>OU611783.1:0-5000000 GCA_914767645.1 Hydraecia micacea | reverse complement strand
ACATAAGAAAAGTATTTTGTTAAAAATTAGCTCTTTTCTTTAGTTTCCCGTATGCCATTATTTCCTAGAATTCGATCCTTATTGGCGACACTATCGAATGGTGTAATAATACAGTGTGTGTTTTTTTTCAAAATCAACGGGTTCGATTCCTGGCTAGAAAAATTGATTTTTCAAAAATCCAATGATGCAGTTTTAGTTTTCATCAAAATCGAGCCCGTTTGAGTAGGTACTTTTCGCTATTCCTCATAGTTTCGGATTTGGCCATCCACGCCCACTTGAAAAATTCATTCTGTATATTATATAGATATCTATTCGGGTAAGTAATAGATGATATAACAACAAAATCTCTAATATTAACAACATATAACAACGGAACCTATAATTTTATTTAATATAGCGATTAGTTAATATAATGAACGATTGATATAATTTTATAATAACTAATTTTTATAAGCATAACATACATTCAATATAAAATCGTTTGACATACCACTCAAAAGATATAAAACTTATTTAGACTAATATGATGAATTATTATTTATTTAATAAATATTTAAAAGTATTTTTTCTTTGTTTTATTCTTTGTAAGTTCTATCGTAGTTATAGGTAATAGTAACCTAAGTAGATATTAAACATAACTAGTAACTGATTACCACCTGCGCTAAGATAGTTCGACGGAGCCCCGCGTCGCGGGGCTCCTATTTCTGGGTGGTTTAAAAAAAAATAACCACGAAGGCTAAGGCGGGAGCTCCGCTCCGCTGCGCTCCCGCCTTAGCCTTCTAACCTAACCTATCCGAGTCGGGGTACTCTGAGTCGGGGTGTTAACCATAATGACGTTTTTATATACTTATATTAAACGTTAGACCTAATGATTTTCGATTAAATAAATAATATACATATTAAACGTTAGACCAAATGATTTTCGATTACATAAACGTTATATCAAACAACGTTATACTACTTAAGTTTTAGAATAAATAAATGTTATATGTAAAGAAATTATATCTACAGTTGGTATATCTCACGTTGATTATATCTTATGAACGATAATAAAATGAAATTAGACCAAATGAGTTTATACGTTATGAGACGCACCCTATCTATTCGTCTATTTATTACGTAACTGATTACAAAATTAGATCAAGGAAGGCCATTGAAGTACAGAAATAATATTCGGGTTCAGAGGTGGTCAAATGTGCGATAAGTTGGCATTTTTAACAGAATAAATTAATATAGAGAACATTTATTTTAGCATTTGATTTGTCTCTTGTTTCACACACATCCCTCGTTACGCATTCTCGCACATCTCTGGAGGAAACGCCGCCTTATTCTGTTTTGTTTTTTGGAGGCGGATTATAAATGACAACGGTCATTCTAACGTTCCGCTTACCTAGCTACGTGGAATCTACGTGGCAGATTACCTACAGAACCAGTTATTTCATGATTTACCTACTGTTCCAGTTTTTGATGTCATTGATGCACTTTACGATGAGGTAATCCGTATTATTATTATTTCAGTATAAAAAATAAGACAGCTGAGGTTGACCTTATAAACATGTGGCTCCAGGATGCTAATGGCAACTAGTTTTTCTAGTTGTTTTTCTAAATACACCTTGTTGGCAGTAGTTGGTAACTAAAGCTATGGTCTGAATGACATAAATATTTAATTAAGTCGTTGCAATGTAACTCCTATGTCATTGTTATAAGCCCGGAAGTCTGACTACCAGTCTTACCAAGGGGTATCCTATTACCCAGTAACTGGGTTGTGGAGGTCAGATAGGCAGTCGCTCCATGTAAAATACTGGTATTCAGCTGCATCCGGTTAGATTGGAAGCCGACCCCAACATAGTTGGGAATAGGCTAGGCAGATGATGATGATGATGTCATTGTTATAAAGTCTAAAGAATGATTGCTTCTAATTTATAGCTACCGAAATAAGAGTAACATTGCAATGACATACTAACTCTGACAGGTTGGAATGTGAATGTCCTATCAAACTGTCAGTGTTTGTTAGCGAAATTCTTGTTTCATACATCCAGATGTTGAAAGAGTTTTCTATTTCCATACCAGTATGGAAATTGAAAATTCTTTGGGTAGGTTCTGGTTGTAGGCTGCATAATTATACATATATACTAGTCGACTGAGCAGTGGTGGCCAAGTGGTAACGGCCGCGACTTACGAGGTGTAGGTCGTAGTTTCGAACCCAGACAGGCGCTTTACTTTGTATAAATTATTTCATCACCACTGCTCTCAAAACGGTGAAGGAAACCATCGTGAGGAAACCGGCATGTCCTAGAACCAGAAATTCGAAGACGTGACATCTGCCAACCCGCACTGGGCCCGCGTAGTGGATTACGGTCCACCCACTCCCTCTCACCGAGAGGAGGCCTGTGCCCCAGCAGTGGGAACATTATAGGCTAATTATGATTATGATGATGAAGCATCACCACTTCGACCAGTTCTGTGCTTCATCAATATGTTGGTTATGGGTCAGATTTTAATAATTAAATAAAAATACCTATGGCATTAAGTCCGCCTCTGTACATTTATGCGCTTGAAGTATTAAAGTAAAGTAAAGTAAAGTAAATTTTATTTGCATCGATTGCAGGTACATAAAATAAGATGTTACAATAAGATGGGTGAGCCTTGTACAATCTACCCTATATAGGGCATGCAAACTTTAATGTAATTGTTCACTAAGTTGAAAATTAAATTAATTAATGGAAATCAAATAAAATTATAACTATAAATCATTAGTCGGCATAGCACATCACAATACATAAATAAAAATACTACAAACGTTAGAGTCTTTAATTGTTAAAAGTTGCTCCCGTTAAATACAATACTGTTTCCATGTCGTTAACCAGTACCTATTACCACAAATTGCATGCACGTGATAAAACACGTGTCATCTCCTCTCATGCGCATTAGACACTTGCTGCAATCAATTAGTATTGTTAAATAAGCCACTGATATTTTCTAATACGTCATTGCGCTAATCGATTACCTACTTAATAGTTCAATATTCAAGTTTATTAACCAAATATTTTTTTTTATTCAAATAACTAATTCTACTACTTCTGTATATATTTATATAATATAAGCTAACATAAACTATAATAATATGTACATTTATATGAAAATATTTATCCAATATTGGGCGAAAGCAGGGACTTGAAACGTTACTCAAAATAACGTTACGCGTAGTTCCGGTACCGATAATTTGTACCGTTCCACCAGGATCGTAACAAAATTATTTCCTTGGCTATAACGATACTGACAAACGGAACGAAATAAACGAAACTGTTCAATAACAATATTATCAATATATCGTTATTAGTATAACGATTTAATAACGTTATTCATTTCGATACACAATATTGCCAGCTTCATGACTTATAAGATGTCGAAAAAGTATGAAGAATCACGTTACAAATGAATCTATAACGTTTCACCTGTAACGTTATTATGAGCGGATAAGCTAAATGTTACTGATATCTATAACGTTACTTATAATATTGCTCTACGAAAATGATATTCTATAACGTTTTCTTTTTGTAAAGTTATTTATATTTTTAGGTTTTAGCATCAATACAAATTTTGAAACGTTATACGATAACATTAGTGGTAACGGAATGAAATTCATTTCGTTTTCAAGTCCCTGAATTTGAGTTTGAATCCAGCCCGTTTTAATATGGACGTAAATGAGGTACTAGGAATAATTTCACGTGCTAGATATCTATCCTACTTATCCTACTTCCTATCAGTGGCGAAGGGTGAATTTATGACAGAGGTAGGCCGGAGCAAAAAAAATGCCAAAAGAAAATTTCAATAATGAATTGACTATAGAGTGGTTATGTTCTGAATTTTCGAAGGGAAGCCGGTGAGAATCGAGTTGTATGGTACCTTCGCCACTGCTTCCTATCCTACTTCCTACTATCCTACTAATATTATAAATGCGAAAGTTTTGTGAGGATGTTTGTTACTCTTTCACGAAAAAACTAATGAACGGATTTTGATAAAACTTTACAGTAATATAGCTTATACATCAGAATAACACATAGGATACTTTTATCCCGATATTCTCACGGAATCGACATTTACGCGGGTGAAACCGCGGGGCGCAGCTAGTACTAATAAGAAATCTGAAGTTTGGATGTTTGAACGCGCAAATTTCTGGAAGTAGTTACCTGTCGGATTTGTTTTTTTTTTTTGCATTTATTAGCCCTGTTCACGAGGAAGGCTGTAAGCTACTTTACATTACGCTAGGTCCCTAAGAAAAAGACCAAAAAAAAAAAAAAGCGTCAGAAAGAACGCTAATACGTCGGCCAGGCGATGCGATGCGATGGGGAGGGTCGGGGGACAAGAATCTTCACGCGGATGAACTCTAGAAAAACTAGTACTTATTAAAAAGTAAATAAAAAAAAAAAATCACATAGGTAGGTACATCAAGCTACCCGAAACTGTCACATTTTCCCAATCAACTTTGAACCTTATGCTTAAGCGATAAACTTGAAAATCTATTAAAGAAATTTGACAGGTTGTAGTAGCTTGATGTCTGGCGTTTGTACATAGTTCGCAGTTTTCGTCATTTAAACTTTAGCAAAGATACATCATTAAGTTGGTATAGGTATTTAATAATTAAATAATATAAAATATATATAATTATTATATAAAATATTTAATAATTACTTCACGTTCATCAATTAACTTTTGTTTCTACAAAAATCAAACTCTAATCTTAAATCTTAATTAAGATTAGAGTTTCTAATTGAGCGTACAATCATTTGCAAACTAATTGGGTGATTTTTTGGGTTCAATGACGCCAAAGCAATTTTAGGGTAACAATGGATCCATTTTTGCTTTAGTCTGTCCTTTAACATTTTGTTTCGATTACTTAATTTTAGGAGCAGTGGTGGCCTAGTGGTTACGGCCGCGACTTACGAGTTGAAGGTTGTAGGTTCGAACTCAGTCAGGGGCTTTACTTTGGGTAAATTATATCATCACCACTGCTCTCAAAACGGTGAAGTACCTAAACATCGTGAGGCAACCGGCATGTCCTAGAACCAAAAATTCAAAGATACGTGACATCTACCAACCCGCACTGGGTCCGCGTGGTAGTATACGGCCCACCCCCTCTCACAGGGAGGAGGCCTGTGTCTGTGGAGAAATATAAAAGTTAATAAGACATATACCTTATTGGCGATGTTCTTCAGAAAGGTCAGGTGGGAATGCGAAGTACAGACGCCAGCACATCAAGCTACCCGAAAATGTCAAATTTTCCCAATCAACTTTCAACCTTATGCTTTAGCGATAAAGTTGAAAATCTATTAAAGAAATTTGACAGATTAGTAGTAGCTTGGTGTGCTAGCGTCTGTATCTACTTGCCGACGTGCATGTATGACAAGCATAGCTATTCACAATCATACGACAAGCTATCGTGTCGAAAATGATACATTTCGACAACCTGATTTTCCTTGAAAAATAGCGGTCGTCTATTTTATTTAAATTGACAAAGTTTTCGGGTTATGAACTTGTGAATAGCGTTTAGAGGTCTCCTACGATAATATTGATTGATCTTCGATACTGTACGGAAGCGTATCGAGTGGTTGTTCTACATAAAATAGCTATGCAGATATTTGAAGGTAAAGCGGTATCACGCGTCATATTGACGTCACGCAAAATCCTGCATCTCGCAAGCAGAATTTACCGTGAAACTAGCATAGATACAACGGGCCGAATCATTGGGCAGTTGCCCGTTAGACATAAAACCCCTTTCCGGGCGGGGGATCCTCCCTTTTCTATGGAGGTTGAGTGAACTTTACACCCTGTTCCTCATACCTCTATACTGGTGACCCCGAAACAACTGGTAAACGAAACAACGGAGTATGTGAGGATAGTAGCATTCGGTGGCATTCTGTAGTTTCTACTTACCCCCATGGCAAGAAAGCGTGAGTTTAAGTATACAGGGTTATTGGAAAAACACCAACAATCTCTTAAGAGGTCATTGTACTCATCCTTATGAACAACTTTTACTATGGGACCAAACCTGAAATCGCGAAAAAAAATCAGCTGTTTCCTACATTTTGACGAGTTAGACGAACATAAATAAGAGAGAGAAAAGAGTAAGAGGTTGTTGGTGTTTTTCCAATAACCCTGTATATGTATAAAAGGTAGGTAATATTTTTAAATACTTCGTACAAAATATTCAAATTCAAAGAGAACATTGTAAATATTGTTTACATTACGCAGCTATGTCCGTACGCAAAATACGCGCATTGACGTGGAGTTGCGGACACCAGCCCGCCCGTATTACCTATTACTTATTACGCAGCTATGTGAAATAATTATTGTAACTTATGCATTGCGGTCGGGAAATTTAATTATTATTATTACTTATATTACTTTAATATTTCAATAAACATGCAATTAATTCATTCATTTAAAATCGGGGAATTACTGAAGAATCCATTTACAAACTACCTATCTATGTTTACCCGATGGGTTAGGCAGAGGAGCACCTATAATATACCTACATACATTTTGCCAGTTATGTTTAAGGCGACTACATGACCTAAAGCGCGGTCACTGTCGGACTGCATAGAAAAGAAAGAGAAGCGCGATGACACAACGGTGGTCATTTATTGCAAATATGAAGCAATTATCTATTTACAAAAACTATTTAATAATAAATAATCCATCATTGAATGCAGTTTGGCATTAGACATTTAATGGTATATTTTTAATTGTAATTAAAATTGTTAATGAAGGGATAAACTGCTTTTAAAGAAAATTAAGAGGTGTATTTGAACATTATTTTGATGCATTAATGTATATTTATTTATGATTTCAGTTCCATCACTGTATTAAAGTAAGACTTGAAAATATCATAATTTTTTCTTTGGTCAAAAGTATTTACGGTTTAAGAGATACACTGCTTTAAAAAACCAACTTTTTGACCGTTTTCGGAAACCTCCGCCTTAAGTCCCATGTAACAGGGGCGAGCCTATTGCCATCAACCGGGCACAAATCCAGACTCCTAGGCGTAGTGTGGGACGCCGCCCGGCTAGATGGACGGACGAACTGGATGCGGAAGGCGGAGGACAGCATGCTGTGGCGCAGTCTGGGAGATGTCCAGTATTGGACTGCTATAGGCTGAGTTGATTGAATCCAGTCTCCGGGTTGCCACTGAGAAGTCCAGATTGAAAAACTCTATAACACTTTACTTGACCTGATACCGAATCGAATCCAAGACCTCAGCAATAGCACTTACGACCAATAGACCAGAGGCAGTTAACCACTTTAATTTCGGGTATGAATATTTTTTATAGCACTGTATGATCTAAACCCGCGCTTAAATCACGCTTATCTGTGACTTAAATGGTCCATTTTTACACAGAAAAGCGTCACTTAACTGCCGGTTTAGGTCACACGAGCTATAAATTAGTATTCGATACGTGTGCGGGGTGGGTGGTCGTTTCTCCATAGAAACGCTCTCGCTTGTTTTCTTTCTGGTTAATGACCATAAAGCAATGATTTTTTATAGAATAATAAATATTAACTACTTATGTACGTCCCTATGTTTTCCCTATGTTTTTCTCCTGATGATACATTATTTTTATAAGCACTAGAACCCTAAAAAAATGCTCAAAATTGCCGATTTAAACCGCTGTCAACGGAGGCCTAGTGTACAAATTTGACAACTATTAAAGAAAAAAGGAAAACATAGGGACACAGTATATATCCTTCTTATTCAGTTTATGAAATATCTTTTAAATTGGTCCAATATTGGAGGAGGAAATAGGCGAGAACCAAACCTCGAATTATGACTTTTTACTTAGGCTTTTACAAAAGTCTGTGCAATTATAGACTTCTTGATTCATAGGTATCGTAATATATACTATTTATTTTGGGATACCCCAGACAGCAATAATTAAATCGTCCTAAGACGACTTACTTGTCCAATATTTACAAAACTTAATTTATTTAATAATCATTGTGTAAACAGCACAAGTTCAATTAGTATCTAGTGAATGATGTTACCAATTAATGGCTCCTTATCTATCGACGGATGTGTACATAAGATAACACTTATTGGACTATAATCAGGGCTACAATATTAAGTTTGTATTATCAACTAGCTGCGTCCCGCGGTTTCACCCGCGTAAATGTCGGGATAAAAATATCGGGATAAAAAGTAGCCTATATGTTAATCCATGGTGTCAGCTACCTCCATACAAAATTTTATCAAAATTGGTAAAGATAAATCAATTGTGCTAGGTTAGAGCTGAAATACGGAAAAAGTACAAAGTATACGGGGTGAGGACGTCAATACGACAATAAATCCTGCCCTTATCCCAATTAATTTGGGGTCGGCACAAAATGTCTTTTTCTCCCATACTACATAAATCTATTACATGCCTGACACATGTCAGTGTCACATAGTAGTAGTGCGACTAACACATTTAATTGGTTTTTATGAAACTGGCAGGTGTCAAGAACGCATTCTCTCGTCGGCCGCACTGTAGTCCTCATGTCGGTAGCCACCCCTCTGTAAATAATAAAAAAAAAAAAAATAATTAATAAAAAAAAAAAAATATTTAATTAATAAATAAATAATTATTTATTAGTTTATTTTCGTTGGTAGACTGGTAACGTCATTATAATGACGATCATGTACTACTGTAGGCCGACTGCTTAACTGAGACACTGCCTGAATTAGCTGCGCGGTGCGGGAGGGGTGATAGTTGTCACAAGTTGACGAACCACTGAGCTCTCGCAACACGTCACCACACCCCTCCCGCACCGCGTTGCTACCTCTGGCACGTCTCAGTTAAGCGGTCGGCCTGTAGTTACTAGCGGCTACTAGGTACTAGCTATAGTGACCAGTGTTATAGTATATAGCCATAGTATGTGACTGATTGACAAAATCCATAGTGCTTGGTCAGACTGGCAGCGTGGGGCGGGGAGCGGCGCGAGTGCGGGAACGCGCACGATCTGCCTGTCCGCAGTCGAGCGCGGCTTCGTTCTGAGTGTTGTCGTGTCCAGTGTTTGTCAAAATATAATATGGATGAATGAACTTATTATTACTAGAAAAAAGCTCGAACTAGTTTGAGAACCCCGGTCCCCGCGCGGGTCGCCCACGCACTCACTGCGGCCACTTGTATGAACGAGCTATGGCGTGAGTTGCTCGCGCGTCCCCGCGCCAAGTAGCCCGCGCCGCTCACCGCGCCCGCGTGCCCGCTATGGACGCTCAAATGAAGTTCTTATATGTTTCAGTACACCGCGCCGTGCCCGCCCGCCCCACGCCCGCGTTTGCAGTCTGGCCAAGCACTTAGTCGGCCCAGAACTACTGTTAATCTACTACTAGATTTTATTATATTTTTAATTTTAATTCCGATGTAGCAATCAATCAATCAACTCAGCCTATTGCAGTCCACTTCTGGACATAGGTCTCGCCCAGGCTGCGCCACAACACTGTCCTCCGCCGTGTGTAATTTCGAGTTTTGTATTTACGTATTTGACGATTTCATAATAATACCTACTCATAATTATGCACTAGTTTTGCAAGTGTTTTCATTGATTATCGTATTGGTCTCTCTACATTGTAGACTATGTGGGTTGATATGACAATACGACAATTCATGAAAACACTGGCAATACTAATGACTAAGAGTATTTTGGAACTATCAAATAAATTCTAGCTTCGAAATTAAAAAAGTGATTTTCGCAAACAAACTAAATAATAGTGAAAGGCCGACTAAGGGTTTTGCCAATCATTTTGTAGGTATAGTGACTAAACTATTAAATATATTTAATTGAATTCTCGTATGCAGACTGGTAACGGCATTAGATAGACATACGCAGTTTAATTTATTGTTATACTAGCGGTCCGCCCCAGCTTCGCATGGGTGCAATTTTTTTTTTCGAATTTCCGAAATTATCTTTCATACAAACCTTGTCCTATCAATACCGAACACAACAAAAAAAAAAGAATTATCCAATTTGGTGCAGTCATTCGGATGTTATGCGCGTACAGACATTTCGGCGACTTTGTTTTATATTATGTAAAGATGATCATCTCCACCTTGTATAATAAAAATCTCCAGTTTTCCTCACGGTGTTCTAACTAAGAATTAATTCTTAGTTAGAACATCGTGAGGAAAACTGGAGATTTTTGCAAGACGGATTAGATGTGATATGCATGATATGATTACTTATATCACATCTATTCCGTGACTTCTTATATATAGAAGAACAGTTTCGATAGTAACATTATTACTGTTGGAAAATATCAATATTTAAATATCCAATAAAACTATACTTGTTAAGAAGATTCTACCGCTTTTCCGATACTATATTTTATTCATGGATCGAACAAATTCATTTCCAGTTTAATTTCCCTAGAGATGTTTCTTTGTAAAGGGTCCTTACATTGTTCTAACATTCCTGCTGTTCTATAGCGTCCATGATTGGTAGCTATTACAAATTTGTAAAATACCAATAATCATATGAAAATATTGAAATTTTTGTTGGTTTAAATTAAAATTTTGAATGTTTTCGCATTTGCTTCCTCCCGTTGTCACATTGACAATATGTAGATATATGTAGCTTCTGTGTGTGTGTGTTTTTTGAGTAGAGGGGCTCGTGGCTAAGTAATGATAGCCGCACGGCTCGATCGATCCGGCTCATTTTTTTTCGTGATTTCAGAGTTAGTCCCATAGTGAAAGTGGTTCAGTTCGATGGTCTAAAGTATCTATTAAAGTTTGTCAGGTAAATTTTTTAACACCTTATATAATATGAGGAACTCTTATGTAAAATTTCATGCTTGTGGGTCAAGCGGTTTAGACTGTGCGTTGTCTGTCAGTGAGTATAAGATTTTTATTAAGTAAATGTACAGTCAACAAAAGAGTTAAGTATGCAGGATCGTCGGATATAGTTGAAGTTTAGTAAGAAACCGATGGATGTTCTCGGATAAAATTTAATTTTATTAATAGAAAACAAACAGCTCATTTATTAAATTAAATTTCAGGCGTGATGTTATGAAGAAATATCATTTCCACAACTTTTTCGCACAACTCTCCTATCGCGGAATTGAATTCGCGCAAGTGGATTCGCGTAAGTGTCCTTCGTGCAAGTGTCTTTCGCGCAAATGTCCATTCGCTGAAAAGACCATCCGCGCAAAAGTTCATTAGCGGGAATGTCTTTTCGCGAAAGTGTGTTCGCGCAAGTGTCCCAGATCGGCTTTATAATAGTGACTAAATTATTACTTCATTGAATTTTCGTATGCAGACTGAGCTCGGCATTGGATATAGGTTCGCAGTTTCATTCATGGTCGTATTGTCGTCTACACCTTGTATAACTATTTGTACCTATAAGTAGAATAAACTCCGGAACTCAATAAGCACTTGTTTGATTAAATGGGCATGTGTACATAAGACAAATTAATATCAGATTATAATTATCAACAATGTACATTAACTGTTGTTTACCTAAAATTGAGCAATATTACACAATATTAAATTGTTCAATTAATTATATTAAATTGTTAAAGTAATTGTTGTCATAAACAAGTATGTTTATTTTCTTGTTTACTAATTTTCAAATATATTTTTTTGCAATTTTTGGCCCAATACGGTTAAGTATATTGTTTTTCATAAATTAAAACGTCTGTTACGGGAAAAGCTTTTATTAAAAAAAAAATTAAAATATACTGTTACGAGGAAATTAAATAAACGATTTACTGAAGTTTATGTTTTTCCTTAAACAGTGGCACGTTTGTTTTCATTGAGATTAATACAGACTTCTTTAGAAACATTATTTCAATGTTCATAATTAATAATCTTTTGATAAAATAAACCCTTAGGTTGAAAACACGTGTATTTAGGACACTTATCTCAACTAGAGATGGCCATGTCCATGACTATGACGATATTGTGACGTAGGCAGATGCCGATAATGTTTGTAAGTTTGGATGTAGGAGCCTAGGAGGTAACCTCCGAAACTACTCATCCGATTTTATAAAATATTTCACTGATAGAAAGCTACACTATTGCCGAGTGCTTTGAGGGTTTTATAGTATTTATGGTTGGCTCCACGCCGACGGAGTCGCGGGCAAAAGCTAGTCTTTAATAAAGAACAGCTCTCAGTTATCTCAAGTGGCCGAAAAAGATGTCTCATTACTCATTACTTAGATCTACTTATATAGGGTGACTGGTAATTAGTGACCGATACCTAAACACGTGATTGTACTCATGATAACAAACAACTTTTACTATGGGACCAAACCTGAAATCGCGATAAAAAAAAACTACTGTTTAGTACATTTTGACCAGTTAAGCGAACATAAACGACTAAACAGCAGATTTTTTTTCGCAATTTCAGGTTTGGTCCCATAGTAAAAGTTGTTTGTTATCATGAGTACAATCACGTGTTTAAGTATCTGTTACTAATTACCAGTCACCCTATATATTTTTGTCTTTATAAAATATTAGCGATCCGCCCCTATTTCGAACGGTTTTTACAACTTCACAAAACATCGTCATTTCTTTATGATGTGTTACCATAGATATATGAAAGAAGTGTTACACACACCGCACCGCAGTAGTGTTAAACATACCGGAACAAATTCTCTAAATGATGATGAAAACCACATCAGATTCCGTTGCGTAGTTTGGAGAAACAACGTCACACAGACTGGCACGAAAAGCATCTTTAATTTGTATCTAAACAATGTACAGACGCCAGCACATCAAGCTTCTACAATCTGTCAAATTTCTATAACAGATTTTCAACTTTACCACTACAGCATAAGGTTTAAGGTTGATTGGGAAAATTTGACACTTTCGGGTAGCTTGATATGCTGTCGTCTGTATCTATATGTATAGATGATGTAAATGTAGATAGATAAATCATAAGTCTAATTTTGGAGAACAAAAAACTCTCGGCAAAAAAGGTAGGTATTCTATTGAATATCTACGTTTTTTGCCGAGAGTTTAAAAAAAATCTTAGTTTATAGAGATTTTGTTGTTAGAAAGAGTAATTGTAACTCCCCTCTTCCATTATCGTAATGTTTCCTCATGATTACCAACTCAACATTGCATAATTCTTATCTGTTTACTTGTTACCTACATTTTATTTATTTATAAAGCAATATTTACTATGTATATACAGGGTTACTTGTAATTCGACGTATATCCGTCATGAGCTGATAGGGGAGCCAAAATGCGACAAATTGAACCCCACGTATGTATAGCCGAAATTCAACAGTTCAATAGTTTTCGAGATAAATGATAAATGATTTTATTTCTGTAAGTAGGTTTGCACAAACACTTTTACACGTCAATCATATTTTAAAAACTAGATGAGGTCGGCGTTTCCTATCTGACTACTCTGAGAAGAAAGGCCGAAACAAACTCAGAGGTCACAGTCTCTTTTAAAGTCCAGACATAATCTTGGTCAGGTTATATGAAGACCATGTAGATCGAAGTCCGAGATGGTCTTTTGAAGAAAGAACCACACATATTGAGTGGACCTGTCCAGTCAGTGCACGCATTTGTCAGAATTCGTGCAGCTCAACTCAAAACTTATAGATATTTAAATTTTAAAGGTTTTTCGATATACCTAATTCCAAATAAAAAAAAAACAACATAATTATTGAATGGACACCATTAAAAATTGGTATTGTAGCTGGCACTTCAATTAAGCTGTCATATTTAAAAGTATTTAATTCAACAAAATAATTAAAATTATGAGCGATTTAAGAATAATATCTTTCCAATATTTTCATTTTACGCTTCAAAAATGTTTCAAATAATATCTCGAAAACTATTGAATTTCGGCCATACATATGTGGGGTCAATTTGTTGCATTTTGGCCCCCCCCCCATCAGCTCCTGACGGATATACGTCGAATTACAAGTAACCCTGTATACATTTGTAGATAGAAAAGTTATCAGTACTTGTGTATCGTATTGTAAAATTATTACAAAATAGATTCCACTGTAGATAATCTGAGCCCAGATTCGCGCGGTGATTTTTTATCGCAAAGATTTTTGCCTCGCACTGGATTTTCAACTCTTGGTATTAAGCCGAGCATTGAGAATCCAACAAAAGGCATCCTAACGTGTTAAAAAAAAACCATGTCTGTATTTTCAACTCACAGCGGTAAGCAGTGCGTTATAAAAAACCAATACACGATAAAAAATCGACCAGCGCCGCCGCCGGTACGATCATACAAACTTTGAGTAGTCAGTCCCTCTACCAACATTATGACCTAGCTCGTACAGCTCATGTCGAAACGAGATAAAACTGCATATTTTTATTAGTTGCCAATCAATTCATTTTACACCGAGTCTTATCGATGCAGCTGGGAGGAAACACAGCAACAGGGAATAACTGAATTTTTCCTCAGAGAAGTCTGTATTTTCCTAACGATAAAGGTTCTTACCCCGCAATTGTTTTATGCAAATACGTATATAAGGAGTTACAACGCAAGTAATTGTGTATTCACACTCCTGGCTTCAGCGTGAATGTTAATAGATTTGTAGCTTCGTGTTTTAGGGAAAAAGAAGTGTTTTTGTTATAGCAAAATGAGGGTAATTCTGATCTTAACGTTAGTTGTCAAGTTTATGGTAAAGGCCGAAGGTAAGTTTCTGGGTACATAATTAATTTGGTCGATGGTTCGTTTTAAAAGTTTTCTCGTGAGAAAATAATCGTTTGTTAGAGGGTATATTCCTATAGACCGTTATTTGCAGCAGTATATCTGCATCTATGGCCTTCACGAGGTCATCGGTCCACCTTGTGGGAGGCCTTCCAAGGCTACTACTACTACGGTGGAGTTTCTTGCCCATTCTTCTCCATACGAAAACTACCTTTTGGAATGGGCGACTAGAATCAATTCGTTTTACTATAATTTTTGACGTTCAAAAGTGCCTTTAGTGTGCCTAATTGAAATAAATGATTTGACTTTGACTTACTTCATTCGGTATGCGGTATCTGCTGGATGCGAGAAGCGTAGAACCGGTCGAAGTGACTGTGCTTGGTCAGCATATGTCCATCAGAGGAAGTCTTTCAGCTGGAATGATGCTAATGATTTGCATCTAGATTTAAAAAAAAACTGCTGATGCAACAAGTGCTGATGTTTAAAGATTTTTGGTCGACGAATTATGACGAAGAAACGAATTAGTCTCCACCTTTACGTGGTATTCTGTAACATAACCGAACTGTTATTATGTTAGCTGTTATTACAAGTACTTTAGGTACTTCCTGTCTTTTCAACAGCCACGCGAGTGGATTCTGCTCCACGTGTCGATTCTCACGCGGAATAAATATTTTTATGCAAACTGTTCTAGGTCTGAATGTGTGTGCATGTTAATATTTGTATCAGTTAGGTACACACATAAAAAAATCATAATAACTTGAATCACCTCAGTTTTCGATCCGTTTATAAATTCAACATCAATGATGTAACTAATATTTTTGTAACAATATATTTTAAAATCTTCTTATTCTTGCCTGCTACGCTTTGGAATGGGCAACTTGCTTCTTATTTCTGACTGAACGACTCCTTGACAATTCCTAAATGCTTTGAGTTTGAGTTCCAACTGACGTTCTTTTTATTCCAGATGGAAACTGCGGAGTGATACCAATAACCGAATGGGGCAGTTCTCCACTCTTGCGACAGGATCCTCTTCCGAATCCTGTGAACATCGCCGTGGTACAGCATACCGTCATTCCTGAGTGCAATAATGATGAGGAGTGCCAGAAAGCAGCCAATGGTATCAGGAAATATCATCTGCAAGATCGGGGATTCACTGATATTGCACAATCGTAAGCATAAGTAGATTTTGAAACAATATTTTAAGTGGTTTTTTTAGGTTCAAAATTATTAACGCACCTGTACTTTTTAAGTTTAATATTTTTGTTTCTTTAAAAAAAATTACACTTGAAACATATTGACGGATTTCTGACCTTAAGGGCTGATTTCACCAAAGTCAGATCTTTTATCTTTTATCCGTGGAATAAAACTGACGTCTGACAGTTCTAGTATGAAACAGCTGTCAAAAATTCAGGATAAGACTTATTCTAGGTAAAAAACTTTAGTGGAATTCGCGCTTAGTTGTATAAATCCAAAAGCTTCCATTACTGAGAGCTTTTCCTATATGCTTCAATTACCGTTAAGAGTCTGATGGCTCCAGGAATATTTATCTCGATGATGCTATCAATCTCAATTAGATCATGGTTCAGAAATAGAAACATTCCAGAGGCCAGAAACCTTTGGAAGTAATTTCAAACTTATTTGTAGTCTGCTTAGGTAACAAATTATACTAAATTAGTTCTGTTAGTTCCGTGATTTCCCTTAAGTCTTTCTGTTCCTTTGAGTTTAACGAGTGTTTTTGATGAATCGCCAGGTTCCTAATCGGAGGTAATGGCAGGGTGTATGAAGGAGCCGGCTGGCATACCGTTGGGGCTCATACTTTTGGATATAACAAAAGGGCGGTTGGGATTTCTTTCATTGGTGATTTCAGATGTGAGTAATCTTTATTGAGTTATGATTTTATAAGTAGGTAGTTTTGTTTGATTAATTTAATTATTATTTCGAATCATGACAACGGGGGTTATCAGGACAACTTTGCTTGAATTATATCAACATCAACAGTCATTTATTCAAACTAGGCTGAGAATCAGCACCTTTCGAACGTCAAAATTACAAAATACAGTCCCCCAAAACGCCCGCCCTTCACTACTTCCTAGTGCTTTCGCTGGGGAGAAGAAGTGACGCAACAAACTCCCCGGTAGCACAGATGTCTGTTAAGTTAGAAAATACTACTACTACTATATAAAAACATGATTGGTGCTAAGTCATATAAGTAGTAATATCTCAATTTTAAACGTTAAAGATTTCGTACCAATCTCGACCACAATCTGTTTTAAATTGAGACTCATCACTGAACAAGATTGAACTCAGAAATGAAAAACGTTTCTCCGGTATATCTTAATATTTTATGCAATAAATATGGTCCTTAATATTATTAAAAACAGTCAGGACTCGTCCATGTTCTAAGCAACGTTTTTAAATCATTAATTTTCCTTTACAGCAAAGATACCATCCTCTGTAGCTCTAGAAGCCCTCAAAGGTCTTCTTGCCTGTGGCGTCACGAACAAGTTCCTGGCCGAAGACTACCACCTGGTGGCTCATAGTCAGTTGTCGACCACCGATAGTCCTGGGGAGATGCTGCAGAAGCACGTGGAACAGTGGCCTCATTGGCTGGACAATGCTAAGGAGGTTTTGAATTAAGGCGGAATAGCGGGGTGTAAAACACTTACCCCCTTACTATAAACGTGGTATAGCGTCTGTATAGTTACACAACGCTTTGTCTTCTTCTTTCGAAATGTTCATCTGTTCTCTCATAACTTCAAAAGTACTTTAATAATTTGACAAATGAGGTATCGTTAGAAGTATCTTGACCGTCCGCTGGCTATAGGCTACATGGCGTCACACTAAATTTAATATGGCGCCCTCTAGAGGACATAAAGTAATGAATTTAAAAATAAATATTTTGGGATGGTGCCTTGTGGGGTATCAAATGAAAGAGCTTAAAAAGCACATTTCAAAAATATGTAAAAAAAAAATAAATAAAAAAAGATCTAAAAACTAAAACCCGACTACTGAAAAGCATGAAACAAGAAAGTACCTTCCCGTGGTCGCATGCTACCATAGCTTATAAGTATGTTAGTACAGCGGCATGTGACCACGGGAAGGTATTTTCTTGTTTCAACCTTTTCAGTAGTCGGGTTTTAGTTTTTAAACTTATTTTTATCAGCATGTTTTTAATCCAAAGAAAAGTATTATATACTCGGTTCATGTACGTGTTTATTATTTGTATTAAGTGAAGTTGTATTTAGTTTTTAGAATACTTTTTTAAACTTTATTTATTAAATTGTAATAGTCAGTTCTTGTTTATATTGTTAACAAATAGAAACCTATGATATCATTAGAGGCTAATGTTTATTTTAGAAACTATGTTGAAATATCTTAGGATAACACAATTTTTTACTTTGTAAGTACCTACAGGCAGGGAAATTAATTGTTCAGCAAAGAGCAAGTACATGGTGTTACCGTGAGTGCATTCAAGGAATGGATAATGCAATTGTTCCGATTTCTTATAGAAAATTGTTATTAGGTACTCTGTTGCTGAATTTTTATCGACTGGAATTCGTTAAATGTTGTCTGTCTGTCTGTTTGTTCCGGCTAATCTCTGAAACGGCTGGGCTGATTTTGACGGGACTCTCACTGCCAGATAGCTGATGTAACTTAGGCTACTTATATTTTAGTAAAAGAATTAGGGTTCCGCACAACAAGTCCGGGGCCATGTCTTTTCATGGGCTCCGGAACGGGCCACCATCGGGATTCCAACTGATGGTAGGAGGGGTTCACATCGGCGTCGAGGCAACGATGAAATACCTGGGTCTCGTCCTCGACAGCCGGTGGAACTTCGTCGAACATTTTCGACGTTTGGCCCCCAAACTGGAACGGACCGGGGCCGCCTTCAAGCGGCTCTTGCCCAACCTGAGGGGGCCAAACGCCTCCTGCCGGAGGCTTTACGCGGGGGTCGTGCGGTCCATGGCCCTATATGGGGCCCCGGTGTGGGCGCGTTCACTGCGGCTGCGAGCCGCCCACTACCTGAACGCGCCCCAAAAGGTGGTAGCCGTAAGGCTGATCCGGGGCTACCGCACGATCTCGGGCGAGGCGGCAAGCCTCCTTGCCGGAATGCCGCCATGGGATCTGGAGGCGATAGTCCTCGCGCGCCTGTATGAGTGGCGCGCGGAGGCACTACGCCGGGGGGAAACTCCGCTTCCGCGGCAAATAGCGGCGGAGCGGACGGACCTCCGGCGCGATCTCATGGTGGCATGGAAGGAGCGACTTTCGCAACCCAGCGCAGGGCACGCCACGATAGTGGCGATAAGGCCCCTCTTTGAGGAGTGGCTAGAGAGGCGTCACGGCGTTCTCACCTACCGCCTGACGCAGGTCCTCACCGGACACGGATGTTTCGGGAGGTTCCTGCACATCATCAGGCGGGAGGAGACGCCCGGGTGTCACCATTGCGAGGATCGCCCAGAGGACATGGTGGAGCATACGGTGGAGGTCTGCCCCGCTTGGGCGGAGCACCGCCGTGTCCTCGTAGAGGCGATCGGCAACGGCGGCGACCTCTCGCGTCCGGCCCTGGTTCAAGCCATGGTCCGGGGCGAGAGGGAGTGGGAGGCGGTCACCTCCTTCTGCGAAGCAGTCATGCTAGCGAAGGAGGTGGCGGGACGGCTCAGGGAGAGAGCCGCACGCCTCAGCCGCCGCGGGAGACGCTACGGGCGTCGGGAGCCGCGTGACGACTCCCGGCCACCGTAGGCGCGGGCCTGCGGACGGAGAGTAATGGGTAGCTCTCCGTCCGATCAGGACCAGGCCCGTGCCGGACGGCGCGTATGTGTTCCACGCGCGCCTCAAAGAGATGTCAGCATTAAGGAAGGGGCCCGCCAGGGCCGAAGCCTGCCGGGGTAGCGGGATCGTCCGAAAGGGTTACCGCTGCCCCGGAACATAAAGGGCTAAGGAAGGAACACGGGTGGGTTTTAGTCAGTAAGAGTCTGACACTCCCTTCCGCTCCACCCAGAGCGGGAGGAGTCATTAGATGATTTCCCATCCACAAAAAAAAAAAAAAAAAAAAAAGGGTTCCGCACAAAAAAAATAAAGTTTTCCGTCTTGCGCGCGAACGAAGTCACGGGCACAGCTAGTTAAGTACCTACATAATTATATAATGACCACCTGTATGTGACCCATGTATCACAAATAAAAGATTTGATTTGCAATTTCTATGATTTTTACATGTTTTATCCACTAACGTAATTCATTTTCTGATCGTAGAAGTTCACGGTTTTTTTTAATGACCATCATCCTACTGATTTATTCCGGTCTGATCTCCTGAACCCACCCCCCCTCCACCCCCTCGATCCCCTGCTAGTTAGTCTTCTTTCAAGATTGTACATATTCGTTTTCGCCAATAACTTTTTTTTTGTATTAACTTCACAGAACTGGTGAGTATTGATATCTAGATGGTGACTACATACAGCGCGGCAGTTTTTGGCCCCCCAATAAAAATAATTAGGTTTGTTTTTTGGTTTATTATGTATGTTATTACGTTCGATATCCAAAACCTATTACGTCTGTCAAGTTTCGCTAACTAATTTAATTTGACCTTTTATAATAGGTAAATGCGTAATACACCTCGCCAACCAATACAACTGAAAAGAAAAACAACATTGTTTTCTAATAGCACTCTAATAAGAGAATAAAAACGAGCACGTCACATCAACGTACTATAAAAACAAAATTATAAAATTATGTTATACGTCAGGAGTCTTAAGTGTTTATTACGTATGCTACAATGATTGTTCAACAAACATATTCATAACAAAACACACCCATACACAACACATACGTAATTAATTATTAAAGTAAGTACTCATTTCTATGTACGTCATTATTTCGTTTCGTAGTTATGTTATTAGGCGTATGTCTTCATAAGACTGGTTGTCAGACTTTCGGGCTTTTGGCTACCCGTAACGAATATCAAAGATCCACCAATGACAGCCGGGACCAACTGCTTAACGTGCTTTCCGAGGAACGGAGGGGTCTTAGGTATGTAAAGATAAAAACCCACCCATGGACAACCGCGGCAAGCGAAGCTAAACAACAAAATCCTAAAACTTCATATAATAAAGAAACCTGGATATTTTTATGTCTTAGAAACTGTATGAAGTAGGGGGGGGGGGGGTCGCTAGTTTTCCGATAAAACAAAAAATCATTGTTTGTCGTAGGTTTTCTCATTTCTTTGTAAAAGTATACAAGTTTAAAGTTCCATTTTTCTATCTCAAACTAGAGTATACAGGCTGAATTTTTAATCACCGTTATCCTCTTAAGGGTCCGTTGTACTCATCATTACGAACAACTTTTACTACGGGACCAAACCTGAAATCGTGAAAAAAAAACAGCTCTTCCCTACATTTATGTTCGCATAACTCGTCAAAATGTAGGGAACAGCAGATTTTTATTTCGCGATTTCTGGTCTGGTCCCATAGTAAAAGTTGTTCTAATTTCATTCTGTATAATTACAGTAATTATATACTCTAAGATCTCAAACTTAACCTTATTATGATGATAATTAGTTTTTATCGCATTTGAACCTTCCGCCACTCTCCTCCCTCCCTTCCTTTCTGCGAGGTGAAGAGACGGTGATGACTGTCTGAAGAATTTATTTTATTTTAGAGTTCCGCGTCACATTGGTTTCTCTGAACTGATTGAAGCCTAAACAGTAAGGAACTGAAAATAAGTCATTTCAGCATTCAAATTAAGGCAAGAGGCATGAAATAAAAACTCTTTGAAAAGTGCCAAATAAGTAGGTAGGTATGTATTTTGTTTATAAAAAAAAAAACTTTTGGTGATAACATTTCGTCGAGATTTTTTATATAAAAAAGAAAGCACAACTTTGTTGTTTGCTGTGTTCTCTGTTGTTTTCAAGACTAACCAAAGCAATCGGTCGCGCGATTACGCGATCATTGCGTTCATGTTACTCATTTGTTCGAAATAGCGGAAGGTGACCTCCGTAAACCTTAGCAACCATGTCACATGTGTTCGAGTTCGCCGAACAAAATGAACGCGACAGTCGCGTGTTTGCGCGACGTCGCATTGGTTAGGGCATGGCTTTAATGAGTACCTACGGAACTCTAGAATACCGCAAGTAAAACTCACACTTGTTCAGTCTTAATTAATGAACGAGATAGGGAACATCAGGCGAGTGTCGTCTCGTGCAGTAAATTGGATAAACAGTAGGTAAGTATCATTAAAACCCCCTAGATAAGATAAGTTGCTATTTGTAGTGTATCAGTTCATTCACTTGTTGAGGTTTATCTCTTTTATTTACAGCTCGAGCGTCTAGAGACGGCAGGACTAACCAAATTCGTGGCATCGATAGTGTGTTGAGCGCAAAACTTCTTTCATGGCCCGCCTTCAAAGATTTCAGTTTCTATACGTCATTTGTGTCTTAGTGAGAGGAAACGGTGACACGATTGGTTTGCATGTGAAATGTTTACAATCCCGCTTGTAGCAGGGCCGCAAAGGCGGCTCCGTACTCTGTGGCTTCGCCAGAGGCCTTGCCCGCGTGGGCATCGGAAATTATTCCACGAGAACGTACTACCGGGATAAAAAGGATGCTATGTGTTAATTCAGATTTTAAACGATCTGTGTGCCAAATTTCATCCAAATCCGTTCAGCCGTTTTGGCGTAATTGAGTAACAAACATACAAATTTTCACATTTATAATATTAGGGACTGTCAGTTTAAGTTAATACCAGATAAGGTCAAATTATCCGTAGAGTCTATATGGAATAGACCACAATACTGTAAGTACTGTACTAAATAGAGTGATAGCATTAGATAGTTTGTGCAATTTTCAGATCAGTGTCAGGTTGTATTTTGATCAAAATTTGATTCGCGACTATAACAGGTACGTATTTACAGAATTATAATCATTAGAATCATTAATACATCTTTCTAAGTTAGATTTGTACCACGACAACAAATCTCTTATGGAAAACTGCTTAGTGGTACAAATCTAATTACTTAGAAAGATGTATTAATGATTATAATTCTATAAATACATACCTGTTATTATCGCGAATCAAATTTTGATCAAGATACAACCTGACACTGGCCTGCAAATTACAAAAAACGTAAGAAAATTTGAATTTCGCGGTCTACCACTGCGCATTAATAACACTAGAATAACTACTGTTTTATTTACTGGTGATGCAACACCTTTTTTTTTATTTAATCATCTACTTACTTCAAAATAATACCTACGCTCAAACATCAACAACGAACGTTTTGTTTGTAAATACTATCTACCAAATCAAACACATTAAAAACGTCATAGTTTTATAGTGATGATTAATTAAAGCTTATGTTGACGTATGAAGCTGGAAATTATTTTTGTTATTCATGTGTTGTTCACTGTAACTTCGTCTTCGCGTCTTTTGTGTTTGAGTGACAAGCGCGAGCGGTTGGAACATAGTCAGCCTATAATGTTCCCAGTGCTAGGACACATGCCTCCTCTCAGTGAGAGGGAGTGGGTCGTAATCCACCAGTGACTCTGACTTCAAATACTAAAAGAATACTGTCATATGGGCGAAGCCGCGGTCACAGCTAGTAGCCAATAAACGAGATAAAATAATAATACATGGATTAAAATAGCATACAATAAATTATTTCGTTTGATATTACTCTCCCGTATGTCGAGAATCTCGTGAAACTCGAGAAAGATAAAGAAACCACTTGGTCCTTGACTCTGTTCACGAGGTTGTCGACATGTAGAATGTGGTTACAGCGGTCAATGTCCTGATAGTTTTTACAGCCAGTCGTCTTCTGTTTAGCCAAGTGAGGCTTGATACTGAAATGGGCCGTCGTGAGGGCCTAGACGAAGTGACAGTCTATCAGCGATAACGATGGAAAAGTCAAAAATGTATGGAATTGACATAAGCTTGCGAACAGCTTATGTACTTCGTTTTAAGGACAATGTAACTAACCCTATATCAGTCTGCTCGAAATAAAGTTTTTTAAATTTGAATTTGAATACCGAGCGTTGAAAGTCATTGAATACGGAACGCTTTGAAAGAGATTGAGATCATGGATGGTGTGGGAAGCTACGTAAAGGTTAAGTTATGAAGACGCATTGGTGACCACCAATGCGTCTAGAGAGTTGTTTTTTGCTTATGGTGATTTTTTCCTTTGAATGTTGTATGTTCATCTATAGACTTATCTGATCTGATATGTATGACCCTACAGGTCATTAAATCAAAATTATCACGCACATTTAAACAAAAGTACGTCACGATACGTTTGACAGGCATTTCATTAATTTATCTATGTACTAATGCATCATTGTGTAGGTCAAAATGTCAAAATGGTTATGTTGTATACCTAATAATGTAGTTACATTTTCATAAGAAAAGGACTTTATGCCACGATGCAAGACGATGATTTGCAAAGTCATTTTACAGACTTTCAAACTTTGAAAATAACTTTTCCTTATTGTCCATGTACAGTCAACAAAAGAGATAAGTATGCAGGATCGTCGGATATACACACATCAAAAGTGTCTAGGGATCAACATATATTTTTGCAATAACTTTTCTCCTGATTGATATTAATTAAAATTTTCTTTAAGGATTCATCAAATAAAGTGTTTTCGTTTGTCACAGTAACGATAAACCAAGTCACCTTTGCATTAATAAAGAAATTTGCCATTTTCCTAATAAAGGGATTTTTGACATTTGAACCACTAACACAAAAGTTCGAAAAAAAGACTGAAATAACAGTTTTCTTTAAAATTTTATTGGGTAACTTAAACAATTAATAATCCGTGTTTCTACCGCGAACACTAACAACACAAGAACATCGGTTTGGCATACTCAAAATGAGTTCATCCAAATCACGCTGTGGAATGGCAGCCCATGTTCGTTGCAACAACAAAAAAAGGTCTTCTTGCGACTGGATACCCTCCATATTCGGCAGAGCTCTTCTCTGTAGCATATCCCATGCATGCTCAATCGGGTTCAAGTCTGGCGACTGAGCAGGCCAGGGCAGGACATTGATGTTAGCTGCGGTGAGAGTCTGTCTTACAACTCTTGTGGTGTGCGGTCGTGCATTATCATGCATTAACTGAAATAAGGGACCGATTTGCACTTGTAGAGGAACGATGACGTCTGATACAATCGTCTCAGCATAAATTTGAGCGTTGAGGTTGCCTCTGATCCAAATCAACTCAGTTCTTCCGCCGATCCAAATACCCGCCCATACCATGATGGTTCCACCACTATAAGGATGGACTTCCTGGCAGGATTTTAATCGCTGTTGGCGTCCAGGGGTTCTCCAGTGTCGTATACGTCTTGTATCCGGTCTCATACCAAAACGAGACTCATCAGAAAAGCACACGAAACGCCATTGTTCTTCTGCCCAATTTCTGTGTTCAAGAGCCCATTGATATCGAATCCTACGATTGTGCATTGCTATAGGTGGTACCCGTAGCGGTCTTCGGGAATGAAGGTTCACTTCATGCAAGCGGTTTCTGACTGTTTGGTCGCTAATTAAGTTCCCTGAAGAGTGATGAAGCCTCACGGCTAACATCATGGCGGTTATTGTTGGAGCTCTTCGAGTTAAGATTTGAATGTATCGGTCTTGTCTCCGTGTGGTGCAGCGATACCGTCCTCCATGGCGCTCAGCCACGGTACCAGTGCTTCGGTAACGTGTCCAAAGTCGACTGATAACACTCTGACTTGTATTCAGAGCTAAAGCCACAGTACGTTGCCGGGAACCAGCTTCTATCATTCCCACGGCTCTGAGCATTTCTTCCCTGCTTAAATGACGTCGCCGCTCCATAATAACGTTGGTTTTAATCAGTAGTAGGGAAACAGTAGCACTAATAATGTCTTCAATGCGTTGTATGTTCTCTTTTACTCGAATTTGATTCACAGTTCCTGATTCAAATTATGAAATGCACCAAAAAGGATCCATATAAATTTATAAAATCATAAATTTATTACAAAGCCACATCTCAATCTCAAGAAATCCGCATAAAAATGCTTGATCCCTAGACACTTTTGATGTGTGTAGTTGAAGGTTCGAATCCAGACAGGCGTTTTACAAATCATACACGTAATGAAAACTGTAAACTATAATAAACTTACGATTTCTTGTGACAAATATTTATTGACATTATTAATTACATCTGGGGCATCAGTTACGGGTACTGACGCCCCCTCAAAAATAAACCATTTTCTTTTTAATTACGTTACAAGATATCATTAGGGTTTAAGGGGGACACCAAAGGAAAGGCCGTTCTAAGGATGTCGATAATACGTTTATTATCCTTTTATATATAAAATATTGGAAGGTTTGTTTCACACAAGGCTAAAAGAGTAGTAAAATTTCGTGTTTTTGACCCTTTAACCCTTGATAGGTACTGCTTAATTCGGGCGAAAATCTGCTTCTATAGCTTTATTTGTTACCCACAAACTGTGATTACAATCAAACTATTTTGAAATGCGTATAATTCAAAACGCATAATATCAATGTCACCTTTGTTGACATTGTCCTTGTTTTTCAGAGAGGCTATAAGGGCAGAGCATTGTATGTTAATTAATAATTAATTATACAAATGATTTCATATTCAACTTGGACACGTGCTGTTTTCATGAGCAGTCTCACTTTTTCATTAATTTTTGACTTTATATTATTATTTGTCTTTGTGTACGCTGTACCAGTACAGCGTCATAGTAATTGTTGCTGCACCGGACGACGTCATTACGTCAGCGCCGGCTATCGCTGAAAATCAGATCAAGCTACTACAATCTGTCAAATTTCTTTAATAGATTTTCAACTTCATCGCTAAAGCATAAGGTTCAAAGTTGATTGGGAAAATTTAATAGTTTCGGGTAGCTTGATGTGCTTGGTGTCTGTACTTTGCATGCTGAAAGGTAAAATATGGTGATTGACTATGATGTGTATATATTTGTATATTACATAAATGTAAAACATCTGCATATTGTTTAACCATATATGCAAATTTATCAAATCACCAAAATCATATTCAGTGCAATCACAATCATCATTAGCCCGCTCCTCATCTCTTTCTTCCGGCTCCACCATTAATAATCCTGTTATATCATATCAGATCTTCTGATTCACTCCAATTTAAATGACCAATTAATATAAATGATTTTGAATTTCAAGTTTTACAAACTGAAACGGGTGGTTGACATTAAAAAAAAAACCACATACTATGAAACTAATCACGGTAGGTTTAAGTCTAGATGAGCTCCAGTTCCCTTAATTAAAGCACATAAATTTACTAATTGATAGTAACCCAGCACTAACTAATTAGTCCCAAGACACCCCTTCACACAGACCCCCTAAACCCCTTTAATCTAGCCGCAAATCACCACACGGAAACAATGAGCTTGCTTTCGGCTTCAAGCAGTAGGTTTCATGACAGAAGGTCCACTGAGTTTAAAGCCAAGTTATACAGGGTGGCACCGTGGCATACATCTACCCGCAGCCTTTTATTATGGATTTAGTATGGACGCCAGCACATCAAGCTACCCGAAACTGTCAAATTTTCCCAATCAACATTGAACCTTATGCTTTAGCGATAACGTTGAAAATCTAAGAAATTTGACAGATTGTAGTAGCTTGATGTGCTGGCGTCTGTACATGATTCTGAAACCTGCGTTAAAATTTTTCGTCGGTTATCAAAAGCAAAATCAGCTGTTTCATAGAAAAATGCAATACCTACGCGGTCAAAATGTATGGAACAACATTTTTTTTTATTAAAAGACGAGAAAATTAAATGCAGGCAGGTTCAGAATCGTGTAATCGATGGTTACATGTTGCGTGTCGATGTCCCTGTCAGCCTGTGTGTGAAAATGTTATCTAAAGTGCTCAGCCATCATTAGGTACTATTAAATACTTGTCAGTTGTTGTAGCCTTTAATTTTGCCAACTGAATGGTAAAGGTTTCTTCTTCTTCACAGGTTCTTCAATCCTGTGAAGGATTGATTTGCATTCTAAGACGCTAAGATCTAGCCTATATCCAGTGTAATTTCTGCATAGACAGATTTGTAGCGGTATCTACAACGCCACATGCGAACAACGCGTCATACTGACGTCACGGACTCCTGCATCTCGCAAGAAGAGTTTACCGCGCAACTAGCATAGATACAACGGCCCGACATGAATCATCGGGCAGTTGCCCGCCAGACACAACACCCGTCTGGTCGGAGGATCTTCCATTTTCTATAGAGTATGAGTGAACTTTACGCCTTGTTCCTCATACCTCTAAAGATTCAAAGGATATCGATTTCTACACCTGACCACTCGAAGCTGAGTCTATACTTTTACATCACCATTGTTTGAAATGTATTTGCAAAACTCCACAGCCACACATCATTGTATAACTTGGATCTTCTGTGTCCTATCTACTCTGTGCCTCTAATCTGCAGGACTTCAATTAGCCTCTGTGAAAGCCTGTGTGATCAGTTCGAGCCAGTCGTTGGACTCCTTTGGCTTTACGACCTTTTAAAATGTTCCACTATGGATCGCCAAAGTATGTTAAACCTCGTCCACAGTACGAAAAAATACACGGATCAAGTATTTTTTTTTTTTATTTGCTTATGGTCAGCGTGCGAACAAAGCTAAAATATGCAAGTTCTGACGTTGTATAGAGGTCGAACAATCAGAGGGGTAATTCTCGTAATTTTAAGAACGTTCACAGTCTTAATCTGTCAAAAATATCTCTAATTTTCTCCACATTTTTCAAATTTGTGTGTCGCCGAGATGAGACTGCGACTAGATTTTGGACCTTTAAATATCGAGAATTGACCTGACAAGTTTATTCGTCATGCTATCTTGATATATTTGAATCGTTGATTGTGATGTTTTTTTGACTGATTAGACATATGAAATAGTTTATTTAATATGGTCATTTGGTCAACTCAGTATAAGCTGCGGTGCATAAACGAAGAATTGCAACATCTATGTTCAATTGTTCAGATCTTTGATGTTAAAATGTTATCCTTTGCATACTAATCCCTCCCCTTGCACATAAACAGAGGTGAGGAAGTTTCAAAAGGTACTTGATCGACTCTTAAAGACAAAAAAGATTAATTTTCCACATTTTCTAAGAATTACCTTACAGACGACCAGTCCAGCCCAGATCAGATGTATAACCGACCCGTGCCCGACTCAGCACATAGGAAAGTTTTAGAAACACAAATATTGCTCCCATGACAGTCGCACATAGTGCTCTCAGTGCATACGTACAAGGTTTCAGGAATACCACTGACACATCTCTAGGGAATAAAGTAGTTTTCTGCTTCAATCTATCGTCCTCGCAGGATTCTCTGAAGGGAATCAATCTTCGATCATGATTGAAACTAGATTTAGCTTTGTCTAGCGAACCAACCCTGTTTTGCATGGTTTTTACGACTTGAAAAGTAAAAACATCGAAATTTCTTTAGTATATTATGTAAGTTAAATATCAATGTATAGAATTTAGTACGGAAGGTTTATCTGTATACCTGCACATACAGCTTCCTACCTTCTTTTTTTTTTTTTGAAGTGAAAACTTCTTTAGCGGCGTTGTACACTTTTTTTGTAATAGGTAAAAAATGTTAAACTCGCGTCAGGACACGTGGCCCTGATCGAAAATTCGTAAGACGGATGGGGAGTAGACAGCCGGCGCGGCGTAGGAGTATCTCCCTCTCTTTCTACGACGCGGCGAAAATGTATAACCGACACCGCTTCGGATGTGTTCGGCTGTCCTCGAGATGTACTCGGTTTTAATGTATATCTGAAATGTCAGTGAATGATGGCAAAGTATTCTGTTTGTGTTTTGTTTTCACTTCTGTCTGTTTTTTTTTTTTTAATATTTATTTTTTGAACTGCTGTTTATCTGCGGACTGCCTTAAATCTACCGATCCACTATGTTCTAGTTTATATGCAATTTCAATAATGAAGTAATAGTAAACCTTGTGGGCCCTAATTATACAGAGTGTTTGAAAGAAAAACAATAACCTTTTGTAACAACTTACTTAATATTAGTCAATAGAAATACATATTTGTTTTATGGACATAATTTCAAGACATGACAAAGCAAACAACATCCTTTTAGTTGATTAAAATGAAAACAAACAATAATGACAGAAATCCCCGGAAAACAGTTCATTCTTCACCATTGTATCTACCAAACATTCTTACGGTTGTTATCGTGAATTAGACATGAAGACACAGATTAATATAAACCCTATTACTGACAACTTTTTGGACAAAGGATTTCAAAATTTGCTGCTTCCTTTCCGTTGCTTTCAGCACTTGCTATTTCT
The DNA here is from genome assembly GCA_914767645.1 of Hydraecia micacea. Taxonomy (NCBI): domain Eukaryota; kingdom Metazoa; phylum Arthropoda; class Insecta; order Lepidoptera; family Noctuidae; genus Hydraecia; species Hydraecia micacea. Next base: position 4,970,020 of record OU611783.1, on the reverse strand, counting down.
GTCAAGTTTCTCCATTGAGAACAATTGCATTAGACCTCATCGTGCGTCTTATTATGTCGTGTCGCTCCTTGGTATTCTTGGATTTATAGTTTTTCTTATAAAATACCTCTATTCAATGGAATTTGCCGTTATAACTCGTCCACTTGTCTTCGTTCTTTTAAAAGTCAATGTCATCTCGTTGGTGATTCCTTTTGTTATTTTTTACATACTTAATATTATCCAAAGAAAGGACCACATTCGGCTAATTTTAAAGATTCAAAAAGCTTTTAGATTGACTAATTTTAAGCGATACAAAAATGCTGTCATTAGGAACTGGTCCGGAATTTTGCGACATCTTGTTGGCTACATTGTCAGTGTGGCAGTATCTGGCGACTTGCTAGTAGCAGTCAGTTTTTACACTCAGCTTTATTTTGATGTGAACATAACTTATGGTATTTCTATAATTGCCTTGATGAGAGATGGAATCATCACATGGATCTCTGAAGTCGAGTACTATAGTAAAATCAGCTTGGAGCTAGAAGAAGAAAAATATGACGATAAATTGAAAAAGCTTTTTCAAGCATATATTAATTTAATGGAAGCGTTTGATATTTCCAAGAAGATATTTATGTTTACGGTAAGAGTGACTTATGAGAAGTGTGTTTTAACTATGTGCTACGTCAGCGAACGGTATTCGTGTTGCTGATTTTTAGGCCAAACAAATTTAGAAAATAGTTTTTTTTTTTGTCATCGACAGGCTAAGAAGATCCATATCGTAATTAGTAATGTAACTTTGTGTACCATTTTATTGTTCAAAATGTTTTGTAACGTAACACTTATTTCCAGGTTTTATTTAAAGCATTGGACACATTTTTCCGAAGTTTAATCTACCTTCAAGCTGTTGTGGAAATAACAAAATTAGGAACAACGCATATTGGCTCGGTAAGTCGGTAAGCATAATAAATAGTCCAATATTTTATACTGTGCTACAATAGAACACACGTAAATAGAAACATACTTACATAAAACGCTAATTATAACCCTTCCTTTTGACTTTGCCGTAGTCGGGTAAAAAACTAGGCCTAGATTGGTAAACGTTACCTACTTAGCACGTTCTTCGGCTAAGATATGTTTCGACTATCTTACTGATGTAGTTTGACAGTGTCAGATATAATGCTGACCCGAGTATGGTAATAGGTAAGGTAAGTAACATTTATTAATCTCGGCCTAGCTGATTGTTTACGCAAATTGCGCGGTAACGCGATCTTTTGCCTTTTATTTGTTACTGGCATTTAGTTAAAGCTAGTCAAATACTTGTTCTGATCCAACTTTAATTTGCAGCGTGAAGTCCAGATATTTGAACTTGTCTCCCTCTTTTGGACGATTAAAAATATCACTTTCGTCACTGTGTTCAGTATTTATTGCGAGAGGTTTTACATGTCTGTATCTGAGGCAGACGCCGCTTGCAGTAAGTTGCTGAGGAGTCTACAGTGTACTGGTAAGGTCAGATGATTGTTTGTGCAGAATAACAATTTTTTCTTTCTTTCTATGATTTAACTTCGTGGCTTTGATAATTATTTCATTTATTTATTTATATGAAGCCAACCCCCCTGCCTCACCCCGCACTCCAACCCATACGGCTCTGAAAAAGCCCCTGCCCAGCGTACCTGATTGATCTGGCCTCCATACCAGCTTTTAAAAGTTCTTATCATCTCTGGAAAAACTCCAGCTTCCTCTAACTTCCTCCAGAGGATACTGTATGCGACCAGATCAGTTGTTATTATGTAGGCTTTCTTTTCACAAAGTGAGGAGATTGTATTGTAATAAATTTGATCTTTTGAACAATTTTTAATTTTTATTTACTCATTTGGATATTTTATATTTCATTCGAGGAATATTTTACAGCTTGGTTTGACTTTCGAGCAGATTTCATTTGACTTACTTTTGCCGCTTCAATTCTTTCAACAGATTAAAGTATTGCAGTTAATAATGAAATTCTCCTCTTTTCATTTACTCAAATTGTACAATTGTTCTTTTGTGTCTATTACAGTAGAGGCTAAGAAGCTGTGTAAGAACGTGCAGCGGCTGAATCGTGCAGACTTTCATAAGATGACTGCTTATGGGTACTTTACCATCGATGGAAGTCTACCTCAGAAGTTTAATAGTCTGGTATTGGAGTATGCAGTTGTTATACTGCAGTTTGCTCTCTTGTAATGGAATAATAAGCCAATTAACATAATGTATTAAAACTGGTCTTTGCCTACATGCAGGTCGGAAATTATACATCGGGAACGTCCGAGCGGGATATAAAAGAATATCATTTAAAAAAATATGAATTGCATTTTTGAATTGTGATTTAAATAAATAAATAATATTTTTTATTTATTTTTATTATGAACTATGCAGTTAATCTTCGGACTGCCTTTTTTCTACCGATCCACTATTTATAATGGCGATGATTTCCATTTCAATAATGAAGTAAAAGCAAACCCATTGGTCCCTAATTATAAAAAAATAAAAAGTCCTCCGGACCGTATTTCGGCCACGGCGGCCAATCACAACGGAGGCTTAGCCTTCAACGCGGGAGATATTATAGTGCACAAGTGTGCGCGCAGACACAGGTGCACTCCTTCTTCCCTCACTCTCATAATCCAATGGGACGGGAATCCGGCACGACCGGAGAGAGATCGGGCGCAGGACCAACTGCTTAACGTACATTCTGGCACGGGGGTATCACACCGTCAACTTCCAAACTTCGGGCTGTTACTAAGAAATTCCTAATGGAAAAACTCAATAACACTTTGCCCGACCTGGGAATCGAACCCAGGACCCCACGCTCAGCAGTCGCGCTTGCGACCACGAGACCAACGAGGCAGTTACAGTGTTTGATAGCAAAGAAATATATTCCTTTTGTAAATTCAATAGAACTATTTGTTTTATAGACATAATTTCAAGACATGACAAAGCAAACAACGTCCTTTCAGTTGATTAAAGTGAAAACAAACAATAATGATAGAAATCCCTAGAAATTATTCATTTATAGAGGTATGAGGAACAGGGTGTAAAGTTCACTCATACTCTATAGAAAAGGGAGGATCCTCCGATCAGACGAGTGTTGTGTCTGGCGGGCAACTGCCCAATGATTCATGTCGGGACGTTGTATCTATGCTAGTTGTGCGGTAAACTCTGCTTGCGAGATGCAGGATTTGCGTGACATCAGTATGACGCGTTGTTCGCATGTGGCGTTGTAGATACCGCTACACATTTAAACGGCGGTGGCAGTCTATTCCTCAGTATTATATCTACCACACATTCTCACTGTTGTTATCTTGAATTAAATACGAAGACACAGATTAATATAAATCCAATTTTTTTTTATTCTATACTGACCCACTGCTGGGCAAAGCCCTCAGAAGAAAATCAGCAAAAAAATCAGCTGTTCCCTCCCTACATTTTGACGAGTTATACGAACATAGATGTAGGGACCAGCTGATTTTTTTTCGCAATTTCAATTTTGGTCCCATAATAAAAGTTGTTCATAATGATGAGTACAATGACCTCTTAAGAGGTTGTTGGTGTTTTATAAATAACCCTGTATAAGTACTTTGAATGTACCCAACTTGACACATTGTAATCAAAAATGTTCTTTACAATAAAACCGCGTATTTACAAATAAATGTCACTAGACCAAGATATCGCCAGACTATATTATGTCATATGTATTACCTACATTTGCTCAAGACGTATACGTCGCGCGATTTTTCCGAACGTGTCGCTTTGGAGATCGATGTTGTGTGACGTCACCTGACTTTTATAGCAACACGTGTTCTGTCTGAATGAGGGTATTTTAAGATGCGCCGGTGTATGTCGACAATCACCGATTTCGGAGGTGTAAGTCAGAGGGGCAATTCTAGTAATTTTAAGAACTTTCACAGTCTGAACTTAGTCTCAATCTGTTAAAAATATTTCTACTTTCCCTATTATTTTTGAAAAGTTTTTGACATTGATTGTCGCTGAGATGAGATTGCGACTAGATTTTGAACATTTTTAATGTTCAATAATAAGCGAGAAAGACATACATATTGATTGCATTACTGATTTTTTCAATAAAAAATGGCATGTATTCAATTGATCCGAAATTATTTATAATTATTTTGATTTTCCTCAAAATATAAATCGATCCGCCAGAGTACAGCCTTTCAGACATTTACATTTACAACAGTATGGGCCCAATTAAAATGTTCGATGCAACCTACTACTTTGAGATCTTTACGAATAATTTATCGTTAACATAATAATATTATTCAAATCAGAAAAACTAGTTCTCTTAGAGACAGCCAGTCATTGTGGACGTCAGTGTTTTTATTGGAAATCTGGCTAAATAGATATAATCTAGTGAAAATATTTACATAATTTGAAAGGTAAGTCTTAAAATAATAATATGTAGATACCGACTTCAAAAAAGGAGGTTCTATATTCGACCCGTATGAATTGATGTATGTATGTTTGTATGTCCGCGATTTTCTCTAAAACTAATGAACCAATTTTGATAATTCTTTCACTAATATGATCTACATACTTTCAGGAAGGTGTTAGTATAATTATAATATATTATGTAATTACTAGCTTATGCCCGCGGCTTCGCTCGCGTTAAGTATTATTATTAATTAGGTATATTTTTTGCGGTTTTACTCTTAATTTATTCGTTCCATTAGGTACTGATAGTTCAAATTAATACATTTACATCCTCCATCAGCCCTTATTTTATCCCCATGGGGGTTGAATTTATCAAAATCCTATTTAAGCGGACGTCTTCATCATAGTAGCTCCAATCTTTAATTTCAGTTCAATCAGTCGAAAATCTAAGATGATTTATACAAACTTTCATCCCCTTGGGGGTAGAATTTATCAAAAGCTTTTCTTAGGGGATTCCTACGTCATAGTAGCTATATGCATGCAGTCTCAGCCCGATAGGTTTAAAATTGACAAAGTTTCATACAAACTTTCATCCCCTATTTTATCCCCTTGGGGGTAGAATTTATCCAAATCCTTTCTTAGGGGATGCCTACGTCATAGTAGCTATATGCATGCAGTCTCAGCCCGATAGGTTTAAAATTGACAAAGTTTCATACAAACTTTCATCCCCTATTTTATCCCCTTGGGGGTAGAATTTATCCAAATCCTTTCTTAGGGGATGCCTACGTCATAGTAGCTATATGCATGCAAAGTCTCAGCCCGATCGGTTTAAAATTGACAAAGTTTCATACAAACTTTCATCCCCTATTTTATCCCCTTGGGGGTAGAATTTATCCAAATCCTTTCTTAGGGGATGCCTACGTCATAGTAGCTATATGCATGCAAAGTCTCAGCCCGATCGGTTTAAAATTGACAAAGTTTCATACAAACTTTCATCCCCTATTTTATCCCCTTGGGGGTAGAATTAATCAAAATCCTTTCTTAGCGGATGCCTACGTCATAACATCTACCTGCATGCCAAATTTCAGCCCGATCCCTCCAGTAGTTTGGGCTGTGCGTTGATAGATCACTATGTCAGTCAGTCACCTTTGAGTTTTATATATTTAGATTCTTGTGTACGATGTTATATGTTATGTACTGCATCTCCGGCATTTCTATGCGAATTTTGATGATTCTTCTAGTCGGTGTCTTCAATTCTTCAATGCAATAGTATTATTTGAATTTATGTGGAGGAGGTACACTAAAAAGTGAAAAATAAAAACTTTTTTACAAAATAACAACCGACTTCAAAAAAAAACTACAAAGTGATAAATAACTTTAATTTCGGAAGTCGGTGTCAAAAAACGAAAATGCGGAACCAAAGACACCGACTTCCGAAATTAAAGTTATTTATCACTTTCTAGTTTTTTTTGAAGTCGGTTGTTTTTTTTTGTAGAAAAGTTTTTTTTATATGGCCATATCTGCGGATAATGCAGTGGACTGCAACATTACTACCTAAACTTTTGTTAACCTTATGTATTATATATGTTGTAGTTGTTTATTACCTCTTAATAAATAAAATACATACTCGTAGGTATATAAAAACGAGGAGAAATAATCAAAGGGCATCAAATTTGTCTGCATCGCTATCAATAGGAAAAGTGCCCATAAGGCTGGCAGCATTGCCACGGCGTATGGCAATGCTGATACTTTGGGAAAAAAAAATATTCCAGCCCTCTGGTCACGTGAACAGTCGACCAACCGCTTGGCGATGTCTCGAAAAACTAAGTGGGCACTCGGACCCCATTGCCCTAGCGTTTCAACCCTTATCGGCTCGAACAAATAATGAGTTCCAAAAAGATTTTTGGAACTCATTATTTGTTGAAAAGAAAACCTCAAGGGCGCCAAGTATTTGCGCCCATTAAGGTTTTCTGCATCTGCAGCAGTCGCCCCAGCACAGCTCACCGCACTTGGAAGATGGGATGGCGCAAAGGTGGCTGCTTCCATAAAGGGGAAGAGCGTAGAAAATACATAAAATTTGGGCCTTGTGACAAGCATAAAGTTTTCATGCTTCTGTATCTTAAAAGTTTAAGCAACAGTTGTTCTCTTCAGTGGGTTGAAAATCGAGTGTTGTGGTACAGACGCCAACACATCAAGCTATTCGAAACTGTAAAATTTTCCCAATTAACTTTGAACCTTATGCTTTAGCGATATAGTCGAAAATCTATTATAAAAATTTGACAGATTGTAGTAGCTTGATGTGCTTGGCGTCTGTACTAACTCTATTTTCGTCGACGAATAAAGTTGAAACCTACTAATTCCCTATAGTGAGTGATTTTTTAAGAATTTAGCAGAGGCTAAACAGGGTTTGTTTACAGTTTAATCAAAAAGTTTTTGAACAGCAATCATCGTTTAACATGGTTTTTCTTTGATTGTTTTTTGTCCCAAATAAACGATTATTATTACAACGATTTTTGCTGTGTGATTTTATGTATAACATAAAAAAAAACATCAAAAATATTACATAAATTATGCGGTACAGTTTAATCACAAATCACGAACTTTTTACTTTTTTTCGTGCTGATCAAATTCCACGATACCATACTCCTTGACGTCATCGGACGGCTATCGAGACCACAGAACCAGTTCAACAAGCAAAGAATGTGCTTTATAATCTGCAAAAAACCGAATCGAATAAAAAAGTATAACGTACCATTGCACTTTAGGATTTTGGACCAACGAACAAGTTTTGAGGGCGTAGCGTTCTAAAGACGGGTTTAGCACGTCAGTCAAGTCTTAACTCTGTTGGTGTGTGGTGTCGTTAGGTGAAGGTATTTGTTTGTGTAGGAAGGTATCTACCTATTTTATTATTTATGTAAATTGTTATCTAAATAATTTTCATTCATTATTCGTGTATTTCTTGGGAAATTCCTACCAGCAGTGTGAATACTAGAAGAGAATAATAATGTTCATGTGGAAGTCTTAAACAAAAATAAAGGTACACATGTAAATATTTATACATACATAATTATGCGTTCTTTTCTGTCATTATTAAAAATCTCCGAAATCCTCATGGATACCCTCCGTCTGGGAAGACTGAACGGAGGTTTACGTCGGAATCCTACCGACTAAAACTACAATGTTCCATCCAGTACTATGAGTCGGGGTCCCGGGAGATACACACACATTCACAAAACACACACATTCGCCACACCCCCAGTCAGCTGTTATGCCTAAAATATTATATTGTGTAATTTGTAGTCATGCTTGCTTGATCAACTATTGATATAATATATACTTAACTGCCTCGTTGGTCTCGTGGTTGCAAGCGCGACTGCTGAGCGTGGGGTCCTGGGTTCGATTCCCAGGTCGGGCAAAGTGTTATTGGGTTTATCATTAGGAATTTCTTAGTAACAGTCCGGAGTTTGGAAGTTGGCGGATTAATACCCCCGTGCCTCGGAAAGCACGTAAAGCCGTTGGTCCTGCGCCTGATCTCTCCCCGGTCGTGTCGGATTGCCGTCCCATCGGTCACAAAATTGTGCACTATAATATCTCCTGCGTACCTGGCTAATCTCAGTTGAGATTGGCCATCTCGTAACCAAAATCAATCGGGAGGCTGTTATTATTTTTTTATTAATGATATAATATAGCCATGGGACCTCAGAAATGAGGAGATCCGCAGGAGAACCAAGGTAACCGACATAGCCCGAAGAATTGCCAAACTTAAATGGCAGTGGGCAGGGCACATTGCTCGCAGAACAGATGGCCGATGGGGTCGAAAGGTTCTGGAGTGGCGACCGCGTACCGGAAGACGTAGCATTGGAAGGCCTCCCACGAGGTGGACCGACGACCTTTTGAAGGCCGCAGGAACCCGTTGGATGCGAGAAACACAGAACCGGTCGAAGTGGAGGTGCTTGGGGGAGGCCTATGTCCAGCAGTGGACGTCTTACGGCTGAAACGATTTTCGACGAACACAGTGTTTGACGTTCGTTTGTAGTATAACGTCCGAACAAAGTGTTCGATGTTCGTGTTCACCATGTTTTGTTCGTTCGTGCGAACACGGCTTCGCACACACAGCTAAACTATCTACCGTCTTTTTTATTCCACAACAATATAGCACCTACTCGTTATATTAAAAAAAGCGACCAAGAGTCGCACACGAAGGGTTCCGTACCACAAGGCAAAAAACGGCAAAAAAAATCACGTCTATTGTATGGGAGCCCCCCTTAAATATTTATTTTAATTTAATTATTTATTTTTAAAGTGAGTACACAACTAAATATTCTGTGAAAAGCGTCTACCTGTTGCTGTTATTAATATCGAGCAAATAACGGCAAAAAAATTACGTTTGTTGTATGGGAGAACCCATTAAATATTTATTTTATTCTGTTTTCAGTATTTGTTGCTATAGCGGCAATAAAAATACACTCTCTGTGAAAATTTCAATTAAGTATCTACCTATTACTGTTTATGAGATACAGCCCGCTGACAGACAGACGGACGGACAGCGGAGGCTTAGTAATTGGGTCCCGTTGGCACCCTTTGAGCCGGAACCTTAAAATAGTTCTAGACATTGTTTAGTTATGTAATAAGAAAAAGGCCCTAAATCGCCCGAAATTTCGTGCTCTTTATTGTACCTAATCAAATTTTATTTTGTTTTATTCTCTATTCTACTCACAAAAAGGACAAACGTTGAGTTTTTTAAGATCTACGGTCATGTAAATAAGAATTTATATTTTCGTTTTCCAAGAATTTAGGTTGGTATTATGTTTACATTAAAGGATAATATCTGGAGAGAAAAGAGTAAAATTTACCCGTCATGTAGTCCAAATAGAACCACTTTGTTGTCTATCTGTCTGTCTATTCTTTGTGTGTGTCTGCGCCTTTTATGACAAAGGTCTAAAAGTAACGGCTTAAAGAGCTTTTTCCTCGGAAAGGAGCTGAGTTTAAGTAATTAAATTGTAATAAATGATATTTATTTTTTCGTGTTATTTTTGCCATCGAAACGTTAAGAAGTATACCTGCATAGCTATTCACAACCACTGGATACGCTTCCGTACCGTATCGAACATCAATCAACGTTTTCGTAGAAGTCCTCTAAGCGCTGTTTACAAGTCCAAATCCCGCTAATTTTGTCAGTTTAAATTAAATAGACGCCCACTATTCTTCCGAGAGCTGTTTGCTGGCGGGGGCAAGTCAAATCAGGTTATCGAAATGTGTCATTTTCGATACGATAGTCTGTCGTATGGTTATGAATAGCTATGCTGTAAGGGATCTGGCAATGGCTGACAATGTGTGTGCACAGGGTTAGTTCCACCACGACATGAGCTGTCAAACACCTGTGTTAAAGGCCGCTGATTTACAAGTTATAACGGAACAAGAATCTTCTGGTGTGAGGCCAAAATCGGATCTACCGCCGCCATTTTGTTCAATACAATTTCAATGACAATTTAACAAATGTTTCTTGTTCACCGTACCTAAGTCACTTGATGTCTCTACGTGACACTTCATTATGAAGAACTGTAATTTTTGGACAGACGTTAATGCGAGCTGTACCTACATCTAATCAATCTAGGCTGTAGGCGGTAAGCTGTCGCCACGTGAAACATCTTAGGAACCGCTATAGCTATCGAATTTTTTCTTTGTATATTGTTTTATGATATTTTTTTGCAAGATTAAAGTAGACGGAATTTGTTTAATGCATATTCATATATTTATTTGCATTACATAATGTTATAGAGGTGTTACAATGGCTTAACGCTAAAGTATAATTATTATGGACCCTATTATTATTATGCTTCTGCCACATCTGCGTCGTTATGCGTAAATTAACACAATACATAAAACATTACGCAGATGTGGCCAATATTTATTACGTCAATTGAGATGAGGCATTGGTAATGACGATAGACTTTCAGGCTACGGACACGAAGTCAGCGGGCGCGGCGCGGTGAGCGGCGCGTTTTAATGCATAGATTTATATGGAACTGGCCTCAAAGGCAGCGGCGCGGAGAGCGGCGTATGAGCGATGCGCACCAGTCTAGCGGTGCCCGCGCGTCTGCATTGACGTAGTGTTGTGCATTATATTTTTTGCTTTTTAACGACCGACGTTTCAAAAAGATGTTGTAGGTCATAGCACACATATCAACTCGGAAAGGGATCGTCACCGTATCGCCTTTTGCCTCGGCGTCAACCTAACGTAAGCACGTAACCAAAGCGGATCAGAAGCTCCGATACGTCGACTCGGCTACACTCGGTCTCCAATTGCCGCGGCGCTCCCCGCGCCGCCGCCGCCCCGCAATCGCTGACTGCGAGACCGAGGCCTAAATGATAACTCCGGTGGCGGTTTATTCGACACATGAAAGGGTTTTACTACTGACAGGTAAAACCCTTTTTGGATTGTGGGTATATCACAGGTACCCTCTGCCTATGCCTTAGGTGATTAAAAGCGTGATGTTATGTTATCGAAGGGTTTTAGCACTGTATTGAAGAACACATCAAAGCGTGTGGCTACTTTAACGCTGTCTCATTCTAAGTATACGCCCCACGCGCCAAGTAAAGGACCACGAAGCACCGCAACAGCTTGTACCGCCATTTTGAATGTAGTTGACGCACTAACTTTGTAGGAACAACTATTGGAACTGATTGGTCTACCATGATCTAATTAAAAACGATTCAAAAACAAGACATTTCAGTTTATGTTCCTAAACTGCATCGCTTGAGCTGCTCTATGGACGTCATGGTACCAAACAAGTATGAATGAAACCAAAACTTGCGACTCAGTTTGGGACAATCGCTGTCAGCAGTTGGCACGGCCTAAACTGAATCGTTAAACTGACGTCATGGTACGAATTAGAAGAACAGTTCAGTTTAGGTCCTAAAATGGATCGCGTTAACAGCTTGTGGTAGGCCTCCTGAACAATATTAATGTTGCCAATCGTTTAATGGGCTATTTTTTTAAGCCATAAGACGTAGTTTGGCTCAGATGTTTTTTATTAACGCGCCCATAGCAGGAGTATACAACCCACAAGAGTTAATTTGAGATTTCGCTCGGATGTTGTAAGCGCGCGGTGCAAACGCGTCGAATGGCGACAGCGGTAACAGCGCAGGGGCGAAAGGGCCGCTCGGGTGTCAAGTTAAGAGGACTACATGACCTAAAGCGCGGTCTTTGTCGGAATGCATAGAAAAGAAGGAGAAGTGCGATGCCACAGCGCTGGTAATTTATTGCAAAATATGAAGCAATTATCGATTTTCGAAAAATCTAGTGTCTGGACAAAAAAACTAAAACACTATAGTTTTAGTATGTTGCTTGTAGAATAATCTGACAAAAAATCATAATGATTGTATGTATATTAGTATGAATTTTGTTGTAAAAAAAAAGTTTTTAGAGGTATCTTCATGATTTTTTTCTATCGTACCAAATAAGTTGTAAGTATTATGTTTTCAACACACTATCATCCTAGCATTTATCTTGAAGAATATCATTATATTTTTTTTATTTTTTTTACTGTAGTCTATCATATAGGTACTTTTATTGTTTCTAAAACTTGCGTTTTTTGCGTTTAGGTCTTGTAAGCCCCTTTTACAACAAAATTCATACTAATATACATACAATCATTATGATTTTTTGTCAGATTATTCTACAAGCAACATACTAAAACTATAGTGTTTTAGTTTTTTTGTCCAAAGACTAGATTTTTCGTAAATCGATAATTGCTTCATATTTTGCAATAAATTACCAGCGTTGTGGCATCGCGCTTCTCTTTCTTTTCTATGCAGACCGACAAAGACCGCGCTTTAGGTCATGTAGTCCTCTTAAGGCGACTACATGACCTAAAGCGCGGTCACTGTAGGAGTGCATAGAAAAGAAAGAGAAGCGCGATGACACAACGCTGGTAATTTATTGCAAATATGAAGCAATTATCTATTTACAAAAACTATTTAATAATAAATAATCCATCACTGAATGCAGTTTGGCATTAGACATTAAATGGTATATTTTTAATTATAATTTAAATTGTTAATGAAGGGATAAACTGCTTTTAAAAACAATTAAGAGGTGTATTTGAACATTTTTTGATGCATTAATGTATATTTATTTATAGTTTGAGTTTCATCACTGTATTAAAATAAGACTTGAAAATATCATAATTATATTTTATTTTAGTCAAAATTATTTACGGTTTAAGAAATACACTGCTTTAAAAAAACAACTTTTTGACCGTTTTCTGAAACGTCCGCCTTAACTCAGGCATTAATGTATCGTTATTTGTGAAGGCTATTTTAATATTTTTTTTTTAGATAAGATAATATTCAAAATCACGGGATCTTTAAAAAATACTTATTTTCTTCAGACAATAATGCTTAGACACTATTCAAATCAAGCCATTAAATGAAATTGTCTATCATGATTTCACAATCAATTTAGCGATTTACTTACCTTATAACAAAATCGTGCTCAATTATTAATCTCATTCATATTTTATAATAAGCCAATCAGTGTGAATAGGTCTCGTAGATTTTCAATGAAATTTAAACCAATTGAGCTGAAAATTAATTACTTTCACGGATTTTCATCACTATATGACAGAGGGTTTTCATTCAATTAAGGTATTTAATTGAATGTAACGTTATCACTGAAAGGGATCTTTGTAATAAAACAGTTTAATATTTAATACGCATTTTAATTAAACGCGGGTTACTTAATTAATCATTTCGTTTGAAGTCTGAGTGGCTGTGTTAAAAAACAATAATTTTGCTTGCACTATCCACACGCTTTATAATGAATAAAATAACGTTTTATTTATGTTTCAGATTTACTAAAAGGGCTTAGCTTTAGTGTTTGAAGCCTACTTTTAAGGGGACTCTACATGACCTAAAGCGCGGTCATTGTCGGACTGCATAGAAAAGAAAGAGAAGCGCGATGACACAACGCTGGTAATTCATTGCAAAATATGAATCAATTATCTATTTTCAAAAAATATATTGTTTGGACTAAAAAATTAAAACACTAGTGCTTTAGTATGTTGCTTGTAGAATATTCTGACAAAAATCAGAATGATTGTATGTATATTAGTATGGTTTTTATTGTAAAAATAAAGTTTTTAGAGGTATCTTCATGATTTTTATCTATCGTATCAAATTAGTTGTATTATGTTTTCAACACACTATCTACCTAGCATATATCCTGAACAATATCATATATTTTTCTGATTTTGTTTACTGTATTCGATCATATACTTACTTTTATTGTTTCTAAACCTTGCGTTTTTTGCGTTTAGGTCCTGTAAGCCCCTTAAGCAAATAATGTCTGTACTAGGAGACTGCTCTTCCATAGTTAAGTGTAATGCCAAGTTATGTAAATTAAAATAATAGATTTGGATTAATTACATGAATAATAAACGGTCTATTTATCTTAGTTGGTAGTCTAATCAAAACGCAGTCTGTAGTCGTTGGACTATTATAGCTTTAATTCAAACGAGGTTGGAGCTATTCCGTTGCCTACTGCATACCTACCTAATCCATGCGAGCAGAAGTTTTAATAAACTGTCTGGTGAACATGATTTGGATATATTCAATACCTACAAACGGGGTCAAAAGGGATGCAGGGGTGAATTGGAACGAAACTTTAAATTGGATTTTAACGTTGAAATAACTTAGTTTGTTGCCAACAAGGGCCCTTAATCGTTACAGTAAACACATTAGAGTCCTTTTTGGCAACAAACTATATTATTTCAACATTGAAATCGCTTTTAAATTTTCGTCCCGATTTACCCCTGCATCTCTATTCACCCTGTAGGTACTTACATACCAGTGTTTTGTTGGTGGAAAGTTTCTTTACGGAAAAATTATTGTTTGAGTCTAAATGATTTTTAGTTGATTGTGTACTATTTACCTACTTCCTAATTTATGTTATTATAGGTATTGTGTATCGACCTTTTTTTTTTCGTTTTTAATTTTAGTCTTTATCAGTGAAAACTTGTAAATCAATCAATTTCATATTGTTTGAGAACACTGTATAAGATAGTTCTAAGTTTCAAATAAAAAATAATGTTGGTAATAAAAAAAAATATAAACATAATTTGCCTTTCATTAGGCAGGATATGATTATGATTTTAAATTACCTGCCTGTTAGATACTGTCCCTTTAGAAAGCCTTTTCCCATTCAGAAAAACAATCATTCGACAAAATGATTGATTAACATCATTAATAATTACACCAAGTAATCAAAATCAAAATATTTTATTTCACATAAACCTACATGGGCACTTATAAACCTCAGAAGCTAGGTGCACGGTTCCAATTGGTCGTTTCCGATGGAGAAGAGCCGGCAAGAAACTCCTCGGTTACTCTTTTAAAAATAATTGGCAAGTACAATGTTTTTAAATTATAGTAGTTATAGGAGGACAGCGTAGGCCAACAAGTAACAGGTAGTTGATAAAAAAAAATGGTCTACAGATCCAAAGTCTACAAGGCCCACAAAGTCCTCACATTTACAAAATATAAAACAATCTATAAAAAGGATAAATAAAATATTAAAACAAAGTGATATGATTGCCATTATAACAACTAATAAATAGTTGAAAAATTAGAATTGCCTGTTTAAAATGTCAAATAACAAAAAGATTATGTCAAAGAAGTATGTAAAAAATAAATTAAAAATAAACTTCGTAATTTGACAGCATTTCCCACTCAATCCCCCACTCATTGTGTCATTGTCACGAACATACAGCTACACTCCTACCAACTTATCTGTGAAATGGCGAAAATTGGAACTACGGCCGTCATGTTGAAATGTCATTCGATTGTCAGTGTATACTACATTCGGGTTCTCTGATGGTTTTGTCGTGATATTGCTGAATTTATAAAGTTAAATATGCCGAAAGCTATTAAAAGTGATGCTCGAAACATTATTCTAAAGGTTAAAACTTTTTTTTAAGAAGAAGCTCGGGCGGGGTCTCCGATTATTCCATTTAATCAAATATACAAACGAATTTCGGCAGCGACAGGTTAGTGTTGTCAACTTTCTTGTTATAAATTACCCGATACTTAACTAATTATTTAAGTCCACGATATATTCGTTTCTATTCTTGCTGCAGGTTAGCGTAACGGTAACGTACATCTAATAGGTAACCTGCTACAGTCCGTCAAATCTAAGAAGTACCGTTTGACAGTTATAAATATGTGTTATTTTGCTTTGTTTGAAAGTTTTCAATTACATTTAGATATTAAGAATTGTACATTTTTAGATACAATAATGAAATCTTTCTAAATTCATGGTTTTATGATGAATTCGTATGAACAAAGTTGAAAAATATGAAACGTCAAACGGTACTTCTTAGATTTGACGGACTGTAAGTGAGTGAGCAAACTAACCTGCCAGATTTCAAATTTCTACTAACATTTATTTTATTATCTTATATTTCAGGTGTGAGTCAAGGACTAATTTCAAAAATGATGAAGCAACCAGGATGAAGTTGTGTATGCAGGTTCATCTAAAGATCACAATTACTGTAAACCTGGTTTTCAATAAATCATTGTAAAGCAATTTGTTTTTTTTTTATTACACTACACTACCACTAGGTACCACTGCTAATTATAATTAGTCAAATCTGGTGTTAGGGGTTAGGTACGGTCATAACTAAATGCTAGACATCCAGGTACCTCTTGCAAGGTAGGTACCTACTTAAATTCGCATTAAATGAAAGGTGTATCCCCCCCGTGGAACATTTTATCTGCTGAATTTCCACTTCATTGGATTACTTTTTAGATAAAGCCATTGTTTATTGCTGAGAGACTAAACTGTTGTTAGAGTACCTACGTAACTGTAAATTATCAAATTCTTTTTATTTATTTTATTATTTTTATATAGGTATCATTGTTTTTAATTTGTAAAAACTGTAATTCTTATTAAACGATTATGTCTAATGTGAAATTTCCTTCTTGAAAACTTACTCAATTTTGGGCACCTTATATTAATTAGCAACACTGAATCGACTGTGCCGTCCTCTTTCAGTTCACAGATAAGTTGGTAGGACTGTACTTAAACCACACCAGCATAGCCACAGAGTACTTTTTGATAGTGAGCATAGCTATTCACAACCATCCGACAGGCTATCACATCGATAATGACACATTTCAATAACCTGATTTGCCTTGCTCCCGACAGCAAACAGCTATCGGAAGAATAGCGGTCGTCTATTTGATTTAAACTGATAAAATTTCGGATTTCAGACTTGTGAACAGAGTTATATAGGGTGACTGGTAATTAGTGACCGATACCTAAACACGTGATTGTACTCATGATAACAAACAACTCTTACTATGGGACCAAACCTGAAATCGCGAAAAAAAATCAGCTGTTCCCTACATTTTGACGAGTTATACGAACATAAATGTAGGGAACAGCTGATTTTTTTTTCGCGATTTCAGGTTTGTTCCCATAGTAAAAGTTGTTGGTTATCATGAGTACAATCACGTGTTAAAGTATCGGTCACTAATTACCAGTCATCTATATATATAAAAGGAGAACTGACTGACTGACATATCAACGCACAGCCCAAACCGCTGGGTCTAGAGATTCCAAATTTGGCACGTACGTTCCTTATGAGGTCTAGGGGTGCACTAAGAAAGGATTTTTCAAAATTCATCTCCTAAGGGGGTGAATGGGGGGGGTGAAATTTCACGCGGACGAAGTCGCGGGAAGAAGCTAGTCCTATATAGAGCGGCTCTACGTCCGATCCGAATCCGAGAAATCAATCTGAGTTGCAAATTGTTCTAATTTCTGACGTATAGAGTTCGGATGTAGTGCGCAACCCCTCATACAAATAGGACTACGGTCACTTCGGACCGGCATTTCTCGGATTCGGATCGGACGTAGTGCGAAACCAAAAGGTTAAGAGGACCCCCCTACGATAACATTGATTGATGTTCGATACGGTGCGGAAGTATATCGAGTGGTTGTGAATAGCTATTCTGATGTTTTATCAAATCCTTCTTTATTAAGAGATTATCCAAAAAGCCCCCGAATAGGAAAGTGTGTGTAAAAATTTCGATGAATTAATGATTAATGTAATCCCAGAGAACGCAGAGTAGTTAGTAGATGGAGGGATCATTAGATACCGAATGTTGTTGAAAATAAACATAGTGTTTTAAAGGCAGGCAACAATAATAAATGCAATTTCAATCACGGGACAGCAAATTATATTTGGACAGACATTAGCATTATTTGGATCATGATGAAATAGTGTTGAATTTAAAAAGAAACAAATACAATGCATACATAAAATAATCAGCCTATAATGTTCCCACTGCTGGGACACAGGCCTCCTCTCTGTGCCTCTCTGTGAGAGGGAGTGGGCCATAATCCACCACGCGGGCCCTGTGCGGATTAGCGGATGTCATATGCCTTCGAATTTTTGGTTCTAGGACATGCCGGTTTCCTCACGATGTTTTCCTTCACCGTTTTGAGAGCAGTGGTGATGAAGTAAAGTGCCTGCTTGGGATTCGAACCCGTGATCTTCAACACGTATGTCGTGGCCGTTATCACTGGGCCATCACTGCTCTTCAATGCATACCATACCACAATTACAATGCATACCTTACTTTTAAATGGCACCCCTTGCGTTAAACAAATAATCTGTCTAGCCTTCTCACATCTATGTAGGGGTCGGCTTCCAGTCTAACTGGATGCAGCAGAATACCAATTTTCACATACTGCAGAGCAACTGCTTATCTGACCTCTACAAACTGGGTAACACGATACCACTTGGTAAGACTGGTTGTAAGACTATCGGGCTTCTCGATCCGTGACAACTGTCAAAGATCTACGAATGATAGCCAGAACCAACGTGCTTTCCGTCGTACGGAGGGATCTCAACAAGCGTACTTAAATGGAATCTATGCACTGAAACTTAATACCTATTTGATATTTTGTTTTTCTCCGCTCAAATTACAAGCTCAGTGAGCGTTGCATCCGCAAAAAGGTGATACTTCATTTGTTCCCTACTCTGTGTAGGCACGGATTATAGACAGCTGTTTAGGTTGGAAACTGATACGGTAGCGAGAATTTTTCCTGTATAAAAATGGAATTAAGCCCGGTGTGGCTTAGATTCCGTTATAAAAATATACTCTGGATTTATATAAGATAAACTTTAATGTTACAGATTTTCGGTTTGTATTGGACAAAGTTTAGATTGGACCATATTTTTTGGACGATTCTTTGGGATTTTGTTAATTGAACAAACAAATGGCTCGACTATTTGTAAGTGCCTTTTAAATTGTTCTGTTATTGCTCTTTTTATCCAACGCAGGATTAATTGGTCCTTTAAAAAAACTGAACACTTTTTTATAAACTAGAGAGGAGCTTTTACAGCTAAACGAACAAGTAAAAAATATTCTTTCTCATAACCTGCTGTGGACTATGATAGACCTGTAAGCTAGGAAATTGGATAGTAAATGAATCTCTGAGAACCTTTCACATGCGTTATAGTTATTAACGACGGTCATGCGAGCTAAGGATATATTTTATGATACGATACAGGAGGCAGGATGGTATTTTATCAGATAAGTAAGATATGGAATATAGGATAGGCAGATAAGTCTACCTGGTTTAAATTACGGTCGGAAAAGCGAGCGTTAGCTCTCGTAGTCGACGATGTTTTATACACACCGGCACCCTAATTGCGTAACACACTATCAATCGGAATCGGAATCATTTTTAAGCAAATTGCTAATCCATTGCTTCATAAGTTCGAAAAATTTGGCTGCTCAACATGTAAATATAATGTTGTTGAACTGTCAAAATTATACCGATTCCGATTCATAATGTGTTACGCAATTGCCCCGCGGAACATACTTTTAAATGAAATTAGACAGCAAAATCCATAATTAAATCCGGCCAATATGATTTTTTTTTTGCAAGCCTGAAACAGACTGCCTAAAACACACAATGAGCGCTTGCTATTCATCAAGATACTTCAGCCATCTATCAAATCCATATTCCATACTAATATTATGAATGTGAAAGTGACTCTGTCTGTCCTATTTGTCACCTTTTCACCCCTAAATCAATGAACCGATCGTTATGAAATTTGACAGATAGTTAGCCTGAGACTTAAAAAATGACATAGGCATCTCATTCTAGATATTTGTTTAAAAAAACCGGCCAAGTGCGAGTCGGACTCGCAAACAAAGGGTTCTGTACCACAAGGATAAAATAATAAAAAGTCGGTAGCAAACAACGAAAATGCGAACCCAAGGACACCGACTTCCGAAATTAAAGTTATTTTTGTCTTTTTTGGATCCCGGTTGTTTTTTTTTTTGTATAGTAGTTTTTGGTTCTTCGATAGCACACGTAAAACCATTGCAAATATCTTAGGACTGAAGCTTGAAGGCGTACGGTTACTTGAGCTTCATAAACAGCGCGGTAATTGCGTAACATACTATCAGCAGCAATAGGTTTCATTTTGACAGTTCAACAACATTCATTGTGTTATTTAAGTTGTGGAGCAGACACATTTTTCGAACATATGAAGCAATGGATTAGCAATGTCCTTCAAAATGATTCAGAATGAGATTGATAGTGTTTTACGCAATTAGGGTGCAGGTCATACAACCATTTCTTGATCGTTTTCACAACAGCCTGATCTCACAGATAGAACTTCAGCACAATCAATATGCCTAGCCTTTTCCCAACTATGTTGGGTCTGCTTCCAGTCAAAACGAAAGCAGCTTAATACAGCTACTTATTTTACATGGAGTGACTGCCTCTCTGACCTCCACAACGCAGTTACTGGGTAACACGATACCCCTTGGTAAGACTAGTTGTCAGACTGTTGGGTTTCTGATTACCCGTAATGACTGTCAAAGATCTACGAATGTTAGCCGGAACCAAAGGCTTAACGTGCTTTCCGAGGCACGGAGGGGTCTCGATATGTAATGAATGTAGGTACTCATCCACGTACTGACCGCGGCAAGCGTAGCTTAACCTTCGATCGACTCGTGCGGCTGTTATTATTACCGACTTAAAAAAAAAGGAGGTTATCAATTCGACACGTGTCATCATAATCATCTGTCTAGCCTTTTCCTAACTATGTTGAGTCTAACCGGATGCAGCTGAATAGAAGTATTTTACATGGAGCGACTGCCTATCTGACCTCCACAACCCAGTTACTGGGTAATACGATACCCCTTGGTAAGACTGGTTGTCAGACTTTCGGGCTTCTGACTACCCGTAACGACTGTCAAAGATCCACGAATGACAGCCGGGACCAACGGCTTTGTGCTTTCCGAAGCAATTCGACACGTGTGTATGTAATATTATTGGAACTGAAATATATTCACATATAAAAATCTATTAGGGCTTCCAAACAAATATACAAAATTTTATAGATGTATGTATGTATGTATGTTTGTTCACGCATTTCTCCGCAACTATTAATCGGATCGTGACCATTTTTTTATTGGCTTACTTTTACTTCAAATTAGGGAACAATGTAAGTTTCATCAAAATCGATTCAGTAATTTTCAAGATATGACCGTGACCGTGACCGTGTATGACGGCCTGCGTAATTGATACGAGCTACGAGTGTAGTATCAAAGGGCAAACATCTCAAAACCTTGGACAAATTCTAGTGCAATATTTACACCAAAACTATTAACTACTTACATATTACAAACAAATATTCCAGTTTTTATTTAAAACTAAAAAATTACGAAATGAAAAATAATTTTACAAAAAAAATTATCAACTTCAAAAAGAAATTCACTCAATATGAATTAAAACTTCCGGAAGACGGTGGTAAAAAACTAAAATACAGATCCCAAGACACCGACTTCCGGAATTAAAGTTAGTTCATAATTTTGAGTGAATTTCCTTTTTTATTAGCCACGAGTCCATATCTTCAGTACACTCACACAATTTCAGGAAAATCTTAATGAAAAGTTATGTTATAGCTTCGTGGGAATCGTGGGTCAGACCTACCTTGGATTTTCACGAACTCTACGACGCCTCAGAGAGCCACAAGATAGTGTGTTGTTATCGCAAATGCCGAAAGCAGCTATATTCATATAATATATGAGGCTTCTGTTTGGATTTTTAGGTCGACTTATATTATATTCTAGGGTAGACGCTATCAGGATCAACTGAACTTCCTCAATTTGGTAAAATATTATAAGCTTAATCCAATACAAAAAAAAAACTCAATCATCATCATCATTTCAGCCGAAAGACGTCCACTGCTGGACATAGGCCTCCCCCAAGCACCTCCACTTCGACCGGTTCTGATTCTTGGGAGGGGGTTTGCCATAATCGCCACGCTTGGCAGGCGGGTTGGCGATCGCAGTATGGTGGTGAAATGCATAGAGAACGCTGCTGCCCATTCTCCGGTACGACCCTTTTTTTTTTTTTTTTTTTTTTTTGGATGGGAAATCATCTAATGACTCCTCCCGCTCTGGGTGGAGCGGAAGGGAGAGACCCTTAGTCGCCTTTTACGACACCCACGGGAAGTATGGGCAATGGTATGCTGGCAATGGTTTACAAAAACTATAAAGTAAAGCCAACGCAACATTATGTGCGTTTCAATGTTAGGGTTAGGCGCAAAAAAGGAAAATAAAAGTCTTGATGAGATTAATTTTATAAATGTGCATGTTTTTAAGATTTAGCACTTTAAAAGATCTGCAGATGTGTTAAACTTACGAAACGGCGAAGAAAACAAAATACTTATCCAATAAAATTAAAAGAAGGAACTGGCAGGTAAAACTAAAGCGACTTTGTTAGTTAAAGCTTGAAAAACGTATTTATTTTCAAACAAGATAATATTTACATATAATACGTACATGTATGCAAAACAAAGTAAGGGTAAAGAATCATAGGGCATCAAAAAATTCGTCCGTATCGCTGCCATCGGGAAAACTGCCCAAAAGGCTGGCAGCATTGCCACGGTGTATGGCGATGCTGATTCTTTGGCTAAAAATAGGCCACCCCTCTGGTCACATGAAGAGTTAACCATCCGCCTGGCGATGTCTCGAAAAACCAAGTGGGCACTCAGACCCCATGACCCTAGTGTTTCAAACTTTCAACCCCAAAACGTATTTAGTTTGTTACCATGATAACCTACCCCCTACTACCTAGGTACCTACTGACATAATGACAATGAGAATTCTCAATGGCCCTCCACCCACCCCGGACCAAGGATGATACTGACAGCTTAACAAATCACTCACGCTCCAATTAAATTTATGATAAACCGGATGCTAAAACCGCAGTCAAAAACTAGTCCGGCAAAACTAGTAGTTGACGTCATAGATCAAGTTATAAAAGAGACACAGACACATACATTCTGAATACATAGCCTACATGACTTGAAACGAATATTTAGTTAATAATCACTGGATTTTGAAGCTTATTTAATGGTAGATAAAAACGTTGATAATCTCAAATGAGGTCACGTTTTGCCACAGCATTCGCCTGCCATATGACAAGCAACGTGACTTGATAAGAATCTAAATAACTGCATCAAGCAGGATATTAAACTTTTTGTCATTATAATATTTAAGCATACTATAAGATTTATCACAAATGGGACTTTTATTTAAAACCATTTTATATTAAATGTGATAATGGCCATTAGAATTAATTTAAATGTGTCGTTGTATAACACGGAGCATGGAGGTCGGTGGTGGTTGCTAGAGGCGGCATTGTCAACATTTACCATGCAAACCAAGCGTGTCAGTAGGCGTCACCGTTTACTCGCACACGTCACAAATGACGTAAAGAAACTGACAGCTTTGACTGGCGGCGCGTCAGGCCCTTTACACATTATGCCGCAGCGGCAGCGGGCCTTACTGATGCAGTGGTACCGCCGCCGCCGCAGCACTGCTGCATCAGTCAGGCCCGGGCTCCACTGAAGCGGAGCTGGGTGGAGCGGAGCGGAGACGTGCAGGAATCGACCAAACACAATGGTTGAAATCCTCATCGCGTCGCATTGCGAGAGGGAGTGGGCCGTAATCCACCACGCGGGCCCAGTGCGGGATGGTACGTTGATTACGTTGTATGCAATCCCGGAATCATCATTATCATCTGCACAAATCTACAATTGTGGCGAAGTTTTGGGCGAACAAGTAATACACTGTCGTGCCATCGCCACAACAAAGAAGAAGATCTACAATTGTGTGCAACGGCATACTCTAATAAGGATTGAGTTCTAGCCGCAACCGTATCTCATTAGATGCGGTTGCATCTAGAATCTCTCCTCCGAATGGTCCTTAGCTGTAACAAGCATTTATTATTAACAAGCTTGTGCCCGCGGCTTCGCCCGCGTGGAGGCCGGAAAATTTTCAAAATTCAACCCCCCATTTCACCCTCATAGGGGTGGAATTTCGAAAAACCCATTCTTAGTGGATACCTACTCTTCAAAAAGAACACGTGTTCCAAATTTCATGTCTCTAAGACCAGCGGCTTAGGCTGTGCGTTGATATATCAGTCAGTCAGGACTTAAAACAAAAACGTTGTATGTCTGTCTGTGTGACCGCTTAGATCTTATTAACTACACAATGGATTTCGATACCTACGGTTTTCACCATTATTTAGAGCAACGTACCCCCCTAACTTTCTTCTAAAATCATGCGTCCCCAAGTTACTTCTTCGACATTTGCATTGCGAGAATACATAATGCCCCCCTGAAGAAATATAAACAAGGGCAATTAAACTATTATAACGAATTTATTTGGAAGATTATTTTATAGACATACCGGATAATGTTAGCACACGAGATGACAGATGAACAAGTAAAACGTCCATTTAAACTCTTGACACAGAACACGGCTACGTGACAGGTTGCATCAAGTATCAGTGCAGGCGTCCATACTTTCAACATCCTCTCCTGGACGCAAACGCTTTAAAGTCAAACCCATTGATGTGGTGAAAACTTCATGCTTCGGACGATGGAGCCCTTTCGTTAATGCGTCAGCGACCATGTCTGCAGTTGATCGATATCGAACATCAACTTGATTAGCAGCAATCTTCTCTCGAACAAAGTGATAACGAACATCTATATGTTTGCTGCGTGGATGGTACATGGCGTTACCTGAAAGACTAATTGCACTTTGGTTATCACAAAAGAGTGTGATTGGCGTATCTTTCAGTTTGAGCCAGAATTCTTCTTCCAGCTGTTTTAAATAAAGTGCTTCTTGTATTGCAGAAGCCATTGACATATATTCAGCCTCTGTGCTAGATAATGCGATCGTTTGCTGTTTTTTCGAATTCCAGCTTATGGCTGCTCCCTGGAATAAGAATATATAGCCTGTGCAAGACCTTCGGTCTTCAACATCATTTGCCCAGTCTGCATCACAATAGCCATAAATATTTTCATTAATATTTCTCTTGAAAGTAAGTTTCATATTAATTGTACCTTTCAGATACCTCAAAACGCGTTTCACAGCTGCCCAATGTTCACTAGTTGGGTGGTTATTAAATCTGCTCAAGGAATTTACTATGTAGGTTATATCAGGCCTGGTTCCTTGAGATAAGTACAGTAGACACCCAATTATTTCGTGATATGGTACATCCTTTAAGACTTCATTTTGAGTTTCAGCCTTTTTAAACTTTACATTCGCATCAGTAGGTGTCCATACCGGCTTACAGTTTTGCATTTTAAAGCGGGTAAGTATCTTTTTAATATATATTGATTGATCTATGGAAATTTCATGCTCTGTTGTATTGTGAGAAATTCTAAATCCAATACATTGCTTTGCAGTCCCCATATCCTTCATAAAGAATTTCTCTTTTAACTTACTTTTTATAATCTGGGATGTTTCTTCATTATTATAAAAGTATAATAAATCATCAACATATACTGCAATGAAAAGTATATCCTTTTCATTTATTATACGATAGTATACACAAGGATCTACTTTGGAACGAGTCATCCCTATTTCTATCAATGCAGCATTTAATTTTTTATTCCACTGTCTGCTTGCTTGTTTCAAGCCATATATGGACTTGTTCAATCGACATGCTATATTTTGTTCTTCATAGCCGGGTGGTGAAATCATATAAATTTCTTTATCAATATCTCCCTGCAAAAAAGCACTAACTGCATCCATTTGGTGAATTTTGAGATCATATTTTGCAGCTAAGCCAATCAAGTATCTTATTGAACAATACCGGACTACCGGAGCATATTTTTCTTGATAATCAATACCCTTTACTTGTTTATAACCTTTAATTACAAGTCTAGCTTTGTAACGTGATATGGACCCGTTTTCGTCTATTTTTGTTTTAAAAACCATTTACAAGGAAGCGCTACTTTTCCTTCTGGTAACTTTACTGGTGTCCAAGTGTTATTATTTATTAATGACTGATATTCTTCCTTCATAGCTTTTTTCCATTCATCA
This sequence comes from Hydraecia micacea, assembly GCA_914767645.1. Taxonomy (NCBI): domain Eukaryota; kingdom Metazoa; phylum Arthropoda; class Insecta; order Lepidoptera; family Noctuidae; genus Hydraecia; species Hydraecia micacea. Next base: position 4,944,190 of record OU611783.1, on the reverse strand, counting down.
GCCTTATCACTGTTGATAGCTTCTTCAAGGTTCTGCGGATCACTATTTAATAGAATCATAGTTGACTCACCATTCAAACACATAAATGATGTGGTATTATTATTCTGATGTCTTTCTATTCGATGCGGAAGTGGTCTCAGACCCATGTTATGTTGCGGCAGAGATTCCACTGTTTCATCAGGTAAGTATGTTTCATCAAGAACATCTTCAAATAGAGCGGAGTCATCAGAAGAAACATCAAGAATTTGAGAGGTAAGTTGTGTTTCATCTATGTTTTCTTTTCCAGATTCTTCGTGATCTTCAAATAAAGGTAAGTCCAGTGTTTTCTTTTCTTTTATTAAATCATTGTTCTCCAGTTTATTCTCCTTTTTTTCAGTACAAATTTCCTTCTCTTTATTATTTTCTTCCTTTTCCTTTTCTTGCATGTTAACGACTTTGTTTCTCTTTACAGTAGCTTCTAAGAATACAACATCTCTACTTATAATTCCTTTCTTTTTTTCAGGGTCTATAAATCGATAGCCCTTAGTAGAATCACTGTACCCTACAAAAATCAACTTACGTGATTTTACTTCAAGCTTTGTCCTATTTTCTTTAGGGATATGTACCATCGCATGACATCCAAAAATCCTCATATGACTCAAATTAGGCTTCTCTCCAGTCCATACTTCATGTGGGGTCACATCGGATAAAGCACGAGTTGGCGAGCGGTTAACAATATAAGCGGCTGTGGCTACTGCTTCAGCCCAGAATGCATCTTGCAATTCAGCATTAAAAATCATACATTTAGCACGCTCTGTTAATGTCCTATTCATTCTCTCGCTGAGACCGTTTTGCTCGGGAGTGTAAGGATTAGATGTCTGGTGCCATATTCCATAGTTCTTAAGGTAGGCTTCAAACTTATTATTTTTGTATTCGGTACCATTGTCGCTTCTTAGAATTTTAATTTTTTTGTTCGTTTCATTTTCTACTCTATTCTTAAACTCCACAAATTTTTCAAAAACTTCGCCTTTACTTTTAATAAAATATACATGTACACGACGGGAATAATCGTCAATAAAGGTAACAAAATACCTGGCACCTCCAATAGAAACATGTTTCATCGGTCCACATACGTCACTGTGAATGAGCCCTAGCAGCTCCGTTGCACGCGAGCCTTCGCTGGAAAATGGTTGCCTGGTCTGCTTGCCTTCAAGACAAGTTATACAAATACTGTTTTCCTTTTCCGGTGACAACTTTACTCCCTCTGTACATTTAGGCATTTTACTAATATCTGTGAAATTTAAGTGGCCCATCCTTTGGTGCCACAGGTAAGTATCATAATCAGTATTTGCTGTCATTGCTTGCATTTCTTCATTCTTACAAGATTTTAATTGATATGTATCATTAATGAGTTTTGCTTTCGCAACTAACTTATTATTTTGATTGTAAATTTGACAACCAACTTCATTAAACTGGATTTTGCATCTATTTGCTATTATCTTGCTTACTGATAGCAAATTCGTTTTTAATTCTGGAATGTATAAAACGTTTCTCACCTGTATTGCCTCGGTGCTGTTATTTGTATTCACTTTTATAGATACATTACCACAGCATTCAACTTTCAATATCTTATTGTCGGCAATTCTTATATTCTGTACAGGTGGAGCTGTGACATCATAGAGCCAATCCCGGTGCATGGTCATATGCATGGAGGCGCCTGAGTCAACATACCAGTTCACAGAGTCATTCATTGTGAATGCGGAAAACGCTGCTAAAAATCCTGTTTTATTATCAGTTTTAGCATCTTTCTTCTTGAACCAACATTTTTTACTGAGATGTCCATACTTATTACAATGGAAACATCTTGGTCCTTTTTTAGGTTTTTGCTGATCATTTTTGGGTTGAATTTTTGTGTTTGTATAAAGTGCGGTAGTGTCTGATGTTTTAACCTCTTGCAATAGTTTATTCTTTACTAAATCAGCACTAATTTTCATACCGGAACTTTCCAACCCCATAATCATTGGCTTGTACATATCAGGCAAGCCTGCCAGCATCAGAGTACCTAACCATTCATCATCTACATTGAATTTAATATTCCTTAATTTGTGTGCCGCGGACATTATTTTGTTTACATAATCTTCCACTGATAAACTGTTATCCAAACTAGTGTTTATTAGTTCTTTCAATAGTCCAACTTTTCGACATAGTCCACTATCTTCAAATGCCCTTGCTAAACATTCCCAAACCTGTTTAGCATTATCTGCCTCTTGAATGTGTACATACAATATTGGGTTAATTAATAATATTAACTTCGATTTGGCTTTGATATCTTTCTTTATCGAGTTGGGTTCAGTGGATACGGGTTCCTTTAAAATGCAGTCATATAAATCTTCGTGTTGTAAATAAGCTTTCACTGCAAAACTCCAAGTTGCCCAATTATCTCTGCCAGTGAGTTTCTCAATTGATATCAATGAACTGTTCGCCATATTTCCAACAGTATTTATCTAAAATAAGCTAAAATCATGCCGGTAACAAAGTGAGGTTATGCATGCGGTTTTTCACAAACTTTTAAAATACTGTTTAGATTGCAAAGATAACACTATACGGCAGGTACGGGGCGGCCCATAACCTGAAGAAATATAAACAAGGGCAATTAAACTATTATAACGAATTTATTTGGAAGATTATTTTATAGACATACCGGATAATGTTAGCACACGAGATGACAGATGAACAAGTAAAACGTCCATTTAAACTCTTGACACAGAACACGGCTACGTGACAGGTTGCATCAAGTATCAGTGCAGGCGTCCATACTTTCAACACCCCCCCCCCCCCCCTTGTGTCACTCTACGCCCACCAAGGGCGCGCCCAGACTTGTAAAAAAACGGTTTTTTTCTGAGATGAAAAAAAACGTTTAAAAAAAACATGAAAAAAAAACAGTGTTTTTTCTGGAGCAGGTTTTTTTTCATGAGTAGGAAAATAAAAATATGGTAAGGTGGTTATCGTATATGAGTTGATATTATTTTATTTTTTTTGTTCAATAAGAAAATACCAATTGTTTTTTTTGTTAAATAGTGGGCAGGACTTTGCAAATCAACTGCCTTGTCTAAAGTAGCCGTCAAGTTTCTCTCTCTTCCCATTACCTCAGCTGCGTGCGAAAGAACATTTAGTACATACAGCGACATTCATACCAAGAAACGTAATAGACTGACAAATGACAGGGCTAGGAAAATAGTGTACATTGCGCACAATTTAAGATTGCAATCAGAACAATCATCGACAATATTAACACAAGCAGAAGGTAATAGAGTCCCTGATAGTATAGTCGTTGATTCAGAATCAGATGAAACAAATACAGACACAGAACGTTATTCCGATGCTGATAAAACAAGCGTAGCCGTAGCTACTGATACTGATACAGATGAGTGTAACACATTAAGTATTTTTTAAGTTCATAATAATGTTACCCATTGATTTAAACATAATTTGACTTGAATAAAAACAAAACAATAAAATTGTGTGTTTTATTCCACTTTAGTTACAGTGTTTCACTTTTTCTGAAAAAAAAACCAAATGTAGAAAAAAAACAACGGTGCCAAGTTTTTTTTCATGTTTTTTTTCAAGGTTGTGAAAAAAAACATTTTGTTTTTTTTCAATTTACACCGCGCGCCCCACAGGTTGGGAACCCAAGATTTAGAGCGTTTATTTCGGAAGGTTTATGAGTATTTCACTTAGATATGACACAGAAATCTCCGGGCACAGATATCGCATGTTTTGGCATGTCGCCATTTATGTAACTCGTATGAAGCAAAGGACGGGTCGTAATACAATAATTTCGTTTAGTATATATTACTGACGCCACTGTGACCTTGATATCGTTACATTGCACGACAAGGGTTTTTGTTTACACGGAAAAGGAATTTTATTTTGATCATCGCATTCTAATTGATGCAGGATCCTAAATGACTTCATTATTTATTTTCCCAAATATGTGGTAAACACAGGCAATCATTATTAACAATCTTTGTTTTGGGTAATGAATAGGATGTGGTTGTCTATCGAGTTTGCCTTAATGATGATGATCATGATGGATCGATCGACCCAACCCAATTAGACTGGGTATTAATTTTCTAATTGTCAAAACATCCGGAACACATCGCATGACTAAGGAGCATTTATCTGGTTTTTTGATGAAAATTAACACTTTCAAATAGAACATAAAAAAAAAAATGTTTACAATTAAAAACAGAGGCACAACAGCTAAGCTTCAAAATTAAAAGAAATAACCATAGATCACGCTTGCAACGGCTGCACAATATAGGTTCAGTTCACAATAATTTTTCATGCACTTTTTTTTTCTATTATGAATATCTGTACCTAGTAGGGAAGTGCATCAAATTAAAGATGATCAACAAAGAGCTATTGGAAAGTAGCACCAATATACCTATAAGAGGCACACGCCTAGTGTAATAGGTAAATAACAAAATATACTCGGTGGCAGGGACCTTTTTGTAGCACTTTGCGCAAAAAGGCGCCTTGGTTTTACGGTGACCGATATCCCACTATATTGGTCCTAAACAAACTACCTCAACATGCCCTAAATTATGGTAGCGAGAGATTAATGAGGTCGAGCACGTTGAACCACTTCCGACCTGCCGTTTGAGGAAGAATTTATCACCTAATCTTATGTTCTTAGCTAAATTAATATATACAAATAAAGTCGTAAATATTACTAGCTAGTTTTCTTTTACCTATAGCCAGAAAAGTAGCAGTTTTATAGAACAAGGCGGTTATACGAATAGGCAGAAAAGCGACTTTGATTTATAGTAATGTAAAGGGTTGTGTAGGTAATAGGCAGAGGAATGAAAATCAAGCCTGTAATAGTACTCACGATTGTGTTGAGCAACACACAACACAGAAAATAGTCAGAAGGAGAATAGTCAAGATCTATATTTGCCTTGATGCTACAGACAGAAGGTAACTTTAAGTTCTTCTTGGAAAGTAAATAATTACTGCTACTTCTTTTTATCGTGTTGATGGTAATTTATATACAGTCAGCCCAGAATTTGGGTACGAGCTCGGCCACCTTCAGTAGCGTTCATCAACTACTGTAGCGTGCAGCACGCTGTACACGATATTATTAAGTGCCCCGTTGTTGCTCCAACACTAATCACAACTTCTAAATGATTTGACAACAATGATCTGATTGACAATGATTTTGGACTTCACAACTTCTAAATGATTTTAGGCTAAATTTTAACTTTCAGCTAACCCCCATACTAAAAAACGTATTATATCAGATGAATAGTTATACACCGATTTTTCTCTTTCAGTCGTCAGTAATTTGTCTTTCGAAAGAAGAAGACAAAGCGTTGTGTAACTATATAGACGCTATACAACGTTTAATAGTAAGGGGGCTAGTGATCGAAATGTTTGAACTTATTAGTAAGGGGTAAGTATTTAAAAATGATGCTACTACAAACTTACAAATTATGTTTATTACTAGTAGGTACTAAAACAGGTAGTTGCAATAACAGCGTTGCGACGGAAAACTGACCCGTTTTCGAAATATAGCGGGAACCAGGTATAAATGTAGATTGTAAACTCAAACTCAAACCCAAACTCAAAGCATTTATTTCAATTAAACCATTTACAGGCACTTTTGAATTGTCAAGAAGTCGGTCAGTCAGAAAATATGCAGCTAGTTGCCCATTCCAAAGCGTAGGTACCTATGGAGAAGAACGGGCAAGAAACTCCATGGACACTCTTTTAAATTATATTTTTATAAAAACATTAGTTACATCATTTATTTTGAATTTATAATTATATGTGAGAACGATGTAAAAAAAGAAACTTACGCGTTAAAAGCGCCTAGAGTACCTACAGCAAATAGTAACAAAACGTTAAAAAATAGTAAAGTTAGCGGTTAGCTAATACCTAACACTGTGTGTGACTGTGTGTGTCTTTGACAGTAAGGCTGTATAATAGATGCAAATAGCTTCAAAGACTTCAGTATCTAGCATTGCCAGTATCTTAAGACGAACATACAAAGCAATAATACAGTATTCACCGCACCGAGTCTGCGATAGTATTTGTGTGTATCCAGCCGTTCCTAAAGGACAAAGACGTACTGCGATGCGATGGTATTCTAAGATGAAACGAATGTGGATCGCAGACGAAATTGGAGAGAGCTCGCTTTTGCAATCTGTACCGTGAAGCAGCGGCAGCGAGCCAAATTATGTAGTTGTTAACATAAACAATCAGCCTACAATGTTCCCACTGCTGGGACAGAGGCCGCCTCTCGCTGAGAGGGAGTGGACCGTAATCCACCGCGCTGGTCCAGTGCGGGTTGGTAGATGTCACATGTCTTAAAATTTTTGGTTCTAGGACATACCGATTTCCTCACGATGTTTTCCTTCACCGTTTTGAGAGCAGTGGTGATAAAATAATTTACACAAAGTAAAGCGTCTGGGTTCGAACCGAGTCGACCTGCAACTCGTAAGTCGTGGCAGTTACCACTTGGCTTAGGCTCGGCTTGGTTAACTTATAGCATGGGTGATTTTTATATGCAGAAAAACACATCTTCTCTATCTACTTACATAAAACAAAGTCGTGTTAATTATACCATTTATAACTAAGAACGACTGCACAGATGTTTATGATCTTTGATTTGTTGAATTTGTCTCCTCCCCTAATAGCTTTCACAATAAAAATCACAATAAAAATATTTATGAAGAAAATTCGTTTTTTTTATAAATTTTTCGTATGCAAACGCCATCTCTGATGACATGACAGAAACTACAAAGAGTGTATGTTACGGCTAATAGCCGAAGTGCGGCTACACCTAGTTTTAGCCGGAACGTCGACGGAGCCCCGCAAGCGGGGCTCCTATTTCTGTGTAAAGGGTTTAATAATAATAATAATATTTAATTCCACATGACGGGAATCTCGTGAAAGCTGAGAAAGAGAAACAAATGAAATATCTTGACTTAGCACACGAGGTTGTTGACATGTGGAATGTGAGCTCGGCTGTCATTGTGCCGATTGTCGTAACGGCCAATGGCCTTATGGCCGAAGGCCTCGATGAACATCTATCGAGGCTTTCGTTAGGCGGTTGGATCAAGAGCCTGATTCAGAAGGCAGTACTCCTCGATACGGCTCGCATTGTGAGGAGGTTCCTGTCTCTGGAGCCCTAACCACCGGTAGCTTGGACCCTGTTCCCGACACCGGTGGACTACTATTTTTTTATATTTTTAAATGTTTTTTTTTTTTTTACTTATTTTTTATACTTTAAGAAATATTTAAAAATATAACCGAATATGTAAATAATGAAATAAAGGAGATAATAATAATAACACCTAAGGAGGCTCTCGTTGGGCAGCTGGATCAAGGGCTTGATTCAGAAAGCGGTACTTCTGGACACGGCCCGCATTGTCCGGAGGTTCCTCTCTCTGGAGCCCTGACCGCCGGTAGCTTGGACCCTGTTCCCGATACCGGTGGGCTATTATTTTTTATATTTTTAAATGTTTTTCTATATTTTATATGCTAATATTTAAAAATATAATTTATATGTAAATAATGAAATAAAGGAAACAATAATAATAATAATTTATTTATTTCAATCAACTATGGATCACAACAACTAAAAAAACAACAATTATTAATCAGAATAGAATAACATTATACATTACATTAAACATTACATTATACATTACATTATACATTGCGTTATACATTACATTATACATTACATTAAAATTGAAAATTATACAATAATATTAAATCAAAAGAGACAAAATTAAAATAACATGCAACATTAAAACAGTAAAGTAACCTAACCAAATCTAACCTCGGGGTGCCCTTCGCTCGCTCTTGCATCCTACGTCGCCTATCGACAGACCGCAACCATGCAACCGATGTCATCCGAAGTAAACACGAACCGCATGTGGCCGGCTGCACCTAGTTGTACCCGGCTAAAACTAGGTTTAGCCGCACTTCGGCCATTAGCCGTGACATATATAATTATACATCCTGACTTATGTACAGAGAACGTCAGCTAATAAGGTAACACAACATAAATTGATTCAAGGCGGAACGAAGTTTGCTTGGTCAGCTAGTTTTATAATAAATAAACGAAAATTATTATAAATTGAAGTCGCTTGCCGTATCTGTGTGTGTGACCGCGTTTTTCTTCTAAACTACCAGTGGAGTTTTTTGTGGTTTTCACCAACACTTAGAGAATGTATTCCGAACGGTTAATGTCTAGTATACATTAATATTAACCTTACAAATAATAAAGAAATCTCGACGCTTTGTCGAGTTGTAAAAACCGTACGAAGCAGGGGCGGGGCGCTAGTTCTAGGCCCATCAGCTTTATAAATACATAAGTTTTTATAATGTTATAACAGAAAAGCCTAAGCAAGGCAATGACAACCTGAGTCAGGTGCCAGAATATTTGTCCAGCCTTCAAAATGTTTGTGACAAGTCTGGAGGTTTTTAAATTCTTAGAAGTAATTTTAATGTGACATTGAATAATTGTATGTCGTCTGAGTTGTCACTGTTTGTGCATCTGAGAACAAGGTTCGTCATCTTACCTGTTATGGCAAATCTTGGAATGTGAAACACAAATTAAACTAAGCGCCTCTCCGCGGAATACTCAAAGGTCATTTAACTCGAAGACGTTAAGTGAACTTTAGATTGCTTTATTATTAAGACAGAGTAAAGTTATTCCAAACTTAAACACTTTGAAAAATGTTCTAGTAAACCAATACCAAAGGGAATCCTGGTGTAACTTTACCAATAACTTAATAATGGGAGGGCACTCGACTTAAACAAAAATATGGATAAAACGGGAAATTATTGGAGGAGGTCTCTATCCGTCGAGGGAAATTAATTTAATGAATCTTACTTTATTAAGAACTTTTTTATTTACTTACCTAATTGAGGAATAATGAAAGCTTTTTATTGAAGTGAAAACTTCTTTAGGCGCGTTGGGCTTTTTTTGAGATGGGAAAAAACATTGCATTCGCGCCACTGTTACCGTAACCGACACCGCTTTGGATGTGTTCAGTTGTCCTCGGGATGTACTCGGTTTTAATGTATATTCGATATGTCAGTGAGTGATAGAAAAGTATTCTGTTTGTGTTTTGTTTTTATTTCGGTCGGCTGTTTTTTTTTTTATAAGACTGACGCTGCTGGTACAATCCATACTCATACTAATCCCCTTACTAATAAATGTATTATATCGGATGAATAGTTACACAACGATTTCTCTCTTTCAGACGTCAGTAATTTGACTTTCGAAAGAAGAAGACAAAGCGTTGTGTAACTATACAGACGCTATACAACGTTTATTAGTAAGGGGGTAATAATATAAATGCGAAAGTAACCCTGTGCCTGTCGAGTGTCGGCACACAAGTCTACCTGTGTGCGGTCATGGTCTTCCATGAACTGGGTTAGGACATACTGTTTATCCCGGTAGTACAACCCTGGGATCCCTAATCTCTCACCGGTCGTTTCGGATTGCGTGCGGTCCCATCGGACTATGAGAGCGAGGGAAGAGAGAGCGCAGCTGTGTCTATGCACACAACTGTGCCACTTGTGCTTCTGCCCCCGCCGAAGGCTGATCTCCGTTGAGATTGGCCGCCGTGGCCGAAATATGGTCTGGACTTGGAGGACTGTAACATTCTCGTGGGATAACTTGCGACCTCCACGCGAGCGAAGCCGCGGAAAAAAGCTAGTAAGTCACCACAAAATCACAGGGAGAGCATAAGTCTAAACGGTTTCATAAAATGCTGAATGCCGAGCGCTCGGTTCAGTTGAGTAACTGGCAGAACAAATTGCGCTTCACGACGAGGCTTCTTCATGCATCCCAAAAAAAAAGCTGAGCAAAAAGAAAAAAAGTCAGAAAGCACGCTTAGCGGAAACGAAATAATACCGACGGGGACTTTTATAAGAATGTGACCGTTATTTTACTATAGGCATTGTATATCCGACTTCCACGTGAACGAAGTCGCGGCAAGAAACTAGTTTTTTTTTAATAAATGGGCAAAACATGACTGTGCTTGTTTCCTAGGAAAAGGCCTTATTTGCATTTCTTTACCGCCGGTTGACATCCAAAGTTACCTATTAGTAAATTCCTCGTTTTGCTGACTCATGTTAGCTTTGATTCTGATTCCGATTATCGTGGAAAACCGATACTATTATTCATATGTTAAAAATAAAGATTGGGAAATCCTTGTAGGATTTTTTTAGTGTTCCGTGTTTAAATTGAAAATGAATTCATCCATACTAATATTATAAATGCGAAACTGTGTCTGTCTGTCTGTTACTTCTTCACGCTTAAACCGCTGAACCGATTTAGATATAGACATAGTTTGAGTCCCAGGAAAGGACATTGGATACTTTTTATCCCGATATTCCCACGGGATCGAGACTTATGCGGGTGAAACCGCGGGGCGCTGCTAGTTATTAATAAGTCCTTGTATTAAAAAAAAGTTTAGTATGAATAATTTCTACTTTAATTAGTGTAAAGTCGCAGTTCCTATTCGTGTTCCTATAGATATGACAAGGACAGACTTTCTTTTCTCTGTTCTACTTGTTTTTGTTTTTACAGGTTTTAACTAATCGATTTTACCCAAGCGCAGGGTTTTTTTTTAATTTAAAATCTAGTCCCACAAAAACCTGTCTGAAGTACGTCAACGAAGATACGGGTGATGGATTATTGGTAGGAAAATGAGAATTTATATGTATTTACGCTCAGGGTTCAGACCGGAATAATTCATCAAAATCCGTTAAGTCGTTTTGACGAACAAGGCGGTCACACAGACTCACACAAGTGGCTTTAATTTATTATATATGTCTCAGAATACATATTCTGAGTTATATGTATCGAAAATTAGATATAAGTACCTAGATATCTGTAAACAAATACTTGCAACCTCCAAATATTATAAATTACAGACAAATCTATCCTAAGAATAAAGCTGATGAGTTTGGTTTGATTTTTTGTTTGAATGCGCTTTCTTATCTCTGGAAGTATCAGTCGGATTTGAAAAATTCTTTTTGAATTTGTTAGTCCAATTCTTGACAAAGGCAAAGGGTATGAGCGTGATGTTAAATAGCCTATAGGACCCCTACAGGGCCTAATACCCTTAGGAGACGAGCAAAAAGAAAAAAAAGTCAGAAAGAACGCTAAGTCAAAACGAAATAATAGTGCGGCGGGCAGGTGATGCAATGCGATGGAGCGGGTCGGAGAAACAAGAAACACGCGGATGAAGTCGCGGGTAGAAACTAGTAATGTACAAACGGACTTTAAATATTATAAATATGTAACTAAACACTAGCCTTGTCAGTTCAATACGATATTTAGGTACTTAACAATATCGTTCCATTTACTTACAAGACTAATATTACCTAACATGTGTTATAACTAATCCAAACATTTATTAATAGAGACTAACAAGATTTTCCTTTGGATAGCCGAAACCTTGTCAAAGGGAATACATTTCACGGGAGCTTATAGGAATAAGGTTAGGTTGCAACGTGGCATCCCATTGATAGCCCTTCTCACTAATGCTTTCTGGTAATCCCTATTCTTGTTTATCGTAACATAACCTCTTTTCCGGGGCTTGTTTTATTTATATCCAACGCGAAACGAATGTGTAAGCATGAAATACACACGTGATAAGGAAAAATGTGTCTTTATTTTAACTTCTCGTCCTAATTTGGAAATTATTGAGATGTAGCTAAAAATACCTGTGACTTGATACAGTGTATTTAAATTCTGCTGTGTTTGTAGCTTAATAAAATCTGCTGTATCATTCAAAACTATTATAGCATAATCAGCCTATAATGTTCCCACTGCTGGGACACAGGCCTCCTCTCTTTAAGAGGGAGTGCGCATAATCCACTACCCGGGCCCAGTGCGGGTTGGTAGATGTCACATGTCTTCGAATTTTTGGTTTAAGGACATGCCGGTTTCCTCATGTTTTCCTTCACCGTTTAGAGAGCAGTGGTGATGAAATTATTTACACAATGTAAATCGCCTGCCTGGGTTCGAACCCACGACCTACAACTCATAAGTCGGGTCCACTGCCCAGTGGTGGACCTGCCAGTGGCGTGCAGCTGTAGGTATCGAAGTGTACCTAAATCATAAAAATCGACATTCCATCTTAAATTATAAATACCGGAAAAAAGTTAATCAATGGTATTTAGTATACCTATTATAAAAACCTTGAGAATACGCACCTTTGGCCACCTGACAGACGCAAAAACACGTGCAAATAACATTAGCATTTTCAAGGCCTGCGCAGGAAACGAAAGGCTTATCGCGCTAATTATAGCGTAATAGTTTACTAGAATCCACAGTGAGTTCAGTAGGTATAAAACTATAAACCAGTTGTTGCTTTCCTCCTGATCTTAACTTAGCAGAAACCATACAGAGGAATACTGGTTATTGGAAGTAATAAACCCGCACGGGTCGATAGATTAAGTTAAGCTAAGCTTGCCAATGTCGGCCCGTGGATTGGTGAACATACAGAGAAAACTCCGTGCTTCGGAAAGCACGTTAAGCCGTTGGTCGTAGCTGTCTGGCCTTGGGTCTGACGTGGATCTGCGAAAGTCTGACATCACACAGTGACAACCAACCAACCGGATGATAACCAAGGTCGACCCTTGGTTAATCTGCCGGTAACACGACTTACGAACTTACTACCTACTACATGGTTGTAGGAAAATGACTTGGCTGAAGATAGGCAGATGCTAGAAGTAAAATACTGCTGCATCTGCTTACAGTCCACTGCTGGACATAGGCCTCTCCCAGGCTACGACACATCACCTTTTCCTTCGCCTTCTGCTTTCAGTCTGACGTGAACAATTTAAGAGCATGCATGCTTGCAGAGTAAGCATGTTGAAGTAGCAGTGGGCTGGCCATGTTTGTCGAAGGACCGATGGCCGGTCTAGCAGACGAGACCGCGTATCGGCAAGAGCAGTGTGGGACGCCCCCCAGCTAGACGGACTGACGACCTTATGACTATCTGACTTTCAAATTGTACAGACGCCAGCACATAAAGCTACCCGAAACTGTCAAATTTTCCCAATCAACTTTGAACCTTATGCTTTTGCGATAAAGTTGAAAAATTATTAAAGAAATTTGACAGATTGTAGCAACTTGATGTGCTGGCGTCTGTACAATTGGTGGATACCGGTATCTATTGACCAGATCGGTAAGTCTGTGACGTTACGTCAATAAATCTAATTTATTAATAATTATTCAATCATTACCTACATCTCGGTTCGTTGGACTTTTCAATAACTAAGACTATAACTACAAGGTCATGGCTAGCATGACCTTGAAGGTATTCGTCTATTATTAAACTATACTGGTTCTCTAAAATATCAGTTAGTTGTTTGTTCAAATTTTAAAAATTCCTATAGCTGTAAACGGGGTAAACCCGAGAAAAACGATTATTGAAAGACAGCTTTCAACTCGGTCTATGTACAGAGGCCAGCACATCAAGCTACCCCAATCTGTCAAATTTCTTTGATAGATTTTCAACTTTACTATAAAGGAATAAGGTTCATATTCAATTGGGAAAATTTGACAGATTGTGGTAGCTTGAGGTGCTGGCCTCTGTACTTAATAAATGTTGTCCTTTTTTACCTACGCCAACCCCAAGGGCAAACATGACGATATCCGTATGAACATAGCAATAGGTAAGAAGGTTTTAACCGTGGCATTTCCTTGGATGTCGTATAATATCCCACGGGAACATACTATCAGGATTTAAAGTAAGTAGGTACCCTAAGTGTTAAACCTGGGCCCTGTTTTATAAAGCTGACAATTCGACATATATGTCAAAGATGACAAAATTGTAGAATTGTCGTGGTTAGGCTGTTTAATAAAAGTAACAAATATGTCAAAAATTGACAGGCGAAATCATGACATATTTGTCATTTAAAAACGCGTTTCATAAAACTCGACATATGTCAAAAAACCACAGTCAAATTATTTCTGACAATATTGTTGGTGACAATTGTCGGATTGTCGTGACAATTATAGACTTGACATATTTGCAAATAATTTTGGAAAATTTATTTTTTTCTTTAAAGCAGAAATCGGTAATTGAGAAGCAGAAATTGATTCTGCTTTTAAATGATCGTCGTTGCCTCCTCGTTTGTATTTTTGTTCCAAGTATTCATTATCACTACTCTCACTGCTCGATGTAAGTACCATTTTTTGTAATAAATCTTTTATTAACACTTTCTTACACTATCAAAATTCAAAATATGATTTCGCGACAGAGAGTAATTAACGCTCTGATTCTGACAGTTCACTGTCAGAATTGTCGGACAATTCTACAAATATGTCAATATGTCATGACAATTTTCTGTTTAATAAAGCAGATTTGACAAGTTTTTCACGACAAATTGTCACCTGTCACCTGTCGCTCAAAAAGTTTTATGAAACAGAAAAATGACGGATTGTCGCGACAATCCGACATATTTGTGAATTTTCCACCATGACAATTTTGTCGCCTGTAAGTTTTATAAAACAGAAAAATTGTCGAATTGTCACTTTTTGACATATGTCAGACTTGTCGGATTGTCAGCTTTATAAAATTGGGCCCAGGTGCCAAATTTCATCCAATGTCTACGCGGCGCACGAAATCTTCACAATCATCGTCATTTTCAGCCAATTTACACAAAACCCTAATGAATTTATATATATATTCGAGTGTTTTTACATATACTCGTATTGTAGAAAAGGAAATAAATATCATAATCAGCCTATAATGTTCCCACTGCTGGGACACAGGCCTCCTATCAGTGTGAGGGAGTGGGCCGTAATCCACCACGCGGGCCCAGTGCGGGTTGGTGGATGTCACATGTCTTCAAATTTTAGTCTAGGACATGCCGGTTTCCTCACGATGTTTTCCTTCACCGTTTTGAGAGCAGTGGTAATGAAACAATTTACACAAAGTAAAGTGCCTGTCTGGGTTCGAACCTACGACCTACAACTCGAAGTCGTGTCCGTTACCACACTACTCTCTAAAAAAATTAATAAATATGTTTTTGTTTAAATAATACGTTTAGTTTTTTATTGCGAACCCTTTTCATTTCTGAGCAGTAGCTAACAATAGTCGTCGGTCTAGTGGTCGCAAGCGCTACAGACTACTGAGCATGAGGTCCTGAGTTCGATTCCCAGGTCGCGGATGTCGGTTTTTCTATTAGGAATTTTTCAGTAGCAGCTCGGAGTCTGGATTTGTACTCGGTTGATAGCAATAGGCTCGCCCCCCTATAGGGCTATCATGATGCCTAGTAACTGGGTTGTGGAGGTTAGATAGGCAGTCGCTCCATGTAAAATACTAGTATTCAGCTGCATCCGGTTAGACTGGAAGCCGACCTAAACATAGTTAGAAAAAGGGTAGGCAGATTGCTTTTATTTAATAGCACCTGTGCAATTTTTTGACAATTATGTCGTATTTTCGGTTTTATTAGACAGGCAGGAGCCTACCCTACCATCCACCTTCTAAATCAGTTGTATTTTAATCTTACTCCAGTATGGGAAAGGATGGTGCTATACAGCACTGCGATTCTGTAACCATCTCGCCGTGAAAACTTAGGCGAAGTGAGCGTGGAGTGAGCTGTCAGTGTCATTCCACCTGATACTAGGGATTGACCAAGCATACATTTACAATCATAATCGAGATTTTAATAATATTTTTTATGTTAATTCTATTGAAAATTTTATATAATTTCAAAGCTAGTATTTTAGTGATCAAAACATTAATATTTTGTGGGGTTTTAAAATAAAATAGCAAAACAGAATCTTAGTCAGAAACTCAATGTTGTTTTTTTATATATTTTTTTCCCTAGACTAGTCCTTATAATTATGGCCTGAGGCGCGAGCGCGTCACGCACGAACAGTAAATAAAATAAAACATTCACGTTTAAGACAGCTAGACTGATGAAAATACGCATCGACATTATTTGTTTGTTATTATGAGCGATTGTAGATCAAGTCTAGAAAAGACTGCGACGATGTTCAGCGTTGGTAACCCAATCTATTCAATTAGAAGAGATAATTGTGTTAAGTTATCGAGTGCTAACGGTGTGCCTGGCTGACGGACCATAGAATTTAATCCCACATAGTTTGAGTGGCGCGATCACTTCACCCGATTCACAACATTTAATGTCGTGAGTCTAGTAAAGACTAACAACGCTAATATAATCAATTAGAAGAGATAACCTAGTGTTTCAAGTCACCGAGTGCTAACGGTGTGCCTTGCTGACGCGTGACAGACCATGGTTAGAATTTAACCCCACGTAGTTTGTGTGGCGTAATCACTTCACCCGATTCACGACATTAAAATGTCGGGTTATGGGTTTACTTTTTGGGGTCACATAGAAAATTTAAAAAAGCTTTGCTTACTGTAGGTACCGTGTGATATATCAAATGAAAAGGCTTGTCGTGAGGGTCATAAATATATTTTTATAATAACAAAAAAAAGTTAAGCAAATCTCTATTGAGAGATTTGCTTAACTTTTTTATGACCAAATGTAAGTACAGCTTGGCAAAAAAGTCGTGAAAATAATGGTGGCGCTACTATCGTGCATGTTGTAACCCTATATAGTACGACGAAAACGGTTTTGATACTTCTTTTTTTTGACAATTAATGTGAATAGGTGGGTTTTATGAAAAAAAGAAAACCTCTGAAACGCTTGTTCAGCCACTGCCTAAAACGATAACATTTGTAGTTATTTATTTTAATGAATTCAAAATAATCTTATTAGGTATTTCCAAATACCTTGATTTCAACTAATCCCACATTATGTAAGACAATTTCATGTTTTACAAGACCCCAGATTAATTCAATAGGGTTTAGATCACAGTGACAAGTTGGAAGCTTTACTACTGTGTGACTATCCCACGATTCCAAGTTCTCCTCTAACCACAGGCAAAAGGTTCCATAGTTGGTGTTCTAAACAAAAACTAAAAAAAAATAATCAGAATCAAAAATTTTAATCAGAATCAAAAATGTTTTTCTCTAAGTATTCATCCATGTCTTGGTGTGAGCTTTCACCAAAACTCTGCTGGCTACCTGCAGATGTGTCACTATTGCTGCTTTCATCTTGTAGGTTTATGATATTTTTTCCAATGTCACTATACAGTTTGCCCCCTTCGAAAATAACCTTTTTCTATTTTCATGACATATTGACATGATTTTTTCCAGTCGTCAACTGAAATGCTCTGAAACGCTTGGTCAGCCACTGCCTAGAACAATAAAATAAAAACAACTGAACAATATTAACCAAAAGTATCAAAATTATACGAATGCGCTGCATTCTGAATGTGTTTTGTAAACATAACCTTAAATTCGTAAATGTACTTTTCAATAATTGTATGAAAGGTTTATACTAGATATTGCACCTTGAAATACACACATTACATCTGATTACATGTATAAATATTAATTTTACCTGTCATTTCACCGGTTCTTTTATACACATCGTTGAGATTGGATAAAATTTGTCCGGCCTCGAGTTCCGCCAAATATCTCACGTACACTACAAATTATCGCTCTTGCGGAGCTGCGAATAATAGATCTGTTCTTTATGTACACAATGGGTCACCAGTATCACCACAATAACGCAAATAAATAAAAATAAACACGAGAATCAGTCACCGATTACAAGAAATGACAGAATATGTACCTTACTCGACGAGGCAAAGCGAGTGTTGCCAATGATTAAATATTTTAGTTCCGTTTCAGGACTTTCTTGCCAAACTGTATGTACCTACGCAGCAGTGGCGAAGGGTGAATTTATGACAGAGGTAGGCTGGAGCAAAAAAAAAATACCAAAAGAAAATTACAATGATGAATTGACTATAGAGTGGTTATGTTCTGAATTTTCGAAGGGAAGCCGGCGGGAATCGAGTTGTATGGTACCTTCGCCACTGCTACGCAGTATATTGATACTGCGTACATACCTACTTACATTTGGTCATAGGTAGCCAAAACATGTTCGGGATGTTTTATTCAATTTAAAGTTGGTATTTTTTAAAAGTTATGCTTAAAACAGTTGTTATAAAAATAAGATTTTTGGCATTTTCAGTCTCAAATAGCAGCCAAGGGGTTAATTGCAGACTTTTGCTGTAATAATATCTAAGAAATGCTCAAGATGTTATTCCCCATAAGAAAACAGTACTTTTCTTTTCTGGTCGGCACTTTAATTTATGGGTACGTTATGAACTTATGAATGATGAGTTTATGAAATACAAACATATTTGCAGTTGATCAAATTAATTATGTGCATTTTGCATGCGTAAATATTCAACCCAACTACGGAACCTTTCAATGTGCCGACTGTGCGTGGTCCGATATAAACATGGTCAGTTTTTTAAATTTCTTTGGTAACCTACCACAAAAAAGAAACAATTTATTAGGTACTCAAGTAAACTAATAGATACAAAAACTAACAAGCTCATACAACTAACAAAACATATTGAAATGTAAAGTGATTGCGGAATACCCAATTTATACAATTAATAATCATCATTCCCTATCTTTTGCTAAGCCTACCTAAAAAAATGTATACTGGGCATTCTGTAGCAAACTATTAGAAAGTATCAAAAATAAATAATTGTACAATAAATAAAAAAAAATTAAGCGGCGAGCGCATTCCGAAGATAAATATTCAAATATAGAAATAGTTACTTTACTCTTTGTATAGAAACAATTCGGCGCGAAGTTCAATAAATGACTATTATGGTCAAAGGTCCTCAGGTATTGACTCAGTTTCAATATAATGTCCAAAAAACTATTAAAATTACATTAAAAAGCATAAGTCATTATTATTAACAATGCTTATTGTTTTTAATGTTTAAAATAATTTTATTTCAATTTCCGAGTATCGATATCCGATATTCGACATATTAATTACCCGAGTCAATCGAAATAAAAAAAAAATTGTTTAGGATTATCGCTTTCGCACATCATTACGATAAAAAAAAACAATAATGGACGGCGATTTTGAACACAAATTGAGTAGTGGTAATGAACAATAAGTGTTATTGGACCTGTGTTTTAATATTACGTTAAGATTTGGGCATTTTCGTGTCGTTCATAATATTTTCAATAATATTTGTCTCATTTTAAATCTTATCTACATGTGTGTGTGTGAAATTTGTGAAAAGTAAAAATGTAAACACGCACGATTGGCGCGAAACTTCGACATTAGATATCAAAAAAATTCATTACCACTACTTATTTAACTTGGACAATGGATGAATTCGTCAAATAATTAAATGATGTATTATTCACTGCCCATGTGGTGGAGTTTGAATGTTCGAAGTCCCCAAATTTTATGTTTTTTAGCCTCGACCTGTTAGATGATTTGCGTCTAACGCGCATGCGCGGCGTGACTCACGGCGTGAGTCTCACGCCGCGCATGCGCGTGAATTCTGGCTCGTTCCGAATTAAGCCATCATCACCCACAGCGCTCACTTGGATATTAAAAAAAATTAGTTTGATACCTAACGCGCATGCGCGGCGGGAGTTATGGCTCGGCACAGCGCTCACATAAGTAATTAGCGTTCCGATTTAGATAAATCACTATTATGGCAGCTAAACTATATTCACTTGAATAGGTACTAATGGTTGGATGGTTGGATTATAGTATTTATTTGTGTAGGTATACACCACGAATTTCTTCATCTTTGTTAAGGTGGCGACTGTACTGGCGGAAGCACGATTTAAAAAATGCCACGTTAGTTTAAAGGCAATATATTATGATGCGACTCAAAACAAAACAGCACAACAGGCTGTCATTCATTTGTGACAGCGCCCGCGGTGATAATTATTAATTTAGGGCATGGTCGCCGTTATCGGAAGATGGCGCATGCCATGACGTCATCTATGTCGACTTACGGGACATCGTTATCGCGCTCACGCTAATTCGAAAAAAGGGCCCTAATTCAATATGACCCACTTAATGATTCTTTACTTCGAAACCACATCAATTCCTTACCTATATAATCAATACATATCTGCTATTTACGTATTCTCTATGACACAATTTAATGAACGAAACCGGTTTGAACTGTCAAAATACCACGCTTGACAACCGTACGGCGTGGTAAGATTATGCGGGGAATAATAGGTAATTTATACCGTACAGAATAATTGGGGTCAAAGTGTAAGCAAGCTGTAAAAGATTACAGTGCAATTCGGAATGTAGTTACGAGATTCTTGGAAGTGAATTACGAATTCACTTCCAAGAATCTCGTAACCATAGCAACATCACTTCGGCGTAGGGTTGCCACCAACCACTTCTTCATTTAAGGGTTACTAGCATAAAAAATACGGGTCTTAGTTATTTTTACGGGAGACACTCTGATTGCGAGCTGAGCGAGTGTCGATTGAACCGTTGAATTTTGTAATATTATTTGATTAATGTTCTTTTAATAGTGGCATCGGCGAGTTACCTAAGTAGGTATCTATTTACAATAATATATTTGCACGCGTAGAGGGGTCTGTGGCTAAATAATAACAGCCGCACAGATCGATCAATCAGGTTAAGCTACGCTTGCCGCGGTTGGTCTGAGGATGGGTGACCATCTTTACATACTGAGACCCCTCCGTGCCTCGGAAAGCACCTTAAGCCGTTGGTCCCGGCTGTCATTCGTGGATCTTTGACAGACGTTACGGGTAGTCAGAAGCCCGAAAGTCTGACAACCAGTCTTACCAAGGGGTATCGTATTACCCAGTAACTGGGTTGTGGAGGTCAGATAGGCAGTCGCTCCATGTAAAATACTGGTATTCAGCTGCATCCGGTTAGACTGGAAGCCGACCCCAACATTGTTGGGACGCCTTACAAGTTAAATAAGTAAGAACAAATCTCCAATGTGATAATGACAGTGACTAACGCGCAAGCGCGGCGTGATCTTATCACTTCACCCGATTCACGCCATTAAATGTCATGGGTCGCGTGAAGTGGTCACTTCACCTGATTCACGCCATTAATTGTCATGGGTCGCGTGAAGTGATCACTTCACGCGACCCATGACATTTAATGTCGTGAATCGGGTGAAGTGATGATCACGCCGCGCTTGCGCGTTAGTCACTGTCATTATCACATTGGAGATTTGTTCTTACTTATTTGACTTGTAAGGCGTCCCAACAATGTTGGGGTCGGCTTCCAGTCTAACTAGTAACTAGTTCTAGTGAAGTGATCACGCCACACAAACTACGTGGGGTTAAAGTCTAACCATGGTCCGTCACGCGTCAGCAAGGCACACCGTTAGCACTCGGTGACTTGACACACTAGGCTATCTCTTCTAATTGAATAGATTAGCGTTGTTAGTCTTTACTAGACTCGATCTACCATCGCTCAAACTAACAAACAATGTCGATGCGTATTTTCATTAGTCTAGCTGTCTTAAACGTGAATCCATTTTCGTAATTTTTTAGTTTGGTACTATGTTGTTATTAAAAAAAATCATATTTTATTTTTGTCTATTGCTGACAAGTGTAACTATCATAGGAGTGGAAGAATCGTAGCGGTGGTTGGCTTTTTCTACTTTACCAAACTGATTTATAAATTAAACTTGAACCTTAAAAGTCTAATACTAAAAAAATACGTTTTTGGACTTAACAGGTTTCTCCCAGACACCACAGATTTTATTTACTGTTAGTGCGTGACGCGCTCACGCCTCAGGCTATATTGACTAGTCAGTCTAGGAAAAAAATAAAAAAAAAAACATTAAGTTTCTGTGCTGCTATTTTATTTAAAACCCCCATGAAATAATAATGTTTTGACAACTAAAATACTAGCTTTGAAATTATATAAAATTTTCAATAGAATTAACATAAAAAATATTATTAAAATCTCGATTATGATTATAAATGTTTGCTTGGTCAATCCCTAGCATCAGTGGGATGACACTGACAGCTCACTCCACGCAAGTTTTCACGGTGAGATTTTTACAGAATCGACATGCTGGACCTTTTTGTTACATAGAGCAAAAGTGTTTTGGTTGGTTCTCACATATAGTAGCAGAAATAATAATTAAACCATGATTTTGGAATATCTTGATTTAAAAGAGTGTACTTGAAGTTTCTTGCCCTTTCTTGTCCATAGAGATCTACGTTTTAGAATGGGCAACTAGCTTCAACTTTCCGACTAACTTGCCAAAAAGTATCACAGACCTACACAAAATGAACCAATTCAAATGATGTTTGCACGAATTCTTAGTAACAAAATGTTACTATTCAATGAATGATTATTTAAATGAAAGATGAGGCGATTTTATCTGAAATACTACCACAAAATTATATAATGATTATTAAAATTTTGATCTGACTTGTGTATAATAATTTGACATTTTTTAATTTGACATTTCTATTTTTTAATGTAGGTAAGTTTGAGAGGTAACGATGCCCCTTCCATAGTGCAGATGGTGACCGCCGGGGTGGTTTTAGTGAGGTAAAAATCCCACACTCCCTGGTTTTATCCCCAAAGACCAGGCGCCTTTTGAAGGTTTCCCCCCGAAAACAAAAAAAAAAAAGGTAAGTCAATTAATTTTTTTTCTGTATATTTAATGTTGCTAGTATTAGTACCTAATATATTAATTTGCGCACCTCAGTAGGTTGTAATAAAATGTACCTTTTATAATAAAATTGTAACACCTTATTAATATGAATTATGCAAATAAATTATTCGATTTGACTTTTTGACGATTCAAAAGTGCTTGTAAATGGTTTAATTGAAATAAATGCTCTGAGTTTGAGTTAAGTATCACTAATAATCAGTAATAGGATTTAAAGTATCCATTCAAGAAGTTTTGCCACAATTATCCAACAATTAGCGTCTACATTTGTACTCGTAGCGCGTGGGCCTACTTTTAAGTAACTTTGTAAGTATTCACGATTTCAATTATTAATCAAACCAAGTTTTGTATTTACTTGTATAATGCTGTATATTTCACCTTTTCCTCGCATCTCGTAACTCGTAGTGAAGTAAGTTAGCTCCGTCTGTTGCGACATAGCGACAGGTTAGGTAACACCTCGTGCAATAATGTTACCATATCGGTAACATTACCTTGACCAGCCTTGACATTTTACCGGTAATTAACATAGCATTTTAGATTCCTTGTCTGAAAAGAAAAGGTAAAAATAAATAATTAATAAAGTAGTGTTTATAAAATACATATAGTATGTTGGGGTAAGATCGTTGCTGGGGTAAGACCGTAGGAATCAAATTCTTTGCCTGCAAAATTAAATTTTGCTCTGATCTTCGTCGTAGCAGAATAAAAATAATGATGGAGAACACAATATTTATTACTGCATTAAAAACATAGGCACATTAGGTGGGAATTAAATTCCTACGGTCTTACCCCAGCAACGATCTTACCCCAACATACTATATATCTAAATACATATATAGTAAAAGTGTGCACTGCGTAGTTCTGCACACCCCCAACCTATTTCAAGTTAAAAAAATATCAACTTTGCAATGCTATGGATTTGCAATATTCTTCAAAATGATTCAGATTGCGATTGATAGTGTGTTGCGCAATAATGGTGCTGAATACCAGGCATTACCTACATCTGAAATAAAACTAAAACTTAGATGCCACTTAAAATGATCAGATATTGGTTCCTAAAGGGCTATTAAATAATAATCATGGTAAATTGATGATTTATTTGCATGTTTTGATACAAAGTTAATTATATAAAGTAGGTAGGTATTATAACAAAATGCTGCGCAGATTTTAACGACGCAGTATTATAATCACATTGTTTGGGTAGGAAGATAACATTAATATCATTATCATTTTTATGACAAGACCTATTTTATTTTTCACACGGAAGATACAACCTCATCGAAAGCTGTCATAAAAAAATACTTATTTATAAAGTTTTTTTTTTAACGGAAAGTAACATCTTCTTGTGTCATAACACAACACATACAACGGTACAAGGATTTTCTGGAGCGTGGCCAAAATCGGAACTAACGCCGCCAACTTGCTTTTTAGGGTTCAGTACCTCAAAAGGAAAAACGGAACCCTTATAAGATCATTTCGTTGTCCGCCTGTCTGTCCGTCAGTATATACCCTTTTTCTCAGGAACACGTAGAGTTATCAAGTTGAAATTATCATTCAAATACTCAGGGCTGCAATCCCTTGAAGCAGTGAAGAAATCAAACTTCTATGTCAACGCAATCAAAAGATACGGGCGTTTATGTTCCGAAATCAAAACCTATAGGATACTTCCCGTTGACCTAGAATCATGAAATTTGGCAAGAAGAATTTCATGTAGCACAAGTAAAGGAAAAAATTCGACAACCGTAAATTTGTAGTTGCATAACAAAAAAAATAATTTTATAATAACTGTATTTATATACCAACTTTGTATGGAGCCCATCTCGGTGCGCGAGTCCGACTCGCACTTGACCGGTTTTTTTCTATACAATTTCCTGTGACAATTTCACGCATGTCAATGTCATTCAGACGTCAAAAAATCCTTTTAGCAGACAGTGATTTTGATAGCCTTGTCAGTGGCAGCATTGCACAGTAGCAACCTTATTGGAACAAGAATAAACATCAATGTGATTTCGACAGGGATGTAAAGTCAGATGTAAAATAACTGTGAAAGGATTACAGTAGACACATAAACGTGTCTAACATTTTTATAAAATTGAAAATCAACTTTTAATCGTAAGAATTCGATAAAAAAAAATTGTATCTTGCACTAATGTTAGGAAGATATATTTTTTTTAAAGAGTATTTCATGATAGTCCCATTGCAAAAAAAAAAAAAAAAATTACATAAAACGAAACGAGCTATAACTTTTTAAAGATGTCCCCGAAGAATTTCCCCAGAAATTATGAAAAAAAAAATATTCATACTTATCTCCTAAACTACCAAAAATCGCGGAACATACATGGGGTATTTTCGGATACCCCTAGGTATGAGGAATCTAATTTTTTTTTATTGACGTCACTATTTATACCAACCTGTATGTTCGAAAAAATTGCCTTTTCAATAACGCAATGAATGCTGATCTGTCAAAATGAATGCCTCGTGATAGTGTGTTACACAATTACCCCGCTAAAACCATGATGAAGAAACTGGCCGTAAGTAAGTAAGAGAGAGGAGGAAGAGACAGATATCAATGCTCGTTTCTCTTTGTATGAGAAGAGTTTCGTTTTGTATTTTCTTTTTTTTTATTTATTTAAATACGACTGAAGACTAGTTTGTGCATAAGTAACAAACGGGCAATTCTCGTAATTTTAAGAACGTTCACAGTCTGATCTCAGTCTAAATATGTCAAAAAATACCCCTAATTTCCCTACATTTTGACAAGTTTTTGACATTTGTATGTCGCTGCGATGAGACTGCGACTAGATTCTGAACGCTTTAAATTACGAGAATTAGCCTTCTGATGTTAGTAACCATCCGAGGACATTTGCGAGTCAAAATTCTTTCAAGATAACACTTAGACATACTTCATTTTTTTTAATGTTTACTTGTACAGAGGCCAGCACATCAAGCTACCCCAATCTGTCAAATTTTTTTGATAGATTTTCAACTTTAATACAAAGGAATAAGGTTCATATTCAATTGGGAAAATTTGACAGATTGGGGTAGCTTGATGTGCTGGCGTCTGTACACAATAGTACGCCTTGATCTAATAAATATTACATTGTATGAATCTGGGACATGTTTTTGTTTACTACTCAAGTTCAGTTCAATGCACTAATTATTTTTAACACGAACACGATAAAAATACAAAGTAACTCAATGTCCTTTGAAAATGTTTCAAAACAAACTAAAACTATATTTGTATCTGTTTATTGTACCTGTCGTTATAATTTACGAGTATATTTTTGAAAATAAGGGTAATGATCACAATATTTCATTGAGATTTTTGTTTGTTAACTTTTATGGGTGTTAAATTAATTTGCGAATACTTGAGATCAAAATAAATGTGGTCATTTTGAAAATGTGCATTTAATAAGGCGGGCTCAAAATCAAATAGGATCCGTCTTAGATCTTAAAAGTTAATGATTACTTAGAAAATATAGCAAGGCAAGAAGTTATCCCAGACAATACGCGACAATTTGATTCATGAACAAATCCAAAAATTGCAAAATAAATTTACTAAGCACTTGAATTGGCGATTTAACTTTGGAACTGATTATACACCTAGACTTCAGAAATTGGAGGAACGTCGTGCAGAGCGAGATCTAGTTTATTTATATAAAATTATTAGAGGCCAATTGGACTCCCCTTATCTTCTCAGCAAAATAAGTTTTGGATGTCCACGCTTAAATGCACGCAAAAGAACTCTCTTCCAAATTGGTTTCTCCCGAACCAATTATGGCAAGAATACTTTTATTAAAAGAGCATGTCGTCTGTACAACGATACGATTTCATTAAAAGCAAATCAAGATTTAGATATTTTTCACCTTTCTCTACCCAAATTCAAATTTAGTATAAGAAATATTTTGGCATCGAAATTTAAATAAGAATAATAGTGTTATATGTTATGTAATATTAAATTGTAATTTCTGTAAACTTTGCAGGTGTGAACTTCTGGTAGTTGTTACACTTAGTTACATATACTGTACTTGTCATAGTAATCTGTGGAAACTGTTTCTGGATTGTGTTAAACTAATTTTTATACTTATGTTTGTTATTGCATCTGTTTGTTTCCCAAATAAAATAAAATAAAATAAATAAATAAAATGTCTTTACTACCAAGAATTACATTTGCATCTCATCATTAGAAGATTGTTAAATGCCTCGCCTAATCACCGTTCGCGATTTATATGCCAAACATGTAAACAAATATGAGTAGGTATTTGGAAGAATAACTTTAATGTCCACACAATAAAGTTCAGTTTACGCTACAACTTCAAACATTTTAAATAGTGTTAGTCACTCTGAAATCAACTTATTACTAATACGATAAAATTGATATTCATTTAACTTGAAACAACAACATTGGAAACATACATTTGAAAAGACCTTACCTGCGTGCGTCTGCTTGGTTGCTGTTGTTGACGGCGTCATTGGCCTAGTAGTGGAAAGCGCTACTGGTGAGCATGAAGTCCTGGGTACGATTCCTAGGTCGGGCAAAGTCTTTTTGGGTTTATCCGTCAGGAATTTCTCAGGAGCAGCTCGGAGTCAGGTATGTTCCCGGTTCATGGCAATAGGCTTGCCCGTTATAACATGGGACTTAATAGGATGAAGGACACTGAACGGGACACAGTCGAAGTTTTATTGTTATTACGTCTGGGGAGTACACCACTGCCCAATCCTTTGGGTAAAACAGGTGAGTTTCATCTATGTATAGCATAATCAGCCTATAATGTTCCCACTGCTGGGACACAGGCGTCCTCTCTGTGAGAGGAAGTGGGCCATAATCCACTGCGTTGGCGGATGTCACATGTAAACAAACAAATAAACACACACACACACACACTCACAAACTTTCGCCTTTATAATATTATTGTGATATAAAAATATGTGTCTAAGAACGAGTATGAGTTTTTTCCCTAATCCAAATCCAACAACGTCCAACAACGACAACAACAACGTTTTGCGCAATTAATAGAAAATTACATAGAAAACTAAAATGAAAATAAAGCAACTGTATCTTAAATAAGTCAAAGCAAGTTTATTTGAAAAAATTAAAATCTAATTAGTATTTAATTTAGCACAAAAGTAACAAAACCGGTTCAAATTGCGAATTAGCAAAATCGATTTTAGACTTATCTACATGTTCGGAAAATTACCACAAGGCAACTTAGGTGAACTGGAAAACCGGAACCAAGATTAGATCGAAATCTCGAGATGCCTTGTATGTACACTAACTTGGATCCTTTCCGGAATATCATTTATGACTGAGATACGTGACGCAAATGCAGCGGAAACATGCTTTAAGTAAATGTTTTGTATGTATCAAGGTAAAGTTCGAAATGTTTGTTTACATTGTCTACATTTCAATAGAATAGGATACTCTTTATTATGTATACTATATAAATTACAGATATACATATAGAAACTTTACAATGGGTGACGCAATGGGCGGTCTTATCGCTAAGAGCAATCTTTTAAAGACAACCTTTGGATGGATTAAAAAGAGGAAGGATAGACAAATACTGTAGGTAGTCTGTGGTGTACCATTTACACAATACAATAAATACATACATAAAATATATTATACTCATTTAAATAAATATATACATATACCTATATATAATATATATAATGAAAAGTGGAAGCGCGGAGTCTCCTAACACAAGCAATTCCCTGCTTAAAAGGTGGTCTCCAACATAATGTGTCGAGATGTCCTTTGTAATTGAAATAAACATTTTAATTTTTTTTTTAAATGCATAACTAATCATAGAAACTAACCAGCCGGTCAATTCTGTCAAAATCTCACGGTAAAAGTTAGGCGAAGTAACCTTGTTAAGAGCTGTCATTCCACCGAAGACGAACTAGCAGGGGATCGAGGGGGGTGGTGGAGGGGGGGGGGTTCAGGGGATCAGACCAGAATAAATCCAAAGAAGTTGCCACTATAATTGACATCTAAGTTTTCACTGTGAATTTTTTAGAGAATCAACCGGCTGGACTTCTAAAAGTTGGTCAGGAAAATAAATATTCATTATCAAATTGACACGCTACAGTGCGGCCGATGAGAGAATGCGTTCTTGACACCTGCCACTTTCAAACAAATACGTGTTTTACGAGTTTGATCTTTATTACTTACTAGAATTGTTGCACCGACCGGTATCAGGAACGCATTCTCTCTATGCCGACGGCCGGACTGTGTGTCAATTTGCCATGCTATAGCCTTTTGAGACATCTGTCAGAGATTGTCAGTTGTGATTTGAATATTTTGAATTTACGTTGGTAGTAAAATTATTAAACAATTCATTTTCCTGACATACAACTTAACTACTGTTGTTTTCTGGCAAAAACACCAGCGTGCAAGAAAACGCCAGTCAATCAACCCAGACTAACGCAGTCCACTGCTGGACATAGGCCTCTCCCAGGCTGCGCTACACCACCCTGTCCTTACTCCGTATTCTGCATCCCATCTGCCCCAGCCACCTTTTAAAGATTGTCGGTCCATCTAGCTGGCGGGCGTCCCACACTGAGCTAACCGATACGGTCCTCCAGGACTCGTCTGCTCCACCGGTCATCGGTCCTTCGACAAACATGGCCAGCCCACTGCCACTTTCGTTTGCGTACTCTCCAAACTATATCAATGTTCACCCGGATGAACACCCAGTGTTCTTCCTCCTCTCTCCTACTATCTATGCTGTGCCCGACAGGGTCCATAATTGTGACTAATATTATTATTTTCCTACCAACTATATACATTATGGTACGCAATAAAGAATTGAGAATTGACTCAGGTTATTCTCGCTGAATTCATCCTTCAAAGAAACTCCGAGTGTAGCCTGCTCGACCTTGGTATGTGAACCGGAACGACTGTGAGTTAAGAAAATGTGATTACGAAGAATTCACACGTACATTCGGAATTCCTCACGGGAAGGTACTTACCTACTGTCGATAAAATATGTATAGTAAAAAGGTGTCAGATTAGGTTCTGAAAATAAACTCCAAAGCATATCATAAACATTTTATTACAAAATATTTATAAATAACAACCGTATAAATTATAGGGTTTTAGCGTTTAATTTACTTTATGATATTATTAAAGCTTCCAATGGCGATAATACTTATAAAGAAAAATATTTGGAAAAACATGTTTGTGTATTTTTAGTTTTGGTAGACGATAACAATGCGTAGAAAACTAAGTATTATGATAAATCTTTAAATAAAGATTACATTGCATACAAAAAACAGGGGCACTCCGGGAGTGCCTATAAAAGTGAAAACAAAACTCAAACAGAATACTTTGCGCCATCACTCACTGACATATCGGATACCTATACATTAAAACCGAGTACACCCCGAGGACAGCCGAACACATCCGAAGCGGGGTCGGTTACGGTAACAGTGGCGCGAATTCAATGGTTTTTTCCCGTCTCAAAAAATGCCCAACGCGCCTAAAGAAGTATTCACTTCAAAAAAATGTGCATTAGATTATGATTAAATAAATAAATAGAAAAAAATCCAAATACAACAAAATAATATAAAACTAAAATTAAATATCATCTATACAATGATGATATTTAGTGTGTAGGTAGGTAGGTGTGTGGCTCTTTATAATATTAATGAATAGATTGTATACTTTAAAATATTATAAAAAGATACATCAAGCTACTACAATCTGTCAAACTTCTTTAATAGATTTTCAAATTTATCACTAAAGTATAAGGTTCAAAGTTGATTGGGAAAATTTGACAGTTTCGGGTAGCGTGATGTGCTGCGTCTGTACAATTTGCTACATTGTATGTAGGGGGTAATTCTCAGAATTTTACCAATCGGATCACTGATCCGATTGGTAAAATTCTTTTCTAATGGGGAGGTACAGAATTGCCGAGTGTCATAGGATATATGTATTGTATGTTAAAAAAAGAAAAAAACCTAAATATTTTATGCCAGTTTTATCTCTCAAATACCTAAAATCTTAATGCATGTTTTTTTGCTTATTTTCTGCAATATGTCAATGAACGAAGTTACCTTAATAGAAGAATGACCTTCAGTAATGGAAAATATGACCGTATATTACGCAAAAAGCTTGTACGTATTATGTAAAATACAAATTTAATTTAAGTTCACAACGCAAAAGGTTTATTTAAAAAAATAAAAACAATGTTATGGAAAATAATAACAGCCTATTGATATTATGATCTTTCTATACATACATTTATAATAAAATAGAAACGAAGTCAAAACTGTACATTGAACATTTTTGAAAAAATATAATTACTACGAGAGGAGTGGAAACGAGTCTGATGCCGAAAATACAGGATGTAATTTTAATCACCATTTTCCTCTTAAGGGGTCATTGTACTCATCATTATGATCAACTTTTACTATGGGACCAAACCTGAAATCGTAAAAAAAAATCAGCTGTTCCCTACATTTATGTTCGCATAACTCGTCAAAATGTAGGGGAACAGCTGATTTTTTTTTACGATTTCAGGTTTTGTCCCATAGGAAAAGTTGTTCATAATGATGAGTACAATGACCCCTTAAGAGGAAGACGGTGATTAAAATTACAACCTGTATAGTTTTTAGAATTTTTGTCCGTTTTTCTGCATATATGTTCCGGATTGGCGCAAAAACGGCTGGCCGGATATGCATGAAATTTGGCAAAGAGATAGTTGGGATACTTTCCGACAACCACGCGGGCGAAGCCACGGGCAAAAGCTAGTTGTTTCAATAATCTGATGACTATAACTTATGGTAGGTATATAAAACTAAGAATGAATATAAAACTTAAAATATTTAAAATTTTCACACGATATATAGTAATATCTTTAAGCTTAAGTATAACTTTCTTTTTATACAATCAATCTGCCTGCCTAGCCTTTTCCCAATCATGGTGGGGTCAGCTTCTAGTCAAACCGGATGCAGCTGAATACCAGTATTTTACATGGACCGACAACTTTCCTTATATACAGACGCCAGCACATCAAGCTACTAAATCTGTCAAATTTCTTTAATAGATTTTCAACTTTATCGCTGAAGCATAAGGTTCAAAGTTGATTGGGAAAATTTGACAGTTTCGGGTAGCTTGATGTGCTGGCGTCTGTATACTATACGGTATTTATTCTGCTAACCATATCTTATTTTATAAGCTAAATAATAATTATGTGTTTGTTCTTATTACATAACGTTATGGAATCTTACATTATATCTAATAACATTAACATAAGGATATGTACCTACACTATGTGTTAATTAAATTAACCCTATGTTTCTAATTAATTTTTATTTTTAGCTCCTCTAGACAATCTAGCTTCAGTTCGCCTTAAAAATATGATAAAATCAATGGATATTTAGATAACGTGGTACATACAAGTATTAAGTGCAATAATAATACCTTATACATGTATTGTCATCTCCATTATTGGAGAGGCCTATGTCCAGCTGTGGATTGCGATTTGATTGACAATTCCATTAATTACGACACGTGTACTGTCAACAATTTAGTATTGCAGCTACATAAAAATTATTTTATGCGTTAAAAACTACACTTAAATAGTTCTCCTTGTGCCACTGCAAGACATTATGAAACTTTTCGCAACTTCTAACTCACATTATATTTGCAATTCCTTTACGCAGACATTTCATTTTTAAAGTAATTCGTGGATTTTATACGACTATGTTTTACAAAAACAAGTACAAATATGGATAAGTCTCAGAATTTGTCAAGTAAGAGACAGTTTAAAAAAAAAAAACAATGATGGCGCACAGACACGCTACAAAACAGCGTAATAGTCAAAGTTGTCAAAACATTTTTATAAAAACTGTTTTGACACAAAAAAAACTGTTCTGTCTATGTTTGGCCAAAGTGTTTTCCTTCTGGTGTCTATTTTCTTACAATAAATATCTATGTTTAGTAGCGAACAAAATCTTTTGAAACAGAGCTTAAGACATTTCAAAATATATAATAATTGCTGATTGTATTTCACATCACATGCATTTTTATAGATCATTCAACTGCTTGTAGACTAACATGATTAATAGTTTCATCAGAGCCAAATATTTATCAAATTACCACGTCTTCAAATTTGATTTATGTAATATTTCCTGTTGACAGCGATGCGGACGAATTTTTTGATGCCCTTTGATTATTTCCTCTCCCTTTTTATATACTTGTACATATTATTATTTTAAGACTGTTAGCTTTGTAATATTATAATTTACATAATATTCATGTTTACATTGGTTTTCCGGAAACCTCTACACTATTTATAATTCAAATGACTTTTTTTTAAACTAGGAAATACTCGTAGATTATTTATTTTGTCCTTATTATCAGGATTATCTTTTTGGGATAATATCTTCGTTTTGCAGTCCAAGGCGCCATCACGTACCTGTAACAAACAAAATTAAACTTTAGCGTAACCGGTTTTAAAGGCGAAAATGGTTTGGCATCACTAATGACCAGGGTTTTATCCCCAAAAAGGAAATAATGAAAGCTAATTTTAAGTCTTCGTCTTGAAGAGGGACAAGAGACGATACAAATTAGTTAGCCTGATTGACCCTTATCATTCTCGAGGTGTCAATTTGACCCTGATTAGATTTAACAAGTTGTAGCAGCTTTTCCTGTTAAATCCCTTACTCCTGGCCCTGTCCCCATTAAAACTTGAGAAGATGCTAAATTGGCTTAAAAAGTCACTCAAATTTTTTATTTATTTAATACTAGCTTTTGCCCGCGGCTTCGCCCGCGTGTATGTCGGAAAATATCCCACGGGAACGTACTACCGGAATTAAAAGTACCCTATGTGTTAATCCAGGTATACAATGTTTTCTCACACTGCTTATTATAGTATCCGAGGTGCGGCGCACGGATTGGAGGATGACAAATCCTAAAATCGAATAGTAACGTTATACATAACGGAACGGAAAATTGGCTACTTGAATGCACGGAAATTTAAATCTTATTAAAAAAATGAGTTAAAGTTAAGGTAAATACATTGTTCTTCACAGGGGGTTACGACCATATTTTTTTTTAATACTTAAAGTACCTCTTTATTTACAACATTAGAGGTTCTGCCGTCAGGTGCTAACACAACCAGGCTGCCCAACCAAAATGCAAAATAAAAATTTTAATGATTTGAAGTACAAAACTAATGGGTTTGCCATTTACAGATTTACATCCGTTCAGCAACATTGAAGTTCGTAGTACGTTCCCGTCGGATATTTTTCAACATCCACGCGGGCAAAGCCACGGGCAAAAGGTTTAACATTTCAAGAAGTCCAAAGTCTTTATTGAACATTCAGTTTTAGTTTCATCGCAATCGCTTCATTTTATGAAAAGTTAGAAACGGTACACGTATACTTATATTAGTTTTACTTGAATACAAAATTTAGCGAATGAACAACTTCAATACAAAACTGCATCCCCCTTTTCACACCCTTGTGGGTTGAAATAAAAAAACAACAATTTACGCTGTTAGTTTCCAACCATAAGCGCAAATTGAAGTGATTTTGACTTAAAAAATAAAGAACTTTATTTAAAAACAAAATTTCATCCCCCTCTTCACCCCAGAGGAAGGACTGAAATTCTAACAACACCGTTGCGTTAGCTTCCAAACATACGCCTAGATAATACATTTTATGATTTTACAATACATTTTATGAAATTCGTCCCCCTTTGGGGGTGAAATTATCAAAAACGCTGAGACACGTATAAATTAATAGAATAGAATACTCTTTATTATGTACACTATATAAATTACAGACATAAATATATAAATTTTACAATGGGTAATTTTCAATCGTCAGCCTAAACACAAAATTTGAAGATCCTAACTTCAAAACCGACGGACTTTCATACACAACTCCAACCCCCTTTTTAACCCTTTGAGGGTGGAGTTATCAAAAACGCTGAGACACGTATAAATTAATTTTCAATCGTCAGCCTAAACACAAAATTTGAAGATGCTAACTTCAAAACTGACGGACTTTCACATACACAATTTCTTCCCCCTTTTTAAGCCTTTGGGGGTGGAATTTTAAAAACGCTGAGACACGTATAAATTAATTTTCAATTGTCGGCCTAAACACAAAATTTGAAGATCCTAACTTCAAAACTGATGGACTTTCATACACAACTCCATCACCCTTTTTAACCCTTTGGGGGTGAAGTTATCAAAAACGCTGAGATACGTATCAATTTATTTTTAATCGTCAGCCTGTACACAAAATTTGAAGATCCTAACTTTAAAACTGACGGACTTTCACATACACAACTTCATCCCCATTTTCAACCCTTTGGGGGTGGAATTATCAAAAACGCTAAGACACGTATAAATTAATTTTCAATCTTCAGCCTAAACACAAAATTTGAAGATCCTAACTTCAAAAGTGACGGACTTTCATACACAACTTCATCCCCCTTTTTAACCCTTTGGGGGTGGAATTATCAAAAACGCTAAGACACGTATAAATTAATTTTCAATCTTCAGCTTAAACACAAAATTTGAAGATCCTAACTATAAAACTGACGGACTTCCATACAAACTTTCATCCCCTATTTAACTCTCTTAGGGGTTGAATTTCGAAAAATCCTTCCTTATTCCTTGTCTACATTATAAAGGGAACCATTGTGTAAAATTTCAGCTTTCTAGGTCCAAGGGTTTGGGCTGGGCGTTGATGAGTCAGTCAGTCAGTCAGTCAGTCAGTCAGTCAGGCCTTTTGTTTTTATTTATATAATATATATATAGATTGTTCAGTAGACGACTAATCTACTCGTATACTAATAATATAATATTATAAAGAGGTCAAAGTTTGTTTGTTTGTACGTAGGGGGTAATCTCTGGAACTACCGGTCGGATTAAAAAAAATATTTTTGCATTTGATAGCCCAATTCTTGAGGAAGGCTACCTATAGGCTGTTTAACATCATGGTATGATCCTAAGGAGCCGAGCAAAAAGAAAAAAAGTCATAAAGAACGCTAAGTGTGAACGAAGTGATATGATGCGATGCGACGGGGTGGGTCGGGGGAACAAGAAATTTCACGCGGACGAAGTCGCGAGCGGCCGACCGCTTAATTGAGACGTTGCCTGAGGTAGCTGCGCGGTGCGGGAGGGGTGATAGTTGTCACAAGTTGACCAATCACTGAGCTCTCGCATCACGTCACCACACCCCTCCCGCACCGCGCTGCTTCCTCAGGCAACTTCTCAGTTAAGCGGTCGGCCTATAGCAACTTAATAATTATGCCATAATGATTGATAGCATACGCGTGCGTATTAACAAAAATTATTTTTCAAGGCCGTAAGACATCGAAATCCGAACAGGTTAATAATCGGATATGATTAGCTATTTCCACCAATACTTCCCACATCCCTAAAAAAAATGTATATTTATTGCTGATTTTTAATTAAGTTATTTTCATAGGTTTCTTAATAGGCGGAATTGAATTCGATACTTATGTTGAGTAAGTATCCAGGAAACTACGAGTATATGCCATGGTCTGATATTTTTACCACGCACAAGGTTAAATATATTTTGTATTATTAATTATAATGTTTAAATGTAACTAATTATTTACACTAGATACTAAATTAAATGACTAACTTACTATACAAATAAATACAAAAACAAAGGACACTTAGGCGTCTAAGTAATCGTCCGCATCGCTGTCATCCGGAATCGTGTCCTGAAGACTGGCAGCATTGCCACGTTGAATGACAATGCTGTAATATTAACTTTATTTTACTTTTTTCTATGTGAATAGCGTGACTTTCAATTGCTATATCTATGCTTGGTGTTGTGAGTTTGTTTTGCCATTTCTTCTTATGCGAGTGGTCTTTTCTCAATAGAAACGCTCTCGCCTGTTTCCTTTCTGGTTAATGACCATAAAGTAATTATTTTTTTACAGAATAATAAATATTAACTACTTGTATGTCCCTATAAATGTTTTCCTTTTTGATGATACATTATTTTTGTAAGCACTAGAAACCCTCAAAAATGCTCAAAATTTCCGATTTAAACCGCTGTCAACAGAGGCCTAGTGTATGAATATGAAAAAAGAAAAACATTGCAACACAGTACATATTCTTCTTGTTCAGTTTATGAAATATCTTTTAAATTGGTCCAATATTGGAGGAGGAAATAGGCGAGAGCCAAACCTCCAATTATGAATTTTTACTTAGGTTTTTTCAAAAGTCTCTCCGACCGTATTTCCTCTTAAGGGTAGTCAGATAGGAAATGGCGACCCCATCTATATACGAATAGTGATTCGGGTATATCGTGTCCCAAATAAACATATTTTATTTTTTTTCTATTTGCGCTAGCTACAGAGTTTCAAAGTCAATGGCGGTGACACAGAAAAGCATAAGGGATCGAGCATTTTTCAGATTCTTTCTGAAGTGTACCGATCCTTTTCCCAACTATTTTGGGGTTGGCTTCCAGTCTAACCGGACGCAGCTGAGTACCAGTATATTACTTGGAGCGCCTTAGATAGATAGATACCTTTGCGCCTTTGGTAGATTTGGTATTGATTTGATTTGATTCCCTTTGGTAAGACTGGCTGTCAGACTTTCGGACTTCTGACAACCCGTAACGACTGTAAAAGATCCACGAATGACAGCCGGGACCACCGGCTTAGCGTGCTTTTCGAGACACTAAGGGGTATTGGTATGTAAAGCTGGTCACCCATCCACGGACCAACCGCGGCAAGCGTAGCTTAACCTGATCGATCGACCCGTGCGGCTGTTATTACTTAGCCACAAGCCCCTTTGCCCCCCAATAAATATTTCCAATGACCTTGAAAATATAAATTTTAGTGACCTTGATCATAATTAGTTGAACTTTGAACAGGAGCCTCTTTAGCACGCGTAGCACGACCACTTCAGCTATCTCTAGTCTAGACGACAAAGACTACACATGACATTTCTTTTCTTCTCAGAGTAGTCAGATAGGAAACGCCGACCTTATCTAGTTTTTTTTAAATATGATTGACGTGTAAAAGTGTTTGTACAAACCTACTTACAGTAATAAAATCATTTATCATTTATCACAACGTGCCGTGGAAATCTTTCTACAATAGGTATGTCATTTATTCCTTCGTTTCTGCGGTGGTCATGCTATAAGACATTTGGCCATTACCACTTTCGACACAATGTTAATTGAGTCCACATCCCGTTTACATGATTGCAACAAACCTGCTTAGTTACCTATTGTGTCCAAACGATGGTTGATATGTCGGTTCCAATACTATCAGAGTTATGTTACTGATTCTTGGAGCTCATTGTTCACAAGATACTTATTTCGTACGGAGCCCTAGAGGTGCTTTTTTGTGAAGAGTCCACCTTATAAACATTCATAAACATTTCGTTTTAATAATTAAAAACAGGTCAAGTGCGAATCGGACTCGTAGGTGTGTAAATAGTTTATCACGGGATTTTTTTTTTTTTATTTGTAATGTAACTACACCTTGCTTCTGGCCAAATTTCATGATTCTAGATCAACGGGAAGTACAATTTTGATTCCCTTGAGAGTGTCGAAATATACGTTCAACGGGAAGTACAATTTTGATTCCCTTGAGAGTGTCGAAATATACGTTTTTTGCGGCATTACGGCCGTATCTTTTTTTTACGTTAACTTAGAAGTTTGATTTTTTCACAGCTTCAATGGACTGTAGACCTGAGTATATATTATATGGTTTTCAACTCGATACCTCCACGCGTTCAGGAGATAAAGGGTCTTGACAGACAGACAGACAGACGAACAACAAAGTGATCCTATAAGGGTTCCGTTTTTTCCTTTTGAGATACGGAACCCCAAAAAGCACCTTGTTAATCTGTCATCATAGACTACGACCGTTTATTCCTGGGCATAGGAACAATATAAAAAAATAAATAAATATATAAAACGCGCTGTCCCATTATTGAGACAATTTTACCGATCTTATTTTATCAAAATGTAATTAAACTGACACGCAAAAACAATAAATGTCTAAGTTAAGAGATCATATAAACTTATTTAATATAATTTATATGCGTTTTACCAACATAAATACGCGCATTGACGTGGAGTTGCGGATACCAGCCCGTATTACCTATTATCTATTAATAACATATAAGAATAATTAAATATAATAAATTCGATAACATTATCAAATAAGTCCATGATTTATGAACTGATGAGTATGACACGTTTGTGTTAAAAACGTGATCAAGATGTTTGTAAAGCTGTCATTATCACATACGGTAACAGAAGTTGTGGACTATATACTTACTTATAATCTATATATATAAAAGAAGAAATGACTGACTGACATATCAACGCACAGCCCAAACCGCTGGGTCTAGAGATTCCAAATTTGGCACGTACGTTCCTTATGAGGTCTAGGGGTGCACTAAGAAAGGATTTTTCAAAATTCACCCCCTAAGGGGGTGAATGGGGGGGTTGAAATTTCACGCGGACGAAGTCGCGGGAAGAAGCTAGTATTATCATATATAGAAATTCGTAAACGCATGTGATGACGATGGCAGTTCGAAACTTTGTTTACAAAACTAACCTCATTATAACATGTTTTATTAAGAGTGAGATTTTAAGACATCGCCGACCGCACAGTGGCGCCATCAATCGGAATCTGAATCATTTTGAAGCAAATTGCTAATCCATTGCTTCATAAGTTCGAAAAATTTGTCTGCTCAACACGTAAATAACGCAATGAATGTTGTTGAACTGTCAAAATGAAACCGATTCCGATTGATAATGTGTTACGCAATTGGCCCGCCGCGCCGCCGGTCGGTAAGTTGAACTCCAAGGAAAGGTAGAATGAATTAATGTCTAAATTGGCTACTTTTCCGTAGATCTAAATAAATAGGGTGTGTGCTGATGACCACGCAATAGAAGTGAAGCCATACGACTGGAGCCGAGGGTACGCAATTCTGCGTCACCGACCAGACCGTGACGGTGCAGTTGCGATTACTGTTCAGAATGGGTGCAAAGTGCGCCTAAAGAAGCTTCCACTTCAAATACCTAATAAATAAACACCTAAACACCTAAAAACACAATAAATACCTAATCGGTTTTCCTAAACTTTACCTCACCTGTTCTAGAAACATCGTAAACTAGACACGAAAACCCACGAAGTGTGAAGAGTAATTCAATAACGGAATCATACAAATCAGAGTAAAAAAATATCGTGCAAACGTATGGAAAGTGTTTATTTCGCCACGCGATGCGTTCGCGCCGGCTGCCGAGACCGGTCGGCGCGCGCACAGGCACAGCAATGCAATCCAATGTGTGTCAGCATTCGGTATTTTATAGCCGTTAATGCTCATAATTCGTAATTGTTTTAGTACGTGGTGCTACAATTTAATGGCTGGATTAAGGAAACATACTGTTGAGGTTGCAAAATTGTGCTTAGAAATGGGTAAGTAACTACTTGGCTAACGGACAGAAATGTTTGAAATCGTAAGAGAATTGTGGCCAATGTATGGAGACCCAAGAGTAGTTTCAACAATCAAGTAGTCTTGAAGAAGTAGGTCATGTTATAATCAATTACATATTTAAAGATGTATTTTAAGCAAATGATAGCCGCGTTATAGCCATTTCATACAGCTATCGAAGATTGACATTGACTTGAATATACGACTTGATAAGAGACTGATACATAAGTTTGATCAAAAAACATGTTACCATGTTTTGTAAACAAATATATCTACAATGGGGTCCATCTTATCGAACACAACAGATTTTAGACAGCCTTCAACTGTTCATAACATTTTGCTGGCAATTTGCTTAGATATTTAAGTCATATTTCACCTAATTGACAAGCAGTGTGATATACCTAGCTAATAACTGAGTAAACAACCTAAAGAAAGGAATCGCCAATTGTCCATTATTGTACATAACTTGGGTGCATTAAACTTATTTAAGTGCCATCAACCTCGTGATCTTTCCTCTAAACACAGTTACACACTCCAACAACAACATCAACAACTCTGCAAGTGTACGAACCGTACACAACCAAGAGTAACCCAACAATGGCGCAGATTCCCTTGTTCACAAACTAAACTAACATTATATAATTGCCATCTCTTTTTGACAGACAGCTCGAGAAAAAGACAGACGGTGACAGCTAGAAGTAAGTTAAAGATACATATCTCTGTCTACGAGTTCGTGCCTTGAACTATGAACTTCGCCGAGTTATTAAGTCTATGAAAATTTAGGTCAACTGAAACTGAGAGCTGTAATATAATTTCCGTCTCATTCTTGGCTTATTAGAGAGAAAAAGACGGAAATAGCCTAAATTAAGTTAAGCTTGTGCAAAACAGAATCGGTTAATACAAAGATCCACATTAACTTAAGTAAAGTACCAACCTTATTGATTGAATATAACAATTAGAACGGAGCAAGGTCACATATTAGCCGTGTGCCAGTAATCAGTAATAAAGCAAGTTTCCCTCAATTGGGAACAGACGATTAGCGTTCAACACGCATATATACCTAGATGCTTCATTAATACTGAAATTATAGTTCATTGAAATAAAGATACTTCTTTATTGTTCGTGACGAACGTTTATTGAAGAAATATGTTAGGAGCGAATTATTAAAGAGGTCTGAAGGTCGTCTCTTAATTTAAAACGTTCAAAATCTAGTCGCAGTCTCATCTCGGCGACAAAAAAATCTCAAAAACTTGTCAAAATGTAGGGAAATTAGAGGTATTTTTGACAGATTGAGACTGAGATCAGACTGTGAATGTTCTTAAAATTACGAGAATTGCCCCTCAGTTAGCAGATTCATGTAAAGTAGAAAACAATTGAACTGTTTCACTGTTTAAGTTTTTTGGTTTGAATGAAGGGTCAAGGGGCCATGCACGAAATTTACTGATTTTGATCAACTTTGTTCAAAGTTTGTGAGAAAAGGATAAAGAAAAGAAATAAAACTATTTGTGATTTCAAACGTCGACTTTTTTGTTTTGCATGTAGCTGAAAGGGATTTTTTTTCGGACTTTTAGAGTCAAACAGACTCATTGTCATAATATTTAAATTATTTCAAGTTTTCTAACAATTAGGTATTGACAAAAGTGGTTTTTTTTTTGTGTACAGTTTGGAAGAATTGTACATACACCCACATTTCGCCAGTTAAGTTTATGTAAGTCCCATGTAATAGAGGGCAATATTAACCGGTTGAATGCCGTAATTAATTACCGAAACAATTAAAAAGCCATTGTGTCTCACGTGGATCTACGTACCCGGCATACGAAGGGTTAATGAGGATTTCTGCCCACAGCACAGCGCTGATTTTC
Source organism: Hydraecia micacea (assembly GCA_914767645.1). Taxonomy (NCBI): domain Eukaryota; kingdom Metazoa; phylum Arthropoda; class Insecta; order Lepidoptera; family Noctuidae; genus Hydraecia; species Hydraecia micacea. The sequence goes on along the minus strand of OU611783.1, from coordinate 4,902,272 downwards.
AGTGGGTAAAGGGACGTATGGGAACCAAGTCAAATGGCCTTTTCATGTGTTTTTGTTTTTTTAGGTCCTGTAGTCACTTAAAGCTCACTTCTGAACGTAGGTTTATCAAAGACCGCTAAAAGAATTATTGCAACCAAAGATTGCTAAAATTGCCCCTTCTCAAACAAAAACGTGTTGGGGCCATGTTGTCACAATTTGGGCGTCATTCTTGACTTTGACCGGCCGATGCACGAAGGCACGGCCGTTGGCACATTTCCAACAGTATCATCTTACGTCATTATGTGAATGTGACCAATAACGTTTTAGCATACAGTTTCAAAAGCCGTATTTGTTTAACCATTTCAGAGTTATATAACGTGAGTACCTACTACTATAACAAGTTAAAGAGGCCCTTTAATTTTTTGTGTTAAAACTGGAGTTTTGCAATAGAAGTTTTTTTTTATTCATTTAGCTTGTATCTAGGTTTACTTTTGAACTAGAATCGACAAAGAAACCTTCTTCTGGCCTCGTCAACCGCGATTACCACTCTCCGGTCAAGGACATGAGGCTCGAAAACTATTTAGCATAGCATAGTCGGCCTGTAATGTTCCCACTGCTGGGACACAGGCCTCCTCTCTGTTAGAGTAGAGAGTGGGCCCGTAATCCACCACGCGGGCCCATTGCCCTTATTTTTTTTAGGTAATTTATTGAAAATTACAGGAGCCATGCAATTCTGAGTTTGTTTCGTTCTTTTCACTTAGAGTAGTCGGCAAGGAAACACTGAACTCATTTAGTTTCATAACATAATTTTAGAATATTAATTTAATTGTTTTTTTTTAAACCTATTTAAGTACAGATTTTTTTTTTTTTAATTTACCAAGCAAGGCACAACAACGACATATTGAATTTACAAAGATAGTAACAATAGGTAATCTGCACACGTCTCCAATACTGTGCAAATACATCACTTATAGGCATGCACAATAATCTTATTAAAAGGTACAGCAACTAGTCAACATTGTTTTAAATAATTATAATAATATACATAACATTCATTTGATACATAATAAAATTAACCAATAACCTTAAATTTTAAAATAAAATAAAAAATAATATAATACTTTTTAATATACTTGATAAACTGCATTAACGCGGAAGTAGACTAAATATGCACCACAACACAAATCCATTTCCCGCTAACATGTTTAAAAAATAAATCTGTCTTTGTAACCTTCAAACGATTCAAAGAAACAGAACGATATTTTGATAAACGCATTCAGTGGTTTTGGCAATAACAAACTCCTATCGGTCAGCCAAGCTTGGTAACAACAGCAATGTTCCGTCACACAGTCTATGACCACATTGACCACAACTACGACGTTTAGTGGCAGACGTTTACTCTTCTAATCTTGACTAATCTTTCCCCACAAATCGTCTAACCTATGTCGATAGATTCTGCTGTCGTCTTAAGAGGAAATGCGGTCGGTGGGAGAGACTTTTTGAAGAACCCTAAGTACAAAGTCATAATTTGAAGTTTGGCTCTCGCCTGTTTTCATTAATAGTTGTCAAACTTGTACACTAGGCCTCTGTTGACAGCGGCAATTTTGAGCATTTTTTGAGGGTTCTAGTGCTTATAAAAACAATGTATCATCAAAAAGGAAAACACATATAAAAAGCAAGCACATAGGGACACAGTATATATCCTTCTTATTCTGTTTATGAAATATCTTTTAAATTGGTCCAATATTGGAGGAGAAAATAGGCGAGAGCCAAACCTCGAATTATGACTTTTTACTTAGGTTTTTTCAAAAAGTCTCTCCGACCGCATTTCCTCTTAAGTGGTTAGAACATGAATAGATTGTTATACAATACTAGTAAAGATCCTATGACAGCTTGGGTACTTAAACCTACTTGTGATTCATTAGATTCTGATAACTTTTGAATAATACAGATTGTGTTACAATAATTTACTCTATTAATCTAAAATTTTATAGACATCAAAATATGTATATACCGGCTGACTTTTTTCACCGTCTGAACTAAAACAGGGTGAAAAAAAGATGAACGCAGTAGAAGACTATGGCACGGAAATTTCTTTTTTTAATTTTAAACCTAAAATGAAATTAACCTATCAATAAATACTATTACCCAATAGAAGTAAACTTTTCATACTAAAACAGAAAAAATTGTCAGATACTATAGAAATTCAACTTATAGCTACTCTACGCGCGGTAATTATCTATGAACTTGTAGCGAAAAAAAAGAGACTTTATATTTTATTTTTTGTATGCCATTGGCTTCTACTGTATTTTGTCCAGACGATCAAAAGTCAGCCGGTATAATTGAATATTTAATATTCACCTCTATTGCTACATACTATTACTTACTTATCTGATTAATTATTCAATTCTAGTAAGTTCGAAGTGACTTTTAGGTACTTCTTTATAATAATGTATTCTTTACATTATGTATTGCAGTTTGATGTATGTAAATTGCTCTAGTGGAAAATTTTAATAGGTGTTCTGTCGAGGTCATAACATTTAACTTACTATAAACAAAGAGCTATATATCTCTCATATACCTATATAACTCTTTTAAATCTTTACAGCATAAAAAAGGTTGCAGCAACTCCATTGTTTTCTTCGGGATCCCTTCTTTTCGCATAATGTTCTTTTTCCTAATATACTTTGGCATAACTATTTTGGCATAATTTGTTTTGGCATAATAATACTTTACCATATTTTATTTTGGCATAGTTTATGTTGGCATAATTATCTTGAAGGCTAATTTGTTGTGGCATACATTTAATTCACATTATATTAAACGACTTCAGGGGCATCCCGAGGTTCGGTTTGGTTCGGTTCCTTTAAACCCTGCAGACAGAAATAGGAGCCCCGCTGGGCGGGGCTCCGTCGATCTGACGTCGTTAGAAATGAAACGAACATGCTAAATTTGTGCTTTAGAATGTTATGCTTAATCATAATAATGATTAGAGAAATTATGCTTAAAAAAATTATGCGTCTGCTGTTATGCGTAAATAATGTTATGCGAAAATATAATTAGGAGAAACAAAAGTATGCCTCGTTAAATTAGGTCTTAAATTTTTATGCAAATGGATAGGGAACAGTTTTCTTCGTCTTGATATTCAAAGAATAGAAAACTGGCTTTAGTACCTACATGAACATTTGAAGAATGAGTAATAAATGTAAAGAAAATTCAAGTGTTAATATGGGTCAGGACCAAATTTTCAACGTAAATCAAAATAAATGTAGCACAATAGAATTATTAGTTCTATTGTGCTACATTTATTTTCCAGTGTGACACATTCCGTTTGTGATTTCCGTTATGCGATTACGTCAAAAATTTAGTCCTGACCCATAAACTAATGACGTCTGTAAAAGTATTGTTAATTTTTTGTCAAATTATTATATCTTAAATAGTGACAACCTATGTTACATCAGCTTATAAAGGTAGATCTAAATTCGAACCTAACTTCTACAAACTTTTTCAAACCTACACGTTCATTCCAGTTTCAAGACTTCCTAGTTTAATCAAGTTAGCGAACTTTTCACAACCGAGGCCCTAGCACGAACGCGAGTAGTATAGATAGCGCCATCCACGAAGACGCGCCCCACTTTTCTTGCTAATCGCTTACAGTACAAGTGTGCAACATTCCGCTAGTGTTTTAGTTTTGTCGATACACAGTAATTACTTATTAGTGGGTAATTAGTGTGTATCAAAACACTAAAACACTAGCGGAGTTAACTAGCGATAACCACTAGCGACTAGTAAGAAGAAGGCGCGTCTTCGTGGATGGCACTATCTGTAAACGTAGGTAACAAAAATTCAAAAGATTTTTTCATCGACAGTATAGCAGTTTGGTTTAATTTTATGCGGCAAGCAAATTTAGTATCACACACTGATACGGATTCAGTCTTTAAAACTAATTAATAAATATTATTTGCGAAACGAGTAGTTATTTTCATATTTAAAATTGTTCGAATTTACGTTACATTTATTCCGCGCGTAGGTCTAGTCTAGGTCGAAAGCAGGTTATCAGGTCGGGCAAAATGTTTTTGGGTTCCATTAGGAATTTTTCAGGAGCAACCCGGAGTCTGGATATGTGCCCGGTTGATGGCAATAGGCTCGCCCCTTATTACATGGGTTTTGAACATAACGGGCGAAATGTGGATGACCTATAGGTACAGACGCCAGCACATCAACCTACTACAATCTGTCAAATTTCTTTAATAGATTTTCAACTTTATTGCTCATAAGGTTCAAAGTTGATTGGGAAAATTTGACAGTTTCGGGTAGGTTGATGTGCTGGCGCCTGTACATCTCTGCCTAACCCTTCAGATATTACAGGCGTGATTTTATGTCATATTACTCCGCGCGTTCGTGCTAGGCCCGCTGTATGAGATAAGCTGTGACGTAAGAGACCTCTTTGGTTGGGAAATTAACAAATAACTTTTCCCGCTCTGGGCGGAGCGGGAGGGCGTGTTAGACTTTTACTGACTTAGTGTTGCCGCACACGGGCCACACGCGACAGCCACAAACGCCGCCACAAGAGGCAAGAAACTGCCACAAAAGTAGCTGAAGCGTGCGACAGCCACTTGTGGCCGATGGTCGACACTTGCGGTCGGTGGTTGCTACTTTTTTTAACCCAGGCATGCAGTATCATAATGGACTCGGACGAAGAAGGTTTACTGAGGTAAGGGAGAGCGGGCGCGGAATCGCGCGAGTGGCGTGTGGCGGCTTTTTGTGTCGGCGTTTAGTGGCCGGTGCGGGCCACAAGAAGCAAGCTGCGACGATTTGTAGCGTGTGGCCGCCACCGGCGCCAACCGTATGCGGCGAGTCCATATAAAATGTATGAAAATTACAGGAAATATGCCAGTGGCGGCGTTTTGTGGTTGTGGCCCGTGGCCCGTGTGCGGGAGCCCTCAAACCCACCCGTGTTCCTTCAGTTGCCTGTGCCAGGGCCACGGTATCTCTTTCGAACAACCCGCGACGACGTAAGAGCCCTTACACCTTCACACCTAAGTTTTATCATACCGACGTAAGCATAATAGTCGCAAGGTCGAACCGAAATAACGAACTGGTTGCTTGCGAAAGCCTGCCGTCTTCGTTTATAAAAATTAAATTGCCCAAGTTTACACAGCGTTCGAATGGTGTAATGAATAGCAAATGTATACGGCTACCAGCGAAATAGTGACGACCTCGCAACAGCGAATAGAAGTTATTGAACTTATATATTAGCGTATTGATTGCCAGGTTTCTGAGGTCCTCAGACTCTCAATAGATATTGATTTAACAAAGATAAGAGCAGTAAGACCGCCCATTGTGTCATCCTAAGTATGTCTAAATTTAAATAATTCTGTGATTTATGTGGTGTACAGATGCCAGCACATCAAGCTACTACAATCTGTCAAATTTCTTTAATAGATTTTCAACTTTATCGCTAAAGCATAAGGTTTAAAGTTGATTGGAAAAAAATGACAGTTTCGGGTAGCTTGATGTGCTGGCGTCTGTACATAATAAAGAGTATTCTATTATATTCTATTCAAAGAAAGTTTCTCTCTTTAACTAAGTATTATCATACATCGATCTAATCTAAACTAATCACACTATTCATACTAATACGAGTATTATACTCGTAAAGGCGAATGTTTGTGAGTGTGTTTGTATGTTTGATACTTCTTCACGCACAAACAGCTGAAAAGATTTGGATGAAATTTGGCACACAGATGGTTTATAGCCAGGATTAACACATAGAATACTTTTTATCCAGATATTCCCACGGGATCGACACTTAAACAGGTGAAACCGCGGGGCGTAGCTAGTAATATTATAAAGAGAATAGATTTGATTTTTCAAAAGTTTGTTTGTTACGCTTTCACGCTAAAACGGCTGAACGAATTTGGACGAAATTTGGCACATAGGTAGACCATGACTTGGATTAGGAGATAAATATATATTTATACTGATATTCCCATGGGATCGAGACTTACGCGGGTGAAACCGCTGGCGCAGCTAGTGGCACTATAAATCGGATACCAAAATACCTCACAAACCAGGCGCAATGATTTTGGAGGATCTTAGTAAGTATGGGTCTTCTGCAGTGGTGGAAGATAGAGTTAGTGGAACGAAATCAAAATACAAGAGACTGGTGAAGTATTACGTATCGTTTTCTGAAACTGTCTTGAGTTGACGTTCAAAAGGTGCTGATTAGTTTGAGTCTATTTTGAATTTTAAATCAAATCAAATCAAAATATTTTTATTTCACATAAACCAACATGGGCACTTATGAAACGTCAGAAGCTAGGTGCACGGTTCCAATTGGTCGTTTCCTATGGAGAAGAACCGGCAAGAAACTCCATGGTTACTCTTTTAAAAATAATTGGCTTTTACAATGTTTTCCAGTTACAGTAGGTATGGGAGGACAGCGTAGGCCTGTCAACAAGTACTAGGTACTTGATAAAATAAAAAATGGTCTACAGACCATAATATTATTTACCTACGAATAATAAGTCCAGTATAAGTTAGTATACATTATAGTAATTAGTATGTATGTGTAAGTATATAACCTATTTATGTATTTGTGTACCTAGTTTTTTATCATTGTTCCTTTCAACCAAAGTACCTGCCATCTAATCTCTTCACCACCCTTGGTTGACTGATTTGTTGCCTTTGTACCTTTTTGTGCAAAAAGTTTAAATAAATACAAATACCTATAATAGAAAAAAAAAGTGCTGAGAAGGTCACACGGCTATTGTTGTCTGTGATTAAATATTAATTTAAAGTTTATACTCAGTTAGCTGTACCTAATTTTTCATTTACAAAACTAAATATTAAAGAAACTTAAAACAATAAAATCAGTGTTAAATGAAGCTCTTTTAATTAATCGTTATTCGAGTTAATTGAAAAATAATAAAGTAGGTACCTACTCTATTTTAATTATTTTCCCACTAGCTCTTGTCTAGTTTACCAATTAGTTAGACAACAATTACCTACTGAGGCTATATAAAAACTATTTTAAATCTTTTCAGCATAAAAAGGGTTATAACAAGACATGTTACTAAAACGGGTTATAACAAGACAAGTTCAACGATTAGACCAAAACATTAGGATGCGAAAAACTGGGCAGAACGCTACAGAGCACGCCTGCAGAATCATCCAAATCCTGTGGCGAAAGCGATTACAAAGCCAGATCATAAAAGGCGGCAGAAAGGTTAGCTGTAATAGACCTTGCCAATGCCAACTAGGACATGTTGCCATGAAATATAAAGGGTGAAATCTCGCTACAGAAACCACTTTGCATTATCAAATCCAACGTCAAATCTGCTTATAGTCCAGGGACTGATCGCAGAAGAAAAAAAGAAAAAAAAGGGTACCTACATGAACATACTTAATGGATGTTTATTGAAGAATGAGTTCTCATGTTACTATGGTTTAATAAGGTACAGGTAACCGCGCTTCTCAATGCAGCACCAGTAATTCACTATGACCACTTAACGATTCCTTACTTCGAAACAACGTCAATTCCTTAGTTAGGTAAGAGGAAATGCGGGTGGTCGTTTCTCCATAGTAACGCTCTCACCTGTTTTCATTCTGGTTAATGACCATAAAGCAATGATTTTTTTACAGAATAATAAATATTAACTACTTGTATGTCCCTATGTTTTCGTTTTTGATGATACATTATTTTTATAAGCATTAGAACACTCAAAACATGCCAATATAGACCGCTGTCAACAGATACACAGTATATATCCTTCTTTCTTCTTCAGTTTATGAAATATATTTTAAATTGGTCCAATATTGGAGGAGGAAATAGTGGAGAGACAAACCTCGAATTACGACTTTTTACTTAAGCTTTTTCAAAAGTCTCTCCGACACTGCTATTAACGTGTTCTATATGAATCAATGGCGTAGTTTAAACTGTCAATAACTATACATGTTGTCCGTACGTTTGACATTTCGATTCCTTGCCGTTAACAAGACATGATATTGACGTAGTTTGCAGGCAGGGCGGGGAATTGGGACCTGCTGTCAAAGTCAAATTAATGCCACAGAGGAGCAGTTAAAAACCACCTCTTACTGCTACGAAATAAACTTTTATTTCGTAGAGGTGGTTTTGTGTTCATTTGCTCGTGGTGATAACCATCACGATTGATACTATAGTAAGGGCTGATTTTGCAATAGTCAGATAACAGAAGGCCAATTCTCGTAATTTAAAACGTTCAATCCCTTCGCAGTCTCATCTCGGCGACAAAAAAATTTCAAAAACTTGTCAAAATGTAGGGAAACTAGAGGTATTTTTGACTGAGATCAGATTGTGAACATTCTTAAAATTACGAGAATTGTCCCTCTTATATCTGAGCAATGATGTTTTGACAGCTTTGGCATAGACAATATGTCAAACTGTCATAATTATTATTTAGATAAAATAATATGACAATGACTGATAGGCAACGCACAGTTTAAAACGGATTACTTGCATGTCGTCAGAAACGCAAGTGGTCAAATACGCATGTCGCCAGAAAACGCATGTCGACAGAAACTCATCTCGTCAGATTTGCACTACGTCAAAGACGCAGCTCGACAAACACGCAACTAGACAGATTAAAACACTGGTGTGGTTATTTGTCATGGGCAAATACTATGTCATAATGTATGATTATGTCTAACAAGGTTTTTTATTAATAAATATGAATGCGATTAAGTCTGAGGTTACAGCAGCTGTTTTACATTATAATTGTAATAAACTACCTTAAAATAATACAAATAGAACGTATTTAAATGCAGCTCATTGTTTTCGTATCGTGCATTTAATTTCGCATGAATTCTAGTCACGAAATATGTTTATAAATCATTAATTTTAGTTACCTGACCATGAAAAAACTTAATGAACATTTTCCCTCGTTATTAGCAAAGATATTAGAGATTTAGGTTACTAGTATCCGCAGACAACATGAGAAATTGCTTTTGCAATAACGAGACATTTGCCAATACGTTCAGAAATGTGCCTACTAGAGACATCGACATACCGCGGAGGTTTATCTTTATAAGATTGCGTATATTTTACTGATCCTCCAGGGGAATTGGTTTTGACGACAAAAATGGGTATGAAAGTATTTTGTGTCTCGCTATGAGAGAATTGGGGCAGATATACAATTATAACACACTTGCTGCATGAAATATAGACATAACTATATTTATTGTTATAATAAATGCTTATAAAGAAGTAAGTACTTACTAAAGTGCCAAGCAGTGAAAGTGAACCGCTGACTAGCGGACTGCAACGAACCAACACGATTACAACTCACAAGTGGAAACCGACTCAGCGCAAACTAAACCCGAACATCTTTCGGCTTTCCGAACTCGACGCGGAACATGATGAAGTGTTACTATTCTTTCTCGAAAGTACATTTTTCCGTACACTTTTTTCCCGAAATATTCTATCGAGAACCTGTCTGATCGTCGAATGTTTTCTGTCAAACGGATTTGGGTACATGATAGAGTCGTGCGTTCACCACGGCTTGTGTTTCGATATTGTTGGTGAGTGCAGTAGGCGCCAGTGGGGGGCATTGTGCAAGCCTGGAGGTCAAGTTCAAAGACACCCTGTTATCTTGACTAAGTATTATGAAACTTTTATTGACTGTTGAAGGGGTGGCTTTTGGACAGTTACGTAATGATTGCGCTGCTCTGCCGCGCTCGAGAGATGTCTTCATTCATGTGTTAGCGTCCGACAGTATTTTGATTCTTAATTAAGTATTAGTATTAGTCAAGTTGCCTGTGTTAAAGTGAGACTAGTTTAATACGATTGCTAAATGTGGTAATTAAAGTTATATTTATTCAAAGTTGAATGAAGGTTTTAGCATCACTTTGAGGTAGAAATCGTTCAAAGAAATCTACTTGAATAATAAAGCGAATGAAGGGATGAGCACGACAAGCAATGTGTAATAAACAGAGCATAACAATGTGACAATATTATGCGGCAGGCTAGTACTCCAGATTGTAAGAGGAAACTGTGGTCGAGTCAGGGACCTGTAGAAGGTCACCGAGATTATGATCGAAAGTTTTTGGTCGTTGAACTGTTACTAGAACTAACTGTTATTCCACTTGTGTAAACTGACACCTGGGCCAAATTTCCATAATCCGTTCCGTACCCAAAGGGTAAAAACGGGACCCTATTACTAAGACTTCGCTGTCTGTCCGTCCGTCTGTCCGTCCGTGTGTCTATCACCAGGCTGTATCTCAAGAACCGCGATAGCTAGACAGTTGAAATTTTCACAAAATACTCAGTTGTATTTTTAATTTAAAAATAAATAATTAAATAAAATAAATATTTAAGGGGGGCTCCCATACAAAAAACGTGATTTGTTTATATATGTAGTGTTAAATATTGTACGGTGGTACGGAACCCTTCGTGTGCGAGTCCGACTTGTACTTGGCCGGTTTTTTAATTCAGAGCATCATTGTAGATTTCATTATGCGCTTCGACAACGCTCTCAGTGGTTTAATTTTAGAACTGCATACATGACATGTGAAACCGAAAATACCGTATAGGAAACAATTGAATTGGGCCTCCATTCAATTGTTTTCTATTTCAAACTAGAGGAGACCTTTGCCCAACAGTGGGATAAGAAAGGTTAACTGAAAAAAAATTGCCGACTGGTGTCCGCAACTCCACGTCCTCCGCGTGTATTTCGTACGGTATATATTAAGTAAGTAAGCAAGTATGTGTATTAAAATGTCATTATTGTATGATAAAAATTGTAAAAATAAAATATTAAGTATTATCATAAACTTCGATCACGACATTTCCTTTACTCAAGTCTGTAAAATTAACTAGGTATCAATATATTATCAACTGCCTGTGCTCAAGACATGCCCATGTTTACAGCCCGCAGTATCCTGCAAGATAAAGATAATTTTATTTGTGAAAACATACGTATACATGCAAATTAAGCATGCAGGATGTCACAATATTAATATTTCGTACTACATGTTTCACCGTAAGGCGTACATAGTGTATTACAAAAAATAAAAAAGTAAATTACAAAATAAAAACGAAATGACTAAAGGCGCTTCAATCCAAGTATATACTTAATAATATCTAATAAACATTGTTACGTCAGTAAAATAAATTAATCATAAATGTCTCAATTAAGTACTAATAAAAAAAAAAAATGTCAAATAGTGTCATTCAAAAAATCATTTATATTATAATAACACTTGTCTGTTAATGAATCTCGAATATTTTTTTTAAACAAAACCGGCAGTGCTTTATATGACGTTTTCTGTATGGTTTTTAAAATTTATAATAACATACCATATGTTATTATAAATTTTAAAAACCATACAGAAAACGCTTTTTCTGATTAATGCAGGCTTTGACGTATGCGATGCGAACACAGTTGATTATTGTCGCGTCTATTACGGGGGAATGTGCGCAGCTAGTTGTGGAAATAGAAATAATGCCGCAATTTCAAAAATATACAGAGGTAATAGAGTTAATAATTTGTGTTGTTTAAAATATAATGGCATAAAGCTGTCGGTCGACTTCAAATTTAACATAGCATGAATGCATCTCTTTTGGGCCTTAAATGCAATTGCTTTATCTGTGGAATTCCCCCAGAATATAATAAGCAGAGGAGCTCAGCCGTTTACTTAGGTATTCGATGTGTGCCTTCCAGTTCAATTTAGCGCCAATAATAACAAGCAACAACTTAATCTATTTCACTACTTTGAAAACTTCTAAGTAGTGAAATAGATTAATTTGTTGCTTGCAGGATAAGCTGCGGGCTACGGTAGCATAACGAAACTTTATTATTAGAACTGAGAACTGTTCACGGGGACCACAGACAATTTATGATCAACAAGAACGTTTTTACTACGATCAGTTATTTGTTTACACAACAATTATTTATGTTATTAACACTTAAATACACTTTTTACCGACTTCACAAAAAGGAGGAGGTTATATTTTCGGCTGTTTTTTTGTTTTTTTTTTTTTTTTTTTTTTTTTTTTTTTTTTTGTATGTTTGTTCATCGAATACTCCGCCAATTGTCGACAGATTTTCAAAATTCTTTTTTTGTTCGAAAGTAGATAGTTCTGAGGTGGTCCCATTGTCACCAAGTTAGGATAGAGAAATCGAGGGCAACCCTCAAATTTTATAGGCTTACTTATGGTTTTTCGCATATTTTATGAAGTATCTTGTGTATTTGCGTATGGTTATCACCATCTCAGGTAGCTGGGCTGATGATGGAAGGTACAACTCCTTAACAGTAAGAAGTTACTCGAACAGGCAAGGACTGTTTTAGTAAATTGTTTTGATGTTTGATTGGGCATTTGCCACATTTGGTCTCATGATCATCAAGTCATGACCTGATGCTGCAGTCAGGATAGTCTGCAGAGTACCTAACTCCTCGACAACTAACAGCAGATATATCGTGTTTAGGCTCATTGGAAAGGGCTCGATGTGTGGATAAACGTAATGTTAATGAGGAACACCGAAGTACATAGAGACCTGATGCTGAAGCCAGGAGCATCAGAAAAAGTACAAACCTTGAAATTACAGCACCGTAGTCGTGTTTGGGCTCATTTTAAACAGGACTAAATTTTAAGTTCAATGCAAAGTTGACATAAGTTTGGCCTGATGCTGCAGCCAGGATTATCAGCATCTAGTCTAATTAATGAATAAGGTATGCTTCAGAGGTGGTCCTATATAAATTTTATGAACTTTGCTTGGGTAGTTTTGGAATTAGCGTCAACAATACGTTTGTTTTCCACTTAGTTTATATTGATGATGTTTATCTTCCTGTCACTAGCAAGTAGTGTTATATGAATTTGTATGGGGTAGGTACAACTAAAAAGCGAAAAATAAAAACTTTTTTACAAAAAAAACAACCGACTTCCAAAAAAAAACACTACAAAGTGAAAAATAACTTTAATTTCGGAAGTCGGTGTCAAAAAAACGAAAATGTGGAACCAACGACACCGACTTCCGAAATTAAAGTTATTTTTCACTTTGTAGTGTTTTTTTTTTGGAAGTCGGTTGTTTTTTTATTAGTTAGTTACTAGCCGTGCGCCCGATGGCGAAAAGCGAAAAAGCCTATAAGTGAAAAAGATGAACTTCCCTTAAACCCTTGTGCGACAATTCTAGTAGCTAATAAAGATCAAATTCGCAAAACACGTATTCGTTTGTATGAAACTGAGAAGTGTCAGGAACGCATTCTCTTTGCTGCAAGTAATTTTAAACAAAGTTGTAGATAGGTCTCGATAGAGAATCCTATATAAGAAATACTAAACTTTATTTTTATTTTTCCATTACCTATGTAAGTAGTGTTTAAAATAAAAGTAGGTACTTACAATTTAAAAGTCATTGGCCTGAAGTAGATCAGACGGGCAATTCTCGTAATTTTAAGAACGTTCACAGTCTGATCTCAGTCTTAATCTGTAAAAAATACCTCTAATTTCCCTACATTTTGATGTCAAAATGTAGGGAATGCGTTTTTGACATTTGTTTGTCGCCGAAATGAGACTGCGACTAGATTTTGAACGTTTTAAATGACGAGAATTGGCCTTTTGGTGCGTTTTTGTGTTATATCCACAGACATAGATCTACAATGTCTGTGGTTATATCTATAATAATGCAGACTGAAATTCCTACAGTAATGAACGGGAATTCCAACCACAAGCTGACCATTAGTTGCGCGGTCACGTTCAACCTGTTTCATCCAATTTTAGGTGCGGATAAGGGACCGTACGGATACGTGCATCGAAATATATTTATAAATAATTCGATTATCGAAGGTGTTCAAGGTGAACGGTCGGGTTTGTGACCCCTGTTTTTTTTTTTGTAGTTGTGTACCACAAAAAAAACAATCAAAAAACGACGACGACACAAGACGGTGTAGTAGCGTTTATGGTGTAGTAGCTTTTACGCGGCGTAGTTGCTACTACGCCGCGTAAAAGCTACTACACCGCCACCTAGATGCTTCTAGGCGGCGTAGTAATTTCTACGCGGCGTAGTAACGTCAACACGGCGTAGTCGTAACTCCTACGCGGACGTCCGCGGTACGGCAGGGCCTACAACACCTTTAGGGCAGAATTTAATTTTCTCTTTAATAAAATAATTACGCACCTGCTTGGGTTAAAAACGGTTACATATTTCACTTTAGAAAGAAAGATCAACACGACAGACATATCCAAATAAAAAGATTTTTTGCAAACTCGTTTCATGGAAGGATCCAAATAAAAGACATTGAAATGAATCCCAGACGTGAGCTTCTTTATTTTAAAGAAAATGAAAAGAATTTTACTTCATTTTACAATCTCGAGTTTCATCGATGAATATCTAGAATTTCTTTGCCGCATCGATACTTCTGTAATTATACTTTTTATATTAATTTCTCGAAAATATGTTCGCCTTTTTTTGTTTTGTAAAGAAAACGTGGCGATTAACTGTGCATTTTAATTGATATCCTAATAATTAGCCTATAATGTTCCCACTGCTGGGACACAGGCCTCCTCTCTGTGAGAGGGAGTGGGACATAATCTACCACGCGAGCCCAGTGTGGTTTGGTGGATGTCACATGACATGTTTTCGAATTTTTAGCACTAGGACATGTGAATTTCCTCACGATGTTTTCTTTCACCGTTTTGAGAGTAGGGTGATGAATTGAGGGCGTCCGGGGTAGCGGGATTGTCCGGGGTAGCGGGATTGTCCGGGGTAGCGGGATTGTCCGGGGTAGCGGGATTGTCCGTGGTAGCGGGATTGTCCGAAAGGGTTACCGCTATCCCGGAACATAAAAGGCTAAGGAAGGAACACGGGTGGGTTTTAGTCAGTAAGAGTCTGACACCACAAAAAGTAAAGCGCCTGCTTGGATTCGAACTCACGACCTACAACTCTTAAGTCAGGGCCACCACGGCTCTCAATATCCATAAACTACATAATTTATTAATTCCTTTTGCAATCAGCCAGTGCCAAGTCAAATCAAGTCCAAGGTTTCATAAACTTATTTACTCTGCATAGACTCCTACGTTCTATTTAATACTTCCAAAGTCCGTATTACACAGTTAATAAAGCTGCCGTAAGCAATTTACAGCGAAGCGATGTCGCTGGACGAAGCGCTAACTAATTAAGTTATTAGCATTCAAAGTTAACGAGAAAAGTTTCTCATTGTAACAGTCTCTAGAGAAGCTTGCTGCCTTTCTCAGAGGTTTTGTGGATTGGAGTATTTTTTAAGTTGTGAGGCTGTTGTGGGCTATTAAAAAATCTTAGTGCGAAGTACAGTTTGGAGGGAGCAATAATACATGTTGTTGTTTTGTTGTATTTTTAATATTTTGACATTTTTATATAATTTTACAAATTGACAATTTTATAATATTTGACATTTTATTTTTTTAAATGATTCTGACATTATTATATTTTATTGACAATTTTCATTATTATTTTGAATTTTTATCTGTTTAGAATTTATAATAGTTGTATGTGTAAAACTATGGACTAGAATTTGTCTGAAATAAATAAATAATTATTATTAATACTTGAACTGGTGGTAGGTTTTACAAAGACATGATCAGTTAACATAACATAGGTAAAAACCTATGTTAGGTAAAAACCTATGTTATGTTAACTGATCATGTCATCACGCCTATATACCCCGAAGGGTTAGGCAGAGGTGGACCTATAGTACACCCATATTTCACTAGTCATTGGATATTATAGGCAACGTTAGGTGATAACCTTTGCCCTTGACGACAATGCCTTGATCGAAATTGGAAAAGTTGTTGGAAAAGAGAATGAGCGCCTGCTCAATATTAGCTGCAATTAGTTGCAGGTACATGAATTTTGCTATTAGTTTTGCTGTTAATTTTATGAAAGGCGCATCACTCTTGTATTATTTTATAAAGAAACAAATAATAAAAATTAGGTACATTACACAATATAATCCGCCTATAATGTCCCCACTGCTGGGATACAGGCCTCCTCCCGTAATTCACCACGTGGACCTGGTGCGGGTTGATGGATGGCACACGTCTTAGAATTTTTTAGTTCTAGTTGAGGCCGGTTTTCTCGGGAAGTTCTCCTTCACCGTTTTGCAAGCAATGATGAGGAAACAATTTACATGAAGTAAAGTACCTGTCTGGCTACAAAACGTAAGCAACCGTTTCCATTGGGGCACATAAATCGGTTTTTATTGGGATACATTTGCCAAGATCTCTTGCATCTAATCTCGTATAGCGCCTATTTACAGAGATAAAGTTCAAAGTCGCAAGTGCCTTTTCTAGACACACGGCAAAACATTCTAAGCTGCATTCTGCTGCGATTAATAGGTACCTACTAAATTCTCACGATGCCGACGATACAAATTATATCCAGAATACTAGAGAGGAGATTTTTATTTTAATAAACAAAATACATTAATAAAATAATGTTTATTTATCTCCACAAATTACATTCTTATACATATTAAGTTGACAGGTATTTCGACAAAATTTTGTAATTTGTGGGAGATCTGGAGTCTAAACTAAACCTAGGCCTGTATTTTGGGACCCCAGGCCCCCCATTATATCACATAGTAAAGGTTGCCAACGTGGTACAATTTCAAGTGATTGATGGTGTGTGGGAGTGTATGTGTGTGTGAGGGTGTATTTGAGTGTGTGTGTGCCTAAAACGCTGCTTTGTGTTTAACAAATTATAACACGACATCCACATCAGTATGATATATTAATACTGTAAGAAAGACTAAGGCACTCGAGGAGGCTGCATGATAGACAGACCGGTTCGCCCTTTCTCGTCAGATAACATATTAATCAATGTCAGACTCATCCCTTTAAGAAACGTGATATGAGTTCAAAGAACTATTAACAAACTCCGTGGATACTGATTTTCTCCAAGTCGCCATGGATTTTCTTAAATGAAAGCTAAAAATAAAATAAAAAAACTTAAAGGTGCTCCCCACTTGGAGCATTCGCCTGTAATGTAGCCATGCCGTCTATCCTCAGGACAAAACCCACCACCGTGGGGAGACTGTTGCCCAGCGATCACAGTGCGTCTAGGATCCCCGTTTTGGAGAAAAGAGAAACTATGTCTTACCTTTGAAAAATTACAATATTTTTCAACCATATTTGCCTCTTATTTACCTACTAGCTATCACATAATCATGCTTAGTCTGAAAAGTTATAATTTCTAGAATTATTGAGTTCATTCGCATTTCTAGTTATCTTGGAAAGCGGTTCAACGGAAATATCAAACTTTATATTTGAGCACGCGAATCCAATTAACTTTGGAATAATTCGACCTTTTCATAACGATAGAACTAATCGTTTTAAAACTATTAAAGGGGACTAACAAATCGTGATCGGATTACGAAATAAACGTGATTTTGCTTCGACCTATGGAAAGATAAAAAACAAAGTAATAATACGGCGAAAATTAAGATCAGAAAATGGAAGAAAAATGTTCATAGTAAGCAATAATAGACACAATCTATGTAAATCTAAAAATATCCTACTTAGTTGTTAAGCTGACGGAAAAGGATTCCAAAGATGTCCTTCACGTGCCTCTGGCATTCAATGAAGGATCTGTGACGATTCATGTTTCCGTAAGGCCTTACAAGATCCGGAATAAAAGCTACGTGATACATAAAGAAATAGTTTTTGCGGACAGCTTATTTTATAAAAAGGAATAGTGGGTATTTTTGGTTTCGTGTTTGGGTGGGAAAGGAAATGAAAGTTTAGTGGTGCTGTCTAACAAAGTGAATGTACAACTAAGCAAGCATGGTACGCAATACCATAAAAACAGGAATAAGCTTAGGCATAAGAATATAGGGTTCCGTATCTCAGAAGGAAAAACGGTACCCCTATAGGATCACTTTGTTGTCCGTCTGTCTGTCTGTCTGTCAAGATCCTTTATCTTGGGAACGCGTGGAAGTATCGAGTTGAAATTAAAATCATATACTTAGGCCTACAGTGCCTTGAAGCTCTGAAAAAAATAAGTTAACGTAAAAAAAAGATACGGCCGTTTATGCCGCAAAAATAGTAGATTGTTTGCCAAGGGAGCAAACAATTATTTTGAAGGCGAGAGTGTTTTTTTGAATCCAGAGCGGAGCGAAGGATTTTAGAGGTTTTAAAGTAGAATCCTTAGATTATAGATTCAAAGTACGTCACTCGATCTTAAAATAGTGTCGCTCCCGAGGTGTACACTCTACTTTTTATCACCCTCTATGAAAAAAATAAGTAAGTGCAACTTATGAATAAGAATAGTATATTATTCACGGGATTTTGTATGTAAAGACTTTGTATCAAATTTTTAGCGTCACGTCCGATACAATGTTCTCTGGAGTTAATATAATACTTTCATTATTACTACTTGAGGAAGACATACTATTTTTTTATAAAACTAAGTAAAATCCTAATTTGAGTAAACAATTACGAACGAAGGCAGAATGCTTTTCACGCGTTTTTTATGTTTTCACAATCTTTTTTTTAATTTGGCTCGCGCGCGTTTTGCTTTATCATACAGCCTGTTATTGTTCATACAATGTTCGAGATTGATCACATTGGTGATTGCAATTTTAACTAACAATATCCACATTCTACATTCAAATCACTTTTAGTCCCTAGGGATTAAAGAGCTATTTTAGTCCCTGTTTACAAAGTATACATTAGCTCTTTTTGAATAAATGTGACAAAAACGTATATATTTCGACACTCAAGGGAATCAAAATTTATAGGGTACTTCCCGTTGACCTAGAATCATGAAATTTGGTAAGAAGCAAGGTCATGTAGCACAAGTAAAGGAAAACACCCGAAAACCGTAAATTTGTAGTTACTTAAAAAAAACCCGTGATAAACTATTTACATACTCATAATGATTGTATGTAAGTATATTAGTATGGTTTTTATTGTAAAAAGAAAGTTTTTAAAGGTATTTTCATGTTTTTTTTTTATCATATCAAATTAGTTATATTATGTTTTCAACACACTATCTACCTAGCATATCCTGAAGAATATCATATATTTTTCTGATTTTGTTTACTGTAGTCGATCATATACTTTTATTGTTTCTAAAACTTGCGTTTTTTGCGTTTGGGTCCTGTAAGCCCCTTAAACCAAAACACTTTCAGGTTTGCTCTATGTAACAAGGAGAAATGATGACCAGTATACGTCCTGTATATCACCATCCTTTACCATACTGGAGTAAGATTAAAATAAAACTGCTATAAGAGGCGGATGGCAGGCCCCCAGGGGCCTGTTTAACAAAACCGACAAGGCGACATATTTGTAAAAAATACACATTTTCACGAAAGGTGCTATTCAGTAAAGCACTCAATCTATCTACCCTTTTCCCAACTATATTGGGGTCACTTTCAGTGTAACTGGATACATCTGATTACCAGTGTTTTATATGGGGTGAAGGCCTATCTGTCCGCCAAGACCCAATTACTGTATAATGAGATCTTATGGTAAGACTGGTTCAATAATAATAAAGTTCTCAACCATGTTTTACCCCCCGCCCGCTTTGTGATTTTGTTTTTCCAGAGCCCACCAATTTTTTTCACTTACCATCTGTAGCGAATCTGAAACAGCTATTGCCACGATTATTATTTCGACGTGTAATATGTAATAGTCCTAAGTTAGGATATACGAGTAACATTTTTTCTGTGTCTTCTTGCCCCATGAAAGTCTCAAACGCCCCCGAGGTGGCGTTATCGAGGTTCTCAACGTGGGCACGTCGAGAACCGATGATCTGAACGTATGAATGATTAAATTTAAACGTGTGTAGTGTATTATATACGTGTGTGGATGTGTGATGAATAAGTGAGTTAAGGTGGGTTTAGACCAAACGACTGAATCAGAGCAAGGATATAAGTACTTCTTTCCTGACATCTTTAACATTTATATAAGGGTATGGATATACCAACGAAAGAATACTCCCACTCAGTTTTGACAAAGGGAATCCGGCACAGTAGGGACAGAATAAGCATTCGCTTGTTAAGTCTAAATCGACCGATCGACCGATCGGTATGTATTCGTGTGATGAATGTGTATTTTTTTTTTTGCTGAATGGGCTCGCTCTTGATCTCGATCACGCCTGATGGAAAGCGATGGATGAGCTCTAGGTCCCAGAAGATGCCTAAGGCACTGGAACTCCCACGCATCGTCGAAACAGCAGGCTGCTTGACGCCGAACTCCGGCGGGAGGGTGGTCGCAAACCAGGTGGGCGTTAGCCCAACCACCCATGGGAAATAAGGTATCGTTGAATTTTGAGACACGTTGTATACCCGTCGTGTTCAACCGTTATGACGGATTTAGGCGCATCCCGCATATCTTCCAAACCTACAATACGTCGTTTATATTCCACCCTATTATGATACAGTGATCACGAACAAAAGTTAACATATTCCTTCAGAAAATATTCCCTCCAATAAAGAAACATCATATTCACAAAAAGACCTCCAACCGACTCTCAAGGTCAGGAGAATAAAATTTGTCATTTTGTAAATTCGCACCATTTACAAAATGATAAATTTTATTCTCTGGAAAAAAGAAATGAGTCTTTGTAAATCCACGATATCGAAAGTACTAGTAATTTATTTGAATTTCTTCAGATCTAGCTAAAGCCTTGATTCAAACAGCTTGTCAAAGTATATGTGTTCTGAGATAAAAGTACTTATTCATACCGCGAAGCATAAAAAAAAATATCCTCCCGACCGATTTCGGTCAAGGTGGCAATCTCAACGGAGATTAACCAAGACGCAGGAGATATTATAGTGCACAAGTGTGTGCGCAAACACGGGTACTTCCAAACTCCTGGCTGTTACTAAGAAATTTCTAATGGAAAACCCAATAAGTAACACTTATCCCGACCTGGGAATCCAACCCAGGATCCCACGCTCAGCAGTCACGCTTGCAACCACGAGACCAATCCGGCAGGCAACCACAATTTATACTATGTATGTAGGTAACCGTAAAGTTGGTAGGTACACAAGTGTATCCATAAAAAGAATAACCTACAGATTTCCTCGCTATACATACATAGACTAGCTTCCGCCCGCGACTTCGTCCGCGTGAAATATCACCCTCCCCCCATTCACCCTCTTAGGGATGAAATTTCGAAAATCCCTTTCTTAGTGGATACCTACTCTTCACAAAGAACACACCCTCCAAATTTCATGTCTCTAGGACCAGCGGCTTAGGACCCATCCTAAGCCGCAACGCCCACGTTGATATAGCAATCAGTCAGGGCTTTGAATTTTATATATTTACATAGATTGCCATCTAAAGTATTGGTTTGGTTAAACTGGTTCTCAGACATTCAGGCTCCGGACGACCCGTAACGACTGTCAAGTATCTGAGTCATTTTCAAAAAAAACGTACATTCTCTCATAATGTTTTGTCCTCTTTGAAAAATCACGTAATATTATGGACTTATTGCCGATTTCATGAATTCGTTTTGTTCTAATTATTGTTTATAATTTTAACTCATCAATTTAAACTCCAAATACCCACTACTTTTTATTTTAATAAAAAAAATTGCTAAATAAAAACGAAGAATCTTATTTCGTTTAATACAAATTATGATTGTCTCACTTAAGCTTTTGACAACAAAAACATTAACTGACGCTTAGCTGAATGATATATTATTCAACTTAATACGGGGTATAATAATTAAGGTACTGATCTACCGAAAAAAAAATATATTTGCATAAAACGTTAAACTAAATGAAGTAGAATAGAATTTAAATATATGTCCACTTTTGTAGTACTTTGTGTAACACCTCTGTGTAACGTCGAAATCATGCTTCATTTGATTTACTTTGAACGCATCTCTAGTTCATTTAGCAGTGGCAACACAATACGCAACTACCAACCTAACAAAATAAAAACGCAGCCATCTTGTTTTTCTGACATTTTGATTTGACTGTGATCCTCGATTTGTGTCGCAAAATATTTTCCTCCGACTAACGTGGATTTAATAGGTAAGTACCAATAAATAACAAAAAACTTTATATATACATGTGACTTTGCATACTAATGAGAGAATCCAACTGAAATCAAATAATTCTAGTGAGATATTTGCCTGCAATTTGTTCGACATTATTTTGACGCCGCGTTATGTTGTTATTTTGTGTAACATTGTGTAACGTTACACAAAGTAAACTGTATAAAGCTGTGTGCATATTGCTAGAGTCCAGTGTTTTTTTTATTTTTTTTGTAGCATTAACTTAGAGTTGGAAACTCGGCTGTTTTTGTTTTTAAATGTTTTTTAATGTGTTTTGTGCACAGTTTTTTAACTACTTTTAATTGTTTATTTTCATACTAAAAGAAAGAAAAACTTTGTTTTTGTTCACCCTATACCCGAAAAGGGGTCATTGTACCCATCATTTTGATCACCTTTTACTATGGACTAACCCTGAAGTCATGAAAAATAATCTGCTATTCCATAGATTTTGACGATTGTGAACCCAAATGTATGGGATAGCTGATTTTTTTTCGCGATTCAGGGTTGATCCCATAATAAAAGTTGTTCAAAATTATGACTACAATGATTTCTTTTTTGGGTTTAGAATTAAAATTTAATAAAGGTACAATACAACCTACACCTAGTTTTTTTTTTAGTTTCCTCAACAATACGAAGACAAGACAGGTGGAAAACGGCAATATGAACTATTCTTTACAATGTCTTTTGTGTAACAATATGATCCTTTATGTAACGAATAATTTGAATTCCCTTGTGTTTCTTTTGTGTAACGTACAATTTTTTTGAAAATGACTCATCTACGATGAGAGCCGGGAGCGAAGGCATAACGTGCTTTCAGAAGTACGGAGAACTGTCGGTATGAAATGTGTAAAATCATCCATCCACGGACCGACGCACACGCCACGGATCGCTACTGCCACTTGTATAGACGCCAGCACATCAAGCTACCCCAATCTGTCAAATTTTCCCAATCAACTATGAACCTTATACTTCAGCGATAAAGTTGAAAATCTATTAACGAAATTTGACAGATTGTAGTAACTTGATGTGCTGGCGTCTGTACATCAAAGTTACGATGTAATACAATTTATGTCACGAGCGTCCTATCTAAGGCTTTTAAACGTTTTGGTTGAAAAAATCCTGAATAAAAGAATCCTGAAGTACATCATAAAGAACAAAGTTACGATTCTTCACTGGGTCCATTATTTATTACACAGATATGAAACCAATATAGTGTCAACAAAAGTTAGGCGAAAGCGGAATGTTTCTAGATAATGAATTGTTTCTGATGGGGAATATATTGGTGTCTTTAGTCCTTAATGTAATTTTGTCACAGGTATAAACTGGCCGATATATTTTACTCGGCTACAGGGAATAAGCATACGATTTCAACTCAAGGTTTTCTGTATATGCACTTTTTTAAGGGCAAGATTTACAGATTGCGCTTTCGATATTACTTTACTTAGTACAGTAAGCATCGCAGACAAATTTGAACATTATGAACACAATTTAAACGTTCATACTCGTTAGAAACGCTTGCTCACATGCGCATTAACGAATATGACCATTTATCACGCTCGAATAAGGTTTATATTCTTATGAAACGCTTACTTTACTTAGCTAAGGCAAAGTGCTATCTGTGAATTTTGCCCTAATGGAATAGGTACCATTGGGGCAAAAAGCCACACGAAATAAATATTTTTATCATAGCTATTGTGTGACTTTCTCTAAAAGATTCTAACTTGCACCTGTTTGGCTATAAAACTATGATTGGCTGTTGAGTGTCCTCAACGCAAGACACGTAGTAGAGAAACATCAAGTGGTCATAAATGGCAAGACCTGCAACGCTATTATAGTTCAAGTGACAATTAAAAGATGAGGGGCGAGAGATTGAAACCCCGTTTCCAGAAATTAGTAGGTGTTAAGTTTCTTTGAGGGTAGCAGTGGCGAAGGTACCATATAACTCGATTCTCACTGGCTTCCCTTCGAAAATTCAGAACATAACCACTCTATAGTCAATTCATTATTGAAATTTTCTTTTGGCATTTTTTTTTGCTCCGGCCTACCACTGTCATAAATTCACCCTTCGCCACTGGAGGGTAGAGAACTAGTTCAAACATTGTACAGAACGAATAATATTAAATCGATCATGAGTTCCGTATCGGGCAAGGTGTTCATAGGTTTTTGCTATAGGGAAATTCTCAGCATCAACCCGGAGTCGGGACAAGTCTTTTGTATCGGTATCTTTAAAACTAAGTAGGTTGGAAGTTTACAAACTCCGTATCGAACAGAAGAAAACAGTGTCTGAGATTTCATCTGAGATCTTAAGAAAAGGCGAGACTATAATGGTATTTATTTATGTAAATTTTTCCTCTAATGGAGTACCATCCAGCCAGAATTGCGCATCGAGGCGAGTGAATTTATACTGTAAATTCTATGAAGAACTTGGTGAAACATCATGCAATCAATGTGATTTATTCCGGTCTGATCCCCCGAGCCCCCCCTCCGTCCCCCCTCCTCGATCCCCTGCTAGTTCGTCTTCTATTTTAAACGCTGGCTTATCCACTTTATGCTAGGTTACATAAATGTGTGTGTATGACACCTAACACCGCGAAAGGTAAAATAATATCTTTTAAGAGAAAAAAAAACATGAATGCTTTGAAGAGCGAATTTTTCAGTCTTTTAAGCTGACTGTTATTTTCTACTCAAAACGTTAACTGCTCTTAAAACGTTTAAGGATTCAAAATATCGCGAGAGAACCGATGTCTGTTGATGATTTTGATTTTTGCAGTAAAAAAACAGCAGTCTGGTAAAAATTAAGAGTTCTTCTATAAAGCAGTTTCATGACTGTATGTTTTAAAAGGTGTGGTGTGGTGTGTACTGGAAAGAAAATGTTAAAGTTTCCAAAAGATATATCCCCAAGAACGACCCATTCTTCTCCCAAACAGTTGATTGCACTTTGTGAAGCTTTTTTAATGCAGATCAAACGAGTTAATGAAGTTTAATTGAAGAATGAAGTCACATCGGTATTAAACCGATGTATATACATCATCATTAAGTCCAGATTGGTCAAAACAGTTGAGTTTTTCTTTTATCATCAAGATATTTAAATGTTTATTAAGAAATCTTAAATACAAATACAATATACAATCTAACACATCATACATTACCAGTCGACAGCGATGCGGATGAATTTTTCGACGCTATATTTTAGTTTCTGCATAGTTTTAGTTAAGTTAGGATTTCATTTTGTTATTTTTAGAATTAGATATACATAGATATTATATTAGTTAGTTTTTTATTAATTATAAATAAACTACCTATATCTTTATCTAACACTAAAATAAATATATTATCTCCAAGTATAAAACGAAAAAAAAAAATGGGAAAGCTCATTGGGCATCAAAAAATCCGTCCGCATCGCTGCAGCACTGGCACCCAGCGTTGCACGTTGAATGGCAGTGCTGCAGCAAAAATAGGCCAGCCCTCTAGTAATTTGACGAGTCCACGAACCGCTTGGCAATGTCCCGAAATACTCGATGAGCACTCGGCACTAATTTTTCAACCCCAATGGCTCAAACACAGATTAATTCAAATCCAAAGTTCAAAATTCCGTACGAAATCGTATTTCGCAGTTCGTGGAGCAGGCTTAATTTGAATATAGTACGCTTAGTTAGACGAATGAATGCAACGCTGAGAGTCGAGCACATCACACAATTTATGCTTGCAGACACAAACTGTGTGTGAAGTCACTCGAGCGTATCTAAATGGACCCTCCGGGAAATTAGACTGCATGTTTTCGTCAGTGGCTTTTCTACGTAGTATTAAGCAAGGAGTTAAATTATGTGCAAATTATACCTACGGGCAAAGATTTAAACGTAGATTCGCCCAACCGCGTCAAAAGATGGGTCGCCTTTGTTTAGTTATGACACCTCTGACACACAGAAAGTCGCAGATTTGACTTGACTGTCATGAAAGGCCATTATGATTGTGTCACTCTTCATATTTTTGGACACATTTTCGCACGAATTCCTCCAGTGAGGGCAAACCTTACGATTTAAATCTTTGCCTACATTACATTCCTACGTGTATCTTTCTTCTGACGATTTCGTGGCGAAAGCTGTTGACGAGGGATAATATGATGACGTCACATTACGAAGATAAGACGAATCCTTTGTTTGCTTTGTTTGTTAATAGTAGTCATCCAGAATGTCAAAGTTGATTTCAATTGTGCAACCGCCATTTAATCGGGACATGGAGATATTTGTATAAAATATGGCAGTACAACAAAAACATTGTGAGGAAACCGGCATGATCTAGAACCAAAAATTCGAAGACGAAGCATCTACCAACACGCACTGGGCCCGCTTGATAGATTACAGCTCACTCCCCCTCGAAGAGAGGAGGCTTGTGCCCCAGCAGTGGGAATATTATAGGCCCTTACACGAAATATGCCTAATAACGATCCTCTTTCATTTAAAAACATTTTAGAAGATTTGGAAGGTTTAGTCCGCAATATAAAAACAAGCATTTCTCCGCTCAACCTATAGTGTGTCAACTGAAGGTAAAACATATCCACGAATGTATCAAAACAAACCAAATAACAAGAGAAAAGCAGCAGTTTCCACTTGGCAGGTAAAATACATTCATATTTAATTTATTTCACAGAAAATGAAAAGAGAAATTGTTTCAATAAAACCACAACACATAAAAGGAGTATTAATATTTCACACGTGGTGAAACAATTGATCAAAGCAAGTATGTTGTTGAATCGTGTTGTTTTTCATATTTTCTACTTTTCTCGTTAAATTAAAAATTATTTTATTGGTTTATCTTTTGTTTTATGTATCTTTGAGTGGTATTTTGCATGTCATCATCACGGTCCGCAAAAATAAGGCTACGTATAGGAAACCGCCGACTGTGGATTGTATGAAATACTCGTACTTACAACATTTAGGGCCGATTTTTCAATCGTCATATAACTTTTGTCTAAGGAATAAAAATGGCGGGTTTGACAGCTTTTGTATGAAAAATATGTCAAACTACCATATTTATTCTTTACTAGCTTCAGCCCGCGACTTCGTCCGCGT
This sequence comes from Hydraecia micacea, assembly GCA_914767645.1. Taxonomy (NCBI): domain Eukaryota; kingdom Metazoa; phylum Arthropoda; class Insecta; order Lepidoptera; family Noctuidae; genus Hydraecia; species Hydraecia micacea. Next base: position 4,875,202 of record OU611783.1, on the reverse strand, counting down.
GAAATTTCTGTTTCCCCCAACCCACCCGTCGCATCGCATCGCCTGACTGCACTACTACTTCATTTTCGCTTTCGTTCTGACTTTTTTTCTTTTTGCTCGGCTCCTAAGGGTGCTAGCGTGATGTTAAATAGCCTATAGCCTTCCTCAAAAATTGGGCTATCAAACGCAAAAATAATTTTTGAAATCCGACTGGTAGTTCCGGAGATTACCCCCTACATACAAACTTACAAACAAATTTTACCTCTTTATTTATAATATTAGTATAGATATAGATATAAAAGTTTTCTGACCATTGAAAAATCAGCCCTTAGAAACACAACGGACAGTCAGTCGGCGGGCTGCTGACTTTTTTTCATACGTTTTGAATTGGATGTTCGCAGCCGGTGAGCAGTGGTAGTCCAGTGGTGAAAACCGCGACTTACGAGTTGTAGGTCGTAGGTTCGAACCCAGACAGGCGCTTTAATTTGTGTAAATTATTTCATCACCGCTGCACTCAAAACGGTGAAGGAATTATTAATATAGTGAGGAAACCTACATGTCCTGGAACCAAAAATTCGAAGGCATATGACGTCTAACAACCCGCACTGAGCCCGCGTGGTAGAATACTGCTCACTACAAAAAAAAGTCCTACTATATTGATCTAAGAAATCAATTTTTTAAATGTTTACAATAAATGTTTGTGGTTAGAATGGATTCTTTTTAACCGACTTCAAAAAAGGAGGTTCTGTATTCGACCCGTATGTATGTATGTATGTATGTATGTTTGTTTGTCCGCGATTTTCTCAAAAACTAATGAAGCGATTTTGATAATTCTTTCACTAATGTGATCTACATAGTTTCAGGAAGGTTTTAGTATATAATACATTATATAATTATTCTTATGTACAATGTTATATGCATAAATGTACTGCATCTCCGGCATTTCTATGCGAATTTTGATGATTCTTCTAGTCGGTGTCTTCAATTCCTCAATGCACTAGTGTTATTTGAATTTGTGTGGAGTAGGTACAACTAAAAAGTGAAAAATAAAAACTTTTTTACAAAAAAAACAACCGACTTCAAAAAAAACTACAAAGTGATAAATAACTTTAATTTCGGAAGTCGGTGTCAAAAAACGAAAATGCGGAACCAACGACACCGACTTCCGAAATTAAAGTTATTTATCACTTTGTAGTTTTTTTTGAAGTCGGTTGTTTTTTTTGTAAAAAAGTTTTTTATAAATCCAATTCGATCACTGATGTGATGACAAAACAATATTTAGGCATTACTCAATGTTTTTGTTGTAAATTTATATTATCCTGAATTTCATTATACATATTACGATGGTATAATGGTATACCACGGCGAAGGTGGCGTGACGATCTAATATCATTCGCAGGGCCAACATGGCCAGAGATCGCACAAGACAGGGAGGTTTGGAAGGAAAAAGGGAAGGGTTTTGCCCAGCAGTGGGACACCAAATAAGCCAACAAAAAAAAAAAAAAAAAAAAAAAAAAAACTAAAACACCACTAACGATTAGGAAGAAGAGTGAGGCGCGTCTTCGTGGATAGCACTATCTGTATAGAGGGCGATGGTAAGCTACAACCCGATGATACGTGCCGTCAGTTGGGGCTGGTCATCTCTTAGCTGCCTCGGCTTATTTTGAATTATTTTATTTTTGGATTGCTGTTTACTATTTGCTGTACTCTGGACGCTTTTAACGCGTAATCCTTTTTTTTTTACATCGTTCTCACATCCTACTAATATTATAAATGCGAAAGTTTGTTTGGATGTTTGTTACTCTTTCACGCAAAAACTACTGAACAGATTTCGATGAAACTTCACAGTAATATTGCTTATATATCAGAATAACACATAGGATACTTTTTATCTCGATATTCTCACGGGATCGACATTTACCCGGGTGAAACCGCGGGGCGCAGCTAGTATAATTATAAATTCAACATAAATGATGTAACTAATATTTTTGTAAAAATATAATTTAAAAGAGTGTCCATGGAGTTTCTTGCCCGTTCTTCTCCATAGGTACCTACGCTTTGGAATGGGCAACTAGCTTCATATTTTCTGACTGACCGACTTATTGACAATTCAAAAGTGCCTGTAAGTAGATGGTTTAATTGAAATAAATGCTTTGCGTTTGAGTTTGATGAGTAGTACTTACACCGCGATGGTGAGTAGACAAGCAGTATGTACAGACGCCAGCCTGCACATCAAGCTACTACAACCTGTCAAATTTCTTTAATAGATTTTCAACTTTATCGCTAAAGCATAAGGTTCAAAGTTGATTGGGAAAATTTGACAGTTTTGGGTAGCTTGATGTGATGGCGTCTGTACTTACGACCCGATGCGATGGTGAGTAGTTACGCCCCAATGGTAAGTAGGTGAAATAATGATTGATGTTACGAAATGTAAACCAATTTGTGTAATTTCGGTTATCAAAGTTGGTAAATGTGTTCATAGGTTCTTAACATAATTATTTCTTAATTTAAGCAGATAATAATATTATTACGTACCTACAAGCTTGTAGATTATTATAAACTGGAACAGTTACAATTAGAACATAACACATAATTACTAGAGGCGTTTTTTACTACGTCGATTTTACTAAATTAAGTAGGCGGCTAAGCGAATTTCTTTATCAGTAGTCTGGTTAAAGGTCTGCTGTGATGAAAGTCTACGAGGAAAACTGCAGAAGACCTGGAGCCAATAGAATTCGTCTGTTTGGGATCAATACAGTTACACACCACATACACCTAGCTACGTCATCATCTTTATTTCAGCTGAAAGACGTCCACTGCTGGACATAGGCCTCCCCCAAGCACCTCCACTTCGACCAGTTCTGTGCTTCTGGCATCCAACGGGTACCTGCGCTTTCACAAGGTCGTCGATCCACCTTGTGGGAGGCCTTCCAACGCTACGTCTTTCGGTACGTGGTCGCCATTCCAGAACCTTTCGGACCCATCGGCCATCTGTTCTGCGAGCAACGTGCCCTGCCCACTTCCACTTAAGTTTGGCAATTCTTCATACACCTACACCACACCTAAATGCGGAAACCTGACACACACCTAGCATACCACGTCACACACACACACACCTCACATATCAAGTCACACACAAACTCCTCCGCATAACTCTGCCACCTGCTCCAATGGCTAACCTTTCGGGGTAAGCCAGCGTTCTGTTATGTTATTGATTTTCTCGGTCTAGTGGTCACAAGCGTGACTGCTGAGCGTGAGGTCCTGTGTTCGATTCCCAGCACCCTAATTGCGTAACACACTATCGATCGGAATCTGAATCATTTTGAAGCAAACTGCTAATCCATTGCTTCATAAGTTCGAAAAATTTGTCTGCTCAACACGTAAATAACGCAATGAATGTAGTTGAACTGTCAAAATGAAACCGATTCCGATTGATAATGTGTTACACAATTGCCCCGCAGGTCGGGCAAAGTGTTATTGTGTCCTTCCGTCAGGAATTTCTCAGTAGCAACCCGGATTTTTATCTGATTGATGGCACCAGGCTCGCTTATGTTAATTACAACAATTTTATTTAGATTAGTGAGATTACATAGCTATTTAAGTAAACGATAGTAGGACTATTCACAGTATAGACATAGTTACCAAAAGAATCTAGTGTCTGGACTCATTTATTGATAGCGGGATCAATTTTACCTTATCTAATCTAATTAGCATGTTGGGCAGTTGATTTTGTTCGAAGAAAGTCCTCAATTAGAAATAAAGTAGTAAAAAACTGTTCATAATAACTTGTTTCCCTGTGCCAACCATATACTTATTTATCTTTATTCAACTCATGTTTGTCAAACAGTGTTACATCCATATCAATAGCTTATCGGCTCACTGAGTTGACTGACATATGCCCTTTCTTTATTACTGTTCAAACTAGTGCGAATAACGACGTTTTGTTGATTAATGTTTTAGTAAAGTATTTAATTATGTATCCAAACCCGTTTGAGAGAAGGCATTCTATTGTTTGGCAGATGTTCGAAAGGATCTTCTTGAAGGATGTGCGTTGCAGAAGGAAACGGAAGATTGGTTGATGGATTTTTGTGCTCCTATTTGTATATAGCAGGTATGATTGTGTGCATTTGATTACTTCTTGTTGGTTAAAGATAACCTCAATTTGTAGTGTGCGATGTAGGACATGTTTCCGCTAATTCAATGGGATTTGGTTACTGATATTATTATAAAATATAGGGAATTATATGTGAATTACATTTATTTTTGCCATATTTAAGTTCGTAAGCCATTCCAACTGCTAACATATGTAGTATAAGCATACATAACATACATAATCAGCCTATAATGTTCTCACTGCTGGGACACAGGCCTCCTCTCTGTGAGAGGGAGTGGGCCGTAATCCACCACGCGGGCCCAGTGCGGGTAGGTAGATGTCACATGTCTTCGAATTATTTGGTTCTAGGACATGCCGGTTTCCTCACAATATTTCCCGTTACCGTAACTGCTAATTTAATGCTGCCTTGTAGTTAATTGACGCCTCTATGTGTGTTTTAACCATTACCTACTCTAATTCTGCAACTCTTCCCTCATATCTAATAGGGAACGGTTGCAGAATTATGCTGTAGTAGACCAGCAGAATGATGTATTATGTTAATTTGTTTAGAGCCATATTACAATGCTACACTGAGCTCGCGTGGTGGACTACGACCCGCTCCCTTTCACAAAGAGAGGGCTTGAATCCCATCAATGGAAACAACATTATGCTGACGTTGTGTGTATTATTTGTGTGATATCGAAAAAACTAATTTGTTATAAGTTTCTTCTCTTTCTAATTCTGTAATGCGATTCTGTAAAAATCTCACCGTGAAAACTAAGGTGAAGTGAGCTTAAAGTGAGTTGTCAATAGTGTCAATCCCTAGCATCAGGTGGAATGACAGCTCACTTTAAGCTCACTTCACCTACGTTATCACGGTGATCTTTTTACAGAATAGCACCGCTGTCACATTAACTTCAATTACATCACGCTATACGATTCTGAGTCTGGAAACGATTCTGAGTCTGAATTTATCAGCTGTACCTTTTATTTTGCCTCAACCGTATTCAAATAATGAAATATTTTTCTTTTGTTCACAGGAAAAACAATAAAATAATCTCATCTCATTTATGTGTGGATTTAAGTACTACCTATTGTAAGAAACAACAGGACAGCTGAAGACTAAAGTAACGTTGGTTATACAAGACTGGGATAAAAACAATGACGTTCAGAGTTCAAGGAACGGAGATGGATTTAAAAGAAAATTAAGTGAAAAATTTAAAAGTAAAAAACTTTTTAAAAAACAAGCTTTTAGTTAAAATTTAAAGCTTGTTGCGAGATTTACCTGTGTAGATAATCAAATAAATTAAATAACTTGATCTGATTGATTTTAATTTTTTAAATTTTCAAACTAAGTAAATACGAGTACTTAAATCTCACGACAAGCTTTTATATCATAATATAAATTTTGTAATGACGATATAAGTTGATACTAAACGTTTTAAAGGAAAAGTTTATTTTATTCTTTTTAGCGCATTTAATTTAGGTTGAATTTATTTGGTAAATATTTCTTATTAAACGACCTTTTGTAAATAATGTGTGTTTTGGAGTTTTAATCTTGAACCGCTTAGCGCCTGCCAGATGTAAATTCCTTTCAGCGATCGTACAGTATCATCGCAAGTATCCTAAACTTGCCAGGCGCTTAAACTTCCCGTAGACTACCAAGAATAGAATAGAATACTCTTTATTATATACACTATTTAAATTACAGATATATTAAAAAAAAAATGTTTATGTGTCTCAAACGGTTACATTTACAAATGTGAATGAAACAGCCCCAGTAATAAAGATGGATACAGACAACACAAGTATTATTATACTTGTGTTAGGGTTGTCTCACTCCTATCCTTAATTGATATTATATTTAATTTTAAATATTTCTTAAAATACAAAAAATAAGTATAAGAACATTTAAAAATATAAAAATATTGTGATCGGCCGGTGTCGGGAGCAGGGTCCAAGCTACCGGTGGTTAAGGCTCCAGAGACAGGAACCTCCTCACGATGCGAGCCGTATCGAGGAGTACTGCCTTCTGAATCAGGCCCTTGATCCAACCGCCTAACGAGAGCCTCGATAGATGTTGATCGAGGCTTTCGGCCATAGGGCCATTGGCCGATACGACAACCGGCACAATGATAGCCGAGCTCATATTCCACATATCAACAACCTCGTGTGCTAAGTCGAGATATTTAATTTGTATCTCTTTCTCAGCTTTCACGAGGTTCCCGTCATGTGGAATGGTAACATCGACAATCATTGTGCGGCGCGCTAATCGATCTATCACCACTAAGTATATCAGGCATATTGGCGACAATAGTCCTATCAGTAATGATAGACCGATCCCAGTAAAATGTGACATGGTCATTTTCAAGAAATGGGTCGGGCACATACTTGTAATACGGTACCTCAGAATCCACAAGTTTATATTGCAAAGCAAGTTGCTGGTGAATAATCCTGGCTACTTGGTTATGCCTGTGCAAGTACTCGCCGTTAGCCAGACGAGAACAACATTATTATTATTAAGTAGCAATAGATTAGCAATATGCTTCAAAATGATTCAAATTGAGAGTAACAGAGTGTACTGGTCTTAGGACTGCGACAGTGAGCTAAGTTCGCACAGCTGAATTTTTGGCCAAAGATGGTTGAAATTTTTGCCATCGATACGCTAAGAACAAGAATGACATGGCATAAAACCAAGATTTTTAATATCAACACATTTTTTTGTCATGCTGTTATACTCGTGCTTTAATTAGCATCATCTAAGGCCGCTTTCCGAATTAGCTGTAATCGCTCACAGCGCTCACATCATCTCACATGCGTTCCGATATAGATAATACGATTATGACAGCTGAGGGCTGTCAACAATTCGGAACGCTCGTGAACGCGCTCACAGTGCTCAATGTCAAAACGATATTACAGCAGTATTTCTTTGTATAAACACCACAGTTCTTCTTTTTCTTTGTTTAGGTGGCGACTGTCAGAAAGAAGTACAATTTCGAAAATGCCACGTTAGTTTAAAGATATGATGCATCTCAAAACAAAACACACACGCACACACACTCGCATTTTTGACAGCGCTCACGGTGATATTATTAGACGGCATGGTCGGCGTTATCGAAAGATGGCGCATGTCATGACGTCATCTATGACGATTCACGGGACATCGTTATCGCGCTCATGCTAATTCGGTACGGGTTTAAGCACGCTCAAATCGATTGTATCGATTACATTCCTAACTCGGAACGCACCCTAAATGATGCAGACCGGAATGCCATCGAATTATAATTGAACGATTACATCATCAGTTCGTCCGTGTCCGTTTATTTTGATTTACTAAGTTGAGTCAAATCTTACTCCCTATCTCGTTGGCCGTGAAGTTTTTTGGCTCTTAACCGGTTGAATGCTGTAATTACAGAAATAATTAAAAAAAAAACCATTGTACAGTCCCCGGCACGTAACTTGGCAAGAGTCGTTAGATGTTTTTTTCCTTTCTTTAGCATTCTTGTAAACAGACATGTTTAAAAATAATCTATGGCAATAACCATAGTATAATGACAAACAATAAAAGTGACCATTTTCTTGTTGCACTAAGTGTACATGCGCTAACTTACTCCCAATACGCCAAAACCTTGCCAAGTTACGTGCCGGCGACTATATCTCGCATGGATCCACGTTCCAGCCGGCATACGAAAGGTTAATTCCATGCTGTCCTAAAACATTGGTTATTCCTATCTGTCGTAGCTTGGGTACCCCCGAATACCGGTACCCGCGATTGCGTTGGAGTTTCTTGCCCGTTCTTCTCCATACAAAAACTACCTTTTGGAAGGGGCGACTAGAATCAATTCTATTTATTGTAAAACGTTGATTTAAATTGACGTTCAAAGTGGCTATTTGAAATAAATGCTTTAACTTTGATATTGAATTTACCAGTCAGACTGTTTTACCTAATCAGGCCATAAAAACAAATTCGCTTTTGTATTATGAGATACAAGATATACTCGTATCTTCCAATCAACGATGAAAATGTTCTTGTTCTCAATTTATAATATTATATGTACCTATTATTAGATATCTATCCTATACGTTGACCTCCTGACCGGAAAGCGTGTGACAGATAGCATGCTCGGCTTGAACTCAGACTCTTGCAATACTGTATTGAATTGCCCATGCACACATATGCATCATTATGAATTATAACGAGGGGCTTGTGGCTAAATAATAACAGCCGCACGGGTCGATCGATCAGGTTAAGCTACGCTTGCCGCGGTTGGTCCGTGGATGGGTGACCATCTTTACATACCAAGACCCCTCCGTGCCTCGGAAAGCACGTTAAGCCGTTGGTCCCGGCTGTTATTCGTGGATCTTTGACAGTCGTTACGGGTCGTCAGAAGCCCGAAAATCTGACAACCAGTCTTACCAAGGGGTATCGTATTACCCAGTAACTGGGTTGTGGAGGTCAGATAGGCAGTCGCTCCATGTAAAATACTGGTATTCAGCTGCATCCGGTTAGACTAGAAGCCGACCCCAACATAGTTGGGAAAAGGCTAGGCAGATGATGACATATGCATAATTATGATAGCATTAGCATACTTGCCGTGGTCAGCTAGTGGATGAGTGATCTTTACTCCACCTAGGGCTCCCACCTTAGGTATATTGAAGTGTTTGCAGATTTATGTTGCGACTTTTTATTGTTATAAGCCTTAAAGGCCTCCCTTCCCTCTTTCCACTTTTCCCGGTCTACTGCGATCCAATCCTTTACAAAGGAGTCCAGCTCATCCCGCCATCATTTTCTGGGCCTGCCACGCAGCCGTTTCCTGCCATTGGGAATCCACTGGGTGGTGGCTTTTGCATATTGCTGCTCCGACATGCGACAGATATGGCCAGTTCAGTTCCACTTTAGTCCAGCAGCTGTACGGCCAGCGTTCGCTAATTGTGTTTCGGAACGAAGTATAGAGTTCTTAAAGCGGTCTGTTAGCTAGCTATTGTGTGGAAAATCGCCACAATAAGTGGTAATTAACTGAAAAAGCTAAAAAGTTTTGAGAGCCAATCCAAAAAGAAAAGTCCTGTTACTAGCTTTGTTATCGCCTTCGCGATTCTGAAACTCTTTAGGCACGTTGGACATTCTTTGAGATGGGAAAAAAACATTGAATTCGCGCCACTGTTACCGTAACCGACACCGCTTCGGATGTGTTCGGCTGTCCTCGGGATGTACTCGGTTTTAATGTATATCCGATATGTCAGTGAGTGATCTCAATGCTTCTAATGTTGCTTGGATTGGGGTGTCATGTGAAAAGGCACTAGATACCTCCCTAAAGTTCATAAATTTTTTTTTTTGCAATATTTCTTATGACAAAAGTATTGGGCTCACTGTTATAGATTCCAATGATAGAGATGCCAATAGATGTCCTGTTGCAGCCAAAGATATGTGAGCCGACGTACAGACGCCAGCACATCAAAGTACAATCTGTCAAATTTCTTTAATAGATTTTCAACTTTATCGCTGAAGCATAAGGTTCAAAGTTGATTGGGAAAATTTGACAGTTTCGGGTAGCGTGATGTGCTGGCGTCTGTACAATCAACCAGTTTCTTAGTATCTAGCTGTTATTCCCCTACGATGAACCTAGAACTATAAAAATTGTTCTTAAAGTATTTCTTTTAGCCTGTAGAAGTTGAGTATGATGATTGAGCATTACATAGACCAATACAATGAATAGACATTTGCACTCCTATCCAATCTTACGCTCATGGTTTGGTTGGTATTTACCGACCAACAAAGTACCAAAATAATGTTAAAGAGTCTTAAAAGAGGTCAATCATGAGGATCCATCATCTGTGTCTGTAATTCCCTCCTACCTCCCACGTCAGTGTTGTATATAGGTGAGTGTGTTAGTATGCTGGATGATGAGTTGATGACCAAGTACACCGGCCTCGCAAGATATTCCGCTTGGAATTGAGTTAGGCCGTCCCATTCTCGCTTAGTGACGACGCCACAGTCTGAAAAACGATGGAAAATGTAAAACCTGACACACCGAGTAAAACATTATCTAAGGACTGGACCTGCAAAGAGACTTGCAACGCGATTCGCGTATTGTGACACGCGCGCGCGTCTCCTTTTTCAGTCTGTCGCCCCGCAAGTCGCGTCGTTGTGAATCGCGGAATGTTTTTTTTTTAATGTCATCTCGCAGGTCAACCCAGGAAGTTGTCGTCTGCTTAACCGGACTTGCCTGTGAATGCCTCAATAAATTAAGGCCTCTAGCCAGCGGGGTAATTGCGTAACACACTATTGGTAGGAATGGCTTTCATTTTGACAGTTCAACAACATTCATTGCGTTATTTACGTTGTTGAGCAGACAATTTTTTCGACCATATGGAGCAATGGATTAGCAATATCCTTCAAAATTATTCAGATTGAGATTGATAGTGAGTTACGCAATTAGTGTGCATGCTTAACAAACTTAAAAACTAAGCGACTACACACTAAGGGCACCCTCTGTGAGGTAAAGATCTCGGCTTAGGGCGTCGCTGGGAGAGATTAGCAAGGGACAGGCTGGATCGGAATTATAATCGTGGCATGCTCTAAACCACTTCTTTTATTTATTTTCCGCCGTTACTGCGCCGGGATTCACAACATTCGTGTATAAAGGAGACTGATAAAAAGTGGTCTATGAACCAATAGCGATACTGTTGTGGTATTTCTGTGGGGATACCTACCTCAACTATACCCTTGTACAAAGTGGCATCAAAATCTGACTGAGTTTTGAGAAATATAATATTTTAGAATACATATTTTTATGCTACATTTTTATTATAAAAACGTTAAAACGTTTCTAAAATAAAAAAAATGTAGCAAGAATTGTGAATTCCAGGTCACGCATAGTGAGATAGCATTTTGTGTTGCAATTGCAATAATAATTAACAAAAACTCAATTTTGTGACATTTATCACAATGAAGTAAGGTTCAAATTAAAGTAGCCGAATGAGTAAGTACCGGTTTCTTTTATCTAATAGCTAAAAGTCATAACCTTATTTTTTATGAAAGTATGACGATATGTAAGCAACTGTATTTTTTTTAGAATAAATAATGTTTATATTTTGTGAAGGAATCCCCGGTTCCTTATAAACATTACTGGACATCTATATATTATTATGTATGTTCGAGGTATTAGGGATTCGTAGACAAAACAAATTAAATACTTCTTCGGTGTTGATAAAAGACCTTTATTTAATTTGATTATTTAATTACATATTTTAACAACATCTTCGTCCTTGTATTTAATTTGTTGTTACGTAATTCTATAAAAATCCCAGTTACTACTAGTCAAAGGTCAAACCTCGATCCGATATAGATTTAAGAAAGCTTTGAAAAATCTGAAAAATATGTGACGTTTACAGGTATTATTTTCTGTTTATTTATTTTTAGTAAATAAGTGTATTATTATGAAAGGGGCTGTTCATTTATTACGTAAGACGATTTGAGGGGAAAGGGGTCCGAACAAGTCTTATTTTTTCTTTCATGGGGTATAGATTATTCTTACCTAAGATCACAAAAGTAAGCAAAAAATAGGTTTTATTTGCTACTTCGTCTATTTGCAATTTATGTAGATACTGATAGATCGATCTTACGTAAAATTCAAAGGGGGGAGGGGGTTAATTCAAGTCTTGTTTTTTCTTACGTAGGGGGGAGGAGGGAGTCAGAAATTGGTTGAAATTGTCTTACGTAATAAATGAACAGCCCCAAAGCGCTAGCTCCATCTTTCCTTTGTAAAGCATTTCTTTCTTTCTTTGATATCGGAGGCGGTTCACAAGTAACCTGTGAGTTGAAGATTTTCTATTGTATCTTTTGCGTGGCGTTTAAATAATGTTTATATCTATATAATAAGGTGCTATAAAAATATCCGCCACGGCTTCAATGGGAGACAGTATTTTGTATGTGGATAGATGAGCATCTACATGTACGTTTTCTGATCCATTTGTTTACATATTCATCAGTTCTTTTAGAATAAACCGTACGTTAGCAATCTATTCGACATCGGTTTTTTGCGGTACCTAAAGGTATTAATTACGAAACGAATTTGCTGATTCTCATTTATTCATAAATTATTAATAACGTAAATAATTAGCAGTAAATCACAACGAAGTAATTCCAAAAAAAAAATGAAATAATCATTTTAAATAATTATTTATTTTTAAATGTGCGGAACCCGATTGTCACTCCGAACAAAAATCTTTGCTGCGTATGATTCATTAACAGCCAAACAACAAAGTCAAGTCTCGTCTGCGTCTCTATTACACACTATAGAACAAGAAAGGGATGGCATGAGGATTCTTCTTTGCTTTATAAAGTTCATCGCTTAGGTCTCGCAGTTCCTTTAGTGTTTATCTAGAGTGTGAAGTGTAAAGTTGCATTAAAAGAAACAAAATGAAGTTATTTTGCAGCATTTTTGCGTTATTTATTATTTTAGTAACTGTAAATGGAGGTAAGTCTTATTGTATTATTTAATTTTATTTAGGATCTAAGTATGTAGTTTGAATAAATATAAAATAAAAATATTATGAATAGATTGAAATGATAAGCAGACATTCAAAAACATATAAATAATTATTATAAGTTATAGACTTACCTACGTGAGGATTTGTAATTGACTTTCGGGTGACTATGGTTTCCTTTTGTGTTTGTTTTTATTAGCTGTAGTCCTCCATCATGTACTAAAATAAAATAAAATAAATGAATAAAATATTAATGGTCTACTGCGGTTCAGATACAATGCGGGGTTAATAGTCTTAAGAAAATATGTTGGCAACCAGTTGCAATCAGACCATGATTGCTATCGTTATTTTTATTATATAAAGGATAAGGACCGTAGAAGGTGGCTATCTATGGATTCTGCCTACCCGCGGGATAATTGCGTAACACACTATCAGTAGCAATGGGTTTCATTTTGACTGTTCAACAACATTCATTACGTTATTTACGTTGTTGAGCAGATACATTTTTCGAACTTACGAAGCAATGGATTAGCAATAACCTTCAAAATGATTCAGATTGAGATTGATAGCGTGTTACGCAATTAGGGTGCCGGTGTGAGTATAAATGTATGTATGTGTGTCTACCTGTGTCTGCGCACACACTTGTGCACAAAATATCTTCCACGTCGATGGGTAGTCTCCGTTATATCGGCCACCGTGGCTGAAATACGGTCGAGGACTATCCGGATCCGGATATAAATGATTTGAAGTGAAAACTTCTTTAGGCGATTTTTGGTATGGGAAAATCTTATTGGATCGCGTCATCGACATGCTTATGTTAACAGTATTATATCTGTCGCTTTATGGGTGACCACGCACTGTTATTTCGTGGTTTTAAGTTTTCACTTCTGTCTGCAGTCCCCATGACTGCCTATTTTTATAGCCATTAATGTCCCACTGCGTGGCAAAAACCTCCTTACTTTCTTTCCATCGCTCTCTGTGCAGAGCTGCCAAGGACCAATTTTTATTAAAGGAGACCAACTCATTTTATTATGTAGTTATTTCATTTCACAGTAGATATTTAATTCTAAAAGGAATTATCCACAACCAAAGTTTTTCTTTGTCTAAGGAATTTTCTTTGAGAATAATTTTTTGATTGATACGAGTAAAAACTATGTACTAAAACTAAAACTCATCATTCATAACCCATAAATTGACGTGCCGATGCCGGTCAGAAAAGAAAAGTACTGTTTTCTTATGCGGAATAACATCTTGAGCATTTCTTACTATTACAGCGAAAGTCTGAAATTAACCCCTTGGCCCCTTGACCCTTGGCCCCTTGACCCTTGGCCCCTTGACCCTTGGCCCCTTGACCCTTGGACCCTTTGGCTTATTTGAGATTGAAAATGCCAAAAATCTTATTTTTATAACAACTGTTTTAAGCATAACATTTAAAAAATACCAACTTTAAATTGAATATACCATCCCGAACATGTTTTGACTACCTATGACCAAATGTAAGTATGTACGCAGTATATTGAGATTTGCTTAACTTTTTTTAGGTATTATAAAAATATATTTGTGACCCTCACGACAAGCCTTTTCATTTGATATATTACACGGTACCTACAGCAAATCTTTTTTAAATTTTCTATGTGACCCCAAAAAGTCAAGCCATATTCAAAATTAATTTATTTATGTCACAGGTCCGTGTTTGAGTCACAGAAATTTATACCTATATGTACAGACGCCAGCACATCAAGCTACTACAATCTGTCAAATTTCTTTAATAGATTTTCAACTTTATCGCTAAAGCATAAGGTTCAAAGTTGTTTGGGAAATTTTGACAGTTTCGGGTAGCTTGATGTGCTGGCGTCTGTACCAAATTTCAACTTAATCGGTCCAGTAGATTCGAAACAAATCGGTTGTGACAGACCTACAGACAGATACACGAGTGATCCTATAAGGGTTCCGTTGTTTCATTCGGACGCGGACGTAGGGAACCATAAAAAGTTACACCCTTATGTGTACACACACTGTACGTGTATGTACTTATATAATAAAATTATTATATTTAAAAAAATAATTAAGGGCCTTACTCTCGTTTAGTACCGTAACACGGTCACTTTATGAAGCCTATTTCTCATTAACGGCTTGGTTAGAAGATCTGAAAAAAATATATGTTTGCTATAGATTCATGTACAACATTTCTGAAACAGGATTTTTTCGTATGGCTAATACTTTTGCCTTAAAAAAATATTTACCAAACCGCTATTTTTGGCTAATATTCAATACTACTTCTAAACGGCTTTGATGTTTGGAAAGCTTTTTACACTAAAAAAAATATGGTTAGAGGTACTACATATATGAAACAGCTTTTGTAAATCAATCAACATTTTCAAAGAAAATGTCCAATTTTGAGATAGAGGTACAGACGTGCTCTGCGCGGGCGCGGGCGGCAGTCGTGCGTTAGCACTGAGACGGGATGGCTGTGTCGCTCGCTGCTCCGCCCCGGCTATCGAACGACTACGCGCGTTTGTTTGTGTTAGTGCAAATATTTACGAACGAATTGTATCAGTGTGCGTTTATAGACTAGCTCGCTGCGGAGGGCCCATTTCTATTGTGCGCGTGGACGCTTTACTTACTAGTTGCGCCATTTCTAAATACTGTTTTTGTTTATATTGTATATTGTGTAAATATAAGATAATTTGTAAATAAGTAAAAATGCCAAGGCAAAGCAAGCCAAGAAAGACTTCTCACGTATGATTTTAACCAAAAACAAAATTTCCGCAGCAGCTATATTGGATTTACACTTTGACCCCACTATCGACTTTAGCACCATCGAAAACTATGAAAACGACACCCATGACGAAAAATTCTAATATTTTCGCAGCCGCAATCTTGGATTTTCATTTTGACTACCTATTCTTAGGTAGATAGGTAAACAAAAACCAAAAAGTGCACCTTTTTCAAAATCATTGTTGGTTATAAAAATAAAAGTACTTATTATGTAGTTTTCGTTGGCATAAAGAAATAAAGCATAATATTTCGTTATATTTACTGAAAGTAATCCTCCCTAGCCGCGCCACATACTTTAAAAATTAATTAATCAAAATGAATAGTTTCTTGAGAGAAAAAAGTATCAACGAAGAGTAGAGAAAAGGTACTATTATATAAATTGATTTATGGATAGTTAATATTAAATATTGCAAAATTGACTTGCTGCAGAGTGTACCTTCCAGCCGGACCACACCCTACGACCAATAACTCCTTAACTAAAGGGGTTTATTGGACCATATTTTTCGTATGCAAGGTACTCTTTAGGTAGTTTTTTTCGTGATATTGATTTATTAATAGTTCATTATACTCTATTTAATTTGAGGTGGCGCGGCCAGAGAGCACTGCCTGGCGGCCGGACCACATAAATTGTTAAATAAAAAGATATCTCTTGAGGTACTAAAAATATATATATATATTCTGATGAAAGTAGACTTTAGGTAGGTATTATTTCGAACTATAGCATCTGAGTACTAAACTGTGGTCCGGCCACAGAGGAACACACCAGCGCCAGTGGTGTGGTGTCGCGAACCGCAGAGTTCATACGTGCAAAAATAAAAACTTTGTTACAAAAAAAAACAACCGACTTTAAAAAAAAACTACAAAATGATAAATAACTTTAATTTCGGAAGTCGGTGTCGTTGGTTCCGCATTTTCGTTTTTTGACACCGACTTCTGAAATGAAAGTTATTTATCACTTTGTAGTTTTTTTTGAAGTCGGTTGTCTTTTTTTGTAATAAAAATTTTATTTTTTACTTTTTAGTTGTACCTAAGTACTCCACACTAATTCAAATAACACTAGTGCATTGAGGAATTGAAGACACTGACTAGAAGAATCATCAAAATTCGCATAGAAATGCCGGAGATGCAGTATATTTATGCATATAACATCGTACATAAGAATAAGTACATAATGTATTATATACTAAAACCTTCCTGAAAGTATGTAGATCACATTAGTGAAATAATGATCAAAATTGGTTCATTAGTTTTTGAGAAAATCGCGGACATAAAAACATATATACATACGGGTCAAATACAGAACCTCCTTTTTTGAAGTCGGTTAAAAATGTCGACTATCGATAGTGTTGTCCGACATTCTGTCTCACACGAAGGTATTGGTGTGACTGAGGCATGGTTCTATGCATTGTGCAGCCGCGGCATGCCACCGCGCTTGGAATAGAAGCAACCGCAACCGCAGGCAGCCCTGCGGTCAACCGCAGCCGCTAGCCGCAGTGTCGCCTGCGGTTGCAGTCTGCAGCCCATCTCGAACTAGTACCTTGATGTGCTGTTTCCTATTATGCCGCATGCGACGGGAGCCCCGCCTCACGCAGCGCTGCTCTAAGGATGATAATAGAAAACAGCACGCCACGCGGGCGCCCGCTCCGTGATCCCGCATGACGACATTTATAATTTATTATACTTGGATTTTTAATTATTTTTGGTTTATTGACTTTTCGAAATGTATTTAATGAATTTTATTTTAATTGCAATTGTAATACGTTATTTTTTTTAATTTCAACACAATGTATCTATATTGTTCATCATCATCTGCCTAGCCTTTTCCCAACTATATTGGGGTCGGCTTCCAGTCTAACCGGATGCAGCTGAATACCAGTATTTTACATGGAGCGACTGTCTATCTGACCTCCACAACCCAGTTACTGGGTAATACGATACCCCTTGGTAAGACTGGTTGTCAGACTTTGAATGTATCTATATTGTTATGAAATAAATTACTTATGACTTAAATAAATATATTTTCTTCCACATAAATGCTAAAAAATAATGTCCAGAAAAAACTTAAAATATACGTAACATATAAGTAATAATAATAATATAATAATAAAACGTAATAAGTATCTATCTATACAAAATATATCAGCCTTGCATCCGCTATTCCCTTCTGGAATCGTAGGCAAAAATAGCGACCTACGTGCGGCATGTCTGCGTCTCTGCATATTCTTTGATCTTAGTTTTAGTGTAGTGCGCCACCGCGCGCGTTTTACGTATTCGGGAGTAGGGCGTTTGGCTCCGCCCACATGCACAAGGTCAGTGGGCCATCTATACACCTTAATTCATGAAAAATATACCAAAGAGTTTTTATTCAGTTTCTACAATGTTTTTATTTTTTTTTAATAGGTACCGATATCGATTAGGCTTTATGACATTTTTGAATCGGAATAAGAAAATTGGATGGATGGTCAGCACTAAGAAGTGTCACATCGCGACACAATTTTTAATAATTTTTATCAAGATTTGATCATGTTTTATTTGTAGTTTATGTATGAAAAATGGTAAAAGTAAGAATGCAGAGTGAATGACAATATCTTTATTTTTCCCTTTTGCATATTTTCATCAAGAGATTACGTGGTTTATGTACATATTTTCAGCGATTTTAAGGTGCCTACCTTTTGGATAGGTGTAGTAATATCTATTTTATACAACTTTTGCAGTAGAATGACGCGGTTTGACCGACCTCAGCATATGGTTAAAGATATTTGCCACAAAGTTATTGTACAAAATAGGCGCTTTAACACATTTTTGTTAATAAATTCGAATGCTGAAAGTTGATGTAAATTCCGGAAAATCATGACGTAATTCGCAACATCCCGTCTGAATGTGTGCTGAAGAATTTCTTTTATAGATGTAGAATTTATGGGGTTATCTTTTTGGCTTACTATAATTTTTTTATTGCAGTTGTAAGAGTATTCATGAAAAAATCTGACTTAGATAAGTTCATAATCTGAGTTTCAATACTTTTGTGTGTTAATTGCGGAAATGAATTTTCATTGAATAAATCTGAATACTTGACGGCTCTGGATTTAATTTTACTTTCCTCAATTTTCTGTTTTTTTTGGGGACAATTGTTTGAAATAGCGACATGATTGCCACCACAGTTGGCGCATTTAGCGTTTTTAGGGTCTTCTTTGCATATCTTAAAACTATGATTATATGTGCATATAGAGCATACTAAATTATTTTTACAATATTTTGATATATGGCCAAACTTCATACAATGAAGACACTGCTTTACGGGAGGAACGTACACGCTTACCTCATGTCTCCAAGAGTCTAGATATACATACTGAGGCAACTCTGTTGATGCAAAAGTCACCGCGACAGTTTGAGTGGACTGGTATGTGACCACACCACCCTCACTCTGACTCTGCACTCGACGCATGAAGCGCCTCACTTGTATCACATTTCTGGAACTTCCAATCAATGCAAAGATTCTTTTATTGGATAAGTCCGTAGGGACTGAGGTAAGAACCCCAGTCACCTCGGTGTCGACAGCAGGTATTGTTGCATTATAGCCCATTTCTTCTAAAAGTTTTTTATTTTGCAAGAAAACATTGGCATTATTAGATAGATCGAAAGTGATACCAATTTTATATTTATTTATTGACCTCAAATGTAATATCCCAGTCACACAATATTTTCGTATGGCGTGAGATATGGCCAGCCTATCCTTGTCTGTAAATGTTTTGCTCTCATTCTGATGAGATAAGAACACGATATATTCCGATTTTTTACTGTTTTCAGGGTACTTCCTTGAATAGCCTGGAACTTTAAAAATGTTATACTTCTTGCTGCAGTCTTCATCAGAGTCAGAAGAAGTATCCTTATCTGTCGATGCTCGATCGTCAGGGGCTTTTTTCCGCTTCTTGCTTCCCCCCATCTTCAAATCACTATTTACAACTATTAACACTAACTATATTTCTTCGAAAGGACCGCAGACATCCGTATGGATCAATTCACCCATGCTTGACGCTCTCTCTCTTTTACCGAACTTTAGACGGTGGGTCTTTCCATATATACATCCTTCACATTTGAGACCATCACAATTTATGTCTATACCTAGTTCTCGTTTCACTAGGTTCTTGACATGTCTAGGATTCTGATGTCCAAATCTCTCATGATATATTTGTAGGAGAACTTCTTGTGACGTCACTACATTCACTTGAATATGGTTATCTGGGATTAAAGCTTTTATATTGAGCTTATATAATCCTCCGTTGGGTTTCCTATTCCCAATAACACGTGTGATTCCATCTATTACCAACTTGCATTCTGTTGCAGTAGAGGTAAAGACACTATTTTGAATCATGTCTTGTGCAGCTAAAGTCGAAAATAAGTTCCTTGTTAGTGATGGCACATACCAAACGTTGCTGAGTGTTATTAATTCCTTTCTTCTATTTATATTTGATTCAACTACCACCGATCCTTTCCCTTTCGCAGGAATGGTAGTACCATCTGCAGTGGTCACTGTGTGGTTCAAATCAAAATGAACAAAGTCTTGAAATATGTCACTCCTGTTTGTGATATGCACTGTCGCCCCACTGTCTATGAACCAATTCCCCTTATCCTGAAATTGTTCCGATGAACATGCATTGACGATCATCAAAGTTATGTTTTGAACTAGTGGTGAAAACCCTGTTCCTATTTTAGAGGGTTTCGGTGGTCTTCCATCTCTGATCCACTTTGGGCATGTTTTAACCCAATGACCACTTTCAGAACAATAGTGACACTTCGTCAACTGCTTCTTCTTCTTCTTCTGCACAGTCTTATTTATTACTAGGGCCTCTTGACTAGTCTCGCCATTTCCACTAAGTGCTCTCTCGTATGCACAGAGGTGGCTTGTCAAACTCTCTATGGTTCTGTATTTTTTATTGATCAGAAGCCAACTTGACTTGAACGAAAAGTATTTTTCATCTAACGTTTCGAGAATTTTGCAAATTAAGAACAGCTCTGGTAGCTTAACGTTTGTGTCACTCTTGGTAATTTCAGCATTCAAATTATTCCAAATATTTTTAAGCTTTGACATATGGGTCGATACATCGTCTCCATTATCTCGCTTAAAGCCAAAAAACTCCATACACAGGTTGTAAGCTCTATCCTCGGATTGTCCGTCAAAGAGTCTGTGAAGTTCTTCCCAAACTTCCTTTGCAGTCTCAAACCGCATGACCTTATTCAGTGTGTCATCTGATAAACTTGTTGTGATTATCAGCAAAGCGCTGCTGTCAGCTTTTCTATATTTAGCCATAGCTAAATTATAGGCACCAACTTCTGCATCACCAGCTGCTATACTCGGTTGGGTTGGTTTCTGGATTTTCCCTTCCGCTGCCTCCATAGCACATTCTGTACCTCGCAGCATAATGGATACTTTGTATTTCCATTGAGCCCAGTTTACCTTCCCTTCTAAATTTCCAATCTTCAATTTAGCAGTAAAACTTTCCATTCTGGCGCAGGCCCAATAACCTGTTGTAATTTGAGGATCTCTTACCTCGGTGTCTCAACTTAACACCTCCAGGCAGTAGTGCAGAACATTTGTTAACGTTTAAATTGAATGAGAGGATGATATGAATGAGGTTCACAGCAAGCACACAAAATAATTAAATCACTATAAAATAAAATACTTTTCTATATTGTCAAAGTCCAAACAAGTCAAACGAGTTGTAGCTAGGCAACCATTCCTAATTTCTTCTTTTTTGTTTAATAGCCTGCTACAAACTCTAACACATAAAAGATAGATATATGCTGTCGCGGACTTTTATTTAGAACTGTTTAAGACAAACAGTTCTACTGTACATTATCTTCGTGTAACTCTAACGGTTTAGGCAGCGCACGCCAAGATAGCTCTCAGAGGGCAGGAATTTTTCCGACTTACTTGATACTTATCGTTATATTATGGCCAAATCACACAAAATATTTATAAATTGTAGATGTATAAGCTATATTACTGTGAAGTTTCATCGAAATCCGTTCAGTAGTTTTTGCGTGAAGGAGTAACAAATATCCAAACAAACTTTCGCATTTATAATATTATAGTAGGATAGGAAGTAGGAAGTAGGATAGTAGGAAGTAGGACTAGTAGGATTTTTATTTCCACAGTTCTAAAAATTATGTGCGACGCCTAGTACATTGATTAGTCAAACTACATAGTTATTATTAAATCTCTTCGGATGTAACGTCTCGTATAATTATGGTAGAACATCACTTAAGGTAAGTTCGTTTAACCATTAATAATTATCACGTAAAAAATTAAGTTAGATTAAAATTGCTTATTAGTCTTATAGGCTAGATTGTAATTAATTATTAAGAACCAGCGGGGCAATTGCGTAACACATTATCAATCGGTATCGGTTTCATTTTGACAGTTCAACAACATTCATTGCGTTATTTGCGTGTTGAGCAGACAAATTTTTCGAACTTAAGAAGCAATGGATTAGCAATTTGCTTTAAAATTATTCAGATTCCGATTGATAGTGTGTTACGCAATTTGGGTGCTGGTTCTTTTTAATAAAGGATTTAAAAAAAAATCATACGTTACGTCACTAGCAGTCACATATAGAAGGCTTTGGCGTGTGAGAACACTCCTTTATAAACGTTTAATATCTCCTTTTTAGGGTTCCGTAGTCAACAAGGAACCCTCATAGTTTCGCTGTGTCCGTCTGTCCGTCGGTCCGTCCGTCCGCAGCTTAGCTCAGAGACTCTTAGTACTAGAAAGCTATAATTTGCCATGGATATATACATATTAATCACGCCAACAAAGTGGTAAGATCAAATCATGAAAAAAAAATTTTAGGGTACCTCCTGTACACGTAAAGTAGGAATGTTTTTTTTTCTCGTCTCGTCTCGATATCGTTGGATAGGTCTTTCAAAAATATTGCGGGTTCGTCACAGCCATTTTTCGATTTAGGGATCCGTTTGTGATATATTATGCTTTAAGAGGACTACATGACCTAAAGCGCGGTCTTTGTCGGACTGCATAGAAAAGAAAGAGAAGCGCGATGCCACAAAGCTGGTAATTTATTGCAAAATATGAAGCAATTATCGATTTACGAAAAATCTAGTGTTTGGACAAAAAAACTAAAACACTATAGTTTTAGTATGTTGCTTGTAGAATAATCTGACAAAAAATCATAATGATTGTATGTATATTAGTATGATTTTTGTTGTAAAAAAAAAGTTTTTAGAGGTATCTTCATGATTTTTTTCTATCGTACCAAATAAGTTGTATTATGTTTTCAACACACTATCTTCCTTGCATTTATCCTGAAGAATAGCATATATTTTTTGATTTTTTTTTACTGTAGTCGATCATAAACTTTTATTGTTTCTAAAACTTGCGTTTTTTGCGTTTAGGTCCTGTAAGCCCCTTAAAGTGCTAATTTTTGTTAGACTCAAGTGTCCTATAGTCCTACCCCCTGCCAGCTAAATGGTTGCTTTTGGATATATGAAAAAATTCACGGCAGTAGTATATATATAACAAAATTAAAAGGAAAACTATCTCAGCTAAGTAGGCTTTACAAGTTTACCAGTAATAGTCGACCAACTGAAATTTGCAGTTGCAATGTATGGGAGAACATAATTTTCAACTACAAATATGTTAAGTTTGATCTTGGGGATAAATTCATTCCAAATACGGAACCCTTCATTGTGCGTGGTCCGACACGCACTTGGCCTAGTTTTTTTGTCATCAAATTAACGATATATGTTGTTCTTACGACGAAGCGCGAGTGGAAAAAGGGCTCAGCCCACCAAGCTCGGGGTTTTTAAAGACTTGATATTACCCCGCTGAAGTGACGTCAGCCGATGCAGGTAGCCCGTGAATCGCCAGCAACGTTCCAATGTCCGGTCCGACGCAGGTGGCAGCACTGGACCCACGGTCACTCGTGACACTGGCGCTATGTTTGGTCGCCAGAAGCAGTGGCGCCAACAGGTATTCAAATAAAAACACACAAAAGTAATGATATAATTGTTTATTTCGTGATAAAATGCACCGCATTTTTTAACCGACTTCAAAAAAGGAGGTTCTGTATTCGACCCGAATGTATGTATGTATGTTTGTATGTCCGCGATTTTCTCAAAAACTAATGACCAATTTTGATAATTCTTTCACTAATGTGATCTACATACTTTCAGGAAGGTTTGAATATATAACACATTATGTAATTATTCTTATGTACGATCTTATATGCATAAATGTACTGCATCTCCGGCATTTCTATGCGAATTTTGATGATTCTTCTAGTCGGTATCTTCAATTCTTCAATGCACTAGCGTTATTTGAATTTGTGTGGAGTAGGTACAGTCAACAGCAAAAATAGATGATGAAAATTAATTATAACTTTTGGAGTCAAAACTGATCACGAATATATGGCAACTGTACTAGTAGTAAATGTTTGGTATAATTTACAATCACATACTTTTGAATCACTTCGACGCCACACAGTTCTGACGCGAACTCCGTTCATTAGTATTGATTTTCTGATTTTCATCATCTACTTTTGCTGTTGACTGTACAACTAAAAAGTGAAAAATAAAAACTTTTTTACAAAAAAAAAAACAATCAACTTCAAAAAAAAAAAACTAAAAAGTGATAATAACTTTAATAAGTTTTTTTGTCACATATTTATATCGTTGGCGTCCAGGGCACGCGCTTGCTTGTCACGTATTCATCACGTGTCAATTGAGACGATGTAGACCCAACTTTTGTTTCGCAACATGGACATCCTTCTCACAATTTTCTATCTTCGGTTTAAGTGTCAGCTTTTTTCTGTCACTAAAATGTGATTTCTCCTTGGTCTTTGGTTTGATAATGACTCCATCTATTTGCACTATTGCGGTATCGATATTAACACCGTCGTATTCTACTGATTCAGTGGTAGTGGTGGTAGTGGTAGTGGTGGTAGTAGTAGTGGTGGTGGTGGTAGTAGTAGTGGTGGTGGTAGTAGTAGTGGTATTAAGGCATGTTTTGCGGATACACCGTTCATCATATTCATTAAATAGTATAGCTTTATCATAACAATTGAATGCATAAATTATCATAGTATTATTGGGGCGGGTGCTCAATTCATTTTTTTTGCAGCTGTAATAAAAGTCGCCACGAACGCAGTTTACTATCACCCAATTACTACTCGTACTTTGATCATACAAATCGGTCAAGTTAATCGGGGGACGACATACGAGATCTTGAAGTTTGGATATTGTAATACTATTCTTCGCACAAAAAAAAGTGTAGTGAACATAGGGGGGACTCTCTCTACGCCATAAAATATCCATGGGCATCATAAACCTCATCTGAAACAAAAGACAGTAAATTATTTACTTAACAATAGACGGGACATACAAAATCGTAATCCGATACTATTGTCCTAGTGGTCAAGAGTCTCTCTGTCTAGTGTGGTTGTGTGGTACGCCTTCGTGTCAAGTCGCATTAGTGTTCACCAAAAGAAAAATAGTTTCTAAGGAAATATGCCGAGTTGCACATTACGATTTTGCAGATCTCGTTATGGTAAAACGACTGGACTTAACTTCGGTTTATTTTCGTATGAATTATTTATATTTACTCAGTAGTTAGAATTATATTGTTATCATAAATATATCTAGAAAATTTGCTAATTTATAATAAATGCCCTCTATGGCTGAGTGGCTTTACTACTGCCTTGCAGAGACACATCTCTCATCATCATCTGTAGATAACAAAATCGATAAACAACATCACAATTTTATTTATCAATTTTGTTATCTACACTATAATAATAATATTATAAACAGGAAAGATTTGAAACATTTTTTTTTGTTGTATTTTGTATTTCACGAACTGTGTCCAAATATACATTTTTCTTTCTATCTTTTTTTGTTCGTTTGAAATGAATAAACTCCGAAACTACTGGACCGATTTGAAAAATTCTTTTTGTGTTGGATACTCCATTTATTGAGGATAGGAGCGGAGCATCAATGAAAAATGTTGCAAAAACGGGAAAAGCTATTCCTTTTGAGAGCTTCCGTTGCGTGCGCTGCATAAAAGGTTAAATCTCAAATAGTTTATTGCAATCCCTATTGTACAATTACAGGTGGTAAATAAAAAATAATAGAAACAATTATGGACCCTGTCGGGCACAGCAAATTTTTAAATAAGTAGAGAGAGGACTCTTCCTCTCTCTACTTATTTAATTTTAATGGTTTGAAGTACAAAACTAACGGGTTTCACATTTACATCCATTCAGCAACATTGACGTTCGTATCCGTTCCCGTCGGATATTTTTCGACATCCACGCGGGCAAAACCACGAGCAAAAGGTTTAACATTTCAAGAAGTCCAAGGTCTTTATTGAACATTTAGTTTTAGCTTCATCGCAATCGCTTCATTCTATGAAAAGTTAGAAACGGTACATGTGTACTCATATTATTTTTACTTGAATACAAAATTTAGCGAATGAACAACTTCAATACAAAACTTCATCCCCCTTTTCACCTCCTTGTGGGTTGAAATAAAAAAAAAACAACAATTTACGCTGTGATAGTTTCCAACCAAAGGCGGAAATTGTAGTGATTTTAACTTAAAAAATAAAGAACTTTAATTAAAAACAAAATTTCATCCCCCTCTTCACCCCAGAAGAAGGACTGAAATTCTAACAACACCGTGGCGTTAGCTTCCAAATAATACTCGTAGATAATAAATTTTATGATTTTTATTTCGAAAATTAAGGACTACGCAACTTCATCCCCCTTTGGGGGTAGAATTATCAAAAACGCTGAGACACGTATAAATTAATTTTCAATCGTCAGCCTAAACACAAAATTTAAAGATCCTAACTTTAAAACTGACGGACTTTCATACAAACTTTCATCCCCTATTTAAGTCCTTTATGGGTTGAATTTCGAAAAATCCTTCTTTATTCCTTGTCTACATTATAAAGGGAACCATTGTGTAAAATTTCAGCTTTCTAGGTCCAAGGGTTCGGGCTGGGCGTTGATGAGTCAGTCGTCAGTCGGTCAGCCAGTTAGGCCTTTTGTTTTTATTTATATAGATTACCAAATAAAAATAAAAAACGTCGAGATTTAATTTTGTAAAACATGAAAAGTTTAATTTCGTTTTAACTTTATTTTATACTACGTATGTTACGGTACACATAATATTGTTAATTATTGTGATTAAATGAACAATTGAATGAAGGATTTTGTTACTTTAGTCACTAATGCATTAAAAAATGCTTGGTTATTATTTATAAAAGAAATATTATAAATATATTATAATAGTAAAATCGTTAAAAAGTTCAAAACCGGTAAGTAAATACATGTTGCTTAGACTTTTTTGATGTGTGTAGTTTATTTAGTATTAGAAGTTTATCCAAGTCAGTGTATAAATGATCTCAGTTTATTTTATTTTTTTTCTTTTAATTCTGGACATTTAATTTTTAAACTTATACTTTGGTTCCTTTCAGCGTATGTTCACTCTGTATCTATACATAGCCATGACCATGACCTGGGACATAGGACAGGTTTATCCCGGTCGTACCAACTCCCGTGGTATAGTTTCCGACCTCCATGCGGGTGAAGCCGCGGCTAAAAGCTAGTAAGACAATAATACCTACTTTAAAATCTGCATTGTTACCTGTTCATGTGGGGTAAGTAATAGATGATATAACAACAAAATCTCTAATATTAACAACATATAACAACGGAACCTATAATTTTATTTAATATAGCGATTAGTTAATATAATGAACGATTGATATAATTTTATAATAACTAATTTTTATAAGCATAACATACATTCAATATAAAATCGTTTGACATACCACTCAAAAGATATAAAACTTATTTAGACTAATATGATGAATTATTATTTATTTAATAAATATTTAAAAGTATTTTTTCTTTGTTTTATTCTTTGTAAGTTCTATCGTAGTTATAGGTAATAGTAACCTAAGTAGATATTAAACATAACTAGTAACTGATTACCACCTGCGCTAAGATAGTTCGACGGAGCCCCGCGTCGCGGGGCTCCTATTTCTGGGTGGTTTAAAAAAAAATAACCACGAAGGCTAACGTCATTATGGTTAACACCCCGACTCAGAGTACTCTGAGTCGGGGTGTTAACCATAATGACGTTTTTATATACTTATATTAAACGTTAGACCTAATGATTTTCGATTAAATAAATAATATACATATTAAACGTTAGACCAAATGATTTTCGATTACATAAACGTTATATCAAACAACGTTATACTACTTAAGTTTTAGAATAAATAAATGTTATATGTAAAGAAATTATATCTACAGTTGGTATATCTCACGTTGATTATATCTTATGAACGATAATAAAATGAAATTAGACCAAATGAGTTTATACGTTATGAGACGCACCCGGTCTTTTGAAGTAAAACATACTCTGCCATCATACTTCATTATAACTGGAAGTATACCGGAATGGCCCTGGAAAATAACAACAACAAGAAAGTTATAAAATAGTAAATGGTGGAATCACACACATCGTTACTATGCGGAATCACAATGTTTAGTAAGAATTCCGCCAACCCAGTTGATCAAGCTGGATGTCTGCCTATCTGACCTTCACAACGCAGTTAATGCCACGATACCCCTTGGTAAGACTGGAAGCCGTTTTTAGTAAAGGGTAATCAACGACAATTCATCGCTTAGTGTTCTTCAAAGCTGTTCAAAATAATAAGTACAATGACCCCTTCAGTGTACTCATTATTTCGAACAACTTTCACTATGGGACAACCCTGAAATCGTTTACTCCATACATTTATGATAACTAAACAAAATGTTGGAACAGCTGGGTGGTTTATACGATTTCTGTTTGTCACATAGTAAAAGTATTTCAAAATGATGAGTACAATGATCTTTTCAGGTTTTCAGTTGTTCTAACAACGCCTTGCTTTTAAAATAAACAAAGTCATAGTTTCAAATAGGCATATAAAAGGTACTTTTGAACGTCAAATTTTAATAGTTATCAATCAGTAATTATGTCTTTAACTAAAAGGAAATAACATATTTTACAATTTCCAGTACTAGACTCACCTTTGGTACTTGTAGGCCGTTTGATAATTGAGTGAAGATTATTATAAGCAAAATGTACATCTCGGAATCTTATTGGTAAGAGCAGAAATAAAGTAATATCTACGAATAATCCGATTATATACGGATTCATCAGTTTATGTGCGCTGCGGTCCATTACACTTTTTAATAGAAAAACTAATTGGAAATGTTTTGAACTTTTGATAACAAGTAAGTATAGCGCGGGTTTTCTACGGCTGCGGCTGTAGTAGGTACATAACATTGTTGTTGCTACGCAAGTACGCAGTGCCATACCGCGTGCACCCCCGCCTCCGCCGCCCGCGCACCTCGCCGCTAGCGCGGCAGGAGCGGCGCGGGCGACAGAGAGAGGGAACCCCGATCGCGAGCGGAGACGGACGCGTGGCGATCCTCCGCGACTCTCAAGTCGCGATTTTCTTTTCATGAAGCCATTTTTGTTTACTTATGTTTTTTTTGTATGAAAAGTTTCAATAAATGTTTGTATTTAAAGCAAGTGACTTTAAACAAGTTAATATATTAAAGTTTCTAACCGACTTCAAAAAAAGGAGGGCGTTCTCTATTCATCGAAATATTTTTTAGATAACTCATTAGGTATTGTGACTGTTCCTAAATTACCCTAGGCTGATAAAATTTTCGTTTTTCCTAATTATGTTAAATATTAGTGTTTAGGTTGGTTACCCCCTAAGGGGGAAGAGCCGCATCCCACCCCGTACGACTCTGTTGAGCTCGTCTCCAGACTGGACACTCCCACCCATTGTAATGAATTCATTACAATCGGTGGGAGAGTGTCCAGTCTTGAGAATCTCCAAGAAGGGTTTTGCTTTGTCCCGACTTAGAATGAATGCTCTAATACTACCATTACCTATCTCAGCGAATCTGATGACAACAATTGTGCGATTTATGACGAAGCCTCTGATGACGATAATGATAATACTTCTTGAAACAATCAACCTGCAACATTTTTTCGAGACTACAAATCTTCACGTGTTGCATCAAAATATCGCTGGACTGTTGGCAAAATCTGAAACTCTAACAGTGCCTAGAAGAGCTAGTAAGCTTACAATCTTGTGTGGAGGCCACAGTCAGTGATAGCAATTACCTGACCCACCCTATAAACGAACGAATTTGTACCCTCTGCCTGTAACATTGAGGGTTTCTCCATTTGTATGAGTTTATCAGACTAGCGCTACTCGGTAATATTTTCGCATAGCTTGTAATAAGTGGGTAGTTGAAAGACAAATATGCGTATTTATTATAAAACTGGTATACAAATTTTACTAAGGATACGGGTAGGAAAATAACAATGAACCGTGACAATGAAGCTAAAGCCAGTGATAATAAAGCTAAATGCATTAAGTTTACGATACCTCACGTTAGGCATGTGAAAACTAATGTTTTGATAAAGGGCGAAGAATTGAATCCTGAAGACAGCAAAGTATTCTTGGGCATAAATTTGGATGCTAAGCTTCAGTGGGGTCCACATATAGACAAATTGTCAAAAAAGCTAAGTTCCGCAGCTACGCTGTTAGAAAAATTCGTAATTTAACTGATATAGAGACTGCCCGTTTAGTGTACTTTAGCTATTTTCATAGTGTAATGTCGTACGGTATTCTATTGTGGGGAAATGCCGTCGATATTCAGGCTCTCTTTGCTTTGTAGAAGCGAGCTGTTCGATCAATATATAAATTAAGGCCGAGACACTCTCTCAGAGCCAAAAAAGAGATTAATGTAATGACTGTGCCTTCTCAGTATATTTATGAAAATCTTTTATATGCCCATATTTTTTTTTTTTTTAATACCGTGATATTCATAATATAAATACTAGGAACAAACACAAATTTGTTGAACCTACAACAAGGCTCAAGAAAATAGGTGGCTCGTTCAGATGCCAATGTATACGCTTTTACAATAAAATACCAAGCCAAGTTCAAGATTTAAGCCTTAATAAATTCAAATCATGCATTAAACGTAAGTTGTGCCAGAAAGCCTTTTATACTGTTAAAGATTATATTGAGGACAAATAAGCTTGGGATTGAGCTGCTTCCAATTTTGAATTTTTAATATATATAATTTTTCTATATACCTACACATTGACAATAAAGAATTTTATATAAACAATGACATTTGCTTACTTTGTAAAATATTATATTATTTTAATTATTGTGAATGTGAAGACAATGTGGGTCATTTTATTTTTTTTATTTTAATTATTTTCTTTGTTCTGTTAGTTTTTGTCATGGTCTGGCAGTTTGAGTAATTTATGTGGCCTACCCAAATGTCCTTTCTTTGGTATTGTTCATCGAATCGTTGAGCTCCTTAAGTTTTGAGTTGAGCTGCACGATTTCTGACAAATGCGTGCACTGACTGGACAGGTTCACTCAATCTGTGTGGTTCTTTCCTCAAAAGACCATCTCAGACATCGCTCTACATGGTCTTCATATAACCTGACGTAGATTATGTCTGGACTTTAAAAGAGACTGTGACCTCTGAGTTTGTTTCGGCCTTTCTTCTCAGAGTAGTCGGATAGGAAATGCCGACCTCATCTAGTTTTGAAAAATATGATTGACGTGTAAAAGTGTTTGTGCAAACCTACTTACAGAAATAAAATTATTTATCATTTTATCAGTGTATGCATAATTTCAGTGACTACGCGTGAACATTTTTTACCTTGCCTTACTAAATTACGAAAAACAACGTCTTTTTCCGATGTATTATCATGTCTCAATTGAGAGGGGCCCGTGGCTAAATAATAACAGTCGCACAGGTCGATCGATCAGGTTAAGCTGCGCTTGCCGCGGTTGGTCTATGGATGGGTTTACATACCGAGACCCCTCCGTGTCTCGGAAAGCACGTTAAGCCGTTGATCCCAGCCGTCATTCGTGGATCTTTGACAGCCGTTACGGGTAGTCAGAAGTCCGGAAGTCTGACAACCAGTCTTACCAGGGGTATCGTATTACCCAGTAACTGGGTTGTGGAGGTCAGATAGGCAGTCGCTCCATGTAAAATACTGGTATTCAGCTGCATCTGGTTATACTGGAAGC
Source organism: Hydraecia micacea (assembly GCA_914767645.1). NCBI lineage: Eukaryota > Metazoa > Arthropoda > Insecta > Lepidoptera > Noctuidae > Hydraecia > Hydraecia micacea. The sequence goes on along the minus strand of OU611783.1, from coordinate 4,843,712 downwards.
CGACCCCAACATAGTTGGGAAAAGGCTAGGCAGATGGTGATAATATCATGTCTCAATTGAGTGATTATTTAAAATACAAAATAATCTATTTGCACGATGAGAATGTTGGCATCAGAGAGATTGCTAGGAGACATAATAATATTATAGCAGTAAATGTATTTTTCTAATTTTAAATTTCGTTTTTAGGGTTCCGAACCTCAAAAGGAAAAAACGGAACCTTTATAGGATCACTCGTGTGTCTGTCTGTCCGTCCGTTTGTCACAGCCAATTTGCTCCGAATCTAATGGACCGACCGACACAACAAAACCAGTGACGACTCTGGGGGTCTCTCCGAAGTGGTAAATTTATCGTATCGGCCGAATATTCGGTCATTTCCTACTACGAAGTTCATTCTATTTGGTTCGGTAGGTTCGGATCCGACTGAACTTCATTCTGACACTTGTTGTATCGTAAACCCTACTCAGGGGGTCTACTCCCTAAGCACGAAGTCCGTCGCTTCGGGCTTCGTAACGGGCGTTTCCTACTCCCTATGACCTACGAACGGATGAATCGTTCGGGGCCCGAGCGAAGAATGAATGACAACGCGATTTGACTGTTGTCCCTACTCCCGATGTGTTTTTGCCCGTCCGAACAGTTGAACATGACACTGGTTTTGACGGATAGTTACGTCAGTTGATACGACATCAAAATAGTTCTCGTGCTATCGACGAAAGTTACTAAAATAAAATAATTTCAAACTATGGCTGCTTTTTTATTGATTGAAGAAGCTTTACAGGAAGAGCGGAGGCAACGTCGATATTATTTACGCCAAAACTTTAGTTTGGCGAGTATTCCCGACGTTGAGTTCATAGGGAACTATAGGCTCACTCGGGAGTTATTCGAAGACGTATGTGCGGAATTAATACCTCTTTTGCCTCAACACATACGCCGAAGTGGTGTTGATCCAAGAATGAAAGTAAGGACATATTAAAGTTTCTGCAACTAATTGAGCTTTATTACCATTCCGTCCCACCCATTTACTGTGGTTTTTGTTTACTTTTAGATCCACACCCTTTGCCACTGCTCGACGGACTTAGTGCAACTTCCCATTGAGTTAAGGGAGCTGCACAGGTTTTCCCACAGCCGTTTTGAGCGAACTCTCCCGTCGGCACCCCTCAATAATCCGCGAGCCAATTCTTGGTTCTCACCCATATAATCGAGAAGGGCCTCAATTTGCCCGTGAGTTGCTGCAGCGGTTGGGGACATTTTACACAATTAACCATGGAATGGAAAGCTAATTAGGATACAGAAAACTTCCCGGCTAACAAAGTTTATGACCTTTTTAATAAAGTCACTTCTTTAAATAATCATTTAATGGGCTTTTTAACATACAATGAGTAAAACACATTGTGTACAATATATAAAAATGGCTTTGCGACTGAGAGTCGCGGAGGATCGCCGTTGTACGTCCGTATTGTCGCGGCGCACGCGGTATACCCCACTGCGTAGCATCAACATCGTACCTACTATAGCCATAGAAAAAAATGTGCTATACTTTGACCATAGATTTTGACATTTCATTTGAAAATTTCCTTCAAAAAGTAAATAGGCAAAGGTCTTAACAGGATGATGCCGGTTTCCGGACAAAAATGGCAAAAATAATTCAATTCTATATTTAAGACATAATAAAAAGTATATTTTAAAATATGTTGTCAATTTCTAACGACAAAAGTATTAATTTTTGTTTAATAAGCTAAAAAACTACAAAATAAGTAAACCGGTAATCGACCGGTAAAATAACGCAACTCTATCGCCATGCGTCCTTCGTTCACGAATATTGTCTATGATTCCGTTTGAAACTGATGAATCCGAAATCGTTAGAGAGTAGGGTTCAGTCCGACGTATCGGGCTACCGTCGGACGAGCCGTTCACTTCGTCGACGGACTTAGGGAGTAGACCCCCTGAACGAGAAAAGACTGACCGATAATTTGAGTTTGGCAAGAGTTACATCGTGAAATTAATGTCAAAATACACGACAGCAAAGTAGCTACCTTTTGAGTATCGTAGCATATCGAATTTAATGAATTATTACAATTTTATGTTTGTTACTGTTTGTAATTAGTTTATCTAGCTTTGTTTTATTACTAGTTTTCATATCCTAATCCAGTAACACTGATTAAAGTAAGTTTGTAAGGCATTTTCTGGAATATGTGTAAGGATTGTCATATAGGTATAATTACGTAACTTGAAAATGTGATTTTTTGTTTATGTAGATATTGAAATAAATTCGGTCTCAAATGATAGACTTGTGTATAAAACTAATATTACAATTGGATTTATGTAAATCGGACCACGCATTCGGAAGATATTAAAAGATTTGTGTAAGGAAATTGTACCAACCTATTTTTTTAAGGTTTATGCTCCAGATTTTTTTTATTGTAAACAGCGTGCCTGCTCCACCATTGAACACACATTTGGGATAGTCAAGGCCTCAAGAGAGGTGCACTAGGATGCACATAGAGCAGGCAGAATAATGTTACCCTGCTGTGTTTTGCATAATATGTGCATAGGTAAGGGCCGGAGTGAGTGCTCCGGAGTTAACCCAAGATGATTTTGAATCTGAGAACTCCCGGCAGGTGATATATTATCAGCCTGCTGTATTTGCTGATGATTTGTCGCAGATGCTTTGAGGAGGGTACAAAGAGAGAGGGAAAGACTGATACAATCATTAGATAATAATGAATAATATATATTTTTACAATACTAAACAACTAGAACTAATCTTCAATTTGTTACAAGTAAGACTAAAAATAATATAGCATTCAGCGTGGTGCAATTTCTTCCCACAGTCGATGATTTGGCGTAGGTACGACTGTCGATGCTCCTCATGTTGCCTTGGGCCAAATCTCGATGAGTAGAGCATCAATTTGTGCCGCTGTCGGTCTGGACATGGTGACATGTTCTTGCAGAATGTTTGTTCATAACTTTCATTTCCAAACTTCCAAAACACGAACATGATAAACGATAAGCCCAAGGGACACTTTATCACGCGATAAGTGAATAATTTATGTAGTAGTATATTTAGCTTATTTTTTGTGTACATCTCATAACTTGACTTTAACACTTTAAACTTCAGTCAGCACTTGACGATAAACGACCGAAATACGATTATCGCTATAGCGATAGCGACAGATGAGTTGGTTTGAGTTTAAAAGTACTTTTTCTCAATTTTGCAATAATAAAAATCACAATCTCTCCCTTTGTTTGTTTACATGTCATCCTTTGACTTTTATCCATTTTCTTTTTATTTTGACAATCGGCAAATCAATCTGTATGCCAGCTACAAATATATTGTTTTTCGAGAAATATTACAATGTTCTTAGGAATAAATATTTAAGATATACCAAGTGTGTCGTATTCAATACATCTAAAAACATTGGTAATATAATATCTATGTATATCTAATACTAAAAATAACAAAATTAAATCCTAACTTAACTAAAACTATACAGAAACTAAAATATAGCGTCGAAAAATTCATCCGCATCGCTGTCGACTGGTAATGTTCCCAAGAGACTGGCGGCATTGCCACGTTGTATGGCAATGCTTAGCCTTTGGCCAAGGTAAAAGCCAGCCCTTGGGTCACGGGAAGTGTCAACCAGCCGTTTTGAAATTTCTTTAAAAAGACCATGAGCACTCGGACCCCACGGCCCGAGGGTTTCAACCCCAAACGGCTCGAAAATATAATTTCCGATAAGGTTATTATATTTTCGCCGCTTGAGGTTTTCAGCAGCCGCAGCAGCAGCGCCAGCACAGCATGCCGAGCCAGGAAGATGGGATGGCGCAAGAGTATCGACACACGTTGCGTCCCACACTAAAGGCCTACCCACCTTCCATGGAAATAAAGATATACCGTCCGGTCTCTTGCCATCGTCGCGTGCCAAGCCATTGGGTTCTAATACAGCTGGAACGCCGACGGTAACAAGAGCTCGTCGGATGATGTCATTGATGTTCGCGTGGCGCGCTAAGCGACCCGCACTGCGACTGCAAGACAGGCCATGATGTCCGAGGCTGTTGACATCTTCGCCACAGTGACAGCGATGAGGAGAACAGCAAGGAGTTCCTAGTCGTAGGGAAGCAGCGAGGCGAAAAGTAGTGTCGTCGAACAAAGTGCCTATGTTCGACGAAGGTAGTGCATGAAGCCAAAGACCCGACTCCCACCTACCCACAGCCAGCAGGCGCGCACGTTCCGCAGTTGTAGCAGACGAGTCAAGTAAATTATTCTGTACTACTCTGCAGAGCGGCTCATCCCACCGTCTCTGGGAAGATGGATTGTCGGGTGGATCTGTATTCGGGCAAGCGAGTCTCCAAGCATCCATAGCCTCGGTGAAACACGGCACATCAGAATTAATCAGTGTGGGGGCTAGGATTTTCCTGATTAATTTATCAGTGCCGTGGACCGAGGATATGAAAGCCGGTAAACTAATACTAGAAATTTTGCGGACGCCGAGGCCCCCCATACGAATAGGAAGAGTAGCTTGTGCCCAAGCTCGGTCGTCCATAGCCACATTTAAAATAGAAGTTAATGTATTCCTGATAATTTGGTCCATTTTGTCCAAGAGGTGAGTGTGCTTCCATAGATGGGAAGCACGAAGGAAATATGTTTATTTAGGGCCGAAACAGCAGTAGCGGATTAAGGTTATGGCCGAATGCATATTAATTTGGAACAATCTTTCCGAAACATCATTGAAATTTTGGATTTTTTCCTCAATAAAAACGGGAAAGGAATTGTCAAAGATTGGAGACCCAAGGAGGCGAAGAGAGCTTTTTTCAATAATTTTGATTTCTGGAGCTATTGCGTTAAATTTGGGAAGTGTCAGGTGTCTGTCAGTACCGTAAATATTGAATGAAAAGCAAAGTTCTATTTTCTTACTATAAAAAATAATTTTACGCTGTAATTCAACAGTGCAATTATATCGAAATGAGTATTAATTACTATAAACACATATCGATAAGACGTTCACCGGGGTCTACTCCCTAAGTCCGTCGACGAAGTGAACGGCCCGTCCGACGGTAGCCCGATACGTCGGACTGAACCCTACTCCCTAACGATTTCGGATTCATCAGTTTCAAACGGAATCATAGACAATATTCGTGAACGAAGGACGTATGGCGATAGAGATGCACTATTTTACCGGTCGATTACCGGTTTACTTATTTTGTAGTTTTTTAGCTTATTAAACAAAAATTAATACTTTTGTCGTTAGAAATTGACCACATTTTTTAAAGTATACTTTTATTATGTCTTTAAAATATAGTATTGAATTATTTTTGCCATTTTTGTCCGGAAACCGGCATGATCCTGTTGATACCTTTGCCTGTTTACTTTTTGAAGGAAATTTTCAAATGAAATGTCAAATTAGCCCGGAAGTTTTCAAATTTTCAAGACTTTACTTAGCTATAATAAACCTAATTAATTGTTTATAATGGTTCCAACCGCTGCAGCAACACACGGGCAAATTGAGGCCCTTCTGGATTTTATGGCAGATAACCATCAATTGGCTCGCGGGTTATTGAGGGGTGCCGACGGGAGAGTTCGGTCAAAACGGCTTTGGGAAAACCTCTGCAACTCTCTTAACTCCATGGGGAGTTGCACCAAGTCCGTCGAGCAGTGGCAAAGGGTGAGTTTAATACATTAATCGTCAATATTAATATGATTTTAAGGTGAATGCCCAGTGGTAGCCCGCGAAATTAAATTTTTCTTACGTTTTTTGCAATATTCAGGTCAGTGTCAGGTTGTATCTTGATCAAAATTTGATTCGCGACTATAACAGGTACGTATTTATAGAATTATAATCATTAATACATCTTTCTAAGTTAGATTTGTACCATAACAACAAATCTCTTATGGAAAAGTGCTTAGTGGTACAAATGTAACTTAGAAAGATGTATTAATAATTCTAATGATTATAATTCTATAAATACGTACCTGTTATAGTCGCGAATCAAATTTTGATCAAGATACAACCAGACACTGACCTGCTAATTGCAAAAAACTTAAGAAAATTTGAATTTCGCGGTCTACCACTGCGTACACTTAAGGAGGAATGATAATCAGTCATCCTCCAAATACTTATATGTAGGAGTACTTACGAGTATAGTGGTTTTTATATAGCTTTATAAAATTAACTAAATATTAAAATTTTAGGTGTGGTCTGACAAAAAACATCTTGCGAAAAAGGCTGCTGGAGCTGCCAGAAGGTCAGCAAATGCTACAGGTGGAGGCCCATCGGTAGCACCAACCCTCTCCCAAATAGAATTAAAAATACTATCGATAATGGGAGAGGGTTTTGGAGAGCCGGAAACCGAGGCAAGAGTGGCAGCTTTTCCATGGGTAAGAATTGCATTTATAATTAATGATAGTAAGTTTGTTTCAGTGGTAAAAAACTAAAAGCAATATTGTATTTATAATTATGTGTATGGAGTCTTTCCCGTTACTTTTTTTTATTAAATATATATAATAAATTACAGATAACTACGCAATTATATATTTTTTGTTGTATCCGTCAATAATATTCAGTTTTTGTTGTAGGTACAGCTTCCACCTGTAAGAGAGCCAGTAGCCACCTCACCAACCCATGCCGCTACACCTGCCGACCAACTCTCCCAGGAGCAAGCCTCTACATCCACTGAGGCACCGGAGCCTACTCCAGTGCCTCAGTGGGCTCATTCACTCATTGCATTGGCAACCCCTGAGATGCCGCCATTGCAAAATCAGCAAAGTAAGTATTATCGTTCAGTAGAAAAGAGATTACGTAAATCATGTTTCAAAAATGACTTAAAAGTGACAAAAAAATATTTCTTTTGTTTACAGCATCAAACCCTCGGCGTGCCGGGCCTCGGCGTATACGTGTTCGCCGACAACTCCCTACCGACGCAAGAAGCCGAATTGTTGAGGTGGAAGAAAAATACTGGAAACCAGGAGAAATGAGGTGCTCGGTGAAATAAAGGACGCTTTAGTGGAACTGTGTACCTTGGTACGGGAGCATATTCATAAAACTAATTAAATTGCCAAAGTCATGAAGGAGAGGCCTTTGTCCAGCAGTGGGATGACTCCCCGCTTACTACAGACTTCCTATCGGTCGGTTTCTTAATCAGTATAAGTATGTATACAAGTGCGCACATTATAACGATGAACTTGCATACATCTTCATACTGATTAAGAAAACTATTGGCCGATAGAAAGTCTGTAGTCTGCATGTCTGTCTGTTCTTTATTTCTTATAAAAATGTTCTATAAGTGCAACTTTTTTCATAATCTTACAACCTTTATTTCCCGAGCTCCTCATTTCTTTTGTTGCTTGGAGTCTTTGGTCTTCCAACTCAACGAAAACTTGTATGTTATGGTCAGTTCACAAAAAGGTACACAATTCAGTGAGGTGGTGTCTACTATGTCGAGCTACGCCGCGCGGCGCCGCGCAGCCAACCTCACTGAATTGTGTACCTTTTTGTGTAGTAGATAAGGTCTATAAGTGTATCGCTATCTTGAAAACTGCGCGCCGCGTCGCGTCGCGGTGTGAGCTGACCCTTACTAGGAATTAGATAGGTGTTCATTGAAAAACATATACGTTGATTGTTTATTTTGGTTTTTAATTTGAGATTAGTTTAGAATAAAATAAAATATATGTTTTGAATGTTGTATAAATAAATGTTACTGTAAAATCCCGAAATATTGTCTCTTTTTACCCGATTGCGTGACGCAAAGGAGGGTAATGGTTTTATCAGCCTATATTTATGTATGTATGTCTTCCACCAGTCCCAACACCCATTAAGGGGCTTACAGGACCTAAATGCAAAAAACGCAAGTTTTAGAAACAATAAAAGTAAATGATCGCCTACAGTAAAAAAAACCAAAAAAATATATGATATTCTTCAGGATAAATGCTAGGATGATAGTGTGTTGAAAACATAATATAACTTATTTGGTACGATAGAAAAAAATCATGAAGATACCTCTAAAAACTTTTTATTTACAACAAAATTCATACTAATATACATACAATCATTATGATTTTTTGTCAGATTATTCTACAAGCAACATACTAAAACTATAGTGTTTTAGTTTTTTTGTCCAAAGACTAGATTTTTCGTAAATCGATAATTGCTTCATATTTTGCAATAAATTACCAGCGTTGTGGCATCGCGCTTCTCTTTCTTTTCTATGCAGACCGACAAAGACCGCGCTTTAGGTCATGTAGTCCTCTTAAGTCCTGTAAGCAAAATAAAAAAAAGTTTATAAAATAAATACCCAAATCAATAATATAAATACAAATACCCTATGCATTTATTGACATGTTTTATTTGGTTGCTCGCTCTTTGCCCTTGCTGAAGAGCTTGATGAGAGGATGTCGCCGTAGAGGTAGACACATCTCCCTGTCTATTGCGCTCCAATTGCAGGTCTTCCTCGCTGAGGAGAGGTGCTTCTAAGCCCGCCCGATTACACATATTGTGTAAAACACAGCAGGCAATGACAATTTTACCTGAAAAAAAATACTGTTAAAAAATATACTGTTCAACAGTTCAATGTGATATAAGAAAAACATAGCCATAGTATAAATTGTGACAAATACCTGCTGTGGCCGGTGCATAATGCAGCTCTCTTGCTGCTAAGAGGCATCTCCATCGGCCTTTTAAAATTCCAAATGTACGCTCTATAGTGGAGCGAGCACGTTTTTGTACAAGATTATATCTCCCTTCTGGAGAATCTTCGACAGCATTGTCTATTGGGGTCATCATGAATTTCCGAAGTGGGTAACCAGAATCCCCTGTAACAAACATTTTTAGTAATAAATCTGCCACAGGCAACACCTTGAACTCTTTTACTTTTAACTTTAGTAAAAAAATCCAATTAAAGCCAGCAGAAAAAAAATTATGATAGATTTTATAACATACCCAATAGACATACTGTATCCTGTTGTAGACTCTCCAGGTGAGTTTTAATTTCATGATGTGACCAAATGAAAGAATCGTGGGTAGCTCCACCATAGGACGCATCAACATTTAAAATGGTGCATTCTGCATCACATATCTGTAAGACATACCATTAAAATTAAATATTATGAGAACTCAGATTCATTAACAAGCACTCAAATATAATTATTAATGACAGACCTATTCTCATATGCCTACTACATGAATAAGTTCACAAGACTAGCTTAGCTTTGTTATCCTAACTAATATTATAAATGCGAAAGTGAGTTTGTTTATTTGTTGTTGTTGTTGTACATGGGTAAACCATTACCTGGGTTAGGAAATAAGATACTTTTTATCCCTGTAGTATGTTCCAGTGGAATAATTTCTGACCACCATGCAGGCAAAAGCTAGTATGTTATAAGTTAATAGTTAATGTATTTTACTTTATCTTTCCTATATAACTTAGAACATCTTTTTACATAATAACATAGGTACTTACAGCTTGAACATTTAAGGAGTGAAAATGTTTCCTGTTAAAGAAACGCTCCTCACGTTCACTAGGTTTTACTAATGCCACATGCGTGCAGTCAATACAGCCGACTACACCTGGCAGGCCATATTTGTCATAAAATCTGTGAACATCAAGCTTATTAAAATTTAAAATGATACAATATATTTTATTGCACACTCTTTAACACTCTTCAAAGCATAGGTAGGTAGTCATCGTCCAAATGGCATGTTTCCATTTTAAGCAATTAAGGCTATGCTAAATTTAGAAAAATACCTTAACTTACTGTCTTTTTATAAGGTTCCTCTCAGCCAAATTCTGTGGAAACTTTACATATTTATGTAATATGGAGGGGCTGTTGAGTGCATTTGTGACATGCCGCAGACAGCGTGACACTGTCTGTTGTGCCATTGGCACATCACTACTTAGGCCCACTGAACCTTGGTAGCTCCCCCGGGCATAAAAATTAAGAACAGCGAGGATCTAAAAGTAAACAAAAACCACAGTAAATGGGTGGGATGGATTGGTAATACTGCTCAATAAGTTGCAGAATCTTTAATATGTCCTTACCTTCATTCTTGGATCAACACCACTTCGGCGTATGTGTTGAGGCAAAAGAGGTATTAAATCCGCACATAAGTCCTCGAATAATTCCCGAGTGAGTCTATAGTTCCCTATGAACTCAACATCGGGAATACTCGCCAACCTAAAGTTTCGGCGTAAATGATACCGACGTTGCCTCTGCTCTTCCTGTAAAGCTTCTTCAATCAATAAAAAAGCAGCCATGGTTTGAAATTATTTTATTTTAGTAACTTTCGTCGATAGCACGAGAACTACACACATCAAAAGTGTCTAGGGATCAACATATATTTTTGCAATAACTTTTCTCCTGATTGATATTAATTAAAATTTTCTTTAAGGATTCATCAAATAAAGTGTTTTCGTTTGTCACAGTAACGATAAACCAAGTCACCTTTGCATTAATAAAGAAATTTGCCATTTTCCTAATAAAGGGATTTTTGACATTTGAACCACTAACACAAAAGTTCGAAAAAAAGACTGAAATAACAGTTTTCTTTAAAATTTTATTGGGTAACTTAAACAATTAATAATCCGTGTTTCTACCGCGAACACTAACTACACAAGAACATCGGTTTGGCATACTCAAAATGAGTTCATCCAAATCACGCTGTGGAATGGCAGCCCATGTTCGTTGCAACAACAAAAAAAGGTCTTCTTGCGACTGGATACCCTCCATATTCGGCAGAGCTCTTCTCTGTAGCATATCCCATGCATGCTCAATCGGGTTCAAGTCTGGCGACTGAGCAGGCCAGGGCAGGACATTGATGTTAGCTGCGGCGAGAGTCTGTCTTACAACTCTTGCGGTGTGCGGTCGTGCATTATCATGCATTAACTGAAATAAGGGACCGATTTGCACTTGTAGAGGAACGATGACGTCTGATACAATCGTCTCAGCATAAATTTGAGCGTTGAGGTTGCCTCTGATCCAAATCAACTCAGTTCTTCCGCCGATCCAAATACCCGCCCATACCATGATGGTTCCACCACTATAAGGATGGACTTCCTGGCAGGATTTTAATCGCTGTTGGCGTCCAGGGGTTCTCCAGTGTCGTATACGTCTTGTATCCGGTCTCATACCAAAACGAGACTCATCAGAAAAGCACACGAAACGCCATTGTTCTTCTGCCCAATTTCTGTGTTCAAGAGCCCATTGATATCGAATCCTACGATTGTGCATTGCTATAGGTGGTACCCGTAGCGGTCTTCGGGAATGAAGGTTCACTTCATGCAAGCGGTTTCTGACTGTTTGGTCGCTAATTAAGTTCCCTGAAGAGTGATGAAGCCTCACGGCTAACATCATGGCGGTTATTGTTGGAGCTCTTCGAGTTAAGATTTGAATGTATCGGTCTTGTCTCCGTGTGGTGCAGCGATACCGTCCTCCATGGCGCTCAGCCACGGTACCAGTGCTTCGGTAACGTGTCCAAAGTCGACTGATAACACTCTGACTTGTATTCAGAGCTAAAGCCACAGTACGTTGCCGGGAACCAGCTTCTATCATTCCCACGGCTCTGAGCATTTCTTCCCTGCTTAAATGACGTCGCCGCTCCATAATAACGTTGGTTTTAATCAGTAGTAGGGAAACAGTAGCACTAATAATGTCTTCAATGCGTTGTATGTTTTTATAGGGAAAATATTGACAGCTGATTTTCATCTTTTACTCGAATTTGATTCACAGTTCCAGGGGGTCTACTCCCTAAGCACGAAGTCCGTCGCTTCGGGCTTCGTTACGGGCGTTTCCTACTCCCTATGACCTACGAACGGATGAATCGTTCGGGGCCCGAGCGAAGAATGAATGACAACGCGATTTGACTGTTGTCCCTACTCCCGATGTGTTTTTCCCCGTCCGAACAGTTGAACATGACACTGGTTTTGACGGATAGTTATGTCAGTTGATACGACATCAAACTAGTTCTCGTGCTATCGACGAAAGTTACTAAAATAAAATAATTTCAAACTATGGCTGCTTTTTTATTGATTGAAGAAGCTTTACAGGAAGAGCGGAGGCAACGTCGGTATCATTTACGCCGAAACTTTAGGTTGGCGAGTATTCCCGACGTTGAGTTCATAGGGAACTATAGACTCACTCGGGAATTATTCTAGGGCTTATGTGCGGATTTAATACCTCTTTTGCCTCAACATGGCCTCAACACATACGCCGAAGTGGTGTTGATCCAAGAATGAAAGTAAGGACATATTAAAGTTTCTGCAACTTATTGAGCTGTATTACCAATCCGTCCCACCCATTTACTGTGCTCTATGTTTACTTTTGGATCCTCACTCTTTGCCACTGCTCGACGGACTCAGTGCAACTTCCCATTGAGTTAAGGGAGTTGCACAGGTTTTCCCACAGCCATTTTGAGCGAACTCTCCCGTCGGCACCCCTCAATAATCCGCGAGCCAATTCTTTGTTCTCACCCATAAAATCGAGAAGGGCCTCAATTTGCCAGTGAGTTGCTGCAGCGGTTGGGGACATTTTACACAATTAACCATGGAATGGAAAGCTAATTAGAATACAGAAAACTTCCCGGCTGACAAAGTATATGAACTTTTTTAAAGTTACTTCTTTAAATGCGTAGCATCAACATCGTACCTACTATAGCCATAGAAAAACCCGTGCTATACTTTGACATTTCATTTGAAAATTTCCTTCAAAAAGTAAACAAGCAAAGGTATCAACAGGATGATGCCGGTTTCCGGACAAAAATGGCAAAAATAATTCAATTCTATATTTAAGACATAATAAAAAGTATATTTTAAAATATGTTGTCAATTTCTAACGACAAAAGTATTAATTTTTGTTTAATAAGCTAAAAAACTACAAAATAAGTAAACCGGTAATCGACCGGTAAAATAACGCAACTCTATCGCCATGCGTCCTTCGTTCACGAATATTGTCTATGATTCCGTTTGAAACTGATGAAGCCGAAATCGTTAGGGAGTAGGGTTCAGTCCGACGTATCGGGCTACTGTCGGACGGGCCGTTCACTTCGTTGACGGACTTAGGGAGTAGACCCCCTGATTCAAATTATGAAATGCACCAAAAAGGATCCATATAAATTTATAAAATCATAAATTTATTACAAAGCCACATCTCAATCTCAAGAAATCCGCATAAAAATGCTTGATCCCTAGACACTTTTGATGTGTGTATTTTGATGTCGTATCAACTGACATAACTATCCGTCAAAACCAGTGTCATGTTCAACTGTTCGGACGGGGAAAAACACATCGGGAGTAGGGTCAACAGTCAAATCGCGTTGTCATTCATTCTTCGCTCGGGCCCCGAACGATTCATCCGTTCGTAGGTCATAGGGAGTAGGAAACGCCCGTTACGAAGCCCGAAGCGACGGACTTCGTGCTTAGGGAGTAGATCAGGGTGGCTACATTTCGTTCGTTCCGACACTCTTTTCGAACATTGACTATGGTCCCGACCAAGCTAAGCCAATCCGAACCTTTTTCGTAGTAGGGCAACAATATTCGGTTCGGCCGTGTGTCGGATCGTTCCGATCATTCGAATGTGTCACTTCGGAGTAGACCCCCTGATTTATAACATCGGTATCTAGTAAAGGATTTAATCAAAAAAGAACCAGCATCTGTCAGAGCTTTAATATCAAAGCACATTACCCCGAGGTTATTGCAATAAGTCTCGTGACATACGGGTGAATTGGAAAACGATCACGATTAAGCAGATTTCCTTTCTTCTTCCTTCTCTTCTTCTTCTTCTTTTCTGTTTCTTTTTCTTTCTTTTTCCTTTCTTTTTTTTTTTTTTTCTTTTTGAAGCAGCCTACCTAAAAAAATGTATACTGGGCAAGGGCATTCTGTAGCAAACTATTAGAAAGTATCAAAAATAAATAATTGTACAATAAATAAAAATAATTTTAAGCGGCGAGCGCATTCCGAAGATAAATATTCAAATATAGAAACAATTCGGCGCGAAATTAAATAAATGACTATGGTCAAGGGTCTTCGTATTGACTCAGTTTCAATATAATGTCCAAAAAACTATTAAAATTACATTAAAAAAGCATAAGTCATTATTATAAACAATGCTTATTGTATTTAATGCTTAAAATAATTTTATTTCAATTTCCGAGTATCGATTTCCGACATTCGACATGATTAATTACCCGAGTCAATCGAAATAAAAAAAAAATCGTTTAGCATAATCGCTTTCGCACATCATTACCATAAAAAAAAAACAATAATGGACGGCGCTTTTGTACACAAATTGAGTAGTGGTAATGAATCATACGTGTTATTGGACCTGTGTTTTAATATTACGTTAAGATTTGGGAATTTTCGTGTCGTTCATAATATTTTCAATAATATTTGTCTCATTTTAAATCTTATCTACATGTGTGTGTGTGAAATTTGTGAAAAGTGAAAATGTAAACACGCACGATTGGCGCGAAACTTCGACATTAGATATCAAAAAACTTCATTACCACTACTTATTTAACTTGAACAATGGAAGAATTCGTCAAATAATTAAATGATGTATTATTCACTGCCCCTGTGGTGGAGTTTGGATGTTCGAAATCCCTAAATTTTAAGTTTTTTAGCCTCGACTGCCACTGTCAACAAAATGGCGATTATCACATTTACAGACTTGAATTTAATAAAGGTAATAATAAGCTTGCGCTCTAAATATGAAATATTTAATGGCGTTAACAGATGAGTTTTTTATCCAATTTTCTTAATTAACGCACATTCGTACGATTTGATGGGTACCATAATAAATATTTACATAATCAATGTAGGGTGTCGTATGTCGTAATTCTTGGGTCCGAAAGGGGTCATTACCGAGCCGGCGGAGGTTCGTGTGTTCGGGTCCTTTCGGGGGCGCTACCGAACTATACGGTTAAGAGGACACTGAGCAATGTTATATGGGAAATATAATTATGAAGGTCCTTGCACCAGTGGAGATGTAGTTGAGCCGATTATTTTTTCTCGTGACTTCAAAGCAAGAGTGAAGAGCCGGTGTATCCTGTGAAAATTTGGATGAAGTTAGCTTTTAGTCTTTTCACCAGCACCCTAATTGCGTAACACACTATCAATCGGAATCGCAATCATTTTGAAGTAAATTGCTAATCCATTGTTGCTTCATAAGTTCGAAAAATTTGTCTGATCAACACGTAAATAACGCAATGAATGTTATTGAACTGTCAAAATGAAACCGATTCCGATTGATAATGTGTTACGCAATTGCCCTGCTGATGCTAGGGATTGACACTATTGGCAGTTCTCTCCGCTTATGTTTTCACGGTGAAAATTATATCGGCAGGTATTCTCTGAGCACATTCGTTCTATCTTAGACCTCATCCATCGCCTTCCATCACGCGAGATCAAGGTCAAGGCTCATTTGGCAAAAAAAAAACATGAACAATGAATGATATTGCTAATTCAAATCAAATTCGGTTACAACCAGAAATCGTAACGGACGGACCTCGATATTAAATCTGCCGATCTTTCATATTAAAAAAACAGATTTTCTTACTTCAGGTTCTAAATTTTTTATCTCTTTTCAGATTGTGGCGTAATTACAAAGCGAGAATGGGATGGCCTAAGTCCACTCCAAGTTGATTATCTTGCGAGGCCGGTGGATCTGGTCATCATTCAGCATACCGTCACACGCACATGCAGCACTGATGAGAAGTGTGCGGAGATTGTGAGAAATATACAGACCAATCACATGGATAACTTGAATTATGCGGATATTGGATCCTCGTGAGTATACCCACTTCTCTGACGTAGGTACTCTGGATCTGAAAGCTAATCATTACTGACCTACTCACTTTTCTCGTCTCTTTTGGGCACCATAAGTTCATACTGCACAGTCTCCCCCAAAGATTATTTAGCAGAGAAATAGTATGCTAAAAATACATAGTCGTGCTTTCACAGCCCCCTAAAATGCACCTACAGTGGTTCTAGCAATTGTTCTTTCGTTTTGGAAAGAATGAAAATTTTATTAGATCCTGGTTAAGGAAAAACGCAGAAAAATGTAAACCTGCATCGTAATTGCGCTTCGAGGGATATTGTTAATCCATTGCTTCGAAAAGTTTGACTGCTCAACAGCTTAAATAACGCATTGAATGTCATTGAAGAGTCAAAATGAAAGCCATAGCTACTAATAGTGAGTTACGCAGTCTCCCCGCATTTTGCGTGCCTCACATAAAAAAGTGCAGTGAAAGTTTAACTAAACACCCCAAGCAAAATGGCTGCAAGGTTCATCATGTTACACAATTTAACGAGGACAAAATTACTTTAAAAATAAAGTTTACCTCAAGCAACAGGTGGACGGGGAGCTAATGGAGAAAATTGCGTTTGGTAACGCGAACTAAGGGTCAAACTAAATATAGGGCATCTAATTGTTTACTGTTCTAGAATTCGAGGTAGAAGTTTTTATTCGATGTTATCAACATAATTATGGTCTCTTTTAAGTTTTTTTTGGCCGAGATATGAAAGATGCTCACGTGTTTGTTGTTCACTTTTCCCACTGTCTATTGGCGGTAACATAATTACATCAGCCGACTATTCTGTAAAAATTTTGACGTGAGAACTTAGGTGAAGTGAGCTGTCAATAGTGTCAAACCGTAGCATCATGTGGAATGATAAATCACTTCACCTTAGTAGACTGGCAGGACTGGATGCCTTGAAGGGTTATGTTAAAGTCCCGACATAAATAGACAGAAACCTAGATACCGGCTGCTGTTGAGAAATTCTAAATGGAACCCAATAACGCCTGGCCCGACTTGAGGATAGAACCCAGAACCTCCCCAGACTCGAATTTATAGTTGGTAAAAAACATTTTTACAAAAAAAAAAACAACCGGCTCAAAAAAAAAAAACACTACAAAGTGATACATAACTTTAATTCGGAAGTCGGTGTCGTTGGTATCGCATTTTCGTTTTTTGAAACCGACTTCCGAAATTATCACTTTTTAGTTGTACCTACCCCACACAAATTCAATTAACACTAATGCATTGAAAAATTGAAGACATCGACTAGAAGAATCATCAAAATTCGCATAGAAATGCCGGAGATGCAGTACATTTATGCATATAACTTCGTACATAAGAATAATTACCTAATGTATTAAATACTAAAACCTTCCTGAAAGTATGTAGATCACATTAGTGAAAGAATGATCAAAATTGGTTCACTAATTTTTGAGAAAATCGCGGACATACTAACTTACTTACATATATAAATACATACGGTTTGAATACTGAACCTCCTTTTTTGAAGTCGTTAAAAAAAACAATAACCTTTGTTATAATTCCAGGTTCGTAATAGGTGGTAACGGCAAGGTGTATGAAGGTGCTGGCTGGTTGCACGTCGGAGCACATACTTATGGCTACAACCAGAAATCGATCGGCATCACTTTCATTGGAAACTATAACAGTGAGTAGCGCTAAGTTACTGTAAAAAACTGCCTGATCACTACTTTTCTTTTGAAGTACAGCATATAATGTTTCCACTGCCGGCCACATGCCTCTTCTCTTGAGAGGGAGTGGGCCAGAACTCATTTTTGTTATTTTTCTCCATGTTTTGGAGTAATACGGCTATATAGCTCGTATGGAAGAAAGATAAAGTCTCTATTTTTGAGGGTTTTTTGAAACCGGATATCACAGACCCATGATAATAGTTATTTATGCAACTATTGTATAATAAGGAGTACTAAAATAAGAATGTGGGTTTATCAGACGAGGCGAAGTAGAGTGTGATAATAGTATCACATGAGTGTTTTAATACCTAATTATGTACAGTGGCATACAAGATTTTATCTACACCCATGATATGAATCCTCTATAAAAGGTTCTGAAACTGTAGGGTGTTGAACTGTAAGAACTATGTAAATTCATGGAAATTTTAATTGCGGAGTATCTAGCAAACAAACTATTTATATAGGTAATAATATAATTATTTAATGCTGCATTAGAAATATCTGGTGGTGTGTTATCAAAGCTTGTGTCACTTATTTTTGTAAACAACAAAGTAATACATTTTTGCAATAAGTACTAATATCGAACAAAAATGGCGGGATACGACATGAATTTGAATAATTATAGCAGGTATATATAAAACGATATTTATAAGTAATTGTAAAGTTTATCTTAACAAAGTAAAACTCCGCTTTACTATTTTTCTCTTCAGTTTTTTTTGTCTATTTTATGGCGAGGTCTTTTTCCTTCTACCTAAAACACAAATTAACGCTGACGAAATTGCATAATTTATGAAAATATTCATGTTCTCTTTGTTCCACTTCATGCAAGTTCTAGATTTATTTTGTTAATAAACGGTACGTACAAAACGAGCAAGCATTTTCAGCGTCCGCGCTTATAAATGAAAACTGTAAATTTTAATGCACGAACATGTTCACTCGACGTAGTAATTTAAATTGCTACTTGAATGAGAACTGAAAGTCCGTGATTTTGTACAATGGTACCTATTAGTGCCATTTTACAAAAGACTGAAGTTCCAAGTCATAAGTTTTATTCGTATTAACTATTAATGGGCACTTTAGAATAGTTTAATCAACCGCTATGAGGGACTTACTTTAAATAAGTATAAGAAAGTTCCTGATGTAGTTTTGCTATAATAGATATACAAAGACAGGGTTGCCATCTGCTTGTGACTGATAACGCGTACACAATGGATACATTATTAATTATTTACTTTATTCTGTTTATGGCATTATGAACCTGCGTCTTCTTATCCTTAATCATTCATTATGAGTTGGCATAACACCAATTAATTATTTTTTCTGATGCATAACAAAAAATTATGAATATCAATCATTAAAGGTTTTTTTTTTCTATAAATATAAAATTCAAAGTCCTGACGGACTGATATATCAACGCACAGCCTAAACCGCTGGTCCTAGAGACATGAAATTCGGAGGGTGTGTTCTTTGTGAAGAGTAGGTATCCACTAAGAAAGGGTTTTCGAAATTCCACCCCTAAGAGGGTGAATCGCGGGCAGAAGCTTGTCAGCCTATAATGTTCCCACTGCTGGGACACAGGGCTGCTCTCTTGAAGAGAGAGTGGGCTGTAATTTACCACGCGGGCCCGGTGCGGGTTGCTAGTTGTCACATGTCTTCGAATTTTTGGTTCAAGGACAGTTTTCTCACGATGTTTTCCTTCACCGTTTTGAGAGCAAATGCAAATCATCAAAAAAATCAGAACTACTCTTTTTTCAGAACACGTAACGAATAAAAATGGGTTTTTAAACTCTATACAAAGCTTATTCACCGTAAACTGTCCATATTTCAGATGATACCCCAACGGAAGCGTCATTAGAAGCATTGAAGGCGTTACTCCGCTGTGGCGTGGAACATGGACACCTGACTGAAAACTACCATATTGTTGGACATAGACAACTTATCGCCACTGAGAGTCCCGGCAGGAAGCTGTACAACGAGATCAGGAGATGGCCCCAGTTTCTTAGGGATGCCACTTCTATCAAGAACCACTAGGGATGCCACTTCTATCAAGAATTATGAGGGAAATATGGTACTTTAGCTACCAAAGATGTTAAAAGCACAACACATTATAAGCTAAACATAGTAATAAAGCCTATAATCCGAAATCGGGATTTATATTTCTTTTTACAAGCTTATATTTTACTTGGAATGTGTGTGTTTGTTTCTTAGTTTGTTTTTTTGACATTCATCTTTGATCGTATCTGCAGCTATAAATACTTGGCTACTCATCAAAACTTAGTTCTTTCATTATATAAAATAAATGATATTTATGCCTACCTACTTTTTTGATTTTTTTCTTCCAATTTCTCGTTGCGAATGGAACATGAAACAGGATATCCGAGATTAAAATATGAAGACTGAAACTGAGACACGCCCCACACCTATCCAGTCAATTTCATTATACAGGAGGTACATTTTAGTTTCAAAACTTCAGTAGGACCAACAGCAATTACATACCCTCGTGGACCTACTGGTAGGACAAAATAGTAGGACCACGAGAAAATACCCAATATCTTCAACACGTCAAAAAAAAAAGGAAATAAATCCATAATTATCACAATTGTACGCAATGTGTACTGAATTAGTACATGCTTAAAAAAATAAATACTTTAACAGGTTACAGGTACAGGCAATTGAATTATGGCTTGCTGTAGAGCATCTCCCCAGCAACCCGAGTAAAATTTGAATAAATTTTACGTAGACACTTACTTATTAGGCAAACAAGTGGTTGATGAAAACTGGACACCTATTTTTACAATGGATGTGCTTGCTAGCTATGGCTACTTTATTTTAAATCTCGATTACAATTTCGCAGTGTTGGAAATCCAGTGAGCGAAAAAATATCGCAGCGGAAAAACGCGCCCGTGCGTCCTGGGCTTAGAATAATAAGGACTAAAGCGAAAGGTGCTATGAGAAAAAGTTATGTGAAAATTAACACAATTTTAAGTCAGGGAAAATAGTTGTCTAGCAAATTGACTACAAAGTTAAATTGTCATTCATTGACAGGTTGTATGAAATCGCTATAACACGGCCAATCGACGTAGGGTGACAACGTGCATAACACTTTATTTCTCTGACTGTGCCTTCTGATGCATTTTTTCTTTGCACTCTTTCTTTAACCATTCACTTTAGATATTGGCAAAATGGTCGACATCGGCATTACTTGCCATTATAAGACATATAATTGAATTTTTCTGACTCAACCTAGGAAAAAAAAAATGAAGGGGGAGGTATCTGTGCTATGTTATTTAATCAGGCGTTTATATTTATGAGCATTTACATTCTACGGTCGGCTTTTTAGCGACTTGATGAAATATTTTTAAGTTTTCAACACATTACCATAATTTTTTTTTGAAAAGCCAATCTCACTTTCAAAGCTCTATTTCGTAGATTAACAATATTTAATAATCACTGTTATTATGAGCTAAACATTATTTTGCGTACCTATTTATTTTGACTAATATTTAAAAAATAATTTAATTATTCATGTGTGTTAGGATCATTCTTCGTTTTCCTGCAACTGGAGTCTGACTTCGTACTGAGAACGGTACCATATCCACCAGCCGAGGGCATGACGGGTCGCTGCGGACACTATCCAGCAGTAGTAGCATACCTGAAGAAGGAAGAAGCCATTGATTATTATGAATAAAGTACCTACTGTGGTACGATGTTCTAGCATCACTGCAGTTAATCTAGTCCGAAACGAGGTACGCGACAGCGTGCGTCTTTTGTTTTTGAGACTTAATGAATCTCAGCGCAGCGCGGTTTTCAATGCCAAACAAATATGAACTTTGCCAACATGAAAATAATGTTGAAATTAACTAATCTTTCACTAGTCCGTGAAAGCAAGAAAGCGGACAGATACACAGTGAAGTTTATTTATTTTCGACTTTATTTTGAGAGCTATAAGATTGACATTCTGCGTCGTCCCTAAGAAGTTACGCGACTATTCGCACCAGTTTAGAACACAATACAATATAAGTAAGTTGACACAATCGGCGCGAGCGAATTTCGTCCCGTACTCGCGCGGAATTCGGTTCAGTTTGGCCAGAGCTTTATGCACAGCGGCAATCATCATCTCATCATCTTCGGTGACTTTATTATCGGGGTGCATACACGCAGTATTGTTCCTATATTGTTATGGATAAAAGGCCATAAGTGGGATGTTGAAAGTTTGCTCTACTCGGCAACGTCTATTACTTTGCTACAGTGCGGATTTTGTCCGTACTAGACAAAATATGTATGAAACGCTTTATTTTGCCAATCATTATTAAGGGTTAGGACTTCTTCCAACAGATTAGTGTCACGAATTTACTGTTCAGCTAGTCATAACACAAATATGGTCACACCTTTACCACCCACTTATACCTTGTGTTTGTTACTCTAATGACTTTGTATCCCGATTCCTGTGACGCCAAAGTGTAGCACCTATACGTATTTGGGATTCCCACAAACAAACGACCATGAATGAAGTTCTAAAGCAACTTTTGGATATCTCAAGTTGATTACTTCTCCTTTCAAGTCTCAATTCATCAATCTCATTCTTTTGTGAGCGTTCTATGAATTGCTAAAGCACTTAGGTAAATACGTCCCGTGACCAGAGGGGCAATTCTCGTAATTTTAAAAACGTTCACAGTCTGATCTCGGTTTCAATCTGTCAAAAATACCTCTAATTTCCCTACATTTATGACATGTTTTTGGCGTTAACTGTCGCTGAGATGAGATTGCGACTAGATTTTGAACGTTTTTAATTACAGGAATACCTTCAGTTATCCGTACGATTTTCTAATGAACAAAATGAAATTATCACCGAGTTCAAGCCTCTCCCCCAGTACACGACGCGTCGCCGGCGCGATATCCACTCTCGGTAATATAAGCACTAGAAACAATCAAAATATAGTCTCGGTAATTTTGACACTAAAAACAATCACATTGGAACGCGGTACGCGGAACTATGGGGAGGTTACCAGGAGTTGAAGGGGAGATGGATTAAACTTAGGTGTTACTGATAAAGCGGTGGCCTTCTGTTAAATTATTACAGCACACCTGGAGCTTGATATTTAACATATGGTCCTTCGAGCCGGATCATATGTTGACTATCAAGCTCCAGATGTGCTGCTGGTGGTCTTGAATTGTTGGTACTAAAACAAAACTACTGCGATATTACAAGTACTGTATTACTGATTCATTAAGGAGACGACCGATTATGTGCGCACAAGGAGTCCGTGGCTAAATAATAATCGCCGCACAGGTCAATGTATCAGGTTAAGCTACGCTTGGCGCGGTTGGTCTGTGGATGGGTGACCATCTTTACATACTGAGACCCCTCCGTGCCTCGGAAAGCACGTTAAGCCGTTGGTCCCAGCTGTCATTCGTAGATCTTTGACAGTCGTTACGGGTAGTCAGAAGCCCGAAAGTCTGACAACCAGTCTTACCAAGGGGTATCGTATTACCCAGTAACTGGGTTGTGGAGGTCAGATAGGCAGTCGCTCCATGTAAAATACTGGTATTCAGCTGCATCTGGTTAGACTGGAAGCCGACCCCAACATAGTTGGGAAAAGGCTAGGCAGATGCACGCTCAAGGTGTCGGCGAACGAGTGAATCAGCAATACAGCACTTGTAATATCGCAGTAGTTTTGTTTTATTACCAACAATTCAAGACCACCAGCAGCACACCTGGTCACCTGGTGCTTGATATTCAACATAGATACACTGAATTTTTACTATTATGTACAGACGCCAGCACATCAAGCTACTACAATCTGTCAAATTTCTTTAATAGATTTTCAACTTTATCGCTAAAGCATAAGGTTCAAAGTTGACTGGGAAAATTTGACAGTTTCGGGTAGCTTAATGTGCTGGCGTGTGTATAAATTTTTACAGTATTTATTAAATCATACATTTTTTTAACTTTGATTTGAACGGACGTGTCGAGTAGCGAGCGTTCGTTCTTATTAGCATTCTATAAATTGTATGTTTTAACTGCTACTTGCAATTCTAAACCGTGCTTTTCAGTGCGACCTTTTTGTTCCTTTTAGTTTTTACTAAGTACAGTTTAAGGTAGAGTTATTTAGGTTTATTTTTATAAGTCGTAGGTATAGATTTTAATTTTAAAGTATAGGTAGTACGAGTATATTTGATAGTGTACGTAGTGACCGTAGGTTATTTTATAATACTGTTAGGTAGGATTAGTAATTCGTATAGATATTAGTTTTTAGGGATTTATTGAGTTTAGATTAGTTATCATCAGAAATAGGTTTATTTAGGTAGGTAGGTATTTTATTTTCTGTTATTGAGTTTTTTTTTTTAATTAGGTAGGTACTTAGGTTTACTTTTATAAGGCGTATACCGTATAGATTTTAATTTCAAGTATATCGTCTAATGAACGTATAATGAACGTCAGCTTCGCTATCGGTTATCCTGCTAATCAGGTACCAAAGTAGAAATCTACTACAAAAACTTCCAGAACGCGAGCGATGCCGCGGGCAAAGATGTCATATACCCTCTTAATCACCGCTAATGAGACACAATTGGTTTTCTATTGTAATTAGCCACAAAGGGCCAGCGCCGGGACAGAAGTATTAATACCGGTATGCTCGATAGATAACGTTCTACACAAATACCACTTTACACAAAAAACTCATTGATAAGTTTGATAAGTGAACGAAGTCACGGGCACAGCTAATCGTAAATATAAATATACGTATAACCCTATTAAAACAATGAATATAAACTATTATTATATTTAGTACTAGGTGAACCTACAATAACATCACTTACTAGCGTCATACAAGCCAGTACGAAGGTCGACGCTAAGGGCCAGGGAGTCACCGCGGTCTCCTGCGTCAGGAGACCAGCCAGCGTGCGGCCTGACAGCCACGCAGCCAGCACAGCGAGAGGCGACATCAGCATTATGCCGAGACTGTCTACCATCAACTGGAACAAGAAAATATAATAATATAGGGATCATGGGATCATTAAAGCACTCAATCAACAACTTATCCTATCGCAGTCCACTGCTGGACATAGGCTTGTCACAGGCTACGTCACAACACCCTGTCCTCCGCTTTCCGCATCTAGTCTGTCCCAGCCATCATTTTAAGGTTGTTGGTCCATCTAGCTGGGGGGCGACCCACACTACGCTTGCCGATACGAGGTCTCCACTCCGGGACTCGTCTGCTCCACCGGCCATCGGTATTTCAACAAACATGACTATGATGAATCTCTGGCCAAACTGAAGAAAATCTCGCGTGGCATGTGGGACGAAATTCCCTCGTGCCGAACTTTTATGGAGCTGTTCAAACTGGAGCGAATAGTGGTATTCCCTTCAGTGTGACCAGAGTTTAGGTAAGATTTGTGTGTATGTACCTATATAACCATGTTTCATGAGAATGGGACTAAATGATAAATGTCGAAATGTGGAAATACTATAAATATACAGGGTCAAATTAAATTAGCAAGCGAAACTGTGCAGACGTGAAGGGTATCGATATTTTAAAAACGATACTACTTGTTATAATTTTTTCATGTAGTATCTAATTACTTCATAATAAGGTCCAATTTGCAGACTGAACCAGCTCAGCAACATTGACAATGACAGAAACAGATAATTATTTGTTCTGTGGCTTCTACACTGCATGTTGTGGATCAGATTTTGGGATAAATATTTAATGGCGTAGAGTTCTGACGTTCTAAGTATCAATTTCTAAGCATTGTGAGTTTTGTGGGTGAAACGTATACTTAAGGGTCATATTCCGGGTCTGTTTACGGGGTTAAGCATAAAACCATTAACCCACATAACAATTATTATTAATATGGCAATATAAACACAATAAGGTGTGTATTTTACTGAAATAATTAGGAAACAGCTAATCGCATGTAAAAAACAAACCGACATTACGTGGCTGACGTCCATAAAGACCAGGCCTACTTTAGACCTGTGAGTTTAGCCTGTAAGTGACCTGTAAGGGTTGTACAACTAGAACTGTAAGACGATTATAATTTGTACTAATATGAATGTGTAAACCTATAATAATTCATCGGTCAATATCTTTAAACAAGCCGTTGCCCAATTACGAAGATCTTCGTCAAGTTAGCCATTGGAGCAGACGAGTCCGTGAGTGGTGACCACGAATCGGTAAAAGTTGCGTAAGACGCTCCCAGATAACAACATAACATAACATAATATGTTAGCAGTGGGACCATTATAAGCTGAATATTATTCAGCTTATAATGGTCCCACTGCTAGGACACAGGCCTCCTCTCTGTGGGAGGGAGGGGGCCGTAGTCCACTATACGGGCCCAGTGCGGGTTGGTGGATGTCCCGTGTCTTCGAATTTTTGGTACATACATGCCGGTTTCCTTACGATGTTTTTCTTCACCCATTTGAGAGAAATGGAACCCACGACAGTTCGAACCCAAGCAGGCACTTTAATACTAAAACATAACCAGAGGGGCAAGTCTCGTAATTTTAAGAACGTTCACAGTCTGATCTCAGTCTCTATCTCAAATTTCCCTACATTTTGACAAGTTTTTCACGTTTCTTTGTCGCCGAGGTGAGACTGCGTCTAGATTTTGAACGTTTTAAATTACGAGAATTGGCCTTCTGATAACATGCAATTTTATTCTTAGTGTTTTAAATTATTAACAAATATTAATCATACCTGTTTAGCATTATGACTCAACACCCACATAACGAGCGCCCTGGGCACACCGTATTTATGTACGCGTCTCGTCGCATACCGGGTCCCACACAATTCGCATCTCGATTTCCCGGATTCAGTCAACCAACGCTCCAAACATTTCACATGGACCCTGCCAACGGTTCCGCGACAAGAACACGCTGATATCAAGCTCCCAAGATCTGGAGATAACGAGTCCCCTCCATGGCAAATGCGACACATGTCGTCATAAGAGTGAGTACTTATCCTCTCCTCAACCTCAGTTGCTTCAATCAAGTTAGCTATATCATCTACACTAAATAGTTCAATTTCTACACCCCAATCGATTGCAGTAGTTCCAGTTGTTCGTCTATTGTTATCTATAGCTTTATTTTGTTGCTCTATAATTGCCATACGGCGCTTGGGGCTTCTGACTTTGATGCGGTGTTGACGAGGATACTTGTCCCTTCTCATTGTTCTCTCCCTAGAAAATGGTCTTTCGTCTCTTCTCTCAGTTTCGATCCTTCTCTTCGGCATTTCGTTCCCAGTTGCTGCTGATTTTGATATAGATCGTTCAGGCTGTACTGAATCTTCAGTAGTATTTACTGCATTATAAAGGTCTATGTTACTCGAGCTGGCTGTGACATCTTTATCCACAGTCATATGTGAACGCTTATTGACCTTTGTCAGTGTTGAAGAAGTTTCAGTTTCAGGAACGATCTCTAGGTTAGAATTTTTCGAGCAATTCGCAAACACTTTGATTTTAGATTTCGTAGATTTTGTTGCGACTGTATTAGTGGCCATCAGTTTTAATTCGGGGTCGGGGTCGGAGTGGCTAAAATAAAGAGGAATATAAGTAAATAGGAAACAGTTGCGTATGTAGTTCATATTTGTCGATTTGAAGGCTACGACCTTGTAGTTATTTATTTTTATAACATTGAAATTAGCGCTACAGATATTTTCAGCGAAATTGTTGATGCAATGAAACCAAGCAGCGTGCTAGTAATTTTTGAAAAATAATAAATGATATTTTTATCTGTAAGGAAAAGGATTTGTTCCTAATCTGGAGCAGGTACCCGTCACGACTAAAGCTGCTCGTCCATCATAAACGTTTACGATTTTAGATGAAAGAAATAAGAATAAAGTAAGGATTTAGCCAAGGATAATGTTTTTCAAAATAATTTCGCCCTGAACGCTTTGCTTACAAAACCATATTCCAGGAAACTGTCTAAAATACAGGGTGGCCCAAAAGTCGTGGATCAAACGAAACAGGGCGATAGTTGAGGTTATTTACAGTAAAAAAATAGAAAAAAAAAATTATCATCACTGCAACAGTGCTTTTATGACAGTGGGTACCATGATTTATCAGCATTGGCACTTTTTTCAATATCTTTTAAGGCTCAAAAATTTTTTTTTCTAACTTTAGAACCTTACTGTAAACACTCAAATTGTCATAACTTTTAAGGAGATCAAGTTAGGGCTCTCGCACAATTTTTTTTTTTACTACAAATAACCCCAACTATCGCCCTGTTTCGTTTGATCCACGACTTTTGGGCCACCCTGTATACTTGCTTACTTCCACCAGCTTTGTTTTGTTGTTTTTTTATTTCTTAAAAGCAGACTTGTTTTCCTTTGAATATTATTTTGTAAGAACTACAATATACTGGTTATTGGGTTTAAACTAGCGTGATTTCGTGCTTATAAGAAACATAATTGCTTCGGACACGATACCATCACTTCAATAAGTCTCGAAGACTTTTTACTTACATATTCACAGAACTGTCTTGGAATATATTCGTGGTTAGTGAAAGTATGCAAACAGCAGATTTTTTTTTTCGTGATTTCAGAGTTGGTCCCATAGTGAAAGTTATTCAGTTCAATGGTCTAAAGCACCTCATAAAAGTTGGGTTAATTTTCAAACACCTTAAATATTTTAAAGTATCGTTTTTATTGCGTTATTTTTGTAATTTTGGTTTGCGGATCCCATAAGCATGGACGGGCTCTCTAGTTGCAAAGTTTTTTCTTGATTTTACTCGCATGTTCCCGTTCAATATTTAAAAAAAATCAGACATCAACTGAGCACGTCCAACGTCGAGCGTATGCACAGAGCAACTGCTCGCTCGCCGGTGACGTCGTTAATGAGTGAGCGAGCAATCGTTCGCCCAGTCCAACCGATCATCACTGAACAAACATGTTCGCTCGCTCAAGTGTTTTCATTTACTGCGCACAAACGCTTGCTCGCTCAGAACTGTTCAGAACGCTAAGTGAAACCGCAGTTATAGTGTATAATTTTTTTCAAATTTTTTCAAATAGCCACAACTATAATTTTTTTCTACAATTATATCTTCTTAATTTTATCATAATTATGTTCTCCCTATTGTAAACCAAATAGATTTAGACAAATTATGTAACCTCTTAAAAAAAAAAAAAAAAAAACTATTTATTACGTACTGCTGTTGTATGCTCACATATTAACCAGTCTATTTCTACAGGCGAAGACTTGTAATTGGCTTTCTGTTGACTATGTTTTCCTTTCTAGTGAGTTTTTAAGCTGTAAGTCTTCCATGTTTAAATAAATAAATAAATAATCAGGCCCTACCAGCTGCATATTTTATCGAAAACTTAAATCTCAAGAATGTACCTGGATTGTATTCCATTTTGCAGTTTACTTTCTCTTCCAGCGACTTCACGATCTCGAACGGAGAACCTCCGACGCCTAGTGTTAGGCATTTCACTTGAAATTTAATGATGATTTTGAGTTTTGTAATTATTTCAAAAAAATTTTTGTTGCAACATTTGACGCATGATTTTTGATAACTGTCAATTATTATTGAGGTTTTAACGCCATTGTGGCGTTTTGTTTTTTAAATATTATATGGCTTCGATGTTTTTGTTATAGGTAAAGATTTTTAAGTAAACCTTTACGTGACGCGCCTTATTCCTATGTATGTTCCCCAACGGATAGACTGAGGCGTATTTATTAAACCCCACATTTTTCTAGCTAAGTGTAAATCTCATTGCCATAAATCAAGTAAAAATCCAAATCTCAAACTTATATTTTTGAAATAAAAGCGGCCAAGTGCGAGTTGGATTCGCACACGAAGGGTTCCGTACCACCGTACAATATTTAACACATACGGCCTTAAAAGAATGTGTGCGAATGTGCCTTTATGTCCGCCCCGACCCTTGCTCGAGCCAGCTCGCGCCGCTAAGCCTGTAGTTTTAAATTCGTCCTTATATAATTCCGATTCAGCCTGTCCCTCGCTGCCCTCTTCCAGCGACGCCCTAAGCCCAGGTCCGTACCCCACAGAGGGTGCCTTTAGCGTGTAGTCGCTTAGTTTTAAAATTTTTTAAGCCCTGGCTGGAGGCCTTAATTTATTGAGGCAGTCACAGGCAAGTGCGGTTAAGCAGACGACAACCTCGTAGGTTGAACTGCGAGATGTCATTTATAAAAAATAAAAAGTGCCTTTATGCGCGGTAACGGGGAATATACAAACACACATAATTATGTTTGTTTCTTGTATGTATGTACCGTCAACAAAAGAGATAAGTATGCAGGATCGTCGGATATAGATGAAGTTTAGTAAGAAACTGATGGATGTTTTCGAATAAAATTTAATTTTATTAATAGAAAACAAACAGCTCTTTTATCAAAAGTCGACAACATCCGACGGTTTCTTACTAAACATCAACTATATCCGGCGATCCTGCATACTTATCTCTTCTCTCTGTCCGTCCGTATGTCACAGCCACTTTTTTCCGAAACTATAAGAACTATACTGTTGAAACTTGGTAAGTAGATGTATTCTGTGAACCGCATTAAGATTTTCACACAAACAGAAAAAAAAACAATATATTTGGGGGTTCCCCGTACTTAGAACTGAAACTCAAAATTTTTTTTCATCAAACCCATATTGTGGGGTATCTATGGATAGGTCTTCAAAAATGATATTGAGGTTTCTAATATAATTTTTTTCTAAACTGAACAGTTTGTGCGAGAGACACTTCCAAAGTGGTAAAATGTGTCCTCCCCCCGAAAAAAATATATGATGTAAGTACCTACATTACCACGTAAACTTCCACCGAAAATTGGTTTGAACGAGATCTAGTAAATTATTTTTTAATACGTCATAAATCGTAAACCGCAATTTAAACTTAACTAACTTTTATATTATGTTACTTGCTGCTACAGAACCCTTCATGGGCGAGTCCGACTCGCACTTGGCCGCTTTTTTTGAAAATGAGTTGTATAATTAAATTTATTACAACATTATAATACTCGTTTGGATGATTATTATGGTTACTATGACACTGATTGTTTTAATGTTGGCAATAAGCTAACTGTTTCAGAAACTTTTATAGAGGATTTATAGCATGGGTGTAGATAAATATAATTTATAGCCTATAGCACTCAGAAATAATGTAGCTTTCTACCAGTGAGTACAAATTTGAATTGGATCATTAGCTCCGGAAATTACCTCCTACATTTGTACAAACAAATACCTCTTTATAATATTAACTAATAGTAGTATAGTTAAAGCAGTCTAATCTCCGTAGCAAAAACTTATTTTTTTTAAATTTTAATATCCGTTACATAAGGTTGACGTACTCGATAATGTACAAGCTGTGGTTACCTGTAATTGAGTGTGCATTACACGATAATGTATATTATATATAATACGAGTTATATAATGGTAAAAGATAATTGTAATGTATCTCGTTAGTAATCCTTAAATAAAATAATTAAATAAGAAGAAACAAAATGCTGTAAAAATAATCTGTTTAAAAACTATTTTAACAAACTCTTTTAAAGTTAATACCTATTGTTGCGCCTCTTAATCTCAAAGAAAACAGCAGGGCAATTGCGTAACACACTATCAGTAGCAATGGGTTTCATTTTGACAGTTTAACAACATTCATTGCGTTATTTACGTTGCTAAGCAAACACATTTTTCGAACATTTGAAGCAATGGATTAGCAATAAACTTCAAAATGATTCAAATTGACAGTAATAGTGTGTTACGCAATTAGGGTGCAGGTCGTTCGTTTACTACTACTTAATTATACACAGGACTGTCAACTGAACTGAAAATTAATTGCTCAGAGTAAAATAACGGATCACTCTGAATTAATGTTTTTGCAAGGAATGGAACAAATTATAACGATTGAATGATTTCGATATCATATTTGCGGAATAAATAATTTAATTTCAATTACAAACACAAAGCGACATAATATCGTCGTTAAGTCCAACGCAGAGCTTCAAAACAAAATTGAGCAGAATTATAATGAATGTTCGTATAAATCGTGTCCTATTTAATCACACTAATATTATAAAGGCGAAAGTTTGTGAGTGTGTGTGTGTTTATATATGTTCGTTACTTCTTCACGCTCAAACGACTGGACCAATTTTGATAAAATTGTTGTATAGAGGTAGCCGACACCCTTGATTAACATATAGGTTACTTTTTATCCCGATATTCTCACTATATATACCGCTACCGCGGGGTGCAGCTAGTAAGGTTATAAATGCGAAAGTTTGTGAGGATGGATGGATCGATGTTTGTTGCTCTTTCACGCAAAAACTGCTAAACGGATTTGGATGAAACTTGGCACACAGATAGTTTATAACTAGGAGTAATACATGGGATACTTTTTATCCCGATATTCCCACGGAATCGTAACTTATACGAGTGAAACCGCGGGGCGCTGCTAGGCAAGTTATGAAAATTAATTTAATCATTTGGTAGGGGAAGCTCGCGCAGTGTTCCCATATTATATATTTGTTTTAACTTTGCTAGGGTTTTTGAGATAGCGTCAATAAAACATAGTATTTAATCCACTTGGTGTATGTTGATGATGATAG
This sequence comes from Hydraecia micacea, assembly GCA_914767645.1. Classification (NCBI taxonomy): domain Eukaryota; kingdom Metazoa; phylum Arthropoda; class Insecta; order Lepidoptera; family Noctuidae; genus Hydraecia; species Hydraecia micacea. Next base: position 4,811,659 of record OU611783.1, on the reverse strand, counting down.
AAAACGTTCTTTACATAGCAAATAGTGATATTTATATGAATTAGAGTGAGGTACAGACGCCAGCACATCAAGCTATCCGAAACTGTCAAATTTTCCCAATCAACTTTGAACTTTATTTTTTAGCAGTAGGTAAAGTTGAAAATCTATTAAAGAAATTTGACAGATTGTAGTAGCTTGATGTGCTGGCGTCTGTACATGATGATGATGCGATCCGACCGATTTCGGCCAGGGCGATTGCTTCAACTCCGCAGTAGTTGTCGTTCGTGAGCTTGGATGTGGCTTATGTAGCCAATCTTTTTTGAGAAAATCCTCGCGCATTGCGGGCACGTGAGCACACCATCTATGTAATATACCAATAAAATAAATAATAGGTACGTACCACCAATAAAAAGTGAAAAATAAAAAAAGTGAGTGCGGTTAGGGGACCTATGTCAGGAGTGAAGTTTCTTATGCTATACTCGCACTCACACACAGTTGTATATAATAGAAAGAGACAGATAGAGAGAAAGTGAATTTAATACGCGTTTTAATACAGATCTATACAGTATAAGTTTTAAGAAGCTCTCATAAAGTTGTCGACCGCAGTGGTGGCTAAGTGGTATCGGCCCTGACTTACAGAGTTGCAGGTCGTGAGTTCGAACTCAGGCAGGCTCTTTACTTTGTGTATTTAATTTCATCACCCTGCTCTCAAAACGGTGAAGGAAAACATCGTGAGGAAACCGGCATGTCCTAGAACCAAAAATTCGACTATAAACATTTTCGGAGCTACCATCTTGGATTGTCATTTGACCTCACTATTGGCTTTAGCACTGTCGAAAACCATGAAAACTGTCTTTCTGTCTCTTTATACATATAATAGAAAGAGACAGAGAGGGAGAGAAATTCACATGGAGGCTAATGTATAAGGCTTTTTCGTTACGTGACAATTTCTCTCAATTTACTTCTACCGCAAGAAGCGTTAAAAAACTTCGTTCCAAAATTATTTAAAAAAAAAACAACCGCCGCCAAAAAGTTTTTTTTTTTGGTCAGCAAAAGGCACACGACTCTATCCTATCAAAATTAACCTTGATATGCTGTAAGAACATCAAAAAACAAAAACAATTGTAACTTGATCAAAAACGTAGCAATAACAAAATCTGTGACAAAATGTAATTCGTCATAATTAAGCAATCAAAATCCGTGCGCTTGGATTTGGTTTTCTATATTTTTTAAAAGTTGTTGAGCTTTTGGGCCGAGTGTGCAAGCGAGAGCGCGGAACAAGCGATAGAGAGGCATGATCGGATGTTATCTTATGACGTTAAAACTGAATGTGATCAGCACATCTAAATCGCGTTCAAGAGCTGTCAGTGTCATCATTATTGTGGAGTATTGACACAGCTTCGTCCAAATCCGCCTTCAAACTTCTAACGTTAAAAAATATTAATATAATAAAAAATAAAAACAAAGAGTCGACTGGACTAATAATCGTTAATTGTAATCTAAATTGTTGTACCATTTTAAAATACAGTTATACCATTTCAACGCAGTGAATTCTTATAAATAGGTAACAATTATTGTAACAGATATTCTCTTTATTTTCTTTTTCGTTTTTTCTGTTATTTTTATTTTTATTGACATTATCTGTGTGTAAATACCTGCTATATTCGATGAAAATAAAATACCTACTCGTTAGAGTAATTGGCGCCCAACATGGGGCAATCAAAAAGAGACGTCGAAACAAGCAATCAAAAACAAAAAAAAAACTGAAAAGAAAATTCACTGTACCTTTTATATTTGTATCTATGTTAAAATTTATATTTGAAGCTCGTAATTGTTGCTTCTAATGAATAGTAACTGTCGCGTCAAACCAAGTGGGACAGTCTTAAATTTCCACGCTTCCTAATTAAAAAGGGACAATGACCTATTGAAGATGGTAATAAGGCCATTCCATTTTATGGAACTTTACAGCCGAATAACATTTTCAGTTTCATTTCATTTGACAGCTTTGATGATCGTTTCTGCGAAAATTAGTCGTAAAAGATTTAATTATTGTAATAATTAAAGCAAGTATTTGAAATACCTGGGATTTATAATAAAATATACAGCTATTATTCTAATTATTCAGTTCGGCTTACTAATAAAATTAATATAATATTATTTTAAGACGTCCATAATACCTATTCAAATGTTTGAATTAAATTGCCTTTGAAATACAGAAAACTTAAAAGTAGCTTTAAAATAATAAAAGTAAAATAGGAAATGGCTCAAGAAACAAAACTGAAAATACATTTTTTTCGCAAAAACGATTATTTTAACGTTCTATTTAACCTGGACCCTCACAAGTCCTAATTAGTTAAACACAATTATTATAAATTAGCAAAATTGAACAAGCTGTCCACGACTCAACCGTCAAATGAATAGCGAAAACAATATCATTCGGCCTTTGGCTTGTTTATTTTTTCAAATTAGGAATGGCAAAGGTTTGGCAGGAAAGGCTTGCTCCAGCCAGTCTATGCGTAGAGCATGGGAGGTACGGACGCGTCCGCGCGAGCCCTCCCCAGACCACTTACGATAACTTTAACAATTTTCGAACTGTATGAAAACTGGTGTTTATTCGAAAGTATTAAATGGATGGTTTGTGCTTTGAGTGAAATTGGAATAACTGAAAAAGATTTTGTTGATTAACGTATCTGAAGTTTTGATTGAAAACAAAGTTTGGAATTGTTGGAAATAAAGTAAGTTTAAGTATGGATAAGTGTGATTATGATAAGTTTAATAACAGTTTCGTCGATTAATAAGGTTTTAAATTAATTCGAAATAATTCTGGAAATTAATTTATGGTAAATTATTTTCGATTGAAAACTCACCTCAACCATGGATGTTAGAAAAATAAGTATTAAGAACGGCTAGTACTGACATAGAAAATTGAAAATCCAAAATAAAAATCAAAGCTAAAGACAAAAGTTTAGTAAGGCAATAAACTTTTCAACATTCGAAAATGTAGAAAAGTTATAAAGAGTATATTATACCATCTATACTTTGGATTTCTTTCTTTAACAGGACGTTTAATAATAATTTTACTTCATTTTAATTTAAACAGAGGCCCATAATATTAATAGAAAAACAAAAATCCCTATGTCGACATTTACAACTTTTGGTACATACCGATAAATAAACGAAACGCTTTAACTTTGGTGATACACAAACAGTCACTTGAGAAGATCAGTCATTTTGGAAATTTAATAAAAATATTATAGTATATGATTTTACTTCTGTAAGTTGGTTATACAATAACACTTTCACATGTCAAAAAGAAATAATAATATAACTAGAAAAGGCCAGTGTTTCCTAACCGATTACGAACACTGAAACCAATCCAGAGGTCACAGTCTCTTCGAAAGTGCTCTTGGTCAGATCAAGTGACGACTATGCAGGTTAATGATAAATGATTTCGTATTTCCATTGAAATTGTCTGTCTCAGGAAACTAAAAACGTTTTTTTTTGAATTGATAAAACTTAGAAACTTAATAGGTGTCCTAGCTTCCGCCCCCGATTCCCACGCAATTTTGTCCACGTTGCAGTTAACAATACCATTGAACATACCCTATGGCACTCGGCAGAACTGCGGGGTAATTGAGTACCCACTATCAGTAGGAATGGCTTTCATTTTGACAGTTCAACAACACTCATTGCGTTATTTACGTTGTTGAGCAGACAATTTTTTCGAACATATGAAGCAATAGATTAGCAATATCCTTTAAAATGATTCAGATTCTGATTGATAGTGTGTTATGCAAGGTGCCGGTCGAAATGACGTTGCTTAGGGAGGCCTATGTGCAGCAAATGACGTCTTTTGGCTGAAATAATGATGATGATGTTTAGATCTTTTTTAGTAGTGGTAGAGCTCATTGTGACGGGGTTCGTTAGGGGAAGTACTACCATCGGATTTAATTATTTATTTAAAATTTTCGCACGAAAAGGTACAAAGGTGGATTTAATGCCTTAAGGCTTATTCATGGAAAGAGTGACTTTCGCAACCCAGCGCAGGGCACGCCACGATAGTGGCGATAAGACCCCTCTTTGAGGAGTGGGTAGAGAGGCGTCATGGCGTTCTCACCTACCGCCTGACGCAGGTCCTCACCGGACACGGATGTTTCGGGAGGTTCCTGCACATCGTCAGGCGGAAGGAGACGCCTGGCTGTCACCATTGCGAGGATCGCCCAGAGGACACGGTGGAGCATACGGTGGAGGTCTGCCCCGCTTGGGTGGAGCACCGCCGTGTCCTCGTAGAGGCGATCGGCAGCGGCGGCGACCTCTCGCATCCGGCCCTGGTTCAAGCCATGGTCCGGGGCGAGAGGGAGTGGGAGGCAGTCACCTCCTTCTGCGAAGCAGTCATGCTAGCGAAGGAGGTGGCAGGATGGCTGAGGGAGAGGACCTCACGTCCCAGCCGCCGAGGGAGACGCTCCGGGCGTCGGGAGCCGCGTGACGACTCCCGGCCACGGTAGGCGCGGGCCTGCGGACGGAGAGTAATGGGTAGCTTACCGTCCGATCAGGACCAGGCCCGTGCCGGACGGTGCGTATGTGTTCCACGCGCGCCTCAAAGAGATGTCAGCATAAAGGAAGGGGCCCGCTAGGGCCGAAGCCTGCCGGGGTAGCGGGATCGTCCGAAGGGGTTGCCGCTGCCCCGGAACATAAAGGGCTAAGGAAGGAACACGGGTGGGTTTTAGTCAGTAAGAGTCTGACACTCCCTTCTGCTTCACCCAGAGCGGGAGGAGTCATTAGACGATTTCCCATCCAAAAAAAAAAAAGCGGTATTCACTGCCACTGCGGGTAGAGGTACAAGTTCCGCCGCGGAGACGCGGAACCTCAATGATTCGATGATCCATTCTCCACAAAGCAACTAGTGACATAATTTTATAGATTTTCGAGTTTCATACATTAATCAGGCAGGGTGAATGGAACCAGATAATAGCCGAATAATTAAAAAAACGCAAATTACAATCAGCACTTTAGGGTTGGAAGATTATTTAGGTAGCTACTTTTTATTTTCTTACTGAAATATTACTAAAAAGTTTGTAAATGTAAAAGTTGGTTTAACTCCGCGATAAAGCTCTCGAATAAAGTGAAAATAACTTTAACTTTAAGATAAATCTTGAACAAAAAGCTTTTTAATTTAAAGGTGTTTTATGAGCTTTTGTATAAAACTATTTATATGATAATAACTTTGAAAGGTTTCGCAGTACCTCACATGTAGGTACTTATTATCTTTTCATGGCAACAAAAAAAAAAATTAACTACAACGAATTTAGAAGAATCGTTTTTGGTCTTATAACTTTAAAAGTTAGATTGTAGCCCCCTTACTAATGTTCAGGCCTTAACGCCTTCAATAAAACGAATAGCAAACACACGTTACGTTCTGTGATGAAACTGTCACCACAAGTAGGCGCAACTTTTTCCTTTAAACAAAATGTGTAGTCATCTTCACTTGCCGAATAACCACCGTCCATGTAACATTCTCTTTTTTTTATATTAAATATATTTGCGATTCTTGGGACTTTGATTGGCACCATTATATCCTCCAAAGATATAACATGGTGGCCCATGAGGGGAACAAAGATTAATCCGCGAAAATAAAGAAATAAAATTCGATAAAATCGGTACGAGCACGACACGCGCGCAGCGGCAACGAACTCCAAGATTTAAAGCCTTGCAGTGGAGAGACAAAAAGCCACGGGTTCCAGCGTATGGAGGACTGTCGCCTGGTCACTACAAGAAGCCAGGATTCGAGCAGTGGTGCAGCCAAAGCATTACATCGAGCAGGGCGTCGACGTGTCATCTCAAAGTTAAGTGCCCATCCTTGTTTAAAATCCATCCATTCACCCAAATACCCATAATACTTATTAGAATATTGAGAATAGCATTCCATTTGTGTAAATTAAAGATTTTTCGTGCATATTATTGCCGAAATATCCTAAGAATTGCAAATATTGCATCAGATATTTTTTTTCCCATATACCTTCAACAAAAATAAAATCGTTGAAAAGCTTAGAATAAAGATAGATTACTTCGTTAAATTATAAAGAGTTCGAATTATAAATCAAAATTTATATCCTGCTTCGTTATTAAATTAATATTTTCAAATAAAATAGGCTCAGTCAATGACCTCTTCCATTATTGTTTAGTTCTGGCTTTTGGTTTAGCGTAGTGTGCCGACTATTCCAGATCACGCCCCTTCGAGCGGTACCAGCCACCCGGCCTGGTCAAACGAATACTTTCCCGACCGTCCGGTTGGCGTACAGCTGATCGTGCGCACCCGGCTTCCTTATCAGCAGGTGCCACCGAAACGAGGAACGTGAGCCCATTCATTTTCTTATTTTCATTTGGTAATTGCCCAATATCGTCTTTAAAGTTGACTTCTTGATACTGTTTACTCACAATGGCTGAAAGTAAGCAGCGTTATAAAGAACTGTTCACAAAAAGAGCGTCCGCCAAAGGACAGATTACTAAATTTAAAAATTATTTAAATAACATTTCTAAAGAAGATGAGTTAAATGATATTCAATTAACAGAACTAAATTTAAAACTTGCAAAGTTTGAGGCATTATCTGTTAGGGTTGATGACTTGCAAAATGAAATAGAGGTGTTGAGTCCTGAAAACATTGCGGCCGAAATTGACGAGCGCGATAATATTGAGAGAGAAATAATAATGAACATAGCCACTGCTAAGAGTTTAGCTGCCATGTTTTCTCGAAAAAATGAATGCGAACAAAGACGCAATTCTATTCATAACGCTTCATGTTGTTCAGAGGATCATCACAATGTAGGATTAAAGCTCCCGCAAATACAAATAGCTAAATTTAATGGTGAATATTTCCGTTGGTTAGAATTCCGAGATACTTTTGAAGGCTTAATACATAAAAATGATCATATTTCTGACATTAATAAGTTCTATTATTTAAATTCATATTTACAAGGTGATGCAGCCAGAATTGTTTCCAATCTTGAAGTTTCTGCAAAGAATTATTCTGAAGCTTGGAAGCTGCTTTGTCAACGTTATGATAACAATAGAATCCTAATTGATTATCATCTTGATTCACTACTAAATTTAAAGCAGCTTCCAGATGAATCAGAAAAATCTTTAAGATATTTAGTTGATCATATTACTAAAAACTTACGTGCCTTGGTCAGCTTGGGACAATCGACGGATAATTGGGACGTCATTATTATATTCATGTTGTCAGCTAAGTTCGATAGTCAAACCTTGTTGAAATGGGAAGAAAATCGCAATAGTTTAGGGAATAAGCTACCAAATTTGGAGCAGTTTTTTAAATTTATTATGGATCGTGCTAGTGTGCTAGAATCTGCAAATCGCAGTAATAATAATTCTGCTAACATAGATTCAAAAAAGCCTACCACTCCTCAACGTTCGACACCACATAAACAAGGTCAAAGAAAGAGTCAGAATAATAATGTTAAATCTTTTGCAAGCACTAGTGATAATAATAAGAATAAAGGACATAAGGGTTATTCGTGTATTGTTTGCGATGAACGTCATAGAATTTATGACTGTCCAACATTTAAAGCTAAGGGTATTGGTGATAGAATGACGGATGTGACGAGGTATAAACTCTGTATTAACTGTTTGAGACAGGGTCACTCCGTCAAGGATTGTCGATTCCGGTCATGCCAAGAGTCTGGCTGCACTGAGAGACATAATAGCTTGCTGCACCAGCCGCAAGCGCCGGCCAGTCTAGCTACGGTTCATGAGCCGGGTGAGATTGTAGCACACTGTTCTAATAATACAGGTCAAATTATACTGTCAACAGCCATGGTGGAGGTATCGAATCCATTTGGCCAGCAAAAGGTCAAAGTTCGAGCACTATTGGACTGTGGCAGTCAATCATCTTTTATAACTGAATCCCTAAAGATCAGGTTATCATTAAAGTCCCATCCCATTGATACTCTAAAGGTCATTGGCATAGGCAACACATCAACAAATAATGTTATTGAAAGTTGTAATATTAAATTACAATCAATAAACAGTAACTTCAACATAAGTTGTTCATGTCTTGTGTTGAAGGAATTGACAGGTAGACTGCCAAAGTTCCCCATAGATATTGGTTCTCTGAAGCTACCTAAAAATATTCAGCTGGCTGATCCCATGTTCCATAAACCAGCCGACATAGATGTCTTAATAGGTGCTGACTTATTTTGGGACATTCTAGGTAATGAGCAACTTTCATTAGGTGTCAAAAATCCTAAGATAAGAAGTTCACAATTAGGTTGGATTGTATCTGGTCCCCTGGAATTTATGAAGCCACATAAAAATGTTTACTGTAATCACAGCATAGTTTCGAAATGTGCTAGTGATGATGATAGCATTGATAAGATGTTAACTAAATTTTGGGATCTGGAAGAAATTCCTGGAAAATCAATTATTACGAGTGAAAATGAAAGTGAGTGCGAAAACCACTTTCTCAATCACACAACAAGAAACAATATAGGTAGATTTTGTGTGAAATTACCGCTTAAAGATACTACCGATTGTTTAGGCGATACTTACAAGCTAGCTAAGAGACGCTTCATTAATATGGAAAAACGGTTAAAAAGAAACCATAACTTAAAATTAGAATACGCCAAATTCATTAAGGAATACGAAGAATTAGGCCATTTATCGGTGTTAAATAGTAATTTAAATGATAGCTTAAGCCCTAGTTATTACCTGTGTCACCATGCAGTCCTGAAACAGGAAAGCGAATCTACTAAGGTTCGTGTAGTGTTCGATGGTTCCGCTCCCTCTACTTCCGGTTGCTCACTGAATGATATATTAATGGTGGGTCCAAACGTACAGGATACTCTGTTTTCTATTTTGATACGGTCTAGGCAATACAAGTACTTACTCACCGGAGATATAGAAAAGATGTATCGACAAATATTGGTACACGAAGATGATAGGCATTTACAGCTCATACTATGGAGAGGAGAGGAATCTGAACCCATTCAGACGCTTATGCTCAATACTTTGACCTACGGAACCGCGAGCGCAAGTTACTTAAGCACACGCTGTCTGTGGCAGGTAGGGCAGGAACAGGATAATGATCTCATTAAAGACATTATTCAAAAGGACTTCTACGTTGATGATTTGATAACGGGTTCGAATGATTCACAGCAATTAATATATATACATAAGGCTGTATCTGAAGCATTAAAGTCAAGTTGTTTCAATTTAAGAAAATTTAAAACAAATCATCCTTCCATTTTTGATAATGTTATTATGAATGAACAAGACAAGTTAATTTTTAGTGAGTCTTCAAGTACACTAGGGTTGGGCTGGACACCTTCTAGCGATACCTTACACTTCCCAATAAAGGGATTTTCACATGATAATAATCAAATAATAACAAAACGATTTATCATGTCAAACGCGTTCAAGATATTTGATCCGTTGGGTATATTAAGTCCGGTTGTAGTGAAACCTAAGATAATGTTGCAAAGACTATGGCAACAAAAACTGGACTGGGATCAGCCAGCCCCTCGGGAGATAACAGACGATTGGGTTAAATTTTCTGAAAACATAAAATACTTACCTTCTTTACAAGTGCCAAGATTAGTTCTAGGTGACTCATTTAAATACATCGAGTTACATTCATTTAGCGATGCTTCACAAAATGCGTATGGTGCGTGTATTTACATGAAAACGATTAGCCTTAATAATGACGTCACAGTCAGATTATTGTGCGCGAAGTCAAAGGTGGCTCCATTGAAGCCTACCACCATACCCCGCCTGGAACTGTGCGCGGCCTTACTTGCTGCTAAACTTACAAAATCTGTAACGGACTCACTTCGATACAAGCCGGATAAACTAGTGCACTGGTGCGATTCGACAATAGTATTGTGTTGGATTTGTAGCGATGTCAGTAAATTAAAAGTGTTTGTAGCCAATCGTATTATTGAAATTAAGGAACTAACGTCTACTTCAGCGTGGCGATATGTTCCGACGAATTCTAACCCTGCTGACCTAATATCAAGGGGAGTAGATGCTAAACGTCTTATATCAACGGCACTGTGGTGGACAGGGCCTAGTTTTTTATTAAAAAATGAATCTGAATGGCCTAAGTTAAACAATAATGATTCTGAAGAAGTACCAGAGTTAAAAGTACATCATTCGACGATAATTGATCAACCCGTCATTGACTTTGATAAATATTCAACTTTAACAAAGTTACAAAGATCATTTGCTTATGTTCGCAGATTCATATTCAACCTTAAAAACAAACATAATAAGCGCGTAGGTATATTGTCAGCTAATGAGCTACGTGAGTCATTCTATTCGCTATGCGTTATCTCTCAAGGTCAGACGTTCCCCGTTGAATACGATTTACTAGTGAAAGGTAAATCGTTAAATAATAAAAGTAAGTTATTATCGTTATCGCCGTTCTTAGACGAACATAAATTAATTCGAGTCGGTGGACGTATAGATATGTCAGGTCATTCTTTTGAAAAGAAACATCCAATTTTACTTCATGCTTCACATAGATTAACTAAATTATATTTCAAAAGAGAACATGTAAGTAACATGCATGCTGGTCCGCAACTGTTGTTAGCGTCTGTGCGAGAAGCGGTATGGCCAATTAATGGTAGGTGTCTCGCGAGGCGCACAGTCAACAATTGCGTAAGATGTAGACGATTACGAGGCGTGACGTTACAACCTAAAATGGGTAATTTACCGCCCCAGCGCATAACACCTGACTATCCCTTCATATCTGTTGGCTTGGACTTTGCTGGCCCATTTTATATTATTAATCGTAAAGGCCGGGGTAGCCGTGTAGTTAAATGTTATTTATGTCTTTTTGTTTGTTTGCGTTATAAGTGCATCCATCTAGAAGCTGTCAGCGACTTAACAAAGGAGGCATTTATAATGACACTCAGGCGGTTTATAGCTCGTCGAGGTAAACCAACGGAAATATTCAGCGATAACGGAGGCAACTTTGTGGCTGCCGCAAAAGAGATAGGAGCGTTCATAAGAGATCACCACGAGCCTCTGTCTGATTTTGCGAGTCAGCAATCAATTACATTTAAGTTTATTCCGGCTTACACTCCTCATTTCGGTGGCATATGGGAAGCCGGGGTTAAGTCGGCCAAATATTTTTTAAAACGTGTTATTGGCGATAGCCACTTCACCTTCGAAGAAATTTCAACTTTGTTTACACAAGTGGAGGCGATTCTCAATAGCCGTCCCTTGTGTCCACTCTCATCCAGTCCTAACGACCTCCTTCCCCTCTCCCCAGGGCACTTCATCATTGGGAGGCCGTTGACCGCTCTGCCAGCACCTAACCTGGTAGAAGCCAAGGAAAGTCAGCTGCGACGGTATCAACGCCTAGAGAAGACACAGCAGCATTTTTGGAAAAGATGGCAAAAGGAATATCTGTGCGAACTGCAACAGAGGACAAAATGGCGAGCAGATACATCAAAGCTGGATGTTGGAGATATGGTACTCCTAGCAGATGACAACGCGCCCCCTCTTGCGTGGAAACTTGGACGCGTTCTTCGCCTCATACCCGGATCTGATGGGATACCCAGAGTAGCAGACATCCACATCAATAAGGGCTGCGTGCGACGTTCACTGGTGCGGCTTTGCAGACTTCCCACAGCAGAAGAGCTTAAGGATTGAAAGAGACCTTTCAATGGCCGGGAATATGTTCAGGCCTTAACGCCTTCAATAAAACGAATAGCAAACACACGTTACGTTCTGTGATGAAACTGTCACCACAAGTAGGCGCAACTTTTTCCTTTAAACAAAATGTGTAGTCATCTTCACTTGCCGAATAACCACCGTCCATGTAACATTCTCTTTTTTTATATTAAATATATTTGCGATTCTTGGGACTTTGATTGGCACCATTATATCCTCCAAAGATATAACAACTAATAAACGTATTATTTCAGATGGATAGTTGCACACCGATTTCTCTCTTTTAGTCGTCAGTAATTTGAATTTCGAAAGAAGACGACAAAGCGTTGTGTACAGACTATACAGACGTTATAACGTCTGTATAGTCTGTACACAACGCTTTACTAATAAACGTTGTATACAACGTTTATTAGTAAAGGGGTAAATATTTCTGAACTATTTAGTGCTTATTGTTTCCAGGTTACAATGGAATACAAAAAGCTGCTTAGAGAAATATTTCAATTGAATTTGATTGGTAAACATTTTGAAGTCGTCACCAATGCAATTTCAATTTAATATTTTCATTAAAAAAAAAATTGTTTTACCTTCAATATGTCCGTAACCAGAAGGTTCCCAGGTAATGTCAGGTATATAAACATACTACAAAGAGCCCAAATAACTATCGGCTTCGTTAAGCGTCTTATACCAGTTAGGTATAGTCAACAAGATATACAGGTAAAATATAAAATTAACATAATTATTTAAGTACTTAGCTTTCAAATATTAAATGATACAATCATATTTTTTAAACTAGATAAGGTGGGAAGATATAGGGTAAGCGCACACGAGCCACAGTTCACAACCACTGTTGGTTGTCGCCTCTTGCTGCGGTGTTGAGTACTTCTGTAGCAGGTGGCCACCACCAACAACACGTGTGCAACGAATCGATACAAAACGTATGAAATTCATGTGAACTTCTTGTCGCTGGGCCACCGGTGGCTGTGACCGGTGGCTCGTTTGCGTCTAGCCATAGGTGTCGGAAATGGTCTTTTGAGGACCGCACTTTGAACAAGACGCTCGATGTTTTGCTACAACTTGATTAAAAAAAACCAACGAGCGTATAGGTGTAACATTTTATCGAAGAAAGGCACGAGAGTTTAATTTTTCACCTCTTTATTAGTGGTTGAAATGGCAATAATATCTCTTGGTTTTAGTAGATTTTTATATTTTATTTATGCTTTTGATACATTCTTATTTTGTAAATGTGAGGACTTTGTAAGCCTTGTAGACTTTAGATCTGTAGACCATTTTTTATTTTATCAAGTACCTGGTACTTGTTGACAGGCCTACGCTGTCCTCCCATACCTAATGTAATTTAAAAACATTGTAAAAGCCAATTATTTTGAAAAAAGTAACCGTGGAGTTTCTTGCCGGTTCTTCTTCATAGGAAACGACCAATTGGAGCCGTGCACCTAGGTTCTGACGTTTCATAAATGCCCATGTCGGTTTATGTGAAATAAACATATTTTGATTTTGGTTTGAGCGTGCATGGGAGACGCAGAGTGAGGTGCGCGGACCGATTGCAGGTCGTTACTTCTTCAAGGTACTCGTAGAAAGAAATGTTACAGGTCAATACTCATTCGCCGAGCGTATCGGCGAACGCAGCGTCGAGCATTTGCAGGAACGTTACGTTACATGGAAATGCTTACGGAAACAGCTTTTACCTGTATTGTACCATTTGTGAGAATGTTGCATTACATGGAAATGCTCGAGAAAATGCTCTAGTGTATACTTAACACTTTGCGAGACACTAAACGCCCACAGACGTAATAACAATAAAACTTCTTTTGTCTCGTTCATTGTCCTTTAGTTGGTTAATCTTTATTAGTATACAGATAGTTTGATCAAGATTAAGTTCTTACAAACATACTTTGCCATCACGATCGATCTGAAGAGTATGTTTGTTTGAACGGGCTGATCTCTGTAACTTCTGGTTTGATTTGAAAAAATATTTTTCTTTCGATAGCCGTCTTCTTGACGAAGGCTATAGGCTATTTAGCTTCTCGTTAGGACGCTTAGGAGCCGAGAAAAAAGACAAAAAGTCACAAAGATTGCTAAGCGATAACGAAGTGATAGCGCGGGCAGGTGATGCGTTGCGACAGGGTGTGTAGGGGGGAACACGAATTTTCACGCGGACGAAGTCGCGGGCAGAAGCTAGTTAATTTATAATTCCAAATTACTCACAGTCTAACAAACACAGTCACGTGAGTGAAGCCTCGGGATTTGCTACTTTTCCATAAGATGGAATCTGATCATGATCTGAGTTGAAGTATCAGGGAGAATAATGGTTGATATTTATCAACCATTATTCTCCCTGATACTTGAAAAGCCCTTTACAACTAGACAATAACAATTAATTTCTTAAGTAACTTATAAGTAATTAGATATTATAATGTTGTACATTTAAATACCTGTCTAAACAAATGAAAATTAATATTATCTTAACAAAACAGGCGTGGCACTTTTGCTGCCAAAACTTCGTTAACTAAATAAAGAGCAATAACATTGTCAGGTTCTCCAACCTAGTCTACGTAAAATTAATTTGGCTTTTAATTGAACGTCTGCCAACACACCTAGTATGTTGGTATAATCTTCTTGGGACCGAAATTAGTTTTTACCTTTTGAAATAGATAGTGCAATTAAAAATATGTTTTTAATTTGAGACCTTGTGGAATTTTGCCCTTTTCTCTTGTAGCTCTTCTTCTGTTTGACAGGTCCTGAACGTTTACTTTTGAGAATGTTTTGAGGGGTTTTGAGCAGTGGTAACGGCTGCGACTTTCGAGTTGTAGGTCGTAAGTTCGAACCCAGAAAAGCGCTGTACTTTGTGTAAATTATTCATCACCATTGCTTTCAAAACGGCGATCGGAAATCATCGTGAGGAAACCGGCATATCCTAAAACCAAGTTCTAAGACAATATGTGACATCTACCAAACCGCACTGGGCTCGCGGGGTGGATTAAGACCCAGTCCCTCTCACCGAGAGGAGGCCTGTGTCTCAGTAGTGAGAGCATTATATGCTGATTATGCTGCAGAAAAAATGCTAAATCTTTTGGTTCTTCGACTGTAATTAGTCTACAGTTAATTGACAGATGTTACGCAGTGACAGATCGGGAGGGTAGTACTATAATCATCACGTTTACCAAATACATTGGTGATTGTACAGAGGCCAGCACATCAAGTTACCCCAATCTGTCAAATTTATTTGATGGATTTTCAACTTTACCACAAAGGAATAAGCTTCATATTCAATTGCGAAAATTTGACAGATTGGGGTAGCTTGATGTGCTGGCCTCTGTATAATAAAGTCTTATTTTAACGAAGTAAGTTTGCTCATCTGCTCTATATAAATATTACTCACGTTTCGAGAAACGTGCTTATAAATAGGGATCGGATAGTTATTATTTCTAGACAACAACTGACAGTATTAGGTCACTCCTGCTGTGAAAATTCTAGGAACTTTGTTTTGATCCTAATAAGTCTAGATTAGCGAAACGTGATTGAGTTTGAAAGCTTGTATAAGCATTTAGGCCGCCTTTATCTAGTGATTATTTATCTAATCATAATCAGCCTCCATCTAGACCTGCCACGATGTCACTTGCCATTAAGAGGGACCCATTGAGTCGTAAGTTTTGCCCATTGTTCGTCTGACATGCGGCAGATGTGTCCAGCCCAGTTCCATTTTAGCGTGGCAGGTTTCTAAGTGACATCAGTTATCTTTGTGATGGAACGGATGGTAGAAAAAAATATATCTGCTGTTCTACATTTTGACGAGTTATGCAAACATAAATGTAGGGAACAGTTGATTTTTTTTCGCGACCGATTCCGATCATTTTTAACCGACTAAAAAGGAGGTTCTGTATTCGACCCGTATGTATGTTTGTATGTCCGCGATTTTATCAAAAAGTAATTAACCAATTTTGATAATTCTTTCATTAATGTGATCTACATAATTTCAGGAAGGTTTTAGTATATAATACATTATGTAAGATGTTATATGCATAAAATGTACTGCATCTCCGGCATTTCTATGCGAATTTTGATGATTCTTCTAGTCGGTGTCTTCTATTGAATTTGTGTGGGGTAGGTACAAAAGCGAAAAATTAAAAGCGTTTAAAAAAAAACCAAAGACTTCAAAAAAAAACTACAAAGTGATAAATAACTTTAATTTCGGAAGTCGGTGTCAATGAACGAAAATGCGGAACCAACGACACCGACTTCCGAAATTAAAGTTATTTATCACTTTGTAGTTTTTTTTTTAAGTCGGTTGTTTTTTTTTTGTATATCGTCAGAAAAGGCGATAACAAGTATGTGGTATAATTTATTGCATATTATTTGTGGTGTCCATACTGTATTTGCATTTGATAGCCCAATTCTTGAGGAAGGCTGTTTAACATCACGCTAGGACCATTAGGAGCCGAGTAAGAAGAAATAAAGTTAGAAAACCACAATGGGACCCAAGAGCATAACTTAACTCATATTATCAACAACTATAATACGCGATCTATGGCTGCCGGCAAATTCAATGTACGCCAGCACATAAACCTACCCGTAACTGTCAAATTTCCCCAATCAAATTTGAACCTTATGCTTTACTGATAAGGTTGAAAATCTATTAAAGAAATTTGACAGATTGTAGTAGGTTGATGTGCTGGCGTCTGTACCCAGAGTCAACAATTACTTTGGCGACAGAACTCTATAAAAACGACAACCATATCTATTGAATAGTTTGCCCGCAGACATAAGGAGTGAAACCAATAAAAATTAAAAAGACATTATTTAGAAATGATTAAAAGTGCTACCTAAGTCTTAAGTATGAATTTTTAAGTTGTGCGTAAAGACTCGTCAGACCCCACAGTCAAACCATTACTACGATGTGATGCGACGGGGTGGGCCGGGAGAACCAGAAATTTCACGCGGACGAAGTCGCGGGCAGGGGCTAGTTTAGCAATATTTTAAAATGTTGACAACATTGTTTCTTCGCCATTTTATTGTACCCCAAACGTAGGGGCAGAATAAAATAGCTCAGGGTTTTAATCGTACGTTTTTATACCAGCGCCGAACTTACCCCAACATAATCTAAATACTCGAAATTAAACCCGTGAATAAAAAATGCAGAAGGTTCGTACCTTCTACATTACATTAGTACATTTGGAGTGAGTGTTCGAACACTCACTCCAAATGTACTACGCTACTGCGGGTAAGAGTTACGAGGGTACACGCTACGAGGCTACCCGCTACGAGGCTACGCGCTACGAGGCTACGCGCTACGCCATTCTGACAAAATCTTTTCTTGAAAATCTCACCGGAATGAATTTTGTGCACGTCCGCATTTTAGAACCTTTATTGCCCAATAATCGGTAAGATACTGCCAACATTATCATCATCTGCCTTTCTCCTACTATTTTGGGGTCAGTTTCCAGCCTAACCGAATACAGCTACATACAAGCTAATACTATTTTACGTGAAGCGATTGTCTATCTGACCTTCACAACGATACCTCTTGGTAAGACTGGTTGTCATCGGATAAAACCGCTTCTTACAAATATGACCAAAATATAACCACGAACTAATTTAATTCCGTTTACTCCAAGTTGGAGTATTCTCTTCTCATATCCTTAAGCAAGTCCTTGAAGTTTGCTTGTTTAGGGTTTTAGACTGATCAGGAATTTCGAATGCTTTGGAAATTTGGCTCACGATGCGGTTTAAAGATACTCAATAAATTACGCATAGCAACTAAAAAATGCTGGAGGCGTCAAACTGACGATTTTGATGTATTTTTTACCCGACTACGGAAGGTAAGAGTATATAATTTTAACCGGTATGTATGTATGTTTATCTATTCAAAAGTCCTTATAATAATTTGACAAATGAGGTATCGTTAGAAGCGACTTGACCGTCCGCTGGTTATAGGCTTGACATAGCCTATAACCAGCGGACGGTCGAGTCGGTTCAGCGGTTTAAGCGTGAAGAGGTAACATACAGACAGACACACTTTCGCATTTATAATATTAGCATGGATTAGTGTGGATATGTGTCGGGAATCACTCCCATGACTCTATGATGCGAAAATAAATGAAAGAAAATTTAAAACTCATATTAAAAGTACACTTTGTAAACAAGGATATTACAAATTAGAAGATTACATCCAAGATAAGAATGCTTGGAAACATGCTGGTCCTGCTCCATAGGACAATCTAGAGTCTAGACAAAATCAAACTGGTCGCTAATTTAATTTATAAATTTTTTTATGATATTAGTTTTACTTTTTGTGGCTACAGTGACTCACACACTTGTTAAAATTATATAAAAATAATCTACTTTAACAATAGTTGTAAATATCTGAGCACCATGTATCTATCAAATAATTGATTTACCTCTCATTGCTTTATTTTTAATTCTTTTTACCTTTTGTTGGCAGACTAATTTTTATTCTAGATGCATCGTCTTCACATATAATTAATGTACCTATACAGAACTTGTAAAACATTTTAATAGAGTAACGGTGGAGTTTCTTGCCCATTCTTCTCCATACGAAAACTACCTTTTGGAATGGGCGACTAGAATCAATTCGTTTTACTATAATTTTTGACTTTCAAAAGTGCCTTTAGTGTGCCTAATTGTAATAAATGATTTGACTTTGACTTTGACTTTGCGACATAACGCTAAAGCCTATATCTAAAAAGTAATTAAAAGTAGAAAGTGTGATTGCAAGTTTCGTATAGCGTTTTATGATTGTTTTGCGTGACGGAAAGCGAAAAGTAACTTCATCAAAAACATGTGAATGTTTTTGATGAAGGTGCAGGTGTGAACCTGCCTTTTAATTGAAATGAGAATTTACGATCTTACGTCACTTTGATGTAAATATTTTCAGCAGTGGAGTTGTGAATAGTTGTGATAATGGTTTTTTTTTCTGGTCTGTTGATGAGTATGAATGTCGATGGCTATATAAGAGTAGGGGATGACCAAAGAAACGTTGGATTGACTGTGTGATGGATGTGAATGAGGAAAGGGGACTACCGAGATGACGACTAATACAGAAGTATGAAAGAAAGAAAGAATAAAGTTTATTTGGACACAGTTCGCGAAACAGAAAATACAAAATAAGAAAAGAAAGAAAGAAAAAGAAAGAGAAGATAGAAAATAAAAAAAAGTAAATAAATAAAAGAAAGAAAACAAAGAAATAAAAGAAAGAAAGAAAAGGAAGAATAGAAAGAAAAGAAAGAAGATGCAGCTGAGTACCAGTATTTTCCATGGAGCGACTGCCTATCTGACCTCCACAACCCAGTTACTGGGTAATACGAAACCCCTTGGTAAGACTGGTTGTCAGACTTTCGGGCTTCTGAAGACTTTCCGAGGCACGGAGGGGGTCTTGGTATGTAAAGATGATCACCCATCCACGGACCAACCGCGGCAAGCGTAGCTTAACCTGTTCGATCGACCCGTGCGGCTGTTATTACTTAGCCACAAGCCCCTAAAGAAGATAAATAAATACGATTATTTGCGATAAATATGTCGCTAACACTTTGTAGTTTTTTTTTTAAATCGGTTGTTTTTTTTGTAAAAAAGTTTTTATTTTTCACTTTTTAGTTGTACCTACTCCACACAATTTTAAATAACACTAGTGCATTGAAGAATTGAAGACACTGACTAGAAGAATCATCAAAATTCGCATAGAAATGCCGGAGATGCAGTACATTTATGCATATAACATCGTAAATAAGAATAATTACATAATGTATTATATACTAAAACCTTCCTGAAACTATGTAGATCACATTTAGTGAAGAATTATCAAAATTGATTCATTAGTTCTTGAGAAAATCGCGAACATACAAACATACATACGTTTCGAATACAGAACCTCCTTTTTTGAAGTCGGTTAAAAAGTAACAGTTTTTTATTTTGGTACAAAAAGTTTACATAGGTATTATAATGGAAACGATGACACCTACAAAGGTTAAAAACTGTGTCGCAGCTATCAACGCCTGTTTAAACATAAGAAACACATTGTTGCCGAGTTAAATATTACATGAGTACTAAAATAAAGATCGTGTACATGCAAAAATAAAATAAAAAATACAACAAAAAACATGCAAACTGTGTATGTTGAGGTGTGCAGTGAGGAGTGGTATAAAAACACAAACATAAATAACAAGAAAGAGAAACTTGCATCACATTCATGCAAAACCGCCATCGCTCAGCATAATGTTTTGACCCTATGCCACAACGCTGATTTACAGCGACAACCGGCAAGAAAGATTAAATTAATTTATCTTTTATCAGTTTCAGTTTTGCCATTGAGCTCTCAACTTTGACAAGCCTAAGCTAAGATAATCCTTAGAAATCCTTCGAGTTATCTTTTGTCTTGCGCGTGATCAATTAGATTCCAAGTTTATTTGTTTGAGTCCATTGGCTTTGAAGCCTATCTGGTAATTAATCTTGTCATGTCGTAACCAGCTCGCGT
Source organism: Hydraecia micacea (assembly GCA_914767645.1). Taxonomy (NCBI): domain Eukaryota; kingdom Metazoa; phylum Arthropoda; class Insecta; order Lepidoptera; family Noctuidae; genus Hydraecia; species Hydraecia micacea. The sequence goes on along the minus strand of OU611783.1, from coordinate 4,791,485 downwards.
CTTTATAGTATCGTTTTTATAAAGAACCTGAAAATAATATGAGTTGTTCTGGTCTGATTCCCTGAACCTAAATCCCCTGCTAGTTCATCTTCTGTTTTAATCTCTGCCTTATCCACTACAAACTTTCTCATTCCGTAACATTCGCAAGGTAAATTCAAAAGATTCGGCACCATTTTTGTAATTAAATACACAGTAAATTATACCAAGTTTTTTTTTTGTCTTAAGAAGATATAATGGATGTAAAAATACTCTGAACGAAACAGAGAATCATTTTTTCTTGCTGTTACTATGATATTTTTTCTTGCTCTGGAACCTTCCGGTTACAGAGATATTAATGGTCAAAGTTCCAACTGTTTTTGCTGTTTTTTTTTACGAAAACAAGTTTTAAATGTTGCAACTTAACTCTAAATACTCCCACGATTTCTGTAGCGCTGGAGTTAGCGGATGCACCCAAAAGCGAAATGTTTTGTGTGCTACCGTAAAATGAGAATAGAAACACCAAAAAATAAAAGTTGGTCCCGGCAATTATTTTTGTACAAAGCTATTTAGTTTGATATACAGAATTCGTAGATGACAGCTTTGTGAAGGGTTGTTACACCCTATATAAATTCTATCAATAACTTTAAAAAAATCATCAATATTTTAAGTGGCCGATACTTTTCACCTCGACGGACACAAGGGCGTTTTGACGACGTAGTATCTGGTATTCTTATTCGGGTCGAGTTGACACGGGCCGAGTTGTCACTGACCCGTATATTCTTGAGCGTCTGACTACCCGTAGGTAACGATTGTCAAAGATGTATATGACAGTCAGGACCATCGGCTTATAATAGTTTCAGAGACACGGAGAGGTTCCGATATTAAATAGATGGTCATCCATCCAGACCTACCTCGGCAAGCGTAGCTTACCCTTGATCTATAGAGGTATGAGGAACAGGGAGTAAAGTTCACTCATACTCTATAGAAAAGGGAGGATCCTCCGACCAGACGGGTGTTGTGTCTGGCGTGACGTCGGTATGACGCGTTGTTTGCATGTGGCGTTGTAAATACCGTTACAGATCGATCGAATCGTGCGGCTGTTACTTTTCCACGAGCCTCTCTGAACCAGTCACTTTTAAACTTAAGATTTGTAGGCCAACTACGATAGTTAATCTGGATACTTTACGGTTCTAGTTAAATAAGTGTTAAAAACTTACCTTCGATAGGAAGTAGGAACCTACTCAGCAAGTTTTATGATAAAACTTTTTTACTGCCATCCCGGAGTTAAAAGTAAAGAAGGATCGTAAAATTGTTTTACTAGTATTTTATGCGGAACAAATTGAACTATGCGTCTTACATAATGTTAACGTTGTTAAAACTACATGCTACACCTTGTGGGAGATATCGCAGGATACTACAGTATTTTTCATATTCACAGCATATTTGTACTCTTGATACATACAAGTAAAGCGCACGTCGCTTCATAAGATAAAAAATACTATATAACAAAAAAAAAAATTTTCGTCATGTTAAATTCTTTATTGGGTTTGGGCTGGTCAAGTCAGCCGCATGCACAGTGACCGCTGGGCAACAGTCTCTACACGGTGGGTGCCTGAGGATGGACGACACCGCGGAGACCCAGGAAGAGGTGGCGAGACGACCTAGACGCGTACTGCTACCGCAAGGGTTGGATCGAGCTGGCCCCGGAAAAGGATGCTTGGAAGACTAAAAGCTGGTTCAATTTCAGCAATAAATTTTTAGGGAGCAGTGGTGCCCAAGTGGTAACGGCCGCGACTTATGAGTTGTAGGTCGTAGGTTCGAATCCAGACAGGCGCTTTACTTTGTGAAAATTATTTCATCACCACTGCTCTCAAAACGGTGAAAGAAAACATCGTGAGGAAACCAGCATGTCCTAGAACCAAAAATTCGAAGACGTGACATCTGCCAACCCACACTGGGCCCGCGTGGTGGATTACGGCGCACTCCTTCTCACTGAGGGGAGGCCTGTGTCCCAGCAGTGGGAACATTACAGGCCGATTATGATGAATAAATCTTTTACGAAAAGACACTCTTCGGTATGTGCATTCAAGCTTTTATTTAGTTGAAAGCACGGATATCTATGGTTGATAGTGTATTGAAAGTCTTGTACAAAATCTCATAGAAAAGATTTTGTAGAGAAAATTTTCAACAAAACGCTTGTGACGACCGATATTAGGAAATTCCATCGAATACGTCTTATCGTAAGACTTATCTTTAGAATTTGGACATAGGTAGCCGATGTTTTATGATGAAATGGCTTTTCACAAAAAGAAAAACCTTTGACTTGTATCGTTCAACCTTTGAAAATTTATTGCAAACCGTCTTTTATTTGGCTTACCAACACAATTTGTTTGAATGTGAATTTTACCATGACTGTAATTTACCTGATTACACTGTAATTGGAAAACATTGTAAAAACCAATTATTTTTAAAATAGTCTATAGGAAACGACCAATTGTGACCATGTACAGACGCCAGCACATCAAGCTACCCGAAACTATCAAATTATCCCAATCAACTGTGAACCTTATGCTTTAGCGATTAAGTTGAAAATCTATTATAGAAATTTGACAGATTGTAGTAGCTTGATGTGCTGGCGTCTGTACCTAGCTTCTGACGTTTCATAAGTGCCCAGGTAGGTTTATGTGAAATAAAATATTTTGATTTTAAATGCTGTTTCTAGATGATAATAATTTATCTTCATTGAAATATTATTCTTATGTAAGACACGTAATCATCTATAGAATTTGTGTTTCTAGGTTTTGGTATAATAAGTACCCCATTAATTATCACTTTAATACATACAATCAACCTCATTATACCTTACTATTTGCACCAGAAACACTTTACCACCATCTTGTTTATATTCCCAAATGTAATAATTAAACATGAATAGGTGACATAAGCATAATTTACGAGGTGTTTACATTCAAAATTATGGTTTATTATAATTATTCTTAATTGCGTTCAGTTAACACTAAACGCAATAAATAATATAACAAACCATAACCTTTGATGAATAATTTTGCAGTACTGAAGATAAATTATACATGGTAACTTTTAATTTGACGTATTCCTTCCAGGACGTGATACCTATAGTGATACATTTGCAACAATTAAGGTGACTACAGGACCTAAACGCAAATTTTATAATGCCTAAAAGTATTATGATCGACTACAGTAAACAAAATCAGGAAAATAAATATAATATTCTTCAGGGTATACGCTAGTTAGATAGTGTGAAAACATAATACAACTATTATAATTTGATACGATAGAAAAATATCATGAAGATACCTCTAAAAACTTTCTTTTCACAATAAAAACCATTCTAATATAAGTACATACAATCATTCAGATTTTTTGTCAGATTATTCTACAAGCAATGTTCATACTAAAGCACTAGGGTTTTAATTTTTTAGTCCAAACAATAGATTTTTTGCAACAAATTACCAGCGTCGTGTCATTGCGCTTCTCTTTCTTTTCTATGCAGTCAGACAGTGACCGCGCTTTAGTTCATGTAGTCCCCAGCACCCCATAAATCATACGCAAAAATTAATGGGATTCGAAAAAGCCCAATTTTTATGTTTTATTTTTAAATTCCCCAGAATTCGTCACTAAATATCACTATCCTCTAAATTCTTAAACTGAATGGTCTTCATTGCTTTTCCATCAAACTTTCTATTAAAAGAAGGCCAATTCTTTTACTTGAAAGCGTTCAAATTCAATTCGCAATCTCATCAATTTCAAAATCTAATAGGAATTTTTGACGGATTGAGACCGATTAAATAAAAAAAAACAAAAATAGGAAAAACAACGGGATTTCCCTTTAGAAATTGTGGCTTACACGTCTCAAATATAGGTAATATTATTTGGTTCGTTAAATAATGTTGCTTGTTATTGATTCTATTGCCTCACAGTAAAACTTTTACTGTGAGGCAATAGACTACGGGAATTGGGTTGAACCAAGCCAGACATCACAATACCAAATAAATAAATAACCGAAATCCTTTCTAGGCACAAATATTATAAAAAGTAAAGAAAGAAAATAACTGAATTTGACCCAGGTTATAAACGAGTGTCTGTGAATGTTGTTATGTTCACGGATATCAGAAGGCAAATTCCCGTAATTAAATGCGTTCAAAATCTAGTCGCAATCACATCTCAGCGACAAACAATGTCAAAAACTTGTCAAAAATGTTAGAAAACGAAATTACGTTAAGTCTACTCTCGGCCGCTCGACCCCAATAAATAATGTGTCCACTGGACCCTTAACTATAGTTTATTCTAGACCCTTGGGGGTCAAGAGTGGATTTTGTTTTCCAGCCAAGTTTTAGTTTCCTCTCGACCCTCAAAGTACAGTTAAGATGATAAATCATCATCAGTCTACCCTACAGTTGCATACTATTTAACTAAAATACCATCAATATGATTTTTATAATAATTTGAGTTTTAGTAGTTATCAAGTGATTGGTGCATGCACAAGTTCTATTTGCAAACATGTCTGATATACCGACTACAAGTGATAGTAGAGAGGAGGACGCGAGAGGTATTTTTGATAGATTTAGACTGCAATCTGTGAGCGTTCTTAAAATTACGAGCTTTTTATTAAAATGATTTCGTTAGCACACCGATCCGAGGATGTTGGATTTTGGCGCTCGGCATCGTTCACTCGCCTACCAAATGATCGAATAATGAAACGAAAGAAGCAGGTGACCCTTCATTCTTATGTAATTTTGTCGGTGTCGGGGAACGTGGAATGAAACCAAAATATAAACAGTCACACAAGTCAAACCATTCACTCGTGCTCGAGTGAGTCGTCTAATATATTTTGACAGTTCGACAACATTCATCGCGTTATTTACAATGTTGAGCAGACGATTTTTTAAACATATGAAGTAATGGTTTACCTACCAGTTTCTTTCAAAATCTTTCGGATTGTGATTAAAAGTGTGTTCCTTAAGTAGGGTGCTGGTCAATGTAGGAATAGTAAAAGTTCCTCTACTTTATAAATAATACTAGCTGACCCGGCCGGCGAACTTCGTACCGCCTCAGAATTAAATAATGTGAGAAAGTTCAATAGACACGTGGCGCCATCTATTATCATAATCACGTTATTGTTATTTTCCTCGGGAACAGCACTTTTTTCGGGATGAAGTTCTCTTGACAACGTATACCTACTTATGCAAAAATTCAGGATGATCGGTTCAGGAATAGGTAACAAACGTACTTTCGCATTTATAATATTAGTTAGGATGTATAATTAAGTAGTAAAGAGAAGCCTTCAAATAATTCAAAAGCTTATCACGTACATATGTATTCGAATCGTCTTTACCTTGTAAGCATGATAGTAAATCTGTGTCTTGATAAGATTGGGTAACTGAAGCTCAAAGCCGCTTCTCTATTCAGTTAGCGAGAAAGACATTTTGATACATACCTAATGCATACATACCATTATTTCCAGCGAGGCCAGAAATTGGCTCTTCTTTAGCCTTTGTTGTTATTTACTAGATAAGACAATCAGATTGTCATTGACACGCTAGGGTAAACCGATATTCAATTTAGGCTTGTCAGTAATTAATCAGAAAACTAGTTGTCCGTTCCAAATCTAGGTCATCATCGAGGAGAAGGACAAGAAACTCCATGGAAACAGTATTAAAGTATTCTATCAACAAATCTCTTATATTGGCATAAATTATCATTATTTTAAAAACAATTAATTATACCTCTTGGAAAATGGTCCAAGAGAACTTATTTTTATGTAAACTTTTAGATTTATGTAACCCTGTAGACTTTAAGGAAATTTAAAGCACTGTTTTTGGCAAATAAGCATTTTCTTATCTTATCACCGCCATTAAGTCCAGAAAGCCAACAACAGTTAACTAGCTAATTAAAGTTATCGCAAAACGAACTTCAAGGCCTGAAACTATTCTATAGTCCATTCAGGATATACAATACTGAATTCACCCTGGAACCGTCTAGCTTTTATTAACAAAGGGAGGCTCGTTAGTTGTGAACCTGATTTCACTAAACAGCGGTTTTTAAAGACCTAGGAGCTTTCAAATGTCGACCACAAGCGGTACCCGAGATACCTAATGTTAGATTACGGCCTGTTATTACGGTCCAACTGTAGGGTTATTCAAACAAAGGGTAAATGCAGTTGGTTTTCTGATAAGCATAGAGAGATAATGAATAGAATAGAATGAGTAGAATTCTAAATAGAAATAGAATGAAATCAATAAAAAAATGCTGTTTCACAACTTTCAGTGTTGAGCATCTTAGTGCTCAAATACACGAGCGGCACGTTGTCGACGGCTGCAGTTGCCTCGTGTGTATTATTCCTTATTCCTAAAGGTTGCTGTTGGGTTGCTACCATTGACAAGTCTGTCAAAATCGTTGTGATCTTTATTTATTTAATACTCCAAGCACAAAAATGTACAGAGGCGGACTTAATGCCATAGGCATTTTCTACCAGTCAACCCACACAACGTCACAATAAGGTTGCTGTTAGGTCCCTGCTGTCAGAGGTAAAATAACTGTGAACCGCACTTTAAGTCACTACCAGCTAAATGGTTGCTTTTGATATTATTATGATATATGAAAAAAATCACGGCAGTAGTACTAAAATATAACGAAATTAAAAGGAAAAGTATCACAGCTGAGTAGGCTTTACAAGTTTACGAGTAATAGTCGACCAACTTAAATTTGCAGTTGCAATGTATGGGAGAACATGATTTTCAACTACAATGTTAAGTTTTTTCTTGAGGTAAATTCATTCCAACTACGGAGCCCTTCATTGTGCGTGGTCCGACACGCACTTGTCCGGTTTTATTCATCTCGATTTTCTCGGTAGCTAGTAGCCTGGAGTGGATTTGTGCCCGGTTGATGGCTCGCCCCCTATTACATGAGACTTAAATATTATTGGCGAAATGTGGATGTTGTCTGTGGACCATCTTTACATACCGAGACTCCTCCGTGCCTCGTTGGTCCTGGCTGTCACTCGTGGATCTCTTACTGTCGGTACGGCTCTTCAGAAGCCCGAAAGTCTAACAACCAGTGTTACCGAGGGGTATCGTATTACCCAGTTAAACTGGGTTGTGGATGTCAGATAGGCAGTCGCTCCATGTAGAATACTGGTATTCTGCTGCATCCGGTTAGACTGGAACGACCCCAACATGGTTGGGAAAAGGCTAGGCAGATGATGATCTACAACCTTTGCAAAGAAAGAAAGCTCATCAACGACAGACTGACAACACCGTTCCGGTTCCGCCTTTTTATTCGCAGGACCTTCAACATAAAGATGAAAAACTCATTTCCTTTCTTCCTTATCTAAAGAAAGTACTAAAACAGACAATAGATTAACTTAACAAAGACAGTCAGTCAGTCATTGCTAGCACCAGTTTATTCTTAACAAAATTAATGACCCCTGAAATTGCAGCAATCCCTTTAACTCCTGGGATTATGGATTTAATGGGGTGCCCTTGACCACCTCCGTAAATCCTCTTATAAAATAGAACTGATTGTAAATTTGAATCCGGTTTTACGAGTATATCAGTTTGGGAGGGGTATAAGTATCGTGAAACACGCGAGTTGGGGATCTAACAAAAACTGCAATTTATGAGAATTTCGGTATACGAATAAAGGGTACTCTCGGTATTTAAATAATGGCCCAGTTTTTCTGCTCGTTTGTTGTTGAAAGTTTGATAAATATGCCAAATTCTCCGCCACATGACGTTATAAGCGCGGTACTTTAAATGTTTCGTAAGTCATATTAAGCAGGGAGACTTGATAAAGAACATAGATAGCAACATATTTATGTGTGTCTTGTACATATATTATGTTTATGATTTGTAGGGTTGTCGGTGACTTAAAGGTTGATTAAATACGCAGTGTCAGTAGTACGATACGATATAAAAAAAACACTCCATATTTTATCACAATGACAGTTCCCAAGCTCAGTAACTGGGTTGTGGAGGTCAGATAGGCAGTCGCTCCGTGTAAAATACTGGTATTCACCTGCATCCGGTTAGACTGGAAGCCAACCCCAACATAGTTGGGAAAATACTGAGCATAATATGATGATGAAATCATCATCATCTGCTTAGCCCTTTTTTTATGGTTGGGAAATCATCTAATGACTCCCCGCTCTGGGTGGAGCGGAAGGGAGTGTCAGACTCTAACTGACTAAAACCCACCCGTATTCCTTCCTTAGCCCTTTATGTTTCGGGGCAGCGGTAACCCTTTCGGACGATCCCGCTACCCCGGTAGGCTTCGGCCCTAGCGGGCCCCTTCCTTTATGCTGACATCTCTTTGAGGCGCGCGTGGAACACATACGCGCCGTCCGGCACGGGTCTGGTCCTGATCGGACGGTGAGCTACCCATTCTGCTTAGCCCTTTCCCAAGTATATTAAGGCAACTGTCCTACCACCGGTGATTAACGAAAAAATGTAGAGATAGCAACTAAAAACGAGCGATTGACAATAGTACCGTAATTGTAATTGATCGTGTCGGGGACCCTTTGTGTGAAAACTCCAGTGTTTGGAACATACAATACTTTTTATATTTTTAGAACCCCCAGAAAATAAATCTTCGTGAATGGTAGAAACTAGATATAACTCGTAAAATAAATTACTTTGGCTTTCTTAGATAAGCTTAGGTTACGTAGATGATTGCGACTAAGATAGACTTTCTTTTTTGCGAAAAAGTTTATCGATTTATTTACCGAGAACGATTAAGGTTAGGTACTTTTTGTCTGGAGAATCAAGGTAACCGACATAGCCCGAAGAATGCCAAACGTGGGCAGGGCACATTGCTCGCAGAACAGATGGCCGATGGGGCCGAAAGATTCTGGAGTGGCGACCGCGTACCGGAAGACGTAGCGTTGGAAGGCCGCCCACAAGGTGGACAGATGACCTTGTGAAGGCCGCAGGAACCCGTTGGATGCTAGAAGCGAAGCACAAAACCGGTCGAAGTGGAGGTGTTTGGGAGAGGCCTATGTCCAGCAGTGGACGTCTTTCTGCTGTAATGATGATGACTTTTTATTGCTAGGTTATTTCAGTTAATTTATTTATCAAGTTTGAAAATGATTACGAGGGAGTCAGCGTTGCTACTTAGATAAATACACCAACCAACCCACACAACGTGGCAAAGCCGCCAGTCTCTTTGGGTAAATTACTTGTCGATATCGTTGCGGAGGAATTTTTCGACGCCATATTTTAGTTTGTTAATAGTTTCAATTAGTTTAAGTCAATATATTTTTATTGTAATAGGTTGGCAGTCATTTAAGGGCTGATTTTTTAATCGACAGATAATTTTTATTCGTGGAATAAAATTGACGTCTGACAGTTTTTGTATGGAAGAACTGTCAAAAATTCAAAATTATTCCGCCCTTAGTATAAGAAGTTTATCCAGTGTATATATTTTATCCCCATTAATAATTAATCTATTTTTCTCTTTGAGAAACTAATTTTCGGCCACCTAGGTTTGCCTAGGAGACGTTTTGTCGTAATGAAAATCAAGACATTGAGAAGGTAGAACAAGATTTTTCTGCAATTGCTTTTCTTTGAAACCATTTTATTTATTTATATATATTATACAAGGTGTAACATAATTAACACAAGACCAAAAGCTTTCACATAGTGCAAAGATCCCGAAAACATTGTCGCATATAAAAATTATCAATTGCCTGAACGTCACAATAATATTGTTAGCCTGCATTATCTTCCTAAAAATGTCACCCTCCCTTTCCCATTCAACATTTTCCTGTGCCACCAATATGGGCCAGTTTTTTAGTTAAAAGTCAAGGTCATCCCTTTGACATTTGGAGGGGCTCAGCACAATTGTCGTTGAGTGACGTCAGGCAGAGGTGTGTATTTTAAGCACATTGTTTAAAAGTAGTTACAATGTTGTTATGTTTCTTGTCGAACATTACAAACTGGTTTTGTACTTTGTAGTACCTAAGTATTTTTTAACAACTTGTTGTTAAAACAGGCAAGTAAATATGACGTTATCTTTTTTGTAAAATAAACTACTGCTGTCAAAACTATTGAGTTTTGACAGCAGTTTTTATCATGCTATATCAGAAATACATAGAAGGACAATTCCTGTAATTAGAAATGTTCAAAATTTACTCGTAATCTCATCTCAGCGACAATCAATGTGAAAATGTAGGGAAATCAGAGGTATTTTTGACATATTGAGACTGAGATCTGACTGTGAACGTTCTTAAAATTACGAGATTTGCCCCTCAGAAATAGAAGACGCTTTACTTATAAAAATTAGGTATGAATCCTCTTAAATGTCATGGTTCTTAAATAACCTGCATCTAAAACCGAACATGTATGCATCTCTGCGGGAATAATTATGTAAACTGCAAATTACAGGCGACCAGCGCTCAGTGTAGCCATTATGAACGGATCGCTTCCCGGAACACACCCAGCCACGCTTGCAATATCCTATTACACTTTGTCTTGCATCTAATTTGAATTTTACACATAAATTTTACATATACAGGTTGGAATTTTTATAATGCCACCTGAAGGGAAAGTACTCTTAATACTGTAGATAGAACATTTTACTCAAAGAAAACATTCCTTTATTTTTAACTCCCGACGCAAAAACGACGGGGTGTTATAAGTTTGACGTGTCTCTGTGTGTGTGTGTGTGTGTGTGTGTGTGTGTGTGTGTCTGTCTGTGGCATCGTAGCTCCCAAACGGATGAACCGATTTTCATTTTGTTTTTTTTTTGTTTGAAAGGTGAATTAGTCGGGAGTGTTCTTAGCTATGTTTGATGAAAATCGGTCCAAGATGGCCGCTGCCACAAAATGGCGGATTACATAATTTTTCACAACTCCCTCAATATGGGTATCAAATGAAAGGGCTTGACTAGTAGAATACTATGCACTATGATAAATTTCAAGTCCAAGATGGCCGCCACCAGAAAATGGCGATTTACATTTTTTTTTTCACAGCTTCCTCAATATGGGTATCAAATGAAAGGGCTTGACTAGTAGAATACGATACAATATTACAAATTTCAAATCCAAGATGGCCGCCACTACAAAATGGCGAATATCAAATAAAAGGGCTTGACAAGTAGAATAATGTACACTATATTGAAAGGGCATGAGGAATATTAACTAACGAAATGAAAACTAAAAACTTGAAAATTATTTTTTTAGTCTAATCAATGCCCTAGCTAGATTGATGAGGAAAGTGGAGTGATCATATTTTTTTCATCATCATATTCATTTATTCATAAAATATAAGCTAACAGTTTACACCAAATCGCTTATATCTATGCTAATTCTACAAAATTACATTAAACTTTTAATTAAAACTTCTTAGACTAAAAAATAAATAAAATAAAAACGGAGTAACATAAAATTTGTAAACAAAAAAAAAACAACCTTATACATAAAATTAGAAACTAAACAATTATTTCTTCATATTTAAGTAGATATACACATGTTTAGTAATTGTCGATCGAGAGTCAAAAAATAGATCTGCCTCAGGAATATACTTTAGAAAGTCATTTATTAACTTAATTGCTCTAGCAGTGGGAGTGTTGTTGGTTCGGGGAGCACGCCATGTAGGCGGGTAGCAGAGGAGTCTATGCTGCCGTCTTACAACGCCACGCATATACTGATCAGGAACATAAAAATTTATTGACTCTCGTAGAACGGGAGGGCCTAACGAATCATTTAGCTTTTAATACATTATTTACTACATTATCATTACCTTTTTTTCAATAAAACTGTTTAAAAAAAATATAATTAAGCCAAAGTATTTGGACTAGTATCATTATCCAGGGAGAAAACAGAGGAATACGTTAATATGGAATGGACGCCAACGACCACGAGTACCTAACTAGCTTCACTGTGGTAAAAATACGTACAGGTTCGCAGATTTCGGCGAGTCACGTGTCGATCGTATAGCGTGTTTACTAGTAATATAATATTATAACGTTTAAAAAGCAAGAAATAAAAGTTAAATTAAAAATTTAAAAAACCCCCGACTCAAACAAAAACCTCTAAAAACTAAAAAATAATATATATTGGCCCTTTAAGTTTAATATAAGTTGCAGGAAATCTTTTGATCTAAGCGTCCTCACGTCGGGGGACGGCTAATGAGAACGCCAAACAGATGAGGCTTAAACCCAGCAATAATGAATGCATGCTATTGTAGAAAATATAGCTGCTGTTAACTTCTAATTTTCATTAGCCGTCCCCCGACGTGAGGACGCTTGGATCAAAATATTTCCTGCAACTTATATTAAACTTAAAGGGCCAATATATATTACTAGCTTATGCCCGCGACTTCGTCCGCGTGAAATTTCACCCTCCCCCTTTTCACCCCCTTAAAGGTTAAATTTCCAAAAACCCCTTCTTAGTGCTCCCCTACATTATAATAGGAAGCCGTGTACAAAATTTCACATTCCTAGCCCCAGTAGTTTCGGCTGTACGTTGATATGTCAGTCAGTCAGTTCTCCTTTTATATATATAGATTTTTTAGTTTTTAGAGGTTTTTGATTGAGTCGGGGGTTTTTTAAATTTTTAATTTAACTTTTTTTAATAGAAAGAAAACTGCATTCAAATTTTCAAAAATTCGCTTGCCACACCCGGGAATCGAACCGACTAAAATCTGTAAAAATTACAACCTGTACTTTTATTGCATTGATCGTTAGGATCAATAATTATAAGGATGAAATCTCGAAAACTTTTGAATTTCGACCATACATACGTGGGGTTCAATTTGTTGCATTTTGGCCCCCCTATCAGCTCCTGAAGGATGTTCGTCGAATTACAAGTAACCCTGTATGCTAGTTACGCGGTAAACTCTGCTTGCGAGATGCAGGATTTTGCGTGACGTCAATATGACGCGTAGTTCGCATGTGGCGTCGGTTGTAGATACCGCTACAAGTAAACTAAAGTGTGTTTCCATTGTTCCAGGTATACTCGGTTCAAACTGTCAGTGAAAATGTGGTCCTCTAACGAATCTATAACATAAGTTGCAGAACTTGTGAACCATGCTTTATTTTGTAGTTCAAAAGTGATTTGAACTATGGAGAGTGTTAAAATAGTGCAGAATGGACGTTATGTATAACATCAGTTTAGAAAGGCAAAAGTTCTACGCGACACATATTTTCAACAAATATCCCGAATCAAAAGACGTGGAAGTAAGTTTGACATTTCGATCAGATATTTTTGCTTTATTCTTTTGAACACAGATTTCTTTTGAAAGTGCTATCCTTAATCTAAACACGTGGGAGTAAGTTTGACATATAGATACGACGACTATATGGTTGAGAGAAAATTACACGAATCGGATTTTATTTTCGTATTATTTTTGAAGAACAAATAGAAGGACGTTTAGACAAGGCGTCTCAAGTCTCGAGTGGGTAGTTACAAATGAAAAAGATCCTGAAATAACAAAGAGATGGCGCGTCTAAGACACTATCTAATATGGCAACTCAAGTCATGAATACGTCTGAATGTGTTATTACATTTATTTACTAGGAACACCAACTATATTTTAATTAACATACATTTTACATTATAATATTATATCATTTTTCGAAAAAAAAAAAGTTATATATACGTAAACTAGTAAACCATGAGCCATTGTACGTGTACTTAAAAAGAAAATGACAACTACAACAGGTGGAATTTGTTGACACCGCAGACTTCAAAACTTTAACTACTCTACCCACATTGCCGTCGAGCTTTCACAACATTTCTGAACATACTGTTAAACATTCTGAACTTTATACAGGGTGTAATTGAATTCATGAGCATCCTTTTAAGGGGTCATTGTAATCATCATTATGAACAACTTTTACTATGGGACCAAACCTGAAATCGCGAAAAAAAAATCAGCTTTTCCCTACATTTATGTTCGCGTAACTCGTCAAAATGTAGGGAACAGCTGATTTTTTTTTCGCGATTTCTGGTTTGGTCCCATAGTAAAAGTTGTTCATAATGATGATTACAATGACCCCTTAAAAGGATGCTCATGAATTCAATTACACCCTGTAGATTAACGTCGATGTACTTTCAGCGGTTCCAAATTTGGTAATTCAAACTTGCACGAAGTATTCGATTGTATGATAAATTCATTATTGGTCTATTTTAACCGAAACCAAATATAAAACCTATTCCTTGAATACTTCATTTACTTAGCTTATTGAAAATTGATTTTATTTGAAATGTGGGTAGATACCTAATTGGCGCCCAAAGTGGTACTTATTTCATGTTGTTATAAATGGCCGCCGAGCAAGCGAAATGTTTCTGAACTGACGACATTCCAAACTTGATTCATTAACGTAACCTTTTACCCTTAAAAATATATAAGTAATATAAAATGTTTCGAAGAAATTCACCTCTATGCTATGTGGCAGCACCTAAGAAGAATCGATACGCTAGGTCTATTAATAGTGATACCTACCTATATCGGATAGTCGAAAGCAATATAATGTACAGGGTGAAATTTTAATCACAGTTTTCCTCTTAAGGTCATTGTACTCGTCATTATGAACAACTTCATCGATGGGACCAAACATAAAATCGCAAAAAAAAAATCAAGTGTTCCCTACATTTTGACGAGGTATGCGAACATAAATGTTGGGAACAGCTGATTTTTTTTTGCATGATTTCAGGTTTGGTCACTTTAAAATTTTACCCTGTATAATGAACCATGTTGCTCACAACTACCCACGTAAAAAAAACTTCAGTTTTTTTGGCGCCCAACGTGGTTATAGTAATAGTCATTCTTTAAAACTCTGTTCACCGTTATTTAAGGCGGATCTCACACTCCAACGCACCACGCAACAGGGCGCGGGAAACGGATTCTAATGCCCCGCGCGGAAACGCGTTTTTATTAAAAGCGCGTGTCCCGCGCACCGGAGCGCGGCGGGTAGTTCACACTGCATAAAATATCCCACAATCCGCGAAATAAAACTATGTGATTATGACAAACTAAAACATAAAATATACGTTTTTTAATATTTTTATTTATTACACTTATTAACTAGCTAAATCTCTGTTACCATTAATTCACCACTATCCGATCAAACCGAAACTTCACGTGCACTGACATTATTTTTTCCTCATCAAACTGCTTAGCCACTCAAATGTCCGCCGGACGAGAGTAACTGCGATCGAAAACTTAATAAGGCAGGTGTACAAAAGCAGCAACCTTATTGAGTAACATATTGCAAATCTATTGCTTTATAATATGTTCGAAAAATTTGTCTACTCAACAACGTAAATAACTCAATGAATGTTGTTGATAATCAAAATGAAAGCCATTGCTACTGATAGTGTGTTACGCATTTACCCTGCTGCGCTGGTATATGTGAGCTATAAGTCAGGTAGGTAATTATATTATATTTATTATTATATAAAACAAGGTTTTTATTAAGAAGTTCTATTCTTAGGCAATGGTTGACATTCACGTTAATAGTTTTCTCTCGTTAAGTTGATCCTTATAGTTATTTTTATGCTAACGAGGGCTGATTTTCTCAACGTCAGATAAATTTTGTCCGTGGAATAAAATTGACGTTTGAAAGTTTTTGTAGGTAAATATGTCTGGCAGGCGGTAGACTTTGGGCTGAAAAGTTAACCCTAACTTTTCAGCCCAAAGTCTACCGCCTCGGAAGACCTGTCCTCCTAATGAGCTGTCTTGAGACATTTCCTATCTTTTAAGTTAGCCTACTACCTACTCAAAATGAAGGCAGGGAGCAACACCAAAATACACTTACACACAGTGCTATCAACCCACGGAATTTATAATGGAAGGTCCGGCATCGGTCGGCATCAAGTCTAACCATATCCAGCTGAATACCAATATTTTACATGGACTGACTGTCTATCTGACCGCCACAACCCAGTTACTGGGTAATACGATATCCCGATGGTGTCCTACTGTTAGAATAATTCAGGTGATAATTAACTACGGCTACTAATTAGGTAATTCCTTTATATTATGTATAATAAGAAAATAACGTAAAATAATAAGCACCTTGTTTAATAAAATTAATAATGAGTTGCAAACGCCCCTCTGGAACAGGCTTATTAATTTGTTTTGTTTTAATGACATCGTTCTTTTGTTTATAATATTTGAAACGTACCTATTGTTCTATACAATATAATATGTTCTATGAAACTTGGGTGTTCTTACTCGTTACGCACTTCCGTTGAGACATTATTTCATACGAACCTACGGAAGTAACGAGCGTTGCCTTCAATCCGAGTAAAAAAAAAATCACAGATTTCGTGCCTCACATGACTATCGAGCACATTGGAAATGAATCTACGGAATTCGAAAAAATATTGTCGCTGAGCCACGAGAAAGTCGGGATATGGATAAGGTTACAAAATAAAACTACAACGTTGAATGATAATGTCGTTCTGACTTTTTTCAAAAAGGTAGGCTACAGGGACCCTTAACCCAATCGTCTTTGTTTTAGGCTCAAATTGTAGCTGACTAAATTGTCCAGAGAAATTTTTCTCAAATTTTTGATATCATTCTTTGTTTCCAAAATATCGAGCGCCAAAATAAAAAAATTGGGTTTTTTTCACCATTTCGGCCATAACTTTTTTCTTTTTTAACTTTCTCGAATAATTATTTTTGCACCTTAAAGCTCTAGCTCTCTTTTGAGCCTTTTTTGAATATCATATCTTTACAACTCTCCGAGATATAAGGCGATCGCACTTTTTCGTGAAATCGGAGCCTATACTTGAGCGAACGAAAAGACATTTCCAATGTCAAAATGAAAACTGCTTAAACTACCTAATCAATTTTTTACACTCCTTCCTCAATTTGAGAGCAGTGGTGTGTTTAAAGTGTCGTTTTTATAAAGAACCGGAAAATATAACATTCGTAAGGTACATTTAAAAGAGAGCAATGGTGGTCCAGTGGTAGGTATCGGCCCCGACTTACGAGTCCGGTTGTGAGTTCGAATCCAGGCAGGCACTTTACTTTGTGTATGTATTTAATTTCATCACCACTGCTCGCAAAACGGTGAAGGAAAACATCGTCAGGAAACCGGCGTCTTAGAACCAAAAATTCGAAGTCATGTGACATCTACCAACCCGCACTGGGCCGCGTTGTGGATTATGGTCCATTCCCTCTCACAGAGAGGAGGCCTGTGTACCAGCAGTGGGAACATCATAGACTGATTATGCCTTAGAATGTATGTAAAAGATAATGAATTTAGAACGACATGCTTTTCGCGATATTTTATTATTTATGACACTTTTAAACTTTTTAAGGGGCTTACAGGACCTAAACGCAAAAAACGCAAGTTTTAGAAACAATAAAAGTATATGATCGACTACAGTAAACAAAATCAGAAAAATATATGATATTCTTCAGGATATATATGCTAGGTGTGTTAAAAATATAATAGGTACAACTAATTTGATACGATAGAAAAAAATCATGAAGATACCTCTAAAAACTTTCTTTTTACAATAAAAACCATACTAATATACATACAATCATTATGATTTTTTTTCAGATTATTCTACAAGCAACATACTAAAGCACTAGTGTTTTATTGTTTTAGTCCAAAGAATAGATTTTTTGTAAATAGATAAGTAATTGCTTCATATTTTGCAATAAATTACCAGCGTTATGTCATCGCGCTTCTCTTTCTTTTCTATTCAATCCGAGAGTGACCGCGCTTTAGGTCATGTAGTCCCCTTAAAGCTAAAGCTCTTAATTTACGTGTGTTTGAGATAGGTCGCATGCAAATACCGGAAAAAAATCCTGTCCAACCGTAAATTGTACGGCATAACTTAAATTTCGAATGGTCGAAAAAACTTTTAATAGCTGAATGTTCTGCATGCAGATGGAGTGTTGTGCCTACAACCCACATTAAAAGTTGTGCTACAACTGTAAACTTGACATCCCTAACGATATACGATTAATACGAAAATAAATCAAGCATTACAGAGCTGCAATTGGTGCAGCACTTTTAAATGTTGACATAATGAATACGTACAGTTCGTTCAGTTATTTTACCACAGTGCTCCTTATTCTCGTTACAATAAGGGTGCTGTCAGGTTGTAGCTGTCAGATGTAAAATAAATGTGAACGTACTGTAGGATTAAAATATTATCCATCGTTATATTGGAATAATAGATCTAAGGGCCTAGACAACGAGACATTGTATCAGCGATAACAATGAGGTGTGTAATATATGCCATAACAACAGATAATATATTATCACTTGAAATAACGTTCACATGATATAATTTTCATAATGCTATAAAAACAAATAACCTAATTTCATGTCATCTAATATTACATTTCATATTAACTATTCAGTAAGGTTTATTCAGGAGCTGTCTTCACAGCCAATATAGGTAACATTAGCCACATCACAGTACACGCTCGTACCCTATAGCCGTCAGCATCTGAATGTGTGCGGAGTGTAGCGTTCAGCCGCTGTGTCGAGCTTCCGAAAAGCGACTAAATCGCCGACCGCCGATGCTAAAAGTAGCGTGTGTGTTTTGGCCCTTAGGCAAATTTTGATTCAAATGTTCACAAAACGGTTTCCAATCAATTTGCATCTTTCAATCTGCACCTTCATTTGTTTCATAACCTTTGCCGCAAGGGCACGAAACAGATCGCCGAATATTAAACGAAGATCGTTGCAAATATTGACATCATTCGTTTTATTCGTTCCAATTTAGTGTTCGTTGCCAATTTTGAGGTTTTGCGGATTTTGCACGAAGAATATTCTTTTGAATGGAATTTCAATCTTTCATGTTTGAAGTAGCTAACATTTAATGGGGGCTTCACATTTTTAATTCAGTTTTTGTTTATTAAGTTGCCGTAGTAGGTAGTTTATTTGAATGACATTTCAATATCTTTCATGTTTGGAGTAGCAAATATAAATGCTGAAGAATCACAGATTTTAATGGGGGTTTCAAATTTTAACTTTATTAGTTTAATGGATAGTAGTTAATATTATCCAATGTTTCTACTTTCGGTGCGAGAAGAGGGGCCCGTGGCTAAATAATAACAGCCGCGCAGGTCGATCGATCAGGTTAAGCTACGCTTGCCGCGGTTGGTTTGTGGTTGGGTGACCATCTATACATACCGAGGCCCCTCCGTGCTTCGGAAAGCACGTTAAGCTGTTGGTCCCGGCTGTCATTCGTGGATCTTTGACACTCGTTACGGGTATCGGGTACGGGTCAGAAGCCTGAAAGTCTGACAACCAGTCTTACCAAGGGGTATCGTATTACCCAGTAACTGGGTTGCAAAAGTCAGATAGGCAGTCGCTCCATGTAAAATACTGGTATTCAGCTGCATACAGTTAGACTGGAAGCCGACCCCAACATAGTTGGGAAAAGGCTAGACAGATGACGATGATGTTTCTACTTTCGGTGCAATAAAAATACGAAACTTGCCTTCGTGATATATTCCGTATTTTTTAAATAATTCATGCTGCCTGGAAGCGCTCCGTCGAGCGTAAATTCCGATAGTATCGAATATTTCTGTCATCAAATTATCAGTTGCAACCCGCAGAATGTGCTGTCCGATAAATGCCAAAAGGATCGACCCAAATTACACTGACTTCTTGTCTTTATAGATAGCTTTTTCATATAATTTATATAGTGGAGTTTAAATACAGTGTATATAATATAGGTGTATAGCCCGGAGTTTGGAAGTCAGCGGTGTGATACCCCCGTGTCTCGGTAATCACTGATCTCTCTTCGGTCGTGCCAGATTGCCGTCCCATCGGACTATGACAGTGAGGGAAGAGGGAGTGCACCTGTGTCTGCGCACACACTTGTGCTCTATAATATCTACCGCGCCGAAGTTGGCAGCCATGACTGAAATACGATTTGGAGGGCTATTCATTATTAATATATATTATAAAGGCGAAAGTTTGTGTGTGTGTGTGTGTGTTTATATGTTTGTTACTTCTTCACGCTCAAACGGCTGGACCAATTTTAATAAAATTTTGTATGGAGGTAGCTGACACCCTGGATTAATATGTAGGCTACTTTTTATCCCGATATTACTACGGGATCGAAACTTATGCGGGTGAAACCGCGGGGCGCAGCTAGTTATTAATATAGGTAATTTTAGGTAGTAAGCAAGTGATTACCAAAATTCATCTTTCTCAAGGTAAGGTTGTTAGCTTGTTCAGTAGAACTGGTGAAGCGATTTTCATAAGGAAAATATTAAATACTAATCAACCTGAAACGAATCAGTGGAAAAACCATAAAAGAAAATGTTCTTTTATTTGCACTGTTTAGCGACACTTGTTGATTCCCAGGAAAGCTGTTCATTATTCATGCTCATCGTAGACGTAGACGTAGCGTTGGAAGGCCTCCCACAAGGTGGACCGACGACCTTGTGAAGGCCGCAGGAACCCGTTGGATGCGAGAGGCACAGAACCGGTCGAAGTGGAGGTGCTTGGGGGAGGCCTGTGTCCAGCAGTGGACGTCTTTCGGCTGAAATGATGATTCATGCTCATCGTAGGTAGGTCGGTACCTATTTGGATAATACCTGTAGTTGGTTCCCATGCAACAATTACTGTAGTATTTTTTGTCGGTAGTGTGTGTGCTACAAAAATAAATATTTCAAAGAATTATAGGTCATTACTTGAATATACAGGGTGTCCCAGAAAACCTGTACCAGCGAAGGTCTGTGGTCAGGGGACATTAATACCCATTGATTGCACCCCTATGTATTTTCCGCGAAATTTTGTAGTGTGTGATTGAAATAATGCCAACAGACAAACCTGAACCTGATACTTTTGTCAGAAACAAACCTGAAAATCCACGGCGATTATTTATTTATTTATTATTACCTACATGGACATTAATACCCTGGCATTAGTCTGGCTTAGAACTAGTTTAATAAATGTCTTGAAATTAGGACATAGAATACTTTTATCCTAGTAGTACGCGGTTCCCGTGGAAAATATCAAATTATCATAAAACTAGATTTTGCAAGTGGCTTCGCGTGGATGTCGCTATCGCGAAGCCACTTGCAAAATCTAGTTTTATGATAATTTGTATTTAAAATAAGAAAAACAGAAATACATTTATTTCATTTCATAAAAATGTGTGTCATACAACATTTCATTTTATAATAAATCGGCGCCTATCAGTGACATGAGTTACACATTTGGGGAATTATGAATGAATTATTCATGATTAATTCTGACAATTACATTCCTTTGGGGAATGTGATTGTCAGAACTAAATGTGGGTTTAATTATTGCCTGAAATAAATGATATTTAATTTCATTTAAAAGATTAATTTCAACTCTCTAAGTCTTGGGATAATTTCATAGTATTTTGGACTTCATCAAATTGTGTGATTGCATAAAACAATTGTGTTAATGGCGCCCGGCGTGGCACGGGGTGGCACTCACAGGCCGTAGGACTGGGGTAGGTGGTAGTGGTACATAACACCCGAAGTCAATAGTAATTAAAAAACCAATTCCGTCCAAGGGATGGAAATGTCATCGACTCACAAAAAAGTCGAAACGTGGGGACATCCTTTGATAACCACCCACACAAAGTTACAAAATAATATTACGTGTCTACATTTCAGATGCTCTGGCATTCCAAGTTGTAAAGACAGTGTCCACTTCGGTTATTCGTGAGATATTAGGTTCGGGTGTTCACGTCCGCGTCAATTTACCTTATGTGTCGATATCGCCCCGTTTTTGGGAGTTTTTCAGGTGATAAAACTTTTACTAGTTTGCGAGGAACACGTGAAGGGGAACTTTTAGTGTTTGTGTGTGCCGAATTTCATCCAAAGACAAAGTTAAGCCCATCACATACCTAGCTATAATATACCTTTATATCCGTGTGTGGCAGGTTGCTATAATATATATTACGGTGTTAAAAAATTAACCCGAGAGACTTTAAGAGGTGCTTTAGACCATCGAACTGAATAACTTTCACTAGGGGACCAACCATAGATATAATATGAAAGGACAAATCAGCTGTTTTATACAAAAGTTCAATACCTACTTGACCAAAATGTATGAAACAGCTGATTTTTTGTCGTGATTTCAGTGTTGGTGCCTTGGTGAAAGTTGTTCAGTTCGATGCTCTAAAGCACCTCTTAAAGTTTGTCGGGTTAATTTTACAACACTTTGTATTTTTGCACAGTATTATTAATATACAGGGTCAAATTAAATTAGCTAA
Organism: Hydraecia micacea; assembly: GCA_914767645.1. Classification (NCBI taxonomy): domain Eukaryota; kingdom Metazoa; phylum Arthropoda; class Insecta; order Lepidoptera; family Noctuidae; genus Hydraecia; species Hydraecia micacea. Next base: position 4,769,281 of record OU611783.1, on the reverse strand, counting down.
AGAAACTACATTGCTGTGCTGGGTACCGAAATCTAAATATGATATAAAACAAAAATAAATTAATTTGAAAAGTTAATCTTTGGGGTCATAAAACGCCGGCAGTTTTGCCACTTAATATATCAATTAAAAAAATAGTTATTTTTTTATGTAAACTTCATAAACATGATGGCAATAACTAAACAGGATAAAAACATACCAACGGTCGCAGAACCCAAAAAAATCATCAAATCTTTTTGTTTTGCTTTTGTCGTGTTTAGATATCGATACCCATCACGTCCGCGGAGTTTCCTAGCTAATTTAATTTGACCCTGTATATTAATAATACTGTGCAATAATATTGTATTATAGCAACCTACCATACTCGGATACAAGGATATATATTTTGCCTTCATTTCATTGATGCAATCTATAAAACGAGTCCTCGCGAGTCTCTAAACAAATTCAAAGAAGTTGATATTATTATATTAACTACATGCCTTCTCTTTATATTTTAGAAAGTATTTTGTATGTTCGCAAAAACTTAGGACTTTTCAAAATAAGAAGCGATATCCATAATATAAATACACGTAGTAAAAATGAAATTGTACCGCAAGCATAGAATTAGCCAGTAAAATAAGGTATTGGGTGTGACTGTCCAGGATGCGCTGAGCGCTCGGTTCAGTCGAGTAACTGGCGGAACAAACTGCGCTACACGAGGAGGCTTCGTTATACATTCCAAAATCATAAACTCATAAACTGGCAGATATAAAAAAGACTAATATAAAAAAAAATCACCTTAAAATTAAAAATTTGAAAATTTACCATTTGGACTCGCCTAGAGATTTTACTTTAGTGCTCTAAAATAATGAGGTGCTCAACATGTAGATGTTTTGACGTAAGCATACTTAAGTTTACTGTCTTGACTACAAAGTGTAGGTAAGTGAATCTTTGAGTTCCTGAGCACTGTTATATTTCTTTTTATAATGTTCATGTTTTAAGTAGCCCCACATAAAAAATCAAGGCGAAGTGGCCAAGGTATAGAACCATATCCACTGACTTCCGAATTGCTGATACCGGTTCAAATTAGAACGGGTATGACCGAGATTCTGTACAGGATTTCTAATAATCTTTATGGTTGGCACTCGACGCGTCGAGTAATTGATCCTGTACCACTTCAAAGAATCGAGTTTTTATTATTTGAAAAGTAACCTTCTAATAAGTCTAAACGTTCTAATTAAATGAAGCCGTTTTTGTTAAACAATTTCGGATATCACAAGCAACCAGACAACAAACAATCTAGATTCTGTATTCAAAGTAAATTAAATTATGACGAGTGGTTCGAAATTCGTAGTTTTTTTTTTGTTTTTTTTCGGCCAGTTTTCGTAGCGGTCAGTCTATCATGATCATAGAAAAGTAAATTGTATTCTCATTCCCTACGAATTGTATGGGTACTTACCTAAAGTTTTATGCGATTTCTGACTTTTCTAGTACTCAATACCTTAATTGGTCCAGTAGAGGTTTTTTAAGTATAAGAAACAGGATCGATTGACATTAAAAAAGTTTTTTTTTTAATTGGACATCTGCTGACTGCACTTTTTTTTCAAATGCACTAAATGCAAATTTCTCAAAAAGTTAAGGAAAGTCTCCTAACACCGATTTTGTATATTTATAAGCAACGGTTTAGATGCCCCATCTCAAAAATCCATCCTGTATAGTAAGGAAGTAAGGATTTAATCAAATCCTAGTTTTCTTTACTCAGGCAACACAGGACAGATGGGATCTTGCGATAGGTAGACCGGTACTGTTGCACGGTAATGTTCAAATCGGATTATTAGTTCAGCTTCACCTCGGTATTGCACCTGAGACCTACTTTCATAATAAATTAATAGCTTAATGGTTCAATGTTAATTTTCAAGAGTAGCTACCTATTTTGACCCAATGGAAGGAAGAGGGGTAAATTCATACTGGTGCGAATTTTTCACCTTTTGAATTTACATCTAGGTACAGTCAACAAAAGAGATAAGTATGCAGGATCGCCCGATATAGTTGAAGTATAGTAAGAAACCGATGAATGTTGTCGACTGAAATTTTATTTGATAAATGAGCTGTTTGTTTTCTATTCATGAAATTAAATTATATTCGAGAACACCCATCGGTTTCTTACTAAACTTCAAATATATCCGACGATCCTGCATACTTATATCTTTTGTTAACTGTACATAATCATACATAATATAATCAATCGGCCTATAATGTTCCCACTGCTGATACACAGGCCTCCTCTCAGTGAGAGGGAGTGGGCCGTAACTCACCAGGCGGGCCCAGTACGGGTTGGTAGATATCCCATGTCTTAGAATTTTTGGTTCTAGGACATGCTGGTTTCTTCACGATGTGTTCCTTCACCGTTTTGAGAGCAGTGGTGACGAAATAATTTACACAAAGTAAAGCGCCTGTCTAGGTTCGAATCTACGACCTACAAGTCGTTACCACTGGGCCACCACTGCTCAAGCAAATAATAATTAATTGTCTGAGCATTATAATTAACTAGCTGCGCCCCGCAGTTTCATACGCGTAAATGTCGATCCCGTGGGAATATCGGGCTAAAAAGTAGCTTATATGTTAATCCAGGGTGTCAGCTACCTCCATACAAAATTTATCAAAATTGGTCCACCCGTTTGAGCGTGAAGAAGTAACAAACATATAAACACACACACACTCACAAATTCTCGCCTTTATAATATTACTGTGATTTACACCTACTTAGCCATAAATTAATTGTCAACCAGGATACAATTAGTTGACTCTAGTTCTACGGGTAAACGTGACCGGTTTTTTATATTACGTTCAAATATTTATTTTGCTGATGACTATTGGTGTGGCGTATTCTTGAGTGGAAATCGCGAATCGGCAAACGTAAGGTAGGTCGCCCTGATACCTATCCACCTGGATACGACCTTCGCAGGGTGGCTGGTAGCAGCTGGATGAACATAGCTGCGCGATTTGATAGGCCCACGTCCATTAGAAAACTACTGTACTCTTTTTCCTAACTGAAATCGATCGTCACGCTCATTTATTTGTCTCTCATTTGTTCGGAAAACTGAAAGCCGCTTTCAGCTGTCGGAACGACGCATTTGGGTGCGCCGAACAAAATCAATGCAAAGGTCGCGTGTTTGTTGGACTATCACTTTGGTTGCGATAGGCTAAACGTGATGCATTTTTCTAATAACTACTTTTCTCTACAGGTGGTGTATACATGGAACATGGACTTCAACCGCAGTATACTGAACGCGGCCACCATCTTGGTTCCAAAAACCACAGCCACACCATCGTCCAACACCATGCCAACATGGGCACACAACTCCTGGGTGTGTCTGTTCACAGCCATGCTGGCAGTCGCTATTGGGGGGAATGTCATCGTCATTTGGATAGTTACAGGTAAGAAGCCATTTTGTTTTTGATTAACTTTTTTTTTTTGCTGAATGGGCCCACTCTTAACCTCGATCACGCCTGATGAAAAGCAATGGATGAGGTCTGTTATTTACACGAAATACACTTCTACATAGTCAATATCGTGTGCTGTTAACGGCAAGGAATCGAAATATCAACCGTACGGAAAACATGTATTATTTTGACAGTTCATACCACGCCATTATGTTATAAAGAATACGTTAATAGCAGATGTCGTGATTAAGTAAGGAATAAGGAAATTTCGAAACGGCTGGTTGACACTTCCCTTGACCCAAGGGCTGGCTTTTACCTTGGCCAAAGGCTAAGCGCCGCCATACAACGTGGTAATGCCGCCAGTCTCTTGGGTACATTACCAGTCAACAGCGATGCTGATGAATTTTTCGACGCTATATTTTATTTTGTGTATAGTTTTAATTAAGTTAGGATTTAATTTTGTTATTTTTATTAATTAATTAGGTATTATTTGCTTACTTATTATTTTAATTTACAGAAACAAATAAATAAACTGGAGTAAAAAAAAAACTATTTGATGTGGTTTCGAAGTAAGGAATCGTTAAATGATCATAGTGATTTAGGGCCCATATTGTATGTTAATCAAAATTATGATTTGCAACCGTAAGAATCGTATTAATAGAATTATAATCATTAAAATCATCAATACATCTCTCTAAGTTCAAATTAAGTACCCTATAGAATGACTATTTCATGAAACCAATCATGACATTTGAGGTCAATTCTAACTTAGGGAGTTGTATTGATAATTTTAATAATTATAATTCTGGAAATACACATTTTTTACCGTAGTGAATCATATTTTGATCAACAAACCACCACACATTGACCTGCAAATCGCAAAAAACGTTAGAACTTCGCGGTCTACCTTAGCGTTTCTCCTTAAATACCTCAACAAACGGATTTCAAACAGTTAACACCAGATTTAAGTAAGTTTCTGGACTCTAGGATACCTTTGTTAATTTTAGATATCTACTAATACTAAAATGAACAAACGAAAAATTAAAATTGAAATACCACATGAACAAAATTGTATGCGTTATTTATAACTGTCAGAAGGATTAAAAGTTACACCACAATAAATTAATAAAACGCAATAACATAATTGAACATTGCGCTTATAATCCCTTATGGGTAAGGCAGAGGTATACCCATAGCACACCCACATTTTGTCAGTTATGTTTAAGTCCCATGTGATAGGGGTGCAGGGCGTTAATTCAGACTCCGGGCTGCAAACTGAGAAAAACCCAATAACAGTTTGCCCGACCGGGGAATCGAAACTAAGACCTCATGCTTAGCGGTACTTAATTAAAATTCTCCGGGAATATTTTCAAATATCCATCATACCATTTGAAAAAAAAAACCTTGAACCTTTACTTCCAGCAAGTCACTAGAACGCAGTGCTCAAAGCCGCAAAATTATCTACTGCCGCACGGCTAAATTAAAACAATAAACTAAACAGACAAAACTTAGCTAGGGAAAAAGCCGGAATTCAGCTTCCCTCGCAGAAAACTCTGTTCATAAACTTGCTTGGAATAGCGGGCGATAAAAGTAATAAAGTTTATTTTCAAGGCTGATTCCGAGAATGGAATAATACTTGTACGTTGTACGGATGTACAGACGCCAGCACATCAAGCTACTACAATCTGTCAAATTTCTTTAATAGATTTTCATCTTTATTGCTAAAGTATAAGGTTCAAAGTTTATTGGGAAAATATGACAGGTTCGGGTAGCTTGATGTGCTGGCGTCTGTACTTAAAGATCAAAAGACAATCTTCTTCGTAGCGTGTCGATAGCAATCTAAATGGACTCGGCCCAGAATTCGGTTACTTGTTTTTCGCCATCACCAGCTTCCATCAGTTCCTGTAACGTGTAGCTGACAGGACACGCAGGACACGATATGAAGTGTCCCATCGTTTGTGAAACAGCACCACATTTACACTCCAAGGCGGAGTCGTCTACGAATCTCCACTTGAACAGGTTTTCCTTGCTTCGGCCAACCTGTGTCCGGAGACTTCCAGGTTATCCAAGGTAACTCATGTCCAGGAGGGTGGTCTTCAAAAGACAATAAATTTCTTCTAAAGAGTACGTCATTTAGGAAATGTATCTATCTTCTATATAAATTAAAAAAAGTCGGGTTAGTTACATTATTTAACTATACATAAATCAAGAACGGCGGGACCGATTTTTTGGATTCATCTCCGCCCCACATAGCAGATTAACTATTAAAACACGGGAAAAATATCGCGAAAAAAAAATAATGAAAATGATTAATTTTCTCATCCATTTTCTATGGAAAGGCTATTTTGATGATGGTTTCAATATTTCATCGTTAGTTTTCATTCGTAGAGAAGTTTTCTCGCGCATTGAAAAACTAAGAAAATCACATTCTGAGGCAGTACGAAGTTCGCCGGGTCAGCTAGTTAAACAAATCAACACACGTGCAACAAATTAATGTACCTATCGGAATAGGTATAATGTGTCTCGTTATTATCAGGATAAGTTAATTACTGTGGGCATTCAGTGGGTAATGTTGGTTATTGCGCAATAGAAAAATGGTTTGTAGTTCAAATCAGATTATAATTTCACGAAAAATTTAATCACACTAGCAAATCACACACTATAGGTACACGATACAACCAGATACGGAACGCGAGCCAGTTTCTGAGCACATGTTGTCCATACGATGTCCAATGTCAAGTTCCCTCGCCGCTTCGCTGCTCGCTCTTTTATACAGGCAGCAAAACAAGTCGTGCAGTGGGGTGGTGGGAGAAGTCGAGTGACGTACTTGTCGATAGCGTGATCGGTGCACGTGTTGTTTACAGCTTAGAGAAATGAGGCACGGCGATGCTGCCGACATACCAATAATAATAAGTGTATTTAATGTTATAGTTTTGTTGTTTGTTTTGTGTTAGAGTAAATACCAAAGCAAAATTATGAGAGTACCATCGTTATGGACGAACACTAAACAAATCAAAATATAGATGAGATATTGAGTTTCATAACAACAACATAAACAGCGCGTTCACAATCCCCGAAGGATTAGGCAGCTATGATTATGATATTATATTATTTTAGTTATTAAAATAAACAGAAACTGCGCTTTCGCATTCCTGGAAGGATAAGGGTGGTTTCACACTACTTCCGATCCGAATCCTATCTGAATCCGAGAAATGCCTGTCCGAAGTGACCATTGTCCTATCTTTATGCCGGGTTGCGCACTAGATCCAAACTCTATCCGTCAGAATTTAGAACATTCCCAATTCGGATTGAACTCGGGTCTTTGATTCGGATTCGGATCGGATGCAGTGCGAAACCGCTCTAAGGCTGTATTTCACCAAAATTTGCCAATAAAGCCATTCGTCACTTAATTTAAATAGTGGGTGGGAGCGATGGCCGTTTTGCGTGGATGTGATGCATGGTTGACCCAAATTGTTATTTTTTGTTTTTGTGTTCTTTTTATGCGTCGTTTGCCGCAAATAAATGTATTTTCATTTTTTTTTCTTTGGGTTTTAGTTCGTGCGAAAAATTTGTTCTGACGTTTTGTGCTGTGAATTAGTCTTTCTATAGGAATAGTTTAACTTGACATCTAGAAGAGTTTTTTCAGCAGACGCTCGATAAAAATATTATTAAGAGTCAGTGGCGCCGATTCCCTTGTTCACAAACTAAACTAAATTTAAGTTCAGTGCATCTTTCTCTTTCTATTTCATTAAGAAAAGGACAGAACATAACTGTTAGTTTAGTCCTGTCAAATTAATCAGCGCCTGACACTACTCCATACAAGTTTAGACGTGATGTCTAACCATAATAAAATATAATGGGTACAGGGGGTCTACTCCCTAAGTCCGTCGACGAAGTGAACGGCCCGTCCGACGGTAGCCCGATACGTCGGACTGAACCCTACTCTCTAACGATTTCGGATTCATCAGTTTCAAACGGAATCATAGACAATATTCGTGAACGAAGGACGTATGGCGATAGAGTTGCACTATTTTACCGGTCGATTACCGATTTACTTATTTTGTAATTTTCTAGCTTATTAAATAAAAATTAATACTTTTGTCCTTAGAAAATGACCATATTTTTTAAAGTATACTTTTTTATGTCTTAAAAATATAGAATTGAATTATTTTTGCCATTTTTGTCCGGAAACCGGCATCATCCTGTTAATACCTTTGCCTATTTACTTTTTGAAGGAAATTTTCAAATGAAATGTCAAAGTATAGCATGTTTTTTTCTATGGCTATAGTAGGTACGATGTTGATGCTACGCAGTGGGGTATACCGCGTGCGCCGCGACAGAGAGAGAGAACTCCAATCGCGAACGGATAATACGGACGTACAACGGCGATCCTCCGCGACTCTCAGTCGCAAAGCCATTTTTATATTTTGTACACAATGTGTTTTACTCATTGTATGTTAAAAAAGCCCATTAAATGATTATTTAAAGAAGTGACTTAAAAAAGTTCATAAACTTTGTTAGCCGGGAAGTTTTCTGTATCCTAATTAGCTTTCCATTCCATGGTTAATTGTGTAAAATGTCCCCAACCGCTGCAGCAACTCACGGGCAAATTGAGGCCCTTCTCGATTTTATGGGTGAGAACCAAGAATTGGCTCGGGGATTATTGAGGGGTGCCGACGGGAGAGTTCGCTCAAAACGGCTGTGGGAAAACCTGTGCAGCTCCTTTAACTCAATGAGAAGTTGCACTAAGTCCGTCGAGCAGTGGCAAAGGGTGTGGAAGGGGTAATAAAGCTCAATTAGTTGCAGAAACTTTAATATGTCCTTACTTTCATTCTTGGATCAACACCACTTCGGCGTATGTGTTGAGGCAAAAGAGGTATTAAATCCGCACATACGTCTTCGAATAACTCCCGAGTGAGCCTATAGTTCCCTATGAACTCAACGTCGGGAATACTCGCCAACCTAAAGTTTTGGCGTAAATAATATCGACGTTGCCTCCGCTCTTCCTGTAAAGCTTCTTCAATCAATAAAAAAGCAGCCATAGTTTGAAATTATTTTATTTTAGTAACTTTCGTCGGTAGCACGAGAACTATTTTGATGTCGTATCAACTGACGTAACTATCCGTCAAAACCAGTGTCATGTTCAACTGTTCGGACGGGCAAAAACACATCGGGAGTAGGGACAACAGTCAAATCGCGTTGTCATTCATTCTTCGCTCGGGCCCCGAACGATTCATCCGTTCGTAGGTCATAGGGAGTAGGAAACGCCCGTGACGAAGCCCGAAGCGACGGACTTCGTGCTTAGGGAGTAGACCCCCAGATCCGAACTTTACAACTATAATATTTAACGAATCAGCTAAACGGAAATATTTTTCTGTGACCTTCAGTGATAAAAACATAATGTAAAAGTCAGCTTTAGGTATATCTTTCCATAACCATATTTTAGTTTTGGCCCTGTTTATTTTATAACCTAATAAAAGACTGAAAATAGTCAAGCAATCTCAAAACCTGCACGCGAGTACACCATAAAAAATGATAAAAGTAATCATCTGTTTACGCAATACCTTTAAGTATGTATTTTGCTATAATTTACCAATAAACTTTATTTTGTTGCGTGATGATAGACTTGGTACAGTTCTTCTTCGATGATTCAGTTGTATTTTTTACTCGTTTACCGAAATAGCAGACATCGTTAGTATAACAACACTCAAGCACGCAACTACCAGCTAGACTAAAATGTGATCCTTCTACTAACTCAGTAATAAATTAGTTCAATCCGCCTACTTGCAAAAACAATGCGAAAATCAAATCTACTTTTGCGTCGAGACTAACAATTGAGCCTTCAATCTTTTTGTAATAGTTAATAGAAAAAGATTTGTGATTAGTGTCTCAAAGTCCTAATAAATACCTACGTAGGTATAGAAAAATTGTGTCTTTAATTATTTACTTCAGCATTATCATCCTGTAATGTTCCCACTGCTAGGACACAGGCCTCCTCTCTTCGAGGGATTGGGCCGTAATCTACCGCGCGGGCCCATTGTGGATGGTAAATGTCACATGTCTTAGAATTTTTGGTTCAAGGGCATGCCGGTTTCCTCACAATGTTTTCCTTTGCCGGTGTACGAAGTAAAGCCCCTGCCTTTTTTTTTTGAGGGTGGGAAATCATCAAATGACTCCTCCCGCTCTGGGTGGAGCGGAAGGCAGTATCAGACTCTTACTGACTAAAACCCACCTGTGTTCCTTCCTTAGCCCTTTATGTTCCGAGGCAGCGGTAACCCTTTCAGATAATCCGCTGACCCCGGCAGGCTTCGGCCCTGACGGGCCCCTTCCCTTGTGCTGACCTGTCTTTGGGTTCACAATTACTGCTCCACCATTAGTTACTTATTAACCTTTAAACCCTACCCTTCCCCGGAGGAGCATTCCTCTATCCTGGGGTCCAGTAAATTATAAAATTTAAAAAATATGATATACAGTATATGCTTTGGTATGAATATGATAAATATGCTTTACTGGGGTCCACCCCCAACAAAGCATTTATGGTTCATATTTTAATTGTGATGTTGATCACACTTTCAAACACATAAAACACAAATCCAATTTTCTTTGTCAGGTACTCCCTCTGTAAATACGTCTGTGCTTCATTTTTGCTTGCGCACGACCGACGGACATGCAGCCAGTGTCGATCTATCTATTCCGGGCCCGTTTTTGTTACCTGTCATAACCTATTTTGTATTTCGACAATATTATTTTTGTTTATCAATACGCAAACAATATCTCTCAGATATTGTTATGGATTTACTTACATCGGATCGGATTCCAATTTCCTGTTATCTGCTTTGTTGAGCATATTACATTCCTGTACTATTCGCGACGTGGGGAGGAAAATGTGACACGTTTATTTGAGCACACGTTTATGGAATAACAGAAAAAGGAAATTCGAATATTTTAACTAACGGTCTTTCCTTTTTTGTTGTTAAAAGCGGTAAATGCCTATGCCAATTGATGCTAATAATAACATCAAAGAGTTCTGGATGATACTTGAGGTTCGAACCGTGGATATTAGGTACAGTTACGCAATTATCCTTAGACTTTGTACAAAGCTTATTTTTAGTACGAAGAATACCTGTCGTTAATAGTTTTTATTCTTTACAGCTCATCGACGCATGAGGACTGTCACCAACTACTTCCTGGTGAACCTCTCCTTCGCTGACCTGATGATGGCATCCCTTAACTGTCTCTTCAACTTCATTTACATGTTACACAGGTTAGTAATCTTTTTTATATTGGTCAGGCGTTGCACTAGCGTAAGCATTTATCTAACATATACGCTGCACAAAAGTGACGTTAACACCGCATCAACAGGGCATATGTATTTGTAATGTCAATGCTAAGGCTATGGATACAAAGTCAGCGGGCGCGGGGAGCGGCGCGTTTCAATGCATAGAGTTATATGGAACTGGGCTCGAAGTCAGCGGCGCGAGGAGTGGCGTACGAAAGATGCGCGTCAGTCTAGCGGTGCCCGCGCGTCTGCATTGACGTAGTGTTGTGCAATTTTTTTTTTATTTTAACGTGCGACGTCACTCACTGGACGCTTGAGGCAGGACATCGCCGTCGAGGGAGACCAAGGCGAAGGTGGCGCGACGATCTAATATCATTCGCAGGGCCAACATGGCCAGAGATCGCACAAGACAGGGAGGTTTGGAAGAGAAAAGGGGAGGCCTTTGCCCAGCAGTGGGACACAAAATAGGCTAACAAAAAAAAAAAAAAAACGTGCGACGTTTCAAAATGTTGTATCAAAAAGATGTCGTCGCTGTTTAGACATTTCGTTCGCGAACAAAGACACTAATTTCTCATAACACAACACTACGCCGCTCTAGCGCCGCGCGATCTGCCCGCTGGCTTCGAGACCGGGTCTGCGTTGCCGCGCGGCTCCCCGTGCCGCCGCCCCGCAATCGCTGACTTCGAGACCGAGACCTGACGCTAGACACAGGTGTGTCTAGCGTTAGGCCTTAATCAGAGTGATTGAGATATTATTCTCCTCTTTTTTGCCAAGGAATAATATCGTTCTAATTTTATTCTACTGGTGAGTTTGTCAGTTATTTACATAGGTACAAAGTACTTTCATAGCGCCAAAAGAAAAAATTCTAGTCAAAAGTTTGATATAATGAATTCTCGGTAGTCACTCGTATTCTTATTCGATATTTACGATAGATATCCAGATTGAATATTCAGAATTTGACTACCGAGAATACTAATAATAACTAGAGTGTTGGTTACTTAATAATATCCAATGTCAAAGAACGCTTACGTCATTAAATTGGGATCACATATTTTATCCTCTCATAAATGGTTTTCAAGACAACTATGTCTTGAATACCATTATATGTATATGTTACGGCTAAAAACCAAAGTGCGGCTACACCTAGGTTTAGCCGGGTACAACTAGGTGCATCCTACGTCGACGAAGCCCCGCTTCGCGGTGCTCCTATTTCTGTGTAAAGGGTTTAAAGTAACCTAACCAAACCTAACCTCGGGGTGCCCTTCGCTCACTCTTGCATCCTACGTCGCCTATCGATCGACCGCAACCATGCAACCGATGTCACCAGAAGTACACACGAACCGCATGTGGCCAGCTACACCTAGTTGTACCCGGCTAAACCTAGGTGTTGCCCCACTTCGGCCGGCTAAAACTAGGTGTAGCCGCACTTCGGTCATTAGCCGTGACATATAGTCGTATATGTATTGAAGACCATCTTTACTCCATAGAAACGCTCTCGCCTGTTTTCTTTCTGGTTAATGATCATAAAGCAATTATTGTTTACAGAATAATAAATATTCACTACTTGATGTCCCTATGTTTTCCTATTTCATGATACATTATTTTTATAAGCACTAGAACCCTCAAAAAATGCCATTTGGCCAAAGAATTAGCATTGCCATTCAACGTGGCAATGTTGCCAGTGTTCTGGGCACGTTTCCGGATGACAGCGATGCGGACGAGTACTTCGAAGCCTAAATGGCCTTTTGTTTTTGTTTTTATTTATATAGTTAGTCATTTAATATTTGTTTTTCTTTATGTTTTCATTACACACGCTTTTAACGTTCTGCATCGTTCTCACATGTATAGTTTTAACACGAATGATGCCGAAAGTGCCTGTTTATTTGAAAGAAAATAATTTGTTTATTTGAGTTTGAGTTTGATCTATGGGTTATGCTCGGTTCCTATAAACAATAACGAATCGTTTTGCTTACCAAATGCTACCGAATAAATTCGTAAGCTACATTTTTGACAAGTTTCTGACATTGGTAGTACCTACTCAGATGAGATTATATAGAATTTGAATGTTTTTTTTTAAGAACGATATTATTAGTCAACAAGTGGTTTTTAAGGTAAATACAATCTTTTAAGTGATGTCCTTTGAAATAGTCAAGCAGTAGTTAGTAAGCCAACCCTATTTACGTAGAGCAATTTAATTTTGACTAGTTACATTATTGATCGCAAATAGACATTGCTTCAGAACTACACACATTACGCCCTCCCCTCAGTGCATCGTTCAATTATAGTTTGTATATTAAACCTCTATTGTACTACTTGGCAATATCTGTAACATGTAGGTACATGTTTCGACGTGATTAGTCGAGGAGTAATGGAGGGGTGAGATTAATTTTCTCGGAATAGAACAGCCTCTGTGTTCGCGCAGCTATGGTTAAAGTAGGTACCTAAGAGATCGTTCTCAAATCTATATAGCAATTGGGGGGGGGGGGGGGGTGAGAGATTTAGAAAGTTAGTTACATTATAGTGGAAGAAAACTATATAACTATGATATTACAAGTGAAGGAAAATTATCTATTTGTTTTGGTCGTAGTGATATTTTTACCGAATTTTCAAAAAGAGTAACCTAGCATAAAGTGGATAAGACAAAGTTTAAAACAGAAGACGAACTAGCAGGGGATCTAGGAGGGGGGGTGGAGGGGGGTGGAGGGGGGGTGGACGGGGGTTGAGGGGGGGGGTGGAGGGGGGCTCAGGGGATCAGACCGGAATAAATCGAAGGAAACGCCTTCAAAAAACGTGCATCTGCTGCGAAAATATTTTTTGTAAAAATCTTGCAAAATTCACGTGCAAATTCTATTGTAGGTATTATTAAATTCTATCCCATTTACTATTTCTTTGAGTATTCTAAGACACTTTTACGCACTAAGCTTTTCCATTGCTAAAGCTATTTAGCTCTAGCTTTAAGTCTATTATTTTTTTAAAATTTGGAAAATTTTCAAAAAATTTTTTTGTCTTTCGACAGTTATTTATATGTGTATTTGAAATAAAAATAACAACAATGAACAACCTAATAGAAATAATCACACTAATATTATAAAGGCGAAAGTTTGTGAGTGTGTGTGTGTGTTTATATGTTTGTAACTACTTCACGCTCAAAGGGTCAAACCAATTTTGATAAAATTTTGTATTGAGGTAGCTGACACCTTGGATTAACATATAGGCTATTTTTATCCCGATATTCCCACGGAATCGAAACTTATGCGGGTGAAACCGCGGGGCGCAGCTAGTGTTTAATAATTAGAATAATAATTTCACTTAAAATTATACGTATAGGTAAAATAAAAAAATGGCAGGGATAATCTGTGGTTTTCATTCGCTGCCACTCTCGTTTGCCTGTCAGTTGAATGGATACCGAGAAAATCCTACTATAAATAATAATATTATATACGCAAAAGTTTGTGTGGATGGATGGATGAATGTTTATTACTCTTTCACTCACAAACTCCTGAACGGATTTGGTTGAAATTTGGCACACAGATAGTTTATAACCAGGATTAACACATAGGATACTTTTTATCCCGATATTTCTATGGGATCAACACTTATGCGGGTGAAACCGCGGGTCGCTGCTAGTGCCTAAACAAGTAGGTACCTATTTATTTTGTTACACTTAACTAAGAACATAATAATACCTTAAGCAATATTTTGTGAAACTACCGTACTTACAATTTAACTACCTATCTAAGACAGGCTTTTCTATTAAATTCAACGTTAATTACCAAACATAAATGTCATCCAACGATTTACTTTACCACAGACACGCAGTCTTGTAGGCTCAAGTTTATAGGCGATTTATTTAGGTACTCCCATTCACCTAGCTTTATTAGGCATAAAATTAAGTATACGACTTTATTGTCTAGATCTTATTTAGGAAAACGATCTAATTAAGGGTAGGTATTTGTTTGGTAGGGCTGAAGCGTTTCCAGTTAAATGTTACACCAGTATTTTTTTACAAAGTCAATTTAGCTAACTATGTTTTGACACAGGGGTGCGTGGCTAAATAATAACAGCCGCACAGGTCGATACTGGAATACTGGAATACTGGTATTCAGCTGCATCCGGTTAGACTGGAAGCCGACCCCAACATAGTTGGGAAAAGGCTAGGCAGATGAGTGTTAGGCCGAGCATCGTAAATCCAACAGAGCGCATCCCTGCGCGTCAATAAAGCACATTTTTGTATTATCAATTCTCGGCGATAACAAGCGCGTTGAAAATCTAGTGCGGGAAAAAAAACGCCGCGAGAAAAACACGCCCTCGCGTACGTGGGCTAAGCGGTTCATAATATTTTGACGTGAATATGTCTGTGAAATTGCTTCCATAGTGGGAGGCAAGTCATCAAAACCAATGATAACGAAATCGGGGGATACAGTTTGGTGCTGCAGCTTAAATCTATCCTAAATTCAATTACACCATTGGATAGCTAAAGGATCAAAGAATTCATTACGTCAAGTGAGGACTGTGATGCATGGCGCGCGGTGGAGGGGGAAGCACCGCCATTTTGAGGTAATTTTGCTGCGTATCGAGATTTCCACTTAGTATAACTTTTGACTCGGAAAAGCTACAACGTTCGTTTAAGTTTCAATCGTCAGCTCTCATCAAAAGCTATCGATTGTATACAAAACATTAGTGTAAAATAGTGACAGTGAATATAATGTGTTAAAATAAAAAGAAAAATAATATCAAAATATATAATGTCTGCCTATACGCGTCAAAAAGCCAAATCCGAATACAGATATTGTATACGGTTGGAAAGGGCTTCTCAAGAGCAATCGAATGGTACCAATAAAACACCATATGGCTGAGTCAAGCAGTGTCGGGAACGTAAAAGAATGAATGCGGCCGAGCGGATCAACCCCGTTACGTAAACGTATTACGTACAACACACGTCCGTGTCCATGACACAGCCACACCCCATTTTTTTTCTTTTCAGCGTATTTGTCTGAAATATCTATGATTGACTGGATTTCCCCGTTGGTCTCGTGATCGCAAGCGCGTCTGCTGAGCGTAAAGTCCTGCGTTCGATTCCCAGGTCAGGCAAAGTGTTATTGGGGTTTTCTATTAAGAATTTCTCAATAGCATGCCGCACTTTGAATTTGTTGGCTCGTTATTACATGGAACTTATATATAAATTTGCAAAATGTGGGTAGACTACAGGTCTCTGCCTAACCCTTTGGGGGATACAGGGGAGATGTCATGCTATCTCAGAATGATGACATAACAATCTTAAGGCCACGGACACGAAGTCAGCGATTGCGGGGCGGCGGCGGCAGTGGCGCGGGGAGCGGCGCGGCAACGCAGACTCGGTCTCGAAGCCAGCGGGCAGATCGCGCGGCGCTAGAGCGGCGTAGTGTTGTATTATGAGAAATTAGTGTCTGCTCGCGAAAGAAATGTCTAAACGGCGACGACATCTTTTTGATACAACATTTTGCACCGCTAGACTGGTACGCACCGTTCGTATGCCGCTCCCCGCGCCGCGCCGCGCCGCGCCGCTGCCTTCGAGGCCAGTTCCATATAAATCTATGCATTGAAACGCGCCGCTCCCCGGGCCACCGCCGCCGCCGCGCCGCGCCCGCTGACTTCGTGTCCGTAGCCTAAGCGATGTATTTAGTAGATAAGTCCTCAACTGTTTGACACAAATGGCTTGGAAATTGCCTTAATTTACACATGATAGTGGGACGTATTTGATATTTGAATTACTATTCTAGATTCAATGTGTTATCATAATTATCTTGTCTGTAGCCCAAAGTTTGACTACCGGTCTGTGACATACATAATTCATAGGTTAGGAATGTTAGGAAATAAGCTTTATGTAGATATATTAGGCAATTATGTTGGGTTTTAGTAGTAAGAAGGCTTGAAGGCTTTATGTAAAACCATTTTCCTATTCCGTATTTAGGCTGAGTTGATTGATTGATTGATTCCGTATTTGTTTAGGCTGGAAATCAACCCCTTCCCAGACAGTGAATGATAGATAATGTTCGGTTCCCAATATCAATTAATGTTTAATTTTCTTCAGCATTTCTTTTTATTTCATTAGGGCTAAAGAGCTGGAGATCTGTTATTGCAGTCCACGGATTGATCCCAGATTGACGCCGGGCAGAGTGGTATTAAGTTTTTCATTAGGAATTTCTCAAGCGGAGAGATTGACCTGGAGTGAGTCCGGTTGATGTCGTTAGCTTCGCCCTCATATTCGATGGGACTTCAGGGGACTACATGACCTAAACGCAAAAAACGCAAGTTTTATAATCCCTAAAAGTATATGGTCGACTAAAGTAAACAAAATCAGAAAAATATATGATATTCTTCAGGATAGGTAGATACTGCTAGGTAGATACTGTGCTGAAAACATAATACAACAAATTTTTATACGATAGAAAAAAAATCATGAAGGTACCTCTAAAAACTTTCTTGTTACAATAAAAGCCATACTAATATAGTACATACAATCATTCTGATGTTTTGTCAGATTATTCTACAAGTTTTAATTTTTTAGTCCAAACATTAGATTTTTTAAAATAAATTTTATATTATTTTGCAATAAATTGCCAGCGTTGTGTCACCGCGCTTCTCTTTCTTTTCTATGCTGTCCAACAGTGAGCGCGCTTTAGGTCATGTAGTCCCCTTAAACGTAACAGGCGAAATGTGGGTCTGTACAACTGTATGTCTCTGCTCTCGTTAATTTGTAGTTTTATCACTTAATCACGTACATAATCAGCCCATAACGTTCCCACAGTTGGGACACTGGTCTCCTCTCTGTGAGGGGGAGTGAGCCATAATCCACCACGCGGGCCCAGTGCGGGTTGGAGTACGTCACATTTCTTGGATTTTTATTTGTTTTTTTTTTTGTAGTTTTGTCACATAATATATAGATACTAGCTTCTGCCCGCGACTTCGTCCGCGTGAAATTTCACCCTCCCCCCATTCGGGTGAATGGGGGGAGGGCGAAATTTCACGCGTAGGAGGGTCCATCGATGTATGGGAGAATATGTTTTTCAACTACGATATTAAGTTTTTCCTTGGGATAAATTCATTACAACTTTAATTGTGCGCGTACACGCACTTGGCTTGTTTTCAATATTCAGTTACTTTTATCGGAGAAAAATAAATTATGGTTTTATGGCTTTTGTACAAAAAATATATCAAACCGCCATATTGATTATTCAGAAAAAAGTTATATAAATTTTGGAAAATCCCCCTTATATTTTACTTGCGCACTTATCTTTAAGTGACATGCAAATTAACGTCAAACCGAAGAACATCAACAATAAAACAGAAGATCTATACTCTCCATTTTAAGTGCTAATTCCTTGGGATCCTTTTAGTTATTCAGGCTTTATAATTAATTTTTAACAGATGGTTAACGTTGGAGTATGATGGATGAGTACTGGCAGTTATGAGTAGGTAATTCATTAAATATTTAGTGGGAATAATGTTTGCGTGACTAATTATCATTATTTTTCATTATTATTATTATATTATTGTGGCAGTGGGCAGGGCACATTGTTCGCAGAACAGGGCCGATGGGGAAATTATTATTATTAATCACATCTTATGTAAAATGAATACCTAATTAGTTGTTTCTAGTTATAGTCGTAAACTAGAGACAGCCGAAAGCTATAAAAACGTATTTGATAACACTGGCAAAATGTCTTTTGAAAAATATGATTACAGTTTTGGTTATAAAAATCCCCCAATTCCCTCTAAACCAAGATTTTTCTCTCCAAATATCCCCCCCATTTGTCCCCCCATAGCTATAAAAGAAACAAATTAATTGTAACAAAAGTGTGGCTGACATCAACTTCTAGGCCATTATTTTACAATATTGTAATAAAAGAAATGTGAGCTTAAAATATAATATAATTATGGGGAGGTAAAGTTGTATTCTATAGTATGCTTAGCTTTATTTGTTAATTTTGTCGTTACACAATATTTTTAATGCATAGATTTTAGATCAGTATTGCTCTTGAATATCGTTTTATTTTTGCGTCGATTCAATTTTTATCTCAAAT
Organism: Hydraecia micacea; assembly: GCA_914767645.1. NCBI lineage: Eukaryota > Metazoa > Arthropoda > Insecta > Lepidoptera > Noctuidae > Hydraecia > Hydraecia micacea. Next base: position 4,750,519 of record OU611783.1, on the reverse strand, counting down.
CTAATCAATCTACGACCATAAGGACTATATGACCAGTAAATATATATTATGTTTAGTTCAGATTTTACCGTGCTGCCGGTTTGATACAAATAACAGTGAAAAATCTAATGTTTTACGTTTGATCGACATTGGGAGTCGGAAAATTACTATTTTTCGAAATATTAACATTGTTAACAAAATTCTAATCACTCTACGAACTAAAACAAAGTCGGATTTATGAATATTCATCGTAATATTATGCCATTATATTTAAATGACAAATATCAAGGACTTGAAAAAGTACGTATTTAAATAAAAATATGTGAGCAAAGTGTTAACCTAAACAGTGGGCGATCACGACATAAAAAAAAGCAAAACGTTTTTTCTAAAAGAAAATGTCATGATTCAATAGAAAGAAATAAAAAAAAACTGTTTGTCATGTCATGATTACACTAAAGTGTCAAGAAAACGGATAACATTTTGCAAATCATCTTTCTCATAACTTTCGTTACTCTTTATTTATACGAATATAAAAGAAAAAGATACGAAGGAGCTTGGGCACTTTAAATGACGCAGTAATTTTTTCTGGTCGTCTTTAGTCTATAACAATTGTTTTAGTAAGGGCTGATTTTTCAATCGACAGATAATTTTCATTCGTGGATTAAAATTGACGTCTGACAGTTTTTGTATGGAAGAATTGTCAAAAAATCAAAATTAAACCTCCGATAAAATTATCTGGCGTTGGAAAAATCAACCCTAATTGATATTGATGTTGCTACAGTTTCAGTCTATTTTTTTATTTACCTAAGTTGTATATTGTTACAATATTCTCAACTAACTATATATTACAAAAAAATTGGTTGTAGTACTAAAATACTAACGAACCAATTGTACAAAAAAACACAAAAACAAAAGGACACTTAAGCGTTAAAATGATCGCCCGCATCTATTAATTAAATCAACATATTTTATGGAACAGCTCCTTTCAAAGACAATGTTGCCATTATTTATTTTTACATAAGGTTGTCAAAGAAACTGATGTAATATAAGCATCAAAGAATACATTTTTAATGGCCATGTGAACGTAGAATAATGATAGCAATTTTTAACATTAAAGCAAGCAAAGTCATTTTATAAATTTTAAGAACGCATAAAGCTCAATTTATTTTGTAGTTTGTTATAAACTTACGTATGAATAATAAATGTCTTCGCATTTAATTCATTTGAGTTTATCAGAACAAAATTTAATGGCTGTTACCCAAAACCATTCATTACTTGCAGTGGTGATATCTGGGGGCAATTCTCGTAATTTTATGAACGTTCACAGTCTGATCTCAGTCTCAATCTGTCAAAAATACTTCTAATTTCCCTACATTTTTGACATTGATTGTCGCTGAGATAAGATTGCGGCTAGATTTTGAACGTTTTTAATGACGGCAATTTGGTCGTCTGATTTCTTCTCCAATTTTCACTCTTGTTTTTTTTTCTACCACAACTTTAACTTTGTACGCCATTATCGATGGCAAAACATACAAACATAAACTCAGACCTTCTTTCAATGGGGGTAGGCAGTAACTACGGAACGCCACCTGCTGCGATATTTACATGCTCCTTAGTAAAACATGTACGCCATTGTTTATAAAACACCTCAGGTACTAAGAAGTTTTAAACTCCAATTTGTACACTTTACTCATGTTTTGACAAATATAATAATAATTATTATATTAATTTATGTATGTATATTTTTTTTATATAAGTATTGTTATTATTTTTTTTTATTTATGGTGTACGGTCACCAAAGGAGGTAAGTAACCAGGGTCGTCGTATATAGTTGAAGTTTTTGAATAAAATTTTATTGAATGAATAAAAACACACAGCTCATTTATCAAATTAAATTTCAATCAACAACATTCATCGGTTTTTTACTAAACTTCAACTAAATCGGACGATCCTGCATATTTATCTCTTTTGTTGACTGTACCTAATAGATGTAAATTCAAAAGGTGAAAAAATCGCACCAGTATGAATTTACCCCTCTTCCTTCCATTGGGTCAAAATAAGTAACTCTTGAAAATTAACAGTGAACCATTAAGCTATTAATTTATTGGGAAAGTAGGTCTCAGGTGCAATACCGAGGTGAAGCTGAACTAATAATCCGATTTGAACATTACCGTGCAACAGTACCGGTCTACCTATCGCAAAATCCCATCTGTCCTTGTTGCCTTAATGCTTCATGAGTAAAAAAAAATCCTTACTATACAGAATGGATTTTTGAGATGGCTCATCTTAAGCACTGTAACTATACGAAATCGGTTTTAGGAGACTTTCATTAACTTTTTAATTTATCAAATTCATTTCAAAATATCCATTCTATTCTATTCTATATATTATTTTTATCGCTTAGTAACTACATCATTTCTTAGCTTAAAGTTGTAAAAACATAATTTGAATGCAGGATAATTTGCTAACAAATAACAGACTCCAGACTTATTAAAAACGCAACTAGTTTCTAAACGCATAATGATGAATCATTAGGAACAATATCAACAATCACTGTATTCCCCAAGGAAATTAGTGGCAGTATATTGTTATGCGGATATTGTAGTTTAGCTGTTGCAATCTGTCCATACAAAGTGACAAGGATGCGATAACGATGATGGAAAAGCCGAAAATGTATTGGATTGGTAAACTACCGAAGCTTCTAAGGCGCTGCCCAAACGTATGACACTGTTTACGGTATCTAGTTTTTATCGCACAGTTAAGCATTTTGGTACATAATATTACAAGCCAGAAAAAAATTAGCTTATGGTCAAATGTACAAAGAAAAGACTTATCCAAAAATAAAATAGTTTCATGATAAAACAATCGCAAAACAGTGCTCAAAAATATTTTACGTCGCATAATTCTCAAAATTTTGTGCGTTTACGATTTAAATATGATAGTAAATGCACAAAATTTTGCATATACGTTGTCAGGTGTACAGAAACGGACATAGGATACCTTTCATCCCGAAAAAAAGTGCTGTTCCCGAGGAAAAAATATACAAAATTTCAGGACGATCGGTTCAGTAGTTTAGGTGTGAAAAGGTAATAAACAAACAAACAAACTTACTTTCGCATTTATAATATTAGTTAGGATTAGGATAGTTAGGATAGGATTTCATGCGGACGAAGTCGCGGGCAGCAGCTAGTATATATATAAAACTAAGTCAGGTTAGTTACACCATTTATAACTCAAGAACGGCTGGACCGATTTTCATGATCTTTTATTTGTTGGATTTGTCTTCGCCCCGAATAGCAGAATAATTATTAAAACATGGGAAAAAATAACAAAAATATCTGAGGCGGTACGAAGTTCACCGGGTCAGCTAGTTATAATATAAACTGACATATAACATGATTGATGAACTGTAATAATACCTACGGAAGCAATTCGTGCATTTCGTGTATCACGAAGTCTTTCATAGTTTCGTCTAATGGCATAATCATAATTTACTGTTTATAGCAGATTATAGTTTGTCATTATAGTTCACCCTTTTGATCTACACAATAAGGTTGCTGAACGGAGTTCAAAAACGTTTTTCCAACGACCTTTATGTGATGCGTTAATATTGTAGTGTCTGTCAAAACTATCGTGCTTGTTTTTTAAATTTCTTACCCCTTAACGAAACTTTCGTAAACACGAAAACGAAAATTGAATTACTGTCTTATCGATGTTTATAGTAAAGTATAGATAGTAAGATGAAATTAAATACACAAAGTGCCTGCCTGGGTTCGTACCCACGACTTAAAACTCGTAAGTCGGGGCCGTTACCACTGGGCCACCACCCACTGCCCTGAGTACTTACTTCATTCAAACTAAGAACATTTTCAACATTGAAAATGTTTTTTCGGTCGCTTCAGTATAGCCCCAATTTTCGCTCAGAGTATGACATCGCCTTGGTGTCGTGAGTTTTAGGGCTACATGAATGGTTGGGGTCTCTAAAAACGCGTATCGACGAGGGCTACAATATGGTAAAAAAAATTAACAAGTCTAAAACTTTTTTAAAATGTGAAAAATTCGATTATTTTTTTAGGATCTTTTGTCATAAAGAGTAGAGGAGGTAGAGGAGTATCGTCTCAAAAACTAAATGCGATATCGAAAAAATGAAAAAGCCCTCGTGGTATTGAGTTGGGCTACATTAAAAAAAAATATACGTGTGGCACTCGGGGACTGCCGCGGTAAAGCTATTGCATAGCAACGCACACAAACACCGTGCCGAAGTCTGCCGAACTGATACGACGTTAGACGATGCTTAGGTTTATTTTCGTTACGGAATTTCTTCATTCGGTCGCCGCGCTCAAAGCCCAAGTTAAAAGCTATGCAATAGCTTAAAAAACGGACCTCTGTATCACTAATAGTCTAGGCAGGAGGGTGCCTTTTGTGTGGCGTAATTTCGGCTGAGTTGTTATGGGAGTGTTTAAGAGTTTCATCGTGAAATGTATTTATATTTATTTGTAAAAGATTAGGCATTGTACAGACGCCAGCACATCAAGCTACTACATTCTGTCAAATTTCTTTAATAGATTTTCAACTGTATCGCTAAAGCATAAGGTTCAAAGTTGATTGGGAAAATTTGACAGTTTCGGGTAGCTTGATGTGCTGGCGTCTGTACAAAATGAAAAGCCTGCCTAAGTGCATTTTCAATGTACCCGAAGGTCGTGTAGAGCACGAGATCTGTGAAATTGTTTCCTGCAAAAATTGCACGTGTAAACCTGATAAGGTCAGAAAGATTTATTTATAACCACAGACCGCAAGCTTAAAATATTATCGTTAATCATCCATACTTAATAACCAATATTCAATAATTATCTGTTCCAATATTAGCGTAATGCAATATTCGTGTTGCCTCTATCAATACGAGTATATCGGTTGGATTTAACAGTTGGTTGAACTTTGGATTCGCGCATGCGTTCGTAGATGCAAATAAATACGGTAGAGGTGTTAGTTGTTATTACCGACTATAATAACTGTTGGTTTATGATATCCTGGTAGTTTTTATTGATGATAGTGTTATTGGTTTTTTTTCAGTAGGTACTATTTTCATTGCTATTTATTTAACACATATACGATCATTTATACCCCCGGTCTGTAGGGTGATAGCACGATATTAGAAAACTTTTATTTCAGACAGGAGTCCTGGTTAGTAACAGTTTTACAGACACAGATTAACATAATACAATTATAATTCAGCATGGAGCCGCATCCATCTCCGCAACATCAAGGATCAACGATCTGCTGTACTACTGTATTTTCAGTATATTACTGAGAACACTGTTGGATATTAACGCGTTTTGAGTGGAAGTTTTCATTACTGCTGTCAGCGAAAAATCAAATATAAACTGACAACATTGGAACATTGACCCCTTAGTAGATAGGTCAGAATTGAGTTCATTCCGGTTTTTTTTTTACTCAGATCTCATCAATAGGTTATCATACGTTAAAAATACAAGCATGCATGATTAATTAATAATCAATCAAATCAGTTTTAATTTTATGCGTTAACAAGCAGGATAAGTCCTCATAACAAGATCTTCTTTTGCGATTTCCCCAAAAATTGTCTTTTTTGAGTTAATTCAGTAAGTATTCCATTAAGCATGCCAATATGTATCTTCAACATTTTAGCTGAAAGACGTCTACTGCTGTACAGCATTATCGTACCTAGCTTTTGATAAGACAAAGGAACTTCAGAGGGCGTAGACAAAGTGACATTCTATCACCGATAACAATGATGTAGAAGTCAATAATGTATTGGATTGACATAAGCTATTTACTAATAAGCTAGTGTCAATCCTGTTAACCTTTTAACCGCCCGACTTTATATGAGTTTTTGTGCCCCCAGCGCCCGAAAAAAAAAAAAAACGAAAATTAAGTACCTATGAAACGAGCTGTGATGATGTAATAATTATACAAATTAAACGAGCTGTGTTATTTGGCCGTATATATACGACCCTGGCGGAATGTACACGAAAATATTTGTCGGATTAATCCGACGTAAGCGGTTAAAAGGTTAATAGCGCGTTGTAGAAATAAAAAACGATGTAAACGCGATTAGAACTCAAATTCAAAGCATTTATTTCAATGAAATAATTTTGAGAATGAATGTTATGAAAGCTATAAGAGTAGGGGAAGATCAAAGAAACGATAGGTGGACTGTCTGAATGATGAGATGGTTAGAAAGGGGCTGACTACCAAAATGACGAGTAATAGAGAAGTATGGAAGAAAAATACATTTTGCGCCGACCACAAATAAATTGGGATAAGAGCAGGAATAATGATATTTCAATTAAATTATTAATAGGCACGTTTGAATTAGGTTTAGGTGTTAGTCAGAAGGTTGAAACTAGCCACTTGTCTCGGCCCTCAGGTATTCAAACATTCCCTCATCGATTCGGGCTCATAGTTACTCATGGTATTTTTTTCTCTTGGGACATGAAAGACAACTTGTTTCGGGTATTTTCTCGTGGTCCTACTATTTTGTCCTACCAGTAGGTCCACGAGGGTATGTTATTGCTGTTGGTCCTACTGAAGTTTTGAAACTAAAATGTACCTCCTGTATAATGAAATTTACTGGATAGGTGTGGGGCGTGTCTCAGTTTCAGTCTTCATACTGCCTTCTCTTTATATCTTAGAAAGCATTTTGTATGTTCGCAAAAACTTAGGACTTTTCAAAATAAGAAGCGATTTCCATAATAAGTATAAATACACGTAGTAAACATGAAATTGTGATACCTAACTAAAACAAGCTAGTCCTTTCTTATAAACAGTATCCGCTTTTATAACAAGTTGCCAATGCCAAAGTGCCCATGTTGGTATAAATGAAATATTTTTTTTCTCATTGATAATAATACAGATACAAATTACGATATTGATTAAGTAAAAGGTTTATTAACAAAAAAAAAAAAAAACATTTTATTAATATTTTAATAATGAAGTACCTACTTGATAACATTCTAAAATCTCAATTAGAATTAATTCATGGTGTTAATAAAACAACCGGTAATTTTTTATTACATAAATTATAAAGAAGTAATATGTCATCAACGATATTTTTAAAAAGAGGTATGTACTAAAAGTGATGTTGACTCACTAAGAAAGCAGTACTTATGAAGACTGAAACTGAGACATACCCTCGTAGACCTACTGGTAGGACAAAATAGTAGGACCACGAGAAAATACCCCTTGTTTCATATAAAATAATTGGCAATTACATAATAGTCCTTTACGTATTGGAGTATGAATATGTATCGTCTAGACCCTTTTTGATCAGCTGTCTCGTCCTTTATATCTCGACCTAATGGGGTTGTAACTAAAAAGTTATAGATATTTGATATAACTTGTTTCATTAAAACTTATAATTGGAAAATCCTTCATCACTGGTGACCCCTGCGTGATTTTTTGATTAAGCCGTCTATCTAAATTAATTATAGAAAGAGGTTAAATTATTTGTTGTTGGCCCAGTTGCAACGGCCGCGATTTACGAGTTGTAGGGCGTAAGTTCGAACCCAGTCAGGCGCTTTACTTTGTGTAAATTATTTCACCACCACTGTCCTCAAAACGGTGTAGGAAAACATCGAGAGGACACGTCCTAGAAGCAAAAAATTCGAAGACATCCGCCAACCCGCACTGGGCTCGCGTGATAGATTACGGCCCACCTTCTCTCACCGAGAAGAGGCCTCTGTCCCAACAATGGGAACATTACAGGCTGATTATGCTATATGCTAAATTGTTTGTTTATGTTTGTATGAGGTCATCGTTGGAAGCATCTACTGATTCGTGTACAACAATTATTTCACTGATAGAAAGCTACACTATTTCCGAGTGCCATAGGATATGTTTTATCCTGTTTTATTTTAGACATGGATCCATAATCTTTGAAAAGCACTTTGTCATATTTTTTTCAAGTTGATGTTGACCAATTTTCTACGTTTCCACATCGCTAAGTGATTTTATTTTTTGTTGCAGCGACTGGGTGTTTGGCGTCCGCTACTGTCAGCTGAGCAACTTCATAGCGAACGTGACGGTCGCTGCCAGCGTGTTCACACTCACCGGAATATCGTTTGACAGGTAAATAATATTATTACTTGCAGTAAAATATACATTTTGTTCTATTTGCAGTATAGTGTATAGAGCAGTGGTGGCCGCGACTTACGAGTTCTTGGTGCGAACCCAGTCAGGCGCTTATTTTGTGTAAATTATTTCATCAACACTGTTTTCAAAACTGTAAAGGATAACATCGTGAGGAAACCGGCATATCCTAGAACCCAAAATTCGAAGTTATGTGACATCTACCAACCCGTACTGGGCCCGCGTGGTGGATTACGGCCCACTCCCTCTCACAGAGAAGAGGCCTGTGTCCCAGCAGTGGGAGCTTTATAGGCTGATAATGTATATCGAGGTTCTTAAGAATCTTCGAGGGTTTTGGCAGTCCGCACAGTCTGGGACCTGTTCATCTACACACAACGAGTTATTAATACAATAGTGACAAGTTAGATTCAGGTTAAACGTTAGATTTTCTAATTAGAACTTTAACATTGTCGGGGTTAAGTTCAAAATGCAAAAATATTTCGATTATATATAAGGCCACCTGTGTTTCGTATCGTTTCAGCCGAAAGACTTCCACTGCTGGACATAGGCCTCTTCTACCTCAAGCATCTCCACTTCGACCGGTTCTGCGCATACGCTCAGACGAGGAAATTAATGTTTAGGCATATTGACACACTACGTCAATTTACCGTCTCAATAACCGGACAAGTATCTATATTTTTGGAAAGTAATTTTGCTAGAGCAAAGTGCTCAACCAAAATTACGATCAGAATCCTAGAAGTTTCGTTCATAGACTTAGTTCGAGAATTTTCCCCTATAAAGACTTTTATAGCTAAAGGCTAAAGTGCTAAGTGCAAAAAAAGACCGAAAAGGGCTAAGGGGCAGCGCTGTATAAAATTTATGGTGATGAAATTCGGAAAAAGATGAGGAATTATTTTATAGTGGCAGTTTTCGTAGCACTTCTTTAAGACTATTATTTTAACGAAAATGTTCTCGAGTAGAAAGTCTCTTTCTTTATCCCAATGTGTTGGGGTTCCAATGTTTGGTTCTAGTCCAGCGAAATACGACATAAAGTATATAACACTGCCATTTTGATCTCCAATTACTTCAGTTCCAGATTATCGGGCTCTTGACTAAACGGGTGCCATAGATATTCAAATAACCAATGAGATACTAGCAGACTTTTTATAGTTATATTACGTCCGACAGGATCGGCATAATTACGAGAATAAAAATCAATGTGATGCAAAATCAAATGTCAAAAATAACTACGAAAGGATTGTGTCGTTGCCTGCTTTTCAAGGGACGACAAAATAGTTTTAACAACTATGTTGAAAACAGCCTCTATTCGGATGCAGTTGAATACTGAAACATCAAGGTCTTTCAAGGTCATCAAGGTAATTCTTATGTATAATCATTTTCAAAGGGAAATATTTTAACATAATTATCCTCTTAAAACTTTTTGACCTTCTAGTGATGGACACTTTTTTTAAATTTATGAACCTTAAAAACTTTTTGCGTTTCTAATGATGCACAGTTTTCAAATAATTGAGCCTATTTTTGTTGTACTGGCCTTTTCTCACAGTTGGTCACCCCCCGACCCCGACTACCCGGTTAAGGTTAAATTAGAACTATGAGCAACAGCGCACGAGCCGAGCGAGCAAAGCGAGCTGTGCCGCGGCAAGTTGGTCGCAGTTACATGGGTATTCAATATTATTAGAACCCCAAACTTGAAATAATTTGATGTTCACACAAAGAGGCGCAATCATTTTATTAGAATGTTCAATAATATTTTTGGATGCGCAAAGTTGAAATTATTAGAGGTTCGATTAAATGCATGCTATTTGCAAAATTAACTATGATGTTAAAGACATGAATCACATTCTCTCAAAAGAATCTGTTGAATTCTGAGTCATGAATTTGATCACATCAATCAGTGAGAAATTCATAACGCATATACACTTTCAGATATCAATGGAATGTCCAATCAAAATGTCAAAGTGTAATTCATAAGACTGATAGATACCAATTTTTTTTTACTAGTTTTAGCAACATTGGAAAAGTCATTTTTAATTTGAGAATCAATTTTAACTGTGCAAAACTAGCTACATTGAAAGGAATGGTAGATACTAGGTAGAAGTAATATACTTCAAATTGGAATTACTATGTATCTAGCCGAATTTACATTACGAAACTATTTGCGCAAACTTAGTTATTCGTGGATAGTTTCAAGTGTCAATAGATAATTATTTATACATGTGAAACTATCAATAAATAACAATAATGTATTTCAGTTACCTACTCGTACTAAAGTTACATAATGAAGCAAAATTACTATGTACTTCATTTAATCTATGGCAAAACATGCAGGCCATAATTTTTTTTTTCGGGTAGGTGTAAAAAGAAGACAGACGTAGCTCCAGTATTGATTTTATATTTAAAATACCAATTTGCAGTATTTTCACTAGTTCTTCATATATTATCAGTGTATAGCCTATACACAACGGGTACTCACGTTTGCAGCACATTTATGTGATTTATGGAATAATTTTATACCACCTGCCAGCTCATCACTTCACAACACTATTTTTCACTTCACCAAACACAAGTGAACAATTTTTATTACAATGTCTCAATTTGACGAGATTCTATCGGCACAGAAGACCCTAGAGGATAGCTTTACCCGGAAGATGAGTGAGTTGGAAGCGCAGATACAGTGTGCAGGCCCTACCAAGGATACCGTAGCGAGGGTAGCCGAAGAGTTTCGCACCTTCAGGGAGCTGATCTTCAGCATGCTGAGTTTGCTGAGAAGGCAGATCAGCGAGTGTGCTAAACAGGTTGACGGGTTGGAGACCAGGCATCGGCGGAAGGCACTCATTTTCCAGGGCATAGCAGAGGTTGATGGGGAAGTCAGCAGCGCAGTGATCCAGGAGGTGATAAGCGAGAAGCTGTCCCTTAAAAATATCACCGCATCTTCCATAAAAGTCTGCCACAGACTTGGCCTAGCCAAGAAGGATCACCATAGGCCCATCTTAGTCAAGTTCTCGAGCTATGACGACAGGTCTGCGGTCTGGAAAGCGAAGACAGGACTGAAAGGGTCATCCATCTCTGTCAAGGAGTTTTTGACTAAGACCCGACAATCCATCTTTGGGAAGGCGCGGCTTCACTTTACTATGCGGTCGTGTTGGACTCAGGACGGTGTCATCGTTATTAAAGCCCCTGATGGCAGCAAACATAAGGTGACATCATTTGAAGAACTGAGTCCGCTGCTGGTGAAGTATCCCAGGGTTCAAACGTCTGGAGATAGCCTGAAAAACAAGACGCGTTAGTTACGGTATCAATTTTCAATTATTATTCACTATAGTATTTACGCATTAGACACCCATTAAGTAATTAGGATTTCTTTACCTTAAAGTTTGCTATCTTCCATTGTTTGTTATTGAACCTTTTTTTTTTACTTTTCTCTCGTATTCTTACATAGTAGTAAAGTATTTGTTTCTCTTCTCTTTCTCCTCGCAAGTCTCCGAGTTGACAATAATTCTACAAGTAACGCATACTTTAGGTTTTTACCCTCAACCGGATTTATTTCTTCACTTTTTGTTTTCTTCATAAGTCTTTGCATGTATCTATCTAATGTCATTGTCAACTATTGTCAATTTGTCATATTGTCGGTTGTCAATGTTGTATGTCAATGGTTGTCAATCAAAGTAAACGTCATACTCATAAATGACATTTTTGTAAGTTTGGATACGTTCACGGAAAATGTAAAGTCGTAGTAAGTTGAATACTTAATGGGTGCGTTCGGAATAATTAAAATTATCGCTATTACTTTGTATGGATGTAACTTTTCTTGTTTTTTTTTTTTTGTATTATTTTCACTGTCTGTAATGATGATGTTAGCTGGCGGGTGGTGCAGAGATGCAAACGTCCTACCAGTATTTCGTGTAGGTCTCTTTTTAGTATATTCGTATATTTATATTTATTTAGTACTTAAATCTGTTTTTATTGTATTTATATATATATTTGTATCCATGACAACGTCTGATAGCGAATCTTTTTACTCTGCCAACGAATCCACTGCCTCTTCTGGTGATGATAGCTTTTGTTCTGTTACAGAAAACCTTCGTGAACTTTTACGTCTAAGTTTCAGCCATAATATTGGCCGGCTGTTTAACGTCTGTCATATAAATGCTCAAAGCATTCCAAGCCATTACAATGAGTTGTATGAAACTTTTTCTAACAGCAACGTCCATGCCGTCCTGATTTCTGAAACTTGGCTAAAACCTGAACTTTTATCCACCTCTTACTCTCTCCCAGGATTCGTTCTTTTGCGTAATGACCGAGTCGGTAAGAGAGGGGGTGGTGTAGCTATATACCTTCGTGCTGATCTTCCTTTCAAAATTCTCTCTACTTCTGCCTGTAATACTTCGGCTGAGTTTCTTTTTCTAGAGGTCTGTGTCAAAGGAACTAAAACCGTTCTTGGTGTTGTGTATTGTCCCCCCGCACTTGATTATTTCACTGAATTCGAATCGGTTCTAGAATCTTTAGGTTCGGAGTATGCACATCACATAGTCTTGGGGGATTTCAACACCAATCTCCTTGCCCACAACTCCCATCGTTCCCGTAAACTTCTACATCTGGTCGAGTCAGCTAGTCTGCATGTGCTGCCTCTCCAACCAACTCATCATAACATTACTGGTGATGATACTTGGCTCGACTTGATCCTCACCTCAAATCCTTCCCTAGTCTCCTCACATGGTCAACTTGACGCTCCTGGTTTTTCCCATCATGACCTTATTTTCCTGTCTTATGTCCTTAAATCTCCTAAACCCAAACCTACGTTCCAGTACAGGCGTGCCTTTGCGCGGATGAATTGTGAGAAGCTTGCACAAGATGCTTCAAATATTGACTGGACACCCCTGGAGGAAGCCACTACAGTTGACGCTAAAGTCACGATTTTTAATAATGTTGTAGTTAAGCTGTACGACACCCACGCTCCTATCAGGCGAGTCAAGCTAAAGCGCCCACCTGCGCCATGGATGAATGTAGGAGTTCGGATGGCGATGCGACGAAGGGACCGCGCGTTTCGGAAGTTTAAAAGGGATCGGACGGATGATAATTGGGCCCTCTTCAAAACTGCTCGCAATCGTTGTAATCAGATGATACGCAACGCTAAACGTCGCCACATTCTTGATAACATTACTTCTGCTTCTCCTGCTGATATCTGGAAATTCCTTGGAACTCTAGGTATCGGCAAATCGCGGCATTCAGACCTTCCTAATGCATTTGGCTTGGACGATCTAAATCGTCATTTCTCGACTGTTCCTACCCTTGATAATCCAACCAAATGTCAAACCCTTGACTTCCTTGCTGGTCTGACGCGTCCCAATATTACCCCCTTTGCCTTCACCCCAGTCGACCCGGGAGAGATCAAAAAGATTATCCTGTCCATCAAATCCAAAGCCGTTGGTTGTGATAGCATCAGTCGACACATGATCGTGACAGCGGTTGATCAGCTCCTTCCTGCAATTTCCCATATAGTTAACTTCTCCCTTTACTCCGGTGTTTTCCCTTCCCTGTGGCGGAAAGCCCATGTTCGACCACTACCCAAAATCCCTAATCCCACTCTTCTCAGTCACTTTCGTCCAATTTCCATCCTTCCTTTTTTATCCAAAGTACTCGAGGCCTGTGTACATAGACAATTCTCCAACTTCATTCACAAAAACTCCCTCATCAGTCCATTCCAATCTGGTTTCAGGCCCGGGCACAGTACTGTTTCTGCTCTCCTTAAAGTGACTGATGATATAAGGCGAGGCATGGAAGACACTAAAGTTACGGTTTTAGTGTTGATTGATTTTTCTAATGCTTTCAATACCGTCAGTCACGAAGTCCTTTTATCCATCCTTTCCTATCGCATGGTCTCTCACGAGGTTCTGGAATGGTTTTCTTCCTATCTTCGGGGGCGTCAGCAATCAGTTCTCGCTGGTGACTCTAGCTCCAGCTGGTGTGATCTTGAAACTGGCGTCCCGCAAGGCGGCATTTTATCTCCACTTTTGTTCTCTATCTTTATAGATCTCATAACTTCCGAGCTTCAGTGTGCGTATCATCTTTATGCTGACGACTTACAGCTCTACTGTCAGGCAAGTGTTGACAGCTTATCCGGTGCGATCGAGGAGCTAAATCGGGACTTACGATTTGTCAAAAATTGGTCTGATCGCTTTGGGGTGGCAGTTAACCCAACCAAGTGTCAGGCTATCATTGTAGGGAGTCCCCATAGCTTGAAGAGGCTGAATGGCTTAACGGTGCCACCGGTTACCTTTGATGGCACAGTGATTCCGTTTAGCTCTGACGTCAAGGATCTGGGTTTGCATGTTGACACTTGCCTTGACTGGCGTAAGCAGGTCGCGATTGTGAGCAAGAAGGTCACTGGAACGTTGCGGTCGCTCTATCGGTTGAAAAATATTCTCCCATCTCATATTAAGGCAATGCTTGTACAGTCCCTTATCTTCCCCATAATTGACTATGGTGATGTGTGCTACTATGACCTGAATGCAGATCTCCTCAATAAACTTGACCGACTTCTTAATAGCTGCATTCGATTCGTTTTCAATCTTCGCAAATATGATCATGTATCCGCACATCGATCGCTTTTAAAGTGGTTACCTATCCGGCAGCGCAGAGCGTTGAGGGCTTTGACAACCCTGTTTTCTCTTCTTCACAAACCCACTTCTCCTTCTTATCTGACTTCTCTTTGTCAATATTTATGCTCTGCACACAGCAAGAATCTTCGGTCCGAGAATAATCGTCTTCTTCGTTGTCCTTCTCATCGCTCTGGTTTTATAAAATCTTCTTTCTTTGTCCAGGCGGTTTTCCTCTGGAATGCGCTCCCTCAGAATATCAGGACGGTAACTAATCAGTTCACGTTTAAAGTGAAAGCTCGAGAACATATACACAAGAAGTTGGCAGATTCGTCTCAGAATTAAGTTGTTGTAGGGTTTCTTGTTTGTCTCATAACTTTTTTTCCTATATTTTGTTGTATGTATGTATATATGTATATATTCTTATATCGTAGTTAGAAATATTTTCTTATATATATATTTTGTTTCTCTGTTATAGCACCTACTGTGTATTGTCTCTGTATCACCCTAAGGTAGACTGGTAGAAAATGCCTAAGGCATTAAGTCCGCCTTTGTACAGTTTTTACTTGTGCATAAAGATTTAATAAATAAATAAATAAATAAATAATTTTTATGAACACCTTACCTTACAAATTACAATTTGTGCTGCAAACTCATGTTTTTAAAAATAAACTAGCTTCTGCCCGCGACTTCGTCCGCGTGAAATTTCACCCTCCCTCATTCACCCTCTTAGGGGTGAAATTTCGAAAAACCCTTTCTTATTGGATACCTAATTTTCACAAAGAACACACCCTTCAAATTTCATGTCTCTAGCTTCAGCGGTTTAGGCTGTGCATTGATAAATATCAGTCAGTCAGGACTTTGAATTTTATATACATAGATTATTTATCTGTGTCTTGTGTCGTGTCTCTTCTTTTCTTTTTCTAAATTGTTATTTACTACTGTCTGATCTGCACCCTAATTGCGTAACACACTATCAATCTCAATCTGAATCACTTGAAGGACATTGCTAATCCGTTGCTTCATATGTTCGCAAAATTTGTCTGCGCAACAACGTATTATGACGCAATGAATATTGTTGAGCTGTCAATATAAAAGCCATTCCTACTGTTAGTGTGTTACGTAATTACTCTGCTGCCTTGCCATATTCGTACATCTTATTTAACCACATTGTTGCCCGTTGCGAGACATGACCACCTATTTTTAACCCCCGACGGAAACAGAGGGGTGTTATAATATATGATTATAATAAGTTATGTCTTACTTTTTTCTAATTGTTTAAATATGCGAATGGAAGACATGGAAAATAATGTAATAGGTAGTTGATCGCCTGGTATGCGACCACTCTCCCACCGGAGTCCCGCGTCAAACAGCCTGCTGTGTTTCGTTGATGCGTGGGAGTTCCAGTGCCTTAGGCATCTTCTGGGTACGCTCGTTCCTTCATAGACCTCATCCATCGCTTTTCATCAGGCGTGATCGAGGTCAAGAGCGGGCCCATTCAGCAATAAAGAATAAAAAATACTTTTCTATCCACGGACACCTGAGAACATTATATTCGACCTAGTTTAGCCGTATTTTCTGCTGGCGACATAGTTCATCCACTTATCGTACGGTCTAGTGTTAGTAATATTTCATCCGTCTAATAAGGTCAAACGGCTATCCAGAAGTGGTCACATGATTAACTTCAATCCTGAATTATGTGACGTAAAAATGTCTACATTTGTTATAAGCTGGGAATTTATTTTGCAGCCTCGCAACAGTTGGGATTTCACATAAATGCCTGTAAGAAATTGTATTCTTTGTTATACCTACATTTCTACAATAGTCTACTTTTTTATCGACAAATGTTTGTACTTTCTTGATATATTTCGCTTCTTATTTGCTCACGATTTCTTTGTTGCTAGCGGGTGAGTCTACGAATAGTGCTGACTTTAGCTGAATCGGAAAAAAACCTTCAACCGCCTTAGCTCCCTCATAGGTTTTGCCTCATAGTAGGTTTGCTTTTACTTTATGGTTAGCCCGGAAGCTGGGTACAAAATTAATCTTATATATAAAAATCTCGTGTCACAGTGTTAGTTATCGAACTCCTCCAAAACCTCTATTTGTGCATATTTGGTAGGTTTGAGAATAGGTCGTAGCCAATTTTTTATACCCCTAGGTGATAAAGGTGGCCCTCTGCAGAATTTTTTTCGAATCAAATCTTATGCGGGTGAAACCGCAGGGCGCAGCTGGTATACCTATAAGGCGTAAGTGACACATGGTACTGACATTTTTATTAAAGCATTTCGCAAATTGTTATACGGAAACTGTGAATACAAAGACAAACGCACCTTCGTCTATGCTTTATTCAGTCATAATTTGTCTTACATGTAACTTTAGGCAGTAAATAATAAACTAAATATTTCATTAGTTTCGGTTAAAAAATATTGTCAGACACTAATAAAATATATAAATTGCCATTTGAAACATCGCTATACTTCTGTCAATCGTTTGAAGATTACTGAGACGAAATGATGTTTTAAATAAATTTAGCGTTATATGCGTTGAGTGACTTGTGGTGCAACTGGGTCTAAATTAATACCACTTTTAATTTACCTTAAACTAAGTTTAAATTCAAAAAGTCTTGGACAGAATATTCTTGCTAATGATTCAGATGGCCATTGTTCACCACTTTGGTAGCTACTGAAATCCATCCTTTTCAGGGGATAAGTATATGGAATCTCATTTTCCTTTTCTTCTTCACCAGCTTCGTCCTGATAAGGCGCAACTCCAGGAATCCGTATTGGGAGGAATAAATCTTCTGAGAAAACTTTTAGCCCTAAAATATTTACAATAGAAATAAGTACCTACATAGGCCATAGAGGAAGGCCGAAGAAAAGATGGATGGATTGTGTGAGGAATGTTATGAAAGAGACCGTCACGCTATCATTTACTCCCTGTAAATGATAGCGTGACGGTTGATAGAGGAGAATGGAAGAAGAAAACGTGTTGCGCCGACCCCAAGCAATATGGGATAAGGACAGAAAGATGATGATGATGATGATAGGCAAAATTTTAAATTTGGAGAGATGAACTATTTTTGTTCATTCATACTCTTAAACCAAAGATGTAGGTACTATAAAGTATTAGTTTAAATTAACAAAACCGAGTAATGTTGTAGTGGATTATTTCCTGACGAATATACTATGACTTTTCTATTAATTTATAATGCCAATATAATCCACAGGCACGTGAGCGAAACCGTGGGCACAGCCTAGTTGGCACATAATGATTGATCAAGTAGTAAAATTGAATAAAGGGTTTTCTTAAAAAAAAAACATTAGCAATAATACATACTAAAATACCAGTAACGACGTTTTAAGCGTTACAGGTTTCAAGATAAAGGAAATAAAACCTGATAACAAAACTATAAAATAAATCTTACCATTACATTCTCCAGATTTGGATGTCAATATATTCGGACAGATTCGTTTCAATACCGAAATTAATATAGCATCTAGGCGGTTAAAACGCCTTGATTTAGGGTCGTAGGTCATCGCAAGTTGTCTGCCAACAAAAAATATATTTTCACCTCTACAATCATTACTATTTGGTCTTGTTTAATGAAACAATACGTACTTCAATATTTTACTGGTAATATTTCTACCAACATCATCTTTTGCAAAAGATAAAATTCCGGATGATACTCCACTACGTTCTTTTGCAACAAAATTCTTTGGTAGATCTTCAAATGATTTAAGAACTATCATATCACTGTCCACAAAAATACCACCCCACTTGTCTAGAGTCACAATTTTTAATATATTTGATGTGTCTTCTATCGGGTGTTTGCTTTTCTTTATATCATTCACTAGTACTGATTCCATTGCAGTGCCTTTCGCAAATTGAGCGATGTTTATTCTTGCGACATTAACGTTAGGATACGTGAGAAGTTGTGCAAGGTTTTTCTTACTTAGTGAATCCGTAATTTGAAAGCTGAGCAGAACGTATATGTGCCACTGCGGATTAGCTATCGCTGCAGACTCTGCGACACATGCTTGCATCATTGTCAGTTTTCTTTTACACGTAGAGTCAATGAAGAATATAGATGTATTTTTAGGGTAAAAGTTTGGGTCTTCAGTTGATGGTAACACGTCTCCGTCGTTTTCGTAGTAACACGATATGTCATCAACTTCAGTTTTTACAAACATTTTGTCATCGCGTTCGACAATAGTATCATAAGTTACTAACATTGCGTAAAGAGACACGAAAACACAAAGCGTGAGTAAAAATCGAATGCGACGAAATCGAATGATCCAAGTTATAATATTTTGCATTTTTTTCTTTTCGAAACAAGGTAACAATTTCACTTCACTGTGTTTAATCCGATTTAAAATTCCGTTTGTAAAAGTCCTTCGCTGTACGGAATTTGATTATAGCCGGCCGCAGCATCTAAGGTGATTACAATAGTCGTTGTTGTGTAAATGTGGGATACCAAGGCCTGGCAGCCTGGCTTAAAAAAATACACGCTCTGCTGTAAATTTGAAACGATTAACTGAAAATATAATGTGTGTGTGTAGACTGTGTCTTAAACTTAAACTTATCCAAAAGCTAAGCCACTAGATTACGTGTAAAATTGCATATAGACAAAGATTTAAATTTTTGCAGATGGACAATAGTTTTTGCATATTAATTTCTACATTTCTTACTTGATTTACCTTGTGACGATGGATTATTCAGGCATTGTGAACTGTACTAGTTACTCATTCTATACTAAATATATTGCCTCTAGGACAATACGATTTAGAGGCACGTATTGCAATATAATGTAGGTACCTATTCACGTACACACAATCCAGACTCTAAAACCTTTTCTCCAGAACATTTTTTATCGAAATATTTCGTCAATTGCTTGGCTTATTTTTCGATGTTCAATTCAGCGTCCAACAAAGAAAATACGCCTATTAAATGTCACGGCTGTGTTTTATTATGGAGATTTTTCTCAGACTAAATCGACTTTAGGATTTCTTTTAGGAAAACGAGGTTTGACTTACCGCCTACCGGGTACTTCAGAGAAATTCGTGATGAAAAAATCCAATATCACTTTGACCTGAAAAGCGATCGTTCGAAAGAGATACCGTGGCGCCTGGCACAGGCAACTGAAGGAACACGGATGGGTTTTAGTCGGTAAAAGTCTGACACGCCCTCCCGCTCCGCCCATAGCGGGAGCAGTTATTTGATTTCCCACTCAAAAAAAAAAAAGGACTCTGTGTTCAAAATGCGTCGTTCTCCGCGCTCATGATCGTTTGTATATACCTCAGAACACAGTATCGACAGCAGCGACTAGAGACGCCTTTACTAATAATATTTCAATTAATCAATCAACTCAGCCTATCGCAGTCTACTGCTGGACATAGGCCTGACCCAGGCTACGCCATAACACCCTATCATCAGCCTTCCGCATCCAGACTATCCCAGCCACTTTCTTAAGGTCGTGTGGGTCTATCTAGCTGGGGAGCGTCCTACGCATTGCTTACCGATACGTGGTCTCCATTCCAGGACTCGTCATCATTCTCCTGCCCTTATCCCAATTTATTTGGGGCAATTTATTCCAGGACTCGTCTCAATAATATTTGTGCTCGCGCAATAGCACTGAGCGCAAGTTTCGGCTATGACAGGCAATGTTAAAATTGCCAGGAGTAAACGGTGACATATATTGACACTCTTTTTTTGTATGGCATTTATTCAAAATACCTTCACAAGCAGCGGCTGCCAAGGCGGTTCTTTGTTCTGTGGTAAACCCTGGGGTAACACAACGATTATTCATAATCAGCCTATAATGTTTCTACTGCAGCTGGGACACAGGCCTACTCTCTGTGAGAGAGATTGGACCATAATCCACCATAAGAGCCCAGTGCGGATCGGTGGATGTCACATGTCTTCGAATTTGTTGGTTCTAGGATATGCCGGTTTCCTCACTATGTTTTCCTTCACCGTTTTGAGAGCAGTGGTAATGAGATTAAATGCTCAAAGTAAAATGCCTGCCGAACTCACGACCTAGTCGCTCGCTAGTCGGGCCAATACCACTAAGCCACTATAGCTGCTCTCAAGAGATAATGAATCAATTAAAATTATTTTTTCTTTTGTTTAGGTACCAAGCCATCGTGCGACCAATGCGGCCGAGGATGTCGAAGACTTGTTCCCTCGTCATGATCGCTTGCATATGGATCAGTGGCATGCTGCTAGCGATACCCTGCTTATTATACTCAACCACCAAGGAATATAGGTATGTTTTACAAATAATATTTTTTCACTGATTAATGTTCATATCAGTCATTAGGCATTTAAGTGGTTTTATCGTAACTAGCTATAAAACCTGACAACGCAATTTCACGTAAATGTGGTAATAAAAAAAAATAATCTATCCTAAAAAAGAAGAGATTGTTTGTTAGAACGCGCGCGCGTTTTTTTTTTTTGATACTATGGGTGTATGTGTAAAAAACTTGCCAGAAATATATTTTTTTTTAATCTCTAAACCACCGGTCGGATTTGAAAAATTCTTTTCACATTTGATAGCCTGATTCTTGAGCAAGGTTATGAGCTATAGGAATTTTACATCATGCTATAACCCTTAGGAGCAGAGCCAAAAAAAAAAAAATCAGAAAGAACGCTAAGCGAAAACACAGTGATAGCGCAGGTGATGCGATGCGATGGGGTGGCTCGGAGAACAAAAAATTTCACGCGGACGAAGTCGCGGGCAGAAGCTAGTTAGCAATAAAGCAATAACTTTATATTCTGAGCCTTCACTGAATAGAGAGAAAACAATAGAATACTCAGCGTCATAAATAACCCGTATTTTTGCTGACATGCATTGTTCTGAAAACGCAACTCTCAATGACGTCAGCAAATCCTAAATTGGTAATCTCGTGCTCACAGGTCACGCGATCGGCAAGGATTAATTACTCTCACCTGTTTGACATTTGATATTTTCGATTGCTAACAATTTGTCAAGTGCGCCGCTGCAAACTGCTGTGATTGGTTGATTGTATTTTGACACGTCGATAATTTTTGCTCCAGAAACCAGAATACCATCTTAATATATTTGATTTAGAACAGGGGATCAAAAAGCGATATTGCTCGACCCAAACCAAAATACACAGAACGAAACTTCGAAAACCGTTACGTCTGGAACACGCTGAAGTTTAACCCCACGTCCTAACCAGCACCCTAATTACGTAACACACTATAACCCTCAATTTGAATAATTTTGAAGGATATTGTTAATCCGTTGCTTCATATTTTCAAAAAATGTGTCTGCTCAACAACGTAAATAACGCAATGAATGTTGTTGAACTGTCAAAATGAAACCCATTGCTACTGATAGTGTGTTACGCAATTACCCCGCAGAATCGACCGTGCCGCGAATTCGCGATCGTCGCGTTTTTACCGTGGCGATTTTTTTTCGCACACTTTACCTATTTTCAACGCACTGGAGCTCCTGCTTGTTTTGATTTTAAAATTCCAATTTAGGTACGGACAGCAACAAAACTCCATTAACACTGACACTTTAACATGTCAAAATTGACACAAAATTATTCGAAAAACTACTTTTTAGCATTTTATGTAATAGCTAAGAGGTTTTCTTCTGTTCCGATTTTGATCAAATATTTTACTTATTAATTAAGGTTTTGAAAACTGAATTGTGTTTTATTATTTTAAGAACTTTGTGGTGCTAAAAATTTCCAAACTCCTTTGTCAAAAAGCTTAGCCGTGCAAAATTTTAATTAACGTGTGATTTTGTCTGTGGCAGGTCGAAAGGCACCCTCAAAACTGCATGCCTGCTGTCGTGGCCCGACGGATTACCTGATGTGTCATACATGGATTTTGTGTGAGTATTCAGCCCAAATTTCTAACTATGATATGTTTTTTTTTGTTGGTAGTTTGTTAGCATAATTATAATTATATATGGGTATATTTTGGTTGAAAAATATTTTGTATCAACAGGTAAGTATTAATATTTATGATAGTTACACTACTCCACAAATTTCAAACTTTTAATTGTATCTGGTATTTTAGTTTATTCCTTGCTATTGACCTAATAAAAAGAAAGTCAAAAATTACGATTTTCTTCAAAATCAAGAACACACTTGAACTTTTACTGACGTTTTTTGAAAAGGCGAAGTTTTCTTGGTATAGCTGGCTTTCCTCTTGAAATGGGACCCAGGAGTATTTTTTAAATTTTTATTTGATTATTTTCGGGATAAAAAACAGGAGTCCAATTAAATGTTATACATGCTATCTTACTAATTAAACAAAGTACTTATTATACTCTAGCAACATTGTCCACTTATTACTAATTTGTTGATTGTTAATGCTACGTGAGATAAAAATAAAAACAGAGACATGAATGAATGGAGTGAAAGACGAAAGAAGAGAAAGCATTAATTATTCAATCAATCAATCATTTAATCATTGATTGATTGAATAATTAATGCTTTCTAATAACGAAATTTATAAAACTAAAATAGAATCGACTGCAGATTTTCTTAATTGATGTGCTGTTAGATTAAAAATATCAATGTTTTCGAATCAAGTGTTATAGGAATCCACAAGTTGGCGCACGGGGTGTGCGAAAACCAGCATTGGAGTTACAAACGTGCTTGATATTTATAGATAGTAAGCGGTATGAACGCACTTGTCTAACTACTTTTGTCCTCGGAACGATGTAACGAAGTTTGTTTATTAAATCTGAACAATCATATTTGTTATGCACAATACCATGTAGAATCATTGTTCCTAAAAGCAGTTTTCTGGATTCTAGGGTTACCAGTTTGTAATTCTTAAGTATCATATCATGCGAACCATGGCTGTGATAGCACCTGTAATGCAGAGCTCTTATGAATTTACATTGAATGGTCTCAATCTGAATGAATACGTTGAGTATCTCTGGCAAGACTCCAACAGTAATCTGCGAGTATAGAATCTTCCTTGGAAACGTTTTCCAATTGCAGCTATATCTAAATGAAACCGTTCTCCATGTTCATCGCTAACTGAACCCATAATACATTTTCAAGGAAAAAATCCAAAAGAAAGACATGCAGTGTTAATGACATATTGCATTCCATTTTATGGTAGCAGTATCCTCAGTTTTATTCTTTCGCGAAAGTCAGCGGATGTGATGTTACCAAAGATTTTTTTTGTCACGGCAATAAAAGCGTTATATAGTTAAGGGTAAATGTAAGTTCAATCAGCTTTTTTACGAATACCTCTTTGCCCTTTTTAAATTTTGCCTCACTAATCTTAGAAAATTTTTGCTTTTACCAAATGACCGGTTGTTTGCTAGTGGGCCACTCCACTTAATGAAAAGCTTGTTCTTTGAAGATTGTATAGTTTAATCTTGGTACTACAACTGCTACAAATAATTTGAACTTTGACGATATAAAAAAAAAACTCATCACTCGTGCAGTGGCTGTAAATATGAAATGATATGAACCCTTTTAGATATTTTTTTGTGTTGAGTAGTGCTATACTTAGGTATGTAAGTATATATTTTCATCAATATTTATTGTCACAATAGATAATCGGTCGAGCCCCGCGCGTACCACATGTGGCACGATACAATAGAAAATCAATTGTGTCTCATTAGCGGGGATCAAGAGATTTAAAGACAACTAACTAAATTACAGGTTTTTTTAAATATTTAAAAAAACAAACCATTCAGTTTTTAAATATAAAAAAAACTCTAATTTAGTCAGAGCGCTTATTGAATTAGGTTACCTGCCATCCATCAAGTTTTTCTCTTGGGAGATTTACTTACCTACGCAAAATGTCACGTTATTATTAGATTGAAACCTAAAAGTCTCCGCTTTACATAAGTAAAGAACAAAACAACATACATAGATGGGTAAACATAGTTAATAATTTTTACAACTTAGAAGAATTAATTGACGGGAGACATTTTGTAATGTAACCTATAATATTTGCATGCAAAAGCAAAACATGTATGCTCTATATTAAAAATTAATATTTTATTGTATTTGCTAATATTTTACATAATTATTATACCTATTTTATCATTTACTTATTTCTGTAACTGCCCGTGACATCACGGCGGGGCCTATCAGAAATACCAGCGCTGTGACATTTATTTTTTAAATGTTGCAGCATCATGCTGAGATAGGAGCCTTTTGGCCTCGTATAGGACTTTCTGTTTCATTTTTCTTTTTATTACTTTTTTATATAACTTGGATTTTTTTTAACGTGTTTAGTTTAGTTTGTGATCTTCCTGTGCGAGTCGCAATAAATATTTTTCTTTCTTTTTATATTGTATTCTTAAAACATCTTTATATACCATTTTTCATGCAAATAATTATTATTTGTATTTAAAGTATAAAGTCTATACATTCATACTATTTACAGTGAGTCTACATACGGTCAAGTCAACCATCGCTTCGTCATCTAGACTGCCAGTTTGCAAATTAAGTTTACGTACATAAAACTAAGTTTACAACAAGTAAGTTAACTGCAGATTACGACCACTTAAACATAGTTTGGACTTCCTTACTTTGTCCCTTGATTGAGCGACCAAAAACGTGTCTTAGCATAGAAAATCAATACCGGCCAACAATCACGCCCAATGAAGGGTTCTGTAGTTGGGATGAATTATCCCAAAAACACACTTAACATTGTAGTTGAAAAACGTCACGGCCAATTCTCAATTCTTTCTCTAAACTACAAACTAACGATTTTCAGACTTTTTCCTTTACTAGTGCTGTGAGGCCTAATCTTGTTTCTTGCCAAAGGAGATGAATAACGCTCCCATACAAGTCTGGTCCAGCATGGACATAAATGAAACAATATATATCATGAAGGAATATTTGTATTTAATAGTCCTGTAATGCTATTCTGTAAAAATCTCACCGTGAAAACTTAGGTGAAGTGAGCTTAAAGTGAGCTGTCAATAGTGTCATTCCCTAGCATTAGGTGGAATGATAGCTCACTTTTAACTCACTTCACCTAAGTTTTCACGGTGATCTTTTTACAGAATAGCACCGCTGTTTATATTTTATTACTCCAGAAGTCGGTGGTGACGAGACATAAGACATTTTTGGTGAAAATTCTGGTATGATATTTTGACGTTTAAATACAGTAGGCATGTACATCATTGTCGTGATGGTCCAGTGGTTAATGCTTCGCTTCTCATGCACGAGGTTGTGGGTTCAATTCCGGGAGTACCAGTGTGACTTTTTTCAATTCATATGTAGTTTCTGAGATTATCTTGGACATTACTGACATCGGTGAAGAAAAAACATCCGTGAGGAAACCTGGACTTCTAGTTAAAATAAGTCTGACATCGCCAACCCTGTCGTGAGAAAACGTACAATGCTCGTGTCTCTTTTGTACGAGATGAGACAATGGTATTATTGTTATTTACTTTGAATCATATTTAACTACGTGTGTCACATAGACCGCATAAAATTAATTCCAGCGACTTCTACCAGGTCATATATGTTCAGCATCTGAAGCTTAGTTACCTATGAGTAGCAGTGGAATTCTTTAGATGAATGATGATGATGACTATTATTTTAAAGAAAACTCTTTCGTTTGTTAGAATGTTATATATGAATAATCGTGGTGATCAATGCTCGTTCTTTCTCTGTATGAGAAAATCAAATCAAAAGTCATTTACTTATTCAAATTAGGCTGAGAATCAGCACTTTACGAAATATTTCAACACGTGGAACTTCAGGGACTGGTGGAACTTCAGGGAACGGTAGAACCTCGGGGACTGGTGGAACATTTATATTTTCTTGTTGCTGACCGCCGTCAGTGACGCTGTTGGGCCGCCTAGGTACTGGAGATTGCGCTCTGTAAGCTCGTTGCCAGCATGAGTGGCAAATAGAGGTTGTCGGTCTCACCTAAGTATACGAAAAAGTTCATAATTTATCATTTCATAACATAATAATTGTATAAAAATATTTAAGCACAAACATTTTTCATACCAACTTGTTGAGGACAAATCCATTCAGATATAACATCATGAATGTGTCTATTGCTTTCAGAGTTACGTGTCAGTGTGTGAAAACGAACACGTATCAGGGATCTTTCACAGTTTACACACACATTACGATGGCCAATACTAGGGTTTGGTATTCCACTTGTATCAGACTGTGATAATGTTTGCCTAGCCAGTAACCAGCAAGAATGGCACACATTATCAGACGCAGTGACCTAAAAAGACAACCTACATAAGTATAAACAAATAGCTTCACCCTTAAAAGACGTGCTGAAGCCGTTACTGAAAACTCACCAATCGCGGAGTAATCCACTGTCTTATAATAGATTGGATTTCATCCGAATCCCAAAAATGCCTCGTTATGCGAAAACATTGCTATACCACAGTTAGTGTAGCGCTGGTTCTCCATCAGAAATAGGGCAAAATCAGTTGTCTGTGTCTGTGAAAGCCGGGGTTGGTCGAGAGAGCAGTAACAGAAACAAAGCCAAAGGTCGTCGTAAAACACCACAAGAAAATATTCAATATGCGAGCCACAAGAACCTATACACATACGTATTAGTAATCTGTGACAGGAATGACTTAAATTGTCAAATCATTAATGAAAGACAAATATCTTGACTTTGTCATGACAATCGACATAAAACCCTTAACACACGTACCTAGCTATAATACCTATGTATACAAACATACATAAACTGTTGCACTGCTTTTGCCATGCGGGAAGGCAGAAACTATAAAACGCCCTCTACTATTACGACCCTTACCTACTTACTTGTTTTGCTTTGTCCACGTTCATACATCTAGTCATTTAGGCGCGTCACTATAATAGAACGGATATATTGTGTTGTATACATAAGGTACAGTCATAGGTATAGCTGTGTATGTGTTTATAATAACAGAAAGTATAATATCGTAAACGTCAGAAAAATATGTCAAAATATATTTTAAATCACCTTACTATAATAATACAATAATATGTCCTGCACTAAATATCTGTTAGAAACGATCTGTTACTTACTTATGTTATGTTGTATTGAATTTCTCAGTACCTAGCAGCCCGGAGTCTGGATTTTTGCCCGGTTGATGGCAATAGGCTCGCCCTCTGTTTCATGGGACTTGAACATAACTGATGAAATGGCGGTGTACTATAAGTATACCTCTACCTGCCTAACCTTTCGAGGATTACAGGCGTGATGTTATGTGAATATTGGTTCAAACACTATATCGATTAAGATACTAAATCTTAATCGATATAGTGTTTGAAAACATATTTTATTGCTTCGTCTGTAACTGCCTTAACAGAAGAAGATAGTGTTTCCATTACTTTGAAGAACCAAATAATCTATTGATTTTAATTAAAGAGATAAAATAAAATGTTTCTTTTTTACTTTTAGTTCCGTTATCACTAAACGCGCATAAAAGTATATATTTTTCTTACTCTATTATCAAAAATACAGGTAAATACATGTCGTTTCGAACGATGAACATGTACTAATTACCATTTTATTTCAAATAATTGCAACATTTGAAACTCACGGATGCTAATCAAAATAAAACAAACAAATTATTACTCTTTTAAATCGATATTTTCCCACAGACCTCTGCGGAGAAATGAAAGTCATGCTAGAAATTCAAGTATTATAAGTTTTTTTTTTAACATTCTTAAGTCTTTGTCCGCGCAGGGCCACACAATATCCATGTCCTTTCATGATTCTAGGTCAACGGGAAGTACCTTATAGGTTTTGATTTTTTATCAAAATATATGGCCGTATTTTATAATGCGTTGATTTTGAAGTTTGATTTTTTAGAGCTCCAAGAGACCGTAGCCCTACAATTAGATATTAATTTCAACTTGATACCTCCACGCGTTCCTTTTTTATTTATTAATGGGCATGCTGTACCTTTATCACGTCTGATGGATAACGATGGTTGAGGTATGATGGAACGAGCGTGCCTAGAAGATGCCTGTTCACTCTTGCTTTGAAGTCAGACGGGTTAAATGTGGAAGAGCACACAGACACTGGCAGAGAGTTCCACACTTTGGCTGTGCGCATAATAAATGTGGACGAGAAGCGCTGAGTACAGGAACCTGCGAGAAAAGGGGACGTTCCTGAGCAAAAGGGTCTTGACATCCAGACTGACATCGAAGTGAAAGGGTTCCGTTTTTTCCTTTTGAAGTACGGGACACTAAAAATAGATGGAATGATGAAAGATGTATTAATGATTATAATTCTATAAATAAGTACATGTTATAGTCGCGAATCAAATTTTGATCAAGATAAAACCAGACACTGACCTGAAAATTGCAAACAACGTAAGAAAAATTGAATTTCGCGGGCTACCACTGCGCATTCACCTTAACCATAACTATTGTCCTCATTCTTTCCATCCGTATAAACAATATAATTGATCTGTAACATTGTAAAATTCAGGAGATATTAAGTTGAATACACTCCCTTTATCTGCACAATATATTTCATTGTCTTCTATGAAAACCTCATTAATTATCAAGTCAATTATTGTTAAGTAATCAATCTATTGAATCGGTCAGTAGCTATTATAATCATTTATCTCAGCGAGGATAGTTTATCCAACCGTCACAAACGATTATTAGATAGGAATTGTCCCAAGATATTAGTTTCCTATTATGTAGCTTATACTGTGGCGTTGTATTGTTAAATATGGGTTGGTTGACCAATGATTTTATTGGATAGGGAGTAATTTAGATCCTATTGTATTTATTGCAGAGGGTTTAAGTTTTAGTTCGTGTTGTATTCATGTTATTTTATGGATCACTACAAAATAACATAAATACAATCACACTAATATTATAAAGGCGAAAGTTTGTGAGTGTGTGTTTAAATGTTTGTTACTTCTTCACGCTCAAACGGCTGGACCAATTTTGATAAAATTTTGTATGGAGGTAGCTGACACCCTGGATTAACATATAGGCTACTTTTTATGCCGATATTCCCACGGGATCGACATTTACGCGGGTGAAACCGCGGGGCGCAGCTAGTAAGATCTAAATTGTGAAGTTGTAGTCATAATTTCTATTGACTAAAAACTTCCGTGGGCCCATGAACCGTGAACAGTGTACAATTAAGCTGTTTCGGATAACTTTGCGGTGTTTTATCTAACCCTAATGGAGTGCTATCTACTTTTTACCCGACTACGGTGAAGCAAAAAGGAGGGTTATGATTTTGACTGGTATGTACTCGTATGTATGTATGTGTGTTCATCTGTTTCCTCATAACTTCTAAACTACTTGTCATAATTAGACAAATGAGGTATCTTTGGAAGCGTCTTGAATCTTGATCGCCCGCTGGTTATAAGGCTATATGACGTCACATTAAATTGAATATGGCGCCCTCTAGCGGACATAAAGTCATAATATTACATACATACTCGGCCACACGTTCCCACTGCTGGGACACAGGCTTCCTCTCTGTGAGAGGGGGTGGGCCGTAATCTACCACGCGGGCCCAGTGCGGGTTGGTAATGAAATAATAATTCATGATATTAAAATAAAAACATTTAATCATGCCTTTTTGAATGAAATCAAAGGAAATGAAATCGAATCAAATGAAAGGGCTTAATTAGCACATTTCAAAAATATAAATATTATTGAAATATGCCCCAAAATAATTAAATAAAAAATAAGTTTAAAAACTAAAACCCGACTATGAAAAGTGTGGTGTTCACTATAATCTCATATTAGGGGCTTAGGGTTTAGAAATAAAACCACCGAATTATCAGTAAGTACACAACAACTCTCAGAGAACATCCAGTCGCCGCGCGGGCTAAAGCATGACAGCTCGCCTGTGTTGCCAGAGAGTTGAGTCTACATTTATTAGTACATCACATCTCTTCCTTTTTATAAGTTAAATTTAAGTAATGTAGATGTTTACTTATGAAACGTCAGAAGTTAGGTGCACGGTTCCAAATGGTCGTTTCCTATGGAGAAGAACCGGCAAGAAACTCCATGGTTACTCTTTTGAAAATAATTGGCTTTTACAATGTTTTCAAATTACAATAGGTATGAGGACAGCGTAGGCCTATCAACAGTACCGTACTTGATGAAGGAAATGATCTACCGATCTGAAATCTACAAGGCCTACCAAGTCCTCACATTTACATTTTTAAGTAAAATACAGTAATAGCGTTTATACTAAACTTCTATACTTGAACTTCGTTATCTTTAACGTTCCAATATTCCATTTTTTTTTTTTTTTTTTTTTTTTTTTTTTCTTCCGAGATCAGTTAAACCATTTTATTTACTACACGAAAATGACTTTATTCAACAAATCATAAGGATATTGAATATTATATTTCATTTTTGGAATTTGATCTCGAGAAACAAAATAGTTAATAATTGTCCTGCGATAATATTTATTTATTTAAAAATCTCCCTTACAACTATCATTACCGGTAGGTTCCTAATGCGATAGAGCAGCTCGGTCTCAAAATTAACTTATTTACAATTTAATATACTAAGTACTTATAACATAAGATAAACAACAGTATAAGGATCTTCAACTTTATTTTGTCTTGCGTACAGATACATTCCATGATTCCAATCTCTTTGGATCGATTACAATAATATTAACCTCTCTGCTCGACACGTGACTCATCAGCTGACTCGACGGGATGTTGCGAATTACGTCATTATTTTCCGGAATTTACATCAACTTTCAGCATTCGAAATTATTAAGAAAAATGTGTTACCGCGCCTATTTTGTACAATAACTTTGTGGCAAACATCTTTGACTATATGCTGAGGTCGGTCAAACCGCGTCATTCTACTGCGAAACTTGTATAAAATAGATATTAGGTACTACCCCTATTCAAAAGGTATCCTTAACCGGCCTAGCTCCGCGCGTCACCGGTCTATCGTCGATGAAACAATAGAAAATCAATTGTGTCTCATTAGCGGAGCTTGACAGATAATTATATGTTTGTAATCGAAGGATTCAACACTTGATTTGCGTGCGAAACCATGATTTCGTGCCAAACATTACATGTAGAGGCTGAGGCTCCTGTTTTTCTCTTTGCCACCATGCCATGATTGGCATTCTTGTGCTTTATTATTGAAATAAGTAATTGTCGTATGGGCCCTGCAGAATTAGGGACACACTTTTAAACGAAATTGACCCCAGAAAACTTTGAATTTATTCGATGGTTTCTGGTGGTCTACATATCTCAATTGCTTTGATGTATTTGTCAAGTAGTTTAATGCCTGATGACGAAAACTAGTAACGTAGAAAATAAATAGTTTTTTGATAAACATTTATTCTTTGTTTAGTAAAACATGTTGCCTTCGAGCTCTGTTAATAATACGTTTTTTTTTTTTTTAAACACCTGGCGTCATGTCACAAAGAGTGAGCATGTCAATAACCATAACGAAAAATGATCAACTCACTGAGCTCTTTTGATTGATATTATCTCAGGTAATAATGCTTTATTGGCAGTACGCATGATTGTTCAAACAAGTACGAATATCATCATCAGGTTATTTTATCATCAAAATCTCTTTTTTTTTTTTTTTTTCCACTTTCCCTTAATTATTTGTAAGTCTATTTGTTTGTACATTTAGACTTGTAGTCCCAAATTCCCGATGAGGCTAACTAGCTTAACTGTAGCCAATCTCAACTTTAACTATACTTATTTTGTCTAAAATTATCATAATGTTTGAGTACCTATGTAATGGTGCCCAAGACACAGGCTGTGCCTAGTTTTGGGACCAATGATACCTCCATATTGTATTTCTGAATTATGAAATAAACTCAAATCTCAAATTGTTTATTGCAATCCATAATGTACAATTACAGGTGTTAAATAAAAATAACAGAAACAATTATGGACCCTGTCGGGCACAGCAAATTTTTAAATAAGTAGAGAGAGGAAGAGCGCTTTATTAACTTTCCTTGTGGTAAAGTTAGAATTATTTTCTATCCGATTACCTATGTATTTATATTTCCAAACTATTTTACTTTTACTTTAGAACCGGTACCATCGGAGAAATACAAGAGGATGGTTTATTTACAGGTTCAATTATGTCCATTACTATAAGTCCGTCTAATCTCTTATTTATCTTTGGTTCCACAGGATTGGGGACTTGCTATTAGGCTGACTAACTGGAGGAATGAAGTGATATCTTATTGAACATCATTAACTTGACAAACTTTAATGAGACGTTTGAGGTTTTCTTTTATTTGCCCTTCTTCTGTAGTGTTTCAGGCAGGGACTTGAAACGGTTTATCACGCTACCCTGTTTTATCACGCTGCTAAATATTAGCTTTTTTTTTTTTTTTTTTTTTTTTTTTTTTTTTTTTTTTTTTTTCACAGTTCTCGCTGCTAAACATTAGCATATTTTGGCACAATTTTGATAGTTCACACTTCTTGATGTCAGCACTAACTGCAGACTATTTAATGCTTCAACACTTATATAGTTTTTCAATTTAGTACTCGCTGCTAAACATTAGCATTTTTTTTTTTTTCTTTTTTTATATAGGTATATATTTTCACACTCACATTAAACTTGATGTCAGCACTATTTTTCCTCACTAATAGTACTTTCACTGCTGACTACTTTCGTGTACACCACACATTCCTGTCTCTTTTTTTTTTTTTTTACATAGTATGTTATTACATGTTAGCATGTTGTTACATAGTATTTTGGATATACATATAGTTATGTACTTGTATGTGTTTGCACATTACAAGTAACTCTGTATTATTTTGTTACATGCATACACTCGTCGGTTATACCAATGTATGAACTTGATGAGTTTTCACCCATTTATTGCATACATACTATGAAATTATTTTACATAAACGGTTGGTATTTACCATTTACTCACAAAATGTTTATATTTAAATCCATCAACTGGTTTACCATCGCTTACTGTGAGTGTGCAGTATTAGTAGAACATGTGTAGGTATTTTTATTAGGTACAATCAACCAACTACACAACAATGGAACCTTTATATTGGTAAGCGTTAACTGGAACTGTTTTTAAAGGCTAACCTGACCGAAGCCATCAGCCTGTTTACTTGAATTAAATACGATAATTTATCGAGTATAGCAAATAAGTATTGTAACATTGCTTTCGTTTTCAAGGTTGGAACTTAGTTCCTTGTGCTCTGGCTAAAATGCCGTTCTGCAGATTTTTTTTTTTGAGTTTGCTTCTGCTACTTTATTTTTTTTTTTTTTATTTTTATTGTTGCTGTTGAAAATATTATTTCTTAAGTTTCTCAAACCACACTTTATCTTCAAGAATTTCCAAACTTTTCGTTCGTCCGATTCTTGTTTCTAAATGTACCTTTCAAATAAACTACTTTTCGGGGAATACTTTTTCAACTTTTATTTGTGTTGCGTCGAGATGTGAGGTCTGGGTACGTTAAATATGTCCTGGTGTACCATGCCATAGCATTTCACTCTTTTTTTTTTCAATTGACCGTACCCGAGAGCTCTGTGGGTATTGTTTATATGACATTTAAATAAACAAACTAGGTAGCAAGTCGTATAAAAGTCCTTTGATGGCATGTGCTAGGTGCTCAAAACAAACGGTCACTTGATATTACAATACTGTAATGAATTCTATTAATTCTTGTGTTGATTGCAAGTGCAAATTGCATTTGATTTCACTAAAATTATTTCAATCATTCAAACTTGTCAGATTTTATGACACTAGTTAGGTACTTTTCTTAGATTTTATCGAAGTGAATAACACTAGTTTTAACAGTAAGATAATAATTTCTCCTTTTACTCCGATTTTACCGAAGTGGAACTTCTTTAAACTGTTACTTATATTGACCATATTTGTAGTTAGAGAATATTTATTCACTCAAAAGAAATTTACTATAAATTTCACTTCATGACAAATATTTTGACTATATTTAGTGATGACATTCATGAGCAAAACTAGTATGGACCCACACAAATATTAAAAGAAGACAACAATAATTTAAAGTAGGTACATAACAAGACATTTAAAGGTCGTAAGTAGCAAAAGATTCGTGCGAAACAAATCAAAATTTTGTGGGTAAATTATTATTTTCGTTGGAACATTTCATTATTTGATTGAATAATATTTTCCGAAGGTATTATATTGTTTACATACGGATTTGGTCAACAATACATATTTGATGTGGGTATTTAGGCATATACTAATAAAATTAAGATATCGTAACCATATTTCAACTCAGGATTTTATTTACGAGTTGATGTATTTAGTGCCTCATTTCATCGATCTATGCTGGTCAGCTGTTCGCCAACGCAGCTTGTTCATAGATAGGTAGGCAAGTAAAACACACATGAATGTTAATCGAAATTAAGTAAGTATAACAAACACGTTTAGTTAGTGATTTTCGCTTAGATTCACTAATATTACCTCTTTTTTTTTTTTTTTTTGAAATTTTACTTGTTGGTGACCCATTTCCGTAGGCACATAATTTGAGCGATAATTTTACTTACTGCGCTTTTACTCGTCGCCATTTGTGGTGTTCACTATAATCTCATATTAGGGGCTTAGGGTTTAGAAATAAAACCACCGAATTATCAGTAAGTACACAACAACTCTCAGAGAACATCCAGTCGCCGCGCGGGCTAAAGCATGACAGCTCGCCTGTGTTGCCAGAGAGTTGAGTCTACATTTATTAGTACATCACAAAAAGGATGAAACATAACTTTGTATGTTAGTACAGCGGCATGCGACCACGGGAAGGCACTTTCTTGTTTCATCCTTTTCAGTAGTCGGGTTTTAGTTTAAATTTTTTTTCTCAAAATAATTATCTTAATTGCACTGACGCTGGGTGCAGGGGCACGTGTCGACATGACATGTGTTGAGTCACGTAGTTATTAGTTGTTGTTAGGTTAGTTTGTAAGTTTTACTAACATAGTTTTTTTTTGTATTTTGTTACCTATTCTATATGGGTTGTATGTATTTTTATAAGTGATCCGCAATAAACGATATTATTATTATTAATTAAATAACGCTTAATAAATGAAAGAAGGCATAGTGAAATTATATCACTATGCCGTCTTTCATTTAACCAGGGCTGTCCAAACCAGATACGATCCCGGGCCAATTTTAATTTTTAAATATATTGGAGGGCCGCAGAAACCTAAACCTTAACTTTTCTAAGAAATGCGCCTTTACCATTTTAATACAAGTTTATTGATGACTAAGCTGCGCTATAGAAATCATGGGGACGGCGATCGATGAACTCATGTAAGGCGTTATTCACAGACTCATTGCCTAAGACTTTGTTGTTTTTTTATCTTCAAATTTTCCAAAAAAAAAAAATGAATTTAGTTGGAGCTAGGTCTGACGAGTATAGTGGGTGACGAAGAGGCATCTGTGTTTTTGACAAGGTCCTTTGTGGGATCTTTGATAAGCGTTTTCTTTAAGTAGGTGTGGACTAAAGCCATTGACTGTTATTGATTTTCTCTATAACTACCTAATCGTATTCGCCAGACCTTATATCAACTTAATTTTAAAATGTTATTTTTCGGATTTTGATATTTACAGGGATTTCAACTTTGAAGCGTTGTAGATGACAAACATCTTTCAAGAGTTTATTGATTCCCGTCTCCTGAATTTCTATAGAACGTCCTTAATCAATGCACTTCCATAAAAATGGCAAAGGTGCATCAACCATAATAGCTAAAAAACATCTCGTAACAAAAATTTTCATAAGTCCTAATATGTCGCGGGCCTTGCTTTGGACAGCCCTGATTTAACAATCAAGTATAAGAAATGTGACGTTGCGGGCTACAAACGACGAAGAAGCCATGGCGACCGCTGCTAGAGGCGGCATTGTCAACACTTTTGATACTAGCGTGTCACCGTTCACTTGCACAATGACGCAAATGATGTATAAAAACTGACAGCCTAAGCCGTCAGTTTTTATCCCTCGAAAACCGTGAAAACGACACCCATGATGAAAACAATTTAAATTTTCACAGCCGCCATCTTGGATTTTCATTTTGACCCAATTCATATACAGTCAAGACAGACAAGTCGCATAACGCTTTTTCGTTACGTGACAATTTCTACCAGTTTACTCCTACCGCAAGCCGCGTTAAAAAACTTCGTTCCAAAGAGTATACTCGTATTATGAGCATTAATAGTTGATATGTATCTAAACCCATAACAATTGTCTAAACTAAAATGCTAATACAATGTGAGAATCCTTGGACTTTCACATTTATGCAGAGAGCTAGATAGTTTTTCTTTATTTCTGAAAGCTTCATAATGCTTTCCAAAGACAAAGCATAGATTAGATGTCAAACGCAAACTAAACGGTTATTGCGGCTGAATAAACAAAAGGGCCCATTAACATACCACGAACTATTAAAATTTTCGTCTTGTCTAGACATAACACGCACCCTTTTCAATATGACAATAATTATTAAACAATTGGCTTCCAATATTACCAATTAATATAGAGTGTATTGGCTATCATGTTGATGTCATCACGTCATCGACGGCTGTCGCAGAAAACCAGCGCTGGGGCTCTGTCTTGCATAGGGTTGTAGCATTAAGGCTCTCCCCACAGGTGCGATATTATCGGTCGATAATATCTGATGCGTTATTACGATAATGAATCTCGATTCCTTGTCACAGAGCTGCGTTTTTATCGTCGAATATTTCTAACGTGTGCGTGTAACTACACATCAGTTTACAAATTGCTGTCTTTTTGTGAACAAATGAATCAATTCAAAACATCTTCACATTATCTTCAAGTCCCACAGTATAGGAGATTACAAACGTATTGAAGCATGTTATTCTGATTGAAATTATTACTATTCAACCCACGTCTGACACTTGATAGGGTACCTCCCTCAATTATCTCTGCTTCTCACGATCATGTAGTTTTTCACTTCAATTTTCATGGAGATGAGATCCTTACCGCCCAACTGAATGTCCCAAGACGAATATTTTGGTTTGAAACCACAATTAGCATAATAAATGTGACTTAAGTTTATTCAGTAAAGTTAATGTGGGGTCAATGATAATTTATACATGGAACTTTCCGCCGCATTGCACCACAAACACACTCAATGCGCAGAGAGCCACGAATTCTTTTTTTTTTTACATGCCATCGCTGTCCCTCTCCAGGGCAAAGGCTTCCCTCCACTGCTTCCATCTTTCGCGAGCCCCCTACACCTTTCCAGGAACCTATCCGGCTCGTGCCATCTTCTACATGGTCTGCCGCGACCCCGTCTCACTGTCTCAGGACACCAGTTCTGTGCTATTTGGGCCCACAGTTTGTCCGGCATGCAGCAAACATGTCCTACCCAGTCCCATTTAAGTTGGGCAGCATTTTAAGCCAGTTATCTTTGTTTTGGAGCGCCGTATTGTGTTTCAAACACTATCCGTTAATTTAACGCATAGTACACACCATTGTTCATTGACAGACCTTGAGTTTGGACTTCTGGATCAAAGACCAAGTCTGTGCACCATAGGTTAAGACGGGAAGAAATAATAATGAAGAGAGAGATCATGAACTATTAATTCATGTATTAAGTAAGTGGTAGGTAGGAAGGGCTTTTGGCTAAGTAATAATAGCCGCACTGGTCGATCGATCAGGTTGAGCTATGCTTACCGCGGTTGGTCCGTGGATGAGTGACCATCTTTACATACCAAGACCCTTCCGTGCCTCAGAAAGCACGTTAAACCTTTGCTCCCGGCTATCATTCGTGGATCTTTGACAGTCGTTAGGGGTCGTCACAAGCCCGAAAGTCTGACAACCAGTCTTACCAAGGGGTATCGTATTACCCAGTAACTGGGTTGTGAAGGTCAGATAGGCAGTCGCTCCTTGTAAAATATTGGTATTCAGCTGCATCCGGTTAGACTGCAAGCCGACCCCCACATTGTTGGTAAAAGGCAATGATTAAGTAAGTAGGTATAGTTGTTAGCCACGAACACTAAATTAAGTCTTTACCGAGTTCATTGAGCATAATCAACCTGCATGGGTACATTGGCATAACTGAATATATCAAAGTTCAAAGACCTCATCATATTGAAATATTTTTGGGATGACACACGAGACACATCGAATTAATTTGCAGCGTGTCATTAGTCTGCCAGGGGAAGTTATTGTGTATGACGACGTTTGCTTAAATTAACGGCACGAAAACCAGCCAAGTGCGAGTCGTACTCGTACACGAAGTGTTCCGAATACAAGGCCGAAAAACCCCGAAAAATTCACGTTTCTGTATGGAGTCTTTAATAAGTATTAACTTTATTATATTTTTATTTATTTCATTTTATTTGGGAAACAAACAGATGCAATAACAAACATAAGTATAAACATAATCCAGAAACAGTTTCCACAGATTACTATACAAGTAAATTATATGTAACTAAGTGTAACAACCAGAAGTTCACTCCGCTAAGTTTACAGAATTTACAATTTAATATTATATAACATATAACATTATTATTATTTGAAATTCGTTACCAAAATATTTCTTATACAAAATTTGAATTTATTTATGCATTATTTTTATTTATTTATTTATCATTTGTTATTACAGCGGCAACAGACATACCTACACACTGAAAATTTCAACTGTCTACATATTACGGTTCATGAGATACAGCCCGCTGGCAGACAGACGTACGGACGTACAGCGGATGCTTAGTAATAAGATTCCGTTGGCACCCTTTGGGTACGAAACCCTAAAAAGAACTTGGAAGCACAGAATGCTTGACAACTGGACGAAAATTTCGTATAAGGTTTTTTTTAAATGACACTATTTAATTTTCATATATTAAGTAATTAAATAGCTTTAAGTAAATAGAATAATTATTGTAGTATAAGTTAATAAAATTTTTGCAGGCAGAATGTATAAGGATTCAAAAATATTGTAACACCTCATATTAATATTAATTACCTACCTAAATTCTTTGCAAATAAATAAATCTACCTATCTATCTATCTAGCTACTAACGTAAAATGTTAGGTACTTTACCGAAATAGTGCTTATATAAAGTTACAAACATGTCTAAAAGGCTCGAGTCAGCTCCTCCAATAGAGAGCAGGTAAAAATATTTGCCAATTTATATAAAAGCGGAGTAGGTACAACCCGAAATATTTTCCGCCATTATAAAATTGAATATCGTGGATCGTTCCAGATCGTGAAACGTAACTATTTTGGAGTCACGTTCGGTGCTGTAGATTCAATTTATTTTCGCCTACAAACAACTAGCCTAGAACTCGGAACATTCTGTATAATAGTTCAGATCAAATGTTACGTGGCTAAGAATAACTTTAACTGGCACTCGTAAAAACATAACACGATCGATAACGATCCCGATTTGGATAAGTTTGTGGCTGACTTTTGTCAAGAGAATGGTCATTAGCATCAATGTGCAAGAGCAATTGCTTTTAGCATAATCAGCCTGTAATGTTCCAGCGTACCTAGTTACAAAAAACATGTTCCCACTGCTAGGAACAGGCCTTTTCTATTCGAGAGATAGTGGGCCCAGTGCGGGTTGGTGAAATTTTTGGTTCTCGGACATACCGGTCTCCTCACGATGTTTTCCTTCACCGTTTTGAAAGCAATGGTGATAAAATTATTTGCACATAGTAAATCGTTGAAAATGATGATAAAATTATTTACACATAGTAAATAGCCTGCCTGGGTTCGAACTCACGGTTTGTTCCCTCTGACCTAAAATTCGTAAGTCAGAGCCGTTACCATTGAGTCACCACTGCTCTTCATATTGTTGCTTTTATCTTGTTTGATTACAATGGGAGGTCTCCTGTATGAGATAAGATCTTATTAGGCTGTATTTTTGAATCTCTGCTAGGATCTTTGTTTCTTTTTAGGACGAGGACCCTATTACTTAATTGAGTCCGACTTACTTGGCCGGGTTTTTCAACTTGTTAGGTAAAAAGCATTTTATTTTTGAAAAACTTGAACCACAGGCCTGCTCTACGAAGCCTTAAATGTTGGTTCCTTGCCAGAACTTGGATGCAGGTACTCGTGTTTACTGCTGATAATATTTAAATTTTATTCAAGTTTATTTTCTGTTTTTCTTAAACTTAAATTACAAATGTCTAGCCTAATTTATAATTTAATGTTATATAATTCATGCATGTCCATGCCTCGGAAAGCATTTTCATATTCATTTATTTTGCGTTCCACAAGGTAAAAAAGATGTTTACAAATGGCTTAGAGCTAAGAGCCGTTGTAGACCCTATTAGGGCACAGCAAAAATGTATATTTGATACATAGCAGCTATTACTTAAAAGGTAAAAATCTAATTGTACATGAAAACTGAATATATAAGTAGGTAGATATTTTTTTAAAATACTATTATTACATTTAGATAATGTTATATTTACTTAGGTAATATTATCACAAACACTTATTTGATAAGAGATCATATTTTAAGATTAAAAATTATTAATAAAGAGATCAGGTTTACGTGTATCACTATTAGAGACAATTTATAGATTCAGTATTTTATAATTTACTTGTTGTGTATTCAGTAGTTATGTTATATTTAGTTAAATAATCTTGCACGTTAAGCCATTGGTCCCGGCAGTCATACGTAGATCTTTGAAAATCGTTACGGGTAGTCAGAAGCCGGAAAGTCTCACCACCAGCCTTACAAAGGACTATCGTGTTACCCAGTTACTGGGTTGTTAAGTTTAGATACGGAGTCGCTACATGTAAAATACTGGTATTCAGGACCATCCGGTTAGACTGCAAGCCAACCCCAACATAGTAGACTAATGCAATTTTAGGGATGTATCACACTAATATTATAAAGGCGAAAGTTTGTGAGTGTGTGTATGTTTATATGTTTGTTACTTCTTCACGCTCAAACGGCTGGACCAATTTTGATAAAATTTTGTATGGAGGTAGCTGACACCCTGGATTAACATATAGGCTACTTTTTGTCCCGATATTACCACGTGATCGAAACTTATGCGGGTGAAACTGTGGGGCGCAGCTAGTGCTCTTATATTTAATTTTAGACGTGACGTATAAAAAATAAAGGTTCACAAAAACAAAAGACGCACAAGAATTATGTTTGCATAATTTGCGTCTGTTTGGCTAAACATTGTTGACGTTTTTTTTCTGGCTCCTAATTTATAGCAACGTATGGAGAATAAATTAGTTTGTTTTATTAAATTAGTTCTGTATTGAAGAACAAAATGGCTTTTACTAATGTGGTCTATTTTCAATTTTGCATGATGTAAACCGTGTGTTTTTGCACATTTTCGCCTCTAATAAGCATTTTAGCAATTTGCCCGCACCTTCACACTCGTGGATATCAAAAAAATATCCCACGAGAACGTACTACCGGGATTAAAATTATCAACCTATCTGGCTTCCAAATCCGTTCAGCCGTTTTTACGCGAATCCGGAACATAGAAAGAAGAAAAGAAAGAAAGAAAATACATTTATTTACATACATCCAGACTAACAGACAAACGAACAAAAACTCTTCGTTACTATTTTATTACTAGCTGTACCCGCGGCTTCGATCGCGTGCTTGTCATAAAACAAAGTAGATCATGAGTTTTTTTTTTGGGCGGAACGCTAATTCTTAGAAAATAAAAGTAGCCTAAGTTTCTCCATATAATATCAGCTATCTGCCCGTGAAAGTCCCGTCAAAATCGGTTTAGTCGTTTCGGAGATTAGCCGGAACAAACAGACAAAAAAATTTAAAATAGTTTTTTTGTTATAAGAATCGCATATACTCTCATATGCATTTAGTAAAAAGCTGTTATTTTTACATTACAAACAGACACTTTTTTTATGGATGGGAAATCATCTAATGACTCCTCCCGCTCTGGGTGGAGCGGAAGGGAGTGTCAGACTCTTACTGACTAAAACCCACCCGTGTTCCTTCCTTAGCCCTTTATGTTCCGGGGCAGCGGTAACCCTTTCGGACAATCCCGCTACCCACAAACAGACACTTCAATTTTATTTATTTGTATAGATACACATGTCTACACAGATGTACCTTTAGTAGACTAGGGGGTAAGTCGATGACCATCGACCGGGCAGAAATCCAAACTCCGGGCTGGTACTGAGAAATGAAGAAACCTAATAGAACCAACCGACCTCACACCACTAACACCTTTACCCCACCTCTTTAAGGAGAACAGGCGTAATACTGTGTCTCATATATCTTTTTTTTGTCACAGGTACCAAGTATTGTTCTTCGTGGTGACATACGCCATCCCAATGCTTGGGATGACGTTCTTCTACTCAGCTATGGGCAAAGTGCTGTGGGGTTCCGGTTCCATCGGCGAGCTGACGCAGCGTCAAGTAGACTCGATACGATCGAAAAGAAAGGTAAGGCTGTCAAAAATAGTACCAGGAAGGAAGGACGAAACCGGCATGTTCTAGAATCAAAAATTCGAAGACATCCACTATCTCATCTACCCACTGGGCTCGCGTGGTGGATTACGGTCCACTCCCTCTCACAGAGAAGGGGTCTGTCCCAGCAATGAGAACATTATAGGCTGATTATGCTAAGGCCCGTACCTATTAGTTTCAACCAATCAAAAGGCTATAAGTGAGTTTTAAGTATTTATTTGTTTTATTTATATATACTTTGTTGTACACTAGAAAAAACTTAACAAGTAATGCTTGAGTTTTGAGTTAGGTTCTGTAATACGGGCGAAAGGCATTGTCGTCTATAGTTTTATCAATACATTCATCGTCAATCTAACCCCGAATCCGCTCTCAAACAAGTAAAGGCTTCTTGTCCGATAATAGTTCTTTATATTTATAATATTTCTCTAGATTGCCTAACTACTTGCTGGTCTTCCCGCCCTTGTAACTGTTTTAAAACATAAAAGTTTAATATTTTTAATCCCGCGTCCGGACATGATTCCTTTTAAAACAAGGATAAACTTGTTGCAACAAAGTCCTAATATTGAACGTGTAAGCTATCTTGGATTTAACGAGTCGTCTTTTCCTGCTCCAATTCTTATTC
Source organism: Hydraecia micacea (assembly GCA_914767645.1). Lineage (NCBI taxonomy): Eukaryota > Metazoa > Arthropoda > Insecta > Lepidoptera > Noctuidae > Hydraecia > Hydraecia micacea. The sequence continues at coordinate 4,706,840 of OU611783.1, read as the reverse complement.
TGTCTTTCCCACAAACTGTAACTCACCTTGCACATTTTCGATACAACACGTCTTCACCAAGCAACGTTGTTGCCAAACCAATGTTTTATTCAATTTCATTCGCTCACGTTGTGTTTGTTCACGTTCAGACCACCGAAGTGAAGACAATGAGGCCCTATTGGAAATACGCCAAGAGCTTCGAAATTGGAACAGAAAATGGCTTGTATACAATATTTTAAGGTGTATAGAAGGCCCACTGACCTTGTGCATGTGGGCGGAGCCAAACGCCCTACTCCCGAATACGTAAAACGCGCGCGGTGGCGCACTACACTAAAACTAAGATCAAAGAATATGCAGAGACGCAGACATGCCGCACGTAGGTCGCTATTTTTGCCTACGATTCCAGAAGGGAATAGCGGATGCAAGGCTGATATATTTTGTATAGATAGATACTTATTAGGTTTTATTATTATATGTATTATTATTATTTTCCTTTATTCGTCTATATACATAATAAATTATAATTATTTTTAAATATTAGAATATAAAAAAAATATATAAAAACATTTAAAAATATAAAAAAATATTATTATTATTACTTATATGTTACGTATATTTTAAGTTTTTCTGGACATTATTTTTTAGCATTTATGTGGAAGAAAATATATTTATTTAAGTCATAAGTAATTTATTTCATAACAATATAGGTAGATACATTGTGTTGAAATAAAAAAAAAATAACGTATTACAATTGCAATTAAAATAAAATTCATTAAATACTGCACAATGCACAATGCATAGAACCTTGCCTCAGTCACACCAATACCTTCGTGCGAGACAGAATGTCGGACAACACTACCGATAGTCGACATTTTTAACCGACTTCAAAAAAGGAGGTTCTGTATTCGACCCGTATGTATGTATGTTTGTATGTATGTTTGTATGTCCGCGATTTCCTCAAAAACTAATGAATCAATTTTAATAATTCTTTCACTAATGTGATCAACATACTTTCAGGAAGGTTTTAGTATATAATACACTATGTACTTATTCTTATGTACGATGTTATATGCATAAATGTACTGCATCTCCGGCATTTCTATGCGAATTTTGATGATTCTTCTAGTCGGTGTCTTCAATTCCTCAATGCACTAGTGTTATTTGAATTTGTGTGGAGTAGGTACAACTAAAAACTAAAAAATATTTTTTTTATTTTTGCACGTGTGAACTCTGCGGTTCGCGACACCACACCACTGGCGCTGGTGTGTTCCTCTGTGGCCGGACCACAGTTTAGTACTTTCATCGGAATATATTTTTAGTACCTCAAGAGATATCTTTTTATTTAACAATTTATGTGGTCCGGCCACCAGGCAGTGCTTCCTGGCCGCGCCACCTCAAAATAAATAGAGTATAATGAACTATTAATAAATCAATATCACGAAAAAAACTACCTAAAGAGTACCTTGCATACGACAAATATCTTTATTTGTAATACTGATTGACTATATTTTTATTAATACGCGGTTTTGGTACACTCTTTTTTTCATTATTATTTCTTGTTTAAAGGGTTAAATGCTTAAATTCAATCTATTGACTTTAGTTTGTTATATAAAACACTTTTCCGTCTTTTATAATACCTTGTATTAACAATTGTTAATATTTTATTATGAAAATATATTTTTTGAAAGATGGCGGCTGCGAAAATATTCGAATTTTTCGTCACGGGTGTCGTTTTCATAGTTTTCGATGGTGCTAAAGTCGATAGTGGGGTCAAAGTGTAAATCCAATATAGCTGCTGCGGAAATTTTGTTTTTGGTTAAAATCATACGTGAGAAGTCTTTCTTGACTTGCTTTGCCTTGGCATTTTTACTTATTTACAAATTATCGTATATTTACACAATATACAATATAAACAAAAACAGTATTTAGAAATGGCACCACTAATAAGTAAAGCGTCCACGCGCACAATAGAAATGGGCCCTCCGCAGCGAGCTAGTCTATAAACGCACACTGATACAATTCGTTCGTAAATATTTGCACTAACACAAACAAACGCGCGTAGTCGTTCGATAGCCGGGGCGGAGCAGCGAGCGACACAGCCATCCCGTCTCAATGCTAAAGCACGACTGCCGCCCGCGCCCGCGCAGAGCACGTCTTTACCTCTATCTCAAAATTGGACATTTTCTTTGAAAATGTTGATTGATTTACAAAAGCTGTTTCATGTATGTAGTACCTCTAACCATAATTTTTTTAGTGTAAAAAGATTTCCAAACTTCAAAGCCGTTTAGAAGTAGTAGGGAATATTAGCCAAAAATAGCGGTTTGGTAAATATTTTTTTAAGGCAAAAGTATTAGCCATACGAAAAAATCCTGTTTCAGAAATGTTGTACATGAATCTATAGCAAACATATATTTTTTTCAGAACTTCTAACCAAGCCGTTAATGAGAAATAGGCTTCATAAAGTGACCGTGTTACAGTACTAAACGAGAGTAAGGCCCTTAAGAAGGAATTTTGTTTTTCACGTAATTAAATTCCTTCCAAGCCAACGAACGCTAAGGTACTAAATATAAAAAATAAATTGGAGGGGCGAGCTAAAAGGTTGCTGAGGTCGAATACAGCCTGTTGTACAATTCACATGAAAACAATTTATTCAAAAGCTTAGTTGAAGGGTTGTAGGTTCCGGGTTCGAACCCAAACGGGCGCGTACATACTAACCCGCACTAGGCCCGCGTGGTGGATTTCAGCCCACTCACTCTCGAAGAGAGGCGGCCTGCGTCCGAGCAGCAGGAACATTATAGGTTGATTTATGCTATCTTTTTATATGATATCCATATTATAATATTATAAATTCGAAAGTAACTCTATCTGTCCGTCTGTCTGTCTGTATGTTACCTTTTACGCCTAAACCACTGAACGGATTTAGATGAAATTTGGCAGAGAGATAGAATGCATCCCAGGAAAGGACATAGGATAGTTTTTATCCCAGAAATTATCCTTTAAGGGGGTGAAAAGGGGGGTGGAAGTTTGTATGGGGAATCACGATTTAGATGAGATTTGATATGGAGATAGTTTGAGTTGTGGGGAAGGATATAGAATAGTTTGTATCCCCGAAATTATCCCTTAAGGGTGTAAAAAGGGGGGTGGAGATTTGTAAAGGGAATCAATAAAAAATTACTATAATACTCGCGGGTGAAACCGCGGGGCACAGCTAGTATTTTTATACGTCTTTGTGTTCCTTACGTGTGTTGTGATTTCAGTAATTCTTTGTTCTCAGGTTGTGAAAATGTTCATCCTAGTGATAGTAATCTTCGGGATCTGCTGGCTGCCCTACCACACCTACTTCATATATACTCACTTCAACCCATCGATACTGTACATGAAGTATGTGCAGCACATGTACCTTGGGTTCTACTGGCTGGCGATGGCAAACGCTATGGTCAACCCCATCATCTATTACTGGATGAATGCCAAGTAAGTTTTTCTGTTGTTGTTGTTATGAATTCTGGCACATTTGGGATTTATGTTTTTTTAGCTTTGATATTTAGTAGTTTGTTTTTCTGGTGACGACGTCCGATGTTTTCTATTTATTTTTTATTAGCCATTAATGTCCCACTGCCCAACAGTGGTATATTAAATGCTTCCCTGCTCGCCTTCCATCTCTCGGTCCAGACACTCGGTTTTCTCTTAGAATATGTTTATTTTAATCTTTAAGTTTTTACATTTCGTTTTGCCATCACCCAGTGGTTGTTTACCGTTGCAAATAAAAACATTATGGTATTAATAGCACAACTGTAACAGCCCTTGTCGTGTTCATTAGAATGCTTAGAGTTGGGATGTCTTGGAAACCATGAAATTGTAAGCAATCGGTTAAAAGTGTTTTTGGTGTAATTCAAGAGGGATCAACGTGTTCTTTTTCATTTATTTAAACTTTTGGAATACAAAAAAAGGTACCTACAAAGGCGAACTTATTGCCTAGGCATTCTCTACCAGTCATCCGAGTTCATTCAAATCTGTTTAGATTTTCATGAATACCTATTTTTATTTGAATACTTAATTTAGTAGCTTTTACAAAGCTCCAACCTTTTCTAAGCAACAAATAACTCATTTAAATATTCGTAAGCCGTGGATCCCTTACAAATTACCTGAACAGACTTGATAACTAAAATTGTACACAAACATTTAAAATGTACAAACGTCAAATGTTAATAATAATTAACGATTTTCAGTGAAGACGGTAAGGCAAATATTTGTTCATTGTTTAAATCTGGGATCCGTGGAAGGGTCATTTTGACCTTACAGCAGGGACTTACGACGGATTCAGAGGCTATATCTACAACAGATCCCTAAATGGTAGGTATGAATTATAAGTTAGCAAATATTCAATGTAATGAGTTACTTAAGTGAGCCTGTAAACATCATTTTATTTTAAGAATATTCTATTCCAATCAAAAGGGCTGGCCTATTTTTTGGCCAAAGAATCAGTATTGCCATACAACGTGGCAATGCTGCCAGCTTTTTGGGCACGTTTTCTGTTGACAGCGATGCGGACGAATTTTTTGATGCCTTTGATTATTTCCCCTCCCTTTTTATATACTTGTACATAAATAAAAATAATAAAAAACTCACATACTCGTATGTAAAAAAAAAAAAAGTTTTGTTCAGTGAATATTTTAAATCAAAAGATAAATATTGAGTTTATGTGTAGGCATTTTCATTATTGAAAGGAATTAAATAGTATCTAGCTGCTTTTCAGCTACGTGATTCAAAGCAACTGTAATGTCTGGCTTGTATTTAAACCTCTTACTAATAAACTTTGTATAGCGTCTAGTTACACAACGCTTTGTCTTCTTCTTTCGAAAGTCAAATTACTGACGACTGAAAGCGAGAAATCGGTGTGTAACTATTCATCTGATATAATAAGTTTATTAGTAAGGGGGATAGTTTAGAAGTTTATTTACAAAAGCTGCTTATCTATCTACAATGTCTCTCTTTCTATCTGTAATGCAAAGAGGAATAACGTTAGAAACATTACTTTGAGCGATGACGGAATTTCATTATCAAAAATATGGAGTAATTACCTCCAGCCTAAACAAAGAAGTCGTTAAGGCAGACGCCTACGGTTTACGTTATAAATTATGACAGAAGTACGTGCAGGAGATATTAACGGGCGGACGTGAAAATAGTCTAGATTTCCATATTTATATCGGTGAAGGAAAACATCGTGAGGAAACCGGCATGTCCTAGAAACAAAAATTCGAAGACATGGTGACATCTGCCAACGCGCACTGGGCCCGCGTGGTGGATTATGGACCACTCCCTCTCACTGAGAGGAGGCCTGTGTCCCAGCAGTGGGAACATTATAGGCTGATTATGTAATAGGTTGGAAACAGGGTAACTGGCCCACTTATACTTTTATTCTCGTAATTTTTAGAACTTTCACAGTCAGTGGGGCAATTCTCGTAATTTTAAGATTCAGTCTCAATCAGTCAAAAATACCTCTAATTTCCTTACTTTTTTGACATTTGTTTGTCGCCGAAATGCGACTGCGACTAGATTTTGAACGTTTTAAATTACGAGAGTTAGCCTTCTAGCCACTGCCTTCTATCTAGATAGGTGGAGATCTGCTGAGTAATACATCTTTATACAGGTTTTAATATTGACAAAAACATTAATTGCGTCATTTAAGCTGTTGAGTAGACAAATTAGTCAAACATGAAGAAATAGATTAGAAATTTCTTTCAAAATCCTTCGGATTGTTATTGAAAGTGTATTACACAATTGGGGTACTGTAATGATCTACTGATTCGTTGCCAACCCGGAAAAACTTCATCCCCATTTCATCCTCCTGCTACACTATTTTTATCTCACGAAGCGAAGCGCGCTATACTTTTGGTGAACCAGTGTACAAACACGCTGTGAATGTATGTGTAAGCGTAGGAGCTCTCGGTACCGGCCGAGACACTGGCGAAGTAAGAGTGTGTACACACATACTGTTACTTCGCCAGTGTCTGTGTGACACACACACGTGTGTATGTATTATTTGCTGATGCTACTCGTCTTTACGCACCCACTCACAGCGTATTTGTACGCTTGGTTACCACAAGTAAAGCGCATGTCGGTTTGTGAGATATAAATACTGTACCATAAGTCAGGAGTGCGGGATTTACTTGTACATGCTCCACAACTATGTCTCATATATGCCTGAAGTTTCACACACCTCAGAACATGTCGAACCGCCGCTCGAGCCCAGTCCCTCACACACTCTCTGCGCTCAACGCTCTCCTGGACGCTAAGCCTGACTGTGAAGTGTTCACGGATGAATGGAAGAAGATCTTGTCAATTATATGTCTTGACAATTGTGAGATGGGTATATGATGAGTAGTTTAGACTTTTCGTTACTATACTTAACTTATGTGTTTGTGTCTTTAACTAATGTAATTGGCCTTGGCCATTTTATGATAAAACTAGCTTCTGCCCGCGACTTCGTCCGTATAAAAATTGAACCAGAGAGAGTAAATCCAGAGATTAGCGCGTTCAAACAAACAATATTAATATAAGTATAGAATTCTATCAATGCTAATAATAAAGAGTTTGTTTGTTTGTTTTTTACCCGAGTACGGCGAAGCAAAAAGGAGGGTTATGATTTATTTATCTAAATAACAATACAGTTAACTCGTACACATAACATTACATCATGAATTTCCAGGCAGTTTAGTATTAAAGGGTGCCACTTTGTAAAGAGGCATCGAAGCGTTATATTGGACAAGCATTGTTGTGTTCAAACTCACTCAATCGTTCTATCGTATACACTTTCAGGCATTTCAGGTGTGTAAACCTGAATTGATGGCCCACGGCTTGGACAATTGCATTGAATCTTCGTTTCTGTAGAGTGTAGACTATTGGATATCGGGAACTGTCACTTTCAATGTTTGTTAAACAACAATATTGTACTAAGAGTGTATCCACAAAAAAAAAACCCCACAAATTGAGTAGATATGTAGCGGTATCTACAACGCCACAAGCGAACTACGCGTCATACTGACGTCACGCAAAATCTTGCATCTCGCAAGCAGAGTTTACCGCCACGCACCTAGCATATTTTATACAATGGCCCGACATGAATCATCGGGCAGTTGCCCGTCAGACATAACACCCGTCTGGTCGGAGGATCCTCCCTTTTTTATAGAGTATGAGTGAACTTTACACCCTGTTCCTCATACTTCTATAGATACATTACATAAGGTAGCTCCATTATTAAGTCATTGACTGCCAACAATAGATTTTCTATTCTGTCTGTTGTCTGGCAGTCAAAACAGTATCATTAATGTTGTAAATCACAATTTTAAAAGTCGGCTAAAAATATTAGTTTTTTAAAAGAAGAAATCCAATTATTGGCTGAGTGGCTATTACTAAAATTGTGACATTCATGATTGGAACTTTCGAGTACCTACCTAACTCAAATGGTTTGAGTAATTTAATCGTTAATAATTAATTAAGGTATTAATTACACCGCTTCGTTTTTTATATCCACGTGCCTGTGATAAATTACTTTTTATGTAACAAAATTTATGAAAAGAGGTTGAATTTGTTATAGGGCTACAAAATAATATCTTCAATGGCCTTAGAAATACATTAATTTACTTGTAATCGTTTTAGAGAGACGATTTTGTACATAATTTACTAGTAATTGTGGAACAGGAGTCTCTTGTTTAAGAAATTATTCAGTTATAAACTTTAATCTCCTTCTTCATTAAGAGAATTAAGACATCGTAGAAAGGCTATCGGCTATCGGCGGTTGGACACAATTACACCTGTCATGTGAGGCGTATGACACGAGACATAGAACAAAACTGGGGTCCAAAAAAGGCCACTTTGGCAGAATCATAAAAGGATCACAATATGAATCAGAATAAAAGTCGTAAAATGGTCACAAACTGACAATTCATAATATTATTTACGTACAATTTCATATCACGCAATTCATCTGTTTGACAGTTTTGTATGGATATTCGTAAAATGGTCCACAGAATATGAATTGCTTTAATGTCAAATAATCAGTCAGTTTGTGACCATTTCACGACTTTTATTATGATTCATAATGTATTGTTATCCTTTAATGATTCTACCAAAGTGGCCTTTTTAGGCCCCCTGAACGCAATTCATCTGTCAAACAGATGAATTTCCGTGATATGAATTGTACGCAAATAATTTATGAATTGTCAGTTTGTGACCATTTTACGACTTATAATTAATTTATGATCATCATCTGCCTAGCCTTTTCCCAACTATGTTGGGGTCGGCTTCCAGTCTAACCGGATGCAGCTGAATACCAGTATTTTACATGGAGCGACTGCCTATCTGACCTCCACAACCCAGTTACTGGGTAATACGATACCCCATATAATTTATGATATGATTCATAATGTTATTAGTGGCCTTTTTAGGCCCCTTGATGCCAATAATGACAATCTCTAGCATGTATGGTGGAACCACAGCTCACTTCACTAACATTTTCACGTTGTGATTTTTACAAAATAGACCGGCTGATATTTTTACAACACTTACTTAAATAGTAGGTAAGTAATAAAAGAAAGTATTGTAAAATAGGCAAATAGGTCTTTTTCTCAGGACTGAAAGTCTGGGAAATAAAAGGTTTTTCCGGGACTGAATGATTATTTTCTTGTTTATAGTGAAATATTTGGTTATTTCATCCAAATTGAAAGAGAACCATGTATTATCGCCATTACCTAAGAACTTCTTAATTTTTTTTTTTATTCTTGTACTTCATCTATATTTTTCTTTCTCCAGGTTCAGGACATACTTCCGAACAGCGATCCTGTGCCGCTGGCGCGACATCCTGCGCCGGCGCAAGCGGCCGCTGCCAGAATCACCGCCGGACTGTATCTCGCAGTCCGGCAGTCGATCCCGATCAGGTTTTTACTCGTTAACGTAATTATTAAAAGTGATCTTTGGTATCATTCATTTTCGTCAGCAGTCATTTGTCAAAAAGGTTGATGAAAATAAGAGAAAGGTTGAGAAAAAGAACTTGCACATAATATTATAAACATAAAATAATATAATATTTGAATTTAAACAAGGTACAGACGCCAGCACATCAACCTACACCTAACTGTCAAATTTTCCTAATCAACATTGAACCTTATGCTTTAGCGATAAAGTTGAAAATCTATTACAGAAATCTGACAGATTGTAGTAGGTTGATGTGCTGGCGTCTGTACAATATTGGTCTTAATGATAGGGTTATGATCTGCATGTCACGAGACGTCTGGGGTTTGCTTCGAACACTTTTTGGTCTTTATTAGATCTGTGCAAAATGGGGAGTAGAGTCTTTTCGTGTTAATTAATGATAAGAAATCAAAGCTACGGCTGGATAATTAACCCGTCAAATAATCGCCAACTGGAAGCCGCTTGCATTTAATGTCGTTTTGATTATATTTTTCTTATGAATAATCGCTGATTCATATGTCAGATTAAGTAGGTAAAGTAAAACATGACATTATATTCAATCTCTTTATGCAGGTAGTATATTTTAAATGCCAGTAAAAAGTAGCACAAGTTCCATAAACATTACTAGACAACGGAGAAAAAACAGTGCGAAAAACCGCCCAGCAACAATAAAACTATAGATACATAAAGAGATGAAAAATCGTAAAGTGGTGCTCGCATCAGCGCAGATTGGTCATAGCGTTATCTCCTAAGATTATTTATAGTAACTTGATTATGCAAGACCCATATCCAGTTGAAGACAAGTAGGGGCAGATAAATAGGTATGATGAGGGTCGAGAGAACCTTCCCCATATCGTACGGATGAGTTATTTTTTAAATTAACTTTGATGGAATCTAATGTAAAACAGAACATAAAAAGACAAGCATCCTTTATATCATATTGTTATATGCATAGGCGATTATATCTCTTACAGGAAAGTAATGAAAATTAGTCACTAGTCATGCTCGGCCTAAAATTGCTGAGCTTATTATAATTTTATTTTTGTACTTATTCTAATTAAAATAAAATGGGTAATTTTAATTATTACCCCACCATGGGGGTATTATTTAATATTAAAACGTTTGCTATTAACCAAAATAAGTATTATCTATTATAAATAGTACTTATGGAAAAATATGAAGAAAAAGAAAAAAACAATAACTTTAAATTTTTTTCAAAATAAACTTCTCAGAGAAGAGGCTATTTATCCTGGTTAGTAAAATTAATATTTAGTAATCCTGAAGGTCAAATTTCTAGTAGTAACTGAAGTAAAGCAATCGGCGACTCGAATGCCGTATTGATTTGCTGTCACTATCGCGTTTCTGTCAACACTTCAGTGCGATTGATAAGATCAAAACCAGGTTATTAATAATGCAATATGTACAAGTTTATGTATTTATACTAGCTGACCCGGCGAACTTCACACCGCCTCGCCTCAGAATCAATAAGAACGAATGTACGAGAAAATGAATTATCTTCATTTTTTTTTTCTTGAATTTATTCCATGTTTTAATAGTTATTCTGTTATTCGGGGCGGAGACAAATACAACAAATCAAAGATCATAAAAATCGGTCCAGCCGTTCTTGAGTTATAAATGGTGTATATAAATATAAACTAAATTGGTCGTTCAGCGAGTAATTTTATTGTGCGACTTTAGTTACCTACATACTGTATACATTTACTAGCTGACCCGGCGAAATTCGTACCGCCCCGCCAGCCGCTCTGCCCCCGGTTTTTAAATATCTGATATCATCTAAGATATTAATTTTAATGATATGCTGTAAAGGGCAATTTTAATCTAATAAATGATAAAGATCATACATATATTTTCGAAATTTTTAGAGGAAAGTACAACTTTCACGCGGACGAAGTCGCGGGCAGAAGCTAGTATAATTATATAAATGATTTTTATTTCTGTAAGTAGATTTGTAAAAACACTTTTACAAGTCAATATAGACGTTCCTTGCGGTCTGCGTGAAAAGAAGCTTTTACTTTGCAGTGGAAAAGCTTGAAAATAGTGTAGTATAAATCTTGAAAAATATCAAGAAGTTTGCCTTCGACTAATGAAAACTGCAATTAAAAGATCTTACAGCTAGGAAAAAACCATAAAGTTTTCTTAACTAAAAGTACAGTGAAGAAAAAAAGGGAACCTACTCAGAGAAATTCTTTGAATAAAAATACGTCTTCGGTACTCAGTCAGTCAAGGCTGCATGTTTATGTTCTTGCACAAGTTAATTATAATACGAATATTTCACAGGATTTAAAAAATAGGGTTTTTTACTTATAAGTCGGTACTTGGAAAGAAAGAAAAAGAAATAATAAATTTTATTTGGACACAGTTCATGAAAAACAAAATACAAAACTTTACTGGACTTTGTTATTTTCACACATCTTAGGGTGCTTCACGACAGTGCGAGGCATGTGTCGCAAATGCATTTTTTTATATGTGAGATGCCTCATAGGCATGCGTCACGTGCTTGCTTTTATATCTGTACTTTATACAGTGTATGTACATAATAAAGAGTATTACATTTTATTCTATTCTATTCTTACCATTCGAAGCAAATGCCTCACACTCTGGACGTACATTTACGATCTTCAGTAAGAATCACTAACTTTTCAGTAATCCATGTCACGTACCTACGTGCAAAATTTATTGAAGAGACCTTTCCTTATCCTTTGGACTGTTTGGTGATATAAGTATTTACGATAAGTTATAGCATTTTACTATTATATTTAATTAGGGTAACGAAGTATTCAGGTATTTTTACAAAGCTCTAGTCACTTAACATAATTATAAAAAGTATACCCATATAAAATTATACATCAAAATAATAATGAATTTTATCGGTATGATTCAGTCACTCCGTGACATTTAAAAGGTTGGCAGTCAGCTCCAATATTGCTGAATGATTAATTATTTATCATGGCAAGAACTATTTACATAAAATATATAGTTAAGTAGATAAGATATCCCTAGGCAAACCAAAATTATAAAACATAGCCTTTAGCCGTTTTGCGTGGATGTGACGCATGTTTCCCTTACCTTCTTTTTTTAATTTTGTTTTGTGTTTAAGTTAATTTTTGATCATCGCAAATAAACGTATTTTCTTTCTTTAAACCTAACCACGTTTGAGACAACCGCAACATTGGGTAAAAAGTCAATGTTCGGGCATTGAATAAAAAGTAATCAAACCATCCTTCATGGCATCTGCCAAGAATACCGAGTAACGAAAGTTTGCTTACATTCAAAGCCTCATTCATGTGCCTCTAAGGACCAAAACATCATGAATTTTAACTTGTAATGCTCCTTCTTACTAACTTAGCAGTTATGATGTTTCTTTTTAAGTACTATCATTATTCTACTTTAGAACCTCTCGCTGCGCTCGGGATTCTACTCTAGAATCCTTCGCTCCGCCCTGGATTCAAAGAAACACTCTCGCCTTCAAAATAGTTGTTTGCTCCCATGGCAAACAATCTACTATCTTGCATTTGATAGCCCAATTCTTGATGAAGGCTACTTAACATCACGCTAAAACACTTAGGAGCCGAGCAAAAACAACAAAAAGGCTGAAATAATACAGTAATAGCGCGGGTAGACAGAACAAGAAATTGCACGCGGACGAACTCGGGGGAATTTCTTGAAGCGAATGATGAATATATCATATTTATTTATACGTCTGTATAAACAAATGAGCTTCTGCTCATTAGTCCTCCGCAACTCAATTACCAAACAGGAGATTGATGTGACATGAACTTTAAGTTTGTTTTGTAATGATTTTTTTATGAAAATACCGATATAGCAACCAATACCCACGAGGTATGAAAATGCCTTAGTATTTATAAGCCCTCCGCATTCCTTTATCGGCAATCGATCGATCTTAACGGTAGGAAGGTAACACAAAAGACTGAAAATAGTATTACTGTTTCTAATACGAAGGGTGTTTATAACCCGTTTTAGCTGTTTATATGAACATTTAATTATTAATCCGAAAATAACAACAATCACAAAATCAAACGCGTTTCGCGGCTTCAGGAAAATAATTACATATAAACGGTATCTACCCTCAATTGTCAAAAATAGAGAAAAATTGGTTGTCATGCTTGACTTTGTAGACTTTTGTCGACTGAAGAATAGAAACATTTCTTTTCTTCATCGCCATGCTTAAGAGGAAATGCGGATGGTCGTTTCTCCATAGAAACGCTCTCGCCTGTTTTCAATCTGATTAATGACCATAGAGCAATGATTTTTTACAGAATATGAAATATTAACTACTTGTACAAGTATATAAAAAGGGAGGGGAAAGAATCAAGGGGCATCAAAAAATTCATCCGCAACGCTGTCAACAGGAAACGTGTCCAAAAGGCTGGCAACATTGCCACGTTGTATAACAATGCTGATTCTTTAGCCAAAAAATAGGCCAGACCTCTGGTCACGTGAAGAGTCGATTACATATTATTATTTTAACACTGTTAGCTTTATAAATTATGTAAATGTTTGAATCTTTAATAAAATTTTAACTATTTGTATGTCCCTATGTTTTTCTTTTTGATAATACATTATTTTTATAAGCACTACAGTCCGTCAAATCTAAGAAGTACCGTTTGACGTTTCATATTTTTCAACTTTGTTCATACGAATTCATCATAAAACCATGAATTTAGAAAGATTTCATTATTGTATCTAAAAATGTACAATTCTTAATATCTAAATGTAATTGAAAACTTTCAAACAAAGCAAAATAACACATATTTATAACTGTCAAACGGTACTTCTTAGATTTGACGGACTGTAGAACCCTAAAAAAATGCCTATTTAAACCGCTGTCAACAGAGGCCTAGTGTACAAATTTGACAACTATTAATGAAAAAAGAAAAACTTAGAGACATAGTGTGAACTATCTTTTAATTTGGTCCAATATTGGAGGAGGAAATAGGCAAGAGCCAAACCTCGAATTACGACTTTGTACTTAGACTTTTTCAAAAGTCTCTCCGACCGCATTTCCTCAATCTGTTATTTTGTCTATTCTTCTGTCAACAAAACCCGTTTCTATGGTGGTCATGCTACACGTTTCTTGCAACACGAAAACATGTTGTTGAAACAATGTTGCGCAACTTTGTTTCCCAATTAATACACAGCTTAAATGCATTCCAACTTTTTATTAGACTTGTAAAACGAATGGCAACACGTCAATAGCCACAGATGTTCAAGATTATAAAACCTTTACTGAAATATATGAATGTTAGACAGATTTACATCAGCCGGATTTGTGATCCATAATAAAAGGTCTGGATCTGAATACGTCCGGTCATACTTACAAGATTTATTTTCGGCTTTAAATATTATAATACTCGACCTTTTTATCCCGTGGATGTAGGTACTTCAAAGATCAAATTGACGGACAGCGTTCATAATTCAAATATTATGACTGTATTTTTGTACGAGGCAGGGTGTCTTAAATGATACACAGTACTAGCTTTTGTACGCGGATTTTCATACCAGGGTTTTCATAAAACTCTGTTGGTTTGTGGTTGGCTTACGTGGCACACCCAGTAAAACTTCCAGTCGGCATGATTTATTCCGACATCTCAACAATCATCGTCAAATTTCAGCCAATGAACACAAAACCTTTATAAATTATACACGTTTAACCTTCCTCATGAAACACTCCGTATATACGTGAAAACCGTATGAAAATACATTCGGTACTTTATGAAAGAAAAATAAGGAAAATATGTTTATTTGCGGTAAAAATTACACCGAGAAAGATTACAAACACAAAAAGAAAAGTTTGGGGAAAATATGCGTCCCATATATGGAAAATGGCCATCATCCAGCTTAATGCTATGATTCTATGTGAGACAGAGCCCCAGCGCTGAAATTCAGTGACAGCCGGCGATGACGTAATGACGTCAACCGATGCGTATACGATGACGTAAATAACACAGTTTTAGAGTTTATCGCGTACAGACAGACAGACAGACGCGGCGGGGGGACTGTGTTTTGTAATATAAAGTGATTTTGTACCAGCAGTGGATTTATGTATGGTGTGTGTGTTTATAGTGCGATAATAGTTACTGATTTAGCGACGACGACATTATTTTGTAATGTCCAAAACATTGCTACAAGATTAATTTTGGGTGAATAATGCCATCCTAAATCCTAAACAAACAAACTTACTTTCGCATTTATAATATAGTTAGGATGTAGGATTAGGATACTAACCCTAATCCTAATTCCTAATCCTAACTATATTATAAATGCGAAAGCAAGTTTATTTGTTTGCTTGTTTGTTACCTATTCACGCCTAAACCACTGAACCGATCATCCTGAAATTTTGCATATTACGTTGTCAGGTGTACAGAAACGGACGTAGGGTAGGTATCCTTCATCCCGAAAAAAAGTGCTGTTCCCCAGGAAAACAACTATAACGTTATTATGATAATAGATGGCGCCACGTGTCTATTGAGCTTTGTCAAATTATTTATTTAATTCTGTGGCGGTACGTAGTTCGCCGGGTCAGCTAGTCATAAATATTTTTGGAAGTGATGAAATGTCTACCAAAATGTCAACCCATTCAAAACGTAGGTTCATAGGTCTTTCAAAAATGAATTACAAAGTGCTAAAAACTCGGCACATTCGTACTACTGAAAGAAAGAAAAAAGAAAAGAAAAATAGGTTTATTTGTCACAGAAACACGTGCATACAAAAAGATCAGATAACAAAAAATAAATAAAAACAAAATAGATCTATAATCACGAGCATAGAACAGAAATAGTCGACAGCTGCACGTCATGACTGTGACAAGAAGGCTTCCACTCAGCATGATGCTGTGCTATAAGAGACTCACATCACAGCGCTGATTTTCAGTAGTTACCCGAAATGGACGTACGGAAACCAAGTCAGGTTTAATGATTGGTAATCATCATTCTCCTGCCCTTATCCCAATTTATTTGTGGTCGGCGCAACATATCTTTTTCTTCCATACTTCTCTATTAGACGTCATCTCGGTAGTCACCCCCTTTCTAATCATATCATCATTCACACATTCCATCCATCGTTTTTTTGGTCTTCCCCTACGCTTATAGCCATCGACATTCATACTCAAAACTCTCCTCACGACATTTTCCTCATTCCTCCGCATCACATGCCCATACCATGACAACCGATTTCCACACAACTTTTCCGTTACCGGCGCCACTTTCAAACTTCCTCTTATGTACTCATTTCTTATTCTATCCATTCGTGTAACACCACACATCCCTCTTAGCATTCTCATCTCTGCTGCATGCAGTTGCCTTTCATTCATCCCTTTTGTGGCCCAACATTCTGATCATAGGTAATAAAATAAACAATAGGAGAATATAAAGCGACTACATAAACAACCGCGACTGCGATAAGTTAAGTTTATTTTTATAAAACTATATGACCAATTCACAAGTTAATAAGTCTGAAAGGTCATGCACTACCCGTGCATGACCTTTCAGATTCAAAATAAAGTACTAATATAAAATTCTGTTCTCCTTCACCGTAATTTGTCCTCGGAGATAGCTTATGAGTAGTCAGGCGACCTAAATAATTACTGTAAGACGCTCAAAGTTGCTTCGAACCTAATAAGACGGAAAAGCTTAGTAATATTTTTATGTTATTGCTAAGAGATTACTTGTTTATTTCTTTTAGGGCTGATTTTCCAATCGACAGATATATTTATTCGTAGAATAAAATTAACGTCTGACAAATTCTGTATGGAAGAACTGTCAAAAATTCAAAACTATTCCTCGGGTAAAATTATCTGGTGTTGGCAAACTCAGCCCTTAATAACATTACATGTGATGTTGTGTTAGGTATTCCCCGAAGGGTTAGGTGCTTTTATACATAATACTATAAGGGACTAGAAGAGCCCCTTAAAGTAATTAAACACCGATAGGATTTCTCTAAATTTATATTGAGAGAAAGACTTTACATTTCCACGTTAAAACTAGCACTGACTTATCTAAACAAAAATACCTAATGAAAATATATGACACTTGCTTGAGTGTTGGAAGGGAGGAGTCATTAGATGATTTCCCGTCCAAAAAAAAAAAACCCGCGCTAAATTATAGCCAGCCTGCTCTATATAAGGCAAGGCTACATAGATACAGTGCTTGCACCCACATTTCGCCAGTTAGAGTGAGGCCACACGATGCGATAACGGTGCGGTGCGGCGCCTGAGCGGTGCCGCAACGTCATCCTACATACAAATCACTATGCCATGTCAAATGATGCGTTGGGCTTGGGCCGCCCCGTGCGGCGTCATACCGTAGTAGGCGCGCCGCGCTGCGAGACGAGGCGGGGAGGGGTGATGCGCTGCGGCGCGCTCCACGGTAAATAGCGTTTTACTGCGGTGCCGGACCGCCCGTGTGGCACCCTATAGCTCGAACTAACTGCGGTGCGGTGCCGCACCGTACCGTTAACGCATCGTGTGGTCTCGCTCTTATGCGTATCGTGTATTTTAATAGCGCGTTCAATATGGCTAAAGATAAACAGATAGATAGTAAACAGCGATACTAAGGTTATACAAGGTGGTTTTTTTTATATCCCATAACTAGGGTTTGAATGAGACCATATCAAAGAATCAACTGGGCACATGAATTATTTTTCAATTATATTTTTTTTGTTTTCATTTTTCATACAAAATAATTCGACAAATTCACATAAAACACCCTTACGTAAAATATGAAAACGTCGCATTTTCTTAGCTTTAAATACTTAATTATGAATGATTGGTATGAATGAAAATGAATTACTGGTATTTATCAATGAAACTTCGATACATGATATCTTCGAAACTATGCATTTTAGGACCACATATTCTAGGACTTTTTGTATTATTTTTACTTATAGAATATAACCCTAGAGTTATGGAATATAAAAAAACATGTTGTATACCTATGTATAATATAGATTTGTCTTAAATTGTCCGGATACAGAGACGAATAAGCTAAAACCAGTCAGAATACAGAATTAAAGGCAGGCAGAATGTGGGATTAAACCCGTGGTTTACATAATGGAGCACAACTCCAGAGAGTATAATTAAAGAACACTGAAGTTAGAAATTAGGAAATTAAAAGGCAAGGATTTTTTGTGTGCGAGTGTTAATAACTGCCTATAACTTTAGGCAGTTCAATCTACAATCTACAACAATAATAAAACTGAGCAGTTTGTTTCAACGCGTTAATCTATGAAATGACAAGTTGGTTTTTTTTTTTCATTTGATAGGCCAATTCTTGAGGAAGGCAATAGGCTATTTAACACCACGCTGGGACCCTTAGGACCTGAGCAAAAACAAAAAAAAAAGTCCGAAAGAACGCTGAGAGAAAACGAAGCAATAGCGCAGGCAAGCGATGCGATGCGACGGGGTAGGTCAGGGGAACAAGAAATTTCACGCAGGCGAATTCGCGGGAAGAACCTAGTTTAAAATAAAGCAAACATGAAAATAAATTTATTTACCACATAATAAAAGGCACGTTAGGTATAATTAGTTAGTTGATGATGTGTTTAAGATTTTTACATAACGGTTAAAGTGAATGCCGACTTTTTATAAGTATGAACAGTACTCGGCTTTCTTCTAATACTGTAGTTGCCGAATATTGACGTAGAGGACGAGGATGGTCCCTAAGAGCCAAAGCAAATCAATCAAATAAAAAAATATTTTTGGTGATGAGCTGATATCTGGTATTTGGGAGCTGCTGATATTCGGGAGAGCAGTGGTGGCCCAGTGGTAAAGGCCGTGACTTACGAGTTGTAGGTCGTAGGTTCGAACCCAGACAGGCGCTTTAGTTTGTGTAAATTATTTCATCACCACTGCTCTCAAAACGGTGAAGGAAAACATCGTGAGGAAACCGGCATGTCCTAGAACCAAAAATTCGAAGACATGTGACATCTACCAACCCGCACTGGGCCAGCGTGGTGGACTACGGCCCACTCCCTCTCACAGAGAGGAGGCCTGTGTCCCAGCAGTGGGAACATTATAGGCTGATTATGTAATGAGCTGATATCATCACGATACGTGTGAATTAAATAGTCCATTATTGCACGGCGTGAAACTAGTAGTTACGTCGTGCATTAATAGGCTTCTTAAGTCACGAGTAGCGTATACTATTTTATAGCTCGTGTGATCTAAACCCGCATTTAAGCCACGCTTTTCTGTGTAAAAATGGACTAGTTAAGTCACAGAAAAGCGTGACTTAAGAGGATTACATGACCTAAAGCGCGGTCTTTGTCGGACTGCATAGAAAAGAAAGAGAAGCGCGATGCCACAACGCTGGTAATTTCTTGCAAAATATGAAGCAATTATCGATTTACGAAAAATCTAGTGTTTGGACAAAAAAACTAAAACACTATAGTTTTAGTATGTTGCTTGTAGAATAATCTGACAAAAAATCATAATGATTGTATGTATATTAGTATGAATTTTGTTGTAAATAAAAAGTTTTTAGAGGTATCTTCATGATTTTTTTCTATCGTACCAAATAAGTTGTATTATGTTTTCAACACACTATCATCCTAGCATTTATCCTGAAGAATATCATATATTTTTTTGGTTTTTTTTACTGTAGTCTATCATATACTTTTATTGTTTCTAAAACTTGCGTTTTTTGCGTTTAGGTCTTGTAAGCCCCTTAAGTGCGGGCTTAGGTCACACAGTACTATAAAATAAGTTAGATATGGTCGGGGAAATTAATTGCTAAGCTAATTGACAACCTACGTCAATTTGCCGTGATATAGCCATTTCATGCAACTGTCAAAGAATAACACTAGTGATTTGAATGTACGGGCAATTTTAGTTGGTAACCAACAATTAATTTCCCTGGCCTTAATTGTGTGTAAAGTATTTTGTACCCATTATAACAAAAAAAATAGAACTTTTCTAACCGAGAATCTTGAATAAAAAACCTTCATTAAAAATGGAAACTTCGACGATAATCCCCTTGAAGTATTCGCCTCTACAGGTATCGAGGAACTCAGAAATTCAAGAGGAAGTGCAGTAAACGATCGGCAGCGCTCGTCGTTTCGGACGTACAACGACCTCCCCTTGCAGAGACCGCATTTGCTTGCTAGCTGCCCTAAGTGTCCACATGGGATCTATTATGATGGTGAGAATTAATAGTTTAGTAATAGTGGCTTTTGTTGGAATTTGTAAAATGGATGATAAGGGAGGTTTGCTTGCAGGATGGATGATCGCGAGTGTAGTTGCATTGTACGGCCTAAAGTGTCCTACACGGGATCTATTATGATAGTGAGGATTAATAGTAATAATAGTTTAGTAATAGTGGCTTTAACAGTAATTTTTAAAATGGATGAAAAGGGAGGTTTGCTTGCAGGATTGATGATCGCAAGCATTGTAAGGCCTAAAGTGGCCTACACGGGATCTATTATGATGGTGAGGATTAATAGTAATAATGTTTTAGTAATAGTGAGTTCTGTTGGAATTTGTAAAATTAATGAAAAGGGAGGTTTGCTTGCCGGATGAATGATCGCAAGTGTAGTCGTATTGTAAGGCCTAAGTGTCCTACACGGGATCTATTGTGATAGTGAGGATTAATAGTAATAATAGTTTAGTAATAGTGGCTTTTTTTGGAATTTGTAAAATGGATGTAAAGGGAGGTTTGCTTGCATGATGGATGATCGCAAGTGTGGTCGTACTGTAAGACCCGTTTGCACCAGAAATCACTAAATGGGTCTAGTGCTAAACATATTTATTTATTTTATTTAACAATTACCAATCCACACTGGGCCCGCGTGGTGGATTTCGGCCCACTCCTTCTCACAGAGAGGAGGCCTGTGTCCCAGCAGTGGGAACATTATAGGCTGATTATATCGTCGCTAATCTAACTAACTGACGTATCTGACATTTTGGACTAAGCCGACCTAACTATAGTAATTTGATACATTTTCCAAGTCGAATCTGATATCTGATCATGTATTCCGAAAAAAATAACAACAAAGATCTCACAAAGTGACGTATCTGCTAAAATATTTATTATTTAAACAATATTAACACGATAACAATAGTAGTTATACCAATATTCAGATCTTAATCAGAACTACACACGTGCTCAACTTTGTATCAGTAGAATTTATATAGAGCAAGCTACCCTCAATCATAGGTAACCCTCAACTGCAAATAGCTTGCCCTGTAAAATATGCTTCGAATCAGTTACGTCACTTAGTTAGATTAGCGACGATATTACCAACGAGATACGTTACAATTATCTTTAACAATAATAATTAAACTTGTTGTATAATAAACACGTTATCCCATTTAGAGGTAAACTTATTTAGCGCCTTGCAGAGCAAGTGGGCCTAAATAAGAACTCGATGAATTAACGTATCAAAGCTAATTTGGTCTGAAAGAAAATTTATGAACGCTAGATCATTATTTTGATTGGGCAGTAATTAGATGGATATAGACCAGTCTCTCCCCTAAAGATCAAATATTTTTCTGTAAATCGTAATTGAAATTATCGATGATTATGTGGTGTTGATTCATGAAAAATCCACGACAATTAAACCTGTTTTCATAAATATATTAATTGAAGAGATGAAACAGGCAAGTTCTAATCTTTTGATAGTAGTATGATAATATTAAGAAAGAATATAATAGAATAGAATAGAATACTCTTTATTATGTACACCATATAAATTACAGACATAAATATATAAATTTTACAATGGGTGACACAATGGGCGGTCTTAGAAAGGTGCAATAAACAAACAAAGTAAGGATATCGTTGAATCAAAAACACATAAATTCAAGTATGCGAGACAATTGAGCAAAAGAGGGAATGGTGTAATATCAAAACTTGAAGCAGTCATTTGTCATACAGAAGTCATCACGATAACAGACAAGTGAGAAATAGACCGTAGCAAAATAGCCCTTCAACCCAATCATTTAGAGTTGAATGTTTCGTGACACTAAAGATTAGAGTAGAACATGTATTAACTCGTATCGCAACTTTCTGACGTATAACTAAATGGAATGTCAGCTTGATACAGTGGTTGTACCCACAAACCTTTTAAATTGTGATTCTAATACGTTCGCTGCACATCTAATATTTCAGTTTCAGTATAAATAGTCAAATTAAAATAGCTAGCGAAACTCCGCAGACATGATGAGTATTGGTATCGAAGTACGATAAAACAAAAGAAAACAGATTTTCTCAACTCATACTTTAAGTTGCAACACCACAAGCGTGCAGCGGTCGTTGACCCCCAAAAAAACATCAAATATTTGGCGGGACGAACTCGACTCTTTTAACAAGGATTGGCGTGTAACAGCACTGGATAGAGATAAGTGAAAGGAGGGAAGGGAGGCCTTTGTCCTGCAGTGGCACAGAAATGGCTGATAATAAAATAAAATAAAAAAATGTATCGTGCTTAGATATCGATACCCATTACGTCTGCAGAGTTTCGCTAGCTAATTTCATTTGACCCTGTATATTAAAACAAATTATCCTACTACTACCTTGTATTATGAGTAAGCTTTCTCCAGTGATGGCTTTTAGTTGTATTTTTATCTTACAAACAAATCATTTTAACTCTAAAAATAATGTTATTATTTCTAACATAAAAATCAGTCTATGAAAATCAAATCAAGTAGGTAGGTACCTATTATTGTACCTTGAAGTCTTGATTAGAATATTTGATAAGGCAATTTGCTACTACATTGACACAAAGTATTGGAAGACCAATTCGAAACAAGGAACAACTACATAATAATATCAATTTACATACTGGGAACATCATACAAAGGAAATATAATTTTGTTAGATTTCTCATATCCTTTGAAGATATTATGTTGAAAATGTAGAACACGACTTCGATGAGTTTTTTATTGGCAACACTCTCTCATTTTATCTGAATATCACACAGAAATATGAAATAAAATGTCAATGAAATCACTATGGCACTAGTGAAACTCGTCTATAAAAATTTTCCGATAATAATAAAAATCGTCAAGAGCAAAACTTCTCGAACTTTAACAGTCCAACAGAAAGGTAATGGAAATAGTTTTCATTGTCTTTCGGACTAAGATGTTTAAAAAAAGAACGGATTTTAAAGGCAGAAATAAATTAGACGCTGGTGATTAAAAATGTTTAAAAATAAATGTTAGCACTCTAAAATATGAATAACATTTAGTAACCGTAATCCATTTCATGACACTTTATATCTTTTGTATATCAAAGTTTTGATAAAATATAAAAATACGTATTGTTGACAATTTTCAACACTCGCAAAGCTTGTGTTAATTAACAAAATGGCGACAATGAACCTAAATATATTTATTTGGCAGATGATTTTTAAAACCTTGAGCAAAGTTGTAGTTTGGTTATGATTACCTTTACCTTTTTATAATGTAACTTAATATTAAATTATTTTCCATACTTTAGAGTCGTTCTATCATCATCATCATTTCAGCTGAAATACGTCCACTGCTGGACATAGGCCTCTTCGACCAGTTCTGTGCTTCCCGCATCCAGCGGATTCCCGTGTCCTTCACAAGGTCATCGCTCCAACTTGTGGGAGTCCTTCCAACGCTATGTCTTCCGGTACGCGGTCGCCACTCCAGAACCTTTCGGCCCCATCGGCCATCTGTTCTGCGAGCAACGTGCCCTGCCCACTGCCACTTAAGTTTAGGAGTCTTCGGGCTATATCGGTTACTCTTGCAGATCTCTTCATTTCTAATTCGATAATGTAGGGAAACTGCAAGCAATAGCCATTGCCTTTTGGGTGAGTCGCTCAATAGTTACTTCTTTATCACTGTTTTAATCTAATAACGCTTGAGAATAGTCTGCGTCCACCAGTAAACTGAATTAAGAGACCAGACTTTATCATTAATTTATTTAAAAGGACACTTTTTTTTTTGGTTGGGAAATCATCTAAGGACTCCTCCCGCTCTGGGTGGAGCGGAAGGGAGTGTCAGACTCTTACTGACTAAAACCCACCCGTGTTCCTTCTTTAGCCCTTTATGTTCCGGGGCAGCGGTAACCCTTTCGGACGATCGGATCCCGGATCCGAGAATCAAATATAAGTTCCATAGCAATACTTGTTGGCTAACAAAATTTCCTCACGACTAATCAAAAATATTTATAATATTCCTAACTTCACAATATATTTGAAAAGTCAATTTGTACGAAGCATTCGTGCCAATTTTTTTTTTTAGCTACGATGCCACTTAAAATTTTATACTAAAGTTTTAGGCTAATTGCCACTTCAAAACGTCAATTGTTCAGGGCTTAATTTTTTTTTTAGCCTATTTTGTGTCCCACTGCTGGGAAAAGGCCTCCTCTTTGTTCTTCCAGACCTCCCTGTCTTGTGCGATCTCTAGCCATGTTGGCCCTGCGAATGATATTAGACCGTCACGCCACCCTATGCCTTGGTCTACCTCGACGGTTTCAGGGCTTATAAAACGATAAAAATATAACAATTTCTGTACTCGTAAGGGGAGTGAAAATAGGAAAAACATTTTTAGAAAATAATACGTAGAACAACAGCGGCGATTTTTTTTTTTAAGTGGCCGTTATATGAACTTTACCTAATAAAACATTTTTTCTATCTAAATAAACAAACTCCTAATCCAAGATTCAGTATTTGTCTATGGCACAACTGGTTAATTCTTTTCTTTTTGTCTGAAATAGACATTGCTAGTACTCTTATAAAATATACTATTGTTGGCAATTTCGTGGTAGACTCGACATAAAAAAATTCGAGCAACTCAAACATAATATATTGTCAGTTGAATCGGTTTTAATGCCTACAATATTTTCCACACACTTCGTTTTCAAAGACTCTGTAACTAATCTCTCTCGCCATTCAGAAAGGGATTCTACAAAGTTTTTGTGTTATATATTAACAGACTTGTTTTGTTTTTCTTAATCTGCTTTGCGTCTTATGCCATTTATCATTCGCAGAAGTCTTTAAGTCCTTTCTCAAGGCCTGAACATCGCAAAATACTCTTTAATTAGGATAGCTATTTTAATCTGCAATCTAAAGAAATGACTAAGACATTAGAGAATTTCAAAGAAATAATATAATAGGAGTTCTTGAAATTGGATTGTTTTGTTCCTAGTATTAATGTTATCATTTAGAGACATCTTAAAATATTATTTTCAACGAAGAGTCATAATAAAATGGATGTTTTTTCTTTTAGTAATATTTATATAATATTTCTTTTTAATTAGCTATAGTTTTTCAAACAAACATACAAAGGTAAATTGGTTTTAACTTTTCAATAGTTAGAACTGGTTGTTACAGATCTTATGAAAAGAACTACTTAAACTTTTAAATCTCAACATCAAATTATTCTCTTAGGCCTCAATAACTTTGTATCTAATAAAAGTTATCTAACTTTTGAAATACGAGTATAACTCCTCCAAATCCTAAGTAATATAAAATATGATTCATCGATCTATGTCTTGCTACGACGTAGCAGCAGCTACGAATGAGTCAGCTACGGCCTACGCGCTACGATCTAACTAAGAAGAATTTATTCAAACAACGTATTCTGAAAGCTTATTATATTTATTTATTTTATTATTTATGGACACAGTAAAATATGTAGATAGAAATACGACATAATTATAATTTTATTTGATGTTAAAAATTAGTCCGTGTATATAATGATTTTTTGATAAACTGTTTTTTATTTTATCATGATTTAAAAAACTGTGTATGACTGATTGTGTGAATGACTGAAAGTTTGCTTTAACTGTACTGAGAAGTCTGTAAGATCCTTTGAATTCATTTCTATATCATCATCTGCCTAGCCTTTTCCCAACTATGTTGGGGTCGACTTCCAGTCTAACCGGATGCAGCTGAATACAAGTAAGTATTCTACATGGAGCGACTGCCTATCTGACCTCCAACCTAGTTACTAGGTAATACGATACCCCTTGGTAAGACTGTTTGTCAGACTTTCGGGCTTCATTTCTGTATGCAATATAAATGAAGGCTTGATGATGTTTGTGATAATCTGAATGCAATAGAAACTTTCTAAGAACGCTTTGTAATTAACTTCATATAAATGTAAAGATTTATTTATTTTCAATTATCCAATAGCCCACGACGTCACGTGGTGTCACGTGGAGCCCTGACACAGGTGGAAGGCGTCGCGGCAGACCTCGTAGAAGATGGCGGGACGAGCTGGACAAAACAAACGACCAGTGGTCCAATTTAGCCCTGGATCGAAAGAACTGGAAGTCATGGGGAATGGCCTTTGCTCAGCAGTGGGATGATGCAGGCTAACAGTAACAGTATCAAATTGAATTAATGAATGTTTTGTTTGTTTCAGCCTACATTCATGGACGGAGAGTGTAAATATTAATTAAATAAACTGACAATATTTATAAAATGACGGTTTGTGCCGGTGACTAGATTCATAATATTTATTAAATGTAAATATTTTGTAAGTGATTGTTCTGTGTATTATAAAAATAAATGTATGTTTACTAATTTATAAATATTTATACGGAAATTAGTAAATTTTTAATGAGATGGACTGCGTGCTAATGGTCGTCTAATGGCCGCAAATACAACTGCTGAGCTTTTGGGTCACAGGTTCGATCTCCAAGTCAGGCAAAGAGGTTTTTTACTAGGTTTCTTTATCAAAAGCAACCCGGTTGATTGCTCACGCACTATTAAATGGGATTTAACTATAACTTTTAGAATTTAGGAGCATAATAATTATTAGTGGTACTGTAAATTTTGCCTACCCCTCCAGGAGAAGCAAGCGCAATGTTTATAGTTTAATTTCCGACTTTAGTGATACAGAGACCCCTACCTAGTATACGAGCCAGGGCTACACAGATGCTTGTGTCTTTGAAGTGTATACAAGATGGCGGGGACCACGACACGTAAACTGAAAACTGATTCTAGATTGCGCAGACAAATTTCAACCCAGGGTGGTTCAAAATCATGTGCTGAATTCATGGCTACGTGTCGACGTCCCTGCCAGTAAAAAATCATAAAAAAAATTCAGATCTATCTAAAAAACATAAATTGACAGCCCTGATAGTTTTTATTTTATTTAATGATTTTTTTCTTTGAGCACTATGCGAAGTGATTGGAAAAAAAAACAAAAATTGGTCATAACTTTTGAACCGTAAACAAATTCACCGACATTGTCAGGGTTAAAAAGCTTGGAAATGACCTTGCCCACGCCCCTATTCGATTTGATCCATACTTCCAGGGACACCCTGTATAAGGAAAGATAAATATTTGCTTGGTTTGCGTTCCAAACCAAGTGTAACAAGTTTCATAGGAGCATCCCTTTCCTATCTAAGCAAACTAAACTGCGCTACATTCACAAAATTGCTTGTTCAGTTTGCGTGAATCCCTCTAGTTATTGGTAAACTTTGCTCAATCTACTGGATCCAAGCGTCGGTTAACTTTTGTTTTGGGTCTTATTATCTAATAATAAGATAAGAAATATATAAAAACTTATGACCATAATAAGATAAGAAGCTGTGGAGCTATTTATTAAGGGATTAGATAAAGGAAGATTTGTTTATCTATTTGATAGAACTATTTATTATTCTCTTCTCATTCAGTCCTCACTCCTCTATGAGAAGAGAATTATAAATAGTTCTATTGATTATATTGTTGATTATTGTATTATATTGTTGTTATTGTTGTATTGATTCACATACTTTAAAAAACTAACAGTCTTAAAATAATAATATGTTCAAGTATTTAAAAAGGTAGGGAGAAATTATCAAAGGGCATCAAAAAATTCATCCGCATCGCTGTCTACAGGAAACGTGCCCAAGAGGCTGGCAGCATTGCCATACAACGTGGCAATGCTGCCAGCCTCTTGGGCCTTTTGATTATTTCTCCTCCCTTTTTATATACTTGAACATATTATTATTTTAAGACTGCTAGCTTTTTAAATTATTTAAATATTTAAATCTTTAATAAAATATCTATTGATCCTTTTGTATGAGTTCAAGTTTTTTTTTACCCCAGGTTTACACCAAGGTATTGCAAAGAAAAATCATAAATTTCAAAAGGCCGAAAAAAAAGTTAAGAATCCATATAAACTCACGCTTTCTTCCTATGGGGGTAAGCAAAAACTGCAGAACGCCACCTGGTTACAGACGCCAGCACATCAAGCTACCCGAAACTGTCAAATTTTTCCAATCAACTTTGAACCTAATGCTTTAGCGATAAAGTTGAAAATCTATTAAAGAAATTTGACAGATTGTAATAGCTTGATGTGCTGGCGTCTGTACATACTCCTTTTGCCTCGTTTACGTTCATACATGTAGTCATACATACACGCCGGTTTCGAGTACTACGCACCTGACCACCTGAAGAACATCACCAATTAGGTTTACATGAAAATACATGTCGGAAACAACATCAATACATGTTGGAAACAACATCAATACAAATGTTTTAAACACGACATGTTGACAGGTCTCTTACAAGGCCTGTCGAAAACAACTAATTATCACAACTTATACATGGGTTATACCCGAGGTTACTCGTATGATTATTTCCTTCACCCCTTGGCAAAGATGATTTCGTGGGTATAGCCAATAGAAAGGCTTTATTTTTGAACAACAAGCTCTGACGCTCCTTTAAGGCTGATTTAGACACGAAATCGCGAAAAAAATCAGCTGTTTCATACATTTTGGTCAAGTAGGTAGGTATTGAACTTTTGTATGAAACAGCTGATTTTTTTTCATGATTTCAGAGTTGGTCCCATAGTGAAAGTTGTTCAGTTCGATGGTCTAAAGCACCTCTTAAAGTTTGTAAGGTTAATTTTTTAACACTTTGTATATAGAAAGGTGGTATCTGTGTACATAATTACGTTTTATATTGAGTTGTGATTAATTTTCATTTTTAAATCTTCTGGTGGAAGTCTTTTACCGATCACTCTTGCGCTGGTCATACTCGGCACATATAGGCTACCGTATCGCTGGGTCTACACCCGGCATATACGGTGCAATGCAAAATGCGTCCGAAGTAAATTATTTTTCTTCCTGTAAATCCAAGCATACAATTATGAAATTTATGAACTGAAAATAGTATCTATTTAAAATTATATTTATAACCAATTTTGGCGTTTTAAGAACTAGTTTTGTTGTTTAATTTTCACGTCATAATTCTCTATGAATTATGGAACTATAAAATATATATGAAATATGACCTAAAACCTGCATTATTAAACTTACAAAAATATGGATGTTGTCAAAATTTTTGTATTTGAACTGTAATTTTCAATGTTGATGTAAAAATCATCGAAGTTATCATATTAAAATGAATAATAAACAAAATATCTATTAATTAACTATTCATTTAATTAATTAATATTTTTAATGGATTCATTAATTTAATAATTAATTGGTTCAATTATAATTATAAATTAAAGTTTACTGGTATCAGTAACATCAATCGATATCAACTTACCTACTAGGTAGATACTGTAGATAGTAATAAATTTTTTCGTACATTTTAGATAATTATGTAAATGTCTAAAAGAAAATATGAGCTCAGTATTGAAGTTTTTAAATGTTCAATTCAAAATCAAAATCAAAATATTTTTATTTCACGTAAACCAACATGGGCACTTATGAAACGTCAGAAGCTAGGTGCACGGTTCCAATTGGTCGTTTCCTATGGAGAAGAACCGGCAAGAAACTCCATTATAATTATATGTTAATAAGTATTTGTTGACAATTCCTACGAAAATAATGATTATAATATTTATATATATACATAGTAAGAGATGGATTATTGAATGTTATTATATACCCTAGGTATAAAAAGTCTAATTTTATTTTATAATTTTAATTCCTATTCAAGACTTAGAACATTTGGCTGTCAATTGACGAAGG
Organism: Hydraecia micacea; assembly: GCA_914767645.1. Lineage (NCBI taxonomy): Eukaryota > Metazoa > Arthropoda > Insecta > Lepidoptera > Noctuidae > Hydraecia > Hydraecia micacea. Next base: position 4,676,970 of record OU611783.1, on the reverse strand, counting down.
CCAATATTTTTAGTCGCGGCGTCAACTTCTTAGCCTTATTTGGACGTTTTACCTATTGTATGTGTTTTTGTTCAATATCAGTATGCTCAACGACACTTTTGTAAGACCAAAGTTTATGATCCCAAATTGTGTTATAATTATAGTGACAACGCTTTCCGAGCGCGTTTTCTGAGCATTGTACAGCATGAATCAGAAAGATGTGGTCATTCTTACGGGTGTGGTACAGACCATCAAACTGAACAACTTTCTCCATGAGACCAACATGGTAATTGACGAAAATCAGCAGTCCCACAGATTTCGGTCGAGTTATTGAAGTTTCGTATGTAGCAGTTGATAATTCTTTCGCGATTACGGTGATGATGCCAAGGAGACACACACATTCTTAAAATAAATCACCATCATTTTCTGATACATGCTGTATAGTGCCAACCAGAAATGGCAACTGAAAGTTGAAAGAACAAAAATGTATTAACTGTGGAAGAACTTACAGTCGCGACTTGCTTAATGTGAGAGGGCTCTTGAGTGTCTACTTCTTTACTATGATGGAAAAATACTCTATACTCTTTATAATATTGGTGCGAAATAAATTAAATAGTTATAAATATAATAATAATATGATTTACTGTTAAATAGCAAGCACTGGTTCGATTGCAAGAACTACAAAAATATTACCCACTGTTTGAAGGCAATATATTATTTTGTTTTCGCCATTATTCTGTTCTCAATTATTTTGGTACTCCCACAATTTAACTGTAAATACATCAGAATGAAAATGGTAATGCACAATGTCCACGTAAGTCAAGTTTCATAGAAAAAATAACAGGTTGTGTTGGAATAGGTATTGAAGTTTTGTACGGGACAGCTGATAATTTTTTCTCGATAACGATGTTGATCCCATGGGGAAAATTGTTCAGTTTGATGGTCTTTACCACACCCTTAAATTTGACCACACCTTTCTGATACACCCTGTAATTCGTCGCGAGTCGATTGCCGGCGTTAACTTGCTCAATAAAGGAGCACATTCACGATTTTTTTATTCGAAATTCTATTAGAAACGTTACCGGGAATTATTTATTTATTAAGGTAGACCAACAGCTTCTATGTCTAATTTATCTTAAGTATTATAGATCACAATAGTCTCGGTCTTACACAGTCGACAATTATTATAGGTATACCAGCAATCAAGGGAGTTGTATAGTATAAAACTCACGGCATCATTCTAATTTATACTATATTACAATGTCATAAGAGTTACATTGCAATTACTTACTGTCTTTAAGTATGACTTGATAATGGACATTGTGCATAAGGCTTAGTTCACATGACAACAGCTTAAGATCTTCACACTATTTGAAATGGGCAAAGTGAGCCTCCACAAACTTATTAGCGTTCCTGCAAATAACTATAAATTATTGAACGTAAAACGTTTATTGAATACGTTAGCGTTTGCAAGAGTTGAGTAAGTCACAAACAAGCACTGTGATTTGATCATAGTCTAAAAATTGTGACGGTGTGAATGGTATTTGTAAAGCATGGCATGGGCAACAAAGGACTACTTGTATTTATCATAAAAATATACTTACATATACGTACTTAGATAGTTAGTTACATGTAAAATCTACTCCTTATTGTACTTCCGATAAAGAAACTATAAACAATATTGATTGATTCAGTATGATCCTCTTGCTGCAAGTTTTATTCGTACATGTATCAAACAATATCTGAACTTAAAGGGTCCTCTGTTGCACGTGCTATCCAATGATATTTAAAATATTTTTGTAAATAAACAAAAGGAAATCTAAATGTAAGTATTGTCCGCTTTAATGTCAAAAAGAAATGGTATTTTTCGACCAATTAAAATCCGAATTCCCGAATATTTGTGTTTTTTTTTACCCTGAAAATCTCCGACAGTACTTATTAAGGTCCAAAAGATAAAAAAAAAACAACCTTCGTTAGTTCTGGATTCTATACAAAAGTATGCGAAGTAACTAATATTACGAAACAAAAAACTATTAAATTAATTAAGGAAAACATTGAAGATTTATTCCACCCAGAGCGGGAGGAGTCATTAGATGATTTCCCATCCATAAAAAAAGCAGAAATAAAAACAGAACCAGAACTTACAGCACATCAAGCTTCCCGAAACTGTAAAATTTTCCCAATCAACTTTGAACCTTATGCTTTAACAATAAAGTTGAAAATCTATTAAATAAATTTGACAGATTGTAGTAGCTTGATGTGCTGGCGGTTGTACAAAGTTCAAAGAAAAGAAACGGCAACCTAGACAATGCTTCAGTAGAAATTGCTGTCATAGTCATACAATTAATCATTTCTAACATCTATTGTAGACAGTAAGAGTTAATTAGAGAGAGAAAATGTTATTTTGAATTTCTACTGTAATCCGATAAAAGACAATAACAGCGCTATGTTGAAAATTATAGTCTTTTATGTGTTTGACGTGTTACTACCTTTCCTGGAATTAATTTTATTGTGATGCGGAAATAAGGAAAATGCCGGAAGGAAAGCTTTGAGTTAGAATATGGATGGCTACGAATAATTATTTTGTTGAAGAGGTAATTCTATGTTGGTAAATTGGAAATATCTAATAATATCGCAATTTCGGTTATTAGCAACATCCGGTTAGACTGGAAGCTGACCCCAACATAGTTGGGAAAAGGCTAGGCAGATGATGATGATGATCACAATTTCGGTTATCTTTAGTAGTCTAAAGATAACCAAAATTGTGTAAGCCAACTATGTTCCCGGTTATTGGTCCCGGCTATCATTCGTGGATGTTTGACAATCGTTACGGGTCGTCAGGAGCCCCAAAGTCTGACAACCAGTCTTACCAAGGGCTATCGTATTACCCAGCAACTGGGTTGTGGAGGTCAGATAGGCAGTCGCTCCATGTAAAATACTGGTACTCAGCTGCATACGGTTAGACTGAAAGCCGACCCCAACATAGTTGGGACAAGGCTAGGCGGATGATGATGACTTCGCTTACATTGCGCATTCTTGATGAATCCAAGTTGCATTTGAAAAATTACTAGCAATTCTCAGACCAGATTCCGACACTGATTTTTCCTTTTTTGCAGCAGATTTTTCTTAGTATTACATTCACGATGAATTTAACGCGCATTAAATTAGTTATTCCATATATTCCCCGATTTCAAATAAGACCATTGTCCGAATATTCAATCTGAAAAATTTTTACGCTTCTCTCTGCTTTCGACATTTAGATTTATATACCATTTATCCGGAATCGGGATCGACATCCAGTTGCAGAAAATCAAAAAGTATTTTTCAATTTCAAACTGCATTTCCATTTTATTTGAAGAAGATAGATAAAGTTCTCTGTCGTGTCTTGCCAAGTGAAAGCTGTCTTGAAATACGATGTCGATAATGTAGCTCGAGATCGCTTGCTTTCATTTAAAATACACAATGTTAATTCATCCTGAAAGATCTAAAGAAACTGAAATGATATAGCTTTCAGCAGTCTGTTAAGGTGCCTATTGTCAAATTCTAAAATCGAGCAAAATCAAAATAAATAAAGAAACGTAAAATCAGTATACCTGCAGGCAGCTTGGTGATGCGTTTATGGGAAAAAATAAAGATATACCGATAAACTATATTAAAAACTAGCTGCGCCCCGCGGTTTCACCCGCATAATTGTCGATCCCGTGGGAATATCGGGTTAAAAGCTATCCTATATCCTTACCCAGAATGCAATCTATCTCTCTGCCAAATTTTATCGAAATCCGTTCAGAAGTTTAGGCGTGAAAAGGTAACATACAGACAGACAGAGTTACTTTCAATCTAAGCCTAGTTTATAATAAGGCTACGCAAAATATTGTATCTGCTTAGATACTGAAAATATAATATGTCAATTTAATTCACTTACTGTCCTATTTTACAAGTTCTTTCGTAGAGAGATGGCCTGAAACACAGGTTTAAATAACCTAGATCAGGCAACGCACTACATTACCTTCAGAGTTCTATTTTTGACTGTTATCTCATATTTTTCCGTTTATATCCAAATTATTATAATCTTATTATAGGCCTAGATTAATATATACTACTACTGAACCATAATTATGTACACTTTTTATAAACTTATTATTTCAATAAATTTTATTATAATTTTATTTATATTATGATATAATAATTGAGTTCAGTTGAATTGAATCTATTGATGAAAATTATAACTTCAAATAGATATTTAATTTACTTTGAAGAAGCTCTTTCTGAAAACGATTGTAAAAACTGAATTCTTCGCCGTTTTCACACTGAATTTTGACGAGCAGTTTATATTTTAGAGCGTTTAATCAAAACATAGTACATGGCTGTTGATAATAAAACGGTTAATTTTCTTAGTAAAAAATATATTCAATATTTGAATATCACTATTGACCTTATTCAATCGATTGTATATAATTGAAATCGATGGTTCAAACCGATTCGGCCGCCCACCAAATGTCGTTATTCGAGATTGGTTTTTTCGCTTGAATTTAATCAAAACGATTCGTTTTACTACTTGAACTAGGGCTCCCAATACCGGGATCCCGGTATTGGCTAATACCGGGATCCCGGTATTAGTTAGTTTTTTTTTTTTTTTTTTTTTTTAGTGTAATTATAATGTTGTATGTATTTATAGTATTGTTAAGTTATATTAATATTGTATTGTATGTGTTTTATATGGGCCTTGATGCCTGAAATAAATGGATAAATAAATACCGGCATCCCGGACATTTTTTGTCATTTTTCAATACCGGTATTGAAATATCCAATACCGGGATTACCGTATTGGTGATTTTATATTATTTTCAGTAGAAACTAGTGTCACAATTTCGTTCTATTGCACATTATAATATTTCCAAAAAAAAAATAACTGCGTAAGTTTTAATAACAGCGTATTTTTATTTATTTATTAATAACCAACTTATATTGACAGTTTGCACCACACGGTTCATTTATTTAGAGTTAGTTAAATTTTATTACGACTTGCGCAGGTAAAGAATGGGATTAAAAACGGTAGTCTTTGTTTTTGCCTCTCGGTCAAGGCAAGAGTTGCAGAGACGAATAGAAGTACTCTCCTTAGATTCCTGAAGTGAGAAGGAAGGTGGGGGAAAGGCGGGGGGGTGCCCCCACTCACTTTATGTAAGCGCGTTAAGAGTGAAACAGTGATTTGAAAAGAACCACGCGTTTATACAAAGACGAAGGCAAAGTAGTGTTGTTAGAAAGTGATAAAACTGATTTAAATCAGGAAGGAGCCTTAAAAGCAGCATAAACACCTTTTACAGATTTTTATGTGATTTTAGTAAAAAATATTGTATGTTGATTGTAAAGAGATAAATTTTATAGAAACATAAAAATAGATACTGATTTATCTACTTTTCATAAATACTGATGTGTCAGGTTTATAATAAAGAGACTCATTTTTGGAAAGAGATTTTGTTTGAAACTTAAAGTTATATTATTAGGCCAATCATTTAAGACATCGCAGGTCGCAAAAAAATGCACTGTGCTGATTTTTTGGGATATGGTTAGGATAGATACCAATAGTGAAAAACCAAGTTTGCAGCTTCGAAAGACCTGTGCTAATTGCATGGTTCTCGAAGAACCTCGAAATTTCGGACTTCCTGCAGTTTTTGACTTATAACTTCTAAAAGGTGCATCCTACGGAAAAGTCATCCAACACATTTTTAAAGTACTTATACAAAATTTAACTCTGTAGGTCCAATACAACTCGAGATACAGTATACATCCCAAAAAATCAGCCCAGTGCAATTTTTAGCGACCTTATGCGATTTTTGTGTCATGGATGCCTATACAGTATAGTTATTATTAAAAAAGTACTTTTTTATTAAAAAAATGGCATTTTATTGTTTTGTATTTTATTGTTTTAAAGTAATAGTTTCGCTCCAAAATAAATAAAAAACAATGTAGAAAAAAAAGTAGTCTAATAACGGGATTTCGGGATCACGGTATTGAAAAAATCCGGTAATCCGGTATTCGAAACCCCTAAAACGTAACAAAGTGTAACGAATGTAGTCGCTTTCTCGGCGGGGGCGGTGGGCAGTTACCATAATATTATTCGGCTTACAGAGTGTCGATTAAAAACACGAGAATTATTGTAACTTAGCATTTAGGTAGGTAGGTCACCTTTACCCAGTAATAAAATCAGCTTTTAAGCCTCCAGGTAGCGGGGTAGCGGGATCGTCCGAAAGGGTTACCGCTGCCCCGGAACATAAAGGGCTAAGGAAGGAACACGGGTGGGTTTTAGTCAGTAAGAGTCTGACACTCCCTTCCGCTCCACCCAGAGCGGGAGGAGTCATTAGATGATTTCCCATCCAAAAAAAAAAAAAAAAAAAAAAAAAAAAAGCCTCCAGGTATAACGCCCTTTATACCTGGAGGCTTAAAAGCTGATTATAGCTTACATATTTGTGCAATGCTGGGTTCTGTTCACATAGCTGTCACTTGAAGTCACAAACGATAAACTAAGACCAGCGAAGTAAAATAAATAAACAAGTTATTACTAATAACAACAATAAAACCATGGTCAGCAAGACGACCAGTCACCACAGGCAGCACCCGTTCACGAGCATATCGCAAAGATCAGCCATTACCCCCCCTCGCCATATTTGAGGGAAGGAAGCAACCCGACCCCCGACGCTACCGCAAGCATCTAAGGAAAAAAACCTGAAATCGTGAAAAAAAAAAAACAGCTGTTCCCTACATTTATGTTCGCATAACTCGTCAAAATGTAGGGAACAGCTGATTTTTTTCGCGATTTTGCTTTTGGTTCCATAGTAAAAGTTGTTCATAATGATGAGTACAAGGAGGAGGAAAACGGTGATTAAAATTTCACCCTGTAAACGATAAGAATAGTTGGTCGCCCTGATTAACTTAAGACAATGTTTATGTTCTTTCTCCAGAATTAGCTTACTGACAGGTTACATGAGTTCATATAATTGTTTTTTAAGCTATTGCATAGCTTTTATCTTGGGCTTTGAGCGCGGCGACCGAATGAAGAAATTCCGTAACGAAAATAAACCTAAGCATCGTCTAACGTCGTATCAGTTCGGCAGACTTCGGCACGGTGTTGTGTGCGTTGCTATGCAATAGCTTTACCGCGGCAGTCCCCGAGTGCCACACGTATTTTTTTTTTTTTTTAGTTTTCTGTGTAAGTCAATTCAGTTTAATTTTATTTTAATTTATTATTGACATAATCTACTCATTTCAATGTTTTCTGATAAGTTGATTGCAATACTTATGTGGTTAGCTAGCGCTAGCTCACTGCTTACTGCTTTAGTTGCTCGCTTTTTGTTAATCGTCAGCGGTCGGACAGGTTCCTCTCATAACCAAACTTTTTTACACAAGTAAAAGCCAAGACCAAGAAGTTGTAACTACTACTAAAAGTTACTACCAGTTTAACTTTTACTTCTTTAAAGAATACATTAAACTGGAAAATGGGTTGTGAACTTCCGTACCGGCGCAGTTTTTTAGATAGTTATTCCTACAGCAACCAAAACAACTCTAAAGTATCCGTAACCCGTTTAGAAGCTAAAACATTGTTCAAAGTGCTATAAAACGACAAATAGGTACGAATTTACGAAAACTTTAAATTGAACCATGAAATCAGGTGGTTCAGGCAATTAAACGTTCGAGTTGGTATACTGCTTTTAACACTAGGCTTTTATTGGTTTCCACTGCCTATTTACATTTTTGGGATGCATGAAGAAGCCTCCTCGTGTAGCGCAGTTTGTTGCGCCAGTTACTCAACTGAACCGAGCGCTCGGCGCATGCTGGGCAGTCTCACCCAACAACTTATTTGACTGGCCAATTCTTCCCTTGCGGTGGTAGGGCTAACGCCCGCCTGGTTAGCGACCGGTCACCCGCCGGAGTCTGGCGTCAAGCAGCCTGCAGTGTTTCGTCGATGCGTGGGAGTTCCAGTGCCTTAGGCATCTTCTGGACACGCTCGTTCCATCATAGACCTCATCCATGGCTTTCTATCAGACGTGATCGAAGCCAAGATCGGGCGCATTCAGCAATAAAAAAAATGATGGTTCTTTTAGCTGGGTAGGATGAGGCAGAAATATACTTGTAACAAAAACGAAATAATTCAGAAAGTAAACTTCCCTATCTTAACTGTCGAATCGACAAAACATAATTTGGTCCCTGTTTGACCAAATGGTCCGTGGAACTCAACAAACAACACAAACAAATAAGTACACGGAAGCCTTCAGCCTTCAGTAAATACACGCCCGAACGATTCCTGATGATAACATTATTTATTTATAGAAAGAATCACAACGTCCCGAAATAACAATTTTTAGCACTCCGTCCGATTGTGGGCAAAGTTGATTGTCTTTTGTTATTAAAAGGTATTACATGGTAGCAGGGACCGTTTATGTTCGATAGTAAATTCGCCAATTTAATGGTTATGTGCCTGCATTTTTGTGAAAATAATAGAATTTAATTGTTTTTATTAGTTTGTTTTATGTTAGTACTTATTATAATATACTTTGATTTATGTAATTGGTTTCTTAAGCCATGTAAATCATATAAATCAATAAATAAAAAAATGTTTTATAATTTTAGAGATGTATGAAGAAGCCTCCTCGTGTAGCACAGTTTGCTCCGCCAGTTACTCAACTGAATCAAGCGATTGGCGCGTCCTGGACAGTCACACTCAACACCTGATTTGCCTGGCCAATTCTTCCCTTGCGGTGGTAGGCCTAACGCCCGCCTGGTTCGCGAAATCGCGACCCACCGGAGTCCGGCGTCAAGCAGCCTGCTGTGTTTCGTCGATGCGTGGGAGTTCCAGTTCCTTAGGCATCTCCTGGGTACGCTTGTTCCATCATAGACCTCATCCATCACTTTCTATCAGGCGTGATCGAGGTCAAGACGGCTCATTCAGTAATTGAAAAAAAAAAAAAAAAAAACTATATTAATGACATAATTATATTCTGACACGTGCGTGGTTGCGAACAATGTTTAACCTGCGACCATGAATATAGTATAAACAGGTTAACAGCAAGTTTTTACACGTGCGATGTTTTCGCAAAGCCCAAGCCGGGTCGCCGCGAACCCATAGCAGCCGAACCATAGGTAATTAATGTTCTGCTACTCCACTAGATGGACTGACCCCGAATGGCGACATAATGTAGTATTGTTTCGTAGCGGAATTCGTAAAGCGGTTTCTTAGTCAGATATTTATGGACCAAGTAATAAATACGGGCATTTTTCATAATGCCCGGGCATTATGAATAATAATAAGCTACTTAGAGCGAAAAAAAATTATTATAATTTGAACTTCCTTGTTTATCACATTGCCTCGCCATTATAAATATTGCACGTGTGGTCTTTGGAAATTTTTGTATTCTCATTCGCTCAATCTTGCATTCTATGTCGACGGAACCCCGCTTTGAGGGGCTCCTATTTCTGTGTAAAGTGTTTAAAGTAACCTAACCAAACCTAACCTCGGTGTGCCCTTCGCTCGCTCTTACATTCTACGTCGCCTATCGACCGACCCAGTCGAATTAAGAAGTCTAGTAAATTTAAGTTTTTATTATCATAGGTCAGCAGAGTGTCTATGAATAGAAAGATTTTATTTTATTTATCAAAGTGCCCGGGCATTTTTCATAATGCCCTAATAATCACTTGGTCCATGACATATACCTATATATTTCATATTTTCGCGGCGGAGGTATAGTAAAGCCCCAAACCTGTGTGACTTTAAAAAAGGAGGAGGTCGTCAATTCCTCTATATATTTATACTGCCCCGTTAGTTGGTCTCGTGGTCGCAAGTGCGACTGCTGAGCGTGGCGTCCTGGGATCGATTCCCGGGTCGGGCAAAGTGTTATTGAATTTTCCATTAGGAATTTCTTAGTAATAGTCCGGGGTTTGAAAGTCGGCGGTGTGATACCAATCGTGTCGTGTCCACACCGGTCGTGTTGGATTGGCGTCCTATCGGATTATAAGAGTGAGGGAAGAGGGAGTGCACCTGTGTCTGCACGCACACATGTGCACTATAATATCTGCCGCGCCGAAGATTAGTCTCCGTTGCGAATGGCCGCCGTGGCCGAAATGCGGTCTGGACGACTTTTTTATTTTATTTATATTTATAAGTATACGGTGGCTTGTAAGTCGACTTTTTCCTTCCAAGACATGATATATTGTGTGCCTATTTGCAACAATTAAGCACCCCATAAAGCCTAGAGTTTCGAGAAAAAACAATCTCTATGTATTTTTGAAAATTTCCCAGAATTCGTCACAATATAGGTATGTGTATAAATATCACTTTCCCCAAAAGTCTCAAATTAAATAGCTTACATTGATATTCCATCGGGTACCTAATACTTTACCAACCTTTCCATATAATCAAACATTTAATTACAATCTCACCAATCCCAATCTAGACTAATAAGCAATTTTATCCATTTTATTTTCTGGTCATGAATCTAACAAAGTCTGACATGCCTAAAGCAGCCTAAAGGTCATAGCACACTTAAACGACTCTGCTCCAACACCGCTCCCACCCAACACCGCCCTAAACTAAGACGACTGCTCGCAGTCCACGCGGCGACAGCTAGCAGGCACCCAGCAGTCCACGCGGCGACAGCTAGCAGACGGCTAGCTGTCCACCCGCCGACCGCTCTCGCTTTTCGCAATAGACATAGTTCGCGATCAGCAACTCGTATTTTTTACTATGTCCCGATTCACAACGCGCGAACTAGCAATTATTGCTATTGCACTTGAGGATGAAGAGAGAAGCGCAAGAAATAACAGACGAAGATTTTGGGTGCATAAAATGCTGAAAGCAAGACGAATGAAAGAAGGAGAATTTTGGCAGATCCAGAGACACCTATTAGATACTGACCGACTGAGCGGCGACGGCGGCGCGGCGATTGCTAGCAGTGAGCGCGCGGACACCGCGCCGACCGCTGATCTACAACGTGCGGCCAGCGAGGCGTCAACTACCAAGCAGTCTGACGGCGGTAAGCTCGCTGAAAGCGAGCTGTCTGCTAATTTATGATGCCAATGTAAAATAGATCTAAAGAGCACCATTTAAAGTCCATATTTGAATTATATTCTTTTTGCCGGGTGGGAGCAGAGTCGTGTAAGTGGGCTATGACCTTTAAGCCTGTCTAAAAATGGGCTAAATTCAGTCCCTAGATAGTAAAAAAATATCCTCCAGTTACTACATAAGACTACTGAAAGCTACAAAATATAAATTTCTTTTACCCACAACAAATTCATTTTGGCGCCCAACGTAGGACAGCCAATATTTTTCCAGACGGCTTAAATCCATGTTTGGACCGCGAGGTCCTTCCTCTAGTAATAAATAAGCCAAGCAGCTGTCGTGTCACGCTATTCAGATCACGTACGACGTTTTATTATTTTAAAACTTTTGCGTAATCGAGGCGACCATCTTTTGTTTGTGAGGTTTCTAAATTCACTCTTTTTAATGCTACACCACAACAGTTTTAGTAACATTTTTGGCACGTAGCACATAATTGTATCACGTTGTCGTGGAAATGGGGATGTTTTCATGGCCTACTGACCTCAGTTTGACGAAAAAGACAAAATAGCTTTGATTATTGGACACAAAATTGCTAAAACGATTAGCATTTTTTGCCTTCGCACATTTTGTTTCCTTTTCTGTGGCTAGAATATACCTACCTAAAGCAGATAAAAGTCGGCTGTCTTTAGCTGAATGGATATTAAATAACATAAAAAACCTATTCTCACTTGTTTAAGAATCGACGTACAATTTTATTGCACGTCTTGCAATTTTTATTTCGGTAGAAAATTGCTAGTAATTAAAACGGAAAACCTTTCAGTAGCGCCTTTATGCAGTTCCAAGCCGCGGCCGTATTATGACGGCAGATGCGGGCTAAAACCGTAACGGAAAAAAACATTTTTACACTATGACTTGCAGGCCCTCTTGCGGGTATAGTCTTTGTCTCTGCGAACCTGAAGATCTGCGAGGTAATGGCGTAACACACTATCAGTAGCAATGACTTTCATTTCGACAGTTCAACAACATTCATTGCGTTATTTACGTTGTTGAGCAGACACATTTTTCGAACATATGAAGTAATGTATTAGCAATATTCTTCAAAATGATTACAAGATTGTAATTGATAGTGTGTTACGCAATTAGGGTGCAGGTTTGTTTGTAAGCAAATCCGCATTGCCTTAGAATATATTGAAGTAACAGTCGCAAGGACATATAATATTTACCGTTTCCTTGGGCGGAAGCCAGGATCTACGGGAATGGAGCTGTCGTAAAATCTAACGGCCCTTTGTTTTCTGCCAGTAAATAAATATAGTTTCACTCAAGAAAGATGTAGAGAGGCGCTCTCTCTTAGTAATTGGAATGTTTTCTGATATGTGAGCTCAGGGCGAAGGTTCTCTGTGATAAAATGCAAATAAGGCGGTCGAGTTACCATATGAATGTGCAGTATGGCAAAATATAGTGTTACATTAGAGTGTGCTAGAGTATACACCGTCTATCTCCTTTACCTGTAGGTATAGGAGATACGGCAAAAAAAAATAGCTACATGGTGACAGACCGTGATCGATCTTTGCCTACGCTAGCGCCATTGTGGAGGGATTTTGAACTGTTATTTACTGCTTATAGCTGGACCCTTTTTCAACTTTCGCCCCTTAAGAGTCAGTTCTCCTTACTTCTATGATTGGCACTATTGACAGCTCACTTCACCGTAGTTTTCACGGTGATATTTTTACAGTAGTGCTATTCTGTAAAAAGATCACCGTGATAACTTAGGTGAAGTGAGCTTAAAGTGAGCTGCCATAGTGTCAATCCCTAGCAACAGGTGGAATGACAGGTCACTTTAAGCTCACTTCACCTAAGTTATCACGGTGATCTTTTCACAGAATAGCACCGCAGGATAGATCGGTCGGTGTTTCTTAAGCGCTCGTACAAGCACTGAATACACTGTGATAGGTAATTTTGACTAGACGGACAATCTTTTCGGTATTAAATTTAATAAATGAATGCTTTATGAACCTCCAGAGTACAATCTAGACTGTTTGTTATTTTATTATTAAACTTCCAGCCTGTCCTTTAAAGCACCTCGTAAAATGACAATCACGGGGGATTCAAGATTTTACAGCACATTTAAATTCCTCACTGATAACTGTTATGTACTGCGCCAAAGTTTTGTTTTAAACGCAATGAGACTCAGTAAAATCAGAATAAAAAAGAAAGAAAGAAATAATACAGTTTATTTGGACACAGTTCGTGAAACACAAAATACAAAATTAACAAAATAAAAATAATGTTTCAAACAGCAATAGTGTGTGCCTTACGGCTGCGCCAAAATGGTTCATTTCAGCATTAATGCCAGACAGATGCTGTCTGACGCTGGTTTGGTAAAGAGTCAGAATATTCATGACTTTGTGAATACTACTAGCTACTCAGAAAATAAATATAAACTCAATAATACTCGGCCTGCTGAGATCGAATCCAGGACCTCATAGTCAGCAATAGCACTTGCTACCACTAAACCAACAAGGCAGTGACATCAGAAACAATCAACAAAATTTAAGGACAAATAGAAAATTGAGAACAATTATTATTCTAAGCCCCCACCTACTTGTATAACCATGTAGGTAGGTACATATTATTGTGGTTTATAAATAAGACCTAACCAATTAAGGTCAGACCTTTAGGACTATTCTGCCGTCATAAGGAAAAAGGGCATAACTAACATTTTTTTCCGAAATTGTACAAAAAATATTAGCAGATGGGCCTTTTTTTTCTGATTCCGAGTATGTATAGAACTCAATTTCTGAAAAAATGTTGGTTATGCCCTTTTTCCTTATGACGGCAGTATTAATCTAATAATTGAATACCTGCCTACAGTATTTATCCCAAAAAATAATGTAGACAGGACATGTCATGTCGGTCATGTATGCAGTCAGCATAAAGGAAGGGGCCCGGTAGGGCCGAAGCCTGCCGGGGTAGCGGGATCGTCCGAAAGGGTTACCGCTGCCCCGGAACATAAAGGGCTAGGGAAGGAACACGGGTGGGTTTTAGTCAGTAAGAGTCTGACACTCCCTTCCGCTCCACCCAGAGCGGGAGGAGTCATTAGATGATTTCCCACCCAAAAAAAAAAAAGTCAGGACTGATATTATCAACGCACAGCCTAAACCGCTGATCCGAGAGACATGAAATTTGGGGGTTGTGTTCTTTGTGAAGAGTAATTTTATCCACTAAGAAAGGGTTTTTCGAAATTCCACCCCTAAGAGGATGGATGGGGGGAGAGAGAAATTTCACATGGACGAAGTCGCGAGCTTCTGCTAGTTTCTTTATATAAGAGACCAAAAGGAAAGACAAATTAATTATATACGGTTTAGTTAAGAACAGGAACGGTAGACCCGAAAACAGAATGACCACTTACATTTTGGGTAGTTAGGTTAGGTACCTACCGGTTCTACTCGTATAACTACCGACTGTCAGAAGTAAACATTTGATGTCTATGGATGTAGCTAACAGGGATATTACGCCCAAAATATAAACAAGGAAGTTACGTATCACCGGATACCGCATACCGCAATGTTGATCTTGTTAATATCCGGATTAAGCTATATTGGTAGCTAGTGTGCAGCGCACGTGCACAAATATGGATCATAGTAGGGCACGCGGTCACGTACACATATAAACCTATAACTAGTATTGTAACTCACGAACCGACGCGTGATTTACTAGTGATTAACAAGTGTAAAACAAACACGCTGTGAATGTGTGTTTAACCTTTTAAGCGCTTGGCTAAATATAGATTGCCGTGCCCCTAGCGCGCGGCTACAAATCGATAAAATTCACAAAAATAAGGAAATACAATAAATAAGGAGGAGTCATCGTTGTATCGATTTAAAAATAGTCAAAAAGTTTTTATCTCTATTTAATAATGGTTTTAGTTGTACCACGCAGTTGATAGGACGAAAATAGAACGAAAAAATCGTGCATGTTCTCTGTCGCAGAAATACGACACGAGCGGTAAGGGAACGGAAATATGTGTCGCATAAATGCGACACAAGCGGTCAAAATGTTAAGCGTAGGAGTCCTCGGTACCGTCCGAGACAATGGCGAAGTTGATGTGTGTGTAAGTGCTCACGCAACGCGTCTTCACGCACACATTCACAGCGTATTTGTACACTTGGTTAACACAAGTTAAGCGCGCGTAGCTTTGTGAGATAAAAATATTGTATGAGTATTTCTTAAATATTAGGTAAAGATTGCACGCGAACCACTCGCTAACGGCTCGTGAACATGTCCAAACGTGTTCAGTTCATCCTACGTTCCTACGATGCACTCGAACCGCAATATTAGATGTGAATCCGGCTTTAGGGAAACTTTTAAACAACTTATTGGGACAAGATCATTTTTGCTGCATACTAATATTACCTATATTTATATGCGAAAGTGTGTCTGTCTGTATGTCTATCTGTTGCCTCTTCTCGCTTAAACAGCTGAACCGATTTAGTGATAATTTGGTATAGAGATAGTTTGAGTCCCGGGAAAGAACATAATTATGATAGTTTTTATCCCGACATTCCCACGGAAAACTTATGCGGGTGAAACTGCGGGGCACTGCTAGTGATAAATATTTCGCTTCTTGCCACACATGGCATCTACCTAAGACTAATGGCCTGTTTCACCATCTTCGAAATCATTTTTATAACATGATCAGTTTAGAATGATCCCACTGCTGAGACACAGGCCTCCTCCCTGTGAGAGGGAATGGGCCGTACCGGCCCACCACGCGGGCCCAGTGCGGGTTGGTAGATGCCATATATCCTTATATCCTCGAATTTTTGGTCCTAGGACATGCCGGTTTCCTCACGATATTTTCCTTTTTCCCGTTTTGAGAACAGTGGTGATGAAATAAATTACAAAAGCGCCTGCTGTGGGTTCGATCCCACGACCTACCTACAACTCCTAAGCCGGGGCCGTTACCACTGGGTCACAACTGCTCTGACATAGTTATAAAAAAGCCAAAATATGAATTCCACACCAATCCATTATTTTTTAATGCAAATAATCTTATTAAAGTCCGCGCGGAACTAGTTGGCCGCTGAGGTGGGGACAGGGCTGAAGCGGCGGTTCGCAAATACGTACTGAGTAATCCACGGGCGCCCCTTCGTCCCACCACTCACATACTTAAGGCGCGGCCAACTAGTTCCGCGCGGACTTTTCAATCTTCTGATTTATACATTAACAAAGAGTAAACATTGTAACCGACAGATGACGTAGAAAAAGTCAAATAAATGAAAACAAAAGACTGCGGGTAAATGCCCTGAATAGTATTGAAGAAATAGTAGGTACAAAACCTTTCACACGTGATGGATTCCCGATAGAGGCTTTAGACTGGATTACCCGAGGCGCCCGACTTTCTAACTTATCGTTATCTTGTTAGAACATTGTTTTGTTTAGGAATAGTCCTTCCAATTTATCAGTGTAAGTAGGGTTGTTGTTGAAAGCTGGAACGAATACTACAGAAGATAAAATAAAATGGATGAATGAAAATGGAATTAAATACGATTAAAGAAAGAAAGAAAATACATTTATTTAGCACAGACTAAAAGACACACAATACACCAGATAAGTACATACATCAGATAAAAACAAAAATCAAATAAATAGTGTAAAGTCCGATACATGTAAGAAATTAGCAGGAAAGTGTGCCTCACGGCTGCGCCAAAAAGGCCCAGTTCAGCAAAAATGCCAGACAACTAGTGTCTGACGCTGGTTTTCAACTGGACCTGATTAAGGTCACGTTCGTTTTGAAATTCAGATGAAATGGAAAAGTATGGAACGTAATTCTAGGTTTCAAATATACAGCACCATAATTGGGTAACACACTATTACTCTCAATTTGAATCATTTTGAAGCATATTGCTAATCTTTTGCTCCATATCTTCGAAAAATGTGTCTGCTCAACAGCGTAAATAACGCAATGAATGTTGTTGAACTGTCAAAATGAAAACCATTGCTACTGATGGTGTGTTACGCAATTACCCTGCAGATTGGCAGCATCGACGCAGAAACTGTGTCCATGAATTCAGCACAGTCATGATTCTGTTTCAAAATAATTGATGTTATTTCAAGTTAAACAAATATCAACATTATTGTAATGGTAATTAAGTTGATTTCAGAATGAATAGCACTATTGAAAAACTTATAAAAATGTTTGAAGTTTATTGTGTAGGAATAAACTGCACTTTATTGTGTAGGAATTAAAAGTTACTTTTCCATAAACTAATTTATTTGTTTACATTTTTGGCAAATAAGTCGCGAATGCAGATTAGACCCCCTAGCGTAAGTTATAAAAAAAACACCTAGTGTTTTATAGAAAAGCGCAATACCTACGCGGTCAAAATGTATGAAACAGCTAGTTTTTTTTTTTAATAACCTACGAATTTTTTTAACTCTGGTTCAGAATCTTGTACTGAATCCATTGTAACAGGTTACGCGATATCCCTGCCACCATCTATGTACTTAATACTCGTAGGCTTTCAAATAAGTACGAAGGCAAACACGTGTTCCTCTTCAACATTGTAATTTAATCTTCTTAAGGCTGCTCTCTCGAAAAAAGCTTGAAAGAAGCATGCAGATGAAGCAACTTTTCGTCAGCATTTACAGATAAATTACATCTGTTTTAAATTGATAGTAATCTACATGATATGATACGTAATTTGGTTTAGCCACAATTTTTCTATCGGTGTCACATAATAGGAAAAAGAAATTTCAAATCACCTCCAAATCATTGAGATGAAACCATTTTACTCCTTAATTTCTTATTAAAAGAGTATAAAAAAAAATCTACTGCTTTGCAATACAGAAAATGATTTGGCTTTGTTACTTTTTACAAATATGTATTATTTTTATTACAATAAATTAAAAATGCGTCCGATTAAAGACTGCGTCTACATCACCCCCGCACTCGTCCAATGCTCAAGGTTATTGGCACGATTACAAGCCTTAACATAAATATTTTCAGCAGTAGCCATTCTCCAAATCTTAAACAAAACAAAAAGTAAAATTATTCCACTGTATAATTTGAAAAACGCCTTAACGTAGCTTGTATGATTCCTTGGCTACAAAAAACGCCGTGCCAAAATTTGTTGACTTTTGTATTATTCGTTTAAGCTCAATGAACGGTAAAGCGTAATATGAGCTCAACTGTCTCTAATAAGACAATTACATTTTCTATTGTTAGCGAACTTAATAAGCTTGCCTACCAGATGAGGGGAGGGGCGAGGGGATAAGGGGGTAGACTCATTTTTTAAGGAAACTTTATTAAACATTTTTCTTTTGTTTTTCATAGAGATTAATTATTAAAAAACTTAACACTCTTTTTCTGTCGGAAAATCACGGAATACTTTTTCATCATCCATTCAGCAGTTGACGCTTTTGCGTAGGAAGGAAAAATCACAATATTCAATGTAAATTACACTTTGTTTCGTGATTCTAGAAACCTTTAACATTTTTGCATTTGGGGTGACTATGCAATATGTTTTATGCATCAATGATAAAGTGCTTTGCACTACCTTTTTTTTTGTGTAGGAAATTATCAAATAACTTCTCTCGCTCTTCATGTCAGACTTTTACTGACTAAAACCCACCCGTGTTCCTTCAGTTGCCTGTGCCAGGGGCTACGGTGACTCTTTCGAACAACCCGCGACCCTGGAAGGTCAGGACCTTGAAGCACTGCCTCAAAATTTTATTATGATATTCCTTACAAATTATTTTTGATTATCCATAGACTGGCTTACAAAGAATTAAAAATCGTAAAACTTATAATAAAATTCAATTTCAGTTCAATGTAGCAAAAAATGATAAGAGAGAGAGCAACAGGGTGATGGATCCTGAGGCTTGGCAGTGGGGTCGAAAACCCTAAAATATGCAACAAAAAAAACAGTGGCACTCCGAGAGTGCCGACAGAAGTGAAAACAAAACACAAACAGAATACTTTGCCATCACTCACTGACATATCGGATATACATTAAAACCGAGTACATCCCGAGGATAGCCGAACACATCCGAAGCGGCGCGAATTCTATAGTATTTTCCCATCTCAAAAAATGCCCAACGCGCCTAAAGAAGTTCTCACTTCGAAAACTTAGCTTTTGATCTAGTAAGACAGACTAAAAAAAAAAAGGGTTAAACTATAGTTATTCAATAATAATTCAAGAGTTTTAATAAAAGCTGCTTCGAAGAAGTAGCCCCTATTAATTATTTCCTTTTTCAAAGAAACATGGCGGAATAATTTAATACAGACAGCTCGAGACTGGCATGAAAAACCTCGAAAGTATTATTTAATTTTATCACAAATATAACAACCTTATTGGGAGCTATATGTTTGAGCCGTTTGGGGTTGAAACTCTAGGGCCTTGGGGTCCGAGTGCTCATCGAATGTTTCGAGACATCGCCAAGCGGTTGGTTAACTCTACGCGTGACCAGAGGGCTGGCCTATTTTTAGCCCAAAGAAAAAGCATTGCCATCCAACATGGTAATGCTGCCAGCCTTTTGGGCACTTATCCCATTGACAGCGATGCGGACGAATTTTAAATACAGAATTGGTGTCGTTTAGAGTAAATATAGGTTTCACATCCGTTTCAAACCTTTTATAATCCTGTATAAAATTCCACACTTTTCTAAAACTCCATACTGGGCTGTGGAGGTCAGATAGGTAGTCGCTCCTTGTAAAATACTGGTATCCGGCTACATCCGACTAGACTGGAAGAGATTTTATAAAAATCCACCTTTAATGAATATTCTACACATTACACAAGACAGATGTGAGTGGAAACGCTTGTAGGTCGCCAATAAGTTCACTGTATATGTCCTCCAAGGGCGTCCCCCTTTTTTTTGTGTATGGGAAATCATCAAATGACCCCTCCCGCTCTGGGTGGAGCGGAAGGGAGTGTCAGACTCTTACTGAATAAAACCCACCCGTGTTCCTTCCTTAGCCCTTTATGTTCCGGGGCAGCGGTAACCCTTTCGGACAATCCCGCTACCCTAGGGCGTCCCCCTTCATCATCTGCCTAGCCTTTTCCCAACTATGTTGGGGTCGGCTTCCAGTCTAACCGGATCGGGCGTCCCCCTTGGAGGACATTATTTGTGATGTTCTTCAGAAAGGCCAGGTGCGTAGTACTTGCAACCGGCGTGCGTGTATGACCAGATGTATGAACGTAAACGAGGCAAAAGCAGTATGCAAGGATCGCAGCAGATCGCGTTCTGTAGTTTCTGCCTACCCCCATGGGAACAAGGCGTGAGTTTATGTATGTATGTAGTCTATTCAAACTTATGTTTCATATTAATATTATTTCAGGTTAAACAAGTATCAACTTTATTCTAATGGTAATTAGGTTGATTTCAGAGTGACTAGCACTATTGAAAAAGTTATAAAAATGTTTGAAGTTGTAGCGTAAACTGAACTTTATTGTGCAAGATTTAAAGTTATTTTTCCATAAACTCATATTTATTTACATTTTTGGCAAATAAATCGCGAATACAGATTACGTACTTAAGTCAACAAATTATACGATATCCGCGAGAAGACTTAACGTATGCTAAACGTGTTATGCTCCAGTAAAGTTACATGCCGAAACGAAAATAAACATCCCTTTGAGCCAAAGAGCCAAGTGTTAATCATATTTACATAATTTTAATTAAATATGTATAAGAATGTATATAAAAAGGAGAGGAAATAATCAGGGGCATCAAAAAACTCGTCCGCATTGCTGTCAATAGGAAAAAAAGCCAAAAGGCTGGCAGCATTGCCACGTTGTATGGCAATGTTGATTCTTTGGCCAAAAAATAGGCCAGCCCTCTGGTCACGTGAAAAGTCGACCAACCGCTTGGCGATGTCTCGAAAAACTAAGTGGGCACTCGTACCCCATGGCCTTAGTGTTAATAGTTTATTGAACTTACTCGTATGTCCGTACGTGTATTTTCAATCAGCAAGGAAGGACGATAAAGCCTTAAATAATAAATGGAACAATGTCGACAAGTTGACGCTTATGTGACATGTATAAATACGTACTTTAGCAGCACAATGTAATATTTTTATAGGATTTTTATTACATCGAAAAAAAAATTGAGAATATGGCAGCGAGGTTTGACTTTACGTTGTCAAAAACCCTCCCGAGGGAAACATACCAATTTACTTTCATAAATAACGCTTCAATGGCGTTATTCGACAGTAGATTGCGGACGCTAAATGACGCCCACCGCAGTTTTAGGAAACAGTAGCTTTAGGTCAACAAAAAAAAAGCTTGTAGGTACCTAGTTTTTATTCGTGTACTGCTTTTATGCCATAGTTTTCATGTCAACACTGGGTGAGTCTGGTTTCATAACTATTTTTTTTCTTGTCAATTAACATTTACATAATATAAGCTAACATATAAACTATAATAATATGTATATATATGAAAAAATAGGCAAAATAATCATAGGGCATCAAAGAATTAGTCCGCATCGCTGTCAACAGGAACAGTGCCCAAAAGGCTGGCAGCATTGCCACGTTGTATGGCAATGCTAATTCTTTGGCCAAGAAATAGGCCAGCCCTCTGGTCACGTGAAGAGTCGAAACCAATTAACTGTGATGGATGTGTTGTACGGTGTACCCACAGTTTTTATTGTACCTAAAATAAATAATGAATTTCAAAATAGAGCTACCCAGGCAGCCCGTTTTCTCGTCAAGTTTCGATGCATTGATTTACCTAAAATGTACACAGTTATCTACACTTAGAATGTGTGTATACATAAGCAGTAATAACTGTAGCGATTAAATAAAAGATGCTGATAATAATAACTAAATAGTTTTTTGTATTACTTCGTACATGCTTGGTAAATTATAACGGAAGGAACCGCAAGGAACTCAAAGACAAAGTTGCAAACACATAAAAACGTAAACTAATGTTACCAACTAAATAATAATATAATTACATTGCCAGTTTACTATAAATACTTTTGTAAAACAGTGTTACATGTATATGTTGACTGGTATTCTGTAATATATAAAATAAATAAGAAACCTTAACATCTGTCGAAAGTTCTGCATTCAAATACGGTTTTCAAACGATTGAAATTCTGGCAAACGATATCAATTTCAAATATAAATGAATTTGATATTTGATATATTTGGAATTGAAGCTTGCCTTTGATATTTGAAACTGAAGGTATTCATTGTTATGAAAACCTTCAGTTTCAGTTGTTGGTATTTATTCGTCGATCGACTCGTAAGTCGGGGCCATTACAACTGGGCCACCATTGCTCTCATATTAGAGTGTTCAATATTATTTTTTAGGAAAGCAAAATGCGAATTATTTGAAGTTCTAAATTAGTTCTATATAGGGTAATTAGTGACCGATACTTAAACACGTGATTGTACTCATGATAACAAACAACTTTTACTATGGGACCAACCCTGAAATTGCGAAAATAAATCTGCTGTTTAGTCGTTTATGTTCGCCTAACTGGTCAAAATGTACTGAACAGCAGATTTTTTTTTCGCGATTTCAGGTTTGGTCCCATAGTAAAAGTTGTTTGTTATCATGAGTACAATCACGTGTTTAGGTATCGGTCACTAATTACTAGTCACCCTATACACATGTACCTACTATTATACTAAAGATATCCACATGTAAGTATTGTATCTATATTCGGAATCCCTCGCATAAACAGGAGATGAAAGTGACCATAAATTCAGAAGGTCGTCCAGACCACATCTGTTACATACCCTAAAGCTATTCAACACAGAACAAATGATCAGACGGAGGCAGGATCCCCGCTATTTCAACGTTGAACTCATTATCCTGTCTTATTAATCAAGTTTTGACCTGAAATTTTGGTTGTTTATCTTTCACATGGAATTTGGTAGTCTACTCTTGCTGGAAAAGGCTGGTGGCTAAGTTTCATAGTAGCCTTAGCTTTAGACCTAGGCATCGCCTACGTTAAGGTCGCAATTATTCCACGAGAACGTACTACGCGAGTAAAAAGTAATCCTATGTTCTAGCCAGGTCATGGACATAGATGTGTGCCAAATTTTATCCAAAACTGTTGAGCCGTTTTAGCATGAAAGCGTAACAAACAAACAAGTAAGCAAACAAATGATACTAGACCAAAGAGTCAACAAGTTACACGAAATAGAAAATCCACATTTTTTTCAATATATCACCTTAACCGGTTAAGAATAAAGTTCATTTTACCTACAAGCCAAATCCAGTAGGTATATGAAATAAATAATAATAAAAAAAAACTTTATTGCTAAAAAAATTACATAGTTTTTACATTGACCCCAAACTAGGCAAGCCTGTATCTTGGGTACCAATATGGAAGGTTTCAAAGAAAACAACAATCAAATCGAGAAAAAAAAAGAAAAAATGCGCTATTAAGTGAATGAGTGCAAGTGTGTGATCATGTGTTGTGAATGAGTATGAGTGTAATTGTGTCATCATGATTATGTTGTGAATGAGTATGAGTGGAAGTATGTGATCATGTGACGGTGAGTTTGATGGTGTCACAGATAATAAATAATACATGGTGTTTAAGCGTGAGAATGTGTGTGTGAGACAGAACGTGCGAGTGGTACGAACGTACGAGTATGTGTGCAAAAATGATATAACCACTGTAACTGTATTTTATATTAAACATTCTACACATTTATAACAGCCAATCTAACACATTACACACAAAGAGCTCTAATGAACACAGAAAGTATAAAGTTAATCTATCGAGTTGAAATCAAAGTTGAACAATAGGAAACTAAGCAACTAGTTTAGATTTGAATAGCGGTAAAACTTTTGCTTTAATTTCAGTTTAAATGGTCTACATTTGTCTAATATTTACAACCATAGTACGTTGTGGTTTATTACGGTTGAAACTTCAAGCGGAACAGCGTAATTTCGTCCCTAAAATAATTATCCGATAATTAAGGCCATGTCATGTGGTTTAGGCATTAATCCCACCCCCGCCGCCGACCAGGAAGTAACGCTGTTGACTATTTTCTCGCTCAAAAAACGCACAATAGATGTAGGTCCCGTATCAGAAAAAGGGATGCATAGGTATATTAATAGTTGACTATTGACTGTCCACAGTGCCAACGCCAGCGGGAACTCTCTCTCCTCTAGTTTGTCGCATCGAGAATAGCTATTAAAGAAAATACTGTCTTAGCGACGATCGTTTTGCGGGCACAACTCATACTGGAAGACTCTCGATTGGTGCATGCGTATGCCAGCAAGTGATTGAGTAGTCATTCTTCTCGTCACACTCGTACGCTTGTTCATAGCCCAGCGACAAAACTATCCGAACTACACACTCGTTGCTAGTTGCTCACCAATTCATTTCTAGGTGCTAGCTCTACTCACTTCTCGCTAATCGTGAGCGGTAGGTCAGGTGTCTTAAGAGGTTGCATTCAGGAAGTTACATAACACATACTCGTAACATAATCAGCCTATAATGTTCCCACTGCTGGTACACAGGCCTCTCAGTGAGAGGGAGTGGGCCGTAAACCACCACACGGGCCCCGGGCCCAGCGCGGGTTGGCAGATGTCACATGTCTTCGAATTTCTGGTTCTAGGACATGCCGGTTTCCTCACGATGTTTTCCTTCACTGTTTTGAGAGCAGTGGTGATGAAATAATTTACACAAAGTAAAGCACCTGTCTGGATTCGAACCTACGACCTACAACTCGTAAGTCGCGGCCGTTACCACTTGGCCACCACTGCTCAGGAAGTTAGCAACATCGCAAATAGCTGTAAATTGTTTAGCTGTTTTGATTATAAATTGCAATTATTTATTTACTGTTACAACACTTAATTCATGATCAATCATTTAGTGCACAACTGTGAGATATTTCATAACTTCATTAATTAAGTATTGACAAATTATTCAGAATTTTAATTTAATGTTTTGTGTTTTTTAATGTTAATTACTTACTATTGTAATGAATCAAGTTCTTTTAACAGAACAGACAGTTGTGCTGCTGGGAAGTTTTAAGTTTTGAGTGAGGGTTGAGCACTTTTTCGACTTTTTCCTTCCAGCTAAAGCACTAGGAAGTGGTAAAGGACGGGCGTTATGGGGACTGTCTTATGTAATTTTGACGTTCAAAAAGTACTAATTCTTAGCCTAGTTCGGATATGACTTTTAGTTTTGAATTTTTAATTTAGAACAGCGAAATATTTGACAGCTATTTGCAAAGTTGCCAACATTCAAAATGTTCTTATGAAAAAAATAGTGAAGTGATGTAGAAAGGCAACTGACACAAGTCTTGTGTCAGCAAAATACCAACTAAAGATAAAGAAATATAAACGGAAAGAGATATGCTCAAAGGAAACAAAATAACAAGCTTAAAGTAAATGGTTCTGTTGTTGCACTGGTCTAGCTTTCAAACAGTGTCTTTGTGCAGTGCGCGGAAAAAAAACCTTTGAAAAGTGAGATGTCTTAAACCACGAAAGAAAACTAGCATAACTTTTCCTTGCAGCTTTATAAACGAACTAGCTTTTGCCCGAAGTTTCGGCAGCGTGGAGGTCGGAAGTTATCCCCTGGAAACGTATTACCGAGATAAAAAGTCCTATCCTATGTTCTAATCCAGGTTATAATGAACTATCTGTATGCCAAATTCCATCCAAATCCTATTAAAAGCATAATACTAATGATTGAAATACTATCGTAAATTCATGCAAGCCTAGTACTTTTTGTTAGAATACTGCTCAGAAATTCGGGTCATATTTCAATCATGATTCGAAAGACACGTAGCGTCCTAAAGCAATTGTGACCGTCGAAGGTTAGTTCTTTTTCTCGGGAACAATATTTTTTCGGTGGATTAGGCGTGAATAGGTAACAACCAAACTTACTTTCGTATTAATAATATCAGTTAGGATTAATAAAATGTTACATTTCTATCATAAATTATTGTGGTGTACCTAATAAAGAGTATTCTATTCTATTATATTGTGTCAGCCGGTCTAGCTCGGGCAAACTGTGTGGAGGATTGATGCCCGGTTGATGCCATAAGCTCTCCCCCTGTTACATGGGGCTTAAATATAACTAGCGAAATGTGGGTGTACTAATAAATATGTATCTATTATATTATATTATTTTGCACCACTGACAACCCCATGTTTTTATATCCACGCAATCAGCACTGTCCATTCCAAGGTTGCCTGGAAGAGATCGCAGAAAGCGATAAGGCCGGTCATTGTATGTTTTATGTTAATAATCGTTTTTTTTTTTGTTATGTTCGTTCTGGTGTCCAATAAAGTACATATAAATAAATAAATAGGTAAGTACCCCTCTGCCTAACCACTAACATACAGGCGTTGTAGAAAAAAAAAACAATTATTTAACCCTTAACTACCCTCTACTGGGCAAAGGCCTCACTATTCTCTTTCCACCTCTCACTGTCTAGAGCTGCCAAGGGCCAATCTTTATCATAGGAGTCCAGCTCATCCCGCTATCTCCGTCTGGCTTGCCACGATGGCGGGACCTACTTGGTCGTAAGTTTGGACCACGTCTGACGTGCGGCAGATGTGTCCAGCCCAATTCCATCAGTTATTTTAGTGATGGAACGGTCTATTGTATTCTTGTCCACAAGTTTAATACCTAGAATATCGTCATCATCATTTCAGCCGAAAGACGTCCAGCAGGACATAGGCCTCCACCAAGCACCTTCACTTCGACCGGTTCTGTGCTTCTCGCATCCAAAGGGTTCCTGCGGCCTTCACAAGGTCGTCGGTCCACCTTGTGGGAGGCCTTCCAACGCTACGTCGTCCGGTACGCGGTCGCCACTCCAGAACTTTTCGGCCCCGTCGGCCATCTGTTCTGCGAGCAATGTGCCCTGCCCACTGTCACTTAAGTTTGGCAATTCTTCGGGCTATGTCGGTTACCTTGGTCCTCCTGCAGACCCAGAATATAAATAATAGAATAGGTAGTAAAAAATATGGAAACAAAAATGTCCCAAGAGTCTCGATAGCTTGTCAATTTTCATTCAAAGTTTCCAAGCGTTGACGTTAATATCTCATACCAAAAGTTGGAGGCCTCCAAGAAAATTTTGCGGTTCACCCAACGAAGTTTAGACAGACAAGGGACCACGGATATCTATGCAAGGGACATAGCTGTCGAAAGTAACTTTTTAATCAAGTACAAAGAAAGATTAGACTCGGAACTGATCGAGATTGGTTCTATATCTGTCATCGCTGACTTGGTTAAACTTTAGATCTGTTGAAATGTTAGAAGGTTTTAATGTTGTCAGTTTGTGATGTTTCTCAAAACTTTTCTTTAGTAAAAATATTCACTTAATGTACGAGTAGGTGTCGCCTAGTGACACCGAAATGAATACATAAATAATACGCGCTGTTGATATGTTATTTTTCACTTTAAACACTGAAAATCCAACATCGCGCTTTATTTTTATGCTCTTTTGAACTAATAAAAGGGCATAAATGTCCCTTAAATGCCAATTCAGCTCAAGACCTCAAATTCTGTGTTTGTTCATCGGTCTTCCATTTTTAAATCAAAAATCAAGTAGTTTTCAAATCAAGAAAGCAAAGATTTAAATTGTTACATTACGTCACCGTACTAAATATTGCAAAAAAGTATCCATCCATACTGAGAAGAACAACAACAAAACAAAATGAAGTATTTTTTATTTCTGTGTTATTTAGAAAAGAAAAAAAAAATCAAGAAAATACTACAATAAGGTCCCATTAAAATAGATGGACAAACTTTTAGAAATCATTCAGACCACCAAAATAAGGATGATGGTAAAAAAACATAGAAGAAATACGCATTAGATACTTTACAAGAAAAATAATCAGCTAACGAAAATACACTAATATGCAATTTATTATTTTAGGTCAAAATAAAATCACTTTAGTCAGTGTTTTTTTTTTGGTTGGATATCTTTGGTTAGACGTACTGAGCGCTGTGTTAAAATTTGTCTATTTTAATGAGACCCTATACAGGGTGGCCCAAAAGTCGTGGATCAAACGAAACAGGGCGATAGTTGAGGTTATTTACAGTAAAAAAAAATATATAGAAAAAAAATAAAAAAAACATAAAAAAAAATTAAAAAAAGTATCATCACTACAACAGTGCTTTTATGACAGTGGGTACCATGATTTTTCAGTATTGGCACTTTTTTCAATATCTTATAATGCACAAAAAAAAATATTTCTAACATTAGAACCTTACTGTAAACACTCAAATTGTCATAACTTTTAAGGAGATCAAGTTAGGGCTCTCGCACAATTTTTTTTTACTACAAATAACCCCAAATATCGCGCCCTGTTTCGTTTGATCCACGACTTTTGGGCCAGCCTGTATATTATAATTGTGTTCTATATATTTATATATCTTCGTATACTTCATCGGTTGACGTCATCACGTCAACGCCGGCTATCGCGAGAAACCAGCGCTGGGTCTCTCTCTCGTATAGAGATGGCCATTTTGTGCGAGTGTAACGTATGTTTTCCTCGAACGTGTTATTTTTTGTGTTTGTCTTCTTTCTCTGCATCATAATATTTACCGCAAATAAACGGTTTTTTCTTTTTTCTTAGAAGAGTGAGCTCACACAATACTAATGGCATTTCCATCAAGTAAAGTATCTGCGACATTATGTACAGTCAACAAAAAAGATAAGTATGCAGGATCGTCGGATATAGTTAAAGTTTAGTAAGAAACTGATGGATGTTGTCGACTGAAATTTAATTTGATAAATGAGCTGTTTGTTTTCTATTAATAAAATACAATTTTATTCGAGAACATCCGTCGGTTTCTTACTAAACTTCAACTATATCCGACGATCCTGCATACTTATCTCTTTTGTTGACTGTACCAGAGGTGTCAAAACGGAAAAGAAAAGCGAAGATCTTTTGACGTAGTAGAGCTAATCCACGATTTCAATATTTGCAGGAAAAGCTTTTGTTCTGCTGTTAGATGTTATAGCTAGACTTTAACTTGCTTTTTCTTGTAAACCGACATCCTTGTAATATTGTGCAGCCAAAAACTTGTCGTCATTGGCTTATTTATTGAAACACAGTGACCCAATGAAGTAAGCAAGCAAGCATAATCAGCCTATAATGTTCACACTGCTGCAACACAGTCCTCTTCTATACGAGAGAGAGTGGGCTATAAACTACTAAAAGTTACGTGTTGTAAGTCGTGGATTCGAACCCACTAAATCTCTCTCTGTAGTCGGTCCCTCATGTCTGAGGATCGTGGTCAGCTTCGGAGTTGCATCTGGAGCGGATGATCCGCCTCCACCGGTTTCTGTCCAGCGCATCCCTTACCACCGTGTAGAATTTAGAGGACGATGATTCCTTCACCTGATCAGTCCATCGTGTTGGCGAACGACCGAGCATGTCTTACTCGTAGAACCAAAAATTCTAAGACATGTGACATCTACCAACCCGCACTAGGCCAGCGTGAAATAAGTAATGGTAGCCTCTATACCGTAAGGATACATATATCTATGTACTTCAAGTACAGCAGGTGTACAGTAAGTGCAAAAGAGTCTCAAGGCAAGCACTTTTGTTCACACAAAGAGAATCGATTTAGACTGAGTGTAGATATAGTGTAAAGTGCAGTAGACGTATCCTACTTTATTGTTCTTCGTTCACATAATATTGAGTACCGACATGTGCCTGCTCTCAAACTATTTCTATCACATTGAAACATTAGTGATGCTCTTTTAAACGTAGGTATAGACATTTATGGTTTTACAATGTCACCTAACCTGAGTATAGATGTCAAAACAAATAGGTATACTCTGTTTCAAAAGTATGTGATAAAAGTGTAAACAGACCCTGCTCAAGTAAACTTCATACGCAACACGCTTCATACGCTTCATACTCACAGCATCGCTTCTAACGTGCGACCGTTTCGGGCGACATCGAGTAAAAAGAGCGAAATGTTGAATATGAGATTATTATAACACTATCAAAATTTTTATTTGTACTTTATTATTTTTGAAACGCTGTTACATAATGGCCACCATATTTATACTTGTAACCTAAACTAATATTTACGTTGCCCAAGACTACGCTCGCAGTGGCTGCTTTCGTAAAAGCACCAACAAAGAGAACGCGGCAAACGTTGTCTCGACAAACGGTGCCTGTCGTTCGCAAGAACTTGCACCTAAATATAACAACAGACGATATCGACATCCACGAGAATTTAGTAGTTGTCAGACTTCCTAACACAAAAACCAAAATTCAGCGATCATTTGTGATATTGGAAATATTTTATGAGATTGCGAAGAAATATATGAAGCTTCGCCCCAATGAGCTGAGCACCAATCGCTTTTTATAGCAGTATAAAGAAGAGAAATGTATAAACCAAGATAAGGAAAATAAAATAAATACAGTGCCAAAAGAAATAGCTTCCTATCTAAATTTACCCAATCCACAAGATTACATTCGCCACTGCTTTTGCAGAACATTAGCGACTATTCTTGCAGACACTGGTGCTAATTTGACCATACTAAAACGTCACTGTGGTTGAAGGATCCGCTGTTGCAGACGGCTACGTCAAAAATTCAATTGAAAACAAAGTACAAGTAAATACACAAATAGCATTGTAGCGGTATCTAAACTATCTACAACGCCACATGCGAACGACGCGTCATACTGCCGTCACGAAATCCTGCATCTCGCAAGTAGAGTTTACCGCGCAACTAGCATAGATACAACGGCCCGACATGAATCATCGCGCAGTTGCCCGCCAGACACAACACCCGTCTGGTCGCAGGATCCTCACTTTTATGAATATGAGTGAACTTTACACCCTATTCCTCATACCTCTTAGCATAATCGATAACTTTGCGTCAAGATTCATCTCTTCAATCATTAACAAGCGCGGCATTGCCGGTGGTACCTTGATACCCAGTTGCCCCTTTGGCACCACAACCTTCCTAGCGCAGTGCCAATAGCACAGGCACACCAAGTAATCTCTTCTGTATTGTCGCAAAAGTTCAAACCAATATTAATCTTCCTGGCAAAAGTATTACATCACTTATATTTTAAAAAGTATTGAATATTAATTAATATAATAAATATATTTTTTAATTTTTCCTGTTTGTTTTTATGATGATTATTTTATTATTGAGTTTTAATAACTGTAACAATTTTAATATAATCTTCACTTAGAAAATTGTCTTTTATTTTCCTCGTATCTCTCTCGCTTAAAGCACTCTATGTATCAATCGAAAGAAATTACGATTTCCAACTCGTGGCCTCAAACTATACCCTCGTCGGTAATCGGTCACTTTCTCCCCTCGGTGAACATTGTACTATTTATGAGTGTTACTTATTGGTAGCAGTAAATTTTTATGAATTATTCTTCCTCCATCGCTTCGACGCCAACGGGAAGTAAATTTAATCGCACCAATAGCTCTCAGGGAACGTTTAATCTTGTGAGCGGAAAAGCGCCCAGTAAATTTATAGGATGAAATAAAAAAGCGGTAGTTTTACGAACAACGTGTTATGGTTTTGGAGATGATGTGATAACATACAATGAAGCAAGACACTATAAATACGTATGTTATTTATAGCTCTGCAAGTTTAGATAGCTCCTACCATAAATGTTTTAGCAAATTCACACCAACGCAACATGGAACTAACTTTGAGAGAAAGGTGAATTTTATATAAGGGCTTAGTAAATATTAATTTGGTTCTGATTTTAGACTCATATTTATTTTACAATAGAGCGTTCCTACCTGCCTCCTCTTGATCCCGCAGCTTTCTCTCGCCAGCTGCGAGTAATCATTCAATCGTTAGGTACCCATAAATTAAATACCAGAACAGACACCCAAAAGTAAAGTAAGTAATTATATAAAACAGTGAATCTAACAATTTTGCTTGACCAGAAAATTATTAAGTTGTTTCAAGGCTGTCGACATACGAACACGAAAAGCGATATAATACAATTAACATGATTGTATCTATTAGGTTTGTTAGTCTGCCTCGCTTGTAGGTCTCCTAATGAGACAGCCTAATTGTGGGGGAATGTTTGGTCGTAAGTTATAAAGCAGGGTAATTGCGTACACAGTGCAATACACACAGTAGCAATGGTTTTCATTTTGGCAGTTCAACAACAATAATTGCGTTATATACGTTGTCGAGCAGATAACGCAATGGATTAGTAATATCCTTCAAAATTATTCAGATTGTGATTGAAAGTGTTTCGAAATTCGCCTCAAAATTTTTTTTTTTTTAATTATTTGATTCGCTTTATTTATTTTGGTGTGGGATTGTATTGTTTGTTTGATTCAGTTATTTTTGACATAGGTAAGTTTCTTTATAGTAGGTAGGTGTACAAAAGCACTGTTAGCGCGGGAAGCAATAAAAGAGTGGAGTGTGTTTTAGGGTCAGGACACATTGATCGATGGCGTTCGACGGTTTGTCCATTCAAAAAGAGAGCAAAGTATAGAACGACGTACGCATCGTTGCGCATCGACGCGACGAACGCGCTTCGGCGTAGTGTGCTCCTTTTCAATCGGCAAAGTGCGAAAGGCAGTCGATCAATGTGTCCTGACCCTTAGGCAATGGTTTAATGCCGTCTTGTTAACAAAATAAACTTCTGGACAAACAATAAGTTAAGCTTGAGAGAGAAGTATCGTCCGTCGCGGTGGAGTCAGTGGAAGCGAGTGGTTATCGGGCCGAGCAGTGTCGTCGCCGCGCTGCGCCTCAGCTTGCCACTGACGCGCTGATCACGCTGCCTGCGCGTGCAGGCTACGCGCAAGGTATTTTGTTGGGTTCGATTCCCAACAGCACTGATGCTACACACCAGTCCTATTCCTCAGAGGCAAACCCCGAACTTATTCTAGAAGTTTCCCTGCACGACTGTCCCTCTCCATTGTCCTTTGGGTAACCGAGCCTTCTTATGTGCTCATATGTGATAGAGGCAACCCTTGTGACCACTGGCGACTAGGTTTGTTTGAAAAAAAAGCTAATAACCATTACAGACACCACCTGCCCAATATGGCGCAAAAACAAATGTTTGCGTAACATTTGTGCCAATCTATACAGGGTTAGATTAAATTAGCTAGCAAAACTCCGCAGACGTGATGGCTATCGATATCTAAAGATGAACAAAAAAAGTCACTTGAGATCGGCTGGACCAATGTGGCTGTTTTTTGTTTTAAAATGTTTGTAACAGTGGGAATTAAGTTTTTATGGAAATAAAAATTGGAACAGTTTCACGAAAAAAAATCAAATTCGGGTAAAACTGAACTTCCTTTTTCTATAGGATTTTTGTATTTTGGATAGGACAACGTCAGTCAGTCACCATATTGACCGTTCCTGTGGTAATCGAATCCAGCAGATTCCCGCATATCATAAGCTTATAAAAATAAAAATAACCTAATCGACAGTTACCTATATACTGTTAGAGCTGCTGAAGATTTTAAAAACTACATATCGTTGCATTGTATAAATTCAATCTCTTAGTATTGTATAATTGTATAGCACATGCATTTTGTGAGTACTACCATTTACTGGGTACCTTACGTCTTTCATTGATTTGAATGTGCTCTGGCGGCTGAGAGTATGTCATGCTCATTCTAATGTCTCGCTGATGGTGGCGCATGTGTTGGATAATTTAGCTCCCTTCGAAATAGTTGAGCTGAATGGTGCTAATCCATGCGTCATGTTCGTGAACGGGCGCCGTCAGTAGGGACTGGACATCTCTTAGCTGCCACGGCTTATTTTAATATAATTTAATAATTGAAGTGTTTTGTTTTTATTAATATTTTTATCGGATGCCTTTAACGTTCTGCATAGTTATCACATGTATAATTTCAACATGAAAGATGTAACCATATTTTAATTTAAAAGACTCTGTTTCTTGCCTTTTCTTCTCCATAGGTAGGTACCCAGAAAGATGAAGTATGTGTAGTAGGACCAGGTACTACACATACTTCATCTTTCTGACTGACAGACCCCTTGACAATTCAAAAGTGCCTGCGGTAATTGCTTTGAGTTTCAGTTCGAGTTTGACCTACTTTCCACTTAACAAGAATCTCCAAATCCCAATAGTCTTCAATTCAATCAGGGATCATTGAAAACTATAGACCTAGAGAGATTCCTGTCTGCAT
The DNA here is from genome assembly GCA_914767645.1 of Hydraecia micacea. Taxonomy (NCBI): domain Eukaryota; kingdom Metazoa; phylum Arthropoda; class Insecta; order Lepidoptera; family Noctuidae; genus Hydraecia; species Hydraecia micacea. Next base: position 4,642,834 of record OU611783.1, on the reverse strand, counting down.
ATCAATTGAGAGAGACTAATAAAATTACCACGACTCAACTGGCGCCGGTCGCGTTTAGCATAACTTAATTCTGAGATGAAAACACGAGATTTTAATCGCGACGTAGCAACATTAATATAATTATTCACTCAACAATTAGAACAAAAGAGCTTCTCTTGCTCTAATTAATTGACCTAAAAATTAATTTCTGAGAGAAGCTTTAAGAAAAATTGTATCAAAATCTATTAACTGCCTCGTCAAAATAGGCCCCAATTCCAATGAAGTTTATGTTTTGTACAGACGCCAGCACATCAAACTACCTGAAACTGTCAAATTTTCCCAATCTACTTTGAACCTAATGCTATAGCGATAAAGTTGAAAATCTATTTAAGAAATTTGACAGATTGTAGTAGCTTGATGTGCTAGCGTCTGTACATAATTAAACGTCTAGAATTTCTCAGTAGCAGCCTTGTGTCTCGTTTTTTGCCCGGTTGATGATAATAGGTAGTTAGTTAGTAAGTATATTAATGTAAATGTAATTAGGTATACATTATATTCATAGTTTTAATAGGTTTATTCGTATCTTTATACCTATTTAAAATATTTATTCCTCAATTTTCATGATGGCACCTACCACTGTTTGTCTCTGCATCACCCAAAGGTTGACTGGTAGAAAATGGCTATGGCATTAAGTCCGCCTCTGTAAATTTATGTGCTTGAAGTATTAAATAAATAAATAAATAGGTTTGCCCCATTTACATGGGACTTAAACATAACTGGCGAAATGTGGGTGTATTATAGGTACACACGGCTACATATCAAGCTATACATAACCAGTATAAGCTGATTTCTGATTGTACGAAAAACCTATACAATGCGAGTTCAGCTAAAACTGGAAATGTATAGCTTGATGTGTAGCCGTGTGTACCTGTGCCTTACTCTTCGATGTATATAAGCGTGATATTATGTGTTTTGTTATGTTTGTTCAATGTGTCAATGCTTAGATAATAATTATGTTTTATTTCATAAGAATTTTGTCGCTTGCGAATCAACAAGGTCGTGCATTCGTGACAACAGCTTGCAAGGCAACAGCTTATTATTGTTGTTTGTTACAAAAGTAGTTATTTTTCCACTCTGCAATTGGCATTTTGTTTTTGTTTTGATTGTTGTTGTTTTCACGTTGTTTTGGCGTCGCGGGCGCATCACGAACACGGATTGATTTGTATTGTCATTTGTCATTGTCAATCTCAAATTGTCATATTTTGTCAATGTCAACGAATGTGTGTAGTCTTTGGTCCCTGGCCCTAACATCAAGCAATGTACAAAATTTTATTGTCAACATTTTTGTAAGCTTGAGTACGAGGCTTTTGGCTATAGTGTATGTGTATATTTTATGTCTTTTTTTATTTTATTTGTAATGTGCGTTTTGTTTGTGCAGAATAAACAATTTTTCTTTCTTTCTTTTTCTTTCTTTAAAGGGTTTTCCCTGCAAGCTCTATGACTCAATGGTATGTTAAATACGAAAGTATAATTATAGTTCTAATCATAATCTAGAAACTTATTGAACTTACATAACCTACAGATAGAACAGCCAAAGAGGAAGAGAATCTAATAGATATGCATGCACAAAAACATTACGGTCCATAAGAATTTAATATCAAAATACAAGTCACTTACTTAGTTTTTTCTTAAAGGAAAATCAACTCTATAAGATGGATATACAGTGTGTTTTTTGTTGGAGGCGTTTTGTTATGATTTCCAAGAGGGGGAAATGAGGCTCTTGCGCTGGCGCAGCCAGTGTGACGCGAGCGTTGGCGCGCTGTGCCCGAGCAGTTTTAACGGTTTGCGAACTACGCCAAATCGATACAGAACTGCTTTCAAGTGAAAGTGTCAGGATGTTGTGATGCACGTGCAGTGTTAAGTGTACAATCGATTAGAATAGTGTGATAATCAAAATCGATTTACAAGTTAGTACAGTGATCGAGCACAGCATCGGATGACGCTACGGTAGGTCAAGTGGTTCCGTACAACTATCTTTTTATGTACATTCGCGGAGAGAAAACGTTGTTCGTCAGTCTGTCAAGTGATTTTTTCACGGCAATTATTGTAGGAATGTTGGTTTGCGAAACTGGTCAACTGTACGTCGTATAATTTATAAATTACGGTGAACATGTGCACGCTAATTTGATATCTCCGTATATGGAATACGGTTGATGTTTCTTTTGTCTAAGTTTTGTTTTGAATTTGGTTCGATTTGTTTGGTTGTTTGTCTTTTGAAAGCGACATAGGGCGAGTCAATGTCATTCAGAATAATTCCGTTTGCAACCTTGCTAATCAGACCTTATTTTGTAAACCTCCATGTTCTAAGACCTACACTAAGATGTATCTTGTTCAGAATGACTGAATAGTTAAACATAAAGATGTTTGCCTAAGCCAAGACTTAGAACTAATATTGAAAGACTCTAAACACATAAATATGATGTGGGTATAGTTTGCTAAGATACCTACAAGCATATTTTCATAAAGTAGGGAAGTAAATCTTGACACTGGCTGACGCTGCAGACGAATGTTGATATGGCATGTTTTTATTCTGTTGCCGCATTGAATATAGTTATTATGATATTGGTGCATAATCAGCCTATAATGTTCCCTGCTGGGACACAGGCCTCCTCTCTATAATATTGGTGCAAAGTGGTGAAATTGTTAATATATCGATGCCATCGATGACTAATAAATTTTCAGCCGCTAAAAAATGTATTTAAAAACCAAAGAAATGGGTATCTATCGAATATGATAATGTCGAACTGATATACTAACTCTGCCTTCTCTTTACATTTTAGAAAGTATTTTGTATGTTCGCAAAAACTTAGGACTTTTCAAAATAAGAAGCGATTTCCATAATATAAATACACGCAGTAAAAATGAAATTGTGATACCTAAATTTAGACTAACTAAAACTAGCAAGTCATTTCTTGTAAACAGCATCCGTTTTTATAACAAGTTGCCAAAGTCGGTTACAGAACTTAGCGATGGAAAGTTCAAAACCCTCATCAAACGAGTCCTTATCAAAAAAGCATATTATAAGATTAAAGACTACGTTGAAGACAAGGTAGTTTGGCAATAATTCCTTCTGCACATGTGGCTTCCCTGGCACCTCTTTGACGGCATAAGTTCTACGTAAATGTCTATTAACTGCTCTCAAATTACGATGTTTATTTTTTATTTGTACATACTTCTATGACATAATCTTTTTATTATTTGACATTATATACAGACAATTTTAATTTTTCACCTCTTTCTTAGTTGAAATGGCAATCATATCTCTTGGTTTTAGTAGATTTTTATATTTTGTTTATCCTTTTGATACATCCTTATTTTGTAAATGTGAGGACTTTGTAAGCCTTGTAGACTAGATCTGTAGACCATTTTTTATTTTTATCAAGTACCTGGTACTTGTTGACAGGCCTACGCTGTCCTCCCATACCTACTGTAACTCGAAAACATTGTAAAAGCCAATTATTTTTAAAAGAGTAACCATGGAGTTTCTTGCCGGTTCTTCTCCATAGGAAACGACCAATTGGAACCGTGCACCTAGCTTCTGACGTTTCATAAGTGCCCATGTTGGTTTATGTGAAATAAAAATATTTTGATTTGATTGATTTGATTTGAACTTACAGTAGCCTTCAAAATTTCGCTGACATTTTTCCACGTCAGATGTTACTCATTATTATTTAAGGCCGGCTAATGAGACACAAATGATTGATTTTCTCACAGAGTACTTTTTGATAGACTGAAAGATTTTCTATTGTAATGTGCCACCAGTGGTACGCGTCGGGCCGGAGCGATTAAAATAAAAAAAATAATCATGTTACCCTGAGGGATTACTTGATTATTTTTCATGATAAGCCATAGGCTGAATTTGTCAATAATAAAAACGTTATAGTCAGCTCAAACATTTGGAACTAGAATTTTAAATCATAATGTGATGTGCCACAGCTGAAGTGGATAAAAAATGTCAACTAACTTTTGGAGGTTTTTTCTAATTTAAAATACTAGTCTCAAATATAAGTTCAAAGGTATAACAATGATTTTCTAATTTTATTTGTGAATCCGCACACAGTAAACTTTTAAGTGGAAATGCGGGTGGTCTTTTCTCCATAGAAACGCTCTCGCCTGTTTTCTTTCTGGTTAATGACCATAAAGCAATGATTTTTTACAGATTTATAAATAGTTACTACTTATAAATCTAATTAAATTCTCTAGTTAAATTTGGCAACTATTCATGAAAAATGAAAAACATACGGACACAGTATATATCCTTCTTCTTGCGTTTATGAAATATCTTTTAATTTGGCCCAATATTAGAGGAGGAAATAGGCGAGAACCAAACCTCGAATTATGACTTTTTACTTAGGCTTTTTCAAAAGTCTCTCCGACCGCATTTCCTCTTAACTGTGAAGATGTATAAATAATAATCTGTCATGCTTACAAAACCTTAAACCACAAATTTCTTATGAATTTTACGAAAACTTTTCTAATTAATTTATTCAAACAAAACAACAAACATTAACCTGAAGGCTATTACAAACTTTATAACACCTCAAGCATTATAAATAGGTAGCTTTTATTAGGATTCTTTGGAACTAATTACTCGTATTACGGTTAATAAGCTTACGTGATGGATTTCCCAACCGCTTCCACTTGAGTTACCTTATTGAACTGTGCATGTTACGGAGAACTCATTAACTTAGGTAAAGAAACTTGTGCAAAAGGCATCGTCAAAGTAGAAGAAAATACAAATCTCAAATCGTTTATTGCAATCCATAATGAACAATTACAGATGGTAAATAAAAAAATAAAAATAGAAACAATTATGGACCCAGTCGGGCACAGCAAATTTTTAAATAAGTAGAGAGAGGAAGAGCGCTTTATTAATTTTCCTTGTTATTAAGTTAGAATTATTTTCTATCTATCTATTTATATTTCCATCCATTCACTTATTCTATCTTATTCTTATTACATAGAAGAGGGACATACAAAAACCATAGAGACTGATAGAAACGAAAAGAGGCCATATCCAGTAGTGAACAATTGGCAGTCCAAATTGACACACACTATCAAACACAACCCGAAAGATTTTGAGGGAAATTCCTAATCCATTGCTTCGTATGATTGAAAAATTCGTCTACTTAACAACGTAAATTACGTAATGGATGTTGTTGAACTGTCAAAATGAATGGCTTCACCATTGTAAGCGTGTTACGCAGTTACTTCGTCGATTCAGACGATGATGATGATCACAGATTACTTTAGCAGAAAATATAGTAGGATAGGTATATTCTGAGATGTCGTCTAAAGTTGCCGCCAGATACCTAACAAAAAAAAATAAAAAATAAAAGTCATTGACCCTCATACATTTATTCAAATACGTAATTCCGAAAACAGAAATAATGACATAAACTTGTCCCGAAACGACCTTTATCGTGATCCTTGACTTTTTCTAGTAGGTAATGATCCATAATTAATGTATTGTCGGGGTACCTACGCAGAGAAATTAAGGAAAGAGCAATGAACTTTATTCCACATATAAGTGGCGACCACCATAGTAGAATTCTGTTATGGATATTGACTTATCTATTTTGTTCAGTAACCTAGGTATGACCACGATGGATGGACTGTGTGAAAGATAATATTGCTAGAAAGGGAGCAACTACCGAAAAGATGACTAATAAAGAAGTCTGGAAGAAAAATACATAATGCGCCGACTTCAAATAAAATGGGATAATAAATTAAATTAAATTTATTTGCAAGAATTGTAGTACATGGTCGGGTTTTTTTGTAAACAGTTTCTAAAACAATTCGCTAAAACTAGCATGCAAAATTATTGAAAAAATAAATGACGCTAATAAAATTGGTACATACAGACGCCAGAACATCAAGCTACCCGAAACTGTCAAATTTTCATAGTCAACCTTGAACCTAATGCTCTAGCGATAAAGTTGAAATCTATTAAAGAAGTTTGACAGATTGTAGGTAGCTTGATGTGCTGGCTGGCGTCTGTACATTAATCATATGTCAAGTAAAAAAAAAAAAGTAGGTATTTGTCAAATTATTATAGTAACATGTCAGTATGAATCTTTAAAATCTAAATACTCCTTCATAGAACAGAATGATTTTTCTATAAGTCATTTGAATAACGCTGTTTCAAATCGATTGATTGGCAATTCCAAATCAACTTAATAGGTACCTACCTAGTTATATCAAAAGATCCCTTCATGTTTGTCGCATAACCTGTTAAGCACATGAAAAGCATAACATAACCCTTAGGGCCTAAACGGAAATAACCTTTAAGTACTTCATTTGAATTAAAGGAAAAGGTTCTATTCAAAATTCTGCGAAAAGGTAAGTTAATGACCTCCTTGAACGAAACCCTAGATCCGCGCCCGCTTCTACTTTGCATTTCATAGCCAAATATTTTTCTTTAATATAAGGGAAATTCTTAAAATACATTTTCTATATCTTAGTAATAAACAAACAACAACAAACAAACAAAAGAAACACAAACATAAAAAAAAACAAAATAAACAAAACAAAAACAAACAAAGTAAAAATACAGGTTCAAATCTTAAATTAGATAATTATATAATTTAGTGTTTTAGACTCAGTTTGTTTAAAACCCAAGGGACTACCAAGGTAACTGCCCCCGTTGCTCTCCTGTACCCGCGCCTGAGTTGACAACACAATATCAATGAATGTCTTTCGACATCCGTCAATACGTTTGGAGATATCATATTTTGAAAACTGGTTTCTCTGACTAAAGGTTGCAGATGTCAGACGGTAGAAGGTAAAACCGGCGAGTCATCGTTATGGTGAATGAATAGAGACTTTATAATGTGACTCAAATTTTTTTTTTTCAAGTCATATTTTGTATATTAAAAACTCAGGTATTTGAAAAGAAACATGTATGAAAGACGTTGTTAACATCTTTTTCATTTACCTAAATAAGAATGACAAAGTAAAGTATTATTTGTAGCTAAGCAATTTTTTTGACCGTCATCAAAACATTATTGACCTACGTTATTTAGTCATTTTTCTCCAGGCCCTATCCCAATTTATTTAGGGTCGGTGCAACATGTCTTATTCTTCCATACTTCTATAATAGTCACAATGTCAGCAGTCACCCCCTTTCTAACCATATCGTCATTCACCCAGTCCATCCACCGTTTCCTTGGTCTTCCCCTACTCTTATAGCCATCGACATTCATACTCAAAACTTTCCTCACTACATTTTCCTCATTCCTCCGTATCACATGCCCATTCCAGGACAACCGATTTCCACAAAACTTTTCAGTTACCGGTGCCTATTTGAGATTTCCTCTTATGTACCTACTCATTTCTAATTCTATCCATTCATATAACACTACACATCCCACGGCGTTATTACGTTATTTAATAGTCACAGATAATCAAATTGAAATCAATCTGCACTTAAACCTATCAGTTTCAATAATTCGACAAATAAGTAAATCCGGCTCAAAAATGGTGTATGTGGTCATAATATACAGCATGTTGAAAATTTAAAAATAAATAATTTAAACCATAGAGAATCAAGTGGCCAGAAAATATAATCACATTATTTATTTATTTCTAAAAAAATTAAATTATTACAATTATGTTTACCCACAACGAAAACCTCTCAGGGTTTATCTGAGTGCTGGCGAAATTCAATTCAATTACAAAAATTATATTCAAGTTGGTTGTACTGAACAATAACAAGTAACCATACTACATTTATTGAAATGTCAAAGAGTTCTCAGGCAAGTTCCTCAATAAATTCCGTTTCCAAAATGAGATTGTTCATGGTCACTTGGCATTATAGATCCGCCATTGCGTTGAAAATGTAAGCCAATTGATCGTCGATCCGGGATCATCGTTCTACCTTGCAGGTATAGTAATTATATAATAATAGCATTCAAAACGCTTCTGGTTTCTTTCAAATATTGAAAAGAGAAAAAAATGTTAATTCAAAGTATATAAAACACTCTTGGTTTGCCCACAAGCTTACATGAAGCCAACAATGACTTATGTTTAAAAATGTATGCTACTTTATTTATTTCTCGTGTTGTTGTCTTATGTATTTTCTTTCTCATACATAGTCCACTGTTGATCATAAAGTTGTTCCAAAAAAGAAAGTACTTGTTGCTCTTAGTAACAGTAAGAAGCATCCACTGACTTAAATGCAAGGGCTGTAACACCAAGTTAAATAACATAAGTGCTTAAGTTACATAAGTGCTTACATCAGTAGTTTAGTGACGTTAATAAAGTGCGTCATTCAATTGCAAAGACTGGCATGAAATTAGCGAGGACGTTGGTACATAACACCTCTACACGCACTTGACTAAAGTCAAAGTGGCAGCAAATCAAATCAAAATAGAAGGCTTATTAAAGTCGATTCCCACGAATTTACTCGCCAAAAACGCCGCTAAAAATTTACTCGCCCGTCTCTGGAGAGTTTAATTTTCTTTTTTTTCACGCACGCAGGAAGTTAGTTTATTTGTGGGTGAGTCCTCGCCAACTCCTGACATATGTATTAGGCAATTGGCACATTTTGAATTTTATGCAATAAAGTATAGTAGTAGGTATATAATATCTATATTTTATAAGAAAAAGGACACTAGCGCACAGAAGTAATAAGAGTTAAATATTATAAAACGTGTATTATAATATTATTTAAAAGTGACGATTCGCCTGTTTCGGGCGAGTAAATTCGAACCGACTAATAAGCCAAATTGGTTTAGAAGCATTTAGTTACACTTAAAACTTATTTAAATCACTTGAGACGAAAAAGTCTTATCTTCGCAACAAATTACGCCATTTTGTATAATATTGATCTATTGACCGAATTTATTAACGCAGGCAGAAGAAAATTCATAAACATAAGAGACGATTTTGGGTACATCCCGTTTTAGCCTGCAGAGAAGACAAAGATGAATTTCACATGCTTTTTGAAGAAATAATAAATTATGAAGCGAATGAGCAAATTTTTTTGGATATCTCAGAATGAGATATTCTAAAAATTTTGCTCATTCGAATTCACAAACACGGGGTCGGCACTTGGTGCGGCTCCGACGTCATGTAGGAACTTTCCAAGATTTAGGCATCTTTACAAAAGCTCCTCATCTGTCTAGCCTTTTCCCAACTAAGTTAGGGTCGGCTTCCAGTCTAACCGGATGCAGCTGAAAACCAGTATTTTACATGGAGCGACTGCCTATCTGACCTCCACAACCCAGTTCCCAGGTCTTGGTATGTAAAGATGGTTCCCAATCCACGGACCAACCGCGGCAAGCGTAGCTTAACCTGATCAATCGACCCGTGCCGCTGTTATTACTTAGCCACAAGCCTCTCTGAACGATAATTCAACATTGTATGCAAATAGAAACTACAATAATTACAAAATAAAACAAAATGGATTGTGTTCATTTTAACTATCTTCCGTGTTTAACTTGAAGGTTAAATCCGTATAGAAGGGATTATAAGCACGAGTCTACCACTTTTGTTGCACGAAGGTCGTTGAGAACTATACATATAATGTCCGCTAGCAAAATTTGAAAGGACGAACTGATACGAGTACATAATAGTGTTATTATTATATTAGCGACTCCAGTCAGTAGACAAATTCTGGTAAGAATGGGCATTTTGAATGATAAAGAGGAACCTAGGTCTGCTGTGAAAATGTCACCGTGAAATCATAAGTGAATAGTGTGTGTGAAAAGTGTCAATCCATACCATGAATGGAATGACAGTATACCTACTTCACCTACCATAACACCAAATTTACACCGTGAGATTTTTACATTGTAACTGGCTGGAGGCCTACCACAAGCTCTTAACGCGATCCATTTTAGGACCTAAACTGAACTGTTCTTCTAATTCGTACTATGACGTCAGTTTAACGATTCAGTTTAGGCCGTGCCATCTGCTGACAGCGATTATCCCAAACTGAGTCGCAAGTTTGGGTTTCATTCATACTTGTTTGGTACCATGACGTCCATAGAGCAGCTCAAGCGATGCAGTTTAGGAACCTAAACTGAAATGTCTTGTTTTTGAATCGTTCTGGACTGGACAGGTCCACTCAATCTCAAACTACTCAAAAGACCATCTCGGACATCGATCTACATGGTCTTCATATAACCTGACCAAGATTATGTCTGGACTTTAAAAGAGACTGTGACCTCTGAGTTTGTTTCGGCCTTTCTTCTCAGAGTAGTCAGATAGGAAACGCCGACCTCATCTAGTTTTTAAAATATGATTGACGTGTAAAAGTGTTTGTGCAAACCTACTTACAGAAATAAAATCATTTATCATTTATACAAAAAAATGTGCGTATTAATTTTAATTGATTTAGTTGCATGAAACCGTCCCATAGTAATTAGGGTCCATTAGCTGTTAGCGCACCGTCATTTAATTTCGCAAAATGTGACGAAGCGACAAATCGCGCGTAGTGTGTGAACCACGTTATGCAGAATAGAGTAAATGTTTATTTAATTACTTTATTTTCTCAAATTGATTTAACTATTCTGGGGTACAAAATTTCTTCATTACTGTAATTTATATACAAAATACTGTCTCCCATTGAAGCCGTGGCAGATATTTTTATAGCACCTTATATATTTTTTATTGCGAATTGGGCCATCTCTTGACTTCGTTCTCGCCTGGTGAAAAGCGATGAATAAGGTATATGATGGTACAGACGCCAGCACATCAACCTACTACAATCTGTCAAATTTCTTTAATAGATTTTCAACTTTATCACTAAAGTATAAGGTTCAAAGTTGATTGGGAAAGTTTGACAGTTTCGGGTAGGTTGATGTGCTGGCGTCTGTACAAGCGTACCGAGAAGATGCCTATGCACTCTTGATTTGAAGGGTGACGGGTTATACCTGGAAAGAACACACACGCAGGCAGAGAATACCATACTTTGGCTGTGAGCATATTAAATGTGGAGGAGAAGCGCTGAGTACGACTAGTCGAGTATTGGTGAAAACGAGCATTTACCTTGGAATGCAATGAACGTACAGACAGACGCCAGCACATCAAGCTACCCGAAACTGTCAAATTTTCCCAATCTACATTGAACCTTATGCTTTAACCATAAAGTTGAAAATCTATTAAAGAAATTTGACAGATTGTAGTAGCTTGATGTGCTGGCGTCTGTATAATACCAGAGGTATTTCAGATGTCATGTCCAAAAGCGACGGTGGCCACTTAACGTCAGGTGTAGGTATTGCCTGCTTGCTGCCGAAATTAATAAAATAAAAACGTTGCTAAAAATAATTACCAACAACTGGTGCTGAAGCATAACGGAAGTAAAATAAAATATACGGAGTTAGTCGAGGCTTTCGAACTTAAATAACAACGTATAATAGCCGTATTCGAGTGGATTTTCTTTAATATAAAAGTTAAGTTGGCTCAAATGTTGGTGATAAGACCGACATAATTATACCAACATTGTTACCAGGTATAACCAACATCAAATATTGACAGTTAATTACTCCGACTCTGTGAACCGGAATCGTCCGCTATAAATATTATTATAGGCTTGAAATTGTTTACGTCCGTGCACAAATTACCGGATTTTGACAACATTATAGGCAATTAAATTTCCAGCGAATCGGTTGTTTTACTTTATGTTAGTTGACTAAGCGTCTGATTAATAATGAGCATGGCTGCCATAGAAATTTAATAAAGCCTAGATCAATGTTTTGATAACCATTATTCGACCTATTTATTTTAAAAATTCACAACCTACAATTTACTGCAATGGGAAAATCTAGAGACATGTGACATCCACCGTCCCACACTGGGCCCGCGTGGTGGATTATGGCCCACTCCCTCTCACAGAGAGGAGGCCTGCGTCCCAGCAGTGGGAACATTATAGGCTGAATGTAGTCCATTAGAAGAATCCCTTAGTCACTTGTTAGATCACCCACTAATCCGCCGCCAGTAATCAGCTTTCCTACACAGAATATCACACAATATGACAGTAAACAAGACAAACTACATCACCTAATATTACATTGATAAATATCCGACAATATATTATACCCTATGCCGACAGAATTCGCCTCAGTGTCTACGTAACGGAAGGTAAACAAGATTCCGCAGTTATTATCGATACGACATTCCGGCTTCCGATCGACGAATACTTTAGCTATTACTAGCAGGTTTTATATATTGAAGAAGCTCTCTGATTGGTGTTTGAGGGAAGATTATTGTAGGTGGGGTAATTGCAGCTGTCTTGTTTTTGGAGATGGTTAATTGGTTGTCCGCATCAACCCTTTTGTTAATATTTCAGATTAATTTTAAAATATAAATTCATTCAGTTTTTTATCTAGATACTTATAAATAGATCATTTTCTTATTTTTCATGCTTAATATGCGACAGAATCGGGTAATTTATTGCTTCTTTGTTATTTTTCTGCTGAAGGGTCAAAATTTATCTTTGTAGACCAACCTCGCGCTCGCTCATTCGCTTAAACAATAATGATTCTATTCGAAATAACAAACGAATAACGTCGCCCTCTTACATGGGGCTTAAAAATATATGTAACTGGCTAAATGTGGGTGTTCTAAAGATGTAACTCTGCCTCATCCTTCTAGGATTACAGGAGTGATGTTATGTTGTTATTATCATCAAAGGCATCACTGGAAATACTCTCCGTATAATATATATAACGACACTAAAATTAGTGACCGGTATTAAGTCAATTACATAATCAGCCTATAATGTTCCCACTGCTGGGACACAGTCCTCCTCTTTGTGAGAGGGAGTGGGCCGTAATCCACCACGCGGGCCCAGTGCGGGTTGGTAGATGTCACATGTCTTCGAATTTTCGGTTAAAGGTTTAAGTCAATTAATGTGTATTAATGAAGTTACTAATACTTAGTATTATAATTTATAAGCTGAAACTACAAAAGGCCCGGCCAAAATAATTTTCCAGCCATTCATTAATAAAACAAGGCATGTGCCTGATGTTTTTCCCCATTGGCAAAAAATACGAAGTTCCGTACACAATTTCATCCGCAATTTATTAGGGACTGAAATAAAAAGAAATAAAATACGTAAAGAACACAAGAAATAACAAGTTGGGGATAATATGCGTCACATCGTCGTAAAACGGCCATAGCTCAGCATAATGCTGCGATCATTTGCGAGACAGAGCCCCAGCGCTTGTTTTTAGCGACAACCGGCGTTGATGTAATGACCTCATTGACGTCAAACCGGGGCAGTATACAAACAGATATAAATAACACAATACGAAATAAAAAATCAAATAAATATACAATGCCTAGTTTTAAATGTTTATAGGTAATATTATATTATATCTATATATATAAAAGAAAGTCGTGTTAGTTACACCACTTATAACTCAAGAACGGCAGAACAGATTTGGGTGAAAATTGGTAGGGAGGTAGCTTAGAGCCAGGAGACGGACATAAGATACTAAAAAAAATCAGAAAAAAAAAAAAAAAGAATCAGACTTGGAATAACAAAACGCAAATGACAGGGCTAGGAGTAGGCTCGGGGTAGGGCAGGAGTAGGGTAGGAGTAGGGGTAGAGTAGGAGTAGGGGTAGGGTAGGAGTAGGGTAGGGGTACGGTAGGAGTAGGGTAGGGGTAGGGGTACAGTAGGAGTAGGGAAGGGTTAGGGTAGGAGTAGGGTAGGGGTACGGTAGGAGTAGGGTAGGGGTAGGGGTACAGTAGGAGTAGGGAAGGGTTAGGGTAGGAGTAGGGTAGGGGTACGGTAGGAGTAGGGTAGGGGTAGGGTAGGAGTAGGGTAGGGGTACGGTAGGAGTAGGGTAGGGGTAGGGGTACAGTAGGAGTAGGGAAGGGTTAGGGTAGGAGTAGGTTAGGAGTAGGGTAGGAGTAGGGTAGGAGTAAGGGGTAGGGAAGGGGTAGGAGTAAGGTAGGAGAAGGGCAGGGGTAGGATTGGTAGGAGTAGGGTAGGGGGTATTAGTAGGACACCACGCGAACGAAGTCGCGCCGGGCAGCTAGTAATATTATAAAAAAAGTATTTAGGTATTATCTAATATGGGCCTCTGGCACAGGCAACTGATGGAACACGGGTGGGTACTAGTCAGTAGAAGTCTGACACGCCACGCCTCCCGCTACGCCCAGAGCAGGAGAAGAAATTTGATTCACACCTAAAAAAAAAGGTACAAAGTTCTAATACGTAGTAGGTACTAAATAAACTACAAATAATTAAAATAAAAATATAATAACCTAATCCAACTAAAACTATTAAAAAACTAAAATATTGCGTCGAAATAGTCCCCATCGCTGTCGACTAGTAATGAACCCAGAGACTGGCGGCATTGCCACGTTGCATGACAATTGTTAGCCCCTGGTCAAGGTAAAAGCCAACCCTAGGATCACAGAAAGTGTCAACATAAAAAAGAAAACAGCAAAGAAACTTGGAAGGAATTTTGCCCCTTATGGATGCGATTTTTTAAAAATCCTTCCTTAGTGATTGCTCACTTTCGTTGTGTAACGAACCCTTGAGCAAAATGCTCATACTTCTAAACCCAAAGAATTAGGCTATGCGTTGCCTGTCAGTGAATGAAGACATTTCCAGCTTTAGCTGACCTCGCATTGTATAGGCTTTTCGTACAATGAGAAGTCAGATTATACTAGAAATGTATATGCTTGATATATCATTGTGCGTACTATTAGGGGCCGATTTTTCCAATTTTTCCAACGCCAGATAACTTTTTCGGAGGAATAATTTTGAATTTTTGACAGTTCTTCCACACAAAATCTGTCAGACGTCAATTTTTATCCACGAAAAAAAATTATCGGTCGATTGAAAAATCAGCCCTTAATCATAATATAAATGTCACTCTTCTTGACAGTATAATATAATTGTAATGAAAAGTGACGTCTTGGGCTGTGATAGCGTTAATAAATCTTTTTTTTTTCTCAGTCATTTTTAAGTAGACGTTTCATTAAAGCTGACGCGATTACGTTTAAACATTGAATTTTACTAGAATAATGTAAATACTTAATGTAGATAATACGTACCTTTTTCATTTAATATAATAGAAATAGAAGAAGATGATGCTATTACATATTCAATTGTACCTAAAAGGTAGGTTTTCAAAGACTATAAATGTATGATGTAAATCCCAAGAGGAAATTCAATTTCCCCTGTGTCTAAGACAGATATACCTAATTACCTAGGTACCTTCATTAATTTAAAACGTTTATTTTTATAATTAATATAAAGTATATTTTGCTAATTATTTTAGGTGTCTACCCCAGATCTCATTACAGTACGTTGTTTCAGTAATTAAGCTTTTGTGTTCAACATTAACCGACATCAGTCTGTTCTGAATTCACAGACGTGTTATTATAATGTTTTTGTATTACGTTGATCCATTTTTGAAGAAGTTCTTGTATTTAAATTCTGAGCACAATTTTATTTTTGCCTCATAATATTAGGAGCCTAGCCAGGCATAGGCATAACGGACAGTCCCCTGTGCAGGGCTTGCATGGAGGCTGATGAAACCGTTGCGCATGTGCTCTTTGAGTGCACAGGCGTCACCCAGATTAGGTCAGAATCCCTCGGGACACCCAGATCTTACACAGATGTTCCCAACAATCTGGAGGGAAGTGGGCTGGCCGGAATAACCTCCGACCGCCGCCATGGCCTAAGTGCGGAAACCAAACCCTATAACAAAGAACATTGATTAGGAGCCTATGCTGCTTACACCATAGGCTCCTAATCTATGTTCTTTGTAAAGGAAAGCTTTTGACCTATGCTGTTCCTTAGAACAGCATAGGTCAAAAGCTTTCCTTTCTTTTTTTCACGTTTCCCGGTCTTCATAGGAAAGCGGTGAACAGTCATACAATAACGGCTGCTCAAATTCAGAGCGTTTTTTGACACCTTTTTTTTTTGGATGGGACATCATCTAATGACTCCTCCCGCTCAGGGTGGAGCGGAAGGGAGTGTCAGACTCTTACTGACTAAAACCTTTATTGACACCTTAATGTCAAATATTGATGAAAAATTACAGATTAAAAAAACGGATATCCGCTTTCTTAGGAAACCGTAACTTTAGCCCAATCAAGTTAAGGCTAATCCTTTAAAAAGAAGTCTTACCTATAAGTTTCTTATTTTTTAGTTTATTCGCAAAATATCAAATGAGTTTACAAAAAAGCAAATCTTTCACGAAAGAAAACTGCAAATCTAGACCATTTTTTTCAATACACCATATTGCAAAGCAAAAAACAAATGCCACGCATCAAGCATTTCCATTACAGCTACAAACATACATTGAGGTTATTAAAATTAGTATGAATTAACTTCACATTAGTCTTAAGCCGAGATATATAACCATTACTTAGCACGTTTACTAGTTACTGTACTGTCGCACAACCTGCTAAACAAAAAGTGCAAAATAGAGACGGGAACATAGTCTACAGTGTGCCCGACGAAAGAATACGCGTTATTGACACCTGTCAGTTTCATACATACGAATACGTGTTATGCGAACTTGATCTTTATTAGCTACCAGCATTAACCGTTATTTCTGTCACTTTCGCACAACTGTCAAACAACAAGTGCAAGATGGAGACGAGAACATAGTCTAACGGCCTGGCCACGACCTCGCCGCTATCAGCGGCAGCTTAGCTTGGGGCGGCGAGCGGTAAAATACCAAATGTATGAACCATGCCACGACGCACCGCTCGCAGCGTCAACGCCAGACAAAAGAAACCGCGCCGCTTACCACTAAGCCAAAACTCGTGGCCGCGGTAAGTCAAAATGTGTGCTAAGTGACGTTTATAGATCTTAGGTTTAGAACATTGATCTTGGCCAATAAAAACCTATTTGCTCGAATTATCTTCGTAACAGATTATTATGCTTCGATGGCTAATTGACTAATTTAATTACCAGCTGGGAAGCCATGGTCGAAATCGATCAGCGAAGTATTGAAATGATTAATGACTTTTGAAGTCCACACTGTTTCTAAATTAGGATATTACGGTTCTTATGTTGTTAATTACGAAAATGCGCTTTACTTTGTGTAAATTATTTCATCGCCACGGCTTTCAAAGCGGTGAAGGAAAACATCATGAGGAAACCGGCCATCTTAGAATACTCGTACTAGAACCAAAAATTCGAAGACATGCGACATCTAACAACCCGCACTGGGCCCGCGTGGTGCTGGTTTATGGCCCACTCCCTCTCACAGAGAGGAGGCCTGTGTCCCAGCAGTGGGAACATTGTAGGCTATTTATTATTTATATGCTCTCTTGTCTTTGAGTGTAACTAGATCCTGATAAACTCATAACATAAAAAAAAAATCATCGTTGAAAACAAACGCTCACAGAAAATACATAATTCTCTCAGTAAAGAACTTGTTACTACACCTGCCATACCGCAGTGACCCAGAAAAACCTGCATCAAAATTGCATCTCTTTTTGTCCCATTCAAAATGTTGTACGATAATGTATTGAAGGGACCGGTAGGCGGTAAAGCGGCGCTTTGTACTGTACTGGGAAGATAATAAATTATGTAGCCTGCAGCGCAAAGTGATGAGCCAACAGTGTAAAGAAATTGTAAGGTTTATGTGATTGAGCAAGAGCAGTGGTGGCCAAGTAATAACGCCCGCGACTTACGAGGTGTAGGTCGTAAGGTTCGAATCACAGGCGCTTTACTTTGTGTAAATTATTTCATTACCACTGCTCTCAAAAATGGTGAAGGAAAACATTGTGAGGAAACCGGCATGTCCTAGAACCAAAAATTCGAAGACATGTGACATCTGCCAACTCGCACTGGGCCCGCGTGGTGGATTACGGCCTACTCCCTCTCACTGAGAGGAGGCCTGTGTCCCAGCAGTGAGAACATTGTAGGCTGATTATGTTATGTTATGTATGTGAATGAGTAATTGCGGCTTTTGGAAATGAACTGTAACAGAGTACCTACATAATGACTTTTGTTCTTATCCATAGGAATATACTCATCATCATCATCTACCTAGTCCTTTCCCAACTATGATCGAGTCAGCTTCCAGTCTATCCGGATGCAACTGAATACCAGTATTTTATAGGATAGGCTAGCTTCATCTTTCTGACTGAAAAACTCCTAGACAATTCAGAAGTACCTTTGAATGGTTAAATTGAATGGGAATCGGAGAATTTGCCTTAGTTACTTTACTAGATATTTTTGTTTCCACATAGAGCATCGTCCGAAACTTCTCAAATGTATTTTTTTACAAAAGTTGTTACAGAACAGAAGAAGAATCAGGAAAACAAGAATGCTTAGGTCATCCGTAAAAAAATCAGTGAAATATGCGGTAACAATCACGAAAAAACATTATACGCTTTACTTCGGGATGCATGAAGAAGCCTCCTCGTGCAGCGCAGTTTGTTCCACCAGTTACTCAACTGAACCGAGCGCTCGGCGCACCTTGGACAGTCACACCCAACACCTTATTTGACTGGCCAATTCTTCCCTTGCGGTGGTAGGGCTAACGCCCGCCTGGTTTGCAACCACCCTCCCACCGGCCGGCAGTACGGCGTCAAGCAGCCTTCTGTGTTTCGTCGATGCGTAGGAGTTCCAATGCTTCAGGCATCTTCTGGGCACGCTCGTTCCATCATAGACCTAATCCATCGCTTTCCATCAGGCGTGATCGAGGTCAAGAGCGGGCCCATTCAGCAATAAAAAAAAAACTTAGAAACATTTCTTAAAGTTATGAGGCGTTTACCCGTCAAATGTAAACAATCGTTAATCCTTACCTAACTTTAAATAAACCCCCAGATTAGGAGCTTAAATTTAAGATGAGATTAAGAAAAGCCTTCAAGGATGTTACAGTAAAGTAATAACTGTCTATTGCACTTCCCTTCAGGATAAGAATCTTCGGTTAGACGGAGTGTAATTTACAGCTACGTATATCCGAAGAACATGCTGACTTTGTAAGAAATATAAATTCAGCGAAGACCAATTTCAGCTATTTCAGTTCCCACATTTGGCGAAATGACAGTAATTTTCTAACCTTCTGATGCGTACGATTGGAAAAGCAATGTCTGGGTACAAATATTATTGTGATTTACACAGGCCCTGAACAGAAAACTAGGCCTTATTTTTGCGATTGATTCGATAGTTATTTGACTTTCGAAAGAAGAAGACAAAGCGTTGTGTAACTATACAGACGCTATACAATGTTTATTAGTAAGGGGGTGTGACTGGGAGTTTTGTGGAGACTATGGCGACTATAGAAAACATTTACGAATACATCAATAATGTAATGTATAGAACTTTTTAGTTGTTGTGAATCAGAGGTATCTTATTATTGTAGGTAGAGCAGTGGTAAATAGCTCACCGTGAAAACCTGAGTGAAGTGAGCTGTCAATTCAATAGTGTGTATCCCTAACTGAATGACAGCTCATTTGAAGCTCACTTCGCCTACGTTTTCACGGTAAGATTTTTACAGAATAGACTAGCTGTGCAGCGCGATGATAAGACACAAACGCACTTTATAACTCTTATTAACTATTTCATACTTATAACACTCTTTTACTAAACTATTTAGATAAAAGATTGTAACAAGTAACATTGATAAAAGTAAAAGTTACCTACTTTGACAATGTTTTTGCGATTAATTTGAGCTGATTAGGAATTCGTCTATGAACAAAACAGTATTTATTAATTTTTATTTTAAGCTTTTTGTTGCCTACTGCAGGGCAAATGCCTCTCTTTTCCTTTCCACTCATCTCTCTCTTGAACTAGTGAGGACCAACCCAGTATGTAGGCGTGAAGCTCGTCCCGCCATCGTCTCTTAGGTCTACCTCGACGTCGCCTGACGTTTTCTGGGTAGATTTGAAAACAATATTGAATCCACGGAAAATGTAATTTTCAGCGCTGGTCCACGAATAATAAATAACCTATTTTATATTTTGTTTTATACACTTTAATTTGTACCTAATTTATCATCGTTCGTAAAAAAAATACCTAAACAAGTTACACAGAAACCGTCGCTAATCTAACTAACTGAAGTATCTGACATTTTGGACTAAGCCGACCTAACTATAGTAATTTGATACATTTTC
This sequence comes from Hydraecia micacea, assembly GCA_914767645.1. Taxonomy (NCBI): domain Eukaryota; kingdom Metazoa; phylum Arthropoda; class Insecta; order Lepidoptera; family Noctuidae; genus Hydraecia; species Hydraecia micacea. The sequence goes on along the minus strand of OU611783.1, from coordinate 4,622,744 downwards.
CAAGTCGAATCTAATATCTGATCATGTATTCCGAAAAAAATAACAACAAAGATCTCACGAAGTGACGTATCTTTTAAAATATTTATTATTAAAACAATATTAACACGACCCAAGGGCTGGCTTTTACCTTGGCCAAAGGCTAAGCATTGCCATACAACGTGGCAATGCCGCCAGTCTCTTGGGAACATTACCAGTCGACAGCGATGCGGATGAATTTTTCGACGCTATATTTTAGTTTCTGTATAGTTTTAGTTAAGTTAGGATTTAATTTTGTTATTTTTAGTATTAGATATACATAGATATTATATTTGTTGGATAAATAAACTTACAGAGATAACAATAGTAGTAATACTGTACTGTAAAATATGCTTCGAATTTACGTCACTTAGTTAGATTAGCGACGAAACAAGAGACGAAGAAAACGAAGGAAGAAAAAGATATTTTCGTACCTTTTTAAATCTTGATTTTTCAATTGTCTTTACTTAACTTTTGTCTGCAGAATATATATTGCGGTTTAACAGCTTTTCTTCAGAAAATAATTCAATTTGTCATAATTTTATTCCATCGGTAAAAGTTATGTGACCATTGAAAAATCTGCTCTAAATTGTGAAGAATTTAATTTTATTTTAGAAAATTATTTTTTGTAAACGGAAATGAAATAAATGGTGTTGAATGATAAATGAAAGATCGGTATCTAAATGTATTTGAGTCGAGGCTAAAATACAGCAACGTTGCTGTGAAATCGATTTGTGATTAAAGTATCTACTATTTTGGATCAAATTACGACCACCATCAGCACATTCAGTATTAGTTCGTTAATTGGAGTCCGTTCATGTACAGTCTAATTTAAAGTAACTACATGGCCTAAAGCGCGGTCTTTGTCGGACAGCATAGAAAATAAAGAGAAGCGCGATGACAAAACGCTGGTAATTTATTGCAAAATATGAAGCAATTATCGATTTACAAAAAATCTATTGTTTGGACTAAAAAATTAAAACACTACAGTTTTAGTATGTTGCTTGTAGAATAATCTGACAAAAAATTGTAATGATTGTATGTACATTAGTATGGTTTTTATTGTAAAAAGAAAGTTTTTAGAGGTATCTTCGTGATATTTTTCTATTGTATCAAATTAGTTGTATTATGTTTTCAACACACTATCGACCTAGCATATATCCTGAAGAATATCATATATTTTTCTGATTTTGTTTATTGTAGTCGAACATATATTTTTATTGTTTCTAAAACTTGCGTGTTTTTTGGGTAAGCCTCTTAATTTCGTCTCAATATCAGTCTGCCCGTCTGTATTGAAACAGACGCATCTGTGTCCTCTATATACACATAAAGGCTGGCAGAGACATCGACGCACAACATGTTACCAAGGATTCAGTACTGTATCTGGAACCCCTAAAGTTAAAGTTTCTGTCGGTTATTTAAAAACAAATTTGCTGTTCTATACATTTTGACCGCGTAGGTACTGCTATGTTACAACAGATTTGTGGCTAGGCTTCTAAGCTGTCTAGAATCATGTGCTGAATTCATTATTACAGTTTGCGCGTTTATTTCCCTGCCATCCTGTATATTATATTAGTGTCAAAGGGTAACTTAGGGCCAAAGCAAACACACACTACTTTTAGCATCGGCGATCGGCGATTTAGCCGCTTTTTAGAAGCTAAATGCAGCGACCAAGCATTCACACGGCACACATAAAAACGCCTAACGCGGCGATTCAGTCGCTTTTCGGAAGATCGACACAGCGGTTGAACGCTACACTCCGCACACATTCGGATGCCGGTCGCAGCGATTTGGCATTTGCGCCAGCATCGGAGCAGTGCTAAAACGCGCGATTCCGATACAGCGTCCGAACGCAGCAAGTCGTGAAATCGCGATGCAGCATCGATCCAGCATCGGAACAGTCGCTAAAACGCGCGATTTCGATACCGCGTCCGAACGCAGAGGGTCGCCAAAACACGATGCAGCATCGATACAGCCGCAAAATCGCCGATCGCCGATGCTAAAAGTAACGTGTGTGCTTGGGCCCTTAGGTATTTAGGAGGCAGGATAACGTCTTGGAAAAGTATAACACGAGCAAGCCAAACTGTGATATTTCTTTGAAAAAACTCAGTCAATGGCGTAAAAACTTTGTGCTAATCAGTATTGGAATTTATAAACTTGCACTCGCCGACAGCTCTTACAACCGCTATCCTACAAAAAAAATCTTTGATTTTATCATTAGACCTATAAATATTCATTACCGATACATTTCAGAAACTCTCGAGAAATCTTATCGCCTATGATTCTATTCGATTTAATCTTCAAACAGGTGTTACGTAGAGCGTAACTAATGCTTTCTAATCAAGCTTGCGTTCGAGATATCGGAATATTGGATCGATAAATAAAATATCGATTTAAAATCGACACGCTTAAAATCCGAGTCAAAATCGAGTGGGCTTTAACAATTATAATATGGAATAGTAAAGTCACGTACCTACACGAAATGTGTGAGATTAAAGATCATGACTACTTAGGTATCTACATTATTGTCATATTACTAGCTTTTGCCCGCGACATCGTGCACGTGAATCTTCTTGCTTCCCCGACACACCGCTTCGCATAGCTTCACCCGCCCGTGCTGTTACTTCTGACTTTTTTGACGCGATAACGCCGCCTGCACGCACGAAAAAGCATGACTCATTGTCACGTTCCGCCTGAGCCGAGCGTGCAAGCGACAGCGCGGAACAAGCGATAGAGAGGCATGTTTTCTTATGACGTTATCACGTAAAATTATCGTCCGTAAACCGACTTTACAGACAACCAATTTTTTTTCATTTTTCTCGGCTCCTAAAGGTCATAGCGTGATGAAAAATAAAATCTTCCTCATATTAGAGTCATAGCGTGATTTTAAACACACACAGCTCACAACCTTCCTCAAGAATTGAGCTATCAAATACAAAAAAAAAAAAAAAAAAGATTAGCGCGTTCAAACAAACAAACAAACTTTTCAGCTTTATTATTAGTATAGAGTACCGAACAATTTAATGGGTACCGTAAGTATCTAACGATCTGCGATAGTACTCCCAGATAAAGGCTTTTCTATTATCACATATTCAGTTCTTTGGCTAAGTTGAGAACTATAATCTGCACACTCGCCGTTTAAACAAATTTACATAATGATAATAACTTTATTGTTCCCTTCAGAATTTAAGGGATCATCTGTATTTAAATGCTCCCTGTAACTTTGCAGAATAAGATTTCGAATCTTACCCGAGGTACCTCGTAACAATAGCGAGCTGTATAAAATTAGTCAAGAAAGTTTGGCATATGCTACAGCTCAGCAGGAGGTCCTGGGCTCGATTTCCAGATCAGGCAAGTGATTTCTTAGAATCAGCTTGTAGGCTAGATTTTGCCCAGTTGATGGCGATAGGCTCGCCCCCTATTACATGGGACTGGCGAAATATATGTGTACACACCGTTATAGGAGTTACCTGACCCACCCTATAAACAAAGGAATTTGAACCCTCTGCCTGTAACATTAAGGGTTATTTCATTTGTATGAGTTTATCAGACTAGCGCTATTCGGTAATATTTTCGCCTAACTTGTAATAAGTGGGTAGTTGAAAGACAAATATCGTATTCATTATAAAACTGGTATTCAAATGTTACTAAAAATACGGGTAGGAAAATAAAAATGAACCGTCACAATAATAAAGCTAAAGCCAGTCTACGCACAATTGCAGTGACAACGCGTGAACATTTTTTACCTTGCCTTACTAAATTGCGAAAAACAACGTCTTTTTCCAAGTTTTAAATTTCTTTTTTATAGTTTTATTATCATGTCTCAATTGAGTGATTATTTAAAATACAAAATAATCTATTTGCATGAGGAGAACGTTAGCATCAGAGAGATTGCTAGGAGACATAATATTATGGCAGTAAGTGTATTTTTCTAATTTTATACTTCGTTTTTATACCTAGCTATTCCTTATGCCGTGACGTAAAGTGATACCTGTTTCATTTCTTTGTTTCAGAGAAATACAGTCAGATTGTGGTTAAGACGTAAACTTGTGGGGTCAAATGATTTTCAATTGGGATTCATCAGAAGTCAGGAGAATTTGGCGCAACTTATGATTTCAACGTTCTCATGAGAGGAAGTGATGCTTGTTGGAATATGGTGTGCGGTATGCGAAACCGCTTGCAACAAATTATGGAAAGAGATGGTGCTCCATTTCGCTATTATGATATCACCACCGCCCGCAGTCAACAATACTTACTTACGTGTCAGTGTGTGTGTTAAATAAACTGTTGTTATCATAATTTCTATGGAAGTGTTTCATAAAATGAATAAGCAGGTCCTTTTTACGATCATATAACCATATTTAAAACTAAAAATACTTAAATATAAAAAAATTATAAAGTAGGTAAACATCAAAGTATTTAGTGCTATTTTCACTTATAGTTTAGAAGTAGGTATGACAGTTATTGTGGTGATGTTATTGTTATAAAATAGAAATATATATATTTCTAAACATATAACATGTTGATTCACTACATGTAACAGATTACTTGCCTACTTAAAAATAAAAATGGGTATTTTATAGGAATTGTTGAAACGAAGAAACAAAAATTCAAGCTTATCATAGAATACCTAAGTAGTTTAGTATTCTAACTTCTTTTATATGTTTTAGCTTTATATTTAAAACAAGTAATTAATTTTGTAAGTAATTATTTTGTATTTATTTTGAATAAAATCGTTATCATAATCATTATTGTTTTTTATTATTTCTGTTGTTAAATATTTGTATTTAAATAGTTATTTTAAATTAACTATTTTAATTTAATATAAATAATGTTTTGGATTCAAAAAACATAATTGAATATTGTAAACATAAAGCTACAAGAAGTGGAAGGTTAGTTTTGAACTCGCAACCATGTTGATATAGGTTCACTGTTGCAACCACTAGACCAAATCGACTTAACAAGTATTGTTGAAATTAACAACTCCATCATGTGACAAAACAGTATTCAAAAGCTTACCTACCCTAAGGTTACGTGTTAAAGATCAAATTGGCATAACTGTATTCTATAATATTTGCCTACCTTGAACAAGTCGTTCTATGTAGTTCGTGAAGCTCGAAATCGAATAACACATTTATCTACTGCTAATTACCAGAAGGTTCAAATTCGTCTAACTTTTAGGTGGGTCAGCTAACAGCTATAACCCACTGTACTATAGGTATACCTCTCAAAGTCAAATTCAAATCATTTATTTCAAATAGGCACATAAAAGGCACTTTTGAACGTCAAAATTTACTAAAAAAACTCAAACCCAAAATCAAAGCATTTATTTTCAATTAAACCATTTACAGGCACTTTTGAATTGTCAAGAAGTCGGTCAGTCAAAAATAAAATGAAGCTAGTTGCCCATTCCAAAACGTAGGTACCTATAAGAATGGATTCAGCAGAGGGCAGTGAGCAGTGGTGGCCACGTGTTAACGACCGCGATTTACGAGGTGTAGGTCGTAGGTTCGAACCCAGACAGGCGCTTCACTTTGTGTAAATTATTTCATCACCACTGCAGCTCTCAAAGCGGTGAAGGAAAACATCGTGAGGAAACCGGCATGTCCTAGAACCAAAAATTCGAAGACATGTGACATCTGCAGCCAACCCGCACTGGGCCCGCGTGGTGGATTACGGCCCACTCCCTCTCACCGAGAGGAGGCCTGTGTCCCAGCAGTGGGAACATTATAGGCTGATGATGTATGTATGTAGAATTGATTCTAGACGTCCCTTCAAAAAGGTAGTTTCTTATGGAGAAGAATGGGCAAGAAACTCCACCATTACTCTTTTAAAATGTTTAACAATATTTTGTATACATTCATTGTATAATTATATGTGAAGACGATGCATCTCGAATAAAATGACTCTACCACAAAAGATTTAAAAATATCGGGGAAGCAAGTGTGTTATGTTATGTAAAGTCTGTTTCAATTCACGAAAAACTCAGTCAGAAGATCGTGCGTTTAGATTTTATCTCGCCTTTAGATCGTGACAAGGACATTTCACTTATCTTGCCTTGACCAACTTATATATATCTAGCTAGTAGGTCAGTTGGGGCTATAAAGTTGATTTTAGGGAAAGTGCTGAAACAGAAGCGTCCTAGCGACCCAGTCATTTAGTGTGTTGTTTGACAAGACGGATAAGTGACTAGACCCGACGAGAATGATGAGTTCAACGGTTATTCATTTACTAGCTATGGCGTTACAATATAGCAGGACGCATAATAGCGACATTACCTATAACCCTACGCGGGCTGGAAATACCTACTGGGGTTAATTAAGACAGCCTACGGCGTGGCGGCGTGGCGGTACTAATGATTGTCACGCACACTCATAACCCCCTTAAAAACTGGTCCTTTCCACGGCGTGAACTTATTGTGTAGCTCTAATATTAACACTACAGAAGGCTAAAAATAAATCAATGCTGATTCAACTAAAACAGGCCGTGGGGGCGTAGCGTTGGAAGGTCTCCCATAAAGTGAACCGATTATCTTGTGAAGGCCACAGGAATTCGCTGGATGCGGAAACCACATAAACGGTCGAACTGGCGGTGCTTGGGGGATTCCTATTTTTTTTAAATCATTTTATGGTTTAATTCGGTGTCAAAATAAAGCCCTGCCCCTCTCATAAATCCTTTTCCTTCTGCAACGTTTAATTTGTCAACATTTTCTACTCTCCGCCATCGCGTGTCAGTTTAAGCATCAACTTAAGAATGTAAACCCCCGATGAATGTATTATCTCTGACCCGATGACTCACAATACTCTAGGCCTAATAACGGAGCTTCGTATTCCCACGATATTTTCCATCAATGGAGACTATCGTTGTTTAAAAAAAACCGGTCAAGTGTGAGTCGGACTCGCGCACCGAGGGTTCCGTACATATTTGAAGGTATTTAACTAAAAATTTACGGTTTTCGGATTTATTCCTTTATTTGTGCTACGTGACATTGATTCTTGCCAAATTTCATGATTCTAGGTCAACGGGAAGTACCCTGTTATTATGTTCCTTTGCGAATGTCAAAATATGCGGCATAAACGGACCATAAACGCCCGTACCTTTTGATTGCGTTGACTTAGAAGTTTGATTTTTTCACTGCTTTAAGGGACTGCAAGTCTGAGTATTTGATATTAATTTCAACTTGATAACTTTACGCGTTCCTGAGAAAAATTGTCTTTTTGACAGACGGACAGACAACGAAGTGATCTTATAAGTGTTCCTTTTTTTTCCTTTTGAGGTACGGAACCCTAAAAAAAAGATATTTGTGTGGAATTTCACACGATTACTACACTATGAACAGTTGTTTGCATACACGTTCTGCACTATATTTAAGTTCGCTGGCAAGTTTTTATAGTAGTACGATAATGGTAGATTATTAAAAGAAGTTTTAGTTCAGTTAGGACATAATTTTGTTAGTTAGTATACTTATTAATTAATTAGGTATTAGTTATAATTTACTACAACAATTCATTATTATCACGAACTTTACAATGTATTTATAGATATTAATAACTAGCTGCGCCCAACAATTTCACACGCATAAGTCTTGATCCCGCGGGAGTATCAGGATAATAACTCCTAATTCACCTGGATTAGGACTTATTATCCTGATACCACCTGACCTGACCTGTCGGTCAAAACGGCTTAACGGATTTGGTTGAAATTTGATACATACATGGATATGTATACATACATGGATATATATACATACATGGATATGTGTAGTGTACATGGATATGTATGTACCAAATTTCAACCAAATCCGTTAAGCCGTTTTAGCGTGAACAAACAATCGTACAAAAAATATTAGTTTACAACACTAATTCCGATTATAAATATGAACACTTAAAAAATAATTAAGAAGTTAATAGAGTAACATTTGTCCATTAAGATAAATATACATTTCTAGAAAACTTTTATGTTTTAATATAAAATATATTCGTTTGAATTTTTTTTTTGCTTCTAAAATATTTATCTTTTCATAAGGAAATTTTGTTTGAAATTACATGTGTAAGTAATATTCTTTTACAGCTCAATTACTGTGAGATGAATTTCACATCTATCTTGTTTGCCTAAAGCCTCGAAATGTAATGCTATCATAAAAATATTGTTCCCGTCGTGTTTTTGGATCGGTAATTTTTTTTCAATCAATATTGATACCTACTTTTTATGCAATGTAGTTAAGATAGTATCTCACAGTATCTGTGCCGTAACAAATGACCGTGCAAAAACGATCATTTAAAATATTCGTATAATAAAATTTCAAAGATTTGTTGTACCTACCTATTAAATAATGTGCCGTTCTAATTTAGATCTTAAATCAAGGTTAATAAAGTTCACATAAACTTAAAGGCTGTTAGATAATATTAAAATGCATGACGTTGGTAAATTAAACCTTTTGAAACGACCAATTGGAACCGTGCACCTAGCTTCTGACGTTTCATAAGTGCCCATGTTGGTTTATGTGAAATAAAAATATTTTGATTTTGATTTTAATCCACTATCACATTCGTTATTATTTCGAAAACAGGTTCACTCATTTGTCTTGAGATAAGATATTGTTTGTTTACAATGTTTTGATTATAAACAAACTAGCGACTTGCCCCTGCTTCGCACGCGTGCAATATACAGACGGCAGCACATCAAGCTACCCGAAACTGTAAAATTTTCCCAATCAACTCTGAACCTTATACTTTGGCGATAAAGTTGAAAATCTATTAAAAAAAAATTATAGATTTTAGTAGGTTGATGTGTTGGCGTCTGTACTGATGTGTCGATATTATGTCAAATATGAGATTTCAGGTGATCTAATCTGTGAAAATCTCACCGAAAATGTGAAGTAGGTTTGACGTTTAATCAATAGTGTCAATCCGTAGCTTCGGTGAAATGACAGTTCCTTTCAAGTTCAGACAGTTCCTTTTCATGGTGAAATACAGAATAGAACAGCTATATCTAAATTAAATACGAATGTATTGTACCATTCGAAATACATTTTATAAATAATGGGGAACACCACATCGAAATACAGGGTGGCTTCAAAATTTGACATCTCCCAAGTTTGACATCTGATTCTGTATTATAAGTGTTACGAAGTTTACCAATTAGGAAGGTAGGTAAGTTTATATAAGCTACAGGTTGACTAGCTAGAAACAAAGATAAACTTCATTACTTACTATGATAATATTTGGATTCAAAATGGTTAATAATTGGTTTGCAAACTATTATAACAATATTATTATTCCCGTTAAGTTATTGAGTGTGGCTTAGTAATAACAGCCGCACGGGTCGATTGATCAGGTTAAGCTACGCTTGCCGCGGTTGGTCCGTGGATGGGTGACCATCTTTGCATACCAAGACCCCTTCGTGCCTCGGAAAGCACGTTAAGCCATTGGTCCCGGCTGTCGTTCTTGGGTCTTTGACAGTCGTTACGGGTCGTCAGAAGCCCGAAAGTCTGATAACCAGCTTTACCAAAGGGCATCGTATTACCCAGTAACTGGGTTGTGGAGGTCAGATAGGCAGTCTCTCCATGTAAAATACTGGTATTCTATTCAGCTGCATCCGGTTAGACTGGAAGCTGACGCCAACATAGTTGGGAAAAGGATAGGCAGATGATGGGGAGTTTCGTCTCTGTTCGCTAAATCCGCTAATTATATATTTACACCAGAAAATATAGCAAAAAAGTAAATTTAAACATACAAAAAAATACAAACTGACAATTCATAATATTTTTTGACATTAAAGCGATTCATATTTTGTGAACCATTTTACGAATCTCCATACAAAACTGTCAAACAGATGAATTGTATGATATGAAATTACGAATTTTATTGTGATTGTTGATGTTATCCTTTTATGATTCTGCCAAAGTGGCCTTTTTAGGCCCTCTAATCTTCAGCTAAATAATTGGGCAATATTTGATTACAATCTATAAAATTTTAATAGGTAGGCCTTCACACTTCTGCTGATAGGTACCTCATTCACGCACAGCTATCATTTTCCAAAGGTCACGTATAACGTACTATTACTCCTTGCAATAGTTCAGTGATTATCGTCTCAACACAATTGATAGACTGTAATAACAATTTAATTGCTATTAAATTATACTGAGAGAATTATTATCCGCTATTGTCAAAAGTTTATGTTATCACGTGGCAATTCGTGATGGCCTTTAATGTTCAAAGCGAGGAGCAGTATAAATGAAATGAAATAAAATTAAGTCCTTTATTATCCAGATACTAGCTGACCCGGCGAACTTCGTACCGCCTAAGTATCATTATCGAAATCTCGGGATATCATCAAAAAAGCAGTTCCATCCAACAAAAAAGTATGAGAAAATGAATCATGTTTTTTTTTGTATTTGACCCGCGTTTTAATAGTTGTCTCCTTATATAGTTAGCTCATCATCATCATGAATTGAAAGGTATGTATTTCAAAATTCATATTTCAATGGCTCTCGTATCAAAGCAAATGTCATGAAATCATCTCGTTTGACATAAACCAGCAGGGTAATTGCGTAACACACTATCAGTAGCAATGGGTTTCATTTTGACAGTTCAACAACATGCATTGCGCTATTTACGTTATTGAGCAGACACACTTTTCGTACATAAGGAGCAATGAATTAGCAATATACTTCAAAATGATTCAAACTGAGAGTAATAGTGTGTTACACAATTAGGGTGCTGCACGTAATATAAGTCACGCTTTTCTGTGTAAAAATGCAAACTGAAGTGGCAGTGGGCTGGCCATGTTTATCGAAGGACCGATGGCCGGGGGAGTAGAGGAGTCCTTGAGTGGAGTGGAGACCGCGTATCGGCAAGCGTAGTGTGGGACGCCCTCCAGCTAGATGGACGGACGACCTAAAGAAAGTGGCTGGGACGGACTGGATGCGGAAGGCGGAGAACAGGGTGTTCTGCAGCCTGGAAGAGGCCTATGTGCAGCAGTGGACTATACTATACTAGTGGTTATTTTATTTGCTAATATTTTACATGATATTAAATCTATTTTAATATTTATTTATTTCTGTAACTGCCCGTGACATCACAGCGTATAGTGGTTATTTTATTTGCTAATATTTTACATGATATTAAATCTATTTTAATATTTATTTATTTCTGTAACTGCCCGTGACATCAGAGCGGCAGGCCCTATCAGAATACCAGCGCTGTGGTGTACGTTACCCTAGCAGGAAAGTAGCTCCCAGAGTGATATGAGTGGAACGTATAATTAGTGCGTAATCTGCTGTAAATGTGCGCCAAATAAAAAATTTGTGCGCTTTGTAATTTTGGAAAAAAACGGAAAAAACGATTCCTGCTAGGGTAACGTTTTTCCAGCAGGAAAATTCTAAACGAATGATCGGAGAGAGAAATATTGTGCATGGGCAGAGAGCTTATATTTGTGCAAAAATGTGCGCTGAAAATATAATTTGTGCGTCTTCAGGTTTTCGAGATATTGAGTTTCCTGCTGGAGTGACGTTTTGCAGAATCGTGTATCTCTAAAACTATTGTATGTGCGCCTGTAGAATAAACTTACACGAGTAGCCCTTAATTTGTGCGTATTTGTGACAGAATTAGATTCAAGAAAATATTTATAATTTTCAAGTAATCGCGCTTTTTTGAAAACGCGAAAACATGTCACAGCGCCTAAACGAGAAAACGTATAAGATCGCTGAAAACTGTGTTCGGTCCTTCTTGATGCTAATAATAACCATAACAAGTTTCAAAAGTGTACGTGCATGCTTTATTGAATAATATTGCCTAAAGTCGAAACGACGGGGTCGTAACTTTGACGGCAAAATACAAGAAATCGGCTCAACCCAAGATGTGTAGTTTAAACCAAAAATTAGTGCGTCTAGTGAAGAATATATAGTGAAAATATTCAGCTTGGAATGTTTCGCATTCAGTAGATATAAGCAAAAAACATAACATGTAAACAACGGCTGGTTATCCGACCAAATTCGAATGACCACAAAAAAGCGACGGATTCATACATATCGATGACATTCTTAACTTTACTCACGAACCGGTTGACACGTGTTGTGCCTGAGTACACTGAAGTAGAAAAGAAGTAAAAAAATAAACTTGTTATAATTATATTCTACTAGCTTGCGTGACTTTGCACATGATTAAGTACATTATAAAAAGTAGCCTAAGTGCTATTCCAAGGAATAAGCTATCTTCTTCATTCCAGCTTTCATTAAAATACATACAGCAGATAACATATTATTGTGATGGAGCGTCAGCTCAAATCTAACATTCTATCGCGGTATACGCGCCACAGCAACCGATTATTTTGTTCGGCGAAGGTGACTAAAACTTCTAAAACCTATGAAGTAAGAACTCTTTGGTTGACCTGTACGTGGCTGTTTGGTCAGATAATCAGCCTCAAGCAGGCGCTTTTATTTTTATTTATTTTCAAAAATCAAAGTGACATTTCGTCGCATTGTCATTATGAACCATGAAGACGCAGTGACTGCAGTCGAAAGGGCTGTGGTAGAGAACCCCAGGTAAGGGAAGCGTTACCAGGCAAGACCGGAAGATTCTTCCTTTTCAATGAAGGAGTGTGTCGAAACATTGAATTTTATTTGTAACGAAAATTACTTATTTAATTTTTTTCAAAATAAGTATTCTGCGAATGGATTATTCTATGAAATGATAATATGAGAAACATTTTATGAGAAACGAAATTTTATCTATAAAAGTACGTACAGACGCCAGCACATCAACCTACCCCTAACTGTCAAATTTTCCCAATCAACATTGAACCTTATGCTTTAGCGATAAAGTTGAAAGTCTATTACAGAAATCTGACAGATTGTAGTAGGTTGATGTGCTGGCGTCGTCTGTACAACCACTGTTTGTATTTTAATACTTAAATGAAAAAGTTAATTTAAAAAACCCCCGACTCAAACAAAAACCTCTAAAAACTAAAAAATAATATATATTGGCCCTTTAAGTTTAATATAAGTTGCAGGAAATATTTTGATCCAAGCTTCCTCACGTCGGGGGACGGCTAATGAAAATTGGAAGTTAACAGCAGCTATGTTTTCTACAATAGCATGCATTCATTATTGCTGGGTTTAAACCTCAACTGTTTGGCGTTTTCATTAGCTGTCCCCCGACGTGAGGACGCTTGGATCAAAATATTTCCTGCAACTTATATTAAACTTAAAGGGTCAATATATATTATTTTTTAGTTTTTAGGGGTTTTTGTTTGAGTCGGGGGTTTTTAAAATTTTTAAATTAACTTTTATTTCTTGCTTTTTAAACTTAATAATATTATATTACTTACTAGTAAATATGCTATACGATCGACACGTGACTCGCCGAAATCTGCGAAGCTGAATCTCCCTCAAAACTAGGTCATATAATTGCAAACAAACGTTTGAACGCAACTGTACGGACAACAGCTTAGGTTTAATACGACCAATAAAGAAGACCATCGATATGTATGAATCCGTCGCTTTTTTGTGGTCATTCGAATTTGGTCGGATAACCAGCCGTTGTTTACATGTTATGTTTTTTGCTTATATCTACTGAATGCGAAACATTCCAAGCTGAATATTTTCACTATATATTCTTCACTAGACGCACTAATTTTTGGTTTAAACTACACATCTTGGGTTGAGCCGATTTCTTGCATTTTGCCGTCAAAGTTACGACCCCGTCGTTTCGACTTTAGGCAATATTATTCAATAACGCATGCACGTACACTTTTGAAACTTGTTATGGTTATTATTAGCATCAAGAAGGACCGAACACAGTTTTCAGCGATGTTATACGTTTTCTCGTTTAGGCGCTGTGACATGTTTTCGCGTTTTCAAAAAAGCGCGATTACTTGAAAATTATAAATATTTTCTTGAATCTAATTCTGTCACAAATACGCACAAATTAAGGGCTACTCGTGTAAGTTTATTCTACAGGCGCACATACAATAGTTTTAGAGATACACGATTCTGCAAAACGTCACTCCAGCAGGAAACTCAATATCTCGAAAACCTGAAGACGCACAAATTATATTTTCAGCGCACATTTTTGCACAAATATAAGCTCTCTGCCCATGCACAATATTTCTCTCTCCGATCATTCGTTTAGAATTTTCCTGCTGGAAAAACGTTACCCTAGCAGGAATCGTTTTTTCCGTTTTTTTCCAAAATTACAAAGCGCACAAATTTTTTATTTGGCGCACATTTACAGCAGATTACGCACTAATTATACGTTCCACTCATATCACTCTAGGAGCTACTTTCCTGCTAGGGTAACGTACACGCGCTGTGACATTTATTTATTAAATGTCGCAGCATCATGCTGAGATAGGAGCCTTTTGGCCTCGTATAGGATTTTCTGTTTAATTTTTCATTTTGTTACTTTTTTTATTGTATAACTTAATTTTTTATTTTTTACTGTGTTTAGTTTAGTTTGTGATCTTCCTGTACGAGTCGCAATAAATACTTTTTCTCTTTCTTTTCTTTCTTTCTTTCAATAGGCTGAGTTGATTGATTGATTGAACTCACAGAAAAGCGTGAATTAAGTGCAGGTCTAGGTCACACAGTGCTATAAAAAGTATTTACTTATTCTCAGACATAAAGATAAAAAGAAAGAAAAAAGATTATCCCTTTGCCTGTATCGTACTTTCTTATATTTATTTCCAGCCAGGTTCTTCAATTTGCTCAGATAAATTCGTTCCGGGAAATCACAGAGCTTGATTACCTTCGCTGTTTTGCGTTGTAAATTCTGACTAAAAACTACTTTAATAAACTCACTGAGCTAATAATAAACTTAACAGTATACTATACTTGCAGCGCCTCGCGGTTTCACCCGCACAAGTTTCCCGTGAGAGTATTGGGATAAAAACTATCCTATGTCCTTTCACAGGACTCAAACAATCTCTGTACCAAATTTCATCTAAATCGGTTCAGCGGTTTAAGCGTGAAGAGGTAACAGACAGACACACTTTCGCACTTATAAAATTACTAGCAGCGACCCGCGGTTTCACCCGCATAAGTCTCGATCCCGTAAAAATATCGGGATAAAATCTATTCTGAGTCCTTTCGCAGAACTCAAACTATTTCTGTATCTAATTTCATCTAAATCGGTTCAGCGGTTTAAGCGCGAAGAGGTAACAAACAGACAGACACACTTTCGCATTTATAATATTATAAAGTATGGATTTTCACACCATTTTTTAATGTAATTAGTTATCAATATCATCTTCAACAAACACATAATATAAAAACATTTCATTATTATTGAACGTGTTCCGGAACGCGCATTACCTTAAATTCCCTGCCTTTATGCACCCTAGAGTTGAAATGCATTTAGGAGATAAATACATTACCTGCACCTCGAGTGCCGCACTGCCATTGTGGCTTCGCTACCAACTGAATTGAACTCAGTAAATTCAAAGTAATTTTCATTTGTCGCTTCCGCATCACTGAATAATTAATGCTTATTATGTTTGTCGTTAACGGTATATTGTCGTTTATACAAGAATGAAGGTTGATGACATTTATATTTTTACTGTTTTTGAAATATTATGAAGAATAACATTCATTTTTAATAATAATATACTCTTAACATTACATACACACATAGATGACGACCCGTGATGATTAGGTCGATTTATTGTAACAGTTTTTAAAAGTTGTAATTGATTATTTTTACTCTGTGCTTTAGAATTAATTTCTTTAGTGGTATTTTTAATTTAGAGCGGGTAACACCGAATGGGGTTGTGAGAGTCATGTGGTCATGGCGGTGGTGGCGATCATTTTTGATGCGATCGTCATGCGATGCACACGCACAAATCCATTAGCTCTAAATGCAAGTTTAACAATTATTAATTTGACTTAGGGCTGATTTTTCCAATGCCAGACAATTTTATCCGAGGAATAATTTTGAACTTTTGACAGTTCATCGATACAAAATCTCTCAGACGTCAATTTTATTCTACGAATAAAACTTATCTGTCAATTGAAAAATCAGCCCATAATCAGTGATAATCATTGAATTTTATGGTTAAGTTTTGTTGTGATATTTGGGAGTAAATTAAATGCGTTATTTTGCGAGTATTAATTTCCAAACACCTGCACGTACACGCCCATAATGGAGGACCAACAGATGACGGATCAGCAGCGACACGTGGTGTCTCAGCCGCTTGAACATCTGTCATACATAAACCCAAGCCTTCTTCCCATAAGGGTGGGTAGGCAGACAGTACAGAACGCCACATGCTACGATTCTTACATACTTCTTTTGCCTCGTTTACGTTCATACATAATAAATAATAATAATTCAAATAATTCTTGTAATTTTAAGATCGTTCACAGTCTTATCTCAGTCTCAATCTGTCAAAAATACCTCTAATTCCCCTACATTTTGACAAGTTTTTGACATTTGTTTGTCGCCGAGATGTCAAAGTCAAATAATTTATTTCAAATAGGCACATTACAGGCACTTTAGAACGTCAAACGATGTCAAAAGATGAGACTGCGACTAGATTTTGAACGTTTTTTATTACGAGAATTGGCCTTCAAGTCATACACGCACGCCGGTTCCGAGTACTACGCATCTGGCTTTTCTGAAAAACACCACCAATAAGGTTGCTATTATATCCTCAACACAACAACAAACACACAAACATTACAAAGGCATCAATAACACCACACAACAATCAAATAGTCGATGCGCCCTAATACATACATTACGTATGTATAAGGGAGAGATAAACGTTAAATCAGGGAAATGAATTCTAATACATAAACATATAATAACGCCTGTATTTTCCGAAAGGTTAGGCAGAGATGTACCTGTATTACACTCACATTTCGTCAGTAAAAAAAAAATGTTGCTGTGTGTATGTGTTATTGATGAAAACTTATGTATGTGAGTTGATTGACTACATTAAGTAAGAGAAAGACCAAAGCAGACAGGAGACAGATAAAATACAAAATTAAGGCGCTACCTCGAAAATCTAAAATCCTCGAAAACCTACTAAGCAAGTTAAAGTGATGCAATTACTTTTGAAACGCAAAAGAAGAGTGATGGCTACAATGTGCGTGCGCTCGGAATAAAACGACGTATGTGCCAAAACGAATTTACTCCTTCTTTAACAAAATAAATTAATTAAATTTAAAACTACTTTGAGTAAACTTTGATGTGATAATCATCTATGTTTTAAAGTAAATTCCATTGAATAACTCTTAAGCGTTACGCCGTGATGTCGAAAAAAGTAAAAAATTAGATATAACTTTGCAATTTTTTTGTATCAACAAAAATTCATTGAATCGTGTATTCCTTTTTCATGATACTAGAGCAATGAGTCAAAATACATATACTAAAATGTTAAATCCCTATTCCATATACTTAACAAGTTACAAGAAATAGAAAAACCACATTTTTTTCAACATATCACCTTAATTTTGACACTTCGGTACGGTCGCGTTCGTCAACATGACAGAAGGTTGCGTTCATATTTCTTCAGTTATATTATGTGGAAGGTTAGAGGAAATTAATTGTTTATGATATTGACTACCTACCAACTTAAATTGTTCATATATTCGAATCACGAATGTAATTCTCTGACAGTTGTATAAAATGGATATAACACGGCAAATTGGCGTAGTGTGTCAATTTGATAAGCAATTATTTTTCCTGATTGTAAATCTAATACAATACTTCTTACATCCACAGTTGTTTTCCAGGCTTTAATAAGGACAGGTCAGTAGTCCAATGCCGACCAATGGCACTTGTGCTTACAACTTTCTAACTATTAAATAAGACATAAATCTAAGAACGCACAGAAGACATTCTTATAGTATCCTGTTTTCACAGAAATGTGGCTAAATAAGCTTATGGCTTATGGAGGGCAGTGGTGACCTAGTGGTAAGGTAGGTCGTCAGTTCGAACCCAGATAGGCGCTTTACTTTGTGTAAATTATTTCATCACCACTGGTCTCAAAACGGCGAAGGAAACGTAAAGAATCCGGCATTTCTTAGAACAAAAAATTCGAAGACATGTGACATCTACCAACCCGCACCGGGCTTGTGTGGTGGATTACGGCCAACTCTCTCTCACAGACAGGAGGCCTGAGTCCCAGCAGTAGGAATGCTATAAGCTGATTACGTTATGCTTATGCAATTATAAGAATGCACTTCAATTTGCTTGACTTATTCGTCAACTCGCGTGTGTCAAACTCACGCGCCGCGCGCGAGTTGACACCTTCCGATTTTACCAACTTTTTTTGTCGTCAACTCGCTCGATCTTGAAAATCTTGGTTCCTTCATCCAAAATGAAGTAAGTTAACCGTTAGATGTACACGAAAAAACGACCTAATGAACGAATGCAAAGCACATTAGTATTGGCACAAAATTTGTAATTTGACGTACTCGTACAATAGGCCAGTAATTCAGCTCAGTAGACACAACTTTGAGAAAGAAGCTGTCAGAAGGATCCTGTTGGGTTGGGCAGCATTTGGAAAATTCCGTTAAGTCTTCTCGCCGCCTATCCCGCAGTGTTTGAAGACTAAGGTCTTCAACCAGTGCGTCCTGCCCGTCATGAGATATATGGTGCCGAAACGTGGACACTGTCGGTCGGGCGGGTCCACAAATTCAAGGTCTCTCAGCGCGCTATATGCGCGCGCGCGTATGGAGCGAGCTGTGCTCGGAGTCTCTTTGAAGGATAACATCAGGAATTAAATTATCCGGAAAAGAACCGAAGCAAACTGTAGTGGCTGTGGGATGGCCATGTTTGTCGAAGGACCGATGGCCGGGGGAGCAGACGAGTAGTGGAGTGGAGACCGCGTATCGGCAAGCGTATCTAGTGTGGGACGCCCTCCAGCTAGATGGACGTAAGACTTAAAGACGGCTGGGATGGACTAGATGTGGAAGGCGGAAGACTGGGTGTTGTGGCGCAGCCTGGAAGAGGCCTATGTCCAGCACTGGGCTGCAATAGGCTGAGTTGATTGTATAATAAATTAAAAAGAGTAACGGTGGAGTTTCTTGCCCATTCTTCTCCATACGAAAACTACCTTTTGGAATGGGCGACTAGAATCAATTAGTTTTATTATAATTTTTTACGTTCAAAAGTGCCTTTAGTGTGCCTATTTGAAATAAATGATTTGACTTTGACTTTGACTTTGACAATAGGCCGCACGTCAGCAGTGGTAACAAAACCAGTACATGCTGGACTCTCGTTGTATTGATACTGCGTACTATGCTAGACGATCTAAATAATTTAAAGTGCCACGCAAAAATAACTTTTATGGCAGGCGTAACGCTTCCTTCACAATACCCAACTTACTAAACGAAATACCTGTAGACATTAGAGACTCAATTAATTTTAAAAAAATAAAGCGTAAGCTGAAAGAACACTACATCATTTTAAAATAAAATAAATAAATAAAATAATCTTAAGGTGCTACCACAGACAGCGCTCGACTGTATTTCTAAGGCTCAGAGATTATTATCATGCTGTCATTCTTGTCAGCGAATGATGCTTTAAATATCCTTTCTTACTAATATCAAACATGACTGCAAAAAACGCAGAATAAAATTAGCACATAATAAAATCTGCTAATCTATCTTCAAGATAGAAACATGAAGTAAGCGATTCTCTAAACGTCAAGCAATCACTCATGATGAGCGCACATTAACATCAAAGGTCATCTTCATTCATGCCGCGCCATCCCATCCAATTACCGTCCGGCATGGGTGTTACTTAACTGCCAATGTTGGCACGACATGACCCATACCGGCTTGATTGTATACTTTCACTAATCGCCATTCAAACATCTGTTGGATGTCTGCAGTGATTGCGCTTTTAAAACCTTTTTTATTGTTTATTGCACTTGTTTAGTAATTAGTTACGAGTATAAGTATGTTTATAATTTAGTGTAAAATGATAATATATGAGGCTTGAGATAACTTTATTCTCATAAGAATACAAAATTCACTTACAAAATAGACTTACATAAGTACATGAGAGTAAGTCGATATTGTTGAGCGTATTACAAAAACTAGACATTTGTACAATCATTGTTTTGTGGGTGGCAATGATATTGTAATAATATTTAATTTAGGTAATATCATTGGCGGGTGGATAAAAAATAAATAATAAAAAAGTAAATAAATCCAAAAGTAAAAAAGTGTCCGTTCAACACGGATAAACGTAGTTGGATGTTGCTGGCGGGCTACGATATTACATCGAACTTAATTTATTCTTGTATTGTCATCTCTACCTTGTTTTGGACTACAACCTCAACCTTATACTTCATCATTTGCCTAGCCAAAAGGCTAACCAAATGGTACCCTTTTTTTTGTTTTAGGGGGGAAACCTAAAAAAGGCAGGTGCCTTTTTTAGGTTTCCCCAAAAATCCAGGTGGACTTTGGGGAAAAAGACCAGGTATTGTGGGATTCTTACCTCCCTAAAACCACCCCAGTGATCACCATCACATGGATTGGGTCCCGTTATCTCTTAATAGACCAATCCGGAACCCTCTTAGTGCAACGCCTGTTAGGGCACGTCTCTGGGGAGACTATAAAGGTGTCTCCTCTGAGCCTCGCTATGCACGGCAGCACGTGATCACAGTGCCACCGTATTCCCTGAAATCACTTAGCAAATGATACCCTACTCTAACATAGTAGCGAAAACCCTACTATGTTAGGGTTGGCTTCCAACTCCAACTTCAGCATGCAGCTGAAAACCAGTATTATATTTGGAGCAACTGTCTATCTCACCTCCATAACCCAGTTGCTGGGTAACTATACCTCTCAGTAAAACTGGTTATCGGACTTTAGTGCTTGACTACCCGTACCGACTTTCAAAGATCGACGAATGACAGCCGGGGCCGGCTTTCCGAGACACAGACGGGGTCTTGGTATTTTGTCCATGCTAATGCTCGGTTCCTATAAACAGAAACAAATCGTTTTGCTTACCAGTGGTAGTATTTTTTATTGCCAAACTGGACGTATAAATAGATTCCTAAGCTAATTTTACCTGTGATAGCTACATCCATTTGGGAGGGTCTAATATGCAAAGCTATAAGGTATTTGCTTCATTTTTGGTAAAGATACAAGAGTCTTAATTTTAACCAATAACAGTCCGTAAATTACAAGAATCGGTCATAAGTCGGTCATGAGCAGTGGTGGCCAAGTGGTAACGGCCGCGACTTACGAGTTGTAGGTCGTAGGTTCGAATCCAGACAGGCGCTTTACTTTGTGCAAATTATTTCATCACCACTGCTCTCAAAACGGTGAAGGAAAACATCGTGAGGACACCGGCATGTCCTAGAACCAAAAATTGGAAGACATGTGACATCTGCCAACCCGCACTGGGCCCGCGTGGTGGATTACGGCCCACTCCCTCTCACTGAGAGGAGGCATGTGTCCCAGCAGTGGGAACATTATAGGCTGAGTACGTATGTATGGTCATAAGCCACACAGCCAATCTACACATTTAATTCTGCCATTCCCATGTCATCACAGTTTGCGGCTAACGTGAAACGTGACCCACGCAACGTTTTATACTTTCTCTAATTGCAATGCGATTCTCAGTTGTTTTCTATTAATTATATTTATTGCTCTTTGTCTCGCTGATTAGAAAGTTACAACAACATGATTGTGTCATTTGTGTCAATGTTTTTGGGCGTATGTGTACAAGTGCCAAAAATAAAACTAGTAAGTCTCGAAGCGATGCTGTCTGATAACAGTCAACATGTAGAATTGAAGGCATTATAAGGCTGGTTTTTTTTTTTTGCTAAAATGCTTTTTCAACTTGAAACATAAAATGTTCTATTTGACAGACAGCCTCGTGGGTATAACTGTCTACTTATACAAAGTGTAGAAGACAATACATAATATATCTTCCATGATAAGCCGTACCAAGTTTGTAAACATTTATATTTATTTCTAAGTAAATAGTATCGTAAGTTAGTATAAGTTTTTTTGTGTTTCTGTTTTTTCTATATTTGGCTACTAAAACAAATAAGTGATTTGGTCGTAAGCATTGTAAACTTATGTTTTAAATAAATGAATAAATAAATACGACATATGAAAACTGGAAATAAAAAATAAAATAATGCACAGGAGCATTTTGGAACTATCAATTAAATTCTAACATCGAAATTAAAAAAAGTGATTTTTTAAAGAAGCTAAATAGTAGTGATGAGATTCTGCCGATTATCCGACTAGCTACAGTGACAAAACTATTCGATATAATTATTTGATTAAATTTTCGTACGCAGACTGAGAACGTCATTAGATAGGCAGTTTAATTTATTGTCGTATATCTTCACCTTGTACATTTTTTTACTTTCACGATTTTTATTTTATATCTAATAAATTATTACATAGGTACGTATTTCTTAAACACTCTCTTAGAACGTGTCTCCACACGGCGATATCATCGCGGCGAAAATTTGATGGCACGGCGAGACTATCGCCGCGATTCTCTCGCTCGTGGAGACGGTCCCTTAACTATGTCTAAAAAAATCGGTATAAATAAATTAAAAAGAAAAGGTCTGGGAGAGAAGGGAGAATCCTTAAGAAATAAGCGGTTAAAGATCAAAACGAAAACACACCGAACGAATTAAATAAAAACCGGCCTTCTCCTCCCCCTCCTCTTTCCTCCTATTTTTTTAATTTACGAGACAAATTTTTATAGAGTTTTCGTTTTAATTACTTCTTTTTTTAAACCAACCGCAACAATCGTAGCTTCACCTGATCGATCGACCCGTGAATAAAATACTCTGGGTATATAAAATAAAAAAACACTCACGATTGTGGTGTAATTATTGTCACAATTAATTGGGCGGATTACCGAGTAGGTTGTATGACAAATTATATTACATAATAACGCTAGTCTACCAAGTAAATAGCAAGCAATATACACAGGTAATAAAGTTTCCTACGTGAAATAATATTATAATAAACATTGTTTACCTAGGAGACCTACGAGAAATTGGTTCGGTTTCCCTGAACCCAAAGGAGCTGGCCTAATATATATTGACAGTAATCTGGTGGCCTAAAGAAAAATATACTCTTACAAGATATTACATTTACTTTATTGACGTGTCCTACTTAATATATAATTAACGTGTGTATTTGGGTAATCTCAGCAACATTTATGACCCGTCAGCCTTCAAAGCAAGAATGAATAGGCCATCTTCAGCGGGGTAATTGCGTAACACACTATCATGGCTTTCATTTTAACAGTTCAACAATATTCATTGCGTTTTTTACGTTGTTGAGCAAACACATTTTTCTAACATATGAAGCAAAGGATTAACAATATCCTTCAAAATGATTGAGATTGTAATCGATAGTGTGTTGAGCAAATAGGGTGCTAGGTTTGCTCGTTATATCACAGACCGCATCCATCGTTTTCTACCAGGTGGATCGAGTCCAAGAGCTGGCCTATTTTGAAATAATATATATATATATATCTTAGTCGAGGCAAACAAAATCTGAGGATCGCAGAAGATAGTTACACGACTATAATAGGTGAGCACCTTAATTGCATCACATCGTTTTGAAGGATATTGCTAATCCATTGATTCATATTTTCGAAAAATTTGTCTGCTCAA
Organism: Hydraecia micacea; assembly: GCA_914767645.1. Lineage (NCBI taxonomy): Eukaryota > Metazoa > Arthropoda > Insecta > Lepidoptera > Noctuidae > Hydraecia > Hydraecia micacea. The sequence continues at coordinate 4,599,113 of OU611783.1, read as the reverse complement.
CAACGTAAATAATGCAATGAATGTTGTTCAACTGTCAAAATTATATTCTGTAATAATCTCACCGTGAATACTTAGGTGAAGTGAGCGTGAAGTGAGCTGTCATTCCACCTGATGCTAGAGATTAATATTATTGACAGCTCTCTTCAAGCTCACTTCACCTTTGTTTTCACGGTGAGGTTATTACAGAATAAATAATATAAATTGAAACGCTTTAGCCAAACATATTGTTGAAAGTGCCAAGATGTGCTGGTTAATAAAAGTTAATGATTGATTAATTTATATCAGCTGGATTTTCGTATCAAAATATTTGCCCGTTATGTACAGACGCCAGCACATCAAGCTACCCGAAACTGTAAAATTTTCCCAATGAACTTTTAACCTTATGCTTTAGCGATAAAGTTGAAAATCAATTACAGAAATTTGACAGATTGTAGTAGCTTGATGTGCTGGCGTCTGTACCTATTAGTTAGAAGTTAGACAAACAGGCCATATCAGCTGGTTCATATTATTATTTTGTAAGTTCGGTTTTTCCTATTAGAATTTAATATCACATATTTAAGTCTTACATATATATATAAAGATTCATGAGATATTTCTACGAATAGAAAATCGGATTAAGTACATTATTGTCTCATTTATATTTAAACTAGCAGCGCCCCGCGGTTTCACCCGCGTAAATTTCGATCCCATGGGAATATCGGGATAAAAACTATCCTATGTCCTTTCCTGGGACTCAAACTATCTCTATACCAAATTTCATCTAAATCAGTTCAGCGGTTTAATCGTGAAGAGGTAACAGACAGATACACTTTCGCATTTATAATATTAGTATGATGGATGGTGTAATATGACCTGATCGAATCTGACCCTATGGATTCTTTGTTAATTGCTTAGCATAATCAGCCTATAATGTACCCACTGCTGGTACACAGGCCTCGTCTCGGTGAGAGGGAGTAGCCGAAATCCACAGCCTTGGCTCAGTGCGGGTTGGCAGATGTCACATGCCTTCGTATTTTTAGTTCAAGGACATGCCGGTTTCCTCACGATGTTTTCCTTTACCGTTTTGAGGGCAGTAGTGGTAAATAATTTACACAAAGTAAAGTGCCTGCTTGGGTTCGAACCCACGGCCCACAACACGTAAGTCGCGTGGGCACCTACTGCTCTAATTGCTTACCTACTTTTAATTGCCAGTAACAACTGATAGTCAAAAGTTTCGAACAAAAAAGCCTGAGAGACAATTTCTCGTAATTTTAAGAACGTGCACAGTCTAATCTCAGTCTCGATCTGTCAAAAATACCTCTAATTTCCGTACATTTTTGACAAGTGTTTGACATTTATTGTCGTTGAAATGAGATTGCGACTAGATTTTGAACGTTTTAATTACAAGAATTGGCATTCTTTTCCCGGTGTGCCTTAAAAAAATAAACTTGGGCGACCTTTACAGACACTACAATAAAAAGTAATCTAAATTGATTTAAGATAAACAACTCATTCTGAAAAAAAAAATATCTTAAACCAATTAAGATAAATATAAGTTGACACTGAGGACTTTTTAACGAGTTTGTGTTGCGTTAAAGAATATTAAAAAAATAAAAATGGATCCGGGTAAATACCAGTTGATTTTGCAACAGCGCAGGCGGCGGCTCGCGAAACCCAATTTGTGATGCTTGACGTCATTGGCAGTAGAAGCCAAACAAATGACGAAATGATTGGCCTGTCTGTAGCAACACCTCAACTTGGCAATTTCATTTTTGTCAACGAAGTTAATGAATTTAAGTAAAGAAAAGCGGCCAAGTGTGAGTCGTACTCTCACACGAAGGGTTCTATACTACCGTACAATATTTAACACTAGGTATTATAAAAAAAATACTTTAGTAAAAAAACACGTTTCTAGAATGGTGAAAAAAAAGTTAAAAATTCATTCATTCATTCAGTTCATGAGATAGAGCCCGCTGCAAAAAACACGTATCTTGTATAGAGACGCCCTTTAATTTTTAACTTTGTTTGATCTTTATTATTTGTTGTTACATAAGCCTTAGTAGAACACACTACTTAGTTATGTGAAAATTTCAAGTATCTACGGACGAACGGTCGGACAGCGGAGCCTTAGCAATATTATAGGGTCCCGTTGGCACCCTCTGGGTACGGTGCCCTAAAAAAATTACTGGGATGAAGAAGTCGTTGAAATAGGATATGGATTTCTGACTAGCTTTCTGCATCTTGGCATTTTTCTTTCTCGTCTGCGGCTCCCCGTTGTGTTCAGTCTGGGTGTTGTTGAATGTTTCCTTTTTATGTTAGTGTGAAAGAATCCGCGATGCAAAAAAAAAAAATGTGTTGTCGAACTACGATTTACAAACTTTACGCTGCACAGTCGACTCAAACCAATTTATTTATAGAGGAAAATAATTGAACCAGTGCGCAAACTGTAACCACGAATTCAGCATAATAATAATATTGTTCCATACATTTTGACCGCGTAAGTATAGCACTTTTCTATGAAACAGCAGATTATTTTTAACCGACTTCAAAAAAGGAGGTTCTGTATTCGACCCGTATGTATGTATGTATGTTTGTATGTCCGCGATTTTCTCAAAAACGAATTAACCAATTTTGATAATTCTTTCACTAATGTGATCTACCTACTGTCAGAAAGGTTTTAGTATATAACACATTATGTAATTATTCTTATGCACGATGTTATATGCATAAATGTACTGCATCTCCGGCATTTCTATGCGAATTTTGATGATTCTTCTAGTCGGTGTCTTCAATTCTTCAATGCACTAGTGTTATTTGGATTTGTGTGGTACAACTAAAAAGTGAAAAATAAAAACTTTTTTACAAAAAAAACAACCGACCAAAAAAATATAAAGTGATAAATAACTTTAATAATTTCGGAAGTCGGTGTCAAACAAAAAACGAAAATGCGGAACCAACGACACCGACTTCCGAAATTAAAGTTATTTATCACTTTATAGTTTTTTGTTTTGAAGTCGGTTGTTTTTTTTGTAAAAATGTTTTTGTTATTATATTTTATTGTTGACCACAAAACACCTCTGACCATAGATAATATTATATTAATTAGATAATGTAGACACACATACAATTAGTTGCTACGTCCGCTGAGTTAACTGTTTCCAACCCAACTAATGAGACCAATCGGAAGAGGAAAGTCGAAATGTGTTACCCAATTATCCTCCATAGCAGCTTCGGTAACATTTAAACTACTAATGCCCGGTTTCTGAGGTTTTTAAACGGAGTTTATCCTTCCTATAGTGATTATTGGTTCGATATCGTGTTTCTGAACACGTCATTAAGGAAGAATTTAGCTTAAAAGTCGAGTGAATTATTATCGAGGGTTTATCTGAGAACCTCAAAAACCGAGCATAAGGAAGGGATTCGCTTAAATAGATAATTATGTTGAATAAATAGCTATTGAAAGTTTAAACTCCGTTTAAGAATTCTTCAGAAACCGGGCATTAAGGTTTAAATGAAAAGTTGTGACGTAAGACTAAAGTTAGGTCGACACTGTCGACTGCTTGATAAATAAATAATGTTTATTTTATCTCCACAAATTACTTTCTTAAACAAGTTATTTAGTTGACAGGTATTTTATTTTATAAAAATTTTGTAATCTGTGGGAGATTCTGGAGTCTAAACAAAGCCTAGGCCTGTAGTTTTTTTCAAACCATAAATCATTCAAAATGGTCTGAATAGCACTTTTTAGCACGATTCATGGTTGTAAGCTTTGGCAGCTTCAAAAAAGAAGACCATGCACCGCTGCTAAGAAAAAAATGTACTGGCATTTACTTAGCATAATTTCTCTGCCTGTTACGTTTATAAATTCCTACCCAAAAATCAAAGGTCCACAGTCCGTTCATTCAAAATGGATTAAGGTCATTCGTCAAAGCAAGCTTCAACGAAGGTAATATCTTCACCTATTTGGCCCCATTCTTATATTTCTCAGTAAAGAAACGTGGATCCGGGTAAAAACCAATTTCATAATCATCGCCAGTCGTCGATGGCAATTTGCAACGGCGAGACCGTTAAGAGCGAGCCGGAATACGGAATTAGGCGCTGCTGTAGTATAATAGGCGGGTCATATAGTTGAAGACGTTTGCTGCGTTTAAAACAGTAGGGTAGTTCGAAGTGTTTTAAGGCGTAAATATACCAATGGTGGGTATTTTTCCTAGATCTGTTGCTATTAAATAATAAAAATGAGCATCTTTTAAAAAATATATACAGTAGTGCTATTCTGTAAAAATCTCACCGTGAAAACTTAGGTGAAGTGAGCTTAAAGTGAGCTATCAATAGTATCAATAATCCCTAGCGACAGGTGGAATGACAGCTCACTTTAAGCTCACTTCACCTAAGTTATCACGGTGATCTTTTTACAGAATAGCACAGCAGGTTGTAATTTTAATCACCGTTATCCCCTTAAGAGGTCATGTACTCATCATTAAATTACGAAAAAAAAAATCCGCTGTTCCCTACATTTTGACGAGTTATGCGAACATAAATGTAGGGAACAGCTGATTTTTTTTTCACGATTTCGGATTTGGCTCCATATTAAAAGTTGTTCATAATGATGAGTACAATGACCCCTTAAGAGGATAACGGTGATTAAAATTACAGCCTGTATAATAATGTATTTTTGGATTATATCCACCTTTTTTACTCTCTTAATATGTATAAAGCTTCCACTTAATTTTATGTAAACTTTACATAAATCGCCCACTCCATCGACACGCCATAAAAAACGCCCACGTTGTGAACGTGGTGTACGTGGGCGTTTTTATAATTATATATCCTATCTTACGACTATAAATAATATTACACGTTAAATATTCTTTAAAGAAGAAGTGGCAATGTTTCAGATTCGCGAATGATGATAAGTACAAAACATTGGAGGGCTCTGGGAAAAAAAGCTTTTTTATTTAAATGTTAGGATTCATTTGATAGTTCCAAGCAGTTTTCATTTACTGTCGTATTGTTGTCGCCACATTGTATATAGGCCATAGGGCAATCTAAATTTACAACTTTAAACATTAATCCCTATAATAATTATATACTTGGATTTTCTATCTCAAAGCAAATACCGCGATCAAACAGTTTGGTGGATCTGTCAGCCTTTGGTGATCCTAATGGTGCTAACATAAAAGGGCATTCAAGTTTATTTCGAACTAGACATTGTTATTTGACATCGTCCGAAATTGATTTTTATTCAATCGAAAAGGTTCTCCGTGCTATTAATAGATTATTAGTTAGTTTTGTATTGAAAATGTTCTCTATTGTCTTTCTGCTAGGGTTGATTGGGACCCACTGAGGAACAGCGGGTTGAGACCTGTTGGGGGAGCGGTGATGCTTATGCGAATCCCGCACCCCCGGCCATAGGCAAAGGTGGAACACCACGGGTGGTTTTAGCCCGCAAGAGTCCGGCATGCCCCTCTGTCACCCCCATGATGAAGTCCATGAGGATTTCCAACGCGCACCAAAAAAAAAAAATTAAACAACGGGCTATTTTATTTATTTATGCTATACGAGTACATAAAAAAGAAAGAAAATACATTTATTTGGTTAAGGCACATAATATACACAGAAAAACTCAGTTAGACATCATTGTAATAATCTCTAGTTTTGACTTTACTCAAATCCAAATCGTCATCATTCTCCTCCCCATATCCCAATTTATATGTGGTCGGCGCAACATGTCTTTTTCTTCCATACTTCTCTATTAGTCATCATCTCGGTAGTCACCCCCCTTTTTAACCATATCATCATTAACACAGTCCATCCATCGTTTCTTTGGTCTTCCCTTTTCAGTTTACTCAAATAAAGTATGAATATTAGATATAGTTAATGCTTCTAATAATTAGCATCTTAATCAACAATTATTCGTTTCAGTGAATCTAGTCTTACAAATTCTTTAGCTTGACTCAACATCTTCATAAAATCAGTTCATGAACAAACAGTACCTTTCTCCACAAAATCAACTCGACCATCAAAATCGTGTTCGTCTAATTTCGTCTACTTTACAAAACGTCTAAATCCACAATCGGAGAAACGTTTAAGCAACTGCACCGCTATTCATTAAAACTTTTGAAAAAAAAATGGCGGAGGCAAAGAAAAGTACTTACAGAAGGTTAGCTCCATACAGCATACACACAATAGAATAGAAGTACTACTGGCAGAGCATGGAGACGCCTCGTCGGCTACTGCTAGAGTCGTCATTGTCAACATTTTCCATGCAAACCAAGCTTTTCGCCGTTTACTCCCACTACGACAAAAATGACGTATAGAAGCTGATGGCTTTAAAGGCGGTCCGTGACGGAAGTTGTGTACTCAACGCAACTTCGACGCCACGAATGTTATATGCCACAGAGCACGACGACATATCAAGCTATTCAATTCCAGTTTTAGCTGATCTCGCACGCAGCAGTCAGCGCGGTGATTTCTCAGTCTACTTAGGCTGGCCGCATACGTACTGTTTCCTGATTAGGTTTCCTGATCAGGAATTCAGATTCGGAGACCCTGAATGCACGCATTTCATACAAAATCGTCTCTAAGCGCATACGTTCTTATATTTTCCGGACGGAAATATTTAAGAACGTATGCGCTTAGAGACGATTACGGGGCCAGCTTTAGTTGCTATCATCATCATCATCATCATTTCAGCCGAAAGACGTCCACTGCTGGACATAGGCCCAAGCACCTCCACTTCGACCGGTTCTGTGATTCTCGCATCCAACGGGTTCCTGCGGCCTTCACAAGGTCGTCGGTCCACCTTGTGGGAGGCCTTCCAACGCTACGTCATCCGGTACGCGGTCGCCACTCCAGAACCTTTCAGCCCCATCGGCCATCTGTTCTGCGAGCACATATTATTATGTAAAGTGTTTCTAGTCTCTGTCTACATGTGGGTGCGTTTTCACTCGTTGTATAGACCCAACCTTCTGTACTATTCTGTGGAGGAAGCGTCCCTATTTTCTATTTCACAAGTCACGACTTCGTGACCCGAGATAAGCAGTGAAAGAATCATCTTAATGTAAGGTGTCTGTACCAGTCTGATGGTTCAATTCGTTACAAATTTCACAAAATGGACGGTCGTAGGTACTGAAATGGTAAATGTTTATGGTCACGACAGTTTGAAGACACCGTTTGTAGGGCAAGGCTGGTAAGTTCACCATTATACGTCGAATGCTGGAGAAAGCAACAATCTCACCTTCTGTTACTTAGGAGAAATGTAGGATTTATTCATTTTTGAAGTGAAAACTTCTTTAGGCGCGTTGGGCATTTTTTGAGATTCACGCCACTGTTACCGTAACCGACACCACTTCGGATATGTTTGGCTGTCCTCGGGATGTACTCGGTTTTGATGTATTTCCGATATGTCAGTGAGTGATGGCAAAGTATTCTATTTGTGTTTTGTTTTTATGACGATTAAAAAAATACACACGGAATTGTTCAAGTTTTCACTTCTGTCGGCACTCCCGGAGTGTCACTTTTTTTTCATTCATTTCATTCAATTTTCTAGCTTCACCTCAACATAAGCAGAATGCTTGGGGAAAGCTTATGTAATCCGAGCAGTGAACGTCTTTCAGCTGATAAATATGATGATGATATACGTCTGCTTACCCGTTCGGGAGATACAGGCGAGATGATTTAAATAACGTCATTGCTAAATAAAACTTTCGGTGGCAACAAAGAGAGATAAAATTGGTACTTAGAGTGCTACAAGTACTCGTATCCTTTGGCACCTGAATGATATTGACAGGGAGGCGTTGCTGATAAACGTTTTGTGAAATTATCACAGAAATTTTATAAAAAAAAAAAAAAACTCAAAACGAACGCTGGGCGAAAACGAAGTAGTAGCGCGGGCGCGGATAACATCACGCGGACGAAGTCGCGACCAGAAGCTACATAGTTATGTATAACACTACTCTACTATATCGATATGTTATGGACCAAGTAATAAATAGGGGCATTTTTCATAATGCCCGGGCATTATGAAGAATGACAAGCTACTTAGAGCGAAAAAAAATATTATAATTTGAACTTCCTTATTTATCACATTGCCTCGACATTATAAATATTGCCGTGTGGTCTTTGGGAATTTTTGTATTCTCGTTCGCTCGCTCTTGCATTCTACGAGTATGTCGACGGAGCCCCGCTTGGCGGGGCTCCTATTTCTGTGTAAAGGGCTTAAAGTAACCTAAGCAAACCTAACCTCGGGGTGCCCTTCGCTCGCTCTTGCATCCTACGTCGCCTATCGATCGACCCAGTCGAATTAAGAAGTTTAATCAATTTAAGTTTTTATTATCATAGGTCAGCAGAGTGTCTATGAATGGAAAGATTTTATTTTATTTATCAAACTGCCCGGACAATTTTTATAATGCACTAATAATCACTTGGTCCATAACAGATACAAGAAAGGAGAAATTGCGTGGTATTTCAAAATTTAATTCGTTGTTATTCAATGCTTGAACACTATTTGAACCGCAAACAGATTTATCCTACTGGCATAATTCCTTTAGAACCAATAATTATAATCTAAAATATCAATGGATATCACGTCTTAGCGCCGACTAGAATAATACCAGAGAGATTTTCTATTAAGTTCCCGTGAGATTTCAAAGGACTCCGAAATGTAATTCAGTTTACTTAAAGGAATATCTGAGGCTTTGGGTATGAAATAATCGCTAGTTTGACTATATTATTCCTTTGGCTGAGTAGTGAGTATTATGCCTGTTTTCACTGAGCTAGATTTTATCCTGGCTTTTATTAAGATCATCATCATCATTAGCCTGCAGCAGTCCACTACTGGACACAGGCCTCTCCAATCGCACACTATTCAGCTCGATTCTCGATAACTCTCATCCAGCTGCTACCAGCCACCCTGCGAAGATCTTCGCTCCACCTAGTTTGAGGGCGTCCGATTCATCTAGAATGAGTGAATACGGCCATTATTGATTTTCTAAATCTTTGGAGGTCCATCTCCCTAGCCTTTCCAAAACTATGTTGGGGTCGGCTTCCAGTCTAAATGGATGCAGCTGAATACCAGTATTTTACAGGGATCAACCGTCTATCTGACCTCCACAACCCAGTTACTGGGTGATGGAATGGTAATGTTACGTCTTGGCAAGACTGGTTGTTACACTTTCAGGGTTCTAACTACCCGTAATGACTGTCAAAGATCCTCGAATCACAGCCGGGACCAACAGCTTAACGTGATTTCCGAGGCACGAAGGGGTCTCGGTATGTAAATATGGTCATCCACGGACCAACCGCGACAAGCGTAGCTTAAACTGATCGATCGACCCATGCGGCTGTTATTACTTAGCCACGAGCCCCCTAATAAGTCCCCGAAGGTTTAATAAGAAATTCATAGTTTGATTAATACACTTGGATGTCTATGACTAAAAAGGAACCTGAAAGTGCTATACTTTTAAGTGTAATTACAAAATGTTGTGCAATCATCTCAATCTATGGCAGTGCACTACTGGACATAGACCTCACACAAGTTATACCACAAAACCCAATTGCATCCAGTATGTACAAAAAAAAAACAACATAACACACACAAAAACCCACACATTAAACAACATAAAAGATTTTCTTTTTTTTATTAGTATTTTGTTTTTCACGAACTATTGCCAAAAAGATGTTATTTTTTTTTATTCTTTAACGGATATATTTTTTTTAAGGTCCATCTAACCACTATCTTTGTACACACATGAATGTATAAAAACGAGTCCATACGAGTAAGTTCTCAAGAAGCAAATTAATTAAAGAATCGAAGAAACCAGGCACAAGTTATGCAATAAATTACTGTAATTACGAAGTATAATTTCTAGTTTAATACGAATCATAATTTCTACTCGCCGCTAACGAGTTACTCGTTAAGTATTCGAGTTGAACGCACTCTTTCTAAATCGATTCTAACATAGTGAACGACGGTTGATGTGGTATTACTTTCATTCAATGAGTAGATGAGGATTTGAGAAATAACCTTGATTGATTTGTTGCGTGTGTGATCCGTGGTCCCTACCGCAGTCCCTGGAATGTACCACGGGGATTTTCTTTACCCATGGTCACAGATTACTGAATAGTTACTACGCCGTGGTCCCTCCGAGAAATACAAAGCTGCCGAATTAAAGTTGTACCAAGGTCAAGTCATAATCATAATACAGTCAAAGGTTTTAAAATAAAGAATCACAGGATGAAAAAATCACGAATATATTAAAATTTATTTGTCACATGACAAGAAGTTCAACAAAAATCGTGCAGCGTCATCTCTTCAGTCTTATTTAATACCTACTTTAATTTATCGTAGTTTCTCAAGGACATGACCTAATAAAATTTCACTACTGATTAATAATTGTACAATAATAATGTTGAATTGCGTCGTCGGTCATCATAATGTTTCGATCGTTTTTTTTTACAACTTTAATGACCACAGGTCACGCACGATTTGATTTTTGTAAATTTACAAAAAAAAAATGGTAAAATAAATAAATCTTAGAAATTATAATATAGATAGGTAGGTATTACAAAGTATGATACCTATATTAGGAAATCATAATGAATATGGTTATATTATTATATTTATAAGGTAGTAGCCAGTAGTAATTTCGTTGTATCAAACAAATGCATTGCTAGCAACAGATTTTGTTAGCAATTTTCGCCCAATAATCTTTTGTAAGTAACAAAAAAAACATAATTATTATACTTGATCGACGGCTACTCTCTTTCAACTGCTACTAGCAACGGGCTACCATGCAAATGTTGTCGGGAGTTTATTATAGCTATAGATAGAATGCCGAATAAAAGCTTGGAGATAAATGAAATATTTAATGAGATTTTACGTCCAACTTAAGATCTTAACCGCTAACATAGACAGTTAATGACCACCCATCAGTTAAAGATAACGCACGCGCAGTAGGCCTGTCAGTTTCATAACGAATACCAGAAGAACCAGTTCCCTATTGTCGAATGTAACTTGTGTCTGATGACGTCATTGTGGGCTGTCTAATACACTTTTATTTTTGTTTGACTGCTAATATCTTTGGCATGGCATGGCTGGTATTTTCATTTGTCACCTTTAGCATAGCATGAGTTTCATTTGTTTCGGCAAATTCGGAATTACCGAGGAGTTTATCATTCCTATGCATGGTAGGTACATATTAAGAAGTACAAAGGTAAATAATTTTGCTTTTGAACTTTAAAAAGAAAGACAGAAAGAAAATAAATCTATTTGACCCAGACTAAGGAACACTATATTCACACAAAATAAATACAGAAAACTTCTTGAAATAGTATTGTGTACCTCACGGTTTTGCTGAGAGCGTCTTCCGAATCATACAATAGTTCAAAGACGTTCACAGAATAATGTATAAACGCCAGCACATCAAGCTACCCGAAACAGTCAAGTCAAATTTTCCCAATCAACCTTGAATCTTATGCCCGTAGCGATAAAGTTAAAATAGTATCAAAGAAATTTGACAGATTGTAGTAGCTTGATGTGCTGGCGTCTGTACCTATTCAAGCACCCATCATAATTCCTAATATCACTCCGTTTGCGTCTTTTACAATAATATTGATCCGATAACACTCTTCATAATTATATCTTCTCCAACATAACACCACATGACAGCATAAAGAATGTTAGTTAGACAAAAACATTTATAAAATAATTAAATCCTCATTACCATACCGGTATCGGTTTTTAATCGAAGTCTGAGCTAGTTGGTGCGCGCGAGCACGTGCGCCTGGTCACTGACTTTAACTAACGGTAGCGTCATACCACTACACATCACTGCTGCAGCCATTTTTGGAAATGGTTCTTGGGATCTGTCTTACCATATTGCAGCCAGGTTTGGTGACGCTAAGTTCGTGGAAAGGGTAGAGGAATAGATCAATGAGGAAGGTGCCGTTGTTGGTGCTATTTTTGGTAGTGTCAACTGTGAATGTTTAGTTGAAATTAAAAACAGCAGGGAAAGACTTGTCGAAAAATATGGAGTATTCGCGTTTGAGCATCTATTTTTAGAGCACCAAAGGTATTCCCATTTGAGCACCAATCAATGCGTGAGAGATAACCGAAGTTGAAATACGTATCGTCTGTTCCAAATGTATCTAATAAAATTGTTAACTAGGGGGTCAGAAGATGTACCAATGTGTAGATAAACTTTTAAACTGAGTAATTTGATAATTTGAAACAATCATTTTTGGCAAAAGTGCTCAAACATAAAGTTAATACCTTCTAAATTTAAATGAATTTATTAATAATTCCCTTTCGTGAGTAAAGGTGTTATAATTTAACCTGAAAAAGATTCGTTTACAGTTTCATCACATAAGTACTTTTCGAACAGACTCGAGCTAGGTTCTCGACGCGAGGAAGTTTTTATAAGCAATGGTCAATTATACAAATGATGATGATGTAACATTTTAAAATAGGTTAATATGGTATAGAATCCGCTATAAATATCGATTGTAAAATAAACTGCTGCTACTGCTATTAAAAAACCACCTTAAATATACCAAGAATTAATTTTACGATACTAAGAAATCTATTTCTATAGTTCTACGTAGTACAGTCTTGCTAGTTTGTCACGTTTCAAATATTCAGAACATAATAACACACTGCACACGACATAACAGCAAAGGGAATAATAAATGTATGACATGTGACATTTAAAATAGACTCATAATTATACAGGGTGGATTTTTGAGATGGGGTCAAAAGGGCAGGTGCCTTAACCGTTGTAGCTACAGGAACGGTCTTAGGAGACTGTCTTTATTTTTTGAGAAAGGATGGTGGGCAAAAATTTATAGAACCTGGTACCCACTCCAACAGCAATAATTTTTATATGACTAGAAAAGACTTTAGCGCTTGTTTTGTTTTGTTGCCAATTTCGAGTTGTTTTGAATCCTAAGTTTTATTGATTATTTTATTCTATTAATTATGATTGTTCTATAATGCCAAATTAACGGTTTTGCGAGGGACTCGGACTGGTAAAAGTCGTCATAGCACATATTGTCCCTATTGGAAAGACCTTTTCAACGATACTAAAATTATTACTGTTTGAGCACCAAAATGCCCTTCATCTTCTTGATCACCGTGATTTTAGTATTGGTGGAAGGAACAGTGGTGGCCCAGTGGTAACGGCTGCGATTTACTAGTAGGTCGAAGGATTGAACCCAGACAGGCGCTTTACTTTGTGTAAATTATTTCATCACCACTGCTCTCAAAACGGTGAAGGAAAACATCGTGAGGAAATCTACCAACCCACACTGGGTTCGCTTTGTGGAATACGGCGCACTTTCTCTGACCGAGAGGAGGCAGTGGGAACATTATAGGCTGATTATGATTATGCCTTTACTAGAAGTAGCTCATAATCATGAATGAGATGCTAACCTCTTTTCAGGTTTTCAGTTATTTTAATTGCATCTTATACAAACAAAAGAATAAACAACGCGTACACATATTTCTTTTATTTATTTTTAATATTTCTGCGTCTATTATTGTAGGCGTAATAACAGTGACGTTAATCGTATAATGGTTCCCACTAAGACAGCTCTCGATTCTCATGTGACTTGAAGGGTGATTGAGAATAATGTCCGTGCTATCTAACATTCATCATCATCATCATTTCAGCCGAAAGACGTCCACTGCTGGACATAAGCCCCTCCCAAGCACCTCCCCTTCGACCGGGTCTGTGCTTCTCGCATCCAACGGATTCCATAAGTTCGTTAGTCCACCTTGTAGGAGGCCTTCCAACGCTACGCCTTCCGGATGACCTATCAAACATTAATGTTTTGAAATGTCAACCTTGAGAATATTGTGTGCTATCATTCATAGTATCGAATTTTTGAGAGGCCAAGAATTTTTCTAATAGAGCAATCTGTCTTTTACGTTTTCACGCCTTGACGGATTTCTATGTAATTTGACACACAGGAAGACCAGCTTAGGTTAGGATATAGTATACTTATTATTCCGCTAGTACGTTGCCGTGGGATAAGTTTCAAACACCACGCGCGCGAGGTCACGGGCAGAAGCTAGTAATCAATTATATGAGTAAGGCCCTTTGTACACGGCATGGTTTCTTTACGGTACGGCGCACAAACCGCACCGTAGAAAAACTTAAAGCTTCCATAGTGATCCATACAACACTGATGATCGTGCCTACACACGGAGTATAAACCGCATCGTAGAAAAAACGTGTCTTACAACAAGTTTCCATAGTGATCCATACTACAGCGAATAAACCGTAGTTTTTCACGGCAAGAAAAACATGTGTCTAAAAAGGGCAAAAACAGTAGGTATAATAGTAATACCGCTATATGTGTTCAATGACAGTATTACATATCTTACGGTGGTACAAGACGTTCCATTCCATCGAACCATGAAATCAGAGGGGCAATTCTCGTAATTTTTAAGAACGTTCACAGTCTGATCTCAATCTGACAAAAGTACCTCTAATTTCCCTAAATTTTTGACGAAGTTTTCGACATTGATTGTTGCTGAGATGAGATTGCGACTTGATTTTGGACGTTTTAATTACGTAAAGTGGCATTCAGATCTGAAGTTACGGTCTCAAACAAAGCATTTAAATACCAAACTAATTAAGGCTCAAATTGAAGACTTAAATTCAAATTAATGAACTATAAATTTTTTATTGGACATAATTATGAAGGCTCGAGGGCTATTATGATTATGAAAATGATACTGCCTCGTTGGTCTTTTGGTAACAAGCGCTACTACTAAGGTCTTGGGTTCGATTCCAAGGTTGGGCAAAGTGTTTGTGGGTTTATCCTATAAGAATTTCGTAGTAGAAGCCAGGAGCCTGGATTTGTCCCTGGTTAAGGAAATAGGCTCACCCCTTATTACATGGGACTTAAACATAACTGGCGAAATATGGCTGTACCTCTGTAGGTCCTAAAAGTCATCACCTGCCTAGCCTTTTCCCAACTATGTCGGCTTCCAGTCTAACCGGATGCAGCTGAATACCAGTATTTTATATAGAGCGACTGCCTATCTGACCTCCACAACCCAGTTACTGGGTAATACGATACCCCTTGGTAAGACTGGTTGTCAGACTTTCGGGCTACTGTCGTCCCGTAACGACTGTCAAAGATCCACGAATGACAGCCGGGACCAACGGCTTAACGGGCTTTCCGAGGCACGGAGGGATCTTGGTATGTGAAGATGGTCACCCATCCACGGACCAACCGAGGCAAGCATAGCTTAACCTGATCGATCGACCCGTGCGACTGTTATTACTTAGCCACAAGCCCTCAAGGACCTCTGTAGATCCTAAAAGTATATTTACCAAAAGAGATAAGTAACCAGGGTCGTTGGATATAGTTGAAGTTTAGTAAGAAACTGAAGGATGTTTCGAAAGAAAATTTAATTTGATAATAAATTGAACTGTTTGTTTTCTATTAATTAAATTAAATTTAGAGCATTTGTGGCCAAATGATAACGGCCGCGACTTACGAGTTGTAGGTCGTAGGTTCGAATCCAGACAAGCGTTTTACTTTGTGTAAATTATTTCATCACCACTGCTCTCAAAACGGTGAAGAAAAACATCGTGAGGAAACCGGCATGTCCTAGAACCAAAAATTCGAAGACATGTGACATCTGCCAACCCGCACTGGGCCCGCGTGATGGATTACGGCCCACTCCCTCTCACTGAGAGGAGGCCTGTGTCCCAGCAGTGGGAACATTATAGGCTGATTATGTAAATTACATTTTATTCGGAAACGTCTCGGTTTCTTACTAAACTTCAACTATATCTGACGACCCTGGTAACTTCTTTCCTTTGGTGACCGTACACCTCTGTATAACCCTTCGAGGATTACAGGCGTGATGTTATGTATACTATGTGTGTTATGAAAATTGTACTAGCACCCTAATTGCGTAACATACTATTGATCTAAATCTGAATCATTTTAAAGGAAATTGTTAATCTGCTTCATAAATGTTCGCAAAATGTGTCTGCTCAACAGCGTAACGTAAATAACGCAATGAATGTTGTTGAACTGTCAAAATGAAACCCATTGCTACTGATAGTGTGTTACGCAATTACTCCGCTGTTGTGAAAGATCTTGCCAAATCGAATCATACAAGGTTTCCACCGTAGAAACTTTCATACATCTACTGTTTCCACAAAAATATCCGCTTTTGATATTACTAAGAGGCTCACTTCGGCTTTATTCAAAGCATCGCGTCGCCGTCATCTGGCTGTCGGTTTAAGGTCAAAGGTCAGGTTCGTTCAGCAACAGGTTGTAATTTAATCGCGAGATGAAACAGCTGATCAAATACAGCATTCATTGATGAAACTGTGCCAAGGGGCTCGTTGCTAAATGATATCGGTCGATCGAAAGTTAAGCTACGTTTGCCTCGGTCGGTTCGTGGATGGGTAACCTTCCATTACATATCGAGACCCATCCGTGCCTCAGAAGGTACGTAAAACTGTTGGTCCCGGTTGTCATTCGTAGATCTTTGACAGAAGTAGGTATAAAAGTCTAACAACCAGTCTTACCAATATCGTAACACCGAGTTACTAGGTTTTGGAGGTCAGAGAGGTTAGATTGGAGTAGCCGATCCCAACATAATTGGGAAAAGGCTTGGAAGATAGGTACTTATGAAACCGAGACAGCCTATGTTTGGACTGACGGAACTTAAAATAAGGATTTCCTTAATTAAGTTTTCAATTACTGCGATCATTGTGCAATAGTGCTAAATAAATTCGATGGAGGTACGTACACATCAAGCTATACAGGGTTACAGGAAAAGTCGAACTAGATCCGTTAAGGACGTGTAGTTTTCATCGTTTCTGACTGATTCGACTATGAAACACCCTACTCCAAACTTAACCGTTTTCGAGATATTCGACTTTTATTTTTTTTTATAAAATTTGCCGATTTTTTGGATATTTAATTACATACTTGGAAATTTGTGAGTCTAATTCATATTATTATTTGTTTTTTACACGTAAGATGCCTTACGATCTCAGTAACTAATATTTTGTATGTAAATTAGCTAAACAGGTCGTACTTAGTAGGCGATTGAAAGTTAAAAAAGTTAATACATTTTTAGAAAGTTTTTTTTCTTTAAAGGAAAAAGCAAGAAATTTTTTGAAGTTTGGGGTAGGGTGTTTCATAGTCGAATCAGTCAGAAACGATGCAAACTATACGACTATAAACTATCTAGCTCGACTTTTCCTGTAACCCTGTATATTTCCAGTTTTAGCTGACCTCGCATTGCTTTTCGTACAATGAGAAGTCAGCTTATACTGGAAATATACACCGTGTTCTTCACGTTATCCATAAACTTTGTCAAACGCTTTTATAGCTTTTACAAATTAAATCTAAAAATGAAGTAGTACTTAAAAAGGCTTCGTTACAAAGATATTTGTAATTTCATTTAATGAAATTTAATTGAGCTATGCAGTGAGAAAGGATCTTAACTTATTTTTGACAAGTTTCAGCCCGCCAAATCTTATGAATGAAAATTACGTCGTTGTCAATTCGAATAAAGAGGCATGCATATCGGGTGATTTACGTCAAGGTATTTATTTTGTATGAAAATTAACAAAAACTAAAAAATAAGAATTCATTAATGTGTCCATAATGACAAGTGCTTATTTCCATGGTCTGAACATCAGGTCGAAGTTTATGTATATCGTCCGGAACACGGTGTATAGCTTATACAGTGTGAAATTTTAATCACCGTTTTCTTCTTAAGGGGTCATTGTACTCATCATTATGAACAACTTTTACTATGGGACCAAACATGAAATCGCGAAAAAAGAATCAGCTGTTCCAGGTACATTTATGGTACCTAGGGAACAGCTGATTCTTTTTTCACGATTTCAGATTTCGTCCCATAGTAAAAGTTGTTCATAATGATAGTAGCTGTATAGCTTGATATTTTGTCGTGGGTACTATTTGAAATCTCGTTTATTGAAATGAATGGCATGTTGTTGTTATGTATTCTGTAGTATTTATGCACTAGTTTGCACCCCTTTTTTGCCTACCTTCCAGTGCAATCGTATTTTGTACGTCACTTCATACTAATATTATCATCCTTCATACTAGTCATACTATCGTAATTTCATACTAATATTATAAACGCGAAAATTTGTGAGGATGGATGGATGGATGTTTGTTACGCTTTCACGTAAAAACTGAAACGCACGGATTTGGATGAAATTTAACACTCATATAGTTTATAACCAGGATTAACACATAAGAAACTTTTTATCCCCGTATTTCCACGGGATCGAAACTTATGCAGGTGACACCGCAGGGCACTGATAATAATAATAAATATTTTTGCCTTGCATTATGCTGAGATAAAAGCCTTTTTGGCCCGTCTTTTTTTTTGTTTGTTATTGTAGCTTTGTTAGTTTGAAATGTTCCTTTTTTACTACTTGTATTTCCTGTGCGTGTCCCAAATAAAATATTTTTCCTTCTTTCTTTTCTTTCACAGCTTAATTAAACGTTGCTAATTAGTAAAGTAAAAGAATTAGGCACCCAATGTTTGTAAATGTGGATTCTCTCGTGCTCATGAACATAAATATTAAGCCATGCTTAAGTAATAAGTTTTGTCTCAAATACTGATCTCGATTACTTGTGTTTTCCCTGGTAGCTTGCCACTTGTTAATTCATTAGCCAAAACATTATCGTGCTAAGCTATTTCCCACGTTTAGGCTTTCACAATAGAGTCTTAATTCGATTAGGTGACGTAGAGTAGTGGGGTTTGATGTCATTGCCGTGAACTGTGCGTGAGTCCAGTCAGCCGCGAGGTCCGGTGCGCGCGCGCCGCTTTCGACGCCATCTTGGAATTTCGAATTTTGAACGCGAATTCTGTTATACTTTTGTGAAGTTTTTTGTGATTGTTTATGGTTTCTGTGCAAAGAATGAGAATAGTGTTTTTTTCTGAAGTTTCTTGTACAACGGATGTGTTAGGAGATTTGTCATTGTTTATAAAGGTAATTTAATTAATGATTTGGGAGTTTATTAAGACGGACATGTCCGGATCAAGTATACAGATTCAATCAATAAACTTTCTACGCTGATTAATGGATGGATACTCAATGACGTTGCAATGTTCTTCGCTGTACACTTTCTCTAAAACGCGCGTTGTCGCCGTTGCGTCATTGCTTTCACAGTTTTCTTTAGTTTCATAGAAAACAAATGATACTAGATTTATTTATACGTCTAGTTTTCGTTGTAATTTAAACAACAAACATTTTTCTTTCTTTTAGGGCTGATTTTTCAATAAATAGAAAACTTATAGATATCTGAAATTCTGAAGAATAATTAATATGACAGATTAACATAAATATTTTTTATACAAAAGCTGTCAAACCGCAATATTTATTCCTCAGATAAAAATTATCTGACTATTGAAAAACCAGGCCTTAGTCTTGTTACTATGGAGATAAAAGAGATGGAATGGTTTGCAAAACAGCTTTTATTGACTTAGGATTATCATTTTCTTACTTGGGTGACTTAAGTAGGTTCACAGAAGTCGAGAAATGAAAGATAAATAAGAAGATATGAGAAATACGTGTTATTTCAAAGTTATGAGTCGGACCTTCATATTAAAATGTACATTATTTTATTTCTATGAAAATGTATTTTCTGCGGTTCAAACGTAATTAGTTTCTGATATTGAATTTTTTGTAATATATTACGGTTTTTCATGAATTGTAGATGATCACTGTATTAAAAAAACAAAACATCTGGTCCAACTTTTTCAGAGATGAAAACTGCGAGACAAAATACATTAATTATTTGAATAAATATATAGTCTGTGAAAATGTAAGGAAAAAATAATTTAAGAAACTGTACGGCGACTGCTTTTCATTCTTTGAACTTTATTTTTTTATTTTTTTTTTTACTTTGCCGACTCTGCCCCACTGTTGACCAAAGTCCTTTTGGGGAGTACAATTTAAGTTGATTAATACATTTTAAATTTCAATTGATCTTTTTTTTTATTTAGGTATTTTAGACGCATAATAATCATATGTCTAGCCTTTTCCCAACTATGTTGAGGTCGGCTTCCAGTCTAACCCAATGCAGTTGAATACCAGTATTTTACATGGAGCGACTGCCTATCTGACCTCCACAACCTAGTTACTGGGTAATACGATACACCTTGGTAAGACTGGTTGTCAGACTTTCGGGCTTCTGACTACCCGTAACGATTGTCAAAGATCCACTAAATGACAGCCGGGACCAACGGCTTAACGTGCTTTCTGAGGCACGGAGTATGTAAAGATGGTCAGCCATCCACGGACCAACCGCGGCAAGGGTAAGCTACACTTGCCGCCGTTGTGTGTAACCTATTATATCAGAAAATAATTGCATAATTACAACGAAATTTTAGTTAAATTTTTTGTCTAATTTTGTGAAAGGAAAGGATAACAGTTTTATTACTGGCTAACCAGTACCAACGGTTTTTTTACGTCACCTGCACCCTAATAGCGTAACACTCTATCAATCATAATCTGAATCATTTTGAAGGATATTGCTAATCCATTGCCTTATATGTTCGAAAAATGTATCAGCTGGACGACGTAAATAACTCAATGAATGTTGTTGAACTGTCAAAATGAAACCGATATTTTATTATATTTTATATTTGCTACTGATATTTTCCCGCTGCTTTTTATCAGGTCAATAATTAACTTACGACAGTGTCAAATCTGCTGATGTAGAATAAAAAAAAAAAACAGTAAATGAACCATTTCGCCAGGTTGAACAAGAATTATATTAAAAAGTTCTCGTAGTAATTAAATCAGTAATCATTATAATAATAGTATAATAACCATGCAAAACTAAAATTACTGAGATAACAAAGTTATGACAGGATATTTTATTATCATCATTATGAAACTCGTTTCCTTCAATTGCCACTTTGCTGTGCCATTCCCGCATATAAATGAGTTTCTCCCAGATGGTTTTTATGGTAAAAATACTTACTTACCTATATAATTTACTTTCTGGTAGGCAGGAACTACAGAACGCCATACACACCATCACATTGTTGGAAAAAGGGAATAGTATCTTTACTTTGGAATAAATGGGAATCTCATTAATCAAATTGAATAAAACCATCAGAAGTGGGCTTCACGGTTTTTTTTTCAGTTGTACTCTATAATATGTTGAAAGATAACTATGTCCAACTAGTTCCTGAATCAACAAAGCCTTTTATAAGAAAATCACGCCGCAAGGTGGTTTTAATCAAATCAGTTTCAGTTATAAAGGCTTTTTTCTATTTTAATTTCTCGAAAATACGTTATATAAGGTGCTATAAAAATATCTGCCACGGCTTCAATGGGAGACAGTATTCTGTATATAGATTACAATAGTAAAGATACATTATTGATCTTATGTCATAAATTTTTTCAAACAAAAAAATGTGCGTATTTTGAATTGATTTATTTGCATTAAATTGTCCCATAGTAGCACCATCATTTCGTTTCACAAAATGTGACGAAGCGACACATCGCGTGTGGTTTGTGTACCACGTTATGCAGAATAAAGTAAATGTTTATTTAATTACTTTATTTTCTCAAATTGATTTAACTATTCCGGGGTACAGTAATCTATATACAAAATACTGTTTCCCATTGAAGCCGTGGCAGATATTTTTATAGCACCTTATATAAGTATACATATCAAAAGCCCGACAACTGTTGCCTCGACTCTGTTATAAAACATCTCGTTACGTTCATTTTTTTGCCGTCATTACGAAGACGTCAAAGTACAAAGCAATTTAATCATAGAACTCGCGAGTCGTGACTACTCGAGACTATTGAAGATATTCCAATCATTGACACTGCGTCATTAGCGCAAAAAAGTTGATTACTCTAGTTTGTTGTCTTTTATTATCTAGTACCGAACACACCGTACACTTTGTCACCTTACAGTAGGTCAACGGGACCGTTTTCACAGAGCATTTGTGCGGAGGGTACGGGGGGATACGAGGGCGGAGCTTATATCCCGATCTATCATACTAAAAATGGGTTATTGCATTGAGGGTTTTTTTATGGAGCCTGGCACTACTGTGCGCCATTTTGTTTTTCTTTAAAATGTACTTATATAAATCGATAGCTGACATCAATGCAAACGGAAAATATACAATGACAAACCCCGTAAAGCGTCGCGTTTCAAAGTTGATCACGTGACATCCGTATTTTTAGAACTTGCTAACATCTTGTTGCTTAGATGTTTGAAATAATTACTCTGTAAGTTTAAAGTAATCAAAAATATCTATACAAATAATATTAAAATATCCGCTTATTACTAAATGCATATGAAAGAGATCCCTAAATGATGGCCATCTTTTGAAAATAGGTCTTATGAACGTCACCCATACGTAGACTTCGTATATTCTGAAGTAGCAATATAATATAACTACCTGCGCCCCGCGGTTTCACCCGCATAAGTTTCGATCCTGTGGGAATATCGAGATAAAAAGTATCCTATATCGTTTCCCGGGACTCAAACAGCTATATCTATACTAAATTTCATCTAAATCGGTTCAGCGGTTTAAGCGTGAAGAGGTAATAGACAGACAGACAGACACACTTTTGCATTTATAATATTAGCATGGAAATTTGCACTTTCTCTCTCCCTCTTTGCCTAGTCTTATCTCATTTCATTTGGGCTCGGCTCTCCTCACCAATTAAAATTCTTACGTTAATAATATTTTTTCATCAGATTCAAAAACCCGCTTAATATTTGTTTTTTCTATATTAAATAAGTATATTTAATCCAATCAATCTTCTTTTCACTTAAAGCGTTTTCATTGTCTTATCTTTCTGAAGGGTAAACTTTTCTTGGCAAATAAATAATATTTGATTTAGTATCTCCAGGCTCCAAGAGATTTCGTAGAACATTCTAAACTCGAAAAATCGAAAATCGAGAGCAGTGGTGGCCAATTGGTAACGGCCGCGAGTTACGAGTAGGTCGTAGATTTGAATCCAGACAGGCGCTTTACATTGTGTAAATTATTTCATCACCACTGCTCTCAAAGCGGTGAAGGAAAACATCGTCAGGAAACCGGCACATCCTAGAACCAAAAATTCGAAGACATGGGATATCTACCAACCCGCACTGGGCCCGCGTGGTGGATTACAGCCCACTCCCTCTCACAGAGAGGAGGCTTGTGTACCAGCAGTGGGAACGTTATAGGCTGATTATGTAATGTATGTTATATGTGCTAAACTTTAATCAAAGTTCATGCGCAGATTCGTATCTCGTTAACTTGTACAATAAGTTCATAATGGCTGTCTCTTATTTAAACTTAAAAAAAATGTTGAAGTTCTCACTTGTAACTTATCCTCATTAGAGCCAAGAATCTGATGTAAATCAGTAGCCAAACAAGAAATTTCAAAATATTAACATTCCACTGCGCGCATCCAACGACTTGTATGCCAACATTCCTAAGAAATGCAACAATGAACTTTAAAGTGATATTGCTAACGTGTTTTGTAAGATGATAGTGGTAACTAGGTGACTTGTAAATGTATCGCGTCCATCGGAACAATGAGCAAAATAAACAGCTAGTGGATACAAAAAATTGGACAGAAGGTTTAATTCGAAATGATGATTTTGCAAGTATTGATGAAGATGAAGGAAAAAAAACATAGTGTTAAGAATGATTACATTATACTCTTCCAGCTAGAGATTATGCATAGTGTGAATATTAAAATTCCGCCGCGAGTGGCAATTTTAATGCGTAAAACATACATATTTTACTCCCTCTTACAGAGGGCTGTGTTCGAGCAGTGGGAATATTATGACATATTCTTCCACGGTATAAGCTATTCTCATATTATTAAACAAGAAGGAACGTTGAAGCGGGCCGAGCGGGGTAATTGCGCAACACACTAACAGTAGCAATGGCTTTCTTTTTTTGTTTTGGATGACAGTTTGACAGTTGGACAACATTCATTGCGTTATTGACGTTGTTGAGCAGACAGTTTTTTCGAACATATGAATTAATAGATTATCCTTCAAAATCATTCAGATTGTGTTTGAAAGAGTGTTAACGCAAAAAGCTAATGTTATTGTTTTAGTAATATTTTTTTTTTAAGTTTTTCAACTTTTCATTCTGTCATCATTCTCCTGCCCTTATCCCAATTTATTTGGGGTCGGCAACTTTTCATTCTGTATACAGGGTTATTGGAAAAACACCAACCACCTCTTGAGAGGTCACTGTACACATCATTATGAACAACTTTTACTATGGGATCAAACCTGAAATCGAGAAAAAAAATCAGCTGTTCCCTATATTTATGTTCGTATAACTCGTCAAAATGTAGGGAACAGCAGATTGTTTTTTTGCGATTAATTTTGAAATTTTGACAGTTATTTCATACAAAAACTGTCAAACGTCAATTTTATTCCTGAAATAAAAGTTTTCTGGAGACGGAAAAATCAACCCCAAATCGGACAGATAGTGAACCCTGTCTGTAAGTGCAGGTTCGTTGACAATTTGTCGTTTTGCCATGGACAGATTATAAACTATCGAAAAATAATGCGTTAAATTGTAAATGGTTTGCAGTTGCACTTCACAAATTTTCGATAGCTTACAATCTCGCGAGATAGATTATTATTATTATTTGATTATTTCTTTTAATACGAAGGAAACTAGTCTTCACGACACAGGGAATCCTAGTGTGAAGGCTAGTGCTAAGTATTTGAATATTATGTTAAGTTCTCTTGAACAAATAAGTAGACTGGGTTTTCTGATATTAGTTCTACTGGACGTGATCTACTTGACCACGGGCGACGGACCGTACCATCCATAATGTCCGCTTTCTCTACAATTGACGGATGCAGTACGTATGAATGCAAGGTTAATTACTCAGAGAATCAGAAGCTTTCTACCATTTTAGTATCGTTTGTTTGTATTGCTATGGGATTTGATAGTGATTGGTCTTCAAAAATTTGTGTTTTTTTATGTATTTGTTCATTACATACATACATAAACAGCCTATAATGTTCCCACTGCTGGTACACAGGCCTCCCCTCAGTGAGAGGGAGTGGGCCGTAATCTACCACGCGGGCCCAGTGCGGGTTGGTAGATGTCACTCACATGTCTTCGAATTTTAGGACATGCCGGTTTCCTCACGATGTTTTCATTCACCGTTTTGAGAGCAGTGGTGATGAAATAATTTACACAAAGTAAAGCACCTGTCTGGATTCGAACGTGCGACCTACAACTTGTAAGTCGCGGCCGTTACCACTTGGCCACCACTGCTCTCCCCCATTTCATTTGTTCATTACTCCGTAAAATTTCTGCTAAGCTTTTTTGCTGTAAGTTTTCCATGCTGCATCATTGGCAATAATTACGAATGCCTTTACTTGAAATGAATGTACCAAAGAGAGATTATAATTACATTTTATATTTCTTAGAAACGGCGTTTATGTTAAGCCGTTGGTCCCGGCTGTCATGTACATATTTGACAGTCGTTACGGGTAGTCAGAAGCTCGAAAGTCTAACAACCAGTCTTACCAAGGGGTTATGACGTGTTACATAGTAACTGGGTTGTGGAGGTTAGATAGGCAGTCGCTCCATATAAAATACTGGTATTCAGATGCATCCGGTTAGACTGGAAGCCGATCCCAAGATAGTTGGAAAAAGGCTAGGCAGATTGATTTCTTAGAAATAGTGGAGAACACTTTTTTTTTTAAATTCATGTGATTTTATGAACATGAAAATAATTATAAAATCTAAAACCTTACTAGTATACAAAAAACAAACAAAACAACAAAACAAAAAAGAACAAATATACAACTTCATTTATTCACATCACTGAAAGAAATAAGCAGTAAATAAAAATTAAAAAAAACATTGATCTGAACTGCTTTGAACAGTTCCATATGAGCCTAACGTTCAAAACACTTTTTACTGATCCGAAAACAGTTAAAGCTTGAGGCATAATGTTACCGTCATGTCAGTATACTTTAACGTTTTAAGTAAAAAGACCACAAAATTAACTGTTTTATTCATTTGGTGATAACTTTCAAACCATTGAAATTTACTTACACTACAGTAATGGTGGTTTTCCTTTTTTTTTTGTTGTTTTTTTTAGTAAATAGTAATGTGGTGTAGTAAGAAATTAGTTTTTTCCGTGTAATCCTTAACAGACTATAATAGTGTTGAAAAACGTGACTATAGCCTGATATTTTTAATCCTGCTTGTTAAATCTTTAATACTCGATTGATTCAGCTCGTTCAGGTTACGCAACAACGCTCCTATTATTAACTTTCTCAAGTCGCATGTCCTTTCGTAATACTCGACCTACTCGACGTAATCTTCAAAAGAAATCTTGGGTGTTTACAATTTCGGCATGATATTACGAAGCTTGTCAAAAAGCGGGTATACTCAATAATGGTAAACAGACAATTTATGTAACCAGCAAAATATAATAATGAATTATTGTTATGCCGAGGCAGATAGATCTTTGACAGTCATTACGGGTCGTCAGAAGCCCGAAAGTCTGACAACCAGTCTTACCAAGGGGTATCGTATTACCCAGTAACTGGGTTGTGGAGGTCAGATAGGCAGTCGCTCCATGTAAAATACTGGTACTCAGCTGCACCCGGTTAGACTGGAAGCCGACCCCAACATAGTTAGGAAAAGGCTAGGCAGATGATGATGTCACGCCGAGGCAGGCATAAGAAACACTGGTGTGACGATTTGGTTGTGTTTTGCCCGGTTTCTGAGGTTTTTAAACGGAGTTTATCCATTCGATAGTTTTCATTGGTTCGATATCGTATTTCTGAACACGTCATTAAGGAAGAGTTTAGCTTTAAAGTCGAGTGAATTATTATCGAGGGTTTATCTGAGAACCTCAAAAACCGAGCATTAGGAAGGAATTCGCTTAAATAGATAATTATGTCGAGTCCACAGCTATTGAAAGTTCAAACTCCGTTTAAGAATTCTTCAGAAACCGGGCATCAGTTAAACATTTTAACAGTGTTAGGTGTTTAAAAAAATGAGCGAGTTTTGCAGAATGTGCTTTTAAATGGTACTTTCGAATTCATGATTTTGCATTCAATCAATGGTCCATTTAATTCTACAGCATGTATCAGAAACGTGTGGTCATATTTACCCCTTCGTATGCTTAAACGTGGATCCACGCGAGTTACAATGGCTTTTTAATTGTGTCTGTAATTACGGCATTCAATCGGTTAAGGGCAGGGCAGGATTAGGGGACCCTTTGCATCAAAATCTTAATAATTAACCACCATTTGAGTCAACTAGGTACCGTATTGAAGTTTTGTATGGGACAGTTGTAGCTTTTTTCGCGATTACGATGTTAGTCCCATGGATAAAGTTGCTCAGTTTGATGGTCTGTATCACACCCTTAAATTTGAGCAAACCTTTCTGATACACGATGTATATCTTAACAGGAAAGCCTTATACCATAACATCTTATAGTACATTATAGATACTATCGCCCTCCGAAACTGCCCCGTTGGTCTCATGATCGCATGCACGAATGCTGAGCGTGTTGGCTCCTGGGTTCGATTCCCAGGTCAGGCAAAATGTTGTGAGTTTTTCCATTAGGAACAGCCTTAATTGACATTAGGGTTTCTTAGTAACCGCCCGGAGTTTGGAAGTTGGCGGTGTGATACCCCCGTGCCTCAGAAAGCACGTTAAGCCGTTGGTCCTGCGCCTGATCTCTCTCCGCTCATTTCGGATTGCCGTTCCATCCGACTATGAGAGTGAGGGAAGAGGGAGTGCACCTGTGTCTGCGCACACACTTGTGCACTATAATTATCTCCCGATGCCAAAGGCTAGTCTCCGTTGAGATTGGCCGCCGTGGCTAAAATACGGTCTGGAGGACTTTTATTTACATCGCCTTCCAATCAGTAAAAGCAGTCGATGTTAGTATAACAAAACACAGCGTTTTGAATAAACTTGAAATTTGGTACAAATGTACAATCAATTTTGCCATTGTCCAAAATTGCGTTGCTCGTGCAATTTACTTTGAACACTTGGATGTCTTTCTGCTCAATTGATCTTGCCTGTGGTGTTTTCTATTATATATTTTTTCTTCTACCTATTGTGTGCCTAAAACACACTTTCCGTAGGCTTTCAATTTCAATCTGACATGATTGGTGACACTGTGAAAATATGTTGCCGGTTGTCTCTAACGGTAAAGTTACTTTGTGTCGTTTCTTAATACTTTGCCGGATACGAAACGCCCCTAGCGTAATAACTGACACCTCTATTGTGTCTCTAACAGTGTCCTTTAACCGATTAATGATCTTACGTTAATATTTCGTCTCTTCTAATAATAATATGTGAGGAACTGTTAATCTAATGTCATTTCTCGAATTTCCATCTATTTTGCCGTCGATTTATAAGACTACCCGATTGGTTGTATAACTTGCTTACATTCGTAAAAAAAATAACTTTGTAGGTACACTATATCGTCTTTAACATGAAGAAAACGTGAGCATACATGTGATTCAAGTCAAAAACATTTAACTAACTATGAAATAAGAATGAGACATAATACAATAAAAAAATTAGAAGAATATAATAATAAAAGAGATGCCAAATGACTCCTAAACAATAAAAGTAACGGTGGTGATGATGTAAATACATGTGAATGACACAATTATGTACAGACGCCAGCATATCAAGTTACTACAATCTGTCAAATTTCTTTAATAGATTTTCAACTTTATTGCTAAAGCATACGGTTCAAAGTTGATTGGGAAAATTTGACAGATTCGGGTAGCTCGATGTGCTGGCGTCTGTGTACCTAACTACCTACTTACATGTACTCGACGCGACGGCTGTCTTTATAATCAGTCTGTGTTATACATCAAGTCATACAGTCACATATTATAATGTTTAGTATAAAATTATCATAGAAAATATTTTAATAGCTTCGTCTATAGAATAATGTACCTACGTACGAGTTCTATAAATAGAATTCTGTCTTGTTTCTTAGGTTTAAATATGGTTTTGTTTCTTCATCATCTGTCTTGCCTTTTCGTTTGTTGGGGTCGGCTTCTAGTCGTAACTGCCTATTAATGCCTATATTATGACCTCCACAACCTAGTTACTGGGTATGGGTAACATCCTCTCACCTCTTGGTAAATCTGGTTATCAGACTTGCCATAACGATTGTTAAAGATCTGAAAATGACAGCTGGGAGAAGGTAAGGAAGGTCATAGGTACCTATAGAGAAGAACGGACAAGAAACTCCATGGATGCTCTTTTAAATCAAAATAATATGGTTGCAAAGTCTTGGTTACATCATTCATGTTAAAAATTATGCATGTGAGAACGATGCAGAACGTTAAAAGCGTCCATAATGAAAAGACGAGAAAAAAAGCAATTGAAATATTAAATTAAAGTAAGCCATGGCAGCAAAGAGATGACCAGTCCCTACTGACGGCGCCCGTTCACAAACATGACGCATGTTTGTAATGGTAGGTTCACACGCGCGCGTTCAACTCTACATTCAACGTGCACATTCACATTCACGAGCCTGTAAACGGTACGCCCGAGCCCGTGAACGCGCTTGTGAACGTGAATGCCGCGAATCGGGCAAGTGTCGGTTTTTTGGCAAAGTTCAAAGGATGAATGTGCGGGCGCCCGGTGACTGTTTACACGCGCGCGGGCAGTCAGTCTCTCCCGCGCTTTCGCGACGAGTGGATCTTCATTCAACGTTGCTAAGAAAGTCGATTTTTGTGAACTGTTATCATCCACCACCTTCTTTGCAGTCTTTTTCTCCATCGTTCATAATTTTGTTTCTTTTTCCAATAAAAATAAGTTAAGCCAAAGGATATGGCAGCAACAACACCGAGATCCTCGCTGCTCGCCATTCTGGCACTGACTGACACGACGGCGTGCGTGTGAACAGCTTGAATGTCCGCCGGCCCGGGACGGGCTGCACGCCGCGCAGCCCGCCAGGCAGCCCGCCGCGCCGGGCTGCACGGCGCGCGTGTGACCGTAGCATTAGGATAGATGTATGGAAGGATAGATGTTTGCTGCTCTTTCACGCAAAAACTACTCAACAGATTTTTACGTAACGTTGTAACGTTACGTAAAAATCTATAGTACTGTAGTACTATAGATTATCCATAAGAATAACACACCTATATTATATAATAGCTTTTATCTTGATATTCCCACGGGAACGAGACTTATGCGGGTGAAACCGCGGGGCGCTGCTAGTCTAACATAAATGTTAAATATTATGACTTAATAATCCAAACCACTTTACCCACTGCTCCCGAGATTAACAATTAGAAGGTACAGTACCTGTGAGCTCCCCACTAGCAATACATTACATTCAGATAATATAGATAATTATTATGCCAATTAAAAGACAACACATATTGAAAAGCTCTCAGTAGGTATAAAAATTACAAACCATATCGAAGCTGAAAGTATTATGACAGTTCTTTAGGAATGGAATGACGCAATACGGCGACTTTTTTCGCTTAAACCTAACTGTTATTTGGAGTTATTTATGAGTTATGACACTAATGTCACGGAGATTCGACGTGGTAAGAGAGACGTTAAAAAACATCTTTCTTAGATGCGATGTTTTTATACATTGTGTACGAGTATATATGTCGCAGCCAACTGGTTAAATTAGACGTTTAGTTAACCGCCTGGTCTTTGGAAGTAGTGCTCGCCTCGCTTCGCTCTTTTGGCTCACATGCGGTTGATCACACTTCTAGCCTAACCTAACCCATTTGGTCGGGGTGCCCTGGCTTAGTTACTGCGACCAATCCGGCTCGCATCTGATTGTTTACAGTTCCACAACCTAAACTATAATTGTGTAAATTATATTTTAGTTAAAAGGCTAGGCGGTTAACTAAACGGCTAATTTAACCAGTTGGCTGCGACATATATATGAACTTAGAACTAAAACTGTCTAATGGCTTTCATTTTGACAGTACAACAACATTCATTGCGTTATTTACGTTGTTGAGCAGACAAAGTTTTGAACATACCGCTCCTTTGGAGAAACATCGACGTAAATGTATTTTTTCCCAAAAATTAGTTAAATATGTAGAAAGCGTATTTGCGTTAGGAAAGCAAAACAGTAAAAAAAAAAGTAGCAGTTACGTCGATGTTTATCCAAATGAGCGATATGAAGGAATGGATTAGTAATATTCAAAATGATTCAGATTGTGATTTATGTTTAAACACACTATGCCGCAGTTACGCGACCGAAGTTCGGCATGATTACGCCTGCAATGCTATTTGAATTACTGACGACACATCTATGCCGAAATTACGTTGCGTTATATCATACAGTAAAATCAGCCGCGGAACTTCGGCCGCGTACCTTCGGCATAGTGTGTTTCGAGTTTCGACACATAGTGTGTTGCGCAATTAGAGTGTGAATTTACACGATGCAAGTTTCTTGCCTATTGCAAACAAAGCAATAAATGACTTGCAACGTCTAAATTTTGTAGATATTATGCAACTTTTTATTTATTATATTAGTTTCAATTATTGCATGCTTCGAGCAACTCAATTGCTTCCAGTAAATAGGACTTTACTTACGTCTACAGACGATCAAACAAGTTGCTAGGTTATGTTAGGTTATGACCTACACGATATAAACGGATGGTACCACTATAAACAAGGGCTTAATGATGATGAAGGGCAACAACTTGCAAGTGAAGATAAACATACGTTATAATCTGATACTTTAGTTAATTAGCATGATCAGGTTACTGTTAACGTCATTGATGTGTTTAGTTAAGTACAAGTGAAAATAAATAGACGTTTTAATCTGATACTTTAGTTAATTAGAATGATAAGTATTGTTGACGTCATTGGTGTGTTTACTTTGTAGCATTATTAGTTAAATCATTTGCTGTGTCAATATTTAGATTTTTTTATCGATTTTAATGAACCATCCACAATCAGCATCTTTTAAATATGTTTTTAGTAGGTAATCACTATGGCGTAAATGACTGATCAATAATAATCAGTCATTAATTTATTACTTTGTTTTCATGGTGAGATTATTGATAATCAGTGATTATCAATAATCTCACTATGAAAACAAAGTTCAAATAGATAGGAGGAAGATGACAAAAGAATAATTAAATACCTAATTAATAAGTGGAAGGGACAGACGCCAGTACATCAAGCTACCCGAAACTGTCAAATTTTCCAAATCAACCTTGAAACTAATGCTTAAGCGATAAAGTTGAAAATCTACTAAAGAAATTTGACAGTTTATTATAGTAGCTTGATGTGATGTGCTGGCGTCTGTACATACCTACGGCGACTCATCAAGCTATAAATTTCCAGTTTTAACTGACCTCGCATTGATTAGGTTTTTCGTACAATTAGAAGTCGGCTTAAACTGGTTAGTAGAGCTTGATGTGTAGCCGTGCGTACAGGCTGAGTCTAATGACAACAATTAAGTCACGGAACTACAATTTAATGTTATTGTTGACACGCAGGAACATGTTTATACAATTAATATCGACATCGATTATTTACTAAACATCATCTTCGTTAACAACGTTGAAGCTATCATTAATAATTATCTACTAGTCGTTGAACATTTACCTCTTATCTCCGTCCATCGCAATGTCTTCCGCACAAGTACAGTCGAATAAGGTACTCATTTTGTATACCTACTGGCAAATATTGTCTATTCTATATACATTATATCTGTTCTATCTTTCCAATTTCACTATACTGCCAATATTCATTTTGATTGTGTGCGTAATAACTTTTTAAGCCCCTAAGACGACCCACTGACCAAGCTTATGGAATACTTAAAAGGGGGATGTAAAATAATTGATAAGCGTGATCGGGTTCAAGAGCACGCCCATTTAGCAATAAAAAAAAATATTAAAAAAAATCTAGGGAATTTTTATTTACAAATCAAAATATTTACAATATTTAAAAGCGGTCTTAAAATAATAATATGAAAAAAAAAAAAAATTGATTACTCAGCCCACTCACAACCACAGAGCACGAAGACGCCTTGGCGGCTGCTGTTAGAGACAGTATTATTGTCGGCGGTAAACTTGCGCTCAGCGCGGGTACAAATATTATTTAAAAAAATCGTCTCAAGTCGCTACCGGAGCAGCGATTATGAGCCCACAACCTTTTTTTTAAAGTAGTTGCAAGTAAGCTATACCAAATGGCTTGTTCGACTGTACATCGATCAGTAAGATACATCGATCGGTTTGCAAACTGTCGTGTTTACAGTTTACACGGTATGTGTAAGAGAGCTGAGCCAACATAATCTGTGACGTCACGTCACTTCGAGTTTGAGGCAAATTGATCGTAATATTTTACTCCACTAAACAATAGTTTAGTGAAGTAAAATATTATAATGGTATTGGCACTATTTGCAAAGGAAACTTTATTTACTGTGAAAAAGGTGTACATACTAAGCAATTGCTGCCAACGACAAAAAAAAAATGCGTATGTTCTTCAAAATTTTTTTGCTGATTTTGTAATATTATCTGAAATTCTCTCGGCAATTTATGAAAACACAAAAGAAACGAAATAAATTCGAAGCATATTTTCCTTAGTATCATAATTAGGATATATGTATTTTGTTTCGTGATGTTCTCATTAAATTCCTAAAAGTATAAGTATTTATATTTATAACATAATTATGATACTCGTAGATATACACTATAAAACTTTTATGTTATCAGTATCAATTTGTACCACAGCAAGGAACTTCCTACAGTAATTAGATTTAATTTATTTCGAACCAACTTCCCGGATATGAAGAAGATAATGGTGATGGCAGCTGACGTCAGAAAAAAGTAATTTACGCCATTATTTCTTAAAAAATTACTTCTCTTCCCTTACACAACTGACAACGTAAATCTATATGAAGATTTGTGTGTATTTTTACCGCCATAAGCCATATTTTATATTACAAATAATTTAGGGTCACTAGGTCCGGTTTATATAGGTACATATTTTCCCGGACGGAATATCGATGTGGATTTCCTCGTAAAAACAAGATCCGGCTTCTTCGCACAAGAAATTGGCAATATTGTAACAATATTTGGGATTGCCAGAGAATATATGGACTATGGAGTGACATAATATATGCAGAGACAAACTGCTTAAGGCAAAACTGTATTCAAGTAAATACTCGTAAGAAGGGTGTTTATTATCTACGGTGATAAACTGCTGAAAGTTGCAAAGCTATCATCATCCTTCTCCTGTCCTTATCCTAAATTTTTTGGGGTCGGCGCAACATGTCTTTCTCTATTAGTCGTCATCTCGGTAATCATTTTAGTCCCTTTTCTAACCCAAAGTTGTAAACCTGTATCCATATAAAAACACTTTATCTACAATGATTATCATAGAACCTCATAAAACTATGAATATCAACACGAAAATCGATAACCTAACTCCAATGAATAATGCCCAAAAGATAATTTCTACACGTTCAATAAGTAATGATGATACTGTATAAAAGTATAATGCTACACTCAAATCCAATTTAAGTATCATTGATATCTTAATACAGATCAACCATAAAAATCTCGTTATAATATTACTTGTAGTCATTCTCGTTCACTTTCACAGCCCACACTATGAGCAAATAATAGATCGTCTAGCAATTCAAGTACCAGCCATTATTGTTATAGAAAGCTCTATAAATCAATTTAGTTATTAAAGTTAAAAGTTATTTGGTAATTGGCTTTTTGTAGAACAGTAGGTTTGTATTTGGTCGAGTGGCCTTGAATTTTCATGGGTGTATTATTTTTGTTGTGTGCTTGGTTTCATTCGTTTTTATTAAGTATGTGTCTTGTTAACTATACCTACTTTTGATAACTTTGTTTATGGCTTAGTTGTTGTCTATTGGGTTGTTTTTATTGATTTTTATGTTCAATTTACTTCATTGGCTTCACAAATCACAACTTCCATCATTATCAACTTAGAAAAGAACTTCATAAACTTTTCAATAAAATATGATTCCTTTCTTTTAAAGCAAAGGATGAAATCATAAGACTTGCAGCATTGTAGTTTGTTCTTTAAATAAATCTTCGCAAACGGTTGGGAAGATTAATTTAAAGAACAAACTTTACCCCGCGGTGCTACTGCAGCTCTTAAATCTTTTGAAAAGCTGGCATAGTTAATATCATTAGGGTAGATAAACTTTGGAACCGCCCGTTGGTTTTGTTTACAAAGCTTTTCAACCAGTGATATTTCATCCGATGACAGAAAATGTTCATAATCTTCTATATAAATAAAACAAAATCGGGTCAGTTACACCATTTATAACTCAAGAACGGCTCGACCGATTTTTATTATTTTTGATTTGTTGGATTTATCTCTACCCCGAATAGTAGAATAATTATTAAAATATGGGAAAAATTCACGAAAAAAAAATGAATAAACACAACATTTATTAATTCTGAGGTGGTACAAAGTTCGCCGGGTCAGCTATAATAGTTATCTTTTTTTATTTTTTTTAGCCTATTTTGTGTCCTACTGCTGGGCAAAGGCCTCCTCTTTGTTCTTCCAAACCTCCCTGTCTTGCTCTTGTGCGATCTCTGGCCATGTTGGCCCTGCGTTACCTTTATATAATTTAAAATACTTTTTGGTGATCATGAGATTTTTCCAACGAACAAAAAAAATAACACTTCAATAAAAAAAGATGTCTTCTGTGTATCAAAAGGTGTTTCTGACTTCTCAAGTAATAAAACCATTAAAATACTAGCAATATCATTCACTATACTTCCAAGGTTGCCTGGAAGAGATTACAGAAAGCGATAAGGCCCACCCATTGTATTTTTTGTACTGTTAAATTTACTTTTTTGCTATATAGTTTCTGGTGTAAACAAATAAATATCAGCGGACGTTCCGAAGAAAAAAAAAGAAAGATAAATTGTTTATTCTGCACAAACAAAACGAACATTACAAATAAGAAATAAAAAAGACAAAATATACACTTACAATGTAGTCAAAAGCCTTGTACTCGCTTGAGTACGAGGCTACCTCTATCACGAGTGTCTCTTATATAAGTATATAAGAGAGACGAAACTCGTGATAGAGGTATTTACAAAGATCTAGAATAAACCAATATAATAATAATAACTAATAATACACCTAAGAAGGCTCTCGTTGGGCAGCTGGATCAAGGGCTTGATTCAGAAAGCGGTACTTCTGGACACGGCCCGCATTGTTAGGAGGTCCCTCTCTCTGGAGCCCTGACCGCCGCGCCGGTAGCTTGGACCCTGTTCCCGATACCGGTGGGCTAATATTTTTTTATATTTTTAAATGTTTTTATATGTTTTATATGCTAATATTTAAAAATATAATTTATATGTAAATAATGAAATAAAGGAACTAATAATACCTGGAGTATGACAAATAACACCGCAGACTGCTCAATATTATAACCTGAATGGTCTTTACCAGGTCAATGTCTAAAGTCTCATACATTTTGCAATCAGTAAAATCCTAGTGACTCATATTATAGACCAAGGTTCGTGTATGTACAACTATTTATAACTAAGTGATTAGTATGTATTGTATGTAAATCTAGCCGAGTTTTCTGCGTACAATTGGAAGGAGGAACTTATATGCCATTTGTCAACACGATGATACTGGCATGATTAGTTGTAAATCTAATTATAAATGTCTGTGTTACTTTTACTATTTATTCTGTGCCTGTGTGTGTCAGTGCGACAATTCTAGCACAGAATAAATAGATTCTAGTAGCTAATAAAGATCTAATTCGCAAAGCACGTATTCGTTTGTATGAAACTGACAGGAGTCAAGAACGCAGTCTCTTGTCGGCCGCACTGTACAACAAAGTTATTAGGCAAAGATAAAGTTTTATTACCTACTTTTGTTTCGCAAATACATGTGAATTAATTTTTCGTTGGATGTTTACACAAGAATTTTATTCCTCAAAATGTTTCGTACATTGATGTGAATTCGGTGAACTATTGTGTTATACTGTGCATTTTAAATACATTTTCGTAATTATATTATTCTTTTAAAATCGAATTTAATTAAAACGGATTAACTGTGGAATCTGCTAAAGTTCTGAATTCATACTCGTACAGAGGCCAGCAAATCAAGCTAACCCAATCTGTCAAATTTCTTTGATAGATTTTCAACTTTACCACGAAGGAATAAGGTTCATATTCAATTGGGAAAATTTGACAGATTGGGGTAGCTTGATGTGCTGGCGTCTGTACATAAACTCACGCCTTCTTCGTATGGGGATAGACAGAAACTACAGAATGCCACCTGCTACGATCCTTACATACTCTTTGTGTCTAGTTTATTCCGGTTAAATAAAAAAACCGGTCAAATGCGAGTCGGATTCGCATACTGAGGGTTCCGTACAATTTTTTAGGTATGTAATTTAATTTACCACGGGATTTTTTTTTGTACCTGACTAAAAAAAAAATTATTTGAAAATTTACTGTTTTCGGATTTTTTCCTTTACTTTGTGCTACATGACCAATGTAGCTTTTTGCCAGTTTTCATGATTCTAGGTCAACGGGAAGTACCCTATAGGTTTTAATTCCCTTGCGACTGTCAAAATATGCGGCATAAACGGAACATAAACGCCGTTATGTATCATAACGTATCTTTTGATTGCGTTGACTTAAAGTTTGATTTTTTCACTGTTTCAAGGGATGGAAGTACTGAGTATTTGATATTAATTTCAACTAATGACTCCACGCATTCCTGAGAAAACGGGTCTTGATAGACCGACAGACAGATAAGGGTACCGTTTTTCCTTTTGAGGCACCGAACCCTAAAAATATTTTTTTTCTTATTTTTTTTTTTCTAATATCCATTTCGTTTGTTGCAGATCCCAACAATATCACCAGAAATAGTGTTGTGAACGACAGTGCTAAAATATATGTGTGTAAAGTGATGCAGTACAGTGTGACACGGTACCAAATGAAGCGACGTAAACTACTGGCCCTAATTCGGTACAGTGAATAGACAACAATGTTAGTGACACGCGCCTGGGTGTTCCTCGCAGGATGTCTTGCTATCGGTAAGTGGATCTGACTGTACTTTTATAGACTTCAGTGAAATGAGAAAGTTGATCGGCGATAGATAATACAACTATGTTGTAGGTGGTACCGCGCATCTGTACGTGGTATGGTAACATTTTGACCTTGAGATGGCTTAGCGTAGTACGGATTTTTAATAAAATCCGAGGCCAACTTGTACTGGTTTTGTTACCACTGATTGGCGGCCTCTGGACCGCCAATCCGCCAAATTTATCGACTTTAGCGAACTTTGCCGATAATAATCGGCAAAGTTCGCTAAAGTCGATAAATTGGGCGGTTTTATAACTCTCCCAAAAGTAGATAGAGCCAACGTTTACTGACGCTGAGAGGAGCTAATAAAACTTTTGTACAAGAAAAGAACAACCGACCAAACGACGAACGATAAAAAATACACTACAAAGTTAAACTAAAAGTAATTTTTCACTTTGATGTTTTTTTTTTGTAAGTCGGTTATTTTTATTTCTATTTTTTTTTTATTTTTCACTTTTTTTTTTCTTTTTTTTCGCT
This sequence comes from Hydraecia micacea, assembly GCA_914767645.1. Taxonomy (NCBI): domain Eukaryota; kingdom Metazoa; phylum Arthropoda; class Insecta; order Lepidoptera; family Noctuidae; genus Hydraecia; species Hydraecia micacea. Next base: position 4,560,539 of record OU611783.1, on the reverse strand, counting down.
TGCCGTGGTTGGTCCGTGGATGGGTGACCATAGGTAATACGGGCTGGTATCCGCAACTCCACGTCAATGCGCGTATTTTGCGTACGGTGCGCTGTACATGGTTTAATTGAAATAAATGCTTTGAAATTGAGTTACATTTACCGTAATTTAATTTACCCACTTCTTGTACAATTTTCATCATACATTAATAATTTCTAATTACTTTGTTATGTTACAAATTAATTTTATGTCGGAAAATGGTTCCGACATGCTTTGTTCGCTTCGAATTTAATTTTGTATTTCTAAAGAACTGGAAATTATTTGGTAAAATATTGAATAGGTAATACAGTAATAAATCTATACAAATATTATAAAGAGAGGGACCCGGGGCTTAATAATAACAGCCGCACAGGTCTTTGCCGCGGTTGTTCTGTTAATGGGTGACCATCTTTACATATCAAGACCCCTCCGTGTCTCGGAAAGCACGTTAAGCCGTTGGTCCCGGCTGTCATTCGTGGAACTTTGACAGTCGTTACGGGTTGTCAGAAGCCCGAAAGTCTGACAACCAGTCTTACCAAGGGGTATCGTATTACCCAGTTACTGGGTTGTGGTGGTCAGATAGGCAGTCGCTCCATGTAAAATACTGGTATTCAGCTGCATCCGGTTAGACTGGAAGCCGACCCCAACATAGTTGGGAAAAGGCTAGGCAGATGATGATGAATTGAAGGTAACTAAAAATCTACCACAGCAAACGTTAAACTGACCTTTTGAGTGTATGAAAAGCCTGTACAATGCGAGGTCAGCTAAACCTGGCAAACTATAGCTTGATTGTCATCTTGTGTACGAACGATGGCCATTACATCTTCTATTTTCTGTCGTTCCGACAACGGAAATTAATGTATTAATAGCTAGGCTACAATCATAGCTACAATACATTACTTTACTCGCGGACTAGCTTTTGCCTGCGGCATCGCCTGGATAGATGTCATAAAATATCCCACGATAACGTACTGCCGCGATTAAAAGAGTATCTTATGTGTTAATCTAGGTTATAAACTATCTGTGTGCCTTTTATGCAATTCCGTTCAGCCGTTTTTGTGAAAATCAGGAACATACTCGTACATCCAGTCAAACAAAATAAAAATGTTCGTTACTATTGATTATATATTATGTAATAAATAAATAATATTAAATTTTATTAAATTATGTAAGATAATCCTAAACTTATAGAGAATAAATACAGGATGGAGCTTAGTGCAAATACAAAAGGGAACAAATGCACCACATGTTTACACCTTGTAAAGAAAAAAAAAGGGAAAACAATTATTGTTTTATTTTCACAGAAATGCGTACACGTGTAAGACTTAACGTGTTGTTGTTCTTGATTACAGGTTGGTACTTAACTGATCAAAACATATAAAGAAGCTGTATTAGATGTTTAACATCTACATAATCAGCCTATAATGCTCCCACTGCTGGGACACAGGCCACCTCTCTGTGAGAGGGAGTGGGCCGTTATCCACCACGCAGGCCCAGTGCGGGTTGGTAGATGTCACATGTCTTCGAATTTTTGGTTCTAGGACATGCCGGTTTCCTCACGATGTTTTCCTTCACCGTTTTGAGAGCAGTGGTGATGAAATAATTTAACAAAGTAAAACGCCTGTCAGGGTTCGAACCTACGACCTATATCTCGTAAGTCGCGGTCGTTACCACTGGGCCACCACTGCTCTCTCTCTCTGTTTAACATCTAATACCTACAGCTCATATGTGATGAATTAAGAAACTGATTTTTACGAGAATTTATGCAAAACGTAGAGTCCATTCACAGTCAAAGTCAAATCATTTCTTTCAAATAGACACACTTTTTAACCTCAACATTACAAGACAATGGTATTGCCCCTTCCAAATGTAGTTTCGTATGGAAAAGAATGGCTAAAAAACTCCACAGTAACTCTTTTACAATGGTTTATAATATTTTGCACACATTAATTATCCTATATTCTACTAATCACATCATACTTCACACTATAATATTATAAAGGCGAAAGTTTGTGAGGATGGTTAGGTGGATGGATGTTTGTTACTCTTTCACGCAAAAACTACGGAACGGAATTTGATGAAACTTTACAGTAATATAGCTTATACATCAGAATAACGCATAGGATACTTTTTATCCCGATATTCCCACGAGATTGGCACTTATGCGAGTGAAACCGCGGGACACTGCTAGTAATAATATAATTATGTACGAGTATGAAGATGATGTATTTTATTACTACATTTGATTTACATATCTCGGAACCATGGGGTCCCGGTCCTTTGGAAGGCGTACGAGGGGCCGAAGCCAACTCGCAGAGGCCCCTTAGGAAAAATTAAATGAATTTTTATAACCTAACCTTTTTAATATAATAATAATTATGTACAAGTATATAAAAAGGGAGGGGAAATAATCAAAGTGCATCAAAAAATTCGTCCGCATCGCTGTCAACAGGAAACGTGCCCAAAAGGCTGGCAGCATTGCCACATTGTATGGCAATACTGATTCTTTGGCCAAAAAATAGGCTAGCCCTCTGGTCACGTGAAGAGTCGACCAACCGCTTGGCGATGTCTCGAAATACTAAGTGGGCACTCGGGGCCACATGGCCCTAGTGTTTCAACCCCAAACGGCTCAAATATATAAGTTCCAAAGAGATTGGAGTATACCTTTTTAATGGGAAAGGTTTCTTCCCCTAAATGTGATACCTACTTGTGGAATAATAGATGATATATATCATTTGTTGATGGAATGTGTTCAATTTCATCCAGAGAGAGAGAGGAATTATTGGAAAAATTGGATCTGGATAAATTGCAGGTCGGAATCATGAATTCTATACTCTCAAACCCCAACAGTGCAAGAGCTTGTCTTTTGTTTAAACTATTATCATCTTAACTTACCCAAGTAGCAAACAAATGTCTAAAAAAGGTATTGTAGATATCTTGAAGGCAAGTAGACGAATTCCAGCGGTTGTCTTGGCTAAAACTATTATGTCCCTCAAGATATCTTCTAGATACACTCCAAGGGGGAGTTAAGTAAAAGTGGGCACAGCATTTAAGAACATGTTAAGAAAGAGTTAATACTACTGTTTAGATAAACTTTAACCCTATTTAAGAATGTGGTTTTGCTGAAGTCTTAAGCACTGACTTCAAGATATCTTGTAGGTTGACTTAAGATCAAGAAATAGACTTAAAGATATCTACAATACCGAATTAAAACTATCAATATTGAATTGCAGATATTCAATCTTATCTTAGTGAAGTATAAATAAAAACTTATTTGGCTTTAAAATGCTTTAAGTAACATTACTTTAGAAAACATGGTGAACTTTTAAAGTATTACAAAAACTGTTTTAAGACTTATGAAAATGGCGATTAAACAAAAATTTTTTATGACTAGAAAAGGCTTTCTTATGTCGTTGAATGCATTAGAAATTTAAAACGCATGATCATTTCTCGTGTAAAATCTATAGATAGTGCTATAAAACAGACGGGCTTTTAAAATACTAGAAAACAAACAATAAAATGTTGTATAATAATATTGCAAATTAAAAAATTTTGGCATTCAGTGCAGATTACTACATTTTCTATAAATGTGTGAGTTATTAATGTAATTAGAATTACTATAACAAAAATGTAAGATCAATCTACTCTAGTTTTTGATGAAGTGTTGTCGGCAATTTTTTTATAATTTTTTCACTTATAGTGCAAAATGGCGTTAAATCTTATTTTTCCTAACGAAGTAAGATTTTAGACAATGCTGATTTTGTAAGGCTAGTTCAGACAAAGTAAAGACAAGTTACACTTGAAGTAGTACTACTTAAGAGATATTATACTTAACCTATACTTAAAACCGTTTTGGTGAAGTACTATTTAATTTGTTTGGTATTAAGTGATTCTATAGTTTGATTTAGTTAAAACCAGATTACGTCTTAATGTTTTCTTAACTTGTCATTTCATCGTCCTTGTGTGGTTCTTGTTTATTTTGTGGTGAAAACAGGTTTATGCAAGATAGTCGAAAGAATATTATAAATAGGACTTATCAGCAGGGAACAGCAGATTTTTTTTCCACTTACTCACTACCACTGAATGAAAAATAATTGAGATGTAACATTTGGTAGGTATAAGAAAAGGAAAATTAATTATCACATATAAATGATCGCAATTTTATTGTTATTAAATAATTATTTAGGTATCTTAATGCCGTTTTGCAAAATTTCCTTCATTTCAGTTACGAAAGGTTTTAAAAATTCATTAGACTGAGGTTTTCCAATACCACAGTAAATTCCAATGGTCATTACAGGCACAGTGTTCATCTCATGAATGTTACATAGAATTGGCCAAAATTCTACTTAACCCGTAACCCGTCGATATTTACATTTATAAGTACATAAATTGACATTTTTGTCCAAATTTTCAAAATACTGCACAATATTTTTTTTAAATCCGTTATGCCAGTATTTTCCACTGCCACAGAGTTCAATACGAGTATCTACAGATTTTACTGTTTTCAGAAGTGTTCTAGCGTCTTTTGGCACAACACCCGGATCATGCTTGTAAATAATCTGCAATAAGCCATTGATTGCAGTATGTGGTATATTGTGATAAATAGTAATAGACCAGTTTCTTAATTGAACTCTAAAACCAAAATCACGATCAACTTTCGATGTGTTACAATCAGCTGTCGATTCATTAGAGTGGGAATCACAGTCCACTTTACGATTTCCAAATTTTCCGCGGTATCATCTTCCTCGTAATCCGTTAACGTCACTGAGGACCGACTCGAAGATATCGCATTGTTAGTAACGTTTGCAGCACTTATAGGCACATTGGTTAAGTTTAATTTTTTATATTTTATAACACGCCGACGAAAGCCACCAGATTTTTTTAATTTTTCCACTTTATCCATATTTCTACTTGGTTCTATTTGAAGAGAACGTCCCGTTAAATGTATTTTTACTCTAAACTTACTAATTTTAGTCAAAAAGGAATAAAATATACTCAGGAAAATCAGTTTCTAGAATTTGGTATTATAATTATCTTAATTCTATCTACAAAATCAATTTTTTCTTTGTTTGTCTAAAAAGGTACTTCAATTATTCAATTGAGTTTTAAGTGAGCTTTAAAATATTCTGAGTATAGTAAAAAAATATTTTTAGTTTTAACTGTAGACATACTTAATACAAACTAGTTTTAAGAATACTTAACTTGGTTTTTGGTATTCCTAACTTACTTAAGTAGCACTAGTTTAAAACGATTTAGTATTAAAGAAAGAAAAGACTTAACGAAATCCTTTTTGGTTTAGCTAAATCCAACTTTAGATAAAGTATAGATATATAAGATTTAATCACTATTCTTGTTTGCTACTTGGGTAAACTAATGATGTATAACTAGTGAATAAGATTAATCAAACTGTCATATACATGTAGTACAAAAGTCCAAAAAATAGAATAAAAAAAAGAACTTTTTTTTTAATTTATTTTTTAGCCTATTTTGTGTCCCACTGCTGGGCAAAGCCCTCCCCTTTTCTCTTCCAAACCTCCCTGTCTTGTGCGATCTCTGGCCATGTTGGCCCTGCGAATGATATTAGATCGTCACGCCACCTTCGCCTTGGTCTACCTCGACGGCGATGTCCTGCCTCAGGCGTCCAGTGAGTGACGATCTTTGCCAATCTCTCCAGGTGCATTCGTGAGACGTGTCCGGCCCATTCCCACTTCAGCCTGGCTGTTTTTTCTCTTAACTTTATCATACCAAACAAAAATTCACTAACAAAATAAATAGTCACAAATATTCGTTTTAAGCTTAGTTAAAAGCTTAGGCTACATAACAGCGAACACCCATTGTTTCGATAGTTTTGTACCGTTGTGCAAGTATGCACAGTTCATAAGTATGCCGGCGGATAAGCGAGACTAAACGGGAGTTAATTTGCGTATAATGGAAAGAATGTCTACGGGTAAAAATTGTGATAATACGTACCTGTGCTTGTACAGACGCCAGCAAATCAAGATCTGTCAAATTTCTTTAATAGATTTTCAAAGTTGATTGGGAAAATTCGACAGTTTCGGGTAGCTTGATGTGCTGGCGTCTGTACTAAATGTGGATGTGTGGACTTTTATAAGCTTTAAATACTTTGGTTTATACCTACTACTTACCAGAATTTTCGCTCTTTTCTTAGGTTCACAAGTTTCACAACCCGGTTTAGAGTACATAAATAAATACAAATATTTGCTAACTTATGGCAATTGCTGTATTTTCAAGAACGCTAGCATTCTAATCTCGGCATCAATTTATCAAAAATTTCTAAGGAAGAAATAAAAAGTTCTAAGGAAGAATTTCAAGAAAACCAATTTTACAATGGAAAATTCTAATTTGTCCTAACCTAACTTGGTTTCCGTACGTCATTTTCGGGTGACCACTGAAATTCAGCGCCATGATGAGCTCCCTCCTAGCACAGCATCATGCTGAGTGGAAGCCTTCTTGTCTATGACTGACGTGCAGGCTGCCAACTATTTCTGTTCTTTGGTCGTGCTTATATCAATCAATCAACTCAGCCTATCGCAATCCTGGACATAGGCCTCTCCCAGGATGCGCCACAACACCCTGTCCTCCGCCTTCCGCATTCAATCGGTCCCAACCACCTTATTGAGGTTCGTGATAATATACTTACCTATTTTGTTATTTTTTATTATTAGAGTTAACTGATTTTTTGTAGGCACACGTTTTTGTGACAAAAAAAAAACAAATTTTCTTTAATTTCTTTCTTTGTAAGGTCAATAATCTACAAATCTACATAATCCTCTCTGCTAGTGAAGTATGAGATAAATAATCCAGTCTTTTACCGTATACCTCCTATTAAACACTGTTATTTACCTACTAATACTCTTAATACTTATACTAGCTTATCTCCTGACAATATATTAGCGTTATCAATCAATTAACTCAACCGTAAGATGAATGGTTTAGATATAACAGACATTTATTACACTCGGTTGGATACTTACAAAGTAAGGTGGGAAATAATTATGGATAATAAACCTGTTACATAATGTTTAACTTTCTGTGTGTTCGAAAGTTGGGAAGAAATCACAACTCTGTCCACGTTAGTTATATTTCACTTGAGAGTTGTAACCTAACGTTAACTTATCAAAAGTTCGCGATTCGATGATGATCGAATATTTTCCAGAACTATGATAGCCAGTAAAATAATTACCAATGTAAAACATTTGAATCTGATGATTTTATAGTAGAAGTATATATACGTACCTATATCACCAAAATATTTTTTTCCGTACTTTCTACGAAACCTTTACAAGGCGTTTCAGGATCGTGGTTCAGGCGGATTAAAAATACGGGTCCACTTTTCGAACGCCCGAGGTCCGGATTGTAACAACTTAATTTTGGTTGGTTTAGCCACATTTTTCTATTAGCCTCGCCTCAGAAGCGTAATGAGTATTTTATTCTCTAAATGTTTCAGTTTTGTTTTTGCCTTGATGATAATTCTGTTCAAAACTATTCCCATTTATGATTTGACATCACAGGACCTAATCAGTTACAATATAGCTGCTAAGTGATAACTCCAATACCAGCTTAACTGACTGCTAATTAAACGTTTTTTTTTAATCCGACTTGTGAAAAGAAGTTAGAGTAGTTTTTATATTGTAGAATTTATCTAAAAAGCTATTCGTGAATTTTATTTCTAAAGTTGTCCGTGACTCTCACGTCTCCCGTATGTTCTAATTCTATGTGTTTAATTAATGTAAGGTCGACATTAATAGGATACTCCTTACGCATACAAATAGGTAGACGAATTTTATAACCCGGGTCTGGAATTGGATTCATCCCTGTTTTTTTTATTTTTTTTATTGCTACATGCGCCATTTCTTGACCTCGATCTGGCCAGGTGGAAAGCGATGTATGAGGTTTTGTTATATGATTTAAACAAAAGAGGTGAAATATTAGTTCCAACAAAAACGTCTGCTCAACTCTTCGGAAAATACAGGTCTAGACAAATATTAACATAAACCACCTACTAAAACTACCTAATTATTGATTCTAATTCACAAAAGCTTGTCAAATGCCAAGTACAACCTCAGTACAACTGTGTATCCGATATCAAGGTACCAGGCACATATGACTCAACAATGCTATGCGATTGCATTGAACTCATAACGTAATTGGGAACTTATGGCCATTCTATGGTAATGTTTCTGCATAGACGCGTCGCAAATAGGCCTACGGTATCTAAATGGACGCTCAACATGACTTGCCAAGCTAATTATAAGATGTAAGTATACATAATGTATCAGAAAGATGTAAGTTCGAGACTGCATAATGCAGTGAACAAAACCATCAACATTTACAGCTTAACTAAGCTCGAGGTGAAACATAAACTAAATAATTGGTTACAAACTTTAGATTATGCTCAAACCTTTAAGTATATAAAGTAAAACATTTTTTTTTTGTCGATGTAAAGGTATATAAATTTCTTTCTTTCTTTTTATTTTTTAATTTGTATTTTTAGATAATGTAGATGCTATAATTTATTTCTCATTGTATGTTTCAAAATTTAAGTTAAATTTATATATTGTAAAGTGTTGGAAGTATTCCTAGGCTACAAGGTTGTGTCTATGTAAGCCCTGCATCTTAAGAACCACTAACTCCCAAAATACAAGCTTGCCTTAGTTTGGGAGTTGGTAGATCACCAATTAAGTACGTGCTGCTGTACAACCATCAAACCTTATTAAATTGTCCTGTACATAGATTAAGTTTTTGTTGTCCTTTGAGACCGAAACAAATTTATTATTATTATTTATTATGTGGTCATATGTGGTCATGTTTTAGGGTACAGACCATCAAACTGAACAACTTTCTCCATGGGACCAAGATTGTAATCGTGAAAATATTAAGACCTAAATATCGACTGTCCTAAACAAAACTTCAATAGCGAATGGGGACGAGTGCATCGACGCCTAAGTGTCCATTTGTTTTTGTATTTATTTGTATAGTTAGTCATTTAATTTAGCACCTAGTGAAAAAAGTTGTGTTAAAGATTGTAAACGATGTATATAAAATAGTTCTACTTATACTATTAATATCTAGCAGGTATAGAAGTTTTGATATTTTTATCGTGATTACATAGTTGGTCCTATGGGGAAAGTTGTTGTGTTGTTGTACCACACCCTTAAGGGGAAATGGGGGACTTTTGAAAAAGCCTAAGTAAAAAGTCATAAGACGAGGTTTGGCTCTCGCCTATTTCCTCCTCCAATATTGGACCCATTTAAAAGATATTTCATAAACTGGGTAAGAAGGATATATACTGTGTCCTTATGTTTTTCTTTTTTCATTAATAGTTGTCAAATTTGTACACTAGGCCTCTGTCGACAGCGGTTCAAATCGGCAACTTTGAGCATTTTTTGAGGGTTCTAGTGCTTGTAAAAATAATGTATCATGAAAACGGAAACATAGGGACATATAAGAAGTTAATGTTTATTATTCTTTAAAAAATCATTGCTTTATGGTCATTAACCAGAACGAAAACAGGTGAGAGCATTTCTATGGAGAAAAGACCACCCGCATTTCCTCTTAAATATTGCCACACATTTGTGATACATGCTGCATATTATACATATTATTGGACCTTCGTATGTGATACTTTATGCCAAAAAAAAAAATCGTAGGATCCTAAAAAAATAAACTTGCTCGTCCCACATCAGTGAGAGTCATCTTTTGAAGTTCTTAGAAATTCTAGCTTTATATTTGTATGTAAATAAACCTGTTTAAGTAATTTTACTTTGAGGGTGTGCTAGACATTCACTCAAAGTAAACCACTTAAAGCAAAAAAATTCCATGTTATCCCTAAACTACTTTCAGGGATCATAAAGGATAACTTCGCTTATTTAGATATTCTAGATTCAATATTAACTGAAAACCGAGTGTCTGAAAAAACTTTTTGTATTCAAATAACCCTTGTATAATATTTTATGAAAATACTCTTTTTTTGTAACAATTATAATTTACTCATGAGTTGGAAAGGGCGAAATGTCTCCTATTTACCTGTTACCATGGTAGAAGAAAATATTGTTTACTTACAAAGAATATGAAATACATACATACATTATCTATATATATAAAATTCAAAATCCTGACTGACTGATATATCAACGTACAGCCTAAACCACTAGTCCTAGAGACATGAAATTTGGAGGGTGTGTTCTTTGTGAAGAGTAGGTATCCACTAAGAAAGAGTTTTTCGAAATTCGAGGGAGAAATTTCACGCGGACGAAGTCGCGGGCAGAAGCTACTATATAATAAAATCGTTAGGCCTCTCATTTCTTGTGCCAGCACGCAAGTCTCATCTAAATTTTGCCCGCGATGGCAACAATGTCATCCGCCCATCATATTTTATTAAACACCTCATACGAGTACCTACAATACACACTACATCATACCAAATACACTACTTACACACCAAGCACACTCTAACAAATTATGTCAGATACCTACTTAAATAATGTTTTTTATGTTTTTAATTATCTTTCTTAACTTTAATTTTTTGATTCTGATTTAGATGAGTTCGTATTGCACGAAACTCATCTCATATAATTGGGAAAAGCTTTCATGTTTTTAATTATCTTTGTTGACTTAAAATTTTTTTTTTTTTTGATTGTGTTTCAGATGAGTTCTTATTGCACGAAACTTGGCTCATGTAATTGGGAAAAGAAACTGGCTTCTGTAACACAGGTACAGTCAACAGCAAAAGTGTATGATGAAAATTAATTATAACTTTTGGAGTCAAAACTGATCACAAATATATGGCAACTGTACTCTAAGTAAATGTTTGGTATAATTTACAATCACACACTTTTGAATCACTTCGACGCCACACCGTTCTGACGCGAACTCCGTTCATTAGAATTGAAATTCTGATTTTCATCATCTACTTTTGCTGTTGACTGTACTATACCTAGCGCAGGAGTCAGGGCCTCACTAGCTTGTTAAACATTTTTATTTTTATTGCTGAATGGGCCAATAAAGAATGTATTATTTATTGTAAAAGCAAGCACAAGTACCAAAACAAACCACAAGTAATAATACAATCACAACAATGTCCTTCATTAATGGCATTGTGTCAACATTTGATTGTCCTCATAACACAACCGACATACTATAAGTATATAGGTAGGTGTCACGTCCCACACCACACCATGACCTCTATATTAACGGACAAATGAACCGAGCTTAGTCACTCCTAACGCTTATCAGGACCAGACTGATTTGTTTTGCATCTTTATACCTTTTTAGGGTTTCGTACCTCAAAAGGAAAAAACGGAACCCTTGTAGGATCACTTTGTTGTCCATCTGTCTGTCTGTCAAGAACCTTTATCTCGGGAACGCGTGGAGGTATCGAGTTGAAATTAAAACCATATACTCTACTCAGTTCTACAGTCCCTTGAAGCTGTCAAAAAATCAAACTTCTAAGTTAACATAAATAAGAAATATACGGCCGTTTATGCCGCAAAAACGTATATTTCGACACTCAAGGGAATCAAAATGGAATAAGAACGTTCAAGGGAATAAGAACGTTCACAGAGTCTGATCTCAGACTCAATCTGATAAAATAACTCTAATTTTCCTAAATAATACATATTGCACATTGATTGTCGCTGAGATGAGATTTCGACTAGATTTCAAACGTTTTTAGTTACGGGAATTGACCTTCTGATCCGAGTGCAAAATAAAGAGAAAGAGAGAAAATAAAGTTTTGGTAATTTAGTTTAGGTATAAAATTCGATAAGTATTCAATTAGTTCGGTAGATATTTCTGCCGTCCTTTAACTAAAAAGCCGTTAACCCTCAAATGGTCAATTTTTACTTTTTAATAGAAAGTGATAGAGTTTTAAATTCTCTATCTTTCTGTCTAAGAAACATTTTTATAACATAAATAGTTCCAAAGATATGGACATCTTTTAGGCCGTTAAGTAACATAATTTTTGATGATTCCATCACTTGAAAGCGTCTAACCCACACTTCTTAGCTTAATGTACTTTAAAATACCTTAACTGCCCGATGTGATGATTATTTTCTAGCCTTCTACTTAACTAAAAGCACGTTATCTGATTTTTCTTGACTATAAAGACGCTAACGGACTATAACTTCTTTATAGTTAGCATTTAAAGAACAGTTTATGTGAAAAAATTTACTTATTTGCAGTTACCAGCCCTTAACGCTGTTTTAGTTAAGCATGTAATTCTGCACATTTCCCAGAATACTTAGCTAAAAAGCAGCTAAGCCTCATTACTTAGCTAAAAGGCAGTTAGCCGACTCTCGCGCCGCTTTCACTCCGGGGTTGAGTGGGGTGCGGGTGCCCTGCTCAAGCCATCCGCCGTCCCGTCGGACTAAATCTTTCCACCCGGAGGGCACTGACACTGACTCTGTCAAAGATATGAACTACGAGATCTAACTAAGATCGAAGAAGTGACGATACAGATGAAGATATTGAAACAGAAAAACCCAAAACGACAAGAAAACAAAATCAAAAGTCATTTATTCAGACTAGGCTGAGAATCAGCATTTTTCGAACGTCAAAATTACAAAAGACAGTCCCCAAAACGCCCGCCCTTCACCACTTCCTAGTGCTTACTTACGATCCAAAAAAATAAATACAATAAACTCAAAGAGCTAGCGAGTCTCTTTAATTCCGTCATCTAAGAGGGTACAACGCCCGAGGCGTGGAGCAGAGATGCGGTGGTTCTGTTCTTCAAAAAAGGTGACAAATCCTCGCTGAAGAACTATAGACCCATCTTACTGCTGAAACACTTATACAAGCTGCTCTCGAGGATCGTCACGGACAATCTCGCGAAGAGACATGTCGAGTTCCAGCCGCCAAATCAAGCCGGTTTTCGAAAAGGCTTCAGTACCATAGACCACATCTATGTTCGGCAAATTATACAGAATACCGCGGAGTATAACCAGTCCTTGTGTATAGCATTTGTGGACTACGAGAAACGATGCGACTCCGTCAAAATATGGGCAGTTCTGGCCTTTCTGCAACGATGTCGAATTGACTGACGCTACATCGAAGAGACGAGAGAGAGAGAAAGATAGAGAGAGCGCGCGCGCGCGCGTGCGGTGAGATGTTTGTACGACGCTGCCACAATGACTTTTCAGATCCAGGATCAGAAAACAACCTCATCCAAAAAATGGAGGCTCCATTTAGGTTGTGCAACATCTGGTCTAACTGTTTCAGCGTCTGTTCATCTTGTTCGATTTGGCGATAACATCGCCATATTGACTAAGTCTCTCCAGCCGAAATGGAGCCTCTCGGTGGGTTGGCTTCAGCTTAAATTTGGACAAGACAAAATTCATGTACAATTCGCACATCTTAACGAGTCCAACCAAAGTTTTGAAGGATTATGTCTACCTAGCGCAAGTCAACCAGCTCAGTAGACACAACTTTGAGAAAGAAGCCGACTGAAGGATCCAGTTGGGCTGGGCAGTATTTGGAAAACTTCGTCTTGTCGCCTATCCCGCAGTGTTTGAAGACTAAGGTCTTAACCAGTGCGTCCTGTCTGTCATGATATACGTTGCCGAAACGAAGACATTGACGGTCGGGCTGGTCCACAATTCAAGGCCGCTCAGCGCGCTATAGAGCGAGCTATGCTCAGTCTCTTTGAAGTATAAAATCAGGAATGAAAATATCAGGAAAAGAACCGCAGTTACCGACATAGCTTGCAGAGTAAGCAAACTGAAGTGGCAGTGGGCTGGCCATGTTTGTCGAAGGACCGATGGCCGGTGGAGCAGACGAGTCCTGGCGTGGAGACCGCGTATCGGCAAGTGTCGAGTGAGCCTCCCACCAACTAGATGGATCGACGGCCTACATAAGGTGGCTAGGACAAACAGGATGCGGAAGGTAGAGGACAGGGTGTTATGGCGCAGCTTGGGAGAGACCTTTGTCTAGCAGTGGACTGCGATAGGCTGAGTATATTGATGACTGTGTTTAATTTAGATATTGTTATGTTCCTAAATACTTAAAACTACAACCTTTTACTTATGGATCCGTCCGCGTAGAGGTTGGTAAACGATATCATTTCGAATAATTAACCCACGGGAATGAACTACTGGTATAAAAAGTATTCAATGTTTTATTCCAGGTTATGGTCTACCAGTGTGCCAAATGTATCTATCTACACTTGAAAGTGCTGCTTATGTTTTATTATTTATTTAGTGTGCAATTTTACTACATATTTTATTAGGTACTTTTATTTGTTATAATATTTAAATAATTTAGGACTGAAGTTGCCTCATGTCTGATATAATGTAGCCTTTAGTTTATTACAATAACTGGGTTAGAAGTTTTCTATTAAATCAATGGTTGAATCAATGGAATAAAGAACATGGATTAAGAATATTGTCCATGCCAAATAATGAGCTCATGACCTGTTAGATCATAATTAGTTATAAGTTGATTATTATTGCGTATTAAAATTATAAGTAATTCTTTTATCTTTTAAATGTTGAATTATATTTTTGATTTTTAAAAGAACATGATGTTAGTATTTAATTAATTACTCACATATTTCCATATGAATGCTACACTATACAGAAGTTAACCACAAGCGAAATATTTTTAGCCACCTTTTAGTTAAGTAAAGTAGTTAAGAGTTTACAAAAATTCCATATAACATTGCCAACAATTAGCTAAAAAGCATCTAAAGCCCCGTAACTGCTCATTAGGAAAGTTATTGAAATTGAAATTAAAGCGAATGTCATGACTATAAAGCAGTTATGTCACTTAACAACTTTTTAGTTAAGTATTTCTAAACAAAATATAACAAACATTATGAAGCTTAACATTTTAAATAAATTACTTGACTAAAAAGCCGCTAAGGTATGGATAACGGCCTTTTAGTACAGTAATAAGATGCAATAACTAGGTTACATGCTTAACAAAATGAGAAAAATGAATTTTAAAATTAATTAATAATAGTTATTGGACAAAAAGGGTTATCTACGATAAACAGAAAGAAATATCAATTGATGTGTCCAACAATCATTATCCTAAGTATCATAGTTTTTAAGAAACAACGATTCCCACGTTTTTTCGCATTTACTCCGAAACAACTTTTTGGGCTTAACGGCCTTTTAGTTAAAGGACGGCAGATTTTCTGAGCTAAATCTGAATATTAAATTTACATCCAAATCGAATTCCCTAAACGGAAAATTCCGAATCAAAACAATTATACATAACCCTATTAACTAAGGCCAATGGGTTTCCTTTCAGCTGTACATATAGATCTACTTCTAAGGTATTTATTTTTTAAATATCGCAACATTATGCTGAGATCGGAGCCTTTTTCTTCGGCCATTCAATTAAGTTCACGTTCAGTTTTTGGTGGATATATCTGAAGGATCTAATATACAAGCTTTGTTGTTGTTGAATATCGTCAATGAGGAAACTTTTTAAGTTTTTTTAGAAGGTAGGTAGTTAATTTTTAAATTAACATAAGTCACTACTAAAGGATCAAAATAACGTTGTAAGGCACAACATTTGTGGAAAGTATTTCTCGTACTTAGCAGCAACCATACAGGATGTTAAAGAAATTGCGTGCCATAGCTTAGGGGTAGGTTCAGTATCGATATGGGAACCCAAGAAAAAAAAAACGTAAAAAGAATATTGCATGATTAACCTAATTTAGTACGGTCTACTAACTTAAAATAATTATCAATCGTTTAGAATTAAAATTATTTTATTTTTTTAAATGCTTTAATTACTTACCTACTACCGAACGCGTTGCCATTTTGTCCTTCACTTCTCGCGTCCGAATACAAAGGGCCGCCATTATTTGCTACTGAAAACGGCTCGCGACAAATGGCGCAAGATGTGCGCTCCCTAACGCTACGACGGTATGTAAATTCCAATTCCAATTTTCCCTTCGTACTTTAACGGGCTTAGGACCGTCAAAATACAAAACCTACAAAAAAGATCTTGTGATCTTGTTTAAGTAGTATTCAACAGAAATACGAGTAGGTATTTATTAAGGCGTAGGTACTTAAAAAATTGGAAGTAAAGTTGGAGTAAAGTGGAAATTACAAATAAAGTAAGTAAGATAAGTATGTAAGTAATTAAAGCATTTAAACAAATAAAATATTTCTATACGATTTCTATTTCAAGTTAGTAATAGGTACTAAATTAGGTTGATCTTGCAACATTCTTTTTATGTTTTTTTATTTTTCCTGGGTTTCTTTATCGATACTGAACCTACCCCTAAGCTATGGCACGCAATTTCTTTAACACCCTGTATAGGTCCACCATCAAAAGAGAATAAGTCAATACGTATAAAGACTTTCTCGTTTATAAAGAAAGTGTGTGTGTATGAAACCTTCCTTTGGAGTATCTTTTGGCTTTATGTCAGACTAGCTCCTGCCCGCAACTTCGTCTGCGTGAAATTTGTTGTTCCCCCACCCACCCCGTCGCATCGCCTGCCCGCGCTAGTATTTCGTTTAGCGTTCTATCTGACCATTTTTTCTTTTTGCTCGGGTCCTTAGGGTCCGAGCGTGTAGCATGTAGGCCTATAGCTTTCCTCAAGAAATGGGCTATCAAATGCAAAAATAATTTTACAAATCGGACTGCTATTTCCAGAGATTAGCCCGTTCAAACAAACAAACTCTTCAGCTATTATTATAGGCCGATCGCTTAACTGAGACGTTGTCTGAGCTAGCAGCGCGGTGCGGGAGGGGTGTGGTGACGTGATGCGAGAGCTCAGTGATTGGTCAACTTGTGACAACTATCACCTCTCTCGCACCGCGCAGCTACCTCAGGCAACGTCTCAGTTAAGCGGTCGGCCTATAGCAATAGATTTACAAAGAAAGTGGAAGTGTGAAACCTGTAAATCTTACCCAACACACCTTTTCCTTCGATATATCAGCTTTATATCAGACAAAATAAATTCTTACGTAAAAGCAGATTCAGCTCATAATTCATTATATTATATTAATCACACTAATACTATAAGGGCGAAAGTTTGTGAGTGTGTTGTATGTTGGTTACTTCTTCACGCACTAACGGCTACACCAATTTTGATGAAATTTGGTATGGAGGTAGCTGACACCCTGGATTAACACATAGAATACTTTTATCTCGATATTCCCACGGCATCGACATTTATGCGGGTGAAACTGCGGGGCGCAGCTCTCTACAACGACGCCTATAATACATCATTTGTACATTTCCCTTCTAGATTAATGGTTCAACCTTGATAGAGAACCTACTAAAACCCTCTAAAGTACTGGATATCCTAGTGATCATTCTGTCTAATTACGTTAGGCTCGGGTGATTCGTTTATGCTTAGTAAGGAAGGCTTTGCGCAGTGAGACATAATCAATCGTCGACGCATTAATGACGAAACGTTTGTGTGCAAAATAATGAACCATTAAATTAACTGTCCACAAATATCCTAATTGCGTTTGAAAAGTCTTCCAATTTGAACACAATCCCATGACTTACAGTTTATGAGTCTTTGGTCAACACTTAAGAATAGTACGTCAAGTTACTTTGAAGGAAAGTTTAAACTTTATTGCAAATAAAACATGCAGAATTATTTTTTTGTTAATCCTGTACTGCCCCACTGCTGGGCAAAGGTCTCCCCCAAGTCCTTCCAGGAACTTTTTTCCCGCGCCACCTCGAACCAGCCCTGTCCTCCTGTCCCCAGTCCAGGTCATCTCGCTACCGCTTTGTGTGTACTTAATTGCAACTTAAAATGATTAATTTCGAAGTATTTATCTATCCACACACACAGAGGACATATTCTAAAGAACAACATCGAACAAGATACAAAACAAACAAGCAATTAATATCGAATTACCTTAAAAAATACAAGCACATTACTAACCGAATGGGAAATTATGAGGCACGTACCGTCACCAAAAGAGATAAGTATATTATTATAGTCGTCGGATATAGTTGAAGTTTAGTAAGAAACCAATGCATGTTTTCGAATGTAATTTAATTGGATAAATTAACTATTTGCATTATATTAATTTAATTAAATTTATTTCGAAAACATCTATCAGTTTCTTACTAAACTTCAACTACATATATCCGACGGCCTTGGTTACTTATCTCCTTTGGTGATCGTACATAAATAGTCTTAATTAATTAAATTGTTTATTAGGGTTTTTTTATTAGGAGGGCAGTGGTGGCCCAGTGGTATGAGAGCAGCAGGCTGTGGTGGCTCAGTGGTATCGGCCGCGACTTACGAGTTGTAGGTCTAGGTTCGAACCCAGACAGGCGCTTTACTTTGTGTAAATTATTTCATCACCACTGCTCTCAAAACGGTGAAGGAAAACTAACCGGCATGTCCTAGAATCAAAAATTCAAAGACATGTGACATCTACCTACACGCACTGGGCCCGCATGGTGGATTACGACCCACTCCCTCTCTCATAGAGGAGGCCTGTTCCGAGCAGTGGGAACATTATAGGCTGATTATGAATTAAATTGTACGCACAATTCGACCACTCCATTATAACACCAGTTGCATGGTTTTCCAATCCTACTTACAAATAGGAATTCCTAATGAATGCCTTAATTATATGAAACATGGTTGACTAACATGTATTCACTGGGAAATTACATTATTTCAAATAATTACTCCAAATAGTAATAATTTACTTGATTAAATTCTATGCAGTCAACAAACTAGTCGTACAAAACGTGTTTAGATATTCCCATCGTCATTCCTCGTGTGTATTAGATTCCTCAGAGCATTAGACGTTCTTAGAAAGTACTAGGATGTCATAACGTAGCAACAGGTCTAGCCTAGCGATCCCGTATGTGGGACGCCCGTATCCCGAGTCCAGTCTCGACACAAACACACGTGTAAACTCGCATTGATAGAGAAGTTTTCTATGATCCCTATACCTGTTTCTTTCTGATGATCGGCTAACGATATGTTAGAGCGAGACCACATAATTATGGATACGTTTCTATGAACTAGCTTCGATGTGTACACCGGTGTGGTTTGCGGGAACATTTCATTTCATTTTTCTTGTTTCATGGTTGAGTTCGTGGTAGAGAGGGAAGTATTGAAGGCCCAATGTAAAATATTTGTAAGCCAATAATAGAAGCATGTCTATAGAAGTTTAGCTTAGGTATTAAAATATTAGACGAAGATAAATAGAGCCGACGAAAAGCCTAAATAATTTTAGGATGTTTTCATTTTATTAAACGCGGGGGACCTATTTTATAAATCTTTGAGATAGAAATAGTAATTTGAATAAAAACAAATCGTGTTGGGAATTCAAATGAGAAAGTAACATTGGTTGTCCTTCTAATTAGCTTATACTTTTAGGTTTTAACGAATTTTTTGTGCCTATAAAAGATTTTCAAAACTGAATACATTAAATGTTCAATATTAAATTATTGCTTTAATACAATTCCTGTTTTTAAACAAAAGTAACATTTTAAAGTGTATTTTCGTTGTTGCCAATGACTTCTGCTCGATTATGGGACCCTGTTAGCAACTGGGAAACAGGGGAACGTCCGTGTTGCTTGGATAAAAGTTATAGAGAAAAAGTACGGGTTTGTTCTATAATGAGACGATTTAAATTAGGGGTATCAACATAAATAACGCAATGAATGTTGTTGAACTGTCAAAATGAAACCCATTGCTACTGATAGTTTGTTACGTAATTAGCCCGCAGATAAACGTACTACTTTCATTACTGTTAAATATGTGTCTTATTTATTTACTCACTTTACTTATTTATTCAATTAATACTAAAAATAACAAAATGAAATCCTAACTCCACTAAAACTATACAGAAACTAAAATATAGCGTCGAAAAATTCATCCGCATCGCTGTCGACTGGTAATGTACCCAAGAGACTGGCTGACTGTTAAATTAAATTAGTCTGCCTCATCCATCCTATAACTCAATACAAGCAACTGAATACACTAGAATTGCACTTTAAGTTATAATACATCTTTTATGAACTTTTAAAGTTAATAAGTTTAGTCACAGCAGTCAAAGGGTTACCTACTATAAAGTGTAATGAAGTAATTAAATTAAACTAACACAGTGCCTAGTTGAAGCGTATACATTTCGCTCCTGTTTTCTTAGTAGATATTTCATGGCTCAAAATGTCAGAATGACAAAGCGGTCGCCTTAAGAGACACCGTTTTGATACTTGCAAAGTGATTATTCGTAACGTTTTTGTATCCTTACGGTTCTTCCTGAGGGACTTTTCACATTCTGGAATAAAAAAAAGCTGTCTTTAAACTATTTTGTCTTCGGCTATATTCTACTTCTGAAAGGGGGGTTGGCAGGGACATCGACGCGCAACCTGCCCCCTAATTGCATAGCACATTCAATCGGAATCCTGAATCATTTTGAAGCAAATTGCTAATCCATTGCTTCATAAGTTCGAAAAATTTGTCTGCTCAACACGTAAATAACGCAATGAATGTTGTTGAACTGTCCAAATGAAACCGATTCCGATTGATAATGTGTTACACAATTGCCCCGCTGTTACCATGGATTCAGTACATGATTCTGAACTCGCTAGCGTTGAAAGTTTTCGTCGGTTATTAGCTGTTCCATACATTTTGACCGCGTAGGTATTGCACTTTTCTATGAAACAGCAGATTTTTTGAAGTGAAAACTTCTTTAGCGGCGTTGTACACTTTTTTTGTAATGGGTAAAAAATGTTAAACTCGCGTCAGGACACGTGACCTGATCGAAAATTCGTAAGACGGATGGAGAGTAGACAGCCGGCGCGGCGTAGGAGTATCCCCCTATCTTTCTATGGCGCGAAGTTTTCACTTCTGCCGGCACTCCCGGAGTGCAATCCGTCGTTTTTTTTTTTATAACCGACGATATATTTCTACGCTTGGGGTTCTAGAATCATGTGCTGAATTCATGATTACAGTTTGTGCGACGATGTCGTTGCCATCCTGTACACTAAGCCACCATGGAAATGTTGGAGGACCGATTTATTCATAATTATGCTAATACAGAGTACTGAGTTAGGCTCATAGTAGTTTAGTTTCTATACATTGGTAAACTATTTACTTTTTTTTTTTTTTTTTTTTCGGAAAACAAACAACCGTACATTGTATTTCACATTCAGTTACACCGTATGCTAAAGGTGAATGTACAGACGCCAACACATCAAGCTAACCGAAACTGTAAAATTTTCCGAATCAACTTTGAACCTTATATTTAAGCGATAAAGTTGAAAATCCATTACAGAAATTTGACAGATTGTAGTAGCTTGATGTGCTGGCGTCTGTATACAATCCACTACGTTTCCACAAGTTACTAGCTTATATTAGATACAGCTTTGGTAAAATTAAACAAAATCAATATACAACAACAATACCATTTTTTCGTTATCTTAAAATCCTATAGTTTATACCTACCTACATACTTACTTAAATACGTACGTACAATTACTTAAATTATTATTATTATTTCTTAAATTATATTACGTTCTTACTTAAATTATAAATACTTAGGTAATAATTTAAAATGTTGAGCAAAAAGCGTAAAAAATTGTTTTTTAAATTTATGTTTAGATAGGGCAAATACATAGACATCGTTAAAATTATTATTGTAAGCTTACTTTATTGTAGTTACAAATGAATATAATACTACCGAATTAAATTGCCCATGTATTCGATTCAGAACAATCTTTGACAGTTGTCAAAGATTAGACGACGATTTTTTTTTTTTGCGATTGCTTATTGGGCCTTCTCTTGACCTCATTCACGCCTGATAGAAAGCAATGGATGAATTCTATGATGGAATGAGCGTATACCAAGAAGATGCCTCAGGCACTGGAACTCCCACGCATCGACGAAACACAGCAGGCTGCTTCACGCCATAAATAAAATTGACGTAGTGTAGCAATTTGATAGACAGTTAGGCAATTACGCTGAACAAGTACCTAGTCAGAAATTCTATTGATAATATTCTGGAAATAAGGCTAGAAAAATGAAAATATGCTGAGTAATACTGAGGTTGAACTATATGGAATTGAAATTCGATTTCTCTTTATTCCATATTTTAGGCTACCTAACTTTCAGTCTTTAGTCAGGTTCTAGGTATATAAAATGTTTCATCTTAGTGACTCATCTATTTTCGAAGTCTAAGAGATTTTATACTATCTTTTGCCCGCGGATTCACCTGCGTGGTTTTCGGATCATATCCCACGGGAACGTACTACCGGGATTAAAGTATTCTATGTGTTAATCCAGGTTATAAACTATCTGTGTGCCAAATTTCATCCAAATCCGTTCAGCCGTTTTTGCGCCAGTCCGGAACATACTACCAGAAAAAAATTTAACAAAAAAACTATACTTTCCGCATCAGACTCGTTCCCACATTTAGCATTAAGTAATTTTTTTTTTTTTCAAAAATATTCAATGTACAGTTTTGACTTTTTATATATTTTTATATAAGTACTTGTACATATTATTATTTTAAGACTGTTAGCTTTTTAGATTATGTAAATATTCTATCAGATTAGTATGTCTTGAGATTTTATATTTACACATTCAAATATCTACAGATTTACAAATATTTAACATTTATAAACAAAGGGCATCAAAAAAATCAAATGTAAATATTTGATTTTTTATCAAAATCGACAAAAAAAAAATGTGCAGTTTTGACTATTTTATTATAGTTATTATGTACGTCTGCCCGCGACACCGTCCGTCCGCGTGAAATTTCTTGTTCTCCCGACCCACCCTCTCGCATGCCATCACCTGCCCGGGCTATTTATTATCAGCCATTTCTGTCCCACTGCAGGGCAAAGGCGTCCCTTCCCTCCTTCCACTTATCTCTATCCAGTGCTGTTACCCGGGCTATATCATTTCGTCTTCGCTTAAACTACTTTTTGACTTTTTTCATTCTGTTCGGCTCCTAAGGATAATAGCGTGATGATAAACAATAACCTATAGCCTTCCTCCAGAATTGGGCTATCAAATGCAAAAATAATTTCTCAAATCCGACTAGTAGTTCCAGAGATTACACCCTACATACAAACAAACAAATTTTACCTCTTTATAATATTAGTCATAATCTGCCTAGCTTTCTCCCAACTATGTTGGGGTCGGTTACCAGTCTAACCGGATGCAGCTGAATACCAGCATTTTACATGGAGCGACACCCTATCTGACCTCCACAATCCACAACCCAGTTACTGGGTAATGCGATACCACTTGGTAAGACTAGTTGTCAGACTTTCGGGCTTCTCGCTACCCGTAAAGTTTGTCAAAAATCCACGAATGACAGCCGGGACCAACGGCTTAACATGCTTTCCGAGGCACGGAGGGGTCTCGGTATGTAAAGATGGTCACCCATCCACAGAACAACCGCGGCAAAGACCTGTGCGGCTGTTATTATTAAGCCCCGGGTCCCTCTCTTTATAATATTTGTATAGATTTATTACTGTATTACCTATTCAATATTTTACCAAATAATTTCCAGTTCTTTAGAAATACAAAATTAAATTCGAAGCGAACAAAGCATGTCGGAACCATTTTCCGACATAAAATTAATTTGTAACATAACAAAGTAATTAGAAATTATTAATGTATGATGAAAATTGTACAAGAAGTGGGTAAATTAAATTACGGTAAATGTAACTCAATTTCAAAGCATTTATTTCAATTAAACCATGTACAGGCACTTTTGAATTGTCAAAATTATTTAGTCGGTCAGTTAGTCAGAAAGTTGAAGCTAGTTGCCCATTCCAAAACGTAGATCTCTATGGAGAAGAACAGGCAAGAAACTCTATGGACACTCTTTTAAATCAAGATATTACAAACTCCTGAGTACATTATTCTTGTTGCTTCTATGCATATTATGAGAGAACAATGTAAAAAAAACACACAAATGAAAAAACAATTCAAAATATAAGATTAAAAATAAGCCTTGGCAGTTAAGAGATGACCAGTCTTAACCGACGGCGCCCGTTCACGAACATGACGCGTGGATCAGCACCATCCAGCTCAACCATTTTGTAGGGAACCGAATGATCCAAAACACGCGCCACCATCAGTGAGACATTTAAGTGAGCATGACAATAAATAGCAGTATAAAATACAAATATATAATAAACAGGCACAATATAAGTGAGAGAGGAAGGGCGGTTCTGCACTATATCCGATCCGAATCCGAGAAATGCCGGTCCGAAGTGACCATAGTCCTATTTGTATGAGGGGTAGGGCACTAGATCCGAATTCTATCCGCCCGAATTTAGAACGTTCCGAATACGAATTGAAGTCGGATCTTTAATTCAGGTTCGGATCGGATGTAGTACGAAACCGTTCTTATTGCTTCACGCCTGAAACGGTTACCTAACGTAGCTGAAAATTATTCAGGACAAGGTTTTCCAATTTTATTGTACGAGTATTCGTTTACATCCCTTTTAAGGTTTTCTTTCTATTATCACTGGGGCTACAGACTTATGCGTTGCCTGTAAGTCAGATAGCCCGGACATGTTTTCTTTACTTTCAGAATAAGGCAATTTATTTGCTTACATATAGGTAAGTACGTAGGTACTAAGTACTTATTTTAAGTTATATTTAGA
The DNA here is from genome assembly GCA_914767645.1 of Hydraecia micacea. Taxonomy (NCBI): domain Eukaryota; kingdom Metazoa; phylum Arthropoda; class Insecta; order Lepidoptera; family Noctuidae; genus Hydraecia; species Hydraecia micacea. The sequence goes on along the minus strand of OU611783.1, from coordinate 4,535,927 downwards.
CTTCCTTATTGGTCTAGTGCATGAGGTTCTGGATTCCATTACCGGGTTTTTTTTTTACATACTTTGACATAATCTTTTTATTATCTGACATTATATACAAACAATTCTAATTTTTCACCTCTTTATTAGTGGTTGTAATCATATCACTTGGTTTTAATAGGTTTTTAAATTTTATTTTTATTTATCATCTTGATAGATTCTTATTTTCGGGTAGCTTGATATGCTGGCGTCTGTACTCAGGTTAATTGCATTTCGCTAAGTAATTGGTTATGCATCGGGTCTCAAAGCAAGTGCCTTACAATGTCCACTCGCTTGATCCATAAGACGCGTGACGTCATCAAGTCGAATCAGCTTCTAGGCCCTAGAAGCTAATTAATGTTATGTTAATTAATGTTTGATGGTAAGCCCATAGAATCTAGGAGTTTCCATCACACATTAATTTGCTTATAATTGATATTTTAGTTGATTAATTGTCCATTATTTTGTTTCGTAACGCATATAAACAGAGCTATTTATAAACAGTTAGAGATAAACCATTTTAAAACTGAATGCCCCTCCACTAAAATCTATAAATATAAACATTTGAATTGTGTATGCAATAAGTAGTGGAGGCGTGTTCATTTTTAAAATGGTTTATCTCTACCAATGTACTAGTAAGTTTTTAAAACGTATAACAGAAAAATGCTCATTTAATTTTCTTGTAGCCTACGTTCAAAGAAAGTGAAATTGTGACTGTAATCTAGATACGTAGTTCAGATATTTCGAAGAGATTTTTAAGCGGTAGGTTATGATTTCGTGAAAGGTATTGATTATATCAGAAATTAAGTAGGTATATCGAAAAGTTGCTGTATTCTATAAGTAAAAAATAAAACATAACGGGCAGAAAGGCTATCGTAAAAAATAAACGCAGAAGTAAAACTTCCTTATTTCATTAAACCCTGACTACACACATTGTCGATGTGTTGAAGAGCGGTTAAGAAACATGTCAAGACAGGTGGCCTATTGAGCATTACACACACAGCAATGTATGTGAGCTTAACACCATAACACTGTGAAGACGTGAGGCTCTACTAGTACCTTCAGTTTTCCCTTCATTCCACTGCCAAAAACCATCTTTAGCACCCTCAAGTTAAAGTTCAATTTCGTATGTGGATAATTCCAATTTACCACCTCGGAGTTTCTGTTAGCCTAGTACTCTCGAACGCACACACGTCGTGTCGCCGCGATTCTCATTCCATATATCAAGGTCACATAGACTCACATGCAGCTGCCATCGTCCGTCCTTGTCACGCATACTTGTAATATACCCGTGAGACAAGGGCAGAACTATTTTTCGATGTGTGACTACGCTGTCTAGACGTTTATGTGGATCTTGCGGTCACCACCATGCTTTCCTTAGAAACTCGACAATGATAACTTTATTGAGGTACCTACTCGTTAGAAGAATTTTCTGTGACATTATTTTCATAACTTTAAAACAATACTTTTTCATAGCTTTTTTCAGTTTAGTGTGAATAGAAACTGGAAAGTTACTTATAATTTTGATGTTTTCTATTTCAAGTAAATAAATAACCATTATTTATCAAATGAACACAAAAAAATTAGATATTTATATGCTAGAAGAAGTACTTCTCAATTTTGCTGCATGACGTATGATGCGCCATTGCAATGTGAAGTACCAGCGGCGGCGGCGGGGCAATTGCGTAACACATTATCAATCAGAATCGGTTTCATTTTGACAGTTCAACAACATTCATTGCGTTATTTGCGTGTTGAGCAGACGAATTTTTCGATCTTATGACGCAATGGATTAGCAATTTGCGCCTATAATGTTCCCACTGTTGGGACACAGGCCTCCTCTCGGTGAGAGAGAGTGGGCCGTAATCTACCACGCGGGCCCAGTGCGGGTTGGCAGACGTCACATGTCTTCGAATTTTTGGTTCTAGGACATGCCGGTTTCCTCACTATGTTTTCCTTCACCGTTTTGAGAGCAGTGGTGATGAAATAATTTACACAAAGTAAAGCGCCTGTCGGGGTTCGAACCTACGACCTACACCTCGTAAGTCGCGGCCGTTACCACTTGGTCACCACTGCTCTTCTGTTGGGACAAGTCAACTCAAAGCTGCAATGGCTCTTTCTTGGAAAGACCGTTCCAGACATGGCCCTGGATTGTTATACTGACATAAAATCCTAATAATATAATGTTTGTAACTACTTTAAAAGATACCATGACCTCTGACTTTGTTTCGACATTTCTTCTCAGGGATCTGGCAGCTAAGAAATGCCGCCGCCATTTACTTTTAAAATATTGAAGTCTTAAAAGACTTACACAAATAAACATTTCATATTTCATGGATATTTTTCAGAACCAGTGAAATAAATAACAGTAACTGGTGCATAAAGTATATTTACGTAAAAGTAACAATTGCCAACACTGTGTGTTGTAAAGTCGTTTCATAAAAGCATATCGTTTCAGTTCAGGCAACACGACTCCTTTCAGGCGTACACAAAAATGAAAATGCAAATTATTGCGCATTAAAGGTGGGTACACACTATACAGACTTTCATCAACTTCTATAGAATTTTGTCTGTGCAACAAAGCAGCACAGACAAATTTCGGTGTATCAGAAAAGTCTAAAATCTGCATATTATAGGTATGTCTGCGTATTTGTCGGGGCCAAATAATTAACCCGTTGTACCGTATGCACAATTGGCTTGCACCATCAATGGTGCAGAAGAGACTAACTAGTTTCGTTTGCACCATTAATTAGGTATTAATTAAATTGATTGATTTTCGAAAATCTAAGTCTGAACTAATGAAAAGTCTGCGCAAACATTCTGTGGAGATGTCCGCATAAAAATTTTTACTCAGACTTCAAAGTCTGTACAGATATCTTTACGATCAAAAGTCTGTATAGTGTGGACCCACCATTATTTTTAGATAAATATATTAATAAATTAAAAACGGCACCTACCCACTAGAGTGATACCTACACTTAAATTTTGCACAAAGAAATCTAGATTAAAATTTCTCAGTGCATGAAAAGATCCTTACTCGTCTATGCCCACAGCACTTTAGACAGTCGGCTTCGCAGACTGGCTTATCTTTTCTATTCTGTTATTAGGCGGTAGCCGCACAGACAGGAGCTTCGGTTGCTTTCTTTCTACAGCACCCTAATTACTATTAAGTAATGATACCTCTTTTTTTATCGTGTGGAAAGCCATCTCAATTTCTGCTTACTCTCTAAAGATGACAAATGACAATCGTTTTTTTCTTTTGTTTTTTGTCTGATAAAGCATTATTATTTTGCCTTATCAAGGAAATTGCAAATGAAGTAGGAATAAAATAGAATAGAATAGAATACTCTTTATTATGTACACCATATAAATTACAGACATAAATATAGGAATAGTAGTAAGGTACACCCACCGCTAATGGGGTATTCTTCGAAACGCACCAACTTTAAATCGCACCAAAAGAATTTCTCGGAAAAATATTATTAAATATTGCTTAATAAAAATAAAAATATTCCAAGCAAGTAAACAAAGCAGGCAGCGAAAAGCGGGGGGTATTCCTCGAAATGCATCAAAGATGAAACATTGAGAAGAGCATGAACGATTCGTAATAAATGATATTGATAGACGTTTCATTTGGTGCGCTTCAACGTTGGTGCGTTTCGAGGAATACGCCCCGCTTTTCGCTGCCTGCTTTGTTTACTTTATCAGCACTCAGCACGTTCATAGATTTTAAAGGGAGATGATTTTTTAAATATATTTTTACAATCGAATTCGTACTTCTTTTCGATTGAAGTATAACAATGAACTGAATCGACAATCGACCAGATAAAAATACTTTTTGTTTGTTGTTGAATAAAGAAACCAAAGCTTGTATTTCGAAGAGATCAATTATGATAACTGATAAAATACTCCACTGGGGATAGTAAGAGAAAGTGCCTAACTCCAAATTTCTAGAAATCTATACTATATACTATACAATAACATTATAATATAACGAGGTAACATTTGTTTGTTTGCAAGTTTTAATCTCCGGAACTACCAGTCGGTTTGAATAATATTTTTTCATGTAATAGCCTAATTCTTGAGGAAGGCTATGCGTAGGCTATATTGTCGCTTGCATGACTAACTGTCCTATCTCATTTTTAGCTGATTTGGGTTGGGACGGCTACACTCCTCTATTCGTGATTCTTTACATTTTGTTGCCTTTCAAAATGTTTACATTTTGAGATCCAAATAACATAAAGGTAAGACTGTTAGTGAAAAGTGTAAATAATGTCGAATAGAAGAGCGTAGTCGTCCTGGCTCAGATCAGCCAAAAAATGTAAAAAATGAGATAGGACAGTTAGTCATGCGAGCGACGTATAACATCACGCTAGGTGCCGAGCAAAAAGAAAAAAATCAGAAAGAGCGCTAAGCGAAAACGAAATAAGCTGGCAGGCGATGCGATGCCACGGGTTGGGTCGGGGGAGCAAGAAATTTCACGTGGACGAAGTCGCGGGCAGAAGCTACTAAATAAAATGCAGGCTCTATAAGCAACATAAACACAGTCAAACGAAATTACTTACAATGAGCAAAAGAATGTTCATCATCATCGTCATTTGCCAGCCCTGTTCCACCCACCACCACTGGTCAGTATAGACCTTCTCCCTTTTCATGATTCCCTAGTCAGTGCAAAGAAGATTCTTGCCAAACAAGAATTAAAATTTCGTAATGTTGAGCCAAAATTAGGAAATGACTCAACACTCTTCAAAACAAGATTCTCGAACAAAGACATTCGATGAGTCAAAATTCAATAACCAGTTTTTTCATTAAAAAATCGACTCGCACGAATCGAGCGCAAACTCATCGATTCGTGCTAAAATTGGCGGTTTATCACTTTGACATTGGATTAATGCTCGAGACACACGAGTTTATTTTCTCAAGCCAAGATGGTAAGTTAGAGTTAGTAACCTAGCTAGTAACATTGGCTACTTGTAATACAGAACTAGCTTCATTTCTAGGCTTGGAAGCTAAGAATAATGTACCCAGGATTTTGTAATATCTTGATTTAAAAGAGCGTCCATGGAGTTTTTGCACGTTCTTCTCCATAGAGATTTACGTTTTGGAATGGGCAACTAGCTTCAACTTTCTGATAACTGACCGACTATTTAATTCTGCGACAATTCAAAAGTGCCTGTACATGGTTTCATTGAAATAAATGCTTTGAGTTTGACCCCCACTACTGATTATTCTATCCTGGCTTATGTACAGACGCCAGCACATCAAGCTACTACAATCTGTCACATTAATTGATTTTCAACTTTATTAGTAAAGCATAAGGTTCAATGTTGATTGGCAAAATTCGACAGTTTCGGGTAGCTTGATGTGCTGGCGTCTGTACTAGATTCATGTGGCCAGTGAAGCTGGTATTCAATTTTTACGTATGAAGTTCAGTTTAACGTCACGGACTTGTTGTAAGTACCTTAATTACTGCAAAAGTATTGGCTTAAAATTATCAGGCGTCATGTAAACAGCACTAGCATAGACAGCAAGCAAGGTTAGTATATCTAACTTGGTATCCTAGCTTTGAAAAACTAGCCTCTTGCCTCTTCTCGGGCATATGCATGACACCGAACTATCTAAGGTCCGACCGCGGCAGATTTGCCAAAGATGTAAACAACAATGGCCACTCGAAATTGAATAAAATCTATAAACAAGAGTATTTATTTTAAGTAATGTTTGTTTTCATCTAGTTAGCTCGGAGATTTAGACGAAAACTAACATTACTTAAAATAAAAACTCTTGTCTATCGATTTTATTGAATTTCGAGCGGCCATTGTTGTTTACATCTTTGGAAAATCTACCGCGGTCGGACTTTACATCGGATAGTTACAACAGCTCTAAACTTCAATTAATGTTCTTTTACAAATTATCGGCATTAAACTACGAGTTAGCGTTAACAGTTTAGTGGTAGTTTAAAAGTAAGTATCTATTAACATTTTGATAGAGTTGATAATGGCGCCGATTCCCTTGTTCACAAACTAAACTAAATTTAAGTTCAGTGCATCTGTTTCTTTCTATTTCATTAAGAAAAGGACAGAAGATAAATAATAGTTTAGTCCTGTCAAATGGACATACTCCTCCATACACAAGTTTAGAAGTGCTACTAAAAATACTTCAATTTACGTCAGGCGCTGACTAATTTGCTCTGACAGGACTAAACTAACATTTATCTTCTGTCTTTTTCTTAATGAAATAGAAAGAAAAAGATGCACTGAACTTAAATTTAGTTTAGTTTGTGAACAAGGGAATCGGCGCCAGTGTCCTGCATTCTTTATTTTTTTCTATTTCACAACCACTTTTCTGGATCTGTTTTCAACGGTTTTTATAATAATAATTACGAAGATTAAATCATTTTAAAACGGTGAAGGAAAACATCGTGAGGAAACCGGCATGTCCAACATGGTGACATCTACCAACCCGCACTGGGCCCGCGTGGTGGATTACGGCCCATTCCCTCTCACAGACAGGAGGCCTGTGTCCCAGCAATAGGTACGTTATAGGCTGATTATGCTAAAGCATTTTTAAGGCAAGTATTGTTCCTTTCCATAAATACATAAAACATGCGTTATTCAGCAGTTTACATAAAAATCATCATCCGCCTAGCCTTTTCCCAACTATGTTGGGGTCCGCTTCCAGTCTAACCGGATGCAGCTGAATACCAGTATTTTACATGGAGCGACTGCCTATCTGACCTCCACAACCCAGTTTACATAAAAATGTGGGCCAAAACAGTTTTGCAGTTTATTTCCCATTTTGTTTTTCTACAACATAAATGAAACATACCAAAGACTTTTAAACTTACATTAGCAGGTTTTTACGATATTACGTACCTATTTAATGAGTTTTTGTTCCGTATTTCATAACTTCTCTCTCGCGTTTACCGACACGCGATCCGCAAAAAACAAACAAGAAAAGGCATCCTTCTCTTCAAATTCAAACGTCGAGCTTGTTTGCAAAACATTTTTGCGAGTCCGTTCCAGTTTTTGTGTCTCGCTCTTTCGTTAAACGTTGGATAGAGATGGCGCGATTAAACAAACAGTCATCGGTGAAAGCAAGACGACCTCACACTTTCACTTGATGATAACCTTGGATTATGGAACACGTAACATGTTACCATATTATTACTGATTCAATTCGTGTGTTGCATAATAAAGAACAGTTTCCCTACAAGATGTTGAGAATCTTCTCAGAAAATTGGTATAATTTCCCTTAGGCGTAGTTCGACAAGGAATTATTTTATGAGTAACGTATTGACTGAGCAGTTCCTTGAATAGGATGTGTTTTGTTTCTGTTGCTAATAATATACAGACATCCCCCGGGGTAGGACACGTTTCGAACACAGTTTCCAAAGAAAATTGTGCCTTTCGGGAAAAGAAAAAAATTAAATCTGTCGTGAATTATTTTTTTATTTCCTATTATCTGATATGCACCCTAATTGCGTAACACACTATCAATCTCAATCTGAATAATTTTGAAGGATATTGCTAATCCATTGCTTCACGATAATTATGTTCGAAAAATGTGTCTGCTCAACAACATAAATACTTGAGTGATTCGTCAACTCGTCCTACATGCCTACGGCCCATTTGGGACAACTTCACAAAAAATATTTTGGTTTTCGTCAAGTCGTCCCAAACGGGCCGTCGGCATGTAGGACGACTTGTCGAATCACTCAAATACTTCAATGAATACTGTTGAACTGTCAAAATGAAACCCATTGCCACAGATAGTGTGTTACGTATTTTATCCCGATAGTTTATGGTCGTCATAAATGAAAAAAAATACATTTGTCTGTAGTTACAGACTTTTTGTTTTCCTCGTATTAGGTTTAACATAGAATTACGTCAATATAACCAAATTATTTGAAAAGAAACAGGTAGATTAAAATTTTTTTGGCGATTGACTATCACTTTGTGCACTTAACTTTTTTTATTAAACGGATATTTGCATTAGGATTTTTCCTGAAGTTCTTTGGTGTATTTACCTACTGAAAATCATCTCACTCTCTAGGTACCTACTTATATTTCCCCCCAACTTTATTTTATGTTTGCGTTTTTTTCTTTCTTAACATTTTTTACAATACACTTAAAAATATTTTGTTCGCATATCAGAAACACCCATGACAGGACAAACGCGAAGGTTTCCGTAAAAACAAACACCATTGAAAATCAAATGTTCCGTGTAAGGGCGCTGTGTTCCATCCAAGAGAATTTATGGAACATTCTCGCATTAGAAGATTGAACGGGATTCAATGTTGTGAGAGAAGTTTTTCTTTATATTCTCCTGTTTACTGTTCATAATGTAGCATTTAGATAAACGAGAATAACTCACGCTGAAGCAAAATTCATCATCCCTGAGGATTTCCACACACGATAAAAATGGGTCTAGATTAAGCAAGTCTCAAGGTTAGTAGAAGCGGAGTCGAAATGGGTCTCGCAGTCTGTTTTGTAAATAGTCACAATTTAATGAGGTTGTCAGATGTAGCTTTTTGTGTGATACATTTTTCATTTTATTCATTTATAACTGTTCTACAGCATGCAATTTCAACGAAGTTATATTTAAATACGTCTACAGTACTGTACTCGAGTACCCCATTAGTGCAGCTGTCTGTACTTTAACAAAAAGGACATTGGGTGCTTTTCATCCCGACAAATTTATATTTTATCAACATGTGAGGTGGTGTGGGATTGGTACGGCAAATATTCATTTTTTAGACACCTACAACATTTGAAAAAGATGGAATTTTTTATTGTCATTTGTTTGAACCCACACTGGGCCCGCGTGGTAGATTGTAGCCCATTCCCTCTCACAGATAGGAGGCCTGTGTCTCAGCAGTGGGACCATTATAGGCTGGTAATGCAATGCTATTTGTTTGAATTGCACATGTTGAAGGTACGGTAGGTACCTAACTGAGAGTTTTAAGTGTGAATGAGGATCGATATAAGGGTAGCGACACAACTGTCGAATAATTCGCGACGGAAATTTCTGATGCTTATGGTTTTTGGATGTTGAAGGCGAATAACCGGGTCTTGTGGTGCAGCCTTGAGGGGCCTATGTCCAGAAGTGAGCTGCGATAGGCTGAGTTGATTGATTTATTTATTTACTTATTTATCTAATACTTCAAGCACATAAATGTACAGAGGCGGACTTAATGTCATTGGCAATTTAACCAGTTAACCTTTGGGTGATGCAGAGACAAACAGTAGTAGGTGCAATCATGAATATTGAGGAATAAAAATATTGATTGATGTTTTTCTGTCAAAATTATCGACGTAATTCCCAGCTTCATATTATTATGTCATAGGTAATTTGAAAAGCATGGAAGGCGTCATCATTTCAGCCGAAAGACGTCCACTGCTGGACATGGGCTTAGAAGGCGTAAACATGCCGAATTTTCAGTCACGTATTTAGGGAGAATAGTGTCTTCTAGCTTGCTACACAGTATTACCAAAAAAACAATTGATAGATTGTTTCAGTCGCTCTTCTCAGAGCAGTTAGGACCCACCGAACTCATCCACTTTTAAAATATAATTTAATTTTGACATGTAAAAGTGATTTTTTGAACCAATTTTTTTTACAGAAATAAATATAATTTATCATTTACAACTAGCGACCCGTCCGGCTTCGTACGGTTTATAAGACTTGACAAAACATCGAGACTTCTTTATTATGAGGTGTTTCAATTTAATATGAATGTGTGATACCTAGGTACACCTATACCTTCCGAAATGATTTCTCTAAATGATGTCGAAAACCGCATCAAAATCTGGTAAGTACATATTTTATAAGAACAACATGGTCGTATGTTAGACAAGAAAAACAACATTATTTTATAAAACACTATCAGCGCCCCGCGGTTTTACCCGCATAAGTTTCGTTCCCGTGGGAATATAGGTATAAAACTATTCTATGTGTTATTTATTTATTTATTTAATACTTTAAGCACAAATGTACAGAGGCGGACTTAATGCCATAGGCATTAGGTGGGTTTAGGTGTTAATCCTGGTTATAAACTATAAGTGTGCCAAATTTCATCCAAATCCGTGGAGTAGTTTTTGCGTGAAAGAGTAACAAATATCCATCCATCCTTACAAACTTTCGCGTTTATAATATTAGTAGGATGATTAAAAAAAATAAAAGTATTAAGCCTTTACTGTCCTACTGCTGGACAAAGATCTCCTCTAAGTACTTTCAGGAACTCTTTTCCCCCGCCACCTCTAACCAACCCTCGTGCAACCCTCGCGGTACGCGTCCATGGTCGTGGACGGCGCCGTCCATCTGTGTGGAGACTTTTACCCAGCGGTCATCGTGCATGGATGATGATATATTATTATGTACTCGTAGATACAAAAGCATTTTTTTTTTAAATCCAAGTTCAAAGAATAGACGTCTCATGAATACATTTATTCAATACAATAATAATATGATTAAATATCAAGGCAAGTGTGTACAATTGTCATTGCAATGTAGTTGTAATTCCTGACATCGATGTCGATGAAGATGATGCTGACCTTAGGACTGAGGAAAACTCATTGTTTGTCATATTTAATTACCGCTCGTGTAGTGTAAGGTCATATCCATACTATCCATACAAATATTATAAATGCGAAAGTGTGTCTGTCTGTCTGTTACCCCTTCACGCTTAAACCGCTAAACCGATTTAGATGAAATTTGGTATAGAGATAGTCTGAGCCCCGGAAAAGGACCTACCTAGGTACCTATAGTTTTATCCCGATATTCCCACGGGAAACTTATGCGGGCGAAACCAGGGGGCGCTGCTAGTTCTGAATAAATCAATATTATATGTATTAGCTGTTGCCCCCGACTTTGTTTGCGATCCAGAATTAAAAGTAGCCCATGTCATTTTCCATGTCATGCTCTGTCATCCTAATACGTTTAGCCGTTTTAGCTTGAAAACGTAACAAACAAACATACAAAAAATCTAATTGTATTATAGATAATCAAACGAAGTTTAAGAAAAGACCTATTTCATAATAGTATATAGGTAATAGGTAATACGGGCTGGTATCCGCAACTCCACGTCAATGCGCGTATTTTGCGTACGGGTGGGAAAATCGATTATTCGATCCACCCCAGCTCCTCAAGGAAGGCCAGCAACGCCTTGATGTTACTGACCGTCTCACGTAGGGTACCTGGGTTACCGAAGTGCTTTGCCCTGTATGTGGCGACCACCGGGCAGTTTAGAAGCACATGTGCCGCTGTCTCGTCGTCCTCCATGCAGGCCCTGCACAGCGGACTGTCTGTTACTCCTATGACAAAGAGGTGTTTATTAAATGACCCGTGGCCAGTTAAAGCTGCAGTAACTATGCGCAGCTTTTGTTTGGTTAGACGGAGAACCTGTTTCGTGAGGCGGCCATCCAATGTGGGAAGCGCTTCCCTAGCTTGCCTGCATTCACTTAGGTCCGTCCAAAGTTTTTCATGTTGTTCTCTGGTACGTTTCCTTACCAGAGTACGTATATACCCGAAGGGGAGTGGCGTGATGGGCTCAGGTCCCACTGGTGCCATGCTCGACCCCCTTCTGGCTAGCATAATAGTATATTTCCAATCATACTATGTTCATACTGTGTATGTTCGTTCGTGTGTGTAGCCAGAAACTACACATCGCCACCTGCTACGATCTTTACATACCCCTTTTGCATCATTTATGTTCATACATCTAACACATGGAAGCGGGTTGAGAGTATTACACACCTGGTGGCCTACCATGATCTAATTAAAAACGATTCAAAAACAAGACATTTCAGTTTAGGTTCCTAAGCTGCATCGCTTGAGCTGCTCTATGGACGTCATGGTACCAAACAAGTATGAATGAAACCAAAACTTGCGACTCACTTTGGGACAATCGCTGTCAGCAGATGGCACGGCCTAAACTAAATCGTTAAACTGACGTCGTGGTACGAATTAGAAGAACAGTTCAGTTTAGGTTCTAAAATGGATCGCGTTAAGAGCTCGTGGTAGGCCTCCAGACCTTTGTGAAGAACATTGGAAGATTCCTTAATCTTTTTAGTTATTTTTACAATGGCAGGATTATCGGATAAAGGTCGGTTTAGACCAAATGAGAGAATGCTCATTCTATCCCCACACTAACAAATTATTTTTGTGTAAACTGGGACAAAGCATTTCTTTGTAGTTCTATCCATACTAAAATGTTAAGAATATCAAAGGTAAGAAAGAGAGGAGTCTTTGTACCTACCTAACAAAGTAACAAAAGCTTAGAAGACTGTATGAACAATCTTATTATTTATTTACCAAAATAACTTGTGCTCTGTAAAATTAATAACCCACGTGAAATTCCAAGAAAAACATATTGAATCAATCTTACAAAACAAAATAGAGCCTAATATTATACGCCAACGGCATGTATGAAAATATCACGTTACATTATAACTTTTGGGTCTCGTACTCATACATCAAGTGTTTCCCTCTTTCTCAGTTTCGTATAACGCGGAAACCAGAAAGTTCATTAATATTCCTTGTCCTATCTTGTCCAAAGTTTGTACAGAGCTTGTAAACAATACCGTACCGTCAAGTGTCAGTGTCAACGTCAATTTGTACTAGGGAAGCAGGACCGGTTGTAGATATGTCGAAACAACGTTCTAAGCCCACGGCGAGTGGCGTGGCGACAAAGCATACCGAGCGTACCCTTTGAAAAATTCAACAAAGCTTTGAAATTTCGGTTGACAGTTACAGCCTCTTATGATATCCTGGTAGCTACAATGAGAATTTATAGAAAAATATTATTGGTAATAAAAATGGTAACTTTATTTTATGAAGGTAAATAAACATTTAGGACCGATTTTTTTATGCAATTTCATCTTTTATCTAAGGAATAAAAAATTGCGGTTTGACAGCTTTTATATAGAAAATAATAATATGTCATATTTATAATTCAGATAAAATTTACCGGAGGATCGAAAAATCGGCCCTAAAAGATATACTGAAAATCATTTCGTTGATAAGTAGGTACTTACTTTTCTTCGAATTTTTGCAAAAGGAATCATCATCCGCCTAGCCTTTTCCCAAATATGTTGGGGTCGGCTTCCAGTCTAACCAGATGCAGTTGAATACCAGTATTTTACATGGAGCGACTGCTTATCTGACCTGAACAACCCAGTTACTGGGCAATACGATACCCCTTGGAAATACTTTTTTGTCAGACTTTCGGGGCTTAATCTGACTACCCGTAACGACTTTCAAAGATCCACGAATGACAACTGGAACCAACGACTTAACGTGCTTTCCGAGGCACGGAGGGGTCTGTACGTGTTACACAGTGTTTCGTGTTATTTTATTTATTCTTTATATATTGGTATCAATTTGTATTCGGTACGAATACGAATGAATACGAGGCGTAGAATTGTCGAGCAAAAAGGTCACCGTCCACCTGATTCATGTATGAAATGAATATAATGTCTGTCACAAATATTATTTAATTTAGTCGGAGGTGTTAGTAGAAGTACTTTTATTAAAACGGATATAAACCGCATATCGTATTGTTGTGCGCCACGATTGATGGCGACATTAGCTACCACTAGCGCCATCTAGTATCGAGTAGCAGAACTAGTAGGTCGAGATGCTTCCAGAACTTTCGATACTAGAACATTCTAGAACTATCGACATCGGGTCAGTCGGGACCGGCATGTACTCGAACATTCTAGATGTTTCTACAGTAGAAAGTTCTGGAACTATCTGAGGCCCTATATAAGGCCGGTATGGGCCGCGACCGGGTCAGTATTGGTTCTGCGATACAAGCGATAACATTCGAAGCGATCTTCAAGTGCGACTTAAGAGTGATCAGTAGTGCGATTGTGTTTTATAATTAGTGTATTTGTGTTTTTATTGGTGTTGTTAATTAAAGTGTTTATTTTTGGTTATTAAATCGGCAGTTTTTATTGTCACGAACCCCAAGCTCGTAACAGTATGCATTGAGGGCTAAGACCACCACAGCATGGGTTCCTGAAAACTATATGACGGCATCGCGGAAGACCCATGCGTAGATTTCGGGACGAACTTGACGCCAATATGTAGTATTGGTCCATATTGGCTCAGGATGGAGTTGAGTGGAGAAAGGATAGGGAGGCCTTTACCCTGCAGTGGGACAATACAGGCTGACTATCATTATTATATTAATAGTAATCTACATCACACTAATATTATAAAGGCGAAAGTTTGTGCGTGTGTGTGTGAGGGTGTGTTTATATTATGTTTGTTACTTCTTCACCCACAAACAGCTGGATCAATTTTGATAAAATTTTGTATGGAGGTAGCTGATACCCTGGATTAACACGTTCAACGCCATGTCGGACATTGCTGGGCGACACTTAACTTTCCCTATAAGCCACACAAAAAAATTTGAATGGTCAAAAATCGACTTTTTTGGCCAAAGAATCGACTGTCGGACACCATTGTCCCCCACGGCCCGAACGGAACATACTGGTGTCGCCCAACATTGTCCGACATGGCCTGAATGGAAATTTATCATTTTGTTCCGTGGCGTTGAACGTGTACATATAGGCTACCTTTTATCCATTTATTCCCACGGGATCGACGCGGGTGAAACCGGGGGCGAAGTTAGTACTTAATAAAAATCTTAAATTCACTGACAGACAACGCACTCCCTTGCACAAAACTCTCATATGTTACGAAAGTGAGTACTAAGAAAGGATTTTTGAAAGTTCATCCCGTAAAGGGATTAAACAGGGGATGGAAGTTTGTATGGAAGTTAGACATTTTGCCGATGGGACAGTGCGCAGTAGCGCAGTGGAAGCGTGTTGGGCCTGATAGATAGATTTAAGGAAAAGAAGAAAATATTGATTTTAGTTAGAGGAGATTTATTGAACACGAATACTTCGGCAGAATACACAAGTGCATGACATCATAGATTAGACACTAATCATGACATGACAGATTCACAGCGCAAGAGAGAGACAACAAAATAGACAGAGACCAAAGACGATTGCGTTCCGTTTACATTTCTAACATATCCCATCAGCAAAATGTCTGATTGGATTTTTTCAGCAATTCTTAAAAATAAGTGTCTTTAGTCGGTGCCCAAGCCAATCTTTTAAGGGAAAACTTCGCATTTTTAAACTTTTGTTTCCAATTCAGCAGGGGCTGGCAAAAGTTTTTAAAACTTTCGTTATTTGAACTTTCGACGACTGCATGTTTAAACTACAACTTTGTCTGGGGATTTTAAGTCACATTTTAAGTTATATTAACTTAGACCTACATATAGAGTTTACGTGGGAAATTACGATCGTGGGTATATTCCTTTGGATGATAATTGCTACCAAACGCAGCGGCATTTTTATATTGGCAACATATTGATTAAACACCATTTTATCGCCCGCCGTCCCTTTCGCTTTTGCTATATAAAAAACTTTTTTACAAAAAAAACAACCGACTTCAAAAAAAACTACAAAGTGATAAATAACTTTAATTTCGGAACTCGGTGTCGTTGGTTCCGCATTTTCGTTTTTTGACACCGACTTCCGAAATTAAAGTTATTTATCACTTTGTAGTTTTTTTTGAAGTCGGTTGTTTTTTTTGTAAAAAAGTTTTTATTTTTCACTTTTTAGTTGTATCTACTCCACACAAATTCAAATAACACTAGTGCATTGAGGAATTGAAGACACCGACTAGAAGAATCATCAAAATTCGCATAGAAATGCCGGAGATGCAGTACATTTATGCATATAACATCATACATAAGAATAATTATATAATGTATTATATACTAAAACCTTCCTGAAAGTATGTAGATCACATTAGTGAAATAATTATCAAAATCGGTTCATTAGTTTTTGAGAAAATCGCGGACAAACAAACATACATACATACATACATACATACATACATACATACATACGGGTCGAATACAGAACCTCCTTTTTTGAAGTCGGTTAAAAATGCCACTGCCTTTGGTTGAAATTATCATCCAACGGAATATGTCCACTATCGTAATTGCCCTAGTAAACTATAACTACTTTAATAGAAATAGGTATATTAATAAAAGATTTGATATTAAGGCTCCCGCAGACAGGCGCGACGCCATGACGGTGCGACGCGATATAGTAATTTACATGAAGTTTGCATAAAAATTGTTTCACTAAAGTCGCGTCGCGCTGTTGCGTCGCGCCCGTTTTTACTGTGAAGTGATTTAACTTTTTGTCGACGTAAAAACAGGTTATCTAACCTACCTACTAAAATATGTATTATTATATTTTTTTTTATGGTCGCGCCGGCGCGCGTCGCGGCGTCGACGAGTCAACATTATGTATATCACTTCTCGGGTCATTATTATTATTCTGGAGGAGGAATGTTTAGTAAGAGTTAGTTTTAGTTCGGTTAGCAACTTGGAACATGTAATACTGAGCTGCTACTAACAATATGATCATGAAACATGTCAGTACGCGTGATAATCGTGTTTTAACCAACTTCCAAAAAGGAGGAGTTTATATCATGTACGACTTTATGTATGTTTTTTTTTTTATGTTCAACGATTTCTCCGTCAATGGTGGACCTATTTAAAAAATTCTTTTTTTGTTCGAAAGGGTATGCTCTCGAGGTGGTCCCATTGTCACCAAGTCGGAATCTGATGAGAGAACCCCATGGAAATCGAGGGAAAACCTAAAATTTTTTAGGCACATTTATAGTGATTTGGGTATTTTTTATAGTAACTCGTGCAGTTAAAGTTATTTTTCACTTTGTAGTGTTTTTTTGGAAGTCGGTTGTTTTTTTTTGTATTTTTTTTTTTTTGTTTTTGCACTGTTAGCTTGTTGGGTTATAAATATTCACTAGGAAGTTATTCAATAAATGATAAAAAAAAAATCTAAAGGTGCGTCCAGATAGTGCGAGGCATGCACCGCAAATTATTATTTCTTTAACAGTTGTTGCCTCATCCTGTGGTACACTGTCGGACCTTAACAAAAAAGTCCAAGCAAATGTAATTTTTGCCCGATCAAATAATCAACAATCAGCAAAAACCGAAAACTAAAGGCATTTACTATAATCCTTTCTTCGAAAACTAGGTTCTAATACGTAAAAATTAAAGTTAGACCTAGAAACTCTATTGCCAGTATTTTGCTAATGGACTCATCTAATGTCTTCTACTCTATTCAGGTCAATAATAAATGTGTTCTAGCCTAGACTTTAGCAGTTCTTCGTTAATTAATTTTGAATTATAAATAAACCGAAGTTAGGTTGATTTTCAAAATCAATATGAAGATAAAGTTTTTTTCAAAAGAAGTGAAGAAATAAATATTTATCTTGTGTTGAAAATGGTTTTAAGAAACTTCTGCTGGCTCCATTTTTTCAGTAATGTTACTTTACTTACTTGGCTACGTTCGTCTTAAATTTTAGTTTATTTTACTTTAATTTATTTTCACTATTATTAATATAGAGAACTGCACGTCCCTCTGTGTTTATTATTCAAGCGTATGGCATTCGTGAATTGCAGCTGAAAAAAGCTCCAGGTGGTAGTACGTCTACCTGGTATTGCTATCTGACATTATCCTCAGCTGAGGCTCTTTTGAAACATTCCATTATAAACATAATTTTCTTTGTTTTTGTAGTTCTAAGTGTTCATAAATACGAGTGACATGCGTCAACGGCGGAGGCAACTGCATTCGTCGACAAAATATCGCCCGTGTATTTGAGCACCGTACTTAAATACATGAGCGGCACGTTGTCGACGGCTGTAGTTGCCTCTGTCAGAGTGTTTTTGAAGTGAAAACTTCTTTAGGCGCGTTGGGCATTTTTTGAGATGGGAAAAACCATTGAATTCGCGCCACTGTTACTGTAATCGACACCGCTTCGGATGTGATCGGCTGTCCTCGGGATGTACTCGGTTTTAATGTATTTCTGATATGTCATTGAGTGATGGCAAAGTATTCTGTTAGTGTTTTGTTAATAATAATATAACGATTCAAAAAATACACACGTAATTGTTCAAGTTTTCACTTTTGTTGGCATTCCCGGAGTGCCACTTTTTTTTTGTTCTTATGTCAATAAACGCATTTCTCTTTATCTTTGTACCATTTAGCTGCCATGAAAATCACTAATTTCATTCTTAACAAGAACTATTGTCTCACTGAAACTCCGAAAAACTTTTAAATTGCAGCAAAAAGAAAAAAGAACAAGCTCGTCCAGAATTACACAGAACTGTTCTCCAGCGGCTAAAGCATCCAACTTAGCAACTATTTTGTATCTAACTTTAAACTACATGAACTTTGTGCTTTGACTTTTTGTTACATCTAAGATGCTCTTGCATTAAAAAATAATGAGCATTGAATGAATTAAATTGCTTTGTAATAGTAAAAAAAAATGTTTTATTCAGTATTAAAATTGGTAAAATTATTATATAAAGTCTTAGAAATTATTTACAAAGATATAATTGTTAGATGCCTGTACTAGGATAAACCTGTATCACAGGCGGCATGAGCATACTTTATAGTAATTGTAGGACGATAAAATTCTTAACAATATTTTACATTAGAAGTCTTGACATAATGACATAATTTTATTAATTCATTATTTTCTACCTAGTTTACCTAACTATTCATTGATGTACATTTTAGCCTGTTGATGTGGGCAATGAATATTTAGGCGTAGACTGAATTCTATTAGCAGATAAAGCAAGCAAGAGCATTAATTACGTTTGTTAACCGTCTTATATTCGTTGAGGGCCCACACAAGACTGATAAGTGACGTTGCAACGCCCAAAGTCTGATAAGTGACGTTGCAACGCCCAAAGTACCAAAGATTACCAATGATTAATTTTGTAGAAGTTACGATGCATGTTTTCAGCGATGACGGAGCAGATTTTGGCTTTGCAACGTTATTGCTGTATGCACAGCTGCCAAGCTTATAGGCTTAAGAGATTACATTTTTTAATTTAAATCATCATTCGCCTGTCCTTATCCTAATTTATTTATAGTTAATTAAAACCGTACAGAACATAGAGACAATAATTAGGTTGACAATAATATAATATAATTTAAAACTAACATGGAACAGTGGACTCCCCTGCATACTATCTCTCACAGAACTCCAGACATATACGCATAATTTTAATCAATTTATTTGGGGTCGGTGCAACATGTATTTTCTTCCATACTTCTCTATTAGTCGTCATCTCGGTAGTTAACCCCTTTCTAACCATATCATCATTCACACTACAGTCCATCTATAGCTTTTTTGGTCTTCTCCTACTATTATAGCCATCAACATTCATACCTACTCAAAACTTTCCTCACGACATTAAACTAAATATACTTAGTAAAACGTTAATATTAGCTAAGATTGCGTCATTTATAATCTCTCCTCTCTGAATGGAAGTCTTAAGAGGCTTTAATGCTTCGTAGAAAATGTCTTCTCTCTGCTTGTATTACATAACTCAAAGAATCAGTAACATGGCATTTTCCATAAAAATGAGAGTATATTTTCAATCCTAAGCACAGTCAGAAGCTTAAAGTGCCCTGCATTACCTACATCTGCCTTGCCAAGATAATATCTAAGTACACGTAGTAGGGCATAAAACAAATAGCAAATTTTGTATACTTTAAAAATGCATAGGGTGTCTTTTCCATAGGATGCACCTTTTAGAAGTTGTAAGTCCGATTCCGAGGTTTTTCGAGCACCATGCAGTCGCAGGTCTTTCAAAGCAGCTAGCATGGTTTTACACTATTGGTATCCATACTAATATTATAAATGCGAAAGAATGTCTGTCTCTTACCTCTTCACGCGAACCGATTTAGATGAAATTTGGTATAGAGATAGTTTGAGTCCCGGGAAGGGACATAGGATAGTTTTTATTCCGATATTCCCACGAGATCGAAATTTATGCGGGTCAAACCGCGGGGCGCTGCTAGTCTACCATAAATTCATAACAACATCCAAAAAAAAAAAAAAACAATACAGTGTAATTTTTCGCGATCTAACGCGATTTTTGTGTAGGTAGTACGGTGACTGGCTTACAATATTTATGTTACATTTGCACAGAAGTCTCGATGTTTTAACATGTCGCCACATCAGTAGATTGCACCCTTGCAAATCAGGACGGGTTGTTAGTATTTTATACATGCTGTCATTTTAGATGTGTTTGTCTGAGGGCTGATATTTCAATCGACAGATTATTTTTATTCGCGGAACAAAATTGACGTCTGACAGTTTTTTTTATGGAAAAACTGTCAAAAATTCAAAATTATTCCTCCGATAAAGTTATCTGGAGTTTGAAAAATCAGCCCTAAGTGTTAAAAAACTCTAATATAAAACGCGACATGTAAGTATTTGGCACAGTAAGTATTTTCTATACAAAACCCTAAAATTTTGAGGGACGTGTTCGTGTTCTGTATGAGCAGGCTTTACTCCTGATAACTTGTGCTTACTGCGATAAAAGGGCGTAAAGTCGTGACCTTTCATTGTATAAAGCTGGGTTGATCTCAAAATACGTTCAAAAGGGGTCGTTGTAATATAGGTACTACATACGACCCCCTCCTAGAGATATTATCTTCTACACGTACAAAGAAATACCAACCGCACTTGGGCCGCATGGTGGATTCCGTTAAGTAATCCACAGCTGACGTAGACATTTTTCAGAACACCAGCTATCACATAAGCGACTACCCGTTAATTCAATGCCTAACATTTTGTAACCAGCGTTTGATCTTCCAAACAAAACATAAATATCTTAATATCTCCAGATTTTTGTAGAACCTCTTTCTCGGGTAAAACAAAATAATGCTTTAAGGGGTTTACAGGGTCTAAACGCAAAAAACGCAAGTTTTAGAAACAATAAAAGTATATGATTGACTACAGTAAACAAAATCAGAAAATACATGATTATTCTTCAGGATATATGCTAGGTAGATAGTGTATTGAAAACATAATACAACTAATTTGGTACGATAGAAAAAAATCATGAAGATGCCTCTAAAACCTTTCTTTTTACAATAAAAACCATACTAATGTACATTATATTATAATCATTATGATTTTTTGTCAGATTATTCTACAAGCAAAATACTAAATCACTAGTATTTTAATTTTTTAGTCCGATTTTTTGTAAATAGATAATTACTTCATATTTTGCAATAAATTACCAGCGTTGTGTCATCGCGCTATGATTTTTTGCATTTTCAACCTCAAATAGCGCCCGGGTGGTTAATTTTAGGCTTTCGCTGTAATAGTAAAAAATGTTCAAGATTTTATTTCCCATAAGAAAATAGTACTTTTTTTCTAGCCGGCACTTTAATTTTTGTGTATAAAATTTTCGACACTTGATGTCCTTTCAACAAGTTTCCCACACATCCCTACCAACACGTTTTCAATAAGGCAATAACCACAAACATACCTCCTAAGAAGGACATATCATAACTGTAATAATAACGAAACGACAGCTTGACAGTCGGTACACCCAGGACTGCAGAGACTACAGACAGCTACAATAAATCAGCAAGTTCACTGCAGTACAACAGTGAAATACATTGATTTATATCCATTGCGAGTTGTCATTACGACTTAGAACTGAGAAGATTTATAATCCGATCATGAGCTCATTGGAGAAAGACGAATTGAGTTTTATAATTTACCGTAGCACGACATGTCACGATACGTCACGTTATTATCGTGGACTAATTTATGGAATGACGTTTTATGACGTGGAAAGTCAATTATCGTCGACGAGAAATTAAAAGCCTCGTACAATGCTTTCCGTAATTTGTCGATGAAATGCGAAAACATCTAATATTATCTCTGAATGGTAACAAGGCACGTCGTTAAGTTTAACGTACATATATACGACGACATATAAAGCTATACGTTTCTAGCTTTAGCTGACTTCGCATTGTAGGTATAGGCTTTTCGTATAATGAGAAATAAGCTTATACTGGAAATTTATTGCTTACCTATATGTCGTCGTGCGTAGTCTTTATGAGATGTCGTCATTAGGAATTAGTGTAATAATTGCTACTGCATGGATACGGGATTTAATCTAATTTTATTGTATTAAATTGGTGCCGATTTCCATATTCACAAACTAAACTAAATTTAAGTTCAGTGCATCTTTTTCTTTCTATTTCATTAAGAAAAGGACAGAAGATAAATTTTATTTTAGTTTAGTCATGTCAAATTAATCAACGCCAGCAGTATTTCGAAGTCTATAGCGTTCATAAAAAATAAATTGAATAGTAAACCAAATTTAAAAGTAGTGCTTTTGTTCTGGTTGTCGTATGCTTTACAATAATTATGTAAACTAAAACATTTTGGTGTAGTGATATAAAAAATGTCAATCAATGTTGCGTGTGTGAAGTTCCCTTAAATTAAATTCATAATGACATCATTGTTATTCACTATCGAGATTCATGAGTAGCGCACTCACGAAACCTGAGTGCAGTGATGGATTTGCTATTAGGCTAGGCTGACACACAATTGATGACATTAATTAATAGACCGCATATTTGGCTGCTGCAAACTCGAACGTAGTAAATGGTTCATACTTCTTTAAATTTTTGATAGCAAGTTTTTAAAGTGCCTGCATGATGGTAGATATACAGTTGTAAAACGACCTCATAAGACATACACGATACAAATTTTAACTACTTAAAATCGACGTAAGTCATTGCAATTTAACTCTCATCTCAGTAAAGTAAGGTATAAATTAAATTATAAATTAATTATTTTATTAATATTTTAGTGTAGGTAAGACACAAAAATGAAGTTAAACGTTAACTAATGCTTCGATGTGTCAAAAATCGAAATCACGCCAAAATACATCGATTATGACAGCTCGAAGCGTTAGTTAACGCTATGTTTCGTCTATGCACCTTACTCCGAGTGAGTCAACAACATATGGCAAGCGAATCTTTGGAAATCATTTGTCTATTTTAGACTAGCTTTTGCTCGCGGCTCCCCCCGCGTGGAGGTTGAAAATTATATCACGGGAACGTACTACCAGAATAAATGTCCTTTAATTGTGACTATGCAAAATTTCATCGAAATCTGTTCAGACGTTAAGGTGTGAAAATATAACAGACAGAGCTGCTTTCGCATTTATAATTTAATAGCAACGCCCCGCGGTTTCACCCGCATAAGTGTCAATCCCATGGGAATATCGGGATAAAAAGTATCATTATGTGTTAATCCTGCTTATAAGCTGTCTGTGTGCCAAATTTTATCCAAATCCGTTAAGGAGTTTTTGCGTGAAGAAGTAACAAACATACAAACACACTCGCCACTTTCGCCTTTATATGACCAAGGATCTGTTCACAATCTTTTTTAACCTAAACCTTTCCTTGTTACAGCATCATCACAAGCGCCTCCGGGCTTCAACCTGCCAGCGATCATGCACGTCGAAAGGAACTGGTACGTCATGCCGACCGAGCCACTCGGCTCGTTCGTGACCAAGGTCTACCGTGAGAACACTGGCAACGACAGGGTTACCTTCGGGCTGGAGACCTTTGGACCGCCGGCTCCGTTTAGGATAGATCCTCATACTGGGGTCGTGACTGTCAATGATACTCTTATTGATAAGGTAAGACTGATTGTGATCATTATTAGTATTTATCTCGGAGATTTCTTCAATGATTTCAAAGGTTAGATTTAGAAATATTAAGTAAAAATATAACTCGCCGAATAACCTCCTTCTTTTTTGACTGAGTCGATTCGGCCGTAATCCACCACACGGGCCCAATGTTTGTTGGTAGATCATGTCACATGTCTTCGAATTTTTGGTTTTAGGACTTGCCGTTTTCCTTCACTAGCTAAAATATATAGCTCAATCATGAAAGTCCTTCAAAAGGGCGCTAATAATAATAGGAATGATTATAATACAAGTCCATTCCAGTCCAGTATATCGCGTTCTAACAGACTGACAGACGCGGCGAAGCGACTTTGTTTGATAATATGTAGCGATGTAGTGATTTTCCTTGTGCAGTAGATAAAGATCACCCGCAGTGATAAAACAAAAGACGGCCGATACGATACGTTTTTTTGGAATGCATAACAGGAATCGGCGACGCGGTAGGCCCAGAAAGAGATGGCGTGACGAATTGGACGCCTATCTAAAGGATTGGCCAGATGTAGCAAGGGACAGGAGAAAATGGAAAGACGGATGGGAGGCCTTTGCCCTGCAGTGGGACATAACAGGCTCATAATAATAATAATAAAATGAAGAGGCCTCCTCGTGTACCGCAGTTTGTTCCGCCAGTTACTCAACTGAAACGAGTCATCCACTAACAAAACACCTTATTTGACTGGCCAATTCTTCCTTTGCGATGGTAGGGTTAACGCCCACCTGGTTTGCGATGACCCTCCCACTGCAGTCGGCGTCAAGCAGCCTGCTGTGTTTCGTCGATGCGTGGGAGTTCCAGTGCCTCAGACATCTTCTGGGCACGCTCGTTCCATCATAAACCTCATCCATCGCTTTCCATCAGGCGTGATCGAGGTCAAGAGCGGGCCCATTCAGAGATAAAAAAAAATAATGCAGTAGTGACTTACTGACTTCAAAGATTGATATCGAGAAGTATTGACAGGTTTGCGATATCATCGTAATTACATTTAGATTACAAATCGGTGTAACTCAAAGCAAAATAACTAAATTGGATAGTGAATGCGTGTTTATAAAGCTGTAAACGTTCATAGAAATTGAAGTCTTCGTCTAATTATAATGTTTTGAAGTGATTGCATGAATAAAGTTGAGTTCTTTTTTATTCTTTGACCTCTTCTTTATTGCTTACTGACAAAGTACAGCCATTTTGAAAATTGAAAAGCTTCTTTACTCACAAAAGATTATACAATTTTTCAAGATAGTGAATTTGAAACTAGTTATGCGGACTACTTTGGAAATTGAAATACTTATGATGGTTTTAGAATTATTAACTTGCAAATAATTGGAACAAAACTTTACCTCACTTTACTTTAACTCAAATTGTATTTTATTTTCTTATTAAGTTTTTCGCATTTAGTTTAGTTTTTACTGGCAGCCTTATTCTATCCACTGATGAGTATCTGGGATTTTGTGACGCGCTTTCCTGCAGGATAATTACGTAACACACTATCAGTAGCAATGGGTTTCATTTTGAATTTAACAATATTCATTGCATATTTACGTTGTTGAGCAGACACATTTTTCAAACATATGAAGCAACTAGCTGCACCCCGCGGTTTCACCCGCATAAGTGTCGATCCCGTGGGAATATAGGCCTCCTCTCTGTGAGAGGGAGTGGACCGTAATCCACCATGCGGGCCCACTGCGGGTGGTAGATGTCACATGTCTTCGAATTTTTGGTTCTAGGACATGCCGGTTTCCTCAAGATGTTTTGCTTCATCAGCTAAAATATGTAGCTTTTAAATCATGAAAGTTCTTCAAAAGGGCGTTAATGATAGAAATGATTATAATACAGGTCATTTAGTGTACAATAAAAAAAAAACATGTTATTTTTAAATTCCTAAAATCCTAATGGCTAAAAAGCCTATTAAAGATTTCTTTGAATGCCTAGACATAACAAGACATTGAAATTTTAAGTTAAAATTATATTGAAATAAAAACTCTAATATTTTTAACTATTTATAGAATAGACACGACACTCGATTTATTATTTAATGTCACGGTCATAACACGCCACAAATCACTTCTATTTTAATCAATTTGAAATCAATGAAAAAATACTACATATTTATCATTTATATGAATCAGATTGAAGGCAAAATGATTATGATTGAATAATAAATTGAGATTCAAAAACAATTTGGATTGAAAATGAATTAATCTATTTCGGTTCTATTTTGATATCTATCAATAACTTTGTCACTTTCTGGGTTTGTGGGTAAGTAATAATAGCTGCACGGATCGATCGATC
Organism: Hydraecia micacea; assembly: GCA_914767645.1. NCBI lineage: Eukaryota > Metazoa > Arthropoda > Insecta > Lepidoptera > Noctuidae > Hydraecia > Hydraecia micacea. The sequence continues at coordinate 4,509,990 of OU611783.1, read as the reverse complement.
AGGTTAAGCTAAGCTTGCCGCGTTTGCTGCGAGGATGGGTGACCATCTTTACATAACAAGACTTCTTCATGCCTCGGAAGAGACGTTAAGCCATTGGTCACTGTGGCCATTCGTAGATCTTTGACAGTCGGAAGCCCAAAAGTCTGAAACCAGTCTTACCAAGGGACAGTTACTGGGTTGTAGAGGACGGATAGGCAGTCGCTCCATGTGTGTATTTTTATCATCTAATTGTAGTTTTGTGTGTGCACTGAATAAATGGTTTATCTATTTATGTAAAACTGGTATTCAGCTGCATTAGGCTAGAAGCCGACCCCAACATAGTTGGAAAAAGCTAGGCAGATGATGATGAACTATTTAAGTACGTAGGTTATGTTTCAAAATTGAATAGCAAATATAATATGAATTATCTTAAAGCTTTAAATACGTAGCTTCAATTAAATTTTGTCAACGTTATTATACGTTGCGGGTTGTAAAGTTGTAATGCGTTTTGCTATCAAATTCTGATTTAAGTACAGCACTATTTGTGGTTAATTTAATGCTTAATGAGTTACTTTGATAAACGAACCGTCTGGTTTTGTGGTTAATTTATTTCTTTGCTGCGGCAGCTGTGACCCTCAAGCGGCGCAAATACTGTAACCTAATCGGTAATTGCAGATTTGAGCCGTTTGGGGTCGAAACGCTCGGGTCGTGGGGCCCGAGTGCGCGTCTCCTTTTTAAAGAAAGGCATGATCGGGGTCAAGAGCACGCCCATTTATCAATAAAATAAAAAGTTTCTCGCCCGCTTATCGACACCTCACGTGATCAGAGGGCTAGCTCGTTCTTTAGCCAAAGAATTCGCATTGCCATTCAACGTGGCAATGCTGCCAGTCTGCTGGGCACGTTTCCGGATGACAGTCTTACTGACAGGAGTACTTCGACGCCTAAGTAACCTTTTGCTTTTGTCTTTATTTATTAGTTAGTCTTTTAATTTAGTACCTAGTGCAAATAGTAAAATAAGATATTTTGAAAATAAAGATTTATTTATGTATTCAATAAGTATTGTATACAGGCTGTATTGTATACAAGAAACATTATAATATGTATACAGGGTGGTAGGTACATCGACACGAAAACTGTATCAATTAATTCAGCAGGGGGGGGTTCAGAATCATGTACTGGATCCATGGTAATAGGTTGCGCGTCGATGTACCTGCCAGCCTGTATAACTTTCGCTTTAAAACACTATTTCTCTCTTTCAGTCGTCAGTAATTTGACTTTCGAAAAAAGAAGACAAAGCGTTATGTAACTATAAAGTCGTTATACAACGTTTATTAAGGAGAGAGAAGAGAAGTAAGGAGGTTAATGTATGCACTAATTATAAGTGTATAATATCATGTGTGGTTGTTCGGGCGTGGGTCGTGTCGTCAATCCGACACGAGCAGAGAAAGATCGGGCACAGGACCAAGCAACGGCTTTACGTGCTTTTCGAGGGGTTCGTGGTTCAGGGGGCTATCACACTGCCAACTTCCAAACTCCAGGCTGTTACTCACACATTCCTAAAGAAAAAACCAATAACACTATGCCCGACCTGAGAATCGAACCCAGGACACTCAGCATTCGCGCTTGCGACCACGTGGACAACGCAGCAGTCGAAGACACACGCTATATAAAGTTTATGTCTTAGTTAACAAAACATACACGGTAAACCTACACTTCTCTTCAAACAAACAAAAATTCTTATCACAAATAAAAACTTCGCATGCAAAATGAAATACCTCACAATTTGGGTACCGATTTTTAACGGGTCGTTATTGTGGCAGTTTAAGAGTACCTCAGTCTTGGAGGCCAGGTCAATCAATTTCGACGCCGAGGGAATCATGGCGGCAGCTGTTATCTGTTAAACATCTGAAAGCCAATAGGGATGACGACTAACTTTTTTTTCTTCGTCTATCAGGTAGATTATTAAAAAGTATTGGGCACGTATTTTTTCTTTTTTCACATAATCAAAACGTTACAGAGATATTGATTTGAAATGTCGCATGACGTCACATGTTGGTACAATTTTTACCTACACGTGACGTCACGAGCCCCCACTCCCAAACTGTGATACGCTTAATCTTTGTAATTTTTTGGTTGATTGACGCAAGAAAATATGTGTCCATTATTTTTTGATAATCTAACTGACGGACTAAATAGAATTTCGTTTACTTTACCCCGTCGTCGTCCCTATTCCCGTAATTAAAAATGTTCTAAATATAGTCGTAATCTCATCTCAGCGACAATCAATGTCAAAAACTTGTCAAAAATGTAGGCAAATTAGTAGGTACTTTTGACAGATTGAGACTGAGACCAGAGGAACAATTCTCGTAATTTTAAGAACGTTCACAATCTGATCTCAGTCTCAATCTGTCAAAAATACCTCAAAGGAGACGGGGATTTCTGGGCCTGATTGTAATAAGTTGAGGTATGGCTTAAAAAAAAGGTTATATTTTTCTATTTCAAAGTGTGAAAAATCAACTCAATTTACAATCTGGAAAATGAGATATCCAATAATTAAGTTGGGGTTACGAAGTAATTGGAATATCGATTCAATTATAATCGATTACCGTTATTCATACTATTTAGGAAAATGCTTTCACCAGATGATTAATTCAATTAAAATAATTAAATCTCTTACAATTATAGTATTAAGAGTTTAAACTAATTAAATATCTACATAATTAAGATAAATCAATTCACGTTTACTAATCGATTATTGTATTTTTAACCTGTGCTAACTCCACAGAGTACTTTTTGCAATCAAAAAGTACTCTGTGCTCTGACTTGACATGCATGACATGACATCGACACTCGTTTCTCAATGAAACAGAAAAAGAAATCTTGGAGAAATAATAGAAAAGTACCCTATAGTATATTTTCATAGATGAGTTCTTTCAGGAGGAAATACGGTCGGAGAGACTTTTGAAAAGCCTTAGTAATCGTCTAGTGCGTGTGCGTTTTGAGTGTGTTTCCTCCCATACTTTTATTGATATTTTCCTCGACCCCTGCTTTCCTACGGAATTCTAATCTTCCTTCTTGTACGACCCTTGCCTTGCTACTATACCGGACACGGAGAACCCCGCATAAACGTTGAACTTGGACTTGTTATTTTGGATTCTACGAACGACCTACCGATTGGATATTGATTGACATCATGGATCGTTGTGTAAATTGTGGCAACCATTTTTTTTTAAACCATTTATTTTGACACCGCACACGATCAGTTTGAAAAAAAATGGGCCCCCCACAATCCTATGGCGACCAAAAGCCGCCATTTTTTCAATTTTAATGTAGCCAGCGACACTCACAAGGTTAAGACGAATCGATTGACGTAAGAATCATCAAAATCGGCTTACGCGTTTGGTCTCTAGAACGCTACAGAGGAACAAACATAAATACATACAAATATAAATACGTATACTGATAAACCCATTACCCTCCTTCGGCAGTCGGGTAAAAAATGACAATCGCACTTCAAAAATCGGCTGTTAAGTACAGATTATTACGTAACCTCACTCTTCCTAAATCTCTTTTACCTCGGCTCTCAGATTGCCAAAATCTGCAAAATTTTCAGTGATTGTTTTTTAATGTAGTAGCTATCAATTGACACCAATTTCATCTTTTTACATCCAGGCCCAAAATTGTATGAAAGCGTATCCGTCTCCTTTTCCTACATTTTGACAAGTTTCTGACATTTGTGTGTCGCCGAGATGAGACTGCGATAAGATTTTGAACGTTTTAAATAACGAGAATTGGCCTTCTGACTGTGAACGTTCTCAAAATTACGAAAATTGCGCCTCTGTTATAGGAGATAATAAATATTTTATATTTATGTATAAACTAGCTTCTGCCTGCGACTTCTTCTGCGTGAAATTTCTTGCTCCCACGACCCACCCCGTCGCATCGCTTCGTCTGCCTTCACTTCGTTTTCGCTAGCGTTCTTCCCGACTTTTTCCTTTTTCTCGGCTTCAAAGGGTCTAGTGTAATTAGAAAAATATTTTTCAAATCCGACTGGATGTTCCAAAGATTAGCGCGTTCAAACAAACAAACAAACTCTTCAGTTTTATTATTAGTACGAGTATATAGATGTTTTATGTCTTGCTAGAGTCACAAGCGGAACTGATAAGTTTCAGTTTCCGGGTTTTCATTAGAATAGAATAGAATAATTCTTTATTTGCACAGAAAGTAGGTACAGTCAACAAAAGAGATAAGTATGCAGGATCGTCGGATATAGTTGAAGTTTAGTAAGAAACCGATGGATGTTCCCGAATAAAATTTAATTTTATTAATAGAAAACAAACAGCTCGTTTACCAAATTAAATTTTAGTCGACAACATCCATCGCTTTCTTACTAAACTTCAACTATATCCGACGATCCTTCATACTTATCTCTTTTGCTGACTATACAAGTTACAGATGTTAAGTTTAAAATTATCCTATACTAACTACCCTAACTAAGGCATGCAAACAGTTTTAGCTACTTATAATAAAAAAGACTCATTAATAATATTATTATTAACACATTCAATCAAATCAATTTATGATTACCATGTCAAGATGAAATTCAGTACATCATTTGAAATAGGCAATACAATACATAATGTCGAGTTTAATAAAATGGGATACTAATTCGTCAAGTTCGAGATCAATACAGTTAAATTAAAATATAAATGATTTAGTACATGTCAGGAATACAAAGATGTCATTTTATCTATTTAAATTCTTATCAGGTCGCCAATTGAGTAATAACATTCCCTAGCGAAGTGCTGTTGGCTATTTTCAAAAGGAATTTCTCAGCAGTCTGAAGTCTGGAGTTTTGTCTGGTTTATACCAATGGGTATGTCGCATGGTATTTAATTAAACAAATCCTGCGGAATATAGGTGTATGCACCGTCGACATATCAAGCCAGAACTGTCCAGTATAAGCTGACTTCTCATTGTACGAAAAGCTTTTACAAAGTGAGGTCAGCTAAAACTCGACACGTATAGCTTGAGATGTTGTGTGTACTACACATCTGCCTTACCTTTTGAGGAATACAAGCGTGAAGATGTGATGTTATGTTTAACATTTTTTATAGGAGATAAATATTTAATGTTGTGTCTACCTTTCAAAGCTTTGATTTCTATCAAAGGCTTATTTTCGCGATATACCTACAAAGTTAATTGCTTGTTGTAGGTAGATTGATTTTAGGTGTATCGATATGAAAAAACCCGGTCAAGTGCGAGTTGGATTCGCGCACCAAGGGCTCCGTAAAATGTGTAGGTATGTAAATAGTTTTTTTTTGTGATGTAACTACAAATTTACCGTTTTCGGATTTTTTTCTTTTCTTGTGCTACATGAAATTGCTTCTTGACAAATTTCATGATTCTAGGTCAACGGGAAATTCCCTTACGGGTTTTGATTTCGGAACATAAAAGCCCGTATCTTTGATTGCGTTGACTTATAAGTTTGATTTTTACACTGCTTCAAGGGATTGCAGCCTTGAGTATTTGATATTAATTTCAACTTGATAATTCCACACATTTCTGAGAAAAAGGATCTTGACTGACGGACAGACAGACGGACAACGAAGTGATCTTATAAGGGTTCCGTTTTTCCTGTTGAGGTACGGAACCTTAATAGCTTTGATCAACGTTTAAGGTAATCCTAATAGATAGTTAAAAACAGCAAATAAATTCAAATAAGATTTCGAAATCACATAGCATCACCCCTGTTATCCCCGGAGTGTTAAGCAGATATGTACCTGTTAATACACCCACACTTCGTCAGTTATATTTAAGTCCCATGTAATAAAGGTGAGCCTATTGCTATCAGCCTGGCACATATCCAGACTCAGTAGGGCTGCTACTGAAATGTTCCTGATACGAAAAACCCGATACCACTTTCCCTGTCCTATTTTCATATCCCATTAAAAAAAAAAAACATAACGCAAGGCTAAACTTACTGGGTAGCTCGCCGTCCGATCAGGACCAGGCCCGCGCCGGAGGGCGCGTATATGTTCCACGCGCACCTCAAAGAGATGTCAGCACAAGGGAAGGGGCGCGTTAGGGCCGAAGCATGGGTAGCGGAATTGTCTGAAAGGGTTACCGCTACCCCGGAACATAAAAGGCTAAGGAAGGAACACGGGTGGGTATCAGTAACAATCTGACACTCCCTTCCGCTCCACCCAGAGCGGGAGGAATCATTTGATGATTTCCCACCATCAAAATTAAAAAAAAAGGCTACACTTACTAGATGTATATCTGCTAATAATGAAATCGTTTTCCAATAAAAAAGAGCAAATGACGCGTTCGTAATTTTCTTCTGGCATGCACAGTCAAGAATCTTAATTAGAACACGAATACTAATTGCCCAATTAAACAGTTAATAACTCGATAATAACCGTTCATCAATTTCAATTTCTTCTCGACTATAACAAGTATTAACTTTCTTCTGTAATTACAATGGCAAACTAAATCAATCATGTTTTTGAATAAGCAATCAATAATTAGGTTTGAAGTTTCTATTTCGAGAGTTCAATAAGAGTTTAATCCATTAACATCAGGTAGGTAATTGATTGATTTGAAGGATTTAATTATTGCAGTTAATAGATTTTAGGAGCGCTAATACATTAATATCCTTATTCTTACATAGTATAAAACAAAGTCGCCGAAATGTCTGTACCTACGCGTATAACTTCCGAATGTCTGCACGATATTGGATAATTCTTTTTTTGCTGTGTTCGTTATTGCCAGGACAAGGTTTGCATGAAAGAAAATTTAAGAAATTCGAAAAAAAAATTGCACCCTTGCGAAACAGGGGCAGGCCGCAGGCTAGTTTTATAACAATTTAAATTGTAATGTTCAATTAAATTTCATAAATTGAAATAGCTTTGAAATGTCGTATTTATTTATAACTTTGAGTTGTTTCGTAAATTTTATACAAGCTTTAAGAGTTTTAATTTCACTAAGACCTAGTGAAATTGGACATGTTAGGCCTTGTGTAGAATTTTACGATCTACAAGGTCTGTTTCTCTCCACAGCTCTATTTATATTATTCTAGGTAATTCAAAGCTTTTCACAGTTTTTAGATATTTAGATTGCAAATAATTGCTTTTCTTTTGAAACAATACGTATAAAGAATCTTCAGAATCTTATAAGTTCATTTTCTTAAAAGTCTATTTCGCCGTCATGCTGCCAAAACAGATTATCTGCAATTTTGGTCAATTTTGTGTTAAAAATATCAATCGATTCAGTTTTTCAGTTCTGTCGTCTGCCAATATCGGTTAAACGCAGAAACCCATTAGTTGCAGAGATACTCTGTGCAAAATAAAGGTAATTGATCAATGTCTGTAAAAAGTCGCCAGAGAAAAACGATTAAATTTGTTTAATGATAGGTTTTTCGATATTACGCTTGCTAAATAATATTAAACTCGTTTAATCGATTTTCTCATTTACGCACTGGAGCAGGTCTACAGATGATTTATTCTGCCATAGTATTTCAAATGCCGTTAACCGGTTTTGGAAAAATATTTACTTATTGAAAACTTTAATAACATACGTCAGCAAAAATTAAATTATTAACTTTAACTCATTTTGGCCCGCGCCCTTAACATGCAAGATGAAATAATGTTTTTGTGAAAAATATAATTATATGCATTTAATTGATTTCGGGTCAACTTACTACGGGTTCTATTAGATAAACTTCTCTGCAGCCAAAAGCGATTAAATGATGATACCTATAGTTGCCAGGGATTCGCGTTGGCGCGCGGCGCAGTTAGTTCGTTCATTCATTCATTCAATTTTCATTACGACGCGACACGTTCGGCTCGACGAAACTCAAACTCAAACTCAAAGCATTTATTTCAATTAAACCATTTACAGGCACTTTTGAATTGTCAAGAAGTCGGTCAGTCAGAAAAAATGAAGCTAGTTGCCCATTCCAAAGCGTAGGTACAGACGCCAGCACATCAACCTACCCCTAACTGTCAAATCGTCGTCATTCTGCCAAAGTTAGCTAAATGCACAATAATGCAATTAGAGATAAATCAATTTGAAAGTTTACTGTCGATTGTTTTGTTAAATACTAGCTTTCATTAATATTTTTAGTTCTTTTCCGATGCATTATTTATCCTTCTGTAGAAAGCAAGACTAGTTGATTCGATTATCCTTATAGAAACGAATAAAAATAAAAAAATATCTCCGAGAGGACTGCTTTTAATCAATTTTGGCTGCCAATTATCAAAAATAGTTTTTTGTTAAATTTGAACCTTTAAGTCTTACAATTTTAATAATCCATAGAAGCAGATATTCATTGTACAATTATACATAATGTAGAAAATGTTGTGTCTATTGAATGTTATCAGAAGAACAGAAAAAAGAGTTAGACATAATTTTAGCTAGTTTTACCTGACGAAAAAATTAAGAATTTTTCATTTATTCTTTTTATACTCATCTATACATTTTGTCTGTACACGTTAATATCCGAAACTACAGAACGGTTTTGAATGAAATTCGGTAAGTAGATAGATAAGGCAAAGGATTAACACATAGGCTACTTTGTATCTCACTGCTGGACACAGGTCTCTTTCAAAATTAATCTCTGAAACTACTGAACGGATTTAGATGAAAGTTGGTAGGTGGATAGATAAGGCACAGGATTAACACAGGCTACTTTATAACCCACTGCTGGATATTGCTATTGAGCTTGATTTTAAAAGATCAATGTAAATAATTACTTGGTAATCGAGTTTTTGTTTGTTACGAGGTGTTTAATTAAATGGAAATTAAATATTAAATGGAAATAAAACTAAGTGCATAAGATTTTCTTTACCAAATGTCAAAGGTAGTGATTATGAGATAATATTGAATCAAGAGAAACTAGAATTCGTCGATAAAACTGTTTTCCTAGGGATCACGCTCGACTCAAGGCTACAATGGGGTCCTCATTTAACATCTCTTGCAGGACGGCTAAGTTCAGCAGCTTATGCTGTCAGAAAAATCCGCCAATTCACTGATATAGATACCGCGAGACTAGTCTACTTTAGTTACTTTCATAGTATCATGTCTTACGGTATTTTACTTCGGGGACGGGCTGCAGACATCGATTCTATTTTTATTCTGCAGAAAAGAGCCATCAGAGCCATATATAATCTCCGCAGGCGTGATTCTCTAAGGGAATTGTTTAAGGAAATTAACATCATGACGGTGCCTTGTCAATATATCTACGAAAACATAATGTATGTAAGGAAAAATTTACATCTTTTTAACAAAATAGGTGAAAGACATAATTATAGTACCTACTAGAAATAGGGACCTATTAGTTCAACCAGGTTTCAGACTGGCTAAAGTAGACTCATCTTTTATGGGGTACTGTTTAAAATGTTATAATAAAATACCTCCCCACATTCTTCAACTGATTGAGACAAAATTCAAGTCTTGTATAAAACGCACACTATGCAGGCAGGCATATTATAAGTTAGGGGACTACATCGCTGATAAAAATGCCTGGCTCAATGCTGGTCCTGCTCCACAACCACAACTAATTGATTAACACTTGAAAATTCTGTTGGAGCTGCTGAAGATTGTAAGACTATCTTTGCATTGTATAAACTCAATTTTCTTTGTATTGTATAATTGCATAGCACAGATGTGAGTTCTATGTACTATAGTGCTACCATTTACCGGGTAATGTCTTTCATTGACTTGAATGAGCCCTGGCGGCTGATAGTATGTCATGCTCACACAAATGTCTCGCTGACGGTGGCGTGTGTGTTGGATCATTTAGCTCCCTTCAAAATGGTTGAGCTGAATGGTGCTGATCTATGCGTCATATTCGTGAACGGGCGCCGTCAGTTGGGGCTGGTCATCACTTAGCTGCCTCGGCTTATTTTGAATTATTTTATTTTGGATTGTTGTTTTGTTACTATTTGCTGTACTCTGGACGCTTTTAACGCGTAAGTCTCAACCAACATAATGTTTTGACCAATGACTTTTCACCCAAAGAACATTTGACCCATGTCAAATAGAACTTAGGATTCTAGAGCGAGCCAAGCGAGCTCGGGACTTGGGGCACCCCGACTCGGACTTAGGTTCGAAGTGGATGATAGCGGTTCAAGTGAGCGAGCAAAGCGAGCGAAGGGCACCCCGAGGTTAGGTTTGGTTAGGTTACTTTAAACCCTTTTCACAGAAATAGTCGACTATGTCTTATTTATTATTGCTTGTAAACCAACTTAGACCCGCCACGTGATCTTCCCCACGGGGCGGAGCAATAGTATTTAAAAACTATCATATTTTTTATTATTTTTACAAGCCTTTATTTACTTTCACCTTTGCCGCTGTCTGTTGGCCTTATTCTTTGGGTGAAAAGTTATTGGTCAAAACATCATGTTGGTTAAGCGTTCACTAACATAGAGTTATGTTGGCGAAACGTTCATGGGTGTAAAATCCTTTGGATGAAAAGTTAAAGGTTTACAGATAATGTTGACCAATGGTTCATGGGCCAATCGACTGTTGGTTAACCGTTAGGTACAGTTTCCTTTTTTTACATCGTTCTCACATATGATTATAAATTCAAAATAAATGATGTAACTAATATTTTTGTAAAAACATAATTTAAAAGAGTGTCCATGGAGTTTCTTGCCCGTTCTTCTCCATAGGTACAGACGCCAGCACATCAACCTACTACAATCTGTCAGATTTCTGTAATAGATTTTCAACTTTATCGCTAAAGCATAAGGTTCAATGTTGATTGGGAAAATTTCGCCGTCATGCTGCCAAAACCGATTATCTGCAATTTTGGTCAATTTTGTGTTAAAAATATCAATCGATTCAGTTTTTCATTTCTGTTGTCTGCCAATATCGGTTAAACGCAGAAACCCATTAGTTGCAGAGATACTCTGTGCATAATAAAGGGTAATTGATCAATGTCTGTAAAAAGTCGCCAGACAAAAACGATTAAATTTGTTTAATGATAGGTTTTTCGATATTACGCTTGCTAAATAATATTAAACTCGTTTAATCGATTTTCTCATTTACGCACTGGACCCAATATAGTACATAGAACTCACATCTGTGCTATGCAATTATACAATACAAAGAAAATTGAGTTTATACAATGCAAAGATAGTCTTACAATCTTCAGCAGCTCCAACAGAATTTTCAAGTGATAATCAATTAGTTGTGGTTGTGGAGCAGGACCAGCAATGAGCCAGGCATTTTTATCAGCGATGTAGTCCCCTAACTTATAATATGCATGCCTGCATAGTGTGCGTTTTATACAAGACTTGAATTTTGTCTCATTCAGTTGAAGAATGTGGGGAGGTATTTTATTATAACATTTTAAAGAGTACCCCATAAAAGATGAGTCTACTTTAGCCAGTATGAAACCTGGTTGAACTAATAGGTCCCTATTTCTAGTACTATAATTATGTCTTTCACCTCTTTTGTTAAAAAGATGTAAATTTTTCCTTACATACATTATGTTTTCGTAGATATATTGACAAGGCACCGTCATGATGTTAATTTCCTTAAACAATTCCCTTAGAGAATCACGCCTGCGGAGATTATATATGGCTCTGATGGCTCTTTTCTGCAGAATAAAAATAGAATCGATGTCTGCAGCCCGTCCCCAAAGTAAAATACCGTAAGACATGATACTATGAAAGTAACTAAAGTAGACTAGTCTCGCGGTATCTATATCAGTGAATTGACGGATTTTTCTGACAGCATAAGCTGCTGAACTTAGCCGTCCTGCAAGAGATGTTAAATGAGGACCCCATTGTAGCCTTGAGTCGAGCGTGATCCCTAGGAAAACAGTTTTATCGACGAATTCTAGTTTCTCTTGGTTCAATATTATCTCATAATCACTACCATTGACATTTGGTAAAGAAAATCTTATGCACTTAGTTTTATTTCCATTTAATATTTAATTTCCATTTAATTAAACACCTCATAAAAAATGTTTTCTCTTTATAAAAAACTATATTTATTTTATTTACAAATCAAAATATTTACAATATTTAAAAGCTGTCTTAAAATAATAATATGTACATACAAGTATATAAAAAGGGAGGGGAAATAATCAAAGGGCATCAAAAAATTCGTCCGCATCGCTGTCAATAGGAAACGTGCCCAAAAGGCTGGCAGCATTGCCACGATGTATGGCAATACTGATTCTTTGGCCAAAAAATAGGCCAGCCCTCTGGTCACGTGAAGAGTCGACCAACCGCTTGGCGATGTCTCGAAATACTAAGTGGGCACTCGGGCCCCATGGCCCTAGTGTTTCAACCCCAAACGGCTCAAATATATAAGTTCCAAAGAGAACTGTTTTAGATGAAATTCGGTAAGTAGGTAGGTAGATAAGAACTGTTTTAGAACCCAATGGCTTGGCACGCGACGATGGTAAGAGACCAGACGGAATGACCATAATGCCTTGGAAGGTAGGTAGGCCTTTGGTGTGGGATGCAACGTGTGTCGACACCCTTGCGCCATCCCATCTTCCAAGCACGGTTAGCTGTGCCGGGGCGGCTGCTGCAGGTGCGGAAAACCTCAAACGGCGCAAATACTCCAATCTCTTTGGAACTCATAACAAACAAAAACTCGATTACCAAGTAATTATTTACTTACATTGATCTTTTAAAATCAAGCTCAATAGCAATATCCAGCAGTGGGTTATAAAGTAGCCTGTGTTAATCCTGTGCCTTATCTATCCACCTACCAACTTTCATCTAAATCCGTTCAGTAGTTTCAGAGATTAATTTTGAAAGAGACCTGTGTCCAGCAGTGAGATACAAAGTAGCCTATGTGTTAATCCATTGCCTTATCTATCTACTTACCGAATTTCATCCAAAACCGTTCTGTAGTTTCGGATATTAACGTGTACAGACAAAATGTATAGATGAGTATAAAAAGAATAAATGATAAATTCTTAATTTTTTCGTCAGGTAAAACTAGCTAAAATTATGTCTAACTCTTTTTTTCTGTTCTTCTGATAACATTCAATAGACACAACATTTTCTAAATATGTATAATGGTACAATGAATATATGCTTCTATGGATTATTAAAATTGTAAGACTTAAAGGTTCAAATTTAACAAAAAACTATTTTTGATAATTGGCAGCCAAAATTGATTAAAAGCAGTCCTCTCGGAGATATTTTTTTATTTTTATTCGTTTCTATAAGGATAATCGAATCAACTAGTCTTGCTTTCTACAGAAGGATAAATAATGCATCGGAAAAGAACTAAAAATATTAATGAAAGCTAGTATTTAACAAAACAATCTACAGTAAACTTTCAAATTGATTTATCTCTAATTGCATTATTGTGCATTTAGCTAACTTTGGCAGCATGACGACGATTTATAAGCTTAAAATTGTAAAAGATAAGAAGTATCAGTGACTAGTTCTTCAATACACAACCTTAAACGTAGCACCATTCGCGAGAAAACTTTATTTTCATGAATTTTGAACAAGTTAATGCAAATAAAGTGAGAGCAGAATTTACTTTTGAGTTCAACGTTCAACAAGTTCCAAGTTATGTACAAAGTCTCTGGTTTAGTATAACTTAATAAATGTATGAATTAACTCGAACGTACTGTATGAAGATTTATTAATGTTCTTTTATCATTAAATCTTCATGTTGCCACCCTTTTTGCTAAATAAGTTAATGCAGGTACTACAACGTTTAATTTTGAAACCGTATTTTTGAGTGTAACACCTACTCGTATAAACCCTTCTACGAATCCTGACGTAATCTATACTTATAAAATTCAAAGTCCTGACTGACTGATATATCAACGCACAGCCTAAACAGCTGGTCCTAGAGACATGAAATTTGGAGGGTGTGTTCTTTGTAAAGAAAAGGTATCCACTAAGAAAGGGTTTTTCGAAATTCCACCCCTAAGAGGGTGAAATTTCACGAGATCGAAGTCGCGGGCAGAAGCTAGTATAGCTATACAGGGCTTTCGCTAAACAGTATACCTTCACAGTCTTTCCAGTTGTAGACAGTGGGTTCGAACCCAAGCAGACACTTTGCTAACTATTTCATCACCGCTGCTCTCAAAACGGTGAAGAAACATATCGTGAGGAAACCAGCATGTTCTAGGATAAAAAAATTGAAGACATGTGACATCCGTCAACGCGCACTGGGCACGCGTGGTAGATTATGGCCTACTCTCTCTCACAGAGAGGGGGCCTGTGTCCCAACAGTGGGAACATTATAAGCTGATTATGCTTTACCTACACAACATTCTTTAACCAACATTTTGTATCTTTCCAGGAAAACCGCTCCTACTCACTATGGGTAACAGCCTACGACGGCTCCATACCACAGAAGACCGAAGTCTACGCCACAGTCTCCGACAAATCTGGGCAGAGACCTAAGTTACCCCACCCGCCAACCCTGAACTTTCCCGCCTACCCCAACATACCTTTACAACCAAAGTTCACTAGGATCACACAAAGCACTACCAAAGCAACAAATATTTACGTAACAGTACCTGAAGCAACAACGACACTCACTACATTAAGTCCTCCGAACCCTCCCGATGATACGCCGCCCGGTGGAGAGAGCATAGTTCGAAATGATGATGGAACTACCAGCACTGAAGCACCTAATAAGAATCCCACAAACAACGAAATGCCTCTGACAGTGGTGCCTCTTGTAGCTATTGGTGCCCTGGTAGTTATTGTCGCAGTAGTCATTCTCTTCGTGTGCAGGAAAAACAATGCTCAGAAGAAGGACAGCAAGAAAGATGACATGGTGAGTAAAATACATTTTTTTATGTATTCGTATATAATTTCGTGACCTTTGAAGGCGATATCAATTTGAGACAGTCATTTAAAATTAGCTTTTGTAAAGTAACTATGATTTTAACTCGTTCTCTAATACTTATGGTAATAATTTAGTTAGTTTAGTTACTTAAATAAATGAAAATGCTTTTAGTGCGCAGCCATTTAATTTATTAAGTACTAGCTGCGCCCCGCGGTTTCACCCGCATAAGTATCGATCCCGTGGGAATATCGGGATAAAAAGAGCCTATATATGTTAATCCAGGCTGTCAGCTACTTCCATACAAAATTTTATCGAAATTGGTCCAGCCGTTTGAGCGTGAAGAAATAACAAACATATAAACACACACACACACTCACAAACTTTCGCCTTTATAATATTAGTGTGATTCGATAAATAACGATAATAATAGATTTTAATGGCAAGGACAATTCAATAAACCGCTTCGTTAAAATTCGCGCAAATGTAATTTGGAAATATGAACACAATAATTTCTGGCATATAATTTTCACTTGATACGACATTTTGACGCTATTAAAATCTCGTGTAACGTTAACTAAATTATTTAAAGGTTAAAATAACCGCTGTAGGTTACTTAAAATTAGCTATCGAGAGTTTTGTGTTCGTTGAATATTCAACTCATTATTATTGATACAATATTATTGGTTTTATTAGTCGAACTAAACTTGTAAAATAAATACTTAAATTTAATTTTACTCTATTCATAAGATTTCTATTATTCACAGAGCAAAGACTCCAGTGGGATAGTCCTTCAAGATGCGTCTCTCAATATGTGGGACCACCCACGGGCGTACTCTAACCGATACGAGTCCTGGGATAATGGTCACTTGCAGGTCAGTTTAAGATTTCACATTAATTTATCTGTCGATTAAATTGTGAAGACCGCGGAAATCTGCTTGATGCGAGAAGCAGCGGTCGATATGGCGACACTTGGTAGAGGCTTATGTCCAGCAATGGATGTTTTCGGCTGAAATGATGATGATGAGTCTATCTCTTCTAGCTTGTATGATACTATTCTGCCCCCCCCCCCCCCCTGTTATAATTACAGTAAGTCAAAAAAATTTAATCGCGGGAAATCGCACTTTTGTTTCAAGATTTTTAAATTGGTGTATCTTGATGATTATGGCAGGATTAATCCTAAATATCATTTATTTGTTCAATATCATGTTCCCTCTCACAGAGAGGAGGCCTGTGTCCCAGCAGTGTGGTCATTATAGGCTGATTATGTTATGTTCAATATTAAGAATCACAATACTGTAAAAAAAGTCATAACACCAGTAACACGACTTACTGTAATTATAATGTCGGGGGCAGTATAATTGCTGAGCCAAGGTTTTGATGTCCTTCGATTTCCTGATTGGTTTGGCGTTCGTGATCTTCTGAGCTTCGATTTCATTTATTTTTATTTTAAAAATATTGCTTGTTGTTCGTTTCTTTTTTGGGTAACTTCAAACTCAAAGCATTTATTGCAAAAAATCCACTTACAGGCACTTTTGAATTGTCAAAGGGGCTTTTAGCCTGCAGCTGGGTAATTAGGCTGTAGGAACCCGCAATTGTGATACTTACATTTTTTTATGTATTATTTTCTTAAAGTATTTTTTATTAATAGTTCATGGCTTTATTACCTAAATATTGATAATTTAATCATCGTTTACTCAGTTATCCTCATTCTATCTCTATTTCTTTGTCCATACCTTTTCTTTATACTTATTCTAAAACAATACTTCAAATACATGAATATTATTAGATTTGTTAGATTGCTTACGTGTTCATACAGATGTCTCAATCCACCTTTCGAATGTAGAGGTAAACTAAACTTTAATAAAGAAATGTAATATTTTTTTCAAAGGCTACGTGTGTTTGCCGATATTAAGTCTAGTGCTTTCTACATAATTCTTTATATTTTTACCTTCAATCAAAAAAATATTATTAAAAGAAAACAAAATAATATTTACATAATCAGCCTATAACGTTCCCACTGCTGGGACACAGGACTCCTCTCAGTGCCATAATTCACCACGCGGACCTCGTGCGGGTTGGCAGATGTCACATGTCTTCGAATTTTGGTTCTAGGTAGAGGGCATGCCGGTTATATTTGGTTCTAGGTAATGTCTTTGCGTTGACTCATTCTACTTTAAAGTCTATCCTATTTCGCAGTAATACCTTAATACGAATATTCCTGATTTGTTTAAATAACAAAATGATAAAAATTAATTCCCTTTTACGAAACTTACAGTTATCAGAAGAAACGTCGATATCAAAGGATGACCAGCCACCAGACAAGTGGGAGTTCCCTCGTCATAAGCTAAGGATCTTCAACATTGTAGGAGAAGGTGCCTTTGGACAGGTGTGGCGAGCACAGGCTTTAGATATTGCTGGTAAGTGAAGTTAGTTTAGCTAGTGAGTAGTAGTTAGACGAACCGACATAGTCCGAAGAGTTGCCTTAAGAGGTAGATGATGGAGGCAGATGGCCGATGGAGCTGTAATGTTCTGGAGTGTCAATCGCATACATAAGGCGCATTGTAGGAAGGGCCGTGCTCTTGGCGGACCGATTAGTTTATGAGTTTGTGAAGGTCTTTGGAATCTGCTGGATGCGGAAAGTACAGAACCGATCGATGTGGTGAAGCTTGTGACAAAAGGCCATGTTCAGAAGTGGGTGGCTAAATGATGACAAAGCTTGTTTTGGTTACACTTATGCTCAGCACAGATAAGGCACACTTCTCGGCTATTTGGGACACGTACAGGAAGTATTATTATTATATTATTTTTACCTGCATTGTGTAGGTAATATTTTCTCACAAAAAAATTCAAATATAAATTTTGAATGTGACAGGGACAGCGTACGAGTTCAATGCACAGTCCATCTGCTTAGATTAAGTGAGAAAGTAATTAACTAAGTACCACAGATTTTTTTTCAGTCTAGGGAATGAGATAAAGGTATCTTCAAACCGCAGAAAACAGTTACAATATTTATGAAATAAATACGACGATTCTATTAGAGTGGATGCTGACCACAGAACCGTCTAGAATTAACCTTGCTTACAATGCTTATAACCTTTTCTATCTGCCTTTCTAATAAAAATGGTAATAGATTTTCAGACCGATTTGATTATCTTGCATTTTTTAGTCAACATACTTGGCGCACTAGCTCCAAGTCAACAAAATAATCAAAATCTGTCTATAAAATGTGCTGTTAACAGCGTCACTGAAGGCTTCATAATCTGCCTATAATTTTCCCACTGCGCATGACTCTTCACTATTTGATGGGAATCAGAAAGGTTCACAAAACAGAAATATTTGAACAAAGCTCTTCTATATGAAGGCGCCTTAATGTAAAAGTTTAGCGAACTTCACAGACTCCATTTTACGTTGACATTTAAATAAAATATTCAAACCTAGCTGACTGGTTTTCACATCCATTTTCTTTAATGAATTTATTTATTTATTTATTTATTTAATTAAAACGGTTTAAAACCAATTACAGTAATTAAATACAAAAAGATACACAAAAGAAACATAAAAGATTAAATATAAAGTCATCAAGTAAGAAAAAATAAAGTTAACAAAAAAGTTAACAACACTTTCATACATCTCTCTCACAGTACTTCTGACATGCCGACAAAATCTTCGTCCACTCGTCCACAAACAGATCGTTTGTTGGATTAAAGTCCAAGAGATCATTAAGTGCGGCCAGAGTACGTGGTACTGGTGACTTAGCACGCGCAACAGTGCGACATGTAGGCACAGCAAACAGCCTGTGCTTTCTGCCGCGGCAGTAGTTGTCTGGCACAAAGAAGCGGGCCAGCACAGCA
This sequence comes from Hydraecia micacea, assembly GCA_914767645.1. Classification (NCBI taxonomy): domain Eukaryota; kingdom Metazoa; phylum Arthropoda; class Insecta; order Lepidoptera; family Noctuidae; genus Hydraecia; species Hydraecia micacea. The sequence goes on along the minus strand of OU611783.1, from coordinate 4,491,367 downwards.
TTTAGGTCAGGCGCGTCAATAGTGCCACGGAGCGTCTTACAGGCTATGGTGAGCTGGTCTTTTGCTCGCCTTACCTCTAACGAGTTATATCCGAGGCATCCTAGTAGAAATTTAGTCGGATAGAGGTAAGGGTAATAGCCGTGTTTACGCTTATATAAAAACCTAAGGAACGCTTTTTGTACCTTTTCCAGTAAAAGCACGTAGGTACTTTCGTGCGGATTCCACACGCACGAGCTGGATTCCAATTTGCTACGTACGAGTGCATTAAATATAATTTTGATGGCATGTGCTGAGCGAAAATCGCGGCAATTACGCAAAACAAAACCCAATCTTTGGTAGGATTCCTTAGCTACCGTGGCGATGTGGTCGTGGAAGGTGAGCTTTCGGTCGAATGTGACTCCCAGATCTTTCATGGCTGATGTTTTCATGATGGTATTGTTATTTAAGTTATATTCATAATTAACTGGGTGCCGCATTCGACCGAATGTCATTGCAAAGCATTTGGAGGGGTTGAATTCCATCCTATTGTCTAAGCTCCACTTGTATATCGCATCTATGTCTTGCTGTAGTGCTAAACAGTCACTCACGGAGTTTATTTCGAGGTACAATTTTAAGTCATCAGCGTACAATAGACATTTTGCATGATGGAGAACTTGGGGAAGATCATTAACCATGATTAAAAATAATAGAGGCCCTAAAATTGAGCCCTGACTTACTCCGGAACGCGTGTGGTAGGTGCTTGATTCGTATATACCGAGCCTAACGAACTGCTGACGATCGCGTAGATAGTCTGCGAAGAAACGGAGGAGAGATGGCGCAAAACCGATTTTGCTAAGTTTCATCAGCAGCGTGTCGTTGTTAACCCTATCAAACGCCTTCCGAAAGTCGAAATACAGTACGTCTACCTGACGCCCGCGGTCCAAGCTGGAGGAGACATATTCAACCAGTGTCAGGAGATTCGTGTCAACTGACCTCTTGCTTCTGAAACCGTGCTGCTCATTACATAAATATTTGTTTACTTGCTCGTATATGGCATTATGGAGGATGTTCTCAAAGACTTTCGCCGGGGAAGATAAAATTGCGATAGGGCGGTAATCTTCAACGGAGCTTTTGTTTTGGGTTTTAGGAATAGGTGTTACTCTAGAAACTTTCCACTGAGAGGGATATGTACCGGTTTGCAAGGCTAAATTGAAAATGTGACAAAGAGGATTACTGAAGATATGTTTTGAACATTTAATGATGAAGGGGGGAATGTTATCGGGGCCTACGGAGCTGTTGGATTTTAGTTTATTTATGCCTTTAACAATGTCTATAGGGTACAAAAGGGGTATATTAATGTAATTGCTGTCACTGGTATGGTCATCCGTACTAATGTGATCAGCATTAAGCCCCGGGGCATCAGGCAGAAAAACATTAGAGAAAAACTCAGCAAACGCCCCTGCTGCTTTAATTCCTGAAAAAGTTATACCTCTGTATGAAATGTTAGGCTCAAAACCACCTTTGGATCTTAGGCTGGAAATGTGCGACCAGAATTCACGAGGGGTAACTTTAATTTTATTCTCTATTTGTCTCATGTACGAGAGATATGCATCCGAAATACTGATCTTTAAGCTCTCCCTGAGGTCGGAAAATAACAAATACGCGCTATCACTTTTAGTGCGTTTCCAGTTTTTATGGTGCTTTAACTTGAGCCTTAGATCTCGGATGATATCATAATTAAACCATACAGGATATCGTTTATCCGTTGATTTCTTTCTGCGTTTTTTAGGCATGCAAGTATCAAAAAAATTATAAATTATGTTGTAGAACTTATGAGTAGCTGTGTGTACATCTTTGGATTCCAAAACCTCCTCCCAAGTATTCTCGTTAGTGAGTAATAAATAAAGCTGTTCGTAATCGCATTTACCAAAGTTCCAATCCTTTGTACTGTCTATATTGCTGGGCTCAACTGAGTTTGAAAAATGACCTACATCAACTCTTACGTCAATGTGTAGTGCAGGGTGATATGCATCCAGTGGTACAATTCCCTCGGTAGCGGTTACGATTGTCTCTCGTGTACCAATGTTCTCTTGGACTAAAACAACATCTAACATACCTCCATGCGAATTCTCCACAACGTTCATCTCATTCAGACTACAATATGATACAAAATAACAATAATAATTCTTAATATTTAACGAGACACTATTTAAATTTAAGTCACCTAATATTATAACAAGGCCTTTCAAATTATTTATGTATTCTTCCACTTTACAAAACCATCTCATGTACTCATCATCACTTGCACTAGGTTTAATATATACAACACATACGTGAACAGTTCGGCCGCACCATGTAAAATCAGCCCATAAGTCCTCACCACCGTCCGTTTCAAGATCACGGCGGCGGCGCAGCACAATGGGTGCGCGCGCAGCGAGCATCACTCCACCGCACGGTGTGCTCCTGTCGCGTCGCATCACATTCCAATCCTCGGTTGTAAGTTCTCCGTTTTCAATAGAACCATCGAGAAAGCTCTCCGTTACAGCTATCAGATTATGCTCCAGCTGTAACAAGTTCGTTCTCCACGTCGAAAGTTTAGTTTTGAGACCACGGACATTTTGGTACAATATGCTAAAGCTCTTCATTTTGTTATTATGAAAACATTACATTGAAAGGAACATAAGTATTTTCTGACTTTTCAATTTCAAAGAATCTTCGTTGAATTGGGCGAGAAATCTGTTGTTGGTTTATCCTAGAAGTGGCTTTTTATATCAGGAAAAATAGTACTTACTCGTCGACAAAGGCACTGACGAATGACATTTTATCCGAGAAAAACCACTGTTTTCTTGTCACTTTGCTCTCAAATGCATTCCACCTAAGTTAAAACTTGAAATTCTTACCCACACATTGAATAAAGTGTCCATAAATAAAAGAAATATCTACTCCATTTGACCCAGAATCAAGGACTGCAACAGTCACACATAGTTATGAAAACTAAACACGTCGCTCTCACGATTGCGGTTCCGCCAATAAAAATGGGAGGACCCTCAAATAACATAAACATTTCTATCTAGTACCCTGTCATAGAGTAAGAAAACCGTATAGAAACGACACTCATGTCCTTTGCTGCTGAATAAATCTTGTTGTTGTAGTTCGTGGGCGGGGGGTTATGCCTGATCCCCACCTACTACATTGTGCAATTTATATCATGTTAACTTTATTATGCATACCGTGGTTACTGTTTAATACCTAAAGTTGCCCATTATGCATTATGACACATGCATGTCTTGTGTAGATCTTTCTTTGGAGAACCTAAATATACAGGGTGATTGGAAGATGGGTGCAAAGCTTTAAGGCGAAGATAGCACAGACAATTTAGAACCATTTACGCCATGGTTGTCTTAGACGAAGTCTTACAAAAATTTTTTGCCTAATTTTTATGTTTTTTATGTCTAATGACACAGGAGGCCTAAAACATGTTTTGCTAGATTGCTTACACATTACTTTAATGAAATAAAATAAAAATGAATTCATTTATAATTCAATTTGGCCATAAATAAGCATTTTACTTAAAATTTTGGGAATTTGTAAGATTCATAAAAAAAAAATGGTACGGAGAGAAACAATTTATAGGCTGATGCAGTGATATAGAACTGTGTTAAACGTAGGTACGCCCATGAAATGTAATATAGGTAATATGGGCTTAGGATGCGAACTGAACAGGAATTTCTCTTCAATAATTCTTATTCTATGCACAATTAAACATGTACTGAGTCACGTTCAGAGTTCGTGACGCGTCTCCTGTTTTTGATGAATAATGTAAGTACGTACATTTAAAATGGTATTCGTTATTTTGGGAAGCTTTCAGAGTGCGGATTGCTTTGGGGCATGTATGTTTATGATAAATGTAAAGCGGGAAGGCGTTAATTGGAAATGTATTATCAAACAGAAATCAAAAGTAGGTTTATTTATTATTAACCATTTAATAGTTTAATTCAATCAAGAAACTACTGATTTATAAAAGAGTTAAACCGTTGTCGGAGGTCCCATATAAACAATGAAGCAAATGAATACGTATTAATACAAACGAGCTGTACTATCTAACTATCATTAATCTATACATCTATAAAAATAAATTATATTGGAGTGTCTGTTTGTAATATTAAAATAACCGCTTTTTACTAAATGCATATGGATGTATACACGGTACATATACCAAAATATTTTTTTTAGAATTTTTGTTTGTCTGTCTGTTTATTCCGGCTAATCTCTGAAACGGCTGGATCGATTTTGACGAGACTTTCACTGGCAGATAGCTGATCTGATGTAATAAGGAGTAACTTAGGCTACATTTATATTAGAAAAAAAAATAGGGTCCCACGAAAAAATTCCACGCGGACGAAGTCGCGAGTAACAGCTATTTCGATACAAAATACAATGGTTTGAAATAAATACAACATATCGGGTCTGAAAACAATACCAGCGGTGCTATTCTGTAAAAAGATCACCGTGATAACTTCGGTGAAGTGAGCTTAAAGTGAGCTGTCATTCCAACTAATGCTTTTGACAGCTCATTTTAAGCTCACTTCACCTAAGTTTTCACGGTGAGATTTCTACAGAATAGCATGGCTGCAGTAAAAATAAACCACTATTTCTATTGATCTTTCTATCCCACTTCGGATAGCAGACCGCTGCGGTGCACAAAGCTTCGATGGGAATGAAAACGTACAGAGACCAGCACATCAAGCTACCCCAATCTGTCAAATTTTCCCAATTGAATATGAACCTTATTCGTTTGTAGTAAAGTTGAAAATCTATGAAAGAAATTTAACAGATTGGGGTAGCTTGATGTGCTGGCCTCTGTACTAGACCAGTACCGCCACTGCTTTTTATTTGCATGTTATGTTCAATGGTTTGCACCGTTTGATTTTTGCTACGTTACTTTAACCGCTAAATAGAAAAGTAGAGATTGTTTATCACATGAAGGTGTTTTAAAACAATGATTTTTATTTATGTCGTAAAATACCATTGACATCGAAAAGGTTAAGGATAGTTTAGGTACTTTACCGAGCAGTCAAAATCTAAAAAGCAAAACAAATATTACGTACTTGAGGTGATACATACCTAATTACAACAAAAGTTCTTTAAACCATGTCCTACCTTAATAAGTGTGCAAATATGTATTATAATACAAATATACACATAATCTGCATTCGCGATTTATTTCCCAATAATGTAAACAAATATGAGCTTATAGAACAATAACTTTAAATCCTACACGATATAGATACTTCAATTTACGCTACAACTTCAAAAGATTTTATAACTTTTTTTTATAGTGCTAGTCACTCTGAAATAAACTTAATCACCATTAAAATAAAGTTGATATTTGTTTAACTTGAAATAATATTAATTTGAAACATAAGTTTGAATAGAACTTACATAAACTCACGCCTTCCTCCCATAGGGGTGGGCAGTAACAGCTATAGAAACCCACCTGCTCCGACCCTTACATAGGAGCTTCATTTTCCTCGCTCACGCATCAGGTGATCAGCAGGGCAATTGCGTAACACACTATCAGTAGCAATGGGTTTCATTTTGACAGTTCAACAACATTCATTGCGTTATTTACGTTGCTGAGCAAACACATTTTTCGAACATTTGGAGCAATGGATTAGCAATAAACTTCAAAATGATTCAAATTGAGAGTAATAGTGTGTTACGCAATTAGGGTGCAGGTCGTACACTCACGCCGGTTGCAGGAAACGCACTTCTAGAACATCGTTTTGAACAGAAGAATAAGAAAAGCAACCGATAACTTGCACAGTTTTCTCCAGCTGTTGCAGAAAACTAAAGTTTTCAATTCAACGACATAAACCATGTCTCAAAACAAATTTTAAAAAAGAAACAAACTGACGTAGCGAACCACGCCTGAAATTGCAAACTGCGATGCTCAGCTGTTTACTGAGTTTGGAAAGCTGATATTCACGAGAGCGCATGTTTATTTTTGTCAAAAATAGTTACATTTCATTGTGCAATTAGAATTTAGGCGAGCGAAAGATACCTAGTGTCGAAATCCAACAATGTTGGATCAGTTCACTAATGAATGCATTTTGTGTTCTGAAGTTTGATTTCGAGTGAAAGATGACGAATAAAAGACATACAGTTCGCGTCAAATAACTTTGCCGCTCTGAAGCTAGGCGCTGCTGTTTTATTCCTACGATTAACTACTACGCAGTGATTTGTTGCCTACTTCAGAGCGGCAAAGTTATTTGACGCGAACAGTACTTAAATTAACAAAAAGTGAAGCGTCTGATATCTGCTTCAGTAGTTTCTGTATACAAATTAAATCTAAATTAATGTTATAATAAAGAGAAAAGATTAGATTTTTTGTTTTGAGTAAGTTAAGAGTAGAATTTGGCACACGGGTAGAACATCACCTGGCAAATTACACTGCACGCGCTCTCTATTGTACAGCGATACCTCGAGCTGTGTGCAAGAGAGAACGCGCTAAGTGTAGTTGCGTTATCGCGACAATGTAGCCATAGCATCGTCATCCTCTGCCTAGCCTTTTCCCGACTATGTTGGGGTCGGCTTCCAGTCTAACCGGATGTAGTTAAATACCAGTATTTTAAGAATGGAGCAACAGCCTATCTGACCCCCACAACCCAGTTACTGGGTAATACGATATCGCCGTAGCATCATGTACCTGTAATTATACCGACACCCATCAAGCCGGCACATAGCAACGCTTCCTGGCGGCAAAAAAGGTATGGGGGTACTGTGAGAGCTATACGAGGTCTCAGTACCGGGAAGATTATGACACCTAACTCATGAATTACTCCAAAGGTAAAAACTCCAAAAATAATCATCAAATAAAAGCAATGTTAAACTCCAAATATTGTTACTTGTCAATATTATATTAACTGTGGATCCTCTATCATCAGCAGAAACCAATTCTGTCACCAAACACACTTGGTTTAGTCCCATCTCGGCGCCCATGAATTTATTTACCATGCCCACGAAACATTCCTATCTCGGCACCCTGTCTTAAATCGTTGTTAGGTACACAGTATTAGTATAGTGAGTAAATCAACTTGATTATTTATTCAATCAAAATGAATATTTATCAAAAGTTACTGTTTATAAAATAAGTTTAATTTTAAAATGCTAGTTTATAGTGAACAAAGTAAATGATATTTTTATGGGACTTGCACAGACAGGCCTTTGAATCACCCTAAGTAGAGGCTCCATAAAAGAAGCGTTGTGAAATAGTTTGAATGTTTCCGGCCTTTCAATTTAAATCAGATAACATTTTGGTAATGTTAGCTTTCACTCGATTTTGCAACAATGTTATTACAATTCATGCAGGTATTGTTTGGTTTCAATTGCGAAATTAAGCTAATTAGTATCGATATTTCAATTGTTTACCTATCGTTGTGGTGTAAAATTGTATTAGCATTTGATGGTTTCGATTTCGTTCATCATTGTGGTTTGATTTACGTTTAGAGGTATGAGGAACAGGGTCTAACACACACACAGGGTCTACACAGGGTCTAACACACACACAGGGTCTACACAGGGTCTAAAGTTCACTCATCCACCAGGATGAGTGAACTTTAGACCCTGTGTGTGTGTTGTTGTGTGATAGAGAACGGAGGATCCTCCGACCAGAGGGTGTTGCGTCTGGCGGGCAACTGCTCGATGATTCATGTCGGGCCGTTGTATAATATGCTAGTTGCGCGGTAAACTCTGCTTGCGAGATGCAGGAATTTGCGTGACGTCAGTATGACGCGTTTTTCGCATGTGGCGTGGTAGATACCGCTACTATGTAATTAAAATACCGAACCACAACATAATTTGTACCGTAATTCGTTATGTAATTAACGTTTAAAACTCGTTTACAACTATTGCATAATTATGTCGTCAAATCTCCACATAACATTTTACTTTTACTAATTATTATAGGGATTTAACTTTTGTCCAGCGGTGTAAGAAGAGATTCGTTGAATTGATCTTATTAACAGTCAATACTGTTGTTGACAGGGAACGGAGGGCTCTTTCCGTGCGTGCGAATATGATAGCCCGCAGGTTTGCACGTTGCACTGTAGACGTAAAGGTGACGCTATTTATAGCATTCTGTTTCACCCTCTACACGTGCAACTTGTGGGAGAGATATTCGCGGGTATCGTATGGAACCCGTCGTATCCAATTTAATAATGCATTCAAAAAACTGATGGGGTTGCCATGGCGTTGCAGTGCGTCAGAGATGTTTGCGGCGGCGCGTGTAGACTGTTTTTTACACAATAATGCGCAAACGCGCAGCATCGATGGTGGCTTGAGTCATGGCCAGCCCCAACAGGGTTCTGAAAATTATTGCTGATATAGTGGACTGTCCGTATATAACTCACTGCTGTCAGTTACATGTGCCATCGTATTATGTTGTTTACTAACACTTAGTTATAAGAACAATGTTACTAACCCTATATGAGTCTTCGCTCGAATTAAAGTGTTTGAATTTGAATTACGTTTTACTGCGAAAATCAGATTTCCCATTCATTGAATTTGAATCACGTTTTACTGCGAATATCAGATTTCCCTATGGATGTACCTACATCCATCCATCTTAACATACCTATGTTCAGATGAGACGAGCCTCCTATCAACTGAAATGTTGTTGATTAATGTTGAAATTGGATTTTGTATATTTTGATTTTGTGTATTTTTTTAATAATATCTATCTGCAGACTTCTTACATGAATAAATACGAGAGTATTATTGATAGAATCAGTTTTAACATGGATTGCTCTTTCTTCTTCGTCTTTTTTCTTATTATTTTTGCCATTTTATTACTTTTTGAGCTGAATGGCCCTAATCATGTTTGTGAACGGGCGCCGTCAGTAAGGACTTGTCATGTCTTAGCTGCCACAGTTTATTTTAATTTAAATTAATATTAGTATGGTTATTACGATTTTTGTATAGTTTTTGTTTTCCCGAATTCATTAAATTAATAAATAATCAACTAAGACATTTTTTTTTTGATACAGGCAAGAAAGGTGAACAAACAGTAGCTGTGAAGACCCTCAAAGAAAATGCTTCAGAGAAAGAGAAAATAGATCTGCTGCAAGAGCTATTGGTGATGAAAAACTTAGGATACCATCCTAATGTTGTTCAGCTGATTGGCTGTTGTACTGAGAAGGTAAGACTACTTACTAAAAGACTATTACAGATAGGGAAATCCACGAAGAAGCGCCTCACTCTTCTTCCTAATCGCTTACGGTACAAGTGTGCAACATTCCGCTAGTGTTTTAGTTTTGTCGATACACAGTAATGACTTATTAATGGGGAATTAGTGTGTATAAAACAACAAAAAACGAATTAACTAGCGACTAGCAATTAGTAAGAAGAGTGGGGCGCGTCTTCGTGGATGGCACTATCTATACTCAGGCTATTTGGTTTATTAAAGGATTATTAAATAAATACTTACGTATTCAGAATGAGATTATCATGTGTAATTTATAATAAATAACATCAATGTTCAACATGCAGTCACCGTTTCCATTATTTAAAATTAATAGTTTGGTCGAAAAACAGAAAATACTTAGATATATCAAAATAAATATTTCAGAAATAAATGTTGTAATATTTAATAAACCTCCTCTAGCACTCTCCAAACCACTGGAGTCAAGATTCTAGACCAATCTTAGACCTAATATTAATGGAATCCCAATACTGCAATCTAAGTGTTATTATGTATCGCAATAAATCTTTGTAGTAGCTCAACTGTCACTAATGAGCCAGAATTACTTTTTGTATTGTTACCGAACTCTGTCTCGGAGATTTCTTGACAGTTGAAGAGACTTGAGACTTGATATCTTAGACAAGTTTATTATTAAAGAGGATACATATTGTAACTTGCAAAAACTTTGATACCACTCCATGCAAGTTAGACATAGCATGTTCCTGAACGGAAGATGTTGGTTGAACGGAAAGGATTATGGAAATCTAAACATTTCCCTCCTGTCCGTAAAATATTTGAAATTTGTGCTTAGCGATGAAACGAATGTTCTTGATGAAACGAAATCCTTTTTGCAGGAACCCACCCTAGTTATAATGGAGTTCGTAAGCCTGGGGAAACTGCAGCAGTTCCTACGAGACTCCAGAGCTGAACGCCACTACGGCAACACTCATGGAAGCCAGTTCCTGACATCGCAGGATCTCACTAAGTTTGCGTTCCAGGTCGCGAGAGGAATGCAATTCCTTAGTTTACAAGGAGTAAGAGTATTTGCTTTTGCTTTTATCATCATCATTCAAGTGAAAGACGTCCACTGTAACACATATGTAGGCCTACCCTAAGCATCGTCTCATCGACAGGTTCTCTGCTTTTCGGTCTACCTTCTCTTTTTAACCGACTTCAAAAAAAGGAGGAGGTTCTAAATTCGTTTGTTTTTTTTTCCTATGTCGCATCAATCCGCTGGGTGCAAATAAACAGGACCAGTCGTTGCGGCAATGATTTTGGTAGGTCTTTCTAAAATTCTGTTGACTAATGTGATGATGATGTATTAATTACGAAACCCACGTAAAGGTATCTTTGGTTTTTCTGAGAGCCATTTCCGCGGTATTAACTTTTTAGTTCTACAGGAAGATTTTTTTATCACCATCCAAATTTTACAGTGTCTTCTTTCTTTACCCATAAATACGAACAACTTTCATTATGGAACCAACTCTGAAATCACGAAAAAAAAATCAGCTGTTTCATACATTTTCGTCAAGTAGGTATTGAACTTGTATTTAACAGCTGATTTTTTTTTCGTGATTTCAGAGTTGGTCTCATAGTGAAAGTTGTTTATATTCATGGGTAGAACATCCAATTTGGATGGTGATAAAAAAATCTTCCTGTATTTTGTTGGTGGGGTAATGGGACCTAAGGTCGTCGTCAGCCTGCGGTAGTGCAGGGCTGGATATATACCTACCTCTCCAATTGTACGTCATTCAACTCGGATCTCGGCAATTGGGTTCTGGATAATTGGATATATCTACCTATAAGTGTTTTTCTTTATCGTTATTTTTTTTATAAATTTAGTGGTTTTTGTCCATTAAGGTTATGTCAACCCCATCATATCTACCTTATAACAAAGTAAATTCACTTATACACAAGGAAAAAAAAACTTACATATAGTGGAAATAAAATGAAAAGCGACGAGGACAGTTGCTTATTGAAGTCCAGAACTCCAAGGTTCACTTTTATCTGCTCCATGTAGATAAATGAGCATATTTTTCTGTTTTTACAACTTTGTTTTGCTTAGGTCAGTTCGTTTCTAAGAGACATCGACAGTAATTGGGTAAAATACGACGAAATAAATCTCGACTCAAAGCTTTCTTTCACATAAGTTTTTTTCTGTTGAGTCCAACAAATATGGTGGAGTGTTTACAGTTTATTTTGGGAAATCAGAATAAAAATACATCAATGGAATAAACAAAATCAGACTAGCCTTTTTGTATTTTATGACGGTGATACATCCTTAGGAAACTTGATCAATACATATTATTTAATAATATATTATTAATTGCAGCGCCCCGCGGTTTCACTCGCATAAGTGTTGATCCCGTGGGAATATCGGGATAGAAAGTATCCTATGTGTTATTTTGATGTATAAGCTATATTATTGTAAAGTTTCATCAAAATCCGTTCAGTAGTTTTTGCGTGAAAGAGTAACAACCATCCATCCATCCTCACAAACTTTCGCATTTAATATTAGTAGGTTTTAATCCTGTTACCTGGACGTGGTCTATTCGAAAACATCATGCAAAAACTACATAATAATTATCAATAAGAAACTTCAGTACGAAAAATGTGAATAGACTGGAAAGGTTTGCAAGCGCAGTTTATGAGTCTATTTAAATTGATAAAGACCGAAGTTAAAGTTTTGAAGTAACTTTCAGGGTAATGTCAAAACAGTGACAGTTTGGGATCGTTTCATTACCAATTCAAATTAAAGTTCTTCAAGAGTGTAAAGTTTGGTACGAACTTTTCTATTCTGAGAATAACTTAAAGATAAGCAGGTCTCGCACTTAGAATTTCTTTGTGTAATCAAGAATCTTTGTAGGTATTTTGGTTAGCTGTCTGTGCCTGATTTAGGCCTTAACAATATTGAAGAAGCCTTTTTCTCATAACATCCGCCGTTTGATGTTTACGCTCTTTTAGACAAGAGATAATTTGTTGTGAGCGTAAACATCAAACGGCGGATGTGAACAAATTATCTCTTGTCTAAAATATTGAAAGAACGGTGAACATTCGAAAAATCTTAACAATTTATGTCTCTTTTGATTCTGAGCAGATATTTTCATAATTTTATCATATCTAAAATTTAAATTAGAAATACCTAAATTACATTATTACGGCATTAAATCTCCTCCCTGAAAGAGCTTTCCGTTAAAAATCCCGAACACCGTTTTCGTATTAAGATTTTTCATAAAGAGGATAAATGTTCCAATTTAATTTTTTTAAGAGTTTTCGGTTCGGACTACGTTCCATTAAAAATTTAATAAAGGCTTCATAATATTTTGAAGTACGTAAAACAATATAAAAAGACTGTTTATAACACGATTCATATTTCATAAGTATATAAACAGTGTGTTCTCTCATAAAGGCGGAAAAATCTGACTTTTAGAACGTCCGATTAAATCTTGGAGAGAAAATCTACTTGAGAATGAATGGATCTTTTTACACTTAAGAAGGAAAGGAAGGAAGGAAGGGAAGAAATACTTAGCACCTTTGAGTTTATAATTTCAAGCTTAGAATTTGCAGGACTATCTTGTTTTACCTATAAGCAATCATACTTTGACAACGAACTGAAATGTGATTGATTCGAGTATTTTAATTCAGGAAAATTAATTGTTATGCGAATTTGCTTCCAGGATACATTCCATATACCTATTTAAAAAAAAAAAAAACTGTCATTTCTTGACAGTTGTATAAAATTACTAATAACAAGGCAAATTGAAGTAAGGTGTCCATTTGTTTAATAATCGCAGTCCGCTGCCGGACATAGGGCTCTCCCAGGATGCGCTGTAACACCTGAAGGCCAGCCACCCCAGCCACCTTCTTAAGGTCGTCGGTACATCTAGCTGGGGGGCGTCCCACTCTAATATGCGATATGCGGTCTCTACTCTAAGACTCGTGTGCTCCACCGGCCATCGGTCCATCGAAAAACATGGCCAGCCCACTGCCACTTCAGTTTGCTTACTCTGCAAGCTATGTGGGTAATTCCGATTCTTTTCCGGATAGACTTTATCTTTCAAAGAGACTACAAGCATAGCTCGCTCCATAGCCCGCTAAGCAAACTTGAATTTAATTTATAATTAGGTACTAAGTCCTTTATCAACTGTTCTACAAAATATTTTCTTAGACGCTGTAAATAACTCAATAAACAAAGCTGTATATCTGAAAACACATAGGCACCACATATTAAACATGTCACACAATTAAACGTAACATTTCCAATTATTTATAGAGATCTCATTAGTCATTATTATCTTTTCAAGAGCCCAACGTTTTGCGGTAATATCGCTTTTATTCGATCTCTAACAAGGCATTGACACTAGGAGTGTTTCTCGCTCGTTGCGAAGCGAGAATTTCTTGTGTATGGACTATCTCCGGCGATTAGCTTACTCATACAAAACGCGTATTAGTAACAACCATGAGAGAAAACGAAATTTGTTTTCGTTTGTGTCATTAAATATATGTTATATTATATATTAACTATATGTGGAGGCTTGTTATTAGCAATTTTTTTTATTACATTCTTTATGTTATTGATTTATTAGTCTGTAAGCCTTCTTAAAATAAAATAAATAAATAAAATAAATCACAGATCAAGAAAATTGCCTGAGAAGTCTTCGTCAGGCAATCTCGATCTGTGAAGCGAAATCTCTTATCAATTCTACAATTTCAAAATGTGAGTATCGTATTATCGAAGCGAAGAACTAACTCTTTGTAAATGAGCCTTAAAAAATGAAATAGTGCAGATTAATTAGGAAATGTTCTTGTCTTTTGTTTTTTGCTGTTTTATCTCAAACTCTGATCGTCAGAATCGTCAGCTGTTTAACTTAGGTTAATGGCCTGAGGACTTGGGGTTCGTTAGTGTAAACTGTAGTATTGTATTATCTGTGACACTATACAGACTTATTAACTTCGCAAAATGAAAACCTTATTACCCTACTGCGCCAGAAGGAGGGTTGTTTTTCGAGAGTGTTATGTATGTATAATTGTTTGGCACGCTCTGCGGCCTGAGCGGCTCAATGGATTTTAGTTTGAGAGGTGTCGTTAGATTTGTATTTACTGTGAGAATGACAGTGGGTATATCAAAATAAAAACAAACAAAACGGCGGATTTTTGGCGCCATAATGTCTTCAAAAAAATTTTTTTTTCTCAATACCTATCGAGTGGGGTATCAAAATAAAGGGTTTTAAAAGGTGATTACAAAAATATATACAACTTATATGGTAAGTAATTAATTCGAAGTGACAAATCGTAAAAAGCACGTAAGTACCAAGAACTAAATCGCCTGCGAAATCTTTCACATTTGTAAGTAAACTAAAAAGCTGGAAATAAAAAAAAAGTTATTAAAAAAATTAAAAAAACCCGACTGTGGTAAAATACTTAAGTAAAAGTTGGAATCAGGCGGGACCCATTTGAATTTGAAAATATAATAAAAATGGTATGGATCCCGCCTACTTCCAACTTTTATTTAATTTAAAATGGGCTTGTTTTTAACTTTTCAGTTTTTACTTAAGTATTTTACCGCAGTCGGGTTTTTTAATTACTTTTTTTTATTCATTGTTAGATTTTGTCTTCTTCTATCTATATCTATACTTATAATAAATCTGTAGAGAGGTCAATTCTGTACATGAAATATATTTCCAAAATAACTATCAGCGGGTGATTAGTGATCGATACTGACGCCAAAAATGCAATCAGAAAAATTTGTGTCTGTCTGTCTGTATGTTCTTTATAGAAACAAAAACCACTCGACGGATTTCAACGAAACTTGGTACAATTGTTCTCCATACTCCTGGGCAGGTTATAGTATACTTTTCATCACGCTACGATCAATAGGAGCAGAGCAGTGAAGGGAAATGTTGGGAAAAACGGAGAACTTACTCCATTTTTGAAGCTTCCGTCGCGTGTGCAGCCTTAATGGTTAAAGCTACACAGAAATCATGTATGACGGAAATGTTCTCCTTAAAATTATATAAAAAATATTCCACGACAGCAAATGTCTATCTTTTATGGTTGACTCACAATAATACGTGTAACTCCCGATAGCTTAGCAGTTCGGAGCTTTCTGATTATATTTGTCTACTCTTACGTTTATAACACTCTCACTCATCCCTAATTAAAAAATGTTAACATTATTACCTATTTAATAAAAAAATAATCATAGAAATCGGTACAGAAACACCAAAGTTATACATGAAATTCGCTAATAAGCCATCGCGCGTGAATACTGAATCATGCTATAAGGATTATTTTTGTGTAACGGTCGCCGCGCTCGACGCGGCTCGCGGCGGGAGGTATAAAAGAGCGGGGGATCCAAACGCGAACTTCACACCGTCCAGCAGTTCATGAAGCGCCTCGCCAAGCGTTTCTTCGACGCAGCTATAAAGCACCCCAATTGCCCTGATTGCGGCGGCCTCCCGATATACTCCCTCCCGCATAAGTAGGATTCGCCGACCAAGGCATACCCTCACCATCCCCGACGACGCCACTACCCTCTTACAGGAGAGCAGGAAAGCCACCAGCACAACACGACCCGACAACCGTCCTTCCGTCCTCGCCGTCGAGGACGCCCCTCGCGACGCCCCGTAAATTCTCCTCCCCGACCCTTGCTCGAGCCAGCCCGCGCCGCTGAGCCTGTAGTATTAAATTCGCCCCTAAATAATTCCGATCCAGCCTGTCCCTTGCTGCCCCCCCCCCAGCGACTTCCTAAGCCGAGGTCCGTACCCCACAGGGGGTGCCCTTAGAGTGTAGTCGCTTAGTTTTTAAGTTTTTTTTAAGCCCTGGCTGGAGGCCTTAATTTTGAGGCATCCACAGGCAAGCCCGGTTAAACAGACGACAACCTCATAGGTTGAACTGCGAGATGCCAGTCCCAAAAAAAAAAAAAAACGCGAACTTCATACAATATTTGGCTGTTGATCCGAGTAGACCACAGAGTACTTTTTGATAGTTTTTTTTTTTATTTCTTTTTAGGTGAAGTAGTAATTTCGTTGTATAGGTACTTAAGCCTCATGTGAACGTGATCTAAACAATATTACCAATACATTAACTTAATAGCACACAAGGAATCACACACTGACGGAGTTGCGGGCACAGCTATCTATATCAGTGGCGAAGGGTGAATTTATGACAGAGGTAGGCCGGAGCAAAAAAAAAATACCAAAAGAAAATTACAATGATGAATTGACTATAGAGTGGTTATGCTCTGAATTTTCGAAGGGAAGCCGGCGGGAATCGAGTTGTATGGTACCTTCGCCACTGATCTATATCTATATATATAAAACTCTTCCGTTACTGAGTGACTGACAGACAACGCACAGCCGAAACTACTGGCAGTAGAGAGCTGAAATTTGCCATGTGTGTTTATTGGGAGGATTAGGCTACCACTAAGAGAGGATTTTTGGAAATTCCCTCCCAACGGGGAGAAAAGGGGGATAAATTGTTTTTTTCCGGAAGTCATTATTCCACGCGGACGAAGTCGCAGGCAAAAGCTAGTAGTAAAATAATTTTCTTCATTTCTGTTTATGTAAATTTAAGAAAGCAAATTGTTTTAAACGTCGTTTCTTTTTTATAGCCAGCTAGTAGTTTTCGAGTTGCTCAACCAAACCTTCAACTTTTATTATGATATCTACGTAGATAAAACTTTCTGCAATGAGCTTATGGCAAATGGAAAAAAAAAATGTTGACAAATTGCTTCAAGAAACGCATTATATCGTTAGTCGTAGTTTCGGTTGTCATAAAACTATCTATGAAAATAGTTTTGGGGAGTCATAAACTTGAAAGTCTAATCTCTATTCAAATTCGTCCGATCACGTGTGTAGATACGACACCCTTCTAAGAGATTTCAAAACAACCGGTGTAAGTCAACTGGCAAAAAAATAACTAAGTATTACGATGCCACTGACGAATGTGTTTGCATCAGTCGAATCCGAGTAATTTATTTTACTGTATTTATTTCTCAGTGAAATAACATAAGCATCATCATAATCAGCCTATAATGTTCCTTGAGCTGGGACGCAAGCATCCTCTCTGTGAGACGGAGCGGGCCGTAATCCATCACGCAAGCTTAGTGCGGGATGGTGGATGTCACGTCTTTAACTTTTTTTAGTTCTAGTGGCATTTTATTCACGATGTGTTCTCTCACAGTTTATAGGGGACGTAAAATCAGTGACAAATGAGCTGGACTCCTTTAGTAAAGATTGGTCTTTGGCAGCTCTGGACAGAGAGAGGTGGAAAGAGAGAAGCGTGGCCTCTGACCAGCAGTGGGACATTAACGGTTAACAAAAAAAAAGGAAAACAGTGACACAAATTAAAGTGATACAACCAATTTATTTATCTTATTTATTTCCCAGATAATCCATCGAGACTTGGCGGCGAGGAACGTGCTGATTACAGAAGACAGGGTGTGTAAAGTAGCAGACTTCGGGTTTGCGAGGGATGTGGCAGACACTCATGTGTATGAGAGGAAGAGTGATGGACGGCTGCCTATCAGGTTGGTGAAATTGTTTTACAATCGTGTGTGTATATTCCGTTCTTCTATCCGTAAAAAATTGCCTTCAAAGGTTCATTAGAAAACCAGCGTCAGTCAGCATCTGTCTGGCATTACTGCTGCGCAGCCGTGAGGCGCAAACTAAATTTTAAATTTAAAGCATCCGAAAGGGTTACCGCTGCCCCGGAACATAAAGGGCTAAGGAAGGAACACGGGTGGGTTTTAGTCAGTAAGAACCTGACACTCCCTTCCGCTCCACTCAGAGCGGGAGGAGTCATTAGATGATTTCCCATCCAAAAAAAAAAAGGCACAAACTAAATTTAAAGCACTTTCATTTTGGTGTGCTCTGCGTATCGTTAACTATTATTGCCAAACAAATATTATTCTTTATTTTTCCTTTTATGGTAATATATTACCCAGGGTTTGAAGTTGTTAGCGTGACTGATTGCTCAGAGTTATTACTTAAAGCTCTAATAGCTCTTGAATGAAGGATATTTCAATCCAAGCTTCCTGTTTTTGTTTGCTGTTCTTAAACCAGTTTTAGACCTTAATTATTGTCGCAGGTGGACCACAGACCTTGTTGCTGCATGATTAGATTTTAACCAGGGACATTTACAAGTTATCGCACCCACGGGTACACTAAATGTGGTCTGTGAATTACCTCCTTCCATAACGAAGAACGAAATGTACAAAGGCCAGCACACCAAGCTACCCCAATCTGTCAAATTTGTTTGATAGATTTTCAATTTTACTACAAAGGAATAAGGTTCATATTCAATTGGGATACATTGACAGATTGGGGTAGCTTGATGTGCTAGCGTCTGTACTTAACCCTGACATTTTGCCAACAAAGTTAGTAGTCTCTAGTTATTTATTGTTGTTAGTTTCTCGCAGATTTACTGCACACACTATGCACTCCAGGTAACCTACCGGGAAATTAGAAAGTTCTGATTTTCTCAGGTCTCCGATAAAACTAATCCCCTGAATTACCGAGAAATTGAGCCGCTTTTCTAAGTTTACGGTTACAAGTATCCAATGTGGTATTTTAGCCCACAACTCATTCTGAGCTATAGAGATAAGTCTTTTAGAGTCTATTTTAGTATGGCACTTGGGCAACAAATTAAGGCAGTCCTTTTAGCTTGAGTGGTCTAAAACGTACAACGGAAACTGGACGTAAAAAGCGCAAAATTACGGGATGGTGAGAACTTGAGACCTTTGGGCAGGGCTGAGATGGCAACATATTCTTATCAAATTTATCTAACTATTACCACATTACTTATTAATATGCGTATGCCAAAATATGGTGATATGTATCATTGGACGCAAATAAATGATTTTGATTTGATAACAAGAACATAATTAAGTAAAACAACAAAATCTAACTTTCTTCGTTGTTCGTTTCCAGATGGATGGCTCCCGAGTCTCTCTACGACAATATATTTAGCGTTAAGTCTGATATTTGGAGCTTCGGCATCCTCCTGTGGGAGATCGTGACCCTTGGCTCTACACCATATCCTGGATTGTCAGCTAATGACGTCATGAAAAAGGTACGTTTTTCTCTATCTATAAAACTTCTTTGCCGTTACTACAACTATTAAGTATTTGAAGAAAACGTGGGCGAACGACTTTGGAAACCGTTCAAATTGAACTTTAGCTGCTTTAGAATATGGCTGAAATTGGTATAGGTAATGTTCTGGCGCTGAAATTTGTCGCAATTAAAATGTTTGAAATTATTAATTAACACTAACCAGAGAGCGGAATACTTACTTAAAATATTACTCAATTTTACTCATTTTTAAATCTACTCTTTGAATACAAGACGAATCCCGTCATTACGGGTCGTCACAAGCGTTACGGGAGGTCAGCATAGGCAGTCGCTCTATGTAAAATATAGGTATTCATCTGCATCTGGTTAGACTGAAAGCCGACCCTAACATAGTTGGGAAAAGGCAGGCAGATGATAATTGTAATAGTTTAATAACTACTCTGATATTGAAGAAGATTCTTGTGAAAGTCGGGCATCGTCGATCCAGTTAGCTTTTCTACCCCTTATCCAAAGAATCGATAGAGTATACTTACTAACTTATAAGTTATAAATTCTAACTTTTCCATGAAACGCTTTCAACTTATGACATCTTAATCTTAAGTTTACTAGTGAGCTTTTGAGCGATGAACATGTAAAACTATTCGCTCTTGCATTTCACAGCGTACATCCTAACTAATCCTAGCTAATATTATAAATGCAAAAGTAAGTTTGTTTGTTACTTTTTCACGCCTAAAACACCTGACAACGTATATGCAAAATTTCAAGACGATTGGTTCAGTGGTTTAGGCGTGAAAAGGTAACAAACAAACAAACTTACTTTCTTATTTATTATATTAGTTATTAGGATACGATTTCACGCGGACGAAGTCGCGGGCTGGAAGTGGAGGTCGGAAATTATCCCACAGGATCGTCCAACCGGGAAAAAAAGTATCTTATATCTTAACCCAGGTCATGGTCTATCCGTGTGCCAAATTTCATCAACATCCCAGCCATTGAAGCGTGAAAATGTAACAAACAGACAGCCAGACTGACAGACGGACCGAGTAACTATCACATTTATGATATTGGTATGGATGTGTTTTGAATGTGTAATTTATAACTTTGAAAGGAATCATTTCTCATGCGACAACTAAATACCTACATGTCTCTGAAATCACCCAAGTGGAATAAATTGTTCTGACAAGAGTTTTCATTGGCACGCACTTATTATTAGCCTGTTTGTAACTGGCAATTTCTTTGTACTTTAAATGCTTTCACAGTTAATTATTTTTCTTTGTTTTAAACGGATTAATTTGAATAATGTTTTTTCTACGCATTAAAGGGAGCTTTGATCTTTACGCCCACAGCTTATGCTTAAAAACTGAAAAAATAAGCAGTAAATAAAAATGAAAAAACATCGATCTGAACTGCTTTAAACAGTCCCATATGAGCCGAACGTTCAAAACAGTATTTTTTACTGATCCGAAAACAGTTAAAGCTTGAGGCAACATGTTACCGTCATGACAGTAAACTTTAACGTTTTAAGTAGCTAAAAAGTCACAAAATTAACTGTTTTATTAATTTGGTGATATCGTTCAAACCATTGAAATTTACTTACATTACAGTAATGGCGGTTTTGCTTTTTTTTGTTTTTTTTTATAGTAAATAGTATGTTCAATCATTAAGTCTTTGTCGTTCGTCGTTTTGTTTTTTACTGTTTTACAAACATTTCTCAAAATCGCTTTAATGTGCTGTAGTAAGAAATTATTTTTTTCAGTGAAAATTCAAAAGTAAACATACAAATTTCGCTGTGGTGGGGATATGAAAATATAGAATAATTTATGGAAGATGGAGGTTTATACGAATAAAAACAAATGACGTTTAATCAGAACAGCGTAGCTTGTCGATGACAGCTAATCACATCAACAATTTAAACTTGCATTCGGCACGTCGGAATTGCTAACGTAGTTGAAATGCGGTGACAGACCGGCTAGAGAATAGAAGGTCAATTCTCGTAATTTAAAACGTTCAAAATCTAGAGTAGTTAGGATACGCCGGTTCTGGCTCACTCCTGAGTCACCACCCTCATCGGTCTTCAACGGACGACGAATCCTAAAAAAAAAAAAAAAAAAAAAAAAAAGTTTGGTATGGTTGGTATGGTTTTGATGTGCTCTGAGTTCGAATCTGCGGTCCATTTTTGTGTAGGATGCACGGTTTCGGAGATTTGCAGATCGATTTACTCGTATCTAATTGAGTCATTAGCGTCCCATTATCTCTGATCGATTTACTCGTATCTAATTGAGTCATTAGCGTCCCATTATCTCTTACGATCTACCTCGCTTTTCTGAATCATCAATAAAACACATTCCTTCATTTTACTACCATTTTTATTTCCAAAATGTTGTTGCTTACACTCGTATAACAACTGGCTTGTGTAAAAATAATTATTGATGAACATTTAAATTGTAGCCTTGTCTACTTATAAAATAGGAGCGAAACATCTCATCCACTAAAATATCGTTGTACAGTGTGTTCCCTGTAAATATGCTCGTAAAACTATGCATTGAACGTCCCTGAAACTTAAATAGCAAATACATTAAGCAATATTCACCACAAACTGAAGTCCAATCATTCTGAATCCTATCTACATTCCAGTCCCATCTCTTACAATTCCTTTTCAAAAACTGGAGATGATATCGCTCAGGTGTACGTCCATATGAATCAAAATATTGACCGATGTTATTCGTATCGATATGTACAGCTACCCAGTGTGAACCTGGTTTATCATCCGCATCCAAATTGCATATTATATACGTTGGTGCATGGGTATACATAGGCAGTCTATTAGCAGCATAAACATTATTTTCTAGACTGGGATGAATCTTTTTCATATGTTTTTGTAATTCTAGTGTATCCATGATTTTACTGTTATTAGCAGATTATTACAGTACCAATCTATTCAATGGTTGTCATAGGAATGTTCAATTATAGTGATTTGTAAATA
Source organism: Hydraecia micacea (assembly GCA_914767645.1). NCBI lineage: Eukaryota > Metazoa > Arthropoda > Insecta > Lepidoptera > Noctuidae > Hydraecia > Hydraecia micacea. The sequence continues at coordinate 4,469,091 of OU611783.1, read as the reverse complement.
TTAAATCGCATTCTTTGTGTGAGTCACAAATTTCGTTTTGTGAATATTTAATTATAGTGATTTGTAAATATTAAATCGCATTCTTTGTGTGAGTCACAAAACAGCAAAAAGCCAAGAACGGAAGAAGAAGCGTCTACCTCTGCAGGGACCAGTGTCGGTAACGATGATCAAGTGGAATGTCTAACGTGTCATATATTTATCAAGAAAAGATATTTAGCTAATCATTTTAAAAGTAATGTTCACAAAAATAATCTTTTAAATTCACATAATTCTTTATCAAACGTTAGTGTTATTGAATCTGCTTTTGGAAACAGAATTTTAACTTATAAAATCAAGAGTAGAGTAGATCGTTCATCATTAGTAAATTTTGAAACTCCTGAACTGTTTTTAAATTCTATTAAAGATGATATTTTATTTTTAATACGAGAGTGTATTCATCAACACATCATTTTTAAAGTAAACTTCATACTGCATGCTGATTTTGTTCAACAAACTAAAGATATTCATAATACATTTGATTTTCAAACATTTAACTATATTATTTGTCAAGGAGATGACTTAAATATTTTTCTTTCATCTTTGAATGATACAATTACTAGTAAAATTAGTGCATTTGAAAGAAAAGATAGTGCATGGAGTCTAAAAAACATAAAATCTATAGACATGAATGTTAATAAATTCAACCCCCTGCGTGGTACTTCATACATAGACCTTCCCCGTGACATAAAATTGAAAAAGGCTGTTTTAAATGTAAAAAACAAAGATTATTTTTGTTTTAAATGGGCGTTACTCTCAGCGTTATATCCCGTAAATAAAAACGCGGATCGGGTGTCATCGTACGCTAAACATGCAAATAAACTTAAATTTGATGGTATTTCCTTTCCAGTTAAAATTTCAGACATAGCAAAAGTAGAGAAATTAAATGATATTAGTATTAATGTTTTCGGGTTAGAATATAATAAAGAAAAACGATGTAATACTATAGTAGGTCCATTATTTTTAACAAAGTGTCGTAGAACTAGACATATCAATTTATTATTTTTTTCCAAGGATACGAAAAATCATTTTTGTTATATAAAAAATTTATCGCGATTAGTTAGTAATCAAATTTCAAAACATGGTCACGTTATGTATATTTGCGAAGCGTGTCTACTTCATTTTCCATCTCAGGAAAGGTTAAATAACCATGAACAATACGATTGTGCCTACATTTGTACAGAATTACCAAACAGTGAAACTTTAAAAAAGAATTGGTTTGGTCAACCTACTTCAAGTGATAAAATTAAATTTGACAGTTTTGAAAAAAAGTTAAAGATACCATTCGTAGTTTATGCTGATTTTGAAGCATTTTTAAAACCAATAGAATCATGTTCTAACGATCCATCCAAACCTTTCACACATAATATTCAGAAACATGAAGTGTATAGTTTTGGTTATTATATAAAATGTTCATATGATGATAAATTATCAAAATATGTAACATATTGCGGACCCAACTGTGCACAAGTGTTTATGGAAAGTTTATCTAACAATTTGAAAGAAATAATTCGAAAAAATAGATTTCAAATATGTCCAGTTACGCTAACAAATGAAGACAAAAACAAAATTTCAAACGCAACCATTTGTCATATTTGTGAAACAGAATTAGCAGAACCCTTTTATGATTTTGATTGGTACACAGGTAGTTTTAGAGGTGTTGCTCATGAATCATGTAGCTCGAAGTTCAGAACACCACGTCATATTCCAATATTTTTACACAACCTTAGTCACTATGATGCTCATTTTATTGTTCATGCATTAAACTTTTGTGATGGTGAAGTCGAAGTTATTCCTCAAAATAAAGAAAAATATATATCCTTTTCCAAAAAAATAAAAATAAATAATAATGAAGTTATATTGAGATTCGTAGATTCATTTAAGTTTTTATCATGTAAATTAGAACAATTAGCCAATAATCTCAGTAATGATCAATTTCAAGAATTACGTAGAAATTTCCCTAATGATGAAGATTTCATTCGTTTAAAACGGGAAGGGGTTTATCCATATGAATTAATGACTAGTTATGATAGTTTAAACCTAACGTCACTCCCCGAACAAAAACATTTTTATAGCTCGCTCACAGATTCCCATATTTCAAATGACGATTACAATCATGCTAAAGATGTTTGGGAACACTTTGGTTGTTGTAGTATGCTAGATTACTCAAACTTGTATTTAAAAACAGACGTTTTACTTTTATCCGACGTATTTGAAAACTTTAGAAAGCTATGCATTGATACTTATGATTTAGATCCTGCTCATTATTACACAGCTCCTGGTTTAAGTTGGGATGCAATGCTAAAATATACAAAAATAGAATTAGAACTTTTAACAGATTATGAGAAAATTGCATTTATTAGGTCAGGTATCAGGGGTGGTGTATCTCAATGTAGTAATCGTTACGCTAGAGCTAATAACAAATACATGGAGGATTATGATGCTGAGAAACCAAATTCATATATCACATATTTTGATGCCAACAATTTATATGGTTGGGCTATGTCTCAATATCTTCCTACTGGCGGATTTGAATGGATAAATCCGAATACAGATTTTAATGTGTCTGAGACATCGGACTTCGGTTTCATTTTAGAAGTTGATTTGGAATATCCAGATGAACTTCATGATTTACATTCGGACTTTCCTTTGTGTCCAGAAAACATTTGTGTAGGCAATACTAATGAGAGTAAATTAATCCCAAATTTAAATAATAAAGATAAATATGTAATTCATTATAGAAATTTAAAGCAGTGCATAGAAATGGGGATTAAATTAACTAAAATTCATAGAGTTTTGAAATTTAAACAGTCTTCCTGGTTAAAAATGTACATAGATCTAAACACAAAATTAAGAACGTTAGCAAAATCAGATTTCGAAAAAGATTTTTATAAATTAATGAATAATTCAGTCTTCGGTAAGACTATGGAGAATATTGAAAAAAGGGTTAACGTAAAATTAGTTACACACTGGGAGAATCAGGGTAAAGCTTTAGGTGCTGAAGATCTAATTGCTAAACCACACTTTCATAGTCTTTCTATATTTTCGGAAGACCTAGTTGCGGTTCAGTTGCGAAAGACTAAGTTAGTATATAACAAACCAATTTATTTAGGGTTTTGTATTTTAGATATATCAAAAACCTTAATGTATGATTTTCATTATAAATATATGATTCAAAAGTTTAGTAAAATCAAATTATTGTATACAGATACGGATAGTTTAGTATATCACATATTTACAGATGATTTTTACACTGATATAAAACCTGACCTTTCCTCGTACTTCGATACCTCAGATTATGATTCAAATAACATTTTTGAATATCCAAAATTGAATAAAAAGAAATTAGGTTTTTTCAAAGATGAAAATAATGGTAAAATCATGAAAGAATTTGTAGGTTTACGATCTAAAATGTACGCTTTTAACTTAGAGAACAAGACTATAGCCAAGGCAAAAGGGATCAATAAATGTATCACTAAAAAGATGACAATGAATTGTTATAAGTCTTCTCTTTTTAATAAAAAAGTGCAATATTACAGTATGCTTAGATTTAAATCAATTAAACACACAATTTTCACACAAAAATTAAATAAGATTGGTTTATCGTATAATGACACAAAGAGGTATATTTTAGATAATAACATTGAAACATTAGCTTGGGGTCATTATAAATTGCGTTAAATGTTAATATTTTTTACTTTTATGTCTGTGTGTAAATAAAATTTGTATTGATTGTAAAATTTAATTATTGTTTGATTGTAAATAATGTAAGATAATTGTGGTTTCTATTTGTGTGTATACATTTGAGTTGATTGTAAAATTCTGATGTACTAATTATTGTGTTAGAAATAGTATTCAAATCATTCTGTTTTATAATATAATTTTAACATGATATATATATTATTTTTTTAAACAACACTTTCATTTCTTATTTCATCCCTCTGAACTTTAGACGTGTGTAATGTTCCACTTTATCCATCCGTTTACTGCTATTGTGGCGGGGCCAAGTGGATGTGGGAAGTCAAATTTTGTAACAAATTTCATAAAATCAGTTACAGAAATATGTAATTGTGATTTTAATCAAATCACATGGTGCTTTGATGAAATGCAACCTTTATATAATTTACCAAATGTTAACTATCATCAAGGAATTCCAAATCTTAATATGTTTGATGGTGAAAACCCACATCTTGTCATTATTGATGATCTAATGCGAGAGTCTGATGGACGAATTGTGGATATATTTACAAAAGGTAGTCATCACAGGAATCTTAGCGTATTTTATTTGACACAAAATTTATTTCATCAGGGTAAAGGTCAAAGAGACATTTCTTTAAATTCAAGTTATATAATATATTTCAAAAATCCTCGAGATAAAACTCAAATAAGATATTTAGCGCAACAAGTGTCACCAGATAATCCAAAATTTATCGAAGATGCCTACAGGGATGCAACTTTAGAAGCGCATGGATATTTAATGGTAGATTTAAAACAGAATACAAATGATTTTTGTCGTATCAAGACAAATGTATTCCCATTTAATGGTTACTGCACAGTCTACGTCCCCACGAAAGAGTTTAAATACACCAAGAATCAAACAATTCAAATCATTTCTAAATGATCCATCGTCGACTCAGAACGCATAAACATTTGCTAAACGCTTTGCATACGCTTAAACCAAAATATCAAAGAGCGTTACTTAAAACGTGTGATGAAGAAGAAATAAATTGTATTTGTGAATGTATTCATAACGTTTTACAAGGAAAGATACCTCTTAAAGATCAAGATAAACAAAAATTGAATAAACACAAAAATATACTCCGTAAACTGGTGCATAAGTGTAAACATAAACTAAGAAAAAATATTATTATACAAAAAGGAGGGGCGTTCTTACCAATAATATTAGGTGCAATATTGAGTGGATTAGTAAGTGGACTAGCCAGTTAACATGGAAAATGCTAAGAAAATGATACTTATTGAACCTGGATTGATTGAAAAATTAAAACAAGAAAATAAGGTTACTAGTAATTTGTCTCGATTAGATATTGAAATGCAAAATATTATGAATTTTCAAAGTTCAGTTGATGCTGAATCTTTGTTGGCGCGCCAACAAAGATTCAGCATCAACTGAACTTTAATTTTTCAATCAATCCAGGTTCAATAAGTATCATTTTCTTAGCATTTTCCATGTTAACTGGCTAGTCCACTTACTAATCCACTCAATATTGCACCTAATATTATTGGTAAGAACGCCCCTCCTTTTTGTATAATAATATTTTTTCTTAGTTTATGTTTACACTTATGCACCAGTTTACGGAGTATATTTTTGTGTTTATTCAATTTTTGTTTATCTTGATCTTTAAGAGGTATCTTTCCTTGTAAAACGTTATGAATACATTCACAAATACAATTTATTTCTTCTTCATCACACGTTTTAAGTAACGCTCTTTGATATTTTGGTTTAAGCGTATGCAAAGCGTTTAGCAAATGTTTATGCGTTCTGAGTCGACGATGGATCATTTAGAAATGATTTGAATTGTTTGATTCTTGGTGTATTTAAACTCTTTCGTGGGGACGTAGACTGTGCAGTAACCATTAAATGGGAATACATTTGTCTTGATACGACAAAAATCATTTGTATTCTGTTTTAAATCTACCATTAAATATCCATGCGCTTCTAAAGTTGCATCCCTGTAGGCATCTTCGATAAATTTTGGATTATCTGGTGACACTTGTTGCGCTAAATATCTTATTTGAGTTTTATCTCGAGGATTTTTGAAATATATTATATAACTTGAATTTAAAGAAATGTCTCTTTGACCTTTACCCTGATGAAATAAATTTTGTGTCAAATAAAATACGCTAAGATTCCTGTGATGACTACCTTTTGTAAATATATCCACAATTCGTCCATCAGACTCTCGCATTAGATCATCAATAATGACAAGATGTGGGTTTTCACCATCAAACATATTAAGATTTGGAATTCCTTGATGATAGTTAACATTTGGTAAATTATATAAAGGTTGCATTTCATCAAAGCACCATGTGATTTGATTAAAATCACAATTACATATTTCTGTAACTGATTTTATGAAATTTGTTACAAAATTTGACTTCCCACATCCACTTGGCCCCGCCACAATAGCAGTAAACGGATGGATAAAGTGGAACATTACACACGTCTAAAGTTCAGAGGGATGAAATAAGAAATGAAAGTGTTGTTTAAAAAAATAATATATATATCATGTTAAAATTATATTATAAAACAGAATGATTTGAATACTATTTCTAACACAATAATTAGTACATCAGAATTTTACAATCAACTCAAATGTATACACACAAATAGAAACCACAATTATCTTACATTATTTACAATCAAACAATAATTAAATTTTACAATCAATACAAATTTTATTTACACACAGACATAAAAGTAAAAAATATTAACATTTAACGCAATTTATAATGACCCCAAGCTAATGTTTCAATGTTATTATCTAAAATATACCTCTTTGTGTCATTATACGATAAACCAATCTTATTTAATTTTTGTGTGAAAATTGTGTGTTTAATTGATTTAAATCTAAGCATACTGTAATATTGCACTTTTTTATTAAAAAGAGAAGACTTATAACAATTCATTGTCATCTTTTTAGTGATACATTTATTGATCCCTTTTGCCTTGGCTATAGTCTTGTTCTCTAAGTTAAAAGCGTACATTTTAGATCGTAAACCTACAAATTCTTTCATGATTTTACCATTATTTTCATCTTTGAAAAAACCTAATTTCTTTTTATTCAATTTTGGATATTCAAAAATGTTATTTGAATCATAATCTGAGGTATCGAAGTACGAGGAAAGGTCAGGTTTTATATCAGTGTAAAAATCATCTGTAAATATGTGATATACTAAACTATCCGTATCTGTATACAATAATTTGATTTTACTAAACTTTTGAATCATATATTTATAATGAAAATCATACATTAAGGTTTTTGATATATCTAAAATACAAAACCCTAAATAAATTGGTTTGTTATATACTAACTTAGTCTTTCGCAACTGAACCGCAACTAGGTCTTCCGAAAATATAGAAAGACTATGAAAGTGTGGTTTAGCAATTAGATCTTCAGCACCTAAAGCTTTACCCTGATTCTCCCAGTGTGTAACTAATTTTACGTTAACCCTTTTTTCAATATTCTCCATAGTCTTACCGAAGACTGAATTATTCATTAATTTATAAAAATCTTTTTCGAAATCTGATTTTGCTAACGTTCTTAATTTTGTGTTTAGATCTATGTACATTTTTAACCAGGAAGACTGTTTAAATTTCAAAACTCTATGAATTTTAGTTAATTTAATCCCCATTTCTATGCACTGCTTTAAATTTCTATAATGAATTACATATTTATCTTTATTATTTAAATTTGGGATTAATTTACTCTCATTAGTATTGCCTACACAAATGTTTTCTGGACACAAAGGAAAGTCCGAATGTAAATCATGAAGTTCATCTGGATATTCCAAATCAACTTCTAAAATGAAACCGAAGTCCGATGTCTCAGACACATTAAAATCTGTATTCGGATTTATCCATTCAAATCCGCCAGTAGGAAGATATTGAGACATAGCCCAACCATATAAATTGTTGGCATCAAAATATGTGATATATGAATTTGGTTTCTCAGCATCATAATCCACCATGTATTTGTTATTAGCTCTAGCGTAACGATTACTACATTGAGATACACCACCCCTGATACCTAACCTAATAAATGCAATTTTCTCATAATCTGTTAAAAGTTCTAATTCTATTTTTGTATATTTTAGCATTGCATCCCAACTTAAACCAGGAGCTGTGTAATAATGAGCAGGACCTAAATCATAAGTATCAATGCATAGCTTTCTAAAGTTTTCAAATACGTCGGATAAAAGTAAAACGTCTGTTTTTAAATACAAGTTTGAGTAATCTAGCATACTACAACAACCAAAGTGTTCCCAAACATCTTTAGCATGATTGTAATCGTCATTTGAAATATGGGAATCTGTGAGCGAGCTATAAAAATGTTTTTGTTCGGGGAGTGACGTTAGGTTTAAACTATCATAACTAGTCATTAATTCATATGGATAAACCCCTTCCCGTTTTAAACGAATGAAATCTTCATCATTAGGGAAATTTCTACGTAATTCTTGAAATTGATCATTACTGAGATTATTGGCTAATTGTTCTAATTTACATGATAAAAACTTAAATGAATCTACGAATCTCAATATAACTTCATTATTATTTATTTTTATTTTTTTGGAAAAGGATATATATTTTTCTTTATTTTGAGGAATAACTTCGACTTCACCATCACAAAAGTTTAATGCATGAACAATAAAATGAGCATCATAGTGACTAAGGTTGTGTAAAAATATTGGAATATGACGTGGTGTTCTGAACTTCGAGCTACATGATTCATGAGCAACACCTCTAAAACTACCTGTGTACCAATCAAAATCATAAAAGGGCTCTGCTAATTCTGTTTCACAAATATGACAAATGGTTGCGTTTGAAATTTTGTTTTTGTCTTCATTTGTTAGCGTAACTGGACATATTTGAAATCTATTTTTTCGAATTATTTCTTTCAAGTTGTTAGATAAACTTTCCATAAACACTTGTGCACAGTTGGGTCCGCAATATGTTACATATTTTGATAATTTATCATCATATGAACATTTTATATAATAACCAAAACTATACACTTCATGTTTCTGAATATTATGTGTGAAAGGTTTGGATGGATCGTTAGAACATGATTCTATTGGTTTTAAAAATGTTTCAAAATCAGCATAAACTACGAATGGTATCTTTAACTTTTTTTCAAAACTGTCAAATTTAATTTTATCACTTGAAGTAGGTTGACCAAACCAATTCTTTTTTAAAGTTTCACTGTTTGGTAATTCTGTACAAATGTAGGCACAATCGTATTGTTCATGGTTATTTAACCTTTCCTGAGATGGAAAATGAAGTAGACACGCTTCGCAAATATACATAACGTGACCATGTTTTGAAATTTGATTACTAACTAATCGCGATAAATTTTTTATGTAACAAAAATGATTTTTCGTATCCTTGGAAAAAAATAATAAATTGATATGTCTAGTTTTACGACACTTTGTTAAAAATAATGGACCTACTATAGTATTACATCGTTTTTCTTTGTTATATTCTAACCCGAAAACATTAATACTAATATCATTTAATTTCTCTACTTTTGCTATGTCTGAAATTTTAACTGGAAAGGAAATACCATCAAATTTAAGTTTATTTGCATGTTTAGCGTACGATGACACCCGATCCGCGTTTTTATTTACGGGATATAACGCTGAGAGTAACGCCCATTTAAAACAAAAATAATCTTTGTTTTTTACATTTAAAACAGCCTTTTTCAATTTTATGTCACGGGGAAGGTCTATGTATGAAGTCAGGGGGTTGAATTTATTAACATTCATGTCTATAGATTTTATGTTTTTTAGACTCCATCCACTATCTTTTCTTTCAAATGCACTAATTTTACTAGTAATTGTATCATCCAAAGATGAAAGAAAAATATTTAAGTCATCTCCTTGACAAATAATATAGTTAAATGTTTGAAAATCAAATGTATTATGAATATCTTTAGTTTGTTGAACAAAATCAGCATGCAGTATGAAGTTTACTTTAAAAATGATGTGTTGATGAATACACTCTCGTATTAAAAATAAAATATCATCTTTAATAGAATTTAAAAACAGTTCAGGAGTTTCAAAATTTACTAATGATGAACGATCTACTCTACTCTTGATTTTATAAGTTAAAATTCTGTTTCCAAAAGCAGATTCAATAACACTAACGTTTGATAAAGAATTATGTGAATTTAAAAGATTATTTTTGTGAACATTACTTTTAAAATGATTAGCTAAATATCTTTTCTTGATAAATATATGACACGTTAGACATTCCACTTGATCATCGTTACCGACACTGGTCCCTGCAGAGGTAGACGCTTCTTCTTCCGTTCTTGGCTTTTTGCTGTTTTGTGACTCACACAAAGAATGTGATTTAATATCAACCTGTTTTGTGACTCCCACAAAGAATGCGATTTAATATTTACAAATCACTATAATATGCGATTTAATATTTACAAATCACTATAATTGAACATTCCTATGACAACCATTGAATAGATTGGTACTGTAATAATCTGCTAATAACAGTAAAATCATGGATACACTAGAATTACAAAAACATATGAAAAAGATTCATCCCAGTCTAGAAAATAATGTTTATGCTGCTAATAGACTGCCTATGTATACCCATGTACCAACGTATATAATATGCAATTTGGATGCGGATGATAAACCAGGTTCACACTGGGTAGCTGTACATATCGATACGAATAACATCGGTCAATATTTTGATTCATATGGACGTACACCTGAGCGATTTCATCTCCAGTTTTTGAAAAGGAATTGTAAGAGATGGGACTGGAATGTTGATAGGATTCAGAATGATTGGACTTCAGTTTGTGGTGAATATTGCTTAATGTATTTGCTATTTAAGTTTCAGGGACGTTCAATGCATAGTTTTACGAGCATATTTACAGGGAACACACTGTACAACGATATTTTAGTGGATGAGATGTTTCGCTCCTATTTTATAAGTAGACAAGGCTACAATTTAAATGTTCATCAATAATTATTTTTACACAAGCCAGTTGTTATACGAGTATAAGCAACAACATTTTGGAAATAAAAATGGTAGTAAAATGAAGGAATGTGTTTTATTGATGATTCAGAAAAGCGAGGTAGATCGTAAGAGATAATGGGACGCTAATGACTCAATTAGATACGAGTAAATCGATCAGAGATAATGGGACGCTAATGACTCAATTAGATACGAGTAAATCGATCTGCACATCTCCGAAACCGTGCATCCTACACAAAAATGGACCACAGATTCGAGCTCAGAGCACATCAAAACCATACCAACCATACCAAACTTTTTTTTTTTTTTTTTTTTTTTTAGGATTCGTCGTCCGTTGACGACCGATGAGGGCGGTGACTCAGGAGTGAGCTAGAACCGGCGTATCCTAACTACTATCTAGTCGCAGTCTCATCTTGGCGCCAAACAAATGTCAAGAACATGTAAAAAATGTAGGGAAATTAGAAGTATTTTTGACAGATTGAGACTGAGATCAGACTGTGAACGTTCTTAAAATTACGAGACATGCCCCTCTGTTTCATTTCGCTGTTTGAGAACTGTCGATCATTCTGAAAGGGTCGATAAAGGAATGTTAAAGGTTACCAATTTCAATCATTCATTCAAATTAAGATGAAAATCAGTACTTTTGGAACGTCAAAATTGCACAAGACTGTCTCCAAAAACACCCTTCACAAAAATGATGAAGTAGTATTTTCTGGAGTAGATAATAATGAGAAACTGCGATAAAGAATCTGTCCACCAGTTGGGCTAATTACGGCCGTGTTCTGGCGCCATAGTTGAGGCGACGTAAGAACCTATGATTGACCGCTTAACTTAAGGACCAGATTTTTATTAACCATTCAATGTCAATGTTCTTTTGCAGCTATTAATAGGGGAAATGACAAAGGATCTGCCTCGTTGGTTTAGTAGTCGCGAGCACTACCTTTGGGAAGGTCTTGGGTTCGATTCTCAAGTTGGGCAAAATGTTATTGGGTTTCTCCATCATGAATTTCTCAGAAGCAGCCTGGAGTTAGGATTTGTGCCCGGTCGATGGCAATACGCTCGCCCCTAATCACATGGGACTTAAACATAACTAGAGAAATGTTGGTGTACTATAGGTACACCTTTGTATATAAGGTGTTAAAAAATTAACCTTACAAACTTTAAGAGATATTTTAGACCATCGAACTGAACAACTTTTACTAAGGGACCAACACTGAAATCACGAAAAAAAAATCAGCTGTTTAATACAAAAGTTCAATACTTACTTGACCAAAATGTATGAAACAGTTGATTTTTTTTTTCGTGATTTCAGAGTTGGTAAATAAAAAATAAAAAAAAAAAAATTATATGTAATTTTGCTCTTTCCAGGTCATCGAAGGATATCGTCTCGAAAAGCCAGAGCACTGTCACCGGGAGCTCTATAACATTATGTACTATTGCTGGGAGGCGGAGCCGAAGGAACGACCAGACTTCGCAGACATCGTCGCTAGATTAGAACCGCTAATTAACAAAGATATGGACTACATACAACTGGAGAGATTCCCAGATCATTCTTATTATAATCTGCAACACCTAGATGGGGAGAAACTATGATTGTTTATGTGTAAATAGGGATAGTGAAATTGTCAATGAAGTGACAATACCTCCGTAGTTTGACATTTTCTTTATGAAAATTCGTTTATAATTACAGTTTTATTTTTCATCTTTGCTGACGAAATATACCTACTTAAATATATCCAGGGACTTAAAAACACATTCATAAAGGTTACAGAATTATAAGTGTTACATATTGAATTGATAACAGAATCAAATATGTAACCCTTATAAATGTGTTTTTCAATGTGTTAACCCAAAACACTTGCAAAACACTTGCGGTGTTAATAAATGTAACCGGTAAACGCGGTGTTGCCAAAATAGCCGCAATTTCGACTGGATTGAAGCTATATTGCCATCGCCGCGTCTGTCTGTACGCCTCGCTTTTTGCGGTACTGTGCAATTATACCTACAAATACTTATTTCTGTTACACAAACTAACACATATAAAAGGTTACATTTTGATTCTGTAACATTATTGTATCTGTTATATTTACAAGTGTTTTACAGTTATAAAAAACAGTATTAAAAACACTTATTACGGTTACAGCTTGAGTCTCTGATTATATAAAAAAACTATAACTTTTTTCATTAAGGTCCAAAATAAGTTGGCATAAAAAATATACCTAGAAAGGTTATTATGAATAAAAAACTACTGTCAATCAATTTTCCTTTTAAGAGGTATTGCCACTTTATCGATGTCAGAAATCAAACTATTTATTTGTGCAAGAAACAAAATGCGGCATAAACAATAAATGACAGTAAAGTTGTTCCATAGTTTGTATTATATTGTGCATTATTTAGACTTATGAGTACATGTTAGTACCTATAATCATTGTTAGTACTACCTATGGGTAATTTATGTCAATATCTTCTAAATTAGAAATTACTGCATACACGTTTTTCATAATTCCAAAATAAACATAACGTTGAACATAAGTACTTAATTGCGAAAGTTTAAGAAATATTTTAAAACTCATCTCATTAATATTAAAAATAAAAGACAATCTGGCTATAAATTAATTATGCCAATTAATTTGAAACTGCTGCTTAAGCAAGCAAAAAAATCTGAGATTAAAATACTTTTAATGATTGCAATAATAATTATTAAGTAATTTTAGAACTTCACATAGACACTAGTCTTTAGAATATTGTATTGATTGTAATTTTAGTAATCATTAAAATTTAAATAATGATATTATAAATGTACAGTAGGTATAGTTAAGCTTTTCGTTAAATAAAAATACATACAATTTGTATAATAAAATGTTTTGTTGTATGAAGATTTTTTTTATCAATTTTCTTTTATAACCAAAATCACAGCGAGAAAATACTTTCAGCTCATAAAATTATGATAAAAAATTCAGTTTTCGTTTACACTGAGAAAATTTCTTCTGAACATATCCAGTCTTAACTACTATTTCCCCGATAAGCGTCAAAGTACCGCTAACATACCCGAAAGCTAAAGCCAAGAAGCCTCCTTGCAGATGCTGCCACGACAACGGAATAACATCGGATTTCTCCTTTAATAAAGTCCTCAGTTGTTGAGCTCGTCTCCTCTCAGCGAACGTTGCAAAGTGATTCCTAAGAGCTGCATTTAACCCAGTCTGCTTCAGCAGCGTTATTGTTCTCGAATACTCCAGCATAAAAGGAAACCCTCTTAAAGCTATTATCTCTATAGGTACACTGAAGACGTTCTCCGTAAACGTATAGTATTTATGGTTCCCCATACTGTCACTTAACTCTGGTGTTATTGAAGAAACATGGGCCAACTCAAGACGACTGCAAAGTAATGAAAAATTTCTATGAACAGCAACATCTATCATTGCTTTAGTTATATTCTCAATTTCAATCCATTGCTGACCAATTCGATAGTCAAAAGGATCAGAGGCTTCATAAAACAGACCATGTAACTCTTCAAAACCACCAAACTTTAAACCGCTGTCAACCAACTCTTCGACTGTTTGTATTTGGCGTTCGTAAGATGGGTTTGTCAAAACATCGAATAATTTCGTTTGGTATGCCGTTGAAAATATTATACAATAAATATTGAGAAACACAAAAAACACGCGAAGACTTTCTTTAGAAGGATTTAGGTAAGCTACAAACCCAAATATTGTAATCCAAGTATTAAGAAGACAATGACCGAATGAACTATTGTAATCTGAATCTCCACTGAGTTGCCCTATAATTTTCCACGTTATACCACATAGAAAGAAACCAGCTATTACAGTATACCAAACCAAACTCTGAAATATAACAACCAAAGCTACCCATGCAGCTGATTTGTGAGCTCTTGGGACAACCCAAGTGTAAGCATTGGATAAGTACGTAATGCTTGTTTCAAAGTCTTCGTGCACATCGAAATCTGGAAATATTCCACCCAAAAGCAAGTGTCCTTTCTTTGATGCCAACTGTTTTAAAGCTCCATTCCATTCACCAACATTTTCTCTTTCTCCTCGGAAACCATCAACGAAGTGATATCTGGCCGTCATCTTATATCGTCTAAGCATTACATTTATCATTATTTTCTCAATATTAGCATCGTTTACATCATCACTTATGAACGGCTGTCTTTGCAGTGCTAATATTTCTATGATGCAACCATTCATGTCGTGTGGAACTTTATCATCAAATACATTTTTGTCATATTTTAATGCCCCTCGTGCACATGTGTTTTGTATCACTAGTCTGTCTTTAGCAGTTTCGTTGAAATAACCACAAAACTCTGGAGGGTCATAAGGTTTCCAACTATAAATAATGGCATTTCGGAAATTGTTAGCTTGAGGCACAGCTATAATAATGTTTATTGCATTATATTTGAAGAGACAACTAAGTACTTTCTCGACGTATTCAATATTAATTTTATCATTCTGAACGAAGTTGAAAAGTAAAATAATAAATTTTGCAAATGGGTTCCAACTGCGTGATCGTATTAGTTTACTAGCTAGAAAAGAAAAGTCCGTGTAACTGTCTATTATGATAACAAAATAATTAGCTATTGGTGTCGCCACATAATTATCTACGTGCAGTACTCCAAGATTAAAATTATCTTGATCACAGATTTCCACTTCTTTTTCAGGACTCATGATTTCCACACTGAACTTAATTTTTTCATTGATCCTTTTCAATATTTCGGTTCTGATTCTAGATACAGAAGTGGTCACATTATTTGTGTTAGCAAATATCAAAAGACCAGGCTCTTCGAATTCATTTTCAATCACTTGGCTAATACATCTAGTATATTCATTAATAACAGTTGGGCCATGTGGATTTACAACTCCACGGGCATTATCGACTAACACAAATATTACTAGAATGATTTTATTAACAGACATCCGTGTTGCCTTAATTTATAAACCATTATTACTAAAAGCAAAACTACAATAAACTGCTGTTGCATGACACATGTTGTTTAATCTACACTGATCTCTACTTAAAAGCACAAATAACATCATAAAATTTGATATATCATAGGTTTTACATGTTCAAAGGAAGCATTTATTTCAAACCAGATCAAACAACAAAGTTTGTTATGCAATATTGTGTAATTTTATTTTAAAATGTTGATGTGGTTTAATTTTTCGTGTCACAAATCATTGAGCAAGGTAGCCTATTCTACGCTTTTTAGATTTTAAACGATGATAATATTTGTACAGACACGAGCATAAGTATATATACACTTGGCTTTATTCAAAGGTGATTTTCTCCTTTATTTTTGAATGAAATTTTATCTTATTGCGAACATAGTATTTTCAAACCCATAGGCTTATGTAAAGTGTCGTATTTCAACGTTGCATTCGTTATTTCAAGGAAAAATCTCAATTGAAAGTGGCCAAGTGTTGACATATTAGTGCTCGTGACTGTACTCATAGATCGCTTCGAAACACTAACACAACGATGACAATTTTTCCATAATACTAACACAATATCTAACAGCTAATTTAACTAATAAAACATATAGAAGAAGAAATAACCCAAATAAAAAACCAACAACACACCGAAAGTACAACTCCTAAATCGCTCGTCTTATGCCAGCAAACCCTCATTCTCGAGCTAAAAACCCGATGTGAACGCGAGAAAAACATCGTAATTGTGGGTATATCGGAAATTAACGAGAGAAACACAAACACCAGGCGAAATCACGATAATAATGAAGCCATATGAAGATAATTACAACACTGTACGAAGACTGCCCTAAACCAATTAAAACCATCAGACTGGGTAAATATATCCCAAACAAAAACAGACCATTAAAAGTCTGTTTCAACACATCAGACGTTCCAAAATACCTACTAAAAACAACCAAAAAAACCAATAACCGACTTAATACAAAAAGCAAAATACACGGATAGACTAATACATCAACTAGTAAGTAAATACGAAGATATCCCACCGTCCACGTTACGATTTTTTTATGCAAATTTACGCAGTATCCGCAAGACTGGTAAGCTTGATGAAATAAAATGCATAATAAAAGCGACACCAATGACTATACACTTACGCATTTTTACTGAAACGTGGATTACTTCGGAAGCGGACGCAAGATTATACCAGAAACCAAACTATAAACATGTTTATAACTACAGGCAAGATCGCAAAGGCGGCGGCGTTTCAATTTATGTACAGACGCCAGCACATCAAGCTACCCCAATCTGTCAAATTTTCCCAATTGAATATGAATCTTATTCCTTTGTAGTAAAGTTGAAAATCTATCAAAGAAATTTGACAGATTGGGGTAGCTTGATGTGCTGGCCTCTGTACACAAAAGTATCAAACACGAAATAACAGAAGAAATATGCGAACTTGGAAACCACTACCTATGGATACACATAGATAAACTCTCATTGAATATCGGAGCGATTTATAAACCAGGTGAGTCCAATATAAATCATTTCTTAGAAACATATGTATATATCTCACAGTTGGAACGGCGAAAGAGGACGGTTGTTTTCGGAGACTTCAACATCGACCTACTTAGTAAGGACAGTCACGTCACAAGATATATAAATGAAATAAAAGGAACAGGCTACGAAATATTAAATAAAATACATAAAATTTACAGTACCCGTGAAACCAGCACTACAAATACTATACTGGATCACATATGCATGAACATAAACAATCACGCGTTCAGTATATCTATAATTAACTCGTGCCTATAAGACCACAAGCAGATATTCCTCGAGATAGGCAGCTTGACACCAAAGATAAACAAAAGGATCCAATACAAAGCACTTAACTATGAAAAACTATACAATAATACCCTAATAGCAAACTAAACTAATAATGAAAACAACTACTACTATTTAGAAAGATATATCTCAGAACAAATAAAGAAGATAAGACTAAAATCCTAAACCTACCTCACCTATAGCAACAAACAAAATCTCACCCAAAATACGTCGACCTACGGAGGAATTTTAATGAAGAACAGGACAGATTAAAAAACCTAATCAAGACAAAGAAGAAAACCTACTACCACAACTTATTTCATAACAACTACAAACAACCTAAAAAATTGTGGGAAATCATTAAGAACTTAGCATCTAATAAAATTAAAGATAACAGTGCACTACAATACTACAATACAGTACAATATTATGGTTTCCATCTAACGTTATACGCGGATTACACTTGCCTTTTTTACTTCGATAAATCGTTACAAAACATTATACCTGATGCCCAAAAGGACCTTGACCTACTTAACGAATGGTTAAAATATAACTTACTAGCTATTAACACGTCAAAAACATCATTTATAATTTTCTCCGCCAAAAATAAGCTTTTACAGGAGTTTTCACTTCTTACGATTAACGGAGATATAGTCAAACGGTCTAATCACGAAAAATACCTGGGTCTGTGGGTAGATGACAAACTTTCATGGAAACTACACATCGATCACGTCAAAATAAAATTAATATCACTATTAGGAGCGTTACGAAAAGTTACAAAATGTATCCCGAAAAAAGTTCGTCTAATTAATTATATATTATTATAATTCTCTAGTAAAATCAAACCTTGAATACCTAATCGAAGTTTGGGGATCAGCCGCTAAATCTAATCTAATCTCACTACAACGAAAACAAAACAAAATTATCAAAGTATTATTTCACTATAACTAATCTATATCCAACAAAAAAATTATACCAAAAACCTAAACTTCTAAATCTCACACAACTATACACATATTACGCCTGCAATCTCATAAAAAAATCACCACGAATTCCGTACAAACAAACATACAACACAAGAAGCAAAAACAAATTCCAACTAATGAGTACACGTGCACGGACTAATTACCGAAGAAAAACAATATTGGTTAAGGGGGCTGTTTAATGATTTACCGGAAGATTTAAAGAAGTGTGATAATAATATATAAACATATGTATGTACCCTGTAACGTCACCAACGCCTCAGAGGCAAATATGATATTATTATTTATCATTAGATATAAGCACTTTGTATCTCATTTCAACTGAACTATGTTTTTTTTAAGTTCTTATGAGAAATAAATATCCTTAAACCTATATCTCAAAACGAATAAACTTTTTCCTTGCTTTTCAAGTCATTTTAAATGTGATACTAATATAATAAAATGTAGCTCAAATACGAGTAGAGTCTCCAACATCTTAGACATACTAAAAACTTATTGCAGTAGCCAGCCGTGCGGTGAATATTAAAATTGCGAACTTAATGTGTTTGTATATCCTCTATTTCGTATTATTATTAAAGATTCCAAAAGCTTTTAGAGAACATTAAATAAATGTAGTTATTTAGATATCTTCAGCGCTTCAGTTTTAATTGGCTTTATCCAAGTCAATTTACAGTTTTTTTACAGTCGACCTTTATTTCTACGGTAAAAATTTCAATATAGGTATATAAAAATGCTCGTGTAATCAAACACAAAGTTTGTGAAAAGAGGATTCGTGGAAACGATATTTGAGTTGCTCCGGAGTGCTCAGTATCATTTCAAATTACACAGAGCTTGAAATTGTTCAGATACCTACATTACATTTACATTGTTCAGATACAAACATTACATTTTAAAGGAACTCATTATATTTTAATTTTTTATTTAAAATCAGTTCTTTAATAAAACTTTGAATGTGTGTAACCTTAAGAGTCAGAGCGCACTAGCGACTTTTTGTTGACCGATAGTTCAAGGAACTAGTATGGAGCTACGAGAATAATATTGAAGTGTACACGTTTGATCGGCCAATTTTTAATCGTCAAATGCGTGCACTTCAATATAGCTCCATACTGATTCCCTGAACCATCAAACTATCGGTCAACAAAAAGTCGTTAGTGCGTTCTGGCTCTAATTACCTATGCAAAATGTGGCTTTAACTCTTGACACAAATAAAGGTTCTAGGAACGATATGTTTCATTGCTAATACGTATTTGGATTACGAAATAAATTGGTCTTTTGAGTCGCGTTCAGTGAATGTTGATCATTACGTTTGAAATTTTATTCGAAAACGTCCATCGGTTTCTTACTAAACTTCAACTATATCCGACGATCCTGCATACTTATCTCTTTTGTTGACTGTACATAAATCACCTCTGTCTACTTGTGTTTTTAAGAGGGTTCTTTTTGAGAGTTGGAAACGTTACAAATATCTGTCAAATATTTTGCTGTTTTGATAATCAAAAAAGCGAAATATTTTTAAGAAAATTTAGAGCATGTCATCAAGGAAAGGGATGCACATACCTACGTACGCGCGACAAGCGATTTGGCAACTTTTTTTTCGTAGGGACGGTCAAAATTAGGTAAATGCCACTAGTTCAACGCGTTGCCAACTTGCTTCATGTTGTGAACTCTGCAATCAAATGAATAGATTGCTTTTTGGGCGCGCGCTAAAATTGATACTTTAATATTCTTATTTATTTTGATAAGAAAAAGAAATCTGGAATGACGATAATTCGTGTCTACTTGAAGGCAATAATTTAGTTTACACTATCTAAAACGATTTCGGAAATGACAATAATTTATAATGATTATGCAACTCCTATATTTATTTTGCAGCAGTTTTCAATTTTATCCTGTTTAGAATACAAAGATTTGAAGCAATAAAATGTTCTTGAAACTTTCGATCACAAAAGGAGTTCAGAAACTCAATGTGGTTTGTTTTCAATGAAGCGTTAAAAGTTGAACTTTCGATGTACTCCGCAAATAACATGGTAGATATGCTACAGGCGATATTGGATTTTTCGGACTCGATTGTTTTAAAATAGAACTTTGGATAACCATTCTGTTTGCTTGAATATGGTTTCAGTTGTTTTTACAAGCTTTTATTTAACTTGCAAAGTTTGTTTGTTAGTTTATTTAGGTCGATTCTTGCAAGCTTTATTAAAATCCATTTCGTCTTATCCTACGGAGTTGAAATGTTACAAGTTGGTTCAGTTCTAAAGACAATGCCTTTTTATGATAAGCATGACTGGATTCTACACCCAGGATTGGCTCCAGATGACGGAATTGCTCAACGGTCAACGGAACAGACCCTACATTTTATACAAAATAATATATGTTTGCATTCTTACATCATAAGTTTTTATATCATATAAAATTGTAGGTTAACAAATTGATAGGCTTGATTTAAATTAAAGTTTATTTTGTTCTTTTAGCGCATTTAAATAAAACCTTTTTTTTGTATTACTGAATAGGTACTCAATGACTATCTGTCTGTTGATAAATGGCACGGCACTTCAAAAATACAAGAGAATGAGCATTCGCGCTTGACAATTTCAGATACTGAAATGGGAAATAATGTTCCAATTTAACTTTATTGTTTTAAAGTTTCGCTGTTATTTATATAGAAGCGATCCTATTTAATTTAAGTAAACACTGAACACTGATTAACTATATAAAACATAATTAGCCTATAATGTTCCCACTGCTGGGACACAGGCCTCCTCTTAGTGAGAGGGAGTGGGCCGTAAACCACCACGCTGGCCTAGTGCGGGTTGGCAGACGTCACATGTCTTCGAATTTTTGGTTCTAGGACAGGCCGGTTACCTCACGATGTTTTTCTTCACCGTTTTGAGAGCAGTCGTGATGAAATAATTTACAAAAAGTAAAGCTCCTGTCTGGATTCGAACCTACGACCTACAACTCAGTCGCAGCCGTTACCACTTGGCCACCACTGCTCTATTTTATTTAAAAAAGTAAAGCTGAGATACACAGAGTGACTTGTAATTTGACGTATTTCTTCTATAAAGCCTAGGCGAAAATTCATAGGATTCGAGAAAATAAGATAGATGATTAAATGAAGATGTCTTTTTCGTAAATAAAAAAAATATATAACTGAAGGCCGACTCGTACTTAAAAAATGTTCAAATTCAAGTCGCAATCCCATCTCAGCAACAATCAATGTCAAAAATGTATGTAACTTGATTCATTGTTTTAAACAGATTGCGACTGATATCAGAATGCAAACGTTCTTAAAAATACGGGAATTACTACGGAACCCATTTAATAAATAGATTAGCCACAACAACGAACACTGGCCGAAAAAAGTCTCAAAAAGTTAAGGTTAGTCTCCTATGATCGTTTTCCTATTGCTACAGCAGTTTCGGTACCTGTCCTTATTGCCCCAACTCCAAAATACAACCTGTATTTTGCAAGCACCTAGGTCAAAATTAATTTAATTAATATTGATGTTGTCTGCAGAACAATCGAATATTGTATTGATGGCGCTTTAAACGCATTGCTGTAAATACATTTATCAAAACCAAACAAAGAGACAAAAACATTCTAATTTGTAGTCAGAACCTTCATAACAGAACGGAATGTCCTATTGTTCAAGAATGCATTTATACCCGAAAAGGGACGCAAAGGGAGCTCATATGAAAATACTTCATAATAATAAACGAGAAATATGTTGTTTCCTGAACTGTGCATGAGAATTTGAATTTGATTTGGATTTGTGTGATGTGCATTCTTCTCCATACGAAAACTACCTTTTGGAATGGGCGACTAGAATCAATTGTTTTACTATAATTTTTGACGTTCAAAAGTGCCTTTAGTGTGCCTAATTGAAATAAATGATTTGACTTTGACTTTGAATGAGATATTATACCGTTTCCTTGATCTATACAAATAAATAAAATTGGAACTGTTTGTAATATTAAAATAACCGCTTTTTACTAAATGCATATGGGTGTATACAGTTACACGGTACATATACCAAAATAACATTTTTTTTAATTTTTGTCTGTCTGTCTGTGTGTTCCGGCTAATCTCTGAAACGGCTGGACCGATTTTGACGGGACTTTCACTAGCAGATAGCTGATGTAATAAGGAGTAACTTAGGGAACGTTTATTTTAGAAAAAGAATTATGGTTCCGCGCAAAAAAATTAAAACGTTTTCCGTCATGCACGCGAACGAAGTCGCGGGCACAGCTAGTATACAATATGAATACGGCAATACGACAGTAAATGAAAACTCTGGCAATACTAACGCTAAGGAGTGTTTTGAAACAATCAAATTATATTTAAGAATCTTTGACTAGCTTATACTCGTAGTGACTAAACTGTTGGATATTATTTGATTTAATTTTTGTATGCTGACTGCGGACGTGATTAAGCTGCTTTACTACGAAGTAGGAACCCAGAGATCCTTCGAATTAATTTTCTCAAAGGGCAATCTCTTCCACCCCTTTAATTGGCGACCTTTTATTAATTGGCAGTTGAGAAAGATTTAGTAAACACCTTGCAATTATTAATTAATTATTTCCTAGAATTTATTAAGGAAGGAAGTACGTAGCCACACTTCTTTCTTTCAATTTGTAAAATGTTGACGTAGATACCAACCTACATTATGGGACGCGGCCCGCATGGCGCGGGCCGTCACCAGTCCGGGGCAGCGGGAGTCATACTCGCACCCGCAGCCCTCGACGCAGGTGTACGAGAGAACACCGGGGTTGTTTTAGTCAGTAAAAGTCTTACAGACCCCTCTGCCCACCCCAGGGCGGAGGACATTCATAAGGATTTGTAACGCGACAACAAAAAAAAGGTAAACCTACATCGACATTTTACTATTAAAAATTATTGAATAATTTATTTTCCTGGGCTGAGTACGAAGGCCAATTCTCGTAATTTAAAACGTTCAAAATCTAGTCGTAGTCTCATCTCGGCGACAAAAAAATGTCAAAAACTTGTCAAAATGTAGGGGAAATTAGAGGTAGATATTTTTGATAGATTGAGACTGAGATCAGATTGTGAACGTTCTTAAAATTACGAGAATTGCCCCTCTGAGATTTTCCTATCATAATCAAGCCATTTCATTCGAGTTTGTATATCCTTTAAAAAAGACTGTAATGATTCTCGTATCCAAAAAGTGTTTGCCACATCGGAATGATACTGGCCACTTTTTGACAACCTGTCAAGCAACGCAAGAAAAAAATAAAAAAATGAGGTTATAATTTTAAATGTCACATCCTTTTTTTGGATTTCACAAAAGCAATCAAAACCACGTACGAAAACACAGAAATATTAATTTACACGTTAAAATCGAGTTTTGTAGGGAAAACGTGAGCATTTTTAGAATCATATGTTTCAGAAAAGGATACCAAAGGTTACGCTATGTTGTTTACTTTTTATACATATTCAAGCA
The DNA here is from genome assembly GCA_914767645.1 of Hydraecia micacea. NCBI lineage: Eukaryota > Metazoa > Arthropoda > Insecta > Lepidoptera > Noctuidae > Hydraecia > Hydraecia micacea. Next base: position 4,445,106 of record OU611783.1, on the reverse strand, counting down.
TCCCGATTTACAGGTATTTCAAATTGCTGGCATTTTCGAATTATTGTTCAGAAGATTTGCATATAAAACGAGGAATTATTTCTTGTGATATTAATGAATATAAACATTTTGTAGCGTGACTTTGTATGTCCGTGTTTAATCCCGCTACAGTGGTTTAATGCCTCGCTTTGTGTGCAAATCTACTTAAGTTCTCGATTAGTTTCAGTAGTTAAAAATAGTTTACTTAGATAAATTATTGGTCTTACTGCACAGCGAGACCAATCATTTATCTAAGATTGGTTAGCTTTTTAGCAATTTGACTAGATATACATACAAACTATAGCTACGCGTACATATTATATTCTTTAATACATGCATTGACCAAAATTGAAATCGTTTTCATTATAAATGGATAGGTACTATTTCCTAAGATACAGACAGGTTTTTCTGCCTAGTTTAGGAAAAGCGAGTCTTAAGACCCATTATATTGTTGTACTGGTTTTTCTTTATAACATTTTAGTTTATAAGACAAGTCTATATGCCATGTACAAAGTTTTACCATAATTATTATTAAATAGATCAGTATGTTATTAAAAGCCTGTGATGTCCCACCGCAGGGCAAAGACCTCCCTACTCTCTTTCCATTTCTCTCTGTTTAAAGATGTTTATTCTGTTTTTGTTATATTTTTTATAATTTTTTATTTATTTATTTATTATATATTAGAAACTAGCTGTGCCCGCGACTTCGTCCACGTGGAATAGTGACTTTTCGGGCAGCATATTTTGAACTACATATACCGTCGTTTGAGTAGCTAAAAATTTACTTTACAGTAATGCTTCTCTGTATACGATATTTGACGTATGGCCATCGGGGATGAAAGCATACAGGCTCCTAGGATTGCTAACCCGTGACAGAGCCACATACAACTGACCGTGCGAGAAACAGCTGATACTTAGATCTACACCCACAACTTTCAGCGTCTGACCTTGGGCTTTATTAATTGTCATCACAAAACATAGGCTGACTGGAAACTGGACTTGTTTAAAACTAAATGGAAAATTGTTTGGAGTGAGAGGAATCCGAGGAATGAAAACACTTTCACCTTTTCCACACCCTGTTAAAATCTCTGCTTCTATCAGATTTTGTTGTAAATTGGTCACTTTTAACCTGGTGCCATTGCAAAGTTTTGGGGGGCTTAAATTTCTAAGAAGCATTATGGGTACGCCTACTTTTAATTTTATTTTATGTGCTGGTAGTCCAGGAGCATTGAGGGATTCTAAAAATTCTACTGGGTAGCTTGTACAGGCTCCTAGGATTGCTAACCCGTGACAGAGCCACATACAACTGACCGTGCGAGAAACAGCTGATACTTAGATCTACACCCACAACTTTCAGCGTCTGACCTTGGGCTTTATTAATTGTCATCACAAAACATAGGCTGACTGGAAACTGGACTCGTTTAAAACTAAATGGAAAATTTTTTGGAGTGAGAGGAATCCGAGGAATGAAAACACTTTCACCTTTTCCACACCCTGTTAAAATCTCTGCTTCTATCAGATTTTGTTGTAAATTGATCACTTTTAACCTGGTGCCATTGCAAAGTTTTGGGGGGCTTAAATTTCTAAGAAGCATTATTGGTACGCCTACTTTTAATTTTATTTTATGTGCTGGTAGTCCAGGAGCATTGAGGGATTCTAAAAATTCTACTGGGTAGCTTGTAGATTCTCCTTCTTCCATGACTCTGGCTTTATATAGCCACGGACGCGCAGGCGCGAGGCGTGTACGTACTCTGATAGAATACCTTAACAATTAATGTTCGCCGTGATTCTTTAAATTGACATAACTTTTTTATTTATGAACCGATTGACATGAAATAAACACTAACTGTTAAGTGAAGCTTACTATAATATATTAGTGAAAACCGCATCTAAATCGAATAAGCCGTTTCTGATATTAGCGTGCACAAACACACAGACAAACAGATAAACCGACAAACAGACAAACAGACAAAAAAAAATGTAATTACAAATTCGGGTTCGGCATCGATATAATAACAACCCCTGCTACTTTTTTTTTATATATTTCCATTGTACAGACACCACTTTTCTACAATTTTATTATATGTATAGATATCACACAACTAACTATTTATGCTAGGAACTAAATTAAAAGTCTAACTAACTTGCTGTAGAAATAAATCTATGTCTGTTATTATGAATGCCTGATGTACATACATAATCAGCCTATAATGTTCCCACTGCTGGGACACAGGCCTCCTCTCAGTGAGAGGGAGTGGGCCGTGATCTACCACGCGGGCCCAGTGCGGGTTGGCAATTGCCTGATGTAATATCGTAAAACTTCTATGCTGTCTAGCAGTTAACATTACCAGGTGTTCCTTCCGCGCTCCTGTCGATCCTTGAATCCAACCCACATGATACTCTCTGTTAGGTAACTACTCCATATTTTGTTCATTATCAGTAATTGCTTGATCATATCCACCAACACGCATTGGTCCGCGTGGTGGATTATGGCCTGTGTCCTTGCAGTGGGATTATATATCATGTTTATTTATTTATTTGTTTTATTTAAACTTTTCGCACAAAAAGGTACAAAGGCGGACTTAATGCCTTAGGCATTCTCTACCAGTCAACCAAGGGTGGTGAAGAGATTAGATGGCAGGTGCTTTGGTTGAGAGGAACAAGGAAAAAAAAAACTATTAAAACTAGGTACACAAATACATAAATAGGTTATAATTATACACATACATACTATTCACTATAATATATACTTATAATATACTAGCTTTTGCCCGCGACTTCGTCCGCGTATATGTCGGTTATCGCGGACGCAGACGAAGTCGAAGTCGAATAAAAAGTAGCCTATGTCCTTTGTTGGGGTTCACACTTACCCTGTACCAAATTTCACACAAATCGGTTCAGTAGTTTAGGCGTGAAGAAAAGACAGACAGACAGACAGACAGAGTTACTTTCGCATTTATAATATTAGTTAGGATATATTTATACATATACTTATACAAATTCAAGGGAGAGAGATGTTGAGATGACTCTACGCCTGTTTTGAAAATAACTCTGCAATTTCCGCTTAAATGCATACCGACTGGTGGCCGTCCTAATATCAAGAGGAAGCATCATGATCAAGGATCATGTTCCATTTCATTAAACTCAAAATACCTCCCTAATTTCAATAATAACATCATCATTTCAAAAATAGTATTTTAAAGAAAAAATACTTTATTTTTGCCTTTTGATTCGCCCTCTATTTGATTTTAGTAAGACGCGACTGTCTTGGGATGATCAGAAAATGGACTCAATTTCTGAGTACCTCTTGAACTACAGACAGTGGGTAAACTAAGACATTCAATATATGATAATTGATTAATTAATACTTTTCATAACAAAAACGTAAACAGAATTTAAAAAATAAGAGTAATTTTATGACCTACATTTGGTTGTGACACGCTCCCTCGCAAGTTAGTGCTTAATCTTAGCTTGAGATAGTCAGATGTTGTACTAAGTTAGATTTACTTTTGTCGAGTTCTCGAGACGAGAAGTAGGTTGAGCCATGAAGATCCTCGCATTTTATTATAAAATTCATTTTCTTAGTAGAATGTTGAATAGAAATATTTTAAGAGACATACAATTTGAGTGTCAATGTCACTTGGAGTCACTTTGTCTGTGTACTGAAACGTACTTAGAACCGCATAGGTACATAATTACAATTTAAGATAAGCTTCCAGAAATTTCGTCGGTTTCGTAAATAAAATATCATGCAGGTTCAATAGCAGTAGCATTTTCATAACAAATACGATTGCCACACATGATCCAATTTACCTGCTCCATACATACATAACAGCCTTTAATGTTCCCACTGCTAGGACACAGGCCTCCTCTCAGTGAGGGGGAGGGAGAATTTACCTGCTCCAATCTCGTTCAAATAATCTTAATGGAAAATTCTAAAACACAAAACAAAAAAGGTTTTTTTTAACGTGACAAATTAGAAAATTTGTCACTTTAAAAACAGTACCATTTCGAAATTGGTCGAAACAAATTAATGAAGGGTTCGTCCATTCGAAGCTGCGATCGGTTCGTGCTCAGCTTTATGATTTGTTGCCAAAACGTGACATTAATCCAATCCACTTTAGATTCTAATGCTTGGTTGGGCTCGTGTTGATTACTGTGTCTAAATTAATTGGAATTTTGGCTCTATCTGCCAAATGAGGGGCCGTCTCCACGAGCGAGAGAATCGCGGCGATATTATCGTCGTGCCGCGTATTTCTATACACTCTTTTAGAACGTGTCTCCACACGGCGATATCATAGTGGCGAAAATTTGATGGCACGGCGAGACTATTATCGCCGCGGTTCTCTCGCTCGTGGAGACGGCCCCTAAGTGTTAGAAGTATTAAATGTGAACTGTATCAATCTGCCTAGCCTTTTCATAACTATGTTGGGGTAGGCTTTTAGTCTAACCAGAAGCAGCTGAGTACCAGTATTTTACATGGAGAGATTGTCTGCCTGACCTCCAAGACTCAGTTACTAAGTAACGCGAATGACAGCCGGGACCAACGGCTTAACGTGCTTTCCGAGGCACGGAGGGGTCTTGATATGTAATAGATGGTCACCCATCCACGGACCGACCGCGGCAAGCGGAGCTTAAGCTAATTGATCGACCCATGCAGCTATTATCTTTTAGCCACGAGCCCATCTGAATGCGAACTTTGTGTAAAGTTTAAACTAAGGTCCAAAACTTTTGTTAATCGAAAAATTATCGCTAACTCAATCAATTTTTTTTTAAAAAAAAAGGTTGCTGTCGATTTAAAAAATCATATTCACCACAAGCATACGTAACCTTTTAGCACGCCTATATTCACCACAAGAAAATATTGATAATAAACATAAGCAAATAAACTGACAAACAAAAACCACAGAGGAATCAATATCACGCAGCACGCTTATTAGTTATTAAATTACTATGAATAATTTTTTATTAAAGATTGCATAATTTAAAAAGCTAACAGTCTTAAAATAATAATATTATGTACAAATATGTAAAAAGGGGTACAAGAAGAGTTATTTAAACATAGAAACAGAAGGTGCCCAAAAATAATAATAGATAAAAAATGCACCGGTCCAATTTTGAGCCACAGCTCACAACAACAATAGAATGATTTCAATCCCGATTCTTTTGAGAATATTTTTCAATGCAAAAATACAGACAGCAAAACCTTCGTCCTTTCATGTTTTAGAGATATAATCATGTAGGTATCACTTAATTGTCAATAATATGTTCAACCAGTCAAAGGTCATCAGATACGATCATATGAGCAAATTCACGTAAACCGGGTCACGAGGTTGGACGGTTGCCAACTACCTATGAGGATTTCCGGCTCGTCCATCTAGGCAGATAATAACTGTACCGGATTTTGAACATCGTGTGTTTTGGATGCTGCAACGCTTGCACATGTCTGCACAACTTCGTAAGTCAGGAAAATATATCTTTTTGCTAATTAACTACCACAATAAATTGTACGTATAATATTTAAATAGAACTGTCATTCGTTGACAGTTCTAATGAAATGGCTGTAGCACGGTAAATTGACTTACCTATAGCGCTACAAGGTTTTTTTGGCGTGTGGCCGCAATCGGAACTAACTCCGCTATATTGTTTTTTCAACAGATTTTACAAAACATTTTCACAAATATTTACCAACAGCACCCCCGTGTCAACGTCATCCGAGCGCCAAAAAATCCTTGAAGCAGAGTAGTGTGTAAGGATATACAATTATTTCCCTGTTACAAGACCTTCAAATGCCAACATTTGAAGGTTGAAGCACCAATGCTGGCTTAAACCAAAAAAGTACTCAGAAGATCCATCGGCCAGATCCATGATGGACCTAGTGACGATTGTTTTCTCATTGGATCACTGCTCTAAATTAAATAAATTGCTTTGGCAGAAAAAAAAATATTGAGACTAGCGTAATTAGCCTATTCGACTATGACAAAGATCTGGGTGACACCCTGCCTACGTTTCAAAGGAAATTCTATCACACGAATTTTTCATTCAGGTAGGATAGCGTCCCTCGCTCCACAGCTTGTTTTAAACTAACGCGCTTACTTTAATAACATTGCAGGAACTACGTTAATATGAAAATTCCGTAAGGAAAACGGGTATGTTTGTTTACGGTGTTATGGTAAACTGGGAAAATGGCTACTCTTTAATAGTTTGTAGAAGCCAGTGAATATAGTGTTCTTTTTTAAGATATATATACGGATGATGTAACACCTGGTGCAGTCGTTTATCAAGCGTTGCAGCGCTGACACACATCACTCAGCGTAAAATTCTAGGTGAAAAGCTCAGACGTATGATGAATTCGGGTGGTACATCTGCAACATTTTGGTACTACGGAATGAAGCTGTTATATTTGACGCATAGGTTGTCAAAAAGTAAGGGGCTTGTGGTTAAGTAATAACAGGTACCAATATTTTTGGACATAATTTTATAAATTACATCATACTGGCGGATTTTTTACTAAAACGTTTTCGATACTGAAAATCTAATAAAAAGCCGTTTCAAAATTCCCCATACCAAAAAATAACTTAAATTTTTTAACTTTGTGCCTCAATGCTGAAATTCCATCGTAAATATAAATAACAGCTATAAAAAATATCAACTATTTTGATCGCTTTAAAATATTTTTCAATAAAAGGGACTTGAAAGCTTTTCCGCTTATTGTAGTTTGAAAAACCTTGTGAATATATTTTGCTATTTCGACTCCAACATCCGTTGTCCGATAAAAAAGGGTTTTGTTTTTGTAACTTTTACGTTAAGGCATTACCTCGAAAATCTAAAATCCTCGAAAACCTTAGTAGGTTTTCGAGGATTTTAGCGAGCGAAAGTGATGCAATTACTTTTGAAACGCAAAAGAAGAGTGATGGCTATAATGTGCGTGCGCTCCGAATAAAATGACGTATGTGCCAAAACGAATTTACTCCTTTTTTAACAAAATAAATGAATTCAATTTAAAACTACTTTGAGTAAACTTTGATATGATAATTCTCTATGTTTTAAAGTAAATTCCATTGAATAACTCTTAAGCGTTACGCCGTGATGTCGAAAAAAGTAAAAAAATAGAAATAACGTTGCAATTTTTTTGTATCGACAAAAATTCATTGAATCGTGTATTCCTTTTACATGATACTAGACCAAAGAGTCAAAAAACATAAACCAAAATGTTAAATCCCTATTTCATATATTTAACAAATTACACAAAATAGAAAAACTAATTTTTTTTTTCAATATAAATCCTTAAAAAACTCCCCGCGACGACGATGGGTGCGACTCGAATCTGGCAGAACAATTTCCATGGAGTTTTAATCGAAATTGTTCTACTAGAATCGCGTCGTGCTATGACGTCGTGCCTTTCTGCGGGGAGCCTTAAAACCTAGATGGCTTCGCTGCTACCTCATCACAATCTCTAATTTGTCCGTCAAAATAAAATTGAAAACAAACCTACATTTTTAATCTCTTTACATGAATAAATTCATAAAACAACAGAAATCTTTTCTACAATCTTACCTTACCATTATTTATAGTTGGAGTCGGATTCGGGTCTCAATGTCACAGTATCTCAAAGATAATAAATAATCCTTTGTAAAATAAGTGTAGCAGAACCAACAAATCACTGGAATCTGTCCGTTTATTTTCTAGGCTATATTATAGCATCATTTGGCAATGCCAAAATATCCTATTATTCAGCCTCTAATGTCATAATTATGGTAAAAGGTAGTAAAAGTAGATAGGGCACACATTGTCTTTGGATTTTCAGGACATCTCATAAGCTCTAGCTGTACAAGAATTATTTGGCACATAGCAAAAATCTGAACTGAAATCGTATTGAAAATTCAAGATGCGGGCGTGCCATCTTGAATTTTCAATATGCATTCACAAAACAGTTTCACAAATGTTTACAAACAACACCCCCCCCCCCCCCCTTTCAAATGACATTCAAGAGTTATAAGATTATTGTGGCACTTTGTTTTCATAATTCAAACGGCTTATACAAGTTTTCTTTGTTATAAAATAGAAGTTACGTGGCCCATAGTTTTTCATATTGATGATCGTCAGAAAAACTTAGCTGATTGCAGTAATTTCCCAACATTGTTATGCGCACAATGGTGCCAATAATTCAAAATATTCACAGCCATTATGGTTGACCTAAATTCGTTTTCCCATTTAATATTTCCGACAACAAAACAAGTACCAATGAAGTTAATCTTTTCTATAAACGTTGTTATATTACCCTGATTCGTGATAAAATATTAGGGTTTATTGAAGAATACCCCATTTTTATGGCCAGTTTCAACTTGGTGGGAAAAGATAATTCAGGTTTTATTTTACGACCAGAACCGAGACCTATAATTTACTTAATAATCATTCTTAAATTGCTCCATAAAAAATTGTTCTGAAAAACTTTCAAGGTCAGGGACATTGGTTTATTTCACACTTTATCTTACTAAGGGTGGATTTCACCAAACTTTTATATCTAGAACAATGATGTTTAACATTATTGACCTAGAATAAGTCCTAGCCTGAGAATAAATATTGAATTTTTGACAGTTTATCTATAATACTAGAACTGTCAGACATAAAAAAAAAATCCACGGATAAAAGATGTCTGACTTTGGTAAAATCAGCCCTCAGGTAATTACATAACATTTTAGATAAATATGCTAATAAAAAATTTCCTGCTTTTAATTAACATGATTTCAAATATTAAGCACTCTCAACGACCCTATAAAGAACATTATTATAGGCTGATTATGCTTATACTACCATAATCATCACCAAAGTATTATAATCCAATAATTTGAAACAACACCTTTATTTTTTCGGCTGCAGGATATTCCCAAGACCAGACCAGTACCAGGACTAACACGCTTTTTGATGATGCAGACGACATTCAAAGACAGCTTGATAACGAAGCTAGGGACAGACTCAAGTTTGGACGAGTAAGTGTTGAAAGTTAAGAAAGAAATAAGGACAACAGCTTTTGTTGTACTTTTGATTGACTAGGTTGTAGTAATGTTGAATTTACTTGAAGATACTCTCAAATATAAAAAAAAAGTTGTTTAAGATACCTAATGGTGCATATACAAAGATAGTGATCAAATTAATGACTTGAGATGACAATGAGAGAGAAGAAAGTTATACATAAGCATATATGTTCGCACAGACGTAAAAATATCGCGGCGGGATTTTATCGCGCACTACATTTTCATCTCTCGATTTTGAGCCGAGCATTGAGAATCAGAATCAGAGCGCATCTCAGCGCGTCCAAAACACACTGCTGGATTTTCAACTCTCGTTGCTAAGCAGAGCGTTGAAAATCCAGTCAGCGAAAAAAATCGCCGCGGAATGAACGAAAAATCTATTTCTCACACTAAATCTCTCTTATTAAAGAAGTTTCACTTCTTGAAGGTGCGTGCAGCACCATACACGTGATTATTAACGCACATTTGTTTTACATAAAAACATTTTATTTAAGAGCAAGGTCTGATGGAAAGGTCGTTGTTGTCGATTTTTTTTAATTGATACCAAATTCACTTTTACAGCCGAAAACTATTTGGGTGTTCCATTTCCCCACGTACTACGCTGAACACAATTCTTTAATTGGCACCACAGAGGAGCAGATGAGATATCCCCGACACTTGGTAAGTACGAAAAAGAAATAAATAAAAATGTTTTATTATCACAGAAACACTTAGGTTTACATAACCTCCTATCGTAGATATTCTAGAATAGATTTCTTTAAAAATAAGCATCATCTTTGTACGTATTTTCTGTTCCCTTCTTTTTGTCTATTTATAAATGTGTGGGCATAAATGGGTAAATAAATAAATACAAAGGACAAGTTAGCCAATACAAACACCTACAAAACAAATATCATAGACCGCGTAGAAATTTTTTGTCGGTTATAAAAAAAAAATCAGCTATTTCATAGAAAAGTGCAATTCCTACACGGTCAAAATGTATAGAACAGCTCTACTAATTTTTTGTAAATGATGAAAACTGTGTGGTTACAGTTTGCACGTCGATGGCATCCTGTATAAATTATTAACAGCACAGAAAAACTAAAGTTTAAACTATAAACAAAGTATACCTATATTAAGCCTACGTAGGTCAACGTAGGTATATGTTTCTGAAAGGCTAAAATTTATTATAGGACATTTTATTTTTTTCTTATAAGCCCGTGTTCTCCCACTGCAGTGCAAAGGCCTCCCATCCCGCTTTCCACCTTTCCTGGTCTACTGCGATTGTGGGCCAATCCTTTAAGGAGTCCAGCTCATTCCGCCATCTCTTTCTGGGCCTGTCGCGAAGTCGTTTCCTGCCATTCGGAATTCACTGAGTAGTGGTTTTTGCATATTGCTGCTCCGACATGCGACAGATATGATCAGCCCAGTTCCACTTTAGTCCAGCAGCTGTGAGGCCAGCGTCCGCTATTTGTGCTTTGGAACGAAGTACAGAGTTCTTAATGCGGTCTGTGAGTTTGTCACCTAGTATACTTTGTTCCATAGCCATTAGGCCCCTCGCTCACGGCTACTTTTTGTAGCGATGCAGTAGCGATGTTGACGCGCGTTCGCATTGATACAGCCGCGATGCGGTCGCTAGCTATTTGCCCTCGCCCACATCACGATTCTCAGTCGCGATGTAAACGCGATACTGTCACGCTTCTGTCGCGATGCAAAAGCGATTGTGTTGCACTGATGCTCGGTTCTCCACTCATGCGCCACCCTCCCTCCGTTCTCTCACTGATGTCGTCAGACACGGTCTCGCGTTTGCATCGATACAGTCGCGATGCTGTAGCGCGTTAGTAGCGCGTTGGCATCGCTTCTGTAGCGCGTTGCAGTAGCGATGCTGTCGCACGTTTACGAAACGCGCGACAGCATCGCTACAAAAAGTTGCCGTGGGCGAGGGGCCTTATAGGACACTAGCTTCTTCCCGCGACTTCGTCCGCGTGAAATTTCACCCCCCCCCATTCACCCCCTTAGGGGGTGAATTTTGAAAAATCCTTTCTTAGTGCACCCCTAGACCTCATAAGGAACGTACGTGCCAAATTTGGAATCTCTAGACCCAGCGGTTTGGGCTGTGCGTTGATATGTCAGTCAGTCAGTTCTCCTTTTATATATATAGATAATGTTGAAAAGTGTTTTCTGGGTCCTTTTGGTACCAGGTGTCCCTATAAAAGACATTTATTTAAGACATTTGAGTTTCGTTAAAGGTCGACTAAGGAATTACCCCCATCTGTCGCTATATTCTATTCACAAAATAAGATGGTTTGCATTACAAATGACGACCGTTATAATATGACCAAGTCGCTTTCCTAGGAAACCAAATAACTTATCACATAATAACAAAGCACCAAAGATTTTTTTTCTTTTTTACAAAAGAAGCCTAGTACCTTCATCCAGACACGAACATTGAACATTTTTACCGAAATGGGAATTTTTTCTTGTTGAATTTTTGTCTTGTTGTAAATGTATTCACGGAATACAATGATAAACTTTATCTAACGTTGTCACAATTTCTGAAACTACACATCTGGGACATGTAAAAACTTGTTGGAATGTTTGTTGTTTTAGATTTTGTGTAGGGTACTTTTAAGTTAAAAGATGCTGTAGTCTCTTGAAATATTACAATTTCGTAGCACTTTCAGCCATTTCTAAAGGCGTGTTGACTTGCCTAACATTTATCACTGGTAACTTTGCTTAAATTTAATTATGTTGCTGTCACATATGGCATCTGCATTATTACTCTCGATGAATTTAATGGTTTGAAACCAAAACGTCTCTTGAACAAGTAAGAACAAACATAAGTAATCAAAAGCGAATAATTTTTTGAAATGCGACCTCGTGAATACTTTTAGAATAGCCATAAAGTTTGGCCAGGACTGATGATGAATTGATACACAAGAAATAAACCACAAGGACGATGTGTATAGATTTGTAAACACCCTTAGAGCGAATTTTACTAATTAAGGCGCTACCTCGAAAATCTCAAATCCTCGAAAACCTACTAAGCGAGCGAAAATGATGAAATTACTTTTGAAACGCAAAAGAAGAGTGATGGCTATAGTGTGCGTGAGCTCGGAATAAAACCACGTATGTGCCAAAACGAATTTACTCCTTTTTTAGGGCTATTTTGAGTAAACTTTGATATGATAATTCTCTGTTTCAAAGTAAATTCCATTGAATAAACTCCTAAGCGTTACGCCATAATGTCGAAAGAAGTAAAAAAATATATATAACGTCGCATTTTTTTATATCGAGAAAAAATCATTGAATCGTGTATTCCTTTTACATGATACTAGATCAAAGAGTCAAAAAACATATACCAAAATGTTAAATCCCTATTCCTCATACTTTTACACGAAATAGAAAAACCACTTTTTTTAAGCTATTGCATAGCTTTTATCTTGGGCTTTGAGCGCGGCGACCGAATGAAGAAATTCCGTAACGAAAATAAACCTAACACCCCCCACTCCGACCGGCACAGCGGTGCAGCGTTGAAAGCCGTGCATCGTCTAACATCGTATCAGTTCGGCAGACTTCGGCACGGTGTTTGTGTGCGTGCGACTAGACGTATGCGTGTATTGTTTTCTTATCGGTCACCACGCTAAAAAAGTGTAACTTGAATTAATATCAAAGAAAAAAAAATATTGCATAAATATTATAATTGCATAAGTTGATAAAAATGCTATGCAATAGCTTTACCGCGGCAGTCCCCGAGTGCCACACGTATTTTTTATATCACCTTAAACTGAACGCGAACAGCACATCTAAACCACGTTGAAAAGCTGTCAGTCATCATTGCTGTAGAATATTAAAACTGACACTCAGCTCCACAGTCCTTTCACACCCATTTTAACTCTGACAGCTGCAACCGAACAGCAACCTTATTACAAAAACAATAAAAATCACTGTGATATTAACAGTGATGCAAAATCCGAGGTAAAGTAATTGTGAATGGCGTTCAGAGAAATTCACTAGTCTGACCCCCTTACTAATAAACGTATTATATCAGATGAATAGTTACACAACGATTTCTCTCTTTCAGTCATCAGTAATTTGACTTTTGAAAGAAGAAGACAAAGCATTGTGTAACTATACAGACGCTATACAACGTTTATTAGTGATTATTGGTTGTGTGATGATTTCGATAAGTGGATCTTATCAAAAGTGTCACCAAATAATTCCCCAGTTACGAAAAGGCTAGGCAGATGAAGCGCTTTGATTGGTCCATTTATGCTATGCATGCAGAATACGACTCTCTCGAACTCGAACTGGAGAATAGAGAAACCTATCTGTTATTTCCGGATTTAATTTCTGTAATTTCAAATCGGATCATAAAACTTAGTCCTATATGATCCTAAATTATAGAAACGGATTAGTCTGATCTCGGGACCTACTATCCCACTTAACATCCATCTATTTACAATAATAAACGTCAAACAAAACAAATCAGCATCACAATTCACAAAAGCGAAGCCTTCAAAGACTAGAATGCTTTGAATAAAATCGCGTCAGGGTCCCATTGAGTATTTAAGATTTTAGAATACGACGTAATCAAGGTCTTTTAATATTAATAGGAGTCTTAGGAGGTGTATCACAAAATTGCGTTCTGTCAGATTAGGTACGGATTAGTACGGCGACAACCCGCTCGGCGCTACGAGTTCACGACTCTGTACTGTACCTACATAGATATAAGGTTGTAGTGTAGGTACTACTAAACGACTTTGATACTTTTTCTACTATTGAGTTATTTGTTAATATTTTTCTTATTGAGTAATAATTATGTTAATTGACCGACCAACACCTGAGGAGTCTCGTTGGATCAAGGGCTTGATTCAGAAAGCGGTACTTCTGGACACGGCCCGCATTGTTAGGAGGTTTCTCTCTCTGGAGCCCTGACCGCCGGTAGCTTGGACCCTGTTCCCGATACCGGTGGGCTACTATTTTTTATATTTTTAAATATTTTTATATTTTTTTTATATTCTAATATTTAAAAATATAATTTATATGTATTTAATTGAATAAAGGAGTTATATTAATTGAAATATTCTTAATAATGATAAGTCATTGAGCAATCGAAACCAACGAAACCTCTTAATAAACCATATTGCGAGGGTATTCAGAAGATTTCCTTTTATTATTTACGAACTTCTAAAATTATTAAGGCGACTTTATTGATTGCTTCTCACATCTGGCAGAATATTTTAGCGTAGGGTCCTACGCTAAAATAATCTGCCAGATGTGCCTCTTGAAGAAAATTTACCCGAGATTTTAACAAGGCGTATTGTGCGTAGTCGGTTTGGGATTTTAATCTTTTCCATCTTTGTGAGCATTAAATATTTATTTGATAGCATTTATTAAAGGTGGAGGGTACCATTTCGGTACACCTTGATAATTTTACTATTGGAAAGCGTGCGTCTATATGTTTTATTTTTCTTGCAATCGCTTCTTCTGGTTCGATCATAACATCGCATTAATGAAATTAAAACGAATAACGTGCAAAGGTAGGCGAAATTGACGGAAAAAGAGAGAGCGCTATGTTGACGAGCGGCGCAGGCGGCAGTTTTCAAATTTATTTTATGTTTTTATGGCCGAACCTTGGTCACTATTCGGTGAAAGCTTTACTCCATCGGCCATCTCTTCGTCCAGCTAGATGTCCTGCCCAACTCCACTTGAGGCACATCGCTCTGTCACCGGCCACTAGCCCTATTCGTGTGTTAAATTAATGTCACCATTTGTAGCGGCACGTTAATTAGCGCCACGTAAGATGAGACTAGACCCCCTCCCGCGCTCTTTCCGCCGCCCCTGTGACGTGTGGTCCCGTCCCGCGCTCAGACCTCTTACCGCTAAAGAGACCTAAAATCGTGTAATGCGCAAGTCAAACCACGTGGTGTGTCAAGTCTCATCTTTCGTGACGCTAAATATACTTTCACTATCAAGATATGTAGGTCATATTAGCCATACCAGAGCATAATTATTATGCTCCTACCGTCGTAAGATACAGATTTGGTCTTCATAGCCGAAATCGCCATGGTATGTATATTATTATATCCTTTATTCATCTAAATACATATAAATTATATTTTTAAATATTAGAATATAAAAAAAATATATAAAATTATAAAAAATAGTAGCCCACCGGTATCGGGAACAGGGTCCAAGCTACCAGCGGTCAGGGCTCCAGAGAGAGGAACCTCCTGACAATGCGAGCCGTGTCCAGAAGTACTGCTTTCTGAATCAAGCCCTTGATCCAGCTACTCAACGAGAGCCTCCTCAGGTGTTATATTATTATAATATTATGTGTATATTTTTTGAATTTATATATCTCGGGACCATGGGGTCCCGGTCCTTTGGAAGGCGTAATTTTAATGAAATGCGGCACCGTCCGACGATTATCCCTGTATGCACTATGCAAGTGCACCCAAGGATAACCCCCGGTTGGTGTAGGACTATTGTAGGATAGGAAAAATAAAAAGTTGGACTATGGGTTTGGGTGGCTGAAGTGGACTGGTTACCAAGAACTATGGAAGAACTATGACCCCTGCCTGATCAATGTTTTGTGTATATATTATTATAATATCGTGTAGGTCGCAAATCTCAGGTTCACCTGCAAAGGCCCTCTTTAATAATCAAATTGTGATCTTAGCATTAATTACAATATTTTTTTTTCAGAAACACAGGAAAAGAGTCTATGATCCTGATGATGATGATGATGATGAAGATTCGGGGACACCAGCTGTTGGTAATGTTTTTATTTAGCTTTTCTTTATTGTAGCTATACTAGTAATACATACAGCATATTTTAAATAGCGTCTTGTGCAATGATTTTTTTTCCGCACTTAGTTGCCAAAATCTTTGTGACGAGATAATTCCGCATACCCTACATTTTTCGCACGCGATTTTTGCTTGAACATTGTTATAAGGGGACTCGCAGTCCCGGTTATCATAATTAAACATGATCAGTCTTTTTTTTTACTTATCATACCTAACCTACCCTTTAGTTAATTCTGGCTACTATCGAGGCAAGTTGTCATTTTGACGTTTGCCCGCCCATGAAGATTCGTAAATATTGACAGCTACGTATGAGGAATTGCAGTTCTTTATTGTCTATAGTGATGTACTGCTTTAACTGTGATTTATATTACTTATTCATATATTCATATGGATGAATATGATCAAACATTTCCCTAGAAAAATGTGTCTTACTAAAACTTTTGTATTCAAAAAGTTATACGACTCGCACTTGACTACATTATCGTAGCGGCGTAATAGTAAAAATTTATGTAAATAATTCATATTTTCTTTTACAGCGCCATTAGTGGAATGGGATTATGCAAGTAAGTTGTTTTCCTTAAGGTGAACCGCGAACTTCAAAATTTGTGACGTTTTTTGCAATTTGCAGGTCAGTGTCGGGTTTGTTGGGCTCTCCGTCCGATCAGGACCAGGCCCGTGCCGGACGGCGCGTATGTGTTCCACGCGCGCCTCAAAGAGATGTCAGCATTAAGGAAGGGGCCCGCCAGGGCCGAAGCCTGCCGGGGTAGCGGGATTGTCCGAAAGGGTTACCGCTGCCCCGGAACATAAAGGGCTAAGGAAGGAACACGGGTGGGTTTGATTTCCCATCCAACAAAAAAAAAAAAAAAAATGTCGGGTTGTATCTTGATCAAGATTTGATTCGCGACTGTAAAAGGTACGTTTTTATAGAATTACCTATGATCATTAGAATCATTAATACATCTTTCTAAGTTAGATTTGTACCATTAAGCACTTTTCCATAAGAGATTTGTTGTTATGGTACAAATCTAACATAGAAATCTGTATTAATGATTCTAATTATTATAATTCTGTAAATACGTACCTGTTCTGTTATAGTCGCGTATCAAATTTTGATCAAGATAAAACCTGACACTGACCTGAAAATTGCAAAAAACGTAAGAAACATTGAATTTCGCGGGCTACCACTGCGCATTCACCTTAAAATGTTTTAATTACTCCATTTAAACCCCAGTACATGCCTTTACCGCCGTAGATTTTGCCGAGCAGTTCGCATAATTAGATTAAAGTTAAGCGGTAGGTATGGACATCACGTTTGCATTGTGAATTAGCATTGTAAGTTAGGTTGACATGCGCGTCCTCGGAAATGTTCCCTGCTCCTTCAGGAGGGGTGAGGTTCAAACGGGATAGGAGGGTTCCATTATCTCCAGTTTCACCGCTAACGTGTTTTTTATTAGGGTTCCGTACCCAAAGGGTAAAAACGAGACCCTATTACTAAGACTTCGCTGTCTGTCCGTCCGTCTGTCTGTCACCAGGCTGTATCTCAAGAACCGCGATAACTAGACAGTTGAAATTTTCACAAATGATGTATTTCAATTGCTGCTATAACAACAAATACTAAAAACAAAATAAAATAAATATTTAAGGGGGGCTCCCATACAACAAACGTGTTTTTTTATATAATATGTAGTGTTAAATATTGTACGGTGGTACGGAACCTTCGTGTGCGAGTCCGACTCGCATTTGGCCGGTTTTTTTCTATTAATATTCCCCCTTTTACCCTTACAAATGAAATATGATAACAAGTTATCTTACAATATTAATTTGGAGGGCTTTATCTGTGCCAGTAACAGTTTATACAGAATGGCGATTAGGTTATTACATTAAACAGTACAGCGGTTATTACAAGTTGTTATAAGTATGTTAAAATAATAGAATAATAAATTTTAATAAAAATAGAAAACTGAATTTTTCCACCAAAATAAATAGCTTAAAAATTGGCACGAAATAAACTACCCTTGAATAAGACACACGGAAATACTGGTATTCAGCTGGATCCGGTTAGACTGGAAGCCGACCCCAACATAGTTGTGGGAAAAGGCTAGGCAGATGATGACACGCGCGGAGCGATGGTATTCTCAATTCAATACAAACTTTGTTATTGATATCAAATAATCACAAATTAAGTTTCATTTTAACCAAATAATGAATTTATTAAAATAATTAATTTTAATTATGTAAGTATGTTTAAAGTACGTGGTTTCAATGAATTTGATACCATAATAGCAACACTGTAGAATGATAATGTTGCAAGGTATGGGTGTACTTTAATAATTGTCATTCTTCGGTTAAAATTATCTCGTAAATATTTACTTTTAAACACAACTATCCCTGTATTTGCTACAATGACAAAACTAGTTGCGGATTGCAATATGTTTTAAGTAAAAAGACAATTCTACCCACCCACCCCATTGATATAGGTAATCTTTTTGTCCTCTTCCACTCCTGACAATCAAATTAAAAATACAGTTGAACAACTTGATGACTTAAAAAAAAACCGGTCACGTGCGAGTCGGACTCGCGCAAAAAGGGTTCCGTACAAATTTCTAGGTATGTAACTACACATTTACGGTTTTCGGATTTTTTGCTTTACTCGTGCTACATGACATTGCTTTTTGCTAAATTTCATGATTCTAGGTCAACGAGAAGTACCCTATAGTTTTTGATTCCCTTGCGAGTGTCAAAATATGCAACATAAACGGAACTTAAACGCCCGCATCTTTTGTTTGCGTTGACTTAGAAGTTTTATTTTGTCACTGCTTCAGGGGATTGTAGCCTTGAGTATTTGATATTAATTTTTCAACTTGATAAATCCACGTGTTCTTGAGAAAAAGGCTCTTAACAGATGAACAACGAAGTGATCTTATAAGGATTCCGTTTTTTCTTTTGGGGTACGGAACCCTTAAAAACAGATTTAATGCAGTCTATTTTTTTCTATTTAAATGCACCTTTTGAACTATTCAATCTAGAATGACTCTTCGTAAAGCAGGAATACTTCCATCTACACGTGTTTCATAAACTCGGAATATAAAAGCCTTTTCAAGAATTCCAGATATCACGAGGCAAATTCCTTTTACGAATGCTTCTACGGCACTGCATACAATATTTCTAAAGAATTCATTCGTATTCGTTTGCTTTTCTTATCATTCTGATTCACTGCGACACGGTTTAGCTCATTTCCGTTCAAAACCCAGAATCTCAGAACTTGAAATACTTGAACACGGTGAAAAACAAACCTAATTACCTTTAGTTACGTTTGTTTTTTCTTTGAACTTGGCTTAATGAGTACCTTTATGTCTGTCTCGGAATATCCGGTATCCTCACTAAAGAATATACACACCTAAATTATAAATAAGAAATGATTGGCAAAATATTTTCAGTATTCATTTTAGTTTGTAAGTATTTTCACAAAACATTATTTTATGTTTTCAAGAAAAACAAAAATGATGTCGAGCTGTTAAGAACCTCATATTCATTTTCGCTCAAATCAACATAATTATTACCAGAAGAATAATAGAATAGAATACTCTTTATTATGTACACCATATAAATTACAGACATAAATATAGAAATTTTACAATTAAAGGAGTGTCCTTGGAGTTTCTAGCCCGTTCTTTTACATAGATATTTAAGTTTTGAAGCTGGCAACCAGCTTCAACTTTCTGACTAACTCCAAAACGCCATCCTGCGACTGGCGACTCCTTGACAATTTAAAAGACCCCGTAAATATGCTTTGAGTTTGAAAGTTTATTTCTCTCTCACAAATAGCTTGTACTAGCCGTCACGAGAGAAAAACGACTACTTTTGTTCATAAAATAACTACAGGTGCATTTTTTTACCCATAGGTCAGGGAAAATGGGCAAAATCGTTCCCAAAATGTGGAGCAAAGTCCCAATCTCCTGTGGACTTGCCTATTGCTGGACTTATTAGGCCAAGAGGAGGGAGGCTGCTAATTTTCCAGAACCACCACGAGTCACCGAAGACTATGACCCTGATGAACGATGGAAAACAAAGTTGGTTCTGCATCTATTTATCTAGTATAGAACACTTTAACCTTGAGGGGCTTGTGGCTAAGTAATAACAGCCAGACGGGTCGATCGATCAGATTAAGCTACGTTTGCCGCGGTTGGTTCGTGGATGGGTGACCATCTTTACAAACCAAGGCTCCTCCGTGTCTCGGAAAGCACGTTAAGCCGTTGGTCCTGGCTGTCATTCGTAGACCTTGATAGTCGTTACGGGTCGTCAGAAGTCCGAAATCTAACAACCAGTCTTCAAAATCAAAATTATCAAAATCAACATATTTTATTTCACATAAACCTACATGGGCACTTATGAAACGTCAGAAGCTAGGTGCACGGTTCCAATTGGTCGTTTCATATGGAGAAGAACCGGCAAGAAACTCCACGGTTCATCATCAGCTGCCTAGCCTTTTCCCAACTATGTTGGGATCGGCTCCCAGTCTAACCGGATGCAGCTGAATACCAGTATTTTACATGGAGCGACTGCCTATCTGACTTCCACAATCCAGTTTCTGGGTAATGCGATACCCCTTGCTAAGACTAGTTGTCAGACTTTTGGGCTTCTGACTACCCGTAACGGCTGTCAAAGATCCACGAATGACAGCCGGGACCAACGGCTTCACGTGCTTTTCGAGGCACGGAGGGGTCCCGGTATGCAAAGATGGTCATCCATCCACAGACCAACCGCGGCAAGCGTAGCTTAACCTGATCGATCGACCTGTGCGGCTGTTATTATTTAGACACGCTACGGTTACTCTTTTAAAAATAATTGACTTTTACAATGTTTTCAAATTACAGTAGGTATGGGATCTTATCAAGGGGTATTGTATTACCCAGTAACTGGGTTGTGGAGGTCAGATAGGCAGTCGCTCCATGTAAAATACTGGTATTCAGCTGCATCCGGTTAGACTGGAAGCCGACCCCAACATAGTTGGGAAAAGGCTAGGCAAATGATGAGTAAAACTAAAACCTTGAACTGGCCTAGGCAATAGGTAATACAGGTTGGTGTCCGCACCTCCACGTCAATGCGCCTATTTTACGTACAGTTGAACTGGCCTAGCGCAGTACGGAGTTTCAATAAATAAGAGGCCTGCTTGTACTGCGGGGTACTTGAGTAACACACTATCAGTAGCAATGGCTTTCATTTGTGACAGTTCAACAACATTCATTGCGTTATTTACGTTGTTGAACAGACAAATTTTACGAACATATTTGAAGCAATGAATTAGCAATATCCTTCAAAAGGATTCAGATTATGATTGAAAGTGTGTTACGCAGTTAGGGTGCTGGTTTTATTACCAACTAGCTGACCCGGCAGAATAAAAAAAGCCGTTCCATAGAAAATGTATGAGGAACTGAAATATCTTAATTATTATTTTTTTCGTGAAATTTTCCCATGTTTTAATAGTTATTCTGCTATTCGGGGCGGAGACAAATCCAACAAACCAAAGATCATAAAAATCGGTCCAGCCGTTCTTGAGTTATAAATGGTATAACTAACCCGATTTTGTTTTATTGAGAAAGTTTATAGTGTATAAGACAGAGATTAAAACAGAAGTACAACTAGGCGGGGAATCGGGAGGGTGGAGGGGGGTTCAGGGGATGAGACCGGCACCCTAATTGCGTAACACGCTATCAATCACAGACAATCGCTATCAATGACAGGCCTGATGGTCTAGTGGTTAGTGACCCTGACTGCTATGCCGGAGGTCGTGGGTTCGATTCCCACCCAGGACAAATGTTTGTGTGATGAGCACGATCATTTGTTCTGTGTCTGGTTGTAATTTATCTATAATATGTATGTATGTAATATGTATGTATTTAGAAATATATAAGTATGTTTATCAGTTGTCTAGTACCCATAACACAAGCTCTGCTTAGCTTGGGACTAGATGGCGTTGTGTGATAGTTGTGGAATATAATAATAATAATAATCGGAATTTGAATAATTTTGAAGCAAATTGCTAATCCATTGCTTCATAAATTCGAAAAGTTTGTCTGCTCAACACGTAAATAACGCAATGAATGTTGTTGAACTGTCAAAATGAAACCGATTCCGATTGATAATGTGTTACGCAATTGCCCCGCTGAATAGCTCATAGATAGATAGATAATTATATAGATGACGCGCGGACTACTATTCAAACAAAAAAAAAAAAACTAGGATAGCAGTGTAAGGTGCCGTTGAGACAATTTTGGAACGGATCTCTATTACTAAGCCTAAGATAAAAAGTTTTATTTTTCCACCCTTTCTGAGACTCCGAGATAAGAATAATAGATTGAAAAACGTACTGAATTGTCCTGATGCAAGCTTTTTAAACGACGTAGTCATGATTATACAATCATGACACATCATTTTCTTAAATGAAAAAAAAACGCTAAAAATTCCACTCCAGGGGTAGGGCAGACAAGACCACGTGGAGTCGGTTTTGCAGCGATTTGTTTCTGTCACTAACTTTTGTAGCTATGATAATTCAATAATCAATAATAATTTCCAATCTACCTACATTTTTTCCTATATCAAAATTTGTTCGATATTTTTTAACTAGTAGGTATTTTTAACGTAAATAAAATTAACTGAAGTGTATTAAATGTTGACATTTTGAACTTAGGTACAATGACTATCGATATTTTTAATCATTAGATATTTTTATCACTCGGCATTTCAATGTTAGACGTTTTCAGGTATAACAATTTTCGATATTACGATACATTCGATATTTAAATTTTCGATGTTTTGAACGTTGACATTTTACCCGACATTCAAATTATGTACTCCAAAGAATGTATTCAAACCATTTTTTCAAAAATAAATGATAATAATTCATTAATTTAATAAATCGCACCGCTTCGTGGCACAACTTTGACACCCTATAAACACAGCAAAAATATTTCCCCTCTAAATAAATAACGCTTTATAAACTTTTTCATCAAAAAATCGTGCAATTAAGAGATTTCATTGCCCGGATTTTTGGTGGAAGAAGGAAATAAAGAAAGGTCAATGGACAGAAGAGCGTGACAAAGGATGGGGTGAAAATTGAACGATATAAATTAAGATTTTTCGACTTCACTGCATAATGTTCTTATTATTTTGAAATGGGATACTTAACAGAAACGGGGAGGTTTTTACTGTTAGAAATATTTTGCAAAATTAGCTTCTGCCCGCGACTTCATCCACGTATTTCTTGTTTTAATATAAAACAAATATTCTATGACAACTCGGCAATATTTTAACTTCCCATTAGTAAAAGAATCTTGGTTAACTGGTAGAGAATGCCAAAGGCAATTAAGTCCGCCTTTTTACCTTTTTGTGCGAAAAGTTTAAATAAATAATCTTCAGAATCGGATTAGTACTTCCAAATATTACCCCTACATAGAATAGAATAGAATACTCTTTATTATGTACACCATATAAATACATATAAACTCAGAAATATAAAAAACTTTGACTTTGACTTTACCTTTTTATAATAATATTAGAAGAATAGAGAAGGTTTCGGTGTAATAAATAATTCCGCTAGATGTAGAGTAGGTACAGACGCCAGTACATCAAGCTACTACAATCTTTCAAATTTCTTTAATAGGTTTTCAACTTTGGCGCTAAAGCATAAGGTGCAAAGTTAATTGGGAAAATTGAACAGTTTCGGGTAGCTTGATGTGCTGGCGTCTGTACAGTGTACCTACATAGTTTTATAATGGACTAGTTTCCTTACGATAAGGAAGTGTGATTACAAATACGACTGTTGTGCATTGCAAATATTTTTATCGTGTATATTTGACATCGCCGTCGAAGTAGACCATGGCGAAGGTGGTGCGACGATCTGGTAACATTTGCAGGGCCAACATGGCCAGAGATCGCACAAGACAGGGAGGTTTGGAAGGAAAAAGAGAAGGCCTTTGACCAGCAGTGACACAGAGTAGGCTAAAAAAATATTTAAATATATAAAATATTAGTTTTTTAAATATTATTAAAAAAAAATACGTAACGGTAACGAAACAAAAGTGTCTTAGAATATCTACTTACAGAAATGAATATCATTTCGTCATAATTTTAATGCCAGAATGAGTCTATTATATAATAATCAAACAAAAATAATTCTTTAAATTAAACAACTTTATACCTCCTTCAGATTTAGAGGGAACTAAAATTTGTGACATTATAATATTCCTAAAAGCGTTCCGTTCGTTGGTTATTCGAAGTGAGCCCTATTTTAGACACAATTCGTTCCCTCTCGTTGAGTTGAAAGTTGTTTGCATAAACGGATTACACCTTTTATAATATATTTCCTACGCGGAAACTGTCGCCATATCTTATTTCCGGACCGGAAACTTGATTTTTATACTTTTTATTTGAGAGAAATCGTTTTAAAATGTTTGAGGTCTCTGACTTTCGTCGCAAACGTACATAGGTATTATTTGAATAAATCGTTGGACGATGCATCTTTTGACATTCAAGTAGACAGAGAGGTCATGGCTATTTATTGAGGGCATGTACTTATTTGAATACCAAATAGTTCCCATTTTAATAATAATATTGAGCAGTAGCGACCCCACGGACCCTCCTATCTCTCGAGAGAACTCTTGTTCCTCATCTCTGGCTTGCCTTTATTGGCCGGCTAACCTTAATACTGATGAAAAACAGATCTAAATCATTTTGTGCTAGCGACAATTTCAGACATAATATACGAGTACGTCCAGGTTTCATGTCAGTAATGTCCATGATGAATTCAATACGTACATATAAATTGAAAAAGTCACATTGGTACTTGCTTGTATTTGAACCCACAACCGTGCATGAGTCGTGAGGCCTTAATCACTGAGCCATCATGACAATCATTTTCATCATCATCATCATTTCAGCCGAAAGACGTCCACTGCTGGACATAGGCCTCCCCCAAGCACCTCCACTGCGACCAGTTGTGTGCTTCTCGCATCCAGCGAGTTCCTGTGGCCTTCACAACCTCCGACCTCCTCCTCCTTCTTCCTTTTGCGTTCCTAAAAATATTACTGTACACTCTATTATTATGACTGCGCCATTTTGTAAACTTCAAATAATTCCTATTTTGGGGTCCTAAAAATATTACATAGACTAATAACTGCGACCAACTCGATTGTAACACTACTTTTACATAATAAAAAAAAAATACTGTGTAGAAATAATATATATTCACAATGTTAAATATTTAGTTTTTTCTTTTTCCTTTTGTTAATTAATATAGTCATAGTACTTAGGTATATGCTTCTAACTTTAATTTAATGTGAGTATTGTGTCAAAAATCGCATTTACCTATTATTGATAGCTATACTTGTTTAAGTTTTTTCTTTCGTTTTCTCTCGCTACTTTCTAGTTAACCTAGCTTTATCAATGCCGTGAAACTCTATTATTGGCTTAAGTGATAATTGTCATCATCTCGCTATCACTGAGCAGTGTATGCAGACTGTAAGATCCTGTAACTTTGACGCAACTGCATTGAGCTGTTCATTGATAGTGGGGTGAACATTCATAACTCATGTAAGTTAATTATAAGCTGTTGAGTTTCCACATAAATAAATAAACACTCGCCGCGGCACCGCTCACTCTGCTCGCTCGGCTCGCGCGCTTTTGGTCATAGTTCTAACCTAACCTAACCTGTTTGGTCGGGGTACCCTAGAGCTTGTTGAAATCCCTTGACTGTGAGAAAAGGCCAGAAAGTAAAAAAAAAAGGCTCAATTATATAAAAAAGTGTGTATCATAAAACAAAAAAGTTTTTAAAGGTTCTTTAATTTAAAAAAGTGTCCATCATTAGGAGGTCAATAAGTTTAAAGAGGGGTCAAGTTAAATATTTCTCTTTATAGACTGCTTTTTCACTTTAGTAAGGCTGAAAAAGCATGCATCACTTCTGTGGCAGACATTATCTTCAGTAAACGAATCTATCAAATTAACTTACCATTTAAGAAACATTTTCCCGTACACATAACATCTCACAAAGGACTATATAGGTACTTTCCATTTCAGTGATCCTCTTCGGTGAGTGGAAAAATGAGCAGCGTCCCCTCATCTATGGCGGAGCGGCTCACAGTCGCCGGTACCTCTTCGATTCCCTGGTAATCCATCTGCCCGCAGAACATACTGTGGGATCTCTGTACTACCCTTTGGAAACCCAGGTCTACTACGTATCAGCAGAGTATAAGGACATGGCACAAGCTTTGTCCTCGTCTGCTAGTGACCCACTGGCAATCCTGGCTGTCGCAAATTTATATAGTGTAAGTTTTTCCCACAATCTGAGGGGCAATTCCCGTATTAACACACGTTCACATAATCAGCCTAAAATGTTCACACTGCTGGGACACAGGCCTTCTCTCGGTAAGTGGGAGTGGGCCGTGATCCACCATGCGGGCCATCTTCGAATTGTTGGTTCTAGGACATACCGTTTTCCTCACGATGTTTTCCTTCTCCGTTTTGAGAGCAGCGGTGATGAAATAATTTACATTAAGTAAGGCGCCTACCTGTGTTCGAATCTACGACCTGCAACTCGTATGTTGCGGTCGATGCCACTGGGTCACCGCTGCCTGCTTGTATTATTTTTTTTTACTTACTCTGTCTCAATATGTCACTAATAAACCTTTCATTAATCTTAATCTTTAGAAGTTTTGACATTGATTATCGCTGAGATGAGATTGCGACTAGATTTTGAACGTTTCGCCTACTGCTAGGCAAAGACTTTCATTTGATTGCGTCATTCTCATCATCAGTTAGTGAAGTAGGGATGTGGATTATGATAATTTTTATTATTTACCAGTATTGAATTATTATAGGGGCCCGTGGCTAAATAATAACAGCCGCACAGGTCGATCGATCAGGTTAAGCTACGCTTGCCGCGGTTGGTCTGTGGATGGGTGACCATCTTAAGTTAACATACCGAGACCCCTCCGTGCCTCGGAAAGCACGTTAAGCCGTTGGTCCTGGCTGTTATTCACGGATCTTTTCAGCCGTTACGGGTAGTCAGAAGCCCAAAAGTCTGACAAACAGTCTTACCTTGGTATTACTGAATTACCCAGTAACTGGGTTGTGGAGGTCAGATAGGCAGTCGCTCCATGTAAAATACTGGTATTCAGCTGCATCCAGTTAGACTGGAAGCGGACCCCAACATAGTTGGGAAAAGGCTAGGCAGACGATGATGATGACCAATATTGAATTATTTGATGGCTTGGGTAACTGACGAAAAGGTATTGCACTTTCTGCCTCACCGATTATTGATGGAATTTCATCATCATCAGCCTACAGCAACACACTGCTGGAGATACGCCTCTTCAAGTGAACGCCATTCAGCTCGAGTCTCGGCAACTCTCATCCAGCTGCTACCAGCGCCAAGAGACAAAATTCTTCCACTTTATCGCAACAAGTAAATATCTTTAGGATATTTTCGCGGGCTATGTTTAATCATAATTATTATATTACATCATGTCGATATGTTATCATATAAATCATAAAATTATCTACTACAGATACACCAACATAAATAACTAAGTTAAACCTTATTTTACCAAGATTCTGATATAATAAACTACTGTTTCATCTTAATAGAGAAATAAATTAGATTTACTTGTACCTTAAACTTATAATATTATGATCAAATAAACTCTTGGAGTAAAACGAAAATATTGTCAGACTAATATTTAAACATCTTTATAATATAAAACCACCTACTAATATTTTAATTGTACCATTAATAAAAAATAGATATCGTAAGATCTATTACTACAAACCCATGACAAGGTTATTTATTAGTCAACAAATTTAAAATATTCCTGTTGAGATTTTCATGTAATTTGCTAATAAAACTATGTAGGTACAGACGCCAGCACATCAACCTACTACAATCTGTCAAATTTCTTTAATAAATTTTCAACTTTATTGCTGAAGGTTAAGGTTCAAAATTGATTGGGGAAATCTGACAGTTTCGGGTAGGTTGATGTGCTGGCGTCTGTACATAGTTTACTTTGTTGTTTACTCTTTCAACCAATTCCAAACAAGGAAATTACAAATTCTAAAATGTATGCGCACTTCTCAACAGTGATTCCATTAGAACCGTCTGACAGTACGTTTCGACAACTGGAGGCCTACCACAAGCTCTTAACGCGATCCATTTTAGGACCTAAACTGAACTGTTCTTCTAATTCGTACCATGACGTCAGTTTAACGATTCAGTTTATATCTGCTGACAGCGATTGTCGCAAACTGAGTCGCAAGTATTGGTTTCATTCATACTTGTTTGGTACCATGACGTCCATAGAGCAGCTCAAGCGATGCAGTTTAGGAACCTAAACTAAAATGTCTTGTTTTTGAATTGTTTTTAATTAGATCATGGTAGGCCACCTGTCCTTGAAGCGGCGGGGTATGAAAAGCGTCCCGCATGCGAGCTTTGTTGCCTCCTGCCCAAACTCCCGTTGGTAGTCTTTAAATCCGCTAGATCGATTCATAATATAAATAAAAAAGTCTGAAGCCCTTTAATAACAAACGTCTCAAAACTAAAATGTGTTTATCTTAAGATTGCCCTCCGACTAATCTCATAACCTTATTCTCTTATGCATGTCATTTTCCGACACTTTACCATTGGAGGTTTTAAGGTTGTAACTATAGCCCTTTCAACAGTTATTTTACCTCTTACAAAGGCAACCCAAAAGCAACCTTATTATAACGAGAAAAAAGATCAAAGTGATTTGGAGAGTAATTAAATTAAATTGAATTTTATTTTAGACTCAGGTCCGTAGGAATGTAAAATCAGAGGTGATAAGGCCTCGGTTTCGAAGCCAGCGGGCAGATCGCGCGGCTCTAGAGCGGCGTAGTGTTGTGATATGAGAAATGATTGTTTTTGTTCACGAACGAAATGTCTAAACATCGACAACAACATCTTTTTGATACAACACTTTGCAACGTCAGTCGTTATAAAGAAAAATATAAAATGCACAACACTACGTCAATGCAGACGCGCGGGCACCGCTAGACTGGTGCGCATCGCTCGTACGCCGCTCTCGGCGCCGCTGTCTTCGAGGCCAGTTCCATATAAATCTATGCATTGAAACGTGCAGCTTCCCGCGCTGCCGCCACCACCCCGCGCCCGCTGACTCCGTGTCCGTAGCCTAAAACTGTGAAAGTATTGTATACGCCGCGTTTAGAAATAAAGTAGTAAAGTGTTAGAAAGTGACAAGGTCAGGAGAGACCCGTAACTTCTCCTTTCATGACATTATTTTAGAAATCTAATCAATAAATTGATGAACTGTCTTTACTGTGAGATATAACCTAATACACTAATTTAATATATTATGCGTCTAATTAATATTAACGAAGCAAGACTCTAAATTTTATTATGATTTGATGTGTGTGACTTATGACTAATGACATTAATGTAATTTCATGATATTATAATACATGTACTAGAAATATTTGCACGACTGATAAGTCGAATATAGTGAGACTAAAATTATACTCAATACTCAATACTTTATTGCATTCCATAATGTGTACATAGTTGGTATGTTTAAAACATTGAATCAATTATGGACCCTGTCGGGCACAGCAAAGTTAATTTTTAATAGGAGAGAGGATGAAGGCGCTTTTTCTTAAGAAAATACTCGTAGTATAATTTGCTTTTATATTATTTAAATAAGTATTTATATATTTGGTTTTAAGTTATTTTACCATGTTATTATGTAAGTGCCTATATTCTGGCAAATAAATAAAATTGCATTTCATTTCATACTTTATCTCTATTGGCCGTCCGTATTATCTACCTCCTTTTCTGCCATGTCATCTATCACACAGTAAATTCATCCATCCTTTCTTTGGTCTTACGAATTTTTTTTTTTATTGCTAAAAGAGCCTGCTCTAGACCTCGATCACGCCTGATGGAAAGCGATGGATGAGTTCTATGATGGAACCAGCGTGCCCAGAAGATGCCTGTTCACTTTTTCCTTGAAAGCTGAGTATATTTAATGTTTTGAGTATCCATATTCATACTCAAAACATTCCTCAAAGCATGTTCCTTATTGAATAGACAGGTAATCCAGCGTATAAAAGTCGCAGAAGAATTGGAAAAATCGTTATTTTACTTGTAAAAACTACTCGCAAGGGTACGACAATTTGTGGTTAAAAGAAAATAAGCTACATTGGTAAGTACTTACTTTCCAATTTCTCGGAAGCCTCTTAGAAAACCGTCAGAGCCTACTTGTTGACATTTGTGAGAGCTTCTTGTAAGCTTTAATAGTCTACGTGACTGAAAATATTTTTACTTAATGTAGGCACTGAATTTCTGTGGTAAATCGTAGTTATATTTCGATATAGCACAAAGTTGGTAAGTAGAGAATAGACAACAAAGCGATAAAACGACAGTAGGTACTCAACGCAAGAATTCGCTTCGCTTCGTTTTGTGAACATTCGTTGTTCGAGCTTTTGCTGAACCGAATTAGCCTTCAGCCTCACTCGGCTGTATAGGAAACTTGTGGCCAAGTAATAACAGCCGCACGGGTCGATTGACCAGGTTAAGCTACGCTTGCTGCGGTCGGTCTGTAGATGGGTGACCATCTTTACATACCGAGACACCCTCCGTGCCTCGGAAAGCACATTACGCCGTTGGTCCCAGCTATCATTTGTGGATCTTTGACAGTCGTTACGGGTCGTTAGAAGTTCGAAATTCTGACAACCAGTCTTGTGACTGGATTGTGAACGTCAGTTAAAATTTTGGTATTCAGCTGCATCCGGTTAGACTGGAAGTCGACTCCAAAAATAGTTAGGAAAATACTAGGCAGATGGATGGCTATATAGGAAGCCTGAAGGATCACTTGTCATGAGACGTGACAATAAATAGGTATAAATTTAAAAAGCCTATTAGATAGACAGTATGAAGAACTTTTATTTGGAAATATCGGCTTCTTTTGTGTCAAGATTGTCATTATGTTTTGGGCGTGAGTCAGCCTATACTGTCCCACTGTTGAACAAAGGCCTCCCCCAAGTCCTTCCAGGAACTTCCTGGAACGTGATACCCGTCCAGGTCATCTCGCCACCACTTTCTAGGCCTTAAGTAAAAAAGTTTTAAGAGTGATAAAGTATTTGAAAAAAGTTTTGACTTCGTAAAAGGCTTTCAATAGCTTTTTATGATACTTTTTAATTTAATTGAGACAACACCAAACATTGTGACAATCATTGCTTATCCTAATTAAACGTCATCTCTTCCTTAGTTTATCTGACTTGCGTAAGATTAGTCTATCTTTTTAAACGCCCTTTTTAGGGTTCCGTATCCGAAGCTTTCCAACGGAACCCTATTACTAAGCCTCCGCTGTTCGTCCGTCAGTCTATCCGTCCATCCGTCGACCGTCTGTCTGTCAGCGGGCTGTATCGCATGAATCGGAATAGGTATACAGTTGAAAACACATAGTGTATATTTCTATTGCCGCTATAACAACGAATACTTAATAAAATGAAATTAAAAAATAAAGGGGTGTCCAGTCCATATAAGAACGTGTTTTTTTTCGGCGTTTTTTGCCTTGTGGTCTCGTCCGAGTCCGACTCGCACTTGGCCGCTTTTTTATCCTGACGCCTTGACATCTGTCCTAGAAAAGTATTAAGCCGTTGACTTTTTAATTGGATGAAAAAGATCACGTTGTATTTTTCTGGCAGTTAGTGGGTTTAAAAGGTTACTTAGTGTTTTTTGAAACATGATTTTAGTTGATAATTAGTAAAGGGTTCAGAGTGTCGCAAAAGATACCTTATCATCTTCGGTGAGACTCGAGTTGCTTAGTTAAAAGTTCAAGAATCGTACCTACTGAGTTTATAAAATCAATGATATTCAGATTCTACTCTAGAAAGTTAGTACTTACTTATCCAAATTCAAGTTAAAGTGCTACTGTCTCATTAGAACATTCGTTTGATGCCTTCCAATTTGAATAATTTGGAAAATCTAACCTACTTAGCAACTGGGTTGTCGATCTAAGAGCTAGAGGTCGTAAGTTGAAGCCCCATCTGCTGTTTTAACGTCTTTTTAAGCTTTTAGCTTAGGTTAAGAGTTAAAAAAAACTCGCTTTTATACAAAATCAACTTCACAACATAAAATACTGTAAAGGTAATTCAGATTTCGCAACAAAACATTTACCACCCAACAATCTTGAGAATAGGAGATTGTTCCTTTCAAGATTGTTCGGGTTTTTATTATTTTATCTTCTACCCTCCAGGCAGTCGCAAATTGAAAATCATAGTACCTAACGAAGTGAAAATAATTATTATCCCACACATCGTCAAACGGTTGCCGGGAAGGGGCATCGACCTGACATTACTTTCACATACCGTTGTCTGTGGCTTTTCCCATTTTCGGGATAAGCTTTGTATATAATGGTTATTGTAGTCAAAACTAAGTGAGACGGATAGTCGAGGCGCTTTCGCGGCAGACGACATTAATGCTCTGCATTTGAATTAAACCAGCAATGATTCAGAGTTGAAAGAAAGAAAAATTGTTTATTCTGCACAAACAAAACGCACATTACAAATAAAAAAATTACAAAAAAAATACATAAAATATACACATACAACGTAGTCAAAAACCTCGTATACAAGCTTAAAAAGGTTGAAAATGTTGTCCATTGCTTGATGTTAGGGCCAGGGAACAAAGACAACACACATTAGTTGACATTGATAAATTTGCACTTACTCCTATCCTAAAGTCGTAGCGAGATTGCGGAGTACTGTGCATGCAGGTGTTACTCGTACTGCGACGGCAACGTACCTACAACGTTATAAAATTGAATTTCGAAGCGAATTCCGTGGCGTCCGATTCAATTTGGGACAGACGTCCGGAGGCTTTTATGCAGATTTTATGTAATAAGTTTAGTAGTCTATAAAACAGCAAGTCTTTGTCATACTTATTCAGACCAGTCAAATAAAGGCCTTTCATCTAACTACAAACACAAATTATATTTATCTTCAAAATGTAATGAACAGCATGGGTACGCGTCTTCCATTTGAAAATACAATAGACTCGGCAAAACTATAAAATGAGCTTCCTCTATTTGGTCAGATTTAATTTTCCGCAGTACATTTAATTTAGTACCAGAATCTATCTTACCATTTCCCGAAAGTTCTTAGGAGCATGTAATAAGATTCTCATCTCAAGTCTTTAGAAAAATATATCAGATAACATACTCTAGACAATGAATTTTCTACCGAATTCCGTGCTTCTTTTAACTACTTAGTTTAAGTTTCTCCCAGTATTCCAGAATATTCCGCGATTTTCCCCTACATTAAATGAAATGTATGCGAAAATCGCGGAATATTCTATCACTTATGCGTTTATTTGAATGTCGTCGACTACCAAAACCGTATTTGCCTGAAAATATTACTATATATGTTTGACATAATAATTACTTTTAAGAAGCGATAGTGATGACATACAGGATGAAATTAAAAACTTGCGCCAAATCGAAGTAGGAGGTTCTGGAACTGTTACATAATCATTATAAATTGTCATTTCCCAAATCTACATATTTTTTTTAATCATGTAATTATCGTCTTAGATAGTGCAAACGAAGTTATTGCCTTCAAGAAACACGAATTACTTATCGGTAAAAAAACATAATCTATCAAAACAAATAAGAAAATTAAAGTATTTTAGCGCGCATCCGATATGCAATCCATACATTGCAGAGTTCACAACATGAAGCAAGTTGGCAACGCGTTCAACTAGCGCAGTATTTACCTAAATTTTGACCGTTCCTATGAAAAAAGGGCTCGCGACGACGTGGCCAAATCGCTTCCCTACGCGCACGTATGCGCGTCCCTTTCCTTAATGACATGCTCTAAATTTTCTTTAGGTATAACACGTTAAATTATATTATATATTTTAATTTGGCGCACCTATTTAATTTCATCCTGTATTAAAACTGAGTACATCGTTTGTGGTCTACAATGCAAACCCAAGACATACTGGAGTCTTGTGACAATAAATGATTAATTTGTATCTTATTAGTCAACGCTTGAGTTTTTTTGAATATTAATCTTGTGCTAAATAGGAATATAATAAGGCCAACGACTTTAAGTTCATTGAACTTTATACTACCTATTAAGTATTCGCCATCGAGGTAGACCACGGCCGAGGTGGTGTGACGATCTGATAAGGTTAGCAGGGTCAACTTGGTCAGACATCGCACAAAACAGGGAGGTTTGGAAGGAAAACGGGAAGGCCTTTGCCCAGCAGTGGGACACAACATAGGCTAACAAAAAAATAATAATTAAGTATTCTCAAAAAACCTTTCTTTCTTTCAGTATGCAGACCACACACACAAAGGCGTGATGGATATTTTCCTCGCAGCTAAGAAACAGGGCTTTGGGAATGGAACTATAAGTGGGCACGCTCTCAACTACTTCAGCCCTCCATTCAAAGAGTACGCTTGCTATCAAGGATCTATGACCACCCCGCCTTGCATCGAGTCTGTTCTTTGGCTTATTAGAGGGAGGACTCTTCATATTACCAGGGTAAGATTCTACTGGATTTTATCTATCGAACATCTCCCGTGAGTTGCTCAAAGCTATGTAGATAGTTCTGGTCAAGACCTTTCCGGTTTTGGGCTGATCTTGTTCAGTCTTCATGTTCCGGGTACCTACTTAATTTTCCCGTCCCTGGTCCCAGAACGCTCTGTAGGAATGTGTTGAGAAAGACCTTTAATAGAACAAACATACAACTTGATTAAACTCCAAATAAATTATCAGCTGCTTATAGCAGTGCATCCTTGAAACCGAAAAAGAATTGGTATTATTTACTGTGAATCTAGCTTAAATTCTGCTAAGGACTCATCATCTGCCTAGCCTTTTCCCAACTATGTTGGGGTCGGCTTCCAGTCTAACCGGATGCAGCTGAATACCAGTATTTTACATGGAGCGACTGCCTATCTGACCTCCACAACCCAGTTACTGGGTAATACGATACCCCTTGGTAAGACTGGTTGTCAGACTTTCGGGATTCTGACTACCCGTAACGACTGTCAAAGATCCACGAATGACAGCCGGGACCAACGGCTTAACGTGCTTTCCGAGGCACGGAGGGGTCTCAGTATGTAAAGATGGTCACCCATCCACAGACCAACCGCGGCAAGCGTAGCTTAACCTGATCGATCGACCTGTGCGGCTGTTATTATTTAGCCACGGACCCCAACAATAACATCTACCCCAACAATCAATACTAATAATAAGACTGAAAATTTGTTTGAACGCACTAATCTCTGGAGCTACCGGTCGGATTTGAAATAATATTTTTGAATTTGAAAGCCTAATTCTTGGGAAGGCATTAACATCACGCTAGAACCCTTAGGAGACGAGCAAGAACAAATAAAGTCAGAAAGAACGGTAAACGAAAACATAGTTATAGCGCGGGCAAACGATTCGATGTGATGTCTAGGAACAAGAAATTTCACGCGGACGAAGTCGCGAGCAGAAGCGTAATAAAACTGCTGTAAAATTTTGTTTTTTCTCCGTTCCTTTCAATGCTGGATGACAAGATGACTCAAACTCTCATGACGTTGTTAAATGATTGCCTGTTACTAAAGATATTTTAGAGCTGACTACCCACAACGCGCCACGCGACGGGACACGGGAAGAGGAGCCAAATTTCACGCGCGGAAGGGCGTTTTTATTGAATCACGTTCGGAGGCGCGATTTCTGCGTCCCGTCGCGTGGCGCGTGGTAGTGTGTGATGCGCTTACGTATCATCACTTCTCAAGTCCAAAATTTTCAATAGTAATATGAATTTTAAATGCACATTCCATAGAATTTTGTGGCTTTCAGTATTGGTATTGGATTAGCAAATTGATTTATTAATGCGCGAAGCTCGTTACCGTATGACAGTGATTCATGGTGGCATTAGTAGCCATTTTGTGTCCAAATCCCTCTTCGTGCAGTACTGGATATGAGCTCAACTGTCTCTAATGAGACACAATTACTTTATCTATTGTTACCGCACATATTAAGCTTGCCTAACAGAAAAAGGGATATTCTGTGGTATAATATAGACAATAAATTTAGTTATATAAGAGCATATCATATTGTGTGACGAAACTATAACAAATTGTGAGTATCATGTTAGGGAAGCGTATTCTTTGGAATGTTGCTCTGGCCATTCATATAAGAAAGTGGGGGATTACATCGCTGATCAAAATGCTTGGCTAAACGCTGGTCCTGCTCCATAAGGATGCATAAATAAATTGTTTAGCATTTGAAAATACTGTTGGAGCTGACGAAGATTTTAAAATACTATTTTTGCATTTTATAAATTCAATCTCCTAGTATTGTATAATTGCTCAGGATATGTGTGAGTACTATGTACATACTATAAAGCTACCATTTACTGGGTCTGGCTGACTTGAATGTGCCTTGGCGGCTGAGAGTATGTCATGCTCACTCTAATGTCTCGCTGATGGTGGCGCATGTGTTGGATAATTTAGCTCCCTTCAAAATGGTTAAGCTGAATGGTGCTAATCCATGCGACATGTCCGTAAATGGACACCGTCAGTAGAGACTGGTCATCTATTTGCTGCTATGGCTTATTTTAATTTAATATTTCAATTCTTTTTTTTATCTTTTCATTACGGACGCTTTTAACGTTCTGCATGGTTCTCACATGCATCATTTTTAAAATGAATGATGTAATCAATACTTTGTAACCATAGTATGTTAATTTAAAAGTGTGTCCGTGGAGTTTCTTGCCCGTTCTTCTCCATAGATACCTACTACGTTTTGGAATGGGCAACTAGCTTCATCTTTCTGACTGACCGACCCCTTGACAATTCAAAAGTGCCTGTAATTGATTTATTTGAAATAAATGCTTTTAGTTTGAGTTTAATGGTTTTATTGGAACAGTTTTTCATACAGTTCGATTATCCGAATAAATCGGTTTTCCTAACACCGTGTCCCTTAAGTAATTACTTCGTATAATCGGCGCTCTAATGTACCTATTATATTTTACAGGAAACTTGGGAGACTGCCCGAAAGTTAATGACGGAAAATGCTGAAGATAAACAGATAAACTTCCGCGTCACTCAACCGCTGAACGATAGGAAAGTTTTTTTATTTCAATAGGCTAGGTTTAGCACCAGCCTGTATTCAACAAATCGACATAAGGCACCCGGCCTTCGTGGATAATACCGGTGAATGTGGATTTTTACCTGTGACATGGAGAGTGGCACCCCCGAGGTAATTGCGTACCACAATAACAATTGAAATGCCTTTCATTTTGACAATTCAACAAGATTCATTGCGTTATATACGTTGTCCAGCAGACGACTTTATTAAGCATTTAGGCATTGGATTAGGAATTTTCTTCAAAACCTTCGGATTGTGATAGTAGTGTGTTACGCAAGTGCAGGTCTCTCTCTCAGCTTTACAACGCTGGTTAGGCCACATTCCTGAGGAGACTATTAAGAGAAGAGAAAGAGAGAGAGATCCCGAGCCATCACACATAATTGGTAATTATTGAGAGTATCACAAGTATTGTTTTTATTTAATTGACTGTCTGACCTCGGAGACAGACCTAAGAATAAGTGTGCCTATTACTTACCTGTTGGCTGTTGCTCAGGCAATTTGTGTCTCGTCTTCTTTATGAACAATGTTTTTTTTACACTTCTGTAGTAACTAGCCGTAGTAAATAAAATCTTGTAAAATAAAACATGAGAATCAAAGATTATGATTTCTTTTTTTGGAACGTAGTTCTTTAACGCGGCTTGCGAGAACAGTAAACTGGTAGAAATAGTAGTAATGTAACGAAAATGCGTTATGCTTTCTCCATGCGATTTGCTAGAGATGTTCATGGTTTCGAGGGTGCCAATAGTTAAGTCAAAATGAAAATCCAAGATGGCGGCTGCGAAAATTTTCATTTCTATTGTCATGGGTGTAGTTTTATGGTTTTTGAGGATGAAAATCCAAGATAGCGACGACTTTATAACAATAGAATAGAATACTCTTAATTATGTAGACCATATCAGTTACAGATATAAATATAGAAATTTTACTAAGGGTAACAATATGGCGGTCTTATCGCTAAGAGCGATCATTTAAAGACAACCTTCAAGAGCTTCTAAAAAGTTATAATAGATAATTATCTCTGTATGAAAAACGTGTATTAAATTCACACTTTCTCACTCTCTCTTTCTATTATACAGGTATATGAGTGTGACTGTGTGCGTGCGAGCATACCTGATGGGGGTCCCCCGACCACACACGGCTTTTTTGTACAGCTTTTAAAACAAATACTAAAAAAAAAAAAAAAAATTTACTTAATATTGAAATACCTGTTATAAAATAAAAATAAAAAAAAAAACAAATTTGAGACCCTTAGTCTATATTTTCGGCTTTATTAAACACCACTTTTAACCTGACCAATAGTACTTATTTTTAGCCTGAGAATTCAACCATCCCGTATTCTTAGACTGGTCAGACAAAACCAATCAGTATGTGAGTGGGCAATATCGATTGTGTTAAACATTCATGGGAAATGCATAATAAAGCACAGGTGATAGACATGGCGTACTTGAAGACTACTTTATTAAGGTGCGGTGCAGGTAACTTCAACTATTATTTTTTGTTAGCCTTTTGTGTCCCACTCTTGGCTAACACTTTATTCTTAGTCTACTCCTTTCTCCTACTAATTTCTCCTTCCTTCAACTGTATGTATTATTAATGCTGAAATTAACCTTTTTGGCGCACTATTGTAGTTTAAAAACATTTATTCTGCTATTCATACTTTGTGTTTCACAAACTGTGTCCAAATTATTATTCTTTCTTTCTCAATTACTACTAAAAAATCCAAGCCTCTCTTCTCAATCCTTGCATGGTTCCTGGGCTTCCTTTTCCACTATTATCTAGCTGTACCTTTATTTATTTTGCTCGAGACCAATCTTATTGATATAACCATTTCTTTCTGAACTTGTCGCACTGACTTGGCTTGTCTTGAAAAGTTCGCTCTTAACGATAAGACCGCCCATTGTGTTACCTTTTGTAAAATTTCTACAATTTATCTGTAATTTATATGGTGTATATAATAAAGAGTGTTCTATTCCATTCTTGGTGTTAAATTTATTTGAGTGAATTAATCGATTTTGTCTATCGCTGTCCACTGCTGATCATAAGCCTTTTCAATCACATGCCACGTTTTCGCACATAGCTCCTCTTAATAATACCCTTTACTTTTATATTATCCTACTGCACTACGAATCGCAAGAGTCATGCACGATTCAAAAAGGCAATTTTACAACTTGCTCAAAACACAGAATCTAGAGTAGAAAGCACACAAACGTCAGGTTTAATAAAAAATAGAAATTGCTTCAAAATGCCACAAAAAAGTGCTCAATGAAACCAAACCTTAAGCCGTATTACTAATACACTGAAACAAACGAAGAACTAGTTATCTTTCAGATAGTGTCGAGGTAAATCCATCGATAACGGTGTGATAGATGACCTCGTGACGACCCTACTGATGGTATAGATCTCAGTTCACGATACTTTGTGAGAGGACGTTGACAAATATTGATGTGAAAATGAGGAGCTCCAAGATGTCTGCGCGTGAGTAATTCATAATTATTTTATTTTTGACTATTTTTTGGTGTTTCTTCTTTAAGTGAGGGAACTGCATAGATGGTGATACTTGGCGAAGGTCTATATCCAGCATTCAAAGTCTTTCGGCTGAATGACTGATGATAAGGAAACCAGTAGGTAGATTGTTTTCTTTGTGTGTTAAAATCTGCAATACCTTGTCAGGGTGGCCCTTGGTATTGCTATGAAGTGTTGAATCATTGTTCTGTTGTGAAAAAGGTACGGTAATATTGAACGTTGGTTCAGAAACCAATGAAGGCTCTAACACTTAACAGCACAGTAGACCGCAAGTCACCGGTAACACTTTCACCTTGAGCTGGCCTAAAGTAGTATGGAGTTCAAATAGAATAAGAGGCCATCTTGTACTGGTTTTGTTTCCACTGTCTTACGGCCGTACTCACGGCTCCAGCTC
This sequence comes from Hydraecia micacea, assembly GCA_914767645.1. Taxonomy (NCBI): domain Eukaryota; kingdom Metazoa; phylum Arthropoda; class Insecta; order Lepidoptera; family Noctuidae; genus Hydraecia; species Hydraecia micacea. Next base: position 4,405,176 of record OU611783.1, on the reverse strand, counting down.
CAAGGTCTTTCCCCAGTACGTGGTGTTCGACCTTCTTCATCTCCATATTGCATTCAGTAGTTCGTGAACTGTCATTAACAGGGAAACTACTAGTAATTGATTTAACAGATTGATAACTAGGATGCCTAATGACATATTAATATTGAGCTTGTCGATTATTGTAGTGCATAATTAGAAATCTTGGGTGGTTCTAATCAGATCTTTAATTAGAAGGTTAACTTTGCGCAGCAAGATAATGTATAGGAACAGCAGTTTTCCGTGACAGTAAAAAAACTTGTGTGGGTAATTTATTTAAAAGAAAATTTATGGAACTAGAAACTGTAGAATGTATTTTGTTGCTTTCAATGCGCGTGAGAGCAACACGTGTTTCTCTTATACAAGGCGGACGTACTCGTTCCTTTTAGCTTTTTCTATTACCACTTTTAGAACTCCCGAGGGCTTAGAAAATTTAAAATCGCTTTCAAAGCGTTTCGTATTTCTACTACAACTAATTTCAATAGGATTGACATAACCTTTTCGCTAGCATATGTCGGTCCCATGCATTTAGACTTTCCCATCTTCGTAATCGCAGAAAGAATACCAGTTTTTCCAGGCTCTCTAGTTATAACCATTATTATAAGAAACACTTGATTATAGAAACACTTGATGTAGGATATTGAAGCAGTTCAATGTCCTATATCAAGTGTTTCTAATTGTTTGTGAATTTATCCATCCGGACACCCTTACCAAACAAATAACAATGGTCTCGTGGGCATATCCTGCCGGACCTAACCGCATTTAGATACTTTGCGATGCAACTGTTTTATTTTTCAAGTTTATCTACTTCTACTGTGATTAAAAGATTAGCACAATTGGTAAAGTAACTGGCTGCTTACAGTTCGCTTGACATTATTTAGTTTTTACCAGAAATCAATGGTTGCTTGTGGAAAAATTTAAAATGAATCCACTTCTCACTTTTGTGTATACTCCAACCTCGTGTCCTTCTTACATAATAACACTAATCTTTAATCTTTAGTAGCTAATCTGATAAGAAATACCCAGACAGTTGGATTGTGTTATTGCCAATGTCAATAAACTGATATTGAATAATATGTTATTATATATTTTGTGCGTAATATTTAGGGGTTCGAAAATTTTTCTATGGTACGCAAAGTTAAGTTGGGTAGGTATGCAAAGTTTCCGCGTACGGTGAAAGTAGTGTATATGGCTCGGGAACACTTATACAAATAAAAAATGCCAAGTAATATTTATGATATCTATCCTATTCAATTCCCTAGAATTGACTAGTAGTATGTACCAGTGTTTCTTTACTTCGTAATTCATGTAAAATTGAACTGTAGGTACAAGTGTTATCTTATCTTCAAAACTGTTGCACTTTTCAGCAGAAGGTCACGTGCTTTTTATTATAATAATCACTACCTTTTGCGATAGTTTCATTCATATGAGAGTTAATATTATTTTAATCCCTAAAGCAGATCACACACTACAACGCGCCACGCGACGGGGCGCATATTTTTACATGCAAATTCTAATTTGGCTCTGTACCCCGCGCCCCGCCGCGTGGTACGTTGTTTTGTGTGATCCGCCTAATTCGACTCCAACCCTGATAGTGAACAAGAGTAAGATTTGTCTAACTATAGCATGATATACAGGATGTGCCTGGAAGTATGGATCAAATCGAATAGGGGCGTGGGCAAAGTCTTTAACCCTGAGAATATCGGTAAATTTTTTTACGGTTCAAGAGTTATGACCAATTTTTGTTTTTTTCAATAACTTCGCATAGTGCTCATTAAGAAAAAAATCATAAAAAAAACTATCAGGGCTAACTAAAAATTTTTATCTAAAAGTTTTTTTTATATAATTTTTTTTCTTTAAGCACTGTGCTGATTGAAAAAAATTAAAATTGGTCATAACTTTTGAACCGTACAAAAATTCACCGACATTCTCGGGGTTAAAAAGTTTGGAAATGACCGTGCCCACGCCCCTGTTCGATTTGATACATACTTCCAGGGACACCCTGTATAGGTAGACGCAATTATTACCAAAATCAATACCTAACATTCATCAAGTCATAATGTCTGAGCGCTGGGGCAGCTGAGTGTCACTTTACCTTTACTGAATGGCCAGCGGGGTTGTTGCTTAACACACTATCAGTAGTAATGGCTTTCATATTGACAGTTTCAACATTCATTGCTTTACTTTCGTTGCTGAGTAGATAGAATAAGACAAATTTTTCGAACATATGAGGCAATGGATTAGCAATATCCTTCAAAATGATCAGATCGTAGTTCAAAGTTTGTTACTTTCAATTAGTGTGCTGAACTTTACTCGACTTACAATTAATCTAAAATCTAAAGTAAATAATTTCAAGTAATTATGTCTCCACAAGTTACACTCAATTTCATGTGGAATACCCTAGTACTCCAAATGTAATTTGTAACTTGTGGAAACATATTATACTTGTGTGTGTTTAGGACTAAGACTTAAATCGTGCTAAGAAACTCACTCATCATTCATCGTTTGCACAATTAAATAGAGCTTTATAGATAAAGCCATCCACGACGACGCGCCCAACTCTTTTTACTAATTGCTAGTTAATCAAACTCAAACTCAAAGCATTTATTTCAATTAAACCATTTACAGGCACTTTTGAATTGTCAAGAAGTCGGTCAGTCAAAAATAAAATTAATCTAGTTGCCCATTGCAAAGCGTAGGTAATTCCGCTAGTGTTTTAGTTTTTTTGATACACACTAACAAGTAATTACTGTGTATCGACAAAACTAAAATACTAGTGGAATGTTGCACACTTGTACTGTAAGCTATTAGGAAGATGAGCGGGACGCGTCTTCGTGGATGGCGCTATCTGTAGTCTAAAGCGATTATAAAATTTTTCTCCACCACAAAAGTTTTGATTCATAGCATATGTATGTATGTAAAACTAAGGAATTTCTGAATAGACACACGCGCTACTCTAATCTTATCGTTTTCGTTCACATTCCGACATATCGACAAATCGATTTTAGTGATTAATAGAAACTAGTTGAATGAACCACTTACAATACGCATGATGTAAAACTATCAATGTGACGTGTTATTGTATAATGATGTTCTATCATGTAGTAGTGAAGAAGGTGTAGCGAGGTTATACTGATCTACACAGTGCCTACGTGGTGGTGCTGCCTGCTCGGTCTCACAGAGAGACGGCCTGTGTCCCAGCAGTGGGGAACTTTATAGGCTAATTATGCAGCGAGGTTGGGTAAGTACGACATCAAAAACTCACACACGTAAACTCACGCTTTCTTCCCATGGGAAACTATAGAACGCTTCGATTCTTACGAATACTCCATTTTCCTCGTTTACGTTCATACATCTGCCAATCAAGCTAGTTGCAAGTGCTACGCTTCTGACCTTTCTGAAAAACATCACCAATAAGGTCACTATGTCCTCTTAGAGCGTACCCTCCCGGCAAAATAGGATGCTTACAGTCTTAGTTAGAGGACTTTAGAGGCTTAATGATTTCTGTTGGTAGTTTTATCATATCTCAATCTACAATCGCAATCTGTTAATATAAGGACCGCCGGAAGTAGTAGTCCCATTCGTGGAGACAAGACTTTGTGGCGGCATCTACATCACCAGATGCGAACTACGCGTCACACTGACGTCACATAAAATTCTGCATCGCGCAAGCAGAGTTTACCGCGCAATTAGCATAATTGTATAAGTACAACGACCCGACCTCAATCGTCGGGTCGTTGCCCACCAGACACAATACCCGTCTGGTCGGGGGATCCTCCCTTTTCTATGGAGGATGAGAACTAACACCCTGGTCCTCATAATGATACCTCTATGACTTATCTGAAACATATGGCTAGTCATACAAGCAAATTGAAATAAGGGCAAGATATTACTATTATATAGCTTGTAGCATAGCTTGCTTCATTAAGCAAGCAATCTTTTAGCCATTGTGCTTTCGCCTACACAAAAGAAAGCGTCCCATGAAACCCTAGATTCATGTACCTATATTTTCTTCAAAATAATATAAGAAGAATTATAGCTGTCGCTAATCCTACATTTACATAAAATTGTTGTCAGGCAGGCTGTCAAAAACATGATAAAGAACTATCTAATCAGCCTGCTACGATTTTAAATCAAATTGTTTTCGTTGCTCACATAATCCGGAATCGAACGTATATTGTGCACGTTTGTTTTAAATGTATTAAAGTTTATAGTTCAATACGTATTTTGTATACAGGATATTTTTGTAATGCAGAACAGGATAGTGAGATTCAATCCCGTGAGCGTGGTCACGAAGCCTAAAGAAACTAGGACTGATGGTAATGTTAAAAGTGTTTATATTTCTTTCTTGAACCCGTGACTTAGCTCCCATGGTCCCACGGGAACTGGCACCCTAATTCCGTAACATACTATCAATCTCAATCTGAATCATTTTGAAGGATATTGCTAATCCATTGCTTCATATTTTCGAAAAATGTGTCTGCTCAACAACGTGAATAACGCAATGAATGTCATTGAACTGTCAAAATGAAAATCATTGCTACTGATAGTGTGTTACCCAATTACCCCGCGGGATAAAAAGTTTCCTATGTCAATTTCCGGTTCATAAGCTATATCTAGGCAAGAGGCGCTCGTGGCCTAAGTACCTAATCACAGCCGCACGGTCGATTGATCAGGCTAAGCTACGCTTGTCGAGGTCGGTCCGTGGATGGGTGACCATGTTTACATACCGACACCCCTCCAACACCCCTCCGACACCCCTCCGTGTCTCGGAAAACACGTAAGTGTTGGTCCCGGCTTGATAGCCGGGACCACTGAGGCATACCCTATCTATTAAAAAAGATTTTTGAAATCGATTAACAATTTATTGCCGGAGGTATCGCGTAACTAACATACAAAAATACTTATATAAAATATATACAGTCGAATTGAGAACCTCCTCCTTTTTTGAAGTCGGTTAAAAATAACAAATTGGGGGATATATATTGCGCCTACGTGCATGCGAGTGATTCTATGTATACGTAATCTATCTATCTATATAAATAAAACCAAGTTGGGTTAGTTACGCCATTTATAACTCAAGAACGGCTGGACCGATTTTTATGATCTTTGATTTGTTGGATTTGTCTCCGCCCCGAATAGCATTAAATAACTATTCAAATATGGGAAAAAATTAAGAAACACTTCATTTATTGATTCTGAGGCGGTACAAGGTTCGCCGGTCAGCTAGTAAATATTAAAACAAAGTAAATTTTCGCTTCTTTCTGTGTGACCACTTAGCTCGTCTAAAGTAGACAATGGATTTTGATGCATTTTTTACCATCATTCAGACAATTTATCCCAAAATGTTTGTGTACTGTATGTACGTCATCATCATCATCATAATCTGCCTGCCTTTTCCCAACTATGTTGGGGTCGGCTTCCAGTCTAACAGGATGCAACTGAATACCAGTATTTTACATGGAGCGACTGCCTATCTGACCTCCACAACCCAGTTACTGGGTAACATGATAACCATTAGTAAGACTGTATGTACGTATTATACATAAAATCACGCCTTCATGCCATGGCGGAGGGAAAAACTACGGAACGCCCCCTGTTACGAACATACCTACTCCTTTTGCTTCGTTTACTTTCATACAATACTTAGCTTATATTGCTGTTAACTTAGTAATGGCACAGATATCTCAATGTTTTGACATGTCGCTGCACCAGTACAATGCACTCATGCAAAGCAGGGGCTCACTACTTAATTAAGTTATAAAAGGATGAGAAAACTTTGTGCGCGTAAAGGCTTTCTAGGTATCAAATGTGGTTGCTAGTGACAATGTAGAGCTATGTATATAAGTTTAAAACGGAATTGTGTATGTAATTATGTAATAGACTAACTTATTCATTATCATACACATTGTTGAAAATAAATATGCAACTGTTGTATAATAAAGGGTATTAAGACACGAGTGTCGGTTTATCACACTCGGCTTCACCTCGTGTGATAATAGTATCGCATGAATGTGTTAATACCTAATTATGTACACAGTTGCCTTTACAGTTGCATACAAGACTTTATCTACACCCGTGATATGAATCCTCTATAAAGGTTGTGAAATTGTTTTTTGCAATATACGACGTGAATTCGAATAATCTATAAGTTCTTTTTTTTTATTACGGCGCTGTTGTGGTAGTGAAACGCGCGTGCATGACAGTGTTTTTTTTTGAAAAGGAGTTGCATAATGAAATTTTGTACCTACAACATTATAACACTCGTTTGGATGATATTATGGTTACTATGACACTGGTTGTTTTAATGTTGGCAATAAGTTAACTGTTTCAGAAACTTTTATATAGGATTTATAGCATGGGTGTAGATAAAACACTTTACAGAATTAATATTTCATGACTCATTAAAAGCTTTCCACGCAAGTCTAAAAAACGTCAAACTTTTGATTTAATGAAACTTAGGACATTTATTTAATTAATGAAGTAAGCTAACAATTGCTTAGTAAAAGGTGAGCTTAAGCCCACTCAAGCGAGTTTGGACGCTGTCCTCCAAACACGCTTATTGAAGGTCGAGTGGGGTATGTCTGTACATAAATAAAAGCATCCTCTTGTCTTGGTCAATCATAATTAATATTACACACCAATTAAATCAAAACGGTTGCCAATTTCATAAAATATGTCTATAGCAGTGTTCATAATCTCAGATAATTTACATTCCATCGCCACTTAATCAGTTATCAATCTGCTTTAGTGCAATGCATTCTAAGTTGATTTTTGAGTGACCAAAAACTCCTAATAAGTTTTTAGTTGCAATGGAATTTGAACTTTGTTAAGTATGACATTCAGTTTGTTGTTCCATAACTTGAAAATTATCTCAAATTCTTAATCAAATATATACTAATAGCATGAATTATCCTTCTTCTCTGGCATGAAATTCCAACTATTATAAAGCCCCATTTACACGATGCCAGTTTCGTGCCACACAAAAAAATTTAATGACTTGCATTGTCTTGCACGATACATTTTTATTTGATTTTATTTGGAGCATTTGGGTGCCAAATAGGTATGGCGGGGTGTGGGATAACAAATACCAAAAATAATAAGACGTAGAAATACTACCCTTTACAAGTTTTTTTACATTTTAGGAGTTAGTAGCTTCCACACAAAAGAAAGAAAGAACAATTAATTCAGAAGTGAAGTCAGAAGCTACTTCTATTAGGCTAATCTGTAGGGGGAAAGAGTGCGTATTCGTATTGATTATCAAGCCAGCTCAATGCGTAGGTATTAGCGAATTCTGTCCATAAGACGAGATTTCCTGTGTTTTTTGCCGTAACTCTGTGATTTTTAAGTTTAAGGCTCAGTTTACAACGCCGCGCGCCACGGAACGGAAAGGCAGTGATTTTTTTTGTACAAAGTATTATGAACCTTATGTCACAAGTGTAACGCACAATTAGATACACGGGATACACCCATACGCACAGGTCGCGCATCTCCTGGAGAATTATCGCGCATTCTCGGGAATTCCCGCAGTAACAAGCTCGTATCTAGTTTGTACGTTAGACAATTAACATAAAGTTCATTTTGCTATTACGAAAACTCAATTCCACTCCGTTCCGCGGTGGTCTAAATTGAGCCTTAGTAGCTACATTATAAAGAAGGTGCATTAAGAGGCTTGTAAACGGGCTACAAAAATTGCATCTTGTTGGCAATTTTGTTGACCAATATAGCTCAATATATTTGCAACTACCCTACTGCAATTTCATTCTGCAATACATTGCCATCTAGCTGGCTAGATATTGAATACTTACGACTACTATGAAATATCTTCGCCGGGCAACACTGCAAGATTGCAGCAATTGTTGCATTGTGTTGAGCGATATAATCGGCAACTTGGCGACTATACAATTGCAGCAAGAAATTTTCAGAAAACAAGCCCGTGACGGTACAGACGCCAGCACATCAAGCTACTACAATCTGTCAAATTTCTTTAATAGATTTTCAACTTTATCGCTTAAGCATAAGGTTCAAAGTTGATTGGGAAAATTTGACAGTTTCTAGTAACTTGATGTGCTGGCGTCTGTACATGGGCGTTTTGACGAAGTAGTATCTGGTATTATTTATTCGGGGTGAGTTGTCACGAGCCGAGTTGTCACTGACCCATTGAAGAGCATCTTTACGAATTTTAAAATATCTACACATTGAAACTTTTCTTGTTATACCTCTATCTAACCTATTTACTCAAGACCTGAAGACTGCCAGTTCCACCCACTTAACCAATCCATCCATTTATCAGTTTTAGACCTACTTAAGATGCAAGTCCATTTACCTACAGGCCGTCATGAAAAAAGATCAGTACTTACTCCTAATTTCTTACTACCCCGTAGAAGATGGCGGGACGAGCGGGAGAAAATAAACGAACAGTGGTCCTTTTTAGCCCTGGATCAGAAGAGCTGGAAGTCATGGCGAGAGGCTTTAGTCCAGCAGCGGAGTGATGAAGGCTAGATCACAATAGTACTTCCTAATTGTTTTTTGTTTTCGTTTCCAGCCGAGCAAATATCCCGCCTCAGGGCTTCGCAGTCACCCCTCGCTATATCCTTAAGTCGGTGTCCCCAATGGTCGTCACTTGACACACTTCAGTATAAAGGATATTGGGACAACGAAGTGAATGGTATACTCCTCAACAATGGCTCAACAGGTGAGAAAATCTCCTTACAAATTTATTTATTTATTTATTAAGGTACACCAACAGGTTCTATGTATAATTTATCTTAACCCCGAAGCGTCAAGTGTACACCAAGTGTACATAAGAGAAACTGCTCGAAACGTCAACGGTACACCAAGTGTACACAACAGTGTCATTGTTCTATTCATTGTTAAAACAATGACTTTACTGCGCCCATTCAACTACTCCGACGCGTGGGGTGTTTCGACAGGTAGGCGGGCAAACGTGTGAGAGGTTAAGTATTATAATCACAAAAGTCTCGGCCTTACACAGTCGCCAATTATAGGTTTACCAGCAATCTCGGAAATAAGTGATCACACATAATAATAACAAAACAAAAGGCTAGAACTTAAAAAAAATATGGCAAAACACTTCTTAAACTTAAGATTAATAACAAACACTTTTTTTTATTAAACAAATCGTAAAACATGAACTTTTCTCCATGTGTCTGTACGTTAGTAGTAGGCCTTAAAGTCTAGTCATGCATGTGCCCTGCAGGCAATGCACAGAGAGGATTTTTAACAATCTTTTGAGAAAACGGTGGAAAAATCCCACACTCCTTGGTCTTATCCCCAAAACCCGGGCGCTTTTTGAAGGTCTCCACGAAACACAAAAATAAAAAAAAAAAGATAATAATGTTCTTTGGAAAACTTTTAGTAAGTAGGTACCTACCTATTATTAGTTTGAATTCGCGGAGATTGATATATAGGCACAGATAATTAATATAATACTACGTAAGCTAATAATCTAATCTAATCTGCCTAGCCTTTTCCCAACTATGTTGGGTCGGCTTCCAGTCTAATCGGGTGCAGCTGAATACCAGTATTTTACATGGAACCACTGCCTATCTGACATCCACAACCCAGTTACTGCGTAACACAATAGGTAACCTCTTGGTAAGACTGGTTGTCAGACTTTCGGGCATCTGACAACCCGTAAAGATTGTCCATGAATGACAGACAGTTATTGAAATACCCAAAGAATATAAAAAATAGGTACCTTAATATTCTATACGGCTAAATAAATAAAATGCCCTTTAACGTTTTTTTAACAAATGGCCCTTAAAATTGTTAAAATGTATGTATTTATGTCATAGTTATCGCATAGTTTCGCTATCTATTATCGGTACTGAGTCCATTAAGTCCATTTTTATCGATATTCATAAGATTATTGTAAACGTCACATGCGAAAGTCCACATACCTTTTGATATAATAGTGAGTAGGAATACCTACGCATTAACATATTAGGTAATAGATCAATATGACGCTGTACACTGAGATACAGGTTTTTCACTTAGTTCGGCTGCAGATGCGCCCATGTTGTAATTTTCATTATAGCCTACAATTTTTTTTTTACGCAACATTGTTGTTGTGATGTTAATATTTTTCGTAATAATCAATACATTTAAGAAAATAAATAGGAGATACATCATCATCAGACATCTGCCAACCCGCACTGGGCCCGCGTGGTGGATTACGGCCCACTCCCTCTCACTGAGAGGAGGCCTGTGTCCCAGCTGTGGAAACATTATGATAGAAAAAAATAGGAGATACTCGTAGTTTTCTCAGAGCTCATTTTGCGATCAGATTCATTCTAAACTTTTAATCACATCAAATATGCTGTCCCAAAACAATACAAAATAAATTTGGTCGTAAATAAAAATGAAATGGACTTGATCTATTAACATAGATATTACCAATGCTTTAACATAAGCAATATGTGCTCATGTTAAACCATAGGTTATATCCGGTAGGTAGGCCGAGCGCTCGAGAACTTGACAAATTGTCATGATCTCGGACTCTCTGCACTTACGAAATTGAATCAAAAGCTATCAATAACACAATAAACTCCTGATGGCTAAGTAAGTAATAACTGTCGATCGATCAGGTTAAGCTACGCTTGCCAAGGTCGGTCCTTGGATGGGTCACTATCTTTATATACTTTACTTTCCGTGCCTCGAAAAGCACGTTAAGGGTCCCGGCTGTCATTCTTGGATCTTTGACAGTCGTTACGGGTCGTCAGAAGCCCGAAAGTCTGACAACCAGTCTTACCAAGGGATATCGTGTAACTCAGTAACTTGGTAGTGGAGGTCAGATAGGCAGTCGCTCCATGTAAAATACTGGTATTCAGCTGTATCTGCTGAGACTGGAAGCCAACCCCAACATAGTCGGTAAAAGGCTAGCCAGGTTGACTCCTGTCCGTTTCCCATAGATAGAAAAGAACCTACGCTTTGGAATGGGCAACCGACTTCTTGACAATTCAAAAGTGCCTGTAAATGGTTTAATTGAAATAAATGCTTTGAGAAAAAAAGACGCATTTAGGTACAGCTCGATAAAATTCAGGCAATTACAACATGTATCGTCATTTGTTGCCCAAATCCGAGTACGTCACTCACTGATACACAGAAATCAATAATGCACTAAAAGTAAGGAAGCCAAACGATAAAAAAATCAAAATAGGTATTACATAAAATAAAATCAGTTAACAACTCCGAATGTTACTGATAAGATAAGGCTTAGTATCAAGTGTACAATAATATTTAACACCGGTTATTATCTGGGGCTGGAAGATAATCAAATCGGTTTCAGTTCGGTTATGTTGTGTATGATAGGGAGATTGAAGTTTTTTGAAGATATTTACATATCTAATATTATTAGGTATTTAGGGAGTGTTTACATGGACTTGGGCCTGATTTTGACCTTGGAAATATTAAACTAGCATTATCATAGATCTTTATGAGGGGCTTGTGGCCGCACGGGTCGATCGATCAGGTTAAGCTATGCTTGCCGCGGTTGGTCTGTGGATGGGTTACCATCTTTATATACCATGAGCTTTCTGAGGCACGGAGGGAGAGGCTCTCCGTGTCTCGGAAGGCGCGTTAAGCTGTAATCCGGTGTATCTGCTGTCATTCGTGGATCTTTGACAGTCGTTACGGGTAGTTAGAACCCCGAAAATCTGACAACCAGTCTTACTAAGGGGTATTGTATTACCCAGTGACTGGGTTGTGGAGGTCAGAAAGGCAGTCCCTCCATATAAAATACTGGTATTCAGCTGCATCCGGTTAGACTGGAAGCCGACCCCAACATAGTAGGGACAAGGCTAGGCAGATGATGATTTTTATGTAAACTGCTGAATAATAGCCTGAATAGCCTTTTCCCAACTATGTTTGTCTGCCTAGGCAGACGATGATGAGATCTATATAGATGAAACATTATGTGAGCTTTGGTACAATTATTTTGTTTTTGATTTAGTATAGGATAAGAGATTATGATCTTAGATATTATACCTATCTTAGTTTTATATCATCTTGCACATTCACTCACAAACGCATAAAACATAAAACACTCACAACAGTGACATATAACTATTGCATAATATTAAAACATCACATTACATCATTTTGGCCATTTTGTAATTTATTACATCATAATTTCTTGTGCACGTTGGGTACTTACATCTACGTCAAATTAAAAGGACGCGTCGAAATGTTGCCACTAAGTACATAAAGAGTAAAACGATTATTGAGGATGATATTCTCATAGCATGTACTGTATCTGTGTCTTTTGTCTGTTTAGTATAATATTATTCTATCACATCCAAATATATTTTTTTTAATACGTTGCAACGGTACAGTGTTCTAATAATTGTGTGCTACACCGGACGACATCATTACGTCAGCGCCGGCTGTCGCTGAAAACCAGCGCTGGGGCTCTGTCTTGCATAGGGTCGCAGCATAATGCTGAGCGATAGCCGTTTGCGTGAATGTGACGCATGTTTCCCTTACCTTCTTTTTTATTTTATTTTTGTGTTTATGTTCATTTTTGCGTCATGTTCACCGCAAATAAACGTATTTTCTTTCTTTCTTCTTTCATATCCCCCTAAGTTCGAACTAACTAAGCTAAACTTCGATCAGATTGGTCACGGTTTCAAAATTGTATTTGCCTAATGCTGTAAACGCTGGTTTAGGTTACTTACGCGATTTCTTTTTATAAGCCTACAGAACATATATTATCAAGTGATGGATTTAAAATCAGTAAAACCTTATTTTATAAGCGAACTAATGTAAATTACAGTGCTTTAGCTACGGTGCTTGGGTTGGCATATGTCCAGTAGTGGACGTTTTTCTAATGTTAATTGCTATCACACCATGTACGAGTAAGTAGGCCCAAAACCCACATAACATTAATCAAAAAGTATGAGAAAAGTTAATAAGTATAAATGGTTTCTAAATTCCATTGCCATCCGGCTCTTCTTGAGAAGGGGCGAAAACGCCATATATTCACATTAAGGCTCCCGTTACATCGGCATAAATGACATGTTTTGCACAGACATGTGCCAGTTAACGACACTTGGGCAATTTGCCCAAGGCCCTTTGAAGAAAAGAAGAATGAAGTTCGCAAGGGCGATATTTTATCGCATCTTTTTTTTTCGCGCTCGAATATCCAGTATTCGACGCACTGCTTAGTGCCAACCGTGTTTTTTTTTACGCGCTAAAATGCGCTCTGTTGGATTCTCAATGCTACGCTCAATACCGAGAGTTGAAAATCCAGTGCCCTAAAGAAAATCATCGCGTTAAAAAATCGCCCGTGAGTACGAGGCACCTTTACAAAGAGGTAACTTTGCAAAGAAAACAAACATTGTCTGTAGAGTATTACTTCGTTTAAAGTAGATGGAAATAAGTTAATATTACAATAAGCGCTTTTGTACGTTCTTGGAGCAATTTCCTCCGGTTTCGAGATACTTTTAGGATTAGCTTTATTAGCAGAGTCGGCCATGGAATTCGTTTTTCCCTCGTTGTAGCATATTTTTTTGTTGGATACGTGGAAAGAATTAAATGCAAAACGGACGAAGCCGTTCATGGTTTTATTGCTATTGGAGAGATAAAGCAGAAAAAGGATATATATTGAAAAATATGAATAAGTTTTCAATCTCTCTCTATTTGAAGGTATTTTTCCTTGCATTTAAATGTGTTAATTTTCCCAAAATCGAAATCTCACTACGCCATTATTTTAATTGTTTATTTATTTCTTTAATTAAGACGGTTTTAAACCAATTACAAAAATTAAAGATACAGTTTGTACATACACAAAAAAAAAATATAAAAGGAAATAAAAATAAAAAAGAGAGAAAATATAAAATCATCAAGTTCAAGTAAGTAGTTAACAACACTCATAAATCCCTCTCACAGTGCTTCTGACATACCTACCGATAAAATTTTCTTGTTCCAAGTAAGAAAAGTAAAGAAAAATTGGCACCCACACCTTTATCTACATCAGTCTAATTGTAGTAAAATAAATAAGTACCTACTTCCTTAAGTAAATAACAACTTCTTACTTACTTAAGAAGTTGTTTTTTAGACAAACCACATAGAGTGGTTAATTTGAGTAGGAACTGCCCAAAATAACTGGATCAAATAGACTGTTGACATCGAGGTATCTTGCTTGTAAGAGACTCGCCTAGACTAGGTAATCGAATTTGCCTGGCCTTAATTCCTACACTGGATATCCCGTTTCGTATCTAACCACGGTAGCCAATATTTAGGTAGGTCGCTGAGGGACTTGTAACTTAATAAGAACTACTTGGTGAATTGTTTGACTTGTAAAGTTAGTTGATAGTGGCACAGTCAGACTGTAGATGGGTCACATCGACCTCCATCATACGACACCTCTACCTGCTTTGGAGACCTCAAAAATGAAACCAATAGCAGATTCAAACTCAAAGCATTAATTATTTATTTTCAAATAAACCAATTACAGGCACTTTTGCATTGTCAAGGGGTCGGTCAGTCAGAAAGATGAAGCTAGTTGCCGGTTCCAAAGCGTAGTAGGTACCTATGGAGCAGAACGGGCAAGAAACTCCATGGACACTCATGGATTATCAGAATCCTAATATAGATCAAATCGAAAAGGGGCGTGGGCAAGTTCATTTCCAAATGTTTTACAAAAAAAAAAATCTTAAAAAAAAGAGACGAGAAATCGAATCGTTTTAAAAAAATCTAAAAAAAAAAACGTGTGGCACTCGGGGACTGCCGCGGTAAAGCTATTGCATAGCAACGCACACAAACACCGTGCCGAAGTCTGCCGAACTGATACGACGTTAGACGATGCTTAGGTTTATTTTCGTTACGGAATTTCTTCATTCGGTCGCCGCGCTCAAAGCCCAAGATAAAAGCTATGCAATAGCTTAAAAATACTATCAGGGCTATCAATTTAATTGTTTTAGATATAATAGTATTTTTTTATGATTATTTTCTTTGAGCACTATGTAAAGTGACTGAAAAAAAAAAAACTGGTCATAACTTTTGAACCGTAAAAAAGTTCACCGTCATTCTCAGGGCTAAAAAGTTTGGAAATGACCTACCCCCCTCCCACGCCCCTATTCAATTTGATCCATACTTCCAGGGATACACTGTATAAGTATAATCAGCCTATAACCTCCCCACTGCTGGGACATAGGCCTCAGGGGCAATTCTCGTAATTTTAAGAACGTTCACAGTCTGATCTCAGTCTCAATCTGTAAAAATACCTCTAATTTCCATACATCTTGACAAGTTTTTGACATTTATTTGTCGCCGAGATGAAACTGCGACTAGATTTTGAACGTTTTAAATTACGAGAATTGGCCTTCTGCTCTCTGTGAGAGGGAGAAAGCCGTAATCACACCACGCGGGCCCAGTGCGGGTTGGTGGATGTCGCTTCGGTCGGATTATGTGGGAATAAAATCTATATTTATATATATATTTATCTTCTGATTGGACTGCCCCAAAGTCGGCCTACTCTATCTTTTAATAATACCAGCCTATTATTGGCCCATTGCAAAGGCCTCTTCTCATACAGAGAAGGCATGAGCTTTGATTAATTACGCTTGCTCCAGGCGGGTTGGCGATTTCAGGATTAATTCATTAGTTTTCCTTCAGTGATGTTCTTGATAAATTAGTACATAATATGAATTGAAAAAGACACATTGCCTGGATTTGAAACTACAACCGCACATGGGAGACGAGGCTTTACCACTGGGCCTACACACCAACTCTATCTTTACTCAACTTAAATTCTATTCTGCAGCATACTTCACATTTGAATCTGAAGTCCGGCCGATCCTCCGCGGCGGGCCCCTCATCGGTGAATACGTATTCGAACAAATGCACTTTCACTGGTCGGTCGATGACTTCTCTGGCTGTGAACACTTATTAGATGGACAAGGGTGAGTCTTAATTTATTACAGAAATTAAAATTGAAAAGTTTATCCGAGAGAAAATAAACTCTGCAAATAAGTCTTAAGGTGGAACTAGTCGCGATGATGAGATGTTTAACTTTGGATGCACAATGCCAAACAGTGGAGTAATACTCTCCCGAAATTTGTACTGAAAAAATATCGACTAGTGGCACCTTAAGTAAGAATGATGAAGTATTGTTAACACCAGACCCACATTTCCTTTCTTTATTTACGAAATGTGAGTAAATAACAAAATGTATCTCAATCTGGATATGTTGGTACGCGTCTACAAAATTTAAAAACATCTTGTTGCTGTTACTGAAAAGTTTGATATGCTACGTCGTTTCTTCGTCATAAGCTGAACATTAGGAAGTGGTAAAAAAAACAAAGAAAATAAATTTATTTGACCCATGTTCAAAAGCGGGCGTTTCACAGGATGTCTTTTGTAACACTGGAGATTTTTTTTAAATGATTTTGAATAACTACCCGTGTCTGGTTACTTATATTCTATTTACTCAATTTTTCAGATACGCAGCGGAATGCCACTTCGTCCACTACAACAGTAAATACGAATCTATGGAAGTAGCAGTGGGACACCCGGACGGTCTGGCCGTAGTTGGGTTCCTTCTAGAAGCTGTAGATGCTCCTAACCCTAGGTTCGACAGGCTCGTCGAAGGATTTGAAAGAATCAAGAAAAGTGAACACTCTGTTAGAGTAACATCAGGTTGGTACCTACACTTTAAAGTACAGACGCCAGCGCATCAAGTTACTACAATCTGTCAAATTTCTTGTCAAATGTCTTTTTTCAACTTTAGCGCTAAAGCATAAGGTTCAAAGTTGATTGGGAAAATTTGACAGTTTCGGGTAGCTTGATGTGCTGGCGTCTGTACTTGAAATGATACTCTGGGAATTTTAACTGACTACTAGTCTGTAGGTATAATTCCAAACTTACTAACATGAATATTTTCTTAAAAATCTAAGTTAAAACCAAGTATTTTATTAGTAACTATAACAATATTTAACACAGCTAACTATTTACACTAGGTACTAATTTAAATGACTAACTAACTAAATAAATACAAAAACAAAATAACACTTAGGCGACGCACATAATAAAAAAAAACATTATGGCTAACTACAGTTTTGAGCCGTTTGGGGTCGTACTCGTAACGCCTGGGTCATGGGGCCCGAGTGCGTGATTCCTTTTTTAAAAATAAAACTAAATAGATTTACACCAATAAAAAAAATGTATTTTATATGTTATATTTTTGAAATCTTGTCAGTAATGGCAATAATGAAATTAAACCTTTACCTAAAGAAAATAAAGCTTTAAAGAGTAAATCCGTGTGTTGTTTATTGCCCCTTGTTGGACTCGTCTAAATCCAATTTCTCTTAAATTATTACAGAATCCCTATCATGGATGGACAGCGACGACCTACACGATGGCAACTACGTCACATACAAAGGCTCCCTAACAACACCGCCATACACGGAGTGCGTCACCTGGATTATATACGAAAAACCTGTGCATATTGGCACTGAACAGGTATGAAATCGAATGCTACTCAATACTTAAAACATGATTTTAGACATGATTCCCTCAGCCACATCTCTTAGGGAGAAGCCACACGGTGCGGTGCGGGCGCGGCGCCGCCGGAGCGATGTCGCTGCGGCGTCCTGCATATAAAAATCAATGATATGCCAGACGGTGCGTTCCGGCGCCGCACCGGTCGGACGTCTATTCCGATCCATTTTCCATTTTGCACTGGGACTGGCTAGGTCCCCGCTCCGCATACTAAATTCCGTAAATTCATAATTTCAGCCGAAAGACGGCCACTGCAGAACGTATATCAAAACATTAATTTCTAACAAAAAAAAAAGTGTGATCTTCTTATGTAACAAAGAGATTTTTTTTTGTTAGAAATTAATGTTTTGATATACATAATATTACACACATCAAAAGTGTCTAGGGATCAAGCATTTTTATGCGGATTTCTTGAGATTGAGATGTGGCTTTGTAATAAATTTATGATTTTATAAATTTATATGGATCCTTTTTGGTGCATTTCATAATTTGAATCAGGAACTGTGAATCAAATTCGAGTAAAAGATGAAAATCAGCTGTCAATATTTTCCCTATAAAAACATACAACGCATTGAAGACATTATTAGTGCTACTGTTTCCCTACTACTGATTAAAACCAACGTTATTATGGAGCGGCGACGTCATTTAAGCAGGGAAGAAATGCTCAGAGCCGTGGGAATGATAGAAGCTGGTTCCCGGCAACGTACTGTGGCTTTAGCTCTGAATACAAGTCAGAGTGTTATCAGTCGACTTTGGACACGTTACCGAAGCACTGGTACCGTGGCTGAGCACCATGGAGGACGGTATCGCTGCACCACACGGAGACAAGACCGATACATTCAAATCTTAACTCGAAGAGCTCCAACAATAACCGCCATGATGTTAGCCGTGAGGCTTCATCACTCTTCAGGGAACTTAATTAGCGACCAAACAGTCAGAAACCGCTACGGGTACCACCTATAGCAATGCACAATCGTAGGATTCGATATCAATGGGCTCTTGAACACAGAAATTGGGCAGAAGAACAATGGCGTTTCGTGTGCTTTTCTGATGAGTCTCGTTTTGGTATGAGACCGGATACAAGACGTATACGACACTGGAGAACCCCTGGACGCCAACAGCGATTAAAATCCTGCCAGGAAGTCCATCCTTATAGTGGTGGAACCATCATGGTATGGGCGGGTATTTGGATCGGCGGAAGAACTGAGTTGATTTGGATCAGAGGCAACCTCAACGCTCAAATTTATGCTGAGACGATTGTATCAGACGTCATCGTTCCTCTACAAGTGCAAATCGGTCCCTTATTTCAGTTAATGCATGATAATGCACGACCGCACACCGCAAGAGTTGTAAGACAGACTCTCGCCGCAGCTAACATCAATGTCCTGCCCTGGCCTGCTCAGTCGCCAGACTTGAACCCGATTGAGCATGCATGGGATATGCTACAGAGAAGAGCTCTGCCGAATATGGAGGGTATCCAGTCGCAAGAAGACCTTTTTTTGTTGTTGCAACGAACATGGGCTGCCATTCCACAGCGTGATTTGGATGAACTCATTTTGAGTATGCCAAACCGATGTTCTTGTGTTGTTAGTGTTCGCGGTAGAAACACGGATTATTAATTTGTTTAAGTTACCCAATAAAATTTTAAAGAAAACTGTTATTTCAGTCTTTTTTTCGAACTTTTGTGTTAGTGGTTCAAATGTCAAAAATCCCTTTATTAGGAAAATGGCAAATTTCTTTATTAATGCAAAGGTGACTTGGTTTATCGTTACTGTGACAAACGAAAACACTTTATTTGATGAATCCTTAAAGAAAATTTTAATTAATATCAATCAGGAGAAAAGTTATTGCAAAAATATATGTTGATCCCTAGACACTTTTGATGTGTGTATTTTACAGAATATCTTTTTATTAAGAGTAGTCAAATGTTGTTTACGTTTTGTCTCAAGCCGAACTGAATAGGGTATAAGTAGTGATTAGCGACTGTTTAACCCATAGATATGATTATGTTTTTACATTTCTATGGTTTAACCATACATTTTGGCGTTTTTAAACGTTAGTTAACTTTAATCATGGTTTATAAATAAACCCCTGATCCTCTAATGTTTTGCCTACAGCTTGGACTTCTAAGACAACTGGAGGGTCCCGACAGCATCCCCATCGAACGCAACGTCAGGCCAACTCAGCGACACCCGCCCGGTCACTCAGTCATTTATGTGAAACAAGTCAAGTCTAAGCTCTGAAATATTTTAATATATTGTTGTTATGTTACTATAATACTCGTTTTATTTCCTAAAAATCTGTATCTACATATACATCTATATTTATCTATACATAATATAAAATTAAAGTCGCTTTTCGTATAATATGTCTGTGCGACCACGTTATTTTTTTTTATTGCGCAACAGATTTTGATGCAGTTTTTACCGTCATTAAGGGCTCTCCCCCACAGGCGCGGTATTATCGGTAGCTAATACCACGATCCCGATTCCTTGCCACACAACTAACACTAAAGACCCCCCCCCCCCCCCGCTCTAAACGTCGCTACGTTATTAACACAAGGTGTGTGTAGCATTCTTTGCGTTCTAATACAAAATGATCTAAGAACTCATATTGGAATATCGCAGGACGGACGAACGCGGGCGTTCTATTTCTATTGTGTCGTTATTATCACAGCACACAGCGGTGTATTACTCCATGACCGTTCTAATACAAAATGTACCTACTGAAAACAGATATCGCAATAACGCATCCGATAGTATCGACCGATAATAATGCGAGCCTGTGGTAGCCTTTAGGGCTAGCGCGCACTAGCGACTTTTTGTTAACCGATAGTTTGATCGTTCAGGGAACTAGTATGGAACTTCAATAGAAGTGTACGCGTTTGATCGGCCGATTTTTAACCGCCAAATGCGTGAACTTCAATATAGCTCCATACTGTTTCCCTGAACGATCAAACTATCGGTCAACAAAAAGTGACTAGTGCGCGCTGGTTCTTAAGAGAGCTAATCCCGGAAGGTTTATGCGTATGATACATTAGTATTAAACTTACACAATAAAGAAATCTCCATGTTTTTTCAAGCCGTATAGAACTGTGCGAAGAGGCAGGTCGCTAGTAATTTTAATCGGTTGAAGAGCACTGAATGAGACACAATAAAAGTTTTATTGATATTACGCCTGGGGGGAAAGCAGTGGTGGCCGAGTGGTATCGGCCGCGACTTACGAGTTGTAGATCGTAGGTTCGAACCCAGACAGGCGCTTTACTTTATGTAAATTATTTCATCACTCAAAACGCTGCTCTCAAAACGGTGAAGCAAAACATCGTGAGGAAACCGGCATGTCCTAGAACCAAAAATTCAAACACATGTGACATCTACCAACACGCACTGGGCCCGCGTGGTGGATTACAGCCCACTCCCTCTCACAGAGAGGAGGCCTCAGTGTCCCAGCAGTGGGAACATTATAGGCTGAGTATGTATGTGTTATGTAATAGTCGGCTGATTATCGTTAAGTGGCCATCAATGTGTTAAAGAAAAGACTTTCTTCTTTTGTTTTGATAGGACATGCTGTGAGAGAATAGCTTAAGCTCTGTATACTTACTGCCGGTTTCTGATTTGAGAATTTGAAGTTGAGAACGTCTTAATCTGTACTTAAGTATAACTTAAACATTTTTTCGTTTCTGAATTAAGTTTTTTTAAACTCTAATCAAGATTTCAGTAATTTAAACTTCATTTACTCAAATTTGACAGACAGTATGCTTAACTCATGCTTAAGGTCTTCTGTTGCGTTTCAATTAAGAAAAACGTGTTTGACGATACTCAAAGCATAATCAACGTCAAGATAAGCTGTTGAAAGTTGACACACCAATTTCGGCTACTCAAACTGTAATCAGCAATAGTAACTAGTGATTTTGTAAGTGGTTTTTCTTCAATTCTTCATAATGAGTGGATGTTTGGGGACATATTCGAAATTTTAAGCTTACTAAACTTACATAATATAAATTCACACAAAAGCAATCAAATAAATAATCTACCACCAAGACCTACACAAACTTATTATTACCTACATAATACATTCCATTTAGTTACTTTCGAAATCACAAAAATAATTGAATCTACTAATAAGCAACAAAATAAGCTAGAGTATTATTATGATTAGACGGCCCGGGGGCAAACGCATCAGCAATCGGCCATACAGGCCACGGCAGGGGTTGCGCAGGCTTTGCACAAATCTGAGACCCTCTGTTTCCATGGGCCTCGGAACAAGCCACCACGCGATTTACACATAGTGGTAGGAGGGGTCCACATCGGTGTCGAGTCGACGACGAAGTATAGGTCGTCGACTCGACTTCTTCATCGACAAGTCCTAGGGGACTTGTCTTTGACAGCCGGTTGGACTTCGGGCCGCACATTTGGTGACTGGTCCCCAGGTTGATCAGCGTTGCAGCTGCTGTTGCGCGACTGCTACCCAATTTGGGGGGGCCCAACGCCTCCTGCCGGAGACTGTACGTGGGGATTGTGCGGTCCATGGCCCTGGATGGGGCGCCCGTGTGGGCGGATACTCTGACGGCCCGCAATGTTGCAATATTGCGAAGGCCGTAAAGAGCGATGGCTGTTAGGGTGATAAGAGGATACCGTACGATCTCCTACGAGGCAGCAACTCTCCTGAATCAACCGGATCGACGCCCGGGAATCTGGACGCGAAAATCCATGCGATTCTATAACGCTGGCGGTAGGTGGAGCTTGCGCGTGGTCCGGTTCCTCGGGAATTCGAGCCACGAAGGACCGAGCTCCGTCAGATCCTGTGGCTGAATGGAGGGAGCTTACGATGCTAAATATTATTATAAAAATGTTTTAGCATTGTTTCATCCCTAGGCCCAGTCGTGCATAAGCTATTGTACCCTTTAGTAATGGACTTCCAGGCTTCCTGTTTCTTTTGAATATACGAGTAGTAAGCCCCTGCTGTCCTTTTGCACTCTATTATACTTTGGTATCTGAAGCAATAATAACCACAAACATCTAAATAACAAATTTGGTGAAACGTAAAACTATATTATTTATTTATCCATTTATTTCAGGCATCAAGGCCCATATAAAACACATACAATACAATATTAATATAACTTAAAAATACTATAAATACATACAACATTATAATTACACTAAAAACTAACTGAACACGAAGTGACTGCGTCGTGTTTCGCTGACTGGTGTCATGTAGTCGGCCACGAAACCGGCGGTACAGAACACCCTTCGGCCAGAACTCTTCCTTGAGGAACTTCTCGAGATGATGTGTCGGAACACGCACCACAAACGACTTGAAGTTCGTGTTGTGACGCGACTCCAACTTCTCGGCCCTCAAAGTCCAGTTGGTCTTCACACGCATGTACTCCACGATCTCTTCAACCTTCGTGGAGTGGTGCAGTCTGGACACGTACAGCTGCGTCGTCGGGATTGCTGGACGCAGCAGCATTGTAAACATTATAGGTTTGTTATTATTGAAAGAAGATGTTCTTTCTCCTCTAGAGTATAGTTAGGCGATCTCTTTTTCTTATCTTTATCCATTTTAATTGGTGCAATAATTTGGTATTTATGTAAAAATACAGAATTCCAATAAAACTTGTGTTTATTTACTTGCAGTTTGATTGACATTCACGTTTGATTGACATTCACGTCACGATTCGGTTCATACAAAGATATCAAATATTAAATTGCTAAAATATGCTTTAGAAACTCTAATAACGTAAATTTGTTGAAATTAATACCGTTATTTAAAATTAACTTACTTTTTAAGTCTGTTTTAAATTTACATAAGAATAAAATTATTTAATATTATGAGTTTTTGAAAAGTAACGGTTTTTTAATGTAAATTGGAACGTGTTAGCTTTGATCAGGAATACTTAAGTAAATGATCAGTAGATTATGGTTGAACGAAATTCTATTTTAACTTGTGAAACGCAAAAAACTTAAGCGCATACTTATGTATTTGAGAATAATCAGATGAGATTTGCTACTTTTCTTAAATCAGAAACCGGCGGTTACCGAGTCATGGCCTTCCAAGCCTCTACGTTTTTGTTCTGTGTTTTTTGCTCAAGTCCTTACAAAAAATTATGCATGCAACGTTTTTCCGTCCCTCATTCAACACTGAACCAAGTGGCCCGGAACGCTTAAGGCCGTGTCGCTTTAACTTACGAAAACAGACCCGTGAATAGAAAGGCAGCAGGTAAATTGATTAGGGCTGACTGCCCAGGATGTAACGTACAGTACAGTACTCAATCCTATTGTGCATTCAAACTCAATTAATGCTCCCTAACGCTCACTCACTCACATACTGCCCTTTAATAGTTACAATTCAGGATTTCAAGCGTAAAGTTCAATACAGGGTTTACAGTCGAACGGACAGTACAAATATCAACAATTACTGTTTGATTACGTGTTCTGAATATTGTATGTACAGACGCCAGCACATCAAGCTACTACAACCTGTCAAATTTCTTTAATAGATTTTCAACTTTATTGCTAAAGCATAAGGTTCGAAGTTGATTGGGAACATTTAACAGTTTAGAGTAGCTTGATGTGCTGGCGTCTGTACATACCTACATCCTACTAGTACCTCAGGCGGCGTTAGTTTGAGCAAGTTATTTTATACCGACTAAAAATCATAATAATAATATTTTGTCACAATAGTCGTTACAGCCAATGGATTGATAGCCAAGAGCCTCGACCAACACCTGAGGAGGCTCTCGTTGGCCAGCTGGATCAAGGGCTTGATTCAGAAAGCAGTACTTCTGGAAACGGCTCCCATTGTCAGGAGGTTCCTCTCTCTGGAGCCCTGACCGCCGCCGCCGGACCCTGTTCCCGATACCGGTGGGCTACTATTTTTTATATTTTTAAATGTTTTTATATTTTTTTTTTTATATTCTAATATTTAAAAATATAATATATATGTATTTAGACGAATAAAAGAAATCATAATATTTTGTCAAATGAAACTTTTTATTTTTCCATATCCTACAATAGTCCTACACCAACCGGGGGTTATCCTTGGGTGCACTTGCATTGTGCCAGGGATGATCGTCGGTTGGTGCCGCATTTCATTAAAATTTCCTAAGGGGCTTCTGCGAGTTGGCTTCGGCCCCTCGTACAAAGGACCGGGACCCCATGGTCCCGAGATATACAGGGTGTGGCGTAAATAGTGGTCCACCGTTAAGGATTCGATTAGAGCCGATTTTTCAATCATCATCAAAGTTATATGCAGGTAGAAAAATAGCCCCTTTTTTATGCATGGGAAATCATCTAATGACCCCTCCCGCTCTGGGTGGAGCGGGAGGGAGTGTCAGACTCTTACTGACTAAAACCCACCCGTGTTCCTTCCTTAGCACTTAATGTTCCGGAGCAGCTGTAACCCTTTCGGACAATCCCGCTACCCCGGCAGGCTTCGGCCCTAAAACATTATAATGCGACCTTCACTGAGATAATTAAATTCGCGCCCAACCATGCGTTGTATCGGACTCTCTGACGTAACAAATCGTCATAAATGTCGTACGCAAAATAACAGAACAACAGGCCCCTTCTTTTATGCTGACATCTCTTTGAGGCGCGCGTAGAACACATACGCGCCGTAGACTAATTTGTTGTTCTTTACAGATTAAAGACTCAAACTTGACTTTTTTGCAAAATCTTGTCAACTTTATTCGGTACTTCAAGTGAAATAAACATGAATGGTTGTTTATTTAATATTTTATTATTTACACGATCAAGAAAAAGTCCCATGATTTTATTTAAAAAAATAAACGAATTAATTATTAATACAATTGCAATTAAACTATTTCAATCTAAATTATAGTCGTACCTAATGCTGACAAAAATCAAATTCAATCCATCTATTCAGATCCAAACTGCTCAATACTCCTGCACACAGCTCTATTGTAGTCGCAAGATGGTCGTACATACGCAAATAGAAAACATTACACATCATCTGTTCAGTTACAGGATTAACAACACCAATTTTGCTGCTGCTAACTTGTATCTTACTACGCGGTACATTTATAGCTTCACCTGGAGTTGGTATATCTATGAATGAATCCTTTACATTAGCAAATTCTTTATCAAACAGATCGGCAAACTGACATAAAAAACATTTTACCATGCGAAGTTTGTCTTTTATAAGACCATCACCTTCGTACCAAGGCTTTAATAACTCTGCGTGAGATTTTCGTAACAACTCATAATATTTCATTCTGTCATCGAACTCTTTTTCCATCATCTTATGTCTCCAAGAATCTATTGACAGATCCCAGTCCTCTCCCTTAACCATTTCTGTGTAAAACCCCTTCATTTTGTTGACCTCTGTCTGATGATAAAAGCACACTGGATTTTTCATAACAAACATTTCTGCTTCCACGAAGAATTTCTTGTATGGATAGATTTGCGGAACAATATCGAAAACCTTTTCAATTATTTCTTCAAGAAACTCAAACACTAGGTTATGCTCCACTTTTCTCTGAATTCTTGTTTTAAGAGCTGCAACTTTCTTCATTATCATAGTTTTGTCTTTAACTGAGTCAGCGTATAGCTTTACAATTAGTTTTTTTGTACTATCTTCAAAAAAATTTATATTGGCCATACTTAATTCCCAAACTTCATTATACATACCAGGCGAATCGGAAATAAATGTGAAAAATATTTGTTTGCTTTGACCAGGCGATATTACGTCTTCGTTTTTGTTGAAAAAGAATACTGGTTCATAGACAGCTTCGGGTATGAAAGGAATTATTATTTTTATTTTCTTCCAACAATATCTCAAAGTCACAGTTCCAAGGTTCTGGAGAAACAGTTTACACCTGCCTGCTCTTTTTTCAGGAACATTGAAGTAGTAAGTCCACATAGTGCAAAGTTCATTAGAATCATCTTGAATTGCAAACGATGACAAGATGTCTAGATCTTGTCCAGGTATGTTTTTGTAAAAGACAGAGTTATTTATTTTCAAAGCGAAAACACCACTGAGCGGTTCTTTTGGCGTATTTTTTGCATCTTCGATGTTAATATTTGGTAGCGGAGGCAGTTTCGGTGGTGGAGGTGGAGGATGAATGCCTCTTATTAGTAAGTTGCCAATATCTGGCCTGAAACATAAATGTTGTTTTATTATAGTGAAATATAGTGTGGACACTGATTAGAGCAACATTGATTTGATTCTGATAGAATGCCACACCGATTGTGATGTTTGCGGTGTGAATAAAAATCCATTTTAATAAGTTTATGCTCTAATAAAAATTTAAAGTAGTAACGAAAAAAATTGGCATAATTACACCTCAACACAATAATCAGAATATGAGAGAAAAAACAACGCAAACTTATTTGAATAAAAACACCACCAGCAACACACATCACACTACCTGTAAGGATCAATTTTTATTATCTTTTCAATAAGCTCGTTCTCTCGCTTATCTCTGTAATTTATATAATCAGCATTCAACTGATGACAAGGCTGGCGAAGTGGTTTACCAGCCATTCCTAATTCTGTTTTTTGAACATAAGCAGGAACTCCAATATGTTCCACTATAGGTGGACGACCCTTTTCAGCTCGTGTTCTACGCAGCTCATAGGCTGGTGCACAGTAACAACGCTGCTTCAGTCTTGGTGGCCGAACCCATAAAGATCCTCTAACCCCCGTTATCTTTTCTATCTGCGCATTTTCTAATGCAACCTTTCGTTCTTTGTCCTCCCGAACATTGGCCAACAGGTTCATTGCTAGATCCACTGGTGGACGTTCCAGCTTTTCTCCAAGCCCAGTGGTCTCGTCTTCTCTGATTCGTATCCATTTTTCCCAAAGTAATAATTCTCGGTCTGGTAAAATAGGTATCTTGTGGATCGGTATGTTATTATCGTTTTTCTGCATTTTTGTTGATATTTTAATTTTTTTTAGCTCTTATGATTGTTGACGAGAAGGATCGTTATAACATGTTTGTACTTTCTGTTATGTCAAGTGTCATAACTCTATTTTGTCATTACCATGGTTACGAACTGTCTTTAGGATTTTACGAATGATGTAAATATTGCATGATTATTTTCGTTTATTTTATGTTTTAGTGCAAAATTCAGAAAATTTATGTAATGCCCTAAAAGTTTGTGTAATATGCTTTAATACTACATTTTATAAGTATTTCTGCCAAAATTATGGAGCAAGCTGCAGCAGAAGGAGGTATTTTCCATGTTCATTGTGTTTATAGATTCTATTTACTACTACTGGACTGCCCAGTTGGTCTTGTGCTCGCAAGCGCAAGTGCAACTGCTGGGCGTGGGTTCGATTCCCGGGTCGGGCTAAGTTGTAGGTTTTTCCATTAGGAACTTCTTAGTAACAGCCCGGAGTTCGAAAGTTGGCAGTGTGATACCCCCGTGGCTCAAAAAGCACATTCAGCCATTAGTCCTGCGCTTGATCTCTCGCCTGTCGTGTCGGATTGCTGTCCCATCGGACTATGAGAGTGAGGAAAGCACCTATGTACACTTTTATCTGCGCACACACTGTATGTGCTCTATAATATCTTCCGCGCCGAAGGCTAGTCTCCGTTGAGATTGGTCGCCATGGCCGAAATACGGTATGTATATAGTCCATATATAATACTACTGCACCATTTATTGCACTTCACCATAAGCCTAGCAGTTCTCTAGCAGCTCTCTCTAGCAGCTCGATCCTCGACCACTTTCCTTCATCAATCATCAATATCTAGCAATGCAAGTACTGCCATATTAGAATGAAATCTATGAAAACTAAACTGAATAGAATAGCAACAAAATAAATATTTTTTTTAGGGTTCCGTACCTCAAAAGGAAAAAACGGAACCCTTTTGGATCACTCGTGTGTCTGTCTGTCCGTCCGTCTGTCACAGCCAATTTGCTCCGAATCTAGTGGACCGATTAAGTTGAAATTTGGTACACATATTATGAATAACAGCGACCCAAAAACATGTAACGTAAATAAATGAATTTTGAATATGGGAGTCATTTTTCGGGGGCAAATTGAAAATTTAAAAAAAGTTTCGCAGTCTGTACCGTGTGACATATCAAATGAAAGGGCTTACTGGATCTCAATTTTTTTCATAGTATTAAAGTTATTTAAGAAAATAGACGAAAATTGACCATTCGATTTAAGGCACAGTAGTTTCGGAGATAAGGGGGGGCCCTTATCTCCGAAACTACTGAGCCTATTATTTTGAAAAAAATACAGAAAATAGTTTATGGTAAATCTCTCAATATTGTGCGTACAAACTTACATTTTTAGTTGGAATATATGGGAGAACATGTTTTTCATTTTCAACTACAATGTTAAGTTTGTTCTTGAGATAAATTCATTCCAACTACGGAACCCTTCATTGTGCTTGGACCCTACACAACTAAAGGGTTGACCTTTACTCCATAGTTGGATAGGCTGCGGCTGGAGATATTTGCATGACTATTTTTATTATATAGATGCAGAGTCAGAAGAAATAATAGTAGTAGCAAAGCCCCCAGAAAAACCGCCAACAGTTGAGCCCCCGCGCGGGACCTTAGAATGGATCCAGTACTGGAGTGAATTTGAAGGTCATCTTCCAACACCAATAGATGTATCCATAACAGGGTCCATAGCATACGAATGCCCTGACCTCAGATGGTTGAATTTTGAAGTGTACCCACATAAGGTGAAGCTGACCAATACTGGATACACATGTGAGTATACGAGAGCGCCACGAAAGATGAGACTTGACCCCCCTCCCGCGCTATTTCCGCCGCCCCTATGACGCCCGGTTCCGTCCCGCGCTCAGACCTCATACCGCTAAAGAGACCTAAAATCGTGTACTGAGCATGTCAAACCACGTGGTGTGTCAAGTCTCATCTTTCGTGGCACGCATTATACTATATACAACCCGCAAGCCCGCAAGCAGACCCCTCCTGACACCCGCGCTGTTATCGCTCTTACCATCGACGTCTCAGTACCGAGCGCTTACGACATCAGAGGGAAGTCTGAAGTTAACTCATGCGGGTTGTAATTATTTTTTATCACATCTATTGAAAAAGAGCTGGTGTATTCTTCATAAACAGGGACTAAAATAACTCTTTAATCCCTAGGGACTAAAAGTAATTTGAATTTGGCATGTGGACATTGTTCGTAAAAGATCCAATCACCAAAGAGATCCATCACGACCATTGTATGAACAAGTAACTGGCTGTATGATAAAGGAAAACGCGCGTGTCAGAAAGGTGGATGAAATCTATATGATTATGTATAATACCAGCTTAATTAGTAAGCTTTGAGTGTGGTTGGTTGGTGTCATTTAGTGTGTATGGAGGTTATTAGTTATTTACTCTATGAAGTACCTATGAATAGTGTTTAAGGAAAGGGTTTTATGAAGAAAAGCACAGAAAGACAAGACTAGGCATTTATTTCAATTAGGCTTGTCAGTTAAATACTTTAATCAGAAAACTAGTTGTCCGTTCCCAAAACTAGGTCATCAAGAAGAAGGAAGGACAAGCAAACTTCATGGTAGCTTGTTTTATAAAGTATTGTATCAACACATTGTACATTTGTATAAACAATTATTGTTAGGTACCCATCACGTTAATCTCTTGGACCAGGTTCTCCAACTAGCTATAGCAACTTATCAACGCAAAGAAACAGAACATGATTATTCCGTAATTCGATTTACCACAAAATGACAAAAGCAATATTAGACTTATTATATTACCTATACCACATAGGTATAGAACAACATAGTTAACAGCAATAATATCAATTCACTTACATGAACGGTAGTCCATCTTTCACCACAGTTCAATCCAAGAGAGCCATAAATTGGCGGGCCCACCCTTATAAAGTTTCGCAATATTATTCAAGTACATCTAACATTCCCGCCATTTTTAACAATCATACAATTTGACCAAATAACTTTTAATATTGACAGTCTTATGTAAATCTATTTTGACAGACTGTTTTAAAACGTTATAGGATATTGAATGTATTTTTATAACAATTTATCCGACTACAATTAGATAAAGTCTCTTAAACATAGCATTCACTGAGTTTACTATATTTATTATTTATAAATACTTATAAATCAAGAGTTGCACATAAAATTAAGAAAATATTTTAAAGATAATGTTAATTCTGTTACCCTTACATTTTTGGTGAAAAGTAAAATAAGCTATTCTATTTATTTGGACCGACTCACAGATCTCCGGTTTCGCTCGGAATTCGTTGATTATTTAGTCTAGAAACACTCTCGACGGTCTAGCAAAATATAGTAAATACTATTCCATGCAATTTAGGAAAGTACATACTAATTCCATGTAATCTAGGAAGATTGTATTCTTTATAACTCTACATATTCCGACACGCGCGAACCAAATTATAAAAAATTGTTTGTGAAAAAATAAAAAACGCGCGAAAAACATTCTGCTCTCGTTCGTAATTCTTTACTCAAATTAGGATTTTACTTAGTTTTATAAAAAACGAGTAAAATAAATAAACGTAGTAGTATTCTTATTCATAAGCTGCACTTACTTATTTTTTCATAGAGGGTGATAAAAAGTAGAGTATCCACCTTGGGACCAACACTATTTTAAGCTCGAGTGACGTAGGTACTTTGAATCCCACGCTGCACTCAGGGTTCTACTTTAGAACCCCTCGCTGCTCTCAGGATTCTACTCTAGAATCTTTCGCTCCGCTCTGGATTCAAAGAAACACTCTCGCCTTCAAAATAGTTGTTTGCTCCTTTGGCAAACAATCTACTATTACGCTTTTCCGGGTATGATTGGTGTTTCATGTTTCAGCTTTGATTCAATAATCAACTTACAACATTGTATTATTTCAATATCATTATATCGGGTTTGAACCTAGTACCGACAAATAAAATATTGTGATTACTGAATACAGCATAGTACAAAGTACCTATTGATGCTAGTAGGCATCTTTTTGAGTTGAGAACCTCCTTTTTTTGAATTCGGTTAAAATTAAAAAGAATCAATCGTTGTCGGTGTTGGGTTGATGATACAAAGGACCATTTCTGGTTTCAACATTCTCTATTATGCATAATGTAACAGTCGCACGGATCGATCAGGTTGCCGCGGTTGGTGCGTGGATGGGTTACTCTGTCAACCAGTTTTACCAAGAGCATAGATATCCGAGAGATATGCCTTCACTCTATATTTGTTCCAGTTCAAATGTCGCCACTTTTTCCCATTCCTGAAACTCACCCAAAATAAAAGAAATATATACGGCACACATGATGCTTTTTTAGCACATACGCAAGAAAATAGGCGTAACACTTTTGTGCTGTCTTATTGTACAAATGCTCAAAAGGGGCGGGCACTAGAAAGTATAGATACAATCACTGAATGCACACATGCAACTCTAGCCTCAACTAGGGAAGAGATGTTGGTATAATAATCAAAAATCAAAATATCGATTAAAAACGACTGCAAAAAAGAGAAGTGTTTTTTGGGCGTATGTTGTATTTTTTCTGCTTTTCGATGTGGTATAATAAAACACCAATAAAACCAAATCAAGTTAAAATATTATATACTTATTTGTTTCTACCTGGTCATAGGTCTCTAGAACTAACATTAATATTTTCTAAATGAAATGTAACAGCCGCACAGTACGATCGATCAGGTTAAGCTACGCTTGCCGTGGTTGGTCTGTGGATGGATAACCATCTTTACATACCGAGACCCCTCCGTGCCTCGGAAAGCACGTTAAGCCGTTGGTCCCGGCTGTCATTCGTGGATCTTTGACATTCGGGTAGACAGAAACCCGAAAGCCTGACAAGTCTTACCAAGGGGTATCGTAAGTATTACCCAGTAACTGGGATTTCGAGGTCAGAAGGGCAGACGCTCATGCAAAATACTGGTACTGGTATTTTATGTCTTTTTTTATTTGTAATATGCGTCTTGAAATGTTTGTGCAGAACAAACAATTTTTCTGCTTTTTTTTTTTCTTTACTCAGCTGCATCCAGTCTCACTAGAAGCCGACCCCAAATTAGTTGGGAAAAAGATAGGCAGATCGATGATACAGACTGTTCATGTTTGTAGTTTCCAAAATAACAGCAATATTGTCTACACATATGCTCTTAAAACTTTAATTAACAGAACAGGCATGAGTGGTTTTGGCACGAAAGTGCCCACGCAGACAGCCTGATATCCACAGAGCAAGGAATCGCCACGTCTCGCCATACACTGGCGACGGCGCGCTGCGTGGCAGCATCTAAAGACGGCAGTACTAATTAAATTCATGGAAAGAAAGAAAGACGTTTATTTGCGGTAAACATGACGCAGAGAATGATGAACAGTTGGGGGAGAATATGCGTCACATCCACGCAAAACGTTCATCGCTCAACCCTATGCGACGACCCATAATGCTACAACCCTATGCGAGACAGAGCCCCAGCGCTGGTTTGCTGGTTTACTGGCATGGCACCGAACGTGCATTCTGTCGCGGAGGCCATTCTAAGCCATCAGTTTCTATACAGTCATTTGTATCATTACTGCGAGAAAACGGTGACGGACTTGGTTGGGCCAACATATTCTTTTTTTGTGTTTTTTCTTTGCGTTATGTTTACCTTCTCCTTTAATCGGTCCCTCATTACTGAGGATCGTGGTCACTGGACCACTTTAAGCGGATAATCTGCCTTCATCGTCTCCGGTTCAAAGTTGCCATTACCACCATCTGGTGAAATTTGTTTGAGGACGTATCTTCTTTTACTTGGTCAGACCATCGTGTTGGCGACCGGCATCGTGCTCTTTTTCCTTCGCTATTGCCCACAATGACCAGCTTCTCGAGGCTACTATTTCCCCCAATGTTAGCTTACCTCCTGCTATGTTTGCCTAGAATATACTTATTTTTTTTTTGTTTTGACGTGAATACGTCTTTAAAATTGCTTCCGTAGTAGAAGGCAAGTCAAAAAAACCAATGATAACAAAGTCGGGGGATACAGTTTGGTGTTGCAGCTTCATATCTATCATCTCCATCCTAAATTCAATTACACCATTGGAAAGCTAAAAGATCAAAGAATTCATTACGTTAAAGGAGGACTGTGACGCATTGCGAGCGGTAGACTGGGAAGCGCCGCCATTTTGAGGTTATTTTGCTGCGTATCGAGATTTCGACTTAGTATAATTTTTGACTCGAAAAAGCTACGAAGTTCGTTTAAGTTTCAATCGTCAGCTCTCGTCATATCGATTGTATGCAAAACATTATATAAAATAGTGACAGTTAATATAATTTGTTAAAATAAAAAGAAAAATAATATCTAAAATATATAATGTCGGCCTATACACATCGAAAAGCCAAATCCAAATACAGAGATTGTATACGGTTGGAAAGGGCTTCTCAAGAGCTATCAAATAGTACCAATAAAACACCATGACCGAGTCAAGCAGTGCCGGGAACGTAAAAGAATGAATGCGGCCAAGCGGATCAACCATGTTACGTAAACGTATTCACGTACAACACACGGCCATGACACAGCCACACCCCATTTTTTATGTAAATTGCCGCCTCTAGAAGTAGCCGGCGAGGCGTCTCCGTGCTCTGTGCTAACATCGAATTAATTATCATGCCTAGACGCGGTCCTAGCCGCTATAAATAATTACTTGGGTGAAATCGTTGGTCTTTCAGAACATGGTAACTTGCTAGTTAGTATAATACTGTCATTTGTTAAGACGCTGTGTGGGAGGGATAAAGATAAAGAATGGATGCTGTGATTAATAGGGAATCTTAGAAAGGGATCGAGGTGTGCTTCGATCATTGGTTGATTTATTACGGTTATTTATCTGCCTGGGAACTCGAGGTTAGTGATTTTTATTCTATGTTATAGTACGTTACTGCAGCGGGCAGCAAAAGAGGCACCGCCTCGGCCCACATTTACACGATCATCCATCAATGCCTAGTTGTGGCCAAGGCTTGTATAGTACTTTTCTCAAATAATGCGCGGAAATTAAAACTAAGTAGTACCTAGGCAAAACTTTTTTGTCAAATCCAATCACTTTTCAAAATCAATGACGAACAACAATAATTTTTCCCGCGTTAAAGTGTTCATTTGTTTTTTTTTTTCAATAATCAGCTTTCTATTTGCAAGCCAGTTCGAAATTTAAATAAAACCTTTGATAAGTTATCTCTTTGGTTGCCATGTTTCGGAGTAAAAGATCGTTCCATTTTTTAAATTACACGACAGATATGAGTTTACTACGTAATTTATTTGGCCGCTATACCACGACATATATGGATTTTCATACAACTTTTGCCGGCCGGTGCTCGCATGTATTTGGCCAGTACAGTAATTTCAATTGCTCTATACATTTATGTTCGCATTACAATCAAAAGGTTATCCGGCATGCGTTCTATATCATTCAGATTGAGTGCATAGTACGGCAAATGCATAAGATTAAGTCCTGAGTAAATGGCTGACCTGACTTGATATGGAGCAACGCATATATTATCGTGTTTAAATTCCCAACATGTGAATATACTGGATTCACGTCATAGTCCTGACCAAACACGATGGACATAACAATAGCATCTGAAACAGAGTTGACACATCTATCACATTAGCATTTCAAAGCGACACTATTAATCAATTTAACCCTAGAAACATATTATGATTTGAGATGTACAGACGCCAGCACATCATCCATTGCTTCCTAAGGGTGTTCGAAAAAATTGTCTGCTCAACAACGTATACCTATAACGCAATGAATGTTGTTGAACTGTCAAAATGAAACCCATTGCAAAACGAAACACACTATCAGCAAATAACTTGCAGTATCTATACCTAGGTACATTATAATTTTAAGTAAATTATTGTGACAGGTAATATCACAGAGTTCAATAATTCTTAAAAAAAAATCATAATTATTTTGTCACCAGTGGTAATTTCCTCAAAATGGAGGGCAGAACGCCCATACTTGGAAGGAGGCCCATTTTTTGAGAAACATGTGCTGTCTCAAATTCATTTCCATTGGGGTGCCGATTTGATGGAAGGTAGTGATCACACAGTCGACAAGAGGAGATATCCTGGTGAAATGCAGGTTAGTTAGAATTTTTTTCTTAATATTGGAGAAAGAGAGTAAACACATTGATATTTGCTATAATAGTATTCCTGATTATTTTACAAATCGTCGTTTAGGTAACAATACTGCGCAAGTTATTCATTTATTTGCGTTCCACAAGGTAAAATAAGAGGCTAAGAGCCGTTGTAGACCCTGTCAGGGCACAGCCAAAATATTGTTTGATATAAATAGCTATTACTTAAAGTTAAAAAAGTTAAAGGGGTTTGAAGATCCGTGGCATAAGTACCTACCTGATCGACATTTTGATTTTTTTTTTTCAAAATGGCGGCCACGCGTTGTATCTATGTAAATCGATAGCTGATATCAATGCAAACACAACAGTAAGTAGGTATGACAGGCTCCATATAAAAATCTTCAATCCCCTTTGATAAGTTTACTAGAAAAACAAAAAACTGTTTACGTATAGTCTGCTTCGCGGTTACACATCAACACGAGATTTCTAGTATGGTGGACCGACGACTTATGGGGTTGTGACACAACAAACAATTTGCACTGTGACAGAACTATTCGAATAACGCATTGCAATTGGATAATTTAGAATTGAGACAAAATCTATCCAATGATTGGATAGATTTTTTGAAAATTGGCCATGTCATGGCCAATTTTCGGGGTATTCCTCGAAACGCACCAACTTTGAAACGCACCAAAAGTATTCCACAAAAAAAAAACAAATTTTATTCCTCGAACGAAATGCATCAACGATGAAACATACAGAAGACCATGAAGGATTCCTAATAAATGATATCGACAGACTTTCATTTGATGTGTTTCAAAATTGGTGCGTTTCGAGGAATACCCCCAATTCTCGACTTACACGGTATTTTTACCTAAGCGACGAAATGCACAAATGATTCATGCAAATAAATAAGCAAAACAGCCATAGCTCATTCGTATTGTCTAAGTCGAATATACTGCAAATTGCCCGAAGCATCAGTTAATTGGAATCGTGCTTTGTAGTAACAATTTAAGGAACAGCCTTGTGTGGTAGCTTTCACCCATAACATAAAGGCCCCCGCAGAAAGGCGCGACGTGACGTTTTGACACCATTCTGATAGAACAATTTCCATGACGGTTTCATAGAAATCGCTATACTACAGCAGCGTCGCGTCGCGCTGCCGCGTCGCGCCTATATGTGTGGGCCTTTACCCATATCCTATGCATAGAAATATATGTAGGAACACCCATTTTACTCTTTCGTGCGATCTGGGATATCATTTTGATTTCCCTCGGGCTCGATAAGTTTTTTCCCTTAGTGTTTCTTAGTGAAAGTGAAATAAAAGAAGACGTTTAGTTTTATTGACAGTGTTCATACCTACGTTCTATTGCTGTCAGTTTGTAATCTATTTTTTTTTTAATTATATTATTTAGAATTTGCTCCAATGATCCAGGTGATAGATGCTCTAACAACTTAGGTACCTTAAACCTAGTCAACTTGAAAAAACTAGCATAGATCAAAAATTTGCTTACCTATCCCATGCTAATATTATAAATTCGAAAGTAACTCTCTGTCATGTTACCTTTTACGCCTAAACCACTAAACGGATTTCGATAAAATTTGGCAAGGAAATAAATTGCATACTGGGGAAGGACATAGGCTACTTTTTGTCCCGGAAGCACGTCTCCGTGGGACAATTTCCGACATCCACGCAGGCGAAACCGCGGGCAGAAGCCAGTCCATATATAAATCAATTGTTTTTCCATCAACTTTGCCTCGTATTGTACAATAACAAGTCTGTAAGTAGATATAGAAGGTATTCCAGGATAAAAATACCTACAAGTAAATCACATTTACTTGGATAAGTTGAAAACTCATCCAAGTGAATAAAAACGAAGCACATTTTACTCTGCTCCATTACTGTCATGTCATGATCATGACACAGTCAATTTTCAGCCGATGTATTCTGTATAAATCTCATCGTGAAAACTTAGGTGAAGTGAGCTTAAAGTGAGTTGTCATTAGTGTCAATCCCTAGAATCAGCACCCAGCTAATTAAAAAAGATTCTGTCCATTCCAGGGTTGCCTGGAAGAGATCGCAGAAAGCGATAAGGCCGCCCATTGTATATTTTATGTAAATAATCGTTTTTATTGTTATGTTTTTTCTGGTGTACAATAAAGTATATATAAATAAATAAATAAAGATTGAGATTGATAGTGTTACGCACTATCAATCTCAATCTGAATCATTTTGAAGGTTATTGCTAATTCATTGCTATTTGAACCGTTTGAATAGTCAATCAATCAAAAAAAAAATTTGAATTTCAAATTCAAAGCATTTTTTGTTGAACAACAAAAGTTGTTCAACAAAAAGTTCCGATAATTTTGAATCGGAGTTATACAGAAGTTCGAAACGCAGCGATACACGTGACTAGAGCGCCTACAAACAAGTTTTAACTTGTCGCCAGGGTAATGTTTGTTGAAAGCACGGATATCTATGGTTGAAAGGGTTACCGCTGCCCCGGAACATAAAGGGCTAAGGAAGGAACACGGGTGGGTTTTAGTCAGTAAGAGTCTGACACTCACTTCCGCTCCACCCAGAGCGGGAGGAGTCATTAGATGATTTCCCATCCAAAAAAAAAAAGGGTAATTATGTTTGTTTATTTTATGCAAGCTCGCGCTTGAAGACTCAGTTTATTGTTTTGTTTGTGGATGTTAGAAGAAAGATGTATTAAGGGAAGGCCCGTAACACATCTTTCTTCTCCTTCCGCCCCGGTTCCGGTCCCGATTCCGGTTCCGATTCCGATCAATCAAATTTAAAACCTCCGATTCCGGTAAAACGACTTCCGTAACATCTCTATATTTGACTACAGTGCACAAAAATACACGAGCGGCCCGTTGTTGACGGCAGCTGCCGACGCGACGCGTCGACGTGTGACTGTGCAGTTACCTTTGTGCCGTTGACACGCGCCGCTCGTGTGTATGCACCCCAAGTAGTATACTCGTAGGTGGTACACGAATGAATCTGAAAGTTCAGAGGTAACTTTGATCTTATTCTGTAAGTCCACGTTTCAAGCACCTATAAATAACTAGGTGTGTGTGCGTGGGGGTTGTATTTACAGAAATAACTCTACATATCTCGTTTAATACTGTGAACATTTACGAATATGAAACGGGAAATTCTCCCACGGTTAATTGAGTGAGTCCCAACATTAGAAATGTTTCCGTTAGGTATAACCTTTCGTATGCCGGGAACGTGGATGAGAAAGCTTATAGTGGATAAGGCAAAGTTTAAAACAGAAGACGAACTAGCAGGGGATCGAGGAGGGGGGGTTTAGGGGGGGGGGGGGCAGGGGATCAGACCGGAATAACTCGATCTACGCGAGACACAATTTCTTTTTAATGGTTTCTGTAGCCTTACGGAATTCTACCGGTTAAATTAGTACGTAAATTAAAGCTTAGTTCCATTATGTACCGTGTCATATACGTTACGATAGCACTTCCGCAAGTGTAGACTTGCACGAGTCTACGTGACACCAAATGCCTCGGATACCTACTTGTGCAAATTCAATTTTGCGCAAGTATATATCGTAATGGGTCACACTCACACACGTAAAGGAAAGAAAGAAAGAATAACGCTTACTTATTTGGACACAGTTCATGAAACACAAAATACAAAAGTAGTACGGAAGCATAAACAGCCAGTCTACAGTGTAGAAAAATATTTTCAAGGAAATTCATAATGAATGAAGTGATTCTTGGTTCTGGATACAAAGTATCGTTTACTAGTTGGGTAAGTTGGGTTCCTGTGTTCTCTGAGGTCAGCCGTTATAAAGGATTGTAACTGATATTATATAAGTTAAGGTCAATGATCTCAATTTATGCGCGGAAGGGAGGGGGCAACGACTAAACTGATTCTAAAACGAAATAAGACATAAACACAGTTATATTATAAACCTGTATTTTTTATTACTTTGTATAAAGTAGGTAGCATAATTGTATTACGATAAGATAATGATAGATAAGTCGTAGTCGTTCTCGAAAAGGGGGCATATTCTCAGAGGAAACATTCGCCCCCCTTTAGAGAAAACCTAGATCCGTGCCTGTGTTCGAGAATTCGATTTTAGCTACTAGCTCTCCCTCGACTCTACTCGCTTCTCGTTAATCGCTGGCTGTGGGACAGGTGCCTTTGGTAAAAATATAAATTATCCTGAAGTAGGTGTAAGGCTCAAAAGCCTTTTCCGAATACTGGGTAAACGCTTTCAAGTAAGGTGTTAGGTTTGACACCGTCGTTAATCACACGCAGTGATCTGTTACGTAGTTTCATTTTCAATGGGTCCCTCTTCACCAACACAGACGATCAATCATTGAGAGGAACACTTACGCAATGAAAAGGTTTAAATAGATATTTTCATTTTAGCACTGTTATTCATAGTCGTTTACCATTTCCTTACCTACCTTAGTTTTTCGCATTTTATGTGCTAAAATAGACCTGCGGATTAGTTGCGTAACACATTAACAGTGGCAATGGATTTCATTTTGATAGTTCAACAACATTGATTGCGTTATTTACGTTGTTGAGCAGACAAATTTCTCGAACATATGAAGCAATGCATTAGCAATATCCTTCAAAATGATTAGGGTAAGTATTGATGATGTGTAGCAATTTTAAAAACTACAAATTTTAATAAATATCCTATACCTATGGAATAAAGTATACGTAGGTAAATTAGGTAAGCACAATACCCGGTTGTTAATATGGAGCACATCGTTTTAGAAATATTCCACATAGCCGTTTTTTTTTATACTGGATGTGCCAATATTACCTGGCTGATCTTAAATAGGATTCTAGGCCGACGGCCTTCCCGTCACTATTAATAAGCTGCGACTAGGGCTGCCTACCATTTCGAAATTTTAGAAGTCCTGAGAAAAATCTGGACGTTTGCGAAAAAGAGGACATCATTTCAGTAGTGCACTTATTCATTTAACTTAAAAAAAAACCTTTTTTTATGGATGGGAAATCATGTAATGACCGCTCTGGGTGGAGCGGAAGGGAGTGTCAGACTCTTACTGACTAAAACCCACCCGTGTTCCTTCCTTAGCCCTTTATGTTCCGGGCAGCGGTAAGTAACCCTTTCGGACAATCCCGCTACCCCGGCAGGCTTCGGCCCTGACGGGCCCCTTCCCTTATGCTGACATCTCTTTGAGTCGCGCGTGGAACACATACGCGCCGTCCGGCACGGGCCTGGTCCTGATCGAACGGTGAGCTACACTTTACTCTCCGTCCGCAGGCCCGCGCCTACGGTGGCCGGGAGTCGTCACGCGGCTCCCGACGCCCGGAGCGTCTCCCGCGGCGGCTGAGACGTGAGGCTCTCTCCCTCAGCCGTCCCGCCACCTCCTTCGCTAGCATGACTCATTTTTAGTTTGGTTAAAAGACAAGGCCGAACATAGTCCGGACGAGGGGCCAAAAACCAGACATGTCTGTACCTGTGTCTGTGTGTGTCTGTCTGTACTCCCTGTCATTTGTCCCTAAAGGTTCATTAGAAAACCAGCGTCAGACACTATCTGTCTGGCATTAATGCTGAAATGAACCTTTTTGGCGTAGCCATAACAAAATTTTCACTATTGCTTTGTGTTTCACGAACTGTGTCCAAATAAATGGACGGTTGATAACCCTAGCTGCAACCTGCCGCGGCTGCCAATGACAGGCGACGACGGGGTCGTCGGTGAATATTGTAGACTGCATAATTATTATTGTGCTATTGCGGCAGCAATTATTTAGGACAACGGCAATCAACTTTATGCAGAAATACCATCTGCAAGATTCTGCATAAAGTTGACTGCCGTCTAGTGAGATTATTATAGCATCATTGGGTAACGCGGCTTTGAATCGAGTGAAATCGTTTGCATAAAGTCAAGTGACGTTCAGAGATGTCGTAGACACGACGACATATAAAGAAAAGAAAGAAAGAACGAAAATACATTTATTTAGCACAAACTAAAAGACACACAATGCACCAGATTATACAATATGTAACAAAAACCCTGTCCGATCCTTAAGAGTATTATTCGGCATCGTACTGCAAACACATATACGTAACCATTTAATGGATTTGAAATTATTATTTTTCCCCAGTGAAAATAATTAAAATAAAATAAAAAATAAAAACTGATCAAAGGCAACACTGATCGCTCGACAAAGTTCACCTACAGTTTTGTGTCAAAGAAGCCGCCTGAGCGAGACGGTTTGTATGATCCTTTGTCATGAACCTGCTTTGTCGCGTGCCGCCAAACAAACTTATACGTCATACCTTGACCTTATGGCTACGCGTATATCAGCTGATATTGTTTTGTAGGCATAGTGATTCGGATTTCAGACCTAATTCTGTTTATCAAGAAACAATTAATTGAAATAAATGTTGCCCTAATAAGGGCTTTTTTTTAATGTGATGTGTGGCAATGTACATACCGACTGCAGGTATCAGTTCATTAAAACATTCACTTGTTGTTGTTGCACACTTCGGCGATTGTGTTCCACATGTCCACCTCCAACACTAATACACATTAGACACCTTTTCACTAAATTTGCAGGGCACTTGTGATGTGACTTGTGTCCGATTTGCGTGGGGTCCGCGGCAAAAATATCAAACACTAGTTCCTCGATTTCAACGTTGCGCTCTCGTGGTCTTCCAGCATCAGCGGCCTGTGACTCGTGCTCATGAACACTGCCTGTGGTGTACACACGGTTATGCAGGCGTTGGAACACACGCTCTGACG
This sequence comes from Hydraecia micacea, assembly GCA_914767645.1. Classification (NCBI taxonomy): domain Eukaryota; kingdom Metazoa; phylum Arthropoda; class Insecta; order Lepidoptera; family Noctuidae; genus Hydraecia; species Hydraecia micacea. The sequence goes on along the minus strand of OU611783.1, from coordinate 4,362,827 downwards.
GCGACAGTACTGTCACAAGCGCACCTCATACGTTCTACGCGCAGCTGCATAATTACAGTCGGTCTTGCCTAAGTACATCAACACATAAAAAAATCCTGATTGGAATACATTATTCGCGAAACTTTAGCGGCACGTGATACGTACGGACGTCCGATCGAAAGCTATCTCCACGAAAGACTGGCAAGTTGGTAACAAATAGCGCGCCGGTAGGTAACCAGTCGGCGACATCAAAGAGTCGGCGACTCCGCGGCGACGGCCTACAACGCGGTAGTGTATGGCGGTGTTCTTTGAAATAAAAATAGGTAAAAATAAAAAGATTTTGCCGACGGGTGGAGTGTTGTCAACTTATGAAAATTTGCCATATTCAGTGTTAAATTTCGCATGGATTATAAAAATAAAAAATCAATAACTTTTGGTTTTTATGAGTTACATTTTTATAACAATTTTTTATAGTACCTATGTTGAATCAGGAATACGCCTTTATTGGATCGGACAGGGTTTTTGTTACATATTGTATATATATCTATTATAATTTTTACTATCTGATCTATACATCAGATAGCAACAAATAAAAAACAAATAGAAAGTGTAAAGTCCGATTTAAGAAATTAGCAGGAAAGTGTGCCTCACGCCAGCTGCACCAAAAAGGCCCATTTCAAGCTACACATTTCCAGTTTTAGCTTACATCGCATTTAGGTAAGTATAGGCTTTTCGTACAATGTGAAGTCAGCTTATAGGTACTGGAAATGATAGCTTGATATATCGCCGTGCGTACAGCTCGATTCAAACTTTATGGCGGATCGGAACATGAGGCGAGTCGCTGCGCAGTAACAATAATGTCTGCGGGGGCGAGGGGTGGGGAACTGCGCAACGAGTGGCGCACTTCAGCATAGCTATTCACAACCACTCGATACGCTCCCGTACCGTATCGAATAGTAATCAGTGTTATCGTAGGTGTCTTTTAGACGCTGTTCATAAGTTCAAACCCCGAAAATTTTGTCAGTTTAAATTGATTAGATGACCGTTATTCTTCCGACAGCTGTCTGCTGTCGGGGGCAAGGCAAATCTGCAGTTATCGAAATGTGTCATTTTCGACACGATAGCCTGTCGGATGGTTGTGAATAGCTATGCTGAGACGCCATAAAGTTTGACGCAAACTATACCTTCATTTTAGGTAGGTACGAAGTCACTGAAAGGCACGTGGTACAGTGGCGTCGTTTTACTAAAATCATGTTATCTCTAGTAATTTTGGAATTTTTCGTTTCAGGTGTCCTTTTTTCGTTCGGAATACTTGACACAAGAGGAAGCTATGAAACATCCTGATGGTGTGACCATGATTTGCTACTTGATCAAGGTTAGCAGTTGCAATATCACCCCAAAAAAAAAAAATTTTAGGAGTTGTTAAGGAAAGGTTCGCGGTAGAAGATAATGCGCGTAGAAATTATAAACTTTACCTATTCAGGAAAAGTAGGCGTGTTTCAGATAATTGTTATTTAAACGATTTTCAACCTTCTAAATAATAATTAAAGAAGCCTAAAAATAATAATTTATAAAGCCTCTATACAGCCAAAAATAATTCTGTATTGAACCTCTGACATTATTTTTAGTACGGCGTCAACCCAGATGTCAGACTGTCCTGGGTGATCGAAGGCTTCCCAAGAGTGCAAGAGGCACAAACGCACACTCGGATAGGCCCGTACCCAATGTCTCACCTAATACCTATGTTCTATGAAGACTATTTCCTTTACTGGGGAAAACTGCAAACTGTAAGAGGCGAGCAATTCGCGATCAAGTGGCTGGTGCCAAGAGTCGTTCTGTTCGCGTCTTTTGATCAGGTGATTGAAATAATAATTTGCTTATCATTATTAGATAATGCTTAGGTATACAAGGTCACATTAAATTAGCTAGCGAAACTCTGCTGTTGTGGTGGGTATCGATATCTAAACACGATAAAATAAAAATCATTATAGGTTTTTTTGGGGGGCCAACGACCACTGGCTGTATTGTTACTAGAAGTATGAGTTGACAAAATCTGTTTTTCTTTTGTTTTATCGTGTTTAGAATCGATACCCATCGCATCTGCGGAGTTTCACTAGCTAATTTACTTTGACCCTGTAAACAATAGTAAATTCTAATCCGCCTTTGTACCTTTTTGTGTGCGAAAAGATTAAAGACATAGATTAACTATGTACACTTAGTACTACCTATAGTCCACGCGGAACTAGTTGGCCGCGCCTTAGGTATGTGAGCGGTGGGACGGAGGGGCGGGGGCGCATTACTCAGTAGGTATAGTGAATGCCACGAAAGATGCGACTTGACCCCCGCGCTCTTTCCGCCGCCCCTATGACGCCCGCCCCGTCCCGCGCTCAGACCTCATACCGCTAAAGAGACCTAAAATCGTGTATTGCGCAAGATGAGACTTGGCGCCACGAAAGATGAGACTTGACACACCACGTACTACCACGTGGTGTGTCAAGTCTTATCTTTCGTGGCGCTAACTATACGTGCGTTTCGAACCGCTGCCTCACCCCTGTTCCCAATCCCACCTCAGCGGCCAACTAGTTCCACACGGACTATAAATTAAATAACTAACTAGCTAGTTGTTACATTTCACGACCAATCATTGCAATTTATACTTTATTAAAATGACACAAGTCACAAGACCTGCGCTTGTGAATTGCAAATATTACTAAATATGTATGTTTGTTGTATGTAAAGTATTGAAAACAAAAATGCAATGAGCTAAATAAAAATTGAAGTGAGTGGCATACTACTACTTACGTAAAAGAATGCCCAATAAAGTCTACCATAACCCTGCAATTTTGAGGTGATAACATAGGATCTTAAAAATCTTATCTCTTCTCGTTACAGATGAAACAATTCCGTAAGCTATGGGACCCTTGGGACGAACCTAACTTGAGGAACTACAGGCCACTTCAAGAACGCGAAGGCCGACATGTTTTTTTCATAAAACCACATTGGTCTCAGTACAATTCATTGTTGCCTATACCAAGACTACCAGAGCCATCCATATCTATGCTGTCTCCTGCTTATCTAAAGTATCCTAAGTTGTTACCACCACAGAATCGACCAGAGGAAGATACTGCCGTACAGGAAACTCAAACCAAAACTGGCTCTGATGCTGCTGTCGATTCTCATAATTCTGAAGCAAGGGTTTCCGGATAAAGTTGTTTTATTGAGTTTTACCTGGTCTCACACAAAAATTTTTAGACTGTAAATCTGTTTTGAAATAAGTACTGACCTAATTTATTTGTTTGTTTGTTAATTTTGTTATCATGTTTCTTGTCCTGTAAATAAAATAAATCTTGTAACTTTAAATATTTCCAACCTTATAAAAATAATACAAACAAACAAAATAATAGCTCATGCCCATGCCGGTGTAAAAGATTAACTACTCAGCCCTTTCTTTTCGTAGTAATACCTTGTGCCAATAACTTATTAAAACCAAAGCTTGTAGATAGCACGTCGTCCCAATTTTATAACTTACCCAAAACTTTTATGTAAAACGTTCATCGAAGTCTGTTCAGCAATCCTTACTTACAAATAGTCAGATTACCGATTACAGACTATAAAGACAGATTTTTGTCAGTACTATTATTTTTGATAATGATTTTATTTTGAATCAACTGCATCACAGAACTGCCTTTTGAATTTTGTGCACATTTGACTGGTGACAAAAAGACTAGGTGCCAGTGTGGTAAAAAAATACGCCTGTCCTTTGACACTGTCAGAGTGTCAGTGTCATTGTGTCATTTCATCATTTCGTACATCAACAAAAAGGTAACCTACAAGACAAGGAGTATATATGTTCTGTGTACAAGACCTTACATAGACCAGTCAAAAACAAAATGTTGCGGAATATTCTGCGTACCAGCCGCTGGCTGGCACGAAGGCAGATCAATAGTGTAACTCCAGTATTACTGCGCCATTGCCCGCGTGTATCGTCAAAACTCACCAGTTCATCGTTTGACCGCCAATTTTCGTCAAACCCAACTGCTCCTGAAGTTTCCGATGTGGATCAAGCAGTTTATGAAGAAATCTGTAACGAAACTCTTGAATCTCTTTGTGATTATTTCGAAGAAATTGTGGACGCCTCTCCCAATTTAAAAGGGGCTGATGTCACATACAGTGTAAGTATTCCTATTTGATAATAATCCTGCCACTTTTTTTAATGAAAATGAAGTTTATTCCCGCTTTAGTTCGTATAAGTAAGTATGAATCTTAATTATAGTAGCTAAAAATATATACTAGACCATGTAAAAGTTAAATTTTCTGGTTTATTAACAATTTACCAAGTTATATAAGTTTTACTTACAGAATATTGCCAAAAAATCTCATATAGATACTTACATTATTTACTCAATAAGTGTGTTGACGTACAAGTACCTATTATTTTATTGCATGATCTTATCAACAAAAAGACATAAAATGTAACAATAAACAGGTCTTATTTTTGTGGTTTATTTAAATAGCATTGATAACAGCACAGATGGTAAACTGCAAAGGAATGCTAGCCAAACAACACCAGCTAGAATAAAAATATAAATTAAAAAATGTGTACATAATTTAAATAAAATATTATTTTTCTTGTTTCAGGACGGAGTATTAACGGTAGCCCTTGGGTCTAACTATGGAACATATGTCATAAACAGACAAACTCCCAACAAACAAATCTGGCTCAGTTCTCCAAACTCTGGACCAAAACGTTATGACTTAGTTCTCAAAAACGGAGGCCATTGGGTTTATAAACATGACGGAATGAGCTTACATAAATTATTACAAGAAGAAATATCAAAAATAGTCAAAAGCAAAGTAGAATTTAATAAGTGTTCTCATAGTTTAGTTTGAAAATTGTATATTTTATTTGTTTTATAGTAAATAGGTTTTATTGTTTGAGTTTGGTTTTATTTTTTTAATCCAAAATGGAGGTCATCGAAGATGGTAATATTATGGACCGCATCCCTATTTTGTTGCAAAGGGATTTGGAGTACTATCAGGTATTTCACGTTTTTATTTTTCAGTAGAAAATTGTGTTGTTCTAGCTGTATTGAACAAACTAGATCACCAGAAACTTGGTACTTACAATTTTTTTTTTATAATGTTTTTGTATAGTTCAGTTTAAAAAAAATATTGTTTACTACAATCATGTTTTATGAAGTTATTCTATTGTTCTATTTAGTTGTATCATGTAGATATATAAAATAAAACTCAATAATCAAATTATCACCTGGATTTTTCAGAAAAACCAAACAGTACTATCTGAAACTATTTGCAAAGGTGTTGTGGGTGGAAGACTAGATTTTCCCAGAAATGCTTCATTTGCTTCAGTAAAAATAGTACTTTGGCTTGAAGAAGAGTTCTCCATTGCATTCAAGTATGTATCAGTCAAAATACAGATAGAAAAATTGTGAAAAAACTATGGGACCAAATCTGAAATAGGGGAAAAAATATCAGCTGTTCCCTACATTTATGTTTGCATAACTCATCAAAATGTAGAGAACAGCTGATATTTTCTCCCTGATTTCAGATTTGGTCCCATAGTAAAAGTTGTTCATAATGATGAGTAAATTTTAATCACCATTTTCCTAAAAAACGGAAAACGGTGATTAAAATTTCATCCTGTATAAAATCAGTGCTGGCTGTTGCAGTTTGATATACTTATTTAGATTTTGCATCCATGAAGAAATTAGATATTTACTGGCTTAAACATGTAATAATGAAAATTACTATACATACCACAAAGATTAGGAAGTTAATTTGTGATACTTTATTATAATTATGTACTTTCCATATTCAAATTTTTGATGATATTTCCTCTTGAACAAGTATCAACTTTATGCAAGTGTGAAATAAGGTTGATTTCATAATGACTAGGACAATTGCAAAGACAAAAAAAAAAAAATAGGAAGTTGTAGCATAAACTGAACTATATTTAAGTTATTTTACCAAAGACACATTTGTTTACTATTCTGGAAATTATATTGAAAATACTGGATAAATAATACCTACAGACATAAAATCTTGAGTCTACACTTCATGACCATAATATTGTGCTTGGTCTACAGGACCTACTGATGTCAGTTTTTGAGTAAAAAACGTGATTTAATACCTATTAAAGCATGTTTAGTTTAGTAGTACCTACTAGAAAACACTTAAAACTGCAGTATAATATCATACTAAGACAATAATTTACAGACAAGGATCAGGCATGTTCGTGATAACAAAAGAGGATGAGAAAGGGGATTTTGGTGTAGCTAAGACCTCTGACCCAGACAAGTTTGTACAGCTGGCTATCAAATCTGGTGATTCTCTCTTGGGTAGGTACTGTTTAAGTACCTATTTATTTTATATTTTTTTGTTTGTTACCTTTTCACTACTAAACCACTGAACCGATCATCCTGAAAGTTTGCAGATACGTTGTCAGGTGTACAGAAACGGTCCTACGATGCGGTTATCAAAATAACAGTTTCTATTCACGTCTTCCAGAACATCTCCACATGCTAGCGCAAGAAGCTCTCGACCACGCTGATCTCCCGGTACTAACCGCCACCCTTGGAGCCGCGGCGTTGCTGAAGAACAGTCTGTATTGTTATGTGCAGCATATTGAAGATAGTGGCAACCCGGAGAGGTACTCACTACTTCAGGTGCCTACTTATAAAATTGATTTCTCTTAACCTTTTAACCGCCCGACTTCAGATCAGTAGACGTGCCACCAGCGCCCAAAAAAAAAAAACGAAAAATAAATACCTGATAGAATACAGTGTAATTAAATAAAAAAAAGCAGATTAAACGAGCTGTGGTCATAATTAGCCTATAATGTTCCCACTGCTGGGACACAGGCCTTCTCTCGGTGAGGGGGAGTGGGCCGTCATCCACCACGCGGGCCCAGTGCGGGTTGGCAGATGTCACATGTCTACGAATTTTTGGTTCTAGGACATGCCGGTTTCCTCACGATGTTTTCCTTCACCGTTTTGAGAGCAGTGGTGTTGAAATAATTTACACAAAGTAAAGCGCCTGTCTGGGTTCGAACCTACGACCTACAACTCGTAAGTCGCGGCCGAGCTGTGGTATTAGGTCGTAAATATACGACCCTGGCGAAATGGACACGAAAATATTTGTCGGATTAATCCGGCGTAAGTGGTTTAACTGGAACCTGAAATACGAAATACATTAAAGTATTTGCCAACCCGCACTGGACCCGCGTGGTGGTTACGGCCCACTCCCTCTAACCGAGAGGAGGTCTGTGTCCCAGCAGTGGGAACATTATAGGCTGATTATGTATTATGTACGTATTTGCATCCTGCATTACTTAATGCTTAATATATCCCCTGCACGTCTTAGGGTGCGTCTAGATTATGTTATATAACACGTCCAAATGATTTAACATCACTTACCTACTTCTCTATAGAAACATGTTATATAACTATGTTTAATAACATGCTATGTTACACAGTGTGGACAGTTTACTATAAATATAGAACAAGCACAAGCATTCGGTTGCAAAAAGAAAAAAAAAAAACTGTCGACGTAGATAATAAAGAATGACGTCATACGCACTGTTCTGATACAGTTTGATAATTTGGGTACAGCATTCGCCAACGTCCATACTACGTTGAATACACCGGTTCTCGTCCGATCACCGAAGTTAAGCAACATCGGGCGCGGTCAGTACTTGGATGGGTGACCGCCTGGGAACACCGCGTGACGTTGGCTTTTTGCATTTTTTTTACTTTGATTAGTTTTTTGTTTACAAATATTTATTTTAAATGTGAATAAACTTTTATTCATTAGGTACTTAATTAATTTTAGAAAGTTTTTTAATCAAGTTTTACAAGTCATAATCTATCGTACATTCGCGATTTGTTTGCCAAAAATGTAAACAAATATGAATTTTAATTCCTACACAATAAAGTTCAGTTTATGCTACAAGTTCAAACATTTTTATAACTTTGTCAATAGTGTTAGTCACTCTGAAATCAACTTAATTTTCATTGAAATATAGTTGATATTTGTTTAACTTGAAATAGGGTGGGGGTCTGCCGCACTGCGCACTTTTACTATAATATCTATCTATACTAATAATAAAGCTGAAGAGTTTGTTCGTTTGTTTGTTTGAACGCGCTAATCTCTGAAACTACCCGTCGGATTAGAAAAATCTTTTTGCGTTTGATAGCCCAATTTTTGAGGGTGGCTATAGGCTATTTAACATTACTAGCCGAACAAATAGAGAAAAAGCCTGAAAGAACGCTTAGCGAAAACGAACAAATATCACGAGCAGGCGATGCGATGAGACGGGGTGGGTTCGGGGGAACAAGAAATTTCACGCGGACGAAGTCGCGGGCAGAAGCTTGTTATATTACATAATAATATTATATTTTACATAATTATATTGCTAGCGCCATCTATAATTATCATCCTTCATTAATTTCCAGGGTTGCTACAAACGCTACACCACGATGTCGGAAGCTGTTGGTGAAAGAGTCCTCGATCTTCATAACAGAGTGCTGTCTCTGTATATTCTACAAGATTCCGGCGGTCGGCCGATAGATGGCAAGACTAGGACGGTTAACGAGACTGGCACGCCATCTGTACAGGGATGGTGGCTTTACATGAATGGTAAGGGAATTTATGAAATTAGAATGCTACAAGGGTCTTCTGGAGCTCGAATGTCATTGACATGTTAGCGCTGCTGGTAAACATTTGTGAAATGATTGCCAACAGCGCTCCCATCCCATGTCGATGAAAAAATAAGTGGATCCGATTTTGGCCACGAGACAAAAGATCCTTGTCGCACAGTTATCACAGTAGGTCACTAGCGCTGATAGTTTCTTGACACTTTTGAGGTATCGCGACCTTCACGAAACTCACGCGTGCTTCTGACCACTATTTGTTCTCGCGGATACTTATCCGCTTATTAAGTTTATTGAATTTCAATTTTATTTCCATGCGTACAAAGTTGACATTTGTTTGGCAATAAAAACTGCGCTTCGCTGGATTTAAATTAATAATTTAGATGTTATTAATTAAGTACCTACTGAAAAATATGTTACTTGTAGTAAGTTGTAGTTTTGCGTCATGTTCACCGCAAATAAACGTATTTTCTTTATTTCTTTCTAAGTTTCATGGTTTTGTTTTTCCAGGTAGTAGAAGGGATCTTTGGGACACGGTACCACCGCGGATGGCACAGAGAATATTCGCTGGGATGCTTAATGAAACACTGACCATACTTACTGTGAGATACTGTCAAGTAAGTGGACGATAATGTTCTAGAAAAATAGCTGACAGGCCTGTTTTATAATATCTAGAATATCATAAATCTAAGCTAAAAAACCGGCCAAGTGCGAGTCGCACTCGCACACGAAGGGTTCCGTACCACACCGTACAATATTTACCATTAAGTACATATAAAAAAAACAAGTATGTTGTATGGGGACCTCCTTATTGTTGTTATAGCGGCAATGGAAATACACTCTGTGAAAATTTCAACGGCCTCTCTATTACGGTTCATGAGATACAGCCCTCTGACAGAGATAGACGGACGGACAGCGTAGGCTTACTTATATAGGGGTCCGTTGGGTACGGAACCCTAAAAATGAGAAACAATAATTATTTTAAGGCCTGCTTGCTCCACAAATCACTTAATGCGTTTAGCGCTATACGTATTAAAAACATCGTTCTATTTCTGTCAATCGTTTAAAGATGACAGAGACATAATGATTTTTTAAAGATATGCTAATAGGATCATATTTTAGCTGTCATCTACGGAATGATGATATAGTGACTTCAGGGCACAATAAAGACACAACTTTTAATAAAGGGATCTGGGATATTTGCGCGAAAAACATTTCCGCGAATGGACTTTAGCGCGAACGTACTTTTGCACGAAAGACACTTGCGCAAATCCACTTGCTCGAAAGACACTAATATTATTGTAACAGTTGAAAACCGACTTTATGGTACTTAAATTAAAGTTAATAATTTCCATCCACTTCAAACTAGTTTCTTCCCATCACAGACTAACACAACGGAAACGACAACCCGCCTTCTTCTCAACGATATCCTTAACATTCTTCTCTGCGTGGCTCAGCTACTGCCGTCTATTTGTGCGAATGGCTCAGACCTAGCTGGGTTGGACGCTAAGCATCAGACTCGGGACGTTAGGGATGTGCACGCGAAGTGCAATGAGCTGTTCAAGTGTTTTGTTTATAGAGGAGCTGACTTGCATTTTATACATCAGGTAGGTCATAATAAATCATCTTAATTTCGGAAGTCGGTGTCAAAAAACGAAAATGCGAAACTAAAGACACTAACTTCCAACATTAAAGTTATTTTTTACTTTTTAGTGTTCTTTCTTTGGAAGTCGGTTGTTTTTTTTTTTTTTGTAAAAAGATTTTATTTTTCACTTTTTAGTTGTACCTACCCCACACAAATTCATATAACAGTACTTGCTATGTAAATAAAAGTGACAGGAAGCTATTAAAACATCATCAATATAATCTAAGGGGAAAAAATTCGTATTATTGAATCTAACTCGAAAACTACTCAAGCAAAGTTAATAAAATGTATATGGGACCACCCCTGATGCATACCTTATCCATAAAAAAATAATTTTGCAAATCCGTCAATATATGACGGAGTTCTGCCCGAACATACATAAAAAAATATAAACATCCAAATTGAGAACCTCCTCCTTTTTTCGGTTAAAAATAGTGAGTCAACGAACTGGTCGAAGAACCAGTTTTGAGGAAGCTATTTAAAGATTAATAAGAGGACATGAGATTAAACTAACAGGGTCATGTCTACATAGTACCAGTAGTAGGATCGTCTGTAAAGTCTGCGGCAGTTTCAAATAGGAATAGAACACATTTATTTTATAATAAACACAACACAACAATGGCTTGACTTGTTGCGAAAATCACACCGTGCGATTGACCCTTATTTTTTTCTTCGTTTTGCTTATCAGCTATATTAGAATTCGCTAAAACAGAAAATGATTCGTCCTTCTAATGATAATTGTCAAGTCAACTCATTAATTTTATCCAGGAATTCAAAGAAAGGGATCCTCCATCGATTCCAAGAGAGTGTCCCTTCCCGTGGTTTACGTTCGCGAATCCGAAACTGTTCGACAAGTTGGACGACCCGTCTGTAAGGAGTACACACGATCTGTGCAATAAGACCGCTATAGGATTGGAGATGATTGTGTTGTTGGCACAACCGCAGCCGAATTGGGCGTTGATTGTTAAGGTATGTTCGAATTAAAGCCAATACGCATTTATCGACAATTGGGAAAAGGCTAGGCAGATGATGACGCATTTATCGACAGCTGATTGGCAGGAACACAAACTTATATTATTCGGATATTATTGAGACTTCATGTGCACAGTCACCAAAACAGATAAGTAACCGGGGTCGTCGGATATAGTTGAAGTTTAGTAAGAAACCGATGAATGTTTTCGATTGAAATTTAATTTAATAAATTAACTGTTTGTTTTATATTAATTATATTAAATTTTGTTCGATCCCAACTAGCACAAACTGTTGCTTAAGAGCTTTGGAGCTAATCCGATTATTACCAAAGGCGCCAAGCTCAAGCGCCAGAGCGTGCACTGCAGACCTTATGCAGCCGCTTTGGAGCCAAAGGGGCACAACTTTTTGCAATCTATAGTTCCATTAGAACTTCATAATAGTGGCATAAAAGCGCTACAGGAGCTGCAACTAATAATTAACACCACACTAAAGCTCTTGTGGTGCTTATTGAATGAATGACAGGTTTAACTGAACGAATAAAGGATCACTGATCATTCACCTTGTCTCTCATTTATTAAATACATCTGTTGTTCCTGAGTCAGACATTACTGAATACAAATAAATAATAAGTTAAGTGAAGGTAAGTGTTTTTGAGCTATATTTTGTATTATATGCAAGTGGCTACAAACGCAGATCAGTTTATCGTGCATATAGTTGATATTATTGGAGTATTTTTAACGCGCCTTTATAATTACCTCAGAATATCGTAAAATATGTAAAATATTATTATATAAATATTATTATATCGCATACCTACACGATATTGAAATTACATACTTGACTACATTTGTATTTAGTAAGTTGCTGGTTCTATATTTAGTTATATTTTACTACAAATTGCGATAAAAACCTATAAATTTCTCAAGTAATGATAAATAATTGTCTTGTAAACATGTCGTCTATGAGAAGCAGCTTTAACTTGCAACTTCAACCTTAATACTTCCTCTCTGAGCGTCAAAGCGCTAAGTTTCACTCTTCTGAAGGTCCAAGTAATACCTGTACCACTAATGCAGTTCAAGTCTTTACAATCACTTTTATTTCGTACTTACTGCAGATATCGAACCACACTAATGGTTATTTGTTTAGAGATCCGTAGAACTCGTTGAAAACCCTAAAATACAATGATCATTTGTAGCTGCTTCTATATTTTTCGCTCTTTCAATTGTTTAACACTTACTATGTCTTACCATGTTTTCAGAATGCCTTTCAAAATAATTCAAACTTATAATGAACAACAAAATAAACAAGAATTTTGCATCTGTCCATCTAAGTGGGAAAAACATGGAGTGTTACACTGGCTGAACAAAAAAATTAAAAAAATTATGTAAAATAGAAGATTCAACTCCACAACCAAACTGGACTAAAATAAACTGCATTGTTAAAAGGAACAATATTATGTCGCACGAAATTGCTGACAAGCAGTTGACAGAAATGTTAGATTGTTCGACAACAGAACAAGAAGCCACAGAACTCTTTCCAGCGCTCTCGCCACACCTTATCGGACCAACCAACCAACTTGAAAATTTCAACATTATACTATATATTATATTATTATTATTATATTATAGAATCGCATACACTGCATCTCAATGACACTGATTTTTTCCTATTTCGTATGTTAATGCCATCGTGAAGCATACTGCCCATTTCTTCAATAAAAACTTTTAAAAAATCATGCAAATCTTTTGGTTTAGCTGAACCTAACTAAATTCCACAAATAATAGGACTTATGTGAGGCATTTCAAAAATACTGCACAATACAGGCTAAAATTGTTGTTTGGCGCTTTTGTAAATAGGTAATCCGTCTATGTTTACTAAAATCGATATATTTTCCAGTATAACTTTAGAATTTTCTAAACTTTTTATAATACTATTTTTCAAATTATTGTGCCAGTATTCACCTGGATCGACAAAGTTTATTGTAATTTCTCTTGGTGTACCAAGTAGTGAGCGTGGATCTTTAGGCATAGCGTTAGGAGTAATTTGGTTTAAAATTTGAAATAAGTCTTTTAAAGCTACATGTTTACATTTGTGTTTCAGCGCCCAAATTCATATTTGCTCGCGATAGCTCCATTTTCTTTCACATTCGACATACTCTAGTTTATATTCAGTTCGCTGCCCGAGTCCAGTCTAGAAAAAGAAACAATAAATTACGCAAAGAAGGTTATTTTACTTTATTTTTGTAATATAACTTACTTTTCCTCTGTAACTGGTCCGTTATCAGTAATTGAGAAAACAAAATCTACGGGACCCTCGCTTGTGTTTGTTGAATAGCAAATAAAATAGCAGAATGTATCCAAATGAGTAGGCAATGTCCGTTACTCTCCTGCTTCTATTGTGAAGCCTTAATGTCGCTATTAGTAAAACAGTCGATCCAATTCCTACTTAAGTCTGCGCAAAAGAACAAATCACTTCCGCAATGAAACTTTCAGTGGCAGAACAGTGATAAATATATCTTTTATACAGTTCCGTTAAAAAGTCTGCAATTAAAGTCTTTATGCAGTTCTGAAGCGTACAGCAGCGGCAATAGAAACTTTTTAGCAGCTTTAAGCTTTAACATACATGTTTTAACTCTCTTTTAAAGCTATAGACGGCAAATGGGTTGTAAAATGAACTCTTATAAAACCTAGAGTGGCATTTGGTTCAGTTTCTGCTACCCCTAGTGATATTTGCAGCTATGAGCAGTTACGGAAGCAATAGTAGAACTTAAAACCACTTTCTGAACCCCTAAAGCGCTACTGTACAGCTACAAGTTGCAAAATAGGCTGCTATTTCCACTAGTGTGCTAGTTGGGATAATATCCATCAGTTTCTTACTAAACTTCAACTACGGAGTATATCTGATGACTCTGGTTACTTATCTCGTTTAGTGACCGTTGCTTAGATGTTTGAAATAATCACTCTGAAAGTTTGAAGTAATCAAACATCTATAAGTACAAAAAAACTTTTTTACAAACAAAACAACCGACTTCAAAAAAAACTACAAAGTGATAAATAACTTTAATTTCGGAACTCGGTGTCGTTGGTTCCGCATTTTCGTTTTTTGACACCGACTTCCGAAATTAAAGTTATTTATCACTTTGTAGTTTTTTTTGAAGTCGGTTGTTTTTTTTGTAAAACAGTTTTTATTTTTCACTTTTTAGTTGTACCTACTCCACACAAATTCAAAAACACTAGTGCATTGAGGAATTGAAGACACCGACTAGAAGAATCATCAGAATTCGCATAGAAATGCCGGAGATGCAGTACATTTATGCATATAACATCGTACATAAGAATAATTATATAATGTATTATATACTAAAACCTTCCTGAAAGTATGTAGATCACATTAGTGAAAGAATTATCAAAATCGGTTCATTAGTTTTTGAGAAAATCGCGGACAAACAAACATACATACATACATACATACATACATACATACATACATACATACGGGTCGAATACAGAACCTCCTTTTTTGAAGTCGGTTAAAAAGATGTAAGCAAGCAAAAATATGGATGTCACGTAATCAGTTTTATTTATTTATTTTAGGTTCTCCAACAAAAGATATACACTAAACATTATATAGTTAAAGGACGACAAAGTATTTGGTAGGTGTACTCTTTCAATTTGACCACAGCATGCACAATAAAATTGACAACTAAGCTAACAAATTAAATACCTAACACATAATAAAGGAAAAAAAAAATACAGTGGAACATAAAAACAATAAGTTCTGTAAAATATTAAAACATAGAATAATAAAATAACTAATATTAACATAAAAAAAACGAAAAGAAAAAAAAAGCATTCACAATAAATTTTTAAGACATTTCTTATACAGGGTGTAATTTTAATCACCGTTTTCCTCTTAAGGGGTCATTGTACTCATCATTATGAACAACTTTTACTATGGGACAAAACCTGAAATTGTAAAAAAAAATCAGCTGTTCCCTACATTTTGACGAGTTATGCGAACATAAATACCTATAGTTAAAAAAAAAAAAAATGGCGCGTGAGTAGGTATGCCACGGACCTCCGACGCCCTTTCACATTCCTAGTCCCAGTACTCTCGGCTGCGCGCTGATATGTCAGTCAGGCAGTCATACAGTCGGTCAGTTTCTCCTTTTATACATAATTATATTTCGTTACCTACCTAAAACAATTTTTAAAGACTATAAGTACACCATTTGAAATAACATTAGAAATTTAAACAAACCTTTTTACCGTCCGTTCAACCGATTTTGACTTCTGTACCGTAGGTATAAGGATGACATTAAAAGCAAAAAACGAGGTTACAATACCAATTATTTACTGCATCTGCCATTTTTCATGCCACCAACACGATAGAAGTCAAAATCGGTTGAACGGACGGCAAAAAAGTTTTATTTAAGTACAGAAATTATTCAAGGTAATACTTGTCTTGTATGTTAATTAATGTAATTCGTGTTGTACCGTTTTAATTAACTATAAATAAATTACCGTTTCAGGTCCTAATGATGCGCGACTGCCACCTCGCCCGGCTGCTCATCATCCGCGCCACGCGTCACATGTGCGTGGACAACCTCAAGTGGCCCGCGGACGGGCTGTGGTACAGTGTGCATGACAGGCACAAGAAGTGCAGCGGCTTCCTGTGCACCGCCGACGGGTTTTGCAGGTTTAAGGGGGATGTAAATCGTGAGTAAACGTCTATGAACGACAATATTGAAGAGACTGCTAAATAAAATTTTATAATAAGAAAAAATACTAAAAAGATTCCTCTGAAACGTAGCAGAGTGAAATAGGTGAGCTAAAACTGCGCAATACCAGACGTAGACACGGTATTAGTTAGTATATTACGATTCACGCACGATCAACTGGTTAGTTTTGGGAATGGTTATTTGTGATGACGGTTAAGGATTCAAAGTTCTTCATATTTATTCGTCCAAAGTTGGTGAAACTGATGCGTGCTTGCGTTCCTGTGACGAAACACCGAATTTGTATTAGGTTTAAATCAGCGTTAGGAAGTGGCGCCACCTGTCGGACGTAATTAAAACATTACGTTTACCCATTATTAATAATAATTATTATCGGTCTTAACATTTTGCATTTTAAAACCCAAGTTATAAAAAATATTTTTTCTGAGGCTCGTAGCTAAGTAATAACAGTTGCACGGGTCGATCGATTAGGTTAAGCTACACTTGCTGCGGTCGGTCCGTGGATGGGTAACCGTCTTTACATTCCGAGACCCCCCGTGCATCGGAAAGCACGCTAAACCGTTGGCACCGGCTGTCATTCTTGGATCTTCGACAGTCGTTACCTTCGGGCCGCCAGAACCCCGAAAGTGTGACAACCAGTCTTGCCAAGGAGTATCGTAATACCCAGTAACTAGGTTGTGAAGGTCAGATAGAAACGCTCTATGTAAAATACTGGTATTCAGCTGCATCCGGTTAGACTGGAAGCCGTCCCCAACATATTTAGGAAAAGGCTAGGCAGATGATGACAAATATTTTCATTTCAGCGGGAGAAGAGTTAGCTCGCGTGGCGGGTGCTCTGACATACGTTATAGCAACTATCGGCAGTAAAGCTGAACTCAAATCTACGCTATGTTACGCGCTGGAAATCTCTGGAAGGGACTGGTCAGCTTGCTTGGATAAACGGCAGGTAAACACCTTATAAGATAAGTGATCATATAAAAAAAAAAAACAGTGGCACTCCGGGAGTGCCGACAGAAGTGAAAACAAAACACAAACAGAATACTTTGCCATCACTCACTGACATATCGGATATACATTAAAACCGAGGACAGCCGCACACATCCGAAGCGGTGTCGATTACGGTAACAGTGGTGCGAGTTCAATAGTTTTTCCCATCTCAAAAAATGCCCAACGCGCCTAAAGAAGTTTTCACTTCAAAAATTGTTCTGCACAATTAAGATGCGCCTTATGAAGTAAACATGAAAAAAAAACACGAACCGACTGGACGGATTAAATATATCCAAGCTATTTGAATTGAAACACACGCATCAGCTAATTCGCTGCTATTATGTCTTGCCAAAAATTCTGTTGCATATGAGATCTACATCTAACTTTTTTTTTTGTTTTCAGGTGTGGTGTGACAGAAGACCTCCTTGGCTGGCTGGGATACTAGCAATAGTGGGCTCTATTTTACAGTTCATACCCCCAATCTTAGTCAATGCTGTGCAGGGAGGGGCTTCAATGTATCAGGTATATTCATGTAGTTTAATGATAGTTTTTTCTATCTGCATAATAAAACTAATATAAGTAGTATGTTAATCTCACAAAGCGACGCGCGCTTCACTTGGGTTTACCATGTGTACAAACACGCTGTGAATGTGTGTGTAAGCGCAACAGTTCTCGGTACCGCCCGAGATACGGGCGAAGTCGGAAGTGTGTGTGTGTGTGTTATGTGCTGACGCTACTCGTCCTCACGCACACATTCACAGCGTGTTTGTACACTTGGTTGCTACAAGTAAAGCGCGCATCGCTTCGTGAGATAAAAATACTGTATTATCAGAAGGCTAATTATCGTAATTAAAAACGTTCAAAATCTGGTCGCAGTCTCATCTCGGCGACAAAAAAAAAATTCAAAAACTTGTCAAAATGTAGGGAAATTAGAAGTATTTTTTGACAGATTGAGACTGAGATCAGACTGCGAACGTTCTTAAAATTACGAGAATTACCCCTCTGAGGTCTTAGTAAAAGAGAACATTCGGACGGTATAAATAACATGATCGAATTACTGTAATAAAAAGTTTAGGTAATTCTCCTTTCCTGTTGTTAGGTAGTCGACCTCTGTACAAAAACAAACAAATATTTGGCATAGCTGAGGCGTCGACGTAGGCTTCCTTTTGACCACGCGCTTTGAAATAATAAAAACTTTCGATAATATCGCACGTTAATAATTAAACTTTATATTATGGAATCAGGCGTTACTTTACGGAAATCCATGACATTAAGATGTTATGTGTAATATCTAGTTTTAATTCCGTGTAATAAAAACCCAGGCTTGGATGCTGGAAGCAATCTCACCTTCCCACGCTCATGCATATGCTGATGCAAGAAAGGTCCCACCCTCCCGCCCTCATGCAAATGCAAACATGCAGGAAAATGAGGATAGCATGCCACACAACCGAACCTATACTCGACACGTGTTTCACCCCTCCACGGGGCATCCTCAGGAGGATGCCCCGTGGAGGGGTGAAACACGTGACACATGAGCGTGGGAAGGTGAGATTGCTTCCAGCATCCAAGCCTGGGTTTTTATTACACGGAATTAAAACTAGATATTACACATAACATCTTAATTAAACTTTAATACACCTTAAATTCCGACGAATATTAATTCGAATGTAGTGAAGCTTAACACCTCGTTTTTTACTTCCAGACAATGGCTCTCTGCCTATCCTGCATATCAAGATCCCTGGACTGTGTTCCCCGCAGCTTCGTGAACGCATGTTCAATCATAGAGGGCACTTTGCCCTCCAACATAAACCCTGTTGGAGGTTCCGTACTGCTACAAATGCTTGTAACCGTCACCTATGAAGAAATACAAAAATGGGCTGATGAAGAAGTTGAGAAGGAAAAGGAAGGTGAGCGCCATCTAGTGGCATTGATCTGAAACGTCTTGGTTGGTGTGAGCGCCATCTAGACATATATAAAGGAACTAATGCGCTTTGACTGAGATTGCAATGGTGTGAAAACTTTTTTGTTTGACCGTTTCTGGTTGTCGTCGTTCTAATCTAATGATTTTGTATTTTATTAACAAGGAGATATAATAACATTATCTTTTATCAGGCCCTGGACACTTGCCTGCTAGCATTTCGTTAACATCCAACAACACACGTCCATAATCATCGAAGAGCTAGGCAGATGTGTAGTGTTGTGTGTGTTTAGGTTTCATTAAATAGTCATGAATTAATTATTTCTTTTATTAAAGTTTGTTTAATTGGCAGTAGCATCTGCAGCGAATGGGGAGCCACACACTATGAGCGCAAAATCTAATAGACCGAGGCCTAAGCATGTCAGGATTGCTGGTCTTGGGCAGACAAGTAAGTTCTACCACAACATTTTATTTCTTTTATTTATATGAAGAATACCAACAGCTTATATACATTCAACATTGATTTACAATAGTATTGTAGCGGTATCTACAACGCCACATGCGAACTACGCGTCATACTGACGTCACGCTAATCCTGCATCTTGCAAGCAGAGTTTACTGCGCAACTAGCATAGATACAACGGCCTGACATTAATCATCGGGCAGTTGCCCGCCAGACACAACAGCCGTCTGGTCGGAGGATCCTCCCTTTTCTATAGAGTATGAATAAACTTTACACTCTGTTCCTCATACCTCTATAGTATTTAGGAAAGGCATCTATCAATCCGCCCTGGGCCCGCGTGGTGGATTATGGCCCTCTCATAGAGAAGAGGTCTGGGTCCCAACATTATAGGCTGATTATCCTATGAATATCCACTTTAATTTCATGATCATGTGTGTTTAATGATGTAAATGGTGTCCATTATTTTTTACGTTTTTTTTTAAATAATTTGCTATTTTATTATGGCGGAATGTGTCCTGTAAATTTACTAAAGTTTATGAAAATAAAGATACTTCTTACTCACTTACTTAATTCCTAGCCCAGTTAGACTTATTTAAAGTCTAGCAGCGCCCCGCGGTTTCACCTGCATAAGTCTCGATCCCGTGGGAATGTCGGGATAAAAAGTATCCTAAGTCCTATCCCGGGACTCAAACTATCGCTATACTTACCAAATTTCATCTAAATCGGTTTAGCGGTGTAAGCGTGAAGAGGTAACGGACAGACAAACACACTTTCGCATTTATAATATGGATTCCATTTTCCCCGCAGCCACCTCAACGTCCCTAAGTTTCGACGGCAGTCACAGCAGTGCTTCATCTATAGCCCTGGCCGTCGCCGAAGCTCTGTGTTCCATAGACGAAGACGACAAACATACCAGAGACATACAACTGCTCATAGAACGGGCGAAGAGGAAAGTGGTGCTGTCTGAACAATTCGGGCTTGAAGACTTTCCGGAATTCGCCGAGTTGTTTGAGGAGGTAGGGTAATATTTTTATTATTTACTCTACCTGTCTATGTTATCTTGGATATCACTGACATCGTGAAGGAAAAGATCGTGAGGAAACTGGAAATAATAATTGATATTTACTGAAATCGAAACCGTCATCGCCGCGCCGCCTTGAGCAGGCGTGGTTATCAATGATCATGCCGTCTCTGGATGAGAAGAGACCCTGCAGTGGGACAGTAGAAGGC
This sequence comes from Hydraecia micacea, assembly GCA_914767645.1. Classification (NCBI taxonomy): domain Eukaryota; kingdom Metazoa; phylum Arthropoda; class Insecta; order Lepidoptera; family Noctuidae; genus Hydraecia; species Hydraecia micacea. Next base: position 4,342,223 of record OU611783.1, on the reverse strand, counting down.
TGGTATTGCTATAATAATTTTGGTCGGCATTTTAGTTTTACCATAAAACTAAATACTTAAGTACCTCTTTTCTACATGAATCGGCGACCATTCTGAACTCAAAAATTGAGTATCTATTCTGCGTTCGCGATTTATTTTCCAAAAATGTAAACAGGTATGAAATAATGGAAAAATTATTTAAATTCCTACACAATAAAGTTCAGTTTACGCTACAACTTCAAACTTTTTCAATAGTGGTAGTCACTCTGAAATCAACTAAAATAGTCATTGAAATAAAGTTGATAATTGTTTAACTTGAAATAAGTGCGCAGCACTGCGCACTTTTACTATAGGAGTATATCCCAGATATTCATAGAAGCATTTCCATTAAATTACCCCAGTATCAAATATTAGTAGCGCTTCTGACAAGCCGTTAAACCATGCTTCGCTCCCTTTTGTGGATGAGAAATCATCAAATCTCCCGCTCTGGGTGTAGCGGAAGGGAGTGTCAGACTCTTACTGACTAAAACCCACCCGTGTTCCTTCCTTAGCCCTTTATGTTCCGGGGCAGCGGTAACCCTTTCGGACAATCCCGCTACCCGAATAATCCCGCTACCCAGGACAATCCCGCTACCCAATACTGAGCCTATGATCAGTATTGATTATGCACAGAATGGTTTCAATGCACGAAGTGACCTCTGACCTTTGCGTGACTTTTGTTTAGCCACCGAAAATTAAAGTATGGTGGACTACTATATGGTGTATATATTAGGGAGGATTCTATCTAACTGTCTACAAGGTTCCAGAGATAACTGCCCCGTTGGTCTCGTGGTCGCAAGCGCGACTGCAGAGCGTCGATTCCTGGGTTCGATTCCCAGGCCGGGCAAAGTGTTATTAGATTTTTCCATTAGGAATTTCTTAATAACAGCTCGGAGTTTGGAAGTTGGCGGTGTGATACCTCCGTGCCTCGGAAAGCACGTTAAGCCGTTTGTCCTTCGCCTGATCTCTCTCCGGTCGTGTCGGATTGCCGTCCCATCGGACTATGAGAGTGAGGGAAGAGAGAGTGCACTTTGCATTATAATAATCTCCCGCGCCGAAGGCTAGTCTCTGTCTGTTAAGATTGGCCACCGCGGCCGAAATATGGTCTGGAGGGCAATAGGTTCAGGGTTCCTTTGGAGCTAAAATATTGTATTACATTACGAAACTATTTGAACCTTAACTTTTTAGGGTGACGTACCTGGATCAAACGCCGAGCGAGCGAGTGATGCAGCTGCCCTAACTAGTCAAATACTTATGACATCGCCTGGAAGAGATAGTCTCCGTGTAAGTACGAACTTGCCATGGAACCCATGTAATGTTACCTTTGCATAGAGCAGAGCAGTGGTGGCCTAGTGGTAACAGCCGCGACTTACGAGCTGTAAGTCGTAGTTTCGAACCCAGACAGGCGCTTTACTTTGTGTAAATTATTTCATCACCACTGCTCTCAAAACGATGAAGGAAAACATCGTGAGGAAACTGACATGTCCTAGAAGCAAAAATTAGATGCGCTGCGGCCCGATGCGGCTGTAATGTACGCTTGTCTTAAAAATCCCTATAGTTAACTGTAGAGATTATTCAGATCGACACAAAAGCCAATATTGCGTTCGATTCTCATGTAAAGGGCTTTGTACCTACCTGTCCGCCATTTTTTTTTTCCAAAATGGCGGCTACGCATGAGACCTATTTATATCGATATCTGACATCAACGCAAGCAGAAAACAAAATAAGACCAAACCCCGTAAAGTGTCACGTTTCCAAGATATTGCGTGACCGCCATATTGAAAAAAAATCAAAATGGCGCGACAGTGGGTATGAGGTTCCTTAAAAAAACCTTCAATCCCCTTTGAAAGCTTTGTAACGTTTTTAGGTAATTTACGAGCATCTCGCGCTACACTCCGAGTGGATATACAAAGAGCTTGGCATTCAAGACTCGTGTGACGTCGACATACCATTGAACAAGACTCCGCTGTTGTACACCATGTTTCATATCGGGAAACAGCCTTTTGATCAAGTGAGTCATTTAAAGCATTTTCACTGTTATCTCAATTTTTTTTTTTATGTTATGACCTTACTAAGTATACTCTATTTGAAATAAGATTAGATGTTTAAATAAACCTTTTTGCCGTCCGTTCAACCCATATTGACTTCCGGTTCCATCACAAAAATCTGACGAAGCTGGAACGGCATGGTCAGTATGGCACGCTCATATTATGGCCGATTGTTTAGCCAATAGCATGATGTCTAGGCACGAGGTTCGAAAGCGTTCGTCTGATTTCTCGTCATGTGAACTGGGTCTTAAAGTCTGAATAAAATCCTAAGCAGGAATGTTTATTTCCTTAGTTCCTCCGCGGCGAGTGGCCAATACCTTGGAGCAAGTTAGTCTCCGTAGCAAAAGCCTGGTCTGGTCTGGAAGGAGTCCGGGTCCACATCAACAGACGTACAGACGTGCGTAATATGAAGACCCAGGGGAAGTCCAACAAACAGTTGATGCAGCTTTGTGCTTTGTTCAAGTCCAATAGTGAAGGACTATTGTAGTGTGTTCGGGTGAGTTCGGGAAAGGTCGGATCCACGTCAACAGACGTCCATAATATGAAGATCCAAGTGGCAACAAACAGTCGATACAACTTTGTGCCATGTTAAGTCCAATAGTGAAGGATTTTTGTAGTGTGTTTGGGTGAGATCGGGAATGTTCGGGGAAGGTCGGGACCTAACAACGGTCGCTGTATGAAGAATTGAAGACACAGGAGAAGTACAAAAAGGAGTTAATACAGCTATGTGTTATGTTCAAGTCCAATAGTAAAGGACTTTTGTAGTATGTTCGGGTGAGTTCGGACATGTTCGGAGATTATCGGTTGCACTGATGTGCACATTAGTAAAAACGTAACTTTCATGAAATTATGCTATATTTTTTATGCCTTAATGTCCAACGGTATTTAGACATCTGTAATGATGTAGCCGTAAAGACAAGTTCGTATCTGTAATATGTACTTGTTGTTAGATACGCGGTCATAATATGAATGGCCGTGGCGTGAACACGGTTCCGTCATATTGGAACGGCACTTATGAAAGTCTGTCGTCATTTTCACTAGTATTTGACATTAAGGTATCAAAAACCGCTTTCATAGGAAACCAAATCTAAAGAGTATTTATTATTATGTAATAAGTATATCGATGGTAAATAAAACAAGTCATTAATACTGTTACTGAGGTTTTTTATTTAATATTACTCTGTCTTACCTGCAACTACATGGCAAATTTCGAAAAAGCATTGAAATTAAACTAAGAAGTCTTTAACTGGTGCCCTGAGACAGTGAGGCGGGGTCGCGGCTGACCATGAAGAGACCGAGCCGAGCCGATTTTTTTTCGTGATATCAGTGTTGGTCCCATAGTAAAAGTTGTTCAGTTCGATGGTCTAAAGCACCTCTTAAATTTTATCGGGTTAATTTTTTAACACCTTATAGGTATAAGTAAAAGTTAACGACTAATCGTGGCACAAAAAAGTTAAACCTAAAATGCCAGTTACTTAGTGAATTATTTCAGTAAAATCTGCAAGAAAGACTTCCTTTACACACATAAGTTTTGACTGCAACATCACAAAACAAGCCATAAACCTCGATTATTATAGTGTAGGTACTATCCAAAAACAAGCGCCATAAAATCCTCACCACTCATATCAAGCCTCTCCAATCTGCCACCAATATCTATAAAACGTCAACACTGACAAGTCCACAACTCCGTGTAAAATACAATATTCTTCAATAAAATATTCACAAGGACATGAATTGTGAAACATTTTTCCTCTTAGTTCAGAAACTGAAGTTGGTTGGGGTAACTTCTCTCGAAGTCAGTGTCATAAGTTTTATACGGGACTCCATGTAACTTCTCGTCATAGACATTGACATTTACTAAGTTTAAACACAGTAGATTCTATTAGGAGTTGCTTGGTAATAAGTTTCCGGAGTGCCGGGAGCCAGGAGGCAAGAAGATCGTAATTTTCTTTCGATATCTGATATTTTAAACGCGCAACCGGAGTTTCTTTTTGTAAAGTTTTCTTTGTGCGACGCTTGTGTTTTGTTATTGGAGATTGGAAAGGTTAAAGCTTAGTGTAGTCTTCCCTTGGGTCACCATGGCAGTAAGGAATCGATTTAGGGGGGCAGGTTGGTATGGTAATGCTGGGATGATAGTTTTTGTTTTCTAAAGAAATGATCTAAAATTAATAAATGAACTTATATTTTGGATACGTGGTCTCAGTCAATATTAGAAAAACATCAGATTGTGTAATAATTCACCCCCTTTTTTATGGATGGGAAATCATCTAATGACTCCTCCCGCTCTGGGTGGAGCGGAAGGGAGTGTCAGACTCTTACTGACTAAAACCCACCCGTGTTCCTTCCTTAGCCCTTTATGTTCCGGGGCAGAGCGGTACCCCTTTCGGACAATCCCGCTACCCCGGATAATTCACCCCTAAGACTATGAATTAAGAACACTGAATAATCGTTCTCATTCTCCTGGCCCTATCCCATTTTATTTGGGGTTGGCGCAACATGTCTTTTTCTTCCATACATTCTCTATTATAGATAGTGCCATCCACGAAGACGCGCCCCACTCTTCATACTAATCGCTACTGGTGATCGCTAGTTAATACCGCTAGTATTTTGATACACACTAATTACCCACTAATAAGTAATTACTGTGTATCGACAAAACTAAAACACTAGCGGAATGTTGCACACTTGTACTGTAAGCGATTAGGAAGATGAGTGGGGCGCGTCTTCGTGGATGGCGCTATCTGTAGCCGTCATCTCGGTAGTAAACCCCTTTCAGCCATATCATCTTTCACACAGTCCATACATCGTTTTTTTGGTCTTCTAAATCCACATCGAACAACGTGTAACTAATTTGGTTCACCCAAATTTTCCACGATTTTGAATGCCACAAACCATTTCCAGTCATAACTCCGTAAAACGTTCACATCCGCCTTGAAAACTTCAAAATTAATCAAAGAAACATCTCGACCCAAACCGAAGAAACAACCTGGGAAAAAACTCGCCCCCTGGTTGTGTCCCGGGTTGGTCAAGATTGTTTTATAAAGAAAGGATCTAAAATTCATAAAATAACTTAATTATTGGTGAAGTAGTCCCCATCAATGTCAGAAAAACATTACCCCTGAGGCTATGAAATTAAGAACGTATCATCAGTACAGTAAACCACCACTGTACTTAAAAATTCACAGCGAAAAACGAATCTGGTTTGCCCATATTTTTCACGATTTTGAATACCACAAACCTCTACCAGTCGCAACTCAGTCAAACAATACGTCCACACTCCACACCCGCCTGTAAAACCTCAAAACTAATCAAAGAACGCACTAAATCCGAAACGCAGCAAATCCAAGTGCTTTATAAGCCACGAAAACGGTGTATCGGAAACCGAGGCAAATAAACTTGATCTGGGGTTCGAAGCCCAAATCTTTGGTGGGCAAACACTCGCTGTGTTGCTACACGTTACACTCTATGCTGTTCGACATGTTAGATGTAAATTGAGAACCAGTCAAATGATTACTAGGGGCTGAGAAGTCGAGGGGAGTTTTGATGAGTTGTTTAAAAATATTTTAGGCAATTCTGTTGAGTCAACTGCTACATACTTGCAGAACGATACGTGTAGAATGGTTTCAAGTCGTCACGTTATATAAAAACGCGTTGGCACCTCTTTTCTTAAGGCAATGTAGCCCATTTTTAACTTGAAATACCTGGTGGCCTACCATGATCTAATTAAAAACGATTCAAAAACAAGACATTTCAGTTTAGGTTCCTAAACTGCATCGCTTGAGCTGCTCTATGGACGTCATGGTACCAAACAAGTATGAATGAAACCAAAACATGCGACTCAGTTTGGGACAATCGCTGTCAGCAGATGGCACGGCCTAAACTGAATCGTTAAACTGACGTCATGGTACGAATTAGAAGAACAGTTCAGTTTAGGTCCTAAAATGGATCGCGTTAACAGCTTGTGGTAGGCCTCCTGCACCCTAAATGCGTAACACACTATCAATCACAATTTGAATCATTTTGAAGAATATTGCTAATCCATTGCTTCATATGTTTGAAAAATTTGTCTGCTCAACAACGTAAATAACGCAATGAATGTTGTTGAACTGTCAATGTGAAAGCCACTGCTACTGATATAGTGTGTTACACAATTACCTCGTTGCCGTTGGTGCCGCTTTACTGCTTGGCATCTTGCTGCAGGTCAATAAACAACCTTTGGCAATATGATGTAGGTACTGAGTTGTGCAATGTCATTCGGAAATTGCACCTTCTTTTTAAAAAAGCTCTAATCGTGATTTGTAACCAAACAATATTCCACTAAATAAAATCAAGAGAAAAAAAACTATAAGTAGGGAAAAAAATACACAAGAATATACTTTACGAGTCTCAAGTGAGTTACCAGCTCAGGGTAGAGGTCGGATCACCGAAGTTGTCCCGGAATTTATTCAAAGCGCGCCGCGGACGTGATGCGATTGTTACATTCCAGGACGATTCCAATCAAATTTTGATTTATTCCTTTTGTTCCACTTTACATTTTCGGTAATGTCCGACTGATTTTGTTGGGTTTTGACGTGGGATCAAGTTCTTGAAAAGGGAATGAAATAGGATCGTGTTTAGGCATACAAAGCCCGAGCTTCCCATTGTTTCCTCTGTTATCAGAATTTTGTAAATAACTACTACTCAGGAAAATGTAGGACTCAATAGCTATGGAAATGTATAGTGAAGTTATGACGAATTCAAAATTCGCCAGGTTACCTCAATCAATAAACTCAGCCTACCGCAGTCCAGTGCTGAACATAGCCTACGACTTCCGCATCCAATCTGTCCCAGCCACCTTCTTAAGGTCGTCGGTTCATCTACTGGGGGGGGCGTCCTACACTACGCTTGTCAATACGCGGTCCCCACTCCAGGACGGACTCGTCTGCTCCACCGGCTATCGGTCCTTCGACAAACATGGCCAGCGTCAGCTTGCTTACTCTGCAAGCTATGTTGGTAACTCCGGTTCTTTTCCAGGTTTGCCATCAAATTGTATTTCCATGTTGAAGTATTTTCCAGCTCCCTGATATAGGCCTCAGGTTTCAAGCACGATCTTCTTACTAGGTAGGCCTAGTCAACACAATTCAGCTTACTTTTGCAATAAGACACCTAAAAAGTGACGCGGATAACTGCTACAGTAAAACGTTTTTCAAACAACGCTATTTTTAGTTCCATCCCATTTTTTGCTTTGATATATTACGCGGAATCTCCGACGATAAATTGGAAGGCATCAGTTCGGATTTTACCTTTCAATTTATTGATGCAATGTGACTTCTTTCCCTAAAAATGCTTGGTCCAAACATGATCCAAACCAACAGCAAAATGGCTCTAGGTATAAGTACTTAGGTACTGTTTAGCGCGCTATTCCGCGTAATTGTGGTTTAAGCGCCGTAAATGACGTAATATATTAATGAGCTGTGAGAATATATCCACTAGCGTTAGGAGTCGGTTTATCTATAGTACAGTAAGCGTGGGTGGATATGGTAATCATTACCATAATTCATCCCGTAAAATCTTGCTGACATTAAATGGGGATTTCCCTACGTGCTCTCTACCTACTCTTTTAACAAAATGTAAAGGTTATACATATTTCTAATGGCCTTGGGGTTGCATAATTTTAATGACTAATGATCGAGTTACAATAAATTGTTTGTACTCGATTACAATAATCGGCAAGAAATCGTGTAAATTAAAAGCGAAAAGAGAAGGGTTTGCTTAAGGAGTCGTCAATATTGAGATGATGCATGACCGTGATATTATCGTGTCACTTTTCAATCTTGGTATCTAATCTTCTACTCTTGTGTCAACACTTAATATAAATCTTTTGTCTTTCTCAAGCACCATTCTTTAACTCTATTGACTGCCCCGTTTTTTCCAGTTTTTATTTATCATATTGATACAACCTGTAAAAGTTCGCATTTTTTATTTGACCGTGTTTATATTTATTTGACCGTGTTTATATTTATTTGACCGTGTTTATATTTATTTGACCATGTTTATATTTCGGTACTTGCGAAATATAGGTGTACTATAAATAGGTGCACCTCTGGCTAGCCCTTCGGAGCATACAGAGGGGCAATTCTCGTAATTTTTTTAAGAACGTTCACAGTCTTATCTCAGTCTCAATCTGTCAAAAATACCTCTAATTTCCCTACATTTTGACAAGTTTTTGACATTTGTTTGTCGCCGAGATGAGACTGCGACTATATTTTGAACGTTTTAAATAACGAGAATTGGCCTTCTGGTGTGGTGTGCGGTGTGGTTTTATCTCAACTCATGGTTATTTGTAATCTGGCCACGACGACATCTCCATAAAAGATAGTTCCCAGTTTACTCCAAAGTCGGTAAAGTCCACATCTTATTAGACACTATTTCATTACTGACCACCACCAAACGTTCCCATTTTCTGCGCTCGCAATGCAGCCAGCACACTGCGCCTTATTACTAATCATACGATATCCGAAACACATAAACAATAGGTCCCAATTTCCTCCACAGAGGCGACCTCGTACAATCTTCGAGAACTATTGACGAAGTTGTGGAGTAAGCATAAATTGTGTCTCCAGCCAATAGTTTGGAAACTAAATGTTCCCTTTGTGAGCTATCTAGTAGCTCTGGGCGCAGTTGGCTTGGCTTCGTATAGGTATTTGCTAAGTAAATTGAGACCAGCTTTGGTGCTTGCTTCTTAGTTGTGAACTACAGGGTCATATTAAATTAGCTAGCGAAACTGCAGCCGTGATGGATTTCGACATCTAAACACGATAAAATAAAAATGAAAATGTTTCATGTTTTTTTTTGTCGACGACCGCTGATCGTTTTATTATTTGAAGGATTAGTTGAGGAAATCTGTTTTCTTTTATTTTATCGTGATTCAATACCCATCACGTCTGTGAAGTTAACACAAGAAGAAACAGTTTTGTAAAACTATATTTCAAGTGACTGCATTACTCGCGGTCGATGACCCCACAAAAAATACATCAAATTGTTCACTTTTGGAACGAAATTCTTCAACAGAGCTTGCGGTAGGAGTAAAATTGGAGAAATCATCACGTAACGAAAAAGCGATATGAATGCCCCCTCCATACGACTTTTTATTACATTATAATAGAGTCGAAAATGGTTTTCGAGGGTGTTGAAGCCGATAGTGACGTCAGAATGAAAATCCAAGGTGGCGGCTGCAAAAATTTTCAAATTTTTCGTCATTGGTGTCGTTTTCATGAGTTTCGAGGGTTCTGAAGCCGATAGTGAGGTCAAAATTAAAATACAAGATGGCGGCTTCAAAAATATTCAATTTTACGTCATGGGTATCGTTGCCATGGGTTTCGTGGATTCTGAAACCGATAGTGATGTCATAATGAAAATAAAAGATGGCGGCTGCGAATATTTTCAAACTTTCGCAGCCGCCATCTTGGATTTTCATATTGAATTTCGTACCTGCCGGGGATTCCCCGACCCCTCACGTTTTTTTGTTTCATCATATTTAGATATCGATACCCATCACGTCTGCGGAGTTTCGCTAGATAATTGAGTTTTACTCTGTATCATAAGGGGAGGAGACTTGAGATTAGAGTAGAAGGTAGTAAGAAAAGCGAGTCCTACAAAAATTTTAGTTCCTTTCGTGTTTGTTTAATTAAACATTACTTACCTACATAGCCACGAAAGTTTTTACTAAGCAAAGGTCCACCTGAATTTTGGCTCCGAGGGCCGAGCTGCGTACCGTGACTATAATTAAGAATTAACAACCAGAAAAACCTAACAATTACATTTTCTATGACCTCAACCGCAAAATAATGGTAAGGGTCCATATCATAGATATAGATACACCTAGATAACGCAAGAGCAACTACTTCGCGTGCCATAAATCGCACCAGCTTACGTACAAAAATCGTAAGCCGCCACTTTCGCGCTCAGTCCTGTGTACTGCTGGCTGAGTGAGCGTGAGCGCTGGTGCTAGAACCCGGGGGTGGGGCGAGACGAGTACCGCACGCGGCGGCGTCTTTGAATCGATTTGATTTTCCCATCACTAAATAGTGCCTGTGACGTCATAGTAGGTAGTCAAAAAATGGCACGCTTGGTTTTCATATAGATCGTGATACTAGCATTATCTAGTGATACTAGTCTATCTATATCAGTGGTCCACAGTTGTGTGAGGAAGAGAAACTAATTATGGCGTAGGTACCGAACTAGCGATGTGTTTCAAATTCAATTTATTTTAAAACTGATGTTGTTTTAAAATAAATTGAATTGAAACGTTGATTTTTACAATAATTAAGTAAAAAAACCGTTTCATTGAATAAATATTAATTACAGTTAGGTAATTATCCTACGAATATTCATTCTACATCGAAGTAGGAATATGGAATGCATATTCTTACAAAAATAATCATTAAAATTAGTTTGCACCATCGATTGACGTCTATGCTGCATCGGCGATTTCATGTGATCAAGAACTATTGGCGTAACTGCAACGTTAGCGATCTTCCTATAGTATCGCTACGTAATTCAATACTAAATCGTCAATAAACATAAATCATAATAGATAATAGAAAAAAATATATATACACTCTTTTGTAGGTATTTCATTTCAATTTCAGAAAAAACACGTACCTAAGTACATTTTTGTGTCAAGTGTATAAATGAGGTAAGATAGTTGACGTTCAACGCATGGAGATACAGTTAAACGGTTTACTTAGCACGAATTTACTCGCCCAACCACACTATAAAATAAATGATCGAATGAGATAAAATAATATAAACAAAATCAACTAAGTACTTAGTTCGTTTAGATAGGTACTTACCAAAAAACTATTACTTGAATTAAAAATAAAATTACATAACCACACGAAAGAATAAAAACTAATTTCAATAAAACTTCGTTTTTCTCGTGTTCTGTTAATTAAAATACTCTCTCAGATCAAGCCGACGAAGCTTTGACCTGAATCGATTGAAAGGAACATTGTCTTCGAAAGTCTCATTGTTTCATCTCTCAATACCTAGGGCTCCTATTTAGCTACGAGTAGATAGAATATTGTACTAATGTTTGCTGAGAGATTCTACTTTGAATTATTGATGAAAACGAAATTTTGCATTTAAAGGGGCTTAAATTGGAAAGGGAGAAATGTCACGATTTGATTACCGTTATGTCTGTAATAGGTTCTTGTTTTTGATTTTCCTAGGAAGGTTTTCTTTACACAAGTATGTCTCAGGTATACTAGCGGTGGTGCCCAGGAACCAAAAGCGATAACATTGAACTTGCCTAGGAATGAAAATTCAAATCATTTAATCTACTCTATGCGCGGAAATAATCACACTAATATTATAAAGGCGAAAGTTTGTGATTGTGTGTGTGTGTGTGTTTATATGTTTGTTACTTCTTCACGCTCAAACGGCTGGACCAATTTTGATAAAATTTGGTATGGCGGTAGCTGACAGCCTGGATTAACATATAGACTACTTTTTATCCCGATATTCCCATGGGATCGAAACTTATATGGGTGAAAGCGCGGGGCGCAGCTAGTATAATTATAATTGTAACTTTTGCAATGCAATGCGTTGCGGCGCGGCCTTAATATTTATCTGATTTCATCTCCTTTCGGGTACTCTGACAAGTATGGACAAATAGAAAGTACCTATAACGTTGTTGTCCTTTCAAGGTTCAAACTATCAAAGTCCCCTTAACCTTTTACAACCAAACACATTAACAACCCAACATATTTAAACAACACGAAACCTTTCTCTAAATGTTTCACTCGTGTCCCATATTGAGTGCTACCGAACTCGGCCTGCAGCAAAGTGCTTCCTAACTAAGCTCAGACTTGTTATTAAGTGCTTTGTACTACACATAGCAGCTGACTCTGTTACTAAGTACAGATTGTGTGGACTTTATGAGATAGGCAGGAAGGTTGTAATTAGGTACTTATGTGATGTGTGAATATGAGGGAGACGTCGTGTGGAAAGTTTTGAGTATGATGGCTAAAAGAATAAAGTAAGGCTAAAGAAAGAATAGACGTATTGTTTGGAGGATGATTGAATGGATGGTGGATGGTGGAATGGATCAGAAAGAGAGTGGATAAATAAGACATGCTGCGCCGATCGCATATAAATTTAGATTAGGGCAGGAGGATGATAATACTATGAGCATATGTAGGTACCCAAGGATCGTAAAAAATACACCCTTATTACAAAACGAGGTTTTCTTTATCCAAGAAGGCCAATTCCCGTAAATAAAAACGTTCAAAATCTAGTCGCAATCTCATCTCCGCGATAATTAATGTCAAAAACTAGTAAAAAATTTAGGGAAATTAGAGGTGTATTTTTGACAGATTGAGACTGAGATCAGACTGTAAACGTTCTTAATATTGCGAATATTGCCCCTAAGGTTTAAACCACCGAGCTAGTTATTGATTTAGGAACCTAACTGTTATAGAAATGCAGTTCTTTATAAAAAAATACAGCTTAGTTCGGTGCTAATTTGTCATTTTCGTATTAAGAACTTTGTGTGAATTGAAATAAAGTTCGAAATACAAATACTGGTTTAGGCTAGAACTAAAGTTAGATTTCGTTTTGTAATTTAAGACAGATAGTGTTAAGTTCTGCCTAATCTATCCTATGGGCTTTATTTTGACAACCTATTTATTTCTCGAACTCGTCTCGTTTTTGTCCCTTGGTCCCTTAAACCCTTAATGTTAGTTACGTAATAATATAGTAATAAATAATATAGAAAGAAATATAAATAATATAAAAAGAAAGAAATAAATAAAAATAATGTAAAAAGAAATAAAGAAGAATTGTTTATTCTGCACAAGCAAAACGCACATTACAAATAAAAAAAAATAAAAAAATATATACACATACAACGTAGACAAAAGCCTCGTACTCAAGCTTAAAAAAAAAACATGTAGGAACTTAAAAAAACACTTCTCAGCTACAGAATAATAACTATCATCCAGCATCATAACTAAATTAAACCCACACATATATTTCACACCACTTTTAACGGTAGGTACACAAATTGCGAAGCACTATTCAAATTAAGGGCAGCTTATAGGATTATTTGCGGCCGTCTGCACCATACGTACCTAAGTGTTCGCTCATATTTGTTAGAGCATTAGCAATAAAATATTACCAGAGATGTTTGGGTCCCCCTTATGTTCTTATACGTAATTGGGGATGGTATCTTGCGTAGTAATTAACTTGGTAGGGTTGATAATGTTTTGAGTTGAGACTCTTGAGAATTTTAACTGCCAATCTAATTTTAGCGCACTTTCCTATTTATTTTTTTCATCAATAGAAATAAGTAATAAATTATAAGTTTAATTACCCACATATTTGTTACTGTTATAATTATTTTACTATGGAAGAGCGGGGTCTTCTAACACGGGCAAAAATGGCTTAAAAGGAGTCCCCAAACACAACCTGTAACAAATTTCTTGAATAAAACATTTTGTATTTGTATTTTTCTCTCGATATGTACTGGAACTAGACCTTGACTGTTGTGTCTTAAGAAAGACTATTTTCTGCCCGCGACTAATTTCTTGTTCTCCGACCAACCCGCCCCATTTCATCGCATCGCCTGCCCGCGCTATGACTTCGTTTTCGCTCAAGGTTTTTTCTGACTTTTTGTTTTTGCACAACTCCTAAAGGGTCCTAGTATTCACGTGATGTTAAGTGGCCTATAGCTTTTCTCAAGAATTGGGCTATCAAACGTAACAATAAGTTTTCAAATCCGACTTGTAATTACAGAGATTAGCGCGTTCAAACAAACAAACTCTTCAGCTTTATTATTAGTAGTATAGATAAGGCCTAAAATGATTTAAGAATTTGTATGAACTGTTTTACCGAATTAATCTTACTCTTCAATCGAACAACATGTAAGCATCAACGCGTCGAAGCTTAGAACGGTTACAGCAAGACCTAAATAATGAATGCAACAACACCAACAATGCCTGACCGCACTTCCTCAATGCACGTCGCCCACGCTCAAAGGGACCTCCACCACGCCCCGACAATGGCGACAAAAGTTACAAAAGTCATTGCAATCTGCAAGCGGACGGTTCATATTGCACCGTCCACGACAATGGTGGGGCAAGTTTCACAATTTGTGGTCGGAACGTAAGAAAATCGATGAAGGGGAACTTCCCAACTATTGGTCCGGGACACAATTTATTGGTGAGAAGAACTTGCACAATGGCTTAGTTATACGGTGTCGATCTTGATTTGAGTGTTTCCAGGATTTCTAGAAGTTTTAAGTTCGTATCTTCCATTTTGCTTATATATTGGCCTCTCGTTGTTATCTTTAGAAGGGTTTGTTAATGAAAAGTGAGCCATGAACGGGCTTTGATTTTTCATTAGTCCGATTCGCTTGTAACTTGTTAGTTTTGTGAAAATCTTTGTTCAGTTTTGTTGAATGAGCTTTTTAATCAATGTTCTTCTAGGGATATTGGCACTTAATTGTATCTGTTAAAATACACACATCAAAAGTGTCTAGGGATCAACATATATTTTTGCAATAACTTTTCTCCTGATTGATATTAATTAAAATTTTCTTTAAGGATTCATCAAATAAAGTGTTTTCGTTTGTCACAGTAACGATAAACCAAGTCACCTTTGCATTAATAAAGAAATTTGCCATTTTCCTAATAAAGGGATTTTTGACATTTGAACCACTAACACAAAAGTTCGAAAAAAAGACTGAAATAACAGTTTTCTTTAAAATTTTATTGGGTAACTTAAACAATTAATAATCCGTGTTTCTACCGCGAACACTAACAACACAAGAACATCGGTTTGGCATACTCAAAATGAGTTCATCCAAATCACGCTGTGGAATGGCAGCCCATGTTCGTTGCAACAACAAAAAAAGGTCTTCTTGCGACTGGATACCCTCCATATTCGGCAGAGCTCTTCTCTGTAGCATATCCCATGCATGCTCAATCGGGTTCAAGTCTGGCGACTGAGCAGGCCAGGGCAGGACATTGATGTTAGCTGCGGCGAGAGTCTGTCTTACAACTCTTGCGGTGTGCGGTCGTGCATTATCATGCATTAACTGAAATAAGGGACCGATTTGCACTTGTAGAGGAACGATGACGTCTGATACAATCGTCTCAGCATAAATTTGAGCGTTGAGGTTGCCTCTGATCCAAATCAACTCAGTTCTTCCGCCGATCCAAATACCCGCCCATACCATGATGGTTCCACCACTATAAGGATGGACTTCCTGGCAGGATTTTAATCGCTGTTGGCGTCCAGGGGTTCTCCAGTGTCGTATACGTCTTGTATCCGGTCTCATACCAAAACGAGACTCATCAGAAAAGCACACGAAACGCCATTGTTCTTCTGCCCAATTTCTGTGTTCAAGAGCCCATTGATATCGAATCCTACGATTGTGCATTGCTATAGGTGGTACCCGTAGCGGTCTTCGGGAATGAAGGTTCACTTCATGCAAGCGGTTTCTGACTGTTTGGTCGCTAATTAAGTTCCCTGAAGAGTGATGAAGCCTCACGGCTAACATCATGGCGGTTATTGTTGGAGCTCTTCGAGTTAAGATTTGAATGTATCGGTCTTGTCTCCGTGTGGTGCAGCGATACCGTCCTCCATGGCGCTCAGCCACGGTACCAGTGCTTCGGTAACGTGTCCAAAGTCGACTGATAACACTCTGACTTGTATTCAGAGCTAAAGCCACAGTACGTTGCCGGGAACCAGCTTCTATCATTCCCACGGCTCTGAGCATTTCTTCCCTGCTTAAATGACGTCGCCGCTCCATAATAACGTTGGTTTTAATCAGTAGTAGGGAAACAGTAGCACTAATAATGTCTTCAATGCGTTGTATGTTTTTATAGGGAAAATATTGACAGCTGATTTTCATCTTTTACTCGAATTTGATTCACAGTTCCTGATTCAAATTATGAAATGCACCAAAAAGGATCCATATAAATTTATAAAATCATAAATTTATTACAAAGCCACATCTCAATCTCAAGAAATCCGCATAAAAATGCTTGATCCCTAGACACTTTTGATGTGTGTATTATTAGAACTGCTTCGAATGAAAAGCACCACTTTAGCGTTATTTTCTGAATGGATTCATACTGACACTAGACATTTAATGATACTTTGACATCCTAAATAAATTGTGTGTTTATGATATTATTTTAACCAACATACCACAAATTGTAATTTTGATTCACAATTATGCAAACAAAAATGTTAATACCTACTAACACTAACCTACTAATCTCGGTCCTATAATAAATGTATGTACCTAATACATATTTGCACGCCATACGTGGCAGAATGTGATAACACCATTGACTAATCTTAAGACCATTAAACTGTAAAATTTTCCCAATCAACTTTGAACCTTATGCTTTAACGACAAAGTTGAAAACCTATTAAAGAAATTTGACAGATTGTAGTAGCTTGATTTGCTGGCGTCTGCACCATATTCTGACAAATAAATGATTATGGATTATGAACCTATTTCCGGATGACCGTATTTCCGAGAGTACGTCCGTCTTCGTCCGTCTCTCGTTCCATCATAGACCTCATCCATCGCTTTCCATCAGGCGTGATCGAGTCAAGAGCGGGCCCATTCAGCAATAAAAAAAATCATAATCTGAATTATTTTTAAGGATATTGCTAATCCATTGCTTCATATGTTCGAAAACTGCTCTGCTTAACATTGTAAATAACGCAGTCAATGTTGTTGAACTGTCAAAATAAAATCGATTCCTACAGTTACCTACTGATAATGTGTCACGCAATTACCCAGCTGATAACCCGAACCACATAATGCATAGCATAAACTGTGGTATAGTATCTAATAGTCAGTATATCCAGTGGAAGGCTCCACCAAAAATATTATCATCTTACGCTTGGCTGCTTTTGAAACCAATACACAACGCAATCTTTTTTTTTTATACTCTGCTGAACGTTAGAAAAATTCAGTGCAAACTAACCTAACATCTCTAACGTACCTGTGTCTATCGGTGTTTGGTTCATTTTATGGCCTTTTCATCTATTTGTTGACAAAACTTTAATAAAAAAACGGTAGGTATATACATAGTATACCAATAGTAGTCAGTTATCCCAAGGCAATCGTTCTTCTCCATAGGTACCTACGCTTTAGAATGGGTAACTACCTTTAGGTATATTTTTGACTGACCGACTTCTTGACAATTCAAAAGTGCCTGTAAATGGTTTAATTGAAATAAATGCTTTGAGTTTGAGTTTGCAAGGCTTTGTGTCGTCTCAACTCACGCGTGATGGCTATTTCAGAAAATGAAGTACTTTGAAAATACGGTCAAGGGAATTAATAAAATTGTTAATGAAATTGACACCCTTTGTAATTTTTTCGTGTTATAACCATTTTACACAAATTAAAAAAAAAAATTACCGTTGTGATTTGAATATTATACGGTATATTTAGTTTGGTAGTCAAATTTTTTAACAAATATTTTCCCTGACTTTGCCTACTTTTTTTGAAGTTGTAAAAGTCACATTTGTAGTCAAATTTTTCAGATTTTTAAACCGATGGTTATGTATATGAAGGAATCTACTGACTCCAAATTCAATTTACACTAGATAAATATCGGGTCAGCACTGACATGTCTCGAGTTTGGAGTCAGTTACTTACCCTGTCTAAATCAACCTTAACATACAGTTCTCTTTCACAAGTAGCACATAGGTAGGTACTTAAAAATACAACCTTTCCTTCGCAAGATGCTTGCAAGAAACAATTCAGAAAACGAGCGTAAAGTTTTGATTTATGCACACATTCGGAGTAAGAGCTTAACTGACTTATGATTAACGGTATTACATACGTTGTTCTGCAGGAATTGCTCTTTAAGTAGTTATAACGGTACTTAGTTTTGTATCGTGTTGTAATATAATGTATAGGCGGAAATATAAGACGCTGAGGAAAAAAAGTTTCATGGTGGAACACGCAATAAGGTCGAATAGAATACTCTCTATTATGTACACCATAGAGAGCCAGCACAGTGGATACGGCCGTGACTTACGAGTTGTAGGTCGTGAGTTCGAACCCTGTCAGGTGCTTTACTTTGTGTAAATTATTTCATAACCACTGCTCTCAAAAACGGCGAAGGAAAACATCGTGATAAACCTACATGTCCTAGAAGCAAAAATTCGAAAACGTGACATCCACCAACCCGTACTGGGCCCGTATGGTGGATTATGGCCCACTCCCTCTCAGAGAGAGTGAGACCTGTGTCCCAGCAGTGGGAACATTATAAGCCTATAATATATGTGTATGTCTAGAATCCATATGGTGTACATCATAATCGGCTGATTATGATGACCCGGTAGTTCAGGTCTCGTCTCTAATGCACGAAGCCGAGAGTTCAAACCCAGGCAAGTACCATGTGACTATTTCAATTCATATGTCATTTCTGTGTTTATCTTGGACATTATGTACTGAATAGCTTCTGCCTGTGACTTCGTCCGCGTGAAATTTCACCCTCCCCCCATTTTCACCCTCTTAGGGGTGGGATTTCGAAAAACCTTTAGTGGATACCTACTCTTCACAAAGAACACACCCTCCAAATCAAGTCAAGCAGCCTGCTGTGTTTCGTCTATGCGTGGGAGTTCCAGTGCCTTAGGCATCTTCTTGGCACGCTCGTTCCATCATATACCTCATCCATCGCTTTCCATCAGGCGTGATCGAGGTCAAGAGCGGGCCCATTCAGGAATAAAAAAAAACTGGGACATCCCGACATCGGACACTTGTCCACCAAAGACGACACCCATCTGGTCGGAGGATCCTCCCTTTTCTATAGAGGAACTTAGGGATGGGTGAACTTTACACCCTGATAGGCTAAAAATAAATAAATGAAACAAATTATTCTCGCTGTCAGTTTGTCGTAAAAGCTGTGAAGACACTTAGCGAATGAATGAATACGAAACATCTTGATAGAGGCATTTAAAGATTGATCCTTGCCATAACAGTAACTCAAATATGGTTCTCAAACTCAACCGATTTATTTCAATTAAACCAATTACAGGCACTTTTTAACTGTCAAGGAGTCATTCAGGCAATCGCATGACAAATGAGTTATCGTGGCACGTGAAACCGAAAGCTGATCAGTTTCATCAGAATCTACGGGAAGCAATATTGCTCAGTTGTTTTGATTGTTCGGAGTTTTGCTGCCGACAAAACTATTATAAGGAATATATTCCGACGTTCCTGAGAATTGCCAGGAGCATCGAGATATATTTCTAGTAAACACGTTTTGCATCATGTTTATTAGTGAAACAAGCACTAGGTAAGGTTGTTAGTTGCACCATTGCATGGAAAATTAATACCTATATTATGAAACTGGAGGTTGTGTTTCTAACGAACCTGGGTTAGCTAAAGAAACTGGCGGCATTTACATCGCTACATGTGAACTACGCATCACACTGACGTCATGCAAAAACCTGCATCGCGCAAGCAGAGTTTACTGCGCAACTAGCATATATACAAAGTCCCGACATCGGACAGTTGTCCACCAGAGACGACACCCATCTGGTCGGAGGATCCTCCCTTTTCTATAGAGGATAGGTGAACTTTACACCCCTGTTTCTCATACCTATACTCCAGCAAATATTTAATTAAATAGACCAATACATGCTCACATTAGTCAGCCTAAAGACAGTTTTGATACAAGTCTGTGCATCACCAAACTATGGGTTTCAAATCCATCTGCCAAACGTGTTTATCAATCCAATAGTCTCCTGTGATTGTTTATTGTCATCATCATTTCAGCCAAACGACGTAATGTGCTAGACAGAGGCCTCCCCAAGCACCGACAATTGGACCGGTTCTGTGCTTATCGCGTTCAGCAGATTCCTGCGACCTTCTCAAGGTCACCGGTCACTGTTTATTTTCTCGGTCGTTAAAGCCGTGTTCATCAGTGGCATAGGTATTCGCCAGCACATCAAGCTACCCGAAACTGTCATATTTTTCCAATCAACTTTGAACCTTATGCTTTAGCGATAAAGTTGAAAATCTATTAAAGAAATTTGACAGATTGTAGTAGCTTGATGTGGCGACAGCTGAAAATAAGATCATTTCGATGATATCAGCAGACAATCGCACATTTCTAAATACGACTAGGTAACCTACATTGCAAATCCCTTTGCGCGAAAGATTTCACAAAATATCAAGCAGGTTTCAGTTTTTCCCATTCCCGGTAGGTACTTGTTCATCGGAAATCTAAAAATAGGTAGATATGTATGTCAGTTTTCTATTTAATCAGCGTGGGAGATCAGTACTGTAGCTCGATGTACACACGGCTACACATCAAGCTATACATAACCAGTATAAGCTGAATTCTGATTGTATGAAAAACCTATACAATGCGAGGTCAACTCAAACTGGAAATGTAGGTATAGCTTGATGTGTAGCCGGGTGTACAACATACCTTTTTTACGAACGTAATTCAGTTTCCTAACATTTTTATGCTGTCCCGTTCCAGTCGCAAAGATCAAGAACGTAGCGCGAGCTATATTTTATTTTTTAACAACTAGAAGTGACAACCATTGTTCGAGAAACTTCCGATGCTCGCGTGTGATGCACGTTCGAGTTTTTTTAGTCGGTTTCGCTTGTCACTTCGCGTTAGTTGAAATTTTTTAACTTTTCTACTTTTTTCAGTTTGTTGTACGGGTATGTAAATCGGAGTGGGCAACTTGTTTTTTTTAACGTTGAGGGTAGTTTTTAAACTGTCAGATTCTTGATATGTAACAGGAATTATAAGCGTAGACTTATTTAACGAGTTTTAAATGTGAGTAGAGACTAGAACATTTACTTGTAACATAACATCGATCTGCTCTAATGTGTCCCCCTTCCATGAGCTGAACAATGAGGACAAACCTCGACATTATAATACAACTTGATTTTGCAAACAAACGAGCGAATATGTGTAACATTTCACCGAGCTAGATATATGCATCACACGCGACTATCTGATCCGACATTTCAACAAAGAGTTAAAGTGAAATACAAAGGAATGTTATAGGTAAATGCTCATTCGCTGTGAGCATTACTTCGAACACCATGTCGAGCATTCGCTGGGACGTTACATTACATAGAAATGCTTTTGAAATTAAGCTTTTGCTTTTATTGTACAGACGCCAGCACATCAAGCTACTACAATCTGTCAAATTTATTTATTGGATATTCAACTCTATCGCTCAAGCATAAGGTTCAAAGTTGATTAGGAAGTTTCGGGTAGCTTGATGTGCTGGCGTCTGTACTATACGTAAGAACGTTACATTACATGGAAATGCTTGAGAAAATGCTCTAGTGTGTATTCACCTCAATGTTCAGCACAGTACCCTCTCGAAGAGTGGAGGCCTGTGTCCCAGCATTGGCAATATTGTAGGCTGATTGTGCTAAGGTTCACTATAGTTTTCTTCACGATGTTTTTCTCTGTATCCATTGGTGTTGGTGTGATCTCAGACCAAGGCAAGTGCATACATTATTACACTACATTGAAAGTCGTAAAACTAATATTTTACTCCCCTTTGATCCGCAACTTGCTGCCCTAAAATTGGATTACGTACTGGCCAAATACCATGTCAAAAAACAAAACAAACAAACCCAAAACTAGCTCGAGCACAAACAACTCAAATAACAAAGTAACCTTATATCCTTTTACCCAATTTCCATTTCGTAAAAGGTCGTATATTGCTTAACGCGAATTGGCTTATAAGGATGGACATCTACCAAGTACATCTCATATCGTTTGGCAATCGGCCCAGCTACATCCAGACGTGTACTTTATTTTCCTATCGGTAGGAGGTACTAGAGGAATCTTGGAGTCTTTTCAGAGGTAACTACAATATGGTCATAAAATTGGAAAGGATTGGGGCTGGAAAAGTGGTCTGGGAAGTGGTGATTTTGCGGCTATGGCAAAAGTGGTATGGTTGAAAGCTATTAGACTTTTTTATATTCGTTCGGTGTGCTCCAGCATATAGATTTACATGAAAGTAAATATTAAGTAAGTAAAGGGGGCTCGTGGCTAAATAATAACAGTCGCACGGGTAGATCGATGTGTAAGCTACACTTGCCGCGGTTTGTTCGTGGATGTGTAACCAATATCCATTATATACTGAGACCCTTCCGTGCCTCGGAAAGCACGTTAAGACGTTGGTCTCGACTGTCATTCTTAGATTTTTCATAGTCGTTATAGGTACCCAGAATCCTAAAAGTCTGACAATCAGTCTTACCAAGGGGTATCGTGTTACCCCGTAACTGGGTTGTGGAGGTCAGATAGGCAGTCGCACCATGTAAACTACTGGTATTCAGCTGCATCCGGTTAGACTGGAAGCCGGTCCCAACATAGAACTTGGGAAAAAGCTAGGTGATGATGATTCTATGCAGGTCAGTAAAAGAAAACTAATTAGACACTTACTCGAAGGCTGTCTCTTCCAGGCGATGTCATAAGTATTTAACTAGTAAAGGCAGCGGCGTCACTCGCTCGCTCTGCGTTGGGGACAGACACGTCACCCTAGAATATTCAAGATTATAATAAAAAGTATAACACATAGCAGATTTAATTAAGGTAAATTTTGTGTATCTAAACATGATGTGTATAGTTGAATAGGATTTATGAGTAGAAAAAAAATAGACTACTGATAACTAAAAATTTACCTTGATAACTGCAGCATCTCCAATGAATATAGTGTAGCCGACTAGACTATAATCATTGAAGATTTCGTGACAGCAAGATGTACCAATACTACTTGCTTTCACGAAATCTCTGCCAGCGGAATTCGAGTACTGGAAATACTGGGTCTCCGTTTCAAATCTTATTCTAGGAAACTACAAAGTAGTAGGTACCTACTCGGGTTATCGAATTTCCCTGCAAGTCATCCCACAAGTTTCAATGCATTGGTATTTAATAACATCTGGAATATTGCCTTTCGATTTCTGAACTTGGCTCACATCCAAATTGATAATGAAAAGCGTCGCCTGCAAATAATAATGCATTCGTTTTGAACTTCATGGTGGCGGTTTAAGTTATAACTTTTTGGGTTCAGCTGCTTAAAAAAAAAGAAAATGCATTTAATTAGCACATACTAAAGGACAGACAAATACACAATACATTAGATACATGCATCAGATAAATACAAAATATAAAAGATGAAAATAAGCAAATACGAGTCTCTTTCGACACTTTCATTATCCTTAGCCATACCTAATAACTGGAGGCCCGTTTTTTTAAGAACGTTCGCATTCTTATTTCAGTCTCAATCTGTCAAAAATGCTCCTACGTTTTCTACATTCAACTTTTGGGAATTGGCTTTCTGATCACGGCCACCTTCATTTGTTTTCTGAATTTTCTAGGAGTGACTATTGAGATTGGTAGTTGTTTTTACACCTATTGTCATGTTACCAGCCAGTCAAATAAAATCGAACCTTATTTTAGACGTCTAAACTATCAAGGAAGAAGATTTTTGCTCGTCCATGTGATCCTTGATTCTGTAGAGCATTTTTTCTAATGCGCTTTGCAAGTTCAAACCCAACTTAATATCGTGTTCTGCGTGTCCTGTCAGCTGCACGTTACAGGAACTGGTGGACGCTGGTGATGGCGCCAAACAAGTAGCCGAATTCTGGGACGAGTCCATTTAGATTGGTATCGACACGCTAAGAAGAAGAACCCAACTAGTCTTATTTCCCTTCCAAGGTAGTCTCAGTCAAAATTCTAAGAGGACACTATCTCGTCCATATGTGGAATCATCCTATAATGGTCCCACTTCTGGGACACAGGTCTCCTGTCTGGAAGTGGGGAGTAGCTAATCCTCCACACGGGCCCAGTGGTTGATGTAACATGTCTTAGATATTTTAGTTCTAGGACACGCCGCGCCGGCTTCCTCACAATGGTGTTTCTACTGGACAACCCGTGCTTGTCTCGTCCATATGACAAGATTGATTTAAAAATTCTTTAACCTTTTTATTTTATATTACAGACGGAACCTTATCACAACTTTCTCATTAGCAGCACCTCTTTCTTTTTAGTTTATTTCCGTAGATAATTAAAAAGCAAATTGCTACCTCTAAGAACTGGATTCTTTCAAAATCTCTGAAGTGAACTGGCAAAAGGAAAAGTAGCAAGTACAGTCACGAGCATAAATTCCGTAAACTTACACAAGATTCAAAAGAGATTTTCTCCGAAAGACTGATAATCCTAAAATCTGCCTTATCCCAACTATGATAAGGTCAGCTTCCAGTCTAACCAGGTGCAGCTGAACACCAGTATTTTACATAGAGCGACTGCCTATCTGACTTCCAAAACCCAGTTAATGGGAAACACGATACCCCTTGGTAAGACTGGTTGTCAAACTGGGCTTCTGACTACCCGTAACGACTGTCAAAGATCGACGAATGACAGCTGGGACCAACGGCTTAACGTACTTTCCAAGGTACGGAGAGGTGTCGATATGTAATGGATGGTCACCCATCCACGAATCGACCGTAGCTTACCCTTCGATTGACCCATGCGGGTGTTACTATCTAGCCGCGAGCCCCTCAATTTTCTCCTAAAGTTTTGATAGATATTTTATGGTGTTACGAACATGTGTAGTCCTAGCTGCGCCCCGCGGATTCACCCGCATAAGTGTCGATCCCGTTAAAATATTGGGATAAAAAGTAGCCTATATGTTAATCCAAAGTGTCCGCTACCTCTATACAAAATTTTATCAAAATTGGTCTCGCCGTTTGAGCGTGAAGAAGTACCAAACATATAAACACACACACACACACACACACAAACTTTCGCCTTTATAATATTAGTGTGATTACTGAAACCGTACTAACATGAAACAGAAGGCCAATTCCCGTAATTATAAACGCTCAAAATCTAGTCACAATCTCATTTCAGTGACAATCTCAAAAACTTCTCAAAAATGTGGAATTTTTGACAGGTTGAGACTGAGATCAGACTGTGAACGTTCCTTAAATTACGAGAATTACCCCTCAGGTCTTTTCTCAAAGTTACAATTTATATTTCAAGAGTAAAACGCTTTTGTATTTTGCGTGACTGTAAGGTATTTATGCTCGATACTGTACGTACGTACTTTGGAGCGGTATCAATAATGTCTTGGTAGCTTCGGGCACGTATCAGCACAGTAAGGAATAAAACGTGACTGTTACACAAACGCCAAGAATTAATAGACTCTCGTTACAGTTTTTGAGCGAAGTAGGCATGTCGAAGAAGTCTTATCTTTGTCTGTGCGCACTTCAAATATAATAGTACCTATTTAAAAAAAAAACAATGTGTTTTTGGGGTATTCCTCGAAACGCACCAAAAGTACCTATTAAAATATATATATATATATATATAATTTTATTCCTCGAAGTGCATCAACTATGAAACATAGAGAAGAGCATGAAGGATTCGTAATAAATGATATCGGTAGACGTTTCATTTGGTGCGTTTCAAAGTTGGTGCGTTTCGAGGAATACCCCATTTTTGCAGTGTACGTACTCATACCTTTGTAGATAATGATAAATTCCATGTGAAAAGGGGCAATTTTATATTGCCATTACCCGGGCTTAAATACTTTTTTTAATGTTGACCAACTTTATTTTGTAAAATTAACAATATCGCTTTTTAACCGACTTCCAAAAAGGAGGAGGTTATAATGTTCGACTTTGTTTTTTTTTATGTTTGTTCACAGATTTCTCCGTCAACTGTGGGCCTATTTTTTTTTTTTTTTGTTTGAAAGGGTATACTCTCAAGGTGGTCTCATTGTCATCAAGTTGGAATCTGATGAGAGGATCCCATGGAAATTGAGGGTAACCCTCAAATTTTATAGGCAAACCTATAGCGATTTGGGTATTTTTTAAAGTAACTTGAGCATTTGCTCTCGGAAATCATCAATTGGTAAAGTGGAGCTGATGATGAAAACCACAGATGGCTATCGGAACTACTCAATGATAAATATTTCACGGGTTGCGATTCGATTACTTTAATATGGTTGCTAAGCAATTTATGCTCGTCACAATGCGAATGGTGAAATGGAGCTGATGGTGGAATACCAGGAGAACTCCTCAACTATTAACCCCTCTGCAATCTGCACATTAGGCTATACATTATAATATAAACAGACCCACTAAAAAGCGAGAAATTAAAACTTCTTACAAAAAAAAAACAACTGACTTTAAAAAAAAAAAACTACAAAGTGAAAAATAACTTTAATTTTGAAAGTCGGTGTGGTTGGTTCAGCGTTTTCGTTTTTTGACACCGACTTCCGAAATTAAAGTTATTTTTCACTTTTAATGTTTTTTTTTTGGAAGTCGGTTATTTTTTTTTTTTTTTGTAAAAAAGTTTTTTAGTTTAAGTTACTAACATTAGTATTTTAAGTGCAGGCCTTTCAAGCTACCAGTCACAGTTTTAGTAGACCATGAATAAATTCTTATTGTCTTTTTAAGGTATTTATTTAATACCTACGCAATGTCAGCCATAAACTATGCCAAGATTTTTTATTCCAATATTTAGATACGCCCCAGATACCTAAAGGAATCTTCATAAAGTCCACGTGGACAAAATCAAGCGGAAAAAGTATTCCATAAAACACGACTCTCATAAAATAAGTCTTTACCTGTCTCATTTGTGCCACCCAAATTTAATATACCAAGAAAATATAGTTGCAATATGAGTCAATACATGCAATCAGTGTCTTGTGTTGGAACTGTGCCAAAGTAAATGGGGCGGTGTGTCTATGAAGTTAGTGAATTCATTGGCAGAGATACAAATCTCTATGCAGTCTCCTTCGAGTACAAAACGTTTTTAGTGTGAAAGGAGGGTTTGTGAGGTTTTTTGCAAGCTAGGACTTATAGCACGAGGGTAGGACTTCCTTGGTGGATGGCAGCGATAACACCAAATAATATACTTAAATAGGTTTTTAAATTCGGTTGGCCCAATATTCAATTAAAATATAAAATAACAATACAGTACAATTACATTAATTATTTGTATAAAGGTGAGTATAGACTACAAAATTTTCAGGAGCATTTCTATGTAATGTAACGTTCTTACGAATGGTACAATACAGGCAAAAGCTCAGTTTCCAAAGCATTTCCATGTAATGTAACGTTCCTGCGAATGCCCGGCGTTATGTTACGGGTAAATGCTCACAGCGAGTGTGCATTTACCAACATTTCGGTACCTTGCTTTCATTCTTTTTTGAAATGTCCGACCTACAAGTTGCATGTGCTGCGTTTATCTTGATGGATTATATTAGAAGAAAAAAGAAAAATAGAAATAGAAGATGGTGGCAAATGAACATTTACAATAGACTCGTGGCTCGACGAAATGTTACACCAATACGCTCGACGAAATGTTACACCAATATGCTCGTTGGTTTGTAACAAAGAGGCGAGCGTGCTCGACGTTTAGTTCGTAAAAGGATGATACACTAGAACATATCACAGAGCGGCTCGTTGTTCTTTTACAAGTAAATGTTGTAGTCTATACTCACCTTAATATAATTGGCTGACCTGGCGAACTTTGTACTTACCGCCTCAGAATCAATAACTACAAAATGTATGAGAAAATGAATTATCTTCATTATTTTTTTTTCGTGAATTTTTCCATGTTTTAATAGTTATTCTGCTATTCGGGGCGGAGACAAATTCAGCAAATCAAAGATCATAAAAACCGGTCTAGCCGTTCTTGAGTTATAAATGGTGTATACTAACCAGACTTTGTTTTTTTTATATAGAAGAAGAAGATATAAATGGTTATAAAACTATGTCTAATTTACAGTTTTAGAAACAGTTGGTCGAAGTGCACCCTTTGCCCCCCCCTCCATAATATGTCCGTGTCTTCTGAGTAGGTAATTATTTTTCATGGATGAACAATTATAACAGTCCTATTTTTATTTGTCAATTATAACTGTGATATACTTCGATTACACATTGAAATAAAATAAAATAATTGCGAACAAAAAAAATTTTTTTATTAACTTATTCGTTTACATTTTGCCAAACGTATTTACAATGTTGTCGTGTCTGTGAGACGGCCGGGATACACGACAAGCTTCGACAGTTCTCTGTACATACGTAATCCATTAGATTACAGGTCTGTGAAGCGAATTCTACGTTTGGAGGGGGAGTTACACACATTCCTACCTGCTATAGGTATGTTTGCACTTGCTTCCATATGAGATCAGTTTGTGTGTTGATAATTTTTTCTCCGCTGCTAAGTATAAACAGAATGCGAAAAAGAATAGTGGTAGATAAGAGAATGTTCTTTCTTAATTTAATCGATCGCTTAATCACCGCTAATGAGACACAATTGATTTTCTATTGTAAGTGGCCGCTATGGGCCCGCGCCGGGACGGATCGATTAACATATTTGGCTAACAATAAAATAGACCATCGCAGACCAAGCTAAGAAGTATTCTGCACTTTTAAATTTATTGCCAAGCAGATAAACCCGCGCACGCTTAGATTAATTTCTAACTCTTGTGATAGCAGTATATATATATATAATATTATAAATGCGAAAGTGTGTCTGTCTGTTACCTCTTCACGTTTAAACCTCTGAACTGATTTAGACGAAAGGTATAAAGGTAGTTTGAGTCCCGGGAAAGGATATAGGATACTTTTGTCCTGATATTCCCAAGAGATCGAGACTTATGCGGGTAAAATCGCGGGGCGCATACTAGTCATACTAAAATTTACAAAAAAAAAACTATTAAATTCCTGGTAATCTGCTGCATCCGGTTAGACTGGAAGCCGATTAGCAGAGTTGGTAAAAAGATAGGCAGATTGATCGATACTACTTATGCTTAACAAAAACGTAGTCTTAAATCTGACTAAATTAAGTAAAAACCTAACGAATTTCGTCACGTCCACATAACAACCAACTTTTACAAAATTCAAACAAACACAACCCCTGAAAACTATCTAAAAAGCCAAAGGCTAGGCTAATAAGTATGACGGAGCACTGGCCATCTTATTTTATATTCCGAGCTGCCCAGAGACGTTACGATTCGTACACACGAAACTAAAGGCCTAGCACGAACGCGCCGAATAAACGTTACGGTAATACAATTTTAAAATTGTATACTCGTTTCGCTAATAACATAAGCATCATCTTTGTACAGACGCCAGCACATCAACCTACCCGAAACTGTCAGATTTCCCCAATCAATTTCGAACCCTATGCTTTAGCAATAAAGTTGAAAATGTATTAAAGAAATTTGACAGATTGTAGTAGGTTGATGTGCTGGCGTCTGTACGTATTTTATCTGTTCCTTTATTGTCTGTTTATGTGTTTGTAACTACATAAACGGTTAAATAAATAAGTGTTTATTTAGTTTTAAGACTAATTATTACTACTACATACTCGTACATAACATACATAATCAGCCATGTTCCCACTGCTGGGACACAGGCCTTCTCTCGGTAAGGGGGAGTGGGCCGTAATCCACCACGCGGGCCCAGTGCGGGTTGGCAGATGTCACATTTCTTCGAATTTTTTGGTTCTAGGACATGCCAGTTTCCTCACGATGTTTTCCTTCACCGTTTTGAGAGCAGTGGTGATGAAATAATTTACACAAAGTAAAGCGCCTGTCTGAGTTCGAACCTACGACCTACACCTCGTAAGTCGCGGCTGTTACCACTAGGCCACCACTGCTCTCTCACCACTACTACATACAAGTATTTAGTTTTAAGACTTTATTCATATTTATGGGAGATTCAGCGCCGAATAGGTATACGCGATTCAGTATCACCGACCGCCTGGAGCAGAGTATACCTGGTTCAGCATCACCGACCCGAGCGTGACGGTTCAGTTTCGTTCACTGTTCAAAAAGACCGCAACTTTCACATACAAGTTTTTAACCGACTTCAAAAAAGGAGGTTCTGTATTCGACCCGTATGTATATTTGTATGTCCGCGATTTTCTCGAAAAATAATGAAGCAATTTTGATAACTCTTTCATTAATGTGATCTTCATACTTTTAGAAAGGTTTGAGTATATAATACATTAGGTAATTATTCTTATGTACGAAGCTATATGTACTGCATCTCCGGCATTTCTATCCGAATTTTGATGATTCTTCTAGTCGGTGTCTTCAATTCTTCAATGCACTAGTGTTGTTTGAATTTGTGTAGGGTAGGTACAACTAAAAAGTGAAAAATAAAACCTTTTTAACAAAAAAAAACAACCGACTTCAAAAAAAAAACACTACAAAGTGATAAATAACTTTAATTTCGGAAGTCGGTGTCAAAACACGAAAATACGGAACCATCGACACCGACTTCCAAAATTAAAGTTATTTATCATTTTGTAGAGTTTTTTTTTAAGTCGATTGTTTTTTTTTTTTTGTAAAAAAATGTTTTTAAATAAATAAGAAATTACGTTTAGTTCGCGCGTTCGTGCTCGGGCCTGTGTTCGACAACATTCGAGACTCACGTATGCATGTCAAAAGTTCATCCTGTGTATATATTTGGCTAGGTACTATGATGTCAATTTCAGACGTTTGGGGCGAAAATAGGGTTGCTTTCGTGTTTTTATTTATTATGCAAGTGCAGGCCAGTTGGGGTGTATTTTTTAGTCTAGGTTTTTGTTAAAAAAACTGGATTTTCACAGGTTTTTGAATTTTGTCTCCTTCCGGTTCTTGATTTTTGATAGGCCTAGGTTTTTGATCAGAAACCTGATTTTGTCATAAATCTGCGACATATAGATTTCAGAGAATCTCCATATATGTAAGTACTTATCCACTTTAATCCCAATTTATTCAATCAAGTCTATCTAAAATGTGGGCAGCAAATCAAGCCATATTATTCTTTCATTAATTTCATTATCAACAGAGAAAAAAAAAACATCCGCAGCAAACAAAAAGCAAGATTAGACTGGCAATGTGGCAATATTATACACAAATACAATATAAGAGATCAACATTGTCCTCCGTTATTCCAACGAAAACATTTCTTAATTAAATAAGCTCGACAGGTACAGTAGCAAAATCTAATATACCAGATAGGAATTCCCTTTATTTATACTGGGCGACCAAGGCCACGATCAAATTGCTCAGAAACCAAAGTTGAAAGAACTTTTTTCCGTCACTCATTAATTTCCTTTAAAGTGTTTTACAATTAATTCTGTTGTGACTTTCTTTGTTGGTTCTCTTGTTTGTTTATTAACCCCCTTACTAATAAACGTTGTATAGCGTCTGTATAGTTACACAACGCTTTGTCTTCTTCTATTGAAAATAAAATTACTGACGACTGAAAGAGAGAAATCGGTGTGTAACTATTCATCTGATATAATACGTTTATCAGTAAGGGGGTAAGGCGTTAATAAAAGGTTTTTCGGGAAATGTTGGTTCGTTATATTGAATTTTGTGGCTTCGTTAACGGAACGGTTTAAAAATATTGCGTTACTTCGGCTCTTGTTGCTATGGAGTTTCGACAATGCCTGTGTTCACTGTTAGAGAAAAGGAGTGATAGGTACCAGAGAATAAGTTATAAATGAGAGGGGAAAAATACACGAGTACAGAAACTTTCAAGGTGAGACTGAGTTGATAACACATTTTTCTTCATTTTCAAATCAACACGCAGAACAAGCTCTCTATAAATTTCACAGCAGCTACCAGGATCACAAAGAAAGAAAACTCCTCGTTTGAGCTCAATTTAATTACGCTAAATACAAATCTTTATACACATACATCTCTAGTATATTTTATACAAAGTTTCATTCGTACAATTGTAGTCCTTGCTGAATAATATATTTTTACTTTGCGTCCAATTGTCGAGCGGGCGGGATACTTCTAATTCACTCGCTTCGTACGAATTGAACGCCACGGAATTTTTTTTCCTGTTGTAATTTGTCTGAGTTTAAATTGATGTTTTCTTAATTGAGTAGTACTCGGAATGGAAAGGCTGCTTAATAAAGTAGCTATATTTATAAGAAAGACTAGCTTTTGCCCGCGACTTCGTTCGCGTGGAATAGTGACTTCCGGCAGATTTTTGGTTTTACCCACATAGTTCCCGATCTCGCGGGATCTCTTCAAAAATGAAATGTGGAAGATATTCTAGGGAACTCTTCAAAAATCTTAAAATCAACATAATGAGCCAATTTTAAATTTACGAAACGATCAATCCACAATTCCACGACAGTACCGAAGCGCTCGGCCGATATCCAACCAAATGCGTGTAACGAAACCATAGCGCGATCTATTTCGATCCCAACGCCATCTATCGAGCATAGTGACAACTCGGATTATTTATCTATACTCCGTTCGGGCATTTTCTTTGTACTAAAAGTTTTATTATATTGCTATTATTTTTTTCATACCTTTTTACTATTTATTTACTTTTTTCCGATGAATTAAAACAATAACATGAACCGAACTCGTGTAACGATCGACACCATTGCGCGATCACCAACTCGACATATAGTACTAATAGAATTATCTATACTCCGTTAGAGCATTTTCTTTGTACTAAAAGTTGTATTATATTATATTTTCATACCTTTTTACTATTTATTTACATTTTTCCGATGAATTTTCAGTACTGAATTGATGCCGACTCTTGACCAATAGATGGCGCTGTATGTCCGGAATAAATTTTATTTTTTATTTTATTTTTTGTAATAAAAACTATCCTATGTCCTTTCTCAAGTTCCAAACTATGTCTGTACCAAATTTCACACAAATCGGTTCAGTAGTTTAGGCGTGAAGCAAAGACAGACAGACAGAAAGACAGACAGACAGAGTTACTTTCGCATTTATAATATTAGTTTGGATAAGGTTAACTGATTATTTAGCTCTACATAATCAGCCTGTAATGTTCCCACTGCTGGGACACAGGCCTCCTCTCGGTAAGGGGGAGTGGGCCGTAATACAACACGCGGCCCCATTTTGTCTTGGTAGTTGTCACAATATCTTCGAATTTTTGGGTTGCAGGTGGTGATGAAATAATTTACACAAAATAAAGCGCCTGCCTCGGTTTTAACCTATAACTCGGAGGTCGCGGCCGTTACTATTGGCCCACCACTGCTCTAGCTCAAAGCTAAGCCGGCATGTCCTAGAATAAAAAATTCTAATTCAAACCCACACTGGTTTGAATTAGGATTTTTGTGCTCGCATAGTGGATTAAGGCCCACTTCTTCTCACACGAGAAGAGGCCTGTGTCCCAGCAGGGGGACCGTTATAGGCTGATTTTTACTAAGTATGGATACTGTAGCATTGGTTTACACTAAATATAATCGTTTTTCTTGGTAAAAAAGCTAGTTCACACAGTCTCAAGTATATTTATAGAAGCTGCTTTACTGATATGTGTCTTTTATTCTAACGAGTCATAGTTCACACAAGAGAATTGGATGTCAAAGCTTTTGTCAGACGTCGGTAGAAGAAACAATTGGTCGATACTCACTAGAGTAACTACTGTCATCTATATCTACAATGTATAACCGTAAAATGGGGTTACATTGATCAATTTTAAAATTCGAGGTTAAATATTTCTGTACTAAAAAGGCTGAAAAATTAACAAAAATAAATGTAACATCGGTTTTATGGGATGTATATGTTTACATTAAAATAATATTTTTGGACACTCCTTTTTGAAAAAAAAAAATTAAATAATCATCGTGATCAACTTCATACTGACATCGGGGTAGTTTTTGGTACGCATTTTGATAGTAGGTTAAAGTCTCAAATTTCATACTTGCAATAATAGCTTCAACACCCAATCACAAACTTTTCATGTAGGTACCGTAATCGACCGTATTCACTCAATGAGATATTTAGGAATTACCTTAGATGAGAACTTATCTTTTAAACAACATATAATTATATACACGCACTTTCCGGCCGAGAAAGAAAACTTATTCAAATAATGAAAAAACTTCTTGACTGTATGTATACCTATCCCCATACTCCGCACAGCTTACTTTGGTCTTTGCCTCTCTGTCCTTCAATAAGGAATCTCTGTCTGGGATGGTGCTGGTAAAACTGCATTTATCGAAGTCGAAAGAGCACGAAGAGCCGTCATCAAAGTATTGTTCAAGAAGCCTTTCTTGTACCTAACCATCAAACTCTATAGTGACTTTCCGGTCCTCCGTGTTTAGCAGCTCTTTATCCTCAACGCAATACTTCACAGTTTACATGCATAGAAAATTAAAATTCAGGACCGATTCATCATCTGCCTAGCCTTTTCCGTTCAATTTCAACAAAAATTCAGGACCGATTACCATAAAATAATGTCATAGCACACAATCAGGTTTCTCATTCCCCAAGTAAACTCCCTTATGGCTAGATGTTCCCCGGAATACTTATTTCTACGCATTAACAACAAAGTCATAAAGTGCTGCGACATAAAAGACCTGAAATTATCCCTGCGCCAAAGGGTAATAAAGAAATGGCTTTTTACACTCTCCACTCTCTCTCATACAAACATTATTTATACGCAGATAAGCAACATTGTACTCCTAAGCTCACGTTCACAATACACACACTCACACTTTTTAACACACCCTCACACTAACACTCTACACTTTAATTTGTAGAAATGATTTCATGATAACATAATTGATTAAATTTTTGTTGAGTTATATTTTGTTTCGATATTATTTTGTTATTTAATTAATCTC
Organism: Hydraecia micacea; assembly: GCA_914767645.1. Classification (NCBI taxonomy): domain Eukaryota; kingdom Metazoa; phylum Arthropoda; class Insecta; order Lepidoptera; family Noctuidae; genus Hydraecia; species Hydraecia micacea. The sequence goes on along the minus strand of OU611783.1, from coordinate 4,307,509 downwards.
ACACTGTTGATTTTATTTTGCTTAATTTGATCTCACGCTGACGGCAATGTATATTTAAAGCGTTTTATTTTAATTGATTTTAATTTGTTATCTTGTTATGCAGTAATCAATATGTACACTCTGAAAATGTCGCAATTCCGACCCCCAAGATACAGATAAAGACCTAGTTTGGGGGTCATCGTCCAATTTATTCTTCTACAAAATTATTATTAATGAAATTTAATTTGATAATTTGTACATAAATTCAATGCGTACACCTAACAAAAGATTGCAATCAGTCCTTGTGAACTATTGAAACATGTTCCTCTGAATACTTACACAAGTCGCGTCTAGTTCTCAAAGATATTGAAATTCATAGGATTCATAAGCTATTATCCGACTTCTAGTTACGAGTTACGGGTTCTGTAACTTCAGTTGACTGATTTATTTGATGGCACACGAAGTCTTGTTTATAGGTTAACATAACATCAAGCCTGTATTTCCCAATTGGTTGGATAGAGGTGTAACTGTCTTTATTTTTTTTGTTTGCCTTCTCCGTATATGTCGTCTCGCCACCTCTTCCTGGGACGGCTTCGGCGATGCCGTCCATCCTCAGGAACCCACCGTATGGAAACTGTTGCCTGTAGTAATAATTGTGTACCTGTAGTATCCATTTTATTTTGGGAAGGCGTTTGAGAAATGTTTATTTAGTTAGTTACTTTACTTTAAAATGAATTTTAGTAGGAGTAGAGTACCATGCGCGTTGGAAAATACTATCAACGTAGGTAGTTATTTATGGTAGCAAGCATAAATACTGTTTTCTAAGTATGGGTGGTTCGGTGGTAAAATTGCAAGCGTAAAAGAGTATTTTCTGGTTTATCTACTGAACGTTATCGACGTCGAAGTATTGCAATGTTAGTATGCATGGGTTTTCGAGGTATCGCTTCTGCCAATTTTAAGAGACCTCCTGATAACCTGAAACTCAAAGAGATACTATAAAGACTTCCATATTATAAGTTTACTAGCGATCGTTTTGACGACTTAACAAACATTGAGATCTTTTTATTATTAAGTAGGTTTAATATTAATGTATTATACGCATAAAACATTTGGAATAAATTCTTTAAATGAAGGTGGACATTGCATCAAAATACGTTGCGTAGTTTAGAAGAACAAAATCAAAGCCTTTCCTTCCTAGATTTAGAATAAGATCCCTACTGCACCAGTTACATAGCTAGTCTGTCTGTGAATCTGCAACCGCGATGCGGAATCAAAGTTTCGCGAACTTTGAGACCTACCAAGAATACGCGACCTATTTTATACCTACTTAGAACTTTTACGCGTGTGTAGGATATGCCTATAGGTACGTATATCTATTTGTATTTCTAACTCAGTGATTCATTTAATTAATAGGGGGTTTTTAATTTGATAGGGAGAATCGTCTATGCTTGCAATATTTGTAAATATGTGAGCACCAGTTCGCGCCAGGTCTGCACCCAATCAGTGTAATGTAACACGTCATTGCTTCTCTTATGACCTGGGGGGGGGGGGGGGGGCTAATGAATATTCTTTCTACATTAGCATACATTAATATAATATTATTATTTCGCGAAATTTACCTCTTTGCAGAGGCATCTAGAATCAATTATATTTTCATGTAAACTGTGACATTCAAAAGTGCCCTTTAATGGCCTACTTCAAATAAATTATTTGACATAATTTAGCTTGCATGGAACATCGCAGAATTATATTTTAATTTGATTATGTACTTAGTTTGAAGTATTACAACACGTGGAGGTTACTTAAAAGCATTCATAATTTATAGATTAGGTACTAGCTGTGTCCCGCGGTTTCACCCGCGACAAAAGTATTGTAGTCCTTTTTTATTGATTCACTTTACAAATCTCCACCCCCCTTTTTACACTTTTAAGAGATAATTTCGGGGATAAAAACTATTCTATATCCTTCCCCACAACTAAAACTATCTCCATACCAAATTTCATCTAAATCGGTTCAGCGGTTATTGATTCCCCATAAAAAAAATTCCACCCCTTTTCACCCCCTTAAAGGATGATTTCTGGGATAAAAACTATCCATGTCCTTCCCCGGGATGCAATTCATCTCTCTGCCAAATTTTATCAAAATCCGTTCAGTGGTTTAGGCGTGAAAAGATAACATACAGACAGAGTTACTTTCGAATTTATAATAATATTAGTATGGATATGGATGTCACAAGATTAGCAACATTAACACTAACATACATAGCATCAGGACTATGTTGCTTAACATTGTAGTCACAGGTGTGACTATAGTACGGTCACCAAAGCAGATAAGTAACCAGGGTCGTTGGGTAGGTATAGTTGAAGTTTAAAACTGATGGATGTTTTCGATTTAAATTTTCATTTATCAAATTAAATTTCATTCGAAAACATATATTATGATAAAGTTAGTAAGAGAAAGCGAGCCTATAGGTAATCCCAAATTATGACTCATCATCAGCCTATAGCAGTCCACTTCTTGACATAGGCCTCTCTTATTGCACGCCTTTCAACTCGATTTTCGGCAACTCTCATCCAGCTGCTATCAGCCATCCTGTGAAGATCGTCGCCCCACCTAGCCTGAGGCTAGGTTTTGTGAAATTATGACTGATTTTATTTAATATAAAACTCAGTACCTAATAATTTGCTCAACGTGGGTATCGAAATAAGTACCCCGCTAGCGCTTGCGACGCTCGGTGAGAACAACGAATCCAACAACAATCCAACAGAAAGTATCAAACCAACTCAACTACCAGTGGTAAAAAGTAAACACAACCCGAGTGCTACCATCTCACCTCCCGTAGAAAGTACTAGAAGTAGTACAACTAAGTTTAGCAACTAAGTAGTTACTACCCGGATTTAGAAGTTGTTTTCCCCCTAGATCCTCTAAAGAAAAATAAAAGGGTCATGTTCATCAATCCGAGAGAGTTGCAAGAGTTAGTTGGAGGCGAAAATTATACTGTTTGTGTATTTTCAGAGTATTACCAGAACTACAATACAACATTATAACACTCGTTTGGATAATATTATGGCTACTATGACACTATAGTGCTATTCTGTAAAAAATCTCACCCTGAAATCCTAGGTGAAGTGAGCTTAAAGTGAGATCCTAGGTGAAGTGAGGTTAAAGTGAGCTGTCAATAGTGTCAATCCCTAGCATCAGGTGGAATTACAGCTCACTTTACCTAAGTTTTCACGGTGAGATTTTTTACAGAATAGTACTACTGGTTGTTTTAATGTTGGCAATAAGCTAACCGATTCAGAAACTTTTATAGAAGATTTATAGCATGGGTGTAGATAAAATGTTATTATTATGGTGCTTTTTCAACACAATGCCAATAGCACAATGCACTAAAATGGGACAAAATTACCACATTATCAAGATGACAATACAAGTTATGGGGTCAAGAACATAAGAACCTACATAATACATCACAAACATTTTCCTATTAGTTTTTCTAGTTATTATCGCAGTTTTCCTTATATTCGTAACACGAGCAGTCCTCAATAATTTGTCAAATGTGGTCGACGTGATCCATTACTTCTTGGTCTGATGCTGTCTCGGATTGATTTATTATGGTTGGTAGCTAATAGTTTATGTCTATGGAGAAAATTTTATAACTTTTTGGTAATAGTGCAGTGTTTTTTGCGAAACTGAAATTGGTGTCTTCGTAAACATAGATTTATTTAGGAGGATAACAATATATTGTTACCGCTAATGTGCGTAAATCAGTTAGAGTGTAGATTAACTAGATAATCTGCAGATTATCTGGTTGAGTCCGTTAAAGTGGAAAAAAATGTTTTCGCCTAGGCCAAACCAGTTCTCCCAACACGGGTGTGTTGGGAGAACTGTGAAAATGGATTGAACAAAAACATCGACCCGTGGCATGGCAAACATAATTATGGTTTTTATTTATTTTTGTTGTTTTTTTCTTAACTATATTTTTTTATCCCCTAGTGGAATTTCATCTCCGTAGGTGTGTCCATAGTATCACAGCGGGCCCTATCAAAATACCAGCGCTGGGATATTTATTTTTTCAATATCGCACCATTATGCTGAGATAATAGCCGTTCGCCAACCCGCACTGGGCCCGCGTGGTGGATTACGGCCCACTCCCACTCACCGAGAGGAGACCTGTGTCCCAGCAGTGAGAACGTTATAGGCTGATTATGTATGTGTTATGTAATAGCCGTTTTGGCCTCGCACATGACGTCTTTTTTTTTCGTGTTTATTTTTTTGATTGTTTTTAATGTACATTTTGTTAGTTTTAAATGCTCCTTTGTTACTGTTTATATTTCCTGTGCGTGTCCTAAATTAAATATTTTTCTTTCTTTCTTTGTTGCAATGATGACCTTCCTTATTGAATGTTTCGAGACAACCTCTGCTGATTTTACTCAAAGAATACTTGCAGATTTCTACATCTACCGTCATTCAAATACTAACCCCCTTACTAATAAACGTTGTATAGCGTCTATATAGTTACACAACGCTTTGTTTTCTTCTTTCGAAAGTCAAATTACTGACAACTGAAAGAGAGAAATCGGTGTGTAACTATTCAACTGATATAATACGTTTATTAGTAAGGGGTCAGTTAATATTATGTCTCGTTAGGTTGTTGTTTCGAAACGGAACAGGGCGTCGGGTGATGGCAGGTTGTATATAAAAACACAGTTAAGAAAAGCTTGTTTTTGGCGAGTTCAGGCTACTCTGGAAAACCAATGGCTAGATTTTGGCACGCCACAGGATACTATGTTGAAGCCAATCTTCTGAAGTGCCTGTTATGATATTTGATCACCCGACTTCGCAAACTAGAGAGGAGATTGCACTTAGTCACTGTATCCTTCTCAAACAAAAATATTTTACGTAGGTAGATTGTCCTAATAAATAACCGACTTACATGTAAAAACGAAAACAAATATTTCGTCTACATCTTAATACGAAAACAACGTATTCGATTACCCGTAAACGCCATTAGTTTGTTTGTCTCTACTTTAAGGCAATTCATTTTCTTTTTTATATTTGTTTGTATCGGATTTCATTCAAGGCTAATTTCTTTGGAAAGAATAATGTGAGTACTATAAATATTTGTTGCTCCGAAAATTATGTGTATGTTTCCGTAGAAAAACAACTTCTTTTTATAGTTATCACATGGTTTAAGAAATAGATTGTTCTTTTTCGTTTGCCATACGAACACAGCTTTAGCTGTGTGGGAAAATTAAGTCTGTCATCAAGATTCACCGACTAAGAGGGTGATAAATAGTTTTTAATTTCTCATACTCGAAAAGTAGTGTTTGTTTGATCCGAATAGCGGGGTGGAAGACGCTGCTTCCCACCTTAGGGCGGGAAAGACTTATAATAATTGCTTCCCTCTCTAGGGCGGGAATGAATTTAAAAAATAGAACTACATTGGTTAGGTAGTCAGCTATGACATGCAGTTTTTTGTTCCATAACTTGTAAATTATCTCAAATTCTTAGTTCAAATATAGAGGCCCATTGATTGGACTACAGTTTTTTCGTTTACCTACGTAAAGGCAACCCGTGTGATCAAGTATTCCAAAAAGCCACAAACACCTCACCCTGTCTCCCAAACGACAGGACGTCAACAAAAATAGACGACGATCAGGAACTTCGACACGAAACAAGCGAATTCCCGAAATATTTTCGGGAGAATCCTCGAGAGTTTCACTAACGGTAAACGTCGAGTAACTGGGCCGATAAATTAGGTAATTTGCGGTTACCGTCCGGTCCGAACTGCGTGTTTCGTCCCAGTGTCCGGACCTCGTAATTAATTATCCACATGTATAGACCGTTGCGTATTACTTAATCAACCATCAGAATGGTAACTATACGTATTGATTGAAGTCTCTTGCTTGTTCATTTTGTTGAGTGTGTGTTTATTGGCATATGTTTGGCTTGTTCGCGTTGTTGTGATTGGGTTCTGATGCGTGGCTGTGTTCAATTGGATGGGCCGTGTTGGGTAGCTACTGTTTTCGAATGACGAGTTCTGGATTAGGTGAGGTTAATGTTTGGATTTGGTGTACTGCTTTGATTTCGAATGCTGGGGGTATGATTGTCTCCAATCCAGTAAGCAGATAAATGTGTGCATTATAATCAAGTTACTACTGTTATTTTAAACTTTTACTCTTGTTGGATCATTTGGTTTCCTACGAAACGGTTGAGCTGGATGGTGCTGATCCACGCGTCATGTTCGTGAACGGGCGCCGTCGGTTGAGACTGGGTCATCTCTTAACTGCCAAGGCTCATTTTTAATCTTATATTTTGAATTGTTTCTTCATTTGTTTTTTCTTTTGCATTGTTCTCACATTATAGAAGCAACAAGAATAATGTACCCAGGATTTTGTAATAATATCTTGATTTAAAAGAGTGTCCATGGAGTTTCTTGCCCATTCTTCTCCATAGAGATCTACGTTTTGGAATGGGCAACTAGCTTTAACTTTCTGACTGACTGACCGACTATTTAATTTTGTTAATTTAAAAGTGCCTGATATGGTTTAATTGAAATAAATGCTCTGAGTTTCAGTTTGAAACTCGTAAAAAAAACCATCATGTTTTTGGCAGTACCTACGCTGCCGTATTTTCGGACCTAACAATATCATCATCATTATCTGCCTACCCTTTTCCCAACTATATTGGAGTCGGCTTCAAATCTAACCAGATGCAGTTAAGTATCAGTAATTTATGTTATTTTCGGACCTGTCAGAAATATCAAGAACACTTTTAATAAAATAAAAAATCGTTTGTTTAAATTATCAAAAATAGACTTCTAAATTTTTATATCACCAAATCTCATTTTATTCAGGTCTCTTTATATAATACAAATAACCAGATTATTTTGAACCTTGAACTATGTTGACCTCCAATTCGCGTTTTCGATGTTCTGGTCGAACAGTTCGCCCTTAAAACTTGGTAAACCACTGCTTTATCGTTTCTTTGATGAATTTTCCATTCAATCTCCGAGCGTGAGGGTCACGAAACAATAGAAAATCAATTATGTCTCATTAGCGGATCTTAATGAGTTAATAATAACACAATAGGAATTTGTTTTTCGACAATATTAAGACTTAGCCAAACGATAACGTGGAGGATTATTATAGCTATGGTGACAGTACCTCAGTACCTACTTTATTTTCGTTCTCCGGCCCTTTGCCTATTTATTTTTTTAACACAAGTGTGGGAAACTTATGAAGTGAGATGAACTAAGATGAAGATGTACGCAACGTCAACGAAGCAAATGGAGTTGGTATGTAAGGCTCGCAGCGGGTGGCGTTTTGTAGTGTCTGCCAAACCCCGTGGGAAAAAGTAGTGAGTGTATGATTGCAAAGCGTCAATAATTCATAATACTTGTGCTAATATCATGTACTAGTTTCTGCCCGCGACTTCCGTCTGTGGAAGGTGATGATGTGTCATCTGCCTAGCCTTTTCCAAACTATGTTGGGGTTGGCTTCCAGTCTAGCCGGATGCAGCTGAATACCAGTATTTTACATGGAGCGACTGCCTATCTGACCTCCACAACCCAGTTACTGGGTTATACGAAACCCCTTGATAAAACTGGCTGTCAGACTTTCGGGCTTGTTACGACCCGTAACGACTGTCAAAGATCCAAGAATGACAGCCCGGACCAACGGCTTAACGTGCTTTCCGAGGTACGGAGGGGTCTCGGTATGTAAAGATGGTCACCCATCCACAGACCAACCTCGGCAAGCGTAGCTTAACTTGATCGATCGACCTGTGCGGCTGTTATTCCACGGGCCCCTCTTGTCTTTCGTCCACGTCCCGTTGTCAATTATAAATCCCACCCGACCTATCCTACCTATGAATATCCTTTGGCATAAGTAGTTAGCTTTCTTTCAGTGAAAGTATGTATTGTTATATATCTCTTTTTAATATCTGAACCCAATATTAAAAAGAGGTAACAATTTTACCTCTTTAAATATTACCCAAAAACCTCTACGTTCTCCAAACTAATAACTACAACCCAAGATTTAAATATAATCCATTTCTCTCTGTCGTGAGCAGACTTAATAAGCTAGCTGTCCAGCTAATGGGCGAGAATAGGAGCCGATAAATAAGAACATTGGCGACCCCACACACGTGGCGGTCGAGTTCGACGGAAATACTATTAATTACTCTTATAAGCTATAGATACTACGTAGCTCTTTACCGATCGAGACTAGGGGAATTTCGATTAGAAAAGGGTTGTTTTTCAAATCAAATTAAATCATTTATTTCTTTGTAAACATTGGTAAATAATTGAAAGAAAGAAAGAAAATACGTTTATTTGCGGTGAACATGACGCAAAAATGAATATAAACACAAAAATTAAATAAAAAAAGAAGGTAACGGAAACATGAGTCACATCCACGCAAAACGGGTATCGCTCAGCATTATGCTGCGACCCTATGCAAGACAGAGCAATAATTGGTACATGGATGTTGTCATAGAAGTTAGTTCTCCATGTTCTGTCGTCACATGGGCATGCAAATCATAATCAATTAATATAATTTTGATTAACAATTTCATTAGAATATTATTATAATTCCATTTTACAAATTAATGTCAAATCATTTGAATCACAATAAAATAAATAAAAATATGTCGTAATATTACATCAAATGTTACGTATGTAATATTAAGTATGTCAATGGGTACAATACAAGCATGTCAATTTAAATAAGAAAAAAAAATATTTAAAAGTCCAATAACATTTTAATTATTATTGCAATGTTTGAAGTACCTACTGATATTTGTACGGTCTAAAATACATTAATAAGTCGAAAAATTTAATCTAGTATAACATGAAGGAAAAACAATGGGAAAAACGTCTGTCGTTGAAAAAAACCTTCTTTTTATCAAGCGAAATTTTTTACCACAACTCTGGGTAGAACTTGAAGACTGATTATGTTGAAAAACATAATTGTAAAATGTATATTTTACATTGGTTATAAGCACCAGCCATTATGATTATACCCAACTACGCCGTTGCTACGCGCTACGCACGTGCTACGAGCATGCTACGAACATGCTACGAGCGTCGAGCATGCCCGCGCACAAGGAACGCGCTATTAAAACTATTAACTTTAATATTTTTACCTACATATAAGTATACAAAAAATACCTGTCGGATAAAAGGTGTATGACCTGGAGGCTGACCCAATTATTCGTGTTACAAAGTGGCATTTTAAATATTTATATATAATGTGATGTAATTTTGAGAGTGACACTTAACACGGGTCACTTAATAGAGGGACGAAATTGAGGTAGGGAGCCTCCGAACGTGTGTGAGAGGAATCACAATGTGCTAGGATTTTCGATAAACGTCCGGAGTTTCGGCTAAAGTAGGACAAATTGTCTTTTTGTAATGATAGTGTTTCGCGGGCACATGTCCAAATAAATATTTATTAATTATTTAATCAATATTATTACGAGGCATTTGCTGTTCAAAGTTTTGGAAACTGGGAGTCGATGGAAAAAAAAAACATTTTTAGGTATATGTGTGTGTGTGTTGTTTGTATGTGTGTAGTTTTGAAATTATATTTTTTTGTAATGTAACTAAAAATTGACGGTTTTCGAATTTTTCCTTTACTTGTGCTATCATGATTCTAGGTCAACGGGAAGTACCCTATAGGTTTTGATTTCCGAACATAAACGCCCGTATCTTTTGATTGCGTGAAAATTGAGCAGTGAAAAATCAATTACAATACTCAGGTATTTGATATTAATTTGATAACTCCACGCGTTGCTGAGAAATAGAGTCGTTGACTGACGGATAGACAAACGGACAACGAAGTGATCTTATGAGGGTTCCGTTCTTTCTTTTGAGGTACGGAACCCTAAAAAAGCCTTGGTCAAACACGAAGACTGGCAGGCAGTATCCCTAATACAGAGTTATGTAGCATAATCAGCCTATAATGTTCTCACTGCTGGGACACAGGCCTCCTCTTGGTGAGAGGGAAGACCTTCCCTTGGGGAGCTATGTGATTATCATTAAAAAACGATCGCCTGTATTTCACACATAATAATATTTTGTATAGAAATAGATACCATTTGTATTACCCAACTTCCATCTTTAATATATCAACAGCGGTCTACATTTTCCATACAACAAACACCCAAGCACATAACTAGCCTACAGAAATTCCCGACACGAAAATGTCCGAATAAAATCCAAGCATAAAAATGCAACAAATAAAATGACGCCCACAAATGTATGCGACTACGTCAAAATATTTGTAGCATAAATACATTTGCAAGGCGTGAAACGTCCCATTTTCAACTGAATTTCGATATCGACGTAAAGTTCCGGGCGTGGCGATGTATGTATCTGGTGCATTAGAATGATTGTTAACATTGTTAAAACTTTCTGTAACAAAAACTAATTTTTTTTTCGCAATAATAACTTAGTATACTGATGACGATTATTAGAAAAGTGTGTGTAGAAGAATACACACTGAGACGATCTCAAAAAGTTGGGATCAGGGGTGTCAAATGATGATGATGAAATATATAGTAGGTACTAGCTGCGCCCCGCGGTTACACCCGCGTAAATGTCGATCCCGTGGGAATATTGGGATAAAAAAGTAGCCTATATGTTAATCCAGGGTGTCAGCTACCTCCATGCAAAATTTTATTAAAATTGGTCCAGCCGTTTGAGCGTGAAGAAGTAACAAACATATAAACACACCCTCACACACTCACAAACTTTCGCTTTTATACTATAAACTTTTATAATATTAGTGTGATAGTGTGATACTGTAATAAAACCTACTAGCTTTTAAAATTAAACTTTGATGGATTAAAAGAAGTGTATGAAAAATTAACCAAAAGATTGTTTTGTAAGATGGGTGTAAAACTAAATCGTTTAAAGAGCTTTGCCCCACAATAAGATTTTCTATGCTTGAGTTTCATAAACATATTTTTAACCCATTGTTCTGAGAGAGGCTTGTGGCTTAGTAATAACAGCCGCACGGGTCGATCGATCAGGTTAAGCTACACTTGCTGCAGTCGGTCCGTAGATGGGTAACCGTCTTTACATTCCGAGACCCCTCCGTGCCTCGGAAAGCATGTTAAGCCGTTGGTCACGGCTGTCATTCGTGGATCTTTGACAGTCGTTACGGGTCATCAGAAGCCCGAAAGTCTGACAACCAATCTCACCAAGGGGTTTCGTATTACCCAGTAACTGGGTTGTGGAGGCTAGATAGGCAGTCGCTCTATGTAAAATACTGGTATTCAGCTGCATCCGGTTAGACTGGAAGCCGACCCCAACATAGTTTGGAAAAGGCTAGGCAGATGATGATTTTTAACCATTTGGTCTCTTCTTTAGAAAGGTCAGGTGCGTGTATGGCCAGATGTATAAACGTAAATCCAGGTCCAGTTGAAAACCAGCGTCGGGCGCTAGTTTTCTGGCATTTTTGCTGAACTGGGCCTTCTTAGCGCAAGCGCAGCCGTTTTTTTTATGTTTTTTTTAAATCGTACTTTACACTTTTTATTTGACCTTTTTTTTCGGTTTTATCTGATGTATGTATCTAGTGTATTGTGTGTCTTTTGGTCTGTGCTAAATAAATATATTTCTTTCTTTCTATAAAGAAGCAAAAGGAGTATGTAAGGATCGTAGCAGGTGGGATTCTATAGTTTCTGCTTACCCCATGGGAAGAAGGTGTTATGTATGTTCACTCCTCTAAATTAAGTGATCAATTTCATTCTATTTTCGGCCGTGCCTGATTAATATTATGAGGAGGAAGCCAACCAAATTACTTTTAATTAAGCATCATTCAATCCATCAAGAGAAGCCTAAAATAAGCCTAAGATGCTAATTTCCTAAAATTTACGGCATTAAAATACGAGTACATAAAAAAAATTAAGTCAGTTTTTCTTCAGTCCTGTCTTTAGTGAAGATGAAGAAGCAACAGTGCTTGACCAAGAGCGCGTTTTAACAATGTACCGGTCACACTGTCAGAAAAATGACAAACCTCTTTTTATTTTAACCAAAGACAGCAGTGATATCTGAAATCCAACCTCTTTTTAACCAAATACAGCAATGATATCTGAAAGCCAATTCTCGTAATTTAAAACGTTCAAAATCTAGTCGCAGTCTCATCTCGGCGACAAATAAATGTCAGAAACTTGTTAAAAATGTAGGGAAATTAGAGGTATTTTTGACAGATTCAAACTGCGATCAGAGGCGCAATTCTCGTAATTTTAAGAACGTTCACAGTCTGATCTCAGTTTGACAAGTTTGTGACATTTGTTTGTCGCCGAGATGAGACTGCGATTATATTTTGAACGTTTTAAATTACGAGAATTGGCCTTCAGGTGTAATGGAGTAAGAAATTAAAATATGATCTATTTAAGACAGGAACTCTTTGTCAAAACTTCCTTTTGATGTTTTTCTCCCATGACCAAATAATCCCAAATTGAAGCGCAACTATTTATCACACAAACAAATTTTATTTTCCATAAATCTTTTTCAACACCAGTTTAAGCGAACAAAAACTTGAAGCGGCAGGCATCATGTTACTCTCAGCCACTCGACACGGTCATAACTAGGGCGAGAGACGATGTAAAACGAACTTGTGACTAGCTTGTTACAGTAGCATAGTGTGCAGCTGTAACACGTTGCTTTTACTGTGATAACTAATGGAAAATTGTCATTTGAGAAAGATCACTTTTTGCATGTTCGGTATTTGTTCTGTCAAGTTCCCTGTTCCCTGTGTCCGGGGCGAGAGGGAGTGGGAGGCGGTCACCTCCTTCTGCGAAGCAGTCATGCTAGCGAAGGAGGTGGCGGGACGGCTGGCGTCGGGAGCCGCGTGACGACTCCCGGCCACCGTAGGCGCGGGCCTGCGGACGGAGAGTAATGGGTAGCTCTCCGTCCGATCAGGACCAGGCCCGTGCCGGACGGCGCGTATGTGTTCCACGCGCGCCTCAAAGAGATGTCAGCATAAAGGAAGGGGCCCGCCAGGGCCGAAGCCTGCCGGGGTAGCGGGATCGTCCGAAAGGGTTACCGCTGCCCCGGAACATAAAGGGCTAAGGAAGGAACACGGGTGGGTTTTAGTCAGTAAGAGTCTGACACTCCCTTCCGCTCCACCCAGAGCGGGAGGAGTCATTAGATGACTTCCCATCCAAAAAAAAAAAAAAAAGTTCCCTGTGAGTTGTGTTAATGACATAGGTTGGGAACTTTACAGAGCTTGGTTTGACAGAAATTAGTGAGTAATAAAAAAAAAGTGATTTCGCTGAAAACGTTCCAAATTCTTTCTTATAAATGATAACTATATAATCCTAATCCTAACTAATATAATAAATGCTAAAGTAAGTTGATCATGACCTGGAGATGGACATAGGCGTAGCCTATGTTGCGGGAAACAGCTAGTTTATTATAAGTTCATAAAAACAAAATTAAGAAAAGCTCAAATCCCACACAATCATAGGCATTAAAGTATCTCACGATCTCTCATAGTTACTTTTTTTTCTATAAATAAAAAATCATGAACGTTAGGTTTATTTGATACAGTACGTCTTCAATTCCTGCATTCACACCCAAAATCAATACCAAACCCAGCATTGATTAGTTGCATCAGCTCCAATACCCGATCATTATAGCAACGAGGCCGAACGCCTCGGCCAATTTCCGCCAAGACGACGCCGAAAGCCGAAAGCCGAATCAGCTAAGAAGCCATTTTTGAAATGGCCACTCGATCGTCCACCTACAATGAGACAGGGGTAGTAATCGTAGTGGATTTATCTCAACCATTGAGTCCGGGATCCATTGTGCTTTAACTGATTACAACAGGTAATAGATGTGAGAATATCACAATGGGATGTTCATCGTGCTTGAATGGGTGGGACTCAGTGCTGCGAAGGATGGTGAGCGGTTTGGGACAGGTTTCTTCGACGTAGAAAGAAAGAAAATAGATACTTTTATTTAGCACAGACTAAAATGCACATAGTGTAATACACAAAAGATACAATAAAAAGTAAATAAAATATGTAAAGTGCGATGTAAGAAAATTGCAGGAAAGTGTGCCTCGCGGCTGTGCCAGCTCAGCAAAAATGCCAGACAACTATTGCCTGATGCTGGTTTTCAACTTGACCTGGGACGAGAAATACGTGTCGGGTAATTAAAACACTACTACGCATGTAAAACAGGAGTTAGGGCTAAAATTTGCGAAGAGGGTTTACAGAGTGTTTTAAAGACACATACGAAATTCATTTTCTTGCAGGAAAAAAGAAGTTAATTAGGTATGTTAAAAAAAAACAATTCTAAATATTTTATTTCACATAAACCTATATGGAACCTACCTACTTATAAAACGTCAGAAGCCGGCAAGAAACTCCACGGTTACACGGTTAAAAATATGTGAAATTCATAATACTTACCGAGAGTTATTTTATTTGTAAAATTATTGCTATAAGATGCACGATTTGAACAGCATTCAAAAGTATCACTCTGGGATAAAGTTAACGGGTAGGTACATATCAAAAAAAATTTTACAAAATTCTGCCGGTCTTCTAGGCACGTTTCCGGATGACAGGGATGCGGACGAGTACTTCGACACCTAAGTTACTATAAAAACATAAGGATTTCTTCTTATTTATTTGTTTAAATATTTAGTTAGTTAGTTATTTAATTTAGTCATCATCATCATCAGCCTATAGCAGTCCACTGCTGGACATAGGCCTCTCCTGTTGCACGCCATTCAACTCGATTTTCGGCAACTCTCATCCAGCTGCTACCAGCCATCCTGCGAAGATCGTCACTCCACCTAGCCTGAGGGCGTCCCACGTTACGTTTACCGATTCGCGGTCTCCACTCAAGAACACGTCTACACGTCTATTTAATTTAGTAACTAGTATAATTATTAAATATTGTATATAATAATTTTACAAAAGCTATCTGAACTTTTCAACTCGTATATCACCACTTTCACATGGGTACGAGTGAGAGCGATTTCTGAATATCTTTACCTCCGATTCATGGGCGGGTCCTCTATTCAATTTTCCCGTAGAGATGGTACATGTTCCTATACCGTTTAATCTAACCAACATTAAAACCGTACGATATATAAAGTGGGGTTGAGTCGTCCGGGAAAAGGGCTCAATGCGCAGATTCGTTTATTATATAATAGTTCCTTTGTACGATGTTACAATGTTGAAGGTATTTGGGAAACAATCGAGGTACAAGGGACGCATGACAAAACTGGGGATCGCGGGTTTTTTTGTGTATTTACGGATTTTTGAAGCCTGTAAAAAAACTTGGGAACGATTTTTTGTCGGTTGCTTTTAAAGCAATTTTGCTCACGTTAAAGTAAAATTTTATTTAGGCATAGGTAAAAACGCATGGATGGTATGAACGTAAAAAACAGTGTGCTCTAGACTAGACTTAAATATCAATTAATTTTAGCCTTATTTTTGTACTACTAAGTGTATCCAACTTTTTGCGTTTAATTTCCATGTGGATAGCTGTTGGATAGGATAAGGAAAAGAAAAAGAAAAAAGGAAGGAAGGTTTGGAAGTTGGCGATGTGATACCCCTGTGCCTCGGAAAATACGTTAAGCCGTTTGTTCTGCGCCTGATCTCTCTCCGGTCGTGTTGGATTGCGTGCCGTCTCATCGGAATATGAAAGTGAGTGCAGAGAGAGTGCACATGTGTCTGCGCAAAGACTTGTGCACTATAATAATATCTCCCGCGCCGAAGGCTAGAGTCTCCGTTGAGATCAGCTGCCATGGCCGAAATACGGTCTGGAGGACTATATATTGAGATATTATGTAAAATGAGGTAGCTCTTAAATAAAGAGAGGCTATAAATTCATTCCTACTGAACCAAACATCGAAAGATCATGTCCTACCTATAGCTACCTACCAACTACACATACTCCCTTTCAGCCAGACATCACACATCACCAGCCACATCTAAGGGCGGTCCAGGTAATTGGCGCCCAATCACGAACCTAAATCACCGAAGCCGTAATCACTCGACGACTCGACTCCATCAACCACTCGACTCGGTGCCATTAACCTCACGCTATTACGAAGCATAAAGGGACTGATCATTAATTATTACCGTTACAATCGGTATCGTTAATTCTATATACAGTACGATAAAGTAATGATTGAAGGGAGGTATAATATTTGAGGATATTAAGGGCAGAGAAATGATGTTTGAAGATATTAATCTTTAGGGATGTTTATTGCTCTGTTATGCCCGGTACAGATTGGTGAAGCATAATCAGCCTATAATATTCCCACTCCTGGGACACAAACCTCTCTTCGAGAGGAAGTGGGCTGTAATCTGCCACGCGGGTCCAGTGCGGGTTGGTGGACGTCACGTCTTCGAATTTTTGGTTCTTGGACATGCCGGTTTCCTCGCGATGTTTTCCTTCACCGTTTTGAGAGCAGTGGTGATGAAATTATTTACACAAAGTAAAGCGCCTGCCTGGGTTCGAACCCACGACCTACGACTCGTAAGTCGGGGCCGTTATACCACTGGGCCACGACTGCACTGGACAGAAAGTTACTTAGTAAATAATTAATAAAGGGCGCAAAATTCAATCGGCTATTGGTCGGTTTAGCATTTACTATCTATCAGTAGTTATTTGTCTTTTAATAAAGGACCAGTAAAAAAAAATTAAATTAATTTTCAGAAACACCAAACTACTATCTGAAACTATTTGTTTTTATATTCAATTAGCTGTGCCCTGCGGTTTCACCGCGATAAAAGTCATTCCTTTTTTATTGATTCCCTTTACAAATTTCCAGCCCCATTTTTACACCCTTAAGGGATAATTTCTCGGATAAAAACTATTCTATATCCTTCCCCACAACTCAAACTATCTCCAAACCAAATTTCATCTAAATCAGTTCAGCGGTTATTGATTCCCCATACAAACTTCCACCCCCTTTTTTCACCCCCTCAAAGGATGATTTCTGGGATAAAAACTATCTTATGTCCTTTCCCAGGACTCAAACTATCTCTATACCAAATTTCATCTAAATCGATTCAGCTGTTTAAGCGTGAAGAGGTAACAGACAGACACCTTTTCGTATTTATAATATTAGTATGGATTTCTACAAAGACCTGTCAACTCTCCTTCAGAATCTACCACCATCCTGTACCGGTAATGGTAGTTCCATTATATTCCAAAAACACGAAACGCACTTCCCAAGACTGATTACGTTCACATGGTAAACTTTGAACAGTTGCGAAGATAAATTTAGTCTATTAGGTATTGAGAACGATGCATAGTCTTGTACTTAAAGTGTTGTTGACCCAGAAACGCAGGGTACATATACGTACGTACCATTAATTTTATAGAAGCTTATCAATCAATTACTTTGGGGGCGGTTGCGAATGGGCGGACTTTAATTGAATTTAATTTATGGGTGGGAAAGGTGCTGCAGATGGTACGTCGGGAAAGCAATAAGTTAACAAGGTATTGACCGTTTTGGGGGATAGAAACGAAACCTTTGAACAGGAAAACATAAGGGTTAAAGTTGCTTGAATGATGACTTGAGATTGTTTTTTGCTGGGCATGAAATGTTTGCAAGGACGAAATAAAATGTCTTTTTCGTCTGATAAAAATAAAACAAATGTGCTAAAACCTGAAGCATGAGGTTGTTAGTTGTTGATTTCGTGTTGTTGTAGTTAAAGATTGCCACTAGGAGCCATGATAGGAAATAAAATGGAGAAAGTATAACAGGTCCGATCTCATCTGCCTAGCCTTTTCCCAACTATGTTAGGGTCGGCTTCCAGTCTAATTGTATGCAGCTACTTAAGTATTTTACATGGAGCGACTGCCTATCTGACCTCCACAACCCTTGGGTAATACTATACCCCTTGTTAAGACTGGTTGTCAGACTTTTGCACTTCTGATGACCTGTAACGACAGCCAAAGATTCACGAATGACAGACGGGACCAACGGCTTAACGTGCTTTCCGAGGCACGGCGGGGTCTCGGTATGTAGAGACGGTCACTCATCCACAGACCAACCGCGGCAAGCGTAGCTTAACCTGACCGACCGACCCGTGCGGCTGTTATAACTTGGCTACAAGCCTCACACAAATAAAATATAAAATAAATAAACAGTACTTAGTTCTAAATGTTACGTTGTTGTTTGTATCTTCGATAAACAACTATTGTTGTTGTTGTTGTTGTTTGTGATCATACCAATAAGAATGATTGTAAGTACTCTTGACAATTGCATACCAAATTAAACCTAATACCAAATCTACATAACAAACTTCTACAACCTTAAGCCTTGTACACACCATCGATATCGGACAATATCGGACGCGGTCCGATACATTTCCCGCACCATTCGGCACAGTGCATACAAGCGGCGTCCCCCAGTTATGGGGACTTTACGCATAGCTTCACAAGCCAGATCCATTGGGGGTTACCACCGGCTGTGGGTACAGACATGGGGGAATGTGGTAATCGGATGAGTTGGCATGCATGATGATTCGGGATTGATGTTGGCAATTGATGGCTGTAAGATGATATATATGTAGGTGTAGCTGCCTGAAGATGGTACTGGGGTGGTTTAATCGAACTTGATTACCTATTAATATGTGTATTATCATTGGAAGATACGTGGGACAGGTAGTGTGGCTTTAAATCAAGGGGACGTCAAATTTACGAGACAGATCGAGGGGTGATTATTCCTTCGTCAGATAACTTTTAATGGAGGAATAAAGTTGACGTTTGACAGTTTTTGTACGAAATAACAGTCAAAATTTCAAATTTCAAAAGTTATCAGATGATTGTAAAATCAGCCCTGAGTCTGTGTTCCGGCTAGTCCAGTCCGTTTATCCACTCCAAAAATCCACTCTCAAGGTGTCCTTCCTTCCACACATGTCTGAGAATCCACTCTACACCTAGTTGGATAAGTGGAAATTATAAATTAGTGGCTTAACGTGGATTTTCGGTTATGCGTTTCCGCGTATCCACTTTAGGGTGGATTTTTTTGAGTGGATAATCGAAATTATCCCTTTGTTCTTCTTGCACGAGTCTCCATAAACACTTTTTCTTTCTTTATTATTCTTCAGATACTTGATCATAAATATGCTGCTGCTAATTCTGAAACCCTATATTACAAGTTCCTCTTAATAATAGGCGGAAAGATTCTGCTGAAGGCAGCAGACAAAACTATAAGTCTTCTTATCGCAGGTCATTAGTCACTTTTCTTCTATGCCAACATTTAGGATGTCTTATTCTCTGTTGGGTTACTCACATAACATCTGATCTAGATCTATAAACCATTTTTTATTTTATCAAGTACCTGGTACTTGTTGACAGGCCTACGCTGCCCTCCCATACCTACTATAATTTGAAAACATTGTTAAAGCCAATTATTTTTAAAAGAGTAACCGAGGAGTTTCTTGGCGGTTCTTCTCCATAGGAAACAACCAATTGGAACCGTGCACCTAGCTTCTGACGTTTCATAAGTGCCCATGTAGGTTTATGTGAAATAAAATATTTTGATTTTTTTATTTTGAACATTTGGAACTCTTCAGCACTACGGATTAAGAGCAGGTACCGTGTAAAATATGATATGATACTTTTGGGAGTTTGACTAATCGAATTGTACACTGCACTTTTAGTCCATAACGTGCGCTATGCGACGTAGTTACAAAACTCAAAGCATTTATTTCAATTAAACTATTTGCAGGCACTTTTGTATTGTCAAAGAGTTGGTCAGTTAGTCAAAAATTTGAAGCTAGTAGCCCTCTCCAAAACACAATGAAGAAGAACGGGCAGGAAACTCCAAGGACACTCTTTTAAATTAAGATACCTATTACAAAATCCTGGGTACATTATTCTTGTTGCTTCTATATGTAAGAAAACAAAAAAAAAAGTGGAACTCCGGGAGTGCCGACAGAAGAGAAAACTTGATCAATTACCTGTGTATTTTTTGAATTGTCATATAAACAAAACACAAACAGAATACTTTGCCATCACTCACTGACATATCGGAAATACATTAAAACCGAGTACATCCCGAGGACAGCCGAACACATCCGAAGCGGTGTCGGTTACGGTAACAGTGGCACGAATTCAATGGTTTTTTCCCATCTCAAAAAATGTCCGACGCGCCTAAAGAAGTTTCACTTCAAAAATTAAATAAAGAAACAATTCAAGATTAGAAATAAGCCCTGGCAGTCAAGAGATGACCAGTCTCAGCCGACGGCGCCCGTTCACAAACATAACGCATGGCTCGGCGCCATCCAGTTTAACCATTTTGTAGGATATCGAATGTTCCAACTGTTTTATTTCAATTGAATAAAGTACGTCAAACCCTGTCCCCATCTGCACCAAGCTTTAACACTATCAATGAGCGCCTGATATCAACTTTAACGAAGTTAGATTACGATACCCGCTCTGAGGCAACCTGTCCGGCGTGCGTCCGAAACAAAGCCAATCCGGTTAATTGTGCCCGGGCCGAGCGCAATGCGTGTATGCTCCTTTATCAGGTTACCTCAGCTTAGACCATAACCACAGAGCACTAGAATAGTAATTACAGCAATTGTGGTGGATGTCCAATCACACGCAAGATAATTAGACTAGTCTGTGTGTTTAACTAATTAACTGGACGACAAATATTTAGTAATTGCCGAGTGTAAGTAAGTGGATTTTAATCATCACACTATTTGCGTAACACTCATTCGAAACCGAGGGTTTTGAACGAAGTTCCTAATCAATCGCTTCACAGGTTTGAAAAATTCGTCAGCTCAACAACGTAAATAACGCAATGAACGTAGCTAAACTGTCGAAATGAAACGCGTTGATATCGATTGCCATTTTATTTGTGTGTTTATTTATTTATTAAGGCGCTACCTCGAAAATCTAAAATCCTCGAAAACTTACTAAGCGAGCGAAAGTGAAGTAATTACTTTTGAAACGCAAAATAAGAGTGATGGCTATAGTGTGCGTGCGCTCAGAATAAAACGACGTACGAGTATGTGCCAAAACGAATTTACTCCTTTTTTTAACAAAAGAAATTAATTTAATTTAAAACTACTTTGAGTAAACTTTGATAATTATCTATGTTTTAAAGTAATTTCCATTGAATAACTCTTAAGCGTTACGCCGTGATGTTGAAAAAAGTAAAAAAAAATGATATAACTTTGCAATTTGTTTGTATCATGAAAAATTAATTGAATCTTGTATTCCTTTGACATGGTACTAGACCAAAGAGTTAAAACACATATACCAAAATGTTAAATCCCTATTCCACATACTGAAAAAGTTACACGAAATAAAAACCAAATTTTTTTCGACATATCACCTTAAGGTACACTAACAACTTCTATGTATAATTTATCATATAAGTACACACAATAGTCTCGGTCTTACAAAGTGTTATGACATTAATTACCCCAGGAGGTTCAATTATGGGATACCTTTTAAATAATAAGACGTCCACAAGAGATAATAGATCAGTTAGTTTACGATATCAAATGGTGGTCATCACTAAGCTGCCTCGGCTTATTTTTATTTTTTATTATTTTATTTTTGGATTGGTGTTTTTTTATTTACTATTTGCTGTACTCTGGACGCTTTTAACGCATACGTCTTTTTTTTTTACATCGTTCTCACATATTATTATAAATTCAACATTAATGATGTAACTAATATTTTTGTAAAAATATAATTTAAAAGAGTGTCCATGGAGTTTCTTGCCCGTTCTTCTCCATAGGTACCTACGCTTTGGAATGGGCAACTATCTTCATTTTATTTTTGACTGACCGACTTCTTGACAAATTCAAAAGTGCCTGTAAATGGTTTTATTGAAATAAATGCTTTGTGTTTGAGTTTTGAATGGTAAATCTCTGTCTAGGTACCAATTTACAGCAATTTATTTAGACTTGCTTTTACCTTTGACTGAACTGTAAGTGCCGTGACCTTTTTTTACCTGATAACTCAGACTCCTGTCTGAGTCGATCGTAGGTAGGTACACCTACAACTTACATAGAAAAACAAGAAACTTCAGTAGTCCTAAGACTCTAAATCCTAATTTATATTCCAAATCTAAATAAACTACAAACAACTAACTGAAATTAATTCAGTCTATGTTTCCACTCACACGAGTCACATAGACTGGAACGATTTATAGGACACCCACGGATCACTCAAGTTGTTGAGTAAAACAAACATTTTATTAGAAACGAGCTTAAAGAACTTGCAAGCGAAAGTCGGCCGTATTTCTTTGTAGCTAATCTATATTTTCATGCCAAGCTATTATTTCAGCACTGCAGGGCAAAGGCCACTTCTCAAACACAAGCCACGAGCATTGATCACTATGCTTGCTCAATGAATGTTTGTGATTTTCATCTTATATTTTTAGGGTTCCGTACCTAAAGGGTAAAAACGGGACCCTATTATTAAGACTTCGCTGTCTGTCCGTCTGTCTGTCACCGCGAGCCGTCCATTACCGTATATTTAGTCATTACAGATCTATGTTAAATAATTATAATAAGCTAATTGTCACTCTGTGCACATAATAATATATCGTTTTTACCAATATACAGTTTACATGCACAAATAGTTGGAGTTTCCTTTGCCGTAAAGTACCCCGACTATATTTTTCTATTTCGTGTAACTTGTTAAATATGTGGAATAGGGATTTAACATTTTTGTACTTATATGTTTTTTGACTCTTTGGTCTAGTATCGTGTAAAAGGAACACACGATTTAATGAATTTTTCTCGATACAAAAAAATTGCAAAGTTATATCAATTTTTTTACTTTTTTCGACATTATGGCGTAACGCTTAAGAGTTATTCAATGGAATTTACTTTAAAACATACAGAATTATCATATCAAAGTTTGGTCAACTCAAAGTAGTTTTAAATTTAACTCATTAATTTTGTTAAAAACTTTTTTACAAAAAAAGCAACCGACTTTAAAAAAAAAACACTACAAAGTGATTAACAACTTTAATTTCGGAAGTCGGTGTCGTTGGTTCCGAATTTTCGTTTTTGACATCGACTTTCGAAATTAAAGTTATTTATCACTTTGTAGTGTTTTGTTATTGAAGTCGGTTGTTTTTTTTTTTGTAAAAAAGTTTTTATTTTTCACTTTTTAGTTGTACCTACCCCACACAAACTCAATTAACACTAGTGAATTGAAGAATTGAAGACACCAACTAGAAGAATCATCAAAATTCGCATAGAAATGCCGGAGATGCAGTACATTTATGCATGTAACTTCGTGCATAAGAATAATTAAAAAATGTATTATAATATATCTTGCTGAAAGTATGTATATTACATGAATGAAAGAATTATCAAAATTTCTCATTAGTTTTGAGAAAATCGTGGACAAACATACATACATACGGATCGAATACAGAACCTCCTTCTTTGAAGTCGGTTAAAAAAGGAGTAAATTCGTTTTGGCACATACGTCATTCTATTCCGTGCGCACGCACACTATAGACATTACTCTTCTTTTGCGTTTCAAAAGTAATTGCATCACTTTCGCTAGCGTAGGTTTTCGAGGATTTTAATCACGGCATTTTATAGCATTGTTCTTACGAAACCCACACACAACCACAGGTATTTTTACATCGTAAAGACAAAACACAGTTAAAAAATACACAAGTCACAAACTCACAGAACCTCCAGTGTTAAAAAAACAATGCCTCACCAAACTTACTACATATTTTATTGTGTTTCACAACTCCGCACGTAATAAAGATTCTCTAAGATTTCTTGTGCCTAGCCTCCCAGAATAATAAATTAGGCTTTGCAAGCTTGTAACAGCTGATGTCTAGCTTCAGGTTCAAACTACCTTCCTCCTAGATGTTGTGCTGCTGAGTTAGTTAAAACAATGTTTGTTGGCTATGAAGTCTTACATAACATAATCAGCCTATAATGTTCCCACTGCTGGGA
The DNA here is from genome assembly GCA_914767645.1 of Hydraecia micacea. Taxonomy (NCBI): domain Eukaryota; kingdom Metazoa; phylum Arthropoda; class Insecta; order Lepidoptera; family Noctuidae; genus Hydraecia; species Hydraecia micacea. Next base: position 4,283,584 of record OU611783.1, on the reverse strand, counting down.
CACAGGCCTCCTCTCGGAGAGAGGGAGTGGGCCATAATCCACCACGCGGGCCCAGTGCGGGTTGGCAGATGTCACATGTCTTCGAATTTTTGGTTCTAGGACATGTCGGTTTCCTCACGATGTTTTCCTTCACCGTTTTGGGAACAGTGGTGATGAAATATTTTACACAAAGTAAAGCGCCTGTGTCCCAGCAGTGGGAACATTATAGGCTGATTATGTATGTTATGTTATGTTACAACAAATAAATGTGATTGATTATTTCGTCGCAAAGGATTGCAAAAAGCATTAAAATTAAAACTCTTCCCCAGCTGTAAGACTCTTCATCATTCAGCCTTTGTCCCAGGAGAATGATAATGAGCCTATCTATGAGGTGTAAGACTCTGCTTATAAAAAAAAAGAAAACTAACCTATAGTCATAAAGGTTTATTCGGCATATCAACACACATCTCGCTTGCTCTTGCTGATTTTCCTTTTAATCCTCTCAGTATACGCAGCAACTATGTTCGACAGTAGTGGTAACGCTGAAGACTTCTCATCATCTTTCACCCCTACTTCGATACACAGATCTGCCCTGAGGAGAAAAAAGCAGCTTTATCTTCCAGATCCTCTCGAACGAGAGAGTTGGTTTCTTTGTTCAATTCAATTATCTGTGCCATTGTAATTATCACCATGTTCGGCAAGTTCGTTAAAAATCACAGTTTATGATCTTTAAGGAAGGTAATTTAAAAGGAATGTATTTCTGTAAGAACTAATACCTAATTAATTAATAAAAATAACAAATTAAATCCTAACTTAACTAAAACTATACACAAACTAAAATAATTATAGCATTGCAAAATTCATCCGCATCGCTGTCGACTGGTAAAAATAGCAGTCTTTTGCCTCCAAACATCTCTGGTACAATTGACGCAGGACAATTTAAACAAATTAAAATTAGACCAGGAGGATCACCGATAAAGTATCTTACCTGCTTCTCTTATCCTTCGGCATAGCAGCTTCTGACATCATGACAGAAGCTGTGTACAGGTACCCGTTCCACTCCAGGTATTCTCTCACCAGCTCGTTGACTAGAAGAACTTCATCCGTTGGAGTGGGTGGTGTTGGAGCTACTCCTGTAGTTTGACGATCTTGGAGAAGCCCTGTCACTTTGGCTCGAACCTGTGAAGGTAAAGGTAGAATAGAATTTAAATGCAAGTGAAGGAACTTTTTGACGTGCAAAGATAGTTTTTTTTGTAGCTGTATACATGCATCTTTAACATAACTGGGGAAATGTGGGCGTAAGTATACCTACAAATGACTGACTGACGGGAGTCGTCACGCAGCTCTCGACGCCCGTAGCATCTCCCGCGGCGGCTGAGGCGTGAGGCTCTCTCCCTGAGCCGTCCCGCCACCTCCTTCGCTAGCATGAGTGCTTCGCAGAAGGAGGTGACTGCCTTCCACTCCCTCTCGCTCCGGACCATGGCTTGAACCAGGGCCGGACGCGAGAGGTCGCCGCCGCTGCCGATCGCCTCTACGAGGACACGGCGGTGCTCCGCCAAAGCGGGGCAGACCTCCACCGTATGCTCCACCGTGTCCTCTGGGCGATCCTCGCAATGGTGACACCCGGGCATCTCCTCCCGCTTGATGATGTGCAGGAACCTCCCGAAACATCCGTGTCCGGTGAGGACCTACGTCAGGCGGTAGGTGAGAACGCCGTGACGCCTCTCTAGCCACTCCTCAAAGAGGGGTCTTATCGCCACTATCGTGGCGTGCCCTGCTCTGGGTTGCGAAAGTCTTTCTTTCCATGCCACCATGAGATCGCGCCGAAGGTCCGTCCGCTCCGCCGCGATTTGCCGCGGAAGCGGAGTTTCCCCCCGGCGTAGTGCCTCCGCGCGCCACTCATACAGGCGCGTGAAGACTATCGCCTCCAGATCCCATGGCGGTATTCCGGCAAGGAGGCTTGCCGCCTCCCAAAAATCCCATCCAAAAAAAAAAAAAAAGTATACCTACACACCTCTGCTCACCCGTTTGGGTATTACTAGCGTAATGGCGTATGTTGTTGTTAAAAAAACCTAGGCATTTTTGATGAACTCATCCTTGTTTCCTAAATGACTAATAAATTGTTTGATGAATAAATATCATAGTTCATCCAATCAATTAGCAGGTAATTAGGTAAATAAAGACACTTATAATCTGAATTGTGAACACTCTTAACATAATCAGCCTATAACGTTCCCACCGCTGGGACACAGGCCTCCTCTCTGTGAGAACACTGATCCATGTTAATTTACTACTTCATTTTTATTTGACTGACCGACTTCTTGACAATTCATAAGTGCCTGTAAATGGTTTAATTGAAATAAATGCTTTGAGTTTGAGTTTAATGCTCCGTTATTTAAATAAACAATTAAATGACAAAATGCCGAGGACAGATCCCGAAAAAGTCCCGAAACACACGTATAGCGTTCCGGATCAGCGCACAAATTAAATAAAAATGATCAGCTCTGAATTTGTATTTAAACATTGGGTTTTAATTCAGACACGCACTTAAATGGCGCGTATTATTATGCAAACCACATTATATAGCGACCACGATTGCTGGAACAAATAGTTGTGCGATCGGAAAGCAGGGCATTTTTGTAATGGATTTTTTTGGCTTTGTTTGCGATACGAGAAAATGTAAAAGGTTTTATGAAAAAAAATGTAGGCAATACTTTTAGTTACATTTTGTACACTGTTATAATGTATATATGGTAGTCAAATTGTTAGACAAAGATTTAAAGTTAAAAAAAAATCAAAGATTTAGTTAAATTATTGACTTTAATATAGTTATTTTAATAAACCGGCAACTAGATCGACATATGACCCGTTGAAGCTATGATTGATCCTGATATCGGGCAGGCTATCTACTCAATGTTATTAATATTCCATAGGCACCATCATACAGCATGATATTGCCAATGCAGCGGCTGCCGAGGCGTCTGCTTGCTCTGCTAGGAGTAATCTTCGATCAACAATACCAACAGTAGTACCTATACATTGTTGGGAGTAATAGTGTTCTGTGGTCACTATAGTCAGTCAACACCGGACATAGATATCGAGTAATTACAACATACCTCTGCATTGATTTTGTTTAAATATCCACTTTTCTTTAAAAGGTCTTTAATTGCAACTAATAGTTCTTTCTCAGAAATGGATTTTTCATTCATTTTACAAGAAATTATTACCGATTCCGAAAATTATTGTCAATATAAAAGTACACCATGTTATTTGTGACAGTCATGTTTTATATAAGATATTGTTTTTTTTTTTATTTTTGGTACGATCCCAGCCAGTACCCAGTAAATCAGTTAAGGAGTTTCAAAAGTAAATATATCAAACTTTTTTGTTATAAACTCTTGGAAATATGTTGCTTATCGCGCGTTCTACTCTGCACGCTTAGTAAATGATCGCTAGATCGAAAAAATATATTACATTTTGATCGTCAGGACACTTGCTAATGTTGTTAATTTATTTCACTGTGGTTTTTATTCAATACATAATGTACAGTCACGAGCACTAATATGTCAACACTTGGCAACTTTCAATTGCGATTTTTTCGTAAAATAACGAATGCAACGTTGAAATACGACACTTTACATAAACCTATGGGTTCGAAAATACTATGTTCGTAATAACATAAAGTTTCATTAAAAAATAAAGGAGAAAATCGCCTTTGAATAAAACCAAGTGTATACATGCTTATGCTCGTGACTGTACAGGGAAAGGAATTTCGTTACATTCTCCCTCGACACCTCTCGACTTTTTTTATTAGTTTACTTTTACCGCAGTTCTAGCCCAAATTATTTTAAACTAGCTGCGCCCCACGGGTTCACCCGCAAAAGTCTCGATTCCGTGGGAATATTGGGATAAAAACTCCTAGTAACCAATTTCCTAATCCAGTTCATGGTCTACCCGCGTGCCAAATTTCATCCAAATCCGTTCAACCATTTTAGCGTAAAAGTGTAACAAACAAACATACAAAAAATCCAATCTTTTCTATTTACGTATAATATTAGGTTAGATAATTGTTTTTAACGTATAATTAGAGCTGACATAAACTCTCATCCCCAAATAAATAAAGAAGAAAAAAATATAATAATGAACAGTGAAGAAAGCTTTTCGGAACTAATTAATGAAACAAGAAATTCCTATTTGTGCTAAAGTAACATTCCTTCACTCACAACTACGGCCAATTCCCCGATTCTAGTTCCACGAAAAAGCAATCCCAATTTGACGAAGAAAAATCCTTCTAAAATTAAACTTGCCTTTACAAAATTAAGTAACCTTGGTATAAAATTCAAATAAGCGAGCTCCGGGGAGGCTTTAAGTGATTCAATTCCAGTAATAGGAAGTTACTCGAGATACAGACTTATATCTGAGACATAGCATCGCGTATGAGACTCCGTATCAGTGCCGTAACTGGCTGTATTTCAAAATTGTTCTCTGAATTAGAGCTAGGAGAAAAATATTGGTTTCATTCTGAACACATTTTGTTAGGGTGGATCAGCAATTTGATGTAATATTAAATTTAGTAGATTTTTATATTTTATTTATCCTTTTGATAGATTCTTATTTCGTAAATTTGAGGACTTTGTAGGCCTTGTAGACTTTAGATCTGTAGACCACTTTTTATTTTATCAAGTACCTGGTACTTGTTGACAGGCCTACGCTGTCCTCCCATACCTACTGTAACTCGAAAACATTGTAAAAGCCAATTATTTTTAAAAGAGTAACCATGGACTTTCTTGCCGGTTCTTCTCCATAGGAAACGACCAATTGGAACCGTGCACCTAGCTTCTGACGTTTCATAAGTGCCCATGTTGGTTTATGTGAAATAAAAATATTTTGATTTTGATTTTGAATGATGAATAACGCTATAATACACGAGCATCTATACAATATATTTTGCAGTTTAGTATTTCAACAATAGCAAACTAATACCTATCTAGTTTTAGGTCATAGAATCGAACCCAAGTAGGATTATGATTATGATTTCAGCAATATAGTTACCAACTTCATGCATGTAAAAATATCGTGAGGAAAGTTATGAATATGAATGTAGATGGCTATAAGAGTTGGAGAAGACCAAATAGACGATGGATGGACTGCGTGGAAGATGATATGGCTAGAACGGGGGTGAGATGACGATAGGGAAGTATGGAACAAGAAGACATGCTGCGCCGACCTCCAAAAAATGGTAAAAAGAAAGAAAGAAAGAATAAAGATTATTTGGACACAGAAGGGGAAAGAGAGACGGGGAGGAAGAGGTGGGAGGGGAGGGTTTTGTAAGGGAAAGATTACTATAGTGAGTTATCAACTTCAAAATTTTTTTCAATTTTGCGACACAGTATCACAAATAGCGATAAAATACTTCACTTGACAGGTGGATCCACGTGAGACAATAATTATGTATTTTTAATTGTTTTTATAGTTCATTCAACCAGTAAATCAATGTGTATCATTCAGAATTCATAGAACAGTCATAATCTGCTTAGCCTTTTCCCAACTACGTTGGGAATTCATAGAACAGTAAATACAAGATATTTTCATCGGGCGCTCTTGCACTCACTTGATATGACTGACACAACTTGATATCACTGACATTATCATAGTCCCGTTCGCTACAACTCCATAAAAACGTTCTGCGATATGAAAACATCGTTAAAGTGATTCACTTCAACACTGCGCTCGAAAATGGTCGAAATATCACATTACTCAACCTGTACTGTCAGCAAAAGAAATAAGTGTGCAAGTAAAAACTACCATTTTTACTAGAAGACCGGAGGCCGTCATATTATAACGGCCGTCTTGAAAATCTGTCATTTTTATCAATCTGCCTAGCCTTTTCCCAACTATGTTGGGGTCGGCTTCCGGTCTAACTGGATGCTGCAGATCAATATACGATGACATCGCGTTTTCATTGGCTTGCAATGCCAATAGAATTATAGGTAGTTCCGTGAGCGAAGCCGCGGGCAGAGCGAGTAAAGAAATAAAATAAAACCTTGCTGTATATATGACAGTGCACACAATGTTCATCGTTCGCCTGCCACTATACTCCTTCGCCGAGTGTACACAAAAATAGCTCCACCCGTATTTTTACACAGAGAGACTTTGACGTATGGTATAACGACCTGCGGCCAACTGCAAGCGCATTCTTCCTGCAGTCGGAATAACCGTGGCCATAAGGCACTTGTCCCACTGCAGACGAGAGGGCGACTAGCTATTGACGATCTTCTCGCTCAAGAAATGTACAATAGATGTAAAAAAAGAAAGAAAAAGTATTTATTGTGACTCGCACAGGAAGATCACAAACTAAACACAATCATAAAAATATATATATAACTAGCTTCAGCCCGCGACTTCGTCCGCGTGAAATTTCTGTTTCCCCCAACCCACCCGTCGCATCGCATCGCCTGACCGCACTACTACTTCGTTTTCGCTTTCGTTCTGACTTTTTTTCTTTTTGCTCGGCTCCTAAGGGTGTTAGCGTGATGTTAAACTATAGCCTTCAGCCTAGCCGTTAGCCTATAGCCTTCCTCAAAAATTGGGCTATCAAACGCAAAAAGAATTTTTGAAATCCGACTGGTAGTTCCGGAGATTACCCCCTACATACAAACTTACAAACAAATTTTACCTCTTTATAATATTAGTATAGATAAACAATATTGTATAACAAGAAAGTAAAAAAAAAAAAAAACAGAAAGTCCTATACGAGCGAAAAGGCTCCTATCTCATCAAGATGCTTACTGACTGTTCACCACTGACCTCTATCATACAAGTAAGAGGTCAGTGCTGTTCACACTGAACTCCCTCTCCACTAGTTTGTCACAACGGACAAGAGCTGTCAAAGAGAATACTCGCTCAATGATGCTCGTTTGGCAGGCAGAATACTCGCTGAGAGACTTTTGCTGGGTACACACGCATACCAGCAAGTGACTGGGCAGTAATTCTATTATATATATTTCATCGCATTTGCGCACTTGCTCATAGCCCAGCGACAAAACTATCCGAACTACACACTCGGTGGTCGCCAACTCGTTTCTAGTTGCTAGCTCTGCGCGCTTCTCGCTAATCGTTGGCTGTGGGACAGGTGCCGTAACTAATGTTTAGCGCATTAACTTGAAGCTGTTTCGTTGGTACGTCGGTGGATAAATAACTATTTGCGGACAACCCTATATCTCATGCTGCATCGAGGGTTAGCTTATAGAATAGAGAGGTGCTATTTAGCTTCCAGTTTATCCGTTGTTTCGTTTCGTTGTTTTAATGGTTGGGGTACATTAGTTGATTGTGAATTTAATTATTTGTTGAAGGGGTTTACTCTATATTATTTAGAAGTTTCCTGGCTTATGTTTTGCATGAGCAGTTTTATATAATGAAACAGTGGCCGAGTTGTATCGGTCTCAACTTACGAGTAGGTCGTGAGTTCGAACCCAGGCAAGCACTTTTCTTTGTGTATTTAATTTAATATCGTGAGGAAACCGGCATGTCTTAGAACCAAAAATTTTAAGACATGTGACAGCTACCAACCTGCACTGAGCCCGCGTGGTATATTACGGCCCACTTCCTCTCACAGAGAGGAGGCCTGTGTCCAACATTAAAGGCTGATTATGCTATATTTTGTATCGTATGAACGTTTTATACGTCGAAATTGTAGGCTTGATCACAAAACGTTGATTAAACGTAGGAGAAAAGATACCAAAGCTACATACAAGCATCAATCATAACTGACAGTAATAATATTGCGATTGCATGTTACGCGCAAATGATTGGGACCACACAGCGATGATAGATGACAGGCTTATAATTATTATTACTAACACATTTTCTTTATTTCATTATTTTACACATAAATTATATTTTGCACAATTTGTATTTTATTAAGTATTTACATAATATTATAAGCTATACAAATATAATATCTATGTATATCTAATACTAAAAATAACAATATTAAATCCTAACTTAACTAAAACTATACAGAAACTAAAATATAGCGTCGAAAAATTCATCCGCATCGATGTCGACTGGTAACGTTCCCAAGAGACTGGCGGCATTGCCACGTTGTATGGCAATGCTTAGCCTTTGGCCAAGGTAAAAGCCAGCCCTTGGGTCACGGGAAGTGTCAACCAGCCGTTTCTAAATTTCTTTAAAAAATTATATTTTTAAATATTATCAGAATCCGAAATCATTTATTTGCAAAGAATGTAGGTAATAAAACATAGTTTTGAACGCGTAAAAAAGAAAAACAATTGGATCCAGTACATTTTACTGTATGGCATGCTACAAAAAATCATTATAAGTATTGCAAATCTATCTTAATCAATAATTGTCAGGTAATCATTGTTTTATGTCATCAGTAAAAAATGTACAGACGCCAGCACATCAACCTACCCGAAATTGTCAAATTTCCCCAACCAATTTTGAATCTTATGCTTTAGCAATAAAGTTGAAAATTTATTAAAGAAATTTGACAGATTGTAGTAGGTTGATGTGCCCCGATCTGTACACAATAATTAAATTGGCGGTTACTACAAAATTCACAACAACAAGTTTGTTTTTCAAGCAATGTAAGCAAGTTTTTTCAGGCATTTCAGTGTAGTAACAAGAAAAACACATAAAAACTCAATTACCTATTCAAGTAAATAGCTTACAACAAAGAATCATAATACATTTGTAATGGTGTCGACCCCCAGTAATCAGCATTCACTAATTCTCATCTCGTTTCCGAAACTGACAATAAACAAAAGAATAGGATGGTATTTAAAAGTACTTCAATTTATTCCCATTTCATTTACCTAATTTTGCCTGTGTTCCACCAAATATACTGAATGTGCACCAAAATATGTTAATTAAAATATGTCATAACGAGCATCTATTTAACAACTGTTGCAAATTTGTAAAAATAGTAATACACCTAATTTTAAAAACAAGCATTTATTTTTTTAGTTTTACTTCAGATAATGCACTGCAAAATGTATTTGAATCAAACACCAATTAATGTCCAATGTAGCTTTATTAATAACAAAATGAACACATTATAAAATGTAATGCTTACTAAAAATGTTTTTTTAATACTAATCAGTACGAACCATAATAATTCAAAATGTTAAACAAAGTCTTTACTCCTACAATGTTCACATTATCAGTCCACTCAATCTCTGCAGTACTTCTTTAAATTATTGCACCAATAAAGCGCACTTTGCCTTTGTAGGACGCCCACGTTTTCGTTTTTGCCCGATAGCTATGTTTTTGGCTTCTACTGGAGGTGTTATGTATTTCAGCCTGATCGCAAGTGGGTACGTATCAAAATCCCGAATTTTAAAATACCGATGGACGAAATCCCGAAAATTGAAACGCCGAATGGTTGTTTGGTCGAAAGTTTAAAATCCCGAAAGTTCATTTGCCCGAAAGTTTAAAATCCCGAAGATCAAAATCCCGAAATTGTCACCGTTTCCGAGAAAAACTATTTTTTGTAAACCTAACCTCAAAACACTTAAAAGTTGCCAATTTTTTTTTAAATAATTAACCTATTCTAACTAGTTCGGTTCCAGGTAGCCTACTAAAAATAATCTTTTTTTTTCTATTAGCGCAAGTCGTTTCTGGCGCCCATATTTTGTGTAAAAGTAATTTTTTTCTATATAATCCTGTCGTTTCTGGCACTCGCCGGCCGCTGCCGCGGCACCGCTCGCTTCGCTCGCTCGGCTCGTGCGTAGGGGTCACAGTTTTAACCTAACCTAACCTAACAATTTTTAAAAAATCGAACCGCCCCCTGCCATCGCCACGCCGCCGCGCGCCGTCTCCGTCGCACAACAGAGAGCAATAGGCAGGCATATGCGCGTCGCAAGCGCGCCAAAACCATTTTCAGTAAAATAAATATAAGTCTTAGAAGTAATGTTTTACGAAATGCATTATTTGTTCTTCAATTATAATTATTTCAGTAACATTAAAGTTGTACAAAACCGTTTTAAATGGGTATACGGTACTAGGATGCATACTAAAAATTTTGTGTAACATTCAGGAATATTTGGTGCACGATCAGTATTTTTCGGGGAAGAATAAAATAGTTATTGTTACAATAGAATAGTTGCAGCGCACTACAATAAAAATGTGTTATATCTTGGTGTTAATTTGGAATTTGTTTGATGTAACATATTTTGTTGGCCGAGTAGTTTAATTATAGTAAAACAATTAAACGGGTTTAAGATCAATATTTTAGAAATGCATACATAGATGTACCTTAAGATTTTTGGTGAACACAAAAATATTATCCCAAAAGAACTACTAAGTGAAATCATTAGTGAAATATAGTGACAAAACGGAATGTACAGTCGCACCCAAAACGCGAGTACTACACTTGGCACAAAAACGGTAACTGAGCTACGAATCGTGAGCGCGGAACAAAAAATTCAAAAGAACTGTCTTTTTCATAAAAGCATCATTCACCTGGGAACCTTTGATCGAACTCACTCGAACATGAAAGATTGAACTCCGGACGTAACATTTATCAAAAACTAGCTTTTGTCCGCGACGTTGGCCGCTAGGCTAGGCTAACTGGCTAACTCCTTTTGTTTCATTTACTGAACGATATGAAAAATAGCTTTGTTTTCACGTTGAAAGTCTGAGGGCATTTTTGTGTTTTGTGACCTTGAATGACCTATGCGTGGCCACCAACTTATGAGTGTGACACTTTTGAGGGGTGTTCAGAATGAAAACAGTACTGCATCTACTAATTTACTCAACTAGAAACTATAAAAAAGCTTTGTTGAGTTCAAAAACTGTTGTTGTATTATTATTTCATTTATTCAAATGATATAAATTACATTAAAAAAAAATTGTTAGCCTATTCTGTCTCACTGCTGGGCAAAAGTTGATGGATTATTGGTAGGAAAATAAGAATATATTATAAGATGTTATTAGATTTAATTCTCCGACATTAGTTTTAACAAGGAATGACAAGCAAGCTTTTTTTCTGACAGGTGTATCCTATGACACATGGACATAGAGACGTTGTCTATTTGTTTACAACCTACAACACTTGCCCTTAAACTAAAGACGATGTCTCCCCAGACAACTAACTGACTCTTAAATTACATATTAAATATTTCATTAAAAATATGTAATTCAAACAACAAAAAGAAACATAAATGTCTACAACTAACACCATTTAACCAAACCTAAACCCTTCAAGAACAAATCGTGTTTTTCCTTTGTTAAGGGTTTCGTTAGGATATCGGCTATCATTACATCAGTTGACAAATACTCAATTTTAATAATGTCTTTGTTAACAATTTCTCTTATAAAATGATGCCTTACATCTATGTGTTTTGTTCTACTATAATGGATATGATTAGAACTTAATTTTTGAGCAGATTGATTATCATTATAAATCAATATTTTGCTAAACTTTCCAAATAGTTCATGCAAAAAACTTCTAACGTACAAAGCCTCTTTGCAGGCATCTGATAAGGCCATATATTCAGCCTCCGTGCTAGAGAGAGCCACTGTTTTTTGCTTTTTACTCTCCCATGATATTGTGCTACTACCAAGCTTGAAAACAAAACCAGTGTAGGATTTACGATCGTTTTCGTCACCTGCCCAATCTGCATCTACATATGCAGTGACATTCAGCTCGCTCTTTTGAAAAATTAAACAATGATCTTTAGTACCTTTGAGATAGCGCAACACACGCTTAGCTGCTTTCCAATGAGTTTCTGAATGACATTCGTTGAACTGGCTCAGCACACTCACAGCATGAGAAATATCAGGTCTGCTACAAACTGCAATATACATAAGACAGCCTATTAAATTCCTATAATCATATTTAGAATTTTTTTCTTGACTTGCAGTTAACTTCGATCCTTTCTCCATCGGAGTTTTCGCAGGCTTACATTCTGTCATGTGAAATCTCTCTAAGACTTTCGTTATGTAACCTGACTGATCCAGAGTGATCTTATCTTCTCGTCTACAGATCCTCATCCCCAATATCTGATGGGCTGGTCCCAGATCATGCATTTCAAACTCCTTCATCAAGCCATTCTTGACTGTTGACCTTAAAGACGAATTACTTGACGAGAATAAAAGAATATCATCGACGTACAAAGCAATTATTATAAACTCGCTTTGTAATCTTTTGAAATAAACACATGGTTCTGATGATGTTCTACGAAATCCAAATTTATTCATTAAAACATCATTAATTTTTTCATACCACATTCTAGATGCTTGTTTCAATCCGTAAATGGCCTTGTTTAATTTGTAAACAAATTGCTCTTTGCCATTTATCTTAAAACCTTCTGGTTGCTCCATATAAACTGTTTCTTTTAAATCTCCATTTAAGAAAGCAGTCTTCACGTCCAAATGATCAATATTTAAGTTATATTGAGCAGCAATTGCAATGAGAGTCCTAATTGTAGAGTATCTTACAACTGGAGAAAATGTTTCTTCATAATCTACTCCATATTGTTGCGTGTAGCCCTTTGCCACAAGCCGTGCTTTATATTTTAACAATTCGCCATTGAGACCCCTTTTCTTCTTAAAAATCCACTTGCATTTAACTGGCTTCTGGTCATTTGGTTTTTTTAGTAAGGGTCCAACAATTGTTTTTTATAAAAGACTTATACTCATCTGTTATTGCTTCTTTCCACTGAGCTGCATCTGGACCATTCAGTGCCTCCTGCACTGTCTCCGGTTCTTCATCATGTCTACTTAATCTACATACTAGTTGTGCGGACTCATTCAACATCATTGAATCTTCATAGTCTGATGATGCTAGAGCATCTTCTATTGATGATTCTCCTGGAATGTATGTTGAATCCAAAGCATTATTTGCATCAGAACTGTTCCCGCTCTCAGAGTCACTTACTGTGATAATACTTGTCTCAGAGTGCTCAGGAGACTCATCAGTTCCTGATATTTCATGGGAATTAGGCTGTACATTAGCCTCGTCAGCAGTTTGTCCAACACTTGAACTAGTGAGATTTAATGAGCTCATGTTTTTATAAATATCATCATGTGACCTATCTGCTAAGTCAGCAATAAATGTATTTTCTAAGAATTTGACATCTCTTGCCTTAATACACTTTAATGAATCAGGCTCTAACAGCCTGTAACCTTTCGTATCTTCGCAATAGCCTACAAAGATGTATCGTTTGCACTTGGAATCCAGTTTCTTGCGATTATGAGAAACAGCATATGCAATGCAGCCAAATATATGCAAATAATTAAGATTCACCTTTTTATTGGTCCACTTCTCCTCTGGAACTAATCCAGTGACAGCTTTGGTTGGAGATCTGTTTTTCAGGTAGACAGCAGTGTTGACCGCTTCTGCCCAGAATTTATTGTCAAGCTTAGCATCTCGCAGCATACATCTCGCTTTCTCCAGAATGGTCCTGTTTGCACGCTCAGCCACTCCATTTTGCTGTGGCGAGTGAGGGACCGTGGTGTGATGCTTGATGCCATTATTCTTCAATAAAGTCTGTAATTTGTAATTAACAAATTCACCACCATTGTCACTACGGAGAACCTTTATTTTCTGGCTGGTTTCATTTTCAACCATAGCCTTAAAATGTTTGAAATGTTCAAACACTTCATCTTTTGATCGAAGAAAATACACAAATGTTTTCCTACTATAGTCATCGATGAAACAAAGAAAATACTTGGCACCACTAAAAGACGCAACAGGTAACGGACCACACAGGTCTGTATGTACCAAACCTAAAACTTCAGAAGCTCTTGTGTATGACTTTTTGGGAAACGGCAATCTACTTTGCTTGCCCTCAATACACGCAATACATGGCTGAAAAACTGTGGAGTCATAATTAATACCTTTGACCATACCTTTTTTAAGAAGCGCCATACTTCTGGAGTTCAAGTGTCCAAGACGACGATGCCAGGTTTCTTGCGATGCTACTGAAACCTTTTCCTTCGATTGAGGCGAACTAGCAGCCATAACGACTGCTTCTGGAGCTGATGTCACTGACGTTACTGATGTTTTAATAGTACCCCTCTCTGAGCACGGAATCCGACATATGTCTAACTTGTAGACCCCTGCATCTAAGGTTCCTGAAGCTAAAACATCATTTCCATCATAAACATGACATTTCTGAGCATTAAAAACTACTTTGTACCCTTTACTAACTAAGGTACTGACAGACAATAGATTGGCAGACAGCTTAGGTACATAATAAACATTACTAATTATCCTAAGACAGTCTTTGAGCTGAACCTTGACATTGCCACATCCTGCTGTCTCTAATTTTTCACCATTGGCTACTGTTACACTCATAGGCTTACCATGCACAAAATCAATTAGGACACTTTTATCATTGCACATGTGAGCCGTTGCTCCACTATCTATATACCACTCACTTGACTTGATGCTGACCGACAGCGCTGTCAACAGTAATTTTGAATTTTCCTTGTTGACTTTCTTACTCTGTTTCGGACAATCCTTAATAAAATGTCCGGTCTTTATACATCTATAGCATTTTGGAGGTTTTCTTGATGTATTCCGTGACGCTGATAGTGCGGTTGCACTCTCATCTGGGTTATCACGACGTTGAGATTCTTGTAACAACTTTGCCTTTACTACATCACTGGATAGCTTGACATTAGAGTTTTCCAGAGCCATTATCAGAGGATCGTAGTCTGCCGTCAGTCCGCTTAACATAATTACCGCCACAAAATCATCATCAAGAGGAGAGTTTATATCCTGTAATTGTTGTGATAATTCAACTATCTTACTGAGGTAACTGTCCATACCATCACCGCCGAGTTTTGTACTAAACAGCATTCGTAGTAATGATAATCTTCTACACAGCCCCTTATCCTCGAAAGCCTTTTCAAGGTTAGACCACGCTTCGTGCGCGTTCTTACAATAGCGAATTTGCGGAAATATATTCGAATTTACGGACAGACATATCCTTGCTAGTGCCTTTTGCGACTTCTTTTCGTCACATTTTCCATTGCTCTCGACGCAATCCCACAAGTCTTCATGGATCAGAATCATTTTCATTATGAATTTCCATTTTCCATAGTTCTCTAATCCACGTAATTTATCATTTTGAATCAGTGAAAATGACGTACCTGGTGAATTAGTTGAAGACGCCATTGTGTGGGTCAAACCGGTCACACCAGTCACCAGCCGGCTATTTTTTATTTAGCGGATTGCGCATTTTCGGAAAAAAAAAATACTCATTTTCCTAATAGGGTCCTGGGCCCATAACCTGATGGATTATTGGTAGGAAAATAAGAATATATTATAAGATGTTATTAGATTTAATTCTCCGACATTAGTTTTAACAAGGAATGACAAGCAAGCTTTTTTTCTGACAGGTGTATCCTATGACACATGGACATAGAGACGTTGTCTATTTGTTTACAACCTACAACAAAAGTCTCCTCCAAATCCTTCCAGGACCTCTTTTATCGCGAGACCTCTATATAAAAAAAAAAAACAGGAATCTACTGAAGTCGGGATTATTATTAATTGATCAGTTACTGTAATATTCGTGTTTTTCATTTCACAATCATGATAAGTTGTACCTATGAATAACACATTTTTCTGATAACTTGTTAGCATCTTGACACAAACAAGAAAATTATGTTGTTGATCAGAAATTGTTTTGTGAATATTATATAAATAGGGTAGCAGGGACGTCGACGAACAACTTGTCATCATGGATCCAGTACCTACATGATTCTAAACCTGCACTGAAATTTTTCGACAACTATTTAAAAAAACATGCTGTTCCATACATTAATTAGACTGCGTAGGTTTTGCACTTTTATAATCATCACTAGCTGCGCCCCGCAGTTTCACCCGCATAAGTGCCGATCCCGTAGAAATATCAGGATAAAAAGCAGCCTATATGTTAATCCAGGATGTCAGCTACCTCCATATAAAATTTTATCAAAATTGGTCCAGCCGTTTGAGCGTGAAGAAGCAACAAACATATAAACACACACATACTCACGAACTTTCGCCTTTATAATATTAGTGTGATAGTGTGATCATCAGCCTATTAGCAGTCCACTGCTGGACATAGGCCTCTCTTATTGCACCACATTCAACTCGAGTTTCGGCAACTCTCATCCAGCTGCTACCAGCCATCCTGCGAAGATCGTCGCTCTATCTAGCGTGAGAGCGTTCCACCTTTCGTTTACCGATTCGCGGCACTTTTATATGAAACAGCAGTTTTTTTTAGATAACTGACGAAAACTATGTGTAGTAGAATCTTATGCTGAATCCATAGTCACACTTTGCGCGTCGATGTCCTTGTCAGCTTTAAAAAAATATTATTTAATGACTGTTATGTCAAAAATTAATGTATTGTAATTATAAACGTTTCTCCAGAAATCCTCTAAAATAATATTGATGAAAACTACATCAAAATCCGTGACGCAGTGTAGAATTACTAAGCTCAAAATACACAGACAAACAACTTTTGTTTTATACTATTTCGAGATTAGGCAAGACGAGAAACTAAACGATACCCTACTCGGTAGTTGTTTTGGCAATAAGTTCTTAATATGCATGGATGTTCAAAGTAGTAGGACAGGTCTCTGTGAAGGAGCTCCTTCAGAGAAGAACTACTTACCAGACCTACCTATTTCTGCTATAAAACAGCGTTGCTGTGTCGCAGTTCGAAGGGTATGGATTCCAGTGTGCGGTGTAATTAACAGGCACATAAGACATTTCAGCTTAGTCTTATGTTGTGCAGAGGTGGCAGTACCCACCTATCTTTAGGTGGGTCGCTGGCTTGTTTACATAACCTATAATGTTCCCACTGCTGGGACACAGGCCTCCTCTCGGTGAGAGGTGGTGGGCCGTCATCCACCCCGCGGGCCCAGTGCGGGTTGGTAGATGTCGCATGTTTCCAAATTTTTTGGCTTGTTTATCATAAAAAACATAAAAACCTTTTTTTTTAGATCATTGGTATTAAAAAAAGCAACCTAAAGCCAAGCGCACATCACAGCCGCAACAGGCCGCAGCGCAACGCATTTTCATATAAAAAAGTGCGGTGCGGCCCGCTTGTAGTGTACATTGGTTTATATAAAACGTACAGACGCCAGCACATCAAGCTACTACAATCTGTCAAATTTCTTGAATAGATTTTCAACTTTATCGCTTAAGCATAAGGTTCAAAGTTGATTGGGAAAATTTGACAGTTTCGGGTACCTTGATGTGCTGGCGTCTGTACGACAGTGAAGGAAGATTTTGCCCCCCACTCCAACCCAATCTGCGCCTTAAATTCGTTTTTGTTGAAACCGGAACGGTCCCAATTTCTGAACGGCTATTCAATTCGATCTGCGAAATCTGTTCTCAGGTAATTTGATTTGTTGGAATTTCAGTCAATCAATCACAAGAGCTAACACGATATTCTACAGCTGATTTACTGATCAGCAAGGGAAAACATTGTAACACTAGGGACTTAAACCAACGCAATATTTACTCACTCCCTTCCACACTCGACAACTCATTAATCAGTTTCTTTAAGTGAATTAAAAAAATTATGTTTATTAATAAATTACACTCTACGATGATTATCAAGTCTATTATCAGTGAGGTATGGCGCTGTATGCTGAGATACAGGTTTTTCACCAAGTTCGGCTGCAGATATTATGTATGTTGTATTATTTAACATTATAGCCTACAAAGTTTTACCCAATATGGTTGTTGTCAATATATAAATATAAATTATAATAAAAATATATTATTATATTTATCTATAATGGTATATTTAATTCCTACGGATCTTTACAGAAATCATGGATTCCGTGTCCTGTCTATACTGACTATTCTGCATTCTCTTTTAGTACGATATATGTTCTGAATAAATACGCATAAACAAGAAACTCAGATTTTACAACCAACAACAGTAACGTCACATAAAAATTGAAATAGAGGTGTCGTAAACACAATCTCAATAACCTACATGAAATCTTTCAGAAACACACGTTTTATGATATTGGACCCATCCGTCTCCTGCATAACTCTAGTGCATAGATAACAAATACCCGATGCCGGGAGATGCTACAGAAAACACTGAATAATCATGTTGCACCGCGAGCCGAGTTTACCCGAAGCGATCCGAGCGGCGGTTTTCAAACTTGGAATGCTAACCGAAGTAGAAGCGCAGTTTGCCGCCGACCGTTGTATTGTGCGGACGTGTTTGGTCGGCTGAACAAATAGCTACGGTCGTACGTTTGGTGTAGTGGTGAGCAAGTGGTTAATGTTATTGTGTTTGACAGTAAGAGGACATAAATGGTGTTTGCTTTGGAAGATTTTAGGACGTAATAAGGTGAGAAATTTTGTTTTTATTTCTTTTTTTTTGATAAAAAATTATTTTTAGTATTTTTATTTTAGCTGTTTTATTATAAGAAAATGTTAACATAAGCCTTAATTTAATCACCACAAAAATTTCGTCAACGAATTCAAAAGTCCGAGATATCAAAGTATGAATTGCAAATAGGTCTCAAAATCAGAATATTCGCACATAATTCATCCGTACGTAATACAACCTTAAAATTTCATCACACCACTGCGAGAAATCTCATACATAAATGTTAATTCTGAAATAATATCTCGAAATTCATTTCGCAAATTAAATTAAGTCCGCCGTACCCACAAACGTAAATGTGTGTTTGAAGAATATCTCGTAGCGCTTCGCTACGCGGTGCTACGAGGAGCTACGCCGTCGCTACGAGTTAATAGTAGTTTAATTTTATTTTCTACAGGGAATTGAGACTCCCGGGAAGGAAGTTAGTATTAAGATTTAGTTGAGATTGAACTAGTAATAATTCTGGCGTTTATTTATTCATAGTATAAGTTCAGGAAATTGGTTTTGATTGAAGAAACTAGTGGTTTCTTGTACTAGTCAATTTGAAAGACGATATTTTGGTGTCACTGCGGTCGGCTTCTAGAATGCTTTAGCAATACTAGAATATGTTTTGTAGAAATTGAAAGATTAAGTTTTGAAATAATGTAATTACGTAATTATTAAGAAACGCTGGAATGAAATAGTTCGTAAGATCCGGGTACATGTGAAAAGATATATCGTAATTGTAGCACTTTGCTGAATACGTTATATATATTTTCTTTGAACAATGAATGCGAGAAGTACAGAACCGGTCGAAGTGGAGGTGTTTGGGGGAGGCCTATGTCCAGCAGTGGACGTCTTTCGGCTGAAATGATGATGATGATGAATTGAGATGAAATGAAATCCTTAGTTTGATCAATGTTTGGAAGATAAACCCATAAAGCTACACCAGCGGAAAATATGTCCCATAGTTTTGTAACAAGCTTTTGTTATTTCGTGTAAATTAAATACACACGAGTATGGAGCTTATAAAATGATTCCTTTCTGTAAGATATTTTATCTTTTCCAGCGTTTCAAGACCAATTCTTTAAATTATGTGTCGCATTAAAGATTATCGGATGAATGATAACTTAACTCTAGTTTGTGGCTACCAAACACAACAACAGCCGCACGAGTAGATCTTCCAAGTTAAGCAACGCTTGCCGAGGTCAGTCCGTGGATGGGTGACCATCTTTACGTACCGTACGTACTTTCTTAGGCACAGAAGGGTCTCGGCCCTTCTGTGCCTTTAAGTCGTCGTTTAAGAAGAAAGCACTTTGTCGTCGGTTCCGGCTGTCATTCGTAAACCCTTGACAGTAGTTACGAGTAGTCAGAAGCCCGTAAGTCTGATAACCAGTATTACCAAGGGCTATCGTGTTACCCAGTAACTGGGTTGACGAGGTCAGATAGGCAGTCGCTATATGTAAAATACTGGTATTCAGCTACATTCTGTTAGACTTGTAGTCGATCCCAACATGGGAAAGAGCTAGGCAGATGATGGCGTTAACTCTAGTATCGTTTACAAAACGTGTTTGGGTCATGTTTGTAGAATTCACTACTTTTTATTGTCTAGAGTTTTCATGCAGTGAGTGCCGGAGGTTGGGTGGCATGCTCGACACAATATGCCTTGAAAAGTTTAGCGTGATGGTGAAGATACCATTAACATGAATTTGCTGAGGTAAGTAAAACAGCAGGCTTATTATTTTATAAATGTTGCTAAAAGTAAAGAAATGATTAGCGACTGTTTAGCCAAACGGACCTCGAATAGTGACCTCTGAGTTTGTTTCGGCCTTTCTTCTCAGAGTAGTCAGATGGGAAACGCCAACCTCATCTAGTTTTTAAATAATGATTGACGGGTAAAAGTGTTTGTGTTGGGTAAATAAAAGGGGTTGTGTCGTAGATAGATGATCATTTCCTACCCAACACTTTTGATCGGTAGTACGTTGGTTAACGAAAAACAGGCTCGTAGGAGTGTTACAGTACCTAAACTAACTGTTACATGTGTTCAAACAGATAGTCAAAAGGATGCTCATAAGCATTTAGTCGTTTTCACGAAGCCTTTTGTTTTAGGCAAACTGCAAATAGACAGATCAATTGCTAGACCTTATTTATAAAAAAAAACAATAAAAACTTAATTCGGTTCAGAAAACTCGGTACAATATAAAAAAAAAAACTAGTAATACATAAGAGGAGCCTTAGGCACTGGATTTTTACAAATTCCCACTGAGATCTTTGAAAGATCTTTTTCTAATCCATTTCGAATACCATATTCAACCTTCCTATAAATACCACGGGTGTTCCAAACTTAGCTCAAAAACTAAAGTGTCTCTGCACAAAAACTTGGAGAATAAATCTCACGACCGTATTCGTGGAGCATAACAAAACATCCTACTGAACTATTTACAACTGCACGTGTGCAAGATAACTACAATACGGGTTTGTCCACTGGAATACGAAGTTGGGAACATTGAACAAAAGCAGAGGGGCAAAATCTCGTAATTTTAAGAACGTTCACAGTCTGATCTCAGTCTCAATCAGTCAAAAGTACCTTTAATTTCCCCACATTTTTGACATTGATTGTCGCTGAGATGAGATTGCGACTACATTTTGAACATTTTTAATGACGGGAATTCGTCTTAGTTATTCGGAAAATCTAGTGGTATATTGCCCTTGCTGGGTATAGGCATTTTTATATTAATGTTCAAAATGTATATCGCAGAGTTTAAATTTATTATACCTATACTAAAAACCACAAAAGCCTTTGATGGCTTATATATGGCTAGTGAGTTCGGAAAAATATATCTAATATAGCTAATATAGTTACCACAAAGAAACAAACAAAACATTTGTTTAATTTTATTTTTTTCCATTCTGTTGTGTCTCTGTTTGTTTTGTTATATTGAATTTTACTTTTTTTTTTGTTTTACATTCCATCACGTAATGTTAATTTAAATTTGTTTTTAATTACATATGAATTTTAATTTTATAGTGCAGTGCTTGTTTCACACCTAATAAAAATAATAATATGTGTATGGTGCATGCGATGCTAACCTGTAAGAAATTGTTACACTAACCCTAGATATGGTAGATAGTTACTTTTAATATTTACAGTATAAACAAATGTTGGTTGGCCAATAAAGGAAAATAAAAAAAAAATAGTCACAATGTTCGTGAGATATTGTCATAATCACTAACATAACTTAGTGAATATGACAAGTTATGGTGCCTGAAGTGCTAAGCTTGTGAGGCAAACAAAAACTTCGAGAGAGATTGCGTTATTTACTTAGAAAGTAAGATCTTATTAAGCTACACATTCAAGCTTGTGAGATATTGTCATAATAACTAAGTTATGTGTCGGAGCTGCTAAGTTTCTGAGGGATAGATACGGTTCATGAGATAACGTTCACAATTAAAGCAGAGATATGTCATAAGTTACAACGTCACTATAGTATCGTAGTTACTGACTAACTTTGAAGATTTTGTCATTATTACCTATGTTTCATAGTGTGTCTATGTGTAATTAATTATGACTAAATAATCTAAGTCATCATCTGCCTAGCCGTTTCCCAACTATGTTGGGGTCGGCTTCCAGTCTAACCAGATGCAGCTGAATACCAGTATTTTACATGGAGCGACTGCCGATCTGACTTCCACAACCCAGATACTGGGGAATACGATACCCCTTGGTAGGAATGGTTATCAGACTTTCGAGCTTCTGACGACCCGTAACGGCTCTCAAAGATCCACGAATGACTGCTGGGACCAACGGCTTGACAAGCTTTCCGACGCACGGTCTTGGTATGTGAAGATGGTCACCCATCCATGGACCAACCGCGGCAAGCGTAGCTTAACCTGATCGGTAGACCTGTGCTGTTGTTTTTACTTAGGCACAAGCCCACTAAATGACTAAATCTAAGTGATGAGCAATATTGTCGAAGTCATCGTCGAACGTTTTGTCATATTCACTAAATTATAAATGTGATTAAAAATGGTGTTCACAATCAATAAGTTTTATTGAAACACTAGCAGCGCCCCGCGGTTTCACCCGCATAAGTCTCAATCCCGTAGGAATATCGGGATAAAAGTATCCTATTGTCTAATCCAGGTCATGGTCTACCCAGGTGCCAAATTTCATCTAAATCGGTTCAGCGGTTATTGATTCCCCATACAAACTTCCACCTTTATTTTCACCCCACTAAAGAATGATTTCTGGGATAAAAACTATCCTATATCCTTTCCCGGGACTCAAACTATCTCTATACGAAATTTCATCTAAATCGGTTCAGCGGTTTAAGCGTGAAGAGGTAACAGACAGACAGACACACTTTCGCATTCAGTTTTGGAGATAATGTCATTATCACTAGGCTCATAAGTTGTTGCTAGGTAAAATAAAAAAGGTTCCATAAGAACAAGAATTTCATTGGTGGCAGTACAAGGGAAGGAACAAAGAAAATAGCGTTATTCAGGCTACCCGACAAAAGACGTTTATACTAACACAGAGCATTCCATGTCGTTTTATTGGGAACCCGTTTCGCTTTTTTAGTAGCAAAACTTTTATTTTATAAGAATTAGTGTTACAATTCAGCTTTTTCTGTATCCTATAAACTGTTTAGGCTGAAGTGGCGTGAAAGTTTTTTAGGCTATGAGTTTATAAGTGACGGATTTAAATTGGATTGGTTTAATTTCAGTTGTTTAAAAATATTTTTTGTTTTTGTTTGCAAGATATTTTGATAGGATATTTTGGTAGGTAAAATAAAGATTATTAATGACTTTCGAAACATGAATCACGTGTTTGGTAACAGGCGATCTAACCTTTTTCTGAGTGTGTGAGGGTGTGTTTGTGAGGGTGTGTTTATATGTTTGTTACTTCTTCACGCTCAAACGGCTCAATTTTGATAAAATTTTGTGTGGAGGTAGCTGACACCCTGGATTAACATATAGGCTACTTTTTATCCCGATATACCCACGGAATCGACATTTACGTGGATAAAACCTTGGGGCGCAGCTAGTAATTCATATTATAAATTAAAGTCGCTTTTCGTGTGAGTCTGTCTGTGAGACTACGTTAATCTTCTAAACTGCGCGACCGATATTGATGCGGTCTTTACGATAATTTAGAGAATTTAAACCAGAAGGTTTATGTGTTAATTAACATATTTATAAAACTTATATTACAAATAAACGATGTTTTGTCTAAGTCTTAAGAGCCGTGGAAAGGTAGGAAAGCAGGGGTGGGTCGCCCCACTCTTCATCCTAAACGTTAGTGGTCGCCAGTTAATTCCGCTAGTGTTTTAGTTTTTTCAATACATACTAATTACCCACTAATTAGTAATTAGTGTGTATTGAAAAAACTAAAACACTATAGGAATATTGCATATTTGTACTGTAAGCGATTAGGAAGAAGAATGGGGCGCGTCTTCGTGGATGGCGCTATACATTGCATCCGTGCGAAGCTAAAGCGTGTCACGTCTAATAATAAATGCAAAAGCCTAATTTGACCCCGAATCAAACCCACCTAAATCCCTGACGCCCTTTACCCCGCAAGGGAATAAAACTTTGGGGAAACGAACAAAAACAATAATCAAAAGTAACTTAGCGAACGCTTAGTATAACAATTTGGCGACGATTATGCCAGATAGTAGCTCGTTGTAAATCATAAAGAACAAGAAAAGGGAACATTTCTTCAGGCACACGCACGAAAATATAACTATCAATTATCTAGTTGTGTCGTTATGAAAGTTTATGTAATTAATTCTTCTATGTACGTTGATTAGATAGAATTTTGGTGGGTATTCGATTCTCCTACTTTCATAATTAAATGATCTATAGGCAAAATGGTATATTTGTCTCGTCAGGGTATCGTTTTCATCAATTATCGGCCCGTTAATTTCTAAAGAGTATAGTTACCAATTTTAATGCTGAATGGGCCCGCTCTTGCCCTCGATCACGCCTGATGGAAAGCGATGGATGAGGTCTATGATGGAACAAGCGTACCCAGAAGATGCCTAAGACACTGGAACTCCCACGCTTCGACGAAACACAGCAGGCTGCCTGACGCCGGACTCCGGTGGGACGGTGGTCGCAAGCCAGGCGCCGTTAGCCCTACCACCGCAAGGGAAGAATTGGCTAGTCAAATAAGGTGTTGGGTGCGACTGTCCAGGATGCGCCGAGCGCTCAGTTCAGTTGAGTAACTGGCGGAACAAACTGCGCTACACGAGGAGGCTTCTTCATGGATCCCAAAAATATATCATGAGAAGCTAGCTCATTCCACGATAAGAGTACCTGTATATGTAAATATTTTTCTGGCGTTAATAACATCCGTTTAGGTAGATAATATTCATACGTTGATAGGGCCAAAACAGTTTTCAAATAAAAGCCCTCTTCCTCTCTTTTACTTTTGCTGTGCCCGACAGGGTCCACAATGATCATATTCTGTAAAACCTACCACCTAAGTTCACATGTGGAAGCAATAAATATATTGAGTATTGAAACTTTAACTTTACTTGTTGACAGGCCTACGCTGCCCTCCCATACCTACTGTAACTACAAAACATTGTAAAATCCAATTATTTTTTTAAAAGAGTAACCGTGGAGTTTCTTGCCGGTTCTTCTCCATAGGAAACGACCAATTGGAACCGTGCACCTAGCTTCTGACGTTTCATAAGTGCCCATGTTGGTTTATGTGAAATAAACCATTTTGATTTTGATAACATTCCTTTCGCAAAACTATAGATTTTGCTTAACTCAAGTTAATAAAAAAGGTAGATAAGAAGTTACCTACATCCAATCATTACCTTAACTCAATAACAAGTCCTCATTTAGTGAGCGATTTCCTAACGCAAAAGGATAAAACTATATCCTTCCAAACATTTAGAAAAATACTGCTTCGAAGACAAGGAAACAAAAACCATTTCTGTCTCCTACAAAAATAAGTTTTATTGTGTATGAGTGTGTGTGTGTAATAAGGGGCTTGTGGCTAAGTAATTACAGTCGCACGGGTCGATCGATCAGGGTAAGCTACGCTTGCCGCGGTTGGTCCGCGGATGGGTGACCATCTTCATATACCAAGACCCCTCCATGCCTCGGAAAGCTCGTTAAGCCGTTGGTCCCGGCTGTCATTCGTGGATCTTTGAGAGTCGTTACGGGTCGTTACTCGTTAGAAGCCCGATAATAGTCTAACAACCAGTCCGCCGGCCACGAAACCAGCGGTAAACAACACCCTTCGGCCTCGGCCAGAACTCTTCCTTGAGGAACCTCTCGAGATGATGTACATGCACCACGAACGACTTGAAGTTCGTGTTGTGACGCGACTCCAACTTCTCGGCCCTCAAAGTCCAGTTGGTCGTCACACGCATTTACTTTACAATCTCCTCAATCTTCGTAGAGTGTTGCAGTCTGGACACGTACAGCTGCGTCGTCGGGATTGCTGGACGCAGCAGCATGTTGGGTCCTGCCTGCGCGGTGCCGCACTGGTTCCGACAAAGAGGCTTCTTCTTCTTCTCCACCTTGATGAAACCATCCTTGTCGCACGTCTTCTTCTTTTCTTTCGTGTCTTCTTTTAATGAATCTGTCGGTCCCGTATCTTCGTTGTCACACTTAGAGATTAGACACCCAGTTATCGATATCCCAAGAATGACAACACGATTTAACAGTTGTCCCTACTCCCGATGTGTTTAGCTCGACCATCGAAAATGTAATTTGTCACTTGTTTTGACGGATCAATTACTTTCGGACGGGCTCATATCTTCGTTGATGGACATAGAGAGTAGACCCCCAGTTATCGATATCACATTGTTAGGCAAATATTTATTATCGAATTTTTATAAAAAGGTTTTTTCAATCGGGATTTGTTTGTTTCTAAAAATTAATTTACTCGTAATTTACATGTGAATGCGACCCCTTACCCCTTTCATTTTTGACACCTGTGAAAGTACTTTTAAGCTGTAATGTGTAATAAAGCATAATCAGTCTATGTTCCCACTGCCTGGACACAGGCCTGTTTCCTTTCACCGCTTTGAGAGCTTTGGTGATGAGATAATTTACACAAAGTAAAGCGCCTGTCTGTGTTCTAACCTACGACCTACAACTCGTAAGTCACAAGCATTACCACAGGGCCGCCACTGCTCTTTGATGATGAAAAATGATCTTTGAAGTGTTAAACGATGTAAAGGATTAGGTATTATGATGTAACGCGGTTATCGTCATCATTTTAAAAAGATCGTCTCCATGGTTTTACTAGCTTTTTGCCATTATATTTGGGAGGGTTCGGGTAGTCAAATAAGGATGGGTTGTTTCATGTCCACTTGACGCACGCGTATACGTCAAAAATGGCGCTAACTATCGTCAAACCAAAAAAAGCGTTGTTTCAAATTACAATTACAGAATTATGTTAAGTTAACCAACCGTTTGAAACAACCGGCCCTAAGTGAGAAAGAGTAGTTGAATTAAGAATAAAATAAATTTTTAGCAAAGAGATTTTAAAAACCTTATCAATTAAAAAGTGTCTTTATTATTAGCCTGTGATGTCCCACTGCAGGGCCAAGGCCTCCCTACTCTTTTTCCACTTCTCTCTGTTCGAAGCTGCTAAGGACCAGTTCTTGTTGAAGGAGTTCAGCTCATCCCGCCATCTCCGTCTGGGCTTGCCACGATGTCGTTTGCCATTAAGAGGGACCCATTGGGTCGATAGTTTGGCCCATTGTTCGTCTGACATGCGGCAGATGTGTCCTGTAATTGGTTTATTTGAAATAAATGCTTTGAGTTTGAATCGTAAACTTGAGTGATTTTAGAGTATATATATTATAAATAATTATTTATTCTTTGAAAGACAAACAAAATATATTAAAAGGAAAGTTGAGGATCGCAAAAACTGTGAATAAATCTGAAGTGCTTTTTCTCGAAAAAATAAGAATTTTCCTACATTGCCGAGTTTTTTTGTGTTGTAACACTTTTTCTTGCGAAGTTAACTTTGCGCCGGTACATAAATTACTATGAAGTGGGGAGTATTGCAGGGGTAAAGCGATGTGAAGAATGGAAGAAAGCTTTTTAATTAATGTTTTTTTGTGTGTGCATATTTTTTTAGAAAGTGTAAAAATATCATGGAGCTGGTTTAAAAATATTGTGATAGAAAATGTAGGTTTCACGTTACTTCATCATCTGCCTGCCTTTTCCTATCTATGTTGGGGACGGCTTCCAGTCTAACTGGATGCAGCTAAATACCAGTATTTTACATGGAGCGACTGCCTATCTGACCTCCACAACCCAGTTACTGGGTAATACGATGCCCCTTGGTAAGACTGTTTGTCAGATTTTCGGGCTTCTGACGATCCTTAACGACTGCCAAAGATCCACGAATGACAGCCGGGACCAACGGCTTAACGTGCTTTCCGAGCACGGAGGGGTCTTGGTATGTAAAGATGGTCACCGATCCATGGATCAACGGCGGCAAGCTTAGCTTAACCTGATCGATCGACCCATGCGGCTGTTGTTACTTAGCTACAAGCCTTCGAAGTTCTTCGAAGTTCGAAGAAAAGGAGGAAATCCGAGGTCGGTAGATGTTCGACATTAGGTACCTTTCATTCTCCTCAGTCGCAGGTTACCTAAATATTTTTTTTTATTATTAAACTTTTAACTTTTTACTATGATAATAGATGGCGCCACGTGTATTGTTATTTTACTTCAGTGGTTTAGGCGTGAAAAGGTAACAAACAAACTTACTTTTATTTATTTATTTATTTATTTAATACTTTAAGCACAAATGTACAGAGGCGGACTTAATGCCATAGGCATTTTCTACCAGTCAACCTTAGGGTGATGCAGAGACAAACAGTGGTAGGTGCAATCCTGAACATTGAACTGAACATACTTTCGAATTTATAATATTAGTTAGGATATAAGATGTGGGTACATCTCATCTATCCTAAACAAAAACACAATAAACAGACGCCAGCATATCAATGTACTACAATATGTCAAATTTCTTTAATAGATTTTCAACTTTACTGCTAAATCATAAGGTTCAAAGTTGATTGGGAAAATTTGACAGTTTCGAGTAGCTTGATGTGCTGGCGTCTGTACAGACAGTCTCTCCGACCGCATTTGTTGAAAATTTAGTAAAACAAAAACTTTTGAAAGCGATTGTCACTTGTCTAGGCCCTTTTGTCGCTACGGATAAGTATCTAGTATTACCCTCATATCTGCGAATAAGACAAAACTGCAAAAGTGGTTGCCAAGCGCAGCTGTGATTCCGCACTAGACGTAATTTTATCAAGCAGGCACAACAGTATTTTGTTTCCAGACTATTTGGCTCTTATTTAACTTTGCTGACCATTTCGAAACTTGATAGTTTTAAGCTTATGCTCGAAACTGCCCTTTTGGCATGAATACTGCGGGTTAAAAATTGATAAAGTCGCACTATAGTGTGGCAGGCTGCCAGCTAGCGGCAGCTATCTTCTTGTACAACTGTTTCGCTAGCATCAAATTTTTTGTAAGTACGAAAAGATACGGAATTGAATTATGTTTTGTTAGTAATTTAATTAGTGATTATTTGCCATACACATACATGGAACTTAAAAATATAAACGGCAAAATGTGGGGGTAATAAAAATAATAGCCCCCCGACCAATTTCGGTCACGGTGGCCAATCTCAACGGAGATTAGCCAGGTACGCAAGAGATATTATAGTGCACAAGTGTGTGCGTAAACACAGGTGCACTCTCTGTTCCTTTACTCTTATAGTCCGATGGGACGGCAATCCGACACGACCGGGGAGAGATCAGGCGCAGTACCAACGGCGTTTACGTGCTTTCCGAGGCACGGGGGTATTAAACCGCCAACTTCCAAACTCCGGACTGTTACTAAGAAATTCCTAATGGAAAACCTAATAACATTTTGTCCGACCTGGGAATCGAACCCAGGACCCCACGTTCAGCAGTCGCGCTTGCAACCACGAGACCAACAGGGCAGCAAAATGTGGGGGTAATATACACACGGATGAATGTGCTCTGGCGGCTGACAGTATGTCATGCTCACTCAAATGTCTCGCTGATGGAGGCGCATGTGTTGGATCATTTAGCTCCCTTCAAAATGGTTGAGCTGAATGGTGCTAATACATGCGTTATGTTCGTGAACGGGTGCCGGCGGTGGGGACTGGTCATCTCTTTGCTGCCATGGCTTATTTTAATTTAATTTAATATTTGAATTGCTTTTTTTTTCGCTCGACTTTTCATTATGGACGCTTTTAACGTTCTGCATCGTTCTCACATGCATAATTTTTAACATGAATGATGTAACCAAGACTTTGTAAACATATTATTTTGATTTAAAAGAGTGTCCATGGAGTTTCTTGCCCGTTCTTCTCCATAGGTACCTACGCTTTGGAATGGGCAACTAGCTTCATCTTTCTGACTGACCAACCCCTTGTCAATTCAAAAGTGCCTGTAATTGGTTTAATTGAAATAAATGCTTTGAGTTTGAGTTTAGTACACCTGTGACTAACCCTCCGCGGTAAAGGCAAAATGAGTGTGTAGACACACATTACTGAGACAGAGCAGACGAGCATAGCAGCTGCAGAGAGAGCAAGACGACGAGAGAGGAGAGAGGTGGAGGGGGCAGAGGTGTACCGTATGTATAGTACTATACACACGGTACACCTCTGCCTAACCATCCGCGGAAAACAGGTGTGATGTTATATTATATTTACACCAATTTTTTTCAAAATAATTTCAGTCAACGTGAATTTCACTCAGTTTCAAGACCAAGGGTCTTACCAAGGGGTATCGTATTACCCAGTAACTGGGTTGTAGAGGTCAGATAGGCAGTCACTCCATGTAAAATACTGGTATTCAGCTGCATCCGGTTAGACTGGAAGCCGACCCCAAAATATTTGGGAAAAGGCTAGGCAGATGATGATGGGGATAAGTTTCAAGAATGTCACTAATTTATTTCGCTTTATTCTCTTATTTCATCGTTTAACAAGCTAAGAATAAACTAAGGTACTTATCGCCCTGAAGTAATCTTTAGATCCTAATTTATTCAATAACATGAGAGTAATTAAGACCATCAGTAAATCTAATAGAGTGTTTGTTGGTGTGCGTTAATACCGGAACATGTTGTATATAATTCAACAAACTGCCCATACTCATCTGTCGTCAAAACAACACTTCACCCATCAAATAATATCATTGTTTTTTTTTTTCTTTATCCTGTACTGTCCTATTGCTGGGCAAAGGCCTCCTCCATTTTTTTCCACATATCCTTGCCTTCAAAAAAATTAAATGTAAAAACAGGTACTCTATTAGTACCCTTAACACCTTCAAAGGGCTGACCTCGTTACTCCATTGTCGCATCAAAAATAATCCTCAATGACACGAGACAACCTATTAACGTTTATTGGAGTTTTCAGGCTTTTATCTCGAATAATGGGTAAAACATTAAGTACAGATGCCAGCACATCAAGCTACTACAATCTGTCAAATTTCTTTAATAGATTTTCAACTTTACTGCTAAAGCATAAGGTTCAAAGTTGATTGCAACAATTTGACAGTTTAGGGTAGCTTGATTTGCTTGCATCTGTACCTACCTGTAAAATGGGTGAAACGTTTCTAAGGGAAATCTCGATGAGATATAGCGGTAGAAGTTGCTATAATTTGCGAGAAAATATTTTTATTTTACAGACAGAGAGAGAGATATTCGGCATGCTCATTTTGTTCCTGATTATAACCTAGTCTATGTCCAAACAATACACATAAATGTACAGCAACGACAAGTTGCAATGCCACATTCTGATACCACATGAACTTAAACAAACTGGTAATCTCTTATCATACCTAAGAATTGCTCGCAGAACAGATGGCCGATGGGGCCGAAAGGTTCAAAATTGGTTCATTAGTTTTTGAGAAAATCGCGGACATACAAACATACATACATACAAACGTACATACATACATACATACAGACATACATACATACGGGTCGAATTCAGAACCTCCTTTTTTGAAGTCGGTTAAAAATATTATAATTTCATTCCTCGAAATGCATCAACGATGAAATATAGAGGGAAGAGCATAAAGGATTCGTAATAAATGATATCGATAGACGTTTTATTTGGTGCATTTCAAAGTTGGTGCGTTTCGAGGAATACCTAGAATTAAAACCTTGTTTTATTAAACGTTTAATATACGATACAAATGTGACGTAGATACTGCATCGATTGATCGAGGAATACCCCTAAAGATCTACCATACAGCTAGCCACAAAAGTAAATGATTGTTCTAAATAGAATACACTCCAATTTACCCAAAGTTACTCTTAGCGGAACCGACCACAATCCACTTTTTGATTGATGTAAATCGATCGAAACTTTATTATTGAACCGCGTAGGACGTATAAAAAGTTCGCAGAGATATACCGACTTTTTTCCTTAAAAAGTATAAGAACGGTAATGTTGGAAGTTGAAGAAATGACGGGAAGAGCCGTGACAGATGAAATTATGGAACGGTTTTAATGGATCTAAAGTATTTACTATTAAAATATTTTATTTTATGAATAGCGTTTAGGGAAACAATTTTACTGTAAGGATATTTTATAAGGCAGCTGTTGTTATCTTTGATTTTTTGCCCATCTGTGTCTGAATGAGGGATATGTTTGTGTGTTTTTATTTAAAACATTTATGTTTAACCTACGAGTGTGTTGTAAGTTTGTTGATGAAATAATTATTGTTTTCGCGTTTTTCTATTTGTAGCAAGTACAGTACGATGCAAAAACAAACTTTACATTCACAACATTTTTTACTTCGTTTGCTTATTAAAGGCCTTTGAGACAGTCATGGAAACAAACACTATTTATCAAATAAAAAAAAAAATCTACAATTTTAAATCCTTTAGGGTCAGGTGGGCAACAGTGAACCACAAAAAATTCAAAGTTGTGTCATGTACTCAAATTAAAACTTTTCGTTTTCTTTTTTCATACATACCATTTAGTGTCTAATAGACTTAAGGTTTCTTTACAAAATTAAGCTCAAAAACTGATAGGTTAGACATTACCAAGTGTTTTAAAAAAAATGGGAATTGGTTCATTGTGTACACTCTTTGGTACACACTGATCCATGATGAAGTTCACAGTGAACCACCGTTGGACACAGTGAACCATATCAGAATAAAACGAAGATAAGTTATATTTTAACTGGACTAATTCGGGTAAATCGGTCATCAATCAAAAATGCGTCATTAAAACAAAGTTTTTTCATTTATTCAAGAAGGTTTATTGCTTAGAATGTCAAGAAAAAACAAAAAATAGAATTATAACTTAATCAGGATAACATACACAGCACATGTATTTAGAAATAATTGTTAAGTTGGTATACAAAACCTTTAAATTTCTGTAGAACAGTAACATAAAATATAATATTCTAAAAAAATACAGTCAATGCGTCAGTCTCAAAGTTGCGTTTACAGCCACAATAAAAAAAAAACCTAATAATTATTTTAAAAAAAGCCTAATATGTGAACTTCAGAAGTGAAATATTGACGGGGAATTTAAACGTCGCTTGGCGACGACTGCTTCCATCCACTTTTGGTTTAGGCAAAATATATTTGATATCAGTTTTCCGGACTCCTGCACAATCTGGTTCAAGAGGCTGAAGTGCTTGCACCATATCATCCTTGCTATGCCCCCCAATCTTTCTTTTCACTGCCTTAGTTCGACCCATCCTGAAGCAAAAAAAGTTGTATCTATTTAACTAATTTGATGTTAAACTTTGGTACACAATGAACCATCAAGCGGTACACACTGAACCACGGTTCACTGTGTACCCTGCAATACTGAGTCACTGTGTACCACCTACGTTATTTGACATTTGATGTTGAAAAAAGGCAATTGATCAAGGAATATGTTAAAATCATAATAACCATATTATTGCTAGATAGTGACTTTACATGTATATAAAATTCGGTACGAAAAGCTCAGAAAACACGACTTTGAAGAAGAAAAGCAAAACTTACCTATTTTTTACTTTTCGCGCGGGAAAACACAAATCGTCGCACCACACGACCGCTTACAACGGGCGCTCGCCCTCAACTGGGGAGTGAGGGAGACGTAACGAAACACGTTGCTACGTGTCGGTTCCATGATCCGGTAACTACTAGTTTTGAATATAATAATACCGATTCTCTGTGTACCACTGGCTCACTGTAGCAACAACCATCTTTTATACTAACATAGTTCATCATCTGCCCAGCCTTTTCCCAACTATGTTAGGGTCGACTTCCAGTCTAACCGGATGCAGCTGAATACCAGTATATTACATGGAGCGATTGCCTATCTGACCTCCACAACCCAGTTACTGGGTAATACAATACCCCTTGGTAAGACTGGTTGTCAGACTTTCGGGCTTCTGACGACGCGTAACGACCGTCAAAGATCCATGAATGACAGCCGGGACCAGCGGCTTAACGTGCTTTCCGAGGCACGGAGGGGTCTTGGTATGTAAAGATGGTCACCCATTCACGGACCAACCGCGGCAAGCGTAGCTTAACCTGATCGATCGAACCGTGCGGCTTTTACTTCTTAGCCACAAGCCCCTTTTTATATTATTTATTTAATTATTGACTTGTATTTTTAGTTTACAACTCGTTATCATTATTCTCCTGTCCTTATTCCAATTTTTATTTGGGGTCGACGCAACATGTATATTTCTTCCATACTTTTCGTGGTCCTAGTTACCAGGTAACACACGATACCCCTTGTCAAGTCTGGTTGTCAGCCTTTCGGGCTTCTGACAACCCGTAACGGCTGTCAAATCGGAATGGATTTACGAATGACAGCCGGGACCAACGGCTCTAAAAAATACCGTTATAATAATAAAATCCAATATTCCATTCAACCACAGGCCGTGACTATAAATAGCCCCCTTTATTTCCACATGGCTCATAAAACTTTGATGTACCCATAATGCACTCGCGTTTATCGGAGCACCACACCATGGCATTATGTAGTGAAAAGTTCCATAATGAAATTCGTCGGTTGCTTGAATTTCAATCGTGAACTTTTTGATAGATTGGTGTTTATGATGCATTTTCTATTGCTTATTGTAAATTATTACGCCCTGGTACTTTGAGTGTTTACTGTAGTGTATTGTTAAAGTTTCAATGCTTCTTTTTAGGGTTAATAGGGTTCCGTAATCAAAGGGTGCAAACGGAACCCTATTACTAAGCCTCCGCTGTCCGTCCATTCGTCCGTCCGTCCGACTGTCAACGGGCTGTATCTCATGAACGAGCTAGTTGGACTCGTACAAGAAGGGTTCCGTACAAAAAGGCAAATAACGCTGAAAAAAGTCAGGTTTCTTGTATCGAGACCACTTTTAATTTTTTAATTTATTAGATATTATTATTTGTTGTTATAGCGGCTTTAGAAATACACAAAATGTCTACCGATTTCGATTCATGAGATACAGTGCGTTGACCGACAGACGGACAGACGGATAGACGGACGGACGGATAAACGGACGTACATCGGAGGCTTAGTAATAGGGTCCCGTTGCCACCCTTTGGGTACGGAACCCTAAAACGTGTCATAATGGAATTACATCATCGACAACACACATATCTACTCATTCCTTCTCTCTATTAGAAAAAGGTTTTGTACAGCAAGAGATTGCTTTTATTTTTTATTGTATGTATAGATAACTAACTATTTACACTAAATACTAAATTAAATGACTGACTAACTTACTATACAAATAAATACAAAACAAAGGACACAATGTCATAGCACACACATCAACTCGGATAGGGATCGTCACCGTATCAACTCGAGCCATTCAGTATTCTTTGTATGAAACTCCCTACTGCAACGCACACTAATCGGAATCGTAACGTAATCGCCTCGCCTCGGGGCAAGCTCACAAACCGCGATACGGTGCGTGGTTAACTTGCAGTTCCCGCGCTTATGGCTCGTTGTCGCCGCGCTTACGTCTCACCGTAGCCGAGCTTACGTCTCTTCGTCTACCCTAGCCCCTCTCACCCGCACCCCTACCGCGGCCTGCCTGCAGCACCATCAATCAGCGGTCGGCGAGCCGTAAGCGCGGCGTCGCCTAGCCGTAAGCCGTGCCGACGTATCGGAGCTGCTGATCCGCTTTGGTTACGTGTTTACGTTAGGTTGACACCTGATTGACGGCGAGGCCTAAGGCGATACGGTGACGATCCCTTTCTGAGTTGATATGTGTGCTATGATTTTAGACGTCGAAGTACTCGTCCATTCGGAAAACAAGAAATTCTTAATTCTTCATCTCTATTTCTATTTATTTTCAACTCCAGACATATAAATGGCTGTCTTTTAAAGCCTTTGGAACTAATTAATCAGTTAGCGTGCAATCTGATTATACCACAAGTTTAAAGATATATGGCATCGCTTTACTCGCAAATAACTAACTTCGATAAAAGCTGATTAGAAACCAAATTATAATTGAGTTTAAAGTTTAAAAATACCTAACGGATAGGCCTTGATTTAGAGTTTTCGATTGCTCTTTCTTTCATAATTTAAAGGAATAAGATTTAAGAATTAAGTTTTTGAAGTGAACCTTCTTTACGCACGCTTGACTTGGGGAGTAAGCTGGCGAACGCGTGACGTAAGCGTTACGAAAATTGTGATCGGGCGAGGCGAACGGGAGTTGAGTGGGGGATATAAGCAAGAGACAGCAGTGCGCGCGCACATTTTCTTTCTCTCTTCCTCTCATAGCCAAATACGTTCTGTATATTTAAGAAAAAGTTTCACTTTAGTTTTGTGGTCAGAAGCACTTGTTTTTTTTTATATTTTATATTCTCGAATCGCTGATACTGACAC
This sequence comes from Hydraecia micacea, assembly GCA_914767645.1. Classification (NCBI taxonomy): domain Eukaryota; kingdom Metazoa; phylum Arthropoda; class Insecta; order Lepidoptera; family Noctuidae; genus Hydraecia; species Hydraecia micacea. The sequence goes on along the minus strand of OU611783.1, from coordinate 4,247,369 downwards.
CATCAAAGGAGGGTATATGTAACAGATTGTCGAGATTACATTGTCGTATGTAAAACTGGTGTGTTCACGCCTCATTGGCAACGCATAGGTAATCGCCTCAACGCCTTTACACGCATTCACGCACGTTACATTATCAGAACAGATTAACTCTGTGATCAGTGTGTCTACTGCCTTAATTCGAACTGACGATCACGCGTGCAGGTGCTGCTTCAGACTCGTTGCTTCTTTTAGCGGTGTCGATTCATTGGGTTAATGTTACTTGAAAAGCTTTAAATAGGGCACTTCTATACTGTAAAGGGTAGGTAGGTAATTCTTCCTGTATTTATTATTATTATATTTTGGACAGGCCTGATGGTCTAGTGGTTAGTGACCCTGACTGCTATGCCGGAGGTCGTGGGTTCGATTCCCACCCAGGACAAATGTTTGTGTGATGAGCACGATCATTTGTTCTGTGTCTGGTTGTAATTTATCTATAATATGTATGTATTTAGAAATATATAAGTATGTTTATCAGTTGTCTAGTACCCATAACACAAGCTCTGCTTAGCTTGGGACTAGATGGCGTTGTGTGATAGTTGTGGAATATTATTATTATTATTTTCCCAGTTATGATTCGCTTCACACTCTTCTTGACACTTCTGCCCATGCCTACGCTGGTGTGAAGGTCGGAAATAATCCCACGAGAAGATACTACAGGAATAAAAGTATCCTATGGTACAGTCAACAGCAAAAGTAGATGATGAAAATCAGAAATTCAATACTGATGAACGGAGTTCGCGTCAGAACTGTGTGGCGTCGAAGTGATTCAAAAGTATGTGATTGTAAATTATACCAAACATTTACTACTAGTACTGCTGCCATATATTCGTGATCAGATTTGACTCCAAAAGTGACTTCAAAATTTCATCATCTACTTTTGCTGTTGACTGTACCCAGGTTAATGGTCTACGTGTGTCCCAAATTTTATCGAAATCCGGTCAGCCATCAAGACGTGACAAGGTAACAGACAAACAGACAAAATTATCTTCGCATTTATAGTTTGAATTTAAAACGGAGCGAGCCTAAGCTGCTAATGTGATGAATATTCTACTTGGAATGAACTCCCTTACTAGGAGCTTTTCGACGAGGTATAAATAATTTGTTAGAAAATTTAAATTTAATATAGAGCCGGGCGCATGAAATACTAACATGTATTTAAATTAAAACGCGTCTGCAGTGAAGGTATCCCCGAGTTGGTACGTTTCAATTAAAATTCTTTGCCGGCTTTATATTTGATATAGGGCTCCTGCTAAAACACACGTATATTTTGTGATTTATAAAACAAAGGCACTTTGAGACTATAATATAATATAATAATAATATTTTATTGACATAAAAGTATGTTACATTAATATATGGAAACCCTGACTCCTGCGCTCGGTTGTAACCTGTGTTACAGGAATCAGTGTCACTAAGGAATGTCAGGAATCAGTGTGTGACTATGATAGCTTATTTAAATTTTGTATTACAATTTAGTAGATGTTTTTATGCAGTACATAAACGTTAGTGTACAGACTCAGCACATCAAGCTACTACAATGCGTCAATTTTCTTTAATTGATTTTTAACTTCATCGCTAAAGACAAAAACACAAACATAAAAATAAAAAAAAATATTATACTGTACATACTCGGATATCTGTGGTAAATACAGTTAGTGAAATTTCATATGCAGTTAGTGAAAAGCTGTTATTTTGACATAACAAACTTTTGGAACAGATATTATACGCTTTTTGTCAACACATTTCATCGTGTAAAGAAATGAGAAGTCCTGCCGATTTTGCTACTAGCATAAATGTGCAAAGTAGTATGTCATGCTATAGTTGTTTACTAGCAATCCGCCTCCGCTTTGTGCGGTTTTTAGGATTTGACAAAAGATCTAGATTTCTGTGCTGTATTTTTGTTAAATATCTATGTATTATAAACAACCCTTCCGAGAATAAATGCTCTGAATGATGGTCAAAACCTTATCAGAATCCATTTCGAAGTTTAAAAGATCAAAGCGGTCGTTCAGTCAGCCACGAAAATCGACTTTGATTTTTGCGAATAAGGGCTGATTTTTCAACAGTCAGAATCCTTCTAACTGAAGAGTAAATAATGCCGTTTGACAGCTTTTGTACAGAAAATAATTATGTCAATCTGTTCTTCAGATAAAAGATGACTGACTATTGAAGAGTTCTCTTCGTTTAATATAGGATCATCATTTATAGTAATACTAGCTTATGTCCGCGACTTCGTCCGCGTGAAATTTCACCCTCCCTCCATTCACCCCCTTAGGGGTGGAATTTCGAAAAACCCTTTCTTAGTGGATACCTACTTTTCAGAAAGAACACACCCTCCGAATTTTATGTCTCTAGGACCAGCAGTTTAGGCTGTGCGTTGATATATCAGTCAGTCAGGACTTTGAATTTTATATATTTAGATTTTGTCAACTGTATCGCATTTCTGGGTAGCCATTCTTTCAAGATACCCAATTTATGACTTTCGTTTCGCTTTTCTAAAACTTTTTTTTTATGGCAAGGTTCGCGGTGTACTTTTGGCACCTGAATCAGAATTGCAGATCCAACGTCAATGTCGCAAAATTCATTTGAGGACTCTTTTTCATTTTTTCAGCCGATCTTTTTAATAACACTAGTGCATTGAAGAATTGAAGACAACGACTAGAAGAATCATCAAAATTCGCATAGAAATGCCGGAGATGCAGTAGGTACATTTATACATTTATGCATATAACATCGTACATAAGAATAATTACATAATGTATTATATACTTAAACCTTCCTGAAAGTATGTAGTTTTTGAGAAAATCGCGGACATACAAACATACATACATACATACGGGTCGAATACCTCCTTTTTTGAAGTCGGTTAAAACAGTAATTTGATTAGACCATTTTAATTAAAACCAGTAACCAGTTTTGCAAATCAAAGAAAATAATTATATACCTACTTTTAATTATTTTACTAGATTAGTCTGGTAAGATAGTTATGAACCACTTTCATATAACTATATTACGGTATATAGTAATGTCCCTAGGGATATAACTACATATATCACGGCTTCAACCAACTAACTGTGACGTAATAGATATCTAGATAAAGTTTCTAAAACTGGTTGATAGCTGTTTTTCCAACAGTAATCATTCCACCGCAAGCTTTATAAAGTCGCTTTGCTCCCCAAACACTAATCTTATGTAAAACGCTCGGTCAATACATGGTTTACTCGATTTATTTTCCGTCCGTTCTGGATTTTTTCACAGGAAATTGAATTCTCCGTCGTCCGCGGTACGTTTGAGAGGAAATCTGTTTCATTTTTTTTTTCTGCCTTCTTTTATGAAATGTGTTCCAGTGTTTCTTTTACGAGGTAAAAGTGTTGCGGTTTTTTTTTCTTTTTTAAGTAGAATAAAGTTAAGTAACGGGACGGTAGGTATGCCTCTTTTGTGGATACTTAGAACATTTTGAGGCTGTCATAAACTGGGGTTGGTAAAAGCGTTTTGTACTATAAAATTTTTAAAGAGCGCATTGACAGCTCTATGCTTTGAATAAAATAATTTTTATGAGCTTGTTTGGTACCTAATGTTTTTCGTTTTATATTGCACTTCACACTAGTATAGTATTATAAACGTGAAAGTTTGTGAGGATGTTTGTTACTCCTTCACGCAAAAACGAATGAACGGATTTTGATGAAACTTTACAGTAATTTAGCTTATACAACAGAATAACACATAGGATACTTTTTATCCCGATATTCTCACGGGATCGACATTTACGCGGGTGAAACCGCGGGGCGCAGCTAGTAATATTATAAAGGCGAAAGTTTGTGAGTGTGTTTGTATGTTTGTTACTTCTTCACGCAAAAACTGCTAAACGGATTTAGATGAAATTTGGCACACAAACAGTTTATAACCAGGATTAACATTACGTTACTTTTATCCCGATAACCCCACAGGATCGACACTTATGCGGGTGAAACCGCGGGGCGCTGCAAGCTCTCCATAAAAAAATCGTAACATTATCTAAATGCCTCAAGCAGAATGGTATTTGATAACAACAACATCACGCCTTGTTTCTTGGATGGGATGGGCAGAGGTATATCTATAGTACACCCACATTTTGCTAGTTTTGTTTAAGTCCTATGTAATAGGGGGCGAGCCTATTGCTATCAACTGGGCATAAATTCAGACTCCGCGCTGGTGCTAATACATTCCAGATAGAAAAACCCAATAATATTAGTCTGTCTGCCTAGCCTTTTCTCAAAACCAGTTACTGGGTAACACGATACCCCTTGGTAAAACTGGTTGTCAGATTTTCGGGCTTCTGACGCCTCGTGACGACTGTCAAAGATCCACGAATGTCAGCCGGGGCCAACGGCTAAAATAAATGTCGCTACTGGTTACTTGTTTGATTGTTTGCTTATTGTTTTGTTTGTTTGTTTAATTTCACCATTCCTCCAAACCACTTCCATACGTGGAACAATGCCCATTACCAGCCTATCTAAATTGCTTAGCAACGAATTAACGTTTTTCACATTTCAAATAAAAGGTATGTGGCGATTCTGAAGTGATTAAAAAACGTCCACTTGATATGAAATACGTTGTTCTCACATGCAACGCGATACTGCGTCCAATTAGAAGGTTTTATAATAACACAGCTTGGGCTTTAGAATTAGCGATTGCTTAGACTATGTAAGTACAGTTTATGAGCGGATGTAATAATATTATTTATATTTTATTTTTGCTGTCCCAGTGCTGGGCAAAGGCCACCACCAAATCCTTCCAGGAACTCTTTTCCCGCGCCACGTCAAACCGCAGCCTTCGCGGTACGAGTCCAGGTCGTGTCGCCATCTCTTTCTGGGCCGGCCATCTTTAATTCTTCAGTTGAGAATTTTGCCGGGCCTATGAACAAATAAATGTTATAATTATTATTAATAAGCCTAGCCTTTCATAAGCCTAATTCATAAGGTGAGAAAAGGGTTAAGAGGAAATGCGGTCGGAGAGATTTTTGAAAAATGCTAAGTAAAAAGTCGTAATTCGAGGTTTGGCTCTCGCCCATTTCCTCCTCCAATATTGGACCAATTTAAAAGATATTTCATAAACTGAATAAGAAGGACTGTGTCCCTATGTTTTTCTTATTTCATTAATAGTTATCAAAGTACACTAGGCCTCTGTTGACAGCGGTTTAAATTGGCATTTTTTGAGGGTTCTAGTGCTTATAAAATAATGTATCATCAAAAAGGAAAACACAAGGACTTACAAATAGTTAATATTTATTATTCTGTAAAAAATCATTGCTTTATTGTAATTAACCAGAAAGAAAACAGGCGAGTGTTTCTATGGAAAAACGATCACCCGCATTTCCTCTTAACAATGCATTACTTAAATAACTTAGATCTTTACACAAATTAGGCTAAGTATTATGCTCGATTTTGGCAAACTCTTGACACCCAAACTAGGACATGGCCTGTATTTCAGGTTTCAGCAGCAGCAGGTTTCGTATAAAGCAGGTTTTTGTTCTGACTCGTTTCGAAGAATTTCTTTATTTGCGAAGGTCTAAGTATCACGCGGCAATCTCACTTATTTATATATCAGTATTTTTTTGTTTATTTTTGCAATGTTACTCAATATCACACTATTTATACATATTCGTTTATTCGTTACTGTTTTATCTGACAAAAAAATATTTATTTTGTTTTATTTAAGTATGCATACACACGTCATGTTGCAGTATGAAACTGATTTACATCCGTCACCTCACACACTAGGTCCGGTTGAAAACCAGCGTCAGGCACTAGTTGTCTGGCATTTTTGCTGAACTGGGACCTTTTTAGCGCAGCCGTGAGGCACACTTTCCGGGTTTCTTTTTTATTATCTTTTTTAATTGTTATTATTTTTTTCTTGTTTTTTTTTATCTGATGTATGTATCTGGGTGTTTTGTGTGTCTTTTGGTCTATGCTAAATAAATATATTTCTTTCTTTCTTTCTTTTTCTTTCAGCGTTCTTTCCTGCCATTCCCATTGTGAATCCTACCTTATATTACCTTGGTAAAGTTGCATGTTTTAATGCTGATGAGCTTAAAAAAGGAAATAATTTAAGTTTTTTTTTTCAAAAAAATAAATGAGATAGAAATCTGTGTACAGAATGAACCCTACATTTAACTTTGTCAATTTGATATTAAAGTTACGAACCCAACGCAATTCTGCGAACGTTGGATATAAATTCGCACCACCCCGTGCTTAGATAGCATCGAACCTCTATCAAGATTGATGCCTTGGCAAGTTTATACCACGCACTGTTCAGGCCCTGCAACTTACTTCAAATTGTCTTGAGCAACTTTAGAATCCTAGATGCATTTTTTATTTGAAACTCCTCCGATGAGCAAAAAAAATCGGCTAGTTCATAGAAAAGTGCATTATCTACGCGGTCAAAATGTATAGAACAGCTGATTATGTTTATTAATAACCGACGAAAAATTTCATAGGTTCAGAATCTTGTGCTGAATTCGTGGTTACAGTTTGTGCATCATTGTCCCTGCCACCCTGAATTTCTGTATATTACCTACACTAGCTGAGCCGGCGAACTTCGTACCGCCTCAGAATTAAATAATGTGACAAAGTTCAAAAGACACGTGGCGCCATCTATTATCATAATAACGTTATTGTTGTTTTCCTCGGGAACAGCACTTTTTTTCGGGATGAAAGGTACCTACCGTCCATTTCTGTACACCTGACAACGTATATATAAGTATGCAAAATTTCAGGATGATCAGTTCAGTGGTTTAGGCGTGAAAGGTAACAAACAAACTTACTTTCGCATTTATAATATTATATTAGTTAGGATTACTTTATCACGACCATAATATTCACAACCTTTTCGTAACCTAAATCATAATAATATTCTGTCTTTAAAATAAATGAACTCCACAACCCGCCATCCTAGCTGCCACACACAAACGCCTGTAAAATTTTAACCGGTGCACTTATGGTGTAGAATCTGGGAAATTTAATTTACGACGGGAAACACGTTCCACAGAGGAAGCCTTTTAATGAATAGAAATGTAATTGTGCTCTACAGTGCATGCGAGCCAAATGAGCCGATTCTTACATGTCATTACATGGACTATTATTAGCGGGTAGGTGCATTTCGAACCTCATTAGTTTCGTATTTTGCTGGTTGCTGCAGGTACTCGTAGCCTACCATGATCTAATTATAAACGATTCAAAAACAAGACATTTCAGTTTAGGGTCCTAAACTGCATCGCTTTAGCTGCTCTATGGACGTCGTGGTACCAAACAAGTATCAATGAAACCAAAACTTGCGACTCAGTTTGGGACAATCGCTGTCAGTAGAAGGCACGGCCTAAACTGAATCGTTAAACTGACGTCATGGTACGAATTAGAAGAACAGTTCAGTTTAGGTCCTAAAATGGATCGCGTTAAGAGCTTGTGGTAGGCCTCCTGATCTGTAATTGGGAAATATTTAATATGACCTTTAATATAACCCCTTCAAGGAATACGTCGAGTTTCCCTGTCACCCTGTATATGACTGCAATCAAAATCACATTACACGTCACGCGGTCCCAAGACAGCACGTGTCACGACTCACGTTACATAAGATAAAATTCCTTTTCTTAACCCTTAAATGCTGGTGCGGTGGCAATAAAAGTAAGTATAATAACACTCGGAGCATCAAGTACCTGCGAATGAGTCTCCGTGCGATAGTTAATGTATGAAAGGAGAATATTCTCGAGGCACGTTACGAAGTGGAAAGTTTTTTGTCGCTTTTATTATCTGACTTTGGGTAAGTCCTAATTCAAAGACATGTGGCACCCACCAACGCGCACTGGGCCTGCTCTCTCTCTCACAGAGAAGAGCCCAGTTTTCCAACAGTGCAAATTTAAAGGCTGAATATGCTTATGCTTGGTTAGGCTTCGGCCAAGCTTCGAGTCTACCTTTAAGAAGTGTAAACCTACGTCAAAATGCAAAGAAAATGCGAGAATCGGTATTGTAATAATATAATCCATAGTTCTTGGTAACCAGTCCACTTCAGCCACCCAAACCCGTAGTCAAACTTTTTATTTTTCCATATCCTACAATAGTCCTACACCAACCGGGGGTTATCCTTGGGTGCACTTGCATAGTGCATACAGGGATAATCGTCGGTTGGTGCCGCATTACATTAAAATTTCCTAAGGGGCCTCTGCGAGTTGGCTTCGGCCCCTCGTACGCCTTCCAAAGGACCGGGACCCATGGTTCCGAGATATATAAATTCAAAACAGTAAAAATCGCGTAATAAAAATGCTACTGAAAATTTAAAAATAACTTATTAATTAAACCAGTTAACACAAAAGCACGAAGTGTTCGTTCAAAAGGAAAGACAACCAGGTTGCACCATTATAAACAAAATGACGTAACCAGCACGATTGAGTTGTATTTAACCATCAACACAGTTCAAAGACAAAGACATTTATTTGTCGGATATGGTAGGTAAAAAGTTGGTTGGTATAAATGGGTAAGTTCAACACATCCTCCGCTAAGTTCGCCATTTAAAAAAAACAAAACACACATTCTTCACAGTAACTCCGATTCAAATCCCAACACATAAAAGCGGCTACAAGCTACAAGTCACACCCGCTCACAAAGACATAATATAAAAATATTCTTCGCCACTTTGTAACCCTTAAATGGCAGCGTAAAAAGTAATAATACTACAATAACACTGGACCGTACGGTAAACCTGCGGCCGACGGTTATGGCGAGATTCCAACCGTAATGCAGAGATAGTTCGCAGTTTTCTAGTAGCTTTAAGCGCCAACCGTTTTGGTTTGCAGCGATGTTTTTCTTTTCAACCTACGCTTTAAAATAGGCAATGTTAAAGATTTTTTTTGGCTTGCATTGTAATGTTTTTTGGTGAATGTGCTGTTTTACAGAATGTTGTTGCAAATGTGAATTTTGACATATTTGGAATCGCTGGATTTTTATACATTACTAGCTTCTTCCCGCGACTTCGTCCGCGTGAAATTTCACCCCCCCCCCATTCACCCCCTTAGGGGATGAATTTTGAAAAATCCTTTCTTAGTGCACCCCTAGACCTCATAAGGAACGTACGTGCCAAATTTGGAATCTCTAGACCCAGCGGTTTGGGCTGTGCGTTGATATGTCAGTCAGTCAGTTCTCCTTTTATATATATAGATTTGGACGTAGACGTCAACGATAATATCGTTATGCCAGAAATTATAAAAACGAACATTTGAGTTTTTATTCGCTCCTACTAACTAATATATTGGTATGTAAAATGGATTACTGTTGTTGAAAAACGCCAAAACATTAAATATGAACTACAAAACAAACTACAAATATATAAATCCTTACACAAGCACGAGCTTGTTCACTATAAAAGCGCATATGACAGGCAGACAGACAGGAGTTCCATTGAGTTAAACTGTCTACGTTTTCCTGCTAACAAAAATTCCCTACATAACCGAAACTCAAACACAATAAAAGAAATCCAACAATTCACAATCACGGCACCCCATTCTTCACCCACACACGGTCGCCTTCAACGGTTTAACCCTACATATGTTTTTGTAGTTTTATTCGAAGCCTAAACGAAATGTCAAGGTGGCACCGTGGCGGTCCGAAGTACCGCTGTACCGAGAAAGGGGCCCCGTATCACCACCGACAATTCCAAATATATTTCCCCGTTGAAATTTTGACGTAATCTCAACGGTTGCGAGCCCGTAAATTCAAGTTAAAATGCGGATTTTAAATGTTGTTGGTTTATTTTTAAGTGGAATGTCCATCAGATTGTAAACTGCTTTTTATTTCAGGGTTAATATTTTTGTTTGAATTAAGTACGTATTGTCGGAATTCATAACCAAATACCAACAATGCTATTATGTAAAGGTCTCACCGTAAAAACTTAGGTGCGAAAGAAAGAAATAAAATACGTTTATTTGCGGCAAACATGACGCATAAAAAGAACACAAACACAAAAAAAAAACAAGTTGGGAGAAAACATGCGTCACATCCACGCAAAACTGCCACCGCTCAGCATAATGCTAAGACCCTATACGAGACAGAGCCCCAGCGCTGGTTATCAGCGACAGCCGGCGTCAACGTGATGACGTCAACCAGTGTATGCTGCACTGGTTGACGTCATCACGTTGACGCCGGCGATTAGATATAAATAATAAGAAACAACAATCAAAATAAGAAATAAAATAAATATACATTACAAAAAGATGGTATAAACATGAATGGATGGAGTGAGTTGTCATTCCACGTGATGCTAGGGATTCACATAATTGACAGCTCATTTCAAGCTCACTTCACCTAAGTTTTCACGGTGAAATGTTTACAGAATAGATCGACTGATATCTATATATATAAAAGGAGAACTGACTGACTGACATATCAACGCACAGCCCAAACCGCTGGGTCTAGAGATTCCAAACTTGGCATGTAGGTTCCTTATGAGGTCTAGGGGTGCACTAAGAAAGGGTTTTTCGAAATTCCACCCCTAAGAGGGTGAATGGGGGGGAGGGTGAAATTTCACGCGGATGAAGTCGCGGGCAGAAGCTAGTATGCGTTAAAATGAGAAACATTCTGAACAAAAATCTTTCTGTAATTATTTGAATGCCGTAACATCTAAGTTACCTAACAAATGAAGTGCTTCATCATCATCACCTACCTACAGCAGTCTACTGCTGGACATTGGTCTCTCCACTTGAACGCCATTCAGCTTGTTTCTCAGCAATTCTCATCCAGATGCTAAGTACCAGCCACCCTGGTAAGGTCGTCCCTCCACCTAGGCTGAGGACATCATACCATACGTTTGCCGAGTCGCAGTCTCCACTAAAAACACGCCTACCCCAACGAATATCGCTTTAAAGTGCTTAAAGCATTTTATATCCTCTCGTCTGTGGCGTCCATTTTTCGCGAATCGCTACATCCATGGCGGCTATATCGCGCGTATCGCCCCTTGTGTGGCGGACTTCAGGGTGTTCGAGCGCGATATCGGCGCAGGCGAGTTTAGAAACGTCTAGTAACCGTTGTCCGGACGTTTGAGAGGCATGACAAGTGATGGTATGCCATCCTTGTTCTTTCCCGTATACTTTGTGCAAGTTAGAGCAGCGTAGATACAGTACAGAATAATATATCGGTAATTATTTACGTCATAGGCCGCGGTATCAACCCGTGACTAAGTCACAGATGCGACGTTTTCGAAATGAATCAACCCGTGATTCAAGTCACAGATGCAAGCTTTTTGACAGATATCAGCCCGTGATATACTCACAGACTGTAGGATATGAAACCAAATTGTCATATTGTTTTCGTAGGTGTAATTAATTAATACACTCGTTATTACTTGATGAACAAACGTTTAATAACGAACCACAAAATTCAACGAAGATGGCGTTTTACCACCGAACACATTCCGACAGACAGTGTTGCCATGTCACAAAATATAATATACAACTGACACCAATAATTCGTATAATTAATGTTAGTTGTTAGGCAACAGCAGGCAGACTAACACAAAGTATTGGACGCTAAATAACATAATATTTCCAATCACAACTTTGTAATGTACACATTGACACGTTGTGGAAAATTTCACAATGTGAAAAAAAGAATTTTTCCGCCCATAAAATGAAACCCATAGACTATCTTATTAAAACCACGTCGTTACCATCTGCCCGGACTGTCAATTCATTGCCATGTTTATGTCAGTTCCTTGCCACGTTTCTGTCAATTCATTCCCGCGTATCTGTCATCATTACCGGTTTCATTTCCGTTGCGTTACGTTATTCTCTGGTTGTCGCATTATGCACCTTTATTAATAATGACGCACAGTGAAATGGAATATTTTTGGGGCATGTCATTACCATTTCGGGTTGGTAATGAAGGAATATTTTGCTTTCCTGACTGTTTAGTAAACGTTTTAGAAATGATAATGTTGATATTAAATAATGATATGATAGAATTTATGTCCTTCTTTTATTTATTGTCTTTCTGTGCATCCGCGTATAATGTTCCCACTGCTGGGACACAGGCCTCCTCTCGATGAGAGGAACTGGGCTGTAATCTACCATGCGGTCCCAGTACGGGTTGGTAGATATCAAAAGTGTTCTAATTTTTGGTTCTAGGACAGGCCGGGGTTTACTCACATGTTTTTCTTCACCGTTTTGAGAGCAGAGGTGATGAAGAAATTTACACAAAGTAAAGCGGCTGTCTGGTTTCGAACTTTTGGGTGGTTACTATAAGAATAAGGTGTTCAAAAATGCACCATCCATTATAGAAAATTACTTATTTATACCACAACGTTAAAAGTAATGTAGAAATAAAACGACATTAATGTACGCAAACGAAGAACATGCAACTGCTTTCAGACGAGTATTAGCCCACGATCGCGCAAACGTAAAAATATCGCGCATTCGATTTTCTACTCTCCGCGCTAAACATTGCGTTGAAAATCCGGTGCGCGAAAAAAAATCGTCGCGGGTAAAATGCGCCCGTGTCTACCTGGACCCTAATTCACTATGACCACTTAACGATTCCTTACTTCGAAACCACGTCAATTCCTTAGTTAATCCCGCCAAGTCTCGCGTTGATTTCGCGCGGTTTCGTTCATTGTGTCATAGAGAATTACGACCCGCGGGGCAATTTTGCAATCAAAAATTTATTAGGACCTTTTTGTTACAAATGGTCACTCAAAAATGAACTTACAACACATTTAACTAAAGTAGATAACTGATTAAGTGGCGATGGAATATAAATTATCTGTGATTATGAACACTGCTAAAGTTAAATTAAGAAACTGATGAACCGAGGTTTGAAATATGACTTAGGTACAGAGGCCAGCACATCAAGCTACCCCAATCTGTCAAATTTTCCCAATTGAATATGAACCTTATTGCTTTGTAGTAAAGTTGAAAATGTATCAAAGAAATTTGACAGATTGCGGTAGCTTGATGTGCTGGCCTCTGTACTTCGTTTTGTGACGTAAGAACTTCGTGCGAAGCGGAAAACTCCACGAAAGTAATTTTGTAAGTACCTACCGATCTACTAAAGATTTTTTAGAAAAGTTTCCCCAACTACTCACGGACGTAGGTTTGATCCTTTAGGATTTAAAAGTTCACCATTTCGAAAGAAACTTCCAAAGAACTATCAGATTGAATTTCTGATGAGTCACCAAAGTGTTCCGTACAACATAAGGGATATTTCCCCCTTACATACCAAATAAAAATCAATTTTATCCTTCCTTCACATTTTTACAAAATTCAATTTGTACAAAACGCCTTCACCATCGTCGTAATAATATGACATTAGTAAAAAATAAAAGTAGGGTAGAAGCACTAATAACATGTCTATTTGGCACCGGAAAATTGCTAAATCGCTGCCGCGGCTCGCCATGACAAACAAAGGCCGTTCGATACAGACGGGGGAAGATAAAAAGAGGTCGTGTCTGACAAAGCTTCGCTGTGGTCGCAAATGCGTGAGCAATACGTAATAACTGGTCGTTCGTACTTGTTTGTCCCTGTTTATATACGTGTTTCACAAAGGCTTTATTTTCGTGTGTGGATTTTGTGACAATAAAGCAAGACTGGAGTTAGAATTTTGTGGTTTATTGTGAAGAAAATGGCTAGTCAGTACATAGTGGGCAATAAAATGGGGCACTCTTTTCCGTCGTAAACTACATTACGTATGCTAGTATCATATAGCCCCCGCGTTTCATCATCATTAACCGTTTTCCAACTATATTGGGGTCAGATTCGTATACATGAATTCTTACTCGAAGTGTCATCATACGTTTATAGACCTAAAATATTTCAGGTTACCGATGTTCAGGTTTCTTCTTTCCTCCTTGGTAATAGTTCATATCTAAGTATTTAAAAATATTAGTTAATCACCTAGGATCGACTAGGAATGGTAAGTAACGGGGCCCATGACCCGCACATACGTATCCTTAGTCTGGTGGAGGTTTTTCTGTTATGCATCATTCTACACCGTGTTCTTCACGTTATCCATAAACTTTGTCAAACGCTTCTATAGTTTTTACAAATTAAATCTAACAAAGGAAGTAGTACTTAAAAAGGCTTCGTTAGAAAGATATTTGGAATTTCACTCAATGTTTAATTGAGCTATGCAGTAATAATTGTCTTAACTTATTTTTGACAAGTTTCAGCCCGCCAAATCTTATGAATGAAAATACGTCGTTAACAATTCGGATAAAGACATATCCGGTGATTTACGTCAAGGTATAAAAAAATAAGAATTCGTTAATGTGTCCATAATGAAAAATACTTATTTCCATGGTCGAAGTTTATGTATATCGTCCGGAACACGGTGTATATAATTACAAGAACTTCTACTTACCTATAATTATTCTAATTACCTGAAAGTTCTGTAACAATTGAACTATTAAAACTAGGCCAAAGTATCAAAATAGTAGGAAATACACAAAATGAGGACCGAAAATAATCAAAACCAAAAGTCTTTTGTTTCAAAGCAAGAATCGGAGTCATGAATACAAGACGAAAGCTCCGTCTCTGTGATTTAGGTCATCGTTCTGACTTATATTGACGAGATGGAATGCTGTTCTACATTCTGCGGTAGGCCTTATCGAGTGGAAGTATTAAATAAATTCCGACATGAAGTGACAGGGAGACACTTGATGTCTTTCAGTCTTATAACTGCAAGTGTGTCACGTTAGTTGATGTCAATAAAATTTCTCTTATTGCTGTTCTCTGTTGGAGGTTAGGTATAATGGTTTAGTGTTGTTATTTATTGCCGTCGCCGTCGTTCTGGAAGAAAATCTTATAAAAAAACCCATTCCCTTTAATATGAAAAGATAGGTAAAGCCCGGAAAATTAATTGTTTATAAAATTTACATAGTCTGTCAATTTGCTGTGTTTAAACCGTTTCATCATCAACAACAACTGTCAAAGACTTAAAGTTGTTGTGATTTGCATTTTTTTAAATTTATTTATTTTAAATGATAGTAAATTGAATCAACAAAAATACTTTATAATTTAAAAAAATGTTCCTGTATCCACTATTTCTCACTCAATTATTCTAAGAAACTAAAATTTTCTTTACAAATTAACTAATGAAAATATTTTCTTCTTTTCAGATAAATATAGTGGTGTATTGTGAAAATGCGAGTGACTTAAGTGTAAAGTGTTCAATATGAAGACCTCTAATTTAGTGTTGACACTCATTTGTGTCATTTCCCTCACCTGCACGCACGCCAAAACAGGTGAGTTTTAGTTGTTACGTGTTATTGGGACATTTACCTTAATAATACAAAAATACTTCATATATATTTTTTTTTCTTTTTTTTTTCTACTCATATATTTTAAAATACAGGATTGTTTATTGGTGAATATTTAGCAATAAAAGAATATTCATTATACTGGCCAATTTAATTAATTTAATTTAATTACGTAATAATGAGAGCACTGGTGGCGTACTTACGAGTTGTAGGTCGTGGGTTCGAACTCGAGCGCTTTACTTTGTGTAAATAATTTCATCACCACTGCTTTCAAAACGGTGAACGAAAATCGTGAGGTAACGGCATGTCCAAGAACCAAAAATTCGAAGACATATTGTGTCATCTACCAACCCGCACTGAGCCCACGTGGTAGATTATTAGCCCACTCCCTCTTGAAGAGAGAAGGTCTGTGTCCCAGCAGTGGGAACATTATAGGCTGATTATGTGTACGTAATAATAATAGGTAGGTACTCATCTTTCTTATTATATCAAAAATCAGGTTGAATTATTTACTTCTCGTAAGTTTTGGTAAATTCAATTTAAAGTTGGTAACCTCGAAGTGGAGCGCTGCGTGTAACTAAGTTTGGAACAATGAGGCCTATTGTATTACGGGTTTTGTAGGCTTTACATAGATCTTTACAGTCTTCAGGCATCGTATTCTATTACTTATAAAAAAATATATACTTAATTTACTACCTAAATATAAAATATAAACGAAATTATAAATTATACGTAAGTACAAAGTTGAAATCTGCCCGAACACATTTCTCTTAAGATACAGACCTCCCAGTTAAAGATACAGGGTTTATAATTTGTTTATAAACATTTTTGTAGCTTTTTAATTTTTGTACAAACTATATGTATCATTTTAGTATATCTGTCGCAGATGGATTGTCAGTATGTGTTGTAATCCGCTGTTTTACATAACCGCTAGCTGTTTTATAAAACAGCTCCGTTAAACAAACAGTTCCCGTAAAATAGTTGAGCAACATTCAGCTGGATTATCATTGCGTTACGTTTTACAAACCTGTCCTAGTTTCTGAAATCGGCTCAACAAATCAGCGCACGTGCAAACGCACACATCACTACAAGGACATCCCTGTCACATGCACCACCTTTCACCTGCGCTATTCGTCAGGTGACCTGACGCCGTGCCCTTGGGCGATCTTAAATCTACGCCCACTTCGTTGCCATTAAACAAAATAGGTCGATTACCCTCCTACCTGCCCCGGCGCATCTTCAGCTAATTAGCTTAACAATCTTCGACGACACCCAGCATAAATATCCTGGTACCTTGGAACTATGTAGTATCAAGATGAACAAATCTATTTCTGGTGGAAACATTATTTTGTGAAATGGGCACCGTTGTTACCCCTCCGAACTAGGAAAGAAGACTTTCGCCCGGAATTTTGCCGATTTACGGAAGAAATTAAATTAAAAAGCTGTTTCAGTCCTTCATAAATACCCATCAAACTGAATTAAAAATCATCACTGCCACAATTTAAAGTGATTCAACTAATAAATAGCAACATTGAAACATCTGTGGCGTTTTTAACTAAACAAAATGACAAGTTCCAAAATAGGACAACTTGGTTAGAATTACAGGCGAAGAAAGACAGAGATTAGGTATATGACTGTGCTGGAGGATTCGCAACGCATACTCGCGCAAGAATAATTTCGAACTAAAGTATGTCTCTCGGGAAAACCACAGAGGATTTAATAATTATGGTAGGTATTTAGTCTCGCTAAGAATATTAATCTTGATATGAATAAACACGAAATCATCATCATAATTAAAATAATCTGGTAGTTCAGCTGTTTTACATAATGGAGCTATTTTGTAAAACAGCTAGCGGTTATGTAAAACAGCGGATTCGACAATCCATTTGCGACTAATCCACCACTGTGCTCAACCTGTGTCTATGTAATTTTTAAAACTTTGGATTAATAAACATGTTTTTTTTTTTGCTATCAAAACATATTTAACCTTGTTATTGGTAACATCGCTGGGCAATATATTTTGAATATTATCTGATACTCACCATCTGCCTTTCCTTTTCCCAACTATGTTGGGGTCGGTTTCCAGTCTAACCGGATACAGCTGAGTACCAGTATTTTACATGGAGCGACTGCTTATCTGACCTCCACAACCCAGTTACTGGGTAATACGAAACCCCTTGGTAAGACTGGTTGTCAGACTCGGGCTTCTGACGACCCGTAACGACTGTCAAAGATCCACGAATGGCAGCCGGGACCAACGGCTTAACGTGCTTTCCGAGGCATGGAGGGGTCTTGGTATGTAAAGATGGTCACCCATCCACGGAGCAACCGCGGCAAGCGTAGCTTAACCTGATCGATCGACCCGTGCGGCTGTTATTACTTAGCCACAAGCTCCCAATATTATCTGATACTCACGAATATTAATTTAAAGTACTGTATTTATTTACTCATCTCTCATAGTACCCACTTTACTTCCAATTAATCACAATCATCTTTCCTACTCCCATCAATGTCTTCGATTGACTGGCAAAACAAAAGAACATCAATCCCAACTGATTGATTGCTATCGGAAAGTAAGAAATCTTTCTGATTGCTAGCTGTCGAGCAATCAGTCATGAATTCATGACTGGCTTTCATTCTGTGTGATATGAGTAGCGACTTTGATTAAGACTTCAACTTGATAGGGTATTGAAGGAAACAACTGCATTTATCGGTTGTCATGGTAGAAATGGTTTAGTTTCATCCGTTATTGAAGATTCGGCGGACAGCCTTTATTATTATGGCAACGCCTTACACTTTTCTGTCAGTAGATTCGATATTATAAAAAAAAATAAAATGAGTTACTTATCATTTTCCATTGAGATTTCCTGTCCTTTTTCCCATTTATTTGGTGTGGTCACAGCATGCCTTCTTAAGATCTCTATAAGCCGTCATCTCGACTCGTACGTTTCTTGAGCGAGAAAATAGTCGATAGCTAGTCGCTCAAGAAATGTTCAAAAGATTGTAGATCCCGTACAAGTAAAAGAGATACATATATTATATAGAGATAATAGTTAATCGCTGACTGTTGTAAACTGCTGGCGACTACTGGTTTGTTGCAACGAGAAGAGCTATCAAAGAGAGAACTCGCTCAGCAACGCTCGGGCAGAATACTCGTTTAGAGACTCACGCTTGGTACATACATCATATTCTAGCGAGTAATCGCTCGTCGCCGTCGCAGACTCGCTGCTAGTTCCTCGGTAACTCGTTTATAGTTGCTAGCTCTACTCGTTTTTTGTTAATCGCAGGCGGTGGTGTAGATGCCTTAGGGTCAGAACGGAGCACAGCGGAGAGGATTTTATTAACGCACTGGAAAATAAAATTTAAAATTATTACAATAAAGTGCATAAATGCTTGCACCTGACAAAAAATGCTCGCGCGTCCTCGAAGACGCGTCCTCGCAAGCTCAAACATATGCGATCCGTAAAGAAAATGCCCGAGACCGCGCGGGGATTATTCCTCTCTGTATGCGCTGACCCTTATGGTGTGGTCGTGTGGGATATGTTAACAACTGCATTAAAGTTTGTTACAATAGTGTGCATACACACGTTTTTGACGGATGCAGTTGCCTCTGTTGTTTGTGTGTATGAGCATTTAGACGGGTTGGGAGCAGAAGGGTTTGTCAATTTCCGTTCAGTCCCGTATAAATTAAAGTTGGTTAACAGAATCGATAACTGCTGTATGATACGTTGGGTTAAATGGTTCAAAATTAAATTTGAAGCTACAATTGTCTGAGCGTGATTCAATGATGGAAACCAATTAAACAGCCTATAAAGATTGTGAATTAAATTTTCGTATTTCGGTTTCAATTGTTTAACATTACAGGCGTTTAATTGAAAATGGGAGGCATTGTGGAGTAGGTATTTGTTTTTTACAAAAGGGTGAGGTAAGGTTTCGCACAAACTCTGCCAGCGAAACCCTATGGGATGCATCAAGACAGCGGTTGATCGACTACACTGTGATATATTTTGAAACATCATGATGTATGGGAAGACACATTTTAAGACGACGACGGTGTACGTCGATCGACCTCGATCTGTTTGCACCCTTAGGCCCTTTGTACACACACGATTTTCTTGCCCTGAAAAACTAAGATTTATTCGCCGTGTGCAAAGTATCCATGAGGATAGGTGGCACGCGGGCCCAGGGCTGGTTGGCAGATGTCACATGTCTCCGAATTATTTATTCAAGAACGCGCCGGTTTCCTCACGATGTTTTCCTTCACCGTTTTGATAGCAGTGGTGATGAAATAATTTACACAAAGTAAAGTGCCTGCTTCGGTTTGAACCCACGACCTACAACTCGTACCATCTGGGCTACCACTGCATTAGACAAGTGTATAGACTGATCTGTTGAAAAATTAATATTTTGATTTATAACAATAGAAATGGAATTGTGTCTCATTAGCCACAGTTGAGCTATTAAGAATGTAAGTCCTGTCCTTAGTATTTTTTTCTAAATTGATTTAAATCTTTAGTTTACATAACTTAACTTCTGCAAATGACTGCTTAGCCAAATAATAAAAAAGTAGGTAGGTATCTTTACACGGCATGATTGAACACGAAGTAATAAGTAGGTACCTAATTGATGATTATAGGAGGAACGTCTGTCTGGTAATGAAATATGATTTGTACAGTATTCAATTTAACATCCAGACTGCCGTATTCTAACAAGACAACACACAGTGTAATCAGAGGTGTCTATGTAAATCAAATGCAACCAAAGAGGAACCCAGTCCGTACAGGATTTGTTAACAGAATTGTTAATCCTATTCAAATATCCCATTACAAATTCACTTAAAGCAGCACTAAAGTGTTTAAATCATTTTGATTTGTTGCGCGGCGGATAGTTTTAGGTTGAAGATTTATTTGGGCTTGAAAATTAATTCTACTTAAAGAAACCTACCTGTCAGTTTTTTATTATCTTATTATAGCGAAGCCTAATAGGAGGTTAATGTTTTAATGGTTATTCAATAAGGTTACTAATCGACCAAAACCAAAATAACAGGAGCCGTATTATGAAGTACTAGCTGCGCCCCGCGGTTTCACCCACATAAGTTTCGATCCCATGGGAATATCGGGATAAAAAGTATCTTGTGTCCTTTCCCGTGACTCAAACTAACTTTATACCAAATTTCATCTAAATCGGTTAAGCGGTTTAAGTGTGATGAGGTAACAGACAGACAGACACACTTTCGCATTTATAATATTAGCATGGAATAACGTCATCATGCTTTCAGTCTGAAAAAGGGATGGTGCTATCTGTAATGTATTGCTCCGTCTCTCTCTTGCACTGGAATCATGATGGCATTACAACGTCATAATACGGCATCGGGTTTTTCTACGGACAAAAAAATAGGATACGAGTATAGGCCGTGATAACTATAGTTACACATGAACAGCAGCTAGAATGATTAGGACATAATTATTACAATTTTAACCATTTTTGTAGCACATTTTTTTTTTACAAAATCGCTCCTGAATTTGCATGATTATGCTAAAAATTAGGGTTAAAATAGAGAAGAGCTAACTTTATCTTCAAAAGCTCTAAATTTACATAAAAAACTATAATTTTACACGATAGCTCTAGTATTCAACAGTAATTAACAGAAATCAAAATTAAAAAAAAATAATGGTTTTTGTTGAAACTACAACCAAATTTGTAACAAAATAAAAAACAAAAAAAAAAAAATCGGATCCCTTGGGTAAAAATGGTTAAAATTGTAATATGTTATAGTAAATTATCTGGTATATCGAATCCTTAACGGTGGACCACTATTTACGAGACACCTATACTATACCTTGTGAAATTCGTAACGACTGCTCACATGCTGTTCTATCAAAACCAATACATATAAAGCAATGTGCGTGATCTCTAATGTGCTTTACACATCGTCATGACACGCAAGGAGGGCGCTTACAGCCTGCTTTGCGCTTCGAACGGACTGGATACAAACCTTACAAACGCTATGTAGTTTGAGCTGTTCTGTAAAATTGTTTTACGAAACGTCTGATAGTGAAATCTTCTGTTCTGTTGCGGTTTAGTCCGTTTTGGGCTGGAAAAGGTATCATATTGCATACTATAGAATGTTCTGCAATATACAGGGTGTCCCAGAAATAGTGAATCAAACTGCTATGGGAGGTAGCTTGACTAATGTCCCATCCATAAAAAATATGAAACAAAACAAAACGCATATGGCCATCAAAAAAAAAAAAAGAATATCGGAGAAACGGGAAAATCATCGAATTCTCCTAAGTTTCCAGCTCTAATTATTTCGTTTTGGGTTTATTTGTACATTTTTTCTGCCAATTTTAATTGTTAGAGTTCGCTCCAACTGATTGTTAACATTTTTCAAAAAATAATGTCTACTATTGGAGTACAGACCACTTAAATTATGTGATTTTTTTTAACCGAAAAATTTTCTTGCTATTTTAACCAGCTATGGTATAAAAAAAATTGTTTTGTTTCATATTTTTTATGGATGGGACATTAGTCAAGCTACCTCCCATAGCAGTTTGATTCACTATTTCTGGGACAACCTGTATAACTTGTAAAAATATGTAATCAACGACGTTATTTTTCACGTCAACGTTGTCACAGTTTTATTACAAGCCACGACATTTTTGGCATGAGGAAATTCAAGCTGGATTAAAAATAAATTCAGCTAAAAACCCTTTGAATATTTCATTAAAAATCTTATAAAGAATACTCTTTATAAAGTCTTCATTCTCAAGCGCAATTTATGTGTAAGTATTTTTTCATTCATTTCTAGTAGCTACCATCTCAGTTTTTACCATAATAATTATCTTTTACAGAATCCCATTATCGTTTCCTTGGTAACCCCTACTCTTGTAGTCATCCACATTCACAAAGCTTTCTTTCTTTTTCTTTCTGTTCTTCATTCGTCCGCATCGCACGCTCTTATCATGACAACCGGTTTTCATGTAATTTCTCAGTCACTGGCGCCACTTTTATGAACTAGAACCACCTAGAACTCTTTTATGAACATTCCCCATCAAGTACCTAATCTAATTCAATCAAATCTAACTGGCCTGTATTGTCCCAAAGCAGGGCAAAGACCCCCCTCTCCCCATTCCACACAATTCTGTTTTTTGCTGGTCCTTTCCGTTGGAGGCAAGCTCGTCCCGCCATCTTCGCCTTAGCCTGCCGCGATGTCATCGTGCGTTTAATGGTACCCAATCTGTAGTTCTTCAACCCATTTCTCATCTGACATGCCGCAAGACCAGCCCAGGAGACCTACCACAAGCTTTTAACGCGATCCATTTTAGGTCCTAAACTGAACTGTTCTTCTAATTCGTACCATGACGTCAGTTTAACGATTCAGTTTAGGCCGTGCCATCTGCTGACAGCGATTGTCCCAAACTGAGTCGCAAGTTTTGGTTTCATTCATACTTTTATGGTACCATGACGTCCATAGAGCAGCTCAAGCGATGCAGTTTAGGAACCTAAACTGAAATTTCTTGTTTTTGAATCGTTTTTAATTAGATTATGGTAGGCCACCAGTTAAGCTGAGTAAAAACAAAACATTCAAAAAATATTTTCAGTTTAAAAAAATAACACCCCAAAAAATAATAACCAGTTTTCAACACGCTACTTACTTCGTAGAACTTACAACCGAACGTATCATAACAGTTTCATATCCCATTGTATCGCTACGAACACAAAGCCGATAATTTTCAGTTTGCGTGTTGATTGGCCTACAATTAATTGCCTAGGACTGTTTATTGGATTTACTAAGTAATTACAGCCTTATATTGTAAAGTGCTAATGTTATTGCGGTCGATGACGAGTCGATAATATGTTCGCTCGTTATTATTAAAGCTGGTTAGGCGATTAGAAATGAAATATTTGATAACTTTAATTTACTTAATATACTTTGTCACAAAAAATCAAAAATGATTTTCTTGAAGAGATTTCAATGATTTACCTACACAACAAAAAAAAACATGCATGTTTTTCTTGGCGTATGTTAAATCAGGAATGTGCTATTATGGTCCAAGTTTCAATCTTTTTTCTTGGCATTACTTTTTGTCGTTGTTTTTGTTTTTTAAATAAAAAAATATAGTCTATGGTGCGATCAATCAACTCCACGTATTGCAGTTCAGCCACTTGTCCACGGTCCAAAAACATCTGTCCCAGCTCCTTTTTACGTCGTCATACGTTCTACCGTCTCAAACTACGCTTGCTGATTCGTGGTCTTCATCCAAGAACTCCTCTCCTCTAACGCCGTCCGCTTTTTGGCAGAGAAAACAATAACCTACAGCTTCAAATATTTTTTAATTTTCCATAGTCTTCTACACCATTTCCGCCACATTCTCCCACACAACCAAACTGACGCACAGGTAACCAAATGACTTATTGATTCTGC
This sequence comes from Hydraecia micacea, assembly GCA_914767645.1. NCBI lineage: Eukaryota > Metazoa > Arthropoda > Insecta > Lepidoptera > Noctuidae > Hydraecia > Hydraecia micacea. The sequence continues at coordinate 4,223,629 of OU611783.1, read as the reverse complement.
CCTCCAAGCCAAGACTTATGCACGAAACCCTCGCCTCATTTATGCATGAATGCGGATATCCACTGGCTTAGTTATGCATATCATTTACAACTGTTAGGGAGATATGAATTCTAGGAATTGAATTGTATAATTTGGTTATACAAGGTGTAATTTAAATGGTGTTGGACCTGAAAAAAAACCCCCTGTATTCATCATTACGAATAACTTTTACTATGGGACCAAACCTGCAATCGCGAAAAAAAAATCAGCTATTCACATTTATGGTCGCATAACTCGTCAAAATGTAGGGAACGCAGATTTTTTTTGTTGCGATTTCAGGGTTGGTCTCATAGTAAAAGTTGTTCATAATGATAATTAAAATGGCCTCTTTTCAGGTCCAACACCATTTAAATTACACCTTGTATAATTGTATTCTCGTATCGAATTGTTTTTCTAGATTTTTTTATTGCAAAATTGTTGGGCATCACTGCCATAGAATAAATAGTACAAATATCACTGCTCTGTGAATGTTTTTAGTGGAAATGTTATAATAGACAGTATAACTTTTGAAAAATATATTGCAGGTTAAATATAGTTTATTTATATTTTTTATAGTTTATATTTTTTTAGTCTGGTATATTTACTTCGTGATTTTAGTAAATCAGCATAGAAATCTTATAGATTTTGATTTTGAACTATCATCGTTTAGTAAGATATTTATTGTGGCAGCATTTTATTTTATTGTTCGTACTAGAACCATTAAGATATACATATTTTTGTCTACAAATTCGTAATTTCCAACAGCCTTATTTGAAATCAATTTCTATCCGCGGATAATCTGCGACTGTAGAAACCATAAGTAATTCAGAAAGTAAAATATTCCTCTTTTTCGTGTCGCTGGCATGACAGTTACTTTAAATGTTGTTGGTCTAAAACTGTGCCACTTGCACGACGTAATCGGTGGCAGCGCAGACGTTACTTTGGCTGCATGTTTTGAGGTACAAAGGGCAGGATAGGAGGTGGAGCATAGTTTGTGACACAACTCCACCCTGCTGCCATTTTGTCGAGGTAGCGGACTTTACGAGGTTCAACTTACATCATTCCACTTGGCCTCGGAGACGATTGAGGGACTTCCAAGTGGACCGCGGAAGCTAAAGTAAGTAAAATCGAGGTAAAAGTAGAAACCATACATTTCCAATAAAAAGCTCATATAAACAACCTCATTTAAGTTAATGATGTTGTCATTGAAGAACGTTGCCCCTACCCACTCAATAGGTAGTCAATTCACAGGCTATAATGTAGGTCAATCCACTGTCAGACAAATTTTCCCATTTCATTTGTATGAGTTTTTAATGGGCCAATCATTCGATAAACAATTACGTATCTTGCGTTGATGTTTACTTTATTTAAATAGGTCAACATTTGATTACAGAGTGTTAAATGTTAAATGACCTATTTCCGTACCGTCCGGCCGGCGGCGGCCATCCTTTTACTCGTCAAAAATAAATTATTTTATGTAATCATCTAATGACTCCTCCTGCTCTGGGTGGAGCGGAAGGGAGTGTCAGACTCTTACTGACTAAAACCAACCCATGTTCCTTCCTTAGCCCTTTATGTTCCGGGGCAGCGGTAACCCTTTCGGACGATCCCGCTACCCCGGCAAGCTTCGGCCCTGGCGGGCCTCTTCCTTAATGCTGACATCTCTTTGAGGCGCGCGTGGAACACATACGCGCCGTCTGGCACGGGCCTGGTCCTGATCGGACGGCGAGCTACCCATTACTCTCCATCCGCAGGCCCGCGTCTACGGTGGCCGGGAGTCGTCACGCGGCTCCCGACGCCCGGAGCGTCTCCCGCGGCGGCTGGGACGTGAGGCTCTCTCCCTCAGCCATCCGCCACCTCCTTCTCTAGCATGACTGCCTCGCAGAAGGAGGTGACTGCCTCCCACTCCCTCTCGCCCCGGACCATGGCTTGAACCAGGGCCGAACGCGAGAGTCCCAAAACAAGCAGCCAAAGTGAACTCAGCGCTGCCACCAATAACGCCGTGGAAGTGCCGAAAAGTTGGGCTCAACAAATTTTAATAACTGTCCTGCCAGAGACACGAAGAAGAAAATAATCTTATTTTTGGCATAATCATAGGAAGACCAGTCAAATATTTTTAGATCGGTCTCTACTTTTATGGTAAACGTACATACTTACATAAAACCTTTTCCAGGGTTGGCAAATACTATAGACCACCGGGCGAGGGAAGTTTTATAGCAGCACAAGGGTACAGATTTATTGCAACTCAAAGGTACTCTTAGCGAAATGAAAAGCGATTTGAAATACTTTACAGCCCATAATCGCACTCCCCCTTATCAGCCATATAAAACCAGTGCAATATCCCAGGAACACTTTTAGGGTAAACACTAAACGCCTTAATATTAAGAACTCTTATAAACACACCTTTGCACACACCTTAGTTTATAGTAGACTATAACAATAAGTGCTCCGCTTTTGTTTTGATCGTTTTAGCAATATTATGATAACTTCGCTCTGAGAAAATAAACACTCGCCGTTGTTTAGATATTTTTGTAACGCCGACACGGAGTAGATATCCAACAGAGACCATGCGATAAGTTTTATGCAGTAGCTCTGTGGAAGGTATCCTGCAAAATTAATATGCAGTTATATCATGTATTATGTGCCCGACGTTTACGAGAAAAGTCATAAAAGTCAAACTTTCCTATCGTAGGTATATATATAAGACACTTTTTTAGAAATAATCATCACTTCTTCGACAAGATACTCGTAACATAGCCCTTGCATTATATGCGAATATGAAGTATGCGAAGTTAACATTGTCTGCTACCTAGTTAATTGTTATTTTATGTGTGAAAACTTGTAACTGGCCATCATCATGTTAAAAACTTAGTAACTATTGTGTCCAATGTTAGCTGTAAGTTTTCCAAAAACAATAAAATAAAATAAAATAAATATTTGTACCTATTTTTCTGTTATTTTCTTCTTGTCTGTTTATATAAGGTCCCATTAAAATATATGGACAAACTTTTAGAAATCATTCAGACCACCAAAATAAGGACGATGGTAAAAAAATATATAAGGAAAACGCATTAGATACTTACAAGAAAAATAATCAGCTAACGAAAATACACTAATGTGCCGGCAATTTATTATTTTAGGTCAAAATAAAATCACTTTAATCAGTGTTTTTTTTACTTGGATATCTTTGGATAGACATGCTGAGCGCTGTGTTAAAATTTGTCCATCTATTTTAATGGGACCCTGTATATGTGTGTAGGTACGTACGACAACGTATCAAGCTATGTATTTCCAGTATAAACTGAGTTTTCATTGTACGAAAAGCCTATACAATGCTATTTAATTATTATGTATCTTCATTTCTACTGTATCTGCTTTTAATTGAATTATTTTATTTTGTTATTTTTTATATTTGTACGCTGACTATTTTATTATGCTTTATGGATTTAATCTGAAATAAACGTTTTATTATTATTTCCTTTATTTCATTATTTACATATAAATTATATTTTTAAATATTAGGATATAAAAACAATTAAAAATATAAAAAAAATAGTAGCGTACCGGTATCGGGAATAGGGTCCAAGCTACCGGCGGTCAGGGTTCCAGAGAGAGGAACCTCCTAACAATGCGGGCCGTGTCCAGAAGTACCGCTTTCTTAATTAAGCCCTTGATCCAGCTGCACAACGAGAGCCTCCTAAAGTGTTGGTTGAGGCTCTTGGCTATTAACCCATTGGCAGTCACGACTATCGGTACAATGGTCGCTGAGTCCACATCCCACATGTCGACAACCTCGCGAGCCAAGTCAAGATACTTGATTTTTTTATCTTTCTCGGCTCTCACGAGGTTCTCATCACGTGGACGGTTATTATTATTATAATGCGAGGTCGTGTGTACATAAATGGTTAAATAAAATAAATAAATCATAAACCAATCTAATATTTAAAAACAAGTTTACCTATATTCGCGTACACTACTATCTAAATAAGATCAGAAAATCCTCTACAGATTTAACATGATGGGACATTCTGAGCCAATACTGAATACCGTGTCAAAACTTTAGTTAGTTTGACAGCTAAGCGTTCAAGTTTACGACAAGATCAATCCTATGCTTAATAAGATTGCTTAGTACGTAAAAGTTTTGGTAAAGCTTCACACATACGTAGGACGTTGCCATTTTCATGAAGTAGTGGATTCTAAATCAACATTTTGGCTGAGAATCAGCACTCTTTGAACGTCAAAATTACATAACACCGTCCCACAAAACGCCCGCTCTTCACCACTTCCTAGTGCTTTAGCTGGGAAGAAATGACGCAACAAACTTCCCAGCAGCACAGCTGTCTTTTCGAATCTTTCACATCGCGTTTGTATGAAAGTACGAACCTTGGTCTCTGTTACTGTATCTACTCCTGTGCCAATATCTTGTAATAACAGCGGTAGTAAACTTCATTTCGGAGTTATTGTTACTTGTTTTGTTTGCGATTTATGCGAATATTTTGTTACAGCTATTTGATTTCCAATAGAAGTGACCTTTTTGCTTCCCTTCGGGATTTTCCTCCTGAAATTAATTACGTGATGTTGTGATTACTTATCCTCCAATCAAGCGTGTTAGTTTTGGCCATTTGTTTACTTTAGTGGGGTCTTGCTTTTCTTTACTAGCTGTTGTCCGTGACTTCGTCTGTGATCTAGGATGAAAAGTAGCCTATGTCCTTTTCCAGGTTATGGTCTACCTATGTGCCAAATTTTATCCAAATCCGTTCTGTTTTAGAGTGAAAGCGTATCAAACAAACATACAAAAAAGCAAAGGGTTTATTTATAAACGTTTCATAAAGTTAAGGAGATGTGTAAACGTCAAGAAATGTATGGTTAAACAGCCTCTAATCGCTAATAACTTTTAGCAACGTTTATGAATAAACCCTTATCTCTTTATAATAGTAAGTTTAGAAAAGAATTTTTTAAATTTTTAATTTTTTTTAATTTTTTTTAATTTTTAATTTTTTTAATTTTTTAAATTTTTTTAGAAAAAAAATTCACAATGTTTATTCCTATTTTCACTACGCCACGTTAAGTGAACATCAGCATTGTCATCATTCTCCTGTCCCTATCCCAATCTACCTGGGGTTGGCGCAACCTGTCTTTTTCTTCCATACTTCTCTATTAGTCGTCATCTCGGTAGTCACCTCCTTTCTAACCATATCATTTTGATGTGATGCTGGCACAGTGACGATACTGAGGTACCATCTGGCAACCTAGTACAGACGCCAGCACATCAAGCTACTCGAAACTGTCAAATTTTCCCAATCAACTTTGAACTTTAGGCTTTAGCAATAAAGTTTAAAATCTATTAGAGAAATTTGACAGGTTGTAGTAGCTTGATGTGCTGGCGTCTGTACCTAGTAGGTACCCTATCTTTATACCAAGTCATACAAGACAAAAAATCACTTTAACCAGAATTTATGCATTTAAGTCCTATCTCACATAAACAGTGTTCCAAAAGCGATAAAATGTACCTTAGAAAGTACTTATTAAAGAAAAAATATAGCTTTTCATCTGTCCCTAACATAAAGCCTGTTTACACTAGCATGTCAGAATATATCGTGAACATAAGGATTGCCATTTACAAGGCGAACCTTTAAAAGGAATGAACTCGTATGAGGCGATAAAATGCGAGGCCACTGAGTTATGGGGTACCTACAGACATATTCACGCAATTAGGGCTGTCCCCCAAATGTGTAGTAAAATATATATATAGCTATAACTTGCTCTAACCACAGATACTCTTTCATACATCATCTGCCTAGCCTTTTCCCAACTATGTTGGGGTCGGCTTCCAGTCTAACCGGATGCAGCTGAATACCAGTATTTTACATGGAGCGACTGCCTATCTGACCTCCACAACCCTGTTACTGGGTAATAAATACGATACCCCTTGGTAAGACTGGCTGTCAGACTTTCGGGCTTCTGACTACCAGTAACGACTGTCAAACATCCACGAATTGTCATTCGTGACCGACCAACCCCGGACGGGACCAACGGCTTAAAGTGCTTTCCGAGGCACGGACGGGTCTCGGTATGTAAAGATGGTCACCCATCCTCAGACCAACCACGGCAAGCGTAGCTTAACATGATCGATCAACCTGTGCGGCTGTTATTATTTAGCCACGGGCCCCTCATACTCTTATACATACAATGTGGTATTATTAAACATATGTATTTTCGCACTATTATTAGTTTAGTTTAAAAAATAATTCAAAGTTGTATCGATGAGTTTTTCCTTTTGTTCGTCTTTTACAAATTCCTATTGACTGTTCCATTATACGAATTTGTAAAAGATGAATGTACTATTGATGTTGTCTTATTTTATAAGAAAGTAAAATAATTGAAGTTAACCGTGAAATGAAACATTAAATTCATTGGTAGAATGGAACGTTAGATGTGTGAATGACGGATGATTGAAAACTAACCGACGACGCCGACATTACGAGGATTAAAATGTTGTATTTTGTGTATAACGAGCCAAAATAAACGAAGACAACCTGAAAAAGTATTTCTCTTGTTATCCTATCTCCTACATTTATATTTGCAAGAGATTTTAAATGGTAACTTTTAAAGGACTGTGGGACTTTTTACCATTTAAAATAATTCCTTTAAAATATACACAGATTTCTTCCATAAATACAAACATATTAAAAGTCTGTCAGTCGACTTAAAATAATTTGAAATATAAAACAAAGCACATAATTGGCTGTTTCATAGAAAAGTATAATACCTACGCGGAAAATATATGGAACAGCTCATTTTTTTTTATAACAGACGAAAAATTTCTACGCTAGTGTGTTTAGAATGATGTGTTAAATTCATGTTTACAGAAGGCCAATTTATTCTCGTAATATAAAACGTTCAAAATCTAGTCACAGTCTCATCTCGGCGGCAAACAAATGTCAAAAACTTGTAAAAAATGTAGGGAAATTAGAGGTATTTTTGACAGATTGAGACTGAGATCAGACTGTGAAAGTTCTTAAAATTACGAGAATTGCCCCTCTACGCGTCGATGTCCCTGCCACTCTGTTATGTATTCTGTCTAAACTATTATCAGTTCCTCTGTAACTTTATCCTAGCATTTCTTTTATTGGCCTTTAACGAAAGATTGGAAAGTGATAAGAGAGGCTCCTATTCGAAAACAAAAAGGAATCTGGCAACCCTATCAAGTCTTAAGCATTATATTGTCCTGAAAAACGTCTTTATTTACCGTTATAGGCTATTAGGCGACACAGTTAGGCTAAATTAAGTTCAAGCTAGAATTTGTGTCACAATAGAGGAAAACGGAGCTCGTGGCTAAGTAACAACCGCATGGGTCCATCGAAGATGAACCTACGCTTTCCGAGACTCTTCCGTGCCTCGGAAAGCACGTTAAATAATTAGTTTACTGCCGTTCCATAGGAAATTTTTGTGTTATTTTTTCGAGGCGCCCCGTGGCGCGCCGAAAAAAGTGTTCTGGGACATTCTAGACGATGTCACGGGGGGAGCGGGGCATGTCAGTGGCTAAACTGTTAGTCCCGGCATCGAACTTTGACAGTCATTAGGGGTCGTCAGAAGCCCGAAAGTCTGACAACCAACCTTACCAAGGGGTATCGTTATACACAGTGACTAGACTGTGGAGGTCAGATAAGCAGTCGCTCCGTGTAGTTAGACTGGAAGCCATCACCAAAATAGTTGGAATAAACTCTAGGCAGATGATCAGAGCAAAAAATCGTGCGTGCGAAGTTTATTAAGTCACCATTTTATTAACGGGAAGTCGTAAATGTTTTTAAGGGTAACTCTATGTTCGTCATTTGTCGTGATACGAGATTGCTTTCGGTCTCTCTGGGACATGCGTAACAAATACGTGTACGATATAAAATGTGGAAAACATTTTTTCTCCACAACCTTTGATTAAAAATCATATCGGCGTATCGATTGCTTATTAGCTAGCTCTTCAGAAATGTTTTTAAGGGATTCCTTTTGACATGTTTTGATGAATTTGTGTAGCAATTTCATTATTTAATTTTGGTTTTTTAGCTTTAGTTAGGTACGTGATTACTATCAGTTTATAGAAAGAGGTTAGTCGCTGCATACCTGTGCTTGTTTGCGACTCAGGTTTATTTAGGACAGCCTTGACTTTGTCAGCTGTCATGGCGATCACAGGCCAGGTGGTTCTATAAAACCATAAACATACATACGTCCGTCAAATCTAAGAAGTACCGTTTGACGTTTCATATTTTTCAAACCGAAACAACTTTGTTCATACGTACATTATTCAGTTTCGATAACCTTTTTCATAAAACCATGAATTTAGAAAGATTTCATTATTGTATCTAAAAATGTACAATTCTTAATATCTAAATGTAATTGAAAACTTTCAAACAAAGCAAAATAACACATATTTACACAGTAAATAATTTCTAATAGTTATATTCTTGACCTCATTACAAAGTTACGTAGTTAGGTCACTGCACGTAGTGTTGCGACTCTTCGGATACACTTGTATGCAAAAAAATCGTTTACATATACGAAAAATCGAATGTATTATTTACAAATTACACTTGACAACCAAACAAATATTTTTTCATGTGAATGGGATTTATCTCACATATTACGATTACATAACTAAATAGTTATGTAATCGTAAAATATGAGATAAAACCCATTCACCAAAAATACGTATTTATAAATCAAATATACACACATCAAAAGTGTCTAGGGATCAACATATATTTTTGCAATAACTTTTCTCCTGATTGATATTAATTAAAATTTTCTTTAAGGATTCATCAAATAAAGTGTTTTCGTTTGTCACAGTAACGATAAACCAAGTCACCTTTGCATTAATAAAGAAATTTGCCATTTTCCTAATAAAGGGATTTTTGACATTTGAACCACTAACACAAAAGTTCGAAAAAAAGACTGAAATAACAGTTTTCTTTAAAATTTTATTGGGTAACTTAAACAATTAATAATCCGTGTTTCTACCGCGAACACTAACAACACAAGAACATCGGTTTGGCATACTCAAAATGAGTTCATCCAAATCACGCTGTGGAATGGCAGCCCATGTTCGTTGCAACAACAAAAAAAGGTCTTCTTGCGACTGGATACCCTCCATATTCGGCAGAGCTCTTCTCTGTAGCATATCCCATGCATGCTCAATCGGGTTCAAGTCTGGCGACTGAGCAGGCCAGGGCAGGACATTGATGTTAGCTGCGGCGAGAGTCTGTCTTACAACTCTTGCGGTGTGCGGTCGTGCATTATCATGCATTAACTGAAATAAGGGACCGATTTGCACTTGTAGAGGAACGATGACGTCTGATACAATCGTCTCAGCATAAATTTGAGCGTTGAGGTTGCCTCTGATCCAAATCAACTCAGTTCTTCCGCCGATCCAAATACCCGCCCATACCATGATGGTTCCACCACTATAAGGATGGACTTCCTGGCAGGATTTTAAGCGCTGTTGGCGTCCAGGGGTTCTCCAGTGTCGTATACGTCTTGTATCCGGTCTCATACCAAAACGAGACTCATCAGAAAAGCACACGAAACGCCATTGTTCTTCTGCCCAATTTCTGTGTTCAAGAGCCCATTGATATCGAATCCTACGATTGTGCATTGCTATAGGTGGTACCCGTAGCGGTCTTCGGGAATGAAGGTTCACTTCATGCAAGCGGTTTCTGACTGTTTGGTCGCTAATTAAGTTCCCTGAAGAGTGATGAAGCCTCACGGCTAACATCATGGCGGTTATTGTTGGAGCTCTTCGAGTTAAGATTTGAATGTATCGGTCTTGTCTCCGTGTGGTGCAGCGATACCGTCCTCCATGGCGCTCAGCCACGGTACCAGTGCTTCGGTAACGTGTCCAAAGTCGACTGATAACACTCTGACTTGTATTCAGAGCTAAAGCCACAGTACGTTGCCGGGAACCAGCTTCTATCATTCCCACGGCTCTGAGCATTTCTTCCCTGCTTAAATGACGTCGCCGCTCCATAATAACGTTGGTTTTAATCAGTAGTAGGGAAACAGTAGCACTAATAATGTCTTCAATGCGTTGTATGTTTTTATAGGGAAAATATTGACAGCTGATTTTCATCTTTTACTCGAATTTGATTCACAGTTCCTGATTCAAATTATGAAATGCACCAAAAAGGATCCATATAAATTTATAAAATCATAAATTTATTACAAAGCCACATCTCAATCTCAAGAAATCCGCATAAAAATGCTTGATCCCTAGACACTTTTGATGTGTGTATTTGCTTCTTTAAAAAGTTGTCGAAAGCGATTTGTCGATTTTTGGTTTTCGCGCCCAAATATGTCGGGGTTTCTCGCGCTAACGCTGTCGAAATAGTAAATGGAGTCAGGGATAGTGTTTTTTACATTTATTTTTGTGTATGATAGTATGGGTTTGCATATTACAGAGAAATAAACAAATTTTTAACAAGCACATCCATTGATTTTACAATTACAACTTTTTCTTCTAAGTCTTATTTCTACGTCTAAAACTAATAAAAATAAGGTATGTAGAACCCATTCACAAAAATGTTGTTGCCTGATGTTATAAATTAACGACGTTACTGCGCGACCGCATAATGCACTGAATACACAGATACCCTAAAATAAATTAATTTAATTATTTTTAGGTCAATAGGCAAAATCGCAGGTGTCCAAGTCTCTACAATTTTTTTTTTCTGGCAACACTGCCAACTACAAGCGCACGCGGTCCGCTCGGTCGGTTCGGCGTCAGCAGTCTCTCGCCATCTTGGAAGCTGACTGTGCGCGTACTTGCTTTCTCGTTTGTGTTTTACAATTTGTGACTTGGCTATTACTTTTCTGGACTGATCATTCTTTATCCGTTTACCTTGGCAATATTTATACTGGACTCCGAACTAAGCAAGTGTTTATTAATAATGTCGAAAAGAGGACGTACTTTGAACAGCCAGGCTCGTGAATTGGTGGTGAAATTACACGAGTATTTTGAGCGTGAATCTCAAAATGGTGGACTTCTACTGCCAGTTACACAAGTTCGGGATCGCGTCGGTGAAGCTCTCGGTATTGGTAGCCGCACCGTTGGCAAAATATTAAGTGAAAAATATGGGCCTTCGGGGAGTGACAGTAACGTACTTCACACACCGAAAAAACGAAAAAGAAATAAACCTGTGACAGGCATCGATGAATTCGATAGTCATGCTATTAGAAACCATATATACGGGTATTTTACAAGAGGCGAATTTCCAACATTGGCAAAGTTATGTGCAACTTTAAAAGATGCCGGGCTGTATAAGGGAAGCATAGAGTCGTTGAGAACGGTAATAACAGGAATTGGCTTCAGATACAAAAAAGTTGACAAACGAAAAATTGTTATGGAGCGACATGACATAATTATGCAGCGACTAACATTCCTGCGCGAAGTTAAACAAATTATAAACTGGGATAATGTAATATTTTTGGACGAAACCTGGCTAAATTCCAACCATTCTGTGCCGAAAACATGGACTGATGATTCTGAAGCTTCGTGCTCGAAGGTGCCGATAGGAAAAGGTGGACGCCTCATAATATGCCATGCTGGGTCAGCGTCTACAGGCTTCGTGGAAAACTCTTTATTAGCTTTCCAATCCAAAAGCACTAAAGAGTATCATGAAGAAATGGACGCAGTAAGGTTCCGAGAGTGGTTCTTAAATTTATTACAGAATATCCCTCCTAACAGCACAATTATAATGGATAATGCCCCATACCACTCTGTGCAAATTGATAAAGCACCTACGTCAGCCAATAAGAAAGCAGATTTGGTGGCATGGCTGCAAAGAAAAGGAGTGGATGCCGACATGTCACTATTAAAAGCTGAATTATTACAGTTAGTGAAATTGCATAAACCACCAAAACCGACATATGTAATTGACCAATTGGCCGAAGAGCACGGGCACAAAGTCATACGACTTCCTCCGTACCATTGCCAATATAATGCCATTGAACTGATTTGGGCCCAAGTTAAAGGTAATATTTTATAATATTATAATAATAACACGAGTACTTCTAACAATTATAATTTAAACAATGGTTTTCGTCTGCTATCAAATAGTTACATTATTGTTTTACAGGTTATGCAGCAAGACACAACACAAAACCACCCTTCAGTGTCAAGAAAATGGAAGGTTTATTAAAGGAAGCATGTGCCCAAGTTACACAGGAAGATTGGAGTAAAGTAGTACAAAAAACAAAGAAAATAATAATGGACGACTTCGAAAGAGACGTACACTTTGATAATGTAATGGACAATCAACTGGTCATTAATTTAAATGACGATGATGACGAAGACGACGATACTAGTACTAGTAGTGAATAAAAAAATATCCTAAACATTTCTTTTATTTAATTATAACAATTGATTTCTTAAAATTCGGATATTATAGTAATCGATCTCTTAAAGTTCGGATATTATAGTAATCAATTTTTTCATCCCATCCCTATCATTCAATTGTCAGAACTGTCAAACGGTACTTCTTAGATTTGACGGACTGTAGTTCATTTTTTAATCCCAGAGACTAATCTGACATTTAAGTCTTTTGTGTTTGCGTTTTTTTAGTATAGAAGTTTGACATTACACCTGTCAGATTAGTCTCTGGGATTAACAAATCGAACTATAGATACATACAGGTTATAGCAAGACACATCACATAGCCGTCAATTATCCATTCTGTACATAAAACTAAGAAACATTGTACAAAAATAATTGCTGGGAAACGACTTTAATTTTTGGTGTGAAAATTTTCGGTTTGCGGTAGTGCGTATTGTAAACGCACGCAAAATGGGCTTATGGGTGGGTGTATGCAACGTTACAAGTATCACGGGGGTATTTAAAGTTATGTTATAACATGAAAAACTTCTTTTCGTAAAAAAAAAAAAGTTTCCCAATCAACTTTGAACCTTATACTTTGGTGATAAAGTTGAAAATCTATTAAAGAAAAAAAAAGAGAAAATAAAAAAAAACAATAGGCAAACGAGTGTCTGTTTTTCCGAGCGCATACAACCCAAATCTCTTCAAAGTGAAAGTGAACAGGCTTCTTCTGGATAAGCTCGCTCCATCGTCGACTTTGTCACCTTTGACCTAGACTAGAGTCAAGAGTAAGTCCATTTCAAATAATAAAAATTATCAGAAACTACAGAACGCTACCTGCTACGATTCTTACATACTCCTCATATTTTTTTACTACCTGAGTAAATGAGGAAGAAATTTTCACAAATTAAGTTTAAATATAAGATTGCCATCAACATAATCTAAAGCAGTCTTGTCTTTGCAACCCTCATAGCAAACGTAGGTATAAAACGGACAGAACTTGTAGAAATTATTCAACAATCACGAAAGAGTTCTATTTCTTGCAGGCCTTTATTGATCCCTCATTCTCAGAACATTCTCTTTACCATAATCGACATCATCCATATACCAAGATATGTATGTAAGTATAGGAACATCCATTTCGGCACACCACATAATATATCCAATATTTAGGTGTTTAGGTGTAATTTCACGGGGCGTCGGTTAGGTAAGGTATGGGATTTTGTTCTATCCCTGTTACCCATGGTTGCGGTTTCCAACCAACCCTTAAAATGCAAAGCCATGGGTTCCGTCTCTGAATTTTTAGTAGGTATGTTTGAAGCGCAGGTCATACCGCAAGCTAAGGTGACCCACCTCGGCTTGACTGTAGTAGCAAATCGTTATGCAAACTACTCTTAGTTATGCCAGCTGAAATATTTGAGGGGAAATTCTCGTCATTTTAAGAATTTTCACAGTCTGATCTCAGTCAAAAATACTTCTAATTTCCCTACATTTTTAACAAGTTCTTGACATTGATTGTCGCTGAGATGAGATTGCCAATAGATTTTGAACATTTTTCGGGAATTGACCTTTCGATATCAAACCTAAAACTAAGGACATAAGTAAATATAGGCGAAGCGATGCGGGAATAAATTGATGTTGAAAGAAAAATGTGGTTCAAATTGGTACGCTGGAATAAACTAGATTAGTTGGCTCTCGCGGTTCTGTTAGCTTGCTCGTTTTTATTTAGTTAACGGTGTGTTTACAAAAATATTGAGAGCATAGAATCACAGCTTCCTAAGTTAAGTTAATTTAGGCTAAGTTAATTTAGCTCGCAGTGTGACCTGCGCCTACTCTTTGTGCGAACGAAGTATGTTTTGAAATATTTTGACTGACGCTCCTGTTTAGTTGTTCTGAGAACTTTGAATGACTGGTTGTTGTTTATTGTGAATTAGAACAAACTGTTTAGAGGTTGTGGCTGTTTTTAGCTTGTAGATATTATCTACTTTCAGTTCTGTTTCCAAATCATTTGAATGATGCGATGTTGTTATTGAATCGCTTGTCCAGTTCAGTCTACCCATCATATCCCCTCGTCTATTAGGCAGATAAAGATAAAGTAATTAATTGTGTCTCATTAGGGACAGTTTATCTCATAATGATCATTCATACTTAATATTATAATGCGAAAGTAACCCTGTCTTCTAACTTTTCACGCCTCAACGGCAGAACGGAATTCAATGAAATTCGGCACACAGGTAGACCGTGACAAGGGTTCGGACATAAGATACTTTTTCAGGTCATAGCACACATATCAACTCAGAAAGGGATCGTCACCGTATCGCCTTTCGCCTCACCGTCAAACAGGCGTCAACCTAACGCAAGCACGTAACCAAAGCGGATCAGAAGCTCCGATACGTCGACTCGGCTACAGCTAGGCGACGCCGCGCTTACGGCTTGCCGACCGCTGGTTGATGGTGCTGCAGGCAGGCCGCGGGAGGGGTGAGAGGGGCACGGGTGGACGAAGAGACGTAAGCGCGGGTACGGGGAGACGTAAGCGCGGAGACGACGAGCCGTAAGCATGGGAACTGCAGGTTGACCACGCACCGTACCGCGGTTCGTGAGCTTATCCCGAGGCGAGGCGATTACGTTACGATTCCGATTAGTGTGCGTTGCAGTAAGGAGTTTCATACAAAGAATACTGAATGACTCGAGTTGATACGTGTGCTATGATCTTTTTCCCGTTAGTACGATCCCGTAGGATAATTTCCGACCTCCATGCGTGCTAAGCCGCGGGCAAAAGCTAATAATTTAAATCTCGCATTCCGTAACTTAAGCTAACTCCTAATATCTCTTACAAACCGTTGTTAAATAAAACACCTTCGCATCTTCTTTGATTTTGAAGTGAAATTTTCTCTTCCACAATATTTTAGAGACATTTCCAAGCAAAATTCTCTGCTTTTTTGACTACGTTGTATGTGTATATTTTATGTCTTTTTTATTTTATTTGTAATGTGCGTTTTGTTTGTGCAGAATAAACCATTTTCAGACATTTCATTCCCTGACTGAGTTGCCAATTTCCTTAAATGTTTAGGCATTTAACCACGTTCAGGTTTCAGGCATTCATGTAAAAAACATTAATCTTTAATGTTAACGATTTTCCTGCCTATCACTAATAGGCTTTTAGTGTCCCGGTAATGGATCGAATGCCTTTGTTCGGGCCTGAAACACTGCGTAACATTGTTACAGTATGTGCTAATATACATAGGTATGGGTATGTCTAGTGTTGCGGCAGTATATTGCCGTTTTTTTTGCGGACCTAGCGGTTTGTGACCTTTCGTGATGTATTTGCTGAGCCATTGCTTTTATTTGACACAATGTACTGTCGTGTTGTTTCATGCCAGACATATTATGTCTACTTATTTAAATGTTTTTGGTGTAATATTAAAATATTGTCAGAGCTAAATTGTTTTTTTTTTTCTAGTGTATCATATTATGCCACAAAACACAAAAACAGGGTACATAAGATGAACGGACTAGAAGCCTATGGCAAAGATTTTTTTTCACAATAAATTAAGTAATTAAAGAATCTCTTTTACATTCATGCCTTCAATCACAGGATTGAATCATCATCTGCCTAGCCTTTTTCCAACTATGTTGGGGTCGGCTTCCAGTCTAACCGGATGCAGCTGAATACCAGTATTTTACAGGGAGCGAATGCCTATCTGACCTCCACAACCCACTGGGTAATACGATATCCCTTAGTAAGACTGGTCGTCAGACTTTCGGGCTTCTGACTACCCGTAATGACTGTCAAAGATCGACGAATGACAGCCAGGACCAACGGCTTAACGTGCATTCCGAGGTACGGAGGGGTCTCGGTATGTAAAGATGGTCACCCATCCCCAGACCAACCGCGCCAAGCGTAGCTTAACCTGATCGATCGACCTGTGCGGCTGTTATTATTTAGCCACGGGCCTCTCAATCAAATGATTGAATGTCGCTACAAATTCTTTCAAAATTTCAGCGCGTAGAGTAGGGTGGGTGGGTGTGTCTATAAGTTTAATTTTTCTACTATGTGTCGATTTATTTGTTGATTTAATTTTTTTTTTTTTGTTTTAGTGCTGATTTTTTCAACGCCACCTAACTTTATCGGAGGAATAATTTTAAATTTTTGACAGTTCTTCCATACAAGAACTGTCAGACGTCAATTTTATTTCACGAATAAAAAATATCGGTCGATTTAAAAATCAGCCCTTAGTGTGAAGCTTACTTCAAATAAGTAGTTGTTTTTGATAGGACAATTTCATTTCAGGTTACATAATTTAAAAAGCTAACAGTCTTTAAATAATAATATGTACAAGTACCTATATAAAAAGGAGGGGAAATAATCAAAGGGCTTCAAAAAATTCTTCCATATCGCTGTCAACAGGAAACGTGCCCAAAGGGCTGGCAGCATTGCCACGTTGTATTTTTCATACCTATGGAGCCTAATAACCTATGGAGGTTTCTACTTCGTTCATCTTTTATACCCTGTTTTTGCCCAGATGATAAAAAAGTCAGTCGGTATACAGGGTTACTTGTAATTCGTCATATATCCGTCAGGAGCTGATAGGGGGGCCAAAATGTAACAAATTGAACCCTATATGTATGGCCGAAATTCAATAGTTTCAAGATGTTTCAATTTTAAGGGTTTTTCGATATGATTCCAAATAAACAAAAAAACTAAATTATTGAATGGGTACTATTAAAAATGATATTGTAGCTGGCACTTCAATTAAGCTATGAACATAATTATCAGCTCCTATCAGCTCCTGAGTGATATACGTCGTATTACAAGTAACCCTGTGTATAGGAAATCGCTGAAACTTGTGGAAGATTACACAGAAATTATATAATGATTCGTAGTCTCAAAACTAAACATAGAAAGAAGTTCACAATTATGATTCAATCGTTAATCTAGCAACTAATTCCTAAACGACTTTTACATCAGACTTCGTAATCCATTCACACTTAAAATTAGCTTAGAACTGTTTCCCAGGAAAGGATTACTTTTATACCAACCTTATCGAATCAAACTGACTGGTACAATGTACCTACTATTTCTTCAGTGTGTAAAACGTCTGCGAAGAAATGAATTTAAATACGTGATCGATGGTTTGCGTGACCAGAAAATTAGTTCGTAGTACAAAAGCATTGCTATTCAGTTGAAAGGTTGTTCGCTTTGCACGCCTGATTGTTTCTGAATAAATGTTAAACTTCACGCGTCACTGGGTTTGTGTTCAATCTGATTTGTACACGAAATCAGGTGCTTTGATCATTGGGACTTGGAAGCGTAATTTTTGACACCCTGTGCAGTCATGAGGATTTTGTGATAGGCTGATTAAGGCTGTTTTGTCGTAGATTTGTGTAATGATTTGTTTGAAAAAGCGCAATTTTAGTTATTTCTTTGCTAACGTGTAAAATACTGGTTAGTAGCAAAATCAGCCTATAATGTTCCGACTGCTGGGACACAAGCCTCTTCTCGGGGAGAGGGAGTGGGCCGTAATCTACCACGCGGGCCCCGTGCGGGTTGGTAGATGTAACATGTCTTCGATTTTTTGGTTCGTACATGCCGGTTTCCTCACGATGTTTTCCTTCACCATTTTGAGAGCAGTGGTAGTAGTGGAGCTGGTTAGGAGGCATGCATTAAAATTTCATGACACATTATTAAGACATGTACCCATCATTATATATTTAGCCATCTGCCTAGCTCTTTCCCAACTATTAGGGTCAACAAAAAATACAATTTATTTATTTATTAAAATTTATGCACAAGTAAAACAATACTGTGCAAAAACGGACTTAATGCCTAAGGCGTTTAATTATTCAATGTTATCAGAAATTATAAGCTAGACTGCCACTGACCTGTGATGGCGACTAGATTTTGAACGTTTAAATAACGGAAATTGCTTGTGAATTTATACAATTCTTTTGTTTCGTTTTAAACGTAAATAATGCTAATTCAATCGCGCTTCCTCATTACCCCACATTCAGAAATACCACAACAAAGAACCTACCACAAAATATATTTTGTTAGTATTCCATTCTGCTCCGTTTTTGCATATCTCTTTCGGTCATAATTTACAACGTACATACCGAGAGATAAGATCTATGAATGTCAGTTTAATAATGTTATAAAATATAGCCGGCGGTGGTGGTTCAATTCTCGTTATACCACTGAGTTATTCCCCTTTTATAAATTCATCATTACGATAATTTAATATGCTCAGGCGGTTCGCAAAAGTAGGGCGTCACAATCGAGAGCAGGGCAGTGGTTGTAAAGGATATTATTATTAAATTGTTGAATAGGAAAATGAGTGCGAGAAAATGATTTATTTTGACGAGTATTTTTCTGTTTTCCTTTTAGTTGTTGAGAGATTTTAAATTTATTTAAACGATCCTTCTTATACTGTAAGCTTCCTTTCACTGTATGGACTCATTGTATCAATATTAATTGAGGTTTAGGTACTGTCTTGTAGAATATTCAATACCTCTGTACATACATATCGTCGTCATGCTGCCAAAGTTGGCTAAATGCACAATAATGCAATTAGAGATAAATCAATTTGAAAGTTTACTGTAGATTGTTTTGTTAAATACTAGCTTTCATTAATATTTTTAGTTCTTTTCCGATGCATTATTTATCCTTCTGTAGAAAGCAAGACTAGTTGATTCGATTATCCTTATAGAAACGAATAAAAATAAAAAAATATCTCCGAGAGGACTGCTTTTAATCAATTTTGGCTGCCAATTATCAAAAATAGTTTTTTGTTAAATTTGAACCTTTAAGTCTTACAATTTTAATAATCCATAGAAGCAGATATTCATTGTACAATTATACATAATGTAGAAAATGTTGTGTCTATTGAATGTTATCAGAAGAACAGAAAAAAGAGTTAGACATAATTTTAGCTAGTTTTACCTGACGAAAAAATTAAGAATTTTTCATTTATTCTTTTTATACTCATCTATACATTTTGTCTGTACACGTTAATATCCGAAACTACAGAACGGTTTTGGATGAAATTCGGTAAGTAGATAGATAAGGCAAAGGATTAACACATAGGCTACTTTGTATCTCACTGCTGGACACAGGTCTCTTTCAAAATTAATCTCTGAAACTACTGAACGGATTTAGATGAAAGTTGGTAGCTGGATAGATAAGGCACAGGATTAACACAGGCTACTTTAGAACCCACTGCTGGATATTGCTATTGAGCTTGATTTTAAAAGATCAATGTAAATAATTACTTGGTAATCGAGTTTTTGTTTGTTACGAGGTGTTTAATTAAATGGAAATTAAATATTAAATGGAAATAAAACTAAGTGCATAAGATTTTCTTTACCAAATGTCAAAGGTAGTGATTATGAGATAATATTGAATCAAGAGAAACTAGAATTCGTCGATAAAACTGTTTTCCTAGGGATCACGCTCGACTCAAGGCTACAATGGGGTCCTCATTTAACATCTCTTGCAGGACGGCTAAGTTCAGCAGCTTTTGCTGTCAGAAAAATCCGTCAATTCACTGATATAGATACCGCGAGACTAGTCTACTTTAGTTACTTTCATAGTATCATGTCTTACGGTATTTTACTTTGGGGACAGGCTGCAGACATCGATTCTATTTTTATTCTGCAGAAAAGAGCCATCAGAGCCATATATAATCTCCGCAGGCGTGATTCTCTAAGGGAATTGTTTAAGGAAATTAACATCATGACGGTGCCTTGTCAATATATCTACGAAAACATAATGTATGTAAGGAAAAATTTACATCTTTTTAACAAAAGAGGTGAAAGACATAATTATAGTACTAGAAATAGGGATCTATTAGTTCAACCAGGTTTCAGACTGGCTAAAGTAGACTCATCTTTTATGGGGTACTGTTTAAAATGTTATAATAAAATACCTCCCCACATTCTTCAACTGAATGAGACAAAATTCAAGTCTTGTATAAAACGCACACTATGCAGGCAGGCATATTATAAGTTAGGGGACTACATCGCTGATAAAAATGCCTGGCTCAATGCTGGTCCTGCTCCACAACCACAACTAATTGATTAACACTTGAAAATTCTGTTGGAGCTGCTGAAGATTGTAAGACTATCTTTGCATTGTATAAACTCAATTTTCTTTGTATTGTATAATTGCATAGCACAGATGTGAGTTCTATGTACTATAGTGCTACCATTTACCGGGTAATGTCTTTCATTGACTTGAATGAGCCCTGGCGGCTGATAGTATGTCATACTCACACAAATGTCTCGCTGACGGTGGCGTGTGTGTTGGATCATTTAGCTCCCTTCAAAATGGTTGAGCTGAATGGTGCTGATCTATGCGTCATGTTCGTGAACGGGCGCCGTCAGTTGGGGCTGGTCATCACTTAGCTGCCTCGGCTTATTTTATTTTGGATTGTTGTTTTGTTACTATTTGCTGTACTCTGGACGCTTTTAACGCGTAAGTCTCAACTAACATAATGTTTTGACCAATGACTTTTCACCCAAAGAACAATTGACCCATGTCAAATAGAACTTAGGATTCTAGAGCGAGCCAAGCGAGCTCGGGACTTGGGGCACCCCGACTCGGACTTAGGTTCGAAGTGGATGATAGCGGTTCAAGTGAGCGAGCAAAGCGAGCGAAGGGCACCCCGAGGTTAGGTTTGGTTAGGTTACATTAAACCCTTTTCACAGAAATAGTCGACTATGTCTTATTTATTATTGCTTGTAAACCAACTTAGACCCGCCACGTGATCTTCCCCACGGGGCGGAGCAATAGTATTTAAAAACTATCATATTTTTTATTATTTTTACAAGCCTTTATTTACTTTCACCTTTCCCGCTGTCTGTTGGCCTTATTCTTTGGGTGAAAAGTTATTGGTCAAAACATCATGTTGGTTAAGCGTTCACTAACATAGAGTTATGTTGGCGAAACGTTCATGGGTGTAAAATCCTTTGGATGAAAAGTTAAAGGTTTACAGATAATGTTGACCAATGGTTCATGGGCCAATCGACTGTTGGTTAACCGTTAGGTACAGTTTCCTTTTTTTACATCGTTCTCACATATGATTATAAATTCAAAATAAATGATGTAACTAATATTTTTGTAAAAACATAATTTAAAAGAGTGTCCATGGAGTTTCTTGCCCGTTCTTCTCCATAGGTACAGACGCCAGCACATCAACCTACTACAATCTGTCAGATTTCTGTAATAGATTTTCAACTTTATCGCTAAAGCATAAGGTTCAATGTTGATTGGGAAAATTTGACAGTTAGGGGTAGGCTGATGTGCTGGCGTCTGTACCTACGCTTTGGAATGGGCAACTACCTTCATTTTTTCTGACTGACCGACTTCTTGACAATTCAAAAGTGCCTGTAAATGGTTTTAATTGAAATAAATGGTTTGAGTTTGAGTTTCGTCGAGCCGAATGTGCCGCGTCGTAATGAAAATTGAATGAATGGACGAACTAACTGCGCCGCGCGCCAACGCGAATCCCTGGCAACTATAGGTATCATCATTTAATCGCTTTTGGCTGCAGAGACGTTTATCTAATAGAACCCGTAGTAAGTATACCCGAAATCAATTAAATGCATATAATTATATTTTTCACAAAAACATTATTTCATCTTGCATGTTAAGGGCGCGGGCCAAAATGAGTTAAAGTTAATAATTTAATTTTTGCTGACGTATGTTATTAAAGTTTTCAATAAGTAAATATTTTTCCAAAACCGGCTAACGGCATTTGAAATACTATGGCAGAATAAATCATCTGTAGACCTGCTCCAGTGCGTAAATGAGAAAATCGATTAAACGAGTTTAATATTATTTAGCAAGCGTAATATCGAAAAACCTATCATTAAACAAATTTAATCGTTTTTGTCTGGCGACTTTTTACAGACATTGATCAATTACCCTTTATTATGCACATAGTATCTCTGCAACTAATGGGTTTCTGCGTTTAACCGATATTGGCAGACGACAGAAATGAAAAACTGAATCGATTGATATTTTTAACACAAAATTGACCAAAATTGCAGATAATCGGTTTTGGCAGCATGACGGCGATATACAGGTCTAAAACAGGCTCGTATAAAATTGTTATTAGGTCTAAGTTTTAATTTGAAGCCAGTATTTTAGCCAATCCATTTTTTTTTAGGGTTTCGAACCTCAAAAAGAAAAACGGAACCCTTGTAAGATTACTTCGTTGTCCGCCTGTCTGTCCGTCGGTCAAGACCCTTTTTCTCAGGAACGCGTGGAGTTATCAAGTATAAATTAATATAATATTCCTGAAGGGCTGCAATCCTTTGAAGTAGTGAAAAAATCAAACTTCTACGTCAACGCAATCAAAAGATACGGGCGTTTATGCTCCGGAATCAAAACCTATGGGCACCTACCTACTTCCCGTTGACCTAGAATCATGAAATTTGGCAAAAAGCAATGCCATGTAGCAAGTGAAGGACAAAATCCGAAAACCGTAAATTTGTAGTTACAATACAAAATAATTCCCGTGATATACTATTTACATACCTAAAAATTTGTACAGAACCCTCGGTGCGCGAGTCTAACTCGCACTGGACCGGCTTTTTTATATACAAAGTGTTAAAAAAATAACCTTACAAACTTTAAGAGATGCTTTAGACCATCGAACTGAACAACTTTCACTATAGGACCAACTCTGAAATTACGAAAAAAAAATCAGCTGTTTCATACAAAAGTTCAATACCTACTTGACCAAAATGTATGAAACAGCAGATTTTTTTTGTAAGGTAAATTATTTAAGACCCCTATATCTCTATATATCTCTCTAAAAATTATGCTATTACATCATAGTTTCAAACCTTATTATAGTCTGTTTTAAACTATTTTAACCTATCAATATTCTACTGACGTTAACCATGACACTCGATGAATTTACAAAAACATCGGTTTCTTTGAACAATTAGTTTGAAAGCATTTTCTCCACCAGGCAGCGCTCCACACACGGCGATGGTAGATAATTTAGAAGCGCTAATCACAGGCTGCCCGCTTCTCTTTGTTGAGGGTAAGGCTTGATTGATGATCCGACTTTGCCGATGTCGGGTTAATCTTCAAACAACACACTACTAGGTGTGTGTATGTATGCGTGCGGGTATTAACTCGTGAAACGAGGTGAGGATGTTTTCTGGTGAATTTTTGTAAGCTAGATGGATTGTTGTTTGTTTTTGTTGTGGTATTTGGGGAATTACAATGCGAAGTGGCAGGGAAGGAATAGTTATATATTATTACTCTCTCAGAGAGATGAATTCTTTGGTAAAATTTGTACAGTTAACAGCAAAAGTAGATGATGAAAATCAGAAATTCGATACCAATGAACGGAGTTCGCCGCAGAACTGTGTGGCGTCGAAGTGATTCAAAAGTATGCGATTGTAAATTATACCAAACATTTACTACTAGTACAGCTGCCATATATTCGTGATCAGTTTTGACTCCAAAAGTGACTCCACAATTTCATCATCTACTTTTGCTGTTGACTGTACCAGATGTCGATCTATACCATGATTCCGTAAAGGTCTTTAAAGCTAAAATACTGAAGTCCCGAAAAACACAATCTGATATAATTTGTTATGTTAGAAATGTTAGTATACCTACTTTGGAAATCCTTCACCTTTTTATAAATTATTTTTAGAAGCTATACTTTCCATTATGATCTCATTTATATTTATATTATTTACTTAGTCTTAGTTTTAAATAAGTGGGCAAAATTGCAATGATGTTCGTCTTTTTATTTTACTTTTTGTTATTAATGTTAACTTTTTTAAGGTATTTTGCCATATTTTTTTTTTAAGTTCTAGCCTTTAGTTTTGTTATTATTATGTGTGATCACTTATTTCCGAGATTGCTGGTAAACCTATAATTGACGACTGTGTAAGACCGAGACTTTTGTGATTATAGTACTTAAGATAATGTATACATAGAAACTGTTGGTGTACCTTTCTTTTAATGTTTTTATCGTAATGGTTTTAAAACTTTTGTTACGATTACATGTACTTAGTAGCAAAACAGAGTAATAAAAAAAAATCATTTACGTTTTTCCCGATAACCATAGAACCAGTTTAAAAGTTGAATGAACTAAGAAGTATTATTTCAATTTCAGCATGCTGAAACATTAAGTTAATGTAAAAACGACGTTTATTTCCAAAAACTACATATTAATATGAATTAAGTCATGAAAAAGTAATAATAGCTACGTTCCTCGACTGTACTTTTAAATTAACGTTTTTATTTCGTGAAAGTTAATTGCTGGTTGTTTAAACTGTAAGTCCTAATCAAATTGGAGGAGGTTGAAATCGTGGCTTAAAATCCCCTCACTGCGCCATTTTAAGCGTACATAACGGTGCGGATTCGGGGGTAATGTCGTCTTATGAAAATTAGTAGGTAATTGGATAGAAAACTATGAATCAAAATCATCTGTATCTAAAATCAGCTGGTTCCCTACATTTTGACGAGTTATACGAACATAAATGTAGGGAACAGCTGAGTTTTTTTTCGCGTTTTCAGTTTTGGTCCCATAGTAAAAGTTGTTCATAATGATGAGTACAATGACCTCTTAAGAGGTTGTTGGTGTTTTTCCAATAACCCTGTATATTTAATATGATTACTTTGATAAACCTCTGTTGTCGGTAACTTAGTAATTTTGTCGGAGGTTCAGTATTTTATTTGGAAGTATAGTTTTGTTATTCGAAGATCCATTTTTTTTTTAGTCGGCCACAGATCGCTGGAGATTAATTTGTTTTTAGGAACCATTCCCTTTTTATAGTAATTTCAACAAGATTGACATAAGCTTTTCGCTAGCTTATGTCAGTCCAATACAATTTTGAATTTTCCATCGTCGTTATCGCTGATTGAATGTCACTTTGTTTAGACCCTCAGAAGCTGATATAGCTTTAGTAAGAAAGCAAAGCAAGCAAGAGAGCGTGTGAGTGTTAGTTTAGTGCGTGTGAGAGTGAGAGGGTGTGTGTGTGTGTTTAGCAAGTTGTGCTACATTGTTATTTCGTAAGGCGGATCACACACTACAACGCGCCACGCGACGGGGCGCAGATGAAAGAAAGAAAAAGTATTTATTGCGACTCGTATAGGAAGATCACAAACTAAACTAAACACAGTAAAAAATAAAAAGCCAAGTTATATAAAAAAAAAAGTAATAAGAAGAAAAATGAAACGGAAAGTCCTATACGAGGCCAAAAGGCTCCTATCTCACGTGATTTTTTACATACAAATTCAATTAAAACGCGTTTCCATCCGGGCATTTGTCTCCGTTTCCCGCACCCCGTCGCGTAGCGCATTGTAGTGTGTGATCCGCCTTAGACAAAAATAAAAAAATCAAATCAAATAATTTGTAGTTTGGCGTAGGTACTAAATAGTCAAGAAACTGCGACCAACTCGGCTCGCGTGTGGTTGGTCACAGTTCTATCCTAACACGTTTGGGATACGTTTACTTAATTATTGTAACTAACTGCGAGAATAAGCCATATAGTTAAAAAGAGGCTGACTTATTTAAAAAGTGTACGTCATTAGAAGGCCAATAAGTTTTTACAGGATCAATTAAATATTTCTTATTAATAATATCATTCATGTTGCTATATACCTTCACTCACCATCTTTCTTCTATAACGACCAAAAAAAAATCCAAAACAATGAAAAAATTAAGTCTCCTTACGCCTCCCAAATATTTGACATCGGAGGCCTTATCAGCTTATTACCAGACGTCGCAAAATCACGTATACTCTGTCCCTCATAACAGTGACAGGCTGACGTTGTATTAAGGAGGAAAAGTATTAGGTGCTCTCCTATTTTTTATTCAGGACGTGTGAGTGCTGGGGCTGGAATACTAATCTTTAGTCTTTTGAGCCAGAGTGAAGGAAATGTATGGAAGGATTTTGGATGTTAGAGGAGGCCTCGGTTTTTCGAGCTGGCCTAAATGCACGTTTTTTGAAGTGAAAACTTCTTTAGGCGCGTTGGGCATTTTTTGAGATGGGAAAAAACTATTGAATTCGCGCCACTGTTACCGTAACCGACACCGCTTTGGATGTGTTCGGCTGTCCTCGGTTTTAATGTATATCCGATATGTCAGTTAATGATGGCAAAGTATTCTGTTTGTGTTTTATTTTTTTCGGTTAACCATATATATATACCTATATATTGTCTCACTGCTGGGCAAAGGCCTCCCCCATATTCTTCCGCCTTTCCTTGTGCTGAGCCTTCTTCGTCAATAATGCACATACATAAGAAAAAACTTAAACTATCACTTCATCTGTATTATAAGATCTACATTTGCAAAAAAAACTATAAAACTGAACAATTACATCAAATAAAGTCTCGGTAATACATCAACATTAGATTTGTACATTTTTATACATAGTAGGTACACGTATACATTTTATATTATCTACATTAAACAGGCTATGTGAAAGCCTGTCTTCAATCTACGTCACGTCGGGATCAAGCATTAATTTGTAATATTTTTTGCTGACGAAATATTCAAAAGGAAATCCAAATGTATATTTAATTAGTGTCATTGACAGAGTTAAAGAATTCAAGTTTTTCGAAAAAAACTCGAGAGCAAAAGCGAATTCTCATCTCATTTTGAACATTTTTGCGTAGGCTAACGGAAAATAATTTAGTAAATAAAAAAATAGAAGAAAAGTGATTAATTACGACAAATGATGTTTTAATATTTACATAATATATAAGCTAAAAGTCTTAAAATAAAATAAATAATAATATGTAAGTTCATGTATTAAGTCGCAGATGGATTGTAGAATCTGCTGTTTTACAAAATAGCTCCGATATGTAAAACAACTAGCCGCAGTGTAAACATGTTATTCTCTAAGTACAACATTCAAAGTCTTCAGATTTGTTTTTTTTTATTGTATAAAACTGAGTGACTTTTCTTCTTACCATGCCTTTTGTGAAATCGTCTACTTCCAATCTTTTTCTGCGAATCTGTTTTGGTTTTCTCGGTGTTTTAAATATTTCGTTGTCTTTTAATAATTTTCCTCGTTGTGCAATTGTAGATACATACTTTTCCGGTAGTCCAGTAACTTTTGCTACGGTTTTGTTTAAAGATATATCTTTTTGATATTCAGCAGAATTTGGATCCAGTTTTTTTTTTTTTTCTAAAATATTCGTATACATTAAAAGCCATTTGCGTGCACTGCCTATTAATTTTATGTTCGAAGATATTTCGACTCGTCTTGATAGTGCAATCTCATCTTCAACTCTCACAAAGCGTCCGCAACTGTCAACACGTGCGATCGCTAACCGCGTAGCACAAGAGTACTTTTTGATAAGACTGACCGCGTAGCGAGCCAACTGAGATTTGACAAGAATGCGCCTCCCGCCCGTACCGCTCCCGGTCCCCGTTCTCATCCTACCCCCGCGCCCCTAAGCCCCGCAGGTGAGGACTCAATTAAGCGGTTTGCCTATAACCACTCCATAGCGGTAATGTGCGTCAGAAAATGTTACCTATTTATTTCCGTTCCTGTTTATTTAATAACACAAGTGTTTCATGTGAATTCGTTCCCAGTGCTATCTCATTAAATAATTTATGTGTAGGTGTAGTTGCCTATTGATATAATCGTACGTTATTTCAATTGATTTTTTCATTAAATTTGGCTAATTTAATAACAATTTTGTCTATTTTTGGCGCCATGATACGGTTCTTGTGTCGATTTTCGTAAATAATTTACAAGCGTAAGACTTTGTTTGATCTGAAGGTCTCATACCTATTAATCTAAAACCCATTAAAGCTACAGTTTTCTAGAAGAGGTGTTCCGTCATTATATAAGGTGTTAAAAAATTAACCTGAAAATCTTTAAGAGATGCTTTAAACCATTGAACTGAACAACTTTTACTATGGGGCCAACTCTGAAATCACGAAAAAAAAAATCAGCTGTTTAATACATAAGTTCAATACATACTTGACCAAAATGTATGAAACAGCTGTTTTTTTTTCGTGATTTAAGTGTTAGTCCCATAGTGAAAGCTGTTCAGTTCGATGGTCTAAAGCACCTCTTAAAATTTGTCGGGTTAATTTTTAACACTTTGTATAATCGCTGTCATGAAAATTCATTATCACCAGTATTTGACATTAGGGTGTCAAAAAACGCTCTGTATTTGGTCAGACGTTGTGTGACCTTTCACAGTCTTCTTATGAAACCAAACCTAAGTAAAGGTTTGATGTAATATGAAGGAGAAACTTCAGATTTAAATCTTGATGTATAGGCTCTCAAAACGGTGAAGGAAAACATCGTGAGGAAACCGGCATGTCCTAGGACCAAAAATTCGAAGGCTTGTGACATCTGCCAACCCGCACTGGGCCCGCGTGGTGGATTATGGCCCACTTCCTCTCACTGAGAGGAGGCCTGTGTCCCAGCAGTGGGAACATTATAGGCTGATTATGAATGTGTTATGTATATATAGGTCTTCTTCTTTGTGTCACTGACACGAATGTATTTCAGATCTAGTTGGCCCAAAACTTCGCCATTTCCACAGCGTCGTCGGTCGTCGTCGGGTGTGTAATTATGAAAGTTATGATTGCCTTTGATTACATTGTTTTATTAATTACTTAGATATGTGATTACAAAATAAATTGATTCTCAAGTCGTCCCTAGAACTTACTAAAAAAATCCATCGACTTAAATATATTACAATGCGGGCCAAAATTACTGACACATAAAAACTCCACGAACAATTGACTAATAGTACCGCGACGGTTTCTACAACGCCACATGCGAACTACGCATGATACTGACTGACGTCACGCAAAATCCTGCATCTCGCAAGCAGAGTTTCCCGCGCAATTAGAGTATAACAACGCCCTGCTATCAATTGTCGGGCAAGCCCTGGCTGGAGGCCTTAATTTATTGAGGCACCCACAGGCAAGTCCGATTAAACAGACGATAACCTCTTGGGTAAAGCTGCGAGACGCCATTCCCAAAAAAAAAAAAACAATCGTCGAGCAGCCCGCCAGACACGAGACCCGTCTGGTCGGAGGATCCTCCCTTTTCTATTGAGGATGAGTGAAATTTACACCCTGTTCCTCATACCTCTATAGTCTATTACAGTGCGGACCAAAATTATTGACCCCTATGATTAAAACATTTTCATGTACCTATGTAGTTCCAATCTGTCAACACTAACAATTACGACATTTATACGTCAACCTTACTTTACACCCGCTGTCAACGACGTGCCATCAGTTATCATAACACCGTTCTCATACAAACATCACAATACATTTTCCGTACTATAAATAATACCAATTCAAAGTCACTCGTAAAACCCGCCACACATAATTCTCACGTACAATACCCCGAGTAACAACACTAAGCTTCGTCGTTCCTCGTAAAACTTCGTACTTACTCGTATTCATCAATCAAATGTGGTTATTATATTTGTATGTAAGTATACATAGCCGCGTGAGTACGAAACAGGTTGATCACGCAACTCACGCTCGCGGCATTGTATTAAATCTTTATTCCCAATGACGAATGGGTTTTTCGTTGATTATTTCCTCTCCCGATACGTTTCGCACGCTTGGGGATGAAGAGATTCGTTTAGTGATTATTTTATGATTATAATGGGTCAAACATTTGATAGGCTGGCTGTATTATTTTTGTACGAAGAATTTATTCTTATCCGAGATATTATATGGATTGGTTATTATGTATCGTTTATGACTTTCAGTATTTTTAAGTCAAAACATTGACAATTATGTTTTTGTACCGTAGCACCACTTCGGGACATTTTCGTAACAGATTATAAAACTATCTCGTACTTCTTGTACCTAAACTTATTATTTTAACGGATGAATGGAAGAGGATCTTGTCAGTATGTCTGGAGTATTGTGAGATGAGCGTAATATGACTCTAGAGAAAAAAAGTAAAATCGTTTATTTCAACATTCAAAATTACAAAATGGAGGTTCGTTGATCCCAAACTAGGCACAGCCTGTATCATGGGCACCATCAAATACATACCTACAGGAGTATTTGGTTGTATACTTTTCGTTATTGTACAGTCACGAGCACTAATATGTCAACACTTGGCAACTTTCAATTGCGATTTTTTCGTAAAATAACGAATGAAACGTTGAAATATGATACTTTACATAAACCTATGGGTTCGAAAATACTGTGTTCGTAATAACATCAACTTTAATTCAAAAATAAAAGAGAAAATCGCCTTTAAATATATCCAAGTGTTACTTATGCTCATGACTGTACTTAACCTATGTGTATGTGTCTTTATCTAATGTAATTAACCTTGGCCGTTTTATGTTAAAACTAGCAGCGCCCCGCGGTTTCACCAGCATAAGTTTCGAAAGACACGTGGCGCCATCTATAATAAGGTTATTGTTGTTTTCCTCGGGAACGGCACTTTTTTTCGGGATGAAAGGTACCCTATGTCCATTTCTGTACACCCGACAACGTAAATGCAAAATTTCAGGATGATTGGTTCAGTGGTTTAGGCTTGAAAAGGTAACAAACAAACAAACTTACTTTCGCATTTATAATATTACTAGCAGCGCCCCGCGGTTTCACCCGCGTAAGTTTCGATCCCGTGGGAATATCGAAATAAAAACTATCCTATGTCCTTTCCCGGGACTCAAACTATCTCTATACCAAATTTCATCGAAATCGGTTCGGTGGCTTTGGCGTGAAAAGGTAACATACAGACAGACAGAGTTACTTTCGAAGTTATAATATTAGTATGAATCAGTTAGGATAAATAAATTATTATTGAGTACCGGTATCGGTATCTTTTATATTTTGTGTTAATACTGTTGCGCGCCACGATTGATGGCGATATTAGCTACCACTAGCGCCATCTAGTATCGAGTAGCAGAACTAATAGGTCGAGATGCTTCCAGAACTTTCGATACTAGAACATTCTAGAACTATCGACATCGGGTCAGTCGGGACCGGTATGTACTCGAACATTCTAGATGTTTCTACAGTAGAAAGTTCTGGAACTATCTGAGGCCCTATATAAGGCCGGTATGGGCCGCGACCGGGTGAGTATTGGTTCTGCGATACAAGCGATAACATTCGAAGCGATCTTCAAGTGCGACTTAAGAGTGATCAGTAGTGCGATTGTGTTTTATAATTAGTGTATTTGTGTTTTTATTGGTGTTGTTAATTAAAGTGTTTATTTTTGTTTATTTAATCGGCAGTTTTTATTGTCACGAACCCCAAGCTCGTAACAATTGGTGTCAGAAGCAAGGATTAAAATCATGCCGATTTTACCCAAAGACGACACGGAGGGTATCCGTACCCGGAGTCAACGCCAACAGGAGACGGACCAGAGACGTGTTGGTGGAGCTGCGCCACAGATGTCGGAGGGCCAGCTGCCGACCACGGAGGCCGGCCCGTCCGCAGCTGCTCCAGGATCATCAGCACCAGATTTGGCTGCTCTCATGATGATGCTGCAGGAGCAGGCTCGCCGACAGGAGGAGCAGGCCCGCCGTCAGGAGGAACAGGCTCGTCGGCTGGAAGAACAGCTCCATCGTGATAAGGAGGAACAGGCCCGCCGCCAGGAAGAACAGATGCTCCTTATGAAGGACCTTCACGCTACCTTCGGGAAAGACATGAAGGAGGTGAAGGATAAGGTTGCCCAACATGACAACCGCCTGTTGGAAGCTGAAACCCGAATCGACCAAGTGAATAATCGGGTTGACAACGTGATGGCTGACGTGAAGAAAACGCTGAATTGCCTTAAACTTGAGGATGGAATCGCAGCTCCCGTAGCTACAACACCTACGCTACGTGGGTTCAAAGTGCCACCGTTCGACGGAACTTCTTCCTGGTCCGCCTATAAAATCCAGTTTGAGGCTGTCATGAAGGCGAACGGGTGGAATGAAAGTCAGGCCATGACTGCCCTCACCCTAGGCCTGCGTGACCAGGCCTTAACTGTCCTGGAAGCTCTCGGTAAGGAAGTGACTTACGAGCAGCTCCTTGAGGCATTGGAGGCTCGGTATGGCGACGCTCACCTGGAACACGTGTTTCGTGCGCAGCTAAAGGATCGCGTGCAACGCAGTAATGAAAACCTGCAGCAGTGGGCCCTTGAAGTGGAGAAGCTGGTTCGGAAAGCATACCAGTCTGTACCTGCGCTTATTCATGGGAACCTGGTGCAGGTATTCATCGATGGCATCCGCGACCTTGAAGTTAGAGCTGCTGTGAGGCTCGGTCATCACGGGACACTTAAGGACGCCTTGGCCCATGCACTGGAGGTGGAAGCTGTGCGGCAGGATCATCGTTCCCATCGCGTCAGGGAGGTTGCAGCGGCTACAGTTCGCGACCGCAATAAAAGATACAGCCCTAGGTGCTACGGCTGTGGGGAAAGGGGCCACCTTAGACCCAGTTGCCCTAAGCGAACTGCAGAAAGAGAAGATGGCTGGTATCCAAAGGGTAGTGCGGCTAACAGCACCGCCCAGCAGCAGCAGGGAAAACGAGTAATAGCCAGGACTGTGGGGCGAGTGCTGGCTGATGTTCAAAGAGCCCCGAGGATGTCGATCACACAAACCCATGACGGGAAAACTCGTGGCAACGCAGATGCATCGTCAAGAAGACCTTGTCCTGAAGACTGCAAGCATTATTCTAGGCACCAGGGTAAGGAAGTGGTACCTGTGAGGATGCTCAAGACAGACCTCAGCAACGAGTGGAAGGATCGCCTACAACGTGCACAACAGGAAGATTCGGACATCAAGCCGATTCTGGAGTGGATGAAGGCCAGAGCTCCTAAACCCAGGTGGAGCGACGTCTCAGCGATGAGTTCGATCACGAAAAGCTATTGGGCCCAATGGGACAGCTTGGTGATTCAGGATGGAGTCCTGTGCCGTAAATGGGAAAATGCTCGGGGGGACAGCTGTCATTTGCAAATGGTTGTCCCTAAAGCTAAAGTACCGGATGTTCTACAGCTGTATCATAATGGTTGTTCAGGAGGCCATCTGGGAGTAAAACGGACTCTACTGAAGATACGAGAACGGTTTTACTGGGTCCACTGTCGGGACGATGTCGAGGACTGGTGTCGCAAATGTACAAGTTGTGCAGCTGTAAAGGGACCTCAGACTCGTAGTAGAGGTGCATTGAAATTGTACAATGTTGGTGCACCATGGGAGAGAATAGCCCTTGACGTCGCGGGGCCGTTTCCGGAAAGTGAAAGTGGTAACAAGTATTTCATGGTTGTAATGGATTACTTCACTAAGTGGCCGGAAGTCTTCGCCATTCCAAACCAGGAAGCTTCAACAGTTGCAGATAAACTGGTTCATGAAGTCTTCTGCCGTTTTGGAGTACCCTTGGAGATTCACAGCGATCAGGGAAGGAATTTTGAGTCCCAAATATTCCAGGAAACTTGCCGAGTCATGGGTACTCATAAAACGAGAACAACTTCTTACCACCCACAATCGGATGGAATGGTGGAACGATTTAATCAGATATTGGAGAGATACCTGGCAAGAGTTGTGGAAAATCGGCAACGAGATTGGGACAAGCACATACAACCGTTTTTGTTGTCATATAGAAGTGCTGTTCCCGAAAGTACATCGGTGACGCCAGCTTTCGCAAACTTTGGGAGGGAATTACGGCTGCCTGCAGACCTGATCACCGGAATACCACCTGATGCCCCACGCAGTATAACCGATTATGCGAATGACTTGCGGAACAAAATGAATGACATTTATGAGCACGTCAGACAATCGGGCCAGCAAATGTCTGAAAAGATGAAAACCCGTTATGACCGCAAAATGAACAATAAAGGGTTCGACGAAGGTTCACTAGTGTGGTTGCACAATCCAGTCCGCAGCAAAGGGAAATCTCCTAAGCTTCAAGCTAAATGGGACGGACCGTACCGGATTGTGACAAAGATCAATGACGTAACCTACCGGATACAGAAAGGTGCAAGAGGAACTCCTAAGATCGTCCATGTGGATCGATTGGCGCGTTATTATAGGGCCGATAATGCTCGGGACGAGCATGTCTTAGGAGGGGGCAGTGTTGCGCGCCACGATTGATGGCGATATTAGCTACCACTAGCGCCATCTAGTATCGAGTAGCAGAACTAATAGGTCGAGATGCTTCCAGAACTTTCGATACTAGAACATTCTAGAACTATCGACATCGGGTCAGTCGGGACCGGTATGTACTCGAACATTCTAGATGTTTCTACAGTAGAAAGTTCTGGAACTATCTGAGGCCCTATATAAGGCCGGTATGGGCCGCGACCGGGTGAGTATTGGTTCTGCGATACAAGCGATAACATTCGAAGCGATCTTCAAGTGCGACTTAAGAGTGATCAGTAGTGCGATTGTGTTTTATAATTAGTGTATTTGTGTTTTTATTGGTGTTGTTAATTAAAGTGTTTATTTGTGTTTATTTAATCGGCAGTTTTTATTGTCACGAACCCCAAGCTCGTAACAATACCGATTACCTTTACCCAAGAACAGGTAACAATAGGAAAAATAACATAATCGCTATAACATGAAGCAGGAAACTCTATTCAAAGAAAATAACATAAAGGAAAACTTAAAAAGCACAGTTTTATTCAAAAAGGATATTCAGTACGTTTCTCTCGGATTGCGAAGGTTTTTGTTACGAAATGGAACAAAAAAAAAAACTAAATTCACCTCACGTACTTATTCGGATAGGGTTGGCGAAAGTTCGTGTGCTTTGAATTAAACCAATTATGTAGTATCGTTTTCTTTGTTTTAAATACGTGTAGGTATATAATTAAAATTAAAAAGCAATAGTGGCCCAGTATTAATGGCCGTACTTTCGAAGACAGGCGCTTTACATAATCGTACATAAATAACCAGTCTATAATGTTCCCATTGCTGAGACACAGACCTCCTTTCAGTAAGAGGGAGTGGACCGTAATCCACCACGCGGGCCCAGTGAGGATTGGCAGATGTCACAGTATGTCTTCGAATTTTTGGTTCTAGAACATGACTGTTTCCTCACGATGTTTTCGTTCATCGTTTTGAGCGCAGTGGTGATGAAATAATTTACACAAAGTAAAGCGCCTGTCTGGTTTCGAACGTAAGACCTAAAACTCGTAAGTCGCGGCCGTTACCACTTGGCCACCACTGCTCCACAAGCGCTTTACTGCTCTCGAAACGGTGAAGGAAAACATCGTGTGGAAACCGCCATGTTCTAGAACCACAATTTCGAAGACATGTGACATCTATCAACCCGCACTGGGCCCACGTGGTGTATTACGATCCATTATCTCTTACCGAGAGGAGGCCTGTGTCCCAGCAATGGAAACATAATAGGTTGATTATGTTATGTAAATAATTAAAGGTAGAAAACTACCATTACTTATTTACAGAACATAATCAACAGCTTTTTACAATTGGCTAAATAACTGTTGTCCTATCTTGTTTCGCCAAAGCGTTGGAAAGAGTTGCATCTATAGTACAGACGCCAGCACATCAAGCTACTATAATCAGAATCTGTCAAATTTCTTTAATAGATTTTCAACTATAACGCTAAAGCATAAGGTTCGAAGTTGATTGGGGAAATTTTACAGTTTCGGGTAGCTTGATGTGCTGGCGTCTGTACCCCCACATTTCGCTAGTTATCTCTTTAAGTCCCATGTGATAGGGGGCGAGCATGCTCCTATAATATCCAGTTTTCCTATAAGAAAGTTTTGTATTTTTTTTTTATATATAATGGAGTTTATAAAAATACAACAGGCAGTGACAGCCCTGAAACATTTCCAGCATGTCAACACGAAGACATTTTGATAGCGTTAAATATTATGCTTTTCTTTGAAGACGAAAATATAACTGCATATCTTTTAACACAATGGATGTTCAAGTTCTGTACATTCTAACTATATGTACGACTACGTATCACACTAATATAATAAAGGTGAAAGTTTGTGAGTGTGTGTGTATATGTTTGTTACTTCTTCACGCTCAAACGGTTAGAGCAATTTTGATAAAATTTTGTATGGAGGTAGCTGACATCCTGAATTAACATATAGCATTCCCACGGGTTCGACACTTATGCGGGTGGAACCGCAGGGCGCAGCTAATAATGTATAAATAAAGCTGAAGAGTTTGTTTGTTTGACAACCAAAATGCGAAACAATTTTTTTGCATTTGATAGCTCAATTCTTGAGGAAGGCTAATTAACATCACGCTATGAACCTTAGGAGCCGAGCAAAATGAAAAAAAAAAGTCAGAAAGAACGCTTAGCGAAAATTAAGTGGTAGCGCGGGCAGACGATGCGATGCGACGGATGAGTCGGGGTAGCAAGAAATTTCACGTGGATGAAGTTGCGGGCAGAAACTAGTATGAACTAAGAATACTAGGCACGTTATAATATCACAACCATTTCTTGTAAAAAAAAAATCAGATTAATTTTCATTCAAAGGGATTTCCTAGGCCCCAAACATTAATAATGGTCCTGAATTATTTACAGACTAACGATTTCTGTAGGCTAACCATTACATAAAGTATAACGATACGATATTTCTCTTTTTAATGATCTACTAGCTGCGCCTCGCGGTTTCACCCGCATAAGAGTAGATCCCGTGGGAATATCGGAATAAAAACTATCCTATGTCCTTCCGCGGGATTCAAACTATCTCTATACTAAATTTCATCTAAATCGGTTCAGTGGTTTAGGCGTGAAACGGTAACCATACAGACAGACAGAGTTACTTTCAAATTTATAATATTAGTATGGATTTTAAGGTTTACCGCAACAGTATGTCAGGAAAACATTGTTTAGCGTCCAATTTTTATTGTAGATATGTTTTTGGACTATTTGGAATCTATTCAATATTATTGTCGTATATTATTATTGTGCAAACGTTAGGATATACGCAAAGGGCGCTTCGTGAAGCCGTAAAATGTCAGTTCCAAAGGTCATGCTAACGTCTTAGCGTATATCATTATTGTTATGTGTGGCATACGTTCGTGTATAAAGTATAGCGACAAGGTTATCACATTAATTGAAACCACGTATTCTATATGACGTATTTTTAACACACACAAATATAATAATTAATAACAGTTATCCTTTTAGACCTTTTTTTTCGTTTTAGTATTTCATAACATCATCATCTGCCCAGCCTTTTCCCAACTACGTTGGGGTCGGCTTCCAGTCGAACCGGATGCAGCTGAATACCAGTATTTTACATGGAACGACTGCCTTTCTGACCTTCACAACCAAGTTACTGGATAATACGATACCACTTGATAAGACGTTGTCAGTCTTTCGGGCTTGTGACTACCCGTAACGACTGTCAAAGATCCACGAATGACAGCCAGAACCAACGGCTTACGAAGCACGGAAGGGTCTCGGTATGTAAGATGGTCACCCATCCACAGACCAACCGCGGCAAGCGTAGCTTAACCTGATCAATCAACCCTCTCGAGATCGGTAACAATAGAAAAAGTAATTGTGTCTCATTATTGACAGTTGAGCTATTTTGAAATGTCTGTTGTTAGTCAGTCTCCCTTCCTCCAAATCATTATTGATCCTTTTGTAATCGGCCTTGATACGAAACGTTTTGATGAAACGTTTCGTATCAAGGCCGATTACAAATCTACGTAAGATTATTTGGGAACATGAAAGGTCTTCTTTCATGTTGAACAAAATGATTTATAAAATTAAACTATGCTCCCATAATAGAATAAACAATACCTACATTAAAAATGCTTATAAACGTTACTCCACTTTGTGGATGCAAAGCTATGAAAACAATTAAAAATATAATAACGTATCATCAATTTAAAAGTACATGGAGCTCACAAACTCATTTTTACACAAAGCATCTGTTTTTACAAGCTTAAACCAATGATAAATCGCCTCTACATTTCAACATTAAAATAGAAAAGAAAACTTGAAACAGAATACATTAAAATATAACAAATTAACGACACCCACTGCCTCTGGGGCGCCTAATAAATGAAGACAATTTAATCCGCTAGAAATACAAATCGCTTGTCTAATTTATTTCGCAAGTTGAATTCAGCGAGATTTGCCAACTCGCCTCTCATGGGATGGTACGTGGATGTAAAGAAAAATATTTCGATCTGTGCGTGGGTGGTTTTTTTTGGTCGAGCGTGCATGAAGTAGGATTTTGCATTTATACCTACTTACATATATATCTCTAGCAACTGTTAGTATATTAATTTTATTACTTTAGGCGATACTATTTATAGCTGCGCCCCGCGGTTTCACCCGCGGAAGTTTCGATTCCAAAAAAAAAATTCTGGAGAGGGCCACCCTTATCACCTAGGGGTATAAAAAATAGCCTATGACCTATTCTCAGACTTACCTAATATACACAAAACATTTCATAAAAATCGGTCAAGCCGCCGAGGCGGCAAGCCTCCTTGCCGGAATGCCGCCATGGGATCTGGAGGCGAAAGTCCTTGCGCGCCTGTATGAGTGGCGCGCGGAGGCACTACGCCGGGGGGAAACTCCGCTTCCGCGGCAAATAGCGGCGGAGCGGACAGACCTCCGGCGCGATCTCATGGTGGCATGGAGAGAGCGACTATCGCAACCCAGCGCAGGGCACGCCACGATAGTGGCGATAAGACCCCTCTTTGAGCAGTGGCTAGAGAGGCGTCACGGCGTTCTCACCTACCGCCTGACGCAGGTCCTCACCGGACACGGATGTTTCGGGAGGTTCCTGCACATCATCAGGCGGGAGGAGACGCCCGGGTGTCATCATTGCGAGGATCGCCCAGAGGACACGGTGGTGCATACGGTGGAGGTCTGCCCCGCTTGGGCGGAGCACCGCCGTGTCCTCGTAGAGGCGATCGGCAACGGCGGCGACCTCTCGCGTCCGGCCCTGGTTCAAGCCATGGTCCGGGGCGAGAGGGAGTGGGAGGCGGTCACCTCCTTCTGCGAAGCAGTCATGCTAGCGAAGGAGGTGGCGGGACGGCTCAGGGAGAGAGCCGCACGCCTCAGCCGCCGCGGGAGACGCTACGGGCGTCGGGAGCCGCGTGACGACTCCCGGCCACCGTAGGCGCGGGCCTGCGGACGGAGAGTAATGGGTAGCTCTCCGTCCGATCAGGACCAGGCCCGTGCCGGACGGCGCGTATGTGTTCCACGCGCGCTTCAAAGAGATGTCAGCAAAAAGGAAGGGGCCCGCCAGGGCCGAAGCCTGCCGGGGTAGCGGGATCGTCCGAAAGGGTTACCGCTGCCCCGGAACATAAAGGGCTAAGGAAGGAACACGGGTGGGTTTTAGTCAGTAAGAGTCTGACACTCCCTTCCGCTCCACCCAGAGCGGGAGGAGTCATTAGATGATTTCCCATCCAAAAAAAAAAAAAAAAAAAGCCGTTTCGGAGGAGTTCGATAACAAACACTGCGACACGAGATTTTTATATAGGTAGGTACCTACAGGGTGAAATTTTAATCACCGTTTTCCTCTGAAGGGGTCATTGTACTCAACATTATGAACAACTTTTACTATGGGACCAAACACGAAATCGCGAAAAAAAAAAAAACATCTGCT
Source organism: Hydraecia micacea (assembly GCA_914767645.1). NCBI lineage: Eukaryota > Metazoa > Arthropoda > Insecta > Lepidoptera > Noctuidae > Hydraecia > Hydraecia micacea. The sequence continues at coordinate 4,183,722 of OU611783.1, read as the reverse complement.
CCCTACATTTTGACGAGTTATGCGAACATAATTATAGACTTTACATGCCTATGTCATAAAATGTCATGCCTAAATGAGTTAAAAGTCTCCTGACCGTCACTCCAAAAGTTAAAAGGTTAAATCCTAAAGGTCCTACATGTAAAACAGATAAAACTCAACTCACTTATTACTTCTACCAATAAACTCTTCTATAAGAAAAATGGTCCTGATAACCTCCCTCTAAATACCGGAGAGCAAATTTTCTGTGACACAAAGTTAATGCCCACTTTGACTCAGATAAGTTTATCAAGATGCATTGAAAATGATCAAAGACGGAAAGTTGGAGTAAGTTAGTAAATCGATTATTTTAATCTAACCTCGTACTTTAAACTTGTTCTTGAAAAGTGTCGCTCAGAAAAATCTAGTTTTACTTTTGGACTGTTCTGTGACCGCGAAAATATTTTCCTCGGGAACAGCCCTTTTTTCGGGATGAAAGGTACTCTATATCCGTTTCTGTACACCTGGCAACGTATATGCAACATTTCAGGATGATCGGTTCAGTGGTTTAGGAATGAAAAGGTAACAAACAAACAAACAAATATCACATTGACGAGTGCAAGTGACTCTCGGCTTCGGTAGGTGTCTTTTTACAGCCGTTATAATAATTTATGTATAGAGATTGACAGTTTTAGTGTAACATCTATCTGATACATACATATTTCGAGGAAACCGTCAACACATTTAGTAATGTGTTCTAGAATTCTTCGAAATATGTATAAGATGGGCCCGCTTCGCGGGGCTCCTATTTCTGTGTAAAGGGTTTAAAGTCACCTAACCAGACCTAACCTCGGGGTGGGCTTCGCTCGCTCTTGCATCCTACGCCACCTATCGACCGACCGCAATCATGAAACCGATGTTACCCGAAGTACACACGAACCGCATGTGGCCGGCTGCACCTAGTTATACCCGGGTACAACTAGGTGTAGCCGCACTTTACCCAGCTAAAACTATGGCCACATGTGACTGTTCCTAAATTACCCTAGGCTGCTAAATATTTCGTTTTTCTAATTATGTTAAATATTTATTAGTGTTCCCCCTTGGTGTAGCCGCGCTTAGGCTATTAGCCGTGACATTATATCTATCACGTGATCATTGACGATTGCAATTGATCGTGTCTGGGACCCTTTACAGCCAAAAAACATAACTATACATACCTTCTGCTATTGTTTATCTTCCACCAAAACCCGTGTACCTGAAGCATGACTTGGACAAGCAAGAGTTTATAATGAACTTCGGAAGTGCCGGCTATTGGCCGCGATGACTGGCACTTATAACTTTGTTACATTAGTAAGGTGTACAGTTCTGAGCAGCTTGGTTGGGAAACACTTTATGGTTGCTTTGAAATGGTCTTATGTAATCAAGATTATATTGTTACATATCCCTTGGGATATGTAACAATATTGCTTTAAGTTGCGGGGCTCAGGATAGGTTCCTATGTAAATATAATAGGGTTTGTGTGTCTTAAATCCTTGGGTAGGTAAAGCTTTATTTTTCGTTTAAATCGTGTATTACTTTTCCAAGCAAAGGTCCAGTTGTTATTAGCAGTTTGCTTAAATGTTGCTTCGTTTCCATATTTTCAATAGATAGATAATAATTAATTCAGAAAAAATACCAAAACAGTAAAATGATAAAAAAAAATGCAATTTTATAGAAAACTGGAAGCTACGCGATCAAAATTTATGGAAAAGCTTTTTTTTTAATAACAGATGAAAACCTCTTTGTATTATTATATTATTTATGGACAACAAAAATTCAATTCACATCCAGTAACACAGACTCCTTACTCCATGTTTGAGTACGCAACGTGTTCATCAGTTGACTCGGGGCGTCATTAATCAGATGTTTTTGCCTCGTCTAACCCGATGCGGGCCTGCAAATAAATTCCGACGAATTACTACAACATGATTTTCTTTGGGTGATCTCCGGAGACGAGAAAAAACTTGAGTACTTTTTTTGCTGGCGATATATTTATCGATCTCACAAAAAGTTACTCAGCGTGTCTAATTATTTTTTGGGAAAATAGGCAATGGAGCCTGAAAATTCCGAAGTAGTTTATCTATTGAAACTGCTAACTAAATCTGGGTAAACAATGGTGTCTAAAACTATGCCTATGTTAAGATCGAGGTCAACGGCTGAACCAATTTTAATAAAATTTTGTGTGGAGGTAGCTGACACCCTGGATTAACATATAGGCTACTTTTCATCCCGATTTTCCCACGGGAGCTACACTTATGCGGGTGAAACCGCGGGGCGCAGCTAGTTTACCTATAAATGGTGGCAGGGACATCGAGGTGCAAACTGTAACCATGGATTCTGTACATGATTTTGAAACTGCAAATTTTCGTCGGTTATTAAAAAATAATAATTAGCTGTTCCGTACATTTTGACCGCGTAGGTATTGCACTTTTTTATGAAACAGCGGTTTATTTTTTCTATTTTTTCGATCGATTTTGGTTCGATGTTCCTGCCATCTTGTATAAGCTTAAAATAGTGCAAAAAAAAAAAAGAATTATCCGAGAAGAAATAAAAAATTTCGGAAAAAAAATCATAAAAAGGAAGGAGCGCAAAATATATCTAGGACGGAGAAGGTACGTCTGTCTCGTTATCATCAACTACAGCCATATTTTATCTACTGTAGGCGTACTGTGGGTGGGTAGCGGGATTGTCCGAAAGGGTTACCGCTGCCCCGGAACATAAAGGGCTAAGGAAGGAACACGGGTGGGTTTTAGTCAGTAAGAGTCTAACACTCCCTTCCGCTCCACCCAGAGTGGGAGGAGTCATTAGATGATTTCCCATCCATAATAAAAAAATAAAAAAGAAGGCGTACTATGGCTAGTGTTGGTTATTGCACAATAGAAAAAAACCGTTTGCAGTTCCAATCAAATTCAAATTTTACGAACAAATTAGTCACACTAGCGAATCACACACTGTAGGTACACGACACAACGATACGACACGCGCGACAGTTTCTAAACTTGTTCACTGCTTGACCACCACCGACAATTCCATTGTACTCTGGTCGAACGTTATGTTTAGACTCTGTCGAGCGCCGCTTGGTGGCGCTGGCGTCCCGAATAGTCAAACAATTGACTAACGTATTTCCGGCATATTAAAAGTTAAAACAGGTACCGTTAAGTCAAGAATGTTGTATTTAACATACTATGAATAAATAATCAGTTACTGGAAGCAAGAAACAAGTCTCAAGTGATTTCCTAGATTATACGTGTTTATTTTATGCCTCCTGAGTCCTAATACCGTTTCTTGGAACATTCTTCAAAGGTCTTGTAATCTCAGTATAAGGTAAAGTGAATATGGAATGAACCAATGAATACGACCACTTTATTTTTTCTAGGAAACTGTTTCAGTGGTCTTAGTTGTTTCTGGCGTAGGTACAGTCAACAAAAGAGATAAGTCTGCAGGATCGTCGGATATAGTTGAAGTTTAGTAAAAAACCGATGGATTTTGTCGACTAAAATTCACCCGCGTAAATGTCGATCCCGTGGGAATATCCGGATAAAAAGTAGCTTATATGTTAATACAGGGTGTCAGCTACATCCATGCAAAATTTTATCAAAATTGGTCCAGCCGTTGGAGCGTGAAGATGTAACAAACATACTCGTATAAACACACATGCACACACACGCTCACAAACTTTCTCCTTTACTCGTATAATATTAGTGTGATTACGTGAATATAAATAACTAATACAATATGTTTCTTTGTTCCAGGCTACTTTTGGCACATAACGGATTTCCACTATGACCCCCTCTACACATCACAGGGCGACACTAGAAGACGTAGGTATAAAATGTTAACTATTTCTAAGTTACCAAAGTTATTAACTTGTGTAGAAACCACGTGACCTCTGTTAACTTCAAGGAAGCCACTCAAGTTTAGTTAAAAGTAAGGTAAGGCTTAGTAAAGTGTAACTTACGTAATACTGGGTAACCGTCGCACTTATAAAAGTCAATTAACGTCATTGCATTACAGCTTATAATCAATTAACGAAAATATTGACCACTCTTAGACTCTAGTTATAAGATACAAGTAAGGCTTGGAAAAGTTAAATTTACGTGATACTGTGTAACCGTCGCACTTACAGAAGTCAATTAACGTCAATGTTGATCACTTTTAGACTTTGTCTTAGTTACAAGTTACAGGTAAGGCACAGAAAAGATAAACTTATGTAATACTGTGTATCTGTCGCACTTATAGAAGTAAATTAACGCCAATGCATTACAACATACATCAATTTACTAAAACGTTGATCACTTTAAGACTTTGTCATATTTATTAATACTACTTGTATAATACATCATTTTGTCACAGGGGATTGACTAAGTAATAACACCACACTAGTGGATCGATTAGGTTAAGCCACGTCTGCCTCAGTTGGTCCGTGGATGGATGGGCATCTGTACATACCAAGACCCCTCCGTGCCTCGGAATGCACGTTAAGCAGTTGGTCCCGGCTGGCATTCGTGGATCTTTGACACTAATTGAGGCTCGTCTGATGCCCGAAAGTCTGACAACCAGTCTTACCAAGGGGTATCGTATTACCCAGTAACTGGGTTGTGCAAGTCAGATAGGCAGTCGCATCATGTACCTACTAGTATTCTGCTGCATCTGGTTAGACTAAAAGCATACCCCAAGATAGTTGGGAAAAGGCTAGGCGGATGATGAGATGTGGTAGTTTATATATTTTGATGGCTTGTCTGACTGCCTCGTTGGTTTGGTGGTTGCAAGCGTTACTATTGAGTATGTCAATGAGGTCTTGGGTTCAATTTCCAGGTCGGGCAGTGTTATTGGGTTATTGTATTTGGAATGTCTCAGTAGCAGCACAGAGTCTGGATTTGTGACTGGTTGATGGCAATAAGCTCGTAGTTTGGAAAAGTCTAGGCAGATGTTGATATTATATCGTCAACGCGTACCTAGGTGATTTTTGGCATCGCTAAAAAGTAAAACATTACACCATGACGGTGAAGCAGGATCCAAAATGCTTGCTCACCGACATCCGTAACGGGGAAAATTGCTCTGGGTGCCTCAAATTTCGATATTCTGTACATATTTTGCCGGATTGTTTTCAATAGAGATGCCCAATTTTGGTTTGCTCGTATCAAAATGGTAACAGTAATTTGCATGCAAAACGTCGGTTTAATTAGCGCTCCCAATAGCAGTACCTATAAATAGAAGAATTGCGTTCGCTTTTAACTGATTGAAATTTTTGTTCGACGATGAGTGGGTAGAGGATTAATATCGATGTATTGGACCTTTTAAAATAATGTGTATCAATGATGTGAGAGCAGTGGTGGCCAAAGTGGTAACGGCCGCGACTTATACGAGTTGTAGGTCGTAGGTTCGTACCCAGACAGGCGCTTTACTTTGTGTAAATTATTTCATCACCACTGCTCTCAAAACGGTGAAGGAAAACATCGTGAGGAAACCGGCATGTCCTAGAACCAAAAATTCGAAGACATGTGACATCTACGAACCCGCACTGGGCCCGCGTGGTGGATTACGTCCCACTCCCTCTCACAGAGAGGAGGTCTGTGTCCCAGCAGTGGAAACATTATAGGCTGATTATGTATATCAATGATGTTGCAGATGTCTGTCATGTGCTTTAAAATTGAAAATACCTGTTTCCCAAATAATAGATAGGTACTAACTTAGTTTTAAGACATTATTAATAGGTATCTATGAGTGATACTTATTCCAAAAAATTCGACCAAAATGTTATGTGATAATTGTATTTTCGATTCAAAAATCGTTTAAATTTACGTTACGATTACGTCACGCGTTCGTGCTAGGTCCACAGATGACGGGCTATGTGCGGTAAGTTAGGGTGGCAGACTACCTTACTGCCGATGCCAATTGATCTATGAAAGGGGTTTGAAGATCCGTGGTATACCTACTCTGTCAGCCATTTTGTTTTTTTTTCTCAAAATGGCGGCCACGCATGAAACCTATATAAATCGATAGCTGACACCAATGCAAACAGAAAACATTATTAAACCAAACCCCGTATAGTATCATGTTTCCGAGATATATGAATGTCATGTGATCAAGTTTGAACGTGGTCTAAGAATGTTTTTTGTTTGTATTGATGTCAGCTATCGATTTATATAGGTAGGTGGCTGCTCTCAAAACAGTGAAGGAAAACATCGTGAGGAAACCGGCATGTCCTAGAACCAAAAACTCGAAGAAATGTGACATCTACCAAACGCACTGGGCCTGCGCGGTTGATTACGGCCCACTCCCTCTCACAGAGAGGAGGCCTGTGTCCCAGCAGTGGGAACATTATAGGCTGATTATGTTATGTATGCATGGCTGCTATTTTGAATAGAAAAACAAAATGGCGACACTAGGTGGCTTCATATAAAAATCATCTCAATCAATCCTCTTTAATCCAAGTTGGTCGCAGTTACTTGGCTAAATAATATCTTTGAGACACAAAAAGAGGCACCTTTAAGTAGAACATTTGTGTCCATTCACATTTTTAAGAAGATAAAATGTAATAATACAAAATAATACATTTGTTTGGGATGCATGAAGAAGCCTCCTCGTATAGCGCAGTTTGTTCCGCCAGTTACTCAACTGAACCGAGCGCTCGGCGCATCCTGGACAGTCACACCCAACGCCTTATTTGACTGGCCCATTCATCCCTTGGGTTGGTAGGGCTAACGCTCGCCTGGTTTGCGACCACCCTCCCACCGGTGTCCGGCGTCAAGCAGCCTGTTGTGTTTCGTCGATGCGTGGGAGTTCCAGTGCTTTAGGCATCTTCTGGGCACGCTCGTTCCATCATAGACCTCATCCATCGCTATCCATCAGGCGTGATCGAGGTCAAGAGCGGGCCCATTTAGCAATAAAAAAAAGGGAATTATTTGAAGTTCGATTAAATATAGGTATGCCCCGATAAATCTATAGTAAGAGAAAAAAAAGCTTAACCACTTTCTATTGTAGATTGCCGCCGAGCAGATGAACGAGGAAGTTCGGGCCACCACCGAGCGCTGGGCCGCTTCGGAGATTACTCCTGCGACAGTTCACTGGAGTTGATCGAGTCAGCCGCGCGGTATATGCGCACAAGGCATTCAGAAAACGTCGAGTTCGTGCTTTGGACTGGGTGAGTTGTATAGTGACGTATCTATAGGTAGGTATTCCAAATTGCCAGCGTTTAAACGAAATCTACCTGTGTTACTGCTACTGGTTGCTTTATAACTAGCAATCTGTGTAGCTGTGTTTAAAATCACAAGCATTTCATTTCATTTGATGATTGAGTAGGTACTTAATGGATTTTTTACTTTTGGTGGCTACCAATTGACCGTTTTTTTTGTTTTCACGGAGATACTCGTACCATCAACGGTACCAAACGTCAATTTATAATATTTTCATAATATTATAAATTGTCATTGTAACCGTTTTTAACTACATTCATAAACTTACCGTTTTAGGGCGGATTGTTTCACGTCCACTTGACGCACGCGCATACCTACGTCAAAAATGGCACTAACTATAGTCAAACCAAAAAAAGCGTTGTTTCAAATTATAATTACAAAATTATGGCCTTGACTTACGTTTAAATAATTACGATGACGTACTCGTTATTATTTGACATACGAACCGTTTGAAACAACTGGCCCTTAAACTCTAAATTCTTATTAAAAATATCAATGAATGGTTATGACAAAATCATATTTACTGCTAAGTGAATACGGCACATTTCAGTTAAAAAAGAGCTACTCGGATTTTGTAACAAAACGACTAGAAATTGTTACTTTTCTTTCTCCTTACACTTGATTATCTAATATCACATTTTCTTCCAGCGACATCATAGCAGCCCGGTACACAGGCAACGAAGATGACAAGATCCAAGCCATCAGGAACATGACAGATCTTCTGAGTAGAACGTTTAGTTCTCACTTCGTGTTCCCCGTACTGGGTCACTTGGACCCGGCGCCGTCCGAGAGCCTTACCAACTTGTGGATGCACTGGCTTCCCCTGGAAGCGTTGCAGACTTTTAAGTATGGTATGTATTTTGTTTTATTATACAGGCTGTTGGAGCAGTGGTGGCTCAGTGGTAATGACCGCGACTTAAGTCAAGGTCGTAGGTTCGAACCCTGACAGGCGCTTTACTTTATGTAAATTATTTCATCACCACTGCTCTCAAAACGGTGAAGGAAAACATCGTGAGGAAACCGGCATGTCCTACAACCAAAAATTCGAAAACATGTGACATCTATCAACCCGCACTGGGCCCGCGTGGTGGATTACGGCCCACTCCCTCTCACAAAGAGGAGGCCTGTGTCCCAGCAGTGGGAACATTATAGGCTGATTATTTATGTTATGTATACAGGCTGTTCCGTAATTAATGGATAACCTCTTAAGGGGTCTTCGTACTTATTATTATGAACAACTTTTACTACGGGACCAAACACGAAATCGCGAAAAAAAATCAGCTGTTCCCTACATTTGTGTTCGCATAACTCGTCAAAATGTAGGAAACAGCTGATTGTTTGTTCGCGATTTCAGGTTTGGTCCCATAGTAGTAGTTGTTCATAATGATAAGTACTATGAGGTTATCCGTTAATTACGGGACAGCCTGTATACAGTCTAAATAAAAAAATAAGTATGTTTTTATTGTTTCTCATGCATTAAACTGCATAAGAGAGTTAGAGGTAACCCCAATTAGTTATCTAAACTAATACTACAAATAAAGAGAAAATATTTGATTTTTTGTATGTTTGTTTATTATGCTTTCACACTAAAACGTGATTCCCTCGGGATCGAGACTTAAGCGGGTGAAACCGCGGGGCACAGTTAGTAACATATATTTGTGTTGGGGCTGCCTCGCTGCCGTAGTGTCTTTTTTTTAAATGTCCATTTAATTTAAACAGTAAAAGCAAGCAAACAAGTAAAAAAAGCCAAGACCATTTTAAAACAATAAACAGTCTAGGCAATTATACACCAAATTTTTCTACTTTCCATAAAATCTTGCATTTACATTTACCCCGATAGTTTAGATACCTAGGCAAATAAAACGTCATTAGGACTTTGTGAGCTTCTTCTATTTCATGTCATTTCTGTTAGCCTAATAATATTTCATCGAGGTATTCATCATGTTGGTGTCACTTGTAATCGATGGTTAACATTGAATTTCATTACCTATCTCTAGTCAACTGACATGCCGTGACAGTTGACAATTGTCTTTTTTTTTATTATCTCACTTGATGTTCAGCCATCAAACAGAATGGATTAAATCTTTATATTTCTTCGCAATCTGTATTTTATTCGAGAAAACCTTTACTGGGAGCCTATCATGAGCTCTTAACGCGATCCATTTTAGGACCTAAACTGAACTGTTCTTCTAATTCGTACCATGCTGTCAGTTTAACGATTCAGTTTAGGCCGTGCCATCTGCTGACAGCGATTGTCCCAAACTAAGTCGCAAGTTTTGGTTTCATTCATACTAGGTTGGTACCATGACGTTCATAGAGCAGCTCAAGCGATGCAGTTTAGGAACCTAAACTGAAATGTCTTGTTTTTGAATCGTTTTTAATTAGATCATGGTAGGCCACCAGGTCCTTCATTTCTACCTTTGGCTTCCTGTTATTAATTAATGCGACATAGTGTAAGCCCAATGATGGAATAGAATACTCTTTATTGTGTACACCATAGTCAAAGTCAAAGTCAAATCATTTATTTCAAATAGGCACATTTGAACGTCAAAAATTACAATAAAATAAAATTGATTCTAGTCGCCCCTTCCGATATTATTCGTATGGAGAAGAATGGACAAAAAACTCCACCATCATCTTTTAAAATGTGTTAAAAGGTTTTGTATACATTCATTATTTAATTATATGTGAAGACGATGCACCTAGAATAAAATTAGTCTACCTACAAAAGGTAAAAAAAAATAAAAATAAACCCATGCATATAAATTACAGATAGGTATAAATATAGAAATTTTACAAAGGGTGACACAATGGGCGGTCTTATAGCTAAGAGCGATCTTTTAAAGGCAACCTTTGGATGGATTAAAAAGGGAAAGGACTGACAAATATTGTAGGTAGTCTGTGGTATACCATTTACATATAGATAGGTAGATGTTTGAGAAGGCGACGGAAATATTTCTATAATACCGTCAAGGTCAAATAATTTATTTCAAATAAACTCTTTTGAACGTCAAAATTTACAAAATAGAATTGATTCTAGTCGCCCCTTCCAAAAGGTAGCTTCGTATGCAGAAGAATGGGCAAGGAACTCCACTTTTAAAATGTTTTACAATATTAATTTTGTATACGTTAATTTTATAGTTGTATGTGAAGAAAATGTATTTAGAATAAAGTTACTATACCACAATAGGTACCTATAAGCTTACTGCATATTAAAAAAACACACTGAAAAATGATTTGATGTTGATTTTACTATCGACATATCTTAACTATAGCTGTAGTTACGTGTAGACTCCTATTTCAAACTCCATACGAATAATAGTATCGCTGCATAAAAACAACATTATAACAAAATCATACCAAGGTAAAATCCTATTAAACCAAGCGCTCCCAGGAAACTAGATTTTAATAAAGCCCCAAGATATGATCCTTTTATAATCCTTCAAAATAATACGCTCTGCAATCAGGCAGGCATTTTCGTAAGAACATAATGCCTTTTCTAGATGGAACGGCTTCGTAAGTACTTCAGACTTTCAAATACGGTGATATAAGCTAAATGTTTATAACTTGTTGTTGTTATCTCGTCATATTTTTGCTCTTAATTGATTAGTCCTGGTCCCGTTTTTACACTATTTCTCATCTATTTTGAATACCAAAAAGATGTTGGTCCCATGAAGAAAGTTGTTCAGTTTGACGGTCTGTACCACACCCTTAAATTTGGCTGGTCTTTGAAGACTAACCCTGTATTAAAGGCCCACCAAAAGCCAACGTAAAACATCGTTCTGTTCCTGTCAATCGTTTGAAGATGATAAAGACCGAATGTTGTTTTAAATATGTTAAACGTTAAATGTAGCTTTAAAAAAAATCGCAATCCTTTATCACAATACATAATACGGTCTGCAATCAAAAAGGCAGCTGCTTAAAACATAACGCCTTATTCTCGATGCAACGGCTTCGCAAGCACTGCAGACTTTTAAACATGGTGATTGTTTTGATGTCTTAAGACTGGAACGCCTAACTTTTCTGCCATCAGTTCTAACTTACTGCCTGAGTCCGCTTTATAAAAGTTTAAAGTTCCCAGGAGTCGACGGGAAATAAGAAACACGAAGTTCGCTGAACGAAACTGCGTATTGGGCCTTTTTGTAGTTCGCTTTGTGCATTATGCTTGGTTGATGCTCGAATTGGAGCTTGATCTATATTCAATGGGGCTTGATAGGAAGCTCGTATGAGTTTACAGGTAAACAAAAAGAAGGCGGTAGACCTCGTCCTGAAAAAAGAGACGAAACGATGAAATAAAAATGGTCGATTTTTTTTATAGCGTTTTTGATATGCCTATACTCCATTTGAAATAAGATTAGACATATAAATAAACCATTTTTTTACAGTCCGTTCAACCGATTTTGTCTTCTATACCGTAGGCATAAGGACGGCATTAAAAGCAAAAAAGTGGTTACAATACGAGTGAAAATTGTTTACTGCAGCTGCCGTTTGTCATGCAACCAACGCAATATAATTCAAAATCGGTTGTACGGACTGTAAAAAAGGTTTATTTAAATGTCTAATCTTATTGCAAATGGAGTATAAGTAAAATTGAGCTTTTTGTAATCCCGCAAAATAACTTACTCATCTAGTTGATGCTTAGTTCTAAAACCTTTGTAATGGGTTTGTTAAAAGTATTCAAAATTACTGCAATGAAAATTGCTCCAATTTAAAAAGCTACCAGGATTTTAGTTTACTTCATTCAATTCAGCATTTTCATTGTCTTTTACATCAACTCTGTGCCTATCAAAGTATCTATTCCGTTCTTCTTAACCAATCAATGACAATTTTACTCTAATTCTAAAATGTTCTTCAAAAACAGGTGGCTACTACACGATAGAACAGAAACAAAGTAAGCTTCGAATAGTGGCGCTCAATACGAACCTGTTCAGCATCCGGGATTCGAACAGCGTGCAGGCCAGGAAGCAGTGGGAGTGGCTGGATGCTGTGCTGGACAAAGCCACTACTAATAAGGAGATGGTGAGTCATTAGCATATTTTCTAACTAGCGCCCGCAACTTCAACCGCGTAAAATGTCTTGTTCTCCCGACCCACCCCGTCGCATCGCAACGCCTTTTTTTTTTTTTGTTACGCGGTGGAAATCCTCATGGACTTCCTCCATCGCGGGGGGGGACAGAGGGGCATGCTGGACTCTTACGCGGTGTTCCACCTCTACCTATGGCCGGGGGTGCGGGATTCGCATAAGCAGCCCGCACTATTACTTCGTTTTCGTTCAACGTTCTTTCTTAATTTTTTTTTTTTTAGTTTGGGAAATCATCAAATGAGCCCTCCCGCTCTGGGTGGAGCGGAAGGGAGTGACAGACTCTTACTGACTAAAACCCACCCGTGTTCCTTCCTTAGCCCTTTATGTTCCGGGGTAGCGGTAACCCTTTCGGACAATCCCGCTGAACGTTCTTTCTTACTTTACTTTTTCTTTTTGTTCGTCTCCTAAGATTCCTAGCGTTATGTTAAATAGCCTTCAAATCCGACTGGTAGTTCCATAGATTAGCTCGTTCAAACTAACTCTTCAACTTTATTACTAACACATATAAAATGAACTATAAGAATGTATAACGCGCACCTATTCTAGACATACGTGCGCGTCATATGCTCCCTCTTTAGACCTGGCTATGTCCCCTTGACTGTTCAAACAAAATTATAGGTAACACATCCTCCTCCCCCTTTTGACCTGTATTACCTGCCGAAGTAGGGTGGGGGTGTATTAATAGTACACATCAACTTTTTGCCAGATAGGTCTATTTTGTGCTGGATCGGTTGTGAAAGTGGACATACTCGTATTTCGGCTAAAATGATGTTAATATCTTTTTATTATCACTGCCAATCCGTTAACTTTATAATAATGGTAGAACCACTTATCCAAGAGATTTAAAACGCCATTCTTATCCAACCCTTGGCATTAAAAAGTCCGATTTGACGCATACAAATTAGAAACAGTACTTTGTAAACTTCCTTCATAAATATGCGCACTTCAGCCGGCTCCGTTTCAAAACACGGTTTTAACAAGGAGTGGAGGAACTACATAGTGGTACTATGGTACCGGAACTGTAGGAAATCCGGCTCGGTCCGGTACGGCCGGCCGCCGCGCCGCTCCGTAATAAATTACAGATTAGAAAATCGTTCTAATCGTTTTGCCTTAAATTGCTGTTTGGCTTTTTTTTTTTTTTGGACTGTTTGTTGGTTTGAATTAAGGGGAAGGGTTTTAATTTTGTTTGGTTTTTATTTGCATAGCATAATCAGCGTATAATGTTCCCACTGCTGGGACACAGGTCTCCTCTCTGAGAGAGGGAGTGAGCCGCAATCCAACACGCGGGTACAGTGCGGGTTGGTAGATGTCTTTTTTGATTTTTTTTTTCTAGGACATGCCGTTTTCTGGGATATGAATTATGATGATGAAAGTCCATGTAAACACATAATTATATTAGAAAATAAGTATTTTTTTAAATAAAACTCTAAAGTAAGTAGGTCCGTCTTTGTGTCTTTTTTGTGCGAAAAGTTTAAATACCTAAATAAATAATACATAAATAAACGGTTTTTCTGTAATTTCTTTACAATTGTTTTTGACAGATTTAAAAAAGTATTAACACTTACAGCTCATTCACAGCTGTTTTACCTCTGAACTCGCATCACCGTCAAAATCATAGTGATCTTTGTGGTCGTTAGCATCCTTTTTTTTTTTTTGGTGGGAAATGTCAAATAACTTCTCCCGCTCTGGGCGGAGCGGGAGGGCGTGTCAGACTTCTACTGACTAAAACCCACCCATGTTCCTTCAGTTGCTTGTGCCAGGGGCCACAGTATCTCTTTCGAACAACCCGCGACCCTGGCAGTCATCGGCCCTAGGTCGCCAGCACCCTTAGGTGCTTTTGTTTTGCTGCTAATAATAACTCTGTAAAAATCACAGTGATCTTTATTGTCGTTATAATAAGATTGCTAATGGGTTGCTGCTGTCAGACGTAAAATTACTGTAAACGGACTGTACTTCATAATCCAAAAACCTTTCAAAATGCTCCACACGGTATAACTCAATAATGAAGCCTACCACAGTACATTCAAAACAACTGATATGAATTCCTCGTCTACAATTATGAATCATTGTTGGTCGGTTGTAATTTACTGTCGTAAATAGCGACGGTGTACCGTTGTATGGTGGCTAACAGTGAATCAACTGCGAACATAATTTTCTACGATTTGGTTGTCGATTCATAAAGTAGGTACGATGTTGTTCATGCTGATGTGTTGTGTGTGTTTGGGTATGTGAGCTATGTTTTGACAAAGTCACGATTATTAATGTAAAACACCGTTACGTGAAATATGACAACGTCGCATTTTCTTAGCTTTAAATAATGAATGATTGGTTTGAATGAAAATTAATTAATCGTATTTCTCGATGTTTCTAAGTATGTAAAGACTTTCCTTGTTTAACTGGTTGAATGCCGTAATTACAGAAACAATTGAAAAGCCACTGTGTCTCGCGTGGATCTACGTTCCGTTATACAAAGGTTTAATGGAAGCTCTCAGAATCTATGACGGCATCATTAGCCTACTATTACATATCGTACTGTGACCTTCTACGCAAAGAAACATCAGACGATGTGGCAAAAAACACAATAGAAATAAAGAAACTCTCGTATTATTTTGATTCATAAATACATTTCTGCAGGCAAGCATCAATCTTTGTCGCGTGATTATAGTCAGGAATGTTCCCTTTTTGTATAAATCATACAACTCCGCTAATATATTCTGACTACGAAAGGTGACGGAATAATTTTCATGGTGAGAAATGTTTGAGGTTAATCGAAATCGTGAAGTATGATTGCGACGAACAGAATGGTTGACGAATTACCTATTTTGAAAATAATATATCTATACTAATATTATAAAGAGGTAAAATTGTTTGTAAGTTTGTAAGTTTGTATGTAGGGGGTAATCTCCGGAAGTAATGAACCAATTTTAAAAATTGTTTCACTGGTAGAAAGCTACATTATTCGGGAGTGCTATAGGCTATATATTATAAAGATATCATGCATATTAGCCGAACTATCTCAATTTTTGTCTAGCCAGGCGGAAAAAAATACCTCTTACAACAGAGTTATTTGCATGCGCTGCCTTAACAGTTGTATATAATTGAAAACAATGTATGGCAACCTGGTCCGCTTTGAATAGTTCTACAAAAAAGTCCGCGACACCATATTTCTATCTTTTATATATTATTTTAGCAGATATAGTAGCTTTTATGTGTTAAAAAAAGTATTTTTCGACGTACTTACCTTTGGACGATTTTTTAAACAACAAAATATTAAACCTTATCGAAAAAAATATTATTATGATCACAAGAACATCGTAGAGATACGATTTGCCCAAAACAGTATGTCAATTGGTTAAATAGTTTCGAAGATAATATAAAATTACTAAATCGGAAAATGCCGCCGTCCATTCACGAACCGCATTAGAACATGCTTTGTACGGACGTTTTATCCATTTACCCATAGATGGCGTTGTGCATAATGACCCTCTCCAGTTATTATTTAACTTTCGTCGTTAGGTAGGTGAGTTGTAAGTTGTACGCACTAAGTAGTTAGTTTGATGTTGTTGGTCTTTAAAATTGTTTTGGTTGCTCGGTTTCTTAAAACACAAATACTACTTCGTTCTCATTCTTCGAGTTCGAAGCTGTGGTATTTCTGTTTTTGGGATATCAGACAGTTTCAGCGATTGTTTATCATGCCTAAAAGGAAATCACAACTTTCCCGTCAGACATCCCAGACAAGAGCAGCTCGAGTACGCCGTACGGAAGAGTCTGCTCTTGTAAATCATCAGCGCCTCTCGAGGAATAGAGAAAATATTTCGCAAGCACGCGCTGGGGAATCTAGCGTCTCACTGATTTAAGGCAGCATGTCTCTGCAACAAGGGATAGGGAGTCTAGCGCTGAGCACTCGCAGCGGCTCGCTAGCCAAACTGTGAGAACATCGCAGGCCCGTGCTCGGGAATCTAGCGCTGAACTTGCGCAGCGTCTCAGTGATTTAAGGCAGCATGTCTCTGCAACAACGGATAGGGATTCTAGCGCTGAGCGCTCGCAGAGGCTCGCTAGCCAAAGCGCGAGAACATCGCAGGACCGAACCACACTCATAATTTCATCACAAGTTAAAATGTTTACCGCCCAACGAAGTGGGCACGGGTCAGCTAGTTTAGTTATAAAAGAGAACAATTGCGAAGTAACAAGAGAAGCAAAGAAGACATTAGATAAACGTACATTTGTTTGAATAGATGTAAAGGCTGATTTAAATCGATCCTATACAGATAGCGCCATCCATGAAGGCACGCCCCACTCTTCTTCCTAATCGCTTACAGTACAAGTGTGCAATATTCAGCTAGTGTTTTAGTTATGTCGATACACAGTAATTACTTATTAGTGGGTAATTAGTGTGTATCAAAAAACTAAAACACTAGCGGAATTAACTAGCGATTAGTAAGAACTGTGGGGCGCGTCTTCGTGGATGGCGCTATCTATAATCCAGCGCTGGAATACTGGATCGCTATGGGATGTAAAAACTTTTCAATCCAGTATCTAGCGCTGGATAAGCAACCACTAATTTAGAGTCAGTGCTGGAGTGCTGGAGTGTGGAGTACTGGATTCAAACGCTGGATTGAAATACTGGATCAATCTGTATTACTGGCTTTTGTGGACAGGATACTAATTCAGATTAGTTAATAGTTACAGTTGTAATCATGTCATTTGGTTTTTTTTATTATTTTATTTATCTTCTAAATAGATTCTTTTATATTTTTTGTAAATTTTGTGAATGTGTTGTGATCGTTGTAGTCCTTGTAGACTGTAGATTTGTAGACTGTTTTCTATTTTGTTAAGTACCGGGTACTTTTTGACAGACCTGCACTGTCCTCCCATACTGTTAAAACTGTAATTTGAAAACATAGTAAATGCCAATTATTTTTTTTTAAATAACCTTTATCAAAAAAATATATATCAGCCTTACAAGGCAAACACGAAGACCGTTATAGGTGATACAAAAGCTATCAAAAAGCGAAACAATTTCTTTTTTGACGGTAAAATTAGGCATTACCTACTCTGCCAACAAATGTATACTCTCAATCACAGACTTTAATTAATATACCACGCCAAACGCCAAACCACTCATCCCTTTCGACAATATTATCAATAAAACGTCAATACCATTCATTAACCAGCACAGCCTTATCACCATCCATTGTAATGACGTCATAAAAGAGTAAAAGGCTTTCCCAAATACATTTCAGGCTCAAAGATACGGGTGTTCTGACTTCTGATATGTCAGAAGTCAGACCGTGTCGGAAGATTCAATTTATTCCACGCATACTGTCAATACATCCTGAGCTGGGGATTTAAAGTCAATTTTATATATAACAATGTATAGCGCCTTTGTTCGGTATGCTCCAACATTACCCTTTTTGGTCGAGAGCCTCCTTTGAAAGGCGTAGTCAATAGTTGGGTTTAAGGGCTGAGTAAACGGAGGCTGTATGACGTAGTTAAAGTTGAATAGAGCGATGCTGCGATCTGAATGGATTACCATTTAGTTAGGGAAATAACTTTTAAGTCTAAGGAAAATTGGTTGCTGATTATGGGCGTGAAATGAACAGTGAATGGGGACATATTTTAGTATGACCGATAACTATAATATTGACTGACGTAAATTTAATTAATTATATTTTGTGTTTCTTAATGTTAATTCATGGGGCCCGAGCGCGCGTCTCCATTTTAAGGAAATTTCTCGCCGGCTGGTCTACTTCACGTGACCAGAGGGCTAAGTCGTTCTTTGGTCAATGAATTAGCATTGCTATTCAACGTGACAATGTTGCCAGTCTTCTGGGCACGTTTTCGGATGACAGCGATGCGGACGAGAACTTCGACGCCTAAGTGTCCTTTGGTTTTTTTTATTTATTTTTGTTTTAGTATCTAGTGTATATAGTTACATTGTAATTATAGTTAATAAAAGAATAATTGCACATATTGTATAGGTTCAAATTCTTCTAACTGAACAGACAGCTGTGCTGCTGCGAATTTGTTGCGCCACTTCTTTCTTCCTGCTAAAACTAGGAAGGACTCTTCACTAGGAAGTCGTGAGGGTGGGCGTTTTGGGGGCCTGTCTTAATGTCTTATTTTATTTATTTATTTATTTATTTAATACTTTAAGCACAAATGTACAGAGGCGGACTTAATGCCATAGGCATTTTCTACCAGTCAACCTTTGGGTGATGCAGAGACAAACAGTGGTAGGTGCAATCCTGAACATTGAGGAATAAATATTTTAAATATAAAGATACGCATAAACTTATTAAAACTATGAATATAATATATACCTACATACTACATATAAATATAAGCATAAATAAATAAACATAAATACACAAATATACCTACTTACTAAACTAAAAAGAAATAAGAAAAACAATGAGAAAGTATTACCGTTGTGATGATACTGCCAGCTTCTTGCGAATGTGCTCACGAACCTTAACTTTAAAGGATAATCGGTTGGTAGCCATCCTGATTTCCTGGGGGAGCGCATTCCACAGAGAGATAGACTGAACGAAGAAGGAAGAGTGAATGAAGTCTGTGCGGTGAGTGGGACATTGGAGAAGACGATTGTGTGATGAACGCAGATTTTTATTGTGGTTCGCGCAAATGTACTGAAAGTGAGGTCTTAATGTTGCCTTTAAAAAAATGCTGATTCTCGGCCTAGTTTGAATATAATTATGACATTTTTATTTTGGTTTTATGGTTAGATAAGTAGGATAGTTTAGTATCTATCCTATTTCATCAGATGGTGATGAAGTAGGATAGTTTAGTCAACTCTTGACGTAATTGTTTAGCCGTTTGGTATGATAAATTATCTTCTATTAGAGAAAGTGTGGCCTCTAATGCCAGCCAGCTTTATTGAACAAAAAAAACATTGAAAAGTAGAAGAAAATACTATCAATGATAAAATAATCATAACTTTGAAGCCACACAGATTACAAAGCAAATTATTTTTATTTTTTTTATTTGGGACAAAAAACAGTTATACGTTACAGCGTTTACAAAAACTAGTTATATAATTACAGTCGAATAAACGTATAACCCACACTATTTTCCACGACGTGACATCTGAGTATGATAACGAATGCATGTTAAATGAGAGAAAAAAAGAGTACGTAGGTATTTAGAAGAAAATCACTATATACCGACAAGTCGAAGGAATCGGATGACAAAAGCATCCGTCTTGTGGGCGACTTGCAAGAAATTGTGAAAATCAAGAGCGAGAACTTGCTATGATACTAATATTCCTAACAAGAAAAATACGAGACCAGTGCAGCACAAGCATTATTTTATTCTCTTGTATGAAAACAACTCGATCCTGTCAACTTCACTCCAGCGCTTTCTTTATTGAAGCATCCCTTTTGAAGCTGTGTCCTATCCAATTCTGCTTGGTCTATTTGTTCTATTGATGTGGAATTGTTTTCACAGAAAATCCTCCAATACGATAGAACTGCTCTAGGTACGCAGCTCTAGCATATAAATAGCTGGAACTGCGGGCTTAAACCAAATTATCCCAAAATCCGTAAAAGAAATTCTTAAACAGCAAATTATTTCATAAAAAGTAATTTCTGAAACGCTGTGCTATTTATTACGGATTATTTTAAGGAACAAAATGGAAAACATCAAACATTTAATTATACCAGCTTAGTCTTAATCGCTTTCTTTATTGCTAGCTCTAAACGATCCTTGGACAGTTCCAGGGTTAATGGCCGAAGACTCACTCCCATACCAAGTGTGTTTTATATCCACTAACGTTTTAATAACCACTAAAATTGTATAATTCATCGCCTTGCCGTCACAAATTTAAGTCTCCCGAGCAAAATTACGATTTTAAATATAATCTACTTTCCAGTTTAATCAACGGTTTTCTGACCAAATATTTTGGAACTAAAATATCCTGTAAAGTACACAAGATCTTTATAAAGATTCCCGTCCTCAGTTTTGCAATTCCGTCTCTTGGAAGGTGCACAAGATTTTCAGTGTTAGTAGAAATAAAATTTTATGCTCGCATATAAATTCGGGTCTAATAGAAAAATTTACGTCACACAACTTTATGCAATCGAAGCTTCGTGCACACTCAATGTCTCAATAAGACTTACAAAAATGTTTCCATTTCGATTTTATGAAAATTTGTAAACTTATATTTTTAGTGTACCTACAGGAAATCTTTGTAAGCATTTTTACTTACAATAAGAAGATTAGCTGATGCCAACTGTACTAATACAACTTTATGCGATATGAAGTTGTGTAATTCCGAAGAGTAATACAACATACATACTCATTTTTACCTTTACTCATACATCACAATTTCAAGTATCGTTAATAACCAACCCGCACTGGGCCAGCGTGGTGGATTATGGCCCACTTCTTGTCGTAGAGAGAAGACCTGTGACCAAGCAGTGAAAACTTTATAGGCTGATAATGCAAACAAAAATGCTGCGATATCAAGCATTTTTCTAAACCACTATTTTTATTCAACAGGTCTACATCGTAGGACACGCAGCTCCAGGGTCGGACTCACGACATCCCTACGACATGTCTGCAGACGCCAACGCGAAGTACCTGCGTATGGTTAGGCGACACGCCAAGATTATTGCAGGACAATTCTTTGGACACCTCCATGCTGATACGTTCCGGGTTATTTATGATAATGGTGAGTAAATTAGTTTTAAAATTTTACATTTTAATTACAAAAACAAGTGAGCTAATGTGTCTTTTTCAATCAAAGTACTTCGTTCGATAAATCGGAGTATATTTGCCGTAGAAGTACAATACGTGGCCGTAATTTACATACGAAATCTACTACAACCTCTTGAAAATTCAAACCTAGCCCGATGATGTCGAAAATGGTAGAAATATAGAGGCAAATATTATCAAGCGCAAACCATATAGCTATATTGTCAAATTTACCTACCACGATTTATTCCCAGCCAAGTTTCGTTGCAATATAAAACTCCATTCTTGCTTAAATTGGAAATTAAAAGAAAACAGACTGTGCCAACGACGTATGTTCGGGGAAGTGGTTCCCATCTCTATGAGTGTCCCAGTAATCCAATTTTCCTGGTACTTACCATTTACTTTTTAAAATGTGAGGCATTTTATTGCTTGGTATATTATTACATTTTTGCAAGAATGAGTTTGGCCAGCTGGCGTGCTTGTAGGACTGTGGACATACTGAATGAATGAATGACTCCACAATGTTTGCTTCTAGTAGTATAGAATAAAGTTTTTATTATTATTATTATATATTATCTAGTATCCCTCTGCTTCCACAGACATACAGGGTTCTTTTAAATTGGATAGCTTAACTCCGCAGACGCGATGGGCATCGATATCTAAACACGACAAAACATAAGAAAACAGTTTTTTCAACTCATACTTCATGTAACAACACTAACAGAGGTCGTTGGCCTCCCAAAAAGTAACATCATATCTTTATATTTTTTACTTTGTCATCATCGGTATCGATGTCTAAATATCGATGCCCATGGAGTCTGCGGAGTTTATCTAGCCAATTTAAAATACTCCTGTAGTCATACAACGCATTTTCTGGAAAACATATTGCTAATAAATTAAGTTTTATTGATGAACAGAATGATGGGTGAATAAATTTGAGGATTTTCGCATGTATTTTTCTGATTACAACAAAAAAGCGGCTTCATTAATGCTTTACTGTACTCAGCTACCTTCAAAAAACAGTCGCAAAATGTAATTATCGAATACAAAGTACAAAATAATTACTTGATAGCATTTCGTATGAAGTCCGAATGTTTTATGTGAGATGAGTATATTTATTTATCATTTCATTTGTCTTCAGCAGCGTACAGTCGTCGGCATTCATTAAATAGTGTCAGGGAGGGTGCCCTGAAGGCCAATTCTCGTAATTTAAAACGTTCAAAATCTAGTCGCAGTCTCATCTCAGCGACAAACAAATGGCAAACATTTATCAAAATGTAGGGAAATTAGAGGTATTTTTGATAGATTGAGACTGAGATCAGACTGTGAAAGATCTTAAAATTACAAGAATTGCCCCTCTGATTATTGGCATGTGCTACACTTGCGAACACAAGGCAGCCAATAATGTCGCTCTATTTATTCTTTCATGATCAATTATTTTGTTTTTTTATTGTTTCTTTATATTTTGTGGCTCTTAGGAGTGAGTCCTGAGTAGCGAATAGTCTTGCTTGATCTCTTGTCTAATCGGGTCACCTCAATTTGATTTTGTATTGTGTTAGCCGTTAAGCATTTAACGATCCTTTTCATGTATTATTTACGTATCTAAACTATGTAAATATAGTAAAGTTCACAGATTTTTTTACTTAAACAATCCATAATTTACCATTTAAATTAAAATTCCCGATATAATTGCTCAATAAACAAACTGCTCCTGAGAAAACAATAATCAATAACAGTGTATATTGACAGAAAATGTTCAGACCGTAACTTGGAATTACGCAGCGTTAAATCCACCACCAACAACTCGATTCAAAGAACCACCCCACAAGAGAAATCCAATACAAACTATAGAAATAAGCAGTAATTAAATAATGTCAGCAGTGAGCACTCAATGCGTTCAGCAAAAAGCAGCCATGATGTTTTATTTGCGTGGAGCTGCCGTTCGAATAATTACCGTACAACCGGTTTATCGCCTAGAGGACACAAAATAGATGGGTACAGAAGGTCGGCTCCGTACAACGAACGCAAACGCAAACATACATAGACACGCTTCACGTACAGTGAGTGTAATCGCACTCACGAATAGCTGGGTCCACACCGGATCTAGTGTGCTGATCCGAGCACACGCTCGCAATGGAGCGCGCGCTCCGTGGACGGCCTGTGCGAGCGCTGTCCGTTTTTTGACAATTAAATTCAATTTAGCGCACTCAGCTTGGACGGTAGTATGCGGTTCAGGCTTTCGGACAATATGGATAACGCTCAGTCACCCATATCGAGCGTGTATTCAAACTGAACCTAATCTAGCTATAAATTAAAAATTAAAAAAAACCCCGACTCAAACAAAAATCTCTAAAACTAAAATAATAATATACAGGGCTAAGCATTGCCATACAACGTGGCAATGCCGCCAGTCTCTTGGGAACATTACCAGTCGACAGCGATGCGGATGAATTTTTCGACGCTATATTTTAGTTTCTATATACAGGGTGTCCAGTAAATAGTACGACATATTGCAGGGGGTGATAGCTTGGGTCAATACCTACCAAAACAACGCAATATATGTTCCGCAAAATGTTACGGATTTACAGTTATACAAAATTTTCCGAAATATCGAAAAATCTCTACCTTGAAACAGATTTTTAGGCATCTCGTAATGAAAAATTCCTTTTCTAGTATTTTTTGACATCAAATTATTCGTGAATAGTTACTCTATTCATTGATAAGACTTTTTTCTATCAAAAATATGAATTTTTTCAAGAAACACCATTTTTTGTTTAAATTTTCGCAGAGCGATTTTCTGATCGCTTAACTTTAACCTACAGTGGTGAAAAAAAAATTACATTTTGCGGAACATATATTGTGTTGTTTAGGTAGGTATTGACCCAAGCTATCACCCTCTGCAATATGTCGTACTATTTACTGGACACCCTGTATATTGGCCCTTTAAGTTTAATATAAGTTGCAGGAAATATTTTGATCCAGGCGTCCTCACGTCTGGGCACGGCTAATGAAAATTGGAAGTTAACAGCAGCTATGTTTTCTACAATAGCATGCATTAATTATTGCTGGGTTTAAGCCTCATCTGTTTGGCGTTTTCATTAGCCGTACCTCGACGTGAGGACGCTTGGATCAAAATATTTCCTGCAACTTAAACACACACACACACATAGCGGTCAAACTTATAACACCCCCCTTTATGCGTCAGGGGTTAAAAACGAAGATCGACATTGGAGCGCGCAGCAGGACCGCGGGTTTCCTAAAACGGATCGTGTGAATGCTCCGAACCAAGATCGGCACCCTATGATCGTGGATCGTGGAGCGCCGATCTAAATTTGGATCGTCCGGTGTGGACCCAGCTATTGACATTTGTTTAAAACTGATTGAGATCTCCGCACGTACATGTCTATGTGTGCGTGCACCTGTTTTCTCTCGTTGCATGGAGCCTACCTTCTGTATTTCTATCTATTTTGTGTAGGAAATGACATTTTCGGGAACCAATAAATTCTTAAACGGTGTCTGGTAGTTGTCACAAAAATTTTGCAACGAAATTAGTGGATTTGGAGTACAGTAAAAATGGTTTATTGTTAAGCTGTTTCCATTAAGGCTGAGCTAGTAAAATGTTAATGTCAGTGACAGTTAAAATCAATTATTATAAACGCTTTTTAAACTATTTCTAGAATGGTATGTTTATTTATTTTCTGTACTTTTCAAGATAACATTGAACTGCTGAAAGTACAACAGGTTGTGGACACATTTCTAAATCAACCTAGCCGTTTTTTCAACTTGCGATAGTTTACTATCAAAATCTCGATTACCAAAGACTGTCCAGTTCGTGCTTAAAAATAACTACTGTTGAGCTAATTTAACGAGTGTTTTATCTTTTTTTTTTAGATCGACCAGTGTCCTGGACATTTATGGCTCCATCAGTGAGCCCTCACCGTGATCCATCTGACTCTTCCAACCCTGGTCTCAGGCTTTACAAGTTTGATACCAATACGGGGAAGGTACGTCATACTACCTCTGTTGGTCTAGAAACTACAGATTTACAGCAGCAAACGTTGTGTTTATGATTATCATCATTACCACTAAGTCAAGGGTATAACCACAGTTATAGATAGACCTAGATAATGCAAGTATCACGGATCTGTATGAAAACCAAGCGTGCCATTTTTGACTACCTACTATGACGTCACAAGCACTAGTTCGTGATGGGAAAATCAAATCGATTCAAAGACCGGCCGCGTGCGGCGCCCGTCTCACCCCACCCCCGGGGCCAGCACCAGCGCTCACGCTTGCCCAGCCAGCAGTAGTACAGGACAAGAGGCCTACCACAAGCTCTTAACGCGATCCATTTTAGGACCTAAACTGAACTGTTCTTCTAATTCGTACCATGACGTCAGTTTAACGATTCAGTTTAGGCCGTGCCATCTGCTGACAGCAATTGTCCCAAACTGAGTCGCAAATTTTGGTTTCATTCATACTTGTTTGGTATCATGACATCCATAGAGCAGCTCAAGCGATGCAGTTTAGGAACCTAAGCTGAAATGTCTTGTTTTTGAATCGTTTTTAATTAGATCATGGTAGGCCACCTGAGCGCGAAAGTGGCGGCTTACGATTTGTGTACGTAAGCTGGGCACGCGAAGTAGTTACTCTTGAGCTATGTAGGTATATCTATATCTGAGTATAACTTTGAAATTTTGACCATGTTTTTATCTTTGAATATTGTGTTGTTCCTTCCCCACATTTTTAACAATACCCTATAAAAGCTTGTTTTGTTCTTATATTGTTATTATTTTAAGCAAAACATTGCAACTCTTTCATTGGCACCCGTAAACTGATACTATGTTTTAAAAGTAAGTACCTAAGTTTATCTCATGAAAGCTTTTTGGCCCAAGGTGTTAGACTACACCCAGTACTTCTTCGACCTGGCGGCTGCCAACCGTAACCTGGCAGAATGGACGGCGGAGTATAACCTGACCCAGTACTACGGGCTTCACGAGGTCTCTGCCATCTCCCTGCACAATCTGGCCGATAAACTGCAAATAGGGACGCCGCACGAGACTAATATATTTCAAAAGTAAGTATTATAGAAGAAATAGTCATTTGTTTCTGGATTCCTAGTAGCAAATACGTTTAAAAAATAGTAGAAACACTGTAAAAGATACTAATAAAAACACACAGAACAATAATAAAAAATAAAAAGTGTTTAGGTATACACAAACAATTTTTTAAAGATATTTTATGTTCGGGGTTGGGGTGAGATCAAGATAAACTAAGACTAAAGATTATAAAGATAGGTATATTTCAGTAATACAAATAGGATAAAGATTAAAACTAATGAGGTGAATGAGATGAGATTGAGTCGCGCCCGATATGCTATCCGAAAACGTACTGCCTGATTGTCTTAGGTAATAACATAAAATATTCAAGGCATAAAGCGCGGTGTCGCAATTACGCTGACATGTTTATTAGTGTTCGGTGATTGACCCGATCATATTACCTCTGCCAAACTGCAAAGCAGTTTTTTGGCAGACAGACTCTTTTTTTTGTCCAAATTAACATTTTTTTTTTTTTTATAATGACACTTTTTCACATACAGGTTAATAAAACAGCAGGTACTCTCTAATCCAAAAGTGCATGGACAATTCGGTCTGCAAGAATGTGATGTTACTCACTTAATTTCTTAACGTTCTTTCTACCTATGTCCAAACACCATACTCGACTCCAAAGAATAGTCTTATTTTTATCAGTAACCCCACTAATCTCTTGATTCAGCCAGACATCGAACATTCTAATTAGGACCACATTTCTTCAACAAAGTGCTAATACACACGAGCGACACGCGTCGACGACAGAGGCAACTGCATCCGTCGAAAAGCATCGATGGCAGCCGTCGACACCACGCCGCTCATGTATTTGAGACCTACACGAGCGCAGTTGACGGCTGCAGTTGCATCTGCCGGTGACGCGTGTCGTGTATATTATTATGATTTATTGAAACTAACAATATTTCTCTTTTCTCTTTCCGCCAGGTACTTACGCGCATACCGCGTCCGTCACGAAAGTTCAGAGTCGTGTGACGGCGCGTGCGCTCACCAACACTTCTGCGCCATCACGTGCTTAGAGCACGTCGCTTACCGTCAGTGCGTGGAAGCGGCCGCAAGCGCTCTCGCAGCGGCCGGCGACTCCGCTCCGCTTACTTTACCGCTCGCCAATACTTTGCTGATTTTAATCGCTTGTGTCGTGGTTATTGGGTAAATTGTATTTTTCAATGCATTTATTTGTATCTAAAGCCTTTTTCATTCATGTTAAATATGTATATTTTTTGTAAGGAACTACTGTAGAACATCGCTTACCTACTTCGATTTGATATTTTTTTTATTGAGTCATATTTTTTGTTAGATACAAATATTTTTATATAAATTGCAAATCCTTCCTTTATTGATTCGAGAAATATTTTCAGCAAGCCTTTCTCCTGTACATCATAGAGATAAATCTGCAAAGAGAGTTAAAATTACATGAATTTCCGCTCAGGACGTGCTTAAATCACGAGACAGCGATCGCAGCATGTTAGCCGCGAGCGCTTCCGTTTCGCTCAATGGCTTCTGACGTAATAATAATAATAATATAGGTTGGTTATTATTATTGCCGTTTTTGTTTAATAATTTTATAGAGGTGAGGCGAGATGCGGGATTTTGTTTCAGTATGACTCGTTGTTCGCATGTGGCGTTGTTTTTGGCTTTTCTGTTATACGTTGATTTACCTATCTGTGTAAATATACTCGATATTCAAAATGGTCATTTGACTCCTCTTTCAGCGGTTGAAACTCGTTGGAAAAATATTTAAACTAAATATTTAATTTAATAATAATTGTTTTACATATTATGATCAAAATCATTCAATTTCACGAAAAGCACTCTATTAATTTACTCAAATACATATTTTAATTTTATGAAGATTCTGAGATTTACCGTTTGACATGTAAATATTAATGTGCTTCAAAAGTATAACATAGGTAGGTAAGTAGGTTTATAATGAGCAAGGTGTAATGAGATATAGTAGCTCAGACGGCATTTGTGATAACGCTTGATGAAATGTGAAGTGAATAGGTTAGAAAAAGTTTTATTATTAATAAAAATAATTGTAAAAATAATGCTTTAGACATTCTAGTTATACAGGATTATGATAAAGTTAATTGAAGAAAAAAAATAATGATGTATAAAGTCGAGACTGTAAGTTAAGATAACAATTTCATTTCTGTCAAAAAAATTCATCTCTAAATGAAAAAAAACATTAATAGAATGTTTCATGATTCAGAAAATATAACTTTTTATAAATTAAATTAGCATTTATTAAGTGACTTCTTTTGTAACAAACTATGTCATTTAAAGGGCCGGCGGAGCATGCGTAGTTCATACAAATGTAATACCAAAATAATTTGTAAATCAAACATATTCTTAAGGTAGTGTGTATTTATTCCGATTGGATTACAGAATATCTAGGTTCCAAAATATATATTTTGGATGAACACTGATTTAAAGACGAGTTATGAGAAAAATAAGTTTTCTATAGAAATTCCTCATATCTCGTCTTTATATCAGAGTCCTTTCAAAATATATTATTATTTTTGGGAACCTAGGTATTCTGTAATCCAATCGGAATAAATACACACTACCTTAAGAATATTTTTGATTTACAAATTATTTTGGTATTACGTTTGCATGAACAATGCATTAGCATGCGTAGTTCGCCGGCGCCTTAAGTATGCTTGCTTTGAATGTAAAATCGATGTATTTTTACTGTAAATAAATTACGTAAGTAGAATTTTTATAACGGTCATTAAAACGCTACAATGGACCTATTAAACGGTATAAATTAGTAATGAGATCCTAGAAGTGTAATTGAAAGTTAGTTTGAAATATTGGACTAATTTAATTATATTGCCTCGAAAGTTTGTCCCAGGATATTGAACTTTTCTTTTCAAAGCAAATACAATTCCGAGTTTATTTGTTGTTTACTTATTTAATTAACATTGTTTTGTTTTTCTTCAGTTGTTAATTTTACAATAAAAATAAAGTACACACAATGATTTTATGTAAGAATATGCGATTTTATCGCCTCAGGTTCAACTAAAACTGGGTTTGTAACGTATTTAGTACACTGCGTCAGTCTCTCCTTATTATAAATTCTTTCATTGACTTTCATGAAAAAGAATTGATTGAATTTGAAGTTTGTTTGAATGATATTCTGTTTAATTAAATTCTCTCTGATATTCGATCCATTTATAAAAGTCTTCTAGTACAAGACTTTTTATTCCATTATTTTAATTAAAAAATTGTCAGTAGAGGTGCAATGTAACCCAAAACTCGAATATTATGAAATCGAACATCGTTTATAAAAATCATAACATTAAAATTAACATTAAATAATTATTAAAATAATTCTAGCCATAATTTTAACGTTAAAGGCGCTGTAAATAATATAAGTGTAATTTAATTTTGAAATTGTAAATGAGGAACAACTAGGACGTAAGTAAATATTGAATTGCTTATTTCAATTTATTTTACTGCGGAGACCAATTTAATCGGTGTTTGAGGATTTAAATTATTAAGTGAATATTACAGTTGTGGGCAGAATTGTGATATCATATTTAAACCAGGTATTTTCCGATTAAAATCACAAATTAATTAAACAGTGATATGAAAAGCTCGAAAAATAAAAAAGGCCATTTAAAATTGTGCACTCAACTGTAATTTTTAGCGACATTTTCGTAGCGTAATACAAAATATTTCCTTTTGAAATCATTATGAATGTTCCCATATTTGTATCGACTGGATGTTTCAATTAATTTTTAATAAAGAATTGTAATCAACACGCTGGTTTTAATCATTTATACTAGGTATCATTAGCGACCCACCCCTACACCCCTACTTCACACAGTTTCACGACTTGGCAAAACATCGAGATTTCTTCATTAAGAGTAAGTTTACACAAGTACAGACGCCAGCACATCAAGCTACCCGAAACTGTAAAAAAATCGCAATTAACTTTGAACCTTATACTTTATTAATAAAGTTGAAAATCTATTAAAGATATTTGTCAGATTATAGTAGCTTTATGTGCTGGCATTTGTACCTACAACACAACGTGCTTTCCGAGGCACGGAGAGAGTTGCTGAAAGATGGTCACCCATCCACGGATCAACCGCGGAAAGGGTAGCTTAACCAGATCGATCGACCCGTGCGGCTGTTATTACTTAGTCACAAGCCCCTCAGAACATGCAATTAGGAGTTCACACAGTTACCCAAACAGTTACTCAGAACATACAATTAGGATAAAACAAGCTCACCTAGTGGATGTCGGTCTTCTTCAAAAACTCGTTGCAGAAAGTCTGATGACTTGACTAAACAGCTACAGACTTGATAAACTTGTTTATTGATTTTATTCAATTTCGAGCGGCCATTTGTTGTTTACATCTTTGGCAAATCTGCCGCGGTCGGACTTTATGCGTTTGTATGAAACTGACAGGTGTCAAGAACGCATTCTCTCGACGCCCGGACTGTTGCCACTCAAAACACTGCCCTGTGTTGCCAGTTTCCCACAAAAAGATTATGTTGCTCGTGGCAAACAAGCACGTGTGCGATTGTAAGTGATCACTATCACCTTAGAACACTTGCAATACCTGGGAAAACAGCGGGGCAATTGCGTAACACATTATCAGTCGAAATCGGTTTCATTTTGACAGTTCAACAACATTCATTGCGTTATATACGTGTTGATTAGACAAATTTTTCGAACTTATGAAACAATGGATTAGCAATTTGCTTCAAAATGATTCAGATTCCGATTTATAGTGTGTTACGCATTTAGGGTGCTGTTTTACTGCAATCTGTTTTTTTACGCCAAGCAACATTGTTGTTCCAATTTGAAGAGTATGAGTGCCCGTTCAGCTTTATCTTCGGAATGGCAACGCATCTACGATGCCTCTTATAAATCTATCCAAAGAATCTCTTAAAAAAACCACAGAAGTGATAAGACCACCCATCGTGTCAACCTATGTAAATTTTCTACATTTATTCCTGTAATTCTTATGGTGTACATAATAAAAAGTATTTTATTTTAGTCTACGGTGGGAAAACTTTTCGAACAATCTCCCTTTCTCAGTCGCTCATAGGGTCACATGTATAGAGAGAGAGAGAGAGAGAGGGAGGTAGGTACTTTTGCCTATCTCCCTAGAATAATACAGTTTATAGTACTCTGTCGGAATGTACGTGACGTCAGTAAATCCAAGCGGATTAACTCCATCCTTCGGATTGCGGCAACAGTAATACTGCCATTGTCGTAATTTTTTTGGATACGCCGAGGATTAAAAGAGTATTTTTAGCAATCAATCAAATATAGAGCTTATATGTAAGAGCAATAGAATTACCTACTTATAAGGATTTGCTCACATTAAAGATGTCTTGAATTCATATTATTAGGCAAAATCATTAGTTGTTTATTATAATATTATTCGCTTTTCGATGACTCTAGCTGAAGTTTTTAAGAACGAATTACCTAGTTTTCCACTTAATGAAAATGATTAGCAACACAATTTACGTCCACTTAATAGGTATAATATTCTCTCTATTAACGCACTCTCACATCTAATTTGAACGGAACGGGGACAACGGGCATAATTTGAAAAGTATATATTACAATAAAATAATGGGGATAGCGTACGGGGACAACGGGAAGTAATTTTAATTATTTTATTAAATTCCCTATGTCTTTAATGGGGGACATGGCCTACGGGGACAACGGGAGTACAGGATAATACTTTTGAGTGAAGTGAACGCTTATCATCTAAGCTATCATATCTCAACACGACCTTACTGAGCACAGGGAGCATTTCAGCTCCAGGGTGATAATACACATGTGATGCTTTTGGTAGGTATTGCAGAATATCTCCATAGGCAATGGGCGTTAATAATCTACCTAATCTGCATTCGCGGCTTATTTGCCAAAAATGTAAACAAATATCAGTTTATGGAAAAATCTAATTCCTACATAATAAAGTTCAGTTTACGCTACCACTTCAAATATTTTTATAAGTTTTCAATAGTGCTAGTCACTCTGAAATCAACTTAATTACTATTAAAATAAAGTTGATATTTGTTTAGCTTGAAATACCATAAATTTGAAACATAAATTTTGAATAAACTTTATAGGTTTGCCTGCTTGGTAATAATTATAAGCTTGTGACTGTCCCACTGCTGGACAAAGGTCTCTTCTCATTCAAAGAAGGCACGAACACTCTAGCCCAAGGCGGATTGGCAATTTCAGAGTTATATTAAAATTATAAGTCCTGCGAGGCAATTGCGTCACGTACTTTCTTTCAGAATCCAACGGATTTTGAAGGAAATTCCTAATCCATTCCTTCATTTGTTTGAAAAAAATCGTTTGCTCACAATAAAAGACATTGCAATTGTTAATAACCCCGAAAGTTTTCTCACACTGTTTTCCTTCATCGAGGTCTGCTTAGCATAATCAGCGTATAATGTTCCCACTGCTGGGACTCAGGTCTCCTGCGAGAGTGAGAATGGGCTGTAATCCACCACGCATGCCCAGTGCGGGTTGGTAGATGTCACATGTCATCGAACTTTTGGTTCTAGGACATGTCGGTTTCCTCACGATGTTTTCCTTCACCGTTTTGAGAGCAGTGGCGATGAAATAATTTACACAAAGTAAAGCGCCTGTCTGGGTTCGAACCTACGACCTCCAGTACTGTTCCCTGATGTCTGCTTGATTACTTTAATCTAACTTATTTACACAATTTTTAGTTAAAACATCACGACGTTTTCAGTGTATTTCCCTCACGTGATTTTTCACCCTCAAGTACCAAGATCAATCTTACAGAAAACTTGATCAAGTTAACGATATACCGCATAATATTAAAGGGTATCATGTTTAGCATAAACAAGTGGTGAGTATGTATATCTTGACATGCAAATTTATGCTAAGTACAAAAGTCGATACTCGGTCTCTTGATAAAACGGGAACATCTTGCAACCTATGTATATTAAGTTCTCTGACAATCAACAGATGTTTGCAGTAAAACATTTTTTTAACGAAAAATATTAAGGAACATACTATGGAGCAAAATTTGAAGATCCGGTGTATCTCATCGTCTTGGCGTGGTGAAGATACAGGGTCAAATTAAGTTAGCTTACAAAACGTCGCAGATTTGATGGGTATGTCGATTTTATTCAATTTCGAGCGGCCATTGTTGTTTACATCTTTGGCAAATTTAGCGTGGCCGGACCTTACCTACCGCTATTCTTCAGACGGCTATGTCTAATTTCTGGGTCTGAGAAGTTTCGCTACCTAGTTAAAGACTTATTAAGAGTTATTCTGTATCATAGCCAGTTAGAAAGGTAAGTGACAAAGCAGGCTATCTTGCTAAGTATTTTCATGACTGTATATAAGTTCACGTTCACCTTTATAATACACCAAAGACAGCCCAATTCACGATAAATATACTTGGAAAAATGTCTGATGGAGAGCGGAAACGATAATTTAATCGGAAGACCTATCTTTTGATTTCCGCACCCATTACCCAGAACCGCCTTTGGTAAGTAGACCTTAATTTGCTCTTCAATTGGCTGAAGAAGTTCTTAAAGAAGTGAAAAAAAATACAGTTATGGTTTTCTTGAATTTGAACGCTTTTAATAACTGTCACTCAAGGGAGATCGACATGACTTACAACTTTCAAAATAACAAAATTACAAAAAATATACTACCTAATGCCGATAGCCAATAGAATACATAGTTACGTGGGCGAAGCTTCGTGTATCATTAGTCTTACAATAAATATAAATAAGGCAGCACATGCTCATGGCTTCCCACATAAAGCATGCATGGTACGCATGAAGAATTTAGCATACCTATAGGTGAAAAAGTGTGATAATTATGTTTCACCCGCGATAAAAGTCTTATAGTCCTATTTTATTGATTCTCTTTACAAATTTCCATCCCCTTTTCACACCCTTAAGGGATAATTTCGGGGATAAAAACTATTCTATATTCTTCCCACAACTCAAACTATCTCCATACCAAATTTTATCTAAATCGGTTCAGCGGGTGATTCCCCATACAAACTTCCACCCCATTTTCACCCCTTAAGGGACGATTTCTGGGATAAAAACTATCCTATGTCCTTTCCCGGGACTCAAACTATCTCTATACCAAATTTCATCTAAATCGGTTCAGCGGTTTAAGAGTGAAGAGGTAACAGATAGACACATACTTTCGCATTTATAATATTAGTATGGATATACAAAAAAAAAAATAGATCTACGAGCTGCCAAGAAACTGTTTAGCAGAGGAAATAATTACACGTAGGTATTTTGTAAAAAAATATATTTCTGTCTTTTTTCACTATTTCCAAGGACGTCCCCAACATGACTTACTGCTCGTTCGTCATCACAAAGAACTTGCCACGTATAATCTATGTAGTCTCAAGTTCTGTGCGATGCTGTAAGCACTTTTAATTCTACATATCTTGTAGCAGCTGACGACTTCTTAATTAACTGCCAGAGGTCCTCCCTGTTGTTTTACTTTGTTTTTATAATAAAGCTGTTTTGAAATGGACCTTGTAATGTGAGTCTTTGGTCAACTGGACCCACTCGAACTGATCCCGCGGGTCCAGTTGACCAATCATTGATTTTCTGTATTTTTCTTTGGTCAACTGGACCCACATTCAAACTTCTTTTGTTTAAAGCTACCGTTAGAAGGGTATGTGTGGAAACTTTAAATTTATATTTTGCTATAATTTATATTTAAATTGAAAACGACGTTAAAATTGCAGTCTACGTTAAAATAAATTGCAGTCTGTAATGACACAGACTACAATTTATTTTAACATAAACAAAAACACTAGTTTTTTGCCCGCAACTTTCAAACTTTACAAACTTTCTGCGTGCCAAATTTCATCCGTTCAGCCATTTTTGCGTGATTGAGTAACAAACATAATAATATACTATATCGTTACGTTAACGCTACATCTTTCGGTATGCGGTCGCCACTCCAGAACCTTTCGACCTCAACGATCACCTGTTCTGCGATCAATGTGCCTTGTCGACTGCCACTTAAGTTTGGCAATTCATCCAAATATGTCGGTGACTTCATCTTTTCCTCAACTATTCATTTCCAAAATTAATGTAATCTACATACTTAAATAAAAATGAATACCCGAAATGTATGTACGCGCATAACTTCTGAACGACTGCACCAAATTGGATAATTCTTTTTTTGTTGTGTTCGTTATTGCTAGAAGGTTATTGTATAAAAGAAAATTTCGGAAATTTAAAAAAAAATGCACCAGTGCGAAGCTGCGGCGTGCCGCTAGTAAGGGAATAAATTCTTGAAAGAAATTAACCAAACAAAATTACGCTTAAAACAAGTGGTCATGACGTGTTGTACTTACGATGCTTTCAATTTTAAATCATGTGATTATTATTTATAGAGAGAAAAACATCACATCACAACCACCAATATCAAAAAGCAGCTGCAACAATTTTCCGCTTTATTGACTTTTAGATCGTCAATTTCCGGATATTAAACCTCGTTAATCACAATATCGTGTATTAACGAACGATAAAAGCTCATTAGAAATAATAATTATTTGTTTGTAGCGTACTCAAAATAAACAGTTTAGTTTTAAGCCCACTAAAACTTGAAATTATGATTGATTTATATTCATATTGATAACGATTTTATTCAAAATAAATAAAATTAAATCCTAACTTAACTAAAACTATACAGAAACTAAAATATAGCGTCGAAAAATTCATCCGCATCGCTGTCGACTGGTAATGTACCCAAGAGACTGGCGGCATTACCACGTTGTATGGCAATGCTTAGCCTTTGGCTAAGGTAAAAGCTAGCCCCTGGGGTCACGGGAAGTGTCAACCAGCCGTTTCGATATTTCCTTAAAAAGACCATGAGCACTTCACTTTACTATGTGTATCATTATTTCATCGCCAATGTTCTCAAAATGGTGTAGAAAAACATCTTGAAAAAACAGAACCAAAAATTCGAAGACATATGACATCCACCAACCCGCATTGGGCCCGCGTAGAGGATCATCATTTATGGCCTTCTCACAGAGAGGAGGCCTGTGTCCCAGCAGTGGGAACATTATAGGCTGATTATGCTATTACTTAATTATTATTTCAGCCTCTCACCGCCCTATTTACCAAAACTAACTTATATAAGTACCTACTCATAACGTGATCGATCGATAAGAATCAAAGGTCAGCAACATTGTTGCGTGAACAACTGCGTCCACGAACTTAGAATTATGTTTACTATATTGTTTATTTATTATTTTGTTATACAAATGTTGTTTAATGTCGTCGCTTGCTCCATTTAAGTATAAATGGTACGAGGTCACAAGGGAAGCCTTGGGGTTCAAATAATAAAGGCGTTTATAGCTATTGTATGAATCATTGTTTGTAAAGAATTTAGTTCGAAATGAGAGTTGATGAGATGTTGAGTCCTATTGTAAACAAATGATCGTAAATATTTTCTTCTATTTTGTTGGCACGTGTAAGACAAATTCGTGTATCACAAATATGTATTTATGAAGACATAATGGGCTTTTGTAAATTTCGTTATTGTTTGTAAATTTTGTTTCGCTTTATGGGATTCAAATATCTTTATTAATTCGTTTATTGTGTGTGCAGTTCAATCATTCAAACACAAACGTATAAGTAAATCCGAAAAGATATGCGCTTCGGTAATCTTCGTGTATCTACTTTCCAATAATCACGAACGTGGCACCACAGAGTAACTCCCCCAGAAATGCAAAACTTCTAAGTTTTTTACTTCCACGCTTTGTAGTAATGCACCTATCATTGCGACTTTGTATGAAGTTTTCCCTCTTTCAGATTACCTACTCCGGTCAAAGATTGTCATCTGTCACTAAAAAGTTTTTTTTTTGTGAGTAATTTTGTAACCTTGGTAATACAAAAAAGGCAAGTACTTCAATGGCTGTAACAGACATAATAATTATTAGATTTCATCATCGTTATTATTTTTGAATACAGACGATGATTTCCGAAGCGCAACTTTTCTTGGGATATCTGTACCTACAAATCGTAGTACGGATCTACATATTTGTGAAGCAGCTCGTCAGGGGAAGCGCTACCAGTACCACATACGTATTTTTGCTGAGAAGCAGGATTGCTGTGTTCCAGTGGGTTCCAGCCTTCATCATTATCATCAGCCTATAGCAGCCCACTGCTGAACATAGGCCTCACCTATTCTCATCCTGCGAAGATCGTCGCTCCACTAAGCCTGAGGGCGTCCTACCTGGCGTTTTCCGGTTTATGGGTTCCAGGACGTGGAACATTTTCGGCTTTCTCTTTTTCTTTTATTGTAGAATGCAGGTATAGAGGTATGAGGAACAGGGTGTAAAGTTCACTCATACTCTATAGAAAAGGGAGGATCCTCCGACCAGACGGGTTTTGTGTCTGGCGGGTAACTGCCCGATGATTCATGTAGGGCCGTTGTATCTATGCTAGTTACGCGGTAAACTCTGCTTGCGAGATGCAGGATTTGCGTGACGTCAATATGACGCGTTGTTCGCATGTGGCGTTGTAGATACCACTACACAGGCGTCCAGAGGCATCGTTGATCATTACCACCAAGTGGGCTGTCAGTTTATTACGCTGAAAACCTGCAAAATACAATTCCTCCAGTAACAGTATATTGATATTCAAATGAAGAGCAAAAAACAATTGACAAACAGTCAATAGGTCCACTAACCCGAAGCTATCCTATTGGCAAACTAGAAAGTTCAACAGAATAAATATACGTTGAAGATCTAAGCGAAGTTAGCGCAAACGAAGTTCGTGCGGTCACTGCAAACAGTACTGTTTTAGTTTACCGGTTAACCGTTTAATATCGACGTCCTTTAGTAGTTACTTACAACAGAAATACACTTCAAAGAGTAACTTTGGGTGTACATTTCTGTTGTACGAGAAAGTTACCAATAAAGATTCATCATCAACCAATAGCAGTCCACTGAAGGATATAGGGCTCTGCAATTGCACGCCATCCTGCGAAGATCGTCGCTCCACCTAGCCTGACCCTCAGACCAAATAAAAAAGTCAATACAGTGAAGCATGCCTAAACTACACCTCCGCTCTGTGCATACACGCTCACACGCACACATTGTCAACCATTTACAATCAAACTACATCTCACTAAGTGCACACATGTTTACGAAACCGGCCTCACTTTAATGTTGACAGCCCTCTGTCTTTGTTTTTTATTTGGTCTGAGGCCTGAGCCTACCTTGCGTTTGTCGATTTGCAGTCTCCACTCAAGAACAAACACGTCTACCACGATGTTCATCGGTTCACAGACACTCCAAGTATAGCTCGTTCCATGGCTCCCTGAGCGACCTTGAATTTATGGATAAGCAGTACCGTGAGTGTCCACGTTTCGGCTCCGAAAGTTATAACAGGCAGGACGCACTGATTAAAGAATTCATACAGATTACTTTACTGACAAAATCCTTACAACCGCTAATTTCAGCCAATGAAAACGCTCCATTTTCCTCTCCGTCTAACAAATATCCGATGCAATACATGGAATCATCACTTATATAAGTGTTTGCTTCTCATTTTTATCCGTTTATTTTTCTGATATAAAGGCGTGTAGCACAGGAAACCGCGTTGACAGCCTGCCGGCGCGCGGTCCTGCCCGGGGCTCGTATTGACTTTCCCATGCAGCTTTATATTATGATCTTCTTCAATATTCTGATAGGTATGTACCTTTATATAAGGTCCTTATATTTTGGGTAAGGTTTTTGTAAAGATGGATAAAAATATTGTGTGGATATTATAAGCGAATAAACAGTAAAAAATCTGCCCAGCCTTTTTCAAACTATGTTGGGGTCGGCTTCCAGTCTAACCGGGTGCAGCTGAATACCAGTGTTTTACATAGAGCGACTGCCTATCTGATCTCCACGACCCAGTTACTGGGTAACACGATACCACTTGGTAAGACTGGTTGACGCTGACGATCCGTATCGCGATGTGGGAGGGGGTGGTGACGTGATGCGAGAGCTCAGTGATTCGTCAACTTGTGACAACTATCACCCCTCCCGCACCGCGCAGCCACCTCAGGCAACGTCTCAGTTAAGTAGTCGGCTTATAAACTCTTTTATTCTTTTCCTACTTTCTCACTGTTGTGCAGCAAAATCGAAAAGGACAACAATAATAATGAAGCGAGCACTTTTCACATGGAGTTCCATGTCCGTGCCTTGGCTATGGCTATAGCACAGCAAATTGACGTAAGGTGTCAATTTGCTTAACTATTAATTTCCCTGACTTTACATAAATCATTCAGTGAACAAACATAGGGGCAATTCTCATAATTTTAAGATCGTTCACAGTCTGACTCAGTCTCAATCTGTCAAAAATACCTTTAATTTCCTACATTTTTTTCCCTATGTTTTTAGCTTTGATTGTCGCTGAGATGAAGTTGCGACCAGACTGAAATTGGCATTCTGGTCCAGAAAAAACAAAAGTTAAAGCAAAAATCTTATACCCAGCCTGTGAATAATTAATTCTCATTTCTATAGAGCTTTAGAAAACTCCTACATCGTAAATCTCCAACTGTATACCTAAGAATCTAAATTCAATCCTTTCTCACTTTTAATATTCATGTATTCAGTAGATCCTATCAGGGAAATATCCTCAACACTGACCTACCTCTGGATACTTTGTTCCATTTCGCTCAAATAACTCCAAAACTCTGATGCGGGTTGCCCACGAAATAAATTTAAGACCCTACTCTACCTACTTTCTACTACTGCTGTAGATACAATATTTTAGAAGATATTCTTGTGGCGAAAACGATTAGAAATTATTTGGGAGGGTAAGTATTTAGGCATTATGATATTGTATGTAGGACAAACGGCAAGAAACACCACTGCAGAAATTGCTAAACCACTAAAATTAACAATCTGGAAAAGGTACATAGCCAGTATCAGATTGATCAGCTATGCAAAAACACTGCACATTTTTAACAGACTTCATTAACCGACTTCAAAAAAGGAGGTTCTGTATTCGACCCGTATGTATGTATGTATGTTTGTATGTCCGTGATTTTTCTCAAAATCTCATGAACCAATTTTGATAAACCTTTCATTAATGTAATCTAAATACTTTGAGGAAGGTTTTAGTATATAATACATTATGTAATTATTCTTATGTTACGATGTTATATGGATAAATGTACT
Organism: Hydraecia micacea; assembly: GCA_914767645.1. Lineage (NCBI taxonomy): Eukaryota > Metazoa > Arthropoda > Insecta > Lepidoptera > Noctuidae > Hydraecia > Hydraecia micacea. The sequence continues at coordinate 4,143,417 of OU611783.1, read as the reverse complement.
GCATCTCCGGCATTTCTATGCGAATTTTGATGATTCTTCTAGTCGGTGTCTTTAAATTCTTCAATGCACTAGTATTAATTGAATTTGTGTGGGGTAGGTAGTGTAGGTACAGACGCCAGCACATCAAGTTACTAGAATCTGTCAAATTTCTTTACTAGATTTTTAAAAAGTTGATTGGAAAAATTTGACAGTTTCGGGTAACTTGATGTGCTGGCGTTTGTACAAGTAAAAAGTGAAAAATAAAAACTAAAAAAAAACCGACTTCAGAAAAAAAACACTACAGTGTCAAATTTCAGAAATCGGTGTCAAAAAACGAAAATGTGGAACCAACGACACCAACTTCCGAAATGAAAGCTGTTTATCACTTTGCAGTGTTTTTTTCTGAAGTCTGTTGAATTTTTTTGTAAAAAAAAAAATATTATAGCTCTTATACTTAATCCCTATTACGTATTATTAAGAGCCTGTGACGTCAGGCCAAGGGCCTTCCTACTCTGTTTGCACTTCTCTCTATTTACAGCTGCTAAGGACCAACGAGGTAATTCTGTAGCAATGGCTTTCATTTTGACAGTTCAACAACATTCATTGCGTTTTTTACGTTGCTGACTAGACCAATCTTTTGAACATATGAAGCAATAGATTAGCAAAAAATGAACAATATATGAATCATTTTGATTCAGATAGTCTGTTTATACTCCGTGGTGTTACCCAATCAGGGTGCAGTTCTTGTTGAGCTCATTCCGTCATCTCCGTCTAGACCTGTTGTAATGTCGTTTCCCATAATAAGGGTCAATCCCGACTGAAAGAGCAGCGGCCCGCGCACAGCGGCCGTAAGAGCAAGTGACTTTCCTCTTTTGACTAGAAGCTAGCTAGAAGGCTCGTGCAGCCTCGCGGCGCCGGGCTGCTCCTCCTTTGCCTTCAAAAGACTATGGATAATGGCCGCTGCCGGCCGCTGCTCTTTCATTGACCCTAAATGTCTAATCCTTATGACCATAAATTTTACTATTATGTTTCATAAACGACGATACGATGTTCTCAAGCAATTTACGTCCTTATATAAAGGCAGACAACTTATTAGTTTATACTTTGCACTAAACTTATAAAAATGGGTAAGCGTTGCCTTTAAAGCCTACACAATCATTATTTAAAATGCGCCTTCTTTATTTACTTGAAGATTCTTGCGCCTAAAGTGCCCCAAAGGTTAATTTAAACAGAAGGTACTTGCCAAACAAAGAAAAAAAAAACATAAATTCACGCCACTTCCACTCAAATACAATTTTCTTTGAAAGTGATGTAATTATTCTCTTCCTTTATATTTTTTTTGTCCTGTAAGTATTTTTTCTGGAAACTTGTCGGCAGTAGGTACTAATTGAGGCACGGATTTTATTTAAGGTGTCGCTATGTCAAGTCAGGGAAGTTATTTGTTAAGCGAATTGACTACCAAATTAAAATGGCCGTCCTTTAAAAATTACAACTTTGTCATTCTTTGACACGCGAATCCCGAGGCGAGGCGATTACGTTATAATTCCGATTAGTGTGCGTTGCAATAGGGACTTTCATACAAATAATACTGAATAGCTCGAGTTGATACGGTGACGATCCCTTTCCGAGTTGATATGTACGCTATGACCTTTAGTGTGCATACACACGAGCGGCACGCGTCAACGGCAGAGGCAATTGCAGCCGTCGACACTCGTCAACGCGTCGGCGACGAATGTTAAAGTGTTAAATATCAATATTAAATCATCATCGTCATCGTTCTCCTGCCTTTATCCCAATTTATTTGGGGTCGGTGCATTCGTCATTCCGGCAGTCACCCCCACAGTCCATCATAATTATTAGATACTATTACTATTTCATAAAATGTGCATATAATAATCCAATATGTAATGTCCCTAAACTTCTAAGACTTTCCTTCTTTACTAAATTCAAAATAGCATCAACTTCAACATTAATCGATAAAATAATTACGCAACCATCATGATTCTGCACAAGTGCTTACCCTAAGCTAAAATTCAGCCAATTTCGTTCATTAAGTAAGTAGTTATGTGGGCTTACTTATGAGAGCTTGTGTAAGTCTTCGCAGTTATGACTAACGAGTAGACTTTAGCCTAAACTTTCATCTGTGTCGAACTTTGAAAATTGTTCTAGACGAAATTATTATTAATTAAGTTTACTGGTATGTTATTAATAGTTAAATGAAGCGTGTCTTGATAAAACGTTTCTTGGAAGGCCTTGAATTATGTAAGGTTCATGAGTTTATTATTTTTATACCTTCCATCTTTTGATCATCATCTTCTAATGATATAATTAATAAAATGAGTATACAAAACCTTGTAAAAAATTTAAAAGAATAATGGTGGAGTTGCTTGCCCATTCTTCTCCATACGAACACTACCTTTTAGAAAGGGTTAGTAGAATCAATTCTATTTTAGGGTTGGTATCAGAATGACTGGATCGCTAAATTTGACGTTCAAAAGTGCCTTTTATGTGCTTATCCTACTAATCCTACTAATATTATAAATGTGAAATTTTGTAAAGATGTTTGGATGTTTGTTACGCAATCACGCGTAAACCGTTGAACAGATTTGGATGAAATTTGGCACACCAATAGTATATACTCAGGATTAACACATAGGGTTTTTATCCCGATTTTCCCACGGGATCGACACTTACGCGGGTGAAACTGCGGGGCGCAGCTAGTTTGAAATAAATTATTTGACTTTGACTTTTGCTGTCAAGGACAGAGTTTGAGCTATTTTAGCAATCTAGTTGCGTAACAGACTCATCATCGTTCTCCTGTCTTTATTCTTATTTATTTGGGGTCAGGGTTTAGCGAGGTTTCATCGCCAATAGTCACCATCTATTATAACATAACATAATCAGCCTATAATGTTCCCACTGCTGGGACACAGGCCTCCTCTCTGTGAGAGGGAGTGGGCCGTAATCTACCACGCAGGCCCAGTGCGTGTTGGTAGATGTCACATGTCTTCGAATTTTTGGTTCTAGGACATGCCGGTTTCCTCACGGTGTTTTCCTTCACCGTTTTGAGAGCAGTGGTGATGAAATAATTTACACAAAGTAAAGCGCCTGTCTGGGTTCGAACCTACAACCTTCAACTTGTAAGTCGCGGCCTTTTACCACTGGGCCACCATTACTCTGTAGGCTCAGCATAAAAAAAATATAATGCTTCTTCCACACTCACATAAACACATGCATAACCCTCCACAGGTCACGAAAAAACGAATTTTATTTAAATTCAACACGGCGAAATACAAAACGAATGGGTTCGGACGCAATTAGCGACTGCGCAGCACACACAGGGTTAACATTACGGGTTTTTGTGATTCCATTCGTAATTCACGTTTAGCTGTATTTGATGACACGCTAAAATCACGTACTGGGTGTTTTTCGGCGTTACTCTTTTTCGATTACGCGAAAATGGTAGTTTTAAATTTTTTGTGATATTGTTTTTAAGTTTTTTTGGGTTGTAGCTACCATCCAAATATCGTAATAACCTCTGTGGGTTGTTTTGGAAAGAAATCATTTTTTTTTTTTGTGTCTCAGCATTACCTCTCGTCTCTTAGGCGAGCTTATTTATGGTATTGTGTAAATGGTACACCACAGACTACCTACAGTACTTGTATGTCCTTCCTCTTTTTAATCCATCCAAAGGTTGTCTTTAAAAGATCGCTTTTAGCGATAAGACCGCCCATTGTGTCACCCATTGTAAAATTTCTATATTTATGTCTGTAATTTATATGGTGTACATAATAAAGACTATTCTATTCTATTCTATTCTTATTAAGTTCAGTAACAATAGAAAAAGAACTAATGGACTGATATTCTAAATCATAGAAAGTTTCACTAAATGGCCCTTTTGTAAATAATAAATCATTGTAATAAGAAAAATCATTCATCATCAAGCCCATATTTCAGCCAATTTTCAACCAAAAACAAATTCGGATAGATCTTTATCATAATAACCTTTTTGACACTAACCCTTTTCAGCGATTAAAAACAAAGATACGGCCAAATCTTCCTCGGTTATAAAATCTCATTAAAAAATTTGGAAATGACAACGAAACTCGGAACGGTCTTCCACTTAAAAATAGAATAAATTCACGTCTGAAGAGAAAGTGTAGCTAGCACGGTGATCAATCTTAATTCCTTGGGACAGTCGACTCAAAAGAATATATTTTTACGTTGGCTTGTAGGGACGTTTCATTATTTTCATCTTCTCCCTACGTTATAAAAAATACCGTATTAAGGCTCTCCCCATCAGGCGCGTTATTATCGGTCGATAATATCGGATGCGTCATTGCGATAATTGTCTGTTTTCAGTACATTTTGTATTAGGATGGCCACGAAGTTACACACTGCTGCGATAATAATGACGCAATACAAGTAGGACGCTTGCGTTTCTCCGTCCTGCGATATTCCGATATAAGTTCTAGAACATTTTTTATCAGAACGCGTAATAACTTAAACATACCTGCGTTAATAACGTAGTAGTGCGGAACCCAGGCCTGTAGTGTAGGTTACACGCACACGTTAGAAATATCTGACGACAAAAACGCAGCTGTGTGGCAAGGTAGCGGGACGCATTATCGCAATAACGCATCCGATATTATCGACCGATAATACAACGCCTGTGTGGGAAAGCCTTATCGTTAGGAAAATCGATTGCAAATCTGTCATGTTGAGTCTTTTGTCGTGTTTTCCGTCATTGTTGTCAAATCTTATAGAGCTCTTGATTCGTCAGCGATTCGGCATCCGGTATAATTCATGTCTATTATTCTTTTAATGTCAACAGATTCTTTGCAATATCGTCTTTCTTTTTATACTATCTCGAGATCCTTTATCTAGTCGGATATATTATTATAATCAAGTTACGGATTTGAAATTGCTTTAGTTTACTTGTTTTTCCGCGATATTACATTGCTTTTATCTAAAACACGATTAATAATACTGTTCTTATCTTTCATTTAGGCCACCATACAATCGTTTGAAAAAGACAGAGAAAGGAAGATTATCACGATTATCTATGACTTAAGTAGTCCATTATACACAAAAGCGTGACTTAATTGCGCGTTTAGGTCACACGGGCTATAAAATAGTAGACATGTCTGTGTTAAGTAGTATTAATGCACGGCGTTTAGCTAATGTCACGCCGTGCAATAATAGACTACTTAAGTCACACGTATCGTAATGTACAGTCAACAAAAGAGATAAGTATGCAGGATCGTTGGATATAGTTGAAGTTTAGTAAGAAACCGATGGATGTTCTCGAATAAAATTTTATTTTATTAATAGAGAACAAACAGCTCATTTATCAAATTAAATTTCAGTCGACAAAATCCATCGTTTTCTTACTAAACTTCAACTATATCCGACGATCCTGCATACTTATCTCTATTGTTGACTGTACCTACTATTTACGCTAAACGCATTTAGTGATTTGTAGTGCAACCTGGCTTTTGTGTCGTTTATTTTCTTCTATATACCTTTTTCCTATTCCAGACATCCAATAAAGTAAACGAATTTAGTCAGACCCACAAATTAAATGAAACATTCATGCAAATTCCATATAACCTCTGGCTAGCCAAAACTAACTCAAACCGTCTTTAACAAGTCAACGTCCCGAGCGCCATCTTGTAAGACGAACCAATAAGGTGAATGCTGACGTGTTGCACCTGAACCATTTATCCTAGAGTTGAGGGACGACCATAATCCGGCATTATGATAACCCAATTGTATCGCTAAGCATCGCCTGTAGTCACGTTCGGAGTGCGCTTAGCACCAATATTTGGCCATTAAAACAGGGTAAACAATGTTGTTCCAATGTTTCTTGTTTGAATTACCTAAAGTACTTTGCTGTCTGATAGTGGGACTTAGTGGATTAGCCGTTGGTAATGCTGGCTGAGGTTGGCTTAAATGTTTCATGAAATTAATTAGGTATACGTTGGATTTTACCTGTTTTGATGGTTAGTTTGTTCCTGCAATTATAGCAGTGTTCATAATCTCAGATAATTTAGATTCCATCACCATTTACACTCTGTCCACTAGGTTAACCGTTTTTTGACACATGGAACTAGTGATTGCAGCAACGTTATTTAAACACACATTTCGATAATTTCACTTTAATTTGTATGTAGTACAAATTACCAATTTTTCGCTTTCGAATAAAAAATGGTGCGGTTTCTATGCCTGTGCCTATCATTATTAACTACAAAACAATATAAATAAGCCGCTTTGTTAACTTTAATTTAAATTTTGCAGTTTTATAGCGGAAATCAGCGTAAAAATATCGGGTATCATTTGTGTTTTAGTGTTTATAAATATGGTCTTTACTAAAGTGTAATTCTATTCTATTTTTCTCTATGGCAATGGTGCCGATGTCGACAATTCTGCCAATGCCAGATGTGATGTGAGAAAACGTATTAAAACACAACGTTTTTATTCATAACATTTTATGAAAGTTTTAAAATCGAAATGAAACATTAATATCTTGTTTATGGTGGCAAATCCCTATCCTGGCAAATAATTTATATAGTTTATTGATATTTGAGTGGATGCAAGTTTTTTTAGACTGATTTACTTACATAATTATAATTAAAAAGATTATTTTCGATTTATTCATTTGAAGCGAATACATTCGATCCCATCACTTAGTACGATGTAATTTAATATGCAAAAAAATTCTATATTTTTTGTCAAAACTGATACGCGGTATAAAATGTAGTCGCAGTCTATCTCGGCGATAAACAAATGTCAATCATCATCTGCCTAGCCTTTTCCCAACTATGTTGAGGTCGGCTTCCAATCTAGCCGGATGCAGCTTAATACCAGTATTTTACATGAAGCGACTGCCTATCTGACCCCCACAACCCAGTTACTGGGTAATACGGTACCCCTTGGTAAGACTGATTGTCAGACTTTCGGGCTTCAAAACAATAAACAAACAACAAAAAATACGGAATAAAAAAAATTAAAAATTTAATACCTACTAATTAATAACTTTAATTAGGGATGTAAACTTTCCAAAACTGTACAATCTGAGTTTGCCAAAAGGACAAACAAGGCAAAGCTTAAGTCCGACTGTAAAGAAGTGCCTTCTGTGTATTTAGACAAAACTTTTGCCGCTTCTGTTCGGCCTCTTCCTAAATCCACTGTTTGTATTTAACAAGAAGATTTATTTTAATTTTTTGAAACTGCTTTTTTGTTTCTTTTTCGCGTCCAATTTTTTTGTGTTAAAGTTGAGCAATTATTTATTTTAAAGAAGTTATTTTGAAAGTGTGAGTTTTGACTAGCAGTTAATTTTGTTCTAGGTTCTAGAGGAGATTTATCTGTAACTTGTAAAGTCAATACCAGTCCCTATGAAGTTTCTTGTAATGTATATGGTGTTCTATATATGTAACTAGCTGTTACCCGCGACTTCGTCCGCGTGGATTTTGTATCGTGGGACCCTATTTTTTTTTCCCAAAATAAACGTAGTCTATGTTACTCCTTATTACATCAGCTATCTGCCAGTGAAAGTCTCGTGAAAATCGGTCCAGCCGTTTCAAAGATTAGCCGGAACAAACAGACAAAAATTGTAAACAATGTTATTATGGTATATATATGTACCGTAGGTATGATAACGTCTTATAAATCGATGAACGCCGGCTGCACGCACGAAAAAGCATGACTCATTGTCACGTTCCGCCTGAGCCGAGTGTGCAAGCGAGAGCGCGGAACAATCGATAGAGAGGCACGATCGGATGTTTTCTTATGACCTTACCACGTAAAATTATCGTCCGTAAACCGACTTTACAGACAACCAATGTTTTTTTTACTAGAAACTAAGTTTTTTGACATCTTACCATGGAAATTGATTAAGTCGATAACCACATACGTAAGTACAGTAGGCATGTATGTGGTAGCATTCTATGTATAGGTTTATGTTCAAAATAATGTTCCAGTCCTTACGTATTCTCCAACGTTGAGTTCGTCAAGTTCTTTTCGATTAGGAAAGTTCCCCAACTAAAGGGTGAGTTAGGTGTGCACAGAATTAGCCCAACATGGAACGAACTGTCCAAAGTTTGGTGTCAGTGTCGGTCTATCCAATTACGGACGAATCACTTTACTTATGCTTGAAGTACGTGTGTCTATTTAGTAGTCGGCTCACGTTAGTGAATAAAGACCTGCTGATTTAGATGGCAAACAGGTGGGCCCTTCCAATAGTGACGTTGATATCAGACGCTTCTTTACTTTTTGTTTATGGCTTTCATTCGGCATCGTTGACTGTTCAAGCAGTACGGTTACATACCAATCTTTTTCCATTTTTTAAATTATGATAAAAAACACTATATCTCTCCTTAAACGTAATTTATTATGTTCTTACGAGTAGCACTTGTTTTACCATTAGTTATCATCATCATCATCTGCCTAGCCATTATCATTATTATTTTATATATTTATTTATAAAGATAATATAATATGTTTTAAATATTTATAGTAGATATGTAAATGGTACACCACAGAATACCTGCACCTGTCCTATCTTTCTCTCTAAATCCATCCAAAGGTTGTCTTTAAAAGATCGCTTTTAGCGATAATACCACCTAGTCCTATTGTGTCACCCTCTGTAAAATTACCACAATAATTATATTTCTAATATTTATGATGTACGTAGTAAAGAGTATTTTATTATATCCTATTATTTTACTCGATGTGAAACGTCTGAACACAAAACAAATCAAAAGTGAAAAATTAATTAATTTGTGAACAAATCCAACAATTTTGAATTTCGCCATATTTCAGTCACGCTCTGAATTATTCGGTATTAAATGTGATGAGCAAATGAACGTTCATTTCTATGTAATTTTGTCGGCGTGATATGATCGTGGAATAAAACAAAATAAACATTCCCTCGAGTGAAGCGTTTCATATCAGCCGGAATAATCTACAAAATATCACAGTTGATACTAAGGTGAAGTGAGCTTGAAATGAGCTGTCAACAGTGTCAATCCCTAACATCAGGTATACTATTCTGTAAAAATCTCACCGTGATAATTTAGGTAAAGTGAACTGTCATTCCACCTGATGCTAGAGATTGACACTAATGACAGCTGACTTTAAGCTCACTTCACCTGAGTTTTCACGGTGAGAATTTCACAGAATAACACTCAAGGTCACTGTGATAACTTAGGTGAAGTGATCTTAAAGTGAGCAGCGGTGCTATTCTGTAAAAATCTCACCGTGATAACTTAGGGGAAGTGAGCTTAAAGTGAGCTGTCATTCCACATGATGCTAGGGATTTATACTATTGACAGCTCACTTTAAGCTCACTTCACCTATGTTTTCACGGTGAGATAAATTACAGAATAGCACTACAGTTGGAATGATAACTCACTTCAAGCTCAATTCTCCTAAGTGTTCACAGTGAGATTTTTACAGAATAGCAATACAGCTTAAGTGGTTGGGTGACCCTTTGGAAAATAACAAAATACATTTGCGCGTTTACTACCTGCTGTAAAGTCAAAGTCAAAGTCAAATCATTTATTTCAATTAGGCACACTAAAGGCACTTTTGAACGTCAAAAATTATAGTAAAACAATTGATTCTAGTCGCCCATTCCAAAAGGTAGTTTTCGTATGGAGAAGAATGGGCAAGAAACTCCACCGTTACTCTTTTAAAATGTTTTACAAGTTCTGTATAGGTACATTAATTATATAATTATATGTGAAGACGATGCATCTAGAATAAAAATTAGTCTGCCAACAAAAGGTAAAAAGAATTAAAAATAAAGCAATGACAGGTAAATCAATTATGTGATAGATACATGGTGCTCACATATTTACAACTAAAAACATAAAAAAACATAAAAAATATAAATAAAAACATGTGTAAATACATCTAAAGTGCACAAACAAATGTACATGTTTCAATGTTGTCTTCTATTGAAGACCAAATATAAATGTATGACCCATTATTTATTAAAATATCGGTTTAATAAAGGCCCAATTAAACTACTTCTCACAGACATCGTTGATGAAAACTAGTAGTGATAAGGACCTCAGTTTCTCAAAGTAACAAAAGTTATAGCGCACGTTGATTCTCTTCCTCGCAATTAAAACGAGAAGCTGAAAGTGAAGACATAAGAAACATGATACCTACTTCAAGGCAATGTTTAACACGCTTTCATTAAAACGCTTTTATTATCTCAGTTTTTTTAACACGCTTTAACACGCTTTTATTAACACGTTTTAACACGCTTTTATTATCACGGGTTTTTTAACACGCTTTTATTATCACGCTTTTATTAACACGCTTTTATTATCACTGTTTTTATAACACGCTTTTATAAACACGCCTTTATTAACATGCTTTTTTAACACGCTTTTATTAACACGCTTTTATTATCGCGCTTTTATTAACACGGTTTTATTATCACGGTTTTTTTAACACGCTTTTACTAGTAAACTCCTCCAGTTTAGGCTCATATGATTCGTTTTGACGAGTCCAATTTATTGCACTTGGTGTTGAAGGTCTGATGATGGAGCTAGGAGGAGGATAGTTGAACTCTCCAGTGGCTACTAGTAATCCCCTCGAGTTTGGGCTCATATGATTTGTTTTGACGAGTCCAATAAAATTGGCTTGGGGAAGGAGGGTCAGATGATGGAGCCAGGAAGTGGACAGCGGAACACTTAAGTGGCTCCTAGGAAACCGCTCAAGTCATAACTTGGTTACTTTAGATTTATTTATTGAAAGAAGAATATAAGTACTAGAGTAAAAAAAACACTATTATCACGCACAAAAATGATAAAATAATTAAATTAACTTCTGTACCTACGTTTCATCAACATGAACATGGTCAACTAACTGGCTTAGCCCACTTTCATTTATTTCAATCTTGCGACATAGGTATCGCTTTGGTTTCCAGCTATGTCTCGACCTCATAGCAAAATATCCTGTCTTGCTTGCTTACAATCCAAAATTTACCAAAAACACTGCGATTTCGTTGGATTCTTAATATATAAACACAGATTAATCACCTACCACAACAATTACATCCCAAATACCTACCTCACCGAATTTTAATTCCGAAATACATAATACCTTTTACAAGATAAGTAGTACCTGTCTTAAGACGCCGAGGGTCGCATTTATTCGGTAATTCGCCTAGCAACTTCGTAAATGCAGGGATTAAATTGCCCGGGTCGCTTCGTAGGAAAAATGTATGAGGATTGAGAAGACAAGGGACCATTTTCAGGGAACTGAGACCAGGGGAAGCTCAATTAGTGGCGGGGGCGGGGATAATTCGCGACCTCTCGTTTGCGTACTTATTTCGTGATGGGGTGCTTACGGGAGAAAAAAACTTGGAATGTGGTAAACAATAATTATGTTGTTTTTGAGTACGGGGTGGATAAGGTTTCGTAAGGTTTTACACTAAAAGAAATAAGCAGTAAATAAAAATGAAAAAACATTAATCTGAACTGCTTTAAACAGTTCCATTTGAGTCTAACGTTCAATACAGTATTTTTTACTGATCCGAAAACAGTTAACGTTTTAAGTTGCTAAAAGGTCACAAAATTCACTGTTTTATTCATTTGGTGATATCGTTCAAACCATTGAAATTTACTTACATTACAGTAATGGTGGTTTTCCTTCTTTTTGTTGTTTTTTCAATTATTAAAAGTTACCGTTTTGTCTTTTACTGTTTCACAAACATTTCTTCATACTGTACAAAGTTTGTCTTAATGAAATCGGTTTAATGTGCTGTAGTAAGAAACTATTTTTTTCAGTGTAGACTTTTACAAAATTATGGTTTGAAAATTAAGTGAAAACAGAAATGACGGTGCTAAAACGTATTAAGTTTTTGGTGATACTGCATATTTAAGTTACAGTAATGTAACTTATGCAATATCAAGAAGAAGAGTAATCTTCTTCGTAAAACTAACTCTGAAAATCAAACTAGCTGGTAAAGTCACATTTTCCCTATAATAAATACACACCAATCTCTGTACATACCTATCCACGATATGAAGTTGGTTACTGGTACGGCTCAACACATACGACAAGACTTACGAATGCAAACGGTTATGGGGCACCCTTACTGCCAAAGCCAATCTAGGCTATCAAAGCTTCGCAATCAAGGCAATACCAAACAAAGTACTAGGAAGACATAAAACCGAGGCAGTGATACGTAGAGGCGATCTTAGAGCTGATGTTTGGGTAACCGGCGTTCCATTGGGCACTGTGCCAGGTCGCTCGGGCTCGATGCGTCACACCGAACTTCGCTGCAGAACGTTTGTATAGTGATTAGTAAGTTTTCTGAGGATTTATAGGATTGCAGTTGCTGTGAGAATTTGTTGCAAGACTGCGAGTTTGTTAGCGAGTTCTTCAATTCATTAGTAAGTAACAATTGGGAATTCACCAATGATAAAGATCGGCGAATTGTGGCCCTTAGTCGAGAATGGACCAATTCCCATAAGGGTCGTAACTGGCGGCAAAGTGTTTTTCGTAATAGAAAAACAGTCGATTCTTACTTCTGAAATCGTAATGATATTGCCCTTTGATATCTATAGGCAGTAGATGATCCGATTTCAGTTCTCTTCTGACTACAAGATAAACTCAAATAGCTGTAATTGTTTACTGAAAAAGCTTAAATAAATTCGTAATGAACCTCAAAGTTCACTCATTTTCCGCTTCAAAATTCAAAACAACCGAACTTTCCAAAAACAGTACTTAAATTAATGCTTAATCCGATACATCTTATAATAACTTGAGCCCCTAATAAAACACTTAGAAAGATAATATTTAAGACAGTTACGGTGTAAACACGGCTGATAATTTATCTTTATGAGAAACGTTGTAATTCTAAGCTAGATATGAACTGACATTTTCCTGGGACCCCACTAAGATACAGGTACACGTATTTAGGTAATGTTTAGCACCTTATTTCGGTAACTATTTGGTAGAAGAAAAAGTTCAGATATTTACGACAATTAACCTGAAAGAAGCAAAAGGACACTAAAACTTAGTGTGAAATAGGAGGAATTAAGTTTTTTATAGTTCCAGCGGAATCTGACAGGGAGAGTTATAGCGACAGTGGAATTTGACAGAGAGAATTATAGTGCCAGCGGAACTCAACAGGGAGAAGTATAGTGCCAGTGGAATTTGACAGGGAGAATTATAGTTCCGAGAATTATAGTGCCAGCGTAACTCGACAGGGAGAAGTATAGTGCCAGTGGAATTTGACAGGGAGAATTATAGTTCCAGCGGAATTTGACAGGGAGAGTTATAGTGCCAGCGGAATTTGACAGGTAGAATTTTAGTGTCAGCGCAATTTGACAGAGAGAATTATAGTGCCAGCGGAATTTGACAGGGAGAAGTATAGTGCCAGTGGAATTTGACGGGGAGAAATTGTGACAGGGGGATTTAACAGGCAGAAAAGGATAAGCCTTTTCTACGGATCATAAAACTACATTACTTACATTACTTTTTACGTCTACTCTACTCAAAACACAAAAAAAAAAACACGAAAAAAAACGAAGAGAATCAGTAACCAGTATTTTCGTCTCTTTCAGCTAGTGTTTTACAGTTACTGAGTGATATTTGAATCTATTGTAATAAAATGTACAAATAATAGACTTCCTTTTTCTTAAAAAATGTAATTTACTTACTGAATTTCGTTGTCATGTTCAAGTATCGGGCCTGAGTTGCGTTAACTTAAAAACGGCTACTTTCTAATAAAAATAGGTACAGAAAGCTATACTGCCGTTTTAATTAAAAAGGGCACAACTAACATTTTTCATGAAATTGAGTTATATATATATCCGGATAGGCATTTTTTACCTGATTCCGGATATATATATAACTCAATTTCATGAAAAATGTTAGTTGTGCCCTTTTTAATTAAAACGGCAGTATAACTTACCATAAATAAAATATTTTTCTCTCATCTACTAAACATTCGCCTTACGACCGTACAGAAGGGTCATATTCCTTATACACATACACTCACTCACTCACTCGCGTCGACAGTTGTACCGATTTGAATGGCAAGACTAACAATAGTCGACTAGTGTATTGTTCGAAGCTTATAATAAGCAATGTTATATCTATAATAGGGACTGTAATAATAGACCCTACATTATATCTCTTTATAGTACGGGTAGATAGTTCTGTAAGCTTGACGGATAGCGGAATTAATAACAAGATAATATGATACAAATGCTTTAAGACAAACAAAACTCCTTCTCTCGTCTTTTTAGGGTTCCGTACCAAAATCGTAAATAGGAAACCTTAGGGTGCGATTCAGTCTGGCTGTCTTTCTGTCACAGCTAGATATCTCAAGAACTACTAATGTCATCTAAAACTATTCCAAATTTCATGTTGATTGAACTTGGTATTCGGAATAGTTTTAGATGACGGTTGCCCAACTATTTTGAAAATAAAAAAAAAAGTTTTTTTTTTTTGCAGTTGGGACTGAAATAGGGTCTTAAAAATTCGAAGTGGGGCTACTAGGGCATGTGGGGTATCATAATGAAAGAGCGCAGTTTGCACATTCTCAAACATTTTTTAGTTTTCGACTTTTGATGAAAAATGTAAAAAAAATAGATACCGTTCCCCCCGTTATTTCCGAAGTTTGCATAGAGAAAAATCTGAAATTATTCTATGTGATAGAAGTTTATGTACATAAAACGATGTCTCTAGATAGCACACTTTTTCAGAAATCATCAACAAAAGCTACATTAGTTCCACTATCGGTCAAGAGATGGCGCTGACCTAAAACTGCAATATTCTATACCGCAGCGCGCAGTGTTAAAATTCTCTGACTATTAAAGGCCTCGCCGATGAAAATTTAAAAACATTATTATGATGGTACGGAACCTCAGTGCGCGACTCCAACTCGCCCTTGACCGGTTTTTTTATTGGGTTTGTGTGGAGGTCCTCATGAATAACCTCCGCCCTGAGACAGGCGGGACTGTCAGACTGTGTTAGAGTACAAACAGACGAGCGCCACGCGTCAACATCAGAGCCGTCAAAAACCTGCCGCTCATGTATTTCAGCACCATACTCAAATACATGGGCGACACGTTGTTGACGGCTGCTGTTGCCTCTGCCGTTGGTACTTACGTGCCGATCGTGTGTATTAGGACTTACTGACTAAAACCACACGGTGTTTTTCAACTACCTTTAGAGGTTAGCACGCAATTTGGGGCGGGTCTAGCCGCAATGCAACGCATTGCAAAAATGCTCTTTCATCACTTTCGTACATTTTCTGTGAACAGGCGGGCCGCACCGTAATTTATTGTATGGAAATGCGTTGTAATGTGTTTAGCTTAACTCCTGATCGCTCTATCGTTGATTGCTAATGAAAAGTAGTCTTCTTTCTGTCAAACGCTGTGTTAGACAGGTTATTAAAAATGGCCAAACGCACGAAGGTCGGAATCACTGGCAAATATGGCACATGTTACGGTGCCTCCCTCCGTAAAATGGTCAAAAAAATGGAAGTCACCCAGCACGCAAAATACACTTGCTCATTCTGCTGAAAGGATGCCATGAAGCGTTCCTGTGTCAGCATCTGGTCATGCCAGCGTTGTAAGAGGACCGTAGCTCCACCACTACTGCCTCCTCCTGCAGTCAGAAAATTCCGTGAGGTCAAGCAAACATCTGACATTAGCATAAGAAAATAAACAAAAAACCATTGCCCAAAGGTACACTTTTTTTACTGTTAGCGTAACAACATGCTCAATTCTGTATTTGCTACAAAGAAGCACGTGTGTGAAACATTGTTAATTATAAGCATGCAGTGTTCTTTTTTTTAATTTTTGTTATCCTATAATTATTAGGTAGGCCATCTTCGATTAACAGTCGACTGCAAAAGGCTCAGAGTATATTTATCTTCAAAAGATAAACAACCTCTGCAATTTTATCGAACATTCTTTTAAATTTAAAAAAAGAAAGTTAACAACGTGAATTCATGCGGTATATCCGATTAAACAAAAAACAAAAGAACGCAATTTAAATAAAAGCCGTTGTCGAAAGAATTCTCTAAAAGAATAAACTCCGTTATCAGCGATCCATGTTTTCGAATGCCCGTACCTTCGGGACGGACATGGAAAAATATTCCGAAGTTCTAAAGGAAAATACGTTACAGCGGCAGAGGAAAAACAAGTTGAGCTCAAAAGCTTAAAGCGGTAAATATTTTCTTTGGCGATATCCATTCGTGGAACACAGAGTGAAATGTAATGCTTAGTCAGGCTCGTAACTAGACCTTATTGGCAAATACGTTCGTTGTGGTTTATTTGTTTTTGTTTGTAATACAAGTAGTGTAATAATGTTAGATACCTCGCTAACAAACATGGTGATTCTGACTACAGTATTTTCCCCTGTGACAATTAATTGTGGACATTGCGGAAGTTTTTTGTAGAATAACTAGCTTCTGGCCGCGACTTCGTCCGCGTGAAATTTCACCCTCCCCCCATTCACCATCTTAGGGGTGGAATTTCGAAAAGCCATTTCTTAGTGGATACCTACTCTTCACAAAGAATGCACCCAAATTTCATGTCTCCAGGACCAGCGGTTTAGGCTGTGCATTGATATATCAGTCAGTCAGGACTTTGAACCACCTAAACTTTGACCTACTGGATGTGATGTGTGTGTGTGTGTGTGTGTGATGTTACGAGGACATCTTACGGATGTAAATCAGTTTTGTATTGTGTGTAAATTTTAAATAGATAATAATATGTGTAGCAAATAACAATAGAAAGAGTATTTTTGTCGCCTGGCCTTATATTTTACAAAGGCACTGAAGCTAAACTGTGCTATTTATAATTCAACAGGGGCAATCAAATAATATTCAAACCTCATTTCGAATTTTACCGAGGTTTACAAATTTTTTTTTTTTTATTTCGAGCTATGAATAGTTAAAGGCTCGTAACGTGACCGTCCGAAAATTCAATTTCAATATTTTGATGAATAGCCTAAATGTAATTTTATGTAGAAAGTGGTATTACTAACAGAACTAGATTACGAGTATTCGCCTGTCACAGAATTTCCAATCACGTCTGGTAGTTAATATACCATTTTATTAGCTCACATACGTACCTACGTATATATCTTAATAAATACCAGCCTAATATTATTGGGCCAGCACATCAAGCGACACGAAAATGTCAAATTTTCCCAATCAACTTTGAACCTTATGCTTTAGCGATAAAGTTGAAAATCTATTAAAGTTTGACAGATTATAGTAGCTTTGATGTGCTGACGTCTGTACCACTGCAGAGCAAATACCTTTTGTTATACCGGGTGGCACAGCTATCGACGCACAACGTGTTATCATGTATTTAGTACATGATTCTGAACATCGGTTTTTATTTTGATAACCGACGAAAAATGTCTACGCTAGGGGGTCTAGAATAGGAAGGGGCCCGCCAGGGCCGAAGCCTGCCGGGGTAGCGGGATCGTCCGAAAGGGTTACCGCTGCCCCGGAACATAAAGGGCTAAGGAAGGAACACGGGTGGGTTTTAGTCAGTAAGAGTCTGACACTCCCTTCCGCTCCACCCAGAGCGGGAGGAGTCATTAGATGATTTCCCATCCAAAAAAAAAAAAAAAGGGGTCTAGAATCATGTGCTGAATTCATGTTATTCATACAGTTTGTGTCGTAAAAAAAGATCTAGTCGCAATCTCACCTCAGCGACAATCTAAAGTCTATTCAGACATTAGTTTCAAATTAATTTGATTTCAAGTTAAACAAATATCAACTTTATTTTAATAGTAATTAAATTGATTTCAGAGTGACAAAAAAAGTTATATAAATGTTTGAAGTGGTAGCGTAAACTGAACTTTATTTTATGGTTTACATTTTTGGCCAATAAATCGCGAATGCAGATTATGTCTAAAACTTGTCAAAAATGTAGGTAGAGACGCCAGCACATCAAGCTACTACAATCTGTCAATAATCAATCAATCAATCAATCAAGTCAATCATTAATAGATTTTCAACTTTATAGCTAAAGTACAAGGTTCAAAGTTGATTGGGAAAATTTTATAGTTTCGGGTAGCTTGATGTGCCAGCTGGCGTCTGTACCTGCCAGCGTGTAGAAGGCTCGACCATTGATAACCATGATTGCTCAAGACGGATTGGCGTATATCATAAGTATGTTGTGTGTGTGTTGTGAAAGCGATAAGGCCGCCCATTGTATATTATATTTTTAGTTATCGATAATTATTTTTGTTGTATAATTATTTTTGTGGTGTACAATAAAGTATATATAAATAATAATAATATGAATATAAATATGTTGGCTATATCTTACTACAAGCTTACGTCAAAACAAGATAAATGTTTCTAGAAGCTAGGTAGGTTTAATGGAAAAAAATGGCCAGAAACTTGCCTTTCTGTCATTTTTTTCCTGTTACTTGCGTTAAAGTGTCTGTGATTGCAAACAAGTGACGCCCTAATTACTAAACACACGACAAAAAAAAAACATAAGTACCTAATGAATCAAGAAAATAGTCTTTCAATAACAAAAAGACTACACAAACAGAGCAATGTGAAATAAAAAAAAAAACTATTTAAACGTTTCATACCTTCATAGAACGTAAAGGTTTTATTGATAAACCGTCGTCAAGGCATTATGAAAGCCAATTTATAGGGAATATTCCAGTGCAAATGGCGGGAGTTTGACACGGGTGTGACACGGGATCGCAAGTGGCAATTATATTATATTTAATATTATTACACCTGTGTAGGTATGTACAAGTAAGTGAAGGTGTTCTGAATATAATTTGGCTGTTTATTTCAGTTGTCTTTTGCTCCTTGTTGGAAGGTTGGTAGCCTTGATTTATATTATGGCCTATGCTGAATTTACTGCGTGGTATAGCAACCAGTGGAGAGTAGTGGTGGCCCAGTGGTAGCAGCCGCGACTGACGAGTTGCAGGTCGTAAGTTCGAACTCAGACAGGCGCTTTACTTTGTGTAAATTATTTCATCACCACTGCTCTCTAAACGGTGAAAGGAAAACATCGTGAGGAAACCGGCATGTCTTAGAACCAAAAATTCGAAGATATGTGACATTTACCAACCCGCACTCGGCTCGCGTGGTGGATTACGGCCCACTCCCTCTCACAGATAGGAGGCCTGTGTCCCAGCATTGGGAACAATACATATAGGCCGGTTATGTTATAGCAACCAGAGGGGAAATTCCCGTATTTTTAAGAACTTTTGTATTCCAACCGTAGTCTCAATCTGTCAAAAATATCTCTTGGTGAACAGTTATCAGTAGTTACCTATTCTTAAACGGGGCCACAGTTGCCATCTGACCTTCATACCCTGAAAACTGCGATAACTAGACCAATATAATAATATACATAGTCAGATGTCAGGGTTACTGAAATTGTTTTTCAAGGTAAGGTCAGCCTTGTAGGCATTCTACCATCATAAATACGATTGACATAATAAATAAATAAAATACTTTTATTTCAGACAATATAGGTCTATATTACAAAATACAGTCGTAAAATCACAAATATCTGTAACAATTACCTGCCTATCTAGCAATATTTATTAATAAGTATAATCAACCTATAAGGTTCCCACTGCTGGGACACGGGCCTTCTTATTGTATGTATAAGTGCGGGTTGGTTTGGTAGATGTCAAATTTCTTCCAATTTTTGGTATCAACCTACAACTCGTAAGTCGCGGCTGAATCCACTGGGTCACCACTAATTATACATTATATAATCTTATATAATACATAATGTATTTTTATAGCACTACCTGCATACAACTGGCGTTTTTCAACGAAGGTTTCATGAGGTCTCAATATTAATATTGAGACCTCATCATACACAACCTCATAAACTATTTTTTTACTATTTTATATGTATTTGAATAGACCTTACTTTGTTTTGTTGTTATTTCAAGTTAAACCAATATTAAATTTATTGTAGTGATAATTTAGTTGATTTCAGAGTGACTAGCACTATTTAAAAAGTTATAGAAATGTTGAAAGTAGGTAGTAGCGTAAACTGAACTTTATTGTGTGGGCATTAAAGTTATTTTTCCAAATACTCATATTTGTTTACATGTTTGGCAAATAAATCGCGAACGGTGATTAGGTGTGGTCAGTTCTCCTCACGTTTCTGGTGGCTTACTACGACAAGCTCGACCTTCAGGTGAATGCTTCAGGTAGCCCGCGAAATTCAAATATTCTTAAGACCACATAATCCTAACATCATGAAATTGTCGTAGTTAGGATTACGTGGTCTTAAAGTGCTGTATTGATGACTTTAATGATTATAATTCTGTAAATACATCCTTGTTACAGCCGCGAATCAAATTTTGATCACCATATAAGACCTAATAAATTGCAAAAACATAAGAATATTTGAATTTCGCGGGCTACCTGAAGGCTCATTCGACTCCTATTACTTAGGTACTTATTGGTTAGTAACTCAAACATCCTAAGATAGATAGATACATAATATATTTGTAATCATACCGTCCATAGTTCGAGGTAATTCGATCGTTCTACCCTTATCAGTCCCGCCACAAAATTCCGGTTATTAGCAGTTGAGCATCGCTCTGTAGAGAACTTCGCATCATTGTACACGTGTCGACTTATCAGACTGAGGGTTATCGTGAGCACATTCAGTGGTACATATGTTGCACACCTATTGGTTACATTTTGATATAAGTACATGTGAATTGTATGTTGACGGTCTTGTGGCTAAGTAATAAAAGCTACACGGGTCGATCGATCATGTTAAGTTACGCTTGCCGAGGTTGGTCCGTGGATGGGTGACTATCTTTACGTACCGACTGCCTTCCGTGTTCCGCTTTCATTCGTAGATCTTTGATAGTTATTACGGGTCGTCAGGAGCTCTCAAGTCTGACAACGAGTCTTACCAAGGAGTGTCGTATTACCCAGACGCTGGGTTGTGGAGGTCAGATAGGCAGTCGTTTCATGTAAAATACTGGTATTCAGCTGCATCTGGTTAGAATAGAAGCTGACCTCAACATAGTTGGGAAAAGGCTAGGCAGATTGATTTTGTGAATCGTGTGTTGTTGTCTCGGTTGATGATTACACATCAATTACAAAAAAAACAACCGACTTCAAAAAAAATTCACAGATTTCGTGCCTCACACTACTATCGAGCACATTGGAAATGAATCTGCGGAGTTCGAAAAAATATTGTCGCTGAGCGACGAGAAAGTCGGGATAAGGAAATGGTTACAAAATAAAACTACAACGTTGAATGATAATGTCGTTCTGACTTTTTTCAAAAAGGTTAGGTTACAGAGCAAACCCTTAACCCGATCGTCTTTGTTTTAGGCTCAAATTGTAGCTAACTAAATTGTGCAGCGAAATTTTTCTCAAAATTTCGATATCATTCTTCGTTTCCAAAATATTGAGCGCCAAAATCAAAAATTCGGAAAAAATTGTTTTTTTTTTTTCTCTATTTCGACCATAACTTTTTTCGTTTTTGATTTTCTCGAACAAATCTTTTTTCACCTTACCTACAGCTCACGTGAATATGCGTCTTTTGAGTCTTTTTTGAATATCATATTAATTATATATTCACAACTCTCCGAGATATAAGGGGATCGCACTTTTTCGTGAAATCGGAGCCTATACTGGAGCGAACGAAAAGACATTTCCAATGTCAAAACACTACAAAATGATAAATAACTTTAATTTCGGAAGGCAATGTCGTTGGTTCCGCATTTTCGTTTTTTGATTTCTCATTCGGTATCAAGTAAAAAAAGTAATATCACTCGAACACTCTCGTAGCTTTTCATTATCAAGTGTTACTTCCACTCGAGTTCACAGCTCGCGAACTTCAATATAGAAATAAAAATACGTGTCGCTGCTAAGAGGGTTTTTTTATTATAGTTACCGGCCAAGTGCGAGTCTTTTGGGAATATTTTTATTATTTCTTGATATTTTTGTAGATGACGGTATATTTATGTATGTAGAATAAATGTACCTATAGGTTTTTGAGTATGAATGTCGATGGTTATTAGAGAAGGGGAAGACCAAAGAAACGATGGATAGACTGTGTGAAGTATGGCTAGAAAAAGGGTGACTACCGAGATGACGACTAATAGAGAAGTATGGAAGAGAAAGACATGTTGCTCCGACCCCAAATAAATTGGGATAAGGGCAGGAGAATGATGATGATGAGTAGATACCTGTACTTATATGACATAACTAGCTTCTGCCCGCGACTTCGTTCGCGTGGATGTCGTAAAAAACACATCAAGCTACCGGAAACTGTCAAATTTTCCCAATCAACCTTGAACCTTATGCTTTAGCGATAAAGTTGCAAATCTATTAAAGAAATTTCTCAGATTGTAGTAGCTTGACTTGATGTGCTGGCGTCTGTACTTGTGTACATTATGGATGCAATAAAGATTGAATTGAATACTAAAATGGCAGCCACAATTTTATGCCCGCTGTTACTTCGTTTGCGCTTAGCGTTCTTTTTGACTTTTTTTTTCATTGTCCTCAGCTTCTAAGGGTCGTAGCGTGATGTTAATTAGCTCATAATCATCCTCAAGAATAAGGCCATCAAATTTTCAAAGATTTTTTCAAATCCGACAGATATAATACAGAATAAAAGCTAAATAGGTTTTGAAGTGAAAACATCTTTATGCGCTTTGGGCATTTTTTGAGATTTGAAAAAACCATTGAATTCGCGCCACTGTTACCGTAACCGACACCGCTTCGGATGTTTTCGGCTGTCCTCGGGATGTACTCGGTTATAATGTATATTCGATATGTCAGTGAGTGATGGCAAAGTATTCTGTTTGTGTTTTGTTTTCACTTCTGTCGGCACTCCCGGAGTGCCATTTTTTTTTGTATTTTTGTTTGAACGTGCTAGCAAACAAAAAAAATCTAACAAAGTTTTGAGCTTTATTATATTAGTATAGATATGTTTTTTATTAGACTAGTCTGTACACACGAAACGCATGTGGCCGGCTGCACCTAGTTTTACCCGGGTAAAACTAGGTGTAGCCGCACTTTACCCGGCTAAAACTAGGTGTAGCCGCGCTTCGGCTATTAGCTGTGACATATGCAACAACAATTTTTTGGGGTTCAGAATGGTGTACTGAACCCATCCATGGTAGCGGGTTAAGCGTCGGTTTCCCAGCTAGCCTGTATAATGAAGGTAAAAGAGCCTTAAGAAATAAAAAAGCAAACTGAAATGGTTTTCTTTTATTTCGTTTTAAGTTACGGTACTCTAAAACACAGGTCGGAGGTACGTCTTCGCTTCACAAAATTACAATTTCACACATTTCACTGACCCTGTTGATATATGAGCTGTATCATTTAAAATATTGGGGTAAACTCCCCAGTTGTCGGCGGTCGTACTTTCTAGATAATTAATGCTAATTAGCTTTGTTGATCGGATCGGGTTTCGAGACTAATTGGCATTTGCCTGTAATAAAAGTCACGAAATTGTAGGTTTTCTAATAAAAGAGGTCTCGTTAAAATAATGGTAGGTAATTTATGACCATGAAAGTACCTAGTCAATGATTGCAATGGACTACCATAATCATGGCTATGTTTGTCTTGGATAGAGTTTTGATATTTTAGAAGACAGTGCATTTCATTTACTAACAATTTCACTTCATTTTAATCGGATATTTTTTATCTGAATATGTCAAACTAAGTACGTCAAAGTCTGATCATTTATTTCAAATACTTAGGCATGTCAAAATTTACAAAAAAATAGAATTTATTATAGTAGCCTCTTCCAAAAGGTAGTTTCGTATGGAGAATGGGCAAGAAATTCTACCGTTACTCTTTTAGACACACACCTATGACGATGCACCTAGAATAATATGTAATTGTAAACACAATTTAAAATAAAAAAATGGCAGGTAAATTAATTACGTGATAGAAACATGTTGTTGCGTAAATATATTTACTTACAAATATTGTAAAATTAGACTGATGATTGTCAAATTTAAGCAGCTGACAATCGGTACTCTTACCCTAAACGGTATTCGCTTTCCAAGGAAGGTGGCACAAAGACTTGATGACTGTAGACTTCACAGAATATGAGATTTTTCGCAAGAAATTTTTCATTATGATATTCTTGATATTATTATATTGTAGGGTGTGATGTACTATCTCGACGTGCTTTTGTGATCTTACTTTTACTTTTCCATTTAATTTTTGATTTGTAGAATTTCTTCTCGTTATTCAATTTTTTTTTATAAACAAAAAACTGCTTTTAGCTCATTAATTGACTAGGTTTTGTGACCCCTAAACCAAATAAAACTTCGATAGACAGAACCCACTTTCTATAAGTTAATGATGCGTCTATCCATCCATTATGTGACATTCGTATAAGGTAGAAAGGTTAATTACCCTCCTCCACATACATTAAGGAAGAAAGCTTGATAAAATTAGACACATCGAAAGTTTATTCATATAGTTGGTATGTATTTCCAAAATTATTTGGATCTGTGGTTGGTGCTATACACGCTTATGCAGGGTTATTGGAAAAACATTAACAACCTCTTAAGAGGTCATTGTACTCATCATTATGAACAACTTTTACTATGCAACCAAACCTGAAATCGCGAAAAAAAAATCAGCTGATCTCTACATTTTGACGAGTTATACGAACATATTATAATGTAGGGAACAGCCGATATTTTTTTCGTGATTTTAGGTTTGGTCCCATAGTAAAAGTTGTTCATAATGATGAGCACAATGACCTCTTGAGAGGTTGTTGATGTTTTTCCAATAACCCTGTATACCCACGACTAAATTTCGTTGTTTGTTGCAACTCTTGGAGATAGACAACAAGACCTATTTAGCATTGCACCTAGAGAAAGGCAGGGTATTTTTTAAACCCTGTGAACTATAAACTTCACCTCTTTCCCGTAGGGGTTGTGCCCTACGGCTTGTTATGAAGTTTCTCATACTCACAGCGTAACCATTACCTAGCCCCGTGAGCAGAACCTTGCCACAAGTTGCCGACTTACCGATTCACGTGTGCCTCAAAGTTTCAAACCGGATATTGTAGAGGAGATTGCACAACTCTGCTTAAAAGCCCACCAGGGATTGCCTGGGATATTTTGTTATTTTAAACGCCTCTCAAATATATTGCCATTTTATAGTGGCAATATAAAGTTAGGGCTCGACTTACACACATTCGATCTCCATGAAATTGTTCAGCGAGGAGTATTGCAATTTAGATGTCGATTTTATACTCAAGAGATGTTTTTTGTCGTTTTTATTGATGTACGTTTTAGCGTGTTGGGAGATCATGCGGTGTTTATGTTGACAAGCTTTCATTTCAATGTAAAAATAGTTTTTTTCTTTCTTAAAAATAATTTTCTATATTGTTTAAAAAAAATCTGCTGTTTCATACATTTTTGTCAAATAGGTTTTAAACTTTTGTATTAAACAGCTGATTTTTTTTCGTGATTTCAGAGTTGGTCCCATAGTGAAAGTTGTTCAGTTCGATGGTCTAAAGCACCTCTTAAAGATTGTTGGGTTAATTTTGAAACACCTTATTATATAATGTATCAGAAAGAAGTGGTCATATTTAAGGGTGTGGTACAGACCACCAAACTGAACAACTTTCTCCATGGTACAGTCAGCAAAAGAGATAAGTAGAAAACATCCATCGGTTTCTTACTAAACTTCAACTATATCCGACGATCCTGTATACTTATCTCTTTTGTTGACTGTAGGTACCTACATCGAAAACACGATAAAAGAATCAGCCGTCCCATACATTTGCATCGTGTACGAAACATCAATACCTACTGTATTGAAGTCTCAAACACTTTACTGATACTCGCACACGCTGTATATAAATAAACAGCAATCACCAATAGAAATGAATAAATGGTGATTGAATGTTTTTTTGAATGGCAGAGCAGAGGTGGCCAAGTGGTAACGGCCGCGACTTACGAGTTGTAGGTCTTAAGTTCGAATCCAGACAGGCGCTTTACTTTGTGTAAATTATTTCATCACCACTGCTCTCAAAACGGTGAAGGAAAACATCGTGAGGAAACCGGCATGTCCTAGAACCAAAAATTCGAAGACATGTGACATCTGCCAACCCGCACTGGGCCCGCGTGGTGGATTAGGCCCACACCCTCTGACTGAGAGGAGGCCTTTGTCCCAGCAGTGAGAACATTATAGGCTGATTATGTATTATGTATGATTGAATATAATGTTGCTAAGGTGATCGGCATGACTCTTTGAAATATTTAACAGTACATATATATATCATATATATAATATATATATAATATATATATATGTCATATGTATATTTTACTGTTATTCAGATAAAACGTTGAAGCTGAGAAACAGTATTTATGCGACTTTAGGCTTTGGCTTTAACTTTTAAGCCCGTTCGATAAATATGTATGTTAATATATTATTATAGGCTGACCGCTTAACTGAGACGTTGCCTGAGGTAGCTGCGCGGTGCGGGAGGGGTGATAGTTGTCACAAGTTGACGAATCACTAAGCTCTCGCATCACGTCACCCCACCCTCCCGCACCGCGCTGCTACCTCAGGTAACGTCTCAGTTAAGCGGTCGGCCTATAGATACGCAATTGTAAATATTTTTTAAAAATGGGTCAATCCCACTAAAGTACACTGTCCTTCAAGATATACCTATAAAGAAGTTTGACGGACAGGGGTCTTCTCATCTGTAATAGCCATACTCTTGCCTTATTGGAACAATACTGATGTTTTCTAGGCTAAGTTTTTTGTAAATAAATGATTACTTACTTGTAATTTTTGTTTGAACGTGGATATGAAAGGATGGAGAGTGATACAAAACGACAGTTTTATAAGCATCATTATTTTATTAGTAATACTTGAAAACATTAGAAATTGATTATTTGAAAGATACAAAGTTATAACAATTTCCCTATTTCAATAGATTATTCATGCGACGAAAAACTTTGTTCAATAATTTTGTATTTCCTTCAACTTATACTTAGTCGCACGTGTATTTCTTCAAAGTAATCAACAACCAAGTTATTTCTGTCACTTAGAAACTAAAGTTATTTTAAGACGTAATACAAAGAAACTTTTTATTTATGTGAATGTGAAATCTTTGGTACGACTACCTTATGGTACTATATCAAAGCAATACATAGTTTTATATAATTATGTTTTTTTATAAATATTAATTACAAATTTAAACAATAAGCAGGCCAATTCCCGTAATTAAAAACGTCCAAAATCTAGTCGCAATCTCTTCTCAACGACAATCAAATGTCAAAAATGCATAATTATAATTTTTGACAGATTGTGGCTGAGATCAAAATGTGAATGTTCTTAAAATTACCGAGATTGCCCCTCCGATGTTAAAGATTCTTCACAAAAATCAGTTTTTAACAGAATGAAAATTTGCTGGTACATCACAAAATATTCATTCCTCATTTCGTCTAACAAATTAAACATTATAATTTAAAGCTCACTAATTCTATTAGACAAAACCTTATGCAAATAAATAATACAGGACGGCAATATTATCACCACTCAACAACTCTGCAGATCGCAAAAGGAAATAAAAATAACAAAAATCCATTTTTAAGAAGCTTAAATTACTAAAGATAGCTGCGCAGAATAAAATATGAGACTATTATAACAATTTGCTGCTCCAGTGAGCTTCACTGATATTACGTGGCGCAACGCGGCTGCATCTAAACCTGCATCTATTATATACGTATGCACCAACCACCGCTGTGCACAACTGTACAATGGCCCTTACAACTGCTCTTTTGGCTTCCGCATCATTGTACAGTCGCTAACAGAAGCACCGAATACATTTCCAATTTTAAGGGCGGTTACAGACTTAAGCGTTTCAAGTTCGGTTTTGCATACGCGTTTACAAATTCGTGACCTTAAAAAAACCGAATGGACGTAATACGTGTGTATACTTTTGCACGAACCAGCAGTGGGTCTGTCGGTAGCATTGTTTTTTAGATACAATATAATAAGCTCAAACGCTTGAAGTGTGTTGCAAAAGCGCGCGTATAAGAGCAAAAACGAGCTTGAACAAAAAACGCAGAAAAAAATCCGTGTGTAACCGCTGTAAAGCGACTGCAGAGTTGCTTCATATAACCGTGATTTAAAGTCTCAAACAATTTGAGAGTCGACGTATCCTAACGCCCTAATTCTGCTGAAACCGCCGTCTGGTGCCATCGTTACTCTAATGTGTGTGATGACACCCGAATCACAGTCGAACCAGTGCTCCTTATGGGCTGATAGCTGTAATTGAAAATGGAGGCTTTAATAAATTGGATTTTGTAACTCAGCGACGGTTCCCGCTTTATTTACCCTTGCTAATGAAGAGTAATGTCTGGGAAATGGTGCTGCAGAGATTGAAGGGTTAGAATTGGAATCTAATTTTGAATTTGAAAAAATAATATATCAGAATAAAAAAACATATTTTTACAATTTTTTTTTTTTGATACATATAGAATTGGAAAATAATGTTGAATTTGAAAGATAAATTATATATTAAAAAAATAAACAAAAACGTAAAGATAACAAAATAAAAGTTTTTAATGAGAACACCAAAGACGTTTTATAGTAGATTATTGGGGAAGACCACCAAATGCTAACACTAAAATAATCATAACCAAAAAAATTCCTTACCTTGCTAGGCTTCAGAATATTACTCCACTTGCCATCTGTCTCCGGGTACCAGTCCTGCCCCAAGTACGCTCCCTCAATGTGGATGGAGTCAGGATAATTGCCTTTAAAGTGGTTGGTGTCCACACAAATTTGCTTTATGTTCCCCGGGAAGCCCAATTTGAAGACGGCCCATTCTTGACCTTTGTGAAATAATATTACTGTTAGAAGATTCCAGTGATTTTGGACTGAATAATAATATGATATAAGGTTCTAGTAAATATTGGATGATCAAGGAAAGCTAAAATTTAACCAACAATTTACAGTTTGCTTTATTATGCAGCATGTATCAGAAAAGTTTGGTCAAATTTAAAAATGTCGTACCGAGTCCCACACCCTCAAAGAAAGTTGTTCGGTTTAATGGTATGCACGGCTACACATCCATAACCAGTATAAGCTGACTTCTGATTGTACGAAAAACCTATACAATGCGAGGTCAGTTAAAACTGGAAATGTATAGCTGGATGTGTCGCCGTGTGTACTACCATTCATCAAACCGAACAACTTTGTATATGGGACCAATATTGTAATCGGGAAAAATTATCAATTGTCCCATAAAAACTTCAATACCTACTCGATGCAAATTTATGGAACGACTGGTTATTTTTTTCTCAATTACGACGTTGGTCCCATGGAGAAAGTGGTTCAGTTTGATGGTCTGTACCACACCCTTAAATTTGACTACACCTTTCTGATCCACACTGTATACGTACATGTATTTCAAATGACTGTTTTCTGGAATTCACAAATTGACACAAATTGTATTTGTAATAATGTTAGCTCAAAATGAACTTGTTTGTACACTAAATAATAAATGATATTTACCTGTGCATTTCATTGTTCCATCGTCGTTGGCTTCAATAACGTTAGGCCTGTCCATTCTCCTGGCTGTTTCCCAGCCGTCCGACATACAGTTACTCTTTGAAGGCTTAATTACGTTCTTGGGGTGTCCGTAATGGGCATTTGAAAAACCTATGAACAAGGATAATTTGATGGTTAAATTTATGAGACCTTTTAATTTTTTTTAAGTATGTGAAATGTATACGAAGTCTCTGCCTAACCTTTTTCCAACTATTTTGGGGTCAGCTTTCAGTCTAACTGGATGCAGCTGAGTACCAGTATTTTACAGCGCGACTGTCTGTCCGCCCTCCACAACCTAGTTGCTAAGACTGGTTTTCATACTTTCGGGTTTCTGACGACCTATGCTGACGACCCTTAACGACTGTCAAAAATCCACAAATGACAGCCAGGACCAACGGCTTTACGTTCTTTCTGAGGCACGGAAGGGTCTTGGTATGTAAGGTGGTCACCCATTCACGGACCACAAGCAGCTTAACCTGATCGATCGACCCGTGCAGCTGTTATTACTTAGCCACAAGCCGCCCCTGTCTACGAAGTTAGGTACTGTATCGAATCATTATTTTGGCCATGGTAACTGTTGTATCTACTAAATTCGACTGCTCTTCGTTCATTATGAAGCATAAGCGTTTAACATAACCAACTTAATTGGATATCTCTTCACTATCAAGATTCAACGTCTAGCACACACGTCTCTTAATATTATCATCCTTACCTTGGCAAGCGGCACCATTCAACAAAGACACTAGGTCTATAATTTGATTTCTCGGAGGTAGCTCTGGTCTTGCCTCGCCGAATACCCTCAGGCGAGCAATGCCGCCATCCGGGAATATGTTTACCCGAATATGAGTAAAGGCGTCGTCACTCAGGACCTGAAATAAAAATATATTGAGTGTAGTTTCGTGTTTTAATTTCTAGGAGTTTATTCCTGGATTTTTAAATTTCACTCTAGTGTGCCATAAATTAGACCTAGAGGCGAGAAAGTCGCGAATTTGTTTGAAACTTTCTATTTGAAATTATGGCCTTGTTTTTGGTTTTGAATTTTATTTTAGTGGAGTTACAACAAGTTTTTGTAGGGTATTATGCTCATTAACAAAGTTCAAGAACGTTTTCGTAATTATGGTGGTCATAATAACGATAATAGACTTTAATAGTTATGCTTTATTGAGACGTGAGTTGTTATTTCATATTTTAATACTTTTGAAATTAAATTGACATGCATTTTCTTCCTTATTTTTTATTTCAAGACAATCTTTTCCGTTTCTTGCAACTGCGTGATGAGTTTTCAATGTCCAATCGGATTTATTTTCAAAGTTTTTGCACTACGAGTACAGACACAAGCTCCATCCGTCTTATTTTCAGAAACCCAATTTAGACGAAGTGCGATTTCGGGAAAGTTGCAATTTGAAAGCAATGCAATATTTATTGGGGATTTATATAAATTGGTATTTGGTCTAAAGGAGTCAATCATATTTGCCGTGCCATTTATGGCATCTAGACAAATCCCGCGTGGAATTTACACTGTAACCATGAGAGACATGTACATCTTTTCATTATTGGAGGATAGCCATTCCCAAAACCAACAAAAACTAATGTTAAAGATTCAGCTCAGTATACGGTCTATAGTAAACTAGAATAACTAAATATTTTTATGTAATCGGAGTAATAATTTGAACCAGTTTAGAGAACTGTGAATTCACGACAATGGCTCATGGCATCTGCACTTGTCTAATGTTACAAAACACGGAGTAGTTAGAAAACAACTAGGTACAGTCACCAAAAGAGATAAGCAGACAGAGTCATCGGATATAGTTGAAGTTTAGTAAGAAACCAATGGATGTTTTCGAATGAAATTTAATTTGATTAATGAACTGTTTGTCTTCTATTTATTAAATAAAATTTCATTCGAAAACATTCATCGGTTTCTCATTAAACTTCAACTATATCCGACGACCCTCGTTACTTATCTCCTTTGGTGACCGTACATTAGGTACTGCTAAAGAAACAACTAGTTACTCCAAAAGATAGGACAAATATCATCATGAACAAAATTACCTTCTGGAAATTGAGTCTGGTTTCCTCATAGCCGGGCCGTAGGGCTGTAACGGGCACTAACTCATCCCATTTGTCAGACTTAAGTCGTTCGATATGTTTCAAGTCGAATTTGTTGCATGCCGTGCCCATTTTGGAAACTCTTGTTGGAATTGATTCTTCTTCTGTAACAATAAAAACATTATTTTCTTTGTAGTTACTAGTACTACACATAACATAACATAATCAGCCTATAATGTTCCCACTGCTGGGACACAGGCCTCCTCTCAGTGAGATTGAGTGGGTTGTAATCCACCACGCGGGCCCAGTGCGGGTTGGCAGATGTCATATGTCTTCGAATTTTTGGTTATAGGACATGCCGGTTTCCTCACGATGTTTTCCTTCACCGTTTTGAGAGCAGTGGTGATGAAATAATTTACACTAAGTAAAGCGCCTGTCTGGATTCGAACCTACGACCTACAACTCGGAAGTCGCGGCCGTTACCCACTTGGCCACCACTGCTCTCTAGTACTATGTCTGTTTTATATTCGGCAGATGTTCTTCTTTTTTTCCCACATTTTTTTTTTTTCATAAAGCGGCACACAAATTGCGTAACACATTATCGATCTCAATCTGAATCATTTTGAAGGATATTGCTAATCCATTGCTTCATATTATGTTAAAAAAATGTGCCTGCTCAATAACGTAAATAAAGCAATGAATGTTGGTGAACTGTCAAAATGAAACCCATTGCAACTGATAGTGTGTTACGCAATTACCACGCCGGTTATATAACATTACGCCCATACTTCTCCAAAGGGTTTGGCAGAGGTGTATCTCTAGTACAGACGCCAGCACATCAAGCTACTACAATATGTCAAATTTCTTTAATAGATTTTCAACTTTGTCTCTAAAGTATAAGGTCCAAAGTTGGTTGGGAAAATTTTACAGTTACGGGTAGCTTGATGTACTGCCGTCTGTACATTCTCATTTCTCCAGTTATGTTTAAGTCCCATGTAATAGGGAGCGAGCCTATTGCCATCAACCGGGCACGAATCCGAACTCCAGGCTACTATTAAAATATTCGTGATGAACAACACCAACCACAACCACAACAACCCAAGAACATTTTGCCCAACGTAGGAATTGAACCCAGGACGTCGTGCCCAGCAGTAACACTTGCAACCAGACCAGTAAATCATCTAAATATATAAAATTTAAAGTCCTGACTGACTGATATATCAACGCACAGCCTAAACCGCTGGTCCTAGAGACATGAAATTTGGAGGGTGCGTTCTTTGTGAACAGTAGGTATCCACTAAGAAAGGATTTTTCGAAATTCCACCCCTAAGAGGGTGAATGGGGGGAGGGCGAAATTTCATGCGGGCAGAGGCTAGTGTAGAATAAAATAGTAAAAAATTGAATAGGTTTTCCCATTACAATAACCGCCTTAGTAACAGGTATTCATAGTCTAATAAACACGACATTTTACGGCATAGTCCTTGGCAAGGCTACTCATACAACCCCGTGGGTATCATAAGAAACGTCTAACATTATAGTAGGTTCGCAAATGAGCAGTAAACTGCAAAAACTTTTCGTCTCTAAGGATAGTAGACACTGCATTCCAGTAAAAGTGTAAGCCAGTATGGTGACGATAGAATTTCTCGCACATTTTTACCAATAAGCGTACTAAGGGACTGTTTCGAGGATTTTAGATAGGTCTTTATTGTTACCCGATACAATAAAGTTTTATGTAAATAATGCCAAACAAGTTAATTGAAAATCTGGGGGTGATGAAACGGGCTAACTTTATGACTGTTTAGAAAAAGATTTGGACAAAACACGCTATCGTAAGAGGTCATAATTTTGAGCATGATTCGTCTAAACTTTAATTTTAATTTGCTACACCAAAATGACGGCTGCGACCATAACATCAGCAGCTGTCATTTTAGTTTATTTATTTATTTAAACTTAAAAATTTAAACCTTTACAGAAGAAGGTACAAAGGCGTACTTAATGCCTTAGGCATTCTCTACCAGTCAACCAAGGGAGGTGAAGAGATTAGATGGCAGGTGCTTTGGTTGAGAGAAACAATGACAAAAAAAAACTATTAAAACTAGGTACGTAGGATGATTGCGTTCTTAAATGATGTCTTCATTTAAAATAATTAAAAAAAACCTTTAATTTCTTGCTTTATACGCGAGTTTTCATATTTTAGCTAACTTAGATAAGTTATCTTATCATACCTAGAAACTAGAAATATGAAAATGAAATGAGAAAAAACTAACAAAACTAATATTTCTTCATATGCAAAAAACCAAGTTTGAGTGAAGGCCCGGCTAAATATGTCTTCATTTAAGAACACAATTCTCAAAGACGTAACAACAAAGCTTTTGGGAACATTTCATAAACTAAAAATAGTATCCCTAGTTCACTATGATTGATTAGGTCCCAAGGATAAAGAGCCTTAGTTTCCAAGACCTTTCTTTGGCAAAAATAACGAGTGTCCGGTAAATAGCATTGGCAAATTGCCAGGACACGCCTCATTGGGCTAGAACTAAGTGCTTTCCCAGTACTAGATATGAAGGTACTATCGACAAAAGAGATGAGTATACAGGCTAGCATGTAAGTACTTTTAATTCGTGTTGTGTGAGTGCTGGGTAGTCAGGTTTTTGACATCACTCTTCTGAGAGTTTTAAAAATTGTGTCGCTCATAATAGAACTGGGCTGGACACATCTGCCGCATGTCAGACGAACAACGGGCCAAACTAACGACCCAATGGGTCCCTCTTAATGGCAAACGACATCGTGGCAGGCCCTGACGGAGATGGCGGGATGAGCTGGACTCCTTCAACAAGAACTGGTCCTTAGCAGCTTTGAACAGAGAGAAGTGGAAAGAGAGTAGGGAGGCCTTTGCTCTGCAGTGGGACATCACAGGCTAATAATATAAAAAAAAAAAATCATAATGACAAACGGAGGAAGAAAATATTGAGAAGACACCGGCATATCTTAGAACCGAAATTTTAAAGACATGACATGTGACATCCACCAATCTAACCTGGATTGGATAACGGCCCACTCCCTCTTACAGGTCTGAATTCCAGCGATTGGAACATTATAGATTTATTTTATATGTATGATGAAGGAAAGTAGTATATAATCAGCCTATAGGTAATGTTCCCACGGCTGGGTCACAGGCCTCCTATCTGAGAGAGGGAGTTGGCTAAATTCTTCCACGCAGGCCTAGTGCGGGTTGTAGGAAAATAATCACAATTAATGTTAGCAGCGTTATGATATTGGTATTTATATATTTTTTTGCTGGTATACCTAAATGTTTTGTTCACTTTACTTGAACGTATACTTGTGGCCAATGAAACATGTGGAGGATTTTGTAAAAAGAGGATTTACTGATAGCAATCAGTTTTGGGGAGGAACTTCGCAATGTTAGGTTTAATACAATATTGTCATCAATGTAATTTTGTCTTGGGCTTTTAAGGATCTAGATTTTTGATTATTTCTAGACTATATGAATGGGACCTATTTTTCTGCAGGATTGAGGAAATAGGACAGTATATCGTATACCGTGGAGTATCTTGCCGGCTCTTCTCCATAGGAAACGACCAATTGGAATCGCGCATTTCGCTTCTGACGTTTCTTATGTGCCCATGTAGGTTTATGTGAAATAAAATATTTTAATTTTGAGGAAATTTTTGCCTTACATTAATCTCTAAGCCAAAATAACCGACATTATTGTTGTAATATTTTTCCCTCTTTTCATTATAACTCAATAAAAGGATAATAAATATATCATGTGACTTTTCCCGCAAAGAAACTTTTATGTGATTTTCCTTTGAGAATATTTCTAAGTGGTTTTCACCATAGACCTCAAAAGATCTGTTTATTGCAGCACAAGAGTTATTAAAACAGTGGCTCAATTATCTATTCTCTAGAATGCAGGGCGCGAGGTTACAGGACCTTGCGCTACGACTCCCGAATCGAACGTAACTTCGATTCCCGAGTCGTGCAAAATGTTATTGGTTTTTTTTTTATTTGTGCGCGGTTTACGGCTATAGGCTCACCCCTATTACATGGGACTTAATAGTCCGGCGTTTCTAAATTTGCCAAAGATGTAAACAACAATGGCCGCTCAAAATTGAATAAAATCGATATACAAGAACATTTATTTGTTTTCGTCTATTTAGCTCGGAGATTCTACGACATTACTTAAAATAAATGTTCTTGTATATCGATTTTATTCAATTTCAAGCGGCCATTGTTGTTTACATCTTTGGCAAATTTATAAACGCATCGGTGTACCTATAAGTACACCCCTGTCTAACCCTTCAAGGAAAATAGGCATGATGTTATTGTATTATGTTACCTATTTTAAAACACTCACCTTCAGGCGTCAAGCAGGCTGCTTGTATCGAATACTTTGGTGCATAGTTTCCCGTGAAAAATGCTGTGTCGACCAATAAACCTGAAACAAAATTATCATTTATGAATCATCATCTACCTAGCCTTTTTCCAACCATGTTGGGGTCGCCTTCCAGTCTAAACAGATACAGCTGAATACCAGTATTTTACATGGAGCGACTGCCTATCTGACCTCCATAACCCAGTTACCGGGTAATACGATACCCCTTGGTAAGGCTGGTTGTCAGACTTTCGGGCTTCTGACTACCCGTAACGACTATCAAAGATCCACGAATGACAGCTGGGACCAACGGCTTAACGTGCTTTCCGATGCACGGAGGGGTCTCGGTATGTAAAGATGGTCACCCATCCACAGACCAACCGCGGCAAGCTTAGCTTAACCTGATCGATCGACCTGTGCGGCTGTTATTATTTAGCATATGAATATGAAACCGAATTTGACCTATTGCAGTCTATTGGTGATGGAACAGACTATCTGTCTCTTTCGTTCTCGTTTTCTCCGTTCCCCTATTTCACTTTCTTATGTAATCTGTAGAGTCAAAAGCGTTTAGACTCTAAAAATGAATACAAATTAAATTTCCTAATTGCTAATAAGCTTCTTAGCTAATAAGCATCCTTATCAATCAAATTATTTTTTATGGGTCAGTGTTTATAATAGTCCTTTCACATTTATTTTACGTCTGACCGAATAGCAACCTTATTACAACGAACATAAAGATCATTGTGATTTTGACAGAAATAGCAATGGCAGCAACCCAATAGCAACCTTATTGCTATGAAAATAAAGATCACTGTGATTTTGACAGCGATGCAAAATCAGAGGTAATATTGTTATCTTGAAACAAACATTATTACCTAATTGTAGGTATATTTATAATTTAATCATTGGCCTCAATTTACTCGATGTAGGGCGAATTCGGAATTCCACCAAACTTTTATACCTATAATAAGTCTTATCCTTAGATTTTTTTTTAAATAAAAAAAAACACGTGGCGCCATCTATTATCATAATAACGTTATTGTTGTTTTCCTCGGGAACAGCATTTTTTTCGGGGATGAAAGGTACCCTTTGTCCGTTTCTGTACACCTGACCACGTATATGCAAATTTTCAGGATGACCGGTTCAGTGGTTTAGGCGTGAAAAGGTAAAAAACAAAGTTACTTTCGCATTTATAATATTAGTTAGGATTAGGAAGTTAGGATATTAAAATGAATAGGTACGTACCACGAACAACACACTTGGTCGCCAATTTCAAAATACACCAGTCATGACCGGCGATCCGTTTCCTGCGGGTCTCCCACCCATCCATCCACTTGCCGAACTCGGTGTACTTATCCTCGATGAATATCGGCTCGGAATCGGCTATCATGTTCTCGCATGTTGCGAAGAAGTCGTCAGTTGCGAAGACTACTTCTCCACCAGCCTGTGGGACGATTTATTTTGGTTAGCGACTTCTTGGTGGTACAAATGAAAGTAATTTATAAATTTTTACAGAACAGATCAGCAGAATCTAACGAAACCAAATTAGTAATACTTAATTATGTATTTAATGTACTTATACAAAATATAATAAAACATTTTAAAAGAGTAACGGTGGAGTTTCGTGCCCATTCTTCTCCATACGAAACTATCTTTTGGAGGGGCAACTAGAATCAATTCTATTGTTTTGTAAATTTTGACGTTCAAAAGTGCCTTTTGTGTGCCCATTTGAACTAAATGACTTCGATAGATATTATATCTAGTTAGGTGATAACTTCCATATAAAGTAACTAATTAAATAATAAACACAGAAATAATAAAGTACAAGAAGAACTCACCCCAATACTTGCAAATTCGCTTTGCTCAGCAAACGCCGGAATGATAGTCTCAATCATTTTGACTGTTATCACAGAAGCTAACGAGTTACTTAACTCAAGCTCAAACACACACTGATAACGAACTGTCTGGAACCCCGTTATATATAGTCTTTGTATATAAATAAACAGTGCCTATCTATATGTATTTATTTATAAATATAACTACGTTTCTATAAATATGGCTAGTTTTTTTCCCCGCTTCACGCAGACTTCAATTTAGAGGACCAAAAAAGTGAATGAATTTAGATTGTGTTGTTCCGAAATTAGAATTGTTCAACTAGGTTGACTTATCATAGTGATAAAGTGATTTACTTTTTAGTAAAAATAATAACGGGATTAATGGTAATTAGCATAACTAATCAGCCTATAATATTCACACTGCCGGGACACAGGCCTCCACTCTGTGAGAGGGATTCAGCCGTAATTAATCACGTGGATCCAGTGTGGGCTAGTGAATGTCACAAATGTCTTCAAATTTTTTATTTGGATTTTGGTAAGGAAGATTGCAATAGAAGAAGACGTGGAGAAAAGATGTTGGGTCAGGAATGCGGCAGGAAAAGCTAAACATATCTCCCACAAGCATCTTAAGAACTTAGACCTCAGCAATGCCGATAACGGTTAAAGGCCACATTATAATCGTAGGGAAATGTTTTAAGATTGCAAGTCTCATATTGTTCATCATCAGTGGACTCTCTGTCCATTGCTAGGCTCCTGTTACTCATAATAGCATTGCGTGTATGCACCACGTTTGCATTAGCAATCTTGATGACTAGCTTCATTGATGATTGAACTGGTAACCTTTTTCTAGTAATGGCATTGGTTGGTCGGTATTCAACAAATTAAAGGACTTCGTCATCTTTTGGTAACCCAAACTGTTAACAAAAAATGTGAACATACAGAATAAGTAGGTAAATACATACATAAACCTTCGTCCTTGGGGAATGCATAGACTACAGAACGTCACCTGCTACGACTAGGTACATTCAGGAAAATTAATTATTAAACAAATTGACACCGAACGTCACTTTGTCGTGTTACAGAACTTTCATACAACTGCCAAAGTATGACACTTGTGATTTTAATTAACGAAGAATTTAAATTGGTAGTAATTTTGCTTAGCAATCAATTTCCCCAACTTGAACTACCAGAAAGAAGGTTACAAAAAAAGAGGTAGGGTATAAAATAAACAATTTATGAAAAAACTTTCATAAAGTTATTAATGAAATGTCATAAATTCCAATGTGGTTCAGCACTAACCTTGACATAAAGGTATGATAAATCATAATAAAAATAATGGATTCAGTTCATTCCAGTATTTTATTACTGTACACAATTTTTAACATCAATTTGAAAGTTTTTATCTGCTAGCTTACTGAGTTCTGTCTGGGCCATTTTTATGCGCTGCGTTGTTTCAACCACACTGTCATATTGAGTAATTTCTTTGTGTCTTTTTTTGTTGTTCTCGGTTACATTATCCCAAAGTGAATGGAGTGAATGATTCGACGCTTGACAGTCCCCTGTCAAGCGTCAAGATATCATTCACTGAAGAAGAAAACGAGTTGCGCCGACCTTACGTAACATGGGACAAGGGCAGGAAGATGATTATGATGGTGGTTACAATATTAGAAAATCAGAAGATTTTTCTGATAACTTTATTTTTTTATATATTTTTAATAACGAAATTATTTAATTAAGTATTTACATAATATAGGCTATAGAAATATAATAACTTTAAATAGTACTGATTTCATCAGAGATACCTACTAACTGAGCTGAGGGAGGGACTAAAGGTAAAACTTCTAGGTTTTGAGTTCTGAACCGATCCCTAGAGTAATAATGAGGAAACGCACACTTTCAAATGCTTTCCGTCGTCATTTTTGCGTATCTTTTTTTGCTTTTTGTAATTTTTTGCATTTTTCCGTGGGATGTAAATCAAATAGATTTGCTGTGTGTACCTACATACCATCATTTATGTTGTTTCTCTTTTTATACATTGGCCGATAAACATAATTTGTTATTCGTTAATATAAAAAAATTATCCAACAACTGCTGCACCCCGAAACAGCTGGAAAATTCTACTTTTTTCATCCTTCAGCGAGTTTCACAAAAAAACCTTACTTGAATAAAACCAGAAAACACTCTTTTGTTATGCTAACCGCAGCAAGGTTGACAAAAAAAAAACTTTACAATAATCTTTAACAAAAGATTAAGCGGTGCAATTCAAACAACAACAAAAAAAAGTAATATGTCTGTAGAAAAGATCACGTGACAGAATATGAGAATAGATTAAGACTATATTTTCAGCACTGGATTCCATTGATATTTTCTGTTTATAAATAGGTAAGATTTTTTTTTTTTTTTGTGGATGTGAAGTCTTCATATGACCCCTCCCGCTCTGGGTGGAGCGGAAGGGAGTGTCAGACTCTTACTGACTAAAACACACCCGTGTTCCTTCCTTAGCCCTTTATGTTCCGGGGCCGCGGTAACCCTTTCGGACAATCATGCTACTCATAGGTAGGTAACTACTCCGTTCACCTTTTATACCCTATTTTTGTCCAGACGGTAAAAAAAGTCAGCCGGTATATATTTCAGCCTACCTCTTCAGAGAATTATGTTATGTTAGTCTTCAATTCAATCATTGGGCCCTAATTAATCATCATTATCAACTACTTCTTTTCAAATCTATTCTTTGCAGGATACAGACATTACGAGGCATGCGCCACGCACCGCCGCGCACGCCTCGCAACACACGCCTCGATATTATATTCATATTTTTTATTTGCCTTTTCCTCGAGTAACGAGTAGCCTCACCAAGAATATGAACGTCCACAGATACGAAGCATGCGATGAGCGCCGCGCTGCGCATGCCTCGCAATGTCTGTATCCGCCTTTACAAATGACAGCAAATTAGGGGTACAGCCCAATTCAAACTTTATGGCGGCTCGGAACATGAGGCGAGTCGCTGCGCAGTAAGAAATTCATGGGTCAGAGGGGGTCAGGGGTGAGGTACTACACAGTGAGTAGTGCCCTTCAGAACCGCCATAAAGTTTGACGTTAACTATAAACGTCTTATTACAAAACGAAATCTAACTTTAGTTCTAGCCTAAACCTTTGAGCCAGTATTTGTATTTCGAATTAGGCAAAGTTCTTCTTAATAATAAAATGGCAATTTAGCACCGAACTGTGCTGTCATTTTTGTATAAAGAACTGCATTTGTATAACAGTTAGGTTCTTAATTCAATAACTGGTTCGGTCGTTTAAACCTGATCTAAAGAAAAACCTTGATATATGTATTATGTATAACAAAGTACAATGTCTTGTCTATGGTCAAAACATGTGAAGGTCTACAGGCTGACTTTGAAAACATTCGACAATATTTAAGGGGGTGCTCTACCCATCAATATGAACAACTTTTACTATGGGACCAATTTAGAATCCTCAAAAAATAAATTTGACCTTCTTATACAAAATGGTCCAATCGGGTATGTACCTTTATAGGGGCAGGTCGATTTTTTTTTGCGAATTCTATGTTGGTCCCATAGTAAAAGTTGTTAATATTGATGGGTAGAACACCCCCTTAAATTTTGTCGCATGTTTTAAAAGCAGTTGAAGCTTATTCCAAATGTGATTTATATTATTTTCATTTTATTTAAATGGCTATACTAGTCTCATAATGTCACGCCATTAAACGTAACTTAAAACTCAGATGATTTAGAAGCTTTGCTCATTTGCGAGTTTTATGTTTTTAATTTGAACCTTAACATTTTTATAATCGCCACACTGACTTTCATTATCTGCATAGTAGGTCGTTAATGTAGCCTGTATATAATGTTAAATGAAGACTTCGTAGAATGATCTTCGTAGGATAGTGTTAAGTTAAGATAAAATAGAAAAGAAAGGCAATAATTAGCCTCGCCTCCTATTACATGGGACTTTGTGTCCAAACGCACTATGCCGAAGGTACGCGACCGAAGTTCCACGGCTGATTTTACGTTCCGACGTATTCGGCTGATGTGACACACCATATTAATGCATTTTTGGACCACATATTCTAGGACATTTTGTATTATTTTTACTTATAGAATATAACACTATAGTTATGGGATATCAAAAAAACACGCTGTAGAGACAAAGAAACATTATTATACAACGTTTAGATCCAATAACCTACCTAGTGGGGTCACATTCTCTGACGGTATTATTTTCAAGATAGATGATTAATTAATAAAAACAACTATTTAAGTCGCGGCCTACCCCATAGAGGATGGGGAGACGTGCTAGAGAAAACAATCGACCAGTGGTTCCCTTAACCCTGGATCGAAGGAGCAAGAAGTCATGGGCAGAGGCCTTTAACCAGCAGAGGAATGATGCTGGCTAAGATTAACGGGAACAATAAGTTTACATTTTTATTTTGGGTAATCTTAAAAAGTGTATGTCATAATCACTAAAGCTTTAATATTATTTCAGATTATTTTGATTTATTCCAGTCGGATCTCCTGATCTGATCTCCTACTAGTTATTCTTATGTTTTAATTTCTGTCAGATCCTCTATAACTAGTTCTGATCCCCTTACTCTTTTTAACAGGTAAGTACAGTCAAGGGAAAAATAGTTGTTCACGTATAAATTATTTGTTTTAGGATAACCTAATTTA
Organism: Hydraecia micacea; assembly: GCA_914767645.1. NCBI lineage: Eukaryota > Metazoa > Arthropoda > Insecta > Lepidoptera > Noctuidae > Hydraecia > Hydraecia micacea. The sequence goes on along the minus strand of OU611783.1, from coordinate 4,100,892 downwards.
GGCCTTAGTAAAAAATCTCATGTGATTTGATTAAGTGACAAGCGCCACAATCATTAAGAAAACTCCCACTTTTTCCACATTAAAAAAAAAAATGTGTATATAAAAAGAGATAAGGTTATAAGTAGGCATTTTATTATGCCACTTAGACTTAGTACTATAGTACAGTACATTCGAGTCACCTTACATAGATCACTAAAATCACTCATCTCTAGACTGACTATGATATTTAGGTGATAGGTCATCTACAATTGGTTTGAAACCGGTTTGAGCCACGCGTGCGATGTCACTAGGTCGCGTTACTGTGATAAGGGGGACTACGGCAGACATTTATGCTGTTATGTTGATAAAACATTTAATAATATTTATAAATATTTAAATTGTTTATTATTATTTTGGTTTAGGTACTGTCCGTTTTGGTGTGTATCTGGATTGATTGTCTATTGTTTTTCTTTGCATTATCGGTCTTACAACCAGAAGGCCAATTATTATTCCCGCAATTAAAAACGTTCAAAATCTAGTCGCAATCTCATCTCAGCGACAATAAATGTCAAAAATTTCGGGATTTCAGAGATATTTTTGACAGATTGAGACTGACATCAGATTGTCAACGTTCTTAAAATTAGGGGAATTGCCCCTCAGAGCGAATTGAGATTTGAAAAAATACACTTATTTTTTTAATATGATTGAACTTTTAAATTATGACTTAATATTGGCCGAAAGGTGTTGTTTTTTGTAGGTACTGTCGGGTGCGTAGCTACGGGGTGTGCTTGGAATATATTATTAAAAAGCATTAAGCTTTAACCAGCATAAATCTTTTGACACACGCTTGAACGTTCGAATGGAACACGCTCCCAACTATAACCAGCCTGTCCCAAAAAGAGGTGAGGCTTCATAGATAGCCTCTATAGTAATTACTCATACCGGGACCTAGAATATTTAATCATGTGTAAGAGAATATTTTCATCAATAAACCTCATCCAGATTACATAACTATAGTTATCGTTTAATTTTAATTGTACAACTTTTTAGATGAAATTAATCCATGTCACATGTAGATATAATAACGTGGTGACTTGAAAGATCAATCATTATAATGCATGAGGCATTGAGGCAGATAACTTGAAGCGGATAGATTACCTACTGTAAACCAATCCAATGTGACGTTAATTCGTGATAGCTAATAATTTCAAGTAAAACTGCGTAGTAGGTACTCGCAACCGGCGTGCATGTATGACCAGCACCCTAACTACGTAAGTAACACACTGTCAATCTGAATCTAAATTATTTTGAAGGATATTGCCAATCCATTGCTTCATATGTCCGAACAATTTGTCTGCTCAACAACGTAAATAATGAAATGAATGTTGTTGAACTGTCAAACTGAAAGCTATTCCTACTGTTACCCCTTACTAATAAACGTATTGCAAGAATGCCCCTCCGAATTGGCGGCCTCATAGTCCGATGGGACGGCAATCCGACACGACCGGAGAGAGATCAGGCTCAGGACCAACGACTTAACGTACTTTCTGGCACGGGGGTATCACACCGCTAACTTCCAAACTCCGGGCTGTTACTAAGAAATTCCTAATGGAAAAACTCAATAACACTTTGCCCGACTCGGGAATCGAACCCAGGACCCCACGCTCAGCAGTCGCGCTTGTGACCACGAGACCAACGGGGCAGTTCACGTGCCACGTACTACGATCCTTACATACCTAATCCTTTTGCTACGCCCACGTTCCTACATCAAAACGTACAGACGCCAGCACATCAAGTTACTACAATCTGTCAAATTTCTTTAATAGATTTTCAACTTTATCACTAAAGCATAAGATCCAAAGTTGATTTGGAAACTTTGAAAGTTTCGGGTAGCTTGATGTGCTGGCGTCTGTACTTTGCACCTGACTTATTTGGAGGGCATCACTAAAAAGATCAATGTACTTCTATGTCCTTGCAAAGACTTTTCTCTTAAAGCTAAGAATGTTTTTTTTGTTTGATAACGTTTGAAGCAAAGTCATGCTTCACTTCAATATTCAACTCAAGAATAAAACAATTCTCGTATCAATATACGTCAATGTAAGCAAAAATATCATTTTCATATCGCCTAGTAACTTGAGAGAGTATTCGCTAATGTCCCCTGTGGTCTTCTATAAGGTAAGGTCTATGCTCCAGATATCACCTTTGTATGGTATATTTCAGAGTATCAATTGCTCGAGTGTCACTCGGAGTTATTCTCTTTCAGTATCAAAGAACGTACTGGAATTTGCCATTTGAAATTGAAATCAGACTAGAATTCTGTTATAAAAGTAATTTGCTGGTAAAAAAGTTGATGGCTCACTCGATGATAAGTGATCAACAGCAATACCAAAATCATCGCATAATCAGCCTATAATGTTCCCACTGATGGGACACGAGCCTCCTCTCTATCAGAGGGAGTGGGCCATAATCCACCACGCGCGCCTAGTGCGGGTTAGTGGATGTCGCTTGTCTTCAAATTTTTGGTTCTAAGACATGCCGGTTTCCTCACGATGTTTTCTTTCATCGTGTTGAGAGTAATGGTGATGAAATGAAATACAAAAAGTAAAGTGCCTTGCATGTTGCCACTGGTCTGTCGCTCAGCGACAAACCAGTGGTGCGAGTCCTCGCCGGCAGTGTGAACAGTCAGCGATCAACTAATAATATATGCATCTCTTTTGTTTACACGGAATTTATGTTTTAAATTGTACGTTTCTTCAGCGAGGAAATAGCCGATAGTTAGTCGCTTCGCGGTGGGACAACTGCCTAAGCCCAAGTTCGCACGGACGTGAAAATATCGCGGTGGAATTTTATCGCGCACTGGATTTTCAACTTTCGCTCTTGACCTGAACATTGAGAATCCAACACAGCGCATCCCAGAGCGTCAAAAAACACACACTGTTGGATTTTCAACCCTCGGCACTAAACAGTGCTTTGAAAGTACAGTGCACGATTGAAAATCGCCGCGAGAAAAACGCGGCCATGCGTACCTAAGCTAATGTCGTTTTGAAAATCACTTTCTACAATCTGTTCCTACGCGTAAATAAAAGCTCTTGAAGTTCTCAGAACTAATACATTTGTCTAACAACAAATAAAAGTTTAAATCTATTATTTAATGTCTACGAGTTATTATCGCAAACGGTATCCACACTATGAGATCACCGAATAGCAGATTGTAAATTAATTTCGTGCGCTACAAAATTTTCCGTCTGGCTGAAACTGTGTCATTATAATTATTGATGACAGACCCGCTTCCAATACGTCTTTGAAACTGATAACAACAAAATAATATTGAGTAATATTCCTCGGTCTTTTCCATTGGGACCGGGAAAGAACACGCGCGATACGTGTTAGGAAGGCAAAAAGTTAAACGATTTAGCTAAGTAATTCATATCAAACCAGCAGCACGTGTCACTTGAAATGCACTTCACTCTTGACTTACAACTTGCATCGGTCATCGAAGACCAAATTACTAAAAATTACATCCATATCTCCTTCTGCACAGAAACCATCAATGGAACTAGTGACAAATGCAACAATGGATATCTCACATTGACTGGTCGTCATATAGACTCTAGAACTTCGTTCTCTACTTAGATGTAACCAGAATGTAACTCAAATACCGCGTTATCGACAGTAGAAATATCGAGTTAACTCCGGTTTCTTGAGACACGATGGACATAGATCGGTCCGCGCATACGATTGGTGCAGTGGTAATGTTCTTCTGATAATTTATGACAGCCTGGTACCTCGGGTCGTGAACTCAATTGCTATTCACGGGTAGGTTTAGGTTATCTATGAAATAACCTGGTTATGGGCAGATACTTTGGAACATGACATTGTGTACTGTGATTTTGAAAAGTGAGATGTCAATTTCTCAATTTTCAAATTCTGTCTTAAAATCTACTGCTGAACTCGTGTTGATGAGGCCATTTCATAACACAATTAAAGAGTGGCAAAAATTACTGCTGTACTGCAAAATATCCGTGGGATTTACATATTGATCGCTACCATTCTTCTAAATTATTGTCTTTGCTTTTAAATAGTTATCTACCGATGGACGTTATATCTATACGTCTTTACAAATAAATAAAATTGTAGTGTCTATTTGTAATATTAAAAAAACGCTTTTTACTAAATGCATATGGAATTATGGATGTTTACACGGTACATATACCAAAATAACATTTTTTTTAAACTTTGTATGTCTGTCTGTTTGTTCCGGCAAATCTCTGAAACGGCTAGACCGATTTTGACGGGACTTTCACTGGCAGATAGCTGATGTAATAAGGAGTAACTAAGGCTACTTTTATTTTAGAAAAATAATTAGGGTTTTGCGCTAAAATATTAAAACGTTTTCCGTCATGCACGCGAATGAAGTCGCGGGCACAGCTAGTTTTTATTAAAAATCTATGGACTACCTACTTAGTAAGAATGACCAACAATTACAATTTACAGAATTAAATTGTGTTCATATTCAATGTAATCAATAATTTGCATTGCTGTTTGGACATCTCACTGCACAGTAAAACTGGATTTAAGAACAGAAATACCTGTTTATTAAACCAATTTGGTTGAATATTAAAACGTTTGATTTAATACAACTTTGTTCAGCAGAGTCATGATGAATTAAACATTAAATGAAAAGAACTAATTCATCATTACTATTCTATTACTATTCTACTGAATAGTAATGATGAATTAGTTCTTTTCATTAAAAAAAGTTAAAGTAGTAGTGTTAGTTAAAGTATTAAGATTGTTCATTTAGTAGGTAATGATAAGAAAATGCTGTATTTATATTTATATATACTTTATTGTATACCACAAAAATATGTAACAAAAAAAAATATCAATCACTAAAAATATACAATGGGCGGCCTTATCGCTTTCTGCGATCTCTTCCAGGCAACCATAATAATTGTTTGTTACATTTAGTTTTGTATTTTCTGTAGTTTCCTTTAATTTATATAGTGTATACGAACGTTGGTAAATCTAGATAAATAAATCATCAGCAGCATTTCAGCGTGCTGGACCGTACCTTTGAGGTACAGGGTTAAAAAAGCATTTATTTATTATTATACAATTTGTATACCTAGCAATTATTAAGCCTATCACTTTGTCTTCTCACAGAACCACAAACATTGTACCATTATCGTCGTTCAACAGAACGGGACTTTGACAATAAAGCCCGTAGAGAGACAAACCAACATACACACAGACAGATGGCGGACATCTGTCTGTCTTTCTGTTGATCTGTCTGTCATAGGTCTGAATCTTTAGAACTGAGAAGTAACGGTAATCACCAGGCTCAAAACAGCCATACCAGTATCAGTAATTCCCTTATGGCGAATCTATACTAATATTATAAATGCGAAAGTATGTCTGTCTGTCTGTTACCTCTTCACCCTTAAACAGCTGAACCGATTTAAATGAAATTTGGTATTGAGATAGTTTGAGTCCCGGGAAAAGACATGGGATAGTTTTTATCTCGATATTCCCACGAGATCGAAACTTATGCAGGTGAAACCGTGGGGCGCTACTAGTGAATTATAATTTGCCAATTGGTTTTTTTTTTTTTACTTAAATCTTTTTCGAGTTTTGGGTTTTTTTTTAATTATTTTAATAAAGTTTTTCTTATCTCTTTTTAGGTACATGTAATGGAAATAATACCGAATTAAGATGAGGCATTTATTTTTATCAGTATTATGTAACTCTTCGGAGTGACCGACTAAAATGATAGTGATTAAGCGATCACTCATTAGCAGTTGTTTATTTTCTGCCTCATTATACGCATTACTTTAATCGTTTTAAACAATGATTTAGATTAAAAATAAACAGCGGTCAAGGTCGAGGCAGCACGTGTTTAAAACAAAAATTGAGATGGGATTTTGTGTTCAAAATTAAACTGAGTACTAACGAACGTTTGTTGTTCCTACAACAAGGCTCAAGAAAATAGGTTGCTCGTTTAGATGCCAATGTATACGTTTTTATAATAAACTTCCTAGCCACATTCAAGAACTAAGCCTTAATAAATTCAAATCTTTTATAAAGCGAAAACTATGCCAGAAAGCTTATTATACTGTAAAAGACTATATTGAGGACAAAAAGGCTTGGGACTGAGCTGCTCCAATATGTTTAGACAGTGAATGTAGTTTTTTTTTTTTTTTTTTTGCTATTTTACACTTTATTTTTCTTAATATCTATGTACTTAAACAATGACATGTACATTTACTGTATCAAATATTATATATTTTAATTACTTTGAATGTGAGGACTATGTGGGTCATTGTTTCCGTTTTAATCATGGTTTGTCAGTTTGAGTAGTTTATGCGGCCTACCCGAATGTCTGGTCTTTGGTATTGTTCGTCAAATCGTTGAGCTCCTTAAGTTCTGAGTTGAGCTGCACGGTTACTGACAAATGCGTGCACTGACTGGACAGGTCCACTCAATCTGTGTGGTTCTTTCCTCAAAAGACCATTTCAGTCACCAATCTACATGGTCCTCAAAGATTATGTCTGGATTTTTATATACACATTGACATTTATTCAGTTTATATATACAATGACATGAATATTTACTTTGTAAAGTATTTTTATTTTATTTAATTATTGTGAATGTGAGGACTATGTGGGTCATTTCTTTTTTCTGTTTTCCTTCTTAGTTAGTTTTAATCATGATCTGGCAGTTTGAGTAATTTACGCGGCCTACCCAAATGTCCTTTCTTTGGTATTGTTCGTCGAATCGTTGAGCTCCTCAAGTTCTGAGTTGAGCTGCACGATTTTTGACAAATGCGTGCACTGACTGGACAGGTCCGCTCAATCTGTGTGGTTCTTTCCTCAAAAGACCATTTCAGACACCAATCTACATGGTCTTCACATGATCTGACCAAGATTTTGTCTGGACTTTAAAAGAGACTGTGACCTCTGAGTTTGTTTCGGCCTTTCTTCTCAGAGTAGTCAGATAGGAAACGCCGACCTCATCTAGCTTTAAAAAAATATGATTGACGTGTAAAAGTGTTTGTACAAACCTACTTACAGAAATAAAATCATTTATCATTTATGAACTACGCGTCACACCTACTGACGTCACGCAAAATCCTGCATCTCGCAAGCAGAGTTTACCGCGCAACTAGCATTACGGCCTGACACGAATTTCAGGCAGTTGCCCGCTAGACACGACACCCGTCTGGTCGGAGGATCCTCCCTTTTGTATGGAGGATGAGTGAACTTTACATCTCTTTATCTTGAAAAATACTTATAGTCCTTATCAATATTGTCAAAACCTTGTATTCCCGTTGTCCCCGTGATCCGTGTCCTTGTTATCTTCCCACTGGTGATGAATCTTAAATTAATTAAAACCCAATATTCTTCTTTATGCCTCATCAAAGCAAAGTTAGCTACCACTGCTGCCAGCTAAACGTTTCATGATCTGGAATCATGCGTTCATCCTTATACGGACTAGAATACAATCCATGATTTATTTATTTTATTATTTCTGGTACCTACACAAAGTAAAATACATAGGGATACGACCAGATACGACATAATTATAATTTTTTTTTTATTCCGCTCAAAACGAATAAAAAATAAAAAAGCAATACTCTGCTTTTTGCTTCACAGCAGTTTAATAGACACAATTATCGTTGTCATTGTGCGAGGGTGTACAATACAGCTTAAAACAAACATGTCATTCGTTGGTTCGTCAATCGATATGATAAAACTTTTAATACAAGCATCGAAATTATTATCATCTTCCACAGCCCGACTTTACCCATTGCTGGGCATAGACCTCTCTTTGCTTGTGCTAATCCCTACGGTCCTGTCCCAACCTCATCGCAGTTTTAGCATCGAATTATTCCAAAAAAGCTCCAGACAAAGCAATACCAGCATTTTAAAGCGTAAAATCTTTGCGAAGCGCAGCACACAACAGGCAATGACGTCCCGCCCGTCCCTAGTCGACGCTTGTCGAGTGCACCACTTCCATTACTTGCCATCCTTACATTGATGTATTACACTCCCTCTTATAGCAAGTATACTGCTTCGTTCACTATGAATTTGACGGCTAGTGCTGTAGGAAGGAAAATTAATATGTGTTAAAAATACATTATGAAAATTATACAACATTCAAGCATGCTCGTGGCTGGATAATTACATACAATACCAAGGATGGGATTACCGTGGATGGGTGACCAGCTATTACATACCAAGACCCCTCCGTGCCTCGGAAAACACGTTAAGCAGTTGGTCCCGGCTGTCATTCGACTATCCGTGGTCGTCAGAAGCCCGAAAGTCTGACAACCAGTCTTGCTATGTAATATCGTGTTACTCAGTAACTGGGTTGTGGACGTCAAATAGGCAGTGGCTCCATGTAAAATACTAGAGTATTTAGCTGCATCCAGTAAGACTGGAAGCCGACCCCAACACAGTAGGGTGTAAAGGCTAGGGAGATGTCATCTCCTCATAATCAAAATCAGCCTATAATGTTCCCACTGCTGGGACACAGGCCTCCTCCCTGTGAGAGGGAGTGGGCCGTAATCCACCACGCGGGCCCAGTGCGGGTTGGTAGATGTCACATGTCTTGGAATTTTTGTTTCTAGGACATGTCGGTTTTCTCACGATGTTTTCCTTCACCGTTTTTGAGAGCAGTGGTGATGAAATAATTTACACAAAGTAAAGCGCCTGTCTGGGCTCGAACCTACGACCTACAACTTGTAAGTCGCGGCCGATACCACTGGGCCACCACTGCTCTCTGTCATCTACCTATCACCTATCATGTTTCATATCAAGACTTTACCAATAAAGAATCCGAATCCCACAAAGATATCATGTACGCGCGTAAAAAATGTACCTCTTTGTAGATGGTTAATTAAAATAATTGCCTTCTTTTAATACTTATGTACTTAATTGAATAAAAAACTCATTAATAAAACCGTAGCTTTTCAAATTAACAAAAATGCAAAGTGAATTCAAATTACATTCAACATTAAAACACTTTTTATTCTTTACCCAAATTGACAGTTAATTTATCAAAAACCTCTAAGTGCAATATGAGTTTTTCATTCACTCATTTCTTTTTATTGTCACTTGTTATTGCTGGAACATTCTAGAAGTTAATTACCAGGCACTTAATTGAATGACTTTTAAACCGAAACTCAGTTCGTTTTCGAGCATTTTAGTACTTTGGCTCGTTCGCTCGAGTTATTTACTTTGGCGGTGCTAATTGCTCCATTAAAAATATCTTTAGTTACACTAAATTTGATTTTATTTAGATTAAGATTTAAAGAGCGTGTTGGATCGCTTGATTAAATTGTTTTAAATAGAGACTAGATTAATATTATCGTCTACCGAATGGTTTGTGGGACCACTTAAAATATATTTGAAATGCAATTTTTATGTGAAATCTACCTGGAGAACGTTTGGTTTAAATTGTTTTCCATTGAGAAATATTGCATAAGTATCTTCTATATACATAAAACAAATTCGAGTTAGTTACACCATTTATAACTTAAGAACGGCTGGACTAATTTCGATGATCTTTGATTTGTTGAATTTGACTCCGCCCCGGATAGCAGACTAACCATTAAACCATGGGAAAAATTCAAGAAAAAAAATGAAGATAATTCATTTTCTCATACATGTTCCAATTTATTGATTCTGAAGCGGTACGAAATTCGTCAGGTTATCTAGTATGTAATACAAGAAAACCGGCCAAGTGTGAGACGGTTTCGCGCACGAAGGGTTCTATACCACAAGGCAAAAAACGCCGAAAAAAACACGTTTCATGTATGGAGACCCCATTTAATGTTTATTATTTGTTGTTATATCAGCAATACACTCTGTGAAAATGTCAACTGTCTACCTATTACTGTTCATGAGATACAGCTCGCTGACAGACGGACGGACAGCGGAGGCTTAGTAATAGGGTCCCGTTGGCACCCTTTGGATGCGGAACCCTAATAAACGACCTTATAAATTCCAACGGATTGAGAACCTCCTTCTTTTTTGTGTATAAACAGATGTATGTCATAAACTTAGCAAAAGTAGTACGTAAGGATTGCAGCAGCTGGTGGCGTTATACAAAGTGTTAAAAAAATAACCTTACAAACTTTAAGAGGAGCTTTAGACCATCGAACTGAACAACTTTCACTATGGGACCAACTCTGAAATCACGAAAAAAAATCAGCTATTTCATACAAAAGTTCAATACCTACTTGACTAAAATGTATGAAACAGCAGATTTTTTTTTTCGTGATTTCAGAGTTGGTCCCATAGTGAAAGTTGTTCAGTTCGATGGTCTAAAGCATCTCTTAAAGTTTGTAAGGTTAATTTTTTAACACCCTATATAGTTTATGCTTACCCCCATGGAAAAAAAAGTTCAATGATTTTAATGAAAGACAGAATTTCAATAATCGTAATAATAAAATGCTATACTTTAGGATCTGATGCTTTACGATAACCATTAACATAACAACATAAAACGTCTAATTCAATAAATAGTCCAATTCTCAGGGCGCATCTTCCGCAAGAACTTGATGGCTGCATTTTATTGCCGTAGAGCAGTTAAACCATTTTCACAGTTGGTCTCATCATTTCTAACAGAAACGAAATTCGCTGTGTGGACTTTTAAGACAGAAATTACACACACTACGACAGCATCTCTGTACAGACGCCAGCACATCAAGCTTCTACAATCTGTCAAATTTCTTTAATAGATTTTCAACTTTATCGCTACAGCATAAGGTTCAAAGTTGATTGGGAAAATTTGACAGTTTCGGGTAGCTGGATGTGCTGGCGTCTGTACATTACGTACAGCGCTACACACACACACACAAATGGATATCAGTGTCGTCTCTGCGTTAACGATGACGCATCTATCAATGTGTGAGTGTATTTCTAAGTATGTGTGCGTGACTGTAGCCAAGCTTCGTTACAAAGTAGACCACTACTACTCGTATTAACAGTTTGTTACGGGCAATAGTCACCGGACTATCGTATACTGTAACAAACGAGTTGTCCCATACCACTCGTAGAGACATGATGTCCTAGTACAGACGCCAGCACATCAAGCTACCCGAAACTGTCAAATTCTCCCAATAAACTTTGAACCTTATGCTTTAGCGATAAAGTTGAAAATCTATTAAATAAATTTGACAGATTGTAGTAGCCTGATCTGCTGGCGTCTGTATATCCCTTTACGATATACTTAACGTTAACACGAATAGTTTCAGCAAACGTATATAATTCGATGTTAATGTTTGGGTGTATAATTGTTTCACGACTTCGAGTTAGATATGCCGCAATTTCGTAACTGTTGTGTCGTTGTCCTTTTCACGCGTATTGAATTTTGAGTGTTAGAGGGAGAGGGCTACATTAAATATTATCTATGTACTTCGAACACGATTTGCAAGTTATAGGGAAGATAAATTGCAGTAATATTGTAGTAATGTAGGCCGTACTTGAGATACGTTCCATGAGGATAAAGTCAGCGTGTCTAAAATTGCTTTTTGTTTAATATTTTGTGTATAATTTATTTACGCGCATCCATCCGGCAGTGCTGTGGCAGCATCATTTGTTTATTAAATTAATGAAAAATTATGAAGGGTTGAAAAGTCACTAAATATGAAACAAATGAATGTTATTTAATATTCATGTAGATAATTAATAATCCTGGCCTTTCGTAGCGAACCGTTGGACATATTATTTTATTTTTTACATACCTCGGGACCATGTCGTGGTCCCGGTCCTTTGGAAAGCGTACGAGGAGCCGAAGTCAACTCGCAGACGCCCCTTAGGAAATTTAGTCCGTGGAGAGATAGGGTCCGTGAGGTCACTACTGCCCAACAGCTCGCCACATGCTGCCCTGCGGGTTTCTGTATCTCTCTTGGTCTAGCTCCTCACCTGCACCCTAGACCTGTTCCGGCAAAGTAAACTCTTCTGGCACAGGCCTAGCGTTCGGAGCGCAAGCCCCACCACGACGTCAACGTAAAGATACGGCGGTGGGGTTATTATTATTATTTATTTATTTCAGAGAATCTTCATTACAGTTATATTATTACAAAATCACAAAAAAAAAACATAAAATTTTAATAAGCTTAATTCAGGTAAATTTTATAAAATTATAAATATTACAGGAATATTTCATGTTTCATATCGATTTTTTTTATTAAAAGCCAAACAAGCTCCACTTATGCCAAACGTTTTTCATACACTGCGAGAGTTGAAAGCAATTACGGAGCACTTATCAAAAGAAATCGTGTTGTTCGCAATAAAATTGTTTCTATGTAGGTACTGACTTGTCTGTCTGCACGATATCTACCCTATTATGCCTCAGATACATAGGTAGAATACCTAGAACAAAATAATTAGTAAATAAATGATAGCTGCTATAGGTATAAATAATTACATATTTCATTATAGTCATAAAAAAAGGAACGTACACATAAGTACATACTCTTATTATTATTATGTTAAAATTATTTTCCTTCATTCGTCTAAATACATATAAATTATATTTTTAAATATTATAATATAAAAAAATATATATAAAAACATTTAAAAATATAAAAAATAGTAGCCCATCGGTATCGGGAACAGGGTCCAAGCTACCGGCGCGGTCAGGGCTCCAGAGAGAGGAACCTTCTGACAATGCGAGCCGTGTTAAAATTATTATTATTATGTTGCCGTGCCCTAACCGGGTTTCATGTTGGAACTTATATTGTAACAACTAAATGTACACATGAATGCAATAAATAATTTGAATTACAATACTCACAGAAAAGTATGCCACAGCCGTATGAGCCATGGTAAGCCAACACAAATACGTACTCCGCGTTCGCGTTTTGGTTTCCAAACATGTAAATAAATATGTATTTTCGGAAAAACAACTTTAAAATCCACACGTAAAGTTCAGTTTGTGCTACAACTTCAATATTTATAATGACTTCAATGTTACTAGTCATTCTGAAATACACTTAATGCACACTAGTATAAAGTTGATATTTGTTTAAGAGAAATTAACATCAAATTAGAAACAATGTGCAATGATCTGAATAAGGAATAGTATTATTATTTGTGTTACGTTGTCTTGGTGTCTAAATACAGCCACATTTACTTATCAACGTAATGCTATTATAAAAAAGTAAAGTAGTTCAATAAGTAGGTACTCATATACTCGTATGTCATCTCCGTAGTACCTACCTAAATATTTGGTATGTAAAGTGTAGGTATCCATAGTAAGATATTTTTAATGTATAAGATATGCTACATAACTAATGCTAGAACAAGATATGCGGAAAACCATAACAAGAATACCATTAGACTTCTGAATTGAACTATAGAAAATTAGACTGTTAATTGTATGGTTGAGCTACACGATTACTGACAAATTCTTGCACCGACTAGTCAACTCAAATCTGAGTGATTCTTTCCTCAAAAGACCATTTCAGGCAATTATCTATGTTTCCAAGTTTATGTATGGACTTTAAAAGAGACTTTGACCCTTTTTTTGTTTTGGATTGGAAATCATCTAATGACTCCTCCCGCTCTGGGTCTGGGGCAACAAGAATTCCGTCCTAAGCTAAGAAGATTAGGGATACAGCAGAATTATCATAATTTACTAATTATGGTCACCATGATGCTGCAGCTGGCATAATTATATCAGAAAGGCATAGTGATCGATAAAGCTCTCACCAATAAACCGTGTAATCATCACTGATCCTTAATTTATACGGACACAAAATAGAATAATCGTCGAAGCTCGAACTTTATAACAGTCGTCAGGACCTCAAACGGCGGAGTCTCACAATTGAATCAACTGATTTCTGAATTAAATATACGAGTACTTGTCCTTTATAAGGGGCTTTATTTACAAATCAAATTTTTGCGAGACGAGGACGGGAACCTTTGTAATCTCGTTTGGGTCGATTTACCTATGGAATTTTTTTTCGCGTTCATAGTGAGAGGTTTTCGGCTTTTTCGACTGGCCTGCGAGCGGCCAAAATGCCAAAATGTCATTTGGATAAAAATGGAAGGCTTTTTCTGTTTCTGAAATGGATTTCTAGTTTCAGTTTCGATTTGGAGATTGATATTTTGTGCTTGTTTATTGGGTGTATGGTCGTGAATATTTTTTGCAGGTATGTGACTGAAATCTGATATATATCTTTCATTGCGTTGTGAATGATATTTAGGGTACACAATAGTGTCTCATGTTAAAATACGGGATGCAAGAAGACGCACCAAGAAGTCGGCATCTATGCAATCTGTACATCCAACTAAGTACCAAGTTCGTCCAAAAATAATTGCTGGGAAGCGACTTTTATTTTTGATGTATAAATTTGCTGTAGTGCGCAATGAAAACCACAAAACATTGTGCTTATGTGTGCATGTCATCGCGGGAGTATTTAATCAATCAAATAATTTATTTAACAGATCATAAAATCCAATTTGTTAGTAATAAAATTATTTAAATTTAAAGTTAAGTTATAAAATTAAAAATTTTATAAAATTAAAAAGTTATAAAAAAAAAACCTAAAAAAAAGTAGGAACCTTCAATATTTCCGTAACTAGAAGGTTCCCGGTATGATCTAGTACAAAAACTATCACAATGATGGGATTAAGGCTGCCTGTCCATTAACGTGGAGCGAGGCTGGGCGGAGAAAAGTAGAAATATTAACCAATAGGATTGCATAAAATCTCAATGTCATTTTCTTTTCTGTTTCTCCGCTCCGCAAAGGCTGCCTGTCCACCGGAGCGGAGTGAACATTGAAATTTTATGCAATCCTATTGGTTAATATTTCTCCGTTTCTCTGCTCCATAGCCTCGCTCCGCGCCAATGGACAGGCAGCCTTAAGGTGAGTCTGCCTTCGTTAAAAGTCTTTTTACACACGTTATATCAGTATATTCTTCTGTTATCGGACGATGAGTTTCAGGGAAGAGTGAGTGCTCCCGTGTTTGCGCATACACTTGTACACTGTAATATATCAATATAGAGGCTAGTTTCCGTTAAGATTGGCCGCTATGGCCGAAATACGATTTGTAGGACTATATCTGTAACTTCCACTGCCATTTTTGTTTCGTGAAGTAAAATTAAAATCGTTAACAAATTAGGCACTTATTTATTATGCTACCGAAAATCTACCTTTAAATTCCAAAACTTTACTATCGCATCAATTACGTTGTTCAATTCAACCTTACCTGGAACTAAGATCTCTAAATATAAACCTTCCTACCTACTACATATAGAACATAATATCAAAGATGCACTGTCGAACACCTAAGTTTGCCAATAACGGTGTTACTTTGACTCAAGTCTCGACCTCTCTATTTAGACACAGTTTCATCAATATTAGGTCACCCCTGTCGCATATGAAACTTGTATTTACTTAGTTCAGTTCCTACACTTTTAGTGGGTTTGTTAAAAGGTAGTAGAACTAGGTAATTATTTTCTATCTACACACATTTATGTTTTTTTTTATTATTATTCTCCTGCAGTTCTTACCCAAATTTATTTGGGTCTTTTTTATATATTTTTCGTCCATACTTCTCTATTAGTCGTCATCTCGGTAGTCACCCCCTATCTAAAAATATCATCATTCACACAGTCTTCTTACAAACGATATACTTACACATTTTAATATTATTTTTTTATTTTGCTGAATTTATATTATGGAATCAGGCGTTACTTTACGGAAATCCATGACATTAAGAAGTTATGTGTAATATGTAGTTGTATTCGTTTTATTACACGGAATTAAAACTACATATTACGCATAACTTCTTAATCTTTTGCTGAATTTGTTGTGTATCTTTTAGACTGTGCTAAATTAATGTATTTGTTTTCTTTATCTAATGTTTTTAGCGACCACTAATCCACTCGCCATGGAGAGTGATAGTGGAAATGTTGAGTACCTAATAACAGGTTAATTTGTTGTTATTAAATCATATATATTAAAGCTAAACAAAATGGCAATCGCTACATCTAATCTTATATCACTTGCATACAGAGCAATATTTGCAATTCTTTTGGTGCATAAGCCTTATAATGATAATGTTTCTCAGCCAGAGTGAGACTATCACAATTTCACTACCATCATCATAGTTAACTTGTCAATGTCCTCTGTTGGACACGTTTATACACATTGAATGTACGTTCTATTGATCGTTTGCTGCGACGAATTCACAGAGGTCAATTTACCTTGTAGATACTGTGCCCATTTCCAACAATTTTTGCACCAAAACTGCATTTTATATTCCCGCAGTACAAACCCAAATAAAAACACCGAACAACATAATCTCGTAACGTATGACTTAATTTGTTAACAGGCCAGAAATCCTCAATGCATTGCAGTCGTTTAAGGCTCCCGCAGACATGCGCGACGTGACTCGCGTAGGACAATTTCTATGAAAGCTTCATGGAAATGCACTACGCTTCATGGAAAGGCACTACAAACATAATAAAATACAGAACATAATAAAAATATATTAGTCAGTTTTATTACAATATTTAAAAAAACAATTACGAGTTCACGATAATTATGTTTACATGCGATCTTATATTTCTAAACAGAAATGAACCGGCGTTGAAACTGAGTAACGTATCTAAGTGAAAAAACAGATAACTGAAGGTAGATGAAAAAAAAAACATTGGTTGTCTGTAAAGTCGGTTTACGGATGATAATTTTACGTGATAACGTCAAAAAAAAACATCCGATCGTGCCCCTCTATCTCTTGTTCCGCGCTCTCGCTTGCACACTCGGCTCAGGCGGAACGTGACACGTCAATAATAATTTTTACCTCCCTTCAATTATTTGTTTTGTTTGTTACTTGACCATCCTGTTCTACCGAGTTCATCGGTACCGTGTTCTCATAAATCAGATTATAATTACTAATAATTACATTTATTCGCTTATCTATATTATTGCAATATTCAAAAGAATAAATAACTCGATCCATAAAAACATGAACGCCATAGGATTGTTTTGTTAAAAGAACAAGGTTCTACAATTACAGAAATTGCTTAAGATCTAGGAGTTTTGGTAAGTCTTGTGCTCGTTAAAATTCAAATCATTTGTTGCATGTCACAAGCTCAAATAAAATTAAAAGTTACAGGCTAAATATGACGTTCTACTATCAGTGTAGTTGTTTACAAAGTTCGTTTGTGATTTATTTTTAACTTAAGTATATAAATAAGCAATATTATTGAGACGGACTACATTATATTATTATGTATGATTTAGTATTATTTTAAGCAATTAATGATTGGATAATTATTTGTTTATATAAACAAATAAATAAAATTGAAGTGTCTGTTTGTAATTTCAAAATAAAAGCTTTTTACTAAATGCATTTGAAAGTATATGCGGCTTACTGCTTACAAGAACCACACACGACCACACCACAGGTTGAACCACAAGTTGACTGGTAGAAAATGCCTCAGGTATTAAACCCGCCATTGTACAGCATTTTTTTTTATTTGTGCTTCTGTACAAGAAAAAAAGTTTTTATAAATAAATAAATATGTGTTTATGACAATAATTAGCTCAATTAATATAGAGTCTAAGGTCCACCTGCGCTAAATTTTCCAAAGATGTAAACAACAATGGCCGCTCGATTTATTTTATGTAATGTTTGTTTTCGTCTAAATCTCCGAGCTAACTAGACGAAAACAAACATTACTTAAAATAAATGTTCTTGTATATCGATTTTATTCAATTTCGAGCGGCCATTGTTGTTTACATCTTTGGCAAATTTAGCGCAACCGGACCTTAGATTCTCCTGTAGGTACAAAAACAAGTTTGCTGATCCAATACCCACTCCTAACGGGAAACTTTAGATACATTGTATGTTTTCCTTTAATTCCGAGATCAGTGTGGAAACACCTCACGACTTCACACTACCTGGGTTAGAACAATTTGATCAGGAAATTACTTTTAGTTTCAGTGCAAACTAGTTTCTTGCTCTAGAAAAGGAAAATTTATGAGTTAGTCCGGTTTATATTTAAAATTGTTGTTTATTTCGTTTCTGCATAGCTTGTATTGGACAATAGGGAATTATGGGGGAATGGAAAAGGCGTGTTCTATGTGTCCTAAGCGGAGAATAAGTTGAAATGTCACGTGGATAAAGAAAGAAAGAAACAAAAAGTATTTATTGCCACTCGTACAGGAAGACCACACACTAAACCAAACACAGTCAAAAAAAAAACAAATGATATAAAAATAAAGTAACAAAAAGAAAAATGGAACAGAAATTCAATGGATGCATTTTGTTGGCTAATAATCAAGTTTGTGCTACTATCTGATAAAAATCCCCAAGAGTCTACGTCTAAAGAATTTAAGGAAAAATCTAAGAAATATTACTTTATTTTAACTCAATATACATTGATTTCCTCAAAAATTCCCGAAACGCACATTTGTAAGACATATTTGTTGTATTATATCACCAATATTTGTGCACCGTTTTGGTGATTGCAGTGAACTCAAATAATAACTGAAATGGATGCTACTGCCTTTCCTGCAATCAGCAGTAACAATGGGAGGTCATATTCGCCACTCTCGCAAACAAAAACAAGTTCTATTTTGGATAGAGGAACGTGTATTTTTTCAATAAGCGAGCTGACGTGATCAAAGACATTCCGGATCCGGTAAAACAACCCATGAGTGACTATATCTATATGGATAGCCGTTGACAATAATAAGAATATTGTAAAATAAGCTGTATCAAAAATATGAAACGGTATCTAATAACGTTTAGGCCCATCATTCACGATGCCACTCAAAGAAACGTTTTACTCATTGGTGATTTGAATTTGTGACTAGTTACGTTTGAAAAGCCTCGTGGATCACGTGCGAGGTAGTTAGGTTAGGATATTATAGTTTTATTTTAATAATTTTCAGTTTATTTAGTATTAGGAGTTTATATATAATATCTCATGTGCATAACAATCAATTCCCCTGACTGTAAAGGCACATGCTTCGCTCGCAGGTACCTACGTAGCTATAGCTGCTATAAAACAATAATTAAAATCAAAGCAATATAATTACAAAAATATTTTGTACCCGCAAAAATGAATCAGGAGTTAATAATTAAAAACGTATTTGTAATATGCATCGGCCGTTAAGTTTGAATGATGAATTTAAAATGGCGCAGTTCATGATTAATCCGAAATGAATGGCTTTTTAATCAGCATTCGTTTGCAGATATAATTTATGAATTAAATTGCAAATATCTGAATATCATACATGGACGTTCCCATAAACCTAGTATTAAGTATTCCATCATCATCTGCCTAGCCTTTTCCCAACTATGTCGGGGTCGGCTTCCAGTCTAACCAGATGCAGTTGAATACCAGTATTTTACATGGAGCGACTGCCTATCTGACCTCCACAACCCAGTTACTGGGTAATACAATACCCCTTGATAAGACTGGTTATCATACTTTCGGGCTTTTGACTACCCGTAACGACTGTCAAAGATCCACGAATGACAGCCGTGACCAACGGCTTAACGTGCTTTCCGAGGCACGGAGGGGTCTCGGTATGAAAAGATAGTCACTCATCCACAAACCAACCGCGACAAGCGTAGCTTAACCTGATCGATCGACCTGTGCGGCTGTTATACACAATTGCGTAACACACTATCAATCTTTATCTTAATCTAACCCAACCCCAACATGGTATGGAAAAGGCTAGACAGATGATGATTGTGTTACCAAATTAGGCCTCAGGATAACACTTCTGTTCTATGACTCCTTTCAAACAAAAACCTGAAGAATTCTCAATTCTCAATTCTTTATTGCGTACCATAATTTATATACCTAGTTGCTAGGGAAATAATTATATTAGTCACAATTATGGACCCTGTCGGGCACAGCATAGATAGTAGGAGAGAGGAGGAAGAACGCTGGTGCTTATTGTGATAAATTTTAATATTAGTTAAGTATTTAGTACTAAGTTATATTGTTTTATGAACACAGAATTGAATTTACAAATTAAAATTATGGTTTTATAAATTATACACATTTATTTATTTAAGTAGTAACTTTGTAAAAAAAACATTTATTTTTTTAATTATGTATTCATTATTGTTTTATTTACTTATTATTATTTATTATGTAATTAATATTTATTATCCCTAAGGCAAGTTATTTATTAGACAGTAAACTGCTAGATACCCTGTCTACAACAAATCAAATCAAATCATTTATTTATTTTTTGTCACAGGTAAAAAAGACAGTTCTTACAATTAGCATTCTTGTATGTATCTCTGCAACATACCCATAGAGTGTACAATGTAACACAAAGAACAAGATATTTTTCATTTTCCAGAATTCTTCAGAAAATCCTTTTCATCCAGCGGTAACATAACAAAATAGGTCAAATGAATGTAGAACAGTAACTTTTAAAACAGCCTCGAGATAGCGTGTACCAACTTTTATATGAATAACTTTGTTTCGTTGATGACACAAAGGATTGTCGGGCCACTGCGCTTGACAAACTAATTTACCCATTCTGTCATATGCACAGATATAATGTTGCATAGATGTTGTAGTTTATAGAGGGGCCCGTGGCTAAATAATAATAGCCGCACAGGTCAATCGATCAGGTTAAGCTACGCTTGCCGCGGTTGGTCTGTGGATGGGTGACCATCTTTACATCCCCAGATTCCTCCGTGCCTCGGAAAGCACGTTAAGCGGTTGGTCCCGGCTGTCATTCGTGGATCTTTAACAGTCGTTACGGGTCGTCAGAAACCCGATAATAGTCTGACAACCAGTCATACCAAAGGGTATCGTATTACCCAGTAACTGGGTTGTAGAGGTCAGATAGGCAGTCGCTCCATGTAAAATACTGGTATTCAGCTGCATTCGGTTAGACTGGAAGCCAACCCCAACATAGTTGGGAAAAGGCTAGGCAGATGATGAGATGTGGTAGTTTATATATTTTGATGGCTTGTCTGACTGCCTCGTTGGTTTGGTGGTCGCAAGCGTTACTACTGAGTATGAGGTCTTGGGTTCGATTTCCAGGTTGGGCAGAGTGTTATTGGGTTTTTGTATTTGGAATGTCTTAGTAGCAGCACATAATCTGGATTCGTGGCTGGTTGATGGCAATAAGCTCGTCCCTTATTACATGGGACTTAAACATAAGAGAAGAACTAAGGTAACTGACATAGCCCGAAGAGTTGTAGGTTGTACGTACATTGTACAATCGTATTGTACTATAATATACTATTATAATTGTATTGTACACGTACGTACCTTGAAATCGATGTTTTTTCTACGGCGCAGTTTATTTGCCGTGTGTAGGCACGGTTCTTCAGTGTTGTATGGCTCAGCGCAGACAGAACGGAGCGCAACAAATAAACTTTAAAATTATTACAATAAAGTGCATAAAATGCTTGAACCTGACAAAATATGCTCGCGCGTCCTCGAAAACGCGTCCTCGCAAGCTGGAACATACGCGATCCATAAAGAAAATGCCCGAGACCGCGCGGGGATTATTGCTCTCTGTCTGCGCTGACCCTAAGGATCACTATGGAAGCTCGGTGACGGGCCCGTTTTTTTACAGCGTATTTGCGCCATACCGTAAAGAAACCGTGCAGTGTACAAAGGGCCTTACAATCAATCTGTGGATGGAATTAAATAATTGTTTCAATCGAATTTCTTTTCTCCGAATAAAAATCGGTCCCCTTTCAGTAGTCAATCCTCTACGCTAACTAATGTTTCTTTTTAATTGGTTTTTATTTTTGATGGAAAAGCTTTTTAGGTAGACCTAAAAAGCTTTTCACTCATCCACGATTTCAAGGTTGACTAGTTACATGTATTTGCTATTGCAGGTGGGATTACTAAATGGGCAATTATTACAGAAATGGATTTCAGATTAGCTATTTTGGTACCTGCGGGGCAATTGCGTAACACATTATCAATCGGAATCGGTTTCATTTTGACAGTTCAACAGCATTCATTGCGTTATTTACGTGTTGAGCAGACAATTTTTTCGAACTTATGAAGCAATGGATTAGCAATTTGCTTCAAAATTATTCAGATTCCGATTGATAGTGTGTTACGTAATTAGGGTGCTGCTGCTTGTTAAATTCTGTTTATAATTATTTACAGATACAGTTTTCAGAAGGGACTATGTTAGGGTAAGTTCGGTGCTTGAATAAGACCTTACGAATAAATTCCCGGCAATTAGGCAATATTTTTTAATGCTGACAACATTGTGTTTTACGCCATTTTATTTGTTTGGTCTTATCCTACCGCCGGACTTATCCCAACATACTTATTTTGCTTAGCGTTTGAAAATTTAATTTCATGAATGACATTTTATCCTACCATTCTACTTAATATTATAATGTGAATGTTTGTATGTTTGTTACTCAATCTCGCGAATAGGTACAGCTGAACTAATTTAGATGAAATTTGGCATACAGATAGTTTATGCACACAGGTAGTAGGTACGTTCCTGTGGGATCATTTCCGAAGTGAACGCGGGCGAAGCCGCGGGTAAAAGATAGTTATAAATAAATGTTTATCAATTCGGAAAAAAAAATTGTAACTTTCAAAATAGAAAAAAAAAATACAAAATATAATTTCAAAAATAATTCCCGGTGCATCTCGCACAAATTCCTAAACAAAGTAGAATAAAGGCAGCAGGAACCAAAAATCCAGCGAACTGTAACTGTTTCTGATTCAAAAAATAAAAAAGGCTATTATCTCAGCGAATGAAAGGGTTCTGGGGCATATCCACTTTTGTGTATTTTTTTGTATGGGATCTGCAAATGATGGCAAAAACGAGACAACCCAGTTCTTCTTTTTGGAAACATTGTTACCACATCTAGCACGGAGCGGCGATTGTTTGTAGCTCAATGAATACTGTTTTTGTGACATTAGGGCTTGTATGTTTTTTATTGAGTCATGTCAATATTAAAAAGATAAAGTCCAGACAGAGGGAGAGTTGTTTTTTAGAGTTGTGGGAGGTTAGGTCCTACATTCTACTAAAAGACGGTTTTTGCCAGAATTTATTATTATCACAAAAAGTACAGTCTGGAGCACGTCATGCTACCCGAAAGTGTCAAACTTTCCCAATCAACCTTGACCCTTATGCTGTGAAAATCTATTGAAGAAATTTGACAGATTGTAGGGAAATATAGGTACAGACTAATAACACATTCGGTTTTCGCGGTTCGATTTTTAACGCTCTGCTTAGCGCCCCGGGAGTTGAAAACCCAGCAGAGTGTTTTCTTGATGCACTGGGATTCGTTTTCTTGGATTCTCAATGCTGGACTTAAGGGGCTTACAGGACCTAAACGCAAAAAACCCACGTTTTAGAAACAATGAAAGTATAAGATCGACTACAGTAAATAAAATAAAAAAATATATGATATTCTTCAGGATATATGCTAGGAAGATAGTGTGTTGAAAACATAATACAACTTATTTGGTACGATAGAAAAAAATCATGAAGATACCTATAAAACTTTTTTTTTACGATAAAAATCATACTAACATACAATCATTATGATTTTTTGTCAGATTATTCTACAAGCAACATACTAAAACTCTAGTGTTTTAGTTTTTTAGTCCAAACAATAGATTTTTCGTAAATTACCAGCGTTGTGTCATCGCGCTTCTCTTTCTTTTCTATGCAGTCCAACAAAGACCGCGCTTTAGGTCATGTAGTCCTCTTACAAAGGGTTGAAAATCCAGTGCGTGCAAAAAAACGTCGCGTAATTAAATCGCCCGTGCGCTTCTGGGCATTGCACATTGTTTTTCATTGAATTATTCGTAACACAAGTTCAAGGAAAATACAATAAAATTGATTCCCAATTTGTTTCGCATTTGTTGGTAATTTGATTTGCATTCCTTGGTTGAACGGTCAATTTGATTAAAAAACTAAAGCTAAGATCAATCGCCGCTAAAACGATAAATACATATCCGTGATAAATACTTTCACAGATAAGTTCTGCACACAATTCCACAGTAATTACATTAACGTGGAATAATTCAGAGTTATTAATAAAACAATTTAATAAGATCGCTACAATAGACAGACGAGGAGCTAACACAACCACATCTTAGATTAAGATGAACGATTAATTAATGGAAAATGTTCCCAAGATTGGGACAAGAAACAACGATAAGTGATTGACCGATCAAGGGGGGTCTATTATAAACAAAGATGGACGATTGAGGAGGCAGAATACAACGGTGTCTTTGCCAATCCAACATGACCTTATCGACGCATGATTGGAGCGGCTGTGTTGATTAACAACTGTGATGAAAGTTTTCCACTCGATGTAAATATTGTTAGGGTTAGCACCCAGATAGATGCTAAGCCATCAAAATTAAAAAAAAAAATACATAAATTTTTGTGTGTATGTGTCTGTTTCTTTGGCACGCTCTGTACCCTAAACGTCTTGATCGATTTCAGCTTGATAGGTGCCGTTAGATTCGTCTTAATTGTGAGTGACGATGGGTATAACAAAATTGAAAAAAAAAAATTGCCGATTTTTGGCGCCATATTATGTCTTCAAAAAAATGTTTTTTTCTCAAAACTTGTCTAGTGAGAATTTACGATTTTGTACTTATTTTGCAAAATAAAAAAGGGTTTTTTTACGCCTAAAAGAATTTTGCAGGCGTTTTATAAAATTCCTTTTGTTGTTGGATTTATTACGATAAAACCCTATCAATGTCATATTACGTTCTTATTCCGAAGAAAATGTCGTTTTCCGTAACCTAACCTCTGATTGGTGATTGTCACTTTGCTTTTACTAGCCTACTTTTGTGCAAGTTACTGGCGGCATGTGTATTCCCAGCTTTAGGATGCAACCAGACTCTGTTCGAGTGACTGATGTTTTGAACATTTTGATTGAGTGAACGATCGAACGACGTCTATCTACCGCGGTCTGGTTGCACCTTTATGCATCGATTAATAGTTATTGATTTAAACTGACATTCGCGTATTAATTTATGCAAATATGGGAGCTCCTTCCATTCTATGTTTCCCAAAGGAGTTTTTTTTAAGAACTAGGTCAGCGTTTAAAAAGTTTTTTCCCTCAGTAGTTATACGATTGGTGTTTTATGGCTACAAAGGAATTTCACAGTCGGTTTCCGTGCAGTTTTAGGTAGGTTACGCGCACACGATGAACAAAAATGAGATTAGAATAAGTACCAAATTCATTCATTACTTAAGTATAACGAGCTCCCTTTTTAGGGACTGTGATCAGCAATTGTAGACCCATATATTGCAAACAAATTCAAGCCATACACGTATTTTTTTACACTACGCCAAAACACAACTTCTTGACACAAAACACTGCACCAAACAAAATTCTCTAAACCAGAATCCACTCTAAAACAATCAAGAACAGACCAGTAATTCCAAGACATACCTCGCACCATCTGCTCCAAGTAAACAGTCGCAGCGCAAAAGTCTTGGCAATATAATTTTACTTGAGTCACAGACTAAAAAAGTGCAGCGTGGCGGCAATACGTGCTTCCTCCGCCCGTTGATTTAAAAAATTAAGTCTGCACCTTTGTCGAGCGATTTGCTGAGCTCGCTTTAGTTCGGAGCTCCATTTGTCCGGATTACGTAGGAATATTCTGTTGAATTGTTTCTTTAAACTGTTTTAAATGTAGTGTTTTTGGGAGTTTTATAACCGTAGAGGAAGACCGAAGAAACGATGGATGGACTGTCTGAAAGATGAAAATAATCATAAGCATAATCAGCCTATAATGTTCTCACTGCTGGACACAGGTTTCCTCTCTGTGAGAGGGAGTGGGCCGTAATCCACCACGCGGAGCCCGTGTGGTTTGGTAGGTGGTGGCCCAGTGGTAACGGACGCGACTTACGAGTTGTAGGTCGTGGGTACGAACCCAGACAGGCGCTCTCACATAACACACGTAATCAGCCTATAATGTTTCTACTGCTGGGACACAGGCCTCCTCTCTATGATAGGCACTTTACTTTGTGTAATTTATATCATCACCACTGCTCTTAAAACGGTGAACGAGAATGGTTAGCAAGAATTAAATTTAATCCGTCCACTGACCTTTAATTTGAAAACATAATTTACCAGCATGTACCTAAATTACATTTTCCAATACTCATCTGAAATCAAAATAATACGTGAACACACAACATTCCTCACACATAACTCAATTTTGGAATATTTTGATATTCCAATTAGGTATAACTTCTAGGTATTTTGTAATTATGTTAAATTTAGAATTTCATTTGTGGATAATCGTATGATATTATGATCAGGCGTTTGCATGAGAATTGAATTATTATTTTGATTGATTCTGTTAGAATATGTGCAATTAGGGTCAATCCGCACTGAAAGAGCAGCGGCCGTAAGAGCAAGTGACTTTTCTTCTTTTGACTAGTCGTTAGAAGGCTCGTGCAGCCTCGCGGCGCCGCGCTGCCCCTTTTTTGCCTTCAAATGACTATGATGGATAGCCGCAGCCGGCCGCTGCTTCAGTGGGGATTGCCCCTTACTGTCTTAAGGTTCTCTTACATCCTGCATAGCAGATTTTGTCGTTACAGAAAAGTGTTAAATTAGTACTTACTAGGGATTTGGAAGCATGCTGCGGCGACTTACCTCATCATTTGTCTAGCCTTTTCCAACTATGTTGGGGTCGGTTTCCGGTCTAACCGGAGGCAGCTGAATACCAATATTTTACATGAAGTGACTGCCGTTATTGGGTAATACGACACCCCTGGGTAAGACTGGTTGTCAGACTTTCGGGTATCTGACGACCTGTAACGACTGCCAAAGATCCACGATAGACAGCCGGGACCAACGGATTAACGTGCTTTTCAAGGCACGGAGGGGTGATGGTATATGATGATGGTCACCCATCCACGAACCAACCGCGGCAAGGGTAGCTTAACCTGATCGATCGACTCGTGCGGCTGTTATTACTTAGCCACAAGTACCTTCTGATTATAAGTAGATAATATTAATCATACGATTTTTTTTTCTCATAATAAATATACCCATACGCACATTCTCATTCCCACAAACAAAACATAGTTATGCAGCTGGATGAATTCATTGAGCCACAAAAGATTCATGAGTAATTCATTCATATATTGTTTTATATAATATAGGTATACAAATAAATCAATATATTATGCGTCATTCGAAGAATTTATATTTTTAATTGCTTAGTTATCGAGCTGAAAAATGTTACTATTTTTAAAATTACGATGCAATCTGGCTCTTCGGAAAATTGTTTTCTCTAGGAGTAGAACAATAGATAGTAATATCATAAGAGGAATTCGTCATTTAATTTAATTTCATCGTTTAATTTTAATTTATCGTTTGATACTCATCATCATCATTTCAGCCGAAAGACGTCCACTGCTGGACATAGGCCTCCCCCAAGCACCTCCACTTCGACTGGTTTTGTGCTTCTCGCATCCAACGGGTTTCTGCGGCTTTCACAAGGTCGTCGGCCCACCTTGTGGGAGGCCTTCCAACGCTACGTCTTCCGGTACGCGGTCGCCACTCCAGAACCTTTCGGCCCCATCGGCCATCTGTTCTGCGAGAAATGTGCCCTGCCCACTGCCACTTAAGTTTGGCAATTCTTCTGGCTATGTCGGTTACCTTGGTTCTCCTGCGGATCTCTTCATTTCTGATTCGATCACGCAGAGAAACTCCAAGCATAGCCCTCGCCATTGCCCTTTGGGTGACTTTCAGCCTTCTAATAAGGCCCATTGTGAGCGACCACGTTTCAGTGCCTTATGTCATCACTGGCAACACATGCTGTTCGTTTGATAGTAGATACGTACTTATTATTTATAATATTTTGTGAAAACGAAACATTCATTAAACGATATGTAACTGCGAAAGTATCTCTCTCATCTGTCCGTCCTTACCTTTTGACGCCTTAACCGTAACGGCTGAACGGATTTTGACGAAATTTGACACGCAGGTATACTATAACATAGGACATAGGATACTTTTATACCGGGAGTACGTTCCCGTGGGATGAAGCCGCGGCAAAAGCTAAATGTAAAAATAAAAACGACTATAGAAACGAAAGAAAAGAAAAATATTTTTTGAGATACACGGGGAATACAAATAGTAAAAAAAAAACGGAGCATTTAAGACAAACATAGTTACATTAAAAAAAAAAACAGTGGCACTCTGGGAGTGCCGACAGAAGTGAAAACAAAACACAAACAGAATACTTTGCCATCACTCACTGACATATCGGATATACATTAAAACCGAGTACATCCCGAGGACAGCCGAACACATCCGAAGCGGTGTCGCTTACGGTAACAGTGGCGCGAATTCAAAAAAATGCCCAACGCGCCTAAAGAAGTTTTCACTTAAAAAAAATGGCCTGTCCAAAGAGGCTCCTGTCTCAGCATAATGCTTTTAAGCACAATTACCGTTAAGTCTACATCACACACGACGACAACATCGTGAACTAAGTCAAAATACATGATTTCTTTATCTTTCTTGGCTTTCAAAAGATTCTCGAAACATCATTTATTATTAACGTCTATGATTGATAAGTGCCCACTTACAGAGTTCGTAAATAATAAAGTCGCTAGAAAATTTTATGAATTTACTGATAATCGCCTCTTGTAATGGCTGTTTACTTAGATTTTAGACTAATTTTCGGGTGCGTCTCATAACGTATAAACTCATTTGGTCTAATTTCATTTTATTATCGTTCATAAGATATAATCAACGTGAGATATACCAACTGTAGATATAATTTCTTTACATATAACATTTATTTATTCTAAAACTTAAGTAGTATAACGTTGTTTGATATAACGTTTATGTAATCGAAAATCAATTGGTCTAACGTTTAATATGTATATTATTTATTTAATCGAAAATCATTAGGTCTAACGTTTAATATAAGTATATAAAAAACGTCATTATGGTACCCCGACTCAGAGTACCCCGACTCGGATAGGTTAGGTTAGAAGGCTAAGGCGGGAGCGCAGCGGAGCGGAGCTCCCGCCTTAGCCTTCGTGGTTATTTTTTTTTAAACCACCCAGAAATAGGAGCCCCGCAAAGCGGGGCTCCGTCGACCTATCTTAGCGCAGGTGGTAATCAGTTACTAGTTATGTTTAATATCTACTTAGGTTACTATTACCTATAACTACGATAGAACTTACAAAGAATAAAACAAAGAAAAAATACTTTTAAATATTTATTAAATAAATAATAATTCATCATATTAGTCTAAATAAGTTTTATATCTTTTGAGTGGTATGTCAAACGATTTTATATTGAATGTATGTTATGCTTATAAAAATTAGTTATTATAAAATTATATCAATCGTTCATTATATTAACTAATCGCTATATTAAATAAAATTATAGGTTCCGTTGTTATATGTTGTTAATATTAGAGATTTTGTTGTTATATCATCTATTACTTACCCCTAATTTTCGTGTGAAAAAACGGTTTATTTTTGTATAGTACTAACAAGTTTTAGAATATTTTCTACAGAACGATTTACCTTGATGCTATGATTTCCCTATATAAACTAATATTATGAAGGGAAAAGATTTGTTTTTTTTATGCTTGTTTGTTACGCTTTCACGCTAAAATGGCTAAACAGATTTCGATGAATTTTGGCTCAAGGATATACCATGACCTGGCAAAGGACAAAGGCTACTTGAACCTGAATTTCAGACGAAATCGCGGGCAACAGCTAGAATAGAATAAAAAACTTACATTAGTTATGTAATTTATTCATAACTAGCTGCGCTCCGCGGTTTCACCCGCATAAGTGTCGATCCCGTGAGAGTATCGGGATAAAAAGTATCACATTTGTTATTCTGATGTATAAGCTACATTACTGTAAAGTTTTATTAAAATCCGTCCAGCCGTTTGTGCGTAAAGAAGTAACAAACATACAAACACACTCACAAACTTTCGCCTTTATAATATTAGTGTGATATTTTTGGAAACATTTTTAGTTTTTACATTACTGGCAAAGAAATACAGTGGACGTATAAACAACTAACTATCGGTAAGACATAAGAACCCAGCAAAAGACAATCTTCCTTATAAGCTTCCGTACCTATAAAACTTCTGAGAAAAATATCGTTAGCGTCACGATACAAGTTTTTCAATACATTATGGAGACATTAAGTCATAGTCTGAAAGTGGCTATCGATTTTTCGTAAGCTACCAAGTAGGTCAGTACACCTGCCGATACAAAATATGACGCAGCTGATGTTTCAAGGAAGTATCGCTTGCTCATTTAAAGAAAGAAAGAAAATACGTTTATTTGCGGTGAACATGACGCAAAGATGAACATAAACACAAAAATAAAATAAAAAAAGAAGGTAAGGGAAACATGCGTCACATCCACGCAAAACGGCTATCGCTCAGCATTATGCTGCGACCCTATGCAAGACAGAACCCCAGTGCTGGTTTTCAGCGACAGCCAGCGCTGACGTGATGGCGTCGTCGTCGTCATTTGTTTTTAAAGTAAATATTTTGAGACTGGTAGCAGCTAGATGAGAGTTGCCGAGAATCGAGCTAAATGGCGGGCAATTGGAGAGGCTTATGTCCAGCAGTGGACTGCTATAGGCTGATGATGATGATGTTTTAGAGGCTGTTGACTTTATATTCATTTATTTTTAAACTAGCAGCGCCCCGCGGTTTCACCCGCATAAGTTTCAATCCCGTGGGAAAGTCGGGATAAAAACTATCCTATGTCCTTTCCCGGGACTCAAACTATCTCTATACCAAATTTAATCTAAATTGGTTCAGCGGTTTAAGCGTGATGAGGTAACAGACAGACAGACACACTTTCGCATTTATAATATAAGTATCGATTTTATAAGAAGATTATAGAAATTCTATTTTTGGTAAATTAGGCAGTACGATAATCAAATGATGGTGATTATTTATATAGCTGCTCTATTTTCATAATTTATTATATTGTTATAATTTCTTAGTTCTCATGAATTGTATTGATATGGAGGTCGGAAGCATTTATTGAGCTGTAATAGAAGTCCAATTCCCGTAGTTAAAAACGTTCAAAATCTAGTCGCAACCTCATTTCAACGAAAATCAATGTCAAAAATGTAGGGAAACTAGAGGTATTTTTGACAGATTGAGACTGAGATCAGACTGTAAACGTTCTTAAAATTACGAGAATTGTCCTTTTGATTAAACACGAAGTGGACCCCAAATTGTTGGGAAAAGGCTGGGTGACCAAACGGTTTATATTGTAAAATAGTCAGCCAAAACTTAACATTCTGGCTGCACCCATAACGTAATCCTATATCCTATATTATTTTAACTAATAAATGCGAAAGTAAGTTTGTTTGTTTGTTTGTTACCGTCTCATGCCTAAACGACTGAACCGATCATCCTGAAATTTTGCATATACGTTGTTAGGTGTACAGAAACGGACATAGGGTACCTTTCCTCTCGAAAAAAAGTGATGTTCCCGAGGAAAACAACAATAACGTTATTATGATAATAGAGTGCGCCACGTGTCTATTGAATTTTGTCACGTTATTTAATTCTGAGGCGGTACGAAGTTCGCCGGGTCAGCTAGTTATTTCATATTGAAAAAAAATTATACCATTTTGCCAGCCCCAAGATCAACCTATAACCGTACACTCTGCAGCCGCGCTTTCGACAAGCGAAAATACCGATAAGACCAACAAGGCAGTCTTATTTACATTCGCCATTTATTCTAACAGCCTCAATTGTCCTCCTATCCCTTAAGAGTCATCCCACAATAAAAACAACCTCAACAGGGGTCATGTATGCAATAAAACACGACATCTAATAACTTGCAGACCTTTTATAATACTTTTAATTGCTCCATGTAAACTTGTTCGCACTCAGTTAGAGGTTCCGTACATTGCCTGTACATTGCTCCCTAGTGGACTGTAACTGAATTATAGCTCCCTTGACATCACTCGAGATGACCGCGGTAAGACGCCCGAAGTTTGTGAAAGATGGTATGTACTTACATGTTGAAATTGTTAGAGTTAGTATTGAATTTTGAAGCGGTTGGGTTAGCAGTTTTGGAAGTGTAGGTACAGACGCCAGCACATCAATCTACCCCAATCTGTAAAATTTTCTCAATTGAATATGAACCTTATTCCTTTGTAGTAAAGTTGAAAATCTATCAAAGAAATTTGACAGATTGGGGTAGCTTGATGTGCTGGCCTCTGTACCATGTGCTATTGAAATTATAGTTAGAAGGAACTTTAGAAGGTATTTTTATTAAAACTGCCGTTATCTCTGTCGAAGATTATAGTTAGTAAGTCTGCCAATTTAAAATATAATTGACACTGCCGATGGCTTAAAAATATTGACTCTTAGTACAAGAGCCAGGGCTACACAAATGACAAGTGTCTTGAAGTATCAATTAAGAATTTGTTACAACCACGCCTGCCTAGTAAGTACGGGTTGGTAGATGTCAAGTCTTCGAATTTTTGGTTCTGAGAAATGCCGGTTTCCTTACGATGTTTTCCTTCACCGTTTTAAGAGCAGTGGTGATGAAATTATTTACGTAAAGTAAAGCGCCTGCCTGGGATCGAACCCACAACCTACAACACGTAAGTCAACAGGGAGCGTAAAGTGGGTGTAACAAGTGATGTACGTGATGCCAAAAACCACTAAAATATCCATCGATTTATCATGGTTTGGGTGTGCCACATCCAACCTTTCGTTCACAGGGATATAAATTGGCTAAGTAAAGGCGTAATTTAACTGTTGTTAAACCAGGAATAGTAAAATAAGAGTCTATATAAATAAAAATATTATCTAGTGTAATTTACGAAACTAAATACTGCCTAATCTCAGTTCTATCCTAACTAGATATAAACAGTCTAGGTAATTTGCCATAGGCACTGGGTGAGGTAAGTCGTTGACGTCTGTAGGCACTCAAATTAATGGGCTAACGACTACACTCATTTATCAGGCTTTAGACGTAGGCTAGTTAGGAGTTCAGGGTTCAGTAGCAGAATAATAAATGTAATAAAAATGCAGGTCCATAGAAATAGTTTGTAATTTTTTTTTTTTGCCAATACTGTCCCACTGCTGGGCAAAGGCCTCCGCCAAGTCCTTCCAGGAACTCTTATCCCGCGCCGCCTCGGACCAGCGTTCGTGGTACGCGTACAGTTTGTAATTTAAAAGAAATAAAATATGTGTATTTGGCACTTATCATAAGTAAGTAGATTAGCGCCTTAGAACTGTATCTACTGAAAAAAAAATCAGTCGTAATATATTTAGTTTATGTTAACATAAAGTATACATAATTATTTTTTTTACCGGTTCCAAATTTTTACAGGGTGTTCTACCCATGAATATGAATAACTTTCACTATGGCCCAACTCTAAAATCACGAAAAAAAATCAGCTGTTTAATACAAAAGTTCAATACCTACTTGAATAAAATGTATGAAACAGCAAATTTTTTTCATCCTGTAAAATTTTGGAACCGTTAAAAAAATCATTCTGTATACAGCGTGTGTTACGACACACGCTGTATACAGAATGATTTTTTTAACGGTTATAGTATTAGTGGTCCACCGTTAAGGATTCGATATACCAGATAATTTACTATAACAAACCATTTAGTAAAGCGCCTGCCTGGCGCTTTATTATGTGTAAATTATTTCATCACCACTGCTCTCAAAAAGAAGAAGGAGTCGTGAGAAACCGGCATGTCCTAGAACCGAAAATTCGAAGACATGTGACATCTACCAACCCGCACTGGGCCCGCATGGTAAATTACAGTACATTCCCTCTCAAAGAGAGGAGGCCTATGTCCCAGCAGTGGGAACATTATAAGCTGATTATGTTATCACACACAAAAAAACTTACCTGTTTCTTACATTTAAAAATATCTAGCTTAATACTGTATTTTAATTTAATTGTTTCTCTTTTGAGCGCAGTAAGAAATTATCACCCGTCGTTCTAAATGCAGCTGCGCATAATTTTTTTAAAAGCCATTATCTCAATTTAAATAAATCTATACGAAACCACGTTCCAAACAAATTAGCCACGAACAATCAAGCCTTTCCGCCCACAATAAATTACTGGCTGCATAGAAACACTAGATTCCGCTTAGAATAGAGTAGAAACAATGAGAACCAAAGGTACAATAGAGATGCACATTTGACCAACTTTTAATATCACTGGAGCGGAATAAAAGCGCCGAGCCACCTCCGGTGAGCTCATTTAGACAAATTATGCACGTGCATTCTGAAAAAATAAAGGTACGATGGTACCAACTAGGTATATGTACCGTTGGCAGAGATGTTCTTTTTTAAGGAAGCCAATTTTACATGGAGCTGCAATTATTTTTGTGAATTGCGAAACGGAATATATTATTGTGTGGTTCTACTAGCAATCTGATGACGGATAGTAAGAGAACGACGATACTTGATGGTATAATTAATTGCTCTGGAAATTATTTTAATAGGATTGAAATTAATATAAAAAAATCTATGTCGAGTGAGGTATAGCAATACAGAATCATAAAAATAAAATAAGTATTTTGAAATGCAAAATAAAAACTTTATTTGTCTTATTACTATAATTTCCCACCATAATTTTATTTCTATATAATGTTGTCTTATTCTTAGCGCTTCGATGGCAATCTAAATAGACTCGACCCAGAATTCGGCAACGTGTTTGGCGCCATCACTAGCGTCCATCAGTTCCTGTAACGTGCAGCTGACAGGACACGCAGGACATAATGCTGTAGGTACCCACAACGCGTTAGGTAATTAGTTTTTTTTTATTACAAAAAAATGTATCGTCCTATTGTAAACTCTTTATTGCATTATATTTTTTCGTGAATCTGAATACATACTGTATAGTCACCTTGACAAGATAGACTACCGAAACCTTTGCACTTTCATCCAACCGAACGTAAGAGCATCAAACAAAAATGTATAATGCAACACATTCTCTGAACCCAGGTAATGTATGACGTAACACAAATGTATTATGCGACGCCAGTGTGTATCCCCCTTAAGGTTGCGTGCGTGGATTTGTTCTTGTTTGCGAATGCATTTGTTAAAGGGAGGAGGGGGGTCTAAAACAATGGCGTTGTTCTCCAAGAGAACAATAAAAGTATCATGTTCTTTGCTGAGTAAGTAGAGATTAATCTTAGCCACGGTCGTGGGTAATACGCGATGTATTCATCTCGCTCCGTGCATTTTAATACTAAGACAATGTCTGGGTCTTTTCTTGTGTTCTCTCATTATGTGTTTGGCTTTTTTAAAGGGAATAGACGTTTGTTACAAAACGCGCTGCTGTTTTGCTTATTACTTAAAAAATCTGCCTTCAGGAACAGATTTTTCAGGAGTTCTTCTCATCTAGTTTCACAAAAAGAGGAAGAGAATCCATGTCCACAGACTTGTAATTCGTAACATCAATGGTAAAAATAGGCTGCCAAATTAATCACTTTCTATAATATAAAGTAGTTGAAACGCTTTATTCGTTTTTACAAAAGGTAAATAAATTAACAAAAAAATATTGGGAAATCCAAAAGTGCACGTCTCATAATGCTCATTTATGATCGTTAAAAAAAATTGTACATTTTAGAATACATTCTACCTCTTACTTTTTATTTTTTTTTTATTAATTATAATTAAACTACTTCGAATAAAAAAGCCATTTTCAATAGGGTGCCTCATATGGGCGAAACGAATATATTAAAAAAAATTGACTCAATTAATTGATTTTTTCGCAAGCTACAATGTTTTCAGGTTTCACACTTGATTGACGACAATTTTTTTAGAAAGATTTTGATGATTTTTTCATTTCTACTGAATTCAATAAATTTTTGAAAAGTACAGAACTAATCTCCATTAAATTATTTATACAATGGTATATAAATTAAGTAGGTTCTGTGTACTAGCAGGCCTATACTCGTAATAATAGAAACAGTTGCAGAAAGGAGGCAAAAAAATTTTTCGATCGTAAAGCAATCTAATGAGTTGTGCAATTAATAATGTAAAAAATCATTTTCAGATTTTGATGTCCACCGTACAATCTGCAATTACTCAAGAAATTCAGAGAGTGATTGCACAAATATTAAATGTTCGCTCTCCCAGTCATTAATTTAGCTTACGGGTTTAACGTAAGTTTCCGTTTCATTAAAAAACTTTATGTATTTTAATATCACTTACATTTCAACCACAATTTACTTTGTTGAAGGACCTACTTTTTAGGGTTCCGTACCCAAAAGGTATCAACGGGACCCTATTCCTATACGTCATTATAATTATGATTATTTTAGTGATATTTATTTACAAATGTTTGAATTTAAGTATACAGGATGTCCGGTAATTAATGGATAACCACTTAAGGGGTCATTGTACATATTATTATGAACAACTTTTACTACGGGACCAAACATGAAATCGAGAAAAAAATCAGCTGTTCCCTACATTTATGTTCGCATAACTCGTCAAAATGTAGGAATCGGCTGATGCTTTTTTTCAGGGTTGGTCCCATAGTAATAGTTGTCCATAATGATAAGTACAATGACCCCTGAAGAGGTTATCCATAAAATTACCTGACACTGTATATTATACGAGTATTATGTTTTATTTAATAAGTGGATTGTTTTTTTTTTTATATTATATGTATTTTATTTTCTCTTCTACTCTAACACACGGTGTCTCATCTCTTTTTATCCTCTTTCCTATCGCAGGTATGCTGAAAGAGATTTCTTTAGAAATAAACATCACCTTTGTACCTATTTTTCTGTTCCTTCCTTCTTGTTTATTTATATGTGTGTACATAAATCGTTAAATAAATATATAATAAGGCTCTGCTGTCCGTCCGTCTGTCACAGGGTTGAATCTTTTGAACCGCAATAGGTAGGCACTTGATATTTTTACAGAGTGTGTACTACTATGACCGTTCAAACAACAAACAATCAAATCAAATAAAATAAATTAAAAAGTTAAAGGGGGTTATCCCCATACAAGAAAGGTGATAATGTTGTAATATAGTGAATTCTTTATAATACGGTGGTACGGATATTTTCTTTTACGAGTCCGACTCGCACTTGACTGGTTTTTGGTTTAATTATGCGCCGTAATTTTGGAGTAGTTTTACGTATTTTTAGTACTTACTTAACTGATGGTTAAGAAATTACGTTTTTATGATGGACAGTAAGTTTCAATTTGCAGTTGATTCCTTCAATGTAACTCGTGAAATTAAAAATTTCTTACGTTTTTTGCAAGGTGCTCAACATACCTACTTAAATCCATAAAACAGCACAGTTTTAGGTACGTTACAATTATGTCGATCAAAATTAAAGTCGCGGATAATATGATAAAATAATTAGATATTACATTAATTATTAGCTCTCGACATCATTTTTGCCGCAAACCTTAATTAGCCATATATTTTCCAAGCGCTGCTATTGTCGGAAGACTTATTTTTTAAATACCTCTGCCGGAAGACTTTTTTTTTAAATACCTCTCTTTTTTTGTTGAATGTCGCTTCGAATTCATTGATAATTTCCGCTTGTAGAGAAGGCTGCCTTTAAATTGCATTTATATATTATTTGTCGATTTATTCTTTTTTTTTTTTTAAATAGAGATTTCTCTGCCGTAGGCTTTTATTCCGTTCACCTTTTACAACCTGTTTTTGTCCAGAATGTAAAACGCGTTCAGGCTGTTTGATAATGATGAGGTAGATGCGGTAGATAATTTGAAAGTAAAATGACGCTGTTCACATACGCGATGTATGATAAACTTTTGTATTTTGGTAAAACAAAAGCCATACGCCATGCGATCTGTCATAATAACTACCTATATGCAAGCAACTCTTCCCTGTATCTTCAAACCAAAGCAGTATCTTTCATGTCTTTCAAATATCAGCCTCACAAAACTACTCGGCACATTTTCTTTGACATCATTCGTCTAGCATCACTATACATATAAACATGGAGGCGTCTCGAACGAAAATGTTTGCACTTTGGCGTATTCCCATAGCTCTCTGGCGGGAATAGACAGCCGGTTCCCTGTCATATCGTAAATTTAATTTAACACTTCGGACGGGACGCTTATGTCATCCATTTGCTTTTGAAACTTATACTTGCAAGATGGGAGATGGACTTCTTTGACATTTGAAAGTGAGTAACCGTATTTTATAAATGTAAAGACTGTCTTGAGGGACGAAAGGCTCAGTACACTGTCCATCCGCCCTTTGAGTTCGTGTGTTGTGTTTTGTTTCCAAATCCATTATGTGCAAAGACTGTTTTTTAGTCTCGAAGGCAGAGATCTATAAACGTTACATAGTACGTATTTTGGCTAAGCATTATTCCTGTAATTTTCGCACAAATATATACTACTAGCTTCTGCCCGCGACTTCATCCGCGTGAAATGTCTTGTTTTATTATAAATACACACAAAACACACACACACCCTCACACTCGGCAATACTGTAGCTTCCCATTAGTGAAGGAATTTTCGGAATCGGATCTACCAACCCGCACTGGGCCCGCGTGGTGGATACGGCCCACTCCCTCTTACTGAGAGCAGGCCTGTGTCCCAGCAGTGGGAACATTATAGACTGATTATGATGATGATGGATCAGTAGTTCCGAAGATTACCCCCTACAACCTCACAAACTTTACCTCTTTATAATATTAGTATAGAAGTATAGATTTGTATTCGAATCAAATTCTTCTAACTTAAGACATAATAATGGTCTGCTAGGGATTGCTGCGGCATGTTTTCTTCCCAGCTAAAGCACTAGGAAGTGGTGAGCGTTTTGGGGGACTGTCTTATTTATGTAATGCTGATTCTTAGCCTTTTTTTTTAAATAAATGACTTTTGGTTTTGAAATACTAAAAAAAATATAAGTGCAAGATTGAGCCGAGAACATGACTAAGTCAAAGCACGTGCTATGTAACTTTTATAAATCTCGCCTGAGTTCTATACCCACACAGAATGAAGTTAGGCTATGAATAAATCGGGCTTGACCACACACTTTTAAATCACTGATTCGTTGAAAGACTTTTTTTACTGTAAAATTGTTGCCGTCCACCAAAATCTTTATGCAATTAAAACAATGCCAAAGATAGCATTGCATCATCATCTGCCTAGCCTTTTCCCAACTATGTTGGGGTCGGCTTCCAGTCTAACCGGATGCAGCTGAATACCAGTATTTTACATGGAGCGACTGCCTATCTGACCTCCACAACCCAGTTACTGGGTAATACGATACCCCTTGGTAAGACTGGTTGTCAGACTTTCGGGCTTCTGACTACCCGTAACGACTGTCAAAGATCCACGAATGACAGCCGGGACCAACGGCTTAACGTGCTTTCCGAGGCACGGAGGGGTCTCAGTATGTAAAGATGGTCACCCATCCACAGACCAACCGCGGCAAGCGTAGCTTAACCTGATCGATCGACCTGTGCGACTGTTATTATTTAGCCACGGACCCCTCTGCCAAAGATAGCATTGATTGTTAATAATAATATCCGATCATTCTGAATGATTAATATTTATAACGTTTAAAATTAAAACATGGCGCGCTGATGGGTGACAATTCGATGCATCACTCCCATATTGGAAGCTGTTTAATTAATACAACGGTGTAATCATTGGACAGCGATTATAGAAGGGCTTGAAATACATTTTTTTAAGCCTTTATTTCTGAAAGTTATTTGCAGATTTCTTCATAAAACACTATAATACGAGTATAACTAATTATTTTACTCTCAATTGGGTTTTTAAGACAATCAGACCGGTTATTGAGTACTTAATTACGTTTAGAGATGAGAGTTGCCTTTAGAGTTGCATCACACACAAAACAAATGTAAAAATTACAAAAAAAAAAAACCTTTTTAATGATTTAAAACCTTTTCTATTGTATAAAATAAAATGCTTTTTTCGAGGAGGGTCAGTCAAAGGATTCCTGGAAAAATTTGGGCAAAGCCTTTGCCCAGCTCGGTGGGGACAGTGTCTGCTAAATAAAACATTGAGGTAGTTTATCAAGTAGATCGATACTTGCACTTCTTTTTATATGATATTATTGTGTTCTGTGAACGTAGATTTGACTAGCAACCTTATTATGTGCAAAAAGGTATTATCCTCTTTAGTGATGTTTCATACAATCAGTTTGACGTCCTTAGCCTGGTTGCTATGAATAAATCATCTCGCAAGTAACCTGTGCATTATGTAATTGTCTGAACTATAAATCATATTAAATGATTTGTGGCAGATTTAACAAGAGATTTAATAGATGGAATGAAATCATAGAAGTTAACTGTGATGATGAGTTTCATTGAAGAAAGTAGGTACTAAGCTGTCCTACCTGACAAAAATGTATGAAATAGCTCATTTTTTTTTTTCGTGATTTCAGAGTTGGTCCCATAGTAAAAGTTGTTCATATTCATGAGTAGAACACCCTGTAAAAATTTGGAACCGGTAAAAAAAATCAGCCTGTATAAAAGCAACAGGAATAATGTACCCAGGATTTTGATCTTGATTTAAAAGAGGGTCCATGGAATTTCTTGCGCGTTCTTCTCCATAGAGATCAACGTTTTGGAATGGGCAACTAGCTTCAACTTTCTGAGTAATTGACCGACTCTTTGACAGTTCAAAAGTGCTTGAAAATTGTTTTATTGAAATAAATGCTTTGAGTTTGAGTATTTATGGCCACCGTGTGTAATTTAGGAGCTAGCTCAGATGGGAGCTTTTATTTATAGAAAGTCCTATATTATTAGATTTCATCAGCTATATTTTGAGACTTTTCCATAATTACTTAGAACTAGCATATCCTATCCGACACGTCAAACCTAATCTCCTTTGACGTCTGCTTTAATTTTCGAATAGCATATGCCTTCAATTATGACCGGCCTGCATTATAAAAGAGGTGAGCCTTCATAGATAGCCTCTACAGTACTTACTTTGCATTCCTACAGATTCGTATCTCCAACCGCCTAGCGCCTGTGAGAAAAGTCACAATGACAACGTGTGGCAAAAAATTGGGCACTTTTTCGCTATGATATTTTGTGAATAAGCAATAGAATGGAATAGAAAACTTTTATTTCAGACATGTGTCCTTTGGGTTAGTAACACTGCTAGTGTTAGTAGGAACACAGATATACATCACAGGGCAGGCCCTATCAGAATATCAGCGCTGTGACATACTTATATTTTTTAAATGTCGCAGCATCATGCTGAGATAGGAGCCTTTTGGCCTCATATATAATTTTCTGTTTAATTTTTCTTTTTGTTACTTTTTTTTTAATTATATAATATGTTTTTTTGTTTTTGACTGTGTTTCGTTTAGTTTGTGATCTTCCTGTACAGTCACGAGCACTAATATGTCAACACTTGGCAACTTTCAATTGTGATTTTTTCGTGAAATGACGAATGCAACGTTGAATACGATACTTTACATAAACCTATGGGTTCGAAAATACTATGTTCGTAATAACATAAAATTTCATTCCAAAATAAAGGAGAAAATCGCCTTTGAATAAAGCCAAGTTTATACATACTTATGCTCGTGACTGTACGAGTTGAAATAAATACTTTTTCTTTCTTTCTTTCTATATACAATTAAAATTCAGCTTGGAGCTGTATCCACCTCCGCAACATCAGGTAATCCCACTGATCAGCGAACACACTGAGAATACTGCTGGTGCTAGCGCGAACACGCGTCATCAGGGATGCACATCTATTCCTAATAATGACGGCAAAACCATGCAACGTGCAATGCGTAACGATTAAATCTTATGCCATTAATTGTTAAGAATGTGTTGAATTTTTCAGAATGCAATGAATAGCAAAATCAGCCTATAATGACTCTACTACTGCGACACAAGTCCGCTGTCTATGAGAGAGAGTATAGGCCGTCCATAATGGCCACGCGGACCCAGTGCGGGTTGGTGGATAATGACTAGCCACTGATTAACTTTATTTTTTTGCTGAAGTTATTAACGGACTTTATTTTGAGAAAGCATAATTAAATTAGATGTTTCTATTCATACTTCTCACCCTTTCCCTTTGCACCGCCAAAAGCAGCAATGAAAACAGAAATATTTAATTAATAACATAACATACACTCTACGGCTCCTATATCTCGGCCCACTCGTCAGTGTTGCCACTGAAGTATGTTAAATATGTACGAGTTTTAATAAAAGAATGTAACTCGCAACAATTCTCTCGATTCCCTCGCGTATCCACTCCAATTAATATTACGCCTTTTTTATTATTTTTTGTTATTAAACTGAGGGTTATTTGCGAATTTTCAAGCTGATACCAATTTGAATGACAGTCGGATTACAAACGATGAGCAATAACGATCATTTGGATTACAATCCAAGTACGTGATAAGAATATTTTGAATCATAAGCGATGAGAAAGACTCATGACGACCGCATTGAACTTTTGTCGTCTCAGTTTCCAAAAATAGAAACTAGTAGTAGATACTTACCTAATACCATATATATACTCTCCCTTTTTTTTTGTGGGTGCGAAATCATTATATGACTCCTCCTCGATCTGGGTGGAGCGGAAGGGAGTGTCAGACTCTTACTGACTAAAACCCACGCGTATTCTTTCCTTAGCCCTTTATGTTCCGGGGTAGCGGGAACCCTTTCGGACAATCCTGCTGGGCTTCGGCCCTGACGGGCCCCTTCCCTTCTGCTGACATCTCTTTGAGGCGCGCGTTGAACACATACGCGCCGTCCAGCACGGGCCTGATCCTGATCGGACGGTGAGCTACCCATTACTTTCCGTCCGTAGGCCCGTGCCTATGGTGGCCGGGAGTCGTCACGCGGCTCCCGACGTCCGGAGCGTCTCCCGCGGTGGCTGGGACGTGAGGCTCTCTCCCTCAAAAATCCCGCCATCTTACTCTCCCCGAAGTCGAAAGTCACATTATTTCTCATAGAACAACTTCAAGCTTTTAAAAGGCTTTTGAAAAAAACGCAAACAATATTATTATAAAATAAAATACAATAACAACCCACAATAAAATTACTGGCAGCTTCAATTCCAAAATGAATTTCAACAAAATATTATTCCGAATTTAAATGTTGACTGCACGTACGAAATTACCCCACTATCAATCTTTCGACAAAACCTTTTACGGCAATATGACAGACCACCAAGCATGCGTGTAGCGACTCCCAAATTGGACAAATTGAAGAGGAGATTGAGCGATGGGATCGCGACAAGGGAAGTGCATTAGTCAGTGTTTGCCTTAACATAGATGAATGATCTGGTAATACAAGAACGAGAGTGCAGGTACCGACGAGTAGGTAGATCAGTAGCTGGCTGTCTACAAAAATGGTGGAGGCGCCTTTTTGGGATTCTTTTCTGTAATTAATCAAATGCTATAAAAATAATGTCTGTATTTTTATCGAATCTAGTTATTTAGTTTTTGTAAACAAGAGCTTTTTTCTGCTGTTTGTGTAAAATTGTCACTGATGACGATTTATTATTATTGGCTCCAAAAAAGTTAGCGATTCCTCGGGGACGTGCTACGACAAAGCGGCCCCCCTGACGTCAGAAGACAGCCGCCACGCAACCCTCGATGCAACGCTCTGCTACAGTGACTATCATCAGCCAGTGTCACTCTTATACGACCTCTTTGATTATTCCAGTAACTTCGTAACAACTAGATGGCGCCACTTGCTGCGCCGTCCCGCTTAGTGTGCATACACATGAACGGCACGCGTCAACAGCAGGAACTACTGCAGCTGTCGACTAGTGTTTATAGGGTGTCAACGGGTGCAGTTGCCTCTACCGTTCACGCGTGTCGCTCGTATGTATGAGTACTTATTGATTATAAATTAGTAAGTCATCATCATCGTCTATAGCCTGTTCCCAACAATGTTAGGGTCGGCTTCCAGTCTAGCCAGATATAGCCGAATACAAGTATTTTACTTGATTATATTTGAAATTATTTGCTCCAATTTCCAAGTTATTAAGGGCTAATTACATTTTTGATGTCTTTGGTAAGCAACAGCAGTCTCTAGTACCTACAATAACTGTATTTGCATTGTAGTAACTACAATAACTGACAACATTGTACAGACACCAGCACATCAACCTACTACAATCTGTCAAATTTATTTAATAGATTTTTAACTTTATCGCTAAAACATAAGGTTCAAAGTTGATTGGGAAAATTTGACAGTTTCGGGTAGCTTGATGTGCTGGCGTCTGTACAAAACTAAACAAAAGTCGAACTGAAACGCTGCCGATCGGGTTCGCTTACTTCGCT
Source organism: Hydraecia micacea (assembly GCA_914767645.1). NCBI lineage: Eukaryota > Metazoa > Arthropoda > Insecta > Lepidoptera > Noctuidae > Hydraecia > Hydraecia micacea. The sequence goes on along the minus strand of OU611783.1, from coordinate 4,056,646 downwards.
CAACCGACACAACCTTGGAAACTCGCCCACCGAACATCGTAAGCATTAGGTCTGTTTCACATGTTGCCGTTCCTCTTCTCTCGAAATTAATGAGAATAGTTCAAGCTGTGATTGATTTTTCTGAAGGCCCAACTTTATTGGGGCTGATTACCCGGGGTAATAATCAATCAGGGTAATTTAAGTATGGCCTCTGGTGGTGTTTAGTCTTATTTCTTGTATGTAGATCAAATCAAATCTAATCAAAATCTTTATTTCGAGCAAAGACTCATGTAGGGTTAGTAACATTGTACCCATTACTCATAAACGTATTTCAACACATAAATACACACCGATTATTCTCTATCAGTCGTCAGTAATTTGACTTTCGAATGAAGACTACACAGACGCTATACAAAGTTTATTAGTAATGGGGTAAGTATTAATAAACGACACGATACGTTGACACGTGTAATTGACAGCAGTGAATTACATTATGGACAGTCAGTCCACTCTGTCAGAAGTCATGCAAAAACAATGGTTCTTGGAGTTTCGATGGCAATCTATATACAATCACCCCTGAATTTGGCTACGAGCTTGGCACCTTCAAAGCAATGCTTAAAAATGTAGCATCATTTTCATTCTTCTTCTTCTTTGTTGGTGAAAGAAAGAAATACGTGTATTTGCGATAAAAGCTACGTTTACCGCAAACGCAACGCAACGTTACGTTTGTTTACGGCAGCCTGCTGTGTTTCGTCGATGCGTGGGAGTTCCAGTGCCTTAGGCATCTTCTGGGCACGCTCGTTCCATCATAGACCTCATCCATTGCGTTCTATCAGACGTGATCGGGGTCAAGAACGCGCCCATTCAGCAATAAAAAATAAATAAAATAAAACATAAAAACACAAAAAAAAATAACAAGTTGGGGGAAAATATGCGTCACATCCACGCAAAACGGCCTTCGCTCAGCATAATGCTAAGACCCTATGCAAGACAGCCCTAGCACACTCCTGTGCACTGCTAACAGAGTGGTCGTGGTCATCACGTTGCAGTGAGATTTCGGACAGCCGTAAGTTGCCTCGCGATGCGACTTAATTTCATTACCATTACAATTTATTTTTTCATTCACATCTTTTCCTAAAATACTCTTAATTCTAGATGTTAACAATGAGCTGGAATTCGCGCCCATAACAAACTCATTTCAAACCGCTACTAGTAGTCGTACTTTTGATTAAGGTTTCGACAAAGATTCATTGTTTTAAGTTTTCACTCCGCGGTTTTGACGAAAAAGCGCGTAGAATTTGGAACTGGGCCAAGTATAGATTAGACACTTTTGAATGTACAAAGTTTCGATTTTAACTGGAAGGAACGAACTTTAAATCTGATTGTAAGTTTGATTTAATTCAAATGAAAAATCTTGTCATTCATACTTTTCTATACATATTTTGTATATATATTTTTTACTTGTAATATCAACAGACTGACAGAATTAATTTGTCATATTGGTCTGTGTTAAATAAATGTATTTTCTTTCTTTACTTATATTATAAATGACAAATTATTTCTGTCAGTCTGTTGCCTTTTCACGGCTGAACTAATATCGATGAAGTCTGGTTCACAGGTAGACTATGATCTGAGTTAGGACATAGGATAATTTTTATCTCGGTAGTACGTTACATGGAATAATATCTGACCTGCTGGCAAGAGCTAGTGTCATATAAATAGGAAAAAAAAACAAAGTATAATCAGCCTATACTGTTCCCACTTCTGGGATATAGGCCTCCTCATCTTCATCGTAAGAGGGAGAGGGCCGTAATCCACCACGCGGGCCCAGTGCGAGTTGGTAGATGTCACATTTCTTAGACTGTTTTGTACTAAGACATTCCGGTTTCCTCACGATGTTTTCCTGCAACGTTAAAGAAAAAGCTTGACATTGAATTAAAAAAAAACATTGCCAATATCGTCGCTAATCTAACTAAGCTGATTCGGAGCATATTTTACAGTACATTATTACTACAATATTATCGTGTTAATATTGTTTTAATAATAAATATATTAACAGATACGTCACTTCGTGAGATCTTTGTTTTTATTTCGTTCGGAATACATGATCAGATATCAGATTCGACTTGGAAAATGTATTAAATTAAGTACTATACTTAGTTAGGTCGGCTTAGTCCAAAATGTCAGATACGTCAGTTAGTTAGATTAGCGACGATATGTCACCGAACCCCAAAAAATAGCTAACTAACCAGACTGTGTCTGTGAACAGTAGGTATGAATAAATACGTTTTATTCAGGAGTGCTGATGAATTTATAACGATATCTCCGCCATACTCAATGACTCAAACCTAGACTATAAAAACTTTCGACGCAAGCCATCACATCTTAGTCTTGTCTTAAAATCATCTTAAAACCGAACAAGTTTGGAGACTAACTTTGATAGAATATTCTCAGTGATGTAGAACTAGCTACAGCGTCTGCTTCTTTGACTTGCGTACGTACTTGAGTACCTAGGTACCACAATCATCCATTTACTTTATGTTCGACTGAGTAAGTTTGAATATCAAGCTGTCTAGTTCACTGCACTTTTTCTGAGATTAATTATAGATCTAAGATGACTTGAATCGAGTATTTTAAGGGTTCAGTAAGGTTTTTAACCTGCACACGATTTGCGTCACACACACACTTTCACACCATCACAACAATCCCACGAGATTTTGAAGGATAACATGTAAGAAAGTACTTGTAAAAAATTTGCATATCAATGTTGTTGCAGTTTATTAAGTTACTATTGTAATTGTGTTTACCCTACGGTATTTTAATTTGCCTAACTGGCCGTCTTGATTGGAAAACAGATAGGTACCTAGTTTTTTGTACAAAGACGAGCATTTAGGGCGAGGCCACACAATGCGTTGACGGTGCGGTGCGGCACCGCACCGCAATTAATTCGAACTATAGGGTGACATACGGGCGGTGCGGCACCGCAGTAGAACGCTGTTTACTGTGGTGCGCGCCGCAACGCATCACCCCTCCCCGCCTCGTCTCGCAGCTCACAAGCGCGGCGCGCCTACGGTGCGACGCTGCACGGCGGCCCAACGCATCGTGTGACATGGCATAGTGATTTGTATGTAGGATGACGTTGCGGCACCGCTCCGGCGCCACACCGCACCGTAAACGCATCGTGTGGCCTCGCTCTTAGACAAACAATATTTTAGCTTTAACATGAACTCACAAACTTGGTTCAAAAGAGTTTCTCGCCCCGAATAGGTGATAATTGAATGGACATATAAAGGTAACTCATGTGATCAGCCTACAACGATGTTCGTACGTCGCCGTGAAAAGACTGGCCTTTCTAACTGACCTGACCACAACCTAAAAACTTCCCAGAATTCACGAAGTCACATACATAAGTCATGTGGCTAAGTAATAATCCCACATTAACACGGTCCCGTGGAAAGTTGATTATATTATTCATATACTCACCGTCCTTTCATGTGCAGTGTGTTTTTCCTTACATGTCTTTTTGGTAAACAAACACGATACAAAAATGACAAATTTTCGCATTAGTAACACATTTTACCTTAGATGTGAATGGTGTGGTATAGGTATCATCATCATTTATTATCTTTTTAACCCGGAATCACCTAATGCTGGGTATAGGTCTCCTCCTCCTCCGTGCGTCCGTCATCCAGGTGTTTCCCACGACTTTATCGATATCAGCAACCCAACGCGCTTAACTAACTAACTTAACCTAACAGTGGCCACCATTCGTTCACAGCTTATAAGAAACAAAAACTATATAAATTACATCATGCACGCTTCAAATTATTCATTTAAACATATTAATTTCTCAAAATCAAAATCTCCGTTTACTTTATTTGTTTACCAAATGTGACAAGCTAAAAAAGATTCACTTTAGAGGTACGTACACCGTTTGAAGCCCAGGTGTGTCGCAAGGGAGACAACTCATAAGTTACAGGGACTTACCAGGGTAGCATAAAATACTTGTGTGCATTATCAGGCTTTGATTCTGATGGACGTTATATTGTGGGAAGTAATATTTTGATTGTCAGTATCTACAGTCAGCGGGGTAATTACGTAACACGCTATCAGTAGCAATGGGTTTCACTTTGAAAGTTCAACAATTCGCAGTGAGGTATCCTTCGATATGTGCGTACGTGTCTATTAGCATGAATTTGTTTTACATGGATTCACACATCGAAGTAGCAAGCTAAACCGCGTCCGCGAGGTATCGCAGTGAGGCATCTTTCGCATCACCCTTAGTCTTAATGATGGTTTATAATAAAGATCCGAGGAAAAAAAGTGAGTACATAAACGTTAACTTTTAAAGCGATTGTCACTTGTCTTGGCCATCTAGTTGTGTGATAAGTGGTGTGATTCTAATACAACTAATACTTCGATCAAAAATTCATTGTTGATCGAAGAACTAATATTAAATAAATAATTCCTTTTTGACCAACTGTCACATAACAAAATAATAACATCTCGTCATGCCAACACCAAAACTATCCACAAAAACTGACAAAAATTCTTTGAATTCACCGAAGTCTATGTACCCAAAACCTACTTCCTGTACTGCTATTGAGATAATATTCCAGCAGCCTCTTTTGACCAGTTACCGTAATCCTCTTCAAAGCACTCAGTGCGAACAGTCTGTGACGTCACGTCATACCTAACATAGTAGGTACTGTCAATAAAAGAGTTAGGTATACAGGCCAAAATATTCATCTTTCCGGTATACTGTGTATTTTTGTTTAATTTTATTGTTAACTAATTGTTTATTTTAATTGGTTTAGCCGTGATAAAATATTTATTTATGCAACTGTTGTATAATAAGGGGTATGAAAACACGAATTTGGGATTATCACGTGAGTGTTTTAATACCTAATTATGTATAGTTGCATACAAGACTTTATCTACACCCATGATATGAATCCTCTATAAAAGGTTCTGAAACAGTTTTTTCAATACAAATATCGAACAAAAATGGCGGCCGGCGGGATACGACGTGAATTGGAATAACCTATAAGTTATTTTTATAAATTACGGCGCTGTGGTAGCGGGCCCAGTGCGGGTTGGCAGATTTCACGTCTTCGAATTTTTTGGTTCTAAGACATGTCGGTTTCCTCATGGTGTTTTCCTTCATTGTTTTAAGAGCAGTGGTGATGAAATAATTTACACAAAGTAAAGCGCCTGTCTGGGTTCGAACCTACGACCCACAACTCGTAAGTCGTGGCTGATACCACTGGGCCACCACTGCTCTCCAACTTATACAAACTTTAAAAATAACAGGTATACATATATCGTCATACTACTCAGCACACGCACCAACTTAATTTAAAAGTAAAGTTCGAAATTGTACGATCGCGGACAAAGTTTTCATTGGTCATCTATCATTCCACTGGGCAACTAGAGCTAATTCTATTTTTTTGTAAATCTTGACGTTCAAAAGTGCCTTTTATGTGCTTAATTGGAATAAATGGCTTACTTTGACTGTGACATTGTGACGTGACTATCCAATAGAAATCCATTTATATTCCAACCTAAATCTAATAGGTTGATGCACTGATTCTGTCTCTCCGATTGGATCAATCTCTTAAATTTTTTCAACTTCGGTTTTTCCGAAGATAAGCGATGTAATCTATGACCGTGGTTAAACTATGGTTGTAGACAGATATAAAGATATTTATCATTTAAACCATAATGAAGTGTTTTGGATTCGAGTACCAATAAAAACCACATGTATGCTTAGACGAACTTTTATTTTATGTATTTTAAAATTACAAAAGATTTTCAACATCGTATTCTATTTCATCCGTTCCGATCCCTCTATAATTACCTCTATAATACTCAATAATTACAGATAATATAAATGTAGTAAAAGTGTCATAATATGTGTGTATAAATGAAGTGTGTGTGTATATACCTTTCTCTTCGTTTGACTGTACGTACGCTCAACACAAGGATTACCGCAATACATAGTGCGGTGAACCATTTTCATGTGCTTCTGTGCAAAATATTTCTGAAGGTGAAGGGACTTGGAATTATAGTTTTTGATAAACAACAAATGTGGTTCTTCTTGCAGTGCAGTGTATCTATGACTTTGTCATTTAAAACAGTTGCATTATTTCAGAAATGAGAACTGATAAATTCATTATTACAAAATACAAAAAGTTTTATTAGCAAAGAGAAAAGGTGATGACAGACAGTAATTTTACATAAACACAGTTAAGTTACACACTTTTAAATTTAATTTTTAAGTTATCACAATTTTTTGCTTTGACCGCGTTGACCCCCGAACTAAGTAGGGCTTGTATCTTGGGAGTCGGATTATTGTACTTGAGTTACTTAGAGAAGACGTAATTATTTTATAGAATAACCTAAGATGCTTCTGTTTTGTTTGTTTTTCACTAGCAGTGCCCCGCGGTTTCACCCGCATAAGTTTCGATCCCGTTGAAATATCGGGATAAAAGTATCCTATGTGTTATTCTGATGGATCAACGTCCGTTTCGTAGTTTTTGCGTGAAAGAGTAACAAACATCTATTCATCCAATCTGAACTTTTGCGTTTTTAATATTACTAGCTGCGCCCCGCGGTTTCACCCACATACGTTTCGATCCCGTGGGAATATCAGGATAAAATGTAGCCTATGTATTAATTCAGGTTGTCAGCTACCTCCATACCAAATTTGGTAAGTATTGGTTAAGCCGTTTGTGCGTAAAGACGTAACAAACATACAAACTTGTCTTTTTGTTACTTTTTTTTTATTGTATAACTTGATTTTTTTATTTTTTACTGTTTTTAGTTTAGTTTGTGATCTTCCTGTACGAGTCGCAATAAATACTTTTTCTTTCTTTCTTTCAAACACACTTACAAACTTTCGCCTTTATAATATTAGTGTGATTATAGTAGGATTTTCTTGTATAGAGGACTAATTATTACTATACTTAAGTGGTAAAGTAAATACTATACTCATAATTATACTCATTGCGTTATCACTTTCGAGAACAATTCCCACTAAATTGAAGTTTCCTTAAAGTCTCTCTCTAACTGGCATTTAGACAAATACACCTTGCCGTTTTGCCATGTACAGATTAGCACATCAAGCTACTACAATCTGTCAAATTTCTTTAATAGATTTTCAACTTTATTGCCAAAGTATAAGGTTCAAAGTTGATTAGGAAAATTTGACAGTTTCGGGTAGCTTGATGTGGCGTCTGTACAAAAGGCATTCAACCTTATAGTTAGATGAGAATGTCGACTAATACCTGCTTGAAAAAATAATCAATGAATATAACAGAGAATTATCCTGAGAATTTAATAATAATTTTAAAATATACTACATGGAGTCGGTTGCAGCGTACCGCAGACCAAGATGAACATTACAGTACAGACGCCAGCACATCAAGCTACCCGAAACTGTAAAATTTTCCCAATCACCTTATGCTTTAGCGATAAAGTTGAAAATCTATTAAAGGAATTTGACAGATTGTAGTAGCTTGATGTGCTGGCGTCTGTACAACAGAACTTCACAACTCCTCGACAGTACATAACACGTACATTTAAGTACGTCTCAAGTACTGGCAATAGAAAAGGTGCTTCCTATAATAAAAACATTTACAAGTATGTACAACGTTATCACCAAATTCTACGTTACAGTGGAAGCACTGAGACGTGACCTGTAATAGTTAGGCTGTCTGCAGAGTAAGGCAAGACTGTCTATTAGACGGCTTCCATACAAGCAACATCAATTTGAAACAGAACTCTTCAATGAAAAAAAAAATTAAAATTTTCTGAGAACCTTTTTTGTTACAAGATTAAACTGTTTTGTTTAAGATAAGCAAAACAGTTTCGTTTCTAGTGTGCACCCTGTTTTATAGTTTTTGTACTGTTATAAGATTGAGTTTTGTTAAAAAACTTTGTTATCAAAAAAATATATATATTATACAAGCTACTTACACACCCACACACACACAGCACACAGATCGATCGATCAGGTTAAGCTATGCTTGCCGCGGTTGGTCTATGGATGGGTGACCATCTGTATATACCGAGACCCCTCCGTGCCTCGGAAAGCACGTTATGCCGTTGGTCCCGGCTGTCATTCGTGGATCTTTGACAGTCGTTACGGGTAGTCAGAAGTCCGAAATTCTGACAACCAGTCTTACCAAGGGGTATCGTATTACCCAGTAACTGGGTTGTGGAGGTCAGGTAGGCAGTCGCTCCATGTAAAATACTGGTATTCAGCTGCATCCGGTTAGACTGGAAGCTGACCCCAACATAGTTTGGAAATGGCTAGGCATGATGATGACAAGCTACATAAAACCAATATTAATGCTATGTTTTTGTGAAATAATATTTTGTAGACTTTTGTAAAATCGAACAAACTAAACAGTTTTATATAAACTTATTTAAATGCTACAGAGAAACGCTCCAACATCAATATACCCAAGGTGGTTTCCATAATAAAAGCGTCTATATAAAACGTTATCGGCCACAGCTACAAATTCGGCATCGTAGACATTCGTAGCGTCGTAGCATCGTAGCCTCGTAGCCTCGGAGCTTGGGTGCTACGAGACGTGACTGGTGTACATGCGATCTTCGATGAGATCACAGTGCAGCTTTGTGACAAACGAAACTACGGATTTCAGGAAGACGACTTATTTAAGACGAGATTTTGTTCTGGAGGATAAAACTTTTTGGCTATACGGGGATTTGAGGAAGTCGTTTCAATTGACAAACTTGACTCTATTGTTGTAAAAATCATACGTTACGTAAGTTCTTTTGGGTTACTGGTTGTATTAAACCTTTCATTATTCTGTTGTCTAATGTAATAGAAACATCACCAGTTTTTTTTCTTTTCTAAACCAGTTAGTGATTACAAAAAAAAAACTGACTTCTATAAAAAACACTACAAAGTGAAAAATTACTTTAATTTTGGACTCGGTCTTTGCTTTTGTATGTTTTTGCCACTGACTTCCGAAATTAAATTTATTTTTCACTTTGTATTGTTTTTTTTTTTGGAAGTCGTTTGGGGTACCTACCCCACACAAGTACTTGCTAAGTAAATAAGAGTGACAGAAGTTATTATTATATCATCAACATACAAAAAGCGGAAAAAATACGTACTATTGAAGCTAGCTCTAAAACCACTCGTCAGAACTTGACCAAATTTATATGGGACCACCCATACATAAGCGACACAAGCAAGCAACCACATACAAGCGATTATAACCGATTTGAAAAAAAAAATCAAATCGGTTCATAAATGACGGAGTTCTGAGGTAACGAACAAAAAAAAATAACAACCGTATTGAGAATCTCCCACTTTTTTGAAGTCGGTTACAAAAGAACATCGACGGACTATGACTGAAGTGATAGACAGATCTAAAAGCCTCAATTATTCGGAAAGGAGCCACAGAGTGTTCAAGTATTATGAAACAAATCACACGATTTTATTTTAAGTGATTCCGATTTGTCCAACAAACTGACAAAGGTTTTACTGTCCTCTTCAAAACATCACAATACCTTTGAACTCTTTGTACAGTCAACAAAAGAGATAAGTCTGCAGGATCGTCGGATATAATTGAAGCTTAGTTAGAAACCGATGGATGTTCTCGAATAAAATTTTATTTTATTAATAAAAACAAACAGCTCATTTATCAAATTAAATTTCAGTCGACAACATCCATCGATTTCATACTAAACTTCAACTATATCCGACGATCCTGCATACTTATCTCTTTTGTTGACTGTACCTACGAGTGCAGATTTTCACTTTGTTTTAAAACAGACGTTTTCGTCGCTGCGTTGGCGTGTCGTCGCCTAGAAGTCTTACGACGTGACCGGCACCCTAATTGCGTAACACACTATTACTCTCAATTTGAATCATTTTGAAGCTTATTGCTAATCCATTGCTCCAAATGTTCGAAAAATGTGTCTGCTCAACAACGTAAATAACGCAATGAATGTTGTTGAACTGTCAAAATGAAACCCATTGCTACTGATAGTGTGTTACGCAATTGCCCTGCTGTATACATCCGATCATACACACAGTACAAGTCTTTGTGCCAATCGGGACTTACGATTTCTTGAGGAAGACAAATGGCTTTGTTCAGAAATAGAAAATGTTTTTGTGTCACAGCTGTATTTCCCGAAGAATTAGCCAGATAAGTGTGTACTTTAAACCTGTGTACGTCAGTTATGATTAAGTCTCATATAATAGGGGACGAACAGAAGGGGCTTGTGGCTAAGTAATAACAGCCGCACGGGTCTATCGATAAGGTTAAACTACGCTTGCCGCGGTTGGTCCGTGGATGGGTACATAAATCAGCCTATAATGTTCCCACTGCTGGGACACAGGCCTCCTCTTTTTGAGAGGGAGTGAGCCCATAATCCACCACGCGGGCCCAGTGCGGGTTGGTAGATGCCAGATATCTTCGAATTTTTGTTACTAGGACATGCCGGTTTCCTCACGATGTTTTCTTTCACTGTTTTGAGAGCTGTGGTGATGATATAATTTACAAAAAGTAAAGCGCCTGTCAGGGTTCGAACCTACGACCTATATCTCGTAAGTCGCGGTCGTTACCACTGGGCCACCAATGCTCGTGAATGGGTGACTATCTTTAAGTACTAAGATCCCTCCGTGCCTCGGAAAGACGTTAAGCCGTTGGTCCCGGCTGTCGTTCGTGAATCTTTGACAGTCGTTACGGGTTGTCAGAAGCCCGAAAGTATGACAACCAGTCTTATTAAGAGGTATCGTATTACCCAGCAACTGAGTTTTGGAGGTCAGATAGGCTCCATGTAAAACACTGGTATTGAGCTGCATCAGGTTAGACTGATAGCCGACCCTAACAAAGTAGGGAAAAAGCTAGGCACATGATGAATAGGAGGCGAACACTTTGTCCGTGCTGGGGATCGAACCTGGGAAGTTACTTTCAGCCCTTGCGTTTGTGACTTATAGATCAATGCTAAATTCTCGCTTCTTCATTAGTAGGCATTTTTATTCGTCTGAAACTAATTGGAAGCAAAAGAGTCCTAGAAAATAAAAGCCTTCACTTCTTTGGTTGTATTCTTGGTGCAACCCCCTATTAATACAAGGTTCTCTAACAAAAGTATACATTTTTACCCTAAATAGTTCGTCAACAATATAGTTCCCAGTCCTTAACCACCATATGACCAGGAAACTTGGTGACTTTGGGTCAAACGTGACCATTGTCTTCGGATTGCCCCTTTGTTAGATTTCAAAGAACCGCAGTGGAAAATTTTCATTGTTTTCGAACGTGAGTTGACTATCGTCCGATAACCGGAGTGGGTATAACTTATAAAACTGTGGAATTTAATGCTGGGTTGTGGGATTTAGATGTTAAATGGTTATTGGTTTATTGAGATGTTTGATTTTAGGTTATAGAATAAATGAAACTTAAAAAATAGCACGCCCGTAAATTGGAATTACTTACTTAGTTTATTTTTGTTTTTTTCATAACTCTTTACTCATACCTACTTCATCACCATCATAATCAGCCTGTAATGTTTCCACTGCTGGGACACAGGCCTCCTCTCAGTGAGAGGGAGTGGGCCGTAATCCACCACGCGGGCCCAGTGCGGGTTGGCAGATGTCATGTCTTCAAATTTTTGGTTGTAGGACATGCCGGTTTCCTCACGATGTTTTCCTTCACCGTTTTGAAAGCAGTGGCATACCTACTTACGTACAGAAGTGAAGAATGTTATAAAAATACTTGACAAATAAAATAGTTTCAACACCTAGAATTTTACAAAAAGGATAATAGGGAAGTTTCGATGTTCACAAAAAGAAAATCATAAGAAGAGTTGAGTTATTTCTGGACAAGCAAGTATCATCGTGAACCGCGTCATTTTTTACCTTTAGAGGTGATAGTACCTATTCAATTCAATTCAATTTAATTCATGAACAATTCACATTGTGTTTGAAATCATTAAAATTATAAAACTAACACATTCATAATCCTATGTAGGTGATATTAAAATAAAACCTATATATTTGATCATAATATGTAAATAGATAGTCCATTTATTTGGCACACACAAAAGACAGCACAACACACAAAAGTACAATTTGATGATACCTATGATGATGATACCTTTGATGTTTGATGACCTACATGAATATGATATAAAACAAGGTGCCGATATAAAAAGAAAAAGAAAAACATACATATCGAAGTAAAAGTGATGACGAATACTTAATATCAAATTAATAACGAAACATACAGAGTGCGGTGGGCGTCTCAAAGTTGCACCAAATGGGAGTCCAGCTCAGCATGTGTCAGGCAAACATACCTGACGCTGATATTCTGCTGGATCCCTGCAGTGACACACGGACGTTGAGCAGACGAGATTAGTGTTGTGGTGTATTTATAAAAACAAACGCTTATAACGCAAATATGTAAACTACTAATTTACAAAGGGACATCCACACTTCAACGGCAAACTTCGACACAAAATACAGAGTGCATTGATATTCCGATACACTTAGTGTTGCGCCATTCAAAGTCACGCGCAGCAGTAACGTGTTAGGTTTAAAGATCACTGCTGGCCATAAATATAGCTAAAACAGTGAATAGCCGAAGCCTACGAATACGCAATAGTTCTATTCATGTTTAAGAAACCCCTAGGTTCATACATACATAGTCAAATGAAACACTGACGGCTAGTTTCTTCATCAACAACTAAAGTAATCAGTCAAAGTATTGACTTTTACTTGACCTTTACTGGTACTACGGCAAAAGTGTTTCTTCATTCAAGTTAAGGCGCTACCTCGAAAATCTAAATCCTCGAAAACCTACTAAGCGAGCGAAAGTGATGCAATTACTTTTGAAATGCAAAAGAAGAGTGATGGCTATAATGTGTGTGCGCTCGGAATAAAACGACGTATGTGCCAAAACGAATTTACTTCTATTTTAACAAAATAAATGAATTAAATTTAAAACTACGAGTACTTTGAGCGAACTTTGATATGATAATTATCTATGTTTTAAAGTAAATTCCATTGAATAACTGTTAAGCGTTACGCCGTGATGTCAAAAAGTAAAAAAATAGATAAAACTTTGCAATTTTTCTCGATCATCATCACCAACGATGAAATTGACGGAGAAATAGAGGCAAGGAAAAAGCAAGAGGAAGAAAAAAGGAAAGACAGGTAAATTAATTGTTAAGCAAATAGACTATCAACTTTTTAACCGTATGTTCAAATCGCAACTGTCATTTTTTGACAGTGTTTATAATACGGCAAATTGACGTAGGGTATGAAGTTGCTTAACAACTAATATACCTGCCTATAGCACAATCAACCTATAATGTTCCCACCGCTGAGACATAGGCCTCCTTTCTGTGAGATGGAGTGGGCCATAATTGCCCAGGTGAGCCCAACCAACTGGGCAATTTTGGCACACACCCTGCGGGTTGGCTATACTTAGACTAAATGAAGAAAAAAATGCCATGCAGCAATGGCAGTTGCTCCATAGCGCGCTGAGCTACCTTGAATTTTTGGACAAGTCCGACTGAGTGTCCACGTTTCGGCTGCGTATGTCATGACTGATTATATTGGCACCAGGAAATTGGTAAAAATAATGAACAATCAATCGAATCAACTAACAAAATAATAATTATTATAGTCAACGCCGTCTTAGGGCAATCCGGGGCCCTTGGGCACACAAGAATTTGGGGCCCCTTTGGTAAGTAAACAAGACCGGTCAAGTGCGAGTCGGACTCGCGCAACGAGGGTTCCGTACAAATTTGTAGGTATGTAACTACAAATTTACGGTTTTCAGATTTTTTCCTTTACTTGTGCTACATGACATTGCTTTTTGCCAAATTTCATGATTCTAGGTCAACGGGAAGTACCCTATAGGTTTTGATTCCCTTGCGAGTGTCAAAATATGCGCTTTTGAATGTAGATTGCGTTGTAATATCTGCCTTCCGGGGCCCCCGTGGGGTAGAGGGCCCTGGGCACGGGCCCCGTGTGCTCTTATGGTAAAGACGGTACTGATTATAGTCTAAATCACCCGTTTTCCTGAGACCCGTGTTCGCAGTAGGTACTCTCTAATTAAAATGTACCCACAGAAAAGATGGTGATAAAACGCAAATGTTACCGCGTCAATCCTCAGGCTGATTTATGAAAGGTTTTCATTTGCACGAATGTAACAAATTAGTTTATTGCAATTTGTATTTCGGATACGGGATTCGTATATTTTGTTTGGAAATGTACGGGGATTTATGTTACGCTGAGCCGTAATTGGGAGGATTTAAAGGAAAGGTTTCTTTGTTTACATTAATTTATTTAGTTTGTACTCAGTTGTGTGTCGGCGTGAGCAAATTATTACGACGTAAAACGAAACGTAACGCTCTGTAACATCATCATACCACTCAATGAATCAGACGAGTTGTGGAAGGGGTCGGCCTATATAAGACGGTGCGCCAAGCGATGCGGTCATTCCGATTCTAGCGAGCGTCCCGTCCACAACTGTAATTGTGAGACACGGATCACGCCTGAATCGAATTATTATTAGTATAATATATTTTTATTGTTACTATTTTATTACTTTATAATCATTTAAAATTCGTATTAAAACATTTTTTGTAAATGTTCTTTTAAAATTGATTAAGAATTAATTTGTATTAACTGATTTGATTTTCGTTTGTAATTCAATTAATTTGGAAATAAATTCGGTCTTTGTTATTGGTTTTAAGTTACGTTTGTTATTATATCATTTGTATTTAATATTGATTTTCTTTTGAGCACTGGCGAATGACAACCCTCAGGACAACATAGAACTCGTAAGAAGTCGGCCTCCATCACCACTTATCCAGTCAGGCTTCTCTAGAAACGAAATATGTTTTTGATTTGTGGCCACACACCACCACATGCATGCCTTTATTCAAATCTTTGCAAAACCGAAATACCAAGCATAAAATCAAATTTAATTATTATTTTTACGCCGTTTTTACTTGTTTTACACAAATTTAATGCAATGAATGATCATCAACGTCTTTAACCCATTGTATGTACCCTTCGTAACAACGTGGATCCACGCGAGACGCAATGGATTTTTAATTGTTTCTGTAATTACTGCATTCAACTGGTTAAAGTCGAAAGACTTGCCTCGATTTGAATACTCCAATAAAATCATTAGAAAGTAACATTCAAACTTTTTATTTTTCAAAATTATTATATTATATGAAATTATTATATAAAATATTACAATATAACTATATACTATACACTAGATACTAAAATAAAAGACTAACTAACCTACTATACAAATAAATAAAAAATTAAAAAAAAAAACCAAAGGACACTTAGGCGTCGAAGTCCGCATATAAAATATAGTATTGGAGGTCAATTTGTGGCGCACCCGCATCAACTCCAGCCCAGTATATTTCAGAAAATGGCCGATCCGTCAGCTAAACGCGTCGCTTGTATTTTTCCAAGCGGCCGTGCGTACAATTGCCTTCATTAATATGTTCAACGTATTGACGTTTCCCGAAATTACTAACGACTGTTCGTTAACCCACTTTATGATTTATTCAATAATAATATTTATCTGACAAATATATTGCACCTTTTTTATTTTGGCTTTACGTAACCGAGGAGAAAACCTACGTAATGAGACGAGAGTGCTCTTCAATTGGAATAAATTGTCGACTGAAGGGCTGTTGTAAATGTGTCGTTGTCTTTACAAATAAATAAAATACGGTACTTATAAAAAAAAAAAAAAACAATTGTCCATCTGTCTGTGTGTCTGTTTGTTTTATTAGTGTTACAGGCTAGATTGTAATATAAGGGATAAAATAAACATCTTACTTAATTATCTTGATGGCTTCTGCTCGCGACTTCTAATTTCTAATTCTCCTGACCCACTCCGTCGCATCGCATCGCCTTCCTGCGTTATTACTTCGTTTTTGCTTAGCGTTCTTTCCGGCTCTTTTTATTTTTGCTCAGCTCCTAAGAGTCGTAGCGTCATGTTAATCCTCAAGAATTGGGCTATCAAATGCAAAAAAAAAACAAATCTGCTTGGTAGTTTTAGAGATTAGCACGTTCAAACAAACTCTTCTGCTTTATCATTAGTATATAGATTTATACTCATCTTTAGTTTGTTTAATATGGTACAGACGCCAGCACATCAAACTATTATAATCTGTCAAATTTATTTAATAGATTTTCAACTTTATCGCTAAAGCATAAGGTTCAAAGTTGATTGGGAAAATTTGACAGTTTCGGGTAGCTTGATGTGCTGGCGTCTGTACCTAGTAGGTACAATTTTTAAAGTAAGATATTGTACTTGAGAGCTTTTTTTCTTTCTAGGTCACATCTAGCATATTCGATCTGCCTTTTATGCAAACGTGGCAGAAACTCCCTCAGGATATAGATTGAAATATTGACGCTCTTTGTAACTCAAACTTGTCTCAAGAAACCTTGACCTAAATTCCTAATCTATTGGGAATTTATGAAAAGATGGTTTTATTTTTAGTGCTAAGAGAATATATTTAAATCGTCACTGGAAAAGAGAAAGCGCTAAAGCGCCATTTGGGCCAAAATGAGTTATACTCGTATAATATATCGCTAGATTACATGTTTTTCTGCGTCGATTTAGGTTTCGAGACAATGTGAGCCAATTTTAATTGGATCAGATTGTCTAAAAAAAATTTGTTGAAAATGTTAAAAAAAAACTAATTTTGGACCAAATGGCGCTTTAGCATTTTCTCCTTTCCAGTGACGATATAAAAAAGTGTCTGCTAGAAACAAAAGAACTGCTATAACACTACCACCAACCAACCAACCACCACGAAGACTACCAGACCAAAACATGTTTTTTTTGACAGACCAAAGCATGGTTTTTTTACAAGCATCTAATCTACTTGATTTGGTTCATCGATGCATACTCGTATATATCTAGACAAGTGGCTGTTTTTTTTACTCATTTTACTGAATCTAGTGACTTAAAGAAAAACTTTAAGTACTTTATAAATATGTAAGTAACTATGTACGGTTCCTGATTGAAGATTCTGACTATAACACAAACAACGAATAAATGTGATAATTTCATAGCTATACACACTAAACGCATTAAGAATCTTACGAGTACCAAGGACAACGGAAACTCGGCCTCTAATTGACAGTTCTGTTACGGGAATTCGGGCCTTAACTTACAAGAGTCAAAGATGAAAATGGCATATTATACCTATTTGTGTAAAAGTAAGTTGAACTGAGTGTACAAAACATCTGCTACGCTCCTTATAAATCCCGTTTTCTGAATTGACGAAAGACGTAGGATTAAATGCCTTGAACGGGTGGTTATATGCACAGAAAATGTTATGTAGGTACTCGTATTATATTCACAAGTATGTAGTCTGTTGGCAAGTATGATAAAGTAGGTAATGACTTTCATTTGTTTTGTAATGATTCTTCCCTTTTGAGGGAGCCCTTTTGCCCTGCAGTGGGAAAATACAGGCTAGTTAGTTACGTCTTTCTTTCCTACGTGTACCTAACTGAGTTCTTCAACTTGTCCTTCCTCAAAATCTGTCAAGCTAGCCTTTTCTCAGCTATGTTTAGGCTCGACATCCAGTCCAAACAGATGCAGCTGCAACTCCTTCTTAACGGATTAAAAATAAAAACGTCTGAATATGTTTTCAAGTCTGTAGTATGAATCAAAAGTTAATCAAGGTAAGTAGAACAGAAAGTTAGAGTTTGTAATTTTATGAAATACTAGCTGCGCCCTGTGGTTTCACTCGCACATATCACATCAAGATAAAAAGTATCTTATGTCCTAATCCAGGTCATGGTCTAATTTTTTTGCCAAATCTCATCCCAATCCGTTTAGCCGTTTTAGCGTGAACACGTATTAAACAAACACAAATTTTCAAATATTTTCTCTTTATAATATTAGTTTACAAAACGGGATTATTATTCGTCACAAAAAATGTTAGACTTAGGTACCTTCTAACAGTTAAAATAAGATTTTCCTAAAAAATAAATGTATGACCACATTACCCATACTGTACTCGTATAGTTTTGGTAGTTTTAGTTCTACAGTTTTTTTCACCTACAAAAACCGCTAAACTATGAGCATTTTTCACAGAAAGTGAACTTCAGACTGTAGTCCCCATTTACCTACACTTTTTAATGAAATTAAGTTATTTTCAGTTCTTTCCCCTTTCTTGCTCTCCCAGTAGTGCGCTAATTAAACTACCTCGTTCTCCATCATTTGATTATCCAGCGGATAGCGCCGGATCACGAGTTCTCTTTAAGCTTTTTTTTAAATTTAATACTGTTTATACAGGATCGGTTTACTCAGGCAGGCACTTTATTTTGTGTAAATTATTTCATCACCACTGCTCTCAAAACGGTGAAGGAAAACATCGTGGGGAAACCGATTATGTCCTAAGACTAAAAATTCGAAGACGTGTGACATCCACCAACCCGTACTAGGCCCGCGTGGAGGATTATGGCCCAGTCCCTCTCACAGAGAGGAGGCCTGTGTCCCAGCTGTGGGAATATTATTGGCTGATTATGCTATGCAGAGTTTTTATTACCTACCTTCGCTGTTTTTTTTAATGTATAAACTGGTTGTCGCAGGAGCAAAAATGTAAGGTTACTCTCGTAACTGATGTTGCAGATTAATCTGCAGCATCATTGCTAGAGTTACAATAAAATATAACAAGTCAATGTGGATACCAATACTCTGTATATGTCGCATAATGAATACCAATAATGTATCATCATGATTTTGTTTATTGAAGATACCATCTAAAAACCAAACATTATGTTACTCAGTAGCAGGGTTTACACAATTAAACACGAACTATAATTCACACTTAGTCTGTATTTGAGCAGAGTAATGCCCTTATCACTAGTTCACAATATAATGCATGATAAAAATGATTTGCCTCTCTTTTTATACACTTACCGCCATATTCAAATCAACTCAATATGTTACGAGTACTAAAATTATTGTTGTAAAAATCAAATAAATTACTTATTATGGGAAAATATACACAAAAAATATTATTTAGATATTAATGAGAATATTTGAAAGTAATTAAGGAATAATTAAGCAACTACTACGTCATAACCGTCGAGTATCTATTTGGTACTGGTTAACAATAAGTATAATTATGACACGGCTATTATTATATAATGGACACGGCTCGCATTGTCAGGAGGTTCCTCTCTCTGGAGCCCTGACCACCGGTAGCTTGGACCCTGTTCCCGATACCGGTGGGCTACTATTTTTTATATTTTTAAATGTTTTTGTATATTTTTTTTATATTCTAATATTTAAAAATATAATTTATATGTATATAGACGAATAAAGGAACATAAAGTATTTTAATTAATATTAATAATTTTAAAGAAACTTCCTTACTGTGATATTTATACTTACTAAATAATAATTATCATTCCAAATGTCAGAGATTTAAGAATTTATGTTACTTCTTGACATAATGAAATTAAACTCTTGGTAGTCGTACAGTTCCTGGAGAATTTCCAAAAACTGCTCACGAACTTTCACCTAATTCAGCAACCCGTTTTAATATCGCGTGATAGTCCGACATTTAATGGCTATAATAAAACAAAGTTAGTTTTAATAAAGCCTATAATTTGCGTCGAAAGCAGTAAATAGGGCTAATAAAATTATGTTAATTGATTACCTAATATTCAACAGAACGTTGTTACGTAATTCTAGTTGAGGCTGGTTTTGTGACTTTTCTTGTGAAATGTAGGTATTTTCTAGCCATTTAATTTTTTGTTAATTATGATTGATATGTCGTAGGTTCAAAACCTAGGCTGGAACTCTACTTTTTGTTAATTATTTCGATACTAAATTCTTTATTGCATTCCATATGTATTACATAGATGGTATTATAAGTAAAAGATCAATATGGACCCTGTCGGGCACAGCAAAATTAGGAGAGAGGAAAAGGGCTAAGTAGCAAATCAATATTATTTTAAATTATAAATTATTAGATGTGCTTAATTGGGTGTATTATTATCATCACGACTGATCTTAAAACAGACGCATACTAGCGAGTAACCGCTGCTTGTTGCTCGGCACCTCGTTTTTAGTGGCTAGGTCCATTCATTTCTCGTTAATCGCCAGGACAGGTGGTCTACCATGATCTAATTAAAAACGATTAAAAAACAAGACATTTCAGTTTAGGTTCCTAAACTGCATCATTTGAGCTGCTCTATGGACGTCATGGTACCAAACAAGTATGAATGAAACCAAAACTTGCGACTTAGTTTGGGACAAACGCTGTCAGCAGATGGCACGGCCTAAGCTGAATCGTTAAACTGACGTCATGGTACGAATTAGAAGAAGAGTTCAGTTTAGGTCCTAAAATGGTTCGCGTTAAGAGCTTGTGGTAGGCCTCCAGGTGCCTTAAAGATAACAAAAATAGTTAAGGTTATGATGCAGCATACATTAAATATTTCTATAAAAATACCGGCAGTGCGCGGACGTGAAAAAGCGGTACGAAACGGTACTACAATCAATTTAAGTTGATTCTATAAATAAAAATTCAAATTGAAACGTTCAAGGTAATCACTTGAATGACTTTTACTTCCATCGTTTCTCTCAATCAGTTCTGATTGATTGAACTGATTTGGATTTAAATGGAAACATTAACATGTTCGACTTTGAAATGACAGAGAAAGTGACAGTACTTGTTTAAACATATTTGAAAGGAACGTTACGAATAGAATACTCTTTATTATGTACGCCATATAAATTACAGACATAAATATAGAAACTTGGAATTATTTAATACTAGCAGCGACCCGCGGTTTCACCCACATAAGTTTCGATCCCGTGGGAATATCGAGATAAAAACTATCCTATGGCCTTTCCCGGGACTCAAACTATCTTTATACCAAATTTCATCTAAATCGGTTCAGCGGTTTAAGCGTGAAGAGGTAACAGATGAACAGACACGCTTTCGCATTTATAATATTAGTATGGATTAAATTCACATAAAGAACGTTTATTAGAATGTTCAAGCATATTTGTAAGAAAGTAAATAGGAATTATTTGAGATTTGGTCAAATACATGAATAGAATAGAATACTCTTTATTATGTACACCATATAAATTACAGACATAAATATAGAAACTTTTCAATGGGTGACACAATGGGCGGTCTTATAGCTAAGAGAGATCTTTTGAAGACAACCTTTGGATGGATTAAAAAGGGGAAGGACAGACAAATACTGTAGGTAGCCTGTGGTGTACCATTTACATAATACAATAAATACATACATTAAGTATATTATACTAATCTAAATAAATATATACATATGTACGCCCTCTATAAAGAGTATTCCATCCATTTCCATATTGCCATCGTGAAGGCTATTTCGGTGCCGTCAGATCCATGTCTACCGACTACAGTCTGTGCACCGCGAAAGCTTCAGGACTGAAGTCTTAATTAATGAAGTTAGCTCAGAGAGTTATATGAGTTTGACCCATATTGTTGTTTTATTGTTTTTGTACTGACACCCCGGCTTAACTTCCCCCGGACATTGAAGGTTTTTTTACGTCATGCTCCCCAAGTTTGCGGTACGGATTTGGACTGAGTTATTAATTAGTTTCGTTGTCTTTTTTATTAGCTTATTGGGTGGGTGTTCGCATTTTTGTTACTATCGGAGTATGTAGGTGTTTGTTCATTACATAGTTATTGCTTCAGTGCAGTGTTGGTCCAGTGATAACGGCTGCGACTTACAAGTTGAGTGTGGGTTCGAACCCAAGCAGGCAGTTTACTTTGTGTAAATTATTTCATAACCACTGCTCTCGCAACGGTGAAGAAAACCATTTTAAAGAAACTGGTCGTTGAACGGCCCGCGTGGTGGATACGCGAGCCCAGTGCGGTTTGGTAGATGTCACATGTCTTCGAATTTTTGGTTCTAAGGCTAAGTCGGTTTCCTCACGATGTTTTGCTTCACCGTTTTTGAAAGCAGTGTTGATTAAATTTTTTAGACAAAGTAAAGTACCTGCCTGGCTGGGTTTGAATCCACGACGTACAGTCAGTTATAGCAATTAGCTGACCCACCTTTGCATAAATGGTTGAGATTTTTTAGAAGACGAATCGATAGAATATTATAATTCTTTTATATTTTGTTTACTTTGCTCAAATTAATATAATATAAAAGAATTATAAAATTCTATTGATTCGTATTCTATAAAATCTCAACCATTTATGCAAAGGTGGGTCAGCTAATTGCTATAACTAACTGTACAACCCGTAAGTCGGGGCCGTTACCATTGGGCCTCAACTGCTCTCTCCCTATATCTATCTTTCATGTGCTATATAGAAATATCAAAATGACAATAATAATTTATCTTTCTCATAACACTAAAGTATTCCGCCTTTAAAACCACAAAAGGATGCCTTAAATATTTTGTTAAGGAAGCCATTCTTAATCAGTATGATTGATGACGTGCCAACATATTCGATAAAGTACATATTTGTAGTAATGTCTATACTACCGTATTTGATCACCGATTGCCATTTAAAGGGCGTTAAAGACTGAATCAATATGTTCGTGTTTTCCCGTTCGTCCCCCGACTTCGTCCACCTAGTGGTACGAACGGGAAATCGTTATTTTTTTCCAGATCGGCCCACTGATTTTGTTGGTGGGACGAACGGGAATATACCAATATGTTATGAGTTGAACGTTCAAACGGTTTATTTGTTCGGGGTCATAATAATTTGTTTTCATAAGGCGTTTAAGAATGAGGAAAATAACGTGAGGAAAGTTTTCAGGATGAATAGAAGCTATAATAATAGGAGAAGACCAAAGAAACGATGGATGGACTGTGTGTGAATGATGATAATATGGTTAGAAAGGGGGTGACTACCGAGATGACGACTAATAGAGAAGTATGGAAGAAAAAGACATGTTGCGCCGACCGCAAATAAATTGATGAAGGCGTTTAATCAAAACAACCTGCAAAGTTTATTCGAATGAAGACCTTTAGGTTCGTTAGCCTATCAAAAGCATAGTTGAAATGGTTTCCCGTGTACGATGCCAGTTTTCATTTAACTATTTTACAAACTTCGGGGCTCAAGTAAGACGAGTATGGAGTTAGTTAGACAGAAAATATATTGCAGTCACTCAATACTCCATTTGAAATAAGATTAGATGTTTAAATAAACCTTTTTTGCCGTCCGTTCAACCGATTTTGACTTCTATTGTGTTGGTGGCATGAAAAATGGCAGATGCAGTAAACAGTTGGTATTGTAACCTCGTTTTTGCTTTTAATGTCATCCTTATGCCTACGGAATAGAAGTCAAAATCGGTTGGACGAACGGTAAAAAGGTTTGTTTATGTTATTTCAAATGGTGTATAGAAGATTCTTCTTCTTCGGTACTTGACAGTATTGATGTCATGACGTTGATGTTATCTACGTCATTTCAATACAGCCCCGCAATTTTTCTCTCGCATTTATACGCACTATTTAGAGGGGCCCGTGGCTAAATAGTAAGCCGCACAGGTCGATCGATCAGGTTAAGCTACGCTTGCCACGGCTGGTCTGTGGATGGGTGACCACATTTACATTACAAAGACCCCTCCGTGCCTTGGAAAGCACGTTAAGCCGTTGGTCCCGGCTGTCATTCGTGGATCCTTGGCAGTCGTTACGGGTAGTCAGAAAATCGAAAGTCTGACAACCAGTCTTACCAAGAGGTATCGTATTACCCAGTAACTGGGTTGTGGAGGTCAGATAGGCAGTCGCTCCATGTAATATACTAGTATTCAGCTACATCCAGACTGGAAGCCGCCCCCAACATAGTTGGAAAAGGCTATGCAGATGACGATTTGAGTATTTTTATACAGGGTGGTAGGGACCGATGTCCCTGCGCATCGATACGCGCAGCCTATTACCATATGGATTCAGTACATGATTCTGAAACCCTCTAAGTGGAAAATATACGCCGGTTATTAAAAAAAAAATGCTGTTCCAAAAATTTTGATCGCGTAGGTAAACCGGTAGGTTTTCTAGACAGGACAGAATTCGGAACACAACGCTGCGTTCCAAAATAGGCATACTGGATGTAGGAAAGAAGGCTGCCAGGCTCAAATGGGATTGGGCAGGTCACATCAACCGTATGCACGAAGACCGCTGGGCAAAAATCTTCACACAATGGGTGCCTGAAGATGGACGGCGCCGCCGAGGCCGACCAAGAAAGAGATGGCGAGATGACCTGGACGCGTACCACGAGGGCTGGTTCGAGGTGGCGCGGGAAAAGAGTTCCTGGAAGGATTTGGGGAGGCCTTTGCCCAGCAGTGGGACACTATAGGCTAACAAAAAAAAACCGACTAAATATTTCTACGAACTAGAATCATCAAAATCAAAATCAAAATATTTTTTATTTCACATAAACCAACATGGGCACTTATGAAACGTCAGAAGCTAGGTGCACGGTTCCAATTGGTCGTTTCCTATGGAGAAGAACCGGCAAGAAACTCCATGGTTACTCTTTTAAAAATAATTGGCTTTTACAATGTTTTCGAGTTACAGTAGGTATGGGAGGACAGCGTAGGCCTGTCAACAAGTACCAGGTACTTGATAAAAATAAAAAATGGTCTACAGATCTAGTCTACAAGGCTTACAAAGTCCTCACATTTACAAAATAAGGATGTATCAAAAGGATAAACAAAATATAAAAATTTACTAAAACCAAGAGATATGATTGCCATTTCAACTAAGAAAGAGGTGAAAAATTAAAATTGTCTGTATATAATGTCAAATAATAAAAAGATTATGTCATAGAAGTATGTACAAATAAAAAATAAACATCGTAATTTGAGAGCAGTTAATAGACATTTACGTAGAACTTATGCCGTCAAAGAGGTGCCAGGGAAGCCATCGTCTAGAATCATGTGCTGAATTCATTCAGTTTGCGTGTCGATACCATCCTGTATGAGCTTTCTTATATAGGGTGACTGGTAATTAGTGACCGATACCTAAACACGTGATTGTACTCATGATAACAAACAACTTTTACTATGGGACCAAACCTGAAATCGCGAAAAAAAAATCTGCTGTTCAGTACATTTTGACCAGTTAGGCACATAAAGGACTAACTCGGTCACTAATTACCAGTCACCCTATATAGTTCGTATCAATACTACAGAAGAATAATTTGAGCATTGCTCAATCGCTCATGCTGTATTAAAATATTAAAGCAATGCAATAAAGTAGTTATTAGTGGCCTAGGATGCGCAAGGCTTTCACTCCAATATCGCCCCAAAATGAACATCCTACAACAACATTAGCACCTATAGAACAAAATAATAAGTAGTCCTCGAAGAAAACCTCAAAGAATAAATACCTCAGTGAAGTTATTCGTTGTTGCTTTGTATCGAACTCGAAGGAGCCCCACGAAAGTAACTACCGGGTCAAGATTGGAAAGACAGGCGAAGTTAATTAAGTAGAAGTTCCCGGGTGGGAACAATAGGGCCGCAGTTTACACTGTAAGGGGTTCACGATTGCGCTTTTATTAAAAGTTAATTGAATTGCTGCGACGTTGCTTTCTAACAAATAAGCGATGGGTAAATGTGATTGGTTGTTTTAGTGGGCTGTTTGTTTTGGTAAGTTTTGTATGTTTTAATACAGTTTTTGTGTGTAGTTTTCAAGGAGGAATAAAAAAACGAATATACTTAGCTGGTTTTACTTTAATTTGAAAGAGTTTGTTATAATTAACAGTGAGAAGGAAAATTACAAATGGCATCAATACCCTTGCCTTTTTCATGACTTAAACAGCTAAAAAACGGTTCATAATCCTTTAAAGGGTTTCCCATAAAAAAAAAACAACGGTACATAGAATATTTACTCAACGATACTAATAAACCAATCATTGAATAACCATTCGAAGATTAAACAAAAAAAAGAAGGCTCGATTACAACTGGCCATTCGATTTTTTCCCCAAAATTCCGCATTTGAGGTAAAAAACGGGAGGGACCAACCAAATAGTTCGGCCCAGTGATAAACCGCTGGCATTTGTAAAAAACAATAGTCGTTAACCCTTCGTCCATTCGATTTTCACATCACGTACGCACTTCACAAAGTTTAGCTTTTGCAAAATTTTCACGATTTAACGGAATCACTGGAGGGTTTATCTTGATTTATATCGATAAAATTGAAGTGGAACGTTACAATGTATTATGACTGTGACGTTATTTTTTTTTTTTTTATAAATGGTTTGTTTGAATGATAAAATAAAAACTTGATTACCTTCTGCTAGGTATACATAAATATGTAAGCTGTCACACCCTTATACCTGGAGGCTTTTTATTTAGGTAGTAAGTTTTTTTTGTTTACATTTTTAATTTTTTTTTTTTTTTTTTTTGCTTGAGTACGTATTTAGTGTTTATTGTATTTGTTGGTATATTGGCGTGGCTAGCTAACCTATGGCAAATAATTTAATTTAATGTCCTGTGTCCTGTAATGTTAATTACTTTGCATACCTAGTGTTGTGTAAAATCAATTGTTTTCTAACTGAACAGACAGCTGTGCAGGAGTTTGTTCCGCCATTTCTTCTCCCCAGCGAAAGCACTAGGAAGTGGCGAAGGGCGGGCGTTTTGGGGGACTGTCTTTTGTAATTTTGACCTTCGAAAAGTGCTGATTCTCAACCTAGTTTGAATAAATGACTTGTGACACGCAGTGACTTGGAATTCCGGAGACGCAGATGTTGACATCGCTAGCCATAAATCGGCTGTCAAAGTCTGTGTAGATGTGAGATTTTGATATCGCTAGCGAGTCACCAGCGATATAAGTCTCTGCGAGTGTACCTAGCATACAGGTCGTCAACTGCAATGCTTGCAGTTGCATATGTAGCCTTATAGATACTTCATTGACTATGCTTGAATAGGTTTCCTGAAACATGTCATGGGAGACAAACTAGACGATATCATGATCATCATCATCATTTCAGCCGAAAGACGTCCACTGCTGGACATAGGCCTCCCCCTTGCACTGCACCTCCACTTCGACCGGTTCTGTGCTTCTCGCACCCAACGGGTTCCTGCGGCCTTCACAAGGTCGTCGGTCCACCTTGTGGGAAGCCTTCCAACGCTACGTCTCCCGGTACGTCGTCGCCACACCAGAACCTTTCGGTCCCATCGGACATCTGTTCTGCGAACAATGTGCCCTGCCCACTGCCACTAGAGGCTATAATCCTATTCTATTCTAATCATTTGCCTCTACTAATTTTACCGTATTCCTTGATTATATTACTTATTATATACTTTTTGCTGACTTCCACGCGGGCGAAGAAGCGGGCAAAAACTAGTACATAAATATACAACGCGGCAAATTTTATTATTTTTGCAACAAAAACGAGGGAGCTAGAGTGACTTCATGCTCACTGCACTCTTAGAGTGAGGCCACACGATGCGTTAACGGTGCGGGGCAGCGCCGGAGCGGTGCCGCAACACCATAGAATAGAATAGAATAGAATAGAATACTCTTTATTATGTACACCATATAAATTACAGACATAAATATAGAAATTTTACAATGGGTGACACAATGGGCGGTCTTATCGCTATGAGCGATATTTTAAAGACAACCTTCCTACATACAAATCACTATGCCATGTCACACGATGCGTTGGGCTGCCGTGCGGCGTCGCACCGTAGCGTAGGCGCGCCGCGCTTGTGAGCTGCGAGACGAGGCGGGGAGGGGTGATGCGCTGCGGCGCGCACCACGGTAAAATGCGTTCTACTACGGTGCTGCACCGCCCGTGTGGCACCCTATAGCTCGAAGTAATTGCGGTGCGGTGCGGCACCGCACCGTTAACGCATCGCGTGATCTCGCTCTTACTGCTTTTACACTTTTAAATCATTGTTCGATCTTTGCTCATAAAAAGCATAGGGTAGTTTGCCCACTTGTTTGTTTTCCTACCTGCATTTTGGAAATTAGTGGATGGCCAGGTGGGGTGATGTGAGCCCTGCCCCGCGTACTCCCGCGCCGTGCATCAACGCTGAATACTCGCACTGTTCGCCCGGGATCGCCACGGAATGTGGTCACATTACGTGTTCTAAACTCAAAACTGAATATTTTTTCCGAAACTTACATAAATTGCCGTGCAATTAATTACGTACAGACGCCAGCACATCAAGCTACCCGAAACTGTCAAATTTTCCCAATCAACTTTGAACCTTTTGCTTTAATGATAAAGTTAAAAATCTATTAAAGAAATTTAACAGATTTTAGAAGCTTGATGCGCTGGCGTCTGTACATTTTTCTCACGCGAGTGCTGAGCTGAGCCCTGCTATTTCCTGAAGCTGTGACCTGGTGCTGTGCAAGGATAATTCAGGTAAGTGGTCAATCTTTTTTATCTACCCTGTGTATCAGTGGCGAAAGTGAATTTATGACAGAGATAAGCCGGAGCAAAAAAAAAGCCAAAAGAAAATTTCAATGACGAATTGACTATAGAGTGGAGTGGTTATGTTCTGAATTTTCGAAGGGAAGCCGGTGAGAATCGAGTTGTATGGTACCTTTGCCACTGCTGTGTATTGAGCAAGATCTTTACTTCTTTAGGGGGTTTTTAGGTACAGCACCTCCCGCCAATAATACGGTCTTTCGATTTAGATTTGTTTTGCCAAGTGTCCTATTCAGATTCCACAATCATCATGCCCAAAAATTGCTCTTTTCGAATTGACAAGCGTCTCGCAAATGAACGGTGTACTAACTAGGTGTATATGTATAAACTTGCTCGTTACTATTTGATAAACAATATTAATTGGCATCAAACTCAAAACTCATTGAATCAAAAACTGAACCAAAGTTAATTGGTTACCTGTTAATTAAAGTAAACACAACATAGTTGACTATACTTAGATTGATAGCAGTGTTAATCAAATCGAATTACAACACCATATGTATTGATAACATTGTGAGTATTGTGACAAATAATTAATATTGCTAACATGTAGGTATAAATGGGGCAGTGGTTGACAATCATAGTAAGACAATAGTTTGAGAATTGCTATATTGTACCTATGCGATTATTATAGGCCGACCGCTTAAGGCGACTACATGACCTAAAGCGCGGTCACTGTCGGACACTGCATAGAAAAGAAAGAGAAGCGCGATGACACAACGGTGGGTAATTTATTGCAAATATAAAGCAATTATCTATTTACTAAAACTATTTAATAATTAATAATCTATCACTGAATGCAGTTTGGCATTAGAAATTTAATGGGTCAGTGGGTCGTCTTAGGGGCGTATTTGAACATTTTTTTGATGCATTAATGTATATTTATTTATAATTTGAGTTCCATAACTGTATTAAAATAAGACTTGAAAATATCATTTTTTTTTTTGGTCATAATTATTTACGGTTTAAGAGCCACACTGCTTTAAAAAAACAACTTTTTTACTGTTTTCTGAAACCTCCGCCTTAACTGAGACGTTGCCTGACGTAGCTGCGCGGTGCGGGAGGGGTGAGCTTTTGTCCGCGGCTTCGCTTGCATCATAACTCATCATACACGTGGCGCCATCTATTATCATAATAAGGTTTTTGTTGTTTTCCTCGGGAACAGCACTTTTTTTCGGGATGAAAGGTACCCTTTGTCCGTCTCCGTACCTGACAACGTAATGCAAAATTTCAGGATGATCGGTTCCGTGTAAAGGAAACAAACAAAGAAACATACTTACTTTCGCATTTATAATATTAGCTAGGATTGTCGTCTCCACATTGTATGGCTCAGGTGATTAAGGAAAAAATAATGAACTCTAGAACCGCACTCACCTACAACGAAAAGTAACAAAAACATAAATGGGGACCAATTTTTCAAACAAGACGGAGATTACACTACCACAGACTTGCTAAAGTAAACCTAGTACGCCGGGGTAGCGGGATCGTCCGAAAGGGTTACTGCTGCCCCGGAATATAAAGGGCTAAGGAAGGAACACGGGTGGGTTTTAGTCAGTAAGAGTCTGACACTCTCTTCCGCTCCACCCAGAGCGGGAGGAGTCATTAGATGATTTCCCACCCAAAAAAAAAAAAAAGGAGTTTCTTGCCGGCTCTTCTCCATCGGAAACGACCAATTGGAACCGTGCACCTAGCTTCTGTCGTTTCATAAGTGCCCATGTACTCGTAGGTTTATGTGAAATAAAATATTTTGATTTTGATTAGGTACTTGGTGTAATTATGAATTATATTAAACTTCGATCAACAAGTTTTTTATCGAAGTTTTTTATTGTTAATCGAAGATATTAAACAATCATTTTGTCGAATGATTGTTTTTCTGAATGGGAAAAGGCTTTCTAAAGGGGCAGTATCTAACAGGCAGGTAATTTAAAATCATAACCATGCCCTGCCTAATGAAAGGCAAATTATGTTTATACTTTTTTTTTATAACCAACATTATTAAATCATCTAATGACTCCATTAGATGATTTCACATTCAAAAAAAAAGAACCTAGTACATTCATCACTAACATTATTAATAGATTCACCGCGGACAAAACATGGATTAAGTTAGCAAAATGTATTGTTTTCCCTGCCAATTAAATTACCACCTTACCTGCTAAAGTTACGGTAGGTTTTTCAACAAAGATTGGTTTAATCAAAGTAATAAGGGCGTTCAAAGTGACGCCGGTTGCTGACAAACAGTTGTGGAAGGTTCAGACAATGATGGACACCAGACATCTATCCGGTTAACGTGCCGTGAAGGGCGTTCGTCTACTGCGCATGTCCGGTCCGGATTCCGGTGAAGTATTTTGGTTGGTTTCAATTTATAGGGGAATTGTTTGGGTTAGAGTCGGTGTTTTGAGATTTCAAGCAGAAATATAGATATTGTATGTAACTGTTATGTGTAACTGTTGGTTTATCTCTGGCAGAAACGTCGCTGTAGTTGCCAAAAATCAAAGATATTTACAATAATAATATAGGTTATAGTTATTTATGCAACTGTTGTATAATAATGGGTATTAAAACACGAATGTGGGTGATAATAGTATCACATGAGTGTTTTAATACCCTATTTATCTACAGTTGCATACAAGACTTTATCTACACCCATGATATGAATCCTCTATAAAAGTTTCTGAAACAGTTTTTTACAATACTAATATCGAACAAAAATGGTGGCCGGGGGGTACGACTTGAATTCGAATAACCTATAAGTTCTTTTTTTAAATTACGGCGCTGTATTAGTGAAACGCGCATGCATGATAATGTTCTTTTTTTTAAAAGGAGTTGCATAATGAAATTTAGTACAACATTATAACACTCGTTTGGATGATATTATGGTTACTATTATGACACTAGTAGTTATAATGCTGGCAATAAGCTAATTGTTTCAGAAACTTTTATAGAGGATTTACAGCATGGGTGTAAATAAACATAAGTATGTAAGTAACCTAACATAATAATCTACAAACTAACAGTCTTAAAATAATAGTATGTTCAAGTATTATAAAAAGGTGGGAAAATAATCAAAGAATTCGTCCGCATCGCTGTCAACAGGAAAAGTGCCCAAAAGGCTGTATGTATACAGGGTGGCAGGGGGATATCGACGCGCAAACTAAAACCATGAATTTAGCACATGATTCGGCGTAAACATTTTTCGTCGGTCACCAAAATAATAAGTAGTTTAAAAAAAAAATTGGAAAGTCCAAAAGTGCACGACTCATTATAAATAAAAACAAAAATAAAATAAAAGAGCCTTTTTCAATCGGGTTCCTCCTATGGAAGAAACGATCTATTAAAAAAAAATACTCAATTAATTGATTTTTTCACAAGCTACAATGTTTTCAGGTTTCACACTTGATTGACGGGAATTTTTTGTATAAATATTTTATTGTTTTTTCGTTCCTACTGCATTAAAGATTTTTTTTTAAAGTAAAGAATTAATCTTCGTTAAATTATCTATACAATGGTATATAAATTAATTAGGTTCTGTGTACTAGCAGGAGTATAACAATAGAAAAAGTTACAGAAAGGAGGCAAAAAAAAATGTTTCGATCGTAAAACAATCTCTGATGGTTCGCATTATGAGTCTTGCAAAATGCAAAAGTGAATCCATGTGCAACCTTTTAGATTGCAAGTCGATATCCCTGCCATCCCGTATTTTATATTTAACGTAAAAAATATTGTCGCAAAACGTATTTTAACCAACATTTAAACACTGGCTTTGACCTGCAAATTGCGTAAGTAAATTTGAATTTCGCAGGCTACCTTGGCGCAGCCTCCTTAATAGTATTCTTTCAAAGTTATTGCAAATTAGCCGTGAACAAAATGGCATATTCGACTGTACAGATAGAGTTTCACTTATACAAAGAGGACAATCAAAACTGCCTACTATCAAAACAATAGACATAATTCCTGGACGTTAGTCAGTCAACGTATAAGACAAGACATGAGACATGAATAACGTGCAACGCATGTCTGAATCGAAGCATACGTTCACGTTACGTCTGTTATTCTCCGTTACATTCATTGAATAGATATACCTACCTACTTAGCATTGACAAGTAATTTGTTACGGAGGAATGAGGAAAATGTCGTGAGGAAAGTTTTGAATGTTGATGGATATAAGAGTAGGGGAAAACCAAAGAAACAATGGATGGAATTTGTGAATGATAATATAGTTAGAAAGGGGGTGACTACCGAGATGACGACTAATAGAGAAGTATGGAAGAAAAAGACATGTTGCGCCGACCCCAAATTGGGATAAGGGCAGGAGAATGATGATGATGTCCTTACCTACAAGGTTAGCTTATGTTTACTCTAAACCCGAAAACTGTGTGTTTCGTCGATGCGTGGGAGTTCCAGTACCTTAGGCATCTTCTGGGCACGCTCATTCCATCATAGACCTCATCCATCGCTTTCCATCAGGCGTGATCGAGGTCAAGAGCGGGCTCATTCAACAATAAAAAATAAAATAAAAACTTGTATTCATAACGTCATAATTAAATTGGCGAAGCTACATTATTTCTTAAATTATCAATTAAACTAATCTATATACAAACTATAGGTATCCGTATACATGTCACCATTATTGTCCTTATTGTACAGACGCCAGCACATCAAGCTACCCCAATCTGTCAAATTTTCCCAATCAACTTTGAACCTTATACTTCAGCAATAAAGTTGAAAATCTATTAAAGAAATTTGACAGATTGTAGTAACTTGATGTGCTGGCGTTTGTACTCATCAAAAAGAGACAAAATTGTCACATTTTCGCGACAGGTGTTGTTTAATAAAGCAGAAAATTATGACAGAAGCTTTGTCGCCTGTCGGTTTTATTAAATAAAAACCTGCAGGGTAACTGCGTAACACACTAACAGTAGTAATAGCTTTTATTTTGACAGTTCAACAACATTCATTGCGTTATTTACGTTGTGAGCAGACAAGCTTTTCGAACATATGAAGCAATGGATTAGCAGTGTCCTTCAAAATTCGCAATTAGTGTGCTTGAATAGCAAAAATGAAATCGGCTGCTCCATACATTTATTTTTATTCACAAAATGTATGGACCAACTGTTTTTTTTTTCGTGATATCAGAAGGCCAATTTCCGTTATTAAAAACGTTCAAAATCTAGTCGCAATCTCATCAGCGACAATCAGTATCAAAAACTTGTAAAAAATGTAGGGAAATTAGAGGTATTTTGACAGTTTGAGACTGAGATCAGACTGTGAACGTTCTTAAAGTAACGATAATTGCCCTTCATGATTATTCATCATTATCATTTATCATTTCAGCCGAAAGACGTCCACTGCTGGAAATAGGCCTCCCCCAAGCACCTCCACATCGACCGCTTATGTGCTTCTCGCATCCAACGGGTTCCACGGTCTTCACAAGGTCGTCGATCCACCTTCCAACGCTACGTCTTCTGGTACGTGGTTGCCACTCCAGAACCATTCGGCCCTATCGGCCATCTGTTCTGCGAGCAATGTGCCCTGCCCACTGCCAATGGCAATGGTTGGCAATTCTTTGGGCTATGTCGGTTATCATGGTTCTCCTGCGGATCTCTTCATTTCTGATTCGATTACGCAGGGAAACTCCAATTCTCTCATGATTACAACAACAATTAATTGAAACCTCCAATAATTAATGCCAGTCTTATCCTGACTGCAAATGTTAAACACACTGCAACATTCTGTTTATCAAATAAACACAGCAGATACGTGGATTATGCATCCTGCATAGTTAATTCCGTAATTAATTAGCTAAATGACAACAGGCCTACGTCCGAGTTAACTAGCATATTTTGTAATAATACTAAGATCAATGATAATGTTTATTTAATTTATTTCAATTGTTACAATGACATGTTCTAGTGTTTATTTACAAGCTCTTGCTGTTTTAAAAATACATTTTATTTTATTTTACAATTACCTACTTTCCGTGTAAAAAAATGTGTTTTTAATCCGATTTAAATAAAATTATTTAAAATGGCCTTGAGTATAATACAGGTGGCGATTTAGTCACTTGCATCCGTCATGGGGGTAATTCTACCCGTCATTTTAAACAACTTTCGCTACGAAACACTAATACGATTCGTGAAAAAAAAATCAAATTCCTATACAACAGTAGACAGAATATTTGGATGCATGTATGAAATTCGCGTATGAGTTTCATACCAAAAGTTGTTTAGAATGATATGAGGAATCACCCCCTTGACAGATGAAGGTGACTAAATCACCAGCCTGTATAAGAAATGGTGCCGATTCTGTTTTTCACAAAATAAACTAAAGGAGATGTTTCATAATGGGCCAGGTCTATGTACAGTAACTCAAAAAAAAGAGAAAAATCCGAAGAATTCGGGAAAAAATACAGATAAATCAATTAAATGTATACTGTTGTGGTAGTGAATTGATATTTATCAATTATTTTTATCGACTTTCAACATGGCGTCTCACCGATTTAGTTACTCTGTGCTTAAAAACAATGACAGTAAACCATAGATCGACCATTGATCATAGAAACAGAACTGTCAGCTGTCACAACAGTGTCAATTCTTCAGAAATAAACATGTCAAACGTCATTAATCAATCAAAATGACAGCTTACCGCCATGACGGGTTTTTGTTGTGTGTTGCAATTTCAAGTGTAATTTCTTGCGTTTACCAGCAAACCAAGCCATTTCAAAGTAATTGGACAGTTGAGAACTATTTTAAATGAATTTCCCTATTTTTAAGTATAGTGTACAAGGACCTGGCCCAGGCTCCATACATTTTGAAACATCTCCTTTAAGTCCAGTGATGGTGAGAGCAGTCTGCTCTCAAAACGGTAAAAGAAAACATTGTGAGGAAACTGGCATGTTTTAGAACTAAAAACTGGCATGTTTTAGAACTAAAAACTGGCATGTTTTAGAACTAAAAATTCGAAGACGTGTGACACATCTACCAACCCGCTCTGGGCCCGCGTGTTAGATTACGGTTTACTTACTCCCTCTGTCGGACATTTGTAGATCTTTGACAGTCGTTATGGGTAGTCAGATGCCTGACAATCTGGCAACCAGTCTTACCAAGGGGTATGGTGTTACCCAGTAACTGAGTTATGAAGGCCAGATAGGCAGTCGCTCCATGTAAAATACTGGTATTGAGCTGCATCCGGTTAGACTGGCAGCCGACCCCAACATAGTTGGGAAAAGGCTAGGCAGTTGATGACCAGCACATAACACCACCGACACCTCGAACACAGCGGTTTCCTAGAAGTGTGGTGTGGTGTGGTCACCTCTGACAGCATCAACCGTATTGTAACGAGAATAAAGATCAAAATGATTTTGTCAAACCTGTCAGTGGCAGTAACCCAACAGTAACCTTATAAGAATGAGAATAAAGTTCACTGTGATATGGACAGTGAGGGGTCCGTGGCTAAATAATAACAGCCGCACAGGTCGATCGATCAGGTTAAGCTACGCTTGCCGCGGTTGGTCTGTGGATGGGTGACCATCTTTACATACTGAGACTCCTCCGTGCCTCGGAAAGCACGTTAAGCCGTTGGTCCCGGCTGTCATTCGTGGATCTTTGACAGTCGTTACGGGTAGTCAGAAGCCCGAAAGTCTGACAACCAGTCTTACCAAGGGGTATGGTGTTACCCAGTAACTGGGTTATGAAGGCCAGATAGGCAGTCGCTCCATGTAAAATACTGGTATTGAGCTGCATCCGGTTAGACTGGCAGCCGACCCCAACATAGTTGGGAAAAGGCTAGGCAGTTGATGACCAGCACATAACACCACCGACACCTCGAACACAGCGGTTTCCTAGAAGTGTGGTGTGGTGTGATCACCTCTGACAGCATCAACCGTATTGTAACGAGAATAAAGATCAAAATGATTTTGTCAAACCTGTCAGTGGCAGTAACCCAACAGTAACCTTATAAGAATGAGAATAAAGTTCACTGTGATATGGACAGTGATGCCAAATAACTGTGATTAGGCTATAAACAAATACGAGCCATGTTTACTTGGCGTCTTAATACTTCATATTCATCAATAAACACCTCTTTATAGACACGGCAATGCCATGAACATAATAGGTATCAATCAGATACCTCCAACAACTATGTATTTCTTCAGGCAAATTTTAAGTCCAAACAAATAATAAAATCTCCATTCTAAAAACTCTTGCAACTAAACTAGTAACTCGTTCACATTATCCAACAGTCAATCGCACATACACGTAAAACTTGCACTACGAAAATCGTCCTTACTGCTACGACATAAATAACTGTTAATATCAAATCGCGCTAAATCCTCTGCTTCCATCAGTCGGCAGGTACACGTAATTGTCTAAGCATTGCGTTAATTTAGCTTATCCTTGCTTATCCACCGCTTTGAGATGCGTCCTGTGTACCTAACTTGTGCACGCTGCCGGAATTAGGAAATAATCGTATGTTAAGATTACGTAACGGCGAGTAATTATATTTTAAACTAGCTGTGCCCGCGACTTCGTTCGCGTGCATGACGGAAAACGTTTTAATTTTTTTGGGCGGAACTCTAATTATTTTTCTAAAATAATAGTAGCCTAAGTTACTCCTTATTATATCAGCTATCTGCCAGTGAAAGTCACACAAATAACACTAGTGCATTGAAGAATTGAAGACACCGACTAGAAGAATCATCAAAATTCGCATAGAAATGCCGGAGATGCAGTACATTTATGCATATAACATCGTACATAAGAATAATTACATAATGTATTATATACTAACACCTTCCTGAAAGTATGTAGATCACATTAGTGAAAGAATTATCAAAATTGGTTCTTTAGTTTTTGAGAAAATCGCGGACATACAAACATACATACATACATACGGGTGGAATACAGAACCTCCTTTTTTGAAGTCGGTTAAAATCCCTGTGGGCCTATCGTGTAACTAAACGCGGTAACCCATACAATCAATGATCGGATAACAGCACTTGACTATACATCGTCCAAAGTACCTCTCAACGATGAGATGTCCTATTCTCCCAAACTCATTGTTATAACATTACAGACTCAATAGTCTGTAATGTTGGGTTGATCAATATCAACCCTATACAAATAACCCTTATATGCTGACGTAATCATTAGTTAACCCGTGTGCGTATAACGTTTAAATGGATGCTACATCAGATTTGAGAATTAAGGGATTGTGTTAACAAGCTCTATATCTTAACGAAAGTGCTAATATTAATGTTCTGATTATAATATAAATGTATGGAAGCGTAATAGAAATTAATTTTGTATGATAGAATTAGCCTGGTAATAGCGAGTCTTGGGTACGTTCGTCGCTCATAGTTTGGGGTAAAGTGTTTGAACTATTTAGAGAAGTAGGGCGTAGTTCGTAATAAAGTTTTAGGGGAAAAATACGTAATACGCCTTTTAGATTGATATTGATGGCTCAAAGAACTGCACCTTAACTTTGTAACACATTTTCAATCACAATCTCAATAATTTTGACAGATATTGCTAATCCATTGCTTCATAGGTTCGAACATCTTTATAGATTTGTCTGCTCAACAACGTAAATAACGCAATGAATGTTGTTGAACTGTAAAATGAAAGTCATTGCTTGTGTTACGCAATTACTCCGCTGATCTAATGCTCTGCTGAATTCAGACCGGTCATCATTTACGCCAAATTAATCAATTTGGAAATCTTTATATTGGTCCTTGTATTATCCATATATTGTTCTATGGTTAACCCGCAGTGTAACGTACTGGTCGTCTATAACAGAAATAGTTACCCTAGTAGAGATCAGCATTCAAATCTCCGTCAGTGTCATAATTATTAGTTTATGGGACGCATGAAGAAGCCTCCTCTTGTAGCGCAGTTTGTTCCGCCAGTTACTCAACTGAAGCGAGCGCTCGGCGCATCCTGGACAGTCGCACCCAACACCTTACTTGACTGGCCAATTCTTTACTTGCGGTGGTAGGGCTAACGCCCGCCTGGTTTGCGACCACCCCCCCCCACCGGAGTCTGGCGTCAAGCAGCCTGCTGCTGCTTAAGCATCTTCTGGGCACGCTCGTTCCATCATAGACCTCATCCATTGCTTTCCATCAGGCGTGATCGAGGTCAAGAGACGACCCTTCAGCAACAAAAAAATAATGAAAGGTACCTACAAGTAGGTAGAGAGTTATTTCTTTTATACACTTTATGACTAACAAAGTCCGTCTCAAATCACGTAATCCCTAAGATCACTAAGAGACAATCCGAAAATCACAGCGAGAGATAGTGTTTGTAGTCTTTTCCAAGCTCAAACTAAGTGCCCTATTTGCAATATTAGTGAGAGGAGTAAGAAAAACACGGGTACAAATTACGCTAACTTTTACCCTTGAAGGACGTAATCCGCTATACAATATTCAGGGTTTTACCCACAGATATAGATACATCTAGATGGGGATTGGGCGGGTCACATCAGCCGTATGCACGAAGACCGCTGGGCAAAAATCTTCACACAATGGGTGCCTGAAGATGGACGGCGCCGCCGAGGCCGGCCTAGAAAGAGATGGCGAGATGACCTGGACGCGTACAACGAGGGCTGGTTCGAGGTGGCGCGGCAAAAGAGTTCCTGGAAGGATTTGGGGGAGGCCTTTGCCCAGCAGTGGGACACTATAGGCTAAAAAAAAAAAAAAAAAACGCAAGAGCAACTACTTCGCGTGCCGAAAATCGCAACAGCTTACGTACAAAAATCGTAAGCCGCCACTTTCGCGCTCAGTCCTATATACTGCTGGCTGGGTGAAGGCGAGCGCTGGCGCTAGGCCCCAGGGGTAGGGCAAGACGGGTGCCGCATGCGGCGGCGTCTTTGAATCGATTTGATTTTCCCATCACTAAATAGTGCTTCTGACGTTCGTGGCGTGCGTTTGACGTGACGTTCTATTGTTCGTGCGTGTGTGTGACGTAGTCAAAAAATGGCACGCTTGGTTTTCATATAGATCGTGATACTTGCGTTATCTAGGTCTATCTATATCTGTGGTTTTACCCTCACTCCCGGTCAACACTAAGTGCTATGTATTCAGATTATATTGCCATCTTTGTCGCCAAGTAACGTTGGAGAAGCCATTTTCGTGTTTCTAATTTTGCTCAGGTCACTGGTCTTTTAAGGATAGGTAGCCACTAGACTAGATGGTTCCATACTTATATATTATAAATTCGAAAGTAACTCTGTCTGTATGTTAACTTTTAACGCCTAAGCCACAGAACAGATTTCGGTAAAAATTGGCAAGGAGATAGAGGGCAACCTGGGAAAGGAGATAGGCTACTTTCTGTCTTGGCAAAACATTCCCGTGAGATAGTTTCCGACATCCACGCGGGCGAGGCCGCAGGCAGAAGTTAGTACAGTTATATTTTAATTAATTATTCGTTCAAAAGATTCTACTTAATATTAAATGTTCAGACGCCAGCACATCAAGCTACCCGAAACTGTCAAATTTTCCCAGACATCTTTGAACCTAATGCTTTAGCAATAATGTTGAAAATCTATTAGAGAAAGACAGATAGTAGTAGCTTGATGTGCTGGCGTCTGTACAAGACCGATTATGTACATGTCACCATTTAATATTAATACAGCCTATCCCAAAAAACATTAGAAAAGTGAAGAAAAAAAGCCGTCCTACGCTCTTCTTC
Source organism: Hydraecia micacea (assembly GCA_914767645.1). Taxonomy (NCBI): domain Eukaryota; kingdom Metazoa; phylum Arthropoda; class Insecta; order Lepidoptera; family Noctuidae; genus Hydraecia; species Hydraecia micacea. The sequence continues at coordinate 4,016,533 of OU611783.1, read as the reverse complement.
CAAAATTTAAAACGTTTTGAAACTTCAACTTAAAATAAAATCCAACCCACGTTCCTGTATCGTTGTTACAAAATCAAAACAAAATCTTAGACTTAGGAAGACGGGCTTGGCAGACTGTGAACACATCTGCCACACACGTCCGGAGCCACACGTGGCTCCACAGATCTGAGACGGAATTCCAAACGCGAAAATATATCTCACGGATGTGAGCTGTGAGCGATGTGTGCCATGCGGTGCCGTGGTGAAGCCTCAGGATATTACAGTAAAGAGCTTCTATTATAGCAATTCTAATTTTGAAAAGAGGATTTGTATTTCGAAACTAATGATAAACGACAAAAAAGTTACAGTCAGAGCTTGCTGCCATCGAGACAGAATTTGTTCCAATTGATTTCAATTTGATACTACTTATTGATAAATTATATCAAATGACTGTCAATTTGAAAATTACTAATAATAATCTACCGCCTGACTTTTTTGCCGTCTGGACACAAAAATAGGGAACAGATGTTTCTAAGCCTATGGCACAGAAATCTCTTTTGTTTTCACATTAAAATCAACTTAAAAGCACCCTTCTCTAAGCGTGGAAATTATCACTGAATTCGTAGAAGTAAATAAGAGATTTTTAATTTTATTTTTTGTTAAAAGTAACAAATTTGTATGCCATAGGCTTCTACTCCGTTCACCTTTTATACCATGGTCCAGACGTTAAAAAAATGTCAGCCGGTATAATAATAAAATTTGATTCAAACAACAATCTAAAATGTGAAGATTAAAGTATGCCGCGGTTTCAATTGCTCTCAGTAATCAAAAGAAAAAACTAAAAAAAAAAAAACAACGAATGCATTGCACTCACGAAAACTTCTCTTTGTTTCCTATTTCACATCGCAACAGTAATAAACCATGACACAGAGACAGCGAGCTTATCGTCCACAAAGATCCCACTATTGAGGCACGTTTACACGAGGAGAGTATCTTGCCTCGAACAGGCAATCCGTTACAAAATAAAGTTTTTATCTTAAAAAACAAATCAGCAATCAAACTAAATCAATTGTTTCATAGAAAAATGCAATACCTACTCGGTCAAAATGTATGGAACAGCGTTTTTTTAAATAACCGACGACAAATTTCAACGCTAGGGTGTTCAGAATCATGCACTAAATCCATGGTAACATAGTAACTGTATAATAAAAAGTTGACTACACTAGTCAACTAGACACACACACACTAAACGATACGTAAAGTCAACCAGACATTTACCTATGTAACAACTAACTGAAAGGCGATCTTCGTACCGCCTCAGAACCAATAAGAGAAAATGAATTATCTTCATTATATTTTTTTTTCTTGAATGTTTTCCATGTTTTAATACTTATTCTGCTATTCGGAGCGGAGACAATTCCAAAAAATCAAAGATCACAAAAATCGGTCCAGCCATCCTTGAGTTATAAATGGTGTAACTAACCCGACTTTGTTTTATTTATATAGATTTGCCATTGACACCGCCTGTATGTCGTACCAGTCATACAAGTATACGCGATGCGTGGGAGTTCCAGTGCCTTAGGCATCTTCTGAGCACGCTCGTTCCATCATGGACCTCATCCATCGCTTTCCATCAGGCGTGATCGAGGTCAAGAGCAGGCCCATTCAGCAATAAAAAAAAAAGTGTTACGGATATGCGGTGAACTGCACGATAGTCGCATATCGTAACATAAAAGTTGCCTTGCCATCGTTTGAAAGAGTCAACAAAAATAACATTTCGAGTTTTTATGTTCGATAAAATCGACAAACGGGTTTTTTTTTTCTTCTCACTGGTAAACAAATAACTCCCAAACTAGCTTGTTGAGACTCGTGAACATTCTCGACTTTACTATGAGCGACAAGAAAGTCTCCTTGTGTAAATCGGTCCCAGTTAACCTATTTCAGTTCACCCACAATGTTAGCAGCAAGATAACCCGATAAGGATCTGTCAGAGACTTTTGTGGGGTTATAACACGAGAAATCAGCGTGGAACTTGGAGAAGCAATTGTTGCAATTTATTGCAACTTTGGAGCCAGTTATAGTTGCGTGACTAGTGATGTTACAATCTGTATTACATAACATAACATAATCAGCCTATAATGTTCCCACTGCTGGGACACAGGCCTCCTCTCTGTGAGAGGGAGTGGGCCGTAATCCACCACGCGGGCCCAGTGCGGGTTGGTAGATGTCACATGTCGTTGAATTTTTGGTTCTAGGACATGCCGGTTTCCTCACGATGTTTTCCTTCACCGTTTTGAGAGCAGTGGTGATGAAATAATGAACACTAAGTAAAGCGCCTGTCTGAGTTTGAACCTACGACCTACAACTCGTAAGTCGCGGCCGTTACCACTTGGCCACCACTGCTCTGTATTATAAGTTAGATATTACTGGTTGATTTGATTTAAGAAATTTAGATAATTTTAAGGATTATATTTCTAATATTCTCTTGTTGTTTGCATAGGCAGAAGTGGGAGATATGGAGAGTTGTATAAGACAGTTATAGTTCATCATCATCATCATCTGCCTAGCCTTTTCCCAACTGTGTTGGGGTCGGCGACTTTACATGGAGCGACTGCCTATCTGACCTCCACAACCCAGTTACTGGGTAATACGATACCCCTTGGTAAGACGGTTTATCAGACTTTCGGGCTTCTGACTACCCGTAACGACTGTCAAAGAATCCACGTTAATATAAAAATAATCGTTCGTAATTCGAAGCCCATAATAATTTTCTATTAAATCCATACTAATATTATAAATTCGAAAGTAATTTTGTCTGTCTGTATGTTACCTTTTCACGCCTAAACCACTGAACGGATTTAGATGAAATTTTGTATACCTAGATATAGTTTGAGTCCCGGGAAAGGACATAGGATAGTTTTTATCCCGATATACACACGGGATCAAAACTTGCGCGGGTAAAACCGCGGGGCGCTGCTAGTACACTATAAAATCTTCTTTGCTTATTTAAAGTTTAATACTGATTGATTCATGAAACCGAATTTCAATTCCAACAAAGTAAAGAAACTGCAAACTCAAACTAAGGAAATAAAATTTTCAATTCTATTTAAATTCACGGTCTTCAAGAAATCACTTTTAGGGTTAGACGTGCACGTTCAACCAAAGTTTCAACACATAAATTGTTACAATGTAGTTGGTGGTAACCCTAACTTGTTAATGACCCTCACGTTTGGTCACAGGAACTAGAATGCCTACTACCACAAAATAGACGGGTACAGAAGGTAAGCTCCATATAACGAGCACGCACGCAAGCGTACAACGCTACTGTAGTGGCATCTACAATGCCACATACGAACTGCGCGTCAAACTGACGTCACACAAAATTCTGCATCGCACAAGCAGAGTTTACCGCCCAACTAGTTATATACAACGATTCTGTAAATATTTCACAGTGAAAACTTCGGTGAAGTTAGCTTAGTTGTCGATAATGTCATCATGTAGAATGAAAGCTCACTTAACCTACGTTTTCACGGTGAGATGATTACAGAATAGCTCTACTGATGCTAGGTATTGACACTATTGACAGCTTACTCTAAGCTTACCTCACATTACTTTTCACGGTAACATTTTTAGAATCGATCGGTTGGTTATTTTGGCGCGCAGCCAAAATCGGAACTAAAGCCGCCATCTTGTTTTGTCAATATGCAATGACGGTGACAATTTCACAAATGTTTATCAACAACGCCCCCCTGTCAATGACATTCAGGTGCCAAAAGATCCTCGTAGCACTCTAGACGCTTACAGCATGTTATCTCACGAAGCGACGCACGCTTTACTTGCGGTAACCAAGTGTACAAACACGATGTAAATGTGTGTGTAAGCTCTCAGTACCGTCCGAGACACGGGCAAAGTTGGAAGTGTGTGTGTGTGTGTGTGTGTGTTACGTGCTGACGCTACCCGACTTCACGCACACAGCAGCACAGCACGTTTGTACAGTTGGTTACCAAAAATAAAGCGCGCGTGGCATCGTGAGAAAAAATACTGTACTTACGGAGATCTCAAACTGTTTTAAACAAATGACAGTCGTGAGTGCGTTTGTCGCTTCGTGAGATAAAATACTGTACGCGTCTAGAGTGCCAAGAGGATATTTTGACGCCTGAATGTGAAGCGTGTCCATGTGTGCTTGTGTTTTCGCTCGTTCTACGGAGCCGGCCTACTGTATCTATCTGTTTTAATGTCTAGGCGCCCAAATAATACGACCAATCGTTTAGAAAACGACGCTGTACGAAGTTTGTGGATCAATTTTATCACTTTCAGTGCGGCTATTACACCACGTTACTTCGAACTTATTTATAAATTGATGAAACCGGCTTTTTTTTCAAACGCTTTTTAATCTGTTGGGGTGACTATAATTTGAAATAATGTCAAACAAATAACGAGTTTTTGTTGCTTAAAAGTTCAAAACTGGTTAAATTATAATTTAAATAACGCGTCGCTTCACTGTGAACGCAAAGTGGAAAACTAATCATTTGCCAGTTGGCAAATGATGACCCTTCCACCCTATCCCAACTATATTGGGGTTGGCTTCCAGTCTTACCAGATGCAGCTGAATACCACATGTCATGACTGCTTCTCTAACCTCCATAATCCAGTAACTGGGTAACGCTAATACATCTTGGCACGACTGATTGTCAGACTCTCGAGTTTGGGACTACCTCAAACTACTGTCGAAAATCTAAAGATTAAAACAAAAACGATAATAAACATAAATTATATTACCTATGTAGGCTATGTGTTACATAACACGCATATCAAGTTAATACAAACGTGTATTGATGTGAAAACAACACATGCGGGGGCCACAAGATTAAGAAGTTAATTTTCCAATCGAATTGGCCCCTCGTCACAACACTTGCAAAATAAATAATCGAATTATCTCTGTCCTTGTCACTAACCCCCTTCGTAATAAACGTATTATATCAGATGAATAGTTACACACCGATTTCTCTCTTTCAGTCGTCAGTAATTTGACTTTCGAAAGAAGAAGACAAACTGCTGTGTAACTATACAGACGCTATACAACGTTTATTAGTAAGGCGGTAAATGCGTTCCCATTTCATTTTACTTTGACTTTTTTTTGTTTTATGTTGTGTTTTGTTAACATGAGAGTGAGTAGCTAAGCTGTCCTTGACAAGCTATGATATACAATAGAATCTAAGGTTGTTATGACACGACTTTATAATATTTTTCATTATAGTTATGTCGTTAAAATTACTACATTCTAGGCTTCCTTTATGCTTTATTGAATTGATACATTTGTCATTTCTATTCACATTTTGATTAACGTATAATGATTCACAAAGGGTCAAGATACTGCAATTAAAATATATTTTTAATTTCATGTTATCGAAAGTAACAAGAGATTAAAATATTAATCTCTTGGGCCGAAAATTATTAATGTGATTAAACCATAAACTCTTCCCTCCCCCTCATAAGCGTACAGGAATATAAACTATATAGTCAACTCCTCCCACAGGCTTTCAGTTTAATGTTAAAGTATGTTTTAATAGTAAACTTTACCTATCGGCGGAGGCTTAACCTGTTCTAAAAGTTAAACAAAGTTCTGCGAACGTTTGTTCAGCGATGGGCTTATTGAATATTGTGACGTCACATAGATTAATGCTATGACGCTATAATAATATATTGAATAAACACGTATTGAGGGATGCGAATAACGTGTTAAAACTGTGTGGAATTTGTGTTGTTTTTGTAATGGTTTGGTAAGAGCTAAAATCCTATGTTAAATTTTGCTAATTGGTTACTCAATTCTTTATTGCGTTCCATATGTATTACATAGATGGTATAACACAGTAAAAGATCAATGTGGATTGGGCACCGCGAAATTAGGGGGAGGATTTTATATTTATATTGAAATTTGTTTTAAGGTTATAGAAGTATGAGGAACAGAGTGTAAAGTTCACTCATACTCTATAGAAAAGGGAGGATCCTCCGACCAGACGAGTTTTGTGTCTGGCGGGCAACTGCCCGGTGATTCATGTCGGGCCGTTGTATCTATGCTAGTTGCGCGGTAAACTCTGCTTGCGAGATGCAGGATTTGCGTGACGTCAGTATGATGCGTTGTTCGCATGTGGCGTTTTAGATACCGCTACATAAAATACTAGTTAGGTTTACATTATTGCACAGAATAACTTTTATTCGCCCTGAATATCCTTTTAAAATTGTCCAAATCTGAGTTTTCAAAGTGGTCAGATTTAGGGAAAGCCCACAATTTCTTCATCAGATTTATCTATTTAAATCATTATGGGTTAGGCCGCACATGATCATACTGAAATCAAAGGCTCTGAATATCACTTTGATTGTAGTCCATTTTAGAAATCTGAAAGTGGTCTTCTGACCAGGGGGCTCCTGTCTGAAACTTATTACATATATTTTCAGTGTTCTCTTATCATGCCGCACCTACTCAGCTATCAACTTTTGGCCCTACCTATGCTTGCTCTAGAACCCTCTGGGCTCAACCACGATATCTAATGACTATAAAACAAAACGGTAGGTTTACCTATACTGGGTGAAATTTTAATGGTTGTTTTCCTCTTAAGGGGTCATTGTACTCATCATTATGAACAACTTTTACTATGGGACCAAACCTGAAATCGCGAAAAAAAAATCAGTTGTTCCCTACATTTATGTTCGTATAACTCGTAAAAATGTAGGGAACCGCTGATATTTTTTTCGCGATTTCAGGTTTGGTCCCATAGTAAAAGTTGTTCATAATGATGAGTAAATGACCCCTTAAGAGGAAAACAACCATTAAAATTTCACCCAGTATTTAATGACTGAATATCATATTAATAACCAATAATGGATAACTAGTAATTTTGTCATAATAGGCATTCAACGAAATCACAGCTGAATTGATATTTGATGAATTTTGTAACCACACGCGTCGGTTTTCATGAATTGATTACGAGGACGTTGTCGTGGTTATTTTATTTACTTAACACACCGAATAATGCATAAATCGTGATTAAAAATGGCAATATTTATTTTATTCTGGTAATTTAATATTTGTGTGTATTTACACACAAGTATTAAATTCATTCCATTCGTGTAACCATTAACACGAATGGATAAAATAAGGAATGAGTACAGTCAACAAAAGAGATAAGTATGCAGGATCGTCGGAAATAGTTGAAGTTTAGTAAGAAACTGATGGACAGTTTCCGACTATCCTGCATACTTATCTCTTTTGTTGACTGTACATAAAAGGAAGCTGAAAGTGACACCGGTAACTGAAAAGTTGTGTGGAAATCAGTTGCCATGGTATGGGCATGTGATACGGAGGAATGAGGAAAATGTCGTGAAGAAAGTTTTGAGTATGAATGTCGATGGCTATAAGAGTAGGGGAAGACCAAAAAAATGATGGATGGACTGTGTGAATGATGATAATATGCTTGGTGACTACCAATATGACGACTAATAGAGAAGTATGAAAGAAAAAGACATTTTGCGCTGACCCCAAATAAATCGGTACAGGGCATGAGAATTATAATAATGATGATAGTAGGTACATCAACCTACCCGAAACTGTGAAATTTTCCCAATCAACTTTGAACCTTATACTTCAGCGATAAAGTTGAAAATCTATTACAGAAATTTGACAGATTGTAGTAGCTTGATATGCTGGCGTCTGTACCTCCATTTCATTGGATCAACCCACATTTTTCACACGGCTACACTGAGTATGTATTGCCCAATACAAAAAAAAAAAAATATATCACAATGACGAGGAATACAAGTGACTTTCGGCTTCTTTCAGCGTCGTTTTACACCCGATATTAAATAAATAAATCCATGTTACGGTACGTACTTTAATCATTTTACACTTTACATTCTATTAAAATATATTTTCTTAAATTACTTTAGCATAATCAGCATATAATATTGATGTCACATTTATGTTCTAGGAATTTTTATTTTGTTCTAGGAAATGCCGGTTTCGGACAGTGGTGATGAAATAATTTACACAAAGTATAATGCTTGCCTGGGTTCGAATCTACGACCCGTAAGTCACAGCCGTATTTACTCGGCCACCTCTGCTCACACTGTATTTTAATATGCGAGGAGCAAAGTCAAAGTCAAATCATTTAAATAAAATAGGAACATAAAAGGCACTTTTGAAATTCAAAGTTTACTTAAAATATAAAATAGTCGCCCCTTCCAAAAGGTAGTTTGTTATGGAGAAGAATGGACAAGAATCTCCACCTTTACTCTTTTAAAATGTTTTACAAGAATTTGTATACATTCATTATCCTAATCCTAACTCCTAACTAATATTATAAATGCGAAAGTAAGTTTGTTTGTTTGTTACCTTTTCACACCTAAACCACTGAACCGGTCATCCTGAAAATTTGCTTAGACATTGTCAGTAGTACAGAAACGGACATAGGGTACCTTTTATCCCGAAAAAAAGTGCTGTTCCCGAGGAAAACAAAAACAACGTTATTATGACAATAGATGGCGCCACGTGTATTGTTGTTTTCCTCGGGAAATCAATGACAGGTAAATCAATTATGTGATAGATACATGGTACTCACATATTTACAAATATTGTAAAAGTAGATGATTTTCCTAAAATGTTAACAAGCGTGTGAGTTACAGTAGTCACAGAATATAAAAATTAATGCCATAAAAATTAAAAAAATATACAATTAAATTAGCAACCAGTTTGATTTTGTCTAGACTCTAGATTGCCCTATGGAGCAGGACCAGCATGTTTCCAAGCATTCTTATCTTGGATATAATCCTCTAATTTGTAATATCCTTGTTTGCAGTGTACTTTTAATATGAATTTAAAATTTTCTTTAATTTGATTGCAATATGTCATAAGGTATTTTGTTGTAACATTTAACACAGTACCTCATAAAATATGTATGTCATGTATGTTAGATAATCTGAAAAATGGTTGATCAAATGTATCTTTACATATTTCTAACAGCGCTTTCACACATACATCTAACTTCGATTTTAATACACACTTAAAGAATAAAAGGAAATATTGCCATGTAGATCAGTCTTGTCTATAAAATAAGGCATGAAAATAAAATTATTTCCACTGTTTATACGACCAATATGTGCTCCATAGTTATATTTTATTCTAGCCTTAAATGACAGCAATATAGATGAAGATATGTGTTTGGATATATAGGTGCTGGATGAGTCGTGAGACAATTAGTTCTAATGCACGATAATTCAGAATGCTCCGCTTCTGATCTGTTTATAAGTTTGAATTAGGATGAATTAGTATAAAATAAACCTATACATACAATAAAATAGCAACGAAATCAAAACTTTTTAATCCTGCTAGTACGTTCCCGTGGGATATTTCCTGACATCCATACGGGCGAAGCCGCGCACTAAAGCTAGTGTTTACAATAAATGCAAATTAATTAACTATTATTTTCTTATGATATTTAGTCGGCCTTAAAGGCAAAGGCTGAGAGATATGTACCTAAAAATATTTTGTAGTAACAAACATCTTATAAAGATTAAAAACTTAAATAACTGTTTCCAAAACTAACTTTCAAAAAGTATAACTTACTAGTTAGAGTTCCCCTTTTTATCGTAAAGGTTGGTCAATCGTTTTCATCAACAACCTATAGCGATCTTATGACCATTGAGCTTGATCTTCTCAGTCCTTATCCATCTACCTACATTCCAATCTTCATATTCACAAACACACATACAGAACGAAAGCATCCAAGCCACTTCCAGCATATACATATTACCGTTAACCGCAGTAAATCGCATCTGCCACGGGATCGATGATACTCTTATGATACATAGTTCCCTGCACCGGCCTCTCCCGATAAAACCTTGATTTGTGATTTACTACGTACGCTCTTGTATTCACTGCTGAATGTGACGGTAAAGCCTTGTGTTTGTTGGGAAAAAAACTTGTACAACATTGTTTAAGAACATGTTTTTTGTGGGAAACATGTTGCTGACAACATGGAATTTTGAAATGTTTCTGGCAACATACTGTTCCTTCATTCAGACTACCATACTCTCAAACAGTAAGTATGCCATGGAGCTCGATCACTCTTCATTGCCATTCATCATTCACGGTACCTTCGAACATAACATACCTACATTTATTCAAAGGCATCCAAGCCACTTCCAGCACATATTATTATTACCTTTAACCGCAGTAAATCACATCTGGCACCGATTCGATGATACTCTTATGATACATAGTTCCCTGCACCGGCCTTACGCGATAAAACTTTGATTTGTGATCTACTACGTACGCTCTCATATTCATAGCTGAATGTGACGGTTAAGCCGCGTATTTGTTGGGAACAGGGTTGCGCAACATTGTTTAAGAACATGTTTTTGTGGGAAACATGTTGCTGGTAAAATGGAATGTTGCAGTGTTGCTGGAAACATACCGTGCCTTCTGTATTCATTGTGAACAAAGTTGGCCTAATTGTTTCTCAAGTTACGGTTATTCACTAACTCACGTTTTCTATACGTATAGCTTCGAAGGGGCCTATGCCCAGAGCGTTTTTTGTACGCGCGTCTCATACTCTCATGTAACGCGCATTGACGGCGCGTTTTTTGCCTTGAAAAAGCAGCGACAGTTGCGGTTGCATACAAAATAAAAAAAGCCGTGGCTAAGAATCACAATGTTGTCTTAAATCACTTGTCTCAGTCACAGTCAGTCAGTGACAGTCTGCTGTGATTTAAATGAAGAATGATCTTCATTTAAATCACAGCAGACTCTAGGTAAGCTTTTGAAACTTTAAATTATTTATCTTTCCTACTTACTTACATAAAAAAGAACTTCATTAGAGGCTTACACAATTAAATGAAAATTAAATAACATTTAAAATAACTTTATTAGGCGCTCACATAAAACAGAAATTAAAATAAATACCCCCACGAGTTCTACGGAACATAATAAAGGACGATATCATAAAGTGTCACTTTACAATTTACGACTACAATAATAATTTTATAAGGCATGCAATACGAACTGATATTAAAAACGTCCAGCTTACATTTGAGACAAGCTATAAATATTGTGACACTACCCAAGACCCAAGGGAATAGTTTTATGTTCCACATTAAATCATAAAGAGAGCTCTGTATACATGAATTAAAATTTGTTTTCAAGATACCTACTGACGTTTGTGACAGAACATTATCGACTTGTTTTGAAACGTGTTTTGTTACTGGTAGGAGGATTGTTTGTATTTGGAAAAGAACTTTTGTTCTTCTATGGTTTTACGTCATAAAAGCAGCTTTATCAGTTACTAGCAGCGCCCTGCGGTTTCACCACACAAGTTTTGACCCCGTGGGAATATCGGGATAAAAACTGTCCTATGTCCTTTCCCGGGACTCAAACTATCTATACTAAATTTCATCTAAATCGGTTCAGCGGTTTAAGCGTTACTTCTTCGTAACAAACAGACACACTATCGCATTTACTGTATTATAGTATGGATGTGGATTACTCAACATTAATAATGGTAGCAGCTGTGGTAGCCCAGTGCAGCAGTGCCACGACTGGCGAGTTCTAGGTCGTAAGTTTGAACCCAGATAAGAGATTTACTTTGCGTAAATTATTTCATCACCACTACTCTCAAAATGGTGAAGGAAAACATCGTGAGGAAACCGGCATGTGCTAAAACCAAAAATTGGAAGACATGTGACGTCCACCAATCCTCACTGGGCCAGCGTGGTGGATTATGGCCCGTATTTCCCTCTCACAGAGAGAAATAAGAAGAAAGAAAGAAAATACATTTATTTAGCACAGACTAAAAGACTCACAATACACCAGATAAATACATCAGATAAAAACAAAAAATAAAGATCAAATAAAAAGTGTAAAGTCCGATGTAAGAAATTAGCAGAAAAGTGTGCCTCACGGATGCGCCAAAAAGGCCCAGTTCAGCAAAAATGCCAGACGACTTAATACCTGACGCTGGTTTGGAGAGGAGGCCTGTGTCTCAGCAGTGAGAACACCTTAGGCTGATTATGCTATATCTGCGATAAGAGAGATAAAAAGAGGTGGATATTATTTATTGGTGCACATTAGTACACACGTATAAATAAATAACTACATGAGCTCCTTTTGAAACAAAACACTCCCGAAGAAAAATGTCGACGGGTAAACAAAATAACTCATTAAAGAACGAAAAGAAATCGCAATAATACCACTCATTCGAATGAAACTCAAAGTAAGAGTAGAGATAGAATAAGAGCTATAGGATAACTTGACATCGCTCACAAAGGATTTCCAACGCCCATTGTGACTTACTGAACCATGATTTTTATACCATCTTTGAATATTTACTGAAGATTATGAATAACATCTCTGCGAACTGTATTCTTCATTTTTTTTGCAATAAACATCGCATTTCTATTATCAATTGCTTGTTGTTTGCTATTTTATAAATGTTTTCCTTTATGCCCTAGAGAATGAAAATATATTTTCTCTAATTGCTGTCGTTTCACTTAGATTGAAATAGGATAATGGATTTTGTTTTTTAATGTCTACTTTTTGTTCATTTGTTTTTTTTTTTTTATTGGAGTAATACAACAAATTGAAGCAAGTGGAGCAGAACCCTAACAATGACTGCCGAGAAACAGTAGAAGGGGCGTTGGTAGACCCATTGCCAGCAGGGTAATTTCGTAACACACTATCAGTAGCAATGACTTTCATTTTGACAGTTCAACAACATTCATTGCGTTATGTACGTTCTTGCGCAGACAAATTTTTCGAACATATGAAGCAATGGATTAGTAATATCCTTCAAAATGATTCAGATTGAGATTGATAGTGTGTTACACAATTAGGGTGCACATATGTACGACCTAAAGATAATCGCAGGGAAGATCTGGATGAAACTCGCACTGACCAGAGAAGCATGCCACGAAAAAGAGGCCTTACTAGAGCAGTGGTGGCCAAGTGGTAACGGCCGCGACTTACAAGTTAAACTGTAGGTCGTAGGTTCGTACCCAGACAGGCGCTTTACTTTGTGTAAATTATTTCATCACCACTGCTCTCAAAACGGTGAAGGAAAACACCACGAAGAAACCGCCATGTCCTAGATCCTAAAATTCGAAGACATGTGACATGTAGCAACCCGCATTGGGCCCGCGTGGTGGATTATGGCCCACTCCCTCTCACAGAGAGGAGACCCGTGGTCCAGTAGTGGGAACATTATAGGCTGAATATGTATACTCAGCAGTAGGTGTAATAAGCCAACTATAATGATGATGATGGAGAGAGACCATATTTGTTGAATACGAGACCAGAGCACCCTAAAGTTTACTTGAGAGTAAACCTGATTCCCGTTGTCCCCATAATGGGGACAGCGTTAATGGGGACAACGGGAATGGACGAGCTCAGGTGGTTGGATGGCGCAGACCAAGATTTTAGAATTAGAGAGAGAAATTGGACAAGTAAAGCCGATAATAGGTCACATTGGAGTAATTATACTCCACGAGGCTAAAGCATTGCATGAAAAGGCTTATGTTGAATTCCCTAACTCTGTGATTGTGTCGTGAAATACCATCGCAGGTATTATTCAAATCGGATTTGACGCAGAATATGCACTTCGCAAAATGTGCACTTGACGCAAAATGTGCACTTCGCAAATCCACCATAAGAATTTTGTAGGCTATTTTTTCTTCGTTCACCTGCAACACTATCATCAAAAACATTCTATAAAAATAATAATGGTATATGAAACTAGCTTTCACTACATCATAATTTTTCGACTCGTTTCTTCCATAAAAAGTTGGGTTAAAGAGCGCTTATAAGAAGTCCACTTGAAGTTATTCCTTAAAATCTTAAGCTCCTGCGAATAGCAGACACTCATACCGTAGAATAATACAGAAGGCCAACAACAATACAATGACCGAAAACGCACGCACACATAGACACGCTTTACGTACCCGAGTGCAAGCGCACTAGGTATCGACTGGGTTTTGTTTACGGGGAATGCGCAAAAGTAGCCCGCGAAATTCAAATTTTCTTACGTTTATTGCAATTTGCAGATCAGTGTCAAGTTGTATGTCGAATAAAATATTATTCGCGACCGTAAGCAATATAGCTTTACAGAATTATAATCATTACAATCAACAATACAACACCTTAAGCTAGAATTGTCCTCAAATGTCATGACTTCATAAAATAGTCAGTCAATAGGGTAATATATTTGTGATCATAATTCTATAAATAAATATTTGATACGGCACTTTCACCTATAATCGCCGCCCGCCCGTACGTGCGTGCGCCTTTTTTCGCTAGCTGCACGAAACCGACCTTCTGTAGGCACTAATATATGGTAATACTTCACCTGGATATAAATCCGGTTTTAACGATACGCTTTCTAACAAACTGGAGGATTAAAATAGTCGTTCATTGTACTAACTATGATCGCGGTTTTGTTTAGCTTTGATTCAGAGATTTGATGTGCTTCGGATTATGATTTATTTACAAAATATATATCCTGATTTAATGATATAGTCGTAGAAGTATATGATATAGAAGTATATATGTATTTTAAAAGAGTAACGGTGGAGTTTCTTGCCCATTCTTCTCCATACGAAAACTACCTTTTGGAATGGGCGACTAGAATCAGTAAGTTTTATTATAATTTTTGACGTTCAAAAGTGCCTTTAGTGTGTCTATTTGAAATAAATGATTTGACTTTGACTTTGACTTTATGAGATCGTTCAAACTTAAACATGTAGTTGTGTTCGCCATGTCAATGAAAAGCCTTTTCGTATATCAAAAATTATCTAGGTAATTCGATTTAATTAAACCTAATTATGACATTCTACATATGTCTACTTTATTACATAAACAAATAACTAACAAGGAAATACAACAGACGCCTCACTTTATATTATAATAATAGTGTCAGAAGATTTAATAAAACACTTTAATAGTACAAGGTATACGCTCACAATCAAGGCACTCGAGCCCGTTTAGCTAAATTTAATAGTAGCAACCAGGCGCCTGAAAACAATGCTAATGTAACCTTGGCTTATCAACGTTAATTCATTTGGCAAGAACCCAAAGATTTCCTTATAGTTCCGCGATTGCAGTTATACTCCATAGGTTTAGGTAGTTAAATAAAGGTAAATAAAAAAACCACGTGACTTAGCTAACCGACTAAACGTAATTACCCGTCTATTCAGTTGTCATGCTACGTCACAGTTGTACTCTTAAATTTAGCAACTTTTTTTAATGAATTATAACGTTGCTAAATTGAAGAATACAACTGTGACGTAGCATTACAATTCAATAGACTGGTATTACGTTTATTCGGTTAACTAAGTCACGTGGTTTTTTTTTGTTTACCTTTATTTAACTACCTAAACCTATGGAGTATAGTTGTCTTAGCAATAAGTAACACGTCTTGGCACGCTCGGGAATTAATAAAGGATATTGGACCTGTTTGATTTGCTGATGCAATTTCGGTTTCACGGTTGTTGAATTTGTTTGTTTAGTTTGGTGTACTCGTTTCTGTTTGAGTTCAATGTTTTTTTTTTCAATTTTTTTGTTGGTATACTAGCGTGTGCTAGCTGACATTATGGGCATATTTAGCCCGTGGCTAAATGATAACAGCCGCACAGGTCGATCGATCAGGTTAAGCTACGCTTGCCGCGGTTGGTCTGTGGATGGGTGACCATCTTTACATACCAAGACTCCTTCGTGCCTCGAAAAGCACGTTAATCCGTTGGTCCCGGCTGTCATTCGTGGATCTTTGACAGTCGTTACGGGTAGTCAGAAGCCCGAAAGTTTGACAACCAGTCTTAACAAAAAAACGTTAGGGAAATTAGAGGTACTTTTTACAGAATGAGATTGAAATCAGACTGTGAACGTTCTTGAAATTACGAGAATTGCCCCTCTGCATATTAAAAATGAAAACATTTGGGACACATTAATGTAGGTATATCATACGAGGACAGCATTGATTGCTATCTAATTAAACCAGATTTTTTACCATTATTTCTAATTAAACCATTCGTCATATTTTATGATGAATAAACCCATAAAATAACAGATTTCCCCTAATATTCCTTGATATATTGCTGGTCGTTATTGTAAATCAATGGATGAAACATTTGAGTCAACAATGTGATTTTATTGCCTGCATGGAAATGGGCAGATGGACATTTTTATGATAAAATGATGGTAATCCTTTACGTAATGTTTTTTTTATTTTTCGAAAAAAAAAGATTACAATGTTTCCAATTGCGTGTTATAATAATTATTACTAAGCGACCGGGTCCAGTTGGCGGCTGACCGAAGACTCGTAATATTCCACCCGCATTCTCTGAGACAGCACAGCTGTTTTGCAGGCACTAAGCAGTCACACAGTTGATGTTGGGCTAATATACGAGTGCCAACAGCGCCTCAATCAAGTGGGTAAACTTCGAATTAAGTGGCGAAACATTACAAATAATTATGATGAGTACAGTCAATTAATGAATATGTTAAGAACCTTAAAGTTAATTTTTACTTGCACCTTATTACTTTCTGTCTTCATAATTTCTAACATTTTGAACACAGATTATATAGACCTAGATAACGCAAGTATCACGATCTGTATGAAAACCAAGCGTGACATTTTTTGACTACCTACTATGACGTCACAAGCACTAAGTGATGGGAAAATCAAATCGATTCAAAGACGCCGCCGCGTGCGGCACCCATCTCGCCCCACTCCCGGGGCCTAGCGCCAGCGCTCACGTTCACCCAGCCAGCAGTTCACGGGACTGAGCGCGAAAGTGGCGACTTAGGCTGCATTTCCACCAGAGATGAGCGTGGATGCGTAGCGAGGGATGTGTGTAAAACTAACCTATAACAACGCAAATTTTGCTATAAAAATGTGTATCTATATCTGTGATTTTGAATGAAAGTGACAGTTCGAAAAGGAGACATTCGCCCGTTATATGAAAAAGGAGTTTGTCCTTGAACTTAAAAATCACTATCTACTCGTAAAGACAATAAAACAAAAAAATATATATATTTCCTTGTCTTGAAATTACTGCTTTCGTTCGTGGATCTTTGACAGTCGTTAAGGGTCGTCAGAAGCCCAAAAGTATGACACCCAGCCTTACCAAGGGGTATCGTACTCGTATTACCCAGTAACTGGGTCGTGAGGCTCAGATAGGTAGTCGCTCCATGTAAAATACTGGTATTCAGCTGCATCCGGTTAGACATGGAAGCCAACCCCAACGTATTTGCGAAAAGGCTAGGCAGATGAAAACCAAGAAATCTTGAAATTACCAGTACTAAAAGGACCTTTTGTCGCGTTATTTGCGTTTTTTTCGGTGGTAGGGCTAACTGGTTTGCGACCACCCTCCCACCGGAGTCCAACGTCAAGCAGCCTGCTGTATTTCGTTGATGCGTGGGAGTTCCAGTGCCTTAGGCATCTTCTGGGCACGCTCGTTCCATCATAGACCTCATGCATCGCTTTCCATCAGGCGTGATCGAGGTCAAGAGCAGGCCCAATCAACAATAAAAAAAAAAATAAGTGGAAAATAGAGTTAAAGAAAATTGATACGTCAATTAAAAACCCAAACTGCATCAACTCACTCAATAAGTTTTATTTTAATCACTTTTTTATCCAGTTCCTCCAACGTTTCACTTCTTACATTTCCGAACGAAAATAAATCTGTAGCAAGTACATATCAAAAGCAAAGGTAAACAACGGTAGAATTGGAAGGAAAAAATCAACGGCAAGTATTTTCAATTCCAAGACGTGCAGTAATGAAACGGTGTTCACTATTCGAACGACCTTCTTTTTTTTAATTTTTCATTTCTTATTTTGTGCTGTGTCAAATGTTGTATACTTTTGCTTTTTTATTATCGTGTGTAAGGAATTTTTTTTTTTTTTTGAGGTTTGTTCGTGAAGTTTTTGTATAGATTAATTTTTATAAGAGGTTTTTGTTCATTTATTTGTTTAAGAAAAATCCAAAGATAAGCAATCTCGTTTGGAATAGAGGAGCAACTTATTTATAAAATTGTGGGTCTGCCTTTTTTAATGCAATTTGGTCTGCTGTAAAGGCCGCCCATTCATTATGATGCAAAGCTAAACAGAATACTGCATAATTATCAAACTTAAAGTTCGAGTTGTTGAAATTAGAACAGTTGACAGTAACAGTAATTCGCGGTCTGTTTCTTAATTAATCATAATAATATTGCCTATAGATACATAATAATTTCAGCACAATAAATTAATTTATTTACTTTTGTTAGTAATTGACAGATTTATTGTATTTATCTGGCCTGAAAATATTTTCAGAGCCAACAAGAAGGTATAGAACCTCTTTTTTATATTTAATTTGTATTATTCTTAATTTAAAATATTTTACTTACATCTACTTTTGTTTTTACTTATGTGACATCTCATGTATGCTCAAAAGCTAAATAAATATTTTATAATATTTCATCTTTGTTTGCTTATGTCAAACAAAATTAGTTGTTGGAACCTTTGGAACTATTATTATTAGCATTATAATGTAGGTAATTCAAATCACACCAAATTATTTAAAATGTGGGTAGTTCCTTTTCTAATATAGAAAATAAGTCAGTAAGTAAGAGATAAATGAAGTCTGGTTTGTCTTCTACATAATAAAATGAAACGCTGTTCGTTGGTGATTTTTTTTTGTTTTGAAATGTTCTTTGTATTCCGAATTAGATTTTTACGGAAAGAAACATTAGAAGAGTTCCCGAAAATGTTCAAATTCGGGAAAAACTAAATGTCTTATTTTTGGATTTTTGTATGAATAATTGAAATTTGGACAGGTCAACGTCTGTCGGCCAGCTAGTATAAAATAATAATTCTAAATATTTAATTCAGTTTTGCGGAAATTAATCAAACATGACAATAGGTTTTCTAGTTCGGCCTTTCGACCCATGAAACGTTGGTTTTATTTCGTTCATTGAAAAATATTTTTAATAAAAAATATACTAGATGTTGTAATAGTGATAAAGGTGACATTCTATCAATCAGTGGATACGTTAATATTACAGTATTGGGCTGAAGTTCGGGGATTATTTTTGTGAATTATAAATAGGTAAATTAATAGGTAGGTAAATCAAATATAGAGTGACCCAAGAATAGTCTTCGAAATATTTTTAAAAGCCTCCGGGGGCATTCAAAAACTTCCCAGCTTCTTATAGTTTAGTAGCTTGTCATTTTTATTTTAAAAAGCCGACATCGATCTTGAAGTGGTGACTTTTAAAGCTTGGTTCCACCACAGCAACAGTTATCTTAGCATAATATCCTTCATACAAAATTACCTCTATCACCTAAATATGTAACGAGTTCCATAAAACCCCCTTCAGCCTCTTCTCCCTGCACCCTTCGAAAGATTTCGCCCATTTCATATTTTATTTTTTTTGTTCTGTAATTCTTAATGACACTTTAACACTGTTTAATGATTCAAAAATAAACGCCCCAGCAGTTTCACAAAATAAATCCCTTATGAATAATGAAAAATGTTAATGTTGTGACGTCGATGCAATAGTAACTGCAGTAGATACTGGTTCCTTTCTCATTATTTCCATTGTACTGTATCTTAAGTATTTTCAAAGAAATCTCAGACTCCATTATTTTCAAAGAAAATGTTGCTTTCGGACAATACTGCTGGTATTCTTTGTAATATTGTCATAATAGTCACTGGGAGTAAATTGAAATTATTTATTCGTGTAAAATTACTATTGTACTCCATAAATAATTTACAACACAATTTACAATTTTTTAAAATACACTTGTATTAATAAATACAAGTGTATTTTTAAAGTCCACTTGCACAACAAATCACTAAATACCTTTTTTTTTTTATTTGTTTATTGCTGAATGGGCCCGCTTTTGACCTCGATCACACCTGATGGAAAGCGATGGATGAGGTCTATAATGGAACGAGCGTGCCCAAACGATGCCTAAGGCAATGGAACTCCCACGCACACAGCAGGCTGCTTGACGCCGGACTCCGTTAGGAGGGTGGTCGTAAACCAGGCGGGTGTTAGCCCTACCATCGCAAGGGAAGAATTGGCCAGTCAAATAAGGTGTTGGGTGTGACTGTCCAGGATACGCCGAGCGCTCGGTTCAGTTGAGTAACTGGCAGAACAAACTGCGCTACACGAGAAGGCTTCTTCATGCATCCCAAAACCATATCTAAATAACACGTAACGTAACATTACGATAGGTACGTTAGGGTTGATCAGAGGTGTATATCTATGGTTTACACGACGACATAATGTCTATATAAATAAAAGGAGATACTGACTGACTGGCATAACAACGCACAGCCGAAACTACTGGGACTAGGAATGTGAAATTTTGCGCACGGCTTCCTTTTGTAAAGTAGGGGAGCACTAATCAAACTATATATTTCCAGTTTTACCTGACCTCGCATTGTATAGGCTTTTCGTACAATAAGAAGTCAGCTTATACTGGAAATTATAGCTTGATGTGGCATCGTGCGTACGCGTACGTTGTGGATGCCTCACGAAATTAACCGACCAACGTTGGTATGAGCGTTGGTGGCAACGTGTCGCACCGGTGTCAAGAGAATAACAAAGTATAGAAACATTCTTAAAGAGTAAATTTATTTTTTGCTGGTCTCATAATAGTCTCTTAGTTTATGCCGTACTACTGGACCCTGACTAAAGACCAAATTTCTCATTCACAAAAACTTTTCATTTCTTTTTCATTCACTGTAACTTTGTCGGGTGTTTCTCTCAATATTTTTTCTCCTTGAGATTACCTACCACAGAAATAAAATACCCGGAAAGCATTTAAAATAGGAGCACAAGGAAAAACGAGCTCCGACCGTCTTTATCTGGGATACTCATCATTTCGCCACAGCTTTGAGAGCGTTAACTTAAAACCAGCTAAGCGTACGGTCACAAGTTTGTGGAGAAACAAAAATTAAAAAATTGTGTTTTATAAATTCTCCTAGCGACCCACCCCTGCAACTGCCTCCTGCGGTGACATGCGGTCTCTTACTGACCAGCAGGGTAATTGCGTAACAAACTATCAGTAGCAATTGGTTTCATTTTGACAGTTCAGCAACATTCATTGCGTTATTTATGTTGTTGAGCAGACACATTTTTCGAACATATGGAGCAATAGATTAGCAATATGCTTCAAAATTATTCAGATTGAGATCAATAGTGTGTTACGCAATTAGGGTGCTGGTTTTTATCATTTAAGACTTCAAGTTATAAAATATAATGCAGCAAGGGCACGCCCTTTGTGCCTGGAGGCTTTTATTTAGATATTAAGTTCTGTTTACGTTTTTAGTATATATTTTTGCTTGAGTATAGTCTGAATGTTTTTGTTGGTATATTGGCGTGTTCTAGCTGACATATGGCAAATAATTGAATTTAACATTTTGTGTTTCGTAATGTTAATTACTCAATATTTTATAAAATCAAGTTCTTCTAACTGATCAGACGCTTGTGTTGCTGGGGAGTTTGTTGTGCCACTTCTCCAAATTGACCCCCTAACTCAATTCCCCATTTCATACAACTATCAAAGGATGACACAGTTGTCAAAGAATGTCAGTTGTAATTTGAATATACGGAAAATTTGGGGTTGCCAGAGAATTTGCTTAGCCTTTAATATTTCTGAATTTACAACCAACATCATTATCCACTGATTACTAATTTTCAACCCATACGATGGGTACACCTACACACTGTATAAAATAGTCGACGTAGGAGCAAATAATTTAATTTTCCCTTGGGGAATAATCTACACATGCTGGCCTACGTTGATAAGGAAAAGACGCTGTAATTGTATCAACTAAACGTTTTCCTTTATTTTTGTTGTAACTTCGTCTTATCTACTTTTTGCGATTTTTTGTTACTTTTGACCTTTGTCTATTACTGTACTTAACTTTTCGTTTGTAAATGCAATAATTGGTAGGAAAATCTGGACTAAAAATGCTATAAAACTCACGGGATTTTTTTTTATTTAAAGATTCTCAAAAAAAAAGTCTGCTAGTTATCACCGAAAATAACCAAAAAATATTTACCTATACTCGTACTCGTGGATATCTGAAGTTTTTATAGAGCTTGTTCGAAAACCCAGTTTTGAAACAGGCCTCGCGTTTCAAAACTGGATTTGAAATTTCCAGAAAGGAAAATATTGAAACACGATGTGTCTTGAACTTTGATTTTTAATTTGCTAGATTATAATGACAACTGATATTGACCTTTTTTGTCAACATATTAACATTATAGTGCACGTATTAGCTGTAATTTGCTCTCTCTCTCTTCAGCTCTCAAGTAAAAAATCTGAGTTTAGCGAGTAAAACTTTTTTACTGTTTTCACATACGATCCGAGTTTATTTTCATTGCTAAAATTCCTTACTTTGCTAGCATGAAAAACTGTTCCTGCTCGCCTACATTTTTTCGTGAATTCGGCGCACTTGTACCGTTTCATTTGGAACATTGTTTCAGATTTAGGCACCTACCTACTTACATGTTGAAAAGGAAAGGTATTTTCTACAAATCGTCTGAAAAAAACAAGCTCTTTAACAAAATAAATATAAAATAAAGTATATTCTCACACGAAAATGTAACATAAAAAAATTTCTCATAATCATTATTCATATTCTAACATCACAAAATTGGATTCTTTTCAAATCAGTGCTGACTTTCCAATGAAATTTACACTGAGCTCCTTTTAGTATTATAAGCCCACATCAATGAAAAGATTTGCAAATTTTAGGGCAGCATTATATTCCTTGGCAAATTACGTCACAGTTCGATAAATTCCTCTTGACATCGTAAAAGCTATAATAAAGCCAGCCCTCTCGTTTTGAATGGCTTTCCGTAACAAAATACTCGCAGCAAGCATCTCGAACTAGTGATGTCCCTACTTTGTCTAAATGTAATCGATACTCGTGAGTGCCTACTTGTTTCGTTGATTCGATAATAATCTCATGATGTGGGGAAGCGTATTTTGCATTTTTTTTTTGTATTTTTAACTTTCAATAGCAACAAATTTCGGCGTAAGAGTATTAGGGTCAATCCCCACTGAAAGAGCAGCGCGCAGCGGCGCGCAGCGGCCGTAAGAGCAAGTGACTTTCCTTCTTTTGACTAGTCGCTAGAAGGCTCGTGCAGCCTCGAGGTGCCGCGCTGTCCCTCCTTTGCCTTCAAATGACTATGGATAATGGCCACTGCCAGCCGCTGCTCTTTCAGTGGGAATTAACCCTTAGGATACATAAAATAAGGCTCGTTTGGTTAGTACTAAAAATCACATAAAAATGTTCATTATTTTGATAGCAGGCATAATCAATATTCTATATACAGGGTCAACTAAAATTAGCTAGCGAAACTACGCAGAAGTCGAAAGAATGAATGACGCAAAAAAATATAATGTCATATTTTCAACTAACTATACTACCAGTGGCCGTTGACCCCGTACCCCGACTCAGCTGTAGTTATTTAAAATGAAAAGTTTCGTCTTTTTTTGTTTTATCTTCATTAGATATCGATAACGATCACGTCTACAGAGTTTCGCTAGCTAATTCAATTTGACCCTGTATACTGTAGATACGTTTACAGTCCCACTTTTGGTTAGAGTATTTAACATACTTCCACACTACTCGTTGCGAGCTTTCAGCACACGGACAGTAGGTACCTACACGTGTATCTGAGTCTTCACCACAAAGCATAACATTATGTATAAATAGAATTACTACGCAAGTCATCACTGTTTTCTAAACCCCAGGCAACGTCGCCGACCTCAGGCACCAACAACACGACAACTCTATCTCATTGGTCATGCTGTACACAAAACTCATCTTCATCTGCCTAGCCTTTTCCCAACTATGTTGGGGTCGGCTTCCAGTCTAACCGGATGCAGCTGAATACTAGTATTTTACATGGAGCGACTGCCAATCTGACCTCCACAACCCAGTTATCGGGTAATACGATACCCCTTGGTAAGACTGGTTGTCAGACTTTCGGGCTTCTGACTACCCGTAACGACTGCCAAGGATCCACGAATGACAGCCGGGACCAACGGCTTAATGTGCTTTCCGAGACACAGAGGGGTCATGGTATGTAAAGATGGTCACCCATCCACGGACCAACCGCGGCAAGCGTAGCTTAAACTGAACGATCGACCCGTGCGGCTGTTGTTACTTAGCCACAAGCTGTACACAAAACTCTGGTAATATATTTTTTTCGCAACAAAACAGCTAGACATTTCCAAACATGACGACATAAATCTAAAAACAAAAAAATACCACCATTAAAACAGTTGTCCCAATTTACGCCGACTCGATTCGCATTGTCATCGATATGTAACATCACTACCCACATTTGTCAGTTAAACCCGTGACACCGCTTGGATAACCACCAAATTACGTCGAATTCTTTTGTTGGCGAATGAATAGTGTTGAGACAGCGATAGACAGTGTTATTTCCCGTTATTGTTTGGCTCCGATCCGCTGACAAAATAAATTACTTAGGAATTAAAGCAACTGCTGAAAAATGTAAGGCTACTTATACAATGTAAATTTTTCCAGCTTTTAACTTTTGTTTGGAAAATGGATCGTTTGTTTAATTTAATTAGCTATCTTTTGATTGTTTTTATCGGTCTTAAGTATCTATTTTATAATTTCTGTTATGCCCTCATTTTTAGAGAAGGAAGAAAATACGTTCATTTAACACAGGCCTTAGGTACACGGAACAGGGATGTAATAGGTAATAGGTAATACGGGCTGGTATCCGCAACTCCACGTCAATGCGCGTATTTTGCGTACGGTACAGTACAGGGCTGTTTTGTCCCTTATGAAAATAATTCTAAAATATTTTAATTATGAAGTTTCTTGCCCATTCCATTTTATAACAAAATTTTGAGGTTCAGAACTGCCTTTCATTGAAATATGCTTATATTGAAATAAAATGATTTGACTTTGACTTAATTAAATTGTATCTCCTTTTAAAGCCAAGTTTTCCATGAAATTTCTTATCAGAATGTTGAGTTTCAGAATCGATTGCCTTTTATTTAATTAAGTACCCAAAGACTGGTATCGCTTATTAATATTAGATAATGCATCTAAGAGACGAAGACATTTTGTTAATTAATACTTTTCAAAGGGGTACAAAATATTAAGATATATTTTTAAAGTAAACTAAGGTAGCTTGTTAATTTGTTTTAGGTTGTAATAATAGATATTTAGGCAGCTAGCTGGAAAACAAACCGCAGAACGAGCACTCAACGAGTTATGGAAGGTTTAATTACAACATGTATTTATTTCTAACACACTTAACCTATTTTACAATCTAATATATATTTATATATATTCATATATTATATACAAGTGTATAATAGAATAAAAGGAAAAAAAGAAAAAGACAGGAGCTCATTGGGCATAAAAAAATTCGTCCGCATCGCTGTCAATGGGATAAGTGCCCAAAAGGCTGGCAGCATTACAACGTTGGATGGCAATGCTTATTCTTTGAGCTAAAAATAGGCCAGCCCTCTGGTCACGCGAAGAGTCAACCAACCGCTTGGAAGGGTTGACTATGAAGTAAATATGTATATACCCATCTAAAGGTGCCTACGCATTTTCTCGATTTTTGACGAACTTTAAGTGCTAAGCAGACGATGGACAATTTGTCGGCGTCTATAGAGGGTATGGAAATCCTGGGTCTATGTCTTGTCCTACGTGTGCGTTATTGCATACGGACAAGTTGTTCATCGTGAGCCAGCGCCTCATTGTCACTTGATATGCTGTGTTTTGATGATCAATAAGATCCGCCTGTTTTTTATAGATTTGCTTGCAAAAACACGATGGCAATCGTCAGTTGTAATTTACTCGATTTTATTTGATTGACATGTGTGTCAGTCGTCATAAATCGAGAATATCTGCCGGTATTTTAAGTTCAAACGTAGCAAATTCGACTTAGACATAGATAAATAGATTTGCGCGGGAACCTAATACAGCCTTGGCTGGAGGCATTAATTTATTGACGCACCCACAGGCAAAACCGGTTACGCAGACGACATACTCCTAGGTTGACTTGCGAGAAACAATTCCCAAAAAAAAAAAGAACCTACTTAAATGTTTTGCAGCAGTCCTGCAGTATTAAAAAATGATGATTAACAAGTCGACCAAAATGTAAGCTTAAAACCGGCCTAAAAAGCCATGGCCACGTAAAACCTTATCTAAGCATCGCTGCAGTTACCTACGTACATTTCGCGTCATAATTTATTTACTGCTCGAAAGTTGGAAGAACGCCAAATCTAGTAAAACGAATCCAGCATTTCAGCGACTCTCCTGCGGTTTTCAAATGAAAACGCTTGGTAAACTTGCGCAGATGAGCACTGTTATTGTGTAATGTGTTAAGCATGTACGACCCTTGCATTGCAAATTCTACTTTGTAACCGGAATCATAGGGTTCATATTCCATGGTCACGTTTTGCTGCTAACCAGATGATTACATAAAAGTAACGAGTTAAACTGTGAGCTTTTAAATAATGATTAGGTACAGTTTTGGGGTGGTTACGCCATATTTGTGCTCGGTTTAAGGGCTTTTATTTCGAGTGCTGTAATAAAGGCAGTGTGTGGTTAAGACTTTTAGCCTGATGTTGTTTGTGAATGAAGTTTTACAGTTTTTAAACTTAATTAACGCAATTTTTTTATTAGGCACTGTCAACAAAAGAGATAAGTATGCAGGATCGTCGGATATTGTAGTTAATGTTTAGTAAGAAACCGATGGATGTTGTCGACTGAAATTTAATTTGATAAATGAGCTGTTTGTTTTCTATTAATAAAATAAAATTTTATTCGAGAACATTCATCGGTTTCTTACTAAACTTCAACTATATCCGACGATCCTGCATACTTATCTCTTTTGTTGGCTGTACATTGCGCCCTTCGCATTCAAAATAATAATGCGTTCCGGATGTTGATGGGGCTGTTCCGCTTCTGTAGCGCTTCAGGGATGTTTGCTGAAGCTCGTGTCGACTGCTTCTACGCTACGATGCGAAAAAGATGCGCCTCCCTGGTGCGCCGGGTGCGGGCAGCCCCAACATTATATTGCGATGTATCGCGAGCAGACTGGACTGCGTGTATGTGAATCGCTGCTGCAAGCTTTCCACATCGGTGTTGAGCTTGTAGCAGGGGTTTGCATGAATGATATTGCAGTGTGTTAAGTGTGTAGGTTAAATTTACTAACGTAGTTGTTAAGAAATATTGTTACTAACATTTTGAGTCCTTTGTTACTTGTAATCTATATATATAAAATGGTAAACTGACTGACTGACTGGGTGATATATCAACGCACAGCCTAAACCGCTGGTCCTAGAGAAATGAAATTTGGAGGGTGTGTTCTTTGTAAAGAGTAGGTATCCACTAAGAAAGGGTTTTTCGAAATTCCACCCCTAAGGGGGTAAAATAGGGGATTAAAGTTTGTATGAAAAATCTTATTCCTTGGGTTAATAAACTTGAAACTTGGCAAGAATATTTATCTAAGTAAATTATAAAGATTGTCATTTTTAGTTTTCCTAAACTACCCCCTAAGGAGGGGTTGGGGGGTGTCAAAGTTTGTATGGAGAAATAGCGCGCAGTCCGATTAACTCGGAATTCAGTATTTATACTTGAGACCAAAAATGAAGAATAATGTGTATAAGGGTTTTTTGAAAATCTACCCCTATTAGGGGGTGAAAAGGCTTAGTCAATTTTACTTTTATACACATTATATTATTCTTCATTTTTGGTCTCAAGTATAAATACTGAATTCCGAGTTAATCGGACTGCGCGCTAAAATTTCTCCATACAAACTTTGACACCCCCAACCCCTCCTTAGGGGGTAGAATATCGAACAGAATGCGATACTGCTCATCCCTTATAGCAAATAGCGTGATAATTTGTACCTTACAGGCTGAACACACAAGGGGAATATCTATTGCATTATTTTGAACAAAATCTATCCAATAGTTTTTGGTCATATTATTTACTTTCAGAGCAACAGACAGAAAGAAAGTTACCCGGGAGCTCGATAGATGGCGTTAGTGGAAAAAATAGAAGTCGCTATGGTTTCGTTACCGCGCGTTGTATAAGTACCCCAGTGATCCGTACCTTCGGTACGATTTTATTTTCCGGATAAGATACGAAGGAGATAAAATAGTAAGGTAGCTAGGTTAGGTTTAGAAAGTCGGAGCAGAATTTTATGTGTTAAATATCAAGATTTGTTTTTATAAATTAGGATTAGGATAGGATTTTTTCTTTTAGGTAGGTAGCTGTTGTAACATTGATAAGTCTTTTTTTTCTTTATGTATAGGTTTTAAAGTATATTATTTTTAGATATTTTTTTTATGATTTGTTTATTTTTCACTTTTATTTAGACTAAGGAAATTGATTGTAAATATGGTTGTTGAAATTATAAATATTGATGGGCAGATGGTACAACAGTTTGTCGTACCAATCGTAGGGGACGGAGCTTGCCTTTTTAGGTCTCTTTCTTTTTTGATGCACGGAAATGAAGAAATGGCATTCGAAGTACGTCAACAAATTGTCGATCACGTAAAGCAAAACTGGGATGAGTTTTCCGGTTTTTCTGAAAATGGACGTGGTGATAACTACAATACATCAGACGAATACTATGCCGATATGATTCTGTCTTCAACTTATGGCACATTATGTGAGTTGACCGCGGCAGGCAGAATATATAATTTTGTTTTTGAGGTTTACCGCAATTGCAAGTTATATGTAAAGGTTGGTGCTGAAGGTTGTCCGGTTAAGCGCCTTCGCTTTTCAGGCGATCTATGTAGTGGTCATTTTGAAGCTTATGTTTCAGATGAGGAACAATTATCTGAAGTAGAAATAAATTCTACACTCAATCCAATCTCTGTAAAGGCTAAAAAAATTACTTCCAGACGTGTTGAAGTAGTTGATTATATACCTGTGTCATCAACTGATTCAGATTTTTCTTTGGATTTTTCTTCCAAACCGCCAGTTAATGTATCTATTTCTCAGTCGACTTGCTCGATAGCTCAAAAGAAAAATAAGAAGCGTAGAGCTAGATACACAGCAGCAACGAGAAAAAGTCAACTAAAACAGGCTCAAAAAAAGTATTCAAAAAGTAACCGTACACCTTATCGGAAAGCGGCATCTAAATATAAAAAAAAAAACTCAGAAATGCACAGGCAAGATGCTGCTAATTATCAGCAGGCTCATCCTGAAGTACACAGGCGAGCTGCTGCTAATTACCAGCAGGCACATCCTGAAGTGCACAGGCGAGCTGCTGCTAATTACCAGCTGGCAAATCCTGAAGTGCATAGAGCGGCTCAGTCACGATACAACACGCAGGCAACTGCAAGTCCATGGATTACAAAGTACCTTTCAGGTATGTCTTACAATCCAGGAATGGCTTACGAAAACGATTGTATGGTGTGTATAGGCAATATGAATAATAAGTGTCAGTGGTGCAACGCACTCAAATGGAAGGATGAGACTCTTGGAATGTGTTGTGGTAGTGGAAAGGTGCAACTCGAAGCATTACATAGTCTTCCTGATCCTCTATACAGTTTGGTAATGGATCTGCACCCAGACCATAAGCATTTTATGAGTAATATTCGTAAATACAACAGTTGTTTTCAGATGACATCTTTTGGCGCAAAGCAGGTGGTGCAGGATGGTTTTATGCCAACATTTAAAGTACAGGGTCAGGTCTATCATTTGGTTGGAAGCATTTTACCGGAACCAGGTGAGAAAGCTAAATTCTTGCAGATTTATTTCGTTGGAGAAGACGATAGAGAAGTAAGTCTAAGGTGCTCAAATTATCAAGGATTGAAACCAAGTTTGGTTAAACAGTTACAAAAAATGCTTCATGATGTTAACCCTTACATAAAAGACCTCAAAAGCACCATTGATAAAATGACCCCCACCTGTGAATCGTTTAAAGTAGTCATTCATGCCGAAAAGAAACCACTTGAAGGTCACAGAGGGCGTTTTAACGCCCCAACAACCAACGAAGTTGCTGTGGTGATGGTTGATCAGCAATTTGAGAAACGGGACATTATTTTGGAAAGCCGTAGTACTTCTTTACGTCGGATAAGTGAACTGCATCGGTCATACGATGCCTTGCAATATCCCATAATATTTTGTTATGGTGACGATGGTTATTCTGTCAACTTGCCTCAACACGATCCCATGACAAAATTGCCTCTAAAAAAAACAGTTTCGGCAGCCAGTTTCTATTCCTTCCGTATAATGATAAGAGACGGTGAAGATAACATTCTCCTGCGTTTTATCGCTCTTTTTAGTCAGTATTTAGTGGATCAATACGCTAAAATAGAAACCGAGAGACTCAATTATATACGACATAATCAGGCAAAGTTACGTGCAGATAATTATATACATCTTAAGGATGCAGTTAGACGACAGGATGCTGATGCCAATCAATTGGGGCAAATGGTAGTACTACCGTCCTCTTTCACTGGTGGTCCGAGGTACATGCACGAGCGTACCCAGGATGCAATGACATATGTACGCAACTACGGTCGCCCTGATCTCTTTGTGACGTTTACATGCAACCCTCGCTGGGAGGACATCACCAAAGTTTTACTTCCCGGACAAAAGTCTTGTGATCGTCACGATATAATTGCTCGAGTGTTTCATATAAAAGTAAAAAAACTGATTAACTTATTAATTAAAGGACAAATATTCGGAGAAATTCTATGCTATATGTATTCGGTTGAGTGGCAAAAACGTGGTCTTCCACATGTCCACATTCTTCTATGGCTGAAAAGTAGCATAACGCCAGACTCTATCGACAAAGTAATCTGCGCTGAAATACCTGACCCTGCACTTGATCCAAAACTTCACGAAATAGTAAAGTCGAACATGATTCATGGCCCTTGTGGAAGCTTTAATCATAAATCACCTTGTATGAAGGACAACAGCTGCACTAAAAGATATCCCCGACCTCTATTGAGGGAAACACAAACAGGTGATGATGGCTATCCACAGTATCGGAGACGATCTGCTAGCGAAGGCGGTTTTACCGTTAATGTTCATGGTATGGATCTAGATAACCGTTGGGTAGTTCCTTTTAACCCTGTACTATTAAAAACTTTTAACGCACATATAAACGTTGAGTATTGCAACTCTGTTAAATCAATAAAATATGTATGCAAGTATGTTAATAAAGGATCGGACCAGGCTACATTTGCACTAGAAAACGAAAAAGATGAGGTGAAGATATATGAGAGCGGAAGGTACATAAGTAGCTCAGAAGCAGTGTGGCGAATTCTTGGGTTTTCCATACATGAGCGTTTTCCCACAGTTGTTCATTTAGCAATTCATTTGGAAAACGGTCAGAGAGTTTACTTCAACTTAAATAATCTAGCTGACAAAATAGCTAATCCACCAAAAACGACGCTTTTAGCTTTTTTCGAACTATGTCAATCAGATAACTTTGCTAAAACTCTACTTTACTCTGAGGTACCCGCATATTACACATGGAATAAGAGTAATTTCGTAAGACGAAAAAGAGGAGTAACAGTTGATGGTTGGCCAGGTGTGATGAAAGAACGCGCCTTAGGTAGAGTATATACAGTTCACCCGAACAATACGGAGTGCTATCATCTGCGTTTACTGCTACATGAAGTGCGGGGCCCAACTTCATTTGAAGCACTAAAAACTGTGAATGGTGTGTTGCAGCCTACTTTCCAAGCTGCTTGCAAAATGTTAGGTTTGCTTGAAGATGATCTACACTGGCATGCGACGTTGGAGGAGGCAGCGCTTTGTCAGTCACCAGCAAAAATGCGAGAGCTGTTCACAATTATGTTAGTCTTTTGTCAAATATCAGACCCAATAGCTCTTTGGGAAGACTTCAAAGACTATTTGTCTGAAGATTTTAAGCACAGGCTGCAAAAAGAAATCGGAGACAATGTAGACAATTTCAAAGACCAAATTTTAAATGAATGTCTATCTGATATTGAAGAAGCAGTGCTGACGTTAGGTGGAAAATCAATAGATATGTACGGTTTGCCAAAACCAACCAAACCACAAGTTGCCGGTAATAGAGAGTACATGAGAGAAACTAATTTTGATACAGTAGCTTTGGAAAGTTTTGTAAATAATAGTACGGAATCGTTGACCGCCGAGCAAAAGTCTGTATATGACCAAGTCATGAAAAGCGTAGAAGTAAGCGAAGGACAAATTTTCTTTCTGGACGCCCCTGGTGGCACAGGTAAGACTTATCTTATAAACTTGCTCTTGGCAAAAGTAAGAAGCACTCGAGACATAGCTTTAGCTGTAGCATCGTCTGGGATTGCTGCTACATTATTAGAAGGAGGTCGAACTGCACACGCTGCCTTAAAACTACCTCTAAACCTTACAAATGTAGAGACACCCTTATGCAATATACCAAAGCAAAGCAATCTTGCCGAAGTGCTTAAAAATACTAAACTAATAGTATGGGACGAAATAACGATGGCACACAAAAGAGGAGTCGAAGCCTTGAATAGGAGTCTGCAGGACATACGAAATAATAAAAACATAATGGGTGGCATGACGGTGTTGCTAGCAGGAGATTTTCGCCAGACTTTACCGGTAGTGCCCAAAGGAACGCGCGCAGATGAGATCAAAGCATGCATCAAAAGATCTTTCTTATGGCCTTCGATTAAAGTGTTAAAACTCACTCAAAACATGAGAGTACATCTCAGAGGTGAAGTTTCTGGAGGTAGATTTTCAGATCTTCTTCTTCAAATCGGAAACGGAAACTTTCCACAAATAGATGGGTTGATACAAATACCAAATGAATTATGTACTGTGGTATCAACAGTTGAGGGACTTATAGATAAAATTTATCCTGATGTTAAAAATATTAAAGACAAACCGATGGAGTGGTTATGCGAGAGAGCCATTTTGACTCCCAAAAACGACCAAGCCGCTGCGATCAACGAAATGTTGATAAATACATTCGGAGGTGAAGAAATGATTTATAAGTCTGTTGACACCATGGTCGATATGGACGAGTCGGTCAATTATCCTGTAGAATTTTTAAACTCTCTTAATCCGCCGGGTCTTCCGTGTCACAGACTTATGTTGCGTGTAGGTGCTCCTGTCATGTTGCTTCGAAATATACGGCCTCCAAAATTGTGCAATGGAACTAGACTCCAAGTAACAGCTCTCCGCCGCAATGTTATTGAGGCCAAAATACTAACTGGATCTGCCAGAG
Organism: Hydraecia micacea; assembly: GCA_914767645.1. Taxonomy (NCBI): domain Eukaryota; kingdom Metazoa; phylum Arthropoda; class Insecta; order Lepidoptera; family Noctuidae; genus Hydraecia; species Hydraecia micacea. The sequence goes on along the minus strand of OU611783.1, from coordinate 3,983,283 downwards.
GAGAAACTGTCTTCGTGCCGCGTATACCATTGATACCAAATGACCTTCCTTTTGAATTTAAAAGATTGCAGTTCCCAATCAAGGTTTGTTTCGCGATGACTATCAATAAATCACAGGGACAAACTCTGAAATTTGCAGGAGTTGATTTGCGGCAAGACTGTTTCTCCCACGGCCAGTTTTATGTGGCTTGCTCACGTGTAAGCTCTCCAACTAGCCTGGTTGTTTTAGTGCCCCCTTCCGAATTAGTGAAAAACATTGTGTATAAAGAAATACTATGAAAGACGGTATTTAGGTAGATACCGGTCCTTTACAGTAGGTATTTCTTTTTTTTTTCAAATATCACACGTAGTGGAGGACAATTAGCCGTGAACAAAACTCTATATTCTTATTGTTATAAAAAAGTACGAAACTCACGCGGACGAAGTCGCGGGCAGAAGCTAGTTAAATATAAATAAATAAATAAAATATTACGAAACAATGTTCCAGTTTCAGTGACCATGTGTGAATATAAATCTATCTGTCAATAAACGTCTATACAGTGTCGTAGGGGGACATCGACGCTCAAATTATATTATTTAAGGTATTTCAAAATTAACCCAGCAAACTCTAAGAAGTGCTTTAGACCATCGAACTGAACAACTTTCACTACGGGACCAACTCTAAAATCACGAAAAAAAAATCAGCTGCTTAATACAAAAGTTACCTAGTTGACCAAAATGTATGAAACAGCTGTTTTTTTTTCTCTTGATTTCGGAGTTGGACCATAGTGAAAGTTGTTGAGTTCGATGGTCTAAAGCACCAGTTCAAGTTTGTAGGGTTAATTTTGAAACACCTTATATATATTATAATATTTGAAATTGACAATTGTCAAACTATCTCTCTCTATTTGTAGTTTTTTTTTTACGGGCGCCATGAACAGTGCTTGGTGAAAGCCCGCGAAATTCATAATTTCTTTGCAAAAAACGCAAAAAATGTTTAATATTGCGGGTACCTTATATTGGAGGAATCACGTAATGCTATTCTGTAAAAATCTCACCGTGAAAACTTAGGTGAAGTGAGCTTAAAGTGAGCTATCAATAGTGTCAATCCCTAGCATCGTAGAATGACAGCTCACTTTAAGCTCACTTCACCTAAGTTATCACGGTGATCTTTTTACAGAATAGCACCGCTGAAGTAGAGTTCTCATCTTCAAATTCTTAACTCAAAAACCGGGTGTAACTCGTTCAAAACAATACTAGTACTTTCAATTGAAATAATACTCTAATTCTTCAACAGACTGCTAAATTATTAAATTTTCAAATTTGGAATAACAATATTAGAAAATCCTTTATCACTCTTGACTTCTGGGAGTCATAATAAATTGCCTGTCTCTTGTTTCTTTCGGCTAAAGTGACGGTGAGGCTATTAAATTTGCGAACCAACACATTATTTAAAGCTAATATCAGAAGGCAAATTCCCGTAAATAAAAACGTTCAAAATCCAGTCGCAATCTTTTTTTTTTTTTTAATTTGAAGTGGATTTGCTCTTGACTCTAGTCTAGGTCAAAGGTGACAGAGACAAAGTCGACGATGGAGCGAGCTTATCCAGAAGAAGCCTGTTCACTATCACTTTGAAGAGATAAAAAAACTTGTCAAAATGTAAGGAAATTAGTTATTTTCGACAGATTGAGACTGAGATCAGACTGTGAACGTTCTTAAAATTACGAGAATTGCCCCCCAGATGCTTCACACGGAATTGTTATTTTTTGTTACATTCCATGTTCGTGGTATTTCGTTTCATTTCATTTTTCGATCATTCGGTAGGCGAGTGAAGGATTCCGCCGTCATGTCCAACATAGATCGGTTCACTAATGAATTCATTTTTCACTGTTGATTCATTTTGTGTATAGTTTTTTTAAAATAAGAAGTAAATACGCTTATTTGCGGTAAACATGACGCATAATAAAAAGAAAATAAACACAAAAAAAATGACAAGTTGGGGGAAAACATGCGCCACATCCTCGCAAAACGGCCATTGCTTCACTCCGAGTGAAAAATGCTAGAAGCTTGATCATTTTATCGATATTATACGCTTTACTTTTTGTTCATTTGTGCCTTTCATTGGACATATTTCACTCGGAGTGAAACATGTACTGTTTTCATGATTATTAAGAATTGAAGTGAATTTTACTGCTGATTTCGTGGCTTTAAGTTGTTGTTATATAAATACAGGAAATTCTATCCTACATCCATATATGTAGGTATAAATGTAAAAAACTATTTTTTGTGAAATTGGGTGCTTATTGATTAAGAGGAAGCACACGGGTAGACCACAGCCTGGATTAGAACCCAGGATACTTTTTATCCGGCTAATACGTCCCCTTGGAATAATTTGAACGATTTTTTTGTCGTTTTCCGACCTCCATGCGGGCGAACCCGCAAGACAAAGCCGGATATTTTTTATTATATTTTGTTATGTTGTAGAATTGTTTGTACTATACATAGTAATCCTCTGCCTAACCTTTCAGGGAAAACAGTCGTGTTCAATTTTAATAATTTCGCTCATTTCTCGCCCGGTTTATGGCCATAAAGGAGGGCAATGTTTTGACTTTAATTATAGCTTCCTCAAGTTGAGGACGTTCTCAGAGTTTGTCCATTTTGAGTTTAAACTCCAAACGACGTTGAAATACGACACTGTTTGATTCCAATCCTTTGTAGAATATTTTTAATTACAGTTTTGCTGATGTTTCGCTACACACTAGTACTAAGGTACGCTTAAATGTATTTTTTAATTTTTGGTACCTTCCACCTGTCTTTTTGAGAGTCAGTTCCTGCTTCTGAATCTATGTTCACAACAATCGCTCAACCTAAATATAATGTGAAGTCACTGCCTCCCAAGATACAGGATTTTCTTAGTTTGGGTACTTGATTCTTATAGAACTTTTAAACCCCACTACCTACCTTTTGTATCCAACATCTGTAAAATCTATTTACGTTTGCATACCTCTCTGTTAACTTAAATTATTGTCAAAGTTTATATTTTATGAATAAAATATTATTATATTATTATTGTTTTACATATCTCGGGACCATGGGGTCCCGGTCCTTTGGAAGGCGTATGAGGGGCCGAAGCCAACTCGTAGAGGCCCCTTAGGAAATTTTAATGAAATGCGGCACCAACCGACGATTATCCCTGTATGCAATATGATATTATTATTACTATTCTTCTTTTTATTATTCTTCTTTTCGCGTCAATGGTACTCTGCTTGGTTGTTTCTTTAAACCCTTACACTTGTCGACCTCCTCAAAGTTTGCTATGATTTTTTTTGTGTCCCACTGCTGGGCATAGTCCTTCCCTTTTTCCTTCCAAACCTCTCGGTCTTGTGCGATCTCTGGCCATGTTAGCCCGCAAGCATGATCAGATCGTCACACCACTTATGCACTTTCGCCACCACGGTATCCTCCGTCAGGCGTCCAATGAGTAAAGATCTATGTCCATCTCTCCGATGCATTCGTGCGACGTGTCCGACCCACTTCAGCCTGGCTGTTTTTCTCCAACATCTGCTACTTGAGTCATGGAGAGCAGGGTGGAGTTCCTAACACGTTTGCTTGACTTGGCAAATCTTGAGCTTGGACTTTTGTTGTTCAGTTAGTGACCAACTTTGTGCACCCTAAGTTCAGACGGGCAGTTAGTTAAGTCTTATAAATTATATATTTTTTTTATCTTTGTATTAAGTATACTTCATCAGTTGAAGGACACAACAGAAGTTTTCTTATTATTAAGTCTGAAGACGTTTAGTGTCCGACAAAGTGCTAACTAATAACACAGCTTATGGACTTTTTGGGAAACACCTGGATTAGGGACGCACGGAATCGGAAAGTATGGCAGAAGAAAGGGGAGGCCCAGCAGTGGTTGACTCCAGGCCGAAATGAGACTAAGGAGAGAGAGAGGAAAGGAGGAGGAGAGGGGAGAGGAGGTTGAGTCTAAGGATTGAAAGTTATTCTAATTAACCGGAAATCAAATAATACTTTATAATAATTTTATTCACATAGATAGGCTCAAATAGAAACGGTATTCAATAACACACAATAAAATACAGTTTCTAAAAAACTATACTAAATGTAGGCTAGTTTTATTATGCTCTGTCTGTTTTCATTTTATTTCAAATACCAGTGCTAAATTATGAATTTTAAAACGCACTAGACTGAAAATATTATTCGTTTTCAATAGGATTAAAAAGGGTTTCAGATATAAATGGGTTTGCAAATAACACTATATTATAAATGTAGTTGGTAAACTGTAGATAGATTTCAGTATACTTAGGTAAAAATAATATTTATACAACAATGAGGCTCATGACAATGGCATAGCTTGCAGAGTAAGCAAACTGAAGTGGCAGTGGGCTGGCCATGTCGAACGACCGATGGCCGGTGGAGCAGACGAGTCCTGGAGTGGAGACTATCGGCAAGCTTAGTGTGGGACGCTCTCCGGCTAGATGGACCGATGACCGAAGATGGTGGCTGGGACAGACTGCATGCAGCTGAGATGAGAATGCTAAGAGGGATGCGTGGTGTTACACAAATGGAAAGAATAAGAAATGAGTACATACAAGAAATTTTGAAAGTGGCACCGGTAACTGAAAAGTTGTGTTAAAATCGGTTGTCATGGTATGAGCATGTGACATGGAGGAATGAGGAAAATGTCGTGAGGAAAATTTTAAGTATGAATGTCGATGGCTATAAGAGTAGGGGAAAACCAAAGAAACGATGGATGGACTGTGTGAATGATGATATGGTTAGAAAGGGGTTAACTACCGAGATGACGACTAATAGAGAAGTATGGAAGAATAAGACGTGTTGCGCCGACCCCAATTAAGTTGGCATAAGGACAGGAGAAGGATGATTGACGATATTAGACCTTGTACAGTTGTAATACGTGATAATTGCAGTATTGGTAAAGCAGCTTCCCAAGAGTATGCTGCTGTCCATAGTTTAATCATCACGGATAACATACTTAATCTACCTAAGTCAATCTTTACTATAACCACCACAAGAGCGACGATGGTAGGTAATCTTACATAGAATAATTCATTCCTCGATACGTTAACCTAAATTGACATTTAAAGTTACTGTCATTTTACAATTCATCAACCCAAAGTGCTGTAGCAAAATTCCGTCAAATATTTAGAGGTAGGTTCTAACAATACTCTTCGCTAAACATGCTAATGTTATGCAAAGCGTCGTTCACGCAGCTCTGTTGGGAGCGTTTAAACGTAAGGAGCTGTCCATAAATTACGTCACACTAATTTCATGATTTTTGTAGCCGTGTCCCCGTTGTTGTCACAAATGTTCCTATTAGTGAGACCCCCGCCTACTCTCGTATGACGTCATATATTTTGCGATTTCAAATAAAACAATAACGAATATTATTGATAGACACATACATTCATAAACTCATGCCTTTTTCCAGGGGTAGGCAGAAACTACAGAAGCCCACTTGCTGCTACGATCATTACATACCTACTCATTTTGCTTGCTTCTTTTAGAGTTGGAAATATTTTAAAGATTTATACTTGTGACATCACAAAGCTTATGACTCGTCACACGATGTCACACTCCCCCTCCCCATAACGTGTGACGTAATTTATGTACGGCCCCTAATGCCGTCCGTCACAGAATTCTATCCATTTGTGAAGGCGTCATCTGCTCGACTCATATCGCGCGATTGATAACTCTCGCATTAATCTGAAGGGGGCGCTTTAAAACTATTTTGGGACGAGAGTCGAGCAATGAGTTTTAACGCTACAAGGTATTAGAAGAATATCAAAATCAATCTACCTAGCTTTTTCCCAACTATGTTGAGGTCGGCTTCCAGTGTAACTGGATGCAGCTGAATACCATATTTTACATGAAGCGACTATGCAGTCGCTTCATGGTTGTGAAGGTCAGATATGTATCTGACCTCCACAACCCAGTTACTGGGTAACACGATACCCCTTGGTAAGACTGGTTGTCAGACGTTTGGGCCTTTGAATACCCGTAACGACAGTCAAAGATCTACGAATGACTGTCGGGTATTGGAAGAATATGTGTGACCGAATTATAATATTAATTGAATAAAATACTGTTGGCTGATTTAAGAAAACGTATGTTACCTATGTGAATAAAAATAATCCTCCTCGAGCCTTTTTTCGCGGAATTCTATGGTCCTTAATATGTGGCATTCATAGTACAGACGCAAGCACATCAAGCTACCCGAAACTGTAAAATTTTCCCAATCAACTTTGAACCTTATGCTTCAGCGATAAAGTTGAAAATCTATTAAAGAACTTTGACAGATTGTATTAGCTTGATGTACTGGCGTCTGTACATCCATGTTCATTCCATGTACGGTAACCATTTTAAAGTGGGTATGTTTGGCCTTTCAAAGATGATCTAACTACAGCCTGCACTACATAAGGTCGACTTTTGCAGACAACTTTTACAGTACCTACCTTCTTTCAAGACCATACAATATTTATTTCACAGAGTTTCTCAGCCTTTGAACCAATTACGACAGAAAAAACAGACAGCATAACGTTTGTCTTCCTTCCCGATCTAAATAACACAACATCAATTCAAGCACATCTCAATAGAACCATTTGAACTAAATCAATTTAAAGACAACTCGAGATAACGATTGGATAAATTAAAAACGCGAAGTAAATTGCTATGTCAATCAGATGGCGCTGTGTCATTGCTCAGGCAATCAATCTTCATGAGACCGCGGAGTCTTTAAGAAAAATAAATTGCTTCTTACGTCACAGTGTACGAGATAAACTCGCAATATGAGTGTAAGCTTCGTGTGAGAATGACGTGCCACGTCTGTACATAAATATTAGCATTAGGGTGACAGGCCTAAGGGGGATTCCCGTCAACTCGAAATGGAGAATAGTCAAGGTTGTTTTGCTGGTTCATTTGTGCCTGTTCGTTTAAAAATACTGGTAGGTACTGATGATGTTTGTTGTCAGAATCCTAGTCTTTATTATGTACATCATAAAAATCTATTAATATATATTATATAACATTCAAAGTTCTGACTGACTGATATATCAACGCACAACCTAAACCGCTGGTCTTAGAGACATGAAATTTGGAGGGTGTGTTCTTTGTGAAGAGTAGGTATCCACTAAGAAAGGGTTTTTCGAAATTCCACCCCTAAGAGGGTGGATAGGGGGAGGGTGAAAATTCACGCGGACGCAGTCACGGGCAAAAGCTAGTTACAGATATAAAGGATGATGCCACAAAATGTATGGAAGCTGATACCCGCTCCAATAGGAATACATGATATTAGAAAAGTATTAAGATTTAGTACAAGAATTCCAAGAGCCTTTCTTTTGATCCCTTGTCCGATCGGAGTAAGGCTGCTTTTCCATCAGAGATGTGCTATGCTACGTTGCTATGGATACGATTGATATCCACCAATCATATTCATTGGTCCACATCGCATAGCACTAGTGGAAACGGGTTCAACTAAGCTATCTGATTTATACGGAAAGATGCGTGCCATGGATGGGAGCTATGGATGCGCGAGTGGTGTAGCTTTGTGCGGAGCAGAGTACTCCCCGTGCCTTCCCTACTATCAATGCATCGCATAGCTCGGGCTGCGCAACTTTCTCGCACAGCTACCCCATGGTGCATCTTCATAGCGCATCTTACTCGCTCTGCTACGCAGCTTAGCATTAGTGAAAACGGTCGCATAGTTTCGTAGCTTAGCTTTCATATCCTCGCAGCATAGCTGCATAGCACATCTCTGGTGGAAAAGCAGCCTTATCTATACAGGGTGGAAGTTGAAACGAGGCTGTAAGGGAGGCCATTTTAACTGTTTTTAGCGACAGAAAAACGTTCTTAGGATCTGTCCGTAACTTTTTGATTAATTGTATTAAAAGATTTTGGAAAAATCATACATTCAGCTAGAAAAACGTTTATTCTTATTTTTATGATGCCAATCGGATTCAAGGAAGGATTCAAAGATTCTTTTGGGTAAACTGAGTTTAGAGTACTAGAAAAGTCACAAATCGCAAATAACTTTTTTCATACCTAGTAATGTGTGTATTGCTAAAACTTGACATGTGAATGAATGGAAATATAAATACATAGGTAATAGGATAGAAAATAATTCTAACTTTACAACAAGGAAAGTTAATAAAGCGCTCTTCCTCTCTCTACTTATTTAAAAATTTGCTGTGCCCGACAGGGTCCATAATTGTTTCTATTATTTTTTATTTACCACCTGTAATTGTACATTATGGATTGCAATAAACAATTTGAGATTTGAGATGTTTGGTACCTACAGTATAACTCTGGACGAACAAGGATTTTAAATTAGGGGCCATAGTAAAAAATGGGTATCGTCCTTTAGAACTTTTACATACTTAGGGTGACACAATGGGCGGTTTTACCGGGTTTTATTTGGTAAACTATTTCATTTTTTTTTTTTTTCTGTTAGCCTGTACTGTCCCACTGCTGGGCAAAGGCCTCCCCCATGTTCTTCCACATTTCCTTGTGTTGTGCCTTCTCCGTCCAGTCGGTTAGGAATGAGTCTAAATCGTCACGGCAGCGTTTTTTAGGCCTGCCTCGGTGACGACGTCCGTCTTCAGGCACCCACTGTGTGACGACTTTGGCCCATCTGTCTGGATGCATTCTATAAGTGTGACCCGCCCAGTCCCACTTCAGCCTTGCAGACTTGCCGCCAACATCGGCGATACCTGTCTTGGAGCGTATTGTGGTGTTGCGAATTTGGTCGGTGAGTTTAATCTTTAGGATACTACGCTCCATCGCCCTTTGGCAAACCTTGAGTTGGACTTCTGAGCCTCTGTCAAAGACCAAGTCTGGGCGCCATAGGTTAGGATAGGTAGGATACACATGTCGACGAGCTTACGCTTTAGTGAAACAAGAAGGTCGCCCTTCATTAGCGCCTTCATGGACCAGTAGCTCTTCCACGCATTTTCGACTCGGCGGTCGATCTCTTTGTCCTGTCTGTTGTGGAAGGAAACTAGCTGGCCCAGGTAGATATAAACTATTTCATTATTCGTTTTAATTATTACTTACATTATATTTTTCCGTACGCAAAATATGCGCTCTGACATGGAGTTGCGGACACTAGCCCATATTACCTATTACGTTTTATTTAAAAATGTCCTCGCGTCTTCTCGTAAATAAAAGAATGTTGTAAACAAAAACTAATCTTAAAAGCTGTTGTAAAGTCAAGCTTATGCAAATTGCGCAACGATTACGGACAGACAAACGGATAATTAATTATTTAGTCAAAACGTTTAATGAAAACAGATGCCCAACAAGTCAGGCAACCAGAAAACGGAGGGGCAATTCTCTCAATTTTAAGAACGTTCACAGTCTGATGTCAGTCTCAATCTGTCAAAAAATACTTCTAATTTCCCTACATTTTGACAAGTTTTTGACCTTTGTTTGTCGCTGAGATGAGACTGCGACTAGATTTTGAACGTTTCAAATTACGAGAATTGGCCTTCTGATCAATTTATTGTGTCACTGTTCTGATTGAACACGCAACATTTTGTCCTCGATCACTTTTATGCAAATGTTACTTTGCCAAATACCTGAGGGGCAATTCTCGTAATTTTAAGGCCGTTAACAGTCTGATCTCAGTCTTAATCTGTCAAAAAAAAACCTCTAGTTTCCCTAAATTTTGGACAAGTTTTTGATATTAATTGTCTCTGAGATGAGATTACGACGAACGTTTTAAATTACGGGAATTGGCCTTCAAGGCTACCAGAAAACAGAAAAAGTTTCTTTCGACGCTGTCTGATTGAACTCGCAACAAGTAACTTAGCCAACTACCAGGCTATCTGAAAACAGAAGAGTTTCTTGCGTCACTGTCCGGTTGAATTCGCAAAATTTTTTCACGACCACTTCTATGAGAATGTTACATAACCAAGTACCAGGCTACCAGAAAATAGAAGAGTCTCTTGCGTCACAGTTTGAATGAACACGCAACATTTGTTCACGATCACTTTTATGGAAATGCAGCTTTTTAGAAACGTAAATAAATACACTGTTGATAGTGGTAATGAGAACAAAGGAAACTGAGGGTGACTGAAAATGTGTTGACTACATTGAAGTTAGTTCCGAGTTTGTACTATCCGCTCAAATACTGACGCACTGCCGGCGTAGCGGGATTGTCCGAAAGGGTTACCGCTGCCCCGGAACATAAAGGGCTAAGGAAGGAACACGGGTGGGTTTTAGTCAGTAAGAGTCCGACACTCCCTTCCGCTCTACCCAGAGCGGGAGGGGTCATTTGTTGATTTCCCATCCACAAAAACAAAAGGTACACAGAACGACACATCAACCTATAGGTCCATTTCTAGTAAATGTGAATAATTAATTTAAAAAACTTAAATAATAAAAATAATATTAATTATATAGAGTTATGTGAAACAGGGTGTAAAGTTCACTCATACTCTATAGAAAAGGGAGGATCCTCCAACCAGACGGGTGTTGTGTCTGGCGGGCAACTGCCCAATGATTCGTGTCGGGCCGTTGTATCTATGCTAGTTGCGCGGTAAACTCTGCTTGCGAGATACAGGATTTCGTGACGCGTTTTTCGCATGTGGCGTTTGTAGATACCGCTACAATTATTAAACTGACCTTGCAATGGATTTCCATACAAATGTGATGTCTTGTCTGCATTTGCGAATATGGGTACAAAATAAAAGGTCTCATACAAACAATTGTGTCCATTAGCCATATTATCCTACCATAAGGCATGCAATTTTACAAATACACAGATATCTACTAAACCTAGAATTTAACATTATAAGACATTATTTAAAATATCGTATGGAGTAATATTAGATTTATTTGAAAGAAACTTTATTTAACAAAATGTCAAGAGGTATTTTCATGTAAAGGGAAAATATATTTTTCCTTGCATAATTGTATCGCATGGAATATTCCTTGTATAGACTTTCACCCTCCGTTCTAAATTTTATATGTGTTTTTATGTATGTGGACTTGGTCATTATACCAAACTATTGATCATTATCATCTATCATTTTTATCCCATACGTACCCACTTCAAGAGTTTAAATACGAGTGAATTCAGCTGAGCGGAATAGCCTCGTTAATAATAGGGTTACGCAGGCATCCTTTGGATACGTAACTCTACAAAGATGCTGAGGATAATAGCGGCTCTTGACGTATCATTAGCTGCCTCAGGTGTCAATAAAAGATAATCTAATGTAGCTCTTCTGGACGTAAACATGTTTAACGGGTATCCTCCCACTCGGTACGAGTTTTTGTATATTTATTTTCTTTATTGTTACATGGAAAAGCCTACATATTTATAAATAGTTCCAGATTTCTTCGAAAAAATTGTTGGATATAGGTTTATTTTTAACCAACAATTTTGTTATTTTGAGAAAAAAACTCATTGGTCCTTAGATCTGTAAGTATTGTTTCTTATAACAAATGGGCACTTAGAACAACATCCCTTGTTATGGGACCAAACCTGAAATCGCGAAAAAAATTAGGAGACGGGTCATTTTTTGGTTGGTACCATCGTAAAACTTGTTTATGATGATGACTTGTTGATGATGAATGATGCATACAATAATAATAATATATGATAGCGGCCGGCGCCCTGGACAGTCACACCCAACACCTTATTTGACTGGCCAATTCTTCCCTTCCCGCCTGGTTTGCGTTCCCACCGGAGTCCGGCGTCAAGCAGCCTGCTGTGTTTCGTCGATGCGTGGGAGTTTCAGTGCCTTAGGCATCTTCTGGGCACGCTCGTTCCATCATAGACCTCATCCATCGCTTTCCATCAGGCGTGATCGAGGTCAAGAGCGGTCCATTCAGCAATAAAAAATAAAAAAGATCTACTTATATAAATAATCATTTCATTTCACTATTATTTGTGCAAGGGAACGGAAAAGGGCTCCATATACGATACCTGACTCTCACGGTGAGATACCAGTTTAGATTACCATCGTTGGAGTTCTAGACAGACAATAGGGATGACGACTAACTTTTTTTTCTTCGTCTATCAGTTAGATTATTAAAAAGTATTGGGCAAGTATTCTTTCTTTTTTCACATAATCAAAACATTACAGAGTTATATTGATTTGAAATGTCGCATGACGTCACCTTTTGGTACAATTGTTACCTAAACGTGGCGTCACGAGCCCCCACTCCCAAAATTTGACACGCTTTATCTTTGTAATTTTTTGGTTGATTGACACAAGAAAAAATATATTGTGTCCATTATTTTTTGATAATCTAACTGACGGACTAAATAGAATTTCGTTTACTTTACCCCGTCGTCATCCCTATTCTATTTGTTTTCAACTTTCAACTTCCATAACACAAATCATGTATACAGGCGTTACATTAAAATCGATACCCATTTGTCGGACACTTTACGTGACATTTCCACCAATTTTACATGAACTATCACGTCATTTAAAGAAATCGAAAAATAGTCTCTATTACGATGATTTTAAGGTGTAGACGTATAATTTTGCTGCATTACCGGCAGTTCCTTGTGGACTGGTCGATGGTCGGACGGTATTTCGTTATGCATTTCCCCAGGATAGGTAAATTGCATTGTTTAGTAGTTCAGTAACTAGTTAACATTACATTGTTGGCTTATTTAACTTATAAAGGTTTACTTAAAATTTCACTTGATAGTGAGTGGCAGGGGTGCAGTTAATGTACGGGTTGTAGTTTGGATAATTGCATATGTTAAAAATGAGTTAAAAGAGCGTGTATTGGGGTCGCTTATTATAGCGTTAAAATATAGAAGATTACCGACCCATCTCTGCTTCGCAAGGGTGCAATGTATACCGATGAGGTGACATGTCAAAACATCGAGATATCTGTGCTGTGTCTAAATTAAATTAGAAGAAGTCCATTTAGGTATAATTTAAGTTAGTTTAAGAACCAGCTAAAGTCCTTCCTGATAGATAAATGCTATAATACACTTGACGAGTTTCTCAGTTATGTGTATAACTAGACTGTTATAATATAACTAAGTATTAACCTTTTTAATTTTATTGACATAATGTTATATATTTTTTTTTAACTTTAAGTTGTATTTCATGTTATTTTAGGTCTAAATGATAATAATTAAATAAAACAAAATACTATTAATTAATAATTTCGACACAATGTAAAAATTGTTAATGAAATAAATAATTTAAAAAATATAAATTAATTAAAAATATGAACGTTCCAGAATAAATTCTCTAAAATAATGATGAAAACTGCATCAAAATTCATTGTGTAGTTAAGAAGACCTAAGCGTTCACATAGACATAAACTAAAAGCAACTTTGTGTTTTACTATTTTGAGATGGGTAGATAAAAAGCATAAATTTTAAATTGTGGTCTTAGAAAACCAGCATTTTAGAAGTTTTTTGTACTGGGAACGAGATGAAGCATCGAGACTTCGTCCGCGTGGATTTTTTTTTCGTGGGACCCCATTTTTTTTTTCTTAAATAAAAGTAGCCTACGTTACTCCTTATTACTTCAGCTATTTATGCAGTGAAAGTGCCGTCAAAATCGGTCCAGCGGTTTCAGAGATTAGCCGGAACAAACAGACAGACAAAAATGGTAAAAAATGTTATTTTGGTAAATGTACCGTGTATACATCCATATGCATTTAGTTTTTTTCCTTCACCGTTTTGAGAGCAGTGGTGATGAAATTATTTACACAAAGGAAAGCGCCTGCCTGGGTTCAAACCCACGTCCTACAGGTCGGGGCCGTTAGCCGCCACAATTCTCCACTCCGCGCAAGTATCTTTCGCAAAATTGTCTTGCGCAAATGTTCCAGATCCCTTACAGTCTTATAGAATATCTTGCGGTGTCTGTGCAATGCATCTACTGCAAACAAATAGGTGACGTCACTTATCGTTGCTCTCAGAACATTACACACGCTTTCAAGAAAATAGCGGTAAAACACTAGAATTTTATATTAAGCAAATGTTGGATATTCTTGGTGTAGTAACAACACCTACGTACTTACGTTAGATTATAATTATTGTTTCATATTAACTTATATAAAAAAACGACCTACAATTGAACCCAGCGTGCGTAGCGTGACCACTTTTATCTCTACTCTACGAACAATCGACATAAATCTCTTTCTATTCAAAGTTTCTGTCGAAACACCCGACGCGTCGGAGTAGTTGAATGGGCGCAGTAAAGTCATTCCCACCCAGGACAAATGTTTGTGTGATGAGCACGATCATTTGTTCTGTGTCTGGTTGTAATTTATCTATAATATGTATGTATTTAGAAATATATAAGTATGTTTATCAGTTGTCTAGTACCCATAACACAAGCTCTGCTTAGCTTGGGACTAGATGGCGTTGTGTGATAGTTGTGGAATATTATTATTATTATTATTGTTCTAACAATGACAATAGATCAATGACATTGTTGTGTACACTTGGTGTACCGTTGACGTTTCGAGCACTGTCTCTTATGTACACCTGGTGTACACTTGACGCTTGAGGGGTGGTAACTAACTGCATTGCTACTAAACCAAAGTCAGACGAAGGTGAGTGTAGCATAATACCTGAATCTAAAATTAGTAATATCAAGTTTCATACATGAATTCGATTTTAGTTCTGAAAACTTTGTATTTCAATATAAAATAACTTTTGTAAATCAACTTTTGAACATCGAAATACTTTTAATAAAGTTAAGTTTTTAATATTTAAAGTTGCGGAAAGTTTGGTCTTAAATAAAAACGAATATACAAAACTATTCTGGGCACAATAAGCTCCCTTATAGAGATACTTATAGTCATAGGTAATTATATTACAATAACAATCCGGTAACGGTCCAATATTGGTACAATAATGTCACATATCACACCGCCAACTTCCAAACTCGTTTCTGTTACTAAGAAATTCGTAATGGAAAAATCCAATAACAATTTGGCCAAATCGAACCCAGGCCCACGCTCAACAGACGCACTTGCGACAACAAAACCAACGGGGAAGACATTATGTATGTAGGTAGGCAGGGAAGATAGATTTTAAAGTGTCAGTTAGACGTTTACGACAATAAGTTTCTTCTACGATATAAACTGCTAGTGAAATTAGGAGTCCGCGTATCACTGGTCAGTTTCCCTCAGTCGCCAGTTTATTTTTTTTTTTTTTCTCTCTCAGTCGTCAGTTTATTTGATTAGTCAGTTTCACTGATTCGTCAGTTTTCCCGATTAGACAAGCTCTGCGCTGTGCTTCGCCAATCTGTACCAGCCCTAAACCAATCAATCTATTCGGCGTTTTAGCCCAATTTTGTTGGGGTCGGCTTCCAGTCTAAACGGATGCAGCTAAATACCAGTATTTTACATGGAACGACTGCCTATCTGATGTCCACAACCCAGTTACTGTGTAACACGATACTCCTTGGCAAGATCGGTTGTCAGACTTTTTTAGCCCTAAACCGATAAGCAAAACCTGAAGACCTGAAGGCCAATTCCCATACTTAAAAAGGTACTAAATCTAGTCGAAATCTCATCTCAGCGACAATAAATGTCAAAAACTTGTCAAAAATGAACGGAAGTTAGAGGTATTTTTGACAGATCGAGACTGAGATCAGATTCGTGGAACCAACCGTCGACTAAGAGTGATTTCGGCGAACCATACCTACCATCGGCGAAGTGATTCGCTACACCGTTCTGAGCTCGACTGTAAACGTTCTTAAAATTACGAAAATTACCCCTCTGGTGTCTATGATACAATGATTTTCATTAGTACAGGCACCAACGATAAACTTTTTCTATAATATTAATTTTTTACGTGAAAAATTGATTTTGTGAACGGTGTTTTTTCGAAAATAAATTTATAAGTATATTAGTATTTACTTACCTAAAACCCGATTACGTCCTGAAATTGAGAGTTACCAAACATCGCGTGATTGGAGACACTAAAAATACTGTTATTAGAGGCAGCGCAGGTTCGTTTAAACTTGCCCGCCAAATGGGTAGGTACGTATCGAGTTCTACTATGTAATTAATTTTCGTAATTCCATGTTTTCTTACTATAGTCACCTTTTGAATGAGTCATTATCGGGGCAAAGAAAAAGTTTGGGAGGTATTATTAGTTCTAATTTTAGAAGCAAAATAAATTGTAGTGGGTTGGTGTTGAATTCATGTACAGTCAACAAAAGAGATAAGTATGCAGGGTCGTCGGATAAGTTGAAGTTTATTAAGAAACCGATGGATGTTTTCAAATAAAATTTAATTTTATTAAAAGAAAACAAACATCTCATTTATCAAATTAAATTTCAGTCGACAACATCCATCGGTTTCTTACTAAACTTCAACTATAAGTTCCGTCGATGAATTATTTTGTTAGTTCATACCCTGTTTAGATAAAGCATTCTGACAAACAGATGGACAGACATGATTATTTATTTATGCTAATTAGTGCAGGCTGGCTATAAAATAACACTGGTTGCATTCGTACAGTCAAACAAAAAAAAATAATTAAATGAAAAAGTATTAGGTTTTGTTTGGATAAATGGGTAATAAGATATTATAGCCGGAGTGGTGTAAAAACGTTCGCTTAGAATAAACGCAGAAAATATAACGTTGTATGATTTTAACACATGCCCTGCCACATCACATACATTTAGCATGTTCAAAGAATTGTTCCGTAAATAGCATTTTAGTCTGCCGCAGGCAAACTTATATAATAAAACTCACTTTATGTAGACACTGATACTTTATTTTTCTCATCACTGATTCACAGGTTCAGTCACCTCACACCAAAGAGAGCCCTCTCGGTTTTTTTTTTTGTGAATGGCATCTCGCAGTTCAACCTATGAGGTTGTCGTCTGCTTAACCGGACTTGAGAGCCCTCTCGGCCAAGTCCCCTTATTTAAATACTAAACTTTCTGCCCCTACTGTACCAAATTGACGGTTACACAGTGTTGCCATTTCTCAAACATAAAAAAACTAATTATTAAAATCTTTAAAACCCTACACTTAGTAATAGTGTCTCCTTTCCACCATCCGAGTACGGAACCCATCAAACTTTCCATTACTCCCTCGAGGTCAACTTACCCCAAAAAACAAGCAAGACGGTTGCATTACATTTAATTACACGCCTTTTACTCGTTTTCTACTTTTATCATTTTCACTGAAAAAAGAATACTAAGACGAAAAAAATACTATCAAAAGCGTTGCGCACATTAATTCTTTGACCTCAAAGAAAACTACGGAAAAACTCGGTAATGTAAGAAAATGTACATTTCCTTAATTAATTGAAAATGGCGGGAGATCCTACTTGCCGTCACATTCTATGTCCGTTAATAATCTGTACTTAGTGTTTGTGAAAGAAAATTCAAATTAAGGTATTATATACTCTTAGATACTCCTTCTTCCAACCTACACGGTCCGAGTGACAGTTTATAAGAAAAAAGGCATGGTGCGCTGTCAACACGCGCTGGGACTGCTTGCTGCTTGGTTTCGGATGCAACGGGTGTATTCTAGGGACGTTATAGTGTTGATTGGGGTCGTGTTATATAATTCTTATGCACTTGTTATTTACCTATGTGCTTGTTGCTAATTAAAAATGGTTTTTAAGAAATGTAACTTTGTACTTTTGTAGGTTACTTAGTAATTTGTTTTTCAATATATTCCGCTTCAGCATAGCTATTCACAAACACTCGATACGCTTCCGTATCGTATCGAACATTAAACAATGTTATCGTAGGAGTCTTCTAAACGCTGTTCACAAGTCCAAAACCCGAAAACTTTGTCAGTTTAAATCAAATAGACGCCCGCTATTCTTCCAACAGCTATTTGCTGTCGGGGGCAAGTCAAATCAGGTTATCGAAATGTGTTATTTTCGATACGATAGCCTGTCGTATGGTTGTGAATAGCTATGCTGGTCTCTAAGAATACATTATTTTCTTTTTGTTTGTACCTATTAGAGATGTTCATTAACTGGTTGCTTTGAAAAATATCATCGTTTACTTTTTTTGTTTCATTTTGTTAAAAAAAACCTTTATGCAACAAAAATCTACACTAATATTATAAAGAGGTAAAGTTTGGATGTGGGAGGTAAATCTCCAAAACTACTCATCATCATCATCTGCCTAGCCTTTTCCCAACTATTTTAGGGTCGGTTTCCAGTCTAACCGAATGCAGCTGAACACCAGATTATTTTAATTTCCGAAACTACTCAAATTACTACGACTACAATTTTATTATAATAATATAGTCTTTTACTTCTCGTGCCAATAGTCCAACTACATATTTATTTACCTACTTGTTTGTACGTAACGTTCGGAGATAACATAATCATACCTACATGTCGTTTATCTCGTTTAAATCCTGAAAGTGCTGCTTTAATGGCGGGTCTATCAGCGAAATTAGCCAACAATCTCATTTAATATAATATTTTGAGGAGAACTGATAATAATTGTGGGTATAATTCAATTTATAACTATGATATTTACTTACGCAAACTAAGGATTGTAGTACAGACGCCAGCACATCAACCTACTACAATCTGTCAAATTTCTTTAATACATTTTCAACTTTATTGCTAAAGCATAAGGTTCAAAATTCATTGGGGAAATGTGACAGTTTCGGGTAGGTTGATGTGCTGGCGTCTGTACATGTTAATAATACAGTTTTACAAGATAAGCGCTATATCTACAGTTGTGTGGATGAGCACTGCTCCCCTAGTTAGGTTATGAATACCTATGTTAAGGAATTTCATGAAAAAATTTAAACGTAATAAGAAAAAAAAAAACATCCAAATTTAGAACCTCCTCCTTTTTGAAGTCTGTTAAAAATATATTATAGCCATTTTTAATGTCACCTTATATGCCACCCACGAGAGCCGCTTTAATAAAATACAAATGCCGTCCAAAAAACATCAGTCAAACGATAAAAAGTCTCATAATTGAACATCAATCTATTTCAGGTCAAGGCCCGCGAGATCCGAATCGAATGACGTTTGAAATCGATTCATGGCAGTATAACCAAATGCAGCTGTAATGGCCCGAGCGGTGGCGTTGTCGATAGGTGTGTGGGAGACACTTGATTGAGACACGATTTGATTGAACTTTTTACTTTAGTCAAACGAGAGTTACAAGTAATATTAATTAAATACACTTCCAAGAGTATTACTTCAGATTGACGACTTACTGACTTGTGTTACAGACTATTACTTACTGACTGCCCCTAGGAAAGAGCGGTGGTAACTATTTATACATAAAATCACTACTGGAAGGGGTAGATAAGTACCACGACCCTTGTTCCTTCATTAATTAATCATCTTACAACATTATTAACTAATCTAATGGTATACAAACATCATAAGTCTAATGAGAACATAAATTGATTATTTATCTACTTAATGGTGAATCCTTGAGAAAGGTAAACAATATCATATGTCCATTACACCTCCCCTCTTAAAATGGGAATAATTTGAAAAATTATTCACATAAAAATTTATAATTATTTATTTAGTTTTTATTTGAGCAATTCTTGCTGAACGTCTCAAGGGAGCGTGTTCTTGAGATGTTCCTGGAATTTCTTCCATCTCGATGTCATTACTACCATTATTAGTATTTCTATTTAGATTAAAAGTTATACAGTTAGTTATTTTCCCACAATAATTTTTGGAATCTTCTAATGCTAACAATCTATAGTTTGTGGTGTACAAAAGAATTTTCTTTTAAACAAATATTTTCCTGTCCTATAAAGGATATAAAAAGCAATGAACTTAAGAATAGATAAAAATATGAATACAAAATAAGTATTATTCTTAATTCTATGGAATATATCATCATTATTTATTTCATCCAATAAATCGTTTATTTTGTCAATCTTGTGACTCGCTACATTCAAGTCATTGAAATTCATACTAAATTTATTGAACGGAATAAAATCTAACTTATCTTCTACGGTATTGTTTTTCAATTTATTACAACAATTATCATTAATAATATCGAAATTTGGAAGTACAGACATATGGTTTGACATCATATCTTGATTTGATGAGTGTAACATAATATTAGGAGAATATAATGAATTTTATTTTCAGAAATCAGAAAATATTTCTCTGTGGGTAATATAAAAACATAGGTATTATTTCTATTTAGAATTGGTACAGGGACTAAATTATATACATCATAAGTTTGTTGAATAATTAAAGGAGTCTTAATTATAAACACAATTTTTTCATTCATATAATATGCAATAATGTTAACTAACGATAGCAGGTCTGATGCGTTATCCATATTTAAATCCAAAGGATATTGTGTATGAGTCGGAACATGTGATACGGTTTTCTTTAATTCGTAAATATATTGTTCAGGAGTAATTATAATTGGATGTATGTTATTATTTTTAGCGAATAATATGGCATCAATTACCATAGATATTTCATTATTTACTTCACTGGTAACCAATGTTAAAAAAGATAAATGTTCATCTATATCTTGTTTCATATTAATATTGAAAATTTTATTATTAGTATCTCTTGTATTGTATCTAGTAGCTAAAAGCAATCATGCCTCAAGACGCAAGTCCCGGTGTATCTACATCGACAACTACACATAATAATTATATCTCATTAGAAATGGCTGAAAGAATATTAACTAAATTTGATGGCAGTAAGGCGCGTATCCATGAATTTTTAGACAACTGTGATACAGTTAATAATTTAATTAATCCAAATCTTAAAAAAATATTACTCCAAATAGTTATTACAAAAATCACGGATAATGCTAGGTCCATGATAAGAAATCGAGAATTTCAAATTTGGGATGATTTAAAAAACTATCTTTTAGATACTTACACCGAAAAACGAACGATTGGACAATGGCAATTAGAATTAAGCAGTTGCAAACAAAATCACAACGAAAATGTTTTATCGTATGCAAATAAAGTGGAAAATTGCTATGTAAAATTAATAAATTATTTAGACTCAACAAATCAAACGCAAGAAGCCCGCCAAGCATGCGTTGAGTTACTTAAATCACAAGCTTTAAGTGTTTTCATTACCGGATTAAATAAAGACTTAAACCTAATCTTAAAAGCACTTCAACCAAAAACTCTCGAAGATGCTATTTCCATGGCAGTAGTTGAAGAGCAACAACTCAAAAGCAAAAATGAAATATCTAAATTTCAAAATCTAAACATTTCTAATACAAAACACTGCTACAAATGTAATAAACCAGGCCATACAGTCGTAAATTGCAGAGTTCGATCATTTTCGGGACCAAACCAAAACCCAAAATTTTGCAATTATTGCAAGAAAAAGGGTCATACTAAAGACGAATGCTATCATCTTAAGAATAAAAATTCATCCAATAAAACTGAATCGAAACCTGGTAATAACCGTTTTCCGAATAAAAACTCTACATCTAATCAAAAAAACTAATAAATCCCGATGGTGCGAGCCAACCAAAGGGTAGCAAAATTGTAGAGGGGCTCATAACCGCAATAAATAATAATTGTTATTTTGCTTCATTTATATTAAAGGATGATAAAGGAAATCTAGATTTTCTAATAGACACTGGTGCAACAATTAGCCTCATAAAGAAAAGTGCCGTACCCATGGACGCTGAAGTTCATTATAATATTTTAGCTGATTTAAAAGGGATCGATAAGGTAAACAAACCTACAAGGACTTTAGGTTATGTCGAATTAGATTTTATAGGAAATTTAAATTTAATACTCCATATCGTTAATGATAATTTCCCTATTAGTAGTAATGGCATTATAGGAAGTGATATATTGGATAAATATAAAGGCATGATAGATTATAGCACCAAGACTTTAAAACTCGCGGAAAATCAATTTAATTTGTGTTATGAAAACATAAATAATTATAATCAAGTCGAATCTAATATGGAAAACATGGAATTAACCTTGACGGTCAAAGCAAGAACCGAAAGTGTTATTCCTATTAAAATAGCTAATAATGAAGAAGTTCAACATGGGATGGTTCCACGCACAGAGTTAGCCCCGGGAGGACTTTTATGCCCAAGTATTATCACAGTAAATAATAACGAAGGCATTACGACCGTACTTAACTCAACTGATGAAGATGTGACCTTCCCTATACCTAATGTAAATTTAGAAGAAATAAATATAGTTATTTTAGATAAAAAAATATTACAGCTAGATAAAAATAAACTAGAAAACGTTATTATTAATAAAAACTATGAAAGTAATCGACTTGAAAAACTTGAAAGTTGTCTACGGACAGAACATTTAAATAAAGAAGAAAAAGATTCTTTGATTGAATTATGTAAGGAATATAATCATATATTTCATTTAGAAGGGGATACATTAAGTAGCACAGATGTGGTTATGCATGAAATACATACAAAAACAGAAGCTCCCATTAATACAAAAAGCTATAGGTATCCAGAAGCTTTAAAGGGAGAAGTCAATAAACAAATTAATAAAATGTTAAAAGATGACATCATAAAACCATCAAATAGTCCTTGGAATTCACCCATTTGGGTGGTCCCTAAGAAAATGGATGCTTCGGGTGAAAAGAAATGGCGAGTTGTTGTAGATTATAGGAAGTTAAATGAGGTCAGCATCGGGGACTCCTATCCCTTGCCTCAAATAACAGAAATATTAGACCAACTAGGTCATTCAAAATATTTTACAACACTTGATCTAGCCTCAGGCTTTTATCAAATTAAAATGCATCCTAAGGACTCACCAAAAACGGCGTTCACCGTCCCTCAAGGACATTTTGAATAGACTAGAATGCCATTTGGTTTAAAAAACGCTCCCGCGACGTTTCAACGATTAATGAATAGTGTTTTAACCGGATTACAAGGAAATCGTTGCTTTGTTTATTTAGATGATGTCGTTATTCATGCTGATAATCTCGAAAACCACAATCGAAAGTTGAAAGAAGTTTTTGAAAGATTTTCCACCAATAATTTAAAATTGCAGCCTGATAAGTGCGAATTTTTAAAACGTGAAGTTATTTATTTAGGTCATTTGATCACGGAAGATGGAGTTAAACCAGATCCAAATAAGATTTCGGCAATAGTAAATTACCCCATACCTAAAAATGTAAAAGATATAAAAGGATTCTTAGGGTTAGCAGGATACTATAGAAGGTTTATACCTGATTTCAGTAGCTTGTCACAACCTTTAACTAAACTCTTGAAAAAGGATGTTCCTTTCAATTGGACAAGTCTACAATAACATGCATTTGAAACCCTTAATAAGAAACTCTGTGAATCTCCAATTTTGATATATCCAGATTTCAATCAACCTTTCAATCTTACCACAGACGCTAGTAATTATGCCATAGGAGGAGTGCTATCACAAGGCCCAATTGGTCAGGATTTGCCAATTGCTTATGCTAGTAGGACATTAAATAAAGCTGAACAAAATTATTCAACCAACTTTTAGCAATCGTATGGTGTGTTAAACATTTTCGTCCATACTTATATGGCCGTAAATTTAATATGATCACAGATCATAAACCCTTGACATACCTATTCAATTCAAAAAATGATGGCGCTAAAATTTTCAGGTGGCGATTATCTCTCGAAGAATACGAATTTATTCCAATTTATAAACCAGGCAAATTAAAAGAAATAATGACAGCAACGTCAAAAATACGCGAAGATTATAAATCATTTTTAGAAACGGTGCAAAAATCTATAATAGTAAATAATAACTTATGCGAAATTAACGACGAATTAAGTGTGATAAAGAAAAATATTTTTATACCCATATCAGCGGACAAACAAATTAACGATGAAAGTTTAAAAAATTTTGTTAATGGCTATGACCATTTAAATAAAATTAATAATATTAAAATAAATGAAGTTGCCGTATTTCACGAAAATTAATCAACATTTTATTATGGTTGTACAAAACAAAACTACTGGGATAAATCTAATTATGAAACTTATTTCAATTTATTAAATACAGTCAAGGAATATTTAATAAAAGAAAAAGAAAGCGAGTTTCACTTAACTCGACTCGGAGACAAATATGACAGATTTAACTGTAAAAAGTCAAGAATGATGTTAAGATTCATATTCATGAAAACAAATATCAAAATAAATATATATAATAATACATTAATCATCCCTTCACCGAATGAAATTCCAGGTATCTTAAAAGAGATGCACAGTAGTCTTATGGCAGGCCATGCAGGTTTCCACAAGACTTACAAAAGAATTAAAAATATCTATAAATGGCAAAATATGAAAAAAGAAATAAAAGATTTTATATCACAGTGTGAGTCATGCCAACAAAACAAACTCGTACGGAAAAAACATAGAGAACCTATGATTATAACAACAACGGCAAGCGAAGCATTTGAAAGAGTTAGTTTAGATATTGTAGGACCTTTTCCATTGACTCTCAACGGAAATAAATATATTTTGACTCTTCAAGATGACTTAACTAAATATTCACAAGCGTATGCTTTGCCCGAACATACTGCAGAAACAATAGCCGACGTTTTTGTTAGAGAATTCGTATGTAAATTTGGTATTCCCAAAAGTATTCTGACAGATCAAGGTGCCGACTTTACGTCAAAACTTTTAAAAGAAGTTTCAAAATTGTTTAAAATCAAACAATTGACTACAACTGCATATCACCCGCAGACAAACGGCAGCCTAGAACGTAGTCATGCTACTCTAGCAGAATATCTAAGACATTTTATTAAGGAAGATCAAAACGATTGGGATAAATGGATAGATTTCGCAATGTTTTCTTATAATACTGCTATCCATACATCAACCAAATTTTCACCACATGAACTATTATTTGGAAATAAGCCAAGCTTACCTTCATCTATAACCGCACAACCAGAATTTAAATATTCTTATGATGATTATATTGATGATTTAACATTAAAATTAAGGAAATCTAGAGAATTAGCTAGAAATAATTTAATCGATTCAAAAAATAGAAATAAGGAATATCACGATAAAAAATGTAAAATAGAAAATTACAAATTAGGTGATAAGGTGTATATTACGAATGAAAATAGTAAACCAGGAAGATCAAAGAAACTTTCTCCACAGTTTACCGGTCCATATGAAATTATAGAAATAAATTCACCAGTAAACGTAACAGTACTAATAAAAAGGAAGAAAGTCAAAGTACATGTAAACCGTCTAAAATCGGCAAAATAAATAAAGATAAATTCTATTGTTCCAGGTTTACCTTCACATCAAGTCAAGTTGAACTTTATAGTATAACATCATTGAATAAAGGTGGAATTTATTTCGAGCATGTAGGGAAGGCAAATCAGTTTGACAGTGAATGGAATCTAGTTACTTATCTTGATATTTCTAGCTGGCATAAGAAATTAGAACTTATCGAAGGTACTCTAGTTGATACTAAAAACCTTTGTAACCATGATACGTTTCACAAATTTTCGTTATGTCGATCGTCTATGTTAATCTTAGAAAAATTATATCCTCATTTAAAGAATCAAGAGATCATCCTTAAGGAAATAATCGGACATTCTTTTGCAAATCATCGTTCGAAACGTTCTCTTATCGATGGCGTAGGAACAATATTTAAGGTTTTATTTGGAACATTAGACGTAGAAGACGCAAAACGATACGACAACGCTATCAATAATTTAGATAAAAATGAACATGAATTAATTACATTACTGAAATCTCAATCACAAATTGTAAAGGCTACTATTCATAATTTTAATAATACGATAACTGATCTTAGGAAAAGTAAAAACATTTTTATTAAAAATTTAGAAATTTTAGCTAATTATACAAGAGATACTAATAATAAAATTTTCAATATTAATATGAAATATTTTCACTTTTCCTAAGATCAGTTATCGTATTATTAAAATTATGAATAGTAGTCTTTACAATTTGAAATTCGCGATTTCTTATCATGGACCTAGCATTATCCGTGATTTTTGTAATAACTATTTGGAGTAATATTTTTTTAAGATTTGGATTAATTAAATTATTAACTGTATCACAGTTGTCTAAAAAATCATGGATACGCGCCTTACTGCCATCAAATTTAGTTAACATTCTTTCAGCCATTTCTAATGAGATATAATTATTATGTATAGTTGTCGATGTAGATACACCGGGACTTGCGTCTTGAGGCATGATTAATACACTTATATACACTCACTTTTCACGATAAACACTTTAGATGACTGGCAGATGATTCCGTACAGGAAATATCCTTTATAACGGTGTTTAATAAAATATAGGCGGCGTACTCACAGTAGTAAAATTACTTGAAGATATCCCGTTGACATTGTAGTTGACGTGATGAGGAGGAGACTGGGCGGCGTAAGCGGTTGAATACTAATATTCGGACCGCTGAGAGTACGTCTCGTCCAATTTCGTAGATCTCGTTCTCGTTGTGATGCTCAGATGCTCAGGACCGTTGGTTGTAGGAGAATCGGAGATGAAGGACTCCGACGAAGGTCTCGTACAATCGAAGAGAGGTTATCCCAATCTATCTCAATCTATCCCACTTCTGACACCAATTTGTAATGGCCCGAGCGGTGGCGTTGTCGATAGGTGTGTGGGAGACACTTGATTGAGACACGATTTGATTATCTGAACGTTTTACTTTAGTCAAACGAGAGTTACAAGTAATATTAATTAAATACACTTCCAAGAGTGTTACTTCAGATTGACGACTTACTGACTTGTGTTACAGACTATTACTTACTGACTGCCCCTAGGAAAGAGCGGTGGTAACTATTTATACATAAAATCATTACTGGAAGGGGTAGATAAGTACCACGACCCTTGTTCCTTTATTAATTAATCATCTTACAACATTATTAACTAATCTAATGGTATACAAACATCATAAGTCTAATGAGAACATAAATTGATTATTTATCTACTTCATGGTGAATCCTTGAGAAAAAAGGTAAACAATATCATATGTCAGCTTTGGGATAAATTTGAAACACTGGTTTTGCTCGGAATTATTTACAATGTTCCAGTTTACATTCCAGCTGTCATATTTGTCTGTTTACCAATGTTATGGCGGTGGTGGTATGGTGGTATTTACAAGGCAGATATGAGTGGAAACGCCGAGAGGAACAGCACCCTAATTGCGTAACACATTATCAATCGGAATCTGAATCATTTTGAAGCAAATTGCTAATCCATTGCTGCATAAGTACGAAAAATTTGACTGCTCAACACGTAAATAACGCAATGAATATTGTTGAACTGTGAAAATGAAACCGATTCCGATTGATAATGTGTTACGCAATTGCCCCGCAGGACATTAGTGACTTTATTGGTAGTGTTCTTCAGAAAGTTTAGGTGCATGCTACTCGCAACCGGCGTACGTGTTTGAGAGTCTTTGGTCAACTGGACCCACACGAACTGGACCCGCGGGTCCCGTCGACTAAATCAAATTTTGAATAGGTCGACTGGACCCACTGCCAAATTTCATCATTACTACAATCAAGGAGTAAAACCGAATCTTTTATTTTTATGAGTTAAAATATACATAATATTATTATTCAATTAGGTGAAGAACAGGTTTTGCTGAGACTTTGTTGTTTTCGTTTTTTTTTTGTAATGATATGTATGTGGGTACTAGTTTATTTATTTATAAGTAAGCATAAAAAGTATGTATTAGGTATGTTGAAACTGTGTGTACATCACCCTAAAGGTTCATTAGAAAACCATCGTCAGACAGCATCTGTCTGGCATTAATGCTGAAATGAACCTTTTTGGCGCAGCCGTGAGGCACACACTATTTTTGTTGGAAACATTATTTTTATTTTGTATGTTTTTGTTTCACGAACTGTGTCCAAATAAACATTTTTGCTTTCTTTCTTTCTTTATGACCAGTTGTATGAACGTAAACGAAGTAAAATTTGCATGTAATGATCGTAGCAGTTAGCGTTCTGTAGTTCCTGTCTATCTCTATGGGAAGAGGGCGTGACTTTATATACCTACATAAACAATTGCCTACAGATAATAATGCAGAAAAGAAAAGGACCAAGGTAGTTTAAGCAACTACAGACCGCCTCCACATCACATCACACGCACACTCCACACCACACTTTTGGCTGTTTATAGCTATTTTCCCCATACAGTAATACGACTTGTTATTTCAACCTTCTACATTATGACCAAACCAATAGGGATGACGACTAACTTTTTTTTCTTCGTCTATCAGGTAGATTATTAAAAAGTATTGGGCACGTATTTTTTCTTTTTTCACATAATCAAAACATTAGAGAGATATATGGATTTGAAATGTAGCATGACGTCACGTGTTGGTACAATTTTTACCTACACGTGACGTCACGAGCCCCCACTCCCAAACTTTGACACGCTTTATCTTTGTAATTTTTTGGTTGATTGACACAAGAATAAATATGTGTCCATTATTATATTTTTGATAATCTAACTGACGGACTGTGTACTATTTATTATATTTATTTATTTATTTTTATTTATTTTATGTACACAGAATACTCCTTCTTTAATTTTTTTATGAATGTAGTACGAATAGTCTCCGAATAAAATGGCTGTGTGGCATCCGGTCGGACGGACACACGGACAGTCGAACAGCACCAAACGGACATAATGAAATTATAAGAACCCTTATTTTGCTACTTGGCTATGGAACCCTAAAAAGGCACCTTGTACCTACTCCATTTCTAATATTTTCCGAAACCCTACCAACAAGCTACCAACCTGCCATAATGTCAACTTAAAAGTTAAATGGAAGAAAGTTTTTTCCAACAAAGTTTCAGACACAGTTAACGTAGGTAGACGCACCCCGATCAACTTCGAGTCATAATAAATTTAAAGTTTTCCTTTACGGGTCAAGGGATTTTTAATAATCTGCATGCTACGATGAATAAATTATTGGATATTGAATAAAATTTCCAAAGTTTGACGTGGGTGCTTCATTTGTTTAAAGGAGAAAAGTTCCTGATTATTCTGATAAGCCATAGGTAGCTGAGTATTGGGGTGAATTATGTAATTCAAACCTATTTTTCGATAAAAAATAATGGTTTTGGAGATTACTTTTGTTGGTTAACATACAGGTTGTAATTTTAATCACCGCTTTCCTCTTAAGGGGTCATTGTACTCATCATTATGAACAACTTTTACTATGGGACAAAACCTGAAATCGTAAAAAAAAAATCAGCTGTTCCCTACATTTTGACGAGTTATGCGAACATAAATGTAGGGAACAGCTGATTTTTTTTTTCTGTATATTTGAACTAGCAAACTGATTTATTCGGGAATTATTTTTATTGATGTGATTGCAAGAATAGATAAGTTCGGAGAAGATGGCCGTACGGAAGAGATGGTCAATCACGAAAAATACCAATTTATTTCAGGTTTTAGCAATTTACCTGAAATCAATCAACTCAGCCTATCGCAGTCCACTGCTGGGCAAAGGCCTCTTTCATGCTGCGCCACAACACCCTGTCCTCCGCCTTCCGCATCCAGTTGGTCCCAGCCAACTTTTTGAGGTCGTCTGTCCATCTAGCTGGGGGCGCCCCACACTACGCTTGCCGATACGCGGTCTCCACTCCATTTACCTGAACTAAAACGATAATATTCATCCAAAATCAAAATAAAATGTGAAGGGAATAGTTAGACAATTATAATTTAAACTAGCTGCAGCCCGTGACTTCGTCTGCGTGAAATCCTATCCTATAACTAATATTATTTTTATAAATGCGAAAGTAAGTTTGTTTGTTACCATTTCACACCTAAACCACTGAACAGATCGTCCTGAAATTTTGCATATACGTTGTCAGGTGTACAGAAACCTTTCATCCCGAAAAAAAGTGCTGTTCCCGAGGAAAACAACAATACACGTGGCGCCATCTATTATTATAATAACGTTATTGTTGTTTTCCTCAGGAACAGCACTTCGGGATGAAAGGTACCCTATGTCCGTTTCTGTACTCCTGACAATGCATAATCAAATTTTCAGTGTGTTCGGTTCAGTGGTTAAGGCGTGATAAGGTAACAAACAAACAAAGAAACAAACTTACTTTCGCATTTATAATATCACAAGTTAGGATAGTTAGGATGTCGTCACTGCAAAAAATATCTCGCCACTAAATTACCAGACACATTTCATACTCCATTTAAATGCAGGGGCGTTAAACATTTTGCTAATAAATAAAATTCGCAGTGTAAAATGTACGTAGGTATTATTTATAATACCCACCTACATTTTACACTGCGAAGCTAAAGCTTTGCCCTTAATTGTTAAGCTTAATAACATTACGTAATTCAACCCTTGGTGTAATTACGAAAGGATAATCTCGTTACGGTTGTCGGCTAAAACTTTTATATAACTAAGAGTTTACAATTACGGCAATGACATTACACGTTTTGTGAGACTGTTTGAGTTTAGGTTACGTTACTAGTGTAGTAAAAAGATATGTGAGTTAAATTACTTTACTTTTTAGGGTCCAGTGGTAAAAACGGCTAATTACTCGATTCGCAGAAATTTACTCGCCCTAAACGGGCGAATAGGCAATTTTAAATAATAATATATTTTCTATAGGCGACTCGCACGAAGTCAATTTAGTTGTCCACAACTCCAGAAAATGTATGAGGCAATTGGCACATTTTGAACTTTATGCAATGAAGTTAAGAAAAAATACACGTTTTATAATATTTAACTCTTATCACTTCTGTGTAGGTACTAGTGTCCTTTTTTATACTTTCAAAAGTGACGATTCGCACGTTTCGGGCGAGTAAATTCGTGCGAATCGAGTATGAAGCCGTAAAAACAGTCGAGAGGGGACACTCGGTTGGAAAGAACTTCCTTTCAGTCAAAAAATTACACTTTTCGGTCTAGCTCTCGTTTTCCAAGTGTGCAGAGTACGTACGATATACTTCGCTTTTGGCGCAGCTTCGTCTGCCTGTCACGGATGAGCGGACCTTTCAAAAAGTTACGCAAGATTTTAAAAATATAAATTACCACTCACTCCAACCGAGAAAGCAAGCAGTCTCATCAAAGCAGTTTCTCATTACAAAAAACAAAGAAACATCGTGATTGGAAGTAGCAAAATGTTGTAGTTCATAGAAATACGTAAAGGAGCAGCTATTTTGAAACAGCAGTCTTGCAGTCGGCCGCCGTCAAACGTAAATAGAGCGAACCGAGTTATTGGCGCTCGAACGTTTATTATCGTTAGATATACAAAGCACAGGAGAAACCGAGGATACGACAAAGTGCCGAGAAAATTAGTTTCAGCGTTCAACGCAGTGTTATTAATGAAAACTTTATTTAGATCGCGAACTTCCTTTATGATTATTGATTGACTTTCAGTTTTTCGTTGTAATTAAATATCAGGTTGTTGCTGCTGTTAATTGAATAGTTTATCGTTTGATTAAGTAACTATACGTGTTGTAATGATAGTGGTGGTGGATGGTGGTGGTCAGATTCCCGGCCACCGTATGCGCGGTCCTGCGGACGGAGAGTAATGGGTAGCTTTCCGTCCGATCAGGACCAGGCCCGTGCCGGACGGCGCGTATGTGTTCCACGCGCGCCTCAAAGAGATGTCAGCATAAAGGAAGGGGCCCGCTAGGGCCGAAGCCTGCCGGGGTAGCGGGATCGTCCGAAAGGGTTACCGCTGCCCCGGAACATAAAGGGCTAAGGAAGGAACACGGGTGGGTTTTAGTCAGTAAGAGTCTGACACTCCCTTCCGCTCCACCCAGAGCGGGAGGAGTCATTAGATGATTTCCCATCCAAAAAAAAAAAAAGGGAGTGGGCCGTAATAACACGCGGGCCCAGTGCGGGTTGGCAGATGTCACATGTTTTCGAATTTTTAGTTCTAGAACATGCCGGTTTCCTCATGATGTTTTCCTTCACCGTTTTGAGAGCAGGCGTGATGAAATAATTTACACAAAGTAAAACGCCTGTCTGGATTCGAGCCTACGACCTATAACTCGTAAGTCGCGGCCGTTACCACTTGGCCATCACTGCTCCCAATGGCGTCAACACGAATCGGAAATGCGACTGTCTTTTGACACATACCGTGTTAAAAGATAGTCGCATTTCTGGTTCGTGTCTAACGATATTAATCTTTACCACTACCATCATTTTCATGTCAGCCATCACTGCAGCCGTTAGTATTAATAATAGCTTTACACATTCGAATCTCCTGTAATGTAGTGTTCACTTCTTTTTTAGGATTCCGTACCCAAAGGGTAAAAACGGGACCGTATTACTAAGGTTCGCTGTCTGTCCGTCCGTCTGTCAGTCACCAGAATGTATCTCAAGAACCGCAATAGCTAGAGAGTTGAAATTTTCACAGATGATGTATTTCTGTTGCCGCTATAACAACACATACTAAAAACAGAATAAAAGAAATATTTAAGGGGGGCTCCCATACAACAAACGTGATATTTTTGCCGTTATTTGTTCGATATTAATAACGGCAACAGGTAGACGCTTGAAATATTCACGGAATATATTCACTTTAAAAATAAATAATAAAATAAAATAAATTAAGGAGAACTCCCATACAACAAACGTGATTTTTTTATATATGTAGTGTAAATTATTGTACGGTGGTACGGAACCCTTCGTGTGCGAGTCCGACTCGCACTTGGCCTGTTTTTTTACTTTTATAATAATATATTAATATGATCTTTCACACAGTTTATCTCGTCAAAGGTCTGATAAATCTTTAACATTAATTTAAGAAATTCTATTAGTAACAAAATATACGTTATCTAACTTAATTATTGCTGTTTATTGAAAACCTCGTCAAACCGTTGATAAAATTAATTCAACCAATCACAGCAATGTACGCGATTTTGACAATTTGTTAGCATATTTTTGTGTCAATTTTCGTTTCAGAAACCCGGCGTGAGTCATTTCAGTAGTGTAGCTCAGGTATCCTGCTATTTAGGACGCTTCAATGCCGCGCCATCATAAATTTTGAGCATGCTCACGACCTTTCCAATTTACTTCCCATGCAGAAGCAAAAAGTAACTCTATTTCTAATTCACCTCGTGCCAATTTCGCTTTGGCATAGCTGGCACGAAGTCGAACATTGGGCATTAAACATTTTTAAAAGCCGGTCAGACACAGATGCGGCGTCGATTACACTTCAGCTAGTATTCATTTTTACGCTTTTTGGCGTTTGTCACCAGAAGGCCAATTCTCGTAGTTTAAAACGTTCCAATTAATCTAATCGCAGTCTCATCTCGGCGACAAACAAAATTATCAAAATGTAGAAAAATTTGTGATGGGAAAATCAAATCGATTCAGCGGCGTCTTTGAATCGATTTGATTTTCCCATCACTGAATAGTGCTTGTGGCGTCATAGTAGGTAGTCAAAAAATGGCACGCTTAGTATTCATACAGATCGTGATACTTGCGTTATCTAGGTCTATCTATATCTGTGTTTCTATCAGTCTAAGATTTTTTAAATTACATCAGTAGTCAGTACTTCTAGAGATTAATTTTCACAAACAATTTAGCCTCCATAAAATATCAGTTTACACTACAAATAAAAATAAAACTTAAAGCAAACCACGCAAAGAACTATTTTTATCCCCAATACCATTTTTATAGAGAATGGATGCTTGTATCCTGGTGGTCGACAGGCTCCATCGTTCACGACGACGCGGGATAGCCTTGTTTCGACATGGACATATTGGGAGCACAGCATCCAGCTGTATGATTAGCATGCCATCAAATCTGTGTTACCTGCTGTAATAAAGGGTTATCTTTTTAACGGACTTCAAAACAGGAGGAGGTTATATGTGCGTCTCTATAGGTTTTAAATTATTTTTTCAAATGCAATTTTTTTTTTTATATTTTTGAATACTAAAATAGCGACCGCAGAATAAATGTCCAATCATATTCGGCTCGGAATATTATGACTAATGTCAAAACTCCCGATCCTCTTACATTGTTGGACTGATAAATCGGATATTATGAAACGAGTATTATGTAGCTCGTGGCAGTGTAACTTCTGTAGTACATGAAGTTTCGCCACATTGACATTCAATAGGCAATGGCGACACGATATTGCATTTCTGATCCCCAAGTTAATCTCAACTTTGATGGCAACTCATCTATAAATCAAAAAGACGGACTATGCAACATGGTACTATTAATATTTTTGAAGTGAAAACTTCTATAGGCGCGGGGTATTTTTTGAGATGGGAAAAAACCATTGAATTTGCGCCACTGTTACCGTAATCGACACCTCTTCGGATGTGTTCGGCTGTCCTCGGAATGTACTCGGTTTTAATGTATTTCCGATATGTCAGTGAGTGATGGCAAAGTATTATGTTTATGTTTTGTTTATTTAATGATTCAAAAAATACACACGTAATTGTTCAAGTTTTCACTTCTGTCGGCACTCCCGGTTTCTTTTAATTTTGTCTGATCGCTGCGGGTTTATTAATTTTCTGCGGATCTATTAATTCTTGGCCAGATGAATGTAGTGACAGCATCTGGTGTTGTTTATTTTGTAAGCAGAGTCAAAGGACAAAAGTAAATAAACTGAAAACATTTATTTCAAATACTAGCTTCTGTCCACGAATTTGTCCGCGTGAGATTTCTTGTTTTATTTATAAAACTAGCTGCGGCCCGCGGTTTCACTCGCATAATAGTGTCGATCCCGTGGGAATATCGGGATAAAAAGTATCCTATCTGATGTATAAGCTATATTACTGTAAAGTTTCATCAAAATCCGTTCATTAGTTTTTGCGTGAAAGAGTAACAAACATCCATCCATCCATCAATCTATCCTCACAAACTTTCGCGTTTATAATATTAGTTGGATACTAGCTGACCGAGCGAACATCGTACCGCCCCGCCAGCCGTTCTGCCCCCGCTTTTTAAATCCCTGATATCTTCTAAGATATTCATTTTAATGATATGCTATAAAGTACAATTTTGATTTACACAAAATGCGCAACGTATCTAATGTATTTAATTGGATAAGAAATAATACCGTATTGTTTAAAAAAGCTTGGTAAATAACCCATAATTTTTTGTAATATGAAAAATGGTTACTGTGAGTTACCGTGCGTTCCGAGGCACGGAGAGGTCTTGGTATGTAAAGATGGTCACCCATCCACGGACCAACCGCGGCAAGCGTAGCTTTTTTTTTATTTGAAATGGACTTGCTCTTGACTGTAGTCTAGGTCAAAGGTGACAGAGACAAAGTCGACGATGGAGCGAGCTTATCCAGAAGAAGCCTGTTCACTCTCACTTTGAAGAGATTTGGGTTGTATGCGCTCGGAAAAACAGGCGCAGCTTAACCTGATCGATCGACTCGTGCGGCTGTTATTAGTTAGCCACAAAATCTTAGTAAGAGCACGAAAAGCCAGTAACTTCGTCCATAACTACGGGAGAGTAGACGCCAAGGGGCGGCTCGCATCGCAGCCCTATTTATAATAGGTACCCTTTCTCTTCCTTAGGCAGATATACCTATATAACCCAGATTGCCAGGACCGCCTTATCTAACTGTCTCAAAAGCCGTGATGTGAACCAACCTATATCAGTTGTGACACTTTCAGGTTGCCGGCAGGATTGCACCGAAAGTTAACCGGAGTTAAGGCAAAGTTGCCTTGTGTCTCGAAAAACTTTAATATTGTGTTACAGATATCTACGCTTTGGAGTTTACGTGATTAATCTTTTAAGAGAGTTTGTGAGTTGAGGTTGTGTTTTAGTGACGCAATCAGGATGAAAGTTCATGAATATTTAGTGATTTTGTATGTGATTTATTTTATTTCAGAAAAATGCATATGCATATTCAGCCTTTAATGTTCCTATTGGTAGGACACAGGACTCCTCTCTTGTAGACGGAGTGGGCTGTAATCTACCACGGGAGCCCAGTGCGGGTTGGTACTTGTCACACCTCTTCCAATTTTTAGTTCTAAGACATGCCGGTTTCCTCACGATGTTTTTTCCTTCACCGTTTTGAGAGCAGTGGTGATGAAATTATTTACACAAAGTGAAGTGCCTACTTGGGTTCGCAACCACGACCTACAACTCGTAAGTCAGGGCCGTTACCACCGGGCCACCACTGCTTCAAAAGTATAAGAATGTATAATCACTTTTTGTTTTGTTTTGGTCTCACATTAAATAAAAAAAGTAACACTAATTTCTTATGGTTTATTTGTAAGTACGAGCCCATGAACTTTGCCTGGTATGGGCCTACCCCAAGTCTTTCCATTAAATCTTTTTCTGCTCCGTCTCGAACTATAGTGTGCGCGGAACTAGTTGGCCGTGCCTTAGGTATGTGAGCGGTTGAACGGAGGGGCGGGGGCGCATTACTCAGTACGTGCGTTGCAAACCGCCGCCTCATCCCTGTCCCCACCTCAGTGGCCAACTAGTTCCGCGCGGACTATAGCCTTCGCGTTATAGACAACCGTACATCATTAGTAACAGCCGTCAGACACCGTCTTTATACCGTAGCAATAACGGCGATTTTCGTATCACAAGTGTTTCCAGAGATATGTGTCCAAGTCATCCCGCTAACTCTTTCTAGGCTGATCTCGGCCGCACCGTCTATCTTCAGATACTCATTGTTTAGCGTTTGATAAATTAAATATCAGGTTGTCAACTAATAACATAGCTCTAGAAAATTCAATGTTATTTTTTAAAAAAGCTCAAAGGAATTCCATCTCTTTAATTAAGTTTAGCATAAAGGTGTAACCCGTCCTAACAAAAATGCTTTGTTAGAAAGCGTAACACTGAAATTAATGAAGTTTCACACATTTCTAGAATTCTTTTCACGAAAATGTCACCTACATTTTCTATGCCACGTTTTAAGTGTTAAAAGGTAAAAACAAAATGTTTTATAGAGCATCTGTATTGTTTCTTTTTAAAGAAATATATATTTCATGCTGTTCGTAGCAGTTTCTCATTCTAGTTAGGGGAGTTTTTGTAAAAGATAGTGCTGGTGACATCAATTTAGGGTTCTTAGAAATTGTAAGCTGTTGAAGAAACTCAGACAGAAGTCAACCGTCCACTGCTATGTAGGATTTACACGAAGAGGTTCCCGTGTTAGCTGCACAGTTTACCTATTTGTTTGTGTGTCACGCATTGTGGCTTGGCCGTAGGTTACAGTATAGGACCCCACCTATATTTTTACACAAAGCGACGCTAAGTACACGTGCGTAGCTTAGCCATGGACTGCTATGGAGCAGCGCCTTAATACATGTTGGAGACCTTTATTTAGTTCAAATGTTCGATTTTCTTTTTTTCAGATCTGACTTTATCCAAAATAAATAATCGAAAACAAGACATTTTTGTCTATAAGCCGACCGCTTAACTGAGACGTTGCCTTTTTTTTTTTTTTTTGTTTTGGGTGGGAAATTATCAAATAACGTCTCCCGCTCTGGGCGGAGCGAGAGGGCGTGTCAGACTCTTTACTAACTAAAACCCACCCGTGTTCCTTCAGTTGCCTGTGCCAGGGGCCACGGTATCTCTTACGAACAACCTGCGACCCTGGCAGGCATCGGCCCTAGCGGACCCCGTCAGTTAGTGCTGACATCTCTTTGAGGCGCGCGTGGAACACAACGCTCCGTCGTCGACCCGGGCCCAGGTCCTTACCGGACGGCGAGTAACTGAGACGTTGCCTGAAGTAGCAGCGCGGCATGGGAGGGGTGTGCTGACGTAATGCGAGAGCTCAGAGATTCGTCAACTTCTGACAACTATCACCCCTCCCGCACCGCACGGTTACCTCAGACGACGTCTCAGTTAAGCGGTCGGCCCATAGTGGACGCAAGCATAACTACTAAGTAGGAACAAATTGTTATGAGCGAATTAGATGCGTCAATGATTGTTCGGCATATAGAATCGGCCTCGTAATTGCTTTACCACTTTTAACACAAATTTTCAGTAAATTGAAATTCCGTTAAGGTTAGAAATATCTAACTGTCACATAGACAAATAGCCCTTGTTGTTTTATGACGTGTCACTTGCACGTCATAAAACGACACGATGACTGTGAGTTAGATATTATTTCGACACCCGGTAGTACGTTCCCATAGGATAATTTCCGACCACCACGCGACGAAACCGCGGGCAAAAGCTAATATTTCATGACGCAATTTGTATGGACATACTAAATTACTAAGTTATGAAACACTAGCAGCGCCCCGCGGTTTCACCCGCATAAGTGTCGATCCCGTGGGAATATCGGGATAAAAAGTATCCTATGTGTTAATCCTGGTTATAAAATATCTTAGTGTGATAGGTCACTATGTGTTTAATATCACTTACACAACCCTTACCTATTAACTCAGACATAATATACTGACATTTTAGGGATAACTCGGCCTTTAACAATATTACTGTGAATCATTATTTATAAATAGATAATTGTTTCTCGTGAGATTGATCTAGGTTTAGAGTATTTGATTTAATGATGAATGTTTAATAATTATTCATGTAAAAGTAGATACGTCTAGTTTAATGTTATGGAAGTATTTCTGCGCATTTCATTTTATAAAGTTTGTGTGTGTGAGTTTATATGTTTGTTACTTCTTCACGCTCAAACGGCTGGACCAATTTTGATAAAATTTTGTATGGAGATAGCTAACACCCTGGATTAACATAAAGTCTACTTTTTATCCCGATATTCCTACGGGATCGACACTTACGCGGGTGAAACCGCGGGGCACTGCTAGTATAATATTATAAACGCGAAAGCTTGTGAGGATGGCTGGATGTTTGTTACTTTTTCACGCAAAAACTACCGAACGGATTTTCATTATGAAACTTTACATTAATATAAACTTACAGTAATAATAGAAGCCTATGTGTTAATCCAGGGTGTCAGCTACCTCCATACAAACTTTTATCAAAATTGGTCTTGCCGTTTGTGCGTGAAGAAGTAACAAATATACAAACACACTCACAAACTTTCGCCTTTATAATATTAGTGTGTTATTGTGATACTGAGATTTTCTTTACTGTAGTCAACGTGGCAGTTCATTACCTACAACTTCGCAAATCAAAGATTCCACGAGCCTGTTATTTGTACAGACGCCAGCACATCAACCTACACCTAACTGTCAAATTTTCCCAATCAACATTGAACCTTATGCTTTAGCGATAAAGTTGAAAATCTATTACAGAAATCTGACAGATTGTAGTAGGTTGATGTGCTGGCGTCTGTACAAGAAACTAGCTCTAGCCTAGAAATCCCTATACTTACAACGTAATAACTTTGGGAAGTATAACATTTCTGACCGTTAACGGTAAATGTTTCATGGCAGTCTGTTTGTGTTGGTCAAAGTTACGATGGAACAAACATAGTAACTGTTTAACTTACAACGATACTTTACCCGCAGTATCTGGTAAACAATTAATATTACGTACAAAACAAAACACTAAAACCAAGGGAGGATAAAAGTTTAACCACAGAGCAAGGAGAATATTCGAATGCTGTTTTTGGAGACGATATTATCAATACTTAGGTACTTTCCGTACTAACCAAGTGTGTCATCAGAATCGGCCTATAAGGTTCCCACTACTGGGACACAGACCTCCTCTCTTCGAGAGAGAGCGGGCTATAATCTACCGCGCGTGCTCAGTGCGGGTTGGTAGCTGATGTCACATGTCTTCGATTTTTGGTTCTAGGACATTGCGATTTCCTTACGATATTTTCTTTCACCGTATTGAGAGTAGTGATGATGAAATAAATTACATAAAGTAAAGCACCTGCCTAGGTTCGAGCCCACGACCTACAACTCAGAAGTCGCGGCCGTTACCACTGAGCCACCACTGCTCACTAGCGTGTCACCGTTCACTCGCAAATGATCCGATCCAGCCTGTCCCTTGCTATCCTCCTCCAGCAACTCCTCAAGGTCATAGCACACGTATCAAATCGGAAAGGGATCGTTACCGTATCAACTCGAGCCGTTCAGTATTCTTTGTATGAAACTCCCTACTGCAACGCACACTAATCGGGATCATAACATAATCGCCTCGCCTCGGGACAAGCTCACGAACCAGGGTCGGTGCGTTACGGCTCGTCGTTCTAGCGCTTACGTCTCTCCGTACCCGAGCTTACGTCTCTTTGTCCACCCTTGCTTCTCTTACCCCTCCCGCGGCCTGCCTGCTGCACTATCATCCGGAGCGGTCGGGGAGCCCTAAGCGCGGCGCCGCCTAGGCGTAGCCGAGTCGACGCTTACGTTAGGTTGACAAAAGTTTGACGCCCAGGCGAAAGGTTATACGGTGATGAACCCTTTCCGAGTTGATATGTGTGAAGATATGACCTTTAAGCTGAGGTCCGTACCCCACAGGGAATGCTCTTAGATTGTAGTCGCTTAGTTTATATGTTTTATAATTTATTAAGGCATCCACAGGAAAGCCTGTCGGTTAAGCAGCCGACAACCTCCTAGGTAGACCTGCAAGATGCCATTGAAAAATAAAACGTTAACTCGCACTTTAACACAAAATGATGTATAGAAACTGATGACTTGGAATAGGTGTCAGTGACAGCAGTTTTGCGTTCAACACACTTTTTGCGCCATGTTTTTATTTTTTTTATTTTTGTTTTGTAGTTATTGCCGTCTCCAGACGCTGTCCGTGCGACGATTCCGTGGTCTGTGAGTTAAACAATAAAAAATTGCGGTCAATTTATATTTTACAGTCAAGTTGTAAGGGACGGGCTGTAAGACAAAATTGTAGTTTAGTTTTTAAATGGAACCAAAAACTATGGACGTGTTCCGTCTCTGTATGTATTGCGGTTGCAACACTTAAGGATAGCAGGTCCCTAGGAATCATTAAGTTGCGTTTGGCCTAATGAAATGTTTATTTCTATTTTCTTATTGATCTAAATATAATGTTCCCACTATTGAGACACAGGTCTCCTCTCCATAAGATGGGATTGTTGATATATATCACTAACTAGCAGCGCCCCGCGGTTTTACCCGCATAAGTCTCGATCCCGTGGGAATATCGGGATAAAAAGTATCCTATGTCCTTTCTCGGGACTCAAAGTATCTCTATACCAAATTTCATATAAATCGGTTCAGCGATTTAAGCGTGAAGAGGTAATAGACAGACAGACACACTT
The DNA here is from genome assembly GCA_914767645.1 of Hydraecia micacea. Lineage (NCBI taxonomy): Eukaryota > Metazoa > Arthropoda > Insecta > Lepidoptera > Noctuidae > Hydraecia > Hydraecia micacea. The sequence continues at coordinate 3,942,237 of OU611783.1, read as the reverse complement.
TCGAATCTATAATATTAGCATAGTATGGATTCCGTTTTAACCCACTTGTTCGCAAGTTAGCTAAATATGGTCTCGCAGAATGAGACTGAAATAATTGAATTTTATTGATAAAGTATGTACTAACTTTATTGTTTAAGTAGTCCCACATTTAAAATGTACCACGAATCTGGTCCTTAAACAGCCCCTTAAGACCACAAAATTAATTTGAGCTCTTCATAAATTCTCAATTTAAAATCAGAATTTAATGAGCGCTTGAAATACCACGAAAGACCGAATCAAAGGTTAGACAAACACTCCGCCCTCTAAATTCTGAAATAGCGCAAGGGTTTGCAACCCCTGAAGAACCCTTGAGCGTAGAGTTACATTATTCTACGACAGATCTCAAATATCAATGGATTCGAGAATTGGGAACATTGAGTAGTAACAAAATCCTTTTTTTTTGGTGAAAGATGATAAAGTTGTAACGTTATTTTTTTAAGGGTTTTTTGTTGAATTTGAAGAAAAATATTTTTAGTAATAGAAAAACCCTCTAACATTGAGATTCGGATTTCTAACTGAATTTCTCGTCCATAAAAAGTTTAAATTCAAGTCGCCGCGCCGTATCATCTCAATGACAATCAATGTCAGAAGCTTGAATAGTTTAGTGAAGTAGATTAAAATGCGAACATGCTAAAATACGGAAACTGTTGCTCTATTGTGGTTTCACACTGTATCTACTAGCTGGAGCAGTGGTGGCCAAGCGTAAATGGCCGCGACTAACGAGTTGCATGTAGGTCGTAGGTTGGAACACCCAGACAGGCGCTTTACTTTGTGTAAATAATTTCATCATCGTGGGGAAACATCGAAAACATCTTGAGGAAACGAATCTAGAACCAAAAAACTTGAAGACATAAGACATCTACCAAATCGGACCGAGCCTGCGTCGTGGACTAAGGCCCACTCCCTCTCACCGAGAGGAGAGCCTGTATCCCAGCAGCAATATAGGCTGATTATGCTAACTCTAGGTATACACAGACACCAGTCCGTTTCACTGGACCTGCATGTCCATTCCGTGCTTCGAAAGACCACCAAGAAAACAAACAGCTCTTTTATCAAATTAAATTACAGTCGATAACATGCTTCGGTTTCTTACATAATCAGCCTATAATGTTCCCACTGCTGGGATACAGGCCTCCTCTTTGTGAGCGGGAGTGGGCCGTAATCCACCACGCGAGCCCAGTGCGGGTTGGCAGATGTTACATGTCTTCGAATTTATGGTTCTAGGACATGCTGGTTTCCTCACGATATTTTCCTTCACCGTTTTGAGAGCAGTGGTGATTAAATAATTTACACAAAGAAAATCGCCTGTCTGGGTTCGAACCTACGACCTACAACTCGTAAGTCGCGGCCATTACCACTTGGCCACCACTGCTCTCGGTTTCTTACTAAACTTCAACTATATCCGACAATCCTGCATACTTATCTCTATTGTTGACTGTACAACGCACTTTACAGACATTTTCAAAGAGTTCCTTAATGTCTCTTGATACCATAATTTATTCGAAAATTCGACGCCAAATCGCAAACAGAATACGCAAGATCATTTAAACAAACGTTTCGAGAGTCATTAGGTAATTTCGTCTTTAAATTATTAAGCGTGCAAGTGGATAATAAATTCAATGAATACAGTATAAATTGCTCGACAACCCACCGTAGAACGATACCCCTAACTAATTATACTGAGTGGCAATTCTCGGATAAATACGTACCTACGTATCTCCTGATGCTTTTACAGAATGAATTCTAAAATGTGGTGCAGACAAACGTTTGATGTTTTACTGTAATTAGGTGTGGATCTCAGACCAACAAAAAAAGATAGACAGCGCGCCACAAACATCAAAAGTGAAGCCATAAAACCGTGCTCCTGCAAGTAAACATACACGCTCACGCACACACCTACACTAAAACCATGCTCATTGCTCTTAGTTTGTCACAAGTCGTCGTCAAGATAACATAGATTTAAAAAATATAATTATGCCTTCCTGTGTAGTGAAAAGTTGCAAAATCACACAAAAAGTCTCACGGAATCGCTTTTCACTTATAAGTACTTGAAATAACATCGTTTCTTTATTATTTATCTATGAATTTTAGGTTACTTGGAACAAAAAACCTCAACGAACGAAAGCAGTGACATAAAGTGCGGAAGTTGCCATAAGACGATTTAAAATTTCCCCATTCGATTAATCTAAGTACACATATAAATATGATTTCTTACTTCGAGTTATATTCCCATTTTCTTTTTATATGTATTTAATATTTTAGGTTTCCAATTAATAATGAAATTAAAAATAAATAATATAATAATATGTAATAAAGTTTTTTTTTTTTTTTTTTTTTTTTTTTTTTTATAATATCTATGTATATCTAATACTAAAAATTACAAAATTAAATCCTAACTTAACTAAAACTATACAGAAACTAAAATATAGCGTCGAAAAATTCATCCGCATCGCTGTCGACTGGTAATGTTCCCAAGAGACTGGCGGCATTGCCACGTTGTATGTAATAAAGTTGATTGAAAATATGAGTTGTTTTTTTTTAATAGAAGTCCTAAAATCTAAACAATTGAGGTACTATACCATACTCAACAATACTCGTACAATATTATACTAGTTCCTACCCACACAAATATCCCCAAATTATAGGGAAAAAATTTAACAAATGGCAACCCTTCAATACACACATAGATAAAAAGGTGGCTTCACTTTTAATGTTCGCGGCGCGCTGTCTATCTTTTTTTGTTGGTCTGAGGTGTGGATATGCATAACCAATACGGCCTTATTACAAAACTCCAGGTTTAAACCATCGAGTAATTTTTGAATTTCGAAGTCTGACAAAGTTAAGTTCTAATTACAAAAACTAACGTCAAATACGAGTCCAAGTTGTCAATTTGCATTAAGAACTTTACCGTGCTCTGTATAAAGTTTATAATACAATAAGCAGTCGAAGGTTTGGGCTTGGACCAAAGTTAGAACTCGTTTTGTAATAAGACGGGAGTTTGGTGAAATTGGACCTTTGTAAAGTTGTATTTTGTGTTTGATTAGCCACACGGGTTGCTCTAAAATCATAATCAGAAGGTAATTTTAATAATTTTATTATTATCTCAACTGTTCAATACTTTCTTTATAAGATAAAGATATTTTATTTTGCAAATATGGGTACAGTATTTATGGTGATGGTGATATAGGTTCAGTCATATTTTATTTATTTTTTTATTGCTGAATAGGCCCGTTCTTGACCTCGATCACGCCTGATGGAAAGCGCCACCACCACCACCACTAAACTAATCTACCAAACAGAACAAAAAACAAAGCAAAACGAAACACAATTCTTATTTTAAACATTAAAGACAGAAGTTTATTTTTTCATTTTATTTTTATTTTTTTTAAATCATGAATACGCTATAGTATGCTTTGATTGTCGAAAAGCTACGAAACCTTTTTTAAATAGCTATAGCGAGAATTATTTTCAACTTTAAGGTATTTTATCATAATAGGTATAATATGATTGGAGACATATAGTAAACACTTTTTGTAGTTAAGTTTCAGATTATTTTAAAGTGTGCAGGTTAGAGATTGTTTCATGATTTCAAAATGTTGTCAAAATAAATAATGACAAAACAAATTAATATGTATTATTATCTCAGTTAGTTTTTACAGAATAACCTATTTGAACATAATCAAATAAAAAACCGGAAAAGGACAAATGCGCAAATTGCTTAATTCATACTTTTAATAGAAAACTGCCTCGATATCATAATTTCAAAAGGGTAACTCGGGTTTACTCAGGCTAATGAAATGCCTTGGGCGCAAGGTAATACACACCAGTTTGGCACAAGATAATAATAATATGATGTGATAGATATTCCTTTATTTCATTATTTAAATATAAATTATATTTTTAAATATAAGTATATAAAATATATAAAAACATTTAAAAATATAAAAAATAGTTGCCCACCGGTATCGGGAACAGAGTCCAAGCTACCGGCGGTCAGGGCTCCAGAGAGAGAAACCTCTTGACAATGCGGGCCGTGTCCAGAAGTACCGCTTTCTGAATCAAGCCCTTGATCCAGCTGCCTAACGAGAGCCTCCTTAGGTGTTGGTCGAGGCTCTTGGCTATTAACCCATTGGCAGTCACGACTATTGGCACAATGATCGCTGAGTCCACATCCCACATGTCGACAACCTCGCGAGCCAAGTCAAGATACTTGATAGATATTTATCATTATCGTGTGAAATTGATCCGTATTATGATAAACAGAGTATACACTCCCGGACTCCTAAATCCCTCTCACCGAAAGGAGGCCTGTCCCAGCAGTGGGAAAATTATAGGCTGATTATGTTGTTGTTATGTTGGAGTTCTAAATCGAGCGACCCTGCACTTTTTGTATAGAAGTATAGCTTTTTAAATGATCGTGATTTATAACTCGGAATTGTAATGATGCCATGCAAAACGATGGCCAGTATGTCGGCTTCAGAACTGCATATTTATTAATACAAACTTTTTCTTTGATTTATCATTATTTTAAATTTTTAGGCCTTTGAAGGTCATAACACACATATCAACTCGGAAAGGGATCGTTACCGTATCGCCATTCGCTTCGGAGTCAAACAGGCGTAACCAAAGCGGATCAAAAGCTCCGAGCTACGCGATGCCGCACGTTCGGCTCGCCGACCGCTGGTTGGTGGTGCTGCAGGCAGGCCGCGGGAGGGGTGAGATGGTCAAGGGTGGATGAAGAGACGTAAGCTCGGGTACGGACAGACGTATATAAGCGCAGGGACGACGAACCGTAACGCACTGCACCGCGGTTCGTGAGCTTGTCCCGAGGCGAGGCGATTACGATTCCGATTAGTGTGCGTTGCAGTAGGGAGTTTCATACAAAGAATACTGAATGGCTCGAGTTGATACGGTAACGATCCCTTTACGATTTGATATGTGTGCTATGACCTTAGACCTTATAAGAAAAAGTACGATGGCTCGATTTAGGAGTCCGCGATTGTTTTAGCTTACCTAAAACATTGAAAGTTTTTTTTATGCATGTATCATACATAAGGATTCAGTCTGATTTTAATTTGATTGACATACATAGGTACCTAATTATGCTCAATGTTGCATACTGTTGATACTCATGCAATATTCCAAAATTCACTAAAAAGTGCAAGGTTTTTCTGACTCCTCATTAGCGTTAGTGTTATTATCACTGAACTGCTTCAAGAATCAACAGAACAGATTTGATTTGATTTGTTTTTTTTTTTTTGTGATTAAATATCTCCAAGCCATTTGATACAATCCCATCTACCAACCCGCACTGGGCCCGCGTGGTAGATTACAGCCCACTCCCTCTCGAAGAAAGGAGGCCTGTGTCCTAGCAGTGGGAACAACTCAGGCTGATTATGTAAGGGCTCTGTTCCATAACTGTCTGTGGCTAAGCTACACACATTTAAATTGCATCGCTTTGTATGAAAATGTAGGCAAGACCATTTACTGCGACACACGACGATCGGTATGGATGCGTGGCTGGTAAACAAATGAACCGCACAGCTACTGTCATAAAGCTCTCCATGCACATCTTACGCAGCAATGAAATTCAGCCTTCATCCTTTATAAACCTACGCGAAAACAAACCTATCCATCTTTAACCACGTGTCAGATATACAAATTCAAAACAAGTACAAAGCTAAGCCTCGAATTAACATAACTGGCAACATCAATATTATAAAGCCAATATAGTAGGTACAAGACAAACAAAGGCTAATCTGGGTACGTGAGAGGTGAGAGACACATTATGCCAACGCGAGCCGTACACCTGATCTGGCATCTCGTACGTTGTCGGCCGAACTAAGCCGATCGAACCAAGCGAATGTAGAAGAAAGTGAGTATGTACACCTACCTATCCGATGTCATCGGACGATGTCGGTTGAAGATCTTTTTCATAGATTATTTTATATTTTGTGGATTTGAAACGTTTTAGGCCTTGTAGACTGTAGATTTGTAGACCATTTCCTATTTTATTAAGTACTTGGTACTTGTTGACAGGCCTACACTGTCCTTCCATACCTTTTTTGTCGTCGTGGGGAAACCTCCAAAAGGCACCCGACCTCCGGGGAGGAAGGTTGCGGAGTGTGGGATTTTATCTGACTAAAACCACCCCGGTGACCACCATCAGCACATAGGGGTGGTCCCAGTTCTTCTTAAAAGACCAATTCCGGAACCCCACCGTGCAACGCCTGTAAGGCACATCCCTGGGGAGACTGTAAACGGGCCTCTCCAGAGCCTCGATATGCACGGTAGCACGTGATCACTGTGCCACCGACTTACCTGGGGTCACTTGGTGGGCGCACAGAGTCCCCACTCTGTGCATCCGCGACCCCAAAGGTACTACTACCTTAATTGCTGAGCTGGTTTCGGCGTATTAGGCGCCAAGGTGGTTGCCACCCCGACGCCTCCTTCTTCAAGCAGGATCAGCCCTCTCCTGATCCCGCTCAGCGGCCTCCTTCTTGACCATCACGGTCTCACAGAAGGAGGCTACTTCCGTCCAATTCTGTCTCTGCCAGCATAGCCCTCACTAAATAAAGCCGGCAGAGACAGGTCTCGTCCTCCCATACCTATTAACACTGTAATTTGAAAACATTGTAAATGCCAATTATTTTTAAAACAGTAACCTTGGAGTACGTACGTGCATATTCCGACCGATGGCGGATTAGGTGTACGTGATAGCCGTAAGTGTAGAGTCAACAAGCGATGGAGTAATAAACTTCGTTAGTGCTGAACAATGTAGACTGTAAGACATTGTTTATGAAGTTGAATTCTGATGAAGGTGGTAAAATGAAAAACAAGGGAATGTGGATGACTAAACCACTTGCGTTTCAGCAACATAGTGGAAAAATACCTACATTTATTTACATTTTTGACCTGATAACGTTTTATAAATCGATGAACAAAAAAAAGCATGACTCATTGTCACGTTCCGCCTGAGCCGAGCGTGCAAGCGAGAGCGTGGAACAAGTGATAGAGAGGCACGATCGGCCTAAGCGTTCGGCTTGTGACGTATCTATCTGATGTTATCTTATGACGTTATCACGTAAAATATCGTCCGTAAACCGACTTTACAGACAATCAATTTTTTCTTTCAAAAACGGAAATAAAGCCCTTTAACGTCCTGAATCCACATCTATCATCTACCAGTTACAACATCAGTAAATAGCCTGACGTACCAATATGGCATCGGTATCGAAATGTTTTTCATTTGAAAAGTGGAGCTCATATACTAAAGTTCGAAATGTGGGTGTCCTATTATAATAATGGGTGTAAAAAGAAGCTTGACGAAGCCGAAAATCACTTATACTCTCCGTCAACCTGATTTTTTGTACTGGACCATGCTTGGGAATCTTCAGGTTATTGAGATATTATAAGTCAAAGTTCCAACTTTTTTTAAACTTTTTTACACGACAACTAGTTTTAATGTTATAACTTAACTTTAAATACGAGCACAACTCCTGGTCTATTGTATGTACCCAAAAACAAATTGTTTTGCGTGAGTTACAGAGTGCGCTGTCGTAAACGGCGATTTTTCACACCAAAAACAAAAGTCGTTTCCCTGCAATATTTTTTCTCAATGTTACTTAGTTTGAATTACTGAATGCGTAGATAACGGTTGTGTGATGGGTCATTTTATAACCTGTACAAGGTGGTAAAAAAGTCGTGGATCAAACGAAATAGGGAGATAAAGGAGGTCCACCCCCGGGGCCTAGCGCCAGCGCTCACGCTCACCCAGCCAGCAGTACACAGGACTGAGCGCGAAAGTGGCAGTTTACGATTTTTTCACGTAAGCCGGTGCGATTTTTGGCACGCTAAGTAGTTGCTCTTGCGTTATCTAGGTGTATCTATATCTGTGCATTTACCCATTTACCTTTATGGTTAAACCGTCATCCTTGCCACTTGCTACTTCTTCTTAGCGTGTCGTTTGCAATCTATATGCAGTCAGCCCAGAATTGGGCTACGAGCTTGGCACCTTAAGTAGCGTTCATCAACTCCAGTAGCGTGCAGACAACAGGAGACGCTGGACACGATATAAAGTGCCCTATTGTTTATACAATAGCGCCATATTTACACTCCAGGGCAGTCATCTGTAAATCTCCACCTGAGCAGGTTGTCTTTTTTCGGCTTACCTGATTCCGAGGTATATTTAAAGACTTCCAGATAAACCAAGGCAACTCATGTCCAGGTGCGAGATGTCCAGCCTGCAGGTGGAACGATTGGGTTTGGTAGGGAAGCACTATCGCGGCTCAGCTTTAGCCTTTCCTTAGACCGCCCTTAGGCTTGTTACTTTTAAAAGGAAGAAAAGAAAGTAAATACATTTATTTAGCACAGATTAAAAAACACATAATACACCAGATATACAGCGTTGTTGGAAAAAAATCAACAACCTCTTAAGAGGTAATTGTACTCAAATGTAGGGAACAGCTGATTTTTTTTCGCGATTTTAGATTTGGTCTCATAGTAAAAGTTGTTCATAATGATGAGTACAATGACCTCTTAAGAGGTTGTTAATGTTTTTCCAATAACCCTGTATACATCAGATAGCAATAAATAAAAATCAAATAGAAAGTTTAAATTCCGATGTAAGAAATTAGCAGGAAAGTGTTCCTCACGGCTGCATCAAAAACTGCGCTAAACTGCGTTTTAATGCGTCACTTATCTAATTCTGTATTCTTTTATGAAAGAAAAATGAAAATGTCATAGTAAATGAGGCCTGAGTTACCTTTTTTTTTTTTTTGTTGCGCGGTGGATATCCTCATGGACTTCCTCCATCACGGGGGGGGGACAGAGGGGCATGCCGGACTCTTACCGGCTAAAACCATCGCGGTGTTCCACCTCTACCTATGGTCGGGGGTGCGGGATTTGCATAAGCATTCACCGCTCCCCCGACAGGCCTGAGTTACCTAAGCAGATCTATTAGACTAGGTAGATACACCCATGAAATTATATACCATAGTGAATTTACCTTAAAGCATAAGCGGTATAAGATACATTGAAGCGCTTCAAGCATTGGAAAGTTCTGAGTTTAAGCGCAAGTTCTGATGATAAGCGCTTGAAGCACGATTTATTAATGCTCCATATACCGTCTTACGTACTGAAAACAAGTAGGAATGTAATTCAAAGCGTTGTTCATTTCGGAATTTCAGTATCGTAGATCCCAATTTTTGTTTTTAGTATATACATATTATAATACTTCTTAAAAGTGTCAGGGGCTTGTGGCTAAGTAATAACAGCCGCACGAGTCGATCGATCAGGTTAAGCTACGCTTGCCGCGGTTGGTCAGTGGATGTGTGACCATCTTCACATCCAAGACTCCTCCGTGCCTCGGAAAGCACGTTAAGCCGTTGGTCCCGGCTGTCATTCGTGGATCTTTGACAGTCGTTACGGGTCGTCAGTAGCCCTGTCTGTCTGACAACCAGTCTTACCAAGGTATATCGTATTACCCAGTAACTGGGTTGTGGAGGTCAGATAAGCAGTCGCTCCATGTAAAATACTGGTATTCAGCTGCATCAAGTTAGACCGGGAGCCGACCCCTACATAGTTGGTAAAAGCAAATAAAAACCCGGATGAGGCTGGCACAGGAGCGTGGAGATTGGCACAAGCATAGAGGTTTATGCCCAGCAGTAGGTGAAACCTGGCAGTGAATGATGGATTCCTACCTCCGTCTTAACCTCTCACACGTTTGCCCGCCTACCTTTCGAAACACCCCACGCATCGGAGTAGTTGAATGGCCGCAGTGAAGTCATTGTTTTAACAATGACAATAGAATAATGACACTGTTGTGTACACATGGTGTACACTTGACGCTTGAAGGGTTAAATAATTTGTTACAAGCAAGAACTAACAGGCAAGTTTTCTCTCTTGAATACTTTTGAAACCACATATATATATACACCTAGATAACGCAAGAGCAACTACTTAGTGTCCAGCTTAAGTACAAAAATCGTAAGCCGCCACTTTTGCGCTCAGTCCTGGCTGGGTGAGCATGAGCGCTGGCGCTAGGCCCCGGGAGTGGGGCGAGACGGATGCCGCACGCGGCGGCGTCTTTGAATCGATTTGATTTTCCCATAACTAAATAATGCTGGTGACGTCATAGTAAGAAGTCACCTGATTTTAACCGACTTATGTAGGTAGCCGACTGTTCAAAAACTGCACCTTGTGCAAACGTTCGAGCACACAAAGAAAACCAACAAATCTGAAGCTTGTTACACATTCAAGTCACACCCAACAGATCTTAATTGTAGAAGAACAAATACATCAAGATTTTCTCAAACAAAACTATAATTTAAATGCATTACAAACTCCGCGATTTGTCGTCTCCCCTTATCTCGCGTTCCGTCACCAACGAAACTTTGTGAAATAAATCTACATACTTGAGATAACGCTCGGGTTTACGGCTTGTTTTAACATTTTAAAACACGTTTTCCACAAACGTGTTTTAAAATCGTGGTTTTCGGATTGGTAAGGTGCACAGTTTGAATTGTATTCGCTTCTAGGATTCTTGTGAAATCCCAGTGTGATCAAATCAGTAGATTATTTCGGATCATGCTATATTAATATGAAGTACTAGCCCCGCGGTTTCACCAGCATAAATATTGATTCCGTAGGACATCGGGGTAAAAAGTATCCTATGTGTTATTCTGATGTATAAGCTATATTACTGTAAAGTTTCATCAAAATCTGTGTAGTAGTTTTTGCGTGAAAGAGTTACAAACATCCATCCATCCATCCTCACAAACTTCCGCGTGTATTAGTAGGATAGGATATTAGTAGGAAGTAGGATTTTTGCAAATTTTGGATACATTAATTCATCATATTCATTCATTTTTACTTTTTATTGTTTTCATGATTTTATTAGATTTAATGTTCTTTTCAGGGTTCCGTACCCAAAGGGTAAAAACGGGACCCAATTACTAAGACTCCACTGTCTGTCTACAACGTTTGTCACCAGGCTGTATCTCATGAACCGTGATCAGCTAGACAATTGAAATTATCACAGATGATGTATTACTGTTGCCGCTATAACAACAATAAATAATGAAATCAAAATAAAAATATTTAGGGGGGGCTCCCATACAGCAAACGTGATATTTTTATAAATGTAGTGTTAAATATTGTACAGTGGTACGAAACCCTTCGTGTGCGAGTCCGATTCGCACTTGGCCGGTTTTTTTGTATTTCCTGTGCCTATCACAAATAAAATATTTGTCTTTCTTTCTTTATAATCGATTTCAATAACATTGACCTACCATAGCAAACATATTGAAAAAGTTGTTGAAATGTTTTACTTTTCCAAATACCTCCTCATGATTAATTTCCTAAGTCTCTAGACACTTAAAGGTCTGTTCACAATATTTATTTCGGTTTCCGTCAAAATTCCCAAAAAAACAATATGCAGTGTAGTAAAATGACGTCATAAGCCAATAAGCCTGTTAGCATACACTAATTACCGTATGAGGCGAACGCATCGCTAACGCTCGCGGCAAGCTACTAACAAAATAAGGGCATAATGAGATGAAAATATTTGGACTCATTAAAGCTATCTTTACTCTATTTATCTCGGTAATGTGACACTAAAATATCTTGTTATATGACATTTTTTGTTCCTCTATATGTCCTCTATCAATATATATAGCTACTATCGTGCGACACCATTTTGAAAAATAATCAAAATGGCGAACCGGGTGGAGGCCAGTCTCCATACAATAAAAATCGATCCCCTTTCTCAACCGCCATCTTGGATTTAAATGTTGACCTCACTATCGGTTTTAGCATTCACGAAAATCATGAAAACTATGTAAGTATATTCATATCGCAAGCCGCGTTAAAGAACTTCGGTCCAAGTATGTGATATTCTGTTTTTTTTTTTTTATGAAATTAAATTTGAGTTGGAAAACTCCAGCAATATTTAGCTCCACTTGGGTAATACGCCCACGTCCCAAGATGCTACCACTTACTAATGAAGAGTATGCTAATTAGTTACTCCAACTAATTTACAAATAAACGCCTTTATAACTCAGTCCTATGGTGCGAAGTTTCGTAGCAAGTTTTACAACGAAGACTTTGCAGAGTAAGTTTTTTCTGAACTACATATTTTTATTATGGAAGTAAGCATTTCAGCACCTTTTCGTGAAAAGCAAAAACGTTTGCTCGAAGTCGAAGTACTGATATTTCGTAGCAACCTCTACGACGCGTAGCAAATGTCTACGCTCAATCGATCAATCAATCAATCATTTATTTATTTGCAAACATGGGTATTGGTACAAAGATGTTCTTTTTTACATAGTATAGTCCTCCATATTTTACCGTCGTAAGGGCATGCAAATAATATAGAATTCTCAAATTAAAGTCAAACAAAATAAAAAATAACAATACAAATTAAGACAAAAATTATAAATGTCATATTAAGGTTGCAATAAAAATAAAATAAAAAAATGTCGGACTGGATACGCTAGTAAGAATTGTAAATGTCAAATAATTAAAATTACGATTGTTAAATAAATGCTGCGTAGCAAATAAATATTGCTACATTATCCGATCCGATTTCTAGTTTCAAAATTATTCAACCGGTTTACTGTCGGGTAAGTAATGCCAAAAATAGAGGGGATCTGGCGCTCGGCGGCCGCTGCCGCGGCACGCTCGCTCCGCTCGCTCGCCTTCGCGCTTTAATGGTCGCAGTTCTAACCTAACCTAACCCAAATGATTCACCAACAATAGAGGGGATCTGGCGCTCGGCGGCCGCTGCCGCGGCACGCTCGCTTCGCTTGCTCGCCTTCGCGCTTTAATGGTCGCAGTTCTAACTTAACCTAACCCAAATGATTCCCCAACAATAGAGGGGATCTGGCGCTCATAAAATAATAATTATCAATACAGAAATATTAATAACAAAGTAGACTTTTGTAAATTGCATTAAACGTTACATAAAGATTTTGTATTTATGTGCGTAAATGAATATTATACTAATTGAATCAGAATCCTAATTTTACCATTTATTCGGAGTATTGAAAATCGGAATGTCGTTTCCATAACAAACATTAATTGACTATTATGTTCATTGTCTAAATATTGTTTGCTATAATAAAACATTTTATTAAAGACCAAATGCCTTAATGACATTGTCCCAGGTAATATTTTGCCGAGTAAAAATTTTACCAAATGAAAATGTGCGTACTAAAATCATTCCAAATATTGCATTGGTATAAAAAAAGGTTGCTAAAATTTGTTTGGATAATGAAATTTTGTCAAAATCTTTTAGGCAAAACGGCAGGATCCCGAGTCGGGGTACTCTGAGTCGGGGTGTTAACCATAATGACGTTTTTTATATATATTAAACATTAGACCTAATGATTTTCGATTAAATAAACAATATACATATTAAACGTTAGACCAAATGATTTTCGATTACATAAACGTTATATCAAACAACGTTATACTAATTAAGTTTTAAGAATAAATAAATGTTATATGTAAAGAAATTATATCAACAGTTGGTATATCTCACGTTGATTATATCTTATGAACGATAATAAAATGAAATTAGACCAAATGAGTTTATACGTTATGAGACGCACCCAAATTCACAGCTTCTACTTTGAAGCTATTGAATTTTGGATTAAAAATACCGCTTCATGTTCAACAAAAATTTCAATAACTGTTCTATTGAAAATAACATCTTTTACATGACGACGACATAAAATGTAATAACCTACTCATCCTTCATACACCGAATATCTCTGCAATAAAATATAGCACAGTCTTATGTTTCGAAATAGAAATAATTTCACACAATACCGTACAGGATTTCCTTACAAAATTAATTTTGGTAAACGGATATCTTCTTATTTCTATAGTAACGTTAGCAGCATACCCGTACACAGCAATGGATTGAAGGGATTCCCTTTGTTCTGAGTTAACCCGCAAAATATTACGTATACAGAGTACATTGGACGAACGTATTGAATTGGAAAACATATTCCTGTGTACCGAGGTTGTGGAACGGTGGCGCTCTGGCAACGGAGGTAAATAAATATTTTTCTAAGGAAGTTAGTATGATAACTAGGTTTTATAATAATAAAATACGTATTTTTGAAGTGAAAACTTCTTAGGCGCGTTCGGCATTTTTTGAGATGGGAAAGAACGATTTAACTCGCGCCACTGTTACCGTAATCGACGCCGCTTCGGATGTGTTCAGCTGTCCTCGGGATGTACTCGCTGTTGGTGGTTTATTTCCTTCACTGTTTTGAGAGCAGTGGTGGTGAAATAATTTACACAAAGTAAAGCGCCTGTCTGGATTCGAACCTACGACCTACAACTCGTAAGTCGCGGCCGTTACCACTTGGCCACCACTGCTCTCACTGGACTGCATTTAACTAATCCGAATTAAAAAAAAAACACTGGGTTTCACTTTATTTGAAAAGTGGTGAAATTAAATTTAAATCTATTATATGTGAGTGGTTGACCAAAAAGGGACCTCAAGGGAAAATAATTGATTTCGAGTAAATCGCGTTTGAAATTTCGTGTAGAAACAAGTTGCGGCATGTTTTATGTCAGTATGCGACTTCGTTAGTGAGTGTCAACACGTGTTTGCGGTTACTACGTTATTGGCGACTTATTTAGTGTCAGTTTCTTGTCTTAATGTGCGTCTGACATCACAAAAACTAATTTTCCCAAAACTGCCTCGGCTCACAAAAAAAATCATAAAAAAAACACTACGGCACCTAAAAATATTCTGATTAGACCAAAACAAAGCTAAAAGACCACAGATTAAAAAATTCAAAAAAAATAAATAACGGTTTCCAATCCCTCCAGGTCCCTTTTTGGTCAACCACTCACATATATAGTCCGTTGCATACGCTGCGTTAACGTTAAAATTACGCAAAAAATCATGTATGACGGAATTGTTCCTCTTTTAAAAGTTCTAAAAAAAAGTCTACTAAAGCATAATAATTATGTCTATCTTTTAATGTTGACTCACTATAACCTTTTTTATGGTAATCAAATTTGTTCTAAAATAATGGAATACATTTTAGTAGGTTTTTTCCTCAATTCACGCGGATGAAATCGCGGGGCACAGCTAGATTATTTATAAAATGCTCTTAGTAAAACTTTACTATAATCTGAATGAACGAAATTTAAAACTGCCTCTATTGTTTAAACCTTGTCTTGTAATAAAGACGGTTTATGTAAACCCATTTACTAGACTTCTTTACTATAAAATAATGCTCAAAACAAATCCTATTTCTTCTTATACATCGCATTGCCACCCTACAACACATAAGATATTGTTTGTTATTGCCTCAGAGACTTCCAGAATTTATCGACACAAATTGGACCTGTTTCGCCCCGTTTCGATCTGTTTCGACCCGTTTCGACCTGTTTCATTTTAATACTTGATTAACTTATCTTTACGTTTCTACAAAGGTACGTCGGCGTCAAATGAAAAGGAAAGGTAACCCGTTGTGGCGTGAAAATTATTGATAAGAGTTATAAATAGAAGCTAGGTTTATGGAGTTGGTCGTGAAATAAGTCTAGTATGAAATATTTTGGAAGGTTTCAGCTGGAAGTAAAGATACCATATTTTTGGGTTGCTTATCATTTCGCTAGGATAAAAACAGGTGTTTAAAAATGGACCACAATACCTATTTTTTACAGTAGCATGTAAACAACAATAGGCTATAATGCAATGAATTTCACAAATATACTTCTATGCAAACCATATTGTACCTTTACCCCCTTACAAATAAACGTATTATAACAGTCGAATAGTTACACACCGATTTCTCTCTTTCAGTCGTCAGTAATTTGACTTTCGAAAGAAGAAGACAAAGCGTTGTGTAACTATACAGACGCTATACAACGTTTATTAGTAAGGGGGTTAGTAAATAAATTGATATGGCAGTATGATAGTAAATAAAGATAGTTCTCTTTTATTATGTTCAAATAAAGATAGTTCTCTTTTATTATGTTCAAATAAAGATAGTTCTCTTTTATTATGTTCAAATCAGAAACACGCAACTTTCGACTGAAATCGTAACGTCATCGTCATTTCGTCGTCAAGTTGTTCCATTGCAGGTGAAAGACCTCTTTTATCCTCCTATCTACTAATGTCAAGAAGCCTGCTAATATTTACATACTCTTACATTCAATCTGCCTAGCCTTTTTCCATCTATGTTGGGGTCAGCTTCCAGTCTAACCGGGTGCAGCTGAATACCAGTATTTTACATGGAGCTCTGGGCAGGCCGCCTTCCACAACCCAGTTACTGGGCAATTTTCAGCTTTTGGTTAATACTAACGTGAACAAAATGTATGTAAAAGCGGATTTATTTTTCATATTTCAGAGTTGGTCCCACAATAAAAGTGAATGGAGTCAATCGGACTTAATAAAACTTAATAACAAATAAAAAAGTGGACAGTATTTAAATAGGTGTAATACCGTAATAAATTTACAATGTACGTATAGAAAATAAACAGTGGCACTCCGGGAGTGCCGACAGAAGTGAAAACAAAACACGAACAGAATACTTTGCCATCACTCACTGACATATCGGATATACATTAAAACCGAGTACATCCCGAAGACAGCCCGAACACATCCGAAGCGGTGTCGGTTACGGTAACAGTGGCGCGAATTCAATGGTTTTGTCCCATCTTAAAAAATTCCCAACGCGCCTAAAGAAGTTTTCACTTAAAAAAAAAAACAATTAAATGCTCGAAGTGGCGCGCGTCTATGAGCCGAGTGGTATGGCAGGGCGCGCAAGTGCGCTAGCGTACGTGGTCGGTACCCCAACACCCCGCGCCTTTCCATCGTCAATCACGCGCATAATAGGTAGTGCGCCGTCAAAAGTTGTTAAATATCATGACCATGGATCTACCTACACTCCCTTAAAGTATGTTCCTTTTTACCTTCCATACTGTGTAACTTACACAATTTCGATGTTAGTTCCAAAAAATCTTATCTCCATCGCGTGTGCCCACGAGTCGTTTACGACTCACGATTTGATTAAGCGATCTAAAATTCTTCAGGCAACGTTTCTGCTTTTTATCAAAACTAGCGAATAAGTTACATCTCATTTTGTGATTGGGATCTACAAGAGAACCGTGGGCGGTCACGCGAGCTTTGCACAAGTTACTTTGAACTGTTTCATTTGTTAATTTTGATAGCACATTAACTGTTAGATAAGAATTTACTTTTCATTTCTCACACTCGGAAAGTAGTGTTTCTTTGATCCAAATAGCGGGTGGAAGACGCTGCTTGCCACCTTTGGGCGGGAAAGACTCATAGTAATTGCTTCCCTCTCTAGGGCGACTAGGTAGACAACTACGAATTTTTTTACATAATTAAA
Organism: Hydraecia micacea; assembly: GCA_914767645.1. Taxonomy (NCBI): domain Eukaryota; kingdom Metazoa; phylum Arthropoda; class Insecta; order Lepidoptera; family Noctuidae; genus Hydraecia; species Hydraecia micacea. Next base: position 3,924,814 of record OU611783.1, on the reverse strand, counting down.
AAAAAATGTTGCGGTCTTGTGAGTGTATAAACAGTGTGAATTTAAAATAATACTATGTGGGATGGCCCGCGGCGGTGACGTGGCGTGTTCTATATTTAAAATTTTAAAATTACTATATTATTACATTTAACTTTAAATTTCACAAATTATTATAACTTCTCAATTAATTTTAAATAGGTATTATTAATGTTATTATTATCAATAAATGTGTTAGAATAACTACTATTTTTTACTTTCCTTATATTTGAAATGAAAAGTAGGGTGTTTAACAAGGTGAAAGTCATCAATTCATACTCGGACTATTGCCGCCCTCGCTGCGCTCGGGCGTCTAAATACCTCGTATGGGAATTGATTCCTTTCGACCCTTGTATAGCAATCTACTATTTTGATGAGTAAAACGAGTTAGTACTAAATAAACTAACAAAAAAATATATATATTATAATATCCTAACCTAACTGAAACAATTAAAAAACTAAAATATTGCGTCGATAAATTCCTCCGCATCGCTGTCGACTGGTAATGTACCCAAGAGACTTTCGGCATTGCCAGGTTGTATGGCAATACTTAGCCTATGGCCAAGGTAAAAGCCAGCCCTTGGGTCACGGGAAATGTCAACCAAGGAGTTAGTTATTCATAAACTGAACAAAATCTTTCAACTACGGTATTGCCAATACTAGTGAAGAAGACCAACTTCAATAGACGTAGTTTTTTCGAAACCTTTGTGATTTTACATTTAACGGTAACTGAAGTAGGTAATTCAAGCTAGACCTATTTAATCTACCTATGTAAAAGGACCTATGTATAATAATATGAGACAAAAAAAAACATTTTCACAAAATCCGGCTTAAAAAAAAACACTACAAAATGATAAATAACTTTCGGAAGTCGGTGTCGTTGGTTCCGCATTTTTGTTTTTTGACACCGACTTGCGAAAGTTAATTATCATTTTGTAGTGTTTTTTTTTTATATCGGTTGTTTTTTTTTTGTAAAAAAGTTTTTATTTTTCACTTTTTAATTGTACCTACCTTACACAAATTCAATTAACACTAGTGCATTGAAGAATTGAAGACGGGTAAGTAATAGATGATATAACAACAAAATCTCTAATATTAACAACATATAAAAACGGAACCTATAATTTTATTTAATATAGCGATTAGTTAATATAATGAACGATTGATATAATTTTATAATAACTAATTTTATAAGCATAACATACATTCAATATAAAATCGTTTGACATACCACTCAAAAGATATAAAACTTATTTAGACTAATATGATGAATTATTATTTATTTAATAAATATTTAAAAGTATTTTTTCTTTGTTTTATTCTTTGTAAGTTCTATCGTAGTTATAGGTAATAGTAACCTAAGTAGATATTAAACATAACTAGTAACTGATTACCACCTGCGCTAAGATAGGTCGACGGAGCCCCGCTTCGCGGGGCTCCTATTTCTGGGTGGTTTAAAAAAAATAACCACGAAGGCTAAGGCGGGAGCTCCGCTCCGCTGCGCTCCCGCCTTAGCCTTCTAACCTAACCTATCCGAGTCGGGGTACCATAATGACGTTTTTTATATACTTATATTAAACTTTAGACCTAATGATTTTCGATTAAATAAATAATATACATATTAAACGTTAGACCAAATGATTTTCGATTACATAAACGTTATATCAAACAACGTTATACTACTTAAGTTTTAGAATAAATAAATGTTATATGTAAAGAAATTATATCTACAGTTGGTATATCTCACGTTGATTATATCTTATGAACGATAATAAAATGAAATTAGACCAAATGAGTTTATACGTTATGAGACGCACCCATTGAAGACACCGACTAGAAGAATCATCAAAATTCGCATAGAAATGCCGGAGATGCGGTACATTTATGCATATAACTTCGTACATAAGAATAATTACCTAATTTATTATATACTAAAACCTTCCCAAAAGTATGTAGATCACATTAATGAATGAAAGAATTATCAAAATTGCTTCATTAGTTTTGAGAAAATCACAGACATACAAACATACATACATACGGGTCGAATACAGAACCTCCCTTTTTGAAGTCAGTTAAAAAACAAGAAAACAAGCATTGAAGCCAAAAAAACTCAAATGTAAAGCGTTAGTTCTTATGTAGATTTCATAATTATGCATGTTCTTAAGTAACCACAACACCTCAGTGTTGAGGTTAATCAAGAACATGCTTAACTCCTAAAGTCGCTTCTCTTCAGAAGCGACTTTACGAATTGTCAGAGAAACTGTATTTAAAAAATATCTTCTTGAAAATAACCTGACATTTTAGTGTTTATCTAAGGACGATCATAATAAAATTATGCAAGGCATGCCAATATTAAATCCGACAACCGGTATAGACCCGTCCAAATATAATACATGTAAACTACGTTTACATCTAACAACGTTTTACTTTAATTTTATAAAACTTTCAAGGTCACATTACGTACCTACGTTCTTTTTACGAAAATACGAAACATCTCTTAAGTGTTTAATAGTAAGAAAATACCTAGAAGAGCTCACAATATTTTATATTGAATCCCATCCATTTTATACCTTCTCTATAAGTACTAAGGTTCACAATTATTTGGACATTATCGTGGAGATCTTATCAAGTATGATTGATTGTGTGATGAAAGAAATACACTACAAGGTAAAATGTTAATGAATATTTCAAAAGGATTTTCAACCTTTGAGGTGGTAAATAAGGATGAAAATCGAATCCGTATCGTTGTGCTTGTATTTTGAAAACGTTAGCAATATGTACCCTTTTTCGGGAATATGTGAAAACAATTTTATTATTATATTTCGTTAATTTTTGTTTGAAAATAATATTATAGAAGTAAATTTATTCTTTTCCAATTTCTACTTTTTAGGAAACCGTTTTGTGTTATGCTTGTAGCGATTTTCTCTTTAGCCATTGGTCTCTTATGATCTTTACATGATCACAATATTCAAAGTGCAGTAGAGTTGTATTTTTTTTGTAATGTGCGATTTTTTTGTGGAGCATAACAAAATTTTTCTTTCTTTTTCTAAACGTCGGTGGTAATACTTCGACCATAATCTGGTCTAGTGTACTACGCAGTACATTGATACTGCATTCTATGGAGAATGCGAGGCCGGCTTATAGCAATCTTTTCGTTACCAATGACATTCAGCATTTTATATCAGACGCCAAACTACCACTAAACTTGCTACAAAGCAGGTTTAATCCACAAGTGAATAAACAAAGAATATTTAATAATCCTGTTAGTTATTTTTGTACCGCAGTAAGAGGCAGGCCGGTGTGGACAAAAAAGAAGTATAAGTGGAAGCCTATATATACAGGCTGTCCCAGAAGTCGACGTCAAGCCGGAATCAAGCAGTAGGCTAAGGCCTAATAATTATTAGAAAAAAAAACTCGTGCTACTTACTTGCCAAACTCGCATAGTACATTTTTTTTTCAGTACAGTCAGTCAAAATTGGGCGAAGTATTAATTTTGAATATTTTGTTGGGCTAAAAGTGAGATTTTGTTCCAAGCTGGAGCTTTACATTTTAGGCAAGAATTTACAGAAACATTATTCTGGATAGTGATACAATACCTTTTTTGTAATACATGTACTTACCGATATGGCAAAATAGCAAAAGACTTTGTACAATTTCATGAATGAATTTTGTCCAAGATAAATGAAAATCTTGCTCGGATTTCTTTCGTTTTTGTCTCATAAATACACAATACTAAATACTTAAATTGGGATGGAAATGTTGTGACTAATTAATAACAGCCGAACGGGTCGATCGATCAGGTTAAGCTACGCTGGTCGCGATTAGTCCGTAGATAGGTGACCATCTACACATACCAAGACTACGCGCTTCGGAAAGCAGGTTAAGCCGTTGTTACCGGCTCTCATTCGTGGATCTTTGACAGTCGTTGCGGGTCGTCAGAAACCCGAAAGTCTGACAACCCAACCCTTACCCAGTAACTGGGTTGTGGAGGTCAGATAGGCAGTCGCTCCATGTAAAACACTGGTATTCTTGGTTAGACTGGAAGCCGACCCCAACATAGTTGGGAAAAAGCTAGGCAGATGATGACTTTTTATTAAAATTTAATTTTATACTATTGACAGTTTTCCCTGTCCACCATACAGTTCAATGTGGTTGGCGTTACAAGCAACAAAGTCATAAAAAATGTAAACAGAATTAACTACCAACTTAGCTTGTTAATACTCGAAAGCCTTTATCAGAAAATTACCTCCTAAATTGGACTTTCATAAATTACCTACAAGGCAATAAGGAACAAATGACACGATAAAGAGGCTTCATAATTAGAGGGTAATTGAAAATCGATAGACTGTGTATGTATGTATAGCCTTATCAAAGAGGCCGGGTTCAATTTCGGAACTATACACAAAACAGAGAGGTACACAGAGGGTAGGCTCGATACGAATGAAAATAAACGCACACATACATAGATGCGTACAAGTGCTACAAAGATCTTTTGGCGCTTAAATGACATTGACAGGAGTGCTTTAGGTATTTAAATATATTTTATAAAAAAGGGAATAAAGTTAAATATTTTTTATTGTTCCCCTTTGAGCACTATGGTGAAATATTGATTGGTGCTCAAATGGGAATACCTTTGGTGCTCCATGAATAGGTGCTCAAAAATACTCCAATTGCTTCGTAAAAAATTTAAAAAGCAAGATGGCGGCATTACTTCCGATTTTCACCACGCACCAAAAGAATTTGTAGAACAAGTTCAACTTGTTCTTAGTAATAGCCCGGAGTTTGGAGGTGCACGTTAAGCCGTTGGTCCTGCGCCTGATCTCTCTCCGGTCGTGTCGGGTTGCCGTCCCATTGGACTATGAGTGTGAGAGAAGAGACAATGCACATGTGTCTGCGCACACATTTGTGCACTATAATATCACCCGCGCTGAAAACGAGTCTCCGTTAAGATTGGCCGCCATGACTGAAATACGGTCTGGAGGATTATTATTACACCTAGACGTACGTCAACCTCGTTCGAATGCCAATCGTGAGTGTGCTTGTACTCGCTGTACGTGAAGCGTGTCTGTCTGTATCGTGTGTGTGCGTTTTTGCTCGTTGCGTGGAGCGGACCTTCTGTACCCATTTATTTTGTGCACTTACTTGTGTAAGTTATGTACCACTAAAATTATCAGCGTAGTCGTCGAACTTCTTGTAAAAACTACCTACTACCAAACAAAAGAAACTGGTGTAATTACAGAGTTTGTTTAAGTCAATAAAGTCCCACTTAAATTCTGTGGTCACCTCTATACAGCATGTATCAGAAACGTGTGGTCATATTTTAGGGTGTGGTACAGACCATTAAGGCGCTACCTCGAAAATCTAAAATCCTCAAAAACCTACTAAGCGAGCGAAAGTGATACAATTACTTTTGAAAGGCAAAAGAAGAGTGATGGCTATAATGTGTGTGCGCTCGGAATCAAACGACGTATGTGCCAAAACGAATTTGATCCTTTTTTAACAAAATGAAGAAATTAAATTTAAAACTACATTGAGTAAACTTTGATATGATAATTCTCTATGGTTTAAAGTAAATTTCATTGAATAACTCTTAAGCGTTACGTCGTGATGTCGAAAAAGGTAAAATAACATTTGTATCGAGAAAAATTCATTGAATCGTGTATTCCTTTTACATGATACTAGACCAAAGATTCAAAAAACATAATATACCAAAATGTTAAATCCCTATTCCATAAGTTACACGAAAAAACCACTTTTTTTTTTTTAAATCATTTATTTCAATTAGGCACACTAAAGGCACTTTTGAACGTCAAAAATTATAGTAAAACGAATTGATTCTAGTCGCCCATCATCATTTCCAATATATCACCTTAAACTGAACAACTTTTACCGTGGCACCAACATCGTAATCGCGTAGAAATAATCAGCCATCCCATACATTTGGGTCGAGATTTTTGGAGAAACAAAAAGGCAAAGACTATTAATTTTCTGGCCAATCTGTCATAAATGCTTCGTATTTATGGATCTCTTTATTTATATTACATACTGGCTGTTTACCCGCGAATTCGTCCGCGTGGATTTTTTTTCGTGGATCCCTATTTTTTTTTTTTCTAAAATAAAAGTAGCTTAAGTTACTCCTTATTACATCAGCTATCTGCAAGCGAAAGTCCCGTCAAAATCGGTCTAGCCGTTTCAGAGATTAGCTGGAACAAACAGACAGGCAAAAATTGTAAAAAATGTTATTTTGGTATATGTACCGTGTATACATCCATATGCATCTAGTAAAAAGCGGTTATTTTAATATTGCAAATAGACACTCCAATTTTATTTATTTGTATAGATTTTTTTATGTTATATCCTGTGTCTTTGGTTATTTATGTTAAGATTGGCTAACAACAGTTTTTCTTAAATACGTAATAGGGGCAGTTTTTATAACAATACTAGCTGATTAAGCAAACTTCGTACTGCCTCAGAATCAATGAGAATAAATGTATTAGAAAATGAATTATCTTCATTATAATTTTTTTCATGAATTTCTATTCAGGGCGGAGGTTCTTTTATTATAAATGGTGTAACTAAACCGACTTTGTTTTATTTATATAGATTGTAACACACTAGCAGGGGATCGAGGATGGGGGGGGGGTTGGAGGGGGGGTTCAGGGGATCAAATCGGAATAAATCCATAAAAGCTCGTCTGTATTTCCCGAGGTTCGGAATAATATTAATTCTATAGAGGTATGAGGAACAGGGTGTAAAAGTTCACTCATACTCTATGAAAAGGGGGATCTTCCAACCAGACGGGTGTTGTGTTTGGCGGGCAACTGCCCGATGATTCATGTCGGGTCTATCTATGCTAGTTGCGCGGTAAACTCTGCATGCGAGATGCAGAATTTTGCGTGACGTTAGTATGACGCGTTGTTCGCATGTGGCGTTGTAGATACCGCTACAATTATATTAATTTTGTATATTTTTAAATGCAAAATTTTATTTTTTTATTTTTTTTATTTCAAAATTTTGCATGCAATAAGGTAAAATGTGTCGGAACTCTTTATAATAATTCCATCTTACTCGTATCTGTATTATTTCTATTTCTCTGGTCCTCAACATAACTTAAACTCAAAATCAAAGCATTTTTTTCATATAACCAATAAATAAATCTTTAAATAAATTGTAGGTTCTTATATTATAAACCTCTGACACGCAAGCTAATATTAAACTTGTGTTATGGGTGCCAGGGTTCTCAAGTTAAAACCAGCACGACTTTTTTTATCGTGGAGTGGAGTAGATAGTGCAGTTATGTGGGACTCTAACCTAACCAGCATATAGGCGCCAGACGACCCCGTATCTGCACCCTTGGTCCCCCTGCTGGGTCAGGTCATTAAGCCCCGCCGCCTGCCAATTTTCGGCCGCAGAGTAAAGGGAGAGCGGCAAACGTCATACCAACACTCCTCCTCCCCTGCGGCCCCACCGCGTCCACCATCAGACGGTGGTGACCCCCTGCGGCCCCACCGCGTCCGCCATCAGACGGTGGTGACCCCCTGCGGCCCCACCGCGTCCGCCATCAGACGGTGGTGACCCCCTGCGGCCCCACCGCGTCCGCCATCAGACGGTGGTGACCCCCTCAAGGCCTCGGAAGGTAGGGGGAGCGGCGCACCGCAATTCTAGCGTTCAGTGTATTTTTTGTAGAACGGCTGTAACGCGACTGATCCGAGAAAAATCACCTTCAAGAACCATAAACGCGCGATAGGGCCATAAACGGAAGCTACGCATAGCGGACGTACTGCGACTCCTCGGTCAAAGGGTTGGTCAGTCAGAAAGATGAAGCTAGCATAACTATCGACAGTTTAGATCAAATGCCTAGAACATCCGGGTTCAGAAACATATTACACAACCTACCTTCCTAATTGTTGTACCAACGTCTTTACTCAATACACCAAACTACTGCTCGTGACTATCAGGAAGTTTTGCAACTAACTTAGTACACCATTTTGTTGTGAAGACACAATTTACTTTGATGTTAAAGTTATTTTGAATCTAGTGTGATAGGAGTTAAGAATAGATAGAGTGGTTTGATTAAGAGTAGGTAGGTAGTTTGTCCCATTTGATGTACTATAAATCATGAATGATCATCTCAGAAACTAATCTGCTTGGTCTTCCAACGGCTTGACCAAGATTATTTCTGGATTTTAAAAGGGATTGAACCAAGGTAACCGACATAGCCCGAAGAATTGCCCAAGTTAAGTGGTAGTGGGCAGCGCACATTGCTCGCAGAACGGATGGCTGATGGGTCCGAAAGATTCTGAAGTGGCGACTGCGTATTGGAAGGTGTAGCGTTGGAAGGCCTCCCACAAGATGGACCGATGACATGGTGAAGATCGCAAGAACGCGCGAAGCTCGAAATAGATTGAAGTGGCGATGCTTGGGGTAGGCCTATGTCCCGTAGTAGACATCTTTCGGCTGAAATGATGAAAATAGATTGATATCTCTGAGTTTGTTTTTTAGAAGGGGCTTGTGGCTAAGTAATAACAGCCGCACGGGTCGATCGATCAGGTAAAGCTACGCTTGCCACAGTCGATTTCGTGGATGGGTGAAAATTTTTACATACCGAGACCCCTCCATGCCTCGGAAAGCACGTTAAGCCGTTGGTCCCGGCTATCATTCTTGGATCTTTGACAGTCGTTACGGGCCATAACGACTATCAAAGATCCAAGACAGTATGGGTCGTTAGAAGCCCGAAACTCTGACAACTAGTCTTACCAAGGGGTATCGTGTTACCCAGTAACTGGGTTGTGGAGGTCAGATAGGCAGTCGCTCCATATAAAATACTAGTAGGTACCTACTCAACTGCATTCTGTTAGACTGGAAGCCGATCCCAACATAGTTGGGAAAATGCTAGGCAGAAAGAAAAACCTCTGAGTATGTTTTGGTCTTTCGTCTCAAAGTAGGTCAGACAGGAATTACCAACTTCATCTAGTTATTAATATATATATATATTTTTGTCACGTAAAAGTGTAGTTTTGAACCAAATTACATAAATAGATATAATTTATCATTTGTAGTTGCTTTATCTGGTGTTATAAAAAACCTGTATTTAAACAAACCAATCATTAATCTGCCTAGCTCTTTCCCAACTATTTTGGGGTCGGCTTCCTATATAAATATTAGTGGACCTTGCATACCTACTGTAGCTTAAAATATATAATAGCCATTTCAACTAAGCTAGTTATTTCTCTTACAATTTGGAAACTTGGGCTTCATTCGTGTGCCTTTAAGCAACGTTGGCAACAAAGGTTATAAATAAACGCTATTAAGAACCTAAATTTCTCAGTAACCTACAATATTCAGCTAAATCTTCGAAGCACATCGACGTTCTCAGATCCATATCACGCAACGTTTGCGTGACGGACACAAAATGGTTATTGATTTAAAATAATTACAGTGCTGGCAAGCGAAAAGCGCTGTACCCCACTGTACCTACGTACTGCTTTACACGAATGTTCGATTTCACTATCATTATTGTACAGTCGCGACGATTATCGTTTGTGTAATTTCTTGATGACAAAGTCTTGTGAAATTAGAGTATTTTAGATCGGGCAGAAATTAGTTTGTATCGATTTTGTTAATAGCATTTCTATGTACAAAGTAAAGAGTCTTTAGAGATAAAAGGTAGACCAAGTAACAATGCATGTTTTCGTAAGTAGTCGTTGGAACTAATTATTATTTTCATAGTAAAAACATGTAAATACACAATCATTATCTTGAATCAAGTTCAATCGCAAAGGTTTCTATGGATCTCAGTGGGAACTTTCACCATTTTTTTTTTCAACGTAATACTAATCAGCTGGGATATGAATTTTAAAAACTGATAAAGTGCGAGTCGGACTCGCGCACCGAGGGTTCCGTACAAAGTAGGTATGTAACGGTTTTTTTTTTATTGAAACTACTACGGTTTTCGGATTTTTACCTTTACTTGTGCTATATGACCTTGCTTCTTGCCAATTTTCATGATTGAAATTTTGATTCCCTTGAGAGTGTCGAAACATACGTTTTTTGCGGCATAAAGGACCGTATCTTCTTTTTTACGTTAACTTAGAAGTTTGAATTTTTCACAGCTTCAAGGGACTGTAGACCTGAGTATATAATTTTAATTTTAACTCGATATCTTCACGCTTTCCCGAAATAAAGGGTCTTGACAGACAGACAAACAGACGGACAACAAAGTGATCTCATAAGGGTTCCGTTTTTTCCTTTTGTGGTACGGAGCCCTAAAAATGTTGATAATTATCACAAAACCTGAGGCCGAGATCTTTAAACTATACGTAGTTCGCGTTCCGACTTAGACATGTTCCTGTCTCTATCTTGCAATTGTAGTTTGACAGTTGTACACATTGTCAGGAATAACCCTTTTTTTTTTTTTTTTTTTTTTTGGATGGGAAATCATCTAATGACTCCTCCCGCTCTGGGTGGAGCGGAAGGGAGTGTCAGACTCTTACTGACTAAAACCCACCCGTGTTCCTTCCTTAGCCCTTTATGTTCCGGGGCAGCGGTAACCCTTTCGGACGATCCCGCTACCCCGGCAGGCTTCGGCCCTGGCGGGCCCCTTCCTTTATGCTGACATCTCTTTGAGGCGCGCGTGGAACACATACGCGCCGTCCGGCACGGGCCTGGTCCTGATCGGACGGAGAGCTACCCATTACTCTCCGTCCGCAGGCCCGCGCCTACGGTGGCCGGGAGTCGTCACGCGGCTCCCGACGCCCGTAGCGTCTCCCGCGGCGGCTGAGGCGTGCGGCTCTCTCCCTGAGCCGTCCCGCCACCTCCTTCGCTAGCATGACTGCTTCGCAGAAGGAGGTGACCGCCTCCCACTCCCTCTCGCCCCGGACCATGGCTTGAACCAGGGCCGGACGCGAGAGGTCGCCGCCGTTGCCGATCGCCTCTACGAGGACACGGCGGTGCTCCGCCCAAGCGGGGCAGACCTCCACCGTATGCACCACCGTGTCCTCTGGGCGATCCTCGCAATGATGACACCCGGGCGTCTCCTCCCGCCTGATGATGTGCAGGAACCTCCCGAAACATCCGTGTCCGGTGAGGACCTGCGTCAGGCGGTAGGTGAGAACGCCGTGACGCCTCTCTAGCCACTCCTCAAAGAGGGGTCTTATCGCCACTATCGTGGCGTGCCCTGCGCTGGGTTGCGATAGTCGCTCTCTCCATGCCACCATGAGATCGCGCCGGAGGAGGAATAACCCTTAGCCAATGTACGTGCTAAGTAACGTCTATAGGTATCACCCTAAGATACTACACAATATAAAGCCAGAACAAAACTCACAACACAAACGAAAAACGAATATTAATCTTCAAGAAATCGGACACTGAAAAACTGGATTCAGAAAATTGTAGACGTAGCAATTTGTTCGGGCAGTTAAACTGGTAACGGAAGGATTTATGTGGAGACAACCTTAAAACAAGCTCGCTGCTTCTCCGGCTATCTCTTGTAATATATTATTTAAAAAGGAAAAAATATTGCCGTCCGTCTCATCACGTTACGATGTGAATTCTCACGATTTTTTTAATTCTGTTTTTTGTCAGATTTCTGATAAGGATTTGTTATTTTTTATAGGTAGACGTAAAAATCACCGTCGTTGTGATTATGGCTTTGATTTCGATTACTATAACGACTTTCACTTCCAAATGTGTTTTTTGTATGTATATAGGTATCGCAGTCAACCAGTTTAATTAATTAGCCTTTCAGTTAACCGCTCGCTTCGCTTGCTTGTCTCGCGCGCGGTTGGTCACAGTTAACCGCTCGCTTCGCTTGCTTGTCTCGCGCGCGGTTGGTCACAGTTCCAACATAACCTATAATCACACTAGTATTATAAAGGCGAAAGTTTTTGAGTGTGTGTGTGTTTATATGTTTGTTACTTCTTCACGCTAAAACGCCCCATATAAAATTTTGTATGGAGGTAGCTGACACCCTGGATTAACATATAGGCTACTTTTTATCCCGATATTCCCACGGGATCAAAACTTATGCGGGTGAAACCGCGGGGCGCAGCTAGTGAGAATATACACACATCAAAAGTGTCTAGGGATCAAGCATTTTTATGCGGATTTCTTGAGATTGAGATGTGGCTTTGTAATAAATTTATGATTTTATAAATTTATATGGATCCTTTTTGGTGCATTTCATAATTTGAATCAGGAACTGTGAATCAAATTCGAGTAAAAGATGAAAATCAGCTGTCAATATTTTCCCTATAAAAACATACAACGCATTGAAGACATTATTAGTGCTACTGTTTCCCTACTACTGATTAAAACCAACGTTATTATGGAGCGGCGACGTCATTTAAGCAGGGAAGAAATGCTCAGAGCCGTGGGAATGATAGAAGCTGGTTCCCGGCAACGTACTGTGGCTTTAGCTCTGAATACAAGTCAGAGTGTTATCAGTCGACTTTGGACACGTTACCGAAGCACTGGTACCGTGGCTGAGCGCCATGGAGGACGGTATCGCTGCACCACACGGAGACAAGACCGATACATTCAAATCTTAACTCGAAGAGCTCCAACAATAACCGCCATGATGTTAGCCGTGAGGCTTCATCACTCTTCAGGGAACTTAATTAGCGACCAAACAGTCAGAAACCGCTTGCATGAAGTGAACCTTCATTCCCGAAGACCGCTACGGGTACCACCTATAGCAATGCACAATCGTAGGATTCGATATTAATGGGCTCTTGAACACAGAAATTGGGCAGAAGAACAATGGCGTTTCGTGTGCTTTTCTGATGAGTCTCGTTTTGGTATGAGACCGGATACAAGACGTATACGACACTGGAGAACCCCTGGACACCAACAGCGATTAAAATCCTGCCAGGAAGTCCATCCTTATAGTGGTGGAACCATCATGGTATGGGCGGGTATTTGGATCGGCGGAAGAACTGAGTTGATTTGGATCAGAGGCAACCTCAACGCTCAAATTTATGCTGAGACGATTGTATCAGACGTCATCGTTCCTCTACAAGTGCAAATCGGTCCCTTATTTCAGTTAATGCATGATAATGCACGACCGCACACCGCAAGAGTTGTAAGACAGACTCTCGCCGCAGCTAACATCAATGTCCTGCCCTGGCCTGCTCAGTCGCCAGACTTGAACCCGATTGAGCATGCATGGGATATGCTACAGAGAAGAGCTCTGCCGAATATGGAGGGTATCCAGTCGCAAGAAGACCTTTTTTTGTTGTTGCAACGAACATGGGCTGCCATTCCACAGCGTGATTTGGATGAACTCATTTTGAGTATGCCAAACCGATGTTCTTGTGTTGTTAGTGTTCGCGGTAGAAACACGGATTATTAATTGTTTAAGTTACCCAATAAAATTTTAAAGAAAACTGTTATTTCAGTCTTTTTTTCGAACTTTTGTGTTAGTGGTTCAAATGTCAAAAATCCCTTTATTAATGCAAAGGTGACTTGGTTTATCGTTACTGTGACAAACGAAAACACTTTATTTGATGAATCCTTAAAGAAAATTTTAATTAATATCAATCAGGAGAAAAGTTATTGCAAAAATATATGTTGATCCCTAGACACTTTTGATGTGTGTAGTTCAGGCTGCTACTTGAATGGTGCCGTATAGTAAAAATGTTAGACTGTTAACTGAAAGGCTAATAAAACCAGTTGGCATTGACATATTATGTACCTACTATAAGTTTACAATTTTAGATGACGTGGTGAACCTGTTTACCTACCAAGCTAATGTGGGGAAAGTATACGTTTCTACCTATACTTAATTTAGTAGGTACAGAGTATCTACATTGATTCAAACCACCCGTCCGTGCTGAAATAATTGTAACAGTTTTAATTTTACAAAATATAGTTAAATTCCTGTATTCACACAGCAAAATTACAACTTTCTACACGCCAACTGTGAAGTAAAAAAAAAAAAAACATTAGCATACATCTGGCAACACTGCTCTCTTAATTGCATTAACATTTTTAATTTAATTATAATTTCACCAGCATCAGACGCGCACAACATATTTTTTTGAAATTTAAGAGCTACTTTTAAATGAAAATAAAAAGATGACATTATGACTGTAGATTTAAATTTCACCACTTTTCAAATAAAGTGAAACCAAGTGTTTGTTTTAAAATAATTTTGATTTTTGAAATCGGATTAGTTAAAAGCAGCCCAGTAAGAGCAGTGATGGCCAAGTTTTAACGGCTCGGGTCGTAGGTTTGAATCCAGACAGGCGCTTTACTTTGTGTAAATTATTTTATCACCACTGCTCTCAAAACGGTGAAGGAAAACATCGTGAGGAAACCGGCATGTCCTAGAACCAAAAATTCGAAGACATGTGACATCTGCCAACCCGCACTGGGCCCGTGTGGTAGATTACGCCCCACTCCCTCTCACTGAGAAGAGGCCAGTATCCCAGCAGTGGGAACATTATAAGCTGATTAAGTAAAAGCAGTCCAGGACTAGACCAGAATAGTCAACCCGTCCTTGGAAATTCAGTGTTGTAATTTTTCCAACATCGGTGCCCACTCACACAACACACACAACTTCCTCGCGTTTCATGAGCTATTGAAAGAGAAATAAAGAAAACGTATTTATTGTAACTCGCACAGGAAGATAACAAACTAAACTTAACATCATCATTTGCCTAGCCTTTTCCCAACTATGATGGGGTCGGTTTCCAGTCTAACCGGATGCAGCTGAATACCAGTATTTTACATGGAGCGACTGCCTAATCTGACCTCCATAACCCAGTTACTGGGTAATACGATACCCCTTGGTAAGACTGGTTGTCAGATTTTCCGGCATCTGACTACCCGTAACGACTATCAAAGATCCACGAATGACAGCCGGGACAAACGGCTTAACGTGCTTTCTGAGGCACGGAGAGGTCTTAGTATGTAAAGATGTTCACCCATCCACAGATCAACCGCGGCAAGCGTAGCTTAACCTGATCGATCGACCTGTGCGGCTGTTGTTATTTAGCCACGGGCCCCTCTAAACAATCTAAATTTTACATAATCATAAAAAAAAAAAAAAATATATAAAAAGAAAACTTAAAAAAGAAAGTACTGTACGACGCCATAAGGCTCCTATCACAGTATGATGCTGTGACATTTATTGGCATGAATGCTTTATGGTAATCATCTGTTTTTCCGAGCGCATACAACCCAAATCTCTTTAAAGTGAGAGTGAACAGGCTTCTTCTGGATAAGCTCGCTCCATCGTCGACTTTGTCTGTGTCACCTTTGACCTAGACTACAGTCAAGAGCAAGTCCATTTCATATTAAAAAAAGGACATTTAACGGTTTAAAAAATCCAGATATCACACATACATTACATTATAATCATCAGCTTCTTCCTGCCCTCGTCCATTGTTACTTGGGGTCGACGCAACACGTTTTTTTCTTCCACTCTCCTCTGTCAACCGCCACGCTATCATTCACTCACTTTTTATTCATATCATTCCTCACACAATCCATCCATCTTTTCTTTGCCCTTCCTCTCCCTCTCCATCCATCGAAATTTATATCCATCACTCTTTTAGTCCCATGCGTTTCCTAATATCACCGTACAGACGCTAGCACATCAAGCTACCCGAAACTGTAAAATTTCCCCAATCAACATTGAACCTTTTGCTTTAGCGATAAAGTAGAAAATCTATTAAAGAAATTTGACAGATTGTAATAGCTTGATGTGCTGGCGTCTGTACAATAAAATATCACTGATACCTATTCCTGTTTTTTTTAGGACTTTTATTTTTTATTTTTTTCGGTATATTTTCTGTGCCTTTTAGTCTCTATGAAATATTTTATTCTCTCTTTCTTCGCCGCGACAATCTGTTAGACACAACAATAAGTGACTACTCTGTCTGATACTTGTATCTGCTTAGGGTTTTTAGATTGCTGAGATACGTCTCAGGTAGGTGGCTCATTCCATCCTGACGAATCTATTTTGTAGGGTCGAAACACTACGAAATAATGACGTACCTACTCGTATGTTCTTTCTTTGTTTTTATACCCAGAGGCACATATTCATCACAATACATAAATCGCTCTTAGCGATAAGACCGCCTATTGTGTCACCCATTGTAAAGTTTCTATATTTATGTCTGTAATTTATATGGTGTACATAATAAAGAGTATTCTATTCTATTCTACATATAACACTATCCGATGACACATCTCGCTTATAAAAGCATTGCAATTTATAATTTACGACAAAGGAACATCGATCATCCGTCTGACTAGTACAATACGTTGCGATTGCACCATTAGACGGATGAAATATTATGGGTTCAACGCAGCGGTTGAACGTGGCCTTAATTTATAAGTTTCAAACACAGTTTCATGTTATTTATTGGTTAAAGACCAGTTTCGATACGGTGAAGGCAATTCTAGACGTCAAAAGAGACTTGAAGGCTTAGATAAACTGGTATTCTATTAGCGATAATGAAAATACATAGAAAGATGAAAGACAAAAATTTATTGAAAAGTTTCTGTTAATCCTGTTGGAAGTCGTAGAAATAAGATACGGTTTATTAGGTTTCAATTAATAATGTGTTGCCAGTGATGACATATGGTACTGAAACGTGGTCGCTCACAATGGACCTTATTAGAAGGCTGAAAGTCACCCAAAGGGCAATGGAGAGGGCTATGCTTTGATTTTCCCTGCGTGGTCGAATCAGAAATGAAGAGATCCTCAGGAGAACCAAGGTAACCGACATAGCCCGAAGAATTTCCAAGCTTTAGTGGCAGTGGACAGGGTACATTGCTCGCTGAACAGATCAAATCAAATCATTTATTTGCATAATACATGTTAAAAAGGTGTTACAAGTATGAAAGGTACATTGTATTATAACCTACTGAGGTGTGAACATTAATATATGAATGTAGGTACTAATAGCAACAGAATACATTTTAAATTGAGTTACATTAAAAAATAGAATGTCAATATAAAAAAATGTCAGTTTATTATAATAGACAAGTCAGATCAAAATTTCAATAATATTTATATTTGTGGTGCCATTTCAGATAAAATAGACTCATCTTTCATTTAAATAATCATTAATTGAGTAGTAACATTTTGCAACTAAGAATTCGTGCAAACATAATTTAAATTGGTTCATTTTGTGTAGGTCTGTGATACTTTTTGGCAACTTATTGTATACTTTTGGTGCCATGCCCAAAATGTTTTTATTAAATACTGCTTTTTTATGACGTCTTACACATATTTTATTTTTGTGTCGTTCGCTTCTTGGATGGGTATAAAGATGTAGATTCGCTTTGACAAAGATCGCCATTTCATATAATTATATAAAGACACGGGAATGTTAGTAGCTGGAACTGTTGAAAATGCGGCTTACAGCTTTCTGTGCTCTGTATGCCACACATTGCCCTTATGCATTGTTTCTGGGCTTTGAACGCCATTTCTCTGTCTGGCGAGTTCCCCCAAAATATGAGTCCGTAGCGTAGAGTAGAAGCAACATAACCGTGATACGCCGTTAATAAGGTTGCACGATTTGACACTTTTCTTAGGTTATAGAGAGCATAAGAATACTGGCTAAGCTTTTTGCATGTGTTTTCAACGTGTGTTTTCCAGCTCATATCTTTATTTATCCAAATACCTAAGAATTTAGTGTGTTCTGCTTCACTGATAATTTTGCTACCGTAACGTATATCCGGTTTTTTATTGTGTGTTTGTTGTTCAAATGAAACGTAATTTGTTTTTTCAAGGTTTATTTTTAAGTTGTTTTTAGTTAGCCAAGTTATTATATCATTTAAGTTGTCGTTTATTTCTTTTTCAAATGTCACATCATCTTTACTTTTGATTAATATTGTGCTGTCGTCAGCGAATAAAATCATTGGATTATTAATAGTTTTAGGCATGTCATTAATATATATAATGAATAATAATGGAGCAAGAACACTGCCCTGCGGCACACCAAATATGCATTGTCTATGTGTAGAGACATAAGTCTTTTCAGTTCTTGTATATGGGCAGATTTTATTTATGTATGTAATTTGTTCTCGATTAGTCAGGTATGATTTGATAAGTTCAAGGATATTGCCTCTAATTCCATATTTTTCCAGCTTGTTAATCAGTATTTTATGGCTAACATAGTCAAATGCCTTTGACATGTCCATAAATAATGCAACCACAGGAGTTCTATTGTCAACGTTAGTTAGAACGTGTTCTACAAGTTTATAAATAGCAGAGTCAATGTTTTTATTTTTCCTGAAACCATATTGTTCGCTAACCAAGAGTTTGTTAGTTTCTAGAAATGATAATATGCTGTTTTGTATTACTTTTTCAAAAATTTTAGAGAATACCGGAATGAGCGCGATTGGTATGTAGTTGCTAGGATCTTGCTTATCGCCTTTTTTATGTATTGGTTTAATTACAGAGATTTTCAATTTTTGGAGCCGAAAGGTTCTGGAGTGGCGACCGCGTCCCGGAAGACGTAGCGTTGGAAAGCCTCCCGCAAGGTGGATCGATGACTTTGTGAAGGCCGCAGGAACTCGTTGGATGCGAGAAGCACAAAACCGGTCGAAGTGGAGGTGCTTGGGGGAGGCCTATGTCCAGCAGTGGACGACTTTCGGCTGAAATGATGAATGATAATGGATTCTAACCCATACTAAACATTATTAGTTTGGATCGCAAAGAGGAGGCCTGTGTCCCAGCAGTGGGAACAATATAGGCTGATTATAATAAACTGCAAACCCAAATCTAATCGTAAGAGCTATGTATAACTATTTCAAAATTAAGTACCTACTATCTACCCATACAAATCCATACTAATATTATAAATGCGAAAGTGTATCTGTCTGTCTGTTACCTCTTCACGCTTAAACCGCTAAACCGATTTAGATGAAATTTGGTTTAGAGATAGTTTGAGTCCTGGGAAAGGACATAGGATAGTTTTTATTCTGATATTCCCACGGTATCGAAACTTATGCGGGTGAAACCGCGTGGCGCTGCTAGTAATAATATACTTTCAGCGACACGAAACGAGCGTACGAGGTACATACGAGCCGTCGAACGCTTTAGGGTTGTCACAAACGATTATCACGTTGAACACAATGCGTGGCAGAGCTTATCTCTTAATACCCGATGATAGAAAGGCGCCCGAGGCGAGGGGGTTAATAATGTTTAGGTGAAAACCCTTATTCAGTTTGTGGGAATGAAAATATGTTTTAGTATTTCTATTGTGGGTAGATTAGTGTGTTGTTGCTACATGGAATACAACATTTTAGCTCTAGTTTTAAAATACTATTTTACCCCTTCTCGCCCTAAACACAGGATTACCTTGTTCAGACACGTAAGTCTTAGCAATGTAATTTTTATTTAAGCAATAACCTAATCAGCCTATAATGTTCCCACTGCTGGGACACAGGCCTACTCTCATAGCGGGATTGTCGGAAATGGCGGGATTGTCCGAAAGGGTTACCGCTGCCCGGAACATAAAGGGCTAAGGAAGGAACACGGGTGGATTTTAGCCAGTAAGAGTCTGACACTACCTTCCGCTACACCCAGAGCGGGAGGAGTCATTAGATGATTTCCCATCCAAAAAAAAAAAAAAAAGGCATCCTCTCAGTGAGAGGGAGTGGGCCGTAATCCACCACGTGGGCCCAGTGCGGGTTGGCAGATGACTCATGTCTTCGAATTTTTGGTTCCTCGGATTTTTGGTTCGAATTTTTGGTTCTGCGGTTTAAACAAAACTGTACTAATTTTCATGCGTTATAATTTTTTGAATAAATATATTATATTGTATTAACATATCGGAATAAAATTATACCTACGTAAAATTATGGTTTTTAATACATTGGGTAGGGTCTTCAGTTATCGTGAATTTACACCTTTAAGTAAAAGCACACCTTATTATATTGAGCTACAATTCTTCCACGTCCAATGAAGAAGAGCTCGCAGTGCATGTCCGTTGATGGATCACTGACGTACGTCTACCGTGCACGCTCTGAACTGTTTCCTTTAATTAACTCCGCCTCGCGTGAGCACGTAACTGCAGGAACACAATAGTTATAAGAACATTACTTACTTCAGACGCGCTGATTCGTGTTTTTTTAACTATATGTAGTAGATTATAAAAATTGAGCGATAATAGTCTTTCAATTGTTAATAATTGAGGTGAACGTGAACACCGTGACACTCTCGCTAGAGGGCACACGTACATCGACACGTAGACAGAATCGTCTGAAGGTAAGTGACTGAAAGACGAGTCAGTCTCGTGAGGGCAACAAAGGAATGGAAACTTCCACTTTTTACAAGAAACTGTCGGTTTGCCCCAACTTAGAAAATAGTCATCATCGTCATCATTTCAGCCGAAAGACGTCCACTGCTGGACATAGGTCTCCCCCAAGCACCGCCACTTCGAACGGTTCTGTGCTTCTCGCATCCAACGGGTTCCTACGGCCTTCACAAGGCCGTCGGTCGGTCGTAGCAAATAGTGTGTGAACGTTATTAGTACAATGTTAATTTATTGTAAAAATGAATACGATCCAGTCTTACCTCAAGGCAAATATTTCTTCTGAGACTAAGTACACACAAGACTATCACCACCCCTTGCTCATTGTGTGTTGATATTTTTACCATTTTTAAATCCTGATGGCCTAGAGAAGTGAATCTGGCCTAGATAACTGCTAATAGATATGTAAGTATGAAAGGAGGATGCAAATAAATTGTGATAGAGAGAAGCAATTATGAAGAATACTGAAGATGACTGAAGAATACTGACTTGAAGCATACCTACGAAAAACATTATCGAATTAACTTAAACTACTAAATATTTACACTAGGTACTAAATTAAGTAACTAACTAACTATTATATAGAAATAAATACACAAACAAAAGGACACTTGTCTTAGCCGTCGAAGTACTCGTCCAAATCGCTGTCATCCGGAAACGAGCCCAAAATACTGGCAGCATTGCCACGTTGAATGGCAATGCTAGTTCTTTGGTGAAAGAGCGAGCCAGCCCTCTAGTCACGTGAAGTGTCGACTAGTCAGCGAGCAATATCCTTAAAAAAGAGACGCGCGCTCAAGCACTTATACTTAAAAGGCCAATCGAGACCAATTTCAAAATCTAGACTCGATAATGACATTCCATCCAACAAAAGCTGCAACTCAATCAAGCGAGCTCCCGAACATTGTCAAACTACACACACACGACATGACTGACACACAAAGGGACGTGACTTGCAAAATATTCCTAGTTCTCAAAGCCATTAATACGTCACTTAATTTTGTTTAAACTTCATGATATTAGGCACGTTAGGCACAAAAGCTTGCGATGTCGTGACTTGGTTATAATGCACAGAGATATTGGTAGGCATCGAAGAGAATTGTGAATAGAAGGCAAGGTCGGCACGCGACTTGGATACTGTGGATAAGGTTTCTGGAAAATTTGGGACATTTTCCATTGTGTTACAAGTGTCGTCAGTAAGTGGAGCAGTGGTGGTCCAGTTGTATCAGCTCTGGCTTACGAGATGTAGGTGAGGAAAACAACAACACACGTGGCGCCATCTATTATCGTAATAACGTTATTGTTGTTTTCCTCGGGAACAGCACTATTTTTTTGGGATGAAAGCTACCCTATGTCCGTTTCTGTACTCCTGACAACGTATAACGTACCAGCGTCAGGCACTAGTTGTCTGGCATTTTTGCTGAACTGGGCCTTTTAGCGCAGCCGTGAAGGACACTTTCCTGCTTATTTTTTTATTTAGGTACATATAGGTATACTTATTTTATTTTTTATTTTTTTAATCGTACTTTACACTTTTTATTTTGTCATTTTTTTATTCTTGTTTGTTTTATCTGATGTATGTATCTGGTGTATTGTGTGTCTTTTGGTCTGTGCTAAATAAATATATTTCTTTCTTTATATGCAAATTTTCAGGATGACCGGTTCTGTGGTTTAGGCGTGACAAGGTAACAAACAAACAAAATTATATTATAGTTAGGAAGTTAGGATAGGATTATTTTGTCATTTAATTGATCTCACATTGTTGATTTTATTTTGCTTAGTTTGATCTCACGCTGATGGCAATGAATATTTTAGTTTTTTTTATTTTATTTTAATTGATTTAAGTTTAGTTAAATTCTAGTATTTGTTTTCCGTCTTCAAATAATCACACATTGTAAACGTCGCAAGTCCGACTCCCAAGATACAGGCAAATGCCTAGTTTGGGGGTTACTGTCTTTTCTATTCTTGTATAAAAATTGTGATTAATAAATAAATTTTAATTTGAAAAATTGGCTGACCCTTAAAACTACCACGCAGTATGAAAGAACTAAATAAACAAACACTAGCCAGCTCTATTGATCTAATGCCTACTTTTTCACAACCGACCTACATCGTTCTAAACTTTTTCTTGCCTGTTTTCTTCAAACGCAAACACATGAAGTGGAACGTTCAAACACGCAACGATAACTAAAAGCTAGTGTACATTGTAATCACAAATCTTTGTCGTTTAGAAGTTACATGCATCGCATGACCGGGACACAGAGGCACCTCGATGCAATTATGTATTTAAAACAGTCATTGTTTAAAATTATTAAAGTTTATAACGGGCGATATGGTTTGAGAAGGGCTTGTGGCTAAGTAATAACAGCCGCACGGTTCGATCGATCAGGTTAAGCTACGCTTGCTACGGTTGGTCAGTGGATGGGACCAAGAGAAAAAATATAGTGTACTGTTTTTCGGTATTTTTTTTATGTTGCGGACCAGTTTCTTTGAAAAACTGGAATGTTTTCTTTTGACTGGTATTCCATTGGGCATAAATACCAACATAGAAAATATACTCACTTTCATTTACGGACTGCTTCGTTGGGCTAATGGTCGCAAGCACTACTGCTGATCATGAGGTCCTGAGTCTGAGAGTCTGAATTTGTGCCCGGTTGATGGCAATAGGCTCGCCCCCTATTACATGGGAATTGAACAAACCCGGAAAAATGTGAGTATTATAACTTACAGACTTACAGCCTTCTGAATACCATAATTATTGAGAAGAGTTGATTGCCCGGTTTGAGGCACTGGGATACCGTTCACGGATCTGGAGATCCCCTTTGGAATTTCTGTCCGGCTCTTCTACATACGAAACGACCAAATTGGAACCGAACACCTAGCTTCTGACGTTTCATAAGTGCCCATGTAGGTTTATGTGAAATGAAATATTTTGATTTTATTGTTATGTCACTTTCAAACTCAAACTCAAACTCAAAGCATTTATTTCAATTAAACCATTTACAGGCACTTTTGAATTGTCAAGAAGTCGGTCAGTCAAAAATAAAATGAAGCTAGTTGCCCATTCCAAAGCGTAGGTACCTATGGAAAAGAACGGGCAAGAAACTCCATGGACATTCATTTATTAATATCAACAACAAAAATGGGCAATGTGAGATATAGTCCAATAGCAACATAGTCGTATCGCGAAATGGGCAATGTGAGATATAAACCAAACGCTTATTTGAAATGACGTTTAGGCATAACGCGACTTAGGCACACTGCGTTATAGGTATACAGCGAGCAAAGGAAAATAAACACTACCTCCCTATATTTTGCGTGACATACGCTTTATATCCGCGTGAATAATCATTAGTGGCTTGTTCCAATCATTGCTATTTGTATTCTATATAAATTTCATCCACTGTTTGTAAAATACACTGGATAATGCGATATGGTTTCATTTTAAATTATATTATTGCGATCGGTGATTTTACTACCGCTTGTAATAATGAATTTTATTGTGTATTTAAATGTTTTATTCAATATTTGTGGATGTTGTTTAATGTTTGTTGATTGAATAGGCGTTAAACTGATTTATTCCGATCTAATACCAAGAACTAATACCACTGGTATTTGTTTCAACTCACATTTATTTTCTATTCCGAACAGATACCATTGTTGGAACATATACTAAAACAAGTTCAAAGACATAAGGTACAGTCAGTAAAAATGCTTTGTATGTAATTATAAGACCTTTAAGCAGCAGTGGACGTCTTTCGGCTGATACGATGACGATGATGAATATTATGACTTGTTTACCTATAACTAGGTACATAAATTAACAAAAGTTACGTTAAAACGAAAATATTTTTGTTGTGTTTAAATGTTCGTTTTTCACTGTTTGTATTTCCTGTGCATGTCCCAAATGAAATATTTTTCTTTCTTCCTTTAAAATAGTACTGATCCTGAAATACTTTTTTTTTCATGTTTTATTACCCATTACTGTCCCACTCTGGACAAAAGCCTCCCTACTCTCTTTCCACCTCTGTCTGTGCAAAGCTGCCAAGGACCATTCTGACCTGGACTCCTGACAGGCTAAAATGAAAAAAAAAAAACAAATACCAGGAAAAGTCCTAAGAAACCCGATTTTACGGACATTCCATTCTCCCCTCGCTACATAGCTTGATTGATTGAGATGATTCAGCGCAAACGAATTTCCCGAGTGAAATAACAATTATGTACGTAGTACCTACGCATTAATAATTATGTAATCTACAATGACAACGCTATGCTTTGTTATAAGATCGTATCTTTGAGTTCCAAATTGACAGTCAAAACGTGATAGAAATGAAAGGAAAAACAAAATTTAAGTCTGAAAAAAAAGATGGTCAACTGAATACTGGTAAAATTACAGTGAATCTCGCGTGAAATATGGAACGAAATTCGCTTTGGAAAAGCGGGCGTGAATACTTGTGTGCTCATTACCAAATACTTAATCGATTGTTCTTACATTTCGAGTCAGCACTGCGATTCTGGTCAGTTTAATGATTTTCGACCTTTTATTAAATTACATAAATAAGAAGCTTCAATCGACACAAGGCTAGACAAGAATAAATGGTGTGGGGTGATATCAAAATGAAAAAAAAATATTACTTTGCAGACGAAACGCAAAATCATAATTGAACAAAATATTTAAGACTTCGTTATTTCGGATGTGAAAAATTCTCTTTGCATTTGATAGCCCAAATCTCGGGGAAGGTTATAAAGTATTAAACATTACGCTAGGAGCCTTAGGAGCCAGGCAATAAGAAAAAAAAAAATAGCTCGGGTGGGCGATGCGATGCGATTCGGCGGGTCGGGGCAACAAGAAATTTCCCGCGGACGAAGTCGCGGACAGAAGCTACGGTTTATTAAACAAAAGCCGTCAAATTAGTTAAATATACCAAAGAAAATGCTTATTTATATTTATTTTAATAGACTTGCCTCGGAATAAACAACCAAATGGTCCCCGCTAGCTTAGAGGTGAATTAGTTAGACAACACTTAGGTTTTCTTCTCCACGCTTCTAAAATGAATGAAGATATTATTATCTGAAATCTTTAAAATAAACTTAACAGTGACGTATCATCATCTGCCTAGCCTTTTCCCAACTATGTTTGTGTCGGCTTCCAGTCTAACCGGATGCAGCTGAACACCAGTATTTTACATGAAGCGACTGCCTATCTGAACAGTGACGTATATCTTTATTATTTTCGTTTTAGTTTATAATAAGAATGCTCCTTTTTTACTGTTTGTATTTTCTGTGACAGAAATCATCATCAATAAGTTTGTCGAAGGACCGATGGCAGGTGGAAAAGACGATTCCTGGAGTGGACACCGGGTATCGTATCGGTAGTGTGGGACGCCCCTCAGGTAGATGGACAGACAACCTCAATAAGGTGTGTGGGACAAACTGGATTCGAAAGGCGGAGGACACGGTGTTGTGGCGAAGTATGGGAGAGGCCTATGCCCAGCAGTGGACTGCGATAGGCTAAGATGATTAAAATAAGAATTATAAACAAAAACACTAATCCATAATCAAAAGATACAACAAAGGATCACAATGTAAAGTAACTATCATCTTTATGAAGTATAACACTAAAACAGAACGCAGATAACAAGAGATGTTAAAGAAACTATCAAAAATAATATACTACGGCCATAAAGAGAGTTCATTTTCTCGGTGAAAAACCTCTAGTTTATTAAGTCATATATGTTGGAATAGTCAACCTCGTAATTGATTTATCACCCTAAAGTTGAATGTCACTTGTATCAAAAATCAAATCAAAAGTCATTTATTCAAACTAGGCTGAGAATCAGCACTTTTCGAACGTCAAAATTACATAAGACAGTCCCCCAAAACGCCCGCCCTTCGCCACTTCCTAGTGCTTTCGCTGGGAAGAAGAAATGGCGGAACAAACTCCCCAGCAGCACAGCTGTCTGTTCAGTTAGAAAATAATTTGATTTTATACAACACTATGTATGAAAAGTAATTAACGTTAACACAGGACATTAAATTACATTATTTGCCATAGGTTAGCTAGCCACGCCAATATACCAACAAATACAATAAACACTATATGTACTCAAGCAAAAAAAATAAAAATAAAAATACCTAATAATAATTAAAAATGTAAACAAGAAAAAAAAAAAAACTTAGGTACTACCTAAATAATAGCCTCCAGGTATAAAGGGCGTGACAGCTTACATATTTATGCAATGCTGGGTTGTGTTTACATAGCTGTCACTTGAAGTCACAAATGATAAACTAGGACCATCTAAGCAAAATAAATAAACAAGTTATTACTAATAACAACAATAAAACCATGGTCAGCAAGACGACCAGTATGTCATAAAAAGGCACGATCTATTTGTGTTTGACCGTTCCCTATATCCCTATGTGATGAGGGCAAGGATGTCTTCAATGAACGATTTTATTCATTTTGCTTTCAAATATAAACGTATATTTTAACAAAAGTTTTTACAATGTTTTTGAGACACAAAAATCCGTTCGCGATATATCGTGGAGAGTGAAGTCGGTTGCGACGGTGCTGCCGCCCACGGGCAGAACAGAAGATCGCGCACGATGTTCACGTAGGAGAATGCCCACGCTATTCGCTGCTAGATGGCGTTGTAGGTATACGGAACAATTTGTCTATGTGCACAGAGAGCCATAGAGCTTTCCATGCTTGGCACCAGGCTAATAGACCGAGTTCCAAACGTCGAGATACGAAGGCGTACAAAGGTCTTCGATATCGGAACATGTATAATGGAACTCAAATGGAGTTGGGCAGGACACCTGGTAAGGCGCAGTGATGACAGGTGGAGTAAGGCAGTGACAGATGGCGTCCAAAGGCTGAAAGACTAGAGGGGTAATTCTCGTAATTTTAAGAACGTTCATTCACAGTCTGATTTCAGTCTCAATCTGTCAAAAATACCTCTAATTTCCCTACATTTTTGTCAAGTTTTCGATTTTGTTTGTCGCCGAGATGAGACTGCGACTAGATTTTGAACGCTTTAAATTACGAGAATTGGCCTTCAAATGTCGGTCTTGGTTGTCCGGCGGTGAGATGGGCAGACGACATTGTTGCTATCGCGGGCAAAACCTGGATGAGGCAGACACAGGAGCATGGGGATTGGCACAAGAAGAGAGAGGCCTATGTCCAATTGTGGGTGAAGTTAGGCTGTGGATGATGATGATGATGATTTGTCTTTGTGACAATTAGGTATTTTCAACCTTATTGAAGTTTATAATTATTGGGAATTGTTGTCAAAAAAAATGATAGGGGCTTGTGGCTAAGTAATAACAGCCGCACGGGTCGATCGATCAGGTTAAGCTACGCTTGCCACGGTCCGGTTGGTCCGTGGATGGGTGATCATCTTCACATACTGAGACCCTTCGTGCTTCGGAAAGCACGTTAAGCCGTTGATCCCGGTTGTCATTCGTGGATCTTTGGCAGTCGTTACGGGTCGTCAGAAGCTCGAAAATCTGACAAGCAGTCTTACCAAGGGGTATCGTGTTACCCAGTAACTGGGTTGTGGAGGTCAGATAGGCAGTCGCTCCGTCTAAAATACTGGTATTCAGCTGCATCCGGTTAGACTGGAAGCCGACCCCAACATAGTTGAGAAAAGGCTAGGCAGATGATGATGTTGTCAAAAATTACTGCCTCGATGTTCTAGTATTCGCAAGCGCTACTGCTGAGGTCCTCAAGTAGGTAAGTCCCATGGAACAGACGGCGATCTTATTTCCGGTTAATGGTTATAGGATCGCCCCCTGTGACATGGGACTTAAACATAGCTGGCATGTGGGTGGACTGTTAAGAGGTACACTTCTGCGTAACCTTTCAGGGAATACAGGCGCGATTATTTATTATGTTGCCAAAAGTGGTAAAGCAACTACGAGGTCGAATATCCTATCGTATAAACATTTACTTTAATCCTTCTTTTACGGTGCAAACAACGTTTCATTTATTCATTTACTCAAATGGGTTTAAGGAACATAGTAATGTAGTATATTTAATAATGTCCACATTATTATATCAAGAATGAGCAAATCGGAATGTTCTAGGACCAAAAACCCATACAGGGCCCGCGTGGTGAATAACGGCCCACCCGTCTCACAGAGAGGAGGCCAGAGTCCCAGCAAAGAGAATAGTTTGGATAAGTACCTATGTTTTATTGTCATCATTTGCTTGACTTTTTCTAACAACTAGGTTCAACTTTCTGACTAATTACTGATCAACTCCTTGACAATGCAAAAGTCCTTGTCAATAGTAATCACACTAATATTATAAAGGCGAAAGTTTTGAGTGTGTGTGTGCGCCAAACTCTATAGTGACACAGATGCTCTAACCGTGAGACAGCTCTTTATACAGCAAACAATAATTAGGAAACACACAACACTAACTTATGACCCTTTAATTTATAAACGCAAACGTCGGTCGGATATAGTTTGCCCCCCAATCAGGCACAGAACGACAATGGCTAAACGGCATTACAAAGTTATTAGCTGTTTCCTGTACAATAAAATCAACAAAATTCTAAAGCTATACCCTTTACGAAAAATGGAGTTGAAACGAAAATTAAAATCATGGCTACTAAAGTTAAATTACACATCTACTGAGGACCTTCTTAACCAGTACTAATACAATTTTAAGGAATCAACCGATAAATTCATCCCTAATAAAATATTATAAGTATACTTGATTAAAATAAAAATAAAATAAAATATAAACACGCCCTCTCCCTTAAATAATAGCCGAATTGAATTAATCGTCATCCGTCACAACATAACACAAACACACTCATAACAGCACATCCTCACCTGCACTCACTCTCTCACACATAGTACACATATACACACCCTTGCACGTCGTGAATGTGGCACGTTCATTCTTTTTGTATTTTGTTTTTTAGTACCTAATTTTATATGGATTCCCTATATACAGGCATGCCTAAATTGGGAATCCTGTAACTCAATCATTTCTTTTTATTTTTTATCTACACGCGTTTGAAGTAATGTTTCTAGTGAGGTAATGGAGCGCCCCTAGTGTCTGTAACACAGGTTAATTCCTAGCACGGAACTGGGTTTGCTCCACTATCCACTTTAATATTCCTATCCATCGCTCATGATGTAGTATTTAAGTTACCTGTACTCAAAGTTGTTTGAAATAAATAAAGATTATATTATATTATATGTTTGTTACTTCTTCACGCTAAAACGGCTGGCACAATTTTGATAAAATTTTGTATGGAGGTAGCAGCTGACACCCTGGATTAACATATAGGCTAATTTTTATCCGGATATTCCCATGGGATCGACAATTATGCGGGTGAAACCGCGGGGCGCAGCTAGTCTTCTATCTTCTATATAAATAAAACAAAGTCGTGTTACATCATTAAATTTATTACTCAAGAACAGCTGGACCGGTTTTTATGGTGTTTGATTTGTTAGATTTGTCTCCGCCCCGAATAGCAGAATAACTATTAAAACAGGAAAAATTCACTAAAAATAATATTAAGGATAATTCGTTTTCTCATACCTTTTGGCCTCGTATAGGACTTTTTATTTTATTTTTCTTTTTATTACTTTGTTTTATATAACTTGGATTTTTTATTTATATTTTTTACTGTGTTTAGTTTAGTTTGTGATCATTCTATACGAGTCGCAATAAATACTTTTTCTTTCTTTCTTTCATACATTTATTCGGGTACGAAGTTCGCCGGGTCAGCTAGTATTAATATTTATTAATACTAGCTGACCCGGCGAACTTCGTAAAGCATTTGCTTTTAACCTTGACAAATGGAGGTGACTTCAGTGTTTAACAAGAAAGAGGGTGAATATCAATGGTATTCAAAATGGAGTCAATGCCATCAGAATCTCACCTTTACAACCTAATTAATTACTGGCTCATATCATAATCTGAAATACCTAATAAGTATGGAACCATAGAGTGTCTATCTGGACTAGAACTGCACGTATAATTTGTTCTCTATGGCTGGAAAGGCTTCAATAAAAAATGGTAACCCATCGCTAGTCTAACCGCAGCAACGCCGCTCAACCTCACAGTTTCACAGTGTTTATTAAGCTAGGACCCCATCATTTAAAATCTAAACATTAAACATAAATTCTCTCCTATATAACCATGACAGTGCAATAATTTTGGCCGCACGCAATATTTTTTCTGGCAATAATTTCTACCCAGCGCTTATAACCAGCCCTTATTTTTGTATTGCGCTTTATTATTAGGGCGATAAAGGCGAGAATCGATCGGCAAGCTATCATTGGGGTTTAAGCGTTGTTTAATCGGTCAGTTTTCACGTAACGTTTGATAGCCGTGCGTGATATTGAATACACATTGTTGTTGGGATCGGATAGCGTGGTCTCTTGCGGCTCTGTTCGATTAAATTTTTACTGCAGTGACTATTTTGGTAAATATTTTATCGCTTTTTAAAGTAAAGTAATGCATAGCACACACATAACATCATGCCCATGCCTGTAAACCCCCACGGGTTAAGTAGATGTGTACCAACCTACAGCCACATACACTCGCCCACATTTCACCAGTTATGTTTAAAAAAGAAACCGGTCAAGTGCGAGTCGGACTCGCACACAAAGGGTTCCGTACCACCGTACAATATTTAACATTACATATATAAAAAAATCACGTTTTTTGAATGGGCGTCCCATTAAGCCCCCCTTAAATATTTATTTTATTTTAATTTTATTATTTATAATTAAAGTAAAAATACAACTGAGTATTTTGTGAATATTTCAAGTGCATACCTGTTGCCATTATTGATGTCGAGCAAAAAAGGGCAACAAAATCGCGTTTGTTGTTTGGGAGCCCCCCTTAAATATTTATTTTATTTTGTTTTTAGTATTTGTTGTTATAGCGGCAACAGAAATACATAATTTGTGAAAATTTCAACTGTCTAGCTATCGCGATTCTTGAGATACAGCCCGGTGACAGACAGACGGACGGGCAGACGGACGGACAGATAGCGAAGTCTTAGTACTTAATATCGTCCCGTTTTTACC
Source organism: Hydraecia micacea (assembly GCA_914767645.1). Lineage (NCBI taxonomy): Eukaryota > Metazoa > Arthropoda > Insecta > Lepidoptera > Noctuidae > Hydraecia > Hydraecia micacea. The sequence goes on along the minus strand of OU611783.1, from coordinate 3,893,465 downwards.
CTTTGGGTTGGGTACGGAACCCTAAAAACAAAGTAAAGCAAAGTAATACCTGACCTGGACGCGTACCGCGAGGGCTGGTTCGAGGTGGCGCGGGAAAAGAGTTCCTGGAAGGATTTGGGGGAGGCCTTTGCCCAGCAGTGGGACAGTATAGTCTAACAAAAAAAAAAAAAGCAAACCTGAATGTTTTTTTTTATTCGTCTTTTTTATCCCACTGCTGGGTTAAGGGTTTTTCCTTACTTTATCCATTGTCTTCTTTGACCAATCAATCGGACAGGAACTAGTCCAAATTCTCACGCCAGCGTTTCTTATTGGATTGCCTCGGTGACGACGCTTGAATTTAGGCACCCACTGTGTGACAATCCTGGCCCATCTGTCCACCTCGTCCCGTTTCAGCCTCGCAGACTTATCAGCAACATCGGTCATCGCCGATGGAATCGCCGTCTAGGATGGAATGGTTTTCTAACAACAAAAAAGGTGCCAGCTGACAGGCTTGATGACAGCCCCATAATGGGACATCTCATCAAGTAGTGTCTAAGTATTAACATAGATCATATCATAAGCCACATTTTTACTAACATACTAGTATATAAGTACTAACATAGGATATATTGTTACTAACAATCTTTTATGTATTTTTATTTTTGTAAATGTGGACGTTTTGTTGACTGTCAAATAAATAAATTATTATAATTTATTTGACCTAAATTCCATCCAAGGAGGTTTGAGTGTTTAGGACTCCCACTAAGAAAAACATCAAGGTAACCTTTCTTAGCACATAAAGAGGGTACTGAAGCCTCCAGTGAAAGGCACCTGTGTCCTGGCCAGCTTTTGCCATATCTCGAGGGAAACAAAGTCGTTTCCCCCAACACTCTTGCAGCGCACGACAGTGTGCACGTGCCCACTACGTGCTGCTGACCTCCCAAGGATTTTCAATAAATAAAGTGAATTCCAAACTATGAGATTTTGCTGTATTTTTATAAGACGGGGTTTGGTTTTACTACTACAGTACCTTTTAGGTATAAACCTACATACAAAAGAACACTAATACAGTTAAGTATGCATTGACAATGATATAATTATAAGAGATACATAGAGTATTGTATACAGGGTGTCCCGTAATTAATGGATAACCTCTTAAGGGGTCATTGTACTTATTATTATGAACAACTTTTACTATGGAACCAAACATGAAATCGCAAAAAAAAAATCAGCTGTTCCCTACATTTTATGTTCGCATATCTCCTCAAAATGTAGGAAATTGCTGATTATTTTATTTCGATTTCCAGGTAGTACAAGTTGTTCATAATGATAAGTACTTGACCCCTGAAGAGGTTATCCATTAATTACCGGACACCCTGTATACTTCATTGTACGCCAAAATTTTAACAAAGCTCATTTTGTACAAAACCTTTAATAACAATAAATAATAATAATAATTTTATTTCAGACATAATTCTAGTCCATAGTTTCAACTCATGCAATTAAAATTACTTATAAAATATATTAAATTCCAAACAGATAAAAACCCAAAATACAATTGTGATTAATTAACGTTAAATATTCAACAGCACAAAAATTATAAAAGTAAAGTTAAGTAAAGTTATCAAGGTTACAACTTTAGTCTTATTGCTAATAGCAATGTGATGTGATAATTGAAATAAAGGTTTGTTAAGGAATCTTTACATACCGAGACCCCTCCGTGCCTCGGAAAGCACTTTAAGCCGTTGGTCTCAGCTGTAATTCGTGGATCTTTGACAGTCGTTGGTCGTCAGAAACCCGAAAGAGTGACAACCAGTCTTGTCTTGGTATTGTATCAGCCAGTAGTTGGGTTCAGGTTAGGTCAGATAGGCCGTCGCTCCATGTAAGATTCTGGTATTCAGCTGCATCCGGTTAGATTGGAAGCCAACCCCAACATAGTTGGGAAAAGGCTAGGCAGATGATAATGAGGTTTTTTTTTTAAATCAGTGCTTGAAATTGACGAGCAGACGAACGACGATCATTGCATGCTGCAAAACTTGCCAGTGGAACCCTAATATTAGACTACAATGGTTCCGCTGGCAGCTAATGGAAACCGAGAAGGACTTAGTTACATGTCAAGCTCTCCAGTAAATATGTAGATTGCGTGCAACATTCGCTGACTATGTATAAAGACCGCTTTGTCAATAATGAAAAAACGCGAGCCTATTATAAAACTAACATAAAAAAGGCACTCCAGGATTGCCGACAGAAGTGAAAACAAAACATAAACAGAATACTTTGCCATCACTCACTGACATATCGGATATAAATTAAAACCGAGTACATCCCGAGAACAGCCGAACACATCCGAAGCGGTGTCGGTTACGGTAACAGTGGCGCGAATTTAATTGTTTTTCCCATCTCAAAAAATGCCCAACGCGCCTAAAGAAGTTTTCACTTTAAAAACACAAAATCTGCTTAATCGTGATCGTTTTCCAATTCACCCGTATGTCACGAGACTTATTGCAATAACCTCGGGGTAATATGCTTTGATATTAAAGCTTTCACCGTTTTAATAGCTCTGACAGATGCTGGTTCTTTTTTGATTAAATCCTTTACTAGATACCGATGTTATAAATCAGAGTCGTCACTGGTTTTGTTGTGTCGGTCGGTCCATTAGATTCGGAGCAAATTGGCTGTGACAAACGGACGGACAGACAGACACACGAGTAATCCTATAAAGGTTCCGTTTTTTCCTTTTGAGGTTCGGAACCCTAAAAACGAAATTTAAAATTAGAAAAATACATTTACTGCTATAATATTATTATGTCTCCTAGCAATCTCTCTGATGCCAACATTCTCCTCGTGCAAATAGATTATTTTGTATTTTAAATAATCACTCAATTGAGACATGATATTATCACCATCTGCCTAGCCTTTTCCCAACTATGTTGGGGTCGGCTTCCAGTATAACCAGATGCAGCTGAATACCAGTATTTTACATGGAGCGACTGCCTATCTGACCTCCACAACCCAGTTACTGGGTAATACGATACCCCTGGTAAGACTGGTTGTCAGACTTCCGGACTTCTGACTACCCGTAACGGCTGTCAAAGATCCACGAATGACGGCTGGGATCAACGGCTTAACGTGCTTTCCGAGGCACGGAGGGGTCTCGGTATGTAAACCCATCCATAGACCAACCGCGGCAAGCGCAGCTTAACCTGATCGATCGACCTGTGCGGCTGTTATTATTTAGCCACGGGCCCCTCTCAATTGAGACATGATAATACATCGGAAAAAGACGTTGTTTTTCGCAATTTAGTAAGGCAAGGTAAAAAATGTTCACGCGTAGTCACTGAAATTATGCATACACTGATAAAATGCACAAACACTTTTGCACAAACACTTTTACACGTCAATTATATTTTTCAAAACTAGATGAGGTCGGCATTTCCTATCCGACTACTCTGAGAAGAAAGGCCAAAACAAACTCAGAGGTCACAGTCTCTTTTAAAGTCCAGACATAATCTACGTCAGGTTATATGAAGACCATGTAGAGCGATGTCTGAGATGGTCTTTTGAGGAAAGAACCACACAGATTGAGTGAACCTGTCCAGTCAGTGCACGCATTTGTCAGAAATCGTGCAGCTCAACTCAAAACTTAAGGAGCTCAACGATTCGATGAACAATACCAAAGAAAGGACATTTGGGTAGGCCACATAAATTACTCAAACTGCCAGACCATGACAAAAACTAACAGAACAAAGAAAATAATATAATATTTTACAAAGTAGGCAAATGTCATTGTTTATATAAAATTCTTTATTGTCAATGTGTATATAGAAAAAGTATATATATTAAAAATTCAAAATTGGAAGCAGCTCAATCCCAAGCTTATTTGTCCTCAATATAATCTTTAACAGTATAAAAGGCTTTCTGGCACAACTTACGTTTAATGCATGATTTGAATTTATTAAGGCTTAGATCTTGAACTTGGCTTGGTATTTTATTGTAAAAGCGTATACATTGGCATCTGAACGAGCCATCTATTTTCTTGAGCCTTGTTGTAGGTTCAACAAATTTGTGTTTGTTCCTAGTATTTATATTATGGATATCACTGTATTAAAAAAAAAAATATGGGCATATAAAAGATTTTCATAAATATACTGAGAAGGCACAGTCATTACATTAATCTCTTTTTTGGCTCTGAGAGAGTGTCTCGGCCTTAATTTATATATTGATCGAACAGTTCGCTTCTACAAAGCAAAGAGAGCCTGAATATCGACGGCATTTCCCCACAATAGAATACCGTACGACATTACACTATGAAAATAGCTAAAGTACACTAAACGGGCAGTCTCTATATCAGTTAAATTACGAATTTTTCTAACAGCGTAGCTGCGGAACTTAGCTTTTTTGACAATTTGTCTATATGTGGACCCCGCTGAAGCTTAGCATCCAAAGTTATGCCCAAGGATACTTTGCTGTCTTCAGGATTCAATTCTTCGCCCTTTATCAAAACATTAGTTTTCACATGCCTAACGTGAGGTATCGTAAACTTAATGCATTTAGCTTTATTATCACTGGCTTTAGCTTCATTGTCACGGTTCATTGTTATTTTCCTACCCGTATCCTTAGTAAAATTTGTATACCAGTTTTATAATAAATACGCATATTTGTCTTTCAACTACCCACTTATTACAAGTTATGCGAAAATATTACCGAGTAGCGCTAGTCTGATAAACTCATACAAATGGAGAAACCCTCAATGTTACAGGCAGAGGGTACAGATTCGTTCGTTTATAGGGTGGGTCAGGTAATTGCTATCACTGACTGTGCCTCCACACAAGATTGTAAGCTTACTAGCTCTTCTAGGCACTGTTAGAGTTTCAGATTTTGCCAACAGTCCAGCGATATTTTGATGCAACACGTGAAGATGTGTAGTCTCGAAAAAATGTTGCAGGTTGATTGTTACAAGAAGTATTATCATTATCGTCATCAGAGGCTTCGTCATAAATCGCACAATTGTTGTCATCAAATTCGCTGAAATAGGTAATGGTAGTATTAGAGCATTCATTCTAAGTCGGGACAAAGCAAAACCCTTCTTGGAGATTCCCAAGACTGGACACTCTCCCACCGATTGTAATGAATTCATTACAATGGGTGGGAGTGTCCAGTCTGGAGACGAGCTCAACAGAGTCGTACGGGGTGGGATGCGGCTCTTCCCCCTTAGGGGGTAACCAACCTAAACACTAATATTTAACATAATTAGGAAAAACGAAAATTTTATCAGCCTAGGGTAATTTAGGAACAGTCACAATACCTAATGAGTTATCTAAAAAATATTTCGATGAATAGAGAACCCCCTCCTTTTTTTGAAGTCGGTTAGAAACTTTAATATATTAACTTGTTTAAAGTCACTTGCTTTAAATACAACATTTATTGAAACTTTTCATACAAAAAAAACATAAGTAAACAAAAATGGCTTCATGAAAAGAAAATCGCGACTTGAAGAGTCGCGGAGGATCGCCACGCGTCCGTCTCCGCTCGCGATCGGGGTTCCCTCTCTCTGTCGCCCGCGCCGCTCCTGCCGCGCTAGCGGCAAGGTGCGCGGGCGGCGGAGGCGGGGGTGCACGCGGTATGGCACTGCGTACTTGCGTAGCAACAACAATGTACCTACTACAGCCGTAGAAAACCCGCGCTATACTTGTTATCAAAACATTTCCAATTAGTTTTTCTATTAAAAAGTGTAATGGACCGCAGCGCACATAAACTGATGAATCCGTATATAATCGGATTATTCGTAGATATTACTTTGTTTCTGCTCTTACCAATTTCAGAGATTAACTAGATTCCGAGATGTACATTTTGCTTATAATAATCTTCACTCAATTATCAAACGGTCTACAAGTACCAAAGGTGAGTCTAAGTACTGGAAATTGTAAAATATGTTATTTCCTTTTAGTTAAAGACATAATTACTGATTGATAACTATTAAAATTTGACGTTCAAAAGTACCTTTTATATGCCTATTTGAAACTATGACTTTGTTTATTTTAAAAGCAAGGCGTTGTTAGAACAACTGAAAACCTGAAAAGATCATTGTACTCATCATTTTGAAATACTTTTACTATGTGACAAACAGAAATCGTATAAACCACCCAGCTGTTCCAACATTTTGTTTAGTTATCATAAATGTATGGAGTAGACGATTTCAGGGTTGTCCCATAGTGAAAGTTGTTCGAAATAATGAGTACACTGAAGGGGTCATTGTACTTATTATTTTGAACAGCTTTGAAGAACACTAAGCGATGAATTGTCGTTGATTACCCTTTACTAAAAACGGCTTCCAGTCTTACCAAGGGGTATCGTGGCATTAACTGCGTTGTGAAGGTCAGATAGGCAGACATCCAGCTTGATCAACTGGGTTGGCGGAATTCTTACTAAACATTGCGATTCCGCATAGTAACGATGTGTGTGATTCCACCATTTACTATTTTATAACTTTCTTGTTGTTGTTATTTTCCAGGGCCATTCCGGTATACTTCCAGTTATAATGAGGACGTACATTGGTAGGGTATGTTTTACTTCAGCTACACTTCAGGTAACAATGCAGATTTTAAAGTAGGTATTATTGTCTTACTAGCTTTTAGCCGCGGCTTCACCCGCATGGAGGTCGGAAACTATACCACGGGAGTTGGTACGACCGGGATAAACCTGTCCTATGTCCCAGGTCATGGTCATGGCTATGTATAGATACAGAGTGAACATACGCTGAAAGGAACCAAAGTATAAGTTTAAAAATTAAATGTCCAGAATTAAAAGAAAAAAAATAAAATAAACTGAGATCATTTATACACTGACTTGGATAAACTGCTAATACTAAATAAACTACACACATCAAAAAAGTCTAAGCAACATGTATTTACTTACCGGTTTTGAACTTTTTAACGATTTTACTATTATAATATATTTATAATATTTCTTTTATAAATAATAACCAAGCATTTTTAATGCATTAGTGACTAAAGTAACAAAATCCTTCATTCAAATTGTTCATTTAATCACAATAATTAACAATATTATGTGTACCGTAACATACGTAGTATAAAATAAAGTTAAAACGAAATTAAACTTTTCATGTTTTACAAAATTAAATCTCGACATTTTTTATTTTTATTTGGTAATCTATATAAATAAAAACAAAAGGCCTAACTGGCTGACCGACTGACGACTGACTCATCAACGCCCAGCCCGAACCCTTGGACCTAGAAAGCTGAAATTTTACACAATGGTTACCTTTATAATGTAGACAAGGAATAAAGAAGGATTTTTCGAAATTCAACCCATAAAGGACTTAAATAGGGGATGAAAGTTTGTATGAAAGTCCGTCAGTTTTAAAGTTAGGATCTTTAAATTTTGTGTTTAGGCTGACGATTGAAAATTAATTTATACCTGTCTCAGCGTTTTAGATAATTCCACCCCCAAAGGGTTAAAAAGGGGGATGAAGTTGTGTATGAAAGTCCGTCAGTTCTAAAGTTAGGATCTTCAAATTTTGCGTTTAGGCTGACGATTGAAAATTAATTTATACGTGTCTCAGCGTTTTTGATAATTCTACCCCCAAAGGGGTATGAAGTTGCGTAGTCCTTAATTTTCGAAATAAAAATCATAAAATTTATTATCTACGAGTATATTTGGAAGCTAACGCCACGGTGTTGTTAGAATTTCAGTCCTTCTTCTGGGGTGAAGAGGGGGATGAAATTTTGTTTTTAATTAAAGTTCTTTATTTTTTAAGTTAAAATCACTACAATTTCCGCCTTTGGTTGGAAACTATCACAGCGTAAATTGTTGTTTTTTTTTATTTCAACCCACAAGGAGGTGAAAAGGGGGATGAAGTTTTGTATTGAAGTTGTTCATTCGCTAAATTTTCTATTCAAGTAAAAATAATATGAGTACACGTGTACCGTTTCTAACTTTTCATAGAATGAAGCGATTGCGATGAAGCTAAAACTAAATGTTCAATATAGACCTTGGACTTCTTGAAATGTTAAACCTTTTGCCCGTGGTTTTGCCCGCGTGGATGTCGAAAAATATCCGACGGGAACGTATACGAACGTCAATGTTGCTGAATGGATGTAAATGTGAAACCCGTTAGTTTTGTACTTCAAACCATTAAAATTAAATAAGTAGAGAGAGGAAGAGTCCTCTCTCTACTTATTTAAAAATTTGCTGTGCCCGACAGGGTCCATAATTGTTTCTATTATTTTTTATTTACCACCTGTAATTGTACAATAGGGATTGCAATAAACTATTTGAGATTTGAACCTTTTATGCAGCGTACGCAACGGAAGCTCTCAAAAGGAATAGCTTTTCCCGTTTTTGCAACATTTTTCATTGATGCTCCGCTCCTATCCTCAATAAATGGAGTATCCAACACAAAAAGAACTTTTCAAATCGGTCCAGTAGTTTCGGAGTTTATTCATTTCAAACGAACAAAAAAAGATAGAAAGAAAAATGTATATTTGGACACAGTTCGTGAAATACAAAATACAACAAAAAAAAATGTTTCAAATCTTTCCTGTTTATAATATTATTATTATAGTGTAGATAACAAAATTGATAAATAAAATTGTGATGTTGTTTATCGATTTTGTTATCTACAGATGATGATGAGAGATGTGTCTCTGCAAGGCAGTAGTAAAGCCACTCAGCCATAGAGGGCATTTATTATAAATTAGCAAATTTTCTAGATATATTTATGATATGACCACTAGGACAATAGTATCGGATTACGATTTTGTTCGCTATATCCCGTCTATTGTTAAGTAAATAATTTACTGTCTTTTGTTTCAGCTGTCGAAGAATAATAAAGCGTTCTACCTTGAACATGAATATAATAAAGTCACCGATGTTTTCGTCACTTTTTTTTGTGCGAATAATAGTATTACATTATCCGAACTTCAATGTCGTCTCCCGATTAACATGACCTATATGTATGATCAAAGTACGTATTGGGTGGAAAAACACTGCGAGCGTCGTGGCGAGGTTGATAAATTAATATTATTCTGCGACAGTTATAAATTGAGCACCCCCACTCGTACTATGATATATAATGGATACAATTGTCTTAATGATGATGATTATGACAATGAATTCGTTTCTGAGTATAATGAATGGTGTTTAATCGAAGGACCATCATGCCCTAATACCACTACTACTACTACCACCACTACTACTACCACCACTACCACCACTACTACTACCACCACTACCACTGAATCAGTAGAATACGACGGTGTTAATATCGATACCGCAATAGTGCAAATAGATGGAGTCATTATCAAACCAAAGACCAAGGAGAAATCACATTTTAGTGACAGAAAAAAGCTGACAATTAAACCGAAGATAGAAAATTGTGAGAAGGATGTCCATGTTGCGAAACAAAAGTTGGGTCTACATCGTCTCAATTAACCTTTTGAACGCCATTGTCATGTGACAATGGCGTTCAAAAGGTTAATTGACACGTGATGAATACGTGACAAGCAAGCGCGTGCCCTGTACGCCAACGATATAAATATGTGACAAAAAAACTTATTAAAGTTATTATCACTTTTTAGTTTTTTTTTTTTGAAGTTGATTGTTTTTTTTTTTGTAAAAAAGTTTTTATTTTTCGCTTTTTAGTTGTACAGTCAACAGCAAAAGTAGATGATGAAAATCAGAAAATCAATACTAATGAACGGAGTTCGCGTCAGAACTGTGTGGCGTCGAAGTGATTCAAAAGTATGTGATTGTAAATTATACCAAACATTTACTACTAGTACAGTTGCCATATATTCGTGATCAGTTTTGACTCCAAAAGTTATAATTAATTTTCATCATTTATTTTTGCTGTTGACTGTACCTACTCCACACAAATTCAAATAACGCTAGTGCATTGAAGAATTGAAGATACCGACTAGAAGAATCATCAAAATTCGCATAGAAATGCCGGAGATGCAGTACATTTATGCATATAAGATCGTACATAAGAATAAGTACATAATGTGTTATATATTCAAACCTTCCTGAAAGTATATAGATCACATTAGTGAAAGAATTATCAAAATTGGTCATTAGTTTTTGAGAAAATCGCGGACATACAAACATACATACATACATTCGGGTCGAATACAGAACCTCCTTTTTTGAAGTCGGTTAAAAAATGCGGTGCATTTTATCACGAAATAAACAATTATATCATTACTTTTGTGTGTTTTTATTTGAATACCTGTTGGCGCCACTGCTTCTGGCGAACAAACATAGCGCCAGTGTCACGAGTGACCTTGGGTCCAGTGCTGCCACCTGCGTCGGACCGGACATTGGAACGTTGCTGGCGATTCACGGGCTACCTGCATCGGCTGACGTCACTTCAGCGGGGTAATATCAAGTCTTTAAAAACCCCGAGCTTGGTGGGCTGAGCCCTTTTTCCACTCGCGCTTCGTCGTAAGAACAACATATATCGTTAATTTGATGACAAAAAAACTAGGCCAAGTGCGTGTCGGACCACGCACAATGAAGGGTTCCGTATTTGGAATGAATTTATCCCCAAGATCAAACTTAACATATTTGTAGTTGAAAATTATGTTCTCCCATACATTGCAACTGCAAATTTCAGTTGGTCGACAATTACTGGTAAACTTGTAAAGCCTACTTAGCTGAGATAGTTTTCCTTTTAATTTTGTTATATATATACTACTGCCGTGAATTTTTTCATATATCCAAAAGCAACCATTTAGCTGGCAGGGGGTAGGACTATAGGACACTTGAGTCTAACAAAAATTAGCACTTTAAAGCATAATATATCACAAACGGATCCCTAAATCGAAAAATGGCTGTGACGAACCCGCAATATTTTTGAAAGACCTATCCAACGATATCGAGACGAGACGAGAAAAAAAAACATTCCTACTTTACGTGTACAGGAGGTACCCTAAAATTTTTTTTTCATGATTTGATCTTACCACTTTGTTGGCGTGATTAATATGTATATATCCATGGCAAATTATAGCTTTCTAGTACTAAGAGTCTCTGAGCTAAGCTGCGGACGGACGGACCGACGGACAGACGGACACAGCGAAACTATGAGGGTTCCTTGTTGACTACGGAACCCTAAAAAGGAGATATTAAACGTTTATAAAGGAGTGTTCTCACACGCCAAAGCCTTCTATATGTGACTGCTAGTGACGTAACGTATGATTTTTTTTTTAATCCTTTATTAAAAAGAACCAGCACCCAAATTGCGTAACACACTATCAATCGGAATCTGAATAATTTTAAAGCAAATTGCTAATCCATTGCTTCTTAAGTTCGAAAAATTTGTCTGCTCAACACGCAAATAACGCAATGAATGTTGTTGAACTGTCAAAATGAAACCGATACCGATTGATAATGTGTTACGCAATTGCCCCGCTGGTTCTTAATAATTAATTACAATCTAGCCTATAAGACTAATAAGCAATTTTAATCTAACTTAATTTTTTACGTGATAATTATTAATGGTTAAACGAACTTACCTTAAGTGATGTTCTACCATAATTATACGAGACGTTACATCCGAAGAGATTTAATAATAACTATGTAGTTTGACTTCTCAATGTACAGTCGCCATCAGATATATTGTAGCAGACAAGGTGACCAAATACTTCTGAACAATTTAAAATGTCAATAAGTTCCATCCACTACAAGTTACCATTAATATCTGAACATTCATTACTTCATTAATATCTGAGCAGATGCTTGTCAATAATTTCTATACAAACAACTAATCAAAAATATCTGAACACTTACAATTATTATAACGTCAAGTGTATCTACGCAGATGGGGTAGTCTTAGATATCTGAGCAGTTGAGGAAAAATTGCAATAGGAAATGCTTCCAACTTTACTATAAATACAATATACAGGGTGTGTCCTAAATAGTCGTTTTTGGTTCGTCCTTTATATCACGCAGTAACGAATTAGGTAAGCTCAGTGTTTGTCTGCGTAGATACACTTGACGTTGTAAGTGTTCAGATATTTTTGGTTAGTTGTTTGTACAGAAATTATTGACAAGCATCTGCTCAGATATTAATGAAGTAATGAATGTTCAGATATTAATGGTAACTTGTAGTGGATGGAACTTATTGACATTTTAAATTGTTCAGAAGTATTTGGTCACCTTGTCTGCTACAATATATCTGATGGCGACTGTACTAGGCGTCGCACATAATTTTTAGAACTGTGGAAATAAAAATCCTACTAGTCCTACTTCCTACTATCCTACTTCCTACTTCCTATCCTACTAGGCTACTATAATATTATAAATGCGAAAGTTTGTTTGGATATTTGTTACTCCTTCACGCAAAAACTACTGAACGGATTTCGATGAAACTTCACAGTAATATAGCTTATACATCTACAATTTATAAATATTTTGTGTGATTTGGCCATAATATAACGATAAGTATCAAGTAAGTCGGAAAAATTCCTGCCCTCTGAGAGCTATCTTGGCGTGCGCTGCCTAAACCGTTAGAGTTACACGAAGATAATGTACAGTAGAACTGTTTGTCTTAAACAGTTCATATCTTTTATGTGGAAGCCATTATATCCAAAATAGTGAGCCATAAATACATTTAAATTGGATACTTTTTTTACAATGCACATTTTAGAGTACTTAGTTAATTCTTATCAAAATTAATACTGTAAGATATAATCAAAAAGTACTCTGGATATAATCGTAAGATAAAAAGCAACGTCATGGAGAGTAAATTTTTATTAAGTGACAGACCGTTTCTTTTGTCTTTTCATTTTCACATAAGGTTTGCATGTCAAATACATGCCAGTATTTTACATGAAGTTTGTATATCTAATACACCCCCTAAATCTTAATTTAAAATACGTCTAAAATCAACAATCTTTAACACCTAACCCAGTTATGCATTTATAGTGCTTGACACTACACAACGGTTTAGTGAGTACGTCAGCCAACATGGATTCAGTGGGTACATGTCTCAGCTCGATGTCTTTACTGTCCCTTAACACTTCCCTAATATAGTGATATCTTATATCAATGTGTTTACTCCGTGCGTGGAACATTGGGTCTTGAGCCAAACATATTGCTCCCTGGTTATCGGCATGAACAATCACTCGAGTGTACCTAACAATTCCTAGCTCCCTCATTAGACTATTCAGATAGACTGCTTCTTTCATACATTCAGATAGACTTACATATTCAGCCTCACAAGTCGATGTAGCTATGCTACGTTGTTTTCTTGATTGCCAAGATACGCATGCACCACCTAAAATGAAAGCATATCCAGAATATGATCGCCTGTCTAATAAACAATTAGCCCAATCAGCATCCGAAAAACCTTGAACACAATCACCAGTTCTTTTATATACGAGGCTGTATCGCGTTGTCCCTTTAAGGTAACGTAATATACGTTTCGCCGATTTCCAGTCACATGTTTCCGGTTTCGTTAACTTTTGACTTAGTTTACTCACCGCATTTGCAATATCAGGCCTAGTTGCGTTGCTCAGATAATTTAAGCAATCTATCAGTTCTCGATAAGGCCATGTTTCATCTTTTTCGGTATCACACTTTTCTTCCAATTTTACTTTGGAATTAATTTCCATGGGAGTTGCACATTTATTACAGTCTTCCATGTTAAATTGTTTTAGCAATTTTTTTATATAATTTTCTTGTGACAAAACAATGACGTTGTCATTTCTTTTTATGTCTATTCCTAAAATATATTTCGCCTGACCATAATCTTTCAAATCAAACTCCTTTGACAACTCATTTTTAAAATCGATGATTAAACCTCTTTCTTGGCTTCCTATTAAAATATCGTCGACATAAATTAATACAAATAAAAAGGTATTCCCATTTTGCTTAAAATAAAGGCATGGTTCATTCAGACTCTGCTTCAACCCCATCTCAGTGAGTTTCTTGTTGAGCCTGAGATTCCATTGACGTCCAGCTTGCTTCAAACCATACAATGATTTCCGTAATAAGCACGAATCGCAATCATCATCCAATTTACTAAGCATAACCTGCGAATGCTTTCTCACCATTGGATCTTCTCCCTCACGATTCATAAGCTTAATTAAAGTCTCTCTTAATAGTTCTGGAATTTCCATATATATCTCTTCATCCAAAGAACCATTCAAATAAGCAGTATTAATATCTAATTGGTGAATCTCCAAATCCAATTCAACCGCGAGAGCCATTAATAATCTGACGGTGTCCAGTCTAGCTACAGGCGCAAAGGTTTTCTTGTATTCAAGACCATATTGCTGACTAAAACCTTGAGCAACAAGCCTAACTTTCTTCTTAAAAGTCTTGTCGACATTCTGTTTTGTCGTTAAAACGTAACGGCAACCAATAACGTTTCTGTTTTTCGGTCTTCTAGCGATCTCCCATGTCCCTTTTTGAACGAGACTCCTAATTTCAGATAATATAGCTTCCTCCCACTCTGGTTTATCATCACTTTTCAGAGCATTTTTCAAACTCATTTCAGCTGAACCAGCAAAATCTGCAGCATCATTTAAATCAGTCAAATTTATTGTTTGTTCAATTTCGTTCATTCGATAGATTTTCCTAGGGCGGCCAACACTACCAGTGCGTAATATTTTAGGTCTACCAGGAGCTCTTTTCATCAACCTTTGTTGATCAACATGTCCACGTGTTTCTGATTCTTCTAGTTGATGATCAATGTTTGAAGGGTTCGTCTCTTCATCCTGTTCGCATCCTCTTGATTCTACAGAATATTCTTGACATTCGCTCCATATCTCATCGTCTACTTGTTCTATTTGATTATTTATTTTATTTATTTATTAAAACTTTATGCACAAGTAAAAACTGTACAAAGGCGGACTTAATGCCTTGGGCATTTTCTACCAGTCTACCTTAGATTATCATGTTCTTTCGGTAGAGTACACTTTGAAAACTCGATTTCAATGAACTCTTTATCCGCATCTTCTTTAACATTCGACGGTCCTGGATTTTGTGTCGAGATCTCATGACTTGAACATTCATTTTCGTGAAATCTCACATCTCTTGCAATCATGAATTTTCTTCGCTCTGGAATCCATACTCTATATCCTTTCGCATTCTTTGGATATCCGACAAAGATGCCAGCAATTCCTCTTGCTGTGAATTTATCCTTGTTTGGATCCTTATTTAAAATATGTACCTTAGCTCCAAATCTTCGAAGGTAATCAATCTTCACTGGTCTGTCTAGCCATCTTTCATAAGGAATATCACCATGAAGACTGCTTGTAGGACATCGATTCCTGATATAACACGCGGTATCCACTGCATCTGCCCAAAAACCTGCTGAAAGATCTGAACTTAGCAACATACACCTCGCCATTTCAACTAAAGTCCGGTTCATTCGTTCAGATATTCCATTTTGTTGCGGTGTCCGAGCAACTGTCAGTCTTCGTATTATTCCTGCTTGTTTCAAAAATTCGTCCAACTCAGCGTTGCAATATTCACCTCCATTGTCGCTTTGAAGATACTTGATCTTAAATCCGGTTACATTCTCAACTTGACTTTTGTACATCTTAAAAGCTTCTAAGGCTTTATTTTTCGCACTTAGAAAATATACCTCGCACCAACGTGTACAATCATCAATAAAAGTAATAAAATATTTCGCACCTCCTACAGACTCACATTTACCACCTACGATGTCAGAATGAATTATTTTAAGTTTTTCAGCGCAAGGACCCCCGGAATTAGAAAAAGGTAACGCGGTCATTTTTCCTTTAGCACATATATCGCAATCATGTAAGCTTCGTACTTCGGTTGCGTCAATTTTGACTCCTGATTTAGTTAAAAGTTTAGCGACATCCTTGCCATTTAAATGTCCTAAGCGTTCATGCCAACCAAGTATGTCGACATTAGTATTACTTAAACTAAATGAATATTCAGACCTATTTAAACAATACAAGTTCCCTTTGCGATGGGCACGCAATGTAATAATAGCCCTTTTTGTCAATCACATTTGCGAAATTGTGTTTAAATGTGACATAACTACCATCGTTAGTTAGCTTGGCTACAGAAATTAGATTTGTCCTTAGATTCGGAACATAAAGTGTATCATGTAAGTCAATCGCGGTCTTTGAGTCTTTGTTACATGCCGACAACCTTACAGTACCCTTACCTTTTATTTCAGTACTCACATGCGTAGCTAAATTTAGTTCTCCGCTAGTTACAATTAAAGTGTCCCCGAACATACTCGCATCATTACAAAGATGAGACGTGCACCCACTATCAAAAATCCAGTCGTCTTTTTGTGCATTTACAGCGTTATTACAAACTTCTAAATCTGAAACATTAAAAGTAATTAGTGCTTCGTCTACATCCACACGATGTGCTACCACATCCTTTTGTACCTTCTTTTTATTCGGACATTCTGATGCCTTATGTCCTTGCATGTGACATTTAAAGCATTTATATTTAAATCCTTCTTCGCTGGTAGTTGGGATTGTTTTGTTTCCAACTTTCGTGCTTTTGTTCCACTTCTTTAAACCTCTTTTTTTATATGTATGCATTACGCCTTCATTCTGAGATCCATTTATCTCTCTGGATTCGTGCTCTTCAAATATTTTAATCTTCAATGCCTCTGGTTTCGGCAACTCGTCTCTTGACTCAATGGCACATCTAAAGCTTTCAAATTTTCCAGGTAAACTATATAACAACATTATAGACAACAAGTCGTCGTTGATATGAATACTCATTTCTGCTAATTTATCAACAGCGTCGAAAAAATTATTTAAATGATCCCGTACGTCACCTGTTTCCGACATTTTGTGCAACATCAGTCGCTTCAGAAGTGTAGCCTTTTTAGCAGGTCCTTTCGAAGCATAAATGGACTCTAATTTCAGCCAAACTTCTCTCGAAGTATTACAGCCCCTAATATGTCGAAGTTCAGTACCACACATCGACAAAATCAGATCCGCTTTGGCCATTTCATCCTCAGCTTCCCATTTTTTAGCTTCTCCTGTTTCAAATGGTTTTGGTACCTTTCCGCTTGCATACTTCCATCCACCGTTTTTTATTAGGATTGCCTGCACCTGTATTCGCCAGCTATCATCATTTTCTTTGTTCAGGGGCTCGATCCTAAACATACTGCTCATCGTCGCTCCTTTGCACAAATAATTATTTCACTGCTTGAAAAATAGATGTTCTTACTTAACTCTCCAGACTTCTTACTGGATTTCTGGGTTTACTGGGTGTCTGGGCCCATAACCAATGTAAGATATAATCAAAAAGTACTCTGGATATAATCGTAAGATAAAAAGCAACGTCATGGAGAGTAAATTTTTATTGAGTGACAGACCGTTTCTTTTGTCTTTTCATTTTCACATAAGGTTTGCATGTCAAATACATGCCAGTATTTTACATGAAGTTTGTATATCTAATAAATACATTAATCGCTTTTGTTATTTAATGTAGATAAACTTTGTCTTTTACACTAAGCAATTTGGACGAAAACTTTAAAAGTTATCACGATAAGATTGACCTGAGTGGAGCGCCATTAATGCGCGCAGAGCGGGGTTGGAGGGCGGTCCAGGCAATGACGCGCCATCGCATTCGAAGCGATTTATTACTAACTTACAGTAGGCATAATTATTTAAATTTTTAGGTAGTACATTTTAAGTAGAAATTAATATAGATTCGTTTTTAATTTAATTATAACAGTCATAAATTAGAATTGTTTTCTTTGTCTGTTTAGGCTTGTTTTTGTAGTCACGCCGCTTGACGCGCCGCTGGGCAGCGCGCGCGTTCGGATATGTCGCTCACTGAATGCAAAAGGGCCACAAATCAAAATGCATATTTTTTGTTTAAATGTTTTATTATTACATAAGAAATGACGAAATATTTGAAAAAATCCTTTTCTCAATTTTGTTTTGGCCGTCGTATAAAAAAGATGCATTTTGATTTGTGGCCCTTTTGCATTCAGTGAGCGATGTATGGGGTAGAGTGCGTTTCAACAAATACTTCCTTTGCCGTTATGTTGGCAGCAATGTATACCACTTCTTATTCTTCACCACTCCTTAATGTTTTGTGCATGATTCTAACACGGAAACCTTATAAATCTTTAAAAAATCCGCAATATCATCTTCCCATATCTACTATCTTGACAGACATGGGCACAAAACACAAATACTCCTAGCGGAGGACAGGGGGGCCAACATTATAACATAGGAACTATTTGTTGAAACGCACTCTAGTAGTTGCGTTTCAAAGTCGCGCGCTTGAACAGCGCCGTTCAGTAATACAGTGCACCGTGGTTCAAGCTGGTTCAAGCGCGCGCTGCCCGGCGGCGCGTCTAGCGGCGTGACTATAAAACCAGCCTTAATAAATAGGATTGTATTTTTAGTTACTTAGGTCACGGGTTAGGTATAGGTTGTATTTGTAAAAGTATTAAGTACCTAAATAGATTCGTGATTGTTTTAATTGGTTAGATTATTACAATTGTTTTTTTTTTTTTTTAGTTTTAGGTTTAGGTTGTGTTGTAAGTAGTAAGAAGATAGATTCGTTTTCCTCTTAATTAGCTATTGGAATTTGAAATGTATGAGTAAAACAACGTGTAGCCAGTTATGCGGTTTTATTGGGAACAGCCATGATGGACACAACGCAGTGACAGGCTGCCAAAATGGCAGACCATAAACAACATAAGGTTACTATACATTACACCTCCCCACTTAATCTAGAACCCCTTTACAATTTACCTTCACTACAAATTATACCTAACTGGCTTATTAATTCGACATTGACGAATGGGACGAGCCTGGGGCGGCTCAGGAGAAGGCAAAGAAGGCTGTGTTGAGCTCTGAACCGGCTGTTCTACGCAGTCCTCAAAATGCTCTCGGTCCTCGTCATCCTGATGTGCGGTCGCTGTGGCCGCGCCATCACCCCGCGGACCACCCAGACTGGGCGCCTTCTGGTCTTGAGTCACTTCAACCGGGTTGGACCTTTCACTAACCGGGCTAGAGAAAGAAGGACAGATTAATGAACTCCGTATCCGTTGTTTCAGCTGATCTACGTGTTTGTGGGATTCTCTACCTAAAGCATCTACTACCTTATAATCAGTGGTTCCCATCTTTTTTGTAACCTTTCCAGGTACCCATTTATCCTGTCCACGATATTGACGCAGCCAGACCTCATCCCCCGGGCGCATTTGACGCGACCCACTTGCACCGTATTTTTGTTGACGCTCCTGAGCATCCCTAACTTTACTGTCCCTACTTGGTCTTAGGGCGTCGAGTTTTGTACGCAACCTACGGCCAAACATGAGCGACGCTGGTGTTTCGCCTGTAGTACAGTGTTCTGTGTTCCTATAGTATAGCAGAAAATTATTTAAGAATAAATTTATGTTTAAGTTCTCTCTAATTGCCTTTTTAATAGCTCTTTTGACTATATGTACTGCGTTTTCTGCTGCCCCGTTCGAAGCGGGATGATATGGCGCTGAATATATATGTTCGATCCCGTTTGTATTGAGAAATTGTGAAAACTCATGACTTGTAAACGGCGGCCCGTTATATGAGACTATTTGTCTCGGCAACCCAAACCGTGCAAACACCTCACTTAACACGCTGATCGTGGGACTAGCCGCTGTACTAGGCACTTGACTAACTTCTAACCACTTGGTCCTGGCATCTACAATTACTAAAAATAGCCGCCCCGTGATAGGGCTTAAGAAATCAATATGTACACGGGCCCATGGTCTATCTGGCCACTTCCATGGGCAGGGCATATGACCAACCGGCGCCTCACTTTCTGCAGCACAGACACGAAAACCACGGCACGTCTTTTCAATTTCTTCGTCCATACCCGGCCACCAAACATAGCTCCTAGCAAAAGCTTTAGTTTTAACTATACCCATATGAGCCTCATGTAAAACCATTAAAACCTTATTCCTACACTCCCCCGGTACGACCACCCTATGGCCCACATCACACAACCTAACTCCTCGTATAGCTCTTTTTTACGGTTAAAATAAGGTTGGAGCGATTTAATTTCGTTATCAGACGGCCATTCGTCGCGAACATATGTTAAAACTCGGCCTAGCAACTGGTCTCGACTCGTCTGTCTTTTAATCTCATTATAATCCAATAACATGGCATTTTGAGCAAAATGTAATTAAGATTGTTCCGAAAATTTAATAGGTTGTTTAATACCAGAAAGAGCTGGCAACCGCGACAACCCATCTGCCACATTCTGCTTTGAAGTAACATACTCAATATCATATGTATAGGCTGACAATTTAACAGCCCATCTTTGTAACCGGCTCGCAGCCATTGATGGTATACCCTGCTTTGGCCCAAAAATAGTGACCAATGGCTTGTGGTCCGTGCGTAGTGTAAAACGTCGCCCATATAAATATTGGTGTAATTTTTCAAAACAGAACACAATAGCCAAAGCCTCCCGCTCGATTTGTGAATAATGCTTCTCAGCCGCGTTAAGCGCACGCGACACATACACGACAGGTCGCTCCTGCGCTCCGTCAGCGCCGCTTTCATTCTGCTCATACAGCTGGCTTAGTACGCCTCCTATGCCTCTCGCGCTCGCATCACAAGTTAAAAAGAAAGGTTTTTCTGGTTCGTAGTGAGCAAGGACGTCGGCACTAATCAAAATATTTTTAACTCTTTTAAAAGCTGACTCACACTCATTGTCCCATGTCCAAGTAACTCCCTTTTTCAATAAGCTATACACAGGTGCCAGTATACTGCTCAAGTTTTTAACAAATTTCGCATAGAACATAATTGTTCCTAAAAAGGCCCTCAAGTCGCTAATATTGACTGGACGAGGAATATTTAATATACCTTCCACCTTTTCAGGGTCCACCTTAATTCCTTCGGCAGAGATAACAAACCCTAAATATTTAACCTCATTAGTCAAGAACAAGCACTTCTTTTGATTTAGTTTCATTCCATTATGATGTAAACGCTCTAAAACTCTCTCTAAAATAACTAAATGCTCCCTAATATTGGGTGATCCAACAATAATATCGTCCAGAAATACTTCTGTGTTTGGAATATCGTTAAGAAGATTCGCCATAGCCGATAGTCGTTACAGCCAATGAATTGATAGCCAAGAGCCTCGACCAACACCTGAGGAGGCTCTCGTTGGGCAGCTGGATCAAGGGCTTGATTCAGAAAGCAGTACTTCTGGACACGGCTCGCATTGTCAGGAGGATCCTCTCTCTGGAGCCCTGACCGCCGGTAGCTTGGACCCTGTTCCCGATACCGGTGGGCTACTATTTTTTATATTTTTAAATGTTGTTATATATTTTTTTATATTCTAATACATATTTAAAAATATAATGTATATGTATTTAGATGAATAAAGGAAGAAAAATAAAACAATCACGAGCACAAAACAGAAATAGTCGACAGCTGCACGTTATGACTGTGACAAGAAGGCTTCCACTCAGCATGATGCTGAGCTATAGGAGACTCACAGCACAGCGCTGATTTTCAGTAGTTACCCGATTCACAATCTGTTCGATTTTATCACAGGTAGAATTGTGAACCGTCCCTGATTTGTCGGTCTTGACTGTAGCCGAATAGGTCGCAGTAACTAAGCAAGGGCACTCCGACCAAATGGGATAGGTATGGTTAGAACTGTGACAAACCGCGCCCAAGTCGATTGAGTGGAGCGTGCAGTGCCGCGGCAGCGGTCAACGAGTTGGTCGCAGTTATTTGTCTATTTAGTATTAGAGTAAGGTGCGATCCGTCGCATGCAAGTTTGATACCAGTTCACAATTTGTCGGTTTACCATAGACCAAATTATAATCTATCGAAAAATAATGCGTTAAATTGTAAATGGTTTGTTGCAGTTCACAATTTTTCGATAGCTTATAATCTCATGAGATATGTGTATTATAAACTAACGATGTTCGTAGTTATACTCCTAAAAAAATGCACAGTACAAATACGAATCTTAAGCATAGCACACATGTAACTCTGTATAATTAAGTGGCACAATATAGTCATAACTCGCACACTCGTTTATCAGCGCCCCGGGGTTAATGCCGACTGACGGCGACATCTCGCACTCGACTCGCAAGCTTATATAACATTCGTTTATTAACTTTTATTCAACTTTTCTGTGACAAACGCGCTTTATTTTATAGCGTGGGATATAAACTCTCGGGAGAAAATGACTTTGATGGCTCATTTACATTAGAAAATGTCGTAGGTAGTCATAAAAAATGTTACTCATATTGGATGTTTTTTTATAATATTATAATCCTACCATTAAATCGTGCCGAGACAGACATTAAGTACCTGTAGGTTTTAAAATATGAAATGGGATTAGACGAGTCATGCATTCCTATTGATCGTATATATCACCGTGGTAATTGTGTAACACACTAACAGTAGTAATGGCTTTCATTTTGACAGTGCAACAACATTCATTGCGTTATTTACGTTGTGGAGCAGGAAAATCTTTCGAACATATGAAGCAATGGATTAGCAATATCCTTCAAAATGATTCAGAATATGATAGACAGTGTGTTATGCAAATATGGTTCAGGACTGTTAAGCCACACTTTTCAAAGAGCGAGTGATTGATGTCGGGAGTCTAGTGGTAATCACGGTCATCGCTAGGCCTAGTAAATGCCATTACAATTAGTTGGCGGTCTTTATAATGATGAATTGACCAGAAAGTGGACTAAACAGCCAAGAAGCTCATTGACGTTTCTACAAAGCTGACAGCCTAGGTAGTAAGTACAGACGCCAGCACAACAATCAACTTTGAACCTTATGCTTTGGTGATAAAGTTGAAAATCTAATAAAGAAATTTGACAGATTGTAGTAGATTGATGTGCTGGAGTTCTGTACTATCTATGGTCACTTGTGACTGCAATAAGACCAGTGCACCCGTTCTGAACCTTGTAGTTTCACACAACGTCAAACGATCAGAATGTGACAACGATTTCAATAGTTTTACGTCAAGTGGTAGTCATTTCCATATAAAATAGTTTCAAATTATCAATGAACTAACTTCCCTTAATTTCTAGTCTAAAAAAAGACACGTATATCTACCACTATATTTAGTAACCCACACACAAACACGGAGAGGAAATGATAACGCAGTCGACGGCTCAAGAATCCAAGATGGCGGGCCATTAATCACGTGGCCTAGTGAGGGGATGACGCGGCAGTCTCGCAGATTGACTGACAAGCACTGCTGTAGTTAATTTGATCATACAATAGAGGCTTAAGGCACTTATGGTAAGAGATTATAGTCGCAATACGTTACAGTCATCTGTCTAGCCTTTTCCCAACTATGCTGGGGTCGGCTTCCAGTGAGTACCAGTATTTTACATGGACCGACTGCCTATCTGACCTCCACAACCCAGTTACTGGGTAATACGAAACCACTTGGCAAGACTGATTGTCAGTTTTTCGGGCTTCTGACGACCCGTAACGACTGTCAAAGATCCACGAATGACAACCGGGACCAACGGCTTAACGTGCTTTCCGAGGCACGGAGGGGTCTTGGTATGTAAAGATGGTCACCCATCCACGACCCAAGCGCGGCAAGCGTAGCTTAACCTGATCGATTGACCCGTGCGGCTGTTATTACTTAGCCACAAGCCCCTCAATACGTTACAGTCTAAACCTAAATACAGGGTGGCAGGTAAATCGATGCGCAAACTATAACCGTAAAGTAAACTCTAGTCCCCTAGGGTAGAAATGTTTAGTCGTTTTTTTTTTTTAAAAAACTGCTTTTTATAGAAAAGTGCAATATCTACGCGGTCAAAATGAATGGAACACCAATTTAATTTGTTCTCAATAACCGACGAAAAATTTCAATGGGAGTTCACAATCATGTACACACGCCAGAACATGAAGCTACTACAATCTGTCAAATGTATTTTATAGATTTTCAACTTTATCGCTAAAATATAAGGTTCAAAGTAGATTGGGAAAATTTGACAGTTTTGGGTAGCTTGATGTGTTGGCGTCTGTTCGGAATCCATGGTTACAGTTTGCGCGTCGATGTCCCCGCCACCCTTTATAAAAACTACTAGCTACGCCCCGCGGTTTCTCCCAAATAAGTATCGATCCCGTGGGAACATCGGGATAAAAAGTAGCCTATATGTTAATCCAGGATGTCAGCTACCTCCATACAAACTTTTATCAAAATTGGTCCAGCCGTTTGAGCGTGAAGAAGTAACAAATATATAAACACACACTCACAAAGTTTCGCCTTTATAATATTAGTGTGAAAATTACCGTAATACCCAGAGCCATCGACGTTCCCACTGCAGAGCAAAGTCCTCTCTCAGAAAAGGACCGAGCAATGATAATCTCTTTTGCGTAGGTAATGGCTATTTCTGCCTTTCACTCAGGAAGAGCGGTGGGACAAGGAATATGATCACCACGCTTGGTTTCTGCTTGTTGCATTGTCTTGATTCGGGTTTTGACTTTCCAGTTTCCTCAAAATTTCGTCGTTGTAATTATGAAATTTCATGGAAGTTTATACGGTTAAGCTGGGGCTTAGGGGAAAGATTAAGGTCTGGTACAGGGTCTTTCAAACCTTCCGGGTCTACACGATGGACTAAGTTTTGAGTTTTCATAGAAACTCAAACCATTTATTTTAAATAAACCAATTACAGGCACGTTTGAATTGTCAAGGGGTCGGCTAGTCAGAAAGATGAAGCTAGTTGCCCATTCCAAAGCGTAGGTAATGTCGAGGCTATCTATATAGCCTTACCTTTTTTAATGCAGGATGGTCTTAATTGACGGCATCTGCTGTTCGAAAATTAAAGCAGACGTCAAAGGTTTAGATTAGGTTTGACGTGTCAGATAGAAACTGCTAGTTTTAAGTTGACATTGAAAAGTCCCCGAATTATCTTATGAAATCTTATAGGAGTTTGATTTAATAAAAGCTCCCATCTTAACTAGTCCGTATAAAGACTATCTATGTAGCCTTCCCTTTTATAATGTAGGCCGGTCATAATTGACGGCTTCGGCTGTTCGAACATTAAAGCAGACCTCAAAGATTTAGATGGCGTATTATTTGTCAGATAAAAGTGCTAGTTTTAAGATGATACCTATTATAAAGTCTCCAAATATATCTGATGAAATCCTATAGGAGTTTGATTTCATAAAAGTGCTCCGATCTTAGCTACAACCCCCACAGTACCTACCTATGGAGAAGAACGGAGAAGAAACTCCACGGACACTCTTTTAAATCAAAATAATATGGTTATAAAGTCTTGGTTACATCATTCATGTTAAAAATTATGCATGTGAGAACGATGCAGAACGTTAAAAGCGTCCGTAATGAAAAGATGAAAAAAAAAAACAATTCAAATACCTATTAAATTAAATCAAAATAAGCCGCAAAGAGATGACAAGTCCCTACTGACGGCGCCCGTTCACGAACATGACGAAACTATGTATATCAAGTCCAATTTAGTATTATCAGTAGATGCCACTCGTAGAAGCTATTACTGAATTAAACCAGTTCTTTCTGGGAGGTTGCATCTTTAATTAAACTTTAAGCCGACAAATCCCAAAGGAATCTATTGGAGGCGGATACACAGAGGTCGATGATATGGATGTGGCATATCGTTATTTATTTTTACAATTATTTCATCCTTGTCGGTTCAGTTGTTGGTCAAACGACTCGCAAGTGAGAAGGTCTAGGCATCCTTTTCTACCCTAACTTTACATACTCAGCCTATAATGTTCCCACTGCTGGGACACAGGCCTCCTCTCTGTGAGAGGGAGTGGGTCATAATCCACCACGCGGGCCTAGTGCGGGTTGGTGGATGTCACATGTCTCCGATTTTTTTGGTTCTAGGACATGCCGGTTTGGTCACGACCGTCTGATAACAGTGATGAAATTAAATTCACAAAGTAAAGTGCCAGTCTGGGTTCGAACTCACGACCTACATCTCGTAAGCCAGGGTCAATACCACTGGGCCACCACTGCTCTCTAACGTTATTTTTTTTTTAATATTTTACTTACATAGGTAATAATTTTTGTGTAATCTTTGCTTGATAACCTAATGCAGGTGCAGGAGTCACCTGCATTGGGTTATCAAGCAAAGATCATATCATTAGATTTAGCATGACAAATTACTCACTCATGTTGATTCTTACCTGCTGCCATAATTAAAAACAATTGTCGCGCTTTTTTGTTCAGCACGGAAGCCGCGCGTGCGTATGATGCGTTCCGGTTCGCCCATAATAATACAGGGTGTCCAGTAAATAGTACGACATATTGCAGGGGGTGATAGCTTGGGTCAATACCTACCAAACAAACACAATATATGTTCCGCAAAATGTAACTTTTTTTTTTTCACCACTGTAGGTTAAAGTTAAGCGATAAGAAAATTGTTCTGCGAAAATTAAAAAAAAAATGGTATTTCTTGAAAAAGTTCTTATTTTTGATAGAAAAAAGACTTATCAATGAGTAGAGTAACTATTCATAAATAATCTGATATAAAAAAAAATACTAGAAAAGGAATTTTTCATTACGAGATGCTTAAAAATCTGTTTCAAGGTAGACATTTTTCGATATTTCGGAAAATTTTGTATAACTGTAAATCCGTAACATTTTGCGGAACATATATTGTGTTGTTTTGGTAGGTATTGACACAAGCTATCACCCCCTGCAATATGTCGTACTATGCACTGGACACCCTGTATATTATAGTGATATAATGTTCAATATCGTGATTATTTTTTCTCTTTTACTAAATCCATGTCACATCCATTCTTCTTACATAGCTGTATCTTCGAACAGTAGCCCAGAGCTGCCAGATAAAGTCAGCCTTCAAGACTCAATTAACTGATGCAGTCGGTAGCAGCCATTCATTCCGTTTGACTTTTCATTTTTATTTCATAGACTCATTATAAGCCTTACACTGATTTTGGTTTTAATTAGTTATTTATAATGAATATTAAGAAGACGACCGCAACATACCTAATTGGGAAAAGGCTCGACAGGTGATGATTTGTATTATTATTATTTTTTGTTTATTATTACGTCAGAAGGTGTTGTGGTTAAAAACAGCGCGGACAGATCGAACTGTGGGGTATACCACGTTTACCGCGGCCAATCCTTAAATGGGTGATCATTCTTTGCACATCAAATCCCTTTAGAGTACTGGAGAGCATGTTTAAATTGTCATAAAAAAATAATTTCATTCGAAAGAGGTCCACTAGTGGACATAGGCTTCCCACAAGCGTCGCTACATCGAGAGGCTTAGTGAACGTGGAAATTTGAAAAAAAATTTACCATTCGTTGTACAGGTCGTTGGGGACTATCCCTTTGGTCTCTGTCACAAGCGCGACTGCGGAGCGTGTGGTCCTGGGTTCAATCCCCAGATCGGGCAAAGTGTTATAGTTTTTCCATTAGGAATTTCTAAGAAACAGCCCATAGCTTAGAAGTTGGGGTATGATACCCTTGTGTCTTGGAAGGCAAGTTAATCCGTTGGTCCTGCGCATGATCTCTCTCCGGCCGTGTCGGATTCCGTGCTGTCCCATCGGACTATGAGAGTGAAGGAAGAGGGAGCGCACCTGTGTCTACGCACACACTTAGACCGCGTTCACATTTTGGAGTCTTTAGCAGCGCGATAGTCACGCGACCCTCGCCCAGTCAGAATTCCATAATTATTATAAACAGAAAGACGGCACGCGCGCGCGGCCGCCGCGTGCGCTCAGTCGGTGATGAGCCCGCCGGAATGCATTTTTGAAATGAAGTGCACCAGACTGATATAAACTGAAATTTTCTTATAATATGAAAGCATCTGCTTCTGCCGCGGTACTATCGCGCTGCTAACGTCCTAATGTTAAAGCGGCCTTATGCATAATAATATTTCCCGCGCCGAAGGCCATGGCCGAAATACGGTCTGGAGGACTGTTGCCATAGGGAAAAATGGAAGGAACATTTAATCAATGTATTTTTGAGTTAGAAGAATAATCTTTTCAATCATTATCCTAACTCTAACTTCCTAACTTAATATTATAAAAGCGAAAGTAAGTTTGATTGTTTGTTTGTTACCTTTTCACGCCTAAACCACTGAACCGGTCATCCTGAAAATTTGCATATACGTTGTCAGGAGTACAGAAACGGATACAGGGTACCTTTCATCCCGAAAAAAGTGCTGTTCCCGAGGAATACAACAATAACGTTATTATGATAATAGATGGCGCCAAACAAACTTACTTTTAGTTAGGATAGGATTTCACGCGGACGAAGTCGCGGGCAGCAGATAGTAATTAAATAAAGTAAATGCGAATCCAATCCTCTCAACATAACACTACCCCACTTCTCGGAGCGTAGTTACAGAACTTAATAAGATTATTAGTAATGCAACACGCAACGTTGCGGTCAACCCCCCGGCAACCATGTTTACTTATATTAATTAATAGAACCGTCTGTTAGTTTACGAAAGGAACGAAGAGTATTATTTATGTGATGCTCATACGTTTATGTAAAGGTGCACAGTGCAGCAGTGTTGATTTAATACGAAGGTAAATGAACATGTTTCTATTCATAATGTTTTAGCCTGTGGTTTTGTAGAGCTAAAACTAACTTTAGGTGCATATCTAACGATAATAGCTAGAAAAACACACGTATGTATAAGAAAATATGCATGCTATTGTGTTATGGTGGAATGTGTCCTGCACTAACATATCGCACCCCTAGATGAAGACTCCGGCAACTCAAAAAAACCTAATTTTTCAGAAATGACGAAAAACTGTTTTTAGGAGTATAATAATTATAATATTTTCGTCATTTCTGAAAAATGAGGTTTTTGAGTTGCCGGAGTCTTCACCTAATTTTTCAGAAATGACGAAAAACTGTTTTTAGGAGTATAATAATTATAATATTTTCGTCATTTCTGAAAAATGAGGTTTTTGAGTTGCCGGAGTCTTCACCAAATTTTTCAGAAATGACGAAAAACTGTTTTTAGGAGTATAATAATTATAATATTTTCGTCATTTCTGAAAAATGAGGTTTTTGAGTTGCCGGAGTCTTCATCTAGGGGTGCGATTATCTGTAACAACCTTTATTTTTAAACGACTACAAAAAAGGATGATGTTCTCAGTTCGTCGGAATCTTGATTTTTTTTATGTATGTTCCCCGATTACTCAAAGACGGCTAGACCGATTTGAAAAATTATTTTTTGTTTGAAAGGGTATACTTTCCAGGTATCATTGACATCAGGTCAGGATCTGATGATGGGATCCTGGAGAAATCGAAGGAACTCTTCAAATATTATAGGCACAGCTATAGCAATTTGGGTATTTTTTATAGTACTTAACTCGTGCATTTGTTCTAGGAAAGCACCATTTGGTGAAGTGGAACTGATGATGAGGTCCACAGATGGCCACCGGAACTACTGAATAATAAATATTTCACGGGTTGCGATTCGATTACTTTAATACGATTGCTAAGCGATTTATGCTCGTCACAACACGAATGTTGAAATGGAGCTGATGGTGAAATACCAGGAGAACTCCTCAACAATTAACGTCTCTGCTTTGGGAATAGCAATATTTTGTAAAAGGCGATGAGTAACTTGACATAAGGCTGTTGTAACTTTGATAAATTATAAACAGACCCACTAAAAAGCGGGAAATAAAAAGTTTTTATTACCACATTAATATTTAATCTTTACCCCTCCGTGGCTCGGAAAGCACGTTAAGCCGTTGGACCCGGCTGTCATTCGTGGATCTTTAACAGTCGTTCCAGGTCACCAGAAGCCCGAAAGTCTGACAAACAGTCTTACCAAGGGGTATCGTGTTACCCAGTCTAGTTACTGGGTAACACGATACCCCTTGGTAAGACTGGTTGTAGGTACCGATAGATGTTCTCAAATAAAATTTAATTTTATTAATAGAAAACAAACAGCTCACTTACCAAATTAAATTTCAGTCGACAAAATCCATCGGTTTCTTACTAAACTTAAACAATATCCGACGATCCTGCATACTTATCTCTTTTGTTGACTGTACCTAGTACCTACCCAAAGTACCCAAAATTAAGAGGAAAAAACCAGCAAAGATCCTTAATATCTACTGTTAACTCTTAAAACGGTGAGAATAAATAGTATTTTGCTTATCTGCGGCTGTTTTAATTAAATAAAACAAGGTACTGAGCGATTTATAGGCCCCTGAGGGCTTGTAGTCGAGTCTCAACGTGCCAGGAAACCGAATGCTTTACTTTTTCCCCTATTATTTGCAGAATACTTATCTCCGTAGACGAGTTTATTTGTTGATGGTCATAATTGAATAGATTTTTTAAATGAAGTGTTTTGAAATTTTGTATTAGTAGGTAAAGAGTGATGGCCCAGTGGTAACGGCCGCGACTTACGAGTTGTTTGTCGTAGGTTCGAACCCTGACAGGCGCTTTACTTTGTGTAAATTACTTCATCACCACTGCTCTCAAAACGGTGAAAGAAAACATCGTGAGGAATCCGACATGTCCTAGAACCAAAAATTCGAAGACCTGTGACATCTACCAACCCGCACTGGGCCCGTGTGGTGGACGATGGCCCATTCGTCACCGAGACGAGGCCTGTGTCCCAGCAGTGGGAAAATTATAGGCTATCGCTGATAGAATGTCACTTTGGCCTCCGTTTGTCAAGAAGTATTAGAAGACGTTTTAAAAATCAGCAACCTAAACAACTTTACTGTAGTTAGCCTGCAGGTACTCAAGTTTTCCAAGTGGTTTTAAACCTCTAGTTCAATCCATCGCAAACTTTTACCTCTTAATGACAGCTAAGGTCAAATCAATGTATCCATAAAAAAAAGCCCTTTGTACACAACATGGTTTCTTTACGCCACGGCGTATTAACCGCGCCGTAAAAAAAGCGTATCTGTCAACAAGCTTCCATAGTGAATAAACCGTAGTTTTTCACCGCAAAAAAAAAAGTGTGTGAACAAAGGGCCCAAAAGCATAAAGACTAAATCAAAGGCAACCAGTAAACAAAACCATATTTTATAACCTAATTATGAACGCAGAATGCGAAAGAAAAGCGCTGTAAAACGTTCACAATAAAGAAATGATTTAATGCAACGATGAAACTTCACAATGTAACCATCAGTGAAAGTATTTCACTTGGTAGTTTTTACGACAGCACTTGCGTTTTTATTAGTGTTTGTATAAATCCGATAAGCGGCGATGGTAGTTACCGGGTTTTGTTTTATGGCAATACTTTCTTTAATGATTTGGCGTAATTGGCTGGAAGTTTTTGTGGCATTTTTTTTTGCAAATATTCTTTAGCAAGTATCCTACGTTCTAAGGTATTCCTGTAAACAAATTACGCTTGTTTGTAAAAAAATGCCTAATGCTGAGATTAGAGGTGTTTTCAATTCAACTCAAAATACAAGTTGTTGTTGTTACATTCTTTTAAATAATTATTCTTTCTTTTATTTATAATTTTTAGTCCATAACAATTTAACTTAACTTCAATTGTTAGTAGGTTACAGACACAGATATACAATTATACGTGCGCCACCTCCGCAACATTGGGGAATCCCACCGATCTGCGACAGAAAGAAAGAAATACATTTATTTAGCACAGACCAAAAGACACACAATACACCAGATACATACAACAGATAAAAACCAAATAAAAAAACAAAGGTCAAATAAAAAGTGTAACGTCCGATGTAAAAAAAAATAATAAGCAGGAAAGTGTGCCTCACGGCTCCGCTAAAAAGGCCCAGTTCAGCAAAAAATGCCAGACAACTAGTGCCTGACGCGAACACACGAGGGATCAGAGATGTACATGTATTCCTAATAATAGTGGCAAACCATTAATATTATTATCCGCCAACATCCCTGATGCATTACAACGCAGCGGTATCCACAGCAGTAAGTAAAAACACAAGTTCTAATTCCTAAAACTCAGTTTGTTGTAGGCTAGTTTGGTGGCGACGACTATTTACCAGTCAAGCTGACGACCTAATTGCATATTTAGTCAATAAATAAAACAAACAAATATAGTACGAAGACTAAAACGAACAAAACCTTTTGGGTTAGTGTAGAAATAATACGAGTAGTTACAATGACAATGACACACATATAACAAATGAACAAAGAGCTTCATCATCATATCAGACTCTAAGAAAGTGGAACGGACTTGTGTAAAGTACATCAATATACATACCTACAGAAATAAATTAATCATTTATCACTATTCTAAGTTTAAAATAATTACCACGTAAAAAATTATGTCAGATTTAAATTGCTTATTAGTGTTTTAGGCTACATTGTAATTAATTATTAAGACCCTGGTTCTTTTTAATAAAGGATGAATAAAAAAAAGCATTGGCACTCCGGGAGTGCCGACAGATGTGAAAACTTGAACAACTACGTGTGTATTTTTTTGAATCGTCATATAAACAAAACACGAACAGAATATACTATGCCATCACTCACTGACATATCGGAAATACATTAAAACCGAGTACATCCCGAGGACAGCCGAACACATCCTAATGTATCTCGGTGTCGGTAACAGTGTCGCGAGTTCAATGGTCTTTTCCCATCTCAAAAATTGCCCACACGCCTAAAGAACTTTTCACTTCAAAAACAGTAACAGTAACTCTAACTTGTAGAACAGCAACTTCTCATCCAAATCCCCGAACAAATACTTAACCCTCCCACTATCTAAGGTCTTCTACGATCAAAAAGAACAAACAAAACCGTCACGAATACAAATTTACCTTTTAAAAGTTCAAACAAAGTTCTATAATATATTTGCAACACAAAAGTTAAATAGAAACATTTTCGTCCGACAGCAAAGAAAGTCGACTTAAACTTTGTTCTTAACAAATCGTCCCTAATATCTGTAACTACAGTGCGACCTTTGCATTTTTGCCACCCCATTTTGCCTATAATTCATTCTATCTAGTAATAATGTTTGCTTGTGTTGGAGATTTATTTTGTTTAAAATGTAAAGTAGTTTTAAATTGCATGTAAGATGCCGTTTTGTTCTTTTAGATACATTAATCCGTGATAGATAACTTTGTTAAGTTAATCCTTGTTACTGATTAACATTAAGCATGGTACAGACGCCAGCACATTAAGCTACTACAATCTGTCAAATTTCTTTAATAGATTTTCAACTTTATCGCTAAAGCATTAGGTTCAAAGTTGATTGAGAAAATTTGACAGTTTCGGGCAGCTTGATGTGTTGGGGTCTGTACAATAAATTCTAACTTTGATTCAGTCAAACATTCCCTGGGCTTGGATAGAATTGTTTTAGAAAATAATTTAGTCATCTGAAAAACTGGCCAGTCTTTTTTAAGCTTTCTTTGAGACACTCTGAAAACACAACCAAATAAAAATACTCCAATAAGGTGTTACACCGTCAGATAGCATTTATTTAAGGAATAAAATAACAATGACATTTCATTACAAAAATTTATGTCAAAATATGACACGAGTCCGAGTCGCATTAAATAGTTTTCTTTTCTTTTCTTAATACGTATATGTATTTTCTTAATATGTATGTGTGTGCATGTGTTGTCTTATATTTGACTAGCTTCTTCCCGCGACTTCGTCCGCGTGAAATTTCATCCCCCCCATTCACCCCCTTAGGGGATGAATTTTGAAAAATCCTTTCTTAGTGCACCCCTAGACCTCATAAGGAACGTACGTGCCCAATTTGGAATCTCTAGACCCAGCGGTTTGGGCTGTGCGTTGATATGTCAGTCAGTCAGTTCTCCTTTTATATATATATAGATAGTAGTTAACGTTTTCCTTATCCTTGACATTGTATGGTTTAATTTTGCTCTTTTATTTTAATTCTTTGAAATATTTGTACGCTGGAAACAGCAGAATATTATGGACATCATATTACGTGTAACATCTTTGTAACAACAATATACTAACAAATAAATACATTTATTATTATATTATTTATTTTATTATCATTAAAATGTCAGATTTTATTCTTCAGAAAAAAAAACAGCCTTAATAGCAGATTTTTCAACCTTCAGATATGTTTTATCTGAAGAATTAATATGACAGTTTGACATCTTTTGTATGGAAAATATGTCGAACCGCAATATACATTCTTTAGATAAAAGTGTACTCATGAATAATCACCCCTTAATAGCCAAAATTCGTATCAAGACCTCGGCCTCGTTTAAAAAATGCCCTCAGATCAAAGCAAAACCCTGGTCTACCACTAGTGTTCCCCAAGCTTAGGTGGAAGTTTCCGTCGGCAGCCAGGTGCTGTTCGCAGACGGTCCCGTTAACTTGTTACACAAGTTCCACTAGAAATTGTTCCGTTTTTTTCGTTTCTTTATTCTTACTTTGTGCAGAAAGCAAATTTTCTGAACGGATTTTTGTAGTTTTATTTTTTGGGTATTTCGGCTGTGATTGTCATGTGTAAAGCTGTGGGTTTAAAGTTCGTGGTAGTTGGTGGTGACTGTAAAATGAATAATAAATAGTTGATAATGTTCTTGATGGTTGTAGATAGTGACTGAAGATGGACGGCGCCGCCGAGGCCGGCCCAGAAAGCGGTGGCGAGATGACCTGGATGCGTACCGCGAGGGCTGGTTTGAGGTGGCGTGGGAAAAGAGTTCCTGGAACGATTTGGGGGAGGCCTTTGCCCGGCAATGGGACTGTATAGGCTTCCAAAACAAAATGTTGTTGCTGGTTGTTTTTAATGTATTTTATTAGTTTTAAATACTCCAATAAGGTATACCCCCTTTTTAATGTTTGTATCTCCTGTGCGTGTCCCAAATAAAATATTATTCTTTCTTATAAAATTGTTATTGTATTTTTTTGTGTTTTAATATAGTCTGTGTTCTTCCTATAGAAGTCCCAATAAATACTTTCTCTCTCTCTCTCTCTATTTCTTTCCTTCTTATATTGGAGCTTCATTGTAACCCACCTGCTTGATCAGCAAACCAACCTGAAAACAACTGAGATGGAGTTTCTAGGAGTTTTACAAAAGGGTTGGATGGATTAAAAAAATAGGAACAGTAAAAAACCTGTGAGGTTTTAGTAAGCATAAAATCCAAGCATTGTCTACTTACTCACACAACAACAGAATTTGAACAGAAAATTTGCAATGACAACGATTGCGGCATGACGATGATCCAAGTCCGGTGTTGTACGATTGTTTTGACTTGTGCATAAGATTTTAATAAATAAATACCCAATGGCTAATATTGATATTAAATCAACATTCTAAAACTATTTTGTTTTAGAATACTGCTTCCTTCATAACTTCATTATCCATAAGCAAGAGACGTTCACTACAATGTGCAAACACTTACAAACTGCACGGATCTAGCTCACCTGCTAAACTTGCATATGCAATGGCAAAAGTTTTGGGCAAACGAAGCTGAAACACTCGGGCATTATAGCGAAGGTAACAGTGGGCAAACTTTAGATAAACACACAGAAGTTAAATAGTATATTGCAGTATTATGAACTGCCTGTGTCTGCGAATGTTTTGTATTTATATTAAAACTAGTAGCGCCCCGCGGTTTCACCCGTATAAGTTTCGATCCCGTGGGAATATAGGGATAAAAACTGTCCTATGTCCTTTCTCGGGACTCAAACTATCTCTATACCACATCTAATCTAAATCGGTTCAGCGGTTTAACCGTGAAGAGGTAACAGACGGACAGGCACACTTTCGCATTTATAATATTAAGTATGGAGGAGGTGTCGGTGTAATTAGAGACACACAAGACATCAGCTTTCTGTCTGGAGTAACAAACGCGCTTTGATGCGTCAGAAGACCAATTTTCGTAATTATAAATGTATTTAATTTAGTCGCAATCTCATCTCAGCGCCAATCAATGTCAAATACTTGTCAAAAATGTTGGGAAATTAGAGGAGTTTTTGACAGACTGAAATTAGAATTTGAACGTTCGAAATTGCGTCTCTGGTATAGCAGGTGTTCATGGGCGGCGGTGACAGTTGTCAAGTAGGCTGTCTGAGTGCTAGAAAAACATTGTTTTTTTATTTCATCTCAAAATCAAAAATGGTGGTTGAACTTGAAATTTAATTACATATCAGGAGTAGTTCAAATTCAATCTGTAGATAATATGTAGTTCATTACAAATTCAGACACCAAAATGTGATGAGTATTTTTTTTAATCACACTGTTCTATTTGTATAATCTTACAAAATTGATTAAGAACAACTCAACAAAATGGTTGTATTCAGTAAGTTGTTAATGATAAACGACCAATAAGTCAACTTGATGACCGACTTTTTTTCATTGCTGATACTAACCAATACGTAAATATTGCAGTCGATCTATGAAAAAAAATGTCTAAGTCTAATTGATTTTGAATCTGCCAAGTGTGCTGATACCGTTTTAACACCATCAAGTGGTCTAGTCCTTTAAGTAATTCTGTCTCCGTAATCGCCATCTTCCCAATTGCAAAGAAAAATGTCCAAACACAGATTAAGAAGTCGGTCCCAAGATAACTCCAATTTGTGTTTACCTCTCGTAACCCTAAACAGTTGTACCACCCCGATCAGCTATCTAAATTAGTTTTTTGCAAGGAACCGTAAAATAACTCAAACACTTCTTTCACTTTATCACGACAGGTTCTTAATTAAAAAGTTGAAAGCAATCAAAACGATATTTCAAGAAGATGGGTTCCGTTCGCGTCGCCTTCAAGTCGTATCGAGTTATTAAAGCCACACCGGAATAAACCGTCAGATAATAAAATTTCGATAAAACTCAGAGGATACTTTAGGAACGTCTGTTATGTTTTAAATCCACATTAATTTTGTTCAATCTAAGAGGGATTAGGTGGTTGATTCAGAATGGGACTTTATCCGAGATTGTGGCTCCCGGATGAGTTTGGATTAACATTGCGCTTCAGTGCGAAGTGTTTTCAAATTTAATTAATTTCTAGATGCTATCGAGTTTTTTCCCAGTATCTGATGGACGTCTATAGGAATTAACTTGAGTATGTGTCTTTTGTGGATTAAGTGCTGCTGGGAATTAAGTTGGTCTTGAATTTGGAGAGGGTCACCATTTAAGTGGTTTTTTACTGAAGCGTCTTGAGACATTTATCTGTTTAGCTAGCAATTTTACA
Source organism: Hydraecia micacea (assembly GCA_914767645.1). Taxonomy (NCBI): domain Eukaryota; kingdom Metazoa; phylum Arthropoda; class Insecta; order Lepidoptera; family Noctuidae; genus Hydraecia; species Hydraecia micacea. Next base: position 3,856,404 of record OU611783.1, on the reverse strand, counting down.
ATTTTATAATTTTGCGCAAAAGCATAGTGTGTAATTTGTGTGGTCGGGGGACCCCCGTCAGGAACGCAGTTCCTTACGCGGACTCGCACGCACACACATTCGTATATAATAGAAAGAGACCGAGAGAGAGAGAGAAAGTGTGAATTATATACGCGTAATAAATATAGGGCCATCTAGTGGCGCTCAAAAAGTTGTCGCCATTTTGGATTTTCCTTTTGACCTCACTATTGGATTCAGCACCCTTAAAAACCATGAAATCCATCAGAGGAGGCAGAACGCTGTTTCGTGTCGTGACGATTTTCATTATCAGTTTACTCCTACCGCAAGCCGTGATAAAAAACTTCGATCCGATAAGTACCTTAAAAGTTTGCTCACCTACTGCATTATTTTATTTTCATCGGTCGAAGGATACGAACGAGACACAATAGAAGTTTTATTGGAGTTACATCTACGACGGTTCAGAAACTTCCAACTGGACCACAGAAGGTAACACACTACTAAAAAAAAAACAGTGGCACTCCGGGAGTGCCGAGAGAAGTGAAAACAAAACACAAACAGAATAATTTGCCATCACTCACTGACGTATTGGATATACATTAAAACCGAGTACATCCCGAGGACAGCCGAACACATCCGAAGCGGTGTCGATTACAGTAACAGTGGCGCGAGTTCAATAGTTTTTTCCCATCTCAAAAAGTGCCCAACGCGCCTAAAGAAGTTTTCGCTTCAATAAACAGTAGGTATGCATAAAATATTTCGTAATGTAAGCTAAAGTTCCAAACAGTATTTTTTACGCCGTTTGGCACAGTTACAAGGGCAATAGTTCGAGTGCACTTATTGCAACCGTAAAGCAGGTTTTAACGTTACAAGTTCAGCACTACGTTTCTTCAGACAGACTTATTGAAGAGTACGGGTATGGGAACCGACTTTATTTTTTGGGCCGTGGTTTATAAGTCGTTAGGTATTTTTACATGGTTTAAAAAATATCAAGTCGCTGCTACGGCGTAGCCGCTCGTACGGTTGCGACGGCGTAGCGGCTAAAGTACTTATTTTGTTACGTCAATTTCGTGTATTCGATATTTTTTTCAGAGTTTAATATTATTGATGTAGAAAAATAACATATTGATTCATTTATAGAACAAAAGTGAACAAGTTTATTTCATCATCATCTGCCTAGCCTTTTCCCAACTATGTTGAGGTCGTCTTCCAGTCTAACCGAATGCAGCTGAATACCAGTATTTTACATGGAGCGACTGCCTATCTGACCTCCACAACCCAATTACTGGGTAAAACCCCTTGGTAAGACTCGTTGTCAGGCTTTCGGGCAAGTTTATTTATTCATATTATAATATTATAAATGCGAAAGTATGTCTGTCTGTCTGTTACCTCTTCACGCTTAAACCACTAAACCGATGTAGATGAAATTTGGTATAGAGATAGTTTGGGTCCCGGGAAAGAACATAGAATAGTTTTTACCCCGATATTCCCACGAGATCGAGACTTATGCGGGTGAAACCACGGGGTGCTGCTAGTGATGTTATAATTTCTGCTTATATTATTTAACACTCTTTTATAATTTTAATAAAATTTATAACTGAACTTAAGTTCCTTTACAAACCTCATAGTTTTTAACTTCAATATACCTCAGAAATATATTATTTAGATACCAAATGGACGTCTCGGATACCACGAGCTCGTCTCGGCTCGTCGTCGTCAGTGAAGTGCTATTGACGCATCTTTATTCTCTGTAAAACTTTGTCTCCTCCACCATTTGAGTGAGTGATTTTTCATGTAGTCTACCGATAACTTTGATAAGTTCACTGCCCCACGTGCGGCTAAGGGGGTCGGCATTATTTATCACAGCAGAAAAATCTTTATATAATTATTAAGCTAATAATTAATTAATTATTAATTATTATTAGCGTTGCAATACCCACCTTTTTCATTTTTAATCAACTTCAAAAAAGGAGGTTCTGTATTCGACCCGTATGTATGTGTGTATGTCCGCGATTTTCTCAAGAACTTATAAACCAATTTTGATCATTCTTTCACTAATGTGATCTACATACTTTCAGGAAGGTTTTAGTATTTAAATCATTAGGTAATTATTCTTATATACGAAGTTATATGCATAAATGTACTGCATCTCCGGCATTTCTATGCGAATTTTGATGATTCTTCTAGTCGGTGTCTTCAATTCCTCAATGCACTAGTGTTAATTGAATTTGTGTGGAATAGGTCTAGGAACAACTAAAAAGCGAAAAATAAAAACTTTTTTTCAAATAAAACAACCGACTTCAAAAAAAACACCACAAAATGATAAATAACTTTAATTTCGGAAGTCGGTGTTAAAAAACGAAAATGCAGAACCAATGACACTTTGTAGTGTTTTTTTTTTGAAGTCGGTTGTTTTTCTTGTTAGGAACCTTCACCGGTGCGCAAATAACAGCTACTTCGGTTCACCGGTGTGGCTTCGCCGGTGCCAAAGTTTCATAACAATCGATCGAACCATTTTGAAGTTTTTGAGATACTAACGCACGGCAGTAGATTATAAAGAAAGCAAATACATTTATTTAGCACAGGCTAAAAGGCACACAGCACAACATTTTTGACTACAGGAGAGATATAAAAAAAAAAAAAAAATGATTTTATTATTAACTCAGATATAAGTAGTATGTCGAGGTCTGATGTAATTAGCACCACAAAAATTAGTAATAATACTAATATGAAGGTGATAAGCCACAATAATTGTAAATTATCTACCTTCTGATCACAGTGGTCAAACCGTTTCTTTTGAGTCCAACACACCAATACAAAAAGTGCAGATTCAAACTAGACCAATAACACTGGGTAATCTGAATAAGTTTAATGCCACTTTAATAAGCAAGTTAAATGCTCAAGGCCCAAGTGTGACAAATGGTAATATTTTGTATGAAAAATTCTTTACATTAGTGCAAACAGAGTTTAATAATTTCTTTAAGAAGAAATCTAAAACTATTTGCCCTAAGTTTTTATTCAGTGACTGGGCAACTAAAGGAATCAGGAAAAGTAGGGAAAGATTATTTGAACTGTATGGCCTTAAGCCGTATATTAACACGGATACTTTTAATAAGTATGTTGCTACTTATTCTAAAACTTTTAAAACTGTCTGCAAAGCAGCTAAAGCTTCTTTCATTAGTAACAAGGTTAAATCAGCAGACAATAAAATAAAGACAGTTTGGAAAATTATTAACAATGAAACGAACAGGAACAAAAAACATAATACTGATTACACACTGGACACTTCCCGCGGTCTCATTAGCAATAATATCGATGTTGCTCAGGAATTTGCATCTTTCTTTACCAATATCCCAATTAAAACTACAGAAACTTTAAATTCCTCGCCCGCACTAGCTATTGAATTATTAAGAGCGAATGTCTCAGCCTGTCCTGTGGAATTTAAATTTAAACATATAAACCCAATAATCATTATAAAGGCATTACCGAGAATCTGTGGGACATGTCTACTAAAGTTTGTCAATCCATTATTGAGACAGTTGCACCATATTTAGCTTTAATATTTAATTTGTGTGTAGATCAAGGGGTTTTCCCGGATTTAATGAAGTTCAGTAAAGTTATTCCACTTTTCAAATCTGGGGACAGCAAAGACACTAACAATTATAGACCCGTATCGGTATTGCCAGTTTTCAGCAAGGTGTTTGAAAAAGTAATGTTAAATCAAATGCTCAATCATTTTAATCGTAATAACATCCTACACGATCAACAGTATGGTTTCACCAAAGGACGTTGTACAACCGACGCCGGTGTCACCTTATTAAAACACATCTTTAACGCATGGGAAGGGGCACAAGATGCAATAGGCATTTTTTGCGACTTATCCAAGGCATTTGAATGCGTGAATTACGATACACTGCTCTTGAAACTTAAATATTACGGATTAGGTAAACTTGCTCTTAGTTTAATAAAATCATATTTAAATGATAGATTTCAGCAAGTTCAAATTAACGGTGTGAATTCATCGGGTTTAAAAGTCAAAATGGGTGTACCGCAGGGCTCAATATTGGGGCCATTCCTATTTTTAGTATACATAAATGATTTACCTCATTTACTGATAAACCGATCACGTATGGTGTTATTTGCTGATGACACATCTCTGATTTTTAAAGTAAGCAGACGTGCACAGGAGCTTGACGACGTAAATAATGCTATGCTTTTGATCCATAATTGGTTTACTGTAAATAATTTGGTATTAAATGAGAAAAAAACTAAATGCATTAGATTCGCTTTACCGAATGTTAGAAGTAGTGAATGTCACGTTGTATTGAATAAGGAGATACTTGAATTCGTCGAAAATACGGTTTTCCTGGGGATCACGCTTGACTCAAAGCTGCAGTGGGGTCCGCACTTAACATCACTTGCAGGGCGGCTAAGTTCAGCCGCTTACGCTGTTTGGAAAATCCGCCAATTAACAGACGTGGATACCGCGAGACTGGTTTATTTTAGTTACTTTCATAGCATCATGTCTTACGGTATTTTGTTGTGGGGACGGGCTGCAGATATTGATACTATCTTCATTCTGCAAAAGAGGGCTGTCAGAGCCATCTACAAGCTCAGCAGCCGCGAATCTCTAAGGGAACTGTTCAAAAAAATTAACATCATGACGGTTCCTTGTCAATATATATATGAAAACATTATGTACGTTCGAAAAAATCTACATCTTTTTAATAAGATAAGTGACAGGCATAATTTTAACACTAGAAATAGGAACAAATTAGATCAACCGCGTTTCAGATTGTCTAAAGTAAAAACTTCTTTTATGGGTTACTGTGTAAAATGTTATAATAAAATACCACTCGATATTCTTCAACTAAATGAGAAGATATTTAAAACATGCATTAAACGCACACTATGTAGACAAGCATATTATAAGTTGGATGATTATATTGTAGATAAAAATGCTGGTCCTGCTCCACAGGCACCTGGGCTCACTAGTTAAAATTTTCAATATTTGGAAGAGGTGCTTCCCTTTTTCTTTTTTTTTTTAGTGTTTCTGACATTACGATCTCAATGTTAATTTTTATTTTATTCAATCAAGTTTAATTTGTTTAATACATCAATACTAAACACCTTTTGCTGTTTGGTAGTAAACAATTTTAATCATCTTTTAAATAAATTGCAATCTATAGTATTGTATAATTTAAATGCATTTTTTCAATTTTGTAAATGTAAGAACCATGGATCCGTTTATTATGATTTTTTGATGTTGACTTGAAAGAGCATGGCAGTTGAGAATGTGTCATGCTCACTTAAATGTCTCACTGATGGTGGCGCGTGTGTTGGATCGTTCGGTTCCCTACAAAATGGTTGAGCTGGACGGTGCTCATCCACGCGTCATGTTCGTGAACGGGCGCCGTCGGTTGAGACTGGTCATCTCTTAACTGCCAAGGCTTATTTTTAATCTTATATTTTGAATTGTTTCTTCATTTGTGTGTGTTTTTTTTACATTGTTCTCACATATAGAAGCATCAAGAATAATGTACACAGGATTTTGTAATATCTTGATTTAAAAGAGTGTCCATGGAGTTTCTTGCCCGTTCTTCTCCATAGAGATCTACGTTTTAGAATGGGCAACTACACACATCAAACGTGTCTAGGGATCAAGCATTTTTATGCGGATTTCTTGAGATTGAGATGTGGCTTTGTAATAAATTTATGATTTTATAAATTTATATGGATCCTTTTTGGTGCATTTCATAATTTGAATCAGGAACTGTGAATCAAATTCGAGTAAAAGATGAAAATCAGCTGTCAATATTTTCCCTATAAAAACATACAACGCATTGAAGACATTATTAGTGCTACTGTTTCCCTACTACTGATTAAAACCAACGTTATTATGGAGCGGCGACGTCATTTAAGCAGGGAAGAAATGCTCAGAGCCGTGGGAATGATAGAAGCTGGTTCCCGGCAACGTACTGTGGCTTTAGCTCTGAATACAAGTCAGAGTGTTATCAGTCGACTTTGGACACGTTACCGAAGCACTGGTACCGTGGCTGAGCGCCATGGAGGACGGTATCGCTGCACCACACGGAGACAAGACCGATACATTCAAATCTTAACTCGAAGAGCTCCAACAATAACCGCCATGATGTTAGCCGTGAGGCTTCATCACTCTTCAGGGAACTTAATTAGCGACCAAACAGTCAGAAACCGCTTGCATGAAGTGAACCTTCATTCCCGAAGACCGCTACGGGTACCACCTATAGCAATGCACAATCGTAGGATTCGATATCAATGGGCTCTTGAACACAGAAATTGGGCAGAAGAACAATGGCGTTTCGTGTGCTTTTCTGATGAGTCTCGTTTTGGTATGAGACCGGATACAAGACGTATACGACACTGGAGAACCCCTGGACGCCAACAGCGATTAAAATCCTGCCAGGAAGTCCATCCTTATAGTGGTGGAACCATCATGGTATGGGCGGGTATTTGGATCGGCGGAAGAACTGAGTTGATTTGGATCAGAGGCAACCTCAACGCTCAAATTTATGCTGAGACGATTGTATCAGACGTCATCGTTCCTCTACAAGTACAAATCGGTCCCTTATTTCAGTTAATGCATGATAATGCACGATCGCACACCGCAAGAGTTGTAAGACAGACTCTCGCCGCAGCTAACATCAATGTCCTGCCCTGGCCTGCTCAGTCGCCAGACTTGAACCCGATTGAGCATGCATGGGATATGCTACAGAGAAGAGCTCTGGCGAATATGGAGGGTATCCAGTCGCAAGAAGACCTTTTTTTGTTGTTGCAACGAACATGGGCTGCCATTCCACAGCGTGATTTGGATGAACTCATTTTGAGTATGCCAAACCGATGTTCTTGTGTTGTTAGTGTTCGCGGTAGAAACACGGATTATTAATTGTTTAAGTTACCCAATAAAATTTTAAAGAAAACTGTTATTTCAGTCTTTTTTTCGAACTTTTGTGTTAGTGGTTCAAATGTCAAAAATCCCTTTATTAGGAAAATGGCAAATTTCTTTATTAATGCAAAGGTGACTTGGTTTATCGTTACTGTGACAAACGAAAACACTTTATTTGATGAATCCTTAAAGAAAATTTTAATTAATATCAATCAGGAGAAAAGTTATTGCAAAAATATATGTTGATCCCTAGACACTTTTGATGTGTGTAGCTTCAACTTTCGGACTAACTGACTGACTATTTAATTTTGACAATTCAAAAGTGCCTGTACATGGTTTAATTGAAATAAATGATTTGATTTGATTTGAATGAAAACAAATTACCATAAAAAGTATAAAGTGCGTTGTGAGACATTAGCAGGAAAGTTGCTTTTCGTGTTCTTCTAAACTACGCAACGGATTTTGATGCGGCTTTCAACATTATTTAAAGAATTTATTCATGTAGGTTTATGTGTATAGGTAAAATAGGTACATTATTACAGATAGTGCAATCCACGAAGACGCGCCCCATGCGTCATGTTCGTGAACGGGCGCCGTAGGTTGAGACTGGCCATCTCAACTACCAAGGCTTATTTTTAATCTTATATTTTGAATTGTTTCTTCATTTTTGTGTTTTTTTACATTGTTCTCACATATAGAAGCAACAAGAATAATGTACCCTGTGTTTTATTTTTAAAACTATAATTATTGTTTTTGTTTAGAGTTTGGAACCCAGTCGATTTGATGGCCAATCAAATCCACTGGGCTCCAAACTAAACAAAACACAAAATCTAGACAATTCATCAGTCTTGATATTAATATTTTGTTTGAAATAATTGTTGGAATGTGGTTATGTGTAAAATGGATATTTGTATTTATGTCAACGCGAATTTTATCCTAATATAGAACTTGAAAGAAATAAATGAGAGGCATGACTTTTTTGCACACTAAAAGCTAAGCGAAACTTCAACAACTTGAAACTTTTTACTTTCAGAGTTTTTAAAACTACGTATATTTGGGGATGGTAACAAACAATTAAGATATTCAGGTTAAAACGTTTTCATATAAAAATAGATTTTCTGAAATTAGACTTATGTACGAAGCAGAAGACACTAGGAGTTATTAAAAGATTTGTTTATTTTTGTTACTTTTTATTCCGACTTTTAACAGTTTATCAGTAAATAAAACTATGCAGATATGTACCAAATTATCTAAATACCTAAATCGCATTTTGTTCAAAAATAAAGACAGTTCGTGTTCTCACGAAATATGCAATTTAAATTCATAGGAGCAACGTCAACGTCAAAGTCACTGAAATTAATTAGCTTAAATTGACATTACATATAATATTTCAAATCACGATATTCCTATCCCTGCGTCCCAATGCACATCAGTGCACATTGGAACGCAGCGAAACCAATTCGCTGGATATACATGAACTCAAATATGAACTTAAAGTATTGAAAGGATAACTCAACTGCAGCCGTCAGATTGCATTTGTACTATACAGGGTCAAATTAAATTAGCTCGAGAGCCACTGAAGACGTAGTCACGCTTAAAAAAAAATTGGGGGTCAGCGAACGTTGGCTGTTTTTTTACTTAAAATTTGAGCTGAGAAAACCTTATTATTTTGTTTTATCATGATTAGATACCGATGACCCATCACGTCTGCGGAGTTCGCTAGCTAATTTCATTTGACCTTGATAATATACATAGTCTCTTTTATGAGAATCGTATAGTTTATTTCTTGCATTGTATAAATGCCTTTAAATGGTTAAAAAATATGTTTGTTATCAAAATAACTTAAATGACATACGCCTGGTAGCCGATATATCTTAGGGTGCGTATAGACAGTGCGAGGTATGCGCCGCAAATGCATAATTATTTTTTTGATTCTTCATTTAATTATGGACTTTTATATTCACTTGTTCGATGGCATTTTCTAATCGAAATTTTAATAAATCTGAGGTATGCGTCACATTCGTGGTTTACCGTTCGAAGCACATGCCTCGTAATTATCTCTACGCACCTTGATTTACAGATCAGCTGCTGCACAGGAAAGGTTATTTAAAACTCCTATAAATATATAATGTACATAAGCATAATTTAAGAGAGGATCCTTCGACCAGACCGGTGTTGTGTCTGGTAGCGCGGGCTCCTGCTCGACCATTGAGGTCGGGACGTTGTATATATGCTAGTTGTGCGGTAAGCTCTGCTTGCGCGATGCAGGATTTTGCGTGACGTCAGTGTGATGCGTAGTTTGCATGTGGCGATGTAGGTGCCACAAGCGCTAAACATATTTAATTTTGTGGTGCAAGCGGGCCTAAAAGTCTTTGTTTCATTGCACTTAAAACCTTAATTTTTGTTGTCGTACATAATTTTGTGCTTAGAGAATTAATACTTATTGCAATACTTTTATCTCCTTATTATTAAGCTTGAGTAAAGTTGGGACAATTACTTTCGGTTTAACCACTCATTTTTCGGTGATATTTTTGGCATTATTTGAACTTTGCAAAGAATGTGCGCAATATGGATGGAGTTATGGAGATATGGGGATTTTTTTAATGCTGTGTGAGCGTGCGTGTTCCATTGCCGCCCGTTCGATGTCTACCGCGCACAGGATGGATGGAAAGTATATTAAGTATTTTACATTAAGTATTTTTTGCTCCGTTGGTGTAATTGCTGTATGGCATTTCCAGTAGGAAGATATATAAATTACATTACTCCGAGCTTATTAATAAAATGGTATTGTTCTGCGGGCAATAAAGGCCAGATTTATCACTATTCTTGGCTGCATAGTCGAGTACAATATATCTATTTTGTTCAAAATACACAAAAGTGTATCATCACCTTAGCTAAACATCAGGACTAAGAAATGAATGAATCTTATTTTATAAACTTTCTTATATATTGTATGGACTGTGGGAATGTAAGAGATCACAGCTTTGCCTGTATTCATGAACGATAGGTATGCTTTCATCTTCAAAGTTAATTGTATTATCAAACTTCAGTACACGTTACATCAATGAGGTCTCGCTATGACATCCTGAATGACAGGGGTCGAGGTTTCTCCAGTTACATGGATTAGCATGAGAAGGCTTAGACTATAGTCTAAGCCAACTAACTGACCGACCGTCTGTCTTACATAAAATAAAGAAAAGGAAAAAAAATCACTTTAAAGAGAATTTCAAATATACTATTTCGAAAACAAATATATACCTTTGACTGCAACAAACTTTATGTATTATTTGAAAGGAGAGTGTCCAACTTGAATGGACCAAAAAGCATTTTTTTTTTCGATACGACCTAAATCTGCGCCTCTAATTGTATATTACTTTCAATCGCAACCCGAAGGTATCGAGGGAAACTACTAATTCATTGCTTCATAGGTTAGAAAAGTTTGTCTGCGCAGCAACGTAAATACTAACATAACGCAATGAACATGGTTGAACTGTCAAAATGAAAGAAACTGCGACCAATTGCAATGTCATGTATGTTACGCAATCAGTCCGCAGGTTGCAACTCCTAAAACAACGACAAGTTCATCTCCATGGATTTGAGGTTTGCAGCCTGCACGCGTATCATGACCACCATAGAAACGGGTTTTCTCAACTGAAGAATAGACAAAATAACAGATTGTATGCATACTTTTAAAGAAATCTGTCAATTTGTTTATACTATCTGTCATTTTGTCTATTCTATCTATCATTTTGTCTATTCATACGTCGACAAAATGCGTGCTGGGTAGTGCTATTTTATTATAAGGTGCCAATTTGCGTATCTGTATTTTTGTTAAACTGCAAGTCTCAATTTACTAAATCAGAACCTTGCGTTAAATTATATTTTCTGCGTCGCTTCCGCGGTTTGTTTCGAACCTAATGATAGCGTTTTGAGTTTGGTTGCCTACAACCAAAATCACTTGACTAGATACTCGTAATAGTGTTTTATTATCACGACTATGATCACATTATATAGCCCATGTTATCGTAGGGGCCCTGGTGCGGGGATTCGTCAGTAGTTATTATTGAGTCTGAGCGCGGGTTTATTAAAGATCTTTTTGCTGGTTTCCAAGCTTCTGTTGGTGTGAATAGTTCTTTTCCACGCTGTAAAAGAAATATATAAATGAATTATTTTAACTAATAAATAGTTTATGTTTGGTTAATAATAATTGGTTAAACAAAATTAAGTGTTTTTTTATCATGACAATACAAATCGGTTTTAGTAGGGACGATCGACTTATGAAAACCTTTAACTATAATTAGAACCTTTTCATATTATTTTAAGTAAATGGCGATGTCAAAAATATGACATTGTTACATCAATGACAAGTTACGAATTTATTGTGACAGAGTCCCAATTTACGCCTTAACGTTTTTGTAAGGTGATCTTGGGTATAGTCGACCTTGTAATGACTTTACCACCCGAAGGTTGAATCATCAAATCACATGCACGTCATCAAACAACAAGATAATTATATTTGTCTAAGTGACAGTTAGACAGTTACAACCTTAGTGAAGCTTTATTTTTCTGGGAATTGTTGTGAAAACTGGTCAGTAAAAGTTAAAGTAATTACGAGGTCGACTATACCAATAAAATAATACTAAACCAAGTCACGAAAACAGTATTGACTATTGAATGAAAAATCTGACGTACTTATAAATTATCAAAAAACCAGATCATATTTTATAGAAAAATATACTCACATATCCATGGTAAAATGCCCATGCTACGCCCACTGGAAAAAATACCAGCGTTGAAAGGCCCACAGCCCAGCCTATTAGATCGGCGAATAGGGGAAACACGTAGTCTTGATAGCTCGGAGGTTGCCAACCAGATAAAATGAAGATCAGGATACCCTGCACAAAAACATTGATTAAATAAATTCTTCTTAATTCCCTATCCATATTTATTTAGCGTCGGCGCAGCATATATTATCATTCTTCTTCCATACATCTCTATTACCCGTCATCTTTCACACAGTCCATCCATCGTTTCTTTAGTCTTCCCCTACTTATGTATAAAGTGTACGCTGCTATTATTCATTTTATTTTTTATGACTAAATGGATGGTGCGGACACAAATATTAATAAATAAAGGTAACTCGTTGCCGTCGATCGACCGATTGATTTTACAAATCTGGTAGGTACAGACGCCAGCACATCAAGCTACCCGAAACTGTAAAATTTTCCCAATCAACTTTGAACCTTATTCTTTAGAGATAAAGTTGAAAACCTATTAACACGTTCGGTGCGGTATCGGGTTGATTATATCCGATGCTCATTTTTCCTCCGGTGCGGGGTAAAAATTACTGTGCCAGCCGCTGGTGCGGGACAGATATATTTGGTCTCCCTATGAATATGAATGAGACGGTTAGTGTTTTGGAATTGCCTCGTTAAATAGATAATATAGCTTCGAAAAAATCGCATCGGGTTCTTACGACCCGATGCCGACTGAAGCAAAATTTTTTACGTCTAGTGCGTTTATCGGTTCTAAACGACCTGATGCCCGATGACCCGATAGAAGCACTAGATTACATGCTTGTTGAGTTAGTGACGTCCGTGTGTTTAGATGAGTTTTTATGCAACTGAGAAGAGAAAGTGTATGGAACATGAAGCGATCCAGGAAAATGTTGTTTGAGTCATGTGAGGGTGAAAAGCTAACGAAAAATAAAGTAAGCGAAGGTCCTCCAAGACAAATAATATTGGGTAACACTAAGTAGCAAAGTAGCCGGAAATAAAGTTAAAAAAGTTAAAACCATGTGTAACGCATGTAAAAAGACATTATGTCGAGAATGCTATAATGAAAAACATACGTCTAATATTACGGTATAGTTAATTTTATATGTACTTAATGAAGAGTTCTGAAAAATATATACATTTTATCGATATCGATGTTTTTTTTTTATCATCCACAACACTAAAAATGTATCGACACTTTTGCTAACCAGTGCGGATAACGGGTCCTTAAGATCCGACAGGCAATTACTTTATTTACAAACAAACCATTCAGTGCATCTACCTACGATTTCAGCCTTTTATTGAGTGTTTATTTGTCAACATATTGCTATAAAGGAATATGCTTTAATCATTATACCTATAAAGATAAGTCCTCCTAAACAAATGGGAGTCGAACGGATCTTTTTGACCCAGCAACGCACCAGAAACAAATCGTGCTTCGGATATAATAGACCCCATGCCGCACCAACTGAAAGTCATCAAATTTGACTTACGCAGTGAGCGTGTTAATGAAATTTGACAGATTGCAGTAGCTTGATGTGCTGGCGTCTGTACCAGCCAACATTGCAGTAATCGCCATAAGGCTTTATCTATCAGCCAACATTGGAATAAATGCCATGATGCATTACATATGTATCAGCCAACATTGCAATATATGCCATGAGGCATTATCTACCAGCAAACATTGCAGTAAACGCCATGAGGCATTTTCTACCAGCCAACATTGTAATATATGCGAGGCATTATCTACCAGCAAACATTTCAGTAAACGCCATGAGGCATTATCTACCAGTCAACATTGGAATGAGCGCCATGATGTATTATCTACCAGCCAACACTGCAGTAACCGCCATGCAGCATTATCTACCAGCCAACATTGTAGTAATCTCCACGAGGCATTATCTACCAGCCAATATTGCAGTAAACGCTATGAGGTATTATCTACCAGCCAACATTGCAGTGAACGCCATGAGGTATTATCTACCAGCCAACACTGCAGTAATCTCCACGAGGCATTATCTACCAGCCAATATTGCAATAAACACTATGAGGCATTATCTACCAGCCAACATTGCAGTGAACGCCATGAGGTATTATCTACCAAGCAACATTGCAGTGAACGCCATGAGGTATTATCTACCAAGCAACATTGCAGTGAACGCCATGAGGTATTATCTACCAGCCAACATTGCAGTGAACGCCATGAGGTATTATCTACCAAGCAACATTGCAGTGAACGCCATGAGGTATTATCTACCAGCCAACATTGCAGTGAACGCCATGAGGTATTATCTACCAGCCAACATTGCAGTGAACGCCATGAGGTATTATCTACCAGCCAACATTGCAGTGAACGCCATGAGGTATTATCTACCAAGCAACATTGCAGTGAACGCCATGAGGTATTATCAACCAAGCAACATTGTAGTGAACGCCATGAGGTATTATCTACCAGCCAACATTGCAGTGAACGCCATGAGGTATTATCTACCAAGCAACATTGCAGTGAACGCCATGAGGTATTATCTACCAAGCAACATTGCAGTGAACGCCATGAGGTATTATCTACCAGCCAACATTGCAGTGAACGCCATGAGGTATTATCTACCAGCCAACATTGCAGTGAACGCCATGAGGTATTATCTACCAAGCAACATTGCAGTGAACGCCATGAGGTATTATCTACCAAGCAACATTGCAGTGAACGCCATGAGGCATTATCTAATTGCCAACATTTAAGTGAAAAGAAACAACGTGACAATTTATAAACTCGATACACAGGCAAGCATCGATGTTACACAATATAAATTAAATTACGTACTTGGATTAGTACAAGATAATTCTCACGCACGTAAGCTATTAATCAATTACATCAATTAGGGATGATAATTGTTGCCATGATGTTATCAATCGATTAACTTTAACGAGTACGTGGCAAATGGATTCCTCATTACCAAGTTGACTTAATGACCTTGTTGAGTACTCCATGCCTAGCTAGAATATTAAGTCACATTTTCCAACCCACACTGGGCCCGCGCGGTGGACTACGGCCCGCGCCCTCTCACAGAGAAAAAGCGTGTGTCCCAGCAGTGGGAACAATATAGGCTGATTGTGCTATAATATGCAGTATGCGGCTATTGATATGGCACATATGTATTTTTGGCAAAGAAGGGCTCAATACTAAATAATTTTGCTATAAATTCTAACTACTCGTCGAATGTTTCCTAAGAGACTGTATATTTTTAGCTACCTCAAAGTTAATTTTGTTTAGATTTAAGCAACAATACAGCCGCCCACCTAACGAAACACTCTATTTATTAATTTCCACAAGGCTAACAAAGACACAGCAACTATGAACATATATAGCGTCCACATGTGAACTTAGGTGGTAGGTTTTATAGAATATGATCATTGTGGACCCTGTCGGGCACAGCAAAAGTAGGAGAGAGGAAGAGGGCTTTTATTTGACTACTTCGTTGTTACGAGGGCTTTCAGGATGCCATGGTGATCACCAAATTGTGTGTGGTGTGTGGCACACTGGAAGATGTTATATATTTAGGTACTGACGAACTGTGTCAGATTTCAGTCTACAAGACAGGATTTAGTTAGAGAGCTCAAGGTAAATATGAACGATGTTTGTATTTTCCATCATATTTTGTCGACACCTAACTCCGGAACTGCTTATAGTTTAGTATTACGTTATAAGGTTCTATATTAAGTAGTACTGTTACGTTATAAGGTCCGATGGGTCTAGCATATACAATTGTATAAAAGTCCCTAATAATTAATGTAGAAAAAAAAATGATGGCATGGGAGGACTTTCGTCTTGTCACTCATTTCTCTGTGACGGTCAACATCATCTGCCCAGCCTTTTCTCAACTATATTAGAGTCTTCTTTCAGACTAACTGGATGCAACTGAATACCAGTATTTTACAGAGCACAACAGTTGCCTTCAAAAACGCTATGGCATACGATCGCATTCGTATTAGGTACTCGTATGGACTATTAATGGTTTATGCAAAGGTAAAAATATTTTATAAAATTTGGGCTATGTGGAATCGTAATTGATAGAAACATCTTCTGCATAGTCTTTTCCCCAGCTATGTTGAGATCGGCATCCAGTCTT
The DNA here is from genome assembly GCA_914767645.1 of Hydraecia micacea. NCBI lineage: Eukaryota > Metazoa > Arthropoda > Insecta > Lepidoptera > Noctuidae > Hydraecia > Hydraecia micacea. Next base: position 3,840,580 of record OU611783.1, on the reverse strand, counting down.
ATCATATACAAATGAATATCAGTATTTTACATAGACCGGCTGTCTATCTGACCTCCACAACCCAGTTACCGCGTAGCACGTAACGCCTTGGCTAGACACAAACAGTGTAATTGATAGAACAAACTCGCAATATGACTGATTATTGGTCGTGACCTAGGACTGGTGTAAAAAGTATTGTATACAATCAAGTATTTTCTAACTGAACAGACAGCTGTGCTGCTGGGGAGTATGTTGCGCCACTTCTTCTTCCCAGCGAAAGCACTAGGAAGTGGTCAATGGCGGGCGTTTTGGGGGACTGTCTTTTGTAATTTTGACGTTCGAAAAGTGCTGATTCTCAGCCTATAGTTTGAATAAATGACTTTTGATTCTGATTTTTGAATGCACTGAATACTTACAAAACTACCAATAGGTACGATGACCGTCCAAACAGACATCCAATAAAATCGCAGCACTATGTTGTGCTTCATGCCCATAGATGCGAGATCGCTCATAGCACGCTTGATGCCATAGCTCCAAGAAACTGCGGTACACTGGTGAAAAAAAAATTGACAATAATGGAATAGAACATATTAGTTTGTAGTATTAGTTGTGTTGTTGTTTGTGTTTGTAGTTGTAGGTTTGTTGTGTGGTTTTTTAGTGTCGCCAGCACATCAAGCTACTACAATCTGTCATTTGTCAAATTTTTTTAATAGATTTTCAACTTTATCGCTAACGCATAAGGTTCAAAGTTGATTGTGAACATTTGACATTTTCGGGTAGCCTGATGTGCTGGCGTCTGTACTAGGATCTTTTGGCACGTGGTCAAAATCGGAACTAATGCTGCCATCTCGTTTTTTCAATACACATTCACGAAACAATTTTACAAATGTTTACTAACTACGCCCCCCTCTCAATGTCATTCCAACGCCAAAATATCCCTTTACAGTCCGTTCACAGTTATTTTACCTCTGACAGCAGCAACCTTATTGTAACGAGAATAAAGATCACAATGATTTTGATAGACTTAACAATGGCAGTAACCCAATATCAACCTTATTTGAATAAGAATAAAGATAACTGTGATTTGAAAAGTGATGCAAAATCGGGATATAACAGCAACAATGACTAAAGAAAGAGGAAAGAAATTAATAACAAAGAAATACAACTGAACATGTAGCAATTATGATGATAGGAAGTCTTCTGAAGAAAGAAAGAAAATAATAATGTTAGTGTACAACAGAATACTGAGTAACTCCTACATAATTCCAATCTAAGAGTCAGGAAAAAAGACAGAAAATATTAACGGTTTTCGTTCGTATTTTCAGACTTTCCGATTCCTTAAGCGCATGCATCTTCAATTGTATTTTTAATTTTTTGTGATAATAATAAATAGCAAAGAATAATCCACGTATATAACTTTAATTCTATCCACATTTTTTTCAACATAAGGATTATTGATCCAAGTTTTATTCATTAATCAATATATTTTGTACTTTTATCTCAAAACCTACCCAAATTCAAAAATAGACTCCAATGCCTTCAGATAAAGTTTAAACTCACCTCAGCAATTCCAATCAGCAGAATTGCCCAAGAGGCCGTGTTCCAATCTAGAAGTTGAAACAAGTAGACTCCGCCGCTGAAACACATCGGGAGCCCCAGAATGAAACACGTGAAACATGTACACGCTGTAACCTGGAACAAAAAGAACTCGATATAGAATTTTAAAAAAATATGTAAATGATTGAATATTGAGTAAAAAAAACCCTAAATTTTTAAAATAAACAAGAATAATACAATTCAAGATGCTAAGAGTCAATGGCAAAAGTAAAAAAAACTGATATATGTATGATTATTAAATTGATTGATTATAACGTAGCAAGAATTAAGTCAGCAGAAGAAAAAAATATTATGAAATTGTCGTTTAAATAAAAAATAATTTCACTCACCATCCAATAATTCTTCCTAAGATGTGGCCACCTGTCAACAATGGCGGTGTTTATGGCTTCGACACCAGCAAACTGACTGCCCAACCCCAAGATGAACAGCATGAAGAAGAACAGAATAGACCACAACCTCGCGACTGGCATTTGCAGTAGTGCTTCAGGGTACGTCACGAAGGCCAAACCTGGTCCTGATTCCGCTACATCTGCAAAATAAATTATTTGTGAATATCTGATGATGACCCCCGGTCCGGTTAGACTGGAAGTCGACCCTAACATAGTTGGGAAAAGGCTAGGCAGATGATGATGATGACCTGGTGAAAGTCGCTGGATTTCGCTGGATGCGACAAAATATTTGCCAAAGTTGATTATGATTAAATGTTGTTAAGATTTTTGTGCCAGATGTGGAAATAAATGGGGCCAAGGTTTAAATAGAATGCTTTGTAAACATATTCGAAACTATACAAATATTCGAACACTTGCTTCTGTCCGCGACTTCGTCCGCGTAAATTTTTTATTCCCCCGACCCACCCCGTCGCATTGCATCGCATCGCCTGCCCGTGCTATTACTTCCGTTTTCGCTTAGCGTTCTTTCTTCGTATTTTTCTTTTTACTCGGCTCCTAAGAATGTTAAATAGCCAAGCCTTCCTCAAGAATTGGGTTATCAAATGCAAAAATATTTTACCAAATCCAACTGGTAGTTCCAGAGACTAGGGCGTTCAAACAAAAAGACAAACACTCTTCAGCTTTATTATTAGTATAGAAGAGGATAAACAAAAATAACTTCCGAAGCACTGCACCAAATTGGATAATTCTTTTTTTGTTGTGTTCAGTATTGCCAGGACAAGGTTTGTATGAAAAAAAATCTGAAATTCGAATAAAAATTGCACCCGGGCGAAGCTGAGGCAGGCCGCTAGTGGAATATATTTTAGTAGGATTTTTCCTCAAATTAACGTGGGTGAAACCGCACGGCACAGCTAGTAGAAGATAATATACATAGATGTTTTATTCAAAGTTAAAAAAATAAAGCATTATTTGAATTCTATGCGAGATAAAAAGAAAAAAAAATTAGACAATGGATAATTATTATGAATAATGATAATAATATTTTCGGAAGATACTCGTACATTCTCCAGATAAAGTTATAATCACCAGGCATATTGATTGTTGATGATAGCATACTTGGTCTGATGATTGGCATTTAAACCAACAATGAATGATTCCTAATCTGAAATTGCTTTGGGGAGGTCTATGTCCAGCAGTGGACGTCTTTCGGTTGAAATGATGATGATGATGATGAGTCTGAAGTTAATAATTCTGATAAATAAACAAAGTCAGGTCAGGCAAAGTGTTATTGAGTTTTTCTATCAGGAATTTCCGTAGCAGTCCGGAGTCTGGGTATGTCCCCCGGTTGATGGCAATAGATTCACCCCTTTTACATGGGACGTAATTATAACTGGTGGAAATTTGTGTGTCTAGTATAGGCACAGCTCTGCCTAATCCTTTGGGAAATACAGGCGTGCAATTATGTATGACTAGCTTCTGCCCGCGACTTCGTCCGCGTGAAATTTCACCCTCCCTCCATTCACCCTCTTAGGGGTGGAATTTCGAAAAACCCTTTCTTAGTGCATACCTACTCTTCACAAAGAATACACCCTTCAAATTTCATGTCTCTAGGACCAGTGGTTCAGGCTGTGCGTTGATATATCAGTCAGTCAGGACTTTGAATTTTATATACAAGGGTGCGGTACAGACCATCAAACTGAACCACTTTCTCCATGGGACCAATATCGTAATCTATCTTCTATCTATATACTTATAATAAATCTGTAGAGAGGTCAATTCTGTACATGAAATATATTTCCAAAATAACTATCAGCGGGTGATTAGTGATCGATACTGACGCCAAAAATGCAATCAGTAAAATTTTTGTCTGTCTGTCTGTCTGTCTGTCTGTATGTTCTTTATAGAAACAAAAACCACTCAACGGATTTCAACGAAACTTGGCACAATTGTTCTTCATATCCCTGGGCAGGTTATAGTATACTTTTCATCACGCTACGATCAATAGGAGCAGAGCAGTGAAGGGAAATGTTGGGAAAACAGGAGAACTTACTCCATTTTTGAACCTTAATGGTTAAAGCTACACAGAAATCATGTATGACGAAAATGTTCTCCTTAAAATTATATAAAAAATTGTGAGCCGTCACGGGACGCCTGGCAGATGTGAAACATCGACACTGCATATAGACCGTATATATATACCATCATATAGCGTGGCGACGCACGGCATGCGTCGCCACGCCAGAAATCGGTTTTACGTGCGGCTATAGATGTTTCACATCAAAATATTCCACGATAGCAAATGTCTACCTTTTATGGTTGACTCACAATAACACGTGTAACTCCCGATAGCTTAGCAGTTCGGAGCTTTCTTATTATATTTGTCTACTCTTACGTTTATAACACTCTCACTCATCCCTAATAAAAAATGTTAACATTATTACCTGTTTAATAAAAAAAGAATCATAGAAATCGGTACAGAAACACCAAAGTTATACATGAAATACACACATCAAAAGTGTCTAGGGATCAAGCATTTTTATGCGGATTTCTTGAGATTGAGATGTGGCTTTGTAATAAATTTATGATTTTATAAATTTATATGGATCCTTTTTGGTGCATTTCATAATTTGAATCAGGAACTGTGAATCAAATTCGAGTAAAAGATGAAAATCAGCTGTCAATATTTTCCCTATAAAAACATACAACGCATTGAAGACATTATTAGTGCTACTGTTTCCCTACTACTGATTAAAACCAACGTTATTATGGAGCGGCGACGTCATTTAAGCAGGGAAGAAATGCTCAGAGCCGTGGGAATGATAGAAGCTGGTTCCCGGCAACGTACTGTGGCTTTAGCTCTGAATACAAGTCAGAGTGCTATCAGTCGACTTTGGACACGTTACCGAAGCACTGGTACCGTGGCTGAGCGCCATGGAGGACGGTATCGCTGCACCACACGGAGACAAGACCGATACATTCAAATCTTAACTCGAAGAGCTCCAACAATAACCGCCATGATGTTAGCCGTGAGGCTTCATCACTCTTCAGGGAACTTAATTAGCGACCAAACAGTCAGAAACCGCTTGCATGAAGTGAACCTTCATTCCCGAAGACCGCTACGGGTACCACCTATAGCAATGCACAATCGTAGGATTCGATATCAATGGGCTCTTGAACACAGAAATTGGGCAGAAGAACAATGGCGTTTCGTGTGCTTTTCTGATGAGTCTCTCTTGGTATGAGACCGGATACAAGACGTATATGACACTGGAGAACCCCTGGACGCCAACAGCGATTAAAATCCTGCCAGGAAGTCCATCCTTATAGTGGTGGAACCATCATGGTATGGGCGGGTATTTGGATCGGCGGAAGAACTGAGTTGATTTGGATCAGAGGCAACCTCAACGCTCAAATTTATGCTGAGACGATTGTATCAGACGTCATCGTTCCTCTACAAGTGCAAATCGGTCCCTTATTTCAGTTAATGCATGATAATGCACGACCGCACACCGCAAGAGTTGTAAGACAGACTCTCGCCGCAGCTAACATCAATGTCCTGCCCTGGCCTGCTCAGTCGCTAGACTTGAACCCGATTGAGCATGCATGGGATATGCTACAGAGAAGAGCTCTGCCGAATATGGAGGGTATCCAGTCGCAAGAAGACCTTTTTTTGTTGTTGCAACGAACATGGGCTGCCATTCCACAGCGTGATTTGGATGAACTCATTTTGAGTATGCCAAACCGATGTTCTTGTGTTGTTAGTGTTCGCGGTAGAAACACGGATTATTAATTGTTTAAGTTACCTAATAAAATTTTAAAGAAAACTGTTATTTCAGTCTTTTTTTCGAACTTTTGTGTTAGTGGTTCAAATGTCAAAAATCCCTTTATTAGGAAAATGGCAAATTTCTTTATTAATGCAAAGGTGACTTGGTTTATCGTTACTGTGACAAACGAAAACACTTTATTTGATGAATCCTTAAAGAAAATTTTAATTAATATCAATCAGGAGAAAAGTTATTGCAAAAATATATGTTGATCCCTAGACACTTTTGATGTGTGTAGGTACGCTAATAAGTCATCGCGCGTGAATACTGAATCATGCTATAAGGATTATTTTTGTGTACCTAACGGTCGCCGCGCTCGACGCGGCTCGCGGCGGGAGGTATAAAAGGGTGGGGGATCCAAACGCGATCTAACCTCGCTGCCTGGTTCAGGAAGTGGAGAATAGAAGTCAATCCTGACAAAAGTCAAGCGGTCCTCTACTCGAAACCACGACTTAGACCCACTCCCCCCCGACCTATCACCATGTTCGGCAAGCCGATCCCTTGGGAGAAGCGAGCCAAATACCTAGGCGTAATACTCGACAATCACCTCTCCTTCGCAGAGCACATAAAGACGGTCCGCTCGCGCGCCGCTTTCGCTCTCGGCAGACTCCAATTCGTCCTAAATGCACGCAGCAAATTGTCACTTAGGTGCAAAATGCGCATTTACACAGCGTGCATACGTCCAATAATGACATCGCCGTCATGCTGCCAAAACCGATTATCTGCAATTTGGTCAATTTTGTGTTAAAAATATCAACCGATTCAGTTTTTCATTTCTGTCGTCTGCCAATATCGGTTAAACGCAGAAACCCATTAGTTGCAGAGATACTCTGTGCATAATAAAGGGTAATTGATCAATGTCTGTAAAAAGTCGCCAGACAAAAACGATTAAATTTGTTTAATGATAGGTTTTTCGATATTACGCTTGCTAAAGAATATTAAACTCGTTTAATCGATTTTCTCATTTACGCACTGGAGCAGGTCTACAGATCATTTATTCTGCCATAGTATTTCAAATGCCGTTAGCCGGTTTTGGAAAAATATTTACTTATTGAAAACTTTAATAACATACGTCAGCAAAAATTAAATTATTAACTTTAACTCATTTTGGCCCGCGCCCTTAACATGCAAGATGAAATAATGTTTTTGTGAAAAATATAATTATATGCATTTAATTGATTTCGGGTATACTTACTACGGGTTCTATTAGATAAACGTCTCTGCAGCCAAAAGCGATTAAATGATGATACCTATAGTTGCCAGGGATTCGCGTTGGCGCGCGGCGCAGTTAGTTCGTCCATTCATTCAATTTTCATTACGACGCGGCACATTCGGCTCGACGAAACTCAAACTCAAACCATTTATTTCAATTAAACCATTTACAGGCACTTTTGAATTGTCAAGAAGTCGGTCAGTCAGAAAAAATGAAGCTAGTTGCCCATTCCAAAGCGTAGGTACAGACGCCAGCACATCAACCTACCCCTAACTGTCAAATTTTCCCAATCAACATTGAACCTTATGCTTTAGCGATAAAGATGAAAATCTATTACAGAAATCTGACAGATTGTAGTAGGTTGATGTGCTGGCGTCTGTACCTATGGAGAAGAACGGGCAAGAAACTCCATGGACACTCTTTTAAATTATGTTTTTACAAAAATATTAGTTACATCATTTATTTTGAATTTATAATCATATGTGAGAACGATGTAAAAAAAGGAAACTGTAACGGTTAACCAACAGTCGATTGGCCCATGAACCATTGGTCAACATTATCTGTAAACCTTTAACTTTTCATCCAAAGGATTTTACACCCATGAACGTTTCGCCAACATAACTCTATGTTAGTGAACGCTTAACCAACATGATGTTTTGACCAATAACTTTTCACCCAAAGAATAAGGCCAACAGACAGCGGGAAAGGTGAAAGTAAATAAAGGCTTGTAAAAATAATAAAAAATATGATAGTTTTTAAATACTATTGCTCCGCCCCGTGGGGAAGATCACGTGGCGGGTCTAAGTTGGTTTACAAGCAATAATAAATAAGACATAGTCGACTATTTCTGTGAAAAGGGCTTAATGTAACTTAACCATACCTAACCTCGGGGTGCCCTTCGCTCGCTTTGCTCGCTCACTTGAACCGTTATCATCCACTTCGAACCTAAGTCCGAGTCGGGGTGCCCCAAGTCCCGAGCTCGCTTGGCTCGCTCTAGAATCCTAAGTTCTATTTGACATGGGTCAATTGTTCTTTGGGTGAAAAGTCATTGGTCAAAACATTATGTTGGTTGAGATGAGACTTACGCGTTAAAAGCGTCCAGAGTACAGCAAATAGTAACAAAACAACAATCCAAAATAAAATAATTCAAAATAAGCCGAGGCAGCTAAGTGATGACCAGCCCCAACTGACGGCGCCCGTTCACGAACATGACGCATAGATCAGCACCATTCAGCTCAACCATTTTGAAGGGAGCTAAATGATCCAACACACACGCCACCGTCAGCGAGACATTTGTGTGAGCATGACATACTATCAGCCGCCAGGGCTCATTCAAGTCAATGAAAGACATTACCCGGTAAATGGTAGCACTATAGTACATAGAACTCACATCTGTGCTATGCAATTATACAATACAAAGAAAATTGAGTTTATACAATGCAAAGATAGTCTTACAATCTTCAGCAGCTCCAACAGAATTTTCAAGTGTTAATCAATTAGTTGTGGTTGTGGAGCAGGACCAGCATTGAGCCAGGCATTTTTATCAGCGATGTAGTCTAACCTAACCTAACCTAACTTATAATATGCCTGCCTGCATAGTGTGCGTTTTATACAAGACTTGAATTTTGTCTCATTCAGTTGAAGAATGTGGGGAGGTATTTTATTATAACATTTTAAACAGTACCCCATAAAAGATGAGTCTACTTTAGCCAGTCTGAAACCTGGTTGAACTAATAGGTCCTTATTTCTAGTACTATAATTATGTCTTTCACCTCTTTTGTTAAAAAGATGTAAATTTTTCCTTACATACATTATGTTTTCGTAGATATATTGACAAGGCACCGTCATGATGTTAATTTCCTTAAACAATTCCCTTAGAGAATCACGCCTGCGGAGATTATATATGGCTCTGATGGCTCTTTTCTGCAGAATAAAAATAGAATCGATGTCTGCAGCCCGTCCCCAAAGTAAAATACCGTAAGACATGACACTATGAAAGTAACTAAAGTAGACTAGTCTCGCGGTATCTATATCAGTGAATTGACGGATTTTTCTGACAGCAAAAGCTGCTGAACTTAGCCGTCCTGCAAGAGATGTTAAATGAGGACCCCATTGTAGCCTTGAGTCGAGCGTGATCCCTAGGAAAACAGTTTTATCGACGAATTCTAGTTTCTCTTGATTCAATATTATCTCATAATCACTACCTTTGACATTTGGTAAAGAAAATCTTATGCACTTAGTTTTATTTCCATTTAATTAAACACCTCGTAACAAACAAAAACTCGATTACCAAGTAATTATTTACATTGATCTTTTAAAATCAAGCTCAATAGCAATATCCAGCAGTGGGTTATAAAGTAGCCTGTGTTAATCCTGTGCCTTATCTATCCACCTACCAACTTTCATCTAAATCCGTTCAGTAGTTTCAGAGATTAATTTTGAAAGAGACCTGTGTCCAGCAGTGAGATACAAAGTAGCCTATGTGTTAATCCTTTGCCTTATCTATCTACTTACCGAATTTCATCCAAAACCGTTCTGTAGTTTCGGATATTAACGTGTACAGACAAAATGTATAGATGAGTATAAAAAGAATAAATGAAAAATTCTTAATTTTTTCGTCAGGTAAAACTAGCTAAAATTATGTCTAACTCTTTTTTCTGTTCTTCTGATAACATTCAATAGACACAACATTTTCTACATATGTATAATTGTACAATGAATATCTGCTTCTATGGATTATTAAAATTGTAAGACTTAAAGGTTCAAATTTAACAAAAAACTATTTTTGATAATTGGCAGCCAAAATTGATTAAAAGCAGTCCTCTCGGAGATATTTTTTTATTTTTATTCGTTTCTATAAGGATAATCGAATCAACTAGTCTTGCTTTCTACAGAAGGATAAATAATGCATCGGAAAAGAACTAAAAATATTAATGAAAGCTAGTATTTAACAAAACAATCTACAGTAAACTTTCAAATTGATTTATCTCTAATTGCATTATTGTGCATTTAGCTAACTTTGGCAGCATGACGACGACATACGCCTGTGTAGTCTTTGCCCATGCAAAGCCGCACCACATCCATAGGATGCAGACCCTCCAAAACCGATTCCTCCGAAAGGCTACGGGATCCCCCTGGTTCGTTCGAAATGAGATCCTCCATGTTGACCTCAAAATCCCCACTATCCATCAATTCATGAAGCGCCTTTCCAAGCGCTTCTTCGATACCGCCGCCAAGCACCGCAACCCTCTGGTTGTCGAGGCCGCCAGGTATACCCCCTCCAAAATTAGCAAATGCCGCCGTCCAAGGCATGTTGGACGGCGGCATTTGCCCATTGTGTACCCTGACGACCCCATAACCCTCCTCCAGGAGAGCAATATGTCAACCAGTACAGTGCACAAATACAGATCACCGTCATTCCGACCTCGCCGCCGAGGTCCCTTGCAACGTCCCCAATTAAATGCCTCCCCCCCGACCCTTGCTCGAAGAAGTGCCAGCCCGCGCCGCAGCTGAGCCAGTAGATCTAAATTCCCGACCGTGACCTCTGAGTTTGTTTCGGCGTTTCTTCTCAGAATAGTCAGCTAGGAAACGCCGGCCTCATCAAGCTTAAATAATAAAAACCAGATCCAGCCTGTCCCATCTTGCTGCCCTTCCCCAGCGACGCCCTAAGCCGAGGTTCGTACCCCACAGGGGGTGCCCCTAGCGTGTAGTTGCTTAGTATATAAGATATTTTCCCCTGGCTGGAGGCTTTGAGTTTACTTAAGGCAACCACAGGATAGTCCGGTTAAGTACGACCTCTCAAGGTCAACTACGAGTTGCCATATTCAAAAAAAAAAAAAACGCGAACTTCATACAATATTTGGCTGTTGATGCGAGTAGACGTTCCGAGCATTCGAACTTATTGACAGACAATATTGTTTATCAGCGCGACTTTTAGTCTTTAAATTAATTTAGTTTTCTTTTGTTGTTATTTTATAAAATAGGTATTAGTTATTTTGGTAGTGTATTACATTCGTTCAAATTACAAATTATTAATAGTTTACATTTTATTTCATTTTAGGTGAAGTAGTAATTTCGTTGTATAGGTACTTAAGCCTCATGTGAACGTGATCTAAACAATATTACCAATACATTAACTTAATAACACACAAGGAATTACACACTGACGGAGTTGCGGGCACAGCTATCTATATCTATATAAAACTCTTCCGTTACTGAGTGACTGACAGACAACGCACAGCCGAAACTACTGGCAGTAGAGAGCTGAAATTTGGCATGTGTGTTTGTTGGGAGGAGTAGGCTACCACTAAGAGAGGATTTTTGGAAATTCCCTCCCAACGGGGAGAAAAGGGGGATAAATTGTTTTTTTCCGGAAGTCATTATTCCACGCGGACGAAGTCGCGGGCAAAAGCTAGTCTGGAATAAAAATTCAGTCGTCCCATACGTTTATGTCGAGTAGGTATTGAAGTTTTCTATGCGACAGTTGATAAATTTTTCGCGATTACGATATTGGTCTCATGGAGAAAGTTGTTCAGTTTATGGTCTGTACCACACCCTTAAATTTGGCTGGTCTTTGATAAATAACCCTGTATAGATAAAAAATAGCTGTGAAACCCCATCAAACATGTAGGAAACACGTGAAGATCATCATCTGCCTAGCCTTTTCCCAACTATGTTGGGGTCGGCTTCCAGTCTTACCGGATGCAGCTGAATACCAGTATTTTACATGGAGCGACTGCCTATCTGACCTCCACAACCCAGTTACTGGGTAATACGATACCCCTTGGTAAGACTGGTTGTCAGACTTTCGGGCTTCTGACTACCCGTAACGACTGTCAAAGATCCACGAATGACAGCCGGGACCAACGGCTTAACGTGCTTTCCGAGGCACGGAGGGGTCTCGGTATGTAAAGATGGTCACCCATCCACAGACCAACCGCGGCAAGCGTAGCTTAACCTGATCGATCGACCTGTGCGGCTGTTATTATTTAGCCACGGACCCCTCGAAACACGTGAAGATCCAAAATTAAATAATAAAACATGACCATGAGACAGCGCCCAATATAACACTGAAGAGGATTGTCAACATTATATCAATGTATTATCACCCGATAAGAAGCTAGTACATCGATGTTATGGTGTCATGCAAAGCAATATAGCCTATAACGATAGACAAAAAGTAATTAATAGATATAAGAGTGATTTGCAACAATAACGTTTCACATTTGCACAAGGATTAATATCGGTATTGTAGGCATAAACCTCGTGTATTTTGAAATAAAATGGCTGGGTTTTTTGACTAGCCTAACAAAGGATTTAAACATGACACAGAAGCCATAAGCTAAAATGATAAATGATTTTATTTCTGTAAGTAGGTTTGCAAGTTAATCCATCGAAGACTCAGGTCATTGTTGTTGGCAGCTCAAGGATGATCCCCAAGATAAACTGGTCTCAGCTTCCCCAGGTTCAATTTAACGGAACTGCTATTCCTTTCAGTGAAAAGGTTAAGAACCTTGGGGTTTGGATCGACAAAAATCTTTCTTGGGGTCCTCAGCTACAGGACGTAAGTCGCAAAATTTTTGCATCTGGTAAGTCACTGAGACGATTGCGGAACTTTCTTCCAACTGCGACTAAAACTGCGCTTGCACAATCCCTTTTACTTCCCATCCTTGACTATGCTGATGTCAGTTATCCAGATCTTACTGAGGCACAACTAGATAAGCTTGAGCGACTTCAAAACTTTTGCATTAGATTTATATTTGGCCTGCGCAAATATGATCACATATCTGAATTTCGTTCAAAGCTCAAGTGGCTTCCCATACGTCTTCGCCGGAATTCTCATATCTTGTTTAAGCTCTACAGTATCTTGTTTAATCCTAGAACCCCCACTTATCTTAAAGAACGTTTCAAGTTCCTTCATGACACACATAATAGATATCTGAGGTCATCGGAAAACCTGAGACTAGAGGGGTAAGTAATAGATGATATAACAACAAAATCTCTAATATTAACAACATATAACAACGGAACCTATAATTTTATTTAATATAGCGATTAGTTAATATAATGAACGATTGATATAATTTTATAATAACTAATTTTTATAAGCATAACATACATTCAATATAAAATCGTTTGACATACCACTCAAAAGATATAAAACTTATTTAGACTAATATGATGAATTATTATTTATTTAATAAATATTTAAAAGTATTTTTTCTTTGTTTTATTCTTTGTAAGTTCTATCGTAGTTATAGGTAATAGTAACCTAAGTAGATATTAAACATAACTAGTAACTGATTACCACCTGCGCTAAGATAGGTCGACGGAGCCCCGCTTTGCGGGGCTCCTATTTCTGGGTGGTTTAAAAAAAAATAACCACGAAGGCTAAGGCGGGAGCTCCGCTCCGCTGCGCTCCCGCCTTAGCCTTCTAACCTAACCTATCCGAGTCGGGGTACCATAATGACGTTTTTATATACTTATATTAAACGTTAGACCTAATGATTTTCGATTAAATAAATAATATACATATTAAACGTTAGACCAAATGATTTTCGATTACATAAACGTTATATCAAACAACGTTATACTACTTAAGTTTTAGAATAAATAAATGTTATATGTAAAGAAATTATATCTACAGTTGGTATATCTCACGTTGATTATATCTTATGAACGATAATAAAATGAAATTAGACCAAATGAGTTTATACGTTATGAGACGCACCCGAGACTAGAGATGCCGGTGCATTCCACCAGTTTCTATGACAAATCTTTTACTGTTCAAGCAGTACGGTTATGGAATGACTTGCCCTTGTCGGTAAGGCGTGCTCAATCTTTGTCCACTTTTAAAATTATGATAAAAAAGCACTTCCTCTCTCCTTAAACTTCATCATTATATTTTTCTTTGTTCATGTTTACTATTATATTGTATATATATATATATATGTATATATTTATTTAGATTAGTATAATATACTTTATGTATGTATTTATGGTATTGTGTAAATGGTACACCACAGACTACCTACAGTACTTGTCTGTCCTTCCTCTTTTTAATCCATCCAAAGGTTGTCTTTAAAAGATCGCTTTTAGCGATAAGACCGCCCATTGTGTCCCCCATTGTAAAATTTATATATTTATGTCTGTAATTTATACAGGAACACTTTTACACGTCAATCATATTTTGAAAACTGGATGAGTTTGGTGTTTCCTATCGGACTAGTCTGAGAAGAAAGGCCGAAACAAACTCAGAGGTCACAGTCTCTTTTAAAGTCCAGACATAATCTTGGTCATGTGAAGACCATGTAGATTGACGTCTGAAATGGTCTTTTGAGGAAAGAACCCTACAGATTGAAAAACTGAAATAAAACAAGTCAAGAAGAATATTATTGTTATACACACAATTTCTGATCAATACATAATTGTATTGGAGGGGCTTGTGGCTAAGTAATAATAGCCGCACGGGTCGATCGATCAGGTTACACTACGCTTGCCGCGGTTGGCCCGTGGATGGGTGATCATCTTTACATACCAAGACCCTCCGCGCCTCGGAAAGCACGTTAAACCGTTGGTCCCGGCTGTCATTCGTAGATCTTTCACAGTCGTTACGGGTCGTCAGAAACCTGAAAGTCTGACAACCAGTCTTACCAAGGGGTATCGTATTACCCAGTAACTGGGTTGTGGAGGTCAGATAGGCAGTCGCTAGTAGTTAGACTGGAAGCCGACCCCAACATAGTTGGGAAAAGGCTAGGCAGATTAATTGATATGTTTATATTTTCTACTAACTCCATGTTCTAATTCATGAAGTAAATAGCCAAATTAAACATTTCCTACTGCATTATATTACAAAACCTCGATCGCTGTACTAGAATAGAATACTCTTTAATAAGTACACCATATAAATTACAGATATAAATGTGGAAATTTTACAATGGGTGACACAATGGGCGGATTTCTCGCTAAGAGCGATCTTTTAAAGACAATCTTTGGATGGATTAAAAGCAGAGGGAGAGACAACACTGTAGGTAGTATGTGGTGTACCATTTACATAATACAATAAATACATACATTTAGCATATGCTAATCTATATAAATATATGTATAATAATAATCATGAAACAGGAGCAAAGGAAATATATTGATGATGTTTAAGGAGAAAAGAAGTGTGTAATTATAATTATGTACGTGCATATATTGTCAGAATTATTCCAAAAGATATAATGAACCTCTTCATTATAAAGACCAAAACACCATGTCACCAAGAATATTGCTATTAACTGGCAACCCATTTCAGCTCAGAAGAGAATTCAAAGGCATCTTCTATCCCAGTCAGAAAGAACCCTTTGTTTTAAATTTCCAATACAAAACATACCGCCGGAGCCACACAAAGAACGAATACGTAGGTAACCAAAAACTATAGCTTGCCACAGTACGGTGGAATGAAATATTTACAGTTTAATCAATCCATTATCTTGAAACAGAATACAAACAACGCTTGCATTCGTAACGGCGAAATCAACATGCGATCGAGGGTTCACGACGGATTGAGAGGACTTCATACAATACACCACCGAGCTACCGAGGTATACTGCGCTAGAGTTTGATTAAAAGCTTTTTTTTTCGTGTTCAGAGATGTTTTCTAGTTTCAATGGAAACACGGATGCTTTTAGTAAAATTTTAAAGTGCATGTTGTCTTATGATGATACCTATGGATAAAGGAACTGGACGTGCTTTGATTCTAATAAGCAGAATGGTTTTGAGATGTTTTCCTTCATCATTTGAGAGAGCAGTGGTGGCCCAGCGGTAAGGAACCCGACTGATAAGTTGTACGTCGTGGGTTCGAACCTAGGCAGGCGCTTCACTTTGTCTAATTTATTTAATCACCACTGCTTTCAAAAATGGTGAAGGAAAACATCGTGAGCTAGCCCACATGTCCTAGATCCAAAAATTCGAAGACATGTGAGATCTACCAACCCGCACTGGGCCCTCGTGGTTGATTACGGCCCACTCCCTCTCACAGAGAAAAGACCTGCCCCAACAGTGAGAACTTTATAGGCTGATTATGCTTATGCTACTGATGAATAGTTTTGAAACATACTAAGAATTGATAAGGAAAAGCCAGAAAACCAAAAGTTATCAAAATGACAAATCATGACAGAAACTGTTTTCAATTTCTTCCGTGTCGTTTTCAGTAATTCCTGGAAACAAACCTTCATCATACCCTTCCCTGAAATACGTATAAGAAAGTATTCCAGGATTTCACGACTAACACAGGTAAATTCCCTAGACGGACACTCTCAGAAAATCAATTTATCAATATTACGTGTAACTACAAACCAATTCGCTTCCTTAGATTGCTACCCGTATTAATATTTACAGCCACTGCATAAATAATAAAAAACCGTCTATCGTATATTTGTAATCTATACTTATAATAAATCTGTAGAGAGGTCAATTCTGTACATGAAATATATTTCCAAAATAACTATCAGCGGGTGATTAGTGATCGATACTGACGCCAAAAATGCAATCAGTAAAATTTTTGTCTGTCTGTCTGTATGTTCTTTATAGAAACAAAAACCACTCAACAGATTTCAACGAAACTTGGTACAATTGTTCTTCACACTCCTAGGCAGATTATAGTATACTTTTCATCACGCTACGATCAATAGGAGCAGAGCAGTGAAGGGAAATGTTGGGAAAACAGGAGAACTTACTCCATTTTTGAAGCTTCCGTCGCGTGTGCAGCCTTAATGGTTAAAGCTACACAGAAATTATGTATGACGAAAATGTTCTCCTTAAAATTATATAAAAAATATTCCCGATAGCAAATGTCTATCTTTTATGGTTGACTCACAATAACACGTGTAACTCCCGATAGCTTAGCAGTTCGGAGCTTTCTTATTATATTTGTCTACTCTTACGTTTATAACACTCTCACTCATCCCTAATTAAAAAATGTTAACATTATTACCTGTTTAATAAAAAAAGAATCATAGAAATCGGTACAGAAACACCAAAGTTATACATGAAATAGGTACGCTAATAAGCCATCGCGCGTGAATACTGCATCATGCTATAAGGATTATTTTTGTGTACCTAACGGTCGCCGCGCTCGACGCGGCTCGCGGCGGGAGGTATAAAAGGGTGGGGGATCCAAACGCGAACTAACCTCGCTGCCTGGTTCAGGAAGTGGAGAATATAAGTCAATCCTGACAAAAGTCAAGCGGTCCTCTACTCGAAACCACGACTTAGACCCACTCCCCCCCGACCTATCACCATGTTCGGCAAGCCGATCCCTTGGGAGAAGCGAGCCAAATACCTAGGAGTAATACTCGACAGTCACCTCTCCTTCGCAGAGCACATAAAGACGGTCCGCTCGCGCGCCGCTTTCGCTCTCGGCAGACTCCAATTCGTCCTAAATGCACGCAGCAAATTGTCACTTAGGTGCAAAATGCGCATTTACACAGCGTGCATACGTCCAATAATGACATACCCCTGTGTAGTCTTTGCCCATTCAAAGCCCCACCACATCCATAGGATGCAGACCCTCCAAAACCGATTCCTCCGAAAGGCTACGGGATCCCCCTGGTTCGTTCGAAATGAGATCCTCCATGTTGACCTCAAAATCCCCACTATCCATCAATTCATGAAGCGCCTTTCCAAGCGCTTCTTCGATACCGCCGCCAAGCACCGCAACAACCTCAACAACCCTCTGGTTGTCGAGGCCGCCAGGTATACCCCCTCCAAAATCAGCAAATGCCGCCGTCCAAGGCATGTCCTCTCCGACCCTGACGACCCCATAACCCTCCTCCAGGAGAGCAATATGTCAACCAGTACAGTGCACAAATACAGATCACCGTCATTCCGACCTCGCCGCCGAGGTCCCTTGCGACGTCCCCAATTAAATGCCTCCCCCCCGACCCTTGCTCGAAGAAGTGCCAGCCCGCGCCGCAGCTGAGCCAGTAGATCTAAATTCCCGACCGTGACCTCTGAGTTTGTTTCGGCGTTTCTTCTCAGAATAGTCAGCTAGGAAACGCCGGCCTCATCAAGCTTAAATAATAAAAACCAGATCCAGCCTGTCCCATCTTGCTGCCCTTCCCCAGCGACGCCCTAAGCCGAGGTTCGTACCCCACAGGGGGTGCCCCTAGCTTGTAGTCGCTTAGTATATAAGATAATTGCCCCTGGCTGGAGGCTTTGAGTTTACTTAAGGCAACCACAGGATAGTCCGGTTAAGTAGTCACGACCTCTCAAGGTCAACTACGAGATGTCATATTCAAAAAAAAAAAAAAAAACGCGAACTTCATACAATATTTGGCTGTTGATGCGAGTAGACGTTCCGAGCATTCGACCTTATTGACAGACAATATTGTTTATCAGCGCGACTTTTAGTCTTTAAATTAATTTAGTTTTCTTTTGTTGTTATTTTATAAAATAGGTATTAGTTATTTTGGTAGTGTATTACATTCGTTCAAATTACAAATCATTAATAGTTTACATTTTATTTCTTTTTAGGTGAAGTAGTAATTTCGTTGTATAGGTACTTAAGCCTCATATGAACGTGATCTAAACAATATTACCAATACATTAACTTAATAACACACAAGGAATTACACACTGACGGAGTTGCGGGCACAGCTATCTATATCTATATAAAACTCTTCCGTTACTGAGTGACTGACAGACAACGCACAGCCGAAACTACTGGCAGTAGAGAGCTGAAATTTGGCATGTGTGTTTGTTGGGAGGAGTAGGCTACCACTAAGAGAGGATTTTTGGAAATTCCCTCCCAACGAGGAGAAAAGGGGGATAAATTGTTTTTTTCCGGAAGTCATTATTCCACGCGGACGAAGTCGCGGGCAAAAGCTAGTTTCCAATAAATGTATCGTAAACGCATTGTTGACAATAGTTGTTGAATCATATGCGAATGCTGCAGTGTCATGTTTGTTATGAGGAAACAATTTAATATTTATGGTCTTTTCTTTATCTTTATTATACTTTTGCTCTTCTGCAATTGTTTTAACTAGATAAACGTTATATGCAACAATAGCATCAATATATAGTAGTGATATAGTAGTTATTTTTCCACTGTGCAATTGGCATTTTGTTTTTGTTTTGATTGTTGTTGTTTTGTTGTCATGTACCTGTGTCGCGGGCTCATCACAGAATTCAAACTCAAAGCATCTGGTCAATGTCAATTAATGTGTCATCATCATCATCATCATCATTTCAGCCGAAAGACGTCCTCTGCTGGACATAGGCCTCCCCCAAGCACCTCCACTTCGACCGGTTCTGTGCTTCTCGCATCCAACGGGTGAACCAATTAATATGTCAATTTAAGAGGCGTATTACAAAAAAACGCGAAATTTGAAGTTTTCGACGTTGAAATTGTATGTTTTACGTTCGTTGTATGAAATAACAATTACTTGGTAAAAATAGTTCGTTTTCTCTACTACAATAACCTCAGAACCGATTTTAGATAAGTTATTTAATTATTTAGTAATAAGCTTTCTCCCGATGAATGTTTAGGCAAAAACTCACGGAGACATGATTTCGGAGCTCTAATTTGGAGATTCTACTGAATATCTACCATCAAAAAAAATATAATTAGCTTTCAAATATCCTATACTTCAATAATAATAGAATATATTTTCGTTATATGCCTTTTATGTAAAGAAAAAATAATCTACGTAATTCAATTATCGACCGAAAAGGCTTCGAAACAAGCCCCGATATCTCTAAAGTCCTACATTATTTAGGCGTAAAATTTATACCAAAATAATCATCAACATTTGCTTAGAATATAGTATTATTTTTATTTTTTAAATCGCTACCATTATTTTTTAATTAAATAAATAAAAATACTATATATTTCACTGCGCCGGCCAGCTGCGATTAGTATCGCGCGAGCGCTTGTCGAGGTTGGACCTATGTCAGTTTATTTCCCGCGCGCCTTCTTTCCGATACTACCGTCGTGTGCGCCGATTGTCGCATCTAGACGCTGCCGCATTGCTTTTGTGTGCGTGTGAACTACGGCCGCAGTTTTTGATCTTTGTAAGTATTTATTTTCGAACGGTATATTTAAATTAGTATAAAGTTCACACTTTATTAGTATACCAGATAGTCAACTTATTAAAGTTATTTTGATTGCAGCTGATTTGAGTTTTCTTACCAATCGAAATGGGGAAAAATAAATACAAATATAATTGCGTTGCAAAACACAATAAAAAAAAGGAAATAAAAATAAATAAAAGAGGGTAAACGGAGCCGGTCGAAACCCAGCAAGGTTTTGAAAAGGCAGGATCCAGAGAAGGACACGTGTGACAAGGATGGTTTCATCAAAGTGGAGAAGAAGAAGAAGAAGCATCCTTGTCGGAACCAGTGCGGCACCGCGCTGGCAGGACCCAACATGCTGCTGCGTCCAGCAATCCCGACGACGCAGCTGTACGTGTCCAGACTGCACCACTTCACGAAGGTTGAGGAGATCGTGGAGTACATGCGTGTGGAGACCAACTGGACTTGGTTGCAACCATACTACTATATACAATTTATACAACTATGCTATCAACCGTAGATATTATAATCAATTACTGCATAACAATTAAAATATTTGTGAACATATTTCAACAGTAAAATTCATAAATAATGAAAAATATAACAAAATAATTCATAATAAAATTGAAATAACACGTAAAAAATTTTCCGCACACTAAACTCCATCCTAAAAAACCTTCAGTTACGGAAGATCAAGATCGTTTAGTCGCCATATTCACAGTATCATAGTCATAGTGCGAGCGAGAAGCATGAAAGAAAGTATCGCTCGCGTAGTTTGCCGCGCTCGGTGCGTAAAATACCTAAATTTGCGAAACGCCGAAATGTGAGAGGGCTCTTAAATGTGTGTTGTCTTTGGTCCCTGACCCTAAAATCAAGCAATGAACAAAGTTGACAACTTTTTATATTTTTGAGTACGAGGCTTTTGAGTACTTTGTATGTGTATATTTTATACCTTTTTTGTGGTAATCTGCGTTTTGGTTGTGCAGAATAAACAATATTTCTTATTTTTTTGTCTTTTCTTTTTTCAATAATAGTTCGTGTATTTTAGTGTTTTCGATATGAAATGAATGCGGATTTCGATGAATTTTGTGTAACACCATGAAAAAGCGAAACAATTGTTTATAGTATTTGCACACAGCAGATTTTTTGTTATTGTGATATTTTTATAAAATAAATTCGGTAGCTTTTGTTCTAGAGTTGTTATCGGAATTTAGTAAAAATATTTATTTTCATTGAATCATATTGAAATCCCATATAGTGGAATTAAACACACAACACCATGAAACAACTAAATTATAATATTTTTTTATTTAATCAAATCGAGATAGCTTCGCATTATTTTACAAAGGCTTCTAATTTCTGCTGCCAAATCCTGTTTATTGTATACTAGCTTCTTCCCGCGACTTCGTCCGCGTGAAATTTCACCCCCCCAATTCACCCCCTTAGGGGGTGAATTTTGAAAAATCCTTTCTTAGTGCACCCCTAGACCTCATAAGGAACGTACGTGCCAAATTTGGAATCTCTAGACCCAGCGGTTTGGGCTGTGCGTTGATATGTCAGTCAGTCAGTTCTCCTTTTATATATATAGATTTGACATACAAAACAACAATACAGTAAATTAATCTAATAGCATTGCACAGTACAATTGAATATGTGAGTGGGCTTCAGTGTACCGCGTATTGTTTGCGCTCAGCCCGTGTATGTTTGCCGCCCCGCGGCATTGCAGGGCTCGGATTAATCAACTTGAGGTAATCGCAGAGGAAAATCTTTTTTTTATTTTTTTTGACGCTCGAACGTTTGTGTTTAGCGATTGATGGACGATGGATTTGGCTTTTAGTTACATTGAGAATGTATTGCTGAAATGTTTGGGATAGCTAGGGCTGCTTGAACACAATATAATTTTAGTCTAGAAAAATCTAAGTTAGGCTAGTGACATCAGAGGATGAAGCTAAATCTATCCACTGGGGGTTTCCCATTTATCTTCTTGTATGTCGACATAAGCTGTACAAGATATGAACGTCATACGATAGCCAGACAGTAAGTTTGATTGCAGATATTATTACCCAAAATACGGACACAATGATATCGTCACAACACAAGGGAAGGATACGATACATGTAGAAGTGCGCCCAAGATATCGAAGTAACTAAATTACTAAAACATCTTGGAGCTGTTTTATCTCATTTCGATCGACAGTATATTTTATCGGATTGACAGTAGAAACCAAAAGTCAATGATAAGTAATAAGAGGTAGAGAGGTTATACGCGCTCCGTAAGTGGCACGTCAAGACTTGGCTAATTAATAAACCTGAACTCAGTGTCACGCCGGCGTCACAATACAATATAACGATAATTATGTGTATAGATAACATGTCTACCTCTTTACTTAAAATACATCAGCCGTAAACACAGATATAAAAATAAAAGTACGTACCATCAATATCAACGCCCATTTTTTGAGCCTGGAATCCCAGCACGGAGAATATGGCAAAACCAGCGTATATAGAAGTGAGAAAGTTGGTGAAGCTGACTAACACAGCGTCAAAGTGACAGTTGTTGGTGAACTTGTTGTACGAAGCCAAGGTCACGAGCGACCCGCAGGCCACACCGAACGAGTAGAAGATCTGGTGAAAGAAAGAGATGTGTTTGAACACGATGTTACTGTTGTAACTGGCTAATCTATACATTGTTTTAAGCAAAGTTGAATCTCGTGTCTGTCTGTATAACCACTTAGTTCAACTAGACATAGATTTCCATCTACAAAATAGACTTTCATGCAGTTTTCACCATCATTTAAAGAATTTATTCCGGATGGTTTGTGATAATCTCGATAGTTTGATATGGCGCCACATCAGTATAATGCATGCGTTGCGGGTCAGTAGTTTTAAAGTAAAAAAAACACAATTAACTACTTGTGTTTTGAAACAATGATTCTTTTTTATCATCATCATCATCATAATT
Source organism: Hydraecia micacea (assembly GCA_914767645.1). Classification (NCBI taxonomy): domain Eukaryota; kingdom Metazoa; phylum Arthropoda; class Insecta; order Lepidoptera; family Noctuidae; genus Hydraecia; species Hydraecia micacea. The sequence continues at coordinate 3,817,538 of OU611783.1, read as the reverse complement.
TCAGCCGAAAGACTTCCACTGCTGGACATAGGCCTCCCCCAAGCACCTCCACTTCGACCGGTTTTGTGCTGCTCGCATCAAACGAGTTCCTACGGCCTTCACAAGGTCGTCGGTCCACCTTGTGGGAGGCCTTCCAACGCTACGTCTTCCGGTACGCGGTCGCCACTCCAGAACCTTGCGGCCCCATCAGCCATCTGTTCTGCGAGCAATGTGCCCTGCCCACTGCCACTTAAGTTTGGCAATTCTTCGGGCTATGTCGGTTACCTTGCTTCTCCTGCGGATCTCTTCATTTCTGATTCGATCACGGAGAGAAACTCCAAGCATAGCCCTCTCCATTGTCCTTTGGGTGACTTTCAGCCTTCTAATAAGGCACATTGCGAGCGACCACGTTTCAGTGCCATATGTCATCACTTTGATTCTTTTTTATATCTCTAGTTTATTTATCGTCTTCCTTATTGAAAAACACGAGAAGTGTTTCCATTATTATTAAATAAGGGCTGATTTTTCCAACTCCCGATAATTTTATCCGAGGAACAATTTTGAATTTTTGACAGTTCTTCCATACAAAATCTGTCAAGCCGTCAATTTTATTCTACGAATAAAAAGTTATCTGTCGATTGAGAAATCAGCCCTAAACAACCCAGAAATACAAAACAATGGCCGCGATATTTTCAAACAAAATGTCAAAACAAACGCAGGTGATTTCTTTTTGTTTGTCAACTTTTGTGTTTCCCGAGAGTGCTGAATTGAATTTACGTGTTTTAATTTCAACACTAGGTATTGTGTCCGCTTTTATAATACTTTTTGCTTTTCCTGCAAAGTACCTACTTTATTTTGGAAGCAGTGTGCGCTTTTATAATTTTCTAACGTTTATAATTTATTATGGACGTCCACGTCTACAAAATGTATAGAAATACGTGCACATTATAACGTTAATGTGGACGAAAATTTTAATGCGTTTTGATATTAATTCTTAAAGGTCTATTCAAACCTAACCGGTATTCGCTGCCGCTGTGGGTACAGGTACATACCGCGCGGGTTTCGGTCAGGTATTTAGTATCAAGTTCTGCGGCTAGAGCGGAATAGTTGGTGCCATAGTACCGCATAGGTATTGTTTCGCTTGTTCCTGAGCGAAACTCGAACTCGGTATTCTACCCACAAGTGTTATAGCGAAATCCGCTTTGGTGTGAAAAGTAACATTACCGCATTAGGGTCGGTTCACATCTGACGGAAAATGCGTCGAGCGTAACTCGACTGCGTCTATTTATTCGCTCGATGCACTAACGCATCATCGGTTAAGTGTGAAAGGTTGAATGTTTTATCACATAATTGTCTGTTCTGGCGTTACGCGACCGATAATACGCGACGCATCTTCCGTCAGATGTGAACTGACCCTTACTCGGTTTTCTCTACCGCAGACGGTAGCGAATCAGTATAAAGAAATGATAATAATGACAGGGAGTACAAGTGACTCTCGGCTTCGGCAAATGTCTTTTTACACCCGTTATTTTTAACAATTATTGGAGTTAAGTTGTTTTACACATGTGTGAGAGCAGTGGTGACCCAGGTGGTAATGGCTGCGACTTACAAGCAGTAACTCGTGGGTTCGAACCCAACAGGCACTTTACTTTATGTAAATCATTTCATCACCACTGCTCTCAAAACGGTGAAGGGAAACATCGTGAGGAAACCGACATGTCCTAGAATCGAAAATTCGAAGACATGTGACAACCTCCAACCTGCACTGCGCCCGCGTTTTGGATTATGGCCCACTCCCTCTCACAGCAAGAGGAGGCCTGTATCCCAGAAATGAGAACATAGGCTGATTATGCTTATTTTCACACATGTGTATCAACCAACCGTGAGTATCTGAAAGGTTTATTTTACAGGGATGACAGGCATAAAGATAATTATATTGTAACTTTTACTTATTTCAATTTTCCTTTGATGCCTATTATAAGTTTACAAACTAGCAAAATTCTATAAAGCAGTACGATATAAAAATAATTACAAACACACCATCAAATTTCGGAGCGGTCTACAAGTTTTTAATTAAGAAATTCGAAAGTCTGTGGCATGGAAAAAAATATAAATTGCCGTTCCCTAACTTTTCCAGATAATTAGGCGCCGCATTTATTTATTCAAGGAATAATGGTCACCATTACTGACTAAAATGTTTCCGATGAACCGTTTCCTTCGATGGGTTGATGTTTGTTCCCGAAGTCTTGATTTTATAGCAGTACAAATAGCTTTTGTTTCTTTGAACTGTGGAAAACTGTGTGAAAGTTGGTACGTTTTTTAGTTAACATTTTTGCTCAAAATACTAGCGGTAAGTCAATTATGTGCGGCCTATTTTTATGTTTAACTATTTAGATTAGCTAAAAGGTTTTAAACGGTTTTATTTGGGTTTATTTTTTTAATATTTCAGTGAAACTGTGCCATATCATGGGCAAATCAGTGGAAAAGTAGATCCCTATTATCAATACCAAAGTTATTATGTCAATACGAAAATAACAAATGACTTTAATAAAATGTTATGGGGAAGGATTACCTATTATATGCACAATATTGCACAAAAATACGTACTGTCGTGATATTTTAATCAAAATATCACTACTAAAAATGTTACGTCAATTTTAATTATTGTAATAATATATTTAAAACACAAATAATCCGAGTAGGTACCTGTGAAGCTGCATCACCCCAAACGCTGGCTGTAGTCAAAGTTTCCCAGTCTGGCGACAAGTAGAATAAAATCCCATCACCAGCTCCTTCCAAGGTCACTCCTCGGACGAGCAGAGCCGTCAACATGACGTAAGGGAATAAAGCAGTGAAGTAGACCACTTTTCCCGCTGATTGGACACCCTGCAAAAAAGGTTTCAGTGCAGGACCTGGTACATGTCACATGTCTTCGAATTTTTAGTTCTAGGACATGCCGGTTTCCTCACGATGTTTTCCTTCACCGTTTTGAGAGCAGTGATGGATTACGGCCCATTCCCTCTCACAGAGAGGAAGCCTGTGTCCCAGCAGTGGGAACATTATAGGCTGATTATGTTATTATGTTATGTTATGTAGGACCTATATTTATTTATTTTAAATTGTGTGGCCGAAGTCACTATTTAAACAAACACAACTCGTTAGATTAATATCAATAAAAAAAGTAAACTATAAAAAAAAATATGCTTATAGTAGTAATAAGATCTTTCAAATGGGATTGAATGGGACATCATTGGTCATCTTAAACATGATCTTTCAAAGAAGGATTGTGTGAGGGATGATAATTATGAAGAAAAAAAAGAGACTGATTGATAATGTGACAACTAACGGAAGAACAGAATAGAAAATCTTGTTTACCAATCCCAAACAACATGGGACTAGAGCAGCGGGGTAATTGCATAACACACTATCAGAGCAATGGGCTTCATTTTGACAGTTCCACAACATTAATTGCGTTATTTACGTTGTTGAGCAGGCGCATTTTTCAAACATATGAAGCAATGGATTAGCAATATACTTCAAAATTATTCATATTGAGATTGATAGTGTATTACGCAATAAGGGTGCTGGCAGAAGAAGAGGGTTTTTCAATAGACCTGCTGTGTTAGTATTGTATTTGAAATAAATGAAAGGCATGCAGCTGAGTAAAGAATTTTAAGAGAGATGCATACCAATACAAAAATAGAAGAATAAGATAAGATATACTGTATGTATAAGAAAAGCTTAGAGGTGGTAGTTGTATTATGAGGAGTTACAAATGGAGGCAGAAAAAATATCAAAAAAAGACACGATTTTGGAAAAAAAAAATACAGTTATAGGTCTACCAGAATCTCTTGGCATAAGAAAAATGACATTATCATATGACAATGTCAATCCATATGAAAATCTCATTTTTTTTTAAGCCATGAGATTCTGGTAGACCTTTAGTTTCGCTATACTTTCGCTTACCTTGATGACACAGAAGAAGGCAATGAGCCATGCTAACGCCAAGCACCCTACTAAATGCCACTGAATTGTGCCCCAGTTCTCCCAAGTAGCATCACCCCTGCCCAACACACGTTCACTGAAAGAAGAATGACTAGACTAGAGAATCTACATTAGACAAAAAAAAAAAAAATGTATTAGGTGTTCTTTCGAGTGCAAATTAATAATAAAAAATTAAAAAAAATACTCCTGAACATAAGGTTTCTGTGCCTATTATTAGTATAGCCCATAGATGATCAACCGATTCAATATCAATGAAACCATCCGCTTTTGGTTCACACAGTATGTAAAGTCAGGGAAATGAATTGCTTATCAAATTGGTTACCACCTTAAATTGTCCGTATATTCAAATCACAACTGTCATTCTTTGACAGTTGTATGAAATGGCTGTAACACGATAAGTGATCGTACTTAGTGTGTTTTGATAAACAATTATTTCCCTGAGCGTACTTGTCAATGCTCTAGATTGGATCGGAAGATCGGATCGCATTATGTGTAGAAGCCACAGATATAGATAGACCTAGATAACGCAAGTATTACGATCTGTATGAAAACCAAGCGTGCCATTTTTAGATGAGAAAATCAAATCGATTCAAATACGCCGCCGCGCGCGGCACCCGTCTTGCCCCACCCTTGGGGCCTAGCGCCAGCGCTCACGCTCGCCCAGCCAGCAATACACAGGACTGAGCGCGAAAGTGGTGGCTTACGATTTTTGTACGTAAGCTGGTGCGATTTTTGGCATGCGAAGTAGTTGCTCTTGCGTTATCTAGGTGTATCTATATCTGTGGTAGAAGCCCTTAACTAGATATTATAATATCGCGCACATTGTTAATATTACATAGACATTAACATTAGATCTTGATTACATCTACACGTGCAAGCTATCAGTAATAATTAACGTAAGCGGCCTTGAGTGATCAGAAGGTCTATTCTCTTAAAATCTCACCGTTACAACTTAGGTGAATTGAGCTTGAATGAACTAGGAATTGATACTATTGACAGCTCACTTAAGCAAAGTTTTCTCAGGAATTTTACAGAATAGGTCGTCTGATGTCTGACGGAAATCACGACGGATTTTACATTCAGTCCAACACGGCTTTGTAATTGCAGACACATACAAGGTGTTAATGAATTAACTGAAAACCTCCGAAAGGGTAATTTTACTCATCGTAATGAACAACTTTTACTACCTATGGGATCAACCTTGAAATCGTAAATAAAAATCTATGCCTGCTCCATATATGTATGTTCTCATAGCTCGATAAAATGTAGAGTACCTACAGCTGATTTTTTGAACGAAAGTGCTTACGGTAGGAGCAAATTGGTAGAAATCGTCACGTTACGCCCCTCCATGCGACTTTCTTTCTAGAAAGAGAGATAGTTTTCTTGTTTTGCGAAAGACGATAGTGAGGTCAAAATGAAAATACAAGATGGCGGCTGCGAAAACTTCAAAATTTTTTATCATGCGTAGGTTTTCATGATTTTCGAAGGTGCTTAAACCAGTAGCGAGGTCATAATGAAAATTCAAGGTGGCAACAACTTTATGAGTGCTTCTAAAAATGTATATTAGATGGCTCTGTACTAAAAACGCGTATTAAATTTACACTTTCTTTCTCTCTGTGACTCTTTCTATTATGTACGAGTGTGTGTGCGCGCAAAAAACTTCGTTTCTACGGGGATCCTCCGACCGTACACGTTTTTTTTTATCAGTCCCAGTTAGTGTCAGATAGTTCGTTTCTATAGTAAAAGTAGGTACGCAGTGTTACACACCCCCACCCTATTTCAAGTTAAACGAATATCAACTTTATTTCAATGATAATTAAATTGATTTCAGCGTGACTAGCACTATTGAAAAATGTATAAAAATGTTTGAAGTTGTAGCGTAAACTGAACTTTATTGTGTAGGAATTGAAGTTATTTTTCCATTAATTCATATTTGTTTACATTTTTCGCAAATAAATCGCGAACGCAGGATAGCTTTAATTGTTTTCTGAACCCACGTGTATTCAGCTGCATCCGGTTAGACTGGAAGCCGACCCCAACATAGTTGGGAAAACGCTAGGCAGATGACGATGACGTGTATGAAAATGTAAAAAATATCTAATACCAATAATAAATTTTACACTCATACCTAAATGAAACCCCTAAACCTTACCGTTATTAACAACCTAATAATCAACTCTATCTACAATAGGTTTAATTAATCAAATGATATCACATTCATAAAACTAGAACGTGGTCAAAACTTCATTAACAAAATAAAATAACATCTGTCATTTTCCACGCCCACCTACTTTTTGTCATTATCGACGTCAATTTCCAACTCTATAAATATTCTACATTATGGATGTTTGCTTTATCAAGTAGGTAGTCGGATTGACATAAACATCATTTCAGTCAAAAGACGTCCACTGCTGGACATAGGCCTCCCCTAAGCACCTCCACTTCGACCGGTTCTGTGCTTCTCGCATCCAACGGGTTCCTGCGGCCTTCACAAGGTTCGTCGGTCCACCTTGTGGGAGGCCTTCCAACGCTACGTCTTCTGGTACGCGGTCGCCACTCCAGAACCTTGCGGCCCCATCAGCCATCTGTTCTGCGAGCAATGTGCCCTGCCCACTGCCACTTAAGTTTGGCAATTCTTCGGGCTATGTCAGTTACCTTGGTCCTCCTGCGGATCTCCTCATTTCTGATTCGATCGCGCAGGGAAGCACCAAGCATAGCCCTCTCCATTGCCCTTTGGGCGATTTTTAGCCTTCTAATAAGGCCCATTGTGAGCGACCACGTTTCAGTGTCTGGTTACAATAGCGTATTAATTTTCGATAGTTTATAATCTATCGCACGTTAATTTCCATTGTCTCGGTCGATTCCGAGAGCTCCTACGCTTACACACACATTCATATAGTGTTTGTACCTACACTAGGCAACCATAAATAAAGTGCGCGGTGCTTCATAAGATAAGAAAACTGTACACTCACGAGCATAAGTATGTATACACTTGGCTTTATTCAAAGGCGATTTTCTCCTTTATTTTTTAATGAAAGTTTATGTTATAACAAAAACAGTATTTTCGAACCCATACGTTTATGTAAAGTGTCGTATTTCAACGTTTCATTCGTTATTTCATGAAAAAATCGCAATTGAAAGTTGCCAAGTGTTGACATATTATTGCTCGTGACTGTACCATGAATCGATTAGGTTTAACTTATGTGACATTGCACACAAATTGTTTTATATGGCGATAAACTGTATAATAACAGTCTTTACTCAGTTCTGCGCATAGCTTTAATCTAACCTTAAATGATCGCAGAAAAGTTCTAACTAAAACATTAAATTGGAGCCGCAAAAAATATTTGAATGTGGAAATAGCCAACTTTTTCAATGCAATTGAGCATTAAACCGCGTTCACACCAGACATATGCGTGAGCGGTAAATTCAAAATATCATCGTCCTTCTGTTGCTCTTATTCGAATTTATTTGGGGTAGTCGCAACATATCTTCTTCTTCCACACTGCAAGCTCTATTACTCGTCATCTCATTAGTGACCTTCATTCTAGCTATATCACCTTGTACACAGTCCATCCATCGCTTCTTTGGTCTTCCTTTACTCTTATATCAATCCACATTCTAACTTTAAACTTGTTCGAAATGTACCAATGAAAATAAAATGTCGGCCGACTGATTGAGTTGGCTGACTATAAGTTTGTTGTGAACACGACTTTATTGATTATTGACTGACTCATTCATTATAGTCTTTCATTAATGGTCTACGTAACAACTGTGTTTATCTCTGGTATTTTAATATCGGCATGATGGAAAAGATAAACTTAAGTTAAGCGTAATCCATTAGATAGCAGTCAGCTCTTACAATCTTGCAATATGCAGCGAATTTGGCCAGTTATGTAGGTACAGGATAGTTGTTCTTCGAAAAAGAAAAGCAAAATAAGAATTTGTTGAAAACTATGCAAGGAATTCCATGCTTTGGCTATGCGCATTAAAATGTAGCCAAGAATCGCAAACGCTGAAACCTAACTTCTTCTGTAATATACAATTCAAAGTCCTGTCTAACTGATATATCAACGCACAGCATAAACCGCTGGTCCTAGACACATGAAATTTGGAGGGTGAGTTCTTTGTGAAGATTAGGTATCCACTAAGAAAGGGTTTTTCGAAATTCCGCCCCTAAGAGGGTGAATGGGGGGAGGCTGAAATTTCATGCGGACGAAGTCGCAGGCAGAGGCGAGTAAAAGATAAAACAAATGGTGATCCGTTTAAATAAATCTATTGTGTATTTTGAGGAGCAACACATAGATTTATTCCGGAAGTTTTATGTGTATCTTAATCATGATTTCAGCCGAACGATGTTCACCGCTGGACACACGTAGGCCTCCCCCAAACATCGCCACTTTTACCGGTTCTGTGCTTCTCGCATCCAGCGGATCTCTGATGCCTTCACTAGGCCTTCGATCCACTTCACTAATAAAAGCCGCACGGGTCGATCGATCAAGTTAAGCTACGCTTGCCGCGGTTGGTCCGTGAATAGGTGACCATCTTTATATACCAAGAACCCGCCGTTCCTCGGAAAGCACGTTAAGCTGTTGGTCCCGGCTGTCATTCGTGGATCTTTGACAGAAGTTACGGGTCGTCAGAAGCCCGAAAGTCTGACAACCAGTCTTACCAAGGGGTTTCGTATTACCCAGTAACTGGGTTGTAGAGATCAGATAGCCCGTCGCTCCATGTAAAACACTGGAACTCAGCTGCATCCGGTTAGACTAGAAGCCGACCTCAACATAGTTGGGAAAAGGCTAGGCAGATGATAATACGAGTACATTAATATTTTACTAAGATATAGCACAGAAAATACCTTGTTTTTTTTTAAAACGAATATTCAAAAATATTTTCATCGCTATCGCAATTAGTCCATTCACAGGCATAGTTAACACGAGTAAGTACATCAGAAATCTCGATTCGTCACAAATACACGCGCATTTATCGTTTTAATCAGATAAAACATAATTATAATTATCTATAGTGAACAGTGGCTGTTGGCTGATTAGAGAAAGGTCAGAATACTTGACAAGTCGATAATCATTTAAAGAATACTTCAAAATCAAGTAGTGTGGATAAGTTTTTGAGTGTTGAGAATATTATGAGTGTATCATTTTGGTAAACTCTTCAATTTGCCTGGAGCAATTTCAATGACCGTAGCTTTCTACATCAGCTGCCCCGTTGGTCTCGTGATCGCAAGCGCGACTGCCGAGCGTGGGGCCCTGGATTCGATTCCCGAGTCAGGCGATGTGTTGTTGGGTTTTTCCATTAGGAATTTCTCAGTAGGTAACCGCCCGGAGATTAGAAGTTGGCGGTGTGATACCCCGTTGGTCCTGCGCCTGATCTCTTTCCGATCGTGGCGGATGGCCGTCCCATCGGACTACGAGTGATTGTGCAATTTTATATCTCCCGCGCGCCGAAATTCGGCCTAGAGGACTATATTATATTATATGACATCAGCATCAGCATCAGTGACTGTATCTTGTTCTATTTATTTGGATTATGTGATATCGTAGATACGAATGGATATTATGTTAAAAAAGCGGGTTATTGCAATTGGTATTATTCTTCGTTTTCATGAAATTATGAAAAACCAGAAAATACTTAACATCGTCCTAGAAATAGGCCCTCATCCTCATCTGCTTAGCCTTTTCCGGACTATGTTGGGGTCAGCTTTCAGTCTAACCGGATGCAGTGGAATACCAGTATTATACATGGAGGGACTGCCTATCTGATCTCCACAACCCACTTACTGGGTAACACGATACCCCTTGGTATGACTGGTTGTCAGACATTCGGGCTTCTGACCACCCGGAACGACTGTAAAAGATCCACGAATGACAGCCGGGATCAACGGCTACATGCTTTCCGAGGCACGGAGGGGTCATGGTATATGAAGATGGTCACCCATCCACGGACCAACCCCAGCAACCTGAGTAATCGACCTGTGCGGCTGTTATTACTTAGCCACAAGCCCCTCAATTGCCATTTTATGTACAAATTCAAAACCTAAACTAAAACAAACGTTAATAATTTTATGATAATGTAAATTATGTCCAAAATCAATTATAATCATTCCGCACTTTTATCAAAAGTTTTAAATACAGCGTTACAAAAATAATAAACTGAAGTAATTTCTTTGATAACATTTAGATATCATTGCCAAATCAAATTCCAAAGTGAGTACACTCGTACTTTGAAATAAAAAATCGATATTTTATATTTATCTGTAAATAATGGTAGCACTCCTCCCTGTGAGAGGGAGAAGGCCATAATTCACCACGCGGGCCTAGTGCAGATGTCTTCGATTTTTTTATTCTAGGACATGCCGATTTCCTCACGATGTTTTCCTTCACCGTTTTGAGAGCAGTGGAAACGAAAGAATTTACACAAAGTAAAGCACCTATAAGGTATAGAACCTACGACCTACTAACTCGTAAGTCGCAGTCGTTTACTGGACCACCACTGTTCATAAAAGGAATAAAGGAATAACCAACCATTTTCCTTCTTTCTTTCCTCTCTTTTTTCCTTCTTTGTAAATAACAACAATGAACCAACTCACTTGTAATACTCTTCAGCTGCTAAAATCCTTGTAACATTTCTGTACCAAGGGATCTTTTCCTCTCCATCTAAGCAGTAAGACCCATCGTATGGCTGGAAGCCAACACTAGTGCAGATCTCCCCGATACTCATGCATTTCCGTAGAAAGTACGTTTCATCTGTTGCTGCTCCTGTATTGCCAAGCCTGCACTCTGCGTCATATTCACCACTGTAACAAGCTGATCAAAAAATGTTATTATCTGTACCCTAATTGCGTAACACACTATCAACCGGAATCTGAATCATTTTGAAGCAAATTGCTAATCCATGTCTCTGCTCAACACGTAAATAACGCAATGAATGTAGTTGAACTGTCAAAATGAAACCGATTCCGATTGATAATGTGTTACGCAACTGCCCCGCTAATTTACCTACTTATAATTACGCATTAAAAAAAATGCATTATTCTGAGACACGAAAAAAAAGGATAGCAACAATTTAGGGGTATTCCTCGAAACGCACCAAATGAAACGTCTACCGATATCATTTGTTACGAATCCTTCATGCTCTTCTCTGTTTCATCGTTGATGCATTTCGAGGAATAAGATTATAATATTTTTATTGATTTTTTTTTTCAATGAATACTTTTGGTGCATTTCAAAGTTGGTGGAATAACCCCAAAATTAAATTAAAATTCCTATTTATTTACGATATGGTACAGTCAGGAAAATTAATTTTACTTTTCATCATATTCATATTGTATTGGTAAACTACATCAATTTGCCAATGTTTAAGCCCCACGACACAGGGAATCCTAGTGTGGGGTCCAGGGCGTTTGTAAAAACCTAGCACCTAAGGCTCCTTGTAAACTGTTACTAGTTTTTTTTTTTATATTGTGCCGTGTTTTTTCTGAACTGAATAAAGTTATTTTTTTTTCATACATCTGTCAAAGAATGACAGTTATGATTTGAATATTTGGATAATTTATGTTAAGGTGAATGCGCAGTGGTAGACCGCGAAATTCAAATTTTCTTACGTTTTTTGCAATTTGCAGGCCAGTGTCAGGTTGTATCTTGATCAAAATTTGATTCGCGACAATAACAGGTATGTATTTATAGAATTATAATCATTACAATCATTAATACATCTTTCTAAGTTAGATTTGTACCACTAAGCAGTTTTCCATAAGAGATTTGTTGTCGTTGTACAAATCTAACTTAGAAAGATGTATTAATGATTGTAATGATTATAATTCTGTAAATACGTACCTGTTATAGTCGCGAATCAAATTTTGATCAAAATACAACCTGACACTGATCTGAAAATTGCGAAAAACGTAAGAAAATTTGAATTTCGCGGGCTACCCTGGCACTTCCCCTTTAATAATCATCTTGCTGATTAATTTATCACACTAATATTATAAAGGCGAAAATTTGTGTGTGTGTGTGTGTGTGTGTATTTATATGTTTGTTACTTCTTCACACTCAAACGGCTGGACCAATTTTGATAAAATTTTGTGTGGAGGTAGCTGACACCCTGGATCAACATATAGGCTACTTTTTATCCCAATATTCCCACGGGATCAAAACTTATGCGGGTGAAACCGCGGGGCGCAGCTGGTCAGACATAAAGACTTTTGTATACTTACCATCAGTATTGAAGGAATTGCTGCATGACCCCCAGTCCAGATGTCCGGCGATGGAGACAATGGTATAGAAAAGGGTCCAAGCGACGATAATCATGTAGTAAATAGATATAATAGAGATAACCACGAGGGTGCAGTACCCCAAGCCACTGAAGAAGGGAGATATAGCATTAAACGCCTGTAAAGGACCGATTCCAGTGTACTGGCCTATGTAGAGCTCGAGGTAGAAGATTGGAAGTCCAATGAAGATTAACATGATGAAGAATGGTATGAGGAATGCACCTGGAACAAAACAAATTATGTTAAAATTATTGAGAAACTGTTTGTAAGGTGTAATTAAAATAACTGAAAACGTGCACCCTAATTGTACGAAATTATTCAGATTGAGTTTTGAAGGCTAATCCATTGCGTTATAATTATGTTCGAAAAAAAATACTGTTCAACAACGTAATAACGCAATGAATGTTGTTGGACTGTCAATATAAAAGCCATTGAAGCTACATATAGCAATTTTACGCAATTACCCCGCTAAGAAGCAATTCCTGTACACTTTATTCTTAGTCGGAGTCATAGTGTGTTACGCAATTACCCCACTGAGAAACTGTTTTTATAAGGACGGTCGCACTCTGTTCTTAGTCGAAATCTCTAAAAAAAACACTAAATTACCTACATTTTTTACAAGTTTTTGACGGAACGGAATTTGAAATCGAACGTTTTTAATTACTTACGGGAATTGCCCTTCTGAAAAGGGGTCATTGTATTCATCACTATAAACAACTTTTACTATGGAACCAACATAGAAATCGCAATACAAAATCAGCTGCTCCAATAATTTATGTTCCCATACCATAAATCGCCAAAATGTAGGGAACAGCTGATTTCTTTTCACGATTTCAACGTTGGTCCCATAGAAAAATTTGTTCATAATGATGAGTGCAATGACCCCTTTTCTGGTTTTCATTTATTTCAATTCCACCTTGCATAGTGTTGATAAACCCAATGGCCCAATGGTATATTTATTTTAGAAATATTTTCGTCTATGAAGTTCAAAACATAGGTTTGATAGCAAAGAGAAACCGTAAAATCGATCGTGAAGTTCAGATTACACAAGAGAGTCCCCTAAAACACTCGCCCTTCACTTGACACCTTTCTGATACATGCTGTATAAAGCTGACAGCCAACTATTTAGTTGGTATAAAGTACGCACAAGCACACCCTAGTTAGATCTAAAAATAATACAAGTTCCATAATAAAATATTTACCAGCTAAAAATAATATTTTCGTTGAAAATCCCGAGGCAAATTCCTGGCCTGACGGGAGGTCTTTATTGGCGGATAAGGATTCAATAAATAATTCATACTGATTCACAGCGATATGGTTTTTTGTTGGGCTCTTCGCTTTTTCATTCTTTCTCCCATGGTTGACACGATGTCGTGATATGGGAATTTATTGTTTGGTAATTTGTAATTTATCGTTAATCGTGTATGTATTTCGTAAAATTGACTTATTATGCCTAAAGATTTTTGTTGTATTTGGTTGTATCGCTACCTTTTCTTGTTATCTTTCTCATGCCTCATTAAACAGCCAACATTTCAATTATTATTATAATCAATCAATTATTCAATTATTATTTCAATTTGCATGTACTGCTAAACTTCATTTTACCCACAAAAACATTTTCACTATTGGTTCAAACTCAAACTCAAAGCATTAATTTCAAATAAACCAATTACAGGCACTTTTGAATTGTCAAGGAGTCGGTTAGTCAGAAAGATGAAGCTAGTTGCCCATTCCAAAGCGTAGTAGTATAGAGAAGAACGGGCAAGAAACTCCTTATCGTAATTCAGGTTACAGACTAATTTACGTAAAATGTTAGTTGCTAAAGATGATTGTCAAACTAGTTATAAATTTATTTATTTAAACATTTCGCACAAAAAAGGTACAAAGGCGGACTTAATGCCTTAGGCATTCTCTACCAGCCAACCAAGGGTGGTGAAGAGATTAGATTAAATTCTCAATTTTAAGGAGATTACAGGACCTAAGCGCAAAAAACACAAGTTTTAGAAGCAATAAAAGTACGTATATGATAGACTAGAGTAAACAAAATTAGAAAGTATATGATATTCTTCAGGATATATTATGCTTGGTAGATAGTGTGTTGAAAACATAACACGATAGAAAAAAAACATGAAGATATCTCTAAAAACCTTCTTTTTACAATATAAACCATACTAATAATATACATATATATACTACCATTCTCATTTTTTGTCAAATTATTCTACAAGCAACATACTAAAGCATGTTTTCATTTTTTTGTCCAAACAAATGATTTTTTGGACATAGATAATTGCTTCATATTTTGCAATAAATTACCAGCGTTGTGTCATCGCGCTTCTCTTGCTTTTCTATGCAGTCCGACAGTGACCGCGCTTTAGGTCATGTAGTCCCCTCAAACTGCAGTACAATTTTTACTTACCACCGCCATTCCTGTAGCAGAGATAAGGGAACCTCCAGACATTTCCCAGACCAACTGCGTATCCGAGACAAGCTAATATGAACTCTAAGGGTCGTCCCCAAGACGCTCGCTCTGGAGTGCCATCATCTACTGCTTTATTTGCTGGCGTCCCATTTGGTTCTGACTGTAACAAAACCATTCAACGTTAACATAGTGTATTACAAAAGAAAATTTTAGAAAAACTACATACAGTAAAAATAGTTAGCTTGGATACATGATTATACATCAAACTATACGTTTCCTCACTGTAAAGGCTATCTGTACAATAAAAAGTCAGCTTGTAGGTACTGGGATTGCGTAGCTTGGTTTGCGCTATTTATAGGGTTGCAGGGACATCGCGCAAACTACTGTCATGGATTCAGTACAGAATTTAAAAGTAAACACATAGAAAAGTGTACGCAAAGAAAATCCTACGCAGTTTGCGAAGGTGAGTCAACTTTAAAAGAAATGATAATTATATGCTGCCGTGATTTCTTTTTTTAGAACTTTTAACCGGTTGAATGCCGTAATTACAGACACAATTAAAAAGCCATTGTGTCTCGCGTGGATCCACGTTTAAGCATACGAAGGGTTAAGGGCGAACAATTCCGTCGTACATGATTTTTGTGTAACTTTAACCGTTTACGCAGTGCACGCAACGGAAGCTTTCAAAAGGAAAAATTTCCCGTTTTTGCAACATTTCTCATTGATGCACCGCTCCTATTGATCGTAGCGTGATTTTATATAGCCTATATCCTTCCTCGATAAATGGAATATCCAACACAAAAAGTTTTTTTTTAATTCGAACTAGGAGTTCCTGAGATTAGCGCGTTCAACTAAACAAACAACCAAACTCTTCAGCTAGATTAGGTTAGATTATCACAATAACTGACTTCAAAAGTTTAAAGAAACCGTAACCAAAAATTAATGAACAAGAAACAGCTTTAGAACAAATTCGATTAGACGTCAATAGGTTCCCATTTATCCGTTGAGCAAGTTTCAACCTGTTCAATCGGTAATCCAATAATGCCTGCTGAACAGCTTTTCTTGTAAACTCTCAGTTAATGTATTCCAAAACTGGTGTCTTAGTTTTGTAACCACCAATAAAGTAATTAGACAAACTTTGTGTGGACGCGAAAATCGGGAAGCATTGCTAAACTTAATAACTTCAAACAAGGGAATAATCGTTCTCATTAAAATGTAAATTCGTTGAATTGTGACGAGAGCTTGAATGGAGTCGCCCGAGTTTTCGTTCGATACGCTTTTCCGCTATTCAAATAATATTATGCAGGAGTCGTATTATTCCCGGAACTAACGACTAACTTTTTACCCACATACTTTTTGCATGGAACAGAGAATGCTTGGAGTTGTCGCTCGTTTCTTGTTATGTTCGGATAGAATAGAATAGAATACTCTTTATTATGTACACCATATAAATTACAGACATAAATATAGAAACTTTACAATGGGTGACACAATGGGCGGTCTTATCGCTAAAAGCGATCTTTTAAAGACAACCTTTGGATGGATTAAAAAGAGGAAGGACAGACAAATACTGTAGGTAGTCTGTGGTGTACCATTTACACAAAACAATAAATACATACATAAAGTATATTATACTAATTTAAATAAATATATACATATATATATATATATATATATAATATAATAGTAAACATGAACAGGAGCAAAGAAAATATAATGATGATGTTTAAGGAGAAAGGAAGTGCTTTTTCTCGGATCATCATTTTGTAACGGAGATATAGATAGCGCAATCCACGAAGACGCGCCCCACTCTTCTTCCTAATCGCTTAAAGTACAAGTGTGCAACATTCCTATAGTGTTTTAGTTTTGTCGGTACACAGTAATTACTTATTAGTGCGTAATTAGTGTGTATCAAAAACTAAAACACTAGCGGAATTAACTAACGAAAACCACTAGCTATTAGTAAGAAGAGTGGGGCGCGTCTTCGTGGATTGCGCTATCTGTACTGAAAGAAATATCAGATTTCTGAGATGGCTTGGTTTTATATGTATCCGATTCCTTTGCCCATTGGGCTTATCGAGACGGCACACAAATCCTTTAATCTACATCTATGTCGTGTTCCTACATATTTGCACAATAATGAAACTCAATTATTGTTTTTGTATTACAATTTATGTTACACGTAAACGAAGAAAAAGGAATATGGTAAGGATCGTAGCAGTTGGCGTTCCTTGAACGCACTGGAAACAGATATGCACCTGCCCTTATCATTGTTAGAATTAAATTGCTTCCCATTATCTGAAGAATCTGAACAGAATACAGGAACTAGGTAACTAATAAAAAGATTTGGAATTGATAAAAGGTGTCCAAATCCCACGAAGTTGTCAATTTCTAACGATTTGGGTGATGATAACTTTCTGCCGAACCCGTGCCTCGTACAAAAGTTTCGTATTACATCTTTTAGGGATGTCTAATCCGTCAAGCATTAGGTTAAAAAAATTTGCTAACTTTACACAATTAACGAAGTTGCCAACACTTTCGATACCCAACGGACAGCATAGTGTTAAAAAAAATATTACTAACACCATACCATCAACGGAGTTGTCAACATTTTCGATTGGATGTCTAGGGAATGGCTATGTTAGTTAGTGTAACTAGGGACCGAATGTTGTAGTATCATTGCTTAGTTTGGGCACAGAACTTTGGTAGTTATGAATTTGATGCCGCGCAGTTTGTACGGCCATTGTTGTAAGTGTCACAGAATGTTCAATATGTACCTGGAGAGTTTCGAATTGAAATTGTGCTTGTTGGACTGTTGCTAGTCGTTAAAAATTGTGAAAGTTTTGCTTTGGACTGTGTGAAATTTTATTTTTCATAAGAATTATGGTTATAAGTAATTTTAAACTTCTGTGTGACTTCACACATAAGTTTTAACCGGTCAAGACCCGACGTCATAATGACGCAACCTGTCACAGGCTCGGGCGACTCCCCGCTGCGTGACATGTTTATGACCCTGCTTACAAAAAATGTGCACATGTGTTTCATGGTGGCTTGACCGGTACTACTAATTATATCCAGGAAACTGTCATTATATTGTTCATTTCAATTGGATAATTCAGGTACCAGCTGGCAGCAATGAGGTAGTTTACAGACAAACTGCAATAATTACAAAGCGATGTACAGACACCAGCACATCAAGCTACTACAATCTGTCCAATTTCTTTAATAGATTTTCTAAAGCATAAGGTTAAAAGTTGATTGGGGAAATTTGACAGTTTCGGGTAGCTTGATGTACTGGCGTCTGTACCATTTTATCAAAGAATCAACTGTTGGTTGCCACTGATGAAATCACTCAACAGAATTTTTAATTACATTGAATATTTTTACTAAAGGTTCACAAATACGAAAATTCAGACAAAAATTACTAGTGTGCCGTATAGGCCGGGTACCGACACCCGTTTGCCAAATTACAAACGGGTAAACAAAAAAAAAATGCACAACTTTTTTTAATGAAATTATTTTCATCCGTCAATCACATGACATTTTGATTAGTTTGCAAAGGGAATATAGTCCATTTTTTATATAAGTGCCGGAGGTAATATAAAAGACCTAAATATAAATTCAATTTCTTAAAGATTAAATTCGTTATTAGGTACCTATTATTACTTTCTCTGTCATAAGCGTCCCTGAAAATCTGGGTAGGCGTTTTTCATTTCACCGCTTACTATCTTTTTGTGAGGAGAAATACTTCAACAAAAATAAACAATCTCAGAGGCCGATGAGAGGTTTTCGACAAAATGTTTGTCTATTAACGTACCTCATCTTCATCAGCCTAGCTTTTTCCAAGTAAATTGGGGTCGGCTTCCAATCTAACCAGATGCTACCGAATAACAGTATGTGTATTTTACATGGAACAACTGCCTATCTGACTTCCACAACCCAGTTACTTGGTAACACAATACCCCTCAGTAATACTGGATGTCTGATTTTTCAACTTCTTTCTACTCATAACAACGAAACGATCAAATGGAACCGTGTATTTTTTTTTATTGTGTGGAAATCCTCATGGATGTCTCTTACTCTCTTACTGACTAAAACCACGCGGTGTCCTGCTGCTACCAGGCTGTAGCCAGGGTGATGGAGTGCTTGTGCATTTCGTCACGCTCCCCCGACCAGGTGTTGGCCCGCATGAATCGAGCCGTGTACCTAGCTTCTGAGGTTTCAGAGGTGCCCATGTAGGTTTATGTGAAATAAAATATTTTAATTTTGATTTCGACTGTCAAAGATCTTCGACTTGATCTTCGGCTGTTGTTCGGGTGTTATTGTGTATCTACTTACTTATCATACAAAATTATCTGTACTTTCCATGTATTTACATGGAAACGTGATTTTATTTGAATGTGATTATTTTTCAATCGATCATCATTATTCTGCTCTATATCGATATCATACGAGATTAGTATGACACACGAGTATCGCTTCGTTAAGTATCTTTTGTTCAATTGCGTTCGAGTAGATCGTTTTTTTATGACATTTATATTAGAAAATAGTAAACGGTTATTACCTACATTTAATATGAGCGTTGTATTGATAAAGTTAATGTAAAAAAAGAAAATGGAATAATGTGTGGACGATTTGAAACCTGGCAAGTATCTAATATGCATTCGCGATTTATTTGCCAAAATGTAAACAAATATGAGTTTATGGAAAAATAACTTTAATTCCTACACAATAAACTTCAGTTCACGCTACAACTTCAAACATTTTTATAACTTTTTCAATAGTGCTAGTGGTATAGTTACTCTGAAATCAACTTAAATACCATTAAAATAAAGTTGATATTTGTTTAATTTGAAATAACATCAATTTGAAACAAATTTGAATAGACTTTATGTAACTTTTACAGTGACAATTGTATAAAGTCTCGGAATGTAAAGGTTGAGCAAACTTAGGCCTATTTTTACAACAACATACATCCATAAACTGACACCTTCTTCGCATGGGGATAGGCAGAAACTATAGAACGCAACCTGCTACGATCCTTCTTTACATACCCTTAAATTATATATTATATACGTATACTTAAAAATTATTCTCTAGGCCCTATTTTCGTATAAAATAGGAGAATTATTTTTTCAAGCATATTTGCAACCGAATTACTGATAAATTTCGTTTAAAGTCACGTTTGTAAATCACTTTACTATGATAAAATTTTCGGTGGAATGTAAAAAAAACAATAGATTTTGTTTTCGTAAAACTTAATCGCTTGACGTAAGACTCCACGTAAATCATCGATTTCGAGTAACATAAGATTCTGAAACTAAGGTAACAAAGTTACGATTACCAAATTGGTTAAGAATTTTTCCTTAAAAATTATTTTCGATAGATATATTCCTAGACCCATAAAAGATGGTTAATCCATTTCAACTAAACATTTTTCCCTACTAGAAAGTATAATAGGTATTATATCGCTCATTTGGAGAAACATCGACGTAACTGCTACTTTTTTTTTAAGTCTTTGCTAACGCAAATACGCTTTCTAAGTGCTTTGTCATATTTTTGGGAAAAAACGTCGATGTTTCTCCAAATGAGCGGATATATAAAAATTATTCCCTAGGCCCTATTTTCGTATAAAATAGGACCTAGAGAATTAAATTTATTTTTTCGTTCACGAATATTAGAATATTTATATCGTTATCAAGCACATTTGCAACCGAATTACTGATAAATTTCGTTAGATAAAGTCACGTTTGTAAATCACTTTACTATGATAAATGATAAAACATCAATTATCCTATTAAGTCAATATAGGCTATCGTACGATCTTTTCAACTGTTTTATCTAATCTTTTATTTTGTAAGATATTCCAAAATCTTGCGTATCACGTTGTATCATCTGCTAGCGTACAGGTATGTATAGAAACAAGCGATTATTTTTATTTTTCTTCATTTTCTTTTCCAAACAAGGGCGAATTTTTCTTCATAAATGTCTATTCTATTCACCAATGAAACTGAACGCGATCAGCACTTCTAAATCGCGTTGAAGAGCTGTGATTGTCATCATTGTTGTCGAATATTTGACACTAAGTAAGTAAGTGTTTGGTTATTGATTAGAAGGATTAACAAAAATAAAAGTGACGTGAAAACTAAATTATTTCATCATCTTTGTTTCGTAATAAAATATCAGGTGCAAAAAAAAAGGAAAACTACTAACAAGTATTCTGTTTTTGCGTTCGTGCAAAACCCGGGGACAGGTCATTGAACCTTTGCCAGAATACCGCAGTGACCCATCGGTGTCAGATGGCATTTACAATTTAGCCGAAATAACAGCTGATGCGTGGTATTTTGGTTAGTTTTGCTGTGTGTATATTTTTGTTAATTTTGGATGACTATTTTAGTAAGTAAGTACAGTACAAAAGTGGTCTAACCGCAACTTTTACACCTCAGATAAAAATTATCTGACTATTGAAAAATCGGGGCTAAGACTAATGTAACAATTAATTTTAGTTAAAGTGTAAAAGTTTAGGCTAGTGCTGAATAAACGCACAGGACTGTTACTAATCTATAAAAAAATGTGTTGGTACGCAATGTTTTTTATAAATTATACAAACGACAGAATTGCTACAAAATCTTAAAATGGAAATTAATAAAATCATAAACGTTGTCTCGCTTATTATGAAAAAAAATGTATTTAAAACTATAGCTACTATTACATCTATTTACATCTCTTCTCAAAACCCTAAAGAAAAACCTATAAAAAAAAACTACACCATGACCATGACAAAAGGGTCACACTTGCCTTATTTATAGTGGAGTCACTACCAGCCATCTTCAATTGAATTCATTAATTTTTTCTTTTTACTAAAACCATAAGCACAGCACTCCCGTTCACACCACACTATGGGAGTTATTAAGCGATTATGTCGCCACGTATCACAAACACCAACTGAAATGTGTACAAAATCGTGAGTTTTATCACAAGATTCATATCGGACTAAATGGCGATAAAATCGATAATAAAAGAATTGTGTAGAGAAATCAGTATGCCCTGATAGTGTTCGGTTATTTAGTCATTTTAATTGAATCTTATTGTGTGGGTAAATGTGGAGATGTAAGACTTTTAATGAGACTTCAGTCTTTTAACACGCTCACTGCGTAAGTAAAATTTGATGACTTTCAGTTGGTGCGGCATGGGGTCTATTATATCCGAAGCACGATTTGTTTCTGGTGCGTTGCTGGGTCAAAAAGATCCGTTCGACTCCCATTTGTTTAGGAGGACTTATCTTTATAGGTATAATGATTAAAGCATATTCCTTTATAGCAATATGTTGACAAATAAACACTCAATAAAAGGCTGAAATCGTAGGTAGATGCACTGAATGGTTTGTTTGTAAATAAAGTAATTGCATGTCGGATCTTAAGGACTCGTTATCCGCACTGGTTAGCAAAAGTGTCGATACGTTTTTAGTGTTGTGGATGATAAAAAAAAACATCGATATCGATAAAATGTATATATTTTTCAGAACTCTTCATTAAGTACATATAAAATTAACTATACCGTAATATTAGACGTATGATTTTCATTATAGCATTCTCGACATAATGTCTTTTTACATGCGTTACACATGGTTTTAACTTTATTTCCGGCTACTTTGCTACTTAGTGTTACCCAATATTATTTGTCTTGGAGGACCTTCGCTTACTTTATTTTTCGTTAGCTTTTCACCCTCACATGACTCAAACAACATTTTCCTGGATCGCTTCATGTTCCATACACTTTCTCTTCTCAGTTGCATAAAAACTCATCTAAACACACGGACGTCACTAACTCAACAAGCATGTAATCTAGTGCTTCTATCGGGTCATCGGGCATCAGGTCGTTTAGAACCGATAAACGCACTAGACGTAAAAAATTTTGCTTCAGTCGACATCGGGTCGTAAGAACCCGATGCGATTTTTTCGAAGCTATATTATCTATTTAACGAGGCAATTCCAAAACACTAACCGTCTCATTCATATTCATAGGGAGACCAAATATATCTGTCCCGCACCAGCGGCTGGCACAGTAATTTTTACCCCGCACCGGAGGAAAAATGAGCATCGGATATAATCAACCCGATACCGCACCGAACGTGTTAAAACGTAATTTTGGCCTAGAATACTAATCTTATTTTATCACTCCTTAATACTAATAAGGTCTAAGAGGCCATTTTATAAATAAATCGAAATTTCCTTTTACATTTGTTTACTGAAAAAGAATTTTGAAAATAAATTCTACCTTTTTTATGTTGAAAACATTTGTTTTTATAGAAAGTCTGATTAGTCCACGAATTAACATTTAATATAGTATATGTTACACAGTCAGTTAGAAAAAGCAACCTTGTGTAATATTTATTATGTATAGATTATAATTCAAGAAGATAACGATCGATCGAAAGAAAAGAAAGAAAGAAAGAAAAAAAGTTTACTTGAAATGTTGAGATTTTTTCAGAATAGAACAACTGTAATCTTGAATTTGAATTCAAACATTCTAATCTCCTGGACCCGAAATAAGGTATTTTCTGACGGTTATTTTCTTCCTAAATTTACAGTCAACAAAAGAGATAAATATGCAGGATCGTCGGATATAGTTGAAGTTTAGTAAGAAACAGATTAAAGTAGTCGACTGAAATTTAATTGATAAATGAGCTGTTTGTTTTCTATTAATAAAATTAAATTTTATTCGAGAACATCCATCAGTTTATTACTAAAGTTCAACTATATCCGTCGATCCTGTTTACTTATCTCTTTTGCTGACTGTACATATTATAGTTTCAAGTTTATATATTATTGATTTGTAGAGACAAAATAATACAAAACGACGTAAGCGAAGCTACGAGCACGGCTAAATAGTAGTTAATAAAGACCCAATCTTTCAAAAAAGAAACAGACAAATCCAACGAAATAACAATACCCGCACTTAAGACATCAAACCCCATTACAAAAACAAAAGCAATCGTCATGTCAATAACTGGAAATAAAATTCTACACGAGAAATATGATAGAACCCTTTTAGATAAAATTGGCAATGGAACAATAATTGACATTGTCGTAATGTTATACTGTGGCGTGTATTTTTCTCGCACCCTTATAATCTGAAGGGAGATATGATTGACGAAATAAGTAATATGGTGTCGTGTGCCAATATGAGTGGCACTCAAGGGCAATTTTAAAGGAGTAATTATTATGATAAGTTTTGAATAAATGGAAATAAATAAAAATGTGTTTCCCCTATAAAAAGAATATCATATAATTAATTAAACATAAAGGAATTTGTAGAAAAATAATGAAGGTGACATTCTTCTTGTCAAAAATAAGGTAATGTGAAAAACTAAAGAGGGCGCGCATGTCGTGTGCGCGCCTCGTTTGCACAGACTTCTAGAATATTCCACGCATTGTCATACGTCGTTTGCATTATGTATGTGTATGCACTTATACATATTATGCAAGGCGTTAACAGAATGGTATGTAGTTACATGAAACTTCAGATTTTGATATAGGCCAGTCAGAAGGCTTAGACAAAGTGACATTTTATCAGCGATAACGATGATGAAAAATCCAAACCTGTATGGGAATGATTAAGCTACCGCATAGCCTAAATCAATTCCGTTAAAAATCGTCGTGGAAATTCGAAAGCGTTAGGCCCTCAGACTAGATTTTGCTAGCTACGTTTAGTCAGTGCCTACTGGATAATATGAGACCATTATTATACTTATATGTCCAGATCTCTATTCAGAAGTCCAAAAATCTAGTTATTAAACTAGTTTTTTGTACTTTTTTTTTAGATCGGTTTTCGTCGGTTAATAGGTACTCGTACCGACGAAAAAACGGAGGAGGTTATCATGTCGACCCGTATATATATTTTTTTTTATGTATAATAATTTTCTAAACATTAATCTAAATAAATAATTTATCATTTTCGTGGTCTCACTTTGGGAACGATATATTTTTGCTTAGAGGAAATACGGTCGGAGAGACTTTTGAAAAAGCCTAAGTAAAAAGCCATAATTCGAGGTTTGGCTCTCGCCTATTTCCTCCTCTAATATTGGACCAATTTAAAAGATATTTCATAAACTGAATAAGAAGGATATATACTGTGTTCCTATGTTTTTCTTTTTTCATTAACAGTTGTCAAATTTGTACAATAATTAGGCCTCTGTTGACAGCGGCAATTTTGAGCATTTTTTGAGGATTTTCTAGTGCTTATAAAAATAATGTATCTTCAAAAATGTAAACAGGGACATACAAAAAGTTAATATTTAATATTCTGTAAAAAAATATTGCTTTATGTCATTAACCAGAAAGAAAACAGGCCAGAGAGTTTCTATGGAGAAAAGACCACCCGCATTTCCTCTTAAATATCCATACCTGCTAATATTATAAATGTGAAAATAACTCTGCTTGTTACCTTTTGACACCATAACGGCTGAATAGATTTCGATGAAAGGTAGACCAATACTTGGGTTAGGACATGGGATACTTTTTATCTCGGTAGTACTTACGTTCCCGTGGGCTCCGACCTTCACGAGGGCAAAAACCAGTCGTCCAAGAATTTCTTAGTGTTTACAAAATCTACCACAAACTTTCTACTTAATGAAGTACTTAGGCTTTCAATAACCTTTACAATCTTGTTGATTTAGCCCAAGTTAGTAATCAATTTCACAAGAGCTAAAACTGTTAAGATGAACCAATATTTTGTTTAAACCCAAACTTTAAGCTAGACTTTAAGAAAATTAAGGCTAAACAATCAAGTAGTTGGTTTAATAATACGAACTGGGTTTGAATCCCAAAAAGTTTAAGCACCCTTAATCAAAATATGGCTATGTCTACAGGCAGGCTGTACTTAAGAAATAAAGTACCTTTTATCGACAATGGCGCTACTCTGATTCAAACATACAACACGATGAACCGAATGATGATAAGAAGGAGTTATTTTTACTAATTGCATAATCAAAGTTAGGGAAATGACAAAGAATATATAAAACGTGGGCCGGTCGGGGGATCCCCGTCAAGAGAAGGTATAAATTTAATACCCGTTTTTAATACAGAGCCATCTAACAAAAGTTTTTAGAAATTCTTAATGTTGTCTCCATTTTGGATTTTTATTTTGACCTCACCTATTGGCTTCAGCACTCTCGAAAACTATGAAAATTTGATAATTTTTGCAGCCGACATATTTGATTTTCATTTCGACCTCGCCATTGACTTCAGCACCCAAGAAAACCCTGACACCAATGAAAAAAAAAAATTGCAGCTGCCATTTTGGATTTTTATTTTGATCTCACTATTGGCTTGAGCACCCTGTCTGTTTCTATTATATAAATAGAAAGAGACAGAGGGAGAGAGAAACTCGCATGGAGGGCCATAATCCTTTTTCGTTACGTAAATTTCGACAAGTTTACTCGTACCGCAAGCCGCGTTAAAGAACTTCTTCCAAAAATGCAGTTTAAAGGCTCAGAAGGAAAGAAGTGATAGCACATATTACTTACTATAAAATAAAAAAAAAATAATTAAAAAAAATAATTTAATTCAGGCAAGACCCATATTACATAAAATAAAAATATCAACATGCCTACTGCCACAGAATAAAATTTCTCCAAATAAAAACCCTCTGAATAAAATCTCAATGCACAAAAATAAAACAGATTAACGAATACAAATTAAAAAAGGCCACAGAATTAAAATTAAAATAACTATACGTATTTTATGTCACGACCTCTTAAGCCCGGACTTATTGTCACCTAGAGAAAAACTCCAAAAGCCTCGCGCGCCTGTAATTTCACCGTTCGTTGCAAATGAAAAAGTCAAGACGATGCATTCATAAAACCCATACCACCAGCTGCGAACAGCAATAAAAGAAAATTATAAGCAAAGCTTACAAGCATTCCGCCCTATCATCCCGTCTCGCCGTTTTTGTTTTAAACTTACAAAATTGCCTGCCATTTCTCAGGCGACCTTAGAAACAACGGAGGAACGTAATGCGAAAATATATCCAGCTATTAGTATGGAAAAAACAGCAGTAGTGGAGGATCTCTGGACAAATTGGAAAATATCCTGTTTGCAAATTACAAATGATTCTCTACAAATGGGCTACGGATAAAAGATGTTTTAATTTACATAACGAGGAGCACTTTTGCTTTCCTCATTTTTTTCAATGTTTTCTTCGTTTGAGGATTGACGTTGTAGGTCCTTGTGTTCAATGGGCCCCTCTTGTCTGGGATAATCGTAAAAATTGCTAGCTTTTCGCCTTTCATAAAATGTTTTTGTTTTGTTATTTAGTTTCACAGTGATTAAAATGTCTCAATAGATTTATCTTTGTCGAGGGCTTTTGGTTTCGCCTTTATCTTTAGATTTTTACTGGATAGATTGTTTGATTATTTTGTTTTGTTTTTATTAGTAGAATATTTGTGAACCTACATTACTTAATAGCGGGAAATTTTTAGTTAACACATACAAATTGTATTGCTATAGTGTCCGAATAAACGGGTTAGGGGGCAACTCGTCCCACATCAAAACTCGGACCAGGGACCAGTCAGGGTTAGACAAAATAGGCCTGTCAGTCCCGCCGACAATGAATACTAGTGTTAACCGTTAACGAGGGATAAATTTTATAGTTAACCATACTATTACGTTACTCAACTGTGTTCAAAAATCCAGATATTATTACATAAAAATTCCGAGAATGATCTAGATAACTATCCGTAATAATATTGTTATAAATTCGCCTGTTGGTGAGTCTTTTACGTTGCGTGGAACAGATTTCTATGAAATTTAGCAGGTAAACCATGACCTGTTTTAGGACGTTCTCCCGTGGAATAAATCCGACTACCATATGGGTGGCGCCGCGGGCAAAAGCTAATGTTTTATAAAATAATGTAAAAGAAATAAACTGTTACGAGACTATTAAAAATCCTAAAAAGCTGTTTAGTAATCCCCACGATATCATCGACTCAACGCTACACTACCACGCACACCTGCCCATTGGCTTCAACCATTGTTTTGATTGGGATTTAGTGTCACGCCCACTACCACGTGGATTAATATTAGGCCTCACGTGGCCGCCATTCGGATCAAACAAGGGTCAAACGGTAATCCTCCCTAAAAATCGTCGCTACTAGTTGCCTAGTTTGTGGAAGCGCTTAGTTAGAAAGGCTTTTTAGTCCTTTTCGAGAAGATAATCTTATTTTCTAACAAACTAATTGTGTCCTCGTGTTGAGGCGTTTAGGTCGGTAGTCGTTACCTAGTATGCCTAATACAATGTGGACAATACGACAATAAATGAAAACACTGGCAATACTAAAGTCCTCGTCACGAGAAGCTATACATTTTGTAAACACACATTCAGGGGTTCGCAAACTTTGGTTCAAATAAAAAAAAACAGTTTTGTAATGATTTTTATTTTTATATAAGGATATAGGTAATTATGTTAACAAACACATCTAATTACTTCAAAATGGCAGCCTAAATGTTTACGTTCCATTGAGTCAGACGCGTGTCAGTACCACAAAACATTGGACGACAGCGCTATATTTCGCTAAAAAAAATATATAAATAAATTAAAATCGGAGTGGAAATTCACCCCTGTATAAATGCTTTAAAAGTTTTGTTGCAAGCAGATAATGGCCTGTCAAACCACTAATATAACGAATTTAATCTTTATGAAATTGAATTTATATTTAGGTCTTTTATATTACCTACTGCAGTTATAATAAAAATGGACAATATTCCCTTGGCAAACTAATCAAAATTTGTCATGTCAATGATGGATGAATAATTTCATTACACACAAAAGTTATGTTTTTTTTTGTAATTTGGCAAACGGGTGTCAGTACCTGGCCTATACAGCACAATAGGTATTTTCCGAAAAAAACATGTCTGAAGACTAACTGTGTCAGCCGGAAAAAAGGACGCCATGCCGTCTCTTCAGCCACTCCTTCATAACAGGTCTATCCGATCTTGCGGCGTGCCGTAACCCATCCGTACCTAAAGACCAGCTACCCTATTTGCGTAACACACTTTCATAGATAATCCGAGGTTTTTGAAGGAAAATCCTAATCAATTGCTTCATTGGTCTGAAAAATTCGTCTGCTCAGCAACGTTAATGACGCAATGAATTTGGCTGAACTGTCAAAATGAAAGGCAATGCGATCGATTGCAATTGTATGTGTGTTACGCAGCTTAACTTATCTTAGCCACCAGTTGAATTAGCTTGACATGCGAACCTGCTAATACATCATTATTGTGCAAACCTAATTGATAAAATCGTAATCACGAAAATGATTAATAATTATATCCGCCAAGTCGGTATGTCGTCATCTTCCAAAGAAAGCACGACGCAATTGTTTTTTTAGGTGTATGAGACTGTCAACACGTATTAAACGCGGGTACTACTAATATAATTATAGTAGTAAATTAGCGGAATTTGTAGGCCCGATCCTGGAATTTATAGAAAAACTCTTTAAAAGTTTCAGGCGTTTAGGTGGCTCAGAACTCGAAAAAATAGCCGACGTATGTTATTGAAAATTTGGTAGGAATTAGTAGCGTTTATGCGTAATCTGTACAAAATTTTAAAAAGGACATTTGGTACTTACCTCTGTTAATTTTATTTTTTGATCATTTGTATTTGGTCTTTATTATTTTAGTACTGATTCATAAAGAATGATTCATGTGCAAATAAAAAAAAATACAAAAAGGCGACTGTAAGGAATGCCGATTCGGGTTTTGTTTTTTTCTTAGTGACTACAATGTCAACAATTCTACGGCAAAAGTAACTCTGAACTAAATGTACTCGTACATGTTTCAGCAATAGGGGCTTATGGTAGTGTGGTCGGATTCCTGGAACTCGCGAAGTGTTGTATATTATATTGTTGTTTGTCAACCTGAGACTGCATACAGTCACCGTCAACTGTTTACTTGTGGAGAGAAGCTACGTGTGTATACGAAGGTATTAATTAATGAAACCAACTCCAGGTTGCTAGTGGTTTAAGTTAATAGCAGGTGGCGCGCCGAAAATATGATTTGGATGTCCTCAAAAACCTGTGCAACTAAATTTTATTCTTCTAAAAGACATCACTCATTCTGGGATATAATAATTACATATTTTTAAAGTACACATATAACTATTTTTTTTTACAAAGGTGTCAAAGTCGAGAACAATTTGGATTCGGAGGTAAATGTTATGTATATTTGGAGGCGGATCGAAAGATAAGATCGTTGTAATTATGTCTTTGTTCTCAAATATATTACAGCGTTGTCACCATACAAATATAATAATGGTACTACTGCGACAATTCAAATAAAATGTAATTTATTCCTGGCCGCCGACTTTTTATTTTTTATCCCAAGTCGCCGAACAAAATGGGTGATCTCCATTATCTTTTAATTTATTTTATTTATTTCATGTAGGTCAATAAAACTCATTTATCCATATGTTGTCCCTTCCAAAAGCTAAGGCAAAAACTCCATAGTTTCTCCTTTAAAATATTTTACAATATTTTAATTGTGTAATGGGAAGACGATGTACCTGAAATAAAATGACTCTTCTCTCGCATACCTTACTTACCATGCCTTGGTCCCCGTAGGGACCAAAACCTCCAAGCATAAAGGGCATGCCCGCTTACATGTGCTGGATTATGTTCATATAGCTGTAATTCAAAGTCACAAATGATAAACTAGGACCATCGTAATAAAATTAATAAACAGTTAGTTAATTACTAATCGTCAGCATCATCTTCATTTCAATCGAAAGACGTCCACTGCTGGATATAGGCCTCCCCCAAGCACCGCCACTTCAACCGGCTCTGTGCTGCTCGCATCCCGCGGGTTCCTGCGGCCTTGACCAGGTCATCGGTCCCCTATGTAGAAGGCCTTCCAACGCTACGTCTTCCGGTACGCGGTCGCCACTCCAGAACCTTTCAGCCCCATCGGTGACCTAAAATTACTAATAACAATAAAAAAACCATTTTCAACCACCTCAGCAACAGCTTCATCATCGGCCTAGCCTTTTTCCAACAATGTTGGGGTCGGCTTCCAGTCTAACCGGATGCAGCTGAATACCAGTATTTTACATGGAGCGACTGCCTATCTGACCTCCACAACCCAGTTACTGGGTAGTACGATACCCCTTGGTAAGACTGGTTGTCAGACTTTCTGGCTTCTACCCGTAACGATTGCCAAAGATTTATGAATAACAGCCGGGACCAACATCTTAACGTGCTTTCCGAGGCACGGAGGGCTATCGGTATGTAAACATGGTCACCCATCCACAGAGCAACCGCGGCAAGCGTAGCTTAACCTGACCGATCGACCCGTGCGGCTGTTATTATTTAGCCACGGGCCCCTCAGCAAAAGCTTAATGCTAAGATTTTTAATAAAAATATTCGCATTTCCGTGGCATGAGACTTGTGGGCAAATAACACGATAAAAAGAACGCTACTAGTTCATAACTTACTCCCATATTCCCCCACGCTGGGAGGGAACAAACGCATAAATCTTGGCCGCAGCTCTTTCGTAGCTTCCGGCGAGCCATGTTCGCGCCCTAGCACCTCCCACGTCGGTGAAATTAACAATACTTTAACATTTAATTAAAATGTTATGAAGTTTCTCTGATCTGAGTATAATAAAGACTTTGGAAGTTCCCGGTCTTAATTTAACAAGCGATGTTTTTTCATTGTGAGCTTCGAGTATTTTTTTTAAGTGGAAACTTCTTTAGGCGCGTTGGGCATTTTTTGAGATGGGAAAAAAACTATTGAATTCGCGCCACTGTTACCGTAACCGACACCACTTCAGATGTGTTCGGCTGTCCTCGGGATGTACTTGGTTTGAATGTATATCCGATATGTCAGTGAGTGATGGCAAAGTATTCTGTTTGTGTTTTGTTTTCACTTCTTTCGGCACTCCCAGAGTGTTTTTTTTTTATTTGTTCGGTATTCAATCGCAAGACTATAAGCAGATGAGTTGAATGAATCTCAACTGCCTTCTTAGAACACATCCTTCCTTTTCAGCCTTTTCACTGTTACGAAAGGGTTTAATTGATCATTGGCCAAGGTATTTGGATGAACCGAGAGCCAATCAGCATATTTCCTTTTGAATTTCTCAACAGTCTGAATAGTGGGAACGGCAAGATATTCGTAGATCTCGTCATTTCTGGAGAACTACGGGGCACTTGTGATGGTACGCAAAATGTTGATTTAGACACGTTGAATGTACAGTCAACAAAAAAGATAAGTATGCAGGATCGTCGGAGTCGGATATAGTTGAAGTTTATTAAGAAACCGATGGATGTTGTCGACTGAAATTTAGTTTGATAAATGAGCTGTTTGTTTTTCTATTAATAAAATAAAATTTTATTCGAGAACATCCATCGGTTTCTTACTAAACTTCAACTATTATAAAACCGACGATCCTGCATACTTATCTCTTTTGTTGACTGTTCATGACGTTGCTCTTACTGGCAGAGCCCCACAGTGGGATTCCGTAGGTCCAGATGGGCTTCAACACGGTGTTGTAGATCAGAAGCTTGTTAAAATCCTCAAGTTAATGTCTACATTTGCCTCTCTCTAGATTCTCAAGTAGTTTTCCTTATTTTATTTAGATACTAGCTGACCCGGCGAACTTCGTATCGCCATCTATCGAAATCAGACAATCCGTTCTTAAGATATCATCAAAAAAGCCGTTTCATACAAAATGTATGAGAAAATTAATTATCTTTTTTTTTGTGAATTTTTCCCATGTTTTAATAGTTATTCTGCTATTCGGGGCGGAGACAAATGCAACAATTTTTTTTTATATATATAGATTTGAGAAATAATTAACCAGTAATATCGTCAGGCGTGGTGGCCTATTGGTAACGGCCGTCGGGGGACCCCCGTCAGAAACGAAGTACCTTCCGCACGCCCACACATGTCTCTTTCTATTATTATCTATACTAATAATAAGGCTGAAGAGTTTGTTTGTTTGAACGCACTGATCTCTGGAACTACCAGTCGGATTTGAAATTTTTTTTTGTATTTGGTAGCCCAATCCTTGAAGAAGGCTATCTAACATCACGCTACAAGAGCCGAGCAAAAAGATAGAAGTCATGAAGAACGCGAAATGGAAACAAAGTAATAGCTTGGGCAGATCATGAATTGCGACGGAGTGGGTCGGGGCAACAACACTCGGCCAAAGTCGCGGGCAAAAGGTATAATATAAAAAGACAGAGAAATTCGCATAACACATCTCGATGTGCTATGCTCTGTCTAAACTGTGGAGTAAACTGGTAGAAATCGTACGTTACGAGTAACGTGACGATTTTGGATCAGTGACAACTCGGCCCGTGTCAACTGGGCCCGAATAATAATACCAGATATTTTGGATCAGTGACAACTCGGCCCGTGTCAACTGGGCCCGAATAATAATACCAGATATTTCACTCTCGATTACGGTGATTTGTACGGTCAGGTAGAAAATCGATATTTTCTTACTCCTACCGCACTTTGTTTCAAAAATACCGAGAACCACGTGATTAAAGTTATTTTTATCTAGAATCTGAGTATTTTCAAACTAAAAATAGAGCTCGTAAAGTAAAGATAGTTTCTAACACGAGAGAAACTCGCTCGCGGGCAATTTTGTAGTTTAAACTCACAAGAAGAGGTTTTAAACTAAGTTTATAAGCAACGCGAATATATTATATTGATTAGCTAGTTACGTAACTAAGTTAAAGACCTTGTTAGATCATACTAAGGGAGGATTATTTCATAACGTTTTCGCAAAGTTTGTACTGTTAAAGTTTGGCGAGGAAACAAAAAGATACTAGGATAGAATAAAGTATTTAAAAATTGGGTCACGGTTAAAAATTGATACAGAGAAGCTGCATCCGGTTAGATTGGAAGCCGACCCCACTACAAAAAGGAAAGGTTAGGCAGATGATGATGAAGAGGAGAAAGGAGACATTTAATACAAATACAAGGCAACGAGCTTGGCACCTTCAGTAGCGTCCATCAACTCCTGTAGCGTGCAGATAACAGGAAACGCTGGACACGATATTAAGAACCAGATTGCTGGTATTGGCAGTGGACTGGCAATGTCTGTCGAAGGACCGATGGTCGGTGGAGCAGACGAGTCCTGGAGTGGAGACCGCGTATTGGCAAGCGTAGTGTGGGACGTCCGCCAGCTAGATGGACGGACGACCTAAAGAAGGTGGCTGGGTTAGACTGGATGCGGAAGGCGGAGGACAGGGTGCTGTGGCGCAGTCTGGGAGAGGTCTATGTCGAGCAGTGGACTGCGATAGGCTGAGTTGATTGATTGATTGGAACCAAGCTCGTAGCCAAAATCTTGGCTGAAGAAGAATGCAAGGCGATAAATTAATACTCAATATTTTTATTGCATTCCACATGTGGGTATTCTTAGGTAGTAAACTTATAATTAGATCATAATGGACCCTGTCGGGCACAGCAAAATAAGTGAGTTAGGAGAGAGGAAGCATTTGTTAATTATATAACATTACTTAGCAAACTACTATAATATAATAATGATGTAGGTATTTTCTGAGATAAAATATAATAGCTTTAATATAAAATATAAATAGGTATCTAATGAGAGATGTAATTAATAAATCAAATAAAATTTAAAGTCCCGAGTACTTAAGTTATGACTTTATAAGTCTATCACTTAGATATTCGTTTACCTCGGTAAATAAAAGCTACTACTCGTAGTAGCTTTTATTTAGCAAAAATTGTCGAAGCTTTTTTTTTAATATGTTAATTTTCTCTTCTTTTTTGAAGTAAAAACCTCTTTAGGTTCTGTACTCGGTTTTAATGTATTTCCGATATGTCAGTGAGTGATAGCAAAGTATTCTGATTGTGTTTTGTTTATATGACGATTAAAAAAATACTCACATAATTGTTCTAGTTTTCACTTCTGTCGGAACTCCCGGAGTGTCACTTTTTTTTTTCTTAATTATTATGGAACCCATAAATAAATTTTTGATTATAGAATGAACCAATACAAAAACGAAAGTCATTATCAATACCATCCCTGGTAAAGTACTACCTTTCAAGACATTTCGTTTGCAATGCTTTTTTCAGAGATATCTAACTCGTGTCTATAGTCGAATAAAAAAACAGGAAGGTTTCTGCATGATTTTATATACAATCACATGGTGGTAGATTTGGCCCATGACTCTGTAGCGATATCTACAATGCCACATTCGAACAACGCACGTCACGCAAAATGCTGCATCTCGCAAGCAGAGTTTACCGCGCAACTAGCATAGATACAACGACCCGACATGGATCATCGGGCAGTTGCCCGCCAGACACAACAGCCGTCTGGTCGGAGGGTCCTCCATTTTTTATAGAGTATGAGTGAACTTTACACCCTGTTCCTCATACCTCTATAACTCGTTTGACATGCGGCAAACGTGTTCCCAGCCTTACTCAAGCTTTGCTGCTTTTTGGGTGACGTCGGTGATTTACATAATTCGACCGATTTTTTAAATTAAAATACTGGCCTGGCACACAATATTAATTTAGTTTTAAGACTTTATTCATATCTAATGGGTGATATCAATTGTGCTTGACAAAAAAATAAACCAAAATAATATAGGATACTTGTATTTTCGATTCAAAAATGGTTGTTACGAGTATTTACGTTAGTTTTACTTTGCGCGATCGTGTGAGGACCTTTGCAATCGATTCTGTAATACCCTACCACTCGACTCTCTAGTAAAGTGCCCTCAAGTTTGATTACATACATTTGCTCAACTGATCGACTGGCTCTCGATACTCTTGACAGCTGAAACTACAAGTTGATACTGAGTGATGGTATGGCTAGTTATAGATTGTGTTTCTCTTTAATACATAATCAGCATAATGTTCCCACTGCTGGGACACCGAGGCCTCCTCTCGGTGAGAGGGAGTGGACCGTATAATCACCGTAATCCACCTCGCGATCCCAGTGCGGGTTGGTAGACGTCACATGTCCTCGATTTTTTTCTGGAACATGCCAGTTTCCTCACGATGTTTTCCTCCACCGATTTTGAGAGCAGTGTTGATGAAATAATTTACACAAAGTAAGGAGCCTGTCTGGGTTCGAACCTACGACATTACAACTCGTAAGTCGGGGCGTCATTACCACTGGGCCACCATTTCTCTTTTGTGTTGTTATATATCTGTCTTTAGTAGCTGGTATTATTTGACCACCCTAAGATTGAATGCACGTCATAATTGTCACACTAATACTATACAGGCGAAAGTTTGTGAGTATGTGTGTGGGTGTGTGCGTGTTTATGTGTTTGTTACTTCTTCACGGTCAAACGGCTGGACCAATTTTAATAAAATTTTGTATGGAGGTAGCTGACACCCTGGATTAACAAATAGGCTACTTTTTATCCCGATATTCCTACGGGATCGAAACTCATGCGGGTGAAACCGCGGGGCGCAGCTAGTACATAATATCAAGGTACATATATTTCATTTTTGTTTTAAGATCTATGTAACCGTAGGTACCCTGGATAAACTTCTTATATTAAATTAACAAACAAACTATTAAAATATATTAACCGAACCTAACTAAAACAATTAACAAACTAAAACATGGATTCGAAACATTTCTCGTAATATAGTCTGGCCAAGGTAAATAACGCAATGAATGTTGTTGAACTGTCAAATTGGAAACCATTGCTCCTGTTAGTGTGTTACGCAATATTATTACCCCGCGGTTCATCAGAGGACATGCACCTCTTGTTGTCAGTCTCGATACCACTTAATCAAAGAGGCTATTCGAATTTATTCATTACTAGCGGCCCACCCCAGCTTCGCACGGGAGCAATTTTTTTTTCGGATTTCCTAAATTTTCTTTCATAGAAACCTTGTCCTGGCAATACAGAATACAAAAAAAAATGAATTATCCAATTTAGTGCAGTCGTTCAGAAGTTATGCGCGTACATACATTTCGACGATTCATTTTTATTTACATAAGATTTCTGCGTGTAGAGTAGGGTGCCTAAAAGTTGATTTTTAATACCTATTATTTGTCGATATACCTATTTGTTTTTTAGTATGAAAAGTTTACTTCAAAGTAAAAGTATTAATTGATAGGTTAATATTTTGTCCGGACGGTAAAAAAAGTCAGCCAGTAAAATCGCTAAATAGTTCAGCGCATCAATTGTCTACCAAAGTACATACTTACTTCATAGTCTTTAAAACATTTGTCTTTCTAACGCAATAGAACAATCATTGCTATCGCCATTATTTTCTCTTATCATTGTCTGCGAGTATCGACTGGAGAACTTCGATGGTCCGTTTCATTGTTAGTGATGTTGCGCTGTCGATTATTGATTTTTGTTATAGTCGATATTTTATTTTTATCTCCTTTAGTCACTCTAAATATACATACAAATTACATTTTTAATTATTTGGATACCTACTTAAAATACAAAAAAAATAGTAATATAAAATAGTAGCCCATCGGTATCTGGAACAGGGCCCCAGCTACTAGCAAACAGGGGGGCCCTGAAAGAAGAAACTCGCTTTCTGAATCTAAACGTATTCGTATTCTTTAAATGAATGACTCCCTTAATGCGAAAGTTGAATTTGTTTCATAAAGTAGGGATGTACAGATGCCAGCACATCAACCTACCCGAAACTGTCAAATTTTCTCAATCAACATTGAACCTTGTACTTTAGTGATAAAGTTGAAAATCTATTAAAGAAATTTGACAGATTGTAGTATGAACATAGAGTAAATAAATGTTGAACAAACTATCATCTATCATGAAAAATCATACAAAAATAACATTATCAATTATATTTAACATAATTCGAAAAAGGAGGACTTTATGCATTCGGCCACAATCAAACCTACTTACAGAAATAAATAATTTATCATAAAACTTTCGAAACTAAAATTAATTTTCACTTCGTTGTTGTTTTTCTGTAAAAGTTTTTTTATCGATAGTTTTGTGTCCCAGCACTATAGATTGGTACAGCTGAAATAATTCAAGTGCACAACAATAGGGATCGGAACTATGTCGCATTCGAAGATAAGTACCGGAATCAGGCTTGTTATTTCCCCTGTCACTGTATTGTTCGATGCCGACTATGATCCCGGATGATAGCGACGCTAAATTACTGTTAATCCCGTGATTCATTATACGGGACACAAGTTTATAAATAAGTATCATAGCATAATCAGCCTATAATGTTCCCACTGTTGGGACACAGGCTTCCTCTCTTCGAGAGGTTGTGGGCTACAAGCTACCACGCGGGCCCAGTGCGGATTTGTAGATGTCACATGTATGTCTTCGAATTTTTAATTCTACGACATGCCGGTTTCCTCGCGATGTTTTCCTTCTCCGTTTTGAGAGCAGTGGTGATAAGTTATTTACACAAAGTAAAACGTCTGACAGAGTTCGAACTCACGACCTACAACTCGTGAGTTGGGGTCGTTGCCACTGGGCCAGCACTGCTTAAAATTTTAAATAAATGCCACTCTAACATTTAATATAACTTACATGTAAGTCTTTTATTGTCTTGTAAGCCTATCATGTTCAAACTGCTGGGACACACCCTGCCTTTTTGTGAGAGGAAGTGTGTCGTAATCAATCACGCAGGTCCGGTGCCGGGTTGGTGGGTGTCATATATCTTCGAATTTTGGTTATAGGTAATGAGCTAGAATCGGGACTTCGAGAGTTATCAATCATATGACTTTAGCAATGCACTACTGCACACTGCTTCTTGGTCGCGTACTTCATTGCTGAAGGTCGTGGCCCTGAACAGACGCCATCTATACTCGTAGTTATATATATATATATATCTAATAGTTGTGAAAGTACTGAATTCATGATAGGAATTTCACTAACTAAAGCTAGCAAGATGTTATACTTTTATCAGGTTCATCATCATCATCACTTCAGCCGAAAGACGTCCACTGCTGGACATAGGCCACCCCTGGCCTCCCTCAAGCACCTCCACTTCGACCGGTTCTGTGCTTCTTGCATCCAACGAGTTCCCGCGGCCTTCACAAGGTCGTCGGTCCACCTTGTGGAAGGCCTTCCAACGTCTTTCGGTCTTCGGTGGTATTTTATCAGGTTATTGACAAGCAAATAGACCAAGAGCAGTGGTGGCTCAGTGGTAACGGCCGCGACTTACGAGTTGTAGGTCGTAGGTTCTAATCCAGACAGGCGCTTTACTTTGTGTAAATTGTTTCATCCCACTGCTCTCAAAACGGTGAAGGAAAACATCGTGAGGCATGTCCTAGAACCAAAAATTCTAAGACATGTGACATCTGCCAACCCGCACTGGGCCCGTGTGGTGGATTACGGCCGTGCCCTCTCACTGAGAGGAGGCCTGTGTCCCAGCACTGGGAACATTATAGGCTGATTATGTAAAGAGACCAAAATAAACTAAATTTTGCCAGGAACAACGTGAAACAGCCCATTCGAAACGATAAGACTACACCACAATCCACAATCCCAGTACCTACATACTTGTAAGTACACACAGCGATATTAGAAGGACGCCAACCCAATGTTTTCCTTGTAATGTTATTTTAGGCCGTGAATACATAGCCAGGGTCGTCATTTGATTTCCTCTAATTACTAGCTTTGTCCAACCGCAATCCTGAACCAGGCCTTGTGAGTGTTCTTCCGTAATTGAGTCCTGTTTAGTTATACGTATAGACAAAGCTTTTTTCCTTTCGATTTTTCCTTAAGTGAGGCATCTGGAAGTATTTTCGGTGTAGGCATTTTGATTATATGGTCAGTTTATTGGAAAAAATGATAGAATATTTATTTACTCGCATGAAGGCATGCATAATCAGACTGTAATGTTCCCACTGTTGGGACACAGGCCTCCTCTCGTGAGAGAAAGGGTGGGAGGGATCATGAAGGCATGACTAAGATTATAAACCTTTTGTGGTGAAAATAATAGCCCGTTAGCAAAGCTATAAACGGAGCTGACTTTCTAGGGAAATCCGAATGTATTTTGTTCTCTTTTTATTAGTCTCGACTATAAATGGCTGGACACCACGCAAAACCGATTCTGTAACTAGAAAATTATTTGAGCAAAATACTGAAAGGTCACGATCTGTCTACAGCTCCATCTTGAATGCTGTGGCTGGTCTTTATATTTATTTAAGTACTGTTTGACTATTTCCACAAACGCGTTCATTATTGACCATCATCATCTGCCTAGCCTTTTCACAACTATGTTGGGGTCGACTTCCAGTCTAACCATATGTAGCTGAATACCAGTATTTTACATGGATCAACTGCCTATCTGACCTCCACAACCCAGTTACTGGGGTAATAAAATACCCCTTGGTAAGACTGGTTGTCATATTTTCGGGCTTCTGACGACTAACGACTATCAAAGATCCACGAATGACAGCCGGGACCAACCGGAGGGGTCTTGGTTTGTAAGGATCACCCATCCACAGACCAACCGTGGCAAGCGTAGCTTAGCCTGATCGATTGACCCGTGCGGCTGATATTACTTAGCCACAAGCCCCCATGGCATTTAAACACTTGATCATTCCTGACCACAGTTTCATTTCATTAGCAACCAACGTTCCACGATCCCTCAAGAAAC
Source organism: Hydraecia micacea (assembly GCA_914767645.1). Classification (NCBI taxonomy): domain Eukaryota; kingdom Metazoa; phylum Arthropoda; class Insecta; order Lepidoptera; family Noctuidae; genus Hydraecia; species Hydraecia micacea. The sequence continues at coordinate 3,777,236 of OU611783.1, read as the reverse complement.
GTATCAACAGAGCAAAATTATTAACAACAATAAGCCCTTGGGATTGGCACGGGTGTACATTTAAATAATTAATGTACCAAATAGCCCGGGTCGGTAGCCGCGGTCAACGGCTAATAGCCATTCAGAGACCAAAGACTTAGTTTATTGAGCCAATTTCAGTACATTTGTTACCGTGGCGGCTACAAATCGAGACGGCAACGCGACGCGCGGTGATTTCTTCTTGTTTAGTTTGAAATACGATGTTTTATTAAAACCTTTGTGGTTCTGTTGGCTTTTGTTTGGGTGACTTGTCTTTGGGTAGGTAGAAAACCTCATTTGAAACTGAATCATTCTTTCGTCGGTATGTACTATTATTAATGCTGTTCAAACTATGTTACGTGACCCTTCTCCATCTATTAAAAGAAAGATCGAGATGAAATTGAGGGAGTTACAAAATAGAAAAATATGCAGCACATTTTAAAATTAATTGGCGGAACTTCACAGAATGGTATCGAGATTTACGAAGCAGTAAAACAAAAGATAATCGAAGCCCTCATCCTCGATCATAATTTAATGAAGAAGGCATGACTATAATATGTGCGACAAAATGGAAATTGGCTCTCCCTCCGATTCGTTTACGATTTTATAAAAAAAATAAAATTTGAGTACCTAATCTGGCAAAAATGGGTCAATCCCGAAACATGCGCATGAGTAAAAACAATCATTAAAATACATTAAACAATAAATTATATCGACACTAGCAGTGCCCCGCGGTTTCGCCCGCATAAGTCTCGATCCCGTGGGAATATCGGGATAAAAACTATCCTATGTCCTTTCCCGGGACTCAAACTATCTCTATACAAAATTTCAGCGGTTTAAGCGTGAAGAGGTAACAGACGGACAGACAGACACACTTTCGCATTTATAATATTAGTATGGATTAGTGAGTAGGCATACCGATGCATTCGCTGAAGAATTTCATTATCTTTGTTTGCTACAATACCAATAAGTAGATTATTTTTAAAAAGATTTATTACGTAGTGAAATTCAATCTACGTTTATTCGGATGACTAACATGAGATGATGATATGATAATAAGCGGATATGATAAGCGTTATATGTACGTATTCTCGGCCTCGTGATTACTTGGCCACTAAAGACAAAAAAACTCCCAGTAAATTGAAACTTCACTAAAGTTACACTCACTGACAGATTGTTATTAAGTGAAGCAAAAAAAAAAAAACATTGGAAGTCGGTTGTTTTTCTTTTTTTGTAAAATAATTTTTATTTTTCACTTTTTAGTTGTACCTACTCCACACAAATGACAGGAAGTTATTATAGCATTATCAATATAAACTAATTAATTATATTAATATTGGACAACCACTGAGGCATAACTTATCCATTTTTATTTTGCATATCCGTCATATAAGACGGAGTTATGCCCGAAGATACATAAAAAAACACATCCGAATTTTTTGAAGTCTGTTAAAAATATACCTTGACGTTTTATGACGTGCAAGACATAATTAGAGCAGTGATGGCCACCGCTGCTCTAAGTGGTACCAGCCCCATCTTACGACTTATACTGGGTTACTTAACGTATTGAATTTCGTCACCAATGCTCTTAAAACGGTGAAGGAAAACATTGTGAGTAAAGTAGTAAACCGGCATGTCATAGAACCAAAAAACTTCGAAGACATGTGACATCCACCAACCTGCACAAGGCCCGCGTGGCGGATTATCGCACACTCCCATTCACAGAAAGGAGGCCTGTGTCCCAGGAATGGGAACATTCTAAGCTCACAAGACAATAAAAGACATATAAGATATTCAATTTTAGATTGGCAAATCAATGTTTTATCACTGTTTCTTTAATATTATGCCCTTTATTCGGTATAAGACAGATTCGGGACAGATTCGAAATTCGGCAGATTCGTTACTCGACAGTTTCCTAGATTGGGCAGATTCTTGGATTCGACGGATTTGCGTTCATTATCTTTTATTTTCATTATTAAACACAGAAATAGTTTGTAGATTGTAGCTTTAAGCGGACAGTAGGTAATCAAGAGTTGAAGTCTCATTTCCCAGAACTTGAAAACCAAAAATCTTTTCGTTATCATCGCTTTACCAACCAAATTGCATTTGCATTATGCCGTGGGTCATCTACTGATAGACAATGCCAATGATATTCGATCCAATAACTGCAAAGGACGAACATAACTCGTAATCAGCTGCCAGGCACAATAGATTGGTGATCGCATTTCGAGTTCTGAGCATGCAGGAGGACATTGCTATTCATTCTGCAGTACAATGCAAAACTCTTTGAATTAACCAAATCCATATCGATTTATTTTCATAGTATATTGGTGCGTCACCCATTGTAAAGTTTCTATGTCTGTAATTTATATGGAATAAAGATAATAAAGAGTATTCTATTCTATTCTATATTTTTATGGGGTCCGTGGCCAAATAATAATAGCCGCACAGGTCGATCGATCAGATTAAGCTACGCTTGCCGCGGTTGGTCTATGGATGTGTGATGGACCATCTTTACATACCGAGACCCCTCCATGCCTCGGATAGCACGTTAAGCCGTTGGTCCCGGCTGTCATTCGTGGCTGACAGTCGTTACGGGTAATCTAAGCACGAAAGTCTGACAACCAGTCTTACCAAAGGGTATCGTATTACCCTGTAACTGGGTTGTGGAGGTCAGATAGACAGTCGCTCCATGTAAAATACTGGTACGTATTCAACTACATCCGGTTAGACTGGAAGCCGACCCCAACATATTTGGGAAAAGGCTAGGCAGATGATGATTTTTATGCAAATCACTTACTTATTTTTTTTATTTTAAATAATTTAACATCACGCCTTGTTCCCCAAAGGGTAGGGGAAAGGGGTGTTTATTTTATTTTCGTGGCTAAAAAATAAATACAAATGTAAATTGAACTAGAAAGATTCTAAGTCGAGGCCCTGTTTACAAAATCTCGTATTTTTATAATACTTCAGCGAAACTTCTGCTTCCACGAATGAATTTCAGTTTCGTATGAAACTGCTTCAGCAAAATAAATAATTATATTTTTTTTACTGTCTTGTAAAATGTGTACATAGGTATATCTTACAAAAAAACGCTACAAGAGAGCAGTGGTGGCCAAGTGGTAACGGCCGCGACTTACGAGTTGTAGGTCGTAGGTTCGAATCCAGACAGGCGCGCTTTACTTTGTGTAAATTATTTCATAACCACTGCTCTCAAAATGGTGAAGGAAAACATTGTGAGGAAACCGGCATGTCCTGGAATCAAAAATTCGAAGACATGTGACATCTGCCAACCCGCACTGGGCCCGTGGATTACGGCCCACTCCCTCTCACTGAGAGGAGGCCTGTGTCCCAGCAGTGGGAACATTATAGGCTGATTATGTTGTAAAATGTGTACATATATCTTACAAAAACACGCTACAAGTGTTTTTTCGTGTCTTTAATCTCGGCATTGTACAAATCTGGTCGACGCTATTAAATCCGATTATAGTATCATAGTCTTACAATCAATTTGATAATATATTTGGTTGATAAAATACTAGGATTATGACAAAAGTAAGGTTAAAGGTACGTTACCTAAAACATTTTAATACAAAAACGATTTTTTTTTCACTGATTGTAATAGTTACGTCACTATTTATCTAATTGATACAAATCTTAAATTCATTCACTTAAATTCATTATTATGAATGGATGAGCTAGACTCCTTCAACAAGAACTGGTACTTAGCAGCTGTGAACAGAGAGAAGTGGAAAGAGAGTAGGGAGACCTTTGCCCTGTAGTGGGACATCACAGGGTTTTAATAATAATAATATACCCCACCGCGGCGCGCTGCGCCGTATCCCTACGTTACGTCGTGGTGGGGCTTGCACATTCCTGAACTCTGGGTCTGTGCCGGTAGAGTTTACTTTTCCGAAGCAGGTCTAGTTTGAGGAGCCAGGGAGAAAAATCAAGACCAGTCGATTTTTGTAATTTTTCCGTTTTTTTTTCAATACTCATAGAGTCCTAGTCTAGTGTGGAGCAGGGGGGGGGGGGGGGTGGCATCGATGTGCAAACTGTAACCATGAATTCAGCACATAATTCTATAAACCCTGTACTTATTTTTGTTGCTGACGGTCCTTCAGGAATAAAAACAAAAGAAAAGCCGGATCAGACCGGAATGAGAAAGTTTATAGTGGATAAGACAGAGATTAAAACAGAAGAAAAACTAGCAGGAGATCGAAGAGGGGGGCGTGGAGGGGGGCTCAGGGGATCAGACCGGAATAACTCGAAATAATTCGTCGGTTATCAAAAAAAAACAGCTGTTTCATAGATAAGTACAATACCTACGCGGTCAAAATGTACAGAACAGCATTGCAATTTTTCTGCAGAATCCATTGTTGAAGACTGGAAGTCAAGTCTCATTCTTGCCCAAGGAAGAAGAAATATTATAACGATTAATAATACCATCAATCGTGAAACAACGAATTAATTTCTTTAATAAATTAGGCCCTGTCTCGGCAACACCTGTTCTTAATAGCATTATAAAGCAGTATTATTTTCTTCGAAGATTGTGCCGTGTTGTTACTGGCACATAATAAACTACCAGGTTCTGTGATTTAATAGGATTTTACCGGGAATGTCGCAATTGAAAATAATGCTCTGACCGCTTATTCTTTTTTTGATTGCTGAATGGTGCCCGCTCTTGACCTCGATCACGCCTGATGAAAAGCGATGGATGAGGTCTACGATGGAACGAGCGTGCCCAGAAGATGCCTAAGGCACTGGAACTCCCACGCACCGACGAAACACAGCAGGCTGCTTGACGCTGGACACCGGTGGAAGGGTGGTCGCAAACCAGGCGGGCGTTAGCCCTACCACCGCAAGGGAAGAATTGGCCAGTCAAATAAGGTGTTGGGTGTCCAGGATGCGCCGAGCGCTCGGTTCAGCTAAGTAACTGGTGGAACAAACTGCGCTACACGAGGAGGCTTCTTCATGCATCCCAAAATTATTATTATTGTTTGTAGTTGTACAGAATGAATCTGATAACCATCTCCTAATTAATTCGATTCTTTATTGCTACTACAAGCCAGTTCAATCTGGTTTCCACTACATGAAACCAGAGGGGCAATTCTGGTAATTTTAAGAATGTTCACAGTCTGATCTTAGGTTCAATCTGTCAAAATACCTCTAATTTCCCTACATTTTTGACAAGGTTTTGACGTTGATTGTCGCTGAGATGATATTGCGACTAGATTTTGAACTTGGCCTTTAGATGTCGCAACTTTCCGTCAGATGAGCCTTCGGCTTGTTTGCTATCAATAACATAGATAACTAAAATAGGGCACACCTAGTAAAACAATCAATGTATAAACCATCTCCCATTGTAAAACAACTTTAAAAAACTCCCAAGCCCTTTTAAAAACCATTGTCCTCGTTAGAAACGACAGAAACCTCCTCGTTCGGCATACATTGCACGTCTCTATTGCTTAACCATGCGAATTTATGAAACAATCCGCGTAATGTTTATAAAATATTAGAGATCACTATCACGTACTCACTTTATTAGGCCTATAACATACTGAGCGAATTTTATTGTACTAACATGTAAAATAGGCCGAAATGCTCCCAATGCTTTTTCAACTAATTCTGTTCAGAGTTCAAAGGGATGGAGATATTATTTAGAAGTATTATTGAGGGTTGTGTTGCTAAGTGGGTTATGTTTTTATGGTATAAAATGTAATATTTAAACATGTGCTTCTTGGAAAACACGCAGAGTATTTTATTCGCAAAACGACTTACACAACACAATATATCAGCCTATATTATAACTACCCACTGCTGGGACACAGGCCTCCTCTATGTGAGACTGAGAAAGGCCATAATCCACCACACGGGTCTAGTGCGAGTTTGTGGATGTCACATGTCTTCGATTTTTTTTATTCTAGGACATGCTGGTTTCCTCAAGATGTTTCCAGAGACATGCTAGAGTATCCTCTAGACATGCTAGAGAATCCTCTTTTACTTCGTAATTTACGATACGTTTACGACGCGCGTTGGTGCTAGGGCCTCTGGCTTAATTAATGTTATCCTATCCTACCCTAACTTCCTAACTAATATTATAAATGCGAAAGTAAGTTTGTTTGTTTGTTTGTTACCTTTTCACGCCTAAACCACTGAACCGATAATCCCGAAATTTTGCATATACATTGTCAGGTGTACAGAAACGGACATAGGGTACCTTTCATCCCGAAAAAAAGTACAATTCCCGAGGAAAAGAACAATGACGTTATTATGATAATAGATTTCGCCACGTGACATTCAAATCATGATTGAATTATATTAGAAACTCGAAACTTACGCGGGTGACACCGTGGGGCGCAGCTAGTTATGAATAAAACAAACTTAACATCACGTTCAAATATTTACAAATATTTAACATTTACAAACAAAGGGCATCAAAAAACTCGTCCGCATCGCTGTCAACAGGAAACGTGCCCAAAAGGCTGGCAGCATTGCCACGTTGTATGGCAATACTGATTCTTTGGCCAAAAAATAGGCCAGCCCTCTGGTCACGTGAAGAGTCGACCAACCGCTTGGCGATGTCTCGAAATACAAAGTGGGCACTCGGACCCCATGGCCCTAGTGTTTCAACCCCAAACGGCTCAAATATATAAGTTCCAAAGAGATTGGAGTATTTGCGCCGTTTGAGGTTTTCCGCACCTGCAGCAGCCGCCCCGGCACAGCTCACCGTGCTTGGAAGATGGGATGGCGCAAGGGTGTCGACACACGTTGCATCCCACACCAAAGGCCTACCTACCTTCCAAGGCATTATGGTCATTCCGTCTGGTCTCTTACCATCGTCGCGTGCCAAGCCATTGGGTTCTAAAACAGCTGGCACCCCGGCGGTGACAAGAGCACGACGAATGATGTCATTGATGCTGGCATGCCGTGCTATCCGGCCTGCGCTTTTACTGCAGAATAAGCCATGGTGTCCGAGGCAGTCGACACCTTCACCGCATTGGCAGCGATGCGGAGCCACGCAAGGGGCGCCCAGACGCAAACAAGTAGCGAGCCGGAAGGTGGTGTCACCCAGCAAAGTGCCTATGTTGGGTGACGGTAGTGCCTGAAGCCAGAGGCCCGACTCCCACTCACCCACAGCCAGTAGGCGGGCACGCTCAGCAGTATTGGTGGACGTATTAATAAGATTATTCCGTACAAACCTGCAGAGCGGCTCATCCCACTGCCTCTGGGAAAATAGGTTCGCGAGCCGATCTGTATCCGGGCAAGCCATTTTCCAGGCGTTCTCCGCGTCGGCCAAGCACGGCACTTCAGAGCCAACCAGGGAGGGGGCTAAAATCTTCCTGGTCAACTTTTCGGTGCTGTGGACAGAGGACAGGAACGCCGGTAATTTTGCGGACGCCGAGGCCACCAAAGCGGACGGGTAGTGTGGCTTGCAGCTACGCTCAGTCATCCAAGGCCACATTTGGAATTGATGTTAGTGTGCTGCGAATAATTTGGTCAATTTGGTCCAAGAGGTGTGGCTGCTTCCATAAAGGAGAAGAGCGTAGAAAATACATAAAATTTGGGCCAAAACAACAGTATCTAATCAGGGTGAATGCCGAATGTAAATTAATTTTGGAGAGTCTGTCCGAAATGTCGTTGAACTTTTTGATTTTTTCTTCGATGAAAGGAGAAAAACTATCTTCCAAAATTGGGGAACCTAGGAGGTGCAGTGAGCTTTTATCTAAAATTTTTATTTGTGGGGCTATTGCATTAAATTTCTCTAGGGTCAATTGTCTGTCGGTAATGTCAGAAAGGTAAATTTCGCATTTGGTCCAAGCCAATAGATTTAAATTCCTGTTTGAGAAGTAGTAGGTCATTCAAAACGGTGTCTACATCACTTCCTAGCGTTCCATCATCTAAATACCACACGTTGAATTTTGAATTTAGTTTTTGGATAATTGGATGAATAGCCAAACTGAAAATGACAGGCCCGAGAGGGTCACCTTGTTGGCATCCAACTGAAGATTCCAAAACATTGTCCTTATATAATAATTTGGAAGGGTGTCTGTAACACTGCCACATGAAACCATAAATTTCGGGTAGTTCATTTTTGACTTCAGCCAACAAAGTGTCCCTGTTTACAGAATTAAAGGCGTTTTTCACGTCAACCTTGAGAATGACCTCACCTTTGTTTGAGCTTATGAAAGTGGAAAGGGCATGAACGGCAGCCTCACAGCCCCCTTTCGAGCCAAAACCAAGCTGCAGGGGCTGAAACTTAGCTGTAAGCGATTCGCTATACAGCTTACAGCATATTTTGGCTGCCGTACGCCTGTAAGTGCAACCAACGGCGATGGGACGAATGCCGCCGTCCTTCTTGCGTAGGGCACATAGGTTGGCCCCGTACAAGACATCGACGACGGCCTCGTTCACACCGCCGGTGAGCATGAGGTTAATAAAGGCCGCAAGCTCCTTCAAAAGCATCACGTGATGCACTACTAGTAATCCCCGAAGAGTTAGGCAGAAGTGTACCTATAGCATCCCCAGTTTTTTATTAATAGGTTCACTGTCCACAAAGTAGACACAATAGTTAAACAATCAACATGAATCATATGTGATTCTTGGGACAGGGAATGGGTTAATATCTTGGTAAGATCGTCGATTGTTTTTTTTAGGTTTGAGCAACAAATAACGAAGTATTCCACTCAGAGCACTGATTTCAACCGCACTTGGACGAACCGCACTTGAGCACTTCCACTAACCGCACTGAAACAAAATTTTTGGCCTACTATTGTCCCAATAGCAAGCGCCTCTTCTCATACAGAGAAACACAGCAATATCTTATTAAAAGTCAACGTCTAAAAGCCTTAAAAGTACAGTTACTTAGATACACAACACCTGGAACACACACAGACAGGGACAGGGATAAAAAAAAAACATAAATTGCTTCTTATGATTGCATGGTAAGTATTTAGCATCTCATCATCTGCCTAGCCTTTTCCCAACTATTTTTTTTAGACTGGAAGCTGACCCAAACGGTCAGCTTCCAGTCTAACCGGATGCAGCTGAATAGGTACCTTTATTTCACGTAGAGCGACTGCCTATCTGACCTCCACAACCCACTTACTGGGTAATGCGATACTCCTTGGTAGGACTGATTGTCAGACTTTCGGGCTTCTGACTACCCCTAACGACTGTCAAAGATCTACGAATGACAGCCGGGACCAACAGCTTAACGTGCTTTCCGAGGCACGGAGGGGTCTCGGTAAGTAAAGATGGTCACCCATCCATAGACCAACCGTGGCAAGCGTAGCTTAACCTGATCGATCGGCCTGTGCGGCTGTTATTATTTAGCCACGAGCCCCTCAAGTATTTGGCATCTGTTGACGATAAAAGATCAAGCCAAGTAGTGACGCATATTCTGCATAGCTACCATCTTTAATGAAATTCTTAATTAAGTAGAACTGTTTTCACAACTCATATAGACGGAGAAACAAGAAGAAGAGTGTTTCTTACCTTTAATTAAATTCAAAATGGTATACCTGCCTTTGTTCTTATATTTATGTAGCTACTTTTGTTTAAAAGTAATTATGAATTAAATAATTATTGAAGATTCATTTACTTCATTGGAGGTATAGATAATTCAATTTTAACAGCTTGCATTTTAAGTCAAAAGTCCTCGAAGTACCTCTTATATATATATTGTCAAAGCCTCACTGCGGATAATATTTAAAAAAGCTTGTACTTATGTCTGTTTTTTTTTAAGGATTGCGTGAACGAAAATGTGTGGCGTTGGGTACGCTAGGTAGGTAGATAGGTGGAAATAGTGTCATTATAAAATTACGTTAATAAATACTAACCAAAGCTTTGCAGCTTGGCAGACGCAATATCTTATAATAAAATTATTTCTCTGAATAAACACTAATTCATTTCATTTTCATCAATTATTAAATTAAGATTAAAAAGCGTTTCGCAACTCTCAAATTTGTCTGTGAAAGACTCGCTTTTAGCGATAAAACCGCCCATTTTCTAAGTTTATTATAATATTATATGGCACGAGCTCTGCTTGGAGTCTCTCCTGAGGGGTAGAATCCAGAATGAGGTGATCCGGCAGAGAACCAAAGCTGTCGATATAGCTCACAGAATAAACAAGCTGAACTGGCAATGGGCCGGCCATATTAGCCGTAGAACCGATGGACGTGTTCTTGAGTGGAGACCGCGAATCGGCAAACATAAGGCAGGACCCTCTCAGGCTAGGTGGAGCGACGATCTTCGCAGGGTAATTGGCAGCTGGATGAGAGTTGCCGAGAATCGAGCTAAATAGCGTGCATTTGAAGAGGCATTTGTCTAGCAGTGGACTGCTGCAGGCAGATGATGACATGTTATTTATAGTAAGGATATTAATCTCTAGACTCTTTGGACATTATCACCCCGGCAGGCTTCGGCCCTGGCGGGCTCCTTCCTTAATGCTGACATCTCTTTGAGGTTGGCAACAGCTTTTATTATTTTACATTTTTGTTACACCTAAAATTCACCTCAGTATTCTGATGTTTTACTACACTGCATACTTTATAATATGACGAGCAACATAAAACAATAATTATAATTTAATACCATAAATGAATCATACGGTAGGTATATTCAATTTCTTAGGATGATTTATTATAGTTTCAAAGTTATAGGAGTAATATTTTTGTTAGCGAAGATTTATTGCGTCTAGGCAAAATGGAGGTGTTGTAAACTATTTTGTGCAAATTATAGGAGCTTTTTCACCTGGGTATATAACTTAGTTACTGCAGATGTCAAATTAACTATAATTACAATGTAACGATATACAATAGATACTAAAATAAAAGACTAACTAACTTACTATAAAAATAAATTTAAAAAAATAAAAAAACCAAAAGACATTTACCTAGGCGTCGAAATACTCGTCCGCATCGCTGTCATCCGGAAACGTGCCCAGAACACTGGCAGCATTGCCACGTTGAATGGCAATGCTAATTCTTTGACCAAAGAACGATCCAGCCCTGTGGTCACGTGAAGTATCGACCAGCCGGCGAGAATTGCAGATACTCAAATAAAATTACTTTTTTAGGTTAATATTGTTTTACATATACCGACGCCCCCAAACAAAAAGTCGGTTATCGTTTAACTCATTTTTACAGCAGAAATGGTTTTCTGTTTTTGTTGAATATATTTTCAACGAGTCGGAGTAATGAGGTAATTGATACATCAAACAAAAGCTTTTTTTTGTGTAATTTAATTGACAGCTTTTTTTTATTATAATTTATTTGTTTTTTTTTTTTTGAGTATTTTGATTGATTGTATGTGACGTCATCATTGATCTATGTGTGTGAAAAACCATGCAATTTAAGAAAATAAATTTAACAACAATATGATACGTAATTAGTTATTACGGTGTCATTGTGGTTATTTTTAATTGACATAGAACAGTTACCGTTTCAAAACATTGTTTTTGTCGAAAACTGGACCAGACGTGCGCTAATTTGATACATATTGCAATATTACACATATTTATCAATCAATAATTTACTTTAAAAGCCTTGTTAGCCCATTACAGTTTGAACTTACCCAAAATAATTCGACACCAACAGCTTTCTGGCGTTTCTCAAGGCACGACTTTCAATTACGCCATTAAGTCGCCAATAGAAACTTACCAAAATTAAATACGCAAAACACTTTTGTATTGACACGTAAAGATATTATTCTAGTCATAATATTATGGTTTTTTAATTTCCTTATAATAAAAATGTCAAAATCTCAAAGGAAAAACCTTTTAATTTGTAATTTTGTAATCATAATATTAAACAGACCTCCGTAAAAACAGTAGTCGTAATGTCCCCTGTATGTTCATTTACCCAAAACTAAGTTACAATCATCAAATATTTTACTACAGAAAGCAGAACCCAGAAATAAAAAGCTTAACCGAAGAAAAAACAAAGAAAAATAAATAAAACGAACATAAAAACAAGTTTTTATTCACTATTCCATCCAAAACAAAAACGTATAACATAAATACGGCCCAATTTCTGGTGCAAAACAAACGTTTTACACAATTGACACAACGCACTCCTACGCACTAAACCAATCGTAAAATGTTTATTTCTGTCGCTTGTTAGGAGTCCAATGTGTGAGAATTTCTCACGGTTTTTCCTGTCTACATGGTAACAGGCGTTTTAATACGGAATAGGGAGTCGCCCTGCGCTTTGATGTTGATGTCATAAAATGCGAGATAACTGTGTCTCGTATTTTACGTACGTACGTACGTTCAACGTAAGTAGTAGTAGTAGTAGTTTGTTGTGTCGTTGCCATAGATATATGAAAATTTCTATGGTCGTTGCTTTTCAGGCAGGTTTCGACAGCGCCATCTAGTTTAAATGTACTTGTAAAAGTGTCTTCCAAGATAATATCTTTACAGAAATAGGGCAGACGGCATTGTGTGCATGTACATAGTGGTCACTTACTAAGCCGTTGGTCCCGGCTGTCATTCGTGGATCTTTGACAGTCGTTAAGGGTAGTCAGAAGCCCGAAAGTCTGATACTAAGGGGTATTGTATTACCCAGTAACTGGGTTATGGAGGTCAGATAGGCAGTTGCGAGAGCACACACAAAAGGTCCAGTACCTTTTGTTTGCGCTGGACGAAATTTCGAAGAAAATAAATAAATAAAATAAAGAAGCAGTCTTCTTTCATTACAAATTTCGTCCAGCGGACCTGCCTCAGGAGAGTCGGATGAGAGACGTAGGCAGTGTGTAACAAAACAATACAAGAAAACGTTAATTATCATCATGATTCTCCTACCCTTAGTCCAATTTATTTCGGGTCGGCGCAACATGTTTTTTTCTTCCACACTTCTATTAGACTTTTATTAGACTACTAGCTTCTGCCCGCGACTTCGTCCACGTGAAATTTCATCCGACCCCCATTCACCCTCTTAGGGGTGGGTCGAAAAGCCCTTTTTTAGTGCACCCCTAGACCTCATAAGGAACCTACGTGCCTTTGGAATTTCTAGACCCAGTGATTTGGGCTGTGCGTTGATATGTCAGTCAGTTTCTTCTTTTATATATTTAGATTAGTCGTCATCTCGGTAGTCACCCCCTTTCTAACTATTATCATCATGCACCTCCATCGTTTGTTTGGTCTTCCCCTAGTCTTACAGCTATCGACATTCATACTCAAAACTTTCGTCAAGACATTTTCCTCATTCCTCAAACATCCATGTTTAAAATAAACATACATACAAATAACATACACATATAGAAATATGTACATCATGACTGTGCTTAGGACGGCCACCGAATGGTTTCAGTTTATGGAAGGTTGTCCCTCTGGATAACCGATTATTAGAATTTTCCACAGAGTTAAAAAGTGGAGTGTGTTTGTGGCAGATGATACTATCCGACAAACTATTGAAAGATCACTATACTATTTTAAATTATACATTTATACGATGCATCTGCCTAGCCTTTTCCCAACCATATTGGGGTCGGCTTACAGTCTAACCGGATGTAGCCGAATTCCAGTGCTTTACATGGAGCGACTGCCTATCAGACCTCCACAACCCAGTTATTGGGTAATACGATACCTATTGGTAAGACTGGTTGTCAGACTTTCGGGCTTCTGACGATCCGTAACGAATGTCAAAGATCCACGAATGACAGCCGGGGCCAAGGGCTTAACGTGCTTTTCGAGGCAAGGAGGGGTCTTGGTATGTAAAGATGGTCACCCATCCACGGGCCACGGGCAAACCCTACGTCAATTTGACACCTTACGTCAAGTCCAGCTTTATACATTTATGTGCTTAAACTATTAAATAAATAAATTGCCCAAGCCCATGTTATATCCTTTTCATACAACTATCAAGAATGACAGTTGTGATTTGAATTTTAGTTGTTGGTCAAATCGCTTAACAATTATTTTCCCTGACTTTACTATCCATAATGATTATTTCTGTCAATCAATCAATCTACAGATGTTATCTAGGTACACACCACCAGAACCAAATGATATAAACCCCAGTAGCTCATTTATGACGTTGGCATAAAATAAACATTCTCAGTTATCTAGGGAGTTGAATCTCAGCGAAACAAATGACAGTGTCAACATGGCGACTCCTGTTCATTTTGTATTGTGCACCTTTTATTTTTCATTGCAGCCAGCCACCGAGCCGCGGAGGGTAGCGGGAGACTGTGGCCACGAAATAGGGGTTTTAAAACTGACACTAAAATGAATGACATATGTCAAAATTCAACTTCGACCTCACCTGTATCTCTCTTGATAAATGGCTCTTTTGGATGTCAAATATCGTTGCATTGTCATCAGAAGCATGTTATATGACACAGAAGGTAATGTCTTTAGCGCAACTTAGGTTTTTCAAATCTAAGTGAGAAATTTAAAAAATGAGGATATTCATTTAAATTATTAGTACTATCAAGCCCGTTAAGCAAAAGTAAATGAACACGACACGCAATTTAGTAGGTACCAGTTTATTATCCCAACTGAAGTCTCAACTCAGCCTATCGCAGTCCACTGCTGGACATAGGCCTCTCCTAGGCTGCGCCACAACACCCTGTATTCCGCCTTCCGCATCCAGTCTGTCCCAGCCACCTTCTTAAAGACTCTGACTGTCTCTTTAATTGGAGTCTAAGAGAATATTGTCGATTAATATATTTGGTATGTTTTTAGTACTCATCATTTGCTTAACCTTTTCGTCGGCTTCCAGTCTAGCCGGATACAGCTGAATACCAGTATTTTACATGGAGTGACTGCCTATCTGACCTCCACAACCCAGTGACTGGATAATACGAAACCCTTGGTAGGACTGGTTGTCAGACTTTCTGGCTTCTGATGACCCGTAACGACTGTCAAAGATCCACGAATGACAGCCGGGACCAACGGCTTAACGTGCTTTCCGCGGCATGGCGGGTTTTTGATATGTATAGATGGTCACCCATCTAAAGATCAACCGCGGCAAGCGTAGCTTAACCCAATTGATTATCCCGTGCGGCTGTTATTACTTAGCCACAAGCCCCTCTAAGTTTTTAACACTCACAAAAATAATAAATTATATTTGATGCACAAACCCTGTGTATCATGCTGCCCAGGTTATGGCTGTAACCTATGTTTCATCAAAAACCATATTATCTAAAACAAAATAAAACCTATAAATAATATCAAAGAGTAACGCTACTACTTAAGGTGAATGCGCAGTGGTAGACCGCGAAATTCAAATTTTCTTACGTTTTTTGCAATTTGCAGGCCAGTGTCAGGTTGTATCTTGATAAAAATTTGATTCGCGACAATAACAGGTACGTATTTATAGAATTATAATCATTAATACATCTTTCTAAGTTAGATTTGTACCACTAAGCAGTTTTCCATAAGATATTTGTTGTCGTGGTACAAATCTAACTTAGAAAGATGTATTAATGATTCTAATGATTATAATTCTGTAAATACGTACCTGTTATAGTCGCGAATCAACTTTTGATCAAAATACAACCTGACACTGATCTGAAAATTGCGAAAAACGTAAGTAAATTAGAATTTCGCGGGCTACCCTGGCAGGTTCCTATTTCATTTTATTTATGTTCTTGTTTGGGACTGGAAGGACCATTATTTATCCAAATATATGACAGCTATTTCCATAACAGGAAGTGATCTACTAAATAATTTACACTAGGTAATCTTTGGTCTATGCGAAATATAACGGAAAAGAATTTGGGCCTTCGCCAATAAATATTTTTTTATATTGCCATTCAAAATATTTTTTATGAATTTCTTTTTCATCCCCAAATCAAGCAAAGAGAAAACACAGATCTCATGGTGAGCTATTTTTTATTTAAAAATCACGTCTTCTAATTCTGGGTGTCTACAAAAAAATATACGAAAACCCAATGAATTTAACTAGATCCCAGTCAAAGTCAAAGCATTTATTTTAACAACGGATTTCACACTCAAAAGTAACCTTGGACTTCCCTACTTCAGAACCAAATCAAAAGCGGAGAGCCCAATAACTCTCACAATAACAAAAACATAAATTCCGTCTCTCTCGTAGCCCCATCCAAAGAAATGGCCGTCGCGTTGACGATACTCGTTCCCGGGGCAATGATAAGCGAAATAAATGAGATATCTCCGCGCCGGGACAACGTCGATACCGGCCAGAATGAATTTCTTCTCGCGAGTAATTGTATGCTGACATTGTAGGGGACAACAGTAATTTCAGTCGGGTTCAAACTCAAAATCTAAAGGGCATAATATATAGTAGGGTATGGTCCTATTATGTTTTCTGTTTGGATTGATGGCAGCTATCTATTTATATTGGTGGCATGCGCAGCCGCTATTTTGAAAGAAAAAGAAAACAAAATGGCGGACAGGCAGGTATGCAAAGCTCCATATAAAAATATACAATCCCCTTTTAAATGGCTGAAAATCAAGGTCACTTGAATGGGGACTGTGGTTATGAGAAGGTGTAGTGGTTGCTGGGTGAAAGTTTTTGTTTGGCAGGTCGCCCTAGACTACAGCAGGCTATTTCTAAGAACTCTATAGTAATAACAATGAAGATGCCAGGCCTTTGTTACAAAAACATCGCGAGGAAACCGGCATGTCCTAGAATAAAAAAATCGAAGATGTCACATACATCTACCATCCCACACTGGACCCGCATGGTTGATAATGGCGCACTCTCTCTCACAGAGAGGAGGCCTGTGTCCCAGCAGTGGGAACAATACAGGCTGATTACGTAAGGCCTTCGTTATAACAGTTGGTTCTGGTCATCATCTGAAACCCAACCGACGGCAGCCATCGACGCATTGGCGGCTGTCGTCGAAAATGTGCCGCTCGTGTGTTTGAGCACCGTACTCATTTGTCGACGGCTGCAGTTGCAGAGGCAACTGCAGCCTTTGCAGTATTGACGCGTGTCACACGTACGTATGCACTCTTAGACCGATGCAAGGGGTTGACATGCTCTTGGAGGCGATGCAGGCTCAAGATGTATCAATAATGGTCACTCCTCCATGAAAATCGCAAGTGCAGCTTTAACCCCGCAGATTCAACTTCGCGTCTTTTGTTTAACCACTGACATGCTACTCAGAATATAAAGAATATAATCTCTCTGAGGATGGACGGCGCCGCCGAAGCCGACCCAAAAGAGGTGACGAGACGACCGAGACGTCGTATCGCAAGGATTGGATCGAGGTGTCTCTAGAAAAGGATCCCTGGAAGGATTTGGACCTTTTGGGCTTTTGCTTAACATTGGGAAAGCTAAGGCTGACTTTAAAAAAATCTCCTAACTATTAAAGGAGTACTGGATTTGGACCTTTCCCGTTATTTCCGAGTTTCTTTGTAACCCAATATTTCTTGTGCAAGATAGAAGTACCAGTTTGAAAGAAAGGAAAAAAATACATTTATTTGTCATTTTTCCAAGAAAGTTTTTTTTTATTCACGTGTTTCACGTACACAGCCCGTGGACCACGCGCTTTCCCTTTTCCCTTAATTTACTTACATAAAAAAGTATAGGTATTTTATTTGATACAAATACGCGATGTCAAGGCAAGATCGCTAGTGCCACGTGCGTGTTTGCACGTGACACGTATGGAATTATTAACGAATCAAGATGATACTTAGCTGATATTTAGGTACTTTTAGCAGGTGTCTAAGGTCAGAGAAGGATTCTTCATTGAAATAAAAGGCTAGCTTTTTGTCCAGGGAGCGACACTAAGCTTTACTCCCAGACTACTTTAGAATATGCTTAGGCCTCAATCGAAAAGTTTTTTGAGCAGGCGAAAGACTGCTGCACTATGAATTAATAGAGGCAAACTTCTTCTGGATAAGCTCGCTCCATCGTCGACTTTGTCTCTGTCACCTTTGACCTAGACTAGAGCCAAGAGCAAGTCCATTTCAAATATAAAAAAAAAGGTTGATACCGATCTTTATGAAGCGGAACTGGGTTCCTCTTCTACCGTAATTAGAACATGCTTAGACCTCAGATTTTTTAAGGACAAACAGCAAGCGAAAGACTGCTGCACTATTAATTAATAGAGTATCTACATACCGACAGCAATTTTCAAACTTTCTGGGAAACAACTTTCAACTGCCTCTAACGACTATCTTTGATATTCATAGAACAAGTTGGACCGACTGTTTTGAAGCACGAGTG
Organism: Hydraecia micacea; assembly: GCA_914767645.1. Classification (NCBI taxonomy): domain Eukaryota; kingdom Metazoa; phylum Arthropoda; class Insecta; order Lepidoptera; family Noctuidae; genus Hydraecia; species Hydraecia micacea. The sequence continues at coordinate 3,759,057 of OU611783.1, read as the reverse complement.
GCTCTTAAAATGTAACTGTATGATATAACCCGATCAACGAGATCAGCAGGAATGCAACTGCAGTAAATACATAACACATAATCAGCCTATAATGTTCCCACTGCTAGGACACAGCTGCCTCTCGGTGAGTGGGAGTGGGCCGTAATCCACCACACGGGCCCAGATGTTTGAAACCAAGAGCTGAAATTGAATGATCTGTGTGTGAGAAAACAAGTTTTCCTGTTCGCGTTTGATGAAAACCAGAAACAACAACCTGGAGAAAAATTATTTATGTAGGTACTAAAATTTATTCTGGAGTACTAGAAACTTCAAAGGCACATTATAATAATATAAAACAGAGGGCTCTAAATTATGAAGCTACTTTTAGTTTTCTGAACATTGTCTGTCATTGCACCGAGTTTTGTTTAAAACACAGATTTACGACTACATTGTTTTGAGGACCGTTTGCATTACTTTATTCATGAAACGATGAGACAAACAGATAGCTGTTTTTATTATTATTGTATGTAGAACAATGCAGGTTTTATAGCGTCAATGATTTGCACGTTCAATTGGCAAACGCGGGGTGGCTGGGAATAGATGGACGAGAATGGCCGAGGATGGGGCTCAGTGGCGTGGCGTGCAATTGGGGAGAGCTACGTCCAAAAATGGACTACGATTTGTTATTGATGATGATAACGACCCTGCACCCTTATTGCGTGACACGCTTTCAATTACAATCTGAATCATTTTGAAGGAAATTGCTTCATATGTTCGAAAAATTTGTCTGATCAACAACGTAAATGAATGCCCTTGAACTTTTAAAATTAAAGCCATTGCTACTGTAAGTTAGTGTGTTACGCAATTACCCTGCTTTATCTTTTCTTCTAACAAAAGCTTTTGTTGGTCTCATGTTATACTACATCAACCATGGCTTATATTTTCTGAATCAACGTTCAGCAATCCCAGACGGAAACTGCTAAATCCTGTAGCTTTGCCAATTTATTTTGCAGTAGACGATCAGTATAATTAAATAAATAATATTGCAGAATCCATTTTATGAAAACGTTTTTGCTTTGAGTCAGGATGAATACTCTAAATAAAAATAGAAATTTATTCATTATCTCATAATATACACCGTGTTCTTCACGTTATCCATAAACTTTGTCAAACGCTTCTATAGCTTTTACAAATTAAATCTAACAGAGGAAGAAGTAGGTACTTAAAAAAGCTTCATTACAAAGATAATTGTAATTTCATTTTAAGAAATTGAATTGAGCTATGCAGTAAGGAAGGGTCTTAACTTAATTTTGACAAGTTTCAGCCCGCCAAATCTTATGAATGAAAATACGCCGTTGCCAATTCGGCTAAAGGGCGCATATCGGGTGATTTACGTCAAGGTATTTATTTTGTATGAAAATTAACAATAAATAAAAAATAAGAATTCATTAATGTCCATAATGAAAAATGCTTATTTCCATGGTCTGAGCATCTGGTCGAAGTTTATGTATATCGTCCGGAACACGGTGTATATTTATTCAGCACAGACTAAAAAGTACAGAATATAATATACAGCAGATAAAAAAATAAAAAGTGTGGACAAATTATAGGTCAAAATAGCACAGAATTAGCAGGATCGCGAAACATGGAAGGAGTGGAGGGAGGACTTTGCCCAGGTCTGGGACAGCGTACGGTAGTAAAAAAAATTTTTTTTTAAATATGCGATGTAAGAAATAAGTAGGAAAGTGTGCCTCACGGGTGCTCTAAAAATAGCAACGGCCTCAGATTGAAAAAATAACTATTCTGTTCAATTTCTTCTAAAACCAGCTTATCTAAAAACTCGGCCTAACCTCTTATCAAAGTTCGAAACTATTCCTGTCTAAAACCATCACAAAAAAGGTACCAAGCTTTAAGTCAAGCGATAAGGTCAGTACGTTTGTTGAACAACTTGAAAAGTTTCCCAAACTTAATTTCCCTTCGGCTAACTTCGGGGAATCTCGGCTGTAAATCTCATCAATTTGTTGGGTATGACTGTCGGTCGATCGGGCCCGAAGGGAGTGTGGCCAGGCTTCTTTTATTGAATTACGTTCGAATTTGGAACCCTTCAGTTGGCGGGAGATTTTTTTTACTTGTACGTGACCCCTCCCCGATAGAGGTAAAGTATTTATGACCCTTTATTTAAGTAGCCTAGAGCTCTTGTTTTTTGGGAAGGTTACCTGTTTATTTTGAGAATTTAACTACTTGGAAATATCTAAGATTTTATGGGAAGAAAGAATGCCAAAACAAGCCTTTATTGTTTTTGGGGTATGACCAATAGGCTTTCTGAAAGAACAGAGTTCTGATACCAGGAGCATACATAATCTGCATTCGCGATTTAATTGCCAAAAATGTAACAAATATGAGTTTATGGAAAAATAACTTTAAATCCTACAGAATAAAGTTCAGTTTACGCTACAACTTCAAACACTTTCTTCAATCTTTCTTGAATCATGTGAACCTACGGAAAATTTCTACTCTGGGGGTTATAAAAAAAATCTGCTATCAATTTCCTATAATCGCGGTCAAAATATTTAGGAAAAAGCAAATTTTTTTTTTTTTTATAACAGTTGAAAGTCTATCAAGTATCACCAATAATAAAACCACGAACCCTAATTACAACTCCAACAAACATTTCGATAACAATCTTATAATTTCTATAGAAATTAGAATCTATATACATAATAGAGAAGACCTAAAACAATAATCCCTCTGAGCAGAACGATCTACCTCCCAGTTATTATAGACAGACAAGCGTCTGTTGTCTCCCAGGACCGTCCGTTCCTAACCAATTTAACGAATCCCAAGAAATATCCCTAATTCCGTTGGTTCATCTGAAATTCCAATGGCTTTGAATTCCGAAATATTGCAAGAAATTAACTAAGTAAATATCGCTCATAATGAAAACGCCCTTTGTTTGTACAGATAATTGGCAACGATAATAGATACGACATGAAAAGCGAAAATTGAAATAAATTAACGAAATTCCTTCTAATATTCGAAGAGGTCTGTCATAAAGTGTTTCTACTATCAACTTTACATTGTGGACTGAACTTTAGGGTATTTAATTTACGATGAAAGGGTTACTTTTTGACTTTGGTACGCAAGTCTCACGTTGTTTTTAGGGTTCCGTACCCAAAGGGTAAAAACGGGACCCTATTACTAAGACTTCGTTGTCTGTCCGTCCGTCTGTCTGTCTGTCACCAGACTGTATCTCAAGAACCGCGATAGCTAGACAATTGAAATTTTCACAAATTATGTATTTCTGTTGCCGCTATAACAACAAATACTAAAAACAAAATAAAATAAATATTTAAGGGGGGCCCCCATACAACAAACACGATTTTTTTGCCCTTTTTTGCTCGATATCAATAATGGCAACAGTTAGGCACGTGAAATATTCACAAAATACTCAGTTGTATTTTTACTTTAATAATAAATAATAAAATTAAATAAATATTTAAGGGGAGCTCCCATATAACAGACGTGATTTTTTTTGCCGTTTATTATTCCTTGTGGTACGGAACCCTTCGTTTGCGAGTCTGAGTCGCACTTGGCCGGTTTTTTATTAATTAACTGCGTTGTACGAGTGCGTTGCTAGCGTGAATCCGAGCGGTTAATAACGTTTTTAATTTCATGTCTTTATGTATAGTTGATACGTGGAAATTTTATTTGTTCTAAACTTATGAATTCGTTTTACCTCTGGTGGTTTTGTAGGATGTGTGTGGAATACAAGAGTCCTGTTTTCATATTCCTTAGGTAGGTACTGGAATTAATTAGATGTGGTTTCCTGAATTGCGTTTGAAAACTATACCCATGTGTTAATTGATAAATTCATAAAAAACAACTTTCTAAGTTTAAGACACCACTGTATTGTGAAGGTAATGGACGTGACTAACGAACTAAACTTTTCTGCAAAATTATAGATGACTAGATGCGCCCCGCGGTTTCACCCACAAAATAGTTGTCTGGCATTTTTTCTGAACTGGGCCTTTTTGGCGCAGCCGTGAGGCACACTTTCCTGCTAATTTCTTACATGACATCGGAGTTTGCACTTTTGAAGTGGAAACTTCTTCAAGGGCGTTGGACATTTTTTGAGATGGGAAAAACCATTGAATGCGCGGCACTGTTATCGTAAGCGACACCGCTTCGGTTGTGTTCGGCTGTCCTCGGGATGTACTCGGTTTTAATGTATTATTAATGTATGTTTTAATGACGGCAAACTATTCCGTTTGTGTTTTGTTTTCACTTCTGTCGGCACTCCCGTAGTGCCACTATTTTTTATTTACTCTGGTGTACTGTATGTCTTTTAGTCTGTTCTAAATAAATGTATTTTCTTTTTTCTTTTATTTTCGATTCCATGGGAATATCGGGACCAAAAATATCTTATGTCGTAATCCAAGTCATGGTCTACCCATGTGCCAAATTGTATCCAGATCCGTCTAGCCGTTTTAGCGTGAAAGCGTAACAAACATACAAAAAATCAAAGCTTTCTCTTTATAATATTAGTTTAGATTATTAAGTATAAATACTGTTTCGTGGAAAGGCACATTTTAGTGCTATTTTCTGTTACTTTATCCACTAGATATGATTGATTATAATTATACGGGCATAATCGAAAAATTAACATTCACACTATACAATATGTAACATAATTAACGCAAGACCTCATACACCCCAATTAGAATATCGAGTTCAAAGCATAATTCAATGACCAAAACTTTTTTTTTTATATCAAACTATTTTTATTAAGGAAATCGTGTTGACTTTAGCAATACTTCATGCGTTTAAAATTGTGTCTTATTGCCTTGAAATAAGATTGATTTTTCTTTGATTCAATCGGCGGTCAGTATGGCAAAATACATAATTTTTGAAAAAAATTGAATTTTAAAAGTTACTGAAATCTATACAATAGTAAATTATGAACAAATTACTTTCAGGACTTGCGTTCATTCTGTTACACCTTGTATATACACTGCTCTCAAAACGGTGAAGGAAAACATCGTGAGGAAACCGGCATATCCTTGAACAAAAAATTCGAAGACATGTGACATCTGCCAACCCGCACTGGGCCCGCGTGGTGGATTACGGCCCACTCCCTCTCACTGAGAGGAGGCCTGTGTCCCAGCAGTGGGAACATTATAGGCTGATTATTTTATGTATAAACAGAGACCTACTCTCCTTATCGACACGTGTCTGCGGACTAAGTAGGTGTACCTAATCCACAAACACAACATGGAACTTATTGCACTTTACTGATATACCACTAAAATCCAATAAGTACGATGTCATTAATCGATATGATAAACGATCTCTTTTAGCTTCATTATCGATGAAATTATTTTGTTTTACCCATTTCCTGATTAGCCTTTTTTGTGTCCCACTGCTGCGCAAAGGCCTCCCCTTTTTTCTTCCAGACCTCCCTGTCTTGTGCGATCTCTGGCCATGTTGGCCCTGCGAATGATATTAGATCGTGACGCCACCCTCGCCTTGGTCTACCTCGACGGCGATCGAGGTAGATTGACTTAAACCTTCAAAATTACTCCTATAGCAGCTATTTCTTTCATTAGTGCAATCAGAGGGGCAATTCTCGTAATTTTGAGAACATTCATAGTCTGATCTCGGTCTCAATCTGTCTAAAATACCTCGAATTTCACTACATTTTTGACAGATTTTTGACATTGATTGTCGCTGAGAAACAATTATAATGAAGAAATGTTCTTAACGTTTTAGACCTTTGTATCCTGCTTATGCGTACGAAGTTTCATTAAAATCGGTTCATTAATTTCGAAAAACAAGAGCTTGAAAGTTTATATGAAATACCGTACGTCGTAAATGCTCTTAAGGTAAAAAATTGGGGGGCTCTAGAAAAAAAAAAATATACTCAAAGTAGGCGATGGGCAAAATAAGGTTGAAAACGTATGGTTTAGATGGAGAAAAGTTTTGCTCCGTAAGTGCGCGTCAAGTGACGGCTCTTTCACTCATACCTATGTAAAAGTCTCTTTAAACCTATAATTATGTGCCATATTGAGGCCTGGCTACTGTACATTCATTTTAAAATCAAGTCCAAAAACATTTCTACAAAAAAAAGACATTTTACCACAGACTTATTACCTTTAAAGATTCCCATCTTTGGTCTCACTAAAATCTTGACAAGCTCACGTACCTTTTTTATTTCGCGACAGCAGAGAAATGATCTAAAGGTACTCCCTCAAGTTGATAACTCAATTTGTCGTTTCTTGCTCGCGGCGGTAAACTTCGGAGGGATTTATCTTTAGTCCAAGCTTAGACTAAGACCACTAAGACAGATCCCAGGTGCAATCTCTGTAACTATTGTAAGGAATAGAAATTTATAGTCGGTCTTGTTACTGTGGGTGGCTGTTACACCGTGATGCTGTTGGGGAACATTGAATATTAATATTTTTACGTCTGTATTTACAGAGCATTGAATTTGACCAGATTGTCGTCACCCCACTGGAAAACGAGATTTAAGGTCGAATTAATTCGCTCCACCATAGATTATCTAAGACTAAGACTATTCTACGCTTCCAAAATTAATATTTACGTTGGTAAGCTCCTGTCCTTACCTACGCCATTACGATTTCTCATAACATCAGGTACCGATCAAACAGCTGCGAGCATTAATTCGATTACGGTGCGGTGTGACTCGGCGGTCGTGGCGCCGTACTCAGTCAATTGGTGAATTTGGAATGCAAATTCGAGACTTGACGTCGTGTCGGGTCCATTCCTTGGCTGTACAATACGTTCAGTTCCGACTTACAGACGGACTTACGGCCGATACAGAACAGATTGCTCACTTCACTTCCTCTCTGTTGTTTGGAATTGTTTAGAGCTCCAAATTACTGATTGATGATTATGGTTCAATAGAACATAGCTGTACTTTTGCACTTACTTATACAACATTTAACTGTTTCTTTAGAATCGTTTACTGAATCGATTTCTGTAATTTTTTGTATAGGTTATTTTTTATCCCAAAAATAATTGAAACTACCTGCGTAAATTAGTCACATTTCCGCTGAGTAAAAACAAACCAAAATGGCCGAAGTACCTACTACGCTAGGCCCTTATACACACGTATGCGTGCGTAGATTTATAATGTGACCAAAATTTTCTTCCACAACCAGTACAACTAATTTTGTAAATAAACAATGTTTTTTTAGATTATAGTAAAAATTCGGTGTATGAATTATGATTATAACGGAATATTCTAATTGGGTTGTTTGGTGGGGCATGTTATAAATAGGTGCCTTTGATTATTTGCGATGTATCTAAAATTGGTGTTTCTCAATGACCCGATACCTACCATCAATAAATGTATTGTTTTTTTTTTTTCACAAATCAATGCAATTTTTGTAAGCATTTCCTGAAACGTGCCTTTTTAATCAAAATATAAAGTAAGGTTGCATACATACCACTTATAATCCCTCTAAAATAAAAAGTCACATCGTATAGTGTGGTATAGTGGTGAACGCTAAACGCGAGCTCGTATCTGGTTTAGCAATGTTTATGCAGTTCGCCGTCGTGTATATCTATTGCATTAGTTGAACACAAATTGAGCCGAGTACTGGTGAAGCGAGTAGTGATTACAATTTGGGGAAGAAATTAGTGGTGTAGATGGTGGTTTGGAATCTTAAAGTGGCAATTAATATACTCAAGGACAAATGCATTGTATATCTTCGTCGTCGAACTGCCAAATTGAATCCGATTCCGATTGATAATGTGTTACGCAATTGCCCAGCTCTTCATTATTAGGACTTATACCAACGACTTCGAACGTACATCTAACTTAGGGCTGATTATTGGTTCGACAGATAACTTTTATTCGAAAATAAAATTGACGCTTTTGACAGGTTTTACAAAAACCCAATCAACTAATATAACTAAAACTTCAATCAACTCAGCCTATTGCAGTCCACAGCTGGACATAGGCCTCTCCCAGGCTGCGGCACAGCACCCTGTCCTTCGCCTTCCGCATCCACTCCGTCCCAGCTACCTTCTTTAGGTCGTCCGTCTATCTAGCTGGGGGGCATCCCGCACTATGCTTGCCGATACGCGGTTTCCACTGTAGGACTCGTCTGCTCCACCGGCCATCGGTCCTAAAAGAACTTATTCTACTTTAAAAGTCTTTTAATAAAGTTATTAGATGATAAAAAATTAACCCACAGTGGAAAGATTTGTATATGTATTTTTTATTTTTATTTTGTTTTATTATGAATTATTCACATTACAATCTAGCCTATTAGCTAATAAGTAATTTAAATATAACTTAAACTGCTAAGTATCTATAATATTAAGAAATCGATTCACGTGTTCTGTGTAATAGTCAGCACTTGCGATGTAGTTTAAAGTTCACTCACACTGCACTAAACTAACCCCCTTATTAATAAACGTATTATATCAGATCAATTGTTACACATCGATTTCTCTCTTTCAGTCGTCAGTAATTTGACTTTCGAAAGAAGAAGACAAAGCGTTGTGACGCTAGACAACCTTTATTAGTAAGGGGGTTACTTAAAAGGTTTTAACCTTTTTAGTCTTGGCACTAGATCAGTGTTGTCGAGAAGTTGGATCACCTCAACCGTGTATGTATGTCGCAGGCAACTGGTTACATTAGCCGTTTAGTTAAACGCCTAGCCTTTTAACTAAACGGCGGTCGTTCAACTAACGGCCTGAATGATATTCAATATTGAAGTTTAGGTTGTAACTGTAACCAATCACGCGAGAGCCGAATTACTAAGCCAGGGCACTCCGACCAAATGGGTTAGGTTAGGTTAGAACTGTGATCAACCGCGTGCGAACAAACAGAGCGAAGCGAGGCGAGCACTACTTCCAAAGGTCAGGCGGTTAACTAAACGGCTAATGCGACATGTATATGAGCAGCAGTTTTGTGAACGGGTGTACATACAGTACCTCGTAGTTGTTCAGTTCAGTAGATTGGTAGCTGAGCGTTTGTTGGTTGTTATGCATCGCTCGCAAATACACGTTATTTGTTCACTGCATAACGGCGTACTGTGTAAGGATAACCAGACCAGTAATAGTAGTGCAGTTGCTCTTTACATCCCAAAAATCAAAATCAAAATATTTTATTTCACATAAACCGACATGGGCATGACTTATGAAACGTCAGAAGCTAGGTGCACGGTTCCAATTGGTCGTTTCCTATGGAGAAGAACCGGCAAGAAACTCCACGGTTACTCTTTTAAAAATAAGTGCTTTTGAGAGTTTGGTTCTAGGACATGCCGGTTTCCTCACGATGTTTTTCTTCACCGTTTTGAGAGCAATGGTGATGATATAACTTACACAAAGTAAAACGCCTGACTGGGTTCGAACCTACGACCTACACACGCAAGTCGCGGCCGTGACCACTGGGCCGCCACTGCTTACTTATTTTACCAACTGATGATAATGCTGCAATGTCTGCCTCAGTTAACCATAATTATATTGAACTAGCTTATGCCCGCGACTTCGTCCGCGTGAAATTTCACCCTCCCCCTTTTCACCCCCTTAAAGGTTAAATTTCCAAAAACCCCTTCTTAGTGCTCCCCTACATTATAATAGGAAGCCGTGTGCAAAATTTCACATTCCTAGCCCCAGTAGTTTCGGCTGTACGTTGATATGTCAGTCAGTCAGTTCTCCTTTTATATATATAGATGTATTTTGTTTTTGTTTAGCCTATGCTGTCCTACTGCTGGGCAAAGCCTCCCCCAAGTCGTTCCAGGGACTCCTTTCCCGCGCCACCTCGAACCAGCCCTCGCGGTACGCGTCCAGGTCATCTCGCCGCTGCTTTCTGGGCCGACACCAACAAAAAAAAACAACATGCCAATTTTTACCAAAAACAACCCAAGACTGTAACATTTCAATACAAACATCCAGTATTCAACTTTCACAAACAATATTTACTTGAAACTTGAAAACTAACAGAACGAAACATATGTATCTCACTGCCCGTATGAATGCGATACAGCAATCACGCCTCAAAAGCGCGGAGCAAACAAAACACTACACTAACTTTACATACACGAACACTGGCGATTGGAACTTGTCCAAAAGCAGGCTGTATCTCATTGTTATTAGCGGTTTTTATGGGTTTTTGTAACGCGATGTACAGACGCTAGGACATCAAGCTACTACAATCTGTCACTTTCTTTAATGATAAATGATTTTATTTTTGTAAGTAGGTTTGCTCAAACACTTTTACGCGTCAATCATATTTTTAATAAAAGCTAGATGAGGCCGGCGTTTCCGATCTAACTACTCTGAGAAGAAAGGCCGAAACAAACTCAGAGGTCACAGTCTCTTTTAAAGTCCAGACATAATCTTGGTCAGGTTATATGAACACCATGTAGCTCGATGTCTGAGATGGTCTTTTGAGGAAACAACCACACAGATTGAGTGGACCTGTCCAGTCAGTGCACCCATTTGTCAGAAATCGCGCAGCTCAATTCAAAACTTAAGGAGCTCAACGATTCGACGAAAAATACCAAAGAAACGACATTTGGGTAGGCCACATAAATTACTCAAACTGCCAGACTATGACAAAAACTAACAGAACAAAGAGAATAACATAAATTAAAAAAAAATGACCCACATTGTCTTCACATTCACAATAATGAAAATAATATAATACTTTACAAAGTAAGCAAGTGTCATTGTTTATTATAAAATTAATTAATGTCAATGTGTATATATAAAAAAAAAATATTCAAAATGCAAAAGTTGGAAGCAGCTCAATCCCAAGCTTTTTGTCCTCGATATAATCTTTAACGGTTTAATTGGCTTTCTGGCACAACTTACGTTTAATGAATGATTTGAATTTATTAAGGATCTTGAACGTGGCTTGGTAGTTTATTATAAAAGCACATTGGCATCTGAACGAGCCACCTATTTTCTTGAGCCTTGTTGTAGGTACAACTTTGTGTTTAATAAAAAATGAATTTATGTTCGCATAACTCGTCAAAATGTAGGGAACAGCTGATTTTTTTTTCGCGATTTCAGGTTTGGTCCCATAGTAAAAGTTGTTCATAATGATGAGTACAATCTCCCATTTCGATTTGTCGCATGTTTTCAATTTCATCCTGTATTTCACACAGAGTGAAAGATTGTTATAACATGGGATTCAATGGAAATAGCAAATGGGACCCATCGTTAATACCTAAACAATGGGATTCAATACTGGGATCCAACGAAAATAAATCGAATTTAAGGGTGTGGTACAGAACCACTTTCTCCATGGGACCAACATCGCAATCGCGAAAAAATAATCAACTGTCAGACACTGTCATACTTTTGGGTCGCGTAGGTATTAATGTTTCGTATCGAACAGCTGATTATTTGATACGCTGTATAGAAAATCTTCTCTTTTTATTATATTCAACTCTGCAGATCTTTCGAGAGGTATAGATATGAAAATGAATCTTAATTATTATCAAACTACGGATTATAACACCTGATATTCATCATTTCAGCCGAAAGACGTTTACTGCTGGACATAGGCCTCCCCCAAGCACCTCCACTTCGACCGGTTCTGTGCTTCTCGCATCCAACGGGTTCCTGCGGCATTCACAGGTCGTTGGTCCACCTTGTTCGAGGCCTTCCAACGCTAAGTCTTCCGGTACGCGGTCGCCACTCCAGAACCTTTCGGCCCCATCGGCCATCTGTTCTAAGAGCAATGCGCCCTGCCCACTGCCACTTAAGTTTGGCAATTCTTCGGGCTATGTCTGTTACACTTGATATTATGAGATTCTAAAGAGCATTAATAGCAATCTCATCTAGACATCTTCCTTTGACAGCGCGTTTACGTTTGAGTGATTCCGTTGCATTATTGCACCTTTGGTACGTGTTGCCAGGTGTCGGTATTTTGCATAAGAATCAGTGCTTATTTTATTTTATCCAGAAGCTGGAATATTTACCATGTCAGGCTGTAAGATAGAACGAGCTATAGTTACCCCCACAACATTTTGAAGTTTGACGTTCTTTGTATACCTATCATCTATACTTATAATAAATCTGTAGAGAGGTCAATTCTGTACATGAAATATATTTCCAAAATAACTATCAGCGGGTGATTAGTGATCGATACTGACGCCAAAAATGCAATCAGTAAAATTTTTGTCTGTCTGTCTGTATGTTCTTTATAGAAACAAAAACCACTCAACGGATTTCAACGAAACTTGGTACAATTGTTTTTCATACTCTTGGGCAGGTTATAGTATACTTTTCATCACGCTACGATCAATAGGAGCAGAGCAGTGAAGGGAAATGTTGGGAAAACAGGAGAACTTACTCCATTTTTGAAGCTTCCGTCGCGTGTGCAGCCTTAATGGTTAAAGCTACACAGAAATCATGTATGACGAAAATGTTCTCCTTAAAATTATATAAAAAATATTTCTCGACAGCAAATGTCTATCTTTTATGGTTGACTCACAATAATACGTGTAACTCCCGATAGCTTAGCAGTTCGGAGCTTTCTGATTATATTTGTATACTCTTACGTTTATAACACTCTCACTCATCCCTAATTAAAAAATGTTAACATTATTACCTATTTAATAAAAAATAACCATAGAAATCGGTACAGAAACACCAAAGTTATACATGAAATACGCTAATAAGCCATCGCGCGTGAATACTGAATCATGCTATAAGGATTATTTTTGTGTAACGGTCGCCGCGCTCGACGCGGCTCGCGGCGGGAGGTATAAAAGGGCGGGGGATCCAAACGCGAACTTCACACCGTCCAGCAGTTCATGAAGCGCCTCGCCAAGCGTTTCTTCGACTCTGCTATAAAGCACCCCAATTGCCCTGATTGCGGCGGCCTCCCGATATACTCCCTCCCGCATAAGTAGGATTCGCCGACCAAGGCATACCCTCACCATCCCCGACGACGCCACTACCCTCTTACAGGAGAGCAGGAAAGCCACCAGCACCATTAAGAGACACAAAAACACGACCCGACAACCGTCCTTCCGTCCTCGCCGTCGAGGACGCCCGTCGCGACGCCCCGTAAATTCTCCTCCCCGACCCTTGCTCGAGCCAGCCCGCGCCGCTGAGCCTGTAGTATTAAATTCGCCCCTAAATAATTCCGATCCAGCCTGTCCCTTGCTGCCCCCCCCCCAGCGACGCCCTAAGCCGAGGTCCGTACCCCACAGGGGGTGCCCTTAGCGTGTAGTCGCTTAATTTTTAAGTTTTTTTTTAAGCCCTGGCTGGAGGCCTTAATTTTGAGGCATCCACAGGCAAGCCCGGTTAAACAGACGACAACCTCATAGGTTGAACTGCGAGATGCCATTCCCAAAAAAAAAAAAAAACGCGAACTTCATACAATATTTGGCTGTTGATGCGAGTAGACGTTCCGAGCATTCGACCTTATTGACAGACAATATTGTTTATCAGCGCGACTTTTAGTCTTTAAATTAATTTAGTTTATTTAGTTTTCTTTTGTTGTTATTAATTTTATAAAATAGGTATTAGTTATTTTGGTAGTGTATTATATTCGTTCAAATTACAAATTATTAATGTAGTAATTTCGTTGTATAGGTACTTAAGCCTCATGTGAACGTGATCTAAACAATATTACCAATACATTAACTTAATAACACACAAGGAATTACACACTGACGGAGTTGCGGGCACAGCTATCTATATCAGTGGCGAAGGGTGAATTTATGACAGAGGTAGGCTGGAGCAAAAAAAAAATACTAAAAGAAAATTACAATGATGAATTGACTATAGAGTGGTTATGTTCTGAATTTTCGAAGGGAAGCCGGCGGGAATCGAGTTGTATGGTACCTTCGCCACTGATCTATATCTATATATATATATAAAACTCTTCCGTTACTGAGTGACTGACAGACAACGCACAGCCGAAACTACTGGCAGTAGAGAGGTGAAATTTGGCATGTGTGTTTGTTGGGAGGATTAAGCTACCACTAAGAGAGGATTTTTGGAAATTCCCTCCCAACGGGGAGAAAAGGGGGATAAATTGTTTTTTTCCGGAAGTCATTATTCCACGCGGACGAAGTCGCAGGCAAAAGCTAGTAACTTATTAAATTGTTAATGTCAGAATGCATCGAATGAAAAATGCTATTAAAGGAAGAAAATAAGTTTATTTGCTCCTAACATGACGCATAAAATTTAAGATTATGTTAAGAATAATACACCTAGTCTGAATTCGCGATTTATTTGCCAAAAATGTAAACAAATGTGAGTTTATGGAAAAATAACTTTCAACCCTACACAATAAAGTTCAGTTTACGCTACAGCTTCAAACATTTTTATAACTTTTTCAATAGTGCTAGTTACTCTGAAATCAACTTACCATTAAAATAAAGTTGATATTTGTTTAACTTGAAATAATATTAATTTGAAACATAAGTTTGAATAGACTTTAGGTAGGTATTATGCCTTCGTAAAGTTTATTCAACCAATTCTAACTACCTTCTATTGTGATTTTTTTGTAGCTGGGGCCGTCAACCGTTAAAAAAGCCTTTGCCCAACCCGAGCTTATTCAAAATTTCTGCAATGAAATACTAACGAACTACCAATCAACTACTAAAAATAGTTTTAATATTCAGCAGTATTTCGAAAACTCACCTGGCAACACTGCCATCACAAAGCTTTGAAACGCGACGACTACAATATTCAGTGACATGACATCAAAGTGGAATACAGCTAAGTTGATTGGAATGTTTTAGCTCCATATCAATTAATTTGATGTATTAAGGGCTTCACACACAGCAGCTATAGGTAATGTAAAGATGAAGGCTAGGCGGTTATCTAAACGGCTAATTAAACCAGTTGGCTGCGACATATACATTATAGGCTGATTACAGAAGAAAGAAAGAAAGAAAATACGTTTATTTGCGATGAACATGATGCAATAAAGAACATAATACACAAAAAAAAAAAAACAAGAAAGGGATGGGGGAAACATGCGTCACATCCACGCAAAACAGCTATTGCTCAGCTTTATGCACCTTATGCAAGACAGAGCCCCAGCGCTGGTTTTTTTTTTCATTATGCCTTTACGAGTACAACCTCATAGCACAAATATCTGAAAGTCGGTCATAAACAAATAAACTACGCCAGCAGAGCAATATCATAATTATTTAAAAACATACATTCGCGAGTTTCAGTTCTATTTAATGTTGATTTTCTACGAAACGCTACACCTGGTATCTGCATTGCTACTAACAATTTAGACAAGAGCAATTGTAAACGGAGTAATTGTTGAAGTTCTGCAAATATTCTGCTTTTCTGTTAAGTTTGATTCATGTCTTTATTCATCTCTGTGTCTATCTTCATTATATCGGTTTTGCTAAGTAAGTGGGTTGCTAAGATGGTATTTATTTGCTCTATCAAACAAATTCGCACTAAGCGTTTTCAAATATCTTTGATAATACGCACAGCAAAAGAGTGAAACTCTCTACCTACGTCTGTGTTTCCGAGCGCATACAACCCGAATCTCTTCAAAGTGAGAGTGAACAGGCTTCTTCTGGGTAAGCTCACTCCATCGTCGACTTTGTCTCTGTCACCTCTGACCTAGACTAGAGGATCTAGTCAAGAGCAAACCCATTTCAAATTAAAAAAAAAAATGTTGTTATTATCGTTTCCAGTTGGACAGAAAGTCGTCTCTAACATAGTTGAGAAAAGGCAGGTGTTTTTTTTTAATATTTTTTGTCCAAAGATGAAAAACGGGTATCCGAAAATGCCTCATGCGTTTGTAAAATGTAATTTTAAAGATGACCAAAACGTCCTCACTGTTTTATTTATTGCTGTATGGGCCCGCTCATGACCTCGATCACACTTGATGGAAAGCGATACATGAGGTTTATGATAGAACGAGCCTTCCCAGACTATGCCTAAGGCACTGGTACTCCCACGCATCGACGAAACAGCAGGCTGCTTGACGCCGGACTCCGGTAGGAGAGTGGTCGCACACCAGGCGGGCGGTAGCCCTACCACCGCAAGGGAAGAATTGGCCAGTGAAATAAGGTGTTGGGTGTGACTGTCCAGGATGCGCCGAGCGCTCGGTTCAGTTGAGTAACTGGCCGAACAAACTGCGCTAAAAATGTAAGGTGCGCGTAGTACAATGTAAAGGAAAATTAATTGTTATGCAAACTGACAAGCAACTTAAATTGTCCTTATATTCAATATTCGTATCACAACTGCCATTCTATAACGATTTTATCGTATTATAGCTATAACACGGCAAATTGACGTAGATTGTCAATTTGCTCAACAAATTATTTTCTTGACTGTACTTACTAATAGTGTATACTTTCACGCAATCCGGTGAACTGCTATTATCATGACATTTCAGAGGAAAAAAGAAAGAGATGTTTTCTTGTAAAACCACCTTCAATTTTAATTTATGTACTCATAGGTACTTGATGACCTTGAACTGACTTAACGTCCTTGTCCTAGCCGAGTCAAGGAACTTTCAGTCCATTTATAAATGAAAATAGTCTCTAATATAATTAAACATTTACGATGCTTTTGTTGTTGTTACGAACAAAGGCAATTTCTTAAGGATAGTGTCTATTTGGGACAAGGCTAATGTTCTAATGTTGTTAAGGAGTTAGACTAGTGACAAATTGTACGTGAATGTCTTTTATTGTGTCCTTTCTCCAAAGTCTGGTATTAGAAGATGCCCCATTCCAGTGCCAAATAAAAATTGTGACCGAATATACTCGTAGTATAACAGTCGATCTATTCTATAAGGTGTTTCAAAATTAACCCAACAAACTTTAAGAGGTGGTTTAGACCATCGAACTGAACATCTTTCACTATGGGACCAACTCTGAAATCACGAAAAAAAAATTGTTGTTTCATACATTTTGGTCAAAGGTATTGAACTTTTGTATTAAACAGCTGATTTTTTTTTCGTGATTGTAGAGTAGGTCCCATAGTGAGAGTTGTTCAGTTCGATGGTCTAAAGATGGTCCAGGTTTTCTACAAAAGTCGACCTTATGTTGTGCAGGCTGGCATAAAAATAACACTGGTTGCATTCGAACATTCAAGCGAATTTAGAATGAGCTTTCAAATTATTTACAGTAGTTTTTTTGTTTCGAAAAACAGTTATAGAATGGGCGCGTTGATGGAAACACATCATCATTTCAACTAAAAGACGTCCATTGCTGGACATAGCCTCCCCCAATCACCTCCACTTCGACCGATTTTGTGCTTCTCGCATGCAACGAGTTCCCGCGGTCTTCACAAGGTCGTCGGTCCACCTTGTGGGAGGCCTTCCAACGCTACATTTTCCGGTACGCGGTCGCCACTCCAGAACCTTTCGGCCCCATCGGCCATCTGTTCTGCGAGCAATGTGCCCTTCCCACTGCCACTTAAGTAAACACGCTCGCTTGGAATAAATGTAATAATTATAACGTTGTATCATTTGCGCACCCCCACAAAATACAATCACTAGCATCAAGTGTAATGACAGCTCACTTCGAGCTAACTTTACATAAGTTTTCACGGTCAAATTTCAGATTAGACAGGCTGGTCATCAAACTTATTCTTTATATCCTTAATTATTTTATTTTAATTTGTTAATAGTTTACAATAACTAATAAAGTAAGTTTTGACATTTTAATTACTATTATATAATTATATCTCAATATTTTTCCCAAATTTTCTAAGTACTCATAAGAATGCAACGGCATTCTTATGTACTTAGAAATTTTATTTTATTTTTTTATTTTATTAAATTTTTTTTTTTTTTAGTTATTTTGGAAAACTTTAGGATTACAAATGTGTAATCCTAAAGTTTTGCAAAATAACTAAATTGAAAGGATCCCTGGATAAATTAATTTACGAAAGGACTAAAGCTCGAGAATTTAATTACACTATACGTCGAAAAAATTACACAGAAAAATTATTGGCGGAATAAACATAGGTACAGTATACTAAAACTACCGATGAAAACCCGTAAACTCAAAGTTGAACAAAATATTATTTGGTAGTTTATATAACTTTTTGCATTTTCCTGACGTTGTGAGTTCCAAATCCGCAATGTTATTATGGATCCTGAGGGACCACCCTTTCGAGACCAATATAATATTTGCGATAAATGTAAAAATCACGTAGAGATGAAAGGTATTTCTGGATCAAACTTTCTTTTAACGAGTATTTGGCACCATAATTTTTCTAGAATTTCCTACTGCTGCATATACATGAACCTTAGCATGTTGGGTACTGTTCAAGCATACTGTAATGGAAGATTATAATCATGCATTTGTTTCAAACAATTAAAAAGACCCATATATGGGTTAGTAGGTACTTATGAATTATTTTAGTGGCAAAAAAATTTGTGATATATTTTTATAACGCATCTGCAGTATTTCCAGCATAAACATCGGTCAAAGGCTATACGAGTAACAAAATAGCCCCTCATAATGATCACTACATCATCAGTACATTGTCATCATTGATACTTCTTCAAACCCTTTGAACCTTTGCGAGTTCAAATCCAAGTCGTGCTTGATGCGGGACCACGTGTACCTAATACTCCTAAAATCTTAGACTTGGCAGCAAAATCTAATTCAACGAACAATATCAGCCAAGCGCTCATTAAGTATGAAACCGTTCTTTATTTCTGTTTATCGCATTAAACACCACAGTTGGAGTTTATCAAATTGTGCTCGCGATATCGCCAATATAGCACCATGCACTTGTGCTTGGTGCTCTTGGAGCGACGATTTAACATTAATAATTGTTCCGGCAGTGTTCCAAATATGAAGTTACAGCACCAGGATTTTCTTCTCTAGCTGGTTTTGTTCTAGGACTTGGCTCATTTCTTATTCCCATCATATGCTGGATTACGTGTCGGTGATTTTTGGACATTTTTTAAGTGTTAGTGTATTGGAGATATTCCAAGAAATGTTTGTAAGGGATTCGTAGTGTGAACTTATGTTGATGTTGTCGTCGTGCTTATAAATGGTGGATTTGTTTGTTAGTTGGCAGTTAGCGCTGTTTTTTACTTTTAAGCCGGTTTTAAGACTTTCAAGTTACGAATACAAAAAAGGAGCTTTTTATTTTCCAAATGTTTATTTTCGTGGCTGGCGTGAACACATTGACATGTCGACTTCTGTTTTTTTTTTTATTGGCTTAATACTTCCTACGCATTAGGAATGTATATGAAAACAATTCACAGCTCCAAATATATATAATTTTTGGAGCAATCGACTTTGGTATTAGGTTGACAGACAAAACCTCATGTCAAAAACGATTCACATGTTTTTGTGAACGAACATTGATATTTTGTTATATCAACAGTAACCAAAATAATATTCGTTATTGGATATCTCAACTTTTACACATTAAAGTTTTCTTTATTCACTAATTTTAAATTTATAAATTCAGATGTCAAGTTATGGTCAACAGAAAAGTCATGATATATTGAGATGTCCAGTTACGGCCAATTGAATTCTGAACCCCCGAATGTAATAAGTATAGTTATCACTAAATGACGGTTACAAAAAAATAACGTTAAATGAATATGATTTGTTGCAACTTAGTACGAGACGGTATTTGTTTCTTTTAAAGTCCGTATTTTGAACGCGTGTTCAACAGTCTTTACACGCTTCGTCGGGTTCAAATACTCTTATAGTGACGAATATTTCGTACAGACGCCAGCACATCAACCTACCCGAAACTCTCAAATTTTCCTAATCAACATTGAATCTTATGCTTTAGCGACAAAGTTGACAATCTATTAAAGAAATTTGACAGATTGTAGTAGCTTGATGTGCAGGCTGCCGTCTGTACATACAAATTTTCGTTGCTTCGTGTTCTTTTACACACTTTCAATTCTAGCCCCCAAATCTTTATTTCCTCACCCCGAATCTGTACTAAAGAAAGACTTACCCCACTTTTGGCACAAAATCCTGCAGAACACCTGACATTGTAAACTTTTCAACTCCAACTGCCTGAACAAAAGTACCGGTGTAAAAAAGTGCTGAAAACCCAGTACCGTGATAAACTACAGGAGAGTTATGGCTGATTATGATAGTACTTACAGTCCTGAACGCTGTGAGCTTACAGTTGAAAAAGTACTAACAAAAGGTACGACTGTAACTGGGACTTCTGTATTTCAAGTTTTTTTATACCTTTGTAATGTTGTTAAACATATTGGGTGGGTTTAGTTTAGTACCGTGTTTAATAAGTTCCTGTATTTTAGAGGCTTTATGTGTGTTTATATGGGAGGACAGAAGTGTTTAATTGACGGAATTAAAAGGTGTGATGAATGACTATTCTGCTATAAAAATCTAGAACCCTAATATCTTGCCTGGAGGGGCTTGTGGCTAAGTAATAACAGCCGCACGGGTCGATCGATCAGGTTAAGCTTCGCTTACCGCGGTTGGTCCGTGTATGGGTGACCATCTTTACACACCAAGACCCCTCCGTGACGTTAAACTGTTGGTCCAGGCTGTCATTTTTGGACCTTTGATAGTCGTTACGGGTAGTCAGAAGCCGAAAATTTGAGAACTATTCTTAACAAGGGGTATCGTATTCCTCAGTAGCTGGGTTGTGGAGGTCAGATAGGCAGTCGCTCCATGTAAAATACTGGTATTCAACTGCACCCGGTTAGATTGGAAGCCGATCTCAACATAGTTGGGAAAAGGCTAGGCAGATGATGAACCCTAATATCTTGCCTACCTACCGCTTCAAGCGACACTTCTAGGGATACAAACATAGAAAAATTGGCAGATATAAGACCAGTTAAACTTGATAAACATAACAACTTGATAACTTGATCTGCTTGCTGTTGCGGTCCAAGGAGTGGAGTGGAGCTACTTGTGTCAATTATGTATAGCAATAAGTATAAGCATAACTGATGCGGCGAGTCGCGACAGCTCCAACAGTTTGGGGGCTATAGTAACCGACAGGATAGACAGTCCAATGATGTGGCAATGGATGACCACTCATCGTGCGTCATTCCAATATTTAAAATAAGTTGTTTTAGTGTATTTTTTGTGTAGGTATGTGTTTTTTTTTTCTTTGGATGGTAAATCATCTAATGACTCCTCCCGCTCTGGGTGGAGCGGAAGGGACTGTCAGACTCTTACTGACTAAAACCCACCCGTGTTTCTTCCTTAGCCTTTTATGTTCCGAGGCAGCGGTAACCCTTTCGGACGATCCCGCTACCCCGGTTTTTTATGGACTTATGATCTGAAATATATTCATTATTAATATTTATTATTATAACATATTCCCGCTGCTGGGACACAGGTCTCCTCTCTGTGAGAGGGAGTGTGCGAGAAAACATGTGTAGGAATCCAACATGCGTGCCACAGATATCTATAATGCGTACCCAGTAGGGGTTGGTGGCTGGTCACATGTCTTCGAATTTTTGATTCTAGGACATGCCAGTTTCCTCACCGTTTTGAGTGCAATGGTGATGAGTGGTGGTGTGGTGTTACCAATAACAAAATTTTATTATTTTGTTAAAACTTTTCCGGTTCAGCCCAAAATGTCTACTGTAAATTCGACCCATCTAAACGTTGCCATCTGTCTCGGTACAAAACGACGCCAAAGACGGACCGATGAGAGATTTTTAGTGCTTTGCAGTGTCGTGACACAAAACGTTTCGAATCCTGATTGAACTGTGCTGTCTCTATTAGAGATTTATCTTACAGCTGTCTTTACTATGTTTATTTTTAAATTGGAATTGAGGATTGCCGAAGTACATATTTGTATTGTAAAATGTGCAGTGATTCTTTACAATTGTTTTTTTTATTGTCCAGGCTTATTTTATTTTATTATTGAGAGTTGGCTGGCTTGATTACTTAATTACAAATATTTGTACACCCTCTGGCATAACATAGCGTACTCTTTATATAACATTATTATTGTATCTATGTTGAACAAATGACGTATGATTTATTACCACGCTTAGAGCCAAATTATGTTTAACCCCTCAAGCGTTACGTGTACACCAAGCGTCATCATCTGCCTAGCCTTTTCCCAAATATGTTGGGGTCGGCTTCCAGTCTAACCGGATGCAGCTGAATACCAGAGAAAGTGCTTGAAACGTCAACGTTTTAAATTACCAACTCAAAATCCTTTGACGTGACCTATAAGAAAAAGCAAGTGAACTCGCAACAAGAACTTAAAATACAAACAAAATTAACAACTTAAATAAGTTTTCTTGAAGACAGTCTTGCTAATTGCGAACTGCATGCGGTTGCGTTAAGCAGTTCTAATTATGCATGTGCCGTATTGGAGCCGTATTGTGTCTCAGAACTTCTGAACGTACCTAAGTGTGAGCAGGTTGTGAACTCAAAACTTTTGGAGCAACTGAACTGCTTCTAGAGTATGTGAATCAGGTGTGTTGGGTAATAAGATTGGGTTAATTGTAGGGATTAATCAGTGGTTGAAAGAGTGGAAATCGGCATGTCCTAGAACCAAAAATTTGAAGACATTGTGACATCTATCGAAGCACAATGGGCCAGCATGGTGGATTACGGCCCACTCCCTCTCACCGAGAGGAGGCCTGTGTCCCTGCAGTGGGAACATTATAGGCTGATTATATTATGTTATGCTAAGCAGTGGTGTAGGTAAGACAAGTAATAAATACATGTATTTATTTATTTATTCATTTACGTTGTTCGCAGAAAAGATGGCCGATTGGGCCGAGAGATTCTGGAGTAGCGACCACGTACCGGAAGACGTAGCGTTGGAAGGCCTCCTGCCAGGTAGACCGATGTCCTTGTGAAGGCCGCTGGAAGCCGTTGGATGCGAGAATCACATAATAAAATTGACATCCGACAGTTCTAGTATGGAAAAACTGTAAAAAAAAAAAGAAAAAAAGAGAGAGCTTAGATGGCGACTAACAGAGAAATATGGAAGAAAAAGACATGTTGCGCCGACCTCAAATGAATTGGGATAAGGGTAGGAGAACGGTGATAAAGAAAGAAAGAAAGAAAGAAAAAGTATTTATTGCGACTCGTATAGGATAACTAGGTGATGATAACTTGTGAAATGTCCCGTGTACCTACTTTAGGCACACCTCTGCACAACCCTTCCGGGATTACAGGCGCCACGTGATGTTATGAGTTATGTATTACTAGCAGCGCCCCACGGTTTCACCCGCATTAGTCTCGATCCCGTTCGAATAACGGGATAAAAAGTATCCTATGTCCTTTCCCGGGACTCAAACTATCTCTATACCAAATTTCATCTAAATCGGTTCAGCGGTTTAAGCGTGAAGAGGTGACAGAAAGACAGACACACTTTCGGATTTATAATATTACGAATAGTATGGATTAATACTCGTATTAGGCCAGGGGTAGCCAGAATTTGAACCTGTATTTACTCCTTCCGATACGTTATGGACTGGTAGACTTTCAATACGACACACACATGTATGTCACAACGTATTTATGTTGATTTTGTATAAGCTTTCCCATATTATCACATTTAATTAATTATCATAATTTATTATAATGGACACACACTTCCCTATGTGTTTGTTATTCCAGCGTATGGCACTCGTGAGTTGCAGCTGAAAATTAGCGTCAGATGATACACCTTGTGTTGTCATCTGACATTATGCTGAGCTGAGGCCCTTTTGGCATTATAATCGTTGTTTTCTGTTTTATAGTTTTAGGTGTATTTATTTTGCTATAATGCCAATAAACGCATTTTTCTTTCTTACTTTCAATGGAGACCTACGAAGACTTATTTCAAGAAAAAAATCATAAAGTTAACAGAACTCAACTACCATTAAAATAGTTACAATGTCACATCTCCGCCTGCTCCGTCATCTAGAAAATAAAACTTATCCAACATTGTCGGTTTATTTTCCTCACGTTTAGAACATTTTCAAGCACATGGTCACGAAAAGACAACTTATACGACCTGTGAAAAGCAAAACATGTCGTTTTCGTGGAACGCCAAATATTTACATACGTAAGTTTATTCATAAATGGAGAATGCATTCTGAAATAGGACTTTGAAAGGGGTTCGAACACTTTTCTACGGAAACTGGCATAAACATTCGCCGCCATTTTGTTTTTTTTTTATCAAAGTTTCCGCGCACTGTAAAGGTCATAGCCCACTTACACGACTCTGCTCCCACCCGGCAAAATGAATATAATTCAAATATGGGCTTTAAATATTGCTCTTTAGATATATTTTGGATTGTCATCATAAATTAGCAGACAGCTCGCTTTCAGCGAGCTTACCGCCGTCAGACTGCTCGGTAGTTGACGCCTCGCTGGCCGCACGTTGTAGACGAGCGGTCGGCGCGGTGTCCGCGCGCTCCCTGCTAGCAGTCGCCGCGCCATGTCTTGCTTTCAGCATTTTATGCACCCAAAATCTTCGTCTGTTATTTCTTGCGCTTCTCTCTTCATCCTCAAGTGCAATAGCAATAATTGCTAGTTCGCGCGTTGTGAATTGGGACATAGTAAAAAATACGAGTTGCTTTAATGGAAACCGATCGCGAACTGTGTCTATCGCGAAAAGCGAGAGCGGTCGGCGGGTGGACAGCTAGCCGTCTGCTAGCTGTCGCCGCGTGGACTGCGAGCAGTCGTCTTAGTTTAGGGCGGTGTTGGGTGGAAGCGGTGTTGGAGCAGAGTCGTTTAAGTGTGGTATGACATTTAAAGTAATATTAAATTATATGGGTAGGGGACACTTATACAAACAAGAAATTTCAAGTAATATGGTGTATAAAGTGTCACGTTTCCGATAGATTTGGAGGTAAGTAATCATTGCCATATGAGAACTATATTATACTAACTACTACAAAATTTAAACATTTTCTGGGAAAAAAAATCCAATATTAAAAAAATAACAAATATCAGTCCAGTCAGCAAAACTTCAAAAACCTTTCTGAGGAACAGCAACAGGTATAAATATCGTGTTCATAACAGCAGCAAAACAAGACACCTTTATTGATATGTCGTTTGTAAATATTAGGTCTATACAAAGACATTTAAATTTATACTTACGACAAACGGAACATCTACAAAAACATCACCGCTAAATTAAAACGTAATAGTTTTAATGTTTGACAGTTTTTCCATACAAAATCTGTCAGACGTCAATTGTAAATTATCTGTCGATTGATAAATCAGCACTTAGATAATTGTGTCAAACTATCTGACGATTGGTAGTCAGAGGTAAAACTGTGTCGTGTCATTGACTGTTATGTAATTTTTCTATATTATGCTATTTATGCTATGGCGTCATAGGATAGGCGAGACATAGGTTCACAGTTTTTCTATGTAATTTCCTCTGATAGTTTCTCTAAAGTACAGACGCCAGCACATGAAGCTACTACTATCCGTCAAATTTCTTTAATAGATTTTAAACTTTAACGCTAAAGCATAAGGTTCAAAGTTGATTGGGATAATTTGACAGTTTCGGGTAGCTTGATGTGCTGGCGTCTGTACCTATCTTAAATCTCTTTGGGTTCTTAGTTATTGAACCTCGTAACCAATGAGCAAATAAGTACTGGGGTCGTATTATGAAGTATTAATGCCATGATGATTCCAGTCCTTAAAAGGGGTGGTGCTATCGGTCATATACAGCTGCATCTCTCTCTTGCACTGGAATCATAATGGCATCAAAACGTTATAATACGACACTTTGTGAACGTGGGCAAAGCAAAAAGATGATGCAATAATCGTGATCATAGTTTCTGCGTTCACCTAAGAAAAAAAAATCGAATTGAACTGTAGCGGTATCTACGACGCCACTTGCGAACAACGCGTCATACTGACGTCACGCAAATCCTGCATCTCGCAAGCAGAGTTTACCGCGCAACTAGCATAGATACTCGTACAACAGCCCGACATGAATCATTGGACAGTAATTGCCCGCCAGACACAACACCCATCTGGTCGGAGGATCCTCCCTTTTCTATAGAGTATGAGTGAACTTTACACCCTGTTCCTCATACCTCTATAGAAATATTATAGGTACAGTATAAACAATCTACCCAACCTACTACCATACACAAAACCCATTTATAGTTATAGTGTATTCCAACAATGTTATCGCATTCAGGACAGCTGTACACAAATAGACACAGGTAAATTGCTCTATAACAACACTGACCAACACTATGATGGAACAGTTAGCGACTATTGTCCATCACATACGCTAAATTGAACTGTCCCGGTGGAGCGGGTTTTAGTTGATGTCGGAGAATTGGATACACACTAAAGGTAATGTTGCCTAGAATAGTGGTGACCGCCACATGCGGCCGTAATGTCCAAATACAA
Source organism: Hydraecia micacea (assembly GCA_914767645.1). Lineage (NCBI taxonomy): Eukaryota > Metazoa > Arthropoda > Insecta > Lepidoptera > Noctuidae > Hydraecia > Hydraecia micacea. The sequence goes on along the minus strand of OU611783.1, from coordinate 3,732,790 downwards.
AGCGCTTGTTGACACCTTAATGTCGAATTCTGGCGAAAATTATAGATTTTCATGGCGTCCGTTACAAATATGACGGAAACACACTTCTAGGAAACCGTTGCATTAGGTCAAGATTTATAAACGTTACTACTGAAAACAGTAATGTCCTGTGGATCCAATACACAACATCATGCTGAGTGGAAGCCACAGATATAGATACAGTTAGATAAAGCAGGAGCAACTACTTCGCGTGCCAAAAATCGCATCAGCTTACGTACAAAAATCGTAAGCCGTCACTTTCGCACTCAGTCCTGTGTACTGCTGGCTGGGTGAGCGTGAGAGCTGGCACTAGGCCCCGGGGGTGGAGCAAGACGGGTGCCGCACGCGGCGGCGTCTTTGAATCGATTTGATTTTCCCATCACTAAATAGTGCTTGTGACGTCATAGTATGTAGTCAAAAAATGGCACGCTTGGTTTTCATACAGATCGTGATACTTGCGATATCTAGGTCTATCTATATCTGTGGTGGAAGCCTTCTTGTCGCAGTCATGTCGTGCATCTGCCGACTACTTTTATCAGTGCTTTTAATAATAAATTTACTTTGTTTTACTAAGGAGAAATTCGAGCTAACTTGTCTTTTTGTATGCACGTGCTTCAGCGACAATAAAAAACGTCTTTCCTTTTTCTTTTCTTTACTTAACACGTACTTTGGCTTAGACATGTTCCCATCTCTTTCTTGCACTATTGTAGTGTGACAGTTGAGAGACATTATAGATAGCCCTTTGTACACGGTACGGATAAACCACGCCGTAGAAAAAAACGCGTCTTTGTGGTGTATGTATGCACATGTACGTATGTATAACAGCGCGCGGCGCACGGGCCGACGCGCGCACCTTCAGTAATAAACTAGTTTGGACGCCACCTAGTCGTTTGATTACTTTCCAAACATATCAGTCTGTCAACAAGTTTCCATATTGATTCATACAACAATGACGACCGTGCCTAAATACGGCGAATAGACCGTAGTTTTTCCCGGCAAGAAAAACATTTGTGTACAAAGAGCCTCAGTCATGTCCAAGAAAAACAGGAAATTAAATTACGCTTGTATTCGTGAAAGTGTTATACAAAGGTTTCTCCACAAAGCGAAAGGTGATAAGCCATTAACCGGAGTCGCTTCAGACTCGGATCTACTACTGCGAATTTCCTGATGGACAAATTCTAAGGTCCTAGAATCCTCGCTTGCGACCACAAAACTAACAGAGCAGTCTCTAGACAACATTAATTTTAAAAGTTTCATCTTTGGGGGAAACTATCTCAGGAAATATTTTATTAGAATTTTATTAAATGTAAAGGAAAACGGTAGCTCCTTTTTGGTAAGCTTGTGTAACGGAATTTTTACCTTCAAATAGGATAAAAACATTATTGCTTGGTTGCATAATATAGGTAATGTCTGCCGCAAACGAAATAACTCAGAATGAGTCACTATTATGTTAGTAACCAACAGTGTAATTGAGTAACACCACAAATGTTATCCATTTTGATAAGACGCAATGGATTATGAATTTCCTTCAAAATCCTTCGCCATTATTTCAGCTGAAAGACGTCCACTGCTGGACATAGGCCTCCCCCAAGCACCGCCACTTCACCTGGTTCTGTGCTTCCCTCATCCAGCGGATTCCTGCGGCCTTTACAGGGTCATCGGTCAAAATTTTTCGTATTGTGATTGAAGTGTGTTACACAATAAGGGGTGCAGTACTTCTATAATCCATAAATAGAAACCTAGTCACACCTATGCTCACCGAAGACATACCTTCCTTTTTTTAAGTACAAAATCCTGACAGCAACGCGAATACCGCCAAATGGCTCCCGCGCCTCTAACGACCAATCAACGCTGCACATGGAAGGTTACACCGATAACCTAGTCGTGTCCGCTACAGGTTTACTTAGGGTTAGCGATACTACAACTAGGTACTCTATGTAAATGTTTGCAGACAAACACCAGACAATGGAAAAAAGATGATGTGTCATTCTGCCATAGTGGTTTTCATTTCATTGTTCAAGAAGAGAAGAATTAAATTATTAGGTCAAATATAATTGTAGCGGTATCTACAACGCCACATGCGAACAATGCGTCATACTGACGTCAAGCAAAATCCTGCATCTCGCAAGTAGAGTTTTGCATCTCGCAAGAGAGCAACGCCCCGACATGAATCATCGGGCAGTTGCCCGTCATACACAACACCCGTCTGGTCGGAGGATCCTCCCTTTTCTATAGAGTATGAGTGAACTTTACACCCTGTTCCTCCCCCCTACTGGTCACTACCCCCCCCCCCTGAGACCGAAAAAACCCTCCTTCCTTCCTTTCCTTCTAAAAGAAATTATTTCTAGGACGCATTTAAAAACATCGTACTATTTATTTCAATCGTTTGACGATGACAGAGGCTTCATGAAGTTTTATCGGGCAATGGAGCGCAGCATAATAGGAGTCAAGCGTACAGACCGAGCTAGAAACATCATCTTATTTATTTATTTTATTTATTTATTTTATTTTCGCGCGAATGCACCCGGAGTGATTGGCAAAGATCGTCACTGACTGGACACCTGAGGGAGGACATCGCCGTCGAGGTAGACCAGGGCGAAGGTGGTGTGACGATCTGATAACGTTTGCAGGGTCAACATGGCCAGAGATCGCACAAGACAGGAAGGTTTGGAACAAAAAGGGTGAGGCTTTTGCCCAGGAGTGGGACACAGCACATAATAACAAAAAAAAAAAATTGTGCTAAACATATTTAGTGATTTGTTTTGCAAGTGGGCTATTATGACTGAAAAAGTCAGTGCCAAATAACATAATTCATTCACAAAATTAAACAGCTAATAACGTATTTATTACTATTAGTACCTACTTGTACCAACAGTTTGAATAATATGAACTGTAATTTATCATCAAGTGCAGCTGCTGTTGAAATTGTTAAATACAATCATATGAATATTGTGAAGAGCTGGGTTAAAGCTACGTTTGTACTGTATGTAGGTCGCCAGGGTGGGTGGATATTTTTGTCCCGATAGAGGAGAATGTAGAATATTATGGTCATTGTCATCACCCTTTGTAATTATTGAGTGATGGTTTTTAATACAGGCTTGTGGCTAAGTAATAACAGCCGCACGGGTCGATCGATCAGGTTAAGCTACGCTTGCCACGGTTGGTCCGTGGATGGGTGACCATCTTCACATACCAAGATCCCTCCGTGCCTCGGAAAGCACGTTAAGCCGTTGGTCCCGGCTCTCATTCGTGGATCTTTGACAGTCGTTACGGGTCGTCAGTAGCCCGAAAGTCTGACAACCAGTCTTACCAAGGGGTATCGTATTACCCAGTAACTGGGTTGTGGAGGTCAGATAGGCAGTCGCTCTATGTAAAATACTGGTATTCAGCTGCATCCGGTTAGATTGGAAGCCGACCCCAACATAGTTGGGAAAAGGCTAGGCAGATGATGATGGTTGGTTGGATGATGGTAATACAGGGTCCAAATTAAATTATTATTTGTTTATTTTTAGCCTGTGTTGTCCCACTGCAGGGCAAAGGAAACCGTTTTACCTATCCACTCCTCTGTATCTCGAGCTAGTGTGGACTAATCCTGTCTGTAGCGTCAGGCTCGTCCCGCCATCTTCCCCTGGGTCTGCCTCGATGTCGCCGGCCGTAAATTATAAATTAAATAAGCTAGCAAAAATATTTATTTTCGTTTTATCGTGTGTAGATATCGATACCACGTCTGCGGAGTTTTGCTAGCTAATTTAATTTGACCCGGTATATAAACATTGATTGATTTTTTTATTTTTACACATTTGGCATGTTTGCACTCTTCGAGTAAGTCTACTTTAGGGAATAATGAGTAACACTAAAAATTTTGCTAAGATACGTACATACAAAGTTATTCATATCGAAATAATAAATCTATATTGTTAAACAAAATGTCAGGTGACGGTACAGTCGGATCGTAACAGCATAATAATTTTATAAGTTTCCTATACACACAAAAATTCAAGTCACCGATTTTGTACTGAACAAACATAATCGCTCAGAATACAGAATCCATACTAATATTATAAATTTCGAAAGTAACTCTGTCTGTCTGTCTATCTGTCTGTATGTTAACTTTTCACGCCTAAACCACTGAACCGATTTCAATGAAATTTGGAATAGAGATAGTTTGAGTCCCGGGAAAGGACATAGCGCGGCTAGTCGTAAATAAAGTTGAATTTCTACTTCATTGTCATTTAGAAACAAATCCACCAAAGCTTATACATTTCAGAAATTATATAAGCTAATGAGTAGTAATAAATAAAACATGTACCTGCAAACAAATCCATACATTTGCTTGTAAATAACAACATTTTGAAGTACCTAGTACCGACTCGTCTGCCACCTAAGTTCTTTTTGAATAGCAAATTACATCTTAAATGTTCCACAGAATAGCAGCACAGATTTAAAGAAAAATAACTTTTCGAACTCAACGGAATTATGTATTCAAATATGGAATTTGAAATTCATAAGAAGTCCCTATATTTCGAAAGAAACATGGTTATTTATCGAAACATCTTTCACTGGGAACGCGCTCTAGAAAATATATATTTTTTTCTCTATTTTGTCATTTCCTCTTTGAATATTCACGTTCACAATCGTGTAGTTCGACGCGAATTTTAAAATGTTTAGCACTTTTTCGTGCAGTTTTTCAAGCGTAATAATGTTCGACGAGATGTAGTTCTGAAGTCTGTCATTTTATTTTATTGCTGTCGCCTAATGTCTTTTGAAACCGTCTGGAGTACGTGAGATCAATAACCTTCTTTCGATACTTAGTTGGGAACAAATAACATAAGTATATTGCCCTTTATTCATAAACGTTGTTTATAGCGACTGTTTAACCATATTAAAGCTAAGTGACGTTTAAACGTAAAAAAATTAATTGATTAATCACACCGAAGGCAAATGTTCGCGCGGTTGTACACCAACACGATGGACTGATCAGTATCCTAATTGCGTAACACACTATCAGTCTGAATCTGAATCATTTTGAAGGATATTGCTAATCCATTGCTTCATAATTATGTTCGAAAAATGTGTCTGCTCAATAACGTACTCGTAAATAACGCAATGAATGTTGCTGAACTGCCAAAATGAAACCTATTGCTACTGATAAAGTGTTACGCAATTACCCCGCTGGTGAAGAAATCATCGTCTAGAGGACGATGATACCTTCACCTGATCGAATTCTATACGGTGTTAAAAAAGATATTTATTGGTGCAGTAAAGAATAATCATTCACAATATTATTATTGTCAATAAAAGGTACATTAATCGCAGGAGTTGGTGATACTGTTTCCCAAACTAAGCTGTCGCTTGTATTTTGGGACACAGCGTTCAGCCGTGGATAATGTTACAATTTGATGTCTATAGGTACATTTGTTGTGAATGTGAATGTGAATACTCATCATGTTAAGGGATGCGCTGGACAGAAATCGGTGGAAGTGGATCATCCGCTCCAGATGCAACTCCGAAGCTGACCACGATCCTCAGACATGAGGCACCGACTACAGAGAGAGAGCTTTAATCATCGTTTTATAAATAAACACCAGGATGTATAAGATTTTTTTTTTGACATGAGTGATTTTATGATTTGAATATTTTTTGTTTTTGATTTCAGTGTTCAGTTATATAACAAGTTTCGACAAATACGAGCACTTAGTGTGAAATAAAATAATTGAATTTAATTTTAATTCTTAATAAGTTTTTTTTTTTTCAATGTGTTTAATTTACTAATTAAAGTTGCTAACCATTTTTTTTGTTTTTTATTTTGGTATTGACGTGAGTTTTAAAACCGTTGTTCCTAACAAGTTTGGACAAATAATTAGTGTGAAATAATAGAATTTAATTTAATTTTAGTAACAAGTTCTTTTTTCAAATTCTAAAATTAAGTGTTTAATTTATTAATTAAAATTATTAACTTTTTTCTAGTTTTCACATTTATCGGCATTACGAGCACATGGCTACACAATACAACGTCTTACTCATAGCTACAGATAAACCGGTAAAATTAGCATATCAGTGACTCGAACCCATAAGATTTTCCTCTACCACCAACTGATCAAGGCACCTAAAGAAGTATTCACTTCAAAAATATTTAATGATGCTAATGTGCGGAGTATAGTCCAAAATTACATGAGCAAGTTGGTAATATTATTCGCTGAAATATATTGTATTGATAAACATTCTAAAAGTTCTTCTCATCAAGTTTTTAATTAGTACCTGCTCAGGCTCACGTGGCTTATTCAGCTCCATATATAGTGGCGATTAGGTTATCACATGCCACAAATTCATATTAAGCACCATTTAATTATTTAATTATCGAGTGGTAAATAATAATTATTTATTTTTATTATAAGCCTGTGTTGTCCCACTGCAAGGCAAAGGCCTCCATTCCCTCTTTCCACTTTCCCGGTCTACTGCGATTGTGGGCCAATCCTTTAAGAAGGAATCCAGCTCATCCCGCCATCTTTTTCTGGGCCTGCCGTGCAGTCGATTCATGCGATATGAAATCGATATTTATAATTTACATGCTTATTAAGAAATCTTAAATACCTAACACTAAAATATATATAGTATGTACAATTTTATAAAGAGAATAAAAATGAAAGAACTCATTGAGCATCAAACAATTCTTCCGCATCGCTGGTGCTGTCAGTGGGAAAAGTGCCCAAAAGGCTGGCAGCGTTGCCACGTTGGATGGTAAGGCTAATTCTTTGGGCTAAAAAACAATCGATTTCAAAAAAGCACTACAAAGTGATAAATAACTTTAATTTCGGAAGTCGCTGTCGAGGGTTCCGCATTTTCATTTTTTGACACCAACTTCCGAAATTAAAGTTATTTGTCACTTTGTAGTGTTTTTTTTTTTTTAAGTTGGTTGTATTTTTTGTAAAAAAAGTTTTTATTTTTCACTCTTTTGTTGTACCTACCCCACACAAATTCAATTAACACTACTGCATTGAAGAATTGAAGACACCGATTAGATGAATGATCAAAATTCGCATAGAAATGCAGTAGGTACATTTATTCATATAACTTCGTACATAAGAATAATTACCTAATGTATTATATACTAAAACTTTCCTGAAAGTATGTAGATCACATTAATGAAAGAATTATCAAAATTGGTTCATTAGTTTTTAAGAAAGTCGCGGACATAGAAACATACGGGTCGAATACAGAACCTCCTTTTTTAAAGTCGGTTAAAAATAGGCCAGCCCTCTGGTCACGTGAAGATTCAACCAACCGCTCGGCGATGTCCCGAAATATTCGATTCGCCCTTCGAGATTACACTTATTAACTTTGTAATCTCGAAGGGCGAATCACATCGTTTAATAGTCATCGAACGTCACTTACAGGTAAGTTCATTTGACTTTCTATTATACAGCGTTTAACGTATTAAATGAACTGCCATGCAAGCTCAAATCAGTCTTGAATTCAATACATTTTTTCAATTTCACATCTCAAACATTGCGGGGTATATTTGGCAGTTATCGGTATGTCGATATTAGTATCGATAAACGTCGACATGGAATGACATTGCGTTGTTTACGAGCGTATCGATAAAATCTGACTGGTTTTCCAGCTGTCCGGTATCAGTAATTTTAGAAGCTGTCTTTATTTGTTTGAATTTCAATTTCGGACGGAATTGTCGTAAAATATTTGTAGCGATGTGATTTATTTTTAGATTTTGTTGTTTTGATTTTGCGTGGGTCGCAACCAGTCCAATATAATCAGCATATAATGTTCCCACTGCTGGGACACAGGCCTCCTCTTTGTTAGAGGAAGTGGGCCGCAATCCACTACTCGGGCCCTGTAGGGTTCGTAGAAGTCACATGTCTTCGAATTTTTGGCTCTAGGACATGTCGGCTACCTCAAGATGTTTACCGTTTTGAGAGCAGTGGTAAAGAAATAATTTACACAAAGTGCCTGTCTGGGTTCGAACCTACGACGTACAACTCTGAAGTCGTGGCCGTCTAATAATACAATCTACACTAATTTTATAAAGAGGTAAGTGTGTTTGTATGCAGGGGTAATCTTCGGAACTACTGATCCTATTCCGTGGCTGATATTTTCTAACACATCTGTGTCATTCGAGCTATCGGCCCACTTGAAAATCTTTTTCCATTATTGGCCCCGGACCATATTTGCTGACATACCTTTGTAACCATTTGAATATACAGGGTTATGATTGCTTCATATGTTTGAAAAACGTGTCAGCTCGATAACGTAAATGACGCAATGAATGTTGATGAATTGTCGAACTAAAAGGCATTGACATTATAATAAATAAGTTACGCAATTATCTACCCCGCTAGTGATATGTACATTAATAGAAACTATACAGTTACTTGGATAGTAAATAAGTTTTAAACGTGTCGTTTCTAAGATTTAAATCTATAAGTACAGGGTTATTGGAAAAACATTAACAACGTCTTAAGAGGTCATTACACTCATCATTATGAACAACTTTTACTATGGGACCAAACCTGCAATCGCGAAAAAGAATCAGCTGTTCTCTACATTTATCTTCTTATTATATATATAAAAGGAGAACTGACTGACTGACATATCAACGCACAGCCCAAACCGCTGGGTCTAGAGATTCCAAATTTGGCACGTACGTTCCTTATGAGGTCTAGGGGTGCACTAAGAAAGGATTTTTCAAAATTCATCCCCTAAGGGGGTGAATGGGGGGGGTGAAATTTCACGCGGACGAAGTCGCGGGAAGAAGCTAGTGTTCGTATAACTCGTCAAAATGTAGGGAACAGCTGATTTTTTTTTCGCTATTTCAGGTTTGGTCCCATAGTAAAAGTTGTTCATAATGATGAGTACAGTGACCACTTAATAGGTTGTTGATGTTTTTCCAATAACCCTGTATACTAAGAGAAAAATACTTTAAATATTTATTTATTTATTTATCACATAAAATGTTTCCTTTGCCATTACAGATTAAATCTAATGCGACAAAGTAACTTAAAATATACTTATCTATACCTTACATGCTACACAGTACGTGGCCCTTTATATTGTTTTTCTTTTGAGTACAAGTCTTGGAGCTCTTCTGCAGGACTGTGTTGAAGAAGTCCTAATGTTCAATAGGAATTTGAGCTGCATATATCATAAAGATATTTTTTGATTTTTTAAAGTGGACTTACTCGTAGATGCCTCTATCTTTTAGATTCGAGTTTTATATTGACAGGTAATTTCAACATCTTACACAAACATGCTAAAATGTAGCTAAGCATGGTTGTGTAGACCAGAAAACACAGATACACCCACACAGGCGTAAACCAGCAGTCTGTATAATCTACGTCAGAGTTTTGCGTGTGTGCAAACACAAATTAGGTTTTAATATTTCACGGAATTCTCTCTTAGTACAGAGGCATTGTAGCATTCTTGTAGGTGTAATTTTCTCGCCTAATAATAGAATAACGGCCTGCTTCTGAGTCCTAATTTTGAAACGAAATATTTTGTTTAAGCTCTGTAATACTCGGCTAAGACTTTGCGCGGTGTTTGAGTAGATAGCCGACTGAAATTGGCTTTTTTGTGGGTTTTGAGAGATATTGTTGTACAGAAAGTTTTAGAAAAATATATATTTTACGTGGCTTTTTTCTGTCTGATTTTACACTATTTCATACTTACTGTTCTCTGCTCAATTCTCTAAAACCTTTTTGCGACTTTTTGCAGTGTAGCATAATCAGCCTATTATGTTCCCATTGCTGGGACGCAGGCCTCCTCTGTGTGAGAGGGAGTGGACCGCAATCTACCACGCGGGCCCAATGCGGGTTGTTGGATGTCACGTTTTCTAATTTTCGGTTCTAGGATATGTCGGTTTCCTCACGATGTTTTCCTTCACCGTTTTGAGAGCAGTGGTGATGAAATAAATTACACAAAGTAAAGCACCTGTCTGGGTTTGAACCTACGACCTATCGCTCGTAAATCGGGGCCGATACCTTTTACTTCTCTTTTTAAGGTTCTGTACCCAGTGTAAAAACGGGACCTTATTACTAAGACTCCACTGTGTGCCTGTCTGTCTGTCACCAGGCTGTACCTCATGAACCGTGATAGCTAGACAGTTGAAATTTTCACATATGATGTATTTCTGTTGCCGCTATAACAACAAATACTAAAAACAGAATAAAATAAATATTTTAGAGGGGCTCCCATACAACAAACGTGATTTTTAGCTGTTATTTGTATGTAGTGTTAACTTGCACACCAAGGGTTCCGTAACACCGTACAATAATATGGTGGTCCGGAACCCTTCGTGTGCGAGTCCGACTCGCACTTGGCCGGTTTTTTTTCTTTCTTTTTCAGTCTGATTTCCTTCAACTCCAAACCTACTGTTCTCTGCTCAAATCCCTACACTCTCTACCGTAAAAACAGATAGCAAATTATTAAAGCTATATATAGTCGTTTGTTTGTACATAGCAAATATTTTAAATACCAAACTTTTTATTACCCAAAATTATTCGAACCAAAACAGGAAATACTAAAACTCATTAAACATAATTCCAAGCTATGAAGTTTTAAACATTTAATTGACATGTTTGTACACGAATGTTAAACTACACATAATTAAGCGAAACAGAAATGAGTTTAAACGAACGCCAAATTAAGTTAAATACGGTTTGCGAATATTCAAGAATTAAATGTGCGCGACTGTACAAGTTTTAACATTCGAATGAGGAGCTTGAGTGTTGAAAAAAGTTTTTATTTTTTATATTTTCGTGCAAACGTGCGTTAAAGTGGTCGTCAATGGAAGATTTAAAACCTGGCTGCTGCAGCAATGTAGTTGCTTTTTCACTGCCATAATATATAGATACCATTAATATAAAATAATCTTCTGATTTTTGGTTCAAAGAAATATACCTATCAGTATACCACACTTTCTGATCTGGAATTTCCTACACACGGTGCAGTGAGTAAGCTTTGCTTTCTCAATACGCGTGTCTTCTCAGAAAAAGAAGACTTTGGACTGCTGGACGATTGTTAAAGATTGCTGGTATTTTGTTGAAAAACACAAAGTAAAAAATGCCAGATAAATAACATCGGACATGGCGGGATGATTCCTTCTTAAAGGATTGGCCCACAATCGCAGTAGACCGGGAAAGTGGAAAGAGGAAAGGGAGGCCTTTGCTTTGCAGCGGGACAACACAGGCTTAGCATAATCAGAATATAGGTAATGTGCCCACTGCTGGGACGCAGGCCTCCTCTCTGTGAGAAGGAGTGGGCCGCATTTTTTTGTTCTAGGACATGCCGGTTTCCTCACAATGTTTTCCTTCGCCGTTTTGAGAGCAGTGGCGATAAAATTATTTACACATACTTCGAACCTACGACCTCCAACTCGTAAGTCGCGGCCGTTACCACTAAGCCACCACTGCTCTCCACAAATAACACAGGCTTATAATGATAATAAATAACTCTAGACTTTACCTCAAGATACAGACTGACTGTCTAGTTTAGGGTTCACTGGCAAATAATATATAGTAAACTAGCTGTTGGTAATATTTAAAGCTACTCATTTCATCTCTTGCTGTTTGGCATTTTATTTTTGTTTTGATTGTTGTTGTTTTGTTGTTGTTGATTAATTTGTATTGTCCCTGGCCCTGATAACAAGTAATGAACAATTAACAAAATTAACAACTTATTATATGCTTGAGTACGAGGCTTTTGACTACATTGTATTTTTTTATTTTTTTTTATTACTGAATGTGCCCGCTTTTGACCTCGATCACGTCCGATGGAAACTGAAACTCCCACGCATCGACAAAACACAGCAGACTGCTTGACGCCGGACTCCGGTGGGAGGGTGGTCGCAATCCAGGCGGGCGTTAGCCCTACCACCGCAAAGGAAAAATTGGCCAGTCAAAATAATAAGGTGTTGGGTGTGACTGTCCAGGATGCGCTGAGCGCTCGGTTTAGTTGAGTAACTGGCGGAACAAACTGCGCTACACGAGGAGAGACTTCTTCGTGCATCCCAACCACAACGTTTGTTGACACAAAAAATTGAAAACAATTTTTCTTTCATTATTATTTTCTGTTAAGCTGCTTACTTTATTACCTTAACAGTAAAATATTTTTTTATTTTTAAAGTTTCTCAACAAAAGAACACATTACCCCAAAAATTAACCCATAACGCGTTAACAGTCGAAATAAAAAAGGTTACAGGCATGAGGAAGTTAAAAAAACAGCTGTGATTAACTAGAGCGCTTTAAATCGGCAGTAAGCGTTAAATTCTCGCATCAGCATCATACGGGCTTTAAAAAATATATGTATTATGTAGCCTACAGGCATCCGGGAACATTTCAGAGATTTTTTTTGGCCTTTGTTTATAGCACGTAAACGGGGAATAAGTCCATCAAAATCTGAATAATTTTGTGTCTACCTATATGAATTTTATGGTGACGTTAATTTTGTACAATGTTTTTGTCATACTTTGTTACCTTTAATGCTGGTAATCTGGTTTTTATACCTTTACCTGTGTACGTGAACTTTTCAAATCCTTGAAAATTATGAAAGAGAAAATTGACATTAAAGTGACGAGAGAATGCGTTCTTTACACCTGTCAGTTTCATACAAACGAATACGTGTTTTGCGAATTTGATTTTTATTAGCTACTAGCTGCTGCCTGCGACTTCGTCCGCGTGAAATCCTATCCTAACTAAAAAAAGTTTTTTTTTTTTCTAAAATAAAAGTAGCCTGAGTTACTCCTTATTACTTCAGCTATCTGCCAGTGAAAGTGCCGTCAAAATCGGTCCAGCCGTTTCAGAGATTAGCCGGAACAAACAGACAGACAGACAAAAATTGTAATAAAAAATATTTTGGTATATGTACCGTGTATACAATCCATATGCATTTAGTAAAAAACGGTTATTTTAATATTAAAAATGGATACTCTAATTTTATTTATTTGTATAGATGTATAGACTAGAATTGTCGCACTGACAGGAGTCAGCGACGCATTCTCTCGACAGCCGGACTGTACAGATCAAGCTACCCGAAACTGTCAAATTCAGCCAATCAACTTTGAACCTTATGCTTTAGCGATAAAGTTGAAAATCTATTAAAGAAATTTGACAGATTGTAGTAGGTTGATGTGCTGGCGTCTGTACTTGGGGTACTAGTCACGTTATTTATTAGAAACAGGAATTGTAGGCAATATTTTCTTTGTGTGTGTAAGTTTACAAAGTTTTAATTACTTATCTGAGGATTTTTAAATCAAATGGTAAATTCAAACGGGAAAAATTTAACTGATCCTTCAGAAACTTTTTGCGCTTCTGATGATGGCACAAAATGAACGCCATCATAAATGATGGTTTTTTTTTAAATGAATGAACCTCTAAAAACTGTTTTGTGCTTCTCATGATGTACATTTTTTTTATATAACTGAGTGTATTTTTAACTTTCTGGCCTTTACTTACGGTCGGTCGCAGTAACTAAGCTAGGGCATCCCGACCAAATCAGTAAGGCTAGGTAAGAACTGTGACCAACCGCTACATCCAAGTAGGTGAACCCCAAAATAGGAATGATTTGAGATTTACAAAAAGAGATTCATTATATTACAGTGTTCAATAATATTTTTAGGACCCAGAAAGAGATGGCGAGATGACCTGGACGCGTACAACGAGGGCTGGTTCGAGGTGGCGCGGGAAAGGAGTTCCTGGAGGGATTTGGAGGAGGCCTTTGCCCAGCAGTGGGACAGTATAGGCTAAAAAGAAAGTAAAATGGGTATGCATAAAACAGGTTAGAATAAATATATGCCAATTCAAAATCCTTTCACAATATACGGACGTCATCTAACATAATATAAAATTCAAAGTTCTGATTGACGATATATCAACGCACTGCCTAAGGCGCTGGTCCAAGAGACATGAAATTTGGAGAGTGTGTTCTTTGTGAAGAGTAGGTATCCACTAAGAAAGGGTTTTTCGAAATTCCACCCCTAAGAGGGCGAAAGGGGGAGGGTGAAATTTCACGCGGACGAAGTCGCAGGCAGAAGCTAGTTTCATAATATACGGTGTAGTCCACCAACGCCTAAAATGAAATTATTTTCACAAAATTCTAGGAATCGAACTAAAACATTAACGGGAACATAAATCAAAGGCGCCCATAAAAACCCCTTTCGCTTAAATAAATAAAACCAGCATGAAATCAGCGTAACAATGCCCAAACTATCATAAAGTGTGGAAAAACAAACTAGATAGAATGTTCAAGCCTATCAAAACACTTTACACGAATGAATGGACCATCCTTATGAGTTACGGTTTACCCTGACCATAATGTATTCTCCTCACAGTAGTCTAACAAAAATATGATGCCAATATCATACCAACGTGTTTAGGCGCATTTGTAATTTTGTATGGGACGACACGTTGACGACACGACATTTGTCATGGTTTCACGAAAGGTGTGTTAGAATAGGAATTCTGAGAATTAAACCAAAGAGAGCAGTGGTGGTCAAGTGATAACGGCCGCGACTTACGAGTAGTAGGTCGTAGGTTCGAATCCAGACAGGCGCTTTACTTTCAACATGTTCAGCATGGACATCGTCAAGAAGTGCCTCATCCCAGAGTGCTGGGTGCCAAGGCGAGACCTCACTGCGGTGCAAAAGGCGCTGGAGAATGGAGTGGTGACTGATGCTCAATTGTTTTTATTTAGTATGGAGCTAGAACAGTGGAGCTATAGCATTGAGAGCAGTGGTGGCCAAGTGGCTTACGGGTTGTAGGTCGTAGGTTCGAATCCAGACAGGCGCTTTACTTTGTGTAAATTATTTCATCACCAGTGCTCTCAAAAAGGTGAAGGAAAACATCGTGAGGAAACCGGCATGTCCTAGAACCAAAAATTCAAAGACATGTGACATCTGCCAACCCGCACTGGGCCCCGTGTGGTGGGTTACGGCCCACTTCCTCTCACTGACAGGAGGCCTGTGTCCCAGCAGTGGGAACATTATATATGATGTATGTATGTAATCAAAGTGCACCTGCGAGGCAATTGCGTAACACACTATCAATCGGAATCGGTTTCATTTTAATAGTTCAACAACATTCATTGCGTTATTTACGTGTTGAGCAGAAATTTTTTTCGAACTTATGAAGCAATGGATTAACAATTTGCTTCAAAATGATTCAGATTCCAATTGATAGTGTGTTACGCAATTAGGGTGCTGCTTTATTTCTATAAGATCAATAGACAAGATGACAAGCTCAGACGGGACACAGGCCTTCTCTCGGTGGTGGTGGATTATCGTAGGAGTCCTCTAAACCCTGTTCACAAGTCTAAAACCCGAAAATTTTGTCAGTTTAAATCAATTAGACGACCGCTATTCCGACAGCTGTTTGATGTCGGGGGCGAGGCAAATCAGTTTATCGAAATGTATCATTTTCGATACGATAGCCTGTCGGATGGTTGTGAATAGCTATGCCGTGCTTCCTATCTGAATACCCTGAAAAGAAACACTGAAACAAACTCAGTGTCACTTATTGTTCACAAATGTCGTGACGTGTCGTGCGTAATAAAGCGCCTTTCTTAACAAGTAGGTACTAGTAATATAATAAAATAAAATAGAACAGACCAAAGGGGTAAGCATTCATATTTCCGCCCCTGAATTATTTATCATTGTAATTCCTTCTGCGATCAGTTTTGTCGTGTTATCTTTTTTCGGTTTTTATAAGGAAAATCCCTGAGGATCAGGCCTTCGTTTTTTGGGCAAATAACCTAGACATTGCGCCGCCTTCGTATGGAAGATTTTGTCTTAATAATGTATCATTTTTTTACCTTTATTTACGGCTTTGTATTACCTACAATACGTTCAGGGTTATTTCATAGTATTGTATAGAACTTTATTTCTTTTCTATCTAAGTTGTGAGAGGTTTCTTTTTCCTTGTCAGTTCTTCAGAAATATGTAAGCAAACTAAGTGTTTTCTGCAAAGAAGTAAAAAGTTTCACACAGTAATGTTATTTCGCGTTTCATGATAAATTTTCTCAATAAACATTAAATATCATCAAATAAAAAAAGTATATTTTGCTTTTTGTCTCATTTACAAGGTGGGGCAAAATTAATGTCATAATGTTATAGAGGTATGAGGAACAGGGTGTAAAGTTCACTCATACTCTATAGAAAAGGGAGGATCCCCCGACCAGACGGGTGTTGTGCCTGGCGGGCAACTGCCCGATGATTCATGTCGGGCCGTTGTATCTATGCTAGTTGCGCGGTAAACTCTGCTTGCGAGATGCAGGATTTTGGTTGACGTCAGTATGACGCGTTGTTCGCATGTGGCGTTGTAGTTACCGCTACAATGTGAATGTGCCATAATTTTGCTAATGGCGTTACAGATAGTGCAATCCACGAAGACGCACCCCACTCTTTTTCCTAATCGTAATATCGCCAGTTAATTCCGCTATTGTTTTGTTTTTTTCGATACACGCTAATTACCCACTAAGTAATAAGTAATTAGTGTGTATCGAAAAAACTAAAACACTAGCGGAATGTTGCACACTTGTAGTGTAAGAGATTAGGAAGAAGAGTGGGGCGCGTTTTCGTGGATTGCACTATCTATATAATGTCATTGTGATTTGATACAGGTTGTCCAGTGGCAGATTTCAAAGTTTGAACAAACTTAATTTCTGAACGAAACACGATAGAGTATTGCGGGGGCGTTGTTAAAAGCGGAAGCTCTGCGAATTTTTTTGCCGCTGTGGAGCGGTGGTGCGGAGTGCACCGCGCTTTTGCCATCGAGGCGTACATTTCAAGTGGATTTTCGCTTACTGAAACACGTCCTCGACTAATCGTTACGATATTCGTCGATTACGTGATGGACCATCGATCAACTTTATTTATTCTTAGGGTAGCAAAGTTCCCCCCCGGTGGGTTCACGCATTGTCGAGGCGTGGGGGCTCAGTAGCCGTGGCTTGGACGCCCACGGTGAAGTGAAGACGAGGAGGAGGACCCGAGGAGGGGCCGCTCGTCAGGGCGTTTGCCTGTAAGCCGACGACGTAGCGGCCAACAAGTAGGTTGCGGTGCCGCTTGGGCGACATCGCGCTACAGAGACGGGCCGCGATGTCGTATAGGAGGCGTCGTGGCTGAGGGTCGGAGGCCGCGGCGGGAGAGGAGTGCCGGTATTGCAGTACGCCGCTCTCCCTACCTTCCGCGGCCTTGACGGAGTCGCCACCGTCTGATGGCAGACGCGGTGGGGCCACAGGGAAGGAGGAGTATTAGTATGACGTCGGCCGCTTTCCCTATCCTCTGCGGCCAAAAATTGGCAGGCGGCGGGGCCAATGACCTGACCAGTCGCAGGGGGACCAAGGGTGCCCAGACACGGGGTCGTCTGGTGCCCATGTGCTGGTTTGGTCCCTGAGGTGGTCACGGCGTGCTATGTGTTCTGGTGCGCCGGTGATGGGGAATACTCCCCAGAGGAGGGTCCGGTGTCGGACGCGCATGTTGCGCGCGGGTAACTCACGCCATAGCTCGTTTATACAAATAGTCGCTGTGGGTGCGCGGGCGGCCAGTGCGGTGACCGGGGTTTTCAAACTAGTTCGAGCTTTTTTCTAGTAAAAATAAGTCTTCTTCATCCATATTATTATTATATTTTGACAAACACTGGACACGACAACACTCAGAACGCAGTCGCGCTCCACTGCGGACAGGCAGATCGCGCGCGTTCTCGCACCCGCGCGGCTCCCCGCCCCGCGCTGACAGTCTGGCCAAGCACTGAGGCTTTTTGAAATCTCGCGTTTACCACAACAAACCACAAACCTTGTAAGTCTTAATAGCCAGCATTGAAGAAGAAATCATTAATTTGGAGGATGTTTTGTGAGCAACAATTCAAAATGCGGTAAAACGAGCACAATTGTGCATCAACTCAGGAGGTGGTCGTTTGACCATTTTTTCGACTTACTGTCATAAATTGTATACCTTTAAAAAACATTTCCGATTAAAATGGCAGACATTGTGACATTACTTTGGCCCCACCACACAGTACTGAAACCACTTAAGTAACTTAAAAGCCTACAGAAGTACACTAACCTCAAACTTTAACAACAGGAAGTCCTGCCAGCGAAACCTGAACAATAAAAGCATGAAACTACTCACCAATCCCCCAAGGGTAGCTTTAACTTTAATCTATGTGGCTGACGACCAGCTCTGGCGATTGGAAAGAAATTGCTTGAATGTGAGCCACCGACCAAATCGCCGCAGGGAATACTTTATTTAATTACCTCGTATCATGGTCCATTTTTATTTCGAAACGATTTGTGGATTGGATGGACTTTCGTTATTCGCTTGTTTTGTTGTGGGGTCAATAACACTTGAGTTTTGATGGCGGTTTATCAATATCGGATTTATTGCTTCTTTGTGTTTTGGTTGTTGCTGTATTTTATAACCAAAATAACACGAATTTTCTCTTTCATAAGAGGAAGTTTGAACGTGGCAGCGGTAACTGAAAAGTTGTGTGGAAATCGGTTGTCATGGTATAGGCATGTGACACGGAGGAATGAGGAAAATGTCGTGAAGAAAGTTTTGAATATGAATGTCGATGGCTATAAGAGTAGGAGAAGACCAAAGAAACGATGGATGGACTGTGTGAATGTTGATATGATTAGAAAGGGGCTGACTACCGAGATAACAACTAATTGAGAAGTATGGAAGAAAAAGACATGTTGCGCTGACCCCAAATAAATTGGGATAGTTAGGAGATTGACAATGTATGAATAACAAGAAGTTTCTGCAAAATATTTGTATTATGGTTTCCATAGAGCGGATAGAAAACGATATCAATTCTGAAGTAAGTATAAACAGCTTTATTTCTTCGAGAATATCAACTGCATTTACCTAAAGTTGGAAAAACACAAAAAAATATTAATTTTAACATCCAAAGGAATATGGTGAAGTAAATATGTACCTACTAATTTGTTTGTTTGTCTCCGTTTCCAAGAAGTTAGCTGCACCTACTAGAACTTTCCAGCGAGACTGTTGCAAACGGGCTTAACTTGAGCGCAATCTACCTTAGCGTAGACATGAAACAAGGTGTACAGCTCAGCTAAGATAAAAATATCTTAGTTGCTGGACTCTATAGTGATAGATGACGTTGCCCAATAGGCAGCAGTAGATTTTTTCCAGCAACTAAGTTGGACTATGACGATAATGAAAACCTAGACCTCCACTTTATCTAGCGTTTCTTAGTTTCTTTTCAAAGATACCCTACATGGAACACCTACTAGTTTCCTATTTAAGGGAGGGTGTAAAGGCTGATGATTAATATGCTTGTGACGTGAATGACCATCTGACCATGATTATGTCTGGACTTTAAAAGAGACTGTGACCTCCGAGTTTGATTCGACCTTTCTTCTCAGACTAGTAACATAGGAAACGCCGACGTCATCTAGTATTCAAAATATTATTGACGTGTAAAAGTGTTTGTGGACTAACTGGGAGTAACTGGGTTGTGGAGGTCAGATCGGCAGTCGCTCCATGTAAAATACTGGTATTCAGCTGCATCCGGTTAGACTGGAAGCCGACCCCAACATAGTTGGGAAAAGGCTAGGCAGATGATGATGTGTAAAAGTGTTTGTGCAAAAATAAAATTTTTATCAATGACTTTACGGCTCATCAGCTTCGATATTACTTTAGTACTCTGTCAAAACTAGCTCTCAAATAAACGTGGTACATCGAAGAAAAATACAGGCACATACATACCTACATAATATATAATAATATTTGCCAGGTACCTGTGTCTTTAGCATAATCTAATCACCCTATAATGTTCCCACTATAATCCACCACGCGAGCCCAGTGCGGGTTGGCAGATATCATATGTCTTCGAATTTTGTTTCTAGTATATGCTGGTTTCCTCACGATGTTTTCCTTTACCGTTTTGAGAGCAGAGGTGATGAAATTATTGATACAAAGTAAAGCGCGCCTGACGATTCGAACCCACGGCCTACAACTCGTAAGTCGGGGCTGTTACCACTGAGCCACCACTGCTCCACCACTGTTACGTCTTTACAAATGAGCAATTGGTTTATAGGTTGTCTCATTCATACTCTTTGTTGGCCACACTTAATGCTCCACCGACTTACATAAATACGAGGTTTAGTTCAAATTGGACGTGTCATGATTAGTTTCTTTGTTTTTTACAATTCCTGTATTGGCATCATGTGTCCGTTACCTTATTGGGTTGATTCCATTGGGAACGCTGAGGTCATTGACCCTTGACTTGTGCACTCACTAATAAGAAAATTTTCTCTCTTTTATGGGTTCCGTATCTCAAAAATAAAAAAAGGAAATTTTATAGGATCACTTCCTTGTCCGACTACCTGTCTGCCTGTCTGTCAAGACTCTCTTTCTCAGGAACGCGTGGAGGTATCAAGTTGAAATAAATATCAAATACAGTCCTTTGACTCCGCATCAAAGTTGCTGCATTGTTGAGTTCGTTTTTGGAATGGGAAATTCATCCCAACTACGGAACCCTTCATTGTGCGTGGTCCGACACAAAGTGCGTGTCGGACTACGCACTTTGTGTCGGACCACGCACAAGTAGATCTCGTTGGCCCAAAACTTTGCCACTTCCACGACATCGTCGGTGGCAGCACAGAGGTCACTTTGACTGCATGTTTCGGGACACAGAGTGCAGGATAGGAGGTGGAGTATAGTTTGCGACATAGCTCCACACCCACACCCCACCACTCACACTTAATACTCATTACATCACAAAACACTGATTGCGCTGTTGGTCTCGTGGTTGCAAGCTCGACTGCTAAGCATGAGGTCCAGGTCGGGCAAAGTGTTATTGGGTTTTTCCATCAGGAATTTTGTAGTAACAGCCCGAAGTTTTGAAGTTGGCGGTGGGATACCCCCGTGGTTCAGGTAACACGTTTAAGCTGTTGGTCCTGCGCCTGATCTCTCTCCGGTCGTGTTGGATTAGGTGCCGTCCCATAGAGAGAGTGAGGGAAAAGAGAGTGCATCTGTGTCTGCGCACACACTTGTGCACTATAATATCTCCCGCGCCGAAGGCTGGTCACTGTTGAGATTGGCCGCCATCGCCCAAATACAGTCAGGAGGACTATTATTACATCACGAAAGAAACTGACTGAATGCACTAATGCTCATCCCCTCAAAAAACCCACACAGGTAATTACCTACAAGCCAGCAGAGTATATCTCATAAGATAATCAAAAACAAGCCATTCACAAAAACCAACGAGCCCCGAATATCCTTGCTACACGAACGAAAACCCGATAACTCCCGAAAGTAACGCAGGGTTTCCATTAACGGAATTAGCCGAGTCAGCGAACAGTCTTCATTTAAAAACATACAGCTTATTTTCTTGCTAAATTGAAAATGTTGAAGAACTAGTTTAAAATATTCTGTAGAGGAATTGGGTTAATCAGGAAGTGTAATTAGTGTAAGCAGTTCTTGGGAAGAACTGGGAAGAATGATGATTCTGTTTGCTGCGTGATTTCTGGCTTAAAATATGGAAGGAAATCAAGATTGATTTTTTTTTATTGGCTGGGCATCTGCCCAGCCTTTACCCAACTATATTGGGGTCGGCTTCCAGTCTAACCGGATGCAGATGAATACCAAGTATATTTTACATGGAGCGACTGCCTATCTGACCTCCACAACCTAGTTACTGGGTAATACGAAACCCCTTGGTAGGACTGGTTGTCAGACTTTCGGGCTTCTGACAAACCATAACGACTATCAAAGATCCGGGAATGATAGCCGGGACCAACGGATTAACGTGCTTTCCGAGGCACGAAGGGGTCTTGGTATGTAGAGATGGTCACCCATCCACGGACCAACCGCGGCAAGCGTAGCTTAACCTGATCGATCGACCCGTGCGGCTGTTATTACTTAGACAACAGACACATAGAAAATCTATTGTTCGCGGTCACCATTGACCGCGGTGGCAGTCAATGCCTTAATTAATAAAAATAACAAAATGAAATCCTAACTTAACTAAAACTACTCGTATAAACAAACTAAAATATTATAGCGTCGAAAAATTCATCCGCATTGCTGTCGACTGGTAATGTACCCAAGAGGCTGGTGGCATTACCACCACGTTGTATGGCAATGCTTAGCCTCTGGCCCCTCAGCTCTTGGGTCACGGGAAGCGTCAATCAGCCGTTTCGAAATTTCCTTAAAAAGAACATGAGCACTTGGACCCCAATTTATTACATTAATTTAAACCTTGAATTGCTCAATACAAAATTCCAGTTATTACCTCGATCGGAGGCAGTGCATATTTTTTAAGACCTCAGATCGTTTACCTAAAGCGCTCACGTAGTTACAGTACGTCTGAAATACATAATGTTAGGCAGGCACTTTCTATTACAGTAAGCCCCGCTTTATCACATGAATACCAGAGCATGGGGACACCACTACTTTTTGGGGAAGGAAGCAAAAGTTTTGGCAATAACATGTTGGGTAACTTGGTAATAGGTGCAGTTTTTTTGTTGTACGTGCTTCATTGTAATAAATAGGGTGGATTATCTGCGAGCATATCGTTTATGAGCATTTGAACAGGATATTGCGAGGTATGAGCAGGGCACGGCGATTATCGCATGGTTCGCAATGTGTGGACGCTCATATTCGTGGTGAGGCTACTCGTTTTTTTATTACTAGCCTGCGCTGTCCCACTCCTGGGCAAAAGCCTTCCTCCACTCCTTCCATCTTTCGCGAGCCCGCGCGTCCTCCTTCCAATTTTGACGGAACCTATCCAGCTCGTCCCGCCATCTCCTACGTGGTTTGCCGCGTTGTTGAACTGTCAAAATGAAACCCATTCCTACTGATAGTGTGTTACGCAATTACCTCGCAGGATCCTTTGAGTTGCATCTGATACAAAACTTTTAAATTCAGAATTCTATAGGACCAACAGTTCTAACTAGCGTTGCCAAGTCCGAGTAGTAAAGTCTAGATTTACTCGTTTTTTGGCACATAGTTTTCTGTCTATCTTGGCTCCGAAAATATAATAAACAGACACAGAGCAATGTAGCCATACAATCAGTTAGCGTGGTTGTAGTATACAGGGTGTAAAAGACCCGTCACATAGCCGTTAACTAGGCATTCTGTACATCAATCATCAAACTAAGTAACACTGCATACAAATAATTTTTTTACAATCTAATATATATATATATATATATATTATATACAAGTGAAAAATAAAAAAAGAAAAAGACAGGAGCTCATAGGGCATCAAAAAATTCGTCCGCGTCGCTGTCAATGGGATAAGTGCCCAAAAGGCTGGCAGCATTACACTTGTATATAAGGTCAACTTTTATCAAGTACAAAAATTTAAACAGAACGTCTATCCATACGATAGAAATACGGCCCTAACATTTTTTTTCAAATAATCAGGCTAGTTTTTTTTTTCAGTTTTTCTAACACAAAAATTACAATATTTTTAAAAGCATACTGTATACCGACTCAATTGTTCTGGGTCTGCACCCCCAAAAAACCCAGGGTCATTTAACCCGGTATTACGTCATCGCTCGGACTGACTGCACTGACTCAGCTGTGACACATGTTAAGAAACGATTTTAACCTTTGCGCTAATCTTTCGTATTTTAGTTTTCCATCACACTTTTTCAGGCTTTGGACTAACAATTTAATACAATTTTTAATTAATGTAAAAATGTTAACAACTTACCTAACTTTTTGCATTAACTTAGCGTGTTAAAAATAGTCAAAATTCATTAACAGATTTACACTTATTTACACAATTTACTAGTTATTTACACATATCACATCAATTGTTGGACGTGACGCCATTGTTGTCTCACACACTGCCTAGCGCGATCGAGACAATGCCTCCGCACTTCAGTTAGTACTTGATGTTCACTGGACATCACGGCAAATGCACTCACAATTCGCGCACGTAATTCTTCCACTGTACGGATTGTATGACCGTCGTTCCCATACACTAGGTCTTTGGCCCTACCCCACACGTGGAAGTCCATCGGCGTCAAGTCAGGTGAACGTGGCGGCCAGCGGATAACGCTACCACGCCCAATCCATCGCCCTTGGAACGCCTCGTCCAAGTAGGCGCGTACCCGCACACTGAAGTGCGCCGGCGCGCCGTCGTGCTGGTAGTACATGTACCTGCGGCACCACACAGGCACATCCAGCAGCAGCTCTGGTAGGTCTCGCTGGAGGAACTGCAGATACGTGTCCGCAGTCAGTCGGTCCAGAAAAACGGGTCCCAGTAATTGGCCGTTCAACACTCCTGCCCACACGTTTACACTGAAACGGTGTTGGAAGTGGTCCGGCCGAATAACGCGTGGATTGTACTCGCACCAGTAATGCGCATTATGCAGATTAAATAGTCCCTTGCGCGTAAATGTGCACTCATCTGTCCACAGCACGTTATACGTAGGGTTCCGCAGCAGCCAACGGCAGAACTCGACCCTCGGCGCGTAATCCTCAGGCAGCAACTCCTGGACCCGAGTGTAATGGAAGGGATGGTAACCTTCACTGCGCAGGAGCTGCCACACGTAATTCTGACTTACGCCAAACACATGGGCAGCGTCTCCGGTGCTCGCCACTGGGTGCCGGTGAAAGAAATCCAGCACCTCCTCTTCAAGCTGCACTGGGTGTCGTGGCCTCCCCGAGTCAATAAGACGAGGCTGGAAGTTTTCACTCTCTCTGAAGCGCTGCACGGCTCGAAGAATGGTGCGAATATTGACCACTCGTCCAAATCTCTGGGCGTACAGCTCTTGTGCCCGCAACATTATTTCACCTGCGTCGTGATAGCACATAGCCATATTCATGTATTCTCGGGATGAATACCGATACGGCATTTCGAAAATTTTCGCACAGACCACACGCACAATTCAGTAACTTGATTTTGGCGAACTGAAAGACAATCTCCCGCGCTGAATGCCAGCCGCGCAAGGCGGGTGCAGCGGGGCGAAGCGGGGGGACACGCCGCCGCCGCACGTGTGCAGGCAAGCAACCATTGTTATCTGGCTAGAGTCCGTTAGCCATTAATACACAGGTTGTTGTTATTTGAATTTTTAAACAAAATGGTTTTTGGTGTTTTTCTTGGAAACTAGCGTATAGAAATTTATTATTTTTTTCAAGAAATGTCTATCTTAAGTTATTGAATCTATCCTTAAAATATTTGTACTTGATAAAAGTTGACCTTATATATTTTAGATTGTAAAAAAAAAGTAAACTTGTTTATATATATAATAAAAGATTAAAAAAAAATATTTTTTGGGAAACGACTTTTATTTTTGGTGTGAAATTTTTCTATTTTGCCGTAGTGTGCAATGTAATGCACGCAAAACATTGTGCTTATGGGTGCCTGCAACGGTACAGGGGTCGTGGGGGTATTTAAAGTTGTGTGGCGCAAATACTCCAATCTCTTTGGAACTTATATATTTGAGCCGTTTGGGGTTGAAACACTAGGGGCCATGGGGCCCGAGTACCCACTTAGTATTTCGAGACATCGCCAAGCGGTTGGTCGACTCTTCACGTGACCAGAGGGCTGGTCTATTTTTGGGCCACAGAATCTGTAGGTATTGCCATACAACGTGACAATGCTGCCAGCCTTTTGGGCACGTTTCCTGTTGACGGCGATGCGGACGAATTTTTTGATGCCCTTTGATTATTTCCCCTCCTTTTTCATATACTTGTACATATTATTATTTTAAGACAGCTTTTTAAATTATGTAAATACTTGAATGTTTAAATAAAATTTACAAAAACTAAAAAAAAAAAGTTGTGTTATAACATTAAAAACATGTTTTCGTAAAAAAAAGTCAGTAAAAATTAGAATTTTGACCTACAATGTCTCCGTAACCAGGAGGTTCCCAGGTACAGTCCAGTACAAAATAATGTTTACAATGACGGGGAGTAATGTGACTCTCAACTTCGCTAAGTTTCTTTTCACACCCGTTATAATAAAAACTTTATTGTTCAGGAAAAACACTACTATATTCAAATAGCTCTAGCCTCCACACTAGGATTACCTGTGTCGTAGAGACTAGTTTCATTCGTCTTATACGATTATTAGGTACATAGTAGGTAGGGCCCATACATAGTGTCGTTTGGTAAGATTTCTGAGGCGACAATAGTTCAAAATCAAACTCAAAATATTTTTATTTCACATAAACCAACATGGGCACTTATGAAACGTCAGAAGCTAGGTGCACGGTTCCAATTGGTCGTTTCCTATGGAGAAGAACCGGCAAGAAACTCCATGGTTACTCTTTTAAAAATAATTGGCTTTTACAATGTTTTCGAGTTACCGTAGGTATGGGAAGACAGCGTAGGCCTGCCAACAAGTACCAGGTACTTGATAAAATAAAAAATGGTCTACAGATCTAAAGTCTACAAGGCTTACAAAGTCCTCACATTTACAAAATAAGGATGTATCAAAAGGATAAACAAAATATAAAAATCTACTAAAACCAAGAGATATGATTGCCATTTCAACTAAGAAAGAGGTGAAAAATTAAAATTGTCTGTATATAATGTCAAATAAATGTCAAAAAATAAAAAGATTATGTCATAGAAGTATGTACAAATAAAAAATAAACATCGTAATTTGAGAGCAGTTAATAGACATTTACGTAGAACTTATGCCGTCAAAAAGGTGCCAGGGAAGCCACTTGTGCAGAAGGAATTATTGCCAAACTACCTTGTCTTCAACGTAGTCTTTAATCTTATAATATGCTTTTTTGATAAGAACTCGTTTGATGAGGGTTTTGAACTTTCCATCGCTAAGTTCTGTAACCGACTTTGGCAACTTGTTATAAAAACGGATGCTGTTTACAAGAAATGACTTGCTAGTTTTAGTTAGTCTAAATTTAGGTATCACAATTTCATTTTTACTGCGTGTATTTATATTATGGAAATCGCTTCTTATTTTGAAAAGTCCTAAGTTTTTGCGAACATACAAAATACTTTCTAAAATGTAAAGAGAAGGCAGAGTTAGTATATCAATTTCTTTAAATTTGGTTCTAAGAGACTCGCGAGGACCCATTTTATATATTGCGCGGATTGCCCTCTTTTGTAAAATGAAAATTGAATCTACGTCAGCTGCCGCTCTCCACAGCAGAACACCATAAGGCATAATACTGTGGAAATATGCAAAGTATACTAACCTAGCTGTGGCTATATCTGTCAACTGCCTTATTTTTCTTACTGCATATGCAGCTGAACTTAATCTACCTGAAAGAGCTCTAATGTGTGTTTCCGTAATAGCATCTAGTTTTTTGCCATCAAGTTTTAAATTCAGATCCACTTGAGGTACATTTGGTAATGAGAACTTAAGACATTTAGTTTTGTTCGCATTAAGTAAAAGATTATTAGCTGCAAACCATTTCGAAAGAACAGCCAGACTATCGTTGACATGTAAGACATCCGTATCTTTTCTATCTATTTTAAAAATAAGGGAAGTGTCATCAGCGAATAAAATGATATCCGATAAGTTAGCCATCATGTAAGGAAGGTCATTAATATATACTAGAAATAAGAAAGGGCCAAGAATTGAGCCTTGAGGCACGCCCATCTTAACTAGAGACCCCGATGACGTCGCCCCGTTAACGTTTACTTAATCCGTTAACGTTTCGTTAACGTTTACTTAATCCGTTAACGTTTACGTTAACTTTTAGTTAATCTAGTCATCATCACTGCCTAGCCTTTTCCCAACTATGTTAGGATCGGCTTCCAGTCTAACCCGATACAGCTGAATACCAGTATTTTACATGGAGCGACTGCCTATCTGACTTCCACAACCCAGTTACTGGGTAACACGATACCCCTTGGTAAGACTGGTTGTCAGACTTTCGGGCTTCTGACGAACCGTAACGACTGTCAAAGATCCACGAATGACAGCCGGGACCAGCGGCTTAACGTGCTATCCGAAGCACGGAGGGATCTCGATATGTGAAAATGTTCACCCATCCACGGTTCAACCGCGGCAAGCGTAGCTTAAACTGAACGATCGACCCGCGCAGCTGTTACAATTAATCTAGTGTTCTTCCAACTAAAACTATACACACTAAAAACGCATAGTATCATTATACTCTGCTAAAACAGAAATAAAACTGTATCCAAAACCCACGCTTTTAATCTGTTTGAACGGTAGTATAAAGTTGCTACCATAACCCACGCATCAAAAAGACCGCGATTTCAAACCAGTAATTTACATTCCGCCCTTATATTTAGAGCTCTCACAAAAACTATTCGGTATTGGCAGCGAAAGGGTCCGAAGTTGCTAAACTATTAAGTATTAACTTTTGTTTAGCCCCGAACGGTGGGGAAACGCTTTATCATTTCGATGGGGCCTACAAATTCAGTTGGTCTGCAATAAATCTGCTGAGACGGGAGTCGCCAGGCTGTTGAAGATTTTCGGATTTTGCATTAAAACAAAGACGATTCAAAAACACAAATTTCTAATCCTTCTGGTAAACAATGCCGAATATTTCTTTTCAAGGCAATCGTAAGCCACAAATCTTAAATGCTGCAGTATCTCAAAATAGTATTTTTGGCATCATTCACTTCTCTGAGTTTTTTATACGAGTCTGACATCGCATTTTTTCGAGTTTCACATTGGATTAGCCAATACCTTTTTTTCGTTTTATAGATACTGCCCTGGTGCTGCCAAAATCAATTTATGTGTCCACTTTTAACACACTTTTCCAGCGCAAAAGTTTTTGCTGCAACAAGAAATGGGTCACCTACAAAAATTCTCGGATTTTAAAATTGTATCCACCCTATTCGAACGGAACTCCGGATTTTTCTGCTCGACTGTGTTGAAACAGAGCGGGGAGGACGCACTTTACTTTATCTGCTACGATTGTCCCGAGAATTTATTCTCATGGATATAACTAGAGATGAAAATAATTCATATTGTTGTTTTTACGCCTTGTGAGCGAGTCGGACGTTGCCGCGTCGGCGCTATTTCGGTCCGAAGCACACGCGGCGGCGTCTTGACGCTCGGACGGCGAGATGGTCGGACGAATAAATACGTGAAGTATATATGTAACGTTGTTATAATGTTGAATGGAAATGTAGATTTGTTTAGAACATTTTTGTGATAAAAATCTTTTCTGCGTTACATTTAGTATACCTCCCTATGCAGTATGGTTCCATGTCCTTGGGGTCAGTCGTGTTGTAAACCCTCAGGATCTTTGTACCACGTTTTTCTTACCATGAAAAATTTCGGTTTAGACGCTCGTCAATGTTGTACAGATCACTATGGAAGCTTGTTGAATGAAACGTTTTTTCTACGGCGCGGTTTATACGCCGCCGTATCGTAAAAAAACCGTGGCATGTACAAACGCCAGCACATCAAGCTACTACAATCCGTCAAATTTATTTAATAGGTTTTCAACTTTATCGCAAAAGCATAAGGTTCAGAGTTGATTGGAAAAAAATGACAGTTTCGGGTAGCTTGATGTGCTGGCGTCTGTACTTATGCTCTTATTATTTTGTATTTTGCCATCTTTTTATACCATGCTTTTAAGCAAATAAATATTATTCCTCTGAGTAATAGTCTTTGTGGACTCCTAGAAAACTTTTTTGTCGTATTATTCGGAGCATCAAATACAGGTATTCAGCTGCACCTGGTTAGACTGGAAGCCGACCCCAACATAGTTGGGAAAAGGTTAGACAGATTGATTGATTGTTTGGAGCATCAATTTTTTTTTCCAAAATAAATTTTAGGTAGACCACGAATAAATTGCGTATAATGCAGAATATACATACAGGGTAGCAGGGACATCGACGCGCAACCTGCTACCATGGATTCAGTAACCAACTGCTTCGTTCATCGGTTATTAAAAAAAAATGCATTTTGCCGCGTACGTGCACTTGTCTATGGAACAGCTGATATTTTTATTTGATAACCGATAAAAAATGTCTACGCTAGAGGGTCTAGAATCATGTGCTGAATTCATGGTTACAGTTTACGTGTTGTAGATTAAACAGATATGTACAGACGCCAGCACATCAACCTACACCTAACTGTCAAATTTTCCCAATCAACATTGAACCTTATGCTTTAGCGATAAAATTGAAAATCTATTACAGAAATCTGACAGATTGTAGTAGGTTGATGTGCTGGCGTCTGTAAAATCTTATGTGGTAACATAGAATGACTACCACCTGAATTTTAATCAGGAGGCCTTTGTCACCGTGAAGTGCAACTTAATCCGTCAACATAATAATATGTATTGTATCAACTCACTCATTGCTAACCGAGCCCCACCACCCCACCGGCACCGCACTATTCTCCACCACCACCGGCACTATTCTGGTTTACAAAGAATTCTTCGTTCTGTATTTTTGATTGGTTTTAGTGTAGTAAAAATTTGACAGTTTCGGGTAGTTTGATGTGCTGGCATCTGTACATGTCTTTGCTTAACAGTAATAAGCGTACAAATTTTCACAAGCATATTTAACATTTATTGTCAAAGAAGTCTTTGACACTACAAACACTACGAACTACAAAACCATTCATGCAATTTATTTTCGAATAATCTCATATTTAAGATCTTGGGATTACTTGGTTTGTTATTATATACGTACACACATAGATATAAGATTTTAAACCACTTTTTTATGTATCGTTCGAATTTACTACTTTTATTAAACCAAATAAATATAAACCAGTGTTATGAGTAGATTATTGTTTTACTTCAGAAAGCAGTGTAAAACTTTACAACACATAAAATTCCATAACACACAAGGCATAAGTAAACAGCACATGTGCAATACAATTTTAATTACAACACACATCTGAATGATTTATTTTTAATTAAATTTAACAAGCTCTCGCACGAGTTAAGCCTTTGTATATAATTAAATAAATTATACTCGTTAATGTTTTAATTTTTATCAACCGAATTACCTTCGCATTTATATTTCAGAAGTGGTTTCAAAAAAATGCTTTTGTTTTTATTTTATTGTTAAATTTGTATGGATTTTGTCGTACAAACGCAACTGGATTGATCGCGCGGCTATGTCATTTATACACTAAAAACGAAAAACTTCGCAAGCAATGGGAAATTACTACTGAAGAAGTCTGCGGGTGTTCTCCGTGTGAGAAGCAGCTTGTCTTGAGGTCAAGACGAGCTGCATCTCACACGGAGAACTGTACGTCGTTTGCTCCCGCGTCACCAGCCCTGACTAGCTCTCATCATCATCATCATCAGCCTATAGCAGTCCACTGCTGGACATAGGCCTCTCCTATTGCACGCCATTCAACTCGATTTTCGGCAACTCTCATCCAGCTGCTACCGGCCATGCTGCGAAGCTCGTCGGTCCACCTAGCCTGAGGGCGTCCCACGTTACGTTTACCGATTCGAGGTCTCCACTCAAGAACATGTCTACCCCAGCGGTCATCGGTTCTACGGCTAATATGGCCGGCCCATTGCCACTTCAGCTTGCTTATTCTGTGAGCTATGTCGACAACTTTGGGTCTCTGCCGGATCACCTCGTTGCGGATTCGATCCCTCTCATCATCAAATTTGATAAAAATGTGGCTGTTATTTTAGTATATAGTGGTTTATTATTATAACTTACACGCGACTGAAGTCACAAGCTAGTATCCATATAAAAGAGCGCGGCGATCGGTTTTGGTTAGGACGCGGCATACCAGGAGTCATTATTATCTAGTGGAAGACATTTATATGCTGATAATGCTGTTTATGATAGAAAAACATAATGAGCTTTTCAAATTAGCATCATATTTATCTTCCATCACTTTCTACCAAGTGCAATACAAACAGAGCTTCCATATCAGAACCAAAGCATTATTATTCTCGGTTCAAAGCTAATCGAATGTCCGTCCTAGTGGCTACGATTGGCGTCCACTGTGCACACAAAGGACGACATGCGGCCTCATTCATTCCCTCATTCATTTGGTTCGTCTTGTTAATGTGTTTCGATGTCATTGTTTTGTTATATCTTCCTGCATAATTTATCATTTGCATAGCCATTTTCTCTTATTGTGTTGGGTTCGTCTTTCCGCACAACCAAAGCGTTGAAACCTATTTTTGTGATATTCTGAGGTGGGTAGCAGCACACTTGCGCGAAAGACATTTCTGCGAAAGACACTTGCGCGAAGGACACTTCCGCGAATCCACTTGCGCGAAAGGACAGTTGCGCGAAAAAGTTGCAAAAATGAGATTTCTTCATAACATCACGCCTGTATTTTTTCAAAGGGTTTTTATTGTGTAGGACACCCACAATTCGCTGGTTACCTATGTTCAAGTTACAGACAGGTTGGAAGTAAACACCAATTAGCGTCGATCCCGTGGGAATATCGGGATAAAAAGTAGCCTATATGTCAATCCAGGGTGTCAGTTACCTCCATACAAAATTTTATCACGATTGGTCCAGCAGTTTGAGCGTGAAGATGCTTCGATGTTTCAAGAAATGCCTGACGCACTAGCTAATGAACGCTTTTTCCCATTTACCTTTTATTGGCATCATTTTAACTAGCACTAATAAACGTTCTGTTTGAAGGAAGACAATATGGCCGCCAACAATTAAAATACGTTTAAAACATGAGACGTTTAGTTTGAAACAAGTTCTTAATTACGTTTTCGCGTTTTGCGAATGTTTTCATAAACTATTTTCTGTTATTGCTTTAGTTTCTTACTCGTATTTTATTTAGTTTTGTTGTGTTTATATTTCTAATGTGTTTAGCATAATTAGCGTATAATGTTCCCACTGCTGGGACACCGGCCTCCTCTCGGTGAGAGAGGGTGGGTCGTAATCCACCACGCCGGCCCAGTGCGGGTTGGTAGATGTCACGTCATGTCTTCGATTTTTTTTTTGTTCTATGACCTGCCTATTTCCTCACAATGTTTTTTTTTCACCGTTTTGAGAGCAGTGGGGTTGAAATAATTTACTCAAAATAAAGCACCTGTCAGGGTTCGAACTTACGACCTATATCTCGTAAGTCGCGGTCGTTACCACTGGGCCACCACTGCTCTCGAGTGTGTTTAAAAGTCCTTAATTACTACTTGAGTAAGATTCTAGTAGCTACCGTACCACAGATATAGATACCTACACCTAGATAACGCAAGAGCAACTACTTCGCGTGCCAAAAGTCGCACCAGCTTACGTACAAAAATCGTAAGTCACTCAGTACTGTGTACTGTTGGCTGGGTGAGCGTGAGCGTCTTTGTCGAGTCTTTGGATCGATTTGATTTTCCCATTACTAAATAGTGCTTGTGACGTCATAGTAGGTAGTCAAAAAATGGAATTCTTGGTTATCTAGGTCTATCTATACGAGTATCTGTGTACCGTACCATATGGGAAGCTACACTTCCCACACGGTTTAAACGTGCTTGGTTTGTAATAACTGCGGTTATCTCGCTGATAGATAAGTACTGATAAGGCGACACACGCATCCGAAAAATACGCGGGTTTTTCTAATAATGATCCCAGATGAGGATTATCATTATTATTATTATTTTTTATTTGTTTATTTTATATTCTCGGCTAGCCGGAAAGAGCTGATAACACGGGCCTAAGCCAAGTGATTATCAGTTGCATTAAGTGCAGTCACGTGCAGAAGATTGCACAGAAGATGGTAGCATATTTGTGTTTTGATGTAGGTTTTCTGGTTCACATTGCAGAAACTTTCTCACGAGTCTGCATGTGTTTAGTATCGCTGCTTTCTGCAGCAGATGGTAGGTATATGGAGGTAAGTTAAGGGAATTAAGGGACTGGTGAAGTTGTTTCGGTATTACTCCTGTTGTGGACAGTACTATTGGTACTATTATAACTTTTTGCAGACGCCAAAGTCGGGCTACTTCATCTTTTAGTTCAGTGTATTTGCTCAGTTTTTCTGCTATTATTGTCTGCAAGTTATGTGTATTTGGTATAGCAATGTCTATTAAATATCCAGTTTTGTTTATCTTGTTTATAAGTGTAATATCGGGTCTATTAAAATGAATTGTTCGATCGGTAAGAATGCCGCGGTCAAAATATAGTTTTGTTGAGGAGTTCTCTAATACAGTTTCTGGATTGTATTTGTAGTATGGTGTAATGGAATCTATAAGTTTGTACTGGTGTGCTAGTTTTTGATGTATGATGTTGGCTACTTGATCGTGCCTGTGTTTGTAGTCTGTTTGGGCTATTGACTTGCACGCGCCTGTGATATGCTGAATCGTTTCTGGAGAACTATTGCATTTCCTACATGTGTCATTATTTAAATTCTTTATGATAAACTTTCTATAATTTTTGGTTTCAATTACCTGGTCCTGTATAGCAAGCATAAACCCTTCAGTCTCTGGGAAGAGTTCGCCTCGATTTAGCCACGCGTTCGACGCTTCTTTGTCGACATTTATATGGCTTAAGTCTTGGCGATGCCTTCCGTGTAGAGATTTCTGAGTCCATTCTAAAAGCTTAATTTTATCTTCGATTACTTTCTCATTTCTCTGTTCAGATGTATCTTTTAAATTTAGGGGAGTAAAGTTTTGGTCGTTGTTTGTTATAATTTTGTGAAGAATTGAAGTTTCGGTTTTTGAAAAAAAAAGAATTCTCTAAGAGCTTTTATTTGTCTATTGTGTAGGTTTAGAATGTCAATTAGTCCTCTACCTCCATCTTTCCGCGGCAGTGTTAATCTCTGCAGACAGGATCGTGGGTGGTGTTTGCGGAATTTGGTCATTGTAGTATTAATTTTTCGTTGAAGGTTTTTCAAGTCGGTTTTGGTCCAATTGATTATCCCAAAGGAGTATGTGAGAACCGGTATAGCAAAGGTGTTAATCGCTTTGATAGTATTTCGAGAATGTAGTTGTGTTTTCAGAATTGTGTTTAATCTGTGTTGAAATTGTAGTGTTAATTTTTGCTTAGTTTCTTTATAGTGTATCTGTCGTGATTGTGTGTAGCCTAGGTATTTATAGCTATCTTGTTCCCCTAGTGGTTCTATCTGTTCTCCTGTTCCTAAAATGTATTGATGTTGGTAATTCTGTCCTGCTCTAATTGAATTTATTTTACATTTATCTATGCCGAATTCCATTTTAATATTATTATTAGGATTATTAGGTGTTTTATATGGGCCTTGATGCCTGAAATAAATGGATAAATAAATAAATAAATTATGATTGTAACATAACATAACGCTTTGTTTCCTTGAAGAATTGGGCAGAGGATAAACAGGATACATTTTTAAATGGTAACCATAAATTCAGTATAGTTATTATTCTAGACCCCTAGCGTAGAATTTTTTCGACGGTTATAAAAAAAAAATAGTTGTTCCATACATTTTGACCACGTATGCAGTGACGTAGCTACAAGGGGCCCCGGTGCAAAAAAAACGTTGGGGCTCTATCTAAACTGGTTCGTTTTTATTTTATCAAGTAAAAATCATAAATACTTACATATGTAAGAGTACCGTAGTAAGATTTTGTAGATTTCAAGGATATGGAATTTTGTCAAAAAAGGGAGTGCAGTTCATTACTAATATTTCATTAGGGTAAGCTATTTAGTATTCATAAATCGGTCACATAACAGCCGATTGGTTGAAGTGGCCTATACACAAGAACTTATACAGCAAAACAGAAAGAATTTATTATTATTTTCTGAAGGTGGAAAAATGTTTTTGCTAGGTCAGTTCGAGGTTTGCTGGCCAGGGGCCGAGGGGCCCCCTGGGCTTGGGGGCCCCGGTGCACGGCACCGCCTAGCCCTCCGATAGATACGCCGCTGCGCGTAGGTATTGAAACTTTTCTATGAAACTGCAGATTTTTATTTTTAATAACATTGGTTAAAAATGTATCCTGTAATACCTACACAACTCACATCTTGCCTGTAATGTTTAAGTCCCATGTAATAGAGGGCGAGCATATTGCTATCAACCGGGTACAATTCCAGTTTACGGACTTCTACTTAAAAAATCCAGATCTTCATCTTCTTGGCGTGTCGATAGCTATCTATTATCTAACTCTATAGGAATATCCCTTCACACTAGTACATTGTAATTACAATTAGTTCAATTACTGTAAGCAATTCTGTCAGTCCAACGATTGCTCACATATAGGATTACAATGTAACACCTAGTACATAGTCATCAAGCATCTATCTCGAAGGTTAGGACCTTTGACCTCTCATTTACGACTCGTTAATCGTCCCAACGTCTAATATCTTTAGTCTGGTCCATCAATTTGACTACCTACTATGACGTCACACGTCATAGTAGGTAGTCAAAAAATGGCATTCTTGGTTATCTAGGTTTATCTATACGAGTGTCTGTGTACCGTACCATATGGGAAGCTACACTTCCCACACGGTTTAAACGTGCTTGGTTTGTAATAACTGCTGTTATCTCGCTGATAGATAAGTACTGATAAGGCGACACACGCATCCGAAAAATACGCGGGTTTTTCTAATAATGATCCCAGACAAGGATTATGATTGTAACATAACATAACGCTTTGTTTCCTTGAAGAATTGGGCAGAGGTCTACATAAACAGGATACATTTTTAAACGGTAACCATAAATTCAGCATAGTTATTATTCTAGACCCCTAGCGTAGAATTTTTTCGACGGTTATAAAAAAAATTTGTTGTTCCATACATTTTGACCGCGTAGGCAGTGGCATAGCAACCAGGGGCCCCGGCGAAAAAAAAAAGTTGGGGCTCTATCTAAACTGGTTCGTTTTTATTTTATCAAGTAAAAAACATAAATACTTACATATGTAAATGGTTTAGGGTGTATGAGTACCATAGTAAAATTTTGTAGAAGATGTCAAGGATATGGAATTTTGTCAAAAAAGGGAGTGTAGTACTAATATTTCATTAGGGTAAGCTATTTAGTATTCATAAATCGGTCACATAACAGCCGATTGGTTGAAGTGGCCTATACACAAGAACTTATACAGCAAAACAGAAAGAATTTATTATTATTTTCTGAAGGTGGAAAAATGTTTTTGCTAGGTCAGTGCGAGGTTTGCTGGCCAGGGGCCGAGGGGCCCCCTGGGCTTGGGGACCCCGGTGCACGGCACCGCCTAGCCCTCCGATAGATACGCCGCTGCGCGTAGGTATTGAAACTTTCCTATGAAACTGCAGATTTTTATTTTTAATAACATTGGTTAAAAATGTATCCTGTAATACCTACACAACTCACATCTTGCCTGTAATGTTTAAGTCCCATGTAATAGAGGGCGAGCATATTGCTATCAACCGGGTACAATTCCAGTTTACGGACTTCTACTTAAAAATTCCAGATCTTCATCTTCTTGGCGTGTCGATAGCTATCTATTATCTAACTCTATAGGAATATCCCTTCACACTAGTACATTGTAATTACAATTAGTTCAATTACTGTAAGCAATTCTGTCAGTCCAACGATTGCTCACATATAGGATTACAATGTAACACCTAGTACATAGTCATCAAGCATCTATCTCGAAGGTTAGGACCTTTGACCTCTCATTTACGACTCGTTAATCGTCCCAACGTCTAATATCTTTAGTCTGGTCCATCAACTTTTAGAAATGGGCGATCTTGCCACTTTTATGCCAGCTGGACCTTTTTCACAGTAGATTAAATGCGGTATACCCGATTATAAAGTTAACAAATTAGCAGTACCTATTTGATTTGAAGTTGTAAAATATCTCTTAGGTTTGCTGATAGAAGATTGCATTTTAATTACAGCTCTTTTGTAGTGTGCCTAATATGAAAATACATAATGTTATTCACTGCCCGTGACCCAAGGGCTGGCTTTTACCTTGGCCAAAGGCTAAGCATTGCCATACAACGTGGCAATGCCGCCAGTCTCTTGGGAACATTACCAGTCGACAGCGATGAGGATGAATTTTTTGACGCTATATTTTAATTTCTGTATAGTTTTAGTTAAGTTAGGTATTAACTTTGTTATTTTTAGTATTAGATATACATAAATGTTTTGTATTAATAATGTATGTGTTACAAAACAATATACAAAATTTGCATTGCCTTTGGTTTCATGTAATACATTAGGTTATGTGTAGAATATACGTTGTATTTTGAAGCATTCAAAGTCTAAAAAGGTTTTTACATGCTTTTGCGCCCTCACTACTAAATGATAATCCCAATTATTATCACATAAGCTGATGATGGTCAATCCTATGCAACCAACGGAGTCCCACGACCTTCAAGCATATGACACCAAACATATAATTGAATCTGCGTTCGCGTTGCCAAAAATGTAAACAAATAGGAGTTTATGGAAAAATAACTTTAATTCCTATACAATAAAGTTCAGTTTACGCTAGAACATCAAATATTTGTATAACTTTTTCAATTAGTGCTAGTCACTCTGAAATCAACTTAATTACCATTAAAATAAGGTTGATATTTGTTTAACTTGAAATAACATCAAATAAAAACATACATTTGAATAGACTTTAGAAAAGTAGATATGACTGGCAATCAACATCATCATCATCAACATTGGCTGCCTTGTACCACCCGCTGCTGAGTTTTAGCATCCTTCCTTGTATGCCATGCTTCCCTGGTCTGTGCGAGTCCCATCCAGGTCTTCCCCGCAATCTTCTGTAGGGCGTCTAGCCGTCCACCCCACATAATTATTTATCTACCAACGCTGACTGGCAATATCAAATATAAAATAATCTGTTCGATAAATCAGGACGCGAGAAACCTATAAATTAATATCACAAATTAAATCTCAAAGACTCCCATTTCAACACTCAACAACTATCAACTCTGCTTCCAGTACTCGAAACAAAATATACGACACACTTTGGCATAAATTTAATCTCTTAAACTCACTAACTAAAGATTTAAAGGGGAATATTTTAACTCGCTTAATGTTTCTAGAGAATAAATAAAGGCTTTATCGCCGACTGGAGTGGCATCGAGTACCTACTCTTAGTTGTGCTAATAGAAGTCTGCTAATAAACTGTCCTGGATTCTTGTCTGCAAGCCGATCTCATTGTTGTTTACTTTGTAGTTATTTATTATGTGATAAGCGAGTGTTTTATTCAAAAGGCTGCACTAAATAGTTTTGATTGCTAAAAATGACTCCGTTACTTTTAAACCGTATGTGTTGCAGTCTGACATACCGTTCAGCCTTCTTCATAATAATGGTACTCACAACGGGGTCAATGAACATGAATTTTATTGGCATTTAAGTAAAGTGTCATTTACTGATAAATGTCCACAAACCAGGCTATGTTATCAAATAACATCATGTTTAATATTTCCAGTCCACTATCAGAACTAAAACCATTTAGACACGCCGTAATAGGCTCAAACAGCTTAATATAGGTTCTGTAGACTTGAACAATTCAAACGTCTTAGTTCTCTCACAAATTGAGAAGGAAGGACGCTTGAATGATTGCAGCGGTGTAAACGCTTCAAAAGGGTCAGAATGTTGAACAAGATCTCGAGTTCCTTCAAGCACCATGTACCAGTTGGTTTTCACATTGACATTACATTTCTAGTTTCTAATATCTTCGTGTGAAATAGTCCCTTATAGATATTCTACAAATGTTTACTTTTCTTTGTAACTCATGATGTTTGTTTTACATTATTTTACTTATGTACTGCCCTGAAAGTTGAGATTGCATTTATGCTATAACCATTAGATAAGCAGTCGAAGTAACACGTTTCATATCTGCAGATTATAAGATTCTTACAATCGTTTCTTATTGTTATAAAATATCGTCATCGTAGCCCACGTTGGGCGCGCTAATAAAAATTGTCCCATGTTGGGCGTCAAAAATCTTAAGATCGTGGCCCATGCTGGGTGCCAAAACTATAGTGTGATGGTGGCGTGAAACCGCATCGCTTTTCAAACGAGCCTCGACGATGAAGACATACCTAAATGTAGCTATAGATGAGAAATTAACACTAAAGCTTTGTATGAAACCATCCACAAAAGCATGAAGTACTCGTAACTGACTACCCAACATCTAATTTATACGCCTTCATTATTACCAACAGCCCTTTGCTCAACGGAAAGGTAATAATAAGCTATTACGCGTCTCACTGTGTTGATTATCGCGCTTCATATAATTCAAACGGGCTATTAATTTGGCCTGCAGTGTATGGGCTACGATTACGCTCGGCCTGCTGCGTATTGTGCTTGTGATGTAATGGCAATTGACTTGATTTAAGTTTGTTTTCGAATCTACTTTTGTATTATTCTAGTACGTATTTAGTCTATGTATTTCTGTTCACATCATTTTACACTGAATTGAACTAATATAGTGTAACCATAACCATCCGTTATTAATACTATATCATATGTACCCATATTTTAGCAAATAAACAAACCATTCATTCATTCAATAAAAGAGCCATCTTTTTTTTTTTTATAAACGAAATCAAAGTACTGTAAAGGGCGAGCTCCAATGGGAGACCTTTTATTAAAATGAAACTCCTGGAAATGGTTTCATAATATTATTTGGAGACTTTTTCAACACTCTCCCTGCCATGGGAACCGCCGGCGACCCCCAAAAAATTTTGTTCAGTAGGCCAAAGCACATTTTTTAATACTTTTATTACATTTTCTATAACAGCACGCCAGTAGTTGTAAAAACTATTTGAATTCGGGAGGTCAGGGCGGATCCCACGGCGTCCTGAAAGATTTTTTTTTGGACCCGCTGGCGTATCCCATGGCTTCTTGTAATAATTTGACTTTTGACTCACGGCGTTCACAAGCAGAAACTTTGGGACCCGCCGGCGGCCTCCATGGCCTCCTGAACTTAAAAAGTTTTATATATTGCCGGCAGGGAGAGTGTTAAGTACGAGTATATCATTTTAAAATTATCACTTTCTATTTTACACGTCAAACCTAAACTCTTTCTTTGACATAAGCTTGAACGATCGAACAGCAGATGCCATCAATTATGACCGGCCTGCATTATAAAAGAGGTGAGGCTTCATAGGCAGCCTCTACAGTACCTATAGTTTTTAGAGAAGATCGTTGAGAAAATTACTGATTTAGATCTTTAAATATCAGAACTTACAAAAATAAAAATAATTTGCTGACAAACTTATAAATGACTTCAAATCCAGCTTACCCCAAAAACGTATCCAGCCAAGACAATAAACAAGTGTCCCCCGCACTACATCGTCAACGTTAATGTCTCAGTGGAGGTGACAGATGACGCCTTTATGAGCATTCCTTGGGGACAGTGGCCGACACTGATTTATAGCTTGATCACATCACAAATCTTCGCGGTATATAGAGCAGGTTATGGAGTGCGGTAAAATGTAGCTTCTGGGCAGTAGAGGGGGGTTGAACTGACCCCTATTTTGATGTGTCACGAGGAATTATTTATTAACATTCACGTCTTTTGGGTAAATGAGCGTAAGTTTCAAGATCCCGTAATGAAAATGGTTTTCAGTGAGGTGACATAAAAACAGTTCTATTGGTTTGCGTCTTCTAATATTGAGGCTTGTGGCGTGTTAAAAATAGAGTTCATAAAACAATTTCTAGGTTAAGCTAAAGGGGAACAGAGAAATATAGCTTCTTTTTTTTTTTTGAAACCATAAATTTAACTGATAATTTTATATAATACTAGCTGCGCCCCGCGGTTTCACCCGCGTAAATGTCGATCCTGTAGGAATATCGGGATAAAAAAGCCTAAGCCAAGCAGCTAAGTAGCCTATATGTTAATCCAGAGTGTCAGCTACCTCTATACAAAATGATATCAAAATTGGTTTAGCCGTTTGAGCGTGAAGAAGTAACAAACATACTTATAAACACACACACACACCGTCACACACACACACTCACAAACTTTCGCCTTTATAATATTAGTGTGATTTAATGTTTAGATTTGGTTTCTGTAACACACTTGGTATAATTTTAATCAATTTTGTAATGCTGTTGTGGTTGTGTGCTGATGTGGTGCCCTTGAAAGGGGTCAGTGACATTCTTTGGGGAGACTGTCTGACACAGATTTATAGTTTGATCATATCACAAATCTTTGGGATATATGACTGTTCGGTAGCTTTTCGGATTTTAGAATGAGGGTGCGTTGACTTACAATTGATTTTGTTGGCAATTTCTTCAGGAAAAACGTTTCAATGCAACAAATCACATTAAGCCATCAAGATGAAGTTCCACTTCCTATTTGTACTGTTGTATAAAAATATGGAAGCCTTATTAGGCTTTCATATTTTTCAGATTACGCCTACTATTTAAATAAAGTCAGTTTTATAAAAGGTTTCTTCTAAAAATGAGTCATACTTGCAAAGATTAGCTTTGTATGGGTATTCGAAAACATTACCCTCCTTTTGAGCTTCGCCGCAGTTGAGTAAAAATATAAATAATCTAATAGACACACTGATCTACCTCGTTATAGGAAGTATTCGAGTAGGTAAATTAAACAAGAATTCACTGTACAACAGCAGAGGTCACACGTCCGCATCGTGCGGGGGCCAGCAAGCAAGTGACCACTCCGCGGGCGTGCGCCGCGACGCTAGTTTATTATGTTGCTATGCTACAATGAAAAAAAATACTAATAAATGGAGAGATTATAACGTTGATAGAATAATAGAAATATCCTCGTCGTAATGTAATACCTTCGTATTACACGACCACAAAAAACAAGGCAGGATATAATTACAATAATTAAGTCAACATTCTACAAAACAATTCATATTATGTCGTTCACATCCTTTTCCTGATCGAAATCAATTTTCCCCATAAATGGGCGGAAAATTGGACAATATAAGATGTAACGAAATTCTACCTTGTTCCTAGTTTCGTTTCTTAAAACAACTGACCTTGGAAAGTGAACATCTGTAAAAATATCCAAAATTATGTCGGACTTTTACCGTCTTATTACAAAATGAGTTCTAATTGTATAATCTTCTTAGTGGCTCGCAAGGCACTTATTGTATTTGACCTTTATTCCACGTAACGTAAAGTTCTTAGTAAAAATTTCAACTTAGACTCGGTTCTAAAGTCAGTTTTTGTATTAAGAACTTTACCGTACTCAATACGCAATTATTTATTGCATTGCATTGAATTTCATTGCGTAGTCGGAATAAAGTTCAAAATACAATAACTGGCTCGAAGATTTAGGGTGGGACGAAAGTTAAACATGTTTTGTAAGACAGTTACAGTCTAAGAACGCAATGGTAGGCGTCTTCAGTATGCAATGTGGAGACAAAAATACGACAATGAATGAAAACACTAGCTATTCTAATGCATAGGAGTATTTTCAAACTATGAAATTAATCCTAACATCGAAATTAAAAAAGGGATTTTTTCAAACAAACCAAATATGTAGTCAAATAGTGATGGGCCAAGTATGGATTTTGCCAATGTTTGACTAGCTATAGTGACTACACTATTAGATATATTTGAATGAATTTTTGTATGCACACTGGAATGGCATTAGGTTAATAACGTTATTGTTGTTTTCCTTGGGAACAGCACTTTTTTTCGGGATGTAGGACCCTATGTCCGTTTCTGTACACCTGTCAACGTATATGCAAAATTTCAGGATGATCGGTTCAGTTGTTTAGGCGTGAAAAGGTAAGAAAGAAACAAACAAATTTACTTTCGCATTTATAATATTAGTTAGGATTAGGATTGTCGTATAAAAAAATGTATAACTTGACCTTGTGACTGTGGTGACGTCTAGCTACAACCATCGTCGCTATATAACCAGCTTTTCCTAACATATGAGATCTACCCACATCTGAAGCCATGCTATATCAGGCATCTCTTATAGTTCATAATCAGCCTATAATTTTCTCACTGGCTGGGACACAAGCTTTTTCTCAGTGAGAGGGCTGTAATCTACCACGCGGGCCCAGTGCGGGTTGGTAGATGTCACATGCCTTCGAAATTTTGGTTCCAGGACATGCCGACATCATCATCTCTTACAATGATTACGGCAAATATAAACCACTAACCCCAAGGAACCTTGGAATTTGATGGAGATTTTTTATGTTTTATTAGTGAATCCATCCTGTTTACTACAATTGAGTAAATAAGTAAGTAAAATAAATAACTTATGAATTGTTCATACATCTTAGAAACTAATAAACAAGAATACACACGCAACAAGGTATTCCACCACACACAATAAAAAGGCGAGCAATCATACAATCTCGTGACAATTCAACGAATAAGGCGGAGGTAGAATGCAGGCATTGCGACGTCTGTGGGTGACCACCAGCCGCCGTCGATTTCCCATAGGACTGCCATTTAATTACGCTCCCAGACGTTCAGCCCAGCTATTGTTTAAAGAATCATTTAATTTTTCTTACCGGCAACACCGGAATAATTTGGTTCGGCGCCATATTGTTTTTTTTCAGATGGGCAATTGTTTTGACTCGAGTTGATAGAATGAATGGTTTTTGAAAGAAGTCAGCGTGCAGTGTGCGTTTTTATTATTTCTAACGTGACG
The DNA here is from genome assembly GCA_914767645.1 of Hydraecia micacea. Classification (NCBI taxonomy): domain Eukaryota; kingdom Metazoa; phylum Arthropoda; class Insecta; order Lepidoptera; family Noctuidae; genus Hydraecia; species Hydraecia micacea. Next base: position 3,688,381 of record OU611783.1, on the reverse strand, counting down.
TTCCATCGTTCCACGTCCATCAAATGTATGGAAATATTTATTTATTTACTTAATACTTCAAGCACATAAATGTACAGAGGCGGACTTAATGCCATAGGCATTTTCTACCAGTCAACCTTTGGGTTGGGTGATGCAGAGACAAACAGTGGTAGGTGCAATCATGAACATTGAGGAATAAATATTTTAATTATAAAGAAACGCATAAACATATTGAAACTATGAATATAATATATACCTAATTACATATAAATTTAAGCACTAATATGTGCACGTTATATTAAAAGCGTCTTTATATGTATTTCCATACATTTTGCTTCCCCGTGTTATCCTGATGCCGTGACGTAGACGAGGATGACCACGAGAATATCGTCACGTTACAAATTATGAAAGCGGAAATTAACAACAGTTCTTTGAGAAATTTGTAGTAGTGTAGAATAGAATTAGTGCCTACTAAACAATAAAAGAACTGACTTAAGAATCGAATCGAAATCGAACAAATGTTTTTTTTCTTACCTTACGCCGTCCTATTGCTGAGCAAAGGCCTCCCCCAAATTCTTCCAGGCATCCTTTTATAGCGCGACCTCGACCCAACCCTTGCGCACGCTTCTAGGTCGTCTCACTTCCTGAGTTTTAAACCGACGAAAAAAAACGGAGGAGGTTCTCAAGTCGACACGTATAATTTTTTTTTATGTATGATCACGCATAACTTTTTACAGAGTAGTCCGATTTTGATAATTCTTTTTTAATTGGAAAGTATATACCCCGAAGTTGGTCCCATATAAATTTAGAAAAAAAAAATCCAACCCTAAGGGTAGGAAAACAGGGGATGATTGATTGTTCACTCACTGATTGTAATGTATGACCACACATAACTTTTTACAGAATAGACCGATATTGATCATTCTTTTTTTATTGGAAAGGGCATATCCCGAAGTTAGTTCCATATAAATTTGGAAAAAAAAAACCAACCCTAAGGGTACGAAAACAGGGGATGGTCAACAAATAATAGTTAAAGTAGGATTATATAACAGTTAATAGCTAAAGTAAGGTAGGTAGCTATTTTAAAAGTATTCAAAAATTAAGCATGTAGTCAATTATAGCCTCAAAAAACAAACAATGAACAAAGATCACTAAATTACCTTAAATTTAAAGAAATAACCAAATCAAATTAACAATGCAACGTGAAATCTCTAACGATAAACATTAGTAACATTCCAAAAAATGCGCTCTCCGCACGACCACTCGCAACGATATTAATTTGCTTGTTTGGCGCCGACTCAAAATTACTTAGGTATTTATACTTACATTAGTTTAAGAACATAGTTATTAAGGTTAGGTATCATTTTTTGCTTTTCAGTTTTTTCGGTGGTTTAATTTGTTTGTTAAGAGGACTACATGACCTAAAGCGCGGTCTTTGTCGGACTGCATAGAAAAGAAAGAGAAGCGCGATGCCACAACGCTGGTAATTTATTGCAAAATATGAAGCAATTATCGATTTACGAAAAATCTAGTGTTTGGACAAAAAAACTAAAACACTATAGTTTTAGTATGTTGCGTGTAGAATAATCTGACAAAAAATCATAATGATTGTATGTATATTAGTATGAATTTTGTTGTAAAAAAAAATTTTTTAGAGGTATCTTCATGATTTTTTTCTATCGTACCAAATAAGTTGTATTATGTTTTCAATACACTATCTTCCTAGCATTTATCCTGAAGAATATCATATATTTTTTTGAGTTTTTTTACTGTAGTTTATCATATACTTTTATTGTTTCTAAAACTTACGTTTTTTGTGTTTAGGTCCTGTAAGCCCCTTAAAAAGTTTTTTTATTAAATAATGGACAAGTGTAGTGATCAACGCTCGTGCCTTCTGCAGTGCGATTCTGTAAGACCTCGTTCTAAAGTTCGAATCTGAATCCGCTGTGAGTTTCTTGATTGGTATTCTAAAAACTCGGTTGACAATTCGAATCTACACTAGCGCTACCCTTGCGAGCGTGTCAGCGAGTTGAACTAAATTGACCGTGAGATTTTGACAGATAAAGTATGAGATGACGTAAGAAGTGGTATTCTGTAACGTAATTCCGCCGTCACTTCGACGCTCACTTCGCATTCGAACCCGATTCAAAGTGTCAAATAATAAGTAGCTATTTTACGAGTGAAAATAGAAGAAATCCTATATAAATAGTGTTAAAATTATATTTTTATGTCACAGTTATAAAAATTAGTACAATAACTATATAATTAGTTTATCTAGCTTAGTTTTATTATTAGTTTTCATATCCTAATCCAGTATCGCAAGCGCCTACAGAAATCCCCATATCTACAGTTTATGTTGAGGCTACGTAGATTGTAGCTAATCGTTTTTATTTTTCTTAACTTTTTCGACCGGCTACCTACATCTGTGACCATCAAGCAACGTATTTTTTCATTCTTCCCGTATTTATACCTGGATCAATCCCGCACACTGATTAAAGTACGTTTGTAAGGCATTTTCTGGAATATGTGTAAGGATTGTCATATAGGTATAATTACGTAACTTGAAAATGTGTTTTTTTGTTTATGTAGATATTGAAATAAATTCGGTCTCAAATGATAGAGTTGTGTATAAAACTAATATTCCAATTGGATGTATGTAAATCGGATCACGCATTCGGAAGATACTTATTAAAAGATTTGTGTAAGGAAATTGTACCAACCTATTTTTTTAAGGTTTATGCTCTAGATTTTTTTTATTGTAAACAGCGTGCCTGCTCCACCATTGAACACACATTTGGGATAGTCAAAGGTTGATGGAGGTGTCTCTTGGCAGCAAGAGACGTGCACTAGGATGCACATAGAGGAGGCAGAATAATGTTACCCTGCTGTGTTTTGCATAATATGTGCATAGGTAAGGGCCGGAGTGAGTGCTCCGGAGTTAACCCAAGATGATTTTGAATCTGAGAACTCCCGGCAGGTGATATAATCAGCCTGCTATATTTGCTGATGATTTGTCGCAGATGCTTTGAGGAGGGCACAAAGAGAGAGGGAAAGACTGATACAATCATTAGATAATAATGAATAATATATATTTTTACAATACTAAACAACTAGAACTAATCTTCAATTTGTTACAAGTAAGACTAAAAATAATATAGCATTCAGCGTGGTGCAAATTTCTTCCCACAGTCGATGATTCAGCGTAGGTACGACTGTCGATGCTCCTCAAGTTGCCTTGGGCCAAATCTTGATGAGGAGAGCATCAATTTGTGCCGCTGTCGGTCTGTACATGGTGACATGTTCTTGCAGAATGTTTGTTCATAACTTTCATTTCCAAACTTCCAAAACACGAACATGATAAACGATAAGCCCAAGGGACACTTTATCACGCGTAAAGTGAATAATTAATGTAGTTTATAGTATATTTAGCTTGTTTTTTTGTATACTTCTCATAACTTGACTTTAACACTTTACACTTCAGTCAGCACTTGACGATAAACGACCGAAATACGATTATCGCTATAAGGATAGCGACAGATGAGTTGGTTTGAGTTTAAAAGTACTTTTTCTCAATTTTACAATAATAAAAATCACAATCTCTCCCTTTGTTTGTTTACATGTCATCCTTTGACTTTTATCCATTTTCTTTTTATTTTGACAATCGGCAAATCAATCTATCTGCCAGCTACAAATATATTGTTTTTTCGAGAAATATTACAATGTTCTTAGGAATAAATATTGAATTAAAAGCAAAGTTCTATTTTCTTACTATAAAAAATAATTTTAATTTAATTCTGTGCCAAAAACTCAACAATTGTGTCAAAAAACTGGAGTCGATAAATCTCGACTAACATTTTGTTGAGATGGTAGTCACTAGTGCAATATTGGTCACTTCGGAGCTCACTTCACTTCGCAAGTGACGAGGTGATGCTTACAGAATGCAAAATCAAGGTCAGTTTGAACCTTATGCGAAGTGAGAGTGAATAGCGAAGTGAGATGCGAGTTGTTGTCTGAATTTTACAGAATCGACGTACAGCACAATAGAACAATAACAGAGTCTGATATTACGTATTATAAATAACACCAATAATCATGTACCTAAATAAACCTTTGTATACAATATCGTTGGTTCACCACATAATAGGGGACTAATGTGAAATTGGAAGGATTACCACAATACGTGGTCGGTCAGTATGTATGTACGTAAACGATCCCGTTCGTGTAATGAATTTTAATTAATGTATCAATCAGGACAAACGTTTGGTATTCCACAAATAACATGGCTGTTCTAAAATTATTGCATTTATGTCGAAAATGTTAAATTTTGTGATTGAAATTCTGTTGCGATTGTTTAGGTTAACTCAGGGGCATTTCATTGTTATTGTATTGTTCATTTGTTTTCACAATTAATAATTTACTTGGACTTTGAGATCTTGTGTTATGTTCTCAAATACTCGTAGTTACTGATGAAATTTTAATTGACTATTTAGTGATACTTATAACAAAAATAAATTTTTGTGTTTGCTAAACGCCGCCGTGTATTAATATTATAAACAATTAAGTCATACGTATCGTATATTATTTTTATAGCTCGTGTGACCCAAACCCGCACTTAAATCATACGTTTCTGTGCAAAAATGGACTACTTCAGTCAGAGAAAATCGTTACTTCAGTGCGGATTTAGTTCATATAAATGATATTTTAGCAGCTCTTATTTATTATAAATGTTTAAAGAAAGAAAATAAAGAAAAAAGTTTATTTGGACACAGTTCGTGAAACAAAATACAAAATTGACAAAACAATAAAAATGTTTGAAATAACAACAGACAGATCAGCATCTGTCTGTCTGTTGTAAAGAGTTTTGGAAGTAATGTTAGATTCCTAATTTTTAAAAGGGACTAAACGATAATGTTATGATATTTTCTTGATTACTACTTAGTTTATTTATTTATTTAAGTGAAAACCAACGTCAGAGCTGTCTGACGTTGGTTTTCTAATGAACAATTACGGAAAAGTGACGGGGGGTACACACAGTGTCAACATACCTAATACATACTTTTATACTTAAATAAACTAGTAATGAAGAAAATATCATTACATTATCATTTAGTCCCTTTTAAAAATCAGGAATCTAACATTCCTTCCAAATCTCTTTAAAACATTGAATCAATTCCATTAAAATAAAAATCTTCTCCATCTACCTGACACTGTTCTCACCAAAAAGTACCTATCTTTAAAAGCAAAAAAAGGAGCAAAGTACGTCCCCGGCTTCGTTTACATTAACCCAGAACTCCCGTCAAATGTACTATTTTACATGAGCCTAAAGTGTGTTATTTAATTTATACATTTGTAGCACGCACCTTTTTAGTCGAATGAATTAAAGAGCGCCATTCACCGTCAGACTGACGGCGTCGGAGTGACGATTGTCAAGCTTGAAGTGTATTAAAATTCCTTCGTTCCCGAAATAGGAATCGCGATCTGCGTGCAGAAATTCTCTCCTACTAATCACACTAATATAATTTATTATAAACGAGAAACATTGTGAGGACGGATGGATGGATGTTTTTTACTCTTTCACGCAAAAACTACTTAACGGATTTTGATGAAACTTTACAGTAACATAGTTTATACATCAGAATAACACATAGGATACTTTTTATCTCGATATTCCCACGGGATCGATACTTATGCGGGTGAAACCGTGGGGTGCTGCTCTAGTAATATTATAAACGCGAAAGTTTGTAAGTATAGATGGATGTTGGTTACTCTTTCACGCAAAAACTACTAAACAGATTTTGATAAAACTTAACAGTACCATAGCTTATACATCAGAATATCACATAGGATACTTTTTATCTGGATATTCCTACGGGACTGACACTTATGCGAGTGAAACCGCGAGGCCCTACTAGTAGAAACATTAAATTATTTCAATGTTAGGTACATCCTGAGCACTTATTTGTTGAGGAGATGAATGGACGCCTTTCAACTGAATGATGATGTTCATGTACTCTCATGAAAATAGCAACATAGTCTTACTTTAACAAAAATACTAACCCCGGTAGTCAGAATCATTACTTACAACATTACACTTACAACAAACTAATCATTATTTAATTTTAATTAACAAGTATAAATAAAAAGACGGCGTTCCAGCCGTCAGACAAAAATATGTTTGATGGACAACATTTCAATGTTGTTGACATTTGTACCAACATATTATGCTGGTTATTAAAATTAATTATTGATTAATTTTAAATGACGTCTCTGAGTGCGGCAGTTAAATACCATTAGCAACGAACTCTAAGTACCTAGAGCTAAAAACCAACAATAATACTGAAAGGACTCCAATATATTATTCAAAATGAAATTGTCATTTATCCATACACATTACCATATCCTAAGAAAATATGAAGGCAATAACTTCACAGATCCATTTCTATTTGCCTCTTGGAGTATTAATAAGGCAAGCTATATACCGGCCTAGTAACATAGACCTAGCAAAGAACAGTAGTACGGTAAGGGCAAATCTACCGATTCTAATCATTGCATATCTAACCCCCAGCAATCTCCAAGTGTAATAATTATGCTCGCATTAACGAATTTTCGACGATCAGCATTACATTTCACCGGAATAATAAAATAGGACGCGTGCTAAATCCATACAGCGAATTATACTTTCATTTCTATCCGTGCATATCAGACAAAATCAAGACCGCGGTAGCGGGTCAGAACGAAAAGGACATAATATGAAAACAAAAGACTGAGACGCACCGCATATTATTATTATTATAGGTTCCTTTAGAACTAAACAGCATCATTCTTATTATTGCATCAAACCGTACGGCATAGTTCTCTCACAAGTTGCGTTCATCAGCGCTATATAAACCATTGATACTCAAAATGTTGGTCGACCAGTGTGAGGCTTAGCAGAAAAGCAAGCAAGTCCGAACAGATATTTTATTTTAGGGCTCTTTAGATGGGTCTTATTCCACTGTAAGACCGGACTAAAGCAGAAATGTAAATAAGAATATGTATGGACGGCGTTGGCATAACATAGGGATATGAAAAGAGTTTGAGTATAGTTACCACTCACTATGTATGTTCTGAAAACCGTAGAATAGTTTTTATTTAGGCGTTTCTGGCGTCCCACAAGGTGGACCGACCACCTTGTGAAGGCCGTAGGAACCCGTTGGATGCGAGAAGCACAGTACCGTGGAGGTGCATGGGTGCCTATGTCCAGCAGTGGACGTCTTTCGGCTGAAATAATAATGAGGCGATTCTGGAGAGTTTTAAAGCACTAAAATAAAACAAGTGGTTTTTAAAATGTTTAGAAAGACTCCACAGTAAACTTTCCTGACTGTACATTACAGAAAGACGTTGATATTTTATGAGTTAAGACTCCCACTGAAAGGTGCGACGCGCCGTGCGATGAATAATATGACAGTCTTCATTTTAACATACAGACAACTCAAGTTGGTATTCAATTTGCTTAGCAACTTTTTTCTTAGATCCACCTATCAAGAAGTTATGAAACACTCATCTAAGAAAAACTAAGGTAGATGATGGTTCGACATTACCAAGAACAGTACTAAACACAATATTCATGAATTACTTCATATTCTTCATAATACATTCCACGTTTTAGAAATAAAATAACACGTCATGTATTTTTTCGTAACATCCTTTGAGAAGATTAAATTAATTACATTCATTGTTACGAGAGTGATACATTTATGTTTTTCTTACCCAAATTTTGGACGTAATTATGTTTTCAGAAATAATGACGATGCTGGTGTAGGTCACAGGACAAAATAGAGACAGAAGACCTGTTGAAGAAAACGGGAGTCAGGTGATCTAGGCGGGGGTGATGGTGTTCCGTGATGAAGGAGTGAATTAAAACCAGGCACTAAAACCCTAACTTTATGACTTATACTGACTGGCACTATTTGGAGCGCGGCTAGGTAGTAGGCGGAGACTGGAGATGTTTATTCACTGGAGGATAGCTCATTACTAACTCGATTAGTCAAGAGACAGTCGCTCAATCTCAATCTGTGTGGTTCTTTCCTCAAAAGACCATTTCAGACACCAATCTACATGGTCTTCACATGATTTGACCAAGAATTTGTCTGGACTTTAAAAGAGACTGTAATCTCCGAGTTTGTTTCGGCCTTTCTTCTCAGAGTAGTTAGACGGGAAACGCCGACCTCATCTAGCTTAAAAAAAAATATGTTTGACGTGTAAAAGTGTTTGTACAAACCTACTTACAGAAATAAATCATTTATCATTTATACCTGGGAGCGTAGAAAAACTATTGCATAATGATTCAGAGTGGAAAAATCCCATGTACAGACGCCAGCACATCAACCTACTACAATCTGTCAGATTTCTGTAATAGATTTTCAACTTTATCGCTAAAGCATAAGGTTCAATGTTGATTGGGAAAATTTGACAGTTAGGTGTAGGTTGCTGTGCTGGCGTCTGTACGTCATAGCCTCACAACAATGAAAGTACTCTCGCAGCTGCAACTGCGAGTGGGAAACAAGTGCAACATTCGGTCAAGTTGGAAGCGACAGACAGGTTAGCTTCTAGAACATATACCGTACGAAACCACGTAGCTAAGTTTTCACGGTGAGATTTTTACAAAAAACACCAACAAGTCTCTCTACCAAGGATGGTACGGACTGAATCTTCTGCACTCACCTATATTGTTCACCAAAAAAACCATTGTAGGTTGAATAGGAATCCATTTTAACCTTATAACATGTTTAAAATAAAACTCGAGTCTTTTACGTTATTCTTTTATACTTCGCGTGAAGGGTCGTCATGAAGTTTGAACAATTAGCTCGTAAAAAGGATAAGCGTAAGAATCACGGAAGCGGATGTCTGTTATTATGACGAAATCGTAAAAAGGATAAGCGTAAGAATCACGGAAGCGGATGTCTGTTATTATGACGAAATCGTAAAAAGGATAAGCGTAAGAATCACGGAAGCGGATGTCTGTTATTATGACGAAATCGTAAAAAGGATAAGCGTAAGAATCACGGAAGCGGATGTCTGTTATTATGACGAAATCGTAAAAAGGATAAGCGTAAGAATCACGGAAGCGGATGTCTGTTATTATGACGAAATCGTAAAAAGGATAAGCGTAAGAATCACGGAAGCGGATGTCTGTTATTATGACGAAATCGTAAAAAGGATAAGCGTAAGAATCACGGAAGCGGATGTCTGTTATTATGACGAAATCTTAAGGGACCTCACGCACTAGGCGGCCACGACCACGACCAGTGGCTGCAACGACCAAATTAACTAGAAACCATGTTGCGGCCAAGTGCAAGTGCGCGACGTGTATATGGTTTCTATAGTTAGCTTGGTCGCTGCGGCCACTGGCCGGAGTCGTGATCGTCTAGTGCGCGAGGTCCCTTAAAGCGACGTAGCGTAAAGTGATTGTGGAAACTTAGTCATGAAAGGGGATAAAACACATTTGTTTGTTATGTAATTTACATAAAAAAGACAAAAGACGAATTTACATTATTCGTGTATGCTAGTTATATAGGGTGACATTGGCTCGCAAATTGTAACCAATAATTCAGTATATGATTCTAGACCATGAGGTCTGATGATGACAGCTGCCTAGCCTTTCCCAACTATGTTGGGGTCGGCTTCTAGTCTAACCGGATGCAGCTGAATACCAGTATTTTACATGAAGGGACTATCGATCTGACCTCCACAACCCAGTTACTGGGTAATACGAAACCCCTTGGTAAGACTGATTATCAGACTTTCGGGTTTCTGACTACCCGTAACGACTGTCTAAGATCTACGAATGACAGCCGGGACCAAACGGCTTAACGTGCTTCCCGAAACACGGAGGGGTCTTGGTATGTAAAGATGGTCACCCATCCACAGATCAACCGCGGCAAGCGTAGCTTAACCTGATCGATTGACCTGTGCGGCTGTTATAATTATTTAGCCACGGGCCCCTCACAAAATTGTTTCGTCGGTAATCAAGAAAAAAATCAGCTGCTTCATAGTGCAATAAGTACCTGCGCGTTCAAAATGTACGGAACAGCAATTTACGGAAATTTTCAACGCTAGGGGGTCTAGAATCATGTGCTGAATCCATAGTAACAATTTGCGCGTCAATGTCCCTGCCAACGTGTATGTCAAAGTATTTTCCTTTTTGATAGAGTAGATAATGACGAAACATAGATAATGACTTACCCCCTTACCAATAAACGTTGTATATCGTCTGTATAGTTACACAACGGTTTGTCTTCTTCTTTCGAAAGTCAAATTTCTGACGACTGAAAGAGAGAAATCAGTGTGTAACTATTCATCTGATATAATAGATACGTTTATTAATAAGGGGGAATACCTTACCTATACACGTTTGCCCGCCTACCTGTCGACACACCCCACGTGTCGGAGTAGTTGAATGGACGCAGTGAAGTCATTGCTTTCACAATGACAATGGCAATAGTTGTGGACACTTGGTCAACGTCTACGGTACTTATGTACACTTGGTGTACAGTGGACGCTTGAGGGGTTAATGATTTTTATAAGATACTTTACCTAATACATCAACAATTCAGTAAAAAATCTATGATAAAAAATGCTCTCCAAAATAAGTTAAGTTTCCATTTTAAATAAAACATATCCGAATAAGCAGAATATTGAAAAGCGTAACTAATTTTCAAAAGCCAGTTAGCACAAATATGTTAAAATATTTTTACTTACCTTTGTTTTACAAACTCATGATTAGCACATTTACAATAACTAACTCAGAACGTGGGTCACATTTCAACAAAATTTTAATTTAAAGTTTCCAATCCACTGCCAGCAAAAATATATCAAGATACGATAAGCTATACTTACCCAATTTAAGTCTATACACAATTTATAACTGTCACTTTGTTATAATGTTAGTCTGTAAGTCGAGAACCCTCTGCAAGGTCACCAAGGTGAAGGTCAAAGAGTACCATTTTCACATACCTTTTTTTAGGGGATACATTCAAATGGAGCCTGGGCTTTAAGGATAAGACCGGGCAGTGTGGGAATTATACCTCCCTAAATCCACCCCGGTGGTTACCATCTACACATGGAAGGGGGCACCGTTACCTCCCAAAGGATAGATCCAAGACCCCCTCTGTGCAACGCCTGTTAGTGCACATCCTTAGGAGACTATAAAGGGGTCTCCCAAAAACCTAACTGTATTTTCGCATACATAAAGAGCAGATAGAAGCACCAAGCTTATTAACAGAATTCTAACGATATCGGACTGAAAATTCCAAACTGTTTTTACGAAAATCTTGGGATCAGTGGTGTCGTACGGCAAGTAAAAGATGTTCAATGGTAAGCCTTCTGTATCGCTACCCAGATACAGGCTTTCTTAGACAAAACATTGGCCCAACCCAGGCCGGTATTTTTTTTCCTGCAACTTGTTTTTTTTTTTTTGGTAGCATATTTTGTGTCTCACTGGTGGGCAAAGGCCTCCCCTTTTTTTCTTCCAGACCTCCCTGTCTTGTGCGATCTCTGACCATGTTGGCCCTGCAAATGATATTAGATCGTCACACCACCTTCGCCTTGGTCTACCTCGACGACGATGTCCTGATTCAGTCGTCCAGTGATCTGAGTGACGATTTTGCCCATCTCTCCGGGTGCACTTGTGAGACGTGTCCGGCCAACTTTAAATCTTTTTTTTAATGGATTATCTCTTTAATTTTAGAAGTGGCATCTAATATTGAGCATTTGAGGAGTGGTAGCCCAGTGGTAATGGCCAGGACTAACGAGTTGTAGGTCGTGGTCGTGATTCGAACCCAGACAGGCGCTTTACTTTGTGTAAATAATTTCATTGCGACTGCTCTCAAAACGGGTGAACAAAAAAAATATTTTCGTTGGATCCCAGTTTTGAATCCCATGTTTTAGATAACCGGCATGTCCTAGAACTAAAAGTTCAAAGATATGTGACATCTACCAACTCGCATTGGGCTCGCGTAGTAGATAGCCCACTCCCTCTCGAAGAGAGGAGGCCTGTGTCCCAGCAGTGGGAACATTATAGGCTGATTATGCTATTAGGCTTCTAAAATTTATGAGAAACTTATTTAATCCAATTTTTGTGACAAAGTGACTATGACAAATTCAATATCCTGTGTCTCCTCGTATAGCTACGCAATCAAAGGACAGCCACCCTCCCATCCCAACACTGTTTGGACAAAACAATTTATATTCTGATGAACATGTCCAAATGAATAATGCAATATGTTACAAATAAATTAATCAAAGAGAAAGCTGTACACAAACGAGCTTTTTATAATAAACCTATTTGTGTTAATAGAATGTCCTGTTTCTAGAGTACGTGAGAAACGGTTATTATCCACAATGATTTGTTTTGGTGATTAGGTGAAATTGAATACAAAGGTAGGTAATAAATTCTGATTGATGCGTATTTTGGACATGATAAATTTGGCGTTTTCAACATCAGTACTTGGTACCGAATCATAGGTATGACGGTCAAAGAGATAATTTTGTATTTTTTAATCGACTTCAAAAAAGGAGGTTCTGTATAATAATAATAATAATAATTCTTTATTGACATGATAGCTTACAGAAACTTGTTTGAAGCCTCTGACTCCTGAACTAGGTGTACCTGTATGTCAGGAGTCAGCGCCCTCTCCCATTTTATTTGGCTTAGGTACTAATGTCAACATAAAGCATGTGTGCAAAAAAATACAATTTTTAAAAGAAGTAAACAAAGTAAAATAAAATACAATGACAGAAATGAAAAGCATAAAAAAAAAAAAAAAGATATCAAAACTATAATTTAATTATTCTTAAACTATATCGTGCTGTGTGTTTGTGTGTGGGTGTGTACGTGAGGGTGTGTGTGTGTGTGTGTGTGTGTCAGGGAGGGTGTCTGTACAAACAAGGGTGTGTGTACGTGTGCGTGGGTTCCCGTTCGTATTTGTGTATAGGATTAATTATTTATTATTTTCTCTACGTCCTCATAATCGAGAGTAAAGAGCCAGTTCTTTACTTTAATTTTACATTCGTGTAGTGGTAGCGGGTAAAAATTTAAGATTCTATTAATCTTGTTGTATAAAAATACAGAAAGAAAAGCGTTTTGTCGTCTTGCAAAAGCCGTGCGACATTTAACAGATTCAATTACATTTGGAATTGTTCGCTTATTTCGAAGTTTACCTGGATCATATGGGGTAGCTACGTGTTTTTTAGTAATTATCTGGAAAATAAATAGTTGTCTTACTGTAAGTACACGGCACAGCTCATATAAAGTCTTCGTGGGAAATCTGTATGGTTTGAACGACATAGTTTTTAGCAAAGACCTTTGTGCTCTTTCCAGGCGTAAGAGATACGTTTTACATGCACCACCCCAAACCCCAATACAGTAACCAATAACCGATTGAGCCAATGCATAATAAACTGTACGGATGAGATCGCCGTCAGCTACATGCCTAAGATTTTTAAACACCCATGTGAGTTTCCTGACTCGTGACGAAACCATCTCGATATGTGGATGCCAGGATATTTTCTCATCTAAAAGAACCCCAAGGTATCTGACCGTACTAGACTTGCTCAGAGTTGTACACTGGCACTGTTGAGTGAAAGGTGATTTGCATGTGTGAATCCGGACATCCACATTGGGCCGTTTTATGCAAGCGTTAGTGAACTGCACAAATGAGGTTTTAGAAATGTTGAGTGTTAACAGGTTATGCCTCAGCCACAGGCTGGCTTTATAGAGCCCTATCCCCGCATTTTGTTGGACTTCATCCCAAGTCTCTCCCTGAAACACCAAAGCTGTGTCATCGGCATAGGTAAATATTTTGCCTTTATTAAGTGTCATTTGACATAAGTCATTTATATAGATCAGAAAGAGACTGGGACCAAGAATGCTACCCTGTGGGACTCCATAGATAACTGCGACATCCGAACTAATAGCACTACCTACTTTAACTCTCTGCAGACGGCCAGTAAGAAAGTCTTTGTAGATTTCAAGTACCGTTCCCCTTATTCCACATCTCTCCAGCTTGTCAACAAGAACAGAGACCGAGACAGTGCCAAAGGCCTTGGCCAGATCAATAAAGACTCCGACACACTTACGTTTATTATCTAGACAAGTTGTAATATACTCTACCAACGAGCCAACGGCTCCATTCGTACTTTTACCTACCCTAAAGCCAAATTGGGAGTCAGATAATATGTTATTTTGTTCTAAGAACTTTATGACTTGGTTATTCAATACTTTTTCTAGTATTTTAGAGAGCGCTGGCAACACAGAAATTGGTCTGTAGTTTGTTACGCTGTCTCGAGCTCCACTCTTGTAGACAGGAGTGATGAGCGCCCTTTTAAATACACTAGGAAAAACGCCCTGCTCTATACATAGCCCAATGATCGTGGTAAAGTGTGGGACGATAACATGTTTTGACATTTTCAAAAACCTATTCGACCCGTATGTATGTATGTTTGTATGTCCACGATTTTCTCAAAAACGAATGAACCAATTTTGATAATTATTTTACTAATGTGATCTGTCATACTTTCAGGAAGGTTTTAGTATAATATAATACATTATGTAATTATTCTTATGTACGATGTTATATGCATAAATGTACTGCATCTCCGGCATTTCTATGCAAATTTTGATGATTCTTCTAGTTGGTGTCTTCAATTCTTCAATCAATGCACTAGTGTTATTTGAATTTGTGTGGAGTAGGTACAACTAAAAATGAAAAAAAAACCGACTTCAAAAAAAAAACTACAAAGTGACGAACTTCCATAAAAACTTTCATCCCGTATTTAACCCATGTAGGGGATGAATTTTCAAAAATTCATCCTAAGTGCTCACCTTCGTTATAACAAAAACTCTTTTCCAAAATTTCATAATTCTAGAAAGGACAGAAAGGGTTTTTCGAAATTCTACCCCTAAGAGGGTGAATGCTGTAACTACATAAATATGTCAACTTCAGGCTCCTTTTTTTTTTTTGTTGCGCGGTGGAAATCCTCATGGACTTCCTCCATCGTGGGGGGGTTAGAGGGGCATGCGTTCCACCTCTACCTATGGCTGGAGGTGCGGGATTCGCATAAGCATTTACCGCTCCCCCGACAGGCCTCGACCCGCTGTTCCTCAGCGGGTCCTACCTCCCCGTGCGCCCATTCCTATAATGGCCGCACCCACTCTCGAGTGGCGCGCGTGGAACACTGCAACGCCAACTCGGGCCTGTCTGGTCGGACGACGGACGCCCCTAGTCCGCCGCCCGCAGGCCACCTCTCAACTTCCGGCTCCTGAGCAAACAAGAGATCATGAGTCAATATGTAATAATAATAGTAGATTGTCTTTGTCTCCTTACCATTCTAAATCTCTGTATGCACATATCAAATCTTGTCTCGTGAGATTAATTAATTATCTATTGTTATGATATCTCCGGAATGCTAAATAATTATTATTTTTTGTTACAATATCCCAGAAGGCAAAGCTCATCAGTGAGTTTAGTAGGTTAAATCGCTACTCCACTGACCTCTTTCGAAATAGTAACTGCATCATGTTAGCAAATAATATGTGGGTCACAGATGACGGACACCGGAGATTAACTACCTAACTGAACACTGATATATGTCGTAGATTTATACTCTGGACTGGCTGTACTCCAGAGTACGCAAAGCGTCCAGACGCTTTTAACGCGTAGTCTTTTTTTTACACCGTTCTCACATATAATTACAAATTCAACATCAATGGTGTAAATAATATTTTGGTAAAAATATAATTTAAAAGAGTGTCCATGGAGTTTCTTGCCCGTTCTTCTCCATAGGTACCCACGCTTTGGAATGGGCAACTAGCTTCATATTTTCTGACTGACCGACTTCTTGACAATTCAAATGTGCCTGTAAATAGTTTAATTGAAATAAATGCGTTGAGTTTGAGTTTATTATTAAGTCTGGGGTAATAGATCTCTGCTTGGCGCTTAGATGAATATGGGTGTTTATGTAAAATGTTATTGTTGTGTTCATTGTATTTCTTTTTTTTTCAATGCCTTTGAGTTAAAAGGCTTTTTAAATACGAAACTGCCAGTTACGTTATAAGTAACAAAAGATATTTACTTTTAATTAAGTAGGTACACATAGCACGACATACACACGACATAAAACACAACACACAACATTAATGTTTAAAGGCATATAAAATACGAAACTGCCGGTCATGTTACAACATTACATCATCATCATAAACAGCCTATAATGTTCCCACTGCTGGGACACAGGTCGCCTCTCTGTGAGAGGGAGTGGGCAATAATCTACCACGCGGGCCCAGAGCGGGTTGGTGAATGTCACATGTCTTCGAATTTTTGGTTCTAGGACATGTCGGTTTCCTCACGATGTTTTCCTTCACCGTTTTGAGAGCAGTGGTGATGAAATAATTTACACAAAGCAAAGCGCCTGTCCGGGTTCAACAATATTCGTGCCATATTCAGTTCAACATGACATGTAGTCAGGTGACACAAAGCACGGATATAATCAACCTGTAAATGCTCTTGTCACTCTGATTGATTCACACAATACTAACTATCAGTGACAGTAATCCGTGTATTTCCTTGATATGACGGTACCTAATTAATTATGGTATCTACTTGGTATCTTGGTATCAAGTGAGTATCATCATTACCGCAGACGATGATACTAACGACTGGAAATTAATATGGATAGAATCCGGAATAAGGTGATCCGGCAGATAACCAAAGTTGTCAACGTAGTTCACACAATAAGTAAGCTGAAGTGGCAAGGAGCCGGCCATATTATCCGTAGAACCGATGACCGTTAGGGTAGACGTGTTCTTGAGCGGAGACCGCGAATCGGCAAACGTAAAAAAAAAAGGTAGGACCTCCCTCAGGTTTGCTGGAGTGACGATCTGATCTTCGCGGGGTGGCTGCAGTTGGATGAGAGTTGCCGAGAATCGTGTTGAATGGTGTGCAATCGGAGAGGCTGATGTCCAGCAGTAGGCTGATGATTGATCGTGTGGTCTATTAAGAGCGCTAATTTTAAATACGAAAAACGAGTGAAACGGAGTCAGGAAAACAGTTATTTTACGCTGTGTAAGTAAATAAAAGCATTTATAGTTGACAGAAAGGTTATTAAACTTTTTCGTATGGTTGAAACTGCATTGCATTAAAAATATTTATAGAGATCACTCGGATTATTCGTACGACCGTGCTTGTTTCCCAACATTTATAAAACAAACATTAAAGATTCATATTTTTGAAAGAAAGAAAAAAATACATTAATTATTAGCACATGCGCCTATTTCTGCGTAAAGGGTTTAAAGTAACCTAACCAAAACTAACCCAGGGGTGCCATTCGCTCGCTCTTGCATCCTACGTCGCCTAAGAACTGGTTTGGCCTAGGCGAAACTAGTTCATCTTCAAATCGGGTTTGGCCGGTAGCATATACTACCTACCTAATGTACTAATATATTGTGTTCAATAAATAGAACGAAGCACCAAAGCTGCTAATTATAATGAAATTTGTATTCATAAGCGTTGTAACACAATATTAATTTAAACTGGGAATTAATGCCCCAAACTCAATATTGAATTTAGGGATAATTTGTGTAAACCCTGCGTTCTGTGTTAAATTCTAAGAATAAAGAACGTCATAGCATTAATAGATAAATTCGGTGTTTGATATGAGTAATTTAAAAAAACAATGATTGGCGCTATACCTGTTATTCCCTTTATACTACGGTTTATTTGCCGTGTATAAGCACGGTCGTCAGCATAGATATAAGAAGGAAGGAGATTTATGCCCGCTAGTTGAAAATATATCAGAGCCCGATGTCGCTAGGTTGGCCCCACCACCGCGCCACTACTACACATGTAGTTCAGTAAAAGCAATAGATACAAAGTCGCGCACACACTTGCAATTCATAAATCAGAACGTACTACACAATCAATTATAAACCTTAACTCAGCAAACACAGCGTGCATTTACCATGCACCGTAATTAAAGTATTAAGTAAAAGTATTATCGTAATAACGTTATTGTTGTTTTCCTCGGGAACAGCACTTTTTTTCGAGATGATAGGTACCCTATGGTCGTTTCTGTACACCTGACAACCTATATGCAAAATTTCAGGATGATCAGTTCAGTGGTTTAGGCATGAAAATGTAACAAACAAACAAACTTACTTTCGCATTTACGAGTATAATATTAGTTAGGATTAGGATAGGATTCGGGGCGAAGACAAATCCATCAAATAAAAGATTAATAAAATCTGTCCAGCCGTTCTTGAGTTATAAATGTTGTAACTAACCCGACTTTGTTTTTTTATATAATATTACGCGCGAGACGATTATTTTCAATTTTAAAATTTACGTTACATTTACTCCGTGCGTTCGTGCTAGGTTGGTTGTGTTTTTACCACGGGTGGGCCGTGGTAAAAACACAACCAACGACAACATAACTCTATTCATTAAATTCATCCTACGCAAACCAAAACGGAAATACCTTTCTTTTACCCACAAAGTGGCAACCAACGTTTTCATAATAATTATCATGCTCACACATAATGGCTTACTTAGATAAGAGACAACGTCACACGGCGGCGAAACGAGCCAAGTTTCTCTCCCTTGGGAAACCCGCTTTATGTGTATATGAAACATTAATGATATGAAGCAAATTGACAGCTTGATACACAAGCGTTGTAGTCTTTGTAGGGTTTGATCGCAATGTTTGAAGGAAGATAATGTAATGGGAGATAATGTCATACTTTCACAGGGTTTGCTTGCTATAATGAACTTAAAATTAATGACGAAGTTTTAAAAAACAAAGGGACGGATTCTGGGCCAGTTTAGTGTGCATACACAAGACACACACAAGTGGCAACGGTAGAGGCGACTACAGCCGTCGACACTCGTCGACGCGTCGGCGGCTTCCGTGGACAAAGTGCCACTCGTGTATCGGCACGAAGGAATTTCGACGGCTTTAGTTCCTTCTGCAATTCACGCGTACCGCTCGTGTGTATTCCCGCTTAGTCTCATGAGGAACCTGTTTTATGACTGTGTGCAACATTAATGATATTGTACCAAATTGACAGCTTGATACTCAGGCGGTGTCTTTGGTTGTGAAATTAAATGCTTCGAGAGCTGACTTTATGGTTATGTGAAACTTAACAGGTTTATTGCTACTACTGGATTGCGTTGCATTAGTTAACTTAAATGAGATGCTTTTGATCAAAATTCCAGGCAATTCAAATATTTCGTCCTGCTTTCACCACAAACTAATACATTTAGCGCTAAACATATTTAAAACATCTAGGTATACTATCAATTGTTTGAAGATGACAGAGACAGAACGACGTTTTAAATATGTTTACCGCTAAACGTATTTAGTTATTTGTTTTGTAAGAAGGACTTAGTATTTTTATGTGTTCTCGTTCAGTACTTACGGCATAATTGATACACTCAGCATCTTCAGG
Source organism: Hydraecia micacea (assembly GCA_914767645.1). Taxonomy (NCBI): domain Eukaryota; kingdom Metazoa; phylum Arthropoda; class Insecta; order Lepidoptera; family Noctuidae; genus Hydraecia; species Hydraecia micacea. The sequence continues at coordinate 3,668,919 of OU611783.1, read as the reverse complement.
CATAACTAAAATTTTACCTGAACCCACTAATTACCCAAACACCCCAGCTAAACCACAACGTGACTGCCACATATAGTTATTTACCAGGCTGCCCACCGTCGCAGACAAATTACAAGCGTCGGCCAATCCGTCCTTTGTCCGGCTCTGACTAATGTGCGATACGGCTGTAATTCCTGCCGGCCAATAAGCGCACTGACCGGCTACAGCCGTTACTCAGGAGTGAGGGAGTGTGTGATTTGTGATGCAGTTTTGGTGTGTGATGGTTTTTTGTTTCGCTAAATATCTGTGGCGTGTTTTCCTTGAAAGCATAGTTTTCTCTGTGTTTGGTTCCGTGGGTGTCTTTATAGAATGGCTGGCTGAAGAAACCGGATAATCTGAAAAATTAAACATATTAATTAAAGTTCTTGGTTGGGGTGGGACAGGTTATTAAAATACTTCCCTTGAGGGCTTAACTTTTACATTTTTGCCATAAATTTTTACAACACAACGTGACAATGTGTGCTCTTGGCAAGCTCGTGTCACCCATGACAACCTGTCAGACCTCTCGACACGCTGCCATATAAGTGACAGCCCGCCATTGAGATCATTAAGGACGTAGGAGTTCGTATGACGCTATAAGTTACAATTATATTTTTTAGTCTGCAATCAAATATCAATCTAATTGTAACACGTATTCCCGTATGTCAAGAAGCATAAGGATAATCAGCTTGTAACATTCCCGCTGTTGGGACACATGTATCTTCTCTGTGAAAGGGAGTGTGCTGTAATCCTCCACGCGGGCCAGTACGGGTTGGTTGACGTCACATGTCTTCGAATTTTTGATCCGAGGACATGCTGGTTTCCTCATCATGTTTTCCTTCACCGTTTTCAGGGCAGTCATCATAATATTCATTATTTCAGCCAAAAGACGTCCACTGCTGGACGTAGACCTCCCCCAAGCACTTCCAGTTTGACCGGTTCTGTTCTGTGCTTAAGGCAGTGGTGATGAAATAAATTACACAAAGTAAAGCGCCTCGCTAAGTCGGGGCCACCAATAAAAAAAACTCATGTCTCTCACCCACTGAAAAGTATGTCAAGAAGACTAAGTACGAAGTATTTCTACTAACCAGATACTCAGCTCATCTCATTGTTTACAAGCTTAAAATACAATCATAACCAACCAAACATTGACTCAAAAACGAGAAAACTCCAAAAAATTCCCCAACGACTAATTCCACTTAAAAAACTCATTAAACCCAACGGACCGAAAGACAAAGATATGTTATAATAAATTTATGGCGCTCATGGTGCGTCAGAACGTGACGACTTAATCGCTTCCACAAAATTATGGTGTCCCCGCGACTAAATTATTTACAGCGCGAAGGAATAAGGAACAGAATTAACTCTTTTGTTAACATACACGTACCATGTTGAGGATAAGTTGAGAAGGCTCATGAATAGGGATCATTATTACATGTTTATGCACATAAAGAAAGAAAAAAGTTTATTTGGTCACAGTTCGTGAAACACAAAATACAAAATAAAAAAGGTTTCAGACTACAATAGTGTGTGCCTCACGGCTACGGCGATGTGGGTACACCGCTGAGTTTTAGTGGGTATACTGTCGGTGCCATTCCGACAGGAGTCCCACATACCCTGTCTCGTCCCCCGCGAGCGAGGATGCGTAATGCATTTCTCAGGGAAAAAAAAAGGTTAGAACTGTAACCAACCGCGCTACTTCCAAGTTGGTCACAGTAACTAGACTATTTAGTATTAGCGCAAGGTGCGATCTGTTGGATGCAAGTTTGACATCGTTCACAATTTGTCGGTTTTCCATGGACAGATTATTAACTATCGAAAAATAATATGTTAAATTGTAAATGGTTTGTTGTACTTCACAATTTTTATTATTGCAAGTGTTTTTAAATTCATTGAATTGTACCGCATTTTAGACCTTCCTTAGCTCACAGGATAGATGGAGAATAAAAGTGCTGAACAGCTTTTGTTAAGAATTTCATACGCAAAACAAAAGAGCCTCAATAAAAACCACAAAACAAAAATACAGAGGAGATGACATAGCCAAATTGTCCTATAGAAACATTAAAAACTCAGGATTGCGGCTATAGTTTTCCATAAAAGTTACAAAAACACATTTCCTCTTTTATATTTTTTAGATTATTATTTCACAGAAGTACACTAGTCCCAGTAGTTTCAGCTGTGCGTTGATATGTCAGTCAGTCAGTCTCTTCTTTTATATTTATAGATTATTGTTTCACAAATAAGTTTTTTTATTGTTGACTGTACCTTTAAAGTACTTGTAATTTGGGACGAAACACAAAATAGTGATATGGAAGAAACTAAGATTTTTTTAGAATGTGGGACAAAACTTCGCAACGAACGAAGAATAAATCGATTTTTAATTATATATCCTTGGTTAGCACTGCATCGATGATCGCCATTGTTGTTTGGATCAGTGGTCATTTTTGCCAGCGATGACTTTATTTTTTCGAATTAAACTTCTGTCTTCCTTACCCTCGCTCGCATACCAACAAAGCCTTATTTATTAAATAAACAGGCAACAGTATAAAGGGAATGTATTCTCATTATAACTTGGGGAGAAACTAATTAATTTTTTAAAGGAAATTCAGCCACGTTCATAATGATTAATTCATGGAGATAGAAGAGAATTGCTTCTTAATCAAATAATAATTGATTAAAAGTCCTTTACATTTTTAAAGGGGGGTTCGCGTGGAGCTTTTGTCTAAGTAATAACAGCCGCGCGGGTCGATCTATCAGGTTAAGTTACTCTTGCTGCGGTTGATCTGTGGATGGGTGATCATCTTTATATATCAAGATTCTCCGTGCCCCAGAAAGCACGTTAAGCCTTTGGTCCCGGCAGTCATTCATGAATCTTTGGCAGCCATTATGGGTCGTCAGGAGCCTGAAAGTCTGACAACCAGTCATACCAAGGGGTATTGTGTTAACTAGTAACTGGGTTGTGGAGGTCAGATAGGCAGTCGCTTCATGTAAAATACTGGTATTCAGATGCATCCGGTTAGGCTGGAAGCCGACATAGTTGGGAAAAGGCTAGGCAGATGATACCTTTATAAAGTGGCGCTAGTGACAGAATAGTTAAAAGTTTGGCTAAAAAAAAGATAGGTGGATTGTGTGTGAGACAAGGGCAGGAATATAATGAGTCCTTTACCTTTTTGGGAGCACGTGTAGCAATGAAAAACTCGGATATTACAGGAGGTTTTAGAAGGGTGGTTTAGTTAAGATATTTTCCTCTTTGATGTATACGTTAAGGTGTTTCGGTAATGATAAAATAATGGAGTTCTAAGCCTTTTTGGTGGCGGCTCGTGGAATGAAGTATGTAGGTATGAATTTAGTTTTTTTGATTAATACTTTTTTTGTGTTGGCACGTAGAAGAAAGCAGGCAGGGAAGTAATTAATTGGATGTAAACTTAATGAAACATTTTTAATGAACTCCTAAGTTTGTTTTAGATTTTATATATTATAAGAGCACAAAAATTACGGCTTATTAGTCGATTCGTACGAATTTACTCGCCCGAAATGGGCGAATCGTCACTTTTAAATAATATTATTTTTTCTAAAGGCGACTCGACAACTTCAGAAATTTGTATCAGGAAATTGGCACATTTTGAGTTTTATGCAATGAAGTTAAAAACAAGTACCTACACGTTTTGTAATATTTAACTCTTATCACTTCTGTGCGCTAGTGTCCTTTTTAGGGTTCCGTACCCAAAGGGTAAAAACGGGACCCTATTAGTAAGACTTCGCTGTCTGTCCGTCCGTCTGTCTGTCACCAGGCTGTATCTCAAGAACCGCGATAGCTAGACAGTTGAAATTTTCAAAAATTATGTATTTCTGTTGCCGCTATAACAACAAATAATAAAAACAGAATAAAATAAATATTTAAGGGGGCTCCCATACAACATACTTGATTTTTTTGCCGTTTAATATTAATAACGGCAACAGGTAGACGCTTGAAATATTCATAGAATATTTAGTTGTATATTCACTTTAAAAATAAATAATTAAAATAAAATAAATATTTAAGGGGGGCTCCCATACAACAGACGAGATTTTTATGCCGTTTTTTTTCTTGTGGTACGGAACCCTGCGTTTGCGAGTCCGACTTGCACTTGGCCGGTTTTTTTCTATATTTTATTGCATCAATTGCCTATACTTATTTCTGGAGTTGTCGACTCGCCCACAATAAATTAACTCAAAACTGCCGATTCGCCCATTTCGGGCAAGTAAATTCGTGCGAATCGACTAATGAGCCAAAATTATATCACAACCATGTGAGTCTGACTTCACTACACACCCGTCCAATCCATTAAGGAGCATTAATAAAAGATTCACCAAACTCCATTACCGCCACTGACCAAAACTAGCGAGCGAACGGTCGAAACAATCGACCTCGCTAATCCGCCCAATCAGTTCAACAGAATCGTGTTAAATAACTTACTTAGCCCCCGAGCCACCAGCCACGAACCACGAGCCCGGGATCCGACTGGATCCGAACATGGCAATGCCATTCTAAACTTGGCTAATCCCGGCTTTATTTCGAAGTCATCCTGTAGAACCGCTTGATATTAGCAGACAAGTACATCTTACGTTAAAGCGATGTAGCGTTTTATTGTGGAAAATAATGGCTGATATGATTTTGGTAGGACTCATAAAAGCATTCTAACTAGTCCTAACTACATACATAGAAAATGCTACGTAGGAAATGCGAAAGTGAGTTTCCTTGTTACGCTTTCACGCCAAAACGGCTGAACGGATTTGGATGAAATTGGGTAGACCATGACCTGGACAAGGACATAGACTTCTTTTCATCCTGGATCGCAGACGAAGTCGCGGGCAACATCTAGTACTAAATAAATACAGGTACCTCGATAGTTTAAGTAGATTTTACAGACTTGTAGTTTAAGTAGATTGTACTACAATCTGCTTTAATAGATTTTCAACTTTATCGCTAAAGCATAAGTTTCATAGTTGATTGGGAACATTTTGACAGTTTCGGGTAGCTTGATGTGCTTGCGTCTGTATACTTTTAAAAACTTATTGTGCCTACATTTGCTTCTACCTCAGTATTAAGAATTCCTAATTTAAATAATTAACGTATTTCTTTCATTTTTACCGACTTCACAAAAAGGAGGAGGTACTATGTTCGGCTGTTTGTATGTTTTTTTTTTTTTTTTTTGTATGTTTGTTCATCGAATACTCCGCCAATTGTCGACAGATTTTCAAAATTCTTTTTTTGTTCGAAAGTAGATAGTTCTGAGGTGGTCCCATTGTCAGCAAGTTAGGATCTGATGATGGGATCTTAGAGAAATCGAGGGCAACCCTCAAATTTTATAGGCTTACTTATGGTTTTTCGCATATTTTATGAAGTATCTTGTGTATTTGCGTATGGTTGTCACCATCTCAGGTAGCTGGGCTGATGATGGAAGGTACAACTCCTTAACAGTAAGAAGTTACTCGAACAGGCAAGGACTGTTTTAGTAAATTGTTTTGATGTTTGATTGGGCATTTGCCACATTTGGTCTCATGATCATCAAGTCATGACCTGATGCTGCAGTCAGGATAGTCTGCAGAGTACCTAACTCCTCGACAACTAACAGCAGATATATCGTGTTTAGGCTCCTTGGAAAGGGCTCGATGTGTGGATAAACGTAATGTTAATGAGGAACACCGAAGTACATAGAGACCTGATGCTGAAGCCAGGAGCATCAGAAAAAGTACAAACCTTGAAATTACAGCACCGTAGCGCAGTGCGTAGCGTAGCGTAGCGAGCGCGGCGCGCGGGGCTCGCAGCTGCTGGGCTGGGGGCTGGTGGAGGGCGGCGGGCGCGTGTTCAACTGGGCGGGCGATGCGTGGCCGCTGCAGGCCGCGCCCGCGCCTCCCGCGCCGCCACTCGACAAGCCCTACCTCAAGTATGAGTGACTTCGCTGTGTACATAACCTCTCCCTCGGACCTGGCTCATGCCCGCTATGCTCTTTGTTGATCACTGTCAAATTTTATATGAAATGTGTAAATAATATTATAATATAGTAGTCGTGTTTGGGCTCATTTTAAACAGGACTAAATTTTAAGTTCAATGCAATGTTGACATAAGTTTGGCCTGATGCTGCAGCCAGGATTATCAGCATCTAGTCTAATTAATGATTAAGGTATTCTTCAGAGGTGGTCCCATATAAATTTTATGAACTTTGCTTGGGTAGTTTTAGAATTAGCGTCAATAATACGTTTGTTTTCCACTTAGTTTATATTGATGATGTTTATCTTCCTGTCACTAGCAAGTAGTGTTATATGAATTTGTATGGGGTAGGTACAACTAAAAAGGGAAAAATAAAAACTTTTTTACAAAAAAAACAACCGACTTCCAAAAAAAAAACACTACAAAGTGAAAAATAACTTTAATTTCGGAAGTCGGTGTCAAAAAAACGAAAATGTGGAACCAACGACACCGACTTCCGAAATTAAAGTTATTTTTCACTTTGTAGTGTTTTTTTTTTGGAAGTCGGTTGTTTTTTTTTGTAAAAAAGTTTTTACCTCTTTAAGAAAAATAAAACAAATCATCATCTGCCTAGCCTTTTCCCAACTATGTTGGGGTTGACTTCCAGTCTAACCGGATGCAGCTGAATACCAGTATTTTACATGGAGCGACTGCCTATCTGACCTCCACAACCCAGTTACTGGGTAATACCATACCCCTTGGTAAGGCTGGTTGTCGGACTTTCGGGCTTCTGACTACCCGTAACGACTGTCAAAGATCCACGAATGACAGCCGGGACCAACGGCTTAACGTGCATTCCGAGGCACGGAGGGGTCTCAGTATGTAAAGATGGTCACCCATCCACAGACCAACCGCAGCAAGCGTAGCTTAATTTGATCGATCGACCTATGTGGCTGTTATTATTTAGCCACGGACCCCTCCCGGAAAAATAAAACAAATATGCTACTTATAAAATACTAGCTTTTTTCGGCGACTGCTCGTGTAGATCCGTAAAAGAACCTGGCTCCGTTGACTTCGAGTCCAATACAAATGTTCGCGTGCAAACTGTAGGCGCGCTATTCTGAGCTCGTGTCAGTTTGGGACCAATGACTGGCTTATGAGGTGTCAGTTAGAGTGCAAACAGTCGTTTCTTGAAAGTCTCGAAGCTGTTCTTGGACCAGGAGGCCTACCACAAGCTCTTAAAGCGATCCATTTTAGGACCTAAACTGAACTGTTCTTAAATTCGTACCATGACGTCAGTTTAACGATTCAGTTTAAGCCGTGCCATCTGCTGACAGCGATTGTCCCAAACTGAGTCGCAAGTTTCGGTTTCATTCATACTTGTTTGGTACCATGACGTCCATAGAGCAGCTCAAGCGATGCAGTTTAGGAACCTAAACTGAAATGTCTTGTTTTTGAATCGTTTTTAATTAGATCAGGTAGGCCACCTAAGCTGTACTGAAATCAGCTGATTATTACGCAGATTTGTGGTTAAGATAAACGTCTCGTATCGTAACATTCCAATTATTTCATTATTAATTCTTCAAACAAAATCTTTCACCAAGCATCAAAGAAAACTAGGAGAGAGAGATGTGAGGAGATTTATTTAGCACAAGCATCAACGAACAGCAATCTATACAATATATGTATAGTGAATGGTGCTGAAAATCAACTAAGAGCTTAAATATAAACCAAAGCAACATTGCTACAGCTAGGATTCTCTGCTGATCAAAAGTTGCAGAGTGCGGAGATTCCTATTTATTAGTTTGAACTAGTTTTCCGAATCCACTACCAACACCACAATATTTAGCTTAATTAGGATTAATTAAAAGAGTTGCTACAACTGCTTCGTGGTCTGTTCTAGTTTGCTCTGAAGGTCCAGTTGTTCGTTCGTTTGCCAGCCTCCCATCCGTGCGTAGCCTGGCCGTGGGTCGCAGTGGGTGATTCCGTCTACATTTTGATACAAAGCGAAGTAGAAGGTGTACTTTAATCCCCTTGCTAACAAACGTATCATATCAGATGAATAGTTACACACCGATTTCTCTCTTTCAGTCGTCAGTAATTTGACATTCGAAAGAAGAAGGCAAAGCGTTGTGTCGAGTCACAGTCACATTCCTAAATCAAAAGTGTTTGGTCCACATTTACTTGTTCTTAATTTGGATGTTTGAACCATGTACTCGTAAGATATGCTTTTGCAAACATATAACAAAAGTAATTCTAGACCAGCCTACGATTATTAAAGGTACAGTCACTAAAGGAGTTAAGTAACCGGGGTCGTCGGATAAAGTTGAAGTTTAGTAAGAAACCGATGGATGTTTTCGAATAAAATTTAATTTAATTAATAGAAAATATACAGATCATTTATCAAATTAAATTTCATTCGAAAACCTCCTTCGGTTTCTTACTAAACTTCGACAATATCCGACGACCCTGGTTACTTATCTCTTTTGGTGAATGTACCTACCAACGATTATTAAAGGTACATTCTCACATAAATCGCAGCATCATGAACCACTCACATACACAAAAAGAACTCTGTCTCTCCGTCATTGATCGCTTAAGGTCGACAATAGCTCCAGAGGTGCTAACAGCGATTTGTTAGTGAACAATGAATGTGCCGAAGATAGCACAGTCAGAGCCATTAATCCTAATAACGGCCTCGCTGTGTCGAACTTTAGAAAGATAGCCAGAAAAAACAGCTATTAAATCAAGACACTGAAGATCATTAGATTTTAGAGATAGGTTGATACTAGTTTCGATACTAGTTTGTGGCTAAGTAATATCAGCCGCACGGGTCGATCGATCAGGTTAAGCTACGCTTGCCGCGGTTGGTCCGTGGATGGGTGACCATCTTTACATACCAAGACCCCTCCGTGCCTCGGAAAGCACGTTAAGCCGTTAGTTCCGGCTGTCATTCGTGGACAGTCGTTACGGGTCGTCAGAAGCCCGAAAATCTGACAACCAGTCTTACCAAGGGTATCGTATTACCCAGTAACTGGGTTGTGGAAGTCAGATTGGCAGTCGCTCCATGTAAAATACTGGTATTCAGCTGCATCTGGTTAGACTGGAAGCCAACTCCAAAATAGTTGGGAAAACGCTAGGTAGATGATTGCGGAAGGTTTATGTGAATGCAGAATGCTGGTGTAACATAATAAGTGATATTTTATTTCTGTAAATAGGTTTCAAAAAATATTTTCACACGTCAAACGTGACGTGCTAACAAAATCCAGTACACGAGAAAAAATCGCGTACCTGGGCTTAGCATCTACTTGTTTGTCACCCAATTACATAAAAACAGACTGAAAAAACATAGATATATTTATAGCTTCATACCTCCACTTCTCGTTAGCGAAAACCCTTTTAACTAAGTATTACAAATCCTCTTCGGAAAAGAGAATTTTCATATAATTTTCCAGAACACAGCGGTTACGTGCTCATTAGTAAGTAAAACCACTCATAAAGCATCCTTTTCTAATTATAACATAACTGAAAATGATCGTTATTATTCAAATTATTTAAGAACAGACAAAATACACGTTCGCTACACAACAAAGAGCTTTGCTACGTCGTCGTAGCAAGCGTAGCCGCGTAGCAGTGACACCGTCCTTTCAGCTACGCCGTAGCAAAACTGTGATACTTTATTTCCCTTATGGGCATGGAAAAACATCGTCATTTCTATAATAATTTTAGCTAAGTTTTTGAACCAACTGTAGATTTAAAAAAATCTTTCTCTTAGAACGTTTATTACAAGATAACACGATGAACAACTAATTCATTTGTCTTAAGAATTTAATTAGATTTATTTTTTCGCAAATTAATTATAGTCTATTCTGATTGTTTTACGCCTAAGAACACGGTGTTAAAATTAAAATTATAAGGTTGCCTGAAAGATATCACAGAAAGCGATAAGACCGCACAGTTTGTAGTGTTTTATTTATTTTTGTTATGTAATTTGTGGTGAAAAAATAAATTAAATTAGATTGCCAGGCTCAAATGGGATTGGGCGGGTCACATCAGTCGCATTCACGATGACCGCTATGGGCAAAAGTCTTTAGATAATGGGGGGCCTAAGATGGATGGCGCCGCGCCGCCGAGGTCACCTGGTCGAGATGACCTGGACGCGTACCACGAGGGCTGGCTCGAGGTGGCGCGGGAAAAGAGTTCCTGGAAGGACTAGGGGGAGGCCTTTTCCCAGCAGTGGACCAGTATAGTCTAAACAAAAAAAAAGATATAAAAAAAAAGTATAAGGAAGGCATTTTTTTTTCTCGCGAATAACCAATATCTCATCTGATGATAATTATAGATGGATTCAACAGGGTATGCCTGCCTATTCTCTTCTTCGGTACAAGTGTACAGACGCCAGCACATCAAGTTACTACAATCTGTAAAATTTCTTTAATAGATTTTCAACTTTACTTTTTTTTTCGCTAAAGTATGAGGTTCAAAGGTGATTGGGAAAATTTGACAGTTTCGGGTAGTTTAATGTGCTGGCGTCTGTACTTAGTTCTGCCTCTACTGCTTTGTGAACTTAATTCCAAAGTACAGATATATTGATCGGTATCTGTGGCATTACTAACTGGAGTACGTATCGCGGCATCATTTGCGTTACTGCGTGTTATCAACGCACATAAACGCGGCATCCGCTAGCGAGAACACGACTCTATGGGCAGGGCTGCCAGTGACAAGAAAATGCAAAAACAAATCTGTGGTGTCTAGGAGAAACCTGTTAAGTCCAAAAACGTAATTTTTCAGTATAAGGCTTTTAAAGTTCAAGTTTATCAGTTAGGTAAAGTAGAAAAAGCCAACCACCGCTACGATTCTCCCACTCCTATGATAGTTACACTTATCAACAATAGACCAAAATAAAATATGATTTTTTTTAATAACAACATAGTACCAAACTAAAAAATGACGAAAATGGAGTTATATGGAGTTACCAGGTTTCTCCCAGACACCACAGAAATATTTTTAATATTTTTTTGTGTTGGGTACAGACGCCAGCACATCAAGCTTCACGAAACTGTAAAATTTTTCCAATCAACTTTGAACCTTACGCTTTAGCGATAAAGTTGAAAATCTATTAAAGAAATTTAACAGATTGTAGTAGCTTGATGCGCTGCCGCTGGCGTCTATACAATATACATAACATAACATCACGCCCAGATTCCACCAAGAGGTAGGCAAAGGTGGTAGTACTGTAAGGGTTTACTAAGCTACAGATGGGAGCATTTACGAAATGAAACTCCTTGATGATTTCATAAGATATTATTTGGAGACTTTTTCATTATATCATCTTAAAATTAGCACTTTCTATCTAACACGTCAAACCTAATTTCTTTCATAGAGTAAGTAATGCTCATTATATGTAAGAAGAGACGGGAGTCCCATAGAAAAATATGAAAAACGACGCTTGTATGAAACTTGCACTAAAACTGAATACCAACATAGCAAAAATGACACAGACTATGCACAGACTGCAGATGTTAAAGCGAGACAGCGATAGCCGCCATTATGTTTAGTGCCCATTTCATAGTTTCTTTTTTTATTAGACAGTTGCGTCAGACTGATCTCTTTCTTTGACATACGTTTGAACGGTTGAACAGCAGATTCCATCAATTAAGACCGGCCTGCATTATAAAAGAGGTCCAGTCCAGCCTCTACAGTACACACACATTTTGCCAGTTATGTTCAAGTCCCATGTAACAAGGGGCGAGTATTATATTTGAATTATTAGATACCAGTAAACTGCGTAACACACTATCAGTAGTAATAGGTTTAATTTTGACAGTTCAACAACATTCGTTGCGGTGTTTACGTTGTTACGTGTTGCAGTTAAAAATATGAATTAATATGAAATATTTGCATTTGAATATGAGCAGTGGTGGCCAAGTGGTAACGGCCGCGACTTACGAGTTGTAGGTCGTAGGTTCGAACCCAAACAGGCGCTTTACTTTGTGTAAATTATTTCATCACCACTGCACTGCTCTCAAAACGGTGAAGGAAAACATCGTGAGGAAACCGGCATGTCCTAGAACCGAAAATTCGAAGACATGTGACATCTGCCGACCCGCACTGGGCCCGCGTGGTGGATTACGGCCCATTATTCCCTCTCACAGAGAGGAGGCCTGTGTCCCAGCAGTGGGAAAATTATAGGCTGATTATATTATATATTATGAAATATTTGAATGTCGCCAGCCCTGAATACAGATCAAGACTTCAACCACACGACATAAGCCCGGTACACACAAGTATCGTTCCAAAACTTTCCAGGCAACGGGATTTGCGAGGATTCCACATTTATCCGTTTTTCACGGTTCCCGCCTTATGCGCGATAAACCGTCAGAGGTAAGCTTTAATATTTATTGTTCTCTCTTAAAGAAAAGGTATTTCGTGCTGTGATATCGTAAGCCACTGGCGTTTATGTTGTGGTGGATAAATTATGGGGGAAACAGTGGAAGATTGGTTTTGAAACTGTCCAGGGGCCTAATACGAAAGTAGGTACGAAAACCTTAGACAATGCGAGGTCAGATAAAACTGGAAATGTATAGCTTGATGTGTCGTCATGAGTACATACCTACCGTAAGTACTATTAGTTTTTCTGTGCATTCGTCCATATTTGTTTTGTCTAACTTTCCGAATAAAAACAAATGATTAATGCCATCATGGTTCCAGTCCGAAAAAGGAATGGTGCATAGCACCGTCTCTCTCTTACACTACAAGCATGATGGCACTAAACCGTCATAATACGGCACCAGAGGGCGTATGATGACGTATTAGAACCATGATTGTTCCAGTGTAAGAGAGAGATGGAGCTTTACAGTTCGAATATCATAGTCTCTTTTTTGCGACGGAACAATTTGTTATGACTTCGCCACTCCATAATTCGGCCCCATTACCATGCCGCGGTATACTCAATCAAAACTTTTGGAAAGCAAAGATAAGTTTTATCGATAAAGTATAGTAGATTAAATAGATAGATAGATAAAACATTTATTTAGTGCACACAAAAGACAGCACAACACACAAAAACAAAAAAATAATACAACCGAATTGATAACCTCCTCCTTTTTTTGAAGTCGGTTAAAATTCAATTATAACAAATTACATGAATATATAAAGACAAGGTGCCAATATACAAAAAACAAAAACAAATGAAAAACATAATTAAAGAAATAAAGTTTAATCAAATTAAGTACAAAATGCAGTGTACATCTCAAGGTTGCTCCAAATAGGAGTCCACCTTAGCATGATAGTAATCAAAATCTAGCACCCTGTTTTCTGAAAATCAATAAAAAATATTATTGTTACAAGTTTTACTGTCACTGTAAGCATAAAAATGTCAAGATATGCATTGTAATGACAAGCATAACAAATCCATTCTAACCAAGACTCAAATAAGATAGTCGCCTTTTTACTAAGAATAAAACAGGCTAGCTACAGACATAATTATCTGATCCTAGTATTTTCTTCTTATCCAAAACACTATCTTACTTCCAGCTGCAAATATCAGTTTTAATAAACGGAACTTTCTCCATGCAGTAAACTCAAGACCAGTACAGAGTACCAACAACAACATACATAATTTTAATAACGTAAATGCTGGCGCACACGTCCGCCACTTGAGCGATGCGGACGTGGAGACTGGCCGAGTTGCTTCTAATTCTATTGCTCGAGCGACTAACGTTGAGGGCAACTGAGACCTTTAAGAAACTAGATGCTTAAGTGAGTACGCTCGTGTGCTCTCGCCTTCATGCAAGCGTGCATTTATTTTATGTTTAGATAATGTTTAGATTCTAGAATCTAGCTGGTTGTTTTTGTGTTTTTTTTTGTTTTTTTTTTGAATACTTATAATATCAATATTTCGTTCCACCCTCTTGGATAATATTTAACTATCCAGATCTCAAAGAAGTCTTAGGGCCTGTTTCACCACTTAAGATTGAGTTCCTATTAACTTACTTGGCAGATATTTTACACACACATATTCTGTTCCATTTTTAGGGATTAGATAGATATATTATAAAGAAGATTAGAGATTCGAAAGAAGGATCAAATCCTCTAATTTAACCGCCAAAGAGAATTGTCATATTCATAATAATATTTGCATTGTCCTACAATATTTTCGAAGCGTTCACATAAACAAAGCACCGCAATGCCTCAGATAATAAATGCCATCAAAATAATGGAAGCTTTTTACATAATTCGATTATTAAAACGATTCTAACCCTTCCAGTCGATGCTATCATATCATCGTACATAAAACCATCGGTATACCATGATTCATGAAGGGTTTTTTTTTCAATTTCCCCTGTAAACAGACGTCCCTCCATATTAAAACACGCTGAGCATTTCAGCAACTTTTCCTGTATTAAGTATAACATATTGATCGTTTTGAAAAAACCCTTGGCTTTTAACAAATTACTCTTTAAGTGAACATGAAAGACTTATGTTTTTACGATAATATACGAAATGATTAAAAGGTTTATTTTGAACTAGCAACCCGCCCCTGTTTTGCCCGGTTTTTACGACTTGGCAGATCAAAAGATCGAGATTTCTTTATTATATACAGGAAAAAAAAATAACCTGTAACCATAAATTCAGCACATATTTCTAGACCCCCTAGCGTAGAAATTTTTAGTCGGTTATCAAAAAAAAAAAAAAAATCATAGAAGAGTGCAACACCTACGCTGTCAAAATGTATGGAATAGCTATATTTTTTTTTGTGAAAACTGTTTTAGGCGCGTTGGGCATTTTTTGAGATGAGAAAAAACCATTGAATTTGCGCCACTGAGTTACCGTAACGACACCGCTTCGAATGTGTTCGGCTGTCCTCGGGATGTACTGAGTTTTAATGTATTTCCGATATTTCAGTGAGTGATGGCAAAGTATTCTGTTTTTATTATATCTATTTATTAGGGGCTAGGGCTATCATAATGCTGAATTCATGATTACAGTCTGCGTACTGGTTATTTTTTTTCTATAAGTAAGTTTAATATTAATTTATTATACACATAAACCTTCCGCAATCATCTACCTAGCGTTTTCTCAACTATGTTGGAGTCGGCTTCCAGTCTAACCGGATGCAGCTGAATACCACTATTTGACATGGAGTGACTGCCTATCTGACCTCCACTACCCAGTTACTGGGTAACACGATACCCCTTGGTAAGATTGGTTGTCAGTCTTTCGGGCCTCTGACTATCCGCAACGACTGTCAAAGATTCACGAATGACAGCCGGGACCAACGGTTTAACGTGCTTTCCGAAGCACGAAAGGTCTCGGTATGTAAAGATGGTCACCCATCCACGGACCAACCGCGGCATGCATAGCTTAACCTGATCGATCGACCTGTGCGACTGTTATTATTTAGCCACGTGCCCCTATAATACCAGCAAAATA
This sequence comes from Hydraecia micacea, assembly GCA_914767645.1. NCBI lineage: Eukaryota > Metazoa > Arthropoda > Insecta > Lepidoptera > Noctuidae > Hydraecia > Hydraecia micacea. The sequence goes on along the minus strand of OU611783.1, from coordinate 3,653,516 downwards.
TTCTCTAAATGATGGTGAGACCGCATAAAAATCCATCGCGTAGTTTAGTTACCTTTTTCTAGATTTAAAAGTAGCTTGACGAGGTTTTTGATTGAAAAGTGTTTCTATAGTGTACATGAGTTTTTAAGTTACAAATTGTAAGTTTTGACATGATTATTATTGATAGGATTATTATTGACAGGATTATTATTGACATGATTATTGACATTTGTGATTAATATTTTTTATTAGTTTTTATTGTTATATTGACTTTTTTTTTTTTTTAATTCATCTAAGTATACAATTTTAATTTTAATGAAATGGAAATCTGTATAATCAGTGCATGATTTTAATCAATAATTAATTTAATTTCTAATACCATGTTTATATTTGCACGCCGAAATTAAAGGCAGAATAAGAGATCAATTTTATTTATATTGTCAACCTTCTGTACCTTATTTACGCAAATAAACGATTTTATTATTATTATTATTATTCTTTATTCGTCTATATACATATAAATTATATTTTTAAATATTAGAATATAAAAAAAAATATATAAAAACATTTAAAAATATAAAAAATAGTAGCCCACCGGTATCGGGAACAGGGTCCAAGCTACCGGTGGTTAGGGCTCCAGAGACAGGAACCTCCTCACAATGCGAGCCGTATCGAGGAGTACTGCCTTCTGAATCAGGCTCTTGATCCAACCGCCTAACGAAAGCCTCGATAGATGTTCATCGAGGCCTATTATTATTTATTATTATTATTATAAATTATTATTATTTTACATATCTCGGGACCATGGGGTCCCGGTCCTTTGGAAGGCGTACGAGGGGCCGAAGCCAACTCGCAGAGGCCCCTTAGGAAATTTTAATGAAATTCGGCACCATCCGACGATTATCCCTGTATGCACTATGCAAGTGCACCCAAGGATAACCCCCGGTTGGTGTAGGACTATTGTAGGATATGGAAAAATAAAAAGTTGGACTATGGGTTTGGGTGGCTGAAGTGGACTGGTTACCAAGAACTATGGAAGAACTATGACCCCTGCCTGATCAATGTTTTATATATACACGGATAAAATGGCAGGGGGTGACTTGCACACTCAATAATGGGCCCCCGGAAACGGTCGCTAGCACATAGTGACGTAGCGACAAGGGGGCAACATGTCCTGAGGTGCTTATGAGGAGTGGAGAGGTATTCCACGGCTATCAGGACAATCCCGGAAGTACGGTCAAGATCCCTACCAGCATCTTACTGGAATACTTCCTTCCTCCGAGCACGTTTGCTCTTGCGAATCTCCACTCAAGCCGGCCAATAAAGGCAAGAATGAGGTGGGAGCTCTGTTCCTCGTCATTTTTCACTCCAGCCGGCCAATAAAGGCAAGCCAGAGGTAAGGAACAAGACTTCTCCCGGGAGATAGGGTCCGTGGGGTCGCTACTGCCCAACAGCTCGCCACATGCTGCCCTGCGGGTTTCTGTATCTCTCTTGGTCTGGCTCCTCACCTTAGACCCATTCCGGAAAGTAAACTCTTCCGGCACAGGCCCAGAGTTCGGAGCGCGCAAGCCCCACCACGACGTCAACGTAGAGATACGGCGATGGGGTATTATTATTATTATTATAGAAAAACAACGCTGTTACACAGACACACACGAATAGCGAGTTTGATTTAAATAACATGTATGTATACCAAGAAGTACTTAATACGTTTTACTTGCTATTCGGGGATCAAAGACAAGGTAATGGGGACTCATTACATTTGGAACTTATTTCCTTTGCTTCAGTGAGTTTTTGATTTTACATCAAGTGGTGTAATTAGGTTGAGCTACAGATTTGCTTAATTCTATTTGGTAGGTACTATAAAGGGCGAGGTCTATTGGGAGCCCTTTTATTGAATGAAACTCCTATATTATGATTAAATTAGATATTATTTGGAGACTTTTCCATATTACTTAAAATTAGCACTTTTTATATCCCACGTGAAAGCTAATCTAATATTCATAGAGTAAGTAATCTTCATTATATGTAAGAAGAGACGGGAGTCCCATAGAAAAATATGAAAAACGGCGCTTGTATAAAACTTGCACTAAAACTGAATACCAACATAGCAAAAATGACACAGACTATGCACAGACTGCAGATGTTAAAGCGAGACAGCGATAGCCGCCATTATGTTTAGTGCACGTTTCATAGTTTCTTTTTTATTAGACAGTTGCGTCAGACTGCTAATATTTGACATACGCTTGAACAGTCGAACAGCAGATGCCATCAATTATGACCGGCCTGCATTATTAAAGAGGTCCAAGCCTCTACAGTATTACTTACCCACTTACCAGTTTATTTGAAGTCAAAGGCTTTTTGGTGTTCCCTATTTATCTTTGTGAATGATTTAAACATTTGTTCAACCTTCTATTTCTATTCTTTCGGAACTAATCCGAATAATTATATACAAAATGGCAACGGTCTTTTATAACGAAGGAATTTGGTAGCGCTTCTGACATGGTTATTGTTCATGGCTGAGTTATTGTTCATTTTTTAGAAACACATAATAAAATTTCATATTTTTACTATTTATTATTTATTCAGCACTAGCCGTGCGCGCGACTTTGTTCGCGTAGATGACAGGTATCAATAATGTGTCCCTTAGAGGTGTAAATACCACTCCTCCATTGAAAAGGAAGAATCTTTATTCTATTTTTAAGTTTTTTTTTTGTGCGGAACCCTAATTCTTTTTCTCAAATAAGTATCCTAAGTTACTACTTGTAACATCAACTATCTACCTATAAATGTCCCGTCCTAATCAGTCTAGCCGTTTCAGAGATAAGCTGAAACAAACAGACTGATAGACAGGCAAAAAATTTTAAAATTGTTTTTTTTTTTTTATACATATATGTACCGTATATAGTTTCATATGCATTTCGTAAAAAGATGTTATTTTGATATTACAAACAGACGCTTCAATTTTATTTATTTTTATAACACCAAGAAGAAGAGAGAAGGTGGCGTTCTATAGCTCCTGCTAAATCCTTTGGGTAGAAGGCGTGAGCTTATGTATGTATGTAAAGCCAAGAAACTGCTCTTTCAATAAGCCTAAACATCACTCCCACGAAAAACAAACTAACCATAGAAACACTCGAACAAAACAATTCAATTCCTACAAACTAATAATGACATTCGAACAATACGTGTCCGAATGGAAGTCGATCGTAAGCCGGGCTTCAGTATTCATGTCCTTGCTTTCTTTAAGGCTTCCTGAAAGCTGTTTTAGAATTCCATCTAGTGCTAACTGAAAGTCTAGCTGTCGCCACCGATATATTGGTGGGAGATACGATGCGAATAGTGATTTTTAGTATCGATGTTCTTTGGAGGAATAGGAGTTGTGTTCTTGATAAAGTTAGGATAGCGGCTTGATTTTGTAGCATATAAATGTATACAGAGTGAAATTTTAATCACCGTTTTCCTCTTAAGGGGTCATTGTACTAATCATTATGAACAACTTACCAAACCAGCACCCTAATTGCGTAACACACTATTACTGTCAATTTGAATCATTTTGAAGTTTATTGCTAATCCATTGCTTCAAATGTTCGAAAAATGTGTTTGCTTAGCAACGTAAATAACGCAATGAATGTTGTTAAACTGTCAAAATGAAACCCATTGCTACTGATAGTGTGTTACGCAATTGCCCTGCAGAAATCTTGAAAAAAAAAATCAGCTCTTCCCTACATTTATGTTCGCATAACTCGTCAAAATGTAGAGAACAGCTGATTTTTTTTCGCGATTTCATGTTTATAAGGTGCTATAAAAATATCTGCCACGGCTTCAATGGGAGACAGTATTTAGTATATAGATTAAGAGTAGTGAAGAAATTTTGTACCCCGGAATAGTTAAATCAATTTGAGAAAATAAATTAATTAAATAAACATTTACTCTATTCTGCATAACGTGGTTCACAAACTACGCGTGAATCCGCGCGATGTGTCGCTTCTTCACATTTTGCGAAAAGAAATGACGGTGCAGCAACAGCTAATTACTATGGGACGGTTTCATGCAACTAAAACAATTCAAATTTATACGCACATTTTTTTGTATGAAAAAATGTATGACATAAGATCAATCATGTATCCTTACTATTGTAATCTACATATAGAATACTGTCTTCCATTGAAGCCGTGGTAGATATTTTTATAGCACCTTATACAGGGTTACAGGAAAAGTAGAAAAGAAATTTTTAGAAGTTTGGGGTAGGGTGTTTCATAGTCGAATCAGTCAGAAACGATGCAAACTACACGTCCTTTACGGATCTAGTTCGACTTTTCCTGTAACCCTGTATATGTATATATATTATTATTTTATTTTTATTTTTACAGAAAGCTTACAGACTAATAAAATAATAACACAATTAAAAATCATTCGTAGGTAGGAAAATTTGCTAATTATAAGCTTCCACTTATATACAAGCTTCCATATAGGTATGTATCTTGATTGAGAATGTAATTCTTTGATCATTGGCTCGGATTTTAACATCTCTACGCTATCGCACTTCGTCACCATTATTTTAATGTTTAAATTTTAGGTTATGTTTACAAAATTATTTTGGACTACGTAAATACGTACGTGGTTTGGTATACCGGGTTGTCACAAAAAAAAAATATATTTTTAGTGAATAGAGTAGTCTATTCACTAAAAATATATATATATTTTTTTAACTTTAGACAAATTTATTGAAGACACCTGCATTTATTATATATAAACATTCAAATGGTAATGCCGCCAGTCTCTTGGGTACATTACCAGTCGACAGCGATGCGGACGAATTTTTCGACGCAATATTTTAGTTTCTGTATAGTTTTAGTTAAGTTAGGATTTAATTTTGTTATTTTTAGTATTAATTCAATTCTTGTTAGCTTTTTAAACTATGTAAATAAAACACCAAAAAAAAAATTCAAATATTTACATAATTTAAAAAGCAGTCTTAAATACTAAATTATTAAAAATATTATTACTAAAAATATTAAATTTTCTAACTCGGCATACTTCAATCCGTCAACAACTGCTACATTCATACCATACCCTTTGCCTACGCTAGCGCCATCGTAGAGGGTTCTTGAACCCTAAAAGCTGGATACTTTTTTAACTTTCGCCCCATATGAGTCAGTTCTCCTTACTTCTACTCTCCATGGAGCAGACAAGATGCTGATCAAGAAAAATCAACGTACAAACTCAAGACTTATGTGAAATAATATATTATTCAATATTTTACCTTTCATAAGTTTATGACATTCGCACATTTCACCCTTGTCATGACTACTTACCTCCCAAAATGTAAGGACATGAGATTCAGCCGCCATACTTCTTTGTTTGCCCTCTTCAATATTTGATTTTATGAATGAAGGTAGGAATTCTACTTTGACGTGAATATGTATGGCTCTTTCGAATGTAATTGGTGTTATGTATTTGGGATTCAGGATGCGTCAATTTACTTTAATATTGAGAATGTGTGAATTTTGTTATGTTTTATGAGATTTTATCTTGTCTTTTTAGACTTATTTCCATATCGATGTTTCCATGAAATTTAAAGAAAAATATTTTATTTGGGACACCCACAGGAAATACAAACAATAAAAAAGAACATTAAGTCTAACAACATGATGAAAACAAAAAATAAACAACTTTAAATAAAGCAACTTTTAAATTTATCTAAGATTAAAACTAACAAAATATTGAAAACAACAAAAAAGGAAGACCTGTGCGAAGCCAAAGAGGTTCCTATTGAGAATATATTGAGCTCTAAGTTGAGAATATTATTCCAATCTCATTTTCAAATACAGGGTAAAATTGAAAACATGCGACAAATCGAAATGGGAGATTGTACTCATCATTATGAACAACTTTTACTAATGGGACCCATAGATATATGAATTACATTTCTATGATGGGTCCAAACCTACAATCGCGAAAAAATCAGCTGTTCCCTACATTTATGTTCGCATAACTCGTCAAAATAAAGGGAACAGCTGGTTTGGTCCCATAGTAAAAGTTGTTCACAATGATGAGAACAATCTCCTATTTCGATTTGTCGCATGTTTTCAATTTCAACCTGTACAGTTTGCATTCTCAACTCCATATTCACCTCGATAACAGTAAAAAAATATTACAAACATGAAACAACTAAAAAATCACACGAAGAATTTCACCATAATAAATCCCTGTGATACCGACAGCCAATCAATTATAATACAGCAAACAACGGTTCCGTACTCAGACAAATTGCCACAAATAATACATATGAATATAAATAAATGTTTAAATTGCATTAACTTCGCGTATTTCCCTCGAGGCGGATAGTGGCGAGAGGCGAATTTAACTTGTACAATACCTGGCCAGTTCAAACTTGTTTTAATAGAAAAAACTTTGGACAAGTGGAGCGTATGAAGTATGGTAGTTTGTAAGTCGTTAGTCGTGTGGTGAAGAGATAACATACTTGATGTGAGCCTCAGACCAACAAAAAAAGATAGACAGCGCGCTGCAAACATCAAAAGTGAAGCCATAAAACCGTGCTCCTGCAAGTAAACATACACGCTCACGCACACACCTACACTAAAACCATGCTCATTGCTCTTAGTTTGTCACAAGTCGTCGTCAAGATAACATAGATTTAAAAAATATAATTATGCCTTCCTGTGTAGTGAAAAGTTGCAAAATCACACAAAAAGTCTCACGGAATCGCTTTTCACTTATAAGTACTTGAAATAACATCGTTTCTATATTATTTATCTATGAATTTTAGGTTAATTGGAACAAAAAACCTCAACGAACGAAAGCAGTGACATAAACTGCGGGGGTTGCCATAAGACGATTTAAAATTTCCCCATTCGATTAATCTAAGTATACATATAAATATGATTTCTTACTTCGAGTTATATTCCCATTTTCTTTTTATATGTATTTAATATTTTAGGTTTCCAATTAATAATGAAATTAAAAATAAATAATATAATAATATTTAATAAAGTTGATTGAAAATATGATTGTTTTTAAGCTATTGCATAGCTTTTATCTTGGGCTTTGAGCGCGGCGACCGAATGAAGAAATTCCGTAACGAAAATAAACCTAACACCCCCCACTCCAACCGGCACAGCGGTGCAGCGTTGAAAGCCGTGCATCGTCTAACGTCGTATCAGTTCGGCAGACTTCGGCACGGTGTTTGTGTGCGTGCGACTAGACGTATGCGTGTTTTGTTTTCTTATCGGTCACCACGCTAAAAAAGTGTAACTTGAATTAATATCAAAGAAAAAAAAAATATTGCATAAATATTATAATTGCATAAGTTGATAAAAATGCTATGCAATAGCTTTACCGCGGCAGTCCCCGAGTGCCACACGTATTTTTTTTTTAATAGAAGTCCTTCTAAAATCTAAACAATTGAGGTACTATACCATACTCAACAATACTCGTACAATATTATACTAGTTCCTACCCACACAAATATCCCCAAATTATAGGGAAAAAATTTAACAAATGGCAACCCTTCAATACACACATAGATAAAAAGATGGCTTCACTTTTAATGTTCGCGGCGCGCTGTCTATCTTTTTTTGTTGGTCTGAGATGTGAGCGGATAAAACACACATTGCGATGTTTGTAGAATTTTTTGAGGATACCTCTTTTTGGCGGTACTGTAGTGAAGTGAACTTCAAGTGAGCTGTCAATAGTGTCAATCCCTAACATCAGGTCGAATGACAGCCCACTTCAAAATACGATTTTCATCATAAAGATAAATTTAAAACTATGTCGTTTACTATAAAAATCGCATTTTCGTGAAAATGTCGCTTACGATAAATTGGCGGTAATGGCTCGATATTTAACTTGTTCTCTCAAACCTTAACGAACCTCTAAAAACTTTTTGCGCTTATAATGGTGCACTTTTTAAAATAATTGAGCCTCTATTTAACTTCCTGGCCTTTTGTCAGTAGTTTGGTAGTACTTATCTTCTTTGGTGACCGTACATCTGCCTAACCCTATCCGGAAACAAAGCGTGAAGTTATGTTATATGTCAGTACTGTAGAGACTGCACCTCTTTTATAATGCAGTCCGGTCATAATTGATCGCATCTGCTGTTCGACCGTTCAAGCGTATGTCAAAACAGAGATTAGGTTTGACGTGTTAGATAGAAAGTGCTAATTTTAAGTTCATATGAAAAAAAGTCGAAAAATATTAGCTGACTAAATCATTATCGGAGTTTCATTTAGTAAATGCTCCCATCGGTAGCTTAGTTAACCCTTACAGTACTTACCTACTAAAGTTGTAATAGACATTGCTTTATCAAACTCTGCTACCTTCGCTTCTGTAAACAAAGTTGCAATTGTTATTCTCAAGGGCGTACCGTTGGAATGAGACCTCTTTATCTACAACAGATAATGCAAAGAAACTTGCAATGGAATCAAGTTGCTATCTGTGAACATATGAAAGGAGTGTTAAAGAACTTTGCTGGTAGAATAGTAATCTGCTTTTTCCTATTACATCACAAGAGGAAAATGCACTTATGTAATGCAGTGCTGTAACTTAAAAGCAACAAAAAAAATAAATAAATATACCTACTTATTTTAAGTAGGTATATTTAGGTTTATTTGTCACAGAAACACGTGCATACAAAAAGATAATTAATTCTAATAATAAGCTCTCTCTGGAGCCCTGACCGCCGGTAGCTTGGACCCTGTTCCCGATACCGGTGGGCTACTATTTTTTATATATTTTTTTTATATTCTAATATTTAAAATTATAATTTATATGTATTTAGATGAATAAAGAAAAAATATAAACAAAATAGATCTATAATCACGAGCACAAAACAGAAATAGTCGACGGCTGCACGTCAGCACATAAGATGCCCGTAGGTACATAAGACATTAATGTCAATATTTCCATTAGTCAAAATCTCCTATTAGCTACAAGGTCATCCCTCCTTCCGCACTAAAAATCTACACTTACGCCTAAAACTGCATTATAAAGTCGCGCCCGTACATAAGACAGTCATAAACGCCATATGTGTAAGGGTCCTCGACTCAAGCGCGACTTTTCTCTCAACACTACAAACGAAGAAGTCAACACTTCACACCTGCCTGACGTCAGTGACGTCACGCCGTGTTCTAAAGTTCATTATGAAGACTTGGGCCTTAATTGTGTTGTAATTGGATGACTGGAAGGATTAGAAGTGGCTGGAAAGAAGAAACAATTTGTTTCAAGTGTTCTTAAAATGTAGTAAATAGTAAACTACATGTTATGCATTTTTGAGTCATTATTGTAGAAGCTAGACTAAACTAAACTTTTTTTCAGTAGCTTTTCATAAAATGCATATCTTACGGGTTTCTGGAAAGGGAATATCTGGTAACCTTCTGTATAAGGAGATAATGAAAGGCAAAGTTGCAATTTTTTTTTGTAAAAACAAGTTATAAATGTTATAACTTCACTTTAAATACCACAACTCCTGTACCGTTCCATACACCCAAAGCACAACGTTTTGCGTGCGCAACTATTAACAGCGATTTTTCACACCAAAAATAAATGTCGTTTCCCATAAATTACTTTTGTACAATGTTACTTAGTTTGATGGATTTTTTACACCTTATATAATTATTCAGAATCAGAAAGTTCTTTCGGGAACTGGACCATTGTTCATATTTAAAACGAGCACTAACTAATCCCAATAGTAGCTTTACAGACTCGATAACTAAGCCCGTATTCCTAGCTAATCTTGGCAATAGTCTAGTCAAAACTCCAGATAACCTTAACATGACAATATCATAAACCCCATCACCAAGACGAGCAACCAAAAGCCACGAAATCTTTTATCGTTCAAGAATAACACAGTAAATACCGCGACTATTACGTTTTACAGACGCAAAGACGTACGTGAGACGTCGACACGACGTAACGACCACGGAACGATCTGTTTACGTCCCCGTAACGTACTCTTAAAGAACACGTGTCGTGCTGGCAATCGTAAAACGTACCTGAGTAGATAGCATCGGGTTGAGGAAGTACGAAATGGTTTTGTTAAGTTTTTATTTACATTAATATTAACGCATCATCTGCCTAGCCTTTTCCCAACTATGTTGGGGTCGGCTTCCAGTCTAACCGGATGCAACTGAATACCAGTATTTTAAAGGAGCGACTGCCTATCTGACCTCCACAACCCAGTTACTGAGTAATACGATACCCCTTGTTAAGACTGGTTTGTCAGACTTTCGGGCTTTTGACGACCCATAACGACTGTCAAAGATCCACAAATGACAGCCGGGACCAACAGCTTAACGTGCTTTCTGAGGCACGGAGGGGTTTTTGTATGTAAAGATGGTCACCCACGGACCAACCGCGGCAAGCGTAGCTTAACCTGATCGATCGACCTGTGCCGCTGTTATTTCTTAGCCCCTCTTACATTAACATTAACGTATCATCATAAATTATTATCAGTCTTGTATTTCATGAAGGGGTTGATAGATAGCATAACATCATAACAGCACACCTGCCACCTACCAGCAGGCAGAAGTGGACCTACAGTACACCTACATATTGCCAGTTACGTTTTATAGTCCACGCGGAACTATTTGGCCGCTGAGGTGGAGACAGGGGTGTGGCGGCGGCGGCGGTTCGCAACGCACGTACTGAGTAATGCGACCCCGCCCCTCCGTCCCACCGCTCACATACCTGAGGCGCGGCCAACTAGTTCCGCGCGGACTATAATCTCTTGTCCCCAGCAGGCGAGTCTATTGCCATCAACAGGGCAGACTGCTTGCTGCTACTAAGAATTCCTGGTAGTTATAAATAAATAATTTTTTTTTTTTTGGTCGAGATACGAAAAGTAAAGCTAGTTTCTATTGAGTACTAAATTAGTTGGTGTTTAAAGTTTTTTCTATCTAAGTAAAGCATTAAATCACCCAAAGACAATGTTGAGCGTATTTTACAAGTGTTTTATAGGTGCTGCAACTTGAAGCAGCTCTAAAAATCTGCAGTAATCTGTCTTTACTTTCTTGCCTTCACTAAGAAGTAAAAGTGTTTATTTACATGGATCTCCTAGCGTGGGTAAAAAGTCCATTCATCGGGGTAATTGCATAACATACTAACAGTAGCAATGGCTTTCATTTTGACAATTTAACAACACTCATTGCGTTATTTACAGTGTTACGAAGACATACTAGTGGCACCCCGCGGTTTCAACCCGCATAAGTCTCGATCCCGTACGAATATCGGAATTTAAATCCTATGTCGTAATCTAATAGGACTTGGTCTACACGTGTGCCAAATTTCATCCAAATCCGTTTAGCCGTTTAAGCGTGAAAGCGTAAACATACAAAACACCAAATCTTTTCTCATTAGTTTAGGTACGAGTATTACCGCATCCAAACTACCTGTCTTCCTACATCTGCACACCTCCTTGTTTGGTCTCACAATCCAACGAACAGTTTTTATGTCCCGTTTACGAGCCGATGTCTGATCATCGACTCAGCTACCTCCACACTCCATAAACGATTGTGATTACCTTTTTATTACATTACCAAAGGAATTATATGAGTTTTGCTTCGATGTGGAGATTTTATGGAAGTGGGTTTTTACAGTTATATGAACGTTATGTCAGTTTATCAACTGCTTACTAAGTTCTTTTTCTAACTTCTTTTGCCTGCTTAATGTTCTGTATTAAAACATTAGCCTCCTTTTATTACAGTCGATCGGGAGAAATGATTGGTTACGTATACAATGCGACATTAGAAACTGACCAGCACCCTAATTGCGTAACACACAATCGATCGGAAGCTGAATCATTTTGAAGCAAATTGCTAATCCATTGCTTCATAAGTTCGAAAAGTTTGTATGCTCAACACGCAAATAACGCAATGAATGTTGTTGAACTGTCAAAATGAAACCGATTTCGATTGATAATGTGTTACGCAATTGCCCCGCAGACAGTAGTATCTTTCTATCGGCTAATGGCAACAAACTACAATCACGGATACATTTAAACCTCAACCTTTCAAACTTTTATTTGCTTGAATACTGCCTAGTATTCAAGCAATAAAATGTTGAAAGGTTTTGACTACTATGTATGTGTGGATTTCATATTTTTTTTTTTTTGCAATTTGCGTTTTGTTTGTATACAATAAACATTTGTTCTTTCTTTTTCCTTTATTAACTAAACTAGTTTTTATCTGACTGTGGAAGAAAAGGAGGGTAATGTTTTTTATGAAATTTCGACACCAGCAGGGATTTATTCATTATCAGGCTAACTTTCAACAGTAGAAGTTTTCGCCATGATTTATGATTCGCATTTCTTCTATTTCAGATAAACTTCTACGCCTAAGCTTTAGATAGGCTTTCTCATAAAGTTTTAATTCACTTAGGTAAAAGTTAATCACCCGAACGATTTTTCTTTCCGAAAAAATTCAAGACGACTTATGTTACTTGTAGTGGTGTTGATCATCAACATCGACGCGCAAATTGATAAGATTAAAAAAAAAAACAAAAAATGTTCGTCTGCTATTTAAAAAAAAATTAGATGTCCCATACATTTTGACCGCGTAGGTATTGCACTTTTACATGAAATATCTGATTTATTTCTGATAACCGACAAGTCTACGCTAGAGGATCTAGGATCGTGTGCTGAATTCATGGTTTCAGTTTGCGCGTCAATGTCCCTGTCACCTTGTATAATCTGCTTCAAATACGCACTTAAAAAGTTGCACTTCTTAAACAAAAAAAGTGACACTCCAGGAGTGCCGACAGAAGTGAATACAAAACACAAACAGAATACTTTGCCATCACTCACTGACATATCGGATATACATTAAAACCGAGCACGTCCCGAGGACAGCCGAACACATCCGAAGCGGTGTCGGTTACGGTAACAGTGGCGCGAATTCAATTGTGTTTTCCCGTCTCAAAAAATGCCCAACGCGCCTAAAGAAGTTTTCACTTCAAAAACCTAACCTAATATTGGTAATTCAATTTGGCAAGCGATCAAACCGCAGCCACCTATGCGGGCTGACGTGTCATGTTCTGCAATATGCAGTCGCGTGCGGTGGCGTGCCGCCGCAGAAATCACTCTGCGTACAATGTGGGTAGTCCATGATAGGCATAATAATATACTGTGCATGGAGCATTATGACTAGGAATTTGTATAAGTAGTTGCATTGGTGCAAGGCTAGGCTATGTTAGGGAAAATGCGAATAACCTATAGCTTATCTATGTGTGCAATCAATGGCGCATTCTACATTTTAATGTCTCAATTGATGGCTAGGTACTCTTATAGAGGAAGATGATACAAACGATGGAGAGTGACAGATGAAAAGGGGTAAACACTGAGATAATGCAGATGACGGTTGATGAAGAAAATAAAAAGACCCAAAATAAATGAGATTGGGATACGATACTGATGACGCTGTCTAAATTGTATGTCGAAGACGTGAAGATGAACGAGTAGGAAAGCCAAATCTACTGCCTTGCTTAAGTCTGAGCAGTGCGAGTGAGAGCCTTACACGGGCAAGCATGGCGTTCTCTGCCAAAATTGGGCACAAATGACCCTGGTGATAGTCGTCAAACGGGATTGCCGTATTCAGAACATTTGGCAGACGGATAGGTGATACACAGAACGATAACACTAGCTATGTTCTTGCACCTAAGGCTGTGATCTCGCTACCATCTTGCTGACTGGCTAACACTTATACTACAGAAGAGTCAGAAGAAGAATACAGGCCCATTTATACGATGCAAGTTTTTTGCCCACTCCCTCTCAAAGAGAGGAGGCCTGTAACCCTGCAGTGGGCACAGTATAGGCTGATCATGTAAGTCCTTGCCTGTGGCATACAATACAATTGAATCAACAAATGACTGTTTAAGGGGCTTTCAGGACCTAAACGCAAAAAACGCAAGTTTTAGAAACAATAAAAGTACATATATATATGATATTATATGATATTCTTCAGGATATATGCTAGGTAGATAGTGTGTTGAAAACATAATACTTACAACTAATTTGATACGATAGAAAAAATCATGAAGATACCTCTAAAAACTTTCTTGTTACAATAAAAACCATACTAATATACATACAATCATTATGATTTTTTTGGCATAATATTCTACAAGCAACATACTAAAGTACTAGTGTTTTAATTTTTTAAGTCCAAACAATAGATTTTTTGTTTCATATTTTGCAATAAATTACCAGCGTTGTGTCATCGCGCTTCTCTTTCTTTTCTATGCAGTCCGACAAAGACCGCGCTTTAGGTCATGTAGTCGCCTTAAACGGTGCAACTTTCATTGCTGCTTCAGCTTATAGTATGTCGTATGCCACAAGCAGTTAAATTTCACCGTGTAAATCAGGCTTAACTGAAATCTGTCTTTCCCAATGGGTTATGCAGAGGCGAAGATTAAGAATCAGTCTAAAATACCCTTCAACTGACTCTTACATAACCCCCTTATTTTATATTGAAATTAGGTTAATCCCTTTTGAGTTAAACGTCGTATTTAACAACTACAATATTTTACAAACTTATGATATTACGGACCCCTAACATAAGTACCGCTAAAATCTCGTTAACTGTAGTTTAAAGTTTATTTGGATCCCTTTAAAATAACGATACTGTTATAGTTATTCTAAGATTAGTTATCTTATGGTCAATATCTATTCTCATGGAACTGTTTAGACAAAAAGTCACCTTGTCCGGATTTGTACTCCACAACCAACCTCGTCTCTAACTAGCATAATCAGCCTATAACGTTCCCACTGCTGAGACACAGGCCTCCTCTCTATGAGAGGGAATGGGCCGTAATCCACCACGGCCCAGTGCAGGTTGGTAGAAGTCCGGGTTTCCTGACGATGTTTTCCTTCACCGATTTTGAGAGCAATGGTGATGAAATAATTTACACAAAGTAAAGCGCCTGCCTGAAACCCACGACCTACAACTCGTAAATCGGGGTTATTACCACGTGGGACACCACTACTGCTCTAAATCAAATAATTATGTATTTAAAAAAATACTTTGAAATTTTTACAGGGTACCTACTCGGTATAAAGTCTATAATCTCTAATGCAGTCATCAAATATCACATAACTACCCCCAACTACCAGTAAACAATTACTTTACCCTCATAAAGCCGAAAACAATACAATGTCCACAATACGAGTAAAATGTCTCCCTGTGATTGGACAAGTCTCGTAAATACTTAACGACGTTGACCCGCTATAACTATCGGTTGAACAGTTAACAGGGCTTAACTGTAGCTTAACTGCCGAACAGTTAACCCTCGCAGTGGCAGTGGCTTGATACAATGTTATCGCTATAGGATTAGATGATGATCTCTATTGATAACAGTTACTGTATGATGGGTTTTATGGGGTTAATTTTACAAATATTGTTGGTTTATGGAGGTTAGTTGTAGGTTTATATTAATAAAGTTGATAACAACTTCATGCTGGGACGAGGTTTGCCACAATATCTCTTTTCGTGATAGAATGACTTGCCCTATAGAAAGAGAATATTTTTTTATTGTCACAGTGCACGTTACACGTGCTTATAATTAATGATAAATGATTTATTTTCTGTAATTAGCTTTGTACAAACACTTTTACACGTCAATCATATTTTGACGCCGCAACGGTCGGTGACGTCGTAACCGCCCTTAAAAGGAGCTCACCTCTTGCTACTTATAAAACATATTGTGTAAACCTATGTAAATATGTACTTACATAATCGTACCTTCCACCCGTAACAGAAAACGCCGAAGCTGAAACGTATGGCGTACTTATGCTATAATCAAACTCCGCTTCCAAACTTTGCGGTGTATAATATGTATGCTGAACAAAGTCTTAGACATCGAAGCCATCTAAGTCTGGCACGACTTACACATTGAAACTTTGCCTGTTGCCTATTTGTAGGTTACGAGAAAATAATATTGAACGGGAATTAATTTTCTGGGAGATTGTTGAACTGCTTCGTTACTCTTGTGACCGCGTGGGGTTCTGGGTTCGGTCCCCAGTGAAGCAAAGTTTTATTAGGTTTTCCTATTAGAAATTTCTTAGCAGCCCTGAGTCTGGATTAGATCCCAGTTAATGGCAACAGGCTCGTCCCCTCACGGTACTGATAAATGATTTATTTCTGTAAGTAGGTCTGTGCAAACACTTTTACACGTCAATCATATTTTTTTTAAGCTAGATGAGGTCGGCTTTTCCTATCTGACAACTCTGAGAAGAAAGGCCGAAACAAACTCGGAGGTCACATTCTCTTTTAAAGTCCAGACAAAATCTTGGTCAGATCATGTGAAGAACACATGGTCTTCACATGATCTGACCGATCTACATAGATTGGTGTCTGAAATGGTCTTTTGAGGAAAGAACCACACAGATTGAGTGGACCTGTCTAGTCATTGCACGCATTTGTCAGTAACCGTGCAGCTCAACTAAAACAACTGGCAATTGGATTTTGAATTTAATACTACTCAGGTAAAGAGAGCGATATTAGATATACTTTCAGCATTTTCTCTGAATGAGTTACTAAAGCTATTCTTGTTAACAGCGTCGTGTCATACAATTCCAACTAGAGCAGACCTCGGAAAGTGTAGGAAGTGCCTCCACTCAGTTCCCTTTGACTTTGGAGGAGCTGCCAATAATACTGCTGGCTAATTATTCATCTACAAAAGACTAAAAAATAAAAGACTACTCTTTTCTCAATATCTACAACTTCTATGAATTGTCTGTTGCCTTATTTGTAGGTAACGAGAAAATAATATTGAACTTGATATATTACGGGAAATAATTTGCTGGGAGGATGTACCTGCTGAACTAGATTTAGTGGTAGTAGTCTTAGGTTTGATCCCCAGGTAAGGCAAAGTGTTCTAGGGTTTTCCTATTCGATTCTTCGTGTTGCTACCATGACAGTTATTTTTTTTTTTTTGCCTAAAACATCGCCATTTCCACGGCGTTATCGGTGGGAGCGCAGAGGTCACTTTGGCTGTGAAGGGCAGGGTAGGAAAAGGAGCATAGTTTGTGACACAGATCCATATCCACACCCTTTAGTTCTTATGTGGTGTAATAATTTTATTAGCTCTTTAGAAAATACTCGAATCAACATTAAAAACTTATAAGTCAAACTAATACCACATGTGACTGTTCCTAAATTACTCTAGGCTGATAAAATTTTCGTTTTTCCTAATTATGTTTGTACATAATTCTGTTCCTTTACTCCGTGCCTCGGAAAGCACGTTAAGCTGTTTGTCCCGACTGCCATTCGTGGATCTTTGACAGTCGTTACGGATCGTCAGAAGCCCGAAAGTCTGAAAACCAGTCTTACCAAGGGGTATCGTATTACCCAGTAACTGGGTTGTGGAGGTCAAATACGCAGTCGCTTTATTTAAAATACTTATATTCAGCTGCATCCGGTTAGACTGGAAGCCGACCCCAAACATAGTTGGGAAAAGACTAGGCTGATGATGAATTTTCAAGGAAATACACTTGAAGATACGATTTTTCAAAGGAATATAATATATTTAAACAATGGTTTTCCGAATAACAGTAACTTATTTCTTCCAAATCAACTGTTTGTTACAATAGAGGTTGTTGATTTCAACTGCCTGTGTATATAAGTTATATTAAATACACGTCCTGTTGTTTTCAAGCATTTTCCAAATCCGGAACGGGTCGTATATCGCTAAATTCAATTAAGTCGCTCACTCCGGCGCAAGTTATAAGCGAACGGAGATAAGCAGTGAAATGCACCCATTTCCCATTTTCCACAATTTTTTATTCCTTTTACTGCGGTAACATTATTTTATATAAATAACTATACAAATATATTATACAAAAACTAAAGAATAGTTATGCGTCGAAGTACCCGTCCATATTCCACTATGTACTTACATATTATACACAACAAATGCAAAAATAACAAAACGCTTAGGCGTCGAAGTACTCGGCCATGTTGCACTATGTTTTAAATATTAGCCGTTTGATTCTTTATTTATTACGAAATTGCGGCCAACAAGGTGGTTACAAAATTAAGGGCCTGTTTTACTGCGTCCAGACAGGTAAAATCTAACAGGGAAATAAATTGTCTATCAAAATGACTACCAACTTAAATTTTGTGTAATATTGTTCAAATCACAACTTTCATTCTTTGAAAACTGTCAACTGCATTTCGTACAACTGTACGAAATGCGTATAAAATGGCAAATAGACGCAGTGTGTTAATTTGATAATCGATTGGAGTATTCCCGTTTAAGCACCTATTTCAAATCGTATATAATTTTTCTTCCATTGATCCCTTCTCTCCTAGGTGCTCTAAAAATAGGTGCTTAAACGGGAATACACCAACTTTCCCTAACTGTACAGTCCAATTTGCATAAGATTTTTGTCAGACAGCTCAATCGACACTTAATAGAGAGGTAGTACAAAAACATAAAAGTTTTACAATAATTTTTTTGAGAAATATCCTTCTGATACATAAAGACATATACATGGTCTTTTTTGCATAAAACTGCCCCATTGGTCTTGTGGTCGCAAGAGTGACTGTTGAGCGTGGGGTCCTGGGTTATTGAGTTTTTCCATTAGGAATTTCTTAGTAACAGCCTGGAGATTGGAAGTTGGCGATGCGATATCCCCGTGCCTCGGAAAGCACGTTAAGCCGTTTGTTCTGCACCTGATCTCTCTCCGGTCGTGTCATATTGCCGTCCCTTCGGACTATGAGGGTGAGGGAAGAGGGAGTGCACCTGTGTCTGCGCGCACACTTGTGCACTATAATTATCTCCCGCGCCGAAAGCTAATCTGCGTTGAGTATGGCCGCCGTGGCCGAAATACGGTCTGGAAGACTTTATTGCATGAACATACAACAAACCAAGCCTGACAAACAAATAAGACCGCCCAATCTCTCCCCGCTTGTCTCCTGTACCGTTCCCCTATAGATGCCTCTAGCGTGCCCTCGAAACATAAATCGAACCCCGTTAAATCAGGCCTGGCCAATTCTCACGGGGATTCCCCTCTTTAAAATTTACTTAACGAACAATAAGACGTTTTATATAATTTCTAATTAATTATACTGCGCTTCGCCCTTTGAATTTGTCTTTTGAACGACTTAATGAAACTGTTTTAAGATTTTATCTGAACGTTTAATTAAAGTCCGGGGTGTGAAGGGTACTTTTTTCAAGGGTATTGCCGTATTGGGGGGTGGTTTTATTTACCCTGTGTAAGGCAAGGCAAGCGTATAACATGGCAGGTAGGATACAGGTGCTTTTTACTGTATCAATAAATAACAAAGCTGGGCCAATGTCATTACAGGATTATACAGGGTTATTTTAAATTGACTAGCCAAACTGCGCAGACGCAATGGGTATCGGTAACTAAACATTTTAAATAAAAAAATTGTATGATTATTTGTGGGGTCATCGACCGCAGCTATTATAGTCACTTAAAATGTCAGCTTAGATTTTTGAACAGGAAACTTCTATAGGCGCGTTGGGCATTTTTTGAGATGGGAAAAACCATTGAACTCGCAACACTGTTACCGTAACCGACACCTCTGTATATATATATTGTGTATGTACGTACAATCGTACATAGATACACATAATGTATGTTCGCATTTTTTGAGATGGGAAAAACCATTGAACTCGCGACACTGTTACCGTTACCGTAACTGACACCAAATAAATATTTCGAAATATTTCCTAACGAATCAAAAAATACACACGTAATTGTTTAAGTTTTCACTTCTGTCGGCACTACCGGAGTGCCACTGTTTTTTTATGTATTTGCTTTACTGACGTGATGTTGTTGATATCTAAACACAACAAACCATACGAAAACGGGTTTTCTCAACTCATACTACTTCAAGTAACAACACTAACAGAGGTTGTTGACCTTCCTAAAATAACATCAAATCTATATATTTTTTATTTTATCGTGTTTAGGTATTGATATCCATCGCGTCTGGGGAGTATAGCTTTCAAAGCATTCTACCAATTGTACCTTCAAACCTGTATCTAAAAATGGTGTATGTATTTCAAATGTTATAGAATGTACTATTAAACAATAGAGAAAATAAAGGTATACCCCAGTTTTTGTTACGTTTATAATATTATAAAACACGAGCATTTAAAACGTTCGTATTAAAATGTTACACCCATAATCCTTTACATCCTTTACATTACAACACAAAAAAATTCAAAAAATAAAAAATAATATTTCACCCAACAAATCTTCATAACAGAATATAAATATAAAACAAACACCCCAGGGCTTCACCACCTAATAAATTACTTGTGCAAATAGAAAAATAAAAGTCCCGCCACACTGGATGTACAATAAACACGTAGATTGTGCACTAATACGAAATAATGCTGTTATAATAGCCACAAACAATGATTTATATGCGCTCGCCCGGGCACAGTAGACGGTGTTACAAATTACCCTTAATCGCTTTATTTACCTGTGGGGAAGTGGATCCTGTAGTGTAGATACAGCTTTATTACATGCTTCATTGCTAGACAGTTTAAGGCCATTGTCTTATATGGACTGGTTAAATGGTCTAAGTTATGAGTAAATCGTGAAATGAGGTTAAAGGGTGTCCGTGATTTTGTCGTATATATCGTATCGTATGGGATATCTGTTCATAATATAAAACAAAGCCGTTTTTTGTGTCTGTCTGGGTGGTCGCTTAAATCTTCTAAACTTCACAATAGATTATGATGCGGATTTTTTTCCGAGAATTTATTCTGAAAGATTTGCGAGTATGTGTTTACATTTTTTTTTACTAGCCTACGCTGTCCCTTTTCTGTGCAAAGGGCTCTTCCACTCCTTCCATATTCCGCGAGCCCGTGCTTCCTCCTTCCAGTTTTGACGAAACCTATCCAGCTCGCCGCGCTACCTCCTACGCGGTCTACCACATGATTAGTCTATGAAAACATAATACATATTAAACTTAAATATAATTAAGAAATCTTAATGATTTGTCAAGTTGGTAAAGTCGTGCGGAGCAGGAGCGGGTCGCTAGTAAAATAAACGTCCAAAATAATGGAAAATAGGAGTGTATTTAAGTAGACATATTTTGAGTCGACTTAAATACAACCAAGGCGACTTTACTACGAGTAGTGTTGAACCCATCAAGAGCTGTTAATCCTACGAAAGAGCTCTTAACTTAATCTGGTGAATTTGGCTGCACACCCACGCATCTCATAAATCCTACACCCACGGATGTTGAGAATTAATATAGGTACCCCCACCCATCCTCCCACCGTATCTGAATGAAAGTGAGAAATGAATTGAGCTATGACGTCTTTGCTTGTCTGTCATTCACCGGTTTTTCGTCCCTACTCTCACCGATCGCGACTCGACACGATCTTGCTTTTATAACTAGCCTACTGCGGCAATTCAGTGAGCAGGTTGCCCAGGGTAGCAGCCGTGACCTACGAAAACATCGAAGGAAACCGGCATGTCCTAGAACCAAAAACTCGAAGATATGTGACATCTACCAACCCACACTGGGCCCGCGTGTGTGTGCCCAGCAGTGGAAACATCATAGGCTGATTATGAATCATTACTTAACCAACGGAACCGGGGAGTATGGAAGAAAAAAAAGGAGACCGATACCCAGAAGTGGGTGATTCGGGGCTTAAATGATGATGACGAAGCATCACGTTATTGAGCAGACAAATTTTTCGAACATCATCATCTGCCTAGTCTTTTCCCAACTATGTTGAGGTCGGCTTCCAGTCTAACCGAATGCAGCTGAATGCCTGTATTTTTCATGGAGCAACTGCCTATCTGACCTCCACAACCCAGTCACTGGGTAATACGAAACCCCTTGGTAAGACTGGTTGTCAGACTTTCGGGTTTCTGACTACCCGTAACGACTGTCAATGATCCACGAATGACAGCCGGGACCAACGGCTTAACGTGCTTTCCGAAGCAGGAAGGGGTCTCGGTATGTAAAGATGGTCACCCATCCACAGACCAACCTCGGCAAGCGTAGCTTAACCTGATCGATCGACCTGTGCGGCTCTTATTATTTAGCCACGGGCCTCTTTGATGATGATGAAGCAACGTCTATCCAAAAGAATGTGTCTTTACCAAATTAGACTACATAAAAAAAGCCACTCAAACAACCGACCTCTTAAATAAAAACTTTTTTACAAAAAAAAACAACCGACTTCCAAAAAAAACACTACAAAGTGAAAAATAACTTTAATTTTGGAAGTCGGTGTCGTTGGTTCCACATTTTCGTTTTTTTGACACCGACTTCCGAAATTAAAGTTATTTTTCACTTTGTAGTGTTTTTTTTGGAAGTCGGTTGTTTTTTTTTGTAAAAAAGTTTTTATTTTTCGCTTTTTAGTTGTACCTACCCCATAATACAAATTCATATAACACTAATTGCTATGTGAATATTAGTGACAGGAAGATAAACATCATCAATATAAACTAAGTGGAAAACAAACGTATTGTTGAATCTAATTCCAAAACTACCCAAGCAAAGTTCATAAAATTTATATGGGACCACCTCTGAAGCATACCTTATTCATTAATTAGACTAGATGCTGATAATCCTGGCTGCAGCATCAGGCCAGACTTATGTCAACATTGCATTGAACTTATAATTTAGTCCTGGTTAAAATGAGCCC
Source organism: Hydraecia micacea (assembly GCA_914767645.1). Lineage (NCBI taxonomy): Eukaryota > Metazoa > Arthropoda > Insecta > Lepidoptera > Noctuidae > Hydraecia > Hydraecia micacea. The sequence goes on along the minus strand of OU611783.1, from coordinate 3,630,875 downwards.
AAACACGACTATGGTGCTGTAATTTCAAGGTTTGTACTTTTTCTGATGCTCCTGGCTTCAGCATCAGGTCTCTCTCGTGTTCCTCATTAACAGTACATTTATCCACACATCGAGCCCTTTTCAATGAGCCTAAACACGATATATCTGCTGTTAGTTGTCGAGGAGTTAGGCACTCTGCAGACTATCCTGATGCAGCATCAGGTCATGACATGATGATCATGACACCAAATGTGGCAAATGCCCTATCCATACCAAACATCAAAATAATTTACTAAAACGGGACCCTTGCCTGTTCGAGTAACTTCTTACTGTTAAGAAGTTGTACCTTCCATCATCAGCTCAGCTACCTGAGATGGTGACATCCATACGCAAATACACAAGATACTTAATAAAAAATATGCGAAAAACAATAAGTGAGCCTATAAAATTTGAGGGTTGCCCTCGATTTCTCTAAGATCCCATCATCAGATCCCGACTTGTTGACTATGGGACCATTTGGGAAGTATACCCTTTCCAACAAAAAAAGAAATTTTCAAATCGGTTGGCAAGCGACGGAGTTATGCGCGAACAAACCTAAAAAAAAAAAAAAAAAAAAAAAAAAAAATACAAACATTCGAATTGAGAACCTCCTCCTTTTTTAGAAGTCGGTTAAAAAATATGAACTGAGCGCCACCCTTCGCAGACACTATAAAGTTATGTAGTAGCACATTTTCCCACAAATTCCATTTGTCGCGCCAGACTGACAGACAATTTAGCACGCGCCCATACTCCGGCTCATTGCGTATGCGCTACATTTAAGTGGAACAGCGTTAGCTTGCGTCACGGGGTCGCGGGACGTTAGGTATCTACATATAGCACAATAAAAATGAACTAAGTTTGTGATTACGTAACGTAAAATAATGGTTACAATAGATAGTCATCAAGAAATCTATAGGTGCAGTCTATTCCCAAATTCATTTGTCAGATCCCAATCTAATTAAATAGTCGTTTGGTCGACTCTTCTCATGACCCATTTTCATGGCCTATTTTTTGGCCAAAGAATCAACATCGCCATACAACGTGGCAATGCTGCCAACCCTTTGAGCACTTTTCCTGCTGACAGCGATGCGGACGAATTTTTTGATGCCCAATGATTCTTTACCCTTATTTTGTTTTATATATATGTACATATTATTATTTTAAGTCTGTTAGCCTATATAATATGTAAATATTACCTTAAAATGAATACATACGTATCATTTATTTCCCATACCCTAAAGAACCATTCGGATGACACAAGACGTCAATATTACAGAACGTAGCCACGTTCTGGGCCAATGACACGCTAAGAAGAATATTACAGAAAAAAAAAAAATTGCCAAGAAAAAACAAAATCTTTTCTTCAAGAAAAGAAAACTTTCGCGAAACAATTTCCAACTGCAGCGAGACGTGACACAAGCTAAATATGTTGCTGCCATATGCTAAAGACATTTTCCGTCACAGCAAAGTATTCACAGTGCGCGGCACGTGCCCAGTTTGTGGACGACGTAAGACTGTGTAGTATCCGACACGTGTCTTACTACGGAATACGGACGACTATTAATAGTTTATCGATATTTTTTTGTGTGTGCTGCATCAGGTTTTTAGGCAAAAACTGACATGCAAACTTGGGTCTCTCGGTTAACAATGAGTTTTTAAGTCACTATGTATATCCATACCTATGTACGTTCTGTATCCTAATTAATAATAATAATTCTTTCTTTATTGACATAAATATTTTTTAACAAAAGTAGTGAGGCCCTGACTCCTGCGCTAGGTATAGTACTTGTGTTACAGGAGCCTGTGTCTTCTCCCAATAATTATGAGTTGAGTTTTATGCAATAAGAATTAATCAAAAACAAGTACATTTGCATAACATCACAACATTAATCACAATCTCAATCAAAGGATATTGCCAATCCATTGATTTATATGTTCGAAGAATTTGTCTGCTCAACAACAAATAACGTAATGAATGTTGTTGAACTCTCAAAATGAAAGCCATTGCTACTGTTAGTGTGTTACGCAATTACCCCGCTGTTAACACAAAGGTATACACCGGTATACCTACATAGATTCGTCATATTATTTATACTTGACTTCGATATGTTTTCACTGGCTACATGAATGTTATGTTGTTATGTCTGCTTTCATCACAGTACAGAAAGCACCGTGGCATAAGCTAGACTTACTATTTAGTTTATTCATAGCTAGATACAGAAATTATTCTTCGAACTGTAGCTTCACGTACAAAGACCCAGACTAGTGAACAATTTATTCTCACACAAGAAGGAGAGCAGCAGAGCTTGCTTTTAATTATTGACGTGTTCAACAGAACTGGCATACTGGTGTGATGCATAATCATAATCAGCCTATAACGTTCCCACTGCTGGGACACAGGCCTCCTCTCTGTGAGAGGGAGTAGGCCATAACCCACCACGCGGGCTCAGTGTAGGTTGGTAGATGTCACAAGTCTTGAAATTGTTGTTCGAAGACATGCCGTTTTCCTCACGATGTTTTCCTTCACCGTTTTTGAGAGCAGTGGTGATGAAATAAATTAGACAAAGTAAAGCGCCTGTCTTGGTCCGGACCCACGACCTTCATCTCGTAAATCGGGGCCGTTACCAGTGGGCCACCACTTCTCTCTGTGCGGAGTGATGATGATTTAAAAATTAAACAGTTTAGAAAAGTTTTAATGGAAAAATTGGACACCTGTTACCAACAGACAACTGTCGGGAACAATTTTGATATGATTAGAAAGGGGGTGACTACCGAGATGAAGTCTAATAGAGAAGTATGGAAGAAAAAGATATGTTGCGCCGACCCCAAATAAATTGGGATAAGGGCAGGAGAATGATGAACTGTCGGGCACAAACTAGTGTACCAAAAACATACCCTTAGTATTATACCTACGTGTAATACAAACACAAACATAAACTTACGCCTTCATCACAAGGGATGAGCAGAAACGTACCTGCTACAATCCTTACATACTCCTGTTTTCGTCATACACGTATAGAGCTATGAGGAACAGGGTGTAAAGTTCACTCATACTCTATAGAAAAGGGAGGATCCTCCGACCAGACGGGTGTTGTGTCTGGCGGGCAACTTCCCCATGATTTTTTTATCTTTGGTAGTTGCGCGGTAAACTCTGCTTGCGAGATGCAGGATTTGCGTGACGTCAGTATGACGCGTTGTTCGCATGTGGCGTTGTGGATACCGCTACACACGCATGCCGGTTGCGAGTACTATGCACCTGACCTTTCTGAAGAACCTCACCAATAATGTCATGTATGTCCTTCTAACCCGAAGTCCCTCCCAACGTTTTCACTCACATCTGCCTTGTAAATATCTTTTGTTAGTCGCCTTTCCCGTATAATGTTACGCCTATAAAGAAAAGAATATCACATTTCTCAAATCCGACCCCCATCTCACCAAAGCTCCTATTTCATACAAGTATTGCAATAACCGGATCTGAATCAATATGGCCGCTCTCCTAGAAGGCGTTCGTTCCTCGTATGACGTCACTACACATGTTCCGTCCGGATATTGCAGTGCTACGCTCTCAAACTTAACGCGGAGTTGAGCACTGTGACGTCAGAATATGGCTTAAGAATGTAACAAGTTGGAATCTCAGTGTAATGTTTTGTGGCAATATGGTGGAGATTAGAATTTAAATGTGAAACTGAAGAATGAACATTTTCAAAGTGCATAGTATTCTCCTGTTTGCTGATAACAATGCAGGGTCAAATGAAATTAGCTAGCGAAACTCTGCAGAGGTCATCGGTATCGTATATATGTCGCCGCCAACTACCTACATTACATACCAACTAAATTCATTTTTATTTGACTGACCGACTTCTTGACAATTCAAAAGTGCCTGTAAATGGTTTAATTGAAATAAATGGTTTGAGTTTGAGTTTGACTTCAAACAACAGTGGACTTTTACTCGTGTCTTTTAAGGGTTCCGTACCTCAAAAGGAAAAACGGAACCCTTATAAAATCACTTCTTTGTCCGTCTGTCTGTCCGTCAGTCAAGACCCTTTTTCTCAGGAACGCGTGCAGTTATCAAGTTCAAAATAACATGAAATACTGAGGGCTGCAATCCCTTGAAGCAGTAAAAAATCATACTTCTAAGTCAACGCAATCAAAAGTTACGGGCGTATAATTATGTTCCGAAATCAAAACCTACAAACCGTTGACCTAGAATCATGAAATTTGGCAAGAAGCAACGTCATGAAGCAAAAGTAAAGGAAAAATCGTAAAAATGTGTATATTACAAAAAAAAAAATTTTCAAACTACATAGGCAACTGGTTAAATTATCCATTTAGTTAAACGTCTAGCCTTTTAACTAAACGGCGGTCGTTCAACAAACGGCCTGAATGATATTCAATATTATAGTTTAGGTTGGAACTGTAACCAATCACGCAAGAGCCGAATTGGTAGCAATAACTAAGCCAGGGCACCCCGACCAAATGGGTTAGGTTAGGTTAGAACTGTGATCAACCGCGTGCGAGCAAAGAGAGCGAAGCGAGGCGAGCACTACTTCCAAAGATCAGGCGGTTAACTAAACGACTAATTTGCCAACAACAACGTGCTGCTCGTGTATTTGAGTACGATGCTCAAGTCCACGAGGGGCACGTTGTCGACGGCAGCCGTCGACACTCGTCAATTGCTGCGGTTGCCTCTACCGTTGACGAGTATCGCTCGTCTGTATGAGCACTTAGTGCCAAAACCTCTTCATAAACCTGAAACATACTCATTTTTAGACGGTCATACATATTCTTTACCAAAAAAATCCCTCCCTGTCCAAGCCGTACCGTTGTCGCTACACATAATGTATCATATAAGGTAATATAAATCGAAAAGGTAGTGAATTAGCATGGTGCCACGTCGCCCATCGTTTACATTAAGGTCCACTGTGACCTTAGATTAATGGACTCGGACGCGTATGTGCAAACTATACTGAATTGTTTGTATGTTACCTGAGATAGCAGGTGTATCTGTATTTACTTTAGATTATAAGAAAGAAAGAAAAAACGTTTATTTGCGATGAACATGACGCAAAAATGAGCATATTATGATACTTTTTTGCAATATAACAACATTGGTGTTATTTATTTATTTATCTGTATCTGTGTATTTTTATATAACTAGGATCCATTGGTGTTGGGACCAGCGTTGGCCATCGAAAGGACACCAGGGCCGGCGTGCTTCAGGACGAAGTTCTCGTCACCGAACTTTTTGCCGTAGATGGACTTGCCACCAGTGCCATTTTGGTTTGTGAAGTCACCTCCTTGCAACATGAAGTTGGGGATCACTCGGTAGAAGGTGGCCAGCCACGAAACCGGTGGTACACAACACCCTTCGGTCAGAACTCTTCCTTGAGGAACTTCTCGAGATGATGTGTCGGAACAGGCACCACGAACGACTTGAAGTTCGTGTTGTGACGCGTGTTAGCAAGAATAACATAAACAATCGTTAATATTGTGGACAGTTACGTACTAAATGTTGAACCCAAGTAGAAAATCTTCTTAGCGTGTCGATTGGAAATATTGTTTGAAAATTTATTATTTTTTTTGTTTGGCCCAGTACTCAAGTGAGTAAAAAATAAAAAAGAATATCTTATAACGTTAGCTTGACATAAATAAAACAAACACGTACCTACAAATTTTATTTGTCATCATTTCGTAATCGCAAACTTGACCTCGAAATTAGAATGAGGCAAAGCAACAAGGAGTTTTTAACGACATCGTCAATAATTTCTGAATAAATTATGCGACCTGAAGGTATGATTATTATTTATTGATTGGAGAGAATTTCCAATAAATGTGTAACAATTTTACTTATCAAAACATGTTTACATTCGGTAAAAAATATTTTGTATTTTTCCTCTCAATACGACAGTATTTTTCCTTTATTTTAACAGACTTTGATGACTGTGTAATTCGTGAACATAAACAAGAGTCTTTGAAAATCCCCAAGTAGACACTTCTACGTAGTAATATAAAATCTGAACTGGACTTAATAAATGGACAACGCTCCAGCGTAATTCAAATATACGCGTCCCAAAAAACCGGTGAGTGTCCATTTTTCCCTTCTCCACTTCATACCCCTAGCTCGAGGGTAGAAAAATAACCCTCTCGCATAGTCGGGACAGGGTACCGTCGGACATTCATAAGATATGACTTGTATACAAATGTATGAAAATGGTTCTGACAAATTATGTTTATCATAAATAGCATTTTGTAGAGTAAGTAATCTTTTCACTTTCCTAAGAAAAAAAACCTTTTTCTTTGTTCTTCTATTATGTCATTGAATATTATTATTATTTTAATATAAATTGCATTGTATTTGGAAACAGTGGTACACGGAACATCGGTTGCCAAAAATTTAAATGTTTAAACATCCGGCTCGAAGGACCAAATTATAATGGGGTCTAAAGGTCCATAGGAATTGACAATATTACCCAGATGGTTCGTAATTTGAATTTGTGGTTGCCAAAGACAACGATGTAATTATTAATATTTTACCGCCCAAGGACTGTTTTTTCCAACGCTAGATATTTATATACTATATTTAGATACTGAGCCTGAGTTATCTCAGGAATAATTTTGAATCTTTGACAGTTGTGTCCATCAAAAACTGTCAGACCTTTATTCCACGGATAAAAGATATCTGTCTTTGAACAATCAACTCTAAAACGACAACCAAGAAAAATAATTGAATAACTTTAACTAGCTTTAAACACAATTTGACGACAATCATTGAACGAGTAGCACATTTCCACGTTTGGCGCAACCTGGACCACTTTCAAATTACACATACACTATCAAAATTGCTGACTTGCTAATATTTTTACCACAGCATGAAAACTCGTGTGAATTCGAAAAACTGGGAATAACAAAACAATATTTAAACATCTATTAGCTTAATATTGTATTAAAATAATAGCATCAAATTAATTTAACCAAAAACTTATATTTTTGAACTAAAAACCAACTAAAAATAACCCAAAATCTAAATAAAATTAAGTAGAAATAATATCGCAAGTTTCGTGAGGAGCGCGATTCTCTTTACACCACAAAATTGGCTGCGTTCAAATATCTAAAATATGATAATTCTGCGTTCATAGAATGTGGGGGCTAAGAAGTTAGCCGGTAAGGTTGCCGGTCCGAACGTTCGCTGAATATTAACTAAGGAAATAGAATAGTTAATACGAGGGGATAGGGTTGAAAGAAATACTTATAAGAAAGTCAATTAGGTGAAATATTTGGGTTTTGAAATTTGAAGTGAGAGGAATATAGAAATATAAAAAATCAAAACCCAAACAGAATACTTTGCCATCACGCACTGACATATCAGATATACATTAAAACTGAGTACATCCCGAGGACAGCCGAACACATCCAAAGCGGTGTCGGTTACGACAACATTAGTGCGAATTCAATGGTTTTTTCACATCTCAAAAAATGTCCAACGCCCCTAAAGAAGTTTTCACTTCAAAAACAGTAAGTTAGTGTGAGTAAGTTGTACGGTGGATGGTAAATGCACGCTGTGTTCGAAGAGTTAAGGTTTATAATTGACGTTCTGATTTATTTATTGCGAGTGTGCGCGACTTCGTATTGTGAACTTTGCTTTTACTGAACTAAATGTGTAGAAGTGGTGCGTGGTACGGACAAATTGGAGACATTAGTTCCGATACATTTTCAACTACAGGACATATCTCCTTCTTTCTTGTATCTATGGAGAGGAATTAGATTTGAGCTGGAGAAGCAAAATAAGATGAAGATTAAAACCCCACCCCACCCACACCGGAGTCTGGCGCTAAGCAGCCTGCTGTATTTCGTCGATGCGTGGGAGTTCCAATGCCTTAGGCATCTTCTGGCCACGCTCGTTCCATCATATACCTCTTCCATCGCTTTCCATCAGGCGTGATCAAGGACAAGAGCGGGCCCATTCAAAATATTTTTTTTTTAATATGGAACTCATATCTTACAAGTTCAATGAGCAGGGGGTACAAAATACTCCAAGGATACCTTCAGATAAAAATGTATGCCGCTTATCCATTTCAAGTAGGTTTAATATTGAGATATGATACTGGTCGCTTATATTGTTATAGCTTTTGCCCGCAACTTCGCCCGTGCGAAATTTCATGTTCCCCAACCCACCCTCTCGCATCGCATCGCCTACCCGCGCTATTATATCGTTTTCGATCAATGTTCTTTCTATCATTTTCTTCTCTAGGCTCGACTCCTAAGGGCCCTAGCTTGGTCCTATAGCCTTCCTCAAGAATTGGGTTATCAAATGCAATAAGATTTTTTCTAATCCGACTGGTTGTTGCGGAGAACAGCGTGCTCAAACAAACGAACAAACTCTTCAGCTATTTCATTCATTCAAGATAGTTTTATCTTATTTTGCTTCTTTATTATTAGTATGTCGCATCCAGTCATTCGTTTCACTATTCGGAACGCTAGCGCCATCTGGTGGCGCTTGACAGAGTCTAGCCTGAGTTCGTGGGGAGTAGAAGAGAGCGTGCAGCGAGGTGGAGCGGTTCTCTTAGAGATTGGACATCATACGAACAACATGTGCTCAGAAACTGTCCCGCATTCCGTATCTGGTTATGTCATGTACCTATAGTGTGTGATTTGCTAGTGTGATTAAATTGTTCGTGAAATTATAATCTGATTTGAACTGCAAACCGTTTTTCTATTGCGCAATAATCAACACTATACCCATATTAGGCCCACAGTATTTAAAATATGGCTAATGATGACGAGACACACATACTTCTTCCGTCAAGTATATAAGATAACTATCGCTGTATATTTGATAAATTGAAACCTTTACTGAGATAATTAGCGTATTTCCATAAAACAATATTCCACACAACATAGGGATCGGTGAACAAAACACTCGTCCCTAACCACGAAAGGCTTCCTTTAATTTTGAACCCAAGTATTTCCTTCAAAACATCCCTTTCAATACCTCAGAGTGTAACAGATAACATTATACCTATGAACGCTCAAAACTGAAGTGCTGGGAGGTTCAGCTAAAAATGAGAACGGACATATCGCCCAGGGCCCCATTAATCCTTCGACATTCCGGGCCCCAAGGGCGCAGGGGGCCGCTAATATACTTCACATAATTAAGGTACACGAATTTTATTATCGTATTTTCTGAACTGGCACTTAAATTAAAAGGGAAATTGGTAATTGTGTTTTTTTTTTAAGAACCCATTTTGTATGTTCTTATCTACAGTGGCGATTAGGTTATCACATTAAACAGTACAGCGGTTATTAAAAGTTGTTATTAGTCTGTTAAAAAAATAAAATACGTGTGGCACTCGGGGACTGCCGCAGTAAAGCTATTGCATAGCAACGCACACAAACACCGTGCCGAAGTCTGCCGAACTGATACGACGTTAGACGATGCTTAGGTTTATTTTCGTTACGGAATTTCTTCATTCGGTCGCCGCGCTCAAAACCCAAGATAAAAGCTATGCAATAGCTTAATAAAATAAACAATTTTACAAAAAACTGTTTTTTTTTTTCTTCGAATTTCCGAAATTTTCTTACATACAAGCCGTCCTGACAATACCGAACACACCAAAAAAAGAACTATCCCATTTAGTTCAGTCTTTGGAAAGTTATGCGCGTACATACATCTCTGCGATTCATTTTTATGGTTTTCATATTAGGTACCACGGCTAGAATGTAAATTGTTATGAATAATTTTAATTGTGTATATCTAAAATACGTGATGTAGAATACGTGGTTTCAATTAATGTGATAACCTAATCGCCACACTGTATACTAATGTTATAAATAGGTCAAATTTTTGAGTTTGTACGTAGAGGGTAATTTTCAGAACTCCTGTTCCGAATCCAAAAATTAGTTTACTGAATGGGATGCTACTTCAAAATTGCCGAGTGTCATAGGATATTTTTTATGTTGTTAAGAAAGAAAAAAAATACGTTTATTTGCGGTGAACATGGCGCAAAAATTAACATGACACAAAACTAAAATAAAAAAGAAGGTAAGGGAAACATGCGTCACATCCACGCAAAACGGCTATCGCTCAGCATTCTGCTGCGACCCTATGCAAGACAGAGCCCCAGCGCTGGTTTTTCAGTGGATGTTGTTGTTGTTGTATTTGTTTGTATGTGAGGACAGCGTAGGCCTGTCAACAAAATATACCAGAAGGTCAATTCTACTAATTAACGTGCAATGTGAAAAACACGAGACTAGACTGCGATGACATTGTGAATAGACCAAAAAATGGTATTCTGCTAATCTTAAAGTTCGGTTTGTTCACATTCCGGTCGCAGTATCATTGCAGTATAGTCTCATAGCGGTCAACTTTGTTCTCGTTTACGAAATTAAACATATTTTCATGTTGGTTCAATGTACGTAGACGATATTGTGATACTTAGTGATACTTTAATTTTTAGCAGCCTTATTTTCTGATTTTTTAAATTTATTAATTAGTTTGCTTGATTAAGTGCATACTCATAGTATTTTCATTTCTCATTTGTTATTATATATCTTTGAAAATATAAAAACATTAAAATAAATAATCGGCTAGAAAGCTAACATGGAACGTATTCGTAAACGCTACGCGCATGCGCGACGAAGATGTCAAAAAGAGACTTCATTAGATATATCAAACTATAATTCAGTAAGGTGAACAGTTTTTATTTAAGCCTTACACAAATTATTCAAAATCAGTACAAAATAAAAATAACAATATAGGTATAATACACATTTTTAGGGACCGACACCCTCCGAAGCGTCGCCGTCGGCGTCGTCCTCGTCGCTCGTCTCCCCGCAAAGGATAAGAAATACCTTTTTATTACAAGCTTTATACTTACCTAATATTATTAACTTGCTTCTTTTAAATTATTTAATCATCATTTCAACCGAAAGACGTCAACTGCTGGACACAGGCCTCCCCCAAGCACTACTTCTTTTAAATACTTAATGTATATTGCATTATTGTTGATTGGTTGACTATTGATTATAATGCAACTGTTAATTACTGGTTTTAGATGACAAAGAATTTGAAGGGGCCCAGCATCTAATAAAAATAGAGCAGTCTTGAATAGCGGTCGACAGAGAGTTGGCACGAGCCATGAACAGGCAAGCCTCTGCTATGGAGGAAATAGGAGGGGCTACAAACCGTTTTGTCGGCCTCTATGATGAGACTCTTCGGCTGCGACGACGTACCGCAAGTGTAAGTATATAAGCGAATAATAATTAATCAGAAAATCATGTCGCAACAGGATTTTTTGTAAAAAAAATTGCTTGTTTTAGTATTCAAGCATCAGCAGCATCCGAATTGCCGAGTAGGCAGTACCTATCGATTAATGGCCAAGGTATGTAAATGTAATTTGTGAACGTATTACTAATTAGGTACCTATTAGAATTTAAGATAACATATAAACTATAATAATAATTATGTACATTTATATAAAAAAATAAGTAAAATAATCATAGGGCATCAAAGAATTCGTCCGCATCGCTGTCAACAGGAACAGTGCCCAAAAGGCTGGCAGCATGTACAATATGAAAAACTAAATTGTGTTTTCTTTCAGGGCTTTGTTGACGCTGCCGCGTCGTGCTCCACGCAAGCGACGCGCGACGGGCCATTTTTTTATTTGTTTTTATTACTTAATAAATACTATTAAATTATACTCAATCTTATTTATTAAACAATACCTATAAGGCGCTCGAGGGTAAGTAACAGACACACGGGTCCATCGATCAAAGTTAAGCTACGCATGTCACGCGCAGTCGGTCCGTGGATAGGTACCTACCTATCATCTAAAAATGGTACTTAGCTAAAACCAACCGGACGCCGACCTCAACATAGTTGGTAACCAAAGAAAACATACTCAAACTCACGCCGTTTTCCCATGGGGTAAGCAGAAACTAAAGACAGTCACCTGCTACGATCCTTGCACACACATTTGCTTCGGCCACGTTCATACAGTCATACACGCGCACTGGCTGGTAGAATATTTATGGCATGTATTTCATCCATCCACAAATAATTCTCTCATTTTGATTTCCTAAAAAAAACTTTTTTACACAAAACAACATTTATCACTTTGTAGTTTTTTTTGTTAAAAAGTTTTTATTTTTCACTTTTTAGTTGTACAGACGCCAGCACATCAAGCTACCCGAAACTGTCAAATTTTACCAATCAACTTTGAACCTTATGCTTTTGCGATAAAGTTGAAAATCTATTAAAGAAATTTGACAAGATTGTAGTAGCTTGATGTGCTGGCGTCTGTACCTACTCCACACAAATTCAAATAACACTAGTGCATTGAAGAATTGAAGACACTGACTAGAAGAATCATCAAAATTCGCATAGAAATGCCGGAGATGCAGTACATTTATGCAAACAACATCGTACATAAGAATAATTAAATATTGTAGTATATACTAAAACCTTCCTGAAAGTATGTAGATCACATTAGTGAAAGAATTATCAAAATTGGTTCATTAGTTTTAGAGAAAATCGCGAACATACAAACATACATACGGGTCGAATACAGAACCTCCTTTTTTGAAGTTGGTTAAAAATACTAATCGATAAGTCAATATGCTCACTGATCATCTTTTTCGGATGATGTACCCTATCTTATAAGCCAACTTGGATGTAGTGGTTTGTCACCATTCTAACCTAACCCATTTGGTTGGGGTGCCCTAAATTAATTACTTACTGCAAAAACTTTAACAGTAAAGACAGTTTTTAAAAAGATTAAAAATTAAAATAAGATCATAAAGTAAAACCACAACCATCAGTAGATTGCTTAAAATGGGATGAAGGGACATAAAATACCATAAATTATTCCTTGTTAATTTATTACCATGTCACAATAAAAAATCTCATATTTCTTTTAAACATTTTACTGAAAAATAAAAATAAGTAAATCTTAAATTCTTATTTATCCTTGTTATGAAAACTTGTAATAAATGAAACTAATACATGTACACAAGATGAAAAATTAAGATATCTTGTCATCATTGAACTTAGAAAATAATTTATAATTAATAGAAAGAAAACAATAGACGGAGAGAAAGTTTCATGTATTTATTTTTTAAAGAGTTCTTTTTTTATTACTATTTAAATGTTAATGATGTTCTTCAATATTATACTTGTATACATAGAACAAATTATACTGTACATACTGTGAATACAATATTACAATACAATTCAACTATTATTGTGCCTACACAAAATTTTGACAAAAACTGCTTTTTTTTCAAAACTGTCATTGTGTGGGTTTCTTCCAATAGGTCTAAATACTTTTATTAAGTAGTTTATTAAACAACACAGAATCAAAGACTTCTTAGATGTTGAAAATAGAGTTATATCAGCACGGAGCCATGTAATTCAAGTCTTTTTAAAAATATAGGATTATGCCATTTTTAATATTATGCAAACAAGAACCAACCCACCTGGTTCTACATAATTGATTAAAAAATATATTTTAAAAGGAAACATGTGGTATGAAAAATAAACCTTTCAACGATTTTTTAGATTGTCGGGTTACCATGGGACGTGGATCTTGTTAGTTTATTGAACAACAATGTTACATGGGTTGATATCCTTGTCATAGAAATGTTTTGTTCTGTTAAAATTGTCATATCATTTTGATCATTTTGACAGGGTCAATAGAAGTTGCATTTTTTAAAGCTTTCTACATATATCTCATCTTGATTTTGGCATGTGTGTGGATTGGTTGCTGTTTGCATAAGTAGGTCCTACCTACTGACATAGTTACACTTCAAACAATAATTGTGTAAAACAACATTACGACTATCAGTGTTATCAAAAATCTTATTGTGGTCTAACATGTTAATATCGAGAACAGAAAATGATTCCTTAGTACTATTTACACTATATACGGATATTTAGGGCAATTACATTGTATGACACCGTTAGCTCCACAACCACAACACTTCACTGAACTTTTATCGGTTATATCTTTAATATTTTTGCAAGAGTTGCGAGTATGTCCGACTTCACGGCAATAAACACAAAATAACCATTTCCATTCTCCAGACGAGTTTTTGCTATTGTTTACCACAGTCGGCAGGGGCTACGGGCTAAGCACTACGCATAGCGCTCGTTGACGCAGTAGGTACTTATGTCTGCCGGCGCACTCGTCGCGGTCTCGCGGAGGCCGAGATGCGAAAGCGCGCGCGGGCGGCGCGGGCGACGCAGGCTATGCTTCGGACAGTCCTTTATGTTTAGCGCCTTCTCAACGAACATAGATCTAGGTTGTAAACGGACTCATGGGTTAACGTTTCCATATGCGTCGATGAGACGTCGACGTTGTTGGCCGACGTAGTAAAACAGGCTCTGAACCAATTGACGGTTCGATTCCACTTGAACCTTGGCGACCGCCTCCAGAAACGACGTAGCGTCCCTTCCGATAACGGCGCGGACGTCGGGGACGCCGGCGCGCCTCTCATGGTGTTGTCATCGTTGCCTCTACTTTTACGGTCGAGGCAATATTGTTACCTACACAATAGTCAACTAAACACTAGGAAACACTATTTAGTTACGTTACGATGTGCACGAAAGTTCTCGTATGAAGAAAACCGTTACTTTGTAAATAGGTACTTCTGAGTTCGCGTCGTATCGGTCGCGTTGAAGCGCCAGTTTGTACTTTGTATGGTCACATGAAATAAAGTTTTGCGGCATATTAATACACAGTACTGTCTTATAATCGTTCACACAATACAAAACACAGAAAATTCGAGTGGAACACTGAGACAGTGCAAAACTCGTGCCGTTTGCGATCGTGATTTCAGCCGGACTGACGGGCGCGGAGAGGGGTGCGGGCGACGCGACGGAGCAATCTGCGAAGGGCGCGGGAAGCGGGCGCGTGGATACGATACGCGTGTTTATTCGCCTCAGAGTACATGATTCGCCTCGCCAATCGCCTCGCGTTAATGTTCGTGTGCGAATGTCAAAATATTCCGGCCCACCAAAGGCGGGAAATAAAAATTTTATACGCATAAAACTATACAGAAGCTAAAATTATTTGTCACAGTCCGGTCTACAAATAATCTCATGCTGGCGTCAGTTTTGACGTTTTTATTTTTAGTGGAATACCAATTTTTTTTTTGATGTCATGGCTAAAGTTTAGCAGAATACCGATTTGGTACATTTTTTGTTTTCGGTCTAGTCGCAATCTCATTGCAGTAAACGTCACGTTTGACTTACTTTTTTGGTTTAGTAGAATACCAATTGTGACATTTTGGAACTTTTGAGGCACTGCGACTTGAATTTGAACGTTTTTTAGTTAGCAGAATTGGCCTTCAGTTACTTAGTAAAATAAAAAATGGTCTACAGATCTAAAGTCTACAAGGCCTACAAAGTCCTCACATTTACAAAATATAAAAGAATCTATCAAAAGGATAAATAAAAAATTTAATACAAAAACCTATTAAAACCAAGTGATTTCATTGCCATTAAATCAAATCAAAATCAAAAGTCATTTATTCAAACTAGGCTGAGAATCAGCACTTTTCGAACGTCAAAATTACATAAGACAGTCCCCCAAAACGCCCGCCCTTCGCCACTTTTCATTACAACCACTAAAAAAGTGTTGACAATAGAATTGTCTATATATTATGTCAAATAATAAGATTGTGTAAAGGAATAGTGAGTAAGAGAGGGCCGTGAGTTCGTACACTATTCGTTGTGATATTGATCTTTAACCCTTGTAGACGTAGAGCTACACACATGCTACGCCGTAGCTGACGTAGACATGATGGCTACGTCGTAGCAAGTGTACAAACGTAGAAAGCGAAAAAGTTTCAAAATTAGAACAGGAGAAACGATACACAGTTTGAGTTGTACTATTCCTGTACGAGCACGTACGTACGGTTGAACCCGTACTTTATGATTTGGTCTATGCTACGACAATGTAGCTGACGTAGCAGCGCTACGCCGTAGTAACTTTGCAATCTTGAAAGAAGTCAAACGTACGATATTTCCATAGGTATCCACAAAAATAGTGAACTAAATTCTATTTCTACTTATAAAGTGCAAGAACAAAGCGAGGGTAGTTCACATAAATTACAACAAACTTATCTTTCACATTTTCTTTCAGATATGAGAATTTAAAACCAAGTCGCTAAAATAAAGTGCTAGGTAGTCTAGATTTTTTGTATCGCGCTCTATTCAATTCAGGTGAGCACGTGAAATTGTATTTCAGATTAGAATGTGCTGCAATAAAATTTTATTCTACAAAGGAATTGATAGAATTATTTTAGTGAATAATGTGGAATTTATCTTTATTCTGTTGAAAAAATTTTATTCAAAGTCGAAGTATTTACCTAGTGCGATTTTTAGAGATATACATATACAATTTTATAGAAACTCAAAAATCTTTAGCATACACTATTAATTTAACAATATTAGAAACTGAATGAAACATTATAATTATACGATACAATTCTAATAAATTAAAAGTCTTTAGATAGGAATATTACATTATAAATCATAATACAGGATCAGTCACAAGAAATTTTGTCAG
The DNA here is from genome assembly GCA_914767645.1 of Hydraecia micacea. Classification (NCBI taxonomy): domain Eukaryota; kingdom Metazoa; phylum Arthropoda; class Insecta; order Lepidoptera; family Noctuidae; genus Hydraecia; species Hydraecia micacea. The sequence continues at coordinate 3,614,289 of OU611783.1, read as the reverse complement.
TACAAAATTCGTCAATGGTAAAAAAATGATTTAGAATTGAGCCAAGTTTAGATGTTTTATGTCATTTGGTAGCTTATTAAAATTTTGCACCACTGAACGGGATATGTCATCGTGAAAAAATCTACTTTGAATTGAATCTGTCACCACGTATTGGTCAATGCTAATTTTTTTCTCTGTAAGTATAAGACCAGGCCGTTCCTTTGCAGTCACACCAAGAGAGAAATTGATAGAAAAGAAGCATCGAAGATTTATATGGTTCATACATATAAACGTAACACCAAACATAACATAACAACAACAAACATACAATTTCTCCGCTCAACTGTTGAAAAATCAAAACTTGATTTATAACAATAGAAATTCAATTGTGTCTCATTAGCCACAGTTGAGCTATTACGAACTTCTAAAACTACTTATTTAATTTCTATCATTCTGCGCATAACAACACTCCATCTCTCTCTCTTCTTCTACGTTAGAAAGAGAGAACACTAACTTAGAACAAGAGTGAATTTGCAAGTGTATATGTTTCCAACATGGCCCCCGGCGTTTTGTTTAGCCAACGATCTTGTTTGAACCGGATATTACAAGCCGCTTGACGCCTTGACGCGACTCCAATATAGTGCTGTTTTGAAGTATTTTCTAAAGCTTTTTTACGAAGAGATATATTAAATTCATTCACAAAGAAATTGTAAACGTCTTTAAAAAAAACCTTAAGATCTTTGTGGGCAGAGGATTGCGAAGCCGTCAAGACTAATGTGATTTTCCAAGCTATTTTTGAAATATTACGAAGCAACGGAACATAAAAAAATAACTTGGAAATCTTAAAAAAACAGCGCGAAGATATTTTCTCCTATCAGAAGAAAATTTTGCAGAGGGACTAATACTGTCCTGTCTGATATTTATTATTATTATTTAAAGCCTGTGTTGTCCCACTGCAGGGCAAAGGCCTACTTCCTTTCTACTTACAAACTACTTTTCTTCTTATCAAGAACTGCGGGGTAGTTGCATAACATATAAATTAACAGTAGAAATAGCTTTCATTTTGACAGTTCAACAACATTCATTGCATTATTTAAGTTGTTGAGAAGGCAATTTTTTCGAACATATGAAGCAATGGATTAGCAATATCCTTCAAAATGATTCAGATTGTGATTGATAGTGTGTTACGTATTTAGGGTGCTGATGTTCTTGTTGAAGGAGTCCAGCTTATCCCTTCATCTCCGTCTGGGCCTGCCGTGGTGTTGCTTACCATTAAGAGGGACCCATTGGTTAGTAAGTAAGTATGATATTTATACCAACACCTATAATTTACTCTGTATCACGTGTACCGTAATTCTATTTCTAAATCTCCAACAACAACCCACACAAACTCCCAAAACAAATTACAGAGCAAAAATACCCGACAATGACCGAAAAAAAAACATGGCGACAACTATTACAGTACGTCACCCTCATCCAATATCTCTGCCTAGTCCCTACGGGACATAGCTTGTAGGAAAAACTCGACCATACATTCTCGCCATCAAAAAATGAGTGACAGACAAACAAAAACCTTTTACTGTCTGCCATACTAATATAAGGAAGTAGCTTCTGCCCGCGACTTTGTCCGCGTGAAATTTCCGAACCACCCCGTCGTATCGCATCGCCTGCCCGCGCTATTACTTCATTTTCGCTATTACTTCATTTTCGCTATTACTTCATTTTCGCTATTACTTCATTTTCGCTATTACTTCATTTTCGCTATTACTTCATTTTCGCTATTACTTCATTTTCGCTATTATTTCATTTTCGCTATTACTTCATTTTCGCTTAGCGTTCTTTCTTACTTTTTATTATTTTTGCTCGGCTCATATGAGGCCTAGCGTGATGTTAAATACCCTTCCTCAAGAACTAGGCTATAAATTTTTTTTTAAATTCTTGTTGGGTATCTTGAGATTTAGTGTTTGTTGTAGTTTTTTAGTGAGTTGGGTGTGCTTTAGTTTTTTGCCACCGACTTCCAAAATTAGAGTTATTTCATAATTTTGAGTTCATTTTTTTTGGAAGTCAATTTATTTTTTTTTAATTACTTTTTTATTTCGTAATTTTTAGTTTTAAGAAAAAACTGGAATATTTTTTTGTAATAAGTAGATAATAGTTTTTTTGTAAATATTGCACTAGGATTTGACCAAGGTTTTGAGATGTTTTCCCTTTGACACTACACCCGTAGCTCGTAAGCCAGGCCGTCACACTTACACGTATTAGTCCATATCTTGAAAATTACTGAATCGATTTTGATGAAACTTGCGCTGTTCCCTAAGTTGAAATAAATGTAAGCCAATAAAAAAAATGGTCACGATCCGATTAATAATTGCGGAGTAATGCGTGGACAAACATACATACATACATATATCTATAAATTTATGTATATTTGTTTGGAAGCCCTTATGTGAATATACTAAAATTCCAAAACATTACATAATATATACGTGTGGAAATTGATAACCTCCTTTTTTGGATTTTTCTGGCAAAAATAATTTTTCAAATCCGACTGGTAATTCCAGATATTAGTGCGTTCAAACAAACAAACATTTCAGCTTTATTATTAGTACTTATACGAGTATGTATATCGCACATTTTTTTCATAAGAAATCCCAAAGGACAGTCCCTAGGAGTCGAAAAAGTGATATGGGGGCGTCCCCAAATGGTAGCCATTAATTTGAACCTTGGACATGACTGTAAGGCGATGACAGGCCCATTCAGAGGCGTCAAGTTTAGTAGAAAGTTGTTTTTTTGTTGATGTATATGTCATGTGTTGGATATGTTGAATTTTTATTAATAATCTTGTTCTAAAACGAAGTCAAGAATTTTTTTTTCAACTTATTTGACAAGATACCTACATTGGACAATTAAAGGTCCATTGCCTTTAGTGTGGGACGCAACCACCATCTCATCTTCCTGGCTCGGCGTGCTGTGCTGCCGCTGCTACTGCAGCTGCGGAAAACTTGAAGCGACGAAAATATAACCTTATCGGTAATTATATTTTAAGCCGTTTGGGGTTTAAACCCTCGGACCGTGGGGTCCGAGTGCTCATGGTTTGTTCAACGAAATCTCCAAACGGCAGGTTGATACGTCCCGGGACCCAGGCACAGACCTAGGGCTGGCTTTACCATGGCCAGAGGCTAAGCATTGTCATACAACAACATGGCAATGCCACCAATCTCTTGGGTACATTACCAGTCGACAGTCTGTGGAGGAATTTTTCGACGCCATATTTTAGTTTATAAATAGTTTTATTTAGGTTAGTTTATTATATTTTTATTTTAATAGCTTGTTAGTTAATTTAGTATAAGATGTCTAAATTATTTTTAATTATAATTATTAAATAATGATAAGCATAAACACACACAAGAGCGTTTCATTTTGCTGCAACATAACCATTAGCTTTGGCAAAAAAGGTAATATCTAGTGCTACCTATTTTTAATATAGCCACCATTGTGTGCAGTTCTAAAGGATTTAGTATATACTCGTATCCTTCAATTTTTGTAAAAAATAGTTGGAATAAAATTAATTATAATGTTTTTATACATAGAAATCAGATCAGAATCAGATAGCTATAAATAAAATAAATACACGTGCTTTTTTATCTTGTATTAAAAAAAGAACCAGGTTCTTAATAAATTAATCACAATTTAACCTACATATAAGACTAATCAGCTATTTCTAACTTATTTTTTACGTTATTACCTAATTATTTAAAAACTTGGAATATTGTTGATTGTACAGACGGCACATCAAGCTACTACAATCTGTCAAATTTCTTTAATAGATTTTCATCTTTATCGCTAAAGCGTAAGGTTCAATGTTGATTGGGAAAATTTTACAGTTTCGGGTAGCTTGATGTGCTAGCGTCTGTACTAATACACAAGTCCGTTCCACTTTCTTAGAGTCTGATATAATGATATAATCACTGAATGGAAATATAAATACACAGATAATAGGATATAAAGTAATTTTAATAGATAAATTCAATAATACTAATACATAATTATGAATAACAGATCAAAAATAAAATATAACATAATACTTAATAATTATACTAAATTAATAATAATAAACAATTTTAAAGCCAGTAAAGAAATGAACAATATAAAATAAAAAAAAATAAAGTATATAAAATAATTGTAACTTTATAACAAGGAAAATCAATAAAGCGCTCTTCCTCTCTCTACTTATTTAAAAATTTGCTGTGCCCGACAGGGTCCATAAATGTTTCTATTATTTTTTATTTACCACCTGTAATTGTACATAATGGATTGCAATAAACTATTTGAGATTCATTTGTTACACGTGAATTGCGAACACTACAAAATACGTATAATGAATATACAATAACTCTGTTTATAAAAGATATCGAACTCATTAGTAATTCAGGGAAGGACGAGTATCGAGTATATAATTAGAAAAGCCTTCAGGTTTTCTCGAAACCGTTAATTGTCGGTGTTCATAATAATTACAATGAATATCTGAAGGATAATTAAAGTGGTTTCCAAGGAAAATATAGATTAACAATAGCTTATTATTTTATATTTAGTATACAGTTTATAATAATTAGAATTATTATATTTTTGTTTGTATTGATATTGCATAACCAACCTATAATGTTTCCACCGCTGGGACCCAGGCCTCCTCTCTGTAAGAGGGAGTGGGCCGTAATCCACAATGCGGGCCCAGTGCGGGATTGCCAAACTAAGCAAAATAAAAATGTGTCGTCTCTTAATCCATACAAAGATTATAATAAATGCAAAAATAACTGTCTGTTTGTCCGTCTGTTACTTTCCACGCCTAAACCACTGAACCGATCGATATGAAATTTGACAGATAAATAACCTGCGGGGTAATTGCGTAACTCACTAACAGAAGCAATTAATCCACTCGATTAAATAATATCTTTATTCAAATAATTACTTACAAAGTCACCACCATTCACATACACCCGCCATCATTCACCTTCACATTAACCACTATTCACCTACACATTCACCACTATTCACCTTCACATTAACCACTATTCACCTTCACATTAACCACTATTCACCTACACATTCACCACAGCCTTTGACTGCTTTTGTTGTTATTTAATTTCTTTCTTTTCTTTAATATTTTTTTTGTTTTATTTGTTTAGTGGAATTACATGTTTTGCCTAATTAATTGTATGATGCCACTATGTGGGGCCTGGTGACCTGTAATACAGGTTTATTCTAAAACCTACTTCAGGCACCAGCTCTCACAATGTGAATTTATATAGTTTAAAAACTGTAAAGTGCCACAATAACATTGTGAGAGAAATAAATAAACTTATTATTATTATTATATTAATGGATTTCATTTTGACCTTTCAACAACATTCATTGCGTTATTTAAGTTGTTGAGCGGACAACATCGAACGTATGAAGCAATGGATTAGCAATATCATTCAAAATGATGCATTATGATTGTGATTGTGTTACGCGCAATTTGGATGCAGGAGAAGAACAAAGGCTACCTTTCATCCTAGATATTTGTATTAAAAGATGACGAAATACAAAATGAAGTATTGAGCTACAGCTGATACCTTTTCATCGCTTTATTCTACGCATTCCACCCAACAATACCGCAAAATACTCAACGAACCACCATTATCATTCCGATTATATTCATGCCGAAACAAAAACAGCAGCCTTTTACTTGAAGCGGTGTGAGCGTTACCCCTTTCAGAATATGCAATAGTACATAAACACAGGTTGCTCTCAACTGAGAAGCCTGAAGAAACCCTTTTACTTTGTTTTTCTAACGTTCGTAAATGTTTACTCAGACGTTTTAGACGAAAATACTGTTTGAATTAGACAAGCTTTAGAATGCGTCTACATAAATGTGAATAGCTGGGTGCAAACTTTCAAAACTTCATTGTAATGGGTTTAAAAATCCATACTAACTAATATTATGTATAAATGCGAAAGTAACTCTGTCTATTTGTCTGTCTGTCTAACTAGTTGTCTGTCTGTTACCTTTTCACGCATGGTTATACGGATTTGGATGTTCGACCGCGGATAGACTATGGCCTGGGCTACGACATATATTATGATACTTTTTTATCGTGGAAGTACGTTCCCGTAGGATAATTTCCGAACTTTTCGCGGGCCGTAGACAAATGCTAGTACTTCATAATTTTAAAAATCATGGAAACATTATCATCATCATCTGCCTAGCCTTTTCCTAACTATGTCGGGGTCGGCTTTCAGTCTAACTGGATGCAGCTGAATACCAGTATTTTACATGGAGCAACTGCCTATCTGACCTCCACAACCCAGTCACTGAGTAATACGATACCCCTTGGTAAGACTGGTTGTCAGCCTAAAATAAAAAGAAAAATGAAAGAACCCCTCCTTCCATTTGTTTCAACAAGGACTAAAATTCTCACTTAGCCTGATAAGCGTTCGAAGATAAGGCGCCCTTGAATTTCAAGCGGGAATGTATTGTAAGAACAATAATCTTACTGATTATCAAAAATAGACTAATTGGATGTATACAGCATATTAATCTATATTCATAAATCATGTGCAAGTGCACCACGATGCTGTAAGGCCAATAATATATAGCGGGATTGTCCGAAAGGGTTACCGCTACCCCGGAACATAAAGGGCTAAGGAAGGAACACGGGTGGGTTTTAGTCAGTAAGAGTCTGACACTCCCTTCCTCTCCACCCAGAATGGGAGGAGTCATTAGATGATTTCCCATCCACAAAAAAAAGGCCAATAATATACCTACACCTTGCTACTGCAACCTAAGCAATATTGCTGGAAAGTATTTGCCGAAAACTTTTATAAGAAGCACTCTTCCGCATCGCATTACGTACTCATCAACGGCTACATTACATGCACGTCGTTCATACTCCAACCTACCCCTTATTAATAAAGACACCATTACATCCAATGGTTACTCCACAAAATGAAGTAGCCCTGTATTCTGCACACCCTAAACCACGGGGACTCCTTATAAAGTCGTATAATAGATGTTTTAACCCAAAAACGATAAAGTGGGCTCATTTGCATACCAAGTTCGTTAACTTTAATTACTGAGCCCCACGGACATACTTATAATATCTTTGTTACGTCGACTTAGGCTAAGGGGCTCGACATAAGGGTAGAGTTACAGTGTTCTATCTCTTTCTTCCCTTAAGTGTTGGAAGGAGATGGCAATATTGAAGATATAGACGCAGAAAATTAAGTAAGCAATTAAGTTGGAAGTAATAACTATATTGTGTTTATTTTTCGCTCATTTCGTTTAAATCCGATGTAGATGTTTTCGCTTGTTAAATATTTGGGGATCTAAATGTCACATTAATTTGCACTTATTGTATACTTTAAGCAGTAAATGTCACTGTTTGCTCTTAATGTTGCCATTGAGAAAATAATATGACACTGTAAAGCTATATTTCTATAGTGACACCACCATCCACCAGAAGGCCAATTCTCGTAATTTAAAACGTTCAATATCTAGTCGCAGTCTCATGTCAGCGACAATCGAATGTCAAAAACTTGTCAAAATGTAGGGACACTTAAGGTATTTTTGACAGATTGAGACTGAGATCAGACTTTGAACGTTCTTAAAATTACGAGAATTGCCCCCCAGGTCAATGCACTTTACAAAACACAGCTTCTCTATTCCTTATTAAAGTTTGTTTTTGTACGTCACATGGTGTGACGTCATCATCATCATCATTTCAGCCGAAAGACGTTCACTGCTGGGCATAGGCCTCCCAAAAGCACCTCCACTTCGGTTGGTTTTGTGTTTCTCGCATTCAACGGATTCCTGCGGCCTTCACCAGATTATCGGTCCACCTTGTGTGAGGCCTTCCAAGGCTACGTCTTCCGATACGTGGTCGCCAAAACAAAACACAAAAAGGGTTATTACCAAAAAAGAAGTGGAACTGGAGAAGTTTTGGGCCAACATGATCTGAAATATAGTCATGTCAGCGACACGAAGAAAAAGTGATGAACAGACGGTAAGCTAATATTTGATAAAATTAAGGATATTATATTACAATGATTTGTTTCACCTTTGAACCCCAAACTAAGCAGGCCGAAGTTCATGATTTCTGACTATTTTCTCAGAAAGTGTTCCACTACAACTTGACACATAAATAGTATAACTTATGATCGGAGCAAGCCATGATAACGTCCTTGAGAGTCAAGTTATGATAACGGACAAACTAACAAGAATCCTTAATCACCCATCCAAACTTTGACCAACGATCATAAAGTAGGTAACTAGGTACAGACGCCAGCACATCAAGCTACCCAAAGCTGTCAAATTTTCCCAATCAACTTTGAACCTTATACTTTAGCAATAAAGTTGAGAATCTATTAAATAAATTTGACAGATTGTAGTAGGTTGATGTGCTGGCGTCTGTACATTGACTTGCTATCCATTAAGGAATGCGGCTCATTAGGCCGTTTCGCCTCATTTGATACTATACTTCCTTGTAAGGTAAGATCGAGTATATTGAGTGGATGCTTTGGTGTAACTTCCGAATATCCTTGACCAATATAGATGACCCCAAACAACTTTGCTTTATTTTTTTTTCTATGTGGTGTTAAAAAATTAACCTTACAAACTTTAAGAGGTGCTTTAGACCATCGAACTGAACAACTTTCACTATGGGACCAACACTGAAATCACGAAAAAAAATCGGCTCTTTAATACAAAAGTTCAGTACCTACTTGACCAAAATGTATGAAACAGCTGATTTTTTTTTTTCATATTCAGATTCAATAACTAGCACTTTGACCTACCTGGGAATCGAAATTATCCATACTAATAATTGTGTCTGTCTGTTATCTCTTCACGCTTAAACCGCTAAACCGATTTAGATGAAATTTGGTATAGAGATAGTTTGAGTCCCGGGAAATGACATAGGATAGTTTTTATCCCGATATTCCCACGGGAAACTTATGCGGGTGAAACCGCGGGGCACTGCTAGTTGTTTATATAACAACGAGCTCAAAAATCATCACTATTATTGTTAATTTATTGATAACAAACTTACTTTCGCATTTATAACATTAGTGAGGATTAGGTCAGTAGGTCGTGCGTTGTTAAATTAATTGGCACAAACAAAATTCTGTTAAGAAACAAAATAAAGCAATTTCCATTCAAGAACAGAAAACCCAATGCACTTTTACTGAACGTTGCCTTTTCCAGCAAGATACATAATGTCTATTAACCTCTCGCAATCTTTTCTTTCCAAAGTATTTAAACGAAGTTAAAGCTTCAAGAATAATTACCTCTTCGTACGCCGGACGAAACTTGGCACTAGCTAAATGTCTTACACTTGCATTTACTTAGTAGGTACAATATTACAGCACTGCATTTTTTGTTTAAATATAGTTTAACTGTATGCGATTATAGTAGTCAAATCATTACATGAGCAACCAGGGCTGGGATGACTATACTTATAAATGCTTTAAGTATAAGCTTTTGCTCGCGGCTTCGTCCGCATGGATGTTGGAAAGTATCCCACCGGAACGTACTCCCGGGATAAAAAGTATCCTTTGTATTAACCCAGGTTATGGTCTACCATTCATCGAAATCCGTTCAGCCGTTAAGGCGAGAAAAGGTAACCGACGGATAGACGGAATTACTTTCGCATTTATTAAATTAGTAGAAGTATGGATGTATATTAGCCCCTTGTCCAAAAATAGCTAGCTGGCCGTGCCTTATGTCACCAAAACTAGCTAGCTGGCTGTGCCTTATGTCACCAAAACTAGCTAGCTGGCTGTGCCTTATGTCACCAAAACTAGCTAGCTGGCTGTGCCTTATGTCACCAAAACTAGCTAGCTGGCTGTGCCTTATGTCACCAAAACTAGCTAGCTGGCCGTGCCTTATGTCTCCAAAACTAGCTAGCTGGCCGTGCCTTATGTCACCAAAACTAGCTAGCTGGCTGTGCTTTATGTCACCAAAACTAGGTAGCTGGCTGAGGCTTATGTCACCAAAACTAGCTAGCTGGCTGTGCCTTATGTCACCAAAACTAGCTAGCTGTCTGTGCCTTATGTCACCAAAACTAGCTAGCTGGCTGTGGCTTATGTCACCAAAACTAGCTAGCTGACTGTGCCTTATGTCACCAAATGTTACCAATTATGTACTAAATCCTAACAAGATTAAACAAAATTACTATAAAATCAACGTCACATTAATCGGATTAGTTGTCCTCGAGTAAACACACGAACAGTCAGACAAGAAACGCTGTGTTTTGTTTAACATTATGTAAGAACAACTAAACACACCTTCCCTCACAGAATTCTCCTACCGTAAAATCCCTACACTATCCTCCTAGTTACCATGCAAAACTATCTCCAAAAACTTTATTTCATTCGCACGAAGCGTAGCAGCAAGATTTTATTTTTCAGTGTCTGCTAAAAGGCAGTTTTCTCAACCCCCTACATGCCGCGGGATTGTTAATATTCCGTAGTCGGACTTACACGAGCTAGCAACGTGCTTAGACTGGGAACCATTCCGCTTGCCAATGCAATGTCTTTAATAGGACCCATAAATTGAATATACATTAGCATGCGAGCAACTACATGAAAATAGACTCTGTATGTGTATCTGTAATGCAGCGTTGGTATGATTGTATTGGATTTTTTTATGGGAATTGTTTGCGGGGTTTTACATGGATATGAGTTTTTATAATGTTACTAGCTTTAGACCGCGGCTCGTCGGATATGCAGGTTTCCAACGTCTTCAACAATCATCGTCATATTTCAGCCAGTTTACAGAAAACCCTAATGAATTATACCTTCCTCTTAAATCAGTCCGTCGATTAGTGAAAACCGTATGAAAATCCGTTCAGTAGTTATTGAGTTTATCGCATTCAGACAGACAGACAGTCGCGGCGGGGAGACTGTTTTATAATATATATGTAGAGTGTTACTGATAAATTGGTAAATAGACTTACTGGATGAAAAGTGTTTACAGTCTGCAGACCTGCAACTACGGTTAGCACAATCATATTCGTAATTACTATATTACTCTAAGATTGTGTGTCCCTTTCACGTTATAAAACGACAAGGCCTATTTGTCTATTTGACAGTTAGATGATTTCCACCTTAGTGAAGTTTTAATGTACTGGGAATTCTCGTCAAGAGTGGTCAAGCCTTTACAAGGTCGATTATACTTAAGTATTGTCAATCTTGATTACAGACCATTAACTCTGCTACAAGGAAGGAAGCATCGTGAGGAAACCAGAACCGATGAACCGTATCTTCCCTAACCATAGATCAGAGGGGCAATTCTCGTAATTTTAAGAACGTTCACAATCTGATCTCAGTCTCAATCTGTCAAAAATACCTCTAATTTCTCTACATTTGTGACAAGTTATTGACATTTGTTTCTCGCCGAGATGAGACTGCGACTAGATTTTCAACATTTTAAATTACAAGAATTACACTTCAGTTAGTATGAAATACTCGTAAAAATATTTGAACCTCCCCCCCCCCCCCCACTTCCAGCCTCAACTGCATCGTTGGTCTAGTGTTCGCAAGTGCTTCAGTTGATCATGAGGTCTTGGGTTCGGTCCCCGGGTCGGTCAAACTGTTATTGGATTTGTCTAACTAGAATTTCTCAGTAGCAGCCCGGAGCCCGGACTTGTGCCCGGTTACTGGCAACAAGCTCGCCCTGTACCTATTACAGGAATAGTACGTAGGAATGAAACATAACTGGCGAAATGAGGGTGTACTATAGGTACACCTCTGTCTAACCATCATCTGCCTAGCCTATTCCCAACTATAGAGGTATGAGGAACAGGGTGTAAAGTTCACTCATACTCTATAGAAAAGGAAGGATCCTCCGAACAGATGGGTGTTGTGTCTGGCGGGCAACTGCCCGATGATTTATGTCGGGCCATTGTATCTATGCTAGTTGCGCGGTAAACTCTGCTTGCGAGATGCAGGATATGCGTGACGTCAGTATGACTCGTTGTTCACATGTGGCGTTGTAGATACCGCTACACAACTATGTAGGGGTCGACTTCCAGTCTAACCGGATGCAGCTGAATACCAGTATTTTACATGGAGCCACTGCCTATCTGACCTCCACAACCCAGTTACTGGATAATACGATACCCCTTGGTAAGACTAGTTGTCAGACTTTCGGGCTTCTGATTACCCGTAACGACAGTCAAAGATCCACGAATGACAGACGGGACCAACGGCTTAACGTGCTTTCCGAGGCACGGAGACGTCTCGGTATGTAAAGATGGTCACCCGTCCACAGACCAACCGCGGCAAGCGTAGCTTAACCTGATCGACCGACCCGTGCGGCTGTTATTATTTAGCCACGGGCCCCTCTGTCTAACCCTTAGAGGAATACATTCGTGATGTTTTGATGTATTCAACCCTTTGCAAGTAACAATTTCCTTAACCGTACAAGACACTGATAACAGCATATGTGATATATTCGTCGCGGATTCCCTCCAAATTTTCCCTCCATTTTAGGGTAAATTAAGTCAGAATTGTGGCAACATTCATGTGTTAAATCTTCTGTGAAACTCGTTATAAATGATGGAAGGGTAATAAAACATGTTTTATTGCATAATTGAATTCCGTTTAATGATCCCATATTTATAGAAATTGGTTTAAGATGTTAATGATGTGGTGAAAGTATGGGGGCTTTTGTATAAGCACACCAGACTCACTGATCTGTATTATAATCTGTTATTTCCCTGCAGCACTGCCGACTTTGCCTTGATATTATGAGTTTGATTTTTGAGACGGACAGGTTTTTAGAATTATCTAATAATGGGGAGATTTTTACATATACATACATATAGTTCTAACCCAGGAAACCCTTGGAACATCATTTTCTATGTATGTATGTGTCTATCTATGTATTAGTATTTATTCTCGTATTTTATAATAATTTCCTTGCTATTTATCCTGTAGTTGCACCTGCCATGTTTTGTCTCTGCATCACCCTAAGATTGACTGGTAGAAAGTGCCTCAGTCCGCCTTTGTACAGTATTTTTTTTACTTGTGCATAAAGTTTTAATAAAATAAAAAAACAGTGGCACTCCGGGAGTGCCGACAGAAGTGAAAACAAAACACAAACAGAATACTTACATCCCGAGGAAAGCCGAACACATCCGAAGCGGTGTCGGTTACTGCAACAGCGGCGCGAAATCAGTGGTTTTTCCCGACTCAAAAAATACCCAACGCGCCTAAAGAAGTTATCACATCAATAAATAAACATCCCGGTATTTCAACTCCCGTCATCGAACATCTCACTCAGAGGCTGAGTTCTAGCCTAATGTTCGTAATTACCCCGATCTAGTATAAATACGTTTTTTTTTATATATTATTATTTATCCCCTTTATTCTATTATTTTATACAAATTCGCTTCTGTGCGAACGTTGTAAGCTTTGTAGACTCAAAGATGCTTCGATTTGTTGACAATTTTCTATTTATTTAAGTACCTGGTACTTGTTGACAGGCCTACACTGTCCAGTAACAGTGTAATATGAAAACATTGTTGAAGCCAATTAATTTAAAAAAAGTAAACGTGGCGTTTCTTGCCGGCTCCTCTTCATAGGAAACGACCAATTGGAACCGTGCTGTGAATAGCTTCTGAAATTATTCATAAGTGCCCAAGTACGTTTAAAATATTTCGATTATGATGTCATCAACAAATTTTTCCACAATACCATCAACAAAGAAACAAAATCCACGTATGGCCACAAAGTATGGAATGTCGCCGAACAGATTGCGTGCCAACAAAACGTAAATATCCTCCTTAAAGTGTCCCGCAGAAGTTACAAGTGTCCGGGCACTGGCGACCGAGGGTTTATGACAGGAAGAGAGGAATCCATAGTGGAAATGTTAAAGACTAGACAGGCCCACATTGTGTTTCGATGTTTATTAGACAGGGGAGTGAGACTGCATTGAGGAAGTGGATTGCAATGGCGTTATTAGAACTGTGGTCGATTGCGATGAAACAATTTGAAGGATACAAGTACCTATTGGTGAAGATTTTGCTTGGGTGCTGACCACAACAAAATAAATATAACATTATTTGTCTACGTAGGGCCGATTTTACAATCACCAGATAACTTTAGAGTGCCGGTTTAATATTTTCTTTACAAAATATATTACACACAAAAAAATGTAAGCCGTCATATTTAGGAAACTACTGAACTTTTATCTGAGGATTGCAAATCACCTTCAATTAAACTAAACAAGTAAACATCATAGTTGTGTAGATCGGCATTTCAACAGTTCTGTACGAATTCCTTGTTTCAAATAACTTTCCACCTTATTTTGCCACAAAAAACACATTTAATCATACGTTCAAGTTGTTTTATTTTTACCTAAATAGTAAAAAACTATAAATTACAAAAAGATGCAACTGTTATGCGCCTCCCACACATAGGTATTCACTGAAGCGTCATCAACAACTAAAAAAAGATACCTACACTCTTCCATCAGAGCCTGACTCAACCCAATTTGTATCTCTATTTCCTGCTAAACCATTTTCACTAACATTTGCGCCAAATTCGTCCGTGTACACAGCCGGTTTCGAAGAGTGGCCTTTATAAATTAATTAAGCCACGCAACTGCCCACACTATGTTTGTGCCACAAAAGAGCCGTTGAGGTAAAACAATTGGTCCATTTTGTCCCCCGCGTTGTATGAACTATGTATGTCTTTAGGTTGAGTTTCCTTTGTTCGTAAGGATGTGCACACATTAATGCGGCGACACGTTTGAACTGAGCGGTGCAGTTGCATATGTTATGATGGGATGTTTGTGATAAATAGATGTTGAGTAGTACCTACCTTATAAAATGGGGTAAGTGATGGATTATTTTCAAGTTTTTTAATTTACGAGCCGATAAACAGCCCAATCTACTTTTGTCTTAATCCATTATTTTAGTGCGTTATCCGGAGCTAGAACAAAAACTAACTGTAGTCAATAAGCGATGAAATATAGTCTCTGAAAAATTGGCAGAGTATTCAAAATCAGGCTTGCCAAATAGTTTCGGACGCAGAATCAAATAGCATATATTTTTCTAGCCCTACACTATAAACGCTAATCCTTGGGACAGACATAACAAACTTGCTCTTGAAACTGAAATAGAACCGAATTTCAGGAAAATATAATCGAAACAAACACTAGAAGTTATGAGAAACACATCAATAAAAATAATATTCGAAGACAAATTACCACGAACCACACGAATAACCTTTTGACCTTTATTCAAGTAACCTTCGTAGTCATTAGTAGTTCGTAGTCGCCCGTCAGCATATCAACTAAGAACGGAAATCAAGAAAATACTCTGTTATACGTAGATAATGTTTTCGAGATCATTGGAGTGAAGATTTAAGTAAGTATTTAAGAAGCTTATATTGAACATTTGGATTAATGTGTTAAATGCTATTTGGTTTACTTACCTACAATGAAAAACTAGAGACAAAAGTACAGACGCCAGCACATCAAGCTACTACAATCTGTCAAATTTATTTAATAGATTTTCAACTTTATCGCTAAACCATAAGGTTCAAAGTTGATTGGGAAAATTTGACAGTTTAGGGTAGCTTGATGTGCTGGCGTCTGTACATTACTTACTTACCTAATTATGTACTTACTGTCTGCCTGTATCATCCCACTGCTGGGCAAAGGCCATGACTTCCACCTCTTTCGATTCCGGGCTAATGTGGACCACTGATTATGAGTTATTCAAATTTAAACTACATATTTTTATTTTTAAATTTTGCGTCTAGTATATTCTTCATTAAGTTATTAAGTATAAAGTTCACGAAATTATGACGATTAGGGGCTACTAGCAAACTCCAGGGGTTTACTAGTAGCCACTGAAGAGTTCCGCTATATACCTCCTGGCTCCATCATCAGACCCTCAACACCAAGTGCAATCTATTGGACTCGTCAAAACAAATCATATGACCCCAAACTCAAGGGGTTTACTACTAGCCCCTAAAAAGTTCCACTATCCATCTCCTGGCCACGTCATCAGACCCTTGACACCAAGTGCAATCTATTGGACTCGTCAAAACAAATCATATGAGCCCAAACTCGAGGGGATTACTAGTAGCCACTAAAGAATGCCACTATCTACTTCCTGGCTCCATCATCAGACCCTCGACACCAAGTGCAATCTATTGGACTCGTCAAAACAAATCATATGAGCCCAAACTCGAGGCTTTTACTAGTAGCCACGGAAGAGTTCCACTATCCACCTCCTGGCTCCACCATCAGATCAGCTCCAAGATACCAAATTATAGTTCTGTCTTCCGAACTACATATATGTACATACACAGTTTCATTTTGATACGACAATTAGAAGTAGGTTACAACTGACTTCGAAGATTTTGTTACATTGTTAGTTAGTTTATTAGTTACTAGTGAAGCGAACCATTTAATTCACTAAAACACTTAATGCAGATACGTCATAAAAATTTCTATCTTTCCCATTTAATTTCGCTCAATTTCTCTTCACATCATAAAAATCCTGCTATTTACCTTCAAAACACAGAAAGCAAAAATGTCTGTCAGAATCACTTCACTTATTTAACCAAAATAAAATTAAAATAAAGAATTTTAAAAATTCGTTTCCAACTTCCCACTTCTAAATTATAAATACAGAAACGTAAAGAAAAACGAGGGAAACCAATAAAATGTTGCCAGAGCGAATATTACATGTAGAATTAAAGTACGAACTAATTAAAGTGGTGGGATGGTAACTGGGCAAACCGAGCAACCGTAAAGAATTGGATTACATTAAGGATTCATAGTACGGTAGTCATAAACTGTGTATTGGCATTAGCATGGTGTGTATTCAGTCTAATGAAGCTTGCGCGAATCGCAGTGCATTGTTTAAACTGTGAATAAGGAAATGTATTGCTGATTAGCTATTTGTTACCGGTTTATAGTTGAATACAAACTTTCGAGGGGATGCTTTTGTTAGCAAATATCAAATTTGCTGAAACTGAAGCAGTGTGCTGCCCATGTTGTCGAAGGTCCAATGCCCGTTGGAGCAGACGAGTCCTGCTAACATAATCTATATAACACAATGAACGAAACCTCACGAAATCAACGCGAAGTTGGCGGGATTAGCTAAGGAATTGACGTGGTTTTGAAGTAAGGAATCATTGAGTGGTCATAGTGAATTAGGGCCCTGTAGTGAAGACTGCGTATCTTTCGGCAAGTGACGTATGGGACGCCCCCCAGCTAGATTGACTGACAACCTAAAAAAGGTGACTGGGACAGACTAGATACGGAAGGCGGAGGACAGGGTGTTGTAGCGCAGTCTAGCAGTGGACTGCGATATGCTGAGTTGATTGATTTAATTAACTTTTGCCACGCCCTCACAGTTGGTTACACATATTACATGAAACTTGTAAAAATTCCAAAGTGCTTCTATACAAAATACAAAAAGGTTTGCTTGCTAAATATTTTAACAAAATGTTGTTTTTCCCGATGCGGGGGTTGAACAAACTTTGGACGCAAAAAACAAAATACAAAAAGTTAGGTATCTAATTATTTTATTTTCTAAAACCAAAATGAGGGTGCATTTTTATTTCGTTTATCAAAAGCAAAATTTTAGAATAATCCCTCTAACGTTATGATTGACGCTCAATTATCTCTTAAACCCTCTTGAGAATAGATTTAAGATATTCAGAATAATCCCTAATGATTAATTTTCATACATTACTTCGGGAGCCCTTGTAGCGAAACCATCTAGCCTTGGGGCAGAAATACATCAATCTGGAAATCTTGGGCAAACCACAGGGTCTCGGCGCAGATTAAGGCATTTCTGTCCAACATAATCTGCGGCTTTTGAAACAATGTGACCACACCATTATACGGCGCTGGTTTATCTAAATGATCGTATATTGTTTTGTTTTTGAAATGGAGTTTATTTTTGCAAACACAATGGATTGGGTTATCTGACTAGTTTGTTTGGAATCCAATATGAATGTAAATGTGTGCGTTTTATTAATTTTAGACAGGTGTAGCGACCGATTGTTTTCTATCTTTATTAATTTGGACAAAAAATAGTACGTACTTATGCAGAAACCATTGAGAGAGGTGGCCCAGTGGTAACGGCCCCGACTTACGAGTTGTAGGTTGTGAGTTCGAAGCCAGACAGCCGC
This sequence comes from Hydraecia micacea, assembly GCA_914767645.1. NCBI lineage: Eukaryota > Metazoa > Arthropoda > Insecta > Lepidoptera > Noctuidae > Hydraecia > Hydraecia micacea. The sequence goes on along the minus strand of OU611783.1, from coordinate 3,596,109 downwards.
TTTATTTTGTGTAATTTATTTCATCAACATTGCTCTCAAAAACGGTGAAGGAAAACATTGTGAGGAAACTGGCATGTCTTAGGACCAAAAATTCGAAGACATGTGACATCTAACAACCTCATCTGGAGCCGCGTGGTAGATTACGACCCATACCCTTTCACAGAGAGGAGGCCTGAGTACCAGCAGTGGTAACATTATTTCTTGAGATAACCGTGAGCTTGAGTTTTGTTCAGCGAGCATTGTTTTTGGCAAAATCTTAGTTAGCTTACGAATCTATTTATATGCCCAGTTTGGCTATAAAAAATGCTACTGTAGTGGTATCTACAACGCCACATGCGAACTACGCGTCATACTGACGTCACGCAAAATCCTGCACCTAGCAAGCAGAGTTTACCGCGCAACTAGACAGTAACTTTTACTAAACGGTGGCCCTTCAACTAACGGCCTGAATTATATTCAATAATATAGTTTAGGTTGGAACTGTAACCAATCACGCGAGAGCCGAATTGGTTGCAGTAACTAAGCCAGGGCACCCCGACCAAATGGGTTAGGTTAGGTTAGAACTGTGATCAACCGCGTGCCAGCAAAGAGAGCGAAGCGAAAGCGAGGCGAGCACTACTTCCAAAGGCCAGGCGGTTAACTAAACGGCTAATTTAACCAGTTGCCTGCGACATATACAACGGCCCGACATGAATCATCGGGCAGGTGCCCGCCAGACACAACACCCGTCTGGTCGGAGGATCCTCCCTTTTCTACAGAGTATGAGTGAACTTTACACTCCGTTCCTCATACCTCTATACTACCATTGGTAAGCAAAACGATTCGTTTTTGTTTATAGGAACCGAGCATTAATCTATTCCCCAATCTGAAACCCCAAGTTTTGGTCCTGAATATATGATTAACATTCAAAACTCCAATAATATTCGCAATCAATCAATCAGACCGACAACCGTACACTTGACTCGCCGCGGAACCCCAACTCAAATTAATATGACACACCGCATTAAATTATTTATTCCATTCCATACCCAATACCGAACCAATATCGTACAATATCGGTACGATATTAAGAAAACAATCGTTCATTCCACGCAGTAATCACGCTAGGGTTGTATTCCCAGCACGCAAGAAGCAATTCTAACAGAAAATACATTTCAATTCTTTATTGAATCCTGCCTCCCTCCATAACTTAACTCTCTGGGGTTTTAGTTCGCCATCGGTTTCGTATCGAGGGTGTTAGGACACGGTGCTAGCTGGAAAGCGAGCGTGTTTTGCCGTGTCCTCGAAATTATTGAGTAGGTTCGGGTTGAAGGGAAGCGTGTTAAATTAGGTGGTCTGTCGAATTTATTTGTTTAGATAAACTGATGTGACTAGTATGAGGTATGAGGACTGGGGAGAGGGATGCTGTACTGAACTCTTATATGTACGTTTTCTTCTAAGTTCTTGTAAACCATTCCTGTAAAGATTATCTCATCATCATTATATAGCATAATCAGCCTATAATGTTCCAACTGCTGGGACACAGGCCTCCTCTCTGTGAGATAAAGCCATAATCGATAACGCGGGCCTGTTGTGGGTTAGTAGATTCACACGTATACGAATGTTTGGTTCTAGGACATGCCGTTTTCCTCACGATGTTTTCCTTTACCGTTTTGAGAACAGTGGTGATGAAATAATTTACATAAAGTAAAGCGACCTACAACTCGTAAGTCGCGGCCGTTACCACTGGTCTAAGCTAATCCTAACATCAAAGCTATCATCATCATTCCAGCCGAAAGACGTCCACTACTGGACATAGGCTTCCCTCAAGTACCTCCACTTCGACCGGTTTACCTCAAAGCTATACCTAGCCTGAAACAACAGCAAAAAAACCATCCATCCATTAATTGGCTCACGGAAATATCAACCTGTTTCTCTGTTTACGTTTCACAGTGTATCGTCGATCTCGGAGTGTCGAAATGCAGCCGATTGCAGCCTCCCCACTGACTTAATCCTCTTTTCGCGTAAAATCGTTTCTGAACTCTAATTTGTTCTTTTTTAACCGACTTCTAAAAAAGGAGGAGGTTCTCAATTCGAATGTTTGTATTTTTTTTTTTTTTTTTTTTTTTTTTTTTTTAGGTTTGTTCGCGCATAACTCCGTCGCTTGCCAACCGATTTGAAAATTTATTTTTTTGTTGGAAAGGGTATACTTCCCAAATGGTCCCATAGTCAACAAGTCGGGATCTGATGATGGGATCTTAGAGAAATCGAGGGCAACCCTCAAATTGTATAGGCTCACTTATTGTTTTTCGCATATTTTATTAAGTATCTTGTGTATTTGCGTATGGTTGTCACCATCTCAGGTAGCTGAGCTGATGATGGAAGGTACAACTTCTTAACAGTAAGAAGTTACTCGAACAGGCAAGGGTCCCGTTTTAGTAAATTATTTTGATGTTTGGTATGGATAGGGCATTTGCCACATTTGGTCTCATGATCATCATGTCATGCCCTGATGCTGCATCAGGATAGTCTGCAGAGTGCCTAACTCCTCGACAACTAACAGCAAATATATTTATTTATTTATTAAATCTTTATGCACAAGTAAAAACTGTACAAAGGCGGACTTAATGCCTTAGGCATTTTCTACCAGTCTACCTTAGGGTGATACAGAGACAATACACAGTAGGTGCTATAACAGAGAAAAAAAAATATATATAAGAAAATATTTCTAACTACGATATAAGAATATATACATATATACATACATACAACAAAATATAGGAAAAAAGTTATGAGACAAACAAGAAACCCTCCAACAACTTAATTCTGAGACGAATCTGCCAACTTCTTGTGTATATGTTCTCGAGCTTTTTTTTTTTTTATATATCGTGTTTAGGCTCATTGAAAAGGGCTCGATGTGTGGATAAATGTACTGTTAATGAGGAACACGAGAGAGACCTGATGCTGAAGCCAGGAGCATCAGAAAAAGTACAAACCTTGAAATTACTGCACCGTAGTCGTGTTTGGGCTCATTTTAAACAGGACTAAATTATAAGTTCAATGCAATGTTGACATAAGTCTGGCCTGATGCTGCAGCCAGGATTATCAGCATCTAGTCTAATTAATGAATAAGGTATGCTTCAGAGGTGGTCCCATATAAATTTTATGAACTTTGCTTGGGTAGTTTTGGAATTAGATTCAACAATACGTTTGTTTTCCACTTAGTTTATATTGATGATGTTTATCTTCCTGTCACTAATATTCACATAGCAATTAGTGTTATATGAATTTGTATTATGGGGTAGGTACAACTAAAAAGCGAAAAATAAAAACTTTTTTACAAAAAAAAACAACCGACTTCCAAAAAAAACACTACAAAGTGAAAAATAACTTTAATTTCGGAAGTCGGTGTCAAAAAAACGAAAATGTGGAACCAACGACACCGACTTCCAAAATTAAAGTTATTTTTCACTTTGTAGTGTTTTTTTTGGAAGTCGGTTGTTTTTTTTTGTAAAAAAGTTTTTTAAAGCAAACTTGCAAAACTGCCTCTGTCATTCGATTTCGGACTTTTTGACGTTTGTTTCTTGTAGCATTATTTGGTTAAGGAAAATGTTGAGATTTTTTTTCCGTTTGTTTCATGATTTGATTTGATTATTTTATGGCTCGAATCACTACCGCTTTAAAATCTAAAATGTCGACTTGATGACTTTTGCAATACTCAGGCATGAATTTAGGGCACGCCACGATCGTGGAGGGCACGCCACGATCGTGGCGATAAGACCCCTCTTTGAGGAGTGGCTAGAGAGGCGTCACGGCGTTCTCACCTACCGCCTGACGCAGGTCCTCACCGGACACGGATGTTTCGGGAGGTACCTGCACATCATCAGGCGGGAGGAGACGCCCGGGTGTCACCATTGCGAGGATCGCCCAGAGGACACGGTGGAGCATACGGTGGAGGTCTGCCCCGCTTGGGCGGAGCACCGCCGTGTCCTCGTGGAGGCAATCGGCAGCGGCGGCGACCTCTCGCGTCCGGCCCTGGTTCAAGCCATGGTCCGGAGCGAGGGGGAGTGGGAGGCAGTCACCTCCTTCTGCGAAGCAGTCATGCTAGCGAAGGAGGTGGCGGGACGGCTCAGGGAGAGAGCCTCTCGCCTCAGCCGCCGCGGGAGACGCTACGGGCGTTGGGAGCCGCGTGACGACTCCCGGCCACCGTAGGCGCGGGCCTGCGGACGGAGAGTAATGGGTAGCTCTCCGTCCGATCAGGACCAGGCCCGTGCCGGACGGCGCGTATGTGTTCCACGCGCGCCTCAAAGAGATGTCAGCATAAAGGAAGGGGCCCGCCAGGGCCGAAGCCTGCCGGGGTAGCGGGATCGTCCGAAAGAGTTACCGCTGCCCCGGAACATAAAGGGCTAAGGAAGGAACACGGGTGGGTTTTAGTCAGTAAGAGTCTGACACCCCCTTCCGCTCCACCCAGAGCGGGAGGAGTCATTAGATGATTTCCCATCCACAAAAAAAAAAAAAAAAAAAAGGCATGAATTTAATACATTGGTGAACAGGTGCAGTTCGACCAAACGGAGTCTTTTTTTATTTTTATATTGCCGAATGGTCCCGCTCTTTACCTCGATCACGCCTGATGGAAAGCGATGGATGAGGTCTATGATGGAACGAGCGTGCCCAGAAGATGCCTAAGGCACTGGAACTCCCACGCATCGACGAAACGCAGCAGGCTGCTTGACGCCGGACTCCGGGGGGAGGGTGGTCGCAAACCAGACGGGCGTTAGCCCTACCACCGCAAAAGAAGAATTGGCCAGTCAAATAAGGTGTTGGGTGTGACTGTCCAGGATGCGCCGAGCACTCGGTTCAGTTGAGTAACTGGCGGAACAAACTGTGCTACACGAGGAGGCTTCTTCATGCATCCCAAAAACTATGTCTAAGTTAGACATAAAAATTTTTTTACCTGTATTTTTATTTCGTATAAAAAAATAATACTAAGATATAGATAAGTCGTTGCCAACCTCGGTTTATTTTTAAAGGGCTTTCAAGGCTTGAAAAATTCCCCCCCGTCCCCCAGAGGGAAATATTTGACCCCCTTGAGCGAAAACTTAGATCTGCGTCTGGCAACACTAATTTCAAAATATAATTAATACTCAACTTTATTTCTTAAAAAAAAAATTAATGAAAATAACAACTCATCCAGTTTTTGTTCTCCGAATATTAATAAAGTCAGTAAAATAAACGCACTCATTTCGGTTCAACATGAACGCTGTAGGCACAATTAGCCCCTTTCTCCCGGCGATCGTATCCGTGAGTCGGCTTGAACCGTGCGCCTCCCAATTTATTCGCGCACACGGCAAACACACCAGTTTTCACTGATTGCGAATGTTTGACCACCACCGGTCGGTAGGGATAGCATGACAGGGCGCGAAGGTGTGTTACAAGAAAAAACATATTTATCTGTTTACTTTTTGTAATACGCTCCATCTTATGATGTTGACCTGCCTCTGATCATATTTAATTAATTCATAATTAATTATTATGTAAACACGTCTATAAACCTAAATAAACGTCACCCAGCTTACATACATAACAAATATCTCACGGTTTTAAACTGTCCCTATCCCTATACCTAAATTTTTGCAGATTTTTTTTTTCGTTTCAGGTGAGCATGGCAAAAAAGTTATCTAGTACGTGCCTATGTCGAAACAATTATCAGGTATTTATAAAGATAGGCTGTTAATAATCGTAAAGCATAATGACACACTCACAGAGAGGAGGCCTGTGTCCCAGCAGTGGGAACATTATAGGCTGATTATGATATGATGATGATGATAATGACACAAGTTGGTGTAACGAAACAACAAACATGACTTAACAACAGAAAACCATCTACACTGCATCTAAGAGTCTGCAAATTTGATGGACGGTCGTTACGTGACGGTGGAATAATTAAAAAAAAAACATCATCAAACTTGCTACCAGTAGCCCAATTAACCAACAACATCGAATTAAAAATATTCCCCACTTCATAATCATCTTTTTTCCCATCCATACATACTAACGAACCGATTTCCAAACGACATATGTGAGGATTCATTAATACACGGAAAAATGTGGAACAAGGATCGTTTGTACTTCAAACAGCGCCATTTTGTTTCTAAATCAATGGAGCACACAAACGCGTTCGGCTATCGAATTACTTAGCTAAAACCTTTTTGAATGATTTAAATTTTTTTTTACTGATGGGTGTCTGGCTGGAAACAGGGTCTTTTGTTCATTTTTCAATAGGGGAAAATATTCAGTCATTTTAAAACACAGTTTTAAAACAATTCGTAGGTAGGAAAGAAACATGTGAAGTAAGTATATAAATTAATTAACTTTCACTGAAGGACAAAGGCTTGATTTTCTACAATTTAAGCGACCAATCATTAATCTAACTACACCATTGACTTTGTGGCTTTTCAGTCACGAGGGCAATTTATTTTAGTACCACTTCACTCTGCATTAATAAAAATCGAAAGGAACTATAATTTTATTATATAACAGAAAACCTTAATTTCCGAAATCCCGGAACAGTCGAAAAGCAATTTTTATTAATCGAGAGTTCAATACCACGCTATCATACATATTGATAGTGTGGCCATTTTAAAATCACCAGTGAAATACTCACTTTACGTTCTTCCATTTGCGCAAATGACAGTTATAAAATATTCAGTGGGTGAATCAACATGCACTGTATTGGAGGATAGCCATCATTGTTATGAAAATAATAGTGAAAAGGTTTTGTGTTGAATGGAAGTTAATACTTTTTGAAGCTGTCGCACCTTTTGCGACAACTTTACGATACTATCGTGGACGTCCACGTCCACATCCATAGTATAATACGTATACGTTATAACGTTATCTTGGACGGAAAAAATCGTCTTCATATATTTCCATTCATTTTACTTCCCTGCGTTATCGTAATGCCGTGACGTGGTCGTGGACGTCCACAATAATATCGTCACGTTAGAAATTATAAATGCGCATAATGGAAGTTACAATTAAAGTTTGAATAGACAAATAAGTATTGATAACTTAAGTTAGAGTGACCGTGATCAAGAAAAAATTCACAGATTTCGTGCCTCACACGACTATCGAGCACATTGGAGATGAATCTACGGAATTCGAAAAAATATTGCCACTGAGCGACGAGAAAGTCGGGATAAGGAAAAGGCTACAAAATAAAACTACAACGTTGAATGATAATGTCGTTTTGACTTTTTTCAAAAAGGTTAGGCTACAGGGCAAATCCTTAACCCGATCATCTTTGTTTTAGGCTCAAATTGTAGCTGAATAAATTGCCCAGAGGAGTTTTTCTCAAATTTTTGATATCATTCTTCGTTTCCAAAATATCCAGCGCCAAAATTAAAAATTCGGAAAAAATTGTTTTTTTTTTTCACAATTTCGGCCATAACTTTTTTCGTTTTTTATTTTTTCGAATATTTTTTTGCACCTTATAGCTCGCATAAATACGCGTCTTTTGAGCCTTTTTTCAATCTAATATCTTTACAATTCTTCCGAGATATAAGGGGATCGCACTTTTTCGTGAAATCATATCCTATACCTACTGGAGCAAACGAAAATGACATTTCCAATATCAAAAAGCTTTAATTAAAGAAGAATTTATTGAAAACACAAAACGTACGTAGGTACTGGCCGTAACCATTTACAAGCCTCTGCAGAAAAAACTTAAACTGACTACAACAATGAAAAATAAATAAAAAGCTTACAAAAGCAACAATCTCTTTTGACACATCCGTAATGACGCGAAATAACAAAATCATTACTTAAACGCGCTTACCTACTGAACAAAAAGAGAGAGAATTTACCGCACAAATGAAAAATTTAAAAGATCATATGGTTGAGGCACCGAGGCATTATCTAACTTCACAAACAGCCCGTATTGGCAGTTTGAAACAGATAAGGGCGATAAAAAGCCTGCCGATGATCGACATTGAGCCTCTACGATGAATGGACGAGCCACAAAGGAATATCGGAAAATTGGAATCAATTTCAAAAAGTTTTTATCGTGATTTTTTGCGCCAGTTCTAATTGCGTTTATGATGTTGTGGTACTTCTTCGTTTGGTTTCCAGGCCCTTTCAAAAAATAAAACGAGGCTGGAAGAGGCTGTGAGGACCTAAAATTCAGTTTGATGAATCTTAAGTGGTGATTATTCCTGCCCTCTCTGAACGTTTTTTTTTTCTTTTAATGGATATTCACGAGTCTGTTCAAAGCCATCATTATTATTTATTTCAGGAACAATCTTGAAGACACTCATTAACTCATAATTCCTTTATACCATACATCCTCAAGACCGCACGACACACTCAAAATTTTATTTTCTTCAAATATCAAGAACCACAATACGAGAAAACAACAATACGAATCAGTCCTTTCGGCAACGATTCAATTAGTCGGCAATTGAGCGCTGGAGGGCTTACCAAGTCTTGAACGACGCTCAACTCTCGAGCTGACAGAATAGAACGGGTAATGAAGACGGATTACTCCACAAAAACAAGTGAAGGGGAACGAATACAAATAAAAATGGTGGCTGTGTTTGGAGAGGTAGAGGTATGGAAGTGTTTGGACAGGAAATAAGAAATGCATTAGAATTTGTTTTTGTTGTACCTACCTACGTAAGTGCGGTTTTCGTGTTGACTCTTGATCCTGTCCTCGGGACGTGCTTATCTGACACATCTTTAAAACCAAGTCATAAGTTTAACAAAATCTAAACAACCAATTAAATCAGCCGACCGGTCCTTTTTAACGCAATTCATAATACAAACATTCAAGAAGACCATCGCAATCATTTACCCAGCTCTTTTAAATCTAAAACAAATCAGCTCACAACAGGACATTTATAGAACTTCCTCCCAAGACCTGCCTATTAAACTCAAGGCATCCAGTAAAAAATACACGTCCCACGTTATAAAACGCGGCGGCAGAACACCGTGAAATTGCCGGCGTTCCCGCGAGAGGGAGCCACCCGCGCCACGTCTTTTTCGACGCCAAGAGGTGTCCGACTAGCCTTTATTCATTTCACTTCCCCTCCTGAGAATTTGGAGTTTGTAGATGTGATTCGTTTTGTGTACGTGAGCCTTATGTTTTGTTTTTCAAGATGGTTGGTTGGTTAGTTGCATGCATGTCAGGGGTATAAAAGAAAAGAGGTTACAGTGTTTGTATGGTGCGACGTGTTAGTTTTTGTTCTGAGCCGAGGATTGTGGTAATGGATTTTGGCGTTGGATATACTTGGCAGCTTCGTATAAGAAATTCATAAATAGTTTCGCTACACGAGCTCTAGTTTTCTTTTGATACCGAGATGGTTTCAATGTTTATCGCATAAGTTTACCGTTACTATTCTTAAGGCGAGGTTATTTGGGCCTGTAGATATTTGAAATCCTCTGCCTAAAATCTCTCCCGTTAAACACTCACACGCGTGTGCGGTGTTATAAGTAATAAAAAATATAAGCATCGTGCTACAATAGGCATGATGACAGTAATCAAGAATCACAAAAATAAGGTGCTTATATACTTAAATAGAATTAATATATTTTGAAAAAAATATTTATTTTTATTTATAATACGAGATTGTTAACTTATTTAATAAAATAAAACTACAAAATACTGAAGTCCGCCATGTTCAGATAAACACCAATCAGAATGAATTACGTCACGCCCTTATAAATACTGTCACTGTCACATTAATTTCGTACAAACTGCGACGATCTTAGCATAATAATTGTTTTTACCTGCGTTTATTTCGTGATTCCGATCTATCTGTTGCCTAATTTTGTGTTCTTAAGTCATCACAAGAACAAATTAAGTCATGAAACAAGGATTTACCAAAGCAAACAGCTCTAATTTGCCTAGAGTTGATCTGTTAATTTTATTAAAACAGAGTAATAAACTGAGTTGATTTCCACTTAATGTAAACAAATGTGTACCTGGACTTCCAGATGATCTCTCTCCAAGTTCCAAGTGGTTTGTAATGATACTTTTCTCTTCTGAATCTTTTATAATTTCTTCTATTAATGTCTGTCTTTGTTTTTTTACAATAAATGGTCGTTCTGTATCAGATGTTCGTTTCCTTCTATCTGGGTGGCATTCAAATTTTGTGGGCATACACCCTGGTTTCATGCGAACTTGCGATACGGAACCCATTACGTGATATTCCATATAATTCTCCATACTATTAGGCAACTGGAAATTAGATAAAGTACTCATTGACAAAAAACTAGTGAATATTTCAAAAGATACCATATAACCTCAAAAAGGATTGAACTTGTTATTAACTTTTAGTTAATTAAATCAAGTCACAACCATTTAAAAATATACGAAAGAAAGTAAAAACTTACGTCAAAATGATCTTCACAGAAATAAATACATGTATTTAGTTTTATGGCTTTTGGATCTCGCCGAGCAAGTTTAAGCCACTTATATCTCGTTGTTTTGTTATTTGGCACGTAAACAAACAATTTGTTAGGGTTTTTTAATGTCGTATTAACGCACTGAGGGACCGCACAAGACTTATACACTTTCGAATTCATATTTAAATAAAATATATTAGATAATTTGTTGCTTTTACTCCTAGTGTTTACAGTGTTTACAAAGGCGTGACGTAACAAGCAGACGCCATGACACCAGTGCACGGTGGTTCAAGCGCCCTACAAGCGCGGTCATAAATACCTTACTTCATTAAATGAGATTTTTCTGAAGGGTAAATAATAAAAAATACTTCACAAGTGTACATTAATGCTTTATTTACATAATTTAATATATAATAAACTGTACAATATGTAATGTTTATATATAAATTTAAATAGCCAATATTTGAGATTTATTGTCCCTCGTTCGGAAATACATCTGAATATGATATCAATACTAATCATGAAGGAATATAATTAAATATGTATTCTTTTATATTATATTACACATATTATATACAACAAAAAGTAAGAAAACTAAAACTACAATTTATTTACAAATCATAACCACAACTAAGTTAAAATAACCACAACAACCAACCTAATTTCAATTTAAACTAAATTCGTAATAAATCTAAAACCTGCCTCGATATAACGCTCTTTTTCTTTCGGGGAAGTTTCCGAAGACTAGTAATGAATGGATCTGAGCTGAGTAAAAGTCTGTTAAGTAAGTCGGTATTCGTAAGTTCTCACGACATTTTTCTTGTGTGGTCCCGCCTGAAGGCCTTATAATATTTGTTGTTAGATTCTGCTGCCTCTTCGGATAATTCCCCGATAGATAATAGAGCATTCTGTGCCACTTCAGCACCATGGATGAGGACTTTGTGAACGGAAGCTGGGAGATTATACCACGGATATTCTTGAATTAAAAGTCGCGCGGTTTCCAAAGCATATTCATTAAATTTATCCGAATCAATATTAAAACCCGAGGACAAGGCTTGTAAAATTGTGGAACAACGATCAATCAAATCTTTATTTAAGCCAGTAATTTCAGCTGAAACTGCAGAATGCAAAATAGATAATTAGATAATTCTGCAAATAAGATAATTTGAAAAATCTTTCCTCGGGCGTCCGCGTTCGCAAGATGGCCCGGGCTGGTTCGCGTTTTCTTGAATGCACTGCTCATTACTTCTTACTAATTCGACACATTCAATTTCATTTAACCAATCTGAGTACTTATGCAAAAACTTTTATTTATTTCTAGAGACAATTTTCCAAAATCTATCAAGTCTTTTACATAAATTGTGTATCTTACTATCCAAGTTCCTAATGTCTAGATTCTCCACCTCATCCAGTGAAGCTAGAATAGTTTCCAACACGTGTTGAAGTTTCTGAGGAACAATTCCAGTTACGGCAGACCAAATCTCAAAGAAATGCATCCTTGAGAAAGTACATTTAATCAAAGTACCTGAAAAAAAAAATTAAAATATTTTACGTATGTTTCGTAGACCGAGCTACGCCTGAGCCTACGCAGTCGTAGAGGCTATATAGCAACTAAAGTCGCAAAAGGACGCAAAAAAATCTTTTATATTTTCAAAATAGATACTTCAATCTTTAATTTAAGATATGTGAGAGTATTCGAATATGGTTGAAATTAGTTGTAAGTCTATGTGAAGTCAAGAATAAGTTAAATATTTGCTAGAAATCCTTTGTGGCGTAGCACGTAAAAACAAGGCATAATAAGTCAAATAAAATTTAAAAAATATAACTAAATAGTAAGAACATACCTTGATCTTGGAAATCCATGTCACAAACACCGCTCAAAAACAATGCAATTCTTAGAATTCACCGTTACACAAACAATATGTGCTAATGAGTTACTAATAAGGCGAGCGCAACGTAATGATGTGTTCACTTCGGAGGTCGAAAAATAAGTGATAATTAGGTAAAATGGGTGACATATTTATATTTTTGGGTAGTTTGTTTATCGGTAAATCGTTATAAGTAATTAAAGTGGGGGTAATTGATGATGAATTTTTGCATTTATGACCTAAGGCGGTACCACCGTGCAGTGATCGTTTTGACGCTAATTTATGAACTTATATTTAAAATTGCATTTTTTTTCTAAAAACCTTTATTTATTGCAGAAATAATATATTTTTTTGAAATAGTAGATACTGAAGAATATTATAGAACAGTTTCTCAAAATCAGTCATCATGCCTATTATAATTATTCAAAATCAGTTCAGTAATTTAGCCTGGAAAGCGTAGCAAACAGACAGAAAGACGTATAGTATTTCTGTCTGATGCTTTCATTAATAACAGTAGCATGGATTTCATTAAATCTACTTTGTTACGTCACAAAGCTCGCTTCACAAAGAAGAAGGAACAAATAAAAACACAGGTATATTAACTTTGCTAACAATAGGAACTCATTATGACAAAATCAAATAACACAATTATTTTAAACAAAAAGAATATTCACCATGTTATTTATTAAATGAAAAGCATCGTTGTTGAGAGTAGTTGCAAATTATTTACTATCATTAGTTCTCTTTGTTCCAGTAATTTTGCTCTACAAATAGTCAGCTTTGCGTCTGAATATTTTGATAAAATTATCTTAGGAATGGTAAGACGAGAACGTTGGAAAATAATCATTACTGGCTGTAGGTGGGAAGGTAAGGTTTCTAGTTACAAATTGGATAAGGGTGCTGAAATTGTAACTGGAGAAACAGAGATGAAAATGTGGAAAAAAATACGATGAATTCATTAAGGGAACCTTGGTCTCACTTACTTTTCTGACACAGGTGAATTAGGACAGGAGCTGCGCGAGAGGCTTTGGTGCTGGGGACGCGGGTTCGATTTCTGTGTACAGCTAATATTTCTTTGGCCTTAGAGATAGTAAGTTTGTATTACTGTGTAAGTAACTACTTTACTGGGTAGCAGGGACATTCACGTGCAACCTGTGACCATGATATCAGCACTAGATTCTAGAAACCACCTACCGCCACCTTACCTTAGGGAAAAGTGCCTTTAGTGTGCCTAATTGAAATAAATGATTTGACTTTGACTTTGACTTTGATAATAAATATGAATTAGGTAATAAATAAAAATAATATCATCTGCCTCATCATCAGCCTAGCCTTTTCCCAACTAAGTTAGGGTCGGCTTCCAGTCTAACCGGATGCAGCTGAATACCAGTACCAGCTCATCAACTGCATCCGGTTAGACGGGAAGCCGACCCCAACATAGTTGGGAAAAGGCTAGGCAGATGATGAGTTAACCGAATACCTACTATACATTGAACCCTGACCCACATCATAGCAGTACTTTGTATATATGGTACAAAAGTACTACTTTTGTACGATATATACAAGATAAATATATAACAATATCTCAAACATTCCATACAACATCGCCGAACTACAACGACACTTGGTACATTAGTTCGAGATAGCACTGAAATTCGAAGACACTTCAAATAAGGTAATACACGGGCAACAGTCTGGCAACAATCGGCCAACTGAATGGAACATCGAAGGAGCAGATTTCAGTGTGAGAAAGAGATGAAGCTATACAACCCGTGCGAAATAACTTGACACCTCATACTTTATTGTACGAGTGACGCCACAGTACTAGGTGCCTAGTTAAATCGCACGGGTTGCACGATCTGTATAGATCCCTCTCTTTTCTACAATGAAGTAAGATTTAAATAATACGGCTTTAGGAGGTGGAGGTTAGCCAAGCGAACAGGGAGCCTCCCTGTTCTCCCCTCCGGCTCTAGTGAGTGTTGCTCTATTACTTCGCTTGTATTGATGTAAAAGATGCCCCCGCGCTATATCAACTCGAGACAAATGCCTTAGCCATATACTTCAATACCTCAGCACTTTCTCCACGCCACTTTCCACTTCAAGCCATCTACCTACTAAGTGTCTCTTCAACAATATTATTATTCATAGCAAAGCAAACACTGCTGATTAGTATCCACCAGTAACAAAGTCGCTTTTCGTATCTATGTATGTGAGTGTGACCGCTTAGTTCTTCTAAACTACAGATTTGATTTTGATGCGGTTTTTACCGTCACTTACAGGATTTTCCGAAAGATTTATGTATTTAATACATCAGTATTTAACTTAGGTTAAGACAGAAATCACTATGTTTTGACATGTCGCCACATCAATATATACATTGGGTCGCTGCTTTCTAATAGAGCAAGATCCTTATTTCCTGCCCTCTGTGCCCCAAAACATGCAGTTAAAGTGAACTCTGCGCTGCCACCAACAACGCCGTGGAAGTGGAGAAGTTTTGGACCAATAAGATTTGAATTACTGTCTTGCCAGCGACACGAAGAAAAAGAACAGAGAAATATGAAAGAATGCGGTGTCCAATAATAGGGCGATCATTCTCCAACAATTTAGTTGCCTGTCTATGACCACCGTAACTAAAGTACTTCGGAATTTGCTAAATATTTGCACTAGCACGAGTGCTTCTTTGAATTAGAACTAACTGGAGTTAGCTGTGTGCTTTATTAGATACTTTAAACTGTGAACGTGAGCGCACAATAGATGGCAGTAGTGTGCTTACTTTGCAAAGATGTGACTGTGTGAGCGAGCACGATACTTCTATACAAAATGTTGCTGGTATTATTTTTATCGTAATTCGATTGTTATTATATTTTATTTATTATGGACAACTGCATTCTTGTATCAGCATACTACACCCTCCAGTCTCATAAGTAAGAATACTGATTATTACGACATTTTACTGACCCTACGATGGAACTTTCATACTCAAGAATTCTGAAGAACCTAATTTAAAAACGAGCTGTAACATCATTCTTATCTGAAAGCGTAACTTAGAAAGAAAGAAATAAAGAAAATATGTTTATTTGCGGTGAACATGACGCAAAAATGAACATAAACGCAGAAATAAAAAAATAAAATAAAAAAAGAAGGTAAGGGAAACATGCGTCACATCCACGCAAAACGGCTATCTTAAGTTCGAAACACTTTTATCAAGAATCACCGACGCCACCTAAATTCCAACGAGCCACTCCATCAGCGAAATTAATTTCACAAAAACAATTTAAGTGTCCGCAATAAATTATTTAGCTCCAAGCTAAGTAATAATGTAACGTGAGTCCCTCCTTTATAAATAACCCTGCTAAGCCCAGAAGAAATGTTTATTTAGCTTCGTAAATGCATCTGCTTGGAGTAATGTAAAATACTTGTTTATTCTAAGTCCACGGGACAGGGCACCTACTCAGTATAACAGCTTCACAATAACGGCCACTGCAATGCAAATTGCCAGAATAATACTTAAATTGAAATATTCCGCGTATACACACAAATAATTTTCAACTCTAACACAATGAGGTAAGGATTGTAATGAAATATGAATGTACAAATGAAAATGTTACCATCATATTATTTGATGAGTGGGGAATGAGTGTCCTGAATAAATTTGCAAGTGGTTTACACGATATGGAAAGGTATGCTTTTAATGGCGCTTCCTTGTTTTAAATTAGCAGCTCGGACACAAATCTGTAATGGTGGCTCGCTCTCTTTGAGGATCCGTGATGGGTTTTTGTTTTACTTTAAGAGTGATTCTTAATGACATGCAGCACACCTTAATCTACACTAGTACAACCCAGTAGTGGCGAAGGTACTATACAACTCGATTCCCACCGGCTTCCCTTCGAAAATTCAGAAGATAACCACTCTATAGTCAATTTATCATTGAAATTTTCTTTTGGAATTTTTTTTGCTCCGGCCTACCTCTGTCATAAATTCACCCTTCGCCACTGCAACCCAGTGTTTTTTTTTAAGTCGTTAAATCTCTAAAAGACATAGATACTGTAAAAAACTTCCGGATGGCCGAATACTGTTGTTATTTCATAGCATGAACCAGATATTCAAAAAAATAACACGATACCAAACTATTTTTCACTGACGTTTGGTATTTTGCAAATGCACAAATGAAAATTGATAGTGTAACGGGAACTCCGACTGGAACTGACTATTAATCTATTGCCTAACGTATCATAATGTATTTTTCACACCACCTGCTCGCTAACGTCAAATTATATTTCATGCAAACCTAACCTAAAGCAAGTCATTTAATTAAGCCCTAGACTCTAGCCGGGCATTAATATTGTACTGAATTTCATTATGACCCGCTGCGCGCTGGTCATTAATGTGATTTGAATTTGGAACGTTAACTGAGAAAATCGTATGGAAACATTACCAAAAACAAAAACTATTGTCTGTGCTATTACTATACAGGGTGGCAGGACAGAGATTAAAACAAAAGAAGAACTAGAAGGGGATCGAGGAGGGGGGGGGGGGGGGGGGGGTTCGTTCAGGCGATCAGACCGGAATAACTCGGGACATCGACGTGGAAACTGTAACCATGAATTCAACACATGATCCATGACCCCTAGTGTAGACATTTTTCGACGGTTATCAAAACATAATTCGGCTGTTTCATAGAATAGTGCACCTACCCGTTCAAAAGAGACCCGTGGCTAAGTAATAACAGCCGCACAGGTCGATCGATCAGGTTAAGCTACGCTTGCCACGGTTGGTCTGTGGATGGGTGACCATCTTTACATACCGAGATCCCTCCGTGCCTCGGAAAGCACGTTAAGTCGTTGGTCCGGCTGTCATTCGTGGATCTTTGACAGTCGTTACGGATAGTCAGAAGCCCTAAAGTCTGACAACCAGTCTTACCAAGGCAAGTGATATCGTATCACCCAGTAACTGGGTTGTGGAGGTCAGATAGTAGGCAGACGTTACATGTAAAATACTGGTATTCAGCTGGATCCAGTTAGACTGGAAGCCGACCCCAACATAATAGGGAAAAGGCTAGGCAGATGTCATCATAAAACTGCTTTTCCATACATTTTGAACGCGTCATCAATGATGATGGCGAAAGACGGGCAATGATATGGAACAGCATTTTTTTTTATAAACGACCAAAAATTTCAACGCATGGGGATTCAGAATCATGCCTGCACAAAGATACTTTGACCCCTGTTTCTTTTTCGCCATTTCTTCTCAGGGGTTGTCAGTTCGGAATTGCGGACTCCATCTAGCTTATTTTTTTTTAATATGACGTCTAATAGTGATTCCGATATCTTATTTACCTACAGAATAAACAATTTCATTTCATATATATATATTTTTTTTATTATTTATTTATTTTTATTTACATAATTTAAAAAGCTGTCTTAAAATAATAATATGTACAAGTATAAAAAAATAGACTCAGAACGCCGCGCCGTGTCTGTTTATTTTAAAGCGCTTATCTAGCAAAGTTTTGTGGTAAACAGGGCCCGCACCCTAGTCGCGTAACACGCTATTAATCACAATCGGAATCGTTTTAAAGGATATTACTAATCCATTACTTCTTATGCTCGAAAAAACTGTCTGCTCAACAACGTAAATAACGCAATGAATGTTGCTGAACTGTCAAAATGAAAGCCATTCCTACTGTTAGTGTGTTACGCAATTAGGTACCCCGCCGCCTTAATCATATTTATCTAGATTTATTCCGGTCTGATCCCCTGAGCACCCCCCCCCTTCCCCCCCCCCCTCCTCGATCCCCTGCTAGTTCATACGCTGGCTTATCCACTTTATGCTAGGTTACTCTTTTTGACAGGTAAGCACAGTCAAGAGAAAATAAACGCTTCATGTTAACTACAATCATACACGTCTAGAAGTCAGCCCATTTTTTCGTCCATGCCACAAAGCGCATTATAACGATCAGTTAGGAGAACGATATAAAGCCGTCTTGTATCCCGATCGATAGTCTGTTAAGCCAATTAATGCATTACGGGTTGTACACTAACGAACGGCTGCGGTTACAGCTAACAGGTCTGATCATTCATGAAGAGGAGCTTTTGTCAATGGTTTTATTCCGTTTTTTAGTCGGTTTCTTGTCTATGAACATGCTTTTTTTAGGGTTCCGTACCTCAAAAGGAAAAAAACGGAACCCTTATAGGATCACTCGTGTGTCTGTCCGTCCGTCTGTCACAGACAATTTGCTGCGAATCTAATGAACCGATTAAGTTGAAATTTGGTACACATATGAATCTCTGTGGCCCAAATACAGACTTGTAAATGAATTTTGAATATGGAGGTCATTTTTGGGGGCAATAAGAAAATTTAAAAAAAAGTTTCGCAATCTGTACCATGTGACATATCAAATGAAAGGGCTTACTGTGGCGATCTCAGATAAATTGTTTCATAATTTTAAAGATGTTTTTTTAAGTTATTTAAGAATATAGACGAAAATTGACCTTATCTCTTAAAATACTGAGCCTTACATTTTGAAAAAAATACTGAAAATAATTCTACGCCTATAGATTACAGAAAAACTTATAAAAAGTCTGTGGTCTTAAATCAACATGGTCAATCTCTCAATCATGTGCGTACAAACTTACATTTTCAGTTGGAATGTATGGGAGAACATGTTTTTCAACTACAATGTTAAGTTTGTTCTTGGGATAAATTTATTCCAACCCTTCATTGTGCGTGGTCCGACACGCACTTGGCCGGTTTTACTTTTTTATTAAAGACATAATTGTGGTTTTGAAAATGGAAGTTCGTGTTTTACACGTATATTAACTTTTTTGATTCAGTACCTACATGATTTTGAGCTGAAATTTTCTACAATTATTAAAAAAAAAATTGCTGTTCCATACATTTTGACCGCGTAGGAATTGCAATTTTTGATGAAACAGCTGATTTTTTTGATAACCTACGAAAAATTTCTACGCTTGGGGTTCTAGAATCATGTGTTCATGGTTACAGTTTCCGCGTCGATGTCCCTGCCACACTGTATAAACAGCTTCTTTATAAAATGAAAAACGTAACTTAATTTTACTGAGGTTTTTTTATAGTACAGACGCCAGCACATTACACACAAAGCACAGCAGCAAAGAAATTTAACAAATTGTAGTACCTAGCTTGAGCCTAGGTACTACAATTTGTCAAATTTCTTTAATACATTTTCAACTTTATCGCTGCATCATAAGGTTCAAGGTTGATTGGGAAAATTTGACAGTTTCGGGTAGCTTGATGTGCTGGCGCCTGTACATTACAGTCCAGCCTAAGCATTGCACTTAAGATCGAAAGGTGACGCGTTGTCTTAAATTCGACTCTTATGAATCAAATAAAAAAAAGTTAAAATTCCAATTTAATATTACCATCAGCCGAAAGACGTCCACTGCTGGACATAGGCCTCCCCCAAGCACCTCCACTTCGACCGGTTCTGTGCTTCTCGCATCCAACGGGTTCCTGCGGTTAAGATTACCATTGAACAAAAAATACACGGAACCGCTCAGGATTACCAAACAATAACACTGATCATTGTTAATCGCTCAGTTATCACAATGAACTCAAAACTTTACGCCTCTAAATCCATTTCGCAAATAAACACGAGACCCCACAGTTGAACCGAAAAGGCTTAGCGATATAAATCTTCAATGAAAGCTACAATGCTGTGTTTACGCCACACCATGCGGAAAATTTACAACGAAATGTAATTACTGTAATCTTTTCAAAAGTGGAGTTCTGTACGGGACGCGTATGTTGAAAGTGTACCTACTCCAAACACTTTACACTGAACGGTGAAAGAACTACGTTTGTATCCTACGCGAGCTATGCTCCAAAAATAAAATGTTGCTGTCCAGCCACTGAGTTAAATAGGCGGACTTCAACGTCGATTCAAATATAAAACAAAAACTAAACATTGCGATTACCAATCGAAATTCAAATAATTATGGCAATATTCTTTTAAACGTTTAGCAGTAAAGGATAGGTTAGGTTCAGTTATAAAGACGTCCACGAAATCCTATCTCCAAACAAGAACACGTGAATGTTTCCAGTACATTTTCACCGTCAGCAACTCTAGCTCACTTCAGCTTCACTTAGCCAGACAAACAGTTATAACGACATTTTCTAAATACGCGTCGGGGTCCCGTTTAAACAAGGATTATGACGTAGGTGCCATAATACCCAAGAGTGCCGGAGGTTTGACAAATCCTGAATTCTGTTCACCCTTTGTACCTGTTGTTAACGAGATTTAAATGCTAATTAAAATTATATTATTTTGCTGCCTCTTAGTCACGTTCGTGGGTCATAAGTCGTGTTTAATGGGGGTTTGTCAGGTGTCATAAGTAAAAAAAAGATTTTTAAAAGATGGCCTCATCAGCCCGTAGTGTACGAAAATTATGTTACTGCTAGAGAGAATTATTGATTTACCCACGTGTTCTTTTTTCCTCTGCTGCGTACCCTTTCTCATCCATTGCTATTTAATTTTATTTTGTAAGGGAAAACAAACAGTAGTATATTAAAAATAAAGGATATAGGGATCGTTGGCAGTCGAATGGCGTTGATAGGGAGACGCTGTTATTAAACATTGTGCAATTATTTTGAGAAATGTCACTTGAAATGTATGCAAAAAAACAAGATGGCGTCGTTAGTTCTGATTTTGGCCACGCTCCTTAACCTTGTAGCGCTATACATACTTTCCTTTCACAGTTATTTTACCTCTAACGCAATAGCAACCCTATTGTAACTGTAATAAAGATCACTGAGATTTTGACAGTGATGCATTAACACAGGTAAAATAAAACTGTGAATGGACTGTACTTTCCACATACAAGTAATTCAAATTCCCATGTTCTAATTTCAACCGTCGCCGGTTACGTCAATCTTTACCAGACAATGCCAATGATTCCATATTCAAACCAAAATTCCAACACGATAACCCAAATCTGAACCACACTAAATTCCACGGTATTATAAAGTCAGTAATAAAGATAATATTCGTCTGCTCCTAATGAGCAAAGAGCATGCAACGCTCGTTCAACTTCGAAGCTACGAACGCAGATACTAAACTTTAATTGTTTGAGATGTTACTCGTTATTTGCACACAAACTAAACGCTGTTTGTTAAAATTTTCAGAGCTGCAATTTGGAATAAGCAAAGGATTGGCTGGAAATTGTTTTGTTTCTTTTGGAGGAAGTCCTTTGATGATCAGTACCCCAATTGTGTAACACACTTCAAAATCCTTCGGATTGTGAAGTTTTGTCTGCTCGACAACGTAACTAATGCAATGAATGTTGTTAGGCTGTGAAAACTATAGGCATTGCAATTGTTAGTGTGTTACGCAATTACCCCGCTATTATAGCCTTGAATGCAATCCCATTCCAAAAACTCCAGTGAGTTTCTGACTCCATAAAAAGAAACAAACTTATAAAAAACTGTCGTAAGTGTGTTAGAATTTCAAATCGAAGGAGACAAAATAAAATGAGTAAATATAACTGCAAAATAGGCGATAACGAAAACACGTTCCTTAGATTTCTCTCGTTTCAACACGAGCATGGCTCATTAGGGAAAAGATTCCGTCAGTCAGCAAGTTCCATAGCAAAAGCTCTTGTAATGCACACCCCAAGTTGAACAGTCGGTTTATTCTGTAAAAATCTCACCGTAAAAATTTAGATGAAGTGTGATTCAAGTGAGCTGTCATTCCACTGATAATAGGGATTGACAGTTCACTTCACCTAAGTCATCAGGGTGAAATTTATACAGAATAAAATAAAAATCAAATTCTGTAAAAATCCCTAGGTATTGACAGCTCACTTCAGCCTCACCTCACCAAAGTTACGTTGAACTTTGTACGGAAAAAATCGGCTGAAAAGACAAAGACAAAAATGAATCAAGTGGCATCTAAAGACATTCTGAACATCATTAAATACAGCATAATACAAAAAACAAGTCCACTGCTCGCCCAAGACAAGAAGATGGTATCTCGACCCGTCAGTGTAAAAGCGTGTCAACCGACTGGCGAGCAAAGAGTGTGTGTTGTGCTTCCAATATCCGGGTGTCATTCCAGGCTGCGACGTCGCTACACTAGGAATATGGAATAGTGGTTAGTGTTGCTGCACTTAATAATACAATATATTAAAAAAAACATGATTATTACGTCTTTGTTTTATGTAGGTTCTGTTAGGTTTTTATGCTGCCAAAGTGATGTCAGATATTTTCGATCACAACGAATTGACACATATTTTTGAACCCGATGCAGCATCCTATATTTTGGCGTCGCTTGTCTCGTCAGATTGGTGTTCTTTCGATGTCATTATGATCACATATGTTTGCCGTCGTAAACTTAATATTGGATGAATCATTAAATCAGATATTGTTGCCGATTTGTCCATAGTGAGATATTTATACTCGTGACTATACATGTTGGTAATATTTAACAAAACGTTATTATGTAACATTCTTTAGCCAGATAGATCCGAACAATGTAATTATTGTACGGAATAGGCAGGAAATAGGAAATAAGCTAGGAACGTTAAGTATCTCAGTTTCGATGACTGGCATGTTTTTTTCTTAAATTTCCTTTGATCTCAATCCCAGACAGAAACAAACAGAACTTATTCAACAAAACTTCCTGTAATAGAGCTACTTAAAACCAGATTACCATACGTGATCTGGAACAAGAACATTTAAATAAACTTCCAGAACGCAGTGAAGTTAATTCGAACTCATTAATATTATTATTCTGGCTGGCAACCCTGCAAGACGGGCGTGTGCGGAAGAGATCGGCGTCAAACGTCGCGACCGTTCGACGTTCGACATGACTGTAACACGAGTTTGTTTGATAGTAGTTTCTGTACTCTGTAACCTGCAGCTCAGCGTTATATGACGTCAAAAGTGCTAGTTAGCTTGCTTGTGAAAGGAAGTTGCCACAGTGCATTTTGTGGAAATATAGGTCAAAGATGGATAGATTGTGTGAGGAAAGAAAAGGAAGTGAATGATAGCGTGACGGTTGACATGGAAAAAGAAAACGTATTGCGCCGACCCCAATTAACATGAGACAAGGGCAAGAAGGAGATGATAGATCGAAGACTTAATTTATAAAACCATGTATCGCAACTTTACATAAATCTACGTCGTGTCACGAATTAAAGCGTAGGTACAGACGCCAGCACATCAAGCTACTACAATTTGTCAAATTTCTTTAATAGATTTTCAACTTTATCGCTAAAGCATAAGGTTCAAAGTTGATTGGGAAGTTCGACAGTTTCGGGTAGCTTGATGTGCTGGCGTCTGTACGTAAAATCTGAATATTTTTTTGTGAATATTTTTAGGAGCTTGATTCTAGAAAACGAAAATAATTAAAACAATACTTTCATATTCATTATAGTGATTGAGTCGTGGTCATTCGCAGTGTACAGACGTGCTCGTTAGCAATATTAATAATTACCTACTTTAATAATAGTGACCTCCGTTAGTGCATTACCAACGTAATGCAACTGTAATTATGCTTAGTGTATAGTTTCAGTGTATAATGGAATTAGTGAACTCGTAAAAATACAAAATAGATAACAGTCCCTTTAATCCAAGGGAGCCAGTGCACCCCTCCGCCTCGCCGTCGAAGACGACGACGCAGAACGCAGCCCTTGAGTCGGTGACGGCTGATGTTGTTTCAACGCCCGAGATTCAAATATGGAAGTCAGCCATCGAACAGCACTTAAATGACGTTTGCTCTATTGCCGCGGATGGCAAACTCAAGTCGGAGCAGAAACTGAAAATATCTAACCTGTGCCGCAAAGTAGAATCTGGAACCTCACAAATGGCAGTTATATACCAGTCGCTGAAGCAGAAAGCCATTCACGCGTACAATGCGGTTGATGCCCTTCAGGAAAAGCGCGTCCTGACGGAACATATTTTGGAGCTCAAGCAGACGATTAAGGACTCAGGTTCTGCGGGAAATCTTTCGTTTTCCGATATGGTGAAGAAGGGTGCAAATGATTTCATTCGACCTAACAATTTAAGCTCTGTAGCTCCTGCAAAAGACCTCGTGCAAAAAATCATTCGCCCTGATCAAATGAAGCTGCATGTAGGTGGTGTCCGAAATACCAAAAATGGAGCCCTACAGAGACGAAACACGATACTGAAAAACTTAAGCACGCAGTCCAGCTCTCTACATCCGGACTTACCGCCGACGAACCAAACAAGCGCAAACCTCAGAACGTGGTTATAGGTGTGCCGACTACTTTGGCTGAAACTGAAGTCTTCAGGTGCATTTATGAACAGAACGTAGCCGATCGATTTCCAGAAATGCCTATGGAGTCATTTTTGAGCGTGGTTAAATTGAGCCACAAATCTGGGAAGAAAGATGCATCGACCTGTAACTACGTCATGGAAGTTACAGCCAATATACGTAAAGCCCTATTATCGTGCGCGAAGAAAGCTGACACACCGAAATATGCAACTTGCTCACGCTTTAAAAATGTGCTTTTTAAAGCGTGAGCAAGTTGCATATTTCGGTGATAACCACAAAACGGGAGATGCTGGGTGTCCTTGATCTTTAATAATAAAATAATAATAAAATCATTTTATTTCGGACAACTACGAGATCCATAAATTGTTAGTAATAGATTTGCACTTAAACATTATTGCTAGTAACTTAATCTAAAGAAAACCTTGAAGATCTTGATCTAATGAGAAGACCCCCCATCAACTACAACAAAGAAATTCTAACACAAAACACAACAAACACAACAAAACACAAAATAGTTATTTTTGTTTTAACTGAATGACATCAAATCAACATAATGTGCACTCATGGACATAAATAAACATGAGGAACGTTTTTAAATAAACCCGGAACCGTCCCAATACGAACAATGCGCGAATGTAACTCCGACATAAACATTGTATCTAGAGTATATTGCAGTTAATATTAATTGTCAGTTACCTGACGTGCCATGGTGCCACAATGCATACATATTCGATGCCCACACATTGCCCGCGGTACGTTAGTGGGCGATATAAAATTCTGATTGGATCACAGATTATATTACCCACGGAGTTTAAAATAAACTTTATGACATGTATTTTTGGCAAGCGGATGTTGCAAAATGGAAGGAGGCTTAAAACTTAATTATTATTGTGGTCTGGGAAAAATGGGACAATTCGAATAAATTACATTATTCCAAAGTGGAAGAAACTGGAAAAGTTACGTGCCTAGATAAATACAATTAGACAACTTATTTGTAAGCCAATTAACTCTTTCCTTAATTTCAGATTTCAGATTAATGTTTTCTGTACCTACTTTGAAATACTAAGAATTTCAATTTTTTAAATCAGTCTAGGATGTCGCCAAAGCCATTTTATCAACCCAAACTCTCAAAGAGTATTATCTAAAGATGCTAACACGACCTCTCAACACTTAAGTTAGCTAAACGCTTTGGTTAAACCATTTTATTCAGCTGCAGGCATTTTCCCATCATTACCGTTTTTTTATTAAAGGGGAAGTGCTAATAGCGTCAATGGTATTCGGAGAGTAAGTGCCGGAAAAGGGAACCTCAAGAAAAACGGGAAGCAAAAAGTTGAGGGATTCCGAAGAGGTAGGCGAGTTATTGTAAAGGTGCGAGCCCACCAGTATGCGAAACTGTGCGACACTGGCACAAAAGCAGCTTTCGGTAGACTCACTCAAGTAAACATTTAAAATACAGGGTTACTGATAACTCGACCACTTCCTTGCAGGAGGTGATAGGGGAGCTAAAATGTGACAAATTTAACCCCCCATATGTATGGCCGAAAACTAATACTTTTACGAGATATTTGGGGGGTTAAATTTTTCACATTTTAGCTCCCATCACCTCCTGCAAGGAAGTGGTCGAGTTACCAGTAAGACTATAACTGCTCATACACACGAGCGGCACGCGTCAAAGGCAGAGAGGGAACTGCAGCCGTCGACAAAAGTCAACGACCGCCGTCAACGCGTGTCGACGGCGGTATGAGCCCTAACGGATCAGCATACTCGTAGCTATTCACAAACACTCGATACGCTTCCGTATCGTATCGAACATCAATCAATATTATCGTAGGAGTCTTCTAAACGCTGTTCACAAGTCCAAAACCCGAAAGTTTTGTCAGTTTAAATCAAATAGACGCCCGCTATTCTTCCAACAGCTATTTGCCGTCGGGGGCAAGTCAAATCAGGTTATCGAAATGTGTCATTTTCGATACGATAGCCTGTCGTATGGTTGTGAATAGCTATGCTGCAACTCAGTACGAGCACTGTTGGAGTTTTGCACAAAATGTTGGTGAACAAAATGTGCTGAACATAATTTTGGTGGAATCGCGCCTTTAGGTATAAAGGGGTTGGTTCTACTAATCTGCGAATGTGGGGCATGCATGCATGGGCGTGAAGGAGCATTACTTGTTGTTGTAATTTTATTTTCGTAGCTGCAATAATCTGTAGTCATCATTTATTTTCGTTGTTTATATGTATATATAATATGTATTTATTTATGTATCTATTATACAGCATTATATATATGTATCTATGTATCTATTATAGTATATTATTTTGCACCACTGACAACCCCATTTTTTTATATCCACGCAATCACTGTCCATTCCAAGGTTGCCTGGAAGAGATCGCAGAAAGCGATAAGGCCGCCCATTGTATGTTTTATGTGAACCATCGTTTTATTGTAATGTTTTTTCTGGTGTACAATAAAGTATATATAAATAAATAAATAAATAAATCTGCGAATGTGGGGCATACACGGTGTGAAGAGACACACTTAGTTATTCACTATAGGGAAGAGAGACTTATTCGTAGTTTTATTCGGTGAGTTTCGAACGTTGAACTAAACATACCTAATAGTTGGTATAACAGTTGAGTTGAGCTGCACGAATTCTGACAAATGCGTGCACTGACTGGACAGGTCCACTCAATCTGTATTGTTCTTTCCTCAAAAGATCATCTCAGACATCGATCTACATGGTCTTCATATACCCTGACCAAGATTATGTCTGGACTTTAAAAGAGACTGTGACCTCTGAGTTTGTTTCGGCCTTTCTTCTCAGAGTAGTCAGATAGGAAACGCCGACCTCATCTAGTTTTTAAAAATATGATTGACGTGTAAAAGTGTTTTTGCAAACCTACTTACAGAAATAAAATCATTTATCATTTATAACAACACCCTAATTTGCGTAACATACTTTCAATCACAATCTGAATCATTTTGAAGGGTATTACTAATCCATTGCTTCATATAATAGAAAAAATTGTCTGCACAACAACGTAAATAACGCAATGAATTTTGCTGAACTGCCAAAATGAAAACCATTGCTACTGCTAATTACCCTGCACAGTGTTGTAAGATCCCGATTTTTGTGTCATCGTGTTTTTATTGAATTAATCGATAGAGTCTACAATTCTGAGGATTAGAGTAAAACTCCGGGTTCGCTAAGACTTGTACTTTAAAAAAAAAAAATTACAAAGTTTCGGAATATCCGACTATTGAAAAACGAAAAAAAAATCATTATAATTTAACGGAAGTACTTATTAAAGAATTAATTTATTCTATCGAAAAAAGGTATAATAGCCGATCCTTCCACCAATTTCTGTTGCTTTAGTATGAATGGGTCGAGAGATATGATTTTTTTTCTCATTTTTCGTTTTCATTTTTTTATTCATCTAAACCGCCGTAGTAGGTGGTCATTCCTACATTGAAAAATTGCTGATACTTTCTATTATGTGTAGTATTTTTTCCAAAACCTAACTCATTGGTTTCCAGGAGCCACAAGTTTTTCCTCTGTTCTATCAGGACTACAGTCTCAGTTTACAAATTAATAAACGTCGGCCAGCGTATGAATCGAGTTCAATTGAGCATAAAAGCGAAACACTAAAATTCTACCTACTAACCTAAATACAAATAAGACCTCACAATTAAGGAAAGTAACAAACATTACCACGTAACAAATTTTTCACGTAATCGCATTAACAATTCGGGTCTAAACAGGTTCGTAATAATAGTTTGAAATTGTAACATTTCGAGCCAGTGTTGCCAACCTATAAACATTACTTTTGCTGCAGTACCGTTGAGATCTGAAGTCGATAAGCTGTAGCGTTAAA
Organism: Hydraecia micacea; assembly: GCA_914767645.1. Classification (NCBI taxonomy): domain Eukaryota; kingdom Metazoa; phylum Arthropoda; class Insecta; order Lepidoptera; family Noctuidae; genus Hydraecia; species Hydraecia micacea. The sequence continues at coordinate 3,567,711 of OU611783.1, read as the reverse complement.
AGCGCAATAGCACGAACTATGGCCTTCGTGAGCAATATTAACCAGTGTTATAATTGTTGTAAGGAACGAATCGCGTTTTAAAGATTTTTACTTCGTTGAATTTTCATTTCATAGCTCGTTGCTTATCTAGGTGCTGTTTTTAATCGACAACGAAAAGGAGGTGCTTTAATTGATGTGTTGATAAATCTTTTAGCAACTGCAGTGTTCTATTTCTAGATGCGAGGTTTCTACTTCAATAACACTTCCACTACTTCCACTTTAATCACAAGATAGTAAGTTATCTAGCTTAGGTATTGGCTATTCAACTATAAATGTCTGGTTCATCTCCTAAAATAAAGCAATATGCAGTTTCTTAAAAGTAAAAAACCACTTAATTATAGTCGAAGAAAACAAAGTGAGGTAAAAGTAAGTTCAGCAAAAAGTCTGATATTTAATCTGATAAATCTATGGTTACAATCAATACAGTTTGACTTTACATTCCGCTCAACATTCCGGAACACCGCTACGCCACTGTACTACGTGGTGCACCGCTTACGCCACCATGCTACGTGGTGCACCGCTACGCCACTGTGCTACGTGGTGCACCGCTACGCCACTATGCTACGTGGTGCACCGCTACGCCACTGTGCTGCGTGGTGCACCGCTACGCCACTATCTATGCTACTTGAACGCAGCTGCGCTACACCGCTACGCTACGCCGCTCCGCTACACCGCTACTCTACGCCGCACCGCTACGATAATGCTTATATGTGCACAAAACGTTACTCCCCAATGCCTATCCTCCTGGCTAATATAATTTATTCCGATAGATCGTATTATGACTCCCATGACTAGAGGGATTGAGCAATGATTTGAATATCAAGCAGCAAAACTAAACAAAAAGTGCCTACCATACACCTCTCGGTCTATTGAATCAAACAAAGAAATCACGCCATTGTCTGCGAAAACAGTAATACATAACAATATTGAAAAACAATAATCAATACTTATTTCAAACAAAAGCATAACATTCATAACAAAATCTGTGACCCAACAAAAATGGGGTGTAAAATGAAAAAGAAAAACGGATATTATTTGATCGTACGATGTATCACCCGAATAGGAATGGGGGAGTGCGAAAACAAACTCACTTCGAATATCCAATGAAAAATCAATCCATCAAATCCAATAAAAAATCTAGAGCAAGTTATTATTTCGATGGTGCTGGGATGATTTGTAGCTTTTGGTTTTGTTGGAAATACGTAGGTAAGTAAACTTTTATTTGATATTCTCTCTTCACCACTTTATCTGTTTAGTTTTGTTAAAATTCGGACGCAATTATTAGCTTAATAAACAAAAATAACATTCACGTTTTACGACTGTGGACTGTGGCTTCCGTGATTACATTTTTTCAATTTCATGTGATAAAGTTCATGTGTTTTGTTTATCCTACTTGTGATTGTAGGTCCCTAATAATAAAGTGAAGAGTTGAGTTTGGTTCGCGCGCTAATATCTGAAACTACAAGTCGGAATTGAAAAAATCTGTTTGCAGTTGATAGCCCAATTCTTCAGGAAGGCTATATAATATCACGCTAAGACCGTTAGAAGCAGAGCAAAAAGAAAAAAGTCAGAAATTACGCTAAGCGAAACCGAAGTAATAGCGCGGACAGACGATGCAATGCGACGGGGTGGGTTGGGGGAACAAGAAATTTCACGTGGGCGTCGCGGGCAGAAACTAGTTAATAATATTTGCGTTGGTTCATCATCATCAGGCACTCAATATCCGCCTCGGCGTTTTGTGTATCACCGTGTGTGTGAGTTCTACCTAATTTAAAGCTTTACAAATCTACCTAAGTGAAGTTTTACTATAATAAGGTACACGATTCGCTGCATCCTCATCTTAACCTTGCTCCAAAAAATCACCGCTGATTTCTCTATCATAATGCCATGCACCATCAAAGCCAGCATCGATGAAAATCTTTAAATTTAAGATTTTTCGAGTTCAAAACAAAAATGCGCTCAGTTTATAAGGTTAATCATGACGATATCGACATCGTCATCAGATTTTGTATAGCAAAATTGTTTGAAACGCCTTGTATAAAACGGCTATTTAAGCCAAACATGATGATGTAAGTTATCCCAGTTAACAGTTGATTTTACCAACGCCAGATAATTTTATCCGAGGAATAATTTTGAATTGTTGACTGTTCTTTCATACAAAATTTGTCAGACGTCAATTTTATTCCACAAATAAAAATTATCTGACGATTGAAAAAGCAGCCCTAAATAAAGTACAAATAAAAAGGGTTTTTTATTTTACCCATAAAACATAGCACAATCTCTGATAACAATATTCAAGCGTTTGTTGAAGTATCAAATATCTCTATCTAAATAATATTCCGTTCCGGACCTAACTATGAACTACTTATATTTCAACACAAACAAAGATTTCAGTTTTAGAACTGAATTTAGAACGTTCACATGACCGTCAATGTCAAATTCGGTTGCCATTGTCAGAGTGACGTTTAGTTTAGGTTTCATTTCTGTTTATTTCAGCTGTTCAATAAAAATTTTACGAAAAACATATTACAAACGTAATTAGCTATTCAAATTCATCGCGATACATACGCATACGATACGTACAACGTTATAAGAACATAATTAAATCTATGAGTGTCATTTTGAGACCGGGTAAGTAAAAAAATATGAAACAAATTAGAAAGTTCTAGTTTTTGTTATGAAAGAAAATGTAAGATAATAGATGTTTTTAGGTGTCTTTCACATCCACAGAACGATGGCCTCAGTAGCAGGAGTGGTAGAGAGTACAATAAGAAGCAAATTGCTATCATCTTTGGGTGCTAAACATTTAGAAGTGATCAATGAATCCTACATGCATAATGTGCCGAAAGGAGCAGAGACGCACTTCAAAGTAGTGGTTGTATCTGACAAATTTGATGGATTGTCATTAATCAAAGTAAGTGGTCTATCAGTATGCTAAAGGATGGCCCATTTTAATAAAAAAAAAAAAAAAAGAAAATTCTAAACCAAAACCATCGGAACTTGAGAGCCTTAAGAGTAAACTCGGCGCGAGCTCGAACTCACTGGTGGTCATGGCCAAAAAGCACGCTGTCTCACCTGGCTTCGTGTCCGACAGAGATAGTACCAGTGATGAGCAGTTAGACGCTAGTCTACATGCACAACATCTAGTTCTCACGTACACCGTTCTGAACTGAAAGGCACATAAAAAATTCGGAAAGTGCTTTGGAAAATCAAGTTTTATGAAAAAACAACTGCATAAATCAATTACAAATAAATTTTATTGAACGCTTCGATAACTGAGCTTTGTCGGTACCAACTTTGTTTTGAAGAATTTACAGTTCTTTTATTGCTTATTTACACCCAAAGTTAAGCTAAAAATAGCAAGAAAAACGAATCTTTGTTGGCTCATAACTTTTTAATGGCTTTTTATTTTACTATTCTGTTTCCGTACAGACAAAACAATATCATGTTTAACTTTGGATGCACATTGTCAAACAGTGGAGTCATACTCTCCCGAAGTATGAAAACATATCGACTAGTGGCACCTTAATATAGTGACATAGGTAAACACATTGGAAACAGTCTTTTTTTTTAAATTATTTCCTTCCATAACATAGATTTACCCAAGACACCATACAAATGTTATGGTGTTAATGATTGTGGTATTCAACTGTATAAAGTCTGGTCCTTATATATTATACACTCCTATTACACACTGATAATTACACAATGTTAGAGCCAGCCTGCTACAAAATATTATATCCCATGTTTGTTTTTTTTTTTATTTCAGAGGCACCGTTTAGTAAATGATATTCTAAAGGATGAACTTCAAAGTGGAGTCCATGCATTGTCCATCGTAGCTAAATCTCCCCAACAGTGGGAGACCAGTGACAAAGTTGTTGAAAGCAGCCCTTCTTGTAAAGGTGGATTTGGAAAGTAGTCCTGAATATTAGTATTTTATATATTAGGTAGCAAATTATTTCAATTTTGAATAAAATATATTTTAATATTTTTATTTTTATTACGGACTTTCATACAAAGAGACTAGTTCTAAGCAGACTCAATCTTCTTAACCCGCGACATCGGCATCGGCATCGGCCCTAGCGGACCCATTCAGTTAGTGCTGACATCTCTTTGAGGCGCGCATGGAACACAACGAGCATTAATGCATCGCAGAAAGAGGTGACGGCTTCCCATGCACTCTCGCTCCGTACCATGGCCTGAACTAGGCCCGGACGCGAGAGATCGCCGCCGTGAGGACGCGGCGGTGCTCTGCCCAAGCTGGGCACACCTCCACCATATGCTCCGTGTCCTCCGGGCGATCCACACAATGGTGAGACCCGGGCATTTCCTCCCGCCTTATCCGGAACAGGAACCTCCCGAAGTAGCCGTGTCCGGTGAGGACCTGCGTTAGGCGGAAAGTGAGGACGCCGTCGCCTCTCCAGCCACTCCTCAAAGTGGCGATTCACCGCAATTGTGGCGTACCCAACACTGGGTTGCGACAGTCGCACTCTCAATGTCGCCATGAAAATCAGTTGTTCCCTAAAAGAATCATGGCGAGATCCTTACAAGAAAACGTGACCATACTGAGAAGAGTGAGCCCACACATTATTAAATAGCGTTTCTATGAAAATCAAGTGTAGTAACTGCGTCATTGTGTATCAGAGGTGTCGAAACGAATCAGAAAAGCGACTGCGAATGCGATTTGTCCAGCCTGAGTCACATGTTTTGACGCGGTAGGGCGAATCTAAAGATTTAAATCTTTACCGCTGCTGTTTCACTGACAGCCGCCGTTTCGTTCTGAAATAGTGACCTCCTCGTTAAACTATTTAGTTTTATTGCGGGGTTATAAAAATATTGTAAATGCCTGAAGATACTCTTTAGGCATCCAAGAGTATAAGAATTAGAATTCAAACTTCTCTAAAAATCTTTATTTTTTTGTACAAATCCTGCCATGATTCTTTATATTCGCATAACTCGTCAAAATGCAATGAACAGCAGATTTTTTTCACGACTGGTTCTTTTTTTCATTTTTTGTATATCGTCAGAAAAGGCTGGTACGTGGTATAATGTATTGCATAGTGGTTTCCATACCGTATACATTCCACACACTCATAATAATTATGAGTATCGAGATTCATAATAAAAATAAATTTTTGATGATAAAAGCTTTATTCTTACACCATCTCTTAAAATTCTAATTGGACTTTTATTTTCAGCAGATCAATATGTCATAAACAAGATTATTCTTGTAATACTCAATAATACAAATGTATTCAATATAATACATAGATAAACATTCAATATTTATTTCAATACTACACACAATTTCAATCCACAATAATGATATTATTTGAAAACTGTACAGCATGCACTTTCATAGATTAATAGAATGAATTTGTACACAGTTTAGGGAGTCCTACACACAAAGAGCGGAGCGGCGGAGTACATAAGTGTTTTTAACACTTTGAGAACACTTGAGGGCAGTGGCGGATACATATGGGGGGCGCGCGGGGCGCGCGCCCCCCCCTTGCGGAGCCGCCCGCGCCGCCCCCGCCATCACTAGTTAGTCAGCCGTTAGCCAGCACGCTGTTCGTTTGTTTGTTTCACGCGTCCGCGTCATTGAATTTTATACATTTAGTTACTGTCTGGCACAAGATAGCTAACACATACCAGTGGTTAGAGGACACTAATACCCATCGATTTAACCCCCATGTCTATGTTCACTATAGTTCTTAAAGAAATACAGTGTTGGAGGGATAGAACAACGGCTGCCAAAGCCAATATTCTCCTTCGAGCTCTCGCTAATTGCGAGTTTATTATCGCGCTGTTTACACTGAGCGACATTATGAGCATAACATATCCAGTCAGCAAAATCTTACAAGACCCTAGCTTGGATGTCGCGATGGCAAAAACAAAATTAGATTCGACGCTCAAGGTGTGCGACGGTATGAGAGCTAATGCTGATAGCCACTTTGCTCGTATTGTTGAAGAGGCGAACGCAGTTATGGAAGAGTTAGACGTGGAGATGAGTGTTCCTCGTGTTACAGGTAGACAAAGACACAGGAAAACTGCGATCATAATGATGCCATTACATATTGGAAAAGAACTGTTTTCATTCCAACACTGGACCATGTTACGACTGACATGAGAGAACGTTTTGCTGACGAAAATATTTACTATTTAAAATTCAACGTACTTTTGCCCTCACAACTACACAAACATGCCGGTAATGATTTGGCACAGAAATTAAATCAGTGTTTATCTAGACTACCGTTCTTTGATGAAGAATCACCCTTTGTGATTAAAAAGAGATTAATGGGGGAGATTCTTCAATTCAAGCAAACGAGCATAAACGACCTTAATGACCGTGATTCTGTTATGCAAGCGTTGTCTATTTGTCCTAAATCAGATTATCCTACTTTGCAGACTTTGCACACGCTGTGTAAAATACTTGCTTGTCTACCGGTATCGATTGCTACAGTGGAAAGAAGTTTTTCAACATTGCGGCGTACAAAGACATGGCTGAGGTCGACAATGAAGGAGGATAGGCTCAATGGCTTAGCTCTCTTGAACACTCACCCTGACATTGATTGTCCTATTGACGATGTAATTAACCAATTTGCCCGGAAGAATAGACGCGTAGAATTCATAATTTAAGGAAGAAAACCACAATTGTGACTTTTTATATCATAAAATGGCATGGTCTTGTTGTGTATTATCAGTTTAAATAAAACTCTCGGGTAAGTAATAGATGTTATAACAACAAAATCTCTAATATTAACAACATATAACAACGGAACCTATAATTTTATTTAATATAGCGATTACTTAATATAATGGTGCCGATTCTCTTGTCACAAATGCCTCTAAACTAGACTAAAAATCACGAAAATTTAGTTTATTCCTGTCAAACGACGATTTCCTATTCTGAAATTGACTAAAGTGACACAACTTAACTATATTTTAGTTTGACAGCACTAAGATGGCACTGAGTTATTTAATCTATTGAACATGGCAATTTTGCTATTCTGAATTACACGTTTTTCACCTAAAATTTAGATTGTTTAACTAAATCTGACTATTTTTAATCGCGATTAAAAAGGTGTGGAATAAAATTAGTTGTCGTTGAAGAAAAAAATGAATAGAAAGTCACACCAACACCTCGACTTCAGATGCAAAAACGGTACAGTATTTTTTTTTTCTTTTGCTTATATCTCGAAAATGGTGTGTCCTATCGCAAAAATAATGAAAATTTCGACCCCCTTTATAAAACCCATAAACCCCCCTAAAACAACATGTAGGTAATAATTTTTCATATTTTCCATACAAAAAGTGGAAAATTCCTTAAAAAACACGCCAAGGCTGCCCCTGCCCGCCTGCGGCTCTAATAAAAAATTGTGAGCCGTCACGGGACGCCTGGCAGATGTGAAACATCGATATATATACATATATACCATCATATAGCGTGGCGACGCGTCGCCACGGCATGCGTCGCCACGCCAGAAATCGGTTTTACGTGCGGCTATAGATGTTTCACATCAAAAAATCACGGGTAGGGCAAACAAGTACCACGTGTCGACGAGTCGCAATTGTCAAATTCGATTTTAGTTTTGTCAAAATTATTTTTAAATTTAGAGAATTTTTCATGCAGAATAGCTGTAAGATTCTCATAGCAAAAAGTAAGGAATTTTAGTGATAGTTTAGTTAGTTTAGTTCGGTGTACAAGAGAATCGGCACCAATGAACGATTGATATAATTTTAAAATAACTAATTTTTATAAGCATAACATACATTAAATATAACATCGTTTGACATAACATACATTAAATATAATATCGTTTGACATACCACTCAAAAGATATAAGACTTATTTGGACTAATATGATGAAAACGCCTACTTAAAAACACAAAGCAAAATTGCATAGACACGGGTTAGTTTATTTAATATTATTTTTATGTTGTAGCCTGTGGGTAGCTTAACAAAAGATATTGTTAGTTATCACTTAGTGTGCGTATTCTAGTAAAGTAACTGATTACCACCTGCGCTAAGATAGGTCGACAGAGCCCCGCTTCGCGGAGGCGGGAGCTCCGCTCCGCTTCGCTCCCGCCTTCACCAACACTAGAGGGGATCTGGCGCTCGGCGGCCGCTGCCGCGGCACGCTCGCTTCGCTCGCTCACCTTCGCGCTTTAATGGTCACAGTTCTAACCTAACCCAAATGATTCACCAACAATAGAGGGGATCTGGCGCTCGGCGGCCGCTACCACGGCACGCTCGCTTCGCTCGCTCGCCTTCGCGCTTTAATGGTCGCAGTTCTAACCTAACCTAACCCAAATGATTCACCAACAATAGAGGGGATCTGGCGCTCAAAAAATAATATTAATACACAAATATTAATAACAGAGTAGACTTTTGTAAATTGCATTAAACGTTACATAAAGATTTTGAATTTATATGCGTAAATGAATGTTATACTAATTGAATCAGAACCCTAATTTTAGCAGTTTATTCGGAGTATTGAAAATCGGAATGTCCATAACAAACATTTGACTATTATGTTCATTGTCTAAATATTGTTTGCTGTAATAAATCATTTTATTAAAGACCAACTGCCTTAATGACATTATCCCACGTAATATTTTGCCGAGTAAAAATTTGACCAAATGAAAATGTGCGTACTAAAATCATTCCAAATATTGCATTGGTATAAAAAAAGGTTGCTAAAATTTGTTTGGATAATGAAATTCTGTCAAAATCTTTTAGGCAAAACGGCAGGATCCCGAGTCGGGGTACTCTGAGTCGGCGCGTTAACCATAATGACGTTTTTTATATATATTAAACGTTAGACCTAATGATTTTCGATTTAATAAACAATATACATATTAAACATTAGACCAAATGATTTTCGATTACATAAACGTTATATCAAACAACGTTATACTAATTAAGTTTTAGAATAAATCAATGTTATATGTAAAGAAATTATATCAACAGTTGGTATATCTCACGTTGATTATATCTTATGAACGATAATAAAATGAAATTAGACCAAATGAGTTTATACGTTATGAGACGCACCCAAAACTTTCTTAAACTTTGCACGTGACTTGATTATTTTAATATTTTGATAACAGTAAAAGGTAGCTCAAGATATCTTTAGCGCCCCCTCCTTGAGTTTTTTCTGTATCCGCCACTGCTTGAGGGACACTAAACGCTCATACGCGTAATAGCAATAAAACTTCCATTGCGTCTCGTTCAGTGTTCTCAACCGATTAATATCTTCTTTACCACACAATATGATTTCAATTTCAACAAAAAAACATTTATACAGGACACATACAGGCAGTCAAACAAAACAACACTGTCCATTCTTGGTGTGTGGAGCTCCATAGTTCACTATTTTACAAATATTAGTATAATCACATGAATTAATATTATATTATTTATTAATTGATTCATAGAAGTTATGATTGATCATCAATTTGTTCAAAAATTACGTTTCTTGATTCAATATTTTATCTTCGAAAAAATTTACATTTACCCCCCTTACTAATAAACTTTGTATAGCGTCTGTATAGTTATACAATGCTTTGTCTTCTTCTTTCGAAAGTTAAATTACTGACGACTGAAACGAGAGAAATCGGTGTCTTAACTATTTATGTGATAGAATAGGTTTATTAGTAAGGGGGTAACACTGTAGAAGGCTTAATTTAATATTGTCAAAAAGCTGACAAGGTTTTGATTGGGTTGGACCGGATTTTTGTTCCACACTATATAATACCGTGCGCTAACGTGTTACAATATATGTTTGGGCAGCGTCTACGTGACTTCAATAAACGCCAAATGCGAAGGCACCCTTATAATACTCTGTTATTTTACTAATTGTTTTTTCCTTTGCTATAGTTTCTTGCACTGTTGTACAGTGTGTTTCAAATAGTTCACTTTGATCACTGCACTCGATCCATTCACTCATTTCACACCGCATAACGGTGTTAGTTGTATCAGAGATTAAAGTTGTCCAATCGTAGCTTGCCTTCGTTTTCAGTCAGGTAGAGTAGATCTGCCATGGTCTGCTCGCAGATTGCTTCTTCTGCTTTCTCGGACATCTGGAAAATTATAAGATAATTATATTAAACATCATTATAATATAACACGCCTATTACTCCTATTGCCTGCGTACCTATTGCCATTAATCGGGCAGTAAGTTCGCGTCCTGATAAAAAGCAATCGTCGCGTAAATACGCGATCATCTCGCTCATGTCAGTTTTTGTTCGGAAAACCGGAAGGGGCCTTTGCTGGCGCGGCCACGCGTTCGAAGTGCGACGATCGCTTTTGGTTAGGACGCGGGGTAACACAGAGCCAACAACAGCATGAAGCAGGGATTGAACTCGAGTGTTCCCAAGCGCGTAAGCTGCGCGTGTGGGTCTATCTCCTGGGTTATTTTGCTTGAAAAGGAAAGTAGACAAGTCTCCTGAAGAAGGCAAGTACAGGCAGAAAAACCTAAATAATTAAAATACACTCACCGGCCTATACTTATACTCGCTAATTGACGGCGCATACTTGAAGTTAGGTCCAAAGTTGACACTGACAGTGACATTCTTATGCAGTGACACGGTAGGGTAATAGCACCCTTCATAGATATCCACGAACGCCTCGCCCTGACACTCGCCGTTTTTGAAGTAGTATATCTTACTGCCTGGTAATGGCTTGAGATTATTTAGAGATTCTTGTATGTTGTCCTTGTCTTCATAGTAGAGGTGGCTCTTGAATTTTACCAACGGCTGGAAGTAGAAAGAGATATCATTGATATGTAGTAAGGTCTGGTGAAATGATAGAGTAGCTGATTATCTAGGCACGCAAAATTGACTGCTACCACTTGTCCCCCAAAAATGAATGCGCTTTTACTGGAATAAACAAAGGAACAATGGTAATTTCTTTAAATGGCACGTCAACAACAGAAACAAGGTCATGTAGCACTTCAGTGGACCAGGACTAATGATTACGTCCATAACAAACATGCACAACATTTGCATATTACATCACAGATTCTGATAATAAAAATTTGTATAAATTATAAGTACTTATTATAAAATGCATGCAACAAGTTTATAAGTTAAAAACTTGGATTAAAATTGTAGGCAAATATTAAATCAAAACTGAAATTGTTTTCCCAATTTTATTTATCAAACAACACAGTCTTTTGCAGTGCATATATCCACAGCTAGGCATAAATAAGCCTTTCCAAATGTTTGCCTCGCAAATGCTAAACTCTAACATGCAGATGCGATTTTCGATATTATTTTTATTTTAGTGTTAGTTTTTCACTTACCCTGTCTTTGTAAGTATTAGGAGTATACTTGGTGGTGCCACTCTCTGGCAACACGACGAGGAATCCTAGCGTGTCGCCCTCGCCGTAACCCGTACTGTAGTGCTTGCCTTTAGACTCGTGGAACCTGGAACGTTTTGTATTTACATTTTAGAGAGAGATGCATTTACAGGGATAAGTTTGTTTGTTTTTTTTTTATAGTGGCAATGCAACAAATTAAATACTCCAAAATGTTAGAGGAGAGATGGCAAACAATTCACCTAAAGTACAAAAATATAATAATAACTACAAGGATTTAAAAAAAATCTGCTAGTCCATGATTAAGTCCCTTTATTTCTTAGTAGTAAGAGCGGTAATCGGTAAGTTACGAGACGTGCTTTGACTGGCTGTTATTTTATTAAATTGCAGGGCTGTTACTGTTCTTATCCGACGATTTAATATTAAAAGATATTGGAAGCAACTTCTATTATCTACCTAATAAAAAACTTAAATTCACAAAACCACTTAGTCTAGAAGTCTAAAACTTTGCAGAACAGTTCCTTAATTAACGAAAGTGAGTATCATAGTTTTTTGGCAACTCATCCTAAAAGGGGATGAACGTTCATATTTTTTTAAGTTAGAAAGGTAGAAATTGACGCTTATGCTTCCCTTTATGTAAAAGTTAGTTGTAACCCCTAAGGCTCCTGATGAACACGGAAATCCCCTCGGGCACACGGCTTGTGTCCAACTATAAATTTTATTGTTCGTGTGTAACGCGCCAGCCCGGCTCCTCGATGCTTCGTGGCCTACATGCCATGCGCGGAATACACACATGCGGATGAGGGAAATGACAGAATGGCGGCGACGACGTTTGGTTTAGTGAGTGACGATTTTCGAGTGAAACCAAAAATAAAGTGTTTGTTTTATTATTCATGGTATAATTGAACCTTACCTGGTCCCCTTGCGGCTCCTCCAGCAGTAACCGAACTTGTCGTACCCGAGCGGCGCCTGCAGGTTGGCGTAGCGCCGTCCCCAGCCCAGCCGCGCCGCCGCGCCCTCGGGCAGCTCCTCCACGCACACCTCCCAGTACCAGCTGCCGCGGGACACGCCTGAACAGACACATAGCGAGTGTAAAAATACGATTCCTTACTTCGAAACCACATAAATTCCTTAGCTATTCCCGCCAATCTCGCGTGCAGTTCGCGCGGTTTCGTTCGTTGTGTCATAGAGAATACGGCCCCTGGTACGAAACAAACCTCTCTGGTTAAGGAGATATTGAAGTATCAAAGTTCTAACTTTTTTTAACTCCTGTACCCTTGCATTCACCATTAGTAGAATGTTTTGTGCGCATTACATTGCGCGCTGCTGTAAACAGCGATTTTTCACACCAAAAATGAAAGTCGTTTCCCAGCTACTTATAGTTTCCCAGCTACTTATAGTTTCCCAGCTACTTATAGTTTCCCAGCTACTTATAGTTTCCCAGCTACTTATAGTTTCCCAGCTACTTATAGTTTTTGCTCAATGTTTACTTACTTAGCCATTGCGTGAATGTAAGTACAGAATGCGTATTTTTATTCTTATATCACCATAGTAACTTCTTGAGGCTACATAGATTTTAATAGAAACGAAAGAATCTGCGCCAAATCGGTTTAACCAAATGCTGGTACAGACACAAAACGGTCAAACTCGTAACAACATTAAGTTTCAACGATTTGCTTTACATAATTATATTTCCGGTCTACGACACGGTACAGATATTTACCAGACGGATCTGATGACAAAACAGACCATGTTGGTAGCCTTTACATTCGGACAACGGGCGCCTGAATCCTATTCAAATTGAACGGCCAAGGCCGTTTCAATCTAAAATTCTAGATTCAAATTAGGATCCGGTTACTACCCGAGAACTAAACTAAATATAATTTCCTATTGAAATAATGAGATGCAATGCATCTACATTACGTTAAATCTAGGAAAATGAAATTTTTCCTCCATAAATATCGTATTAAGTATATTAAAGACAAAATAAAAATTGATTTTAAACACAATTTTTTTAATTTAATACAAGTCATAATTAGACAGCTCATTGTTTGAATAATTGATAGCACATGTCACTGGGCAAACCGACACACAACTAGCTCATTCATCGACATGCTATTTATAACCGTAACGTACTATCATACTGAATTTGTGATAATTATGGACTGGTGCTCACACAAGCGAGTATGTATGTTGTCAACAGGAATACTTTATCAGAATAATCGGAAAGCACTGGAGCCGCTTCGTTTTTACAAGCTGTATTATTAACTTGTTTCGTTCTTTTTTTTGGTTACTCTCGTTGTCATCCATTTTATATCCCTGCGGTCAAAACTGTAAAGTCTATCTATAATCAATCAACATCATTTTGGGGACAAAAAGATTGGGGATTTTGACAGTTCAACAACATTCATTGCGTTATTTACGTTATTGAGCAAATTTTTCGAACATCATCATCTGCCTAGCCTTTTCCCAACTATGTTGGGGTCGGCTTCCAGTCTAACCTGATGCAGCTGTATACCAGTATTTAAAATGGAGCTATCTGACCTCCACAACCAACACAAATTTTTCGAACATATGAAGCAATAAATTGGATTAGCAATATCTTACAAAATGATTCAGATCGTGATTTATAGTGTGTTACGCAATTAAGAGTCCGGGACATAAGGACCGGTATTACCAGGCGCGATCGGCTTGCTACTTCAACAAGAATATCTTACCATGCGTCGCCCGCACCATGCAGTATCCCTTGTCACCAGTCACAGCCAGTCTATCTTCAGATATCTTGAGCTGTGGCGCCCTGTCGTGCAGTGCTAGTAACACTATACCGGGACATAAGGACCGGTATAACCAGCCAGGAATCGGCTTTCCACTCCATTCGTTGCTTTCATCGAACTCCTAGATGAAATGTAAGATTTTATAGCAGTGGTAGAAGATAATTAAATGGTTTAGGTTTTATAATCAAAATTGCTGTCTAAAACTAAATCAAGTTGCCGTATTGTTCGGCTATGTGCTTATAATATAATGTCTAATCTTGCTGGGTGATGTCAATTTGCATATTTTTAAATGAATTTGGTAGAATGTATCTACGATATCACGGGAAAAAACGGCTTGAAATCTAAAGGCCAATTCCCGTAATTAAAAACGTTCAAAATCTAGTCGCAATCTCATCTCAGCTACAAATGTCAAAAACGTAGGGAAATTAGAGGTTTTTTTGACAGATTGAGACTGTGAACGTTCTTAAAATTACGAGAATTGCCCATCAGTTCATAGTGGACGAAGGTTAGTAGTGAAAATATGTCCAGCAGTGCATGAACTACTTAACAAGAAATTTTGGATGTTATAAAGTGGTTTTAATAGGTCTATTCTTTGTTTTTTGTCCTCACCTGTCGGAAAGGCGCATGCGGGTCAGGCTCTGCCAGTATGTACCGATACCCATCCTTATTGAAGGGATGTTCCGTGGGGTACCCATGTGACGGTAGCTTCAAGGCGCCCAGGTCAGCGGTGCGGCCCTTCTTGCCAACGGGGGCCCCGGTGTCAGCGGCCCCACCTACTGCAGGGCGACGCTTCCCCTGCCTGCCCTTTACGTTGCCCGCTAAAGGTACTGAAAGAAATGGAGTTTGTTGTCATGGAATCATCATCAAAAGCTGCATTATTCTACCTACTCCTGAGTAGGCCTCCTCCTCACTCGTACTTTCATTTAACGGATCAAAATAGTCTATTCAAATAATCGTTTTCAATGGATGTTATTAACGAATATCAACTTTATGCTGTAACTATAAGTTAAGTTGATTTCAGAATTATTATAGACTATAAAAGTCATAAAAATGTTTGAAGTTGTAACACAAACTAAACTTTATGTGTGGGTAGTAAAGTTTTATTTGTTTACATGTTTGGAAAGTAAATCGGGAACGCAGTTTAAAATAAAATCGGTTGCATTGCAAGGTTTTAGTTTTTAGTACCTAAGTCAAAGTTCTTTCCTCTTTACAAGAAATCTCTTAAATAGCTTTTTATTTTGTGATAAAAATACTTTTATTTGTAACTATCGCTGTTTTAAATACAAGCTACTTACAGCTAATTAGGACTAAACTCGAAAATGATGACCAGAAAACAGATATCACAATGGTTTCTAAAAATACGAAAACAAAGCAGACCCGTCCTAGTTGGGTAGCGGGATCGTCCGAAAGGGTTACCGCTGCCCCGGAACATAAAGGGCTAAGGAAGGAACACGGGTGGGTTTTAGTCAGTAAGAGTCTGACACTCCCTTCCGCTCCACCCAGAGCGGGAGGAGTCATTAGATGATTTCCCATCAAAAAAAGAAAAAACCGTCCTAGTTCCCAAACGATAATATGTTAATTTGGTATATTTGTAGAATGTGCTAATCAAATACGCAGTCTGATACAAAAACAACCACGTGGAACAATAAAAAAACAAATACATTTTTAATAGCGCAAATTACGTGGGCGTTGTAAGAAAATTAGCACAGCTCATAACGTCGTAACGTTGCAATTAGTCAGAGCGGTTAGGTACTAAAGCAGATTTAATGGCTTGTGTATTAATATGGTGACACAATTCCTATTATTGTAGCTCTGGTAGATAACTTACAATGAAAGTTACCCTCCTTCGTGTAAGTCATCAAAAAATACATAAAGTTAACGTACCTATCCGCGAATATTAATGGTCGTAAGACAGACAACGATGAGGGGGGTTGGCAATTCACGCCGCAGTGTACAGCGATTTGAAGTGGGGGCAATAACTTCCCAGTCGCCACCCGGTGGCAACTGGGAAGTTTATTCTCGATTGCCACCTGATGGCAATCCATGTGGGGCGACTGGGAATATTCGCCTATCAGGGCATAAATAGATAGATAGAAATAATACTCTTTTTGTATTACACCATATCACAAGAACAACGAAAATCAAAATAAAGCCTACTATACACATGCCTTTTTTTTCACCGTGGACGCGCGTAAGTATTCGCGCAATAATCGCAGCTAGTGAAGCACACACACACAAAGCTAGGTAAGTACAGACGCCAGCACATCAAGCTACCCGAAACTGTCAAATTTTCCCAATCAACTTTGAACCTAATACTTTAGCAATAAAGTTGAAAATCTATTAAAGAAACTTGACAGATTGTAGTAGCTTGATGTGCTGGCGTCTGTACAACTATTTGTAGCCTATACAATATTTGTTGAGTTCGAATGGGGATTTATTTGCACAGCCTGCTGTTTGCTATTCATACGTATGCAATTCCCAAAATACATTTCGGATTAAACTGGAAACAACTCAATAAGATGGCGTCATAATACAGGCTGGATGATTTTTGAGAAGGGGCAGCAAGGGCAGGTAACTCACCAACCGTAGCTATAGGAAAACGGTCTTGGGAGACTAACCTTAAATTTTTGAGAAATTTTGATCTGGATTCACATATTTAGAAATAATTGTATACAGTCAGCAAGAAAATGGGCAATTTTCAGAAAAACTTTTTTGATGTTGGAAATCGCAAAAAACCTCTCCCATACATTTCGTAGAAAATGAGATTCCATATTATTTTTTTATGATGAAAAGACTGACTGCTACAACGAAAACTGGCCGAAAATAATGAAATAAAAATTAAACTATAAGAGCTTATGAAGAAAAAGGTTTGTAATTACTAGGCAGTGCTTACACGGGCCTATTTGTAAGGCTTTTATGATCCAGACAAACAACATTATGGAAAACTGCTAAAAAACGAGAAACATGGCAGGCTAATGTTATGGTATCGTGTAAAGAAATGTGTTCTGTCAAATGTAAACTTAATGGGATAGGGTTGCTTACGACGTTTTTTAAATAAAAGGGCAATAAAAATTAAAAATAGTACTTTTTTTAATGTTATTCTATTGTTTCAGATATTTAGTGGATGCTTATTAATTATTTTCACTGTAGACTAACGTTTTCCTATCACTGATGAGTAAGGCGTATTAAGCTATCATGTGATTAAAATTCGCTCCTCCATTTCGACGCAAGTTTAAACTAGAACAGAATGGCCAAAGGAAAGTGACATGTAAATGTGGTGAAGTCATAGGGTAAACATCGTGACCTCATTCCTCTTCGCTGCAAAACGTCTACTAATATAATCTATCCGTGTAGGTATCACAACTATCGCGTGCCTGCCTTCAAAATGGCCACAAAATGTGGCTCTTCCATTTGCTTATATGCCCAAGAGTGCAGTTATTTCCATTGCTCTTGATCAAGTCGTAAAGTCCATTTTCCAGTGTCCATATGCCAGAAAAATATCTTCGAAAAAGTGCTAATGTTCCCGAAATGCAGGCAATTTTTATGTTGTTTGTAGGTATTAGGTAACTCGGTTTTATTCCTTTGATGTTCGTAGATGGGTTGGGCAAGGACACAACATGCGTGTAGTCACGGTAACGCTTTCTAAGAAAAGCTTCGACGTAGTTAAGTATTTATTGTCCCTTGAAGGGCTTGATGGGACAATTGATAATATTTACTAGAGTTTTATTCCTAAAAATAATATTATGATAAAAAGTACTAAGGAAAGCTGCATAGGCAGAGCGGCTGCTACACAAAATATATCGACTGCGCTATTTCTATCTTTTTCGAAGAAAACCTACTGTAGTTTCATTGCAGTCATTAAAAACTTACGACGTCAATGAATTCTAGCAACACGGTTATCTAGACTTGAAACACATACGACAACATTGCTCGTTAAAATAGAAAATTTCGACATACATTTTCCGCAATGGACACCAAATATTTATAGTGAAACGCTAAAGATAACGGTTGTGGCTTGGCCACGCTTTTAATTTCCTTATTAAACTGGGTTTGATACCAGGAAAAAACGTTTATGGTGGTCATTAACTATTTTACAACGAGCGACTATTCGATATACAACAGCTAAAACGACTGCAGTTTTATTGCAAAGACGACGAACAAACCTAATTGAATAAACGAATAAAGAGGCACCTATTATACCACGCCAGACATACCAATCGTATAACTGCAGGAAACAATTATTTATGCAATAGGATGTTAACACCATACCAAATAGCCATTATAATACATAACTAAAATCAATTGAAATCTTAACTTACTATCCATGTCGTCAGCACCGATAACTGGACTAACTGACAAATATATTTAAGTAATGCAAGTGTTGATAAGATAAAGAACACGTATCGAGACGAACCTACGCGCGATTACATCGGGGTCCTACGTGACAAACAACACAACAATGTGGAACGCTGAACATAAACAACCCACCAACATCATACAAGGAATAAAAATAGTTTTAGCCTTATACGTACGTTACTTTAACGAGATAAAAACGCGACGCCAATACATACCTTGTTACCTACATATAAGTAAACATTTGTTCAAGGCAAATTACGATTCTGATAACAGATAGCCGTGTAAACTAATTATGTATGCACATAACATTCTAAGGAGGTGTAACAGTGAATTTGAGAAGAAAGAAAAAAATAATCGGACTTAACTCACCAGCCATAAAGTTCAAGGTGATTATGAAGTGAACTATTTAAATCTAAAATCAATAGAGGAGAAATCGCGCGGCTAACGCGACGGTCCTATGTGTACTTATCGGCGAATATACGGCCACACTAACGTAGAATATAGTGTTTTAATGCGGCCGCTGTGTGCGTCGTGAAGTTCTGTTTACATACACCAATGCATAAAGAACAATGTCATTATTCAATAACATGTCTTTGTGGTTGACTCTACTAACAATTCTATGTATGCAACGCGCGAGATACGTGTACGTTTTTCAGTGTTTTGGATCGTTTCCAAAGCGACATATCAGTCGGTCAATTATGGTGTTTATGCCACTCAACAATTTCCAACTTGACGTTATTTTATTCAGGTCAGATTAGTAGGTCGCGCTTGTCATAATCTTATTTCCTGCGAGTGCTAGATTAATTCCTTATTGTAGTTGGTTAAATTGATGATTTATTAAAATAACAACCATTATTTTATTATGTCTTTAATATTTGATTGGCTAAACAGGGTCGTCGTCTTAGGGAATTATCATTGGGTTGTTATCATACAATTGAATCTTCATAATATCAACTTTATAAGAGCATGCTTCCTCTTTAAACTTATTTTAATAATATAATCGGCCGTGACAACCGCTTTGCATAATAATTATTGTACAGCAGGTATTGTTATTGTTGTCTGGGAATATCGGAAACAATAATAAAAATATAATATTTTATTTTATTCACAATACCTTTGATGCTTCAACCATTCAGTTCATTTTTGCACCTTTTCTGCGTATATTTGTTTATTTTATTTGGCGAAAAAATGTTTTTAGCAAATTTTTTTTTTTAGCTAATATGTTATTAGTTTTTTTTTTTTATCGTAACAGTCGTTCTCCAGATAAAGTGCAACGAAATGTTGATTTAATGGATAAATTATTATCGACCGCGGACGAGAAATCAAACAAACTCGAGCAAACTACATAATAATAATAGATTTGCACGAATTTGTGAAAAATCATATTTCCAAATTAGTTTGCAGAAATAAGTACTTAGCCTTAATATGACTTAGTACTATTAGTAGTAAGGCAGTACGCGCATTGACGTGGATTTGCGGACACCAGCCCGTATTACCTAGTAGTAATATGATTTAGTACAGTTTATTTCTGCACACCAATATATCATATTGGTGCAAACTAAATGAGAATAGCCCACATATTAGTAAAAATATTAGCATAAATAAAACTTACCGGTAGCTATGCCCATATCAGTAACCTTGAGCTGCCCCTGCTTGATCATAGCTTCATAATTAGGCTTGATAGCCGTCAATTCCATGTTATATAACCCAAACATTGGTCCTTGATTAGCGTCTTCTTCGTAGGTGAATAGTACTTGGATGTCCTTAATGAGGGCCCGCTGCACTGTCGCGTACCAGGATTGGGTTACTCTGAGAAATTAACTTTATGTTAGTAAAAGATAACTGAGTATGTAAATGTTGTTATGGGTCTTCTAGTGTTCTCGAGTCTAAGCCATCAATATAAGTAGGCAGACCAGGGAGATTTAAAAAAAACTAAAATGTTAAATAAAATACGCATTTTAAAGAATAATAAATAAGGATTATATTCTACACCTTAATATTTATTTCTTATTCACAAAAAAACACCTTTCCTCTCCTTTTCTTGTAAATTCTTGAAATTGACAACTTCATATTGTTTTTCTTTTTCATTTTTGAAAAGTTGTGAGCTGCCAGTATCATTAACTTGAGTTGTTTAAAACTTTTTCCTCTTACTTTTTGGGGGCAATTTGGCCTCCTAATCATTTAATCAACACACCTCTTGTTTTAGATCTTGTTTATGTTTAGTTTAGGTTTTTTTAGGGCTACAACTAACTTTTAGATAATTAAAATATTACCTAAGTATATATCAAGGTTTAGTACTTGCATAGGTAAAATCTATTTGTGGTAAAATCAGTTTCAACATATTTTACCTCTTTATAATATTAGTATAGACTAAAATATGTTTGTTTATAAGTTTGTATGTAGAGGGTAATCTCTGGAGATTAAGAATTGGGCTTTATAAATTCTTATTGCATTTATAAAGCCCAATTCTTGAGGACTAGGACCCTGAGGAGCCGAGCAAAAAGAAAAAGTCAGAAAGGATGCTAAGCGAAAACGAAGTACTAGCGCAGGCAGGCAAAGCAATACGACAGGTTAGGTGGGGGAACAACAAATGTCATGCTATGAAGTTGAGGGCCGAAGCTAGATTTTAATATTTAGATTTTACAAATTAAATCGAAAGCACTAGGAAGTGGCGAAGGGCGGGCGTTTTGGGGGACTGTCTTTTGTAATTTTGATGTTCGAAAAGTGCTGATTCTCAGCCTAGTTTGAAGAAATGACTTTTGATTTTGAAATCTAACTAAACCATTTATTTCTGAATAACAGGTCCAAAAATATTGTCAGCCTGGAACCCTGGAAGGGACTAGATAAGACACCCAGAACCGAGTGCATAGTGCTTCAGCAAACAGATTTGACCAACTATACCTAGTTGGTCAAATCTGTTCCAGAACACCTAGTACACTGTTTATGATAATAATTATGTTACCTTCTTGGCATAGTAGTCATGGCTTCCCAGTACTGGTCTATGTATGGTATGATCTCCCGGTCCTTGCTAAACAGAAGTCTGTTACTGCCTTCCTTTACAGTCTCCTGCTTTAAGTTCGCTATAGCTGTTAGACACATCTGAGGGAACGCTGTGAACAAAAAGATAATTGACTGGTTGAAATAGGAATCACCATCACAGTCTGTCAGATAAGTATGCTAATTATGGACTTTTGAAAAGCGTCAAAAATCTGTTTGTACTGTATACAGAACATCTTCATGCAATCAAATAATGTTTTGCAATCTTAAATGAAATAAAATTGTTTATTCCTAGGAAAAACCTAATTTAATTAATTAATTAAGTACCAATTTAATAGGTATAATATTTATATTATAATACACAGATGTAATACTGCACTTCACTATCTTATGCAGTTCGGTCAGTGGGTTGTTGTGAAGGTCAAATAAGTTTCATTGAATGACCCCTATGCGTGACTTAGAAGAAAAAGGATTATTTTTACATAAATTAAACGATAAATACGTCATAGTAGTCAGTTACTCACGAGCCTGGTTCTTCTTGAATGTTTCAAGTCCAGTTGGAGAGCAGTTCTTGCAAATAAACAAATAGTTTGTCATGAATGGTACCAACTTCCCTAGTTGGTAACCAATGCATGATTCGTGAAACCATCGATTGCAAGAAGCACACAGCAACTCCGCTATGTTCAGATTTCGATCTTTCCCGCTAAAAATGATAAAAAGGTTATTCATGGAACTCTTTTGGAATTCGAAAAAAAAAAGTAAAACAATAAGGTTACTCACCAGTAGCAATTTCCTTGAGATTCGTTAGAGGTTTTATTCGATTTATTTCTTTCTGCATTGTCCCCCGGCTTTTGAGATTCCGATTGATTGTTGTGAGCATTGTTGGAACCAGTATCTAACTCAGAGGATTTCTTGTATGATTCCGCCGTTGCTGACGACATTTTCAATAATTAGTGGCTTTATCGATCGAAATAGATAAACTCACTCACATTTTATGAATTCAACAGTAAAGTTTCCAAAATAAATAAAATACGAAACTACGGGAACAACAGTGAGCAAGGTAGTGTTTCTTGTTGTAATGTAAAATATAACACCCCAATAAAAATGATAAATCAAACAATACTATTTGATGGCGCTAGTGTAGCGCGCAAATACATGAGACAGAAAGAGACAAATATGTAATTTGACATAAAGACTGGACTATTGTATTTAGAAGAATAAAGTCCGTTCAGAAATCAACCGATGTAGACTTTTGCAAAAAAAGTAATGTTGTAGAAATGAATTTATTTTATTTTCTATATAACAAACTTTACCATCAAGGAAGTTAATATACACTCTTGTTTATTGGAAAAATAATTACTATTTTAAGTAAAAAGAAAATAGTTTCTGCAACGACAAAACATAACTGAATTTTGGTAGCTTCGTGACTTCGTCTGTGTGTGTTGTGTTTGTTGTGTGTCTGTCATCTTTGAAAAATCAACAACGGTTGTCGTGGTTACAGATTTGTTTTTATCAGAAAGAATATAAGTTGTAACAAAACAATTTGCTGAATTTAAGTTATTTTAATTAGAATATCTATAATGGATTCAGTCACGAGCACAGATAACGTATGTATGGACATAAAGATGACTCAAGAGAACATGTTACTTGAGATTATCAGGGAAGTTTGTGGTGAAAATAACAAATTGTCTGATAAACTGAAGGGCAAAGTCAACAGGATTATCGCTGACTGCGACCTCTCGTATTATTCGAGTCTGCACAGGCTGAGCACAGGGGATGAGAGCACTGCTACTGTGCTAGGTAAGAATTTGCAATCTTACCTATAACTAACACATGTAAGTATGTATGTATTGCTGAGCGATTCTTTTTAAATATTGTGTATGAAAAATGGGCTAAGAGAATCACCGATAGGGTCTCACTAAACTCACGACGCCATTGCAGCATGCCGAGACGAAGATGCCTAGTCCAGGCACTAGCAAAAGACTGAATTGTGTGGAAAAGGAAGTGGGAGGCCTGCAGTGAGACAATACAGGCTAGATATATTATATTATTGTGTATGCCTAATGCTATGTATGAGCCTATGAGCCACCCAGAACCATTCTATGGTAGATTTTGGACACAAATCTTTGCCACATTTGTTTTAGCAAATGTCCATGAACATAACATGACAAGCTTTAGATTGATTGCAGTATTGTTATAAAAGAAAGTCTAAATAAAAGAGTGTCAGAATAATAGGTCATACTGTGCTATAAACATTAGCAAGCTAAGAAGATCATTAATCTTAAACATATTGATTGCTTGTATACAACATTTAAATTTGTTCCAGGATTCATGCACCAATCTGCAGCTGAGCTAACATTTGATGAGCAAACAGAATTTAATCAGGCAGTACTGCAAAAAATACAAACCAAGCTGCCAGCATTTACGTCAGAGCTAGAGCACCTAAAACAGTCAACGAGCAGTAAGAAACCTCAAAATGATGAGAAGAAGGAACTTCAGGTTTTAAATTATTATTTTACTAGCTGCACCCGCAGTTTTACCCGCATAAGTGTCGATCCCATGGGAATGTCGGGATAAAAAGTAGCCTATATGTTAATCCTGGGTGTCAGCTACCCCCATACAAAATTTTATCAAAATTGGTCCATCAGTTTAAGCGTGAAGAAGTAACAAACATATAAACACACACACATACAAACTTTCGCCTTATAATATTAGTGTGATTTTTTTGTTGCTTATCCTTAGCAACTCTATGGCATAGGTTTTTTATAATTCTTTTTTTTTTTAATCTTACTTTCAGGCCAGTATTGATAACAAACTGACCACTCTTGAAGAACAAGAGAGTGAGAAGGTAGAGCTGATGATGGAGTGGCTCAACCATAGGCTTCGGGATGTGACAAAGTTCAGCCATGATTCAAGTGAATTGTTGACTTTGAAGACGAAGATCCTGGATTACAAATCAAAGTGAGTATTTAAAACTAGCCTTTCATTTTTTTTTTCCCCAAGGTTGATAAACAGTGACTGAGGATTGCATTAAGGGGTTGATTGCCGTAATTACAGAAATAAAAGAAAAGCCAGTGTGTCTTGCGTGGATCCACATTCTGGCATCATCATTTGCCTGCCTATTCCCAACTATGTTGGGGACGGCTTCCAGTCTAACTGGATGCAACTGAATACCAGTATTTTACATGGAGTGACTGCCTATCTGACCTCCACAACCTGTATGTTACATTCCTGGGTAATCCGATACCCCTTGGTGAGACTGGTTTTCAGACATTCGGGCTTCTGACGACCCATAACCACTGTCAAAGATCCAAGAATGACAGGGGATCAACGGCTTAACATGCTATCCAAGGCACAGAGGGGTCTCGGGATGTAAAGATGGTCACCCATCCACGGACCAACCGCGACAAGCTTAGCTTAACCTCATCATGATGATGTGATCATGAAGGGATTTAATAAAAATGTACTATGTGACAACTATTTAGCTTCATACAAATCATTAAGACTAGAGCTAATGACAGTTGTCTTCTTCATTAAGATCATGGTGTAATGAATATTATCTTTTGTTGATGTTGGACCATGATCTATGCTCTCAAAATAGGGTCAGCTAATGCAATTGTTCCAAAAAAAATCCCTTTAATAAAGTTTTCATTCTTCTACAAAATTATTTAATTAATGAGGTATTTCCTCAATCTATTTTTAATTTTGATCGACTAGTTTTTTTTAGAGTCACTTGTTGCGCTATCTATTTTAACAGGCGCTTAAAGATTATAAAAATGAAAAAAATAACAAAAATTTTGACTCTCAAGATAAAATCAAAAGGCTATTCAAACTAGGCTGAGAATCAGCACTTTTTGAACGTCAAAATTACATAAGACAGCCCCCTAAAACGCCAGCTCTTCACTTCCTAGTGCTTTAACATCGAAGAAGTGGCGCAACAAACTCCTATGCAGCACAGCTGTCTGTACAGAACTTGACTATATACAATAGTAAGTAAGTAATAAACATTACGAAACAAAAAAAAAATTAAATAAAACTATCTTATTTTTTGCCAATGTATAACTCTGCCCGAATTACCTACTTCAAATAAAAATATGCTTGGAAGTGAGACACAGTAGGTAAATAAAGTCGATTATTACATTAAACCAAATGTTTTCTTTTCAGAATTCTTCACCTACAAATCCTGCAGAACATCTTTACTGAAACAAACCAGTCTATAAAAGCGTACAGTGAAATGCACAAGGACATGAAAGACTCCATCAAAGAAACGGAGCAGAGGATCAAACACTTTAGGAATATTATTGATAGTGATGCATAATTTAACACACGTGTCCATCACAGATTTATGTACTATCGAATTCAGCATCCTCCTGCCCTCATCCCTATTTGTTTGAGTATCTACTAGCGAATTAAGTTTTTGAGGATCAATATTACACTTACACCTAGTTTGTGAAACAGTTAAGTATGCATACACACGAGCGGCATGCGTCAACGGCAGAGGCTCTGTAGCTGTCGACAAATCAAATCAAATAATTTATTTTTTGCCAACATGGGTAGGGGTATAGATGTTATACATGTTTTGATAATGTTCTCCATGCTCTGCCGTCACTTGGGCATGCAAAATTTACACATAATTTACAACCTACTATCAAAATACCATGGTGAATAACAATAAATATTACAGAATTATTAAATTGGAAAATCATTTGAACCACTCCTCGATGGTCGTGAGTAGGAGTACGGTGCTCAAATACACGAGCGGCACGTTGTCGACGGCAGCTACCGACGCGTCGACGACCGCAGCTGCCTCTGCTGTTGACGCGTGCTGCTCGTGTGTATGCATACTATGTTCGACGGTATAAGGTATGAGAAAGAGCCTAATGTACGACTTGTAAGAGGATTTTCATATTTTTAACAGGAAAAACGTTGCAGATAGTTTATTCCTCTGAAAATGTTTTAGATATCTTTAGAAATATCTACTTGTAAAACCTACTTGGTTAGTTGGTAGGAGATTCTTGTATCTGGGTGTAGTTCCCAGTGTTAGAATTTCTCATTATATTATTTTCCCAGTGACCCTGATTTCATTTGAGTTTTTACAAAGTTCGATAAGAAATAACTTGTTCAATTGTGAATGTCCTAAGTACCTACTTCCGAACTAGTTTGCTACATATTAGTAATCTGTGTCCCGAACTACTAAATCGAGCCTTCTTACACTTTTTGAACTTTTTACAAAACGGTAATGAATTCAAATTCGGAACAATGACGACACCAAAATGATGGCCAGTATGTCGACTTCGAAACTGCATTAAAAACTTTTTCTTAGACTCATCATTATTTTGATGTTTTACGCCTCTAAACCTCATATGGAATCACACGGTGGCTCGATTTAGGAGTCCGGAAGTCCTGCAAAGACAGGTAGGTAGAGTTATGTTGTTTTTGTTAACTGTTCTTTCTATTATTATTCGTAATAAACGTTGTTTATTAATTATTTACCTAATTAATTTTCTGTTTTCTTGTCTTCCCTGTTGGCTTTCTTTTGTGAGCCCCTGTCATCTGTTACCAGCCACTTCGAAATTCATTCAGGTGCAGTGTGCTTTGTCACTATAGCCTGAAGGGTTAGCGCTTAGGATGCTACAGTATTTTAATCTCACGAAGTGACGCGCTTTACTTGTGGTAACCACTGTACAAACACGCTGTGAATGTGTGCGTTAAAACGAGTAGCGTCAGCACATGACACACACACACACTTCCCCATTCGCCTTCGCCATTGTCCCTGACGGTACCGCGGCGAGAACTCCTGCACTTATACACACGTTCACAGCCTGTTTGTACACTTGGTAACCACAAACAATCCGCGCGTCGCTTCATGAGATAAAAATACTGTACTTAATTTGTTTTTCATAGTCAAGAGCCACCCTTTACGTTTTAATAGGAACAACCGCTACAAGGTTTTTCAAGGACGCGTGGCCAAAATCGGAACTAACGCCGCCATCTTTCTTTGTCATTAAGGACAATTTCTGTGTCTTCAGACGCCACAAGATCATTGTACCACTTAGTTGACGGCTCATTAAAATCAGTGGCTAAGTATTGGTTTTCGCGCCTGAACGGCTCTTATATTTGCAGTCAACTCAGCCGATCACAGTCCACAGCAAGTGGCTTGTGGAAAGGCATGTGTCCAATTTGTCCAACAGGGCTTTCCAATGTTTTTATACAAGCCACATTATTTGTCCACCTTCTGCATCCAGTTTGTCTCGGCCTTTTGTTTTTAGTGCCTAGGTAAGTACTTACCTTAAGTTTGTAAGTCAATCGAAAACCTAATCCATAGAAATCCCACGAGAAGTCGATTATAATTAACTAGCAGCGCCCCGCGATTTCACCCGCACATGTTTCGATCAAGTGGGAATATCGGGATAAAACTATCCTATGTCCTTTTCCGGGACTCAAACTATAATATCTCTATACCAAATTTCATCTAAATCGGTTCAGCGGTTTCAGCG
Organism: Hydraecia micacea; assembly: GCA_914767645.1. Taxonomy (NCBI): domain Eukaryota; kingdom Metazoa; phylum Arthropoda; class Insecta; order Lepidoptera; family Noctuidae; genus Hydraecia; species Hydraecia micacea. The sequence goes on along the minus strand of OU611783.1, from coordinate 3,539,724 downwards.
TGAAGAGGTAACAGACAGACAGACACACTTTCGCATTTATAATAATAGTATGGATGTCCTCGTCTTATCAGCGACTGACATCTGTAGATCTACTTACCACAAAGTGCAAAGTCGACGGCCGTCTAAGCGTGACGCTGGCAGAATAGTCGACATAGGATCAATTGCAAAAAAAAACATGTTTATCTACCAACCTACCCACAAAACAAACAATTTTCGCAAATAAATATTATTTTTAAACCAAACTCGTATCGTATGATTCATAAAAATATGTGGTCAATGGCATTTTATCTCTGTTTTACGCCCAGTTATAAGGAAAATACCTACGTAATAAAAAAATAACATGTCATGAGACCACGGTTGCGGGAAAATGAACTATGAAAATCAGTCGACGGATTACTAAAACAAAATTGGTCAACAGAAGCTGACATTGAGAATTAGATCGTATTTGTCTTATAATTCAGTCTTAAGTTAGATGTCGTGACGAGTGCCCGTGCCAATGAGTCGGTCAGTGATAACGCAAACTTAAATAAAAATGCTGGAACATATTGCTTATATCATGGAAATAGTGACTAAACTCTTCAGGTAAGATCGTGCATTTATTTATTTTGTCTATATTTGGTAAATATCTACATTTTATTTAAATATTTTTCTGTGAAGGTTAAATCTTTATGGTCATTGTTAATAGTATGTAAACAGCGGAAATAATTTTGCTTCCAGTTATAGCTGTTAGATAAACATGATTGTATGTATATAGATATTACCGCCAGTATATTATATATATAAACATTAACTATCATAAATAACATTAATTATAAGGAATAATATTGCTTGTAACAACCTTGCAAACTTGAAGTTAATCAACAGATCTCTTATTAGTATAAAAATAAGACACAAACAAGTCCAACAAACTAATTTAGGAAGTGTATTTAAATCTCAAAGGGTGAAGAACTTTTCTCCCAATAAAATCCTAGCAATATCACAGTCGTATAAAAATATACCTACAACTGGAAATATGTGTTTCTAATGTAACTATTGAATGTGTACCTATAAAAGGTCCCCCATACAGTTTGAAAACATGTCAAGGAAGTAACAATTACTCTCGTTTGATAGTTTCTCAATCTTTCAATGGTCTGTGTGACAATTCACAACAATAGAAAATTGTAGGTGGGTAGTTATAAACTGTTTTAGTTTCCTACCATCCAGTTTTTTATTTACTAATAAAACATCACAACTACAGTGATAGGTGATACTTTTAGAAAATTAAGAGAGTTTAGCACTTGCTAAAGTTGCTAAGATTAGATTATTAACTACCTACCTACTTACATAGGTTATTTTATTAAGCATCAATTAATTAGAAACGAAAAGAAAGGCTACGAAAATCGTGTCCTTTTTTACAAGTTAGGCCCAAGCCAAATTGATGGTGTTTTGCAATGTGGCGACGACAATAATAATTAAACTAAGTATTGGATATATTTGGTTGAATTTTTGTATGCTGACTGGGAATGTTATTAGATATACTTAGTTATTTTTTATTATGTCAATGTTTCTAGTGAATAAGTCGTTGTTGTACCTTTCAAATAAAATAAAATAAATAAATAAATATACTTACGCGGTTTACTGTCGTATTGTCGTCTCCATCTTGTATAGGTACCGACGCCAGCACATCAAGCTACTACAATCTGTCAAATTTCATTATTAGATTTTCAACTTTATGTCTAAAGCATAAAGTTCAAAGTTGATTGGGAAAATTTGACAGAATTTCTGTTTTTACATCACCCATTTTACATTACACATTTTTTATCCGTTTTGTCTATTTTATGTAAGCTGCTGGTGATGTACCTACATGTACAGACGCCAGCACATCAAGCTACTACAATCTGTCAAAATTATTTAAAAGACTTCAACTTTATCGCTAAAGGATTAGGTTCAAAGTTGATTTTTTTTGGCAATCATATCTCTTGGTTGGCAATCATATCTCTTGGTTTTAGTAGATTTTTATATTTTGTTTATCCTTTTGATACATCCTTATTTTGTAAATGTGAGGACTTTGTAAGCCTTGTAGACTAGATCTGTAGACCATTTTTTATTTTTATCAAGTACCTGGTACTTGTTGACAGGCCTACGCTGTCCTCCCATACCTACTGTAACTCGAAAACATTGTAAAAGCCAATTATTTTTAAAAGAGTAACCATGGAGTTTCTTGCCGGTTCTTCTCCATAGGAAACGACCAATTGGAACCGTGCACCTAGCTTCTGACGTTTCATAAGTGCCCATGTTGGTTTATGTGAAATAAAAATATTTTGATTTGATTTGATTTGATTGGGAAAATTTGATAGTTTCGGATAACTTGATGTGCTGGCGTCTGTATAGTCAACAAACGTAACAATTCTGATTTGTAGCATTATTTGAAATAAATATCAAATGCTGATAGTGTAAAATCGAACTTATGGACTTTTTGGACTTATCATGTATATAGATAAGTATTCCAGACACAACAGATACGTAATGTATAGCCTATACGACTACAAAATAACAACCCAGAGGCACCGTAGCACCATTATAAAAGCGTAGCACATAGTGTGAACATGCTGGTCAGATCGTTATTTCTATTAGTTTTAATCATGGTCAATTTGTTCTCGTCTAATTTGTATGACACTAGCTGGAAAGAGTCTATACCTAATCTTGTTTTTATGCCATTAGACGGCTTTACTGTAGGACATGGAATGTTATTTACTCAGCCTATCGCTGACTGTTGGTTATGGACTTACAAGCTACTGCCCGCCGCCGTTTCACCCGTAGGTACCTACTTACAGTACCTACTTACGTTATTGATTAAAAACATTTATGTTTGGTGGAGGGAGCTTATGGCTAAGTAATACCAGCAGCATGGGTCGATCGATCAGGTTAAGCTACACTTGCCGCGGTTGGTCCGTGGATGGGTGACCATCTTTACATACCAAGACCCCTCCGTGCCTCGGAAAGCACGTTAAGCCGTTGGTCCCGGCTGTCATTCGTGGATCTTTGACATTCGTTATGAGTCGTCAAAAGCCCGAAAGTCTGACAACCAGTCTTTCCAAGGGGTTTCGTATTACCCAGTAAGTGGGTTGTGGAGGTCAGATAGGCACTCGCTCCATGTAAAATACTGGTACTCAGCTGCATCCGGTTAAGACTGGAGGCCGACCACAACGTAGTTGGGAAAAGGCTAGGCAGATGATTTAGGTTTGGTGTTGTTGAGTTTTTTTTTAATTCTAAGAAACTATCCCTGAACAGCCAATTATACCTACCTAAATAAGCCTTTTGCAGCAAAGTCAGCAATGAACGCAGACAGCAATGTTTTTATTTATCTCCGCTCTCGGATCTCTTTATAACTACCTATCTAGTTTACCTTGGTCAATAGGATGATATTCATTGCCTTGTCGCACTCGTGAGTCGTGTAGACATCTCTACTCTTTTAATTCTGAGGGAATTTTATTCGTTCAACACTATGGTGTTTAAAAATATAGATGGATTAAACCCCTTACTAATAAACGTTATTAGGTATAGGGTCTTTACAGTTACACAACGCTTTGTCTTCTTCTTTCGAAAGTCAAATTACTGATGAGTGATGACTGAAAGAGAGAAATCGGTGTGTTTTTCATTCATCTGATATAATACGTTTATTAGTAAAGGGGTAAATATTTTGTTGATCAAAAATCTTGTTGTCGACAGCATGTGATAGTTTTTTTAGGCCCAACCAGCCCCAAAGAAAGTTATGGCCCATCCTGAACCTTTAGGACACACAGATCGACCTGCATAGATTTGGAAACATTCTTCATAGATTATCGGCATCCGTTTACCTAAGTACATTTCGTAACTTGGCCCCAATAACACACCTGATAACATATCGGAGGTACATACCTTTACTTCGTACCTACTTTCTTACACGTGGATTATAATAGTGCAAGGTTCATGACTGATAAGTAGTTTTATTAGGTCGACTATCAGTTACCTAATCGCATTTAACTTTGAAGGGAAATTCCGTCTTCGATTCCTTTCCTCCTGAGAAAGAGGACTTATTTTACCGACAAAAACTCCAAGGTCTGTTTTTCTTTTTTACTCTCTTTATAAGCCTAGGCTAACTCTGCTCTCATCAGCTTTCTTGACCTGGAAAAGAATGCCGTCCATCTTACATTTAAAAATTTAATTCTTAAAAAAAAAAGGTAGGTCTACGAACTACGCGGGAGTCCTGTATATAGCAAAACTCGCGATCATAGGCTGTTTTCCATCTAATCTACTGCAAAGGCCTCCGTCTGCCTTTTCCACAAAATTCTGTCTTTTGCTAATACCGGCCAGTCATTTCGCTAGGAGTCTAGCTCATCTCGCCACCTTCACCTTGGCCTGCCGCGATGTCGTCGTGAATTTGGAGCCGAAGCAGTGGTTCCATGTGTAGCAATATATCCTTTTAATTCCTATGACCATTAATTGCATGCAGTGTTTAGTAGGTAAGAGGCTCCCGTAAGGGTACCTAAGCTAGCTATATGACCTCTTGCTTCGTTGGTATTGGACTTGGACATTATCGGAGAGTAGGTAATTAGGTAAATCACATCACACTTCAAGTCTATACGTGCCGTGCCGTAGGTAATTACCTACTATTATGGTAACTACTGTCCGCCCTGGTGATTCTTGTAGTTAGTTGTTACTGAGATATGCTTGCACTGGAAAGGTCCTTAAAACACCATTTCATACACGGACCTACATAGTTCTCACATGCTCTGACTATGATTATGTCTGGACTTTAAAAAGAGACTTTGACTCCTGAGTTTGTTTCGCCATTTTTTCTCAGGGGTAGTCGGATAGGAAATGTCGACTCGCATCTAGCTTATTTTATAACATGACGGGTAAAAGTCATGCCGATATCATCTTTACAGAATAAACAATTTCATTACCATATAAAACCGTAGGTATCACCAGTTTTGTGCCTCCTTATCCCTGAATTCCTGACGCATCTGACATATCATCGTCTCTCACCTGCCCTTATCCGGTGCGACATATCTTTTTACTTCTCAGTTAGTCACCACCATCCTCACCATATCATCATTCACACAGTCCATGCATCGTTTCTTTGGTCTTACCCTACTCATAGATATAGACATTCATATTCAAAACTTTCTTAACGTCATTTTCCGCATTCCTCCGTATCACATGCCCAATCATGACAACCAATCTCCACATAACTTTTCAGTTACCGGTGTCACTTTCAGTCTCAGACTTCCTCTTGTGTACTCATTTCTTATTCTATCCATTCGTCCACATATCCCTCTTAGCACAGCACGCATCTGACACAAATCTGTCCTCTTCTAAATAGCGTGATTGTTATGTATAAATATTCTGTAGGTCAAAAGTACAAAACTGCATTAAAGTAACTAAATACATCATTGTGTGTTATCAACTTATCACTGTTTATGCATTTTATGACTAACAAAGTAAAGATAATCATAAAAATGAACGGTTGTATGCACGACGACATACTCGTATCAAGCTATACATATCCAATATAAGCTGAATTTTCATTGTAAGAACAACCTATACAATGGCCGGTCAGCTAACACTGGAAATATATAGGGTGACTGGTAATTAGTGACCGATACCTAAACACGTGATTGTACTCGTGATAACAAACAACTTTTACTATGAGACCAAACCTGAAATCGCGAAAAAAAATCTGCTGTTCCCTACATTTTGACCACTTAGGCGAACATAAATGTAGGGAACAGCTGACTTTTTTTCCCGATTTCAGGTTTGGTCTCATAGTAAAAGTTGTTTGTTATCACGAGTACAATCACGTGTTTAGGTATCGGTCACTAATTACCAGTCACCCTATATACTTACATAATCTGCGTTCGCGATTTATTTGCCAAAAATGTAAACAAATATGAATTAATGGTAATATAACTTTAATTCCTACACAATAAAGTTCAGTTTACACTACAACTTCAAACATTTTTATAACTTTTTCAATGGTGCTAGTCACTCTGAAATCAACTTAATTTTCATTTAAATAAAGTTGATATTTGTGTAACTTGATATTTGAGTGACTTGGTAGGGGTGTGCAGTACCACGCACTTTTAGCTTGATATATCGCCATTATCGCCGTGTGTACTAAGTTTATTGTACTTAATTCTTGGAGTAAGTTAGAAACTCAGAATGTTATAGGTAAAGGTTATTCGTCACATTTGTACTTTGCGTTTTGTTTGGACTTTGTGTGTCAATTAAAATACCAAGGAATTAAAATAATCACAATCCTCGTATACTTAGCTACAAGTTCTGAGTCATAAATTCAGTAGAAACATTCCTTATTTCGTATTAGCCAATATAACTCGTTGCTTTTCATGATAGACATGGTGCAGGTAGATGCTTTGTCGTACGAAAGTCCAATACGCCCGAAGAATTATAGCCGGTTCAGGAGGCCTACCACAAGCTCTTAACGCGACCCATTTTAGGACCTAAACTGAACTGTTCTTCTAATTCGTACCATGACGTCAGTTTAACGATTCAGTTTAGGCCGTGCCATTCTGCTGACAGTGATTGTCCCAAACTGAGTCGCAAGTTTTGGTTTCATTCATACTTGTTTGGTACCACGACGTCCATAGAGCAGCTCAAGCGATGCAGTTTAGGAACCTAAACTGAAATGTCTTGTTTTTGAATCGTTTTTAATTAGATCATGGTAGGCTACCAGGTCTTCAAGCTTCGCGAGTACCCTATGTAGTACGATACAATAGAAAATCATTTGTGTCTCATTAGCGGAGCTTGAGAGGTCATATGATGAGGAGATAAAACCTGTACAGCATACCTATAGGTACATACGTAGGTACCTAAGCCAAGTATAGCTATTTCTGAATATCGTCAGTATGGCAACTTGCGTAGGCCCTATCTAGCATCACGATAGCAATAAAAACATAATCTATTCAATTACATCATTCAGATCAATATCTATTAGCTATAGTAGGTAAAACCTTTATCACTGACTTTCTGAAAATATAGATATGAACTAAGAATTTAATATAAACCATCTAGATTATGTAGATCAGACATTATTTCGTTAGCAACAATGTAAACACGGAAAATTTACAGTAAAATATGGAACACCACAGTTATTTTTCATGAAAAAACTAAAGCAATAACCTGAGGAAAGTGCCAACACTATGCCTACTGTGATTTTGAAACCGATATCAGATCATTCCAGATTGCGAAAATATTGTCTAATTTCACCTGAATTGAGGTACCTAATCAAGACATTCAAATCATTTGTGTAAGGTAGTCTTTACAGTGGAAGCCTTTCCCATGAAGTTATAGAAGATTCTGCTACGATAATCACGCTTGGCGGATTTAAAACAATCACACTAATATTATAACGGCGAAAGTTTGTGTGTGTTATATGTTTGTTACTTCTTCACGCTCAAACGGCTGGACTAATTTTGATAAAATGTTGTATGGAGATAGCTGACACACCCTGGATTAACATATAGGCTACTTTTTATCCCTATATTCCCACGGGATTGAAACTTATCCGGGTGAAACCGCGGGGTGCAGTTAGTGCTATAATAAAGGTGGCAGTCTGCATAATCTCATAAAGAATCCAGTTGCCAAACGAATGCAATTCAAATTTTTCAAAATTCTTTGTCATAAAATTACAACAAAATAGGTACTTTATTTACTTGGGTATTTTTTCTCATCTACAAAAATATGTAAAAGATTCTTTCCCTGTTGCAGCCAAATATCAACGCTGCTGGGTATACAATGGGCTCCCATGGACATTCCCATGTCCCGTCGGCTGCAGACCTTGGCTGCCTTCGTTTGGATCTACCTCATACTCTTCGGAGAAGCTGTGTCCATATACCTGTTCCTTCAGCTGGTGTACTCCAGGTTTTGGTGGATGGGGATACTGTATGGAGTCTGGTTTATAAATGACATTGAGATTTGCAACCGTGGTGGACGAACGTAAGTATTTACGATACCTACCTATTATTATTATTACATATTTTTGTCATACTTAATTAGATTTATACCCATCGTAACAATTTTTTTTCAATCGCTTGTATCTTCAGAGAGGCTGGTGATGCAGGGACCTACTGTCACCAGTCAGTAACAATTGTGGCTTCGCCATTTGTGCCATTGGCGTTTCAGCATATAAGAAACTATCATAATTATCTAAAAAATAAAGAATTCAGCTTAGGTATGCATTCCATTATCATTTTAGTCGATTTGATGGTTTGGCCGATACACAAATGCTCAGTAATTGTAGAGGCACCAAATGAAAAAACACATTAATAAGAAAATAGTATCATCAGTTTTGTACACCATCATCTACCTAGCCTTTTACGGCTTTCAGTCTAGTACCAGTATTTTACGTGGAACCACTGCCTACCTGACCTCCACAACCCAGTTATTGGCCCTGGGTAACGCGCTACCTCTTGGTAAGACTGGTTGTCAGATTTTCGGGCTTTTGACGACCCGTAACGACCGACAAAGATCCACGAACGACAGCCGGGACCAATAGCTTAATGTGCTTTCCGGGGCACAGAGGGGTCTCGGTACGTAAAAATGGTCACCCATCCACGGACCGACCGCGGCAAGCGTAGCTTAACCTGATCGGTCGACCCGTGCAGCTGTTATTACTTAACGACAAGCCCTTCATCAGTTTCTTACACCAAGCTTATTTAATTTCAGGTCCGAATGGGTGCGAAATTGGACATGGTGGCGTTACCTCTGCGACTATTTCCCGATAAAACTAGTGAAGACCGTCGACTTGGACCCATCGAAAAACTACATGTTCGCGTGCTTCCCACACGGTGTCATATCCCTAGGAGCCTTTGGAAGTTTTTGCACCAATGCTACAGACTTTCGCAAACTGTTTCCTGGGATGAGTAGCCATTTAATAACTCTCGGAGGACATTTCTTGGTTCCATTCTTCAGAGACTTGGCTCTAGCCCTCGGAATGTGTTCCTCTTCAGAGGAGAGTCTTCTAAATTTGCTAGACAACAAGAAATATGAAGGAAACTGTGCGTGTATGATCATTGGAGGTGCTGCTGAAGCGTTGGATGCTCATCCGAAAGAATATAAAGTGACTCTCAGTAGGAGGAAAGGATTCATTCGCGTTGCTATGAAATCTGGGTAAAATCTTTTCTACTTTTTGAACAGTAGCGTACTTATTTTATCTAAGGGTTTATGACAGTCACGTGCATTTGATGTCCTTGTTGATTGTTTAAGCTCGTTAACAGACAAAAAAGATAATTCAAAAAATGTATAATCTTTGCTATAATCTACTATCATTAACGACTGTCATTAGAATGATGACGACAGTAACAAATACTTTTTTCTGTAACTATATTTTATTTACTAGTTTTATGCATAGTAGCTAGGGAATAGGCGGAGCTCTATAGTAGCTAGGTACAGACGCCAGCACATCAAGCTACTACAATCTGTCAAATTTCTTTAATAGATTTTCAACTTTAGGGCTAAAGCATAAGGTTCAATGTTGATTAGGAAAATTTGACAGTTTCGGGTAGCTTGATGTGCTTGGCGTCTGTACCTAAACCTTAATTTCGCAACTGTCCTTGGGCGATAACATGAGACGTCTCAGTAATATTGTACAAATGCGAATATCACCCGATCTGGGAATCGAAAACAGAACTCCACGGTCAGCAATCGCGCTTGCTTCAAGAAATCCAGACTATTTCAAACCTAAACCACAAAATGTACAAGAATCTTTTGACGAGTGGACAAAAACGGAATTAACGCAGCCGTCTTGTTTTTCATTACAATTTCACAAATGTTTACCAACAGCTCCCCGTGGGGTAATTGCATAACACACTAACAGTAGAAATGGCTTTCATTTTGACACTTCTACAACATTCATTGCGTTATTTACGTAGTTGAGCAGACAGATTTTTTGAACATATGAAGCAATGGATTAGCAACATCCGTCAAAATGATTTAGATTGTGATTGATGTGTTACGCAATTATGGTGCTGGTCAATGTTATTCAAGGGCCAAAACATCCTTGTACAACTGTACTGGAATGCTACATTTCGTAATTCTTTTGTTTCCAGGGCATCCTTAGTGCCAGTATTCTCATTCGGCGAAACGGACCTGTTTCGTCCCCCGAACAACCCCGAGAACAGTTTGCTGCGCCGCTTTCAGGAGCAGGTGCGCAAGTACACCGGGATCTCCCCTATGTTCCCCATGGGGCGGGGGATGTTCCAGTACTCTTATGGGGTGCTACCCATGAGGGCCCCTGTTACTGCTGTCGGTGAGTTCAATCATTGTGAACATATTTTATTTTATGTAGGTAACTCCCAATTATGGTGATAGATACCTATGGGGGCAATTCCGATATTTATAAGAACATTCGCATTGAAATCTCGGTCTCATTCTATCAAAAATACCCCTAATTTCCCTACATTTTTTACAAGTTTTTGACATCGATTGTCGCTGAGATGAGATTGCGACTTGATTTTAAACGTTTTTTGTTGCCTTCATTGCTTCTGAGTTTTGGATAACCAGCTATTCGGGCCTTATACATTGTTCCAAGACATAAATAGGTCTGTACCTACGCGTCTGTACGCCAGCACATCAAGCTACCCGAAACTGTCAAATTTTCCCATACAACTTTAAACCTTATGTTTTAGCGATAAAGTTGGAAATCTAATAAAGAAATTTGACAGATTGTAGTAGCTTGATGTGCTGGCGTCTGTACTACGATAGAAATTAGATTAGGCAACGATATCAATTATTGAGTTATTTAATTTATTTTTGATCAGAAAATAAAAATGTCATCAGAAACCTCAAATAATTCTTGTCGCTATTTATTTCCAGTTGGTGCCCCAATGGAATTAAAAAGAAACTTGGATCCAACAAACGAAGAAATAGAGGCCGTACACGCAGAATTCACGCAGCGGCTGAAGACTCTCTTTGAAACGGAGAAGGTCAAGCACTTGAAGTACCACGAAGAGGCTCGGCTAGTCATCACGTAGGCTTATTCTACTATTATACTATTACGATTGGTCTAATAGAGGCCTTAGTAGGACGTAAGCGTAACGTAATTTCAAACGATTTTTAGATCTAAACTACAACTATACTATAGCATTTTGGTTTATTTTTCTGCGACAAGCACAATCAGTATCACCCATAGATATGAATATTTAAAACTAAGTAAATATTATGCGCGAAATGAGTATTTTTACATTTTTTAAATCGTGCCAATTTACGTTACGTTTGCTTGACGTGTACGCGCTAAGCCCACTGCACACGTCCGTGCTGTGTCAGGACCTGGCTAGGCGCTAGGCCCAAAAAAATTGGCTCGTACATTTTGGTCGTTTACAGACACGTCTGTAAATCTGGACTAAAGTCCGCGGCCTAGCCATAACACGTCACGGATGTACGCGTTTAGACCTTTTAGCTTAGTCATATTTAATGCAGCACTTGTCCAACCTAGCAAGTACATATATAATTTATGTTCGTATAACTCGTCAAAATGTAGGGAACAGCTGATTTTTTTTTCGCGATTTCAAGTTTGGTCCCATAGTAAAAGTTGTTTGTTATCATGAGTACAATCACGTGTTTAAGTATCGGTCACTAATTACCAGTCACCCTATATAACCGGGGAATACCTAGTTATGTGCAGTGTCATACACTATTTACCCGACTACGGGACACGACAGGGTTATATTTTTCTGCGTACTTAACTCCAATCTTTGTATGTGGAACTCCGTATACCCTCGAAGCATCCTTTAGGCCGGATTGATTATAATACTTGAGGTTTCTATAGAATCGTTTGGGTCGCGCGATGGTTACAGACTAGATTTTGTTTTTATATAATCAAAATGGCGGATATTAGACTCGACTACAACTATGATTCAAAACTAATTCATTTTTCAAGCAAGACATGGCATCAAATCTTAGATTGAACTAAAATAACATATCTACTGCCTGTCGGGTTTTTTGGGTAAACGTGCTGAACCGATCATTTTGTTTGTTGACGGCGACTAAAACCTATGAAGTGAAAATTCTTTGTCGACCATTGGTAGAATTTTTTTTTTTTGGGTAATGTTTCCATACGATTTTCTCAGTTGACGTTCCAAATTCAAATCTCATTAATGACCAGCGGGTCATAATGAAATTCAGTACAATATTAATGCCCGGCTCTAGCCGGGCAAAACAAGATCAAAAGCAGGTCATTTAAGCCCTAGGCTCTAGCCCAGGGCTTAAATGACTTGCTTTAGGTTAAGTTTGCATGACACATAATATAATTTGACGTTAGCGAGCAGGTGGTGTGAAAACATAATCATCTATACGTGGTGATCTTTCTCCTTTCAAAAACAATAAAATCCAAGGTTTTTGTATGACTTTCGTAGTTTTAATTTAAATAAACAAATATTTCCAATTATTATTATGCTCACGAAGTATAGGCCGGCTTTTTCGTTGGTGACGGTGCCATGGTTCGCGCAGGTTACGGGAGGAGACGGATAGCGGGGGTGTTGATAACATTGAGATACTATGTCTATGGTTGATAAGCATGCGGGCGTGCCGCGTGACCGCCGGGCAGGAGCATCAGTAGCACACCGCGCCGTCGTCGCGATTCCCACAGGATAAAAAAAAATTAACGCCGGAGAAGTCGCGGTCAAAAGCTAGTCACGAAATATTTCCATAGTCTGCAGACTCATCTTTGAGAACGCACACTTTGCGGTCGGGTGCGCGTCATTTGTTTGTACCCGCGTCCCCCTTCACCCGCTACGACCATGGGAGTGGAACCAACGAAAAAAAAAATACTAATTATACCTTTATAATAGACTGATTGATATTATTATATGAATTAGTTATAAGTTTGTTATAAATAACTGGGTAGATGAATAAAAGTTTTTTTTATGTTGTAAAAGGGCGTTTTACTTTTTTTGTCCATATGTAGTAGATTAAAGGAATTGAAGGCGGTACCATCATCAATTCGTTATCGTATTTGTCCAAATACGACCAGTTTCTTTATAGGAATGTCAGATCAAGGCTTGCACACACTACACTCATTCATTAGGATAATCATTTGGAACAAACAACCGGCTTCACAAATGAATGAATAAAAACAATATCATTTTACTATTTTTATTTATTTTATATATTTACATTTTATATACAACGTTAACATTAACGAATGCGCGTGTCTTAGCGCACGACTCTTTTGAGCATATTTTTATTACTCGGCTATAAACGCACAAAAATGACACGACGTGGGCGTGCAGCTACGCACAAATTAATCGCATCTAAAAATACAGACGCAAAGAATGTGTCCCACAGATGTTTCAACAGTAACATGAAAATCCCCTATTTGATCGATGTAATTTGCCCCAGATCGGACCAGTATCTAGCAACTTTTTAGCATCACTCCCTGATCGTCTCAGCGTGCAATACGCATACTTACCTACTACTTTATCCATCTCGCACCTATTTATTTCCTCAACTTCCTGCTAGGCTTGTCCACATTTGATCTTCCTTATCAACGGCCATCTGTATGCCTGTTTGTCGTCACATTTGTGCGTTCATAGCCAACATGCCTCCCTTACGTTTCATGATGAAGGTATCATTATAATTATACACAATAATATACAATACGAGCGGGAATGATACAGAGTATATCGGGCATGTTACTACGTTACTTATAAATAACACATTGATGATGATGCAGTAATTGAAAGTAAAGATTTTGATGGAAATGAAATTGATTTGGTAGATGATGGTTAGCTAGAATATGAAAAGCAGTAGTGTCTTTGATTATGAGCCATGTAGGAGAAGACAGAAGAAGAAAGAGAGATGATAAAGCATGAACTGATAGAAAACATACACTTTTAAATCAGTGTGAAAGTTAACCACACAATCATCAACGTTTTTATAATAATAATACAAGTATCTAACATCGATCAAACTATTTTCGCACAACAATAAAATATAAAATTCAATTATCAAAGAAATAAACAGAATGAAGTATCGTAGTACCATGCGGGCGTCAGTCCAGCTCCCGCCCATTGGACAGTCACTCGAAAACAATGAGCTCTAAAACAAAATCACCGACAAAACAACTATAAAACTCATTGTATCATACAATTTACGTGACAGCTATTATAAACACGCGGCAAGATTCAGCTACCGGAGTATTTTTAACAACGATATTAAAAGACACATGTCCCAAATTCAATGAAAGTAAAAATGATCTTTATTGATAAGTAACATTGTTCGAGAGCTCAGAAAACTCAAACACAAACTTAACAAAGGCTCAACGAAACCTTAAAGGCTATAGACATTAAGTAACAAGAAGACATTATCGGTGAAAAATCATTGTATTGGACACGGATTGGATAATGGAAAACGGTACATCTCACACTATGTTTCCATACAGATTTCTACCGAGAATACAGTCATAACGAAACGATCGTACTTCAAAATGCCATTGAACAAGAAATGAAGGTCACCATCAAACCGATCAGTTATAAAAACTCGTCTGTTTCAATCCAGTGTTTTCGTCGCCCACTAAAAATCTCTATAAAAGTTTGATCCCAAGAACGTAAACGTAAAGTTGATCCTTAGTCCATGTTTGAAGAAAGTTTGCATCGGTGGATCGTCAAGGACTAACTGATCATGTATGTCAAAGTCGGGTGTAATCTGAGCCGTAAGGCCGATAAGTCACAATCTATATTAAGAAGACTAGAGTCTTGCCAAGCTCACGCTTGCTTCGGATGCGGCGCGGGCGCGGGAGGGGCCGGCTTGAAGCACTGCATGAGGAAGGCCGTGTACATCACGAACGCTATCGACAGCGCTATCAGTGCGTACATGAAGATGTTCAACTCTGGTTGTCGGAATCTGTGCTTTCGGAGCCATTCCAGTACTTCGTCTTCGGACATGAGGTCTCCTGTAAATGTAGTCAATATAAGTATAGGTAGGTGAATCTAACTTCCTTGGATTAAATAACAGATTTCCAAAGTCTTGAATACAAGACATAATAAAAACAACACTCGGCTGAAGTTGACATACAAGATGATAAAGAAATTATTGGGGGACTGTCTTATGTAAGTTTGACGTTCAAAAAGTGCTAATTCTTAGTGTAATTTGAACAAATGCCCCTTGATTTTGTTTGTCAATCCTTTCGAGATACTTTAGAAAGTTTGTTTCTCTTGTTGTCTTACCTCTGTATATACTAGGGAATCTCTTCCTGAAGTACACAATAGCCGGTAGTTTGGTGACTCCCCACTTGCGAGCGTACCGCGGGTCTTGCATCTTCACGAATGTAATGTCTAGGTTATCAGTTTCGCTATCAATGTTCTCCAATTTGTCCAATACCGCACGACTTTCTGTTGATTTCTCGTCTACAAACACCAAAAACAGTTAAGATCGCTTACAAATTAAATTATTGATTCAGCTTCTATAACTTTCCTCCTACTTACAGAAGTAAACAGCCAAGAATTCGTTCTCCTCCAGCAATTTGTCCAACATCTTACGGTTCACCTCCTCAATTTCGTTTTTGATTTCAAAGACGTCCTGAGATGTCAACCATTGTAAGATCCTGTCCACTTGATGGAGGTCTCCATCATACAACATCGGTATTTGCTTACGGAAGTAAACCAGAGAAGGTATATTCACAATGTTGTAAGTAGCAGCTGCTTCGGAGCTGGCGATCTTGACAAAATCAATACCGAATTGGTCGACTTCTCCGTCAATTTGTTCTAGAGATTCAAGGATTTCTTCACATTCTGCACAGTCTTCATCGTCATCTATAACGAAAACGGGTATATAAATATCACTGTATTTTCTTTTATTATAATAAATTCCTTGTCATAAAACAATACTTACAGAAAAAGACAACCAACAGATGTGATTCGTACAGCAATCTCTCCAACATTCTATCGTTGACAGACTCAATTTCATCAGCCAATTCTCTGTTTTCATCATCAATAAGCCACTCTAGTATAGATTCTTCGTTTTGTAAGTCACCTTCGAATAGAAGAGGATTACCGTTCCTAAAAACAATAACTTTTTATTAGACAAGTTCAATATTTTTTTCAAAGAAGTCTATGTCTTATGCTAAAAAAATATAAGTTTTTATTCAAGATTCAAGTCGTAACTATGATAAAATATATATTTCTTACCTGAAATAAACCATAGCTGGGAAAGTTTTGATTGAATATCTCTTGGCGAGTTGTGGGTCTTGAATCTTTACCATGTGAATTCCGTAGACATCGCATTCATCGTCAATGCTCTCTAGCCCTTCAAGAATATGGTCGCAAATATGGCAGTTAAGTTTGTCTAAAAGAAAGAACGAAAATGGTTTACATTAGTTTCTAGACACCAAAAATGATACATCCATAGGAGATTGTCGAATATTTTATACTTACAGAAGTATACAGCCAAATACTGTGTTTCTTCTACCATCTTTTCCAACATCACTCTAGTAATAAGTTCGATTCGATCTTCAGTTTTTTGAGTAATCAACCACTGCAATACTTCCTCTTCTTCAACCAGAGAGCCCTCATACACATTCGGTACATTATTTTCAAAGTACACCATCACTGGGAAATCTGTCACTCCGTAAGATTCCGCGATTGAATAATCTTGAGTTTTAACGAACTTGATTTCGTGTCTATCGCAGTCATCATCGATATTTTCCAGTTCTTCCAATATCCCAGCACATTGCTCGCAGTCCAGACTATCTGTAACATCCCGATCTATTGCCAATTAAAGTGTAATAACATTTTGTGAGCAAACCTCAATGGGTGGACAAACTGGTCGGTCACTCGGTACTATTGTGTGCACGATGGATAATTTAAATGGTGCTGGCTGCTACGAAATTCAAAACCAAAATATCATTCTTTATGCGTTTGGCAAATCACAATTCAGATGCGAACGTGGGCTGAACACTACAGACTCGACTCAGGGAATATACCAACTAATCATAACCAGACATTAAAATACCTACTCTTAGTGCGGTCATGCTACATGCAATAAAAGTAATGGCTACACAGACATAGGGTCATTAGAAAAGTTGGCGATTGCAAGGGAACATATTTCCAATGGACATGGCTCTAAGGGGATAGGAGTACCATCTGGATCCAGTCCCTCATCCTCCTCGTGTTCAACAACTTTCTTTTTCGTTGATTTTTTCATCAATTTCGAAGTGCACATTTCACATAACGTTTTGTTCCCTAATAAAAAGCAAGAGTCATTAATAAAAGATACACGAATATAAGCTAATTTTATGTACAATCTTCAATGTCTTCTGTAGTTTTCTTCATCTCTTGTGTTCTTAAATATTAAACAATTGATTAGAGTGTGAACACTTAGCAGAGTTTAAAGTTAGTTGTGTGATGTTTGTGCAGTATAGAAGTGTATCATTTGCACACTAGCATGCAACTTACAGAAGTAAACGGCAAGTGATCCGGACTCTTTTATCAAGTCTAAAAGATCTTGACCTTCCAGGGCCTCTATGACGTCACCAGCTGGATTTTTTTGAGTTAACAACCAACTTAGGAGTTGTTGTTCGTCATATAGATCTCCTACAAAATAAATATATTTAAAGTCATCATCATGGTCAACTGCTAAGAACAAGTCAATATCGGCAAGAGGACCATGTCAGTGTCGTATGAAATTTTTTCAAGAACAAATCATATTTATTGGAGGTTAAAGAAAGACTGGCATATCCCTCGTAAAAACAAATAAAATCAACTTTACCAGCATAAATAACAGGATCTTTGGAACCCATCTTGAAGAACAACACAGCAGGCAGAGCGAACACTCCGAATTCTTTAGCCATCTGCCTATCATCAATCTTCACGAAGTTGATACCGGAGTCATCAGCGTCGTCATCAATGTGCTCAATCTCCGCTAGCACTTTAGGACACTGTTTGCAGTCATTACTGTCTAAAACATGTGTTATGTGCAATACAATTGGATTTGTAAGTATCAGCTTCTTAAAGAACAATCTAGACTAATATTTATCATCATCTTTAAAACTTTTCTATTAATAAATGTAATTAAAAAGAACACTCACAAAAGAATACCGCGACGTAATCCGAAGTCTGCCTTATCTTTTGGAACATTTTCTTATTGACTTTCTCAATATGATCGGTCAGTTCCATATTCTCAGGATTCGTCAACCAATCTAATATTTCCTCTTCATCATCAATGTCTCCGTCATAGTTAATAGGTTTAGTTTTCCTAAAGTATGTAATGCCCGGTGGGTTACGGAAGCCATATTTCTTCGCCATTAATCGATCGTAACATTTGACTATTTTGATTCCGTATTCAGCTGCTTCATCATCGATTAACTCCACATGTCGAAGTACTTTTGGACTGTCTGGGTCTTCTTCTTTATCTAAAATGTACAATTTGGTTCAAGTCTCTCCAGAACTAGGTAGAAAGTTAAGAAAGTCAGATTTATAGTCAAGATACTTACAGAAAACAACAGCCAGAAATTCTTTACTTTCGATATATTTGAATAGTTGCTCTCTATCAATTTCCTCTATACTCTCATCTTCCTTCTGCTTGACCATCCAGTCCAACACCTCAGATTCGTCCAATAGATCCCCTAAAATAGTTTCATATTATACTTCACGCTGAAAACCCTATGAACTAATCAAATTATTTAAAGAAACCACATCCATTTCATAATTTGGGAAACTCACCAGTAAATTCCAATAATTGGCATGCGCGGATACAACTACGGCAATACCATGCTGACATCATTCGTGTGTGAAATGAGTAATGACAGTTTTTGGTTTAATAGAAAAATGTATTTATTTAACAAAAAAGTTGTTTCAGCGCCGACTCAACAATTCAACGTAACAAATAAATAAATTAAACATTCATGCGAATTTTCGGCCAAACAATACAACTTACATATCGACATATTTGTCACACAACGCCAGCACTGTTCGACCGGAAAGCTTTAGACGACTCTTATCACAATATTAGTCTTCAATGGAAACAATGGTTAACAAACAGTCTCCTATTACTAACAATGCAGTGATCGACTGTATAGTGACAGACGTCGTCCAATGCGGCCCGACCCCTATCGGTTACTGAACAAATGATAAATGATTAGATTTATTGCACTGATATCCGGCACTGCGCTTTTGGCTTTTGAAAATTAATAATCAAGTAATTCATTAGTTTAATGTTGATACAAAATATTAAGAACTATAGTTTCTATGTCTATAAGTAGTAAAAAGTAATATTTTATCAAATTTACAAAATAATGAGATTCCATGAAGACTAGAAAACTAAATGAACATGAAATCCTTACAACAAATTATAAGTCTTTCAAGATGTCACGGCAAAATACAATGAGAAATGCCTTGCGTTGTTATTGTTACGTCTTGATTTACATTTAATTTCTAAATATTGGAATCAATTTACAATGAAAATAACGATTTGTACACCTGCTTAAAATGTCTCTAGACATCCCAATATTTAGTCCGCTCATGATCTTGAATTTACAGTAAAGCACATTTTGTGGATGTATCAGTGTGGACTGTATTCGCACCGGTCGGCAGTTGGCAGGGTGCAGTACGACACGACGTGCGAGTACAGTCCAATGTGCAACGTGTTACAACATTCAACCCTGTTAAGTGCTTGTAGGAATCAAGGGACACGAGGTTATTTAAAAGCTAGCAATGTTAACAGCCATGACAAATAGATGCAAAGTTAGACATAGTGATCTATTAGCGGGGTGGAGTCAGAATCTGAGGGCCAGTAACGATAACGCTCGTGTCCACTTGATGCCTAGCGTGCACGCCGCTACTTGCACTCATATCCGAGGATATCAGAGCAAGATACTTCTAACATTAATTAAAGTTTACCACCACCAAATATTATTGTCAGACTCGATTAAACCTTTTTTCCCTTTGGACGGTTTGTCTGGTTTGGCGAGGGCCTTGTTTTTGCCCTTGACCGGCTTCTCGGGTTTCTGCGGGGGCTGCGGCTGCTTGTCGAGTTTCTTCGGCACCTTCGTCGGCGTGGCCTTCGCTACTTTTGTCGGACTCTGAACTTTAGTGGGACAGCACTGGTAGGGTTCGTAAGTCAGTTTTGGAACGGCCGGTTTCGCCCCCAATCCAATGTAGAAACAGCGATCGCCTGCAGTCAGTAAAAATCTCGTTTACAACCCGTATATACGGTAATAACAAGTAACGGTTAACTGCGTTAATACTGTGCACGTTTGTAATCGTTGCGCCAACAGTTAAGCGCTATTTCTAATTATAATGTTAGTAAGTATAAGAGTTGAAAACATTTATTGGTCATTAAGCGGTCGCGAATGACTGCAGGCGATAGCTAGAGAGTGGTACCCATGCGGGCCAGTCGACACGCGACCATGCAGATGTGATGCGAGGGGTCGCGGGGCCTACGCTACTCAATTACCTGAGAACATTCGTCTTATCCTACTGAATATACTATCTTCATCGCTATCATCATCATCCTCATCATCATCATCATCATCGTCGTCGTCATCATCATCGTCGACATCAACTTGCTTCCGACGACTGACTTTACCTATTTTTGAACGAGCCCCAGATCTTTCTTCTTCATCATCATCATCGTCGTCATCATCATCATCGTCGTCGTCATCATCATCGTCGTCTTCGTCATCATCATCATCATCATCGTCATCGTCGTCATCATCGTCGTCGTCATCATCATCATCATCGTCATTGTCATCATCGTCATCGTCATTGTCATCATCGTCATCGTCATTGTCATCATCGTCATCGTCATTGTCATCATCATCATCAACCTCAGCCGAACGTTTACCAGGAATACGAATTTTGAGTTTACCGACTTTTTTCCAAGTGGCGGCGCCACTTGGGTTTTTAGATTTTAGAATGCTTTTAATAGCCGCTAATTTTGCGTTGTCTTCATTTTCGTCGTCGTCATTCTCATCATCATCATCATCGTCGTCGTCGTCATCATCATCATCATCATCGTCGTCATCATCATCATCATCGTCAACGTCACCATCATCATCATCATCTTTCTCCTCCTTGGAACTCACTTTGCCTCGTTGACGGCTTTTCTTATCAACAGTTTCTGCTTTCAGCGATCCCGTAGTTTTCCATTGCGCAGATTTATCATTTTTCGGGGTATTTTTCTTTAATGCATCAACATTATCACCTTTCGTGAACCCCGATGATTTTTTATCACCATCTGCATTGGCCTTCGATTTAATATTAGCTTTTTTATGTCGGTGGCTATCTTCACCTGCAGGCATTAGTAACTGTCATGCAAAATGACATAGCTCAAACATCCAGCATTTTAGGCGTAAAGTAGTAACACTTGTTTCATAGATATAGAGATATATCAAGAATGATGTCATGCATGTAATATTTTTGAATTCATAATATTTTAGACAATTATTTTAACATTAAACAAAATCCCTCGACCTTAAACAAATATAACATTAGAAACGTTTATTATATGGATGTGGATTCTTACTTTTTTGATCTACAAGCCACTGCAGAACCTTATTTTCGTTCTTTAAATCACCTATAAACAGGATAAAAGATGTTAGATTTCATACTTTATACACATCGTCAACATCACCACCAAAATATAGTTGCCAACGCTAATATATATAAAGTCATATTAAGGATAATATATGTTAATTAAGAAACATTTACAAACAGAGGGTCGTATAACTTACCGTCATACATGATAGGAACACCTGTTTCGTAATAAACCAGGGCTGGGAAGCTGAATATACCGATATCCGAGGCGAGTTTGGAGTCCTTGGACTTAACGAACTGAATGCCGTGTTTGTCTGTGTCGTCATCAATCGTCTCTAGTTCTTCAAGGATATCGTCGCATGTGTCACAGTCTTCGCTATCTGTAAGAAGATGAAAATATCTAAGATTTGTATACAATCCATAGATGCAATAGTCGATTTAGCTCATTATGATGCTTGTTATAATACCCATCATAGATATAATTATCTTTTAGGGTTTCTTATTGTAATCTATATGGTTTACAATAAAGATCAATCTGTTTGTCTATTTATAAGCCTTTAAATAAACAGCGTTATATATAAAAGAGGATTGTCTTCTTCATGATCGTCTACATCAGAAATTACCAAATGGCGGACCGTGGTCCGCATTAGAACCCCCGACCTATTTTGTGCGTACCTTAAGTAAACCGTATTTATAACTAAAACTTAATCTAAAAAATAATATTATAATATTTTGAGTTTTAGCTTGCACCAACTTTATCTAGACTTAGGAAGATTAAAGTGCGCACCGCGAAAGTCATTATTTTTCAAATCGGACCCCCGATAAAACTAATGGAGAAATCGATACTAATTTGTGGCTTGCATACGATTCTGTAAGCCATTACACGAATAGAAGACTTTAATATTTACTTGGGCAACTGCCAGACCACAAAATATTTTAATATGATTTATTATGTTTAATATTTTAATAGCCGAATGGTTTCCCTGGCATTTTTATATAAATTAAAATTCACACTTACAGAAAAATACGGCTAGATGCTCCACGTCGTTAATGAGATCTTTCAAGGTCTTCCTGTCTACATTTTCAATGACATCAGGCTGGGAGTCATGGAGTTCCAGTACCCATTTGAGGATAGCTTCTTCGTGCGTCAAGTCACCTTCATAAATAGTCCTGAACTTGTGTCTGTAGAAAGCCAGAGCTGGTAAGTCTGACAGGTCATACTCCTTGTCAATGCCGTCATCGGATGTCTTGACGAAATCAATGTCTTTCTCTTCACATTCGTCATCAATGTTTTCAAGCTCGCTCAAGATTTTATGGGACTTCTTGTCGCCTTCTTTGTCTGTAAAATAAGGTTGGGAGATTTTATAAATCAATCGTTTTGTGGAAATATTAGTGCTGTGAATGTATATCTTTTTTACATTCAATAAGGATGTTTCGGTTGTTGGATCGTTCGGTTCCCTACAAAATGGTTGAGCTGGACGGTGCTGATCCACGCGTCATGTTCGTGAACGGGCGCCGTCGGTTGAGACTGGTCATCTCTTAACTGCCAAGGCTTATTTTTAATCTTATATTTTGAATTGTTTCTTCACTTGTGTTTTTTTTTTTTTTACATTGTTCTCACATATAGAAGCATCAAGAATAATGTACACAGGATTTTGTAATATCTTGATTTAAAAGAGTGTCCATGGAGTTTCTTGCCCGTTCTTCTCCATAGAGATCTACGTTTTGGAATGGGCAACTAGCTTCAACTTTCTGACTAACTGACTGACTATTTAATTTTGACAATTCAAAAGTGCCTGTACATGGTTTAATTGAAATAAATGATTTGATTTGATTTGATTTGATGGTTTTGGCTACAAATAGGGAGATAATAATTATGCCTCCGTGAGGAACACCAATAAAATTTATCTTCACTAACAAAACATTATTTTAATTGTAATAATGTTTTCGGTAGCCTTACCGGCTATAAGAATTATGAAAATTAAAATTCCACATAGTGTAAATATATGAAGCATTCAGGGCATCGAAATCTAAAGTATCGAAAGCGTTGCTAATATCCATAGAAAATGGAATCGATCCATTTTCAATATCCATCACCAGTCGTTAGTCAATACGTAAAACGGCATAAATAAAAAATAATATACTTACAGAAGAACACAACAACGTGGTCGTTTTCCTCTAAGATCTTCTCCAGCATCCTAGAGTTGACCTCCTCGATCTTGCCTGGGATCTCCAGGGTGTCCTCATCAGTCAGCCAGGCTAGGACTTCATCTTCATCTTCGATATCTCCTATAAATGAAAACATGATACGTTTTTGAGACATGTAAATTAATTATAAAAATATTTCTTTTCATTGGATTAATAATATAATCAATTGTAGCTTCTATAGTCTACTGAGGTAACTAGCAAATACTAGCTATATTGGGCAGCGGACATGCGAGCATATACTTTTGGGTATCAGTGGTATATTTGGGCATCATCTAAACAGCATCCTCTGCTAAATATAGCGATTTATCAGTTGCTTTCCTAGATACGAAAACAACTACCCATTCTAGTATGAGAAGCAACATTAAGATTCTTTTTCAATTCTCTTTTCATGCTTGCCAGAATCCCTTTAGAATCCTTTTTCTCCTTTTTTTCTTCGTTTCTAAACTAAAATAATTTATTCAACTTTGTCAACTCACCCTTATAAATAAGTGGGTCCCTGTTCCTAAAGAACACCAGCGTGGGGAAGGTCTTGATGCCGTATTTCTTAGCAAGCGAGATGTCTTCGGTAGTGACGAAAATTATTCCAGTCTCGTCGAGCTCGTCGTCAATGTTTTCGAGTTCATCCAAGATGTTGTCGCATTCCTCGCCTTCTTCGCAGTTGCCACCTGAAAATAATCAATAGTATTGCTTCGTTATTATTTCCCAGCATAAAAATAATAAGGTGGTGGTGGCTGTAACTTTTGGCGATCAAATTGTGTTTATCGTCAGAATAATTGAATAAATTAATTTTGAGATAAGTAGATTGATTGACAAATAGGTACTCTTTGCATTTGTTATGTTAATTAATCGTTTCACTAGATTTTATTTCTTTTAAATTAAAAAAAATGTCTATTGGATATGTAATACGAGCAATTGGAAACACTGTTAAAAAACATAAATACAATAATTTTCAATTTTTGGTGCGTCGTATCGTTGTCGAGTTTTAGAAATCCATCTAGTAATACATGAAGAATATTAAAACAAGAAGAAGAAATACTTACTGAAATACACCACCACATATTCATGCTCCTCAATAAGATCAGTCAAGATCTCATCAGTAACCTCTTCAATAGTCGCACTGTTCTTCTGCTCAATCAGCCACTCCAGTACTTCATCCTCATTCATCAGATCTCCTTCGTATATCGCCGGGATGTTCTCTTCGAAGTACACGAGTGTTGGTAGGTGGTCGATACCATACTCCTTGGCTTCGTTCTCATTATCCATTCGTACGATGACGATGCCTTCCTTTTCTAGTTCGTCATCAATGTTTTCTAGTTCGTTTAAGATTCTAATGTCTTGTTTGTCTTCTTTGTCATCTGAAATTATTGTTTTGGATTGTGTTATATCCGATTCCTAATACAGTCTGTTTAAATTAGGAGTCAATTTAAGCCTTTGTAACTTAGAAACATTTGTTATTTAGATAAGTATTGTACTAGGTACAACAATCAATAAATAGTTTTGGTTCAGAATTTTTTTATAGAAAAAAAAAAACGATTGTCCTTTTGACTTTCAGATTTTAGGCGTACCAAACATCAACATAAAATCATGAAATAGGTAGTTAATTTGTTTTCCAAAGCTCGTTTAAATTATCGTGGTGCACCCACTTCCAATTGCTTTATAGCATTGCGTCAGAAGTTACGTGTGCAACAGACATTCATCCTTAATATAAATAAATAATGATTACTTCGGTCTTAAACATAAATTCAATTCAACATATAATTTATACTTACAGAAGATCACGGCCAAGTAAGGGGTGCTGATAATAAGTTTGTCCATCATCTCATCGGTGACTTCAGGGATCTCGCTGTGACGCTTCTGGTGGAGCAACCATCCTAACAGTTCCTCTTCCTTCATCAAGTCACCTTCATAGACGTGAGGAATTCCCCTCTCGAAGAACACCATCGTAGGAATACTCTCAATACCGTACTCTTTAGCTTCCTTATCATCATCAATCTTGACGAAGGCAATGTCGTTCTGGTCACATTCATCATCAATGTTCTCCAGCTCAGCCAAAATCTTCTGACTCTTCTTTTGGTCCTTGTCGTCTGTAATAAATTCGAAGAACTGTATTTCATTTATATGTCAGTTCTTGATAGTGTTCTGTACTAAATTATGAAATTCTCTATTTTTAGACGTGTAGCATTTTAAAAACCTGGCATTGTTTCAAGCGACACAGCCAATGTTAAGGCCGTGCGTATAAAAGTTAAAAAAGTACTTACAGAACAGGACGGCGACGTACTGCATTTTGTCGATGATGAGGTCGAGCATTTCGTCGGTGATGTCCTCGATCTCGTCGCTCTCAGTCTGATGTCTAAGCCAATCTAGAACTTTCTCCTCTTCTTCTAAGTTGCCTTCATAGTAGGTTGGTATTCCCTTCTCGAAGTAAAGCAGCGTGGGGACTTTTTCAATGCCGTATTCTTGAGCCTCGTCATCGTTATCAATCTTCACAAACGCAATACCAAGTGTGTCACACTCATCATCAATATTCTCCAGTTCGTTAAGTACCTTCTGTGATTTACGGTCGTTATTATCATCTGCAAGAGAACATTAAAACATGGCCTTCAGTAACAAATCTCAAGGGAAGTTTATGGTCGGATTTTTGCCAAGAAATGTACTTACAAAACAACACGGCGACAGTCTTGCCGTCTTTAATGAGACGATCTAACATTTCATCGGTGACATCTTCGATTTCGTCCTTCTCTAGTTGGTCGACAAGCCACTCTAGGATTTCTTCTTCATTCTCAAGGTCACCTGGAAAAGAGATCTAACGTCATTTTTGGCCTTGAGAAACAAAACCTTGCGAAATTTAATACTAACTTTCAAACATTCTTACCGTCATAAACGTTAGGGATCTGTTTCTCGAAGTAGACGATGGATGGAACGTCATCAATACCAAACTCCCTTGCCGCCTTTACGTCGTCGATCTTGACGAACTGTATGCCGTGTCGGTCGCAGTCATCGTCTATCTTCTCTAGTTCTGCTAAGACTGTCATTGATTCATCGTCGCCGTGGTCGTCTGGAAATGGTGAGTTAAAAATGTTGCAGAATATTCTAAGAATGATTTCTAGGGAGGCAGCCCTCGGTGAGGTTTCTTAGGGAAAATTCATGCAGCCAGGTGCTATTTGACATCGAGTATCCAAGATATAAAAATATCAGGAAAATATTTAATGGATTATCTTATTAGTGAACTCCATATACTCACAGAACAGTACAACAAGGTTGTCAACATTCCCGATTAAGGTGTTCAAAGTCTTTGCTGTAACATCCTCAATAATATCCTCTTCATCACCGGTAGACTTATTAGCGATCAACCACTCCAACACATCCTCTTCTCTGCTCAGCTCACCTGAAATACAAATTGAAAGAAGTCTGAAGTTATCTCATAAGATATTGTAACTAATTTTGGATTTGAAAATAAATAAAATTGAGAAATCGTAAGCAAAAGTATTTCTGAATTTGAATGTATACAAAAATATTCAAGAACAGGCTTGCTAATCAAGTCTTGAAGCCATTATCTGCAATTTACGAATACTTCTTACAGTTTACTATCCAACATTATCCTAAATCTCCATTACTATTCTAATTATATACAAAAGAAAGTGCTGAGACTTGACGTAAACCAGTAACCATCGTCATTAACACCATCCGTTTCCGCGATACCAGCGTCAGCAAACGTAAAATATGAGTCACAAACCTTCATAGATAATAGGTATCTGATGCCTGTAGTATACCAGTCTTGGCAAGTCTCCAAGATTGTACTCCTCGGCTAGTTCCTCATCATGAATCTTCACGAAACCGATCCCAAGTTGGTCAGCCTCGTCGTCAATGTTCTCCAGCTCTTGCAGAGCCTTCGCACATTTCTTACATTCCGGCTTGTCTGCAACACATTAAATTCTATTTCATTTTATGATTCGCCCAAATCTCTCTGTGCCTAGTTCATGCCTCGGACGTGAAGCGGTGCAGTTAAGTGCCTAATTATTGCCTATGAGTTTGGCTGTGTGTTAAAATTTAGTGTGCGATTAAAGCTTGTGTCGTGCAAAATCCTATTAGATTTATGTGTGGTGGTGGTGCCGCTATGCCAAAAACTCCTATATCTCTATTACTATTATTGTAAGCGGGGCTATCTCGAGTGTGCATATCTAAGGGATTTCACAGAAATCATCGTGTGGAAAACACAATTAAAGTAAATCAATGTGTCCTCAAGGTCTATACAAAATCTTGCCATTTTTATATGTTATAAGCACACTGTTGATGTGAACCTTTGCTTCATTTCAAATGTTTATAAATAGGAAGGCACTGTAAACAACGTTATTTGACGGCCTGACGTGGATACGGCACTCTTCATCACATAATTTGGGTCAAGGTCATCGTATGATCTTGTTTTTGGATAGATTTTCCAACGTACTCCATTATAACTTGGCAGTACCTATTTTTAATGCCGTACATATATTTTTGTTTGTAATAGTTTTTACTGTCGTTAAGGGGGAGAATGTTCGTCTGACGCTGTAGTCGTGACATGTCGGTCCGTCAATCCGAGCTTGCTGGCGAGACGCAAATAGCGCAGCCAAAATAGCTCGCCTCACGGCCCGATAATGCAAACGCGTTTTTGATTCTAGCTTTCCCTTAGACCAGATATAATTATATGAACAGACAATAAAGGAACAGTAAGATTCCAGATAGGCGGTAAATTCTTGTGCAGAATTCAATAATCGAAGAGTTTAAAGTAAGCGTTTGTTTGAATGTGTCTGTAACTGTTAAAATGATGAAAGAATATTCGTTAGATTATGACGGTTGAATATAATGTGCTATGTGAGTCACATCGTTTCAATAAGTTGTGTCTGAGCCAAAATTTTAATTAGCCGTATTCATCATCGATTGTTGATTAACACAACGGGGCCTTTATGAACTACACCAATTAACAAATGTTATAGAAATATCGTTGCCGGTTCCAATAAAAGCGAGAAGCACGTATATGATATACACAAATATTAGTCTACTAAGCGCGAAGAGTTACAGCCAAGCTGACATTAGAAGGAGGCATGCCGCCAGCTGAGAATCTTACTTACTGTTTGACGGGCCGCAACTTTTGTGATCAGGACCTACGTCAAAAACACAATCAAAACACACTGCACAATATACAGACGCATGTTCTAACTTCCACTAACAATTATGATGTACACGACTGAGAGGAAGATTAACTACTCGACAGGGCTACATAAAAAATTTACAGTACAATTTTGATTACGATGGTTAGTTGAAAAATGGCTCGAATTTACCACAATTGCTAAGATACGATACAAGAACACAGAATGTAACACTCCAATACTTACAGAAGAGAACGGCTACATAGTCTGTGTCCTCGATGATCTTGGCTAGGATCTTTTGGTTGACTTCTTCTATCCGGTCAGGAAGGTCCATTGCTTCTAAACTCGTCAAGAAATCCAGGACGCTCTCTTCGTCCATGAGATCTCCTAGAATTGTCAAGGTGTGACGGTACCAATTAGTCAAATGGAATATAATGTTTCATAAATAGATAAATAGCAAAGCTTGTGTGTACAACCATGTGCTTATTAGTTTTAACCCAAGTTGTGCTACTGCAGCACAAAGGCCTCCCTTTCTATTTTTCTACTTCAATTAGCTGTTTTAATAATAAATGAGCATAGAAACAGTTGACAAATCGCTGCGAAGAACATTCTGAAAAGCATGGGTAGATAAAAGTGAAGACGTTGCAGAACAAATTGAAGAATTCAGAGAGATTAAATCACGCCTTTTATAAATAGCTAAAATCCGAGAGCCCAGTTATAAATTTAACAATCAAGGGAAGTTGTTTTGAATCACCGTTTATAATTAGTTGTAATATAAAACTTCAGCTAATGTTCGCAGACAGCTTTAAGAGCTCATTTGACTTTACAATCACGTTTTATTCTATAATAATGTCATGTCCTGGCTATTGAATAACAAACAATAATTATATGCTCCCAGGACCTGTTTAACAATTAATTTTATAGCATCAGTTATGTTGAATAAAATCTGGTAAGCATTTTGGGTCAAGCACATACATCTGTAAAATATATCTCGTATGCAGAACGGTAATATTGATTGTGAAAATTAATGGGCTAATTCTCCGGATTCAATTTTAATTTTAGACTCTTGGTCTCGTCATTTCTTTGGACCACCCAGATAGTTTCATCATCTTCGATCATGGAAACATAAATAAGATTGGCTACCAGTATTATTTAAAAGCTCTATTTGTCTGCTTGGCGTGATTATTATTCTATGGAAGGTCTATGATATAGACCTAATTTTCATCATTGATCAAATCTGTTTCATCCAAAGTGATCCTTTGAATAAGCAGATTGAGAAAGTATACATCTACGCTTAGGTAGATGTATAATTTCCAAGTAGATAGTCCAATCATCCAGTTGTATGCTGTTTCTTATTAACCTTATACAATCCTTCCAATTATCTATGAAAACCCCAAAAAAAAAGAAAAAGCCTCTTCTTCCTGTGGTCGAAAGTTTAAGATGGCTCAAAATTAAAAATATTAGTCATTTAGTGTCGGTCTGACCTTCGTAAATGATCGGTTCCTTCTCACGGAAGTACGTGAGGGCGGGGAATTTCGTGATGCCATACTGCTTGGCCAGCCGCTTGTCGTTGATCTTAACGAAGTCCACTCCGAATGTGTCCGTGTCATCATCTATCTTTTCCAGTTCTTCTAGTACCTTGTCACACGTTACACAGCTTCTTGCATCTGTTTATGAAAATGTTTTATGTAGGGTACCAGAATATTCTCTCTCGTGGGAGTTAATCTTAGAAGATGGATGAGGAGTCGTTTCCGTTTTTTTTTGCATCCAGTTTTAAGTCTAAGATTTTATTTTATGTCTTAATCAATAAGTGAAAAGCACTAAAGATTATTTATAATGTACATGCAGACATATTCATCACGTTCCCCCGAAGCCAAGGTTGCCACGAAATGTAAATACGACGTTAAACAGTTCTCAAGAGCATAACGAATTGACAGTTGCTATATGCAACTTGTGGCACAATATACAACAGCTCCTCTTGTTTTTAAATCAGTGAGCTTGTCGAAGACAAAAAGTTTACTAAAATTATGGTGGTACCTATATGATTTACCTCAACTTATATAGTCGAGAGCTTTGATCATTTAAAAAAATCTAAATCTACTCAAATTGTTATCGAACGTGGAATTGTTGTACCCACAATATTTAGAGATAATATAATATTGATAATTTTGATATATAGTGAAAGTTTTGCCTGAAATAAACATAACAGCACGCCTGTTTTCTCCGAAAGACCAGCACCCTAATTGCGTAACACACTATCAAACACAATTTGAATAATTTTGAAGGATATATCCATTGCTTCATATGTTCGAAAAGTGTGTCTCCTAAACAACGTAAATAACGCATTGAATGTTGTTGACCTGTCAAAATTAAACCCATTGCTGCTTATAGTGTGTTACGTAATTATCCCGCTGATTTACTGATAACGTTCACTCAGACATAGGTACGTATCGCGCACAGTATGCCTCTTTAGCATGTCTTTGTTGAAAAAATACAAAATCTAGTATATCTGCCATCACAAGGATTATATTAGAATGATATAACATAAAAAATCGTTATTGCTACAAAACCTACTAATATCTATGTGATTTTTAGGGTTCCGTACCCAAAGGGTAAAACGGGACCCTATTACCTACTAAGACTCCACTATCCGTCTGTCTGTCTGTCTGTCACCAGGCTGTATCTCATGAACCGTGATAGCTAGACAGTTGAAATTTTCAGAGATGATGTATTTCTGTTGTCGCTATAACAACAAATACTAAAAACAGAATAAAATAAATATTTAAGGCGCCTTCCACACAACAGACGTGATATTTTTGGCGTTTTTTGCTCGATATTAATAACGACAACAGGTAGACGCTTGAAATATTTACAGAATAGGTAGTTAGTTTTATATTCACTTTAATAATAAATAATTAAAATAAAATATATTATAATTATCCCATACAACAAACGTGTTTTTTTTAATAAATGTAGTGTTAAATATTGTGCGGTGGTACGGAACCCTTCGTGCACGAGTCCGACTCGCACTTGGCCGGTTTTTAATATCATTCCAGTTACCCATGTCTCAATGGCGGGAATCAGAATATCCCAAATAGGTACCACGTGGCCGATAAAATATTTATCATAATATAAGCAAAATATTTTACAAAAATAACGCGTCATATTCATAGACTGAGAATAATAATGTGATGACTGATGTTACTAATCGCGTTTTGAATTTGGCTCCCGAAATCAGTTATGTCGAGCTTGGTGATTTAGCGTGTGTAGCCGATAGATGACTGACATGCCCCGAACTAGACGAATGGATAAGAAACAGCTGTTATAACGTATATTTATGATTGTCCCAAAAATAATCTGAAGCTTATAAGTTATACGTTCAGTTTAAAACAGATTTCATATATTCGATCATTTCCAAATTCAAATTCAAATTCAAATTCTTTATTGCATTCATGTGTACATTATTTAGTTGTTACAATATTAGTAAGTTCCAACATGAAACCCGAAAAACCAATACCTACTATGAAGTGTTGAAATTGAATCGTTTATATAGGAGTAAAATACAAAACTTTATATCTAAGAATTCCTCCACCTCTGCTATGTTGTCAATAACAATCCAGAATTCAGAAATACATTCAGTATTCACGTCATTATTATTCCCTATACCTAATGTTATTGAAACCTATTTGGACTACATTCAAGTTCTATGTTTGACAGGTATCTATTGTTTCTTTATTTTACAACCGTTTGCGACCGTTGTTGATTTTTACGTGTATGACGCAATAAACATCATTAATCTTAGTATAAGAAAATAAACTCATAAATATAGCGAATGAAGAAGTCGCGACAGCTCCTAGTTTATATTTACGATGTACTAGTGTACGCTCAATCCCACATAACGTTCAATTCGTGACCGATGTTGCTTTTAATTTAATAGCTTTTTGCCAGTTTTATGTTACCTCAAGAGCATGAACACGTTTTACTACAACATCGTCCATATGAGCAAATTATTCATCTACTACTGAAAATATTTAACCAAACGTATGCTATTAGGCAGAAGTTTGGAACCACATAAAGACGGGTTTGTTCTTATTTAAATACGTGGTTTATTTTTGTCTTAATACTTGCAACTGAGCATCTGGCTAGTATAATAGTACACTGCCAAGATCTGTTTGTCAAAAGTTAATGTACTAAGCTCTGTGCTTTGGATCTTCCGTCTGTTGTGTAAGCATTCAAACATTGTATATATCCATTACAATTACTATAACAGTTGCTTCATTGTTAATGGTTTGCCTTATTCAAAAGCTATTGGGAACTCTCTGTCTTAGACACTCAGCTCGTATAGCAAAGCTTCGCATATACTGCAATCATCAAAGTTATGAATTTCTTACACTTTCCATACATCCACAATTTTAACTTTCACAAGGTTACTTAAAGCACATTCTATGAAACTCGCCAATCGCCATACTTCCATTATCAGCTTTGAAATGACGTGATGCTTTCGTTTGCGTTAGGTCTTGTAATTTTAAGGGGCGAGGTCATTGCCATGTATTAGGCACTGTTCCAATCTCGGACAGTAATGAGAAGTATTTTTATGTAGAATAAAAAACAACCAATTATAACTACACAACACCTTTGCACAGCTAGGAACCCAAAAATAAAAAGTATTACAAATATTGAAAGTCCTTACGGTTAACCTTTCCCCATTATAATAAGTCGTGCCAATCAAATACGCAATGTTTCAGTAACGATTCATCTGAAAATCACCTTTTGACAAAAACATCAACGAGATGACAATGTATTACCGACATAGCATCGCACTAATGCCTACAGCAAGTCCACTAAAACAATGAAATATGGGTGCGGAAAATTACTAGCTGGTGGGACGACGCCGAGTTGTTGGCTAGGTTCTAACATAATTATCGAATGTGTTGACATCGAGACAACCGGTGAATGGACTAGGTACAAAGAAATCAAACGAGATCTACCGTTACCTAACTTTAGTGCATAAGGGAAGCAGTTAACCAATATACTGTTACTATAAGAAAATTTAAAGCCCCAATTAGTAATAAACACAGCTGTTCATCCGTGACCTAACACAACATTTTAAATAATAAAATATTGAGTCATTATAGGTGTATGTACAATAACACTAGTGTACCTAATAATACCGCGGCCGAAGCTCTGTTGCAATGCCGCATGAGTATGCAGGACATGCAAAACAATTACAACGCCTTCACACGTGATGAAGAACACAGAGTATATTTAGTTGGTAATAAAATTTAGAATACAAG
The DNA here is from genome assembly GCA_914767645.1 of Hydraecia micacea. Taxonomy (NCBI): domain Eukaryota; kingdom Metazoa; phylum Arthropoda; class Insecta; order Lepidoptera; family Noctuidae; genus Hydraecia; species Hydraecia micacea. Next base: position 3,505,590 of record OU611783.1, on the reverse strand, counting down.
CATAGAAACTTGAGAATTACTCGCGATCATTTTCTAGAAGTTTGGAATCATGCACTGAGAAAATGCTCTAGCGTATCAAAAGCCTTACCGAAATCCACGCATGTAACATGTTTTGGAATTAGCCCAAAAATACACAAATGTAGTCAGACAGTCTAGGAAGGGGCTTTGATGTGGGCGAATTACTTTGATTGTAGTTACTGTATAGATTGCATTCATGAGTTCGAAATTAACTTCATGATCTGGTAAAAACAAACATCCGGGCCAGTGCAATTTAACTGGGTCATGTGAACGATTTTCAGAAATTAGTACATAAGTACTTTTTACTTTTATCTTTATTTATATATATAATTCTTCTGTACGTGTTTCTGTCACTGAACTCCTCCTAAACGGCTGGATCTATTTTGATGGTTTAGATTCAGAAATGAACCTAGTAGGTGCGTCTGTCAGGTCCGCTAATATATTACATATTTTTCTTCGTAATGTTTACGTTATACTCATCATCACCCTGCCCTTATCCAAAATAGATTGCAGTATGTGAAATACTCGTAACTACGTCTTTTTCTTCCATTTATGTTTTTCAGTCGTTATAAACGGCTTTGTCGATTAGTAAACGTTCAAATGACCATCTTATTTTCGGTAACTTTATAAGTGCGCTTGTTATACCTACTTTAGTTATCATAAAATCTATCGTTTCCCAATATCTACAGTTTTCAAAAAATATTTAATTCGGTGCCCACAGCGAATTTCAAGCCAACACTGAATTTTTTTACAAGCTTTATGGAATACATTTTTATTCTTTATAACATATTATCTTCTTTCATTCTCAATATTAAACATTAATTTGTCAAGATTCCATTCCATTGCTTCACGTATACGTAACACACCGTCTATTTTAGGTTCTCTCCAGCTTTTTGTTTATTTCCCCGAACGTCTTCCATCATTTGTCATTGTATGAAATATTTATTTTTAATTAGCTTATGATGTTTCCAGTAGTACTATTAAGGTACTTCTCAGTCAAAAGGCTTTGATGCTTACTTACTTACTCAGTCTAAAGGTACTCTTACAAAAGGTTGTTTTCCTCAGGGAATCACAGTTTCAGATTATTATTGTTTCTTAAGTAAAAGTTTTCTCGGATTCTACTCAACTTTTGATTATATGCATTAAAAAATACTCGATAAAAGAAAAATATGTGTTTATTAATGTAACAAAAGTTACATGGATTCCATGATTGATTTGACCATGTATGCATGCAAACATTATCTTGATGCAAACAATATACTTCATTTGCAATTCATACAGTTTAATATGATTGATTATCTTCAATGCCTCAATAGTTCCAATTCCATGAAGTTAATTTCTAACATAAACAAATATTTTTCATATATTGTCAAATGTTTTAAACAAGAATATTTATTTTAGACTAATATTAGGCATTGCAAAGAGAGCAGTATTGGCCTAGTGGTAACGGCCGTAACTTACAAGTTGTAGGTCGCAGGTTCGAACCCAGACAAGCGCTTTACTTTGTAAAAAATATTTCATTACCACTGCTCTCAAAACGGTGACAGAAAACATCGTGAAGAAACCGGCATGTTGTAGAACCAAAAATTCGAGGACATGTGACATCTACCAACCCGCACTGAGCTCCCGTGGTGGATTACGGCTCACTCCCTCTCGCAAAGAGGAGGCCTGTGTCCCAGCAGTGGGACCATTATAGGCTGATTATGCTATGCTATGCTGCCCATTGCAATAATATAATATGATATGTTCATTAACTTAGTTTCAGCTGTATCCATCTTAACCGCGTGACATCTTCATAATGTTTGCAATACGAACAAGTACGCCTTTCAGTTTCATTCCTGACTGTAGCCAAACGAGTCTAACTTAAATATAGCTTTTTATAAGTTATTATTTGTGAACATAATATATCAGAGTGACGCGAACACCGACCCCGTTCGTATAATCTTCAGTTATTTCTGTGTCTTCTGATTCATATGGTGAAGAGAAACAAATGCGTAAGAAATTCTCAATGACGTGACAACGTTAATTGGCAGTATGTCTGTTTCGTTCAGGGTAAGATTTCTGTACAGAGCGTGTACGATTGCATAAGGCTACGTGACAATGACAATAATGTCACGTGTCTAGTTGAATAATGAAAAAAAAAAAAGATTCTGAAAAATATTTAAAAGCATCAGTAATATTTAATGGTAATAACACGAAGTATCAGAGTTAATGTGAAGGAGACAATTGTGGTTTTAACTTGTAAGTAGGAAAGTAATTGTCGTATAGCTTTTTAGATTTTTTTTTCTTTTTTTCATCAGATTTTAATCAAAGTTCTTTAAGCTTCGTTCATTTCGCTTCAATGAGCTTTTGATTCAACTATTGGTAAAACCCACCTGAATGGTCCTAATGCAAAATTCTATAACCTTGCCAGTTTACCTCTTTATGATTATCGCTATTATTTCACCTGTCGGCTGGCAATTTCATCTCAATTTAATAGTAAGATAAAAATTAGATTCCTAAACTACATTTATTTTCACGTGTATATCGGCATACAGTATTCTCGAATAATTATTTCAGTGTATATCAGGCAGATGCTGTAAAAAGCGTGATAGTTATTTTGAGTGTTTGATTTCAAAATACTTCCAATTTCATAAGGAATGGTTCCAATCTGTTTAACATCTCAATCACAGATCGAAAGTAATTACATAACTTAAATAGGCCAAAAAAAATTGAGCGACATTGGAGAATGATTTAATCCATCATCATTCTCTTGCCCTCATTCCAATTTATTTAGGGTCGGCGCAACCTGTATTTTCCTTCCATTCTTACCTATTAGTCGTCATCTCGGTAGTCACCCCCTTTTTAGCCATATCAGCTTTCACACAGTCGTTTCGTTGCGCTTCCTACTCTCATAGCCATCCATACTCAAAACTTTCCTCACAACATATTCGTCATTTCTTCGCAACACATGCCCATAATCATGACAACCGATTTCGCTATAGAAGAGGAAGGATAATCCAAAGTGTATAAATTATTAACAAGACGTTCTGGACGTATTTTAGTTTCAAACAACGCCAAAAATCGCATAAAATAAAGAGACTTAAAAAGGCGAAAGGGTAGAGCTTTGCCCAGCAATGGGACACAAAAAAGAAGACGAAATGAAACATTTCTATCATCACAGATTTATTATTAAGCTTGACGCAACGAAAGGGATAGGTATAGACGTCGTCAAGTCGTCAGGGATACATAAGCCTTTGCCGTCATTCTAAAAACAATGACGGCAACCCTCCAATGCCAGAATGACGTTAACATTTGACATTTGGCAGTAACAAGACAATATTTGATAGATTCGGAATTTGGAATGAGGAAGCACGTCAATGAACCAGAACGATCAACATTACTCTCTGTAGTGGTGTAGACTGAAGATGATGAGTAATTTAAGTAACAACAACATAATAGGGCGACCATCTTCATTCGGCTCGAATTCCATGAATTAGGTGACATTACAATTTATTTTTTAAATAACTCCCCGACCGAATGTTCTAGATCATTGTTAAACGCTCATATTTATAAATAGGCTGTAAAGATAAAATATAATTTGTGATTGAGTGTATAAAAGCCTTTGAAAAGTCTAAGCCATACACGTGGAGTACCCCAAGGCAATGACATTTCTGTTGCTGGCATCAAAATAACAATGTTTGCATATTTTTATAAGAATTTAAATTGCTTTTTTCTATAACATCTAGCATGTTTGGGAAAAGACAGACAACGGACGCCACGTGCTGGATTTTAAGAATCATCATAGTGGTACGGATTTTTATAGAAATACGGTTTGCAGCATAACAACAGCGGTCAAAAACTGTAAGAATTATCTGAATATAAATAAATAAAATGGAATGTACAGGTCAACCCTTTTCTACCAAGCTTTTACAGCATTGCATTTTCATTCAACAAATCAAAACAGAGCAGTAGCTTTATACTTTTAGCAAGATGGCCACCAATACATCACCACTCGTTAATTTGTTAAAATTTATGTATTCTTGTACACGAATTGAAGCAATTTTCATTAATCCAGGAATTAATTCTAGCATTCTTGATTTTGGAAGTATTCCAATTGAAACAGTTGTACCAGCACATTTTCGTAATTATGTCTTTTCTGTAACACTTACTAGCTGACCAAGGCCTATTTTTGTAACACAAAAAAACTTTTCATGACGGCTACACACTATCAGGGGGCCGCATCTATCTCATTTAACTCATGTTCAAATTATTCTGGTACCTAATTGTTGTTTGGGACGCTTTAGCCAGACTGTGTAACTGTCCTGCTGTCATGATGATGATCAACATTTGTAAATTGTTTGAAATTATTGTCTTCTCAATCAATATTTTGTATCGATTTGTCGGTTTACTAACTATGATTAGTCACTATATCTTGACCATTATTCAGTAATTATATTATGAACACCTCTGATACTCATAAATCATAGGTACTTAGGTAGGTACTTGCTATATTTCCAAAGCCTATTAATTAAGTTTCTACTTATTGGAAGAGGTAGGTATGTTTTGTTTATGTTTTTGTTTGCAACTATCAATATCTGCAGCATATATCCCAACGTGGTTATGGTTACTTCAATTTAAACTTCTGTCTAACAGGAGAATCCTAATAAAACCAAGAAAAATACTTTCTTAGTACCTACACCTACAGTTAGCTCGGAACAATTTAGTCTCTCAGCCAAGAGACAATCTTACATCGGTGCCGGCTTCGACAGTGATTTATGACACTTTTTGTGTCTAGACCAGCCACTGCATCCTTCGGATGAGTGAGAGATGCATTGTAGGCATGGCAACGACCACAGATATGTCAAGATAATTAATGAATATCTGACGAATTAGCTTATGGCTACATTTGCTTCCAACTCACACACTCATATGCACACACGCACAGCTTGCACTTTTACGAAATGATCATCGAGAGGAATGTGACGTAGCAACAAACAGATCACATCGACAGTTGGCGACAAAAGAAAATAGTCGGAATGCCGATACCACGTAATGGAAGTCTATTTCAGCGGCAAATGCGGCGGCACACAGTTTTAGCCGAGCTAAGAGCGTAGGCGCCTAGCGACCTTGGCGGAGCCAGCATCGGTGGAACGGTGGAAAACGAGACTCGGTACCATTTTAGGCCGCGCCGACGGCCGCAGCGGTCGGCGGCCGGGTCAAGTTTTATTGTCTCCGCGGCTCGGTTGCATAACTCGCGAATCGCTAACCGAGCCGCTCGCTTCGAAAATATCATGCGCACAGCCGAAAGCTCGGGTCCGCCGAAGCGGTCTTCCCCTCGGCCCGTCCGAAGATCATTAACTCGACGATAACCCATTTGGACGGGCGCCGTCGCAGACGTTTCGACACGGCTAGGGCCGCCCCCGCCCTGGCCTGCCGCCAGCTTTCGAAAGCTCGCAAAATTAAACGGAGACGCGTGCCGGTCGGCAGGCGGCGGGCGAGTGCCACTTACACCAGTACACCGCGACGAAATCCTTGTCTTCCAGCACTCTCTCCAACTGTTTGGCGGTGACCTCTTCGATCTGGGGCTCGACATGTTTGCTCGGGGCGGGGGATTTACGCGCGGTCGCGGCGGCGGCGAGCAGTAGCACGGCCGCCAGAGCCTTCAGCCACCGAGCCATGGCGAAGACGCGCGCGGACTGACGCCCGGCCGCCGCCCGCCCTGCGCAAGCGCCGCCCGCGCGTTCCCGCCCGCGCATGCGCACTCCCGCACGACCCCGGCGCCCGCGCTGCTTCGGCTTTGTTTACATCGCGACGCAATGCCTCCGTTGTTGCGAATACCTAACCTCCAAATGCGCTTCGACGTGAGTGCGTGTACAGATCACATAAATGCTTACATATCTACAAACTATCGTCACGCTCCCGTACGAGTAGGAACCTACTCTAAGTTAAGTTTAGGTGAAACTTAACTCATCTTTCAGTCAGCACCTATGGTAGCGATGTTGCAGTTTTACACTACCGAACCAATAAGCGTATACAGCAAGTAGTTGCCTACAGCAAGATCAAACGAAAATTACAGTAGGTACAATTTGCACGAGTTCACACCCCGGTTTTTGAAAGTCTGATCATATCGCTTTATTAGTAAATCTACCGTCAAATCACAAACTAAAATCAATAACGGTGGCTTTTATGGCCAGTTCGAACATCTGCGAGCGCAGCACGAGACATACCTATACCACTACGGTGGGTAATCGAGGCCCATTTATTTGGCAATAAAAATAACTTTTACTCACCCCAGGAACATCTCTGCTGCTGCGGCTTAACCTGTTTTTTATAGATTTTATAGGGGAGCGTATTGTATTACTAAGGCTTTTCCAGTTTTCTCTGAAAGTATAAGCTAATTTTTATAATTTAGGTAATGTTACAGTTTTGTTTGGAAATGGTTAATCATTCCTCTCCCGTACTTTTTTTCTGGATACCTTAAGCAATTTCACTGTGAACCTAATAAAGTTAATGGGACTAGTGGGACATATTATCCCACTTAATTGTCCCATCGTGGGACTGGGTCAATGGGACTAGTGGGACGGACCGAATGGTTTCTGCTTTGTTTGTATAAACGGAACTTCTGTTTTTTCCTAAACAGGAACCAAGTATTATACAAGCACTATTATATAGGGTGAACTTTTCGAATGGGCGTGGATGGCCAAATCCGAAACTATGAGGAACAGCGAAAAGTACTCAAAGGAGTCAAGGGCTCGATTTTGATGAAAACGAAAACTGCAACATTGCGAAGTATACGCAGAGGGCCTACAACTTCCTACGCGTTCAGCATAATAATGGATTTAGGTTCTTGGTGGGGCTTCCGCGTTTCGCATATGTTCATGGAAGCCCGTCTTGACGATTTTCATGCCATAATGAGAAAGAGGGCGGCGGCGGTGGCAATAATGAGTAGGTTACGCGGAAGCTCTAACAGAACAACACCCTAAAAACATTGTTTGACAAGGTAAACAGCCCTTTTCATTAGGCACTGGGTTACGCAGTATTCTGTGACTGGGTGCAGAGGCACGTGCCAATTGTGTTGAGCCACGTACCTATTTATTACAGATCCACCCGACAATCCATCTTCCCAGAGACGGTGGGATGAGCCGCTCTGCAGAGTAGTACAGAATAATTTACGTGACTCGTCTGCTACTACTGCGGAACGTGCGCGCCTGCTGGCTGTGGGTAGGTGGGAGTCGGGTCTTTGGCTTCATGCACTACCTTCGTCGAACATAGGCACTTTGTTCGACGACACTACTTTTCGCCTCGCTGCTTCCCTACGACTAGGAACTCCTTGCTGTTCTCCTCATCGCTGTCACTGTGGCGAAGATGTCAACAGCCTTAGACATCATGGCCTGTCTTGCAGCCGCAGTGCGGGTCGCTTAGCGCGCCACGCGAACATCAATGACATCATCCGACGAGCTCTTGTTACCGTCGGCGTTCCAGCTGTATTAGAACCCAATGGCTTGGCACGCGACGATGGCAAGAGACCGGACGGTATGTCTTTATTTCCATGGAAGGTGGGTAGGCCTTTAGTGTGGGACGCAACGTGTGTCGATACTCTTGCGCCATCCCATCTTCCTGGCTCGGCATGCTGTGCTGGCGCTGCTGCTGCGGCTGCTGAAAACCTCAAGCGGCGAAAATATAATAACCTTATCGGAAATTATATTTTCGAGCCGTTTGGGGTTGAAACCCTCGGGCCGTGGGGTCCGAGTGCTCATGGTCTTTTTAAAGAAATTTCAAAACGGCAGGTTGACACTTCCCGTGACCCAAGGGCTGGCTTTTACCTTGGCCAAAGGCTAAGCATTGCCATACAACGTGGCAATGCCGCCAGTCTCTTGGGAACATTACCAGTCGACAGCGATCCGGATGAATTTTTCGACGCTATATTTTAGTTTCTGTATAGTTTTAGTTAAGTTAGGATTTAATTTTGTTATTTTTAGTATTAGATATACATAGATATTATATTTGTATAGCCTATATTATGAAAATAAATAAATATTATATTTATTAGTTGTCATTAGTTTGTAAGTTTTAGGTACCTACCTACTAACATAGTTTTTATGTCGTTGTTACTAATACTACCTATATGGATTGGGTGTATTTAATGTCTGATCCGGAATAAACGAAATATACTTAGTTGTTAAAAAAATAACCCGACAAACATTAAGAGGTGCTTTAGACCATCGAACTGAACAACTCTGAAATCACGAAAAAAATCAGCTGTTTAATACAAAAGTTCCATACCTATTACCTACTTGACCAAAATGTATGAAACAACAAATTTTTTAACACGACCTTTAGCTAGGTAGGTATAGTCGCCGGCACGTAACTTGGCAAGGTTTTGTAGTATTGGGAGTTTGGGAGTAAGTTAGCGCATGTACCTACTCTTTGTGCAACAAGAAAATGGTCACGTTTATTGTTTGCCATTATACTATGGTTATTGCAATTGATTATTTTTAAACATGTCTGTTTACAAGCAAACTAAAGAAAGGAAAAACACATCCAACGACTCTTGCCAAGTTACGTGCCGGGGACTGTAGCTAAAGGTAGATTTCGTACCTAAAAACTGTGCCACTGACTCATATATAAGACCCACAGCCCCACAGTGTTCAATGACACTAAATGGTGAACGTTGATGCACTAATGTGAGAGTACAGAACCTAACTAGTAAGATAAAGTTTTATACTCTTCAATACGTACTTTTTATTTACTAGGTATAACATACAGGTGGAAGAAGCTCCACAGAGACCACAGAGCATGTAGGTAACCTAATGATAGGTATAAGCGGCCTCCTAAAAAAATACTAAGCATAAGTATACAAACAGAAATAAACATACCCTCTCTGATTTATGCTATTACAAAGCCACAAAGGTTACATGCTCTGTGGCCACAATCTATCCAAGAAGCTTATAGATAAAAGTGGAGGCAACACTCTGAATACCTATCTGAAGCCGACTGTGGGCTAACGCTCTCTTTCTAAATACATACATATGACAAAGAAAGCACATATCACTGTCTCGTTCTTATGTATGTATTTAGAAAGAGAGCGTTAGCCCACAGTCGGCTTCAGATAGGTATTCAGAGTGTTGCCTCCACTTTTATCTATAAGCTTCTTGAATCTATCTGACTCAAGTTGTACTTAATTTTTCACCAATCATTATAAATAAAATACTCAAAAATCAATTTTAAGAATCGTATACCTATTGTATCGAAATTAAATCTAAATAATTTTTTCCCTTCCAAACAAAATAAAAGCGAGCCAAAAGGCAACCAAAATCCTATACTAGTATCTCCCCCTAGAGGGATGACAGTGAACTAAAAAGTTTTTTTTATTGTCTGTGGGTTGTTTTTGAACGTACAAATGAACCTTTGATTTAAAAATGTCAACCAATAGTTACGAGTAGATTTCACTATCGATATCGATAGCAGAAAGTATTTTTCTCAGCTATGTCGCTGATGTAGTTTTTTTATGAAAACAATACCTTGAGTGAACCGTTCTCAATACTGTAGCAGTTTTAGGGTTCCGTAGTGTAACCCTTAAAGTTGCGTCAAGCAAGTATAATACTAGTATCTTCCTCTAGTGGGACGACACTGACCTAACAAGTTTTTGGTTGGCCGTGTGTCGCTTATGAACGAACCATTGAACTTTTTTCTTTGAAAATCAAAAATGTCAACCTATAGTTTAGGTTTCATCACCGATAACCATAGTAGAAAAGTATTTTTATCAATAAACTAGCTGCCCGGCGCGACTTCGTTCGCGTGGTGTCCTACTAATACCCCCTACACTACTTCTACCAATCCTACCCACCCTACTTCTACCAATCCTACCCCTGCCCTTCTCCTACCTTACTCCTACCCCTTCCCTACCCCTTACTCCTACCCTACTCCTAACCTACTCCTACCGTACTCCTACCCTACTCCTTTTTTTTTGGAAAATCCTCATGGAGTCCCTCCACCCTCGGGGAAGGGCGAAGGGGACTGTCAGACTCGTACTGACTAAAAACCAACCCGTGTTCCTCATGTACCCATGTGTCGGAGGGCGGGTATCGCCGAAGCATTCGTCACTACCCCCCGACGGGTATTGGCCCGCCAGATGGTCAGGCGGGCCCCGTCACCCACTGCGGCCGTCACCCCGGCTGCAGGACTCCTCCACTATGAGGCGCGCGCGGAACACGACGCCGCCGCCTCTAGGCCTGCTGCTGGTCGGACGACAAGACGCCCCGAGTCTGCCGTCCGCAGGCCGCGCCCTACGGTGGCCGGAAGTCAGCCACCCTACGACGCCCAGTGCGACCCCTACCCTACTCCTACCCTAACCCTTCCCTACTCCTACCGTACCCCTACCCTACTCCTACCCTACCCCTTCCCTACTCCTACCGTACCCCTACCCTACTCCTACCCTAACCCTTCCCTACTCCTACTGTACCCCTACCCCTACCCTACTCCTACCCTACCCCTTCCCTACTCCTACCCTACTCCTACCCTAACCCTTCCCTACTCCTACTGTACCCCTAACCCTACCCTACTCCTACCGTACCCCTACCCTACTCCTACCCTACCCCTACTCCTACTCTACCCCTACTCCTACCCTACTCCTACTCCTACTCTACCCCTACTCCTACCCTACTCCTGCCCTACCCCGAGCCTATTCCTAGCCCTGTCATTTGCGTTTTGTTATTCCAAGTCTGATTCTTTTTTTTTTTTTTTCTGTTTTTTTTTAGTATCTTATGTCCGTCTCCTGGCTCTAAGCTACCTCCCTACCAATTTTCACCCAAATCTGTTCTGCCGTTCTTGAGTTATAAGTGGTGTAACTAACACGACTTTCTTTTATATATATAGATGACACTGATGTACTCGTAGTTTTATTTTAGGATCTATAACTATGAAAAAAAAATAATGGTTGTCTGTAAAGTCGGTTTACGGACGATAATTTTACGTGATAACGTCAGAAGAAAACATCCGATCGTGCCTCTCTATCGCTTGTTCCGCGCTCTCGCTTGCACACTCTGCTCAGGCGGAACATGACAATGAGTCATGCTTTTGTCATGCTTTTTCGTGCGTGCGTTCATCTATATATATAAAAGGAGAACTGACTGACTGACATATCAACGCACAGCCCAAACCGCTGGGTCTAGAGATTCCAAATTTGGCACGTACGTTCCTTATGAGGTCTAGGGGTGCACTAAGAAAGGATTTTTCAAAATTCATCCCCTAAGGGGGTGAATGGGGGGGGTGAAATTTCACGCGGACGAAGTCGCGGGAAGAAGCTAGTCGATTTATAAGACGTTATCACGTCAATAATACTTTGAGTGAACCGTACCGCTCAGAGCAAAAACTGTATTGAGTTAGTTCTAACTGCGTTTGTAATGAAAAATATTTCAAAACTAATGAACTTTTGGAATATTTTAAAAAAATCTTGTATTTGCGGTCATACCAACTATGGAACCCTTCACTGTTGCTTGTTGGTATATTATTATACACGCGGTTGAAATGGACATAATATATAATTGTTTTTCATTCTTCAATAAAATGATAGCCGCATTCCGAATTATGCCATAATCGCTCACAGCGCTAACATCAATAATTGGCGTTCCGTTTCGATATCACTATGAGAGCTGAGAGCTGTCAACAACTTGGAACGCTCATGAACGCGCTCACAGTGCTCGCTCAATGTCAAAACTATATTCACTTGAATACTTATGGTTGGAATACAGTATTTCTTTGTGTATACACCACATTTATTCTTCTTCTTTGGTTAGGTGGCGACTGTCAGCCAGAAGCACAATTTCGAAAATGCCGCGTTAGTTTAAACATAATTATGACGCACCTTAAAACAAAACAGCACCACTGTCATTTTTGACTGCGCTCACGGTGATATTAAAATTTATGCCATGGTCGGCGTTATCGCAAGATGGCGCATGTCATGACAACATCTATGACGATTCACGGAACGTCGTTATCGCGCTCCCGCTAATTCGGAACGGGAATAAGCACGCTCAAATCGATTACAGCGCAACTCGGAACGCACCCTTGGTCTAAGGTTCGGAAGGTTTGATAAGGAAATGAGCATTGTGTGTGATGTGACATAAATTAATTTGAAGTCTACTATAGACGAAACTAAAAGATATTTACATAGTTTATTTGAACTAATAATAACTGTCGATATTCTTCACCACTGACTCATAACTGTGCGTCCCATCACTACCAAAGATGAGTCAACCAATCAGCGTTTACCGCAAACGTCATTTGTCACGTGGAGGGGAACGCCAGAGAGCGGTTTCCGAACGGAAAAGGCAGCATAGCTAACTTTTTGTTTCGCAGTCTCGCGCTGCTAACAAATTCTCGTGACGCGGCCGGTTCTAATAAAATAAGTTCGACTTGTGAATGTGAAGTGCCTTGTGGAATATACAATGGATATTATTTATTAATTGTCACAGTACTGTGTAAAGTGTTGTATTTATTTCTTCGCAAAGTTTCGGTAAGTTTAGTTTACTTCAAAGTTTTAGTTTTTCAAACACCTGGCCGATGTATTGTTTGATTCCGTCGCAATCTTATCACGAATTTATAGCTCGATAGTAATTTTTGCGCTGTTTAGTCAGGAATCTTGAGAGAATCTAGTTGGAATGCAGGTGGGTGAAAAAAAAAATAATAGGAGTTAGTGATAGTTTTTTGTTTTTTATTTTGCTTACGGCTGACTTTAGCTAGCTCATTGACTGTTCACCTAAGCAATTAGCGTCATATCCATAGAATATTTACACTAGATAAAAAATGTTACAGATTATGGTATAAGTATTTGCCATGAAGTTTTGTTCAGAAGCGCTGATTCCTGTGTCCCTGACACTAGAAAGCCTATATTTTAGTCGTTTATATGACTCCCAACATCCAGTCAAATAAATAAATTTATAAATAACTACCTATTGTTCTATTCAGATTTGAATATGATAAAATTTAAGTTTAACAAACTTTTTTTATAAAAAAAAAAGACTTGTAAAACTCAGTGACAGATGTGGATTTTATTACAAATAAAAATCGTGTAAATATTGTCACCAGCATATTTTTATTATACACATTATTCATGCGGAGGTACGGTAAGAGAATGTACGATTGCTCTTAGTTTATAACTGTATCAGTCGCTAATATATTTATTTATAGTAGTATCTTAATTTTTTTTTATTTATGCCCTGAGCAAGCATAGTCATCCTTGCTTGTACATCCTTTGTATGATGGACCCCTTGCAAGGGTACATTTTGTAAAACTGTATAGGTCAGCTTAAGTGTAAGTAAGTGCTAACCCATTGGTAAGTGCCAAAGGGTTTTTTAATTTTTTGTCTAGTCTGTCTGTTTGTTTTGGCTAATCTTCGAAATGGCTAGTACAATTATGACGGGACTTTCATTGGCAGATAGCTGATGTTATAAGGAGTAACATGGGCTACTTTAATTTTAGAAAAAGTATTAGGGTTCCTCACCAAAAAATAAAACCCATTAAATCCTATATGCATGTGAATTAAGACGTGTGCACAGCTAATAGTCAGTAAAACTAAGTTAGCCTGATGCTTTGTGTTATATCTGGGATGAATAAGTGTTCATCCTGGGTTTGTCACAATCAATTTAGGTATATCTCAAACCTCAATGTCTTTATTTCAAACCACTTTCGATTCTTGATAAATAAATATCAATAAAAGGTCATTGTGCTTTACTTAAACACAAAAGAAATTAATTGTCTGTCTATAACCCAGACTTATTATGTTTTGAACAATATATTATGAAATCGTTGGTTTGATTATTTGGTAAACTCTTTTACTATAGCCTACAGTAATTACCTATGTCTAACATCCATACTAATAAGACAAATTCGAAAGTGACGGTCTGTATGTTACCTTTTCACGCCTAAACCACTGAACGGATTTCAATAAGATTTTGCAAGGAGATATATGGCATCCTGGGGAAGGATATAGGCTACTTTTGTCCCGGTAGTATGTTCCCGTGGGATAATTTCCGACTTCCACGTGGGCAAAGCCGTGGGCTGTAGTTGTTAAACCTGTAATTAGTTGCTTACATATTAAAATACAGCTACTACTTGCTCTTGATAAACAATAACTTCAATTATAAATACTAAAAGTAATATTTTCAACGACTACCTATGTCCAGCAGTGGACATCTTTCGGCTGAAATTATGAATATTTTCAACAACAATAAAACTAATGCCATAGTCAAATCATTTATTTAAAATTATACCAAATAAAAGGCACTTTTGAATGTAAAAATTAATCATGATAATCATACTCAAAAAGCAATATAATTTGCCTAGCCTTTTCCCAAATATGTTGGGGTCGGCTTCCAGTCTAACCGAATGCAGCTGAATACAAGTATTTTACATGGAGCGACTGCCTATCTGACCTCCACAGCCCATTTACAGGGTAATACCTCTTGGTAACTGGTCGTCAGACTTTCGAGGTTCTGACGAGCCAATTCAAAAAACAATATTGCATTATTCCAAATTAGCTTCATTAATTCGCCAGCAGAAGGAAGCCACATCTTTATCAGTGTTATGTTTGTCCGATTATATCAATGATTTTATCATTTTAGAGCTGATAGCAAGTCTTTGTTCGTAACAATCAACCGCGCTGCCATTGTTTTGTGGCCGACACTAAAACACAATAAAATATTGGCACATCTGGGCCTCAAACAAGCCGAGTTTTGCAATTTTGTACCAAAATTGGGGAAACTGTATTGGACGATTTCAGAGCTCTGCTTGTGATTTAGTATACTGCCTTCATTTGTTTAGCTGTAAAAGATTTGGGTCCATATTAGGTCTTCGGAAGATTATTCTCAGGAGCTGCGTTCTGCCTGAATGATATTTCTTTGATTCCAAGTTAACTCACGAAAGAAAATAATGTATTAGGAAGGAAACAGTATTTTCTGCTCTCAGCATTTTCAGAATACGAATAAATATATGAAACGAAGTTTTATGCCCTAACAAACACCACGCCACAGGCCAATGCCATTTTTATTCCCAATTTCCTGACTGAAAACGAGTCACGAACGAAAGTTTTAATTATTTACGAACATTTCTTATTTGCGGTTAGTACAGTTACCTACTGCTGTCGTCAAGCTTATCCTCCTTTTCTGTGGATATCTGCGTCGCTAATTGGTTAAACTTTCAGTCATCGTTATCAGCCTACAACAGTCCACTGCTGGCCTCAGGCATAGGCCTCTCCACTCAATAGATTCTCCAATCGGACGCCATTCATCTCGAATCTCAGCAACTCTCACCCAGATGTTAGTTAAATCATGTTAAATCATTGACAAATTAACTTGATTTCGGAGGTGCAGCGTTATACCTAATTTAGTCACCTAGAGTGAGCCAAATCAGATTCAGACCTCATTAGCTATGGCGATCTGCGCTTGAGACTAATTTCAGCAGTAAACATAGCCGATAGGTGTATATTATAAAAATATTATAATGATACGACCATAATCCATTTTTTTCTGAATAGTTTTATAAATGTATATCTCTATCACAATAATATCTTCTGATATCTAACCACAAACACCAACGTGTACGATTTATCAACAAGATAAGTATGATCAATGAGTAATATTCCAGAGGCTTCTAGTCTTTTCCAAAATTAGTAAAAGCCCTAATCAATACCAAAGCGCTACAAAATACGGGAGTCAATGCAGACGTGGCCTTGATACGTAAGGACGTAGGTGCTTTTTTCCATCTTTACTTTGCTTTTTTTGGGCCACCAAAACTATTTAGGAATGTGCAAGAGTCTACGCAGTAGCTACACAAGCCATAAACTCGAATGTCGGAATTCGCTTTAAAGGTTAAAATTTCCCAGCAATTTTCAAGAGACAAAGTCCTTATTACCATAGTATACTGCATTAAGCACTGACATTCCAAAACATACGTGTAATACCTGCAGGTATAAAATGCCATCATAATTATAAATCATTTATGTCGCAAGATAATAGCGCCGGTGTGATAAACTCCAATATACGTTCGTAGAACAGCGATAATCGCTATCAAACTTATCGTCAACCTGATATTGTAAGGACGCTTATCATAAGGAGTTTAGTGAATACGTGTCAGTACACAAGTGAACATCCAACATGGGCGAATATCGTGCGGGTAAAGCTGGCATCAACGCTGAGGCTCAGGCCAGGATCCACAGCAAATACAATGATGACATCGCTCACGAGACCCTCGAATGGATCAAGCTGCTGACCGGTGAACCAGCTGACACCGCTGGAACAGCCGAAAATTTGTACGCAGTCCTAAAAGACGGTACTCTGCTGTGCAAACTCGTCAACTCTCTGCAAGAGGGCTCAGTGAAGAAGGTCAACCAGTCTTCCATGGCGTTTAAGTGCATGGAGAATATCAATGCGTTCTTGGAAGCCGTGAAAAAGCTGGGAGTGCCACCACAGGAAACTTTCCAGACCATCGATTTGTGGGAGAAGCAGAACCTGTACTCCGTCGTCGTGTGCCTGCAGTCTTTGGGACGCAAAGCCGGGAACTTCGGTAAGCCTTCCATTGGGCCTAAGGAGTCCGACAAGAACGTCCGTGAGTTCAGTGATGAGCAGATGAAGGCCGGACAGAACGTCATCTCTCTCCAATACGGTACCAACAAGGGCCAGCAAACGGGTATCTCTTTCGGTGGGAGACGCCAAATTTAATATGTTTAATGTAATTAATTTATAATTATTAAAATGTAATAAATATTTTGTATTTTTTTAATATTCGCCTTTCATTTGTTAAAACAAGGTGTGGTTAGCTAACGTAATATCAGATTAGATAACACAAGTATTTTGCACTACTGCAGTGGACTCAAGTGCTTGGTTGGTTCGTTACTAAGAGGTTCATTCTTAATTATTTATTTTCTTTCTTCTCCTTCAGAAGTATCTTCAGACTATTCAGATAATTGCTGTGCATATTATCACAGCTGAATGACCAAAATTTTTCATGTTTTGAGTAAGTATGGATACTGTTTTACGAGCGGGTACCTACTAATATGCACGACTTCCGAATTCCGACACCTTGTAATACTATTACTGGCGAAGAGTGAATTTATGACAGAGGTAGGCCGGAGCAAAAAAAAATGTCAAAAGAAAATTTCAATGATGAATTGACTACAGAGTGGTTACGTTCTGAATTTTTGAAGGGAAGCCGGTGAGAATCGAGTTGTATGGTACCTTCGCCACTTTTATTTTTATCATCTAACTAACTTGGCGACAGTATTAATCAATACAATAAGGTTTAATATCCCCTAAACCTTGATTATAATTTATCAGTTGTTTTATATCAGAACTTGTAGAATCACCTACTTATTAAATAACTTGAAAGTGTTGTTGATAATAGCACTGTAATGTCTAGCCTGACTGGAGATAAGACAATCGTAAGAGAAAATGAAAAGGTTAAATCAAGACAAACTTTTCCCTACAAGATTTTCCACATTGCAGGGCATAGGGCTTGCAGAAGCTAACTTACCTACTGTATATTATATTAATGGAAATAAGAAAAGGACATCAAATTAGGCCAACTTTAGAAACGGAGCGAATGAACTGTGACCATCATAGATTATTCCGAGTCAGTGGAAGCCATGGACGTTTCGTTAACACACAATCCAAACAGATTCAATTCTATTTTTAGCTTCAGTTAAGCTTAGTAATTACACCTGATTAACCAGAACTGAAGGGAGCAGGTTATCAGTTTCCTTTAGCATGAATTTCACAGGTATTTAAGACGATACAAGGAACTGAACATGATGATAACGATAAAATAATTAATTTAGTCGTCATATGACATTCACACGAGTAACTAAAGTGACATAATTGTTCATATTCCCAAGGCAATTAGACAATGCAGCCAATGCTAGTGATAATCCTTGGAAATATATATAATAGAGGACTGAGACACAAAGGCTAATTACTCATTATTTAAAATTATTTTAATCACTAGTTAAAAACGTGCAATTTTATACCTCGACCTCTAAAATTACCCCACTTATTATTTTCTTATATATTTTTTTTTCTCTCTGTTATTGCACCTACTGTGTATTGTCTCTGCATCACTCTAAGGTAGACTGGTAGAAAATGCCCAAGGCATTAAGTCCGCCTTTGTACAGTTTTTACTTGTGCATAAAGTTTTAATAAATAAATAAATAAAATGAAAGACATTAATGAAACTGCAGATTGAAATAATATTTACAAAGATGGCAACACGGTTAGCTCTTGTTAAAATAGGTTACTTCAAAACAATCGCTAATTCGCTACTAAACGAACACCCACGTTTCGCCAATGTAATAGCGGGCGAGCCTATTGCCATCAACCGGGCACAAATCCAGACTCCAGCGGGGCAATTGCGTAATACATTATCAATCGGAATCAGTTTCATTTTGTCAGTTCTACAACATTCATTGCGTTATTTACGTGTTGAGAAGACAAATTTTTCGAACCTATGAAGCAATGGATTAGCAATTTGCTTCAAAATTATTCAGATTCCGATTGATAGTGTATTACGCAATTAGGGTGCGGGTTGCTACTGAGAAATTCTAGACAGAAAAACCCAATTGGTAACAATAGGTAGGTGGCAATGCTGCCAGCCTTTTGGGCACGTTTCCTATTGACAGCGATGCGGACGAATTTTTTGATGCCCTTTGATTATTTCCCCTCCCTTTTTATATACTTGTACATATTATTATTTTAAGACAGCTTTTAAATATTGTAAATATTTTGATTTGTAAATAAAATAAACAATAGGTAACACTTTGGTACTGAGGTCTTAAAATCCGTAAGTTGAAGAAGAAGCAATTAACATAAATCGCTCTTTTGGAGAAACATCGACGTAACTGGTACTTTTTTCTTTACATCTATGCTTTCCTAACGTAAATACGCTTTCTAAGTGCTTTGGCATATTTAACTCATTTTTGGAAGAAAATACATTTGCGTGGATGTTTCTCCAAATGAGCGATATGATGGCTGAATTGTGTGATGTGATGATAGATAAATATGATAGGACGTGAAAAGAAAGAATAGCTCATATCATAGTATATGACTGAAATAACTTGGAAGTTAAAGGTTGAAGGGAGGTGAAGTTGGAAGTTGACATGCTACGACTCAAAGTGAGAAAGAGAAGGAGGCTGATAAAGAAGAAGCAATATATCGTTGAGCTCCTTAAGTTTTGAGTTGAGCTGCACGATTTCTGACAAATGCGTGCACTGACTGGACAGGTCCACTCAATCTGTGTGGTTCTTTCCTCAAAAGACCATCTCAGACGTCGATCTACATGGTCTTCATATAACCTGACCAAGATTATGTCTGGACTTTAAAAGAGAAATTAAAAAAAAAAAAAAAAAAAAATGCCTCTGAGTTTATTTCGGTCTTTCTTCTCAGAGTAGTCAGATAGGAAACGCCGACCTCATCTAGTTTAAAAAAAATATTATTGACGTGTAAAAGTGTTTGTGCAAACCTACTTACAAAAATAAAATCATTTATCATTATCATTTATAAACTGTATAGCTCGATTATTTAGCTTTAGCTCAACGAAATGTTGAATCAGACGATACCTATTGATTATTTAGCTTTAGCTCAACGAAATGTTGAATCAGACAATACCTATTGATTATTTAGCTTTAGCTCAACAAAATGTTGAATCAGACGATACCTATTGATTATTTAGCTTTAGCTCAACGAAATGTTGAATCAGACGATACCTATTGATTATTTAGCTTTAGCTCAACGAAATGTTGAATCAGACGAGACCTATTGATTAAAAATTATTATCTAAATTAATTGGAAACGCGAAAATCACTATCAGTTTAGTAATTCTGACCTTGTTTATGCTTGTGATTCTTGGAAAATGCAATCATCACCAAAAAAAGTAAGTAATATAATGTCTTTAACGATGACAAAAGCCCCATTTATTTTACAATTCAATATCTAAATTAGAAATCTTTTCTGATTTCCGACTGATTCCACAAGTTACGATAAAAATAAACCAATAAACGTAGATGAATATAATATAAAAGTAGGTCTATTATCAAAGTTACCGTTTCACCTTTTAGCAAATGTCGAGGGGAAATAGCTCCCCTGGTTTTACCTTGTTATTTGATGACGTCATCTAATATTGATCTAACTTTTGCAACCACAGCCGTTGCTAAAGCTTAGCACGAACTCCCAACACCGCCCTAAAAATGATAAAACTACGTTTTTGAGCACCTATTGAGGATTGAGAACGGTTTACGTAATCGTGTCGTTATATCCGCTGGCTGCATAGAACAATACTAATATTGCAAGTCTCAAGGAAACACTGCAATTACATGAACCAAAAGCAGGCAGTAATCAGTCTTATGACTACAGTAA
Source organism: Hydraecia micacea (assembly GCA_914767645.1). Taxonomy (NCBI): domain Eukaryota; kingdom Metazoa; phylum Arthropoda; class Insecta; order Lepidoptera; family Noctuidae; genus Hydraecia; species Hydraecia micacea. Next base: position 3,485,191 of record OU611783.1, on the reverse strand, counting down.
CAGCTCCTTGATTTGTGTAGCAAATGTATTCTTGCCTCGCGCAATCGCTGTCAAGGACAATCAAGCGAGTTTACCTAAATGTGGCAGTAATCGATGATTTTTAATAATTTAATAGTTATTACTGTTATTTATTGGAAATGGAAACGTCGGATCCTTTGATACGGCGTAATGTATGTAATAATAATAGCAGTATCTTTGAAGATAATCTATCTTTGAACGAGTGCTCGTTTTTGTTGCAAGACTGCATTTGTTTCCAAGTCGCTCGTTTAGTCCATTGCAATTTGCAACATTCATATGTTTGTTCGAACCTGCTAAGTAATAGTTATCATACAATAGAGGAGAAAGCTACATTAATCAATCATATTATAGTTTAGCTAGAGTTTCTAAATTGACAAACCAATCGTGAGTGTGATTCATCAGAATTATAACGAGATGTTTGGACCACAATAATTCTTGCTGTAGATAGTCTTCAAATAGCTTCTGCAATCTCCGGTACGTACATCCGATATTTAAATTAATTTTTATAGATAAGGGCAGGAGAATGATGATTTACTTGCGGATGCTCAGATGACGTTGGCAAATATAATGAAGTGGTTTTTAACCAAATGTGGAATTATGATTCACAAGGATGTCACTCTTGAACTTATTAAAAACGTTGAATTTTTATATATAGATCATAATCAAAATATTTTATTTCACATGAACCTACGAGGGACTTATGAAACGTCAGAAGCTAGGTGCACGGCGGATCCAATTGGTCGTTTCCTATGGCGAAAAGCCGGCAAGAAACTCCACGGTTACTCTTTTGAATATAATTGCCTTTTACAATGTTATCAATTATCAAACTACAGTGTTAATAGGTGCATACCTATGAGGACAGTGTAGGGCTTTTAACACGTACCAGGTACTTAAAAAAATAGAAAATGGTCAACAAATCTACAGTCTACAAGGCCTTCAAAAAATCAAATCAAAATATTTTTATTTCACATAAACCAACATGGGCACTTATGAAACGTCAGAAGCTAGGTGCACTTATTAGCTAAACATTAGAAAAATACTGCCAACTGTAGCAATAAGTGAATACTTGGAACTTTAAAACCTGATGCCTAATGCATCATCATTAAAGTAATGACGGAATTGTGGCCATTTTTACATGTTTACAACATTGTTAACATCGTTAATTCTATGAATGTTGACGTCACAGACATTAGCACGACTGCGACTGTCCGTCACGGTCGTGTCAGCACCCCACAACGGAAGGTCTGGTCACGCGCCGATAGTAGCGGAAATACGGATATCCGAATAGGACAACACCAACTTGTCCCCAAGAGTAACAGAGAGAGATAATCACGCACGTGGGCATTGTTTTGCAGCAACAATAGCTAATAAGCATAATATTAAAACAGGAGAAAGTAATGTTTGGCTAGTAGTGTTAACGCCCATTTGCATCCCAAAATTCAATATCGAGTGGGTATGGCTTAGCCGTCGCGTAGTCACAGTCACACTTTATAAAGCGCTCTGTACATGTCCGAAATGATAAATTGAAACAAAGAGCTTCTATGTCTAGATAAATATAAGGTATTTTCCAGCTCATTGTAGAAATATGTACAGCCATTCATATTCACGTCACTATCACAATAATTATATATTATATGTCGTTAATAATTCGGATGCAAAACTGTACAATAGTTCAAAAGTCAAGTTAAACAAGGAGCCTATTAAAAAACCGTTTACTCATTGCTTTCCATTTCATACACACTGTATGAATATAATTTTATAATATTTATAAGTAGTGAAAGCTTCGGAAACCCCTCATAAAGATCTCCGTCGAGGCTATCGCCACTTCAGAACGATGATTTAGCAACATCAGCGTACAAATCTTCGATAGTAACGACCTTACTGTTTAGAAAGTGTTAATTTTTAAGCAAAATAGCTGCGGAATTATTAGTTTTCGTATTTTGCCTGGTTATTGCAACATCTCCAAACGGTTCAGCATTCCCACGTTATACGATATCGATCGTTCTTGCAAGGCTTCTGTACGTTACGCTACAGCGATTCTGCTTGCCTTCTTGTCCGAAGGCTCTTTTACCGTTACCATATCGGGCCCCGGCCGGTCGACCAGATTATCTGGCACTAACGGGATGATATCCGTTTTACGATCGCAATGGCAACTCTGTAGCTAAGTTGCAATGCAACTAATTGCACCCAACATTACTTTTATATCGAGGAAGCTCTTACTCTGATTGTGCATGTGCGTGCGATTGCTCTACCTAATAGTTGTTCCGTCTGCTTTAGTAGTTTCCATAATGGTCCATGTTTAGCGTGCAAAATCGTCCCAATTTATCTCGAGCTTATTTTGTTTTTGTTAAATGTTATTTCATAAATCTTAGCGGCAAAGAATTTCTTGTAGAGCAACGTTACAGTTTCCTATTTTTAAAATCACCGTAGCGTGCAGAACAGCTGAGATTTGGCGTGATTCTAGTAATTAATTTGCTTTACGTCACTAATAATTGCACTGTTGTACTACTTCCATTACACACGTACATACCTACAGCGGGTAATATGAATTTACATACGAGTCATTCCACTCACCTAGTTTACTTTGTTTTGGTTATATATTAAATTATATCATGTTTTGAACGTAATGTTGTATCATGTTTCCGTTACATAATTTCTTCTGGTTTTTATATCTGTTGTTCCGTTTATGTACCGTTACTTCCTATTTTTAGTAGGTATCCATGATTACAGTAACTGTACTTTGTTAACTTTTTCGTTTCATTACTTTAACGTGTTTCTAAAAAGCTAACAAGGCTAACACTGCCATGAACATTAATTTTGGATTTTCATTTCTTTCTCTAACATATTTAAGAACAATTATTTTGAATGGTTTCTTTAGCAAGCCCAATAACATTATTTTTTATCCTACTACAGCTATTCATTAAAAACCAGGTCGAACGTGTTTCCCACTTCAGTATCATCATGTATTATCCAGAAACTTCCCCCCAGTTTATTTATATTCAACTGCGCCATTCAGTTTTCCGTCATTCGACCACGTCATTTTAGCTAGGGGAGTCGGGTATCAATTGATATGGCCCTGTGCTCGCTCCAAGCTGATTTATTCGTTAACCTGCACTGTATTGATACAGCTTGACCTCATTGGTGGTGGCATTCGTAATTGGCAATTGCCTTTGATACGTTGGTTGTTAGTTTTAATAGCATGTGCTAATGACAATGTTGATCTGTATCTGATGTATGCAATACTAGATTATTATTAAAATTGTCTGTTTAGTATTTTCTTGTATTTATGTTCTTAACCTAGAGCAATCCATCTTCCTCAGATCATAGTTTTTGCAGTAGAACGTGTAATGACAAGACACATTCCAAGTTTTTCTTTTACTCCAAGATCAACGTAAAAGTCATTATTTTCATATTGCTATTTAATACTGGCCACTGTGATCGTCTATAACTGTTATTCCTCATGGGAATCAGTGGCGTCTTCTGAATTCGATGAAAATTCATCTTTAGTCACACTTTTGTCACCGAGTAGGTATGTGTCATAAAAATGTGTTTTAAAAGTGTCTGTAACTTTATTATAATTGATTAATGTCCTTAAGTTACCTTTAATTCTAAGAGCATAAACATGTTTCTCGATTATGAATCATGTTAGAACAGAGAACCTTCACATTATAACAGCATATATGTAGCAAACCACATCGTTTGTTTCATCATCAGTCATCAGCACATCGAAACCGCGTAGAATACCGTAACGTTGATATTATTTTAATTGGAGCAATCTGTGTCATTACAATATAATTATTTCGTAACGGGATTTCTACTAGTCTAGAGATTGCAAGTGCTTAAACATATCTATGGCTTAAACTAACACTCGGTGTTAACCATAGAAATATAAAAAAACAGGTATAAACACTGCCCGCATCATGAATACGGCATGGCAACCGACTGGAGCTAACAATCATGAACCATTTACAAACAAGAATATGCTTAAATATAAAATAAATTAAATTAAATAATTTAAATTGAATTTAAGCAAATTCTTAAGAAAATACTGAAAACCTTCCTAATGATTTTGTTATTACACGGGTGTGTTTATCTACGATTTTGTTCATTATAATTATCAATCAGTGTTGATTAACCGTAACGGTCTCAGTAATGAAAGAAAGCTTAAATTATAACGCTTGTAAAGCAAATAGTTGATCTGAGTAAGATGTCTACCGCTAGATGTTGCAGGCGTGTGGGCATTGCTGAAATGTAAAGAGGTAAACGAAAAGCGGATTATATGGCTTATTGTTAGTCAGGCTCGGGAACCACAGAACGATTAGTTATTTACGACGCCCCTATATTATCTTCATCTTTCAAGTTCACTCATCTAGCTTGTTCTAACGTTTAATGAATGTCTTCAACATCCTCAATCCTGTTTTAAATCGCACCTTAAGCTTCAGGACCGTTTCATAAATTACTACTTCGCAACAGGAATGAAAAGCATTAAAAATTGCTAGCGGAAATACTAAATCCGTTCCGTGCCGCCGGTGGACTGGTTTGTTTATGTATCAGTCCACGTATCTCGAATACGTCCGCACTGTCGTAATTATGCATTTCATTTTTATTCGCAACCTGCCCCACTATTATGCACGCTACAAGCCCATTTAATTTTGTTATGTCGTTCAAAACTCCCTTACTAACTAGCTATGTATGACCAAGTAATTAATTCATATTTAAATTCTCGTCATAACAGGATGACGTTGAAACTTTAGGAATTTCTACATAATGAGGGGAAAATTGTAGCATGTATGAATAAGATCGATCAGCTTTTACGCAGCATAATGTGATTTATAGAACCTACTTTCCTTTATTCATCTAGGCAAATTACATTTTGCTCGTGTAGTTTGACTTTCGCTGATAGTCCAATGCTGATATTCAGAATATCAGTTGTTAGTATTCTCCTCACGGTCCCAGCAATTTGCATTTCAATTGACATCAGTGTCTGGATTACCATTTGTGTGGGCTTTGGATCTGCCATCGAAAGCACCGTAAAAACTGCATTTTCAATCTCCGATATTAAGCTTAACCGTTTTAAGAGACCACTCAGCGGCGATTGCAATAAATGTAAGATTCTCCGAACGTTACATTTACCGCTTGCTGTCGGTACAGTAGGTCCAACTGTGACCGACTTTGTTTGGAACCAGTTTCTTTAGACGTTACCAAAACCGGCGGCGTTGGTCCAACCTTGGCATTGAGGGAACTCTATGACTAATGTTTGCACATTGCTTTTTTTACCTATACGTTACGTCAAGTAATGTTCGACGCTCGAGGCTTGCGTGTTGGAAATTCAATATTTCATAATAGTATCTAGTTGTAGCATTCGCAATTATAGTTTGCGTGTAAATTGAGTTTTCAAAGTTGCCTGTTTGAAACTAGTTCCATAAATCACTGTAGACTGGGTTAACTTTATTGTTTTGCATAACGCATTTTGCTAATCGTCAGCAGTTTAAAGCCAGACACCTCTATATCTTTGCAGACGAAACTTTGCTTAGTGACGTCGCATTACGTCATATCTTATCAAACCATGTTTTCTTATGTGACCAAGTTTTCCTGTTAAAACCGTTTCTTTTGTATTCAATGCAAAATTAATTGCCGAGTGCATTATTTCTGCTTCTACCTATATTGTGATTATATCTGCACTAAGCATCTGGTTCTTCTGTGGGTGTTGATCGAAGTCCGGTTTGCTTGCCATGACAATACAACTTTACGAACTATTCACTATCGGCGCGCTCATCGTTCCAAGTCCCAACCACGCGTGCCTGATTGTATCTTAGCGAACATGATTTTCACTGTTCCACCGCATTCTCTTCAAAAATGTCGAAAGTTTTCTTATATATTTTATCTTGTTTATTATATAAGTTACTGTTCCGCTTGTCTATATAATTTGAAATATTTTGGTCTAAACTGATTTATGGAAACTCATATTATCTCATTGTTTCTTATCCTTGGCAGCGATAAGACAAAAGACTAACTAATTGTAGTCTTGTTTGTACATTTTTCATTTGTATTGAATGGCTTGCCTTGATTTTAATAAGACACACTTTTCGTTCTCTATATTCATGCTGTTAAGTCCCAACTTAGGTCGCCAATGAGTCATGCATAAAATCATAATTCTGAGCGCCTTGAATGCATGCAATGCAGTCGAGTCTTAGCACACTGGAAGTCCAATCCCTTTTATTACCGACTTCACAAAAAGGAGGAGGTACTATGTTCGGCTGTTTGTATGTTTTTTTTTTTGTATGTTTGTTCATCGAATACTCCGCCAATTGTCGACGGATTTTCAAAATTCTTTTTTTGTTCGAAAGTAGATAGTTCTGAGGTGGTCCCATTGTTACCAAGTTAGGATCTGATGATGGGATCTTAGAGAAATCGAGGGCAACCCTCAAATTTTATAGGCTCACTTATTGTTTTTCGCATATTTTATGAAGTATCTTGTGTATTTGCGTATGGTTGTCACCATCTCAGATAGCTGGGCTGATGATGGAAGGTACAACTCCTTAACAGTAAGAAGTTACTCGAACAGGCAAGGACTGTTTAGTAAATTGTTTTGATGTTTGATAGGGCATTTGCCACATTTGGTCTCATGATCATCAAGTCATGACCTGATGCTGCAGTCAGGATAGTCTGCAGAGTACCTAACTCCTCGACAACTAACAGCAGATATATCGTGTTTAGGCTCATTGAAAAGGGCTCGATGTGTGGATAAACGTACTGTTAATGAGGAACACCGAAGTACATAGAGACCAGTAATGCGATTCTGTAAAAATCTCACCGTGAAAACTAAGGTGAAGTGAGCTTAAAGTGAGTTGTCAATAGTGTCAATCCCTAGCATCAGGTGGAATGACAGCTCACTTTAAGCTCACTTCACCTACGTTATCACGGTGATCTTTTTACAGAATAGCACCGCTGATGCTGAAGCCAGGAGCATCAGAAAAAGTACAAACCTTGAAATTACAGCACCGTAGTCGTGCTAGGCTCATTTTAAACAGGACTAAATTTTAAGTTCAATGCAATGTTGACATAAGTTTGGCCTGATGCTGCAGCCAGGATTATTAGCATCAAGTCTAATTAATGAATAAGGTATGCTTAAATTTTATAAACTTTACTTGGGTAGTTTTGGAATTAGCTTCAACAATACGTTTGTTTTCCACTTAGTTTCAAATTCAAATTCTTTATTGCATTCATGTGTACATTTAGTTGTTACAATATAAGTAAGTGTTTATCTTCCTGTCACTAATATTCACATAGCAAGTAGTTACATGAATTTGTATTATGGGGTAGGTACAACTAAAAAGCGAAAAATAAAAACTTTTTTACAAAAAAAAACCGACTTCCAAAAAAAAACTACAAAATGAAAAATAACTTTAATTTCGGAAGTCGGTGTCAAAAAAACGAAAATGTGGAACCAACGACACCGACTTCCGATATTAAAGTTATTTTTCATTTTGTAGTGTTTTTTTTTGGAAGTCGGTTTTTTTTTTGTAAAAAAGTTTTTAATGTCTCTACATCCTTAGAATCTTATGATTTGCAAAACGAAAGTAGAAAAGATTCGAAGTCTCGAATGATACATTTCCATGCATGATCCAGATCCGAAAATTTTCTGTGGTTCTAAATAATGTAGGTAAAAGCAAAACAAATCATTGAACGCATCAATTTGTCAGAAGTAATTTAGATCAATTTTCGTCACGAGGTAAGTAGCGGGCAAATCGCAACCCGACCCCGGAGGTCGGCTAATAGCAATTTAGCTCTGCACTGCTATGAGTCACGGTAGCAGCCAGTCGTGACAATTTCCACATAAATAGTATGAATTAAGGAAAAGTAGAAGACTCCATTCTGACAGTGCACGATAGTGAAATACAATGCCATAAACTTATTAATGTTGCTCTTGGCAAAATATATAGCTACACGCTGCACTGCTACAAATACTTAGTCAATAGTGCATATATCAGTGAATCTAATAACTCGTTCAAGAGGCCATGTTGGACTGCTATTAAAACATTAATAAATTAAATAAAAAATCGATGCTCCTAAGCCATTGATCCAGTCTGGCATAAACATATTATCTATAAATCTTGTCATCAAAGCAGTGTTACATGCGAGTTTCGTATCTTTCGTGTTCGTTTCAGTACTTACATTATCAAAAGCTTTGATAGTATCATTTAATCCATGTGTTCCTGTTCCTTTATTAGATTCTTTATATTCAACCTAATTGGGCATTCCAGTACTAACATTTTCAGAAGCTTTGATAGTATCATTTAATCAATCCTTTGTATTAGCTCTCTCTTCCTTCATTACATTCTTTATGTTCACGTTTTTCCTCATATATGATAGTTGTTTGTTTGCTGTAGAAACATCTGTCTCTATATGTATGTAGCCAAGGTGTTCTTCGTAGGTGTTGACTGTATTTGAAAACAATGCGAGTGCAATAACAGTTGTTTTGAAAATTATTACTACAGTCATTTATTTACATTAAGGCTGTGATATGTTTGCTATCAGGCTGCAATAAATTAAATTTATTCAGAATTATAGACAATTTTTATGCAAAAGTATGTACTTAAGTATTTTCTAGACATGGAATTCGAGATCTCTCTAGGAAAAGTAAATGGATTATAAATGCCTTTTTAACGAATCTAAAACCTCATCGTATCTAAAATCTTATGTCCAAATCATGACATCTCACTTTACACTGTATTAACTTCTATTTCATTGTTCTTAACGTCTTTTACGAACGATATCAATACTATATTGACTCTTTTGAAAAAGTCTAGAATTCTAGTAAACAGTCCGAATTGGTTACAAAATTCCGCTGATACGTACAATATGTCTGTTTGCTTATTTGTGTTTGTACACCGCATTATCAACGTGCTTTGTTTCGACCAAGATTGTAGTTACGAAACCTGGCGTGCGAAACATTCAACTGCTTTGAACACACTTTCAGTATTGGAATTGATTCACTTCACATGGAGTTCTCAAAACAGTTTCCTTCATTCTCGGGAACTTCATTTCTCATGGAGGTCTCAAAACAGTCTGCTTCCATCTCGGGAACTTCATTTCTCATGGAGTTCTCAAAACAATCTTCTTCATTCTCGGGAACTTCATTTCTCATGGAGTTCTCAAAACAATCTTCTTCATTCTCGGGAACTTCATTTCTCATGGAGTTCTCAAAACAATCTTCTTCATTCTCGGGAACTTCATTTCTCATGGAGTTCTCAAAACAATCTTCTTCATTCTCGGGAACTTCATTTCTAATGGAGTTCTCAAAACAGTCTTATTCATTTGCCCATTGAGTGAGTTTGTTCTCAAAATCAGGTTTGCAAACTTGAATTTTAACTGTTAAATGTGCTTAGTGATCCTAAGTATTCTTGGAATTGCAAGTTAAAAAAAAACATACGGATGATGACAAATAAGTATTATTTTAAACATGTGGTGCGTGCGACATAATGATTCAAAGTTGCACCAACCTCACTTGCGTGGCTGTTTTCTGCAGACGTATTTATAGCTTTACAAAGAAATACATTAAACCCACCCCACCCTTAACTTTTAGTACTTTGTCCCAGTTATATCCCAGAATAGCTGTCTGTTGGACATCATTAATAGCAGTTGACATAGGAAAGTAGTAAGGTGCGGTCTACCGGAACAATTTTCTGAAAATGGCACAGCCTGAGGTTGCGAGGTCAGTATGACCAGAAATATCACACCCATGAACTTGAAAGTTCAAGGCGTTTTGAGCTGTAACAGTACCCCATAAGGTAGCGATTATAATGGCAAGAGTTACTAGAAGATCTTCGAAGGTTGGTTTGAAGAACTATTGTAATGCAAATGGTCCAAAAATGCGAAAGGTCATTGACATGATTGATGTTAGCGTTGGTTTTACTATAATTATCGACAACACAGCCTAATAAGGTGTTCGACCCGACGCAGAAGATATGGAGATGATAAGCGTTTTAGCAAATCTCGTCGCTTAGATATGCTTTGTTTGTTTGTACACACGGCTACACATCAAGCTATACATTTCCAGTTTTAGCTGAGCTCGCATTGTATAGGTTTTACTTACAATCAGAAGTCAGCTTATACTGGTTATGTATAGCTTGATGTGTAGCCGTGTGTACAGGGTTTGGGTGAGCTCGTTTCTGTCTACTTTAATGTTAAATATAAAGAATTTTAAAGAACGGTAAATCAACCATCACATAAACTCCGGTCAAGTATAAAATAATTTGAACTGAAATATTTATCAGTAGTGGATAGGTATTTAGAGTACTTTGGGGGGAGGAAAGTACCCATTGGAGAGTCTTAGTGCCAGAAACTAAAAAGGTAACGTAAAGGTTAGTTCTGCTGTTGTCAATCAGTGCGTTATAATTTAGGTTCACGACTTTCTGATTTGATTCCATCTAAGTATTCTAAGATTTCCAACGTATAATAACTGTGAGATAACAAATAAGACTTATTACGAGTTCAGTTAGCTTCAATTCTTATAGGTTTAAAGTATCAAGGCTAAAACGAGATAATTATCAGTTCATGTGAACATGCAACGCAGTTGCGCTAAAGAATGCATTCGGGTCATTGTTGGGAGAACAATGTACGATTCACATCATTTTACGTCTTGTACTACAGAACGACGGGAGATTTTGGACATTATTGTTTGTACACACGGCTACACATCAAGCTATACATTTCCAGTTTTCGCTGAACTCGCATTGTATAGGTTTTTCGTACAATCAGAAGTCAGCTTATACTGGTTATGTATAGCTTGATGTGTAGCCGTGTGTACAATACCCAATTGACAATGGTGTACACAATGTATAACTGTATTGTCGCATTAAAATGTGTGAACTGAATGCAGGCATAAATTTAATGGAAAAGCCATACTTGTCATCGAACCGTGAACCTCAAATGAATTGTGTTGATGAGATATGTCTGGACAAGCTTGAAAAGCTTTAATGTGTGACAAATGAGTAATGAACTAACGAAGATGTTACTGAATAAAGACCATGAAAAATTATTAATTGACTTGTGACGTCGAAAATAAACAGACATCGGTGAAGAAATCAAACTTATTGAACATGGTCGACCTAAACCACTGTTCTATTGATTACAAGTGTTAAAACAGATGTATGTCTATGACTCATTACAGACAATATTAACACGTTCAACGCCATGTCGGACATTGCTGGGCGACACTTAACTTTCCCTATAAGCCACACAAAAAAATTGAAATGGTCAAAAAATCGACTTTTTTGGTCAAAGAATCGACTGTCGGACACCATTGTCCCCCACGGCCCGAACGGAACATACTGGTGTCGCCCAACATTGTCCGACATGGCCTGAATGGAAATTTATCATTTTATTCCGTGGCGTTGAACGTGTTAATAAGGGGACCTTGGAAACATGCAGCCACCTTTCAAGACCGATAGAAGTACAAACAAAAATGGAAATCTTTCAACTTTTTATGAAGGTCATGACGTGAACAATACAATTATACAGTTATAACATCTTGCCGGCGATTATAAATATTAATATTATAATACAATGATCATTGAATTGATTGCCGTCGCTTACAACGTATCGCACCAACAGATATTGTTCGATATCGAATCGATAAGATTAACGAAAAATTTTGCAAAGTCGAAGAAGATTTTGATTGGATGTTAGTTTTGGTTTTTAAGTGTACGAAGTTGCTCTTTTATTTCAGTGTTCGAAACGTGTCCGTTATGCTAGCGTACACCAGAACTGCAACGAGTTAGTTTCTATGCCAAAAAACTCTGTGTAAATACTGCCTAATTACTGTAAAAATAAAAAAAAATCTTCCTCTTTAGTTTAGGAAATAAACACCATTTTCACTATGTACGCTAGCGTCACGATCAAGCTAGCGTACACATGGCCGTACTCGAAAACGGCTAATTGTAAAGCAACAGATTTGGACACAAAAATACTGTTCTAATACTTCTCCCGCTATGCAAAATTTCATAACGATTGCTCTTGTAGGAACAGAGATATTGAACAAGACTTTTCAATGACATTCGGAGCTGGCGTCATGGCAGCGTACACATAGTAGTTCTTATAGAAAGGGAACTTTTCTTGTAATGAATGCTATATATATAAATAGTGCGTGAAATTCTGCCTCTATTAGTGTAAATACTTTATGCGAATTCGCAGGGGAATAAGCAAAAAAACCTATGTTAAGTTCTAGGAACAAATATACTGACGTACTGTCGCGAACAAAATGAATTATTTGTGAAATTAAAAACAGAAATATAGCATTATTTTCTAATACACGTTAGCATGATGTGTTTTGACATAAATAAAATTAAAATGATTACATACTGTAACACCGCATTGCAAGTACGACATTGCACGGTGTTCGAAAACAGTGGCCCCTCAAGGAAACGACAGGGGCAGGCGCGCGCGCCGGAATTCACCCGCGCAACTACCCCTCCAAGAGCACTCGGCCGCCCGCTACGACAAGGGCAATACGTGCCGCGCGTGAGCACGTCCGTGATAATAATATTATCATCCCCGTAGAATGATAATACTAAAACCGTGTTGTGTATGTGTACCAAATAGTTGTGTAATTAATAATATTATATCAGTACGAAGACAATCATCACAGTCATTACATTACCTATTTATGTGCTTGACTGTAAAAAATTGGTTTGTGTGAAATGGAAAATTTTCTAATTCTAATGTGAAATAGACAATACGTTGTTCGCGCGTGCACAACTTATGGCAGCTCTCATGGTCTTTAAAAAGATGAGAACAATATCATTGCCGTTCACGGATTTAGTCGGACCCTGATGTGTTTAGAATTGTGGCAGTCAATTTATTAGGTAAGTTTACAAATTATTATTTTATGAATTACTAGCTGATGCCACGGCTTCGCCCGCGTGAAATTTTGATCCTGTTCCCGCGTCCCTTGGGACACGTTTCCCGGGATAAAAAGTAGCCTATGTGTTATTCCAGGTTCTATTCTACCCCTGTACCAAATTCCAGCCAGCCGTTAGAGCGTGATTGTGTAACAAACTACTAAACATCTTCACAAACTTTCACATTTATAATATTACTAAGATGTTGTCATTTTGATATCCTAACTTTGGTCATTTTAACTTTTTATCTTGAGTTTGTTCAAATTAAAATGAAATAATTTCATATAATTATCTTCTCTTTTTGTAGCAGGTTTAAATAATTAGTAGCCACGTATGTAGCCGGTACGCGCGGGCACTATTTATACATTCATGTTCATCCCCCTCCCCCCGGTCGTAAACCACATAGTTCACCGTCCCCAATCCTCGTCCCAGACCCTGAAGTTGCATAAAATCTACTAATTCTATTTAAAAATAGTAAATCTAAATACAATTTTATTTTACTTATTTCAGGTCGAAGCCAACAACTGCAGCGATAACCCACGACCATGACGTTATCGTAAACTGGACAGTACCTTGAGTCATCACGACACGTGCCTCCGATAAATTGATACTGGATTGAACTGAATTATGGATACTAACCCAAAAAGGGGTCCAAAACCGAAGGTGCCATTAGAGATACAAAAAGATGTTTATTTACAATTCAAAGATGACTTTTGTAATGGCATAATACCACCTATTTCGCATACTGTCTATAATAGTGTTCAATCTGCTTTAAAAAACAAAATGACAAAAAAGGGTATTCAAATGAGTATAAAAACTAATTATGTTTTTTTCTTTGGACATGTCATGAGCAAAAAAACACTCCCTTTTGTCACTGAACCTATGAGCTGTTCTTCTTCTGGCACAAATTATGACACGGACAATCCAGAACAGGACCGTTCTTGGAATTCTTTGACTGATAACAGTCCTAATAGTATAATACACATTCTATGCGTAGATAAAATAACTTGGGAAGAAATCAAACCAAAATATTATCACTATCGTCGTAATAGTAAAACGGATTGTAAACAACAAAAGAGACTTAAGCTCCAAATAAATAGGTGGACCAATGTCATACAAGGACAACTGTGGAATGCACTAAAATTAAGCTGTACATGGTGTTTTAAAGGAAATTATGCCAAGAGTGATTTTGAAGTTACTTGTAAGGGGTATTGTAAACAATGTCATGCAAATATCACAGTCACATCACAACTTAAAACTGAAAATTTAATTGAATTAAAATGTTTAATAACCAATTGGCACAATGATTACAAACATTCCGTTACTATAAAAAATCATATTAGGGCACGTACACGGCATATTCTTTCTCAAAATTTGCAAAATAGATCACCTATATCGGTCAGAAATGAACTAGCTTTTAAACTGATGCAAAAAAATGATGAAGAACCTCCAGTCCTACCAAAATTAGAGACATTACGTCAAATAAAACACCAAAGTAGGAAATCGTTACATTTTCACGAAAACCTTATTTTATCGCTTACGTGTATGGCTTTTACTCCACCGTATGATAAATGTGTGAGAGCTGTATCAGCACTCCCTTTTTATGTTTATTATTGGACAGATGACCAAATAAACTATTATCAAAATTGTCAAAAAACTTGTAACTTTATAAGAGTCTCTATAGATGCTACTGGATCCCTATTTTGTAAAAAAATAAGACCAATTGTTAACGAACACACGGAAATTGCAGAAAAATGTCAAGGCCCTATATTTTTGTACACTATTATGACCGATACTACGGTGAAAAGCAGTGTGCCATTAGGGCAGTTTATTTCTGAAAGACATACAATGGCTAGTATTTCGCAATGGCTAAATACTTGGCTTTCAGGCAGGAAACCTCCTAACGAAGTTGTTACTGATGACTCAGCCGCCCTAATTGGAGCTGTTGTTAAAGCATTTTGTGGTTACAACTCCACAAATGAATATTTGGACAGTTGTTTTAAATTATTAGAAAATAAATCAGATAAAGTCCCCATTTGCCACGTTAGACTGGATACATCTCATTTTTTTAAGACGCTCTATAATCTCACTGTTTTCAAACATGTAGACACGAGAATTATCCATTTTTATGTACAATGCTTTAAACAAATAAAAAATTCTATATCTTACATTCAGATTAAACAAATTATTCAGGATATTATTATTGTGTCCAAACATAAATATCGCGGAAGTATAAATGGACAACAAACACGATGCGAAAGTTCACTACAAAAATTACGAAATATAATTACAGCAGATAAAGAAACGAGTTACCTAGAATACGAGAAAAATGCAGATTATCCAAATTTTGAAAGTAATAATATTTTCGAGGACACTGACATAGATTTAGATACGACATTAATAAAGTTTATTGAAGACGTTGATGCTAAGGAAGATTTATTTATCACATTAAGCGGCGATGACGTAACCGAATTTGAAAACATATTCTATTTTCCACTTCTGAAAGGTACTTTAATCAGACTGTTACGCAAATTACCTATGTGGGGTAATATCATGTGTCCTTTTTTTCAGTCAGATGTTTGTAATAATTCAAGCTCTAACATAGAAAGTTATTTTAGAGATATCAAAAAGCTATTTTTCAATTTTAATTTTGGTAAACTGCGTATTGACGAATTTATCATAAAACATTATACTCTAATAACAGGAGCGTTAAGACTGGGTTCAAGCGATTTAAATAACTTAAAAGCTGAAGAGGAAATGGATGTAAATTCGCGTAATGAAGACGACATGTTTTACGACAACTCTATTTTTAAAGATAACCCCAAATATATTGAAGATTGGCGAGGCCTTGTCAGTAAGCAATATAAAAAAGTGCGTACTACTCGTGTAACATTACACGTTCTACGAAATGGTAATATTAGCACGTCTGGAAACTCTAACATTTTCACCAACACATGTGCATTTGACTCAGTAGTACAAAGTTTAGGTATAGCTTACTTAGACTATCCACGTTTTAAGAAATATATTTCTGACAAAGAAAATATTCTTACAAAATTGATTCAAAATCTAATTATATCAAAACCAAAATCTAAGCAACAATATACCACTAAAGGCATATACGATTCAAGGGCTAATATTTTAATGGATATATTTGAAAACGAAACAGCAGCGTCAGCAGATAATATTATAAATTGTGTTTGTAACGTGACACGAATAATAGACAATATAGCAAAATATGACTTATACAGTGCAGGACGTAGCTTAAAATGCACAAACATAGATTGTGATGTTAATAAGGATAACGTTCGAAAATGTAGTTGGATACCTTTGAACACAAATACCATTGAATCAGAAGGTTTGAAGGCCTTAAGTAAAGCAGCTTTGATTACAGATTCGTATAGAAAATGCAAAATTTCGGCTTGTGTTGGTTACAATAAATACGAATATGATTTATCTAATTTAATTTTTTTCGAATTTAACGATGAAACTGCGGTTAACATAAACGACTTCCCGAAAACGATTGAATTAAATGGGAAATGCTTTCAAATTGTTGCCATTGTTGACTACATTAATAATGGCAGTAATAGCATAGGACATTATAGAACACGGTGTTTCCGTAGACGTACAAAAACTTGGCAGTGTTACGACGATATGTTACCAACACAACGTAAAAGTAAGTCTCCCCCCCTTGTTGTTCCCCACTGTGCTATTTATATCAAGCTGTGATGATTGTTTATTTAAGTAGAGATGAATCTCTATTATTATATACAAATTTCTGTAATGTAAATTTTTAAATTATAACTATTTTGTATACAAGTTTTAAAACACTATTGTAAATAAAAATTAGTTTTGTAAGTCTAACTTAAACTGTGATTTGTCAGTAACAATGTGATTATACTGTGATTTAATATAGTAATTATTTGTACAAATGAATGATTTCATGCAGCAGTTATTATTAGTAAATATTCTCTAAGACTGATTATTGTAACGGTTCCTAATGTGATTATACTGTGATTTTTAATATAGATACTTATTAATGATTGTACAATTTTTATTATTTGTAAATATTCTCTAAGACTGATAAATATGGTTAAATCGTAACCTGTTATGTTGTATTACATTATAAACACAAACAAAAACTAGTACTAAAAAGAAGTAAATTGTCATTATTGTACCAAATCAGTAATAATATGATTATACTGTGTTAAAAAATAATTGTTTTTGGCATAATAAATGTTATTTGAATTTTTCCAATTATTTAATTTTCACTCAGAACTATATCTACAATGAAGTGTACATACTCCTAGTTCAGTACTTCATCACGTTTCAGTTTTAGTTCTCTATTAAAAAAAACTTGACAAAGCACCTTTGAGCATATCTGTACCTGTACTATGAACAGAAATTAACAGGGTTTTTTACTTATTCCCCTGCGAATTCGCATAAAGTATTTACACTAATAGAGGCAGAATTTCACGCACTATTTATATATATAGCATTCATTACAAGAAAAGTTCCCTTTCTATAAGAACTACTATGTGTACGCTGCCATGACGCCAGCTCCGAATGTCATTGAAAAGTCTTGTTCAATATCTCTGTTCCTACAAGAGCAATCGTTATGAAATTTTGCATAGCGGGAGAAGTATTAGAACAGTATTTTTGTGTCCAAATCTGTTGCTTTACAATTAGCCGTTTTCGAGTACGGCCATGTGTACGCTAGCTTGATCGTGACGCTAGCGTACATAGTGAAAATGGTGTTTATTTCCTAAACTAAAGAGGAAGATTTTTTTTTATTTTTACAGTAATTAGGCAGTATTTACACAGAGTTTTTTGGCATAGAAACTAACTCGTTGCAGTTCTGGTGTACGCTAGCATAACGGACACGTTCGAAACTTGTTCGAATCATTTATTATTTTTTGTTCGTGTGGTTTAGTGAGTGTTTTCCTCACTACAGAATTCTTCATTCATGTAAACTGAGGTTAGTAGGTTGATAAACTTTATCCTCAACAACCTTTACAATGTTATCATTGTTTAGCCCAATCTTCTGGCTTTATCACGATACTCTATAATCAATACTTCTTAAAGGATTAAGACGTTAATTAGAATAATTGTTTCGACAATACGCGTCAAAAATTCATTCTCATTGTGCAGGTAGTTAAGTCGTTAGAGGTTCCAAAAGATCTTGTGGGCCGTCGCGTCGCGTCGTTCAAATCTCTCGTACCAGACCGTGGTTTGACCTCGATTCTTTCCCGTGACAGTCCAAAACACGCTTTCGTACGCTTTTCTTGTCCGTTTTATCTCGTTGGACTGCATAATTTGCATCCGTTTATTTACGCTATCGCATTGTGCTTATTCATACGTTTTGCGCTTTTCTTCTAATGGTTTTGAATAATTTTCGGAGCCTCAGACGGAACGGCCGCGGTTTTACGAAGGTGACCAAGTAAAGATTTAGTTTCATTTTTGGACGAAGTACTTACCAATTTTCATGAATGGATTTGCCTACTAACTAGGAAATAATATTGTAATGATTCTCCGCTTCGGCTTATATTTGTTAACGTAAAAAACCTTCGAGTCAACACTTCACAGACTTCCCGGTTTGAGTTACAAAATATTCCTGTTGATTTTAAATGCGTCGCGGAAATTCAGACTAGTTTCCTTACTTGAGTTCTCATAACACCCAATGTTGTTGAATTCACGTTTCACTTATCTTGTATTTACTTGTTATATCAAGTAAAAACTAGTTTTCTCTCGGTTCTATCAGCTGTTCCATAATACATATCTTCCAAAAAGAAGATTCGGTACTGCTATCAGTACTTGTTTTACACGGGCTGGTAATAGAATTCTGGTTTCATTTATTAGGTACTAAGAAGCACTCACACTCACTAAGCACTGTTGTATTTACCTTTATGGAAAAGTAAACTGGAATTATTACTGCTTATTGGGTCTCCACGTTCTCTCTTCATCATCGTCAGCATCGATAGCATTCCACTACTGGGCATAGTGGGCATATATATTATAATCTTCACCCACTTCACCAACTGCGGTGCATAGCATAGGCCTCTCTATTTTTGTGCCCATCCCCACGCTCCTGTAAAGTATATAATACCAGCCTTTTATTGTCCCACTGCATAGCCAGGGCCTCTTCTCATTCAGGGAAGGCATATATGCATTTGCATTTAACTCGATTCGCGGCTGCTCTAATTCAGCTTGTCCCTTATTCTTCAGAAAATATATCATAAATATACATATGTGGGCTGATTGTGATAAATTATGTCTATCGATTACTCTCAGTGGCATGCGTGACATAAAGTATAATCGTGCAGTCATGTACAAGTTCTATGAAAAAATATGTAGTATCATTCATCATCATAGCCCATTGTTTACCAGTTAAGTTCCTCATTTCTCTCTTAACTATACGACTTGCGTAAAACTGTTCGCTTCAAGAGTTGATTTATTGACTGTCATCTAAATCATTATTTGCACTACAATTTAGAAACTATCTGCAATGAGGATTGATTTTTCATCTTTTGTCCTTCTGGGACGTGAGGTTTACAAGGCTACTTATTCTGCTTCGTTGTTGTTGCTGAAAATCATGACCACTTACAACGCGCAACGTTTCTACGAGCTAATATGTATTCTTCCGTCTACCAACCATCTAGAAAAAAAGATTCAATTTGGTCCAAGTACGTCTGCTTTTGAGACATAAATACCTTACAGCCATTGGCTCACCAAGTCCCCTTCGTCATTAAAACGGTTAAGGTATGGTATCTATGGGCCTGCGTCGCCTGAAATAAATTGATTATTATTATTATCCAAATAATTGAAAAATATCAAGAGTTCAATATACCAATTTATCTTGCCTTCATCGACTACTCGAAAGCTTTCGATAGTCTTAAACGCAACATGCATTTTTTTAAGTGCAATCTTCCGTTAAGGTGTATAGAAGGCCCACTGACCTTGTGCATGTGGGCGGAGCCAAACGCCCTACTCCCGAATACGTAAAACGCGCGCGGTGGCGCACTACACTAAAACTAAGATCAAAGAATATGCAGAGACGCAGACATGCCGCACGTAGGTCGCTATTTTTGCCTACGATTCCAGAAGGGAATAGCGGATGCAAGGCTGATATATTTTGTATAGATAGATACTTATTACGTTTTATTATTATATGTATTATTATTATTTTCCTTTATTCGTCTATATACATATAAATTATAATTATTTTTAAATATTAGAATATAAAAAAAATATATAAAAACATTTAAAAATATAAAAAAATATTATTATTATTACTTATATGTTACGTATATTTTAAGTTTTTCTGGACATTATTTTTTAGCATTTATGTGGAAGAAAATATATTTATTTAAGTCATAAGTAATTTATTTCATAACAATATAGGTAGATACATTGTGTTGAAATTAAAAAAAATAACGTATTACAATTGCAATTAAAATAAAATTCATTAAATACTGCACAATGCACAATGCATAAAACCTTGCCTCAGTCACACCAATACCTTCGTGCGAGACAGAATGTCGGACAATACTACCGATAGTCGACATTTTTAACCGACTTCAAAAAAGGAGGTTCTGTATTCGACCCGTATGTATGTATGTTTGTATGTATGTATGTTTGTATGTCCGCGATTTCCTCAAAAAGTAATGAATCAATTTTAATAATTCTTTCACTAATGTGATCAACATACTTTCAGGAAGGTTTTAGTATATAATACACTATGTACTTATTCTTATGTACGATGTTATATGCATAAATGTACTGCATCTCCGGCATTTCTATGCGAATTTTGATGATTCTTCTAGTCGGTGTCTTCAATTCCTCAATGCACTAGTGTTATTTGAATTTGTGTGGAGTAGGTACAACTAAAAACTAAAAAATATTTTTTTTATTTTTGCACGTGTGAACTCTGCGGTTCGCGACACCACACCACTGGCGCTGGTGTGTTCCTCTGTGGCCGGACCACAGTTTAGTACTTTCATCGGAATATTATATTTTTAGTACCTCAAGAGATATCTTTTTATTTAACAATTTATGTGGTCCGGCCACCAGGCAGTGCTTCCTGGCCGCGCCACCTCAAACTAAATAGAGTATAATGAACTATTAATAAATCAATATCACGAAAAAAACTACCTAAAGAGTACCTTGCATACGACAAATATCTTTATTTGTAATACTGATTGACTATATTTTTATTAATACGCGGTTTTGGTACACTCTTTTTTTCATTATTATTTCTTGTTTAAAGGGTTAAATGCTTAAATTCAATCTATTGACTTTAGTTTGTTATATAAAACACTTTTCCGTCTTTTATAATACCTTGTATTAACAATTGTTAATATTTTATTATGAAAATATATTTTTTGAAAGATGGCGGCTGCGAAAATATTCGAATTTTTCGTCACGGGTGTCGTTTTCATAATTTTCGATGGTGCTAAAGCTGATGGTGAAGTCAAAATGAAAATCCAAGATTGCGGCTGCGAAAATATTCGAATTTTTCGTCATGGGTGTCGTTTTCATAGTTTTCGATGGTGCTAAAGTCGATAGTGGGGTCAAAGTGTAAATCCAATATAGCTGCTGCGGAAATTTTGTTTTTGGTTAAAATCATACGTGAGAAGTCTTTCTTGACTTGCTTTGCCTTGGCATTTTTACTTATTTACAAATTATCGTATATTTACACAATATACAATATAAACAAAAACAGTATTTAGAAATGGCACCACTAATAAGTAAAGCGTCCACGCGCACAATAGAAATGGGCCCTCCGCAGCGAGCTAGTCTATAAACGCACACTGATACAATTCGTTCGTAAATATTTGCACTAACACAAACAAACGCGCGTAGTCGTTCGATAGCCGGGGCGGAGCAGCGAGCGACACAGCCATCCCGTCTCAATGCTAAAGCACGACTGCCGCCCGCGCCCGCGCAGAGCACGTCTTTACCTCTATCTCAAAATTGGACATTTTCTTTGAAAATGTTGATTGATTTACAAAAGCTGTTTCATGTATGTAGTACCTCTAACCATAATTTTTTTAGTGTAAAAAGATTTCCAAACTTCAAAGCCGTTTAGAAGTAGTAGGGAATATTAGCCAAAAATAGCGGTTTGGTAAATATTTTTTTAAGGCAAAAGTATTAGCCATACGAAAAAATCCTGTTTCAGAAATGTTGTACATGAATCTATAGCAAACATATATTTTTTTCAAAACTTCTAACCAAGCCGTTAATGAGAAATAGGCTTCATAAAGTGACCGTGTTACGGTACTAAACGAGAGTAAGGCCCTTAAACGACCGTTTTGTAACTAAAAAGAGTTGTTATAATCTTACAACACAAACTCTTTGTTCTCTTAATTCAGCTGTTACCCTTCGGTTTTGACACAAAACGTCACAGTAAGCGACGCCACCACCAAACGTTTATCTATTTCATCATTTCTGATAAGCTGGATTAATTTTATCTAACTTTCACCGTGTATAAATTTAACTGTTACTGACCTATTAAATTCCCCTCTATGTAAACCACATAAGGTTGAAAATTTTTAGCTCTTCCGAATCTTAATCCAGCTTACTATGGTACGTCGCAGCGTCACAGCAATACAATTTCGTTTTAAATTTGTTTGTTCCGAAAGATTGTGATAAATATAAAAGCATGAAATATCAAGAATATAATTTCACAGTTCGTTTCTTCTGGTAACTTTGACCGTCAAAAAGCGATCACTTTTGGTATGGATTTCCTATCAATGTCTTAATCTTCCACGAGCATCAGTGCCATTACTATTTGGGTCGAATTGAATGGAGTGATGGTAAGTTAATGTAGAATTTATCAATCCATGAGATCAGAGCATACTTTTATTTTGATTCCCTCAATCATCACAAGAGTAGCTTCAACGTGAAAGTGAATGTTGACATTTCCTCAGATGTAATTGAACATTTTAAAGTAAACAAAATAATAAAAGTCTTGTGTAATTTGGTTCTGTTGAACTAATCTCAAAAGTTACTCTACCGATTCGTGTAATCCTTTCACCGTTGTAAAGCCTATTTCATGCCAGATCAGTGTCATCATAACTTCTGAACTTTTTTCTTATCTTAAAACAGTTATAGCATTCGACATTTCGGATCTTAAATCTCCCATGATCCATGTTTCACTTAGGTTCTATGTCTCTTTAATACTTTGCACATCATCAACTTTACTTACGTCCTTATTCTGTATTTCGGTCTTCCTATACTGATCTGTGAATTCTGTAATGAATCGTAACTTCAGCCCTTGTGTCAATGACCACCTACAGCTTATAGGCACAGGGATCTTTTTAGGGTTCCGTATCCAAAGGGTAAAAACGGGACCCTATTACTAAGACTTCGCTGTCTGTCACCAGGCTGTATCTCAAGAACCGCGATAGCTAGACAGTTGAAATTTTCACAAAATATGTATTTCTGTTGCCGCTATAACAACAAATACTAAAAACAAAATAAAATAAATATTTAAGGGGGCCCCCATACAACAAACGCGATTCTTTTGCCCTTTTTTGCTCGATATCAATAATGGCAACAGGTAGGCACTTGAAATATTCACAAAATACTCAGTTGTATTTTTACTTTAATAATAAAAATAAAATAAATATTTAATTTTTCCACTACTACAGACGTGATTATTTTTCCGTTTTTTTCCTTGTGGACTTGTGGTACGGAACCCTTTGTTTGCGAGTCCGACTCGCACTGGGCCGGTTTTTTTTTATCTTCTTATGCTGGCGTTCTTTGATTTGGTTTTCCTGAATATTATTATTTATTCATACTTTATTGTATATCACAAAAATACATAACAAAAAATAAATCAAACTACAAAATAGACGACGGGCGGCCTTATCACTTTCTGCAATCTCTTCCAGGCAACCTTGGAATGGACAGTGACTATATGTGCTTCATCACCGTCACGAAACCTTCAGGTTTCATAAAAC
This sequence comes from Hydraecia micacea, assembly GCA_914767645.1. Lineage (NCBI taxonomy): Eukaryota > Metazoa > Arthropoda > Insecta > Lepidoptera > Noctuidae > Hydraecia > Hydraecia micacea. The sequence continues at coordinate 3,461,310 of OU611783.1, read as the reverse complement.
CTCTTTAATTTAAGCCGAGCGTGTTCTCGGTCGTTTCACTACTCTATTTAAATATTGTGGTAAATGGAAAAAAAAATTGTTTCCGGGCGTCATCCACCGGAACATCCGCGCAACCATTGTTATTTTATTTTAAACTATAAACCCAATTACGCAATACTGTGTATATGAAAGTGTTACAGTATATACGCGTTGCTGGTCCGAAAGTGAATTAATGATATTCTTAGTTTACTACGTTATGGTTTATGTTCAGGGAATTAAAGCAATTATGATGTACAGCATCATGTTTAGTTATGTAAGTAATTGATGTTATCATCTTTGTCTAAATGCTTCCTACTCCCTGTTACAATTAGCGTGATATGGGAGTGTGCTCGTGTTATGAATGCACAAGCTGCAGATGCTCTTTCAATCTTTATGTCTGGTTAATTAATATTTTATGAAGGTTTCCTTGTATGATATGCGGAATGAGGATACTTGATAGACGTGTAGTCATCATGAACTAAAAGATTGAGATAAATAATGTCTTGTGATTTGAGAATGAGTCATATTAGACGATTAGATTATATGTATTTCATTACAATAGCACCGTATTATTTTGGTACTTTGATTTTTTTTTTCTTAACATTCCTTAATACTTACGTTTCTTAAAATATTGTTAAAATAAGTAAAAGCGTAATATTAGCTAAAAAATAATTGAATCCGTTAAATCTACCTAGTGCCTACTGGGAAAAACAGTGACCGTATCATCACTGGCATATCGCGTGCCAGTAGCCGCTGATAGCAAATTATAAATAAAAGCTATAACAATACGTAGGAGGAAAAAGGTAAAAAAGGTCCATTTCTGCCTTGTATGTGGAAAAAAGCACAAAAAACACAATATTATCCTATGTTGCAATGATGGTTACCTATGTTCCTTTTTACTGAGGCATACACGTAATAGCCAGGTACATTATAGGTCTAGGACTTGAGAAATGATGAATTACCAATCGTTCTAGGCTCCGTTAAATGTCGCGTATTTCTAACCTGAGTTAGATCACTATTACCCTTTAATACTATTTCTATATCGTAAAATGAATGGACATTGCTCATTCTTCCTCCGTAAAACGTGACTGAAAATATGCATCGAAAAGTCCACATCTAGATTCTCCAATATAAAAATTACAATTTAACATCTTCCTTTCTCCTTTCCAGTAAACAATGACGATGGATAAGCAACTGGTCTGGGTGCGGGACCCCAATGAGGGGTTCATTCTCGCCCGACTACACGAGCTCATGGGGGAGGAAGCAGACGTCTTCCCTGTGGACAACAAGTACCCCAAGAGAGTCTGCAACTTCGAAGACATATTCCCCGCTGGAGATCCTGGGAAGGACGTTGATGATAACTGTGAGTATTGCTTAGTATTTTTGGTCCTTAAGACTATATGTCCTTGGATACGCTTAGAACTGTAGGTGACTAAAGGGCGATTGTAGCAGTATTGTCAAGATGAACAAAGATGAGGAATAAAGTTTAGTTACTTCATGAAAAACATACGACGTACTAAGGACCAAGAAGAGGTGGACAGATAAATAAAGGAGGAGTATATGCTAGAAATAGATGCAGTTTGGTACTCGGATCAGTGCACAGCACCTAAATTATGTAGGTATAGACAGACTAAAACCCATAACAAAGGCTACGATGATAATGAGTTAATAACTGAATGACGTAGTAAAATCGCTGAACAGTGACACAAATTAGATGACTCATGGTGCGAAAGATAGCTGAAACTAAATTGCGATAACGAGCTGGATTTTCTGTGTACTGTTGTATTTATAGTCCCGTGTTTTTTTTTTGTCCTATAAAACACAAATTAAGGACTAAGCACAATATAATATAAAGGGTGGCAGGGCCTTCGACGCACAACCTGTTACCATGGATTCAGTATATGATTTTAGACGCCCCAGTGTTGACTTTTTCGTTGGTTATTTTTAAAATAATCAGCCTACGTGGTGAAAATGCATGGAACAGCTATTTTTTTTTTATTAATAACCGACGAAAAATTTAAACGCCGGTGGGTTGGGCGTCGATGTTCCTGACACCCTGTATATAAAAAGAGAACAGTATAATGCACTTGTATATGAAGAACAAAATGACAACGTTAGGTAGGCATCCAGAGAGGATGATGATGATCGCTGCAATGACCGTCTCTTAGCCATTAAATTAATACAAACATGCATTGAAGCTACTTATTCACTTAAGCGGCACAAGTAAATTACTATTATATTACACTGCAATGACGGGCAAATAAAAATGGTTTTGAATGTGAAACAATGCGAAAGATTCTTTCATGGGATGGTTTACATACCCACTTAATTGAAAGTATACCATTGTAAAACGAAAATAACAAAGATGAGAAAAACGTTTTATTACAATAAATACAACACTAATTTTTAGACCTAAGTAAAACAAAAAAGGTTGCCTAGATCCAGAAGGCGCTCAAAAACCGGTCGTTGTAAGCAATTTTGAGAGAGTCTTGTCATCTAGTGGCTTAGACGATACCTCTAATTCCAAGAACTAAGCAAAATGAAATATTGCCTCTTGTAATATATTGAACTGTCCTTCCAACGTTTGTTACCCAGACCCCATACAAAGCGTGATGGATATATCTAAATAAATGCAACATTCGTCATCCACCGTCGCATCGTAACTTTTTTACAGACAAGAATTAATTGACGTAATCATCTTATGAGTTAAAGCGATTAACTTCGATGAGGCTTAGAAATCGATCCCTGTAATAAGCACTCCTGGAATAGAATCGAACCTGTTTTAAACTAGTAGAATATATTTTTCTCATGGTCTTTATAATGATCTTGTTCCTTGCTTACTAATGCCAGGTATCTTACCTTTACGAGATTAAATCGAGAAGGTATGAATAGATTTGCTTTTTAAAGAGCCAGAACGAATCTGTAAATATTTGGTCTTTATTTCCGCATCTATTATACTGCCTTCATTAATGCAGGCTTTTCCTGGGTTCGCCTTACTGCAATACTGCTTTCATTTCATTTACGTCTTCAATGGTTAATTCATTGGCTCTTATATATCTGTCATGACATCGAGCCATTGACTGTTCGGGTCACGAGGTCGTGGTTTATTTTTAAGTAGATTAACTACAAACAAACCTTCGCGAGGTGAAGCTCCGATACCCAACCAAACTATCTTTAGTCCTTGATAACTTGTCTTTCTTTTATACTAGAATATAATAGAATACTCTTTATTATGTACACCATATAAAGAGCCACTAGCTTCATCTTTCTGACTGACTGAGCCCTCGTCAATTCTAAAGTGCCCGTAATTCGTTTACATAAAATAAAAGCTTGTAAATTTTTTTGAGATACCAATGTTATAATTAACCAAGGAGCCTTAAATTTAGGCTGGGTAATCTTTACACTTACTACCCTTCCGTATTTTTTTTTATTGCTGAATAAGCCTTCTCTTGACCTCGATCACGCCTGATGGAAAGCGATGGATGAGGTGTATAATGGAGCGGGCGTGCCCAGAAGATGCCTGTTCACTCTTGCTTTTTTTTTTCTTCCAAAATCCTTGTCTAACTAAACCTAATACTTCCAGGTGAGCTGATGTTCCTCAATGAATCAACGCTTCTAAATAACATCCTTACACGATACAAGAAGAATAAGATTTACGTAAGTAATAACTGATTTACCTACTATGACTCATTTCAAATGCCTGAAGTTTTCACCTTGACAATATTTTATACGTTGGTGCTTATGCTTACCGTAGAAAATTATGTACGAGTATTGATTCCGTTGGTTTTCCTTGTCCAATGACTTTTACCTATCGCTCGTATTTACTACGACGTAGATTATTCAGTATTATTTACTGATTATTATGTTTTATTATACTTATACCTTATTTAATTTGGCTTGAGACAAAGTATAAACAATCATACTGTGTCCTTTTGTGGTGGAATACGAAACTAGGTAATGAAAAATTCGAACACACACACAACTTCCTTTTGTTACACAAGAAGATCACACATTTTTTTTTTGTTACAAATTAATTTTTTGATATATTTTACAGAATATATTTTCATTAAGAGTTGTCAAATGTTGTTTACGCTTTTTCTCAAGCCAAACTGAATAGGGTATAGACGAAAGGGCTCGTGGCTAAATAATAACAGCCGAACGGGTCGATCGAATATTATGCTACACTTGTCGTGGTCGTTCCGTGGATGGGTGACCATCAATATCGAGACGCCTCTGTCTAAAACGAATCTCGCATAATAACCACAGACATCTAAACTAATGACATCATAAAAATGACTAATCATTCTAAAGTAAACAAATAATAACGTTAACTAATATCTATTTTTACAGACATACGTAGCAAATATCCTGTTAGCCGTCAATCCTTATGAAGATATTAAGGATATGTACTCCTCTACCACCATCAAGAAGTACCAGGGGAAGTCCTTGGGAGAACTGCCGCCACATGTTTTTGCTATCGGTAAGAGAGTAATAATTCTTCTTATTCGTGTCGCTGGCACTACAGTTATAAATTTTGTTGGCCCAAAACTTCGCCTCTTCCACGGGCGTTATCGGTGGCAGCGCAGAGGTCGTCGATTTTGATTTTCGACGTCTGTTATACAAGGTTTAATAAAAATAACTGAAAACAAGAAAAGGGAAATCGCAAAAAAAAAATCTTCTCTATCAATCCCTAAAGTTTGTCGAGTTGTGCAAACATAAATGTATGAACCAGCTGATTTTTATTTGCCATTATTCTGTGTTGGTCCCATGGGACCAATAAAGTTAATATTAGTTATTTGGTCATAATGATAAGTACAACGACTCCTTTGGAGGTTTCATTTATTTCAATGAAATATATACCTTGTATAAGGGTTATTCAGAAATGTGCTGTAGTAAACCAGGAGTAAACGAGTAACTATGGTATATGGTGTACATAATAAAGAGTATTCTATTCTATTCTATGTTTGTAAGTAGACCCATGGGAGATTGTTTTCATTATTGACCAGAGAAAAACTAAGTATCTTTATTTTTTATTTACAAACTCAAGTAGTCCCTGTAATTCCATTGAAACGGTACCCCATAGATGGAAGTAGGCATTTAACCATTTATGGGATATACCGTACCATCCATACATTTTTTGCTCATCTTGAATTAATGGGATCTTAATGTGAGCTTACAACCATTCGACCAACAATTTACTTTTCATTTGTGTGAGTGCATCCTCTCGAAGACTTATTTATAAGAAAATAGTGATCCGGAGAATCAGCTAATTGTTACCATTAGACAACTTTCGAAACAAATTGTACTGTTTAATTTAAAGAAAGTAGTCACTAATTTATTATTCAGTCTAATTTCCCTTCGTGACATACTGAATTCGAGGACCATATAGTTTGAATTATGTATAGGGCTAAAGACGCCAGTAATTTGTTGTTCACAAGAATCATTTAGTCACTTGTTTTCCTTCAATGGTCATTGTACACGTAGTCTGTAAATAAACAAACAATTCTGTATTTCTTTGAGGGATTAACCGACTAATAACAATCTTCAATTACGTCATTGAAGTTGACCAGGCGCAGATTTGATGTCCTCTTCAGGTGCAATCCGTGCAACACTTTTAAAAGACGAAAATGTTGTCTACAAAATTCAATCTTCTAAAATTACTTCAATGGCCCTAAATATAACAGTTTGGTATACATGCTTATTGGAAAAATACCAACAACCTCTTAAGAGGTCATTGTAATAAAAAAATCAGCTGTCCCTACATTTATGTTCGTATAACTCGTCAAAATGTAGGGAACAGCTGATTTTTTTTCGCGATTTTAGGTTTGGTCCCATAGTAAAAGTTGTTCATAATGATGAGTATAATGACCTCTTAAGAGGTTGTTATTGTTTTATCAATAACTCTGTATACTTCAAGTTAATGAAATGAAGTACCTACTAACAACACTAACATAGCATATAAGCACAATCTGCTACTAACAACTAATAACTTATGGACTTAGGTCTGAAATAAAGATATTTTATTTTAAACTCTGTTTTCTGAAAGCCTGTGTGACCAACCAGTTAATCTGTTGTTTAGACAGGCCAAAGCAACGTATACCTATTGGGGCCCATCTCGAATCCACTGATCATAATTCAAAATACCTAAACACTGCTCGCAATAATATAAAATTATGTAACTAACTAATAATTTGTTTAGATAATTTATTCCGGAAGGATTATATAATACATTAATATTAAAATTAATATAATAAATAATTCTCGATGTTTTATAAAGTCGTAAAAACCGTGGGAAGCCGGTGCAGGTCGCTAGAGCCCATGCTAATATTAATAATAAATGATAAATGAGATAGATTCTCCCAAGCGAACGTACTACCCGCGGGCTGAAGCTAGTTATTTTATATATTGGTTACTAATGTATTCGTTATCACTTTACAGCTGACAAAGCCTTCCGTGACATGAAGTCCCTCAAGCAGTCTCAATCCATCATAGTCTCCGGAGAATCAGGAGCCGGCAAGACTGAGTCCACCAAGTACATACTCAAGTACCTGTGTGACTTATGGGCAAAGGGAGCTGGTCCCGTTGAGCAGAAGATTTTGGATGGTAAGTTTATCAAGAAGTAAAGAGATTACCAGAAGAGCCAGATCATTTCAAAATGGTCTCATGCTGAAGAGTATTTAGTTGCAGACGCGAGCTGCAACTGCTGTTGCTACTGTTGGTAAATTATAGTCCAGGTTTAGTCCCTTTTTTCCGTGGAGAAATCCTCATGAATACCCTCCGTTTGGGGAGAACGAAGGGTAATGTCGGACTCCTACCGACTAAAACCCCACTGTTCCTTCTACTACCATAATTCGGGTGCCCGGGAGATACTTATACATTCGCTGCAACCCTGACTGTTATCTGCCCGCCATGCCTAACGGGCCCCATCACCAAGTGCGGCCGATCACACGACCACACGTCCTCCAGGTAGTAACCTGCTAGATAAAGATCTTATAACTTGTTGTTATTAAGTTCTGGCTACGACATGGAAATTACTCACCAAAAGAGAAGTCATACACTGATCTAAAAACATCATAAAAAGCGGCGGAGGCGTTCGCATAGCGGTCATAACTACCTACATCCAAGCGCTATGTTGTCTGTTAAACAAAGCAATAATGTGCAGAAATCGTTGCAGGTTGCAAACTAATCACCTACACTTCTATGAATACATTAACTAGTACTTGTTTCTCAAACTCGTCTCGACAACCAGCTGATATGTAAATGTTAAAACGTTTCATGTTTATAAATAAACATCACATAATGTAATGCTTCGATTCTGCAACATTCACATTTTACTTTAATACCTACAGAAACTATCCAAACGGTAGGTATCATTGACATACATACATAATAAATTTTTCTATATCTTTTCTAATTCTTTGGTTTATGATGCTCTCCGAAAATGCTGTATAATTTTTGAAGATGTTTTCCTTGTTAATAGTCTTCTATTTGGTAGGCTTTGATCTTATGATAATATTTCATATTCTATCTTGACAAATCAAATATTGTCACCGGCATGATTGGAAATCGTTTGGTATCGTTCCGTCAATACCAAGGTATGGGCATGTGATTAGGGGATATGAAACTCATGTGACTAAAAGAGTGATAAATATAAATGTATAATCAATAGCGTGGTTGGAGAGGGAGTGGACGGCCAAAGAATAGATGGATTGTGTGAGGAATGATACGAAGGAAAACGGAGTGAATGATACCGAGACGGTTGTCAAAGAAAAGTGGATGAAGAATACGTGTTGTGCTGTCCCCAAGTAACATAGGACAAGGGCAGATAGATGATGATGCATGATTTCTCTTGCAAACCAATAATCAGTACCTAACCTATTGTTAAAAGCAGGACTTTGTTTGGACAGATGCTTCTTTTTTTAAAGAGCAGTTAGACTAACTGCCAGTGGCGAAGGGTGAATTTATGACAGAGGTAGGCCGGAGCAAAAAAAAAATGTCAATGATGAATTGACTATAGAGTGGTTATGTTCTGAATTTTCGAAGGGAAGCCGGTGAGAATCGAGCTATATGGTACCTTCGCCACTGCTAACTGCTCTTTTCAATAAATATTCCGGCGATCCCGGGGAAGGTCGTTTGTAAAAAAAAATATGTAAATAAAAGAAGATTCGGCCTTGTGTAACGGTTGCTGTGTTAATATCATGTTCAACTAATTATAGAGCACCGTTCATATCACATTACTGTTTTTTTATTGTTTTAATGGCTTAACTACAGTTTATTAAACATGTATGCATCAGTAATAATACTAAGTAAGTAATCATTTATTTACTAAAAGACTTAGCCTAGGTAACATCAATATGGTTTCAATAAGGGATGGGTCCTTCAAACTAGGAAAATCCAGCTGTGCTATTCTGTAAAAAGATCACCGTGATAACTTAGGTGAAGTGAGCTGTCATTGCACCTGATGCTAGGGATTGACACTATTGACAGCTCACTTTATGCTCACTTCACCTAAGTTTTCACGGTGAGATTTTTTACAGAATAGCATTACTGTATCTTGAAGGACAGTGTACTTTAAGAGGAATGACACGTTTTACAAAATATTTTTAATAATGATACTGTAATTATATTTTAGTTTGTGACTTATTTCCAGCTCTGTTAATAGGTAGTTGCTTTTTAATTAAACGACAGATAATTAAATTTTTATTCAAGTGCGCAATTAATAATGCTAAGTTGGTTTATGTAAATATGTACTTGTTTTATGAATTATTCTATGATTTGCTTTAGAACGCGGTTGACTAGTAACCAGTTCATAATAATAATAATTAATAAACTTAACTAATCTATTACCTTTTTAATGACAACTCTTCTTCCACAGCCAACCCAATCCTCGAAGCATTCGGTAACGCGAAAACAACTCGCAACAACAACAGTTCTCGATTCGGCAAGTTCATGGAGGTGCACTTCAACAGCAAGTACCAGGTGGTGGGGGGTCATATCTCCCACTACCTGCTGGAGAAATCCAGGATATGTACCCAGAGTGCGGAAGAGAGGAACTACCATGTGTTCTATCTGCTATGTGCCGGCGCGCCACAGGAGTTGAGGACGGCGTTAAAGATCACCAAGCCTGATGATTATTTGGTAAGTAAATGATAAATAATTTTATTTCTGTAAGTAGGTTTGTACAAACACTTTTAAACGTCAATCATGTTTAAAAAATAGATGAGGTCGGCGTTTCCTATCTGGCTAGTGGCTACTCTAAGTAGAAAGGCCGAAACAATCTCACAGGTCACAGGCTCCATTTGGTTCCAAAAAGTATTGATTGCGCAGCCCTATTGCGCAAAGTTCGGACCGGCCATGATTCAATGGCTGTATTGTAACTGCAGCTGAATAAGACGTAAATGGCCTAAGAAAGACGTAGGTTTCTTGCTTTGGTTTCGGACGTCCTGAGCGTTGCAGCCCATTCGATTATTTTCCAATCAGGCTGCTCCCTATTGTAGGAGGTACTTAACGAAGTCCTCGCACATATTTTTGGTATACTTACTGAGCTTTTAGAAGTGAATACCATGAAAAGGGAAGTCTTATATGGAGTTGAAAGTACTATTTGGTCATTAATACTTCATATACCCAGACCCGTTACTGTGGGCTAGACAATTAGCAATCCATGACTACTTTTGTTAGCTTTGGTCTTACCTGTAAAAACAATTGTATGTGTGCTAATGAATAAAATAAATAAATAAATAAAATAATTCCAAGCAAACATAATTCAATTATTAGTAATCATTAAAAATAAATACGTAACTCAAGATGATCTTCCTTGATACGTAAAAAAATAATCTACTGTATCCCAAAAAGGTGGTTATTGAAATAATTAGTCTTTTAAGATGGGTGCAACAGACCGTATTAAAATCCTCCAAAGTCATTTTGCAGTCACCTTGCCAAATGAACACTACGTATGTAACGTTGTGTCAATAAAAAATCGAATTAAGGTCCAATAAAATAAGTCGTACAAAATGCCTTGTTCCGGCTCAAAGGGGACGGGTGCCGCGGATTTTACAGGCACATGATGCTTTTAAAACTTATAGGAAAATGAGTCTTTTTGGGCTTTAGCAATGCATCAGCTAGCAGTGGTGGCCCAGTGGTGACGGCCACGCCTAGAGTTGGGTCGTGGGTTCAAACCCAGGAAGGCGCTTTACTTTGTGTAAATAATTTCATCTCTCAAAACGCAACGCCGACCGAATACTTATATAAGAAAAGAAAAAAGAAACTCCATCTATTCACGAACAAATTAAAAAAGCTATTAATAAGCAAATGTTATTATAGTGTCAACGAATATTTAAATGATAAATCCTTGATCCACTTAAGCATATAATAAGCAAAATTTTAAATTATTATTATTATAAATTAATTATTTTGTAAAAGCTGCGATCCAAAACGGGCATAAGGGATGTAGGACAGAAGGCTACCAGGCTCAAATGAGATTGGGCGGGTCACATCAGCCGTATGCACGATGACCGCTGGGCAAAAATCTCCACACAATGGGTGCCTGAAGATGGACGGCGCCGCCGAGGCCGGCCCAGAAAGAGATGGCGAGATGACCTGGTACCACGAGGGCTGGAAAAGAGTTCCTGGAAGGATTTGGGGTAGGCCTTTGCCCAGCAGTAGGGCAGTATAGACTAACAAAAAAAAAAGTGTGTTTCGAATAAGTTAGATTATAAGATACGTAAATGATAAGTCCTCTTCTCCACATATCTTTCTTTTGCTGTGCCCGGCAGGGTCCATGCTTGTTTCTTTTGGCAAATATTTACCACCTAAGCCAAAATTATGGAATGCAATAAAGAGTTGAGTATTGAACGCTGAAGGAAAACATCGTGAAGAAACTGACATATCATGTACCAACCCGCACTGGGCCGCATGGTGCATTCCAGCCTACTCCCTCTAGTAAAGAGGAAGCCAGTGTCCCAGCAGTGGAAACAGGCTGATTTTGCTATACTTATATATAATGCATCGGCTAACCGCTCGGTGTTGCAGATGAACTAAATGTGTCCCTCTGTTTACAAAACAATGACAAAAGAAAACTACAAAGTGAAAGACAACGTTTTATAAACAATATCATTGTTCTCCGATTGTTTTATCTGAAGATATTGTTTAACAGTTGTGTTACTTTTTTTTTGTGTACAGTAAAGCATACTATATAGTTTATACTGTACTAGCTTATGCCCGCGACTTCGTCGGCGTGAAATTTCACCCTCCCCCTTTTCACCCCCTTAAAGGTTAAATTTCCAAAAACCCCTTCTTAGTGCTCCCCTATATTATAATAGGAAGCCGTGTGCAAAATTTCACTTTCCTAGCCCCAGTAGTTTCGGCTGTACGTTGATATGTCAGTCAGTCAGTTCTCCTTTTATATATATCTATATATAGATAGACAGGGTGGAAAGTGATACTCAAAGAAAACATTAGATTTTTTTCATAAGTTTGTAAAACTGCATGTATTTTTTTTTTTAAGTTGCTTGTTCTGTACCCGGGAATCGAATCATCTGAAAAGCGAAAAAAGAACATCCTAAAAAGAGTTATTTATTATGACACTATAGCTGGTACCGCTTTTACTTTTCAACCTGTCTGTTACGTAAAATTCAAATTCCAATGTGGCAATGCTGTCTGACAGAATTAATTTTGCTTGTTGAATGAATTGTTTATCTTGTGATGAGCATATAACATTTTAAGTTTCAAAAAATTTCAGTAATGGAGACACAAATTCACAAACACCAACTTATTAGTACTTTTGTTTGACATTATATAGAGACAATTTTAATTTTTCACCTCTTTATTAGTGGTTGTAATGGCAATCATATCTCTTGGTTTTAGTAGATTTTTATATTGTATTTATCCTTTTGATAGATTCTTATTTTGTAAATGTGAGGACTTTGTAAGCCTTTGTAGACTTTAGATCTGTAGACCATTTTTTATTTTTATCATGTACCTGGTACTTGTTGACAGGCCTACGCTGTCCTCCCATACCTACTGTAATTTGAAAACATTGTAAAAGCCAATTATTTTCAAAAGTAACCTGGAGTTTCTTGCCGGTTTTTCTCCATAGGAAACGACCAATTTGAACCGTGCACCTAGCTTCTGACGTTTCATAAGTGCCCATGACAGTTTATGTGAAATAAAATATTTTGATTTTTTTTTGTCCTTAGTATCTTAAAAATGGTTGCACTCAATACTTCACGACTGCCAACTCGGAGAAGAAAATCGCTGCCAACTGCAAGAGTAAGCAGCAGCAAGCTAAAGGTGGTCTACGGGACCCCATCCTTGATGATGTGGAAGACTTCCAAAGGCTCAATCAGGTATGAGATCTCTGAAGTTTTAGTTTGTTTCTTTCGTCTTCGGTACACATATGTATGTGCACGTAACATGGAATGTAACATACGTTGAAATCAACATGTCGTCCAAACACCAAATATATCATGTTAAAATAAATTACAACTTGTGTTTATTTGGTGTTTGCGCCTTGTTTTTGTGTTACATTTCATATATTTGGAGTTTGGACATTTTATGTTGTGCAAATTTTCGAGTTATTATAACTTTTAATATTGTTCAAACATGCGCCAGTCAGTAATCCGTTTATTCTGGTCTGTTATTTTTTATAGCTTGTACAGACTATGTTGGCATGACAAGTTAAAATTGTTATTTATGCAACTATTGTATAATAAGGGGTATTAAAACACGAATGTAGGTTTATCACACGAGGCGAAGTCGAGTGTTATAATAGTATCACATGAGTGTTTTAATACCTAATTATGTACAGTTGCATACAAGACTTTATCTACACCCATGACATGAATCCTCTATAAAGGTTCTGAAACAGTTTTTTGCAATGAACAAAAATAGCGGTCGGCGGGATACGACGTGAATTCGAATTATCTTTTTTTAAATTACGTCGCTGTGGTAGTAAAACGCGAGTGCATGACAATGTTCTTTTTTTGAAAAGGAGTTGCATAATGAAATTTAGTACAACATTATAACACGCGTTATGATATTGTTTGTTTTAATGTTGGCAATAAGCTAACTGTATCAGAAACTTTTATTAACCGACGAAAAAACGGAGGAGGTTATAGAGGATATATAGCATGGGTGTAGATAAAGAGCTTTTTCACTTCTCATGCTCTAAAAGTTCGTCTTTATGTTGTGCTTAGGCGACATAAATCGCTTTTCATATTCTAGTGCATAAAGTATTTTTTTTTTCTAAGACTAAGATAATCAGGCCCAACAGCCACACGCACAATAAAACTTCGCAAATTAAAGTCGTGATTTATTTCATTTTCTTTAATTATACCACTTCCGTGTTTTCTATCGTTTTTAATAAAATCAGATAAAATAGTTGTCATTTATTATTTAAAACGCAAAGAAACGTTTTTATGACTTGGCAGTATGAAGTACCCAAGTCGAATGACACGACATGTTAAAAAATAAACTTTTAAAAAGTTTCGTGGTACGAATTAGCTATTCTCTTCTTTTTTTTTTTGCAACATTTTTGAACAGTGAAAATACAGTTATATACTTATGCCTGTTTCATTTTCTCGCAATCGAAGTGTATATAACTCGCGCGGGCATAAACAATCCATTTTACCCTTCGACTTAACTATCTACCCTTGCCTGTGGCTCGGGTGGATAAAATCATCTCGGGGTAAAATGCCTTCTTTTATGCACTAGTTGTACAATCTACTATTATCGCTTACATGGCTGTAAAAGCTATAAAAATTGTGAAGTAAGTGTCTATACGAACGTGTTTTTTTTATCTGTCAGAAGTATAACTATTATTCCTTTTCTAGGCTCTCTCCCGCGTCGGTCTCACAGAAGAAGAGAAAATAGCAGTTTACTCTGTAGTAGGAGCCGTCCTACATCTCGGTAACGTGCAGTTTGAAGAAGACAGCGGCGCGCGCGGCGGGTGCCGCGTGGCGCCCACGTCGGAGCAGGCGCTGGCCACCGCGGCCGGCCTGCTGGGGGTGGACCCCGGGGAGCTGCGCATGGCGCTGGTGTCCCGGCTCATGCAGAGCTCCAGAGGAGGGATCAAGGGGACCGCTATCATGTGAGTATACTTTGGCCACCGCGGCCGGCCTGCTGGGGGTGGACCCCGGGGAGCTGCGCATGGCGCTGGTGTCCCGGCTCATGCAGAGCTCCAGAGGAGGGATCAAGGGGACCGCTATCATGTGAGTATACTTTGGCCACCGCGGCCGGCCTGCTGGGGGTGGACCCCGGGGAGCTGCGCATGGCGCTGGTGTCCCGGCTCATGCAGAGCTCCAGAGGAGGGATCAAGGGGACCGCTATCATGTGAGTATACTTTGGCCACCGCGGCCGGCCTGCTGGGGGTGGACCCCGGGGAGCTGCGCATGGCGCTGGTGTCCCGGCTCATGCAGAGCTCCAGAGGAGGGATCAAGGGGACCGCTATCATGTGAGTATACTTTGGCCACCGCGGCCGGCCTGCTGGGGGTGGACCCCGGGGAGCTGCGCATGGCGCTGGTGTCCCGGCTCATGCAGAGCTCCAGAGGAGGGATCAAGGGGACCGCTATCATGTGAGTATACTTTGGCCACCGCGGCCGGCCTGCTGGGGGTGGACCCCGGGGAGCTGCGCATGGCGCTGGTGTCCCGGCTCATGCAGAGCTCCAGAGGAGGGATCAAGGGGACCGCTATCATGTGAGTATACTTTGGCCACCGCGGCCGGCCTGCTGGGGGTGGACCCCGGGGAGCTGCGCATGGCGCTGGTGTCCCGGCTCATGCAGAGCTCCAGAGGAGGGATCAAGGGGACCGCTATCATGTGAGTATACTTTGGCCACCGCGGCCGGCCTGCTGGGGGTGGACCCCGGGGAGCTGCGCATGGCGCTGGTGTCCCGGCTCATGCAGAGCTCCAGAGGAGGGATCAAGGGGACCGCTATCATGTGAGTATACTTTGGCCACCGCGGCCGGCCTGCTGGGGGTGGACCCCGGGGAGCTGCGCATGGCGCTGGTGTCCCGGCTCATGCAGAGCTCCAGAGGAGGGATCAAGGGGACCGCTATCATGTGAGTATACTTTGGCCACCGCGGCCGGCCTGCTGGGGGTGGACCCCGGGGAGCTGCGCATGGCGCTGGTGTCCCGGCTCATGCAGAGCTCCAGAGGAGGGATCAAGGGGACCGCTATCATGTGAGTATACTTTGGCCACCGCGGCCGGCCTGCTGGGGGTGGACCCCGGGGAGCTGCGCATGGCGCTGGTGTCCCGGCTCATGCAGAGCTCCAGAGGAGGGATCAAGGGGACCGCTATCATGTGAGTATACTTTGGCCACCGCGGCCGGCCTGCTGGGGGTGGACCCCGGGGAGCTGCGCATGGCGCTGGTGTCCCGGCTCATGCAGAGCTCCAGAGGAGGGATCAAGGGGACCGCTATCATGTGAGTATACTTTGGCCACCGCGGCCGGCCTGCTGGGGGTGGACCCCGGGGAGCTGCGCATGGCGCTGGTGTCCCGGCTCATGCAGAGCTCCAGAGGAGGGATCAAGGGGACCGCTATCATGTGAGTATACTTTGGCCACCGCGGCCGGCCTGCTGGGGGTGGACCCCGGGGAGCTGCGCATGGCGCTGGTGTCCCGGCTCATGCAGAGCTCCAGAGGAGGGATCAAGGGGACCGCTATCATGTGAGTATACTTTGGCCACCGCGGCCGGCCTGCTGGGGGTGGACCCCGGGGAGCTGCGCATGGCGCTGGTGTCCCGGCTCATGCAGAGCTCCAGAGGAGGGATCAAGGGGACCGCTATCATGTGAGTATACTTTGGCCACCGCGGCCGGCCTGCTGGGGGTGGACCCCGGGGAGCTGCGCATGGCGCTGGTGTCCCGGCTCATGCAGAGCTCCAGAGGAGGGATCAAGGGGACCGCTATCATGTGAGTATACTTTGGCCACCGCGGCCGGCCTGCTGGGGGTGGACCCCGGGGAGCTGCGCATGGCGCTGGTGTCCCGGCTCATGCAGAGCTCCAGAGGAGGGATCAAGGGGACCGCTATCATGTGAGTATACTTTGGCCACCGCGGCCGGCCTGCTGGGGGTGGACCCCGGGGAGCTGCGCATGGCGCTGGTGTCCCGGCTCATGCAGAGCTCCAGAGGAGGGATCAAGGGGACCGCTATCATGTGAGTATACTTTGGCCACCGCGGCCGGCCTGCTGGGGGTGGACCCCGGGGAGCTGCGCATGGCGCTGGTGTCCCGGCTCATGCAGAGCTCCAGAGGAGGGATCAAGGGGACCGCTATCATGTGAGTATACTTTGGCCACCGCGGCCGGCCTGCTGGGGGTGGACCCCGGGGAGCTGCGCATGGCGCTGGTGTCCCGGCTCATGCAGAGCTCCAGAGGAGGGATCAAGGGGACCGCTATCATGTGAGTATACTTTGGCCACCGCGGCCGGCCTGCTGGGGGTGGACCCCGGGGAGCTGCGCATGGCGCTGGTGTCCCGGCTCATGCAGAGCTCCAGAGGAGGGATCAAGGGGACCGCTATCATGTGAGTATACTTTGGCCACCGCGGCCGGCCTGCTGGGGGTGGACCCCGGGGAGCTGCGCATGGCGCTGGTGTCCCGGCTCATGCAGAGCTCCAGAGGAGGGATCAAGGGGACCGCTATCATGTGAGTATACTTTGGCCACCGCGGCCGGCCTGCTGGGGGTGGACCCCGGGGAGCTGCGCATGGCGCTGGTGTCCCGGCTCATGCAGAGCTCCAGAGGAGGGATCAAGGGGACCGCTATCATGTGAGTATACTTTGGCCACCGCGGCCGGCCTGCTGGGGGTGGACCCCGGGGAGCTGCGCATGGCGCTGGTGTCCCGGCTCATGCAGAGCTCCAGAGGAGGGATCAAGGGGACCGCTATCATGTGAGTATACTTTGGCCACCGCGGCCGGCCTGCTGGGGGTGGACCCCGGGGAGCTGCGCATGGCGCTGGTGTCCCGGCTCATGCAGAGCTCCAGAGGAGGGATCAAGGGGACCGCTATCATGTGAGTATACTTTGGCCACCGCGGCCGGCCTGCTGGGGGTGGACCCCGGGGAGCTGCGCATGGCGCTGGTGTCCCGGCTCATGCAGAGCTCCAGAGGAGGGATCAAGGGGACCGCTATCATGTGAGTATACTTTGGCCACCGCGGCCGGCCTGCTGGGGGTGGACCCCGGGGAGCTGCGCATGGCGCTGGTGTCCCGGCTCATGCAGAGCTCCAGAGGAGGGATCAAGGGGACCGCTATCATGTGAGTATACTTTGGCCACCGCGGCCGGCCTGCTGGGGGTGGACCCCGGGGAGCTGCGCATGGCGCTGGTGTCCCGGCTCATGCAGAGCTCCAGAGGAGGGATCAAGGGGACCGCTATCATGTGAGTATACTTTGGCCACCGCGGCCGGCCTGCTGGGGGTGGACCCCGGGGAGCTGCGCATGGCGCTGGTGTCCCGGCTCATGCAGAGCTCCAGAGGAGGGATCAAGGGGACCGCTATCATGTGAGTATACTTTGGCCACCGCGGCCGGCCTGCTGGGGGTGGACCCCGGGGAGCTGCGCATGGCGCTGGTGTCCCGGCTCATGCAGAGCTCCAGAGGAGGGATCAAGGGGACCGCTATCATGTGAGTATACTTTGGCCACCGCGGCCGGCCTGCTGGGGGTGGACCCCGGGGAGCTGCGCATGGCGCTGGTGTCCCGGCTCATGCAGAGCTCCAGAGGAGGGATCAAGGGGACCGCTATCATGTGAGTATACTTTGGCCACCGCGGCCGGCCTGCTGGGGGTGGACCCCGGGGAGCTGCGCATGGCGCTGGTGTCCCGGCTCATGCAGAGCTCCAGAGGAGGGATCAAGGGGACCGCTATCATGTGAGTATACTTTGGCCACCGCGGCCGGCCTGCTGGGGGTGGACCCCGGGGAGCTGCGCATGGCGCTGGTGTCCCGGCTCATGCAGAGCTCCAGAGGAGGGATCAAGGGGACCGCTATCATGTGAGTATACTTTGGCCACCGCGGCCGGCCTGCTGGGGGTGGACCCCGGGGAGCTGCGCATGGCGCTGGTGTCCCGGCTCATGCAGAGCTCCAGAGGAGGGATCAAGGGGACCGCTATCATGTGAGTATACTTTGGCCACCGCGGCCGGCCTGCTGGGGGTGGACCCCGGGGAGCTGCGCATGGCGCTGGTGTCCCGGCTCATGCAGAGCTCCAGAGGAGGGATCAAGGGGACCGCTATCATGTGAGTATACTTTGGCCACCGCGGCCGGCCTGCTGGGGGTGGACCCCGGGGAGCTGCGCATGGCGCTGGTGTCCCGGCTCATGCAGAGCTCCAGAGGAGGGATCAAGGGGACCGCTATCATGTGAGTATACTTTGGCCACCGCGGCCGGCCTGCTGGGGGTGGACCCCGGGGAGCTGCGCATGGCGCTGGTGTCCCGGCTCATGCAGAGCTCCAGAGGAGGGATCAAGGGGACCGCTATCATGTGAGTATACTTTGGCCACCGCGGCCGGCCTGCTGGGGGTGGACCCCGGGGAGCTGCGCATGGCGCTGGTGTCCCGGCTCATGCAGAGCTCCAGAGGAGGGATCAAGGGGACCGCTATCATGTGAGTATTATTTCGTTATTGTGGCTAGGGATTTTTTTATTTTATTTGTGTTACCTGAGAACTCCGTTTTCTTTTTTATTTGAAAGGATATTATATACTTTCAGATTGGTCCCATATAAATTTTATCAAAATTGGTTCAGTAGTTTGGTTTTTTAACCAAAATTACTGGTAAAAAATTCAAGTAAACGACATTATTTTTTATGTATGTTACGCCGATATCTCAAAAATATATTTTTTAATGGTTAGGATATGCCTCAGGGGTGGTCGGTCCCATATAATTTTTTATTAACTTTGCTTTGGTAGTTTTTGAGTTAGCTTCAATAATACGATTTCTTTCAGCTTATTTTATATTGATGATGTTTTAATAGCTTCTTGTCACTAATATTTATATAGCAAGTAGTGTTATATGAATTTGTGTGGGATAGGTACATACGCCAGCACATCAAGCTACTACAATCTGTCAAATTTCTTTAATAGATTTTCAACTTTATCTCTAAAGCATAAGGTTCAAAGTTGATTGGGAAATTTTTACAGTTTCTGGTAGCTTGATGTGCTGGCGTCTGTACAAGTAAAAATAAAAACTTTTTTACAAAAAAAAAAACAACCGACTTCTAAAAAAAATACTGTAGGGATTAAAACTTTTTTTTTTAATATTTAAACATAAACCACAAGTCAAACAATAAAAAAAATGCGAAAATGCTTATCATATTCAAAAAGCTTCTAAACAACTACAGAAAGTGTAATAAAGCCGTTATATTTTCTCCTCAGGGTACCTTTAAAGACGTACGAAGCAAACAACGCACGCGACGCGCTCGCGAAAGCCGTGTACAGTCGTCTGTTCGACTACATCGTGCATCGCATCAACACCAGCATTCCCTTCCAAGCGTCCGCCTATTACATCGGAGTGCTCGATATCGCTGGCTTCGGTAAGTTTATACATTTGCTATTTAGTAACTGGATGAGTTGCCGAAGACCGAGTTAAATGACGTGGAATAATAGTAGATCTTTTTGATTTCTCATCTCAATTGGATAAACAAATATTCTTTAGTGAAAAGTTTCATTGAGTTCAGACTGCTTTCAAATATTCCTATAGGCCCGAGGCCGACCGCTTAACTGAGACGTTGTCTGAGGTAGCAGCGCGGTGCGGGACCGGGTGGTGACGTGTTGCGAGAGCTCAGTGATTCGTTAACTTGCTCTCCCGCACCGCGTAGTTACCTCAGGAAACGTCTCAGTTAAGCGGTTGGCCTATACAGATAACACCTCGACAATTTTTATGGTATTTTTTAATTATCAAAGGACCCTTCGCCGTTTTAGCAAAGAGTTATTACTGTTTTCCTACGAATAAGCTGCATTCTAAACAAGATATTAAGAGTGCATCTGTGTTTGCGCATACGTTTGTTCACTATCTCGTGCATATCTGGCTAATCTCCGTTAATAACTTAAGATTCGCCGCCGTGATCGAAATGCGGTCGGGAGGATATTATTTATTTCACTTAAATAATAGCTACATATCGTTTACTTTAAAAAAAAAGATAATATTCTTCTGGTTCTAGAAATATCCGACAGAGTTGTGCAATGTCAAAAAGGTTAGGATGACGCTGCAACAACAAACCTGTAGTCTTCCAATAGCAATGTTCTAAAACAATAATAAAAATCGTGTACCTTCATCCACAGAATACTTCCAAATGAACAGCTTCGAGCAGTTCTGCATCAACTACTGCAACGAGAAACTGCAGCAGTTCTTTAACGAGCGTATTCTGAAGAACGAACAGGAGCTGTACAAACGTGAAGGGCTCAACGTGCCCGAGATCAGATTCGTGGATAACCAGGATTGTATTGGTAAGGCATTTCTACCAGTTTAGATTTTCCGAATTATATTTAAAAATTGTGTCGGGCGCGCGCACAGGGGCCGCGGGGCGACACGCTGCACACGCGGGGGGGGGGGGGGGGCGACCTATAGTAAAATTGCGCAGTGCTGCAACCCCCACCCTATTTCAAGTTATACAAATATAAACTTTATTTCAATGTGAATTAAGTTGATTTCAGAGTGACTAGCATATTGAAAAAGTTAAAAAAATGTTTGAAGTGGTAGCGTAAACTGAACTTTATTGTGTAGGAATTAAAGTTATTTTTCCATGAATTCATATTTGTTGACATTTTTGGCAAATAAATCGCGAACGCAGATTAGACACGTACCGCAAGGATTGGGTCGGGGTCGCGCTAGAAAAGGATTCCTGGAAGGATTCGGGGGAGGCCGTTGCTTAGCAAAGGGACAGTGTAGGCTAACTAAAAAAAATACCTTCAAACTTCTACGAGTTCATGAAACTGATAATTATATTCAGGTTCCAGATGAAATATCTACTTATTTGTTTTGCTTTATTTCTTCAGATTTAATTGAGAGCAAGAATCACGGTATCTTCCATTTGCTGGATGAAGAATCAAAGCTTCCAAAGCCTGAGTTCGGTCACTTTACACATTCCGTACACAAACAATTGGCTGTGAATAACAACAGGTAATGTAAAATAAGGGCACTACAGTCCGTCAAATCTAAGAAGTACCGTTTGACGTTTCATATTTTTCAAACCGAAACAACTTTGTTCATACGTACATTATTCAGTTTCGATAACCTTTTTCATAAAACCATGAATTTAGAAAGATTTCATTATTGTATCTAAAAATGTACAATTCTTAATATCTAAATGTAATTGAAAACTTTCAAACAAAGCAAAATAACACATATTTACACAGTAAATAATTTCTAATAGTTATATTCTTGACCTCATTACAAAGTTACGTAGTTAGGTCACTGCACGTAGTGTTGCGACTCTTCGGATACACTTGTATGCAAAAAAATCGTTTACATATACGAAAAATCGAATGTATTATTTACAAATTACGCTTGACAACCAAACAAATATTTTTTCATGTGAATGGGATTTATCTCACATATTACATAACATACATAACATAATCAGCCTATAATGTTCCCACTGCTGGGACACAAGGCCTCCTCTCTGTGAGAGGGAGTGGGCCGTAATCCACCACGCGGGCCCAGTGCGGGTTGGTAGATGTCACATGTCTTCGAATTTTTGGTTCTAGGACATGCCGGTTTCCTCACGATGTTTTCCTTCACCATTTTTGAGAGCAGTGGTGGTGAAATAATTTACACAAAGTAAAGCGCCTGTCTGGGTTCGAACCTACGACCTACAACTCGTAAGTCGCGGCCGATACCACTTGGCCACCACTGCTCTCAATCACATATTACGATTACATAACTAAATAGTTATGTAATCGTAAAATATGAGATAAAACCCATTCACCAAAAATACGTATTTATAAATCAAATATATTTGCTTCTTTAAAAAGTTGTCGAAAGCGATTTGTCGATTTTTGATTTTCGCGCCCAAATAAGTCGGGGTTTCTCGCGCTAACGCTGTCGAAATAGTAAATGGAGTCAGGGATAGTGTTTTTTACATTTATTTTTGTGTATGATAGTATGGGTTTGCATATTACAGAGAAATAAACAAATTTTTAACAAGCACATCCATTGATTTTACAATTACAATTTTTTCTTCTAAGTCTTATTTCTACGTCTAAAACTAATAAAAATAAGGTATGTAGAACCCATTCACAAAAATGTTGTTGCCTGATGTTATAAATTAACGACGTTACTGCGCGACCGCATAATGCACTGAATACACAGATACCCTAAAATAAATTAATTTAATTATTTTTAGGTCAATAGGCAAAATCGCAGGTGTCCAAGTCTCTACAATTTTTTTTTTCTGGCAACACTGCCAACTACAAGCGCACGCGGTCCGCTCGGTCGGTTCGGCGTCAGCAGTCTCTCGCCATCTTGGAAGCTGACTGTGCGCGTACTTGCTTTCTCGTTTGTGTTTTACAATTTGTGACTTGGCTATTACTTTTCTGGACTGATCATTCTTTATCCGTTTACCTTGGCAATATTTATACTGGACTCCGAACTAAGCAAGTGTTTATTAATAATGTCGAAAAGAGGACGTACTTTGAACAGCCAGGCTCGTGAATTGGTGGTGAAATTACACGAGTATTTTGAGCGTGAATCTCAAAATGGTGGACTTCTACTGCCAGTTACACAAGTTCGGGATCGCGTCGGTGAAGCTCTCGGTATTGGTAGCCGCACCGTTGGCAAAATATTAAGTGAAAAATATGGGCCTTCGGGGAGTGACAGTAACGTACTTCACACACCGAAAAAACGAAAAAGAAATAAACCTGTGACAGGCATCGATGAATTCGATAGTCATGCTATTAGAAACCATATATACGGGTATTTTACAAGAGGCGAATTTCCAACATTGGCAAAGTTATGTGCAACTTTAAAAGATGCCGGGCTGTATAAGGGAAGCATAGAGTCGTTGAGAACGGTAATAACAGGAATTGGCTTCAGATACAAAAAAGTTGACAAACGAAAAATTGTTATGGAGCGACATGACATAATTATGCAGCGACTAACATTCCTGCGCGAAGTTAAACAAATTATAAACTGGGATAATGTAATATTTTTGGACGAAACCTGGCTAAATTCCAACCATTCTGTGCCGAAAACATGGACTGATGATTCTGAAGCTTCGTGCTCGAAGGTGCCGATAGGAAAAGGTGGACGCCTCATAATATGCCATGCTGGGTCAGCGTCTACAGGCTTCGTGGAAAACTCTTTATTAGCTTTCCAATCCAAAAGCACTAAAGAGTATCATGAAGAAATGGACGCAGTAAGGTTCCGAGAGTGGTTCTTAAATTTATTACAGAATATCCCTCCTAACAGCACAATTATAATGGATAATGCCCCATACCACTCTGTGCAAATTGATAAAGCACCTACGTCAGCCAATAAGAAAGCAGATTTGGTGGCATGGCTGCAAAGAAAAGGAGTGGATGCCGACATGTCACTATTAAAAGCTGAATTATTACAGTTAGTGAAATTGCATAAACCACCAAAACCGACATATGTAATTGACCAATTGGCCGAAGAGCACGGGCACAAAGTCATACGACTTCCTCCGTACCATTGCCAATATAATGCCATTGAACTGATTTGGGCCCAAGTTAAAGGTAATATTTTATAATATTATAATAATAACACGAGTACTTCTAACATTTATAATTTAAACAATGGTTTTCGTCTGCTATCAAATAGTTACATTATTGTTTTACAGGTTATGCAGCAAGACACAACACAAAACCACCCTTCAGTGTCAAGAAAATGGAAGGTTTATTAAAGGAAGCATGTGCCCAAGTTACACAGGAAGATTGGAGTAAAGTAGTACAAAAAACAAAGAAAATAATAATGGACGACTTCGAAAGAGACGTACACTTTGATAATGTAATGGACAATCAACTGGTCATTAATTTAAATGACGATGATGACGAAGACGACGATACTAGTACTAGTAGTGAATAAAAAAATATCCTAAACATTTCTTTTATTTAATTATAACAATTGATTTCTTAAAATTCGGATATTATAGTAATCGATCTCTTAAAGTTCGGATATTATAGTAATCGATTTTTTCATCCCATCCCTATCATTCAATTGTCAGAACTGTCAAACGGTACTTCTTAGATTTGACGGACTGTAATGACAATGACTAATAATGATGAGCTTATCTCAGGTGCTTAATAGTTATTTATGCAACTGTTGAATAATAAGGGGTATTAAAACACGAATCGCCTCGTGTGATAATAGTATCACATAAGTGTTTTAATACCTAATTATGTACAGTTTGCATACAAGACTTTATCTACACCCATGATATTATGAATCCTCTATAAAAGGTTCTGAAACGTTTTTTGCAATACTAATATCGAACAAAAATGGCGGCCGGCGGGATACGACGTGAATTCGAATAACCTATAAGTTTTTTTTTTAAATTACGGCGCTGTGGTAGTGAAATGCGAGTGCATGACAATGTTCTTTTTTTGAAAAGGAGTTGCATAATGAAATTTTGTACAACATTATAACACTCGTTATGACACTGATTGTTTTAATGTTGGCAATAAGCTAATTGTTTCAGAAACTTTTATAGAGGATTTATAGCATGGGTGTAGATAAAAATATGAATGGTATGCAAAATAAAAAAAATAAACTATTATGCCTAAAAATATTAAGGCCTTCTGTCACAGCATGGTATCTTTACGGTACGGGGCGTATAAACCGCGCTTTAGAAAAAACGTGTTTGTCAACAAGCTTCCATAGTGATTTATAAAACACTGATAACTGTGTCTACACAGTGCGAATAAATCGTAGTTTTTTATGATAAGAAAAACGTGTTTTGAACGTTATATAAGTAATCCCTTTGTAGGGTTTACCTATATAAATCGTGGAACTTGTACAAAAAAAATGCACACATAACATAAATTATTGATAAAATAATAGTATAGTATTATGCTTACTCTATAAGTTAAAACATAGTACCTACACATCAAAGATTACATGCTTTAGAAGTAAGTTACGCTGAAATACATGTGACACGAAAAGATCGCGACTACAGGTCGCAGTGGAGCAAATTAAAAGGGATAGTGGATTGTATAACATGTATAATAAAATAAGAAAAGAAATGGAATTTATTATTAGATTACAAAGGTCGGTTTAAATACAAGTAAATTTGGAGTTTAATAAACGCGGTCGCGCGGGCGAGCGCGCAGGCGCAGCGGCCGCGCGTGGCGCACCGAGGCGCGCTGTGGACACGCGTGTGTTCTGTTCCCAGGTTACAAGTCCCGCGCACGTCTCGCCTGAAGGCTCACCGCACACTGCGCGATGATGAAGGATTCTTGTTGCGACACTTTGCTGGCGCCGTCTGCTATAACACGGTAAATATTTTAACAATAACTTCTTGTCGATCATGGGGGCAATTCTCGTAATTTTAAGAACGTTCACAGTCTGATCTCTGTCTCAATCTGTCAAAAAATACTTCTAATTTCCCTCCATTTTGACAAGTTTTTGACATTTGTTTGTCACCGAGATGAGACTGTGATTAGATTTTGAACGTTTTAAATTACGAGAATTGGCCTTCAGGTAGTGTTTTTGATTATTCGTTAACGTCAGAACCCCAATTGCATTACAACCTTTAAATCACATTCCGACGGATTTTGAAGGAGATTACTCATATGTTTGAAAAATTAATTTGCTCGAAAACGTAACATACGCAATTAATGTTGTTGAATTATTAAAATAGAACGGATTGTATGTAAATGTTTGACGCAATTCAAGATCGTATTCATATTTTTTTCCATATAATATATTTATCACATATTTATGCTTAGCAAACAAAACATTCCTGTATTGCCTGAAACAAATTTCAGATATTATAAGAATATTTATAGATACCGTTACAGAAAATGTCTCACAATCAATTAACCCTCTGCCAAATATCAAATTCAAATAATTTATTTACAAATACGAGTACCAAAAAATCATAGATGAGATATAATCATATACAACGGTATACAATTTTAGTATCACCATTTTTAACCATACTGCACGAAAAATTACAGGAAAATTAAGCTAAAATTTAAACAGATTATCAACACACATAACATCGCTCCTGCGATCGGCTTATGTCATCTCAAAACTAAACCCAACCCTTAACGTCCACAGAACCAATTCATAGAGAAGAACAACGATGCTCTCCACGCGTCCCTAGAATTCCTCGTCCAGGAGTCGAACAGTAAGCTAGTGCAGCAGCTGTTCCAGAACACCGACAACAACAACGCTAAAGGGAAACTCAACTTTATCTCCGTGGGCGCAAAGTTCCAAGCGCAACTGTCGCAGTTGATGGACAAACTGAAGGAGAATGTGAGTTATTATAGCATTTTTAACTATCTAAGATCCCGCTACTCATATCAGCGTAGATGGTGCAAAGTTTAGCAGCAGGCTTGAGCAGGAGACTGGAGATTCAGATATCCTGAAGAATCGCAAGCTTAGTACACACCTAATCTTATCCTAAAACTGTGTGTGTGTGTGTGTTGTGTCACCCATTGTAAAGTTTCTATATTTATGTTTGTAATTTATATGGTGTACATAATAAAGAGTATTCTATTCTATTCTAAAACTGCGCTCGTCAGCTTGTCACGAGCGTAGTTAAACCTCTTACGCTGTACACTTTTTGTCAGCATTAAATTTGACATAAAAATTTGTAGTTTGGACACTTTTCAGAAATGGAACAGGATATTTCAGATAAATGTGCCCGTATATCACGATTTATCATGCAACTCTGTCGATGCTTTAAAACCCTCAAAGAAAACAGAGAAGAAAAAAAAAAAAAAAAAAAAAAAAAAAAACATACAAACAGCCGAACATAGTACCTCCTCCTTTTTGTGAAGTCGGTAAAAATGGGATATTGCAGTTTCTGATCTCAATAACTTACTTTTCAGGGCACAAACTTCGTCCGCTGCATAAAGCCAAACTCCCGCATGGTGGGTCGCGAGGTCGAAGGTTCTCTAGTACTAACTCAGCTGGAGTGTTCGGGAACTATCGCCGTGCTAGAGCTCATGGAGCATGGCTACCCTTCACGAGCGCCCTTCAATGATCTACACGAGATGTACAAGAAATATCTGCCGCAGAAGCTGCACAAACTGTCGGCGAAGTTGTTCTGCGAGGTGAGTGGACGACTGGATTCAACTCTTTAGGAATAATTGGCACGAAATAAGATAGTTTACGAGGCAAGAAGAAAGAAAGAAAGAAATATATTTATTTAGCACAGACCAAAAGACACACAATACACCAGATACATATCACCACCAGACAGTTGATTGGTCATTCGCAGTGTACAGACGTGCTCGTTAGCAATATTAAATAATTACCTACTTTAATAATAGTGACCTCCTTTAGTGCATTACCAACGTAATGCAGCTGTAATTTTGCTTAGTGTATAGTTTCAGTGTATAATGGACTCGTATTAAAAACACAAAATGGATAACAGCCCCTTTAATCCAAGGGGGCCAGTGCACTCCTCCGCCTCGCCGTCGAAGACGACGACGCAGAACCCAGTCCTTGAGTCGGTGATTGATGATGTTGTTTCAACGCCCGAGATTCAAAAATGGATGTCAGCCATCGAACAGCACTTAAATGAAGTTTGCTCTATTGCCGCGGATGGCAAACTCAACTCGGAGCAGAAACTGAAAATCTCTACCCTGTGCCGCAAAGTAGGATCTGGAACCTCACAAATGGCAGTTCTATACCAGTCGCTGAAGCAGAAAGCCATTCACGCGTACAATGTTGTTGATGCCCTTCAGGAAAAGCGCGACCTGGCGGAACATATTTCGGAGCTCAAACAGACGATTAAGGACTCAGGTACTGCGGGAAATGTTTCGTTTGCCGATATGGTGAAGAAGGGTGCAAATAATTTCATTCGACCTAACAATTTAAGCTGTGTAGCTATTTATCCCAACGATAAGTTAAAGTCAAGTGACGAAACAAAAGACCTCATGCAAAAAATCATTCGCCCTGATCAAATGAAGCTGCATGTACGTGGTGTCCGAAAGACCAAAAATGGAGGCGTTATTATTAGTACAGAGACGAAACATGATGCTGACAAACTCAAGCACGCAGTCCAGCTCTCTACATCCGGACTTACCGCTGACGAACCAAACAAGCGCAAACCTCGGATCGTGGTTGTAGGTGTGCCGACTATTTTGGCTGAAACTGAAGTCTTCAGGTGCATTTATGAACAGAACGTAGCCGATAAGTTCCCAGCAATGCCTATGGAGTCCTTTTTGAGCGTGGTTAAATTGAGCCACAAATCTGGGAAGAAAGATGCGTCGACCTGTAACTACGTTATTGAAGTTACAGCCAACATACGTAAAGCCCTATTATCCCAATCAAGGCTTTTTATAAATTGGACGTCATGCCCTGTCAGGGACTTCACCTTGGTCACCAGATGCTACAAATGCCAGCAATATGGTCATGCAGCAAAAACATGCAGAGAGCTAAAATCTACGTGTGGTCACTGCGGTGAAGAAGGACACTCGATGTCAGAGTGCGCGAAGAAAGCTGACACACCGAAATGTGCAACTTGCTCACGCTTTAAAAAGCCCAATAACCGGGAAGTGATGGGTGCCCTGCTAGGAAAATAGCGGAATACAGGTACATCAACTCTATCGACTACGAGGGCGCCTAGAGCGTCATACATAAAGCCAGACTTCCGTGTTAACTGCCTGCTGCTGACTCAACAAAACAGTGCACTGGCCTATAAACCCTCGATTTTGTTGATGAAACACATGGTCTCGGACGTGATTTAATTTGCAACATTGACTTTAACCCACTTACCATTTTCTGCTGACACAAACATTTTAAAGTGCAATAAAGTATTCTACGCTAAGTAAATAATTACGTATTAGTATAAGACTTTTTGTTGTTATTTTGATCTTTAAGATAGGTAATTAGTATTTAAGTAAACTAGGTATAAAATAATTAATTAATAAAATTTTGTCATTATTTCTAGACTTCTAATGCTAAATATTGTTATGAATATAATGTCCTAAAATCACCATAAAGTATGCTCATGCCGCCTGTGATACAGGTTTATCCTAGTACAGGCATCTAACATTATTATACCTTTGTAAATAGTTTCTAAGACTTTTATGTAATAATTTTACCAATTTTAATATGAATAAACATTATTATTATTATTATTATTTTATATTATTATATGATAAAAAAAAGGTCAAATAAAAGGAAGTACGATCTAAAAAAAAATTTAAAAGATAATAAAAAATAAGCAGGAAAGTGTGCCTCACGGCTGCGCTAAAAAGGCCCAGTTCAGCAAAAAATGCCAGACAACTAGTGCCGAAGAGCGGAGAGAAGGGGCAAGAGGGTAACAGTTAATGAATTGTACAATTGATTATTATTGACTAATGATGATTTTGTCTTTATTAATTAAAATACCAATATTTGCCAAATGTACGTACTAACACCAAGTTGTAAGTTGTTAATGTAATGACTTAAAAATGTATGATCTGAGGGGCAATTCTCGTAATTTTAAGAACGTTCACAGTCTGCTCTCAGTCTCAATCTGTCAAAAAAAAAAATACTTCTAATTTCCCTATATTTTGACGTAACATTTGTTTGTCGCTGCGATGAGACTGCGACTAGATTTTGAATGTTTTAAATTACGAAAATAGGCCTTCTGGTAACAATGATTACTATTATGCTTTAAACCTTTAATACTAACTTCTCATATTGCATTTTCCAGGCCATAGTCCACAGTCTCGGTCTCTCAGACAAAGACTACAAGTTCGGTGTCACCCGCGTGTTCTTCCGTCCGGGCAAGTACTCGGAGTTCGACACTATGATGAAGTCGGACCCGGACAACTTGAAGTCCATCGTGGACGCCGTGTTGTCCTGGCTCGTCAAGTCCCGCTGGAGGAAGTCCATCTTCGCTGTCCTGTCCATAATTAAATGTGAGTAGTTTACTTACTTATAAAGTAATATTAGTTCGTCCACAGGGCCTTTTTTAATGAATTATCAAACTTCAAAAATGGCATGAGCATCTAATAGCAAGAATCCCTTTAAATTAAACCTCTCCAAGATTAGGCGTTTTACGCGCGTACGGAAACGTCCGTACAGACTCGCATGTAGGTGACCTAACTAATTGCGTCTATGTACAGACGCCAGCACACTACTACAATCTATCAAATTTCTTTAATAGATTTTCAACTCTATCGCTAAATACATAAGGTTCAAATTTAATTGGGAAAATTTGTCAGTTTCGGGTAGCTTGATGTGCTGGCGTCGTCTGTACAACGACGTATTAAGTCCGTGTTCAGATACTCAGGGCTCATTCTTGCATCGAGTACACGCGTGAATTATGTGCGGTAAACTCATGATCTGAACAAGTTATACTATGATTTGTAGGTCATTCCTCAATTCCACACATGTCTTCACTCCCAAACAATGTTATTCCTACTTAACTAATCCAAACGAATGTTCTCTCAACAGTAAAGAACAAGATAGTCTACCGCCGAGAATGCCTTATCCTCTTACAAAAGACCATTCGCGGTCACTTAGTACGTCGCAAGCACCGCCCTCGGTACCAAGGCATCGCCAAGATCAACGCGTTGCAACATAACCTCAAAGACATGGAGTCCGTGACGTCACAGTTGAAGAAAGAAAAGGATAGTGCGCAGAGGAATATCGAGAACTTGAGGAATTCTATTAGGAATGCTTGTGCTACTATAAAGGTAAGAATTCTTGACTTTTTCTTACGTATCATCGCGAACTATAACGGTTGCCATGAATACATCAGAAGATTCAGGATGCCCTAGCGTAAGAAAACGTCGTTTATGAAAAAAAGTGCAATACATACAAAGTCAAAATGTATGTACTTAATAGCAGTTTTTTTTCTAATAATCTACGAGAATTTTCAAAAAAGAATCGTATTGAATTCGTAACAGTTTGCGCCTCGATGTCGGATGTCCCTTAGACCTTAGACCCTGTATGAAATTAGCTCATGTCGCAAAAATATTAGTATTTCAGTAAAGTCGGGCATTTCAGTTTATCCACTCGACGAGGTCATTTTAAATGCACCTCAAAACTTTTGTGATTTTAACTTTGGAGATCACATAGTATTTGAGTAGTTTTAATCCCTTACTATGCAAACTAAGTTGTAGTCTTCGGAATAAAACATGAGCAAACGCTTTGTTAATTTCAATTTCGTCCGTTTAGTATTTGCAGCTTCCAACAGTAATTCAAATAAAATGTTGATATGAAACTCGCATAGTAATGGCTATAGGCCAATTGGAAATAGTTCCTTTCTACCGCTTATTGTATTTAATTTATAAATTTAATTTACAGTCCAATCAAAACATCACACGCGCGGAAATCGACCAGCTCTACACAAAGTTGACCAAAGACGTCGAAACACAAATGTCTACACTACAAAAGCTAATGGTTGACCAGAAGAATAGGTGAGTCAATTGTATAAAACCAGACTATGATGTATTCGAACGGAAGATGATCACGTCAGGGGGTCTACTCCCTAAGCACGAAGTCCGTCGCTTCGGGCTTCGTTACGGGCGTTTCCTACTCCCTATGACCTACGAACGGATGAATCGTTCGGGGTCCGAGCGAAGAATGAATGACAACGCGATTTGACTGTTGTCCCTACTCCCGATGTGTTTTTGCCCGTCCGAACAGTTGAACATGACACTGGTTTTGACGGATACTTACGTCAGTTGATACGACATCAAAATAGTTCTCGTGCTATCGACGAAAGTTACTAAAATAAAATAATTTCAAACTATGGCTGCTTTTTTATTGATTGAAGAAGCTTTACAGGAAGAGCGGAGGCAACGTCGATATTATTTACGCCAAAACTTTAGGTTGGCGAGTATTCCCGACGTTGAGTTCATAGGGAACTATAGGCTCACTCGGGAGTTATTCGAAGACGTATGTGCGGATTTAATACCTCTTTTGCTTCAACATATACGCCGAAGTGGTGTTGATCCAAGAATGAAAGTAAGTTTCTGCCACTTATTGAGCTGTATTACCAATCCGTCCCACCCATTTACTGTGGTCTTTGTTTACTTTTGGATCCTCACTCTTTGCCACTGCTCGACGGACTCAGTGCAACTTCCCATTGAATTAAGGGAGTTGCACAGGTTTTCCCACAGCCATTTTGAGCGAACTCTCCCGTCGGCACCCCTCAATAATCCGCGAGCCAATTCTTTGTTCTCACCCATAAAATCGAGAAGGGCCTCAATTTGCCAGTGAGTTGCTGCAGCGGTTGGGGACATTTTACACAATTAACCATGGAATGGAAAGCTAATTAGAATACAGAAAACTTCCCGGCTGACAAAGTATATGAACTTTTTAAAGTCACTTCTTTAAATGCATAGCATCAACATCGTACCTACTATAGCCATAGAAAAACCCGTGCTATACTTTGACATTTCATTTGAAAATTTCCTTCAAAAAGTAAACAGGCAAAGGTATCAACAGGATGATGCCGGTTTCCGGACAAAAATGGCAAAAATAATTCAATTCTATATTTAAGACATCATAAAAAGTATATTTTAAAATATGTTGTCAATTTCTAACGACAAAAGTATTAATTTTTGTTTAATAAGCTAAAAAACTACAAAATAAGTAAACCGGTAATCGACCGGTAAAATAACGCAACTCTATCGCCATGCGTCCTTCGTTCACGAATATTGTCTATGATTCCGTTTGAAACTGATGAATCCGAAATCGTTAGGGAGTAGGGTTCAGTCCGACGTATCGGGCTACTGTCGGACGGGCCGTTCACTTCGTTGACGGACTTAGGGAGTAGACCCCCAGAAGTAGTCAGAGGGGCAATTCTCGTAATTTTACGAACGTTCACAGTCTGATCTCATCTGTCAAAAATACTTCTAATTTCCCTACATTTTGACAAGTTTTTGACATTTGTTTGTCGCCGAGATGAGACTGCGACTAGATTTTGAACGTTTTAAATTACGAGAATTGGCCTTCTGGTGTCCTGTGAGATGAGTCTATGAATTATTACAACTAACTATTTACACTAGAATTACTAAATTAAATAACTAACTACAAAATTAAATGTACTGCAAGAAGAATGTCGTACGATTCTAGTTCATATTCATAAATACAGTAAGTACGTGAACTTTAATACTATTTGGTCTCGTATCAAACATAATAATTACTTTCAGGGATGAACAAGAAAGGTTGCGTAAGATGGAAGCTGAAATGCGGGCTGCTGAAGAGGCTAAGAAACGTGAACAGGACAGGATAAAGCAAGAGGAGGAGCATCGTAGACTGTGAGTACAACCCGTAAACAACACAGGCCGAAATAAACCTTATGAAAATGAAATAAGTTCCGTATAATGATCAACAACATCGCAAGGAATGTTCTAGAACCAAAAAATCGATGACATGTGATATCTACCAACCCGCACTGGGCCCGCGTGGTGTATTACGGCCCTCAGCAATGGCGATGTCATAGGCTGATTATGGATAATGAGCGAACCCAAGCCTTTCAGCGCAGAAAGCTAGTCAAGACGGCAATATAATATTAATTTGTGAATTTTATTAAAAGGGAAAAGAGTTCCTGGAAGGAATTGAAACAATCAAGAAGTTCGTTTGATTCTGTTAGGGTTGCTATTTTACAGTAAACAAAATTATAATTATTTTAGTACTCAATTATTTAAAAAATGAATAAAATTATTTCTAGAAAATCATTCTTAATCGTAAAATGCTAGAAAAAGAACAAAAAGGGATGTGCGACCCTGCCAGGATTCGAACCTGGAATCTTCTGATCCGTAGTCAGACGCGTTATCCATTGCGCCACAGGGCCAGTTGATAGGGTGTCGAAATAGAACAGTGGATGTCGCTGACCTATTATTTTATCGTTCGTAACAGATAAAGATACTGGCAAAAAAAAAATTGTTTATGATTTGCTCGGTTCGGATCGGATTTTTTTTTTCTTCGTTTTTGTAATAAAATGCTAGTTTACCATACTTACAACAATTGGGACATTTTGTTTATAACGTGTTACATGCTAGCTAATGGGTTATGCAAAGATGTCTATCTGTTAAAATAGTCAGAATTATTGACCCGAGGCCGTAAATGTAACGTAAATTCTAAATATTTCTTTAATCGAAAATACAACTATTCTATAGCATTTTGGTTTAAATTTTCGCAACGTGTTTTGAATTCTTGTGTAAAACTAGT
This sequence comes from Hydraecia micacea, assembly GCA_914767645.1. Classification (NCBI taxonomy): domain Eukaryota; kingdom Metazoa; phylum Arthropoda; class Insecta; order Lepidoptera; family Noctuidae; genus Hydraecia; species Hydraecia micacea. The sequence continues at coordinate 3,427,026 of OU611783.1, read as the reverse complement.
ATTATATTTATTGTTCGCATTTGCATTATATTATTTACTCCGCGCGTTCATACTAGGCCTACAGAATAAATAACGTTTATAATTCGTACAGTAAAGCGGAAATGGAGTCCCGTCGCAAAGCCGAAGAGGTAGAAAGACTACGGTTAGAAGAACAGGATCGTATCGCCGCACTCAAGATGCAGAAACAAATGGAAGAAGCCGCTAAAGCTGACCAGGAGAATCGAGAAAGGTATACATTCATTATTTTATGTTCAATTTATGGTCGGTCCATCACAATCATCAGCCTAAGTATAGACTGTTATAGCATGTGAGGTGGTAAGGGGCCGGTCAAGTATTACGTAAACAGATTTTTTGGAATTATTAACCCCCCCCCCCCCCCCCTCGTCCTCGTCAGCAAAAGTGAGCAAAGCTCTTACGCAATCGTATGCGTAAACATTGGTACATAAATTTTTCAATGTATTCTGGTTTCTTTATTGATTCATGAGCAGCAGTTATAGGTATGCGTTTCGTTGTCAAGCATAGACAAGTAGGGTTGTCATACCATATTATGTGTTCAAACCAAAATTGACAATTTTTTTTAGAAATTCCTAAAAAATAAATACTGCTGACGTAATCACCATTCAGACCATTAAAAATAAGCAAAGAAAATACTATAGTTCTCCAATTATTCTAAAATCAAAAATAAACTAAAGCTTCCTTCCTCACTCCTGTTTGGATTCACAAAAAAGAAAATACAAAGGTACCTACTCAATTATTTTCTACAACATAGTCCAGCTATTGATATTACCTATCCTGTCTAGCGCATTGATTACTCTCCCTACAAACGCTTCCTATTTATTGAATATAATGAATGAACATTGACAACAGTCCTAATGATGTTTATTGTTTATGTATAACTTCACAAATGTAAAAAGGCCGACTTTTATATATTGCTAGAAAAAAAAAAACTGATATTTCTCACTATATTAATAGGTTAGAACAAGAGCGGCGAGACCATGAAATGGCAGTGCGACTGGCTAAGGAGACCAATGGACACGTGGAAGGTTCCCCGCCTCAGTTACGCAGGTATGTCCTCATAACTTTTTACTATAAGGCAATATTGCTACTTAGACCCATTGAATGTTACAGTCTTTCACAGTTATTTAACTCTGATTTTGCATCACTTTCAAAATCATAGTGATCTTTATTCTCATTACATTAAGGTTGCTGATGGGTTGCTGCTGTCAGAAGTGAAATAACTTCGAAAGGACTGTACTCGACTCAAATCTAACAGATTTCATAATAATCTGTAATGTTGGCATTTCAGTTGGCGTATTGGCGCAAACATTTGCGTTATTTTCGTTAAAACAAAATGAACTTTATTTCAGTCAAGATAGGGTTTATTTTGCATTGCCCTAGTAATATATAAATGTTATAATAAATACTCCAAGTGAAGTGCCAGCAGAAGATTTGATCTATGCAATGTTTGGGTATTCGTTCTGAAAAACAGTCCTTATAATATGATATTTATAATTAATTTGTTGTTGGCTGTAGATCAATATACTTTCATTGTATTGAGCTATGGTGAATCAAAGGCTGGCAACTGACCAATTATTAAAAAGGTCAGAAAGTCAAGTAATTAAATAAACATAGAATTATTTGCTTGTTATCTGATATTATTTTTTTTTTTCTAAAATTTTGAATAAATTATGTTCCTTCAGGCAATTTGAACGTGTATTTTATAAAAATGTTATTACTTATCTATAAATTTTAATTATAAACAGTATTCTCACTGTAAAATACGACATCGAGAGCACCGGTCTGCGAAGTTTCTTCTTGTATATAGCTTTACACTACGATTTGAATGGATAACATGTTTTAGTCATATTTATTGCAAAGTTTTAGCAAATACCGAGTAATTCTCTTGACGCAAACACATTGAAGTGCTATTTTTTCTACCACTACAAAACTGTTGTAAAATGAACAAGTTAGCAGTGGCGAAGGTACCATACAACTCGATTCTCACCGGCTTCCCTTCGAACATTCAGAACATAAGCACTCTATAGTCAATTCAGCATTGAAATTTTCTTTTGGCATTTTTTTTTTGCTCCGGCCTACCTCTGTCATAAATTCACCCGTCGCCACTGCAAGTTAATAAGCTAAACTATGGGTATCTCTCATCAATAAAGATATCTCTGAAATAGTAAATTGGAAATTCTCAATCATTTGTAACGATGACACAATTTTTTTTTTTTTTTTTGTTTGATATAAATACCACTAAAACCTGTTACCATTCCCGGATGTCCGACTTCAAATAGCGTATAAGTAATATTGTGATATGTTCGCACAGTTTCCCTACCATGGAGTCAATGAATGGAGAGAATAAATTGAACAGGTACTGAGTGAGACAGAACTAACGAATTTCTCTTTCGCACACTCCGAATTTGGCCCTCTTTCAATTAAGTATGTTTATTTGAATGGTATTAAATCGCAGTCCACTTATATAACCCCTTAGTAATAAACGTATTATATCAGATGAATAGTTACACACCGATTACTCTCTTTCAGTCGTCAGTAACTATACAGACGCTATCCAACGTTTATTAGTAAGGGGCTTAGTGTAGATGATCTTTTTGAAATTTATTTCTTATTTCTCTACGCGAATGCCGATTCCGAAGGCCATTGTTTTTCCAAAGAGAATGTAAATGTAAGGGAAGGGGATATCACGCCGTATTTCCTGAAGTGACAGGTAGAGATGTAAGCAAGTATACACAAATTTCGCCAGTTAACTTTTAGTCCCATGTAAGAGGGGGTGAGCCTATTATATTATATCAACCGGCCATAAACTCAAGACTCCGAAATCCAACTGACATATTTCTGAAGGAAAACTTAGCACTTTTTCTGATCCGGAGATTAAACATAGTAGGTCAAGCTTAGCAGTGACGCTTTGAACAAATAAACTAACAAAGCAGTCAGTCAGTTTGAAAGGGAAAGACATAAAAACCTGACGATCTCTTAGCCGACGTTCGCACGGACGTAAATCGTAAATATATCGCGAAGGGATTTTATGACGCACTCGATTTTCAACTCTATGTGTTGAGCTGAGCATTGAGAATCCAACAAAGCGTATCCCAGCGCGGCAAACAACCACGCTGTTGGATTTTCAACTCTCGATGCTAAGCAGTGCGTTGAAAATCGAGTGCGCGACAAGATCCCGCCGCGATATTTACGTACGTCGGCTTATTGGTCGTGTTATAGAGTTGAATACAGATAACGCGATCCACGAAGACGCGTCGCACTCTTCTTCCTAATCGCTTACAGTACAAGTGTGCAACATTCCGCTATTGTTTTAGTTTTGTCGATACACAGTAATTACCTACTTATTAGTGGGTAATTATTGTGTATCAAATAACTAAACCACTAGCGATTAGTAAGAAGAGTGGGGCGCGTCTTCGTAGATGGCACTATCTATATCCTGTTTTTAGTCAGGTGTAAAACTAAGTAGGTACTTATAATGATCATAGACACAACCCAATAGACTACTAGTAAGTACTCATAAACACTTATAATTGAAAGAGGGCCACTTCTACTGATAACGAACTAACTACTAACATCGGCTATCTGCTTTACTTGAACTTTCTGCACGCAGTCTTAGTGTTGTTAACTGTATCTTAGTGATTTGTTATATTAATTCAACTACTAAGTATTTAATGTACTATTTAGTTTATAGTCTTATTTGAGCTGTGTTTCATAAACTAAAGTTTTTTTCTGTGAATTATGGGGAATAAATGTCACAAAATGAGGTTTGAAGAAAACGACGATGCACGCGTGTTGGATAATTTATACAAAAAAATCGACAGACATTTACACACATGTCAGTATAAAAGACTTTTAGCGGTTATGGAATAAAGCTTGATTTGTATTATTATAGTGTTTTTAACAATCTAGTGTTGTCTCTTTTACAATCATACGGGTAAAGTGAAATATTGCTGACCCCAGTGGGGCAATTCTCGTAATTTTAAGAATTAAGAATTTCTTAGTCTGATCTCAGTCTCAATATGTCAAAAATACCTCTAATTTCCCTACATTTTTAACAAGTTATTGACATTGATTTTCGCTGAGATGAGATTGCGACTATAGGCCGACTGCTTAACTGAGACGTTGCTTGAGGTAGCTGCGCGGTGCGGGAGCGGTGATAGTTGTCACAAGTTGACGAATCACTGAGCACCACCGCACCGCGCTGCTACCTCAGGCAACGTCTCAGTTAAGCGGTCGGCCTATAGATTTTGAACGTTTTTAATTACGGGAATTGGCCTTCTATGTGCTATTTGAATAAACTGTGGCATTTGACGACACTAGATTAACGAATACGACCAGCCGTTCTATTCTGTAAAAATCTCAGCGTAAAACTTAGGTGAAGTGAACCGTTGGTAGTGTCAATGCCTAGCATCAGGTGCAATGACAGCTCACTTCATCTTAGTTTTCACGTTGAGATTTTCGCAGAATACATCGGCAGAACGCAGCTTGTAAGCTCAAGGGGTATCGTATTACACAGTAACTGGGTTGTGGAGGTCAGATAGGCAGTCGCTCCATGTAAAATACTGGTATTCAGCTGCATCCGGTTAAACTGGAAGCTGACCCCGACATGGTTGGGATGAGGCTAGGCAGATGATGACATCGGCAGAACTCGGCTTGTTAGCCCCTATTATCCTAAGCATTCTTTATCTTAAAAGTATGAACACATGATTTTAAAAGAGTCAAATAGTCTTCTGGGCTTGCTCGTTCCATCGTAGACCTCATCCTTCGCTTTCAACCAGACGAGATCGAGGTCAAGAGCACGCCCATTTCGCAATAAAAATAAATTAATAATAATAATTGCATGCACAATAATCAACTGTAATATAAACTCCAGTAATTTGTGTACCACTATAATAATTAACACACTGCACGTAGCATGATAAAACTAAGTAGGGTAGCATGTAGTTTAACAATATAACATGAACTTTTTCAATTTTCGCTATCCATTGACGTTTTGTTACGTGGACGACAGGTCTGAACGGGTAAGGATGCAGCAAGCTATGCAGGGCAAGCAAAAGTACGACCTGTCTAAATGGAAGTACTCTGAGCTGCGTGATACTATCAATACTTCTTGTGATATTGAACTTTTGGAGGTAAGTGACTAATTTCTTAAGACTATTGTTGGGTGTACAGCTTAGTTGATCTTATGGCCGTACCATGAAGTGTTAAAGCCATCTTTGTTCTGTTGGGCAAAAGAGAAAGGGATATCCGTACTGTACAGCTCCGTCTCTCTTTGACACTGGAATAATCGTAATTCTAAAACGTCATAGTACGTCTTTTCTTCGCTTAATTGACTAGCTTCAGATTATAGCATTGACACTGTAGCACTAGCAGTAGAGCTTACAGTTCCATTATAAAGTAATTCCAGAATTTATTTATCATATCCAGTAACAAGCACTAGGCTATGCTTATCAGTCATGAGATCCCTAGATTTTGTCAATTTAAATATAGAATCAGAATAAGAAGTATCGGTCAGAGCGAGTCAATAAACAAAATAAATATTTCAAACTGTCAATATCCCTTACTCAGCTATTCATTTCAGTCGAATAATATAATAGACATATTATTAGAATTTATTGATTCCTCAACGCGTCATAAATCTTACTATTCCTAAATGTCAGGCTTGCCGCCACGAGTTCCACCGTCGCCTGAAGGTGTACCACGCATGGAAGGCAAAGAACGCGCGCAAGACTACCATGGCCGACCAGGAGAGGGCGCCACAGTCCATTATGGATGCTGGTATGTTATTTTATACTTGTAAAATATTTTATCAGCGTTTCTAGGTACTTCTGAGAAAGCGAAAATTAAATAATAAGTTGCAACTGGGGTTAAAATTACGAAATTAAAACAAAAACATCCCTTTTGTTAAGCGTCTTTTTACACCTGTTACAATTAGTATTTGTATCCCGCAGCCAAGACCCCGCGCCTGCCCCAGAAGGGCGACATCCTGGGCGCGCGGCACCGCTACTTCCGCATCCCCTTCGTGCGCGCCGGCGCGCCGGGCGGCGAGCCCGAGCGGCGCGGCTGGTGGTACGCGCACTTCGACGGCCAGTACGTGGCGCGGCAGATGGAGCTGCACCCCGACAAGACGCCCGTGCTGCTGCAGTCTGGTAACTCAGCGTTCAATTTATTATTTGGGGTCGGCACAACCTGTCTTTTTCTTCCATACTTCTCTATTAGTCGTCATCTCGGAAGTCACCCCCCTTTTTTTTTTTTTGGATGGGAAATCATCTAATGACTCCTCCCGCTCTGGGTGGAGCGGAAGGGAGTGTCAGACTCTTACTGACTAAAACCCACCCGTGTTCCTTCCTTAGCCCTTTATGTTCCGGGGCAGCGGTAACCCTTTCGGACGATCCCGCTACCCGAACGATCCCGCTACCCGGAAGTCACCCCTTGTCTAGCCATATCATGATATATCATCACCATTAAAGCCCGGAATCACCCTCTGTTTGCTAGGTATAGGCCCCGCTTTGCTCTGCCATACATTGTAATTCCGTGTGCGTCCCTCATCTGGGTGATTCCCTTCAACTTTGCGCAACGCGCTTTTAGACGTTCCTGGTTTCTTAAGCCTAACCTTGGCCACTATTCGGTCAAAACCTTACTCCATCTCCACGTCAAGCGGAGCTGGTATGTAAAATCCTAGGCGTCCGTCACCGCTTCTCCCACATCAAGCCGAATGAATCATATGCTACTCATTTAATATTTAACAGTAAAATTCTTATTAAATAACATTTTCTGTAATTTTCAGGAGTGGACGACATGCAAATGTGCGAACTTAGCCTAGAAGAGACAGGTCTCACTCGCAAGCGTGGCGCAGAGATACTGGAGCATGAGTTCGAACGCGAGTGGGCGCGACATGGAGGTCCCACGTACGTCGCGCACGACGCACGCAAGCGTTAAACACGTATGTTATTAATACTACCATTTTAAGCCTTAAGAAAGGAAGTGGGTAGAAGTATTTATTGGGACTCGCACAGGAAGATCACTAACTAAATAGAATAACGCAATCACAGGCGCATTTTTTTTAAGTAAAACGTCCTTACTTTTTTTTGCAAATGTCCGCCTTTTGTTTTTAGGACTTTTCAAATAAATGTCGAAATCGCCACTCTCTCAAGCCAAATATTTAGTAAATTGTTACATTCGATCTGCTCATCAAAGTAAGAAGCATAATGCCTTTAAATATCCCAAGAGTGGTGTTAAAAGTGAAATGGCTTTCCCTATGCACTAGGTACCTAATGAAGCAAATATTATAATTTCATAAAAAAATATTGAATTCCTTAAGTTTAAATTATCTCCGGATTTCTTGAGACCCTCGTCTCAATTTATTATTTTTTGTTGTCTGTAGTAAAACTAATTACTTTTTTTTCTCATTTCAGATAATATCACATTCCAACGAGGACATAGAAAATTTAGATACGTCATCGTAAAATCGCAAAGTATTCCACAAAAATAGGAATTTGAATTTAAAAAATACACACATTAGATAGATTATTGGATAGAGGAATAACTTAGTGCTTTCAACGTGCCTTCACAGGTTCCTAGATGTATATTAGTGCAATATAATTGAAGGTCACTAAGATAATTTATATATGGGCAAATTGACCATACTTTTATAGCAAAGTCAGACTTACTAACACAAGTTTTATTATTTACAATATTATATGAAATAAATTAATTAATGCTAAGAAGGAGAATTAATAAAAAAATGGATTATTATGAAATTAAAAACGTGATAACTTATAATTCTGTGCCTTAAAAATATGTCTTGAAATAGGTTTATATTGTATCTGACTTTGCTGTTTCATATTCATAAGACGTGTAACTAGAAAATCTTGTGACTATGCAGCTATGAACATTAAATTATACCTATTGAGATGTATGAAAACTATGTGCACCGTTTCGTTGAAAAGCTGCATAGTGGTTCCCGAGGATAGCAGTGCTCTTTTATGCCAATGTTATTATAATATTCATCTTGAAATAGTCCTTTTTCTTCCATGGTTACTCGATTGTAAGTTAGTCGATTTAATCGACTTTGTAGTTGACATTTAATATTAACCAATCAGTTATTTCCCATTCATAAAATATTATTATCTTAAACTGACAAAACTAGGATCTACACAACCGAAATAAGTGAATAAGAAAAAGTGACATAATATATTTTTGATTTAATATAGACAAAAATAATTTCTCTAATTATTCTGTAGCATAAAATGTATTTGATAACACTGTGTAACTATTGTAATGGACTCCACATCGAAATCAGTCGATAATATAATTTAAACATGAAATATTAATTTATACTTATTTTTGTGAGTAAACTGTGATTCGTAATTCAGTTAATAAAAATTAGATCAGTATTTTAATGGAGAAAATATATTTATTTGAACATTCCTGTCCCAAGACTGGTGAATGGTAGCTTTTGTATTATTTGAATAGCATTACAATTATTTTTATTAATTATTTTCTGAGCAGTATTTAGGCAAACATTCCTGTATTTTTTACTTTGATTGCAATTAATAGTTATTAATTTGTAAATTTTCAGGTATATTTTTTTATATGTACAAGTTTTTTAAAGTACAAGGTTATAAGATCGTGCAAGTGCCTTATTGTGTTACTCTGATAATACATGACCACTCCATTATTGTATATGCTTTACCAAATAAAAACATGATGAGAGTTATTGCATGTTTTATTTATTTCTCTTGATCCGGTACAAATTAATCAACGGTCCTTAGACCTATCTAGGAAGAGGAGGAGCAAATCTGTGTTTAATCTTAAGGGTAATTGCATGCCGAAGATTCCTCAATTCGAAACCTCGCGATCGTAGTTTAGCTCGCTACCTCGATGTCACCTCCATTAATTTAATTTTTATGTATAACAAACTCATCTCACGCACGATTTCCAAGGATACCTCACTGTGTTACATCGCGGGTTGCTTGGGGTTTACCCCGATGCCTCCGTGAAAACAAAATATTTTATTCTTAAATTGAGCTCGACGGCAAGCATCGACTGGCTCGCGATTAGTCAAAACGATTCAACTTGTCCGTCTAGAGTAGGTAGAGTACAACACATACACAGGCTGAGGAAATGAGCTTTCAGGTTCTACTGCTAAATAGCGAGTGTATACGTGAGCATTTTCGGCATGTAATTTCCCTAACGGGCTCTACTACGTAGAAAACCAGGCGCGCCTTCTATTTTAGAGCTGCTTCCGTTCTGCAATATAAAATAGGGTTCTAAAGTACCTACGGCGCGCCGCGCAAAGCCGTGCAATCAACCCGAAGAGAGTTTATTTATTTTAGTAACTAGCTTTATGCCACGGCTTCCTTGAAGTCGGATAACGTCATCATTTCGAAAAATTGCCCCACGTGGTCTTATTACCGGGATTAAAAGTATTCTATGTCTACCCGTATGCCAAATTTTATTCAAATCCACATAGGTATGTAGACTAGTACAGACGCCAGCACATCAACCTACACCTAACTGTCAAATTTTCCCAATCAACATTGAACCTTATGTTTTAGCGATAAAGTTGAAAATCTATTACAGAAATCTGACAGATTGTAGTAGGTTGATGTGCTGGCGTCTGTACATTTTATAATATTAGTAGGAAAGTGGGATTGCATAATGGGAAGCGCTGTCTGTCTGTTTGCATTTTCCGTGGACGTGATAAACTGGGTGGATCAATTAAATTGTGACATGAACTAAAATCGACTAAATAACTTCAACAGTACAACCAAGTAGCTGCCACCTCACTAAAATAAAATGTCAACGCCACTCAGGGCAAAAAATTCTGTCATTGTCACACATTGCACATTGTCAAATAAACGTCAGTGCAAACCGTTGGAAGTTGTGGTGGACTATTAATAGATTATCTCACCAAACTCGCGATTTTTTGTCGATAAATGCGGAATTTATTGTGCTAAAAATAAAAGGATGCTAAGTTCTGGTCCAGAGACCTAGCGCTATAATCATGAGTTGATTGTTTTATGAGATTCTCATGTAAAACTTGAGACAAACATGGGCGCCTGCGGACGCTACTTGTTGTTATTATTGTTTATTGTTGTGTTAATTACTCGTTCACAGGCATTACTCTATGATGGTAAGATAAACTTATTTTCCGAACTATTTAAGTCGACAATTATATATTAATTAGGTAGCTTTAAATCATCGGCCATTGCCCAACGTTGTGTAACACGAAGAAATGTTTGTTTGTTCTGTTTATATTAATTGTGTATACAAATGAATACATGATGTCTTACAAGATTAAACTTCCCGTCTTTGTTAATGTATAGTATAACTCCTATCTGCATATTTGTTTGGTCCAAAATGGGGTCATGTTAGCTTGAGTTATTATAAAATTTCAATCATTCAACTTTATATAACTATAACCTCAAGGTGAGCTGTGAAAAGACCTTCAAGGTTTTAGAATTCACATAATTCATTTGAATGTCAATGCACACTAAAATTACAATTTCAATGCCAACAATCTAAATTCAAAAGAATCTTACAAAAAAAAGTTGATGCATCTGCCATTTTTCTTTTAGTCCACTGGCTAGGGGGCCCCACAACAATAGAGAGAGATCTGTCCTCTGCTACAAAAAGTCCAGACATTTACTGCTACACTGGAACTTCCAAGAACTTGTTTGCTTTGTGGCAAACAGTGAAAGTAAGTACCTATTGAATTAATGTTGATGTTATGTTTGCGTAACTGGTTGAATGCCGTATTTACAGAAACAATTAAAAAGCCACTGTGTCTCGCCTGGATCCACATTCATGGCACATGAAGGGTTAACTGAGTTACTTGTTTACTTTGCTACTTAGATGTATTGATTGTGAGGCTTTTTATAATTCTGAAGCCAAATGGCAAAAAATAAACCCTCTTAAAAAAGTAAAATACTTTTATGAAAAGTCGTTGCTATCCATCATCAATAAATGTTTAATTCCTGAGTGTCTCAATAATACTATAATAAAGATCTCTTAGGGTAATTCCATACCGAATATGCCACACTGCGATACCTCGCGATCATAGTTAAGCTTGCTACCTCAATGTCACCACCACATACAACAAATGCACACACAGACAGACAGGAGACATGCACGTACAGTAAGGCATCAATTTTGCATAAGCATATTAAAGTTCAAATTGCTGTGATAATACCGGCCGCCTCGCGCCGCAGGCCACATCTGTGTGTGTAAGTCGACACGCATTGGCTAGCGTGAGCGTCACAGTATAAATATCTTTCTACTGTCCTAGCGTCGAACGAAACAAAACATATCGTCGCTTTTACGCACACGGTACTACGTAATTACACATAACCTTGGTGGGTTCATACTACTGCTCAAATTCACTTCATCATAGCAAGTATAGATAGCTGGTAACGTAACCTAATGGTTTACCAAACGTGAAAGTCTGGGTTCCAATCTCGAGATGAGACTATTATTTTTCTTTTCAATAATTATCTTTTTCGTTTTTTTTTTTGTTATTCAATAGAGATAATAAAAGAGAATAACAATGTAATAATTTTTATGTTTTTATTATTATATTGTTATGCTTATGTTATATGGGGTTAAAAATAAAAATGTTTTATGCTTAAGTGATTTCAAAATGTTTATTCGTTATAAACAGTCATATTTATTAGGACTTATTGCGGTTATAGCTTAAGTATTCATTTTCATTATGAAAAGAAGATTGAAACTAAACCTCAAAATAATCCTTATTAATACGGATATGACACAATTTTATTTTAATATTACTAAAATCAATTTATAACTTAATACTTTGTATAAATGTTCTTGTTTATTATTTCCAATCAAATATTATGTTTTTGAGCTGGTTTTCGTTTGCACGGCGAACGCTTCGTAAACACTTGTTGAATAATTCGGCAAAATATCTCGGAAACCAATTGTTTCATATTCACTGACCAGCTGGGCCTTCCACTTCGCTTTCGACTGGCAAGGCTACCCTCTTCCTTATATCTTTTGACCCTCCGACTCACAGTAGGTAATTTCTCTAAAACAAAAAAGGAATACTGTTAAGCTACTAGCAAAATTATAAAATATTATTACTATTTTGAAACAAAATTATTTTGAAAATAGAAATGTTACAAAATGATTATATATTATAATATTATGCTTAATATTATATTCATCATTCCAAAAGTAAATAAATAAACTTTAGGAAATATATTTTTTTTTTTCTATTTAGGGCTTATGGTAGGTAAATATAAAACGTTTAAAAAAATAACTACAAGGATCATCATTTATACTTTAATTAGATAAATGTTCCATAAAATAATGAAATCATAATACTCACAGTCAGTCCGGTTTCATCAAATATTTGTGATATAATAATAAGTCCATATTTACGCAGCGCGATAATATCAGCAGCTATCATCTCGATATTTAAATTTGCTTGCATTTCAAAATGAACTACAACAACGCTAATAGATTAAACACACTTCACATATCAAATTATCCACCAACCAAGAAGCAACAACATTCTATTTAGTCGGGGACTAGCGGTGAATGAGTTAAGCATCTGTCTACCTTATGTTTTATTTATTTAGATTTCTGTGGGTATAATCATAAAGTTTTATGAACTATGTGAACAAGACGAACATGACACGGAACTATATTCGAGTAATATGCGAGTGTGTGTGTCTAATTACTCATTAAAAGAAGGTCGTAAGTCAAACTAAACGTCAAGCTATTGCTTTGTGACTTTGCCTATGGACTTTTGGAGCCTACTGTACATGCCAACCATCGAGATAAACTCCCAAGCAGTCTGCAATGTATCACTAAACAAGCGATACATTGTGGACTGCTTGGGAATTTACAAGGTTAGCAAGGTAATCCGCAATCACGAGGTATCGCAGTGAGGCGTAAACTGCATGTAATTACCCTTAGACTCGTAAGGCTGGTTGTTCCAAGAGGTTGTTTAACGTAACATACATATGTCAAGGCCATAATTTTGTAATTGTAATTTGAAACAACGCTATTCTTGGTTCGACGATAGTTAACGCCATTTTTGACGTATACGCGTGAGTCAAGAGGATGTAAAACAACCTGCCCGTAGATGCTAATATCTACATTCATATTCCAGTTCAATATAAAAATAAGGAATGACCAGTTCTGTCAGTACGTTGGAGACAGTCCTGATGAGGTTTACAAGGATTACACAGAGGACAGCTATGGCTGGTCCTCTGTGGTCAACCCATTCCAGAAGAAACCACAGAAATCTATGTCCATCAGCCTTTTCACTCCTACTTGCATGGCAGTTAACACGAAAGAGAGGCACACTATTGAGTTACAAGTCCTGAGTAAGTATTTGTATTTCTATAAACTAAAAATACATAAATTTTGCACCTCTGCCCAAAGAGTATATTATATTTAAAAGGTTTATGCATAATATATCTTTATATTTTAAGATATTTATTCCTCAATTTTCATGATTGTACCTACCATTGTCTCTGCATCACCGAATAGTTGACTGGTAGAAAATGGCTATGGCATTAAGCCTGCCTCTGTACATTTATGAGGTTGAATTAGTAAATAAATAAATTATCCTGAATTCCACAAAGGATTGGACATAGGTGCGTGATGTTACGTTGAATGAATTTATACATTTTATTCTATCAAGCCAGTATTTCCCATTTGGGTTTGGTAAGGGTATAACTTTGTACATACGGCAAAACTGTTAAGTGTGCAGGCAAACAACAAACATCTTGTCACTATGTAGACAAGCCATTATTTATTAGTTTGTGTTTTCTTGTTTCTTTTGTTAATTTTTTCTGTTTCTATGAGTGTGTTTAGTTCAGTTTGTCATATTCCTGTGCGAGTCACATTAAGATCAGCACATAAAAAATCGTTCAGCAGTAATTTTTTATGTGCTGATCTTAATGTCATTATAAGTTTAACCAATGTTAATTATTACCATTTCTGCATTGTCTGACCATAAAACCTTTAAAACCGTATTTTACTTCCCAGGGGTGGACATATGGCGCGTCATGTTAATGTTCGCGGGCATATTCCTGGTATTCTCTTCGCGCGCACTGTGTGCCAATCCGTTGTTTTTCTACCTCTGTGGCATATTCGTCGGTGTGTTCGCTTCCTTCATGGTTTTCGTGTTCTACGTCAGTAAGCTACTTCCCAGGGTTAGTAAACATGAAATACTTGTTTATCTATTTAAAATGGATTATTGTGGCCTAGGACTTGGAAGGCCTTTGCTCAGCAGTAGGACAATATGGGCTAGGAAAAAATATTGTGGCCAGCTATTTAGGCCTTAACTCACAACACATTTGTTAGGGCTACAAATCCTAGCTATAAACTAAAGGACTTTATAAGACCGGCCAAGTGCAAGTCGGACTCGCACACGAAAGGTTCCATACCACCGTACAATATTTAACACTACATATATAAAAAAATCACGTTTGTGGGAGCCCCCCTTAATTTATTTTAATTTAATTATTTCTTTTTTAAGTGATTATATAACTAACTACCTATTCTGTAAATATTTCAAGCGTCTACCTGTTGCCGTTATTAATATCGAGCAAAAAACGGCAAAAAAATCACGTCTGTTGTATGGGAGTCCCCCTTAAATATTTATTTTATTCTGTTTTTAGTATTTGTTGTTATAGCGGCAACAGAAATACATCATAGCTGTGAAAATTTCAACTGTTAGCTATCACGGTTCATGAGATACAGCCTGGTGATAGACAGACAGACGGACAGTGGAGTCTTAGTAATAGGGTCACATTTTTACCCTTTGGATACGGAACCCAAAAAAGCATGTAGATTAGATTTTTTTTAAATGTGCGAAGTGGGCCAGCTCTTGACCTCGATTTCGCCTGGTGGACAGCGATGGATGAGGTCTATAATGCAACAAACAAGCCCAGAAGATTCCTATTCACTCTTGCTTTGAAGGCTGACCGGTTTTACGACGAAGGGAACACAGACTCGCAGATAGTTTAATTAATTTTAATTATGCAGTTAATCAGGACACTATTATTTGTGTAGATGATTACCAAAAATATAAAAATTGATTAAATCTAGGGTAGAAAGATACCTAATACTTACTTTTTTTTTTTTTTTTTTTTTTTTCAGAAAACGCTAACATATGGCATCCTAATCGGCGGCTGGACGGTCGGAGTGTACGTATTCCAACAAATATGGGAGAACATTCGTACTCTCGTGCTGACTTACCAAACATACATGTTCTGGTACACAATGATAGTAAGCTTCGCCAGTTTCGTCGTCTGCTACAGAATAGGACCGCCCAAGAATCAGAGAAGCAAGAATTTGGTCATGTGGACTTTGCAGGTGAGAATACAAACATACATAAACTCACGCCCGCTTCCCGTTGGGGTACCACCAGTGCTACTCCTGGTGACAAGTTTTAAAAATACTTATTCATGTGAGAAAGGTATGTCAAAATAGGATTGGCCGCGAAGTGAGCCTTACTATTATGTTTTTTTACGTTACTCGGTAATCTAACATAAAACTAGCATCTGCCCGCGACCTATTCCGCGTGAAATTTATTGTTCCCCCGACCCACCCTGTCGCATCGCATCGCCCGACCGCGCTATTACTTCGTTTTTGTTTAGTATTCTTTCTGACTTTTTTCTTTTTGCTCGTCTCCTAAGGGACCTAGCGTGATGTTAATAATAATATTTATAGCCTATAGCCTTCCTCAAGAATTGGGCTATAAAATGCAAAAATAATTTTTCAAATCCGACTGGTAGTTTCAGAGATTAGCGCGTTCAAACAAACAAACTCCTCAGCTTTATTATTAATATAATTACGAGACTGTCCACACGCCTACACATCAAGCTATACATAATCAGAATAAGCTGACTTCTGATTGTACGAAAAACCTATACAATGCGAGGTCAGCTAAAACTGGAAATGTATAGCTTGATGTGTAGCCGTGTGTACAATAAATATTTTTGAAAATAAGTAATTGCTACGAGGCGTGGGCACGAGTCTGATGCCGAAAACTATTAAGAATTTTTGTTGGTTGTTAGTCTGAATGTATGTTCCAAATCAGCGCAAAAACAGCTGAACAGATTGGGCTTTCTCTGATTTTACAGATTGTGTTGATTGTTGTTGTGTTTTGTTATTGTTGTAAAAGCAACGTTTAAATCTAATTTCTTTTTAATTACCAGCCTTTATCGTCGAATAACATTTATGTTATAATTTCAGATAGTAGGCGTTCTAATGATATTCTTTAGTAGCGAGTATCAAGAGGCGTCTGCTACCGTCATCGTGACGTCACTGGTTGCTAAGTACTTCCCACAGTCACTTATCAACATGATGCGTGGGTATTGGTAAGTTTTAATGTTTTATTACGCCTTGTTAGTAAGGCTAGACAGACACACGATTGAAAATATTTTCCAAATAAAATAAAAAACTGACAAAGGATTAGAGTGCTATAAGGATCTAGAGGTAAAAACCTCACCGAAAAGTTAAGTAAAGTAAGCTTAGAGTGAGCTGCCAATAGTGTCAATCCCTAGCATCAGGTCGAATCACAGCCCACTTCAAGCTGACTTCATCTACATTTACCCGGTGAGATTTTTACGGAATAGACCGGCTGTTGGCACCTGTATGTCATTGACCGGGACGTCAGTGACGTTGTTGGTAAACATTTGTGCAATTTTTTTGTAAAATCTCACTTGAAATGTATTATTTTTTTGTGTGTATTAAAAAAAACAAGATGGTGGCGTTAGTTCTGATTTTGACCACGCGCCATTACACCCTTGTGGCGCTATGGTGTTACACTCATTTTATAATGTTGCTGCTTATTCAGGCATTAAAGCTCTTGGAAAATAAACTATGTTGTAAATAATTAACTGTGATTTTATTATCACATCAGAGGGGCAATTCTCTTAATTTTAAGAACATTCACAGCCTGATCTCAGTCTCAATCTGTCAAAAATACCTCTGATTTTCGTACATTTTTGACAAGTTTTTGACATTTTTTCGTCGCCGAGATGATTCTGCAACTAGATTTTGAACGCTTTTAATTACGAGAATTGGCCTTCTGTTGTCACTTTTAAACATTTTGTTGGAACATTAAGATTTGGCAACATATTCCACAAACTGTCCCTACCATAACTTTTCGTTGCGCAGATGTCGCTAGTTGCCTGTATACCAAAATTTTCTCCCAACTGTACCAATCTTAATTTTTCATCATTTATATTGTAGGCGTCGCAAGTTCCCACCGAAACAAAGCCTACTAACCAGCGAAGAGTACTACGAGGAAGGCGCTCGGGAAACTAAGATGGCGCTAGAAAATCTAAGAAAGTATTGCTCAAGCCCTGACTGTGCGCAGTGGAAGATTATGCTCAAGTTGAACGACTCCAAAAGGTGAGGATCTTGTTGTGTGCTAAACCTATTCTTCTTTTTCTTTCTTTCTTACATGTCATCTTCATCATTCATAGTCATGTCATCATCATCATCATTTAGCCTAAGGTATCGACTTCGGGACAATTGACACCAGCTCTGCGGGAGAGTCGTGGTTACAGCTGTCAGCCTGACAGGCTATAATAGAACATGCGTTATTTTCCAGATTCGCAAGTTTCGTCGAAGGCAACTCCCATTTGAGTGATGATGAAGTGTTGGATTACGAATCGTACGCGTTCTCTCTCGAGCGAACTCGGAAACCGATGGCTATGATTAACTCGACGAGAAACATGGAGATATCTAGTGATGATGATGACGACACAGATTATGACGATGATTGAGATCAAAATATGTGACTGAGACTAGTTTTAATGATTCCTAATTATGTTATAACAAGGAGAGGTAGGTAGGTGAGGATGTTTCATTTTTACAAGTCACTAATTCTTCAACCAAGAAGAATTAATAATTTTGTATTCATTTCATTTATTTCTGTTTCACTCCTTTGTCCTATACTTACAAAACTTTATAAGTCTACAATTCTACATAATTGTTAAATTGTAGAAGACATTGCGTAACATAGAAATTACAAATATGTAACTTTATAAACATATTTGTAAGGTCTTTTTCATTACAATTGGCTTTGAGTTTTGTGGTACACAAGCTTTGTGGAGGGCCTTGTCTGGCAGAATTTTCGACATTTCTTGCTATTTAATAAAAAACCGCTGACCTATGCCTAATTTTGACATTTCTATTTTTGCCCCGTACAATCGATCTACCTCTTCTTATGATAAAACATTAAACACTCTTTAATCTCGATTAAATGGTGTCATGTTTAACAATTTAATTATATTTTTAAACTTCTTCTTATTTTCTAATGCAATTCTCAATCTATGTATAAAGTGTTTTTAATAAAGATCTACGTTCTTACTGTTGTTTTTACTTCTGTAAGCTGTTTTCGTTCTTAGATTTTTTTTCTTATATTTATTTAAATAGTTGTCCACTTCACTATTGACACTGTGAACACTGCCATATATTTGAGACGCAATGCCCTAATTGCGTAACACACTGTCAATCCACAATCTGAATAATTTTGAAGGATATTGCTAATCCATTGCTTCATATGTTCGAAAAATTTATCTGCTCAACAACGTAAATAACGCAATGAATGTTGTTGATCTGTCAAAATTAAAGCCCTTGCTACTGTTAGTGTGTTACGCAATTACCCCACGAATAAAAAAGAACTTACCTCTAACTCTGACCCTGAGAAAAAAAGAACTTGTCAAACTTTTCCTTCACTGAACAAACTCCTGCGTTTGATATTCTATCATAGTATAGTCGACTTCGTTATATCACCCTAAGGCCGTTTGTCCACCGCCACGTCAACGGGACGTCAACCGAAGCCGTCGCCGCAGTAGCGATACATAAATTTACTGTGATCGCATCTCCACCGAACGTCCGTTAACGAGACGTCACGTTCGAATCTCGTTTCTCGTTGACGTACTGTTGACGGTGGCGGTGGATAAACGTTATCGTTTTATGACGTATTAGTGATATTCAACCTTACCTTACCTACCATACCTTATGTATGCGGCCAATTTTTTTTAACGCATGAACCGCTTGGTTTTATATCAATTGCTGGGCCGCCAGCGCCCCTCATGAATCGACAAATAGGTTCGTGCAATGAAATAAAAAACAAAAACGAACGGGCACGATAACATTTGTCGTATTAATCCGACTGCAGCGGTCAATGAGCTAAAAGTGGTAAAGCAGTGACGAAGTCGGCTATACCTACGTGCTGAATTTTATTATAGACCA
Organism: Hydraecia micacea; assembly: GCA_914767645.1. Lineage (NCBI taxonomy): Eukaryota > Metazoa > Arthropoda > Insecta > Lepidoptera > Noctuidae > Hydraecia > Hydraecia micacea. Next base: position 3,407,754 of record OU611783.1, on the reverse strand, counting down.
GCGGACCTGACAGTCGTCCTACCTGAACAGCGCCACCTGCCGGGTCCCATTGTGGATCTAAACCTTCCAGAGATTCACTTAAACGCACACAAAAATATCATCATCGGTCCAGCCGTTTAGGAGGAATTCATTGACATTGACATACAGACGTACTGAAGAATTATTTATACAAAGTGTTAAAAAATTAACCTTACAAACTTTAAGAGGTGCTTTAGACCATCGAACTGAACAACTTTCACTATGGGACCAACTCTGAAATCAGGAAAAAGAATCAGCTGTCTCATACAAAAGTTCAATACCTACTTGAACAAAATGTTTGAAACAGCTGATTTTTTTTCCTGATTTCAGAGTTGGTCCCATAGTGAAAGTTGTTCAGTTCGATGGTCTAAAGCACCTCTTAAAGTTTGTAAGGTTAATTTTTTAACACCTTATTATAGGGTGACTGGTAATTAGTGACCGATACATAAACACGTGATTGTACTCATGATAACAAACAACTTTTACTATGGGACCAAACCTGAAATTGCGAAAAAAAATCTGCTGTTTAGTCGTTTATCTTCGCCTAACTGGTCAAAATGTACTGAACAGCAGATTGGTTTTTTCGCGATTTCAGGTTTGGTCCCATAGTAAGTAAAATTTGTTTGTTATCATGAGTAAAATCACGTGTTTAGGTATCGGTCACTAATTACCAGTCACCCTATATAAAGATAATCAACTTACAAAAATTACAATTAATTTTGTCCATTGTCTGTATACCTACTTAATAGTTTTTCCGTCTGAACTTTACTGCCATTTTATTTAGTACGGTCAGCAACAAAAGCATATTAACACTGAAACTTTAACACCCGAAATTACTTGATACACCTTTTGCGGACTACGTCAATTTATCAACTCATGTATTTTTTATATATAAGTACATAAATAAACACACCTACCCATGAGGGTAGGCAGAAACTACAGAACGCCACCTGCTACTATCCCTCTTTTATATTATACTCAAAAACGATGTTAAAAAAACTGAAGTGTTAATCGCTTTTTTTTCTGACCGTACCAAAAATAGATTTTTTATTAGTTTCCCGAAACTGTAAAATTTTCCCAATGCACTTTGAACCTTATGCTTTAGTGATAAAGTTGAAAATCTATTAAATAAATTTGACAAGATTGTAGTAGCTTGATGTCCTGGCGTCTGTACTTAATTAACGGTATGTAAAGTAAACGGAAGTTTTTTTTTCCTCTTTATTTGTTTAGGGGTTTTTATCCAAAATATGTTAAACGGAAGTTAATGAGTCCGTTAACAATTTTTAAGTTAACTTAAACGTTAATCCGTGTTGCAAAATGATAACAATCGTCGTTAATTAACGATTGACGGTCTTATGCCCAGCTTTGTGTAAACGCGTATTATAAGTGCACTTTATAACGACTAAGTTGTACCCCGGCTAAAGGTACAGCAGCGAGTCTCTCTCGATAACGAGTAACACTTGTATCACCCCTGAATATTTTTTGTGACTTCGACAAAGTACTTATTTTGTATTTCAAATGTACTTACTTACCAATATTCTAACCCCCTTACTAATAAACGTTGTAGAGCGTCTGTATAGTTACACAATGCTTTGTCTTCTTCTTTCGAAAGTCAAATTACTGACGACTGAAAGAGAGAAATAGGTGTGTCGGTGTGTGGTCATCTGATATACTTAATACGTTTATTAGTAAGGGGATTAAGAACTAAATTGTACAAAATTATCTGAATGTAGTCCACGAACCTATTCCATCCAATAATAGATAATTACAATATAACTATATACACTAGATACTAAAATAATGTGTTTGAATTGTCAACATTAAATATTATAAATAATAAAATCTTGAGAAATGTATGTTGTTTTTAATTTTGTTTCTTATCGATTTGTCTATGGACCCTCCTCAATTATAAGCTGCGTCCTCATTTGTAAAGAACCTGCCAACAAATTCCCAACATAGTGACCAATATCCAACATGGCATAGATTGTGGACGAGGATTTAGGATTTCACTCAGCAAAGCTCCGCCGAGTGTCCGGTCGTAGGTAGCGTTAACAGAGGCAAGTTATTTTTTATCGTGTGCTGCCTAGGACTAGTTTCTCGAACGAAAATTACCGCAAAATTAATGTGACGAATTGTCAAGCGCGCGTAAACAACAGCTGCAGTTCAGCATCGATGATGCGCTGGCGCAACACAATCCCATACAGCGCCACTACATCCAGTAGCTGCGCCACTACAAAGACATCTCCAAGGAGAGACGGTAGGAGGAGCGTTGGCAGACCAATAGCTAGGTACGACCTGGATGAAACTCGCATAGACCAGGGAAGTATGGCACAAAAGAGAGGAGGCTAATACTCAATAGTGGGTGGTACAAACGCCAGCACATCAAGCCACCCGAAACTCAAATTTTCCCAATCAACTTTGAACCTTATACTTCAGCAATAAAGTTGAAAATCGATTAAAGAAATTTGACAGATTGTAGTAGCTTTATGTGCTGGCGTCTGTACTATAGGGAACAGGAAAAGGTTGCGTTCACCAGTAAATAAAAAAAAACAGTCTAGTTAGTAAATAATTTAATACGAATAGTGTATTTAATCTCTTATACATTAATACAACCACAACATACAATACGTTAATAAATTAGCACCATAATTAGTGTAATTTTTTTTTATTTTTAAATGTATCTAAGTGCACTTATTCTGTAGTGTAAAACAGCTAGATGTTGTGAAATTATTTTGGGTTATACAGTTCGGTGGCAGTTATAATCACACGTCATATGGCCAGTTTCTCGAAAGAAAATTAATGTGACATAATATTATTGACAAGTGCGCGTAAACTTGTGATTGGTTGAATTGAATGGTTTATCAACAGCCAATCGCAGCAGTGGAAGTAAGCCGGACACGTCTCACGAATGCACCCAGAGAGATGGGCAAAGATCGTCACTCACTGGACGCCTGAGGGAGGACATCGCCGTCGAGGTAGAACACGGCGAAGGTGTTGCGATGATCTAACGAGGTTTGCTGGGTCAACATGGCCAGAGACCGCACAAGATATGGATGTTTGCAAGGAAAAAGGGGAGCTCTTTGCCCAGCAGAGGGACACAATATTTGCTAAAAAAAAATGCGATAATTCATTCGAGAAACAGACTGATAGTTTGAGATTTCATTGATCAACAAGTTCGTCAGAAAAGTTTTCATCCGTGCTAAAAAGGCACGCGACAAAAAATTGTCGCGCTGCAATCATTATATTCGATGACTTCAAAGCGCCACAATATTCTTTCAAGCATTAATAATAATGTTATTAATAATGGCACGTTAATATAATTAGTGTCAAGTTATGCGGCTCTGCTCGCTTTCTTGCTTTTGTCGAGCGTTTGCGGCGGCGGCGGCGGCTTGGCTGACATGTGGCGGCTGTACAGACTGTCAATGAGATAAAATATATTGTTTTAACTGGTAAAATGGTACTACTTCATCATAATCGTCTGCCTAGCCTTTTCCGAACTATATTGCGAATTAATTAACCACTAGCTACTGCCCGCGACTTCGTCTGCGTGAAAGGAAGTTTGTTTGTTGCCGTTTCACGCCAAGCCATGGAACCGATCATCCTGAAAATTTGTTTATACATTATCAGGAGTACAGAAACTTTTCATCCCGAAAAAAAGTGCTGTTCCCGAGGAAAACAACAATACACGTGGCGCCATCTATTATCATAATAACGTTATCGTTGTTTTCCTCGGGAACAGCACTTTTTTCGGGATGAAAGTTACCCTATGTCTGTTTCTGTACTCCTGACAATGTATAAGCAAATTTTCAGGATGATCGGTTCAGTGGTTTAGGCGTGAAAAGGCAACAAACAAACTTACTTTCGCATTTATAATATTACAGTTAGGATTAAGTGTCCCATTAGGATGGAATTCGTTAATGGGAAGGAAGGATTTCTAAGCAGCAGTCCAGAGACTTAATTGGAACCTAGGTCAATATCAATAGTTTCGCCTCTACTACATTCTACTTAAACATAACCTTGGGGAGGTTCTCTTATTCTCTATTATCCCTTCGGGGAATACAAGTCAATTAAACCCTTAATTGTTATAAATACTTACACTTTATAAGTCTCGGAGCGCAGATAGTCCAGCACGTGTGAGGGCCCCAACTTCAGCTGGTCCTCAATGGGCGGCACCCAGAAGTTACCCTCCAGTCGCAGCACCGACTTGTTGCTTGCCAGGTCCAGAGATCCTGTGGAACGTTTTACGTTTGTTAATGAATTAGGTAAGGTGTTCTGTTTTCAACTCTGACCTACGCCAGGTGTTTCTGTACGATTTACTTACGGACTATGGTGAACTATGATGGCCTATTACTATGTCTACCTATTGCAAATTGGTCCCCAGCGAATTTTATGCGCAGCGAATGTTCTAGCTTTTTATTCATATTCTTTTTTTATTTATGATTAGCTTGTGCCCGCGGCCTCGCCCGCATGGATGTCGTAAATCACCCCACGAGAACGTGCTACCTGGACAAAAAGTAGCCTATATCCTTCCCCAGGATGCCATCTATCTCCTTGCAAAATTGTATCGATATCCGTTCAATGGTTTAGGCGTGAAAAAGTGACCTACAGACAGACAGTTACTTTTGAATTCGTGATATTAGTATGGAATCGTTTTAGCAACAAATTCTACAGCAATGTTATCGCGTCGGAATACAGTTTGTCGTATCTAAACTATCCGTTCGTTGTCGACGAAGCAAAAACGCCAAACATGTCCAAAGACGACCTAGACCAGCTATTATCCTTTTCTTTTCCTAAACACGTCTTCCATACACTTAAAACTTACCGATCTCAGGCGGCAGCACGACAAGCCTGTTGCCCTGCAGATGCAGTTCCCTCAGCCGAGCCAACTGGCCCAGTTCACGAGGCACCTCGATCAGATCGTTCTCGCGCATCGATAGCTGGCAATAATGATACCGTAATTAATAATACTATAGGGGAATAAATTCTGGGCCGAATCTATTTAGATTGCCATCGACTCGCTAAGGGGTCGTCTCCACGAGTGATCGCGGCGATAGTCTCGCCGTGCCATCAAATTTTCGCCGCGATGATATCGCCGTGTGAGGACACGTTCTAAGAGAGTGTATAGAAATACGTGCCACGACGATAATATCGCCGCGATTCTCTCGCTCGTGGAGACGGTCCCGTCCCGGATCACAAGGGCACAGTTACATGAAATATTATTTTTAAATTTTTAGAAAGCTAATCTATCAACATTCATGTTTGCTTTGTGGGGCTTTATAAAAAAGTAGGCAAATGGTAGAGAGCAGTGGTGGCCCAGTGGTACCGGCCGCGACTTACGACTTGTAGTTCGTAGGTTCGAACCCAGACAGGCGCTTTATTTTGTGTAAATTATTTGATCACCACTGCTCTCAAAACGGTGAAGGAGAACATCGTGAGGAAACCGGGATGTCCGAGAAACCAAAAATTCGAAGACATGTGACATCTACCAACCCGCACTGGGCCCGCGTGGTGGTTTACGGCCCACTCCCTCTCATAGAGAGGAGGAACATTATAGGCTGATTATGATGATGATGAGGCAAATGGTTTGTTCTACACAATTACTCACAAATGCTTGCACTGGCTAGTAAGAAACCGATGGATGTTCTTGAATAAAATTTTATTTTATTAATAGAAAACAAAAAGCTCATTTATCAAATTAAATTTCAGTCGACAACATCCATCAGTTTCTTATTAAATTTGAACTATATCCGACGATCCTGCATACTTATCTCTTTTGTTGACTGTACATACAAGGAAAAAATACCTAAAAACAATACTTACAATTTGTAAGTTCTTCAGGTTGCCAATTTCACCAGGCAGGTATTCAAAGTCATTGTCACCCAGATATAAGGCACGGAGACTGTCTGAAATTATATAGTCATTGGTTGAATTGGTCGAGTGTACCAAGTGTACCAATTAAATTTCGCTTTTATTATGTACAGACGCCAGCGCATCAAGATACTACAAAAAAAAAAATCTGTCAAATTTCTTTAATAGATTTTCAACTTTATCGCTAAAGCATAAGGTTCAAAATTGATTGGGGAAATGTGACTGTTTCGGGTAGGTTGATGTGCTGGCGTCTGTACATACAATTAAATTAATAATAATGAAAATTACAAACCCATAATAAAGAAATTCCCAGGCAGATTCTTCTCATTCAGATTGTTATACGTCAGGTCCAAGATTTCCAAGACCGGGAAAGATCCAAAACCTCTTGGCAACCCATACAGTCTATTAAGAGATACATTGAGGATACGGAGCTTTGGCAATGAGGATAGACTGACGGGAAGCTCTGTCACATGGTTGTTGGCAAGATTCAGTATCTCCAAGTTAGCGAGGTTTGCCAGTGCAGCTGGAACTACTTGTATCTTGTTGTGGCTTAGAGTGAGACGGGTGATGTTGGTGAGAGTGACTGAAAGAGGCAAAGTTTATGATTAATAAAGTGGTCTTTGGCAGGCTATTCGCACCATCGGTGGAACAAGGGCACAACTAACAAAAATCTGAAAATTAGCAATGTGCTTTAAAAACATCCCTTTATCTGGTGGAACAATACTTTACTTCTGTAAAGTACATACCTAAATTCGCAAAAGTTTACATATCCTAGGTATGTATGAGTAAAGTATTGTTCCACCAGATATAGGATGTTTTTAAAACATTATTGGCATACTTAACTCATTTTCAGATTTTGTTAGTTGTGCCCTTGTTCCACCGATGGTGCGTATTGATGGACAAGCCCTAGAGATACAACTGGAGAGCATAGATGTAGGGAATAATAAATATCTGATAGCAGATGTACAATTTACTTTGTATCCAAAAATTCTTTTTTTCTCCGGTTTTAGAACAATCAGAGAATTGGGTTTTTCAGGATGATGCCAAAATTATGGTGTTTTTTTAATTTATATTTTGGAATAATTTACTAGTTGTGAAATTAAGTTTTTATTTATATCCTATCGCCCTGCATCAATTCATAGATCTTGTTAACATTGTGGAATGCAAATAAAGATATGAGTATGATTATAGGAGAGTATTTTACAGAGAAAAGATTTCTGTAAGGGTTGCTGTTGTCACAAGGCAGCATAGTCATAGATTTGTTAGCATTATTGAACAAATTAAATACACTCATATAACAGTTTACTATAAAAGGCCACAGGGAAGGAAACACCTTATAATATTGTGTAGGGAATGATGTCATAGTTAAAATGACCTCCAGTAACTAATCTCAAATGGGTGAAAAACTGAATTAATAATCTGAAATGCTAAATTAAATTATTAGAACATTGTTCTATTTTTAAATCTGTAGGCGGTCTGTCATACACTGTTCTTGAAATTTAAAAACAAAACTGTACCTAAGTACCTAATATTTCTGATAGACATGCAACCTTGATCAACGTTATGACCGAATATTTCGATTTCAAGAGCGATTTATAAACAGCAATAAAAGAAAATAAGATGTTTATCAACATGCGGTGCATAAATAATAAGTACAGAGTGCAATACGTCGAAACGAGTTCCTGTAAACAGGTTACACTACGCCCTTAAAAGGGTAAACAGGTTTAAAGCAATTAACTTACACAATCCAGGTATTTCATCGAGGCTAGAGAGTCCTTTGTCCACCAAATCTATTTCAGGATTATTGTTTTCCTTTGCTTCTTCGATTACTTTTTTAGCTTTCGACATTTTGGCTGTGTTTGGAATACAGGAAACTGGAGGTTGATGACTCATAATATCAACAGCTGTTCTCTCTCGGTCTAATGGAATCGCGGTTCAGACGTAGACTTTGTTACATTTTAAGCATGCAGTAATATTTAATTTTTGGTTTTTTATGTCGTGATTCTATTATGACAGTCTACAAAAATGATACGTATGTATTTCATTCAGTGATAATGTTATAATGAATAAATGTTTAAGTTTTTATTTTATTTTTCGCAATTGTAGAAGAAGGCAAATTATAAATATACAAAAAAAAAAACAACTTTTTTTTTTTTTTTTTTTTTTTTTCTTCAATGGCAACTGAGCCGATATCGACTATTCTGCCAGCGTCATGTGGTGACAGCAACGCAGCAAGGTGAGCCGCAGCCGTCGAACTTTGCACTCCGTGGTAGTTATCTAATTATACGTTAGTAGCTGAAAGGACGAGACAATTTTTGTTAGTCAACAGTTTTTTTTTTTTTTTTTTTTATTTAGAACACCACAAATCTATATAGATATTTACAAAGTTGTTAGTTTATACACACCTAACTACAATTTAATTTCATTTAAATTTATAAAGAATGATAAAATTTTGATAAGTTTAGGGGAAAAGTTAGTCAAGAGGGAATGGAAGTTAGTAGGAAGAGGGATTTTAATTTTGGAAAGCTTATGATATAAGTCAAAGGATTGGGAGTTTAAAGGACAAGAGAAAAAGATATGGTCCAGAGTCCCATCATCAAGACCGCATTCGCACAGAGAACTGTCACGAACACGGATCTTGTTGAGGAATACTGGACTGCAGCAGTGGCCAAGTCTCAGTCTGCACAAGGATGTAACAGTTCTCTTGGACAGTTTGGGGCATTTAAAGAACCAAGGTTTCCGCTGGATGTCAGGTTGAATACTGGCGTAATACGCCCCCTTAAGTTTAGAACTTACCCGCCATTCTGCTGACCACGAGTTGTACAACTTGTGTTTGGAGTCAGATCGTAAGTCGTAACTTTGTATCGTGTAGTGCTTCCGATCCACCGGGTTAGATGAAGCAAATTTAGCCAAAGAGTCGGCGCACTCGTTGCCACCTATACCCGAATGACTGGGAACCCAAGCTATCTCAATGCTTAAACCGTTGTTCGAGCATCTGTGTAGTAAATTAAGTATGTCGAAAATGATTTGACTGTGAATTTTAGATTTTAGTTGACATTGCCCTAAAGCTTGAATGCTACTACGAGAATCGGAAAAAATGACAGAGTTTTTAATGTTGTGGGTTAAAATGAAATTAACGGCCTCTAGAATACCAATGCATTCCCCTGTAAATACTGAGGCTTCTGGTGGGCATTGGAATATAAGGGCAATTTTAGAGTTCTGGAAATATGTTGAGACACCTGTACATCCTGACGACGATAACTTGGATGCGTCCGTATAAAAAAAGTTTCAGCCCTCCCAATATCTTTTAATGGCCCGCTCAAAGTCGCCTTTTGCGTCCTGGGAATTTTTGGAGATACCAAGTCCCAAAACGACCTTTGGCTTGAAATGGACTACCTCATAGGCGGAAGAAAAGACAGGAAGAGAGGGGTATTGACAAACAGGTGAGGAGAGTTGTTTAAGTTCTCTGTACCTATTCATCAATGGAATAGATTTATTATTCCAGTAGGAAGACGTGTTAAGAGAGAGGTAGATTTGTTCCAAAATGCCCAAGTAGCATTTTGTTCTCTTTAATAGTTCACATTCAGTTCACTAGTGATTTCTAAGCATTATACAATGGCCACACGTGGCACATTGGCTGTATTAAAGTGAACAATTCCACTTATACCTGTATAAGGCATGTTTAAGAGTGTAAAATTGGCCTATTAAGTAACTGTTGGTGTTATAATAGGATAACATTACTCTTGTAGTCAGCTTTCATTTTAAAAGCCGAACAAAAGCATTTTAAGAGGGGAAAATACGGCATTGGCTATTTAAAGGTCCACATGTATGGTTTTATATTGCTGGCATTTTAGTATAACACATGTGAACATTAATGTAGCCAAAAGCTGTTGTATAGCACCTTTTGTGGACCGTTATTCAGATTGTTGCTGGTCTAGTCTGTGACTGTGATACATTAATCAGCCTTTATATTATTCTGTAAAAGAGCGTTTAATGAGTTCAAATGTACGTTTAAGGTATATTACATGACCCACTATTGATATCTAGTAACACTGACAGCTGTTTATTTGTTCACGAGTACCACATTATTATCCTCTAAGCTAATAACTATGTGAACGTGGTTTTCTTTAACACTTGGACGACGACAAACACGCGCGTGCATGTAATAACCTAAAACAATAAAAATGCATAAAAACAATTGGAAGCAGAGAGTGAGGACCGGTGGAATCAGAAGAAAAATCTTAAAAGAATATTTGCAGATAGTAAGACCAAATAATCAATTTAAAACGATTTCAAGTGCGTCTTCAAACTTTATTAATGACGGTTCCGTACATAATACACAGGAAAAATTGCCTGAAGCTGAGGCCAGCAATACGATTTCAAGCGTGTGTCCAAACTTAATTTATGACGGTTCCGTACACAACGTAGAAGAAACTGAGTGTGGTGGTTTCAGTTCTAATAAAAGTGAATATGAATACGATTATGAAAAACATGTATCTTTTCGTGAAAACTTAAGAATATGGGCTGTATCAGAATACCAGCGTTGTGACATTTATTTTTAAATGTTGCAACATCATGCTGAGATAGGAGCCTTTTGGCCTCGTATAGGACTTTTTATTTTGTTTTTCTTTTTATTACTTTGTTTTATATAACTTGGATTTTTTATTTATATTTTTTACTGTGTTTAGTTTAGTTTGTGATCATCCTATGCGAGTCGAAATAAATACTTTTTCTTTCTTTCTTTTTCTTTCTGTAAAAAATAATATAAGCCATGTCGCTCTAAATGAATTGTCAGGCATCATTAACGAACTGATTCCAGAAATACTACCAACAGATTCTAGAACAATTTTATGTACTCCCAAACAAATTACTATTAAAAATATTGAAGGCGGTCAATATTGGCATAATGGAATAGCAAAATGGATTTGTACATTTTCGTATACCGCCATAATAATGGAATGGTAATTTGAGTGGATAGACAGATTCATAAGTATATTTATCTACCTATAATTTAGTTTGATGACGAAGTGCAAAATACCTATGTAAATGGAGAGCCCTACTGCACTGCTTTGAGCGTTTTATTTGAACTTCATAATATATATATACGTATTTTTGTTAGTTAAATAAGTCCGGATTCTAACAATATCTACTCCTCTTTTAAAATTAACTTATTTATTCAATCATACCACCTACTGCATTTACTATCGAAGACTATACATTATTAACTTACTTGTGGTATTCAAAGAAAATTTACATTTTCAATGCGGATCTCTAAAATTTAGTAAGTATGCTAAAAATATCTAAAAGGGTAAAACGTGAACTATTGAAGAACTGCATACCCGCCCAGGGCTGCTGGACAGGTACACATGTGAATCTTTCTAGAGCTCACGACATTATAATGGTCCACATGTGAACCTTTCTAGAGCTCACGACATTATAATGGTACACATGTGAAACTTCAAAGAGTTCACAGCATTAATTTGAAGCTACAATGGTTCACTGTAGCTGAAGAAAATGTTCACCATTTTGTTCACTCATAACCTATAATATTTCTAAATTAATTATGATTTTATCACATACTACGCAGTTTTCGTGATTAATTTTGTAGTGAGTGTTTAAATACAAAGACATAGACTGATTTAGACGCCATAAAAACACAAATATGAAAAATCGCTTTGTTCGTCCCTGCTTATTTAGATATATTTTTATGATAAAACAGCATTATTCCTGAGGCGCGTGAAAATTTAAACTCTAAATACGTATATACTTTACAATAAATTTACAATACCCATAATATTAACACAATAGAATATAATAAACACAAGTATACTTATCAGTAATAATAAAATCACATTAAATTGATGGACGTCACTCGCACATTATATTAAAAATAAATATTTATTACAAAATGTGGTACTCAAGTAATAATTTAGAGAAAAAGTGGCCTACTAGTAGATTTTAGAGTACACTTGTGAGCGTATAATTACTATAGAGGCTGTATAATTGTTCACTCGTTACTTCTTTTAACTCTCTTGTCTGTATGAAGAACCACATGGAATCTTATATAGTATCGTTAATCAGCTTTAAGACCACTGTTCTCTCTTAAACTGCCATTAAAGTGCTACTGTTCTGCTACTGTATACCTTTTGTGAACTTAAGGCTGAATAATTTGTGCCCAAATCGGAGGTATAAGGGCTGTGTAGGGTGCTATAGAGTCTCTTATACAGCTTGCTCAGACAGCTTAAAGCATAAATGTATACCATTAGTCAACCGATATAGAACCCCCAATGCTACTTGGGTGGGGAGTAAAGGATGGGATGAAAGGGAGAACACTTTTGACAAGAAACGATCTGCTAAGTATTGTCGTCGAAGGTTAAGAGGAGGTTCTGCACATTCAACCTGGAGAGCATTTATAGGAGAGGATTTCATGGCACCAATTACGATCCTCAGGCATTTGGACTGGACAGAATCTAATCTACGTAAAGCTTCCTTATTGCATGGCTCGATCAGGTAGCTGCAATAATCTAATACGCTTCTGACCAGTGCATTGTAAACTAGCTTTAATGTGTATGGGTGAGCTCCCCACCATACACCTGCCAAAGCCTTGAGGACCGAAACCGAACGCTCACATTTTTTGACTGTATTATTAATGTGGTCCACTCCCGACAATTTGGAATCCAGGGTAACTCCCAGAAACCTGGCCTTCTCCTCAATTGGGATAGCTTGACCGTCAATATTAATGTTAACCTGGGGTATACGGCGTTTACGAGTAAAGACAACTGCGGTACTCTTTGGGGCACTTAAAGATAACCCGCGACCAGAGAGCCATTGGTTTAATGAAGACAAAGAGATATTAATGGAATGAGCGGCGTCTTCGATGGAACTGCCACAGACCAATAATGCAATATCGTCAGCATATTGAAGTACTTTACAGTTAAAATTTAAGCAAGAAGGAAGATCATAGGTATAAATATTATATAAAGGAGGACTAAGTACGGATCCCTGAGGTAGACCTCTCCAAACCGATCTCGATTCAGAGCTTTCCCCGGGAATCCTGAGTTGAACACTACGATCTGCAAAAATACTGCAAATGATTCGACGAATCCTAGCCGGGATTCTCAGCTCTTGCATTTTCTGCCTGAGGACTGGGAGGAGAACAGAATCATAGGCAGCTGAAATGTCTAAGAAAACGGCTACCACAGACTCATTCCTACTAAGGGCCAGCCGGATCTCTGATGTGAGGGTACCCACACTATCAGCTGTACCCAGACCTTTCCTAAAGCCAAATTGAGTCGTTGGGAGCAGTTTCCTGTTTTCTACAAACCATTCTAAGCGGTTTTTAATTAAATGTTCTAGAAGTTTAATAAGGATGGACGATAGAGCAATTGGTCTGTAAGAACAATGATCGCTAGGATCTTTACCAGGTTTTAATATGGGAATTACGACTTGAACCTTCCAATGAGGAGGAATATAACCGGAAGTAAAACAATAATTGACTAAGTCCAGATAATATTGGTGTGTCTTATCACCAGCTTTAGTAATGAAGGAGTAAGGGAATCCATCCACTCCAGGAGCAGAATCCCTTACATAGGCGAGGACCGGCTTAAGTTCACCAAGAGTAAATGGCCCATCCAGAGGATCATCTGAGATCAGCTGTGAGTTCGAATCAACACATTCTTCCACACCGGGGACATAAGCTGGAGCGAGCTTAGAGAAAAACTGGTTACCCAGTTCCGCTGACAGTATGCTCCCGGATGGGGGCTTCAAACTACTTCTGTAAGATTTTAGTTTACGCCACACAGCCGACGCTGGAGTGGTAGGATTCAGTGAGCCACAATACTTCCGCCAACCATCTCTCTTCTTCTTTTTGAGTAATTTCTTGGACTTAGCCAAAATATGTTGAAAAGCAATGATATTTTCCAGGTTCATGTCGGAGTTGAAATTCATTTCGGCTTCATTCCTGGCCCTGATCACAGCAGAACAATCCCTATCCCACCATGGCGGGGATGGAATTTTGCCCGTTGGCGGTTTTTTAGGAGGGAAGCAGTCATCTGCTGTAGAGGATATTGTGTTGGAAAATAAGGAGAAACATTCCTGAGCAGACTCAGGATTAATGGATAGGAGGGAAGAGACTCGTAAGTCTAAGATTTTTGAATAAAGGTCCCAATCCACCGAGTTGAGTTGGTATTTTAACAACGGAGGGGAAATTTTGTCAGGAACAGTCTTGGAAGGGATTTCAACCATGATGGGATAGTGATCACTCCCATAAGTCATATTCAAGCGACTCCAATTAAAAAGGCCGGCTATACTAGACGAACAGAATGTTATATCAACACAGCTGCTGTTCTGCCCTGGTGCAGACCTACGTGTGGAACTGCCATCATTAATAACACATAGGTTTAATTCGTCTAATATATCCACTAGACCTATTCCAAAGTTGTCACAGGTATCAGACCCCCATCTATAATGATGGCCATTAAAATCACCCATAATTAGTAATGGACCTTGTACATTACACAGCAGATTTTTTATTGTGGTAAGGTCTTCAATTTGTGGATGTGCAATATAAAAACTAAATATATTTATATCCTCAGCCTTAACAGCAACAACATTGATGTTGTCACCAACAAAGGGTAGAGGAATCGGGGAGAATGGTACTTTGCTACTGATAAACAAAGCACATCCCCCATATCCATCTGATCTGTCATGGCGAACACTACTGAAACATGGAATCCTGAAATTATTTTCAGAACGAAGCCATGTCTCAGCAATACCGCAGATCAGTGGTTTGAATTTATTAATTAGATAGAGTAGGTCAGGTTTCCTAGGAGTAACACTCCTCACGTTCCATTGAAGGAATGTCAGGGGGTGGAACATTGTGAATATAATTTACAATGGATGTCAATTTGTCGGCAACGTGGTCAGGTAGAGATTGTTTAGGATTTGCTAATACAGTCAATAGCATACTGGATATAATATTCAGAATGTAAAAAAAAACAACTTTAACTGGAACACAATTACTCTGTTGACATCTGATTGTCAATGTCAATGTATTGTTTTAGTGAGGTGAATTACACAGTTTTAGTAGGCATATTGTCGATTGTTTTCCAAGGTATTAGTCACTCTCTCGTGTGATTGGGACGCTGCGCCGAAACAAATCAAACATCAACAGAAAAGTGGCAGGTTGTACATACGCTTCAATTAATCGAATACACACTGCGTTCATGCAAATGCAAAACTCATATTTCGCTGTACGGACCACTATACATCTTGAATACCTTTTATATAAGTTTCTTGTTGATTATAATACAAAGAATTTCATAATTTGTCAGTGCAGTGTCAATTAGTAATTTAGTTGATTTCGAATTAGATTATCAATTAATCGATTACGACAGGTAATAGTGCTCTGTGGACACGGTACAACACTAAAACCATTAGAGGTGCGCTGTACCAAAGAATAATATAATAATACGGAAGCGCTGTACTTTATAATTTATATTGTAGTCTGTGGCTGTACTGTATGGTCGAGTCGATTTCAAATAGTTCAATTGATTACACTGGCCTTTGTTTTAATTAGTGCCTTTGTTATTACACTTTTTTGCTGCTAAGCATCATTGTTATCTCGTTTACGAAATAATCCTCGTTTGAATAATCGTTATCAGTGTGTCGTTATCAAGATTATGAATTGTCAAAATTGATTGAGCTAAGCTCTGTAATTTTGTTAAGTTGTGAGAAAATACTGTGATAGTTTCTACTCAGCTGTATTCGGTAAGTAACAAAATAATAATAGTGTTATTGTATGAAATGTGCGCGCATAATAAAACACAATTTATTACTATGAAATAAATTATGAGATTACCGGCGTTTGTTAGCATTGGTTTAATTGCTTGCGCAATAATTTAGCCTGTAATTATAACTAGGTACTTTGTGTATCTTCATCGTTCGTACTCAAATAATCAGTAGTTCAGGCTCCATTTACACAAAGACAAGGTTTTTCTTAACAGTGCAATATGGCATTTTCCAATACAAAAGTTGAACTGTACTTTGCTCTTTAATTGTCTTTCTAATTAGGCTAAGTCAATGACAATTTTATTGTAATTATGAATGTTAACACGAAACACATACAAACACTGCAAACACACATGATAATCTATTATAAGTTGGGATAGTTACACCATTTATAACTCAAGAACGGCTGGAGGGATTTTTATGATATTTGATTTGTTGGATTTGCCTCAACCTCCAATAGCAGAATAACTATTAAAACATGAGAACAATTCACGAAAAAAAAACATAATTCATAATCTGAGGTGGTATGTGGTCAGCTAATTAGGAATAAAATTCTATATATTATTTCACACAAGTCAGATTAATTTCAAAATTCAAATTTATTTATTTGTACACATAGGTGTAACGTAGTGGTACATGATGGATAAAATAAAAATAATGTTGTGTCACTGTGGTACCTTGCAGGCGTACAAATATTGCTTAGATAGTAGGTAATGAATGTATAGGTAGGCCTATAAATTTACTTGAATATAATGAACATCAATAATGAATAACAAAGAATTAGGTACTTTTTATGTGGAACCTGTTCAAATAGATAATCTCTCATATCCAAACAAACAAAACATCCAATAAAAATATATGAAATGGCATCTTGATAATTCAGTAAATATATATTTTTTACGGTGCAAATCATATTTTAATCAACATCATACAACTTAATACTGAACTGCAAATTGGAAAAAACGTAAGAAAATTTGAATTTCGCGGGCTACCTTAGCGCTTTCGCCTTTAAGGATATCCAACAGATGCCATTTCATATATTTTTGGAATTTTTGTTTGTTTGGATATGAGACTGTTTTTTAAAATATTTTCAATGTACAGAAATGCCTCGTCTACAGATTGATTATAGAATAGCTAGAAGATAGAAGAAGAAGATTATTTTGACTGGCAAATCTTATTTTATCATACCTTTAGATGACGAGTTGATGACAGGGTTAATGATTATTTAACCTGTCAAGTTTCATTACAGTTCATTAGCAGTTATTTTACCCCTGATTTTGCATCACTATCAAAATCACAGTGACCTTTATTCTCCTGACTATAAGGTTGCTGTTGGGTTCCTGCTATATATGAAAAGACTGTATTCAAGACTTAAATAGCACCCTATAATAATTGCGGAACACGCCTACTGTAACAATCTGAATCATTTTGAAGGATATTGCTAATTCATTGCATCATTATGTTCGAAAAATTTGTCTGCTCAACAAAGTAAATAACGCAGTGAATGTTGTTGAACTGTCAAAATGAAAGCCATTGCTACTGTTAGTGTGTCATGCAATTAGCCCACAAGTTATAGGAGGCTGTCATAGAAGCTGTTGTACACTGCATAATTAATTTGCCCCACGCACAACGGACCAAATGGGAGTCTAAGTGCGGAAAAGGGAGCCCCATCATCATCATCACTGCATAATTATTCTAAAATGCTGTTCATATTCTAGCCATGAGTGAGCGACCGCAGCCACTGAAGGCCATCAACAGGCTGTTCGAGGGGAAGGAGGCATGGCAGATAGTCACCATGACTGCATCATCGGTGCTCGCTCTAGTGTGGGCACATAGCTTGTATAACGCACAAGAGAGTAAGTGTTCTTTAAAAATTTCTGCAGTCATTAATGATACTCAATAAAAATTTTGTGTAGTTTGGCATAGTTTTCTAGAGAATGTAGGTACAATTGTTACTTATTTAAGTAATGTTTTTTTTAATAGTTTAGTTTTTGAGAGCAGTGGTGGCCCAGTGGTATCAGGCCCAACTTACTAGGTTGTAGGTCGTGAGTTCGAACCCAGGCACTTTACTTTGTGTATTTAATTTCATCACCTCTGATCTGCTCTCAAAAAGATGAAGGAAAACATCCTGAGGAAACCGGTATGTCCTGTAACCCAAAATTCGAAGACGTGACATCCACCAACCCGCACTGAGCCCGGGCAACTGCCCAATTATTCATGTCGGGCCGTTGTATATAATGCTAGTTGCGCGCAAACTCTGCTTGCGAGAGGCAGGATCTTGCGTGACGTCAGTATGACACGTTGTTCGCATGTGGCGTCGTAGATACCGCTACAACATGAAAATTCATTAATAATTTTTACTTTAATCAGGTCCAAGGATAATTACAAAATAATAAAAAATTGTTTTTTTTTTTTACTTTCCCACCAGCTGTAACAACTCGCCTTCGCAAAGAATTCTACAGATGGCTCCGTTCAGTGCCCATAGTGAGGCGTAAGATTGCAGAGAAGATGGCAGAAATCAACAGTGACTTCAGGAAGGATGTCACAAAGAGATTAGCAGGTGTCACAGTGAGGAGGGAGCTGCCGGAGTTAGGGCTTGACCCTGAACAAGTCATTGAAGAAGTCAGGGATCATGTGGCTTTAGGTAAGTTTTGTCTTCTGTCGGAATATTCATGCTTGAAACATACTTGAAAGTATCTTAGATAGACAGGATACAAAAAATTGAGTTTATTTGTATATTCGGCCTCGTAATTACTTTAACACCCTAAGATTGAATGTCCCTTGCACTTCATAAAACGACAAGGTCTATTTGCCTATGTAAAGAAAAGAAAGAAAGAAAAATTGTTTATTCTGCACAAACAAAACGCACATTACCAATAAAAAAAAGACATAAAATATACACATACAACATAGTCAAAAGCCTCGTACTCAAGCATACAAAATGCTGATAATTTTGTCCATTGCTTGATGTCAGGGCCAGCCAGCCAGGGACCAACAGTTTAACAGGAAAATTTTTAATTGACTAGGAGTTGTCAAAAGTGGTCAAAAGCAATTGCTAGGGCAACTATACAAAACCTTTTGCCTATTGACTTGGCTTTATATCAATGCCGTGCCGTCCCCCAGCGCCCAGCTCATAATTGACAAATAAATACCTACGACGAATAGGGTGGTAAAATGAAATAAAAAACAAAAAACGACCCTATGGTCGTTTTTTGAGAACCTATGTTCTCAGTCGTATAAATACGACTGTGGCGGCACGGTCACGAAAACATTTGTCGTATTAATCCGACTGGGGCGGTCAATAGGCTAATATTAAGGGTACAGACGCCAGCACATCAACCTACACCTAACTGTCAAATTTTCCCAATCAAAATTGAACCTTATGCTTTAGCGATAAAGTTGAAAATCTATTACAGAAATCTGACAGATTGTAGTAGGTTGATGTGCTGGCGTCTGTACAACGACGGTCTTATTGCGAATACTACCAAAAATATTATTGGTCCTTAAATAGGTAGCCTGTGTCTTATTCAGTTTTCAGTCAAAAATAATAGAGGAGGCCTGTGTCTTAGCAGTGGGAACATTATAGGCTGATTATGAATTAATTAACCAAACAAGCGAGATAAGTACGTACTTGCTTAGAAAATGACTAAAGCACACGATAATTCAAAGATAACAATTTAATTAATTACATAACATGCTTGTTACACATGATGATCAGCACTTTTTATAACTGAACTCTATGTATGTACATGTCATAAACACATAATTATGATTGTTTTAAACCATTGTGTTTACTTACTTCACGGATTGTGAAAAAGTTAACAAAATTACATCTGTATTCTCCAAAAGTATACAGGGTGTAATTTTAATCACCGTTTTCCTCTTAAGGGGTCATTGTACCTACTCATAATTATGAACAACTTTTACTATGACCCAAAACCTGAAATCGTAAAAAAAAATCAGCTGTTCCCTACATTTTGACGAGTTATGCGAACGTGAATGTACGGAACAGCTGTTTTTTTAAAATTTAAATAGTGAAAACCTGAAAAAGGGGTAATTTTACTCATCATTATGTAAGAACAACTTTTAATATACTACAGTATTTTTATCTCACAAAGCAACGCTCGCTTTATTTGTGAAACCAAGTGTACAAACACGCTGTGAATGTGTGCGTGAAGACAAGTAACGTCAGCACATAACACACAGACTTCCGACTTCGCCCGTGTTTCGGACGGTACCGAGAGCTCCTGCGCTTACACACACATTCACAGCGTGTTTGTACACTTGGTAACTACAAGTAAAGCGCGCGTGAGATAAAAATACAGTAACTACAAAAAAAAATGCTTCTCCATACACGACAAAATGAAGGGAGTAGCTGTTTTTTTTTCCCTATTGACCAAAGAGATCTAGATTTAACACCCACATTTGGCAATTTTTGTTATAAGTACTTATAAGAATATTACTGAAAATTTCCCAATTATCCAACAAATGATCTGTTTGCGGACGAATGGACGAAGATTTTGTCGGCATGTCAGAAGTACTGTGTGAGGGATGTATAAAGTGTAGTTAACTTTTTACCTGAACTGCGGTGCTATTCTGTAAATATCTCACCGTGAAAACTCAGGTGAAGTGAGCTGTCAATCCACCTGATGCTATGGATTGACACTATTGACAGCTCACTTGAAGCTCACTTCACCCAAGTTTTCACGGTGAGATTTTTACAGAATAGCACCGCTGGATGTTTTTATATTTTCTCTTTATTTGTAAGTGTACAAATTGTCTTTAAGTTTCGTAATTGGTTTTATATCGTTTTAATGAAAGAAAGAAAGAAATACATAACAACCCGTTCCCCAGGTGCATACGACTGGCAAGGAGGCTCAGTATCAGGCGCAGTATACCACGTGAACCAGGAGATCAGCAAGGTGGCCTGTGACGCATACAGCCTCACCGCTTATACCAACCCGTTGCATGCAGATGTGTTCCCTGGCATTAATAAGATGGAGGCCGAAGTTGTGAGGATGGCCATCAACCTGTTCCATGGAGATGAGGATTGCTGTGGGACGGTGAGTTTGAACCTTTTCTTTGTACATTGTTATAGGTACCTTTACAAAAAGACTAGCTGTGCTCGCGGCTTCGCTCGCGTGGATGTCGTAAAATTTCATGGGTTGTTTTTTTTTTGCGCGGGGAACCTTAATTCTTTTTATAAAATAACTTTGTCTTAACTTTACTAGCCTTAGTTAGTCCTTATAACATCAGCTATCTGCCAGTGAAGTTCCCGTCAAAATCGGTCCAGCCGTTTCGGAGATTAGCCGGAACAGACATAGACAAAAATTGCAAAATTGTTTTTTTTTGTTATAAGTACCGTATAAAGTTTCGTTATTTTGACTTTACAAACAGACACTTCAATGCTATGTATTTGTTAGATTAGATTAGAAAAAGATGTAATATTTCGTAGCAGGTGGCAGTCTGTTGTTTTTGCCCAACCTCATGAGATGAAGGCCTGAGTTTATGTATGTATGTTGGTAATACTGCGGTAGCGTATAGGAGGAAAGAAAGAAAATACGTTTATTTGCGGTAAACATGACGCGAAAAAAGAACATAAACACAAAAAGAAACAAGAAAAGGGTGAGGAAACATCCGTCACATCCACGCAAAACGGCTATCGCTCAGCATTATGCTGCGACCCTATGCAAGACAGAGCCTCAGCGCTGGTTTTCAGCGACAGCCGGCATATAGCCGGTATAGTGTATACTTTGGTGTATACACCCCACGGATATGTGACACACCCCGAGGATTTTAGATTAAGGGGCTTACAGGACCTAAACGCAAAAAACGCAAGTTTTAGAAACAACAAAAGTATATGATAAACTACAGTAAAAAAACTCAAAAAAATATATGATATTCTTCAGGATAAATGCTAGGAAGATAGTGTGTTGAAAACATAATACAACTTATTTGGTACGATAGAAAAAAATCATGAAGATACCTCTAAAAACTTTTTTTTTACAACAAAATTCATACTAATATACATACAATCATTATGATTTTTTGTCAGATTATTCTACAAGCAACATACTAAAACTATAGTGTTTTAGTTTTTTTGTCCAAACACTAGATTTTTCGTAAATCGATAATTGCTTCATATTTTGCAATAAATTACCAGCATTGTGGCATCGCGCTTCTCTTTCTTTTCTATGCAGTCCGACAAAGACCACGCTTTAGGTCATGTAGTCCTCTTAATATTGTGCGAGTTTGAATGCTTGTTCAAATGTTCTAATCGCAATAATTTGATATGTCGTGGTTGTTTTCCCATAGTAACAAAGTCCAATATAAAAAAAAAAAACATGTAAATCAAAACATTAGTTTTTTATGAAAAAATGGAACAAATAAGTATAATTTATTTTGATAGCTTTGACGGTAAGCCGACCTTCAGCATAAAAAGGCAAAAGGTGCCTCTATGTAAAAATAACTTAAAACTTATTAAAGAGCCAACTGACTGACCTTTGAAAGGCATAAATTAAATGAAAGTAGAAATGAATGTTAAGTTATTTTTACCCGACTGCGCCAGAAGGAGGGTTATGGGAGGGAGGGTTACCTATGTTGTCGACTGAAATTTAATTTCATAAATGAGCTGTTTGTTTTCTAATAGTAAAATTAAATTTTATTCGAGAACATCCATCGGTTTCTTACTAAACTTCAACTACATCCGACGATACTGCATACCTATCTCTTTTGTTGACTGTACCTACGTCAATACCGTTCATGACCTTGTAAACAAATTATAATTATCCAAAACGATAACAGAGATAATTGTTCCTATAGGCAATAAACACTTGTTGACTCAAAGAATTAAAAATGTTAATTAGTTGTCACGTAGTTCGTTTATGAATGTCATTAAAATTCTATATCACGGGAGAATAAAAGCCATGTTTCTCTATCCTACTTTTGCTGTGCCCAACAGGGTCCACAATGATCATAATTATTCTGTAAAAACCAACCACCTTTTTTTTTGTTTTCGGGGGGATACCTTCAAAAGGCACCCGACCTCCGGGGTGGGAGGTCGGGGAGTGTGGGATTTTTATCACCTCACTAAAACCACCCCGGTGATCACCATCAGCACATAGGTTCCGGAACCCCCCGTGAAACGCCTCAGTTCACACGAGGAAGCAAAATATATACCTAATGAGTATTGAGAATGTTAAAAATGTATTGCAATGGAACGGCGATAAGATGGCGAGCGAGATGGATACGTAATGTAGTAGAAGAAGTGATAGAAAGAAAGAAAGAAAAAATATTTATTGCGACTCGTACAGGAGGATCACAAACTAAACTAAACACAGTAAAAAATAAAAAATCAAGTTATACAATAAAAAAAAAGTAACAAAAAGAAAAATGAAACAGAAAATCCTGTACGAGGCCAAAAGGTCCCTATCTCAGCATGATGCTGCGATAAGTACTTAGTTCGTATGCAAGCAAAACTGGGACCATTATGCGCATCCAAACGCGCTCTAGCCAATATTATATAGGGTTTTAATTTAGTGCGCAAAGCGCGTAACATACAACCCTTGCCGTGTTAAACGTCTCATGTCTCGAAACGCGTTCTAGTCAGAATAGGGCTGCCAGTTTTGCGCGCAGACTGCGTTACATATCGCAAGCGATGATTCAATCCTGATCGTGTATAGTAGGACCACGAGAAAATACCCTGTTAAACGAATCATCCGTCCTAAAACTGAAGGCTAATTTCACGATGTACCATTTTAGTTAGCATATCATTAGTTACGCTTCCATAATTGTTTTCTGAGGGGTCCGTGGCCAAATAATAACAGCCGCACAGTTCGATAGATCAGGTTAAGCTACGCTTGCCGCGGTTGGTCTGTGGATGGGTGACCATCTTTACATATCGAGACCCCTCCGTGCCTTGGAAAGCACGTTAAGCCGTTGATCCCGGCTGTCATTCGTGGATCTTTGACAGTCGTTACGGGTAGTCAGAAACCCGAAAGTCTGACAACCAGTCTTACTAAGGCGTATCGTATTATCCAGTAACTGGGTTGTGGAGGTCAGATAGGCAGTCGCTCCATGTAAAATACTGGTATTCAGCTGCATTCAGTTAGACTGGAAGCCGACCCCAACATAGTTGGGAAATGGTTAGGCAGATGATGATGAATTGTTTTGTGACTAATTATTGAATTCCTTTTCCAGGTGACAACAGGAGGTACAGAATCAATAATCATGGCCTGCAAAGCCTTCAGAGACCTCGCCTACAGTAAGGGTATATCGAACCCTCAAATTATAGTGCCATCAACTGTTCACTCGGCGTTTGACAAGGCAGCTCAGTACCTGGGACTATCTGTTAAGACAATACCTGTTAATAAAGATACGATGACGGTCGATGTTGAAAAGGTTCGGAAGGCGATTGGCAGGAGGACTTGTTTGGTAAGTATTTTTAATTCTATCTTTCTAACCTGTATTCTGTCCCACTGCAGGGTAGGCACTCTTCCATTTTTAACCGACTTCAAAAAAGGAGGAGGTTCTCAATCTGGTTGTATTTTTTAGAATAGAATACTCTTTATTTATTTAATACTTTAAGCACATAAATGCACAGAGGCGGACTTAGTGCCATAGGCATTTTCTACCAGTCAACCTTTGGGTGATGCATAGACAAACAGTGGTAGGTGCAATCATGAACATTGAGGAATAAATATTTATGTACACCATATAAATTACAGACATAAATATAGAAACTTTACAATGGGTGGTTTTTTTATGTTTTTTACCTCCGAAATTCATCATTTAGGATCCGATTTTAATCATTCTTGTTAGAAAGGGTATAGTCCTGATGTGGTCCCACATAAATTTGGTCAAGTTTTGAGTGGTTTTTGAGTTAGCTTCAATAATACGTATTTTTTTTCACTTATTGTATTTCGATGATGTTATAATAACTTCCTGTCATTGTTATTTACATATCTAGCATATGTATACCACTAGTATACGAGTTTGTGCGGGGTAGGTACCACAACTAAAAAGTGAAAAATATAAATTAAAAAAAAAACTAGCGACTTCCGAAATTATAGTTATTTTTCACTTTTTAGTGTTATTTTTGGAAGTCGGTTTTTTTCTGTTTGTAAAAAAGTTTTTTAGTAAGTATGTGTTTCAAATTAAAATATACTGGCATATGTGGATCTTAATGTCTTGGCAATAGAGTCGTCCTTTTTATTGGTTACTACGACACAGTGATACGAGTAACAGACAGAAACTATAGATGTCCATTGACAAATGAAACTGTGAACACTGTTCACTTGTCCAGAGTCAAATTCAAACGACTAAAATGAAATTGCTCCTCATTCACAAGAACCACAGGTGACTATTGTGTCGCTGTTTGCACGCTGCTATTTTCGCGTACGAAAAGTTATAAACACAGAGAGGTAATGGATAAATAAAATCTGGAGTCTTGTTGAGTGAGAGGGTTCAATTGAACCACAAACATAAATGACTAACATGCCTTCCAAAGATTTAATGGGAAATATATAGAGCTCCGAAAACGTTTGCTTCAAATCAAATTCAAAAAGGCAATTAAATTGTGAACCGACACGGTTTTTAGAACCAACAAAAACTAGTAGAAGCCGCCTGCACCCTGCAAACATACCAAAGAGCCATGTTAGAGTGTTGTTGGCGCTGCCCCGCTTTTGTAGTGCATCCATGTTCGCGAGTGGATTATTTTTTTCACTATATTGCCCAAGCGGTGTGCATCCCTGGCGGCAGGGTGTGGGCTAGTTCCAGAAGCATTCTAGCCATGATTTCAGACAAGCTAGACGATTTGTTCGTCAATCGCTGCAGTGCCATCTCTCATACAGTGGTGCAGCGGTGATTCTTCTGCGTATCTATGGTCATGTCTTTTATTCGTTTTCGTCAACTACTAGCATAGGATAAATTGTATGTTTTTGCGCGTCTAGTTTTTTGATCCACTTTCCTCCACGTTACATTTAACCAATTATTGTCCTTCCTTCCTTACAGATCGTAGGGTCAGCTCCGAACTACCCGTACGGCACAATGGACGATATAATCGCCCTCTCCAACGTGGCCGTAGAGTACGACATACCTCTGCACGTGGACGCGTGTCTCGGAGGGTTCGTGGCAGCTTTCATGATGGATGCCGGTCATCATATACCGGTGTTTGACTTCCGACTGCCCGGAGTGGCTAGTATGTCTGCTGATACGCATAAAGTAAGTTGTAGTTACCATAAAGGTGATAATATCATGACAAAAAGAAGTAGCGGGATATTGTTTCATCCGTGTATGCCTAGGCGTACACGTCAGCACTCTTATTTGATCTTTGTTTTATGTAATGTGGTTTTGTATGTACTGTTGTTGGTACCATTACCAATATATTAAATAAATAAAATGTTTTGTGGGAATGGGCTGGCCACGTCTGCCGTATGCCCAATGAGCCGTGGGCCAAAAACCCCACTACGTGGAGCCCTGACACAGCTAGAAGGCGTCGCGGCAGACCCCGTAGAAGATGTCGGGACGAGCTGGAGAAAACAAACGACCAGTGGTCTACTTTAGCCCTGAACCGAAACAGCTGAAGTCATGGGGAGAGGCATTTGTCCAACAGTAGGATGATGCAGGCTAACAGTAACATGTTTTGTGTTGCGGGAAAGATATTGCTGAAATAATTTCATAATCATTTGAGTGTGAAACATGTTGCGAGCGACACAAAATGAAGTTGCTACAATGTTGCTTATGTTGCGCAAGTCTTGTTTATCATAAACTAGCTGACCCGGCGAACTTCGTACCGTCTCAGAATTAAATAATGTGACAAAGTTTAATAGACACGTGGCGCCATCTATTTTCATAATCACGTTATTGTTGTTTTCCTCGGGAACAGCACTTTTTTTCGGGATGAAAGGTACCCTATGTCCGTTTCTGTACACCTGACAACGTATATGCAAAATTTCAGTATGCTCGGTTCAGTAGTTTAGGCGTGAAAAGTTAACAAACAAACAAACTTACTTTCGCATTTATAATACTAGCTGCGCCCAGCGGTTTCACCCGCATAAGTCTCGATCCCGTGAGAATATCGGGATAAAAAGTATCCTTTGTCCTTTCCCGGGACTCAAACTATCTCTTTACCAAATTTCATCTAAATCGGTTCAGCGGTTTAGGCGTGAAAAGGTAACATACAGACAGACAGACAGATAGACAGAGTTACTTTCGAATTTATAATATTAGTATGGATTAGTTAGGAATGGGATACGGGGATAAACATAAATGTAGTAAAGTAACAATGTGAATTATGTTAAGGTAGGTATAGTAGTTGTTTTGTCATTGATTGGTGAGTCGATATCAATACATTGATCGAACTAATTCGTAAAAACAAATGAACTGAATACATCAGGTATTTCTGTAGACTAATTACTCATGAAGGGTTATTGTAAATTCGTCACATTTTTGAACATTACACACATTGAAAGTGTATTCGCCACTTGCATTAAAAATATGTGTAAATTCGTCACAAGTCTTCATTATAGGTTCATCATTTTTGCATAAAATACTGGTAGCAAGCAAAGTTATTGGTTTTTAGCGCTCGAAATGAAGTATAGATAATGATTTCTATTTATATTTCTATGGGTTGTCATGTTGTCATCTTTGGTCCATCAGTTACCGGCTAGATAGGAAAGTAAGCCCCTAGGGCCGATGCACATCTGCGAGACACAGTGCAGCGCGGTTGTTACTCCTACATAAATATCAACATTGCGTTCCTTAAAATAAAGTCGAGAATCTGGCTGTCTAGTAAACTTTTCACTTATCATTTTTATATAATCGGCGCTTATATAGCAGTTTAGTATTTATTATACTCTTTGGTTTAGACAGCCGCCTCGCAGTCATCGACGCGAAGCTCTGCTAGAGTGACAGTTACCAGCCAGTGTCACTCTTATTCAACCTTTTCGGTGATTCCAGTAACTGAGTAACAAGTCTAGGTGGCGCCACTTTCTTCGCCGTCATTTATTTTTTCACAATATTTCCTTTAACCTCATTTTATCTTTCAGTACGGCTTCGCACCTAAAGGCACGTCAGTAATCCTGTACAGGAAGCAAGAATACAGACATCATCAGTACACGGTCACGACAGAATGGCCCGGCGGTGTGTACGGGTCGCCCACTGTCAATGGTATGTATTTAATAGTCGCATATGGATCTTACTTGATGCCGATGCTTGGGTGAGGCCTATGTCCAGCAGTATTCGCCATTCGGCTGAGTGATGAAAGTGACGAGGGTTATAAGGACACTAGCTTCTGCCCGCGACTTCGTCCGCGTGAAATTTCTTGTTCCCCCGACCCACCCCGTTTCATTGCATCGCCTGCCTGTGCTATTACTTCGTTTAAGCTTGGCGTTCTTTCTGACTTTTTTAGTTTTGTTCAGCTCCAAAGGGTCCTAGCGTAACGTTAAATATAATACCTATAGCCTTCCTCAATAATTGGGCAAAAAAAAAATTCAAATCCAACTGGTAGTTCCAGAGATTAACGCGTTGAAACAAACAAACTCTTCAGCGTTATTATTAGTATAAGTATAGATAGATTATATATTATATTCTGATTTTTAGTAAAACATAGTGAAGGTTACATTTGGGTCTGATACAGTAAGACACAGTAGGCCCCAAAACTGTAGACATTTATAGCTTTCCAAAGAAAACCATGCGCTTCGGCAATCTTCGTGTTTCGAAATAGCACGAGCGTCGCGCCACAGAGTAACCCCCACAGAGGCAAAGCTAAGTTTTATACTACCGCACTTTGTAATGGTGCAGGTGCACCTATCATTGTGCGTTTGTATGAAGTTTTCTCTCTGTCGGGTTACCTACTATGGTCTCAGATTGTCATTTGTCACTCAAAAGTTTTGAAGTAATTTGGAATTGCATAGAGTGGTTAATAATTTTGTACATGGTAATACAAAATAGGCAAGTACTTCCATGGTTGTAACAGCTCTATATTAGATCTCATCGTCCCACGTTCGTATGTCCGAAGATAGACGATGATTCCCGAATCGTATACTTTTCTTTGGAAACCTGTAAGTTGCAGTTAATGGATTCCTAGCGGGAGCTTCGTTTCCATGCTTTTCTGTTATGTGAGTCACATTTAGAAACTTGAGTGTAGCGTTACTGTTTCACTAGGTCAATGTCATAGTGTCGTGCATCTAATGCTCTCTGTTATAAGCGTGCATTGTGTAAACTAACACTGTTGAAATTCTGTTAGAACATTAACTATAGTTGAATGAGGAAGTCAACAGATCATAAGGGCTAGCACACTCTAATGACTGTTTTCAAAACCTCCAGATAAGTTCTCATTAAATTATCTGGCAGATTTTCATAATTTAGTTATCCCTTTTTAATTATTCGGCAGATTATTCCTGTCGAGACATTTAAACGGGCCCTAAATGTATAGTGCATTTTAACTGTGCCTACAAAAGCAATTCAGTGCCTTAAACTCTTCTCGAGCGTAAATTTTGTCTCTCAAAATGAGTCAAGCCATCTTGAAGTTTGCTGCGGTACACAGTCTTATGCTCTTGTTTCTTCGCAGGCAGCCGCGCGGGTGGTTTAATAGCGGCTTGCTGGGCGACCATGATGTTTGTCGGCAAGAAGCGATACGTACAGATGACCGACGAAGTTATCAAGACTGCCAGATATATTGAAAATGAGTAAGTATTTTTTTTCCGTAAAGCATATAAAAACTCTTTTTGTCTCGTAGATATAGGTAGCTGGATCAGAATGTTGGGCCACAAAAGGGATGAATGAAAGGCAACTGCATGCAGCAGAGATGAGAATGCTAAGAGGGATGTGTGGTGTTACACGAATGGATAGAATAAGAAATGAGTACATAAGAGGAAGTTTGAAAGTGGCACCGGTAACGGAAAAGTTGTGTGGAAATCGGTTGTCATGGTATGGGCATGTGATGCGGAGGAATGAGGAAAATGTCGTGAGAAGAGTTTTGAGTATGAATGTCGATGGCTATAAGCGTAGGGGAAGACCAAAAAAACGATGGATGGAATGTGTGAATGATGATATGATTAGAAAGGGGGCGACTACCGAGATGACGTCTAATAGAGAAGTATGGAAGAAAAAGACATGTTGCGCCGACCCCAAATAAATTGGGATAAGGGCAGGAGAATGAATGATTAGATATAGGTAGCTGAAAACATACAGCGATCCCTAATTTTATTGGGTTCCGGTAGACTGGGACCCGGAGGACACTTTTCATCTTGGATATCAAAAAATGATAAACGCAGAGGAATTCGCGGCCAACAATTTTTTTTTAGCCTTTACTGTCCCACTGCTGGGTAAAGGTCTCCCCCAAATCCTTCCAGGAACTGTTTTCCCGCGCCCTCGAACCAGCCCTCGTGGTACGCGTCCAGGTCATCTCGCCATCTCTTTCTGGGCCGGCGCCGTCCATCGTCAGGCACCCATAGCGTGGAGACTTTTTTAACATATAAGTTGTGTGTTTCCAGGGTGCGGAAGATCCCGGGTCTGTTCGTATTCGGTAAGCCGGCGACGTCAGTGGTCGCGTTTGGTTCCACTCACTTTGACATATTCAAGATGGCGGAGTTACTGCACAAGAAGGGGTGGAGTCTAAACGCTTTGCAGTTCCCGTCCGGGTAAGTCCAAGCTATACTATAATAGTCATGTTTATGATCTGTTCCAAAAGAATTTGATTTTTAAATGGATTAGAAAATGTACCTGTAGATACCAATTTTTAGTGCCACTTACAAATCGAGTAGCATCATCAGCCTATAATGTTCCCACTGCTGGGATACAGGCCTCTTCTTTTTGAGCCGTGAGCGTTTTCAAATCCGTAGACTTGATTTGAAAGACAAATTGGTTGCGGAGACAAAAGTTACTTAAGTTAGTTAAGTAGATTTGCTGATAATAACTGTCTGTTCCTAGAATCCACATTTGCGTGACACATGCGCACACGCAGGCGGGCGTGGCCGAGCGGTTCCTGACCGACATGCGCGACGCGGCCAAGGCTTGCTTTAAGGACAACAACACGCCGGTAGAGGGCAAGGTAAATATTTACTTTCTATACACGGTATAAGGGACATCGACGCGCGCAATCTGTTACCATGAATTTGGCACATTTTTGTTAAAAGTACACTGTCCTTCAAGATACAGGATTTTCCTAGTTGAAGGACAGGGGTCTTCTCATCTGTAATAGCCATACCCATCCCTTATTGAAACAACACTGATGATACCTAGGCTAAGTCTTTTAGTAAATAAACTAGCGGCCCGCCCCAGCTTTGCACGGGTAAAATTTTTTTTAAATTTTTTATTTCCAAAATTTTCTTTCATACAAACCTTGTGCTGGCAATACCGAACATGACAATAAAGATTTATTCAATTTTGTGCAGTCATTCGGAAGTTATGCGCGTTTGTTTTATAAGGATGATTACTTACTTACTTACATGAGTCCACAGAGTTGAAACATTCCATACATTAGGTTCTTTAAAAAAAAAACTGTTGTTTCATACAAAAGTACAATACCTACACCGTCAAAATGTATGGGACACTTTTGTCACACGAAGCCACACCTTGAGGACCCCTTTTCTAAAAATAAAAATATATGGATGGCTCCGAAGAGGCATCCAAAACCTTTTTGGTCACTACCAGTTGTATAGCTCATCAAGTATTATAATTTATCTGACTAATCTCTCCATACAAAAATACTTTTTTCCACAGATGGCGATATACGGCGTAGCTCAAGAAATATCGGACAGGAGCCTAGTATCGGACATCACGAAATACTTCATAGACTCTATGTACTACCTACCTAAGGAAGAGGACCAAATGACGCAAGACAAGAGTACAGTCGCCTAATTACTTATCACACTCACAAATCACAATGCAATTTAACAATATAGCGCGACAAGGATCTTTTGGCGCGTGGCCGAAATCGGAACTAACGCCGCCATCTTGTTTTTTCAATATGTTTCACAAAACAGTGCTCAACTGTTTACGAACAGGCGTCGACGTCATTCGAGCGCCAAGAGATCCCTGTAAACGTATAACGTACGTACTATCTCTTTACACAACGAGTTATGTAATGAGACCAAGCTTAAAGACTTAAACCTTCGAGCCTGTATTGTATTTTGAACTTTATGCCGACTAAGGTAAAGTTCTTAATACAAAACTAACAACTCAGGCGTGATATTAAGGTCTGTTTTGGTATTAAGAACTGTACCTTAATTGAAATAAAGTTCTTATTTTGAGAATTTCCCGAAGATTTAAACCTGATCTAAAGATAAACCTCTTTTTGTAATAAAACCGATATTGTTAAATTATTCAAACATAATGATGTAATGGATTTTGTATTCACTTCAAAATAAAGGTGATTGTGGTTGTGAGTGAGTTACGGAATAAGGGTACAGAGTTGTAATGTGCGGCCATATTAAATGTTGTAAGCGATACTCTACACAAATGTTTTAGTGGCGTGCTGAGTGAAATGAAGGGAAAATTCGTTTACGTGGGTATGAAAACATTCACTATAGGTACATTATTTTATTTCTGTAAATACAATATTTTATTGATGCTTTACTACAAGTAATTATTTAGACTTTTTAACCATCTTCAAAATAGGAGAAGGTTTTCTATTCATATTGCAAAGTTTCTTATTATCTCAGAAAAGAAATACCGGGTCAAACTCAGAGCCTGAGACCCCAAGGCCTTTGTGGTACAGAATCCTAATCTTAACTAATATTATAAATGCGAAATAAGTTTGTTTGTTACCTTTCCACGCCTAAACCACTGCGCCGATCATCCTGAAATTTTTCATATATACGTTTGAAACAATAACGTTGTTATGATAATAGATGGCGCCACGTGTCAATTGAACTTTGTCACGTTATTTAATTCTGAGGCGGTACGAAGTTCGCCAGCTCAGCTAGTTTACCTATAATTATGCGAATTTTAACAATTTCAAAAGTGCTTGAAATTGTTAAAATACTGCCTTGAAAATTGTAGTATCGAGTTGTCCTTTACCAAAATAATTTGATGATGATTTTTCTCATTTACTCACTTAACCTGTTTGTTTTCGAGAAGGTTGTCAATGGGCATGCATTTAAAATGCATTACGAAGAATGTTCCGAACTGATTAATATAGCATAAGCATAGCAGCTGATTAGTATAGATTATCAATTCACGAGCGCTCATCATGTGATTCTTATAACATTGTAATACGGTTTAAATTGGAATGACTGACGCGCGTTCGCGAAATCCAACATCTCGTTCATAAACGACCAATACAAGACGATCTCAGCACGCCATTTTCCTCAATTTTCCTCAGTATTTAATTATATCTGGTGGGAGATAACAATATTGTATATCTATATCTATAATGAATGGTACAGCAATGGTGAGAGTATTTTTTGTATTAATTTCCATCTAGTCTAAAGAAAATGGTTGCCATTTGAAATGAAACTGAAAAAAAAAAAACACATTTTAGTCGACGATTTGTTATATTTTTTGTACGATGATTGTAATAAATTGACTTGGAGAAATGAATATTGCTTTGAGTATTATAATTCCGATAATGCTTATCAAAGTCTCAAAGTGAAAATGAAAAATGCCGAAGCATTCCTTATGTAACTGATATGATGTTGATCCTCGATGTATTTCTTTCCATTCTTCATCTGCTCTATTTATTAGTAAAAAATCTTGTGCGTATTGACTCGACCAAGTTAATAAGATAACTATCTAATAACCGGTGTGGTCGCTTTGGTCTTGGTGTGACTGTGGCGGCATCTATATCGCTACATGCGAACTACGTGTCAAATTGACGTCACGTAAAACCCTGCATCGCGCAAGCAGAGTTTACCGCGCAACTAGCATAGTATTCAACGTCCCGACATCAATCGTCCGGCAGTAGTCAGTAGTCCATCAGACACGACACACAAAACAAAAAAACAAAAAGAACACCTGGAAAAACATTGTCAAATTTTTAAACTGCTATTAGTTGAATACGAGGCTTTTGGCAACTTTGTATGTGTATTTTTTTTTTGTAATGTGCGTTTTATTCTTCCAGAATAAAAACTTTTAACTTCATTTCTTTCTTTATTAGTCGTGACGTCATTCACAAATATTTTGATCGCGGGGAAGATGCGGCGAGTTTGGGTAGGTCGCATGTCATCCAGTTGACTAAAAAATATTTAAATGCATCATTTCTATAGTACATTTGCTAACTACGTACGTAAACAACGAACGAATATTGTTGTAATCACAATTAATTAATATGTGTTAATGTAAGATAAAATGTATATATGTGGAGTTGTGTTATATTTGTATATTACAGATCATATATTTGGATGTTGGTTGTATATTTTGTTTTAATGTATTTTCATTAAATGTATACCTATTATGATAATTTTTGTTGTTTATTTAGACCTGCAAATCCGTCATTTAGGGTCACACATTTCAGGATCAAGGCCTTCCGGGTACCCGTCGACTTGACTCAGTGTCCTGTTAGGAACGTGGAAAATATAGCATTCATACATTTCGTATGAATATACATTACATTAATGATTTTTTTCACACGTGCCCGTGCCCACATATACAATATGTAACAAAAACCCTGTCCGATCCTTAAGAGTATTATTCGGCATCGTACTGCGAACACATATACGTAACCATTTAATGGATTTGAAATTATTATTTTTCCCCAGTGAAAATAATTAAAATAAAATAAAAAATAAAAACTGATCAAAGGCAACACTGATCGCTCGACAGAGTTCACCTACAGTTTTGTGTCAAAGAAGCCGCCTGAGCGAGACGGTTTGTATGATCCTTTGTCATGAACCTGCTTTGTCGCGTGCCGCCAAACAAACTTATCGAAAGAAACCGACGATACGTCATACCTTGACCTTATGGCTACGCGTAAAAGTATCAGCTGATATTGTTTTGTAGGCATAGTGATCCGGATTTCAGACCTAATTCTGTTTATCAAGAAACAATTAATTGAAATAAATGTAGCCCTAATAAGGGTTTTTTTTAATGTGATGTGTGGCAATGTACATACCGACTACAGGTATCAGTTCATTAAAACATTCACTTGTTGTTGTTGCACACTTCGGCGATTGTGCTCCACATGTCCACCTCCAACACTAATACACATTAGACACCTTTTCACTAAATTTGCAGGGCACTTGTGATTTGTGACTTGTGTCCGATTTGCGTGGGGTCGGCGGCAAACATATCCAACACTTGTTCCTCGATTTCAACGTTGCGCTCTCGTGGTCTTCCAGCATCAGCGGCCTGTGACTCGTGCTCATGACATGAACACTGCCTGTGGTGTACACACGGTTATGCAGGCGTTGGAACACACGCTCTGACGGACGGCGACAGTACTGTCACAAGCGCACCTCATACGTTCTACGGTCTTGCCTAAGTACATCAACACATTAAAAAAATCCTGATTGGAATACGACATTATTCGCGAAACTTTAGCGGCACGTGATACGTACGGACGTCCGATCGAAAGCTATCTCCACGAAAGACTAGCAAGTTGGTAACAAATAGCGCGCCGGTAGGTAACCAGTCGGCGACATCAAAGAGTCGGCGACTCCGCGGCGACGGCCTACAACGCGGTAGTGTATGGCGGTGTTCTTTGAAATAAAAATAGGTAAAAATAAAAAGATTTTGCCGACGGGTGGAGTGTTGTCAACTTATGAAAATTTGCCATATTCAGTGTTAAATTTCGCATGGATTATAAAAGTAAAAAATCAATAACTTTTGGTTTTTATGAGTTACATTTTTATAACAATTTTTTATAGTACCTATGTTGAATCAGGAATACGCCTTTATTGGATCGGACAGGGTTTTTGTTACATATTGTATATCATCATCATCATCATTTCAGCCGAAAGACGTCCACTGCTGGACATAGGCCTCCCCCAAGCACCTCCACTTCGACCGGTTTTGTGCTTCTCGATATATAGATTCTACTACCTAATTGTATTTAAACCATGGTTTCAGAACTTGCTCTGTCTTACGAAGACATTGCTCGGTTATAATGAAAACCGGATACCCACTGACCTCTATTAAACAAGTGTATAATACGGGTCAATGCGGAAACCCAAATAGATAAATCACTGACTTAGTGCAAGGGAAGACGGAAGTAAAATATGACACATAAATAAAATCACAATTAAAATATGGTACCTAACACTAAGTAAGTAAGTATATGACACAAAAAATAGGAAATCAAGACCCCTGTAATATTCCCAAAGAAGAATCTCTCCGTCAGAGCAACCTTCTTGGTTCAACAAACTCCTTGATATACTCTTCTACCTCGGCCAGAAATTACAAACACCAATCTTTCACAACTTCAATAACTTGTCAAAATTGTACAGACGACATGCACAATATAAAATGCCCAAAATTAATTGTTTATAGTGTTAAAATGCAATGCATAGCAGTCGTGTTTGCCAGTGCAATAGCCCTTGCGGCCAGTAGCTCGGTCAACTATTGCGGCTCCAGAATGTGTGGCAATACTAACGCCCATACGTTCTGCCAGTTCCCTGTAAGTATTCTTCTATAACCTTCCTGCATATTATTGCTTCCGCAGTCAGGCTGTAACAATGAGCTGCGGGGGAATTGCATACCTAACACAACACCCTAACAGTACGAATGGCTTACATTTTGATAGTTCAACAACATTCATTGCGTTACTTACGATGTTGAGCAGACGAATTTTTCGAACATATAAAGCAACGGATTAGCAATAAAAATGATTCAGTTTGTGATTGATAGTGTGCGCACTAGGCAGCCAGTCGAACATTATGACGGTGTATGGGAGTCCGCGCACTAAGCAGTCACGAAGCGTCATTGTTCGACATTGGCTGCCGCAGCCAGGCTGCCTAGTGCGCGGAAGCCCTAAAGCCGAATTTACATTACGAAACTATTTGCGCAAACTTAGCTTATTAATGAATAGCTATGTTTGCGCAACTAGTTTCGTAATGTAAATTCGGCTTTAGGGTGCAGGTGTATATGTATAAGACAGCATTTGCAGCAGTTTCAAATAGCAATAGTGAGGCAATGTGGTGATTCCTGGATCCGCCTTTCTTTCTTGACCTTGCTTTACCTACTCCCTCTTATTCCTGACCCCAGCTAAGTCCTTTACGAGCTTAAATTCAAACCTACATAATTTCTAACTCTGCGAAATCGCACGCTTATACAGAAGGTTCGACAGTAATACCTAGCTACTTAAAACTGCCTTATTTGTAGTAAAACTGCGCATTGCTGCACACCCCCACCCTAATTCAAGTTAAACAAATATCAACTTTATTTCAATGATTATTAAGTTGATTTCATAGTGACTAGCACTATTGAAAAAGTTATAAAAATGTTTGTAGTTGTAACGTAAAGGAAACTTTATTGTGTAGGAATTAAAGTTTTTTTTTTCCATTAATTCATATTTGTTTACATTTTTGGCAAATAAATCGCGAACGCAGGATACGTACCCATATACTGCATATTGAACTGGCTCTCGTCTTCAACACTTCCAAACTTCTTGATGCCGTTTGGTCTTCATAAAACCGATGACCGTATTGTTCTTATACCTTGCTTTAATTTCTTATACAAACTTATCTTTCAATGTCCGTGACCACCGCAGGACCACCAACGCCAATCGCTTCCATATTTGGTGAATAATTAGTACTCAATTGGTACTAATTAGTACTCTAACAAAAAAATTGGTACCTTAATAGTTTTCGAGAAAATCGACTTTGAAGGTGGTCCTGCGGTGGTCACGCTCCCTTCAGCAGGACCACCATGAGCGCCGAAAAATGGGGCATGCTACAGCTATTCTAAGTATACAAATAATTTTAATTAATTGTATACAAATAATTTTAATTAATTGTATACAAATAATTTTAATTAATTGTATACTTAGAATAGCTGTAGCATGCCCCATTTTTCGGCGCTCATGGTGGTCCTGCTGAAGGGAGCGTGACCACCGCAGGACCACCTTCAAAGTCGATTTTCTCGAAAACTACTAAGGTACCAATTTTTTTGTTAGAGTACTAATTAGTACCAATTGAGTACTAATTATTCACCAAATATGGAAGCGATTGGCGTTGGTGGTCCTGCGGTGGTCACGGACATTATCTTTCAAGTATTTTTTAAACCACTCTAGGAAGGTCCTAGTCACGAGTGCGTGGGCTACATAAGCGCACCCCTCACTTTAGGAGAGAAGTCCCGAGTAATAGCGCGACTGAACAGGCGGCGAAACGAAGCTGCTGCTGGCAAAATGAGAGGCTTTCCCACCGCAGGAGACATGCTCAAATTGGTAGGTTACTGAAATTTACTGAAACTGAATGCAGTATATATTTCAAACTAGCAGCGCCCCGCGGTTTCACCCGTATAAGTGTCGATCCCGTGGGAATATCGGGATAAAAAGTATCCTATGTGTTATTCTGATGTATAAGCTATATTACTGTAAAGTTTCATAAAAATCCGCTCAGTAGTTTTTGCGTGAAGAAGTAACAAACATACAAACACTCACAAACTTTCGCCTTTACGAGTATAATATTGGTGTGACTTGATGTGATTGCCATAAAAGGCACTTTTGAACGTCAAAATTTTATAATAAAATGGAATTGATCCTAGTCGCCTTCCAAAAGGTTGTTTCGTATGGAGAAGAATGGGTAAGAAACTCCACCGTTACTCTTTTAAAATGTTTTAAAATACTTAGAGTACGAGTATACAAAATATTTCAATACGTCTACTCAATACGTCTAACCGCAACAAAGAGCTGGAAAACGTTCTGAAAGTGTGTTATGATTCGGTTACTATTCAGTGCAGAGTATTAGGCATGAAGATTCTGGCATTTACATACCAAAAAGACTTGTGTGACCCGAACAAGCGCCTTACCTACATTGTGCAAATTGTAATTTGTGCAAGTAAAAGTTTTGGAAGCTATTCGTTTTCATAAAATCCTTAAGCCTCGTTATCAATGAGCTCCTTCTGAGGAAGGGGGGGAATAACTAACCACATAATAAGACTGTGGGAGTCTTTTTGTATGGCATGTAAAGACCCTGGAGCTGCTACGTTTTTGCATCATCCCGGCAGAAAGAAAGGTTTATAATATAAATATAGCATAGTGGACCTAGCAAGTTCCTTACTATGAATTTAAGTATTAAGGTATGAAGTCGTCAATTAATAGTAATAGTAATTTTTCCAAACTTCAGTACACGTTTAATCAATGCGGTTTCGACCCCTGAACTAGGACATTCATCTAGGTCGTTTTAGGAATTACGGTTGTGTTTATAGAGACTTTTTTCCGACAGCGTTGGGTTGAGGAGTTGGCTCGTGAGGCCCAGCGTTGGGCAGATCAGTGTCGGCCGCCGCGGACACTTGAAGAACACGACGCATGCCGCGATCTTTGTACGTTTGTATTGATAAATTATTGTATTTTTTTTGATCGCTCTAATATGTAGGTATGATGTTATCGTATTGATCAGCCGACACAGACGTCGATTGTCTTTGTCATTGTAGCTTTATTGAAATACAAGGCGTGCGCCCGAAGGTATTTCCCATTGGCCGAAATTACGAACTTCCATACAAACTTTTAACCCTTATCTAGCCTTTTTCGGGGCTAATCATAAATCCTTCCTTAGTGCTCATTTTCGTTATTTATGGAACTCTTATGCAAATTTTCTTGCTTCTAGACAGCGGTTGAGGCTGTGCGTTGTTTAAGTGAGAAAAACACGTCGTTTCTTTTAAATCGGCTTTGGCATTGTATTAAAATGGCATCTTTAATACAATGCCAGATCCGATTCTATACAAAGCCCAACGGTTTTTAAAACTTCAAGTGCCATATTAACGGCTGAGCACTGTAAACCTGGACTTAAAAACAATATAAGTCTCAAGTCGCCAATCCGTCTTGGGTAACCGTGGTGATCGATGCTCATGCCTACCCATTATTATTACTTGAACTCCTCCACCAGATTCGCTAACAGTGGGCCAGTGCGTCGCCTCCGTGGTGGGGGAGGCGCCTGGTCTCCGCGTTGAGTCCATGGTCGACATCTGGTACATGCAGAGTATGTCGTATAAGGGCAATATCACATTCTACGTGCCGTGAGTATACCTATTTATGTACCTGCTTGCACTCAGCCTATCGCAGTTCTCTGAGGTTTCACCCAACCGCAACACCCAGCCCTCCGCTTTCCGCATCCAGTCTGTCCCAGCCACCTTTTTAAGGCCGTCGGTCCATCCTAGCTGGGGGATCCCAGCACTTGCCGATAAGCGTTAGACTCATCTGCTCGTACTTAAAGCATGACGTTATTTTTTGTATAGTAAAAACCTGCAAAAAATGAGAGAGAGAAACCTTAACGAAAGGTTAAGTGGCGACCGTGTACCAGAAGGCGCAGCGTTATCAGGTCACCGTTGATGGCGAGAAGCACGAGACCGGTCTGCTGGACAAAGGCCTCCTCCTTTGTCCAGCAGTGGACGTGTTTCTTTTTTAACCTGAAAGTAGCGGTAGCAGCATGGGGCAAGACTAGCGATATATTTAACCTTGCCAGTTTTCATTAGGTACTTCGTCTTATAGGTTTCCATAATACATGGTGGCCCAAAAGTCGTGGATCAAACGAAACAGGGTGATAGTTGGGGTTATTTGTAGTAAAAAAAAAAATTGTGCGAGAGCCCTAACTTGATCTCTTTACGAGTGTCATAAACGGTTGAGTTTAATTGATTTTCCTGTCGAATGTATGAGTTGTGCTGATATTGTTGTAATGACCACGGCCACAGGCGTGCCCTTGATAGTTTGTACTCGGACATTGTGGCTGCCCTTCGCGATGCGTCTTTGGTGGGTCGAGGATGCACGAAGGCGGGTGAGAGTGGTCTGCGAGTAGTGGGGTGGAACGAGCATGTCAGAGAGGCTCACGGGGAGGCTCGGCTTAGGTTTACGGAGTGGGTTGCATGTGGTAAGCCTGGGTCCGGTATCATGTACACTGAAATGTGTGAGAGCAGAAGGGTGTTCAAGTCACGATTGAAGGCTTGCCAAGATCGTCAGGATCAGATTCGTATGGACACCCTTGCTGTGAAGCATTCCAAGGGTGACTTTCGTGGTTTCTGGAAAAGCACAAGCAAGGCTAATGTTAGGTCGGGTCTTCCTGTGAGCATCGATGGAGTGAGTGACCATGAGGACATTGCAGATGTCTTTAGGGCCCATTTTTCTATACACTCCCCTCTGGGGCCTGCGGGTAGGGTTTTCAATGCTGAGATGCCGAACGAGGTAGTCGGGGTAAGGTTTATTGCGAGAGACGTGGATAAAATTATTAAGAATACGTCGAGAGGCAAATCCCCGGGGCACGACGGCCTCAGCATTGAACACCTGCAATATGGTGGCCCGCATATCTCCAGGGTCTTAGCGATGTTCTTCTCACTGTGCGTGAGCCACTCTTACCTGCCGGGAGATCTTATGAAGTCTGTGGTGGTGCCTGTGGTGAAAAATAAAACCGGTGACCTTGCCGATAAAACAAACTACAGGCCTATTTCACTGGCCACCATCATAGCCAAAGTTTTTGACGGTCTGCTTAACACACAGTTGAATATATATGTAAGTCTGCACGATAACCAGTTTGGTTTCAGACCTCAATTGTCTACTGAAAGTGCTATATTGTGTCTTAAGCATACCGTCAGATACTACACGGATCGTAGGACCCCTGTATACGCGTGTTTCCTCGACTTGTCTAAGGCCTTCGACCTGGTGGCGTATGATATCCTTTGGGATAAACTGAACAGTATTAACTTGCCGCGTGAACTTGTGACTATCTTCAAGTATTGGTATACGCATCAGGTCAACAGCGTCAGATGGGCGGGGGCAATGTCGGAGCCATATCAGCTGGAGTGTGGAGTAAGGCAGGGCGGATTGACCTCACCAACCCTTTTCAACCTCTACATGGATGCGCTGATCGTCGCGCTCAGCAGTCGGCATGTGGGTTGCCATATTCATGGCGTTTGCGTCAACAATCTAAGTTATGCTGATGACATGGTGCTGCTGAGCGCGTCGGTCTGTGGTTTGAGGACCCTGATACAGGTCTGTGAGGAGTACGCAGGTAGGCATGGGCTAAAATATAATGTTAGCAAGAGTCAATGCATGGTTTTTGGAGCCGGGGGTGCCAAGTGCCTGGAGAATGTACCACCGGTTTTTCTCAATGGTGTTCCCCTAGACAGAGTGGACCAATTTAAATATCTGGGGCACTTGGTCACGGCTGACCTCAGGGATCATGCTGACATCGAGCGGGAGCGGAGGGCTTTATCGAAAAGAGCGAATATGCTGTCCCGCAGGTTTGCACGTTGCTCTAACCAAGTTAAGATCACCCTTTTTAAGGCATATTGCACCTCACTGTACACGTGCAGCCTGTGGGCTCGCTACACACAAGCGAGCTACAGCGCCCTCCGCGTCCAGTATAATAACGCGTTCAGGGCGGTGTTGGGGCTGCCCCGTTTCTGCAGCGCCTCGGGCATGTTTGCGGATGCGCGCACCGACTGTTTTCACGCCACCATGCGCAAGCGGTGCGCGTCCTTAGTGCGCAGGGTGCGGGCCAGCTCCAATACTGTCCTGGTGATGATAGCTGAGCGATTTGACTGCCCCTTCATTAGGAAATGCTGTAGCAGACATTTATAGATATTGCACTTGGGTTTTTATTGGATCTTGACATATATTTAGAGTGACTTCTTTTTAGGGGGATTTTGACCATGACATTTTTGAATCTTTTAATTTTCGTGTATTTTAATTGCTTTGACATTTTATTTTAATTTTAATTCTGTGGCCTTTTAAAATTTTTATAAAATTTTTATTTTTGTATTCTTTAATTTGTTTTATTTTTATGCATTGAGATTGTGTTCAGAGGGTTTTTATTTTTATTTGGAGAAATTTTTATGCTGTGGCAGTAGGCATGGTGATATGTTTTATGTTATGTAATATGGGTCTTGCCTGAATTAAATGAATTTTATTTTTATTATTTTATTTATTTAAAAGTTATGAACATTTGAGTGTTTACAGTAAGGTTCTAATGTTAGAAATAATTTTTTTTGAGCCTTAAAATATATTAAAAAAGTGCCAATACTGATAAATCATGGTACCCACTGTCATAAAAGCACTGTTGTAGTGATGATACTTTAAAAAAAAAAATTTTGTTAATTTTTTATTTTTTTTGTTTTTTTTTTAATTTTTTTTTTACTGTAAATAACCTCAACTATCGCCCTGTTTCGTTTGATCCACGACTTTTGGGCCACCCTGTATATGTACCCTTTGTTGGTCAGGCTGCACCACCACAGTTCTTTTTTTGCAGACCAAGTCATAATAGCAGTTTTTACGGTGACTTCGGACAAATAATGTGGGCGCAGAGTTATATGGTTGGGTGTGGACGCAGTCGGTTCATGGTAAGCCTGTCACTTTGAATTTGTATGAATATGTCTTGGTTCACCTCTCGTCCACGAGCTAGTCTTTAATTTTCAGCTTCACATTTCCTGTTCTAATGAAAGCCAGAGTTACCTTTTTGGTAGAAAGTATTTAGTTTTATCATTGTCGATAGACTCGCGTTTAATCAATATCACAACCATAATCCCAATCATTTCTCATCGGCAGAGTCTATCATAAAAAAAAAATA
This sequence comes from Hydraecia micacea, assembly GCA_914767645.1. Classification (NCBI taxonomy): domain Eukaryota; kingdom Metazoa; phylum Arthropoda; class Insecta; order Lepidoptera; family Noctuidae; genus Hydraecia; species Hydraecia micacea. The sequence continues at coordinate 3,364,426 of OU611783.1, read as the reverse complement.
TATTGAATGATGTACCGTGATTGATTAATTTACTTTCGTATCGTTATCAGATACCATGGCAAGGTCGCCTTCGAAGTGTGGAGCGCCTCGTATGTAACATAGCGCCCCTCGGCCCCCCACCGTCGCGGCCGCTCTGGACTCCAGCGGCCCCGACTGTGTTCTGTCCATCGCGCTCACAGCAAGATACGGTGATGCAAGCGCTGTGTGATTATCGTTAGTATCCGTTTGTGTTCATTTAAATAACTTTGATCCCAGTGAACAGAAACCAAGGACGAAGTTTTGTACCCAAAACTTTCCACATCTGCGTTGACTCAATAAAAGATGACCACGTGGAAATGAAATATGGACCCAATTTCGACAAGCGGTAAATTTGAGTTAATTGTCTAAAATTACACAGATGTCATAATTTCAGAATGGACCCCGAAAGAGATAACAGTCGTCGACCCCACGATGACGTTAGAAGACCATCTACTATTAGATACGGTCTTGGAAATAGAAAAAAATGAGACTCTGAACTATATAGGTAGTCTAGACGAGATTTACCTAACTAAGCTGACTATAGCAACGATGGTGAATACTATAACAACAGAAACAACATATTTCAATTCTATGCAAAAAAGAGATGTAGTAGAAGTTATCGAAGGTATAGTGCCACAATCAAATATCAGCGTCATCAGTAACACTATAGCCCCACCCGAAGCAATACCACCAACGATTACCGCGCTACCAACAGAACAAGAAACGACAACAGTAAGAGCTACAAAAGCAACAAAAATGAAAGTAAGTTTCATTGGAAGACCAAGATCATACAACATGGAAGATTTAACAGATTTAAATGATAGGATAGAAAGTAAGTTGACTTTTACAAGAATAATAGAATACCTACTACGACAAATACTTAAATGAGATCGTATGTTTGCAGATAACACACCTAATGAAGAATTACTAAAGGGAGAAAAGGATTTCTATGTAGAATACGAGTTCGTAGAGCCAGTCGACGATAATACTACATCGACTTCAATAGATATAACAAGTACTTCAGATGCTTCAGGGATAGTCAACAGTGTGTATACAAATTATAAACATGTGGATTTGAAAACTAATGGTATATTTACTGATCTTGAAAATAACGTGTTGCAGTATTAATCAATCAAGATGTTTTAAGAGATGTTGTGACAAGATTATATGAAAACTCAAGTATGCTGTACGAAGGACCATTACATAACTTTATTGACAACGCTTTAGACCAGCCTGGAGTATTAAGTCTGAATGATAGTAATGTTGCTGTCGTTACCGGTAGTACACTGGAATTTGGGAATGCATCGGTGAAGGATAATATTGATGAATATCTTTCGGATCGTAAGTTATTTCGATGGAGGAAACTAGGATTATAACTGAGGATTTATTAAAGTTGGACATTATGGGGTTTATTTACAAACGATGATTGATGAATGAATGATTTAAGTGACGTTCAAACGTCAAAAATTTATGGTTAAAACAGTCGCTAATCACTACTTAACTTTAAGCGACGTTTATGAATAAAGGGGAATATATTTTGACGATAATTTATGCCCGCATTCTATCGAAACTTTGAAGCATTGAGATTATAGTTAAATATTGGCGATTTAAAAACTTTTTGCTAAGTATCAGATGCCTCCGGTATGGTTTAAAAATTGAATTGATTTACTGATTAACCGTTGTCTTGTCCACAGCTGAAACAGTTCGTGAACTACAAGAGGCCTTGGACCGTATAGAATCTGATATGGCACCAAAAAGGGGCAAGGTATGACTCTTACATTAGATAGTTTAAAAATCGTCGGTAGAAGTTATATCTCTTTGTATGTTCCGAATTATCTTGGACACATTCTCTTAACTTTGAAAGGAGACGGGGATTTCTGGGCCTGATTGTAATAAGTTGAGGTATGGCTTAAAAAAAAGGTTATATTTTTCTATTTCAAAGTGTGAAAAATCAACTCAATTTACAATCTGGAAAATGAGATATCCAATAATTAAGTTGGGGTTACGAAGTAATTGGAATATCGATTCAATTATAATCGATTACCGTTACAGAGTTCATACTATTTAGGAAAATGCTTTCACCAGATGATTAATTCAATTAAAATAATTAAATCTCTTACAATTAAAGTATTAAGAGTTTAAACTAATTAAATATCTACATAAATAAGATTCACGTTTACTAATCGATTATTGTATTTTTAACCTGTGCTAACTCCATAGAGTACTTTTTGATAGACTGCTAATTCTGACTCAATCAAAAAGTACTCTGTGCTCTGACTTGACATGCATGACATGACATCGACACTCGTTTCTCAATGAAACAGAAAAATAAATCTTGGAGAAATAATAGAAAAGTACCCTAGAGTATATTTTCATAGATGAGTTCTTTCAGGAGGAAATGCGGTCGGAGAGACTTTTGAAAAAGCCTTAGTAATCGTCTAGTGCGTGTGCGTTTTGACTGTGTTTCCTCCCATACTTTTATTGATATTTTCCTCGACCCCTGCTTTCCTACGGAATTCTAATCTTCCTTCTTGTACGACCCTTGCCTTGCTTACTATACCGGACACGGAGAACCCCGCATAAACGTTGAACTTGGACTTGTTATTTTGGATTCTACGAACGACCTACCGATTGGATATTGATTGACACATGGATCGTTGTGTAAATTGTGGCAACCATTTTTTTTTAAACCATTTATTTTGACACCGCACACGATCAGTTTGAAAAAAAAATGGGCCCCCCACAATCCTATGGCGACCAAAAGCCGCCATTTTTTTCAATTTTAATGTAGCCAGCGACACTCACATGGTTAAGACGAATCGATTGACGTAAGAATCATCAAAATCGGCTTACGCGTTTGGTCTCTAGAACGCTACAGAGGAACAAACATAAATACATACAAATATAAATACGTCATACTGATAAACCCATTACCCTACTTCGGCAGTCGGGTAAAAATTGACAATCGCACTTCAAAAATCGACTGTTAAGTACAGATTATTACGTAACCTCACTTTTCCTAAATCTCTTTTACCTCGGCTCTCAGATTGCCAAAATCTGCAAAATTTTCAGTGATTGTTTTTTAATGTAGTAGCTATCAATTGACACCAATTTCATCTTTTTACATCCAGGCCCAAAATTGTATGAAAGCGTATCCGTCTCCTTTTCATTATTTCGCGCGGGTATCAATGGCACGCAAAGAGAATCTTGAAGTAGACACGAGACAGGTATACATCGTTCTTTGGTAGTTAATATTATTTTTTAAACGTCTGACATATCGAAGGCGACCTTTGGAAGGCATACGAGGCGCCGAAGCCAACGCGCAGAGGCCCGTTAGATGCTTTTAATGAAAGGAGGCACTAACCGACGATTATCCCTGTACGCATTATGCAAGTGCACCCAAGGACAACCCCCGGTTGGTGTACGACTATTGCAAGATATGGAAACAAATATTAAGACTATGGGTTTGGGTAGCTAAAGTGAACTGGTTTTCTAGGACTATGGGCTGCGTGACCAATGTTTTATATAAAATACACAGATTAAATGGCAGAGGGTGACTTGCACACTTAATAATGGGCCCCCCGGAAACTGTCGCTAGCACATAGTGACGTAACAACAAGGGGGCAACATGTCCTGAGGTGCTTGAGGAGTGGAGAGGTATTCCACAGCATTCAGAACAATCCCAGAGCCCGGAAGATGATCAAGATCCCTACGGGCACTTACTGGAATACTCGTACTTCCTTTCCCCGAGCACGTTTGCTCTTGCGAATCTCCACTCAAGCCGGCCAATAAAGGCAAGAAAGAGGTGGGAGCTCTGTTTCCCGTTAGTGTTCACTCCAGCCGGCCAATAAAGGCAAGCCAGAGGTGAGGAACAAGACTACTCCGGGGAGATAGGGTCCGTGGGGTCGCCACTGCCCAACAGCTCGCCATGCTTGCCCTGCGGGTTTCTGTATCTCTTTTGGTCTGGCAAGGTAAACTCTACCGGCATAGTCCGAACGTTCAGAGCGCGCAAGCCCCACCACGTCGTCAACGTAGGGATACGGTGATGGGGGTTATTATTATTAAAAACTTATGTTGTCCCACTGCAGGGCAAAAGCTTTCCTACTCTCTTTCCACTTCTCTCTAATTAAACTTTTCAGGACCCGTATTTGTTCATAATTAAAATTGACAGGCCTGATGGTCTAGTGGTTAGTGACCCTGACTGCTATGCCGGAGGTCGTGGGTTCGATTCCCACCCAGGACAAATGTTTGTGTGATGAGCACGATCATTTGTTCTGTGTCTGGTTGTAATTTATCTATAATATGTATGTATTTAGAAATATATAAGTATGTTTATCAGTTGTCTAGTACCCATAACACAAGCTCTGCTTAGCTTGGGACTAGATGGCGTTGTGTGATAGTTGTGGAATATTATTATATTATTATTATATTATTAAAATGTAGCCATGAATAAAAAATAAATGTTTCCATAGGTTCGAAGAGAATTAAGAGATCCCTCAGAAGAAACAGAGTCAACCACATTCGACAGGCCACAGCTCGAAGCACTCCACAACGCGGAGGTAGAAAGAAACAAATCATTCGAAAGAGGTCCAATGTATAACATGGTACTAAAATATATGCCGTATTTAAAACAGTATGAAGGTGCAATACTTCCAAAGTCTGATGACGCTTCTAGTTCAAGTTTATCAAGTCGTGTGTCCGTCCCGTCTATAATTATTGTGTTAGTTTTTACTTCTTGTTTTGTAATTGTTTAGGTGTATTTTAGATGTATTTATGTAACTGTTTCGATTGTCTTGTTAAAGTTTTTGATTTAGTCTTCGGTTTGCGTTTTATTTATTGAGCGCGTTGAACATACAGGAGTGACGTCACGTTAACCCTCGCATTTGGGTTCCTTGAATTGTGGCTGTAGTTTGACACGCTTATTGCAAACCACACTGTCAGGTAAACTAAAAGTACCTCGAAGCATAAAAAGACATCCAGACACATATACAGGATGGTAGAGACGTCGACGCGCAACTTGTACATGTACCGGCGCCAGCACATCAAGCTACCTGAAACTGTCAAATTTTCCAAATCAACTTTGAACTTTATGCTTTAGCAATAAAGTTGAAAATCTATTAAATAAATTTGACAGATTGTAGTAGCTTGATGTGCTGGCGTCTGTACATGGATTCAGTGATTCAGTACATGATTCTGAATCCCCATGGCAAGTGATGATAGTTTTCGTCGGTAATTAAAAAAAATCTGCTGTCACCTGCAAAAGTGCAATACCTACGCCTTCAAAATTTATAGGAAAGCTATATTTTTTTTAATAACCGACGAAAAATTTCATCGTAATAGGGTAAAACGTAAATCCAGTCATCATATTACTAAGGGTTGAATAATTCGAAATTTTATTAACGTAATTACAAAACTACCCTACCAGCAATTACTTTTTCCAATATTATTTCAGTTACCTATCATTGAAACTAGGACCAACCAACGAAGCTTATAAATAAATTCTAGAAATCCTTTAATTATGTTCCAATAAGACTGGGTCAGAGTAAAATTCCACATTACTGTATACATCACGACAAAGGATTTGGAGCATTAATGAAACCTTAATGGTAAATGAGCGTCGGTCTCGATCGCCGGTCATCGGCCGCAGTCGAGTCGTGGTCACCTCCCGACGTGGTCGTAGTCCGTCGTAGGCGCGTAGCCGCGTAGCACGTCTACGAATTGACGTAGCGGTTTCATGTAGCTGCGTTTTTTACGCAGTGATTTGTTTTTGTGCTGAATGAAAAGTATTTAGGTGTGTGTTCAATGTTTTTGTAGTCGTGTTTGTAATTATAATAGTGTCCTTTTTCATAGAGTTACGTACGGTGTGTAAACAATATACTCACCATTTTACAAAAAAATATTGTATAATCTTCCATAAACTAAATAAACTCCATTTCACCAACAATAGCCGTAACTAAAACAAAACACCATCTAACTTCTTCACCAACAAAACAAAAAAAAACCACTTTCGAATTTGGAGAACCATCGGACATCTACGGCATACAAAAAAGAAAACAAAACACGTCCGAATTTTGGATCCTATTGGACCTCTACGGCCTCAAGCTGTTTTTCCAAAATACTATGACGAATGACACGAAGGCTGGCTCGGAACCTCGAGAGTCCACGGCAAGAGCCTCGTGGTCTCGAAGACCGGATAATGTCAAGTTTGAGTTCGGGTTTGGAGTACCACTGGGGGCTATGTCTGCTCATCCTGCTTTCCATTCGGCTTGGGATCTTGGTTGGTAAGTTGTTTGAGAAGCTGATAACTTTTGTTTTATAGTAACTCGCGTTTGACTCACCTCACCTTATTTTGAATGATATAATACAGGCGACGATGGTGCACCCTTGCGTAAGTAAGAAACCTTGACTTGGTCCCTAGGTTTGACACATTTCCAGAATAGGCTGTTTTATAATTTCTCTTGTATCGTGAATGCAACATTTGTCCGTGCGGGTATCGAACCCGAGACACTTAAGCCGGCAAACAATGGCTCAGCCACTGCGTGAACAGTGACGTCAAAATGATGACGACATCTAAAAATGGTGACGAAATAAAAAATACCAAGCGTGGGTGTTCTCTACTTTTGATCACATACATGATATATTATCCATTATGATATTCTAGTACTAATACGTTTTCAGAATGACTCACAATTCCTATAGACCTGACTAAACAAATAGTATCAATTATACAGCGGTATAATTTAACCACATGATGGCAAAGGCATGAAAAATGGCTGGCACTGTAGCGTGTGTGACATTGTAAACAAATGACTATCTACAGCAATACTATACAGACACAGTGCATGGCTGATAGGAGCGTTGTACACGCAAACGATCGAGCCTTTTTTAAAGCTAATCTTTAAGGGGTCATGTGTAATAAGGTCCCATGTGAGGGCTGGGACAAGCAATCATTTTCAGTGTTTCGTGTTTATGTTACACTTTTTAAAGAGATAGAAATATTTGGGTATTTTCTCGTGGTTCTACTATTTTGTCCTACCGGTAGGTCCACGAGTATTTATAGCATTTGAAGGAAATTAGCTACACACTACTTCATATAGCCATAACTTTTTTTAAACTTGGAATACCAGTGATCAATATAATTTAATGCTTTGTATGTATCGTCAGTTGCATTATCTTCCCACGCATTGAACAAAGGATTTAAGTATCAGGGAAACCTTGGCTATAATTGCATTATAGTCTCGTTAAAACCGTTCAACTGAGCTTAATCGTGTGATATGACTGGCAGGCAAGGCAGTCACAGATTATGTTAACATGCGGCCTCAACTGCATACAATGCGAGATTTTAGCTGAGATATTCCTGTTATTATAACTAGCGAAGAGGTTAAAAATACGTTAGAGAATAATGTACGTTGTTATTAACTCGTTAATGTTTAGTTTACCGCGAGTATTGAAATGATTGACATCACGTTTGCACCTACTTGCTGACTTCCTGCTGCTGAAATATCTATATGAAGGAAGATCCTGCAGGCAGAAGTGACTGTTATATCTGTTTTTACTTCGTACAAAAACGATGGCTGTTGAGAGATGGTAGAAGAAGTGTGGGCAGACCAACAGCCAGATGGGTAGATGACATTCATAAGATCGTGGGTAAGACCTTGTTGAGACTCACACATACCAGGGGAGCATGGCACATAAGGGAGGAGGCCTGTACTCAGCGGTGTGGTAAACAAGGCTGTCGATGATGATGAAGACCAACCAACAAAGATACTCTTGTCAGGGTAGCACTATAGTTTTTGGAAGTCTTCGCTAGATACATTCTTTAAAGTTAAGGTTCGCGAGCACATTCGCAAGAAGCTGGCAGTATCATCACAACGGTAATATTTTCTCATTGTTTGTCTTATTTATTTTTAGTATATTCAATTATTCATGTATTTATGTATATTTATTTGGGCTTGTATTTATAATTATGTAACTAGCGGCCCGCCCCAGCTTCGCACGGGTGCAATTTTTTTTTTCGAATTTCCGATATTTTGTTTCATACAAACCTTGTCCTGGCAATAACGAACACAACAAAAAAATAATTACCCAATTTGGTGCAATCGTGTGGAAGTTTTGCGCGTACATACATTTCAGCGATTTATTTTTATTTATATAGATTAGGCATATATTATATTTATGGTTCCTAGCTCTTGTCCTATTTATATATTATTTAAGTTTAGCTAGTCAGCTGCTAAGATAGACGGGCTGACTGTTCAGGATCATCATCAACCGCCTGCCTTTTCCCGGATGCAGCTGAATACCACTAGTATTTTAGATGGAGAGACTGCCTGACTACCTGACTTCCACCAACCAGTTACTGGGTAATACGCCTTCGTAAGACTGGTTAGGTAGGTAACTTTTCAGGATGTGCTGGACTAATCGCAGTATTTTCATAGATGGTTTTTTATACACTAATTATTCGATGCTTTATCGTGTTCCTATCGTAAAAGTTAGCTATACAGTCACCCGATCGTTTTTCAGATTATCGTCAATTAAGTATGGTCTCTTTGTTTTGAAGTTCTTTAGCCAGTACTATTACTTAATACTCCTTCTTAGCATTACTGGCCATTAGGTATGCCCGTATGCCATACACCACACACATTCAGAAATAGTTTTGTTTTAGTATAATTACTGGCAAGTACACCTAGTGACCTCCTTTGAGTGCGGCCTGATCTTGCTCGCGATAAAGAAACCAACTATTACCTAGGGCAAGATTCACAGACCGCACATTGACTATTTGCTTTGCTAAGTAAAGTAAGCTTCGCATACGAATGAGAACATTATTCATACAGTTTTAATGATCATATTCGAATGAAACGCTTGCTCACATTTGCTTATAAGAATATAAACATTATTTTGATAAGAATAAGGTTCATATTCAAAGTCAGAAATCTGTGAATCTTGCCCTTACTGGCTGCTTTCTTATTATTATAGTTCGTGCGAGACAGAGGGCTTCTTGGAAAAAATATGTAATTTAAAAAGTATGAACAAGTCGACACACTTTCGAGTTGAGTTAGGTACCTACTACTTTGTTTTACGATTCAGTGTAAAGCATTAAAACGTTGTTAGCATAAAATGACTGTCTTTCTGTCTGTATTTTTAAAGTGTTTTGCATGGGTGTTAAGTAAGTAAGCAGAGACCCATAGTATTTGTAAGTACGTCTTGGTTGGCTCTTCCCATGTGCTACCACATAATTTCGAATTTTACTGGAAATTAACGCATAAAATCAAGAAAAGAATAAACTTATAACCAAAAACGTGTTCGTATTCATCTTTAAGAGGAAACGCGGGTGTTCGTTTCGCCATAGAAACGCTTTCGCCTGTTTTCTTTCTGGTTAATGACCATAAAGCAATGATTTTTTACAGAATAATAAATATTAACTACTTGTATGTTCCTATGTTTTCCTTTTTGATGATACATTATTTTTATAAGCACTAGAACCCTCAAAAAATGGCAACAGAGGCCTGGTCTACAAATTTGACAACTATTAATGAAAAAAGAAAAACACAGGGACACATTATTTATCCTTCTTATTCAGTTTATGAAATTTCTTTTAAATTGGTCCAATATTGGAGGAGGAAATAGGCGAGAGCCAAACCTCGAATTACCACTTTTTAATTAGGATTTTTCAAAAGTCTCTCCGACCGCATTTCCTCTTAAATAGATTTTGTTTTCATATAAATTGTAACATAACACATCGTAATTAAATAGCCATAAGAAAATAGCCACAATTAAACTAACCAAGGTGATCATGATACCTTTGTTATTAACATAACTAACCACTTAAAGTTATATAAAAAAGTGAACAGCACTCGACAGAAAAGTCAGGTTACATAAACCGCAATCATGTTGTAGCACATTGCCTTTTTCCATAAGAACTTATTATAAAGACGCCAGCACATCAAGCTACCCGAAATTGTCAAATTTTGCCAATCAAGTTTGAACCTTATGCTTTAGTGATAAAGTTGAAAATCTATTAAAGAAATTTGACAGATTGTAGTAGCTTGATATGCTGGCGTTTGTACAGTTACGTACGAGCATAAATACTTTACACTTTTCTTGTGAAGTAGCGATTGCCACTTTTAGAAAATACCTAATTCATAAATTATACTAAGTACTAGTAAAATTATTAAAGTTCAGCCCACTTAGTACTACAATAAAGAAATAAACAACAGATTATAAATCTTCAACCATAACTCATTCGTATGCCATTATTACACCAACTAAGAAAGTACTAAAGAGTATATTTTTGGTCTCAAGGTGAGCCTCGTTTTTAGGCAGTGGTTCTGTTATTAATTCACACGAGATTCTACTCCATGATAAATGAGGGTCGAGGGCTAAGTTGACGTGTGGCGAGGTTCTAAAATTAAAGAGGAAGTTAGGGTGCCTTTCCAGAAAAGGATGCCGATGCGGATTTAACTGAAGGCTGGAGATTAGGATGTTGAACTAACTGAATAACTAACTAACCAGACAGCTGTGCTGCTGGGGAGTTTGTTGCGTCACTTCTTCTTCAAAGCGAAAGAACTAGGAAGTTTGAAGCGCAGGCGTTTTGAGGGACTGTTAAATTTCCCGCTAGTACCACCGGTGGTTCAGTTCGGTTGTACTAGTCGGAACAAAGGGTAATTTTGACGTTCGAGATGTGCTGATTCTCAACCTAATTTGAATAAATGACTTTTGATTTTGAAGACCTAAGATGTTCCTTTTTATACATGTTGTTCTTTGATGTCGCTAGATCTCGATCCTCTTTAGTCATTTAGGGGTGGTCCAAAGCTACGTTTGCGACCGAGGTTTCTTGTACTTTTTATTACCTACTGTAAGTATCTTCTTTTATGGCCGATTCCTATAATTTACGGACCGTTATTGGTTAAAATTAAGTATCTTGTATGTTTACCAGTAGTAATTCTACTACTAGCTTTGCATAGTAGATCCTCCCATATAGAAGTAGCTATCACAGGTACAATTAGCTTACGAATCTACTTGTATGTCCAGTTTGGCAATAAAAATGCTACCGATAAGGTATGCTACAGATAAGGATTTTGTCAAGGGAATGGAAAAAGCAGCACCATTAGAATATTTGATGCTTGTAGCAATAACTTCTAAGTCCAATCTTTTGGAGCTATATTTCCAGCAGATTTGGCAGTCATGAAAATGTCGTAGCTTTAGCCTAGCCTAGCTTCAGTCTAGCCTAGCTTCCATTGTGGTGGAACTCCACTCTAATTGGATTGGTCAACCTGTCAAATTGCATGAGTAATGTCATAATTCCTACCTAGTTACATATGCAGACTAATGGAAGAGCTGCTGTCTAGACCGATAGCTTTGCCCGTGGATAGGGAGGGCACCCGTTAAGTAATTAAATAGTCCTGTAAATGTGTGCGATCGCCTGTTTAGTTGTTAGTACTTTGTTTTAATTGAAGAATGGTGTTGTCTTTTGTTTGCTGTATGCACTTTGCTCTGTAGTTAACTCTACTAGTTGCAAAATACGGGAAGCCATTCTATGAATATAAGGACAATGTTGTTATGAGTCCGGTTGATGAAAACGGGAATCAGCTGTTAATAAAATAGGTTTCTACCTACTGATAATGATATCTTACAAAAGCGTAGGAGTCGTTTAACTTTTGGGAAAGATATACAAGTTGGAGACAATAATACTACAATAAATAAACTTCATACACCTCACGCCGTTCCAAGACTGCATACGAAAATTCAATTAAATATATGCAATAGTTTAGTCAGTACAGCTAGTCAAACATTCGCAGAACCCCAGAACCCATAGAAATTATCTATGGCAGAGCTCATAGTCGGCGTAGAGCATCGATCACTTTGTGATCGATGGCGTATAGGAACTTGTGGCTAAGGAGGAACTTGTGGCTAAGTAGTAACAGCCGCGCGGGTCGATCGATCAGTTTAAGCTACGCTTGCCGCGGTTGGTCCGTGGATGGGTGATCTTTACATATCAAGACCCCTCCGTGCCTCGGAAAGCACGTTAAGCCGTTGGTGCCGGCTGTCAATCGTGGACCTTTGGCAGTCGTTACGGGTCGTCAGAAATCCGAAAGTCTCTACGATACCCCTTGGTGAGAACCAAGGGGTATCGTATTATCCAGTAACTGGGTTGTGAAGGTCACATAGGCAGTCGCTTCATGTAAAATACTGGTACTGGTGGTATTCAGCTGCATCCGGTTAGACTGGAAGCCGACCCCAACATGGTTGGGAAAAGGCTAGGCAGATGATGAGAGCCCATAGTCGGCCCATCATTACATTTTTTTGTTTGAAAAATCACTGTTTTAATTTTGATGTTAGGATTTTTTTGAACGTTCCAAAATATGCTTATGCATTAGTGTGGCATTGCCAGTGTTTTCATTTATTGTCGTATTGTTGTCTCCACATTGTGTCAGATTAAAAAAAAAAACATTCATTGTGATTTATTCCCAATACAGACATTACTTGCTAAAAGGGAGGCTCCAATCACTAATTTTCTTGAAAAATAATTATTGTTAAAGAAATTAATGATTTTTTTTATGGCTAAAAAAGAATCGTCAAACGGACTAACTCTGTAAAAAGTAATGCGTGGTTAAAAAATAAAAATACGTACGCGTTGACTTGAGAACCTTCCCCTTTTTTTTCATTGGTTAAAAAGCGAAGAACAGAAGTCCAATTCTCGTAATTTAAAACGTTCAAAATCTAGTCGCAGTCTCATCTCGGCGACAAACAAATTTCAAAAACTTGTCAAAATGTCGGGAAATTAGAGGTATTTTTAACAGATTGAGACTGAGGTCAGACTGTGAACGTTTTTAAAATTACGAGAATTGTCCCTCAGAAGTTTTCCAAGTTGCTTAACACAACTGAATTAATTTGGTCGGACAAAGAAAAGTAGGTTTTAAGCGAAAAATTATTCAGTTGTTTCACAGTCTAAACTAAAAATATCATTTTTTCATCAATTAGGTACTTTAACACTCAACCAGTGACTCGTAGTCATAACGTATCACTGAAAATTACTCGCATGAATTTTTCACCCCCACACCTCCCAGTTGTAAAATACTTAATTACTTAAATGATACTTGACAAGACCACTCATATAGTATCATTTTCACGCAAACTTTTGCAATGTAAACGACCATAACCTAAATTAAAACGTACTTCATTTAACATTAAAGTTTAATGGCCCAACCATTCGTCATTTTGCACACTCTTCGGGAAAACCCACGCATGCCTAAAGTTCACACTACATCGCAAAAGTTATCATGCAAATATGGATTGTATATTCGAGCTATAAATGTCATATTGGTGTAACGGTGTAAGAAAGGATGCTACAACTTGTGATGCTCAGTAAATTGTTGCGTAGGTGCCATTTTGTGTTTAAATTATTGAGTTTATTATCCAATTGCTCTTGACACTTGTTAAGTGACACGTTACGGCTTCTGTTATAATCAAATTCAGGATTTGCTTGTTTATTCATTTGATGAATTATTTTGGTATTCAGTTACGAAGATATAAGGACTTTGAGTTGTGATGTAGGATCATCAACATCGTTATCAGCCTACAGCAGTCCACTGCTGGACATAGGCCTCTCCATTGCACGCCATTCAACTCGATTTTCGACAAATCTAATCCAGCTGTTAAATCACCCTATGTGTGGGATGTAGGATCATATTGTGGATAATTTCTATATATATAATAGATATTGAATAGAAATTGGATGAAGACTCAAGAGCGATGAGGAAAGATCCTAATCCATTAAAATTTAGGATAAATAATCAAAGTGAAAGATGCTAAAAGATATGAAGACGAATGGAGGCTAGACAAATTGTTTTAATTTGACGGAGAGATTCACGAGGAAGATTTTTGAAACATACTTTAAATTAAGCGATTTTTGGGGTTTACGAATCCTTATTAAATTAAATTAGACCATCAGGTCTGCTGCATCTTGTTTTCAGCAGTTTTAATCTAGACAAAAATATAGATGCTTAAAATTGTCTGTATCAAACAAATTCGGACCAGTTGTTTAATTTTTGCAAGTGTTTTTTTGGTACTCTGTTAGTAATATCCTACTATTAGGATTTGGCACAAGGGTAGTTGATAACCAGCACCCCATTTGCGAAACACACTATCGATCTCAATCTGAATCATTTTGAAGCATATTGCTAATCCATTGCTTCATATCTTCGAAAAATGTGTCTGCTCAACAACGTAAAAAACGCAATGAACGTTGTTGAACTGTCAAAATGAAAGCCATTACTGATAGTGTGTTACGCAATTACCCTGCTAGACTAACATAGTTTTTATCCCGGTAGTACGTCCCCGTGGGATAATTTCCAACCTCCACGGGGGCGAAGCCGCGGGGAAAAGGCCTAAAAGTTTACATCTTGTTATAAACATGAACATAATATCCTAAAGGACTTAAATGCACACCTCTACTTAACCCTCCCGCAATAAACGCATGATGCTACACATATCCGATGTCCTCAATCACAAGGCCCCGATACGTCTCCACATCGATTGCATTCCTAATGACTTCGGCCGGCGGTTGACCCCCCGGTGTCTAGTCAATGAACTTTGGCACACATCTAGCACAAAGCTGTCAAGTTTACCCCGGGGTAAACAGAAAGGTCAGTTACCTTGCAACGTTGTAACATTGTAGGCAGGTTAAAGTATAGACTTTGAAGTGGCGCTTGAAATCTTGAATAGAATTTTCGTGTGGGGTGGTGCACTAGATTTTGTTCATGGCTTTGCTTGCATTAGGGAACTATTTATTGCACTCCTGCATATTGCTAGTATTCCTGTTAACTGATCCAACTAAGATATATTCATATGTTAGGAGTGGTTTTGTCTTCGTTTATCGTGCAATAAGAAGAAACTATTTCTCTCTAAGATATACGGCGACCAAAGAGTTGGAACAACTGTCTGTGGGCCTTATTATAGAAAAAAAAAAACCCAGTCCGTGCATCATAATCTAAAAGAAAAGTTTGCTAGAATGTGTCAGGAGAAGGCTAAATCCCTTGTTTAACTTTTTACTAGGTCATAAGCAGCTCATAGTTGTCCAAATCTCATGCGTGGTTGTAGACTGTGGTTCTGGCATTCAACTATAGTTGCTTTCATCAACCCGTACTCTCAACCTCGTCTGCCGATTTTTCTCGACGTTTCTAATCCTTAATAATTCTAACCTTCGACACATTAAGCGCAAAGTTCAAAATAGCCACCACTAGCAACCACCCACCCATTATATTCTGGTAATTATAGTGCCTCCACTTTTGTGGTCATTACTAACACAAAGATTAAACGAGGTTCACCAAAAGTAGACCAGTCAAGGAACTCAAACAAACATAGATTTGTCATTGAGGAATATATTTGTGTGCCTTTGAATTCTTTATCTACTCGACATAGGGGTCGATTTCCTTGAAACACAATTTTCGAGGGCGGCAAAGTCAAGTTTGTGTGTTGAACGCATCGAATCTTGCGGTCAACTATGGTTCCGCAAACGGTTGCCATGACAACAGCCCAATAACAAACCTGTCAAATAGCACACGATTTTCCTACAAGCCGGTTCAACACAAGTAAAGACACACTTTTTCAACTAGTATACCCGTGAAAATTATGTTTTCGTGACCTCAGAGTGACCTCAATGTTGCTTTGAATATTCTTACATATGTACTTAGCAAAATATGCCCTAAGATCTTTGAGAAGAATGGATTTCGGATTCGGAGACTTCTTGATACCAAATGTTGGGGGTCTGCGACAGTACTTTCAATCGGATACATTTGGGTACGTGATATTGTCTTTCATTGGACATTGTTACGGTTTGTTTCATGTTTTTAGGTTAGCTCATTCTAGATGTGAGCAATTTAGGCTTCTTGTAGGTCGAGAAAGTTGAGCCCTTTTAACGTCAGAGTGCGACTTCATCGCTTGAATGTTCTTGAGAACGTTCAAGTAGGTTAGAGAACAATCTACATGGCAGTATTATCTTAATTACACAGAGTCCATTTCCAAGAAATCGTATATGTAGTGATCAGTAATATAAGTCAATGGTAGTGAATGACACTTGAGTAATCTATCTTCTATATCTATCTATATAAATAAAACACAGTCGGGTTAGTTACACCTTATAACTCAAGAATTACGGCTGGACCGATTTTTATAATCTTTGATTTGTTGGATTTGTCTCCGCCTCGAATAGTAGAATAACTATTAAAACATAGGAACATTTCACGAAAAAAAAAAGATAATTCATATTCTCATACATTTTTTATGGCTTTTTTGATGATATCTCGAGAACGGCTTGACTGATTTTGATGGCGGTACGAAGTTCGTCGGGTCAGCTAGTTAGCAATAAAGCCCGATTTACCTATACTGTGCGATTAAATACCAGTGGCATGCAATAAGTGGAAGCAACAATGCTAGTAGTACCGTCTAAACACTGCTTAGACGATGCAAGTCAGTTATTGCTTCAAATGCTTCAAGCTTTATTGTAAGAAAATTGCATCGTGTAAATGGGGCTTTTGGTCAGGTGTCTAAAAATATATATTGTTAAACAACTGCATTCAGTCAGAGTCTCAACCTGGAACCAGAGGGTATGTTTAGGGCTTCGGTTTGGATTAGGTTATGTGGCCAAGCGAATAAGGATATCCTGAAGAATCATTCTTCTAATTCCTCGTTTAACGACTGCAAAAAAATTGGGATAAGGGCCAGCCAGATAATGATGATCATGAAGAAGCATTCTTCGGTCAACGAAGTCCAACCCATCTTTTTGTAGGGCAAATATGAGATGCTCTCTTGCATCTCATGGCAATAAAACTGTTAAAAGACGGGCTACATTTTAATCCAACTAAGGGCGTATTCTACCAAACTTTTATATGTAGAACTAGCTTCTTCCCGCGACTTCGTCCGCGTGAAATTTCACCCCCCGCATTCACCCCCTTAGGGGGTGAATTTTGAAAAATCCTTTCTTAGTGCACCCCTAGACCTCATAAGGAACGTACGTGCCAAATTTGGAATCTCTAGACCCAGCGGTTTGGGCTGTGCGTTGATATGTCAGTCAGTCAGTTCTCCTTTTATATTATGTAGAATAAGTCTTATTCTGAAAATAAATTTGGAATTTTTGCCTTTATTTTGAAAAGATTCGACAGGTATTTTTTATTCGTCGAAAAAAATTGACGTCTGACAGTTTTTGTATGGAAGAACTGTCTAAAATTCAAAATTATTCCTCGTATAAAATTAAATTATCTGGCTTTGGAAATATCAGCCCTAAGTTAAAATCAACAACGTTAGTTTATAACAAACATTACTTGTAATACATTGTCCCACAAATATTAGCCAAGTAACGTTAATTTATAACTTACGCGATAACTATTTAACCAAGCGTGCTTTAATAAATTGTTATAAAATCAGGTCGACTTTGTTTTGTACAGGCTCCGAAGTGAACGTTGTGTTTTAAGGCAGGGATTCCATGAAGAAATAAGCTTTCCCATATCGACAGCTTCAAAGAGCAATTGCTTGTCAAATATACTTTGCACAAAATTCTATAAGAGCGGTGCTTTAACTGTGTCTACCAACTAGGGGTTGGGAAATCTGAACTGTCTCAGTCTCGGGACATGAGGCAACCCACGATCAAAGTCACGGGACGTCCCGGGACTTCGAGACTTCTCAGAATAATATTAAAATCGAGTTAATTTTGGGCCAGATGTGTGATTTGAAAGAATTTGTTAGTGACTTTTTTTAATAATGCCACCGGACAAGATGAACAGTCTCTCGTTTTCAACAGATGTCGGTTTTATTTTGTTCAAAGCTTTGTAAAGTAGGTCCAAACTTTCTGTACGTTTTCCGGTTGCTTACAAAAAAGTGGAACTCTATGTTGCTACTGATTTTTTATTGCAAGAATTTTAGGTACATTTCGGAAATGGAATGGAGGAATCGTCTGGTTCGTGGTGTACTGTAGACCTACTGTTGCTAGATTCGGCGTCCATTATTTCTAAATCTGGCGTTTGGATACGACCGAAGTGAAATTTTACTAAAAATTTAAAGTCAAAATATCCGTATTTTAGGACTGTACGCTGTAGTGGCCAGTGTCTCGAGTGTCGACCCTAAAGTTTTGGTACAACTAAATTTACAAAATGTCCCGGGGCTTCGAGACATGAGGCGTCCCGGGACACAAACCCTACTTGCAACATGCCTGGTTGTCAATTTTTATTCGTTATGCTCATCATGTGGATGGAAATCAAGCTTCTCTATTGGCCGTAGACATGCATTAGGTAGACCCATAGACAACAAACTAGGCACGTGGGTTGGTTGGTATCACGGAGTATAGAAGTTGGTATAGAGTCAGCCTCCTTGAAATGATGAAACTAACGTCACAAGCCTTGGGAGTGGCGGCTGATTTTTTAATAGATAACTTTTATCTAAAGAATAATTATGACAGTTTGACATATTTTCTATACAAAAGCTATCAAATCGCAATATTTATTCCTCAGATAAAAGTTATTTGACTATTGAAAAATCAGACCTTATGTATAAATAAAACAAGCTCGGGTTAGGCCGTTTACACACTATGCCGCAGCTTCAGTGGCACCGCTGCCACCGGGGCGCCGCGCACTGCTGCATCAGTTACCCTTGGATTTGTATGAGCCACACACGGCGCCGGATGAGACGTATCGAAAAAAAAAAACATGCAATCATCCGAACATAGTACCTCCTCCTTTTTGTTAATTCGGTAAAAACTCGCCGTCGCCACCGCGGCGCCGTGTGCAAGAGTTAATGCAAATCCAAGGCAAACAATACAGCGGCAACGCGGTTGCTAGGCGCCCGCGCCGGTCGGCTAGTTTTAAATAGATTGCAATTGACGTGCTTTTGAGAAGCTATTGCTTCTACCACGATGAAATTCAAAACAATTATTATTATGTTTCCAAAAGCGAATTAGTACCGTGATCATTTGGTAAACTTAGGCACTAATGACTTACGGACAAAGATAATGTAGTCGTCTTTGCTTAAGGATAAGGAACATAAAAACAAAATATCCTGAAATCGTACCAGGCATGGTAATTAATGCTTGTTACCTATTACTTAGATGGTTTCGTATTATAATTTTTTACTAAGAAATACGTTCGATATATCGATTTAGTGTCATCTTTGCGATTTTTTTTATCGAGCCAACTATTAGTAATTACGTTTCCGCCTTTAGTCAGCGCTTGACCGTATGTTCAATTTTGTTAAAATTATCTTTGTTTTGCGCAATATTTACAATAGTTGGAAATAAATAGCTTCAAAAAACTTAAAAACGGAAAAAACCTCGCCTTAACCAAGGCCGAGATAATTATAAACAATGTTGCGTTTATAACTGCACGCAGGTCATGTGTGTTGGCCTTAGCGTCAATTGACGATCAGCTCAATGTCACAATCATTTAATCAATTCCCACTGTCAGGTTTATTTTTATCCCAGAGTCGTCTTCAATCATTTTATTAAATTGTGAATCTGATGCAGTTCCTACATCACTAAATACCTAACTATGGTTAAACTCCTTCTCGATGGCGGCCAGGGTTAGTTTTTGCAAGCTGTTCCTTTTCACATGCTTGGGGAAGCCTTAGCTGGTGTCATTGTGGTTATATTGAAGACCACTTGGATTTTATAGTCCTACTTACCTGGTGGCTGCCTGAACTGTATTGCTTTTGTCCAATTTTGAATGGTCATAGTCTGAAGTTGATGTAGTCTGTAGCTAGTGTATTATAATGTAACCTGTATCTTATTATTTTCTTTCACAGTCCGTCATCCGGCTTCCACCAAATGGCCAGGATGATGGATCGAATGATGGTGGAAAGCTTCCAACCGTTCGGGTTCGCGCGGATGTCATCCAGTAGTAGCCAGGGCGGGGGTAACAAGGACAACTCAGATCCCCCTGTACCTCGTGATGGACTAAGGACACAGCAAAGCGAATTGAGGAGGGAGAGAGCTAAGGCCACACACGCCGCTACGGGGACACGGCATCCACCCACACAAAGTGAGTATTCAGCATCCTAATAGGGATGACGACGGGGTAAAGTAAACGAAATTCTATTTAGTCCGTCTGTTAGATTATCAAAAAATAATGGACATAATTTTTTTCTTGTGTCATTCAACCAAAAAATTACAAAGATAAAGCGTGTCAAAGTTTGGGAGTGGGGGCTCGTGACGTCACTTGTAGGTAAACATTGTACCAAAACCTGACGTCATGCGACATTTCAAATCAATATATCTCTGTAATGTTTTGATTATGTGAAAAAAGAAAAAAATACGTGCCCAATACTTTTTAATAATCTACTTGATAGACGAAGAAAAAAAAGTTAGTCGTCATCCCTATTGCACACATTATCAATCGGAATCTGAATCATTTTGAAGCAAGTTGCTAATCCATTGCTTCATAAGTTCGAAAAATGTTTCTGCTCAACATGTAAATAACGCAATGAACGTTGTGGAACTATCAAAACGAAACCGATTCCGATTGATAATGTGTTACGCAATTGCCCCGCAGTTCATAAATGGGTAGGTATGGGTTTCGGTAGAAAGAAATAGGTTTGCATCCTATTTGCGTAATACACTTTAAATCATAATCCAAGGATTTTGAAGGAAATTCCTAATCTATTGCTTCATAGATTAAAAAAAAAATATTTGCGACGTAAACAACGACGCAATGTACGTGACTGAACTGTCAACAGGAACGGAATTACGATCAATTGTAATTTTATGTGTGTTATTATTACCCCACAGTTTTATGTAAGAGCAGATAAAACATTCATAATTATGATTTTTTCCAATACTTGCAGTGCATCTTGTACTTTTGTCCTTATTTTCTTTGCATTCAGAAAGCTTAAAAGCCATTCCCTAAGTTAAGATGCACTAATAAGTAACCCAAAAGCCGCGAATATAACCTTAGAATATGCATTCATTTTCCTTAAAAGTCAAGAGAAAGGTTTAATTACAATTTACAAGCTAACACTACAATATATATATTCTATACAAGTATATTAATCTCTAACACACTAACCTAACTTAACCTAACGTAATTTACAATCTAAAATATATATATATTATATACAAGTGTATAATAAAAAAAGGAAAAAAAAGAAAAAGACAGGAGCTCATAAGGCATCAAAAAATTCGTCCGCATCGCTGTCAATGGGATAAGTGCATTAATTTTTACATCTATTAACAAATTTTTTGTTTCAGTTGTCCAACCGTCACCGGTACTGCACACGGTTGATAAGCCTCCCGATCAACAGAAGAACCCAGACCCAACCACAGAGAAATGGGCGGGGACGCTACGGCGCCGTGAGACCGTATTACCAGCAATAGGCAGGAAGGCTTCACTGGGCAGTGGTAGAATGCAGATCACCAGATCAGTCGACAGACTCTCTAGAACGGGGAAGACTCGACCCCTTATTCCTATAAAACCAAGATTTAGAAGAAAAGATGTGCCCAACGAAGGGGCTGATGTCACGATATTTGAGAAGGATGAAAAGGTGTTCGATGCCACAGGATACGAACTGCATTTGGTGGAGACTTTGGAAAGAGATATTTTGCAGAGGAACCCTGATGTTCGCTGGAAGGATGTCATAGGACTTGAAGATGCGAAGTCCGTTCTGCAGGAGGCGATGGTTCTGCCGCTGGTGATGCCTGATTACTTCAAGGTAAGGAGCATCTTAATAATGATATTACCCTTCTCAGATGACTGAGAAGGGTTCATTAGTAGTGGTCTAAATTGTAAATGTGATGCAATTTTACGAACTCAATATTTGGCATAGCTTTTATTGGTTTTGTTCAATAAACGTTATTAGCTAGGGAAACAATGGTCAAGTACTCATATAGATAACACGGAAGACGTAAATCTGTAGTCTAAACTTATGTACTAACTAGCTGTTACCCGCGACTTCGTCCGCGTGGGTATTTTTTCGTGGGACCCTATTTTTTTTTCTAACATTAAAGTAGCTTAAGTTACTCCTTATTACATCAGCTGCCAGTGAAAGTCCCGTCAAAATCAGTCCAGCCGTTTCAGAGATTAGCCGGAACAAACAGACAGAAAAAATGGTTAAAAATGTGATTTTGTTGTATATGTACCGAGTATACATCCATATGCATTTAGTAAAAAGCGGTTATTTTAATATTACAAATAGACACTCCAATTTTATTTATTTGTATAGAGTATAGATATCAAATGTTGAACAACGTTTATAAGCAATCGTAAAAAAATACATGCATATAAAAATCAATTGCCGTTGCTAGGGACCAAAGCACACACGAAATGGCTCGACCGATTTGAATATTTTTTTTGTTTTGTTCGCCTTAAAACTGGGGTGGGGGTGGTTTAGGAAAAAAATATTTTAAGAAAAACCCAAAAGAACCGCCGAAAAATTAAAAAAAAAAAAACAACAAAATATTGTATCGTTCTCATGTCGCGTCGTAAGAAGTTCAACGTGTCATACAGTCGTTCATAAAAAAAAAACCCTTTTAAAGCAAGAAACGATATTCAGTCAATGAGGAGAAGTAGGACATTTCGAGGACTTTTGTTGCCGATGTAAATCACCTACCCAATCTTGGTGTAGCCTAGTTTAAATTGACGATTTGCGTGAGGCGGCTAATGGTCAATGCTCATTTGTTTACCAGTTCTTGTAAAGTTTGTTCTTTAGGTTCGTGTCGGTCATGTCGGTGTCGGGTAATCGAATTATGGTTGGCTGTAAAATGTGAAGAGGTAAAGGTAGTTTGTAGAAATATTTATAGAGGTATTGTATTGGGTGTTGGGAAAGGAGTTTTAGCAGAGAGGCAATTCTCGTAATTTTAAGAACGTTCACAGTCTGGTCTCAATCTCAATCTGTCAAAAATACCTCAAGTTTCCCTACATTTTTGACAAGTTTTTGACTTTAATTGTCGCTGAGATGAGATTGCGACTAGATTTTGAACGTTTTTAATTACGGGAATTGTCCTCCAGGTCACAGTTATTTCAGCAGGTATATTAATACTTAACATAACACATAAGATCACGCGTGCAATCCCCGAAGGGCTGGGCAGAGATGTACCTGTAGTGCACCAATATTTCGCCAGTTATGTTGAAGTAACACGTTGCCCGAACTGGGAATCAAACCCAGGACCTCAACAACGACTCATATACCAAGATATTCATACTTCTCATCCCCAAATCGAATTCAAAGCTTGCAACTGAGACCCCCTCCCTGCATTTTTTTCCTTTTTATCAGAGATGGTGATTCTTTATTTACATTACAATCGAGATTATTAGCTAATATGTAATTTTAATATAAGTTGAAACTGCTAAGTAAAATCTCTACATTTGTTAGTCTGTTTTTACAAAAACAAACTCAAACTTTAATTGTTGCGTAATTAGCTATACCTATTAAAACGCTGCGGCTCGCGACGTACCCGGGTTTTGCGTGACTTCGCGCGTCCAGTGTCGCGCATAATATCAATAACACAGTATGTACTCTATGCTGGTTCAGGCCTTGAACCACTCCAACGTGACCATCGTCCAGCTGAATATCTGGGCTAGAAATTCGACCTGGATTTTTGAAGGTGTTTAAAATAATGTTGATTAATGAGTTTGTTTGTTCGGTTATCCAAGACACAAAGGGAATAGTTTTGTAACGATGATGCAACACAAACGAGTCTTCAAAGTTTATTTCTACAGTATTGTATGCTGGAATTCTGTTCTTGAGTATCATTTATGCTGAACCATAGTTGGTTTAACGTCATTTAGGAGTATATTTGGAAGTTTATTCACACAAAAATAATGTAATTAGAATGAGGTGAGGAGGATGCTTGTAGAAGTAATAGAAACATTTAAATTTAGTGTTCATACACACTAGCGGCCGCCGTGCCGTCGACAATCGTCGACGGCTGCAGTTACTTCAGCCGTTGACGCGTATCGCTCGTGTATATGAACACATTATTTATTGTTGCTGCAGGTGATTAACAGACAAAGTTGGTGAAAACTAAAAAAAAATATCTCCACAACATACCTCTAGGGTGTAAAAATAATAACAAAAAAAAAATCCAACATGGATAGACAGAAAACTAAACTATGTAAAAATAAAATTTATATAGATATATAAAATAGAAATAGGTACACAGGCTATAGATATACCCCCTTACTAATAAATGTTGTATAGCGTGTGTATAGTTACACAACGCTTTGTCTTCTTTCGAAAGTCAAATTACTGACGATTGAAAGAGAGAAATCGGTGTGTAACTATTCATCTGATATAATACGTTTATTAGTAAGGGGGATAGTAAAAAAGAAAGTACGTGCCGAAAAGTCTAGGGAGTCTAGTTTTCAAAATATTCATAATATTTCTGTAACATCACAGGGCATCCGTCGACCATGGAAGGGTATACTACTGACGGGTCCCCCAGGCACCGGGAAGACGTTGCTGGCCCGGGCCGTCGCGACTGAGTGTCGCACCACTTTCTTCAACGTATCGTCTGCCACCCTCACGTCCAAGTACAGAGGAGACTCCGAGAAACTTGTGCGACTGTTGTTCGATATGGTAAGTAGCAGTAGACTGCTAAGATAACTGTGTGGATATTACCATCGGTTTCGCATCTTGAGATTTTTTTTTTTGTATCAGCTTATGCCTGTGGCTTCGTCCGCGTGGAGGTTGGTTGGAATAAAAAACCTGTATATTATAAACCGTCTCCATAAATAAATACGTATACAAGGTGTAACCATGAATTCAGCACATGATTGTAAATAAAGTCTATTCAAACTTATGTTTCAAGAAAATATTATTTCAAGTTAAACAAATATCAACTTTATTTTAATGGTTATTAAGTTGATTTCAGAGTGACTAGCACCATTGATAAAATTATAAAAATGTTAGAAGTTCTAGCGTGAACTTTATTGTGTAGTATTAAAAGTTATTTTTCCATAAACTCATATTTGTTTACATTTTTGGCAAATAAATCGCGAATACAGTTTAGACCTTACGCAGGTGTCTTCAGAATCATGTAGTGAATCTATAGGTTGCGCGTCGATTTCATCCTGCCATCCTGTATAAACCGTCTCCATAAATAAATACGTATACACAAACCCCCTTACTAATAAACGTAACATATCAGATGAATAGTTACACACCGATTTGTCTCTTTCAGTCGTGAGTAATTTGACCTTCGAAAGAAGAAGACAAAGCGTTGTGTAACTATACGGACGCTATACAACGTTTAATAGTAAGGGTGTATACATATGCCAACTTTCATGGTAATCGGTCAAATGGTGGTGAGGACATGCAAGGCTATCAGACGATGTAATTTTCTATTCTTTAGCCTCATATATAGACCATCTCATAAACTGACTCCTTATTGCTTTAATTAAATTCCAGGCCGCATTCTACGCCCCGAGCACGATATTCCTAGACGAGGTTGATTCTCTATGCGCTGTCCGTGGTGCCGACTCGGAACACGAGGCCTCCCGCAGGTTCAAGGCCGAACTACTCATACAGATGGACGGACTAGGTGCTCCTTTGTAAGTCTTATTAAAGGTTGGGGTTAATGTTAATGGCTTTTTTTTTTTTTTTTGGATGGGAAATCATCTAATGACTCCTTCCGCTCTGGGTGGAGCGGAAGGGAGTGTCAAACTCTTACTGACTAAAACCCACCCGTGTTCCTTCCTTAGCCCTTTATGTTCCGGGGCAGCGGTAACCCTTTCGGACGATCCCGCTACCCCGGCAGGCTTTGGCCCTGGCGGGCCCCTTCCTTACTGCTGACATCTCTTTGAGGCGCGCGTGGAACACATACGCGCCGTCCGGCACGGGCCTGGTCCTGATCGGACGGAGAGCTACCCATTACTCTCCGTCCGCAGGCCCGCGCCTACGGTGGCCGGGAGTCGTCACGCGGCTCCCGACGCCCGTAGCGTCTCCCGCGGCGTCTGAGGCGTGCGGATGGCTTACCTATAGATAGTGCCATCCACGAAGACGCGCCCCACTCTTCTTACTTATCGCTAGTGGTTATCACTAGTTAATTCCGATAGTGTTTTAGTTAATTACTGTGTATCGACAAAACTAAAATACTAGCGGAATGTTGCACACTTATCTGACTATTCTGAGAAGAAAGGCCGAAAAAAACTCAGAAGTCACAGTCTCTTTTAAAGTCCATACAAAATCTTATGTGAAGGCTACCTGGCCTGACCAATCTACCTAGATTGGTGTCTGAAATGGTCTTTTGAGGAAAGAACCACACGGATTGAGCGGACCTGTCCAGTCAGTGCACGCATTTGTTAAAAATCGTGCAGCTCAACTCCGAACTTGAGGAGCTCAACGATTCGACGAACAATACCAAAGAAAGGACATTTGGGTAGGCCGCGTAAATTACACAAACTGCCAGATCATGATTAAAACTAACTAAGAAGGAAAACAGAAAAAGAAATGACCCACATAGTCCTCACATTCACAATAATTACATAAAATAAAAAAAATAAAAAACATTTTGTTTCAGTCATCGAGATAAGATCATAATGGTCCTAGCGGCGACGAATCACCCATGGGACATCGATGAGGCATTCAGAAGACGATTCGAAAAGAGGATCTACGTCGGTTTACCTGATGGTAAAACTGGGCTTTATTTATTTGTTGTGTTTTTTTTGGACCGCCCAATCAGTCTATGACGGTGGTACTCGCTGTAACATCTTGAGAACAGTACAGCTGCAGTAGTGGTTCTGTGGTAACGACCCCGGTTTTGATGATCTAAGAGAATTTGAATCAGACTGTGTAATTTGGAAAATGCATAACAAAGTACACATTTTGCAGAAACTTTGCCCCCGAAAGCAAACAGCTGTCGGAAGGATAGCGATCGTCTATTTGATTTAAACTGACAAAATTTTCGGGTTTTGAACTTGTGAATAGCTTTTAGAGGACTCCTATGATAACATTGATTGATGTTCGATACAGTACGGAAGCGTATCGAGTGGTTTTGAATAGCTACGCTGGTCTGTTTTAGTTTAGTATATTATTTAAATTTCAAGGCAGCAATATATTGTAATGAAAACTATTTACGCCTTTATTGTCATCTGCATTAGTCCTATAGTTATTAAAAAAAATGTAGCATAAGTGTAAATTGGGTGACTTACTTGATTAGTGACCGATACTTAAACACGTGATTGTACTCATTATAACAAACAACTTTTACTATGGGACCAAACCTGAAATTGCGAAAAAATATCTGCCGTTTAGTCGTTTATGTTCGCCTAACTGGTCAAAATGTACTAAAAAAATCAGCTGTTCCCTACATTTATACATGTATAACTCGTGAAAATGTAGGGAACATCTGATTTTTTTTTCGCGATTTCATGTTTGGTCTCATAGTAAAAGTTGTTTGTTATCATGAGTACAATCACGTGTTTAAGTATCGGTCACTAATTATGTCATGTGGGTGCGTTTTTGCATATATAAATGGGCTGTTAATTTCTCAGAGACAACAAGAATTAGCCTCCTGAAGCTGTGTCTACGAGATGTAGCGATGGCTGAGACAGTCGAACTAAAGGATATAGCTCACCAACTTTCAGGGTACAGTGGCTCGGATATCAGTAATATTTGTAGGTGAGTTCATCATCATCTGCTTAATCTTTTCTCAACTATGTAGGGTCGGCTTCCAGTCTAATCGGATACAGCTGAATACCAATATGTAATATACCAATATGACCTCCACAACCCAGTGACTGGGTAATACGATACCCCTAGGTAAGACTGGTTGTCAGACTTTCGACCTTCTGACGACCCGTAACGACTGTCAAAGATTCATGAATGACAGACTTTGAGACTTAGATATAGTTGTTTAATATGGTGGTACACATATGTTGGTTGTTGTACTTATGGTGTTAATTTTAATAAGATGTATAAATTTGACGTCGTAAGTGCTCGTACACATGAGCGACAAGTTTCCTCTGAAATTAACGCGTGCCCCTCGTGTATGAGCACTAAATTCAAACCTAAATTTTAAATAATTATTTTGCATGCTATTTTATTTTGGCGGAATGTGTCCTGCACTAAGATATCTGTAATTTCCTATTAAATATATCACATTTTATGCAAATGAAAAACTTACTTAAATTGGAGCGGAGGTCGTAAAAGCACTAGATGAAAATAATAATAACTGGAATGTATGAGACTGTTAGGTGATTTAACATAAAAATCACTCATAAGTTGCTAGTCACTTGTGTCCAGATCTTTGGGAGCATCAGGTTTCAATGATCCCTTAGAATCTATCCAGAAAAGCGTGCGGCAAAGCATACCTGGCGATTTGTAGCCAAATGGTTGATGATGGGCACTATTTGTTTATGAAACTTGTATTAATTTTTCAGGGACGCCGCAATGATGACGATGCGCCGCAAAATAGCTGGCAAAACCCCAGAAGAGATACGAAAGCTGAAGCGGAACGAATTGGAAGCACCTGTTTCGAACGAAGACTTGAACCTTGCCATCGAGAAGACCAGGTAAGTAAAAAAAAGAGAAGAATAATCCCGTTGGATTCTCAACTTTCGGCGCTGACACGAGGGTTGAAAATCCAACAGCGCGCTTTTACGAAATTGAAGCGCTTTTTTTGAAACGCTTATTTATGATTCATGTTTTTTACGTGACATGTTTTCGACAAGAAGTTTAAAAGAGTTGTTGAAAACAAGCATCACAACTTGTACATCCACGCGCAAACTGTAACCAAGATTTCAGCATAATATGATTCTGGACCCCTTAGTGTATAAATATTTCGTCGGTTATCAAAAAAAAAAAAAAAAAATACTTAGCTTGCTTCATAGAAAAGTGAAATAACTACACGGTCAAAATGTATGGAACAGCTTTTATTTTTTTAACCGACTTCAAAAAAGGAGGTTCTGTATTCGACCCGTATGTATGTATGTATGTATGTATGTATGTATGTATGTTTGTTTGTCCGCGATTTTCTCAAAAACGAATGAACCGATTTTGATAATTATTTCACTAATGTGATCTACATACTTTCAGGAAGGTTTTAGTATATAATACATTATATAATTATTCTTATGTACGATGTTATATGCATAAATGTACTGCATCTCCGGCATTTCTATGCGAATTTTGATGATTCTTCTAGTCGGTGTCTTCAATTCCTCAATGCACTAGTGTTATTTGAATTTGTGTGGAGTAGATACAACTAAAAAGTGAAAAATAAAAACTTTTTTACAAAAAAAAACAACCGACTTCAAAAAAAACTACAAAGTGATAAATAACTTTAATTTCGGAAGTCGGTGTCAAAAAACGAAAATGCGGAACCAACGACACCGAGTTCCGAAATTAAAGTTATTTATCACTTTGTAGTTTTTTTTGAAGTCGGTTGTTTTTTGACGGGAAATTTCAACGCAGAATTTTGTACTAAATCCATGGTGCAACAGGTTGCGCGTTCATGCCACACCCTGTTATGAGTGTAAACGCGGGGTTAGCAACACTTTAGTGTTGGTTTACAGTGAAACTTTTGATGTTTGATTCATGACCTTTGGTTCCAGACGGACAGTATCTGACCAAGACGTGATCCGTTACAACACCTGGATGACCAAACACGGATCCTCCTAGCGCCGCGCCTGGGCTCTCCGAGCCCTGCTGCAGAAACTGCGCAACAACTAAACACATCTGCACAGTGACGTAGGCTGCTTCTGTAAAACCCCAATTCACGATGCAAGTTTCTTATCTGTGGCGTACATTAAAATTGTAGCAACTGATATACTGAATCGTATTTAAAACACTGTTTAGACGGTTCAACTTTTGAAGGCCCTTTGTACACACACGCTTTCCTTGCTGTGAAAAACTACGGTTTATTCGCCGTGTGTAGGCACGGTCATGAGTGTTGTATGGGTCACGATAGACAGTTGTTGACGACATGGCGGCACTGCGGCACGGTGCCTTCGCCTTATACCATAGAACCGTGTCATATACACGGTGACATGATTTTTCTTCGGCACGGTTAAGGGTCAGGACACATTCATCGACGGCCTTTCGCACTTTGCCGATTGGAAAGAAGATCCACCGCTTACGGAGACCCGCCGAAAGACGATCATGGTTTTGTGTCAGTCCGCCGCCGGAGCGCGTTATTTATTTATTTAAACTTTTCGCACAAAAAAGGTACAAAGGCGGACTTAATGCCTTAGACATTTTCTACCGGTCAACCAAGGGTGGTGAAGAGATTAGATCGATCGTCGCGTCGATGCGAAAGGACGCGTACGTCATTCCATACTTTGCTCCCTTTTTGTATGGACAAACCGTCGAACGCCGTCGATCAATGTGTCCTAAACCTAACACGCTGTACCGTAAAGAATCCGTGCCTTGTACAAGTGGCTCTACGGTATGCCACAAGCAATTAAATCGCATCGTGTAAACCAGGCTGTAGGCTGACGAGTTTAAAAGGACTTCTTTGGAATCCGCAGATCACTACCCGTTTTATTGCTTACACAACTTTAAGGTAATTGCGTAACAAACTAACCCCATTAATAATAAACGTTGTATAGCGTCTGTATAGTTACACAACGCTTTGTCTTCTTCTTTCGAAAGTCAAATTCCTGACGACTGAAAGAGAGAAATGGATGAGTAACTATTCATCTGATATAGTACGTTTATTAGTAAGGGGGTAACAATGACAGTGCACTATAATGTCGTGCCTTCCATTTTGACAATTTAAATACATTTATTGCGTGATTTACGTTGTCGAGCAAACAACTTTTAAAACTTGAGAAGCATTTAGCAATATCATTCAAAATCCGTCGGAAAAAGATGTGATTTAAAGTGTGTTATGAAATTGAGGCGACGGTCTCTATTTTTTTTTTTGGATTGTCGCAAACTTAACGAGAATTAGTTTTACAACGTTTGATATTGTAAATGTTTATCTCTGGGACTTTTGTCACTAGTGAGACATAAACAGCAGTTGATAAATTCTTAACGTGCCTACTTCAATTTAATTCTTCAGATGTTCGCACAAGGTAAAAACGTTTCGCTTTTAGTTTTTTGATACACTTTGGTATTTTTAATACGAAAATATAGCAACGTGTAGTGCAATTTCACTAGAAATCTTGGTAACCCTTCAACTACGCGAAATAACCTAGTGCAAAGAGTGGGTTTACCATTTTCACGATATATTCTTGGCCACATATAATTTTAAAAAAATACACCTCGTTTTTATTATTTAATTTGACTCAAAGAGTACAACTGATACGTATTTTGCTGTAAGCTGTTACTACATTTAGTGTCCAAACACACTATGCGGAAGATACGCGACCGAAGTTCCGCGGCTGGTTTTTTTTGTACGCTATAAAGCGCGGCATAATGTGTCGTCAGTAATTCAAATAGCATTGTAGGCGTAATCATGCCGAACTTCGGTCGCGTAACTTCGGCATAGTGTGTTTAGACACTTATAGTCGCCGGCACGTAACTTGACAAGGTTTTGGCGTATTGGGAGTAAGTTAGCGCATGTACACTTAGTGCACTTTTATTGTTTGTCATTATACTATGGTTATTGCCATAGATTATTTTTAAACATGTCTGTTTACAAGAATGCTAAAGAAAAGAAAAACACATCTAACGACCCTTGCCAAGTTACGTGCCGAAGACTGTCCTTACAATACGGGTATGATTTATTGTCTGCGGAAAGTGCGTCAGCCTAATTCAGATGCGTCACGTCACTTGCGTAGATGTCTATGCAATATTTGGACTGAATTCAGTGGACTTTTAAAATTTATATGTGTAAATTATAATGGTGTTCTCGTCGTGACTTTATTCGCATGGAACTTCAAAGCTTTTGTGGTTTGGATCAGTGTGGACATTCAATTATATTGTCTGCGTTGTCTTTTAAGTAGTGTCGGGTATATCACCCGATATAGAAGTTCGGAGTAAGATACAAATGGAGCTTGAGGAGCTAAAACAATTGAACATTCCATTTGTTTTCTACTCTGGGTGTGGACATAGCTTTGATGAATTAATGTGGCTTCTATATAGCACAGTTACACCTCACCACTCTGTTAAAGAGTTACATCATTGTGGCGGCATCTACAACGCCACATGCGAACTACGCATCACACTGACGTCACGCAAAATCCTGCATCGCGCAAGCAAAGTATACTGGGCGCAGATCTATGACGTCATTGGCGTAAATAGTATGGCCATATTAATTCAGCAGAGTAAAGTTTACATAATTATAAAGATTTTGATATTTCTACATAAGATGCACTTTAAACGGATAGTTTTAAAAAAATGTAAAAGAATCCATAAGTCTACACGATGTAGAAATTATGTTACCTGATTTAGAGCGAGTCAAAGATTGTATGTATTTATTTTCTCAACGACTACGAAAACATAATACTCATGTACCTATGAATTTTATACTATTTCCTTTTTAATTTATTGGTTTAAATTGTATCTATCGTAGTATGATGTATAATCGCAACATTTTAGTAATTAAGCGGTTGCTTTCGTTAATCGATTTGTTTATTAATTGCTAACTAATTAGATTTGTAATTTTCGTGACATTTTTAGTAGATTTAGATTATCTTTCATGGCTTTTCTTTTTGCTTTTTGTTCGTGATTTTCCGCAAGGAATTTATCTAGGGCGTGTTTTGTAATAAAATAACAAGAATGGTCAAAATCTGTTTATTGAGGAATGGCGTAAAAATTGTGTAGTTTTTAAATTTGTCTGTCTGTCTGCGTACATATTTCAGTGTATAATGTAGCTGTACCGTGCCGTTGGTTTACGTGTAGATAAAGGATATTAATAAAGCTCTTATACGAAGTTTGATACACTAGAGTTTGATTTCACTCATATTTTGATATGTCTCATAATATGTTAAGGCCACAAATTGGTCCGTTAAAGTTAGTAACAAAATAATAAAAAATAACTATAACAAGAAAAATATAATATTCAACTATAATATGATTTTATTAAAATAAATATTTTGGTGTCACATTAAACAGTTTGACTTTGAATGAAAGCCATATTGTTTAATGTTAATGATATAAAAATTATATTCAAAATAAGATCAGATTTTATTCTGAATTAACAAGGTGACTAATTTAGAGATGTACCAACTAGCTGACTGAGTGATGAAACTCGATTC
The DNA here is from genome assembly GCA_914767645.1 of Hydraecia micacea. Classification (NCBI taxonomy): domain Eukaryota; kingdom Metazoa; phylum Arthropoda; class Insecta; order Lepidoptera; family Noctuidae; genus Hydraecia; species Hydraecia micacea. The sequence goes on along the minus strand of OU611783.1, from coordinate 3,331,292 downwards.
AAATTTGTTTCTAGAAATCGATTAATTTGATTAATCGGGAAGTTGTAGGTATATTCCGTTCGCGCTAAGTTTGCCGGTGGAATGTGCTTCCCAACCGCCTGCCGCACCGCTGAGTCACCCTGTCGGTACCGTGAGCAACGTCATCGCAAGCGCGAGTGATTGTTCGGTACCTTATTATTCTTCAGGTTCTCGATATTTGTTAGTGTTGCTGACGGTCAGCGGCAAACTTAGCGCAAACGGTTAATACTAGTTTACACATCTCCACTAAAAAATATTAAAATATCACTATCCATGCGATTGTTTTACTAAAAATTACAAAGATGGAACATTCCTTATAGTATTTAAAGAGTGAATACTTAATAGTTCGCTAGTTTTGAAGGCACTATAATAATATTTACACGAGAAACGATTGCTCAACAAACATGCGATATAATTTAATAAGAAAACGTATCTTTGGCTAAAAATAAAGATATAATTGTCGTTTACACGCGCTCGCACTGTGGTCTAGTGTGACATCTATTTTGGACTAACGCGTCTCAACGTACGATGATCTTTTACCTTGAACTACTTTTTTATGTAGGTGTTGAGCTATTTTGTTCTTTAATTCCCGGTATGCGGCAGATTAAATCTATTTTTTTCTTGAAGCTCAATTTTAAAACTTGTTACTAGGACTGTTGAGATTTAATTAGTTTAACAGTCCGGTCATCGAGAGATTGTGTTGCTAACACCTGTCAGTGCGACAATATACTAGTTAATACAGATCAAATCCGCAAAACACGTATAATGCGTGCCACGAAAGATGAGACTTGACTTGACACACCACGTGGTTTGACATGCGCAGTACACGATTTTAGGTCTCTTTAGCTGGATGAGGTCTGAGCGCGGGACGGAACCGGGCGTCATAGGGGCGGCGAAAAGAGCGCGGGAGGGGGGTCAAGTCTTATATTTCGTGGCGCTCTCATTATTCGTTTGTATGCGACTGAAAGGTATCAAGAACGCGTTCTCTCGTCAGCCACACTGTAATTTGTTTATCACAGAGGGAGTGCGTGTAAAACGGTCCAATAAATTCACTTAAAACAAACAAAAATATATCATTTCGCTTAATCTAAAGTTAAATAAGTATTAAAAGAACTTTGTATTTTGTTTCATTAAATAATGTGAATACAACAACTGCGTTCATGTCGTACGTTGCATGACTCTAATCGATGTCTTTTGTTCCGATTTTGTACTAAAAGAATCCGAAACTACGTAATTTCGGACATGCCAGTGATTCCATTCATTTGTACAATAACACTACTGTATTTAAAGACAACACTATGTCGAAGATTCAATTCCTTGTCGTGTGTGGCAATCACCCTCATTTCGTGTTACTACGCCATAAGGCTCAATTCCGGCGCGGCGAGCACTTTCAGTGTAAATTAATTTTAAACTTTATCTACATCATTAAAAGACCAGTATCGCTTGAAAAGCTCGAAAAGGTAGCGCAGCCGCTCACGGCGACGGCCGCTGCCGGCTTCTGCCGTTCCGGTGAATCGGCCCTTAGGATCGATTTCGTGTAAATAATTACAATTCTGTAATATTGTCGTCAAATACAGGTTGTTTTCATTACTATCTGTCATTAATTTATAAACTTTCACATACTCTACTTACAATTTCTGAAAAATCTAGCAACAAATTCAGAACACTACAAAATTGTAATCTCTAGGTAATTCTAAAATTTTCTTTTGTACGTAAATGATATCCGAGAACTAATTATAGGCTGAAAATAGATGTTGAAGCCAGTCGCGATGAAAGATACAAAACATTTAATTGTGTCGAGAAACGATCTATCCTTTAAATAGTCCATAGTTTTAAAAATATCTCTGTCTCGACTAGTTCAAAAATGGCTCCCTAGTATCTGTGTACTAAGGCACAACTTTGTCTTACACTTTGTTGAAGCCAGCGTTTCTTAAAAGGATCACCAGAGAAAATCCGGCCATGTAGAAATCAGACAGTCACTATAAAATTGATGTTGAAACTGACAATGACATAATATCACTTATTCAGCTTTGAACAAGATATTAGCAACTTGTATAACTGTACCTACAAGGAACTTTTGGCGCGTGGTAGAAATCGGAACTATAGTCCGCGCGAAACTAGTTGGCCGCGTCAGTGGACACAGACGTGAGGCGGCGGCGGCGGCGGCGGCGGCGGTTCGCAACGCACGTACTGAGTAATGCGCTCCCGCCCCGCCCGTCCCACCGCTCACATACCTAAGACGCGGCCAACTACTTCCGCGCGGACTATAACGCAGCCATCTTGTTTTTTCAATACAATTTCTGTGATAATTTCATAAATATTTACCAACAGTGCCTGTCAATATCATTCAGGCGCCAATAGATCTTTGTAGTACTCTAAAGAAAACCAAGTTACATATTCCAGTTCTCCATACAATATTTCAAGGCACATTATAGGTTCTACACGACTGACAGTCCACCTAATTTCAGCATCACCAGCATAGCCGAACACCTTCGCAGGTGGTATGTTTGGCTACTTATCCTAATTAGTCTTGTGGTCACTCGGGCGGGCAACCGTTGGTTTCCGCTGCAGCCTTGCGCTCATCATCTTCGTTCTCCAGGATGTCCGTGAAGCAGAATGGGGCGAAAGCATACCCTTGACCTTCGTAGAACTTGCTCATGAATTCCACCCTGGAATGAGGAAGTAAGGATTTAATCTCGGGGTTGTGTATCTTTCTAGTCAAGAAATCAATCTGGAAATAGATATCTTCAACAAAAACTATAAGCAGCAGCTTAGGTCTTGCCAATTAAGTATTATTACATCGAAATCCGATTTCCTAAGACACTGTCAAGTCGGTTACTATCCGTTTTATCAACAGGTGCACGAGATCTTTTTTTAACAATACAAAGATTGGCACTTTGCTGAAGTTTTGTCTTGAGTAGGTTGCAGTCATCATTCTCACAGAATGTGTGTGATTTTGTGATATTACTACGGCTTATATAACTTGCAGTCAGAGCTCTCATTCCCACTGGTGTTAGGAATTCACACTGTTGACAGCCCACTTCCAGCTCACCTCACCTAAGTTTTCACGGATAGACTTTTACAGAATACAGGATCGTTTAAAAAAAAAAACTTAACATACCAATGCAACCGCAGCGTATGCAGGAAAGCAGATAGGCCTTCCATGAGTACCAGGATGGCCAGCGTGAAGAACGACCACACGGCGAAGATGATGTACAGCTTGATGGAGTTCACGCCCGGACTTCCCATACCCATGATAAGAACGCGCTGCCAGAGTACTGCTGATAGCTCTGATGGAGAAAAAGAATGCGATGTTATAGATTTTGGAATAAATATTCTGCTTTGGATCAGAGTTTTACTGACTGGCTCTCAAAACGAAAAGTGTATTAAGATGTGCAACAGCACTTCTTGTACGTATGATTAGTGAGTCTCTGGATCCTCTCCCATCTGCCCACAGAAACACGTTTCATAATATCCCTATATTCATCTTATCGAAGATTCAGATTTTGATCTTTCATATCAAAGAATCCTGACAAACACAGAAGAAAGAGTTTAAATTAATTAAATGAAGAATTTGTATTCATGCAATGACTGCACTTTGCTATATAACCATTTCCATAGGTATATTTTATGCCTATCTGTAAAAGAGCAAGACAAAATATATGCAAACTCACGCGCATGAGCTAGCGACAGCGCCCACAGTCGCAAGTACGAGGCGGTGTGCGACACCGCTCCGAGCACGTACTCGATGGTGTGGATACATTGAGTGATTAGCTCCTCTGCCATGCCGCCGTCATGGCCTTCCTTCTCTTCCGCGTCTCCGCTTTCTACTCCTTGTTGGTATTGCTGGAAGCGGACAAAAAAGATTGGAGATTTCAGGCCATAAAGAAAAATCAAATAAGGACAAACAAGGACACTACCGTCTGTGTACTCTTTTCTATTTCCTTAAAAGGGATTCTATAAAGTAAAAAAATTACAATGGAATTTCTAAAGTGCAAAAACTGATATCTATACCTAGGCTTGGTTGCCATAAAAGAATGCTTTTAACCTAATTAGGGGATTACGGACTTCATCACTCAAACGAGTATTAATAAGAACAGAGACATCATCTTTATCCGCTGCTTTTCACCACTCTTGTCCTGGCATCAGGGCTTTCATGTTGCCTATTTAATTTTAATACATCGACGCAGACATTTGAGACATCGTATAATAGTCAACCCAACCTACCCCAATTTAATTGTGCACATCTTCAAAATCTTACCTTCCGCTTCTTAGCCACCGCCATCTTATACAATGGCTTCCCGAACAGCATTATAGGTATGCACAAGAAACCGATCGCTAGGAACGTCTTCTGTACTTGATCCTGACCAGCGTACATCATTGCATGGCATGGCGGCTTATCCTCAGAACTCTTCATAAGCATCATGTTGATGAAGATGATCAGCACTGATGGGGCGCAGGATGTGCCTAGAGCAGGGTCTGAAAGAGGAATAGTGGTTAGAGTGCTTTTACAAGTTTTTTAAAGTAGCTCTTATGTATGAAGAAGAAGCTCAAAGATCATTGCCTTCCTATAAAACCATAATTATGACAAATTAAAATTACATTTAATAATTCGTTGTATAAATGGTTTCTGATATTTAAAGCCCATCGAGTCACTTATAATGTCTCACTGTGATCAATCAATCGTTCGGTAGATATGAATATATTGTTTAAAAATATTTCTTGAGCGTACTTGGGTACCCTCACAGCTTCATACTTCTTCTTCGGAGTGAGTCGATGGCAAATATTGTTTAGAAAGAAGTAAGTTTTTTTTTTGTTTGGCCGAGTACCCAGCAAAGCTAACATCATTTCCATTCCACCATTTCCATATATTAGGTTCTTACGTGTACAGATGACCGTGAAAGCTTCATAAGCATAGCATAATCAGCCTATAGTGTTCTCACTGCTGGGACTCAGGCGTCCTCTCGGTGAGAGAGAGTGGGCCTTAATCCACTACATAGACTATTAATTAGGTAAATATTATAACAGATTTTTTATCGCAGTATTTACCTGTCGCAGTAGCCGAATACATAATCCACTTCAAAAACATCAGCAAACATAGATACCAAAACAGGAGCAACAGAAACAAGATCTGTGGTAAGTACTGAAGAAATATCATCTCCCGCTTTTTGAAGAAGCTGTGGAACAAAAACAACGTTTATTTTAACGTCATCACTTTTAATTGGAAACGTACTAAACATTCTAGTTTCTATGAATACAGTAATTACTTGAAGTTTACCACACTCATAGTTACACCGAACGCCATATGTATCACGCCGAATATTATCGACAGTTTCATCTTGAACGAGTTTAGGAATATTATGTTGTTTGAGGCGAACTGGAAATAAGAAAATTCATAATTATTTAGGTTGAAATTTAAAACCCTCCTAACCTATTCATCAACTCATTTCTATATATCATTAGATTTAACTTTTTTCTTGGTTTTCACGGATTTTCTTACGTTATTCTCATACAGGGTGAAATTAAAAACATGCGACAAACCGAAATGGGAGATTGTACTCATCATTATGAACAACTTTTACTATGGAACCAAACCTGAAATCGCGAAAAAAAAATCAGCTGTTCCCTATATTTATGTTCGCATAACTCGTCAAAATGTAGGGAGCTGATATTTTTTTCGCGATTTCAGGTTTGGTCCCATAGTAAAAGTTGTTTGTTCTCATGAGTACAATCACGTGTTTAGGTATCGGTCACTAATTACCAGTCACCCTATATAAATAAGTAAGTTAAAGGCCATATTTAAGTAACTATATGAAATTAAAGTCCTCACCTGCCAAGCAGGGTCCAATCCAAACGCATAAGGCGTCTGTATATACGCAGTTTTCGGATCCAATTCTAACATAGTATGATTCTGTAGAACACCATCTTCATACACATTTCGCCAACTAGTCCCAAAGATATTCAGAGACTTCGAAAACATGTCGTTGTATATCAAACCAGTGTATATCGAAAATATTCCCATCAAGAGTATAATGTATCGTCCGCCAAAGAAAATGTTCCATATTTCGTTGTCTGTCTTAGCTTTAGCGAATTTTTTCTCGTAAATTACTAGGATTGCTGCAAAGGCTGTCATGATGAGCCCATGGCCGACGTCCCCGAACATCACGGCGAAGAGGAACGGGAATGTTATGATCGTGTATAATGCTGCAACGATTAAAAGATTTGTTAATTGCTAAACTAATTTAAAGGTAGGTATGAATTTAGAACAGTACAAGCTACAAGCCTTGCCAGCCAGGAAAAGGCATAATTATACAGGTTCATATAAAAAAAAACAAAAAACAGTTTTTTTTTTGTTGTCATGAAGAATCATGTTACCCATCACGTCTGGGGAGTTTCGCTAGCTAATTGAATTTGACATAGTATATTTTTTGAATGCCTTGAAATATAATATTAAACATATTAAAACTAGATTAGTAGAGCTTAGAGAGTAGAAAAAAAAAGCTTTTATTGCCACAAGAGTTGTACGTTCAGGTTCTGAATCTTGTGTATAGGATTCATGCAAGTTTGAGTTCAACAACAGTTCAATATTAAAGAAGACGAATCAAACTTGGAAATTATCTATGTTCCTTGATGTTTACCTGGATTGACTTCTCTGTAGCTGGCGATTCCATAGGAATCAATGAGGTTCTGGAAGCCCCTGGTAAACTTGTTGGTTTTGTTGAATGTCGGAGGGATCTCGTTTGTTGGTACGTAGTGTAAGATCGAGGGAATCGGGCTGCCACTTGCTTTCTGTAAAAGAGACAGACGACCGTTTATATTATTTGACTGAGTCCTTAGAACATATTTTAATCTATTGTATCCCATGAACTCTTATGCCATAACAGACGTTCTTTAAAGATTTTCTTTCTACCATGATTAGCCATGTGCGAATCAAGTTAGGAAAAAATATATCACAGTGCGGACAGCATATTGTTGGAGTAGTTTATAATAAATAGCCTAGCTTTTTATACAAATGGGCAAAAGAATGCTGAAATGTAAATTACCAGGTTAAATAATTCGAGGTTCTATAGAAGACAACAGAATTTTACACTTGCTCTAGCTCCATAAATACTCAGCCGTTCCCACTGCTGGGACACAGGCCTCCCCTCTCAGTGAGAGGGAGTGGGCCGTAATACACCACGCGGGCCTAGTGCGGGTTGGCAGATGCCACATGTCTTCGAATTTTTGGTTCTAGGACATGCCGGTTTCCTCACGATGTTTTCCTTCACCGTTTTGAGAGCAGTGGTGATGAAATAATTTCCACAAAGTAAAGCCCCGCCTGTCTGGATTCGAACCTACGGTCTACAACTCGTAAGTCACGGCCGTTACCACTTGGCCACCACTGCTCTCAATGCTATAGCTCCAATGCTCTAGATCTATACTAAATTAAAACAATTGAGCATCAGTTCTCACCACTCCATTCTCCAGCGCCTTTTGCACCGCAGTGAGGTCTCGCCTTGGCACCCAGCACTCTGCGATGAGGCACTTCTTGACGATGTCCATGCTGAACATGTTGAGCGTGTGGTAGATGGCCTTCTCCTTACGTACAGCTACCATCCACGTGCTGATGTCACGGGCGATGTTGGTGAGCACCAGGCGACGGTGGTTCTCTGTTTGTTCCAATACCTGGAAATACAAATAGAGAATAAGATGGAGAATAAGTTATTTCATATTACGATTTTTTTTATATGGCTTATCAGCAAGGTGATTATTAAATACTCAGCTGCATCCGGTTAGATTGGAAGCCGACCCAACATAGTTGGGAAAATGCTAGGCAGATGATGATGAAAGGTCCATCTCGCACCGAATCTTTCTCCTGGCTAAAATCTGCTGCTGATCGATCCTAGTTTCGCAAGTTGGCTGAAGATGGCAAATCAGCCAACTTATATCAATGCCTATATTAGATTACCATAAAACTCATTATACTAACTATGGCATTCTAGAAAAAGGTTGATATCGAAATTTACTTAGATCATAACCCGATTATTAAGACCATTATTGTAGTATGTTTCTATGCGAATAAAAAAAAACAGTGGCACTTCGGGAGTGCCGACAGAAGTGAAAACAAAACACAAACAGAATACTTTACCATCACTCACTGACATATCGGAAATACATTAAAACCGAGTACATCCCGAGGACAGCCGAACACATTCAAAGCGGTGTCGGTTACGGTAACAGTGGCGCGAATTCAATGGTTTTCGCCCATCTCAAAAAATGCCCAACGCGCCTAAAGAAGTTTTCACTTCAAAAATATTCTATTCAATCTCTCTCTCTTCCACTGTTCTGCTAAACATTATACCAGCAACTGCATTACTCTCATTAACATTTTAAACCTTAAAAAACTGCCAAAAGATACAAACCATTTCCAAATCCTTGATCCTGGTGCCGACTCCTGCTAGCATGTCCAGCTGGTCCTTGTACGTCGGAGGGCACGGGTACAGCGTGGCCTTGAACCCAAAGCAGACCTTCTTCACACGCAGCTTGATCTGTTCGCCGTGGAAGAACACCACGAACACTGTCTTCTGGAGCTCGTGACCCTGGCAAGAGAGAGAGGCGTTTTAAGATACAGATTACTAAAGAGGAAAATGGAAATGTATTGGTAAGGAGTTTATGAGTATAATTATAGTTTTTTTTATTTTGAAATGTTCCAACTGTGAATTAATATCTGCTTAGGTACAGAACTACAGATGCCAGCACATCGAGCTACCATAATCTGTCAAAGTTCTTTAATAGATTTTCAACTTTATCGCTACAGCATAGGTTCAAGGTTTATTGGGAAAATTAGACAGTTTCGGGTAGCTTAATATGCTGGCGTCTGTACGCCTTACTTACCTCATCTCAGGCACCTGACCCCTGTCGACGAGGGAGAGACTAGCTATCAACGATTTTCTCGCTAAAGAAACGTACAAAAGATTGTATGTACGCATATTAGCGAGTAATCGCTTGTCGCCAACGCGCACTCATTGCTCGTCAAGTCATTTTTAGTTGCTAGTTCTACTCGCTTCTCTTTAATCGCCGGGGTCAGGTACCTTAGTCTATTTAAACCGATTAACTGCTTGTATAGCAATCTGGTAAATATGTTATACGGCCTAATGAAAAATTAAAAGTATTTTAATAATATGTGTTGTTGATTGGATCCAAGTCCCGTATCCCACGAAGATTGCACTTGAGACAAACCAAAATCGACCTTGTTGCTTGTAAATGAAGATTTTTCTCTCGTGTCGATATGAAAATAGCCCATAAACAATTGTTTTCAGCAACTTTGGTAAGAGGTGGACTACCCAGGAGAATGCCGGACATACTCCTACTTATGTATAGATACACATTCTTGAATTAATAAAAAAAAATCTTTTGGCATTCGAGCCTGAGAATTTTATCAGTAGCAAAGCACGAGACAGATTGGCTGCAGAAATCAAGACATTATGAAAAAAAAAACGGTATGTTGTCTTTAATATTCCTGTCAGTGTAGAAACATTATTTATGTTTACAATCATAGCTTCCGGTACAAACGATCATTTTCAAGATTATTTAGTATCAAGATTTTTTTACAAATCTTCACTTTATTAGTAACGGAAGTATTAAAGGCGTAGAATTCATCTGTTTAAAAAAATATTAATTTTTTGATATGGATTCACATATCAATCATCATTACATATGTAGGCGTTCACTTATGAAGATTTACGAGGATTTTGTTACTGATAGATAACTGATTAGGGTTTAGCTATTTATATTTCTGAGGCACAGGAGGTGGAGTCAGGTGGTGGTGGTGGTGTTTTTGTTTCGCGATTTCTGGTTTGGTCCCTTAGTAAAAGTTGTTCATAATGATGAGTACAATGACCTCTTAAGAGGTTGTTGGTGTTTTTCCAATAAACCTTTATTATAAGCTGGTCATGTGTTGAACAGTCTTCGTTATAAGTAGTAGGTAGTAGTCAGATCACCCGATAATACGTAAAAGCCATGGCTTGCTATTATGAACTGACATGTAGGTCAGTGGAAATAAGGGTGAACGAAATTACGTCTTTGTCTATGGGGATTATAATCGGGACAGTTATGTTATGTTGACCTTGGTATAACGTATATAAATGTTTATTTATATATACTTTTTTGTGCACTAGAAAATACTTAACAAAAAAACGACATTAAACACTACAAAAGATACAGTGGGGGGCCATGGTGGTGGGCGCATGTTTGGTCAACTAAAACCAGCCCTTTAGGGGGCATCCATTAATTACGTGAGGCGTATCTCACGTGGGGCAGAGCAAGCAAGCAAGTATCACGTTTTTTTTTCGCAAGAAACTGTAAAATTGCGAGAAAACTGGGCTGAATTGAGTCTCAACTAGTCTTAAATAAAAATAATTAAACAAATAGTTTTGTTTTTAAATAATAAATTCAATGCAATGAAGCATAGATTATCGTATTTAAAGTGAAAATACGCATTTTGAACAATCTAACGTGATATTAGAGGGAAGGGGTTCGAGCCAAATTTCACGATATCTCACTAAGGATGGAGGGGGGTCCAAAAATCGCGAAAATCACCAGACGCCATTAATGGACGCCCCCTTAGCCCTTTAAATTGCGTGAGAGCTTACTATAATTTCCACCCTTTTTAGGGAAGCAACTTATAATGTCGCTCCCTTGGGAGTGTATTCAGTTATTTAGGCTTTGTTTTTGTTTCAAGCATAAGGGACGGCTATTTTTTTTCCTTATCCACTTCTTTTGAAACATGGGGTACATGAAAAGGATGGAGTGTCCTGATGTCCTACGATTTTTTAATAGCAACAAACTTCTATGATCAATCTATCTGTACTGTACTTCGGAGAGTGTGCCCAGGAGCTCCAGTACCTGATCCCACCATCGCCCTTGTACTTCCTGGACTACCAGATGTACTGCAGGGTACCATCCGCACTTGATTGATATCGCGACCAGTCGTAATAACGCTTCTCCTATTATGCCCACAGCCAAAGTGTGGAACTCTCTGCCAGCGTCTGTGTTCCCTTCCATCTTTACCCCGTCTGCCTTCAGCCAGATTGAACAAGCATCTTCTAGGCATGCTCTTTCCATCATAGACTTCATCCATCGCTTTCCATCAAGCGTGATCAAGGCTAGGAGCGGGTACATTCAGCAGTCATCTTCAGCCTATGTTTTGCTTCACCGTTTTGAGAGCAGTGGTGATGAAATAATTTACACAAAGTAAAGTGCCTGCATTAAGCAGTAAAAAAAATCTACCAAGCCGTATATTATCCACGTTAGTGATCATAGAAATTTCTTAAAGATTTTTAGAATTAACATTTTTTATTACGATGATGGTATCTATATACTACCAGACAATTTTCTACGCAGGTGTACCAAAACATCCAGAAAAGTAAACCCAATCGAACAGATTAAAGTCAAGACAAATCAAAAAACCTGTAAATCAATCAGTTTTCCAAACTTTTCAGACGACAAGGTCACTGCCCCATTTCGTGAACGACAGTGATTTATTCCTAACGACGTTTTGACGCGTTCCATATTCTATCGTTTTCCCAGAACGCTTATAAAAGCTTTGTAATGGGTAACAACGTCTAGAAAAATCAATATGAACCAGGGGTTAACGACCGGCCACTTGTGGGCTCCCATATAAAACACAGAGGCGTTGTATTGCAGCCTTGATGCGACTAGATTTGTTGGTTTCAGGTCTGGTAATTACACCGTTAACTTGTTATAATAATTAGGAATAAAGAATTGGATTTAGAATCTGACGGGTTTGTTCTTCTATAACTGTATAAAACGTAGTGCGCTTTTGTAATTCTCAGATAAGAATAAGTTTCAATATCACAACAAAGGACAATGCATTGTTTGCCAATCACTGGAGAAGATGGACATAATTAATGAATCAGTCAATTCAGATAGCAGTCTAATACTGGATATATAAGCTTTTCTAAAAATTACCTCAAGACAAGAGATAACATAGAGGACAATGATGTAACAATTTAATGAAACATACTGTAATGGTTAACAAAGTGTGACCTGCTGGTCCATTCTGTAATAATCTCAACGTGAAAACTTAGGTGAAGTAAGCTTGAAGAGAGCTGTCATTCCGCCTGATGCCTATAGCATAATGACTGCCCCGTTGGTCTCGTGGTTGCAAGCGCGACTGTTGAGCGTGGGTCCTGGGTTCGATTCCCGGGTCAGACAAAGTGTTAATGGGTTTTCTTCCATTAGGAATTTCTTAATAACATTACAGTCCGGAGTTTGGAACTTGGCGGTTAGTAACCCCGTGCCTCGAAAAGCACGTAAGGCCGTTGGTCCTGCGCCTGATCTCTCCCCGGTCGTGTCGGATTGCCATCCCATCGGACTATGAGAGTAAAGGAACAGAGAGTGCATGTGTCTTTAAGCGCACACTTGTCCACTATAATATCTCCTGCGTACCTGGCTAATCTCCTTTGAGATTGGCCACCGTGACCGAAATCGGTCGGGAGGCTATTATTTATTATTATAGCATAATAACTTTTCCGTGAGTAGATTTAATCGGCTTCCAGCAGAATATCATCATTTTCAAAGTTGACCTTTCCAACAACATGTAAGCAACATTAAAAATTCACAAATATTTTTTTAAAAACAGTGATTAATCTTTCCCTAATAATTACTTTCCATCGCCCAAAGTATATTATAGGTAACTACTGATAATTATTCTTTGTAACATGTGGCTTGCGTGTTCAGCTCACGTGAGGTCAGCGAACATTTTATGGAGCCTTCATACATGTTATTAAACGAATAATTTTGATTTAGATAGGTCCTATGGCCGGAGGTTTTAGGTTTAGTTTTTTTACATCTACGTGATGTAATGTGGAGTTTTTTGGTCGGTAGGTAATTGATAAAGGCTTTTATTTGAATGATTTTTTGATGAAACGTAAAGCTGGGATAGAGATATTGGTACCATGCTGACGCAGAATACAGCATAATTACCCTATACTGTTTCCATTGCTGGGACACAGGCCTCCTCTCTGTGAGAGGGAGTGGGTCATAATCCACCAGGCAGGCGCAGTGCGTGTTGGTAGTTGTCACATGTCTTCGAATGTTTGGTTCTAGGCCATGCGGGTTTCCTCACGCAGAATTATATATGTAAACCCAGTGGTAAGTAAATGTTTTCGTCGATTCAGGTCCTCTGACACAATTTGGGAGTGAACATAGCCGAGCAAAGGTATTTCGCAATCTAGACACCAGCCTGGTACAACTTTCCTGGTACAACTTGGAATAACCTATAATATTTTGCCTCGGTGGTTCGATCACTGGACCACGTTCAGCTATTGCACTTGCAACCTTTAGACCAACGAGATAATCTGGTATCAGTACTTCACTCTGAGAAATTCTGCCAATGAGAGATACGTTTATCCTCAGATTAGCCTTCAGGGTCAGTTTTCAATCTTCAACCAATGTCAACTACCATAGATATACACTGAACAGTCCATAAACTTTCTAATACCCCCCAGCAACAATTTATTAGGTTAAAGAACACGATAACAAAAGATAAAACTTAAGATTTACTTCCCATTCGTGCCATAATGTTTCCGAGATATCGCAGTGAGCTGTTATAGACAGAAATAGATATAATTAGCTATTTTATTCCAACGATATTGGCAGGCAATATATTATGTTAACGGCGTCTCTATAAATTTTGCCAGTTTTGAATAGAATAGAATAGAATACTCTTTATTATGTACACCATATAAATTACAGACATAAATATAGAAACTTTACAATGGGTGACATAATGGGCGGTCTTATCGCTAAGAGCGATGTTTTAAAGACAACCTTTGGATGGATTAAAAAGGGGAAGAACAGACAAATACTGTAGGTAGTCTGTGGTGTACCATTTACACAATACAATAGATACATACATAAAGTATATTATACTAATCTAAATAAATATATATACATATATATAATATAATAGTAAACGTGAACAGGAGCAAAGAAAATATAATGATGATGTTTAAGGATAAGGAGAGAGGAAGTGCTTTTTTATCATAATTTAAAAAATGGACAAAGATTGAGCACGCCTTACCGACACGGGCAAGTCATTCCAAAACCGTACTGCTAGAATCAGTTAAGTTGGCAACGTTAATCAACCAAGAGAATATATTACTTAATGAATTTTCACCGTTTTGTGAGCAGTGGTGGCCAAGTGGTAACGGCCGCGACTTACGAGTTATAGGTCGTAGGTTCGAACCCAGACAGGCGCTTTATTTTGTGTAAATTATTTCATCACCACTGCTCTCAAAACGACGAAGGAAAACATTGTGAGGAAACCGGCATGTCCTAGAACCAAAAATTCGAAGATATGTGACATCTGCCAATCCGCACTGGACCCGCGTGGTGGATTACGGCCCACTCCCTCTCACCGTGAGGAGGCCTGTGTCCCAGCAGTGGGAACATTATAGGCTGATTATGAATGAATTGTTCACTCAATAAAATACTATCAGTTACTATTACAACAAGCTACGTCACGAATTGTAAAATAACAAAATCTTCTAATAACAGGTCATTTTTGTATCTGTGACGTTTTTGTACAAAATATGACGTAACCACGGAGCTGACAATATGTGACCTATCTCCGTACTCATAGGTATCATTATTATATGGAAAGGGTTACGAATGTCATAGATGTTTAGCTAAATATACGCCTAAATACGTGGACTTGCCATGAAGTTCGGGGGCTAGCCGTGAACTTGATTTGAACTCCCGACCTTTTCATAGCACGTCAAATCCGAAAAGAATCAATACAGCTGTTAGTTAGAATGGTTGTATCATGTTTGAATAGAATATTTGGGTGGTTGAAACTATGTAGCAGGAAAATTTAAACTTTAAAAGATATACAATCAAAGTAGTCAAAACACCAATCGAAATAATGGTTTTTAAAATAACCGAACAGGCGTCTAAAATCTAGCTTATCTTCTACTTAAAGCCAATGGTACTTTCCTTTATTTCATTATTTACATATAAATTATATTTTTTTCCTTCATTATTAGTAAGGATAAATGGGACTCATAAAACAGAAACAAATGACGGTCAACGAAGAAAAAGATTTAAAGCTAACAAATCGTAAGAGCCCATTTTCTCTTTGTGAAGGCGAGCGCAGAGAGTAAATGCCACGAGTGACACTTAAAAGTAGTAGTCAACAAAAGAGATAAGTATGCAGGATCGTCGGATATAGTTGAAGTTTAGAAAGAAACCGATGGATGTTCTCAAAAAAAATTGAATTTTATTAATAGAAAACCAACAGTTCATTTATCAAATTAAATTTCAGTCGGCAGTCGGCATGTTGACTGTACATCCACGCGCACCCAGGACAGTCAGCACTGGCATTACATACCTATGCCTAATTCAAGCCCTGACATCAAGTAATGGATAAAATTGTCAACATTTTTAAGCTTGAGTACGAGGCTTTTGACTAAGTTGCATGTGTATATTTTATGTCTTTTTTAATTTTTAATTATTATTTTATTTTTAATGTGCGTTTTCTTTGTGCAGAATAAACAATTTTTCTTTCTTTTTTCTTTCTTTCTTTTTCCTAATTGCCTACTTATGCCTGTGTGTTTGCATCTTATACAATAAGAAAAAAGGCACCTTACCGTAACAGGATCCTTCAAAGGCTCATCAATCTGTGCTTGCTTAAAGAATATATTCCCATGGGATATTCTCCACAGCATCTTCTCAAATGCTGGTATTCTGGCTGTCGTGACCACTCCCGCGATGAACCCAAGATGTCCCAATACCGCATCGTTGTTGTATATCTGTACTGACGCCGATATCTTCCGCTGCGCGCTGTGGTCTTGGAAGAATGTCTGCATCTTCTCTATTAGTGTCTTCAGCTCTATTAGGGAAAGGTAGTCGCTCTTCAGGTTTCGTGCGTTGCGTGTTATCTCCTGAATTTCTCCTTCGATAAAGTCGATTCTTTCCTGGAATATAAAAATTGGCTGGTAAGAATCTGTTATGCTATTCGGGAAAGCGTTGAAAATAGCTTGATTTTTTATCTCTTGTTGACAAAATTATTGGCCAATAAAATTAGTTTTTTATGTAGACAAGAAGACACGGTGTAGTCTACTGAACCTTCAAATAGCTTGAGGTTTTCATGGGACCTTCTTTGTCTAGCAACCAGACAAATGACGATCGCAAACTAATATCATGAAGGCAGTGGTCAAATCTACTGCCAAATTGCATACTACGAGTATTTCATATTCGACTTCTAAGATTTCCACAATATACTGTTAGAATATTAATGGAAATATGAATGTTTCCATCTGCTCTCAGAATAAGTTGTAAAACAAAATGGTTCCGTGGAATATGATGCTGATAACTGTTGGCACATTTGTAGAGGCCATTAAATAGTAATGGTCGCACAAATGAATTTCGTGGAACTCGTAACAAATACTAAAATCTTGATATTAATGGCCACTTTAAGTTATTGCAAGGCATTGATCGATGGGGGAATTTTCGCTTGCTATTGAAGACAATGCGACATAATTTTATAAGCGTATGATGATGGCAGTCAAGTGTTAAATGGTTATCTCTGACAATTATTATTATTGCTACGTTTTTGTTTTTGACGCGAAATTGAAAACATAGCTTCTGTTATCACCATTCGGAGGCTTTTTGAGGGATTTCCATAATTAGGCCTGAGCATTTCTTTCGATAGATAAGGCAAGAAGTTACTAGTTGTCGGTTTCCGAACCTCCATGAAAAGTATGTTAAAAAAATAAGCAAGAAGGTTCATATTGCTTTTATCTCTTCCATCAATTTTCTAGATAACTTTTAGGATTCGTGGTAGAAAAGAAAATAGTGAAAACATTACTAATGAGCTGCTTCTCACACGCATAACTGTACGTCGCTTGCTTCCGCGTCACCAGTCCTGACTCTCTTTATATTATTGCTGCTGAGACCAAAACTACAAACGTAGCGTACAGGAAAGTTTTATAAAAATGTGTATTTTAGTATATTGTGGTGTCTCACGACTTCCACGCGAACACGGTCGCGGGCAGAAGCTAGCAAAACCAGCGATCTAAAATCTACAACCAAATCCTCTGCGCGAGTGACTAACAACCCATTTTAACACCTCTACACAGTATAAAGTCATTACCACACAGTCGGTTCCTGCCATCCATTCATCCATTCATCCTTAGCCGTCCATTGCGACATCCTCAGACAAGTACAACATGATGTCATGGCAACTCATAAATTACAATAACCCGGTTCTGTGATCCCTGCTACAAATATATCCTGCGCATGCGTTGGTGGAGGGATCTAATTGGTGTAACCTTGCCGCTAATAATTGTTTCACAGATGTGTGAGGATTAATAGAGTTATTTATTATAGTGAGACTAAATATTTTGTTGTTTTGTAATTACGGTAGTAAATATTTTTCTTATGGGGTGTGTGTGGATGGACGGTTAAGTTCTACGGGAAATGGCAAAATATAATAAGTAAGTTACTAACACGATTTGATGAAAATTCTTTTACAACTGGAGTTTTTTTATTGAATTGGTTAAAAAAATAACCTCGTACACACAACGACACATCAAGCTACACATTTCCAGTTTTAACTGACCTCGCATTGTATAGGTTTTTCGTACAATCAGAAGTCAGCTTATACTGGTTATGTACTCGTATAGCTTGATGTGTCGCCGTGCGTACAATAATAATTTACATTGTGTTATAAAGGCACAAATCATTTAGACTCCAAAATGCATGGGGTCTAAGTCTAAGCCTTTATTTGCAGTCTATAAGTATTTCCCATTTTGATAATTGTGGGAAGCGAGCCCTTGACCCATATACAAAAGCAGCCACTTGCCCAACCACTGCATTGATTTGACCCACAACACAAACCCATTAAGGGGATTACATGACATAAAGTGCGGTTACTGTCGGACTGCGTCGAAAAGAAAGAGAAGCGCGATGACACAACGCTGCGCGCTGCTAATGTATTTACAAAAATGTATTGTTTGGACTAAAAAATTAAAACACTAGTATGTTGCTTGTAGAATAATCTGACAAAAAATAATAATGATTGTATGTATATTAGTATGGTTTTTATTGTAAAAAGAAAGTTTTTAGAGGCATCTTCATGATTTTTTTCTATCATATCAAATTAGTTGTATTATGTTTTCAACACACTATCTACCTAGCAAATATCCTGAAGAATATCATATATTTTTCTGATTTTGTTTACTGTAGTCGATCATATAGTTTTATTGTTTCTAAAACTTGCGTTTTCTGCGTTTAGGTCCTGTAAACTCCTTAGCTTGTTTGTTTCACAAGCCGAAAACTTTCAACATTCCAGCTCTGTGCTAAATTTCATGAGAATCTGTTCAGCCGTTACGGCGCTATTGAGTAACAAACATACATCTGAACATCGTATTTATAGTAGTAGTATTATGGTGTCTGGTCGGGCAATAATTATTAAACAGATGTTGGTGTGCGTAGTCTGAATTAATAGTGTTGTTCTTACGTCGTGCATCACTATGAATCTCACTCTTAATGACACTGGCATGTTTTTTTTCAGCAGTTATTTAGTATTCTTCTCTGAGAAGCTATCAACAGTCCTTCTTCGTATGTCTGTCGTTGTCTTCATTTATAAAGGCGGTTCCTATCGGTAAATATTAACTAAATAACTTTATTTTACACTAGGTTTTGCCCGCTACTTCGTCCGCGTAAAATTTCCCCCGTCACATCGCCTGCCCGCGCTATTACTTCGCTTTCGCAAAGCATTCTTTCTTACTTTTTTTCTTTTTGCTCGGCTCCTAAGAGTGCTAGCTAGATGTTGAATAGCCTATAGTCTTCTTCATGAATTGGGCTATCAAATGCAAAAGATTTTATTCAAATCCGACTGGTAGTTCCAGAGATGAGCGCGTTCAAACAAACAAACAAACCCTTCAGCTTTGTTATTAGTATAGATACACTTATAATTTTTCCCACTGCTGGAGTTAACAGCATTTGTCAACGAGAAAGGAACGTGATGTCCTGTTGACGGACGTGCGGTAGACACGCGGCTTTAGTATGTATCGCTATTTCGCCGCTGTCATCTCGTTCTCGTTGACGTCCTGTTGCCGTGGCGGTGGACAAACGGCTTAAGGTCTTCTCTCTGTGAAAAGGAGTGGGTCGTAATCCACCACGCCGGCCCAGTGTGGGTTAAAGTGGATGTCACCATTTCTATTCATATCTATGTCTTCAAAATAATATTGTCCCTTATTTATTTGTGTCAGTTATTTCTAGACGACACACGTCATTATTCTGGGGAATTCCCAAAAGAAAATAAATAGCAGCACGAGTCATAATTATGTTTCTTATGAGAAATAGTGAAATACGATTACTATCATCATTTACCTAGTGATGGTCCTTATTGTGATGCTACTACAAACTTCACTACTGAACATGACCAAAAACAAAATGCTTTGATCTACGGGAATTAAAATGCAGATGAATTTTTTTAGAGATTTATTTATCTTGGTGTGCTATTTATGAACTGTGAAAACTCAAGGCATAGTGTAATAACATTGAATAAATAATATGAATAAAGTTTCTTAATAGATCTTAGTTTGATTATGTTGAACAATTTTCTCGCCATTTTCTATAACGAGACTACCCAAGGATGATAAATCTGATATTTGGCTCATTCAGTGACCAATGGAGGTTATGCTAGGTACATCAAGAAGCTGGGGCGGTTCTACATACTCTGAAACAAACGCTCATAGACCCACCATAGCTTCAATAGCCAGCCAATTAGTCTATCTACCAACTTTTGTACCGCATTTACTACAAATAAATTACTTTGACATTAACTTCCAGAGTCCTTAATTTCTTTTAGGATGCCTTAATTCCTCTCAAAGAGAAGAAGGAAGGCAGCCTAAGTGGCAACAAAATTAGGCTGATACTGTATATGGATTATTTTTTTGTTTTGTTAGGAATGGGAAATCCTCATGCGCTATATATGGACATTAGAAGTACCTACCTCTAATATGTTGATCTCCCTGGGGCTTAAACTGCAGCGGTCTGGTTTCGGCGGGGGAGGTGGTTCAGGCAGCTCACCGGCTACCCACCGCAGCTTGCGTTCCATTTCACTGCAGCGCCGAACCTCGCTGACGTAACGACGCTGGAAGTCATTGACGTGGGGGTTTAACTGTGGGAGAAAGAAAAGAAAGTATAAATAAAAGATATGAGGCAATCGTTTTGTTAGTGAAATAAGTAACGCTGTTACTTAAGATTTTTGTCAGTTCCCAGACAATTCACGACGGGTGAATACACAATAGCTAAGGGAATCAAAACATCGTGAGGAAACTGGCATGAATACAACCAAAAATTCTAAGACATGTGAGATACAACAACCCGCTCTGGGACCGCGTGGCGTTACAGGCCACTCCCTCTCATAGAGAGCAGACCTGAGTTCCAGCATTGGAAATGTCGCAGCCAACTGGCCTCGCTTATCTCTCTCGGCTCGCACGCGGTTGATCACAGTTCTAACCTAAGCTAACCCATTTTGTCGGGGTGCTCTGGCTTAGTTACTGCGACCAATTCGACTCGCGCGTTACAGACTTCCAACCTAAACTATAATTGAATATCATTCAGGCCGCTACTTGAACGGCCAACCGTTTAGTTAAAAGGCTACATTATTATGGTGATCGTGATTCATTATTTTATGCGAGATAATATTCTTCATTTATATTATAAAGTTAAACAAACAAAAAACAAAGTTTAACCAACTCCATGCATGTGGCTAATGGCCAAGATATAAAAAGCTCAACAGCAACTCTAATATGCAAAAATAAACGCATTAATAAAGAAAATTGCAGAGTAAAAGACCAGAGCTCTGTCCTTTTCAAGGCCTTTTACAACATGCAGATTTCAAGGTTTTCGTATCATTTGAAGTTATTAGTACCTACCTACCCACTTAGGGTTGCCCTACTAAGCACTACTTCAATTAGTATTAACGACTATCTAGTTACATTTTATTGGTAGTATATCATTTTATTCGCGACTAGCTTCTGACCGCGACTTCGTTCGCGTAAAGTTTCTCGTTTTAACATAAAACAGCTAGACACTGATGTATTAAACGAAGTAACTTAAAAGTGCCTGTAAATGGTTTTGTGTAATAAGGTACTATAAAAATATCTGCCACGGCTTCAATGGGAGACAGTATTCTGAATATAGATTACAATAGTAAAGACACATTATTGAACTTATGTCATAAATTTTTTCATACAAAAATATGTGCCTCTAAATTTGAATTGATTTAGTTGCTTGAAACCGTCCCATAGTAATTAGCTGTTGCCGCACCATCATTTCATTTCGCAAAATTTGACGATGCGAGACATCGCGCTTAGTTTATGCAGAATAAAGTAAATGATTATTTAATTACTTTATTTTCTAAAATTGTGTTAACTATTCCGGGATACAAAATTTCTTCACTACTGTAATCTATATACAAAATACTGTCTCCCATTGAAGCCGTGGCAGATATTTTTATAGCACCTTATATAGGGTGACTGGTAATTAGTGACCGATACTTAAACACGTGATTGTGCTCATGATAACAAACAACTTTTACTATGGGACCAAACCTGAAATCGCGAAAAAAAATCAGCTGTTCCCTACATTTTGACGAGTTATACGAACATAAATGTAGGGAACAGCTGATTAACCTGACAGATATGTCTTTCACGAGGCTTTCAACTTCCACTTCACCCTGTGTTGCCTTTTTCAGCCAAATCATTATGAAGACTTTGATAGACACGCATTTACCGTGGCCGCCTCAGCCGGCCCTACCTTTGAGCCCAATTGTTATCGATTTTTAATCCAAAACATCAACGCCGATTTCACCAAAATGTATTGTTTTCTAAATAGATAATCGAATGGATTTGCTAAAGTTAAAGTCTACATTCCTAGGGAATCCCTCACTTATTCGTAAGCACCGCATTTCTGCGTTGTTGAGAGCTCTATGGGGGAATTGACGATTGGGTTCAGAAGCACATATGTATGGACAGAGGTGAAGTAGCTTAAAGTGAACTGTCATTCCATCTGACGCTAGGGATTGACATCATTGACAGCTCACTTCACCTAAGTTTTGACGGTGAGATTTTTACAGAACAGACCTTTCAGATGAGCCTTTTATGGGACCACAGATAACAAGACTATAGCTGTATAGAGCAGTTATTAAGTTAACAATGACCGTCCTAACGTCAAGGTTCCCGAACATCGCAATATAACAGAATATCGGCGATCAATTACAATTTATCTGCATTTTATTGGAGGCCGCGCCTTGACGAATAACGCGGACGTAAACGTTATGGTTGGCTCCTCCTGTTTTATAGCTTTCTTCTTTATGTTGGTATCATGTGCCGAAGAGGCTATAAATACCTATAAATAAAATATTGATGTATCTTTTCGAGTTGGATGTAGGTAGCCTCTTGGCTACCTTGAAAAGAAAAATACCTCTTCCTCTTACCCTCTAGTGTTCTAAGGACTATTTTCGATAAGATAAATTAATACTGTTTCTGCAGCTTAGCAGCAACGAATAACGGCTAAAGCGGCAGCAGTAAGCAAACTGAAGTGGCAGTGGGTTAGCCATGTTTTTCGAAGAACCGATGGCCTGTGGAGTAAACGAGTATTGGAGTGCAGAATATACGGTTGTATTGGCAAGCGTAGTGTGGAACGCTCCCCAGTTAGATGGACTGAAGACCTAAACAAGGTGGCTGGAACAGGCTGGGTGCGGAAGGCGGAGGACAGGGTGTTGTTGCGCAGCCTGGGAGAGGCTTATGTCCAGCAGTGGACTGCGATAGGCTGAGTTGATGGACAAGTGGCGAATAGCATGCATTATGAAAGATCTCTTCAATGTAACAAATTATAAAAAAAAACTCAAAAGTTGAGCAGCTTTTTGTCAAAAATGGCTACTTATACAGAGTGAAACATGAAACCGCGAAAAAAAAATCAGCTTTTCCTAAAGGACATCATTCATTTTGGACCAAAAACTGAAAGTGCCGGCCAGGATAAAAATGTGTAATATTCGGATAGAACTCACAATTCCTATCATTTTTTACTACGACACCAAATCTGTGCGCCCTTTGGTTACGGTGTTAAACACTTTTAAAATACAATAAAAATGTTATTATGAAGTTGTTATTTTCATACATTTGATCATGTATATTTAATTATTCATACTGTGTATGTCCTTTTGATGTGCAATAAAATGAATTCTATTCTCTATTAAGAGAGTATTTTCATCATTGATACTCCACGCACCGCACAGGCACAGACAGAGCGTCACAATTCACAACAAGTCCAAACCTGTTTTAAGCAGGTACCTGGAAAATCACCGGTTTGTCCCTCCCCGCCGCCCGCAACTACTGTACCCCGCGTCACCCGTCTTTTGTTTTGTTCAGTTATCCATGCGACTCTTGTTACATCGGACGGCTAAATCGCGACTTGCACTCCTCAGTTAATATTGTTATTCTTGTTTGTTGTTATTTGTTTATAGTTATTTTTTGTTATTGTTATTGTTTTAACTGACGTTATGAGTGGACAATTGTGTATTTCGTGTCGTACGCCTGTCGGTAATCGTCGAAGTTATACTTGGACTTCCCGAGAATCACAGCATACGGATGTTGCACAGTTTGTTATTGAAGATCTATTAGTTCGACAGGTATGAATCATTATTATTTTATTTCATTTTATATACAGACCTTTACCTACCTAGAGTTTTATATGATTTTGACTAAGTCTTTATTTCATCATTTCCTTGTCTGTATACCAGTTTACCTGATGTCGGCGCAGTATGTTTTCTTTTTCCAAATAATTTGGTCACTTGCCATCAACTCATTCATTTTGACCATTTATTAGAATTATTTATTTCACACGTTTTTGTTTCTATATACATATAAGTACTCCTTTGTACTTAACTAATCATTGTATCACCTTGTATGTATATACCGTGAAATAGAACCCTTCTTGCTTAGGAAACAAAACGATTAGAATATCACGGCTCATGTATGTACATGTGCAACGAATAATACATGTTTCTTGTTTTACAGGAAGAACCTACAGAGGTTATTTGTCGACCCTGTTGGCAACGGGCTGAGCGTCGGTATCTCCGACACCAACGTGAAGTGGATCATGATGTTGCAGACGAAGAAGTCAACGCTGAACCTCATGCTTCACCAACCGTTTTACCCAATTTAAACCGAAGGCGATCACAGTTCCAACCCATGGCTGCGGATATGACAGATTTCAATGATTTTCCAACATTGACAGAAGAAGATTTAATATTATTCAGCCTTGGTGTATATCAGCTCAAACAAGCAAAAAGTTATTACGGAGAGCACCTTCAATCCGACGGAGTTTTTATCATTGAGCTCGGTGGTGGGATTCCTCTGGAAATAGTCAGGGAACTTGAAGGGGAAGACTTGTGGATTATAAGAGGACGAATACAATCCCGCCACATCCAAGCCAAAAAATATCATGTGTACATTGCACTAGATCGGGCAGCAAATGGTCGTCGAGCATTAGCTCATTATTATTGTACATGCAATATCGGCAAGAGGACCATTGGATGCTGCTCACATACCATGACCATAGTCTGGTACATGGGTTATGCTAGACATGACCCATACCTCACCCCACCTGCAATAGGATTACATGATGTATATGTTAGATTAGGACAAATATAAATGAATTTATACAATTTAATGTTGTTTCATTTTGCTCTTTTTTACCTAAATGAAAGGTACTGAATCTAAATGAGGTACTGTTGGTATTGTTGCTTGTTTTTTTTTTTCATATTTACTATATTTGACCAAATGTATTAAAATAACACACATCTTATAACATTTTATTTCACATTTTTTTTTAAAGCATGTAACAACATAACCATAGGGCGCACAGGTTTGGTGCCATAGTAAAAAATAATAGGAATTTGGTGATCTATCCGAATATTACGTTTTTTTTTTCTGGCCGGCACTTTCAGATTTGGCCCAAAAATGTATGAAACGTGAATGATGTCCTTTTGACGTGTTATGTGATGTAGGGAACAGCTGGTTCTTTTTTCGCGATTTTATGTTTGGTCCCATAGTAAAAGTTGTTCATAATGATGAGTACAATGACCCCATAGGAGGATATAAAATTTCAACCTGTATATGAATGTAATGAAATTCTTTAAAAAAAAAAATTGAGGTTAACTACGTTGTTCTCCTGCGAATATATTATTAAGGCCATGTTTCTTTATACAAACATTGTGACAGAAATCAAGTAAACTCTAGCCATCTTCTAAGTTATGATGGCACGAATACGCAATGGTGAACGAATTCATTCAGGTCTCAATGTGAATTATCGCTATTCATCACACAATGGACCACTTCCCATTTCACGAGATCGTTGTGCTCGACCATTCATTGAGTATTGCGCAATAAACTTTCTGGGTACTAGTTGTGCCTTTTTGATATACCTACCCTACCTACATACGTAAATTAATTATGTACAGACGCCAGCACTTCAAGCTACCCGAAACTGTCAAATTTTCTCAATCAAATTTGAATCTTTAGCGATAAAGTTGAAAATCTATTAAATAAATTTGACAGATTTTAGTAACTTGATGTGCTGGCGTCTGTACGTTAAGCCGTTGGTCCTGGCTGTCATTCGTGGATCTTTGACAGTTGTTACGGGTCGTTAGAAGACCGAAAGTCTGACAACCAGTCTTACCAAGGGGTATCGTAATGCCCCGTAACTGGGCACTCCATGTAAAATACAGGTACTCAGCTGCATCCGGTTAGACTGGAAAGCGACCCTAACATAATTGGGAAAAGACTAGGCAGATGATGATGACGTTAGTTATGTAACATAATCTATCCTAATGAAAATCTTGAAAGCTAAAAAAAAAATA
This sequence comes from Hydraecia micacea, assembly GCA_914767645.1. Classification (NCBI taxonomy): domain Eukaryota; kingdom Metazoa; phylum Arthropoda; class Insecta; order Lepidoptera; family Noctuidae; genus Hydraecia; species Hydraecia micacea. The sequence goes on along the minus strand of OU611783.1, from coordinate 3,305,332 downwards.
TCTTCAATGATTTGCAAACATATCATCACGCCTGTTTTACCCGAAGAGTTAGGCAGATGTACAGACGCCAGCATATAAAGCTACTACAATCTGTCAAATTTATTTAATATATTTTTAACTTAATCGCTAAAGCATTAAGTTTAAAGTTGATTGGGAAAATTTGACAGTTTCGGGTAGCTTGATGTGCTGGCGTCGTCTGTACCTACAGTGCACTCACATTTCGACAGTTATGTGTGTTGTGTGTGTCGACAACAAATTCTCTTCAAATACGAGATCGAAAGTATAGATAGTAATTAGAAATCTATACAAAAATGTATTATAATATTGATGATTGTGAAATATTTGATTGTGATTCAGTAGTGGGCCTTATTCTTTATACAAAAATCGTAAGAGGTAGTTACGAATATAGTCTTTAACTTTTGGAGGCAATAATCTATTAGACTTTTAAGTACTTATTTAACAAACGTTTCTTCCACATGGTAGGTAATTAATAACTTGTTATTTTAATTGCAGCATTCCTTCGTCAAGGCTACATCCAGCAAAGGTAATGTTTAAAGTTATTCCAAGTTTAATTATAACACATGTATTGTTTCCTAAGTGCACTCCTATTGGCATAATAAAAAAAAATAAAATAAATAAATAAATAAATAAATCATTTATTTTGGACCAAACACTTGTACACATATCATAAACCTGCCAAACTGCGTGACAGTTTGTCGGCAGGATTAGCGCTCGTCTTAAATATTTGGTATCAACAATCTGATTAAACATCTAAGTAGCTAAATACATATACTTTCAATGGACGGTAAGAAGATTTAACAGTAGTGCAACTAACTATTGTTGCATCTTGCGACAATTTCATTAAGCAGTTCAGTTTTTAATTTAATCTTTAGTGTTCGCTTACTCATGCCACCATTATCTTTTCTTAGCCAGTCGATATTATTGAAAAGTGTAGGGGTCAAACACTTATTGGTTCTTTTGCCATAGTAATTTTTTACTGGTGCTCGAACGAATTTACGTTCTCTAACGCTTCTAGTATTGTAAGTGTTTTGCACATATACTTTAAATTGATCATCATAGAACTGCACTAGAACCACCAAGTACTTCACCTTCTCATGCACGGGAAGCACCTTACATACAACAAAAAGTTTCTCATAATTTTCTTTACACTCAAGCTTTAGTTTTGGGTTAACAAGGTATTTCATAAATCGAATTTGCAGTGATTTTATACTGTTCAGGTAGGTTTTGAATGTACGGCCATATGTATTTAACCCATAGCTCAGCAGAGACTCGGCAAGAGCGAAATAAATCACGCGCAGCGTTTTCCTACTCAACGGTGCCTTCAGAATATAGAACTTACTTAACACTGACCTAAGCTTTGTACACACTGTGTCAACCTGTGTCTTCCAGTTCATGTTTCGGTCTACCCACAGACCTAGATATTTAAACTTACTGACATACTCCAGCTGTTGACAGACACAGTTGACATTTCTCACGTGCATGCAATCGTACGTGTGGCCCACGATACCTATATCCTTACTATCGACTTTTTTTGCCACCAGGTTGTGCGGCGAGTGCACATGCATCACTTTTGTCTTACTTAGATTTAGTATGATACCGTTATCGTGCGCCCACCGGGTAATATTGTCAAAGTCGGATTGCACCACAGCTCTGGCCTCCTGTATATTCTTAGAGGAGTACATAAGGCACATGTCGTCTACAACACATTCTATTACAATACATTCTATTAACGGCCATTTTGTTTTTTCATCACGATAGGCAACTGATAATTATAAAGCGAACGTTGTTAAAATGTTAGTAATAAACTTTCTCCGGAGCGTAAACTTGGTAATTGATTATAATCTCACGTTTTATATAGATTTTATGTACAAAATTGATGAATCAAGAAAGTAAGATGACACAGTAGAATGTCTGGTGAAAACAAAAGTGCATCCAATCTATATTATTATGTTATCGTCTTGCTTGAATTTTAACTGCAAGTGGTGCTCAAAGAAGGTATCATGGAATAATAGCTCCGCTAATATAAATATGTCATTATGCTCTCTACGTATTAAATATAGCCTGCATGGGGAATAAAATAGGGTATATTTACTTACTATTGTATTTTTTATTTTTATAAATGGCAGCTCGCATTTCAAGCAAGAAGGCTGCTCAACTAGGCTTGTCTGTACCTAAATAAATTAAGGCCTACAACCACGGCTTAAAAAACTTGGCGATTACACGCTAAGGGCATCCTCTGTGGGGTACGGACTTCGGCTTAGGACGGAATAAAGAATAGGGTGCATCGAGGTCCGGCATACTTTGGACATTCAGCATTGTTACCAACCTTGCTGATTGGCTAATCTTGTCTTGACGGCAGGATATATTCCTGTAGGACACGAAGTACGGGAGAATGAGATGACATATACATGGTGTCCCGTAAGTCGACGTCAAGCCGGAATCGGGTAATAGGCCAAGTCATAATAGTTATCAGAAAAATATTACAACAAAATCATTGGTTTTTTTTTTTTTTAATTCTTTTTAAATACGGCAACTTTTAATGTTACATTTTTTTCAGTACAGTCGGTCAAAGTTTGACAAATTTTGAATATTTGGTTGGGCAACGAGTGGCATTTAAATGCCAATAATTTAAAAAATACACAACTTAGATTTTTTAATAAAAATATTTTTCTGATAACTATTATGACTTGGCCTATTACCCGATTCCGGTTTGACGTCGACTTACGGGACATCCTGTATAGTCCTCGAGAAGTCGAGACCGTATTTCGGCCATGGCAGCCAGCAGAGACTAGCCTTCGGCGCGGGAAGTATTATAGAGTGCACAAGTGTGTGCGCAAACACAGGTACACTTGCCCTATAATAGCACATCCTGGGTTCGATTGCTCAAGATGACATAGGAAAGCTACGAATACAATATGTAACATAATTAACGCGAGACTTCATACACACCAATTAGAGTACTGAGTTAAAAGCATATAATACAATGACCAAAACTTTTTTTTTAAAGCTAACTATTATTATTAAGAAAATAGTGTTTACCTTAGCATTACTTATTGCATTTAAAATTTATTCTTATTGCGTTGAAATAATATTTAATTTTCTTTGGCTCAATCGGCGGTCAGTATGGAAAAATATATAATTATTGAAAAAATACCTATATTAAGAGTTACTGAAACCATTAATTCAGTAGTAAATTATGAACAAACTACTTTCAGGACTTGCGTTTGTTTTGTTACACCTTGTATGTATGCTCATCTTATTAACATCATCAATCTCGAATAATTTTCCAACGATTTTTACATTAACGCTCAAGGACACAACTGCCATATTTAGGTATTGCATAAATTATACTTACATAGCCATCATGATGATGACTTTAATATAGTCAACAAGGTGTCTCATGATAACACTTTACAATGTGCGATGTAAAGTGAAGTAGTAATTGTCGTTTCAATTAAAAACAATAATTCTTTGTATAAGTGGACACAATTGGACGGGTCAGGAGTATGTGAGACTGGGTCTTATGTGGGATTACGTCCTCAAAGTTTTGTCCAGTCCTTGACCAAATCAATCAACAGGTCCATCGTCATCATCAGCCGACAGCAGTCTACTACTGGACATAGGCCTCTTCACTTGCACGCCATTCAGCTCGATTCTCGGCAACTCTCATCCAGCTGCAACTAGCTACCCTGCGAAGATCGTCGCTTAATCTAGCCTGTGGGCGTTCTACCTTACTTTTACCAATTCGCGGTCTCCTCTCAAGAACACGTGTCGAAACCCAACGGCCGTCGGTTTTACGCCAATAGGTGCATCAAAAACGAAAATTCCTGACTCACTGACTCATCAATGCCAAGCCTAAACCCTTGAATCAACGAATCTGAAGATGTTTGCCCTTTATAACAAGGAATACGGCCGGGTTTTTCGAAATTCCACGAAGGGAATATAGAGTGGACAAATTCAATGGCAAAAAATATTTGGAATAAGCACCAGGCAGAACCAGATGGACGGATGATCTACAAAGGATGGTGAATAAGACTAGGGTCTACTCTGGTCTGTGCAATTCTTTTCTAGGGATGAGAATCGCACAGACCAGGGCAGCATAACACAAAAGAGAGGAGGCCCAAACTTAGAAGTGGGTAGAACAAGGCTGCCAGTGATGATGATAATAAATAAAATAAATAAGTTTATTTCAAGCAACAGGACTCATAGGTAGAAACAGAAACTAAAATGACAAAATAAACAGACAAACCAACTCTTACTAGGTAACAATATGCCTGCTACAGCATTGCCGGATGTACGGGCAATCCAGTCTGTTTGCGATCATCACCAGGACGACATTGGCGCTGCCCCGCACTCTGCGCACCAGGGACGCGCACCGCTTGCGCATCGTCGCGTGAAAACAGTCGGTGCGCGCTTCAGCGAACATGCCCGAGGCGCTGCAGTAGTAGGGCAGCCCCGCCATCGCCCTAAACGCGTTATTGAACTGGATGAGGGACGGGATATTGAAGCCTAAGCCAGAGCTATTCTAGGGAGCTCTGTGAGGAAGCAAGAAGAGAAGACGTCATGCTCGTTAATGGGTGCCGTCAGGGACTGGTCATCTTTCTCTCTCTCTCTCTCATTATGGACGCTTTTAACGTTCTGCATCGTTCTCACATGCATAATTTCAACATGATGTAACCAATATTTTGTAACCATATTATTTTGATTGAAAAGAGTGTCCCTGGAGTTTCTTGCCCGTTCTTCTCCATAGGTACTTACTACGCTTTGGAATGGGCAAGTAGATTCATCTTTCTGACTGGCTGATGGACCGACCCCTTCACAATCCAAAAGTGCCTGCAATTGGTTTATTTGAAATAAATGCTTTGAGTTTGAGTTGAGTTATACATACTCGTCTCGTATAGTGAATAATATGGATTATGTAAATGTATGTATATAAACAAGACGTCTCTCTGTGTATCTGATTAATGCATGTACAACTCGACAACCACATAGAACTACGTGATTTGGTTTTTAAATTCAATAGGTATACAGGGTCCCATTAAAATAGATGGACAAATTTTAACACAACAACGCTCAGTACGTCTAACCAAAGATATCCAAGCAGAAAAAAAACACTGATTAAAGTGATTTTATTTGACCTAAAATAATAAATTGCCGGCACATTAGTGTATTTTCGTTAGCTGATTATTTTTCTTGTAAGTATCTAATGCGTTTTTCTTATATACATATTTTTTTACCATCGTCCATATTTTGATGGTCTGAATGATATCTAAAAGTTTGTCCATCCATTTTAATGGGACCTTATACAGGCTGAAATTTTAATCACCGTTTTCCTCTTAAGGGGTCATTGTACTCATCATTATGAACAACTTTTACTATGGGGCAAAACCAGAAATCGTAAAAAAAAAATCAGCTGTTCCCTACATTTTGACGAGTTATGCGAACATAAATGTAGGGAACAGCTGATTTTTTTTTACGATTTCAGGTTTGGTCCCATAGTAAAAGTTGATCATAATGATGAGTACAATGCGCCCTTAAGGGGCTTACAGGACCTAAACGCAAAAAACGCAAGTTTTAGAAACAATAAAAGTAAATGATCGCCTACAGTAAAAAAAAACAAAAAAATATATGATATTCTTCAGGATAAATGCTAGGATGATAGTGTGTTGAAAACATAATACAACTTATTTGGTACGATAGAAAAAAATCATGAAGATACCTCTAAAAACTTTTTATTTACAACAAAATTCATACTAATATACATACAATCATTATGATTTTTTGTCAGATTATTCTACAAGCAACATACTAAAACTATAGTGTTTTAGTTTTTTTGTCCAAACACTAGATTTTTCGTAAATCGATAATTGCTTCATATTTTGCAATAAATTACCGGCTCGTGGCATCGCGCTTCTCTTTCTTTTCTATGCAGTCCGACAAAGACCGCGCTTTAGGTCATGTAGTCCTCTTAAGAGGAAAACTGTGTTTAAAATTACAACCTGTATACATATTTTTTTACCATCGTCCTTATTTTGATGGTCTGAATGATTTCTAAAAGTTTGTCCATCTATTTTAATGGGACCATATAGTATGTATATTAATGCTCGCTGTTTAGGTTATGATCTGTTGTGTTACTCGTAAGTATGGTTAGGTAACATATTGCTCAGCAGTCAGCACCTAGTTGTGAACAAGGGACCTGTATGATGATTGATGACGTGTAGTATTATGTAAGTTTTATTACACAATACTAGTAATTACTCTTATAAAATTATCAGCATCCACGTATGGTCTATTATCTCAACCGGTGACCCGCATATTACGTGTGACCTTTTGATTGCGATACTACGGTTGGTAAGAAAAAAAAAACAAAAAGTTAAATGTTTACCCAAATTATATCTCTCTTCCTATTTATTACAGTAGATTTAAGGACGGACTAACGAAAACTTTACTTTTATAAACGCACTGGAGTTTCTTTCACACAGTGGAGTTTTTTGCCGGTTCTTCTCTATAGGAAACGAGTAAACGACCAATTGGAACAGTGCACCTAGCTTCTGACGTTTCATAAGTGCCCATGTAGGTTTATGTGAAATAAAATATTTAGATTTTGCACTAGTAGTGCCCTCCGCGGCATTATATTGGCATTATAAGTTAATCGGAACGTAAATTTTATAGTATATTCATAATATCCTCAACAACATCAGATGATTTTGTTAATATTTTAAACTACAAACTTGTATGTAAACGCATATCGTTATCATTTTCATTTCAGTGAGAGAGCAATATAAGATTATTTTATTTTATGAACTGTTAAATTTATGATAATTTGGTCTATCATTGTAGGTACCTACCGTGAAGAGTTAAAGTTGAAGTTGATAGGACACGTCATAAAATATTTATTTCAGAGCTATGTATGGCATTGTGAGTTCTATAAATAAATCGACTATTGAAACCGATTACCTATTGATACTCTACGGTCAAACAGTATATAGATAAGGGAAGTAGTTTTGGAAAAAAAGGTACATTAAATAAAAATCCGATCTATATAACCTTACAGCTTTTTCCTAACACGTGAAACGTGAGCCAATTCACCAGATACATGAGAAGAATGAGGTGAACTCACGAGTCCAGAACTAGTAAGCACTTGCGTCAGTACACGAGGGCATTATGTTAAGAACTGTACCTAGACCTGCTCAGTATATCCCCTGGCATATACCACCTCAAAACGGTGAAGGAAAACACCATATACCGCCATGTTCTAGAACCAAAAATTTGAAGACATGTGACATCTACCAATGCCGCACAGGGCCCGCGTAGTGGATTACGGGCCACTCCCTCTCACAGAGAGGAGGCCTGTGTCCCAGTAGTGGGAACATTATGGGCTGATTATGATACGAACATAAATGTGGGAAACAGCTGATTTTTTTTTTCGCGATTTCAGGTTTGGTCCCATAGTAAAAGTTGTTCATAATGATGAGTATAATGACCTCTTAAGAGGTTGTTAATGTTTTTCCAATAACCCTGTATAATAATAAAGCTAAAGAGTACCTATGTTTGTTTTTTTGTTTCAACGCGCTAATATTTGGATAGTTCCAGAGCTTAGCGCGACCGGACCCGACCAGTTTGACAGCGTGAGCATTGTCCTCGCAAAAGGTCTTCTATAGTTCAAGTGGAAGCACGAGAGGAGGTGACGTATCGGTGAGGTATAGTCTGTGATATGGCACTGTGACTCATCGGAGTGCCACCACTTGACTAAGTTGTACCTGCAGCGGTCCACCTGGCTTCTAAAGGTTAATTTCACCATTGAAACTGGACGCAATCATTAGTTCAGGACATCTAAACCGAGTTTAAGAGCTGTCAGTGTCAATATTCTATAGCAATAATGACACTGACAGCTCTTGAACTCGGTTTATATGTGCAGATCGCGTTCAGTTTCATTGATAAAATTCGCCCTTAGTGGGTTAAGGGATTTCCAGGTGTAACCCTTTTATAAGGTGTGGTTCATCGGCTCGTTTGTCAACTAACAACATTAAAATACCCGGGAATGTTCCCGTAGCCGTCATATTTACATTATTTTTATCGATAAAGGGTGTGTTTATTATGATACGAGAGTGTGTTACAGTTATGTAAGTCGGAGGTGGCTTGTAAACTGTGGGGTTTTGCCGCTGTCAATATTGTTCACTTGTACCCACGGCTACTTATCAAGCTATACATTTCCAGTATAAACTGACTTCTCATTGTATGAAAAACCTATACATTGCGAGGTAAGCTTAAACTGGAAATGTGTAGTTTGATGTCGCCGTATGTACCTGTACAGTGCTGTCTTAAAATATTGGATGATTGTTAACACAGATTATTGTTGAATTTTCTAAGTACAGGGTGAATTTTCTAAGTGGGCGTGGATGGCCAAATTCGAAACTATGAGGAATAGTGAAAAGTACTCAAAGGAGCCTCGTGCTCGATTTTGATGAAAACTAAAACTGCATCATTGCATTTTTGAAAAATTAATATTTCTAGCCAGGAAACGAATCCGTTGATTTTAATTTAAAAAAACACACACTGTATTATTACACCATACGATAGTGTCCCTAATAAGGATCAAATTCTGGGAAGTAATGACATCCACGCCCACTTGAAAAATTCATCCTGTATACCTTCAAATTATTGCCAAGCAGTGGATATTAAAGATATCCTTTCTGGGTGGTGTTTCCTTTTTGTTGAGACCACTGAAAAACCATAAAGTCAACTGAAATGTTATGGCATCAATCACCTAGTTTCCGATTAGGTTCATACATGATTTAGCCTATTACGTAAGACTAGAAGTCAACCACAAAACACTTGGAAATAGGTCAGAAAATAACGATTCTTTTCCCTTTTAAAGTAGATTTTCCTCTTACCAAATGACTACTACTTGAGCGTGTGCTGTTCATGAGGGTTTTTACTAAGAACTTAAACCCTGTGCTTTTGACTTTTTAATGCCTATGGCTCGCCCAGTGACTTTAAAGTCGAGACGTTTAATAATAGAGGTAACCTAATCAAAATTAATTACTTACAATTCCGTCTAGACCTTCACCTTCGTGAAACTATCAAACGTTAATAAGCCAGCCTTCACGAAAGCCATTTATAAATCATTACGAATGATTGAATTAAACATAAGCAAAGCCGGGTGCAATCGATAGTTTGTTGACGAGCTTACAGAGACAGAAGTCCCATTTCCAATAACAAGGAAGTGAAATAGGTGTGGGCGAACAACGTAATGGTTTCGAACAACGAATTGGGCTTTTTAGGGATTCCAGTTTTCGTTCAGTGTAGATATAGGAACACTATAAGAGCAATGATAGTCCAGTTGTATCAGCCCCGACTTATGTGGCGCTTTACTTCGTGCAAATAATTTCATCACCACTCCTCTCAAAACGGTGAAGGCAAACATCGTGACGAAACCGGCATGTCCCAGAACTAAAAATCGCAGACATGTGACATCTATCAACCCGCACTGGGCTCGCGGGGTAGATTACAGCCCACTCCCTCTCGAATAGAGAAGGCCTGTGTCGCAGTAGTGGGAACATTATAGGCTGATTATGCTAAGAACAACCGCCGTAGTTAGGGCGTTATTCTTAAGTAAAACAAGCATGTTAGTGACATATTAGATTTTAAAAGTGCTGGTGGACTGGCAAGTTCCGATCCTACCTTCTTCTGACTCTGGGCTGTGTGTTACATTACAGTGGTTCATTTTTTTCATCATCATCATCATTCAGAGCCGTTGTCCGGAAAAGAACCGGAGTTACCGACATAGCTTGCAGAGTAAGCAAACTGAAGTGGCAGTGGGCTGGCCATGTTTGACGAAGGACCGATGGCCGGTGGAGCCGACTAGTCCTTAAGTGGAGACCGCGTATCGGCAAGCGTAGTGTGGGGACGCCCCCCAGCTAGATGGAAGGACGACCTAAAGAAAGTGGCTGGAGCGGACTGGATGTGGAAGGCGGAGGACGGGGTGTTGTGTCCAGCAGTGGACTGCAATAGGCTGAGTTGTTTGATTGATTCAGAGCCGTTTCCATAGCCTTCTCCTCCTCCTCGTAGGTATATAATTTTTTCCTGTTTCGTGCCAATCTGTTTCATAGGCAATTGAAATTATAACATGAACTCATCAAACCATTTTAGCATATTAAACGAAACTAACTATTTAGGCCTTCTAAACAATCTGTCACACGACACAGGCCACGAAAAACACAGACACTCCCTCGATTCGTGCATAATGGTTGACGTGGCACGCGAAATCAGGGGGGTGGACATGTCGGCCCAAATATCATCCAGGTTTGAAGCGACGGAAGTATCTGCTGTCCTTCTCTATGTTATAGGTAGCCGGTGACCTAAAATAACGAATATTAATTCAGTTTCGTGACGTCTAAACCGCGAGGTGAAACAGGGAAGCGGAACGGAAAATAATTTGGGAAAGTGGCTTGAGGTGTCCCTGAATGACTTTACTTTTTATATGTAAATAAATGAAAGAGGCAATTTTGCCAAATTCCTCATGGCTTACCGATCGTTATTGGTTAATGGTGGGATTCTTGTATCTTTGCCAATATTAAAGTTGTGGTTTTGAAGAGGCATTGGAATTTTGTCTAAACTGTGTGGAAGTTTTGATTCAACCAAATCCCACATAATTTATTATCTTTTTCAATTGATATATGCTCTTATGCCTCTTTGAAGGATAAAATCAGAAATGAAATTATCCGGGAAAGAACCGGAGTTACCGACATAGCTTGCAGAGTAAGCAAACTGAAGTGGCAGTGGGCTGGCCATGTTAGTCGAAGGAACGATGGCCGGTGGAGCAGACGAGTCCTGGAGTGGAGACCGCGTATTGGCAAGCGTAGTGTGGGACGCCCTCCAGCTATCTAGTCCCAACCACCAGCAGACTGGATGCGGAAGGCGGAGGACAGGGTTTTGTGGCGCAGCCTGGGAGAGGCCTATGTCCAGCAGTAGACTGCAATAGGCTGAGTTGAACTCTTGCATAATATATCTCCGATCATTTGTTCCTATATATAGCCCTTACAATACGTCAGAGCGAATGAGAATAATGTGAATGAATGAGTGAAGCCAGAACTATGATATTATCAGCTAATGGAGGAAGTAGCATGTAGACCTGTTAGGTACAATCCCTTAATCATTTACGTCAATCATAGCTGAAGGTGCAGCTATTCTTGTACGATCTATTTAGGTCGTTACTATGGATAACGCAGTGCATGGTTCGAAACTACTGCATGTCTTGGAAAATTGAACAGTCATGCTGGACAGGCCTGTCAATAATGAGAAGAATTATGTTGTCAGAAAGATGGGGTGCGGTCTTTATTCTTGGCGTTATAACATAATATATCACGCCTGTAATCTCTGAAGGGTTAGGCAGGTGTGTGTGGTAGCATAGGTATACTACCCTCACATTTCGCCATTTATGACGCCAAGACATGACGTGACGTAAAGCGTCATGACGTCATATTACTCTGATTTTGTCCTTCAGTTATTGAAGAAGAAGGGTCTCTCCGGGTTTATCAATTTTTGCATCATAAATATAAATAAAGTATGACAATAGATATCTTGAGCTGGGATGCTGAATTTCTGGCAGTAATTAATACAGAATATTTGTGGCTTAAACTTATCTATAATAATTATCACGAAACTTCACGAAAATTATCAGACATCGACCTATGAACCGAGGTTACGATTAGGCTTCTTCAAAAAATTCCAAAGAAATCTCACGAAAACATATTGGATGATATTTTTTTATTATTTAGGACGAACTACTCAATACAAGTTTGGAGTCCGGTTATCATATTTGATTTGTTTAGAGTAAATACAGATATTGATAATAATGGCTAATGGGCGATATGAGCAGTTGGTATCAACGGGAAAGCATTTACTATAATAATTATTATTGAATGAAGATGTAAACACAGAAGTTCCTGCCTATGTATGTTTTTTTTTTTTGTATTAGGTTCTAGTAAGGTAATTGATAGTTTAAAAACATGCGAGATCTAATCTATATTATGACAAATATTTTGTGTTAATGCTGTGTATGTGTTTAGTTGGGAAGACTTTAAATAAATAAATACAGCGGATGATATCAAGCTTGCGCACACGTTGATTGATACAGATTCTGTGTGCAATGTCGAATGGATCAAGCAGATAGGTAACAGTCAACAGCCCTGTCTTGAACTGTCAATTCAAACGTTTGTTTGAAGTCGTCCCTCGTCGTTTGAAATCGAAACCAAGGTTCATTCCTTAAACTTATAAGATTTACAGATGTTGTAGTTTGATCCATTTGGTAATTGATCGATATTCCGTTCACCTACCTATATGTACACGTTAACTGGTTCTTCTTATCGTATCGATGGCAAAAAGTTCAAACATCTTTGGCCCAAAATTCAACTGCGCGAACTCCGGTCACTGGCTGTTAATTACTGTTGTCTAAGCACAATTCGGATGAATTCAATTAAATATTGTTTTATGTACGTAATTAAATTCTAGTTGACATTGTGACTTGGTTGTTTGGTTGTTGTTCACACAGAACAGATAAAAGTTTTCTGTTCTGTGGTTGTACAGCAACCATGAGACATTGATTATTGTCTACTGGTTATTAATTATTGGTGGTTCGGTCCCTGATCTATGTAGTAATAAACAAGCTTATTATGAGTTATTCTATATCGACCTTCGATACGGATGGTCGGGTTGTTTCGAAACCAGTCGGATATAATGCGCTAGAGCAGTGATACTGGCAGTAATGTGGTACAGTTGTAGTTACACCGCTCGATATATTGATAGTGCAGGAATATTTTTAAATTCAAATGGAGTAGATGTTTAATTAGTGAGGCACATCGGTGTACTGACTATACCAATGTGCCAATGATGTGCACACACACACTACGTAACTTTTCCGTGTTATAGCTATTTCATACAACAATCAAAGAATGACAAGTAAATTGAAAATACGGACAATTTATAATTTTCCTAACTTAACATGAATCATATCCAAGTTCGACGAGTATGAAAAAGATGAATATAAACAAAATAACACCCGTATGCATCCATATTCTTCTCAAAATTCTTATTCTATTGTGTATGAACAAGCTTAACTACCTAAGAATAGTTTGTATTTGGTAAAATGACAAGCTGGTCAATTAGGTCGTAGCGAGGCATCGGGCTAAAGCAAGAAAGAAAAGAAATATTTATTTTCTTTTATACGTTTACGTGGTAAACATGACAAACTCAGAGGAAGAATTCAAACACAAAAAAAGAACAAGTTGGGGGAAAATATGCGTCACATCCACGCAAAACGGCTAACCCTCAGCAAAAGGCCAAGGACCAATTGAGTATCGTCAATGAAATACTATACAATGAATAAACCGTTAGCGCCTGCGCCCACTATCGGCACGGGCACGGTAAGGGATTTTTATGCGACGATTAAAAATGTAACTTAATTGTATGGAAATAAAATTGAAATTTCAATGATAATCATCGTAGGTGCCAAAACAAAGCTAGGGTATCTTTAGACTTGCCGTGTCATTGAAATTTAAATTTTCGTGCCGTGCCGCCAATGGGTTCAGGCTCGTCGTCTATATACCCACACAGAGACTAGGGGTGGCCTACACGCATTTGTAGCTTTTAATAACACCTACGAGAATTAGCTTGATGACAGGCTAAACTCAGGTCTTTACTATAATAGTTGAGACTATAATAGCCCCTTTAGGGTAATATCGAGTTAAATTATTGCAGAAACATGTGTGCCCTAGGTTTTAAACTGGGTAACGTACGTGTATATCGGACATGTCCCTAATATGGGCCCGCAACCAGGGACTTTAGGACTAAATATCACACTGCGAAAGCTATAGGTAGGTACTATTACATGGTCCTTGTACATTTAACTGCCCCGTTGGTCTCGTGGTCGCAAGTGCGACTGCTAAGCGCGGAGTCCGAGTTCGATTCCCGGCTCGGGCAATGTGTTATTGGTTTTTTCCATTGGGAATTTCATAGTAACAGCCCGGAGTTTGGAAGTTGGCGGTGTGATACCCCCGTGCCTCGAAAAGCACGTTAAGCCGTTGGTCCTGCAACTGATCTCTGTCCGGTCTTGTCGGATTGCCGTGCCATCGGACTATGAGAGTGAGGGAAGAGAAAGTGTACCTGTCTCTGCGCGCACACTTGTGCAATATAATATCTATGCCCGCGCCGAAGGCTGGTCTTCGCTGAGTATTTTTGCCATGGCCGAAATTCTGTCTGGAGGACTTTTATTTAAGCTCAGTCATGATGACCGGTCATAGCTGAAAATGGGCCTCCCAAAGTCCCAACTAACGTTCCAATGAATGACGAGGGAAATATTGATTAAAGCCGACAGGTGATAGGTGACGGGTAACAATCCGACGATGTTACAAGTTTATAACGTGGTTTTAGTGCTTTATTAAACAAGATAAAGTATAATCAGCCTATAATATTCCCACTGCTGGGACACATGGCTTCTTGCTGTGAGAAGGAATGGGCCGTAATCCGCCACGCGGGCCAAGTGCGGGTTGGTAGATGTCACATGTTTTCGAAATTTTGGTTCTACGACATGCTGGAAACCAGCATGTCCTAGAACCAACACGATGTTTTCCTTTACATTTGGTCAGGTGCGGTTCTTCCAAGTGCGATTGAAATCAGTGGAGTGGAATGTCAATTTTGTAATTATTTTTCAGTTATACATAATTGCCTAACAAATAGGTATATATTATATTTGTTCAAAGAAAGGAAATGGTTGTATTCGTTTTACAGATAAGATAATGGGATGCGTTCGGAGCGTGTGGAGAGAAGGATTTTTTCCTACTTGACGCCTGTGTCTGCGCATCACGCGTGCACTATAATATCTTCTGCGTCGATGGCTAGTCTCCTCTGAAATTGGCTGCCATTAGTGAAATTCGGTCTGGGGACTATTTTATACTAGACTAGCTGCGCCCCGCGGTTTTACCCGCATAAGTTTCGATCCCTTGGGAATATCGGGATAAAAAGTATCCTATGTGTTAATCCTGGTTATAAACTACCTGTGTGCCAAATTTCATCTAAATCCGTTCAGTAGTTTTTGCGTGAAAGAGTAACAAACATCCATCCATCCTCACAAACTTTCGCGTTTATAATATTAAGTAGGATTTTCACTATTACTTTACAAGGATCACTAATAGAGGAGGCTTTTGCTAAAAACACAAGACCTGTGACTTCTACATTGATTTGTGTTGATAATAAACCAAAACACATTTTCATTGTTTTCCTTCTGTTCCAGTTAATCTACACTCAGTAGCAGATAGTACGTGTTACTGTAAACATCTTTGGATACTTTTAGACACACAAACAGTGTTCAGTTAATAGGGTGAAGGACGGGTGCGAATGAAATAATGAAAAATGTAAGGTAATTCCCACGTGGCCGGCGGAGAATCGATCTCACATTTAACTGTGAGTTTTAAAGACATAGCCACAGAATAACTAGTAGTACTCTTAGCTTGCCTAAGTCATAACAGCCGCACGGGTCGATCGATCAGCACCCTAATTGCGTAACACACTATTACTCTCAATTTGAATCATTTTGAAGCTTATTGCTAATCCATTGCT
Source organism: Hydraecia micacea (assembly GCA_914767645.1). Taxonomy (NCBI): domain Eukaryota; kingdom Metazoa; phylum Arthropoda; class Insecta; order Lepidoptera; family Noctuidae; genus Hydraecia; species Hydraecia micacea. The sequence continues at coordinate 3,289,696 of OU611783.1, read as the reverse complement.
CCAAATGTTCGAAAAATGTGTTTGCTCAGCAACGTAAATAACGCAATGAATGTTGTTGAACTGTCAAAATGAAATCCATTGCTACTGATAGTGTGTTACGCAATTGCCCTGCAGGTTAGGCTACGCTTGCCGCGGTTGGTCCGTGGATGGGTGACCATCTTTACATACCAAGACCCCTCCGTGCCTCGGAAAGCACGTTAAGCCGTTGATCCCGGCTGTTATTCGTGGATCTATGACAGTAGTTGCGGGTCGTCAGAAGCCCGAAAATCTGACAACCAGTCTTACCAAGGGTTATCGTATTACTCAGTAACTGGGTTGTGGAGGTCAGATAGGCAGTCGCTCCATGTAAAATACCTGTATTCAGCTGCAACCGGTTAGACTGGAAGCCGACCCCAACGTGATTGGGAAAAGGCTAGGCATATGATGACTCTTAGCTTAATAGATATAGCTTTTTTGTGATGATAACATTCGTAAACATGAGGCCGTAACAATTATTCTGTTTGACACCGACACTTGCAGCGTTTCATTTTGAATGAAAAATATCAGTTTTCAATTAGCCAAGTACTTGTAAGTTACTACGAAAAGGACGTCAAAAAGTGAAGAAAGCTTCTGGGGGAAATCATTATGAAACGTTTTATATGATTAGGTATAATAATTATTATTTTATAGGTTAGGTTATTATATTTTTATTTGAATAGTTTGTGAATTTAATTTCATTATTAAACAAGATAATATTTACATAATATTATAAACTAACAGACTTAAAATAATAATCCTACTATCCTAATAATATTATAAATGCGAAAGTTTGTTAGGATGTTTGTTACTCTTTCAACGCAAAATCTAATGAACGGATTTTGATGAAACTTTACAGTAATATAGCTTATACATCAGAATAACACCAATGATACTTTTTATCCCGATATTCTCACGGGATCGACATTTATGCGGGTGAAACCGCGGGGTGCAGGCAGCTAGTATGTAATACGAGCCTGTTGTTTCAACCCCAAATGGCTCGAACATTATATAATTATAACTCACAATATGGCTGGAATATTTTGCCGTTTGAGGTTTTCCCCACATGCAGCAGCCGCCATAATTGTTTGTTAGTTAATTTAGTATAAGGGCGCGTTCAGACAACCCGCGCCAACCACGCACAGGACCCGCACACGCGTTGTGCCCGCCTTACACCCGCGCTCGCCACGCGCAAAATCAGCGCACGCCTCACACCCGCTTATACTAATAGTGACTGGACTACTTCGTTCACTGGACCTAGTGGCTTCCAGGTGTTACAACGTGACATGTGACACCTGGGGTGGGTGCAGCGCGTGTGCGGGGTGAGCGCGGGGTTGACATGAGGCGGGCGCGAGGCGTGTGCGGTTGGACTTCGATAAATGCAATTTGAGATCTATTGATGTGTCATCATAAGATTAAAATTATATACAACAAATTTCAAAGCGAGTTAGACGCGGGTGCTGACGCGCGTGGCGAGCGCTTAGCGAGCGCGTGTCGTCTGAACGAGCTCTAAGAAGTTTATCCAGTGTATTTATTTGTATCACTAAACACCTAATTTTATATGAATACGTTGTTTTTGTGGAGTATTCAGTTTTGAAGGTCAGATTAAAAATAATAGAGTAGTCAAAAGGAGATGTTTCAAAATGGGCCAGGTCTATGTACAGTAACTCAAAAAAAAGAGAAAAATCCGTAGAATTCGGGAAAAATACAGATAATTCAATTAAATGTATACTGTTGTGGTAGTGAATTGATATTTATCAATTATTTTTATCGACTTTCAATATGGCGTCTCACCGATTTAGTTACTCTGTGCTTAAAAACAATGACAGTAAACCATAGATCGACCATTGATCATAGAAACAGAACTGTCAGCTGTCACAACAGTGTCAATTCTTCAGAAATAAACATGTCAAACGTCATTAATCAATCAAAATGACAGCTTACCGCCATGACGGGTTTTTGTTGTGTGTTGCAATTTCAAGTGTAATTTCTTGCGTTTACCAGCAAACCAAGCCATTTCAAAGTAATTGGACAGTTGAGAACTATTTTAAATGAATTTCCCTATTTTTAAGTATAGTGTACAAGGACCTGGCCCAGGCTCCATACATTTTGAAACATCTCCTTTATAATTTCAACAATTAATCTTTCATGTTTTAACAGTTAAATTGAAAATTAAACTTCGTCAGACAGGCAGGTGTGCTCTAGAAAAAGAAAGTTGTCAAATTGCAGATTTGACCTTGGAACTATGCCAGGAAAATGCGGGAAAAGAATTATACGTATTTTGTTTATTTAAATTAAACGCCGGTTTTTCAGCAAGTGTTTACACCAATTAGGACTCTGACACTGCCTTCAAAATATCATAGAAAAAGTATGATTGATTTATGTTAAACATCTTTTGGATGTGCAGTATCCCATCGAAAGGGTATTCCAAATTATCTAAAAGTCTGACATTTGGATTGATTTAGTTTTCAGATTCATAATAATATGGCGAAACTAAAAAAAAACCTGTTTTTACACCCCAACGAAACCCTATTAGACAGCCTCCGCTGTCCGTTCGTCTGTCTGTCACCGGGCTGTATTTCATTAACCAGTGTGTTCACAATATAATATAAACAAAACAATGTTAAAAATTAAAGGGATAATAACTACGCTTTCGCTAGAAGCTATAAAAGCTATAATGATGAAATGAGCAGTGTTGGCCCAGTGGTAATGGCCTCGACTTACGAGTTGTAGGTCGTAGGTTCGAACGCAGGCGGGCGCTTTACTTTATGTAAATAATTTCATCACCACTGCTCTCAAATCGGTGAAGGAAAACATCATAGAAATGTAATATATCTATGGAAAACATCGTGAGGAATCCGGCATGTCTTAGAACCAAAACTTCAAAGATATGTGACATCTACCGTCCCTGACTGGGCCCGCGTGGTGGATTACGGCCCATTACCTTTCACTGAAAGGAGGCCGGCAGTGCGAACATTATCGGCTGATTATACTACATCTCGTTTTTTCACATGGCATGTTGCTGACGGATTGTGTGAGGAATTGAACAAAAAAAGTATATCCCATCACTAAAAAAATTACGATAAATTGTTCCACCGAACCGCACGTTACAAAATTTTGTTTCAGTGCGGTTAGTGGAAGTGCTCAGGTGCTGTTCGTCCAAGTGCGGTTCAAATCAGTGCTCTGAGTCGAATAATACCTCAATAAAAGGAGTGAATGATAGTGTGACGGTTGGCAGGTGAGAACGGACGAAGAAACCGTGTTGCGCCATCCCTAAGTAACATGGGCCAAGGGCAGGAAAATAATGATGATAATGGATAGTAACAGCCGCACGGGTCGATCGAACAGGTTATAAGTTTGTTGGTCCGTGGATGGGTGACCATTTTTACATACCAAGACCCCTCCGTGCCTCGGAAAGCACGTTAAGCCGTTGGTCCCGTCTGTCATTCGCGGATCTTTGACACTCATTACGGGTCGTCAGAAGCCCGCAAGTCTGACAACCAGTCTTACCAAGGGGTATAGTATTACCCAGTAACTTTCTTGTGGAGGACAGATAGGCAGTCGCTCCATGTAAAATACTGGTACTCAGTTGCATCCGGTTAGACTGGAAGCCGACCCCAACAAAGTTGGGAAAAGTATTGGCAGATGATGAATGGATCAAGACTTACATCTCTAAATTGTGCTATCCCAGCTTCCCCGAGCTCGTACATGGAGACGTATGCTGCCTCAGGCTGCACGAACAGCTGGCAGAGCACCATCTCCTCACTTCTGAACATCGACCCCATGGTGACTGGTTATAATTATCTGCGGAGAAAAAAAACAATTGAATATCGAAAACGAATAGGAAAGATTTGTTCATTGACGGCATTTTTACATTTTAGAATATCTGTCAATAAGCGATTTATTCCGGTCTGATCCCCTGACCCCATCGATCCCCTGCTAGTTCGTCTTCTGTTTTAAACTTTGTCTTATATCAGAAAGCCAATTCTCGTAATTTAAAACGTTCAAAATCTAGTCGCAGTCTCATCTCAGCGACAAACAAATGTCAAAATCTTGTCAAAATGTAGGGGAATTAGAAGTATTTTTTGACAGATTGAGACTGAGATCAGACTGTGAACGTTCTTAAAATTACGAGAATTGCCCCTCTGATCGTTGGTATTTTGTTTTACTCAGATAACAGTTCCTGTTGTAATAGTTGGTCTTTATACCACAGGCTGTTTATTGTTTATGGTAAACTAGCTGACCCGGCGAACTTCGAACCACCTCAATTTTTTTTGTTTGTTATTTTTTCCACTGTTTTAATAAACATTCTGCTATTCGGGGCGAAGACAAATGCAACAAATAAAATATCATAAACTCGTTCCAGCCGTTATTGAGTTATAAATGGTGTAATGGTGTAATTAACACGACTTGTTTTATGTATATAGATTATATTTATTTCAATTTTTTATTTAAATTGTTTTAAAAAGCTAACAGTCTTATAATAATAATTAAAAGTATACAAAAAGGTGGGGAAATAATAAAAGGGTATTAAAAAATGCGTCCGCATCGCTGTTAACAGGAAAAGTGCCCAAAAGGCTGGCAGCATTGCCACGTTGTATGACAATGCTTTCAAAAGCACTGTCACAGAAGTCCGTAAAAAAATACACGTTGCAATTACAAATTGATACCTATCATTAGTTAGATATTGATAGATGAAACGATACTGAAATGGTAACAGTTCTTCTGAACAGTTCCCATTTCAGCAGTATTAGCCTCCGTTGTAGAAACAACATTTTCTGAAGTAGGTTTCACTGCGGACATTTGCGGTGAATTACTTTTCAACCTTATTGACTTAGTACCTAAGGTCAAAAAGTGGTTCACGGCAAATGTCCGCGACGGTACCTCTATCACCTCATAGATATACCAATCCACTAACTAAAAAACATGTCCAATTTGCGTAATAACAACTATTACAATGATGGCCATCAGTGCTCCCTCTTGACCTAGCAACGTATCATTTCCCGCCTATTACATTCCCTCTAATCTGCCTGGTAACACGACCAACCTTAACTGTCCCACATCTTCATACTTCTACACTTACGCGAGGGGTCAACTTTAAATAGTCAGCTTGTATGGCTAGGATCTTGATTTGACGGATGCAGGATACTGTAATCATACATTCATACATGACCTGAGTCTGAGCTAGTTTACGTCGTGATATTCAAGGAGTATTTGATTTGTTAACACCTTCTCTTGTACCATCTTTATGAGAATAGATGCCGTGGTAACAAAATATACTTCGTTCAGCAAGTATTCGATACAAAACATGTGTTGGCTACTTGGTGGACAGTCGCCATTGTCAATATCTTAACCTTTTAACCGAACGAATTCATATCAGAAGGTCAATTCTCATAATTTTAAAACGTTCAAAATCTAGTCGCAATCTCATCTCGGCGACAAACAAATGTCAAAAACTTGTCAAAATTTAGGGAAATTAGAGGTATTTTTGACAGATTGAGATCAAACTGTAAACGTCCTTAAAATTACGAGAATTGCCGCTCATATGTCGTGCCCCCAGCGCCAGAGAAAAAAAACGAAAAATAAATACGTGATAGAATACAGCGTAATTAAATAAAACAGCAGATTAAACGAACTGTGATATTTGGTCGAAAATATACGACCCTGGCGAAATGGACACGAAAATATTTGTCGGATTAATCCGGCGGCGTAAGCGGTTAAAAGGTTAAAAATTTGATGTTATATACTTAAACAAGTTTTAAGTAAGTAAGCAGTGTGAGTGAACTCAAACTGCAGTGCAAGTGCTGACTAAACAACGCGTGAATTACTTAAGTATCTTCCCCGAATAAGGAAGTACTTAGCATAAGTTATATTTAAATTGCTTATTAGCGAATAGGCTAGATTGTAATGCGAATAAAGTATCACTAACCGAGAAAAAAAAAACTGTAATTTACACAGGGTTCACTGCCCAGGGTACGCAAAACGTGAATAATATGGTAGTGGTTTCCTCTCATATTCATCATCATATGCCGAACCTTTTCCCAACTCACCCTACTCATCACACACGATCCATGATTGTTCATCATCATCATCATCAGCCTATAGCAGTCCACTGCTGGACATAGGCCTCTCCTATTGCACGCCATTCAACTCGATTTTCGGCAACTCTCATCCAGCTGCTACCAGCCATCCTGCGAAGATCGTCGCTCCACCTAGCCTGAGGGCGTCCCACGTTACGTTTACCGATTCGCGGTCTCCACTGAAGAAAACATCTACCCCAGTGGTCATCGGTTCTACGGCTAATATGGCCGGCGCATTACCACTTCAGCTTGCTTATTCTGTGAGCTATGTCGACAACTTTGGTTCTCTGCCGGATCACCTCGTTGCGGTTTCCTCGTTCATGATTGTAATTTTAAAAAGTGTGCCTTTTTGTTTTCTTATTCACAATCAACGACACAAGTAATGTCTTTTATAATGGAGGAACACTGACTGGAACACAGACACGTATATAGGTACTTAGTTTGGGAGCTACGTTTGAGATTCTACTTTGTATGTTGTAAATATAATACCTGTAACCATGTCGTCACTTTTATGAAATACTATGCTGGGCTCGGCTTCCAGTCTAGCCAAATGCAGCAGCTGAATACCAGTAAACATGGTCGCTCCATGTCTGTCTGCTTATCCGATCTTCACAACCCAGTTACTGGGTAACACGATACTTTGATGTAGCTATTGCCATTTCTTCTTCTTTTTTGGGAAGCACTGGTGGCCCAGTAGTCACGGCCGCGACTTACGAATTGTAGGTCGTAGGTCGAACCCAGTCAGGGGCTTTATATTGTGTAAATTATATCATCACCACTGCCCTCAAAAAACTGTGAAGGAAAACATCGTGAGGAAACCGCCATGTCCTAGAATCAAACATTCGAAGACATGTGACATCTACCAACCCGGCCTGGACCCGCGTGGTAGGTTACGGCCCACCCCCTCTCTCAGAGAGGAGGCCTATGTCCCAGCAGTGGTAACATTAAAGGCTGAGAATATATTGCCACTTCTGATGCTTTAAAAAAAGAACTCCTTTATGCCTGCTTCTATTTGTGTTTTGAAGGTCAGATGGCAATCGTTCCTTTTTAAAAATTCATGGTAAATACCTACCTAACTGCTTGATTGCCTTAGGGTTGGACAATTCATGGTCGCTCTTTTGTAAACGATGTCGTTTAAAGAGTTCTAGATATAGTTTTGGTTTATTTATTTATTATTATTATTTACTAGCTGTTACCCGCGACTTCGTCCACGTGGTTTTTTTTTTCGTGGGACCCTGTTTTTCTAATATGAAAGTAGTCTAAGTTACTTCTAATTACATCAGCTATCTGCCAGTGAAAGTCCCGTCAAAATCGGTCCAGCCGTTTCAGAGATTAGCCGGAACAAACAGACAGACAGACAAAAAACTGTAAAAAATGTTATTTTGGTATATGTACCGTGTATGATTTAGTAAAAAGCGGTTATTTTAATATTACAAACAGACACTCCAATTTTATTTATTTGTATGTATATGTATAGATAAAACCTCAATTGCAACGTTCTTTAACTGTTAACCCTTTTGATTGTTAATGAGCAGTTGGGAGTAATCAGTGGTAGTAGGTTCGAATCCTTCAAAGGAAAAAAAAACTATAAGCCCTATAGTTACTTAGTTCATTGGAATGTCCATAGATATATGAAAGAAGGGAATTTCAGACTGTGTGTAAGCAGGCGGGACGGCTGAGGGAGAGAGCCTCACGTCTCAGCCGCCACGTGAGACGCTCCGGGCGTCGGGAGCCGCGTGACGACTCCCGGCCACCGTAGGCGCGAGCCTGCGGACGGAGAGTAACTCTCCGTCCGATCAGGACCCAGATCAGGCCCGTGCCGGACGGCGCGTATGTGTTCCACGCGCGCCTCAAAGAGATGTCAGCATAAAGGAAGGGGCCTGCTAGTGCCGAAGCCTGCCGGGGTAGCGGGATCGTCCGAAAAGGTTACCGCTGCCCCGGAACATAAAGGGCTAAGGAAGGAACACGGGTGGGTTTTAGTCAGTAAGAGTCTGAGAGCGGGAGGAGTCATTAGATGATTTCCCATCCAAAAAAATAAAAAAGACTGTGTGCAAGCAAAACCAGCTTAGGCTAATTAAGTTAATTTGGTATTCACTTAAAGTTTATTGATGTAACATTAACTGTATGTGGGTGGACTTAATACCTCGTGTCCCGCCAGTAAGCCTTAAGTAAGTAGAGATATTTTACCATTTAAAGGTTTCCTTACAAAATAGATTCTCTGTTCATAGTTATGCTTATTTTCTGGTGTATGATAAAGTATATACAAATAAATCCATACTTTTATATATTATAAATGCGAAAGTGTGTCTGTCGGTTACCTCTTCACGCTTAAACCGCTGAACCGGTTTAGATGAAATTTGGTATAGAGATAGTTTGAGTCCCGGGAAAGGACATAGGATAGTTTTTATCCCGATATTCCCACGGGAAACTTATGCAAGTGAACCGCGGGGCGCTGCTAGTAAATCATCATCTGCCTAGCCTTTTCCCAACTGTGTTGGGGTCGGCTTCCAGTCTAACCGGACGCAGCTGAATACCAGTATTTTACATGAAGCGACTACCTATCTGACCTCCACAACCCAGTTACTGGTAACTAATAATTATAAGTATAGATAACTAGTAGCTAATGATAGCTCGTAAATAGTAACGTAAAAAAATAGACTTCCAGACCGAATTTCTGCCATGGCAGTCAATCTTATCAGTGACTAAACTATCTACGCGGGAGATTATCATGGTGCACACGTCTGTATGCAGACACAGGTGCACCCACTCTTCCCTAACTCTCATAGTCCGATAGGACGGCAATCCGATACGACCGAGGAGAGATCAGGCGCAGAACCAACGGCTTACCGTGCTTTCCGAGGCACGGGGGTATCACACTGCCAACTTCCAAATTCCGTGCTGTAACTGCAACAGCCCGGACGTAAAACAATACATAGTAACTTTTTATTGGCTTATAATTAAACTAGCGGCCCGCCCCAGCTTTGCAAGGGTGCATTATTTTTTTTAATTTCCCAAATTTTCTTTCATACAATTTTTGTCCTGGCAATATTACCGAACACAACAAACAAAGAATTGTCCAATTTGGTGCATTCATTCGGAAGTTATGCGCGTACAGAGATTTCGGCGACTTTGTTTTATAAATAGGTTGTATACTATGTAAGGATGAGTACCTAACTGGGTACCATGAATTAAAATAGGCACCTTCCTTTTCTGACATATTAAGGCATAGAATATTCTAGGCTTGGTCTGAAGGTCGAGGTAAATGGTGAAAACGACAGTCGCATTAATCTTTGAACTATTAGAGCGTTTAGTCTTACATGGAAACCTACTACGTCATTGTTTATTGAACAGAATTGAACTTGATCAATTGAATGTTATTGATATATTTATTGAATTGTTTTAAGAGGTTGTTGCTTGTTGCTAGACCAGCACCCTAATTGCGTAACAGACTATCAATCACAATCTAAATCATATTGAAAGATATTGCTATTCCATTGCTTCTTACGTTGGCAATTATTTGTCTGTTCAACAACGTAATGAATGTTGTTGAACTGTCAAAAAACCGACTTCCAACAAAAACACTACAAAGTGAAAAATAATTTTAATTTCGGAAGTCGGTGTCTTTTTCGTTGTATTTTAGTTTTTTGCCACCGACTTAAACGAAATTAAAGCTATTTATCACTTTGTAGTGTTTTTTTTGGGAGTCGGTTTTTTTTTTTGTTAAAAAGTTTTTATTTCTCGCTTTTTAGTGGGTCTGTTTATAATGTATCTAAGTTACAATAGCCTAATGTCAAGTTGCGCATCGCCTTTTACAAAATATTGCTTTTCCCGATGCAGGGACGTTAATTGTTGAGGAGTTCTCCTGGTATTCCACCATCAGGTCCATTTCACCATTCGCATTATGACGAGCATAAATTGCTTAGCAACAATATTAAAGTAATCGAATCGCAACCCGTAAAAATATGTATCATTGAGTAGTTCCGATGGCCATCTGTGGTCTTCATCATCAGCTCCACTTCACCAAATGATGATTTCCGAGAGCAAATGCTCAAGTTACTTTTGATGACAACGGGAGCACCTAGAGAGTATAACTATACACTTTCAAACAAAAATAAATTAAAATAGGTCCACAATTGACGGAGAAATCGGTGAACATACCTACATACAAAAAAAAAAACATACATAAACTCGAACATATAACCTCCTCCTTTTTGGAAGTCGGTTAAAAATGGAAGTCATTCCTACTGTTAGTGTGTTACATAATTAGGCCGCAGTTATAAACTTGCGTTTATAAAAGAAGAAGAGCAAAATTTAGCTTTGTTTGAGACAGATTTTGATTAATTTCTCAATCTCAGTTTTAAATTTTTAATATTCTCACGTGTGTTTTGTTATGACTATGACTGTGTGTAGTTTAGTTTATGACCTTCCTGTGCGAGTCCTAATACATCTTTTATTGTTTTTTTTTCTTTCTTTACAATAAATTTATCTCAAACATCAATCTTCATTTTCAGATTTCGTTCCAGTTACATGAAAAACCATTCAGTAAAAATGATCATTATCTCTGCGAGATGGAGCCAGCCGTTATCCACCACCCGGGCCCGAGGGGGGGGGGGGGTGATTGTCTCATCATGTCTTCAGATTTTTGGTTCCGGGACATGTGTCTTAACTACGTTTTCCTTCACTGTCTTTGGCGCTGTTATACTTTTTATCAAGAACTTGTTCAGTTTCCATCAAAGATACATAATATATCTTCATGATCATAGATTGTAATGACGCCTCACGTCTGAAGTTCAACCGGTGCGAACTGGTGGACCTTGCCGATAGTCTTGTGGAAGCCATGCAAAGAGACATATTAAACGAAATCTTATTTGTGAGCAAGGTAACACGGTCTTCTGGCTGTGATCAGTTTCTTCCGATTAGCTTTGCCTTGTCAGGATGGTGATATTTTGTTTTATTACAGATTGAATGGTAACTGAGCTTTTCGACTTTTGCACTTCCCCTTCTATTGCCAGTATCATGATGGCTATAAGAGTAGAGGAAGACCAAAGAAACGATAGATTTACTGTGTGAAGTGTGAAAGATGATATGGTTAGAAAGGGGGTGATCATCGAGATGACGACTAATAGAGAACTACGGAATAAAAAAACATGTGGCACCAACCACAAATAAACTAGGATAAAGAATGATGATCATCATGAGGCTGATACAAGTTTTCGCCATAGTTCTTGAAAGTAAGGTGTGATGGAGATTTTATGTCTTCGTAAGATTGTGGACACATTAAAAACCACCGAGATAAATTATTATGATTGATTATGTAGATAAATTTTGAACTGTACCCTACTGATTACATTATAACGTATTAATTTTCGATAGTTTATAATCTATCCATGTCAAACAAATAATAGATAAAAAAAAACGAATTGAATCGAATGGTGTTGACTGGAAATAATAACAAAACGAGGTCTTCATTAGTGAAGTCCTGGTCTTCAATTGACTCCTACCACTTGTCGAGAATTATGTTGTTTTTTTAATTTATTTTTTTGCGTTCCCAGATGGTCTATCCAATTAAATGGCCTTAGACGAAGACAATTGAGGCAAACACTTAAAGATAGTTATATATTTTCTCACATACATTTTTATTAATTAGTACAGCCAGCACATCAAGATACCCGAAACTGTCAGATTTTCCTAATCATCTTTGAACCTTATGCTTTAGCAATAAAGTTGAAAATATATTAAAAAAATTTGACGGATTGTAGTAGCTTGATGTGCTGGCGTCTGTACAATAATTACGCAGATTTTTCACAAACTTTTAGAATGTCGCAGCTAAGAAACCCTCGCGAAACAAAAAAGTACAGTCAAAGAAATGAATTAAATTTTTTTCTTTATGGCTTTTTGCTTTATGGCAATGTTGCCGATGTTGACCATTCTGCAAATGGCATGTGTTTAGAGAAAATGTACAAAATAAAAGAAACTAAATCCATTATCCAATAAAATTAATTTAATTTGAAACTTGTTAAGCAAATTGATACTTTACGCCAATTTACCGTGTTATAGATATTTTAATGACAGTTATGTTTTGAATATACGGCCCTTTTAAGTTGGTAGTCAATATGCTAACCAATTAATTTCTGTGATTTCAATTAAAAGTGTTGTAAAATTGCTTAGAAATGGATCAACACACAAATATGTATTTGGGTCCTCGATCAAGAAGAGTTCGTTTGTAGATTAAAATTTTAGAAGTAGATCTGAATCTGGACATAGCTTTTACCCCCATTTTAATCGCGACATCTTTCAAGGATTTTTCTCCCACCCATAGGGATGCTAACACGGGATCTAAAGTAAAACTGCGCAGTGCTGCACACCTCCACCCTATTTCAAGTTAAACAAATATCAACTTTATTTCAATGATAATCAAATCAATCAAATCAAAATATTTTTATTTCACATAAACCAACATGGGCACTTATGAAACGTCAGATGCTAGGTGCACGGTTCCAATTGGTCGTTTCCTATGGAGAAGAACCGGCAAGAAACTCCATGGTTACTCTTTTAAAAAATAATTGGCTTTTACAATGTTTTCAAGTTACAGTAGGTATGGGAGGACAACGTAGGCCTGTCAACAAGTACAGGTAAGTACTTGATACAATAAAAAATGGTCTACAGATCTAAAGTCTAGGTACAAGGCTTACAAAGTCCTCACATTTACAAAATAAGAATGTATCAAAAGGATAAATAAAATATAAAAAACTACTAAAACCAAGAGATATGATTGCCATTTCAACTAATAAATAGGTGAAAAATTAAAATTGTCTGTATATAATGTCAAATAATAAAAAGATTATGTCAAAGAAGTATGTACAAATAAAAAATAAACATCGTAATTTGAGAACAGTTAATAGACATTTACGTAGTTATGCCGTTAATGAGGTGCCAGGGAAGCCACATGTGCAGAAGGAATTATTGCCAAACTACCTTGTCTTCAACGTAGTCTTTAATCTTATAATATGCTTTATTGATAAGGACACGTTTGACGAGGGTTTTGAACTTTCCGCCACTAAGGTCTGTAACCGATTTTGGCAACTTGTTATAAAAACGGATGCTGTTTACAAGAAATGACTTACTAGTCTTAGTTAATCTAAATTTAGGTTAGATAATAAGTTGAATTCAGAGTGACTAGCACTATTGAAAAAGTTATAAAAATGTTTGAAGTTGTAGAGTAAACTGAACTTTATTGTGTAGGAATTAAAGTTATTTTTCCATTAATTCTTATTTGTTTACATTTTTGGCAAAGAAATCGGGAACGCAGATTAATAGGAGTGTGCGGGAATTGCACGATACGCGAACGCATGTTTTTGTATGAACATGTATTGTGAATGTGTGCGTGCACTAATAGACTATTGTATGTAGTTGACAGCCTATAATATAAGTTGCAATACGTCATTATCTGTGGCAGTCCTTAGAGTTTTATCACACGTAGGTATAGAGTTTCAGCGTGCATCTAGTTGATGTTCGTTACCGACTAGACTGCGACCCACGCACTTGGATGCCGACACTCCGCCATCCAGACATAATGCAGTGGTGGCCTTGCGACATCTTTATTGTTATTATAGCTCGCCGAGTCCAATGTACTTCTCTCAGAAATGTTAGTTTTTTATTTGAGATGTCACGTTTTTGTGGTTGTGTTTACATCAGTCTGCCCTCTCAGATAAACTTAAATTCGTTCTTCCGAAAAAAAATAAGTAGGTATCAAATGCTAACATGCATCGTAGTCTTTAACCAATGTCTATGGCGCTTTACTTTGTGTAAATTATTCATCGCCATTTCTCTCAAAACGGTGAAGAAAAACATTCGTGAGTAAGCCGTCGTGAGTATGTCTTAGAAACCAACATTTCGATGACATGAGACATCTACCAACCCGTACTGGGCCGGCGTGGTGGATTTCGGCCCACTCCCTCTCACAGAGAGGAGGCCTGTAACCCAACAGTGGGAACATTGTAGGCTGATGATATACTTTAACCAATGTGTGAAATTTTTTGGCACAACCTGTCCGTGGTAAAAGACACAATCAAGTCCTCTAACGTATTTAGGTACGTCTATGGTTTAGGGAAGACCTTTGCAAGGCCAATGTTAGTTTAACGCTGTCGAAGTTACATAACATTAATAAAAGGAATCATCGATACGACGAAGAAAAAGAAAAGTTCTATGGTGTAAATGCATTCTCTGATTTGTTTTCTTCTTAGACTGATATTGTAGTATGTACCTATATTTTGATGGTGTACTTTTGGTGCATCAATAAGACATTTTTACTGTAAATTAAACGATTTGACAGTAATTTGTACATTGTATTATTTTAATTTCTTAATTGTTACTTAAAATTATTATGTCTTTTAAAATTGTGTAAATTAATTAAATACGATTTGCGTGCCCATGTGACGGCAGAACATGAAGTACTATTATAAAAAAAACATAAACATCTATGTACTAATTACACATGTTTGCAAACGAGTTTAAATGATTTGGTTTGTAATACCACCGTCTTTGGTAGGCGTTTTATTGCGGTTAGATTACCTAAGGAGTCCAACTTCAAACCCATATTCCTTATCATTCTTGTTGACAACGATGTGGTGTAATTTTTTGATGCCATATATGATTTTCCTTTTTTATTTATTTGTACATATTATTATTAATATTTTAACTGTTTTCTTTTAAATTATGTAAGTACGAGTATTTTAGGATATATATTAATTAGCTTTTGAATTTCTTATTGTAATAAATGAATTTGATTTTATTCCTCAGTTAGCAATCCTAATCGATTCTATTCGATGACTACACACGCATGCTCCGGCAAGCATTGGAATGAATGCCAAAGCACCACTTGAAATCACGTTTGGTCTAAATATTCTACAATACATTTAAAGTACTTGAATTATTTCAGCTTCGCTTCTCAACACTCATGGTTTCTAAACGTAGATATTTTAATTTCAAGGCCATGTTTTTAATTAACATTTTAAATCTCCTTATTGTACCTTGGCACTGAAATTATGTTACTGTGTAGGTAAACAAAACGTCAAGGGCGAGTTCTGAATAAAGACAGACATCATGACAGGCCTAGAGGGTAAGTCCGACAGTGATATTTTCAACGTGTGAATACAGTAGTGTACTTTGTTTGGCCGATCTGGGAATCGAATCCCACGCTCAGCAGTTGTGCTTGCAACCACGAGACCAACGGAGCAGTTGGAGTTGTTATTGGGGTTTTCCATTAGGAATTTCTTAGCCGTTTACACATTATGCCGCAACTGCAGCGGTACCGCCGCCGCCGCGGCGCCGATGCATCCGTCACCCTTGAATTTGTATGAACCCTTGCACACGGCACCGCGGCGGCGGCGACGAGTTTTGATAGGTCTTATCAAAACTTGTGGCTAAGAAATAACAGCCGGACGGGTCGATCGATCAGGTTAAGCTGCGCTTGCCGCGGTTGGTCCGTGGATGGATGACCATCTTTACATACCAAGACCCCTCCGTGCCTCGGAAAGCACGCTAAGCTGTAATTGGTCCCGGCTGTCATTCGTGGATCTTTGACAGTCCTTACGGGTCGTCAGAAGCCCGAGTCTGACAACCAGTCTTACCAAGGGGCATCGTATTACCCAGTAACTGCGTTGTGGAGGTCAGATAGGCAGTCGCTCCATTTAAAATACTGGTATTCAGCTGGTTAGACTGGAAACCGACCCCAACATAGTTGGGAAAAGGCTAGGCAGACGATCAGTTTTTCTCACATATGTATCGTTGAAATTTTTCGACGGTTATTTAAATAAAAATTAGTTGTTCCATAATCTTTACCCGCGTAGCTATTGCACTTTTCTATGAATTAGCTGATTTAATTTTTTGACAACCGGCAAAAAGTTTCTACGCTAGGAGTCTAGAATCATGTGCTGAATTCATGGTTACAGTTTGGGACTTTGGGTGCTGATGTCCCTGCCGCATTGTATTTCGTTTATAGGGTTCGGCGATGGGGGGCAGATTGGTTGTAGCGCCGATCGATACGTGTAACATAGATCCATACGTTTGCAGTGATGACGATCAAATAAAAACAAAGCTTTATTGTTACTGTTTACACGTAAACACAAGATTGAAGTGTCCATTGTTAAAGATGAGTGCTGTCTTTTTATCTAAATACCATTTGTTTTGTGTATTCAAATTCAATTATGACTAAGCTAGCCCTTTTACAGTTTGTTTTGTTGGTTGTCCATCAAGATGGTCCGTGGAGTGTCTTGCTCGTTCTTCTTCGTCTTAAAAACTTAGAGGAAAATCATCAATACAACCCGTATTATAATTCTGTAAATACATGCTTGTTACCTCGCGAATCATATTTTGTTCAATATACGACCTGAAATTGACCTGCAAATTGCTACAACCCGGTGCACCTTGCGCTGTGACGTTACTCTATCATACTGTTTAAAAAAAAGTTAACTTCGAAAAAAAAAATTTACGATTTTTTTTTCAACATGCATAGGTATATTTTTTATTGTAATGATAAATATAAACATTTCGCGCATAAACGCATTCCGGCGAGGTGCAAAGTTAAGTCGGACGGGTTGTAAAAACGTAAGATAATTTGAATTTCGAAGCGGTGCCTCCTTATTTAATAGATGTTAGGCATTATGTTAGGAGTTTGAATTTGATGTTGGATATCATTAGTAAGTACCTATTAGGAACATTAAAGTCTAGGAGACTATTTATGATGAAGGTTTCGCTGGGAAATGGTCGGAGTGGATAAAGAAGTTTGACAGTTTATACAGGAGTCTTTTTTCAGTACTAGAACAATAAGAGAAGTTAGAAAAGTAATAATCTATTTTTCTTTGTTTTATTGGTGAAGTATTCGACCATATAAAGTCAAAGACTGTTTACAGATACCGCATACATAATCAGCCTATAATGTTTCCACTGCTGGGACACAGGCCTCCCTCTTCGAGAGGGACTGCAATCTGCAATCTACCACGCGGGCTCAGAGCGGGTTGGTAGATGTCACATGTCTTCGAATTATTGGTTCTAGGACATGCCGATTTCCTTACGATGTTTTCCTTCATCGGTTTGAGAGCAGTGGTGAATGTGGTGATGAAATTATTAACTCGAAGTAAAGGACCTCTCTGGGTTCAAACCTATAACCCGCACTCGTAAGTCGCGGCCGTTACTACTGGGCCACCACTGCCCTCTACAGATCTCGCATCGCACATTTATCATTTATCGCTTACCGCAATGGCAATTACCAATGCGTCTTCCAACCATAGCATTTGCATCAAGACATTAATGGTCCAGTAAAAATAAAGGATCGTTACCGTGTGAACGGGCCGTATTGTGTAGATATGGAATCGTATGCGTATGGAATCCACAGTACTCACGAGTGTGATTGTAGGCAAATGTTTGTACCGAAATAGTACCTACGTCTTGTACGATATGTTACGTAGTCTTACGATTGGTTACGCTCTGCGTGGCGTTGGATCGGATGTAGGTTTTATTTTTATGACTATAGATGTGTGTAATCTGTGTATCCAGGTTTTGTAGTTGTCTATGAATAGATTTTACAATCTCTTCCGTTCCGCGCTTGAGATAATAATTCAGTAGCAACAGGTCTTCTAGTGAAGAAGGTCGTTAATTTAGGTCACAGGTGGGGTAATTATTTGGTCTACAGATACTGTTTGTACGTGAGAGATTTATATCTGTAAACGCACACACTGTTTAGAAGAAATTTTCGCGTGTAGCGAAGTTTTAACAGGAAACATAAGTTGCTAGAAGAAAGCTAGAATTATCTAAAGGTTATCGTTTGTTTAAGTTATTCGGACTATGAAACACAAACGTTAGACTTTTCAAACTATTTTATTTTTTTACAAAGCGTTATGGAAAATGTTATGTTAATCAAGCAGGTACCAAGCTTGTGCATGCAATGACCTGGGGCAGGGTGATTGACATTGGTTAACTGAATAGGCGACATAACTCAATTAATTAACAAGTGAAGTGGCAAAAGGTTGAAACTGGAACGAACAAAAAACTACTGTTTCTTGATGGACTGAAAAAATTGCTTGGGGAAATGGGTAATTAAAAACAGGTATTCCTTGGGAAAATGGAAAACTGAAAATGAAATATCTAAAACCATTGTTATTTAAAATAAAAATAATGCGGAAGATGGAGCGAATCGAATGGATGATACATACTTATTAGATTATACAAAGTGTTAAAAAAAACCTTACAAACTTTAAGTGGTGCTTTAGACCATAGAACTGAACAACTTTCACTATGGGACCAATTCTGAAATCACGAAAAAGAAATAGCTGTTTCATACAAAAGTTCAATACCTACTTGACCAAAATGTATGAAACAGCTGATTTTTTTTCGTAATTTCAGAGGTGGTCCCATGGTGAAAGTTGTTCAATTCGATGGTCTAAAGCACCTCTTAAAGTTTGTAAGGTTAATTTTTTAACACCTTATATAGCGATTCTTTGCATTATGGTCCGAATGATTCCGTTAGCTGACTATTAAACTTGTTTCTTATCGGCAGCCATATATAGTCAAATCTATATAAAAATACCTACCTAATAAGAAATAGGAATAAAGACTAGCCAGATTGCAAGGTTAGCTGTACCTACATGTTTGTTTAGATTGCGCTGGTTATACAGGCTGCATCCCGCGGACTAATTGCGTAACACACTAATATTAAGAATGGCTTTAATTTTGACAGTTCAACAACATTCATTGCGTTATTTGTCGTGCTGTCAATTTTTTGGAAAATATGAAGCAATGGATATAGCAATATAGCTCCAAAATGATTTAGATTCTGATTGATAGTGTATTACGTAATTAGGGTGCGGGACCTGGACTGGAGGATCTGGACAAAGTGACGTTCTACCAGCTACAGCGATTATGGAAAAGTCAAAAATTTATGGAAATGACGCTCCCGAAAAGCTCATGTCAATCCTGTTGAGTCATTATAGAAACACGAATCACTTTGAAAGCGTTGCCCAATTGTCTAGGCCCTTAGATGCAGACAGATTTCCGTGGATGCAAAAAACAAAATATGACTACCGTAGATATATTTTAATTTAATACCATAGATATACTAGCTTCTGCCCGCGTCTTCGTCCGCGTGAAATTTCACGCTCCCCCCATTCACCCTCTTAGAGGTGGAATTTCGAAAAACCCATTCTTAGTGGATACCTACTCTTCACAAAGAACACACCCTCCTATGTCTCTAGGACCAGCGGTTTAGGCTGTGTGTTGATATATCAGTCAATCAGGACTTTAAATTTTATATATGATGACTGCAAAAATAATTTGAATCATTTTGTTTACATGACTAATTAGGTATATCGATGATCATGAAGGATAATAAATTAGAGGCAATTTGACACGTCTCTTTCAATTGAAATTTATCTTTGGCACCCAAACTATTGAAGTCGCGTCAATAGCAGCTATGTCGGTGACACGCTAAAGGCATCCATTGAAGTAATTTATTAGTCTCTTTAAATTGCAGAGCAAAAGGTTAAGGACAGCTTGAAGCGAAGAAGAAAATAAATTGTATGTTGGGTCATTCAGTACTTAGTTTAAAGGACATCTTTAAGGCTGATTACATGCCGATGATGCCTCACTGCGATCGCGATTTAGCTTGATACCTCGATGTCACCTCCATGTAAAACAAATGCATGCTAATAGACACGCACGAACATCTCGAAGGATACCTCACTGCGGTACATCGCAGACTGCTTGAAGGTTTACCTCGATGCCTGGCATGTGCGCGCGTGTATATTAGCATGAATTTGTTTTACATCGAGGTAGCGAGCCAAAACGCGACCGCGAGGTATCGCAGTGAGGTATCTTCGGCATGTAATTATTCTAAGACTTTCATTAGAAGGATTTTGTCGCTGCTTCAGGGCACAGTACAGAACGGCGACTTGTTATTGTTTCAGTTTTTGAGGTTTCAGCCGAAAGAGGCTAATACCCGGTTTAATTTTTGGATATTTGTTTTACCCAGCAATTTGGTCGTCGGTGGTGGAAGCATAGCAGTCACTCTGTGTCAAGCTAGTTTTCAGATGCATGCTTGTATGGGAAACCATCAATACAGGATAGTAGGGACATCGACGCGCAGCCTATTATCATACATTCAATACATGATTCAGTACAACCCTGCGTTGAAATTTTTCGTCGGTTATTAACAAAACAATATGCTGTTCCATAAATTTTGACCGCGTAGGTATTGCACTTTTCTATGACACAGCTGATTTTTTTATAGATAACCGACGTTCTCCCACCCTGTATAGTTAGAAAAAGGCACTAGATGGTTTGGCCGGATAACTTTCATGGAGCTGCATTACGTGTTACAAAAGACAGAATCAAAATAAACCGAAAAAAAACAACGCTGGCAAAAATTACAACATCAACGTATATATTACGACAGCCACAATCACGATTATGAATTACACGTAATCTGAAACCTGCGCGAAATGACGTCATGCATGATAAAGACAAAATGCAGTTTTTTAAATTAACTTTTTTATTGGGCGTGCCGGTTGTATTGTGTTCGTTGTAACTGACGGCGCATGAAACTTGTGTTTAGCTTACAATTCATGCTATTGATGTTGCAAATAACCGAGGAGATGTTACATAGCGTTTTATATATTGGGTTTTCTCCTGATTTTCGAGAGGAGTTTAACCTGTAGGTATAACCTTAGGGCCTTCTAACCTTATGACCTTGTAGGTATCCTTAGCATAATCAGCCTATTATGTTCCCAGACGATTCCTCTCTGAGAGGAAGTGGGCCGTAATCTGGTACGCGGGCCCGGTGCGGGTTGGTTTGGTTCTAGGACATGCCGTTTACTCACGATGTTTTCCTTCACCGTTCTAAGATAGTGATGAAATAAATACACAATAAATAAATGCACAAAGTAAAGTACAACGGATCTTAGATCACATGTAAACAGATTATAATCTTGGAAACCAGTTTCTGACGGTCAAGGAAAATATCGCGAACGCGTTCGTAATCGCAAAATTCGAAAATCAACGTTGAACAAGCGTGTTACTTTGTTTTATGTTCTAAAAGAAAATAAGCATCATAATGCTTATTTTCTTTCAGTTTCAGTTCATAAACTGCAGTGAAATAGTGGTCTACAGGCTGCTATGATTTTTATTTGTACTGTAATCGGGTTAGTAGGTCGCACACAAAAATTCGCTACGATTGCAATTTTTTGCCAGTCGTTTAATTAAAAATATTTTTCGTAGAAGTGGTTTTGCATCACATAAGTTCATACCTGTATACACTGCAGGAGGGGCTTGTGGCTAAGTAATAACATCCGTACGTGTCGATCGATCAGGTTAAGCTACGCTTGCCGCGGTTGGTCCTTGGATGGGTGAACATCTTCACATACCAAGACCCCTACGTGCCTCGGAAAGCACGTTAAGCCGTTGGTCCCGGCTGTCATTCGTGGATCTTTGACAGTCGTTACGGGTCGTCAGAAGCCCGAAAGTCTGACAACTAGTCTTACCAAGGGGTATCGTATTACCCAGTAACTGGGTTGTAGAGGTCAGATAGGCAGTCGCTCCATTTGAAATACTGGTATTCAGCTGCATCCGGTTAGACTGGAAGCTGAGTCCAACATAGTTGGGAAAAGGCTAGGCAGATGACCTGTCTACATGGCATATTGTACAATTTAATGTAATTCCGAGTATTCTATTTACTTCGTTGTAGATCCCGGAAAAAAGGATCATCTTTCTATGTGGATAAGCCAGAGTTTAAAACAGAAGACGAACTAGCAGGGGATCGAGGAAGAGGGACGGAGGGGGGGCTCAGGGGATCAGGGAGGCCTACCACAAGCTCTTAACGCGATCCACTTTAGGAAGAGGAAAAGGGACAGCGCTATGCATCCTGCATAACTCCATCTCTCTTTCACACTGGAATCATGATGGGTTTTGCACTTCATAGTACGACCCCCGGAATCCATCGTATAAACTTACACAACAACAAGAGAACAATGTCCTCCGTCCTTCTTGATCGCCAGTGTGCCTGATAAGCTTGGTGATAATAGCATTTTCTCCATGATAATGTTCTAGACAGTCCATGATCACTAGACAGTCAGTCGCTCCCACTGAACTGACTGTCTAATATTTTTACCACCGGCATGTTGTTTCGTGCTGATACGCGTACGGTCATCAAAGGAGATAAGTACAGTCAACAGCAAAAGTAGATGATGAAAATCAGAAATTCAATACTAATGAACGGAGTTCGCGTCAGAACTGTGTGGCGTCGAAGTTATTCAAAAGTATGTGATAGTAAATTATACCAAACCTTAACTACGAGTACAGCTGCCATATATTCGTGATCAGTTTTGACTCCAAAAGTGACTCCAAAATTTCATCATCTACTTTTGCTGTTGATTGTAAGTACCTAACTAGCGTCGTCGGTATAGTTGAAGTTTAGTAAGAAAACGATGGATGTTTTCGAATAATATTTAATTTAATTAATAAAAAACAAACAGTTCATTTATCACATTAAATTTCGTTCGAAAATACCGACGACCCTGGTCACTTATCTCTTTTGGTGACTGTACCTATGTAGCAGCAGGCAAGCTATCTGCATGCAAAATTACCCGTTGCTAAAAAAGCACGCTTTTTGTCTCTGTTATTTTTATAGCATGCTAAATAGCATCTTTATGGTAGGTTTCCAGTTGGTTGAACTGTCACCGACAAACATTTGTTCAAATATTGAAGGTTCAAAGTTGATATTTGATAACTTGTTGCGTTATCAAGTTTGAACAAACTACGGTTTTTTTTATCAATAGTTTGTAATAAATTGGTCAGTTCGTTGTTTCTGTATTCGCATCTATAATTATTACATTCTTGTCCATTTGATTATGAATAGTTATTTACTTAGTTGTTTATGTCTTTGCGTGATGGTTTTTCCAACGTTACGTTACTACTAAGTTAGAAGTTAACTATAAATCTTTTAATGTTTTTCCTGCATAGAAAAAATACAGAAATAAGTATAAGGCATGACTTTAGAATACCAATTGTGTTTCATACATTTTGGTCAAGTAGGTATTGAACTTTTGTATTAAACAAAATGTAGGTATGAAACAGTTGATTTTTTTTTCGTGATTTCAGAGTTGGTCCCATAGTGAAAGTTGTTCATATTCATGGGTAGAACACCCTGTAAAAATTTGGAACCGGTAAAACAAAAATATCCGGTATTTAAACAGTCTACAAACAATACCAAGAAATACCAAAGAGACTGTTACAACAATTTTTACCATAAAAATTTTACTAACCAACAGTTCAGAATTTGAAACTACTGAAATTAATACACAGTAATTATTTTACTCTAGCAATATTACCAAAGCTAGTTATCCATTCTGTAATTTAGTTATAGACACACTTCTAATTGGGCCAGCTGTTTGCCAAAATAATTGCACGCGAACCAATGCGATGCGACTCCAAGCGTAAGTTTTAGTAGGTAAGTACAGACGCCAGCACATCAACCTACCCGAAACTGTCAGATTTCCCCAATCAATTTTGAACCTTAGCCTTCAGCAATAAAGTTGAAAATTTATTAAAGAAATTTGACAGATTGTAGTAGGTTGATGTGCTGGCGTCTGTACATAATCTTTCGAGTTTGGCAGCGATCAGGTCATACATTACTAAGAATGATCTTCTGCCGTGATCTTGGACCAATCAGCTGTGTAGTTGTTTGCGATATTATATAGTTTGGATATTCATTTGTATGAGTTGTATGACGCCAAATATAAATTGCAATCAAACAATCTAGTGGGTTCTTCATAATCAGCCTATTATGTTCCCATTGCTGGGACACAGGCCTCCTGGCTGTTAGAGGGAGTGGACCGTATTCCACCACGCGGGCCCAGTGCGGGTCGGTAGATGTCACATGTCATTGTCTTAGAATTTTTGGTTCTAGGACATGCCGGTTTCCTCGCGATGTTTATCTTCACCGTTTTGAGAGCGTTGTGATGAAATAAGCCAACTCAAATTAATTTAAATATGGAATTCAAATTCAAATTCTTTATTGCATTTGGAATAAGCTAAACTTTTTGATAAAAATAAAACTGCTCGCAATGCTGGCTGGAAACTATTTAAAACGTTATTAGTAATTATTTAACTGAAAAAAAATCGAAAGTGGAATCTAAAGGTTCCATTTGAATCGTTTGTCGTTTGTTTTTAAAATGGTTTCATACAAGCTGCCTTTTGACTTAGGTAGATACTTTTTATATAACATATTGCAGTTTCCTGCAAAATAAATGCCGTGAATCCAGACACGACAAACCAAACAAGTGACTAACAGAACTATTTTAGCGCGATCTAACTTCCAGTGTCATCTCATATCGTGTCAGCGAACGGCGATAGTTCAGCACTCGGACAGTTCTCACGGCCGGTCGTCCCCAGGGAAGAATTAGCTCAGGCAGTCAGGCCCAATTCCCAGGCAGACTTGAAACGAGACGTTAGGCATTGTATTTTTACACTTGGACTCCATCCAAATAGTACTCCCGAGTTATCAAAAAATCTAATTCCCATTGATACGGACGCATACCGTTAAACACTAATAAGGAGGTCTCGATTTTAGTTAAAAGTTATTTTTGCTTCCATTAATTGTGTTGCCCTATAAAATAAATCAACACTTAAGTTTCGAAAGGTCATCGTGTCTGTTTAGTGTTATTGATAAAATAACATCGTTTACAGAATTAAGTATTTCGTTTTAATAAATATAATTTTCACGTCTAGTGATAGAACTTACCGGTGAGGGTTTATCACTGAACTAGTATTTTTGTCACTTTATTTCACTTGGGGTATAATTTTTTGTTATATTGTTGTGTGTTCGTATATAGTTCGGTACATCACGTAACTGGGCGCGTTGCCGGCCGGACGAGCGGTGCGCTCGGTCGTGTCGCGACTACTGCAGCGTTTGATTGTATACCTACCTTTGTAGGGCTGGGAAATACAGGATTTTGTCGGATATCTATTATTTTATTTGTTTCTATTTCTTATTATTGTACACCTAAGGGGTATAATGGTATAGAGACATTTTTTTTATTTTGACCAGCTTTGATTATTGTAAATGTCTGTAGCGACAGTAAATAATAGTTTATTTTATTATATTCAATTTTGTTTGTTTTAGAATTTTAATTTTTGGATTAGAAGTAGATACCTATGGCAGTTTTATCTTATAAAACTAAATGCAAACAGCACCAGAAATGAGTGAAACTTAAAGTTTCTTATTTTAATTGATTATCAGAGCAGATGCACTCTGTCAAGCACTTCTCATATTTGTGGTGGTGTTACCCGACTACGGCGAAGCAAAAAGGAGCGTTATGATTTTAACCGGTAAAATACAGGTAATAGGTATATCTATTTAGTAAAAATAAAAC
This sequence comes from Hydraecia micacea, assembly GCA_914767645.1. Taxonomy (NCBI): domain Eukaryota; kingdom Metazoa; phylum Arthropoda; class Insecta; order Lepidoptera; family Noctuidae; genus Hydraecia; species Hydraecia micacea. Next base: position 3,264,183 of record OU611783.1, on the reverse strand, counting down.
GGACATACTTAAGTAAAAGTAATAAAATAATTTTTAATTATTGTAAGTTTAAATGCCACGGCAACCTTATGCACCTTATATATCTTATGTACTTACTATATACCTACTACATAAAGTTATCGTATGTATAGGAAAATCATCATAATAATAATTATAAATAGTTTAGCCACATGCATTAACAATATGTCACCACAATTGACTAATCAAAATATTCCCTCCCTCCCCTTTTTTATACAAACAATTATGGTTATTTATTTATTTATTATTATTACACAACAATTAACAACAACAACAATTATGGTTACAACATTTTTAGCTTATAAATTAAGTAGGTACTTAAATATCTTGTTTAAAAATAAACAGATAAAATTCATAAATCGTATTTTTTTTATCCGTATTCGCAATGAGCATGTCACATCCCTACGTCCGTCAGTTCCACGGAGCAAGTGGTAACCGTGTGCCGTCAATTTAACTAATATAAAATAGGAGAATATGCGTCCGGTGATCTCATGATACTCATTATCATCCGTTGATGACCTATTTCGAGCTGTTACTGACAAAACAAACGAATTTAACAAAAGAACTGTGATGCTTTTCCCCGGAAAAGAACAGTTGTTAAATTGTAATCTGGGCTGTAAGAAATGACATAAAATACGGTCAAGTTCAAGAGCAATTTTATACTCTACTTATTACATTGTCTTCGACTACCAGAGGGAGAAACGAAGCGCATCCGGTGTTGCTTTTCGTTTACGTTTTCAAGCTCTTGCTGGGGCGTCACAATAAAATTTAGAAAAAAAAATTAAGGAAACGTCCTCAGAAAAGATTCGACCTTAAATTGTAGCCTGTCTGAAAATAATGACATAATTTACGATCAAGTTCAAGTAAGTGCATTTATTGTATGTATAAATAACAAACTATTTAAACTAGATACTAAATTAAATGGCTAACTAACTTACCATTGAAATAAATACAAAAACAAAGAACACTTAGGCGTTGAAGTGCTCGCCCGCATCACTGTCATCCGGTAACGTGCCCTGAAGACTGGCAGAATTGCCACGTTGAATGGCAATGCTAATTCTTTGGCCAAAGAACGACCCAGCCCTCTGGTCACGTGAAGTGTCGACCAGCCGACGCGCGACGAGAAATTTCCTTCAAAAGGAGACGCGCACTCTGGCCCCATGACCCGAGCGTTTCGACCCCAAACGGCTCAAAACTGTAGTTACCCATAAGGTTACAGTATTTGCGCCGCTTGAGGTTCCCAGTAGCCGCAGCAGCGGCGCCGTACTAGGAACATGAGATGGCGCAAGAGTATCGACACAATATGTTGGGTCTCACACCACCATCAGGTTCTAGGATATTCCGGTTTCCTCACGACGCGACGTTCTCCTTCACCGTTTTGAGACGGTGGTGATGAAATAATTTACTCAAAGTAAAGCGCCTGTCAGGGTTCGAACCTACGACCTAGATACAACTCGTAACTCGCGGCTGTTACCACTCGGCCACCACTGCTCTAGTAACATAATTATCAGATCGTTTGATTATTTTTTTTGTCAAGATGCGTATCTTCAGTACTTCTCCATGTGATCTACGACGCAAGTCATACGACATAACAATGGGTCACTTTATATGTAAATTGCTAAGGGAAACTATAACAATAATAACAGGTGCAAACTGTACCTACAAACATCCTTATAGCCCTGACACGTGCTCGATGAATGCTACCCCAATACAGAGCAGCGGGGTAATTGCGTAACACACTAAGACCTTGTCCAGAAGGGACGAATTTGCCGCGAAACGTTTCGCGCGTTAAAGAGATACTAGGCGCCAATACATCGCGTCCACAAGCATCGCGCGATTTCAAAATATGCGCGTAAATCGCATGCAGTTCGCCAGTCTCTGGATTCGCGCTTGATTCGCGCGAGTCGAGATAATAGAGACTCCTTGTTGCGTCCAGCACGCGTAGCATGACCGCCGTAGAAACGGGTTTTGTCGACGGAAGAATAGACAAAATTACAGATTGTAGACATATTTGTATGCATTCTACGCGTCTAAGCATGGCAACGTGTCATTTTGTCTATTCTTCCGTCGACAAAACGTCGTCATGCTACGCGTGCAGTTGACGCGCGAACTCGCATGTTTTCTACTGACATGAAATTCGAACCCAAAATAATGCTCGCGCGTTGGTACGCTCCTTCTGGACTAATTTAATAATACGCACTAGAGAATCGCGGCGAATTCGCCCTAGAAAGGGCGAATGGTAGCAATGGCTTTCATTTTGACAGTTCCAACAACATTCATTGCGTTATTTACGTAGTTGAGATTCCACGTACATTCAGATTGCAAGTAATTGGAAGTGTGTTACGCAATTAGGGGGTTCGACAGGATATTTTGACGAAATTAAGCCTACTATTACCGATCGCGATTAAAAGGCGCTGGTAAGTAGCCACAGTTTTATTTACACATTCAATCGAATAAGCAAAAAGTGACACGTCTCACCTGACAGCAAAAATCACTTGAATTTAGAATACAATATTAATGTTCCGAAAAAAGGTGACATGCATAAGTTTGATTCGCAACACCTACCTTTCCTATTAAATGTAGGATGTCATTTTTTTTTGTACTGAAAATAAAAATAAAAAAAATATTATTAAGTATGTTTTATGTTCTAGGTTATACAAGGTAATAGAATTTAGGGGTTCTGAAACTATTTACATAGGGAACTAGTATTTGCCTACAGCTTCGCATGGGTGAGGTCGGAAATTATCCCGCGGGGACATAGGTACTACCGGGATAAATGTATCCTATATCCTAACCCAGGTCATGATCTCCCTAAGTGCGTTTCATAGAAATCTGTTCAGCCACTAAAGCGTGAAAATGTACAGACAGACAGACTGTGCCCCGCGGTTTCACCTCCTCCTCCATCCTATGTCTTTTCCCGGGACCCAAACTATATCTATACCAAATTTCATCTAAATTGGTTCAGCGGTTTAAGCGTGAAGAGGTAACAGACAGACAGACAGACACACTGTAGTAAGGATTATGGAATAATGTACCCAGGATTTTGTAATATCTTGATGGAGTTTCTTGCCCGTTCTTCTCCATAGAGATCTACGTTTTGGAATGGGCAACTAGCTTCAACTTTCTGACTAACTGACCTACTATTTAATTTTGACAATTCAAAAGTGCCTGTACATGGTTTAATTGAAATAAATGCTTTGAATTGTTTAACTAACATGCAATCTAAAATCCGGAGTATGTGAAGAGCAACCAGCCGCGGACTGACATCAGTAAGCGAAGTTTAACTTTAGTTACAGAAAGACGCAGTTTATACGAAATAAAATCGAATATAATTTAATACGGTCATGCCAGTCGCTTGCATGACCATAAATTATTATATTCGTTCAAAAAACATTACAAGATTGTTTATGGATATGCTAATGAAGCGTTATCGCGAATCGCGATCTGAAAGTCAAGGTAAATGGTATTTGAGGGCGGGGATACCCCTGAATGGCGAAAATGTTACAAGTATAAAAAAGTATATCTTGGTTTTATTTATGTATAGGTACTGAATTATCTGCTTATCAGCAATCGTTGATAAGGGCTTTGATTGTTTTTGAGTAGATAATTATATATTTGGTTGAGTGATTGTGGCGTGATCCTAAATGTATGCTAGGTAGGCTATGCGTTGCCGATCGAAAAAGATTTTAGCTAGGCATAGCCAGGAGAACATGGTGGATGAGAAAAAACATCGTAAGGGAACCGAGGCCTATCAAAGTCAAAGTCAAAATCAAAAATAATTTATTGAAACTAAACTAGGCTGAAAATCAGTACCTACTTCTTCAACGTCAAAATGACATAATGTCTTATGGATTTAGTACAGACGCCAGCATATCCAGCTACTACAATCTGACAAATTTCTTGAATAGATTTTCAACTTTATTGCTAAAGTATAAGGTTCAAAGTTGATTGGAAAAATTTGACAGTTTCGGGTAGCTTGATGTGCTGGCGTCTGTACCTTGACGTCGAGTCCCGCCACGTCGAGTCGCCGCCACGTCTACTTGTTCTTTTGTATGATGTTTATTACTACGATGAAAAATTTCTTCCTTCACGTCGAATGTGACGAAAGGGACAGTCAATGAAACAAATTATTAAAATCATAATATTTTTTGTCTCCAAAATGCCCGGATGGATATTTGTTACTCTTTCACGCAAAAACTACTGAACGGATTTGGATGAAACTTGGCACACAGATAGTTTATAACCAGAATTAACACATAGGGTACTTTTTATTCCGATATTTCCACGGGATCGAAACTTATGCGGGTGAAACCGCGAGGCACTGCTAGTATGAAATAATGAAGTGAGCCTCACTTGCATGATTATAAGAACTTACTGAAGTGCATGCCCGATATGTCTGTTGAGTAATAACAATCTTATCTAAGTTAAGTCCTAACACTTACTTAATCACGTTCGTGGAGAACAGGTGAATGGTCTGTTGCATTCGCTACTGCAGTTGCAGAAACAATAGATAATATCAATTATTACGTTAATAAATCAAGTAGGTAGGTACGTATGCACATCATCGAGTCAGACAACACTATGTAGATAAATAAATAGAGTGTATATATAATGGGTATCGTAGAAGTTACAGGTACACAAGTCTTCAATATTGTCTCTACTCGATCGGCGCGGCGTTACGCAGTAATATGTTGAGGTTGACCCTACAAAAAGGCTTACGACGTGGCCTATGGCGTAGTCTACAATTTGCCTTACGACTTGGAATGTGGAGTACGATAGAGACGTAGCTTACAATTTAGCCTACGACATGGCCTACGACATATCCTGCTACTTGGCCTACGACGTAGCCTATGCCTAGGCCTACGACGTAGCCTATGAAGTGGCCTACGACGTAGCCTGCAACTTGACCTACGACGTAGCCTATGCCACGACCTACGACGTAGCCTATGAAGTGGCCTACGACGTAGCCTGCAACTTGACCTACGACGTAGCCTATGCCATGACCTACGACGTAGCCTATGTACTGGCCTACAACGTAGCCTACAACTTGGCCTACGACGTAGCCTATGCCATGACCTACGACGTAGCCTATGAAGTGGCCTACGACGTAGCCTGCAACTTGGCCTACGACTTGGTCTACGACGTAGTCTACAACATGGCCTATGACGTAGCCTATGACTTGGCTACGACATGGCCTACGACGTGACCTACAACTTGGCCTACGACAAGGCCAACTACGTAGCCTACGACAGGGCCTACGACGGAGCCTACGACATGGCCTACGGCATGGCCTACGATGTAGCCTACAACTTGTCCTACGACGTAGCCTACGTCGTTGCTCGCGATGTGGCCTACAATGTTGCTACGACGAAGCTCACGAAGTGGCTATGATCCTTATCATCAATTCCCGAGCTACGTTCCTGAGTATTCCCTTACTCTATAGTTATCAAACTCCGAAACTCAAGGTTGCCAACCGCAACCATTATACCGTTGTGTGTTGTGGCGCATCAATTGTGTAACAATCGTATAAAAATAAATACGAAATCAAAACATGGCCCATAGTCTGCAGTCGCGTCAGGAATAAACCAGTCACAAGGCAGACGTCACGCAACAAAACCAACATACCCTGACCTCTACTATTAAACTAAAGTTCTCTTCACACTCACCTTTAGTTAAAGACTAGGGGACGTAGGGAAGGTCTACTTACAGTGGTGTCGTGGACAGAATATGGGTCGGGTCAGCGATGCCAGCGGCAGTTCTGTTGTGTTTTATAATTAGTTTAACCGTCTCACTGTGACACTTTAACCGATTACAGTGAACTCGAAAGGGGGAGATTGAATCCGTTCATATGGTAATCAGCTGTTGCGGTAAACCGGGGTTGTTATATGGTATATCTTTTACAGTTTATGCACTACGGTTATGGAATGCCTTGCCCGTGTCCAGAATGCGTTCTCAACCTTTGTCTATTCTTTGAATTATGGTAAAAGAAACACTGGTCGGTGACAAAAAGTCTAAGTAAAAAGTCATAATTCGAGGTTTGGCTCTCGCCTATTTCCTCCTCCAATATTAGACCAAGATATTTCTTAATCTGAATAAGAAGGATATATACTGTGTCCCTATGTTTTTCTTTTTTCATTAATAGTTGTCAGATTTGTACACTAGGCCTCTGTTGACAGCGGTTTAAATCGGCATTTTTTGAGTGTTCTAGTGCATATAAAAATAATGTATCAGCAAAAAGGAAAACATAAGGATACGAGTAGTTAATATTTATTAATCTGTAAAAAATCATTGCTTTATGGTCAGGTCCAGAAAGAAAACAGGCGAGAGCGTTTCTATGGAGAAACGACCACCCGAATTTTTCTTCTTAAAGATCGAGCTCAGTGGTGACGATCAATTGGAGAGGCATATATCCAGATGGACAGCTAAAGGTTGACTGTTGACTCAACACTATCACAGCACAGTTGACATTTGCTTTTATCTTGCTTCAACCAATTTATCAATGTAGCCCGATATCGATTTGCTTAACCGGGATCTATCAATGACAGCGTTCATTGTGTAATCCTGGTTTCATTCAAGTGTACTGTGTGTGTGTTCAGTGTATGCAACACATTTTACGATTAGGTAATGGAGATGAAACTGGACTCGAAGCAGTCCAACACCATAATTACGTTAAGTAAGTAGGTACACCCTTTCTTTTTTTGTTTTTAAGGAAATTCCTAATTCATTGCTTCATAGGTTTAAAAAACTAGTCTTCTTAACAACGTAAATAACGCAATGAACGAGGCTGAATTGTCTAAATACGTATTACCAGCAAAATCAAAAGTCTTTTATTCAAACTAGGCTGCGAATCAGCATTTTTCGGACGTCAAAATTACATTAGACAGTCCCCCAAAACGCCTGCCCTTCACCAGTTCCTAGTGCTTTACAAACTCCCCAGCAGTACAGCGATTGCCATTGTATGTGAGTTACGCAATAACCCCGAAGGATAATGGATTAATAATGATTATACATCGACATTCATAGCAAATAGGTTTATGTATCACAATAATAATTTTGAACTGTGTAACGATATGCAGGTATTACCAATCACTCTGCCTATCCTATAATACACAATCGCAATGAGCAGCTTGAAACTGAAACAGTCAATTACTGCCATCTTGTGGTCGGAAATAGAACCGTTTATGTCAGAAGTTGCAACAACAGTTTAAATTGTTCTTCCATTCGCCAATAGATGTCGTAGTTTTAAATTCTTGTATTATTCCTAATAAACGATGTGAATAGGTGTTAAGTTATTATTTGTAAACTTTTAAGAAAATTAAAGAGTAGATAATCAAATTTGAATTTTAATTAAATCTTGAAATAATAGTTTGCTTGCTAACTAGGAACGTTTATACCTCCCATCACATACTGTATCATGCCCAAAACTGACACAAAACAGTTCAAACGATTGTATCCTGGTTAATAATTTTGACTGAGTAAATTGTGGCCTCAAATATTGTTCTAACATTACCATACAGTGTCAGTAATATACATAATTAACCAAAGACTGGGCTTAGCAAATAACTTGCAAAGTAGGTGACAAAATTCTCTGAGACATGCGAAAATCAATATATTTTGAAGGAGAGCGATTAAAACAAAAACTAGGTAATGTTTAGGTAGGTACTTATCTATTTTATTTTAGCATTAACATCCGCTTCCGCCCGCGGCTTTACCTGCGTAGAATGTCGATATAACGCCTATGTCCTTCCCCAAGGTTCAAAGTATCCTCAAACCAAGTTTCATCAAAATCGGTCCAGCCGGTTGGGATATTAGCTGGAACAAACAGACAGGCAAAAAAAAACTTTGATATGCATTTAGTAAAAAGCTGTCATTTTGACATTACAAGCAGACACTTCCATGTTGTTTGTAAAGATTATACTGTTCATGCTAGGAGTGGGCTATAGCCAATAGTGCAAACTATACTGACATTCGGGGTGATGTTCTTCAGAAAGGTCAGTTGCGTATTACTCGACACCGCCGTACATGGAATGAACATAAAAGAAGCAAAAAGAGTAAGTATATAAAGATCGTAGCCAGGTGGCGTTTCTGCCTATCCCCATGAGAAAAGGCGTGAGTTTATGTATGTATGTACCATCGCGGACACTGGGAATGGCCCACTTTTCAACCTTATTACCAAGGAAATAAGGGTCAGCTAACACCGCGATGCGACGCGGCGCGCAGTTTTCTAGATCGCAATACAGTATTATAGACCTTATCTACTACACAAAAAGGTACACAATTCATGAATTCAGTGAGGTGGTGTCTACTACGTCGAACTACGCCGCGCGGCGCCGCGCAGCCCACCTCACTATCTACCCACCACCACCACCACCACCACCACCACACCACCACCTCACTATCTATCTATCTACTATTGCTATCTTGAAAACTGCGCGCCGCGTCGCATCGCGGTGTGAGCTGACCCTAAGGATGAAAAGTGGTCGACCGCCATTGTCCGCGGCTGTACCTGTATGCAACTGCAAAGTCTGGTGGTTAACTCACGAAACCTCGCTATCAGTCCGTGCATTTTTTCGCGCTGCGATTGATTGACAGTATATCCCGATTCAAACTTTGTGCGGCGGCTCGTAACATGAGGCAAGTCGCTGCGCAGTAACAAATTCACGTGTCAGCGGGTGTGAGGGGTGAGGTACTGCGCAGCACGTAGATCACTTCAGAGCCACCATAAAGTTTGAATCCGGCTGAAGTTATGGCTGGTGGTGACTTTCCGTGTGTAGATTTTTTGCAATATGTGACTTTTGTAGTACCAACTCTAACCTCAAATTGTTTTTTTTTAGCTTAAACTTAAGGTTTGTAAAAAATAATTTTAAATGAATTAATGAATTGTTTTAATTTTTAAATTTGTTTTCCCCTCGCGGGGAGGTACAGAATACTATGTTCCAGTTGTATAGGCGCTTGGAAAAGCGTAGGTACATACTCGTGTATCCTTAGGGACAAATGCGGAAAGCCTGTGGGCCTAGCCCAACCGCGCGGAGCAAACGTAACGTAAATTCGAACGATTTTAAAATTGTAAATACTCATTTCGCAAGCAAATTTGATATCTATGGTGATTGGTACCAAGACCCACATCACATCAAATCACTAAATGCGTTTAGCGCTAAATGATTTTAAAATAGACAGAGATGTTTTAAATACGTTTAGACTTAGATGCAATTAGTCATTTGTAATGCAAGTAGGCCTTATTGTGCTTGTGCGATAAGTACAAATATAATCATGTTATTATACATCGTTTGTCCACCGCCACCGTCAACGGAACGTCGAGAGAGAGACAGGGAGAGAGAGAGGGAGTTTATTCGAACCAAACGTGATGATCGATCGTTGTCCGTCCACCGCGACCGACCTCGGCGTTTCAGCACGTGGCCATAGTAAAATGTATCGCTACTTCGGCGCCGTCATCGCGATCTCGTTGACGTCTCGTTGACGGTGGCTGTGGACAAACGCCTGCAGAATTGTTGTATTTTCAATTAAAAAGTCGTTCCAATTTACGTTACTTACATTTATGTCGCGCGTTCGTACTAAGGCCTCCAATGGCGAAGCGTAGGGTTGGGCGGTGTAAGCCGAGTTAATAGTCCTGGTACGTGTGAAAGCTTTCACACTTTACCGTCAGATTCCCGGCAGCTGCCTGGAAGAAAAGGCACTTAGACTTGAAAAAGCACTTTAGCTCTTGCCGCCATAATTAATGGAGGAATCCCTTAGAGTACGAATCAGGTCACCTCAAGCAAAGCTGACAAATAGCAGCGTCATAATACTTTACCTGAACTTGATTTGTAAAGCCTTGTATAATACACACATCAAACACAATGTAGGGATATTTTAGTTATTCATTCACAGGTCGATCTATCAGGTTAAGCTACACTTGCCGTGGTTGGTCTGTGGATGGGTAACCATCTTTACATACCAAGACCCCTCCGTGCCTCGGAAAGCACGTTAAGCCGGCGGTTAGTGGAAGTGCTCAGGTGCTGTTCGTCCAAGTGCGGTTCAAATCAGTGCTCTGTGTGGAATACCTCGTTATTTCGGGCTGTCATTCGTGGATCTTTGACAGTCGTTACGGGTAGTCAGAAGCCCGAAAGTCTGACAACCAGTCTTACCAAGTGGTATCGTATTGCCCAGTAACTGGGTTGTGGAGGTCAGGTAGGCAGTCACTCCATGTAAAATACTGGTATTCGGCTGCATCCGGTTAGACTGGAAGCCGACCCTAACTTAGTTGGGAAAAGGCTAGGCAGATGATAAATAGGTGTTAATTAATTGCATCTGTCTAGCAGCTCGTGGCTGTCAGCGTCCTCACACGCGTTGAACGATTACACTATACAATGCAGCAATACGTTTACTATGTAGGTGTAATTAATGTCGTTTTTGTATGTTGCTTAGAGAATAGATTACCTATAGGTAGCGTAGTGAACCTCCGGAGTAATTGCGTAATACACTAACAGTAGCAATAGCTTTAATTTTGACAGTTCAACAACATTCATTGCGTTATTTACGTTGTCGAGAAGAATTTTTTTCGAACATATGAAGCAATGATTGAGCAATATCTTTCAAAATGGTTCAGATTTTGTGTTTTACGCAATAAGGGTGCTCGCTTGGCAAAGAGATGGTCTGGGGAAAGATTATCACAAGATTTGATGTTGATGAGTGAGTAATGCCCAGTTTCTCAGGTTTTTAAATGGAGTTTATCCATTCGATAGTGATTATTGGTTCGATATCGTGTTTCTGAACACGTCATTAGGGAAGAATTTAGCTTAAAAGTCGAGTGAATTATTATCGAGGGTTTATCTGAGAACTTCTAAAACCGAGCATAAGGAAGGCATCTCGCTTAAATAGATAATTATGTCGAATCAACAGCTATTGAAATTTTAAACTCTGTTTAAGAATTCTTCAGAAATCGGACTTAAGGGTCTCATACGAATGTGAACTTTATTACAGAGGGTGACTTTTAATTCGACGTAGGACCTGATAGTGTGATATGCTACATTTAAACACCACATAACATAGCCTAAGCGTAAATCCATGCGTCATTCCAAATGAGTTTGAGTCATTCCAAATGAGTCTCAAGTGTATCTACTAATCAGTTTTTTAACTGCCCACATTAACGAGCCCACAATGACCTAAAACTTATACTTACTAAAATATCCAATTAAAAACTACAAACAAGCATAAAAAACTAAGGGGATTCAAAAACTGCCCGTTGCGACAAGCCGACAAATCCCGACACAACACACAGTGACAACGGACAGTGTTGAAAATCAACACAGAATATTATGAGCAAAACAGTCGATTTAATGCCGGCCATACACCACGCTTCCTATCGTTCAATCGGCATGATGGTGCAGGCTTGATTCAATCTGCAGTTCGTCCGTGTATTCCACACACGATCAGTTTAAACTGTCCAATCGGCAGTGACGTTCAGTTGAACCCATGGCGTCACTAGTGACAGACGACGATGTTTTAGCCGTTTTGGGCATTTTACTCATGACAAATAAACAAAAAGGAAAAGATCGAGCACGTTGAGAGAGCGCGCGTACGACGACGTCTACCATCGACAAAAATCTTGACTCTACTGAGCTGACGATCGCCGACCGCCATAATTATATGCTCCAATCGGCATGATCAAGCCAAGAGAATTGAAATTGGATTGTGCCGTCAAGTATAACTGTCATGCCAATCCATGCCCACACACGGTCAGTTCTAACTGATCCAATCGGCAGCGTCATCGTCATACCGATTGGACGATAGGAAGCATGATGTATGGCCGGCATAACAAAAACCGTTTACACCAACTCCAAAGGGAACCTTAATGAGCAATACGAAAGCTTCGAATGTTAATGAGAGACGGACTCGCGGGAAACAGCACCAATTTGTGGAAACGCAAAATTGACGGTTGATTATATTATGAGTAGGAGCTCTATGCGTTGTTTGATTTTCCGGACGGTTTTGATTGTATGTCATTCATTTGTTATACAGGTTTACTGGATTTTTGTTATTTTATTGTGTTCTCCTTTTGCTCTAGTGTTTATAATATAAGAATGTCTGTCATTCGTGGATCTTTGACAGTCGTTAATGGTAGTCAGAAGCCCGAATATCTGATAACCAGTCTTACGGGGTATCATATTACCCAGTAACTGGGTTGTGGAGGTCAGATAGGCAGTCGCTCCATGTAAAATACTGTTATTCAGCTGCATCCGGTTAGACTGGAAGCCGACCCCAACATAGTTGGGAAAAGGCTAGACAGAGGCCGAGGAGGATCTAACTGGTCAAAATCTACTGAACAGCAGATTTTTTTTTCGCGATTTCAGGTTTGGTCCCATAGTAAATTGTTTGTTATAATGAGTACAATCACGTGTTTAGGTATCGGTCACTAATTACCAGTCACCCTATATAACATGTGGCCTTACCGCTTTCTTCAATCTCTTCCAGGCAACCTTTGAACCGATTATGATTGGCCTGGCCATTGTGGGATGATGACTTTAGATTTGAAAAGCGTGATCTTGATCGCTAAGACTAACTTATTAAAAAAATCAGCTATTCTTTCATTCAATCTTGGAGTCTAACCGTACACCTAATTTTAGTTGACTTGGCAAAACAAATTAGTTAAATGAGATAGCCGGAATAACAAGAAACAATTTACTAACCGAAATCCAGCAAACTACTCAAGCTCAACCCTAATATTATCGTTTCCAAAACTCTACAACACAATGGTGACCCTACACATAAGGGCAAATATCTGCCCCAAGCCTCATCCCGCAAGGAGGCTGGGCGGGCCCGCAGTCTCGGTGCGACCACCGTAGCGTTAACACGCGTGTGTCACTCCTCACCAGCCTTCCCGCCTTTCGAAACGTCGCCATGGACGGACTGACGACCAATTAAACCGACACAATGGAATATACGTCACAGCTAGGTAAAGGATACTTTTTTATTCATCAATTGTTCTGTTGCAAGATGGTCGTTTGATATGTGTTGTAATTGTAAACAAATTTCGGATATGGTGAGTGAGATTTTCTTTGATGATTTTATGGGGTTTGTGGTTCGTTTAAAATAATCTAAAGAGATGAATGTGTGTTTGTTTGTTTGTTGAGAGATAATTAAAAAAAAAAAACTTGATCAATAAGACATATTTTTTTAATAGCTTTGTTTATCATCTCCAATATCTTATTGTAGTCATCTTTGACATTTTGTTTAACATTTTATAGAGAACGTTTTATTTTTACCATAATAACTACATATGTTATGTGTTCCAAATATCCTGGCAGATTATGAGCTTGTTTTGCAAAACTCATAATTTTCCGTTCTTTTGTACATTTGTTCATCTGTTGCATGTTCATAGACATTGTATATTTTTGTGTACATTTCACGGTTGTAACATTGACACTGATTTATGCGGTTTTTAGGGTTCCGTACCTAAAGGGTAAAAACGGGACCCTATTACTAAAACTCCACTGTCCGTCTGTCTGTCTGTCTCATGAACCGTGATAGCTAGACAGTTGAAATTTTCACAGATGATGTATTTCTGTTGCCGCTATAACAACAAATACTAAAAACAGAATAAAATAAATATTTAAGGGGGGCTCCCATACAACAAACATGATTTTTTGCCGTTATTTGTATGTAGTGTTAACTCGCACATGAAAGTGTTCCGTACCACCGTAAAAAAGTACGGTGGTACGGAACTCTTCGTGTGCGAGTCTGACTCCTACTTGGCCGGTTTTTTCTATTGTACATATATCGTACAAGGTAATGGGTGTTTAGACAGAAGAAAACCGCGGTACATGTATTGAATTCAAACGACTGTATTTACTAACAATGTATAGCATGATTAACTTAATATAGATTAAAGACAATCATAGTAAGCAATAATAACAATCTTACTAAGTAGAAATGTTCAAGTTTGTAAAACTGTTACTCAATCACTCAAAAACGGCCGAACAGATTGGTTTTTTTTTCTTTTTGTTTTAAATTAATTAATTTATAGTCAATTAAAACGGTACAACACCATTGACATTAATTAACATAGAGACAATAATTACGTTGACAATAATATAATGTAATTTAAAACTAACATGGAACAGTGGATTATTGCATAATTTCTCTCACAGACCACCAGACATATCAGACATATTATTATACGCATAATTTTAACCCATTCATCCGCAACTTCACATCGCTTTTGGATAAAAAATGCAGAATAGACCATGTTCTAGATAATAATATTCGCCGGGGATCATAATGCAGGCAGACCTATAAGAAGTGGGTTCCTCGAATACGAGTAAAACCGCGAGTATTATTGTAACTAGTTTATTATTTTCATTGCGGCTTTTGACACTCTTTTAATGTCTGCTGTTAATGCCTTTTATATTTTGTCCAGGATTTTAATATGCTCCCATTATAATGCTGGACAAAATATAAAACATTAATCCCTTGGGAATATTTTCGTATAAATGTAGGTATATGGAGGGGCTTGTAGCTAAGTAATAACAGCCGCACGGGTCGATCGATCAGGTTAAGCTACGCTTGCCGCGGTTGGTCCGTGGATGGGTGACCATCTTCACATACCAAGACCCCTCCGTGCCTCGGAAAGCACGTTAAGCCGTTGGTCCTGGCTGTCATTTGTGGATCTTTGACAGTCGGACGGGTCGTCAGAAGCCCGAAAGTCTGACAACCAGTCGTACCAACGGGTATCGTATAACCCAGTAACTGGGTTGTGGAGATCAAATAGGCAGTCGCTCCATGTAAAATACTGGTATTGTCCTGCTTTCGGTCAGACTGGAAGCTGACCCCAACATAGTTGGGAAAAGGCAGATGAAATGTAGGTATGACATGGCAGCCGACATTAACAGGGTGTCAGAAAACGCTATGAAATATTTTATTAGAAGCTTTTTGAGAAAACGTTCAAATACACTATGTTCTCTAACGATTGTCTCGTCACTGTATTTTTCTAGCTACGTAATGTTACCTATATATTTACATTTAAGGCAGACGCAATTTTGTTTAAGGAAAACGTTTCTGCATTTGTCTACCATTTATGCATTCATAATAACTATTATTATTCTTGTAGATACAAACAAACAGTAAATACGATGTTTTATTATAAATACCGACTCGTTTGAGAGAAAACTGTGGAAACTATTAGAAACAAAATAAATATAGCCTTAGTCTGTAGCTGAACTGTGCCTGCGTGGTGGATTACCGCCCACTCCCTTTCGAAGTGAGGAGGCCCGAATCCCAGCAGTGGGAACATTATAGGCAGATTATGCTTATGGTGTAGTGGGACATCGCAGGCTATATAGATAAATAAGTCTTTAAAAGACATACGTTATGCAATGTAATAGCTAAAAAGCAACCTAGTGCGAGTTGGACTCGCTCGTGAAGGGCTCCGTACTACCGTACAAAAATTATTACTGCATAATTATTACAACACGTTTCTTGTATGATTCCCTTTAATTTGTAGGTTTATTTTATTATTTTTTATTATAGCGCAAATAGTAATAATACACACTCTGTGAAAATTTCAAATGTCTACCTGTTACGGTTCAAACGATACCACCCTGTGACCAACAGACGGACGGGCAGACGAATAGCGGAGTCTTAGTAATAAGCTCGAAATACACATGCCTTACTTGCACAAAAGTATGCAAGTAGCTAGCATGCCGTGTGCCATAGGAAAGAAAGAAAAAGCGTTTATTGGGATTACAGCAAAATAAATACACCTTAAAACTATAAAAACAGACAACAGATTATAATGCCAAAAGGTTCTCAGCTCAGCATAATGTCAGATGACGACACGGTGTACCACCTGACGCTGATTCTCACAACCCACGAGTGTCATACGCTGGAATAACAAACACATAGGGAACTGTGTGTCCGTTATAATAACTTAGGTAAGAGAATTAATTAAATGTGATAATATAGAAAAGCTCATACGAAATCAAATAACATGTTGTGACATACATGTATGTGTATGGGTTGTATAGTAATTAATGAAAAACTTAAATAAATACCCAATAATAATAACAAGTTCTGATTGGTGAATATCATAATGGCATGCAGTCATTATGATTTTTTGTCAGATTATTCTACAAGCAACATACATGTTTTATTTTTTTTTGTCCAAACAACAGATTTTTTGTGAATAGATAATTTCTTCATATTTTGAAATAAATTACCAGCGTGCAGCGTTCTGTCGTCGCGCTTCTCTTTCTTTTCTATGCAGTCCGACAGTGACCGCTCTTTTGGTTTTGCAGTCCCCTTAATGAGTTAAATTAGGGAAATATAAGTGTCCGCTTTAATAAACCATAATTATAATACTGTTTGTTCCCATAGACAAACCGTGAAAACGGTTTTGCGGGGCATAGTTCATAAGTTAAGATAATTATATAAACTTGTAGAAATAAATAAATAAATAATAAAATGTAAGTTACTAGCATACTTTTGTGCAAGTTACAGGAATATGTATTCCGGACTACAGGGTTGGGGCCTTTTGGGTACGGAACCCTAAAAACGAATAATACCTACTTTCACGTCAATCACTAAATACCTTCCTTTTGAAGTCGGTAGTATTAAAAAACAGTCCTGCAACATTGCATGCTACGTCTCACGTTGTTTTATTATTATCAAGAAAGTTTGACAGTTTATAGTTACTCGTAGTTAGGTCGCAAGTGTCGCAACACAATAAAACTTTCTACATCTAGTTTGATACAAAGCAATTTTCCCACAGTTCTCGCACCTGCGTTTGTTTAGCACTTTGTATGATAAATAGAAGCAATATATTATGAAAACGTGCATGTATCATCGTCATCGATACCTAGATAGGTAGAGATAAACCATTCTAAAACTGCTCGCCCCTCCACTAAAATTTCTATATAAACATTTGAAATGTGTATGCAACAAGCAGTGGAGGGGAGTTTATTTTTAGGGTTCCGTACCCAAAGAGTAAAAACGGAACCCTATTACTAAGACTTCGCTGTCTGTCCGTCCGTCTGTCTGTCACCAGGCTGTATCTCATGAACCGTGATAGCTAGACAGTTGAAATTTTCACAGATGATGTATTTTTGTTGCCGCCATAACAAAAAATACTAAAAACGGAATAAAATAAATATTTAAGGGGGCCTCCCATACAACAGACGTGATTTTTTTGCCGTTTTTTGAGATAATGGTACCGACGGAACCCTTCGTGCGCGAGTCCGACTCGCACTTGGCCGCTTTTTTTATTAACTACCAAGTTTCGAGTTAATCGGACGACGCGTTAAAATTCTTCCATACAAACTTTAACACCTCCTAATCTCACAATAAGAAATAACTAAAAAAAAAATGACTGGCTTTATTATTTACTTAGTTATGTATTCGTGCCAAGTTTCAAGTTTATCCCTTCCACTTTTGACCCGTCTATCTTCAAAGCAAGAGTGAACAGGCATCTTTTGGACAAGCTCGTTCCGTCATAGACCTCATCCATTGCTTTCCATCAGGTGTGATCGAGGTAAAGAGTAGGCCCTTTCAGAAATAAAAAAATAAAACAAAAAATGATAGATAACTCACAGTTGAATCTAGCATATACAGGGTGGGCAAAAAATCGTGGATCAAACGAAACAGGGCGATATTTGGGGTTATTTGTAGTAAAAAAAAATTTGTGCGAGAGCCCTAACTTGATCTCCTTAAAAGTTATGACAATTTGAGTGTTTACAGTAAGGTTCTAATGTTAGAATTTTTTTTTTGAGCCTTAAAAGATATTGAAAAAAGAGCCAATACTGATAAATCATGGTACCCACTGTCATAAAAGCACTGTTGTAGTAATGATACTTTTTCTTTTTTAATATTTTTTTTATGTTTTTTTTTATTTTTTTTTTTACTGTAAATAACCTCAACTATCGCCCTGTTTCGTTTGATCCACGATTTTTTGCCCAACCTGTATATAAGTTCTTTTCCTTGTTAAGTAAAATGAGGCAAATTTTACTATGAGAGAAGTTGCGCTTGAAATATGTCTCATAAGGACTATAAAGTTTAGTTTAGACTGTAGCAACGCAACTTTGCTCTTAAAGTCAATTTAGATGTCGACGTGGGGAGCTTTACAAACCAAGGGCACGTCATCGTGTAATCGGGCATTCACAACAGCGCAGATGATAACAAAGTTTATAAGAACTGCTTAAGCTTCCATCCCTCTGTCAAGAAAGTTTGACAGTTCGCGGTTACGCTTATGCCCAAGTTTTGCCTGCGGTTATCTATATATATAAAATTTAACGTTTGTTTCGTTTGGCGTACGTCTTGTTTTGTTTTGTTACGGCTATCGTATTATTGATTCATTATTAATGTTGACAAAGGGGAGCGCCTAACAAATCAAAGGCACATCACTTTGTACAATTCTTCAGGCGTTCGTAACAGTGCTTACTATACCAAAGTTTATAAGAACAGCTTAAGCGTGTCAGGAAAGTTTGACAGTTTGCGGTAAATCTTATTCCCAAGTCTTGCCTGCGGTTATAAAATGTAACGTTTGTTTAGTTTAGTGTACGTCTTGTTTTGTTTTATTATGTTTATCGTACTATCGTTTTTATTGATCGGAGTTTATTCTAGTTGGCGGAATGGATACCGCGAAATGTAGCAGCTGGTTGTTTTTTAGTGTATTATAAAATGTCGAGTAGGGAAGGGGTTACAACTAGTGTAAAAGGGTTGTGAAATAGCCACCTGTCCCTACATTTGCAATTTATTAATAAGAAATATTAGATTACTTATTAATAAACTCTATACTACACAATTTATTTATACCTGCTGTATTTTATTACCAGTTCGTATCATTAAAACCGTTATAACTTATTCAATACAATTCCAGCTGACTGGAATCAATTATTTGGTAATATTTAAATCCATATACAACCCTCACCTCATATTGTTTAAAAATACATGCTGCATACTTTATGCATTACACTATTCAATAAAAATTCAAAATATATTCAATCCATCAAAAAAATCCATTAAAACTTGAAAATAATTTTATAATACTCCAATATGTCCGCCGTATTATCGGGCCATACACACTGTCACAAAAAGCGTACGTTTCAATTCAACCCTCTGTGTGTAACGGCCCTTTTTGTTACCCATAGAGATGTACCCTTTGTTACAATCACGTTTAAGTAACAATAGGGATGGGAATGCAAGGGGATGCACCCCTCCGAACTGTATTAGCTTTATTCAGGGTTTATCTTATCGATGCCTAATATATGGGCGATGTTTTATCGTCTCTGCTTATTAGAGTGAGTAGAAAATTGGTGTGACGCACTTTTGTGTTTGTTTTTTGTTTTGGTTAGGCAGATGGTAGAATTTAAAGCAGCAACGGCAATCCCTTGCTGTTTTAAAACATACCATCTCATCTGAGATCAAATTCATTTATTAAACCTTAGACATGTTCACAAACATACAATTAGTATTAGCATGCAGTTCTAGCCAAGAGAAAATTTAGACCGTTTTCTGACAGACAACGCACAGTCCAGCCGTTGGGTCTAGAGCGTGAAATTTTGTACAAGAGATTCCAAATTTATATAAAATTAAGAATTTTGAAAGTGCATCCCCTAAAAGCGTTTAATAGTGGTTGGAAGTTGATATGGAAGTTCGTAATTTTTGTCGATGATACATCCCATCGGGTTATCGTAAAATAAAAAATAATTACACCCCAAGGGAGCTAATCAAGGTCGACTACAAGCTTACATTGTCTTGCTTGAAATACCCAGCTTGTACAAAATGTATGTAATTTAAAATATTATTTATTCTGGAGATCACTGAATAATTTAAGCCCATAATATTAAATTTCTAAGAAAGCCCAAAATAAAAACAATTTTTTCCATCAACAATCTGGCATATAAACAAGGATAAGCCTACCCATTATTTCCAAAGACCTTGCTTAAATTATTATCATTGATCTGTATTCAAACCACTTTGGTACGCGTTCGCTTAAACCTTGGAGGATCACAAGGTCTTATTTTGTTTGTATCTCCCGAAAATTTAACAAGAACAACGGAATATCGATGAAGCTTGGTGTCTAAGACGAATCTCGTGTCAAGGTGAGGACATTATGATTCTATTTCACGTGTAGCGTAGGACAATTGCCTAAAAATTAAAGACGTACTATACAACTCATTTGGGAAGCTTGCGAATAATCTGTCAGCATTTTGTATGAAAATTAGAATGAATTGGCCACATTTGAATATTTTTCAGAACACCTGGTTCCTAATGAGCATTATTTAACTTCGCATGTTTTTCCTCTATTTTTGAATTATATTTTTCAGCATTCATATCAATAGATCATAAAGACTGCAACAAAGCATTTTTTTGTCCAGAAAATATTTATATATATTTCCGCATCACTGCCAATGCGGTGAAGGTGTCGACTGCCTCGGACACCATGGCTTATCCTGCAGTAAAAGCGCAGGCCGGATAGCACGGCATGCCAGCATCAATGACATCATCCGTCGTGCTCTTGTCACCGCCGGGGTGCCAGCTGTTTTAGAACCCAATGGCTTGGCACGCGACGATGGTAAGAGACCAGACGGAATGACCATAATGCCTTGGAAGGTAGGTAGGCCTTTGGTGTGGGATGCAACGTGTGTCGACACCCTTGCGCCATCCCATCTTCCAAGCACGGTTAGCTGTGCCGGGGCGGCTGCTGCAGGTGCGGAAAACCTCAAACGGCGCAAATACTCCAATCTCTTTGGAACTTATATATTTGAGCCGTTTGGGGTTGAAACACTAGGGCCATGGGGCCCGAGTGCCCACTTAGTATTTCGAGACATCGCCAAGCGGTTGGTCGACTCTTCACGTGACCAGAGGGCTGGCCTATTTTTTGGACAAAGAATCAGTATTGCCATACAACGTGGCAATGCTGCCAGCCTTTTGGGCACGTTTCCTATTGACAGCGATGCGGACGAATTTTTTGATGCCCTTTGATTATTTCCCCTCCCTTTTTATATACTTGTACATATTATTATTTTAAGACCGCTTTTAAATATTTTTTTCTTAAATAAAATCCCAACCTTAATTGGAATATCATAAATATTTTGGATATTTTTGTGTCAACATCGTTAAATCATGTACCAGTATTATGTATAGTTATTTTACAATATACGTACACCGAACTCTTCTATAAAAAATGGAGCAAAACGTTTGATTTGCCCATCACTACGCGCGTTACCCTTGGGATCAAGAGTGAAATATTCCTCTTTGTAACATCTCTAGGGATCAATAGTTCCGATTTGAATAAATCACGCTAGGTGACTCAATAAAAGTTACACCCATATTATTTTAATACAATTTCTGTGAATTTGGTTCTTAAGAACTTTCCCTTATGGGATTTACAAAAATATTTTCTGGACAAAAAACAATTGCCTATACAATTCCGGGTTTTATAAGCCTGAGGGAACTCGGGTTTTTCATAGGATTAATGTTATTTCATTTACAAAAGAAATGTTGGTTGTTCAAGATAAATTCGAATACGTAAGCCGCTTGGGGTTAAAAATGGGTTGTTTATTTTGTTGCCAAGATATTGGTATTTTTGAGGATATAAATATTTTATTTACATCAATAGGTAGATGTGACCATGATTAATGTTCAATTGTATTCTTACATAGGTGCCTCGTATTGTTTGAGATCATATTATTTGTATTATGTTATGTTATGTCATAATAGTACGAGTGGTATAAAAGTATGAGGACGTTAATGGGTGTTCAAATGAGCAATAGTTTATTTTATGAGTTATTTTGGATTTTAGTAATCTGGGTTGCATTGCCTATAAGGTTACGTAGGGACTTGCCTTTCTAATGCGTGAGACGTTTTTACCCGTGGGCCTTGCACGAACGCACTATTCAATTCTATTCTACTCGATTTTTTAATTAAAAATACAACTATCATTGAAGCATTTTGGTTTTATAAACGACGGCCATTGTTAGTAGGTATCACCCATAGATATAAAGGAAGTCTTCATAAGAAATTAATATTTTGCTATATTTTGAGGGGCCCGTGGCTAAATAATAACAGCCGCACAGGTCGATCGATCAAGTTAAGCTACGCTTGCCGCGGTGGGCCCGTGGATGGGTGACCATCTTCACATACCAAGACCCCTCCGTGCCTCACCGGCTGTCATTCGTGGATCTTTGACAGTCGTTACGGTTCGTCAGAAGCCCGAAAACCTGACAACCAGTCTTACCAAGGGATATCGTATTATCCAGTAATTGGGTTGTGGAGGTCAGATAGGCAATCACTCCATGTAAAATACTGGTATTCAGGCGCATGCGGTTAGACTGGAAGCCGACCATAACATAGTTGGGAAAAGGCTAGGCAGATAATGATGAGTATTTCCATTTAAAAAATCATGTGTTCGTGATATGCTCAATGTTTAGGTAATTTTGTCTGTGGTTTTCACAATCAAACCACAGATAAAATTAGCAACAGAAACACAAGGTCAAATACTTACCTCTTTTCAGTTCTTAAGTGTAACATGTTTTTCTCAGTAAGCTTTTTTAGTACCAACGAAAAGGAAGTTTCGCAGTTATGTTTAAAATAAATCAATCAATGGAATACGTTTTGTTTTATTGGTTGGATGTTATTCTTATGTAACGTGTATGTGTGTTTAAAAGAAGCCAATGTAGCGACTGAGTCATTGGCTAAGGTCAGAGCTTAATGAAATTTATGTACTAGTTAATTATGTTCGTGTATCTGGGTGTATTATGTAGCTCTACCATTGAAATCTGGTTTTAGTAATGTAAGTACCTATGTATATTCCCATTACACACCAGCTAGGTAAATGCGTAGAACACATAAAATCGCAATCGATCGCAATGTCTTTAATTTTGACAGTTCAGCCACGTGCATTGCGCAAGACACGTTGTTGAGCACACGAATTTTTTAAATCTATGAAGCAATGGATATCAAAATGACAGGGATTGTGATTTATTGCCATTTTATGTGTTACGCAATAAAATCATCATCTGTCTAGCCTTTTGCGTTTTTTTGGGGGTCGGCTTCCAGTCTAACCGGATTCAGCTGAATACCAGTATTTTTCGTAGAGCGACTAAATATCTGACCTACACAACCCAGTTACTGAGTAAAACGGTACCCCTTGGCTTACCAAGAGATACCGTATTACCCAGTAACTGAGTCAACAACCAGCCACCCACTAACCACCCAGACAACCAGTCTTTACTGGTTGTCAGATTTTCGGGCTACTGACGACTCGTAACGACTGTCAAAGATCCACGGTTTAACGTGCTTTCCGGCGGTCGGAGGGATCTTGATATGTAGAGATGGTCACCAATCCACGGACCAACCGCGGCAAGCCTAGCTTAGCCTGATCGATCGACCCGTGCGGTTGATATTACTTAGCCACCAGCTATTTCACAATATAATTCAAATAAGAAATTGAAATCAATTTACACATAATTTCACATTCAAAATAACCCAAAGCCACCACCCTTATCTGTCCTCTCTCAAACGTGCCAAATTCATAAATCTTTCATCACAAAGTCCACTATATCCTCTAAAGGTGACTCCACAGGTTGTCTCCGATCTATCCTCGCTAGTCATTTGCGATTCAATGAGTTGTCTGGCCCTGGCAGGACAGTGGACACCAATTGACAAGATTGCTGTTTTGCATAAGCTCGGATGTTACGTCCGGTTTTATTTAGAAAAGATGCTGTGAATTGAATTTGTTTTGTGACAAGAGTCTAACAGCAATACTGAAATGCTATTCTGTAAAAATCTCACCGTGAAAACTTAAAGTGAGCTTTCCATCACCGTTTTTAAAGCAGTGGTGATGAAATAATTTAAAAGCGCCTGTCTGGGTTAAAACCTACGACCTACACCTCGTAAGTCGCGGCCGTTACCACTTCTCTCTCATTATAAGGACTAAAATATATAAACTCGCTGGATGAACTTCTAATGCTAAATAAACTAATAAACTATTAAAATAAAAATATAATATCTTAACCAAACTAAAACTATTAACAAACTAAAATATGGCGTCGAAATATTCCTCCGCATCGCTGTCGACTGGTAATGCACCCAAGAAGAGACTGGTGGCATTGCCGTGTTGCAATACTTATCCTCTGGCCAAGGTAATAAAAACCATCCCTTGGGTCACGGGAAGTGTCAACCAGCCGTTTGGAGTTTTCATTGAACAAGCCATGAGCACTCGGACCCCACGGTCGGATAAAATAAGGACTTAGGTATTCTTGGTCCCCTACTACAGATTACAGAAAATTATGTAATTTTTATTGAAATGAAGTGAAGACAGTGAAGTCGCAGACACAACAGCCAGCACATCAAGCTACCCGAAACTGTCAAATTTTTCAAATCAACTTTGAACCTTATGCTTTAGCGATAATGTTGAAAATCTATTAAAGAAAGACAGATTGCAGTAGTTTGATGTGCTGGCGTCTGTACATTACATAAAGTTAAATATTTATCTAAACTTCACACGAATCGGAACAAGACCTAACATACAATAAAGCGTGTAACTTGAATGATCAAATACAGGACATGTTAATACTGTTTCAATATTATGTTTTCCCATAGATGTTATTGAGAGCTGATGTTTGAACAGATAATCTTTGATATTGTCACGTAGCTCAATGTCATGTTTCTTTACGATTGTTTTAACCTTGGACTATAGGGAGGTGATAGAATAGTTCTTTATTTGCACATAAAGTAGGTACAGATAAGTTTAAAATGGTTCTATACTAACTATCTTAACTTAGGCATACGTAACAGTTTTAGCTATAATAATATACACTCATTAATATATTATATTATTAACACATTCTAGCAAATCAATATACGTTCACCATGTCAAGATGACACTCAGTACATAATTTAAAAGAAAATAAAGAGGACAAAGAGGTTTACATGTTTATGTAGTTAAGAGCGAAATTTCGTTAGATTTGCTCTCACTAAGAGCGGTTTCGGTAGTCTCAGCCGAAGTTGCGGGTATATAATTATATAATACTCACTATCACCTACGGAGATAAAATTAGTTTGGGGCCATACGAAAAACGAACGACAACGCGATTTGACTGTTATCATTATTTCCGATGCGTTTTTTGCCGTCCGAAAAACTTGTGTCGAATCAATTTCGGACGGGCCCGTATCTCCGTTGATGGAGACGAGTTCGAGAGTAGGCCCTTTGCCCTTCATCCGATCCGAATCCAAATTCAAGATCTGAGTTCAATCCGAATTGGGAATATTCTAAATTTGAACGGACACTTCGGATCTAGTGCGCAACCCCTCATACAAATAGTACTATAGCTAGGCCTATTTTTCTCGGATTCGGATCGGATGCAGTGCAGAACCGCTGTTATGTCGTGTAAAAAGTATCAATACTCTATGGCGTTTCTATGGCAGCATGCGACCTTATGTGTATCAGATCAGAGGTGTCTAAATAAAACAGAAATACGATGGTCTTTTGACGCGGTAGGGCGAATCTAATTATTTAAATATTTGAGTAAGAGGTTCTTTACTGTATTTTGCATTTGATCATCAAAATAATTGCCATACTTCGACGCCTTTCATACAGGATGTCCTAGTTAAGGGGTCAAAATGAATTATTCCACTTTGCCCCACCGGCCGCCGCCCCACTGGTGGGGCAAAGTGGAATGCCTAAAATTTTGCAGTGGAATCTGCCCCAGTAAATCAAAGTAGTGGGGCAGATTCCACTGCTTTAAAATCTTGTTAGATTCTGCCCCACTAGGGTTGGCACGTTAGAATAACGTACAAACATTTTATTTTTGCAAATAAAAAAAAAAAAAACTTGGTTATTAATTGGCACAACCATTGCATTTTGCAATCTAACGGGATAGGCTCAAAGTTTGTTTGCATTTTGATATTTCAAAATCCTTTAAGGGTTGCCATAGTTCCAGCTAATTTCTCCAAGAAATAATTTCCGAGAAAAATAATTCCGCGACAAGAAAATTTCTATCTTTTCATTTCCACCGGGTATTAAATATTACATTTTTCTTTTTATTACTTTTTTTTTATATAACATGGAATTTTTTACTGTGTTTAGTTTAGTTTGTGATCTTCCTATACGAGTCGCAATAAATACTTTTTCTTTCTTTCAAATCAAGTTGAAAGAAAACCTATCTGAGAATTTAATTAAAAAACTGTCGATGAATGTATTCGTCGTCTTTTTTAATATCCTGGCGACGGAAGTAATTCTCAGCGCGTGCCATAAAACGGAAGAATTAATTAAAAGTAAATCTCAACTAGCGAAGAAAAGAATTTTCCTTCAGAAAGTAGCTCTCTACTTTTAAATGGACGTAAGAACTTCTTTACTACTTATTCACTTATTTAAATTAAGCTGCTTTTCGCACGGTGTCGAAAGAACACAATATTCGGATCTGTGCAATAGGTACTTACTGTAGAGGCTTTAAGCGATGTAGCTTTCCTATCCAACCTCCACGAATATCATAAGTTACTGGCATAATTATAATTAACTCACGGCTCGCCCCAACTTCGCACGGATGCAATTTTTTTTTTGAATTTCCAAAATTGTCTTTCATACAAACCTTGTCCTGGCAACACCGAACACGACAAAAATATAATTATCCAATTTGGTGCAGTCGTTCGGAAGTTATGCGCGTACATACATTTCGGCGATTCATTTTTATTTATATACCTAGATAGATTATGAGATAAACGATATTTATATGGAGTTTGGATTTGTGCTCATATGATTGGAATAGGCTCGCCCCCTATTACATAGGACTTAAACATAACTGGCGAAATGTGGGTGTACAATAGGTAGGTATACCTCTGCTTAACCCCTCGGGGACTACAAGCGTGATGTTATGTTATGTTATATTATGATAAACAATATTTCATTATACTTAGAAGAAAAAGCTGTCAGCTCAGAGCTAAAATTGTTATTTATGCAACTATTGTATAATAAGGGGTATTAAAACACGAATGTGGGTTTATCACACGAGTGTTTTAATACCTAATTATGTATAGTTGTATACAAGACTTTATCTACACCCATGATATGACTCCTCTATGAAAGGTTCTGAAACCACAGGGCGGTAGTCATATTCATTTAACTCAGGTAAAACCCAAATAACACAATAACAGTAGCAATGTCCTATAATAATTTATAACATTCATGAGAAATTTACCTGTACATGTTCAAAAAGCTTTGTTGGAGTTCAAACCTAGTGGTGCAAACTAAATTATCAAACCAAATACTTGCATTGACTGCCACCGCGGTCAATGGTGACCGCGAACAATAGATTTTCTATTGTGTCTGTTGTCTGGCAGTCAACATGTTAATTAAATTCAGGTCCAGTTGAAAACCAGCTTCAGGCACTAGTTGTCTGACATTTTTTGCTGAACTGGGCTTTTTTGGCGCAGCCGTGAGGCACTCTTTCATAGCTTTACTGCTAATTTCTTCTATCGAACTTTTTATTTGTTTTTATCTGCTATATGTGTATCTGGTGTATTGTATGTCTTTTAGTCTGTGCTAAATAAATGTACAGACGCCAGCACATCAAGCTACCCGAAACTGTCATATTTTCCCAATCAACTTTGAACCTTATGCTTTAGCGATAAGGTTGAAAATCTATTAAAGAAATTTGACAGATTGTAGTAGCTTGATGTGCTGGCGTCTGTACATATTTTCTTTCTTTCTTTGAACTTCCTTTTTGGAAACCGCTCCAAAACTCTTATTCCTACTATATTATATACCACAAACTGCTATCTTATAAAACCAGCCACAACCTGCACTCACTTGCCATCATCCATCTGGCCAAACAAACACATCGCCAAGCTTTCTAGGCCAGTCCAGTCCTTTGACACAAAACCCCGCTTTCTTCAGTAAATTCAGGCTGTATTCAAGCTTTAGATAGTACAAAGGCAGACAGCTACATGCTCATTAAGTTTTCAGTGGGGAAGCTCGTACGTGCTTGTGGAGATTACTTGGTATTGTGAGCAAAAGAAATAAGTATGTGGGCCAACTTTGTATGCTTTTAGCAGTGCGTGTGGTGGATGAATCAACCTGGTTTTTGGAAGCCTGTTTAATTTATAATGTTGGGAAATATAATGAGGCCTTATATGGGTTTGTATTGTGATTTGGGTCATCCGAATATACTAGTTCAAAGAGAGGAGGGCCGTATCCCAGTAGTGGGAACATTATATGCTGATTATGTTATCATACCAGTAAGCTGGAGATTGATTTAATCTGACTGATCTGAGACTTTTTCTTTCGGGAATTCTAGGTTTGTCGGAAACATGGTGCTTAGATTATTAACACATTTCAAATCAGATTATTGAAATGGCTGAAAGAACATATTATTATGTTTTATGATGTTTTTTTTTAAACAATAAATTATAAATTTCTGGACTTTTGTCATTGAAGATAATGCTGAGATAAAAATATTAGGTATATTATTGTATTTACCTTATATCTGTGACATTTAACTAATCATTATATGTGGACTTTAGATTAATACCTGACTGTAACAACTTAATACCACGTTTGAGGCAAATAAAGACTTATCTAGAATTTCACCCATACTTTTAAATATTCGGGGAATTTTCGGGAATAATTAAAAATGCGTATCTTACTTTATCGATGGTCACATTTTGAGGATTACCCAGCCTCGTTGGATCCTCTAAGAATTTGCAGAAACAGAGACATGGCTTAATTTAAAATAAAACTAACTTTTTTATATTGTATCTACAAAGTCACCTTTTTTTGTATTGTATCTACAACGATAAACTTCCCCGTATGAAAGACTTTTATTTGTTGCATTCAAATAGTGATGCATACCTAACTCTTTTGCCATGTGTACAAACGCTGTGTGCGCAGACATCTTGTGCAGTGTGTCAGGATTAGTACTAGATTGTTGTGAAAGGAAAATAGTTGTAGGCAAGGAGCCTTTATTAGGTCACAGTAATGTTATGGTTAAGCTACGCTTGCCAAGTTGTTTTGTGGACGGGTGACCAACCATTACATATGGAGACTCTCCTTGATCCCAGCTGTCAATCGTAGATCTTTGACAGTCGTTACGAGTAGTCAGAAGCCCAAAAGTCTGACAACCAGTCTTACCAAGGGGTATCGTGTTACCCAGTAACTGGGTTGTGGAGGTCAGATAGGCAGTCGCTCCATGTAAAATACTTGTATCCAGCTGCATCCGGTTAGACTGGAAGCCGACCCCAACATAGTTGGGAAACGGCTAGGATGCTTTGTATTAATTGAATATTAAATAAAGCACCTTGTGTCCAATTTCAGGTTAACCTGTTTGTCAGATATTCGGGCATGTGACAACCTGTACGGCTATAAACCAGAATTGTCTATTTAATACGCTCAACGAGATACAAGCAGCTAGCTATTATTATGTAAATTCTTGAGGTGCATCAAGAGCCTAACCATTGCAAGGGTATTGTTATAACGGAATAATACCACCATTGTTTTATTACATTGTTTAATTTATAGTAACATACTACCGGGATTAAAATTACCCTATGTGTTAATCCAGGTTATAAACTATCTGTGTGCCAAAGTTCATCCAAATCCGTTCGGAAGTTTTTACGCCAATCCGGAACATACATCCAGACAAATGGAGAAAAATTACTTCGTTACCATTTTACTATAAATTATAGATGTATAGATATAAGACTAAAACAGTATATTTGCTTATGATTACTGGAATTGTTTGAGCCTACTCATTATCTAAACTAGGGCGTTGGAAAAGGTGACTGTAAGATGTGGGATTCTGGTGTGTGCTTGGGACATTTAATTAAAAGGCGTTAAGCTTTGACCAGCTTATATTTTGGGAGAAGTTCACTATACAAAGATAAAACTAGCACTTCCCATTTTTTCACGTCAAACCTAATCTCTTATATGACATACGCTTGAATGTTCGAATGGAACACGGCCTCAATTATAACCAGCCTGCCCCAAAACGAGGTGAGGCTTCACAGCCAGCCTCTACAGTACCTATATCAAGAAGTTGGGAATCGTTGGTTCGTTTATTAGTGTCAAACTATAAACTTACAGGTCATGAATTAATCTGCCAACATGGTGATTCTGACAATATTTTCTTCTTAGGTATACGGGTGTCATTTAATAATTCGAGTTTTATAGTTCAGGTGTACAAATACCAGAAACTACATAACTAACAAAAAATACATTTATAGTCTACACAAAACATATAATAGGCGGCCTTATCGCTTTCTGCGATCTCTACCAGGCATATTTTGTTCTTTCGTAAATTAATTATTCTTAATGCGGTACCCCGACCAAATAACCTTGAGCATTCGTTCCCTCCTTGCCGCACCCATAGAACTCACATAATTTTTGGAATTATTTTAAGAAAAAAGAATAGCGATCTTTTTAAATAAATTAAAACGTGGATTATTTAGATTTTTGAATTATGTATCCATTGGTGAAATCCTCAAATTAATAGAACGTCAACTTTAGCAAAAGACGAATGCAATCAATAATTTTAGTCACTTTTTTAAAAGGAGATTTTAAATGTATTAGTAACATAATTATAAAAACAAATAATAACGTGCAATGTCATAATAGGATATCGAACATTAATAATGTGCTTTCAGATGTAGTTTATTTCTCATAATTATTGAATTAATAGCCTCTGAATAACAAAGAAAAACGCGGTTTTGGTCGGGGTACCGCCTTAAGGATTGGAATCATAATGGAATAATCTTTTCTAAATGATTTCTCAGTGATAACCTAAAGTACAGTTTCAATATCCAATCCCGTGACCTCCCAAAGACAAACATTCCTATCGAAACGACTCGTTATTAATCCCGACCCCAGCGCTATTCATCTAACTTTAATTAATACAAATATTACTACAGTTAAAGCTCGTTGAGTTAAAACTTTCAGTTAAACTTTAACCCGTTCGTTGGGATCTGTTAGTTTCATCACTGTGGTATTAAGTTGCATCTATGCGTCGCTGGTAGGGTTATCTTGGGTGTTTGGTTGTTGGTGCTAGCGGAGAGCGATTTTGAAGTGGAAGACGAAAAGGGAGTTTCTTAAGCGTTCCTTTCATGTAACTGTGAATAACTTGTAGTCAGGTAAGCAGTTAGGTATTCATAGCAACAGCCAGAAACATAAATATATTAATTCGCCTTGTCATTACTTTGTGTAAATTATTTCATCACCGCTGCTCTCAAAACGGTGAAGAAAAACATTGTGAGGAAACCGGCATGTCCTAGAACCAAAAATTCGAAGACATGTGACATCCACCAACCCGCACTGGGCCCGCGTGCTGGATTACGGTCTACCCTCTCACCGAGAGAAGGCCTGTGTCCCAGCAGCGGGGACATTATAGGCTGATTATGCTTAGGTTATTGTATTTCTTTGGGATAGTTTGAATGGCATTGTTTTTCAGCCATAGCATCATCAGTCTGCACCAAGCAAAAGTAATCGTTGTTTTAAATATATTGCAATCTTTGGTCTTATGTTACGCTAGTGTGGTTTACCTTTATTTGGAAGTGCTCAATTTGAACTCATTGTCGTAACCATAAACTAAATTCTTGATTCTGTTCACAATGATTGTCTGCTTGACCTGCTTCTCATGATTTCTTGTCACAACCCCGTTAAGATTTCAACTTGCATTCAACAATAAACTCTTCAAATACTGGTTCGTCTTTCCACTTGCACCCCAGAGCTAGTTTATACTGATTACATGTACAGATTTCAATCAGAGCCCGAACAATGTTGATTGTGTGTCGCTAGAAATGAGGGCGCATGATTGAGCCGCTTCTTCATTTTACGACCGCTTAGTGTTATTAGCATGTGTTCCTCTTTTTTATTTATCTCATTGATGCTTAAATACTTTTTTGTTATATGGCTATGAGTTTCAGTGTGCCAGTTACTTGATACTCTTTTGTTTTTGATCGAACAGTCGTCTCTGTGTCATGTCAAGCGGTTGAGTTAAATTCCTCGATAGCGCTACAAGGTTTGCCAAGTGGCCAAAATTTGAACTAATGTCGCCATCTCCTTTTTTCATTATATTTCACAAATTTTTACCAAAACAGTGCTCTCTTGTCAACGTCGTTCGAGCGCCAAAAGATTATTTTGTAGGTACAAAAGGTACACGGTAGACAAACCCCGTTTTTCAAACAAAAATAATTTTAAGATTTTCTTGGGTCCCATTATACAATGTCAGTATGAAAAGACGGCGATTTAAAATTACTTATCCTTTTGAGAAATAGGACGATTGAAAAAAATATCAATGGACTAATCCTTGCTGAGCTGTAACGATCCTTTCGATTAGCTCAAAGCTATTGTTGCCAAATTAATGACAAGTCGGTTTACGTGAAATTAGTACAGACAAGCTACCCGAAACTGTCAAATTTTCCCAATCGACTTTGAACCTTATACTTTAGCGATAAAGTTGAAAATCTATTAAAGAAATTTGACAGATTGTAGTAGCTTGATGTGCTGGCGTCTGTACATATCTTTTAGAAGAACTGACTCACCGTTCTCCATGTTCATAATTTGTCATTCTCGTCGAAGTATATATATTGTGAAATCTACTGAAAAATCAATTGTTATTTTGACCAGGCGTAGAAGAACTGACATTATATCAGTGATAATGATGATGGAAATTCAAAAATGTACTGCATCAACATTAGCTATAACTGAAAAGCTAGTTTCAATCCTATTGAAAGATATAGCGATGCGAATGAGTACTTCGACGCCTAAGTGTCCTTTGGTTTTTTTTATTTTTTATT
The DNA here is from genome assembly GCA_914767645.1 of Hydraecia micacea. Classification (NCBI taxonomy): domain Eukaryota; kingdom Metazoa; phylum Arthropoda; class Insecta; order Lepidoptera; family Noctuidae; genus Hydraecia; species Hydraecia micacea. The sequence continues at coordinate 3,231,384 of OU611783.1, read as the reverse complement.
CATTTGTATAGTATTAGGTTAGTTAGTCTTTTATTTTAGTATCTAGTGTATATAGTTATATTGTAATTATAGTTAATAAAATAAATAATTGAAAGATATTGTAGAAATACGAAACGGTCCTCTCGTATCATCTATACGAGATCAACGAAACATCGACAACATCTTTGATATGTATTCATATAAATGAATGGAAACCAGAAGGACCGGTTCTTGAATTCTTGATTGTTTAGTAACCGTTGAAATGATTTATGAAGTGTCAAAATTTAAGCGAGAAAAGAGGGGTGGGAAACCCTAATCCGGTTATCTATTCTGGCTTTAGTTGTAAATAGGAGGATTATAAAGAGATCCGTTTTCTAAACTGCCGAGATTTAAATTATAATGTATTATATCTTGCTTGCTTGATTAACAAAGATTATTCAGCAATGTATTGTAATGTTTAACCGACTTTGTTATGTAGTTTTGTGTATCCGATGGTAACTGTCTATTGCTTTTCAGTTTTATTTTGAACTAGTGGCTTGTGATTTTGTCTGCGAGTATTTTGTATTGAGCAGTGGTGGCCAAGTGGTAACGGCCGCGACTTACGAGTTGTAGGTCGTATGTTTGAACCCAGACAGGCGCTTTATTTTGTGTAAATTATTTCATCACCACTGCTCTTAAAACGGTGAAGGAAAACATCGTGAGGAAACCGGCATGTCCTAGAACCAAAAATTCGAAGACATGTGACATCTGCCAACCCACACTGGGCCCGCGTGGTGGATTACGGGCCACTTCCTCTTACTGAGAGGAGACCAGTGTCCCAGCAGTGGGAACATTATAGGCTGATTATGTATGTATGTATTTTTAACCCCCGACGCAAAAACGACGGGGTGTTATAAGTTTGACGTGTCTGTGTGTGTGTGTGTGTGTGTGTGTCTGTCTGTGGCATGAAGGTCTGTGGCATCGTAGCTCCCAAACGGATGAACCGATTTTGATTTTGTTTTTTTTGTTTGAAAGGTGAATTAGTCGGGAGTGTTCTTAGCTATGTTTGATAAAAATCGGTTCAAGATGGCCGCTGCCACAAAATGGCGGATTACATAATTTTTCACAACTCCCTCAATATGGGCATCAAATGAAAGGGCTTGACTAGTAGAATACTATACACTATGATACATTTCAAATCCAAGATGGCCGCCGCCAGAAAATGGGGAATTACGTTTTTTTTTACAACTTCCTCAATATGGGTATCAAATGAAAGGGCTTGACTAGTAGAATACTATACAATATTACAAATTTCAAATCCAAGAGGGCCGCCACCACAAAATGGCGAATTACATTTTTTTTTCACAACTCCTTTAGTATGGGTATCAAATGATGCGCTAGCTAGATTGATGAGGAAAGTGGAGTGATGACTGGTACCTAGGGCCTAACGATTTATTTAGCTTTTAATACATTATTTACTACATTATCATTACCTTTATTTTTTCAATAAAACCGTTTAAAGAAATATAATTAAGCCAAAGTATTTGGACTAGTATCATTATCCAGGGAGAAAACAGAGGAATACGTTAATATGGAATGAACGCCAACGACTACGAGTACCTAACTAGCTTCACTGTGATAAAAATATGCGAGTCACGTGTCGATCGTATAGCATGTTTACTAATTATATAATATTATAAAGTTTAAAAAGCAAGAAATAAAAGTTAAATTAAAAATTTAAAAAACCCCCGACTCAAACAAAAACCTCTAAAAACTAAAAAATAATATTATTGGCCCTTTAAGTTTAATAGAAGTTGCTGGAAATATTTTGATTCAAGCGTCCTCACGTCGGGGGACGGCTAATGAAAACGCCAAACAGATGAGGCTTAAACCCAGCAATACTGAATGCATGCTATTGTAGAAAACATAGCTCTGCTGTTAACTTCCAATTTTCATTAGCCGTCCCCCGACGTGAGGACGCTTGGATCAAAATATTTCCAGCAACTTCTATTAAACTTAAAGGGCCAATAATGTTATTTTTTAGTTTTTAGAGGTTTTTGTTTGAGTCGGGGGTTTTTTAAATTTTTGTATTTTTTTTTGATACAGCATTACAAGTAGCCTATGCCTTGTCCCGGACTAGCTTTTTGTCAAATTTCATAACAATCATAACATAAAACTCATAACATAATAAAATAAAATTGAGAGTTTCTTTCGAATTTATAATATTAGGATGGACTGGACATGGATTTTATTTAAATACGTAACTAAGTATTGTTTTGTGCATTGGTATGAAAAAAGTCTGTATGTTATTTCTGTCTTTCGTTCTTTTAGTTAGATTTTGAAGTTATCTTCATAGAGCAATCGTATTGACTAGATCGTGCTCTATCTTAATCTAGGAAAACTTGGCATGTTGTCATATCGTTTGCCGCTAGAGCTCTTTTAAAGTGGTCCTTTTATCCGTGTATTTATTTTAGTGTTCGGTTAGGGGTTTCCTTTACAGAGATGAAGGGTTTTATAAGATATTTGTTTGTATTACGCGAGTTATATGTGGAACATGTTGATCTTAGACCACTGCTGTGAATATTGTTATGATAGAAATATTATAACTATTGAGTTTTTTGAAAATATTTTATGCCGTTAGTGGAAGTGCTCAGGTGCTGTTCGCCCAAGTGCGGTTCAAATCAGTGCTCTGAGTGGAATACCTCTCTTTTTTCTGATAAACGGAACTTCCTATGCTCTTCAAAATTTTGAAAAACAAATGAAGGAAAAAAGTTGAAGTCCTTCTCAGAAGTTTCAACGTTTTGGAAGTAGATATAGACGATTTATTTTAAAGAAATTAGCGACCCGCCCCTGCCTCACATAGTTTTTACGACTTGAAAAAAAATTTACATTTCTTTATTACTTACATGTAAGTTTAATATTAATGTATGATGTATGTTGGTGATCCGTTGCGTAGTTTAGAAGAACAATTTTGTAATACAGTCAGACAAGAAAAGCGACGTTGTTTTATATATCATCTGCCTAGCTTTTTCCCAACTATGTTGGAGTCGGTTTCCAGTCTAATCTGATGCAGCTGAATGCCAGTATTTTACATGGAGCGACTGCCTATCTGACCTCCACAACCCAGTTACTGGGTAACACGATACCCCTTGGTAAGACTGGTTGTTAGACTTTCGGGCTTCTGACGACCCGTAATGACTGTCAAAGATACACGAATGACGTCCGGGCCAATGGCTTAACGTGCTTTCCGAGGCACGGAGTACTTAGACTTGGTATGTAAAGATGGTCACCCATCCACGGGCTAACTGCGAAAAGCGTAGCTTAACCTGATAGATCGACCTGTGCGGCTGTTACAAGCCTTTAATTTAATTTATAATAGGTACCTATTATAAATTAAATTAAAGACAATATAATACCCAAATTCTCTACTTCAAATAGTTTCAGATTTGTCCATTCTGACCCACCTCAATGAATCACTATGTACTCGTATACTGACCAGCAAACTGTTGCCCTTTGAATACTAAATTACGTATAGCATAAGGACGTTGGACATAATGTCATCAGCTTATAAATTAGTGTTTATAAACGTAGCCTCACCTATTCATGGTACATTATAAAGCGTTAAGGAGTGGTGCTGGACGATAAACAGATATAGAACAGAAGATCCAACCATTATTAGAGTATTTAACCTCCATATAATCTGTTTAAAGCCTTTTCATAGGTCATAATATACAGGGTCCCATTAAAATAAATGGACAAATTTTAACACAGCGCTCAGTACGTCTAACCAAAGATATCCAAGCAAAAAAAAAACACTGATTAAAGTGATTTTATTTTGACCTAAAATAATAAAGTGGCGGCACATTAGTTTATTTTCGTTTATTTTTCTTGTAAGTTATCTAATACGTTTTTCTTATTTATTTTTTTACCATCGTCCTTATTTTGGTGGTCTGAATGATTTGTAAAAGTTTGTCCATCTATTTTAATGGGACCTTAATATATATGAGTTCCGAGTTATATACGAGTATTTTAACTTAACTTTCATACAGGAAAATATGTATGGAAATTAGTTGTCATATTTAAGGTTGTGGTAGAGACCATCAAACAACATCTGAACAACTTTCTCCATGGACATGATAGTGTAATATTTCCCAAGACAACCACGAATAAAGCGGGTGGTCTAAATCTCAATCTCCTATAAAGAGTTTTGATATACCAAATGAATCTACTTCGGGAATACGGTCTACATCTTAGTGATCATAAACACGAGCAGGACGTTGCAGAGACTACTGAAGCCGTCGACAGAGGCAACTACAGTCAGTATATTTGAGCACCGTACTCGATACGTTGTGGAGGGGCTTGTGGCTAACTAATTACAGCCGCACAGGTCGATCTATCAGGTTAAGCTACGCTTTTCGCAGTTCGCCCGTGGATGGGTGACCATCTTTACATACCAAGTCTAAGTACTCCGTGCCTCGGAAAGCACGTTAAGCCATTGGCCCGGACGTCATTCGTGTATCTTTGACAGTCATTACGGGTCGTCAGAAGCCCAAAAGTCTGACAACCAGTCTTACCAAGGGGTGTCGTATTACCCACTAACTGGGTTGTGGAGGTCAGATAGGCAGTCGCTCCATGTAAAATACTGGTCTTCAGCTGTATCCAGTTAGACTGGAAGCCGACCCCAACATAGTGGGGAAAAGGCAGGCAGATGATGATGACTCTGCACGTTGTCAAAGGCTGCAGGTGTCGCTGCTGTTGGCAACGTGGCACTCGTTGAGCAGTCCACTGCTGGACATAGGCCTCTCTCAGGTTATGCCACAACACCCCGTCCAGCGACTTCCGCATCTAGTCTATCCCAGCCAGCTTTGTCGTTAGTTATTACAAAAATAATAATCCAGAGATCCTATCACCGTTGCGTATTCGGGATTTTGTATTGTGTCATAGATTTTCAGAATGTACCTTCTGTAATCTCCATGTCATCACTTAACAAGCCACATTGCTAATATAGTATCAACAGGGTTCGAATTAGACGACCTAAATACAATTACAATTATACATTCAAGTTTGCTCACTATATTATGTACTTAGAATCTACTTTTATCTAATCAAATAAATCCTAACACAATGTGTATCTGAATTAATGCACATTGTGAAAGTAGTTTGTTCTGTATCGATTGCTGAATCGATTTCTGTATTTTTTAACCGACTTTAAACAAAAAAGGAGGTTCTGTATTCGACCCGTATGTTTGTATGTCTGCGATTTTCTTAAAAACAAATGAACCAATTTTGATAATTCTTTCATTAATGTGATCTACATACTTTCAGGAAGGTTTTAGTATATAACACATTAGGTAATTATTATTATAGGTAATTTTTTATCTCAAAAATAATTAATACTAAGTACATTACAGTCACACTTCGGCTGTACAATCAAAATAAACCAAAATGTACTAGGTACATAACTACCTACCTACTACTCTAGAACCTTATACATGTGCGACAGTGTGCGTGCGCAGATTTGTAATGAGACCACAATTTGCTCCCACAATCAGTATAACTAATTTAATAAATAAACAATGTTTTATATATAATATTAATAATTCAGTGAATGTATTATTATGATTAAATAATAACAAAAGACAAAATACGCACACACACACACACAATACACAAACACATACATTCTAATTGGGGTATTTGGTGGTGTGCGTTAGTACCGGGACAAGGTGTAGGTAACAGATAAAAAAGTTGTTCAATATTCAAAATATATTATGTTAATATTGTTGATTGTTATAATTATATTTGTTTGTTCAAAAGCGCTAAATCCAGTAGGTAAGTTAAGCAATTAAACTTACTTATTTTATTTGAGCAAGTTGATTTCCACCAACTCGTCCCGTTTAAAAAGTTAACGCAAGTGGACTTGCGACTTTTACCAACTTCAAACTGACTCCAACGGAAATCTATTAAACTTGCGAGTTCAATAGATTTATTGAAGTTGTTTAGCGTCAATTTAAATACTTTTCGCGCTGACGGCAGCCTAGATACTATAACTTTTTTTTTCGCTGGCTCGGTTTCCTTCTCTTACTCATCTGATGGTGAGCGATTATACTGACAGCAATGTGCTTTGACTCAACCCTTAAAGACTTGTAGGTTATAGGTAGATATCGTCAAAGAAAAGAAGAAAAAAATAAACTTTTGACCTAGGTCAAGAACACAAAAAAGTACAGAAATTCAGCAATAAGAAATAAATAATATAATGTAAAAACACTATTGTTTGCCTAATGGCTGCACTAATGCATTTTTGGGATGCATGAAGAAGCCTCTTCGTGTAGCGCAGTTTGTTCCGCCAGTTACTTAACAGTACCGAACGCTCGGCGCATCCTGGACAGTCACACCCAAAATCTTATTTGACTGACCAATTCTTCCCTTGCGGTGGTAGGGCTAACACCCGTCTGGTTTGCGACCACCCTCCCACCGGAGTCCAGCGTCAAGCAGACTGCTGTGTTTCGTCGATGCGTGGGAGTTCCAGCGCCTTAGGCATCTTCGGGGCACGCTCTATCATAAACCTCATCCATCGCTTTCCATCAGGCGTGATCGAGCTCAAGAGCCGGCCCATTCAGCAATAAAATAATAGGCCCAGTGCAGCATGGAGTCTGGCAAGGAGTTCCTATTTTATAATAAAGACGCGCTGTCAATAGGTTATATCATTCATACTCACTCCATTATTACGCTATACTCACTACAACAGTACCTCTACTAGTGTTGCTGCAAATTGGTTACGATGCTCAACAATGGACAGACATTTGTGGGCTCGACGAGCCAATTGACAACGTGAAGATAATTTCGATCTCTGAGGAGAAGACCACAAGAATGTCAAACACGTGCTACTGTAGATAGTAGCTATGCATGCACTATGATAGGCAGGGAAATGCATCTATTATTATCAGTGTCAGTAACACAGGATGACGTCATAAACCGGTGAATACTCATACATACTATGTTCACTGATGGATTACATAATCTCCCTATAATGTTCCCACTACTGGGGAACAGACCTCCTCTCGGTGAGAGAGAGTGGGCCGTAATCCACCACGCGGGCTTAGTGCGAGTTGGTAGATGTCACATGTCTTCCAATTTTTGGTTCTAGGACATGAGGGTTTCCTCACGATGTTTTTTTTTACCGTTTTGAGGACAGTGGTGATGAAATAATTTACACATAGTAAAGCGCCTGTCTGGGTTCAAACTTACATCCTACAACAGTAACTATGTAAATATGTGAGCACCATGTATCATCACATAATTGATTCACCTGTCATTGCTTTACTTTTAAGTAGGTTATTAATTTTATTCTAGGTGCATTGTCTTCACATATATTTATATAATGAATGTATACTAAACCTTGTAAAACATTGTAAAAGAGTAACGGTGGAGTTTCTTGCCCATTCTTCTCAATACGAAAACTACCTTTTGGAAGGGGCGACTAGAATCAATTTCGTTTTATTGTAATTGTTTGACGTTCAAAAGTGCCTTTAATGTGCCTATTTGAAATAAATAATTTGACTTTGACTTTTAGAATAATATGGTAAGCTTTGTGAAAGCCAGGCACAATTTTCGCGTCTTTAAATCAACCGTTCACTTTAAAAAAACATTGTGTATGCCTCTCCCTAACCATCTGCCTGTAGGCCTAGGTAAACAACTACACTCGGTAACAAGCGGTTTAGTTCAGAAACAAACAAACCGACATTTTGATGAGTTTATTTTCGTCGAAATTGCTTTTAGCCGCGCTCTCCGCAAACATTCGTTGGAGTTGCGTGCGGCTGCTCTGTGGCTCCATCAATGGTCCAATTTTTAGTTTTGCAATACTTTTTGTTTGCAATTTTTACTTCTGTTTTGTGTGGTGTTTGTTTTCATGCAACTACTGACGTGGTGGATGAGTATCTGAATTAAAACCTCAGACAAAACAAGACAAAACAAAAATAATTATACACAAAAGTCGTGAGTGATGTTAGATGAATCTCACAATGTACAGTAGGCTCCAAAAGTCCATAGGCAAAGTCACAAAGCAATAGCTTGACGTTTAGTTTGACTTACGACCTTCTTTTAATGAGTAATTAGACACACACACTCGCATATTACTCGAATATAGTTCCGTGTCATGTTCGTCTTGTTCACATAGTTCGTAAAACTTTATGATTATACCCGCAGAAATCTAAATAAATAAAACATAAGGTAGACAGATGCTTAACTCATTCACCGCTAGTCCCCGACTAAATAGAATGTTGTTGCTTCTTGGTTGGTGGATAATTTGATATGTGAAGTGTGTTTAATCTATTAGCGGTGTTGTAGTTCATTTTGAAATGCAAGCAAATTAAATATCGAGATGAAAGCTGATATTATCGCGCTGCGTAAATATGGACTTATTATTATATCACAAATATTTGATGAAACCGGACTAACTGTGAGTATTATGATTTCATTATTTTATCGAACATTTAGCTAATTAAAGTATAAATAATGATCCTTGTAGTTATTTTTTTAAACGTTTTATATTTACCATAAGCCCTAAATAGAAAAAAAAATATATTTCCTAAAGTTTATTTATTTACTTTTGGAATGATGAATATAATATTAAGCATAATTATAATATGTAATCATTATAATCATTTTGTAACATCTATTTTCAAAATAATTTTGTTTCAAAATAGTAATAATATTTTATAATTTTGCTAGTAGCCTAACAGTATTCCTTTTTTGTTTTAGAGAAATTACCTACTGTGAGTCGGAGGGTCAAAAGATATAAGGAAGAGGGTAGCCTTGCCAGTCGAAAGCGAAGTGGAAGGCCCAGCTGGTCAGTGAATATGAAACAAGTGGTTTCCGAGATATTTTGCCGAATTATTCAACAAGTGTTTACGAAGCGTTCGCCGTGCAAACGAAAACCAGCTCAAAAACATACTTAATATTTGATTGGAAATAATAAACAAGAACATTTATACAAAGTATTAAGTTATAAATTGATTTTAGTAATATTAAAATAAAATTGTGTCATATCCGTAATAAGGATTATTTTGAGGTTTAGTTTCAATCTTCTTTTCATAATGAAAATGAATACTTAAGCTATAACCGCAATAAGTCCTAATAAATATGACTGTTTATAACGAATAAACATTTTGAAATCACTTAAGTATAAAACATTTTTATTTTTAACCCCATATAACATAACCCTAACAATATAATAATAAAAACATAAAAATTATTACATTATTATTCTCCTTTATTATCTCTATTGAATAACAAAAAAAAAAAAACGAAAAAGATAATTGTTGAAAAGAAAAATAATAGTCTCATCTCGAGATTGGAACCCAGACTTTCACGTTTGCTAAACCATTAGGTTACGTTACCAGCTATCTATACTTGCTATGATAAAGTGAATTTGAGCAGTAGTATGAACCCACCAAGGTTATGTGTAATTACGTAGTACCGTGTGCGTAAAAGCGACGATATGTTTTGTTTCGTTCGCTAGCTTATACTGTGACGCTAGCCAATGCGTGTTTGACTTACACACACAGATGTGGCCTGCGGCGCGAGGCGGCCGGTATTATCACAGCAATTTGAACTTTAATATGCTTATGCAAAATTGATGCCTGACTGTACATATTATTGCATCGAAGCGACCCGTCTGCCTTCAAAGCAAGAGTGAACAGGCATCTTCTGGGCACGCTCGTTCTATCGTAGACCTCATCCATCGCTTTCCATCAGGCGTGATCGGGGTCAAGAACGGGCCCATTCAGCAATAAAACGAAAAAAATGGTCGTTTTGCCCTTTCAGTGATTTGGGCCTTTGTGATCATTAATCGTGTGTTAATTGTCATTCGTAACAAAATCATTTAGTTTATAAAACCGGTCATTAAATTTCAATACTCCTTCTCTTGATTTAATATCGTAAGTAAACAATATGACCTATTGTATAGTTGCATAAAAGAACGATTTTTTATTTATTACAGGTCGAGTAAACGGTGACGTTATGACTCAAGCCCACGAGCCTCTCAACATAATGGACGGTACACAAGCTGACTACTCCACAAAGACGAAGCGAGGCGTCTACCTCTCTAAGTGTCTCGCCATCATCATCCTCGTGATCTTCGCGCTAGCCCTCGTCACAGCCTCCCTCCTAGTCTACAACTACGCAGCCTGCCCAAAAATAGACCAATTAGCGAACGTCACGAAATATGAACTCTGCCACTGTGACCAATCAAAACTCTTGGTGTTACCGTTGACGACAGAAAGCAGTAGATCAGTCATACCTTTAGAAACTACGACTCACTCCTCAATCCCAAATGTCACGAATCTCTGGCTGCCTAGCCAATTGAAACCAGAGAGATACTTCCTCAATATTACGCCATACATTTATGAAGGCAATTTCACTTTTGATGGAGAAGTCACTATATTTCTAGCAGTGCGAGAAGAAACCAAAGATGTCACCTTTCATGGTGTAGAACTCACGATACACGATGTTAAAATACATGAGAAAGATGATGATCATATGATATACATTGTCAGAAAGCTGGAAGACGTAGCGAGAAATTTCCACATTATAACTTTAGGGACCACGTTATTGGTTGGGAAGCAGTACATTTTGACCATCAAATACACTGGATTGTTGAACGATAATCTACATGGATTCTACAGAAGTTCGTATGAAGAGAAAGGCGTTAAAAAGTAAGTACTGACACGTTTGAATAAACTTTAACCAGATTATTGCATTGTTCAACACTATTTTTGCTTTGGAAACATAACTAGGTAATAATGAAGCAATATTAATACGCCTGTCAAATTCGGTTGAGAAAAAGGAATGGCATACCAAATCTCTTTCTCACATTAGAACGATAGCGATTTTATACATCTTCTATACATCTATACAAATAAATAAAACTGGAATGTCTGTTTGTAATATTAAAATAACCGCTTTTTACTAAATGCTTATGGATGTATACACGGTACATATTCCAAAACGAGTAACTTAGGCTACTTTTATTGTAGTAAAAAAAAACTTTTATTTAGGATAAGATTTCACGCAGACGATGTCGCGGGCAGCAGCTAGTTTGTTAATAAATAATAATAATTTGTTAAAGCACGTTTCCTGTTGACAGCGATGCGGACGAATTTTTTTATGCCCTTTGATTTTTGCCCTCTTTTTTATATAGGTACTTGTACATATTATTATTTTCTTTTTTGATTTTAAATATCTCGGGCGGGACCATTAGGTCCCGGTCCTTTGGAAGGCATACGAGGGGCCGAAGCCAACTCGCAGTGGCCCCTTAGGAAATTTTAATTAAATGCGGCACCAACCGAAGATTATCCCTTATTATTATTATTTTAAGACTACCTGTAACGACTGTCAAAGATCCACGAATGACAGCCGGGACCAACGGCTTAACGTGCTTTACGAGGCACGGAGGGGTCTCGGTATATAAAGATGGTCACCCATTCACAAACCAACCGCGGCAAGCGTAGCTTAACCTGATCGATCGACCTGTGCGGCTGTTATTATTTAGCCACGGGCCCCTCAAATAGCACACACATGTATTCAATATATCACATAACACATTTACATAGATGCAAAAATATTGATGTTTATACCATGTTTTGCTCTTTTCTTTGAGCTCTAAGGAACGAGTGAGGAATACAAATTATAACGATTATTAGAGCAGAATGTTACTACAGGTATTTATTTGAACTGGCAGAGTGCCTGGCAACTGTGATGGATATCATTATTTTTATACGTGTGTACTCGTTAACTTATATTTATGTCCCTTCTAGTTGATTGAAACATGATACGAATGTATTATATGTGCCTCTTTATATGTATATGTATGTAACGTTTTTATGGATGGTTACTCAATGTGGAGCAATTTTACAGAGAGCTTTCAATGGCAAAGCCTCAAATTGGTATATTTAATCAATCAACTCAGCCTATCGCAGTCCACTGCTGGACATAGGTCTCTCCAATGCTGCCTCACGACACCTTGTCCTCTGCCTGACGCATCCAGTCTGTCTCAGCCACATTTTTGAGGCCGTCTGTCCATCTAGCTGGGGGGCGTCCCTCACAACGCTTGCCGATACGCGGTTTCCACTCCAGGAACTAACTATTTGTATAGTGGACACTTTAAATTCGAGGATTTCAACCATCAAATTATTGCATGAAGCAGTGACAATAAAACTGATCTAAATAATACTTAAGTATCTTATAATAAACCAATACTTGAAGCATCTAAATACCAAAGAACTTTTTCTCTTAATCCCCAAATTATGGTTTTGAAGATTGCTTTAGCACTTAGATTTTAGTGGTGTAGAATGGAAAAATAAAAGCACTTGGGAGTAATTTTATTAGGATTTGTTCTTCTTAACGCAGTTTTGCCAGTCAGTTTTCTTTACCTTGGTATGGATATGGTAATTTAGTTACGTCATGGCATATGACTAGTTATTAAAACAGTAGGTCCAACTGTCAAGTTCAGTCCTACAACCACTTTGGATAACTAGTTAGGTAGGTATTAGGTAGTCTAGTTGTTGAGATTATTGCAGAATAATTATTATAATGACGTGCACTTGTTAAGAGTGATAAGCATTTTTCGTTTATCGGTAGACGGCTAGACATAAAAGAATCCTTAGATAAAAGTATTAAATCGTACGTAATACCTCAATGACTGTCCAAATTAAAGTTTTTCTAGAAATACCTGTACTAAATGTTATGATTTTTAAGGTTCCGTACCCAAAGGATAAAAACAGGACCCTATTACTAAGACTCCACTGTCCGTCTGTCTGTCTGTATGTCACCAGGCTGTATCTCATGACAGTTGAAATTTTCACAGAAGATGTATTTCTGTTGCCGCTATAACAACAAATACTAAAAACAGAATAAAATAAATATTTTAGGGGGGCCCATACAACGGACGTGATTTTTTTTGCCGCTTTTTGCTCGATATTAATAAAGGCAACAGGTAGACGCATGAAATATTTACAAAATAGGTAGTTGTATATTCGCTTTAAAAATAAATAATTAAATTAAAATAAATTAAGGGGCGCTCCCATACAACAAACGTGATTTTTTTATATATGTAGTGTTAAATATTATACGGGGGACGGACCCCTTCGTGTGCGAGTCCGACTCGCACTTGGCCGGTTTTTTAACAAAATGTGTTTCTACCTAGCCCTTTACCAACTATGTTGGGGTCGGTTTCCAGTCTAACCGGATGCAGCTGAATACCAGTATTTTACATGGAGCGACTGCCTATCTGACCACCACAACCGAGTCACTGGGTATTACGATACCCCTTGGTAAGACTGGTTGTCAGACTTTCGGGCTTCTGACGACCCGTAACGACTGTAGATCATGAATGACAGCCGGTACCAACGGCTCAATGTGCTTTCCGGTACAGAGGGGTCCTGATATGTAAAGATGGTCACCCAACCACGGAACAACCGCGGCAAGGGTAGCTTAACCTGATCGATGGACCAGTGCGGCTGTTATTACTTAGCCAAAACATAACTTACTTGAACAAAATAATATCCTATGATGTAAAACAGTCGCCTATTAAGCGGGAGGCACGTTCTCCGAGACATCTCGGCTGGTCACATGAATACGCGCGCCGTATTGAATACGAACGATGGATTAACAGCTATAAAAATATACTTTAATACGTTCCTCTGGTACAATGGAGGCCCTAATTGCTTTCCTTGCGTATTGTTAGCGAATTTTGAATGGCATGGTCATTGGTTATTGCGAAATGATTAGTTTGGAATGGACTTTGGAGGGCCATACGTTTTTGTTTATGAATAAATGATAATAATAATGCTGGCCGATATTGTCCCACTGTAGGGCAAAGACTTTTTCTTGTACAGGGAAGGCGTGAGCATTGATCACCATGCTTGCTCATGGCTGATAGCGATATCAGACTTACCCATATTAATTATATGTTCAGGACCCTAATTGGGTAACACATTTTCAATCGCAATCTAAATCGAACATACATAACATAACATACATAATCAGCCTATAATGTTCCCACTGCTGGGACACAGGCCTCCTCTCTGTGAGAGGGAGTGGGCCGTGGCCACGCGGGCCCAGTGCGGGTTGGTAGATGTCACATTTCTTCGAATTTTTGTTTCTAGGACGTGCCGGTTTCCTCACGATGTTTTCTTTCACCGTTTTGAGAGCAGTGATGATGAAATAATTTACACAAAGTAAAGCGCCTGTCTAGGTTCGAACCTACGACCTACAACTCGTAAGTCGCGGCCTTTACCACTGCAAAATCGAACGCCTACGCTGAATTAACACCTGGACTACAAATCTCAATCTGAATAATTTTTAAGGATATTGCTAATTCATTGCTTCATATAGTCTAAAAAATGATCTGCTCACCATCGTAAAATATAACGCAATGAATGTTGTTGAACTGTCAAAATGAGAGCCATTGCTACTGTTAGTGTGTTACGCAATTAACCTGCTGGTTTCCTCATGATCTTTTCCAACACCGATGTCAGAGATGTCCAAGATAAACTTAAAAAGGACAACATGTTAATTGAAAAAGTCACATTGGTACTTGCCCGGATTTTAACTCCTTTCAAGGAATACGTCGAGTTTCCCTGTCATCCTGTATACTATTAAATCTCACTGTGAAAACAAAGGTGAAGTAAACATGAATTGAACTGTCAATAGTGTCAACCTTTAGCATCAGGTGGAATGACAGCAGCTCACTACACCTAAGCACATGCATGTTTGGGATGCATGAATAAGCCTCCTCGTGTAGTGAACTTTGTTCCGCCAGTAACTCAAATGAACCGTGCGCTCGGCGCATCCCGGACAGTCACACCCAACACCTTATTTGACTGGCCAATTCTTCCCTTGCGATGGTTGGGCTAACGCCCGCCTGGTTTGCGACCATCCTCCCACCGGAGTCCGGCGTCAAGCAGCCTGCTGTGTTTCGTCGAGGCGTGGGAGTTCCAGTGCCTTTGGCATCTTCTGGGCACGCTCGTTCCATTATAGACCTCATCCATCGCTTTCCATCAGGCGTGATCGAGGTCAAGAGCAGGCCCATTCAACAATAAAAAAATAAAAGGTTTCACGATGAGATTTTTACAGAATGGACCGTCTGGAGCGGTTTTAATGATTCTTAACAGAAACCAAATTCTATTGTTAAAAAGACAGCGTAACTTTTCATTCCGGAAAATTATAACGTTCCACGCTATAGAAGAGTAGGAGTGAATTCACAAGTGTAGGTCTAAGGAGGATATCATGTATCCTGAATATGAGATATTCCCTTCCGCTCGTGGTTGGTAATAATGGTAATAATAGACAGTTAATGTCCCAGCGGTATTATGGATCAGTAGCTTCAAGGCGAAGGAAATAGACCTTTAATTTCGTGCGTGACAACGAATAATGATGGTGATACTTCAGACGAGGTTATTTCAGACATAATTTGGCACAAAATATAGACACTCTATATTATTATTATTTTTGTCAAGCATAAGTATAAATTGTCTTACAGCCTGAGGGGTAATTACGCAACACACTAACAGTAGCAATGGCTTATACACACATCAAAAGTGTCTAGGGATCAACATATATTTTTGCAATAACTTTTCTCCTGATTGATATTAATTAAAATTTTCTTTAAGGATTCATGAAATAAAGTGTTTTCGTTTGTCACAGTAACGATAAACCAAGTCACCTTTGCATTAATAAAGAAATTTGCCATTTTCCTAATAAAGGGATTTTTGACATTTGAACCACTAACACAAAAGTTCGAAAAAAAGACTGAAATAACAGTTTTCTTTAAAATTTTATTGGGTAACTTAAACAATTAATAATCCGTGTTTCTACCGCGAACACTAACAACACAAGAACATCGGTTTGGCATACTCAAAATGAGTTCATCCAAATCACGCTGTGGAATGGCAGCCCATGTTCGTTGCAACAACAAAAAAAGGTCTTCTTGCGACTGGATACCCTCCATATTCGGCAGAGCTCTTCTCTGTAGCATATCCCATGCATGCTCAATCGGGTTCAAGTCTGGCGATTGAGCAGGCCAGGGCAGGACATTGATGTTAGCTGCGGCGAGAGTCTGTCTTACAACTCTTGCGGTGTGCGGTCGTGCATTATCATGCATTAACTGAAATAAGGGACCGATTTGCACTTGTAGAGGAACGATGACGTCTGATACAATCGTCTCAGCATAAATTTGAGCGTTGAGGTTGCCTCTGATCCAAATCAACTCAGTTCTTCCGCCGATCCAAATACCCGCCCATACCATGATGGTTCCACCACTATAAGGATGGACTTCCTGGCAGGATTTTAATCGCTGTTGGCGTCCAGGGGTTCTCCAGTGTCGTATACGTCTTGTATCCGGTCTCATACCAAAACGAGACTCATCAGAAAAGCACACGAAACGCCATTGTTCTTCTGCCCAATTTCTGTGTTCAAGAGCCCATTGATATCGAATCCTACGATTGTGCATTGCTATAGGTGGTACCCGTAGCGGTCTTCGGGAATGAAGGTTCACTTCATGCAAGCGGTTTCTGACTGTTTGGTCGCTAATTAAGTTCCCTGAAGAGTGATGAAGCCTCACGGCTAACATCATGGCGGTTATTGTTGGAGCTCTTCGAGTTAAGATTTGAATGTATCGGTCTTGTCTCCGTGTGGTGCAGCGATACCGTCCTCCATGGCGCTCAGCCACGGTACCAGTGCTTCGGTAACGTGTCCAAAGTCGACTGATAACACTCTGACTTGTATTCAGAGCTAAAGCCACAGTACGTTGCCGGGAACCAGCTTCTATCATTCCCACGGCTCTGAGCATTTCTTCCCTGCTTAAATGACGTCGCCGCTCCATAATAACGTTGGTTTTAATCAGTAGTAGGGAAACAGTAGCACTAATAATGTCTTCAATGCGTTGTATGTTTTTATAGGGAAAATATTGACAGCTGATTTTCATCTTTTACTCGAATTTGATTCACAGTTCCTGATTCAAATTATGAAATGCACCAAAAAGGATTCATATAAATTTATAAAATCATAAATTTATTACAAAGCCACATCTCAATCTCAAGAAATCCGCATAAAAATGCTTGATCCCTAGACACTTTTAATGTGTGTATTTTGACAGTTCAACAATATTCATTGCGTTATTTACGTTGTAGAGCAGACTAATTTTTCGAACATATGAAGCAATGGATTAGCAATATCATTCAAAATGATTCAGATTCTGATTGAAAGGGTGCAATTGGGGTGGTGGTAGTATTTTCTGCAACACCAAAGATACTATCTGTTGACTAGATACTATTAGTTTGATTATTACTTAAGTATAGCATAATAAGCCGTTAACGTTCCCACTGCTGGGACACATGCCTCCTCTCTATGAGAGGGAGTGGGCCATAATCCATCATGCGGGCCCAGTGCGGGTTGGTAAATATAACATGTCTTCGAATTTTTGGTTTTTAGTTTTTGGTTTCCTTACGATGTTTGCCTTCGCCGTTTTGAGAGCGTGGTGGTGAAATAAATCACACAAAGTAAAGCGGCTGCTTGGGTTCGAACCCACGACCTACGTCTCGTCCGTCAGCGCCTATACCACTGGGCCACACTGCTTATTATTACTTACAACATAAGAATTCCTTGTTAGTCTACATTTTCGACTTTTATGCCCGTTTCACTTACACTAAGCAACTCCTAAAAGCGTGCTTTTGAATTTTCAACGCTCGGCTTAGCACCGAAAGTGGAAAATCCAACAGAGCGCTTTAAGTTCGAGCTATAAGTTCTAGAACATTCTCAAGTGCTTTCAAATATTATGTTTAAGACCTCTTTGATTGGTTGATCGGCAGATGGATAGCAGTCACCCAGTTCCAGGCTATGGACGCCCGCCGTGCGTTCCCTTGCTGGGACGAACCAGCTTTGAAGGCAAAGTTCACCATCAGCATCGCAAGGCCAAACAACATGTCGTCTCTTTCTAACATGAATATTGTTAGAAAGAGTAAGCAGTAAGTAGAGATCAATGAAGAAAACTGTTTTGTTAAGTTTGTTGTTTTGAAATCTGTGGGTATAATTTAAACGACCTAAGAATTTAACTCCTGGGATGAGGTTGACTTCAATTTCATTGAAGTCTTCAATAATATTCCAATTACATTGCAAACATACGTAAAATCATGCCTGTATTCTCCGAATGGCTTGGCAGAGGTGTACCTACCTACAGTTCATCGATATTTTCCAAGTAATAGAGGGCGAGCCTATTGCCATCAACCGGGTACAAATTCAGACTTTAGGTTGCTGCTGATAAATTCCGGATGGAAAAATCCAATCAAACTTTGTACGTTGTTTGAAATCATAACTTTTTTACTTATGTTGTATCAAAAATATAATTATTATGTATCAATGATAGCTCAATGTAAAGTAACATAATAGTCCACTAAAGCACTCAGCGTTGCTAAGTGATGGCCTGAAGCACAGGTTTGAATAAACCTACATCAGGCAGGTCGCTATTGTATTCATTAGGCCTTTAACCAATATATATAAGTTATACACTAGATTTATTTTATTTTAGGCATAGTTTAATATTTTCTTCATAATATTAATATGTAACTCTGTAATCATGTAACTTCTATGTAATTTATATGTGAACTTATGAATAAAAATTATTCTATTCCAAACGTTTTCTTTACAGCGAAACTCTGCCAGACTACACATGGGATCACTATGCAGAGTCCCTACCGATGTCAACATACTTAGTGGCATTCACGGTAACAGACTTCAAGAACATGACGAACGATAAGTTCTCGGTCTGGGCGCGAAGCGAGGCTGTCAAATCAGCTGCATTCGCTCTCGAGATAGGTCCGAAGATACTGAAGTATTTGGAGGAGTATTACAAGATAAAGTTTCCGTTGCCGAAGATTGATATGATTGCGTTGCCGGATTTCAAAAATGGTGCCATGGAGAATTGGGGATTGCTTACTTTTAGGTAAAGAAATTATTAAAATACAATGAAATCCATTTATTTCAGACTAATTATACATATGATCATTACTTGTGAGTAACAAAGCTCTTAAAACTTAGTTAATATTAAAATCAAAACTAGACATCATTCACAATATTTAAAATTCAAATAATAAAATCATAAAACCACTCATGTCAAAAAATATAAAATCATAGTAGTAAGTGTCATCTCGTCACATGAAACTGGATGAATTTAAAAGTCTGACTTCTTATTGTATGATTTGATGAATATAGAGGTTCTACAATATGATAACATAATTAAAGCAAGACCTCATACGCCCCAATTAGAGTATTGAGTTAAAAGCATAAATACAAAGGCCAAGACTTAGGTTTTTTTATAGCTAACTATTATTATTAAGATTTAAGAGAGTCATGTTGACTCGAGCATTACTTTACGCATTTAAAATCGAGTCTGAGCTTTGCAATAAGATTTAATTCTCTATGGTTCCATCAGCATTACAAAATATGTAATTAAAATAAAATACGTGTATTAAAATTTACTGAAATCGATTCAGTAGTCAATTAAGAACAAACTACTTTCAGGACTTGCGTTTATTCTGTAAATTCTATTACATCTTGTAATGTGAGAGCTTTGATGTTACTGTAAGAGGCAATTAGTAAGACGCCTATTTTGAATGTTGCTAAGGAAATTTAACTAATATTCTTCTGATAATTTTCTGTTTGCCAATAATGAAAGCTATTAGGTACAATTAATTTGTTTGATGGTTTTCTGTGTGCCAATTTATCGCATAATAAATGCCGACCTCTAGCTATAGATTTCACTGCTTCATGATTTTCGTGTGCATATATATATTTCGCACAATAAACGCCTCTGGTAAAATAAAAATATAATAACCTCATTTTAATAGTTTGTTAATTAATTTAGTATAAGCAGTTTATCCACTGTATATTTTTATCCTATTTAAATATAATATACATATATAATAAACCAAATATTACCCTAAGAAAAAAAAACTAAAGTCTAAACGTAACGTAAAGTCTGCTGTAATTTCCTCGCCAGAACAAAATGGATAGACCCAAAAGACAAGCTCCCCAATAACAATAACGAAACTAAACCCGAACCGGTAAATAACATCAGCTCCGTTAAATCTGGTACAGGGGTGAGTCTTTTGATGGATGAATGAATCGCAACACTTCATTATCGGCTGGGGACCGACCATCTATCATCCCTTTGATTTGGGGAGAGGGTCGCAGGGCGTTCGCACTTATTGTGTTGGCGACCGAAGATTTTGGCAACGAAGTTTTGAGTGTTAGCGAATTTGTTTCCTTTTATTTTTGTTAAATTAATGGACTAATCTGGGGACGGTTTTGTGGTAAAATAACAAAACACGAATATTTATTCAATTGCATGGGATGCTTGTCAAATGTTGCGTTAAAAGTAAAGTGGGAAATAACAAATAGGTGGTCATTAATAATAACAACAAGGTTAGGGCGCAAAAATACAGGGTGCAAGGGACATCTACGCGCAAACTGTTACCATAAATTGAGCAAATGATTCTAGAACCCCAGCACGAAACGATTCCATAGTTATTAAAAAAAAATCAGCGTCGTTACGGTCAAAATGTATTTTTTGAAGCGTATTAAATACAAATTATACCCGTCTAAAGTCGGTGTTTGTTTTTCTATTTTGCTCTGAACTGTCCTTACATAGAATTTTGTCGAACAAATAATTGGACTTT
The DNA here is from genome assembly GCA_914767645.1 of Hydraecia micacea. Taxonomy (NCBI): domain Eukaryota; kingdom Metazoa; phylum Arthropoda; class Insecta; order Lepidoptera; family Noctuidae; genus Hydraecia; species Hydraecia micacea. The sequence goes on along the minus strand of OU611783.1, from coordinate 3,210,694 downwards.
CTCTTCAGTTTTTGAGTAGCTGTTCTGCAAACAGTTGTCTGTTGAAAGTATTCATCTATCAACAAGATTTTACCTACATCTTTAACCAAATCATAATCATTCTCCTGCCCTTGTCTCAATTAATTTGGGGTCGGCACAACATATCTTTTCCGACCGTACTTCTCTATTAACCGTCATCTCGGTAGTCACTAGTCACCCCCTTTCTAGTCATATCATCTTTCACACAGTCCGTCCATCGTTCCTTTGGTTTTCCCCTACTCTTATGGCCATCAAACATCCAACCAACAACTAATACAGCCAACCAACATTTAATATTACATCTTAAACCAAATGTTCCAGGGAAATATCAATGCTGTACGAAGAAGGAGTATCAGCAAGTACCGACAAAGTCCACGTGGCAACTGTGGTGGCCCATGAGATTGCACACCAATGGTTCGGCAACCTTGTGACTCCTATCTGGTGGAGGGATTTGTGGCTCAATGAGGGTTTTGCTACGTACGTGGAGTATGTTGCCGTAAATGCTGTGAGTATACTGAATTGTAATGTATAGGATATAAGTTTCGCTTTAAAAGGACGGTATCGTATGAATATTGGAAGATTCAGTGCAGGTTACAGCCATTTGCATCGGTTTTTTTTTATTTCTCACCAACAAGCGCGACGGTTAGCCCGCCATATTTTATTGGTCGGTAAGGTCTCATCTGAATATGTTTAATTTTAATTTCTCTTAATCTTAGACAATTATGTCCTGGATGATAATGCTCTCTGCCTCATCCATTGATTTGTGATGAACGATAAGCAATTTAGAGTTTTGTATATTTCACAAAACTACTTATTCGATTAAGGGCTGATTTTACCAAAGTCGGATATCTTTTATTAGTGGTTTTATTACATTGACGTCTGACAGCTGTTTTTGTATGGCAAAACTGTCAATTATTTCAAAAATATTCTCAGGATCAGACTTATTCTAAGTTTGGTGGAGTTTGTCCTAAAGCGATTTATTTTTAAATTCGCAAAGATTTAAAGTAAAATTATTTTCTTTAATTCCGTAATTGCTATTAATAAATTCAATAATTTTTATTTTTCCATACCCTACAATAGTCCTACACTAACCTGGGGTTATCCTTGGGTGCACTTGCATAGTGCATACAGGGATAATCGTCGGTTGGTGCCGCATTTCATTAAAATTTCCTAAAGGCCTCTGCGAGTTGGCTTCGGTCCCTCGTCCGCCTTCCAAAGGACCGGGACCCCATGGTCCCGAGATATATAAATTCAATAATATTATCTGTTCTAGGTGGAAAAATCCTGGAACATAACCGAGCTGTGTGTTCTGGACATCGTCCACAACGTGTTCCAACTAGATGCTCTCAACTCCTCACATCAGCTGTCTGTAGAAGTGAGCGCCTCTGAAGAAGCTGACGCTATATTTGACAAGATCTCCTATGGAAAAGGTAAGGTTCACACGCCCGAACCATTTTATTAACAAGATGTTTGCTCGTTTAGAACAATAAAAGTTACAGTGGAGTTGCATTGACTGTTACATTAATATGGGTAGCTGATGCTTGATTGTAAAGCATATGCTATAAAAGAACGGAACTTGAACATATCTCTGTGACTCTAGAATATTAGACAATTTCTTTATTTTTTTATTTCAATTTCCCCCCAGGATCAGCCCTCCTCCGCATGTTGAACCACGTTCTAAAAAGCGATGTCTTCAATGATGGAGTAACGGACTACCTGAACTCCAAAATGTATGGCAATGCCGAACAAAGGGACCTATGGAGTGCCCTAACCAGTGCAGCTAGGAGGAAAGGAGACTTCGATGCTGATGTGGCAGTAGTCATGGATTCTTGGACCTTGCAGACTGGGTTCCCAGTCCTGACTGTGACGAGGAATTATGAGAATGGGACTCTGTATTTTAAACAGGTTTGTTGATTTTATACAATAAGAGTAATAGTCGTCTGTCATGTTAAGGCAAAGCAAGATGTTTGGAAGCATAGCATATAGGTAGAAAAGTAAGCAAAAGGGACCTCATCTTGCAGGCTGCAGGCTCAAAAGAGGCGTTTGTTCTATTGCAAGTCGCGAAAACGTGAACACGTCTTCTTGAAAAACAGTAGATTAAGTACATTCAGCAAAGCTTTTCACTGGTGGCTGCGCAGTTTTAAAATAAAAAAATTCTAAGCTACTTTATAAACTAAACGTACTTTGATAAAGTCTAGGCTTTGAATCTATTAGCGCAATGTATAATAATATAGACCAAAATGAAGCTACACTAACGCCACCTAGTAAGGGACGCAACGAACTTCAATACATCATAAGAGGCAACTTTACTCTCACAACGTCCGATAGATGTCGTTACTATGAACATCTATTGATTTCAGATTTTTTTATTGATGTGAATGTCACGCGACACTGGGTTATAAAACGATTATATTGTCCTCGTGCGTCGTGTCTAAAAATTATTTTTATTAATCGATAATCATAAACACTTTAACGATCGCGATAATACTAAATACTGATATTTTACAGACTGAATTATCTAATCTCCCACGTAATCACGTACTAACTACTATCTTTTTATATGGATCATTAGGTGGTAATCCACGATTTGATTTCTTAATTCCTAGTAAATATATGATGTATCTAGACACGTTGGCAGGGACATTTTCACATCGACGCACAACCTGTCACCATGGAATCAGTACTCGATTATGAAACGCCTGCGTTGAAATTTGTTGTCGGTTATTAAAAAAAAAATGGCTCTGCCATACATTTTGATCGCGTAGGTATTGCACTTTTCTATGATTGTTTTTTTTTTTACAACCGACGAATAATTTCTACGCTTGAACAATATAAAATAAAATTAAAATAACTAAGTAAAATAAAATATAAATGTCTATTTAATAGTTAAGACTTGATTGAGTTTGATTATTCAAAGAAACGTCCATGGAAAATATAATTTATCAATTTATCAGGTTATTTATTTAGGTCATTAATTTTATATCTAAATGCCTATTGTTAATTAAGATTACTATCTAGTACTATTAAATAGATTCACATGATCGACGACACGTGGAAAATGACTTTTGATTTAGTAATTACAGTTTACATAATTATACAAGCATCATGCCTTTAATTCCAGATGACGATAGCAAATGCGTAAATTCGACCTATCAATCAGCTACGATTATTACACATCAAATTGACAAAAATATTCTTTCGTATAAACTTATCCGTCCTTAATAATTTTCAAGATTTAAACTTGGAGCCTTTTAAGACTTGTGATGATCATTATAGTCTTTATATTTGGATATTTTTATATATACCCATTTTCTATGAAAGTTAAAACTAATAAAGTTTTAAAAGTCTAACAAAAACTAAGTTCAACATTTTATATTACAGGAACGCTTCGTCTTAATTAACGATACGTTTGAAACTCAGAAGTCGCCCATATGGTGGGTCCCGGTGTCGTACACAACTGCTTCGGAGAAAGACTTCGAGACTACCCAACCAAAGTTATGGCTGAAAGGGGAAAAGTCTTTGACAGTCAACAATATTACTATAAATCCTGATGAATGGTTCATTGCTAATGTGCAACAGACAGGTATTACATAACATCCCGCCTGTATTCCCTTCAGGGTTAGGCAGAGGTGTATCTATAGTACCGACGCCAGCACATCAAGCTACTACAATCTGTCAAATTTATTTAATAGATTTTCAACTTTATCTCTGAAGCATAAGGTGCAAAGTTGATTGGAAATATTTTAGTTTTGGGTAGCTTGATGTGCTGGCGTCTGTACACTAACATTTCGCCAGTTATGTTTAAGTGTCATGTATAATTTAACGTCTATCTTAGAGTAGAAAACAAAAATGTGCTTGCTGCCTGATAGCCAGAACCCACCAAGAAAACAACACAATATCACAATTAGTATCTACAGAGAATAAAGAGTTTTTCAATAAACCAGTAAAGTATTCTAAACTAGACAGTGGCGTAGGTTCTTCAGTCACTCAGTAAATTCAGATTATGTTCTAATTACGATAAAATAATCATTTCCCCACATCCCATTGTTTTTCTTTTCCATCATAGTCTTCAAAAACTTACACACTCAAATAATCCTTTCCAGGATTCTACCGCGTCAACTACGACTTACAAAACTGGAAACTCCTTATCAAGATCCTCAAGGACCCATCCCGTTTTCAAGAGATCCACATCATCAACAGAGCTCAAATGGTGGATGATGCTATGAATCTGGCCCTCACTGGTCGGCTGGATTATAGAACTGCATTAGATGTTACAAGCTACCTTTCTCATGAAAGAAGCTATGTTCCCTGGAAAGCTGGGTTGTCGGCTTTAGGGTATATTGACACGATGCTGTCGAAGGGAGCGCATTATTTAGAATATGGGGTGAGTAGCATAACAATGACTTAAAACGATCTTTGATAATTTAAGCTCCTGAAATTTCAACTTCGAAAGCGCCGCGATGCAACGTTACATACTCAAAGTAGTTCAATGGCTTGAAATGCAACATATTCTTCATTTACAGTGAAAGGATTATAATTTCGCATATAAAATAACAGATGGCGTTAGCAGTTGATAAATTCAACAGAAACTTAAAAAACATAACATAACAATTGTCAACAGATGGCGTTAGAAGTTTTTAAATGGTGTTATCTAATTATCATAAATCTAAATTGGTTTTGTTAGTTAAAGACAACTTCAAGATTATTTACATGATTTTGTTTCTTAAATTAATGTATTGGTAGTTTAAAGTAGTATAATGACATGAATAGCTACACCTACACCCCACCTTAGTTGAATACTGTTTAGCTAGGTATCATAGATGATCTCCTTCTGTAGATATTTAGGGCTAGAATGTGGTCGGGGTGGGTTAGCTTATTGAAAGTTTTGCATTTTCACCATATATTTTACAACAGCCTTTGGCAAGTCTAGTTTCATATGACAATGTGTCTAATATCTTGACAGGCTGCCACGCTAGTGTCAGCCCGCCGCGGAGGTGAGAACGAAGAAGTTCGTAAACGCCTTGGCTTATCCATCTTCATCCGTCCACCAGATCAGAAGCCTAACGTCAGTGCAACTGCACTTCGACTGCCATAATTATCTACTTACGTCGATGACCTAATCCCACGATACCGTTATCAAATTAGTGTTAGATTAATATCTATCTGTTATAAGAAACCTGGATAGATATAACGTGTTCAATAAAGATTAAAATCATTATATTTGGTCCTATCAGTTAATGATACGGATAACTCGGTTAGAAGACTAAAGAATTTGAATTACAAAGCTGATGGAAGATATCCCGATAATTATAGTAGTATGTATGTAAATAATAAATATGTTAATAATGGTTAGGTTTCAGGTATTACAAGATAAACAGATAGGCAAACAATACTTTGTAAACACCATTCTTCTGCACCACGTCTGAATTTATCGAGCAAGTTATTCACCCCTTTCTGACCATCCATATCGTCTTTCAAGCAATCGATCCATTTTTCATGGGTCTTTCGAATAATGCTCAAGGCTTTTTTTTTGGCTCTTAACGTAACGTTCTTACTTATTTCATTTAGAACCCACAGGGGCACAGCAGACACAGCTATGGATTCTTTTAATAAACACTATACATTTTCTCACTGCATCATTATTCGGTGTTTTTGTTCTAGTTTTTATTTCTTTAAAGTTTTATATTCAGTTTACGTAAATGAAACTGTTTACTGTTAACATTCACGAGATGGCGCTAGTAGTATGCCATTCGTAGTTCCACACATTTATTTATAACTGTTCGCTATGTAATATTGGATTTCCCCTTTTTTACAAATAGGTTTCCTTCCTAGGGTGTGAAGGAAACCCACTGGGTCAAGACAAATCCAAGGGTCCTAGTTGCAATCGGCTGAGTAGTTGTAGGTAATTATTGTTAGTTTAGGCTATCCGAGGTACAAACTATTTCACATGTAAATGTTACATTCACAGCAAGTGAGATTCATAGCCCTTTCTGCCCTTCCCTTCTCTAGCGAAGTCTGTCTATGACCAGAGGGGCAATACCCGTAATTTTAAGAACGTTCACAGTCTGATCTCAGTCTCAGCACTGGTCTCATTCTGTCAAAAATACCTCTAATTTCCTTACATTTTTGACAAGTTTTTGGCATTGATTGTCGCTGAGATGAGATTGCGACTAGATTTTGAACGTATTTCATTTCGTGAATTGGCCTTCTGTTACCAGTTGCCTAATATCTGAAGAATTTACCGGTTTAAACCTAATGTAGGTAATGATAGCGATTAGGTAAATGTCTTTATTGAATAGGGGAATACCTTACGTGATAAGGCAACACAATATTATATAAATGATAAGAAATAGCTCTGTTGCTAGCCCATGCTTAAAATCATCTATAAGAAAATCTAGTTCATAAAAGAATTAGGACTAAAAGAATATTAACGGCTTGTTTAAGCGTTTTCACGTTTGTTATCATGTTTTATTATTTTGTAGGAATTAGTGTGCAATTGGCAAATTCCGATGATTATGGATAATCGTTTTTTTATCGGAACTTTTGAAGTATATGAGTGACTCATTATATTTCCAAAGTTCCGAAACTGTGGTGAAAATAAATTAATTGAACGAAACTCATGTTGAGTTTGCAGTGATGAAACCAAACCTACATCATCAACCCTACATATCAGTGGTTGTGTTATGAAAATGGCCCTTATTGCAAAGACTTTATGGCGCTGTCAATGTCAAATTGTTACCATGGATCTGCGATTGAGTGTACACACAAACATTAGCTATGATATATTGAAGAAAAACTGTGTGAACGATGATATGGTTATAAATAAGGGGGTGACTACCAAGATGACGCCTAATTAGAGTAGTATGGAAGTATGGAAGAAAACACACAGAGACATATTGCGCCGACTCGAAATAAATTGAGATAGGCAAAAACATGTAGGTAAAGAATTCTATGAAATAGGGCAAGCTATTATTATCATTGAAGAAAGATAACAAATATAAGGAAAATTTTGCGGAATACACACAGCAATCGTCAAAACATTAAGTCGCCAAGTCAACTTGTTACAATATTCTGTACTGCCTCACATTTGTGGTTAAAGTACGTAATACACATTCCTGTAACTTGCATAACTACTTTGTGCAAGTTACACATTACAGGAATGGATCATCGCATCTTAATTTAGTGTAAATTGTTTCATCACCACTGCTCTCAAAACGATGAAGATAATCATCGTGAGGAAACCGGCATGTCCTAGAGCCAAAAATTCGAAGACATGTGACTTTATGTTAATGATCATTAACTCTGATACATCTTCCAGGAATTTAATTAAAGAGATAACGTTTGATTAATACTTATGTAATTGTTCTGATTGTAAAAATAGTGCACAAACAAACGCGTGTTTTTATTCTTTGTTTCTTATTTTAGTGTAGGTACGGTCACCAAAGAAGATAAGTAACCAGGGCTGACGGATATCGTTGAAGTTTAGTAAGAAACCGGTGGATTTTTTTGAATAAAATTTTATTTAATTAATAGAAAACAAACAGATCATCTATCAAATTAAAATTCATTCCAAAATATCCATCGGTTTCTTACTAAACTTCAACTATATCCGACGACCCTGGTTACTTATCTCTTTTGGTGACTGTACCTTAGGTACCTACAGTATTTTTATCCCACGAATTGACGCGTGCTTTACTTGTCGTACCCAAATGTACAGTCAACAAAAGAGATAAGTATGCAGGATCGTCGGATATAGTTGAAGATTAGTAAGAAACCGATGGATGTTCTCGAATAAAATTCGAACAAACAGTTCTTTTATCAAATTAAATTTCAATCGACAACATCCATCGGTTTCTTACTAAACTTCATCTATATCCGACGATCCTGCATACTTATCTCTTTTGTTGACTGTACAAACAAGTTGTGTGCGTGAAGACAAGTAGCTTCAGTACATTAACACATACACGCCCACACACCAGTGGCGAAGGTACCATACAACTCGATTCCCACCGGCTTCCCTTCGAAAGTTCAGAACATAACCACTCTATAGTCAATTCACCATTGAAATTTTCTTTTGGAATTTTCTTTGCTCTAGCTTACTTCTCTCATAAATTCACCCTTCTCCACTGCCACACACACTTCCGACATCGCGGTTATCTCGGCGCGTTTGCACACTTGGTAACCACAGTAAAACGCGCGTCGGTTCGTGAGACGAAAATACTGTATGTTACATTTTTAGGTCAGTGGGTCGTCTTAGGGGTTAGTGTACAGTAGGTGTATTATATCTAATTCCACGGTGAAATTATGGCATTAGTTTAACTTGACAAACAGAGGGGCAATTCTCGTAATTTTAAGAACGTTCACAGTCTGATCTCAGTCTCAATCTGTCAAAAATACCTCTAATTTCCCTATATTTTGACAAGATTTTGACATTTGTTTGTCGCTGAGATGAGACTGCGACTAGATTTTGAACGTTTTAAATTACGAGAATTGGACTTTGGTATTTGCTTGTTTAAAATGGTGTGTTCAAGTTTCAAGCAGTCAATGCTATTGGAAAGCTGAAGAGGATATTGCCAATGCGTAAAAGCGAGTGGGCGCCTTACTGGAAAAAATAAAAATAAATAATTAAATTACATAAGTTCCAGTAACGTGTCCACTCGCTTTTTCCTTTTCAGTGTAAAGCCCGGTTTCCACCGCGAGCGGAGCTGACCCATTAATGACTTCTTTTACTTCGCAAGAAAAAACTGCTTACATGTGTTTCCACTAACAAAGAGTCGAGCGGAAATGACTCAGCGGGCAAAAAGAGTAAAAAGGAGCTCGCTCATGTCCAGAGAGAATCAGACGACTAAACTCTTTCTTGGTGGAACCGCAAACCTATTTCATGAAAACGAAGTCCGCTCCGCTTAGCCATTTCCGGCTCATTACTCTTTCGCGGTGGAAACCGGGCTTAAAGATCGCTTCGCTCAATAGATGGCGCTAATTGTTGCGCAAAATTAAATGTAAAAATTCGTAAAGAATGACTAGAGCGATAAGTTCTTATCATAGAAATAAGTTGATAATATTTGAATCCGATTTTGATTATAACAAAAATACAATGAGTCAGTCATTTTCAGATTGTAATCGGTCGTTTAAGCCCAAAGAGTAGGTATCCACACATATCCGGGCCGTGCTTCATCAGGGGCTCAAAAAATATCGATGTGTCATATGAACTCGTTCACAAAAGTCCGTGTCCGGGCCGGTTACGGGGCTTCAGTGCCTGCCCTGTATGTGCCACGGCCATGTCACGTGGCGGGCACGGCCCTGATATGTATGTGTGGATAGACCTTGAAGGTTACTTTAGTAAGTAAGACATCTAGGATTATCGGTTCCAGGATTGCATCTTAGTGCTCATACACACCAACGAAATGCGTCGATGGGGGTAGTTGCCTCTGACGTTGACGCGTGTCGCTCGTTTGTATTCGCACTTACTCAGTTGTATTCTCCAAAGTGTTAGTCAGAAGTGTACAAGTACAACCAACATTATATACACACATCAAAAGTGTCTAGGGATCAACATATATTTTTGCAATAACTTTTCTCCTGATTGATATTAATTAAAATTTTCTTTAAGGATTCATCAAATAAAGTGTTTTCGTTTGTCACAGTAACGATAAACCAAGTCACCTTTGCATTAATAAAGAAATTTGCCATTTTCCTAATAAAGGGATTTTTGACATTTGAACCACTAACACAAAAGTTCGAAAAAAGACTGAAATAACAGTTTTCTTTAAAATTTTATTGGGTAACTTAAACAATTAATAATCCGTGTTTCTACCGCGAACACTAACAACACAAGAACATCGGTTTGGCATACTCAAAATGAGTTCATCCAAATCACGCTGTGGAATGGCAGCCCATGTTCGTTGCAACAACAAAAAAAGGTCTTCTTGCGACTGGATACCCTCCATATTCGGCAGAGCTCTTCTCTGTAGCATATCCCATGCATGCTCAATCGGGTTCAAGTCTGGCGACTGAGCAGGCCAGGGCAGGACATTGATGTTAGCTGCGGCGAGAGTCTGTCTTACAACTCTTGCGGTGTGCGGTCGTGCATTATCATGCATTAACTGAAATAAGGGACCGATTTGCACTTGTAGAGGAACGATGACGTCTGATACAATCGTCTCAGCATAAATTTGAGCGTTGAGGTTGCCTCTGATCCAAATCAACTCAGTTCTTCCGCCGATCCAAATACCCGCCCATACCATGATGGTTCCACCACTATAAGGATGGACTTCCTGGCAGGATTTTAATCGCTGTTGGCGTCCAGGGGTTCTCCAGTGTCGTATACGTCTTGTATCCGGTCTCATACCAAAACGAGACTCATCAGAAAAGCACACGAAACGCCATTGTTCTTCTGCCCAATTTCTGTGTTCAAGAGCCCATTGATATCGAATCCTACGATTGTGCATTGCTATAGGTGGTACCCGTAGCGGTCTTCGGGAATGAAGGTTCACTTCATGCAAGCGGTTTCTGACTGTTTGGTCGCTAATTAAGTTCCCTGAAGAGTGATGAAGCCTCACGGCTAACATCATGGCGGTTATTGTTGGAGCTCTTCGAGTTAAGATTTGAATGTATCGGTCTTGTCTCCGTGTGGTGCAGCGATACCGTCCTCCATGGCGCTCAGCCACGGTACCAGAGCTTCGGTAACGTGTCCAAAGTCGACCGATAACACTCTGACTTGTATTCAGAGCTAAAGCCACAGTACGTTGCCGGGAACCAGCTTCTATCATTCCCACGGCTCTGAGCATTTCTTCCCTGCTTAAATGACGTCGCCGCTCCATAATAACGTTGGTTTTAATCAGTAGTAGGGAAACAGTAGCACTAATAATGTCTTCAATGCGTTGTATGTTTTTATAGGGAAAATATTGACAGCTGATTTTCATCTTTTACTCGAATTTGATTCACAGTTCCTGATTCAAATTATGAAATGCACCAAAAAGGATCCATATAAATTTATAAAATCATAAATTTATTACAAAGCCACATCTCAATCTCAAGAAATCCGCATAAAAATGCTTGATCCCTAGACACTTTTGATGTGTGTAGATAGACCTAGATAACGCAAGTATCACGATCTGTATGAAAACCAAGCGTGCCATTTTTTGACTACCTACTATGACGTCACAACTCACAAGCACTATTTAGTGATGGGTAAAACAAATCAATTCAAAGATGCCGCTGCGTGCGGCACCGTCTTGCCTCACCCCCGGGGCCTAGCGCCAGCGCTCTCGCTCACCCAGGCAGCAGTACACAGGACTGAGCTCGAAAGTGGCGGCTTACGATTTTTGTATTTAAGCTGGTGCTATTTTAGTTTATAGTCCCTTATAGGTAATAACCTATAAGGGACTATAAACTAAAATAAACTAAAATATATCGATCGAGGGTGCGAGTCCATTGCCATTAATCCAGACTCCGGACTGATACAGAGTAAAATTCTTATTGAAAAATTTAAATGAAAGAAAAATTGCTTGACCTTGTATCAAACCAAGGACCCCAAAGCTTTATAGATTTTTTCTTCTTCCAGCATTACGTCCTCCGCCTTCTAAACGATGCTGTAAAGGAAGTCGGATGGAAGGTGTCTCCGAATGAGAGCGTCATCACGTCGCAGTACCGAGTAGACCTGCTGGCTTCAGCCTGTCACTTCGAACACCCTGACTGCCTGGAGAATGCTGTCAGGATGTACACCAACTGGATGCTGACGCCGAACCCTGATTCAAGTAATGAGTAAGTAATCATACTTATCATTGCCATGACTTTCAAGGTTGTGATTGTGATAGCTTTATCTTATAAAACACTACACTATTTGAAATAACATTAGAAATTTTAACAAACCTTTTTACCGTCCGTTCAATCAATTTTGACTTCTATTCCGTAGGCATAAGGATGACATTAAAAGCAAAAACGAGGTTACAATACCACCTGATTACTGCATCTGCCATTTTTCATACCACCAACACAATAGAAGTCAAAATCGGTTGAACGGACGGCAAAAAAGGTTCATTTAAACGTCTAATCTTATTTCAAATGGAGTATAGGTATGTCTTTAATAGCTTCTGCCCGCAAATTCGTCCGCTTGAAATATCACCCTCCCCCCATTCGCCCTTTTAGGGGTTGGATTTTTGAAAAACCCTTTCTTACTGGATACATACTCTTCACAAAGAATACGCCCTCCAAATTTCAAGTCTCTAGGACCAGCGGTTTAGGCTGTGCGTTGATATATCAGTCAGTCAGGACTTTGAATTTTATATATATATAGATTGGTCGAGAAACTTGTATGTATTTGAAATTTTATAAATACTGCCCCCATAATAATAAAACCGGAGTATAGTTATGGCTCTACGTTTTATTAATAAGGGTCAATATGAATTTTCCCTGTATTCTCTTTCGTATTTATATATAATTATTATAAAGGTAAATCAATGAAAGTTACATGTGGGGGCTATTTTAATGCCCCCAAATCGGTCGATCATCAGTATGGCCTCCCTGGTGGTCATAGAGAACCATCTCCATTTATAAGTAATAATTGGGCTAATTGCGTAGCATACTAACGGTAGCAATGGCTTTCATTTTGACAGTTCAATAACATTCATTGCGTTATTTTTACGTTGTTGAGTAGAACACATTTTCAAACATTCATATGTTTAATTTTTTTTCTCATAATCATTTTTTAATCATTTTCTTTTTGCTTCATAGCAATGAATTAGCAATATCCTTCAAAATGATTCAGATTGTAACTGGTAGTTCGCAATTAGAGTGCAGGGTAAAAGCTGGTTATATAAAGAGTTCCTTCGTTCCAGGATTCACGTAGACCTCCGTGGCATAGTCTACTGTGTGGGAGTGCGAGCTGGCGGCGTCAGGGAATGGACTTTCGCATGGGAGAGGTTCAGAGTGGCAACAGCGCCTTCCGAACGACATCGACTGCTTTCTGTGCTTGGATGTACCAGATCTCCTTCGTTGCTGCATAGGTATGTTTATTGACTGCGATAGGCTGAGTTGATTGAGCATTCAACAGTATTTTAACGTAACATAAAGTCCATAAAGTCACTACTATATATTTTCCGAAGTGGTTGGCATAAGTGTACAGTAAGCAATAAATCTAGACTGCGCGATGCTACTGAGAAATCCCTTAGAGTATCCTAAGTAGTAACTTATCATTAATTTATTTCTTTCCAAACTCCTCAGGTACTTAGAGATGTCACTGCGCAACGACAGCGGCATCAGAAAGCAGGACATCGTACGAGTGTTCTCTGCAGTTGCAGGCACTGCAATAGGACAACCAATCGCGTTCAACTACATCAGGGCCAATTGGCAGAGACTTCGATCATTGTAAGTATTGGATTTGAAATTGGAAGACCTTCCTCCTCAGATGTTCTTTCTAATAACGTCATCAGCAGTCATTGTCACTTGCAAACCAGAAGAGTGGTGACCAATGCATGCCCCTGTAGTGGATTTAACTTCTCAAAAATAATATTAGCAAACTAAAACTAGCAGTCTTATGACTACATGCCTACTTTTGCTAATATCGTGCTATTTATAGCACCATATTCATCATTTTCAAAGCTTTTCGCATCTGTAGTAATGAAATGAAATTGTTTATTCCGTAAGCAATATATCGGAATCACTTTTACAGGTCATAGTATAAATAATTTGGTATATGGAGTCGACATTTCTTATCTGACTCAGGGGTAGTCAGATAAGTCGACTCGATATGTAGTCATATGAGAATTGACCCTCTGATAGGTTGACGTGTTTAATTTGATTTAGGCGCAGAATGCTCACTTCTCAAAATGGCAACCGAGTCTTTAATGGACTACTTCTCAAAATGGCTAATTCTATAAATGACTAATTATTTTGATATTAATCATGTCATTGTCATGACTTGTGAGCCATCATTATCATTTATTTATTGCCTAATAAAAATATTATTTCACGTCATAAAGTATGTATCACAGACAGCAGTTATCTATACTAATGATAAAAGTATCTCTGGAACCACCAGTCGGATTTAAAAACAGTATGTTTGTATTTGATAGCCCAATTCTTGACGAAGGCTATAGGCTACTTAACATCACGATAGGACCCTTAGAAGCTGAGCAAAAAGAAAAAAGAAACGTCAGAAGGAACGCTATGTGAAACCGAAGTAATGGCAGGCGATGCGATGCGATGGGGTGGGTCTGGGAAACAAGAAATTTCACGCGGACGTAGTCGCAGGCAGAAGCTAGTATTTTTATTTAAAAAATTGTCAATGGAACAATACCGGATTCTCTGCTTTCTGCAGCTGACCTAACCTAGCCTTGTTAGGTCGTTGGGCTAGTTGGAACATAGGTTGTATACCGTTATTTACTCTAGGTACAGACGCCAGCACATCAAGCTACTACAATCTGTCAAAGTTCTTCAATAGATTTAAGGCATAAGGTTCAAAGTTGATTGGGAACATTTGACAGTTTCGGGTAGCTTGATGTGCTGGCGTCTGTACATATGTTTCCTACATATTGATGTAACAGGACTTTTCAAATTTCCACAAAACAATCTGCAAACCTTTTCCCTATTATGTATGTCGTAGGCTTCAAGTCTAACCGGATGCAGCTGGATATCATCATCTGCCTAGCCTTTTCCCAACTATGTTGGGGTCGCCTTCCAGTCTAACCGGATGCAACTGAATAACAGTATTTTACATGGAGCGACTGCCTATCTGACCTCCACAACCCAGTTACTGGGTAATACGATACCCCTTGGTAAGACTGGTTGTCAGACTTTCGGGTTTCTGACGACCCGTAACGACTGTCAAAGATCCACGAATGACAGCCGGTACCAGCGGCTTAACGTGCTTTCCGTGGCACGGTGGGGTCTTGGTGTAAACATGGTCACCCATCTACAAACCTACCGCGCTAGCTTAGCCTGATCGATCGACCCGTGCGGCTGTTATTACTTAGCCACAAGCCCCTCCGGATGCAGCTGGATATCAGTATTTTAAATGAAGCGACTGCCTATCTGATCTTCATAACCCAGTTACTGGGTAATACGTTACATTTTCAGGTTTCAGGAACTCCTTGGATGCGAGAAGCACAAAACCGTTCGAAGTGGAGGTGCTTGGGCGAGGCCTATGCCCAGCAGTGGACGTCTTTCGGCTGAAACGATGATGAATGATGACGTTACATTTTCAACTTTTCATATTTAAAAACATAGATTCTGTTTTATATTATATTTATAATTTTGTTTCAGTGTTGGCTCACTGTCTACTATCAACTTGATTATTAAACTCGTGACCAGACGATTGAATCAGGAGCATGAATATGAGGAGGTAAGTTATGCCAAAATCACCCCCTTTTTACTAGCTTGTCTAACTTACTTTCTAATTACATTTTTATCTCGTTCGATGCTCATACTATTCATTCAAAGGTTAATGTTTACTAACAACACCCATCATATCAATGCCATTCAGGCGCCAAAAATTAAAAAAGATGCTTTTTGTCTTAACAGTGCCCAGATATGTTTTTTTCAAACCTCATTTGTTGAATCTACAAATAACATATCATTCTACCTCACAGCTGAAACGATTCGTCACAGAATCCTGCAGTGACTTGGGTCGACCAGTTCAGCAAGTGTTGGAGACCATCTCTTCCAACGTGCAATGGAGGGATCGGAACTATCACACCATTGTCGACTGGTTGAGGGCGGCAGACCAAACAACTAGTTAAAGTAGACTTAAGAATAATCTAGATTGAAATATTATAGTCAAGATCATGACAGCAGTAATGTACAGAAGCCAGCATATCAAGCTACCCGAAGCTGTAAAATTTTCCCAATCAACTATGAACCTAATTCTTCAGCAATACAGTTGAAAATCTATTAAAGAAATTTGACAGTTTGTAGTAGCTTGATGTTTTGGCGTCTGTACAGTCATGTGCCCGATTCTTAATGATCTACAGCGGCTGGTAAGGGGTTAAAACCATCTTGCATTTTCGCCATATCGAAGCGTAGTTTCTTAAGGTAGGCTAAGAAAACCTTTCATACGTTTAGACCACGTTCGCACGGACGTAAAAATATCGTGGCGGGATTTTATCGTGCACTGGATTTTCAACTCTTGGTGTTAAGCCGAGGATTGAGAATGTAACAGTGCACATCGCAGCGCGTCAAAAAAACACTGTTGGATTTGTAACTATCGGCGCTATGCAGTGCGTTGAAAATCAAGTGCGTGAAAAAAAATCGCCGTGGGAAAAACAGCTTACCTATAGTAAAAGTGCGTAGTGCTGCACACCCCACCCTATTTCAAGTTAAACAAATATCAACTTTATTTCAATGGCAATTAAGTTGATTTCAGAGTGACTAGCACTATTGAAAATTATATAAAAATGTTTGAAGTTGTAGCGTAAACTGAACTTTATTGTGTAGGATTTAAAGTTATTTTTCCATAAACTCATATTTGTTTACATTTTTGGCAAATAAATTGCGAATGCAGATTAGGCGTTTTAAAGTTGCCTCCAGAATCTCCTTTTAAGTTTATGATTGGTGAGTAAAACTAATCGTGATTTGATTTAGGACTCGGGCATTAGTTTCCTACAGGATCATTTTTTATGAACGGCACTAAAGTCGGAGGAAGGTCTCTTTTCAACGCATACAAGACGTAAAGGGTGATCTCTCTCTGACTGGTAATGTATTTGTAAGGTGCCGTTTCTAAATAACTTTTCAGTATATTTTGTTAAGGATAGTCAAATCTATGTACCTAAGTACAGTATTGTGTTCAATTCAGAAGGTTATTTTTTGTATAATTTTACATATTTTTACTAGAGAGGAAAATGGATTTCAAAAAACCGTATTTGCAACGGAACGTGAGTTTCGTATCTTTACAAGGTGGAGACGACCATACATACGACACTAAATTAAACTGAGAAACATAATTATATTATGTTTTCAGTCTGCATACAAAAATTCAATCAATTATTTCGAATAGTTAGTCACTATAGCTAGTCAAAGATTGGAAAAATCTATCACTACTATTTAGTTTGTTTGAAAAATTCACTTTTGTTATTGCGGTGTTAGGATTTATTAAATAGTTCCAAATTAATCCTAATGTTTTCATTCTATGTCGTATTGTTGTCTTCACATTGTATATATGGACACTAACCCAGTGAAATTATGATCTTATGCAAAACTGACACCTATGAAAGCCTAGTGTTTGCAGCTAAATTCGAATAAAGTCAATATTATTTTGCAATACGTATCTAGGCAATTAAAAAAAAAAAAGATGCAATAGATCAGAGGGGTAATTCTCGCAATTTTAAGAACGTTCACAGTCTGATTAATCTGTCAAAAATACCTTTAATATCCCTACATATTAGACAAGTTTTTTGACATTGATTGTCGCTGAGATGAGATTGCGACTAGATTTTAAACGTTTTTAATTACGAGAATTGGCCTTCTGATCTGCGTATATTTGGCTCTGAGAGGCAGTCGGATATAGGATTAGTATCTGCAAAATATGAACCGAGAATTTTCTTAAATCTAAAGTCTGCAACTCACAAATACAATGAAACTGTGTGGTCTACACCTCCACATGCGAACGAAGCATCTATCACGCAAATCCTGCATCGCGCTAGTGAAGTTTACCGCGCGACTAGTGTATATACAACGTTCCAACATCAATTGTCGGGCAGTTGCCCTCCAGAGATGACACCCGTCTTGTCGGAGGATCCTCCTTTTTCTATGGAAGATGAGTGTTTACACCCTGATCCTTACACCCCTATAACTTTGTTCATTGTACTTGTGACTTGCAGATCTTACGGCGCCACGATTAGGCTATCGGAAAGAATGCTATCTAAGATTTTCAGAAAGCCTAATTGAGTTGCTTTATAAGTTTGCATAAAAATAAACTTTACAAAATAATTATACACAACGTGCAGCTGGTGACTAGTGGCTATAACTAAATTTTATTTAAGCTCCATGATCGGTACGGAAAAAAGGTCGAACCCCAAATCTCAACCAAATAATTTAACGATTTGAGCGGCCTAAAGTGTGTTCTTCTTGCATTCATGTTTCATTGCACGGCAATAGAGCTTGATTTAAATGGCTTCAGCTCATCTTTTGGCGAGCTTGACTCAACAAAGGAGCTCGAGTCATTTAAATCAGGCTCTGTTCAGTGATTTTTCTGACGTTACCTGCCGAGAGTTTTAAGGGTTATCTTTTACTTTACAAAGGCTTTAATAAAAAACTCTTTTCCTAAAGTCGTCAGACGATACTAATACTACAAGCTTTATAAATTGGTCCGTTCATATGTATCTTTATTGAAACTGACTGACTGCGGGGAAATTGCGTAACATACTATCAGTAGCAATGGGTTTAATTTTGACAGTTCAACAGCATTCATTGCGTTATTTACGTTGCTGAGCAGATACATTTTTCGAACATATAAAGCAATGGATTAGCAATATCTTTCAAAATGATTCAAATTGAGATTGATAGTGTGTTACGCAATTAGAGAGCTGATCTTTGATTTATTCATCAATATTAAAGCTGATTGCTGATTGCTGATTGAAAGCTTAATTCAGTTGTTGATTACAATTTAATCTGCAAGCTGCATTAATTAATTTTATCAATCGCTTCGTTTTGTTTTTGTTCTTGTCCACTGATTTTTCATGGAAATTAAGTAACTGCATAACACTTATTACGCGCTATTGGATTTTCAACTTTCAGTGGTGTACTGAGCATTGACAATCCAACAGTGTGATTTTATTTTGGCATTCATTTAGATGTCGCCTAACGATGGTGAAAGGTGGCATTAGCTCCCTTCTTTTTAATAATTATCGGCTTCCTGGCATGCTCAAATATCTATCCATACCGACACAAGCAGAACTTCCATAACATTTTTATTAAGTATGCCAGCTTTACAGAGATAAAGGTTTCGGGATAGATACCTACCAAATCATACTCATACGAAAAGTTCACACGAATATAAGAACACATCGATTTTCAACGCTTGGGGGTCTAGAACCATAGTGACCATAGGTTATGTTGAATACATAGATAGTTTGGGCACTGGTCAAAAAAAATCCTGTAGTTTCATTCAATTTACTTATTTATTCTCGAATGCTAAGAGCAATCAATATCAAATAAAAACAGTGGGCTTCTGCTTGCCTTTTGTCTGAAATTGCAATTTTTTGCATTAATTTTATGTTTACTGGCAGAGCACTGTCAAAAAAAAATTCTGAGCTGACAGGGTTCTGTCAAAACCCCCTATTTTTTTCCCTATAATTTTCGCGACAGCCTTTACAATAATTTATAATCAAATATATATATTTAAAAGAAAACTATTGTATTAACTTATCTTAGATAGTTAATTGTATGTAAATAATACCTAAACTTTGTACTATTTAGCTCTATTTCTTGTAATACCTTTCGTAAATTAAAGTTTATAAAAATATGTGGTTTATAAAAGTGGTGTTTTATTTTTCTTATTTTACAGAAGCATAAAATAACGCCATTGTAAACCTAGGTTTACAATGGCGACCCAATAATGTAAATGGCAAACCAATAATATAAACGATAAGTTCTTGTTATCGTTTACATTATTGGGTGGCAAACAAAGAGGCCATTCGTCTGATGGTAATAATCACCGCCGCTTGAATCTGCAATACCAGAGGGGCAATTCTCGTAATTTTAAGAACGTTCACAGTCTGATCTCAGTCTCAATCTGTCAAAAATACCTCTAATTTCCCTACATTTTGACAAGTTTTTGACATTTCTTTATCGCCGAGATGAGACTGCGACTAGATTATGAATATTTTATATTACGAGAATTGGTCTTCAGATACATTGCAGGTGATTTGAGTAGCTAACAGGTTTTATACGCTTATAATTACATCAGAAACTACATTAATATAACATAATTATCATATAATTACTCCTGGAATCCCAGAAGCTCAGCCGGTCGCTCAGCGAGCTATGGAACGGGCTATGCTTGGGTCTCTCTGAGGGATCTAATCCACAATAAGGTGATCCGTCAGAGAACAAAAGTTGTCGACATAGCTCACAGAATAAGCAAGCTGAAGTGGCAATGGGCTGGCCATAATAGCCGTAGAACCGATGACCGTTTGGGTAAACGTGTTCTTGAGTGGAGACTGCGAATCGGTAAACTCGGGCTATCACTAAGCCTGAGTTTGTGTGGCGATCTTCGCAGGATGTCTGGTAGCAGCTGGATGAGAGTTGCCGAGAATCGAGCTGAATAGCGTACAATTGGCTCTCTAATTCTCCAATAGGTCTGTGCCTATGTCCAGCAGTGGACTGATGATGATAAAAAAAGATAAGAATATTCTTTGACTTATTTTATAGACTCCTCAGACAAGTAGGACGCTGCAAACATAAACTGGCGAAATAGGGTATTATCGATCCAACATCCAATGCGAGTGCGGTGCTCCTGAACAGATTATGTCCCATATTCTCGAGCGCCTAACGCCTCTGAAGCCGCAATAAACATGGCCACCTACTGCGCCCAAACAGTATAAGCAACATACTCGTAGATGTACAGGCAGCTGCACATCAAGCTACTACAATCTGACAAATTTCTATAATAGATTTTCAACTTTATCCCTAAAGCATAAAGTTCAAAGTTGATTGGAAAAATTTGACAGTTTCGGGTAGCTTGACAAAAAGAAAAAGAAGACTCCCTTTGTCATGATCTCTGAACACAGTGGACCCAATGTTCGGAACCCCTGATGTAATGCCTGACATCTCGCTGTAAGAAGCTTTAGCCCAAATCTGCACGGACGTAAAAATATCGCGGCGGGATTTCATAGCGCACTGGATTTTCAACTGTCGGTGTTGAGCCGAGCATTGAGAATCCTACAGAGCGCATCCCAGCGCATCAAAATAACACGCAGCACTGCAAACAGCAGTGCGTTCAAAATCGATTGCGCGAAATAAAATCGCTTCGGGAAAATCTCGCCTGTGCGAACTTGCACCCTATTAATCTCAATTTGAATCATTTCGAAGGATATTGCTAATCCATCGCTTCTTAAGTTTGAAAAATTTGCCTGCTCAACAACGTAAATAACGCAATGAATGTTGTTGAACTGTCAAAATGACAGCCATTCCTACTGATGATAGTTTGTTACGCAATTACCCCGCTGGGCTTGGGCGGTTTGAAAACGATTTTATAGTCACAAAGATTTCGGAATCAGAAAGCTTTGAATTAGCCATAGCCTTACCAGATACTGTGTGTTCATAACTTCCACACTTTATTTACTAATCATGTCCGTGTTGTAGGTATGCTAGAGCTTGATAAGTCATCATTAGATCATTAATTGTGATAAAAAAAATTGAATGTCATCGTAGAGGTTTTTTCATGTGAACACAATATCAATGATATCGGTAAAATAATGTGATCGATTAGTTTATTATTTTAATAAAAGATGGTGCTAGTAGTTCCTCGTTTGGCCGTATAGTGCGAGATCAGAGGGGCAATTCTCGTAATTTTAAGAACGTTCACAGTCTGATCTTAGTCTCAATCTGTCAAAAATACCTCTAATTTCCCTGCAGTTTTGACAAGTTTTTGACATTGATTGTCGCTAAGATGAGATTGCGACTAGATTTTGGATGTTTTTAATTACGGGAAATGACCTTCTCCTTCTGGTATCTGTTAGTTGACGATGACAAAGATTATATTAGCTGCGAGCAGTGGTTGCCCAGTGGTAACGGCCCCGACTTACGAGGGTCGTGGGTTTAAACCCAGGCAGGCGTTTTACTTAGTGTAAATAATCTCTCAAAACGGTGAAGGAAAACATCGTGAGGAAACCGGCATGTCTTAGAACCAAACATTCGAAGACATGTGACATCTAACAACTTGCACTGGGCCCGCGTGGTAGAAAGAAGCCCACCCCTTCTCAAAGACAGGAGGCCTGTGTCCCAGCAGTGGGAACATTATAGTACCATGCTCTTTCGAATCAAACACACAGATACAACATGTCTAAATAAAAGAAAAAAAAAGAAAGAGAAGCATCTCTTGCAAATATTACAATTTTAAAGTTTTCTGTGAAGCAGGACCAGCAATGACCAGCATTGTTGATGGCTCGTAATATTATTCTGATTTTGAGACCCACAAAAACGCGACAACAAACCCACAGAGACGGTTAAGTCATGAAATGCGGAGGAATATGGATAATGTCGTGAGGACAATTTTAAAGTGTGAATGGTGGAGTTTCTTGCCCATGCTTCTCCATACGAAAACTACCTTTTTGAAGGGGCGACTAGAATCAATTCTACTTTATTGTAATTTTTGACGTTCAAAAGTGCCCTGAATGTGCCTATTTGAAATAAATGATTTGACTTTGAATGTGGAGTGCTATAAAAATGGGGGAAAAACGATGAATGGACTGTGTGGAAGATGATTATGGGTGCCTACTGAGATGGCGACTAATTAAATAAAAACTGTGGAAGAGATGGCAATACATGCTCGCTGACCACACATGAATAAGTAAGAGCAAGAACATGAGGAGTCCCACAGAAAAAAAGTTTTCCATTACATTTCGGAATGTACTTATATGACACATGCACCTAATAATAGAGATAACATGAAATATGAACTTTGTGTAATAGTGTAATTAAATACCGGATTGAAACTTGCACTAATCGACTCACATAAAAGATATGGCGATAATTCTCGAAAAATTATCTCCGTATTAGTATTATATTATTGATAATTCTTGATACTATATCGTTGGTGATTACGCATTGATGTGTATATTTCAATAATTTGATTACAATAATCCAGTTGCGGGTTTAGTTCCCGCTTCAGTGGTCGCTGGTATCCAAGGTAAGTTAATTTTTTGGATATATTATAATTCTATAGTAAAATTAAGACAATAGTACTTAAATGATTGAGGAAAAGGGCTGTTTTTGCTTGCGTATTTGTATAAGTTGCTATATTTAATGTCTAGAATGAAAATAGACACGATAATGGTAAGGTCAAAGATAACACACTTAGAAATGATAATAATTTATGGTTGAAGCCCGTGACTTGATGAGCTAGAACGTAGGTTAATGTGACAGTATAATTTTATGCAATAACCAGTTTAAAATAATTTGAATATTTAAGCAAATCTTTTACTTACCTCTCACGTTTACTGGGTGTGTTTAGTGTTATGATTAGATACATAAAGCTGGAGACCTATTTAACACCAAAAAACAAGCTGCGAAGCTTTGATTATATAATGTCTAGATAGAGCATCAATTGCGCGCAAACGTGTCAAAAAATACCGGCCAACTGTTGGGCTGTAAGTACTTACCCGCCGATTAGTGCCGATCGTACCGCTTTGGTGTCACTACGTATTACGCGCGCTAAGTAATAAACAAATAACAGCGATAAAATGACGGTATGTGCTATTAAACTGTGCCGAAATTATAAAGGAAGGGTAAAAAACACCAAACACATCACATATCATCAGTAAGTAACCAAAAAAACTACGTATTTGTTTTTTGTTTTTATATTTACCAAATTACGCCCTATTACGCCATATTTTATCAGTGTTGCCAGTTTCTTTTTTCCATTCTCCCAACTTAACGTCCTTTTTTTGTGGGTATATTCGTTGCTTCATGGTTACGTTTATATTATTTAGTTGATGTACTTTTATTATTCGATTTCAAAAATGGTGAAGTTTTTCAATTCGTCTGTACTTTTTTATAATAATATAATGTTCGCGTATAACTTTTTTGTTTATGAGCCCATTTTAATGATTATTGTTGCATTGGGTCCAATAAACTGATTTCAAAGGTGCCAAGAGTAATTTTAATAAGATTAATTTATTCCATTCGTATTATCTGTGATCTTTCATTTGAAATTTCCAAATACAAACTGCCTAAAAAGTTAAATATTCTAATTGAATTAACTTAGCTGATTTAATATAACACATTATTCACACACACAACTCTAATTCAATTAAATAGTGTTTTTTATTTATAAATAAAGACACTACTAAAACTGAATAATACTACAAACATACACCTAAAACTTACTTATATTATTTGTATAGTCAATTTTTTTAATATGTGATTTATGGGAGAATTGTAGTAGCTGGTATCATTATGCACGCACACAGAGACATAGATGCACAGTGTAAAACACCGCCCGCACGCACACATGTTTGAAATTGTTGCCTCGTTTTCTTTGTTTTGATTGTAGGGCGACGCTCTATCTAGACATTATATAATCAAAGCTGCGAAGTAGGTAGTCTGATTATGTGTCTTTCAACATACTCCGAGTGAAAATTCTTGTAATTTGAATGTTATCAGTTGCTTGAATCCAAAGGTACGAATTTATAGCACTCTAAAAATGAATCTACTGCCAATATTTTTTTGTAATTCTGCAAGAATTTGAATTAGTGACGTATCAGTAAATAATTAATAACCTTTGACCTAGACTAGAGTCAAGAGCAAGTCCATTTCAAATAAAAAAAAATAAAAAATTAAGAAAAGTATCCGCGAAATAGGCTACTTAATGGAAGTTTTACGTCCGACCAATTTTTTTAAAATTGATAACGATGATAATGATATTGATGAAGTTGATGACGTCATATTTTCACAAGATAGGGTGTTTAATACAACTTATTTAGCATGACGAGTCACAATTGATTTAAAGGAGACGGATACGCTTTCATACAATTTTGGGCCTGGATGTAAAAAGATGAAATTGGTGTCAATTGATAGCTACTACATTAAAAAACAATCACTGAAAATTTTGCAGATTTTGGCAATCTGAGAGCCGAGGTAAAATAGATTTAGGAAGAGTGAGGTTACGTAATAATCTGTACTTAACAGCCGATTTTTGAAGTGCGATTGTCATTTTTTACCCGACTGCCGAAGGAGGGTAATGGCTTTATCAGTATCCTACGTATTTATATTTGTATGTATTTATGTTTGTTCCTCTGTAGCGTTCTAGAGACCAAACGCGTAAGCCGATTTTGATGATTCTTACGTCAATCGATTCGTCTTAACCTTGTGAGTGTCGTTGGCTACATTAAAATTGAAAAATGGCGGCTTTTGGTCGCCATAGGATTGTGGGGGGGGCCATTTTTTATCAAACTGATCGTGTGCGGTGTCAAAATAAATGGTTTAAAAAAAAAATGTTTGCCACAATTTACACAACGATCCATGATGTCAATCAATATCCAATCGGTAGGTCGTTCGTAGAATCCAAAATTACAAGTCCAAGTTCAACGTTTATGCGGGGTTCTCCGTGTCCGGTATAGTAGCAAGGCAAGGGTCGTACAAGAAGGAAGATTAGAATTCCGTAGGAAAGCAGGGTCGAGGAAAATATCAATAAAAGTATGGGAGGAAACACAGTCAAAACGCACACGCACTAGACGATTACTAAGGCTTTTCAAAAGTCTCTCCGACCGTATTTCCTCCTGAAAGAACTCATCTATGAAAATATACTCTAGGGTACTTTTCTATTGAGCGGTGAATGCTTATGCGAATCCCGCACCCCCGGCCATAGGTAGAGGTGGAACACCGCGGTGGTTTTAGCCGGTAAGAGTCCGGCATGCCCCTCTGTCCCCCCCACGACGGAGGAAGTCCATGAGGATTTCCACCGCGCAACAAAAAAAAAAAAAAAAAAAAGGGTACTTTTCTATTATTTCTCCAAGATTTCTTTTTCTGTTTCATTGAGAAACGAGTGTCGATGTCATGTCATGCATGTCAAGTCAGAGCACAGAGTACTTTTTGATTGAGTCAGAGTTAGCAGTCTATCAAAAAGTACTCTGTGGAGTTAGCACAGGTTAAAAATACAATAATCGATTAGTAAACGTGAATTGATTTTATCTTAATTATGTAGATATTTAACTAGTTTAAACTCTTAATACTTTAATTGTAAGAGATTTAATTATTTTAATTGAATTAATCATCTGGTGAAAGCATTTTCCTAAATAGTATGAACTCTGTAACGGTAATCGATTATAATTGAATCGATATTCCAATTACTTCGTAACCCCAACTTAATTATTGGATATCTCATTTTCCAGATTGTAAATTGAGTTGATTTTTCACACTTTGAAATAGAAAAATATAACCTTTTTTTTAAGCCATACCTCAACTTATTACAATCAGGCCCAGAAATCCCCGTCTCCTTTACGACCCGGTTTTTAATGGCAATATATCCACAAAAATATGTAGGTACTCGTAACATTAAACGTAATACATAAAACTATACCTAGGCTTTAAGGACTTGCTTTAAAGGGCCTGTGGCTTGGCTAAATAATAACAGCCACATAGGTCAATCGATCCGTTGGTCCGTGGATGGGTGACCATCTTTACATACCAAGACCCCTCCGTACCTCGGAAAGCACGTTAAGCCATTGGTCCCGGCTGTCATTCGTGGATCTTTGATGGTCGTTACAGGTCATCAGAAGCTTGAAAGTCTAACATCAGTCTTTATACCAAGGGGTTTCGTATTACCCAGTAGTTACTGGGTAGTTGTGGAGGACAAATAAGCAGTCGCTCTATGTAAAATACTGGTACTCAGCTGCATCCGGTTAGACTGGAAGCCGACTCATAGTTGAAAAAAGGCTAGGCAGATGACGATTCACAAAAATATGTAGGTATTCGACACTAAACGTAATACATAAAACTATAGGCTTCATAATAATATACATTAATTACCTCTGATTAGAATTTATCAAATTGCTTTATGGCAAACCTAGCCATGAAAATTAACGTTCCATTAATTTCATTCCGATAAAGGTATTTCGATAACGATGTTTTTGTAATAATTAATAAACTTTATCAGTTTAAAAAAATAAGATATGAAAGAGTGAAGGATGTTAACAAAGGATGATGCCACGAAATTTATGGAAGCTAGTACCCGCTCCAATAGGAACAAATGAATGTAGAAAGGTAATAAGATTTAGCATAAGAGTTCCAATGATGATTGCCCATATTCCTTGCCCGATCTGAGTACGGGACACAACATTAACTGTTGTAGCTACAGAAAAATGTTCTTTAGAGACTGTCTTCAACTTCTTGACTAATTGCTACGTGCATACACAGATTTTGGAAAAATAGTACAGTTAGCTAGAAAAACGTTAATTCTTACATTTTATGTTGCTAATTGATGCTGTTTCGTATTAGGACTCAAATATACTTTAGGATCAACCGAGGTTAGGTACTAGAAAAGTCTGAAATCGCATAATTTTTTTCCTTATCCACGATCTTTTACGGCGTTTATAATAATTATTAAAAAAATAAAGTTATTATGGTATGTACCTATTTGGTACACTGTCTCAAAAGGGCAGTAAATGAAGAATATAAAAAACCTTATTTTTGAATTGCTAAAACTGACATAATTATTTTTTGTACAATATAACTCGGAACGGATAAGGGATTAGGCACCATAGTTACTTCTATTGAGTTTAAAAAGAGCTATCCAACGGTGTGTTGCACGTGGCTATTGGATGGGGGTAATAGACCTAATGAGAAAACAATCGTCACTAGATCCATCATGGATCTGGCCAATGGATCTTCTGAGATTGAACGGAATAACCAAGTAAAAAAAATATATCGAAAAAATAGAATTTTTGAAATTTTTATCGGTCGTCCTTCAATATTGATGCTAATTCATGGGTAGTGATACCTACCTTAACTAACTTGAATATCTGTCTGTTATTTAATGTCAACCAACCAACCATACTGTGGAATCATAGTAATTGAAAAAGTCCCGTCCACCAACCCAAAGAAATTATACTCATACTAACATTACAATTCTCTTTTAGATGGTGGCGATAAAACTTATAGTTTTATCCTTGGTTTGCGCCTGCGCAACTGCAACATCTAATATTGCACCAGTGCAAGTGACGAGAAATACCATCTTCAGAGAGGAACGCTTCGAAGGCGAGGTGTTTGAGAATGTCGATGCCTTCGATGAAATCGAGCTGAGTACTGACGCTGTTTCACCGTTCAGACTACCCAAAACCACCGCTCCCTCAAACTACAGAGTGCTTTGGAACATAGATCTCTCAACACTTCGTTATTCTGGTTCCGTCGATATAACTCTTCAAGCAACACAAGCTAACGTTAACGAGATCGTCATCCACAGTGACCATGTAACTGTGACCAGTGTAGCCCTGAGTTTGGGAACTACGAACATTCCTGTAACTCACTCCCTTCAGCCCGAATACCAATTCTTAAGGGTCGCGGTCACTGATGGCGTCCTGCAGTACAATGCGCAAAACCCTGTTAACTACATTTTAAGGATTGAATTTAACGCAAATATGCGCGATGATATGTACGGTATTTATTATAGTTGGTACAGGAACTATGGAACTGACACAGCAATAAGGTAAAGAATTCGATAATCAAACAAAGTCTTAATACTATACTTTCAAAGATTATTTTCTTTTAAAATTAATCTGGAATTAGTAATTAATATAATGTTCCTAAAATGGTAAAAGTTCATAAGTATTTGATTTGTAGGTGGATGGCCACTACACAGTTCCAAGCTACCGCTGCTCGCTATGCATTCCCGTGTTATGATGAACCCAGCTTTAAGGCTACCTTCGATGTGACCATCAGACGCTCTTCAGCCTACACGAGTTGGTTTTGCACTAGGCTTCAGAACAGCGTAGCCTCCCCAGACACCTTCCCGTAAGTAAACATACTAATATAATTTTCTTTTGATTTTAAGTCTACACTTGCCATTTTTAGGGTTCCGTAATCAAAAGGAAAAACGGAACCCTTATGCGACGACGTTGTTGTCCATCTGTCTGTCAAGACCCTTTATCTCGGGAACGCGTGGAGGAATCGAGTTGAAATTAAAACAATATACTCAGGTCTGCGGTCCCTTGAAGCTGTGAAAAAAATCAAAGTTCTAAGTTAACGTAAAAAAAAGATACGTTATGCCGCAAAAAACGTATATTTCGACACTCTCAAGGGAATCAAAATTTATAGGGTACTTTCCGTTGACCTAGAATAATGAAATTTGGCAAGAAGCAAGCTAATGCAGCACAAGTAAAGGAAAAAATCAGAAAACCGTGAATATGTAGTTACATTACAAAAAAAAAAAGTCCCGTGATAAACTATTTTTATTTACTTTTGTTTGTTTTGCAGTGGTTACTTTGACGATATTTACCATACTACCCCAGTAATGTCCACCTATCTGCTTGCTTTAATCGTCGCTGATTATGACACTATTCGGCAACCTGCAACCGGTAATGTGATGCACGAAGTTATTGCAAGGCCTGGTGCGATATCCACTGGTCAAGGAGATTATGCCCAGAGAGTCGGACAGGACCTTTTGGCTTGGATGAACGATCACACACAATATAATTTCTATACACAAAACCCCAACCTTAAGATGACTCAAGCTGCTATCCCTGATTTTGGAGCCGGCGCTATGGAGAACTGGGGATTGCTAACTTATAGGTATGTGGTTTTGCCTACGTTTACAAAAGAAAGAGTGCTGTAAATTAATTTATTGTACATAAAACATAACTTACGACGAGATTAGTTCTGGTTAGCAAAATCGATAAAAAATTATAGTATTTAGTAGCATTTTTTCATTTTTTTTTCAGGGAAGCTTATCTGTTGTATGATGAAAATCACACGAACAGCTACTTCAAACAGCTCATCGCTTACATTCTTTCCCACGAGATTGCACATATGTGGTTCGGTAACCTTGTCACCAATGACTGGTGGGATGTGCTCTGGCTGAACGAAGGCTTTGCTAGATACTACCAGTACTTCTTGACTGACGCGGTATGTGATATGATAAATTAAACGTACCGTAAAGTGGTCCTACTTTGCTCCAATATTTGCTCCAAATTTGTTCAAAGTACGAATGGTCTTAAACTATTCATATATTCATTAGTTTTTAACCGATTTCAAAAAAAGGAGGAGGTTCTCAATTCGGTTGTATTTTTTTGAAGGGAAAATTCTTTAGCGGCGTTGTACACTTTTTTTGTAATGGGTAAAAAATGTTAAACTCGCGTCAGGACTCAGGACACGTGACCCTGATCGAAAATTCGTAAGACGGATGGAGAGTAGACAGCTGGCGCGGCGTAGGAGTATCCCCCTCTCTTTCTACGGCGCACACAACGTTAATATTCAAGTTTTCACTTCTGCCGGCACTCCCGGAGTGCAACCCGTCGTTTTTTTTTTATGTTTGTTACCTCAGTACGCCGTCATTTATAAACCGATTTGGAAAATTCTTCTTTTTTTGTTAAAACACGTAATGATTTACTGGAGACAAAATACTTCGCTTCAGGTTATACAGAAATATTTTTAATCACCATCCAAATATTTACAGGATATTCTACCCATGAATATGAACAACTTTCACTATGGGACCAACTTTGAAATCACGAAAAAATAATCAGCAAATTTTGGCCAAGCTGGTATTGAACTTTTGTATTAAACAGCAGATTTTTTTTCGTGATTTCAGAGTTGGTCCCATAGTGAAAGTTGTTCATATTCACGGGTAGAGCAACCTGTAAAAATTTGGATGGTGATGAAAAAATCTTCCTGTATGTTTGATGTTTTTGGTAAAATAATTTGGCATATAGGAAGGTTCTGAATGTTGAAGGTGTTTTTGGGTTTCAGGTTGAGACAGAAATGGGTCTTGGTACTCGTTTCATCACCGAGCAGATACATACATCACTACTTAGTGACTCGTCCAACAACCCCCACCCCCTGACTAATCCTGGTGTTGGCAGCCCTGCCTCTGTCAGCGCGATGTTCTCGACCCTCACTTACAACAAGGGAGCTGCTATCATCAGAATGACTGAGCATCTTCTTGGATCCGATGTTCATAGAGAAGGACTCAGGAATTATCTGAGAACCAAGTAAGGTTTCGGTTTCACTGAAATATTATAGCTAAGCTCAAGTGTTGTATAACATAGTAATATTTGCTGTGGCTATGGATAATATTTAAAACAAAATTATGATTTAAAACAGGATTATGACTTGGTAAAAATATTCGCAGGCATTTCGGTACCGCCCAACCCATTGATCTGTTCAATGCCCTGGACCTAGCCGGTCGATCAGCCGGTGCTTTCAATGCTTATGGAGACAACTTCAATTTCGTGGACTATTACAATAGCTGGACAGAACAGCCTGGACACCCCGTGCTTCAAGTAGAAATAAACCACAGCAATGGACAAATGACCATCTACCAGGTACGTTCTTCAATAGTAGTGCATATGTCGCAGGCAACTGGTTAAATTAGCCGTTTTGTTAAATGCCTAGCCTTTTAACTAAACGGCGGCCGTTCAACTAACGGCTTTTTTTTTTTTTTTTTTTTTTGTGGATGGGAAATCATCTAATGACTCCTCCCGCTCTGGGTGGAGCGGAAGAGAGTGTCAGACTCTTACTGACTAAAACCCACCCGTGTTCCTTCCTTAGCCCTTTATGTTCCGGGGCAGCGGTAACCCTTTCGGACGATCCCGCTACCCCGGCAGGCTTCGGCCCTGGCGGGCCCCTTCCTTATCAACTAACGGCTTGAATGATATTCGGTTGGAACTGTTACCAATCACGTGAGAGCCGAATTGGTTGCAGTAACTAAGCCAGGGCACCCTGACCAAATGGGTTAGGTTACGTTAGAACTGTGATCAACCGCGTGCGAGCAAAGAGAGCGAAGCGAGGCGAGCACTACTTCCAAAGATCAGGCGGTTAACTAAACGGCTAATTTAACCAGTTGCCTGCGACATATATATATATTTTTTAAATTAGATAATTTAGTCTCCTTGCGATCATAAATATTCTCAGTAAGTACTAATTTCAACTATTTCTTGCAGCGTCGTTTTAACATCAATACCGGCTTTTCATTCCAAAACACGAAATACATCATCCCCATCACCTTTACTTCTGCACCTTCCATCGATTTCGAGAATACGAAGCCGTCTCATGTCCTCACTGAGGCGGTGACCGTCATTGATCGCAATGCATATGGTGACCACTGGACTATCTTCAACGTTCAACAAACTGGTAAGTCATACTTTGTTGAATTTTTATCACGATTAAAATAATCACACTAATATTATAAAGGCGAAAGTTTGTGAGAGTGTGTGTGTGTTTATATGTTTGTTACTTCTTCACGCTCAAACGGCTAGACCAATTTTGATAAAATTTTGTATGAAGGTAGCTGATCTCCTGGATTAACAATAGGCTACTTTTTATCCCAATATTCCCACGGGATAGACACTTACGCGGGTGAAACCGCAGAACGCAGCTAGTAAGATCATAATTGTACAGGTGACTGGTAATTTGCTACCGTTACTTTAACACATGATTGTACTCATCATAACAAACAAATTTCCCAAAAAAAAAAAACGATTTTTTTCATTTACCAAGAGTATGACCCCAATAGAACCGCGCGCCGGTTCGTACGGTTGTAAAATGAATGAAAAAAAAAATAATGCATGGTAAAAGTGTAATAGTTTTGTTTGTAAAAAGAGGTTAGTAACTAAATTAAATTACAGCTGATGGTGTATTAATCTTGTAATCACTTGTATAAAATGTCAAACTTCATTAATAGATTTTCAACTTTATAAAGCATAAGGTTCAAAGTTGATTGGGAAAATTTGACAGTTGCTTGATGTGCTGGCGTCTATACAAGCGCTTGGTATATTAAAAAAAAACGCTTCTTTGGGAAGGCATGTGTTTAAGAGTATCGGTCACTAATTACCAGTCGCCCTAAATATTAGAAATTGAGAGTCGGACGAAAGCCGTCAAAGAATCAGATGTTGGTCGAGGCTTTATACATACATAATTATCTTTATAACTCGTATTTTTTTTTTGGATGGGAAATCATCTAATGACTCCTCCCGCTCTGGGTGGAGCGGAAGGGAGTGTCAGACTCTTACTGACTAAAACCCACCCGTGTTCCTTCCTTAGCCCTTTATGTTCCGGGGCAGCGGTAACCCTTTCGGACGATCCCGCTACCCCGGCAGGCTTCGGCCCTGGCGGGCCCCTTCCTTAGTGACATCTCTTTGAGGCGCGCGTGGAACACATACGCACCGTCCGGCACGGGCCTGGTCCTGATCGGACGGAGAGCTACCCATTACTCTCCGTCCGCAGGCCCGCGTTATAACTCGTATTAGAAGATGTTATTTTCATTGGTTACAGGTTTCTATAGAGTTAACTACGATGACTACACCTGGGACTTAATCATCAGGGCCCTACGAGGCAATGACAGGGCCTACATTCATGAATACAACCGAGCCCAGGTAAACAATTTCAAATAAGGTTGAGACGTTTTGATAGCTTTTGTTGTTTATAGCAGTTTGAGGGTATTTAAAAGTGTGTTCACAATATTATAAGCTTCAATTGTTATTGCTTTGCCATTTGATTTTGATCACAATAAAATCTATCACATCATTAATACAAAAAAAAAGCACTGGTTTACAAACAAAACGACTGTGGGGTCGGGGACCCCCGGCACTGAACGAACTTCAAAATGAAAATCCAAGATGGCGGCTGCGGTAACTTCAAAAAGAAGAGAAAAAAATTCGCGCCGCCCTCTTGGTTTTCATTTTGACCTCACTAACGGCTTCAGCACCCTCGAAAACCATGAAAACGACATACACAACGAAAAATTTGAAAAAAAAAAAAATCCGCCACCATCTTGGATTTTCATTTTGAACTCATTATTGGCTTCAGCATCCTCGAAAACCATGAAAACTTTCTGTCTCTTTCTATTATATATAATAAAATGTCACATGGAGTTGACATAACGCTTTTTTGTTACGTGAGGATTAATACTACCAATTTACTCCTACCGCTAGCTTCGTTAAAGAACTTCTTTCCAAAAACTTCATTTATATTAAACTTTTTCCAGATTGTCAACGATGTTTTCCAATTTGCTCGCTCCGGCATCATGAGCTATGAACGAGCCTTGAACATTCTCTCTTTCCTTGAGTTTGAGACTGAGTATACTCCGTGGGTTGCTGCCATAACCGGTTTCAACTGGCTCAGGGCCAGACTACAAGGAACTCAATACCTGACTCCGCTTAACGTTAGTAATTTGAACAAAATAAGATTATTTTATCAACGTTATTTTGTCCTGGTTTCACTAAGAGTTTGACGATGGGCTGAAATAACTTTGGAAGTTTTAGTCATTCGTTTTTTTTTTTAACTTCTCATTGGTGAATAGTTTTTTAAAACGTTTCTACTTCAACAGAATGTAATTATTCAATGGTCAACGTTTGTGATGAGCCAGCTCACTTATAGTCCTCGCCCGGTTGATACTTTCATGGATTCGTACCTGCGTTACCAATTGGCACCGGTGATGTGTAACGTCGGCGTCCAAGCCTGCCTCACTGCTGCCTACACACAGTTTGATCAACTGCGAACCAGTGGAGTAGAGTAAGTATAAGTAAACTAATCCTATTCAAGAAATTACCAAAAAAAAAAAAAAAAATAAGTACCTAAATAACATAAAGTAAACTTTTGCGTAATTACAAAGATGTAAGTAATTTAAAGAAGCGGTACCGGAAATCTGTCAAATAAATCATCAGTTTTTTTTGTTTTTTCCTGTTTAGATATCGATACCCATCACGTTTGTGGGGTTTCGCTAGCTAATTTATTTTGACCTTGTTTAGTACCAATTGAACATTATTATAACGCACAACAGTCCATACAATTTTGATGCATGCTTCATGCGTTCCTATGCTTGTCAACGCATTGTACCTATTTCTTTTCGGAAATAGTTTTCTTTTACACAGGATACAAAATAAACTTTTCTGGCACGAATTGTAAAATGTGTGGACTATTGAAGTCGTTGTTCAATCAAAATTCAAATTAAATAACAACATATCTACATACTTATCGTCGAATGATTAGTGATATTTAAAAAGAAACTGAACTTTATGTATAGGTAAGTGTAAAAGTTAATTTTCTAAATCACATAAATCTCGTTAAACAGGGTTCCAGTTGACAACCGCAACTGGGTATACTGCAATGCTCTACGAAGAGGCAACGCGGAAGACTTCAATTTCTTATGGGACAGGTTCCTGACAGAAAACGTCTACACAGAAAAGATCCTGCTCCTCCAAACTCTTGGCTGCACCAGACATGACGGTTCTCTTAGAACGTAAGTCCACGAAACGTCATTATTTTCTTGTCATAGTTTCCTTTAATTTAATCACTATGCGCACGAACCGTGCTAGATTATGAATGCGTGCAGAAAATACGGAGCCGTCGAAAAATCATGAATCGTTGTTCCCCTTTGAGCACCACGGTAAAATATTGATTGGTGCTCAAATGGGAATACCTTTGGTGCTCCATAGATAGGTGCTCTAAAAATAGGTGCTCAATCAGGAATATTCCATCGCATTTATTTATTTTTCGGTTTAAATGTGACCTGGTATTCGTCATTGACAAATCAATCTATATATAAATAAAACAAAGTCAGGTTTTTTACACCATTTATAACTCAAGAACGGCTGGACCGATTTTTCTGATTTTGGATTTGTTGGATTTGTCTCCGCCCTGAATAGCAGAATATCTGAAAAATTCACGAAAAAAAAAAGGTATTGAAGGTTGCCTTATTGGTCTAGCGGTTGCTGAGCATATGGTCCTGGGTTCGATTTCCAGGTCGGATAACGAAATTTCTGACGGAATAACCCGCCCGGTTGATGACTTGGCGAAATATGGGTGCACTATAAGTACACCTCTACTTAACACTTCAGGAATTATAGGCGTGAAGTTATGTTTATAATCTGACTCAGTTTGTCTTTCGTATCCTATACTTGGTTATTCGTTTTCAGGTTCATGGAGGCGATTATCCAGCCTAACAACATAATCCGTCGTCAAGACTACACCACCGCCTTTAATACTGCTGTTTCAGGCAATGAGGAAAATACCCAGAAGGCTTTCAGTTACATTCAGCAGAATCTGGCCGCTGTAACCCATGCGTAAGTACACTTTATAATTAAAAAAAAAGTAAAACGATGAAAACTTTATGAATACAAAAAAAAGTTGTCACTAGTGCCATTAAAAAATATGCATTTAGGTAAAATTTATGATTAGCTAGAGGGTACATTAGTAGAAGAAATAAAACAGTGGCACTCCGGGAGTGCCGACAGAAGTAAAAACAAAACACAAACAATACTTTACCATCACTCACTGACATATCGGATATACATAGGTATATATTTTGGGACGAAGGTAGTATATTGTTTGGGACAAACCAGGATTTTTTGGAAAGTGGGACAAAACTTCGGGACGAACGCAGAATAAATAAAGAGTACATCCCAAGGGCAGCCGAACACATCCGAAGCGGTGTCGGTTACGGTAACAGTGGCGCGAATTGAATGGTATTTTCCCATCTCAAAAAATGCCCAACGCCCCTAAAGAAGTTTTCACTTCAAAAAAATCCAAACTTGAGTCTTCTGTACCCGTGAATTTTTCTTAAAAAAAAATATCTTTTGTCACGTGGGATTAGTGTGATTTTCTATAAGTGTAAGAATTTTTTTAATTGATTAGTATTTCCAGAGATTACGTCTAAACATACAAACAACTTTATATATGGATTTATTAATGGATTATTTGTTTTCTAGGTTTGGATCCCCAGTGACACCATTGTCCTACGTCTCGTCTAGGCTGAGGAGCGAAGCTGAAGTTCTTACTGTAAGATACTTTACAAACAATCAATACCAATACCATCCAACAAACCAACAACCCACCAACCAACCAACCACCAACCCACCAACCAACTTACCACCAACCCACCAACCAACCAACCACCAACCCACCAACCAACTTACCACCAACCCACCAACCAACTTACCACCAACCCAACCAAACAACCAATACACCAATTTTTCGTCCTTAGTAAGCACAGCGACTGGGTTCGATTCTCAGTTAAGGCAAAGTGTTTACGAGATTTTTCACCAAGATTTTCTCAGGAATCTGGATTTGTGCTCAGTTAATGAGAACAGGCTCGCCCCATGTTACCTGGGATTTTGACGTTATTTGAAAAATGTGGGTATTCTGTTCACGTCTACCTATTCCTTCGGGATATATAGGCGTGATATAATGTTATATTATAGGGCTTTCAGCACCTAAAAGCAAGTTTTAGAAACGATAAAAGTATATGATCGACTACAGTAAACAAAATCAGAAAAATGTATGATATTCTTCAGAATATATGCTAGGTTGATAGTGTGTTGAAAACATAATACAACTAATTTGATATAATAGTAAAAAAATCATGAAAGTTCCTTTAAAAACTTTCATTTCACAATAAAAACCATACTAATATACATACAATCATTATGATTTTTTGTCAGATTATTCTACAAGCAACATACTAAAGCATTGTTTTAATTTTTTAGCCCAAACAATAGATTTTTTGTAAATAGATAATTGCTTCATATTTTGCAATAAATTACCAGCGTTATGTCATCGCGCTTCTCTTTCTTTTCTATGCAGTCCGACAAAGACCGTGCTTTAGATCATGTAGTCACCGGTTGTTTTCTTTGGAGACTTGCGTTATATTTTTAATGAAATCATATTTTCCTTTTTAACACAGTTCCAAGCATGGGCAAACGAAGCACGAGATCAATTAGGCGCATCCTACGCCTCCGTATACCAGAATGCCCAGGGCACTCTTGAGAGCATCAGATTTACCGCCACTATCGTTGGCGACTTGAACAATTATTTCGAGAACGGGTACCAGGAGCCTACCACTACCAGTACCGCGGCTCCCACGACGGCACCAACAACCGTTACTGCACCACCCTTGA
The DNA here is from genome assembly GCA_914767645.1 of Hydraecia micacea. Lineage (NCBI taxonomy): Eukaryota > Metazoa > Arthropoda > Insecta > Lepidoptera > Noctuidae > Hydraecia > Hydraecia micacea. Next base: position 3,172,916 of record OU611783.1, on the reverse strand, counting down.
CCGAACCAACTACTCCTGCAATCCCCGATTCAGCAGTCACCACTTTTGCGTCTCTCTTCATGTTAGTGCTTGCTGCTTTCGCTCACATTATTCTATGAGCACCAATCTCTAAAGCCTGATGTACACGTTGTGATTTAATTGCCCATGGCATGCCATAGGTTGAAGCAGGAATAAAAGTTGCACCGTCTAAACAGTGTTTAGACGAAGCAAGTCATTTGTTGCTTCAATTTTATTGTATGCCACAGGCAAGAAACTGGCATCGTGTAAATGGGGATTAACCTTAGGGATCAAGGGTTTTTTTTTGTATAATCCCGAACATAGACAATAAGTGAGTGAAATTTCGTTTTAAAAGTTGTTCGATTTGAAGTGCGAGAGAACTGCACTTTGTTGAAAGAAGTTACAATAAGAATGTTATATATACGTATTTGTGATGATTTTTTTTTTATAAATAATGTATTTAGCTTAGATAGGTAATCATTCGCCTGAATTGTAAATAGGCTGTTGTAAATTATTAAAATATATTTTTATAAATTGTTTGTGTATTTTATTTTTTTCTCGATAATTCCTCCAGCAGGAAAAAGGGAAACAAAGATAAGGATGTTTTTTTATGATTTTAGGATTATAGATTACCACTGTTATAATGATTATATTATATTACTGATTACTCCACTACACTTGTGATAAGATATTGTTTTCTGCTTTTATTCGGAAGATAAAAACATCAAAGTTAATTATTTTAAAAGTTTTTAACTAACAGGAAAGCACGTTAAGCCGTTGGTCCCGGCTGTCATTCGTGAATCTTTGACAGTCTTTACGGGTAGTCAGAAGCCCGAAAATCTGACAACCAGTCTTACCAAGGGGTATCGTATTACCCAGTAACTGGGTTATGGAGGTCAGATAGGTAGTCGCTCCATGTAAAATTCTGGTATTCAACTGCATCCGGTTAGACTGGAAGCCAACCCCAACATAGTTGGGAAAAGGCTAGGCAACTTTTTATTAGGTTATACTATAATTGGTTATATAGGCCCTCAAAAGTTTCTTCAACATCTTGTTGTAATGCGTGTAAAGTTAATTATAAACTTATAATACTGCGCTGCCGCGGTGATCACGTGGTTGCAACTATTATCAGCTTATAAGGTTCCCACTGCTGGGACACAGGCCTCCTCTCTGTGAGACGGAATTGGCCGTAATCCACCACGCTGGCCCAGTGCGGGTTGATAGATGTAATATGTCTTGGATTTTTTGGTTCTAGGACATGCCGGTTTCCTCACGATGTTTTCCTTCACCATTTTCGTGGTTGCATGTATCTGGTCTCTCATCTGTCCGTCTCGTTATGTCTCGTCACGTTACGAGATCTGTAATATTGATAAAGATCATTTTGATTTTTTGTCATTGGTTGATATAATGGTATTGTACCTACAACATACCCACCCATCGTCTGCGATTCTTGGTCGAGAAAATAATTATAATATAAAAGGGTAAACAGCATTTTTGGTGGGCATAAAAGCAAGTGCATAATAGTTTTATAGCCGCATCGGGTCGCAGTACAAAAAAGCGAGATGCGGCCGGCTCGCCGCATGTAGTGTGCGATGGTTCATAGAAAATTTACGAAAGTGATCTAGAGGGATTCTTGTAATGTAGCGCGGCCTGGTACGAATTTTGGTATTCGAGTGGCTTGTTTCGATTCAGCTGAGGGTATTTTTTATAAAGGTAAACACTAACGTGGGCTGGCCACGTTTATCGAAGGTGGAGCAGACGAGTCTTGGAGTGGACACCGCGTACGTAGTGTGGATTGAAGAAAAATCTAAAGAGTCTCTTAGTTAATAAATGTTACTATAACCTGACAACTACTTAAATAATAATTTTTCCAAACTCAGACCTCACAATGACATTAAGTAATATAACAATAATTTAGTATGTATATTTTTAATTAATCTGTTAATGTATTATGACTTAATAAATAATTACTTAATCTGTAATAATATAACTTTAAGAAGGACATTCCATTAATTTAATATCTTAAAATATTTTTGACTAATTTTATACATTTCAATGTAAACCTTGATCTTGATTTTGACAAACCATGATTGTATGATATTTTGCATGCCTTACGGTAGAATCACTTGAAACATGTATATTTAATAACACCATTGTAACAGTGTTTACTGCAAAAATAAATAATTTGGTTTGATTGATTTGATGCCCCCCAGCGAAATGGACGGACCACCTAAAGAAGTTAGCTGGGACCCAATTTGATCATGTCTGCCGTATCTATTTCTTTTGTTTCTGTGTGAGTTTCTGGAGTGGGGAAAATGTGGCGACACTTGAACTTGAACAAATATGCAGTGAAGGCATATCTCTCGGATATCTATGGCTGGGACATACTTGGATGCGGAGGACAGGGTGTGGTGGCGCAGCGTGGGAGAGCCTTATGTTCAGCAGTGGAATGCAATAGGCTAAGTTGATAAGCACTAAAATACCAACAAAAAAGAACATTTTATTTCGGTTGTTTAACGAATAGCGTGTCTCCTCCGATAATATATTTTTGAAAACTCTTTAATGACTTCGGCAGGTGTTGGCCGAAAGGATATATTCAAGCTCAATGCATTTAAACTATAAATGCTACTTTGTATGGTCGTTCGTTCAGAAAGATGAAGCTGTTGCCCATTCCAAAGCGTAGCAGGTTCCTGGGGAGAAGAACGGACAAGAAACTCCATGGATATTCTTGTAATTTCATGTATAATATTTGTCTACCTCAGCAATGGAAGCCCGAGGCTAGCGACGCTAGGTAAGCACTTGAAGTGACTCTGATGCTGTTTGGGGGTGACCTTGCCTCTTGTCTTTCCAAAGCGACAACATCATGCATACAGCATAATTTTCGTGCGAAGTAAAGACAAGTATTAAAACAAAATCGCGGGCTGAAGCTTATATTATAATGTCATAAACCACACTTACCGATAAAATTCGTAAAAACATTAATAGGCATCGAATCCGTTTCTGTTTTTTCGAAACATATAGGTATACACAACCTTCGCTATCTAAATAATTATTATCAAATGATTAAGTGAATTTATTGTAATTTTTGGATAAAATACACCAGTTTATAGAAAGATAAATTAGAACTAGCGAAGGTTATTCCTGTTTCGAACCAGCTCGACAATGGTATGTTTTTTTTAAATGTATTATCAAATAAATAAAACAAAATAAATATTGCTTAACAGTGACATATTCTATAATAGGAAAACATAGGAAACATTTTACTTAGATTTAATCGTTTTGATAAAGGTGTTTTCGGTTCCATATTTGTTGAAAAGCGACAAAACTTCGCCGACGTTTGCACGGACGTAAAAATATCGCGTCGGGATTTTTTTGCGCACTGGATTTTCAACGCACGCACAGCTCCCAGAGTTGAAATTCCAACAGTGTGTTTTATTGACGCGCTGGGAAAAAAATGCTTCTACATTATACAAAACTATCAACAGAGCGCATGTTGATAGGTTTGTATTATTTAGAAGCATTTTTTCAATTTTGTTTATTATGATTTTTTTATGTTGACTTTAAAGAGCATGGCAGTTGAGAAGGCCATGCTCACTTAAATGTCTCACTGATGGTGGTGCGTGTATTGAATAATTCGGTTCCCTACAAAATAGTTGAGCTGGATGGTGCTGATCCACGCGTCATGTTCGTGAACGGGTGCCGTTCGGTTGAGACTGGTCATCTCTTAACTGCCAAGGCTTATTTTTAATCTTATATTTTGAATTGTTTCTTCATTTCTGTTTTTTTTTACATTATTCTAACTTTCAGTTTATCTACTTAAGTCAAAACTTTTATTTTTGTCTGGAACTCTCGGATTTCTAAATTCGTAGTTTTACCTAAGCCGAGTTCTTCTTAATATAAATTTTTCCATTTATCTAGGCGAGTCGCTGGTTAAACCTCCTTCTGGGGGTAGCCCTACTGCAGGGCGCTTTATCCTTTGGTCCCATCGACGAGACGGACGAAGAATGGATCGAATACAGGAACTTGATGAGGAATGCCGCTTACCGGCTGTCTACAAACACAATCCCGACCCACTACGAAGTTCACCTGACACCATACCTGGCGACTGGCGAAAATCAATTTACGTTCGACGGTGAAGTGACCATCACGATTGAACCACGAGTAGCCAACTTGAACCAAATTGTACTTCACTGCAATGATTTAACCATAAACACTGTGTACGTCGCGTCTGCCGCTGCTATTAATACTGACATAGCTACAGCAGGTCAGAACTTCATATGCGATGAATTCAGCACTTTCCGTATTAATACTACCCCAATGTTGATACAGAACCAACAATATATCGTCAGAATTACGTTTAGAGGCAATCTGCAAACAAACATGAGAGGTTTTTACAGGAGTTGGTATGTTGACGGCACCGGTACAAGAAGGTAAGCGGCCAATATTTTTACTTCAAATATATTTCATTACTATTACATGTACTGTACAGGGCCTAAAACATTGCTACTTACTATAAACGCATGCTAAGGTGTAAAAATATGAGATAAACTCATTTCGATGTAAAATTTTCGGTAGCTGTAGGCTGCTTCTTCAACATTAAATTAAACGACTCTCAAGAGACAGTTGATCATACATATTATTTGTATAAATTTATAGAAAGGAAAAGTTTAATGAATTTGCTGTCGAATTATATAAGATAAAGAAGCTTTAATCAGCTTATCTCTTAAAAAATGTGTTCTTCTTTTAACAGACTTCTTAGAGATAAATAAAGATAAGATAAGATACGACATTTATTTGTAGGAACATGAGTATACATACAAGGCATGCAGGTATGTTCATAAACAAAAAAGATCCGTCATGTTCGACATTTGTGGCATACAAATATAACAGGTTGATCAACAGATTTAGGTAGGTCATTTATATACAATATGAATTGTGGAGGGCCCAACACACTGCCTTGAGGAACTCCACATTTAATTACAAGTTCATGTGATTGGAATATTTCTTCACGTTTCGTTTTTATATTTATTGAGGATATTTCTGTGAGTTGCTTTCTGTTGTCTAAATATGATTTAAATAGTTTTAGAATGTTGCCCCTAACACCGTATGCCTCCATTTTATCCAAGAGAAATTCATGCCTAACGTAATCGAACGCTTGGGTTATGTCACAGAATATTGTGCAAACAGCGGGGCAATTGCGTAACACATTATCAATCGGAATCGATTTAATTTTGACAGTTCAACAACATTCATTGCGTTATTTACGCGATGAGCAGTAACATTTTTCGAACTTATGAAGCAATGGATTAGCAATTTGCTTCAAAATGATTCAGATTCCGATTGATAGTGTGTTACGCAATTAGGGTGCAGGGTTGGTCTTATCAACATTTAGCATAACAAAAAATCATAAAATGCCATACTAATTAATAATAGTTTGATTTTCTTTAAACCCTTTTTGCTCTTTCACTAATAGATTCATTTTTTTCCAAATAATTGCTTAATTCTTTGTATATAAATTTTTCATAAATTTTGGAGATAAGACTTATAATCGAGATCGGTCTGAAATTTTCTATGTTATCTTTATTTCTCTTTTTAAACATTGGTTTAACTATAGATTTTTTTAAAGGATCTGGAAAGATGCCCGTGATTATGGTCAATTAATGAGATGACAGATGCATACATATTTCTGCAGAATTTTAATTAACATGTAAACATTTGTTTAGGTGGATGGCTACCACCCAGTTCCACCCCGGTCATGCTCGGGAAGCCTTCCCGTGCTACGACGAACCTCAATTCAAGGCCACCTTCGATATATCTATAACCAGAGACATTGAAGGTTTCAGCCCCACCATATCAAACATGCCGATCAAAAGCTCCGAAAACATGTAAGCATTAGCAACTACACTTAATCGTAGTCATTATTAAAAGCAGTATAAAATACCTACTTCTTTATTGCCTTGGCAAATGAGAACTTTCGTCTTCAATTCACAAGTGAAACAACCGAAAATCATTTCAGAAACGGAAAAATAAGGGAGAATTTCCATACAACACCTATTACTTCTACGTACTTGCTGGCTTTCATCGTGTCCGGCTACATACAAGTAGCTACAAACAACAATAACTTAAGACCTTTCCACATTTACGCTCGAGAGAATATTGGCAATTCCGGAGCATACTCCTTGGCTATTGGTGTGCCTCTTCTAGATGTTATGGAGCGGTACACCAATATCCCTTACTACGCAATGGCTGAAAATATGAACATGAAAAAAGCTGCTATCCCAGATTTCACAGCCGGTGCTATGGAAAACTGGGGGCTGTTGACCTACAGGTAAAATGAATACCAACTATATAATTATATTTCTGCCAAAGAAAACTTGATTAACTAATAATGATAATTCCCATGCTGACATTTCCATTTTATTATTGTCCGCAGGGAGGCTCTCATTCTCTACGACCCTGAAAATACCAACAATTTCTACAAACAACGTATAGCCAATATTATTTCTCACGAAATTGCTCACATGTGGTTCGGAAACCTCGTCACTTGTGCCTGGTGGGATAACCTCTGGCTAAATGAAGGATTCGCCAGATTCTACGAGTACTACTTGACTGATATAGTAAGATGTATACTAGGGTTAAATTCCGACCTTAGAAGGATACGGAACCTTTATTTGTATTTCATTAGGAAAAAATGTTCAAAGACCCCAGAAAGATTTTTTATTACCTTTTCCCATGGTAATAATTAAAAATAATTAAATTTAACCTTCCGTTTTGCTTCAAAAAAATTATCTGTTGATTGTAAGGATTCCAAGTCTTGCTTGTCCTTTTTTTGTAATACGAAAACTTCATGCATTTTCTATGAACAATTTGTGTCTGTACCCGTATTTGTTTATTGTATTTTGTTTTTGTTTTGTAATATTTATGGTGTACATAATAAAAATATTCTATTCTATCTACGTAAAATAAGAGGTGCTTGAATGCATAGGATAATCATTTTTCTTTCTTTCTAAAACAGTATTTTCTTTTTTTTTATATTTCAATTTTTAATATCTCAAATCTTATCTGATCGCCAGGTTTCACCAGAGATGGGCTTTCCTACTCGTTTCATCACCGAGCAGGTGCAACTAGCCTTGCTCTCAGACGCCACTACCTCTGCTCATCCACTCACTGACCCCAGCGTGGTGGACCCACAAGGAGTATTTGCTCACTTTTCACAAATCACGTACGGGAAAGGATCCAGCATCCTAAGAATGACACAGCACTTGCTCGGCAACGACACTTATGTGAAGGGCCTTAGGAGCTATTTGGAAACAAAGTAATAATAATAATTATATACATTTACTGATATTTTTATTCTTTGAGCGAACTTTTATCGATTGCTTTGAGATTCTAAACATATCCATAGGCTTTCTAATTTTAAACTTTTGCTTCAATGGAACTTTTACTTTAGTTTCAAACTTTTATATATTTTTTTATTTCCTCAGCCAATTTTCTACCGCTGAGCCTTCAGATTTGTTCCGTGCTTTGGACGCTGCTGCCACAGAAGACGGCGCTCTGGTTCTATATGGTGGTATCACCATCGACCAGTACTTTCGTTCCTGGTCCGAGAAACCAGGACATCCTCTGTTGATTGTCACCGTAAATCACGAAACTGGAATCATGACTGTTCAACAAGTAGGTTTTACTTTTACTCGTTAACTTTATGCAACGAACGAGTTCACAGGCGGACTTTGTTGCCTTACGCACATTACCACAGATCACCATCGGAACTACTCAATGATAAATATTTCACGGGTTGCGATTCGATTACTTTAATATCCAAAGACACCAACTTCCGAAATGAAAGTTATTTTTCACTTTGTAGTGTTTTTTTTGGAAGTCGGTTTTTTTTTTGTTAAAAAGTGTTTGTGTTGATTTTCGATCTATTGGGTTTCTAGAATTGTATTGGTTTTATTTATAAACTGCTTACAAAATAAATTTTACTTTTAGTCCCGTTTCTTCCGTGATGATGATGATCAGCCTGTGAGCAATGATTTATGGGACATTCCCATTACTTGGACTAGTGCCGAAGCTTCTGACTTCGAGAACCTTAAGCCTTCTGAGATCATGAGAACTGCACAAATAACAATCCAGAGAGGACACGCTGGAAGGCAGTTATGGGTTATTTTCAACAAGCAACAGTCTGGTAATTTATTTTTGTACCTATCTAAGCAGTATTCATTCTTATTTTTGACCAAATGAAAACTTACTCAATGATTTTAAAGTTCTGTTTTTATACTGGTATTTTTTTTAGGTTTCTACAGGGTGACTTATGATGATATCACTTGGGCTCTTATCACTCAGGCTCTTAGGGGTAGTGACAGGGAGATAATACACGAACTCAATCGCGCGCAGGTACGTTAATTTAAAAAAAATCCAATTATTCCTCGTAAAATATATTTTGGCATTGAAAAATTCAGCTCTAATTATAGAAAATTTATCATTTGCAGCCCGGAGTGGCTATTATAATATTAAGGATATGATGGGATATTAATCTTTAGGAGTGACCGAAGGGCCCCGACGGACATGTGTTCACGATGCGACGTGGACTATAAACTTTCGTTATGTGTTTTAAATTGATACGGGCTTATAGATATTATTTTGTTTTGTTTCTAGATCGTCGATGACGTATTCTTGCTAGCCAGATCTAACAGTATGACCTATACCCGAGCCTTTAACATCCTCTCCTTCCTGAGATTCGAAGACCAGTACGCTCCTTGGCTTGCTGCCATAACTGGATTCAACTACGTTCTTAGAAGATTGGCTCACGACAGTTTAGCTCTAAGCAGACTGAGGGTAAACTCAATTTATTTGTGACGTAGAAAAGTACAAGCTTCTAATTCGATTTTAAAATGTGATATGTTATCATTGATATTTTATGAATTGATGAATATAAATGTATTTAAAAATCTATTTTTAGACTGAAATCGTTGACTTGAGTACTGCGGTTGTTGCCCGCCTGGGTTACAACGAGCCAGAAAATGGCGGTACTTTCATGGATGATCTCCTGCGCATGCATGTAATGACTTTCCTCTGCAACGTTGGACACCAGGGTTGCATCAATGTGGCCAGAACAAGCTTCCAGACTTGGAGGAATGGTGGACGGTAAGCGCAACAGGTTTTCTACACAAGAAACGGAAAAAACACTTACAGACCACGACGAAAGCCAATTATTAATTCAAGTTCACTTTTTAACGTCTTAATTATTGAGCCAAATAGGGATTATTAAAAGAATTCTTAGCTATTTTATGAAATGCTGAAATACAATGTTTCGAAAAAAAATGTTTAAAATAAAGATTAAGTGTAAAAGTAGCAGTGGTAATCGATTTTTGTCGCTGACCGTAGCTAAAAATAATAACGTACTTGCTGATACGTCATATCTTGAAACCTAACATACTCTGTTTCTTTTACAATAGCATTCCACCTAACATGCGTCCGTGGGTATATTGCAATGGTCTCCGCTACGGATCTTCTCAAGATTTCGACTTCTTCTGGAACCGATACCTCGGAACAAACTTGGCTAACGAGCAGGTCGTGATGATTACAGCGGCAGGCTGCACTCAAGACCAGCCTAGCTTGAACAGATTCCTCGCTAGTATTGTTTCTGGATCTAACGATAACACTAATGTTAGAGCTCAAGACTATAGCACCGCTATTAATTCAGCTGTCACTAGCAACGAATACAACACTATGAGGGCCTTCCAGTGGCTGCAGGGTAATCTCCAGAGAGTCATTGCAACGTAAGTAAAATGCTGTGTTACTACTTCTTAATTTTCTTTAAAAAAAACTGTGCTTCAAGTTTCGTGCATAATAAAGCATATTCTAACATTGACATTTTGATCGTCATTATAATTATTTAATATTACAATATGCTTATTGATTGCAATTATTTTGAATTACAGACCCGACGTTCTCAACACCATGCTGAACTCGATCACAAACCGTCTATTGACAGACGCAGACATCACTGCGGTAATTTTTGTGCTACTATATGTGGATTTTTAAATACATGTCCTATTCACAATTTGGATTTTAGGTTGAACTATAAATATCTCCTCAACATTTTTTCAAGACCTACGTTTTACAATATCTGGAATTTTTTATTAACTCTCCTTAATTTCTAGATGGAAGTTTGGCTGACTGAAAACGAAGCAACCATCGGTGCTTCAGCCGTCACTGCCGCTAAAACTGGTATCGAGAATTCTGGTCGTAATCTCAGGTTCTATCGAAAAAGGGTGGACGAATTCAATAAGTACTTCGATGAGGGATTCGATGATATATTAAATCCTACTACTACAACACCTGCACCTGCAACTACAATAACCACACCAACAACAGAGCCTACAACCACGCCACCAGTGTCTGATACAACCACAACAACAGCTGCTCTTACGACAACACCAGAGACCACTGCTTCTACTACAGAAGCACCTACTACGACATCAACGGCTGATACGACAACAGCCGAGCCAACAACAACCCCAGTACCTGATTCAGCGAACATTGCTATGCTCAGCGTCGTCACTTTAATAGTGACACTTGTCATTAATATGGCCTAATTTTATATATTTTTAAATAATATGAGTAATATTGTGTATTTTTGTAAAAATATGTGTTAATTAAAGGTAATATTTTTATATATAATTTTTAAACTTCTTCATGATAGGGTAAAAATATTAAAAAGTCAGTGTTTCGCAAATTATTTGAAACTTACCGAAGCGTCTATTAATAATAACCCGAAACAATTTTGGACTTTTGTTAAAAAACGTCATAATATAAATGCAAACCCGAGCATGTTCAATTTTAACAACGAAACACTGCATTCCGGGGAATCAATATGTGAGGCATTTTCAACTTATTTTTACTCCAAATTTTTAGACCAACCAACCTTATTCATGGAGGTAGCCCAAATTTCTGTTCCTCTTCTCTTATTGAATCCTTAAACCTGTCGTCCAATATCAGTCGTATCACGGTGAACATTGAAGACATAGACAACTTGCTTCGCAAATTAGATACATCGAAAGCGCCAGGCCCGGATAATATCTCATCCAAGCTTCTCGGACGTTGCGCTGCATCTATTGCACTTCCTATTTCAATTCTATTAAAAAAAATTATGCTTGTGCTTTAGATGCTTGTGTTGTCCCCAAACTTTGTAAATCAGCATTTATAACGCCTGTAGATATGAAAGGAGTCAAAACAGACATGGCTTATTATAGAGCGATATCAAAATTGTGTATCATTGTCAAGGTTCTCGAAATGATTATTTATAACCACGTCTATTTTGCTTTGGAACAATTGTTTAGTCAACTTGGCTTTCATAAAGGTAGATCTACTGTCACCAATCTTATTTTGCTTAATAACTACCGACGCAATGGACCACGGTAAACAAGTCGATGTTGTCTACACAGACTATAGTAAGTGTTTCGACCGAGTCGACCACGTCATCCTATTACGGAAGTTAGAGGATATCGGTACATGAGGGGACTTACTCAGATGGTTTTCCTCTTACATAGAAAACAGGTCGCAAGCTGTGGTACTTAATAATTATATATGTAGCTGGGTTTTAGTCCCCAGCGGAGTCCCCCAAGGTTCGTTGCTCGGTCCGTTATTATTTACCATCTATGTAAACTACATCGACTCCTATCTGACCTCATCCAAATTATTGTGATTCGCCGACGATATGAAAATTTATACTACCATATACCATCGGCTGCGGACATGACAGCATTTCAAACTGACAGTGTCTTGAAGTAGGTGACGCTATGTAACCACTTGAAGTGGCTCTGATGCTGTTTGGGGGTGACCTTGCCTGACTCTCCAAAGCGATAACGTCATGTATACAGTATAATTTGCGTACGAAATAAAGAAAAGTATTAAAAAAATAACTAGCTTCTGCCCGCGACTTCGTCCGCGTGAAATTTCTTGTTCCCCCGACCCACTCCGTCGCCTCGCATCGCTTGTCCCCGGTATTACGTATTTCGTTTTCGCTTAGCGTTCTTTCTGACTTTTTTACTTTTTGCTCGGCTCCTAAAGGTTCTAGCGTGATGTTAAAAACAGGCAGGTTTTATAAGCCTTCTTTAATTAAGAATTGGGCTATCTAATGTTAAAATATTTTTTCAAATCCGACCTGTAGTTCCAGAGATTATCATTTTCAAACAAACAAACTCTTCAGCGTTATTATTAGTTTAGATTTCGTCAATTCGACCCCATGAAAATCAGTGACTAAACATCGGTAAAATATATTTTTTTCGGTTTATCTGTGACACATTTTAGTATCACAAATATGATAATTACGATGATGTATTTTTTAATCTACTTTAAAAAGAAGGATGTTATGCATTCGAGTTTTTTTTGTAGTGTACAGACGCCAGCACATCAAGCTACCCGAAACTGTCAAAATTCCCCAATCAACTTTAAACCTTATGCTTCAGCGATAGAGTTGAAAATCTATTGAAGAAATTTGACAGATTGTAGTAGCTTGATGTGCTGGCGTCTGTACAATAAAGAGTATCTTATCTTCAACATACAATTGGATCTATATCTACCTACACGATCAATAAGTACGACACTGTAATAACGAATGTGTGTTTGTTGCGATTTCAATGAACGAAGTTGCTGTAGCTTACGTCCGATTAAGAGAGAAAAAAGGAATGACAATGTCCTAAAGATTTTATTGTGATGTACTTTTACATCCACTTCACCTGTAATACCCGAAGAGTTAGGAACAGTCGTACTTGTAGTAACATCCATATTTCATTACTTACGTAAAACGACGACGACGACGACGACGATTGTGTTAAACTAATTTTTTATACTTATGTTTGTTATTGCATCTGTTTGTTTCCCAAATAAAATAAAATAAAATAAATAAAATAATTTTTTTGAATTTGATAGCCCAATTCTTGAGAAAGGCCGTAAGCTATTCAACATCACACTATGACCCATAAGAGCCGAACACATAGAGAAAAACTCAATAAGATCGCTGAGCGAAAACGAAGTTACAGCGCGGGCAGGTGACCGGGCGCCGGAGGACGCGGAACGATCTCCGGCCGCATTAAGGTGAGGCCTGCAGGCAACGGACTTGGGGAGTTTGTTGCCTGAACAGTGAAAGGCCCGAGACGGTGGCGCGCCTCTCTCTAGAGGAATAGTGGCCGTTTGCGGCCGCTGAGGCTGACGGGGTCCGCATGGATTCATGCGGGCCAACATCTGGCCGGGGGAGCGTGACGAAATGCGCAAGCACTCCAGCACCCCGGCTAAAGGTAGCAGCAGGACAACGTGTGGTTTTAGTCAGTAAAAAAAAAAAAAAGGTGATGCGATGCGACGGGGTGGGGTCGGGGGAACAAGTCACGCGGACGAAATCGCGGGCTGAAGCTATGTATAATATAATATCACAAACAGCACTTACCGATAATATTCGTAAAAACATTATCAAATGATTAAGTGAATTGTAATTTTTGGATAAGATACCAGTTTATATAGAGAAAGATAAATTAGTATTAGCGAAGTTATTCCTGTTTCGAACCAGCTCGACAATGGTATGTTTTTTTTTAAATGTATTATCAAATAAATAAAACAAAATCAATATTTAAATATTGATTAATAGTGACATAATAATAATTCTAAAAGATTTTTTCTGTAATAGGAAATTTACATAGGAATATAATTATTATAGTTAGATATAATTGTTACGCAATCGCTTTGATAATAGTGTTTTCGGTTCCATTTTTGTTGAAAAGCGACAAAACTTCGCCGACGTTCGCACAAACCTAGAAATATCGCGGCGGGATTTTTTCGCGCACTGGATTTTCAACGCACTGCTTAGCGCCGAGAATTGAAAATTCAACAGTGTGTTTTATTGACGCGCTGGGATGCGCTCTGTTGAATTCTCAATGCTCAACTTAACACCGAGAGTTGAAATTCCAGTGCGGCATACAATCCCGCCGCGATATTTTTATTTCCGTGCAATCTCCGCCTTAAAACATTGTTTTAAAGAAGAAATTGTGTGTAGACCTCTCTTTCCCTTTGTGTTATTGACTGAACTTAGGGCGTGGCTACACAATGTGTTGTTTAGTAGGTAGGTATAGAACTACAGCTTCGTTGGTCTAGTGGTCGCAAGCGCTACTATTAAGCATGAGGTCCTAGGTTCGATTCCCAGGTGGGACAAACTGTTATTGGATTGTTCCATCAGGAATTTCTCAGTAGCAACCCGGTGTCTGGATTTGTGCCTGGTTGATGGCAATAGGCTCGCCCCCTGTTACATGGGACTTAAACCATAACTGGCGAAATGTTGGTATACTATAAGTACCTATTCCTCTGTCAAACCCTTCAGGCTTACAGGCCTCATGGTAGAACTAAAAAATATTATGGCATATTTTGCCAACGGAATAGTTGCCTAGAACTAAATAATTTTAAGGTGTAAGTTTCTATACTGAGTTAGGCCTCTCGCACATTTAGTGGCCAGTTTCATAACAATTATTGTACCTAAGTGCGCAAATTATGCAGCCAACGTGCAGCGCGCAAAGAAAGAAAGAAATAGTATTTATTGGGACTCGCACAGGAAGAACACAGGATATATTAAAACACAAATATAGAATAGGAATAGAAACTAAAATAAAAAAACAAAGTCCTGTAGGTTTTCTATTAGGACGCCTAAGTCTCGGGAGATCTAAACCTATCAAGTATATAATTTACCTTTCCATTTTTTTTCTGCTGTGAATAAATTACAAAACAGTTCAAAACTACTAAGCTTGAAAAAAAAAACAAAATAAATTCTTTCGCCTTCTTTTTATATAGGGTGACTGGTAATTAGTGACCGATACTTAAATAAGTGATTGTACTCATGATAACAAACAACTTTTACTATGGGACCACACCTGAAATTGCGAAAAAAAATCTGCTGTTTAGTCGTTTATGTTCGCCTAACTGGTCAAAATGTACTGAACAGCAGATTTTTTTTTTCACGATTTCAGGTTTGGTCCCATAGTAAAAGTTGTTTGTTATCATGAATACAATCACGTGTTTAGGTATCGGTCACTAATTACCAGTCACCCTATATAATATAACGAAGGCAATTGGATTTCTTTTCGTTATCAGAATGGTCGGATATGAAGGGTAATCGAAATAAAACGTCAATTAATGCAAGTTCACTGATAACAAAAATATCACTTGATTAGGCAGATGCTATCAGATTACAATATGGAGACGCGGTGAATTTGATATAGGATGGCAAGAAAACTTTTCGTAAGCGCGTCTGGAGTTCTGGACACATAAGGAAGCTCCGTGAGTTCTAACGTTTAACATTAACGTTCACAAACCTCAAAAATATCAACTGACAAGTCAGCCGTCAAACCAGAGTTGCCACTTCCTATATTGACCCCACCCAAGTGTACTACGTGACGTTTTCATTTAGTAATAATTAGATGACGTTATTAATATATAGATAGAGAGCAGTGCTGGCCCAGTAGTAAAGGCCGCGACTTACGAGTTGTAGGTCGTAAGTTCGAACCCAGACAGGCGCTTTACTTTATGTAAATTATTTAATCACCACTGCTCTCAAAACGGTGAAGAAAAACATCGTGAGGAAACCGGCATGTCCTAGAACCAAAAATTTTAAAAATATATAAAATCTACCAACCCGCACTGGACCCGCGTGGTGGATTACGGCCCACTCCCTCTCACAGAGAGGAGGCCTGTGTCCCAGCAGTGGGAACATTATAGGCTGATTATGTTATGTATGTATGTTACTAATATAATAAAAAATAAAGACGAATCAGTGTTGACGTTACAATCTAAAGGCATAGACGCCAGCACACCAAGCTACCCGAAATTGACAAATTTTCCCAATCAACCTTGAACCTTATACCTACTGTAGTGATAACGTTGAAAATATATTAAAGAAATTTGACAGATTGTAGTAGCTTGATGTGCTGGCGCCTGTAGGTACATATTATTAGATATTATTGTAAGTCTGTTAGCGTATATATTGTGTTAATGTTATCTTGTTTGAAAATAAAAGAAATATAGAAAGTGGCTATCCTAGTTTATACGCGATCGTCACGATCATTTGTTCGGAAAATTCGAACGCGCCATCTGTAAGTGGGAAGTCTACAGCACCAGGCAGCACCTAAAAAAAGTTTGATGAACATACATTCTAATAGTATAAACATAAAAGAAGAAATAACAACTTGCAGTTTATCTACTTAAGTCAAATCTTTTATTTTTGTCTGGAACTCTCGGATGTCTAAATTCTTAACATATTTTTCCATTTTTCTAGGCGAGTCGCTGGTTAAACCTCCTTCTGGGGGTAGCCCTACTGCAGGGCGCTTTATCCTTTGGTCCCATCGACGAGACGGACGAAGAATGGATCGAATACAGGAACTTGATGAGGAATGCCGCTTACCGGCTGTCTACAAACACAATCCCGACCCACTACGAAGTTCACCTGACACCATACCTGGCGACTGGCGAAAATCAATTTACGTTTGACGGTGAAGTGACCATCACGATTGTACCACAAGTAGCCGACTTGAACCAAATTGTACTTCACTGCAATGATTTAACCATAAACACTGTGTACGTCGCGTCTGCCGCTGCTATTAATACTGACATAGCTACAGCAGGTCAGAACTTCATATGCGATGAATTCAGCACTTTCCGTATTAATACTACCCCAATGTTGATACAGAACCAACAATATATCGTCAGAATTACGTTTAGAGGCAATCTGCAAACAAACATGAGAGGTTTTTACAGGAGTTGGTATGTTGACGGCACCGGTACAAGAAGGTAAGCGGCCAATATTTTTACTTCAAATATATTTCATTACTATTACATGTACTGTACAGGGCCTAAAACATTGCTACTTACTATAAACGCATGCTAAGGTGTAAAAATATGAGAATAACTCAGTCGATGTACGATTTTCGGTAGCTGTAGGCTGAACTAGCTTCATTTTATGTTTGACTGACCGACTTCTTGACAATTCAAAAGTGCCTGTAAATGGTTTAATTGAAATAAATGCTTTGAGTTTGAGATTCTTTAACATAAAAAAATTAAACGGCTCTCGGCGGAGATTTAAGTACTCGTATTTATTTGGCTTGAAAATTTAAAAAATAATAAACAAGTAAATTAAATAATTTGATCTGATTGAGATCAAGTTATTTCATTTATTTGTTTATCTACACAGGTAAATCTCGCGACAAGCTTTTATATCATATAAATTGTGTACTTAATGACGTTATAAGTGGATAGTAAAAGTTTTAAAGGAAAAGTTTATTTTATTCTTTTTAGCGCAGTTAACTAAAAGCTTGTTTTTAAAAAAGTATTTTACTTTTAATTTATTTTTTACTTTTTAGTTATCGCTGGACAGGTTTTTTTTTGAGTTTAGCTCGCATTCGTATTCTCAGCAAGTCCTTTACTTTGATACCCATATTGTAGGAAAGCATAAAAAACTTAGTCCGCCATCTTTAGAAGTCCGCCATATTAGATTAAGAGTGCCGTCACTTTATTTTTCTAGTTATTCTCAACAAGCCCTTTCATTTGATACCCATTTGTAGGAGTACATTAAAAATAACTAGTCCGCCATCTTGGGTTTTCCGCCATGTTGGATTTGGAATGACGTCACTTTGTTTTTCGAGTTATTCTCAGCAAGTCCTTTCATTTGATATCCATATTGTAGGAGTGCATTAAAAATAACTAGTCCGCCGTCTTGGGTTTTCTGCCATATTGGATTTAGAATGACGTCACACAGATAACCATACATTGTCATCCAAACTAGACGTGTATAAAAAAATTCAGCTCAATCGGTTGAAGATATCTGCTTCAAAATTGAGTTGCAAGAGTCTACCCGAACAAACGAGAAATAAAAGCTTATAAAAATGTTTTCTTCTTTTAACAGACTTCTTAGAGTTAAGCGAAAATTAACATGTAAATATTTTGTTTAGGTGGATGGCTACCACCCAGTTCCAGCCCGGTCATGCTCGGCAAGCGTTCCCGTGCTACGACGAACCTCAGTTCAAGGCCACCTTCGATATATCTATAACCAGAGACATTGAAGGTTTCAACCCCACCATATCAAACATGCCGATCAGAAGCACCGAAAACATGTAAGCATTAGCAACTACACTTAATCGTAGTCATTATAAAAACAGTATAATATACCTACTTCTTTATTGCCTTGGCAAGTGAGAACTTTCGTCTTCAATTCACAAGTGTAACAAACGAAAATCATTTCAGAAACGGAAAAATAAGGGAGAATTTCTATACAACACCTAGAACTTCTACGTACTTGCTGGCTTTCATCGTGTCCGGCTACGTACAAGTAGCTACAAACAACAATAATGTAAGACCTTTCCACATTTACGCTCGAGAGAATATTGGTAATACCGGAGCATACTCCTTGGCTATTGGTGAGCCTCTTCTGGATGTTATGGAGCGGTATACCGCATTCCCTTACTACACAATGACTGATAATATGAACATGAAGCAAGCTGCTATTCCTGATTTCTCAGCCGGTGCTATGGAAAACTGGGGGCTGTTGACCTACAGGTAAAATTAATACCAACTATATCATTATATTTCTACCAAAAAAAAAACTTGATTAACTAATCATTTTAATTCCCTTGCTGACATTTCCATTTTATTATTGTCCACAGGGAGGCTCTCATTCTCCACGACCCTGAAAATACCAACAATTTCTACAAACAACGTATAGCCAATATTATTTCTCACGAAATTGCTCATATGTGGTTCGGAAACCTCGTTACTTGTGCCTGGTGGGATAACCTCTGGCTAAATGAAGGATTCGCCAGATTCTACCAGTACTACTTGACTGATATAGTAAGATATATGCTAAGGTTCCGACCTTAGAAGGAAAACGGAACCTTTAGTTGTATTTCATTAGGATAAAATGTTCAAAGACCCTTGAAAGATTTTTTTTTTTTTTTATATTTAAAAACCTTCCTTTTTGCTTGAATGATGTGTTGCTTCCAAGGATTCCAAGTCTTGTTTGTCCATCGAGATATTAGTACTTATATCTCGATGTGTTTGTCCTTTTTTTGTAATACCGTACCGTACGAGTATTTGTATGCTGTGTTTTGTTCTGTAATATTTATGGTGTACATAATAAAAATACAAATAAACTATTCTACCTACATAAAATAAGAGATGCTTGAATGAATAGGATAAGCATTTTTCTTTCTCTTTCTATAAATGAAATTTCTTTTTTAAGCTATTGCATAGCTTTTATCTTGGGCTTTGAGCGCGGCGACCGAATGAAGAAATTCCGTAACGAAAATAAACCTAAGCATCGTCTAACGTCGTATCAGTTCCGCAGACTTCGGCACGGTGTTTGTGTGCGTTGCTATGCAATAGCTTTACCGCGGCAGTCCCCGAGTGCCACACGTATTTTTTTTTATATATCTCAAAATTTTATCTAATCACCAGGTTTCACCAGAGATGGGCTTCTCTACTCGTTTCATCACCGAGCAGGTGCAAGTATCCTTGCTCTCGGACGCCACTACCACTGCTCATCCACTCACTGACCCCACCGTGGCGGACCCACAAGGAGTCAGTGCTCACTTTTCACAAATCACGTACGGGAAAGGAGCCAGCATCCTAAGAATGACACAGCACTTGCTCGGCAACGACACTTATGTGAAGGGTCTTAGGAGCTATGTGCAGACAAAGTAATAATATAAATATATTTTCTGATATTTTTATTCTTTGAGCGAACTTCTATCGATTGCTTTGAGATTCTAAACATATCCATAGGCTTTCTAATTTTAAACTTTTTCTTCAATGGAACTTTTACTTTAGCTTCAAACTTTTATATTTTTTTTTATTTCCTCAGCCAATTTTCTACCGCTGAGCCTTCAGATTTGTTCCATGCTTTGGACACTGCTGCCACAGAAGACAGCGCTCTGACTGGATATGGTGGTATCACCATCGACCAGTACTTTCGTTCCTGGTCCGAGAAAGCTGGACATCCTCTGTTGATTGTCACCGTAAATCACCAAACTGGAAGCATGACTGTTCAACAAGTAGGTTTTACTTTTACGAGACTCGCCGACTCCCAAGAGAGCCATTAGTAATAATTTATTTAAACTTTATGCAACAAACGAGTTCACAGGCGGACTTTGTTGCCTTACGCAAACCTACCAGTCAACGGTGGCCGTATGGCAATTGTTAATATCGCATTAGTCAGGATTTGACAGTTTAAGGCCCGGTTTCGGGAACGAAAATCAACGATGCGTCAAACGGAAGTCAAGTGAATTTCTATTAGTCAACCAATCACAGCACTTAAGGAGTCCTACTAGTTCCTAATTCGTTTCCTCATATTTGTATTGATTTTCGATCTATTGGGTTTCTAGCATTGTATTAATTTCATTTATAAACTACTTACAAAATAAATTTTACTTTTTAGTCTCGTTTCTTCCGTGATGCTGATGATCAGCCTGTGAACAATGATCTATGGGACATTCCCATTACTTGGACTAGTGCCGGAGCTTCTGACTTCGAGAACCTTAAGCCTTCTGAGATCATGAGAACTGCACAAATCACAATCCAGAGAGGACAAGCTGGAAGTCAGTTATGGGTTATTTTCAACAAGCAACAGTCTGGTAATTTATTTATATATCTATCTAAGCAGTATTCATTCTTATTTTTGACCAAATGAAAACTTACTCAATGATTTAAAAGTTCTGTTTTTTATACTGGTATTTTTTTTTAGGTTTCTACAGGGTGACCTATGATGATATCACTTGGGCTCTTATCACTCAGGCTCTTAGGGGTAGTGACAGGGAGATAATACACGAACTCAATCGCGCGCAGGTACGTTAATTTTAAAAAAATCCAATTATTTCTCGTAAAATATATTTTGGCATTGAAAAATTCAGCTCTAAACATAGAGAATTTATCATTTGCAGCCCGGAGTGGCTATTATAATATTAAGGATATGATGGGATATTAATTTTTAGGGGTGACCGAAGGGCCCCGACGGACATGTGTTCACGATGCGACGTGGACTATATACTTTCGTTATGTGTTTTAAATTGATACGGACTTATAGATATTATTTTGTTTTGTTTCTAGATCGTGGATGACGTATTCCTGCTAGCTAGATCTAACAGAATGTCCTATACCCGAGCCTTTAGCATTCTCTCCTTCCTGAGATTCGAAGACCAGTACGCTCCTTGGCTTGCTGCCATAACTGGATTCAATTACGCTCTTAGAAGATTGGCACACGACAGTTTAGCTCTAAGCAGACTGAGGGTAAACTATTTTTATTTGTGACGTAGCAAAGTACAAGCTTCTTATACTATTTTAAAATGTGATATGTTATCATTGATAGTTTATGAATTGATGAATATATGTATTTAAAAATCTATTTTTAGACTGAAATCGTTGACTTGAGCACAGCGGTTGTTGCCCGCCTGGGCTACAACGAGCCAGAAAATAGCGATAATTTCATGGATGATCTCCTGCGCATGCATGTAATGACTTTCCTCTGCAACGTTGGACACCAGGGTTGCATCAATGCGGCCAGAACAAGCTTCCAGACCTGGAGGAATGGTGGACGGTAAGCGCAACAGGTTTTCTACACAAGAAACGGAAAAAACACTTACAGAGCACGACGAAAGTCGATTATCAATTCAAATTCACTTTTTAACGTCTTAATTATTGAGCTAAATATGTGTTATTAAAAGAAGTCTTAGCTATTTTATGAAATGCTGAAATACAGTGTTCCAAAAAAAAAATTAATCAGATTAAGTGTAAAAGTGGTAATCGACTTTTGTCGCTGACCGTACCTAAAAATAATAATGTACCTGCTATACGTCATATCTTGAAACCTAACATACTCTGTTTGTTTTACAATAGCATTCCACCTAACATGCGTCCTTGGGTATATTGCAATGGTCTCCGCTACGGATCTTCTCAAGATTTCGACTTCTTCTGGAACCAATACCTCGGAACAAACTTGGCTAACGAGCAGGTCGTGATGATTACTGCGGCAGGCTGCACTCAAGACCAGCCTAGCTTGAACAGATTCCTCGCTAGTATTGTTTCTGGATCTAACGATAACACTATTGTAAGAGCTCAAGACTATAGCACCGCTATTAGTTCAGCTGTCACTAGCAACGAATACAACACTATGAGGGCCTTCCAGTGGCTGCAGGGTAATCTCCAGAGAGTCATTGCAACGTAAGTAAAATGCTGTGTTACTACTTCTTAATTTTACTTTGACTCTTCTAGGAAGTGGTTAGATTTGGAAAATTGTTTGCCTCTAAAACGGCATTCAACTATTCCCTTCTACTTCCAATATTTGATTATACCAGTTATTATTAATCTTAGCAGCTAGATAAGCTAGAGCAAAGGTCTTTTTACGTAATGACCTTATTTCGGAATTTATGATGTTATTTATATCAATAAGCTCTAGTGGTTTTGTCTGCTAGATGTTATAATCAACAACAATATCTGTATTGAACCATATAATTAAGAAATATATGTAAAAACTGTGCTCAAGTTTCGTGCACAATTAAGCATATTCTATCATTGACATTGATATTTTGATCGTCATTATAATTATTTAATATTACAATTATGCTTATTGTTTGCAATTATTTTGAATTACAGACCCGGCGTTCTCAACACCATGCTGAACTCGATCACGAACCGTCTATTGACCGACGCAGACATCACTGCGGTAATTCTTTTGCTACTTTATGTGGATTCTTAAATATATATCCACAATTACAATATTTACAATTTGGATTTTAGATTCAACTATATGTCCTCAAATTTTTCAAAACCTACGTTTAACAATATCTGGAATTTTTCAATTAACTGTCCTTAATTTCTAGATGGACGTTTGGCTGACTGAAAACGAAGCATCCATCGGTGCTTCAGCCATCACTGTCGCTAGAACTGGTATCGCCAATTCTGGTAGTAATCTCCAGTTCTATAGACAAAGGGTGGACGAATTCAATAAGTACTTCGATGAGGGATTCTATGATACATTAAATCCTACTACTACTACACCCGCATCTGAGATTACAACAACCACACCAATAGCAGAGCCTACAACCACACCAACAGTGCCTGATACAACCACAACAACAGATGCTCCTACGACAACACCAGAGACCACTGACCCTTCTACAGAAGCACCTACTACTACATCAACGGCTGATACGACAACAGCCGAGCCAACAACAACCCCCGCACCTGATTCAGCGAACCTTGCTACGCTCAGCGTCGTCACCTTAATAGTGACACTTGTCATTAATATGGCCTAATTTTATAAACTATTTTTAATAATATGAGTAAATAATGTATTTTTGTAAGAATATTTGTTAATTAAAGATAATATTTTTTATATGTTTTAATAAAGCTATTTATTTGAGTCGATTTTTTGGTGTTTGATTATTTGATGATATACATAATTATGATGTATAACTTATGTGACACTTTTTTAAGAAATTTTCTGTTAGACAAACAAACCTGGTACCGATAATAAACGCGTTGGCAAGATAACGAATGACGTCTTTACATTTACTTCATAATAAAATATAGAAGAAGACGGACGGCGCCGCCGAGGCCGGCCCGGAAAGAGATGGCGAGATGACCTGGATGCGTACCGCGAGGGCTGGTTCAAGGTGGCGCGGGAAAAGAGTTCCTGGAAGGATTTGGGGGAGGCTTTTGCCTAGCAGCGGGATAGCGAAAGCTAACAAAATAAAAAAAGAAACGGAAGCATGTAGAAGTAAACCTACCAATATTTATCTAGAGCAAATGACGAAATTGAGTGGGGAACTGGGGACTTTTGCTTCACCAATGTGAATATTGTAGATAAGCGTGAAGACGATTAAGATAATATTAAGGTTACTAGTGTCGATAATTAAGCAATTATACCTTCATGATAAACTGATTGTGAAATGTAGATTATTATACTCTGTTTGTACTTGTATTTTTATTATTGATAGGTACACCTACATTGTTATTTGAGTATACTAGCATCCGCCCGCGGCTTCGCCCGCGTGGATGTCGGAAATTATCCCAGAGGACAGTACCGGTGAAGTAGCGCATATTATGTCCTTCCCTAGGGTGCTATCTATCTCCTTGCCAAATATCGAAATCCGTTCAGTGGTTTAGGTGTGAAAAGGTAACACACAGAAAGAGGTACTTTCGATATGGTTCACTATTTTGGGCTTCCACATAAAAGGTAGATAATATATTCTGTCGCGGACATTTATTTAGAACTGTTTAAGACAAACAGTCCCATGATACGTTATATTCGTGTAACAACAGCGCTTCTGCGAGATTCAGCTGTTGTAGAGGTTTCTGTGGCTCTTTGGGACGCCATGTAAGTCGCCTGCTGCTGACGTCGAGCTTGTGACTCTTCTGGTGTCTCCGCAGCCCGTTGAGACACCACTATACTCGTCATGCTGTTGACGCCGATCTTGGGACTGTTCCGGTGTTTCAGCAGCCCGTTGAGACACCAGATACTCAGCATGCTGTTGACGCCGATCTTGGACCCGTTGAGACATCAGATGGGTACTCAGCATGCCGTTGACGTCGAGGTTGAGACTGTTCTGGAGTTTCACCAGTTGTTGAAATGCCAGATACTCAGCGTGTTGTTGACGTCGATCTTGGCTGGTGTGCCGCCTCACGCACCGCCTGCTCAAATCTTCGCAGATCAGTTTGTTGAGACGTCTCGTTATTCTAAGTCGAGCTATTTTTATAGCTCGAGCTTTATTAGAGCTTTATGAAATATTAGACTTACGCTTTCGAGTCATTATTGTAAGTACTATATAAAAAATCACCAAATCGGTGGTAATTTTCAAACTAACTAAAAAAATTCCAATAGCTAATTAGGAGGAAAACGAATCTAACTTCTTACTACTTAGAACACAACCTAAAACTATACGTTAATCTTAAACTAACAAAAAAAAAACAATTGTAATAATCTAAGTAGGTACCTAATGAAAATAATAACGAATCTATTTAGGTACTTAATACTTACAAATACAACCTATACCTAACCCGTGACCTAACTAACTAAAAATACAATCCTACCTATAAGTAATTAAACAAACAAAGAAAACAATTCTAATATGACTAATAATTGAATTTAAAACGAATCTATATTTGTACTTAAAATATACTACCCAAAAATTATAATGCCTACTATTAGTTAGTAATAAATCGCATCGAAACGAATTTAAAGCTGTAAAAAAAACTCAAAATGAGCACAACCGTCAACGACATCTGCCGGTCTGCCCTCACGCCCAGCAGTATAAAAGTGTCCTGTGCATAATAGATATCCGGTCCTGTGCCTCACGCACATAATATTAGTAGACACACCTTCCAATATATAAATAAAAGGATAATAAACTTATTATTGAAATCCTTAGAACGGTCTTTCCTTTTGGTGTTCCACCACAGGTCTGCCTGCCCGCGTTCGGGACTTCATTGCCTGGACCGCCCCTCCACCTCCGCTCTGCGCGCCGGGTCAATCTTATCGTGATAACTTTTAAAGTATTCGTCCAAATTGCTTAGTGTAAAAGACAAAGTTTATCTACATGAAATACCGAAAGCGATAAATGTATTGATTTTGATAAGAATTAACAAAGTACTCTGAAATATGCATTGTAAAAAAGTACCCAATTTAAATGTATTTATGGATCACTATTTTGGATATAATGGCTTCCACAAAAAAGATAGATATATGCTGTCGCGGACTTTTATTTAGAACTTTATAAGGCAAACAGTTCCACGATACATTATCTTCATGTAACTCTAACGGTTTAGCCAGCGCACGCTAAGATAGCTCTCAGAGGGCAGGAATTTTTCCGACTTACTTGATACTTATCGTTATATTATGGCTAAATCATACAAAATCTTTATAAATTGTAGCCTATGTGTTATTCTGATGTATAAGCTATATTACTGTGAAGTTTCATCAAAATCCGTTCAGTAGTTTTTGCGTGAAGGAATAACAAACATCCAAACAAACTTTCGCATTTATAATATTATATTAATTAATATTAATATATTAATATAATATAGTAGGATAGGATTTCATCATCTAAGGGCGAATTCGTCGAAACTTTTATACCTAGGGTAGGTCTTGTCCTGCGAATACATTTGAACATTTTGATGGTTTTTCCATACAAAAATTGCCAGAAGTCAAATTTATTCCACGGATAAAGGATACCTGACTTTGGTAAAATCAGCCCTAAGCTGACTTTATCGTCTTTTGTATAACATAACATCCAACTTTGTTTCTACCCACATTTCGCCAGTAAAGTCCTATAAATTGTGACTCAAAATCCAAACTCCAGACTGCTAAGTACTTTGGTCTGATTTGGGAATCGAACCCAGGACCAACGAGGCATTCTTTTCCATGAACGTTGTTTAAAATTAAGAACGTTTTAACGTCAAAAAGTGTATGGTTAAGCAGAAGTTAATTATTACCTTTCATAAATTTAAGCCCATGTTAATACAATTCCGCGTATCGGCAGGCTTAGTGTGGGACGCCCCCCAGCTAGATGGACGGACGACCTAAAGAAATTGGCTGTAGCGGACTGGATGCGGAAGGCGGAGGACAGGTGTTGTGGCGCAGTTTGGGAGAGGCCTATGTCCAGCAGTGGACTGCAATAGGCTGAGTTGATTGATTGAATACAATTAGCAAAATCTTTGTAATAAAATCGAATTGGTTTTTAGTACCTCGCAGCAGGTGCGAAAAGTAGAGTATTCTCCTCAGGGATAAAGGTGTCTTCGTCATGAGCGAGCTAGAATCCTTCGTTGCGGTCTTGTATAGTTCAGCTGAAATTTATATTTTGCCCCCACTTCCCCGCGCCATGTGTGTCCCGCTCGCACTGTCAAACTGATTCAGTTAGGGGGAACTACACTGTTGATGGACGCAGGCTTGGTAATAAATGATTCAATACAACTATTTCGAAAGCACCAAATGAATCACTGTCTTTCTCAAAATGTTAATATTTACATGTGTACTAAGTTCAAAAATTTGGATAGGCTCTTGCAGCTTTATTTGATATCAATGAAGAATGTGATATCAATAATGGATCCAATTAGAGATTATAGAGATAAAGAATAAACGTAAAACGATAACTTTGTTTGAGTACGAGTTACATTCAGGCGAAAAAGTGGACCCACACTTGGTGAAAATTATGTTGATTCGTTTGGAAGTATATACATATCATAGTATGTTGTCACGATGCTTAATAGACGGCCTACGTCGAGCAGTCTTGTCTCTGAAATGTAGATGATAATAAATAGTTGATTTAGATGATGGCAATTGAATGACATGCAATTGCATGCAGCTGAGATGAGAATGCTAAGAGGGATGTGTAGTTTTACACGAATGGATAAAATAAGAAATAATGAGTACGTAAGAGGAAGTCTGAAAGTGGCACCGGTAACTGATAAGTTGTGTGGAAATCGGTTGTCATGTAATGCTACGGAGGAATAAGAAAAATGTCATGAGGAAAGTTTTAAGTATGGATCCCGGTGGCTATAAGAGTAGGGGAAGACCAAAGTAACGGTGGATGGACTGTGTGAATGATTATATAGTTAGAAAGGGGGTGACTGCCGAGATGGCGATTAATAGAGAAGTTTGGAAGAAAAAAACATGTTGCGCCAACCCCAAATAGATTGGAATTTAGGTGATGACAATATATATAACAATATTTATATTTGAATTTGACAATAATATTGAAAATAGAAGTCACCACGATTGGGCAATCTTTTTTTTGTTGACTGTACCTTTAAAGTACTTGTAATTTGGGACGAAACACAACTTTAATAGTGATATGGGACAAACTTAGAATTTTTTGGAATGTGGGACAAAATGGGTCGAACGAAGAATAAATCAATATGACAATATATTTAATAATCAATTAATTATTATAGCTTTTGTTTTGTTTTACTAAGTATCATTCAAGTTAATTATATTTTTTATATACACGTGTTCTTGTGACACTGAAACATGAAGCCATCATGTGTTTTCAATTGTGTTGGAAGATTTATTTATTTAGGATCTCCAACAGAAGATATACCCAACACATGATACATAAATTAAGGTTTATTAAGTAAGTGTACTCCTTCAGTTATAAGAGACCACAACATGCACAATAAGGTTAACAACTAAGCTAACATAATTGAAATATAAACTTTTATTAAGTTCATAGGTTATTAATTTGTTTTCGACGGCACAGGAGGATGTTGGAGCTTTTTTTCTCGAGAGAGACCATATCATATCGCCCTGTATGGAAGTTATGAGGTCTGATTGAAAATATGATGAGATTTATCGTAGATTTTTTTATTATTGCTGAATGGGCCCGCTCTTGCCCTTGATCACGCCCGATGGAAAGCAATGGATGAGGTCTATTATGGAACGAGCGTTCCCAGAAGATGCCTAAGGCACTGGAACTCCAATGCATCGACGAAACACAGCAGGCTGCTTGACGCTGGACTCCGGTGGGAGGGTGGCCGCAAACCAGGCGGGCGCACCGCAAGGGAAGAATTGGCCAGTCAAATAAGGTGTTGGGTGTGACTGTCCAGGATGCGCCGAGAGCGCTCGGTTCAGTTGAGTAACTAGCGGAACAAACTGCGCTACACGAGGAGGCTTCTTCATGCATCCCAAGATAAGTTTTAAGCTAATAGCCAGCTGGTGGCAGCCGAGAGCAGTGGTGGCCCAGTGGTATCAGCCCCGACTTAAGAGTTGCAGGTCGTGAGTTTGAACCCAGACAGGCGCTTTACTTTGTGTATTTAATTTCATCACCACTGTTCTCAAAACGGTGAAGGAAAACATCGCGAGGAAACCGGCATATCCTAGAACCACAAATTTAAAGGCATGTGACATACGTCAACCCACACTGGGCCCGCGTGGTAGATTATGGCCCACTTCCTCCTACAGAGAGGAGGCCTGTGCCCCAGCAGTGGGGACGCTATAGGCTGATAATTTATGTCCCTATATGTAATAACCAGTTTGTAACTAGATAATTGTGGTGAAACATTAAATCATCATCATTTGTAAAAACCTAGCACCTAAGGTTCATTGTAAACTGCTACTAGTTTTAGTTTTTATGTTGTACCGTCTTTTTTCTGAACTGAAGTTTTTTATTATTTATTTATTTAATAATAATAAATAATAAAAATCTTTATTTATACAATAAACCTTCGTCGGTATACATTTAAGCGTAAATTGCAGAATTATTTTCAAAACAAATAGGTAGCGTAGAGTCATTTCAACATCTCTCTTCCTTGATTTTGTATATATATATATATATTATAAGTATATATTATAGTAAATAGTATGTATGTGTATATAACGTTATATAGTCTTGATAGTTTTTTTTATCCTTGTTCCTCTCAACCAAAGCACCTGCCATCTAATCTTTTCACCACCCTTGGTTGACTAGTTGAGAATGCCTAAGGCATTAAGTCCGCCTTTGTACCTTTTTGTGCGAAAAGTTTAAATAAATAAATAAACCTTCAAGAATACTTAAAAACTAGGTCGCATTATTTCAGTGAATAAAGGTCATACAGATAGAGTAAACCCTGACTCCCAAACTAGGAGATCCTGTGACTTAGGAGTAACTGACTCCTGCTGCTCCTGCTGAATTGCTTTGGTGCATATGGTTTTTTGAAAACTCATATCTTGCTTGCGGATATAGATAAAAATACGAATGTATCCCTCAAATGACTAATCAGCAGTGAATAAAGATGTCAGAGTTATACACGATAAACAAAAAAGTATCTTATCTCTAGATTACACGATAACTGTGGATTTCAGACATGCTTCTGATTAAACTCTGTTCGTCATCGAACATATTAGTTGAAAATACCTATAGATAAGTAAATAATTAATGATAAATATATAATATTTTAACTATGCCTCTCTAGTCGCTCGTTTGGTACCGTCCGGGGCAGCTATGGGTAAGTCGGATTTTTATACAATAATTAGATAAAGTACTTAGCCCAACCTTAATGATTAAGCGTGATACGCAATTATATTGCTGTGCATTGACGTGATATAATTTTTTTTTCCTCAAGTACTTAATTCGTAATTTTGAATTTTATCAATGAAGGATTTTGATTCATTTATGTTTTACATTATTATGATTATAGATACCTATAGATTAGTATGGTTGTATTAGAAATAAGAGCGTCACTTACGATACTCTAATATTATAGTACATTACCTGCGGTACATGTGACTTAAGTAGTCCATTATTGCACGGCGTGCATAATAGACTCCTTAAATCACACGTATCGTATACTATTTTATAGATCGTGTGTACTAAACCCGCACTTAAGTCAACTACGTAAGTCACAGAAAAGCGTGTCATAAGTGCGCGTTTAGGTCACACAGTGTTATAAAAAATATTTCGTCACCTTCGAGCAACTAGTATATGACTACCTTTTCCCGTAGGTACCAACATGTTGCTTCCGACCGTCCTCTGTTTTCTCCTGGGGTCGGTCACCGCCATCCCACAGGAGGACTTCAGGTCTAACTTGGAGTTTCTTAACACCGACTCCGAGGTAGACTTAGATAGATACCGTCTGACTGACGTTGTGCAGCCCACTGACATGCACGTCGACCTTGATGTGAACCTCAACACGGCTCTATTCACTGGAGTTGTTCAGATGAACGTTTATGTAAGTATGTTTTGAATTACCTAGTGTGCTTGGAGCAGTGGTGGTCCAGTGGTAACGGCCGCGATTTACGAGATCGTAGGATCGAACCCTGATCGGCGCTTTACTTTGTGTAAATTATTTCAACACCACTGCTCTCAAAACGGTGAAAGAATATATAGTGAGAAAATCGGCATGTCCTAGAACCAAAAAAAAAACACAGGTTAATGAATAGTACATTACTGCAGCGGCCAGCAAAAGATGCATTAATGGACGAACGTATAAATGTGGGCCGGGGTGAAGCCGAGGCACACATACGTAAGTAAGTCCTTCAATGCCTAGTTGTGGCCAAGGCTTGTATAGTACTTTTCTCAAATAATGCGCGGAAATTAAAACTAGGCAGAAGTTGTTTTTTCAAATACAATCACTTTTCAAAATCAATGACGAACAACGAACAACAATCATTTTTCTCGCGTTAAAGTGTTCACTTGTTTTTTTTTTCAATAAACAGCTTTCTATTTGCAAGCCAGTTCGAAATATAAATAAAACCTTTAGTAAGTTACCTCCTTGGTTGCCATGATTCGGAGTAAAAGATAGTTCCATTTTTAAATTACAAGACAGATATGAGTTTACTATGTAATTTATTTGGCCGCTAAACCACAACAGATATGGAGTTTTATACAAATTTTGCCGGCCGCTGCTCGCATGTATTTGACCAGTACAGCAATTTCGATTTATCTCGAAGAAGGTTGTCAAAATGATGCTCAAATTTCCAAGCATGTTTGAGAAAAATATCTTATTCTAAAATGTAAACTAACATAATTCGAGTAAAAAGCTAAATTACCTATTGTAACATATAACATGTACGATTGTTAGTGTGAGTACTAGTTTAATAGATACCTATCGGGTGTATAAAGATACTTAAGAAAGCCGAGAGTCATTAAAATTTGTACTCGTCATTGTTGATAACTCTTTGTATGGGACCATACCTGGGAACCTTCTGGTTACGGAGACATACAAGGTTAAAATTCCAACCTTTACTGACGTTTTTTGTACGAAAACAAGTTTTTAGTGCTATCATAACTTTAAATACCCCCACAACTCCTGTAGCGTAATAAACACGATGTATTTTCTAACTGAACAGACAGCTGTGCTGCTGGGGAGTTTGTTGCGCCACTTCTTCTCCCCAGCGAAAACACTAGGAAGTGGTGAATGGCGGGCGTTTTGGGGGACTGTCTTTTGAAATTTTGACGTTCGAAAAGTGCTGATTCTCAGCCTAGTTTGAATAAATGACTTTTGATTGATTTTGATGTTTTGAGTGCGTTACATAGCGCATTAAAGAAAACAGCAAATTTTCACACCAAAAATAAAATTATAAAATAATAAAGTCGTTTCCCAGCAATTATTTTTTTGCATGATATACGGATGCGTAGTTGATGGCTATGTGATGTGTTTTTCTACACTCTGTATAATACTGTACTGTTATGTAGGGTTTGCCAATACCTACCAAGTAGCAAGCCCGAAATTCGGTTTTATGCTCGGTTATTTGCAACACGTTGTCTTGAAATGAGAATAGGGCCCTTTGTATACGACGCGGTGTCTTTACGGTACGGTGTGTAGCGGTATCTGCAACGCCGCATGCGAACAACGCATCATACTGACGACGTCACGCAAAATCCTGCATCTCGCAAACAGAGTTTACCACGCAACTAGCATATGTAAGGTGCTATAAAATATCTGCCACGACTTCAATGGGAGACAGTATTTTGTATATAGATTACAGCAATGAAGAAATTTTGAACCCCGGAATAGTTAAATCAATTTGAGAAAACAAAGTAATTAAATAAACATTTACTCTATTTTGCATAACGTGGTTCACAAACTACGCGTGATGTGTCACTTCGGTGCGGTAACAGCTAATTACTATGGGACGGTTTCATGCAACTAAATCAATTCAAATTAGTATGCACATTTTTTTGTATGAAAACATGTATGACATAAGATCAATAATGTATCTTTACTATTGTAATCTACACACAGAATACTGGCTCCCAATGAAGCCGTGGCAGATATTTTTATAGCACCTTATATACAACGGCCCGACATGGAACATCGGGCAGTTGCCCGCCAGACACAACACCCGTCTAGTCGGAGGATCCTCCCGTTTCTATGGAGGATGAGTGAACTTTACACCCTGTTCCTCATACCTCTAAACCGCGCTGTAGGAAAATGTGTCCGTCAACAAGTTTTCACACACTGTGATTGGACCGTAGTTATATTGTTATAATTTGCGCAATGCGAATTATTGTTGGATGCGAGAAGCACAGAACCGGTTGAAGTAGCGGTGCTTGGGGGAGGCCTATGTCTAGCAGTGAACGTCTTTCGGCTGAAATGATGATGATGATGAATTTGCACAATATTTTTACTAGGTTAAAAGTAACTTAATTCATGAATGATGAATATTATTGAACGTGTTGTAGTTTGTTCTATTGATATATAGATTAGCCTCTGTCAAGATCATAAAAAAGTATATAGCGTCCTTCTAAAGCATCTACTGCAACTATAATTATGTAATATTTCCATAAGAATGGTGATTTGAATATATTTTTTTATCAAATTTTTACAAAATTATCGACTATCGCCATCCGATGATAAACGAGTCCCTTCGTAATTATCGATATTATCGTATATTGAAACTAACAAATTAGCCGTGACTAAGTAATTTTTTTATAACTTCTGATGACGTTTATATCTTAATCCATGATACATTAGTATTTTATATTTTAATTGATTACTATTAACGAAATTTTGTAGGTACTTAATGTACAGCCAACAAAAGAGACTGGTATGCAGGATCGTCGGATATAGTTGAAGTTTAGTAAGAACTTTCGCATTTATAATATAAGTTGGGAAGTTAGGATTCAGTCATGCATTCTTCTTGCAAAAATTAAAACATTCTGACAGTATCATCTTCATCTTGCATATGGGTACATGCAACGCTACAGGGGTTGTGGGGGTATTTAAAGTTGTGTTACAACATTAAAAACTTGTTTTCGTAAAAAAACGTCAGTATAAGTTGGAACTTTGACCTCCAATATATCCTAACCAGAAGGTTTCCAGGTGTGGTCCAGTACAAAAAAAAAATATTAGAATGACGGGGAGTACAAGTGACTCTCGTCTTGGTTAACTGTCTTTTTACATCCGTCATCTAAATTATTGAATTGATTAATTAACAATTTTATTTTCTCTACAGGTACAGGAAGACAACCTCCAGCAGATTGTTTTCCACCAAAATGTGGTTTCAATCACAGGTGTAAATGTTATCAACAACATCAACAATCAGCATGTGAATCTTCAATTCTCCGAGCCGTTCACCACCGACTCGTACTTAGAGCTCATACACATCAACTTAGCTGCACCCATTAGTCGGGGCAACTACACCATCACCGTCCGTTACAACGGAAGGATTAACACTAACCCGCTCGACCGAGGCTTCTACAGGGGTTACTACTACGTTAACAATCAACTGAGGTGAGATTTGATATCACAATATTTAAATATTACTGAGAAACTCTCTTGCTCTTACCCTTACCGATATTTATTTGCGGTCGGCGCAGCACATTTTCTTTCTTATTCTGTAATACCGAGCAATTGTCCTGCATTAAGTTATCCGTTAAATCAATAAAAGAAAAGAAGGAAAAATTATTTATTCTGCACAAACAAAACGCACATTGAAAAAAAAAAAAAAAAAACAATAAATATGCAAAATACCAACGCCCAGCTCGAACCCTTCGACCTAGAATGCTGAAATTTTGCATAGATTTTCACGGATTTTGCGAAATTGACACGATGTAGAGAATTTATGGGTGGATGAAGTCGCTTTCAAAGTACTCGTTATTGATAACAGTACAAAAAACTCATATGAATATCGAATTTGGAAATAGAAAACAGCCACAAATAATACATCTACACCATATTGACAAATTGTGTCATTTACTTTTGTTTTTTTTTTACAGACTGTACGCCACCACTCAGTTCCAGCCGTTCCACGCCCGAAAAGCTTTCCCTTGCTTCGATGAGCCCCAATTCAAGTCCCGCTTCACAATCTCTATCACTCGTGATATCAGCCTGGGCCAGTCATATTCCAACATGGCCATCGAGAGCGTTCAAGAGTGAGTGTGCTAGTTCTGTATTTTGTACTTTTCGTTAAATTGCAGTTGTCTCACTCAAATCTTGTGGGATGTTTATTTTGGTATATGATTAATATGAGATGGAATAAGGATGCCAGCAATTCATAACGCTTGAATGAAAATTGAATCGTTTTACATTTGAAACTGAATAGGTTACTGTTAATAGTAAAGTAATAAAAAATATATGAATTTATTGCACTCTTGTAGATAAACCATATTCCAAAAACATGAAAAGTTTACCTAATTTGCAGCTAATTAAAAATTTATTAATGAAATGAAAGTATGTTATTTCCTTTATTTCATTATTTACATATAAATTATATTTTTAAATATTAGCATATAAAATATAGAAAAACATTTAAAAATATAAAAAATAGTAGCCCACCGGTATCGGGAACAGGGTCCAAGCTACCGGCGGTCAGGGCTCCAGAGAGAGGAACCGCCGGACAATGCAAAGTATGTTATTATTATTATGCACAAGTTACCAGAAAAAATTACACAGACAGACTTAATACCTAAGGCATTCCCACCAGGTAGATTTTGTTCGTATGAAGTAACATCACACGCGAATTCCTTGTGTATTATAAATACTTTCAATAAAATTCTGCATTAAATTGTGGCATTTTTTAATCTGATTTTATAAACTTCAACAGACAAGGCAATCGTATTCGTGAAACTTTCTACCCTACTCCAATCATCTCTGCTTACCTGGTTGCTTTCCATGTGAGTGACTTTGTCGCTACTGAATTAACCAGCACCGCTGCCAAACCCTTCAAGATCATCTCTCGTCAAGGCGTCACCTCCCAGCACCAATACGCTGCCGAAATCGGTCTTGAGATCACAAACAAATTGGATGATTACTTAGGGATCCAGTATCACGAGATGGGGCAGGGTACCTTGATGAAGAACGATCATATCGCTCTTCCTGACTTCCCCTCCGGTGCTATGGAAAACTGGGGAATGGTTAACTATAGGTATGTTTAAGTTAAATTTTAAAACGGTTTTATTGCAACGTAACAAATATAATTTTAACTTGCATGCTCACTCTCTAGATGCATCGATAATTACTGTTTTTTTTAATTGGCTTATCTTCGATAAAATATCACGAAATGTTTATGTCGTTTCATTTTAGGGAGGCGTACCTCTTGTATGACCCAGAAAACACCAATTTGAATAACAAGATTTTTATTGCTACTATCATGGCCCACGAGCTTGGACACAAATGGTTCGGTAACCTAGTCACTTGCTTCTGGTGGAGTAACCTGTGGCTTAATGAGTCCTTCGCTAGCTTCTTCGAATATTTCGGTGCTCACTGGGTAAGTTTTAAAATTGTCTTGTATATTTTTATCATCAGTAGAAGACAGTGTTACATGTAACTTTGAGATAGGCAATTCAATTTAATAAAAAAAATTGATTTTGCTTTCGAAAGTGCCTATTAATGATCTCATTGGAATTAATGATTTTGCTTGAACACACTTTATTTGATTACAGGCTGATCCCAGCTTAGAATTAGATGACCAATTCGTGGTTGACTATGTACACAGCGCGCTCAACCATGACGCTGGCGCGGGCGCTCAGCCCATGGACTGGTCTGGAGTCTCCAGCAACCCCTCCATCAGTGCTCACTTCAGTCCCACCAGCTATGCTAAGGGAGCTTCCGTCCTTAGGATGCTGGAGCACTTTGTCGGCCCAAGGACCTTCAGGAACGCTCTCAGATATTACTTGAGAGACAAGTAAGTTTAAGTACTTAAAACCTACGGCATCGTATACATGAAGAGGCAAATGTGCGTCAGTTTTGTTTGACCAGTAACGTCTACATTCTTAAATAATCGAATCAACTAAATTGTGATGTATTGCTGCCACCGATTTTTAAGAGATGAAGCGATAAAATACCATGAATGTGTCTACACACATTCACACACAGTTAATATCAGATAACCGTTACTATTATGTTTTAATTTTATTTTCCTTATTTTTAACAATCTATTCTATTAAATTAGTGCACTAAAAGGTTAATGGTGCTTACGACCAATAACAATGTTCGATTATTTTATTTTATCTTATTTTCTTCAGCGCCTACGGCCTCGGTACTCCTAAAAACATGTATGAAGCCTTCAAACTGGCGGTTTCTGAGGATTTCACATACAGCCGTGATTTCGAAAACGTCGATATCGAAGCAGTGTTCGACAACTGGGTCCAGAACGCGGGTTCCCCTATCGTGTTAGTCAACAGAAACGTCGATACCGGTGCTATGACCGTCTCTCAGGTTAGTTTAATTTATAACTTTAAATTGTTAAACCATTTTAGTTCTTTTGAAGGGTTTTTATATTGTGATATCAGGTGCTTGGGCACATATGCAAAATTTTGCGAAAACTATCGCTTCGATCTGACAAGACTTGCACTTTGGCGTGATTTTGTATTTTACCCTTCACTTAAAAGAAAACTAGGGGTCTAATTTCCATAAGAGAGAATGCTGAGCGATAGCCGTTTTGCGTGGATGTGACGCATGTTTCCCTTACCTTCTTTTTTATTTTAGTTTTGTGTTTATGCAAATTTTTGTGTCATTTTCACCGCAAATAAACGTATTTTCTTTCTTTCTTTCTATAAGAAATTATATTTTAATAGGTATTTATTGTTACCCTACTGCCTACTTCATTCCTACTAATATTATAAATGCGAAAGTTTGTGAGAATAGATGGATGTTTGTTACGCATTCTCTGACACATTACAGTAATATAGCTTACCTATACATTAGAATAACACAAATACTTTTATCCACATATGCGGGTAAAACCGCGGGGCGCTGCTAGTTCTACATAAAACTAAGTTAAAAATCTATAAAGTACTTTCACATTTGTTCGATCATTTATTCTTGTTACAGAGCCGTTACCTGCTCTCTGGAAATACTGGTGCGGCCCCCCAGACGTGGCAGATTCCTCTTACTTGGACCCAAGCGGGTCAGCTTGACTTCAACAGTACCAGACCTCAGCATGTCCTCACCGTACAGTCTACCAGCCTAGCCAGTACTCCAGGAGACAACTTTGTTCTTTTCAACATTGCTCAGTCTGGTACGTATACAGCGTAAACACCTTATCATTAAAATTTCTTGCAACGTCTTGAAAGAAAGATGAAAATTTATTTGGCATAGCAAAAAAAAAAACAGTATTTGAACAAAATTATAAACTATCTTGAAACGTGATAATAAAAATATGAGTAAAGAAGAATATCGGTGGAGTTTCTTGCCCATTCTTCTCCATACGTAACTACCTCTTGGAAGGGGCGACTAGAATCAATTCTATTTTTTTGTAATTTTAGACGGTCAAATGTGCCCTTTATAATTATGCCTATTTGAAATAAACGATTTGACTTTACTCAAGGCAAAAAATATTGAAACAAACATAATGTGATAGTTTTGTTGAATTTTCATAATACATATATCTTTTTTTAAGCTTTAGCGTAGATGTATAGGGTGGCCAGAGACATCGACGCGCAACCATTTACCATGGATTCAGTACATCATTCTAAACGCCCTCCCTGCGTTGACATTTTTCGTCGGTTATTAAAAATAAATTAGCTGTTCCATACATTTTGGCAGCGTAGGTGGTGTACTTTTCTATGAAACAGCAGATTTTATTTTTATAACCAACGAAATATTTCTACGCTAGGGGTCTAGAATCATGTGCTGACTTCATGGTCACAATTTGTGCGTCGATGTCCCGCCACCATGTATTTACGATTAACATAAAACATATTTTTATTCTAGGTTTGTACCGTGTCAATTACGATGCCAATAACTGGGGGCTAGTTTCAACTTATCTGAAGAGTAACAACAGGCAGAATATTCACAAGCTGAACAGAGCTCAGGTATTTATATTCATATATTTTGGATATTAATATTTTAAAACAAGGCGTGAAGTTATGTAATGAACATTTTTACCTGCATACTAAATAGCTTGCTCCACTGTACTCTGTATCTACAATAGAACGTCAAGTTCAAGAAGTACTGCGGTTATTATTTTTACTCGACTATACTATGCTTATTCGACTATACTTATGGCCACATTTCGCTATCAAGAAACAAGTTCTGTTTAACCTTGCATGACTTCTAAAATATGTTCTTCATCTGTTGCTAGATTGTCAACGATGTCTTGTACTTCATACGTTCCGGCGACCTCAACACGACCCTCGCATTTGACGTACTTGACTTCTTGAGGAGCGAGACAGACTACTACGTTTGGAATGGCGCTCTCACCCAGCTCGACTGGATTCTGCGCCGCTTTGAGCACATTCCTAGAGCTCACGAAGCCTTCGCTGTACGTATCACAGTATCAATATGCTTTATCGTATAAATGAGATTTTTAAATATAATAATATAAAATTAAAACTGTTTATACTACAACCTGTGGCAATAGCTTGATAGCTATACCGCCATATACGAACTACGCATGACATCTGACGTCACACAAATCCTGCATCTCGCAAGTAAAATTTACCGCGAAGTCAGCGTATACAACAGCCCGTTCACAACCATTGGGCCAGTAACTTACCAGACATCACACCTGTCTGGTCGGAGAGTCTTCCCTTTTCAATGGAGATTGAGGAATTTTCCACCCTATTTCTCATGCCTCTAAAAACTAATGCCAATTGAAACACCAAGAATAAGTATAAAATAAAACAATTTTAAAATTTTGCCTCTCGTTTTGCAGAGCTACATGCGTGGACTCCTCCATAACGTCATCAACAACCTCGGCTACAATGAGCGCGCCACCGACTCCACGTCCACAATCCTCAACAGAATGCAGATCATGAACGTCGCCTGCAACCTCAACCACACCGGCTGTATTGACGATAGCTTGGCGAAATGGAGAGCGCACAGAGAGAACACATCTATTGTGTAAGTGATGGTGTTCTTCCATTCGAAGGCGCCACTCCACAGCAGCTCATTGCTTAGCTACACACGTTTAATTAGCTTCACTTTGTATGAAAATTTAGTTGCACCTACATTTCGTTACCCACGGCCTAGCTACATACGAAAGCGTCACTGAAAAACAAATGAGCCGCGCAGTTGACGTGGACTAGTTTGTGCACATGCTGCATAGCAATGGACTGTCAACTATATGTATTTATGATGAATTATATACCATATGGTATTTCAAGAGCTATGACGTCTTAATATAATTGAAATTGCTATCCTAATATAAGCATAATGTTTCTAAGATACGACGAATATGAACGTAATATGTACTCGTAATAACCATATTTGATGGTATTATTTTATTATGACGTTCGAAAAGTGCTGATTCTCAGCCTAGTTTGGATAAAGGACTTCTGAATTTGATTTTTTGAGATTACCATACTGTCCAATCAACATGACTGCCTCGTTGGTCTGGTGGTCGCAAGTGCGGCTGACCATGAGGTCCCGGGTTCGATTCTCCAGTCGGGCAGTGTTATTGGGTTTTTCCATCAGTAATTTCTTAGAAGCATCCCGGAGTCTGGATCTGTGCCCGTTTGATGGCTATAGGCTCGCCTCCTATTCTACATGGGATTTAAAATTTAACTGGCAAAATTTGGGTGTACGAGTATTATAGGTACACCTCTGCCTAACCTTTTGGGGATTTCAGACGTGATGATATGTAATCAATGTATTAATATCATAATTATTTTTCTACTTTTACAATATTTGTAAATATGTGGGCACCATGTAACTATCACATAATTGATTTACCTGTCATTGCCTTATTTTGAATTCTTTTTACCTTTTGTAGGTAGACTAATTTTATGCTAGGTGCATCGTCTTAGTTATATAATGAATGTATACAAAACCTTGTAAAACATTTTAAAAGAGTAACGTTGGAGTTTCTTGCCCATATTATGTTCGTATACGAACACTACCTTTTGGAAGGTGCGACTAAAATCAATTCTATTTTATTTATTTTTGACATTCAAAAGTTTCTTTAATGTGCCTATTTGAAATAAATGATTTGACTTTGACTTTCTAGGGTCCCAGTTAATCTCCGTCGTCACGTGTATTGCGTGGGACTTCGTGAGGGCAACGCAGAAGACTACGAATTCTTGTTCGCAAGGTACAATGCCTCGGAGAATACCGCTGATATGGTGGTCATGCTCCGCGCCCTCGCTTGCACCAGAGATCAGGCCTCTCTTCAACAGTAAGTTTATTGGTTCATAATTATTAGTAGATGAAAAAAAAGAAAGAAATATATTTATTTAGCACAGACCAAAAGGCACACAATACACCAGAACATTCGTTCTACATCAGATGAAAACAAACAAGAAAAAAAAATGGTGAAAATAAAAAGTGTAAAGCACGATTTAAAAAAAATATATAAAAAAATAAGCAGGAAAGTGATGAAGGATGATGTGTCTGGATTTAAAGTTTAATTCAAAAGGGAAATATTTAACTGCGCGTCCTACAAATTTTTGCGGCCGCCATCTTGGATTTTCATGTTGACCTCATTATTGGCTTCAGTACCCTCGAAAACTATGAAAACTATATCTCTCTGTCTCTTTCTATTGTTATTGAGAAAGTTGCATGGAGGGGGCATAACACTCCTGCCGGGGTAGCGGGATTGTCCGAAAGGGTTACATAAAAAAAAAAAGGGGCATAACGCTTTTTCGTTACCTGGCGATTTCTACCAGTAGGTGGTAACATATAACAAAGATTAAACCAATAAGACCGAATCTAACCGCGTTAAAGAACTTCGTTCCAAAGATCATTTGGGATGTATTTGATTTTCACAAAAAGTGTCATCATAAATTATTGTTCAATAATATTTTTAGAAGCGCAAAATGAAAATCATTAGAATCATTTCATTCCAATTCAATCAATCTGAAAAATAAAGAATTTACAATCTCCGATAATTTACGTTCATTGACACTTACTCGCTACAACAGTACTTTAACATTATGAGTGTAAGATAATTTTAAAAGACCATTTGTAATAAAAAGATCCTTAATTTTTTTTTGGTTGCAATGGAATTTGAACTTTGCGAATATCGTCGGAGATCTAAATTCCAGCTACGTAAAACAGCTATTATTAAATAATGTTTATTCATTACAGCTACCTGCAGCAGAGCATGTACAATGACAGAATCCGTATCCACGACCGTACCAATGCATTCTCGTTTGCCCTCCAAGGCAACCGGGGGAACATACCAATCGTCCTTAACTTCCTCAGTACTAACTTACAGGCGCTTATATCCACGTAAGTATTATAGTTTTTTTATTACTATCGTTATTTAGATATAAAGTGACCAATCATTATTTTTTTTTTCTGGCTCGGAGGCCATTGCCACATAACATTCTTGAACACTACTGCTGTTTAAGTGCGGACCCAACAATGCGTTCACTTCGGAATGCGATGTGTACTTCTAAACTGCATTCCAGAGCTGTCAGTGTCAAAATTGTTCTGGAATGTTGACACTGACAGCCTTTGTTTTGAACGCGTCTTGTCGCATTTGTGTGCGTCGTGAAATTCGTCCGAATAGTTTATGATGAGATTTATTTACATGATTGTTTTTGACAGATATGGTGGTGAAGCTCGCCTCAATCTTTGCATCAACGCCCTCGCTCCTCATTTGACTGATTTCCAGAACATCGAAACGGTAAGTTTTGTTTATGAGGTCTGCTTTCTTTCGTAAAGTTTCACCATTGAACACAGACACAGGACAAAATAAAATTCTTTGTATGTGTCAAAAGAAAATATCATTTCTTTAGTAGTTTTATAGTTGTCTGTGCTTTTTGCAATACTTATTTATTTTTTATATTTTCAGTTCCGGTTGTGGCTGTATGGCGCCCAAACGCAGTTGCCAAGTTCTTCTTTCGCGGCTGGTCAGGGAGTAGTAAACGCAGCCATGAATAACTTGGACTGGGGTAACGACGCCGCTGTTGAAATCTTCAACTTTGCTGTAACCAGGGGCGCTTCCTCGACCATCCTCGCTTCTTCAGTCCTCCTCATAGCAGCGATGCTCCTACAAATGTTCCGTTAATTTATTTAATTTTATTTAGAAACTAAATAATTTAAGTTTAATTAAATTTAAGAAACTTGTGTTGACGTATAGACGCCAGCACATCAAGCTACTAAAATCTGTCAAATTTCTTTAATTGATTTTCAACTTTATCGCTAAATCATTAGGTTTAAAGTTGATTGGGAAAATTTGACAGTTTCGGGTGATGATTTTGACAGCTTGATGTGCTAGCGTCTGTACAATCTAACAAATAGTTTTCAACGATATTTATGTTAATAATTATAATAAAATTATATTTTATATATATTTATTTTTGGAACTAAACAATTATTTTATTTTCAGTGATTTATTCAAAGGTACCAATAAACCTAATACAGAGAAAACAATAATTGATTTAATTGTGGAAATTAATAACCATACAATACAGACTAGTACAAGAAGTGGATCACATTTAATTACGAATTCTGAACATTTTGTTTTCTGGAACTATATTCTGGGATTACCTACCGTTGCTAAGCGAAACACAATTACAATGTAAAGTCACGCACTGTTGTGCATTGATAACAATATTCCTAATGAGTTTCTGAAGAGTTCCTATTATGTCTGGATGAGCAGTCAGTAACACACTTTTACTAACAACTAAGGCGGATCACCGACATTTGTACGCCTAATGGCAAAGCA
The DNA here is from genome assembly GCA_914767645.1 of Hydraecia micacea. Taxonomy (NCBI): domain Eukaryota; kingdom Metazoa; phylum Arthropoda; class Insecta; order Lepidoptera; family Noctuidae; genus Hydraecia; species Hydraecia micacea. Next base: position 3,129,367 of record OU611783.1, on the reverse strand, counting down.
TAGAGCACTTTAAAAAATTTAATATCTCACACACCTGTGTAACTGTAACCTATGTTTACAAATAAATCATCTGAATTTGAATCTGAATCTGAATAGACTACAACACGCCACGCAACGGGACGCAGATTACGTGCCGCACGTAATTTTTTACATGACAAATTCAATACATTTTACGTCGCGTGGCGCGTTGTAATGTGTGTTCCGCCTTACTTCATGCTGCCACTTATATTGTTTGTTTCTTCAAAAGAGTGGATAAAGGTTTGAGCGATCAACTTTAGTCATCAGTGAGAAAAAAAAAAGATTATACGCAAAACCTATTGTAGAAAAATCTTCTTTCTTCAAATATAATTTTGTGCCAAAAAAAACATAGGAGATGTTATGTTTTAGAGCTTCGACTACACGGGTTTAAATTCCGATTTGATTTAAGTAATAAAATATCATTATACAGGCCCAGACACAAGGCTTAATACGATAAAACAGCTGTACGTTTAAATTGCCACCAAAAATGGTGATCCCGACGTCCGCTGCACCGCAATCAGTCCCACTTCCATCTTGATTATGAATAAGAATAGGTATATTTATTTGCCTTAAAACATGGTAAATTAAGGTCTTATAAATAAAGTTATGATCTTACATGGTTCGCCAAGGACTGACATACAAATATTTAAACATGCAAAGCACTTTTGCGTCCCATCGCATATATCTTTACATATAATTTTACAATAGGTACATACTACCTCTGCCACACTGCATAACAGTTTCTTGACAGACTTTAGCTTCATAATATTCATAGTGTATAGGTGAAAAAAGTGTTATTATAAATGATCATTTTGTAATAAAAAGGAGCTAAGTCTGTCAAAAAACTGCTATGCAATTTGGCAGAGGTAATAACCATTCATGTATTCTTTTGCCATTCGAGTAACAAAGAAACTGACAACCTATTTATTTTTTAATTCTCTACATTGAGACTTTGACGAGAAATGTTATGTATTTTATTTCACACACACAAAAACAAAAAAAACTGCAGCCAAGAAGACGAGGCATGAATGCTTGTCTAACCATACAAAGCGACGTCAAGGGTCGCTGAAAATGAACCAAGATGTGGCAAGATAGATTGTCAATTTCTAGTCAAATTCAAAATATTTTATTTCACATACGGTTTATGGGAGTATGTGAAATAAAATATTTTGAATTTTGTACATACCCGGCACTTATGAAACATCAGAGCCTGGTGCACGGTTCCGATTGGGCGTTTCCTATGGAGAAGAGACGGCAAGAAACTCCACGGTTACTCTTTTAAAAATAATTAGCTTTTAGGTACAATATTTTAAAATTATAGCATTACTTAATAGTTATAATGGACAGTGTAAGCCTTTCAAAAATACTAAGGTACTTAACGAAATATAAAATGGTCAACCAACCGAAGCATCTAGGGGTCTACAAGGCCTTCAACGTTCTCGCAACACAATCACACATTAGAAAATCACATCTTAATAAATGACGCAATACACATACAGGCGGGGTTTGTGGCTAAGTAATAACAGCCGCACGGGTCGATCGATCAGGTTAAGCTACGCTTGCCGCGGTTGGTCCGTGGATGGGTGCCCATCTTTACATAGCAAGAATCCTCCGTGCCTCGGAAAGCACGTTAAGCCGTTGGTCCCGGCTGTCATTCGTGGTCTTTTGGGCTTCTGACGACCCGTAACGAAACCCAGTTACTGGCTAATACGAAACCCCTTGGTAAGACAAGGGGTTTCGTATTACCCAGTAACTGGGTTGTGGAGGTCAGGTAGGCTGTCGCTCCATGTAAAATACTGATACTCAACCGCAACCGGTTAGACTGGAAGCCGACCCCAACATAATTGGGAAAAGGGTAGGCAGATTATGATGACATACAGGCGACTGGATCTGCAACCCGTTCACGTCACGAACTCGGTGTGTATCGCGCCTTTTCTTTAATCTATACAAATTATAAATTAAAGTCGCTTTTTGTGTCAGTCTCTGTGACCACGTAGTTCTACTAAACTACACAATGGATTTTGATGCAGTTTTCATCTTCATTTAAGGAACCTATTCCGGAAGGTTTGTGTACTTCATTCATTAACATTTTAACTTGCAGCTATCTCGAAAAATGTTTGGTATAGTACTGCCACATCAGTAGATTGAACCCTTGCAAGCATGGACGGGTCGCTAGTAGGTACTAAAAATATTTAAGATAAACCAAGTGTTTATCAGAAAATAAAACCCACCAACGATTGTTTTGATTGTTATATCCACGTTAGCGATAAGACTTTAACAATTTTTTTGGATATAAAAACGTCAATAGACAAATAATTGAGATTAGAAAGAATTGATTATTTCATTACATAATCATTAACACGTTTTAGTTTCAGCAAGGGAAAACATTAAGATTTACCAAATTCTAACTAAAGTCTATTCTTTATGTTTCAAAATTGATGTTGTTTCAAGTTATACAAATATCAATTTTATTGTAATGGATTTTTATAACTAGTCAGCACAGTTGAAAAAGTTATAAAAATGTTTGAATTTGTAGCGTAAACTGCACTTTATTGTGTAGTAATTAAAGTTACTTTTCCATAAACTCATATTTGTATAAATTTTTGGCAAATAAGTCGCGAATGCAGATTAGAGTATAAATGTAGTTCAAACCATAATTATGTTCATACATACATAAACTTACGACTTCTTCCTACGCCACCTGCTACGATTCTTATATATTTATTTATTTTATTATTTATGTACACAGTAAAACACATAGAGATATAACATAATTAAGATTTGAGTACAAAGGTACTGTTTATTTCTTAAGAAATTTCTTCCAGCAGACCTGCGAAAGGAGAAGTAAAAAAGAAATGTAGACAATAGTGTGTGGGAACAAGAAGAGAAAAATATGAAAGTGTGTGTGAAAAATATGAAACAATAACATATTGTATACTTAAATAAACATAGTATACTTATTTACTACTCCTTTTGTTTCGTTTACGTTCATACATGGTTCAAAACAATTATTTTAGGGCAAATGAATTGCAGAACCGATAGCCGTTGGAGGAGACGGGTCCTCGAGTGGAGACCGCCTATCGGCAAGCATGTGGGACGCCTCCCAGCTAGATGGACCGACGACCTTAAGAAGGTGGCTGGGACAGACTGGACGCGGAAGGCGGAGAATAGGGTATTGTGGTGCAGCCTAGGAGAGGCCTATGTCCAGCAGTCGACTGCAATAGGCTGAGTTGAGGAATTGCAAAAAATAGTCCTGCTAATACTATGAGCTATCAAGAAGAATTTATCGTAGGACTTAGTTATAGTATAACTTATAGCCAACTTATCAAGCTGCAATTAACGTGACATTGAACCGATATGCGGATTATATCATTATCAGTGACTGATGATATCAATAACTCGTTTATTGACTTCATCGATTTTGGCAGACCAATCAGTTTATCGTAATCGGCATTGTATTAAGGACATTCTTGATATAAGGTTAGTTTGAATATATTATTTTGTTTTTTTTTTAATTCTTTTGCGGAGTCATCTGCTGCTTACGAGACATTAGTTTTAAAAGAGCAGTGGTGGCCCAGTGGTAAAGGATCCGACTTACGAGTTGTAGGTCGTAGGTTCGAAAAAACGAAGGCGTAGACTTTGTGTAAATACTTTCATCTCTCAAAACGGAACACATCGTGAGGAAACCGGCATGTCCTAGAACAAAAATTCAAAGACATGTGACATCTACCAACCCGCACTGGGCCCGCGTGGTAGATTACGGCCCACTCCTTCTCACAAAGAGGAGACCTGTGTCCCAGCAATGGGAACATTATAGGCTGATTATGCTCATGTTGTTGCTTACTGAAGCAGTAGATTCATTAAATTATTGCCAATGATACCCATTCTTACTTCTGTGATGTAGATAACCCTGTTTCTCTTTACAGAAATGTCTAAAATATTATTAACTGCCATAAGCCTAGCGCTCCTGGCGGTCGCTGCAGCCGACCACCCTATATCCTGGTACAAGGAATTCCAGGACTTGGCCACTGATGATGTTCCCGTGACGAGGGATACGAACGCGGATCGACTTTACAGATTACCCACAAACGTGGTCCCTTTGGATTATGATATTTATCTGGATCTGTACTTCGATGAGAATACTGCAAGACCCTTCAGTTATGATGGCAGGGCCTACATAGTTATTCAGGTACGTTATAACAGATAAGATCTACATACGCATGAGGTTGGCTGTAATAATGCATATCAGTGAAACTATTTGATCTTGGAAGCACCTTTATGACATAACCATAAGGGTGATTTTTGTAGTGCAAGTGGTCACCAAGGATGTGCGGTTGTGCTCATCAAGATTTGTGCATAACCAATTATGTTTTGAGAAAATATAGATTTCTTTGAAATTCAAAACATTCAACGAATAATGAAGTTCCTTACTAGTAAATGTTGATTCTATTCAATCTAAATAACACAAAATTACACCAAGTATGTTTTATTCAGAGCAGCAGCCCAGAGGTAATGGCCTCGACTTACGAGTTGTAGGTTGTAGGTTCGAACCCAGACAGGTGCTTTACTTTGGGTAAATTATTTCATTACCACTGCTCTCAAAACGGTGAAGGAAAACATCGTGAGGAAACCGGCATGTCCTAGAACCAAAATTCTAAGACATGTGTGATATCTACCAACCCGCACTCGCCCGCGTGGTAGATTATAGCCCACTCCCTCTCGAAGAGAGGAGGCCGGTGTCCCAGCAGTGGGAACATTACAGGCTGATTATGTTATATGTTATATTCGATGCTGATGATATTGTTTACTTACAGGCTACAGAAAACAACGTACAACAAATAGTCCTCCACTCGAACATGGATGAAATAAAATCAGTTACTGTGGTAGATGCCACAGGGGCTTTGGTTTCTTTAAATGACGAGAAACCATATGAAACTGAAGATTTGTACCATTTCTTGAGAGTTAATCTTGTAGACCCATTGACGGCTAATGTTAATTATACGCTGAATATTGAATACTTGAGCACTATGAATGAAGGTCCCATGAAGAGAGGAATTTGGCGCGGGTGGTATACCGATGACGAAGGCAACGATAGGTACGTGCTTGATGTTTTTGAATCAGTGTTATTAATCTTGATATTGAAAGTTTCATTAATATTTGCAATGTGATAAGACGATCTTATTTTTTATTGCTTTATTTGCCTTTCGAAGTCTTTGATAATTATATATGCGTTTTATAATTATATTACAGAACACATAATATATATTTTTTAACCTCTAAACAATTCTCTCTCTTTTTGTTTAATCATCATAGTAGCACCTAGTGCATAGTAAAACTTTGGTTTTTTATTTAATCTAGACACTAATGCTTTTAAATTGTTTACAGGATCTACGCCACAACCCACTTCCAGCCTTACAATGCCAGACAAGCGTTCCCCTGCTGGGACGAGCCTCTCTTCAAGGCCGTCTTCAAGCTGCACATAAGCAAGCCAGCTGCGTACACTGGAACATTCTCGAACACTGCCGTTGATTTTGAGGGACTGTATGTATTCTGTTGTTGACTTACTCTTTGTAACATAATCTTTATTACCGCATCCTGATAAGAACCAGTTAAATTAGTTGACAGATAATTTCAAACAAGTACTGCATCATTTTTCAAATTGTTTTTCGGATTGTGTCTAGGAGGTGACATAAAACTGTCTGTTTTTATTCTTCTTTTAATGCAACCTTATTTTTCAGGTTGCTCAACAATCGCATCCGCACTGACTTTGCGGCCACCCCCAAAATGTCATCATACCTCGTAACGTTCCTCGTCAGCGAGACATTCACAGTGCTTGCTCAAAACACGACCTTCGACCCTCCGATCAGGATCATTGGCAGATCCAATACGGCTGGTCTCGCCTACCACGCTTTGGAACTCACAGTCAAGATGACAGAGTTCTTCGACAATTACTTCGGAATTCCCTACGCGTCTTTGCATCCTAATTTGTTGAATGATCACATTTCGTCTCCTGACTGGGCTTCGGCTGGTACTGAGAATTGGGGCATGGTTAGCTACAGGTTAGTAAATAATAATTATATTATACTTATAACCCGTTCACGCTAAGTTTGCCGCTGACCGTCAGCAAAACAAACAAGAACTAACGAGAAAATAACAGCTGTAATCCACCACGCGGGACCAGTGCAGGTTGGTAGATGTCACAAGTCTTCGAATTTTTGGTTCGAGGACATACGATGTCCTCACGATGTTTCCTTCACCGTTTTTTAAAACAGTGGTGATGAAGTTATTTACACAAAGTAAAGCGCCTGCCTGGGTTCGAACCCACGGCTTACAACTTATAAGTCGCGGCTGTTACCACTGGGCTACCACTGCTCTCTCTCTCGCTCTCTCTCTCTGCACTACTTATATTACTGTGTTTGTTTTCTTTTTCAGGGAGCTTTACCTGATCATTAATAAAAGCGAGACGATCATGTCAATCGAGCACTACGCAGCAACTCTGGTGTCTCACGAGCTTGCTCACAAGTGGTTCGGCAACCTGATAACCTGCTATTGGTGGAGTAACACCTGGATCAATGAAGGCTATGCCAGCTACTTTGGTTATATTGCAACTAATGCGGTAAGCTATCGTTGTTTCCCTGATTGTAAAAACATATATCATGTTTTAGAACCACAAACTCAATGTCATACATGATAAAGTTCAAATTCCATTGCAACCAAAATATTTTAGGTAGGAACCTTTTTTGCACATGGTCACACAAAAATCAACTTAGACTACATAAAGCTATAGTAGATAGTTGAGTACCTAACTGGCAATGGAATGTAAATAGTGTAAAGTTTACAGTGCTAATTTGTAAATTTTCGAGTATATTCACCAGGAAATGGTAGATAACTTCATTTTGTAGCCTATGTTCCTTTTGCTGGGATACAGGCCTCTTTTAGGTGAGGACTGAGCCGTAATCCACCATGCGGGCCCGGTGCGGGTTGATAGATGTCACATGTCTTCGAATTTTTGGTTCTAGGAAATGCCGGTTTCCTCATGATGTTTTCCATCACCGTTTTGAGAGCAGTGGTGATGAAATACACAAAGCTACCCTACGCCTGTCTGGGTTCGAACCTACGACAATCAGATCAGTCAGTCGTCAGTCGCGGCTGTTACTACTGGACCACCACTGCTCCCTTTTTAAATTTCAAAAGTCCAAAATTATGATATAATAACTTTTTCGAAGAATTTTACTTACGCTCTAACCTTTTTCGACTTCTAGATGTTCCCTGAGTACGAGTTTCCCGACCACTTCAACAGTCGCTACCTGCAGACGTCCTTAGCTTTCGACTCTGGTGTCAGCACGGTTCCTATGAACCATGAAGTCAACACCCCAGCTCAAGTTACTGGCCACTTTGGAACTATCAGCTACTCGAAAGCCGCTTCATTCCTCAGAATGACTGTTAACATTATTGGATTGGACACCTTCCAAAAGTCTTGTAAATACTTCCTAATGGACAAGTGAGTATGATTTTTTTATTGCTGAATGGGCCTGCTCTTGACTTCGATCACGCCTGATGGAAAGCGATGGATGAGGTCTATGATGGAACGACCGTGCCCAGACGATGCCTAAGGCACTGGAACTACCACGTATCGACGAAACACAGCAGGCTGCTTGACACCGAACTCCGGTGGGAGAATTGCACCCGTAAGGGAAGAATTGGCCAGTCAAATATGGTGTTGGGTGTGACTGTCCAGGATGCGCCGAGCGCTCGGTTCAGTTGAGTAACTGGTGGAATAAACTGCGCTACGCGAGGAGGCTTCTTCATGCATCCCAAAACTATTGGGATTTATATTTTATAAGGTGTTAAAAAATTAACCCGACAAACTTTATGAGGTGCTTTAGACCATCGAACTGAACAATTTTCTCTATGGGACCAACACTGAAATCACGAAAAAAAAAATCAGCTGTTTAATACAAAACTTCAATACTTACCTACTTGACCAAAATGTATGAAACAGCTGATTTTTTTTCGTGATTTCAGAGTTGGTCTATAGTGAAAGTTGTTCAGCTCGATGGTCTAAAGCACCTCTTAAAGTTAGTCAGGTTAATTTTTTAACACTTTGTATAGATAAATATTGGATTTATATTGGGTAACTTTCAAAATGAAATCGTTTATAGCATTTAACTTCTGTGGGAAGACTAGGACTAGGTGGGTGTCCGTGGAGTTTCTTGCCCGTTCATCTCCATAGGTACCTATTACGTTTTGGAATGAGCAACTAGCTTCATCTTTCTGACTGACCGACCCCTTGACAATTTAAAAGTGCCTTTAATTGCTATAATTGAAATAAATGCTTTGAGTTTGTGTTTAACTTGGCCAGCCACGACTCCTACGAGGCACAACTCCTACAAAAAGTACCAACAATAACTCAAAAAAAGAAAAATAAGACTATAATACTAACAGGCTATTCCAATTCTTAACATAAAAAACACTGGAGACTTATGGGGGATTTCTGTTAAGGTTCTCGGAGATATTATTGACACAATTGCCCCTGCCCTAACAGGCATATTTAATCAATGTTTAGACAGCGGTACGTTTCCTGACCTAATGAAACATAGTAAAGTAGTACCAATTTTCAAATCGGGTAGTAAGTTTGATCCCTCCAATTATATACCTATATCTGTGCTACCAGCATTGAGCAAAATCTATGAAAAAATCATGCTGGACCAGATGTTGTCACATTTTAACTCAAATGGGATTTTACATAGTCGCCAGTTTGGTTTCACGAAAGGTAGGTCGACGACGGACGCGGGAGCAAAACTCATCAGTCACATTTTGGAATCCTGGGAGAAGTCCCAGGATGCAATTGGCATTTTCTGTGACCTCTCAAAAGCGTTTGACTGCGTTGACCATAATACACTGCTCTGTAAATTATACCATTACGGAATTCGTGGACAAGCTGCTGATCTTGTTCTTTCCTACCTATCAAAACGGCAGCAAAAAGTAAACGTTAACGAAGCGACGTCATCGGGGTCTCTAGTTAAGATGGGCGTGCCTCAAGGCTCAATTCTTGGCCCTTTCTTATTTCTAGTATATATTAATGACCTTCCTTACATGATGGCTAACTTATCGGATATCATTTTATTCGCTGATGACACTTCCCTTATTTTTAAAATAGATAGAAAAGATACGGATGTCTTACATGTCAACGATAGTCTGGCTGTTCTTTCGAAATGGTTTGCAGCTAATAATCTTTTACTTAATGCGAACAAAACTAAATGTCTTAAGTTCTCATTACCAAATGTACCTCAAGTGGATCTGAATTTAAAACTTAATGGCAAAAAACTAGATGCTATTACGGAAACTGTATTTCTGGGAATTACTTTAGATTCAAAATTACAATGGGGCGCACACATTAGAGCTCTTTCAGGTAGATTAAGTTCAGCTGCATATGCAGTAAGAAAAATAAGGCAGTTGACAGATATAGCCACAGCTAGGTTAGTATACTTTGCATATTTCCACAGTATTATGTCTTATGGTGTTCTGCTGTGGGGATCGGCAGCTGACGTAGATTCAATTTTCATTTTACAAAAGAGGGCAATCCGCGCAATATATAAAATGGGTCCTTGCGAGTCTCTTAGAAACAAATTTAAAGAAATTGATATACTAACTCTGCCTTCTCTTTACATTTTAGAAAGTATTTTGTATGTTCGCAAAAACTAAGGACTTTTCAAAATAAGAAGCGATTTCCATAATATAAATACACGCAGTAAAAATGAAATTGTGATACCTAAATTTAGACTAACTAAAACTAGCAAGTCATTTCTTGTAAACAGCATCCGTTTTTATAACAAGTTGCCAAAGTCGGTTACAGAACTTAGCGATGGAAAGTTCAAAACCCTCATCAAACGAGTCCTTATCAAAAAAGCGTATTATAAGATTAAAGACTACGTTGAAGACAAGGTAGTTTGGCAATAATTCCTTCTGCACATGTGGCTTCCCTGGCACCTCTTTGACGGCATAAGTTCTACGTAAATGTCTATTAACTGCTCTCAAATTACGATGTTTATTTTTTATTTGTACATACTTCTATGACATAATCTTTTTATTATTTGACATTATATACAGACAATTTTAATTTTTCACCTCTTTCTTAGTTGAAATGGCAATCATATCTCTTGGTTTTAGTAGATTTTTATATTTTGTTTATCCTTTTGATACATCCTTATTTTGTAATTGTGAGGACTTTGTAAGCCTTGTAGACTAGATCTGTAGACCATTTTTTATTTTATCAAGTACCTGGTACTTGTTGACAGGCCTACGCTGTCCTCCCATACCTACTGTAACTCGAAAACATTGTAAAAGCCAATTATTTTTAAAATTGTAACCATGGAGTTTCTTGCCGGTTCTTCTCCATAGGAAACGACCAATTGGAACCGTGCACCTATCTTCTGACGTTTCATAAGTGCCCATGTTGGTTTATGTGAAATAAAAATATTTTGATTTGATTTGATTTGATTTAAATTTTTTTGCAGTCTGTACGAGCCTACCGATCAGTACGACCTATTGGAAGCCATGACTAAAGCTATTGAAGAAGACAGCAGCTTGGTTGATTACCCTAATTTCAGCTTTGCGGAGTACTACAGGGTTTGGGTCAATGATCCTGGATATCCTATTTTGAATGTTGCAATCTCTCATTCTACTGGAGAAATGACGCTTACGCAGGTTTGTACTTAACAATATTTGGCTATGACACTTTTATTCCATTAGTTTTTTGTTGACAAAAATTTAAAAGAGTATGCTTATCTTAACTAAGCATACTCTTTTAAATTTTTCAAACCATCAAACCATCTGGTTTGATCATGTTGAGGGGATGAATGAAAAGTGACTAACAAATGGTGACAAGACAGATGTGAGTGGAAACATGGGATACCCTAGGGGACTTAATATAGTGAACTTATTGGTGTACCGGACATAATTAGTAGTGATAATGCGTATGTATGAACAAATTTTGGAACGTACGAGTAAAAGAGTTAAAGTTGATAGCCGAGTCTATCAAGTTTTCGCCATGCATATGCTTGCTCAAAAACCGTCTGGGCTCCCTTACCATAATTATATAAGATGTACAGTCAACAAAAGAGATAAGTATGCAGAATCGTCTGATATACCTAGTTGAAGTTTAGTAGGAAACCGATGGATGTTGTCGACTGAAATGTATAATTTGATAAATGAGCTGTTAGTTTTCTATTAATTAAATTAAATTTTATTCGAGAACATCCATCGGTTTCTTACTAAACTTCAACTATATCCGACGATCCTGCATACTTATCTCTTTTGTTGACTGTACATAAGTTGCCAATTAACTGAACCATCGTTTGACTAATAATGTCAACAACTTTTAGGAACGTTTCTTCCTGAGCCCCAACGCAGAGCCCGATCCAACGATATACCCCATCCCCATTACATTCTCGACGAGGAGTAACCGCGACTTTAACAATTTGAAACCCGTTCGTATGATGACTCAGCAAAGTGAGACAATCACAAAGAATTCCGGGGAAGAGTGGGTGATATTCAACAACCTACAACAAGGTATATGGTTTATAAGTTATTTTTAAGCGAAGCACACACATTTTCTGGTGTACCTGTACAGGTAAACCAGAAAATGTATGTGCTTCGGTAATTTTCATGTTCAAGGCAGAGGAGTTGAAAGGAGAAATTTAAAAGAGAGAGAGAGGGAGGGGAGGCCTCTCTTTCTCCTTTCCACTCCCCTGTCTTGAGCTAGTGTGGACCAATCCAGTCTGTAGGCGTCAAGCTCTTCCCGCCATTTTCTGGGTCTGATTGGTAATTAATTAATTTAAAATGATAATTTTGTTTCAGGACACTACAGAGTAAACTACGATCCTAGAACTTGGACTTTGATTAGTGAAGCCTTACACAATGATCCAGAATCCATTCACTATTTAAACAGAGCACAGGTAAGTACCTACCTACTGGAGATTTTATTTGTTTAATCATTTATGTACAGACATTTATAGATTATTTTGATTATTTTTTATGATACGTCATAAGTTGAATTAGTCAATAAAAACGTTATAGTGTACAGTTCAAACATTTAGAACTAGAATCATAATGTGTGTCACAGCTGAAGACAAGTAGAAAAATGTCAACTAACTTTTGGAGGCCATTGCGCATTAAATCAAAAACAATTAAAACAAATAATATGAGAATATACTTACATAGATACATACATGTATGTTAATATTGTGTTGACATTCTTAATTAATATTGACACGGCTTTTATAATAATTGTACTAAGAAGCAAAGCAGTAAAAAAAAAACTATATACAAACTCAGGATGGAAAAATCCAAAAATTGTATATTGGTTTTAGGGGCTTACAAATTTTGAAATGTTGTCAAATTGTTGTAGGTCGTCGACGATGTGTTCGCTCTGATGAGATCTGAAAGAATGGAATTAGTCACCGGATTCGACATCCTGAGGTTCCTGGCCAAAGAGATCAACTTCCACGTTTGGGATCCAGCTATCAGTGGCTTCACCTGGTTCAGGAACAGACTGAGGCACTTGCCTGAGCACCAAGCTGAGTTCGATGTGAGTGACATTTTACAGCCACGTTGTGCAGCAAATATAAAGGCTGTACAGCCTTAGAAGTTGACTACCAACTTAAATTGTCCGTATATTCAAATCATATCTATCTCTCTTTGGCAGTTGTATGAAAAGTCTGTAACACGGCAAATTGACGGAGTGTGTCAAATTTCCCTGACTTTACAATTGCTAATTTTCTTGCTTCTTTTTTCTGGTATCGTCACAAGTTCACAACCTATTCAAGTATAGACCATGCCGTGGTAAGAAATCAGAGAGTCTGCAAACTACAATACTAGTTGAAGAGGACGGCATTGTTAACTCATTAAGCACAGCTGTACTTGTTAGGATCATATATTACTTCTATAACCTATATCCAGTATAACGTTACCATTGCTGGGACACTGGCTTCCTCTCGGTGAGAGGGAGTGGGCCGTAATCCACCACGCGGGTCTAGTGCTGGTTGGTAGATATCACATGTTTACGAATTTTTGGTTCCCTTACTTACCCCCATCCATTAAATGAAATCTTAATCATTTTATTTTTATTAACTCCTTTAATACGTCTCTTGTACCCTTTTCAAAATCATACTTTTAAAAAATACTCCTTGATTCCAGAAAATCATCTTAGGTCTGATGGAGCACGCCATTACTACCCTAGGATTCAAGCCTACTGCCAATGAGACCCCTACCACTAGCATGGCAAGACAGGCCATTTTACACTTCGCTTGCACTCTTGGCCATCAGAAGTGTAACCAAGATTCCTGGGACCGCTTCGTTGACTTGAGAGATAATCAAGTGCCGTGAGTGTTTTAGTAAAATTATGTACGGTCACGTTACGAACCAAAAGAGCTTTGACCAAAAGAGACTAAAATTGGTCTCTCTTGGTCATTGTCACATTACATGTACATATGATATAATAATATATCCTCCCGACTGATTTCGGTCAAGGCGGCCAATCTCAACGGAGATTAGCCAGGTTCGCAGGAAATATTGTAGTGCACAGGATTTGCGTAAACACATGTGCACTCTCTGTTCCTTTACTCTCATAGTTCGATGGGAAGGCAATCCGACACGACCGGGGAAGGATCAGGCGCAGGATCAACGGCTTTACGTACTATCCGAGGTACGGGGATATCACACCACCAACTTCCAAACTCCGGGCTGTTACTGAGACATTCCTAATGGAAAAAACTTTGTTCGACCCGGGAATCGAATCCAGGACCCCACGCTCAGCAGTCGCGCTTGCGACCACGAGACAACACACATCACATTAAACTTGAGGCGAATGCCGCGTGGGATACGGGACGAAATTTGCTCGCGCCGATTGTATCAACTTTTTGGAGCTGTTGTGAGGTGCACAAATACTCGCGCAATAAGTTCTTAATCATTAGACAATCGATGTGCGCAGTCGCGTCCTGCATCTCGCGTGCCAGTTTCGCCTCATTATAGCCCGAGCTCGTTCGTTGACTCTTCTAGAATATCATAAGTTTCTAAGTATGGCTAAGATTTCCATAAGACGAACGTACTAATATTTATCTGATGTTTTATTTTTAGTTTCTCAATTTCCATACATCAGTCTCAATTTCAACTCTATTTATTACAGAATCAATGCTCGCGTGCGTCGCAACGTTTACGTAACAGCTATGAGACAGGGTGACGTGAATGACTTCAACTATTTGCTAAACCGATTCAGGGAGTCGAACTACGCCAATGATCAACTTGAAATGTTACGAGGAATGGGCGCTGCAAAAGATCCCGAATTATTGACCAGGTAATATTTATGGGCCATGCATATTGCAAACTGGATTTAGACCCAAAACGTGATAGACCGCGCGAAATAAGACGCAATTTACCGTATGATTGTAACAAGGAGTGTCAAAAGAAAGACAACCGGAGAGGACCAATCCTCTTTCGGTTTTTTTACAGTTACCGATTAATTTTTTAAAGAATAATTAAGTGATTTTATTCCAGGTTTTGGGTGGATTGAAATGATTTCATTATGCCTAAAATGTTTCACTTTAAAATTTTATATATTTTCAAGATTTGTAAACCTTATTTATACCTACATATAGAAATAGACATATCGCTCGTTTGGAAAAAACATCGACGTAACTGCTCTCCTAACGTAAATACGCTTTCCAAGTGCTTTGTCATATTTATTTAACTCATTTTTGGGAAAAAATACATTTACTACGACGTTTCTCCAAATGAAAGATATGTACTTAATATTGTTGTGTGATATTTTATTACAGATACTTACAGCTAACTCTAACGAAAGAAGTGCGGTCCCACGACAAACTCAACTCTTTCAACTATGCTCTGCTCGGCAACCAAGAGAACGTTAAAACCGTCTTGGAGTTTGTCAAAACTCACATCGGTGAAATCAGAGAACAGTAAGTATTGAAGTCTGGATTTATGTGTTCTGAATTTATGCTGACGACTATTGTGTCATTTAAAACTATAATTAGCTAAGGCTAGGTGGAGCGACGATCTTCGCAGGATGGCTGGTAGCAGCTGGATGAGAGTTGCCGAAAATCGAGTTGAATGGCGTGCAATAGGAGAGGCCTATGTCCAGCAGTGGACTGCTATAGGCTGATGATGAAGGGCACAAGGGCCTTAGCGATGGCGCAAAATCGCCACACAATGATAATAAAAGTAGCTTGTCTGCTAAGTAGGAAAAAATACTTATTGCAGTAGTCACACGCACGTTTGATGACAATAGGCTGCCAGTCAATTATCATAATCATCCTATAATGTTGGGACACAGGCTTCCTCGTAGCTATCCCAGAGACAAAGCTGGAATGGCTCATGGGCCTTTAATTACACCGGCACCCATCCTCACTCACAACAACAAGACACAGCAAGGCTGCATGACGGCAGTAAGGTCTTTCTTTCTTTCCAAAGTTATACAAAAATACCACATAGCATAATCAGCCTATAACGTTCCCACTGCTGGGACACAGGCCTCCTCCCTGTGAGTGGGAGTGGGCCCAGTCCGGGTTGGTAGATGTCACGTGTCTTCGAATTTTTGGTTAAAACATATATCAAGTATAGACACCCCTTTTCTGTCAATAGAATTAAGTCTTGGTGACTTCATTCTACTGACAGAAAAGGTGTCTCTGAGCTGCTCATTCGGGGAATGCAGGCGTGGTTTTAATTTACGTGTTGATTCCAATTTCTTTTATTCTAAATGTTATTTTTACTTTTAATTTAGGTACGTTGAAGACTCCCCTGCCCGACCAGTGCACAGCGCATTGTCTAACGTAGCTTCGTACTTGGATGAGCCTGGATTGGTTGAAGTAAGTATAATGGATTAATCAATCAATCAATCATTTATTTATCCAGATCATAAAATCCAATTTGTTAGTAATTACATACACATATTAAATACTAGTATTCATCAAGAAAAAAGTTAACTACACTTTCATGAATCCCTCTCACAGTATTTCTGACATGCCGACATAATGTCAAAATCACCATTAGCAACATAGCAGATAGGTCTTTCTTCCTTTTCAAAATTATACAAAAAATACCACATAGCATAATCATCCTATAACGTTCCCACTGCTAGGACACAGGCCTCCTCTCTGTGAGAGGGGCCTTATAATCCACCATGCGGGCCCAATGCGGGTTGGTAGATGTCGCATGTCTTCGATTTTTTTGGTTCTAGGACATTCCGGTTTACTCACGGTTTTCCTTCACCGTTTTGAGAGCAGTGGTGATGAAATAAATAACGCAAAGTAAAGCGCCTGCCTGGGTTCGAACCCACGACCTACAACTCGTAAGTCGGGGTTGCTACCACTAAGCCACCACTGCTTCCACATAAATACCACATACGGTGAACAAATTGCTAAGTGAGCAGGGATGTGAGCACCAGGACAAGCAAATTTTGGCAGTCATCTAAGGTGCTCTGTCCTTGTATGATCTATCAATTGGTCTCTCAATTACTGTTTATTTATCATTTGAATATTACCCCCTTACTAATAAACGTATTATATCAGATTAATAGTTACACACTGATTTCTCTCTGTCAGTCGTCAGTAATTTGACTTTCGAAAGAAGAAGACAAAGCGTTGAGTAATTATACAGACGCTATACAACGTTTATTAGTAAGGGGGTGCGAGTTTAGGTCGGTTTCCTTACCCTTTTTTTTATGGATGGGTAATCATCTAATGACTCCTCCCTCTCTGGGTGGAGCGGAAGGGAGTGTCAGACTCTTACTGACTAAAACCCACCCGTGTTCCTTCCTTAGCCCTTTATGTTCCGGGCAGCGGTAACCCTTTCGGACAATCCCGCTACCCCGGCAGGCTTCGGCCCAAACGGGCCCCTTCCCTTATGCTGACATCTCTTTGAGGCGCCTACCCTATGTGTTAATTCAAGTTATAAACTATTTGTTTGCCAATCCAAATCCATTCAGCCGTTTTTGCGCCAATCCGGAACATCCAGACAAACCGACAAACTATACTTTCTGCATTAGACTCTTTCCACATCTCGTAATAATTACTTTTTTCTTTTCAAAAATATTCAATGTACAGTTTTGAATACGTCACTACAAGTATATTATAAATTATTCTTAGATTAGGTGGACAAAATACTTTAGATAAAATTATCAACTGATTAATAATAATGGTCTATTGATATTCTATAGATTATATTTTTATTATTCACTTAGTCCAAAATAGGTACATTTATGTCATCATTGATATCCTACTGTAGTTTCCTTATCTATAAAGGTAATCAGGACATTACTAAATTATCATAGATCCGTAAGCTTATGAATATAAATGACTCAATATTATGGGTCTCTAATACTTATTTGTTCTAACAGATTGTAAAGAAAGAGGTCTATTACAATTTATAAAATAAACTTCATTAAAGCAAACAAAACCTTCGGGGCAATTGCGTATCACACTAACAGTAGGGATGGCTTTCATTTTGACAGTTCAACAACATTCATTGCATTAGTTACGTTATTGAGCAGACAAATTTTTTGAACATTATGAAGCAGTGAATTAGCAATATCCTTCAAAATTATTCAGATTGTGATTGATAGTGTGTCACGCAATTAGGGTGCTGTTGAATGAAAGAATGAAGCCGAGGTCAAAATATTTGACAGGTCATTTAGGAACTAACCATCTATTTCCATTATACTTTAGACCAGACCAAATTTCCGTATTCCGAACTAGATTCTTTTGAAGAATAACGATAAAGAAATATTTTTCCTGACGTTGCTGAGCATGAGGTCCTTATTTCAATTCCAAGGTCGGGTAAAGTAGTAGTCGTTATTGGTTCTTTCTATCAGGAATTTCTCAGCCCGGAGTCTACGTTTGTGTCCAGTTGATGGCAATGAAGCTGTCTATTAGGTTTTTAAATTCTATAAGAATACCTTTTTCATTCTCTTTTAAATATGTTAGTTACTGCATGTTCTTATTATATAACTCCATATAACTACTTACCGCCATGCCTTTATAAATAGCAAAGATAACTGATGTCACTTGGAAAGCTGCCACGCTAAAATGGAACTGAGCTGGACACATCTGCCGCATGTCAGACGAACAATGGACCAAACTAACGACCCAATGGGTCCCTCTTAATGGCAAACGACAGGCCCAGGCGAAGATGGCAGGATGAGCTGGACTCCTTCAACAAGAACTAGTCTTTAGCAGCTTTGAACAGAGAGAAGTGGAAAGAGAGTAGGGAGGCCTTTGCCCTGGAGTGGGACATCACAGGCTAATAATAAAATAATAATGCGGCGACACTCCTCTATAAAAAATGCTGTCTTGTCTTAACAGATCCGATGACTAAACACTGACCTCCAAAATACAGGCTTAGGCCTAGTTTGGGAGTTAGGACCAATTTTTGTAATACATTCATATTGTGAGATTGTGACTTTGAGTGTCTGTCATGTTTTTAATGTATTTATTCCAGTGACAAATAAACGTTTTTATTTTATTTATTTTTAATAGGCTCGCCCTTACTACACGGGACTTGAACATAACTGGAGAAATTTGAGTGTACTTTAATCGTGTACACCTCTGACTAATCCTTCGGAGAAACACACGTTATTGTTTTTCAACAACTAACTGTATTAATTACTTCTTGTCTTGTCTCCTTATCTTTAATATTTTTTAATCCTAAATTTGATTTTTTTATATCTCTATGTTTTTATCATTCATGTCTAATAATAAATTAATCGTCGGTTGATGCCGCATTTCATTAAAATTTCCTAAGGCGCCTCTGCGAGTTGGCATTGGCCCCTCGTACGCTTTCCAAAGGACCGGGACCTCATGGTCCCGAGATATGTAAAAACAAAATTATGTAATAATAATATGTTTATTCATGAAGTAACATGACCCAATAGCTTGGCACGCGACGATGGCAAGAGACCGGACGATATGTCTTTATTTCCATGGAAGGTGCAACGTGTGTCGATACTCTTGCACCATCCCATCTTCCTGGCTCGGCATGCTGTGCTGGCGCTGCTGCTGCGGCTGCGGAAAACCTCAATGGTCTTTTTAAGGAAATTTCGAAACGGCTGGTTGACACTTTCCGTGCCCCAAGGGCTGGCTTTTACCTTGGCCAGAGGCTAAGCATTGCCATACAACGTGGTAATGCCGCCAGTCTCTTGGGTACATTACCAGTCGACAGCGATGCGGATGAATTTTTCGACGCTATATTTTAGTTTGTATAGGTTTAGTTAAGTTAGGATTTAATGTTGTTATTTTTATTAATTAATTATGTATAAGTTATTATTTGAGTAACATGACTTGTTGTGTTAGAAATTTTAGTAACAATATTCCTTACCCCTATGTTAGTATTCCTATTCTTATCACTTAGCCTAAAACCATGAATACATGTGAATCACTACCACACGCCTAACACCTAATATTCAGTTTGTGTAATAAATACTTTTTCTTTCTTACAGTACGAGGATTGGCTTCGGTCATCACAATCGGTTATACCTCAATACACTTCTGCACTCAGCGCTATCACCTCTGCACGAAATAACATAGCTTGGGGCTCGGCAAATTCTGAACTCCTCATTAAAGCAGCCAGGGGAAGCGCGACCATGGCTCTGACTTCATTTGCCATGATAGTAACTATGGCTTTTATCACACTGGTTGTTTGATTATTTTAGATTCAAGCTACGTTGTTAATGTATTTATTGTTAATATTAAAATTATACGACGTTTTATCATAGTTTTTTTTTTATCATACTATTAGTCCAGTTAAATTAAAATTGAACATTTACTGTAGCTGAATTTTAGTTAACAATAATTTACGTTTCTATTGATTCTTACTGTTAATATAAAAACTTTTTAACAAAAAAATTAAACCTCCGAAAAAACTGAAAAGCAAAAAATAATAAACCTTTATTATTTAACCTTAATAAATAGTTCTTAAACTAATGTAAGTATACCTAGTAATTTTGAGTCGGCGCCAAACAAGCAAATTAATATCGTTGCGAGTGAGTGGTCGCGCGGAGAGCGCATTTTTTGTTTGGAATGTTAATGTTTATCGCTGGAGACTTCACATTGCATTGTAATTTGATTTGGTTATTTAAGATAATTTAGTGATCTTTGTTCATTGGTTGTTTGGCGCCGACTCAAAATTACTTAGGTATACTTACATGAGTTTAAGAACTATTTATTAAGGGTTAAATAAAGATTTTGAAAAAAAAAAGTACAGCCTGCAAGAAAATGGGCCATTTTCACAATTACTTATTTATGCCAACTATTCCTGTTTCTTATATTTTTCCATTGTCTCATTTCTTATCAATTAACCAACAGTCTGAGGTGTGAGTACTAAGAAAGTCAGAAATCACAAAAAAAAAAACCCACTAATTTCGTAGGAAATAAGATTCCCAACTTACTTTTTTTCTATGGATTGACTTGAAAACGCCGAAAATAAACGTAAACTTCGGATTTCGAACCAAAACGCGTTTTATGTTTAATTACTTTTTTTTTAGATAGGTTCCTTCGTTAGTTTCAAACGACTTTTTTGGGAACAATTTTTTGCGATTTCTTTTTCTTTTTTAGTGGCCAGTCCATCATAAAAATAGAAGTGGGAGTCTCATTTCCAACGAAATTTATGGGAAAAGTTTTTTTGCGATTTCTGACTTTTCTAGTACTCAAACCTCAGTTGGTCCAATAGAGTTTTTTTTTATTATTTTAAGAAACAAGATTGATTGGCATTAAAAAAAGTTTTTGTGAAAATGGCTCAATTTTCTTGCTGACTGTCATATTTTTTCAAAATCTGAGAGTGGCGATCAAAATTTCAAAAAAAAAATAAGCACAGTCTCCTAAAACCGTTGTTATTACTGCCCCGTCTCAAAAATCCTACCTGTATATGGCATGCCTATGTCATTAAGTATGCCTCTGTACAGTTATGTGCTTAAAGTATAAAATAAACTAATAATAAATATATAAATACATTTTATTCATAAAATTAAGCATAGCCCTTAACCTGAAAAGAGGTCAATATATACTCATCATTTTTAATGACTTTTAGGTGCTGTAGGACTAAACCTACAACAAAACTGCTACTATGTTTGCTTTGTTGAATTTTGTTTGACCTAAAATATGGAAAATATGGTTTTGTACAAATGCATATGAATAGTCTTTTTATTATGACTTACGGAGCCGAAATGTGGAGACTCACGGTACGGCTGGTCCATAAATTCATGGTCGCTCAGCGAACTATGGAACGAGCTGTGCTTGGAGTCTCTTTGAGGGATCGAATCCGCAACTAGGTGATCCGGCAGAGAACCAAAGTTGTCGACATAGCTCACATAGCATATAATAATAAGCAAACTGAAGATAAGTGGCAATTGGCCGGCCATATTAGCTGTGGAAGCGATGACCGTTGGGGTGGACGTGTTCTGGAGAGGAGACCGTGAAACGGCAAACGTAAGGCAGGACGCCAGCAGGCTAGGTGGAGCGACGATCTTCGCAGGATGGCTGGTTGCAGCTGGATGAGAGCTGCCGAAAATCGAGTTGAATAGCGTGCAATAGGAGAGGCCTATGTCCAGCAGCAGACTGCTGTAAGTTGATGACGATGAAGAATCAGAGGCATCATAAGTTAGCAATACCTAAACAAAGCTGAAATGTTTCATGCCTGTTGTTATAGAGTCTGCAGTACTGGGCAGATTCATCCAGCTTCATAAGATGCGATGACACTGTGATTTTTGACCTAAGTGATTTTATTATTTGAATTTTATGAATGATGCAATACTAACATTCCTTTGTAAGTAACAATTATGGACAAATAATAATTAATCTACAAATAAACTTTTTTTTTATCACACCGGGAGGCCAATTCTCGTAATTAAAAACGTTCAAAATCTAGTCGCAATCTCATCTCAGCGACAATCAATGTCAAAAACTTGTCAAAAACTTAGGGAAGTTAGAGGTATTTTTGATTAGGGTGTTGGTGTTACGACAAAAGGGTCAAGGTATCCCACGAAACACAGAGCATTTCTACACGAAATTCGAATTTTCTTACGTTTTTTTGAAATTTTCAGGTCAGTATCAGGTTGCACATTAATTTAAATATGATTCGCGGCCGTAACATATTATATTTATTTATAGGTGTATAATCATAATACGTTATTATTAAATACATTTCTCTAAGTTTATATTACTCTATTGAATGACTATTTCATGAAATCATGACATTTGAGGCCAATTCTAACCTAAGGAGTTGTGTTGCTGATTCTAATGATAATTCTGTATTGTAGATTCGGGTGCAAATCATATGTTAATCAACATATAACTTCACACGTTATATATTGATTAAAATATGATTCAACAAAACAAAACGAAAGTCTCGAATTTTATACCTTTCGTCATAAAGCCAATGAGTAACAAATAGATAAGATCTATAATAATTGATCAATTAATATGGTACTTGGATATAGTACCGTTGAAAGGTTTTCCTTGTAAATTTATCTGCTATAACATAACAACTTCGCTCTTAGCCCTGGCCTCGCATGATCCTTGTTTTGGTCTTATAGTTTTGCTGGTCGATATTTTATATTTACTCGCTGTAAGTTACCGTAGGTAAACAAACACTAAAGTAACTGATTGACTCCGTGCTCTTGTAAAGGAGCGGCATGGACGTGCCGCTGCCGTCGCGTCGGCGCGTCTACGGCTGCTGCCGACAAGTGTCGGCTGCTGCAATAGCCTCTAGTCTGCCGTTCGCAACATGCCGCTCGTGTATATGATAACTAAGTCCCAGGCCAAAATATCTGATGTATCTAATTTTACTTCGCCAGTCTTCGGTTGGATGTGTACCTACGGTCTGAGATGTTTGAATGGCATTATGTGTACTTGGACAATTTATTTCTTTTAATGTTTAAAAGTTTTCAAACAGATCTTGAGGGGCCAGTTTTTAGTTGTTTTGCTATAGTTTTGTTTAATTATTTATCGAAAGATAAAAATAAAAAAAAACACGTTTTGGATTAAACATGTTTATCAAGACTTGCGACTGATAATACTACGATAATCCTGATAAAAACAATATAAATGATATTATTATAAGTTATTATGACCACCAAAAATTCCCAACTTTGAATTCATTTCGCATGGTGTAATTGTTAAGAAGGTACGTGTTCCGAGAAGTTTTTTTTTTTTATGCCGAACTAAATGCAGTCATTTAAAAGCGAAGTGTTCAGAGCCCCACTTCTGTATTATTCCCCGTGAAATCTTAAATCATACCACGTGCAAACCACGTCAATATTGTGTCTAGTTAAAGGCAAGGAATCGAAATCTCAACGTTGCTTATACTCGCCGTCACGTAACTTGGCAAGGTTTTGGCGTATTGGGAGTATGTTAGCGCATGTACACTTAGTCCAACAGGAAATTGGTCACTATTATTGTTTGTCATTATAACCTGGTTATTGCCATAGATTATTTTTAAACATGTCTGTTTACAAGAAAGTTAAAGAAAGGAAAAACACATCTAACGACTCTTGCCAAGTTACGTGCCGGGGACTGTACGGACAACATGTACAAAATACATTTTGAAAATTGAAACCACGTCGTTGTGTCAGAGAATAGGTTAATAGCAGATATCGTGATTGACTAAGGAATTGACATGGTTTCGGAGTAAGGAATCGTTAAGTGGACAAAGTGAATTAGGGTCCTGATAGGGAACAAAAATATACTACGTAGTAACCAAAAAAAAATCATAAATTGTTGCAATTTTGATCTTATGTAGCACGTAAGAAGTTGTGACACAGGCCATTAGTATTAATCAAATTCTTTAATCTTGTGTAGCTTTACGTAAGGCCTAATTGCGTCGAAAAATTGTAAATTAGATATACTTACTCGTATATAGATCTACGCTTGTCCTTGTCATTTATCAAATAAAAAAAAATTGAAGCTTCATAATGCTTGAACTGAAAACTTCTTTAGACGCGTTGGGCATTTTTTGAGATGGGGAAAAAACCATTGAATTCGTGACACTGTTACCGTAACCGACTCCGCTTCGGATGTGTTCGGCTGTCCTCGGGTTTACTCGGTTTTAATGTATATATCAGTGAGTGATGGCAAAGTATTCTTTTTGTGTTTGTTTTCACTTTTGTCAGCACTCCCGGAGTGTTTTTTTTTCGACAGCAGTGTAAATAGTTTTCATAGATGCATTGATAATAATGATTAAGATTAACCAATCATTAAATTTCAGCACCATGCGTTACTTTAGCCTCCTACTCCTGGCGCTTGTCGCTGCCATTAAGGCTGACATTCCTTTACCATTGGATGTTGAAGAAGCAGAGTCCCTCAACACTGCTGCATCTGATGCCTACCGACTCCCCGAAGACCTGGACCCCATACACTATGACGTAGAAATCACACCTTACACTTCTAGTGATGAAAACAGCCCATTGATAACTTTTGAGGGTATTGTCACAATTACTGTTGAGGTAAGTGTTTACTTACTTTAGACTGTTTTTTCTTACCAGCTGGGTAGTTGCATAACACGCTATCAGTAGAATGGCTTTAATTTTAACAGTTCAACGATATTCATTGCGTTATTTACGTTGTTGAGCAGACAAATTTTTTGAACATACGAGGCAATGGATTAGCAATATCCTTCAAAATGATTCAGATTGTGATTGAAAGCGTGTTTCGCATTGGGGTACTGGACAATTTTATTAAAATTCTACCATTTCTGAACCATTAAAAACATAAGACAGATTAGTCTATTTTTTTACTGAAGTTTTTGTAGTGATTGCACAGAAAATCCTAATCTATCTAAAGTCACGCCAAGCTTTGGGATTGAAAATAAATTAATACTAAAGAGTAGTAGGTAATGTGGTAGACATAAGGATCAAAATAAAAACAGCATATTATTTATTTCACAGGTAAAGACAGCTGGCCTCAACGCGCTCATAATTCACGAAAACGTTAGAACCATTGTATCGGTGACTTTAACGACCTTAACCGGCCAAGTTGTTCCACTGCATGCTACAACTCCATTCGAACGCATTAGAGAGTACCACTTCTTGAAAGTCAACTTGCCTGTTGGAGCAACCTTGGTCAACGGGGATCAGTATAAACTGACTGTGAACTATGTCGGTAACATCAATGATTCGCCTCTTTCCAGAGGTGTGTTCAGAGGAAGCTATTTGGACAATAACGGTCAATCGAGGTGAGGACACTACTTATTTTGTTCTTAGTTTCACTGCATAACGAAAAATGGCTAGTTCTCGTTTCGCCACTAAAATACAATACCTAAACAAAAGTTTCGTTTCGTAACTATTTTGATCCTCAAAATCATCTTGAGCGTCGTCTGCGAAACGAGACTAAATGTATGGATATAAAAATAGTTACAAAACTACACTTTTCTATCCAGAAAGCGGTGAAAAGGGCCAAAAAACAGCTGAAATTCTACTCGTTCGTTGTTATTTTTTGAGAGTCACATGATTTCAAAGAGCTAAAAGTAGTTCCAGAAGCCAATTTGTCATCATATTTGAGTTTTAATCGAGGACAAATGATTATTATTATTGTTATTTTTCCAGCTGGTACGTGGCCACTCATCTGCAGCCCACTAACTCAAGGCAGGCATTCCCCTCCTTTGATGAGCCTGGCTTCAAGTCTACCTTCAAAATTATCATCAACAGACTACCGACCTCTACTGAATCTTACTCTAACATGCCGTTGGCTGAGAGCATTTAGTGAGTTATATTTTTACTGAAGATACATAATCTATTCATTCAACATGATAAATGGATATTAATTCGGTTTCCTACAAAATGGTTGAGCTCGATGGGGCTGATCCACGCGTCATGTTCGTGAACGGGCGTCGTCGGTTGAGACTGGTCATCTTTTAACTGCCAAGGCTTATTTTTAATCTTATATTTTGAATTGCTTCTTCATTTGTGTGTGTGTGTTTTTTTTACATTGTTCTCACATTAGAAGCAACAAGAATAATGCACCCAGGATTTTGTAATATCTTGATTTAAAAGAGTGTCCATGGAGTTTTTTGCCCGTTCTTCTCCATTGAGATCTACGTTTTGGAATGGGCAACTAGCTTCAACTTTCTGACTAACTGACCGACTATTTAATTTTGACAATTCAAAAGTGCCTGTACATGATTTAATTGAAATAAATGCTTTGAATTTGAATTTGAATTCATACTAATAATATAAATGCGTAAGTAACTCTGTCTGTCGGTCTCGTTTTTAATTCAAACAAAGGTGAAGCTAAGCGTACATTGTAGCCGCATCGGGCCGCAGCGCACTGCAAAGTGTGTGCCTTTAGAGTACGATCATTATTATCAGCCTACAGCAATCCACTGCTGGACATATGCCTCTCCTATTTGCACACCATTCAACTCGATTTTCGCCAACTCTCATCCAGCTGCTATTCGCCACCCTGCAAAGATTGTCGCACCACCTAGCCTGAGGGCGTCCTACCTTACGTTTGCCGGTTCGCAATCTCACTAAAGAACACGTCTACCCCCATGGTCATCTGTTCTACGGTTAATCTGACCGGCCCAGTGTACGATAGCTCATACACAATGTAGGAAGTAGGAGAATTTTTGCAATATGGCCCAGCTCGCCTAAATGTGCGTCCTACTAAAACAACAGATGTTTTGTTTACCGCATCATGATATTGCTTTATCATAAAAATAAAGCCATTGTGAATTGGTTCCAATTAAATACCTACCAATCAATAGATTAATCTCCAGGTATGGTAAAGAACACAGCCAAGAGTTTCCGAATATGAGGAAAAAAAAAATATTCAAAAGGTAATGAAAGTGGTAAATCATGTAGAAGACAATGGATAAGAACTTTCACTTTACGGTTAAAACCGTCGACACACAAGACCTAAAAATAAATCAGAGAAAAAAACACTATGAACTAAAATAGGTAATATTTAAGTAAATACATCTACAAAAATAATAATGTCAATTATTATTTCAGTATCATTGACGAAGATCGCTACAAGGAGACCTTCCAGGTAACCCCGAGAATGTCAGCTTACTTGGTCACCTTCCACATCAGCGACAGCTTCGAAGTGATTGCCGATAACAACAATGCACTAAAGCCATACAGAATTCTGGCCAGACCCAGCGCACGTGGTCAAGGAGCCTATGCTTTAGAAGTTGGACCTCCTCTAACAGACTGGCTTAGTGAGTACTTCGGTATCGAGTACTATCAGATGCAGGAGAATATCAAGAACGATCAGCTAGCGTCACCTTATTGGGCTTCAGGTGCCACTGAGAACTGGGGATTAGTGACTTACAGGTATGTTTTTTATTTAAACCTAGATAAATAACAATTGGTGAACTGTTTCTCAGTGTTGGTAGCTGTAATATGTAATACTTGTAGTGACTACTACTAGATGGCGCTATTACAAACTTTAATAATGCAACCTTCAATTCCATGATTTTTTTCTATTCAAATGTTATTTGGTAACTTAAATTAACATTATTATTATTGTTTATTTTATTTATACAAGTTATGAAATAATAACAAATATAAAAAAAAAACATATAAAAATATTACATCGCCTATTTTCGCCGAAGGGTTTGGCACAGGGAACTGTTTCTCAGTCTTGTTAGCTTGTGTGAAGTTTCGTGTAGATAATACAATTATAATACTCGTACCTAGTAACAGACTGAATTCCTACTTGACTACTACTAATAGGCCGACCGCTTAACTGAGACGTTGCCTGAGGTAGCAGCACGGTGCGGGCGGGGTGTGGTGACGTGATGCGAGAGTTCAGTGATTCGTCAACTTGTGACAACTATCATCCCCCCGCACCGCGCAGCTACCTCAGGCAACGTCTCAGTTAAGCGGTCGGCCTATAGATGGCGCTATTCCAAATTTGAATAATGCAACCTTTAGATCCATGCTTTTTTTAATTTGAAATTCAAGTGTTATTTCGTATCTTAAAGTAAACTTATTGTTTTATTTTAGGGAACTCCGCCTCTTATACCAAGAGGGTGAAACCAATGCTATAGACAAGTTAGCCATTGGTACGATAACTGCTCATGAGCTCGCTCATAAGTGGTTCGGTAACCTGATCACCTGCAGGTGGTGGGACAATGTCTGGATCAACGAGGGTTTCGCTAGCTACTTCGAATATTTTGCTATGGATGGTGTAAGTATATTTTATAGTATGTAAGGTGACGTATGTAAGGGGCTTGTGGCTAAGTAATATCAGCCGCACAGGTCGATCGATCAGGCTAAGCTACGCTTGCCGCGGTTGGTCCGTGGATGGGTGACCATCTTTACATACCAAGACCTCTCCGTGCCTCGGAAAGCACGTTAAGCCGTTGGTCCCGGCTGTCATTCGTGGATCTTTGACAGTCGTTACGGGTAGTCAGAAACCCGAAAGTCTCATAACCAGTCTTACCAAGGGGTATCGTATTACCCAGTAACTGGGTTGTGGAGGTCAGATAGGCAGTCGCTCCACGTAAAATACTGGTATTCAGCTGCATCCGGTTAGACTGGAAGCCGACCCCAACATAGTTGGGAAAAGGCTAGGCAGATGATGATGTAAAGTGACCAGTCGCCATGACACTTGAATGGAAAGTATTTTGAACATAAGGGTGGTCACACATCTGACGGTCGATGCGTCGCGTATCGTCGGTCGCGTGACGCCAGAAGAGACAAGTAAATAATAAAAAAATCTACTTTACACACTCAACCGAGCGAATAAATAGATTCGACCGAAGTTACGCCCAACGCATCTTTCGTCAGATGTGCGACCACCCTAAAAGTGCACCAAGATTTTTAATGAATCGCCAGTATTTTAACCATACTAGCCACAATAACGTGAAAATTGAAACCCGCTTATTACAGTATCTTTCACCATGCCCTTCTAGTGGTGACGACTTCTAATTTTTTTTATTTCTGAACTATTTTACTTGTTAATGCTAATCCTAATCGTTTAATATATTTCTTCCCAGGTGTATCCAGAATTAGAGTTGGCAGATCAATTCAATATTATGTACCTACAGAGTGCCTTATCAACTGACTCTGGATCGACAACCAGAGCTCTTCAGCACTCTGTCAACAGCCCAGCCGAAGTCACTGGACACTTCAGTGGCATCAGCTACTCCAAGGGAGCTTCGCTACTTCTCATGCTGAAGCATTTCCTCACTGAAAATACTTTTAAGAAGGCTTTGCAATACTTCTTGAAGGAAAAGTAATTAATTTTTTTGATTTTAATAAGATGATTAATGATTTTGACAAATAAATAATTTATTAAAATAAAAACAATGTTCAAATATAATCAGAATATCATCACTCTCACGACAAACGATAGTTCTCGAAACGTCCACTTTTACACCACATGTATGTCAAAAGGTGGCACAAAATATCTTTAGAATTGACATGATTATTTACACTGTTATTAGCTCACTCGTAAATACCATTCACCATGTTCAGAATCAATGCAGCTATTGAACAGAAGGCCCATTCTCGTAAAACGTTCAAAATCTAGTCGCAATCTCATCTTGGCGACAAAAAAATGTCAAAAACTTGTCAAAATGTAGGGAAATTAGAGGTATTTTTGACAGATTGAAACTGAGATCAGACTGTGAACGTTCTTAAAATTACGAGAATTGCCCCTCAGGTCTCATACAGCCCTATGGTTCTGTCTTAATTCTTCTTTGGAATGAACCTCTTCGAAATTAACCTAAATTTATTTTGAGCTTTGATATTGTGCAAACCACGGGTAAACTGTAGTTTTTAAAAATGCTTTCTATCTTCAGATCTTACCAGTATGCTTTCCCAGCTGACCTCTACAGTGCCTTTGCCAAAGCAGTGTCGGAAGATGGAGTACCTTCAACCACCTTCGATATTTCCAACTTCATGAAATACTGGGTAGAAGAGGAAGGATACCCAGTCCTCAAAGTTACCGTCAACTCAGAGACTGGTCGCATTGATCTTGAACAGGTAATAATTTAATTCAAGTGTTCACTCAGTAACGGACATTCAGTTCATTTAAAAAAAAAAATAGCTCAATGCCAAAACTAATTGCAACAGACGAATAACAAAAAAACTCTTAACTTGAAAATGCTTAAAACGCAGTGCAGTATTGTAATATATTTTTTAAACATAATTTTATTGGATTCCTTATAAAAGGAAAAAAATTAACAGTTCTAAACAAGGTGTTTTTTTATATACTATAATTCTAGGGTATGATGAGACCATATCAAAGAATCAATTACTGGCATTATGAATTATTTTTCAATTGTCATTTCTTTTTTGTTTTCATTTTTCATACAAAATAATTCGACAGTCACGATTATTAATTTAAAACACCCTTAAAACGTGAAATATGACAACGTCGCATTTTCTTAATTTTAAATTTTATTTAATTACCTACTCATATTTGTCTATTAAACTTAGATACATGATATCTTCGAAACTATATATCATTTTTGGACCACATATTCTAGGACTTTTTGTTTTATTTTTACAGAATATAACCCTAGAGTTATGGGATATAAAAAAAAACACGTATATTAACAGTTTTGTTTTTTTTTTAGTTTCATTATTATTTATATGATGTATATAACAAAGAGTAATGCTTGAAAATGCGTATTTACTTCACGGTTTTTTTTTTACCGTCAGAACCGGTTCTTCATCAGCGCAACCGCCACGCCGACTGAGCAGGTTTGGCCTCTGCCCCTCACCTACACAACTCAAAGCAACCCTAACTGGCAAAACCTACTGCCTTCCAAAGTGATGACCACGAAGACTGACTTCATCGATAACGCAGCAGGAAATGGATGGGTCATATTTAACGTTCAACAGAAAGGTAAGAAGTTTTATAGTAATAAGCTACCTCATTGGTAAGAAGTTTTATAGTAATAAGCTACCTCATTGGTACAGTCTACAGCCTGAAGAGTTAGTAGCAATAGGCTCGCCTTCTGTTATCTATACTTATAATAAATCTGTAGAGAGGTCAATTCTGTACATGAAATATATTTCCAAAATAACTATCAGCGGGTGATTAGTGATCGATACTGACCCCAAAAATGCAATCAGTAAAATTTTTGTCTGTCTGTCTGTCTGTCTGTCTGTCTGTATGTTCTTTATAGAAACAAAAACCACTCGACGGATTTCAACGAAACTTGGTACAGTTGTTCTTCATACTCCTGGGCAGGTTATACTTTTCATCACGCTACGATCAATAGGAGCAGAGCAGTGAAGGGAAATGTTGGGAAAACAGGAGAACTTACTCCATTTTTTAAGCTTCCGTCGCGTGTGCAGCCTTAATGGTTAAAGCTACACAAAAATCATGTATGACGGAAATGTTCTCCTTAAAATTATATAAAAAATATTCCACGACAGCAAATGTGTATCTTTAATAGTTGACTCACAATAACACGTGTAACTCCCGATAGCTTAGCCGTTCGGAGTTTTCTGATTATATTTGTCTACTCTTACGTTTATAACACTCTCACTCATCCCTAATTAAAAAATGTTAACATTATTACCTATTTAATAAAAAAAGAATCATTGAAATCGGTACAGAAAAACCAAAGTTATACATGCAATACGCTAATAAGCCATCGCGCGTGAATACTGAATCATGCTGTAAGGATTATTTTTGTGTAACGGTCGCCGCGCTCGACGCGGCTCGCGGCGGGAAGTATAAAAGGGCGGGGGATCCAAACGCGAACTTCTACTCGAAACCACGACTTAGACCCACTCCCCCCGACCTATCGCCATGTTCGGCAAGCCGATCCCTTGGGAGAAGCGAGCCAAATACCTAGGAGTAATACTCGACAATCACCTCTCCTTCGCAGAGCACATAAAGACAGTCCGCTCGCTCGCCACTTTCGCTCTCGGCAGACTCCACTCCGTCCTAAATGCACGCAGCAAATTGTCACTGAGGTGCAAAATGCACAATTAGACAGCGTGCATACGTCCAATAATGACATACGCCTGTGTAGTTTTTGCCCACGCAAAGCCCCACCATATCCATAGGATGCAGACCCTCCAAAACCGATTCCTCCGAAAGGCTACGGGATCCCCCTGGTTCGTTCGAAATGAGAACCTCCATGTTGACCTCAAAATCCCCACCATCCATCAATTCATGAAGCGCCTTTCCAAGCGCTTCTTCGATACCGCCGCCAAGCACCGCAACCCTCTGGTTGTCGAGGCCGCCAGGTATACCCCCTCCAAAATCAGCAAATGCCGCCGTCCAAGGCATGTCCTCTCCGATCCTGACAACCCCATAACCCTCCTCCAGGAGAGCAATAAGTCAACCAGTACAGTGCACAAATACAGAACTCATTCCGACCTCGCCGCCGAGGTCCCTCGCGACGTCCTCAATTAAATGCCTCCCCCCCGACCCTTGCTCGAAGAAGTGCCAGCCCGCGCCGCATCTGAGCCAGTAGTTCTAAATTCCCGACCGTGACCTCTGAGTTTGTTTCGGCGTTTCTTCTCAGAGTAGTCAGCTAGGAAACGCCGGCCTCATCAAGCTTAAATAATAAAAACCAGATCCAGCCTGTCCCATTTTGCTGCCCTCCCCCAGCGACGCCCTAAGCTGAGGTTCGTACCCACAGGGGGTGCCCTTAGCGTGTAGTCGCTTAGTACATAAGATATTTGCCCCCGGCTGGAGGCTTTGAGTTTACGTAAGGCAACTACAGGATAGTCCGGTTAAGTAGTCACGACCTCTCAAGGTCAACTACGAGATGCCATATTCTAAAAAAAAAAAACGCGAACTTCATACAATATGTGGCTGTTGATGCGAGTAGACGTTCCGAGCATTCGACCTTATTGACAGACAATATTGTTTATCAGCGCGACTTTTAGTCTTTAAATTAATTTAGTTTATTTAGTTTTCTTTTGTTGTTATTTTATAAAATAGGTATTAGTTATTTTGGTAGTGTATTATATTCGTTCAAATTACAAATTATTAATAGTTTACATTTTATTTCTTTTTAGGTGAAGTAGTAATTTCGTTGTATAGGTACTTAAGCCTCATGTGAACGTGATCTAAACAATATTACCAATACATTAACTTAATAACACACAAGGAATTACACATTGACGGAGTTGCGGGCACAGCTATCTATATCTATATTATATAAAACTCTTCCGTTACTGAGTGACTGACAGACAACGCACAGCCGAAACTACTTACAGTAGAGAGCTGAAATTTGGCATGTTTGTTTGTTGGGAGGAGTAGGCTACCACTAAGAGAGGATTTTTGGAAATTCCCTCCCAACGGGGAGAAAAGGGGGATAAATTGTTTTTTCCCGGGAGTCATTATTCCACGCGGACGAAGTCGCGGGCAAAAGCTAGTATGAGAATAAAAACATAACTTGCGGAATATGGGAATAGTAGTTATATAACTCTGCCTTACTCTTCGTGAAATATAAGCGTGATATGATCTGATATTAACTCGTGTTTATTTCTAGGTATCTATCGTGTGAACTACGATGAAAATAACTGGCAACTGCTTGCGAATGCTCTGAATACAGATCATACCAGTATCCATCATTTGAACAGGGCTCAGGTATGAAACTATTTCATTTTTATAAATTTGCTCAAATCAAATCAAAATATTTTTATTTCACATAAACCAACATGGGCACTTATGAGACGTCAGAAGCTAGGTGCACGGTTCCAATTGGTCGTTTCCTATGGAGAAGAACCGGCAAGAAACTCCATGGTTACTCTTTTAAAAATAATTGGCTTTTACAATGTTTTCAAGTTACAGTAGGTATGGGAGGACAGCGTAGGCCTGTCAACAAGTACCAGGTACTTGATAAAATAAAAAATGGTCTACAGATCTAAAGTCTACAAGGCTTACAAAGTCCTCACATTTACAAAATAAGAATGTATCAAAAGGATAAATAAAATATAAAAATCTACTAAAACCAAGAGATATGATTGCCATTTCAACTAATGAATGCTATAGTTGGTTACAGCCTCAGGAGTTTGTGCCTAAAAATAATAATCCGTATATATATCGGATCAGGTAGGTTTGGTCTCGTTATCATCAGGCATATTTTAATTACTGTGGGCGTACTATGGGTATACTGTTGGTTATTGCGCAATAGAAAAACGGTTTGCAGTTCAAATCAGATTATAATTTCACTAACAATTTAATCACACTAGCAAATCACACACTGTAGGTACACGATACAACCAGATACACAGTAAAATAATTATGTACAGTAACAAAGTAATTGCGAACAAACGGTTCGTATAGTGACAGAGCTACTCAAATGAACTTTAGTAAACCGACAGGTTTGTCGGGAGCTAGTGCTCTGGCAGGAGTCGAGTCCGAAGACCGACTCACTCTCTGACTGAACTGATTGATTGATTGACTTGACTGCGCAAACGAGTGCGCTCTGTTATAAAGGGTTTGTCCTCACCACGAGTTGTTGTAGGGCGAGTGGCCCTACAACAACTCTGTCCAATGGCGTACGGAAATACGTCATCATGTTTACTTGATACAAAAATGTGCTAAATCTAATAAGACTTACATTATAAAGTAATCGAATAATACAAGAATAATTGTCGTAAATAAACAATGGTGATTTCACAACGTAAATCATTTTAAAATCAAAGTAACATGTCATCAATTGTTTTGAACAAAACCATCGGTTACAATAATTATCGAAATAAGTTACCAAAATCAATTAGTGCGTACACCGAGTGCTCAATAAATTATGTTCCGATTTATTAGACAATAACTGATATTAAAATCTCTTAAATTAATAATAAGAAAAACAAATCATAACAAATTCTGTTGACTACCCACAATCATTGTAATTGACTACCGTCTCCTACATATATGTTTTTCTTTTTTTTTATGTATTATGTATCTATGCGCTTTTGCTAGTGGGTTCGCCTGCGTGGAGGTTTAATTTCTAACCTGTTGAAATAATATCAAAATAATTCTTTTATCTGTTGCTTAGGTCGCCATCTTGATTATGATTGTCTTTGGTTCCCTTTACTTTGAATACAGTCTTGTTGCAACAACTAACGTGTTTTAATAGGTTATGGGCCCAGAGTCGTTTTTTTCAAAGTAATTAGTAGTGTAAAAGTATAATTCTCCATAATGTCTACCGCGGGATACATAGTAAACGTACCAAAATTGAAAGGGCGTGAGAACTATGACGATTGGTCATTCGCAGTGAAAAATTTTCTTGTGTTGGAGGGAATCGATATGGACGCCATATTGCCAACGATCACCGAAGCCGAACAAAGAAAAGCAAAAGCGAAACTAATAATGACCATTGATCCATCATTATACATGCATATTAAAAATGAAGCTACAATTACGTCGGTGTGGAATAAGTTGAAGCAATTATTTGATGACACAGGATTCTCTAGAAGAATAAGTTTATTAAGAACATTGATCAACATTCGCCTGGATAATTGTGAAACAATGACTAGTTATGTGTCTCAAATAGTGGAAACTGCTCAACGGTTGAAAAATACGGGTTTCGAAATCAGTGACGAATGGGTTGGATCTTTGCTGTTAGCAGGCCTACCAGATAAATTTTCGCCGATGGTGATGGCTCTAGAACATTCCGGCTTATCGGTAAGCTCTGACGTCATAAAAACAAAACTTGTCGACATGAATTCTGATGTTGGCAGCAGTGGAGGAGAAACAGCATTATGGTCGGGCAAGCCAAAGGTTGGCAGTACTGCACACGCCAAGTCAAAACAAACGTCAATGTCATCATCGAACAAAACAAAAGTGACAACTGGTAAACAAATCAAATGCTACAACTGTAAGAAAATTGGACATTACAAAAACCAATGCTCACAGAAAATAAAAGAAGCAAGTGCTTTTAGTGTTGCTTTCTTGAATGGAGAATTCAG
Source organism: Hydraecia micacea (assembly GCA_914767645.1). Classification (NCBI taxonomy): domain Eukaryota; kingdom Metazoa; phylum Arthropoda; class Insecta; order Lepidoptera; family Noctuidae; genus Hydraecia; species Hydraecia micacea. Next base: position 3,093,450 of record OU611783.1, on the reverse strand, counting down.
CATAGATGATTGGTATATTGACAGTGGAGCGAGCGTTCATATGACGGCGAAGCGGGAAAGTTTAACAGAGATCCGACCAGTACGCGACATAAAAGAAATAGTTGTTGCAAATAAATCATCAATGCCAGTAATGTGTACAGGTGATACACAGATCGTGACGTGTGTGAATGAGTCTCAGTTTGACATACCTGTTCGAAATATTTTGTGCATTCCTAACCTTACCACTAATTTGCTATCAGTAAGCCAGTTGATAGCAAACGGAAACAAAGTATCATTTTGCGAAAATGCTTGTTACATCCGTAATCAACAGAATGTGCTAGTAGGAGTAGCAGATTTACAAAATGGAGTGTACAAATTGCATACAATGAAGTCAGAGAAGGTGCTTGCAGCAGCAGCAATTCACACAGCAGACGCAAGGCGATGGCATAGAAGACTAGCGCATATCAACAGTAACGATCTTGAAAAAATGAAAAATGGAGCAGTAGAGGGAATTACCTACACAGAGAAGGCTGACATAACAAAGTCAAACTGTGAAGTATGTTGTGAGGCGAAACAGGCTCGTTTACCATTCTCATCTTCACACAAAAGAAGTGAAACTTTATTAGAAGTTGTCCATTCTGACTTATGCGGGCCCATGGAGACAAGATCATTGGGCCATGCCAAGTATTTTTTGTTATTTGTGGATGATGCTAGCCGAATGGCATTTGTATATTTCCTGAAAGAGAAAAATCAAGTTTTTATGTTTTTCAAAGAATTTCAAAATATGGTTGAAAAACAAACTGGAAATAGAATTAAAAGTCTGAGGACAGATAATGGAGGAGAATTTTGCTCACAACAGATGGAAGAATATTTAAAATCAAAAGGCATTGTCCATCAAAAGACGAATCCCTACACTCCGGAACAAAATGGCCTCTGTGAGAGGTTCAATAGGACAGTGGTTGAACGTGCAAGATGTCTACTCTTTGAGGCTGAACTAAATAAAAGTTTCTGGACAGAGGCAGTTAATACGGCAGTTTACCTAAAAAATAGGTCGCCGGCTTCAGGTCTAGGAGAGATGACACCATTCCAGAAATGGACAGGGATAAAGCCTGATCTCAGTCATGTGAGGGTTTTTGGCAGCCCTGTAATGGTGCATGTGCCTAAGATTAAGAGACAAAAGTGGGATAAGAAAGCTTTGAAATCCATTTTAGTAGGTTATCCTGACAATATCAAAGGATATAGATTATACAATCTAGAAACTAAAAAGGTTACTACAAGCCGAGATGTGACTATAATGGAAAAGAATGAAAAAGATTGCGAGATGGCTAAGATTGTAGTACAGGAAACAAACGAAGAGCAGGACCAATTGTCGGAACAAGAAGAAACAACTGATATAAATGATACTGTGTTGAGTGGAGATGATCCCACTTACATCAATGATACTTCTAGTTCAGATTCGACATCAGATGACTCCTACCATACATTGTGTGGAGAAGACAGTGATTTGAGCGTAGGTAAAGAACCCATAGCTAGCAAGCGTGTCAGAAAACCAGTTGAGAGGTACGGCATATCCAACCTCTGTGTTGTGGATGAGTTAGGGGCTTGCGGTGAAGATATCACTTATGAGGAGGCTACAACAGGTCCTGAGAGTGAAAAGTGGAAACAGGCAATGAAGGAAGAGTTACATGCCTTCGAAGAAAACCAAGCCTGGGAAATAGTGTCAGACAAGGAAGCAGATAGAGTGGTTAAGTGCAAGTGGGTGTATAAAAAGAAATACGAAAGTGATAACAAAGTGAGATATCGGGCTCGTTTAGTGGCTAAGGGTTTCACCCAAGTTGAAGGAATAGACTTTAGAGAAACATATTCACCTGTGTTAAGATACTCAACGTTAAGGTTATTATTTGCTTTAAGTGTAAAATTAAATTTTAAAATTACCCATCTTGATGTAAGTACAGCTTTCTTAAATGGCTATCTGGATGAAAAAGTATATATGCAGGTTCCACCTGATTTAGAATGTAACAGTAACAGTGTACTCAAGTTAAAACGTGCTATATATGGCCTGAAACAATCTGCCAGACAATGGAATATGAGAGTTAATGATTGTTTACTAAGTCAGGGTTACATTAAGTCTAAATTAGAACCTTGTCTATATAGTAAGAAAGTAAATAAGGAACAAATTTTGATAACTGTATTTGTTGATGATTTCTTTATATTTTCAAATAGCAAGGTATTAACTAATGAATTGAAAAGTACTTTGATGTCAAATTTCAAAACTAAAGATTTAGGTCAAATTAAGAGATGCTTAGGTATGAGGGTAAAAGTGTATGAGAATGGATGTATTTCTTTAGATCAGGAGCACTATGTAGAACATATTTTAAATAAATTTAAAATGTCTAACTGTAACCATGTAGATACTCCTATTGAATATAATCTAAAGTTAGAGAAATCAGAAACTGTTCAAAAGCAATATCCTTATCAGCAGCTGTTAGGAAGCTTAATGTACTTATCTGTTCTTACACGCCCAGATATCAGTTATAGTGTCAGTTACTTAAGCCAATTTAATAATTGTTACACAGCACTTCATTGGAAGGCTGCAAAAAGAATTGTAAAGTATTTACATAAAACAAAATCTTATGGTCTAATGTTTACAAATGATAATAAAAATTTGGAAGGTTTTGTGGATGCAGACTGGGCATCAGACATTATTGATAGGAGATCCTATACAGGTTTCTGTTTTAAATTATCTGGTACAGTCATATCATATGAGTGTAGAAAACAACCAACTGTAGCGCTGTCCAGTACAGAAGCTGAGTATATGGCAATAAGTGAAGCCTGTAAAGAAGCTATATATTTAAGGAATTTACTATCAGAAATTGTAAATTGTAATTATACTGTTGTTATGTACAATGACAACCAAGGTGCAAAGAAATTGACAGAAAACCCTTTGTTTCATAAGAGGTCTAAACATATAGACGTACGCCACCATTTCGTCAGGGAAGTAGTTGCTAATAACCTTGTAAAGATTGTACATATTCCAACTAATAAAATGCCTGCTGACTTGTTAACGAAAGGTCTGAGTAGAATAAAACACAATGATTTTGTTAAAAAGTTAGGCATTGAAAGTATTGTTTAGATATTGTTAATTAGTTATTATTGTTATCATAGAATATTTTTTTGTTTTTTTGATACATGGAGACATACATATGTGGAGAATGTTAAGTCATCTAAATTATTATTTTTTTGTGTTTCATGGTAATAAGATTATTTTGATAAGTGGAGATGTTGAAATAATATCAAAATAATTCTTTTATCTGTTGCTTAGGTCGCCATCTTGATTATGATTGTCTTTGGTTCCCTTTACTTTGAATACAGTCTTGTTGCAACAACTAACGTGTTTTAATATAACCTCCACGCAGGCGAACCCACTAGCAAAAGCGCTAGTACTTAACAAAAAAAAAAAAACATAATCAAAAGCACTTACTTCTGAAAGTCTGGTCGTTTTGAAGCAGTTTTTACTTTTACTTTATTTTGTAAATATTTTAATTTTATTATAATCATACAAACAATTATTTTCATTGTAGATCGTAAACGACGTGTTCGCGTTCATGCGTTCTAGGCAGATGACGTTTGCACTCGGATTCCGTGTGCTTGAATTCTTGAAGAAGGACACAAGCTTCTACTCCTGGTACCCAGCCATAAGTGGCTTCAACTGGTTAAGAAACCGGCTCGTGCACCTTCCCGAAAAATTGGCTGCCTTTGATGTAAGTAGAATATTGAGTATAGATGAAAACAGAGCGTTTGTGACTTCGGCACCCAAAACAAATAGTGATCGGAAAAAATGTGTACGAGTTACATTACTAGGTGAAGTCAGCGAAATTAATTGTTCATCAAATTTACTACCATCTGAAATTGTCCGTATTTTCAAAGCAAAACTGCCATTTTTTATCAGTTGTATGAAACAGCTATAACATGGTAAATTGATATAGTTCGACGGTCGGCGGTCATTTATGTAACAATTAACTTCCCTGACTATGCGTAGTACAGTTTCAAGAAAATAATTCCTCGTTCTATTTTCATGCTGATTTGGAAACACAGGAACATATAGTATGTATGTATCAACCACAGTATTATAATCTTAATATAAGTTTGAAGTTTCTGTTCTAGTAATTTATAATTTTATCATCACCACAACACCACTGTTTGAAATAGATGGACTTACGCTCAGTACGTCTAACCAAAAATATCCAAGCAAAAAAAAAAAACACTGATTAAAGTGATTTTATTTTGACCTAAACTAATAAACTTAGTGTATTTTCGTTATCTGATTATTTTTCTTGTACGTATCTAATGCGTTTTTCTTATATATTTTTTTTACCATCGTCCTTATTTTGGTGGTCTGAATGATTTCTAAAAGTTTGTCCATCTATTTTATTGGTACCTTATATATTGTGCTAGTTGCGCGATAAACTCTGCTTGAGCGGTACAGGATTTTGCGTGACGCGTATGATGCGTAGTTCGCATGTGGCAGTGTAGAAGCTGCTACACGACCACAGATTCGATAGTATCACGAATTTTATTTATTTTCTAGGCAATACTCTACGAGTACCTTGAGGCTGTGATCGCTGACGTTGGCTACGACGTGGTTGCCGATGAACCTCTCACTAGGACCATGAACAGATTCCACATACTCTCCTTCGCTTGCAACATCAGGCATAAAGGATGTGTGGACAATGCCGTAGCAAAGTTCCAAGCTTACATGAACGATAATACCAATACGTAAGGATTTATTTTAGGATAATTTTTAAGCATAGTTTTAGACTACAGAGTATCGAAGAATTCTTTTTTGGGTGGTTGTAGCAAGGTTGATGGATTCGATTTCCATCAAAATATTGTTTTTCTCAAATACTTTGAGACATCCTAAAGGTCGAAGAACTCATAAAAAAATATTTAATTATAACACTATCTTCTGCCCGCGACTTCATCCGGGTAAAATTTATTGTTCCCCCGACCCACCCTTTTGCATCGCATCGCCTGCCCGCACTATTACTTCGTGTTCGCTTAGCTGTCATTCTGACTATTTTTCTTTTTGCCCGAGCAAAACGAAAAAAAAGCGATGCTATGTTCCTTACGACGATAAAACATAAAACAAAAGCACATACCTACGAGGATCAATATCGCGTGACTGACCGCTATTTACAATGTGTACATTGCTTTAATGATAAAAGTCTAATCATGTGGAGTAACGGCTTAATAAAGTCAAGAGGAAATTGGCCAGGCCCATAGCGCACATCACTTTCTGGTATAAGTTTTTTAAATCTTGAAGTAAAGTCTCACCGTTTTTCTTAACCGGTTCATAATCCATGTAGGTATGTAGTTTCAAAAGTCTTTCATTTTCTTAACAATTGATAAGGTTAACATCTTCAACAACGAAGTCTTTTAATATATGATAAAAAAAAAAAATGTCAAAACGTTATAAACTAAAAAAAAAATTGTCGTTCACAAGCAATTACTAGTCCTCTGGGACAAGACTTTTGACTCTTGTCTTTTTTACGAGTGTTTGCTTCCGAATCAACAGCAATATACCGTTGTATTTATAAATAAATAAATAAAATAAAATTCATTTATTTCAGATAACTAATTGATCCATAATTCCATACAGTCCGATTCAAAATTAAAATAAATTAAATTAAAGATTAAAAAATTACAATAAATTAAATTAAAGATTAAAAATAAATTATAACGGCTTAAATTATTTATATTATAGTTCTACCATTACCATTATAGAACCCACACATAGAACCAGCTGTAGTAATAACTCGGTGGTTTTCACCATTCATCTCTCTCACATACCTACTCTGTCTTTCCTCTTGCAGTACAACACAAAATATTCTTGTAAAATATTATGAGTATCTTCCGAATTTGACGGCATTTTCTGTCCTTCACAGAATCTACTAAGATCATTAATTATGCATTTTTCAGCGTCAACCCCAACTTGAGACGTCACGTGTTCTGCGAGGGTCTCCGTGCCAGTGGTCTAACAGAATGGAACTTCCTTCACTATCGTCGTCTGGATTCCAACAATCAAGCAGATGAGGTTGCTATGCTCAGAGCCTTAGGGTGCACCACCAATAATGAAGCTAGGCAACAGTGAGTGTCTTCTTTATGATTTTGACATAAATTGCTAGGTTATACAAGCTTTTTTTGGCGCGTGGCCAAAATTGGAACTAATGCCGCCATCTTGTTTTTTGCACAAATGTTTACCAACAGCGCCCCTCTGCCAACGTCATTTTAGCGGCAAAAGATGCTTGTAGCAGTGTAAGGCTGGAAATACTGTCGCTGATATCGGTCGAGTACCTCGCACTCGCTGACCGACGGTGCTACTAACAGTAACGTCCATTTATCGTCAGCGTCTTGGTAAGCGTGTCCAACGGTTCACGACCGACGTCAGCGTAAGAGGAATTCAGGCCTAAATGATGATAATGATGATATTTTTGGTATCGAAAAAGATCAAGGCCCACATGCTTTACGAAAATAAGAAGAAACCTTTGAATACACAGTGGAAGGAATATCGTGACAAACTTTTACCATGGATTCACTACTTGATTCTGGACCACCACTTAGAATTTTTTTTCGTATGTTATTAAAAAGAAACAGCTGTCCTATATATTATAAGTACGATACCTACACGGTCAAAATGTATAGTATATTTTATACAGACATTTAATTAATGAATCAGAACTCTAAACCCTCAGGGGTACCTAAGGGTCAGATGGGTTCGTCATCTGCAAACGCTTGACGGTAGTCGATGTCTTTTGAACTGTAAATTTATTCTTTATAACTTCATCTATAAATCATCTTTTGTATGATTTTAGGTACCTGCTGAACATCATAAATAGCGCGATCGTGAAGGCTCAAGACCGACTGAACGCTTTCACCTTCTTCTACATGGGAGACCGTTCCAATGCTAGGTTCGCTCTGCCGTTCCTCAGGGATAACATTGACTTCATCAGAATTTCGTAAGCTACTTTTATTTGTAAAATTATTCATGCAATAAACAACTCCACACCGTTCTTAAAAACACATATTACTTACTTTAATCTTCTTTAGGTTAGATATTTTTCATAACGCCAGCTGCACCAACCATAGATAATAATTCGCTTTATTTTGCATTGGGCGCAGCTCGTAATTTATAATAGTAGTGCAATAGATAGCTTTCTTAAAGTAGAATGCTAGACACTATATTAGATTTTTAATTTTGTCCGTATGACTTGGTGTTTTAACTATTGACCATATAATTATAAAGGTTTATTTGACGTTTGCAGTGTCGTTCTCCCAACGTGGTTCAACAGCGTACTCTCCAACATTGCTGGTTATTTGGACGCAGATGGCCTGACGGAAGTAAGTAAACAAAATTATACATTTGGAATACGAAAAAACTCGAAAACAAGTAAAACAAACTCTCCTCCTATGATACTAATGCACATACCTCTGTCAATCGTAAAAAAAATTATAAATTAAAAATATAGGTAATTAAAATGAAGTGTACATAAGAATCATAATTTCATAAATGCCCTAATTTTGTTAGTGGTGAAGGAAAATGTCGTGAGAAAACATGAACTTTACTATCACACTAATATTATAAAGGCGAAAGTTTGTGAGTGTGTGTGTGTGTTTATATGTTTGTTACTTCTTCACGCTCAAACGGCTGGACCAATTTTGATAAAATTTTGTATGGAGGTAGCTGACACCCTGGATTAACATATAGGCTACTTTTTATCCTGATGAATATCAGGACCGAAACTTACGGGATCGAAACTTATGCGGGTAAAACCGTGGGGCGCAGCTAGTAATCATATAAGTCTGAATTCGCCAATCCTCCTTGAGCAAGTTTGGTGATCAGTGCTCATGCCTTCTGGGCGTGAGAAGAAGTCCTTACCCTGTAGAGTGAGACAGCGCGACAAATTGCGAGACTGGTGCCTTTTCGATAATTAAAATATTAGCGTAGTAAGATTATGCTTACTTGCAAGTTGCTTTAGCATCAGCAGTTAGATGACATTCCCACCACAGATTTTCTTGAATTTAAAAATACAAAAGTTGAATTTAGGTGCTCCACAAATCAACTTAGATTTAAAATAATGACAATGTAATTTTGCGTACTTATGTACAGTCAACAAAAGAGCTAAGTATGCAGGATCATCGGATAAAGTTGAAGTTTAGTAAGAAACCGATGGATGTTGTCGACTGAAATATAATTCGATAAATGAGCTGTTAGTTTTCTATTAATAAAATTAAATTTTATTCGAGAACGTCCATCGGTTTGTTGGCTGTACCTACATTTTTTATTTATTTACAAAAGTGTTAACAAAAGATCGTCTCTATTTCTAGATGGAGTCATGGCTCAACGATAACCAGAATTTGATTCCTGAATTCTCGGTCGGTATCAGTGCCATACAATCGGCTAGGGCTTCTATGCAGTGGGGTAGTGATAACGCTGATCTGATCATAGCGGCCGCTGAGGGTGAGGACGAAGTTACAACAGAACCTACTACAGAATCGACTTCAGAATCGACTTCAGAATCGACTACAGAAGCTACTACAGTAGATCCTAATTCAGGAGCAATCTTCATGCCAACAACCATGCTTTTGCTGTGGACAGCACTCGCTATGCTGTTGAAATAATGTGATTAGTGAATTTGTATGTACGGTAATAAAGTGACCTGCACCCTAATTGCGTAGCACACTTTCTATCACAATCTGAATCACTTTGAAGGATATTGCTAATTCATTGCTTCATATGTTTAAACATTTGCCTGTGCAACAACGTAAATAACGCAATTAATGTTGTTGAACTGTCAAAATCCTTTCTAGTGTTAGTGTGTTACCCAATTACCCTGCTGGGTAGTCAAAACAGTGCGTAAAGCAAGGACGTTATTCCCTCGGGAGTTCTGTCACCGTTTTGGCACAAATTAATTTATAGGTATGCTATTCAGAGATAAGTAAAAGGGTAATTAATTTTATATAAATGAATACTTTAAAAAATATTAAATAAAATTTCTGCTGAGTTGTTATTGTTTGGTTTGGTTTTAAAATCCTTTTTATTTATGGAATAATTTAATATTGCCAATAAATAAAGTCTTCTAGACCGTATTTCGGCCACGGCAGCCAATCCCAACAGAGACTAGCCTTCGGCGCGGGAGATATTATAGTGCACAAGTGTGTGCGCAGACACAGGTGATCTCCCTTTTCCCTCACTCTCATAGTCCTATGGGACGGCAATCCGACACGACCGGCAGGCTTATTACGTAAGAAAGAGCAATCAGCAATTATCGCGCAGTCATCGCGCGATCAATTGCTAAACGCTAAAAAAATCGGTATTATCTAAAAATCGTTCGCTGATCGCTCGCCAATTGTCATCATGCACTTATCGCTACGACACTAGCGCCAAAACAATTATGTAGCAAACTTAGGAACTAAAGTCAGTTGTCAATCACATGAAGAATCTTTCAATCTTATAAGTTTTGTTACGAAAAATACTTAAAAACCACTTACACCCTCTTAAAATTTACCAAAAATAGCTTGGCGTCGGTTACACGATGCATAAGTGGGTGAAAAAGTGTTAACTTGGACTATTCGGCTGTTCAACAAGTAAGTTTTAAAATATAATTCATGTGAAACAATGGTTAGGTTAGGTAAGTGAAAAAATTAACTTTGTAATTAACAATACATAATCTTGTTTCAGTATAAAATGGCAAATAGTGTCCAATGATCAACTAGAAGAACTATTAGACTTTCTAGCTCGCTTTAGCTATGGGTGTTGGCCTTGGCTAAAGATCCAAGGTCATGAAGGCGATTATCCAGTCAAACAGCGCGCTAGCAGCTATGGACACTAATTAATAAAAAAAAACCTATTAAACTAATGTATTTTATTTTTAATGAAATGAATGTACTGATTGCTATAGATGTATTTATAATATTTATTTTTATTTATGGTATTTAACTAGAATACTCTGGATGAATAGTCATTTACGGTACACACAGTTTGTTCTAATGAGCACACGACACACGACGGGATTAAAATGTACACAATTTTAGATAAAATTCTTCGAATTGTAAGACTTTATTTGTAATAAGCAATCAGCGAGCGATTAACAACAAGGGAAAAGGTTATCGCAATTTGACAGCCAAATTTGCTCGCCGATGGCTGTCGCTCTGCTGTCAAAAACCATGCGTAATACGAAATAGTCGCAATCACCACGCGATCACAGTAGTAATCTGCACTTTTTAGTTAACTGATTGTTCCATAGAGGCAGCACTATCGCTAGTTTGCTATGCTGTGGCTATCGCTGTTACATAATACGGATTTGCGAAATTTGCGCGATAATTGCGCAAATTTCGCTATTGCTACGCTTCTGCAAGATACGTAATAAGCCTGCGGAGAGACATCAGGCGCAGGACCAATTATTGCCAATAAGCCTGGTGTCGTGATGGTTCAGTGGTTACGGACTAGGCTCTCATGCACGAGGCCACAACACTTGTGGGTTCAAATCCGGGCAAGAACCAATGAGAATTTTTAAATTTATAGTAAATAATAAAAAAATATATAAAAAATAATAATAGAAAATCATTTAAAGAATGCAAACAATCGTTCATCATCATCATCATTTCAGCCGAAAGACGTCCACTGCTGGACATAGGCCTCCCCCAAGCACCTCCACTTCGACCGGTTCTGTGCTTCTCGCATCCAACGGGTTCCTGCGGCCTTCACAAGGCCGTCGGTCCACCTTGTGGGAGGCCTTCTAACGCTACGTCTTCCGGTACACGGTCGCCACTCCAGAACCTTTCGGCCCCATCGGCCATCTGCTCTGCGAGTAATGTGCCCTGCCCACTGCCACTTAAGTTTGGCAATTTTTCGGGCTATGTCAGTTACCTTGGGCCTCCTGCGGATCTCCTCATTTCTGATTCGATCATACAATCGGTTGCGTCAAATCAAATATTGCGACATAAGTTTAAGCCTTCACCTATTTGGATAGTTTTCAATATCTACACTCGATAGATTATGTACCGTTAAATAATATCAACAAGCTATATGCTTTGAGTATGTTGTTATCTCTCTAATCTCACGTCAAGATGTATCTCTCGATTCAATGTAGAGAGAGTAATGGGCTTTTTATGGTAAAAAATGTAGGGAATGTTTGTTCGTCATCCTATATAGTCCATCATTTATTGAATATAATTTGTTCTTATCCGGTTGAATGCCGTAATTAAAGAAACAATTTAAAAAACCATTGTGTTTCGCGTGGATCCACGTTACAAAGGGTTAAAGGAACAAAATCTAATTAGGATACGGTATTGATTTACAAGTATCAAGTCCTGTAGGTTTACTACAAAAAAAAAATAGCAAGTTCGCTAGCCGAAATAACAAAAATATATCAGAAGAAGAGAAATCAACAGAGTTTTGCTCTTGCATCTTTGTAACGAGTACTTGTCCCAGAAAACTAGAACAACTTTTACTATGGGACCATACGTGAAACAGTGAAAAAAAAAACAGCTGTTCCCTACATTTATGTTCGTATATCTCGTCAAAATGTAGGGAGCACCTGATTTTTTTTTTGGCGTTTCGGGTTTGGTCCCATAGTAAAAGTTGTTCATAATGATGAGTTCCTACAATGACCTCTACAGAGGTTGTTAATGTTTTTCCAATAACACTATATAATAATATTATGACTACTCATACTATATTTTAAAAAAAATATTTACACTACTTAGGTAATTGAACAGTAAAACCCATAAAACGTGGCTAGAACAAAAGACGAGTGGTGCACTATCATGAATGATAACAAACACTAAACTTAAGATGTCGCTTATCAGTCGCAGAGTAACGACTCACAAATATCTGCTACACAGTTTGCACAGTAGTTGAAACTCGTGAACACGGCAGGTTAGTTAATTTAATTTATTATATTTCATATATTTTGTAATTGATTCTACTATAAAATATTAAACAAAGTCGGGTTAGTTACACCATTTATAACTAAAGAACGGCTGGACCGATTTTTATGATCTTTAATTTGTTTTTTTTTTCATTAATACAGTGTTTTATTTCTGTAAATATTTACATACTATAAGCTAACATATAAACTATAATAATATGTACATTTATATGAAAAAATAAGCAAAATAATCATAGGGCTTCAATGAATTCGTCCGCATCGCTGTCGACAAGAACAGTGCCCAAAAGGCTGGCAGCATTGCCACGTTGTATGGCAATGCTAATTCTTTTACTAAGAAATAGGCCAGCCCTTTAATTTGTTGGATTAGTCTCCGCCCCGAATAGCAGAATAACTATAAAAACGGGGGAAAAATTCACGAAATAAAAAAATTATGAAGATTATTAATTTTCTCATACATTCGTTCTTTTGAGGCGGTACAAAGTTTGCCAGGTCAGCTATGTGTATATATAGAAAAAAAAAATAACCAGTGAGAAAACTGTATCCATAATTATGATTCCAGACAACCTAACGAAGAATTTTTTCGTTGGTCATAAAAAACTACTACTAATACTGAAATTATGGTTACAGTTTGCACATTGATTAAAACTTTTTCCTGTATATATTTACATAGAGTATTATTCATGTGAGAGTTGTATGTCTGGATGTTTGTTACTCAATCACTCAAAAACGGCTGAACGGATTTGGATGAACTTTGGCACGCAGATAGTTTATTATTACTTGGATTAACACATAGGATACTTTTTATCGCCACGCTGGCGAAGCCACGGGCAAAAGTTAATAAGATTATAATTATTAATACTTATTATAAGGATAGCAGATCAAATAAACGATGGATGCATTGTGTGTAAGATGATATGGGTAGAAAGGACTTGACTACAGAGATGACGGTTAAGAAAGATGAATAGAGGAAGAAAACAGGCTGCGCAGACCTTAAATAAATTGGGATAAGGGCAGGAGGCTTATAATGTACAGACGCCAGCACATCAAGCTACCCCAAACTGTCAAATTTTCCCAATCAACTTTGAACCTTATGCTTTAGCGATAAAGTTGAAAATCTATCAAAGAAATTTGACAGATTGTTGTAGCTTGATGTACTGGCGTCGGTACTATAAACCTATCCTATACTATAATGTAGTATATAGCTGTGATGTTATGTCTAAATAATAAGTTCTTACCTTAAAGAAGAAATTTTAATGTTACTCCTCCATTGCTGGTCCTAAATTAAATCATGACAAATTTTTTTTTGCAGACATGTTTCAAAATCTGCTGGTTTTAGCAGTAACATGCTTAAGTCTATCAAATGATGCCTTCGCTACTGACACCAACTATCGACTAAACACACCAATAGTACCGTCAGAATACCAGATATTGATAACACCATACTTTGACACTGGTGACGCAAACCAGTTCACTTTTGATGGGACTGTCAGCATACAGTTCACGACTACTGCTGTCACAAATCAGATCAAACTTCACTCGCAAGATCTTACCTTCAGTTCTGATAGTATTGTAGTTGCAGTTTACAATACAGGGAACACAATAGCACTTACTGCTACAAATGGTCTAGAATTTAACACAAACTATACGTTTGCTTACATCAACTTAGTAAGCAATTTGGAAACCGGCTCGGAGTATGTTTTGCAGATCAGGTACAAAGGACCGATAAGAACAGATCTGAATGGATTCTACAGGAATCATTATTTCCAGAATGGAGTCAAGAAGTAAGTACTATTCCTACACCAGTTTCATTTGTTTGGCTTGATTAAACGGTTGAATGCTGTAATTACCGAAACAATTAAAAAGCCATTGTGTCTCGCGTGGATCTACGTTCGACGGTATACGAACGGTTAAGCCTTTAAATATAAATTTGTCAGTGAAGTAACAGTTGAAACATTTTTTTATTACGTCTATATTTTTATATCCGATTGTTAAGTTTTTTTTTGTTTAGAGGCAGAGGTAAACATTTTAGTATTTAATGATAAATATCAACAACTACAGTACCATACCAAAAATCTATTGCATAGGAAACTATAATCCTTTTCCGGGAATAACAGTCTTGACGACTATTTGGAAGTATTAGATGTTGATAATATAGTAAATATTCTTTACTTTATTAATGTTCTAATACAAAGCAAAGTAATCTTGTAAATCTACTTAGAAGTACCCACTTGGAGCAATTGGCTCGTGCAGGTAGTTCTAATTGTAAAACACTTGAACATCATGAGGACAGTAAATTAATTTGACGTTGTAGAACAGTTGGATTAATATCGAATAATAGATTACGGCCCGTCGTTCACTGTGCTACTCCAAAGTAACGTATTACAAACAATAGCCAAAGAATAGTCAGTCATTTCATTGGCGGTCCGTGCACGACGAAACCAATCACTTACTAGTTAGAAACACGTTGGTAAGACGCATCGTGTACAGACCGCCATCGACATACTAGTGCTGTTACATTCTGACTACTCAGTGATGATTGTTTGGGACACGTTACTTTTGAGTAGCGTCGTGGACGATGGGCCTAAGCTAAACGGAGAGAGGAAAGAGAGTGCAGTATTGAATAAAGGCCTATTCAAACCTAAGCGGTATTCGCTGCCGCTGCTGTGGGTAGAGGTACATACCGCGCGGGTTTCGCTCAGGTATTTAGTATCAAGTTCCGCGGCTAGAGCGAGCTGAGCGGTATTCGCTGCCGCTGTGGGTAGAAGTGCATACCGCGCGGGTTTCGCTCAGGTATTTAGTATCAAGTTCCGCGGCTAGAGCGAGCTGAGCGGGATTCGCTGCCGCTGTGGGTAGAAGTGCATACCGCGCGGGTTTCGCTCAGGTATTTAGTATCAAGTTCCGCGGCTAGAGCGAGCTGAGCGGGATTCGCTGCCGCTGTGGGTAGAAGTGCATACCGCGCGGGTTTCGCTCAGGTATTTAGTATCAAGTTCCGCGGCTAGAGCGAGCTGAGCGGGATTCGCTGCCGCTGTGGGTAGAAGTGCATACCGCGCGGGTTTCGCTCAGGTATTTAGTATCAAGTTCCGCGGCTAGAGCGGAATAGTTGGTGCCGTAGTACCGCATAGGTATTGTTTCGAGCGAACCTCGAACTCGGTGTTCTACCCATAAGGATAGCGAAATCCGCTTTGGTGTGAACAGTAATATTACCGCATATCCACTAGGTTTTCTCTACAGCAGTCGGTAGCGAATACCGCTTAGGTTTGAATAGGCCTTTAATAGTTAAATTCCTTTAAGGCTGCATAGAAATAGGCATTAATTGACAACGATAACTTTAAATTTCATAAATTTTTCTTCATTACGATTCAAGTTATAATGAATCTAACTAGACGGAACAAAACCTTAGGTTTAGGTGGGCTTTATTAAAAGTACAGACGCCAGCACATCAAGCTACCCGAAACTGACAAATTTTCCGAATCAACTTTGAACCTTATGCTTTAGAGATAAAGTTGAAAATCTATTAAATAAATTTGACAGATTGTAGTAGCTTGTTGTGCTGGCGTCTGTACCACCACTATTCATTACACAATAAAAACAGAAGTAAGAAAAAAAATCTCAGTAGGTATCTAACATTACCTCATCTATTGCCAAAGCAAACATATTTGATAATGTTGAGATCTCTTATCAGAATAACACATCTTCTGCAAGGATAGACAGTTTCAGTGACGATAAACATAAGCTGGCATTAAACGTCTGAAGATAAAGGTTTATACTAAACATATTTACTTTTGCAGAATATATATTAGATTAGAAAGTTGTGGATTCATCATTTCAATTCATAAAATTGAAGCATTTGAGTTTCACATTGTGTGTTTTATAATATTATGTGAAGGCGACTACATGACCTAAAGCGCGGTCTTTGTCGGACTGCATAGAAAAGAAAGAGAAGCGCGATGACACAACGCTGGTAATTTATTGCAAACTATGAAGCATTCTTCTTAGCTTGTCCCCTTGTGCTTGTTTGTCTTAGCAGTCTGCTTAGCTTGGGACTAGATGGCGTTGTGTGATAGTTGTGGAATATTATTATTATTATTAATTATCTATTTACACAAAATCTATTGTTTGGACAAAAAAATTAAAACACAGTCATTTAGTATGTTGCTTGTAGAATAATCTGACAAAAAATCATAATGATTGTACTTATATGTATAATTATGGTTTGTATTTTAAAAAGAAAGTTTTTAGAGGTATCTTCATGATTTTTTTCTATCGTGTCAAATTAGTTGTATTATGTTTTCAACACCCTGTCTAACTAGTATATATCCTGAAGAATATCATATATATTTGTCTGATTTTGTTTACTTTAGTCGATCATATTATACTTTTATTGTTTCTAAAACTTGCGTCTAAGCCCCTTAATTAAATGACTGCCTCGTTGTTCTAATGGTTATAAGGACGACTACATGGGTTCCTGGGTTCTATGCTTTTCGATTCGGTGTCTTGTTCCTTGTAGTCTGGATTTGCGTCTAAAGGCTCTCGCCCATAGCTGTTAACCAATATCGTAATTTATGTTAAGGCCCATTGATAGTACACGGGTATTATAACATTATTTGCGATGCGTGGTGTACTGTACAAATCTTTGGAAAAAGTAAACTTAGCAAAACGTTAATTTTTTCTGAAATCTACGATTTTTTTTTGTTTTTTTTCAGTACCTAACCCAATGTTTCAGCAAGATTAAAAGCTCCAAGGAGAGCGTAGATAAAAAAAAAAAACATTGGTTGTCTGTAAAGTCGGTTTACGGATGATAATTTTACGTAATAACGTCATAAGAAAATATCCGACCGTGCCTCTCTATCGCTTGTTCCGCGCTCTCGCTTGCACACTCGGCTAAGGCAGAACGTGACAATGAGTCATGCTTTTTCGTGCGTGCAGCCAGTGTTCATCGACTTATAAGACGTTACCACGTCGAAAACTATGGCTAATCATGATGTGTATTCCAGATGGCTGGGTGCTACTCAAATGGAACCGACCCATGCAAGAAAGGTGTTCCCTTGCTTCGACGAGCCTGAACTGAAAGCGACGTTCGTAATTGGAATCGACCGTCCTGCTAACTATCAGCCGTCGTTATCCAATACTGAAGTCGAACGGACAGAATCTTTGTGAGTTCCTAGACAAATAAAATACTTCCTCCTGCGGGGTAATTGCTAAACATACTCGTCGGTATTAATATTAATTATAGCAGTTATTATAGTAGAAGTATTTGCTTTGGTATGACAGTTACAAACTATCAGGGCATGATTTCCTTTCTTATTCATTTTATTTTATTAATTAAGGACATCAAACAGTTACATGCTAAAGAAAAAACAATAAAAAAATGTTTTAAGTTTGAGACAGCTTCAGAAATCAGTAGAATAAACTGTACATATAATAATATATTTAAAAAGTACCTATGACGGTTTTTAAACGGGACGGGTTTTAAATTTCATTATTATTCTAGGGCCAATGGCTATATCAGAGAGGTCTTCTTCAAAACGCCGAGGATGGCAACCTACCTAGTTGCATTCCTGGTCTCGGAGTTCGAAGCTGCAGGTTTCAGCCAAAACGGGAGCCAAGAGTTTGGGGTCTTCACGCGACCAGACGCGAAGAATCAGAGTGAATACGCCTTCCAATTTGGCAAGAAGGTTGTAGATGCTTTAGGCACATACTTTGGTATCAACTACTACTCGACTAATAGCCATTTGAGGTTGGATCACGTCGCGTTGCCTGATTTCAGAGCCGGAGCTATGGAGAACTGGGGCCTTATTAAATACAGGTACGAAAAGTTTTCTAGAGCATTGCTGAGTCACTATGAATTTAAAACACACTCGACTTTGTCATTTCATCAAGTTGTAAAGACTTGTTAGAGAAAAAATGATTACACTAATTGTAATATACATATACATAACTAGCTGACCGGGCGAATTTATTGGTATTTACAAGGCAGATGTGAGAATGTTAGAAACGCTGGAAGTGGACGCCCTAAACAGACATATTCGGATGATTCGTCGCCTTACAATTTTAAAAGGGTAACGTTTCACCCGCGGATGAAATATTTTGCGGAGGAGTAGTCACCTAAGTCGAACTTCGTACCGCCTCAGAATCAATATTTCTAATATTCCATACAAAATGTAGGAGAAAATGAATTACGTTCATTATTATTTTTGACGTGAATTTTCCCATGTTTTTATAGTTATTCTGCTATTCGGGGCGGAGATAAGTCCAACAGATCAAAGATCATAAAAATCGGTCCTGCAGTTCTTGAGTTATAAATGGTGTAACTAACCCGACTTTGCTTTATTTATGTAGAAAGATATCCAAGTCTCATGCAGGTCTTATGGCAATAGTTACAGAAATTACTCTTAATGGCGTAACCGATACTGTCGGTCTTCCTTAAAAGCAGTTTGCCAAGAAATACTCTTGCTCTTCATTTTGTTACAAAAAAATAAATAATATATTCTTAATTTTCGTTAATATACTCTAATAGAATATTCTTCATTCAAAAATCTTACAGGGAGGGTTTATTGCTGTACGTTCCCGAGCAGTCCACGCCTTACTACAAATACAGGGTCGCACAGATTGTGGCCCATGAGACCACGCACATGTGGTTCGGAAACCTCGTGACCTGTCATTGGTGGAGCAACACCTGGTTGAATGAAGGCTTTGCTAACTACTTCCAGGATTACATCACTACCTTTGTATGTATTAAGTGTCTCTGGTTCATTGTTTCATATTCAGACCAATTCATCAATAATATCAATGAATAATGGACTAGTCCTTTAGTTTCTAAGTATCTTCTTGTCTACCATTTTTGTTATCTCTAAGTGGTATGACTGGTATAGGTTCGTCTATTAAAACATTATGAATCACATTTTGTAAATTATCATGACTCAAAATAATGATCAATCGTTTTCTACGCTTTTTCGATATTGATGCCAAAATAAGAAATATAAAGATAAATGTTATGACCATCATAATTATGTCTTTTGACTCAAACATATCATTAACTGCAGCAAATCCTTATAGGTTGATCCAGAAGTGGGTTCAGTCAACCAGCTGGTTATTGGATCAGTATATAGTGCCTACGATGCCGACAACAGTCCCACTTCTTCACCAATCACGAATAACAACGTCAACTCTCCCGCCGAAATCAGCGGCCATTTTGGAACCGTCACTTATCAGAAAGCTGGGTCCGTGATCAGAATGATACATCATTTGATTCAGGATGACGCGTTCAAATATGGATTGAACTTCTATTTGACGAATAAGTAAGTTGCATGATTATTTTTGAGTAGGATCTATTTATATAAGATTAGGACTATTATTATAATGATCTTTAACCACAAGTAAATGTGTTTGTGTTATTCATTATTCAAATTAACATACTAAAAGGTCGTGATAGGTAAACTTATAGCCTTTTCTTACTGTGAATGTTTACTTTTGATAATATGTAGAAGGCTAGTAGACAGGTAGTATGCCTTCTACTCAATATTAAGAACTGTCAAAGAGAAAAGGAAAATATTTGTTAGGTATCCTACTACCTTTCAGGGACGAGCTTGTACAAATTTGTACCGCTTATGGTACACATGCATATGTACCAACTCGTCCTTATGAAGAAACCCCCCCCTTATTCATAAATATTCATTTACGTGTTTTATTGATCGAGTACTGTTATTACCTTTCACAGTTCATTCAGTTCTGGCTACCCAGAAAAGCTGTACCAAGGCCTTAACGAAGGAATTCGCGCTTATAACTCACTCTCATCGTACCCTTATTCATCTATCGATGACGTCATGGGCTCATGGATCACCCAGGCCGGCCATCCTGTATTGACAGTGTACATTGATTATGAGACTGATATTGTTACTTTGACACAGGTAAGTACTATTCATATTATCTTCCTACCCTTGTCCTTGAACTTGGGGCGGTGCAACATATTTCCTTCTTCGATTCTCCCTTGTCAACCATCACGCTATTATTCACTCCCTTCTTTTTTTTTTATCGCTGAGTAGGCCTGGTCTTGACCTCGATCACGTCTGATGGAAGGTGATGAATGAGGTCTATGACGGAACGAGCGACCCCAGAAGATACCTGTTCACTCTTGCTTTGAAGGCAGACGGCTTTAATAATCATTCCTCACACAATCCATCAAGTACTATTGTATTTTAGTTCAACAATTTTTTTTTTAAGTAATGCAATATAAAGCCAATCTCAATCCTAACTTAATATTATAAATGCGAAAGTAAGTTTGTTTGTTTGTTACGGTTTCACGCTAAGATGGCTGAACGAATTTGGATGAAATTTGGCACGTGGGTAGACCATGACCTGGAGAAGGACATAGGCCTTATTATCCTGGATCGCAGACGAATTCGCCGTGAACAGCTAGTCTCCAATTAAAGCAAAATCACACTAGGCTCCTATTGAAATCATTTAATACATAATGCGATTACACCACACGTGAGACTTGTGAATCTACCTGAAGAAGTCAATATTGAAATATTCTAAATGTCTCATACATTTAGAATATTTAGTTCTTCGTCTTCTCTTCTCATAACGTTACTGTGCCATCTCTTGCCATTGTTAAATTATTAGACAGGCAGTCAGAAGTTAGTTGAAGATTTCAGGTAGTAGTTGAGCAAAGGCCTTGTAGACTTTAGATCTGTAGACCATTTTTTATTTTATCAAGTACCTGGTACTTGTTGACAGGCCTACCCTGTCCTCCCATACCTACTGTAATTTGAAAACATTGTAAAATCCAATTATTTTTTAAAAGAGTAACCGTGGAGTTTCTTGCCGGTTCTTCTCCATAGGAAACGACCAATTGGAACCGTGCACCTAGCTTCTGACGTTTCATAAGTGCCCATGTAGGTTTATGTGAAAAAAAATATTTTGACTTTGATTTGATTTGAAAGAAATCGTCAAAAAAAAAATAGAAAAACAATGAACTATAAGAAAAAAAACTAATGCTGGGTAAAGTCGGATACGCAAAAACAATGTTTGTTTTTTTTCTTCTTTTTTCAGAAACGCTACTACGTGAATGGCTCTCTCTCATCAAATGAAACGTACAAGATACCAATAACGTACACAACCCAAGCCTCCCCAGACTTTGAGAACACCAAGCCAGTGTTCATCATGGACGAAAAAGTTTTTCAATTCAAAATTCCTAATATTAGTCAAAACCATAGCTGGGCTATTTTTAACGTTCAAGAAACAGGTAAGTCTCTAGAAGGGAGTGTCTTTTAAAAAACAAACTTCACCTTATAATATGCCATTTTGTAATGCAAACCTGCGGGGCAATTGCGTAACACATTATCAATCGGATTCGGTTTCATTTTGACAGTTCAACAACATTTATTGCGTTATTTACGTGTTGATCAGACAAATTTTTCGAACTTATGAAGCAATGGATTAGCAATTTACTTCAAAATGATTGAGATTCCGATTGATAGTGTGTTACGCAATTAGAGTGCTGTTTCGACCGGATCGGACGAAATTCAGCGGCCGAAACGCCTACTAAGCCAGCAGAAACCTCATTTCTGCTTGTTTGGTATACAGGGTTATTGGAAAACATTAACAACCTCTTAAGAGGCCATTGCACTCATCATTATGAACAACTTTTACTATGGGACCAAACCTGAAATCGCGAAAAAAAAATCAGCTGTTCCCTACATTTATGTTCGTATAACTCATCAAAATGTAGGGAACAGCTGATTTTTTTTTCGCGATTTAAGAGGTTGTTGATGTTTTTCCAATAACCCTGTATAATAATTGTTCGTGCTTGAAAAGAAATACACGGATGGAGTTAGAACACTATTACCGTCGTAGTCTTAACCAAAAAGAACGCTCGCGCGAATATGCGAACGCAGCGTTCATATGTCCCTCATTTGTTCGGAAAACTGGAAAGCGCCCTCTGCAGCACGCGGCTATGCGTTCGAGTTTCCTGGACAAAATGAACGCGATGATCACATACTCGCGCGACCGTCGCGTTGGTTAGGACGTGGCCTTACACCTAACTTAACATTTACTTAAAAATATGTTTTTTTTCTATAAAATAGATTTCTTAAGCCTTTAATTTTTCTAAGGTGTACTTTGTACCCTAGTAGGTTTTAAAAAAAAATACTTTTTTTTTTCAACACAATCTAAATATTATTTTTTAACAGGCTTATACAGAGTGAACTATGGTGACAACTTATGGACTACGATTATATCAGCTCTGAAAGGAAACAACAGTAAAGTCATTCATCCTTTGAATCGTGCCAAGGTATTTGTATAAGAAGTACTATTGAAATCATATTAGCTGTTTAAAGTAAATTTTTATGGCAGAGACAAATACTTTGCGTCCGTTGCATAGTTATGGTAAAATCAGTGTTCTGTACTGTAATATCTGGCCTTCTTATTGATAAACGCGTAGTTTTATGCAAACGTTACGTCTCAAAAAAGCTATGGTTGATCTGAAGTTTGTACTGGTTGTACTGCTACTTACTTAGCTAGCTTATTTGCGATTTTTTTTTTGTAAGACTGAGCATAAAATTTTAAGAGCATTAAATTTTTTTGTTAACAAAATTTTAAAATTTTTGTTTAAAAAATTATACTTAACAAATAAATGAAATGCTACTACATTTCATTGCATTTTTTTGTTAACTACATTTTGCTAGATTTGTCAAATCTTGCAAATGAGCCGACCGATTGATGACCGTGATACGGTCTGTGCAAACCTCACAATAACTTATAAAAACTACCCTCTCATTAATAAACGCGGCGTAAAGTAAGTAATGCCAAACACAATTTGATATTTTTTTTTCTAAAAAGGACTTAAGTTTACAGCCTTTATTGACTTGTTATAATTAAAGAAATCTAAAAAAAGACTCTTATTTCCAGATTATAAACGATCTCTTTGCATTTGTGTACTCGGATGAAGTTCCCTTCGCCACTCTCAACAGCGCTTTAGACTCCCTGCAGGGAGAGACTGAGTACTCGGTGTGGTATGCAGCATTACGGGGCTTCAGTAAAATATGGCACTTGTATCTCGGAGATAACGAAGCTTTACCTTCCGTTGAGGTGAGAGATGAAACTTTATTTTTAACTGACTTCGAAAAGGAATAGGTTCTCAGTTCGACTGTTTTTTTTTTATGTTTGTTACGCTATATCTCCGGCAATTGTAAATCGATTTCAATTTTTTTTTTATTGGTTTGGGTATGCCTCAAGGGTGATTCTATATAAATTTTATTTGCTTGGGTAGTTTTTGAGTTAGCTTTAATAATATGTATTTTTGCCACTTAGTTTATATTGATGATGTTATTGTTGTTGTTGTCCTGTCTCTGATATTTACATAGCAAGTAGTGTTATACGAATTATTGTGGGGTAAGTAGGGGAGACTGGGTACAGTTGAAACAATTTTGCTTTGAACGCTCCTAGCACGGCCATTTTGAAACATAACAAACAACAAAACACATAAAATGAGAGAATAGACTTTTGTCTTCAAATACATCTCAGAATTAGAGGCTCAACTGCCATATCTACTAGTTAGGATGAGTTTAATAAAATGATGTGCCACTGTTTCAACCGTACCCATACCAGGGGCGGTTGAAACAGCGATGGGTGTCAGTTGAAACATAAACAAATAAGTAATAAAAATCAGTTTCTTTATTCATAATCAACAAGAAATGGTTAAATTCTAGTATGGCACCATTTCTATCAGTCTTAATAATTGTTTCGAACATAAAAAGAGCTCTTCTGCTCCGGTTTAAACTAACAAACTAACACGAATAAACAAAAATAACTAAAAATCAACAATCAGTCTCAATAATTAATAATATATGATTTCCATATCTCAAATTATCTGTAGGAACAAAAACAAGCTGAACAGCAGCTGCTGTCTATAATAAAAAAAAGAAGAAGAGAAGAATGGTGAACTCCGTACATCTCTGCAGCTTTTCGTAAAGAAGTCCCTTTTTTGACTTCTTCATACGCATTTTCGTACTGAGTTATATCACACTCGCCTCTTGAAGTTTTTTTGATACGTTGTCTGGGCATCTAGAACGAAAAAAGCAACGGTTATCATTGTTTCAATCGTACCCACAATAATTGCTTCATCCGTCCCCATACCCCTTAACCGCTAATAAAACAAACATAGCGTCGAAACAAAACAACATAAACAAAAACGAATCACGGTTTTCGAACCTTCAAAATCTAACGATAAAACAGAAAATCACTCAAAATGCAAATGCTAATATCAACAAAGTAATTTGAAAAAGAAAACAACAGAAAATACTTACTTTTTGTCGAAAAAATATAATAGGGTCCCCTGGAAACGTACAGAGCGCCCGAAGTGCAACGCGTCACTGTGATTCATGTCCGGACTCACCGGCCGCGTCTCTCTCCCCTTGTACCCCTCACCACACCGCTAATAGTTTACGAGTTATTAGCGATGGTTTAACCGTACCCTGCTG
The DNA here is from genome assembly GCA_914767645.1 of Hydraecia micacea. Lineage (NCBI taxonomy): Eukaryota > Metazoa > Arthropoda > Insecta > Lepidoptera > Noctuidae > Hydraecia > Hydraecia micacea. The sequence continues at coordinate 3,069,041 of OU611783.1, read as the reverse complement.
CAACCGTACCCAGTCTCCCTACTTACAACTTAAAAGTGAAAAAAAAACACTACTACTACACAGTGTAAAATAACTTTAATTTTGGAAGTTATTTTTCACTTTGTAGTGTCTTTTTGGAAGTCGGTTCTTTTTCAAAATAAAGTGTTTGTTCGTCTGTTATAATACTGTTACTTGTCTTGCTAAAGAACTATCTCAAATATTATAATAAAATCAGCCTATTAGTGTCCCACTGCAGGGCAGAGGCACTTTCTCCTACAGAAAAGACATGAGCATTGATCACCACGCTTGCTTTGGTTGGCCGAAGCAAGGAAAACCTGAACAGGTGGAGATTCATAGACGACTCCGACTTGCAGTGTAAATGTGGTGCTGTACCACAAACGATGGGACATTTAATATTGTGTCCTGCCTGTCCTAAGCTGTCAGCTGCACGTTACAGGAACTGATGGACGCTGGTGATGGCGCCAAATAAGTAGCCGAATTCTGGGCCGAGTACATTTAGATTACTATCGACACGCTAAGAAGACCACGCTTGCTCAAGGCGGATTTGCGATTTCAGGCTTTTATTAATTATAAGTTCAGGTTTCTTCCCAATGTTTACCTTCACCGCTGTCAGTAATGTCTAAGATAAAGTGACAAAAGACATGAATTTTATTGAAAAATTTACATTTATACTTGCCCGGATTTTAACCATATATTTTGTACCTCTAATAATTTCAAATTCATCCAAACTAACCTTTCTTACTTACGAGGTGTAGGTTGTAGGTTTGAACCCAGACAGGCGCTTTACTTAGTGTAAATTATTTCATCACCATTGCTCTCAAAACGGTGAAGAAAAACATCGTGAGGAAACCGGCATGTCCTAGAACCAAAAATTCAAAGATATGTGACATCTACCAACCCGCACTGGGTCCGCATGGTGGATTACGGCCCACTCCCTCTCATAGAGAGGAGGCCTGTGTCCCAACAGTGGGAACATTATAGGCTGATTATGTATGTATGTAACCCTTCTTAACGGAACAGCCTGTATGTAACTAATAACATACCACTATTATAATTTAGGACTTCATACTGCGTCACTTAGACTACGGAATTTCCATACTGGGTTATGAAGTAAAGGCCACAGACAGTTTCGAAGATTTGAGGAACCGCATGCAGCTTTTGGAGTTCGCGTGCAAATTGGAACACAGTGGATGCGTTGAGAAGACTGTTGCCTTATTCAAGGCTTTGAGACAGAATGGCACTGAGTGAGTATAAAATGAAAGCAGATATTATGTCATGTCATGATTATTAACGTTAGTGTTGCCTGCCCCGTTGGTCTCATGGTCGAAAGATCGACTGGTGAGCGTGGGGTTCTGGGTGCGATTCCCGGGTCTGGCAAAGTGTTATTGAATTTTTCCATTAGGCATTTCTTAGTAACAGCCCGAAGTTTGGAAGTTGGCGGTGTGATACCCCCGTGTCTCGGAAAGCACGTTAAGCAGTTGGTCCTGCGCTTGATCTCTCTCCGGTCACGTCGGATGGCCGTCCCATCGGACTATGAGCGTAAATCAACAGAGTGCACCTTGACTTATGCACTATATTTGGCTAATCTCCGTTGAGATTGGCCACCGTGGCCAAAATTCGATCGGGAGGAGTTTTATGATTGTAGACATCAGGCTGCTATTGTGAAATTCCTAATGGAAAAACACTTTGCCCAAACCGAGAATCGAATCTAGGACTCAGCAGCACGCTTGCGACCACGAGACCAACGGGGCAGTTATTGCAATCATAATCAGCAGCTCATCAACATTATCATCTCAGATATTTCCGATCAAAAAGTCTTCTTTTAAAAATCCTTGACTTCTTTACCAGGGTAACACCAAGCTTGCGTCCAGTGGTATACTGCACTGGACTGCGTCATGGCAATGAGGAAGACTATGACTTCTTGTGGAACCGCATGCTGAGCACCAACGTGGCCAACGAAGTCTCGGTCATTGAAGATGCCCTGGGTTGCACTTCGAATGAGGAGATGCTGAAGAGGTAAATATAGACGTCTTACTTTAAAATTGTCTTGGTAACTTCAAAATTGAATGGGAGTGAAAAAAAAGTTAGTTAATATTGCGACCTCATTTAAAAAAATCCCGTAAGTGGCAAATAATGTTGCCAACAGTAAAGGCAACTGCAGCTGTCGACACGCATCTACGACTGCTGCCGACGAGTGTCGATGGCTGCAGCTGTCGACACGCATCTACGACTGCTGCCGACGAGTGTCGATGGCTGCAGCTGTCGACACGCATCTACGACTGCTGCCGACGAGTGTCGATGGCTGCAGCTGTCGACACGCATCTACGACTGCTGCCGACGAGTGTCGATGGCTGCAGCTGTCGACGCATCTACGACTGCTGCCGACGAGTGTCGATGGCTGCAGCTGTCGACACGCATCTATGACTGCTGCCGACGAGTGTCGATGGCTGCAGCTGTCGACACGCATCTACGACTGCTGCCGACGAGTGTCGATGGCTGCAGCTGTCGACACGCATCTACGACTGCTGCCGACGAGTGTCGATGGCTGCAGCTGTCGACACGCATCTACGACTGCTGCCGACGAGTGTCGATGGCTGCAGCTGTCGACACGCATCTACGACTGCTGCCGACGAGTGTCGATGGCTGCAGTTGCCTCTGTCGATGGTTGGCAACGTGCCTATATATTTAAGTATGCTAGAAAGCATTTGTATTTTTGGCTTGATTGCGATTTTAGTGATGTATGTATTTAGCTTGGTATTGTTAGCTTTCAAAGTTTTGACTAACAAATCTCAAAAACGAAAAAGAAAAAAAAACATGTCAATTTCTTATTATTTCAACGATTTTGGTTTATTTTGACTTAAGGTTCAAAAGCAGATCATTACAGTTCCTCACGTACCTATGTTTCAGATATCTAGCATCAGTTGCAATGACCGACACTCCGATCAGGACCCAGGACCAGACAGTACCTTTGACGAGCGTCCTGAGAACCTACGGTAACCTACACATCGTTATGGATGCCCTGAAATCTAATTATACATTATGGAGTACTATGTGAGTATTATTTTAACAATAAAATAATTATGGGGCGAAAAGGGACTATCTTCTGTGGGCCGAACCCTGTGAGTTGAATGAGGAACAAATCAACAAAGCACTCTGATAAAAAAAAAACGAGTGTGCTTATGACCACACGACTGAAGTGAAACTTTTTCTTAGATATACGTAACGTATTTGGCTATGAGAGGAAGAGAGAAAGAAAATGTGCGCGCGCACTGCTGTCTCTTGCTTATATCCCCCACTCAACTCCCGTTCGCCTCGCTCGATCACACTTTTCGTAACGCTTACGTCACGCGTTCGCCAGCTTACTCCCCAAGTAAAGCGTGCGTAAAGAAGTTTCACTTCAAAAACAAAGGAATGTAGAAATTCGATTTGGCGTTCTGAATTCGTCAAGAAACAAATGAGTGCGTTTAGTCAAGTCAAACACGCTGTTATTCGTGGTGTTAAAAGTGGTGTAATGCTTGATATGTAAGGAGTATTTTGACAGACATCAATCACCAAACTAAACGATGCTCCAGATTCACTGTTGAAATCTTAGTTTGTTGTTCTTTACTATTTTGTTATGATAATACTAAATGGCAGCGCTCTTTTGCTCTTTTTCTTTGTTTTCATAAAACTATATTCATTTCGCAGATACCCATCAATGGAAACCATTTTAAGCACAGTCGCATCAGTTCTGCACACAGAAAGTGACTTCACTGAGGTAACTATATTTCAAGTTAATGAATGCTGTCATTATTTCTCAAAAAAAAAACGGTAGTACTTCAATTAGAGTGAGATGCCTACTCATTCCAATGACGCCATTCAACTCGACGGAATACGGGATGACCCTTTTACTATTAATAATACAATCAAGTACCTACCTCTTACTAATACAAAACCCCCATACTTAACATTATCTGAAAATTGAAACTAGAACTTTCTAGAGAATTCAGAGACTGTTGAAATCTTTCAAAATTTTATCAACTCCTTTGGATATCATCATAGCAAAGTGTAGCACCAGAGCAACAATACCACTGAATTATATAGCCAGGCAATATCACTCATCTGAATATAGGAGGATTCTCAATAACTTCATCATTTTTAAATTATTTTTATTTTTCTATCTTCCAAATTATCCAGTAAATCTGCTCCCTTGTAACCTGCAAAAAAATTCCGCGAGCCCCTAATCACCGAATCGCTTTGGAATGTAAAGACAAGAGTAACCTTTTAGCCTGTCCGTCCCTAATTGAGGGCCCGCTGACCCAAATGACTGTTTATCAAACACTACATTCGAGGGCTAAACACACTCATTACCTTTTGCCGTCATGTTGGCAGAGGGATGTGTCAATTTCAATTGGTACTCGCTAATGATCGTTTGTGTTCACTAAACTGTCCTGAATGGTTTGACGGTGTTGTCTGGCTGAAAATTAGCAACAACCTGTTGGAAATTTTTCCAGTTTCCACCATGAGGATCCACTAGTAGGTGCCGTAACAAGAGAACAAGAAGTAGCGTCTTTGTTTTCAAACTGTGACAAATCCGGACTTCTTGTATGCAGTAAAATTTTGGTGAGCAGTCGGAACATTTAAAAGTCGGACATGCTTGCGACTAAAAATAAAAAAAGCGGGCAAGAGCGAGTTGGACTCGCACACGATGAGTTTCGTACCACATGATAAAAAAATACGTTTCTTGTATAGAGACCCACTTACATTTTTAACTTTATTTTATTTTTATCATTAATTGTGGTTATAGCGGCACTAGAAATACAGACTGTTAAAAATTTTGACTTACCTACCACCTATCTATCTAATCTATAATCTACCTATATTACGGTTCATGAGATACAGCCCGCTGACAGACGGACGGACGGACGGACGGACGGATGGATGGGCGGACGAACGGATGGATGGAAGTACTGACGGACAGATGGACGGGCAGTCGGACGGATGGACAGCGAAAGCTTAATAATAACCCTATTATTAAGCTTTCGCTGTCCATCCGTCCGTGTTGACACCCTTTGGGTACGGAACCCTAAAAATTTTCTTCCATGGATGGCGACTGATTCAAAATGATCGATTTATTCCGGTCTGATCCCCTGAATCCCCCCCTCCCCCTCTCGATCCCCTGCTAGATCTTCTTCTGTTTTAAATTTTATTCACCGTTTATTGTTTAGACATTTAGTTTGTAGTTTCATTCTAATAGAACAAATTTTGTCAAAACAAATGCTACCATTCCTTTTCGTGATCTTTTTTCAACAACATCAATTTTTCCACAGCACTTAATGTATTTGCATTAGGGATTTCGTATTCTATACAAAATGCTTTACATCCGTTCCCACATTTGTATGAAAGAAAGTCCGTACTTTAAATATCAGTCACAACATTCAATGTAATGGGTTTCCCATTATAAATGAATGGTCTGACCTAAATACGATATCGTTTCGATGGATGGATCGTGAGTGAAAGTCTTCATATTCATCCCAATGCGTTTGGCAGTCAGCCAAGAAGGAAACACTGAGATTCTTGATGACGTAATATCGCGATTTTATAATTACCTGCTTTAAAAATACAAGATCAGCTGCTGCGCTAGGAATGGTTTCATGGCTTTCGTCCGCTTCCTCTACATTAAATCCAGTCGTTTTATTCATTGATGGTAGGTAACGTCTGTTATGCCAAATTATTAAACTAAAGAAAGTCACCTTTGGTATAGGAGCACAGCTCTGCTGTACTATGGTGACTGCTCTATTTTAATTAAAGGTACGTTCAACAAAAGAGATAAGTATGCAGGATCGTCGGATGTAGTTGAAGTTTAATTTGATAAATGAGCTGTTTGTTTTCTGTTAATAAAATTAAATTTTATTCGAAAACATCCATCGGTTTCTTACTAAACTTCAACTATCTCCGACGATCCAGAATACTTATCTCTTTTTGTTGGCTGTATATACATAGAGATATGTCTGGAATTTCTCAGTTGCAGCCCGGAGTCTAGACTTGTGCCCGTTTGATATATATATGGCAATAGAATTACCCCTATTTCATGGGATTTGAACATAACTGGCATAATGTGTGTGTCCATACATAAAGGTACACTCTTGACGAACCCTTCGGGTAAACTATTGTATTGGTATCTGTTGGTACCGGTGAAATGGGGTTAGTTTGATACTACGGGTTTACTTTGATAACAACTTTCGACTTATGAAAAACTTAACTTAATTTAAATTTTATTAGATTTATATATAAATATATTGGTGTAGAAAAAAAAAACAGTTATTTGTATTTATCAAAGAATCCCACCCAGAAACCATCATCTTAAAACAACTGCAGCACAAACATTTGTGGACCGATATTAATTTGTTTTTTGGGATTACTATCAAAATACGTACCAAAAACTAGTGCGATCAAAGTATCCCCGATGCAGTATGAAGTTGATCACGATGATTATATTTTTGTTTTTTCTCAAAAAGGAGTGTCCAAAAATATTACTTTAATGTAAACATATACAACCCATAAAACCGATGTTACATTTATTTTTGTAAATTTTTCAGCCTTCTTAGTACAGATATATTCAACCTCGAATTTTAAAATTGATCAATGTAACCCCATTTTAGGGTATATATCGGTATATCCAGAGTGGAATTTTGTAATGCCACCTGAAGGGAAAGTACTCTTAATACTGCAGATAGAAAATTTAACTCAAAGAAAACATTCCTTTATTTTTGAATAGAAAGAAAACTGCATTCAAAGATTTTCGAAAATTCGCTTGCCACACCCGGGAATCAAACCGACTAAAATCTGTAAAAATTACAACCTGTACTTTTATTGCATCGATCGTTAGGATCAATAAAATTATAAGGATGAAATCTCTCTAACAAACTTGAAAATTTAAATGAAAGATTTTCAGTAACAGTTGCTACATAGATATAAATATTAACTGTGCATATTAATTCTAATGTGGAATTAGTCTTGGAGTAAACATGACTAACAATAATATAATGTTATGACTCCAATTAGACTTCATTTCGTTGTTTTAGCACAAGATAATTGGTTCAACCTTGCTAATTTAACTGACTTAACACAATGTTTGGATAAACAACACTATTATTCGTATTCATATTATATTTATTTGCATGTTATGCGTTAGATAACATGTTTTAGTGTTTAAGCATCGTACACAATGATATCGAAAATAAGATTTGCCGCCCATCGACATACAGTTTTACCTGGCAGCTGGCAGATCATAAAGAACGCTTAATTTTTTTTTAAATTACTTTGGTTGCCTGTCATCAATTTTCAAAAGTTTTTCTAATTATTATAAAGGATGGCAGGGGACATCGACGTGCAAACTGTAATCATGGATTCAGCACATGATTCTAGAATCATTAGCGTAGAATTATTGACCGCTTAAAAAAAAAAAAATTGCACTTTCATAGAAAAGTTGCCTACGCGCAATTTTTCATATATAATCGACGAAATATGGGACTTGTGGCTAAGTAATATCAGCCGCACTGGTCAATCGATCATGTTAAGCTACGCTTGCCGCGGTTGGTCCGTGGATGGGTGACCACCTTCACATACCAAGACCCCTCCGTGCCTCGGAAAGCACGTTAAGCCCCCGGTCCCGGCTGTCATTTGTGGATCTTTGACTTTCGTTACGGGTCGTCAGAAGCCCGAAAATCTGACAACCAATCAACAAGTCTTACCAAGGGGTATCGTATTACCCAGTAACTGGGTTGTGGACGTCAGATAGGCAGTCACTTCATGTAAAATACTGGTATTCAGCTGCATCCGGTTAGACTGGAAGACGACCCCAACTTAGTTGGAAAAGATGATGAACACAGACGAAAAATGTAAATTTTCAGAATCATGTACTTAAACCATGGTAACAGATTGTGCATCGATGGCCCTGCCAACCTATAGAGCAATGATAATTATGTCACTTAAAATAGGTAGAATATAGAGTTTCTTGATTTTTGATCAGAGGTGTCTTAGTAGTTCTAACCTATCATAGGACCTAATCTTAGGTACCCACAAACTAACTCTTATATAATATATAAGAGTTAGTTTGTGGGTACCTAAGATATGCATAAACTTATTAAAAATATGCATAAACTTATTAAAACTATGAATATAATATTATTATATTCATAGTTTTAATAAGTTTATGCATATCTGTATATTTAATATTTATTCCTGAATGTTCATGATTGCACCTACCACTGTTTGTCTCTGCATCACCCAAAGGTTGACTGGTAGAAAATGCCTATGGCATTAAGTCCGCCTCTGTACATGTATGTGCTGAAAGTATTAAATAAACTAACTCTTACTCGATTATTAAAAAGTTTAAAATAGTGTGATGCTCTAACTTTTCCTTCAGTTTGAATCGTTCCTGTCATCCTGCACCGAGTGTACTGAGGCTTCGAAGACTGCAGCCAGGAGTTTGCTGGTACAATCCAGAGCCTCCACGTCCTGGGCTAATATCCACAAAGCGGAAATCTTGAAGTCTATCAAGACTTCAGGTTCATATTCAGCTTCAACCGTGCCATCTATCATCATGATTATGCTTGGTTTTGCCGTCCTGCTCTTTACTGAGTTTTGATTTCATGGATGTTTTTTTTATTTTTAATTCAGTATTATTTTTGTATACAACGGATGAGGTTAGTTAGTAATGATAACCTCCTTGTTATTTCGAAATTCAGGCTCCCAAGATACCTGGCCTGTGCTGCCTAGTTTGGGGACCACTGTTTAAATAACTATATTTTATAATGTAGTTATAGTAAGCATACAATACAGTAAGCATAATTATTATATATTTTGAATTTTATTTTATAACAATGGACCAATAAATTATTCTTATTCTTTTTTTTATTTTTTAGTTATTTAATTTTTCATCTTTATAATTTTTTAATATGAATGTGACTTGTCGTAAAATTAGTTATTTTCAGTGTATACCTATTTAGAATAATAAGGAATTGTTCAGTATTCTGTAAGTGTACTTAAAATAATTAGTTTTTAAGTCGAAAAAAGAGATTCTTCTCCACTAAAACCTACAGTAAAATATATAATAATTATGGAAATAAGTAAGTACTTAGCTATATAATTAAATGTACATACTTTGCAAAATAAAGTTAAAATAAAAACCTACTAGTATACCATATCAAAGCTTTTAATTTGTTTTCGGTCAGCTTCTTTTTCTACCTGATGGTGAGTGGTGATAAAAATTATAATATGTGGTAGTGCATACATGCACATTTGTAGACTTTTTTTGGTGTTCTATGTAACACACGACGATGACGATGATGATATTGACGAAGGTTTTTACTAAATTTTCGGCATATTTTAAAGTTTATTTTATTTACAAATCAAAATATTTACAATATTTAAAAGCTGTCTTAAAATAATAATATGTACAAGTATATAATTGGCATATTTGAATTTCTTTATAGTTTCAACGTTACTGCAACAAATTCTAATCTATCTTCATCTAAGCTATAATTATAAATGCTAACTGTTCTTTCAGACTTGCCACAAGAACAAAAACTTCTCATTTTTTATTCCACAAACGTAGGCCAATATAATCCTCAAACTCCCAAAATCTTCTATTTGGAATTTTATGAGAATACACGTCAACATGCTCGTTGATTGGCCACATTAACTGCTAAATTTATTTCTTTCAACCAAAATTAGTTTGTATATTTTATAATCCTTAATAGATTCAGAAGCGGTCAGGGAATGTCAAGTAATAAATCTTTAAATCGTGACCTCCTTACGTATCTTATGTGCCTAAATATAGTAATAGTGGGTTTATGAAGTTGGGATTATAAAAAAGGATTTTTATAACAAAGTTTTGAAATAGATTGCACTTTATTTAAAGTTTTCCAAATAAATCTTTTATAACGAGCCGATTAGTTTATTGTAGCCTCGAGTTTGATATGGAATGCACAACTAAATTCAAATATATATTTGAAAGAACAAAATAGTTACTCAGAGCAAAGGGAACTGAGGTTTGTGCGACTGGATGTTAAATAATATAGGATTAATGAAATACAACTTTACAAAATAATATAATGAGAACATTAATATTATCTAATATTTCGCTTATACCCGTTGTGTTTTTATTATTGTTAATTTTTACCTAAGTACCTACTTAAATGGTTATAATTCTCTAAATTATGTAGTCGATGATTTTGGTGCACGGTTAAACTCTAATGAGTTTATGTTGACATCAACTTAAATCTATAAAATGTATTTGTGTACTACTGAATATAATAATAATAAAACTAAATAATTCAACGTTTTAAAGAATGTGGATTATGAATTAGATAAAGTGATCTGACCAGTTACCTATATACAGTTTAAGAAGAAAAAAAATAGAAGACTTCTTAAGTTCAGATTGTTGATAGACACGGTCAAGGATTCAATAAAATAGGCGCTCTATCAAAGAATACATGAAATACTACTTTTGTTTTTAAAGAAAGTAGATTATGAATAAGTCACTTCATATCGAACCAGTCAGAAAACAATTTAAGAAAAAACTTTTTTAATTTCAGTTCGTTGTAAAAGACACCTCAGCCTCACAGTTCTGTGAAGGTCAAGGACAAATTCTTTAATCAAACAATAAATAAACATTTAATAAAAAACACGGCATTTATCGTAACACATCGATGTAACCGTGGGCCGGTAATCTGTCTGTATGGAATTGTTGTTAAGTGCGCCGCCCACAAATCGCTTCCAGTCTTCCAGATCAATTGTCTCGTGTTACCGTTAGACCATTGTTAGGTGTTGCATGAATTGGGACGTGGGTAGTGGACATCGGGATACGGGATTTTGATTTATTTTGTAATGTGTTGCTTTGTAAATTGGATGTTGATTTATGTGGACATTCTTTCGTATGGAGATTTGTTCCGACGCGACAAATTTTTTACTCCTGAGTTTGTTTCCCGATATATTACTTTACTCTATGGTTTGTTTCGACATTTCGACTCCATCTAGCTTATTTTTTTAAATATAAAGGTTAAAAGTGATTCCGATATCCTATTCACAGAACAAATAATTTCATTCCATTTCAATCATTAATTAATTATGAAGTACTTAATGGATTATGAATTTCTTTCAAAATCCTTCTGATTCTGATTGCAAGTGTGTTACGCAATTGAAGTGCTGTATCAAAACTGACACATTGAAGTCAAGACGCAAGAAGGTACAGACGCCAGCACATCAACATACCCGAAACTTTCAAATTTTCCCAATCAGCTTTGAACCTTATGCTTTAAAGTTAAAGTTGAAAATCTATTAAAGAAATTTGACAGATTATAGTAGGTTGATGAGCTGGCGTCTGTACTTTCTAGGCAAGAGTGCATCATCGTCAAGAAAGTGTATTTGGGTCAGCAGCTGAAACTTTTAACAACGTCAAAACTATGTTATTTATATTTAATAAAAAAATAACATAGACTGAATATATTAGTACTTATCAATATTTCATAACAACTATCAACTTTATTTATAAACGTTGCTTAAAGTATTGACGACAGATCTGGCAACCCCGTTGCTAGGGGCTTGAAGGCTACATGCTCTGTGGGGGCTGTTGTTGTTGGTTGGCTAGCGACCGGGCGGCTTATGTGTTTTTTTACCTTTTTCTTAATATTGTTCATTATAAGACTCTTTTGATCTATATCTATATTTATTATACCCAATTGCATCTTACCTGCTTTTAATTTGGTGCTTAACAAGACGTTTATACGACAAAAATGTATGGTTAAGTCGTAATCATAACTTAACTTTATTAAGCAACGTTTATAAATATAACCCTATGTTGGTAAACTTAATCTACACACTTAACTTGACACTGCCATATTATGGTTGTGAGAATCCCATTACGCGAGTGTACTTATATTTCTATTAAGAAAATGAATGACTAACTATCTAGGTCACATATGATATGAGAAATAAAATGTATTTCATAGTGAATTGTGGTGCATATGACGCCTTTTACACGAATATAAATTTTGCAAAGTAAACAATGTTATCATAATCCAAAATAAGTATACTTCAAAGAAACCGTACCGAATTAACGCTTGAAGGTGAGGCATATCTACACAAACAAAAATATAATGCAGACCAATATAACATGGTCTTTGACATTATATTAAAGTTCCTTCAAAGGTGTGGGTGATACAAGAAACTCAGGGGACGAGGAAGCTCAAGTCTTGCTGGTTTGGCAAGACTGGCGCCAAGTTTCGATCTATGGAGAGGAACAAGAACAACACTACAAGCATTTACGCGCGCGTCGCGTTCAGACGTATTGGAACGCTCTCTTTGGCGGGAAATTCGAAAAACGAACTATGAAATTGTAACTAATTTAAAAATAAAGAAACTTAATTCTAACATGTCAGTAGGCTGAAAGAATTTGATGCTTTTGCCTAAATAAAAAAGTAAAATGACGGGTGCAAAAATTTTTCGCGCGTTTTTCATTTTCTGTTTGTTTTCGTTCACAAGAGGGAATATTATTGTGGACGAAGAATGTTTAAATTACACAGTGTATCCAGTGCAGTACGAGCTTAATATTTATCCTTATGTACACGCGGACCATTCTTATTATGACTGTGAGTTAACAATAACTGTAATAGCGAACGCGCCGAATGTGAATATGATAAGCTTGGATGCAAAAGATTTGGAATTAGAAACTGGTTCAATCAAAGTTTTCGATGGACCCCGGGATATTATCAATACTGCAAGGCCGTTTGAATTCAATGGTTTAACAAGTAAATTAAAAATTTATTTGAAGGAGCCATTGAAGATGTATAGTGCGATTAACAGACAGTTTTATTTTATCAAAATTTCGTTCAGAAGATATGTGAAAGAAGACAGTACCGGAGTGTTTTTGGTGAAATATTACAATGAACAGAGTAAAAATTACAAGTAAGTAGACCTTTAATTTGTAAAATAAAATTGATTAAATGTTTTTTTTTTTGGGATTCATAAAGAAGCCTCCTTGTGTAGCGCAGATTGTTCCGCCAGTTACTCAACTGAACCGAACGCTCGGCGCATCCTGGACAGTCACACCCAACACCTTATCTGACTGGCCAATTCTTCCCTTGCGGTGGTAGGGCTAACGCCCGCCTGGTTTGCGACCACTCCCACCGGAGTCCGGCGTCAACTGCTGTGTTTCGTCTATGCGTGGGAGTTCCAGTGTCTTAGGCATCTTCGGGGCACGCTCCATCAGACCTGATCCATCGCTTTCCATCAGGCGTGATCGAGGTCAAGAGCGGGCCCATTCAGCAATAAAAAATGAAAAAAATAAATAAAAAGAAAACGGACAAAGATATAAAAAAAACAAACACGTAAAATTATATTCTTTCAGTATTAAATAAGGGAAAACTGCTTGACCTCCTATACACCGGAGTTTATTTTGTTGCATAAGTATTTTTATTAGATACTAGCTGTTAAATTGCCGGTGACGTCACCGTCGTCTACGTGTATTTTGAATTTCACCAATTTGAATATCTTGGATTATAATATAGGATAGAATATTTAGGATTAAAAGTAGCCCTTGTTCTCTCCTCTCCAGATCCCTGGATCCCTATTTGTCTTTCAAAACGATCGGTTACTGAACCTAAACCACTGGGTTTAGGCGTGCAAAAGTAACAGACAGACAAGCAGACAGAGTTACTTTCGCACCTATAATATTGAGTATGGTATTATCCAAAACGTAGGATTTATATACCGCCTGATATGGCGGCATCTTGATTGCTATGTCATGTCGTTTCCTTAATGATTAGCAAGATTTTAGTTTTGCAAAAGCAGGCTGTTTTTAAATGATTGGCGTTATGGGGTTAAACCATAATTTATAGATTGTAAACAATGTATTGACTAATTTTCATGAGATCGTGGCTGGGTGGCTCGTTAAACTAATGCGAAAAACCCACATCAGCTATTAGTTTAATACCAGCATCTTTATTTTATCATAGTGGGAGGTTGGGACGTAATTTTGTGTAAACTCTTTGGATTCTGGCAATGCTGTCAAACAATTTCACTCTATTCAGCCAGTTGTATAATTTTGTTTTACTTTATTATCCCACACGAGTCACGAGTTATGCCACAAAACAAAACACAATCAAATGTTTGCTAAACATCTTTTTGTCGTCGCATTATCTCGCGCCGAATTAAGACATACCTGATACAAACATATCCAAACGTCGAAATACTAAGACGTACGAAGGTCTTTGATATCAGAAAGTGTATAATGGAACTCAAATGGTATTGGGCAGGACACCTGGCAAGGCGCAGTGATGACAGGTGGAGTTAGGCTGTGACAGAGTGGCGTCCAAGGACTGGAAGACGAGAGATCGGGCCCATAGTGGGCAAAACCTGGACGGGGCTGGCATAAGAGCGTGGGGAGTGGGACAAGAAAAGAGAGGCCCAGCAGTGGGACAAGAAGGCTGGTGGATGATGATGATGATGAATGTAAACATAGTCATATAAGGCGAAGCGTAGTTTTTCCGAGCAGAAATTCCTGCAACCCACGCAAAAAGTTTTAGATCGAGATCAGCACTGGCTTGTCCATGAAATGTCAAAGTAAACGATGACTTTATAAAGGATATTAATGAAATAGTCAGCATCGGCTCAGAATATGCCCAAGAAGAAAAAAACAATTGTTTTTTTTATTATATATTCGTGTAAAATCTTGGTAAATTATTATGATCGAGATCCCGAATCATAAGCAGGACTTTTGTCTAAGTATTTAAAAAAAAAAGAATACTAGGTATTACGAGAAAGAGCGTGTTCAATATTTATAACCTTGCATAATGTGGTAACCTTTTAATCTATTGTCTGTGGAACGGTTTGTTAGACTCGCATATCATTTAGTGTGCTAATATGAGGATGCTAAACAAATTGTGTAATGCTACATTTTGCGCTGTTGCTGTGCAAAAAAAATGCTAATGACTTAGACGTATATCTTTTTGGCAGACTGACTGAACTACCTAGTAGTTTAGTACGAATATATTTTTTGCTTTTGAATTTAGTTTACTTCCTTTTTCATGGTTGAAAATTAGCGTCGTAATAAGTTGTTTTTTTTTATGTTCTTCAAAGTCACTCTGGGTTACTACGGTGACTCATATCATCGTTAAAAATGTACTCATTCATAAATACTTTATGCTTTTGCATTACTATTCTATATCGGGAAAGAGTCGAGTTGCAAAAACCTTCGTCAGTGTTCAAATTGTTTCCTTAGTCAAGTCAAGACATACCTGTTGAAGATTCGACACTGAGAAAACTACTGCATAGAAAAACTATATTTACCACTTGTAAATAAAGGTCAAAATAGCAAAAACCTTTGTCCAATGTATATATAGTTGACATCAACCTAAAACTTTTTTAATGGACTGGCCGTTTTATGAAATATACTTATGTGTCACATTTTTAACTATATATTCTGTGACATGTGACATTATGACTTCACTATAACTCTATAGGCAGATTCTATAGTGCACGGAGCAAACAAAAATAGACGTTAATAACGTAAAGAATGTATTTTAACTGTGACTGTACTTCAATCGATTTTCAATAATACTCTTAGCTAGCGGTGGCGCGCCAAACTATTTTTTAATAATTCTAGCAATTATTAGAAAACGGCTATAATATAACATCATGTACCTACATCCACATTTCGCCAGTTATGTTTAAGTCATCTGAATAGGGGGCTAGCCATATTGCCATCAAACGGACACAATTCCAAACTCCAGGTTGTGACTGAGAAATTCCCGATAGAAAAACCCAATAACATTTTGTCCGACCTGGGCATCGAACCAAAGTCCTCATGCTCAGCAGTAGCGCTTGCGACCACTAGTCCAACGATGCAGTCTATGTATATAAATAACGGTTTAATAATTATAAACAGAGCTCCCTTTGTGACACACTAGCTGCACCCCGCGGTTTCACCCGCATAAATCTTGATCCCGTAGGAAAGTCGGGATAAAAACTAGCCTATGTCCTTTCCCGGGACTCAAACTATCTCTATACCAAATTTCATCTAAATCGGTTTAGCGGTTTAAGGCGCTGACTCCACGAGCGAGAGAATCGCGGCGATATTATCGTCGTGCCACGTATTTCTATACACTCTCTATGGAACCGTCTCCACACGGCGATATTATCGCCGCGATGCGACGAGTGGCAATGAGCGCGCGAAACGTCATTACATCGTCGCTAGCCCGCCGCGACTAGCAGCGCGCCCGCCGCGCGCTCGCGACGAGCGCGCGGCGGGCGCGCTGTCAAACGCAGCGTCATTTCAGCGTTGCCTCTCTGGAAACGCGGCGATACCGTTACGAGTCGTCGCGGAAACGCTGCGATTCCGTTACGACTCGCGACGATACGCAGCGGAATTATCGCTCGTTCGTGGAGATTATCCGACGATATAAGGGCGGACTCGTCGCGATTCTCTCGCTCGTGGAGTCAGCGCCTAAGCGTGAAGAGGTAACAGACAGACAGACACACTTTTGCATTTATAATATTGGTATGGATTGTTTAATATTAAATTATTTATTGTTCATGTATTATGCTCTTGGAGCTTTAGGTCAATGGCGAATGCAATCCCATACCTACTGTAACTTGAAAACATTGTAAAAGCCAATTATTTTTTAAAAGAGTAACCATGGAGTTTCTTGCCGGTTCTTCTCCATAGGAAACGACCAATTGGAACCGTGCACCTAGCTTCTGACGTTTCATAAGTGCCCATGTTGGTTTATGTGAAATAAAAATATTTTGATTGATTGAATGAAAATAGTGTTCTTAGTACTTCAAATACGACTATGAGTAATTAGTGAATTAGTCACAGAAAAGACTTGAATAGTACTATGTTTGTTCCAATGTTTATTTACGTGTGTTTTGTGTTTGTTTGTCCGCTTGTTCTTTCCCTATGTATCTTGTGTTTTGTTGACAAATTAAATAAAATAGTGGAAATCATTTTTCAAAAATTTCCGTCACTTTATTTCATCACCACGGCTCTCAAAACGGTGAAGGAAAACATCGTGAGGAAACTGGCATGTCCTAGAACCAAACATCCGAAGACATGTGATATCTACCAATCCGCACTGGACCCGCGTGGTGGGTGGCGACTCCCTCTCACAAACAGGAGGACTGTGTCCCAGCAGTAGGAACATTATAGGTTGATCATATAAGAATTTCCACATAGTCGACTTTCTTTTGCTGAATATAGTGTGGTCGCTTTACTGCAGCAGTCGTTGTGTTTACTTTTTGACTATTGAAGTTTGTAAAAACGTCCTCCAGACCGTATTTCGGCCACGGCGGCCAATCTTAACGGAGACTAGCCTTCGGCGCGGGAGATATTATAGTGCACAAGTGTGCGCGCAGACATAGGTGCACTCCCTCTTCCCTCACTCTCATAGTCCGATGGGACGGCAATCCGATACGACCGGAGAGAGATCAGGCGCAGGACCAACGGCTTAACGTGCTTTCCGAGACACGGGGGTATCACACCGCCAACTTCCAAACTGTTACTGTGTGTGTGTTGTTACTAAGAAATTCCTAATGGAAAAACTCAATAACACTTTGCCCGAACCGAGAATCGAACCCAGGACCCCACGCTCAGCAGTCGCGCTTGCGACCACGAGACCAACAGGGCAGTGAAGTTTGTAAACTGACGTATTATCGACTTATTATACAGGGTCAAATTGAAACCATGCGATAAATCGAAATGGGAGATTGTACTCATCATTACGAACAACTTTTACTATGGGACCAAACCTGAAAACGCGAAATAAAAATCAGCTGTTCCCTACATTTATGTTCACATAACTCGTCAAAATGTAGGGAACAGCAGATTTTTTTTTTCGCGATTTCATGTGACGTGACAACATCATTGAGTGGCTGATATGTAGCGAAACTTCTAGCTAACTGGTAGAACTGCAGTTTATCTAGGATTATCTAAACCTTGTCTCGACTCTTTACCGTGGGTGCCTACCTACATGTATCTCTGACAGCAACAGCTTAAATATGTTATTCAGATTGGTGAAGAATTTAGAAAAAAAGCTCGCATTCTTTACATGAAACATACCTAATATCAACACATTCTTCCAAGTATTTCGCCAATATTTTCTAGAGCGCATTCTTAATGAAGTCAGCTGTTGCTAATTTTATTTAGCGCAACCTTGGATGCATTCAATCAGTTCATTCAATTAAACTGAACTAAAGGTAATTATCACATTATGTCATCGACAGAACGGTATCGCCGGTTTACGGAGTGTATCGTCAGGCATTGTTTTTATACTTTAATTGACTTAAATAAATACAATAAAGCAACAATTACGATTTATCTTCAGCCATTTGTTTGTTTATCCTTGATAAAGAGATCAAGGGCTTGAAATGACGAGTGAAGTTTATTTTAGCTTATCGATCGCGATTTGAATGGTTAATAAGATCATGATCTAAAAATCACCTACGGGACCTCGTCATCATCATCAGTCTATTCAGCAGTCGACAGTTGGACGCAGTCCTCTCTAATTGCAAGTCATTCAACTCAATCCTCGGCACTTTTTATCCAGCAACCTTACGATTGCCGATTCCTATGGGCCCTAAGTTTTCTAATTAGGAAAAATACATCCTTTAACTTATTATAATTATAAAGGTCAGTTTGTATACAGGCTGACAGGAACGTCAGATTCAGATGATTTATTTGTAAACATAGGTTACAGTTACACAGGTGCGTGAGATATTAATTTTTTTAAAGTGCTCTATGCTTTGCCATTAGGCGTCGACGTGCAACTTGTTAGCGTGGATTCAGTAGATGATTCTGAATTGCGTTGAAGTTTTTGGTTGATTATAAACATGCTACCATAGCTTATGAATATGTTAGTACAACGGCATGCGACCACGGTTTTAGTTTTTAAACTTATTTTTTATTTAATTATTTTAGAGCTTATTTCAGATCTATGTATATTTTTCAATTAAGCCTTTTCATTTGATACCCAACAAGGCACCATCCCAAAATATTTATTTTTAAATTTATTACTTTCTGTCCTCTAGAGGGCGCCATATTGAATTTAGTGTGACGTCACATAGCTTATAACTAGCGGACGGTCAAGACGCTTCTAAGGGTACCTCACTTGTCAAATTATTATAAGTACTTTTGAATTTCTGAGGGAATGAAAATGAAATGAAATGAACATACATACTATAATATTATACATGCGAACGTGTGTCTGTCTGTCTGTTACCTCTTCACGCTTAAACCGCTGAACCGATTTAGATGAAATTTAAAGGACATATGATACTTTTTATCCCGATATTCCCACGTTATCGAGCCTTATGCGGGTAAAACCGCGGTGCGCAGCTAGTAACTAATAAACCAGAATCCCAATAGATCCCACTACGAGATCCAGTATTAACACTTTCCATTCATATTCTACTAGCTGCGCCCTGCGGTTTCACCCGCATAAGTATCGATCCCTTCGGAATTTCGGGAATAAAAGTAGCATATAATATGTTAATCCAGGGTGTCAGCTACCTCCATACAAAATTTTATCAAAATTGGTCCAGCTGTTTGAGCATGAAGAAGTAACAAACATATAAACACACACAAAATTTCGCCTTTATAATATTAGTGTGATTTACGCCGACAGTATAACTAAACAAATAATATCACACTGCAATTGCAATTGATTTTATATCATAAACGGTGTTACTTAAAGTAATGCTTTATTGGTTGAAAGCGTTATTCATTATGATAATGGTCCATAGAGGCTCACAATAATAATACATGTTTATTATTTAGTTAATCCTGAAAGAGCTGGACAGAAAAATAAACTTAAACATAAGGAAAAATAGACAATGCTTGCATTTATGGGTCATGCACACAGAGTCTGTGGTCATGCATCTTGGAGATTCTTAATAAATAAAAAAAAAACAGTGGCACTCCGGGAGTGCCTAAAGAAGTGAAAACAAAACACAAACAGAATACTTTGCCATCACTCACTGACATATCGGATATACATTAAAACCGAGTACATCCCGAGGACAGCCGAATACATCCGAAGCGGTGTCGCTTACGGTAACAGTGGCGCGAATTCAATGGTTACAGAATATAAATGTAGACATTTTACATAGGGTGACACAGTGGGTGGTCTTATCCGTTAAGAGCGATCTTTTACAGACAACCTTTAGATGGATTCAAGGACCTCATGGTCAGCAGCAGCGCTGGAGACCACGAGACCAGCGAGGCAGTCATGGTTTCTAAATATATCTCTAATTCCTAATTGTATGACAACTAGCAATCAGACTAGATACTATACCACCTACGTGAATACTTGTCCAGCAGGTATCTATTAGCATTTACTAGTTTTTGTTCAAACTCAACATGGCTATAAGGCCGAGAACCATATACGTCCGACCTTCTATCCCACGTGCAGTCTGGATCATGTATCATTGATTATGGTCAAAAACCATAAATATAAAGTGTTTTTATTGTCTGTTAGTGTAGCGTTTAGTAGTTAAGTGTCGATCGTTTTTTTTTTAATTTTTGAATGGTTTCTCGTGCTATTGTTTGTGTTAGTGCTGGTGTGGGAAAAATTTGTGGTTTTTATTATCATTTGGGCGTATCTGCTAATAAACATTCACCTTTAAGCTAAAATTTTATAAGTTGTGAAAATTTAACTAACTATTTACACTAGATACTAAAATAAATGACTAACTAACTTACTATACAAATAAATACAAAAACAAAGGACACTTAGGCGTCGAAGTACTCGTCCGCATCGCTGTCATCCGGTAACGTGCCCAGAAGACTGGCAGCATTGCCACGTTGCATGGCAATGCTAATTCTTTGGCCAAAGAACGACCCAGCCCTCTGGTCACGTGAAGTATCGATCGCCAGCTGCACCAAGCATAGAAAATAATTTATTGAAACATAATCACGATGTTTTCCTGCACCGTTTTTAGAGCAGTCGTGATGAAATAATTTACATATAGTGAAGCGCCTAACTGGGTTCGAACCTACAACCTACAACTCGTAAGCCGCGGCTGTTACTGGCCACTGGGCCACCTTTGCTCCATTTATTGCAGTGACTGACTAAATTCAATTTATTTTAGAAGTCTAGTCCACAACTCCACAAATAAGCTACCAGATAAGCAGATAAGGTCATTAATAAGTATCTCAATTACATAAAAATCTACATATTTACGACAAAAAAGACGCCTCCCACTTAACTAGACAAATTCGCGTTCCTTCTTTAACACTTTCTTCATCATACAAAATCAATGAACCAGTACAAATAAATAAATTAATCCGTATGTTCCACTTAAAACCAAACATGTGTATAGTTCAGTCACTTAATTAGCCAAATAAATCGTCTGCCCGACGCGACGTCTCGGTTCGTTAGTCATACCAAATGGGACATACACTGTGTTGCTTTCAGAGTTAAAACATCTGACAATCGTTAAAACGTCTGCTTGTAAGCCAACCACAAAGCAACGCAACGAGAATGCTAAAATGTTTTGACGTAAGCGATAACAGTAACACATGATCAACTGTTGATCATGTGCGTTGTTTGATTGAGTGTTTAATCGGTCGTTAAGGAATGTTGGCGATCAAAACGATGAAGAGTAATTGAATGATAATTTTTCCTTATTGGTTTTCTGAGTAAGATGGTTGAGTTTAGGTTATACAAATCTTTAAAGGCGTTTGCGTGTGTAGTGCATTTTAACCAATGTGAATCACAAAAAGTTAGTAACGTATAGGTCTGTAGAAATATTTATAAATATTACCTGAACTTTATTTTTTATTACTCAGAATGAGTCATTAAGATACAGCCTAAAATAATTTTAAAAACCACTTCCTAAAATCGTGACTTCTTCCATATATAATAGACACATTAAAAAAACACGTGTTGGGTCGGAGGACCTCCGGCAGGAACGAAATTCAAAATAAAAATCCAAGATGGCGGCTGTGAAAAAATGTCAAAATTAATTTTGGTCGGCCAATCATTTTGGATTTTCCTATCGGCTTTAGCACCCTCGAAAACTATAAAAACACCCATGACGAAAAATTTGAATTTTTTTGAAACCCCGTCTTGGATTTTCTTTTTGACCTCACAGAAAGCTGTTTATTGAAAAAAAAAACAAATGAACACTTTAACGCGGGAAAAAATTTACATTGATTTTGAAAAGTAATTGTATTTGACAAAAAAGATCTGCCTAGGCACTACTTAGTTTTAATTTCCGCGCATTATTTGAGAAAAGTACTATACAAGCCTTGGCCACAACTAGGCATTGATGGACTTACGTTTGATGGACGTTACGTTTACACGTTGGTCCATCAATGCCTCTTTTGCTGGCCGCTGCAGTAATGTACTATAATTATATGTTGCTCGACATAACTAGGTCTTTTATTTTTTGCCATATTTTCAACACACACTACTGCGTACCCACACAGACACTTCCGGACGAGACACGACCTTGGTTCATATCTTGAGCAAGTTAGTTTCTTGCATGTTTCGTTTGTTAGGTAGGTACTAAGCTGGTAAACTGTGACATAAAAGGAGACAACATCTTTTTAATATGGGAAAAACTACCTGGACTTTGCAAATATAGTTAAAAATACATAATGTTATCTATAATGGTCCACGGTAATGGTAATAACTATATACTAGTTACCATAAATACTCTAAAAAAAGATGAAAAATGGTTTTTGTGGATTCTGGTTTAGTACAAGAATTTTATTTACTTCGTGATTGCGGTCACCAAACCAAAGTTTTGTAAGAAACCCATGGATGTTTTCGAATAAAATAAAATTAATAGAGAACAAACAGTTAATTTATCCATTTAAATTTTATTCGAAAACATCCATCGGTTTCTTAGTAAACTTCAACTATATCCGGCGACCCTGCTGTCTAATTGTGTAACACATTATCAATCTGAATCATTTTGAAGCAAATAGCTAATCCATTGATTCATAAGTTCGAAAAATTTGTCTGCTCAATACGTAATAGCGCCATGAATGTTGTTGAACTGTCAAAATGAAACCGATTCCGTTTGATAATGTGTTACGCAATTGCCCCCGCGCTGGCTAATCATCTCCTATGGTGACCATTCAGAACTGTTAACTATTTCTAACACAAATCTGAAGAATATAATGTGTATATGCATACACACGTCACGTTGCAGTGTAAAACTGATTTACATCCGTCACCTCACACATCAGGTCCAGTTGAAAACCAGCGTCAAGTTCTAGTTATCTGGCATTTTTTCTGAACTGGGCCTTTTTGGCGCAGCCGTGAGGCACACTTTCCTGCTAATTTCTTACATAGGAATTTACAGTTTTTATTTGATCTTTATTTTTTGTTTTTATCCGGTGTATCACTGTGTCTTTTATAAAACGTAATTCTCTTGCATTTTTTAAATTTGGGATCCAACGGAAATACATAATAATGTTTTGTGGGATCCAACGCCAAAAATATTAAACTGGGATTCAAAAGCGGGATCCAACGAAAATAAATCGTTTTTTAGCCTGTGCTAAATACATTTATTTTCTTTCTTTCTTTCTATAAACAGAATAACATTCCACAGTCATTGTTAATCACGGTTTGATAATAAAGGTTAATCTAGCGGTAGTGGGTGTTGCCAACTACATATTTTCCTATTTTAATATGTGCAAGTGCGTGAGACCTCGCAACACCACCCACTACAATTTATAAAGTCAATCTGTAGACCACCTATATCTTAGTATATTACAAACTAGATTCTGCCCGCGACTTCTTCCGCGTGAAATTTAACCCTCTCCTCTTTCACCCTCTTAGGGGTGGAATTTCGAAAAACCCTTTCTTAGTGGATACCTACTCTTCACAACGAACACATTCTCCAAATTTCATGTCTCTAGAACCAGCTGTTTAGTCTGTGCGTTGATATAACAGTCAGTCAGGACTTTGAATTTTAAAGAAAAGTAAAGTAAAATCGTTTATTTCATAATTCAGAATTACAATACGGAGGTATCGTTGGTCCTAAACTAGGCACAGCCTGTGTCTTGGGCACCATATATATATATTTTATATATACTCGTATAGATCCGTTTCTTGGTGCCATTCATCATAATAACCTATATCTCCTTTATGTTTCAGTTACCTGTTCACAACGCGGTTATCTCCCAACAGAGCGAAGTACTTCTTCCCGTGTTTCGACAACCCGAGGTTTGAAGCAGTGTTCAAGTTCAAAGTGTACATCCTGAAGCATCTGAAGGATCTACAGTTCACGAATACAAGTCTTGTCATCGCTGAAGAACAGAGGAGAGATAAGTAAGCTGATACTCGAAACTTAAAGCATTTATTTCACTTTTTGAATTGTCAATTGTCAGTCAGTCAGAAACATGAAGATAGTTGCCCATTCCAAAGCGTAGTAGGTTCCTATAAATAAGAACGGGCAAGAAGCTCCAAGGACATTCTTTTAAATCAAAATACACAACGACAGAGATACTAGAGATTGCAGTAATATGAGAATAAAATTAAAATAACATGGGAAAATATTTTGTTTTAGACTATTGTTGTGGCTAAGTAATAATAGCCGAACGGCTAGATGGAGCAGGTTATGCCTACGCTTGCTGCAGTTAGTCCGTGGATGGGTGACCATCTTTACATACCATTAAACCGATGGTCCTGGCTGTCACAGTAACTGTGACAGTCGTTACTGGTCCTCAGAAGCCCGAAAGTCTGCCAACTAGTCTCACTAACGCCAATAATTATTATTTTCTACGAAACTAAAAAGCCCGAATTTGATTTAGTCGACTGGATCCGCGGGTCCAGTTCGAGTGGGTCCAGTTGACCAAAGACTCCTATGTTACATAATTTTGACATCTCATTGTTTCCACCATATTGAAATTTTCCTCAATTACCCTTAAAGACACTCTTTGATCCCGAAAATCTACGCTTAGCAGACTAGGTATAAGGCTGCCTGTCTACCGGAGCGGAGCGAGGCAGCAGAGCGGAGAAACGGAGAAATATTAACCAATAGGATTTGCACAAAATCTCTGCTCCTCTTCTGTCTAATTTTTCTATTGATTATTATTTCTCCGTTTCTCCGCTCCGCAGCCTCGCTCAACTCCAGTGGATAGGCAGCCTTATGGTGTCTTGTGGAGCAGAAAATTGTCTGTACGGCCATACGAAATAATAACTTCCGGATTTGGAGAGCGACCCTTGGCCTTAAGCCCAGATGGTACTATACGGCTGCACTACTTATTTAGGTCATCACATACATATATACCGTACCTTTTGTGAAGGGACAAGTTTGTACCTATTATGGCAACATGTGTGGCATCAAACATTGATGACTCCTCAATACCCGTAAAATGTCAATATTTGTACCTACACACTGATGTAGATGTTTGGGAGTGTGTGATTGATTTGGGTAAACAGAACGGTAGTGTGAAACTGTGAACTGTGAGAGTTCTGGCAAGCTCTTTGTACTGGGATGAGAAAATTAAACGGTCAGTTTGTTATATAGGGTGTTTGGAAGCTGAGTGCAAAGCTTTAAGGCAGGGATAGTTGACACCATTTACAGCATTTTGAGCCATAGATATCTTAGACGAAGTAGGTTTTTTTTTTTATTTTTAACTGCAAACTTCTAGTAAAAAAAAAACATACCAACCTTGAGTGGGGAAAAAAATAAAAAAAACATACTTCGTCTAAGACATGTATGGCAAAATGCTCTAAATGGTGTCAACTATCACCCCCTTATGGCTTTGCATCCAGCTTCCAAACAACCTATAGTATACTCGTAATATCCATAATTATTTCTAGAATGGATTTCCGTTTATATATTTTTTCATCTTCTCTCTTCCAGCTTATCAGCTAGACGAACCCCTACTTGTTTGTTTACAATCTAATCTTAAATCAAATTAATGTTTGTCTCGTATTTGTGCCATCTATTTACTAATAATAAAATAATAATAATAAAAATGTTTATTTGCTGCTTCAAAATTAACATAAAGAAACAGGTTTACAATAAAATAGGCCAAAAAATTGTTACATTATTTTACATGTTAGAGTTGCAACTAATACCTAAGCTAAGATAACTTAATATTTTGTAAATACCTATGTATAACGGGCCAGCGGAGGTTGTATGTAAGCACCAAATAGGCTATAATCTCAATACAGTACTTAGAAGTAACATCGTTATCCGTTAGGCTTATATCTCACTAGGAAACCATGGTGGCGCAACCATGGTCGCGCTGCCAGCGAAATATACACAGTTTTATGGTAGGTATCTCACCAGGCTTCCGATCGGTTGCGCAACCAACCATACATTTTTTGGCAGTGCGACCATGGTTGCGCCGCCACTGGTGTCCTAGTGAAATAGAGCCCTTAGACGTTCATTTCTTATGAAAAATATTTTGGGAAAAATTTCCCTATTTACATAAAGCAAGCAGTTAGTGGACATTTAAATTGATGCAGTACCTTCATTTGTCAAGAAAGCTTAGCATAATCAGCCTATAATGTCTGCTGGGACACAAGCCCCCTCTCTGTGTGACGGAGTGGGTCATAATCAACCACACGGATCCAGTGCGGGTTGGTAGATGTTCACATCTTGTTTTTCACAATCAACGTTCAGTTTTTCTACCCAAACTTAAATAAAACACATTGGGTTATTGCAATTTCATCACACATAAATAACCGTTTTTACTTAAAGAATAGTTATCGAGTTTTCCAAAAGATTATCAAGCTTTCTCTTCTCTTCCAACTAGGGTGGTGGCTAATCGGAAATAGAAAATATTTTCAACTTTCCACTTTTTGCCAGGTGATTGAGCTTTAAACCTATAAAGACAGGTCTAACTGTTAGCGATCTTAGGTTCTTTTTTTAAAATGTTGTAATCGGGCTTAAGATTTCGAAGACAGATATTTAGAAGCCAGTTATATGGGACGATTAACTCCAAAATATAGGCCGAATTAGGTCGTAATTCGAACCTTCACAGTCTGTACAACTAATTCAATGTTAAAGATTAAGTGATAATAAAAAAAAATGGCTTCATTCTGAAGAGTAGGCCACCGAAAAAAATAAATTACAAAATTGACAAGTGATCTACCGTCAAATCAAATAATTTATTTATTAGTTTGCATAGTACGGTCGAACAAGCTATTTGGTATACAGGCAGCTAACTTGTAACTACTTTTAAACAATGGTGTGCTGAGTTAGTCAATTCTTCTACATATAACACTTTGTTTAATTAAGGATGCCATAAGCTGAAAAAGTTATAAGGCACAAAATAAAACTAAATATTGGCAGTGTAGTGGAAAGATGAATATTTTTGTCTGTATATAGTTTGACTGGTAATTAGTGACCGATACTTAAACACGTGATTGTACTCATGATAACAAACAACTTTTACTATGGGACCAAACCTGAAATTGCGAAAAAAAATCTGCTGTTTAGACGTTTATGTTCGTCTAACTGGTCAAAATGACCTGAACAACAGATTCTTTTTTCGCGATTTCAGGTTTGGTCCCATAGTAAAAGTTGTTTGTTATCATGAGTACAATCACGTGTTTAGGTATCAGTCACTAATTACCCGTCACCCTATATAACAAATAGCTTGTTCGACCGTACAGTATTGTACAGTACATAGATGTTTTATTATAAGAATCATTCATGTTCCAGTCTTACAAGGGCGAGGAAATCATATTATTATTGTCAATATTAAATCATAGCCCGCTCACAGTAACACCGTGGGTGCCGAGACGTTTTACCCTATAAGGCGACCGCTCCAACTCTAGCCACTGAGAATTGTGTCAATTATTGTGGTCGAGACGTGCGTCGTGACCGGTAACGTATGTTGCGCACACGCTGGATTGAGAAAATCAATTTTGATGTACCTGCCCAGGAGTAGGTCCATAATTGAATCGATACCAATGTGCTCATAGTAATTAAGTAGTAGTAGTTATAGTAATTTTTTAATCTCTAATTTAATTTATTTTAATTTTAATCGGACTGTATGGAATTATGGATCAATTAGTTATCTGAGATAAATGTTTTTTTTTTATACTTAGTACCTCAATCAATCTGTCTGGCCTTTTCCCTACTATGTTGAGGTCGGCTTCCAGTCTAACCGAATGCACCTGGATACTACCTGACCTTCACAGCCCAGTTACTGGGTAACGCGATACCCCTTGGCTTGGCAAGACTGATTGTCCGACTTTCGGGCTGACTCGTACCGACTGTTAAAGATCTACGTATGATAGCCAGGACCAGCTGAGACCAGCTGGGACCAGCTCGGTATGTTATGGATCACCCATCTACAGATCAACCATACCAAGCGTTGCTTAACCTTGAAGATCGACCCGTGCGGTTAATATTATTAGTTCCAGTGCTCTTAGTACCTAGCCATTCAAAACTAGGTTGTCTTCATCTACCTTGATAATGAATCGCAAATAAATGAATGTTTATGAGTATTTTTATAGTGGAATGAGTTGCATGTCTTGGAATTTTTGAGTTTTTACCAACCTAAAATTGAAAGACAGTGACATTCACAAACCCGCGCTGGGCCTGCGTGGTGGATAGTGGCCCACTCCCTCACAGAGAGGAGGCCTGTGTTCAAGCAATGGGAACATTAAAGGCTGATTATGTTCTATGTGATGAGTAGGTTCATAAGTTGTTGTAGCTTAAAATATCATTACAATAATCTGGGCAAGCATTTTTTTTTTTTCGCGCATAGACATAACTTGAGCACAGAGGTAGATCATCATCTGCCTAGCCTTTTCCCAAGTATGTTGGGGTCGGTTTCCAGTCTAACCGGATGCAGCTGAATACCAGTATTTTACATGGAGCGACTGCCTATCTGACTTCCACAAGGTCCACAACCCAGTTACTGGGTAATACGATACCCCTTGGTAAGACTGCTTGTCAGATTTTCGGGCTTCTGACGACCCGTAACGACTGTCAAAGATCCACGAATGACAGCCGGGACCAACCGTGCTTTCCGAGGCACAGAGGGGTCTTGGTATGTAAAGATGGTCACCCATCCACGGACCAACCGCGGCAAGCGTAGCTTAACCTGATCTACTGACCCGTACGGCTGATATTACTTAGCCACAAGCCCCTCGCACAGAGGTAGATATACATACTTAAATATCAAAATGCTGTAGATTTTCGGTCAGTCTTCTTAAACTTTATCCAATCAAGAAAAATCCGGGTACAAGGGTAGCAGCACCCACAAAGAGATCACCTAGTTCTCTAACAAGAATGCCAGACAGTCTCTAGACGATAATGGAGCAATTTAGTTAGTTAAAACCGATCACGCACGCGACGCTCCATTATTTCAAAGTAACCAGTATCCTTTTTGTGTGAATACAAAGATAATATATTTTATACTTCTTCAGTCTTCATTTGGTAGTGCTAATAATGTAACTACCTACAAAGTAGGATTACATTAATTTTAGCCAGAGACTTTTTTTATTGAAGACCAGACTACAAAAAAATATAAAACCAGTCTTGCATTCAATTTATGAATAGGTACTATGGCATTTTCAAAGCTAGTTTTTGTGTAAGTATAGACAGGATAATAAGTGGTTCAAATTGTATCTTAATCTTTAGCGTACCCACTTTTTTTTTGTCATCTTAAAAAAATTTAATCCAATCTTTTATGTATATCTAATACTAAAAATAACAAAATTAAATCCTAACTTAACTAAAACTATACAGAAACTAAAATATAGCGGCGAAAAATTCATTCGCATCGCTGTCGACTGGTAATGTTCCCAAGAGACTGGCGGCATTGCCACGTTGTATGGTAATGCTTAGCCTTTGGCCAAGGTAAAAGCCAGCCCTTGGGTCACGGGAAGTGTCAACCAGCCGTTTTGAAATTTCTTTAAAAAGACCATGAGCACTCGGACCCCACGGCCCGAGGGTTTCAACCCCAAACGGCTCGAAAATATAATTTCCGATTAGGTTATTATCTTTTATTATTTAATATTAGCTAACATATAAACTATAATAATATGTACATTTATTTAAAAAAATAAGTAAAGTAATCATCAAAGAATTCGTCCGCATCGCTGTCGACGCATAAAACACTCACAACAGTAACATATAACTATTGCATAATACTAACATATCACATTACATAATTTTGTTGGCCATTTTGTAATTTCTTACATCATAAATTCCAGTGCGTGATGGGTGCACCTACGTCAAATTAAAAGGACGCTTCGAAATGTTGCCACTACATAAAGTGTAAAATGATTATTGAGGATGATATTCTCATAGCATGTACTGTATCTGTGTCTGTTTTCTGTTTTCTGTTTAGTATAATGTTTAGTATAATATAAAGCCTAGTGTGTAATAATTGTGGGCTGCATCGGACGACGTCATCACGTCAGCGCCGGCTGTCGCTGAAAACCAGCGCTGGGGCTCTGTCTTGCATAGGGTCGCAGCATAATGCTGAGCGATAGCCGTTTTGCGTGGATGTGACGCATGTTACCCTTGTCTTCTTTTTATTTTATTTTTTTACTTTTGTGTCATATGTATTTTTGCGTCATGTTCACCGCAAATAAACGTATTTTCTTTCTTTCTTTCTTTCTTTCTGTCAACAGGAACAGTGCCCAAAAGGCTGGCAGCATTGCCACGTTGTATGGCAATGCTAATTCTTTGGCCAAGAAATAGGCCAGCCCTCTGGTCACGTGAAGAGTGACTAACCGCTTGGCGATATCTCGAAAAACCAAATGGGCACTCGGACCCCATGGCCCTAGTGTTTCAACCCCAAACGGCTCGAACATATAACTCCCAATTAGGTTGCAATATTTTCGCCGTTTGAGGTTTTCTGCACCTGCAGCAGCCGCCCCAGCACAGCCCACCGTGCTAGGAAGATGGGATGGCGCAAGGGTGTCGACACATATTGCATCCCACACCAAAGGTCTGCCTAACTTCCAGGGCATTATGGTCATTCCGTCTGGTCTCTTTCCATCGTCGCGTGCCAGGCCGTTGGGTTCTAAAACAGCTGGCACACCGGCGGTGACAAGAAGGTGACGATGACGTGACACCTACCTACCGTGTACCTACTTAATGTTTTACGATGATGTTACTGTAGTTGGATAAATTCCTTAGTCACTGCTTACAATACTCTAAGGGCGAGGATGACGTGGCCTGCTCAATGCTCAAGTGAGGGAATTACTGTACATTAATAAAACTCCTAAGCTGACCTATCATACCTTGAGAACTAAAATATTCATGTTTTCATAGCCGTTTGTTCCTTTTGATTCGTAGGTAAATACCATACACGCATTGTATCTTGCTTAATGAATGAATGGACAAACAAAATAATACATGCCATTGTCAGAAAGTTCATGCAAATATGTAGATGAAAACGAAATATGTCCCCAGCACAACACATCTGTATAAATAAGAATGAATCGCCGAAATGTATGTACAGACGCCAGCCAGCACATCAAGCTAACACAATTTGTCAAATTTCTTTAATAGATTTTCAACTTTATCACTAAAGTATAAGGTTCAAAGTTGATTGGGAACATTTGACAGGTTCGGGTAGCTTGATGTGCTGGCGTCTGTACGATAACTTCCGAACGACTGCACCAAATTGGATAATTCTTTTTTGTTTGTGTTCGGTAATCCTAGGGCCAAGTTTGTATGAAAGAAAATTTGAAAAATTAAAAAAAAAATACACCTGCGCGAAGCTGGGGCGGGCCGCTAGTCTTTAATATAACACACCACGCGCTGTATTTACTTGGCTTTGGCCCGTGAATGTTGCAAAAATTAGGAGCTGAGAATAAAAACACTCTACAAAAATAATAATAATAGTAGCCAGTCGACATACGAAAATTCTTATGGTTCAAGCTACCGACGCCGACGGTCAGGTGGCCTACCATGATCTAATTAAAAACGATTTAAAAACAAGACATTTCAGTTTAGGTTCCTAAACTGCATCGCTTAAGCTGCTCTATGGACGTCATGGTTCCAAACAAGTATGAATGAAACCAAAACGTGCGACTCAGTTTGCGACAATCGCTGTCAGCAGATGGCACGGCCTAAACTGAATCGTTAAACTGACGTCATGGTACGAATTAGAAGAACAGTTCAGTTTAGGTCCTAAAATGGATCGCGTTAAGAGCTTGTGGTAGGCCTGCTGTTCTCGGGAGATAACTGCACAAAACGCTCCTCGCATTCAACTGAATTTTATACTAATATTTGTGTCTTCTTTTTTTTTTTCAGTGTCCAAAAGGACTATATCGTCGTAGAATACATGCCCTCACCACAAGTCGGTCTCCACCAAGTTGGGTTCCACTACTCGAAATTCGCGAGCAACCGTGCGCAAGCCCAACATACAAACGACACACTCATCCTATGGGCACCTATCGACGAGTTACATGACTACAAATTCATTCATAACTTTGGAATAACGATTATTAATCTAATACATGAATATTCAAAGGATAACCGGCTGCTAGTACAAGGTCCGATCAACTTGATAGCAGTGCCGGCCATAATTAGTGGATATGAAATTGGAAGTTGGAATCTCCTCACTAACGGGTAAGTATTCAGAGGTTAAAAATCCTTGAAGGCGATATAAATGGACTGTATGTATTAAAGGTTGTTGGAATGAAATAAAACTAAAGCTTTGAATTAAAAAGATTTTAGTGAATAAAAAATTCATATTAAAACATAAAATTGGAGACACAAACCTTTGACAGATACGTAAAAAAAAAACCAAAAACAAAAAAAAAAGAATATCATTAAAATAAAAACTAACAATCTTATAAAAAGTTCAACTCAACCAAGGAGTTTGCAACAATCTTTAATGGTGCTAATTTTGTAAGCATGTACTAATAACATTGCCTTAGTTACTGATCGAGTTTTCTAGGAAATTCTGTACTAAATGCATCTAATTTGAGTCGTATAGAACTTTTATGTCCTACGTGAGCAGTGGTGGCCCAGTGTGTATTCTAACCAAGGAGATACCTCTAACAATATTATCAGTAAGCTCCAGCATACTGACCACGAGATTGTCGCAATATTTACAAAACAGACCGACGTTGCTAGACAAACACAACATTCGGGAAAATCGTTTGACGTCGACATTTCAACGATATATCTCGCTTCCTGTATGTACGATTATATCTGACACTATTCCAGTATAAGCTGACCTCGCATTATCTTGTATTTATCAAGTCTTTTCGTATAATCAGATGTCAACTTATACTGGAAATGTTCGATGTATCCTCGTGCGTCCAAGAAACAGTCGCAAAACTTGACCCATATTCTAAAGTTAGGAGCTGAGTATATTCTTCAAGGTCAGCTGATGAATAAGAGCGGATTATATCAGCTGTTATAACAGTGTACCGTCTGTTCTGTTCCTCTGTTATTGTAGCTTTAATATTTATGAGAATATTGAAATTCGCGTTATTGGTAATTCTGGATCGCTTTGTAATTTTATGTAATTTGTATTAATTGATTTTCGGTTGGCAAGTAACACTGCTGATAGAATATACGACATTGAATGAGAAAATATATTTATATCTAGTTGCCAATTTAAATATAGGTGAGAGTTTTTTCAGTTGTTGTGAGTCATGGTTTTCATAACATATTAAAAAAACGTGTTGACTCAGACAAAAATAGTTACAGCAGATCTTTTTTTCGAACTATAAAAAAAAACGATTTGCGAAAATGTTTAGAAATAAATCATTAAAATCTTCTACAGTACTTGGATCTTCATCACTATTGATTCATGATTGAACTTACTTATTCTGAGTGAATTACAGCATACGAAAACATACTTTAGAATTAAAAAGAAAAATGCTGCTCTTGTCATTTTAGTACTATCAAGTAAAAAATTATGAATACTGTTAGCAATTTACCTAAATTCAAATTGACTCTTAAATAAAATTGGACACTTCTCACAATCTCATTTCTATCCTATATATCTAGCCACTGATTCCAAAATTTACAGAGCCTACCGAATAGTGAACATCGACCAATTCACGAGCATCAACCAGATAGAATACATGACCTTTGAACTGGCACAGCAGCTTAGCAGGATATGGCTTGGCAACCCTGGGGAGATCGAGAGGACGAGGTGGAAGGAAGAGTGGTTCAAGGAAGGCATGGCTACCTACTTGGCTTATTACTTCTTGACCCAAGTGAGTAATGATGACGTAGATGATTAAATTGCAGGCTAAATTTTCTCCTTGCCCCATGTTCCACATATGGTTCAGGGAATTTTTTTCTTACTTTACTGTGTCTGCTTTGCAAAAATTTTAAGGATTAGATGTTAGTGTATCGATATAATGTATACCGATACTTACTGGTTATTGTCAGTCTGCATCATCTCACTGCTAGTCTATGGCCCTTTTCCTTTGACTTCCAGTATATTTTAATCCAGAGCAAATTTGGCCACTGCTTGTTGGTTTTTTCCAGCTCTTCCCACCATCTTCTTCGTGGTCGACCGCGACGAGTCTGGCTGAGTCAGAGCTTTAGACATTATTTATTTCACACTTAGACTTATCTTAAAAATAAGGCGAGCACTGTTGCCTTGAAATTGTATATTTCTATCAAAATAAATGGCCCAGAACTCTGCCCTTGGTAAATTGTTATAGCTCGCAATAATAATATGACGTACTTATATACAAATATTACGATAATTTATCATCTATTTTTTATACCAGGTTAGCAAGCAAAAGTTTTTAGATATGCTATTCAGTGTCGCTATCTTGAACCAATAACAATACCTGCCTATATTTGTAGAACGAACGAATAAGTTTCCGTACTTTTCAATGGTTATTAAAAATATAACTTACCTATATAGACAATTATAAGATCCAACCTTAATCCAATCCATTTTCTACCACTTTCAGTACAATTACGGTATCCAAACACCGCACAGACGTCTTATAGCTGGTTATGGTCTCCGTATGAAGCACAAAGCTATGGCGGTAGACTGGCATCGAACTACCCCAGCATTGGAAATCTTCAACTCTTCGCTGGCTATAGAGATACCGCCAAGGTATAAGGAACTGGTGACGATGAAGACAGGAGCTATACTGTGGATGTTGGAGAACTGGGTGGATTCTGAAAAGTTTCATGAGTCGTTGTTGCATTATATTAAGTCGAGGTGAGTTGTCTCCACTAGGCTAATGTGTTGTTCAGACAATGACAGTAGCGGACAGTTTCATAGTAATAAAATTGTACCATCTGGGTTTATGTCAAATAGGATCACTGTGAAGCTTTCCGCTACCAACACTGCATCTGCCTGAAGAGCGTAGTAACCTGCTTTGGCTAGTCAGTAAGGATATTAAGGACACTGCATTATTAAGCACATGCCTACAGTCCGGCCGTCGAGAGATTTCGTTCCTGACACCTGTCTGTGTAACAATTCTAGTAAATAAAAATAAAGTCCTCCAGACCGTATTTCGGCCACGGCGGCCAATCTCAACGGAGACTAGCCTTCGGCGCGGGAGATATTATAGTGCACAAGTGTGCGCGCAGACACAGGTGCACTCCCTCTTCCCTCACTCTCATAGTCCAATAGGACGGCAATCCGACACGACCGAGGAGAGATCAGGCGCAGGACCAATGGCTTAACGTACTTTCCGAGGCACGGGGGTATCACACCGACAAAATCCAAACTCCGGGCTGTTACTAAGAAATTCCTAATGGAAAAACTCAACAACACTTTTTCCAACCAGGGCCGAAACCAGGACCCCACGCTCAGCAGTCCCGCTTGCGACCACGAGACCAACTGGGCAGTTATCACAATGGCAATTCTAGTAGGTAGCTAATAAAGTTCAAATTCGCAAAACACGTATTCGTTTGTATGAAACTGACAGGTATCAAGATCGTATTCTCTCCTCGGCCGCACTGTAAGTTAGGATAAAGATATTCTTTTCTGTCTGTAATTTACCTGTAATATTTCACTAGGTACAGGTTTCGTTGGTCCCGGCTGTCATTCGTGGATCTTTGACAGTCGTTACGGGTCGTCAGAAGCCCGAAATTCTGACAACCAGTCTTACCAAGGGGTATCGTATTACCCAGTAACTGGGTTGTGGAGGTCCGATAGGCAGTCGCTCCATGTAAAATACTGGTATTCAGCTGCATCCGGTTAGACTGGAAGCCGACCCCAACATAGTTGGGAAAAGGCTAGGCAGATGATGATTTCACTAGGTACAGAGCACAGTTTTTTATATCTGACAGCTTTTCTTGATTTGGCGCCACCGCCATCCAAATTCCTAAAAATATAATATATTTAGATGCTAGACGACGACGTAGAAGAGCTAGCCTTGGCCAATACCTTGATAGTTATAGCTAATTATTCATCCATCGTTGATTTGAGAAAAACAGCTCATTACATAATAAATACTTTCCGCTTTACTTCGTGAAAATCATTTTCATCACCACTGTTCTCAAAACGGTGAAGGAAAACATCATGAGGAAACTAGCATGTTCCAGAACCAAAACTTCGAAGACATGTGACATCTCCCAACCCGCACTGGGCCCGCGTGCTAGATTACAACCCACTCCTTCTCGAATAGAGGAGACCTGTGTCCCAGCCCAGCAGTGCGTATATTTTAGGCTGATGTGTATATGCACACAATCTTTTAAAATTACAGGAGAGGGAAATACATATCCCTGCAAGACTTCACGATGACACTAGATCAGGACACGATCGAGTGTCTCCACCAGTTCTTCAACGGTTCCACTGCATCTAGGATCCTTGGCTCCTGGTTCAGACGGCGAGGGTATCCCGTGATCAACGTCCAGGTGTTGAGAGATCGGGTGCCTAATGCTGTTCAATTGAAGCAGGTTCGTAAAAAAATAAATTTAAAGAGAAAAACTGTTTTTGAGAAATAAAAGATAACTGTCTTCTAAAACATCTGGCAGAAAAGCCACTACATATTAAAACAATATAGTGAAACGTAGCTAAATGTGCATCAATTCTCCTTTTTGTTTAATACATTTTTTTACGTATTTGATTAAGAAATTGCTTGTGATTTTCTCAGAGGGTTATTATTTTTATACTCTGGTACTTAAAAGTAATTATTTGCAGACCACGTAGGTACATTAAACGGTCATAAGATTCAAATGCTATCTTGAAAACGTCAAAAGAAGTTACCGTTCAATGTAGTTTCACTAAATCTAAATAACATAGCACTAGATTTTTGCCAAGAATGTGGCAATTTCTAATTTGATCAACAAACTAGTATAGTTTTGCACTATTCAATTTGAGCAATAATTTGGGATGAACTTCTGACTACATGTACTTAAAGAAAGAAAAATAGGTTTATCTGTCACAGAAACACGTGTATACTAAAAAAAGATAACTCGTGTCTACTGGGATCACCCTACACTTAATTTGTTCTTTTTCTAAAACATTTTATGAAATGTTACACCATTTTTTTGCTCGAAGTAAAATATAGGGTGACTGGTAATTATAATTAGTGACCGATACCTAAACACGTGATTGTACTCATGATAACAAACAACTTTTACTATGGGACCAAACCTGAAATCGCGAAAAAGAAATCAGCTGTTCCCTACATTTATGTTCGTATAACTCGTCAAAATGTAGGGAACAGCTGATTTTTTTTTTCGCGATTTCAGGTTTGGTGCCATAGTAAAAGTTGTTTGTTATCATGTGTACAATCACGTGTTTAAGTATCGGTCACTAATTACCAGTCACCCTATATATTTTCCAATTATTTCCAGAGGCAGTTCAGCTTCACCCGCGAAAACCGCTTAGACACAGACTACCTGATCCCCATATCGTACATGGTTCAGAAGAACCAGAACTGTTACAACTGCTACCAACCGAGGTTCACTATCGGA
The DNA here is from genome assembly GCA_914767645.1 of Hydraecia micacea. NCBI lineage: Eukaryota > Metazoa > Arthropoda > Insecta > Lepidoptera > Noctuidae > Hydraecia > Hydraecia micacea. Next base: position 3,031,193 of record OU611783.1, on the reverse strand, counting down.
GAACAGACGTACACCTTCGGGGAGAACTTGAATGATGGGTGGATTATACTGAATAGGAAAGGTTCAGGTGAGTAGTCAAACACTGCATGGATAGAAATAGGAAATAGTTTGTCCAAGTAATAGAGCAAGCAAGTACAGACGCCAGCACATCAAGCTACCCGAAACTGTCAAATTTTCCCTATCAACTTTGAATCTTATACTTTAGCGATAAAGTTGAAAATCTATTAAAGAAATTTAACAGATTGTAGTAGCTTGATGTGCTGGCGGCTGTACATGAAGTACACATGTAGTATTTGTTCTTGCAAAGTGACGCGCGCTTTACTTGTGGTTACCAAGTGTTCAAACACGCTGTGAATGAGTGTGTATGCGCAGGCGCTCTCGGTACAGTCTGAGACGGTTCACCCTTGTTTGGTATAACAACTTTTGATGTAATGTTACTAATTCGGACAACGTTTAAGAAAATAATCATTTTGTATAATATTGATTAACATAATTTTCATTTCATTGAATATTTATTTGCGATAACAACATTTGCGCTATTGATCAAAAGGTATAATGTTCATTTGATGTAATAATAATAATGATCATCGACTTGCGCTAATAGAAAAAAGAGACTATTTTTAGTGGGCTACCCGGAACCGAACTAGTAAGATTAGGTTAATATTTTTTTTTTAAATTGCTAGGTTAGGTTAGGTTAAAACCGTGACCCCTATGCACGAGCCGAGCGAGCGAAGCGAGTGGTGCCGCGGCAGCGGCCGGCGAGTGCCAGAAACAAATGACATTATTTCAAAGAAATAAATATGCTAAATAAAAATCTACCAATTAATTATACGAAATGACTTTATTGTAACTAAAATTAGCCGGAGCGATTTTCGACAAAACGTTGTTATACCAAACAAGGGTGAACCTCTGAGACAATGGCGAATCCCGAAGTGTGTGTGGGTGTGTGTGTTATGTGCTGACACGACTCGTCTTCACGCACACATTCACAGCATGTTTGCATACTTAGTTACCACAAGTAAAGCGTGCATCAATTCGTAATTTAAAAATACTGTAATTTACAAGTTGTGACGAAATGAGTTGCTTATAATATTACATACAGCTAGGTTACAAAGTATTATTTGCCAAACTAGACAGTTAGTCTGTATCTTGGGGCTCGGGGTATGAATCCCAGATTAGAGACTGGAAAGGTGATTCAGGTTTCATGTGTGTGAGGATGATGATACCTTCTAGACGAGTTCGGTCATAAGGACCGCATTAAATGTATGGGCTTTATCTCATAGTGGTTAGAAGTTTCGATGTGATGCTTCGTAAAAGATCTATCTTCTTCCTGCTAGACTGGAAACTGATACAAAGACAAGATTGGTTTCCTGCATACAAAAATCGTTATGAATTCTTTTGGAGAAAGAAAATAAAGAATTTCTTACAATAATAGATCTTTTAACTATCCAAATGCCTGACATTCCGTTCTAAGTTTTTGGTCAGTTACTGATGCTGCATAATTTTATTGAACAAAAAAACAAAATCCTTAAAAAAAGGCTCTATGGCGACGTCTGTGTTCCCTTACATATATACCCCGTATGCCTTCAAAGCAAGAGTGAACAGGCATCTTCTGGGCACGTTCATTCCATCATAGACCTCATCCATCGCTTTCCATCAGGCGTGATCGAGGTCAAGAGCGGGCCCATTTGCAATAAAAAAAGGCCGAAGTTTATGAGGTAAAGAAAATATTGCTTCGCTCCACCACAAACTATAAAAGTATCTTAACTCTTTCAGACTTCAAAGGAAACTATTCCTAACATACCGCAAAATGCAAACCATTAATTGAGCCGTATTGGCTACTGCTAATAATAAAGCGGCTGAACTTGGCAAGTCCTTGGCTTAGCAATGAATCTATTTCTGTCATACCCACGCTCGTAAAACTGTGCTGATTTATTCACGATACAATGCAGTATGTAGACGATTTAATGCATAATTTTTATGACGCTCTTATATACTCGTAGTCTGGCGGAATTTAATGTCACAGATAAAATTACGAATTGAGGACAGTAGTTGTTCTTTTTACCTCACTACCCGAGAAAGAGTTAGTAACACTATCTGCAGGATGGAAGGAATCGACGTGTAACCTGTTACCGTAGATTCAGTAAGTACCTGACTCTGAACCTGCGTTGAAATATTTCAAAGGTTGATAAAAAAAAAATGCTGTTCCACACAAACTCAAACTCAAAGCATTTATTTCAATTAAACCAATTACAGGCACTTTTGAATTGTCAAGGGGTCGGTCAGTCAGAAAGATGAAGCTAGTTGCCCATTCCAAAGCGTAGTTACCTATGGAGAGGAACGGGCAAGAAACTCCATGGACACTCTTTTAAATCAAAATAATATGGTTACAAAGTCTTGGTTACATCATACATGTTAAAAATTATGCATGTGAGAACGATTCAGAACGTTAAAAGCGTCCATAACGAAAAGACACAAAATAAAGCAATTCAAATATTAAATTTCAATAAGCCATGGCAGCAAAGAGATGACCAGTCCTTACTGATGGCGCCCGTTCACGAACATGACGCATGTACTCACTTTGACCGCGTAGGTATTGCGCTCTTGTATGAAACGGCAGATTTTTTTTTGATAACTGGCTAAAAATTTCTATGCTAGGGGGTCTAGAATCATGTGCTGAATTCATGGTTTCAGTATGCGCGTCGATGTCCCGCCAGCCTGTATAAATTTTATTATATCCAAAGCCTCTCTCTCAGTTTCTTATATTGATTGATGAAATGAGGACTAAATTGCGATCTAATATGAAAGAGAATCTCATATAAAGGAGAATGAAAGCGAATCCCATAAGTATATAAAAGAGAACTCCGGATATTAAAATCCTTTTAATAGAATTATTGTAATATTTTAGGATACTATCGAGTCAACTACGATCCAGTTACTTGGAGACTCATAGCCAAGACTTTGAAGGAGAACATGACAACAGTAGATGAATTAAACAGAGCACAAGTAAGTTCCAAAATGTTGATAAATACCTGTCTTCGTGATAGGTATCGATATAATTATGTAAACATGATAAAACAAAAAAAAAGATTTGATGATATTATTTTTTGGAGTCAACGACCGTAGGTAGTGTAGTTGCTTCATATATTGTTTTAAACTGAAATATCAGTAAAAAAAAAAAAAAACGTTTTTTTAACGTAAACTTCAAAGACGTAGTGGTTATCGCTATCTAAACACGATAATACAAAAAACGGATTTTCTGAACAAATACTTCATGTAGCTAACCAAACAGGTCGTTAACCCCCCAAAAAATCATCAAATCATAATATATTTTGTTTTATCGTATTTAGATATCGATAACCATCACATCTGCGGAGTTTCGCTAGCTAATTTAATCTGACCATGTATACATACTATTATTGTAAACACAAGAAGATTCTTATAATGTTTGCAAATCCAAATTCAAGATTAGTTTTTTCTTAAAACATGATTGACCTTCACACAATTCTAATTATACACTGATGTATTCCAGATAGTAAACGATGTGTTTGCTCTGTACGTGGCGCGTGACCTAGATGTTCAGCTCGCTATGGAAGTACTAGACTATCTAGACAAAGAACGCAGTCCTATAGTATGGGAGTCGGCCATGTCTGGATTTGAAATGCTGATCACTGAAGGAGCCTATTGTAATATGACTAGACATATGTATTGGGAATGGGAGGTAAGACAAAATAATTAAATTTTTAAATCTGTTTTATGAACGCTACCAGTCAATGAGCGAAGGATCATTATGCCTATGGCTAGAAAAAAAGGGGAACACTACAAAGAGACGGCTGATAGAGATCAATCTGTCTTTCCCAACTACATTAGGGTCGGCTTCCAGTCTAACCGGATCCAGCTGAACACCAGGACTTTTACATGGAGCGCCTTCCTTTCTGACCTCCACAATCCAGTTACTGGGTAACACGACCCATTGGCAAGACTGGCTGTCATACTCTTGGGCTTCTGACGACCCGTAACGACTGTCAAAGATCTATGAATGATAGCCGGGACCAACGGCTTAAAGTTTTTTAAAGTCACAGAGGGGTCTCGATATGTAATGGATGGTCACCCATCCGCGAACTGACCGCTGCAAGCGTATCTTATTTAAAAAAAAAGTCAATATAATGTGTGTGTATATTCGGATAGGAGCAGGAGTATGGATGAATAAACGTGTCCTAAAGATATTTAATGAGACTATTTACAGTTCTTCAATCTTGTCGTAACTTCTTCAAATTAAATTATAGGAACTATATAATGTTATATACAGGCCTACCCTAGCCATACCATCTTTCACACAGTGCATCCATCGTTTCTTTGGTCTTCCCCTACTCTTATAGCCATCCACATTCATACTCACAACTTTTTGCACGACATTTTCCTCATTCCAAAACATATTAGAATTGGAATTACCATAAATTCTTCATCAATTCCAGAACTTCATGATCAAGAAGGTATCCCCGATCTACTCGCAGCTGACGAAGAGTAAGGACAGTCAGCACCTCACGCGACTGTTCCGCAGTAACGTAGTGCAGCTGGCGTGTGAGCTGCACGACGAGGCTGCGCAGGCGCATGTCAGGAGGATGTATGTCGAGGATCGGAGGGGGAAGCATACGTGAGTTACATTATTTTATATCAAACTACGCTTATTTCCAAGAATCATTAGTATATAGGTGTAATGGCGTGGTTATGGAGCTATGTCGCAAACCATGCTCCACCTCCTATCCTGCCCTCTGTGTCCTAAAACATGTCGTCAAAGTGACCTCTGCGCTGCCACCGACGACGCCGTGGCAGTGGCGAAATACAACACAGGTGGTAAAATACAGTCGAGCCAGAAAGAAAAGAAGAAAAAAAAGGTGTATAGTATAGTTTAGTCTTTACAAAATGTACTTTGGCTATTAGATAGGGTTGCTTTTAACTTCTACTTGACCAGATCGTAGTTGTGATGCGGTTGATGATAGTATACCATTGTCTTGCCTTGTTATAAACCTATAATTTCACTCGAGACTTGCAGACTCCTAGCTTGGTGGTAGGTATGCACAGATAGCGGCAGGGAGTTCCTTCGATACATTATATTATACTCCACGGCTCAAGCCTGCATTTACCGAAGAATTAGGCAAACTCACATTTAGCCAATTACCTATGCTGTAAATCCTATGTAAAAGGAGTGTCATTACCACCATACATCATTAACTCCAGACTTCGGGATATACTGCTTTGTTCAAAGTCTAGTTTCATCATGTCGATGACCCATTTTATTATTTAGACCAGTAGCTTGACCAACGCTTCAGGTACTACATTAAGAGTACCTCAGTTTCTTCTTTCACAAAATGGTGAAAGAAAACATCGTAAGGACACCGGCATCTCCTAAAACCAAAAATTTGAAGATATGGGACATCTACCAACCCGCACTGGGCCCGCGTGGTGAATTATGGCCCACTCCCTCTCACCGAGAAGAGGCAGTGGAAACGTCATAGGCTGATTCTGCAGTTTGTTACTATCAGTCCTATATTAACTTTTTTCTTTAGTTCCTATTTGAGCTCGATTATATATTATAGCTTCTACAATAATTCCTAATGAATCTCTTTTTGAATCTGCTCAAATTTTGTTTAAATGTTGTAAATGTTGGTTTCCAGCCTGTTCCCTGACTGTCGCATGTCGTACTTCTTCGTGTTGGCCAACGAAACGTTCAGCAACACGTACTCGCGCAAACTGAACCCCATCGAACAGGACGACAAATGGATCGCTGACCACAAAATGTAAGACACACGTATTTTCCTACCTCTAGATAGGCTAGCTTTTTAGCTAGCTTTTTCCCAATTACCATGTTTGGGTTAGCTTCCAGTCTAACCGGTTGCAGCTGAATAGCAGTATTTTAGTACTGGTTGCTGGGTAATACGATACCTCTCAAGAGAGGTACTAACCGAAAAACATTTAAAAATGAATTTTAGATTCCACGTCACTTTAAAAATTATAAAGTTGTCAAAATGTTCTTTTATTCGAAATTGTTTTTGAATATTGTCTCCTTAATCAAGTTTTGTGGATCGTTAGTTGACGTGTACGCATGGTGTAGGTAGATGGTTGTGTGCCAACTTGAAAACATTTGACATTGAAGGCGGTACCCCGACCAAATAACCTTGAGCATTCGTTCCCTCCTAGCGACAGAGACAGAGAGCGACACGACTTCCTCGTACGAAAAGGATGCAGCGTACTGCCGCCCGCACCCTGCGCACGCGCCTTTATCGTAGAACTCGCACAATTATTGGAATGATTTTAATAAAAAGAAGAATAGCAATCTTTTTAAATAAATTAGAACGTAGGATTATTTAGATTTTTAAATTATCTATCCATTGGTGAAATCCTCAAATTAATAAAACGTCAACTTTAGCAAAAGATGAATGCAATCAATAATTTTAGTCACTTTTTTAAAAGGAGATTTTAAATGTATTCGTAACATCTAAAACAAATAATAACGTGCAATGTGATGATAGGATATCGAACATTAATAATGTGCTTTCAGATGTAGTTTATTTCTCATAATTATTGAGTTAATAGCCTCTGAATAACGAAGCAAAACGCGGTTTTGGTCGGTGTACCGCCTGATGTTTGTGTGCCAAATTGAAAACAAAACATTCTTCTTTTTAATATATTCATTGCCTTAACTATTCCAGACGAGCGAAAAACAGATTTTTCGGCAAGATCCCACTAGGAGAACCGAGACCAATGCCTATTGTAATGTCTACTACTGAAAAGGTAAGATTAGTATATATTTTTAGCTCGACTTGGCGGGGGCACTGCCGTGCCTCCCGATGATGTGATGGATTTTGATTGAAGTGGTGATAATAATGTTGATGGATGGAGAGGGAGAGGAAACACAAAGAAAATATGGATGGATTTTGTGAAGGATGATGAGGAAAGAAAAAACCGGCCAAGTGTGAATCGCTACACGCACACAAAGGGTTCCGTACCACAAGGCAAAAAACGCTGAAAAAAACACGGTTATTGTATGGAGACGGATCCTTTCACTTTTTACTTTATTTTATTTTTGTTTTTATTGTTTTTATAGCGGCAATAGAAATACACACTGTGAAAAATTTCAACTATCTAGCTGTTACGGTTCATGAGATACAGCCCGCTGACAGACAGGCGGATGGGCAGCAGAGGTGTAGTAATAGGGTATATCTTAACGCTATTGTAGGATCCCAATAGCGTTAAGATATATGCTAATGGAAAGAATTTTCAAGGAGAACCTTTTCTACTAACATGACTTTTGCCAATTATTAGTTATTACGGAGTGAATGACCTAAAAAGGTAACAACTTGGGCACCGAACTTAAGTTACCTTTGTATTGAAGGAAACAAAATGGTGGCTTTAGTTTCGGCTTTGGTCACGTGCCAGAGGATCCCTTCAGATAGAAAAGTATCATTTAGATAAGACCGTCGTAATATGTAGTTCATCATCATCATCATCATCATTTTAGCCGAAAGACGTCCACTGCTGGACATAGGGCTCCCCCAAGCACCTCCACTTCCACCGGTTTTTTGCTTCTCGTATACAACGAGTTCCTGCGGCCTTCACAAGGTCGTCGGTCCAAGTAGTAGTTCAAGGTGACAATTATTTGTTCTGTTCTTTCACAGGCGACTGAAGGTGTCACCGAAAAGCTTCACACGGATGGAACATCGTCAGTAGAATATTCAATTATGATCATATTTATTGCAATTTTTATCAACATTTTTACGAGATAAATCATTAAAATCTTAATAGGAAGAAAAAAAAAGTAAACACTTTGGTCTGCCAATTTATTAAAATGAGATAACATTAATCTGTGTTTAATTAAGTCTTTATTAGTTATTTATTTAATAGGCTAATTATTTAAGATTGTTAAATACTTTTTTTTAATTATGTTTTCCAAGACTGTTCCGGGATATAATACTGCTTTTGGATGATTTCTGAACTTACAAACTGATTTCTATAAAATCATTTTAAAATAGTGACTACTTTCTCAATTTATTTATTTGAATCTCTACAAGAATATTGTAGTCAAAAACTAAATACTAAACATAAAATTCAATGTGATCCAACTATATTTGTCTTTAAAGCTAAAATGATGCTTACCTAGATAATATAAAGGATGGAATTTTGAGATGGTTTATCCATAATAAAAAAGTAAGTCTCATTTCCTACGAAATGTATAAAAAAAGTTTTTAGCGATTTCTGACTTGTCGTTCTCAAACGTCAGTTGTTGCGATAGAGATTTTTTTAATATTATTAAAAAAAAAGGATTTTGTAAAAATGGCCCATTTTCTTGCTGACATTACATGTTTTTTTTTTAATCTGTAAATTAGTTATCAACTTTGCTGAAAACAAAAATACAGATAACTGTACCTGTCCTTACTGCCCCATGTCAAAAATCTACCCTGTATATAAAATATAACTTTAGATCAATCGTGAAAAAGTAAGGTGTGTTTTTTTTTAAAGTCACATTCCATCGTTTTATTTTGTGATCTGCGATCAGACAAAAACATGAAAACGCAGAAATAATATTTTTTGTAAAATAAAATCAATAATAAAAATTTAACTGTTTAGTAATTCTAGTCATAATGTTTTAAAAAACTGGAAAAAAAGCATTTTTAATTTTCATTCAATTTACTTAAGCTTTCATATTACTTAATTGTGCAATTTTTACATATCTGTCAAGACGAGCGAAGTGAAGCGCAAGGGCACTACCTACCTTTTCTCGATTATTATTACCATAACGTCATAAAATTTTAATGTGCCTCAGTCTAAAAATCCTAAATTATCCTAATATAATAATAATATTTAAATAACTTGATTAATATTGATTATATTATATGATTTGTACCTTTAATAAAGTTGTTTTATTTTTGTTGATTACTTACATGAGGCCTTTTGTACACGGCACAGTTTCTTCACACCACTGCGTATACGCCGCGCCGGTAGAAAAATAATAATAAGTTTATTCATCAAAAAGTAAATAACGTGTCCCTCAACCAGTGTTGGCAAATGTTTAGTTCAATTGACTATTAAAAACTAAAAGTAACGTAAATAGTTTCAACGATTAAAGATTAAATTAGTTTTAGTCGTGTAAATAAATCGATTGAATTAGTTTTAGATTTAAATTTTGAATAAAATTTTGATTGAAATACTAATGTCAAGAAAAATGCCAAATCCATTATTAAATCAAACACATTGTTTATTCTTTTATTAGACATACATAGTGTGCAAACATGCACGTAAATATTATTTAATCAATCTTATACTCTCTGATGGTAGACTTTTATTTTTTTTCTGTTATTCCATTATTAGTAGGATAATAATCAAACAGGATGATTTTATCTATACTTACATATTATTATGTATTTTTATATGCTTTTACTTTTTTATTATTCCTTTATTCTTTTTAAGAATAATCTGTACTTTTAAAGTTAATAAATTTAAAAAAATTAAAGGTAAAACGAAAATTTTTATTGTGATATTTTTATAATGCGGTGCTATTAATATGATTGATCTTTCTGAATTTCAATTGATATTCTAAAAAGCCTGTCTGTGTACGGTTCTTTCAAACTATTTTTCCTCTTTGAATCTAATCTGCATTTCTAAATAGATCTGTTAATATTTGCCACCTAGTAATGAAAATCCAAGATGGCGGCCGCGAAAATTTCCTAGTTTTTCTTTATGGGTGTAATTTTCATACATATTTTTTTTTTATCACAGTAGGTACAGACGCCAGCAAATCAAGCTACCCGAAACTGTCAAATTTTCCCAATCAACCTTGAACCTTTAGCGATAAATTTGAAAATCTATTAAAGAAAGACAGATAGTAGTAGCTTGATGTGCTGGCGTCTGTACCTAATGTAATTTATTAATATAAATGCGGAACTGTGTTTGTTGGTTTGTCCTCCAGTCGCGCAACAACGATACAACTATTTGACGTGATTTTTTTCGTAGATATAATTTATGAGCTCAGAATGTTCTGAGTTCATAAATTAACCCATATGGGTTAAATTATTACTTCTGACTTTCTAGTCAGAAAGAAAACTATTACTTGCTACAAGTCCGTAAAAAAATGGATTCTTGCTTTGCAAAGCTTTTATTCCAGGACGACTTTATGCCTGATCAGAACTAATTTCGAAAGTTTAATTTGCAACACGCATATTATTATTTTATTTATTAGTTACACGTTGAAGCGAGTAAAAACTTCAACATTTTAATGGCATCCAGTGTCGGTCATAGGCTTTTCCCAAGCATCGCCGCATGTTTAGCAAAAATTTTTTTTGTTCCTTTTATATTTGACTCATATCTATCTTTAGGCGTGTCACAAACAGATAAAAAAAGAAAGTTTAATCCTACGATTGTATGATTTTGATTGATTTTTTTCCTGTTCAGCGTGGCTAATTAACAGATTTTTAATCTTTATTATATCAGTCAGTACAACCACTGAGACAGGGTATCCGGTATTTGTTTCTCTGACTTTGTTCCCAATGTCCAATGTGCGTTTTTATAATTTCTAACGTGACGATATTGTCATGAAAAAATTAACGGAAACACGTGTAATTATAAAGTTATCGTGCACGAAAATTTTAAAGTGTCTATGTATTTCCATACATTTCACTTCCCTTTATTATCGTGATGCCTTTGTTATCGTGTCGTTGACACGGACGTTGACACAGACGTTGACACAGACGTTGAAACAGGCGTTGACACGGACAATGACACAGACGTTGACACAGATGTTGACACAGATGTTGACACAAACGTTGACACAGACGTTGACACAGACGATGACACAGACGTTGACACAGACGTTGACGCAGACGTTGACACAGACGTTGACACAAACGTTGACACAGACGGTGATGTAGATGTCCACACGTCTACGTCAATATCGTTCAAATTTTAAAAGAACACATTATTTTTTAAAAAGCAGGTCAATATTTAGACAAGTTACTAATATATCTATCGTTTTATTTCATAATAACTACAGAAAGCTGGTCTTGCGTACTAATATTACCGGCAATTCTAGCTGAAATAATTGTTGAAAAATTGTATCATAGAAAACGTTTGAAATAATAACTTGCTTACGAGTAATTTCTAACAATAATAATCAAACAGTTTTGCTATAGTTTATTTTAGGCATAATAATGGCTTAATGAAGACGAGAAATAAACAAGTGTTTCGTTCTTCACCAATTTATTTAAATTTTTATATTAATATTTTTGCAATATGTACATATTACAAACAATACAATTAAAAGGTTTTTAAAATAAAATCTAATGTCTATATGCCTTAAGACTAATGCTAATAAAATTATTTAAATTCATATTTTTTAAGTTTTGTATATTTAATTTTCGTTTATTTATTTATTAATATTTTAAACCTAATACTAAATTTGAGGCAAGAGGACGCGTTTGCTCCAGATTTAGATTGTATACCTAAATATAATTAGTATTATCTTACAAACTATAAGATTAAGATATGAGTGAAAATGCAGTAAAAAAATATTACTACTCTACCCTTATAAATTAAAATATTAAATACGAATCTAATATACACTACCTCCTCCAAAACGCTCAAATAAATTATTTAAACTTAGACAAACAAGACCCAACTTTGGAAGGGAAAGCATATAATTAAAATAACGTGTTTGCCTCTAGCAGGGATTTAACACGATAAATTATAATTTATCCTCATGTACAGTCAGTATCAGCATTTCCTGGCCCTTTTTACAAAGAAAAAGAATGGAAGAGTTATAAATAAGCTGAAGCTCATTTTGTTTAGATTTTAATTGTAAATTAGAGAGTCACTGTTGCCTAATGTTAAAATAATTTATTATGACATTCTAATTACAGAATTTAATATGATTAGGTATTATAACCGCTATTCTAAACGATTACATATTGTATACATATACCCTTAAACTAAGTCACTTTGTGCAATTCTGGTACAACAAAACTTAAATTTTTATTACTAAGAAACTAATAATTTGATTAACATTGGTCATACATTCTTATTACAAAATATGTAGCAAGATGTAATCATTTATTAAGGCTTTTTCGAATACAAAATTAAATAATATAATAATACAATTGCATTAAATAATAATAAGACGTATTTTTTAAAATCAATAATGCTGTTGTATTCTGTAAGCCATTTGAAAACTGCAAATAATATCAGTTAAGATACTATTGAGTACCATTCTCGATCACATTTAAATAAATTTAAAATAATATAATACAATTTTGTATTTTTACAAACATAATATTAGTATAACATTAAATATTTTGGTACTTATTTTTAATAATATATGTTTTAACTTGTTTTAGCTTGTAGAGTTTTTTATTTTATTTACTTATTTATTATTTTAACACCTACACCTATTAATATACGAGGATATATTAATTTTGATTACAATAATGTCTATAAACTACACTTAAAATGTAATAATATAAATTGCCAAATAATAGTAATAATAACTACCTTACATTATATTTTTGAAGATCAACATTCTGTTTCTGGACTTAATTAAGACGGTTGCCACATGTTCAACTGGCTTAAACAACCAGGAGCATAATTATCTCTTTTGTCAATCAATTCCTGCTTTCAATAATCATAAACAAACTCAATTAAAATAATTGAGTTTGTCTATGTTTTTCTTTCTTTATGAGAATCACAATCAGTCTTAACTGAATCAATAACAATATTTTCAAAAACAGATCCTCAATCTTCAAATTCTTTTACTTTTAATGATTGAACACCGCTACCATTATCGACACACAGAATGCCATAACCGACAGCATTAAGGTCGGTGCATGATTCTCGTCTATCCATTCATATACATACTCCTTGTCCCTGGCATCCCAGACTAGATTCTCAGCAATTTGTTCAACAGCTCGGTTAGCGGCATCTTGGGAGTCATCTAAATTGTTGTTTTGACCTCCTACCCAGATTTCGAACTGTGGAAAGATATACATTTACTATTAGAATTGCCTAATAGTTCAACAACTACTGCACAGGCAGATGATGTCTCGCATTCGATGTCCTTACGTTGCACTATCTGTCGTAAAACCATTCCAATCAAAAGGGATTCAGCTAATTTGGCTTGGTTAACAGGGACAACAGTGCAAAAAACATTTTAAACATCTAATATTCAATTCTGCTGTAAAGGAAGTAATCATTGATTATTGAATTAGGACTGCCTAGTATGTATCAGTGAATTTATTTTAACGTTTCGCCTCTTGAATGGAATCGCGAATCATTAATTTTGTGATTCTGATCTTGATACTCACTTGTTCACTAAGGCCTGTGTCAACCATATTATCAGCCACGATGAAAAACACCTCTTCAAGTTTCTCGGGACCACCGTACCTGAAAAAATATATTTTATAGTAAGTATATTGGAGAAGCTACATATATCATACTCTGCCACTTTTTCAACTATGTGGCCGGTCGGCTTCCAGTCAAACTGGATACTGCTGAGTACCGATATTTTACATGGAGTGACTGGCTATGACCTTCAAAACCCAGTTACTGGGTAATACGATACCCCTTAATTAATACCCTTAATACTATATTATGTACATCAACCTCCAATTAAACACTGGGCAACCGAAGGACCCATGAAGATGAAAAGATACGTACATGTCCCTGATTTCTGAAGTTCTCATTCTCAAGAAGGCGCGAGCTAAGTTTGCATTCTCGTGGCTGCTTTCTACTACTGCAATAAAAATCTTCACTCGTTCCTCAACATGGTAAGGGCTATCATATGCTATAGTTTGATCGAGTAACCTGTAAGAAATAAAAGTTCCATTTAAATATTGGTGAATTATTAATAAAAGCTGTGCCTAAAATGGTTCCTAGTGGAACGCCAAATTCATTTTTCAGTACGCATTATACTATTAGTTTCTAAAGACCAATATCAAAAGTGACGGGAACGACTAAGAATTCCTACATTGATATAATATGTACATACATATAATAATTACTCACTCATTTATAAAGTCTTCGTCTTGCGAACAGGCCAAGGACTCTAAAATGACGAGTCTCTCGTATTGGGTCGGTTCGATCTCCAGCCTGTCATTCAATGCTTCTATGACTTCTTCGTCGCCTTCCCTCACCATCGTACAGTATACAGCTGGTCTGATCTCATGAGGGATGTTGGGGTTACTGAAATTAAAAGAAGTGATTTGTAGCTATCGTTTGACTCTGTATATTATGTTGATTGCCAGCTTTACGTTGAAATTCTGAAGTTTTTCTGTCTGCGTTATAAATTTCATTTAGTTATTGGTCCTCAAAGGCTTGTTCATATTGTGTCTTTAAAAGCGGTTTACAGCGGATTAGACAACCTCAATTGATCCATTTAAAGTCACGTTTGAATTGTTAAACAACTTCATGCTTCAGGCACAAGCTACTTACAAGCAACGCTTAATTATTTTATATCAGTCCAGATTTGGTTTAATTTAATTTTCAAATTTCTTATTTAGTAAATGTATGTTATTAGCATAGTAAAATCATTTTTAAGTACATGAAACAAGTGCTGCAAATACTCACACTTCTTCATTGTTGTTAGGATCGTAGAACCAGTCTACGGCAGCAACTATGCAAGGCTGGTAGTTGGCTTTGCAAGCGTGGTCCATCACGAGGCTTCGGGTCAACGATTGCATCGTTGGCTCAATAGTAGCCACATCTGGATAGAATCCTATTTCATCTTCAAAAGCATGTATTGTTCTCCGGACCATTTTCTGAAGATAAAATAATAATACTTAGGCACATCGTCCACCACGCTATTCAAAAGTAACATTTTGAAAACTCAAGTCACCAATGAATAGCCAGAATATAACATCACTAGTATTTCGGTGGTGGTCCGTACACGCTAGTTTTATGAATGATTGAGTTTGTAACACCCGACCCCAAATAAATTAGGATAAGGGCAGGAGAATGATGATGAGTTTGTAACACGTTAATTTGGAGTAGCGTTTTGGATGATAGGCCTTTGTATAATTTTTAAATAAAACTTTTTGTCGCCTCCTCGACATCGTAAATATCAACTTAAAAGTCACTTGAATTCCGTAGTTTAAATGAACATTCATTGTAATTTGACCTAAACACTATACCTACTTCTGGCCAATAATGTTGCAGGTGGCCATGATCTAATTAAAAACGATTCAAAAACAAGACATTTCAGTTTAGGTTCCTAAACTGCATCGCTTTAGCTGCTTTATGGACGTGCATATTACGTCAAGAATTAGCCCTAATCACTTACCAAATAAATGTCTTGATCTAAATCTTCGTCATCATCAACATAGGCTACCAAACGTTTCCTCAAGAAGTCCATATTTCTTACAAAAGCTTTCCACGGCGCGTATTCAGTTTCATGTTCCATGGTTAGAACCAATCTGAATGCGATATCATAGTCTAATCTTCCTGCTCTAGCTAAGTTAAGAGCATCGTCTATGAGCTGTGGACAAAAAGTGATGAATACTTAAAACATAGTATCAAAACGTTCTTTGTTTTAAATAGTAGGGCTACGGGTTCTTTTGGAATGGTTCCCTTTATGTCGAGCTCGAGTCCCTTTACGTCAACTCTGAGAGTCTATTGTTTTTGCAAAATATTGCTATTTTACGCTTTCTAATACCGTTACGTCGAGTTTGGTTAATAAGTACAGTCACGATATAAATTAAGAGCCAGTATCATTAAATCCTTACTTAGATATTGGCGTCATTAAAAAGTTTTGTTTTTATAAAAGAAAGCAAGAATGCTTGCCTGAAATTGATTGAAATAGAAATAACTGCAGCTCGTGTTATATTTTCCAAAGATTAGAAAATAAAGTTGTTTTAATTACTTACAGTAGCACGATTGAGTGGATGGATTTCTTCCCTCGTCTCTGGGTCTTGAAGAGCTTCGATGATTAAGTTCCAAAGGTCATTATCGTACATGACGCGATAGTACCCTGAACACAGCAAAGAAAAACAGTCATCACTACAGTACTTTTAGAATTATTTTACCTCTGACAGCAGCAACCCCTTCATCATCTGCCTAGCCTTTTCCCAACTACGTTGGAGTTGGCTTCCAGTCTAACCGGATGAAGCTGAATACCAGTATTTTACATGGAGTGACTGCCTATCTGATCTCCACAACCCAGTTACCTACTGGGTAATACAATACCGCTTGGTAAGACTGTATGTCAGGATTTCGGGCTTCTGACGACCCGTAACGACTGTCAAAGATCCACGAATGACAGCCGGGACCAACGGCTTAACGTGCTTTCCGAGGCACGGAGGGGTCTTGGTATGTAAAGAGGGTCACCCATCCACAGACCAACCGCGGCAAGCGTAGCACTGATCGATCGACCTGTGCGGCTGTTATTTATTAGCCAATTATATACGAAAACAAAGACCACTGTGATTTTGACAGTGATGCAAAGTCAGAATTAAAGGACTGTCAATAATTGCGTATTTTGAAAACAGAAAATTTAACTTTCTTTGAAAAGAGTTTTTAACATTGTTAATTTGTTTTTATTTGTCATTTAATGTGGTTTAAATTATATTCAGAATAAACTATTATACGAGTAGTACTTACTTCTACTTGCTTAAAGACCAAGTATGAAATACTTTTTCATAAAAATAAAACCAGGGGGCGGGACGTATTGAAAGGACGTATTGTATATATTATATAGTTACAAGTATATAATAAAAAAATAAAGAAAAAGGCAGGAGCATTGAGCATCAAAAAATTCGTCCCTATCGCTGTCAATGGGATAAGTGCCCAAAAGGCTGGCAGCATTACCACGTTGGATGGCAATGCTGATTCTTTGGGCTAAAAGTAGGCCAGCCTTCTGGTCACGTGAAGAGTCAACCAACCGCTTGGCGATGTCCCGTAATATTCGATGAGCACTCGGACCCCAAGGCCCTAGTATTTCAACCCCAAACGGCTCAAACATATAGCTTCCATTAAAGATGTTATATTTGCGCCGTTTGAGGTTTTCTGCTCCTGCAGCAGCCGCCCCAGCACAGCCCACCGTGCTAGGGAGATGGGATGGCGCGAGAGTGTCGACACAGGTTTCATCCCACACTAAAGGCCTACCCAACTTCCAACGCATTATGGTTATTCCATCTGGCCTCTTTCCTTCGTCGCGTGCCGAGCCATTGGGTTCTAAAACAGCTGGTATCTTAAAAATACTGCCCCAGTTATGTGAAATATTAAATTTTTAAGCTTACCTTGGCCTTGAATATTGAAAAGAACCCAATCTTCGTCACCGAGATCAAAGAACAAATTTTCTGTTTGCTCAACCATTTGGACCGGATATATTCTTTCCACATCAAAGTTTTTGTCAATGCTGGTGGTGTAAGTGATTGGCACTCGCATCGGGTCGGATGGTTTATTGGTGAAACCGAAGCCCTCCTACAAAAAGTTCAAAAAAGTAGATTAATTATGGAACAGTTTAGGCTAAGTCACTCCATTACTACTTACGCTTCGATCTGTCAAAATATCGCTAAAAATCCAAAAGCCATTGATTTTGACAATTCGAAGCCTAAGTTTCGTCTTTGTTCGTTACTCTAAACAGATTTTTTATCGTTCCTTGTATTTTCAACGTACTGCTTAGCGCCGAGAGTTGAAATTTCAGTGCGCGATAAAAATCCTCCGTATAAACGGGGGCTAAGTCTGCCTGCCTCACTGTACTATAGTCCGCGCGGAACTAGTTGGCCGCGCCTTAGGTATATGAGCGGTGGGACGGAGGGGCGGGGGCGCATTACTCAGTACGTGCGTTTCGAACCGCCGCCGCCTCACCCTAACAAAAAGCGGCCAACAAAATATAGGGATAAGTTGTTACTTAAGCAGGAATTAAAGTAAGAAGCCAGTCTGGAAGACTAGATTTGGTAATTATTAATTGGATATTTTTTTAGTTAAAAACGTACTTGATCCCTAGACACTTTCGATGTGTGTATTTGCAAGCACTACTGCAGAAGTTTGTTTCTCAAATTAATAGTAATTTACCTGAGTAAGCAACACTCCGGAGCCTCGTACACGTGTAACTCGTATCAGTGGGTATCCATTGTGTTTAATCCACGGTTCTAAATAATCGTTGAAGTTGCCAACCAAATCGTTATTGTTTGATCCAAGCCATTCGCTGTTCACAGCATCTACAAAGGTTAACGAGGTTACCCCTTCGAGCGACCTGGGAAAGAAGACATTATTTTAGAAATTGGCTGTGCTAAGGTCATTAAGAAAGTAATCAACAAACGCGGGGTAAGAAGTTCGCAAGCTAGGTGGAAAGGCAAAAATCTCAGGTGGCTGGAGAGAGCTGGATAAGAGTGAGTGACCATCAACATAGAGTTGTGATGGGAGGGGCCTATGGTCAGCAGTGGACTAGTAGTGTAGACTGATTATAATAAAGCTCGACCGGGATACTGTTTTATCTATACGGAACTTGTTACTAGTGGTCCGGAATTAAGCCCAGTTAAAGGCAAGCATCTCTGCTACGCTAAGCGCACATTACAGCCGCATCGGGACGCAGCGCAACGCATTTTTATACAAAAACACCGATGCGGCCCGCCTGTGTGCAATGGTTCATAGAAAATGTGAGAAAGTGATATTATATTGTAGGCGGATTTTCGTAATGCCGTGCGGCCTACTCAAAGTCACTTTACTCAGCACTTATTTATCTTCTTCTTAGCGTATTGATGGCAAAAATAGCACGAAAAAATAAATATCGACAATTAAATTTGTTTGGCCCGAAATTCAGCAACACGGATACCGTTCACTGACGCAGCCTCACGTGTGCAGGTGACAGGGCATGCGGTGCAAGAGGTGAGCCATTGTTTCTGGAGAGACACCGCATACACACCGGAGGTCTAAGCCTTCCATGAACTCCCACTTGTGGAAATTGTCCTTGTTGTGGCCTACTAGGGTACGAAGTCTCTTTAAGGTTTTCTAAGTAGGCCACGGTAACTTGTGATGCGAATGTGAGACTCTCTGATAGTTTATATAAGATTATGTAAGACCACAATATTATTTTTAACTTTCATATATTGAACATTCACTTTTGATTTAAATTTAGATTTTGATAATTGATAAAATCAAAAACGCTTAAAGTCTGAATTCATTACTTTAAGACTTACCTTCTATTCACAAATGCGCTCGCTGCCATCTGAATGTAGTCAGTTTCTGCATCACCAAGCACAATCCTCATCATCCTCATTAACGCTGGAGCCTTATACTTCAGAATTCCATTGACACCGATATGCTCTCTAATATCATTTTCTTCGAACAGATCATCATCTGGCTCTAAAACTCCTGAAGTTTGATAGGAATCGCGGAGTAAGCTCTCTTGTATCACTTCAGTCACGAATAGGGTATTGACGTCGAGCATTGTGGGGTCTGTTCCCATACCGTCACCTTGGAACTGTAAAAAGTATATCGTAATTATGTCGGCGTGAGCAAATTATTAGAACGTAAAACGAAAAGCAACATAGCGACATCATCATCCCACTCAGTGAATCAGGCGAGTTATGCAAGGGCCGGTCCTTTCCACAACTCGCCATTTACACGACGGTGAACCGAGCAATGTAAGACAGATAATCCGATCCAGCCTATCCCATGCTGTCCTCCCTCAGTGAGGTCTTATAGCGTGTAATCGCTTAGTTTTTAAGTTTTCAAGCCCAGGCAGGAGGCCTAAATTTATTAAGGCACCCACAGGTAAGCTCGGATAAGGAGCCGACAACCTTCTAGGTTGACCTGCGAGAAGCCTAATATAATATAAGGTGCTATAAAAATATCTGCCACTGCTTCAATGGGAGATAGTATTCTGTATATAGATTACAATAGTAAAGATACATTATTGATCTTATGTCATAAATTTTTTCATACAAAAAAATGTGCGTAAGACAATGACCAAATCACTATGGGAAGTGGTGCATTTTTTTTAAATAGATTTAGTTGCTTGAAACCGTCCCATAGTAATTATCTGTTGCCGCACCTTCATTTAATTTTGCAAAATGTGACGAAGCAATACATCGCGCGTAGTTTTGTGAACCACGTTATGCAGAAATTTTTTAATTACTTTATTTTCTCAAAGTGATTTAAATATTCCGGGGTACAAAATTTCTTCACTACTGTAATCTATATACAAAATACTGTCTGAAGCCGTGGCAGATATTTTTATAGCACCATAAATATATTTAAAAAAACGTGTGGTTTCTGGGGACCCCCAGCAAGAACGAAGTTTAAAATCAAAATGCAAGAGAATCAAAAATGGCAGCTGCGAAAAAATTTTCGTCGTTTAGTAATTTTTGAAGCCGCCATCTTTGATGTTAAATACAAATATGTTTCTTTCTTCATCTTGCTATAATAATGCTCAGTTCAAGCACATGATCTGCTAAGTGACGTTTATTAATCTAGTGACTTTCAGAACCTACCATTTTCACCATTTCCCAGCCTGCATACGATGCGAGGCCTGACACGACCCATTCGTAACGCCAGTTCTGAGGGTAGACCACATATCCAAACCATTGCTTGGCCATTGCTTCTGCTATCTTCGGGAGTGCTATACTCCTCTGCTTCACTGAGTTGACGTTTTCCATGAACATATAAGGCTCCCTGAGAACATCCATACTGATACATAAGTCGCGGGGAACAGCTAGTATTTTTATAATGGTAAGTCTAGATAGTGCGACGCATGAGCTTCGAATGGTAATCCACGCTTGTGGTGCATGTTTCAAGCTTTGGCATCGGATATTATAAAAATGCATTTGCGGCGAGATAATGCGACGCATGCGCACTGGGTCTTCTCTAAAATGAATTCATGAGTGAGTTCCAAATTCTGAAGTGGACTGATAAGGTAACAATTTATCCACAAAGTTCAGGGTCAGGTCTATCAGGCTTAGGCTCTGTGTTCACGTACGTCAGAGCATGCTCCGGGACACTGAGATCCAGGGCTGGCGTAAGCAAGTGTATCCAAAATATAATCAAAATTCAATTTCATTGCAAGCAATCTTTTTCTAGACCATGACAAAACACAGAGTCACAACAGCCCCGTTAGTGGAAGGCACTGAACCTGACAAGTGGTTGCACTCGTACTTCAACTAAAATACTGTAAATGTAATGCCAACCATAATATATTATTATTATTTTTTGTATAATACAGGTTGTCCGGTAATTAATGGATAACCTCTTCAGGTTATTTTGAACCTTATGCGAAGTGAGAGTGAATAGCGATGTGAGATGCGAGTTGTTGTTTGAATTTTACAGAATCGACGTGCAGGGGTCATAGTACTTATCATTATGAACATCTATTACTATGGGACCAAACCTGAAATCACGAAACAAGAATCAGCAATGCTATTCTGTAAAAACATCACCGTGATATCTTAGGTGAAGTGAGCGGTCAATAGTGTCAATTCCTAGTATAATGTGGAATGACAGCTCACTTCACCTAAGTTATCACGGTGATGTTTTTACAGAATAGCACCGCAGCAGTTTCCTACATTTTGACGAGTGATGCGAACATAAATGTAAGGAACAGCAGATTTTTTTTTTTCGCGATTTCATTTTTGGTCCCGTAGTAAAAGTTGTTCATAATAATAAGTACAATGACCCCTTAAGAGGTTATCCATTAATTACCGGACATCCTGTATATGTAAATGCTCTAAAGACTCACCAAATTCCAACTATAGAAAGTGAGTGCCAATCTGTAGATACATCTGGAAGCGCCACGATGTTCATCCTACCATCTTGATGCAGAACGATTTCAGTGTATTCCTTGTTAGTCCATTCATTCAAGTTGGTGTAGAAGGAGTTAATAGCTAGTGAAGCTATATTTTCCTGGTTCGAGATACCTGCTCTTCCGTATAGTAAAACGTTTGTAATTGGTGTGTTGATATTGGCAAAATTGTGAGCTATCATTCCCCAAAGATGTGGCGGCCCTGTCAATGGACGGAATTCGGTCCTGGAATAACAAAATTAGTTTAAACAAAGTAGGTGTCACAAATTTTACAATGTGAGTATCTCTGTTCACAAAGAGGAACAGTGTAAAGTTCACTCATCCTCCATAGAAAAGGGAGGATCCTCCGACCAGGCGGGTGCTGTGTCTGGTGGGCAACGGCCTGACGATTGATTTCGGGACATTGTATACAGAGTGTGCGGCAGAACGTTGAACATACGAAAATGGCAGATAGGTGGGGTCGTCTGCTACCTACCCAGCCCAAAAAAATACCTAGGCCCCATAGTTTTATTTTTTATATTGTTTTTTTTTTTAATTCAACAAATTACATACCATTCGAAAGGCCATACACCAAGGATGTTTCGATGAAATCCTAAGTCTTCAATCACTTTTAGTTTTTTTTTTAATGCAATGCAAAGAAAAGCTCAAAATCACGTTTTATCCCTTTTTGTAATGTTTGATGGCTTAGAACTTTTTGTCTAGTTTCTATTCGCACCAAACAATAATTTTAGATGAATGAAGTCGTGACAAAAGCAAAAAAAGTGTTGCGAGTTTCGTCTATACAACATAAAGTTTAGGCTTTCAAAGTTTTTTTGGGCTGGGTTTGTAACAGACGACCCCATTTATCTGCCATTTTCGTGTGTTCAACGTTCTGCCGAACACCCTGTATATGTTAGATGAGCGGTAAACTCTGCTTGCGCGATGCAGGATTTTGCGTGACGTCAGTGTGATGCGTAGTTCGCATGTGGCGCTGTAGATGCCTCCACAAGTGACATACAAATATCATTATGAAATAAAGTTAATATATTTAACAATAATGGTTAAATAAATAATATTAAAAGAAACCACGTTAGAAACCTTACTAAATAATCCTCAGGTCAGTACTAGTGCATTATAGTTTTGAAGTAGGTGGTACTCACGCGCTGTGTTCTTCTAACTGAGAATTTGCCACTAAATGTGTGTAATACAGGTTGTCGAATGTGAAGCTTATTTTGAACGCTTCCGTAGGCTCGTCCATGCAGGGGAACACCCGTCTTGCGTACGTTGGATGCAGATTCATTGCCAGGTAAGTGCTAAAAATAAAAACAAAACGGGTTTAGGTAAAGTTAATAATAGTAATTGAACATAAATATTATTTCTTGCAAACCTCAATAGAATTTTGCGGTGTTATTTAAAAAAAAAGCTGAAACTGATTTATAGGCCCCGAGTCTGTTTTTTTTTTTTTTACATTTTGTATTGTGAATTGAAACTTAATCGGTATTAGGCTCAAAATATAAAAAAAAAACTAGTTCAAAGGTTCTAGGTAGTTTTTACACATTTCGCTTTATGACGGTTTGACTCTAGAATCTTCTACTGATCACGACAGTTATAGGTACACTAGTTTATTTTGTCCCTACTAGTTTTAATTACTTATATGTGCTGAAACACAGGTGTACAGTCACACACCTGTCGCCTGTCGCTGTACACCTGTACGACCACGATAATATCACCACGTTAGAAATTTTAAAAGCGCACATTTCGTGCTTTTTAGTATAATAATAGTATAGTATACCCATAGCGCCAGTTTTGTTTTAATACCAAATAGGGGACCAGTCTATTGCCATCAACTGGACATGTAACCAGACTCGGGACGGCTACCAAGAAATTCCTGATCGAAGCAAACACATTTACCATCTTCATATAAAATTTATCAGACGATTGAAAAAATCTGCCCAAAATCAAATAAACAAAATAGTATATTAATAAGTTATTACTTTTCATCGTAATGTCCCAAGTGGAGGCCAAGTCCACTCCTCGTGACATGGCCAGAATACTCTATAACAACAAAATATGATGAAGACACAATCTCTGGGAAGATTTCCAATCGCTGACCGTCGACATTATAGCCAACATCAACGGCGTTTGCAGCTGAAAACAATCCTGCTTTCACGGATGAGATATCTAGGCCATCAATATGTAGGACTATGTCATCTTCCCTCGACTCCGGGGTTAAGACAACATCGAGAACAGCACGCCCATGGAATGAATCTCCGTGCACTGATATTTCCAATGCATAACACCGTACTTTTTGACCGGGTCTAACATTTTGTCTGAACATAAAGTCACGAGTTGCATTCACTGGCACTTCCACAAAAGTCAGATTTTTGTTTTCAGCAGTCACATTTTTGTTTTCAACTGTTGTTTCACTGTCCGTTACGGCGAACCCTTCTATAGGTTCGATCGCAATGGGAGTCTCCGAATTTTTAAAACTGGTGTCTGTGTTAGGTAAGGAGTATAGTTGCGTGTTTATCGGTAATGATTTTGTGAACACGTTAAAAAGGATTATGGATGAAAAGAAGATACACTTCCACTTAAACCTCGTCCGAACCATTTTTAATGGGGTTTTAATGGCCGGTCACTTCACTCCCCCACACTCCCATGCGTCGTGTCACTGTACAGTCTACGAAGAAATGCAACGGTAAAAAAGACACGTATAATTTTAATCGGAAAATAGTTCTAGAGATATGAGATGATGCCGATAATGTCTCAACTAGGTTTTCAAAAGATAAAATTGAAGATGGAATTTCAGTATTGTTGAAATTTTATATACTTATCGTAAGATATTGAGATAGTGCAAACAGCCAATGCGCAGAAAACTGCTTGTGATACATTGTAATTTGTATAAATTATTTATAAGACTGTAATTTCCATAAAACAAAACCATGTCAAATGTGAATTGAATTTAAGAGAATTTTTATTACAATAAAATGATCTAAGTAACTTATTTGTGTGATTTACTTAATTATCAATTATGCTGTAAATCCTATGTAAAAGGAGTGTCATTACCACCATACATCATTAGCTCCAGACTTCGGGATATACTGCTTTGTTCAAAGTCTAAAGTTTATCAAGCTTCATCATGTGGATGACCCATTTTATTATTTAGACCAGTAGCTTGACCAACGCTTCAAATTTGGTACTACATTAAGAGTAGCTCAGTTTCTTCTTTCTCAAATGGTGAAGGAAAACATCGTGAGGACACCGGCATCTCCTAGAACCGAAAATTCGAAGACATGTGACATCTACCAACCCGCACTGGGCCCGCGTGGTGGATTATGACCCACTCCCTCTCACCGAGAGGAGGCCGCAGTCCTAACAGTGGAAACGTCATAGGCTGATTCTGCAGTTTCTTACTATCATTTCTATATTAACTTTTTCTTTAGTTCCTATTTGAGCTCGAATATATATTATAGCTTCTACAATAATTCCTAATAAATCTCTTTTTGAATCTGCTCAAATATTGTTAAAATGTTGATTTCCAGCCTGTTCCCTGACTGTCGCATGTCGTACTTCTTCGTGTTGGCCAACGAAACGTTCAGCAATACGTCCTCGCGCAAACTGAACCCCATCGAACAGGACGACAAATGGATCGCTGACCACAAAATGTACCACACACGTATTTTCCTACCTCTAGATAAGCTTTCGTCATCATCATCTGCCTAGCTTTTTCCCAATGACTATGTTTAGGTTAGCTTCCAGTTTTACCCGATGCAGCTGAATAGCAGTATTTTAGTACTGGTTGCTGGGTAATAAGATACCTCTAAAGAGAGGCACTAACCGAAAAAATTTAAAAATGAATTTTAGATTCCACGTCACTTTAAAAATTATAAAGTTGTCAAAATATTATCTTATTCGAAATCGTTTTTGAATATTGTCTCCTTAATCAAGTTTTGTGGATCGTTAGTTGACGTGTACGCATGGTGTAGGTAGATGGTTGTGTGCCAATTTGAAAACATTTGACATTGAAGGCGGTACCCCGATCAAATAACCTTGAGCATTCGTTCCCTCCTAGCGACAGAGACAGAGAGCGACACGACTTCCTCGTACGAAAAGGATGCAGCGTACTGCCGCCCGCACCCTGCGCACGCGCCTTTATCGTAGAACTCGCACAATTATTGGAATTATTTTAATAAAAAGAAGAATAGCAATCTTTTTAAATAAATTAGAACGTGGGATTATTTCGATTTTTTAATTATCTATCCATTGGTGAAATCCTCAAATTAATAGAACGTCAACTTTAGCAAATAATTTTAGTCACTTTTTTAAAAGGAGATTTTAAATAAATATTCGTATAATGGCTTAATGAAGTCGAGAAATAAACAACTGTTTCGTTCTTAACCAATTTATTTAAATTTTTATATTAATTTTTTTGCAATATGTACATATTACAAACAATACAATTAAAAGGTTTTTAAAATAAAATCTAATGTCTATATGCCTTAAGACTAATGCTAATAAAATTGTTTAAATTCATATTTTTTAAGTTTTGTATATTTAATTTACGTTTATTTATTTATTAATATTTTAAACCTAATACTAAATTTGAGGCAAGAGGACGCGTTTGCTCCAGATTTAGATTGTATACCTAAATATAATTAGTATTATCTTACAAACTATAAGATTAAAATATGAGTGAAAATGCAGTAAAAAAATATTACTACTCTACCCTTATAAATTAAAATATTAAATACGAATCTAATATACACTACCTCCTCCAAAACGCTCAAATAAACTATTTAAACTTAGACAAACAAGACCCAACTTTGGAAGGGAAAGCATATAAATAAAATAACGTGTTTGCCTCTAGCAGGGATTTAACACGATAAAATTATAATTTATCCTCATGTACAGTCAGTATCAGCATTTCCTGACCCCCCTTACAAAGAAAAAGAATGGAAGAGTTATATGTATGTAAAACAAAATGAGCTTCAGCTTATTTTGTTTAGATTTTAATTGTGAATTAGAGGGCCACTGTTGTCTAATATTAAAATAATTTATTATGACATTCTAATTACAGAATTTAATATGATTAGGTATTATAACCGCTATTCTAAACGATTACATTTTGTATACATCTACCCTTAAACTAAGTCACTTTGTGCAATTCTGGTATAACTAAACTTAAATTTTAATTACTAAGAAACTAATTTGATTAACATTGGTCATACATTCTTATTACAAAATATGTAGCAAGATGTGATCTTTTATTAAGGCTCTTTCGAATACAAACTTAAATAATATAATAATACAATCGCATTAAATAATAATAAGACGTATTTTTTTAAAATCAATAATGCTGTTGTATTCTGTAAGCCATTTGGAAACTGCGAATAATATCAGTTATGATACTATTGAGTACCATTCTCGATCACCGTATCATTTAATTAATAAAATAAAATTTACTATTTTTACAAACATAATATTAGTATAACATTAAATATTTTGGAACTTATTTTTAATAATATATGTTTTAACTTATTTTAGCTTGTATTGTAGAGTTTTTTATTTTATTTACTTATTTATTTATTATTTTAACACCTACACCTATTAATATACATTTTAATTTTAATTACAATAATGTCTATAAACTACACTTAAAATTTAATAATATAAGTTGCCAAATAATAGTAATAATAACTACCTTACATTATATTTTTGAAGATCAATCATCTGTTTCTGGACTTAATTAAGACGGTTGCCACATGTTCAACTGGCTTAAAAAACCAGGAGCATAATTATCTCTTTTGTCAATCCATTCCTGCTTCCGATGATAGTCTATGTTTTTCTTTCTTTATTAGAATCACAATCAGTCTTAACTGAATCAATAACAATATTTTCAAAAACAGATCCTCAATCTTCAAATTCTTTTACTTTTAATGATTGAACACCCCTACCATTATCGACACACAGAATGCCATAACCGACAGCATTAAGGTCGGTGCATGATTCTCGTCTATCCATTCATATACATACTCCTTGTCTCTGGCATCCCAGACTAGATTCTCAGCAATTTGTTCAACAGCTCGGTTAGCGGCATCTTGGGAGTCATCTAAATTGTTGTTTTGACCTCCTACCCAGATTTCGAACTGTGGAAAGATATACATTTACTATTAGAATTAGCTAATAGCTCAACAACTACTGCACAGGCAGATGATGTCTCGAATTCGATGTCCTTACGTTGCACTATCTGTCGTAAAACTATTCCAATCAAAAGGGATTAAGCTAATTTGGCTTGGTTAACAGGGACAACAGTGCAAAAAACATTTTAAACATCTAATATTCAATTCTGCTGTCAAGGAAGTAATCATTGATTATTGAATTAGGACTGCCTAGTATGTATCAGTGAATTTATTTTAACGTTTCGCCTCTTGAATGGAATCGCGAATCATTAATTTTGTGATTCTGATCTTGATACTCACTTGTTCACTAAGGCCTGTGTCAACCATATTATCAGCCACGATGAAAAACACCTCTTCAAGTTTCTCGGGACCACCGTACCTGAAAAAATATATTTTATAGTAAGTATATTGGAGAAGCTACATATATCATCCTCTGCCACTTTTTTTAACTATGTGGCCGGTCGGCTTCCAGTCAAACTGGATGCTGCTGAGTACCGATATTTTACATGGAGTGACTGGCTATGACCTCCACAACCCAGTTACTAGGTAATACGATAATCCTTAATTAATACCCTTAATACTATATTATGTACATCAACCTCCAAACTGGGCAATCGAAGGGCCCATGAAGATGAAAAGATACGTACATGTCCCTGATTTCTGAAGTTCTCATTCTCAAGAAGGCGCGAGCTAAGTTTGCATTCTCGTGGCTGCTTTCTGCTACTGCAATAAAAATCTTCACTCGTTCCTCAACATGGTAAGGGCTATCATTTGCTATAGTTTGATCGAGTAACCTGTAAGAAATAAAATTTCCATTTAAATATTGGTGACTTATTAATAAAAGCTGTGCCTAAGATGGTTCCTAGTGGAACGCCAAATTCATTTTTCAGTACGCATTATACTATTAGTTTCTAAAGACCAATATCAAAAGTGACGGGAACGACTAAGAATTCCTACATTGATATAATATGTACATACATATAATAATTACTCACTCATTTATAAAGTCTTCGTCTTGCGAACAGGCCAAGGACTCTAAAATGACGAGTCTCTCGTATTGGGTCGGTTCGATCTCCAGCCTGTCATTCAATGCTTCTATGACTTCTTCGTCGCCTTCCCTCACCATCGTACAGTATACAGCTGGTCTGATCTCATGAGGGATGTTGGGGTTACTGAAATTAAAAGAAGTGATTTGTAGCTATCGTTTGACTCTGTATATTATGTTGATTGCCAGCTTTACGTTGAAATTCTGAAGTTTTCCTGTCTGCGTTATAAATTTCATTTAGTTATTGATCCTCAAAGGCTTGTTCATATTGTGTCTTTAAAAGCGGTTTACAGCGGATTAGACAACCTCAATTGATCCATTTAAAGGCACGTTTGAATTGTCTAGACAACTTCATGCTTCAGGCAAAAGCTACTTACAAGCAACGCTTAATTATTTTATATCGGTCCAGATTTGGTTTAATTTAATTTTAAAATTTCTTATTTAGTAAATGTATGTTAATAGCATAGTAAAATCATTTTTAAGTACATGAAACAAGTGCTTCAAATACTCACACTTCTTCATTGTTGTTAGGATCGTAGAACCAGTCGACGGCAGCAGCTATGCAAGGCTGGTAATTGGCTTTGCAAGCGTGGTCCATCACGAGGCTTCGGGTCAACGATTGCATCGTTGGCTCAATAGTAGCCACATCTGGATAGAATCCTATTTCATCTTCAAAAGCATGTATTGTTCTCCGGACCATTCTCTGAAGAAAAAATAATAATACTTAGGCACATCGTCCACCACGCTACTCAAAAGTAACATTTTGCAAACTCAAGTCACCAATATGTAGCCAGAATATAACATCACTAGTATTTCGGTGGTAGTCCGTACACGATAGTTTTATGATTGATTGAGTTTGTAACACCCGACCCCAAATAAATTAGGATAAGGGCAGGAGAATGATGATGAGTTTGTAACACGTTAATTTGGAGTAGCGTTGTGGATGATGGGCCTTTGTATAATTTTTAAATTAAACTTTTTGTCGCCTCCTCGACATCGTAAATAAATGCATATTACGTCAAGAATTAGCCCTAATCACTTACCAAATAAATGTCTTGGTCTAAATCTTCGTCATCATCAACATAGGCTACCAAACGTTTCCTCAAGAAGTCCATATTTCTTACAAAAGCTTTCCACGGCGCGTATTCAGTTTCATGTTCCATGGTTAGAACCAATCTGAATGCTATATCATAGTCTAATCTTCCTGCTCTAGCTAAGTTAAGAGCATCGTCTATGAGCTGTGGACAAAAAGTGATGAATACTTAAAACATAGTATCAAAACGTTCTTTGTTTTAAATAGTAGGGCTACGGGTTCTTTTCGAATGGTTCCCTTTATGTCGAGCTCGAGTCCCTTTACGTCGACTCTGAGCGTCTATTGTTTTTGCAAAATATTGCTATTTTACGCTTTCTAATACCGTTACGTCGAGTTTGGTTAATAAGTACAGTCACGATATAAATTAAAAGCCAGTATCATTAAATCCTCACTTAGATATTGGCGTCATTAAAAAGTTTTGTATTTATAAAAGAAGAATGCTTGCCTGAAATTGATTGAAATAAAAATAACTGCAGCTAGTGTTATATTTTCCAAAGATTAGAAAATAAAGTTGTTTTAATTACTTACAGTAGCACGATTGAGTGGATGGATTTCTTCCCTCGTCTCTGGGTCTTCAAGAGCTTCGATGATTAAGTTCCAAAGGTCATTATCATACATGACGCGATAGTACCCTGAACACAGCAAAGAAAAACAGTCATCAATCACTACAGTACTTTTAGAATTATTTTACCTCTGACAGCAGCAACCCCTTCATCATCTGCCTAGCCTTTTCCGAACTACGTTGGAGTTGGCTTCCAGTCTAACCGGATGAAGCTGAATACCAGTATTTTACATGGAGTGACTGCCTATCTGATCTCCACAACCCAGTTACCTACTGGGTAATACAATACCGCTTGGTAAGACTGGTTGTCAGGCTTTCGGGCTTCTGACGACCCGTAACGACTGTCAAAGATCTACGAATGACAGCTGGGACCAACGGCTTAACGTGCTCCGTGCGTCCGAGGCATGGAGGGGTCTTAGTATGTAAAGAGGGTCACCCATCCACAGACTAACCGCGGCAAGCGTAGCTTAACCTGATCGATCGACCTGTGCGGCTTTTATTTATTAGCCAATTATACGAAAAAAAAGATTACTGTGATTTTGACAGTGATGCAAAATCAGAATTAAAGGACTGTCAATAATTGCGTATTTTGAAAACAGAAAATTTAACTTTCTTTGAAAAGAGTTTTTAACATTGTTAATTTGTTCTTATTTGTCATTTAATGTGGTTTAAATTATATTCAGAACTAGCTTCTTCCCGCGACTTCGTCCGCGTGAAATTTCACCCTCCCCCATTCACCCCCTTAGGGTGTGAATTTTGAAAAATCCTTTCTTAGTGCACCCCTAGACCTCATAAGGAACCTACGTGCCAAATTTGGAATCTCTAGACCCAGCGGTTTGGGCTGTGCGTTGATATGTCAGTCAGTCAGTTCTCCTTTTATATATATATATAGATAAACTATTATACGAGTAGTACTTACTTCTACTTGCTTAAAGACCAAGTATGAAAAACTTTTTCAAAAAATAAAACCAGGGGGCGGGACGTATTGAAAGCTAGCAGTGTTACAGTGCGAGAGTAAAATGAAGCCAGGATAAGTCGAGTCATTATTACTAGTACAAATAAATAAAAAAATCAATGTCGACAGAATGAATAGCATCATTCCTTTTTCGCAACTGAACAGCGATATTTTTGTACTTTTTAAAATATTATTAATATCTTTTATTACCTTCAATAATTACAATTTACAAGCCAACACTAAAATTTATATATTATATAGTTACAAGTATATAATAAAAAATTAAAG
Organism: Hydraecia micacea; assembly: GCA_914767645.1. Taxonomy (NCBI): domain Eukaryota; kingdom Metazoa; phylum Arthropoda; class Insecta; order Lepidoptera; family Noctuidae; genus Hydraecia; species Hydraecia micacea. Next base: position 2,999,317 of record OU611783.1, on the reverse strand, counting down.
AAAAAGGCAGGAGCATTGAGCATCAAAAAATTCGTCCCTATCGCTGTCAATGGGATAAGTGCCCAAAAGGCTGGCAGCATTACCACGTTGGATGGCAATGCTGATTCTTTGGGCTAAAAGTAGGCCAGCCTTCTGGTCACGTGAAGAGTCAACCAACCGCTTGGCGATGTCCCGTAATATTCGATGAGCACTCGGACCCCAAGGCCCTAGTATTTCAACCCCAAACGGCTCAAACATATAGCTTCCATTAAAGTTGTTATATTTGCGCCGTTTGAGGTTTTCTGCTCCTGCAGTAGCCGCCCCAGCACAGCCCACCGTGCTAGGGAGATGGGATGTCGCGAGAGTGTCGACACAGGTTTCATCCCACACCAAAGGCCTACCCAACTTCCAACGCATTATTGTCATTCCATCTGGTCTCTTCCCATCGTCGCGTGCCGAGCCATTGGGTTCTAAAACATCTGGTATCTTAAAAATACTGCCCCAGTTATGTGAAATATTAAATTTTTAAGCTTACCTTGGCCTTGAATATTGAAAAGAACCCAATCTTCGTCACCGAGATCAAAGAACAAATTTTCTGTTTGCTCAACCATTTGGACCGGATATATTCTTTCCACATCAAAGTTTTTGTCAATGCTGGTGGTGTAAGTGATTGGCACTCGCATCGGGTCGGATGGTTTATTGGTGAAACCGAAGCCCTCCTACAAAAAGTTCAAAAAAGTAGATTAATTATGGAACAGTTTAGGCTAAGTCACTGCATTACTACTTACGCTTCGATCTGTCAAAATATCGCTAAAAATCCAAAAGTCATTGATTTTGACAATTCGAAGCCTAAGTTTCGTCTTTGTTCGTTACTCTAAACCGATTTTTTTATCGTTCATTGTATTTTCAACGTACTGCTTAGCGCCGAGAGTTGAAATTTCAGTGCGCGATAATAATCGTCCGTATGAACGGGGGCTAAGTCTGCCTGCCTCGCTGTACTATAGTCCGCGCGGTACACACATCAAAAGTGTCTAGGGAACATGTACATTTTTAACTAAAAAATTATCCAATTAATATTTACCAAATCTAGTCTTCCAGACTGGCTTCTTACTTTAATTCCTGCTTAAGTAACAACTTATCCCTATATTTTGTAAAAATTAAGAAAAAAAATTTTTTTTTTAAATAAACCTAAAGTTAATGTATGGTAAAAAAGTTTAAATTTTATTGTAAAGATAAAAAAATAATAATCTGTGTTTCCACCATTAACACGAATCAGACGGTCACAGCGATTTGGCATGCTTAAAATCAGTTCATCAAAATCACTTTGAGGAATGGCCGCCCACGTTCTTTCTAACAAGTCAAAAAGAGCTCTTGTTTGGAGCATATCCCATGCGTGCTCAATTGGGTTAAGGTTTGGCGATTGAGCAGGCCACGGCAGAACGTTGATGCGAGCATCGGCAAGAGTGCGTGTTACGACTCTTGCCGTGTGTGGACATGCATTGTCGTGCATTAGTCGAAACGAATCACCCAACCGACTTCGCAAAGGGATGATCACGTCTGAAACAATCCTCTCCGCATAAATCTGAGCATTGAGGTCGCCCCTGATCCAAATGAGATCGGTTCTTTCACCGATCCCAATACCGGCCCAAACCATTATCATTCCCCTTCTATATCAATGAACTTCCTGACAAAATTTCAAACGTTCTTGACGTCCAAAGGTCCTCCAAAGAGTACATCTTGTATCCGGCCTCATACCGAAAGGAGATTTATCGGATAAGCAAACACAACGCCAGCCTTCTTCTTCCCAATTTCTGTGTTCGCGAGTCCATTGTAAATGGGCCCTACGATTGCGGGGTGCTATACGAGTAGGTGGAACTCTCAGCGGCCTTCGGGAACGCAGAGAAGAGCTATGAAACCTCGTAGCCAACATCATGGCGGTCATGGTACGATTCCGTCGAGCAGTATTTTGGATGAACCGGTCCTGTCTACGAGTGGTGATACGAGATCATCTTCCATGTCGCTCGGCCACGCTGCCCGTGATACGATAGCGTGTCCAGAGGCGGCCTATGACGCTCTGTGTAATGCTAAGACCGACAGCCACAGTACGTTGCCTGGAACCAGCTTGCAACAATACAGACGGCTCTCATCATCTCTTCTCGTGTTAAATGATGTCGTCGCTCCATATCGATGCAATTTTTTTCAGTTCCGATGCAGAAATTGTAATGGTTTTATAAAAACGCTATTACACACTTTTAAAATTCTTTGTTTAAAATAGTGAATTTAACTAAAAAGAATCAATAACGATCCAAAAAAATTAAATAATAATCCTCAATTACACGGATACTCTAAAACGTACTTGATCCATAGACACTTTCGATGTGTGTATTTGCAAGCACTACTGCAGAAGTTTGTTTCTCAAATTAATAGTAATTTACCTGAGTAAGCAACACTCCGGAGCCTCGTACACGTGTAACTCGTATCAGTGGGTATCCATTGTGTTTAATCCACGGTTCCAAATAATCGTTGAAGTTGCCAACCAAATCGTTATTGTTTGATCCAAGCCATTCGCTGTTCACAGCATCTACAAAGGTTAACGAGGTTACCCCTTCGAGCGACCTGGGAAAGAAGACATTATTTTAGAAATTGGCTGTGCTAAGGTCATTAAGAAAGTAATCAACAAACGCGGGGTAAGAAGTTCGCAAGCTAGGTGGACATGCAGACATCTCAGGTGGCTGGAGAGAGCTGGATAAGAGTGAGTGACCATCAACATAGAGTTGTGATGGGAGGGGCCTATGGTCAGCAGTGGACTAGTAGTGTAGACTGATTATAATAAAGCTCGACCGGGATACTGTTTTATCTATACGGAACTTGTTACTAGTGGTCCGGAATTAAGCCCAGTTAAAGGCAAGCATCTCTGCTACGCTAAGCGCACATTACAGCCGCATCGGGACGCAGCGCAACGCATTTTTATACAAAAACACCGATGCGGCCCGCCTGTGTGCAATGGTTCATAGAAAATGTGAGAAAGTGATATTATATTGTAGGCGGATTTTCGTAATGCCGTGCGGCCTACTCAAAGTCACTTTACTCAGCACTTATTTATCTTCTTCTTAGCGTATTGATGGCAAAAATAGCACGAAAAAATAAATATCGACAATTAAATTTGTTTGGCCCGAAATTCAGCAACACGGATACCATTCACTGACGCAGCCTCACGTGTGCAGATGACAGGGCATGCGGTGCAAGAGGTGAGCCATTGTTTCTGGAGAGACACCGCATACACACCGGAGGTCTAAGCCTTCCATGAACTCCCACTTGTGGAAATTGTCCTTGTTGTGGCCTACTTGGGTACGAAGTCTCTTTAAGGTTTTCTAAGTAGGCCACGGTAACTTGTGATGCGAATTTGAGACTCTCTGATAATTTATATAAGATTATGTAAGACCACAATATTATTTTTAACTTTCATATATTGAACATTCACATTTTCGATGATCGATGAGGCGATGCCGATGATAAGATGTAAATACATACCGGTCAAAATCGTAACCCTTCTTTTTGCTTCGCCGTGGTCGGGTAAAAAGATATTATGCTTTGGAATTCTTTTTGAATTTGACGTTATATAATTATTTGGTGAAATTATAGCTTTTAGAACGAACTGCTTCAAAAAAAAAGTTTCTTGATATATTTTAATCAGTTTTCTTTCCTTCTTTGTAATTTATTAAAGACTTGTTGGACTTTGATTCATTTTATATCTTTAATCAATCATTTATTTTCAAGCTAACAAAAAGAAATGTTTTTTTTTGTCTATAAATAAATCAGGAACTTATCTTACTTATCTTATCGAAAGGGCGCAAAGGGCGGGCGTTCTGGGGGACTGTCTTTTGTAATTATGACGTTCGAAAAGTGCTGATTCTCAGCCTAGTTTGAATAAATGACTTTTGATTTAGATTTTGATTTTGATAATTGATAATCAAAAACGCTTAAAGTCTGAATTCATTACTTTAAGACTTACCTTCTATTCACAAATGCGCTCGCTGCCATCTGAATGTAGTCAGTTTCTGCATCACCAAGCACAATCCTCATCATCCTCATTAACGCTGGAGCCTTATACTTCAGAATTCCATTGACACCGATATGCTCTCTAATATCATTTTCGTCGAACAGATCATCATCTGGCTCTAAAACTCCTGAAGTTTGATAGGAATCGCGGAGTAAGCTCTCTTGTATCACTTCAGTCACGAATAGGGTATTGACGTCAAGCAATGTGGGGTCTGTTCCCATACCGTCACCTTGGAACTGTAAAAAGTATATCATAATTATGTCGGCCGGTCCTTTCCACAACTCACCATTTACACGACGGTGAACCGAGCAATGTAAGACAGATAATCCGATCCAGCCTATCCCATGCTGCCCTCCCTCAGTGAGGTCTTATAGCGTGTAATCGCTTAGTTTTTAAGTTTTCAAGCCCAGGCAGAAGGCCTAAATTTATTAAGGCACCCACAGGTAAGCTCGGATAAGGAGCCGACAACCTTCTAGGTTGACCTGCGAGAAGCCTAATATAATATAAGGTGCTATAAAAATATCTGCCTCGGCTTCAATGGGAGATAGTATTCTGTATATAGATTACAATAGTAAAGACACATTATTGATCTTATGTCATAATGTTTTACATACAAAAAAATGTGCGTATAAATTTGAATTGATTTAGTTGCTTGAAACCGTCCCATAGTAATTAGCTGTTGCCGCACCGTCATTTAATTTCGCAAAATGTGACGAAGCGATACATCGCGCGTAGTTTTGTGAACCACGTTATGCAGAAATTTTTTAATTACTTTATTTTCTCAAAGTGATTTAAATATTCCGGGGTACAAAATGTCTTCACTACTGTAATCTATATACAAAATACTGTCTGAAGCCGTGGCAGATATTTTTATAGCACCATAAATATATTTAAAAAAACGTGTGGTTTCTGGGGACCCCCGGCAAGAACGAAATTTAAAATCAAAATGCAAGAGAATCAAAAATGGCGGCTGCGAAACAATTTTCGTCGTTAGTAATTTTTGAAGCCGCCATCTTTGATGTTAAATACAAATATGTTTCTTTCTTCATCTTGCTTGAATAATGCTTAGACCAAGCACATGATCTGCTAAGTAACGTTTATTAATCTAGTGACTTTCAGAACTTACCATTTTCACCATTTCCCAGCCTGCATACGATGCGAGGCCTGACACGACCCATTCGTAACGCCAGTTCAGAGGGTAGACCACATATCCAAACCATTGCTTGGCCATTGCTTCTGCTATCTTCGGGAGTGCTATACTCCTCTGCTTCACTGAGTTGACGTTTTCCATGAACACATAAGGCTCCCTGAGAACATCCATACTGATACATAAGTCGCGGGGAACAGCTAGTATTTTTATAATGGTAAGTCTAGATAGTGCGACGCATGAGCTTCGAATGGTAATCCACGCTTGTGGTGCATGTTTCAAGCTTAGGCATCGGATATTATAAAAATGCATTTGCGGCGAGATAATGCGACGCATGCGCACTGTCTGAACGCACCTTTAAGGTCTTCTCTAAAATGAATTCATGAGTGAGTTCCAAATTCTGAAGTGGAATGATAAGGTAACAATTTATCCACAAAGTTCAGGGTCACGGTCTATCAGGCTTAGGCTCTGTGTTCACGAACGTCAGAGCATGCTCCGGGACACTGAGATCCAGGGCTGGCGTAAGCAAGTGTATCCAAAATAAAATCAAAATTCAATTTCATTGCAAGCAATCTTTTTCTAGACCATGACAAAACACAAAGTCACAATAGCCCCGTTAATGGAAGGCACTGAACCTGACAAGTGGTTGCACTCGTACTTCAACTAAAATACTGTAAATGTAATGCCAACCATAATATATTATTATTATTTTTTGTATAATACAGGTTGTCCGGTAATTAATGGATAACCGCTTCAGGGGTCATTGTACTTATCATTATGAACATCTATTACTATGGGACCAAACCTGAAATCGCGAAACAAGAATCAGCAGTTTCCTATATTTTGACGAGTTATGAGAACATAAATGTAGGGAACAGCTGATTTTTTTTTTCGCGATTTCATTTTTGGTCCCGTAGTAAAAGTTGTTCATAATAATAAGTACAATGACCCCTTAAGAGGTTATCCATTAATTACCGGACACCCTGTATATGTAAATGCTCTAAAGACTCACCAAATTCCAACTATAGAAAGTGAGTGCCAATCTGTAGATACATCTGGAAGCGCCACGATATTCATCCTACCATCTTGATGCAGAACGATTTCAGTGTATTCCTTGTTAGTCCATTCATTCAAGTTGGTGTAGAAGGAGTTAATAGCTAGTGAAGCTATATTTTCCTGGTTCGAGATACCTGCTCTTCCGTATAGTAAAACGTTTGTAATTGGTATGTTGATATTGGCAAAGTTGTGAGCTATCATTCCCCAAAGATGTGGCGGCGTCGTCAATGGACGGAATTCGGTCCTGGAATAACAAAATTAGTTTAAACAAAGTAGGTGTCACAAATTTTACAATGTGAGTATCTCTGTTCACAAAGAGGAACAGTGTAACGTTCACTCATCCTCCATAGAAAAGGGAGGATCCTCCGACCAGACGGGTGCTGTGTCTGGTGGGCAACGGCCCGGCGATTGATGTCGGGACGTTGTATACAGAGTGTTCGGCAGAACGTTAAATATGTTCAACTTTCTGCCATTTTCGTAATTTTTTTTGGGCTGGGTTGGTAACAGATGACGCCATTTATCTGCCATTTTAGTGTGTTCAACGTTCTGCCGAACACCCTGTATATTATGTTAGTTGAGCGGTAAACTCTGCTTGCGCGATGCAGGATTTTGCGTGACGTCAGTGTGATGCGTAGTTCGCATGTGACGATGTAGATGCCTCCACAAGTGACATACAAATATCATTATGAAATATAGTTAATATATTTAACAATCATGGTTAAATCAATAATATTAAAAGAAACCACGTAAGAAACCTTACTAAATAATCCTCAGGTCAGTACTAGTGCATTATGCAAAGTTTTCATATGCTCTCCGCGAAATAAAAAAGACTACAAACGTACAAACCGCATTAGTCACATACTATGCGTATACTCACGCTTGGTTTAACTATGGCATCATCTGATGGGGAAATAGCACAGACGCTCCCTCCCTATTTACCCTCCAAAAAAAGCTAATACGAATAATTACCAATATAGAACCGACAGATAGTTGCAAGCCTTACTTTCAGAAACACAAGATCCTCACCTTAGTTGGTATTTATATCTTAGAATTATGTAAACTAGTCCGTAAATATCCAGATTCTTACAGCACACGGGGAGACATACAAACAAATTATTCTTTGCGCCATAAAAATAGATTAAACTTGCCCCCCTCCCGCCTTAAACTACATTCATCCAGTCCATATTCAATGTCAATAAAAATATATAATAAATTACCAGAAGACATAAAACAACAAAATAAAACCAGTATATTTTTAAATAAACTATAGAGCAATACCTAATTAAGAAAAGCTATTACACAGTACAAGAATATCTAATGGATAAACTCAATAATAACTAAGAATAACAGACATATTTTAATAAGTAAAATAACAAAAATAAATTATAACATAATACTTAATAATTTTACTACATTAATAATAATGAACTATTTTAAAGCGAGTAAAGAAATGAGCAATATAAAATATAATTAAATAAATAATAAATAAATAGATATACCTGCATATCAAATATAATTAGAATGAGTGAATAAATGGAAATATAAATACATAGGTAATAGGATAGAAAATAATTCTAACTTTATAACAAGGAAAATTAATAAAGCGCTCTTCCTCTCTCTACTTATTTAAAAATTTACTGTGCCCGACAGGGTCCATAATTGTTTCTACTATTTTTTATTTACCACCTATAATTGTATATTATGGATTGCAATAAACAATTTGAGATTTGAGATTATAGTTTTGAAGTAGGTAGTACGAGTACTCACGCGCTGTGTTCTTGTAACTGAGAATTTGCCACTAAATGTGTGTAATCCAGGTCGTTGAATGTGAATCTTATTTCTGACGCTTCCGTAGGCTCGTCCATGCAGGGGAACACCCGTCTTGCGTACGTTGGATGCAGATTCATTGCCACGTAAGTGCTAAAAATAAAAACAAAACGAGTTTAGGTGAAGTTAATAATAGTATTTGAACATATTATTTCTTGAAAACCTCAATAGAATTTTGCGGTGTTATTAAAAAAAAAAAACCTGAAACTAATTTTTAGGCCCCGAGTCTCTTTTTTTTTTGACAATTTTGTATGGTGAATTGAAACTTAATCGGTATTAGGCTCAAAATATAAAAAACACTAGTTCAAAGGTTCTAGGTAGTTTTTACACATTTCGCTTTATGACGGTTTGACTCTAGAATCTTCTACTGATCTCGACTGTTACAGATAGTGCAATCCACGAAGACGCGCCCCACTCTTTTTCCTAATCGTAATATCGCCAGTTAATTCCGCTATTGTTTTGTTTTTTCGATACACGCTAATTACCCACTAAGTAATTAGTGTGTATCGAAAAAACTAAAACACTAGCGGAATGTTGCACACTTGTAGTGTAAGAGATTAGGAAGAAGAGTGGGGCGCGTCTTCGTAGATTGCACTATCTATATAGGTACACTCGTTTATTTTGTCCCTACTAGTTTTAATTAGTTATATGTGCTAAATAGTGTACCTAACTGTAAACTATAATACGTGTGGCAATTATAATATTATTAAGTGCAAGTTGGAGTTGCACTTCGATCACAACTTCACTTCCAATATGAGTATGAGAGGAGACAGGTAGAATACCACCTGTCTCCAAAGTGGTGAACCCGTAGTTAGTCGGTGGTTTGAAACGACAAAGTTTATCAAAATGCTATAAATATGTTTGAGTGAAACAACTCGACTAATGTTATAATAGTATTATCTAATAATATTAATTTTTAAAATTCATAAAATTAAAGTCCAAACACAAAAAGTGAATGGCTTAATTGTGGGATTCCTTTATTGCAACAGTTGCAACAGCGTCTTATGTGGCACTCCTTTATTTTTTACCAGAAGATACATTGAAAGTGTTTAATAAAATATTTTGATTGAAATTAAATTGCGCTTTTTAAGTTCAAATGTACATATGTAGGTACAAATCTTGTATAATGACCCCAAATATTATTACTAACTGTCCTTTGCGGTTGCACCCGCGTTAATTTGAGGGAAAAACCTACCAAAATATATTCCACCATCATGACCTGCCGCCTTGCGGAGTTATTTTAAAACTATGATATCTCCTAAGACATTAATTGAAATCAAATGATGGCAAGGGCCATTTTGTTCAAAATTAAATACTTGTGATGAATAACCTATTTATTTGGATAAGGATGAATATCATGTCAAATGCATTATTTGAGAACAGACTTGATTACAATAAAAAAGGTTATAGCGAGTCAACCTTAAAATATACACATATGCTGTCCCGGACTTTTTTTTAGAACTTTTAAAGCGAAACAATTCCGTCATACATTATTTTTGCGTAACTTTAACCGTTTACGTAGCGTACGCAACAGAAGCTCTCAAAAGGAATATTTTTTCTCCGTTTTTGCAACATTTTCTTTGGTGCTCTTCTCCTATTAGTCGTAGTATGACGTTACATAATCTTCCTCGATAAATGGAATATCCAACACAAAAATATTTATTCAATTCGAACTAGTAGTTCCTGAGATTAGTGCGTTCAACCAAATAAACAAACTATTCAGCTTTATGATATGTATTAATATAGTCTAGATTAGAATTTCAAATTTGTATCACTCATTTGTGAAGTGATACGAGACTGGTTGCACACCTAGTCTCATAACAGAGAATTATAATCGGTGAAAGATGACTTTTTACTCTTCTTGCATTGAAAAAATATGTTTACAAAAATAGGCGTCTAAGGGTCTGATATTTAAATCGCCAGATAAAAATTATACGAGGAATAAATATGACGATAGCATTTACTTATTAAAAAAAAAACCTTATTAGTAAAAGTAGCTCTAGTCGTTGCTAGCGCAGCGAATGTACGCTTTTAAATTTCCGTCCACGATACCGTTACAACGTGCACGTATTTCCATAAAATTTATGGATGTACAGTCACCAAAGGCGATGCAGTAACCAGGGTCGTCGGATATAGTTGAAGTTTGGTACGAAATGGATATGTTCGATTAACATTGAATTTAATTAATAGAAAACAAACAGTTTATTTATCAAATTAAATTTCATTCGAAAACATCCATTGGTTTCTTACAGAACCAATACTAACGAGAGTTTCAAACATATCCGACGACCCTAATAGTAACTAGGGTCGTCGGATATGTTTGAAACACGACGTTGGTGACTACGATATTATCACCACGTTAGAAATGATAAAAGCGCACATTTCGTGCTTTTTAGTACTTATATAGTAGTATAGTATACCCATAGTGCCAGTTTTGTTTTAATACCCAAAAGGGGACCAGCCTGTTGCCATCAACTGGACATGTAACCAGACTCGGGACGGCTACCGAGAAATTCCTGATCGAAGCAAACACATTTACCATCTTCATATAAAATCAGACGATTGAAAAAATCTGCCCAAAATCAAATAAACAAAATAGTATATTAATAAGTTATTACTTTTCATCGTAATGTCCCAAGTGGAGTCCAAGTCCACTCCTCGTGAAATGGCCAGAATACTCTATAACAACAAAATATGTTGAAGCCACAATCTCTGGGGAGATTTCCAATCGCTGACCGTCGACATTATAGCCAACATCAACGGCGTTTGCAGGTGAAAACGGTCCGGCTTTCACGGATGAGATATCTAGGCCATCAATATGTAGGACCATGTCATCTTCCCTCGACTCCGGGGTTAAGACAACATCAATAACAGCACGCCCATGGAATGAATCTCCGTCCACTGATATTTCCAATTCATAACTCCGTACTTTTTGACCGGGTCTAACATTTTGTCTGAACATAAAGTCACGAGTTGCATTCACTGGCACTTCCACAAAATTCAGATTTTTGTTTTCAGCAGTAACATTTTTGTTTTCAACTGTTGTTTCACTGTCCGTTACGGCGAACCCTTCTATAGGTTCGATCGCAATGGGAGTCTCCGAATTTTTAAAACTGGTGTCTGTGTTAGTTAAGGAGTATAGTTGCGTGTTTATCGGTAATGATTTTGTGAACACGTTAAAGAGGATTATGGATGAAATGAAGATACACTTCCACTTGAACCTCGTCCGAACCATTTTTAATGGGGTTTTAATGGCCGGTCACTTCACTCCCCACACTCCCATGCGTCGTGTCACTGTACAGTCTACGAAGAAATGGAACGGTAAAAAAGACACGTAAAATTTTAATCGGAAAACAGTTCTAGAGATATGAGATGATGCCGATAATGTCTCAACTAGGTTTTCAAAAGATAAAATTGAAGATGGAATTTCAGTATTGTTGGAATTTTATATACTTATCGTAAGATATTGAGATAGTGCAAACAGCCAATGCGCAGAAAACTGCTTGTGATACATTGTATAAATTATTTATAAGACTGTAATTTCCATAAAACAAAACCATGTCAAATGTGAATTGAATTTAAGAGATTTTTTGTTACAATAAAACGACCTAAGTAACTTATTTGTGTGATTTACTTAATTATCTTTCAATTACGTGTTGTGATCTATAAATATTTAAAAAACAAATAAAAACATAACACGTCGTCATGCTGCCAAAGTTAGCTAAATGTACAATAATGCAATTAGAGATAAATCAATTTGAAAGTTTACTGTAGATTGTTTTGTTAAATACTAGCTTTCATTAATATTTTTAGTTCTTTTCCGATGCATTATTTATCCTTCTGTAGAAAGCAAGACTAGTTGATTCGATTATCCTTATAGAAACGAATGAAAATAAAAAAATATCTCCGAGAGGACTGCTTTTAATCAATTTTGGCTGCCAATTATCAAAAATAGTTTTTTGTTAAATTTGAACCTTTAAGTCTTACAATTTTAATAATCCATATAAGCAGATATTAATTGTACCATTATACATATGTAGAAAATGTTGTGTCTATTGAATGTTATCAGAAGAACAGAAAAAAAGAGTTAGACATAATTTTAGCTAGTTTTACCTGACGAAAAAATTAAGAATTTTTCATTTATTCTTTTTATACTCGTCTATACATTTTGTCTGTACACGTTAATATCCGAAACTACAGAACGGTTTTGGATGAAATTCGGTAAGTAGATAGATAAGGCAAAGGATTAACACATAGGCTACTTTGCATCTCACTGCTGGACACAGGTCTCTTTCAAAATTAATCTCTGAAACTACTGAACGGATTTAGATGAAAGTTGGTAGGTGGATAGATAAGGCACAGGATTAACACAGGCTACTTTATAACCCACTGCTGGATATTGCTATTGAGCTTGATTTTAAAAGATCAATGTAAATAATTACTTGGTAATCGAGTTTTTGTTTGTTATGAGGTGTTTAATTAAATGGAAATTAAATATTAAATGGAAATAAAACTAAGTGCATAAGATTTTCTTTACCAAATGTCAAAGGTAGTGATTATGAGATAATATTGAATCAAGAGAAACTAGAATTCGTCGATAAAACTGTTTTCCTAGGGATCACGCTCGACTCAAGGCTACAATGGGGTCCTCATTTAACATCTCTTGCAGGACGGCTAAGTTCAGCAGCTTATGCTGTCAGAAAAATCCGTCAATTCACTGATATAGATACCGCGAGACTAGTCTACTTTAGTTACTTTCATAGTATCATGTCTTACGGTATTTTACTTTGGGGACGGGCTGCAGACATCGATTATATTTTTATTCTGCAGAAAAGAGCCATCAGAGCCATATATAATCTCCGCAGGCGTGATTCTCTAAGGAAATTAACATCATGACGGTGCCTTGTCAATATATCTACGAAAACATAATGTATGTAAGGAAAAATTTACATCTTTTTAACAAAAGAGGTGAAAGACATAATTATAGTACTAGAAATAGGGACCTATTAGTTCAACCAGGTTTCAGACTGGCTAAAGTAGACTCATCTTTTATGGGGTACTGTTTAAAATGTTATAATAAAATACCTCCCCACATTCTTCAACTGAATGAGACAAAATTCAAGTCTTGTATAAAACGCACACTATGCAGACTTATAATATGCCTATACTAGCTTCTTCCCGCGACTTCGTCCGCGTGAAATTTAACCCCCCCCATTCACCCCCTTAGGGGATGAATTTTGAAAAATCCTTTCTTAGTGCACCCCTAGACCTCATAAGGAACGTACGTGCCAAATTTGGAATCTCTAGACCCAGCGGTTTGGGCTGTGCGTTGATATGTCAGTCAGTCAGTTCTCCTTTTATATATGCCTATATTATAAGTTAGGGGACTACATCGCTGATAAAAATACCTGGCTCAATGCTGGTCGTGCTCCACAACCACAACTAATTGATTAACACTTGAAAATTCTGTTGGAGCTGCTGAAGATTGTAAGACTATCTTTGCATTGTATAAACTCAATTTTCTTTGTATTGTATAATTGCATAGCACAGATGTGAGTTCTATGTACTATAGTGCTACCATTTACCAGGTAATATCTTTCATTGACTTGAATGAGCCCTGGCGGCTGATAGTATGTCATGCTCACACAAATGTCTCGCTGACGGTGGCGTGTGTATTGGATCATTTAGCTCCCTTCAAAATGGTTGAGCTGAATGGTGCTGATCTATGCGTCATGTTCGTGAACGGGCGCCGTCAGTTGGGGCTGGTCATCACTTAGCTGCCTCGGCTTATTTTGAATTATTTTATTTTGGATTGTTGTTTTGTTACTATTTGCTGTACTCTGGACGCTTTTAACGCGTAAGTCTCTTTTTTTACATCGTTCTCACATATGATTATAAATTTATACATATAATAAAATTGCAGAAAAGTGGTGTATTATATCGATGCCGAACCCGAAAGTGTAATTAAATTTTTTTTTGTCTGTTTGTCGGTTTGTCTGTTTGTCTATGTGTTTGTGCACGCTAATATCAGAAACGTCTTATTCGATTTAGATGCGGTTTTCACTAATATATTGTAGTAAGCTTCACTTAACATTTAGTGTTTATTTCATGTCAATCGGTTCATAAATAAAAAAGTTATGTCAATTTAAAGAATCACGGCGAACATTTGGTATTCTATCAGAGTACGTACACGCCTCGCGCCTGCGCGTCCGTGGCTATATAAAGCCAGAGTCATGGAAGAAGGAGAATCTACAATAGTATACAGTAGAATTTTTAGAATCCCTCAATGCTCTTGGACTACCATCAGCACATAAAATAAAATTAAAAGTAGGCGTACCCATAATGCTTCTTAGAAATTTAAGCCCCCCAAAACTTTGCAATGGCACCAGGTTAAAAGTGACCAATTTACAACGAAATCTGATAGAAGCAGAGATTTTAACAGGGTGTGGAAAAGGTGAAAGTGTTTTCATTCCTTGGATTCCTCTCATTCCAAACAATTTTCCATTTAGTTTTAAACGAGTCCAGTTTCCAGTCAGCCTATGTTTTGCGATGACAATTAATAAAGCCCAAGGTCAGACGCTGAAAGTTGTGGGTGTAGATCTAAGTATCAGCTGTTTCTCGCACGGTCAGTTGTATGTGGCTCTGTCACGGGTTAGCAATCCTAGGAGCCTGTATGCTTTCATCCCCGATGCCCATACATCAAATATCGTATACAGAGAAGCATTACTGTAAAGTAAATTTTTAGCTACCCAAACGACGGAATATGTAATTCAAAATATGCTGCCCGAAAAGTCACTATTCCACGCGGACGAAGTCGCGGGCACAGCTAGTTCAAAATAAATGATGTAACTAATATTTTTGTAAAAACATAATTTAAAAGAGTGTCCATGGAGTTTCTTGCCCGTTCTTCTCCATAGGTACCTACGCTTTGGAATGGGCAACTAGCTTCATTTTTTCTGACTGACCGACTTCTTGACAATTCAAAAGTGCCTGTAAATGGTTTAATTGAAATAATAAATGCTTTGAGTTTGAGTTTCATCGAGCCGAATGTGTCGCGTCGTAATGAAAATTGAATGAATGAATGAACGAACTAACTGCGCCGCGCGCCATCGCGAATCCCTGGCAACTATAGGTATCATCATTTAATCGCTTTTGGCTGCAGAGACGTTTATCTAATAGAACCCGTAATAAGTTTACCCGAAATCAATTAAATGCATATAATTATATTTTTCACAAAAAGATTATTTCATCTTGCATGTTAAGGGCGCGGGCCAAAATGAGTTAAAGTTAATAATTTAATTTTTGCTGACGTATGTTATTAAAGTTTTCAATAAGTAAATATTTTTCCAAAACCGGCTAACGGCATTTGAAATACTATGGCAGAATAAATCATCTGTAGACCTGCTCCAGTGCGTAAATGAGAAAATCAATTAAACGAGTTTAATATTATTTAGCAAGCGTAATATCGAAAAACCTATCATTAAACAAATTTAATAGTTTTTGTCTGGCGACTTTTTACAGACATTGATCAATTACCCTTTATTATGCACAGAGTATCTCTGCAACTAATGGGTTTCTGCGTTTAACCGATATTGGCAGACGACAGATCTGAAAATCTGAATCGATTGATATTTTTAACACAAAATTGACCAAAATTGCAGATAATCGGTTTTGGCAGCATGACGGCGGACAGGTAATAGACA
Organism: Hydraecia micacea; assembly: GCA_914767645.1. Lineage (NCBI taxonomy): Eukaryota > Metazoa > Arthropoda > Insecta > Lepidoptera > Noctuidae > Hydraecia > Hydraecia micacea. The sequence goes on along the minus strand of OU611783.1, from coordinate 2,983,545 downwards.
AAATCCAAAGAATGGTCACGTCTAGCTTAAAGCCACTGCTGATCGATGAGGGGGTTTAATCCGCGGTCGAGATTACCGATATTTTACGTCCGTCTTTCCTGATATACGAGCGAACCAAACAGGTTTAATCCTTTGTGAGGTGCGCCGCTTGGCCTGCGGACGGAAAGTAATGGGTAGCTCACCGTTCGATCAGGACCAGGCCCGTGCCGGACTGCGCATATGTGTTCCACGCGCGCCTCAAAGAGATGTCAGCATAAGGGAAGGGGCCCGTTAGGGCCGAAGCCTGCCGGGGTAGCGGGATTGTCCGAAAGGGTTACCGCAGCCCGGAACATAAAGGGCTAAGGAAGGAACACGGGTGGGTTTTAGTCAGTAAGAGTCTGACACTCCCTTCCGCTCCACCCAGAGCGGGAGGAGTCATTAGATGATTCCCCATCCATAAAAAAAAAAAAATAGCTTCGCCGCTTTTATTAAAACAATACTGACGAGCCACCGGGCGGGCCTGTCAGCTCACAGTGACGTGGTGGTATGCACAACCCAAGCAGATAAATAGATAGAATACTCTTTATCATGTACACCATAAAAATTACAGATATAAATGTAGAAATAATCAGAACAAGTAACCAGTGATATTTATCGGCGAGTCAACTGGAACAACAAACAAACTATTCTGGAAGTATCTCTCCATGAAAGCTTAGATGGACTGATCTTGAATTGAGCTGTCAATAGTGTCAATTCCTAGCACCAGGTGAAATGGCAACTCATTTCAAGCTCACTTCACCTAAGTTTTCATGGTGAGATTTTTACATAATAGGCGAGCAGATATGAGTGCATTAGGTTTGCCCGTAGTTCACTTGTTCGAAGAACTTTTGCCGGATGTGCGTATGACCGTAAGAAAGATTGCCAGATGAACGTTAGATAGAAAAGTAGGCTTATATTTACATGAAAGGTCAAAACTTTTTGAGATAAAATAGTCACACACTGAATTGGTCTGTTTTTTTATCTATACATAAAAGGAGAACTGACTGACTGACATATCAACGCACAGCCCAAACCGCTGGGTCTAGAGATTCCAAATTTGGCACGTACTTTCCTTATGAGGTCTAGGGGTGCACTAAGAAAGGATTTTTCAAAATTCATCCCCTAAGGGGGTGAATGGGGGGGGTGAAATTTCACGCGGACGAAGTCGCGGGAAGAAGCTAGTATAATATATTTGGATGGTATTTTTTTTTCTTTTAAACACCTGAACCAGGCGTATTTAAAAGTAAAGCGTAGAAGGCAGACTTCCAAATAAAAACTAATAATGCAGCTAAGTCGGAAACTGTCACCATTTTAAGATACCTAATTATACTTGTGGTAGATCCTAACGTTCTGGCTACTAATTGTGTCATATGACGAAGCAGAATAGCTGATAAAATATATTTTGCACACATGTTCATGTGCATGTTGTGTTGTATTGTTGTGCATTTGTTGCTCTTGTTCTGTCTCACACACGAACACACACACTCTCGCATAAACACACCGTAACACCCCATCACATGATCGCACGCGTGCACTCACACAATAGTGTTTTTAGTTTTGTTATTATTATTTTCGTTTTGTTTGTTAAGTTATATTTAATTTTTAACTCTTACATTTTTATTTTGTTTTTTGTATTGGGAAGGGTTTCTAGTATATCAGTTATTGTGAAGAAAATCTTTTTAATTTTGTACCGAACATGTTTTCAAAATATGTAATTGATTAAAAGATAAACCATATTGGTGCCAAGATACCGGCTTGCCTAGTTTCGGGCCAATGTAATATTGGATTTTCAGTTGTAATATGTTTAGCAATAAACGTTTTATTATTATTTATTAATATACATGGTGACAGGCAGATCGACGTGCAAGCTATAACCATGAATTCATCACATGATACAAGACCCATATCTTAGAATATTATTGTAGGATATCAAAAAAAAAACTGCTGTTTCATAGGAAAATCCAATACTCAACAGTAAAATTTTATGCAATTTTTACGCAACATGGCATAAAAACTATTACAAGTCCAATAATATTCTACAGGAACTATTTTCAAGAATAAAGAATGTATATAAAATAACCACCGCATATGTATCACTACTGTACACGAAGTTACAATAAATAAATAAAACATACTTACTCTTCCCCATAATGTCCTGCATACAACCCCTTGCCAGCCACTCCCAAAGATCCAGTATATTCTATTATAAACGTGTAAGACGAGGCAGGAAATCCAGGGTCTATCTCTATTACACCATCGTCATCATTTACATCGAAATTAGCTTCATGGTAATTGGATCCGTCAAGTATGGAGAACATCACAGAGCTTACATCCAAATCAGCCATGTAGAACTGGACCGGATCTTCTATTGTTGTGGCATCAGTTATGGCCACCGAGATTGTTGCTTTTCCAGTAAATGAGTCTCCATCAACATCAGCTTCTATTTCTACATCATATGAATTAACAGTCATTCCAGGACGAATTTGATTCACAAAAACTGCGGCATTTCTCTCTGTTAAATTAACCACTTTTAAGTTTTCTGAATCTGTTGTTTCTGTAGCAACTGCAGTGAGTTCTTCAATTTTATTATTATTAATATCAACAGGCTTACTTAAAACTAACACTATTTTAATTAGAAACACGAAACTAAATAGACCCATTTTGACTACACTTTAGATTGTAATTTTTCATCGAATTTACGCAAATGCGTTTACTTCGATGACCTCCAGATAACTGATCAGATTTTTTGCGGAAAATTTATTTTTACGTTGCATGGACATAGAAAAACCACAAGATAAAATATTTACAATACGTTGCAACATTAGTAACCTACTTGAAAATTGAGTGAATTTTTTTATCAACAACATTTTATGCCTTCTGGCTTTTAAAACTGGTTACGTTGATTATTTTGATATATAGTTAACGCATTAAATATTCACGTCACGATTAGAACGTTTTGGGCTATACTTATCGTACATCTGAATGTAGCTTAATCTAAGTGCAGAGCTTTTAATCTTATTTAAATAGGGATTATTTAGAGATAATATTATTATTGTAGTACTAATAAAGGTTTTTACCACTTAGTCTTCCTATAGTACAGTAAGCCTTAAAAAGATATACTTACCGACAAGTATTCATTTGATTGTCTACAATTTGTGTTACATAATATTGTATAAATGTGTAGCTATAATTTAAGGGCCAATGTGTTTGTAGTGTGTGTTTTGTTTATAAACATAGATTCAGGATTCAATCAACTTGGCCAGCCTTTTCTCAACTATAATAGTGGGGTTGGCTTCCATTTTAACTGAATGCAGCTGAATACCAGTTTTATACATGGAGCGACTGCGTATCTGATATCCACATCCCAGTTACTGGGTAACACGATACCCAAGACTGGTTGTCAGACTTTCGATTACCTTATGGACAATAAGTAAAAAAAAAAACATAACTTTTACCATAATTCGCACCTCAAGTGTACAAAACGTCGTGTCATAGCGACCATCCATTTTGGATTATCTTAAATTTGAGCAATGTAGTTTTAGATTACAGAGCTCTAAGATGAGTCAGGAGTATTTAAAGTTTTCAAGTGCTTCGATAGATTAGACTTACTTATGATGCATTGTGTTTGAGAAGGGTCTGATATACTCGTATTTATGATGCATGTGTGTATAAGTAATCGACCCACTTCTTTGTCTAGAGCTGAAGAGAGATTGATCCTAAAGATTTAACGTATGTGTTAGAGTGGTTATAACCATACCATTAATAATAGACTATAAAAATAGGGTAAGTAACTATAAAATTACTTGGAGTTGAATTAACAAAAAAACATGATTTTTCCAAAATATTTTTATTGTAACAATCATCGATGTCAATAGTGTAAAAAAACTTTAAGAAATAATTATGTATGTTAGTGTAAAAATATCTTATAGTAAGTATACTTATTTAGTTTTAAAAACACTTATTTTAATAACAACCTTAGTTCCATCCGTTTAAGCTCGAGGAAATATCATCAAGATTTTGCTAGAACAATATCTGAAGACCAATTCCCATAAATTATAAAACGTTCAAATCTAGTCGCAGTCTCATCTCGGTGACAAACAAATGTAAAAACTTGTCAAAAAGGTTGGGAAATTAGAGGTATGTTTGACAAATTGAGACTGAGATCAGACTATGAACGTTCTTAAAATTATGAGAATTGCCCCTCTGAATATAGTCTTATAAAGGTTACCAATTTTATACTTATTGTACTTAAATACCTATAAGTTACCATCCATATTCAAAATTGCTTCAAATGTTTTAAAAACTGTGTTTAGCTATTATTTCTGAAAAATTTACTAGTGTGAATTTTATACGTGCATATAGCATGAAGTATTTGTGTCCCCACAATAACAAAAGTTACGTTAAGTTTAAGCCTAAATACTTATGTATTCACAAGCAGCCATTGTCCCCAGACAAAAGGCAGAAAATGGCTTTTTAACATAAACCAAAAATATAGCTGGTAAAAATATTGATCTAGCCAGTTTCAACAAAGAACTCTCCGAAAATATAGAAGCTAAACAAAACGATGGTGGCAAATATAAACTTATTAATAATTGAATATTGTGACTACAACGGAAATTAGAACAATGAAGCTAGATACTAGGGCAGGACTACTGTTTGTTCCGAAGTTGGTTTTAAGCCAAGACTCCACAATATTAGCGTTTTGAGTACTCCATGTAATGGAGGCTGCGATGTTCTCTCTCATGCCACTGATTGAAGCCAACTCACCAGCCGTCAATATGCTTTGGTGTCTGTTAAACAATTCGTCGATCTGTGGAAAAGTGAAAGAAAAATTTAAGTACATTTAACCTGTAAACTCGAGCGACGACGGATTACATAAGATTTTACATAGAGAAACAATTATATTAGGCCAGTAATTGCCGTACATACAAAAATCGCGTGATCTACTATGTCTTAAATGACTGGCCTATTTCCCGCCCGCATTTGTATTTATTTGGATACGAATATTTTTTTCTTCCATTCTCCTTGTTCATCGTGTTGATGATTCATTTAGCTCTATCAACGTTATCTCAGTTTACGGTTCTCGTTTTGCGGCATTCCAGTTTTTCATCATGAGATCATCCACTCGACTCATTCATCTTTTCACATTGACATTCATTCTTAGCGCGTTAGCTGCCGCTGATAGTGGAGGTTTAACTTTCAACATTATTTTGCCTAGCAGTTTATGTGTTATTACTTTTTTTTTTAGTCCACTGCTGACCAAAGGCTTCTCCCATATCCTTCCAGGCACCCTTTTCTAGAGCCAACTGGACCCGATCGTTGCGGTATGCGTATAGGTTGTCTCGCCTGTCCAGCTCTTCCTGTGCCTGGTCTCGGCAGCGCTATCCATCCTCAGACACTTAATATGTTTACATTTAATGACGGTAATTAAGTAAATACGGTCTTGATTATTTATTTATTTATTAAAACTTTATGCACAAGTAAAAACTGTACAAAGGCGGACTTAATGCCTTGGGCATTTTCTACCAGTCTACCTTAGGGTGATGCAGAGACAATTCACAGCAGGTGCAATAACAGTGAAAAAAAAAATTAGAAAATATTTATAAAAGATATAAGAATAAATACATATATACATACATACAACAAAATATATATATATATATATATAAAATAAAAAAAATTTAAACTGCCTTAAAACATTCATTTCACACCATTCATCCTCATCATCTGCCTAGCCTTTTCCCAACTATGTTGGGGTCGGCTTCCAGTCTAACCGGATGCAGCTGAATACCAGTATTTTACATGGAGCGACTGCCTATCTGACCTCCACAACCCAGTTACTGGGTAATACGATACCCCTTGGTGAGACTGGTTGTCAGACTTTCGGGCTTCTGACTACGCGTAACGACTGTCAAAGATCCGCGAATGACAGCCGGAACCAACGGCTTAACGTGCTTTCCGAGGCACGGAGGGGTCTCAGTATGAAAAGATGGTCACCCATCCACAGACCAACCGCGGCAAGCGTAGCTTAACCTGATCGATCGACCTGTGCAGCTGTTATTATTTAGCCACGGACCACACCATTCATCCTAATTAGTATAATTGTTGTCTCTTTGTGGAATAACTTTGTATCTACGTACCTTTTCGAAATGTGCTTGACTTGTTAGTCTCCTGGATAAAGCATTCAAGATGTTGGTTGTGCCGGTCAGACCTTGCACTCTGTAAAAAAGATATAAGTTTCATCTCATGATTCTGGTGATGCCCTACACTTCTTTTGAAGTATTGTTTACAACCCAAGTTTCTTCAATACTGAATTGTACCTATTAATTTTTTTATTTGAGTTGGAGACGATATAAATGATACAATTTTGTTTCAATTAAGCTTTTACATTTATATATAGATAAAATACTGTAAAACATTTCCTTGAATATCTTTTATGGTGTCTAAAATTTCACTTTGTAGTTGAAGTTCTTCCTGAACTAATTATTTCCCAAAGTGTTCATCTTTAGACCTTATTACATAAATATGTTTTTACCTTGGTTGGATTTCAGCAAAGTTTTCAATGACGAAATCTAGGGCTGCCTCCGTGCTATTGGGGCCTGCGTTGGTGACTGCGACCAAGATAGTATGTCTGTCTTGCTCCCTCACTGGAGAATCATCGCTGATAACCTGATCCATGTAGCTGGTGGATAGAAAAATGCGATTATTAGATCATTACAATAAATAACTGGAAGCAAGTGACAATCTACCTACCATATATTGGATTAAAATAAGCTACAGAAATGCTTAGGAATTATGTTAATCCTGTTGAACGTCGTTGTAGGAATACGGTCTGAATTAAGATGAATTATTTGTGCTGGTTTTAGCTATGGACCCTGAGACCCTCGATTAAGTAGGAATGTTATAGCATAATCAGCCTATAATGTTCCCACTGCTGGGACAGAGGCCTCCTCTATTCGAGAGGGCTATAATCTACCACGCGGGCCCCAGTGCGGGTCGATGTCAATGTCTTCGAATTTTTGGTTATAGGACATGCCTCTTCACGCCTGTCGGAATGTTACTTCACGACGTTATAAAATGAGGTGCAAGATTTGATTATACAAGGTGTAATAGAATAAACTGAAGTCCTGAAAGTAGTTTGTATATAATTAACTACTGAATCGATTTCAGTAACTTTTAATATAGGTTTTTTTTTTAATTATGTGTTTTGCCATACTGATAGCCGACTGAGCCAAAGAAAATTAAATCTTATTCCAGGGCAATAAGAGTCAATTTTAAATGCATAAAGTAACGCTAGGGTCAACACGATTTTCTTAATAATATTATAATAGTATCTAACCTAGCTTTAAAAATTTGAGTTTTGCTCATTGTATTATGCTTTATATCTAATAATCAGAACAAGTAACCAGTGATATTTATCGGCGAGTCAACTGGAACAACAAACAAACTATTCTGGAAGTATCTCTCCATGAAAGCTTAGATGGACTGATCTTGAATTGAGCTGTCAATAGTGTCAATTCCTAGCACCAGGTGAAATGGCAACTCATTTCAAGCTCACTTCACCTAAGTTTTCATGGTGAGATTTTTACATAATAGGCGAGCAGATATGAGTGCATTAGGTTTGCCCGTAGTTCACTTGTTCGAAGAACTTTTGCCGGATGTGCGTATGACCGTAAGAAAGATTGCCAGATGAACGTTAGATAGAAAAGTAGGCTTATATTTACATGAAAGGTCAAAACTTTTTGAGATAAAATAGTCACACACTGAATTGGTCTGTTTTTTTATCTATACATAAAAGGAGAACTGACTGACTGACATATCAACGCACAGCCCAAACCGCTGGGTCTAGAGATTCCAAATTTGGCACGTACTTTCCTTATGAGGTCTAGGGGTGCACTAAGAAAGGATTTTTCAAAATTCATCCCCTAAGGGGGTGAATGGGGGGGGTGAAATTTCACGCGGACGAAGTCGCGGGAAGAAGCTAGTATAATATATTTGGATGGTATTTTTTTTTCTTTTAAACACCTGAACCAGGCGTATTTAAAAGTAAAGCGTAGAAGGCAGACTTCCAAATAAAAACTAATAATGCAGCTAAGTCGGAAACTGTCACCATTTTAAGATACCTAATTATACTTGTGGTAGATCCTAACGTTCTGGCTACTAATTGTGTCATATGACGAAGCAGAATAGCTGATAAAATATATTTTGCACACATGTTCATGTGCATGTTGTGTTGTATTGTTGTGCATTTGTTGCTCTTGTTCTGTCTCACACACGAACACACACACTCTCGCATAAACACACCGTAACACCCCATCACATGATCGCACGCGTGCACTCACACAATAGTGTTTTTAGTTTTGTTATTATTATTTTCGTTTTGTTTGTTAAGTTATATTTAATTTTTAACTCTTACATTTTTATTTTGTTTTTTGTATTGGGAAGGGTTTCTAGTATATCAGTTATTGTGAAGAAAATCTTTTTAATTTTGTACCGAACATGTTTTCAAAATATGTAATTGATTAAAAGATAAACCATATTGGTGCCAAGATACCGGCTTGCCTAGTTTCGGGCCAATGTAATATTGGATTTTCAGTTGTAATATGTTTAGCAATAAACGTTTTATTATTATTTATTAATATACATGGTGACAGGCAGATCGACGTGCAAGCTATAACCATGAATTCATCACATGATACAAGACCCATATCTTAGAATATTATTGTAGGATATCAAAAAAAAAACTGCTGTTTCATAGGAAAATCCAATACTCAACAGTAAAATTTTATGCAATTTTTACGCAACATGGCATAAAAACTATTACAAGTCCAATAATATTCTACAGGAACTATTTTCAAGAATAAAGAATGTATATAAAATAACCACCGCATATGTATCACTACTGTACACGAAGTTACAATAAATAAATAAAACATACTTACTCTTCCCCATAATGTCCTGCATACAACCCCTTGCCAGCCACTCCCAAAGATCCAGTATATTCTATTATAAACGTGTAAGACGAGGCAGGAAATCCAGGGTCTATCTCTATTACACCATCGTCATCATTTACATCGAAATTAGCTTCATGGTAATTGGATCCGTCAAGTATGGAGAACATCACAGAGCTTACATCCAAATCAGCCATGTAGAACTGGACCGGATCTTCTATTGTTGTGGCATCAGTTATGGCCACCGAGATTGTTGCTTTTCCAGTAAATGAGTCTCCATCAACATCAGCTTCTATTTCTACATCATATGAATTAACAGTCATTCCAGGACGAATTTGATTCACAAAAACTGCGGCATTTCTCTCTGTTAAATTAACCACTTTTAAGTTTTCTGAATCTGTTGTTTCTGTAGCAACTGCAGTGAGTTCTTCAATTTTATTATTATTAATATCAACAGGCTTACTTAAAACTAACACTATTTTAATTAGAAACACGAAACTAAATAGACCCATTTTGACTACACTTTAGATTGTAATTTTTCATCGAATTTACGCAAATGCGTTTACTTCGATGACCTCCAGATAACTGATCAGATTTTTTGCGGAAAATTTATTTTTACGTTGCATGGACATAGAAAAACCACAAGATAAAATATTTACAATACGTTGCAACATTAGTAACCTACTTGAAAATTGAGTGAATTTTTTTATCAACAACATTTTATGCCTTCTGGCTTTTAAAACTGGTTACGTTGATTATTTTGATATATAGTTAACGCATTAAATATTCACGTCACGATTAGAACGTTTTGGGCTATACTTATCGTACATCTGAATGTAGCTTAATCTAAGTGCAGAGCTTTTAATCTTATTTAAATAGGGATTATTTAGAGATAATATTATTATTGTAGTACTAATAAAGGTTTTTACCACTTAGTCTTCCTATAGTACAGTAAGCCTTAAAAAGATATACTTACCGACAAGTATTCATTTGATTGTCTACAATTTGTGTTACATAATATTGTATAAATGTGTAGCTATAATTTAAGGGCCAATGTGTTTGTAGTGTGTGTTTTGTTTATAAACATAGATTCAGGATTCAATCAACTTGGCCAGCCTTTTCTCAACTATAATAGTGGGGTTGGCTTCCATTTTAACTGAATGCAGCTGAATACCAGTTTTATACATGGAGCGACTGCGTATCTGATATCCACATCCCAGTTACTGGGTAACACGATACCCAAGACTGGTTGTCAGACTTTCGATTACCTTATGGACAATAAGTAAAAAAAAAAACATAACTTTTACCATAATTCGCACCTCAAGTGTACAAAACGTCGTGTCATAGCGACCATCCATTTTGGATTATCTTAAATTTGAGCAATGTAGTTTTAGATTACAGAGCTCTAAGATGAGTCAGGAGTATTTAAAGTTTTCAAGTGCTTCGATAGATTAGACTTACTTATGATGCATTGTGTTTGAGAAGGGTCTGATATACTCGTATTTATGATGCATGTGTGTATAAGTAATCGACCCACTTCTTTGTCTAGAGCTGAAGAGAGATTGATCCTAAAGATTTAACGTATGTGTTAGAGTGGTTATAACCATACCATTAATAATAGACTATAAAAATAGGGTAAGTAACTATAAAATTACTTGGAGTTGAATTAACAAAAAAACATGATTTTTCCAAAATATTTTTATTGTAACAATCATCGATGTCAATAGTGTAAAAAAACTTTAAGAAATAATTATGTATGTTAGTGTAAAAATATCTTATAGTAAGTATACTTATTTAGTTTTAAAAACACTTATTTTAATAACAACCTTAGTTCCATCCGTTTAAGCTCGAGGAAATATCATCAAGATTTTGCTAGAACAATATCTGAAGACCAATTCCCATAAATTATAAAACGTTCAAATCTAGTCGCAGTCTCATCTCGGTGACAAACAAATGTAAAAACTTGTCAAAAAGGTTGGGAAATTAGAGGTATGTTTGACAAATTGAGACTGAGATCAGACTATGAACGTTCTTAAAATTATGAGAATTGCCCCTCTGAATATAGTCTTATAAAGGTTACCAATTTTATACTTATTGTACTTAAATACCTATAAGTTACCATCCATATTCAAAATTGCTTCAAATGTTTTAAAAACTGTGTTTAGCTATTATTTCTGAAAAATTTACTAGTGTGAATTTTATACGTGCATATAGCATGAAGTATTTGTGTCCCCACAATAACAAAAGTTACGTTAAGTTTAAGCCTAAATACTTATGTATTCACAAGCAGCCATTGTCCCCAGACAAAAGGCAGAAAATGGCTTTTTAACATAAACCAAAAATATAGCTGGTAAAAATATTGATCTAGCCAGTTTCAACAAAGAACTCTCCGAAAATATAGAAGCTAAACAAAACGATGGTGGCAAATATAAACTTATTAATAATTGAATATTGTGACTACAACGGAAATTAGAACAATGAGGCTAGATACTAGGGCAGGACTACTGTTTGTTCCGAAGTTGGTTTTAAGCCAAGACTCCACAATATTAGCGTTTTGAGTACTCCATGTAATGGAGGCTGCGATGTTCTCTCTCATGCCACTGATTGAAGCCAACTCACCAGCCGTCAATATGCTTTGGTGTCTGTTAAACAATTCGTCGATCTGTGGAAAAGTGAAAGAAAAATTTAAGTACATTTAACCTGTAAACTCGAGCGACGACGGATTACATAAGATTTTACATAGAGAAACAATTATATTAGGCCAGTAATTGCCGTACATACAAAAATCGCGTGATCTACTATGTCTTAAATGACTGGCCTATTTCCCGCCCGCATTTGTATTTATTTGGATACGAATATTTTTTTCTTCCATTCTCCTTGTTCATCGTGTTGATGATTCATTTAGCTCTATCAACGTTATCTCAGTTTACGGTTCTCGTTTTGCGGCATTCCAGTTTTTCATCATGAGATCATCCACTCGACTCATTCATCTTTTCACATTGACATTCATTCTTAGCGCGTTAGCTGCCGCTGATAGTGGAGGTTTAACTTTCAACATTATTTTGCCTAGCAGTTTATGTGTTATTACTTTTTTTTTTAGTCCACTGCTGACCAAAGGCTTCTCCCATATCCTTCCAGGCACCCTTTTCTAGAGCCAACTGGACCCGATCGTTGCGGTATGCGTATAGGTTGTCTCGCCTGTCCAGCTCTTCCTGTGCCTGGTCTCGGCAGCGCTATCCATCCTCAGACACTTAATATGTTTACATTTAATGACGGTAATTAAGTAAATACGGTCTTGATTATTTAAACTGCCTTAAAACATTCATTTCACACCATTCATCCTCATCATCTGCCTAGCCTTTTCCCAACTATGTTGGGGTCGGCTTCCAGTCTAACCGGATGCAGCTGAATACCAGTATTTTACATGGAGCGACTGCCTATCTGACCTCCACAACCCAGTTACTGGGTAATACGATACCCCTTGGTGAGACTGGTTGTCAGACTTTCGGGCTTCTGACTACGCGTAACGACTGTCAAAGATCCGCGAATGACAGCCGGAACCAACGGCTTAACGTGCTTTCCGAGGCACGGAGGGGTCTCAGTATGAAAAGATGGTCACCCATCCACAGACCAACCGCGGCAAGCGTAGCTTAACCTGATCGATCGACCTGTGCAGCTGTTATTATTTAGCCACGGACCACACCATTCATCCTAATTAGTATAATTGTTGTCTCTTTGTGGAATAACTTTGTATCTACGTACCTTTTCGAAATGTGCTTGACTTGTTAGTCTCCTGGATAAAGCATTCAAGATGTTGGTTGTGCCGGTCAGACCTTGCACTCTGTAAAAAAGATATAAGTTTCATCTCATGATTCTGGTGATGCCCTACACTTCTTTTGAAGTATTGTTTACAACCCAAGTTTCTTCAATACTGAATTGTACCTATTCATTTTTTTATTTGAGTTGGAGACGATATAAATGATACAATTTTGTTTCAATTAAGCTTTTACATTTATATATAGATAAAATACTGTAAAACATTTCCTTGAATATCTTTTATGGTGTCTAAAATTTCACTTTGTAGTTGAAGTTCTTCCTGAACTAATTATTTCCCAAAGTGTTCATCTTTAGACCTTATTACATAAATATGTTTTTACCTTGGTTGGATTTCAGCAAAGTTTTCAATGACGAAATCTAGGGCTGCCTCCGTGCTATTGGGGCCTGCGTTGGTGACTGCGACCAAGATAGTATGTCTGTCTTGCTCCCTCACTGGAGAATCATCGCTGATAACCTGATCCATGTAGCTGGTGGATAGAAAAATGCGATTATTAGATCATTACAATAAATAACTGGAAGCAAGTGACAATCTACCTACCATATATTGGATTAAAATAAGCTACAGAAATGCTTAGGAATTATGTTAATCCTGTTGAACGTCGTTGTAGGAATACGGTCTGAATTAAGATGAATTATTTGTGCTGGTTTTAGCTATGGACCCTGAGACCCTCGATTAAGTAGGAATGTTATAGCATAATCAGCCTATAATGTTCCCACTGCTGGGACAGAGGCCTCCTCTATTCGAGAGGGCTATAATCTACCACGCGGGCCCCAGTGCGGGTCGATGTCAATGTCTTCGAATTTTTGGTTATAGGACATGCCTCTTCACGCCTGTCGGAATGTTACTTCACGACGTTATAAAATGAGGTGCAAGATTTGATTATACAAGGTGTAATAGAATAAACTGAAGTCCTGAAAGTAGTTTGTATATAATTAACTACTGAATCGATTTCAGTAACTTTTAATATAGGTTTTTTTTTTAATTATGTGTTTTGCCATACTGATAGCCGACTGAGCCAAAGAAAATTAAATCTTATTCCAGGGCAATAAGAGTCAATTTTAAATGCATAAAGTAACGGTAGGGTCAACACGATTTTCTAGTATCTAACCTAGCTTTAAAAATTTGAGTGTTGCTCATTGTATTATGCTTTTAACGCAATATTCTAATTGGGGAAGTATGAGGTTATGTTGCTTATTGTATTGTATCGCTTTACGAAACACTATAATATTGACTTTACTATCAGATTTCCTTTAAATATAAGCTCGAGTATTGACAGTATAGCCAAAACAAAAAAAAAAAATGCTCAATATACCTTCATCCTACCGATGGTAAACTTTATCTCATATGTAAACTTATATCTGTATCTTATATCTAGTACTGCTATACACTGCTGTATACTGCTTTATCTAGTATTTATCGTAATCTTTCAGTATCTACATGATAAATTAGACTCGTATCGATTCCAGTTTTTTTCTGTTAATAATATCGGCTCCTTAAACTCGATTTCATTTGGCCATTCTTTAGGTTGGGTTAGATCAGTTATAGAGTCATTATTGGTACCCAAACGTGGATGCGTGGGAGTTCCGTTCAGGTATAAAAAAATAAAAATAAAACTCATATAGCTGGTCTGGTCTTCAATAAAAAAACATTTTTTCTGACTGACCGACTCCTTGATAATTCAAAAGTGCCTGTAAATGGTTTTTGAAATAAATGCTTTGAGTTTGAGTTTGAATGTCTCAAAGTCAAAACATTTATTTCAAATAGGCACATAAAATGCACATTTGGAAGTCAAAAATTACAATAAAATAGAATTGAGTCTAGTCGCCCCTTCCTAAAGGTAGTTTTCGTATGGAGAACAATGGGCATGAAACTCCACACACACACACACACACACTGTGGAATGAGGATCGCTGATGTCATTATGTCATCTCTACGGTTTCACAGAATATACCAACAAACCAAACCATAATGTATTATAGACTACTTGCACTACTAAAATTAAAGCTTAAACAATGATGAAAACATGTAAAACGTTAATGTTCAAGTATTGACATTGACAGTAAAATAACGTTTAATCTGGATTTGACGTAAAGACAAAAATAAAATGACTAAATAATATAAAATGGATTAACTACGAAAGACATAATAAATAAAATAAATAATACAATGAGAATATAAACGAAAGACATGGATGTTTTTAAACTTGCCACGTAAGAAATTCTACATGGAAGACTAGGCGGTATGGTCGAAAGACTATAGCCTACCCATTGGGCGAATTAAAAAAAAAAGAATAAAGCTTATGCTGGCACTTCACTTTGCGTCTTCGCCCAAACATTCGCATAACTTCACCAATGCAATATATACCTTGCCATATTCCTTTATAATAAAGTTCAATTTGAATAAATTAAATATCTCGAGTAGGTATTTGCATTAATAGTGCCAATGTTACAAAGTAAAACACAACTTACAAAGTACGCCTCTCCTCATTGGAAGTACATCCAAGAGCGTTCAGCAAGATGGATTGTTCGCTGGAGTCTTGGCTGGCCAGGTACATCTCCCAGAGGAAGTTGAAGTTCTCCACGCTACCTCCTCGGAGACCGGAGCAGTAGACCAGGGTTTGGATGTCAGGGTTCAGGCGTTCAGCTATGTAGGAATTTGCAGATGTTTAGACTTTAGATCGTATAATTTCAAAGGGAAAAATCTTCAAAACTTCGACAAACGTCGGTTTTATAGCCACTTAAAAAGTCCGTGTGATTTATGATGCGTATCTTCAAAAAAATTTGAAAAACCTTTTTCAGCACGCGTAGCATTTCCACTTATATCTGTACGCTAAGAAGAATAGACATAATGTATTTCTTTGCGGAGACATTTTTTTTTCTTAATTTTTTTCATCACACTATAGAAATCTTTCTACAATCTATCATTTTTTTTTAAACGAAAGATCGCTTCTTTAGTGATCATACTAAGCGTGGAGCTCCTCAAGTGCCTCAAAATCAAGTAACAATTATAACACCTGCACCCTAATTGCGTAACATACTATCAATTGGAATCAGAATCATTTTGAAGCAAATTGCTAATCCATTGGTTTATAAGTTCGAAAAATGTATCTGCTCAACACGTAAATAACGCAATGAATGTTGTTGAACTGTCAAAATGAAATCGATTCCGATTGATAATGTGTTACGCAATTGCCCTGCTGCACCCTAATTGCGTAATATGATATTACTAATCTGTCACACTTAATATTATAAAGCGAAAGTTTATGAGTGTGTTTGTATGTTTGTTACTTCTTCACGCACAAACTACAGAACGGATTTGAATGAAATTTGACACGGAGATAGTTTATAACTAGGATTAACACATAAGATACTTTTTATCCCGATATTCCCACGGGATCGAGACTTATGCAGGTGAAACCGTGGGGCGCAGCTAGTAGCTTCATAGATATGTTCGAAAAAATTGTGTGGTAAATAACGCAATGAATGTTGTTGAACTGTCAAAATGAAAGCCGTTTGTACTATTAGTGTATTACACAATTACCCCTTTTTTTTTTTTTTTTTGGATGCGAAATCATCGAATGACTCCTCCCGCTCTGGGTGGAGCGGGAGGGAGTGTCAGACTCTTACTGACTAAAACCCACCCGTGTTCCTTCCTTAGCCCTTTATGTCCCGGGGCAGCGGTAACCCTTTTGGACGATCCCGCTACCCCACAATTACCCCACTGTTTAATACTAGCCTAACATTATTAAATAGGTTGTATAGAATTCAGCAGAGATTGAACTACCAACTTCTGCAGTGGAAATAAATTCATGAAAATACATACACGGGTTATTTCTGAAACTTTCAAGCTTCTCCTGAGCCTTTTCAATGCAATCAGGATTGCCGTGACGGCAGTTCAGATCCAGAATGATGTTCCTATGGTAAGGAGTCACATGTTCCTCGTTAGTTCCTGGATCGAAGCCAAGTTCTTCGTATAGAGACGAAGAAAGGTGTAGAACGTATTGCTGTAAAAGAGAAAAAGGTTTTAAGATTTACCGAAAGGTGTGTTCAGCTTATTCTAGAACGTCACAGCAGAATTATATCTTCACACGAAATATACAGCATAATTAAATAGATAATATGTAATAAGGGCTGGTGTCCGTAAATATAAATATACAGCATACTTATATCAGAAAGATGTGGTCAAAATGGGTGTAGTGCAGACCGTAAAAATTATTAGCCATGCCATATATTTGGGTCGAGTTGGTATTGAAATTTTGTATGGTACTGCGAATTATTTTTCGCGATTACAATGTTGGTCAAAGGAAACTCATCGGCATGTGCATCCTGTCCGTCGTAACCTACGGTGCACAAAGTTGGTCACTTACTGAACAACAAATTGTGGGCCAATCCCTTAAGAAAGAGTCCAGCTCATCACGCCATCTCTTTCTGGGCTTGCCGCGTAGTCGTTTGCTCCTATTTGGGATCCAATGATTGGTGGTTTTTGCGTATAATTGTTGCAGCGATATGGTACATCTGAATGATATAAAAAGTAACTGCCATTTACCTGGAATAGGTTGTATTCAGAAGAAGAACTGAGTACAGAGTCGAGGTATGTAAACGCAGGGTTGACGGCTCCCCAGGGAATGTAGTCCTTCTCCTTCTCTAGATAACGTGACACGCTGAAGGCGTATTCGTAGTTCTGGTAACAGAAATATATAATATTGTACATAATGATAAATCAAGTACCTAGTCATTAAAATTTATTAAGAGGAAATGTGGGTGGTCTTTTCTCCATAGAAATGCTCTCGCCAGTTTTCTTTCTGGTTAATGACCATAAAGCAATGATTTTTTACAGAATAATAAATATTAACTTCTTGTTTGTCCATATGTTTTCCTTTTTGATGATACATTATTTTTATAAGCACTAGAACCCTCAAAAATGCCGATTTGAACCGAGGCCTAGTGTACAAGTTTGACAACTATTAATGAAATAAGAAAAACATAGGGACATAGTATATCCTTCTTATTCATTTTATGAAATATCTTTTAAATTGGTCCAATATTGGAAGAGGAAATAGGCGAGAGCCAAACCTCGAATTATGAATGTTTATTTAGGCTTTTTCTTTCTGACCGCATTTCCTCTTAAGAATATTCGATATAGATTAAAATATAACGTAACTATGGTGCATATAAGTGTAAAGCTTATGCAAAATAACAACTTTGAGAACAAAACTTATTTCATAATGGTTTCGAAAATTCTATGTCGTAACACTATCAAATTTCTATTAATACTTTAAGAGGAAATTGCTTTTGAATATTACGTAAGTGTTATGTATTTATGCATGCTACACTTACGCAAAATTAAAAAAAAAAAACTCCTTAGTTAAATTTAATTTTAATATATATTGAAGGTAAAACGCATAAAACGACTTTCGACTCGAATTTTAGAGATGCGGTGAAATGACCTTTTTTTGTCAACATGAGATTATTTAGTTTAAATTAGCTGTCATTTTGGTTTAGCCAATAAAAATCAGAGTTTCGATATTAATTATTCAAATGTCTTTAGTACCTTTCCTTCAGGTGTAATTTACACCAATTAGTAATAAACACAAACAAATTAAGCTTCATAACTTTTTAATACTGTCAACATCAAAGTACTAAAACCTATATTTCTATCATAACCTCTACCCTTGTTTGCTTGAGACCCAATACAAACAAGGCAGTATCAACTAAAAAGGTTTGTTCTCTCTTTTAATTTCAATTCCATCCGATATTCTTACAAACCACAACAAAATACGTTAGCAGAGATCCATTCGTATTAGCAAAATGTCCTCGTTCATCTCACATGTTATTCGGAATCCTCAAAGCTCCGTATATTGAATGTCTCTGTGCATCTTGTATTTGCATAGAAGCATCTATTGGGAATATTCAACGAGTTCTTCGGCCCGTTAGTCAGAATCTGGATATTGGATATTTACATGATATGGAACGCAAATGTTGGATTTATCGAGTTGTCTGCTTACTATAAGGATTGATTTTAAAGAAGGGTAATGTGTTATATAAATCACATTAGATAGATATATCGTTTATTTGGTGCACAGAAAAGACTTAGCACAGCATACAGAAGCACGATTAAATAATAATTAATTGCATGAATGTTAGGAAATAGCAACTCAAAATACTCACAAGCGATCCATATAAAAGAAGGCATTAAAGAAAACAAAAGAGAATCTAGATTAGAATCGTAAACAATGTTCTTAGTTTCTTACACATTATGAAAACCGTACTAGTTAATGAGTCAAGAATATTTGAAAACCTCTACACCAACTTGAGACAAGAAGAACAAAACAACGAAGGCATAGTGTCTCATAAAAACTTGGTCAATGCTCTCAGGCTCGTACAATTTGTATAGCACAAGTTGCAGCAGCGGACTGAAGCAAAATCTCCTTACTATTCTGTGCAGACCAGCAGTTAATATTGCAAGCCGCAATTCTGTTTTATTCCACTCCAATTATCGTGGCGAATTGAAATACCTTTTGTGTGCACTCGGCGTAATGTTTAAAAGGAGAATGCAATATTTTAATGAACTTTTTCGTATTTGCTGTGTTTCTTAAAATTGGGTCACAGTTTTCTACTTATTTAATACTTCTGTTAGCCTGTATCGTCCCACTGCTGGGCTACTTCCAGCTCTTTCGATCCAGGTCTAAAGACTTCTACTTATTCTAAGAGTACTGCTTTTATAAATTATAATATTGAATTAATGTTTTGTAATAATTTATAAATGATTAATCATTTGTATTCTGGTTTAAATTCTATACACCCTATTCCTGAAATAAAAATGATATGATTTTTGATTTGATAAATTTCGTGTAGTACCCTTCATGCATGCCAAGCTTAGCGTGGCCTAAGCTTAGCTATTTAATATCATTATGTTTCTAATTAAAAAACAATCCTACTCAAAAGGTATCACGCTCGATGTAGATTGGTGCAACATTTCCATAAAAATATATAAAGGTCAATTCCCGTATTAAAAAAACGTTCACAGTCTAGTCACAACCTCATCTCAGCGAAAATCAATGTCAAAAACTTGTCAAAAATGTAGAGGAATTACAGGTATTTTTGCCAGATTGAGACTGAGACTGATAACTGACTGATTCAGATTGATAAAACTGTGAACGTTCCTAAAATTACGAGAATTGCCTCTCTAGTCTTCTCACCAAACGTCCATTCCTGGCCAAGTTAAAGGCATCATCCAAGATCTGAGCTCGGTTCAGCACGTGGATAACCTCGTGGGTGTTATTGAGCACATTCGCTAAGGCAGCCCAGTTCCCAGTGTCGTAATTCACTCTATAGTAACCTGTGGAAGGAAAAACAAGAGGAATATTTATAATTGACTGTACTCATGATGAGAGGAACAAACGGATTGCTGAGAGGCTCAGATTGTTATACCGGATAATTTTTGAAGTGAAACTTCTTTACGCACGCTTGACTTGGGGAGTATGCTGGCGAACCGCGTGACGTAAGCGTTACGAAAAGTGTGATCGGGCGAGGCGAACGGGAGTTGAGTGGGGGATATAAGCAAGAGACAGCAGTGCGCGCGCACAGTTTCTTTCTCTCTTCCTCTCATAGCCAAATACGTTCCGTAAATCTAAGAAGAAGTTTCACTTCATTCGTGTGGTCATAAGCACACTCGTTTTTTTTTTTTTTACCGGTTCCAAATTTTTACAGGTTGTTCTACCCATGAATATGAACAACTTTCACTACGGGACCAACTCCGAAATCACGAATAAAAATCATCTGCAAGACATTATCACGCTGTTCAAGGATACCGATACGGACGACGTGCCGACGTTTGTGGCGAAGGAGCTGCACAAGCTGCCACCCGTCACGTCGATGTAACAAGCCTTCTGAAAGACATTGTGTTCCGGACGGCCCGCCTCGCGGATGTTCTAGCGAAGTTAGATGCATCCCAAAACACCGTCGCCGATTTGCGCAATGAATTTAGCGAGTTACGCAACAGTGTGGTGGTAACCAGGTCATTAGTCGATGCATCTAACGTCATGGCTGGGAGCTATGGATGCGCGAGTGTAGCTATGTGTAGAGCAGAGTACTCCCCGTGCCTTCCCTACTATCGATGCATCGCACAGCTCGAGGTGCGCAACTTCCTCGCACAGCTACCCCACGGCGGCGCGTTTTACTCGCTCTGCACATAGCTTAGCATTAGGGAAACGGTCGCAAACTTTCGTAGCTTAGCATTCACTCCTCACAGCACAGCTGCATAGCACATCTCGCTCACTTCATCTCGGATTCCGCTGTGAGATTTTTAGAAAATACTCAATCTTTTACTTACCAGTCTGTTGCTTATTGACGATGTACCAGTCAGCGGCCGCTAATCCAGGGATATCGTAAGACCTGGCGGGGAAGGTTGGAGGTACCCAATCGTGAGGGCTGGTGTCTGAGAAGTCAGGGTTGGTGGACAGGACCCAGTTGATGGGAACGTGCCAACGGTCGTTAGAGCGCAGGGTATTGTCTGTGAGGTATCGGACCTGGGGACAAAATAGAGGTTGAGGATTTGTGAAAGATTTTCGCAAATATAGCGTAGGTATGTGATTCCTACT
Source organism: Hydraecia micacea (assembly GCA_914767645.1). Classification (NCBI taxonomy): domain Eukaryota; kingdom Metazoa; phylum Arthropoda; class Insecta; order Lepidoptera; family Noctuidae; genus Hydraecia; species Hydraecia micacea. Next base: position 2,962,139 of record OU611783.1, on the reverse strand, counting down.
TCTGGGCTATTTGCTTTCCAAACATTGCCTAAAAATTGGTTGTAGGCAAAAAGAGTAAATCCAAAATGTATATATATTCAGCCTATAATGCTCCTACTGTTGGGATGCTTCCACTCTTCTAGAGGAAGAGGTTTGTAATCTTCCACGCGGGCCCGGTGCGGGTTGGTAGACGTCACATGTCTTCGAATTTTTGGTTCTGGTACATGCCGGTTTCTTCAAGATGTTTTCCTTCACCGTTTTGAGAGCAGTGGTGATGAAATTATTTACACAAAGTAAAGAGTCTACCTGGGTTCAAACCCTCGACCTAAGTCGGGTCCATTACCATTGGGCCACCACTGCTCTTCCAAGACGACCTCTCAAAATGATCTCTCACTAATCCAAGATAAATTATAATAAACCAAAAAAATAATTGTGATATTTTGAGGATTGAATTCATAAAGCTTGCTCACAAACGAATCAGAAAATAAATAACACCTTTAAAAATGAAATCTTGAAATGAACAAAAAGTACCTATTGCAACGGCACCTAATTCTTTATTCATAAGTAAACCTGGATAAAACAAAGCCTGCATAATCAGCTCGGCACAGACCCACTCTCGGCTCTCCAGAGAACATTGTTACTTATGCTTTATTACGAATAAGTACGAGAACTGCATACTTGGATGTCTGTTCTAGAATAACTTATTTCTTAGCAAAAGGCGTGACTGAAAAAGTAGTTAGTCGTAGGACAATCTTTAGAAAAAGAAAGTATTGAGAAATCTAAGAGGATTGTAAGTACTGTTTTAAATAAACACTCTGTGAAAATTTCAACTGTCTACCTATCACGGTTCATGACATACAGCCCGCTGACAGACAGACGGACGGACGGACAGTGGAGGCTTATCAACAGGGTTCCGTTGGGACCTTTTGGGCACGGCACCCTAAAAATACAGTAACATCCGTTTCTGAAAGGCATCACAAAATCAGAGACTGTACAACTCAGGATAGGTGCTGTGATTGGCTAACTGAAATAACGATAGGCAATAATTCTCAGTTTGAGGTTTGTTCGATTTTCAAAATTATTTGATTTTTTAGAAACTGGATATAAAACTCATAATAAGTATATAATCATATATACTTGTACATATTATTATTTTAAGACAGCTTTTAAATATTGTAAATATTTTGATTTGTAAATAAAATACATAATAAGTCATTTAAATGATAAAAACACACACTGACAAAACACTTACAGGATTATAGAAACAAATTACAGTAGGGCCTTGATAATCCGAACTACCAAAAAAACCACCCCTCTTCGGACTCACGGAGCGTTCAGATTATAGTATGTTGTAAAAAAATGAAAGCATCTTTTAACTAACTATACTAAATACAGAATATATTTATTGAGTTCATAAGATACATATTTAAACCACAAAATACGTTAGGTATAAGTTACTTATTCATAAAGTCATCTATTTGAGTCTGGCGGGTTCTATTTATTGACCAAGAAAAAGCTTTGTCCTTCAAGATCAGCAGTCACGGTAAGAAAGAGAGGGGCAGTCGGCAGTTCGGATTACAGCGACGTTCGGATTAGCCAGAGTACGGATTATCGAGGCTCTACTGTGGATGTCTTCAGAGGCACGATATATCTTCTTTTTAGAAGACAACAACAGCTATGTGAGTTCTATGTACTATAGTGCTACCATTTACCGGGTAATATGTCTTTCATTGACTCGAATGAGCCAATGGCGGCTGATAGTATGACATGCTCACACAAATGTCTCGCTGACGGTGGCGTGTGTGTTGGATCATTTAGCTCCCTTCAAAATGGTTGAGCTGAATGGTGCTGATCTATGCGTCATGTTCGTGAACGGGCGCCGTCAGTTGGGGCTGGTCATCACTTAGCTGCCTCGTCTTGTTTTTAATTATTTTATTTTGGATTGTTGTTTTGTTACTATTTGCTGTACTCTGGACGCTTTTAACGCGTAAGTTTCTTTTTTTTTAATCGTTCTCACATATAATTTTCAAAATAAATGACGTAACTAATATTTTTGTAAAATTATAATTTAAAAGAGTGTCCATGGAGTTTCTTGCCCGTTCTTCTCCATAGGTACCTACGCTTTGGAATGGGCAACTAGCTTCATATTTTCTGACTGACCGACTTCTTGGCAATTCAAAAGTGCCTGTAAATGGTTTAATTGAAATAAATGCTTTGAGTTTGAGTTTATGTCCTTACCTGTTCAACAACAATGGAGTGGCTAGTAGGGGCGCTTCTAGTAACAGTGAGGACTGGGAAACCACCCTGGTTGACCCAGCGTTGCATCACAGTATTCAAGGGGTAGGGGATGCTGTGCTCAGACGCATCCAAAGCCTGCTGGAGGGCAGCGTACAGGTCTAGGGGAGATGCTGCGTCACGGGTGCTGGAAGAAGCATTGATTGTTAATTATATTAGGTAGAATTCCCTCAAGCTGCTGTTGCCGCGAGGTACGATCTTTGCAGGGTTGCTGGTAGCAGCTGGATGAGAGCAACCAAGGAAATAGTACGTATCCAACTATATCCATACTTCCTACTAATATTATAAATGCGAAAGTTTGTGAGGATGTTTGTTACTCTTTCACGCAAAAACTAATGAAGGGATTTTGATGAAACTTTACAGTAATATAGATTATACATCAGAATAACACGTAGGATACTTTTTATCCCGATATTCTCACGGGATCAACATTTACGCGGGTGAAACCACGGGGCTCAGCTAGTAATATTAAAATTGCGAAAGTGTATCTGTCTGTTACCTCTTCACGCTTAAACCGCTGAACCGATTTAGATGAAATTTAGTATAGAGATAGTTTGAGTCCCGGTAAAGGACATAGGATAGCTTTTATCCCGATATTCCCACGGGAAACTTATGCGGGTGAAACCGCGGGGCGCTGCTAGTCTTAACTAATAATAAAGCTGTAGAGTTTGTTTGTCCTAACGCGATAATCTCTGGAACTAGCAGTCCAATTTGAAAAATTTCGGTTTAAAGAAACTTTATTCTCAATAAAGACAATTGACATTTGCATTTAATAAACCAATTCTCGAGGAAGGCTATAGGCTATTTAAAATCACGATACGACTCTTAAGGAGCCGAGCAAAAATAAAACAAGTTATAAAGAACGCTAAGCGAAAAAGAAATAATAGCGTGGGTAGGCGATGCGATACGACGGGTCGGGGGAGCAAAAAATTTCACGCGGACAAAGTCGCAGGCAGAATCTGGTACCTAATTGCGTAACCCACGATCTTTAGCAATGGGTTTCATTTTGACAGTTCAACAAGGTTCATTGCGTTTTTTACGTTGTTGAGCAGACACATTTTCCGAACATAATATGAAGCAATGGATTAGCAATATGCTTCAAAATTATTCAGATTGAGATCGATAGTGTGTTTCGCAATTAGGGTGCTGGTGTGAATTAAAATATATTTTATATATAAATATCGTGCGATCGGAGAGGCTGATGGAGAATTCTACTAATGTTTAAGATCATTACTTTCAAGTGTCAGAGTACTCAATCCATATTAATACTAGCAGCGCCCCGTGGTTTCACCCCCATAAGTTTCCCATGCGAATATCGGGAAAAAACTATCCTATGTCCTTTCCCGGGACTCAAACTATCTCTATACCAAATTTCATCTAAATCGGTTCAGCGGTTTAAGCGTGAAGAGGGAACAGACAGACACACTTTCGCATTTATAATATTAGTATGGATGATTTGTAAACGATTTAACTTACTTGTTTTTAATGTAGATGACCAGCCCTTGACGGAATACTTCAGGAGTGAGGAAGTGTTGCATCATACGGATCACTGAACCAGCTGCAGGACAAAAGATACGAATTATGAATTAGATTGAAAGAGACAGTGGATCAAGTGACTTCTTATTCCAAAGTCGCAAAAGGTCATAGTGTTTTATTTAGTACTAAATTTTCTTTAGCAATCAGTGATAATGATTGTTTACGTCTCTCACGTGCCTGTTTAGGGGTAGTATTAGAAACTAGGAGTTGACTCTGCACCATTGTTGTGAGTACGACCGGAACACCCTGAGGGTGGATGGGTTTTTAAAATTAGAATAAAATATCTTTACATAACATAAATCAGCCTATAATGTTCCCACTGCTGAGACACAGGCCTCCTCTCTGTGAGAGGGAGTGGGCCGTAATCCACCACGCGGGCCCAGTGCGGATTGGTAGATGTCACATGTCTTCGAATTTTTGGTTCTAGGACATGCCGGTTTCCTCATGATGTTTTCCTTCACCGTTTTTGAGAGCAGTGGTCATGAAATAATTTACACAAAGTAAAGCGCCTGTCTGGGTTCGAACCTACGACCTACAACTCGTAAGTGGCGGCCTTTACCCAGTGGTAAAAATATAAAAATGAAAACGTGAGAAAATTTGAACAAATACATACCTCACTGCCTTCAAACAAGTAGTCTCCTCTAATACTATCGAGTTAGGTACCTACATGGCATCTCATTTCTCTGACGTCATGGGTATGTTGACATATCCAATATCAACATGCCAACGAGATTATTTCGACGAGATGATTGCCGCGAGGTACGCAATAACGATCTGCGATCCAAAATGGCGATAAATTATCCAGAGAGCACTGGTGGCCCAGTAGAAACGGGTTAAGAGTTGTAGGTCGTAGGTTCGAACCCTAACAGGCGCATTATTTTGTGTAAATTATTTCATTACCGCTGCTCTCAAAACGATGAAGGAAAACATCGTGAGGAAGCCGGCATGTCCTAGAACCACAAGTTCAAAGATATGTGACATCTACCAACCCCCACTGGGCCCGCGTGGTGGATGGCGACTCCCTCTCACAGAGAGGAGGCCTGTGTCCCAGCAGTGGGAATATTATAGGCTGATTATGTTAATTAAATAATAATATTATAATATTTATGTATTTATATGCGTTTTATGACCTGTAATAATGTCAATGCTTTTTTTAATCATTACAGTTTCACAGTATCCGGACCAGTACTTACTGCTTACCAGATTTAAAATTGCAATAGATTTTCTTTGTTATAATGAAGTAATAAGAAAATTCCCCAGAAATATCGGAAGGCCAATAAAATTCTCGTAACTTAAAACGTTCAAAATCTAGTTACAATCTCATCTCGGCGACAAAAAAAACTTGTCAAAATGTAGGGAAATTAGATGTATCTTTGACAGATTGAGACTGAGATCAGACTGCGAACGTTCTTAAAATTACGAGAATTGCCCCACTGTAAGTGGTGTAACAGGCCAGGCCATATTCTTGAAATTATGAACGAAAAAATTTACATCATCCAAGTGACTTTTGTATTTCACGGAAACGCGTCTGAATTCCTTTTTTTTTTTTTTTTTTTTTGTGGATGGGAAATCATCTAATGACTCCTCCCGCTCTGGGTGGAGCGGAAGGGAGTGTCAGACTCTTACTGACTAAAACCCACCCGTGTTCCTTCCTTAGCCCTTTATGTTCCGGGGCAGCGGTAACCCTTTCGGACGATCCCGCTACCCCGGCAGGCTTCGGCCTTTCATATTTTTTTCTATTTTTTTCTCTTAAATGCAATATTAGGGATTAATGTCACGCAAGTCGACTGCGCTATTTATCTATCTACGAGTAAATCGAAGTATTAACTCCATTCAAAACAGCACCCTAATTGCGTAACACATTATCAATCGGAATCTGAATCATTTTGAAGTAAATTGCTAATCCATTGCTTCATAAGTTCGAAAAATGTGTCTGCTCAGTAACGTAAATAACGTAATGAATGTTGTTGAACTGTCAAAATGAAAGCCATTGCTACTGATAGTGTGTTACGCAATTGCCCCGCAGCTGGTTACTGTTACAAGGATCGTAATCTTTGACCCAATTCTTTGCTTGATTCATTGAACTATTATGTTAAATTGCTAGTATATGATGCGCATACCCTACCCTAAAGCTAGGTGAGCTGGGTCTTTGAGCCTATATATGCATAAAAACTACAGATACAAATATATAAATTTAACATAAGTGACACAATGGGCGGTCTTATCGATAAAAACGTTGTCTTAAAGAGAAAGAAATTATGATATTAATATTTAATTTTGAAGTGAAAACTTCTATAGGCGCGTTGGGCATTTTTTGAGATGGGGAAAAACCATTGAATTCGAGCCACTGTTACCGTAACGACACTGCATCGGATGTGTGCGGCTGTCCTCGGGATGTACTCGGTTTTAATGTATATCCGATGTCAGTGAGTGATGGCAAAGTATTACGTTTGTGTTTTGTTTTTCCATATAATTATCAGGGTCAGGTTCTACCGGGATCTACGAGCTGAACGAGAAAATGGATGACAAATAAATCTTGTTCAATCTATTTCACACAAGTCTGAACTCCAGGCGAACATGAGCCGAGCTTTCTTGGACTATGATTGGCTAGGTGATGAGTCCGTAGTAAACCCTATGACGTCACAGTCATGTGTTCTAGTTTCTCTACGACATATTTTCTCTGACATTCTCCTATGATAACAATATCAACAATACTCGATACTAGATCAAATACCACGTAACCGGCTGTGACAAAAGTCGTTTCACATGTCAGCCGGTGAGATGCCTGTTTGCTGATAGAGGTGATAAGAGCAACACAACAGTTTCTCAATTCTGATAACAAGAGAGAACGTTTTGCGAAAATACATCACGTTGGGGCCACGCAGTGAGCGATGTGCGGCTGGGACGCTTTAGAAATAATTTTATTTTATTTTGTAAGAGGTAACAAACAGTAGTATAATAAACTTAACAAATCTATTTTCCACAGACTGATTACAACTTAGATATTTACAAACTGGTGGCAAACGCAATTGTTGTCAGGGCCAAATTAATTATAATAATATGTACAGACGCCAGCACATCAACCTACCCGAAACTGTCACATTTCCCCAATCAATTTTGAACCTTATGCTTTAGCAATAAAGTTGAAAATTTATCAAAGAAATTTGACAGATTGTAGTAGGTTGATGTGCTGGCGTCTGTACAAAAGGCTTGAACAAACGAATTGCTTGTAAAATAAAAACAACTCAACACTTGATACGCTGGAAATGTCAAGTAAAGGAGATTTTATATTTGCAGTGTGAGATGTCGGATGAAAAATCGAAATGCTGAAAACGTATTTGTCGGCTAATTGCCAAGCACTTTATGCGAGACATTTGAGCAGTCAAATTGCGACTATTTTATATTTAGGTCTATAATAAAGCATAATCTATCTATTTAACGATGTCATAACCAAAAGCTGTAACGTCATTGAATGATTTTTCGACGCTTGGACAAGGGCATGACTCGTTGTCGTAAACGCCCGTTTCGTGGTCCAAGCGATTCCAATAAGTTTCGAAACAAAATTCTTTGTCACTCGAGATTTGACACATGATTTATCTCGTACGTAGAAAAAACAGGAAAAGGAAAACCCCTTTCTAGAGTGCAATGAAACAAAAAATAAAGTAAGCACTTTGTTGATAATAAAAATATGTAAAATATTATGAACATAATAATCCACTTAATTTCAGTATCGTGTATGTTTAGAACGCCCAGTCATATGTCCGTGACGTCATTACCTATACTTATAATAAATCTGTAGAAGTGAAAATTCTGTACAGACGCCAGCACATCAAGCTACTACAATCTGTCAAATTTCTTTAATAGATTTACAACTTCATCGCTAAAGCATAAGGTTCAAGGTTGATTGGGAAAATTTTACCGTCTCTGGTAGTTGATGTGCTGGCGTCTGTAAATTGAAAATATCAAAAACATAAATGGCAGGGGGTGTTACTAGACCGACACCGATCTCAAAAATGTGATTAAAAAAATTTTTGTCTGTTTGTTCGGGCATCACGCAAAAACTACCGGTTCGATTACGATGAAACTTGGTATAATTATTTTTTAATATCTTGGGTACCACACTGGGTACTTTTTATCCCGGAAAAGTATATACAATAAAAAACAAACTTAATTTTTCGGTTCGATTCCTAGACCCGATTACTGTACAAACCGCTAATAATAAGTTTGTCGTAAATTACGTCACCCGCAGTGAAATTCACTAAGGGGCGCTGCACACGGCTAAGATATTATAATATTTTATCTTAAGATACAATATCGCTCGCCATACAATTCAATGGACTATCACACACGACGAAGATAATAAATAATATTTCATATTTTCGATGAATTTGTATTTTGTATGGCGAGCTGCTTATACCTACTTGAAACTTGGCACGAATACTTATCTAAGTAAATTATGAAGTTTGACATTTTTTGTTTTTCTAAACTACCCCCTAAAGGGGGATTGGGGGATGTCAAAATTTGTATGGACGAACTCGAAACTCAGTATTTATATTTAAGACCAAAAATAAAGAATAACGTGTTTCAGGGTTTTTGGAAAATCTACCCCTAACGGGGTAAAATGGGGTAGTTAATTTTACGAGGGAGGATTTTACTGCGTGTTGATTAACTCGAAAATTGGTATATAAATAAATCTTCGAGTCAAATAATGAACACACCCCAAACGATTTTTCAAAAAAAAAAAGAAAGCAGGGAAACAGTTTATTTGAAAAATCTGATTGATTCCTTTGATCTATAAACTTAAAAATTGGCCCGAATACTTTTTTATCTAAATAAATGATAAAGATCATAAACATACATTTTCAAAATTTTTAGAGGAAAGTACGAAATACACGCAAACGAAATCGCGGGCAAAGTGCTATTAATATATAAAATTCGAAGTCCTGACTGACAGATATATCAACGCACAGCCTAATCCGCTAGTCCTAGAGACATAAAAATTGGAGGGTGTGTTCTTTGTGAAGAGTCGGTATCCACTAAGAAAGGGTTTTTCGAAATTCCACCCCTAAGAGGGTGGATGAAAATTTCATTTTTTTAGTAACCCTGATAGTTCTTTTTTTATGATGTTTTACTTTGCGCACTTTGCGAAGTGATTGAAAAAAAAACAAAAATTGGTCACAACTTTTGAACCGTAAAAAATTCACCGACATTCCCAGAGTTAAAAAGTTTGGAAATGACCTTGCCCACGCCCCTATTCGATTTGATCCATACTTCCAGGGACACCCTGTATATTTTTGCAGTTCCCATTTTTGACAAAGATATTATTTAAGTAAGGGCCTGTTTTACAGTCTGAAGATAGGCAGATATAGGCACTGTCTGCCAGCCGAATAAAGAAATAAAACAGAATTTGTATAACATTGTCTAATTAACCGGATGGATGAATAGCCGGAGCTCATTTGAAAACCGACCTTAGCCCTTCAAACGACTGATTCACTTGGCCAATTCAGGCAGAGTAACCCTTTTAAAAATGTAAACGGCTGATCCCCGATAGCTAAACGCTGTTTTAAATAAATATTGTTATTACAACTACAATTAGACGGTCGTTCAGCTTACCTACTTATTAAATAAAGGCTCCCGCAAACAGGCGCGATCTGACTCCATTAGAACAATTTCTATGAAGTTTTCATCGAAATTGTTCTACCAGAATCGCGTCGCGCCTGTCTGTGGAAGGTTTAATTTCTTGCAAATAAAACTTACTCTCTCTATTTACTCTGAAAGATTTCTGGGGCAGCAGCAGTTAAAAAATTGAATGATATAACTTACATTTCTGATATGCCACCGCGTTGAAAGTACCGAGGATCTCCGAAGGCGTGTAGACTGCATGGGTCATAGCGTTCACACTAAGGACTGCATCGGATTGGAACACGTTCTGAAGAGCCAGCACGAACTGGTCCATCATACGCCATTCTGGGAGCACCTGGAATTTAGAACAATATGTCAGAATACATGAAGGGGCCGTGGCTAAATAATAACAGCCGTAGAGGTCAATCGATCAGGTTAAGGTACGCTTTCCGCGGTTGGTCTGTGGATGGATGAACATCTTTACATACCGAGACCCCTACGTGCCTCGGAAAGTACGTTAGGCTGTTGGTCCCGGCTGTCATTCTTGGATCTTTGACAGTCGTTATGAGCAGTCAGAAGCCCGAAAGTCTGACAACCAGTCTTACCAAGGGGTATCGTATTTCCCAGTAACTGGGTTGTGGAGGTTAGATAGGCAATCGCTCCATGCAAAATACTGGTATTCAGCTGCATCCGGTTAGACTGGAAGCCGACCCCAACATAGTTAGACAAAGGCTAGGTAGATGATGATGTCAGAATACATGAACATGAGATTTTTAATGAAAGGATAACGAAGAATAGCCATTTCAGCCATAAAACCTAAGCTTGGATTGCAGATTAGCAACAAAACTATACTTGGGCTTGCTCTTAAAATGTATCTAATTATATTATTAAGATTGTTATATAACCTATTTTGTGTCCAACTACTGGGCAAACTCTGGCAACTCCAAGCCTCGAATAGGGATGACGGCAAACTTTTTTTTCTTCGTCTATCAGGTAGATTATTAAAAAGTATTGGGCATGTATTTTTTCTTTTTTCATATAATCAAAACATTACAGAGATATATTGATTTGAAATGTTGCATGACGTCACGTGTTGGTACAATTTTTACCTACAAGTGACGTCACGAGCCCCCACTCCCAAACTTTTACACGCTTTATCTTTGTAATTTTTTGGTTGATTGACACAAGAAAAAATAATGTGTCCATTGTTTTTTTGATAATCTGACTGACGGACTAAATGGAATTTCGTTTACTTTACCCCGTCTTCATCCCTATTAAGAAAAAACGAAATATTACAAATTACTTGAAAGTTTTGAATCCTACCCAATTTGAAGAAATGCGTAGGTATTGTCCAGGAATTACAAAACGTTAACATTTAAACCAGTCGCTCCAAACATACTCAATTGGGGGAAAAAAAAAACAAATTACCAAATCAGTAGCGAAATTCTCGAAGAAGTTAGCGAAACCCTCGTTCAACCAGGTGTAAGTCCAGGAGAGAGGTCCCACTTCGTTACCGAACCACTGGTGAACGTTCTCGTGGCAGATGATTCTGCCAACATTCTGCTTGGTCGATGTTGTGGTCACTCCTTCTGTGACCAGGAGAGCCACTTCTCTGGAAGGTAAAAGAAGGTCATTTATTACAATGTGATTCGTGGCAAAACTAATGGGGTGTTATAAAACAGGCTCCAGGAATGGCCCAGCTGCCATCGGTGACTGGTAAGTAGAGGAAGATAAAATAAACGAAGGACGGACCCATAATATATTGGTTTAAGGGCAGGAGAATGATGATGATATTATGAAAGAAAAAACTATTTAACAAAAAAAACAACCGACTTAAAAAAAACACTACAAAGTGATAAATAACTTTAATTTCGGAAGTCGGTTTCGTTGGTTCCGCATTTTCGTTTTTTTTTTAAACTGACTTCAGAAATTAAAGTTATGTATCACTTTGTAGTGTGTTTTTTATTCGGTTGATTTTTTTGTAAAAAAAAAAATATTTTTCACTTTTAGTTGTACCTACCCCACACAAATTCAATTAACACTAGTGCATTGAACAATTGAAGACCGACTAGAAGAATCATCAAAATTCGCATAGAAATGCCGGAGATGCAGTACATTTATGCATATAACTTCATACATAAGAATAATTACCTAATGTGTTATATACTAAAACTTTCCTGAAAGTATATGGATTACATTAACGATAGAATTATCAAAATTACTTCAATAGTTTTTGAGAAAATCGCGGACATACAAACATACATACGTACAGGTCGAAAACAGAACCTCCTTTTTTGAAGTCGTTTAAAAAAGGCAAATAGCCACTTTTGATCTACCCGTCTGTGAATTCAAAGACGATTATGAGATGTCAATGATATTTACGTTTTTATTCACATAATGTTTCGGAATCAAGTCAATAGTTTTGAAACCTAAACATAGTTGATTATGCGACATTGTCACTATAAACTTTTCTTATGCGACTTTTAATGGCTTTCCAAGTTTCCTTAAAAGCAGGACTATTATTACAATGTTCAACCTATCTATCACCTCTAGCTTATTTCTATCTTTTATAGCTTATATTTCAATCTCATTATAATACTACTTTGGCAACAATGCACCGTCATAATTCAATACAATTCACATCTGCCTTGCAGATTCGTTCTATGAGAGGCTTATGGAACAATTAACTGATCATTACTCTGTATTTATGGAATAAGTAACTTTATTGCCTGTTTATTACTTGTTCCGTTGCAAGTTGGTGAGTACTACAGAGGTATTAGAATCGTTTTAAATGTCAACACTTTGAGACTGACGGGAAGATGTTATAACAATGAATATAGAGGGACGTCAATCCTAAAAGTCAAATATTGAAGAACAAAACAGCCCTTTAATCACGTAGTTGACCACTTGACTATTGATAATCTAATAAATTGTTATAAAATGTTTGAACATAGATCAAAAAACCGGCCTTTTATTACTTATCATTGGGTCAATATAAGATATAGGAGCAGTGGAGGCCTAGTGGAAACGGCCGCGACTTACGAGTTGTAGGTCGTAAGTTCGGACCCAGACAGGCGCTTTACTTTGTGTAAATTATTTCTTCACCACTGCTCTCAAAACGGTGAAGGAAATCATCCTGAGGAAACTGGCATGTCCTAGAACGAAAAATTCCAAGACATGTGATACGAGTATATACCAACCCGCACTAGGCCCGCGTGGTGGCTTACGGCCCACTCTCTCTCACAGAGAGGAGGCCTGTGTCCCAGCAGTGGGAACATTATATGCTGATTATGCTATTATCAGTCTTAGGTATTTAGGATTAGTAATATATTATGTGGTTACCACATGAAGAACTAGTTTCATCCCACTATATATAATAGGCCTTTCTACCAGTTTTAGCCTGTTTTTTTATATTTTCATGCAAGCTATATAACTATCTTTATCAATACACTTATCTCAATATATAGAGATAAAAATAATATACATAAAATGAAGGCCTTGAATTTTCGTTCTGATAAACGTCGTTTTTCAACTCTATGCTACGAGACTTGTAACAACAGACACATTTTATGACGTTTTATGATGACTATTGACATTCGATAAGGAGCTATAAATTGTAGTATTTATGGCTTATAATAAAATATTTCTCTTCTGCTTCCTAAGTACATTAACACTTATTTTATTGCCGTTTTTACGGAACTCATGTATCAGTCAAACGAATATAAACTGTAATGTCTTAAGGTTATAGTTCAAAATTGGTTGTTTGAATAATTTGATATGATTAATTTCGTATAACGTTATGAAAATATAAAAACAATAAATAATGAATAACAGTATTTAATATCCTGGCCCTGAGAGCTCTTGTTGTAGAAGGCTTGCAGAAATTATTAGCAATATGAAATTAACTAAGCTGTTTTAGGCGCGTTTTGGCGCCGTTTATACGAATAAAACTCAATCCAGGTGGCCTACCATGATCAAATTAAAAACGATTCAAAAACAAGACATTTTAGTTTAGGTTCCTAAACTGCATCGCTTGAGCTGCTCTATGGACGTCATGGTACCAAACAAGTATGAGTGAAACAAAAACTTGCGACTCAGCTTGGGACAATCGCTGTCAGCAGATGGCACGGCCTAAACTGAATCGTTAAACTGACGTCATGGTACGAATTAGAAGGACAGTTCAGTTTAGGTCCTAAAATGGATCGCGTTAAGAGCTTGTGGTAGGCCTCCTGTTCTTGCAGATGTATATTAATTATCTCACAGCACAGTATCCAAGTGAGGAAGGAATACACGTTTACTTAATAGGTACTAGGCAATAACAATTGTGTCAATCAGTCCTATGGAGAGGAATATCTGGTTTTTATCTTTAGGTTCAATTTCAGACCAACTAGGTAGCGAATTCCTGGTGTCATAGACAATACCTCTCGATAACCCAGTGTTGTCTATATAATACGTAGTCGTGGGAACCATAGACAATTAGTATGGTTCGCCACACTGTTTTCGAAGACTTCTTTAGGGGATAAGGGCGACATCTAAAAGAATAATGATTTTACTATTTTTCTAATGACACCATTAACAGCCCGAAATTCAGTGTTGTGAGTTGTATACTTTTTAGCCCGTGAAACGATGTCCTACTAGAAGCCGTTTGCATGTTAAACGCTAAACGATTTTTCGGATTATATTTTATTGTCGTTTCGAGTATATTTTTCCTATGAACAATCCCTGCTTCATGTCATACGATATTTGACGGGTTAAAAGCTTTTATTTTTTTCATAAAAAAATAAGTCTTGCAACACACTGAGAAACATGTATGCATGCATATTGAGTAGGCGTTTGTTATCCAGTTGATAAAAAGTTAAAGTGGACCCATTGGTCTAGTATTCGCAAGTCCGACTGCTAAGCAAGGGTCCAGAGTTTATTCCCAGGCCGACCCAAGTGATATTGAAATTTTTCATCAAGAATTGCATCATCAAATAAAAAGTACCCATTTAATGGCAACAGACCCCTTAATGCATAGGACTAAAAACTTGTCTGGTGAAATGTGGATTCCACCTCTAACTACTTCTGTCTTGTGTTCTCATAGTAAAAAACGTAGACGTCACCTAAATTCAGTGACAGACAAAGCACAGTCTAAATCTTTAGGACCAGAAGCATGAAATTTTTCACAAGAGTTCCGATGTGGGCCCTAAGAAAGAATTTTTTAAAAATTAATCCCGTATAATAACGATAAATTGTTCCACCGAACCGCACGTTAAAAAATTTGTTTCAGTGCGGTTAGTGGAAGTGCTCAGGTGCTCGTCCAAGTGCGGTTCAAATCAGTGCTCTGACTGGAATACCTCGTTTGTATGGAAGTTCGTCCTTTTTATAGATGGAAAGTCCCATCAGGCACACTTTTACAGATATTAAAACCACATACCTGTAAATAACCAATCCCCAGTTCTCCATAGCACCAGCAGCGAAATCAGGAACCGCAGCCTTATCCAGCTTCGGGAACTCGTATTCAAACTCAGTGTATTTCTCCAATTCTGCCATATTCTTTTGTCCAAATTCCAGGGCAAACCATGCCGTGTCCTGGGTGCCAGGTCTGGAGTATACCTTGAAGGGTACGCGATACAGGTCCTTGTAATCAGACTCCATTTGGTTGTCGATGTGTGCCAAGTTCGATACGAGATACGCTAGAAGATATGAGGACATCACTAAGGTGTCTTGAAATTCATGCTTGGTATACCCGGGTACTTCTGGTCTATAAAAATAAGAGAATTGTTAAAAGTCTGCCTCGTTGGTTCAGTTGCAAAAGCGCTGCTGCTGACCACGAGGTTCTAGGTTCAATTCCCTGGTTGGGCAAAGAATTCCTCAGTAACAGTAAAGTTCGGAGTCAGGATTTGTGCCTTGAAGGTGACGATGGAGTTAACATAGCTGGTGAAATGTAGGTGTACAGTCAACAAAAGAGATCAGTATGCAGGATCGTAGGATATAGTTGAAGTTTAGTAAGAAACCGATGCATGTTCTCGAATAAAATTTAATTTTATTAGTAGAAAACAAACAGCTCATTCATCAAATTACTGTCGACAACATCCATCGGCTTCTTACCAATTTTTTTTTTGTTTTTTTTTTTTAACACATTTCTACCTTTTCTTACAAATTTGGTTGTAGTTTCAAAAACCATTCCTTTTTCATTTTGATTTCTAATTACTGCTGAATACTAGAGCTATCGTGTACAATTATGGTTTTTTATGTAAATTTAGAGCTTTTGAAGAAAAAGTTAGTTCTTCTCTATTTTAACCCTATTTTTTAACATAAACATGCAAATTCAAGAGCGAATTTTTGTAAAAATAAATGTACTACTAAAATGTTTAAAATTGTAATATTTTATAGTAAATTATCTGGTGTAACTAAAACTATAGACTATAGAGAAAATCTTACTTGAGCAAATCTGTCCTTTTAGGCATGTTACTCTCAACCACGGTGTATGCTGGTGGGGAGTATATGGTGGTCCTGAAGATGGCCTTGAGTGAGGGTTCGTCATAGCAGGGGAACGCTCGGCGAGCGAAGGTAGGCTGCAGTTGCGATGTTATGAGTTTGCTGAAAAGTGATAGATTGGTGAGAAGCTTCTAGAAATATTTTCGTTTCGTCTTTAAGATAAGATGATAATAGTAGCTTGTAGATTAATTACAATTATATTAAACGAGCCTTACACCCGGTTTCCGAATTGAGAACTTGGAAGATGGGAACTCGTCAAACATACGTATAGCATTGTTTAAGGTTCTTGAAAGCAAAAATCAAAATTTCTTTGCAAATCCATACTAATATTATAAATTCGAAAGTAACTCTGTCTGTCTGTCTGTCTATATGTTACCTTTTCACGCCTAAAGCACTGAACGGATTTCGATAAAATTTGGCAGAGAGATAGATTGCATCCCGGGGAAGGACATAGGATAGTTTTTATCCCGATATTCCCACGGGATCGACACTTATGCGGGTGAAACCGCGGGGCGCAGCTAGTACGTCTACATTAAATAAGACACCATAAGTGAAGATAAAAATCAGAAACCGGGTGTTCTACAGAAGTCCAAAATTTCAGTAGTTCTAGTAAGACCTCAAGAAGTCTTTTTCAGTCACATCTGTCAATATGTATTGGGATGGTAGCAGAAGATTCATAGAATTGACACATTATACTGCCTAAGAAAAAAGGTCCCATGTGCAATGTTCAAAAACTGTTGTGAACTTAATTCTAGTATAATATGAAATGTCTGCTAAGCTCAGTATTATTTGCAGAAACAGAGACTTTGCAGAAATGTGAATGCATTATGTATGAGAGGTCGCCTGACACGAACTTTTATTATATTTTCCTAGCGTTGACTTATTTTTGAGAATTTCGAAAACTTTTGCTACCGTTGGCGGAGCAAGTTAATTTTGGTCAACGTTTCTGAACACTAGGATTTGACTTGCCTACCTATAACGTGGAGCTATAGGGTGTTTTAATAGCTGGATGCCAAGCCTTAAGGGGGTGATAGTTGACACCATTTTGACCATTTTGTGCCACACATGTCTTACACGGAAGTTTTATTTTTGAATTGCAAACTTTTTAAAACGTTCAAAATCTAGTCGCAGTCTCATCTCAGCGATAAACAAATGTCAAAAACTTGTCAAAATGTAGGGAAATTAGAGGTATCTTTTGACAGATTGAGACTCGAGATCAGACTGTGAACGTTCTTAAAATTACGAGAATTGCCCCTCTGCTCCAAAACGATATCTACGGCATGGAATTTAAGTCTGGACTTTGTATAAATAAGTACACACGACTTAACATATATCTGTGATCAAGTAATTTTAATTATAATATTCATGGCTACCAATCTAAATACTAAAATAACTCCATACAAAATACTTACTGTGTTGTGTCATCACTCGCGTACGTTGACACGTAGATACCGAACATATTCTCAGCGTACTGTCCAACATAATGCTTGATTCGAATAGTGTGCGGTTGCAGTATGGTCATCGTTTGGGTCAAGGTAATCCTGAACAAATGAGTATCGTCAGTGGCCAATGTATGGCTTTCGTAGACATTGACTGACGGTACTCGGTCGCTGAAGATTTCTATGTCTTCGGCATTTATTTGCATTTCCATAGCATGGAGGATTATTTGGTTGGTGGTGACTAGTGGCAAGATCCTAATGTCAACGGCTCCAGTGAAGTATTCTTCATTGTCTGGATTAAGGGTGAGTCTGACGTCATAGAATGTTGGGATTGTATCTCTGGGGAGTACGTATGCCGCTGCCCGTTCTTGCTCAGTCGGTGCGATCAGAAGTTCGGTTGAGGGCTCAGATAAGGGCACGGCGAATGCCGCCCCGATGACTGTTAGTAGTGCCAGCAAATACATTTCTGGAAAAGAAGTCATAATTATTAAAAAAATAATAATAATAATAAATTTTATTTCATAAAAAGTGAGATTATAGCACAAGAGGAATACATTAAAATAGATAATTATTACGTGACCAAGCACAAAGGAATGCTAGATAAACTTTCATCAAATATCCTTTGGCATTCTAAATGAGTATTGGATGTGATTCAAATGCAGAGTTTGGTATTAATGCCTAATTAGTGCCTTGAAACGATACACTATAACCTCTTTTGAAATATGAAAGGATTACTTAAACGAAACCATGCAGTTTTTATTATATTGACAAATATATAGTGTTAGTTCGTCATCATGTACAGCCTGACTTCATAGGCCTCTCTGTAGCATAATCAGCCTTTAACGTTCCCACTGCTGGGACACAGGCCTCCTCTATGTGAGGGGGAATGGGCAGTAATTCACCACGCAGGCTCAGTGCGAAATGGTGGATGTCACATGTCTTCAAATTTTTGGCTTGAGCATGCCGGTTTCCTCACGATGTTTTCCTTCACCGTTTTTAAGGGCAGTGGAGATGAATAAATTACTCAAAGTAAAGCGACTGCCTAGGTTCGAACCCATGAACTACAACTCGTAAGTCGGGGGCCGTTACTCGTTGGTTGTACCAATCCCCATGCTCCAGAGCCAGTGTTAATAAAAAATTTAAAAAAATATTTTTTTCTTGCAGAATGGGCACGCTCTTGACCTCGATCACGCCTGATGGAAAGCGATGGATGAGTTAAAAATAAACAATTAGCCTTTTTCTCATCAACATTTAAATCGGTTGATCAAATATTTCAATTCAGTATAAGTTTTATATGTAAGATTTCCTTAGGAAATTTAACATAAACCAACTGTTTAAATACCTAACCGACGCGACTGTGGTTTGATTTTTGGTGAACTCATTATTTAAAAACGATGATTAAAGTTAAGTGACAGTTGTTACGGGTAGTCAGAAGCCCGAAAGTCTGACAACCAGTCTTACTAAGGGTTATCGTATTACCCAGTAACTGGGTTGTGGAGGTCAGATAGGCAGTCGCTCCATGTAAAATACTGGTATTCAGCTGCATCCGGTAAGACTGGAAGCCGACCCCAACATAGTTGGGAAAAGGCTAGGCAGATGATGATTAAAGTTAAGTGACGTTTAAATGTCAAAAATGTATGATTAAACAGTACTTAACTTTAAGGAGTGTTTATGAATAATGGGGTAAGTTGGCAAGTCATAAGAATCAGTTTAAGCAGGTATAACTTTATTATTAATTTACATATTTCAGTAACGTTTTGTTAATAACTAATTGGCAATGATAAACAAAAACTGTGTTATCGACACGTTTTTTTTATCACTTTAAATATTTAGGTAAAATTAGATAGCATGATTATAGCGCAATAAAAATTAGCGCGCGACTAATAAGTACCTACTACACATTCATAACATCACGCTTTTATTAATCAAAGGGTTTAGCAGAGATGTACAGACACCAGCACATCAAGCTACCCGAAACTGTGAAATTTTCCCAATCAACCTTGAACCTTATACTGTAGCGATAAAGTTGAAAATCTATTAAAGAAATTTGACAGATTGTAGAAGCTTGATGTGCTGGCGTCTGTACGTACTAATGTTTCTTAAAGAATAATCATTATTTTTATTATAGGTACAAGCCGCAGAGTTATTTAAATAATAATTATTCATTTACCTAAGTATGTATAAAAGGGTAACTTTGAAAAGAAGTCTATTCAGTATTTCGGCACCTGTTTCTCTATTTTATCTTACCATCATCTGCCTAGCCTTTTCCCAACTATGTTGGGGTCGGCTTCCAGTCTAACCGGATGCAGCTGAGTACCAGTATTTTACACGGAGCAACTGCCTATCTGACCTCCACAACCCAGATACTGGGGAATACGAAACCCCTTGGTAAGACTGGGCGTCAGACTTTCGGGCTTCTGACGACCCGTAACGACTGCCAAAGATCCACGAATGACTGCCGGGACCAAAAGCTTAACATGCTTTCCGAGGCACTGAGGGGTCTTGGTATGTAAAGATGGTCACCCATCCACGGACCAACCTCGGCAATCGATCGACCCGTGCGGCTGTTATTTCTTAGCCACAAGTCTCCTTCTTAAAAGAAATATTTTCAATCGATATAAAGTGTATCAATCTAACTTCTTACGTACTTTTGTCAGAGATTATTATGATATACGGATAGAGGCGCATACCTACATTGATAACGAATATTTATCTATACTATTGATAAGATTGTTAAACAATCCACTTGACATGGCGAAAGACGGAGTTACCCAATCGTTTGAAGAATTTAGTCTAAATGTATTGAAGCTATTCTGATAGGTATTATAATGTTGAGGAGTAACATGGTCTTACTCATGTGTAGTCGTTGGGGACTTAACTTGTTTCAAGCTTAATTGGCGCTCTTCAAAGTCAAAGTCAAAGTCAAATCATTTATGTCAATTAGGCACACTAAAGGCACTTTTGAACGTCAAAAATTATCATTCTTGGTCATGATGTCAATCACACAGTCATTGGCAACAGATATTCGGTTATGATTCCTTTACGATGGTATTAATGTTAGCTCCTTTATTTCTTTTAAATATTTATAAATTAAATTTTAAATATTTTTTATAAAAAGTAACATTAATAAAAAACATTTTAAAAAATAGTAGCCCTACTGGGTCCAAGCTACCGGCGCGGCGGTCAGGGCTCCAGAGAGAGGAACCTCCTAATAATGCGAGCCGTGTTAAGAAGTACCGCTTTCTGAATCAATCCAGCTGCCCAACGAGAGCCTCCTCAGGTGTTGGTCGAGTCACTTAGCTATTAAGCCATTGGCTGTCATGACTATCAGCACAATGATCGGCGGGTCCACATCCCTTATGTCGACAACCTCGCGAGTCAAGTCAAGATATAGAATAGAATATTCTTTATTATGTACACCATATATATTACAGACATCATCATCTGCATCTGCCTAGCCTTTCCCAAATATTTTGGAGTCGGCTTCCAGTCTAACCGGATGCAGCTGAATACCAGTATTTTACATAGAGCGACTGCCTATCTGACCTCCACAACCCAGTTACTGGGTAATACGATACCCCTTGGTAAGATTGGTTGTCAGACTTTCGGGCTTCCGACTACGAGATTCAAATCTAACACAGTAAATCAATAAGTGATGTTAGTCTTCCACGACTCTACACTCCAAGACGACGAGTTATTCTAAAGTAAATAGTTTTCAATGAATATAATGTGTTTAACTCGTGGCTCGCATCCTCTTGTTGCATGCTGTTTTATCAATCCAATAACATCTTGTTATCAAATTGTGATAAAAACTCAAAAACTGAATGAACGCGTTCTTGCTTGTACAGACGCCAGCACATCAAGCTACCCCAATCTGTCAAATTTCTTTGATAGATTTTCAACTTTACCACAAAGGAATAAGGTTCATATTCAGTTGGGAAATTTTGACAGATTGGGGTAGCTTGATGTGCTGGCCTCTGTACTTAGTAGGTAGCCAAGTCCATCAAAACTAACCAACATATTGACTTTTTTCATTTATTTTCTGTCACCTTTGTATTTGCTGTATTTGTATATCCACCCACTGTTGTTGAGAGTGTTATTTCTGCACTGTTATTGAAAAAAATATTTTTTTCTTTTGATGTTATAATTTAGTTTTTTTTGCATGCTGTGTCTATCGCATCATATTGTACACTATGCTTGTATATTGCTTGTACTATTGGGTTTAACAGTGTAACAATTGTAGATAGGCCAATAAATAAATAAATAAATAAATAATTTCTGAAAACCTCTAAGGGTGTATTCACATAGAAAGCTGGTAAACGGCGCTAATATGCCAGCGTTTATCAGCGCTGACAAGCGCTGTTTTTCATACTTCTTGCCAAATCAGCGCGAATCGTCGTTGCCGATAAGCGCTGACAAATTCCTGTCTGAATTACCCTGCGCCGGTGCTTACCGGTTCGCGCCAATTTTCCCAGTGTATCAGTTTTCTACGTAAATACTCTCTAAGTAAATATATGACAATAGTAAAGTTTCTAAGTTTCCTGTATAAAGTTTTTATATTTATGTCTGTAATTTATATGGTGTACAGACGCCAGCACATCAAGCTACTACAATGTGTCAAATTGCTTTAATAGATTTTCAACTTTATCGCTAAAGCATAAGGTTCAAAGTTGATTGGGAAAATTTGACAGTTTCGGGTAGATTGATGTGCTGCCGTATGTACATAATAAAAAGTATTGTATTCTATGATAAGTAATGCCATCTATTGATGTTAGAGTGAAACATCGTGAGGAAAAAATATTAGATCCAAAAATTTGAAGACATGTGACATCTACCAACCCGCACTGGGTCCACGTGGTGGATTACGGCCCACTTCCTCTCACCGAGAGGAGGCATTGTGCCCCAGCAATGAGAATATTATAGGCTGAATATGATTATGCTTTAGAGGTTCAAACCTCTTAATCCGCCATAGAAATAAACTCGTAAAACGGGATCTATCCACATATATTCATTATCTATATCCCCTTTAATAGTTATCATAATACCAGATCGATAAGCAAAAGAAATATAAGTCAATCTTCTTATATCTCTAACCTATTTATTATGAAAAAACAGGCTCACCTATGTATTTACACGAACACCACTAAACTGAAACTAAATAAATGACCCACAATATCTATGGAACGTAAAACAATCATTATCGTTACAATTGATTAAAAAAAATTAATCTTTTTTGAATTTGATACTTATTGTGTACCGTGGTTATGCTTCTTCGATTTTTTACAAGTAATTGTAAAATACTTACAAATTATTAGGTACGAGTTGTAGGTCGTAGGTTTGAACCCAGACAGGCGCTTTACTTTGTGTCAAATATTTCATCACCACTGCTCTCAAAACGGTGAAGGAAAACATCGTGAAGAATTGGCCGGCATGTCCTAGAACCAAAAATTAATTTGGTGGATTACGGCCAACAGATAGGAGGCATGTGTCCCAGCAGTGGGAACGTTATTGGCTGATTATTACACGGTATATACTCGTAACATAGTAGTTGATTGGTCAGATTAGCATTTACAAGTACCCATATGGGTTGTGGTGATCAGGTAGGCATTCGCTCCATGTCAAATACTCTTATGGAGCTGCAACCTTAAGTTTTGAGTTGAGCTGCACGATTTCTGACAAATGCGTGCACTGACTGGACAGGTCCACTCAATCTTTGTGGTTCTTTCCTCAAAATACCATCTCAGAAATCGATCTACATGGTCTTCATATAACCTGACCAAGATTATGTCTGGACTTTAAAAGAGACTGTGACCTCTGAGTTAGTTTCGGCCTGTCTTCTCAGAATAGTCAGATAGGAAACGCCGACCTCATCTAGTTTTTAAAAATATGATTGACGTGTAAAAGTGTTTGTGCAAACCTACTTACAGAAATAAAATCATTTATCATTTATAAACTATTAGACTGGAAGCCGGCCCCAACATAGCCTTTAGGCACGATTGGTCTAATTCGCAATTGGTCCAATGTTCAAAAAGATAGTTGGGAAAAGGCTAGGCAGATGATGATATATCCATCTAGCAGCTAGCTGACTGGCTAAGGTTTCGATGACGGAATTGGCTATTTGTAATTATAAAATTTTATGAAGATTAGGCCTGGCTCTGGCATATGATTCTAGACAATCACACTAATATTATAAACCGACCTTAAGCATACACTTCGCAATTTTGAATATGTGTGAAGGAAATTTGTGAAATTTTTGAAATGTCAGATTGTCACCTGTCGGTTTTATTAAATAGGACCCATGTGCTGTAAATAGAGAAACAATCTTATAAACCCGAGCTCAGATTTCATTTCTACAATAATAACCAATTCTAAAAAAACATAATCATATCCTTAACGAACCAAAAGTAAATCCAATCTATATTTTATATAAGTATCAAATAATAATCAGTATTATCTACACCGCGAGTTATCTTAATTATTCCGATTATGGTATTTATTTCTTTATTATTGTAGACAAATCCCTAGTAATATTGGACTCCAAAGCATTATTAAACACACGTATTAAACGGTCTATGTATATTGTTGACCATGGTCTTGTTATACGAGTAGCTAAATGCGAAAATGTGTGTCTGTCTATCTGTTACCTCTTCACGCTTAAACCGCTGAACCGATTTAGATGAAATTTGGTATAGAGATAGTTTGAGTCCCGGGAAAGGACATAGGATAGTTTTTATCCTAATATTCTCACGGGATCGAAACGTATGCGGGTGAAACCGCGGGGCTGCTAGTACTAAATATTTCTTGTGCTGCGTTGATTTAGTAGTCGCAAGCGCTACTGCTGAGCATGAAGTCTTGGGTTCGATTCCCAGGTCGGACAAAACGTTGGTCGGTTTTTCTATTAGGCATTTCTCAGCAGCAGCTCGGAGTCTGTGCCCGGTTGATGGCATTAGGCTCGCCTCCGATTACATGGGACTTAAATACAATATGTAACATAAATAACGCAAGACCTCATTCCCCCAATTAGAGTATAATACAATGACCAAAACTTATTTTTGAAGTGAAAACTTATTTAGGCGTGTTGGGCATTTTTTGAAATGGGAAAAAAACCATTGAATTCGCGCCACTGTTACCGTAAGCGACACCACTTTAGATGTGTTCGGCTGTCCTCGGGATGTACTCGGTTTTAATGTATATCCGATATGTCAGTGAGTGATGGTAAAGTATTCTGTTTGTGTTTTGTTTTAACTTCTGTTGGCACTCCCGGAGCGCCACTGTTTTTTTTTTGTATTTAAAATTGAGTATTATTGCCTTGGAATAAGATTTAATTTTCTTTGAATGAATCGGCAGTTAGTATGATAAAATACAAATTATTTGAAAAAATATACCTATATTAAAAGTTACTGAAATCGATTCAGTAGTCAATTATGAACCAACTTCTTTCAGGACTTGCGTTTATTCTGTTACATCTTGTATAATAAATTGGCGAAATGTGGGTATACTATGGGTACAACTCGCCTAACCCTTTAAGAATTACAGGCGTGATTTTGAGCTATCACACTAATATTATAAAGGCGAAAGTTTGTGAGTGTGTGTGTGTGTTTATATGTTTGTTACTTCCTCACGCTCAAACGGCTAGACCAATTTTGATAAAATTGTGTAGGTATGGAGGTAGCTGATCGGGATAAAAATTAGCCTATATGTTAATCCAGGGTGGATTAACATATAGGCTAATTTTTATCCCGATATTCCCACGGGATCGAAACTTATGCGGGTGAAACCGCGGGCGCAGCTAGTAATAGAATAATTTTTTCGTCGTCAGATTTCTTTTATCCAAGAAATATAGTTTCCATTTTCTCTCTCGTATAGTTAGAAGACGATTGAAAAAAAATAGTTCTAAAAGTGGTTACCGCTGCGTCCACATCCATATAGTATCGACTGGTATCCATTGAAACTAACCGTTGCCTCGCTTCAATTTTAAATTCATATATT
Source organism: Hydraecia micacea (assembly GCA_914767645.1). Lineage (NCBI taxonomy): Eukaryota > Metazoa > Arthropoda > Insecta > Lepidoptera > Noctuidae > Hydraecia > Hydraecia micacea. The sequence continues at coordinate 2,936,799 of OU611783.1, read as the reverse complement.
TCAAAGCAGTCTTACAATTTTCAGGAGAGCACTTAATTTCCTCGTCTCTCTTCACGGAGACAAGTAAACAAACTTCACAAACAGCCTCCACGATGGATTATTTTATGTATTTTCTACAACGAACTCGTTATTCGATTATGTTACGTTTCTGATTGTTAATTTGGTCCTAAGTTAATAATCAGACTTGAGCTTAAGAGGGCATACACTAAGTTAGTCTGCGAAATTCTAATTTACTTAAGTTTTTTGCAACTTGCGGGTCAGTATCAGTTGTAGAGTGCGCGCAAGATAAGTCTGCGCACGACGTTTGACTTCAAGATTATATCCCTGCCAGCACTTTTAATCACTTCTGGCATAATGATGGCGTTTATTTGCTTTGGAAGACACGGAGCACAGCACAGCACACTCTCTTGATACCTGTAATAAAAATCAAAATGGCGACAAACGGTTATTCCGATTTCGGCCGCGCGCAGTCTTATGTTACGCGCACTCTATTAAAAGATGATTCGCGACCGTTATAAATATTGGCTTACAGAATTATAATAATCAATAGAATCAACAATACAACTCCTTATGTTAGAATTGGCCGCAAATGTCATGATTTCATGAAATAGTCATTCAATATGGTAATATGAACTTAGAGAGATATATGTTTTATGATTATAACTAGCTGCACCCCGCGGTTTCACCCGCTTAAATGTCGATCCCGAGATAAAAAGTAGCGTATATGTTAATCCAGGGTGTCAGCTACCTCCATACAAAATTTTATCAAAATTGGTCCAGCCGTTTGAACGTGAAGAAGTAACAAACATAATTATAAACACACATAATCACAAACTTTCGTCATTATAATATTAGTGTGATTCTGTGAATCATATTTAGATCGACATACAACCTGTTACTGACTTGCAAATTGCAAAAAAAAACGTAAAAAAAAAATTGTGAGAAACCTTGACGCTTTCGCCTTAAAAAAAATGTTGTGACACTGAGAATTTGTCATTGATCGTGGGTAAAATTAAAAACAAAAATCTTAAATACACAAACACCTAGACCCTGCAATCATCCGAAGCGATGCGAGCCGTTTGGTGGAAATCATCCTTAACTGTTTCAATCAATATTCAAGCACTTCCTAGCACGGTGGGCTGTGCTGGCACTGCTGCTGCAACTGCTGAGACCCTCAAGCGGCGCAAATACTGTAACCTTTTGGGTAACTAAAGTTTTGAGCCGTTTGGGGTCAAAACGCTCGGGTCATAGAGCCCACGCGCGTATCTCCCTTTTATCGAAATATCTCGCCGTCTGGACGACACTTTACGTAAACCGGAGAGGTGGGTCGTTCTTTGGCCAAAGAATTAGCATTGCCATTCAGCGTTGCAATGCTGGCAGTCTTCTGGGCACGGTTCATACTTCAATGCCTAAGTCCTTTTGTTTTGTATTTATTAGTATAGTTAATCATTTAATTTAGTAACTAGTGTAAATAGTTATGTTAAACATTGTAAAACTCCTGAAAAGAAAATTGAATAAAGGTAAACTATTATAGCACTCACAAAAACTTAAATCTTCCAAGAATGTCACATCACTTCACAAAAATAAAAACAAAAGAACATCAGAAAGACGTTTGTTTTTAGAAATTAATAGATGCAGACTGCAGAGTGATGGTAAAATACCTTCAAAGTAGCACGTTTTTAAAACAATAAGATAATTAATAAGATGTAAGTATGTCTGTTTACCTTTACAGCAGCAGATATAAAATTGGGTAGTTATTACATACTTTTCAAACACAATACACGCTTATCTTTATTGTAATTTGAACCTTTTGTATATGCCCATAAATGTCACGTTAACGCGCGCTCGTGATTTACAACAATTATTGTATGTTCTAATCTTTAAATACCAGTTACATAGTAACGATGGCGTTTAAAATTACTTTGTTGCAGAAAAATAAAGTGTGTTATTCTCTGCCGGCGTCTGTGTTTCCCTCCCACATTTAACCCGTCTGCCTTCAAAGCAAGAGTGAACAGGCATCTTCTGGGCACGCTCGCTCCATCATAGACCTCATCCATCGCTTTCCATCAGGCGTGATTGAGGTCAAGAGCAGGCAAATTTAGCAATAACATTATTTTTTTTTAATTTGGACGTACCCATACTATACTCTGCTTATTTTATGGTTATATGCCACGTAGCTATCTCTTAAGGTCTGAGCTACACAATTAATGAAAAATGTGTTCATTGACTGGACAGGTCCACTCAAACCTATGTATGGTTCTTTTCTCATAAAACCACATGGTCTTCAAATGATTTGATCAATATTATTTCTGGATTTTGTATATACACAAAGGCATTAATGAATTTTATATATGACATGAATGTTTACTTTGTAAAGTATTATTTCATTTTAATTATTATTTAAATGTGAAGACTATTTTTTTCTCAGTTATTTTTAATCTTAATTATGGTCTGGCAGTTGGTTTCTTTTATGCGGCCTACCCAAATGTCCATTTTCTGGTATTGTTCGTCGAATCGTTGAGCTCCTTAAGTTTTGAGTTGAGCCACAGAGCATGTAACACTTTATTTGAGCTGCACGGTTACTGACAAATACGTGCACTGCCTGGATGGACAGGTCAACTAAATCTGTGTGGTTCTTCCCTCAAAAGACATTTCAGACATCAATCTACATGGTCTTCACATGATCTGACCAAGATTATGTTAGGACTTTTGACATGTAAACGTGTTTGTACAAACCTACTTACACAAATAAAATCAAATATCATTTACTAACTTTAGTTAAATAACATAAATGTAATGTTATTCTTCACTTGAGTGAGATTTGAAGTTACTACAGATTAGGTAGCGAATATTTTACTATCAAAAACCTCTAGCAAAGATGCTCAAACTCCAAGCCATACGAGTAAGTACAAACTTAACAAACCATCCAGAATTCCGACCGCACTTAATTCTTATCATACCGTAGTTGATATTCAAGACGCGGTTCATCTGATGTTACTCGTATCGCCATAGCAAGACGAGGGTCGACACCGCACCAAGATTCGTGTTCAAACGTTCGGGTGGGATATCACTTTCATGTTATTAGCTTTTACAGTTTACTCAGTGTCTGCACAATGGTGAGGAATGGGATCATTTGTCTAAAGTCTTTCTTTCCTGTAGGAGGCCCCATGGGTACGCTTACCCTCGTGTGCTTACCCCATAGTGTATTATGTATACTGTAGTTTATTAGTCTGGTGAGGTTTATAAGTAAACGGAAACTTAGAAAACAAAGGTGCAGTCAGGGGAATTTATCGTTAACAATTTGACGTAGGCCATTTCATACATTTGTCAAAGGATGACGGTAGTGATTTGTATACCTTATACGAGCAATTAATTTTGGTTGTCAATGCTTTACCATTAATTTACTTATGCGTTCTCATACTTACAGTCTACAGTCAGTACAACAATCCTAGTCCTAACTATCCTAACTAATATTATAAATGCGAAAGTAAGTTTGTTTGTTACCTTTTCACGCCTAAACTACTCCACCGATGATCCTGAAATTTTGCATATACGTTGTCAGGTGTACAGAAACGGACGTAGGGTACCTTTCATCCCGAAAAAAAGTGCTGTTCTCGAGGAAAACAACAATAACGTGATTATGATAATAGATGGCGCCACATGTCTATTGAACTTTGTCACATTATTTAATTCTGAGGTGGTACGATGTTCGCCGGGTCAGCTATTAATATTATAAATGTAAAAGTAAGTATGTTTGTTACGCTTTCAAGCTAAAACGGCTGTACGGATTTGGACGAAATTTGGCACACAGATAGACCATGACCTACGTAAGGACATACGCTAATTTTCATTCTAGATCGCAGACGAAGTCGCGGGCAACAGCTAGTGGTTAATAAAGATAACTTTCGCAAAACACGTAAGTATTCGTTTTTATAAAACTGACAAGTGTCAAGAATGTATTCTCTCGTCGGCTACCCTGTAACTATCTCACTACCATGACTTACCTCTAAGACACGAGTTATGTTGACAAAAAAAAAAACATACAATCGGTATCAGGAAGCAGGATCCATGCTCCGGTCAGTGGGTCGTCTTAGGGGCGGATTTGTTAGAGTTGGAGTATACGCTTAGGGGCACTATGAGCAGCAAAGAAAACGAAAAAAAAAATTTTTTGGTAAAAAAAAATTTTTGGGACTTGGTAAATTTTCAAAAAAAAAATTTTTTTCGGAAATCTGTTTTTTTTTTTGCAGTTTCGGGTTGACCTTGACCATAAAAACCATTTAGGTACTGAGAAGTATGGCCCTACGACGCACCGTTTCCGAGATAGGAGCTTTTATTTTTTTTCTTGTTTTTACAAAACGCTCTATATTTCCAAAATGGTTGCTCTGATCAAAATGTTTTCTGGAAAGTAATTGTTGCTCTAGTCGACAACCATCAGATGGTGTAAGAAAACCCGACAAATATTGACAGAAAAAAAAAATTGAAAAAAATTTCTAAGTGTCGGTCGATCTTTCAGCTTGGGTATTCTTAGGGGCAAAGGACTTAGTCAAATTTTCGAAGATTTTTTTTTTTTACAGATTTCGACCGTTTTTCGTGCAGTACCTTATTAACCTTGTCCATAGAAACCATTTAGGTTCTGAGAAGCATGGACCTACGACACACCGATTCCGAAATATAGAGCGTTTTATATAAAATAAAATAAAATTCGGAGGCCCATATTTCGGAAACGGTGCGTCGTAGGGCCATGCTTCTCAGAACCTAAATGGTTTCTATGGACAAGGTTAATAAGGTACTGCACGAAAAACGGTCGAAATCTGTAAAAAAAAAAATCTTCGAAAATTTGACTAAGTCCTTTGCCCCTAAGAATTAAATACCCAAGCTGAAAGATCGACCGACAGAAAATTTTTTCAATTTTTTTTTTCTGTCAATATTTGTCGGGTTTTCTTACACCATCTGATGGTTGTCGACTAGAGCAACAATTACTTTCCAGAAAAGATTTCGATCAGAGCAACCATTTTGGAAATATAGAGCGTTTTGTAAAAACAATAAAAAAAATAAAAGCTCCTATCTCGGAAACGGTGCGTCGTAGGGTCATGCTTCTCAGATCGTAAATGGTTTTTAAGGTCAAGGTCAACCTGATACTGCAATAAAATTGGGAAATTTCCGAAAAAAAAAAAAACGGAAATTTTACGAAATTTTTCTAAGTCCTCGCGCCATAGCGCCCCTAAGGCTACACACCAACCCATGCTCCATAGACTAACAGCTCTTGCACTTGGTTTAGAAGGGCTGATCGCCTTCATTGGCGGAATCGGCTTTTCTTTCTTGACTCATTTGCGTACTGGAATTTCTTTAGATAAAAACCGAGTATCCTTGCATTTTTTCTTAGCAATGTACCTACCTAAAAGTTTACATCAATCAACACAGCTTATCGCAGTCCACTGCTGGATATAGACCTGTCCCAGGCTGCGCCACAACACCCTGTCCTCTACCTTTCGCATCCAGTCTGTCCCAGTCACTTTCTTAAGGTCATCGGTCAATCTCGCTGGGGTACCACACTACACTTGACGATACTCGGTCTCCACTCCAAGTTTAATACCTACCTATTATTATTTTATGAGCAAAGTAAATTGTCAAATATACTCCTACTAAAAAGAACACTTTTTAAAGCATTAATATAAAATTCGCCAGCTTCTAAAAACACAATGACACTTAAAGAATATTCCCGACAATGTGGGTCAGAAATAATAGTGATATTATGCGCAGCCTCTAAAAGGGAATATGTGGAATTTTCACTTTAATGTCAGTAAAAAGGTAAGTGTCATTGTCGTAGTTATAAATATTCAGAAGTTCTTTTTTATATCCAACCAGCTTCTGCCCCCCAATCCACCCCGTCGCGTCGCATCGCATCACCCCCGCGCTATCACTTCGTTTTCGCTTAGCGGTATTTCTGACTTGTTTTGTTTTTGCTCGGCTCCAAAGGGTCATAGCGTGATTTCAAATAGCCTATAGCCTTTCACAAGAATTGGGCTATCAAATGCGAAACGATTTTTTTTTATCCGTCCTGTAGTTCCAGAGATTAGGGCGTTCTAACAAACAAACTCGTCAGCTTTATTGTTAGTATAGATAATAATATAAAAATAATAATAATAATATATTCCACAACTATCACACAACGCCATCTAGTCCCAAGCTAAGCAGAGCTTGTGTTATGGGTACTAGACAACTGATAAACATACTTAAATATTTCTAAATACATACATATTATAGATAAATTACAACCAGACACAGAACAAATGATCGTGCTCATCACACAAACATTTGTCCTGGGTGGGAATCGAACCCACGACCTCCGGCATAGCAGTCAGGGTCACTAACCACTAGACCATCAGGCCTGTCTAAAGATAAGATTATGTTCCCATTGTGCACTGCTGGGACAGGTCTGCGCATTTCGCGAGGGAGTGGACTGTAATCCACCACGCGGCGATTAGTAGATGTCCTCGGTTTTGTAATTCTAGGACATGCTGGTTTCTTACGATGTTTTCCTTCACCGTTTTGAGAGCAGTGTTGATGAAAGAATGTAGACAAAGTAAAGCGCCTGTCTGGGTTCGAACCTGCGACCTACAACTCGTAAGTAGTATAGCTTAAAAGTTTCATACTAAAACACTAATAATGTACCAGTTTAAGTTTTCGTGTTGATTTTTTTTTCCATCAAATAGTCTCGTAAGATATACTTACTAGTACCTACTAATAATAGTTTATCTAATCTACAATGGCAATTTATTGAGTTTCAAAAAATATTGCTGTGTTCATTCTGCCAGGACATTAATCAGGTATTTTCGTCTTCATTTTAATTCAATTTACTTTTAAGCCTCAATTCAAAGACACTATACTTTCACATTTAATATTAATCCGTCCTCCAGACGTTTGGTATTCAAGCTGACTCGGCCGTCATTTAACTTGCAGTCGGAGCTCGGGCTGCTCATGGTGGACTGGTACTCAAATATTAAGGAGCGAGCGAACGAGCTCTGGTTACTGCTTTGATGCGGTTTTATTATGAATAAGGTCAACTGTTGAAGACGAATTACAAAAGAGGTAAGGAAATGACATCATTCAAGTGTCGAACATTTTATAACTAGAAAAAAATGTACTATTTTCTTATTGGAAATAACATCTTGAGCATTTTTTTACTATTACAGCGAAAGTCTACAATTAACCCCCCGGCTGCTATTCGTGATTTAAAATAGGAATCATCATCATCATCATCTGAAAAAATAAACCAGTAGACGTTTACGAAGTCCCAGAACGAACGACGACATATCAAGCTATACATTTATTTATTTAAACTTCTCGCACACAAAAAGGTAGAAAGGCGTACTTAATGCCTTAGGCATTCTCTACCAGTCAACCAAGGGAGTAGAAGAGATTACATGGCAGGTGCTGGCTGAGAGGAACAATGATAAAAAAAAAACTATTAAAACTATACATATCCAGTATACCTAGGCCTCGCATTAGCTGAGCTTTTCATACATTGAGAAGTCAGCTTACACTGGAAATGTACCTATAGCTTTATATGTTTTCGTGCGTACCTGCACCCTAATTGCGTAACACACTATCAATCGGAATCTGAATCATTTTGAAGCAAATTGCTAACCCATTGCTTCATATGTTCGAAAAATTTGTCTGCTCAACACGTAAATAACGCAATGAATGTTGTTGAACTGTCAAAATGAAACCGATTCCGATTGATAATGTATTATGCAATTGCCCCGCTAGTGTAGCCGATAGAATCGGACACGTCCTGAAATAGCCAAAAATGTTCGCCTTACCAATCGGTTATTTACCCCATAAATTGTAGATCGCGATAATGCTGCTCTTTATTAAGGTACAGACGCCAGCCAGCACATCAAGCTACCCAAAACTGTCAAATTTTTCCAATCAACTTTGAACCTTATACTTTAGCGATAAAGTTGAAAATCTATTAAAGAAATTTGACACATTGTAGTAGCTTGATGTGCTGGCGTCTGTAAAACGATCTAAAAATTATTAGGGTACACTTATTTTATTAAACTCAGTTCGTTAGGTAATCACTATTTTATCATTGACGCTTTTGGGGATTTTCCATGTAATATTGCCATGGTTTAAACGTTCACTTGCCAAACATTAGGTTGGCGTTACAATTTTTTATGAAGAGTTTATTTGCTAAGTAATCATTTGGCAAATGAAATCATGCGGAAAATTTTTTGGGAGGTGATAATTTGTAAATATCTTTTCGATGAAACTAGGGAGACCCGACCTGCAAGCTTTGGGCAAGTTATTTTAGCATAGTTAGTCACACTCTGTTCTTGTGTTTTTTTTTGCAATACAGAATTGGGTGCAACCCATTATTAGTACTCGTATTCTAAATTATGTTCCACTTTTGTTTACAAGATGTTTTACGTGTTCGGTGAATGTTTACTCTGAAACAATCAGCGCCATCTAGTTTTAAAATATTGAACAACACAATATTGACGTGTAAAAGTGCCTTATAAGGTCTACTTACAGAAATAAACATTTATGAATAGAAATTATAATATTAATAATCCACATAGTTTAAAAAGCTAACAAAAATTTAATTAATGCTAAAAATAAAAATAAAAAATCCTAACTTAACTAAATAAACTTAATAAACATTTTATTTCATTTAACTATCATATTATGTGTTGTAAGAGTTCATGACACTAAACTGATCGACCTCTTCAAAAGAGTTGATCGGCCTCTATCATTTCGGTTTATCAATAGTATCGTCTAAACTCCCACTTATCTCCCGAATTAAAATGCCAATGAACCCCTAATATAAACAGATTGAAGGGTATTAGAGGATTTTAACTAGAAAACGTAATTGCACTTAAATACTACTGTTTGTGTTACTTATTTTGTAGGCTTTCATTTTTCCCCACTTGAATACTATTTTGACTAGCACTTTAGTAAAATTACGGATCAACAATAAATCACATAACATACATATATAATCAGCCTATAATGTTCTCACTGCTGGGACACAGGCCTCCTCTCGGTGAGAGGGAGTGGGCCGTAATCCACCACGCGGGCCCAGTGCGGGTTGGTAGTTGTCACATGTCTTCGAATTTTTGGTTCTAGGACATGCCGGTTCCCTCACGATATTTTCCTTCACCGTTTTGAGAGCAGTGGTGATGAAATAATTTACAAAAAGTAAAGCGCCTGTCAGGATTCGGACCTACAACCTGTATCTCGTAAGTCGCGGTCGTTACCACTGGGCTACCACTGCTCTCAACAATAAATCGCGTTAATGTAATTCCTTTAATGTAGCCTGCAGAATACAAAATTTCTCCAGTTTTTTACATATTGCGACGCTGTTGTACAGTAAGGGACATAAGTGGAGTAGCAAATTCACAAAGCAATAGCTTGACACTTTGGTTTTACTTACGACCTTCTTTTAACGAGTCATTTCTTTACTATAGACACACACACTCACATTCATTTGCAACTGATTGTATTTCATAAATTCAACCGCTACGGTATATGTCATGATAGCCTAGCGGTTATCATATTTGGGTAAATGCGTTCTGCGTAGCGATCCGTGAGTTCGAATCTCACGCGCGATGATAGTTTTTTTAATGTTTTAATAATTACTTCGAATAATCACGCTTTTGACTATAATTATATTTCCTTGTCATGTTCGTCTTGTGCGCTTAATTCGTAAAACTTTATGATTATACCCACAGATATCTAAATAAATAAACTATAAGGTAGACAGTTAAGTTATACGAGTCATTCACCGCGATTAAATATTATAACGTTGTTGGTTGGTTGTTTATTGGCGACGTGTGTCTGTGTTCTATCTATTAGCCGTGTTGTAGTTCCTTTTAAAATGCAGAATATTGAAATTAAAGCGAATATGATTGCGCTGCGTAAAAGTGGACTTAATATAACACAAATATCTTATGAAACCGAACTTAATGTGAGTATTATGAATATGAGTTAATTATTTTTTCAAACATTTATTTTATTAAAATAGAACTGCTGATCCTTGTAGTTATTTTTTGAAACGTATTATAAGGTCTAAATAGATAAAAAAATTATAATTTCGAAGTGCTAGATTTTAAGTGATGTTTATGTATATGTAACATTTCTTTTTTCATTATAATTTTGTTTCTAAATCGTAGGTAATACTTATTCGTATTTTGCTAGTAGCCTAACAGTACTTCTTTTTTGTTTTAGAGAAATTACCTTCTGTGAGTCGGAGGGTCACTAAATAAGGAAGAGGGTAGCCTTGCCAGTCGAAAGCGACTGGTTATATACCAACGAGATATTTTGCCGAATTATTATTCGACACGTCTTTACGAACCGTTCGCCGTGCAAACAAAAACCAGCTCAAAAACCATAGTTGATTGAAAATCATAAACAAGAACGTTTATATTTTGCGATACAGCGATGGAAAGCAAGGAATTAGAAAATAAAAAAATATAAGTATATTAAATAAAAAATAGTAAATAATAATAAAATTATATTGTAGCATATTCGTAATAAGGATTATTTTGAGGTTTAGTTTCAATCTTCTTTTCGTAATGAAAATGAATACTTAAGCTATAACCACAATAAGTCCTAAACTAGAAGTTTATTTATACTTTATAAAATTATAACGAATAAACATTTTGTAATCAGTTATAAAAGATTTTTATTCTTAACCCCATATTTCACTAACTATATAATAATAAAAACAATTATTACATTATTATTCTCGTTTATTAATTTATCGAATAATAAAAGAACAGATGAAGATAAAATTGTTGAAAAGAAAAAAAAAATTCCATATCGAGGATTAGAACCTAGAACCTAGTGTTTCTTTATCCTATACGTTACACTATGAGCTATTTGAACTTATTAAAACGCTGTCAATTTTAGCAATCCTATGAACCGCCCAAGGTCATACGTAATTAGAAAGTGATATGTTTTTGTTTCGCTCGACACCAGTGTATAAATTCTGAGGTGTGCGTTCTGTGTTAATACACTTATACATACATATTAGGTACGGGTACGGCTTGTACTGCGCGTTCACAGCAAAACAATCCTAACCGTGCTACTCGACTTATGTCCCTAGATTGTACATTGTATGTCAACTAAATTATAATCATTTGAAACATCAATATAACTCTCGAAATTATATTTGCTGCAAGTCGTCATTATACACGAAATAGTCTAAATGGAAGCAAGTATAAATTAACAGCGCTGCAATTTACAAAAAAAAACGTAAGAAAATCTTTCGCGGGCTACATTGACCGTTCTTCCTTAATCAAACCTTGCTATTGACATAGTAAAGTTATTAAGTTTTAATTATAATCAGTACTGTACCTTAACATTGCTTTGTTACTTCAAATATATTTTATAAAAATCTCGTGTCATAGTGTTTGTTATCGAACTCCTCCGAAACGGTTTGACCGATTTTTATGAATTTTTTTGTGTATATTTGGTAGGTCTGAGAATAGGTCGTAGGCTATTTTGTTTTTTGCAAAACAACGTTTGCGGGGTCAGCTAGTAAAATATAAACTTTTGGCATGCTTTCCAAATTATCTATTGTTTATTTTCTCACACATTATGTATAAATAAATAAATAAATAAACATTTTTTTAAAATTATTTTTCGTGTAGGGTAGGGAGGGGTAGGGTAGAAGTAGGGTAGGAGTAGGATAGAGTACGGGGTAGGACACCACGCGAACAAAGTTGCGCCGGGCAGCTAGTATTTAATATATTGCCACAATATATATTAAAATAGCGGTTACATTAAATATGATACAAGGTCGACTGCGGTGGTGGCCACTATCCGGAAGTATTTAATTAACATTTGTGACTGCAACATGCACTGCAGAATATCAATTTTAGTAATATTATTTGGGTAATATTAATTTAAGCTAGCTCTTGGCCGCGGTTTTACTCGCATCCTAGGGGAAATACATCATGTAAGAAAATTGTGATTTGAATATTCCACGCGTTGCTATTACCGATTTTAAGACACGTGCCTATCAGTGTCCCTAAAAAATTGAATAGAATAAAATACTCTTTATTATGTACAAGCATATAAATTACCGACATAAATATAGAAACTTTACAATGGGTGACACAATGGGCGATCTTATCGCTTAGAGCGATCTTTTAAAGGCAACCTTTGGATGGATTAAAAAGGGGAAGGACAGACAAATACTGTAGAATAAACTGTAATTCATTTTTTTCAATTTAATTCAAGAACAATTCACATTGTGTTTGAAATCCTTAAAATTATAAAACTAACAAATTCATCATACAATAATCATAGAAAATAACAAAAGAAAAAAAAATACAATCTAATATTACACAGTCTCTCATTAACTAATATCATCATCTGCCTAGCCTTTTCCCAACTATGTTGGGGTCGGCTTCCAGTCTAACCGGATGCAGCTGAATACTAGTATTTTACATGGAGCGACTGCCTATCTGACCTCCACAACCCAGTTATTGGGTAATACGATACCCCTTGGTTAAGACTGGTTGTCAGACTTTCGGGCTTCTGACTACCCGTGACGACTGTCAAACATCCACGAATGACAGCCGGGACCAACGGCTTAACGTGCTTTCCGAGGCACGGAGGGGTCTTGGTATGTAAAGATGGTCACCCATCCACAGACCAACCGCGGCAAGCGTAGCTTAACCTGATCGATCGACCCGTGCGGCTGTTATTACTTAGCCACAAGCCCCTCTCATTAACTAATATAAAAAATTTAAAACATGGATATGTCATCATATATCGAATACATACAATAAATAGTAATTGATAATCGTCTGTAAAAAACCTACTTATTACATTTATGGTGTGTGGGATATACAGGAATACTCCAGGGTCGTACAAAGCAACAGTTTATTTATTATAATACTCTTTTTACACCTCAATACGTCTTTTCGTTTTTCCCGAATCGGCAGTTTCGCTTTCTTTTTTCTTTTCACTCATCCAATCACTCGCTCACACTGAAAAAACATAATTTCTTACTACACCACATTAAAGCGATTTCATTAAGACTTACTGACTTCATACAGTAAGAAGAAGTGTTTGTGAAACAGTAAAAGATAAAACAGTAACTTTTAATGATTGAACATACTATTTAGTAAAAAAAAACAAAAAAAGAAAAGGAATTAGCTTAATACAAAAATAAACAATTTATTAATTTCGATATTTCTAAAAACTTTAATCGAGGGTTTTGTCCTGTAGATTTTTTTTTTGTTTTTTATTTAATTAGGGAATTTTTTTGTCACGTAGTTGTACTTGGTATGTCTGTCAGTTATGTCGTGACCTAATTCTAATAAGCCATTACACAAGAACATCATCATAACGGCAAGCGAAGTTAGGTCGTCATACTTCAAAATCAGTTCATTGCTCGTAAAATAATTTGTCCATAATTTTTTACAACCTGTCTTAAAAAAAAAATCAAGGTTTATGTAGCACTAGCTTTTCCCCCATTCACCCTCTTAGGGGTGGAATTTCGAAAAGCCATTTTTTTGTGGATACGTACTCTTCACATAGAACACACCCTCCAAATTTCATGTCTCTAGGACCAGCGGTTTAGGCTGTGCGTTGATATCTCAGTCAGTCAGGACTTTGAATGTTATTTATATATAGAAACTTTAAACTTAATTGAAAAAGCTTTTCCTTAAATGGAACCAAAACGTTAAGTGATTTGTTTTACCACTATTATATAATCTCGAAGCCTAATGTATCAAAACATGAAAACTATAGTTTTGATTGATTGAAACTTGATATAATCTTTCCTTATTCCTCATAATAAATTAATCATTCATGCGTTATGTATCCGAAGTGTCCATTAAAATCTCATCCGTTCCGTTTATATGGACAATCAACGTTGCCTGTTGCGTCGTAGCACCGTAGCACCGTAGCACCGCTACGCTTCGTAGCCAGTTATCTTGCGCGCCTCAGCCTTTCCGCTCGCGTATCGCTGCGCGTCGTTCACTCAACTAACCCACTTTCTATTCGTCAGTTTCAACAGTGAATAATTTTCAAACTTCGCATTCCATTTTCAAATGGATAGAGGGTTTTTGTTTTTCTATTCAGTGGCCAGTGTTTAATTATGAATGTTTTTGGAGTTAGTTCTTATCGGTAAGTTAAATTTTTGAATATTGAAAGTAGATTTGTTTGGTTGAGGTTTTGATAAATGAGTATGGTTATTTTTTATGGAGGGTATTTTTAATTATTAATCCATAAAATATCATGATTTTGGTAATAATATACTTCATACATATTTTCAGTTTTAATATAATCTGAAAGCTTGAAAAAGTCGTTGGGGATACGTAGCTAAAGTTCTAAGTCGAAGGTTTACGTAGTTATGCTCTGAAATTGTTATGAAATGCGTTTTTTAGTCTCTTGGGTGTAAGTATCTGAAAGTTTCAGTGAAAACTACAATCCTCAGATCCTCACTAATTCTAGAGTTTCATAACTTTTTATTACGCAGTTTTCGTCGACTTAAAGTAAACATAATATTAACATAATTTGACATTTCATTCTTTTTGTTTGACATATTACTTATAAGTTACGTAATTTAATTATAAGTCTAACAATAAAGTACACTTATTATTTTTTGTATAAAACTAAAGTTTTAAGGGTGTCGTTAATTTACAAAAAATATACCAACCTACTCGTAATAACAGTTGACATCTTAGCATATCATTAAAAAAAAAACATTTTCACTACACAATTTTCCCCCTCAAATAATTACAAAACCCAAAACTAATTTAATAAAACAAAAGACTAAACATAAATATTCAAATCACGAAAAAACAATTGAATTTCAAGCACGTACTTTGACCAAATCATTTTACTCACACGAAAAAATAGTATGATTACTCATTCGCAAAGAGGCTGCTTCGAGTCATGCCTTTGTCTTTCCCTTTGAGCACAAATGAGTTTTTGTATTGTATATTTTAATTAATAGTGGCTCACTGCAAAGGAATCCTGTGTCGAATAAAACCAGTCCTTTCAAGAACATTGGTTTTGGAACATCATAGCATAAATTCACGCTTGTATCGTCCGTAGATATAGGCAGAGATGTTATAGAACAGGGAAGTCAACTAATTTACAAACGTTTCAAAGGCTCTCCATGACGAGTATTTGACAGGTTTGCCATAAAAAATCTGTCAAAAATTGACAATGGCTAGACCATTGCCATTTTTCAGACTTAGGCCGCAGGTTGTACCTACTATAACATGGGAGGTACACCCCCTACCTACCCCTTCGTTCTATCCCCATTTTATTAGTTACTAGCTGCACCCCGCGGTTTCACCCGCGTAAATGTCGAGCCTGTGAGAATATCGGGATAAAAAGTATCCTATGTGTTATTCTGATGTAGGTATAAGCTATATTATTGTAAAGTTTCATCATAATCCGTTCATTAGTTTTTGCGTGAAAGAGTAACAAACATCCTCACAAACTTTTGCATTTATAATATTATAGTAGGAAGTAGGATGATCCCATGTAATGGGGCGAGTCTATTGCCTCCCACATTTAACCCTTCAAATCAAGGGTGAACATGCATTTTCTGGGCACGCTCGATCCATCATAGACCTCATCCATCGCTTTTCGTCATCCTTTTTGTCAAGAGCAGGCCAATTTAGAAAAAAAAAATGACGTCAGGCGGGATCTCCAAGCTCAGGGCCTGCTCTATAAGTCCGTCAACGAAGATACGGGGCCGTCAGAAACTAGTTCGATATTTTGGAATGAACCCTATTCCCGATTGATTAACTTTTTTCTACGGGCAAAACACATCAGGAGTAATGGCAGCTCTCAAACGTGTTGTCATTCATTCTTAGTTCGGGCCTCAAACTAATTTCGTACTAAAATTTCGTACTAAGACAATCCCCCAGCAATCGAGCTTGCATTCATGCAATCAACGAAACAACCAAATAAATATATGTTTTGTGAATAAGTCTTTGAATAACGTTTTGATATTCATGGCTAACTCCAGTCGACTTACGACTAAGCTTTCCTTTTCCGCTTGAGAATAATTCATCCTTTTAGGGTTGCGTTGATAGAATATCTAAACGATATGGCTGAGAGTTTTTTTAAACATAGCTTAGTGACATTCTGATAAAAAACATTGCTTAGAGGCATCTACGATATATTGTACTGCATAATATGCAGTACAATATATCGTAGATGCAGAGAGGTATATTATACCTCTCTGCTATATCAATCCGTGAATGAGGATGAGTTTTGAACGCTTTGGCTTTACTATGAATCGACAATAGATTTATGGTAATTGTATTTTACTAGGTATTACCTAGTATTTTGTGTGTACTTTGTATAAATTATTTCATCACCACCGCTCTTAAAACGGTGAAGGAGAACATCGTGAGGAAACCGGCTTAGCCTTTTTGTTTTTGGTGCGCGGTGGAAACGCTCATGGACTTCCTCCATCGTGGGGTTGATAGAAGGGCATGCCGGACTCTTACCGGCTAAAACCACTGCGGTGTTAGGTGGAACATAAGGCGAATCCCGCACCCCCGGCCATAGGTAGGTACCTATGGCCGGGGGTGCGGGATTCGCTTATGCATTCACCGCTCCCCCGACAGGCAAAACTCCTAGAACCAAAAATTCTAAGACATGTGACATCTATAATCTACTAACAGGCGCTGAGCCCGCGTATTAGACCCACCCACTCCCACTTCCTCTTGAAGAGAAAGGGCTAGCAGTGGGAACATTATAGGCTGGTTATGCTAGGCTGATTATTACCATGGTGGACATTGCAACCACTTTTAATGGTATTTTTAGTCTAGTTTCACGATGTCCATGGGAATAGAGGCCTTCTGCGACAAGAATGCGTCTCTTCGTCTTGTTCACTGCTGTCGCATTTCGGAGCAAAGGCTTCCCTCCCTTCCATTCCATTCCTCCATTCTTCCATTCCTTCCATTGATCATGATCGCTACCTCTTTCTACGGTTTCAATAACTGCTTTAATTCTAAAAGAAACAACATTTAGATCAAGCTGCAAAAGCATAATTATGTATTATTATTAGTAAATACTATCTTGTTTGAGTATTAATAAGTTGACAACTAAGTGGATAATTACGTTATTTAAAAAAAAAGTGCTGCAAAATGCATAATAATGAAGAAATATATACTCTTAATTAACACCTGTATAAAACTGTGCGGAGAACTAAGAACTCACTTTGAAGTCCCCGGCACACAATAGACTTAACACATTCACTTCAATATCTGGATATGAGTTTGAGAACACTTGAATAGGCTTATGTTCTCAAAGACGAGCTTTATGTCATTAAGTACGGGACAATAGATTAGATGCAGAGTGTTGGCGCTTCATCGAAAGGTGGGTAACACTTCGGTAAGCTTTTATGGCTTGTGTAAAGGCTTCTTGAAATGCTATGGTAAACCCTACCGTAACATATGGACTTGAATGTTTTTTAGAGGGTTACATTTGAATAATTTAATATTAAACGAAAGCTAACCAACATAGTCCGAAGAATTGCCAAACCTATGTGGCAGTGGGCAGGGCACATTGCTCACAGAACAGATGGCCGATGTGGCCGAAAGGTTCTAGAGTAGCGACCGCGTACCGGAAGACGTAGCGTTGAAAGGCCTCCTACAAGGTAGACCGATGACCTTGTGAAGGCCGCAGGAACCCGTTGGATGCGAGAAGCACAGAACCGGTCGAAGTGGAGGCGCTTGGGGGAGGCATATGTCCAGCAGTGGACGTCTTTCGGCTGAAATGATGATACAAAAGCTAGCTCTAGCTGGCTTGGTTTTTTTTTTCTAAGTGTTCTGTAGGTAAGGTTCTGACTAACCCTTCAGAGATTACAGGCATGAAGTTATGTCTCGGTGTGTGTCGAAAGCTTATTTTTATCAAATTAGCATAATCAACTGTTACGTTCTCACTGCTGGGACTACAGTAATGCTATTCTGTAAAAATCTCACCGTGAAAACATAGGTGAAGTGAGCTTAAAGTGAGCTGTCAATAGTGCCAATCCCTAGCATCAGTTGGAATGACAGCTCACTTTAAGCTCACTTCACCTAAGTTATCACGGTGATCTTTTTACAGAATAGCACCGCAGGACACACTCTGAGTCTGGGTCATAATCCACCACGCAAGCCCAGTGCAGGTTGGAGGAGGTCACATGTCTTTTAATTTTTTGGTTATGCCGGTTTCCACACAATGTTTTCCTTCAACGTTTTAAGAGCGGGTAGTGATGAAATAATATACACAAAACAAAATATGTCCCACAATACAGTTCCCTAAGTCAGTGACAGTGTCAGTCAGTGTCCTACCAGTATTTGTCTATCCTTCCCCTTTTTAATCCATCCAAAGGTTGTCTTCAAAAGATGGCTCTTAGCGATAAGACCGCCCATTGTGTCACCCATTGAAAAGTTTCTATATTTATGTCTGTAATTTATATGGTGTACATAATAAAGAGTATTCTATTCTATTCAATACATAAAGTGTGTACAATTACTTGGCTAACATAATGCATTGTGTTGACGCATTGTATGCAAACGGTACCAAAACAAATAGGAATAAACTGTTTATATGTAGTAGTTATGAAATGGTAATGTTACCTTACAAGTTACTTCTTGATAAAACGTCACTAAAATTGCATCTACGTACAAGTTTAATAAATTACCTTTCAAGCAAGACAAGGTCGTAGGTTTGAATCCAGACGGGCGCTTTACTTTGTGTAAATTACTTTCATCACCACTGCAGCTTTCAAAACGGTAAAAGATAACATGGTGAGGAAACCTGAATGTCCTAGAATCAAAAATTCAAGACATGTGACATCCACCAACCCACACTGGGACCGCGTGGTGGACCGTCATTACGGCCCACTCCCTCTCACCGAGAGGAGGCCTGTGTCCCAGCAGTGGAAACATTACAGGCTGATTATGGAGCAAGACAAGGTGTAAAAGCCCCGTTTCTTTCTCACCCGATTTTTTAGATATGTCACGGCTAATTGCCGAAGTGCGGCTACACCTAGTTTTAGCCAGGTACAACTAGGTGCAGCCGGCCACATGCGGTTCGTGTGTACTTCGGGTGACATCGGTTGCATGGTTGCGGTCGGTCAATACGCGACGTAGGATGCAAGAGCGAGCGAAGGGCACCCCGAGGTTAGGTTTAGTTAGGTTACTTTAAACCTTTTACATTGAAACGACGTAGTGTTACGATTTAAAAATTGCACTCCGTGGGTTGGTATGGAAAAATAAATAAACAACAATCTATCTCAAACACCATATAATTTTATTATGCAAGCAGATTAAATCGATACAAACACACCCGGTGGACAATAGAGGTCCACCGGTATAAAATGTTGACAATAGAGGTCCACTGGTATAAATTAATGTGAAGTCTTAATAATCTACAATATAAATTAGGTAGGTGGTTGTGATTGTATTTTACTAATGAAAGCCAGCTATAAGTTCAGCATAAAGAGCTATGGTCGTGGGGAGTTGGAGATAAACCCGGTACTGTTCCTTATGAAAGTTAAAGGTTATTTGTTACAAAATTAAGATAAAACCTTCCATTTATTAGTAACGTTATCTATTAATATAAAATTAAGTTATAAGTGGGCGCCAGGGACTTTGAGAGTCCCGGATCCTGGAGCCGTCGAAGGTGACCAATATATTCCCAGATGAAGGTGGAATGACGTACCCAAGATCCACAATTTGAAATTGGGAAGACCGGTTTCCACTAGGGAAAACCGTACTATGTTAACTAGTTGGTTTCTACCGAAACCGTAATATAAAAAATAGTTGAAGGTAGAAATAAAAATATTTTAAGGGGTAAAAAAAAACCGTCCCGCCTGCGCTAACGCTAGACGGACTTAGCCAGCCGCACAGTCGCTTCCGTAGGAGGCTTCCAGCAGACTCGAGGAACGGGTCTCGCGTCCAGGCTCCAGACGCTTGACTAGATCCTGGCGGCGAGACGAATCGCTCGAGGTGCCTCTCCTGGAATCGACAATACGGAGACCTAATAATATATGGGGAAACTAATTTACTTTCCTTGAGGTGACCGAGCTTGGAAATCTAAAAGGCTAAAACATTAGCCGGTCAACATGGACTTTTTCAAGAATAACAAAAGGGACTACGACTTCTGTTTGCCTAATCCTGAGTGGTGGGACAATAGGAAGGAGGATTGAAATACTCACAGTTGACTTGGGAAGAAAGCACTTGACTGCAAGATCCTCGACTGGCTGGAACGCTATCTGCGTGTGCGCAATTTGGAATCCTGTAATAAATATCCAGGGATCACGACAATATCCTTTTAACAACCAGGGAAGGGCTCACAGACCACTTTCAAACACTATTAGAACCAAATCCTTACCTTTTAAAACATGGAAGATAGTATGTGTTTACTCAAGCGTGTTCAAGGGCAAAAAGAAACGCCACTCTGCTCAACAATACTGTCATGTGTAACAAACCGGAACTAGAGGGAGCACCTAGAAAATCTCCCCTAGTTCAGGTAAAATGATTATAAGAACACTGAAGATAAACACTACACCAAGACACTCAAATCCTTGAAAATCACTAACAACAGTCCAACGTGACGTTTAAACGCCGTAACAATAAGAATCCTCATGATCCAGACCAACAAACAAATTATTGGTAACTCCCAATACTAAAATTAGTCTTGATTGGGGTAATTAATCCGGAATATTCATTCGGCTAATTATCAATTCTAACCTTGCCACATTATGTCAAAGACAATCCACAGATTAAAAATGAATTTATTTGACAACGAAGTTTCTAGAAAGAAGTCTATATTGAAAAAATTAAGTTTCATTTCCGTTTACGGTTATCTAGTTTATTACTTATGACTTTTTACTGAAAGCTGAAAATTATTAAGGATTGCTCCATACGATATTATTTCGATGGATAGCAATCTATATGTTAAAATATCGATTAAACTACAACTTTGAATTAGCGACTAATAGAGGTCGCTTCTGTCAGAAACTGACGTTTGACATACTGACATTTGGAATGTAAACAAACAAAACATTCTCATCTTAATAATCACAATACAATATGTTTAGAAAAGTATTTTAATGTGAGAAAGTGTTAACCAAAGTGGTAGGTACAAAAAAAACAACGTAACAGTACCTCCCCAACCACCAGAGATTTGACCCTCTAGGGCAAATCTCTACGCTGGCCCTCCAGCGTCAAAGCAGACTCCAAAGGACCTAGCACGTTTACAAAAATCTACAACATTAATGCCTGGAAACAGGAACAAAGAAAGAAAAGGGAAAAAAATATATATATGGAAGCCGGTGTACGATTTCTATTCTTAAACAATATAGCTGATATAAATATAAATGATACGATATACATAAACAATACAGTATTGATGTTACACTTCAAATATAGAGTAACAGACCGCTCTATAAGGAGGCATTGTAGTAGGCTTTGGTTGTCGGGTCTACAATTCCGCCCGTGTTTATGGCTTATTTTTAATTATCCATGTAACTTTTATGAAATATACTAATTTGGGTTTACATTACATACTACATAAACCTACGACCAAAAAGGGTTCTGGTCACACTTCAAGTATAGAGTAACAACCCGCTCTATTAGGCGTCATTGTAGTAGGCTTTGGATAACGAGTCTACAATTCCGCCCGTGTTTTATGGCTTATTTTTTTGTTATCCATGTGACCTGTGTAATATATTATATATACTATTTCACCTGGAGCGAGTCTAATCCATTTACGAACATGTAAAAGACAAGCTCCAAAGAGAGTAATATCCTAGTCTGACCTACTATATATATGTAGGAGAGACCACATTATTCCATCGTACACCACCTTTCACATCCTAAAGAAGTGAAACCGATAATAATGCTGAGCTGAAACTCAAATAAACAGTAAAAGAAATTAAATGCTACAAACTAAAAAAAAAATTGGCTAACCGTCTTCCATAAAATGAAAGTAACGGTTATACGGCCCCTGTAAAAAAAATACCATCTTAAACGTTTTCCATCAATGCAGCCTACACGCCCGCCATTTTGGCCTCCTATCTCAGGACTATCAATATGCTGCCTTACCAGCAATCCGGAGGTGAAACACTCCACAGGGGAGTCAATCCTGCAACAACCACAGACTACCAACTACTTTAAAACATCGCCTTCCGTACTTCTAAATAAAGTTCACAAATGTGAACACAGTAAGAACCTGTGTATCACTACGAACTGCAAAAACAGGGTAAAATATATTTACCCTACGATATTCTAGCACCGTGCATATACAGCAACCAATGCTAAAATAAAAACCAGCAACCACAAGGCATATACAGCCCTCTATGGTCACTGCAACCAACTACTACTAACGAATTTAAATCTTTAGGGATTTAAATTCAAATAAAATATTAAAAAAAAAGTTATTCCTTGCCACAAGGTGATTTTAAATCCTTGATATGCCATGTGCCAAGGTTTTTACCGGAACTACAGCCTTCCAATTCATACACTAAGGGTGAAAGTTTTTTCCTAATTATACATCTCTCGTATCTAGGAGCTAATTTGGCCATAAAGAATTTGGAGGCGTCACTCTGGGGATATGTTTTCTTCCACACAGTGTCGCCTACCTCAACCTCCGCGTGCCTCCTACTAATATTAAAATAACGAATAAGCGCGTTCTTTACTATATTGAAGATACTACCCAATGCCCCTAGCTGATTTGCATATGTACTGCGGGAAGCGAAAGCTAGAGTGGGCTGTCTGACGGTATCATTGCCGAAGACATCACCACTACTAACTGCCTCCCTGCCATGTGCTAGGAAGAACGGGGTAAGACAAGTAACTTCATCCGCGAAGTAAATTGTATGTAATGGGTCGTTTCATTTTGTAAAATTAAAAATAATATTGAAACTGTACTGAAGTTAAAACTGGCTGTCACAATTTACAATCTCGAGCAATGTGCAAATAATATCTATAGTAAACTCAGTTACATAAATAGCAGTCTTATAGACTAAGTATATATTTCAGTACCAGGCTTTTATTTCCTTGGTCAATAGAACCTGGTCTTATGTTTTAGGACACAAGTAAAATAAAATTGTAAAATGTATATAGTTGTAAAAAGTGTAAAAATTGTAAAAAGTAAATAAAAGTGTATAAAACAGTACAAACATAAACATGAACACGTTAACAAAAGGATTCCGCGCGACGGTTTTTTCTTAAAATTAGAATAACTGGAAGGTTTTAGGAACAGCACTGGCTTATAAGGTACAGCAATAGACGTAACCTCTATCTCCAACCAATACACACGTTGGTCGCCACTGTTACGATTTAAAAATTGCACTCCGTGGGTTGGTATGGAAAAATAAATAAACAACAATCTATCTCAAACACCATATAATTTTATTATGCAAGCAGATTAAATCGATACAAACACACCCGGTGGACAATAGAGGTCCACCGGTATAAAATGTTGACAATAGAGGTCCACTGGTATAAATTAATGTGAAGTCTTAATAATCTACAATATAAATTAGGTAGGTGGTTGTGATTGTATTTTACTAATGAAAGCCAGCTATAAGTTCAGCATAAAGAGCTATGGTCGTGGGGAGTTGGAGATAAACCCGGTACTGTTCCTTATGAAAGTTAAAGGTTATTTGTTACAAAATTAAGATAAAACCTTCCATTTATTAGTAACGTTATCTATTAATATAAAATTAAGTTATAAGTGGGCGCCAGGGACTTTGAGAGTCCCGGATCCTGGAGCCGTCGAAGGTGACCAATATATTCCCAGATGAAGGTGGAATGACGTACCCAAGATCCACAATTTGAAATTGGGAAGACCGGTTTCCACTAGGGAAAACCGTACTATGTTAACTAGTTGGTTTCTACCGAAACCGTAATATAAAAAATAGTTGAAGGTAGAAATAAAAATATTTTAAGGGGTAAAAAAAAACCGTCCCGCCTGCGCTAACGCTAGACGGACTTAGCCAGCCGCACAGTCGCTTCCGTAGGAGGCTTCCAGCAGACTCGAGGAACGGGTCTCGCGTCCAGGCTCCAGACGCTTGACTAGATCCTGGCGGCGAGACGAATCGCTCGAGGTGCCTCTCCTGGAATCGACAATACGGAGACCTAATAATATATGGGGAAACTAATTTACTTTCCTTGAGGTGACCGAGCTTGGAAATCTAAAAGGCTAAAACATTAGCCGGTCAACATGGACTTTTTCAAGAATAACAAAAGGGACTACGACTTCTGTTTGCCTAATCCTGAGTGGTGGGACAATAGGAAGGAGGATTGAAATACTCACAGTTGACTTGGGAAGAAAGCACTTGACTGCAAGATCCTCGACTGGCTGGAACGCTATCTGCGTGTGCGCAATTTGGAATCCTGTAATAAATATCCAGGGATCACGACAATATCCTTTTAACAACCAGGGAAGGGCTCACAGACCACTTTCAAACACTATTAGAACCAAATCCTTACCTTTTAAAACATGGAAGATAGTATGTGTTTACTCAAGCGTGTTCAAGGGCAAAAAGAAACGCCACTCTGCTCAACAATACTGTCATGTGTAACAAACCGGAACTAGAGGGAGCACCTAGAAAATCTCCCCTAGTTCAGGTAAAATGATTATAAGAACACTGAAGATAAACACTACACCAAGACACTCAAATCCTTGAAAATCACTAACAACAGTCCAACGTGACGTTTAAACGCCGTAACAATAAGAATCCTCATGATCCAGACCAACAAACAAATTATTGGTAACTCCCAATACTAAAATTAGTCTTGATTGGGGTAATTAATCCGGAATATTCATTCGGCTAATTATCAATTCTAACCTTGCCACATTATGTCAAAGACAATCCACAGATTAAAAATGAATTTATTTGACAACGAAGTTTCTAGAAAGAAGTCTATATTGAAAAAATTAAGTTTCATTTCCGTTTACGGTTATCTAGTTTATTACTTATGACTTTTTACTGAAAGCTGAAAATTATTAAGGATTGCTCCATACGATATTATTTCGATGGATAGCAATCTATATGTTAAAATATCGATTAAACTACAACTTTGAATTAGCGACTAATAGAGGTCGCTTCTGTCAGAAACTGACGTTTGACATACTGACATTTGGAATGTAAACAAACAAAACATTCTCATCTTAATAATCACAATACAATATGTTTAGAAAAGTATTTTAATGTGAGAAAGTGTTAACCAAAGTGGTAGGTACAAAAAAAACAACGTAACAGTAGGATGCACCTAGTTGTACATACCGGGCTAAAACTAGATGTAGCCACACTTTGGCTATTAGCCGTAACAGATATAAACGCTGATTTGTAAGAAATATCTAACTTTTCGAATAGGTCCCACAATTACGACGCAGAATAGACACACGCAACACAAATATAGATCTTTATCACCTACTTCTCATTATCATCATTCTTCTGCCTTCATCCCAATTTATTTGGGGTCGATGCAACATGACATGTGTTTTCTTCCATGTTTCTCTACTAGCTGCACCCCGCGGTTTCACCCGCATAAGTCTCGATCCCGTAGAAATATCGGGACAAAAACTATCCTATGTCCTTTCCTGAGACTCAAAATATCTCTATACCAAATTTCATCTAAATCGGTTCAGCGGTTTAAGCGTGAATAGGCAACAGACAGACACACATTCGCATTATAATATTAGTATGTAAGTATGGATTAAAGAAAGAAAGAAAGAAAGAAAAAGTATTTATTGCGACTCGTATAGGATGATCACAAACTAAACTAAACACAGTAAAAAATATAAATAAAAAATCCAAGTCGGATTGGTCGTCATATCGACCCCCTTTCTAACCATAATATTATTCACACAGTCCATCCATCGTTTATTTGGTCTTCTCCTACTCTTATAGCCATTGACATTCATACTCAAATCTTTCCTCACGACAGTTTCCTCATTCACCTACTTAAAACTAGGTACTAAATAATTTAGCCACTGTTTTATAATTTAATCAAAAAGTTTATTAAGCTGGGGCAGCTTAATAAAAATAATTGTTGCAAAAGTAATTTATCCGACTGTATCTCTAACCAGGTACAGACGCCAGCACATCAAGTTACTACAATCTGTCAAATGTCTTTAATAGATTTTCAACTTTATTTCTAAAGCTTAAGGTTCAAAGTTGATTGGTAGCTTGATGTGCTGGCGTCTGTACCTACATCTCGCAGTCTGTTTGACATGGGAAGGATGTCTGTATACACATGATGAATAGCATTCGGTGCAGACAGTCTAATGGAAATGGAATAGAGGTCCCTACTCGTACTACTGGTATAGTACGTATCTACAGCTTGTTTATCTCAGGGGATTATGTGGCTTTTTAACATGCAAGTTCTCTTTACTGAAAATGAAATAGTAGATTGTTATACGAGGGTCGAAAGGAATCTATTCCCAGACGAGGTATTTAGACGCCCGAGCGCAGCGAGGGTGGCTATAGTCCGAGTAGGAATTGATGACTTTCACCCGTGTTAAACACTCTACTTTTCATTTCGAATATAAGGAAAGTAGAAAATTGTGTTTTTTCTAACATATTTATTGATAATAATAACATGAATAGTAGATATCTATTTAAAATTAATTGAGATGTTAGAACAATTTGTGTACTATTTCAAAACACTCCGCGTCACCGCCGCGGGCCGTCCCGCTTAATAGGTATTTTTTTTAATTCACACTGGCTGTTTATACACTCACAAGACCGCAACATTTTTCTTTATTATGTAAAAAATGACGTAGCTGACTACCTAACCAATTTAGTTCTATTTTTTAAATTCATTCCCGCCCTAGAGAGGGAAGCAATTACTATGAGACTTTCCCGCCCTAAGGTGGGAAGCAGCGTCTTCCACCCGCTATTCGGATCAAACAAACACTACTTTCCGAGTATGAGAAATGAAAAATTTTGATAGACATTTTAAAGGGGTTTGTCCGACAGGATTTTTTCAATTACAGCCCGGAGTCAGGATTTGTGCCCTGTTGATGGCAATAGGCTCGCCTGTTATTACGGGGAACTTAATGTGGGTGCACTATAGGTACACCATTACTTGACCTTGGGAAAGCGGGCAGACTGATCAGTTCAGTCTGCAGCCAATGTAAATTATAAAGGGTCCCATTAAAATAGATGGACAAATTTTAACACAGCGCTCAGTACGTCTAGCCAAAGATAATATCCAATATCCAAGCAAAAAATAACACTGATTAAAGTGATTTTATTTTGACCTAAAATAATAAATTGCCGGCACATTAGTGTATTTTCGTTAGCTGATAATTTGTCTTGTAAGTATCTAATGCGTTTTTCTTATAATTATATTTTTTACCATCGTCCTTATTTTGGTGGTCTGAATGATTTCTAAAAGTTTTTCCATCTATTTTAATGGGACCTTATATAGTATTATGCAAGAAAGCTCAATTGCTTAGAGAAACTATTTACTTTCTAAATGTTCTTCTGATGTTGTTTCATTTGTTTCAAATAAGCACATAAAAGGCACTTTTGAACGTCAATATTTACAAGAAAATAGAATTGATGAGAAGAATGGGCAAGTAATACCGTTACTCTTTTATAATGTTTTCCAAAATGTTGTATGTACATTAATTATGTGTGAAAACGATGAACCTTGAATAAAATTACTATACCACAAACAACAATAGTTAAACAAGAATTAAAAGTAAGGCAATGACAGGTCAATTAATCGCGTGAGGCATTAAGTCTGCCTTTGTATCTTTTTTGTGTGTGAAAATAAATAAATAGATACATGGTGCTCACATATTCACAAACATTGTAAAAGTTGATTCGTCATCATCCTCATTTCAACCGAAAGACGTCCACTGCTGGACATAGGCCTCCCCCAAGCACCTCCACTTCGACCGGTTTTGTGCTTCTCGCATCCAACGAGTTCCTGCGGCCTTCGCAAGGTCGTCGGTCCACCTTGTGGGAGGCCTTGCAACGCTACGTCTTCCGGTACGCGATCGCCACTCCAGAACCTTTCGGCCCCATCGGCCATAGCCCGAAGAATTGCCGAACTTAAGTGGCGGTGGGCAGGGCACATTGCTCGCAGAAAAGTTGAATATTTTCCTAAAATTTTAACAAGTAGGTAATCATTTTGCGTGTGAGTTTACCTAATCACAGAATGTAAAATCATGTCATTAAAATTTTAAATTATGCATTTAAATTAGAAACCAATTTGATTTTATCTATCTCCCATAGGTATGTTTAGGTACAGATAATTATAAATCTCACTCATAAAAAGTAACGATTCGGCAGAATTACCAAGGCGTATAAAGTTCTACGTGAGAATCAAACTAGCTCAATAGTTAGAGGTTACACTTGTCTTGAGAACCAAAGTTGTCGACATAGCTCACAGAATAAGCAAGCTGAAGTGGCAATGGGCCGGCCATATTAGCCGTAGAACCGATGACCGCTGGGGTAGACGTGTTCTTGAGTGGAGACCGCGAATCGGTAAACGTAGCGTGGGACGCCCTCAGGCTAGGTGGAGCGACGATCTTCGCAGGCTGGCTGGTAGCAGCTGGATGAGAGCTGCCGAAAATCGAGTTGAATGGCGTGCAATAGGAGAGGCCTATGTCCAGCAGTGGACTGCTATAGGCTGATGATGATGATGATGACACTTGTCTTAACCGTCAGTCCAGTCAGTTAATTATTTTTTTTATTTAGGATCTCCAGCAAAAGATATACACAATACATCTTTATAAATAAAACAAAGTCGGGTTACAACATTTATAACTCAAGAACGGCTGCACCGATTTTTATGATCTTTGATTTGTTAGATTTGTCTCCGCCCCGAAAAGCAGAATAACTATTAAAAAACCAAGGGGAATTTCTCGAAAAAAAAAAATTAGTTTTTGATTCCGAGACACTTAAATAAAGGGCTAACAGTAAAAAGCATTTTATTTTTCGTGGACAAGGTTCACATATTTTTTTGTTACGACAGAAACTCTTTACATTCCAAAACCTGACTTGAACGACACACACACACACTCATAAATTTTCGCCTTTATAATATTAATGTGATACCTGCTTGCTTGCTGCAGATTGTTTTTTTTTTATGTTATAGCCTACATTTCGTCGTTGCTATATCAGTAATTATTAAGTAATGCGATTACATTAACAATCACAGCTGGTCGCAACCGAATATAAAATGAAATAAACATGACCAAGGGAAATGCAAGCACCCCAGCATTCATAGACAATGAGCCAGCAACCTGTTACATTGGTTTATGCAAATTAATGAATGTTAACGTGCATTTGATATTACACACGGTGTTGAGTATTCTGGGATTGTAGACGAATTTCTTGGTTCTTTAAAAGAAAGGCTATCTTATTAGAAACTACTAACGATTGTCAACTTCAACTTACTTTTGTGTACATAATTAGCCTATAATGTTAGGAACATTTTAGGCTGATTATGTACATAAAAGTAAGTTGCTAAGGGGACACAGGCCTCGTCTCTTCGAGGGGGACTGGGCCGTAATCTACCATGCGGGCCCAGTGGTAGTTGTACTTTTGTATGCTTGCCCACAATGAAGACTAGCTGAAAACTAACAAAAAACAGAATGATTACGCGTTCTAATTTAAATTGTTTTGAGAACCGAATTTAGGAGTTATTCCCCGGTCCGATCCACTGAACCCCCCCCCCCCTCTCGATCCCCTGCTCTGATCTTCTTCTGTTATAATCTGTGTCTTATCCACTGTAAACTTTCTCATTCCGGTCTGATCCAGTTTATATAGTTTTTTGCTTGTTATTTTTGCCGTTTTGACTTTTATGGGAAAAAGTTTTTCCGATTTCTTACTATTGTAGCGGCCAGTCTATCATGAAAAACTAACTTATAGTCTCATTTCGTACAAAATGGTAAAAGTTTTTGGTGCTTTTTGACTTGGCTAGACTGAAATCCCAGTTGGACTGATAGAGCTATTTGATCCTTATGAGAAACAGGATCGAATGGCATCAAAAAAGTTTTTCTGAAAATTTCCCATTTTCTTGCTTTTTTTATCAAAATCTGTGAATGCATATCAAAATATCTCATAAACTTGAAGATAGTGTTCTAAAACCGGTTTTCTGTAGCTATAATGGTCACCCTGCACCTAATAGCAGAAGTGCTAGGTACTTTAACAAAAGAGATAAGTATTTGGTAATTTAATTTTATCAATAGAAAACAAACAGCTCATTTATCAAATTACATTTCAGTCGACAACCTCCATCGGTTTCTTACTAAACTTCAACTATATCCGACGATCCTGCATACTTATCTCTTTTGTTGACTGTACATTGTTCATTAAAATCTTCATTAAATTACCAAAATAAATGCAAAACTTATCATAACTCCACTGCAAAATTAATTAAAAATAGCTTTTATTTACACAGCAACTGGTCACCAGTGTTGCCAATACACAATTGGTACTGGCCGTAGCTTCAGCGATATTAGACTATAAATCACGTTCTTCTGGTGTTCGATTTTTAAAACGTGAGTGGGGTAGTTCGAACACTTTTTTAAATCGTTTCGAATTCACTGGCCGTTCAGAAACGAAACGCGTCGTAGATATTACATTCTGTAATTAAAATCTTGATTTTCCCGCGAAATTGCAATTTTGGTAGAGCTTCGGGTATCAACGTTTCGAGTAAAAAGCAAAGTTGTTTTTTATCGTTTTTTTTTTCCTTATAAAATACGGGAGGGCTGGGACATCGACTCAAAACCAGTTACGGTGGATTCAGTACATGATTCTGAACCCCCTGCGTACAAATGAATCGTCAATTTAAAACATAAACAGTGGCACTCCGGGAGTGCCGACAGAAGTGAAAACAAAACACCAACAGAATACTTCCCCATCACTCACTGACATATCGATCCGAAGCGGTGTCGATTACGGTAACAGTGGCGCGAGTTCAATAGTTTTTTCCCATCTCTAAAAATGTTCAACGCGCCTAAAGAAGTTTTCACTTAAAAAAAAATTGCTGTTCAGTACATTTTGACCGCGTATGTATTTTCTATGAAACAGCAGTTTTTTTTTGATAACCGACTTACAATTTCTATGCTGTGTGCTGAATTCATAGTCACAATTTGCGCGTCGATGTCCCTGCATGTTACAATACTTATTTTTGTAGAACATAGTAGCAACATGGCACTAACTATTTAATAAGTGATTGATAAATTAAAACTAGAGAATTTTCATTCTAAACTAACTCGTCAAGTTTGAATTTTTCTATCGTCATTATTCGACCATAACTAAAACTAAATTTGAACCTCTCCATAGCTTTTCAAACTTTAATAGTATTTTTGAATGCATTACGAGACTTATTCAAAAGTAAATAAGAACTAATTTCTATCAAACCTTTGAAAAGGTCAAGCTCTAGTGATGTTACTGCCCTCAAGCACATTAAAGAGCATAATATTTAAGTCCTGAAAAGGTGCTGGACTCATTACTTGAAGAACGGAACTGGCTCGTTCCTTTGGAACTTCACTCTTATGTATTTATTTTTTAAATATGGAATAGAATTCTAATTCAAATTTTAGTTTAGGATAAGTTTACGTTCTACGATAGAGCGCTTTTTGATTCAAGCAGACAAGCAAATTCTTACTAGAATAAGCTTAGTATTTCAATTGAAGTCTAAGAAGAAGTTATACAGGGTGAAATTTTAATCACCGTTTTCCTCTTAAGATTGTACTCATCATTATGAACAACTTTTACTATGGGACCAAACATGAAATCGTCAAAAAAAATAATCAGCTGTTCCCTACATTTTGACGAGTTATGCGAACATATTTAGAATTCGAACAAGTATGAACTGTGATGCGTGGAATATTGTTTGTGGGCATTAAAATTATACAACGTTATATTTACTGCGTTTATTCCAAGCGAACGTGTTTACATGAACGCGTCACCATCACTGCATAGAGTACTTTTTGATGATCACTGGTCAAAACAAAAACCTAATACAACATTTTGAAAGCTCATTCTAAATTCATTTTACTGTTCGAAATGCAACCAAAGTTATTGTATTGCCAGCCAGCACTGCATAAGGTCGACTTTTGCAGACAAACTTTACAGTACCGACACATTTTCTATTTTTAAGAATGTACTACGTTTACCTCAGTGTTCAATTTATCTTCCTGCCACATCTATAAAATAGCGTTCACGTTGAAAATAAAGGGTGTACCCATCAGCGGAGCGCATCGTGATGCAATATCCGTTTCGTCACATCTCATCAGATTGTGCCTACTCGATGACGTCACGACATGTCGCTCTCATCAGATAGTACCCCGTGATGTCAGTCGCAGGCCCGCTGCGACTGCTGGTAGTGATGTGCAGTATCTGTTGTAGACAGGTTGTTACAAGTCTGTAATGAGTCAACATTTTCTGTTAAACTATAGCAAAATTAAATATGTTTTGTAGCGATGTTTTGTGTTTTAAAGTACAGACGCCAGCACATCAAGCTACTAACAATCTGTCAAATTTCTTTAAAAGATTTTCAACTTTATCACAAAATTGTAAGGTTCAAAGTTGATTGGGAAAATTTTACAGTTTCAGGTAGCTTGATGTGCTGGCGTCTGTAACAGGGTGGTAGGAACATCGACGCGCAAACTGTAACCATGAATTAGCACATGATTTTATACCCAAAGAGTATAAATTTTTCGTCAGTTATAGTTTTTATTTGTATTTTTTTATTTTTTTTTGAGTTATCAAAATTTAAATCAGCTGTTTCATAGAAGATCGTAATACCTACGTGATCAAAATGATAAATAATGAATTTATAGATCACCAATTTTTTTTAATAATCGAACATGTTGCGAGTCTATGTCCCAGCCATCCTGTATACTTAAAATAAAATCTTTTTTATTATTATATAAACAAAATCTGATGAAAAAGCTAACATGTAAATATTTCGATATTTGAATCTACATAACTCAATTTTTTAGGCTACAGAGGGTAGCGTAGGTATCCTAATATTCTGCGAAAGATACGAGTACCTAGTTGACATTAACAAATGAAAGATTTCAAACCTTTTCATTCCAATTTATTTAAATAAACATATATTATGGAATCAGGCGTTACTTTACGGAAATCCATGACATTAAGATGTTATGTGTAATATCTAGTTTTAATTCCGTGTAATATAAACCCAGGCTTGGATGCTGGAAGCAATCTCACCTTCACGCGCTCATGCATATGCAGATGCAAGAAAGGTCCCAAGGAAGGAGGGGAAGGGGAGGGTGGGACCTTTCTTGCATCTGCATATGCATGAGCGTGGGAAGGTGAGATTGCTTCCAGCATCCAAGCCTGGGTTTATATTACACGGAATTAAAACTAGATATTACACATAACATCTTAAATAAACATAGCAAGCTCTAATCCCAAACGAAATCAACACACCCGAAAACTACAAACTCTCGAACCCAATAATAATATTATTTTTATTTATCGCCCCGCTTATAAGGGATAGCTCATAAAATATTTGTGAAACTGCCGTCCGGAGTCCGATCGTGAAATAGTAGGACATGTTCTAGATTTAGTGTGCGCTTAATTTTTTACACTGACCCTTACCTATATTTCAATGCCATCGGTTGCGTTTGTAACTGATATTTTATCGGACATTTCTTGATTGAAGAAACGTTTTACCTTAATAGGATAGGACACAACATTACTATCACATCTAAAATGTGTAACTGAATTAATGCACGTTATGAAAGTAGTTTGTTCAGAATTCATTTTGATATATTTCTTTCTCAAAAATAATTTAAAGTCACACTTCTGCTGTACAGTCAACACAAACCAAAATGTGCGAAGTACAGACGCCAGCACATCAAGCTATTATTATACAATCTGTCAAATCTCTTTAATAGATTTTCAACTTTATCGCTAAAGAGAGAACAAATATTTGTACGTCTGTAGGTATGTCTTAAAAATACCGTACGATATTACGAGCGGGCATCGTACTCTTTGGCGCAGAAGCCATTCAGTCAATCTTTATATTATTTAGCTTCAAACAATCTGGCATTGCAGTAAAATAACTTTTACTGTAGAATTAAATAAATCAGAAGCGCAGCTTCATAAACTTCAAAGTTAACTGTACTTATGCATTAACTAGACCCTAGCGTACCTAGTTTCAAGTAGGTTTTCAGCACTGAAACTTTGATTACCTAGAAATACCTGATCAATTCAGAACTACAGTTTTTTTATTGGCTCCTTGTGCTTACTGACAAATGTCAAAATTAATGATCTTTGAGGTCAATTTCAAAAGCTTTTTTAACTAAGTACTCGTACTTATTAGGTTTTATCAAAATCTATCAAGATCGCACATCTTTTCTGAATGTCTCGTAAAGTTCGGCTTTGGCAAATTGAAGTAACAACATCAATAAATGACAATTTTAAGCATATCATTAAAACGCACTCCGTTCTGTTAGTTTTTGTCATAGTCTGGTAGTTTGAGTAATTTAGGTGGCCTGCCAAAATGTCCTTTTTTGTCGTATTAACTTGAACGAGTAAAGACCAATGACCATGTGCGAATAGTACGGGAGCCGAGTAGGCCGTCCGGCGACTGCCTACTGCCGCGCGTGTTTGTATGAAGATTATGTTTTTTGTTAGGTATGATAATTTAGTGAGTTTCTTAATTGTGGGGTACACATACTAAACTGTAATTGACATGCTTATGTTGATATATCGAGGTAGGCACTGCTTATATGCCTATATGCAATGCACGCCACTGCTTGCTCATCTAGTTAACTCTATACATAGACACACGCTTCTACACGCTCTGCATCACCGGACCGAAAATATAATAGGGATGATGACGGGGTAAAGTAAACGAAATTCTATTTAGTCCGTCAGTTAGATTATCAAAAAATAATGGACACATATTTTTTCTTGTGTCAATCAACCAAAAAATTACAAAGATAAAGCGTGTCAAAGTTTGGGAGTGGGGGCTCGTGACGTCACGTTTAGGTAAAAATTGTACCAAAACGTGACGTCATGCGACATTTCAAATCAATATATCTCTGTAATGTTTTGATTGTGTGAAAAAAGAAAAAATACGTGCCCAATACTTTTTAATAATCTACCTGATAGACGAAGAAAAAAAAGTTAGTCATCATCCCTATTACCCCTGGCAACATATGTACAGTTCCGTGAAGGTGAGGCTAACTACCAACTTATTCCATTAAAGCCTGTAACTGCCTGGATACTGGCTGAAGTTGGCTGTGCTGTAATGTCGTGGGACTGTAATTAGTTAGTTAGGTATTGAATAGCCAATCAGGATGGCGGATTGGTATTTTAGGAAGGTTTAAAGTATGGCTGTGGTTTATAGAAAACAGGTGGCCTACCATGATCTTTAGGAACCTAAACTGAAATGTCTTGTTTTTGAATCGTTTTTAATCAGATTGCCAGTACTAATAAAATTCGTAACGCACGGCTTCTGTCATGGACCACCTCTAAAGCTGTCAGTTTCTATACGTCATTTGTAAACGGTGAAGCTCTTCGTTTATATTGAGTGTTCACAATGCCGCCTCTAGAGACGGTCACCAAGGCGACCGTCTCCGTGGTCTGTGGTTTGAAATATCAGTATGGATGCTACAATGCGTCGCTTGCTTGTGTGCGTTCGCCTGTTTTCATTCGTTTTATGGAGCATGTGGCCTACCATGATCTAATTAAAAACGATTCAAAAACAAGACATTTCAGTTTAGGTTCCTAAACTGCATCGCTTGAGCTGCTCTATGGACTTCATGGTACCAAACAAGTATGAATGAAACCAAAACTTGCGACTCAGTTTGGGACAATCGCTGTCAGCAGATGGCACGGCCTAAACTGAATCGTTAAACTGACGTCATGGTACGAATTAGAAGAACAGTTCAGTTTAGATCCTAAAATGAATCGCGTTAAGAGCTTGTGGTAGGCCTCCTGTATCCGTTTTGAATTAGTGCGTCGCCAATAAATCTTACTTTTTTTTTTAGAATAAAATAGACATTTATTTTGAAAATAATTATGCGTAATACATAATAGGTGTTATGATACATTAAGGCTCAATAATATTTCACCAGTCAGCATGCACACATTTATGTTATCATATCAATCTTGGTACCTATGTTATTTTATTTTTTTTCCTTCTATTTTTATAATTTGTGTTCATCATTCATAAATTACTTTCTCTATTTTTATCGTATTTACACCTAGTTATATGTGCATGCTGTGGTCTCCTGTAATTGAAGGAGCACACGTAAAAGATCCTTTTTTATTATTGTAAATTTCTGTTGTATAAGTATGTGTATTCTTTGTTGGAGATCCTCAATAAAAAAATAAATTAATATTTTATTTAAGTTTAACCCAGATCTATCATTAGCCAGAGCTTCATATTTTCTGACTGACCGACTTCTTGACAATTCAAAAGTGCCTGTAAATGATTTAACTGAAATAGATGCTTTGAATTTGAGTTTGATCTATCCAGAGCAGTTCAGCCAATTTGCTTTTATGCTTCTTGATTTTAAACCATGCAAACATAAAGCATAGGAAAAATAGTACTTGTAGCTAGTCCGCTGACAGGATTGACTGCCTAAAAAAACCGTACGTAGGTACCTATAGTTTGGTAAAGCTTAAATTAGGCTGTTTCAATCTACTCTAAAAACAGATTAGTGGTTAAACCATATCGGTGTCATTACAAAACAAGGTTTTTCTCAAACGGTTAAAACCATCGAGCAATTTTTGAATTAAGAACCATCAATTTATTTTATTACTATCTGCGCCTCGCAATTTCATCCGCATAAGTGTCGATCCGTCAAAAAGTATCCTATGTGTTATTCTGATGTATAAGCTGTATTACTGTAAAGTTTCATCAAAATCCGTTCAGTAGTTTTTGCGTGACAGAGTAACAAACATCCATCCATCCTCACAAACTTTCGCGTTTATAATATTACGAGTAGTAGGATTTGGCAAAAACAATTAGTACATAAGTCTGGTACTAAGTTGTCATTTTTGTATTAAGAACTTTGGTTAAGTCGAAATAAAGTTCGAAATACAAAAACTGGCTTAAAGTTTTAGGCAATAACTACAATGAGAACTAAAGTTAGATATAGTAAATAATAATATTTCGGAAGCAGATTCAAAGTGAATTCAAAAAGCAAAGCATTCAAACAAAATATTTTTACAAAATCCTTGTTTTACTGTATAATGCAGCTCAAACGGTTTCTGAAAACTGAATTTAAAATATTTTTAAAGTTGCCTCAGTAGTTTTAAATTTTTATAAGTTTGTTCTGGGATTCAGTGTGAAGATTCACTTTTTATGCAAATATTGTTAAATAAAGTGAACAAGAAGATGAGTGTTAGATTATTTTAGACAAACAATATTAATGTGCTGCAGAAGGGGAGATATTTCTTTAAGTTATGTATTTTTGAAAGTAAAAATGGGTTCATATTTTTTTTTTATTTAAGTTTTTTTTTTATAAACGATCCTATTTACTGGTAGTGTAACACATGATCCCAAGTGGTAAATACTTTTTCAAACACATGTAAAACCCGTTGGGGTAGGTAATAGGATAATTAATAATAAAGTAATAATATGTTTATTTGTATCGCTATAATATTTATACAAGTATTCATTTATTCATTTATTTATTTATTTAATACTTCAAGCACAAAAATGTACAGAGGCGGACTTAATGCCATAGGCATTTTCTACCAGTC
Organism: Hydraecia micacea; assembly: GCA_914767645.1. Lineage (NCBI taxonomy): Eukaryota > Metazoa > Arthropoda > Insecta > Lepidoptera > Noctuidae > Hydraecia > Hydraecia micacea. Next base: position 2,899,079 of record OU611783.1, on the reverse strand, counting down.
AACCTTTGGGTGATGCAGAGACAAACAGTGGTAGGTGCAAACATGAAAATTGAGGAATAAATATTTTAAATATAAAGATACACATAAACCTATTAAAACTATGAATATAATATAAACCTAATTACATATAAATATAAGCACAAATAAATATACATAAATACATGAATATACTTCCTAACTAACTAAAAAGAAATAAGAAAAACAATGAGAAAATATTACCGTTGTGATGATCCTGCCAGCTTCATATTTTTCTCAAATGACACGTTATAATATAAAGAACGTCACCTCACTTTTTCTTTATAGTAGTCGCATTGACTATGATTGAGGTTGCATTCCGACACAACCAAAGACTAAATGTGAGAAGCATTTGAACTTGCACCTTACTATTTTTCCAACTACGTCACTGTCAATTTTTTTTTATGAAAATGACAGTTCGGCAAGGTAATATGCGCCTGCTATATGATATAGTAATTTATTTGAATTTGACTATCGCTCCTTGGCCGTGCCTACTGCAATGAACGTTCCGTTGCGTGGGAAAAAATTTATTTACCGCAGCCTATTAAATAATCTATATCCAAGTACAGATGCCAGCACATCAAGCTACCCGAAACTGTAAAATTTTCCCAATCAACTTTGAACTTTATGTTATAGCGATAAAGTTGAAAATCTATTAAAGAAATTTGACAGATTGTAGTAGCTTGATGTGCTGGCGTCTGTACCTAGTAACATTTAAGTACCTAGTAAGAGCCGGTACGGATATGAAAGAAAAGAAACAAGTTATATTTATTCACCAAATTCGGAGATTTCATCATATTATAAGATAATCATTATTAATCAACTTTTGTAGCTCTTGGCTCTCTGTGAGCGAGCCGTAATCCACCACGCGAGTCCAACAGGTTGGTGGCTGTCACATGTCTTCGAATTGTTGGTTCTAGAATGTTCATTTACCAAAATTTACCAATTATTTATCTATTGTTCAGTCAAAACAAACGAGCAACAGTGATATCTTGAAGCTTGCGGCTAAAATGGCCTGCAGGCGACCCGATTCACTGACTGAAACATAATCTTGATAGATGAGCCTATTAGAAAAAAAAATCACATAATTATTAAAAGTACTGAGATAATTATATAGGTATACCTAGTATTAAGATTTAAAGAGGCGCTACTGTTACAAAAAAAGCAACACTGTGAGCGAGCCGCAATCCATTACTCGGGTCTAGCAGGTTAGTGGATGTCACATGTCCACAAATTGTTGGTTCTAAAACATACCGATGTCCTCACGACGTGGTACCCATTTTAAAATTCCTGAAAAATTTAATCAAAGTGCATTTACCTATTATTTATCTATTTTTCAGTGACACGTCAAAACAAACGGGCAACATCGAAAACTTGAAGCATGCGGCTAAGTTGGCCTGCAGGCAATCCGGTTCACTGACTGAAACATAATCTTGATAGATGAGACTGTATTAGCGAGACCAGGCTAGGGAGACTAGACGTCTTACGGCTAATTCAATCTCAAAGACATCGGTTTAGATTTGTTCTGCTTTTGTTTTTCTATTTGAGTTTTGTTTAGTTTGTTTTTGTTTGATGCGGATCGTATTACTTAAACGGTTGGTTTTATTAACGTATGGCTGCTTTTGGTAATGAGTCATCGTCGTCATTGATAGCATTGTTCCACCCAACGCTGAGTATATGGCCTTTTGTGCCGTCCTTCCCTGGTCTGTGCGAATCTCATCCAATGGGGTAATTGCGTAACACACTATCAGTAGCAATGGCTTTCATCTTGACAGTTTAACAACATTCATTGCGTTATTTACGTTGCTGAGCAGACAATATTTTCGAACATATAAAGCAATGGATTTGCAATATCTCTCAAAATGATTCAGATTGAAAATGATAATGTGTTACGCGATTAGGGTGCAGGTCTTACACACGTTTGGTTAAAAGTAAGTAACTTTATTACAAGCTTACAAGATATAGAAACGAACTTCACCTGTGAATACTTTTACATGGGACGACAAAAAATGTTTGGTACACGACACATTTGAATGACAAGGATGTCAATTCGTCAGGAATTTCAATTTACATATTGATTACAGTAATCTTTATAATCTGACTAACTACGAATTCTAGATACTACCTACCAAGGTAGCACCCATATTGATAAGGAAAAAACGATAATGTTATCGAAAATTAATATCAGACTCTACTACGCTACACACAGAAATACGTAACAAAATAGAACAACGAAATAATTAAAACAGTTGACTCCAATAAATATAAACAATCGACTATCGGAAATTAAGCTGTCCCCATTAATTTAGACTCAATTCTATATTGAGTTGCCAGCAATGATTTAGTTCGAAATACGAATTAATTGAACGGTTTTGCCACGTGCGTAAAATATAATTTTATGCTCAAATGGGTATGCGGCCCTCGTGATGTCGTTCTGGGCTAAAAATAGACAACCCTCCTTTTCCTGTAGATTTTGTATGTGGGGCTATGCTGGTTGGATGAGCAGCGACATGACGAGAAGGCTTCAATTTTTGAAGGTTCTGTGAAGGTCAGGCGGTAATTGGGTCGTTTTAAAACCAGAATATCGACATTATCCTGGTTATTGTCATAGTTCCTGTACGTCAATGATGTCAATTCACGATATATTTAGAGATTGAGAACAATTAATTTCAGAAAAAAAACCTATACGTTACTTTTTAATTTGATTCATAATGCAAATTTTTCGTTGGTTAACAAAAAAAAAAAAAATTTTTTTTTAAATAACCTTTGAAAATTTCAACTCATTGGCGATCAAAATCATGTACTTGAATCCATGGTAACAGATTGCGCTTCAATGTCCCTGGCATCCTGTATAATCTACACTACTACATAAGTACTTCAAACAATAACAAAAGCCCTTATTCCAAATCTGCGCGACAGACTGTACCCAGACTATACAGTTTCATTACGACCCAACACCTGTCACCCACAAGTTTGCGTTTTACGTCCAAACATAAATTGGAATTCTCTCTAGCTTACGTATCTTTGTTTTTCAATGGAACACAATCCGATTTTTATTTCGGCTGCTATAAATCTGTACTGTTTGGGTATTTGTTTTATTTACCAATTGCGGCTTTTTGTATTAAGTCTTCAAAAATCAAATGAAAAATCACAATATTTTATTTCACATAAACCTACATGGGCACTTATGAAACGTCAGAAGCTAGGTGCACGGTTCCAATTAGTCGTTTCCTATGGAGAAGAACCGGCAAGAAACTCCACGGTTACTCTTTTAAAAAATAATTGGCTTTTACAATAACAATTATGCTCTAAAGTTATTTTAAAATATTTACACATTCAAATATTTACAAATATTTAACATTTACAAACAAAGGGCATCAAAAAATTCGTCCGCATCGCTGTCAACAGGAAACGTGCCCAAAAGGCTGGCAGCATTGCCACGTTGTATCATCATCATCAGACTTGTTCCACCCACCGCTGAGTATAATAATTATGGCCTTTTGTACCATGCTTCCCTGGTCTGTGCGAGTCCCATCTAGGTCTTTCCCGCGTTTGTCAACGACTATATTTATTATAGGACACTGTTATTTATTTTATGTTATAATATAAGTAGTTATAGGTAGCATATTGTTGCGTTCAGCATTCTGTGTAGAAGGTATTGTGTTAAAGTTCCTATTACTTTTTGGATTATTAGTTTTAGTTCTTTCATCATCATCTGCCTAGCCTTTTCCCAACTATGTTGGGGTGGGCTTCCAGTCTAACCGGATGCAGCTGAATACCAGTAGCTTGATGTGCTGGCGTCAGTACATTTTTTTATATTCTAAAGAACCATAATACATTTCCTCCTTTGCCGTTTTCACCACAGCTATTTCAGTAAGCCCGCGTTAATAACGCCTTTTATTATTAAGTCTTTTGTTTGTCATTAATTTTCGTGATACTTATGTTTTTTATTTTATCTGTTTCATAATACCGCTTGGTGAATATTTATGAAACTTTCCTATGACAAAAGCTGCATATTTTTCCCACGTATGCTCTCGCGCATTATTATTTAAATTGATGCATGAGCAAATGAGAATTTTTAATTTATGTATTAGACTGCATGGCTCTTGCACACTATAGCCAATTTTTGCTCACAAAGCTTTTCTGTAAATATATTTTGATTTAAAAGAGTTGTCGTGGATTTTCTTGCCGTTCTTCTCCATAGGCACTTACTACGCTTTGAAATGGGCAACTAGCTTCATCTTTTTGACTAACCGACCCCCTGAAAATTCAAAAGTGCCTGTAATTGGTTTATTTTAAATAATTAATGCTTTGAGTTGAGTTCTCTGGTGAAAAATTAGTGTCACGTAATCTGGTTTATAAAAAATCTCTGTTAGATTAGGAATAATTAATGACATTTAACATCAGGTGCGGTAGTAGTCACATGTAAGCCTCTAAACTTTTGCCTACAAAAGTGTCTATGCAATGGCACCAAAACTGTACAACAAACTACCTTGTCATATTAGAAATTGTAAGAATAATAAAGAATTCAAAAGCGAGCTCTTTAAGCTACTAAATGACAAGGTATATTATTCAGTCAAGGAGTATATGGATGACAAATTTTGAAGATTTTTTATTTTTTTTAGAATGTATTAAACAATATCTGTGTTTTGATATCTATTGACATTATGTATTTTATTTTTTCTGTTTCGTGACATTCTCCTATGACATTTTTTACAACTTGACATGCCTAATAACATGTTTTTTTTTTTTTGACATTGTTAATTCCTTTATAACTACTGCATGAATTTTTTTTTTTTGTTTTAATGTTTTAAATAAGTTTACAATAACTTTAACTCGGATTTTGTATGCCTATCGGCGGAACATGGTTTGTGCACTTGATATTTATATTAAAAACACCTGTAATCACCTATGTTCACAAAATAAATAAATGAAATGAAATGAAAATGAAATAAAAAAGTGAAAATAAAGCCCCTAAAATTTTGCAGTTTTCATTACGAAATTGTGCAATAGACTCGCCCTGTTTTACATGGGATTTATATAACATGACGAAATGTGGATTCCATGTCCTACTTCGAAAAGAAAGACGACGTTCTGAAAGTGAATCTGATTTATTATAATCAGCCTATAATATTCCTACTGCTGGGGCACAGATTTCATCTCCATGAGAAGCAGTTGGCCATGCGAGCCCATTGCGAATTGGTGGATTATGACCTATGATAAAATACAAAAACTTTCACCTCAATTCGTTAGCATAGCAACCAGAACCTTTAAGTAAATTAAATCGAGTTATTCCGGTCGGATCCCTTGAACGGATCCCCCTTACAGCTAAGCCTTCATTATCCTTCAGCCTTTTGAACGGTGAACTAAAACAAAAGAAAGTTTTAACAATACGTAATCATTTTGCTATTCATAACAGATCGGAAGAATGTTTTACCAACTTTTTTTTAAGTATCCTTTTTAAGGTAAAGGTACAAAAGATGTTTTTATCGTTTCTTATTATTTAAGAGACAAGTTGAATTGATTATAAATCGATAATAATAAATTGGCTGTGCAATTTCAAAACCTAGCAACTGACATTTCTCAAAAAATCGGTGTTTTTGCATATTTGTCTTACTCGATTATCTGGCAAGTCAAAATAATATGCAAAAACACCGACTTTTTGAGAAATATCAGTTGCTAGGTTTTAAAATTGCACAGCCGAAATGCGATACTGCCCCGTTGATCTAGTGATCGCAATCGCTACTGCTGATCAAGAGGCCCTGGGATCGATTCCCGGGTCGGGCAAAGTGTTATTAGGTTTTCCCCTATAGAATTTCGCAGTAGCAGCCCGGAGCCTGAATTTTTACCCGATTGATGCAACAGGCCTTCTATTATAATGAGGTTTAAACATAACTAACGAACTGTGGGTGTTCTATAGAGAATGCAAAAGTCAAATCCTTTATTTCAAATAGGCACATAAAAGGCATTTTTGAACGTCAAAAATACAACAAAAAAAATTGTTCTAGTCGACCGTTCCAAAAGGTAGTTTCGTATGGAGGCGAATGGGCAAGAAACTTCACTATGAAGAAGAATGGGCAAGAAACTCAACCGGGATACCTCTGCCTATCCCTGCAGGCAATACAAACGTGATAATTTATCTTCTTCTTAGCGTATCGATGGCAAAAAGTTTAAATATTTTTGGCCCAAAATTCAGCAGCGCGAACTCCACTCACTGACACAGTCATAAGATCATCAAGTGCACAGGTGACAGGGCATGCGGCGCAAGATGAAAGGTAGGCCATTGTCTGTGAGCATACGTACTTGAGATCAGAGCCATCCGTCTTTGCTCCGGCCGACTTGGGTTCGAAGTCTATTTAGAGATTTCCAAGTCAGCCACGGTAACGCGTGTCCTGGCGTGTGTCGTGGCGAAAGACTCTCAGATGGCTCGATAAAATTGTCAGGGGGCTTATACAGCTCCCGCCATAAGAATACTTCGTAACAACAACACCTATCTCCAATTTCATATCTGTCATTTAGCTAAGATTACCTATTCACAAAGTGACTTTATTCTAAGATTCGGAACCTATCAAGGTTTAAATAACTTTAATTTCGGAAGTCGGTGTCGTTGGTTCCGCATTTCTTTTGACACCGACTTCATGAGTAACATGCATCTTGTGACGATACAAAAATCAGGGACAAACGATATCTCAAACAAACAAAAGCTAGTTAGCTACCTATAACATTCCTTCGAGTATCATATTAAACAGTACAGGTAGACACAATCTGCTCCCATTATCTAATTCTATTAATTTCGAATCCACGAACCAATTTGCATGCTAACCACGTTTCAATATAGTTTGTTACAGTGTTTTAGTTCAGTCCCTTTTGCATTAGAATAAGCGAAGTAGTTTTACTATTATATCAGCAGTATTGTTATTAAACTTGGAGAGTATATCTGTGTGAGAAGTTTTGAATTTTCGGTTCCGAAACACTTGTAAATGTCATGTTATTAAAAAATGGGATGGCTTTGGAAACTTATAGATAGGCACTCCTTTGATTTTATACTCAAAGAAAAATGAATGTCTTTGCACTCAGTATTATGTCCAGAGGAAAGTGCAGACGCCAGCACATCAAGCTACCCGAAACTGACAAATTTTACTATCAACATTGAACCTTATGCTTTGGCGATTAAGTTGAAAATCTATAAGACATTTGACAGATTGTAGTAGCTTGATGTGCTGGCGTCTGTACATACACTGGTTTTCCTATGGGACCAAATTCTTTGTGCTCTTGTTTTTTTTTTTTCAATATTTTTATATTGAAAAATAAAACAAGGACACAAATGTAGGTAAGTACATGGGAGGACTAAATGTCATTAAAGAAAAAGAACTAAAGAACTTTCTACCAGTCAAAATTTGGATGTTTTAGAAACAAACACATATGTGCGGTTTCATACAAAATTTCAATAATACCTAACTTTATAAAAATGTATGTAACGGGTTTTTTTGCGCTCATTCGGGTTGGTCTCGTAGAAAAGTAACAAAAATAATTAACAACCCATCTGAATCTTGCAGAACCCAAAAAACACGGACAAATAGTATCTAATTGCGAAATTAATTTGTAATGCAAAGTCGTCGGGTTAATTCTGAAACTTTGTAGGTTCATTTGAATTAAGATTTTAATGTCAACATTTCGGTTTCCACCTGCCAGCAGACTTCCATAGAGTGTTTCTTTTTTAAATCAATGGAATGTAATTTTCGTGAGTGCTGCCCGCCATTTTGTTAAAAGTAAAAAATCTTTAGACCTATTTCATATTTTATTTTTCCACGAGTTTATGCTTCGTTGATTTACTTATCTTAGTACGCAAATAAATATTCTATTCTATTCTATAAAAATATACGACGAGATTTAAAAAAGTCCTAAGTATGTAAATATTTTGTTTTATTTAACCTTACTATTTATTTCTGCAGGCCTCTTTTGTAATTACATTTTAATCGTGGAAATATGTAAAACCAGAAGTTATTTAATCATTAATTTTAAATTAATCTGTCTCGTTTCAGATGTTTCTAAAGAAACTAGGAAACATAAATGTCAGTGTTTAACAGATATCTGTTAATCTCTTCTCTTTTAAATACAAAGCTTATCCGCATTATTATTTAATTCAGCACAATCACATCAGTTTACTTTGGTCCTTTATCGTATAAACTCAATAATATTACAATAATCATATATTCTACATAATGTATTATTTTACCCACATCACACGTGTCATATTATTAATAATACACCAAAACCGTCCTTGAAACACGTTCCGAATGATGATCAAAACCGCATCACAGTCCGCTCGGTATATTTCGAAATTAATCTTACATTAATCACATCACGTATATTTAGTCAGAATACCACGAAATGAGGATTTATTCGAAAATATAATAATTAAAGATTTATGTTATTTCATTCCTGAAAATAAGTCGAAGGCAACAAAGAATTGCGGTTCTCAGAATTTTACAATACAGTACAATATATTATTAATATGTCATTCGTCCTATAGTCTTTGCAGAGGGCAATAGGGTCAGGTCCAGTTGAAAACCAGCGTCAGGATCTAGTTGTCTGGCATTTTTGTCGAACTGGGCCTTTTTGGCGCAGTCGTGTGGCACACTTTCCTGCTAATCTCTTGCATCGGACTTTACAATTTTTTATTTGTTTTTCTGATGCTACATACATCTGGTGTATTGTCTTTTAGTCTGTGCTAAATAAATGTATTTTCTTTCTTTATTTTCTTTCAATAAGCCATTGCAAAGTCAAGATCAAAGCTGTGACAATATACTGTCACCATCATAGAACGAGTATGTCAAAAACGAACAGGCAGATCATCTCAAAAAACAGCTGATAGATCAATCACTAGGTACGATAAAAAGATGGAAAGTAGATAAGAAACCTAAGAAGGGATAATAATATGTAAATACATTTGATCATACCGAAAACAATTTAGCCCGATGTGGGTCAGAAATAGTAATATTATGCACAAGGCTTGCAAATGTATTAGTTATCCCAAACGATGCACGTTTCAGACGTTGCGGCTTATATTGCTGGATATTCTGGGTTTTAGATTTAATCTCGTGGGTTTACGAAATGCAATTTTGCAGCAATTGATTTTTCAATACCAGTACGCTCCGTAAAGTATACGTTGAGTGGGAATTGAACATCTTGAGTGTGGTGAAATCATAATAGAAAGTGATGTGTATAATCATGATGTCTTTTCTCAAACATGCTTGGAAATTTGAGCATTATTTTGACAACCTTCTTCGAGATAAATCGAAATTGTTGTACTGGCTAAATACATGCGAGCAGCGGCCGGCAAAAGTTGTATGAAAATCCATATCTGTCGTGGTTTAGCGGCCAAATAAATTACATAGTACACTCATAATATCTGTCGTGTAATTTAAAAATGGAACGATCTTTTACTCCGAAACATGGCAACCAAGGAGGTAACTTATCAAAGGTTTTATTTAAATTTCGAACTGGCTTGCAAATAGAAAGCTGTTTATTGAAAAAAAAAACAAATGAACACTTTAACGCGGAAAAAAATATTGTTGTTCGTTGTTCGTCATTGATTTTGAAAAATAATTGTATTTGACAAAAAAGTTACTAGGTACTACTTAGTTTTAATTTCCGCGCATTATTTGAGAAAAGTACTACTCGTATACAAGCCTTGGCCACAACTAGGCATAGATGGACTTACGTTTGATGGACGTTACGTTTACACGTTCGTCCATCAATGCCTCTTTTGCTGGCCGCTCCAGTAATGTACTATAAACAACAAAATTAATTTCAACTCTAAAGATTACTTTGAAGATACAATAAACGTTTTCCAAGAGGAATCGTACCTAATACGTCTCGTAATAATAATCATATTCTAATCCAAAAAGCAATATATCAACTTTTCAATAAGTCCCCAAAATCATAACTTAGACAAAGATACAGACAGCAATACAAATCCACTAAAAAACTACAACTCTTCTAAACTTCCACACCAGACCATTAATCACTAGCAAAAATTGCCAGACCGTAATTGGAACTTCAATATTAAATTCCGTTTCTTGGAATTCACAGCTCCACTCTCTTCCTCTTCCATTGTCAATAATTTATCAAAGAATCCCAAAGGGATAATTCATATTTCATAATCATTGTCAGTTCACAGATTTTTCATTCAGGTATCAAGGAGGTTCATTAAATTTGCCCTGGGTCCTGGGTTTTTAATGATTAATTATTTGCTAACGAGGTCGGTTACTGTCAGATGGCGGTGTGAATGAGGCTATTCTTTGCTATCTGGATGACGTTGTTCGTCGTGGATAGTTGTGAATAGTTTGATTTTCCATTGTGATGTGGAGTCAGGTATTTATGTTACCGTTGGTTTATATTTTCTTTTCTTTCTTCTAGTACTTTGTGTGATTCTCAGACTACTTAAATTATAAACTTCTTTAGTTTCTCTCTTCTTCTGACTTTGTAATTCAGAATAGAATTGTGCATTCAGGTTGGTTTTCTTTATTGTTTTCGTTTCATATTCTTTTCATTTCATCTTAAAGTTACACGTCAAAAGCTGGCTGCAGCTTCCATATTTTAACTAGGAGACAAAACAAAGTTAAATTGCATATGTGAGATTTATTTTGACGTGCCTTCACTTATCTCTCTTCTCCCTTCTCGTTTTTGCAGTTATGTCTTATGTTTATAGAATAGAATAGAATACCCTGTACACCATATAAATTACAGACATAAATATAGAAACAGTAGTTTATTATTCAGCTCTTATTATTGTCCTACTAAAAATCGAACTGCCTTGCCTGCATTTTTAATAGCCAAATATTCTGAATATTCTAGCCTTTTAACACAAACTCCTCAAAGGTCAATTACCTAAAATTATTCTCACAAAATCCATGGGTGCGCATATTATAGTAATAATGCAGTACCAACGGCACTGACCTTCGGACCCCTTTTATTTCACCCTGCCTCGCTCGAGAGCACCTTTTACTGCGTAGGGAACATTGAAATATAAGGTGGAATATTTTCAGGTGAAAATATACAGGGTGGCAGGAACATCGACGCGAAACCTGTTACCATGGATTCAGTATCTAAAGTCTATTCTAGCTTATGTTTCAAATTAATATTATTTTAAGTAAAAAAAATATCAACTTTATTTTATTGGTAATTAAGTTGATTTCAGAGTGACTAGCACTATTGAAAAAATTACAAAAATGATTGAAATTGTAGCGTAAACTGAACTTTATTGTGTAAGATTAAAAGTTACTTTTCCATAAACTAATATTTGTTTACATTTTTGGCAAATAAATCGCGAATGCAGATTACATGATTCTGAAACCCATAACGTAGAATTATTTCGTCGGTTATTAGAAAAAATTTGCTGCTCCATGCATTTTAACTTAGGTATTGCACTTTTCTATGAAACAGCTGTTTTTTTTTAATAAACGGAAAAAAGAAAAACTGGGTTCGCTAGGGGGTCTAGAATCATGTGCCAAATTCATGTTTACAGATGGTGCGTCGATGTAATTGCCACCCTATCTATTATTATATAAAATTCAAAGTCCTGACTGACTGATATATCAACGCACAGCCTAAACCGCTGGTCTTAGAGACATGACATTTGGAGGATGTGTTCTTTGTGAAAATAAGTTATCCACTAAGAAAGGGTTCTTCGAAATTCCACCCCTAAGAGGGTGAATGGGGGGAGGGTGAAATTTCACGCAGACGAAGTCGCAGGCAGAAGCTAGATAAAGTTTCACAAAGGCAGTTTTTTTCACTTTATCGTATTATTGTGACGTAAATTGATCATCCTGAAATGTAACAGCTTACGCATAAATAAACCCTAGTATAACATTCTTTGATATCGGTTCCCAGTTATATGTGTATCAGCTGCCCTTCTTCGTGTGGTAAATGGGTATCGATATGAGGTCGCTAAAGTGTTGCAATAAAGGGCGCGGTTTGATGAGCGTATAAATAATAAGAGTATTAGGCTTATGACGCTGCTTATGAAGCGGGGAAAGTTATTTCTTTCGTTAAGGTTGTTTGTTTTCTTAATCCAGTATAGCCATCTGGAGTGTATTGCAAGTGATGGCCGAATAAAAACATGTTTTATTATAAAACGGCAGCAATAAATTGTTACTAGGGAAAATATTACTAACAGTAATTTGTGGGACTTGATTATTTTAGAAATTGGTTTTTGTCCAGTGAGTTTGAAATAATAAGACTATCGGAAAACTGAAGCTTGTTCATCACCCCAGCTGTGGCAATACACCTCAGATGACTGATATACAGAGTCAAATTAAATTAGTTAACGAAACTTCGCGTGATGGGTATCAAAATCTGAACATGACAAAACAAAAAAGAAATAGTTTTGATTGTTTTGTGGGGTCATTGACAGTTAGTGTACCTAGTCACATGAAATATCAATTTAAATGAAAATAGTTTTTTTTGTGTAAACTTCACAGACGTGATTAGTATCGATATTCCAAAACGATAAAACAAAAGAAAACAGATTTTCTAGTTGGAAAATCTGTTTAATTTTTCTTTAACTTCAACCAACTAAAACTACCAGCAAAATCAAAAATCATCAAAATCAAAATATTTTTATTTCACATAAACCAACATGGGCACTTATGAAACGTCAGAAGCTAGGTGCACGGTTCCAATTGCAGCGGTCGTTGACCCCAAAAAACATTCAATCATTTGTACCCATCACGTCCGCAGAATTTCTCTAGATAATTTAATTTGACCCTATACTGATAAGACTACTTGAATAATTTTCAACTGACAATTCATACTACTATGAGTTGTTCAGAGTTCAGTAAGTAAATTACCTATTATTTTTCAGTTTTGCACAACAGAAAAATACCTGAAGACCAATTCCCGTAATTATAAACGTTCAAAATCTAGCCGCAATCTCATCTCAACGACAATCAATGTCAAAAACTTGTCAAAATGTAGGGATTATAGAGGTATTTTTGACAGATTGAGACTGAGATCAGACTGTGAACATTCTTAAAATTACGAGAATTGCCCCTCTGAAATCCAGTATTTGACCAAAGTACGAGTAGGTAACCAAAAAATAGGAAAGCTCTGACGCAAATCGTCAAAATACATTCGTGACATCAAATACACACTAGGGCATCATAATAACGTACACATAATGTACCCACGCCAGTGTACTAACATCGGAAGTGTACCAACCGATGTACACTATCTACATATATTACATCTTCTAACTGATAGTCCTTGAGATAGTCCATTTCCAGCTGAGTAGGCGAACCAGTGAACCAGTGGCTGGTCGCTACACGTTTATGTACGCATGTATTACACTTAGGGACGCTGGAGACATATGAGGGATAAACATAGTAGAAAATCCAGTTCGATATTCAATATAAACATGTAGTCTTTACGGTTGAGAAGAAGATCTTTGCAACCTTTTTTGTACCTATCTTTATAGAACTTTGAGTACAAGTACGCTCTAGGAATAGGGTCACTCAAATTGGTTCGAAAAATAAAAGCAAGAGTATAGGTAATCATTTCAGAGATTCTCATTTTGTAGCGATGAAATATGGCTCTACTCGCAATCACACTAATATTATAAAGGCGAAAGTTTGTGTGTGTTTATATGTTTATTACTTCTTCACGCTCAAACGGCTAGACCAATTTTGATAAAATTTTGTATGGAGGTAGCCGACACCCTTTTTTTTTGGTTGGGAAATCATCTAATGACTCCTCCCGCTCTGGGTGGAGCGGAAGGGAGTGTCAGACTCTTACTGACTAAAACCCACCCGTGTTCCTTCCTTAGCCTTTTGTGTTCCGGGGCAGGGGTAACCCTTTCGGATGATCCCGCTACCCTAGCCGACACCCTGGATTAACATATAGGCTACTTTTTATCCCGATATTGCCGCGGGATCGATATTTACGCGGGTGAAACCGCGGGGCGCTGTTAGTTTTGTGTAAAATTGAACGTGATGTAGTTTCGGCAACTCACTTTGAGTGGCGTAAAATGGGCTAGGTTACGCTTGCCTTATACTTGTACTATAGGTACCGGTAAAGGTGGCATTTATTTGACAGTTTTACAAAGGGCTTTGAAGGTCCGTCGCATACCTACCTGTCCGCCATTTTGATTATTTTAAACATTCAGAGTGATTATTTCAAACATCTATACAACTATAAAATATGAATGTCACGTGATCAACTTTAAACGTTAATGTCTCGGAAACGTACCGCATTACGGGGTTTTCTGTTTGCATTGATGTCAGCTATCAACTTATATAGAATTAATGCATGGCCGCCATTTTGAAAAAAAAAAAACAAAATGGCGGACAGTAGGTGTTACCTACTATCCGCCATTTTGTTTTTTTTTTTACAAAAGTTTCCATACACAAATCTTCAATACCCTTTCCCAGGTACCATCTATCAAAATATATAGGTAACAAACAAATATTTTCCACTGAAAACTCACTGACCCATAAAAATTCAGTAAAACATACCAAGACCAAACAAAAATAATTCCCACCTACAACCACGGCCCACTGATCAAACTGAAGCGTTTCCTTTACAGATGAAATAAAGCCGTGATCGCATGGACGACGCTGCCGTTCCGGGCCGTCTCGGCGGCCGGACGACACCCGTTCCCCGTTTGGCACATTCCTTATCTATAACGGTGAGATTTGAATAGCACGACAGTGAGGTAGGTACATAATAGCTATTCAATGAGACATACATTCTATGTTGATGTTTGCATTATTTTGCGTGTCAAGGGTGTTCTTGAGGGTGAGGGTGTATGAAATTAGAATGTTGGAGTTCATAGAGGGACGAAAATGGTTCAAATGATTGTGATGTGGTTAAAAACTTGGTGATGATGAGTTTATAAGATGTAAAAAGTAGAATGTTATAATTAATTCATGAATTTAAGATGCTATAGTTCGAAAAATTTATGATATGTGAATAAGTAGGTATATAGACGTATATTTTTTTGATGCAAAAAGAAAATGGTTTTAATTTCATTTAGAACACCCCAACCCAATTCTGAAAAATCATAGACAAGTAAAGTAGTTTTTTTAAACTACTACAAATCTAAATATATCTTAATTTTGCTCCCTCAAAGACTAGCTTTATAAGGCAAAATGGAATGGAATAACTGAAAACAAAGTAGTTTTACGATCTTAAAATTTATATTTCATCTTTTCATACTCCATTCAAAATTGAAACTGAATAAATTTACAAAGCCATATCATCCTAAGTTTTAAATACAGTTTTGTTGCAGATGCACTGAGGTTCGGTAGCGGTACCAGGCCACTTAATTCAGACAATAATACCAGCCTTTAATATCAGCATGAATTCTACGGAGACCAGCCTTGACGTCAACCGTTCCACGCCAATCTATACTATCGGTACCAGCTTTATTACGCAATGGTAAGAATTATTTTTTTATCTCATTCATTTCACGTCCATCCGTTTAATTACTAGTCAAATCCTGTGATTATTGACGTGATAACGTCTTATAAATCGATGAACGCCGACTGCACGCACGAAAAAGCATGACTCATTGTCACGTTCCGCCTGAGCCGAGTGTGCAAGCGAGAGCGCGGTATAAGCGATAGAGAGGCATGATCAGCCTAAGCGTTCGGCTTGTATCACGTAAAATTATCGGCCGTAAACCGATTTTACAGACAACCGATTTTTTAACCCAGCACCGTAATTGTGTAACAAACTATCAATCACAATCTGAATCATTTTGAAGGATATCGCTAATCTATTAGTTTTTATGTTCGAAAAATTTACCTGCTCAACAACGCAATGAATGTTGTTGAACTGTCAAAATGAAAGCCATTGCTACTGATAGTGTGTTACGCAATTACCCCGTAGTTCCCGTAATCCGATTGAAGCGAGTTTGTAGCACACTCGTGTCTTTTAATTACAATACATGGTGCTAACTTT
Organism: Hydraecia micacea; assembly: GCA_914767645.1. Classification (NCBI taxonomy): domain Eukaryota; kingdom Metazoa; phylum Arthropoda; class Insecta; order Lepidoptera; family Noctuidae; genus Hydraecia; species Hydraecia micacea. Next base: position 2,883,098 of record OU611783.1, on the reverse strand, counting down.
TCTCCACGGTTGTTTTTCAGCATTGTCCCGACCAAAACACGTTTTGAGTCTTGAGACCATGGAGAAGTTTTTTCCTGACTCGTCAGATGATCCATATAATCAATCTTTATCTCGTAGATAACTTTTCCCTACCAAATCTTTTACTGGAACGAATACAGATCCTATATACTAATCCATACTCTGTCCATATGCCTAGTTTCCACCAAATCTATTCAACCAAACTCACGATCGGAGAACCGAAATCCCAAAATTCGCATTTCTAATATCATTGGAAACATAATGAAGAATTCATAGCAGTTGTAGCTATATTCGTCGTCCACTAAAGCTATTGTATACAACTCCACTCACGTGTATGTTTCGAGATTGGCCGAACGTTTCCGGAGCTAGACGAAACCTGCTCGTGAAATCTTCACGCGGCTCGTCTGCACGTGAACGTCAATAGAATCGAATACAATTATAAACGGTAAACGGTTCCTACGTTTTCTTTTTTAGAAAATCGATAAAAGAATTGGGGTTTCGTATTTTGAGCTCAGAAACTTAATTGGTTTGGTATCGTGTGCTTTTAAGCCAACGGCCAGTTCCTGCTTCTATTTGTAATGACCTTATTCTCTGTGCTTCAAAATTTGCCACAAGAAGGATTAAGAAATCCTAAATTTAAAAGTTTTTCTTACTTAAAAACTAAAGTCATAATTATAATGATCCTTAATGGAGCCTCCTTACAGTTAGAAAAGCTTCCAAGATAGTAAAAATGTGCACAGCAATAAAGTTCTAACATTACAAGCATTTTCATAAAATGCAAATTACACAGCAAGGACCAACTACAAACAAAATAGACAAAAAAGAATTAGCAAACAAGAATAACCCACGCATAACGTATTTATAGTTGAGAATTTGTTTAATCTAAACAGCTCGTAAAAATAAAAATATCGTACTATAAACCCTATAAAAAAGGCAAATGGTCCTTCTATGTCCTATTACAGTCTCTGAATACTTGATTTTACGATCTAGTGTGGGTAAGCTGCACTAAATTCAGTTTACTATGAATTATATAACACTATAGTGGGACCTGCAAAAGAAACTGTATCTCTGAACAAGAAACTATATTGTATTCATGAAGAAAAGGTCAGACTGGTAAAATTTTGTTATTTATATTGCTCTTGCAGTATTTTCTTGCATAGGCCTCTTGACTCAATGGTTTATATTGCACTTTCTTAAACTTTCACCCCTTCTAGGGACGACAGTGATCATGCCTTTTAAAACCTAAAGAAAATTGCTAAATCTTATCTTGACATTTGAGAATAAGTTCGTTACACTATCATGTTTTTACATTTAAGCAAATAAATAAATAAACGGTCAAACGGATTTAGATAAATGAAGGTACACAGATAGACCATTTATCCTAGATCAACTCATAGGATATTTTTTAGTAGAACATGTTCATAAATATGTCTCTATAAAATGCGAATAAAACCGCGAGCATCAGACTAGTTGTGTCATAAATATTTTGTTTTTGTCATATTTTCACGTTGTGTAGCAACGTCTATCTTGAAGTCAGTCACGTGCCTTCCTTAAGAGCCGAAACATAATACCTACCCTCGGGTACAAGTCTTTCTTTATGAAGGTCGGCAGCTGTTGACTCTGAACCCGGACCTAAAAATTATTCCGATTTGAATCAACAAAGAAAAAAGTCATTATTTGTCGATTTTAGAACAAAAATATGAACGAGGAAAAGGGACCAAAGTTATATTTAACTGTCTTATCCTTTTAAGCATTTTGGATTTTGTTTTTCATTCTACTTTTTCTTACTTCTGAGATAAACCAACACATTTTCATCGTTGTTTTATTTTCCCTCTCGAAAACATAATCTCTAAAGAGCTTTAATGGCTTTTACTGAAAACTACATACTTAAAAGATTCGCACAAAAATATGCATATTTGCAGAAGACTTTGTGGTGAAAATGGATGGAATGTTTTCGTTGCTTCTTCAAACTAAAATGCGAGGGAAAAGCGAAGTATGAGAAAGCTTTTGATATTGGTTGTACCCTGTTGTTCCTGAATATTTCTACGTGGATTTGTTTGCAAGGGATAATATGATTAAAAAACATCGCTTTTTTTGCTGTCGTATGGACAGAAACTATTATCAAAATAAGTCATGTCGAGGTAAAAATAATCATATGCCTCAGTAGCGAACAGTCTAACTGCGACCAAGGTAAGGTAAGGTGTATGGTGCTGCTGCTGTAGTCTGACTGGATGCAGCTGAATACCAGTATTTTACATGGGGCGACTGCCTATATAGCCTCCACAACCCAGTTATTGGGTAATATGATACCCCTTAGTAAGGCTGGTTGTCAGACTTTCAGGCTTCTCACGACCCGTAACGACCGTCAAAGATCCACGAATGACAGCCGGGATTAACGGCTTAACGTACTTACCGTAGCACGGAGGGGTCTTGGTATGTAAAAATGGTCACCTATCTACGGACCGCGGCAAGCGTAGCTTATCCTGATCGATCGACCCGTGCGGCTTTTATTACTTAGCCACAAGCCCCTCCCTCCCGTGATAAAAATATTATCCATTAAACAAAATGACTACCCTACAAGGTGCACCCAGCGTCCATTTTATTTAACTATCGTATGTGGAAGCTATTTTAACGCATATCAAAAACAGACTTGGTCAAGATCCAGCTGCAAGCCAATAAAAGAGAAATCATTCTACATAATATTGGGACATCGTTATTTCTGAGGTCCACGGTCGGTTCACATTTTTCTGACCGTGTCGTAAAGCTCACACAAACGGCTAGAGGTCCATTGCAATTGTCTTGTGGGTATATTACAGTCCTTCCAGCTTTGTGGTCACAAAATGTGGACCAAAACTGATGAGTCTACAATTTAATAAAGCGTAAGCGATCTACCCGAGCGACGATATCGCTCCATTCGACGAGATTGCGTTTCCTTGATTGCAATGCTTCATTACTTCCCATTTTTGAAGCCTTTGAAAATGTTTTCTGAGGGATATCTAAATATTCCTAAATATTCTTGGACCTTGGTTAACTTTCGATCGTGTTCCATTCTAAAACGACTGTAATGTTTGTTAGTGGATTTAAAATATATTGCACTTAGTTGCGACTTAGTAACATAAGTTTTGATTAAACTTACAAACTTATGTTAGATAATAACCTATGTTACATAACTGTTACATAACAAAATACTACAATATTATTACGAATAAAATAAAAATATATTTCCTGACCATAAAAATTGATACGTTACAACGCTTGTAACAATACTCGTCTAAAAATTATATTTTTAACCGAATTCAAAACAGGGAGGAGGTTATCAATTCGGTTGAATATTTTAATTTTTTTTATTTATGTTTATTACCTCAAAACTCCGGTATTTTACATGCAGCAACTGCCTATATGACCTCCACAACTCAGTTACTGAGTAGTAAGATACCTATTGGTAAGACTGGTTGTTAGATTTTCGGGTTTCTGACTACCCGTAACGACTGCCAAAGCTCTACAAATGACAGCTGGGACCAATGGCTTAACGTGATTTCCGAGGCACGGAGGGGTCTCGATATGTAATGCATTGTCACCCATACACGGACTGACCTTAGCAAGCGTTGCTTAACCTTAAAGGTCGACCCGTGCACCTGTAATTATTTAGCCAAAAGCCCCTTCGGCGTCCAATCTATCCGAATGATTTCATAGAAATTCTTTTGCTTTTCATTCATTGATGTAGGCTTATCACATCTTTATGATTAAGCTGACATTACAAAATCCATGTTTGTCAACAGGAAACTTCAGAAAATGAGACAAAGAACGTGTTTAACTACCGCTGGAGGGTACCATGAGTGCCACGGCGAGTACCTCGTAGCCAATGGCACCAACTACACTGACATCTATTACTTCAACAACACCTTTGAGAACATTCTTACTGTTAACGGCGGATTGGTGAGTTTCTACTTTTTGTATTCTTTTGATTATATCTTAAGGATAATTATTGTCTAATGTTCCGATCTAAATTGTGTGTGTTTTTATGATTAAATCTGTTTCAAAATAGATTATCATCGTCGGTCGTCTAGTTTAGCATGTTGCGATTATATTTTATACCAGTATCAGCATTATGATTTTTACATTCTCATAAATTAGCAACTGTTTATTAAGAATATTAGTCCACGAAACTCCTGTCACTTGGCATGGCATGGCTTGAAAAAAATCATATGCTGGATCAAATTCTGTTAGTACCACCGTCACGCCAGCAGTCCTACTTAGACTGTGTGCCAGTTTTTTAATATATTAAAATAGTTGCTGCATGTGTTCAATGGCCACACTTTATTCAAAGCTGCTGCTGTCAATAACGTCGAGCAACTTCTCTGCATCGATTATACCGACTCATTCATTAACTTCGTTATCCGCTATTCGATAAAAACTCGAACAAATATTATTATGAACTTTCAATGAAACTGAAGTTTAGGAGTATTTTAGCGATACAAAACTAGTGCAAACCACTAATGACCAAAGTTAGTTGTTACGTTATCGACTTTATTATGAACTGGGAAGAAATGTTTACTGACTTACCTACAAACATTTGTTCAGACTGAGAATTTATGCACAGTTTTCCTACTTTTATTCCATGCTTATTTTTTTCTGATACTCATTCTAACAAACGTTTCAAAGAACTCAAATGAATAGAGAATGTGTCCCTGAATCGATTACTGTTCTACACGGATTTAAACAGAGCAATAATAAACGCATATAATGGAGTATAATTGAACGACGCCGACGATTTAATATCAATTAGCTTGTATTCGCACACGCTACACTCGGAGGTTCCCGCCTCTGTAGCAGGCTGAATGTGGGGCCTTGGTAGTAATTCAAAGCAAGCGTATTATACAAAAAACAGCGCTTATAGACAAGCTTTTTTACAATACTTTAATGTCCATTACGCAAAAATTCCGCAGTCTTCTTTTTTAAATTAGCCTCTTCTAACTTGAGCATTTCATGAATACTTTTTATTATCAAATCTATGTATATCTTAATTAACTTAAACTTCCGAACTTCACTAAGTATCCAAACTGATATTAGGAGCTTCATAATTCTTTCATACTCTCAAGTTCTTCAGATAAAAAAGGATTAGCTGTTCCCAGTCTTCGTTGCCCCATTCACTAAGTTTAATTGCACTAATATCGGCCTCTTCAGATAAGAACTTGAACTGTTAATGAATAGGCAGCTTTCGTTATTGTATTTTATTGAATGGGACAAACACAATGGAGTATTTGACCATCAGAAAAACTTTCTTAATCATGATTGCGGATTTCGGATGTTATTGTTTCGAACGATGATTTAGTAGAAAAGTGTTTGGAGATAGTGAAGAACTTTATCATGAAGCAGTAAAGTTGAGATGAAAATATATGCGACAAATAAAAATAAATTGACATACCTGCGAAAGAAACTCGTATCACGGAAAGACAAAGGTAATCTACCTAGCAACAATGCTATATAAGTATATCGACTTATACAGCCAAGAGAATCTTGCCTTGAATATCGATATAGATAAAAATATAAAGTTTTCTATTTTATTCTGTTCGAGAAAATTAAATGATAAATGATAAATGATTTTATTTCTGTAAGTAGGTTTGTACAAACACTTTTACATGTCAATCATATTTTTTTAAAGCTAGATGAGGTCGGCGTTTCCTATCTGACTACTCTGAGAAGAAAGGCCGAAACAAACTCAGAGGTCACAGTCTCTTTTAAAGTCCAGACAAAATCTTGGTCAGATCATGTGAAGACCATGTAGATCGGTGTCTGAAATGGTCTTTTGAGGAAAGAACCACACAGATTGAGCGGACCTGTCCAGTCAGTGTACGCATTTGTCAAAAATCGTGCAGCTCAACTCAGAACTTGAGGAGCTCAACAATTCGACGAACAATACCAGAGAAAGGACATTTGGGTAGGCCGCGTAAATTACTCAAACTGCCAGATCATGATTAAAACTAAGAAGGAAAACAGAAAAAAGAAATGACCCACATAGTCTTCACATTCACAATAATTAAATAAAATAAAAATACTTTACAAAGTAAATATTCATGTCATTGTATATATAAAATGAATAAATGTCAATGTGTATATAAAAATCCAGACATAATCTTTGAGGACCATGTAGATTGGTGTCTGAAATGGTCTTTTGAGGAAAGAACCACACAGATTGAGTGAACCTGTCCAGTCAGTGCACGCATTTGTCAGTAACCGTGCAGCTCAACTCAGAACTTAAGGAGCTCAACGATTTGACGAACAATACCAAAGACCGGACATTCGGGTAGGCCGCATAAACTACTCAAACTGCCAAACCATGATTAAAACGGAAACAATGACCCACATAGTCCTCACATTCAAAATAATTAAAATATATAATATTTGATACAGTAAATGTACATGTCATTGTTTAAGTACATAGATATTAAGAAAAATAAAGTGTAAAATAGCAAAAAAATAAAAACTACATTCACTGTCTAAACATATTGGAGCAGCTCAATCCCAAGCCTTTTTGTCCTCAATATAGTCTTTTACAGTATAATAAGCTTTCTGGCATAGTTTTCGCTTTATAAAAGATTTGAATTTATTAAGGCTTAGTTCTTGAATGTGGCTAGGAAGTTTATTATAAAAACGTATACATTGGCATCTAAACGAGCAACCTATTTTCTTGAGCCTTGTTGTAGGAACAACAAATTTGTGTTTGTAAAAACTAACTTATTATTAATTCCTGTACATACATAATTACAATATAACTATATACACTAGATACTAAAATAAAAGACTAACTAACCTACTATACAAATAAATAAAAAATAAAAAAAACCAAAGGACACTTAGGCGTCGAAGTACTCATCCGCATCGCTGTCATCCGGAAACGTGCCCAGAAGACTGGCAGCATTGCCACGTTGAATGGCAATGCTAATTCTTTGACCAAAGAACGACCCAGCCCTCTGGTCACGTGAAGTATCGACCAGCCGGCAAGAAATTTCCTTAAAAAGGAGACGCACGCTCGGGCCCCATGACCCGAGCGTTTCGACCCCAAACGGCTCAAAGCTATAATATAAATGATAATTAAGGAACTTATTTTTAGATGCTAGAAGAAGTCCAATAAGACACAATGCAAAAATGCAAAATATTCCAAGGCATTACATAGTAGTAGGTTTGGTTGTCCTTGTGTAAAATTAACAATCTTTTGTATTTATTTACGTAAAGTTATTTAAAAACAACTTTAATGTTAAGTAGATGATCTGCAACATGTAGCATCAATGAGAATATCCAAAGTATTACCACTCAAAGCGCTTGTGCGTGTGCAAAAACAATCCGACGGCCTTAAAAAACCTTGAAAAAAGAGGTCTTCTATTTCTGCTCATGCACCCCTTTTAAAATAGAAGGGGTAACAAAGGTGCGACTCAATGTTTAACGTTGCAGACAGTTAATCGATTGTACGATATCGGCATCGGTATTGTATCATGGCCGTATAGTCACCTAAGTCTGTAGGAATGTGTGAACAGTTTGTACTGTACACATAAGTTAAGTCATCACCTGCCTTGCCTTTTCCCAACTATGTTGGGGTCGGCTTCCAGTCTAACCGGATGCAGCTGAATACCAGTATTTTACATGGAGCGACTGCCTATCTAACCTCCACAACCCAGTTACTGGGTAATACGATACCCCTTGGTAAGACTGGTTGTCAGACTTTCGGGTTTCTGACTACCTGTAACGACTGTCAAAGATCCACGAATGACAGCCGGGACCAACGGCTTAACGTGCTTCCCGAGGCACGGAGGGGTCTCGGTACGTAAAGATGGTCACCCATCCACAGACCAGTCGCGGCAAGCGTAGCTTAACCTGATCGATCGACCTGTACGGCTGTTATCATTTAGCCACGACCCTCTACATGTCATGTTGTGTTATATATGTACACATAAGTTAAGTGTGTATTTTTAAGTACTTAACTCACATTCGACTTAAAAGTGTGTGTGATTGGTGTTTTTCGGGTTGTCACTTTTGATGTTGATGTTAGGAAGGTGTTGATTAACTGTTGCTTATTTTGATATGTGGCGACATCTACATCGCCACATTCGAACTGCGCATCAAACTACATAACATAACATAATCAGCCTATACTGTTCTCACTGCTGGGACACAGGCCTCCCCTCGGTGAGAGGGAGTGGGCCGTAATCCACCACGCGGGCCCAGTGCGGGTTGGCAGATGTCACATGTCTTCGAATTTTTAGTTCTAGGACATGCCGGTTTCCTCAAGATGTTTTCCTTCACCGTTTTGAGAGCAGTGGTGATGAAATAATTTACACAAAGTAAAGCGCCTGTCTGGGTTACAACTCGTAAGCATCAAACTAACTTGAAGCTAAATCCTGCAGCGCACAAGCAGATTTTACTGCGCAACTAGCTTACATAGGTACGACGTCCTGACACCTATCACGGGCCCGCCACACACAACACCCGTCAGGTCGGAGGATCCTCCCTTTTTTATGGAGGATGAGTGAACTTTACACCCTGTCCCTCATACCTCTGAAAAACTATATTTAAATATAAATTTTGTCATAGATGAAGTGAATGTCACGGTTTACTGTAAGTTAATTTTGGAAGGAAATGTGGAGGAGAAGGGACTAAATAAATATTTTCCAATGTTTTATTCATCAGATTTATTGACTTAGGACTTCTTAAAGTATAATATTTGACAAGAGTCTATATTGCGAGCAGCGGTGGCCCAGTGATAGTGACCCCGACTTACGAATTATAGGTAATGGGTTCGAACCCAGGCAGGCATTTTATTTTGTGTAATTTATTTCAGCACCATTGCTCTCAAAAACGGTGATGAAAAACATCGTGAGGAAACCGGGATGTCTTAAGGACCTAAAATTCGAAGACATGTGCCACCAACCTGCACTGGGACCGCGTGGTGGATTACGGCCCATCCTTACAGAAAGGAGGCCTGTGTCCCAGCAGTGGGAACGTTATAGGCTGATTATGCTATAATTATTAAGCACTTCGTCTTGTTCTGAATTGAACGTTATCTTATTTATTTTGTGAAGTTTTATTCATTAATTTACAAAAGTTCAATATCTAAAAAACACTTGTTACTAAAACACTTTAAGTACTGAAACTAATTAGTATTCACAAAACAAACTAAGAAAGTAAGAACTCGATCACTTTGCTCTAGAACGGAGCTCTAATGTAACTAAACTTATTTCTTGGGATAAGGATAGTTGGTTTAAAGACTAATTTACAAGATCATTACGAAAAAAGTTTAGTGCTTTGTTTAAGGCAATTTCTATTTTTAAAGAAATCTTTTTTATTGTAGAATCTAGACGCATTGAAGCTAATAGCATTGCTGTTATTAGCAGTATGTGAATGTGTTGCAATTTGTGAAAATCTAGAAGCGCTTTGGTGTTGCAATAGCGAAAATGTAGTAGCGCTTTGGCTATTACGAGTACAACTCTTTGGTAATTGAGGTCATTGCTGCACGAAATTAGTTACACTTGAAGACACTGAATTCTAACAGTGCTTATGTTAGATTGTCATTTTGTTTTTATAAAACCGAACATTCTCAAAGTAAGTATTCGGATAGTAACCATTGCATTATATTAATCCGCCGAACAAGCAATATAATTACTAATAACCTAACTAAAGCAGAAGACACAAATAAAGCTCGTCTTCTTTATAACACTTGTTGGGATGCATGAAGAAGCCTCCTCGTGTAGCGCAGTTTATTCCGCTAGTTACTCAACTGAACCGAGCTCGGCGCATCCTGGACAGTCACACCCAACACCATATTTGACTGGCCAATTCTTCCCTTGCGGTGGTAGGGCTAACGCCTGCCTGGTTTGCGACCACTCTCCCACAAGAGTCCGGCGTCAAGCAGCATTATGTGTTTCGTCGATACGTGGGAATTCCAGTGCCTTAGGCATCTTCTGGGCATTGCACGCTCGTTCCATCATAGACCTCATCCATCGCTTTCCATCAGGCGTCATCGAGGTCAAGAGCGGGCCCATTTAGCAATAAAAAAGAAGACACAAATAAAGCTCGTCTTCTTTATAACATTTTCTGTCTTAGTGATTTAATAATACCAGTCTATTAGTGTTCCACTGCAGGGCTTAGGCCTCTTCACATACTGATGAGGCATGATCATTGATCGCTACGCTTGTTCAAGACGGCATGGCGATTTCAGACTTATGTTAGTTAAGTCCAGGTGCTTACATGTTTTTACGATGTTTTCCTTCATCGACGTCCATAATAAACTTAAGAAATACATATTAATTTAAAATCCTTTTTATTTATTTATATAATATAAATATATAATTCAAAGTCCTAACTGACTGATATATCAACGCACAGCGTAAACCGCTGATCCTAGAGTCATGCAATTTGGAGGGTGTGTTCTTTGTGAAGACTAGGTATCCACTAAGAAAGGATTTTTCGAAATTCCACCCCTAAGAGGGTCAATGGGGGAGGGTGAAATTTCACGCAGACGAAGTCGCGGGCAGAAGCTATTTGACTACATTGTAGTCAGTTACCAGTATTCATTCTATTATAATATATTCTGTCTTTATTAACCTTAATATTCTTTGTCTAGCAACCAGTCCTGCCGCCGTTCCCACTGTGGTTGGCGGCCATCTTTGCCACGTGTCTCGTGCTTGTCATCCTGCTGACTGTCAGCGGCAACGTCCTTGTGCTTCTCGCCTTCCTGGTCGACAGGACCATTCGCCAGCCCAGCAACTATTTCATCGCCTCACTTGCTGCCACTGATCTGTTGATTGGTAAGAATAATATTAGTTTTACGGCCGATTGTTCAATCGTCAGATATCTTCTATCTGAGGAATGGAAAAATTATGGTTTGACATAATATTTTTATCTAAAGATTGAAGATTCGGCCCTTGGTTATGCAATCTTTGTTACTATCATGAAAATTAAAAATATTACAAATTATTGACAAACATTACTGGTGACCGATCGCTATTTTTAATACAATTTGAGTGTCATAGTAACAATAAAATTATTATTTCTTGGTGAATAGTCCGTTAGCTACGAATATTATTTATTGTGATCATTTGTGGCAGACAACATATGTCATAAACGTATTTAAATAAATAACATTAATATAATTATGTAGCTCGCATCTAGGTTGCATAAAAAGTATCTGTACAAAAGCGTATGTTTTTGGTGTTTCATAAAAAAACGCTGGTATAAAACAACTATAAACTGAGTTGGAATAAATAAAGTATTTCGTGCATTTATCAGGTTTCCTTTGCGAGTAGCTTTTAGTTATTCAAAGCGATTAAAAAGTCTAGGTTTTGTTTTGAAATTGTAGTTTGAATTCTTCATCTCAACTGCAGTATTGTTTTTATAACTTAGTATTTCTATTGTTGCTAAGCTTTTCTACAGAGTATTATAAATAGATATGTACAGACGCCAGCACATCAAGTTACTCCAATCTGTCAAATTTCTTTGATAGATTTTCAACTTTATCGCTGAAGCATAAGCTTCAAAGTTGATTGGGAAAATTTGACAGATTGGGGTAGCTTGATGTGCTGGCGTCTGTACAATGTTTGAAGAAAAATACGAGTCGCCCAGTTGGAAAGTATTAGGTATTTAATTAACCCCATTTTATATTTCTAAAAACAAAACAAATCTAAAAGCAAAGTTTCAAAATAGGACAAATATACTGCTCATGACAATAAACTTAACTCTGATTTTAAGGAATACCTGTCCCTGTTTTGAAACCAAATTAAATTAACCATTCATTTGACTAATTATTTTCTGTTGATTCCAAGAAACTTTTAACAAGAACATTGTTATAAGCTTTTGATAAATTAATTCTGAGTAAAAGGTATTCCAAATCTGGGAAGCTTGACCCTTGACATTTCAGTGTCTGATAATGACAAAAGTGTTTAATAGAAAATTATTTTCCATTGTCTACAGGTACTCTGTCGCTTCCATTTTATACCGACTACGTTCTAAAGGGCTACTGGCATTTAGGGCCCCTACTATGCGACCTTTGGCTATCAGTAGACTATACAGTATGTCTCGTCTCACAATATACGGTTCTACTCATTACTGTAGACAGATTCTGCAGCGTGAAAATAGCGGCGAGGTATAGAGCCTGGCGAACGAAAAACAGAGTAATATGGATGGTTACGGTAACATGGATCATACCAGCTTTACTATTCTTTACGACAATATTCGGATGGGAACATTTTGTTGGATACAGAGACTTACAAGAAGGCGAATGTGCTGTACAGTTTCTGAAGGACCCAATATTTAATACAGCTTTAATCATAGGCTATTATTGGACGACGCTGTTCGTTTTGATTGTACTTTATGCTGGAATTTTCAAGACAGCGTATGATATGCAAAAGAAGAGTGAAGCGAAACAAAGGAAGATGCAGTCAATGGTGGCTTTAAGTGCTGGTGTGATGACAGGAATGGCTGGCCGAGCAGCTGGAATGGCAGCCTTATCAAAAGCAACTATATCCAGTGAGGATCAAATTAAAGTATCAGAGGCTATGCGAAAAGATTCAACTTCTAAAGGATCACTCGCAGCGCCGTTGCTAAATCTAGGCGGGTCCAGTGATTCCAATTCGAGTCAAAAATCTTCGGCACATAAAAGCAGTGCTACTGCCACTGGTACTTCAACTACAGCTGAGTCAGATGGAGATAAGAAGGAAGATCAGGTAGAAGCAGAAAGGTCAAGTAGTCCTGCGTTTGATTCCGATGAAGAAAGTACTACACAGACAAATGTTAAGAAACGGCCGTCAGTTGCTAATTTAATGATGCAAACAGGTGCTATACAACTGTTAAATAACATGCGTCTTAACGGAGGGATGATGATTAAAAGTGATTTGAAACAGTCACCAGTTTTGAAACACGAGTGTGAAAAGCCAAAGACGTCATTATCACAGATATCAGAAAAAAGTTTGCTTGATACTGATAACCCAGACACATCACACAGTCACGACAATATTTCTGTACCAAATGTGCCACTGTCTACCGCTAGTATTATGTCTCCCTTATCGTCTGGTATAACAACACCGTCCGAACAAAGAGAGGTATCGACAACAATTGCTCAAAGAATTATTCCACCCCCATCTGAATTCAGGTGTAGTCCTCCAGTTTCCGAAAGTCCGCCATCACATTCAGAATCATCACGCACTAGAACTGTAAGGCTCGTTAAAGGTGACGGTACGTCATACGATGTGCTTGTAGGTATGGATGGAGCAGACTTGAGGTATATGGATGAGAGTTCCGTCAATGTACCATCACCTACATACGAGAGTCCGCCCTCTTCCGTCACTTTTGCAACTGCGACTGAACCCTCATCTCCACCAACATTAAATTCAGGTAACGAAACTAACAAGTCTTTATTACAAGCAGCTTTAATACGAGCGACCGCCGAAGCACAAGTTACACAACCGAAAACGAATTTCTCCCCGCCTCCCCCAATTAAAGTGAACACCGAGGTGAGTTTAACTACAGGGGAGCGCTCCAAGCCTGTTATTACTCTCGTATCGTCGTCTTCCAATAACAATGAACCTCAACCTCCCAAGTCGGCTGACGCGAAAACGTCTCCATTGAAACTAAATCCCGCAATAAGTCCAGCGGTTGAGAATAGTGATGTATCAAGTACTGTAGTAACTGGGTCAGGTCGCGGCGACTCTAAGAAAGAGTTCGTAAAAAACATAGGAAAAAAATTAAAAGTTAAACGTTCAAAGCGGGACGGCCTGTTTCCGAGCATCGGTCGGCAGAAATCCAAATCAGAAAACAGAGCTAGGAAAGCTTTTAGAACTATATCGTTCATATTGGGTGCGTTTGTTGTTTGTTGGACTCCATATCACATATTGGCTTTGGTGGAGGGATTCTGTACGGACCCGCCGTGCATTAACAAGCACTTGTACATGTTCTCGTACTTCCTGTGTTACGCGAACAGTCCTATCAATCCGTTCTGCTACGCGCTGGCTAACCAGCAGTTCAAGAAGACTTTCACGAGACTCCTCCGGGGCGACTTCCACATCACCTAGTCCATGTATATCGGTCACCGTAATGCGTAAACAGGAGAACCCGACCGAGTGTCCCATGGCAAATGTTTTACGCACAATTTTCATTCAAAAGGATGATCAAAAAGAAGACAATACCAATATTAACGACTCTGTTGAATGCTTTCAATGTATAGACATGGAATCGTGTAGATTACTTATTGTACTAAATATATAGCGATTTCAGCTTTATAAAAGCAAATCTTTAGTAAATGTAAATAGTAATAGGTATATCGTATTTTTTTTATTTCTTTAAACGTTCAGAACTGACAATAAATTGTTAGATCGTGTATATAAATGTTAGTTAAAAGTCTCTTCATATTTCTAATTAATGTTATAGTTAATTATTATAATATTAGTTTAGAATAATAGAAATTGCTTCAAGTGATGTCGAAGACATTGCGGTAAAATAAATGTTTGTAGATTTATATGAATAATAATTGTTTAATAATTAAATAAGTATTTAATAAAACCACGATAGTATTGTGTGTGACAATGAGTTGGTACTTTTAGGTTAATGTTAGATTTTAATGGAAATAATTTAATTATATAAAATCAAATAATCTTAGTTTCGAATCGTACGGTAAAAATACAAAAATAAATCATAAATTCAGATAAAATTATAGAGCAAGACTAACTTACTCATGGTCACATACTAAAATGATATTACGCTTCAAAGCTTTCAGCCGTGAGCCCTGCTAAAGTTTTCTAGCGTTTGAAATAGTCAATTAAAATAATATTTGTATAGAACTATCACTAACAATGCGGGCCTAAACCGTTTTAGGTATTAACAAACTAGTTTTTGGAGTATCCGTAATAACTGTCATAGTTTTCCAATGTAAACTGGATTATATATAGTTTATTTGTTAAGTAATTTTACGGAAATGCTTCAGATTTTGGGTGTGATGATTTTTGGGTAGTTAAAAAAAACTTGAAAAAAATTTTTAACCACGAATAAGTTAGTATTTCAATTCTTTTAGACTAATACTCATTAGGTATGTAAATACATATCAGAAAGTTTTTGAATTAACCAGCGAAACTTGAAGCATTTTCAAATAACAGAATTTTATAGTTGCCCATGTTATTATTATGAATGTATAGTCGCTTTAAATAATCTGTAATTTATAACATCGTTTGTGAGTATTTCATAAGTTATTGCAAAATAAAATGAAAGACAAAAGTGAAATAAAATTAGTTGATATAATTATTAAAAAAATGAAAAATAGAATTATGATACAAGCAATCCGTTTTTCAAATGCATTTATAGAAATAAAATAAAAATGTAAACGTGTAATATCATGCCCCGATAATAATATATCTTAGAAAATGTATTTTACTGTAGAAAATTCAATATTTACCTAAGTCTTAATTTTTTACGTGAACGAAACGGGTTCATTATTATCCAATTTGTCGCCCATGGTCGTAATATAATTTTTACTTTGCAACATACATTCTCGACATAATAATTATTAAAAAGATTCTCATATACTTATTATTTTAAATGATGTTCTTATTTATTATTTGTAGTACCTACTATGAGTGACAAAAATCATTATTCTAAATTATTGTTTGAAATACTCATTTTAAAAATAATTATCGTCGTAGTTTGGAGAAGAGGTGTAAATAATATTTTAACTAAAAGTATTAAAAATGATCATGGGCAGTAAGTGTTTAGTACAATAATATAAATCTAGTGTTCTCGCCTTAGAACAGTGTCAATAACTACTATATAAAATTGTACATACGCTTTGTATACTGTCTGTTCATTTTATGTCGGAAAATGAAAATTGTAATGAATAAAAATAGTAATTTCATGACGTTATTTTATTTCATTAGCCTTAACGGATCCAGCACGAGTGTAAACATTAATTTTCCTACTGTTAGGTTTAGGCAATCTATCTAGCCTTTTTTAAGTAATCTGCGTTCGCGATTTATTTGCCAAAAATGTAAACAAATATGAATTAATGGAAAAATAACTTTAATTCCTGCACAATAAAGTTCAATTTACGCTACAATAACCCGAATCAGACCGATATCCGAAAAATAAATCCAATTGCAGTGCACCTAGCTTCTGAAGTTTCATAAGTGCCATGTCGGTTTATGTGAAATAAAATATTTTGATTTTGATTTTTTTAATTAAAAAATGTTAGCTAGTATAAAAGTTGCTAAAACATGAGAATAAAATAAAATGAAACGCAATTGTCGAAAGCTCAGTCGCAAATCCCCTTTTAGCGTTTAAAACGTGTACAACGTTCTCGGGGCATCAATGTGTGATCGAAATTGCAGAGTTTTCCCAATGGGATTAGAGATTTGCCATTTGGAAAGGCAATAAAAATTTAACGAAGGAAATTACAAGCTGTTTTGATGCCTTTTCTGAACGTAAACCAAGTTAAAAGATAACGAGTTTAACAACTGCAAGGTACATAAGGGATTAACTTTACGACAATATGATGAATAATAAATCTACAACAAAGAAGGTACAATTAAAGACTATGCGGGGAATCTTTTAGTAGATATTTGATAAATTTCAACCATCACAAAATGTTGTTAGCTTACCTATAGGTACACAGTGACTTGTAATTTGACGTATTTCTTCCAGGAACAGTGCACCCCATAAAGCCTAGGCAAAAACTCATGGAATTTGAGAAAACCTAATTTTCATATATTTTTGAAAATTTCCCAGAATACGTCACTACAACACGGCCTTCATTGCTATTAGATGAATTACAATTAAATGCTGATTAAATGAAGAAGTCTTCCTCGTAATTTGCGCTACGCAAAATGCCATAGAAAAAATTTGAGATAACTGGTGTTAAAGTTCATGTACGGTCACCAAAGGAGATAAGTAGGTAACCTGGGTCGTCGGATATAGTTGAAGTTTAGTTAGAAACCGATGGATGTTTTCGAATTAAACATCCACAAACAATTCATATATCATCATAATTCACAACAAACAGTTCATATATCAAGTTAAATTTACGTAACTTAAGTACCTTTAACTTTTAGCAGTTCCATGTTTTAGAAAAAATGATTATGGCTACCCATTGGAATAGCAACGAAGGCCATTCTACTTCAGAGATAACAACATTGGATGATAAGAACAGACGCATATTAAAAATGAGCTTAAAACATTTGCTAAGAAAAGCATAACGGTTATTAACAGGTTAACATTTTTGTGAAATCGTCAAAACCGTTATCGCCAATGTGTAAAGCCATTTCCCAGTAATGAGTTCTCGGTCTTACAGGAAATGGATAATAAATTCTATATAAAATTCCATCAAGGTAAGTAATAAGGTTTTATTTTTATTTGAAATTAAAGTAATCAAAAGGTTCCCTTATTTCTTTAAGCTTTGGTAAAGATCCTAAGCTCCCAAACGTAGGACACCGTAAAAGCCGCTTAGATTTTGCCGCACAGTTAGCGAAAGCCAAAAAAAATGTTGTGTACTGTCAAATTGTAATGTTCAAAAAAAGACTTATTTAAAAGTATTTCATAAAAATAAAATAGTATCATGATAAAACAATCGCAAAACAGAGCTCAAAAAAATATTTTACATCGCAAAATTCTCAAACTCTCGAGCCTAGACAAAGGCAAAGACATTTATTCGTTGGATATGGTAAGTACAAAGTTGGTTAGTATATACAGATAAGTTCGCATAAACTATCATATTTTATCTAATGATATTATAAGGAATTTAATCAACAAAAAAAATACCTAAAAATTATTCCACTGAGCCGTGAATTTATTTTTTAATTTAATTAAGCCTGAAAAATTATTTTTATATGGTGGTCATTCGATTCAACTAACATCCGAACCTCATCGAACCTTATTTGTTGTCGCGATGCGCTATTGTCAATTACCTAAAAATTTGCTTCTTGCCGCACCATAATTCTTAAAAAAAAATTACATTATGAGCCAGCATGAACATGGGTTTCAGCATCCAACTTAGTTGTGTGCTCAATGATAAATCTCTCTACAGAGATCTCTAAAATATTTATTATATGAATTGTTTACGATGCCTAATGATGCTTTACAATATAAACGTGTAATACAAGACCGAAATAGAAAAAAAAACAGATAAAACAGTAGAAATTAAACGGATAGGCAATGCAAAAGAGATAGACTCGTGACAAATTACTAACCCGTCCCAAAGGAAACTCCCAAAGAAATTAAGGTGGATCAGATTATCAGTGACCCTGATCCTATTACAAAACACTCGAGTAAGTAATCAGTGGAAACAAATGAAAACGTAAAAAAATCGTATAAAATTGTTATAATTTGTCTCGGGAGGTGACAGTGTCGTGACAAATACCATTATGCTGAAGACGAAAATAAACGAAGGCTCGTTCTTAAGGTCAGATTCATTTTGATGACAACTATGGTGGATTAAAGGCTCATTTATTGGTTAACTGAGGGAGTTACGGAATGTAGTCAGCGCTTGATTGGTAGGCGTTAAATTGTATTAGCCTTAATCGGTTAGGATTATGATGGGAATTCTTATGATGTTGATGACATTATGAAATTTGAAGGTTATGTGGTTGTTATTTGATACTTTCTGCGTCAAACCCTTGATAACAACAACTAAATATTAGTTTGCTATATGATTTGGACTAAGGTATACAGGGTCCTTTTAAAATAGATGGACAAATTTTAACACAGCGAGCGCTCAGTACGTCTAACCAAAGATATCCAAGCAAAAAAAAAACGGATTAAAGTGATTTTATTTTGACCTAAAATAATAAATTGCCGGCACATTAGTGTATTTTCGTTAGCTGATTATTTTTCTTGTAAGTATCTAATGCGTTTTTCTTATATATTTTTTGACATCGTCCTTATTTTGGTGGTCTGAATTATATCTAAAAGTTTGTCCATTTATTTTAGTGGGACTTTATATTATATATTATCAAGTAGACGTAAAGATCGCTCAGCATTATGCTACAACCCTTTGCTAGACAGAGCCCTAGCGCTGGTTTTCAGCGACAGCCGGCATTGACGTGATGACGTCAACCGGTGCAGTATACGATGAGATATAAATATCACAATAAGAAATAAAAACCCGCCAAGTGCAAGTCGGACTCGCGTACCGTTGGTTCCGTACAAATTTGCAGGTATATAAATAGTTTATCACTGTGTACCTATAAATTTACGGTTTACGGATTTTTCCTTTACTTGTGCTACATGACCTTGCTTTTTGCCAAATTTCATGATTCTAGGTCAACGGGAAGTACTCTATAAATTTTGATTCCCTTGAGTGTTGAAATATACGTTTTTGCGGCATAAACTAAACGGCCGTATCTATCTTTTTTTACGTTAACTTAGATTTTTGATTTTTTCACAGCTTCAAGGGACTGTAGACCTGAGTACATGGTTTTAATTTCAACTCGATACCTTCACGCGTTCCCGAGATAAAGGGTCTTGACAGACAGACGGAAAACAAAGTGATCCTATAAGGGTTCCGTTTTTTCCTTTTGAGATACGCAATCTTAAAAACAAAATAAATAGACAATACCTAGTTCTAAATTTTTAAATCAACATAATATTTATAAAATTATAGCAGTCCGGGTAACGAGTCGCGCACCCCGGTCTTTATTAATCTGTGCGCGCAGCTGTCAAAAAACCATGTCAATAAAACAGCGTGGACTACTCGAAAAACATTCATATGATATCTATACTTCACACATATGAGGACAACAATAGTATAGGATTGTTGTGCACTGCAAAACTGAACGATATTCCAAGCTTTAGTAAAACAGTATCATCATTTTGAATAACGTCACATTTCTATAAATCATTTTAAATCCTTGTGATAAAATTTTGTTATACCTATTTAAAGTTTGTGCGGAAGATGAGAACAAACCTACATGGTTAGCGGTGGAGATCCTTTAGAACCTCATATAACACAGACACAGTCGTGTCGTCATAACGCGAACACAATAGTGTTGACGGTGACGTGTGTGGTGTAAGGTAGAAACTACTAGATTTTTTTTTACTACTAGATATATAGAACTTTATCCTTTAGCGATAATTTTCAAAATCTATTAAAGAAATTTGACACATTGTAGTAGCTTGATGTGCCAATACCATTTAGGTATACCATCGACTATTTGATTAAAATTGATGCTATACAGGATGACATTGACATCGACGTGCAACCTGTTACCATAGATTTAAACCATGATTCTGAACACCTTACGTTAAAAATTTTCGTAGGTTATATAAAAAAAAATGTTCCATACATTATGACCGCGTAGGTATTGCAATTTTCTATGACAAGCTGATTTTTTTTTGAAAACCGTCTAACAATTTCAACGCTAGGAGGTCTAGAATCATGTGCTGAATTGATAATTACAGTTTGCGCGTCGATTTCCATGTCACCCTGATACCGTTAGCTACCATAATATGTGTCGCATTTTTTTTTGTCAGAGAATATTGTAATCATTCCTTGGTCTTATCCGATAATTCGTAGATAATGATTTAATTGAAAACAGATGTTTGGGAAAATCCAATATAATTAAATGGATTTTCAAAATCAGATCCTTATATTATGCTGAATTAAATGCAGGGTTACCTAAGTTCGAGAAAAAAAAGTTGTAATGACTTCTTAACATCATCCGTTCGTCTCACTTACGTCATAATAGGCTATTAAAAGTTCATCAACTGAAACGTTTACGTATTCATTTTGAAGCTCGCTCCGCTTTCCGCTCATAACTTGACCCTGTAATAGCTGTCAACTCATACAATACATGGAAGGAGAAGGCATTATAAATGACTGGCTCGCTTCAATTTGTTCTGTGGTATTGTATTGTCATCTCGTAACTGTAATATTCTGTGTATTTAATTAAATTTGAACACCTTGTTATTTGGTTTATTATAAAGTCTTTGTTCAAACCCAGCGGAGTAATTGCGTAACACACTATCAGTAGCAATGGCTTCCATTTTGACAGTTCAACAACATTCACTGCGTTATTTACGTTGTTGCGCGGACAAATTTTTCGCACATATAAAGTAATGGATTATTTCCTTCAAAATGATTTAGATTGTGATTGATAGTGTTTTACACATAGAAATGTAAAACATATATTTTTACACAATAGGGTTTTACACAATTAGGGTGCAGACAGGAACTTTACCTTGTGTAAATTATTTCATCATCACTGCTCTAAAAACGGTGAAGGAAAACATCGTGAGGAAACCGACAAAAACCCTTGTCCTAGAACCAAAAATTTGAAGACATGTGAAATCCGCCTACTCGCACTGGGCCCGCGTGGTGGATTATGACTCACTCCCTCTCACCGAGAGGAGGCCTGTATCACAGTGGGAACATTATAGGCTGATTATACATACTTGGTATAGGGTTGTTGGTAGCTTAGTCACATAATGTTCAACTGAATCTCTTTTTCTAGGCTTGCCATGAGACACTTAAACTTTTTGAATACATAGCCGCAGTTCCACTTGCATAATGTTTAAGTTTGTTTTTACCAGCAAAATGAAAAACTTTTCAAAAGGGTACACGTAAGAACTAAAATTAAGACCATGCTATATAAAAACGGCGTGAAAATTGTTATAGCTCCTTCGTCTAAACTGCACAAAACATAGATATAATATTTTGCACTATAATCTAGGTATAGATATTATGTTGAGCTCCTTGAGTTCTGAGTTGTGCTGCACGATTACTGACAAATGCGTGCACTGACTGACAAAAGACCATTTTAGACATCAATCTACATGGTCTTTATAGGAACTGACCAGGATTATGTCTGGACTTTAAAAAGATACTTCCTGAGTTTGTTTCGGCCTTTCTTCTCAGAGCGGTCAGGAAACGCCAACATTATCTAATTTAAAAAATATGATTGACGTGTAAAAGTGTTTGTACAATACTACTTACAAAAATTAAATCGTTTATCATACATCAACAAAGGTAGAAATTACATTGTAAAGGCGTGTTTAGACAAACCAGACCTTATACCACATTTTGTCATACCTACCTAAACTTAGTACAGGCTCTAAACGGTGTAACCGTCAGACACACCGTGTAAGACCAGCTTAGCTGCGAGATAAACGCAAACCAGAGGCTCTAACACAAACGCGCGACGTAAACGTTACGTAATACGAACGATTTTTGAATTGAAAATTATCCTATGGGATTTTGGTTTAAATTTTTACTACAAGCAGAATTATTAGTATCACACATAAATATGAATACAGTCTTAAATCGAAAGTGCGAAACGAGTAATTTCAATTTAATAGATTGGATTTTTTATTTTTGAGCACGAGGCTTTTAGTTACTTTGGAAGTGTTTAGGTATAAATTTGTCTTTTTTTTGTAATGTGCGTTTTGTTGGTGCAGAATCAAAAAAAAATCTTTCCTTATTTTTTTTCTAATTTACATTAATATTTCCTCCGCGCATTCGTGCTAGACCCACAGCACATACATAGTAATAGGCTTAATGTCTCAGATTATGACTACGCACTAGAACAAAGCGGCTCAACGCGCGCTGTGACAACAACGTGTTTGTTGTATAGACGGGCTAATGTTCATAATATGCTGTAGTATTAAGACTTGTGTTTTTGCACGTAGATTTGAAGGAATTGGTATAAAAACGGTAATAGAACTGGGCATACCGTACGCGCTAAGACTGTATTGTAAAAGCGTGATTTTAAAGTTCGGAACGGGGTTTGATATTTTTTATTGGTTTGGAATCGCTCACTGTTTTCTTCCAGCAGTAAATTATATAAATTCTGTATTATTTCTAACTTCGATTAGTCCCACGGATATAGATTACTCCTCTATTGTATACAATTATACACAAATATAAGAGAACATTTTCCGACTGAACTTAGCCGTCCTGCAAGGGATGTTAAATGAGGACCCCATTGAAGCCTTGAGTTGAGCGTGATCCCCAGGAAAACAGTTTTACCTATCGACGAATTCTAGTTTTCTTGATTCAATACTATCTCACAATTACTACTTTTGACATTTGGTAAAGAAAATCTTATGCGCTTGGTTTTTTTCCCATTTAATACTAAATTATTAACAGTGAACCAATTTTGGATCTGCAGTAGGGCGTTATTTACGTCGTCAAGATTTGATGCACGTCTATTATATTAATTTTAAAAATCAAGAATGTATCGTCGTCAAATAACACCATTTGTGGTTGGGATTTTACCATTTGTGGTTGGGCCAAAATCACTCATATCGTAATAAAATAAATCTTAAATTGCTCTATCATTAGCTTAACCGTATCCTTTGGTATCTATGGTACAGACAGCGCCAAAAGCGTCAACGTCAATCGGCCCGGCAAACTGCGCTGACCAATTTGCACGACTAAACGTGACCAATATCGCTGCAGACACCTGGAAACGATATTATTGGTTAACGATCCAATTTACTGTGAATAACGTTCTAAATTGACTTACTGCGTTCCTGTTCTGTATTAGTTTCATCATATATCAAGGCTGCTTCTGTTATTGAATGGTTTGTAAAGTATTAGCTCCGTATTTTATACACTTTAGTTTTACTTATTAAATAAAACTATCTGAGAAAATGAATTAATGTCACAATTTGTTTTTCGTGAATTTTTCTCGTGTTTTAAATAGTTATTCTGCTATTCGGGGCGGGGGACATATAAAACAAATCAAAGACCATAAATAATCGGTCCAGCCGTTCTTGAGTAATAAATGGTGTAACTAATCCAACATTGTTTTATTATATATAGATAGATATAGATAGATTATCTACATAAACATTATAATAAATAGACTACCGATATGTCGACTAATAGAGAAGTATGGAAGAAAAAGACATGTTGCGCCGACCACAAACAAATTGGGATAAGGACAGGAGAATGATGATGACATTATAATAATAAATAGGAACGAAGCCAAAACTGTACGTACAGACGCCAGCGCATCAAGCTACACGAAACTGTCAAATTTTCCCAATCAACCTTGAACCTTATATTGTAGCGATAAAGTTGAAAATCTACTGAAGAAATTTGACAGATTGTAATAGCTTAACGTGCTGGCGTCTGGGAACGAATCTGATGACGAAAAATAGTTACTTAGTTGAAAATTGTTTTTAGAATTTCTGTTCATTTCAATTCTACAAACTATTTAAATCCGGAAATACATCCAAAAACTTCAAAACGGATTTGGATGAAATTCGGCACACGGATTGTTTATAGCCTGGATTAACACAGGGTACTTTTTATCTCGGTAGTACGTTCCCTTGGTAGTATGTTCCGACATCCATACGGATGAAGCCGCGGGCAAAAGCTAATAAAGGTTGGTGTTTTAAAATTTTAACTTAAAAAGGAAACATGCGATTTTCAATTTCCTATGTCGTTTTTTCCATCGAGTACCTACATGTGGATGAAAACCACTCATGAAAATTCTGGCCCATCAAGACGGAACACTTTCGGCAGTTTCTTCGAGGCAATTTTCTACTAAATAAACTTCTTATTATGAAAACAGCAGACACAATATATCAGCCGGGTCTAAACAGACCCTCTTTTGATGCGTACGATTGCGAAAAACATCAGGAAAGCAAAAAGAACGTAGTAATGAGACCCTATTACGCGGCCAACTGGGCGTCGAAAAATATTATGAAAAAAAATGCCAGCCAGAAGAACTTTACTTTATTTTACATGGCTGTGTAAATAACTTTATCTTGCTGAAAAATGTAGGCTAATTGCGAAATATATTAGTATGTTTTATGGATTTGAAACATTTCCATTTATTGGTTACATTGGCTGTCTGTACTAGTGCCATCTCCTTCCTACCTATTTATGCTATACTAGTATTTATGACACTACTGTGCGCTTATGAGATTACACAAAGATACTCTGCCAACGGACCCACGGTCTTCGCCTGGCACTCTCTTACTGGCTTTACCTATACCTAGGAGATGAAGAAAAGAGAGAAAGATACGGTAAACACTTCTTTTTTTTTTACTAGTCTTTACCCAGGAATTGGACAGCAAATGTCCCACTCCTAGGTAAAGGCGTCCCTCCACTCCATCCATCTTTCGCGAGCCCGCGCGTCCTGCCTCCAGTTTTGACGGAACCTATTCACCTCGTCCCGCCATCTCCTACGTGGTTTGCCACGATCCCGCGTCACTGTCTCAGAGCACCAGTTGTGTGCTATTTGGGCCCACAGTTTGTCCGGCATGCGGCAGACATATTTAAGTTGGGCAGCCTTTTGAGCCACGTTAGCTATCTTTGTTTTGGAGCGCAGTATTGTGTTTCGAATACTATCTCCAATCTACAAACTTCTTTGTGTTATAGAAAAACTAGTTACCCAGATAATAGACCAGACTTAAGCACCGCTGAAAATGACATGTTCATAGTTAAGTCTATACCTAAGACCAAACCAGCCAACACAATACAACATTGTCACTGCTAATGTGTGTTCAAAGCACTTGTGACTATAACAGGACACCTTTGGTCTCAGACTCCAGATACAACCATTGTGCCCGATGTACCCGCGCCACGGTAAGGTAGGGACGGTTGTAGTAAATTATACGATACGCCCTATTGTTCACAAAATGAACATGTGTCGGGGTAGGGAATGATGGAGGTAGAGGGCAGTAGGGTAACTAACATATGTGTTTGAAAAAATATGTACTGACAGCTTCATTAGTCGGGTACCACTACAAACCTCTTTAGAAAAGTGGCGTCACCATTTTTCAGAGGATGAGTAAACTAATTAGTTTCGTTCGTAAATTCTTTACAAGAAATTGTTACCTATGCTGGATTAGAAAAGACTTATGCTCAAGCAGTTTGTTTCTTTTTACGTGCTTAGCTTTCCATTTTTTTTAAAGATAGAACCGACAAAAAATAAATGAATTAAAGTAATACTTGCCAGTATTTCCTAAATCTGGTATTATTTTAATTTATTACGATCTGATGCAATACTGATGCTATTTTGGGCTGAATCCTTTTAGATTGCTATCGACACGCTATGAAGAAGAAGAAATCTTAATAAGAAGGAATATCTGGTATTACCAGGTTTGGAATCTTAGAAAGTACCTATATCAGAAAATAATAATCGATTTGGGGCTGATTTTTCAATAGTCACATAACTTTTATCTAAAGAATAAAAATGACAGTTTGTTTTTTTTATTTTTTTTTATTGTTCAACCGCTATACTTATTCCTCAGATAAAAGATATTAGACTATTGAGAAATCAGCCCTTAAAATTGTAAAAAAAATAAGAAGTACAACCAATTTCATATTGCTGTGAACATTCCCTTAATACATAGACTTCTGTATCGCAACTGTGTTGTGACAGAAGCTCATAAGCACGGATCCATTGTTAAAGATACATTTTCTTGTGTATAGAAAAGTTAATTAAACTAATGTTTGTTTGGTAAATGAAATGCAAGTTACAAATAAATAATGTACTTCATGTATTCTTCCTATACTCACGTATGGTTCTCAAACATGGTCTATGACAATTCAGCAGAGGTCCACGCGCGAGGTTTGCCAGAGAGCTATGGAATGGAGTATTCTAGATATTAAACTTGTGGATCGGGTTAAGAATACAACAATCCGTTCAATCACTAAAATAACTGAATGTCAATTCTTGTAATTTAAAACGTTCAAAATCTAGTCGCAGTCTCATCTCGGCGACAGAAAAATGTCAGAAACTTGTCAAAATGTAGGGAAAATACTGGTAAGTATTTTTGACAGATTGAGACTGAGATCAGACTGTGAACGTTTTTAAAATTACGAGAATTGCCCCTCTGATGTCACTCGGAAAGCTGCCACGCTTAAATGGAATTGGGCTGGACACATCTGCCGCATGTCAGACGATTAATGGGCCAAACTTACGACCCAGTGGGTCCCGCTTAATGGCAAACGTCATCGCGGCAGGTCCAGACGGAGATGGCGGGATGAGCTGGACTCCTTTAATAAAGATTGGTCCTTGGCAGCTCTGGACAGAAAGAGGTGGAAGGAGAGTAGTTAGGCCTTTGTCCAGCAGTAGGACAATACTGGCTAATAAAAATAAAAAATAAATGAGAGGGGAGGGGAAAATATACTTATTTTGATGACTGATGTAAAGCGATGGATGAGGTCTATAATGAAACAAGCGTGCCCAGAAGATGTCTAAGGCACTGGAGCTCCCACGCATCGACGAAACACAGAAGGCTGCTTGACGCCGGACTCCGGTGGGAGGGTGGTCGTAAACCAGACGGACGTTAACCCTACCACCGCAAGGGATGAATTGGCCAGTCAAATAAGGTGTTGGTGTGACTGTCCAGGATGCGCCGAGCGCTCGGTTGAGTAACTGGCGGAACAAACTGCGCTACATGAGGAGGCTTCTTCATGCATCCCAAACATGTAGATGTAGGTATGTAGTGAGGTGAAAACTGGAATATAATTGAATGAAAAATTAGGAAAAAGCTTCGTCACATTAACATATAAATCGTCAAAAAAGGCCAGAAAAATGGGCAACCTTATATGCACGACAATGTTTCGGATTCTTCAACCAACAGACGAATCTCACAACAACCTCTCTCGTAGATCATAATCATAAAATCTATTCTAATAATAAAGCTGAAGAGTTTTTTCGTTAGTATGTTTGAAAGCGCTAATCTCGGGTAGGTGATTTTAGACTTATATTTAACTCCAAGTTCATTTCGATGTTTTTCTTTCACCGATGTCAGTTATATTTAAGATAAACTCAGAAAGTACATAATTATTATGCATTGAAAAAGTCACATTTGTACTTTCCCGGATTGGAGCCCAAAACCTCGTAGGAGGATGATAAATCAAAATGCTAATAGGCTAATTACTTGGGCCTCAAAATGATTCTTTTTTCGGTCAATTTCCGCTAACATTTTTCCCCTGGTAAAAAACGAATATTTCGAATGTGTTATTGCCTTCCTTATACTATTAGCAGCTGTTTTTATACAACTAATGTCGGGAGCTAGGCTGCACCACGGTAATCGAGCCTCGTTCGATACAACTACCACTTTCTTATACCAACCATCCACGCAACACTAGTCCTTAACTTAGCGACATACAACCCAATCTATTCGCAAAACATTCTTCAATAACTTTGTCCGATATAAGTCAACAAAGTTTATGATGCAGGTACTGCACGCGATTTCAAACCTTACTCCCACTTATAGAGGGTCGTTCGAAGGTGTGAAAAGTTGACGTGATATCATGTGCCGTCGTTGCAATTAGCGCATCGTCGTTCCCATTCTGTTATTGCAAGTGGACGCTTCAGCGGCATGATGCCATCCTTATAATTTATGCAGGTTGATCGTACAGGCTTTTCATTTCGATATCAATTATTATATGGGCTGTAGAAGAATGTGGGTGATTAGGAATTTATTGAGTGCATGTGTTTGTGTGTGTGCGGAACCGATATAGGGGTGAGTTGGGGCTTTTGAGGTTCACCGTGTGGGTGTGTGTGTGTGTCAAACACCTCATTTCCTCGTTAAGAGTTCATAGACACTCATAGACGCTCACTGCAGAGTATTTTAGAATCCAAGCTATCTTCTGTTCAGTTCTAGTTTCACTGCTCATAAAAAGTAAGTAACTGAGTTTATTAGCAGTTTATTGTTGACACTATACCTTCCTAAGATGCGCCAAAAGCACAGAAATGTTACAGTCTCCTTAAAATCGGCAGAATTTAAGAAGACTGACATTTATGTGGTCGTGCATGTAAGTCTTGGAGAAAGAATCCCAGAGGAAAAATAAAAGCAGCTTAGGAGTAGGGTACCCAAAGGTTGAGAGCAGCTTTTATTTTTCCATATGAAATGGATTAGTCCTTCAGAAAACCGTTCCAGCCTACTACCACTTTGACACGCTGACATCTGCAAAAATAATCATAGTTTGATTATTTCTTCAGACGAATTTCAGTCGAAGAATTGAAAAAGAAAATTAGATGCTCATTATACGAAATTTTCGTCCAATTTTTCCCCATTTTGTATGCGTATCTTTCCCACACTCCTGTTACGTAACCATTTAGGCTCATAACCACATTATCTCTAATAGCCAAGCCAAACAGCCGATAGTAAATTGTTAACTTTGATTCAATTTCCCGTATCTAGTATGATTCAATTATGCACAGGCAAATTAATTATATCCGCACTAATTAGATTCGAAATATGTGGCCAATTAAAATAATGTTAGTTTGAGCGAAACATCAGTTTCAACCCGATAATCATTAAATTGAGAGTTTACCATGCAGAAACCTAAAACACTAAATATTCCATGTCTAAAAATCAAGTTATAAAAGCCTTGGTATATGGTCTTACCATATTATATGACAAATCTTTTATCAACACTAAAACGGATAAAGCTTGTCCTCCTTTTGAGTTGGTTTATATAAGGTGCTATAAAAATATCTGCTACGGCTTCAATGGGAGACAGTGTTTTGTATATAGATTACGGTTGTGAAGAAATTTTGTACCCCGGAATAGTTAAATCAATTTGAGAAAATAAAGTAATTAAATAAACATTTACTCTATTCTGCATAACGTGGTTCACAAACTACGCGCGATGTGTCGCTTCGTCACATTTTGCGAAATTAAATGACGGTGCGGCAGCAGCTAATTACTATGGGACGGTTTCATGCAACTAAATCAATTCAAATTTATACGCACATTTTTTTGTATGAAAAAGTTTATGACATTAGATCAATAATGTACCTTTACTATTGTAATCTATATACAGAATACTGCCTCCCATTGAAGCCGTGGCAGATATTTTTATAGCACCTTATATATGGATTTTATTTTGATTTTAAAAGTCAAAGTCATGTACCTATGCATTTATAATATTCCCACTGCTGAGACACAGATCTCCTCTCTTCGAGAGGGAGTGGGTGTGAGTTATCTACTACGCGGACCCAGTGAGGGTATTTCGCCATATTTTGGCATCAAACTTGATGGATTCCAAGTCACCTTTCCAATTAAAAGAGAAATAATATTTAGATAAAGTATATAAATATTTATTGTATGTATAGATAACTAACTATTTACACTTATTTGGATAATCAAATGATTTACATTTTATATCATGATATACACTATCAGTAATCTTGATAGTGCTTGTCTCATAATATTATGCCATCAATTTATAACAAACTCACGTAAGTTTATTATTTATTTATTTATTTAATACTTTAAGCACAAAAATGTACAGAGGCGGACTTAATGCCATAAGTTAAGTTGTATGGAAGCACCAAGCAGGCTATGTCCCTACAGTACTTTAATGTGATTGGAATCCATATTAATACTAAAACAAGAATTTATGACTATTTCAAACTCAAACTCAAAGCATTTATTTCAATTAAACCATGTACAGGCACTTTTGAATTGTCAAAATGAAACAAATGAATGAGTCGGTCAATTAGTCCGAAAGTTGAAGCTAGTTGCCCATTCCAAAACGTAGATCTCTATTTAGAAGAACGGGCAAGAAACTCCATGGACGCTCTTTTAAATCAAGATATTACAAAATTCAGGGTACATTATTCTTGTTGCTTCTATATGTGAGAACAATGTAAAATAAAAAAAACACAAATGATGAAAAAATTCTTCCTTCTTCTTCAAATGAAGAAAGTATTCTAAGTAAATACACAAACTCACAACTTTTTCCAATGAAAATAAACAGAAACTAATTACAGAACGCCACGCGCTACTATACTCACACAATATTCATTTTGGTTCGCCCACGTGGTCACACTCGCGGCTTTAGGTACCACACACCCGACCTTTAACTAAAGTAAAACTAACCACAATATTCTATTGAAAATTAATTAATTTAACACTAATAGAATTAACCACTATCCACTAAAACATCAATTAAATCCAAAATGTAACTAAAAACCAGTAAACCACGTTCATAATCGCGTGCTCGCGTCAACATATTATGATCGGTTTTCATAATAACTAAAACCACACGGAACGCTAAAAGCATTATTATTGAAACATGCGGAACCGCTCTCGCTTGCAACCGGACATCGATTATGGTAATTCAGCCATTAAATTGCAAATATCCTACGTGGGCGATTTATAACTTTGTCTTGAGCGACTGTCGATAGTGATGACAATCGCTTTGTTTGCCTTCGAGATTGGCTTTTCAGCTACTGGATCAAAAATCCGATAAAAAGGATTACTTGCACGTCGTCAGAAACGCAAGTGGTCGAATACGCATTTCGTCATCTCTCAAGATAGACTCGCAACTTGTCAGAAACGGAACTCGACAGACACGCAGTTCGGCAGACACGCAACAAAACTGACGTAAAATGACTGGGAAGGCTGCGGTGTCTCAATGTCTCCCTTCACTTCACTCTCTCCGTGCTTAACGCTCTCTTGGACGCAAACCCTGTGTCTACTCTCTTAGTCCGTCATTGAAGATACAATTTCGCGGAGCTGAATTTTGGGCCAGAAATGTTTAAACTTTTTGCCATCGATACGCTAAGAAGAAGAAAGGGGGAGGGGAGAGGGAGGGGGCAGGGTCCCGTGGCTAAATAATAACAGCCGCACAGGTCGATCGATCAGGTTAAGCGGATTGGTGACCATCTTTACATACCGAGACCCCTCCGTGCCTCGGAAAGCACTTTACGCCGTTGGTCCCGACTGTCATTCGTGGATCTTTGACAGACGTTACGGGTAGTCGGAAGCCCGAAAGTCTGACAATCAGTCTTACCAAGGGGTATCGTATTACCCAATAACTGGGATGTGGAGGTCATATAGGCAGTCACTCCATGTAAAATACTGGTATTTAGCTGCATCCGGTTAGACTGAAAGCCGAGCCCAACATAGTTGGGAAAAGACCAGGCAGATGATGACGCTATGAAGAAGAAAGAAGTAACGGGCCCGTCCAAAACTCGTCAAAACAAGTGACAAATTAATTTTTTCGAACGGGCATACACATTGCGTGTAGGGACAGGTGTCATATTGTGTTGTCAATCATTCTTAGTTCGGGCTCCAAATTAATCTTCTGTCCGTAGGTTATACTGATTAGGGAACTCCTCCCGTAACTTCGGCCGAATATACGGATACCGTGCTTAGGGAGTAGATGTGACTGTGATATTTTTGTGAATGGAATACGATCATGTCAGTATGTCATGTATGGAGTTCTGTGAGATGAATGTATGTGTTTTTCTTTTTTTTTTCTTTAGCTAAATTAATTGACAGATTATTGTTTTATCTGGGTAGATACTTACGCACAAAACAAAGTTTGGAAGGAAAAAGGGGAAGCCATTGCCCAGGAGTGGGACACAGTATAGGCTAACAAAAAAAATGTACTTACTTGATTTTAATTACAAATGGTTAGGTTTCATTTTGTGAATTTATTTTGTAGTCAAAGCTAGCGAACTCCTGACCAAAAAAAAATCGTCAAGTAGCCGAAGTAAGATACCCTTTACCATTCAAAAGGGATCGAATCCAATCATTGTAAAGATCTCGGAGAATGCCACGTTCACATTTACGAGGTGTCTATGTATTTTTTTTAAACCCCGATGCAAAAAGAGGTCTCTTGGCTGTGCTGACCATAGCGAAGAAAAATTGTATGCCAGACGATTACAGCCAGTATCGGCCTCTATACTATGTTCTATTTTAATTGACCGCTACTAGGGTTCGCACTTCAACAAAGTGCTGTGTCCCGGCATCGAATTGTTGGCTCAGACCCAACACACTAATGACGCTTGTTGCTTCCCCAGCCGTAACTTGAGTTGTTAGAAGAATATTAGATTTTGAGACAAATTGCTTTTCATCCCTTACGTTATAAATGACATAAAATCACGCTTTGTTTCCCCGAAGGGATGGGCAGATGTATATATAAAGGTATGAGGAACACAGTGTAAAGTTCACTCATCCTCCATAGACAAGGGAGGATCCTTCGACCAGACGGGTGTTGTGTCTGGGGGTAACTGTCCGATGATTCATGTCGGGCCGTTGTTTATATGCTAGTTGCGCGGTAAACTCTGCTTGCGAGATGCAGGATTTTGCGTTACGTCAGTATGACCCGTAGTTCGCATGTGGCGTTGTAAATACCGCTACATATACCTGTACTACACCCACATTTCACTCATGTAATAGGGGGGAGCCTATTGTGTTATAAATTATTTGAAATCATATTACCTACTGCCTTAGGTATTTTTTTTTTCAGTGGCTCCATGTAAAATACTGGTTTTCAGCTGCATCCAGTTAGACTGGAAGCCAACCCCAACATAGTTGGAAAAAGTCTAGGCAGATGATGATAATGTAGTTCAGAAGACAAAACTATAGAGCCAGGAGGGGGATAGTGAAACTCTTCAGTGACTACTACTAAACACCTCGAGTTTGGGGTCATATGATTTGTTTTGACGAGTCCAATAGATTGCACTTGGTGTCGAGGGTCTGATGATGGAGTCAGGAGGTGGATAGTGGAACTCTTCAGTGGTTACTAGTGAAACCCTCGAGTTTACTAGTAGCCCCTAATCGTCATAACTTCGTTGACTTTAGACTTATTAACTTAATGAAGTACATCAAACAAACGAAAAAGTTAAAAATAAAAATATGTAATTAAAAAAAAACTGAAAAATACGCTTTTAAAACGCACTAAAAGTTATAAAATAATTGAATTGAAATCTAAAAGCGTCCAGCGCTTTGTGAATCTTCTATATATATAAAAGGAGAACTGACTGACTGACATATCAACGCACAGCCCAAACCGCTGGGTCTAGAGATTCAAAATTTGGCACGTACGTTCCTTATGAGGTCTAGGGGTGCACTAAGAAAGGATTTTTCAAAATTCATCCCCTAAGAGGGTGAATGGGGGGGGTGAAATTTCACGCGGACGAAGTCGCGGGATGAAGCTAGTTAATTATAAGTGCGGTCCACGTTTAATTATTTCATATTTTTTTGTGCGATTTAAAAGCGTGTTTTTTAGTTTTATTTAAACTACATATTTTTTTAAGATTTATAAAGGTAAGCTCAAACTATAGAGGCACGATCAAATTACAATAACACTTCATTTACATAACATTGTTTAAACATAGAAGCAAGAAATAAGTAAACAGTAAAGTAAAACAAGAATAGTCAGTTTTCAATAGATTTTTATTCAGCGATGCATTTCTATTACCTGGACTCGAAAATCGAAATGAAGAAAGTATAACAGGTAATATCCGGTGTTTGCTTTCAGGAAATCAGTTCTTTTTTTATTGTTAAAGAAAAACGTTTGTACGAACTAGCAGGGGATCGAGGGGGGGCGGAGGGGGGGTTCAGGGGATCAGAGGCCGTACTACAAACTGCTAAAGCTATGATGATTCCATTGAGGAAAAGGGACAGTGCTATGCATTCTGCATAACTCCATCTCTCTTTCACACTGGTATCGTGATGGGTTTTGCACTTCATAGTACGACCCCAGGCCGGAATAAATCGTATTATAGAATGTACAATTTTACTCCTTTCATTGATGGTTGATATGACAAGTGATAAATGCTTTAACATAAACGCCCTTATTTATAAACGTTGGTTAAAGTTAAGTAATGATTAGCGTCTGTTTAACCATAAATCAAATCAAATCAAAATATTTTATTTCACATAAACCAACATGGGCACTTATGAAACGTCAGAAGCTAGGTGCACGGTTCCGATTGGTCGTTTCCTATGATGAAGAACCGGCAAGAAACTCCACGGTTACTCTTTTAAAAAATAATTGTATTTTACAATGTTTTTAAATTACAGTAGGTATTAGGACAGCGTAGGCCTGTCAACAACATACATTATTAAATTTTAAACGTCTCTTAACTTTAAGCAACTTACACATGAGACTATATTCTGCCCGCGACTTCATCCGCATGATATTTTGGCTCCCGAGCCACCGCGTCGCATCTCATCGCCCGTCCGCGCCATTAACCCTTCGTATAGTAACGTAGATCCATGTGAGACACAATGGCTTTTTAATTGTTTCGGTAATTACGGCATTCAACCGGTTAATTCGTTTTCGCTTAGTGTTCCTCGGACTTTTTTTCGTTTTGCTTGGCTCCTAAGTGTTGTACCTTGATGTTACATAGCCTATAACCTTTCTCAAGAATTAGCCTATAAAAAAGATGTCAAATCCAACCGGTAGTTCCAGAGATAAGCGCGTTCAAACAAACTCTGCATCTTTATTATAAATATAGATTAGTATATACAGGCTATCCCTAGAAGTATGGATCAAATCGAATAGGGGCGTGGGCAAGGTCATTTCGAAACTTTTTAACCCTGAAAATGTCGGTGAATTTTTTTACGGTACAAAAGTTAAGTATAACCAGTTTTTTATGTTTTATTCAATCACTTCGCATTGTGCTCAGAGGAAAAAATCATTAAAGAAAAACTATCTTGGCTGTCAATTTAATTTTTTTAGATAGCCATGATAGTTTTTTTTAATGATTTTTCCTCTGAGCACTTCGTAAAACTTCGAACCGCCAAAGAATCAATAAATGTTGAAATTTTATCTTAATTTTTTTTTCGTTAATTTTTCACATTTTTTAATCGTTATTCTGGATTATTCCACTTTGCCCCACCAGCCGCCCCACTGGTGGAGCAAGGTGGAATGTCTTCTATTCAGAGCGGTGATAAACCCAACAAATCAATGTTCTTAAAAAGATTCTGCCGTCTTGGGTTACAAAAGGTGTAACTAACCCGACTTTGTTTTATTTAATAGAAGATTAAGATCGAGCTCAGAGTACCTATACAAAATGCAAGCTCACGATCCTCCATTGACAATACTCAGAGGACTATTC
Source organism: Hydraecia micacea (assembly GCA_914767645.1). Lineage (NCBI taxonomy): Eukaryota > Metazoa > Arthropoda > Insecta > Lepidoptera > Noctuidae > Hydraecia > Hydraecia micacea. The sequence continues at coordinate 2,847,279 of OU611783.1, read as the reverse complement.
TATAAGTCATTTGGGAAATGTTCTCGATTCGACATTTTCAGGTCGACACGATAGACATATCGACATAGTCTGATGTTTGACAGAACATTGCTGTACAGTCCCCAAGAGATTTACAGAGACGTGACTCGGCACTGAAGCATTGATGATACGTTATGCATCGGTGAATAGACGTAGGTACCTAGTAGACTTCAAGTTTCGAGTACATATATATCACAAATAAATACCTACTACTCGTACAACTATTTTTTGTAAGTATAACCCTGACCTCCCATGCATGAGGTTGTGGGTTCAAATCGGGGCAAGTACTAACATAATGTGACTTTTTCAATTTCTTACATAATATATACTTTTTTATACGCGTACCACGAGGGCTGGTTCGAGATGGCGCGGGAAAAGAGTTCCTGGAAGGATTTGGGGGAGGCCTTTGCCCAGTAGTGGGACAGTACAGGCTACAAAAAAAAAAAAATATTTTTATAAGTTAATCTTGGACATCACTGACGTCGGTGAAGTGAAACATTTTGAGGAATCCTAGGCTTATAGTGCTGTGCTGGCGCTGCTGCTGCGGCTGTGGAAAACCTCAAGCGTCGAAAGTATAATAACCCTATCGGAAATCATATTTTCGAGCCGTTTGGGGTTGAAACCCTCGGGCCATGGGGTCCGAGTACTCATTACTTGTTCAATGAAATCTCTAAACGGCTGGTTGACACTTTCCGTGACCCAAGGGCTGGCTTTTACCTTGGCCAGAGGCTAAGCATTGCCATACAACGTGGCAATGCCGCCAATCTCTTGGGTATGTTACCAGTCGACAGCAATGCGGAGGAATATTTCGACGCAATATTTTAGTTTTATAATAGTTTTAGTTAGATTAGGATATTATATTTTTATTTTAATAATTTGTAGTTTATTAAGGGCAGATTTTTACAACGCCAGATAATTTTATCCGAGGAATAATTTTGAATTTTTGACAGTTATTCTATACAAAATCCGTCCGACGTCAAATTTATTCCACGAATAAAAATTATCTGTCGATTGAAAAATCAGCCCTTAGTAGATCGAATGAATAGATTAAATGGCTTATAGTTAATATACGTCTGACATCGTCAACTTGTCTTGAGCAAGCGTGATGATCAATGCTCATGCCTTCTCTGAATGAGGAGACCTTTGCCCTGCAGTGGGACAATTATAATAGGCCGGTAATACACCTTCACCTTTGAAGTAGATTACTCTGCCTATCCCTTCGAGGAATACAGGCGTGATGTCATGAATGTGTATTTTCAGTATTTCTTTTGATGTCAAGAAGTTATTTTTCCTCTAACTCTTTTCAACATGAACTCGCCTAGCTACCTACTGCCTCAGTAAGTATCTATCTGAATTATTTGAAAGGCCTTCCGCCATTTTCAGTTCCAGGTCCACGAAAATAAATATCCAACGCACTATGTTGTATTAAACCACGCAATTTTACGTCGAACTGGCCGCTATAAAAGTGGCCGCCAAAAAAAACGAACGCCAAATTCAAAACCGTTTTTACATCGGCCATGCAACCGCATTAATGGTTTACTTTTAACACTGCGATTTATTTGGTAGAAAAATATTGTGAACATCGTTGAGCCAGAGTGTAAAAACTGAAGTTACATTGGCTATTACACTGACTAAGAAAATATTTCAGTATACCTATTTCATAAAATATTTCAGTCTCACAAAAACTATGCAGATAAATATGAGACTCTACTCGGAAAATTATTTATTATTATTAAAAGCCTGTGATGTACCACTGCAGGGCAAAAGCCTCCCTACTCTTTTTCCACTAAGCTTCTGAGGACCAGTTCTTGTTGAAGGAGTCCAGCTCATCCCGCTATCTCCGTCTGGGCCTGCCGCGATGTCGTTTGCCGTTAAGGGGCGTGACCTAAAGCGCGGTCACTGTCGGACTGCATAGAAAAGAAGAGAAGCGCGATGACACAACGCTGGTAATTAATTACAAAATATGTAGCAATTATCTATTTACAAAAAATCTATTGTTTGGACTAAAAAATTAAAACACTAGTGCTTTAGTATGTTGCTTGTAGAATAATCTGACAAAAAATCTGAATGATTGTATAGTTTTTCTTGTGAAAAGAAAGTTTTTAGAAGTATCTTCAAGATTTTTTTCTATCATATCAAATTAGTTACACTATCTAACTACCATATATCCTGAAGAATATAATATATTTTTCTGATTTTGTTTACTGTAGTCGATCATATACTTTTATGCATTATAAAACTTGCGTTTTTTTGCGTTTAGGTCCTGTAATCCCCATAAGAGAGACCCATTGGGTCGTAAGTTTGGCCCATTGGTTGTCTGACATGCAGCAGATGTGTCCAGCCCAATTCTATTTTGGCGTGGCAGCTACTCCGTTTAATTAATACGCAGTTGCAAAATAACCGTAATCTAAAAAGTCCTTTTTTTAATTTGAAAATATTAATAAAGAGTGTAAATATTCCAATTTCCTGAAAGAGAACTTAATTAGAAATTCAAAACAGACTGCTTTATTTAATTTCCTGTCTGTTGTTTCAATTTTCTCTAAAGGCGTTGATTCACTATCGATAAACGAGAGAACAATCAAGATTTTGCACTCTTAGCCGAAGATGCCTCACTGCGACATCTCGCGGTCGCGTTTTAGCTCCATGTAAAACAAATGCATGCTAATATTGTATAACGCGCGCGCACATGCCAGGCATCGAGGTAAATCCCCAAGCCGCCCGCACTGTATCGCAGTGAGGTATACAGAAACACAGGCACACATAAAAACTCGGGAAGGGATCGGCACCGTATCGCCTTTCGCCTCGGCGTCAAACAGGCGTCAACCTAACGTAAGCACGTAACCAAAATGACGGCTAGGGCTAGGCGACGTCGCGCTTACGGCTCGCCGACCGCTGGTTGATGGCACAAAATACAGCTGTATTTTGTGTTTATGGTGCAGGCAGACTGCGCCGGGAGGAGTGAGAGGGGCAAAGGTGGACGAAGAGACGTAAGCTCGGGTACGGAGAGACGTAAGCGCGGGGACGACGAGCCGTAACGCACCGCACCGCGGTTCGTAAGCTTATCCCGAGGCGAGGCGATTACGTTACGATTCAGATTAGTGTGCGTTGCAGAGGGAGTTTCATACGAAGAATACTGAACAGCTCGAGTTGATGCGGTAACGATCCCTTTCCGATCCGATACGTGTGCATACGTGACCTTACTTCAGCATGTGAATGCGTGTCTATTAGCATTTTTTTTACGTGGAGGTGACATCGAGGTAGCCAGCTAAACCGCGACATAAAGAACAATATAAACAGCTTTTATATGATTTTCCGTAACATGAGATAACCTCAAAGTCTACTTATTGCTCCTAATCCAACAAAGTACGCAACAAAACTTTCCCGCGGCAACAACTATCAAAATAATAACACCACTTAACATTTTCAACAGGTAACTCTAGTTTTATTATAGGACTCAAACCATTATCTAAATCACAGCCATAAAGATATATTTACAAAACATTTCAATCTACCTTCAAGACGTTAGATAAATATTCAGCAATTACTTTACTGTGGAATAAGAATTCAATGCGAGCAGCTTGAGCAACGAGCAACTGAAGCAACGAGCACGCTGAGCAACAAGCAACAAGAGCAATTGTTGGAAACAAAGCTCGCGTTGTCAGCGAGCAATGAATTAAATCCACAACGCTGGTATGAAATGAAACGCTCTGCTTCAGTTTGGAACGGGGTATGTGGCATTGTGATTTTGCATGAATATTTTGGTCGATCATCAGCATGATTTTCAACAGTGGATAAAAAGTATGTAAGTTGTATGTGTATATTTTATGTCTTTTTTATTTTATTTCATTTGTAATGTGCGTTTTGTTTGTGCAGAATAAACCATTTTTCTTTCTTTCTTTTCTTTCTTTCTAAGTATTTATACAGTAAATGACGCCGCTGGATCGCATTTTGTATTTAGGTATGTAAGATAATTACTGTGATTTTATTTACACAAAATAAATTACCTACTTAGTAACTGCTGTTTATTGTTATTCGAAGTAGTTTTTTTTTATGTCTTATTAATTACTGAGTACCTATACTGGTATTCATTTGGCCTATTTTCAAATACATTTAAGTTGGTTTTCAATCCAATCACAATTAACGTCAATGTGAGTGAATTTGGAATTGTAAATACTCGTTTCACACATACAATCGAAAATAAGGTAATTAATTGCATTTAAGATGCAGCTTAGTTTATTCGGTCAAATCAAAACCGTAGTCGCCACAACTTCGTCATGACCAAAGTCGGGATTGCTTGTTTTATTTAGGTACTAGCTGCGCCCCGCGGTTTCACCCGCGTAAATGTCGATCTCGTGAGAACATCGGGATAAAAAGTATTTTATGTGTTAATCTGATGTATAAGCTATATTACTGTAAAGTTTCATCAAAATCCGTTCATTAGTTTTTGTGTGAAAGAGTAACAAACATCCTCACAAACTTTCGCATTTATAATATTAAGTAGGAAGTCACAGGCTCGCGGCATATTCCCAGTTCTACTGGTGACCAATCAAACGTTTCCTAGTAGGCCCGCCGCGACAGACCACTTATAGTTATGTCGACTTTCTACGAGCCAGCTTCTTCTTGTTTAGTCATGTTTATTGCAACGAGTAATATTCTTAATGAAAACTATAGTAAAGAAACAATCTCGTCTACCATGGTAGGCTATTTTTCACATGGTACCGCGATAGTCGACAATTTACCTATGGGGAGGAAAATTTACAGCTTCTTTGTTTATATTCTAGGAGTTTTCAAATCTAGAGTGATTAGGTTTCTTCAAGGCAAGCTTTAAACAGTGGCCAAAGTCATGGCCACCAATATATTTAATTTATAGCTGAAGTAGCAATTACTGCATCTATTCATTCATTTCAGCCCAAAAACGTAGCGTTAGAAGGCCTTCCACAAGATGGTCTGATGACCTCGTGAAGGCCGCAGGAATCCGCTGGATGCGGGAAGCACAAAACCGGTTAAAGTGGCGGTGCTTGGAGGAGGCCTATGTCCAGCAGTGAACTGCTTCCATTACACTGCGTTAATGCGAACAGATGATCCAATATGACCCATGACCGAAAATTGTTCTCTGACTCTTTCTTTCTTTTTCTGATTCCCAATAGCAAACTACCGAACCAAGAGCGACCCGTTTAGCCATTTTGTATTTCATCACAATCTTTTGTTCGTCAGGCATCATTCATCCACGGAGTCATTAGTGGAATGTTTAAGCGTTTTGTTTGCACTTTCGCTTAATAATCACAAAATTGTATAGCTTTACTCATTTTTCATGCCGTTGCTTGGACGCACTGTTTCACTGTTGAAGTTTGTGGGAGAAGGCGGGATAGTGATTTTGTGAAGAAGTTTTATTCTTACTAAGGGGTATCGTATTACCCAGTAACTGGGTTGTGGAGGTTTGATAGGCAGTCGCTCCATGTAGAATACTAGTATTCTGCATCCGATGAGACTGGAAGTCGACCCCAACATAGTTGGAAAGCACTAACGATGATGGGAAAGTCAAAAATGTATGGGACTGACAAAAGCTACCTATAAGCTTACCAATGTTGATCCTATTGAAAGTCTTTGTAGAAATGCGAAACGCTTTGAAAGCGATTGTCAATTGTCTAGCGTCAGCGGCTGCTGTTGACAACGAGGAAATGCGGTCGGAGAGACTTTTGAAGAAGCCTAAGTAAAAAGTCATAATTCGAGGTTTGGCTCTCGCCTATTTCCTCCTCCAATATTGGACCAATTTAAAAGATATTTCATAAACTGAACAAGAAGAGTATATACTGAGTCCTTATGTTTTTCTTTTTTCATTATTAGTTGTCTTTGCACACTAGGCCTCTGTTGACAGCGGTTTAAATCGGCTATTTTTGCTTATAAAAATAATGTATCATCAAAATGGAAAACATATGGATATACTAGTAGTTAATATTTATTATTCTGTAAAAAATCATTGCTTTATGGTCATTAACCAGAAAGAAAACAGGCGAGAGCGTTTCTATGGAGAAAAGACCACCCGCATTTCCTCAAGCACCGTACTCAATAACACGAGCGGCATGTTGTCGACACTCGTCACTTACGACATTTATGTTTTCACACATAATTGGTCTAATCTAAGATAATCACATACGAGTAGCATACTGAATATAAGTATATCTAATTTAGAACGCCCTTTTGCAGAACCCCACACTTGAGTTGCCACACACAATGATACGGGTAATATATTTAGTTTAACATCGTGTTATATGGCTCATTGAGTTTGATAATAATGATCGAGTTACATCTGTCGCTAGGCTAGTGGAATTAAGGGTGAATTTACACTGATTATCAACACCATTGTAATAATGTAAACTGCTGAACATGAGCTTCTCGTTAACCCCTGAAATGCACGGTGATAAAGGATATTCGCTGCAATAATTACCATGCTTCGCAATTAGGGTGGTAAGCGCAGCTTGTTGTTATTAACAGATAAGAGGACTTTAATGATAAAAACATTATAACGAGGACGAGGACGAGGTACACGCCGAGGGTGCAGTTACTGGAGTCGCACCGCAACGTCAACTTCAAGGCGTTCGTAGGGCGCGTACTGAATTGTTATCTGCCCGTCGTCATGGAAGAAGACTTGAAGGCCGCAAGACGGGGTGTTCCGTCCCTTCCGCGGACAAGTACCACAGAACAGCACAAGAACTAGCTAGTGAAGTACTATTTTATAGTAAAAATGTGTATGTTTAGGTTAAGGGATTGGACTATGGGCCTGCGTCGGTCGCCTGAAATAAATAAATAAAATATAAATTATGTCACACCTAGATATTTTTTGTAGTATCCAGATGTAGCGTACACAAGGTGGAGAGGACAATACGACACTAACTAAACTTCCTACCTATATCTAATGACGTTCCCAGTCTTTATACAAAAATTCAATTATTATATTGGTTGAATTTTTCTAGCTATAGCTAGTCATTGACAAAACCCGTATTCGATCCATCACCACTATTTAGTTATTTTCAAACAAGATAATATTTACTTAGGGCTGATTTTTCAATAGTCAGATAACTTTTATCTCAGGAATAAATATTGTGGTTTGACAGTTTTTGTATAGAAAACATGTCAAACTGTCATAATTACTCTTCATATAAAAGTTATCGGACTATTGAAAAATCAGTCTTAATTTCTGTAAATTGGGTTTAACAAAGAAATGTGTGTAAGTACATAAATATTTTGTCGTAAATAAAAGTTAAGCCGATCTTTTATTACCAACATATAAACGTGTTTGAGCCCACATAATTATAAATAAAGCACTTTACTAACTCAAAGTAAAACACGTCAAAGTTAACATGTTATATTAACGCTTACACCAATTTCCCAATTACCTCTTAATAAAATTTCAACCTGACGCGTGACGGTCGAACAATGTCGCATAATTTTAATCACAGGTGCCATCTGCCAATGAAAAATAATTTGTGTCTAATTTGATCATAATTGCTTTTCTTCTACAAAGGTGGTTATAAGACTTTATTTCGTAAAAGTCAAAGGAAGGGGCTCGTGGGTAAAATACCAGCCCCACGGGTAGATCAAAGCTACGCTTGCCAAGGTTGGTCCCTGGATGGGTGACCAAACGTTACGTATCGAGACCTCTCCATACCTCGGAAAGCACGATAAACCGTTGAACCCGGCAGTAATTTGTAGATCTTTGATAATTGTTACGAGTAGTCAGAAGCCCGAAAGTCTGACAAACAGTCCTACCAAGGGGTATCGTATTAGGTAACCCAGCAACTGGGTTGGGAAGATTTGATAGGCAGTTGCTCCAAGTAAAATACCGGTATTTAGTTACATCTAGTTGGACTGAAAGTCGACCTCAACATAGTTGGGAAAAGGCTAGGCAGATGATAATTACGTAAAAGTCAAAGCTATTGATTATGAAAGTTCGCGTGCTGTTTCGGACCGATAAGTTCGCGTGTGAAACGCAGCAGGCTTATGCTGTACGTGGCGTTTGAAACGCATAAAGGCGGATACAGACATTGCGAGGCTTGCGCAGCGCACTGCGATCATCGCATGATTCGCAATGTGTGGACGTTCATATTCGTGGTGAGGCATGTGCTTCCACACATTTCGAATCATGCGATGAGCGCAATGTCTGTATCCGCCTTTAGAGATATTGTGCTATGTTCACATGGCTTCTTAAGTTACTTCTATAGAGCAGTTTTTTTTAGAGCAGTGGTGGCCCAGAGGTAAAGGGACTTACGATTCGGAGGTCGTAGGTTCGAACCCAGATAGAGGTTTTACTTTGTGTAAATTATTTCATCACCATTGCTCTCAAAACGGTGAAGGAGAATATCGTGAGGAAACCGGCTCAACGGAAATGTTCTACAACCAAAAATTCGAAGACATGTGACATCTACTAACCCGCATTGGGCCCGCGTTGTGGATTATGGCCTACTCACTCTTAACTAGAGGAGGCCTGTGTCCCAGGAATGGGAAAATTATGTTTGTGGAATTTAGTCGCAATTGACAATTAAATAATTGTCATATTTAAAAAGATGATATTCTTACGACAATTCAAAGTTAAATAAATCTCAAATAATACGCAAGGGAAATACACCTTGCCACACGCAGGCGCAGGTATGACATAATATCTACAAAAGCTACAAATCACGTGCAGTATTTGCAGAATTACAGTCACATTTTTATCTTCATTCTCCGTTCTCATATTTCGAAAACCACTGCGTCGAATAAACCACTGTCGAATACTAGCCGACACGCTTCAGAATCTCAATGGACAGCAATTGTTCGAAAGTGAATGAGAATGTCCAACACCGAAGCAACAATTCAGTTTCGTGTAGGTTCCAAACAAAAGGTTTGCCGAGCGGAAGCGACCAAGCGTTCTGTAAATGCGTCGCCCAAATTAGTTTGCGTTCTAACCGCTTCGTGTGTCCGCGCCCTTATTATTGTCGCGATAAAAACAACTAAATAAGTACTAAGTAAAAATATTTTTGTTCAATTTAAAAGGTAATTTGATCTTGGTTTAATTGGGAATTATGGTTTGTGGAGCGTGAACACAGGTCATTCAATTCAATGTTAAGACGTTGTATATCGAATAGCATGACGCCATAATGGGGAATGAATGGAGGTCACGGATTGAAATGTAGGTAGAAGAAATTATGTTCAAGTTGTTGATGGTTGTTATACAATATATTTTAGTGCTGCATGCTTCTGAACTTTGATTTTGTATGATTTTGTAAGACCTTTACAGGCTCGGGCGTACGTCAGGGATCTGTGTTGGGGCCGCTTCTGTTCCTGATCATGATCAATGACCTCATAATTAATGTTAACTTTGCCAAATGCCGACAACCTATAGCTAGCCGCACAAATCCGAACGGGCAAGGATTGCAAACTCTTACAAAGAGATATTGATGCCACGAGACTGCAGGGGCTGCCCTTGACTTTCACGATAAAAATACCAAAACTCATTTTCTCACATTAAAAAATAACATGATCGAAAATCGAAACAAGTAATTTTGGATAAGCATGACATTCTACAAGGCGTACACGATGCAATAACAGCACTATAGCGCTGTATTCCGCTGAATGCCGCTTTAACTCAATACACAGCTTATCACCAAAAGGCAACGTCTTAAAATTGTCCTTGCCACCGTAACAAGAATCGAATAAGTTTACACAAGCGTTCCGAGTAAATGCGATTCATTTGCGAACATTTTAACACGATAACGTCACAGTAAATATTTTTCAAATATTTTCCTTGATGGAAACAAAGTGGAGAGAGTAAAGCAAGTTCAGTTTGTGTATATCCGTTTTTGATATGTTTATTTAATGCAAATGCTTGTTCAATATCCAGGAATGATGTTTTCATTTCCCATACTCGGAAAGTAGTGTATGTTTGATCCGAATAGCGGGTGGAAGACGCTGCTCCCCACCTTTGGCCGGGAAAGACTCATAGTACTGGATCAAACCGGAATGAGAAAGCTTATAGTGGATAAGACAAGGTTTAAAACAGAAGACGAACTAGCAGGGGACCGAGCGGGGTGGAGGGGGGGTTTTTCAGAGGATCAGACATGAATAAATCGTAATTGCTTCCCTCTCTAGGGCGGGAATGAATTTTAAATATAGAACTAAATTGGTTAGATAGTCAGCTACGAATTTTTTTAGATAATTAGGAAAAATGTTGAGGTGTTGTGAGTGTATAAACAGCCAGTGTAAATTAAAAAAAATACTTATTAAGCGGGACGGCCCGCGGCGGTGACGCGGTGTGTTCCATATTTAAAATAGTACACAAATTTTTCTAACATCTCAATTAATTTTAAATAGGTAAGTACCTACTATTCATGTTATTATTGTTACGAGCTTGGGGTTCGTGACAATAAAAACTGCCGATTTAATAACCAAAAATAAACACTTTAATTAAATAACACCAATAAAACAAACACACTAATTATAAAACACAATCGCACTACTGATCACTCTTAAGTCGCACTTGAAGATCGCTTCGAATGTTATCGCTTGTATCGCAGAACCAATACTGACCCGGTCGCGGCTCATACCGGCCTTATATAGGGCCTCAGATAGTTCCAGAACCTTCTACTGTAGAAACATCTAGAATGTTCGAGTACATACCGGTCCCGACTGACCCGATGTCGACAGTTCTAGAATGTTCTAGTATCGAAAGTTCTGGAAGCATCTCGACCTACTAGTTCTGCTACTCGATACTAGATGGCGCTAGTGGTAGCTAATGTCGCCATCAATCGTGGCGCGCAACACTGCCCCCTCCTAAGACATGCTCGTCCCGAGCATTATCGGCCCCATAATAACGCGCCAATCGATCCACATGGACGATCTTAGGAGTTCCTCTTGCACCTTTCTGTATCCGGTAGGTTACGTCATTGATCTTTGTCACAATCCGGTACGGTCCGTCCCATTTAGCTTGAAGCTTAGGAGATTTCCCTTTGCTGCGGACTGGATTGTGCAACCACACTAGTGAACCTTCGTCAAACCCTTTATTGTTCATTTTGCGGTCATAACGGGTTTTCATCTTTTCAGACATTTGCTGGCCTGATTGTCTGACGTGCTCATAAATGTCATTCATTTTGTTCCGCAAGTCATTCGCATAATCGGTTATACTGCGTGGGGCATCAGGTGGTATTCCGGTGATCAGGTCTGCAGGCAGCCGTAATTCCCTCCCAAAGTTTGCGAAAGCTGGCGTCACCGATGTACTTTCGTGAACAGCACTTCTATATGACAACAAAAACGGTTGTATGTGCTTGTCCCAATCTCGTTGCCGATTTTCCACAACTTTTGCCAGGTATCTCTCCAATGTCTGATTAAATCGTTCCACCATTCCATCCGATTGTGGGTGGTAAGAAGTTGTTCTCGTTTTATGAGTACCCATGACTCGGCAAGTTTCCTGGAATATTTGGGACTCAAAATTCCTTCCCTGATCGCTGTGAATCTCCAAGGGTACTCCAAAACGGCAGAAGACTTCATGAACCAGTTTATCTGCAACTGTTGAAGCTTCTTGGTTTGGAATGGCGAAGACTTCCGGCCACTTAGTGAAGTAATCCATTACAACCATGAAATACTTGTTACCACTTTCACTTTCCGGAAACGGCCCCGCAACGTCAAGGGCTATCCTCTCCCATGGTGCACCAACATTGTACAATTTCAATGCACCTCTACTACGAGTCTGAGGTCCCTTTACAGCTGCACAACTCGTACATTTGCGACACCAGTCCTCGACATCGTCCCGACAGTGGTCGCTCCATCTGGGCTTAGGTGCACTGGCCTTCATCCACTCTAGAATCGGCTTGAGGTCTGAATCTTCCTGCTGTGCACGTTGTAGACTTTCTTTCCACTCATCGCTGAGGTCTGTTCTGAGCATCCTCACAGGTACCACTTCCTTACCCTCTTGCCTAGTACAATGCTTGCAGTCTTCAGGACAAGGTCTTCTTGATAATGCATCTGCGTTGCCATGAGATTTCCCGCTGCGATGTTCGACCACAAAGTCGTATTCCTGCAGTAGCTCAATCCATCTCGCAACTTGTCCTTCTGGATTTTTGAACTGCAATAGCCATTTCAGTGCAGCATGGTCAGTTCGTAAATGGAATTTCCGCCCCAAAAGATATTTGCTAAAATGCTGCAATGACTTTACCACAGCAAGCAATTCCCGTCTCGTGACACAATAGTTCCTTTCCGGTTTTGACAAAGACTTGCTGAAGTACGCTATCACAACCTCTTGATCACCATTCCGTTGAGACAACACACCACCAAGTCCTATGTCACTTGCGTCTGTGTCAACTATAAATTCCTTGCCTGCATCAGGATACCCCAAAATAGGTGTTTTACACAGTCGGTCCTTTAACTCCTGGAACGCGATGTCGCAACTTTCATCCCAGCAGAAATGTCGCTTCTCCTCGGTTAGCTTGTGCAGGGGTTTGGCTATATCCGCAAAGTTCTTAACAAATCGCCGATAATAAGAGCACAAACCCAAAAAGGCTCTAACCTGCGTCTTGTCTTTTGGAACTGGCCAATCCTTGACAGCGGCGATTTTCTCTGGATCTGTGCGGATACCTTCTTCCGACACTACATACCCCAAAAAGCTAACTTGCCGTTTGAATAGTGAACATTTCTTTGGACTCAACTTGAGGTTGGCACTCTGGATCTTCATGAGCACCCGTTCCAGGTTTTGAAGATGTTCTTCAAACGTACGGCCTACGATGATGATGTCATCCAAGTAGACCAGACAGGCATCGCCAATTAACCCGGTTAGTACAAGTTCCATCAGCCTTTCAAACGTTGCCGGAGCGTTGCACAATCCGAACGGCATAACTTTAAATTGCCACAGACCCTTTCCTGTCGAGAATGCTGTTTTCTCCTTGTCCTTAGGATCAATTTCGACTTGCCAGTAGCCACTTTTCAGGTCCAGCGTGCTAAACCACTTTACTCCAGTAAGCATGTCCAGCGTGTCATCTATTCTTGGTAAAGGGTAGCTGTCCTTCTTCGTAACGTCATTCAGACGACGATAGTCAACACAAAACCGCATGCTGCCGTCCTTCTTTCTTACCAGCACTACAGGTGAACACCATGGACTAGATGAAGGTTCAATAACACCATCCTTCACCATTCCCTCAATCATGGTTTCCACTTCCTTTTCACGTGCTACCGGTAATCTCCTTGGCCGCTGACGGATAGGCAATTCTTCTCCTGTGTGTATTTTGTGTTGAACTAAGCCAGTCTTCCCGATGTCAGCATCGTTTGACGAGAAAACATCGGCGTACTTGAGTAACATCTTCTTCGCCTTTACCATTTCGTTTTGGGACAGAGCGCTGTGGCAGTCTCCTAAAAGTGTGGACACTTTCGTTTGTGCATCCTTGCTGAGGGTCCCAGTCGATAGATATTGGCATCGACGCAACCAATCCACTTCCTCGCAAGTACCAACTAGTGTGCCTTTTTCTATGATCTGTTCCTGATCACAAAGGTTCAGCACACGTACCCCTGAGATGTCGGTGGCTCTGACTAAAGTTCGTGCCACTTTCCATGGAAGGTCACTGTCTACCCTTTCCACGAGTACACAACGATGAGTTTGCCCAGGATTCCGAGGAAGACTAACCGGCACCATCGTTTCTGATCTCGGCGGAAGTACAATCTTCTTAAGGCTGTACACATTCCCTGGTAACGCCCCTTCCATAAAAAGTTCCTCTTGTCCACATTTCAGAACACCTTGCTTGACGTCTATCTCACAACAATTCTTCCTCATAAAGTCAAGGCCCAAGATGCAATCGTCCATTATATCAGCCACGATGACATTATGCAGGTAGAATCTGTTGCCTAGCTTCAACTCCATCTTCTTCTCTCCATGGACGGGTATGCGCTGACCGGTGGCTGTTACCAAATTAATGCGTTCTCGGTTGTATGCGGAGTTCCCAAGGAACCGACTTGTAAGTTGGGAACTAACGACCGTACGAGAGGCTCCTGTATCTATGGTCAGCTTACAAGGCGTTCCGTTGACCTCGCCCTTGATGATTAAACTGTTCCCGTCATGGGTTTGCGTGATCGAAATCCTTGGGGCTCTTTGAACACCAGCCAGCACCCGCCCCGCAGTCCTGGCTATTACTCGTTTCCCTGCTGCTGGTGCTGGGCGGTGCTGTTAGCCGCACTGCCCTCTGGAGATCGGCCGTCTTCTCTTTCTGCAGTCCGCTTAGGGCAACTGGATCTAAGGTGGCCCCTTTCCCCACAGCCGTAGCACCTAGGGCTGTATCCTTTATTGCGGTCGCGAACTGTAGCCGCTGCAACCTCCCTGACGCGATGGGAACGATGATCCTGCCGCACAGCTTCCACCTCCAGTGCATGGGCCAAGGCGTCCTTAAGTGTCCCGTGATGACCGAGCCTCACAGCAGCTCTAACTTCAAGGTCGCGGATGCCATCGATGAATACCTGCACCAGGTTCCCATGAATAAGCGCAGGTACAGACTGGTATGCTTTCCGAACCAGCTTCTCCACTTCAAGGGCCCACTGCTGCAGGTTTTCATTACTGCGTTGCACGCGATCCTTTAGCTGCGCACGAAACACGTGTTCCAGGTGAGCGTCGCCATACCGAGCCTCCAATGCCTCAAGGAGCTGCTCGTAAGTCACTTCCTTACCGAGAGCTTCCAGGACAGTTAAGGCCTGGTCACGCAGGCCTAGGGTGAGGGCAGTCATGGCCTGACTTTCATTCCACCCGTTGGCCTTCATGACAGCCTCAAACTGGATTTTATAGGCGGACCAGGAAGAAGTTCCGTCGAACGGTGGCACTTTGAACCCACGTAGCGTAGGTGTTGTAGCTACGGGAGCTGCGATTCCATCCTCAAGTTTAAGGCAATTCAGCGTTTTCTTCACGTCAGCCATCACGTTGTCAACCCGATTATTCACTTGGTCGATTCGGGTTTCAGCTTCCAACAGGCGGTTGTCATGTTGGGCAACCTTATCCTTCACCTCCTTCATGTCTTTCCCGAAGGTAGCGTGAAGGTCCTTCATAAGGAGCATCTGTTCTTCCTGGCGGCGGGCCTGTTCCTCCTTATCACGCTGGAGCTGTTCTTCCAGCCGACGAGCCTGTTCCTCCTGACGGCGGGCCTGTTCCTCCTTGTCCCGCTGGAGCTGTTCTTCCAGCCGACGAGCCTGTTCCTCCTGACGGAGGGCCTGTTCCTCCTGACGGCGGGCCTGTTCCTCTTGACGGCGGGCCTGTTCCTCCTTATCGCGCTGGAGCTGCTCTTCCAGCCGACGAGCCTGTTCCTCCTGTCGGCGAGCCTGCTCCTCCTGTCGGCGAGCCTGCTCCTGCAGCATCATCATGAGAGCAGCCAAATCTGGTGCTGATGATCCTGGAGCAGCTGCGGACGGGCCGGCCTCCGTGGTCGGCAGCTGGCCCTCCGACATCTGTGGCGCAGCTCCACCAAAACGTCTCTGGTCCGTCTCCTGTTGGCGTTGACTCCGGGTACGGATACCCTCCGTGTCGTCTTTGGGTAAAATCGGCATGATTTTAATCCTTGCTTCTGACACCAATTGTTACGAGCTTGGGGTTCGTGACAATAAAAACTGCCGATTTAATAACCAAAAATAAACACTTTAATTAAATAACACCAATAAAACAAACACACTAATTATAAAACACAATCGCACTACTGATCACTCTTAAGTCGCACTTGAAGATCGCTTCGAATGTTATCGCTTGTATCGCAGAACCAATACTGACCCGGTCGCGGCTCATACCGGCCTTATATAGGGCCTCAGATAGTTCCAGAACCTTCTACTGTAGAAACATCTAGAATGTTCGAGTACATACCGGTCCCGACTGACCCGATGTCGACAGTTCTAGAATGTTCTAGTATCGAAAGTTCTGGAAGCATCTCGACCTACTAGTTCTGCTACTCGATACTAGATGGCGCTAGTGGTAGCTAATGTCGCCATCAATCGTGGCGCGCAACATTATTATCAATAAATATTTTAGGAAAACCACAATTTTTTACTTTTTTTATATTCGAAATAAAAAGTAGTGCACACAGGTGAAAGTCTTAAATTCCTACTAACTCGGACTATAGCTCGTAGTTAAATACCTCGTATGGGAATAGATTCCTTTCGGCCCTCGTATAACAATCTACTATTTTATGCATCGGTATTTCAATTGTTTAGCGTTGGCACAATAGATGTATTTTAAGTTAGTAACAGTTTTTAAGTATCTGGAATGTAAGTGATTTGTTCGCGCTAGGTGCTTTAAATATGAATGATTGGTTTGAGTGATAATGAATTACTTACTCGTATTTATCAATGAAACTTAGATACATGATATCTTCGAAACTATGCATTATTGGACCACATATTCCAGGACTTTTTGTATTATTTTTACTTATAGAATATAACCCTAAAGTTATGGGATATAAAAAAACACGTGGTCTATAGAGAACCTGTGTCATGGAAAATAAAATAAAACGATTTATAAATATACAAAACATCCTAATAAATTATCATACGTCACAAAAATCAATAATAATTGGACAATTTAAGCTATGTTTTTTATATGACTAGAGAAAAAATCCAGGACAATCAGTTTAGAAAAAAAGTATTTTTAATAAAGATCTATCACAAAAAAATTACAATGACACACAAATCTTTTCTCACTCCACCACATTTACTACAACGGAACTCCAAACAGATTACGTTGCGAGATGCGCGTCTGAACTAGACGTTAGTCTTATCGTCAACCGAAGTCGTCTCGTGTGAGGTGGCACTTAGTATCAAGTAGGTACAGAGGTGAAGGATACCGCCGTAATTTTGTGTCGCACGTATTGGGAGCTGCCAAAATTGACGTGATACGGTTAATAGAATGTCTGGTACGAAAATTGAAGTTGAGGTTTATGTTAAAGATCTTGAGTTTTGAGGAAAATTTATGGAATTTTCGTATGTTTTAGAGGACGTGTTTATTTTGTAGACGAGCGCCTGATAGTAAATAATGATTGAGCATAGTTTCAGTTATTTAAGGGACACAGGAGAATGTCATATTTTGTATGTTGCGATAAAAATGCCAAAATCTCGCACCCTTAGGCCGTTTGTCCACCGCCACTGCCAAAGGCACATCAACGAGAAACGAGATTATTCGAACCTAACGTGACGTCCCGGTGACGGATCGTTTGTCTACCACGACCGAACGTGGTGATTCAATTTGTTATGATAGTCAAAAAAAAAGCCGGGTGAATGGCGCCGGTGCGACGGCAGTGTGTGGCCAAGATCAAACATATTTTGTATTGCCGGCACATCGGCCCGTCATAATCTCGGGTCGAGTTCTAGTTAGATTGCCGGTCGCGCCGAACCACTCGTACACGAAAATTCGGGGCCGGGATCCCGGCGCTCGGGTGACAAATCTGCGGTGGACACACGCCCATAGTAAATTTATGTGTTCTTCGGCGCCGTCATCACGTTCTCGTTGACGTCCCATTGACGGTGGAGGTGGACAAACGGCCTTAGCAATTACCCAGTAAGTAATAAAGTTAGTTATGCTAATAAAGCTTCAACGAACAGATTTATCCTATTAAAACCAGCGTTTTACATAATAATAATATCGTTTATTGCAGGCTGATCACATATAAAAATAAATACACACAATCCATATAGAATTAGTAACAACAACTAAAAAAACTATGTTAGTAAATCTTACAAACTAACTAATAACTACGCGGCTCAACACATGTCGGAACGTGCCTCTGCACCAGTGCCTAATGAAGGGGCTGTGCACCTTATCAACCAATGTCTTCATCCATGTCTCTTCATAATGCATCATCCATTTTTAGGGTTCCGTACCCAAAGGGTAAAAACGGGACCCTATTACTAAGAATTCGCTGTCTGTCCGTCCGTCTGTCAATCACCAGGCTGTATCTCAAGAACCGCAATAGCTAGACAGTTGATATTTGCACAAATTATGTATTCCTCTTGCCACTGTAACAACAAATACTAAAAACAAAATAAAATAAATATTTAAGGGGGGCTCCCATACAACAAACGCGATTTTTTTGCTCTTTATGCTCGATATTAATAATGGCAACAGGTAGGCACTTCAAATATTCACAAAATACTCAGTTGTATTTTTACTTTAATAATAAATAATAAAATTAAAATTAAATAAATATTTGAGGGGGGCTCCCATACAACAGGCGAGGTGATTTTTTGCCGTTTTTTCCCTTGTGGTACGGAACCCTTCGTTTGCGAGTCCGACTCGCACTTGGCCGGTTTTTATTTCCAAGTAGGTACTATTTTTAGCAATCCGTACTAAAATTGAAATCGGCGAGACACTTAGGAGGAAAGGCAATGTCTATCCGTCTGTTAGTTTACGTTTCGACACGTTCGGCCCTCCTGTGTATGCTCTGGGAATTGTAGATGTGTGACGTCATTTGTGCTTATTTTTAAACCATTATGTATGTAAATTATGTAGGTACCTACTAAAAACTATGCAAAAATAACGATTTAGTAGTAGTATAATTTTTTTATGAAAGACCTAACTTTATTTTATAATATTATTACAAGTGGTTTACAAAATAAAGCTGGTCAAAATTAAAAAGTAGGTATTCTTATTATGGACCATACAGAAAATTAAACTACCTATCTATGTATAAAAAACTGTGCTACAAAGTATACAAGGTATAAAAAAGATACTATAACAAATACACATAAACCACTGCTCTCAAAACGGTGAAGGAAAACATCGTGAGAAAACCGGCATGTCCTAGAACCAAAAATTCGAAGACATGTCACATCTACCAACCCGCACGGGGCCCGCGTGTTGGATTACGGCCCACTCCCTCTCACAGAGAGGAGGCCTGTGTCCCAGCAGTGGGAACATTATAGGCTGATTATGTAATAGTTTATCACATAAAACTTCCGTTCACATCAATCTTGAACGCTTAAGTAACTCTTCAAACCCACTTGAATCCCACTAAGTTTTGTAACAGCCAGCTCATCGATTTCAAAATATCTCCTATATCCCTCGACCTAGAAATTAAATCAAGTAGGTCTAGCTTTACCACGAATATACTAAATCTATTTTAGTTTCATCTACGTCCGTATCTGTATTTATTTATTTATTAAAACTTTATGTACAAGTAAAAACTGTACAAAGGCGGACTTAATGCCTTGGGCATTTTCTACCAGTCTACTTTAGGGTGATGCAGAGACAATTCACAGCAGGTGCAATAACAGTGAAAAAAAAAAAATTGAAAATATTTATAAAAGATATAAGAATAAATACATATATACATACATACAACAAAATATATATATATATATTAAAAAAAAAAGTTATGAGACATAAACAAGAAACCCTACGACATCTCAATTCTGAGACGAATCTGCCAACTTCTTGTGTATGAGTTCTCGAGCTTTCACTTTAAATGTGAACCGATTGGTTACCGTCCTGATATTCTGAGGGAGCGCATTCCAAAGGAAAACCGACTGGACAAAGAAAGAAGACTTTATAAAACCAGAGCGATGAGAAGGACAACTGTAGATCCAGGACGGATGGATTCGTTCGTGGGTCGTTAAAGATGAAGATTGTATGATATCGAATGCCATATGGTTCGAGGTGCTCAGCACTTTATCTATATATATAAAAGAAAGTCGTGTTAGTTACACCACTTATAACTCAAGAACGGCAGAACAGATTTGGGTGAAAATTGGTAGGGAGGTAGCTTAGAGCCAGGAGACGGACATAAGATACTAAAAAAAAATCAGAAAAAAAAAAAAAAAAGAATCAGACTTGGAATAACAAAACGCAAATGACAGGGCTAGGAGTAGGCTCGGGGTAGGGCAGGAGTAGGGTAGGAGTAGGGGTAGAGTAGGAGTAGGGGTAGGGTAGGAGTAGGGTAGGGGTACGGTAGGAGTAGGGTAGGGGTAGGGGTACAGTAGGAGTAGGGAAGGGTTAGGGTAGGAGTAGGGTAGGGGTACGGTAGGAGTAGGTTAGGAGTAGGGTAGAAGTAGGGTAGGAGTAAGGGGTAGGAGTAAGGGGTAGGGAAGGGGTAGGAGTAAGGTAGGAGAAGGGCAGGGGTAGGATTGGTAGGAGTAGGGTAGGGGGTATTAGTAGGACACCACGCGAATGAAGTCGCGCCGGGCAGCTAGTATAGGCATAAAAAATCTTGCTCGGAAAATGTCTGGATTCCTAACACAGCTTGTTTGGATCAAACTTAGGTAGTATCTATAAAAAAAAACAACCTATCCTTACCCCCTTATTAATAAATGTATCCAACGGCCTGGCACGCGACGATGGAAAGAGACCAGAAGGAATGACCATAATGACCTGGAAGTTAGACAGACCTTTGGTGTGGGATGCAACATGTGTCGACACCCTTGCGCCATCCCATCTTCCTAGCACGGTGGGATGTGCTGGGGTGGCTGCTGCAGGTGCAGAAAACCTCAAACGGCAAAAATATTCCAACCTGATTGGGAGTTACATGTTCGAGCCGTTTGGGGTTGAAACACTAAGGCCATGGGGTCCGAGTGCCCACTTGGTTTTTCGAGATATCGCCAAGCGGGTAGTCGACTCTTCACGTGACCAGAGGGCTGGCCTATTTCTTGGCCAAAGAATTAGCATTGCCATACAACGTGGCAATGCTGCCAGCCTTTTGGGCACTGTTCCTGTTCCTGTTGACAGCGATGCGGACGAATTCTTTGATGCCCTATGATTATTTTGCTTATTTTTTTCATATAAATGTACATATTATTATAGTTTATATGTTAGCTTATATTATGTAAATATTTACAGAAATAAACCTTGAAAAGCAAAATATGATTGAAAAAGAAAAAAAAATGTAATACAGGTGAATAGTTACACACCGATTTCTCTCTTTCAGTCCTCAGTAATGTTGTGTAACTATAGAGACGCTATACAACGTTTATTAGTAAGGGGGTTACTATAAAACAAAGTCGCCGAAATGTCTATACGCGCATAACTTCCGAATACCTGTACCAAATTGGATAATTCTTTTTTTGTTGTGTTCGGTATTGCCAGGACAAGATTTATATGAAAGAAAATGTCGAAATTTTAAAAAACAAATTGCTCCCGTGGAAGCTGGGGCAGGCAGCTAGTAATAAATAAATGGATGCTAGGTAAGCCTCAGTATTCAGTGGAATTCAGCAACCTGTAATAGGTTACATCTTAGTAACAGTACAAAAAACTAATCAACTAGTAACAGTTAATAGTTGTTTTTTTATCTCTATTTAACTAAAAATTATTTCTGGGAATGTAATTTATAATAATAATTATGTATTATTATGTAATTATGACCGTGTTCCCGATACCGGTGGGCTACTATTTTTTATATTTTTAAATGTTTTTTTTATATTCTAATATTTAAAAATATAATTTATAAGTATTTAGACGAATAAAGGAATTATGTATAAACACTGCGAATTATCTAAACATTCCATGAAGGTACTGGAATGTTTATGTCTTATGTCCAAATTCCTTCAGTTTAAAAACACGATTTTTTTGTATTATTAATAAAGTAAAATACACATTACAACTAATAATATTAGAGTAACAAGCGTTACATACTCGAACAAGGTCAAGCAAGGTCAAGACCCTCAAACTAACACACACAACGTATCTTACCCCCAACACTTTCATACAATGACCAAAATATGCTGCATTATAACGCTCACATACCTCGAGGGTTAACAGACATCTTGAAGTTTAATTCCATATCAGTTATATGATGAAATATGCTCAGGTAAGTAGCTTTCCCTTTGTGGCCAGGATGAAAGGATCTACCTGTGTTGGTGCGGATTAATACGACCTATTCAATAGTACATACGAGGTAGATATGGCTGGATGGGGTATGGAACATGTTTGATTATAAATGATAAGTAAACAGAAATTGGATGGACGTTCTAGATGTTTATTTTTGTATAGCTGTGGTTGGAGTTGTTGGTAAAAATTTGAAGATGCTTGCAAATAATCGATTGGTGTCAGAAGTCTTTTGCAATAGTCCATTGTTAAGTTTCAAACACATATTTTTTACCAATTAATTCTCGATTTTTGGTATTAGGTAGGTATCTAGTTATTGCTATCACACAAACTCTCTTTAGTAACCAAAATAAACAGCTGATATCTGTGGGCAATTAAAAATAGATAAGTGCTTTGAGCCTCATACAAACATGTTTTATATTACTCTCAGACAATGTTAATCTTCCCTTCGTATGCCGAACGTGGATCCACGCGAGACACAATGGCATTTTAATTTTTTCTGTAATTACGGCACGCTACCTCGAATATAAAAACCGGGCGCCTGATCTACTAAGTGAACGAAAGTAATGCAATTACTTTTGAAACGCAAAAGAAGAGATGGCTATAATGTGCGTGCGCTCGAAATAAAACGACGTATTTGCCAAAACGAATTTACTCCTTTTTTAACTAAATAAATGAATTAAATTTAAAACTACTTTGAGTAAACTTTGATATGATAATTCTCTATGTTTAAAAGTAAATTCCATTGAATAAATCTTAAGCAATACGCCGTGATGTCGAAAAAAGTAAATAAAAAAATATTTGATAATACTTTGCAATTTTTTTTGGATCGAGAAAAAATCATTGAATCGTGTGTTCCTTTTACAAGATATTAGACCAAATAGTCAAAAAACATAATACCAAAATGTTAAATCCCTATTGCACATACTTAACTAGTTACACGAAACAGAAAAACCAATTTTTTTTCAATATATCACCTTAATGCAGTATGTAAATTCAGGGATATAAATTGCTGTCTAATCTCTTCACCGCCCTTGGTTGACTGGTAGAGAATGCCTAAGGCATTAAGTCCGCCTTTGTACCTTTTTGTGCGAAAAGTTTAAATAAATAAATTGTTAATCAAATTGACTGCCAACATTAACTCCCCGTATATTCAATTCACAACTGTCATTCTTGAACAGTTGAGTAAAATGGCAATAACACGGCAAATTGAAGTATTGCGTTAAGATAAGCAATTAATTATTTCCCTAACCACATATTTTCAAATATAACCCTTGTCACATCTGGTGGCGGTACATCTGTAATCTTATATGACCCACAAATCTACAGAGATCGGATTATGACACTTAAATACGGGTCCTTTGATTACCGCAGCTGTTTCGCTATCAGGATTAATATTGGAGTTTATATGTTAGCGTGCTCTTATTTCATGTTCTTAACGAGTTCTATTTCTTTTATTCTTTCTGTATTAGGATTGTGGGTAGTTTGTTATTATTGTTGAAGAAATATCAGTTCTTCCATCTTGTCCTTTGAGGCAAGAAATTGAACTTTTTGGTGAATAAGCATTTTGAAAAAAGAAAAGATCACCATCATCTTTTTCCAAATTTGTTATATAGGGTCGGCTTCCAGTCTAACCGGATGTAGCTGAGTACCAATATTTTACATGGAGCGATTACCTATCTGACCTCCCCAACCCAGTTACCGGGTAATACGATACTCTTTGTAAAATGGTTGTCAGACTTTCGGGCTTCCGACAACCCGTAACGACTGTTAAAGATCCACGAAAAAAGAAAAAGATATTGGGTTTGAAGCCACGTGTTTATACATGTCACCATGTCAGATTTGTTTACGATTTAGATGCGTTATAGAATAGAATATCTTTATCTTGCATAAAATATGGTGCATAAAAGGTCTGAAGTATAAATTATTTATATATCTTAAATTATAAAATTTTACAACAGTCTTATAACTAAAACTCATCATCATCATAATTCTCCTATCCTTCATCATTTCAGCCAAAAGACGTAGACTGCTGGCAACAACCCTGCTGAATCGCAAAACTCGCAGGTAAAACTAGCCAAAAAGCCAAGGGTAAACGGAGCCGGTCGAAACCCAACAAGGTTTTGAAAAGGCAGGATCCAGAGAAGGACACGTGCGACAAGGATGGCTTCATCAAAGTGGAGAAGAAGAAGAAGCCTCCTTGTCGGAACCAGTACGGCACCGCGCTGGCAGGACCCAACATGCTGCTGCGTCCAACAATCCCGACGACACAGCTGTACGTGTCCTGACTGCACCACTCCACGAAGGTTGAGGAGATCGTGGAGTACATGCGTGTGAAGACCAACTGGACTTTGAGGGTCGAGAAGTTGGAGTCGCATCACAACACGAACTTCAAGTCGTTCGTGGTGCGTGTTCCGACACATCATCTCGAGAAGTTCCTCAAGGAAGAGTTCTGGCCGAAGGGTGTTGTGTAGCGCCAGTTTCGTGGGCGGCTACATGACACCAGTCAGCGAAACACGACGCACACTTCGTGTGCGTTAGTTAGTTAGTTTTTTAGTGTAATTATAATGTAGTATGTATTCATAGTATTTTTAAGTTTATTGATATTGTATTTTATGTGTTTTATATGGGCCTTGATGCCTGAAATAAATGGATAAATAAATAAATAAGCCTCCCCCAAGCACCGCCATTTCGATCGTTTCTGAGCTTCCCGCATCCAGTAGATTTCTGCGGCCTTCACAAGGTCATCTGTTAACCTTGTTAGAAGCCTTTCAACGCTACGTCTTTCGATACGCAGTCATCGCTCCAGAAACTTTCGATCCTATTGGCCATCTATTCTGCGAACAATGTGCCCACAATCTACATAGATCGGATTATCAGAGAGTATTATTATCTCCTGCACTTTCCCCAATTTATTTGGGGTCGGCGCAATATATATTTTTCTATCATACTTGTCTATCGACATCTGGGTAGTCGCTCCCTTTTATTCTTATACCTAGAACTGTACCTCACAACCGTTTTCACGGTGTGACTGTGGGAAAACACCATACAGAATAAAGTTGTTTATAACGAAGTGCGGACACTTTAATTATATTATAGATACATGGCAGCAGGGAGATCCATTTTACATTGGTTAAATACTTACTTACATAATTCACACATACATATACATAATCAGCATATAATGTTCCCACTGCTGGGACACAGGCCTCCTCTCAGTAAGAGGGGAGTGGGCCGTAATCCACCACGCGGGTCCAGTGCAGGTTGGCAGATGTCACATGACATCGAATTTTTGGTTCTAGGTTTTCCTTCACCGTTGTGATTGCAGTGGTGATGATATAATTTACTCAAAATAAGGCGCTTAACTAGGTTCGAACCTACGACCTACAACTCGCAAATCCCGGCCGTGACCACTGGGCCACCACAGCTCCCCTATATAATTCAGCATGAAAAAAAAATACCTTGAAATCCAATAATAAACCCGAGGAGTATATTTGTTTTTTTGTTTGACCACGCTAATCTATGGAACTACCTGTCGGATCTGAAAAAATATTTTTGAATTTGATAGCCCAATTCTTGAGAACAATTAAAAGCAAAGCTAACATCACGCTACGACCTTTATGAGCCGAGAATAAAGTCAGAAAGAACGCTAAGTGAAAACGAAGTAATAGCGCGGGAGGGCGATGCGATATGACGCAATGGGTTGGGGAACAAGAAATTTCACGCAGACGAAGTCGGTAAATTATTAAAAAAAAACTCTAATTACAAGTGAAGCGATAAGGGTATTACTAGATTTTTTCTTCCTCAACAATTTGCTTTACAAGAAATTTTCTTCACATTTTACTACCAACTTATTTAATTCAAAGTGCTGTTTCATATTTCAGTACCCCTCTCAAAGCAAAATCACAGCCAATTTGCCGTGAGGCGAACTACATTTCATTAGCTCCACATTCTAAAAGCTCCACGAAATATCTAGATTTAAAACTACGCTCTTGCTCCCTTCACATTTCCTTGTAAAAGCCAAGCGCACATTACAGCCACAACGCGACGCAGCGCAAGGCATTTTTATACAAAAATGTACGAAAGTAATAATTCTGAAGGAGGATTTTTGCAATGCGTTGCATTACGGCGCGGCCCGCTCTATTCAGCACTAGCCTTAACGCTCAAGTCTCAGTTCCGACATGTCGTGTGACGTCAGAATGTAGGTACAGTTGTGACGTCACAGTATAGGTACAGTGGCGACCTCATTATGGATGCGTGCAAATAGGCCGCCAAACAGTCTTCGCGTGTTGTTTGTGTTTCGAAATTATCTTGGAACGGCACGTGCAGGGGTCGTCTGTCTGCACATAAATGTTTTAGACGCGTGTGCCATTTGATGTTTAAGGTCAAGGGAATGCTCTTTGAGATTGTCTGTAGAGTTAACTTGTGTGATATACAATTTTCAACTGCCCTGACGAACGCTATATAATTACGAATCAACTTGACGTACGGAAACCTGCAGAATTGAAAAAACTGAATGCATAAAAATAAGCTTTATCGGCGGTGAAACGTTTGTCGGAGTTATGTTTCAGAATCATAAAATGTTACCGTTTACTTGAAAGGACGAGGTAGAGAATTTTTGCCAGTCAAAAGTTCCATAGAAGTCACAGGCATTGATCAGGTGTACCTTTCCTATACAGGATGGATTTTTGAGACGGGCAGAAGGGACAGGTAACTTATCCGTTTTACCTACAGGAAATTAGGAGACTGTCCTTAACTTTTTGAGTAATTGCTAACTGCAATCACAGATTTTGGTAAAATGGCGCAGTCAGCTAGAAAAACTGAAATTCCACGCTTAATTTTAAGATTGCAGTTTCGTATCTTATACAATGTGGAGACAATAATACTACAATAATTCCTTCACCGTTTTGAGAGCAGTGGTGATGAAATAATTTACACAAAGTAAAGCGCCTGACTAGGTTCAAACCTACGACTTAAAACATAATGAACATAATTCATTTCAACATTTATTGATTCTGAAGCGGCACGAAGTTAGCTAGTTAATATTAAAAGGCTCTTTCGAACCAACCTGAAAGTACTAGAAAAGACATAAATCGAAAAAAAAAAACTTTTCCATAAATGCCATAAGTACTGTGCCGTCTCAAAACCTGTATTTTTAGAAAGGTAGACGTTCAAGCACTACCCTCATATATTACCTCGCCCAGCGGGATACCTAGACCTCTTGATCTCTCAGCAAAATCTACCACGTCTAACTGTACCATAAATCGTCCAAGATTTCGGACAGCGAATTAATTAATTTATGTAAACTTAGTTCAGTAACTAGTTGTTAGTGAGCGTTCTTGAATGTTCAGTCATTAATCCACGCCTGGTGCTGCGCCCAAGTCATTGCACCGTTTGAGACTCAAGGAGACTGAATGGTTTTAGTCATAGTGAAATTAAATGAAATGAAATTGTTTATTCTGTAAATATGATATCGAAATCACTTTTACGCGTCATATAAAAAAAAGCGGCCAAGTGCGAGTAGGACTCGAAAACAAAGGGCTAAAAACTACCAAAATTTATTAACTTTTTTTTTGTTCTTGTTGCAATAGAAATACATACACTGTGAAAATTCCAACAGTCTACCTATTACGGTTCATGAGATACAGCACGCAGACAGATAGACTGACGGACGAACGGACAGCAGGTCCTGTTGGCACCGTTTGGGTACGGAACCCTAAAAATAAGCTAGCTAGTTTGTTTTTTTTACGTACAATATTGTCATAGTTTTGGCTACGGCCTTGTCTTTATTTTGAATTTTATGTTGAAGCATTTTGCCTTTGTCTGTTTTATAAAAGGATTTTTTCACGCATTTCACACACTTTAGTTTTAAATATTTTTGTAATTTTTGAATATGTACAGTCAACAAAAAATATAAGTATGCAGGATCGTCGGATATTGTTGAAGTTTAGTAAGAAACCCATGGATGTTGTCGACTGAAATTTAATTTGGTAAAATGAGCTGTTGCTTGTACAATAAAATTGTTAATAAATAAACAATCTATCTACTTTTATGTCCATCCAGTTATAGTCTCGCCTTTATAAGATTTTTAATCAAAGCTCTCTTGCCCTATGTTTGTTATTTCCAAGGAATATTTCTTCCCTCCAAAAAATATTCTCGCCATTTTTATGCAATATTCAACCCAGTCATACTATTTGGACACAATGTTTACGAATTTGAACATTTAACCCAATATCATCCTATGAACGTTTAAATCTACATACAAACGCTGTTGAGTTAGATCTAAAAGAAAATGGTTTACTATTAATTTTGAATTTGTGTGTGTTGTCTGGTTTGTAAGTTATAGGTGAAAATTTTACTTAAACTTTTGACGTTTCTAATTTAACTCTGCAGTCGACAAGACAGATTACAAAAGACCGCCTAAAATGTATAGTAAGCACTGTAGCTTATCTCTTTATCTGCTATTGTGGTACTATTAACACAACAGTAGATTCATTTCACAAAACCAACAACAAAAAGCAAGTACCACCCGCCAAAATGAAATCACTCACAAATGTAAATCACATTAGCCGACTGTACTTTTTCGCTGTACATTCGCATCCGAAATAGACTTTTGTTACGATAAAGTGCTAACTGTGCCGATTGTATTCGAGTGTATTTACATAATTTTCATTTGGTTGTTTGGTTTGGTTTTTTTTTTTCATTTGGTTGAACGTATACATACTCGTACATAGTCGAGCTTATTCGACGATTGTTGGGAAAGAACTTGACTGTTAATGCCTATTTTTAGGGTTGTGTACACACGGCTACACATCAAGCTATACATAACCAGTATAAGCTTACTTCTGATTGTACGAAAAACCTATACAATGCGAGGTCAACTCAAACTGGAAATGTATAGCTTGATGTGTAGCCGTGTGTACCAACGCGACCCTATTACTAAGGGGCCGTCTCCACGAGCGAGAGAATCGCAGCGATATTATCGTCGTGCCACGGATTTCTATACAGTCTCTTTGAACGTGTCTTCACACGGCGATATCATCGCGGCGAAAATTTGATGGCACGGCAAGACTATTGCCGCGATTCTCTCGTTCGTGGAGACGGCTCCTATGTTCGTCCGTTCGTCTGCCACAGGGCTGTATCTTTTGAACCGTAATAGGTAGACTCTTGAATTTTTCCACTGTGTACTACTATATAGTCGCTACTTAACAACAAATAAAAGTTAAATAAAGCTGAAAATTAAAGGGGGTACAAGAAAAGTGTTTTTTTTTTCAAGTTGACTGTCAGACAACATACACAATAAAAAATCTATTGTTCGCGGTCACCGGTGACCGCGGTGGCAGTAAATTAATGCCTTAATAGTAATTTTTTTAATATATAGTACTTGCAGTGCCCCGCGGTTTCACCCGCATAAGTGTCGATTCCGTGGGAATGTCGAGATGAAAACGATTTTGTATCCTTACCCGGGACTCAAACTATCTCTATACCAATTTTCATCTAAATCGGTTCAGCGGTTTGAGCGTGAAGAGGTAACTGACAGACGGACAGACACACTTTCGAATTTATAATATTAGTATGGATTCAATATTGTACGGAACTCTTCGTGTGCGAGTCCGACTCGCACTTGGCCGCCTTTTTATTTTGTTTAACTTATTTTATGTTTTTGTGAGTCAAATATGGAAATGAAAAGACAGGATTTTGGCCTTCTCGCTCCTTTATTCCGGAGTTTTACTTTAATTACAAGTTCGGAGAAAATGAAACTGCTCCAGTCAATTTTATTTTCCCCGAATTCGGAAGCATTAAGTCATGATTACTTCTGTTTTATTGCACACAGTTTTCAGACCGTCTCACTTGCAACTCAAAACCATAAACACAGGAATAACCATATACATATACATGCAGGAATAGAACCAATCCAATCAAGAACCTTGAATTATAAAACATCTTCAAAAATTGACAGCAGCTTAAAAAGCAAAAGACTCTTATAAGCCCTTGCTTAGATAGTTCAATCGACCATGCGTCCTCTATCAAATTCCACGTTCATCCTAACCCATGCTTTTAAGGCCAATGACACACCAGCCATAACACATGTAGGCGAAAACCACTCTTTCTGCTGCGAAACACAGAAACCGGTTATTCATGTGACGTTGAAAGCGCCTTGGTTTCAACGTCACATGGATAACCAGCAAGATGTACACATAGACAAAGAGAATGGACTGAGCGTCAGCCTCACAAAAGTGACCATCCTCTAGAAAGAGTCAAAGCTACCGTGCGGTAAATACCCGTCTCTTTTCTGCAAGCCTGTAAAAGAAAATTCAATTTGAATTTTGTCAAACTCATAATCAGAATTCTAGAAAGAGACAACCACTGGCCTCACATTCGCTTTGTCTGTCTCGTACTTTTTGGCAATTTTTGGTATTCACTGCACAACTGAATACGGAACGCTTAGTCCATTCTTTATGTCTATGACATTAATGATGTGTCCATGAAGTTTCTTGCCCGTTCTTCTCCATAGCTACCTACGGTTTGGAATGGGCAACTAGCTTCATTTTATTTCTGACTGACCGACTTCTTGACAATTCAAAAGTGCCTGTAAATAGTTTAATTGAAATAAATGCTTTGAGTTAGAGTTTGAGTTTATGGATGTGTGGCGGCATCTACATCGCCACATGCGAACTACGCATCACACTGATGTCACGCAAAATCCTGCATCGCGCAAGCAGAGTTTACCGCGCAACTAGCATATATACAATGCCTCAACATCAATCGTCGGGCAGTTGCCCACCTGACACATTAGCCGTCTAGTCGGAGGATCCTCTCTTTTCTATAGAGTACGAGTGAACTTTACTCGCTGTCCCTCATACCTCTATATAGAAGTACCCAGAAAGGAAATGCTCTAACAAAGTTATCGGTGCAATCAAAATCAAAATATTTTATTTCAAATAAACCGACACTTATGAAACGTCAGAAGCTAGGTGCACGGTTCCAATTGGTCGTTTCCTATGGAGAAGAACCGGCAAGAAACTCCACGGTTACTCTTTTAAAAAACAATTGGCTTTTACAATGTTTTCAAATTACAGTAGATATGGGAGGACAGCGAAGCAATACCAACTGAAACCTTACAAAAAAACGCTATTGCTGTCTACTGCCATAAGACCTTACTAAATAGATAGTTCAATCAACCATGCAGCTTCCATCAAGCAGCCTCCATCAAGCAGCTTCCATCAAGCAGCCTCCATCAAATTTTACGGTACCTACTGCCTACCACAATTCAGTAAAATCCTTAGAACTACGAAAACCACTCTTATTGCCACGACATAAAGGCGCGTTCAACATCAAAATGTTACTATGGATGTATGGTTTCGGTACCAGCAAGATGAACCCAGAAAGGAAATCCCTAACAAAGTTACGAGCGCACTATCAACAAAATTTGTTTGTTTCACATTGCGCGGTTAGTCCGTGCATTATTCTATTAGAGCCGGCAGCACACGGTAATGGATCTACGGAAGCGGCTAAACTATCTCGCTCATAACAAACTGTGTTTGGAGTTTGTGGGCTTTCAGGGAAACACGTGGAGGGGTAATTGTAGCTGTGTTGTGGAGGACGGAAAATAATAGGTATAGTCAGCAAAAGAGATAAGTATGCAGGATCGTCGGATAATTATACTTGAAGTTTTGTAAGAAACTGATAAATGTTGTCGACTGAAATTGTATTTGATAAATGAGCTGTTTGTTTTCTATTAATAAAATTGCAGTGGAAGTCTTTCGGCTGAAATGATGATGATGATGATAAAAGCGCCTGTCTGGGTATTACTATACTTATTATGTATCTGTACCTACGACCCTACCACTCTTAAGACGCCGTCGCTACTACTGGGACACCACTGCTCTCTAAAAATATGCAAAAGCTTTTCCCTGTAAAATGTTACCTTAATATTTCCGTCCTCGATTTATTTAGATGCGAGATATTTCCGAATACCCGTAAATAACCCAACAAGCCAATGTTTACGTAGATGCGATATCTAGCGAACTGGGAGCGCGGTCCTAGGCTGTTCATACACATTCGGGGTCCTGCCCAATTGAAAAACGTGACGGCGAATAATAAGCAGTGTGCTCTAACGTTTATTTCGTAAACAACGTGTGATCCACTTGTTGTGTACACGACCTAATAAGGGAGAAAGATAATGTACTTAGCTACTTGTTGCTTGTACTTGGAGCGTTGGAAATAAAGGAAAATAAAATAGCTTTACGCCTGTATTTCTAGGAAGGGTTGGCAGCGATGATTTTGAAAGAAAAAAGAAAGAAAGATAATATATATATATATATTTATTTAGTACAGACCAAAAGACACAATACACCAGATACATACATCAGATACAAAAAAAAAAAATAAAGGTCAAATAAAAAGTGTAAAGTACGATCTAAAAAAATTATAATTAATAAGATAATAAAAAATAAGCAGGAAAGTGTGCCTCACGGCTGCAAGTCTCATATACTTAAAAATAGACGTGCTTAGGTGCTTAGCTTATTGCTACAAATCCACATACGATGCTACGGAAGAATTTCTACATGAATGCAAAATAAACAATGTCCTCTAGTCCGTGAGTCTCGTTATTAACTGAATCTATGATTGATGGCATACTAAAGTATCGATAATTTTACAAAAAACATGCTGACTAATTGCATCAGTGTTCCGTCTGGGTCGAGTCCATTTAGATTGCTATTGACACGCTAAGAAGATGATCATCGTTTATGACCGTAGTAAAACTCACACGCGCCTGTAAGCTCAATTGTAAACTTGATCGTGAAATTGTTGTCTTTAAAATATCGCTTTTAACTACTACTTTCTAAATTTATATCTGTAACTAGCTTCCGCCCGCGATTTCGTCCGCGTGAAATTTCACTCTCCCCCATTCATCCTCTTAAGGGTCGAATTTCGAAAAACCCTTAGTGGATACTTACTCTTCCCAAAGAACCCACCTTCCACATTTCATGTCTCTAGGACCAGCGGTTTAGGCTGTGCGTTGATATCTGTCAGTCAGGACTTTGAATTTTATATATATACATTCATAATTATGGAGTAGAATTATGCGGGTATGTATGATGTTTTGTGAGAAGAAGTATGCTAGGGTTTCCTCTATTATATGTTAGTAGTTGATATTTTATATCTACTATACCTGTTTTTCTTTTATGTTAATTAATGTAATTGGTGTTACCGTTTTAATTAACAATAAACAATAAACTACATAAATATGATGTACAGTCACCAAAAGTGATAAGTAACCAGTGTCGTCAGATATAGTTGAAGTTTAGTAAGAAACCGATGGATGTTTTCGAATAAAATTTAATTTAAGTAATACAAAACCAACAGTTTATTTATTAAATTAAATTTCATTCGAAAATATCCATCGGATTTTTATAAAGAATTTCATAAAGAGTATTCTATCTATCTTAAAATAACCATAGATAATAATAAAGACAATTTGCAGACAATATAAAAAAAAAATGGCTTCTGCCTTTACCGAAAATATATAGCATACGTATTTATATCATAACTGCCATTAATTCCCAAATCATAATAAAAAGAAATCCATATAATATTTATTAGCACGGATACGACCTACATAAACCTAATATATTTTATCTCGTTTCGAACGCCACCCGTAACAGTTAATGAAAAATCGATATTAGACTCGCGTGGAGCCGGCTACCTAATTACTGACTTAACAGGTAGACTTGCTTAGCGATAGTGTACTGTTTTAGTTTAGCAACTGTACTGCAAGTTCGCAAGAAGCTTGCACGCATGTTTTTCTTTCTTTCTTTCTTGAATACAAGTGTGAATCGCAATTATTTGCAATAGTTGGCACGCTTTTTAAAAGACGTCATCCAAATAATTTATAGCTCGCGTGGCTACTTAATTACTAACTTAGCAGAGAGGCTTGCTTAGTAACAGTGTACTGTTTTTGTTTAGTAACTGTTCTGCAAGTTCGCAAGAAGCTTGCACGTGTTAGAAAATGAAGTAAAATCTATCTATAAAAGTCTATATGTATTACCCAAATATAAAGCTTTGAATATCAGAATGGTTATTTAATATGTGTAAAAGTAACTATGAATATGGTATGTAGGGAAAGGATTTTATTAAATAAAGCACAGAAAGACAAGCTAGATATTTATTTCAATTTAGGCTTGTCAGTAATTAATCAGAAAACTAGTTGTCCGTTCCAAATCTAGGTCATCATGGAGAAGAAGGACAAGAAACTCCATAGAAACAGTATTAAAGTATTCTATCAACAATCAACAAATTTCTTATATTGCCATAAATTATCATTGTTTTAAAAACAATGAACTCGGAAAAATAGCAACATAATAACAATAGCTAGGAATATTCCATTATACACTTTACAACATTGGCATTATTGGCCATATTATTACATTTACAGAATCATAGTTATCAGTAATAATCAAGATAATAATATCAATTAACTTACATGACATCTGGTCGATCTATTCCACATAATAACGTCACTAGTACTAATCAACTGACTGTAGGCCGGAGCTCCGTTCTGGTTGATGTCTCGAACAAGAATAATCCCCGCCAGTGGGAGCTCCCCCTTTTATAGTCGTGATCAGAACAACTTTGACGTTTCTATCTACCGTCATCCAAAATATCAACAACACAAAAGGTGGATATCCATTTGGAATATTTTCTATGTTTTGCTACATTATTCCTTAATATTTAGGTTATGCAAAACATTACTATTTTATCAACTTTTAACAGTAAAATGATAATAATAACAATACCTATAGTTAGGATAATCTATTACACGCATGTTTATTTTTCTTGTGATCGCTATTCTTTGCATTAGTTAGCAAGTTGCAAGCATACGTGCAAGTACATTAGAAAGATTCAATTTAATATTTACAATTTGCTTCGTGATTTTATAGCAGATTACATACATTAGCATAAACATAACACCACGTCTATAATTCCCAAAGGATTAGACAGAGGTGTATCTCATATTACACCCCTATTTGGCCAGTTATGTTTAAATCCCATGTAATAGGGGGCGAGCCTATTTCCATCAACCGGGCACAACTCTGGATTCCGGGCTGCTACTGAGATCTGGCTGATTAATTAAAAATAAATAATTAAACAGAAAAAGACTTCTATTAATAGATAGCAACAAAAATAAAATTTTCTAACAACATTAAAATGTAACGCATCAGTGATTTACAAGAAAAAAATCTTATCCCACATTTTACAACACCAATCTTATAAAAAGGTTTACACTTTATGATCAACCCTTTATTTACGAGGTCATAAAATCGCGATAAATTTTCTTATTTCACAAAGACACTTCGTTGTAACGTTCAGCCATAAAGTATGCGTAAAAACCACAATTCTACACAACATTCCAGCCTTTTGGCCTTTGAAGAATGGTCACCAAAGGAGATAAGTAACCAGGGTCGTCGGATATAGTTGAAGTTTAGTAAGAAATAAAAAAAAAACCCAAATCCCTTCAAAGTGAGAGTGAACAGGCTTCTTCTGGATAAGCTCGCTCCATCGTCGACTTTGTCTCTGTCACCTTTGACCTAGACTAGAGTCAAGAGAAAGTCCATTTCAAATAAAAAATAAAAGCAGTGGCACTCCGGGAGTGCCGACAGAAGTGAAAACAAAACACAAACAGAATACTTTGCCATCATTCACTGACATATCGGATATACATTAGAACCAAGTACATCTCGAGGACAGCCGAACACATCCGAAGCGGTGTCGGTTATACATTTTCGCCGCGCCGTAAAAAGAGAGGGGGATACTCCTACGCCGGCTGTCTACTCTCCATCCGTCTTACGAATTTTCGATCAGGTCACGTGTCCTGACGCGAGTTTAACATTTTTTACCCATTACAAAAAAAGTGTACAACGCCGCTAAAGAAGTTTTCACTTCAAAAAATAAAAAAAGAAACCGATGGATGTTTTCGAATAAAATTTAATTTAGTTAATAGAAAATAAACAGTACATTTATCAAAATAATTTTCATTCGAGAACATTCCATCGGTTTCTTACTAAACTTCAACTATATCCGACGACTCGGGTTACTTATCTCTTTTGGTGACTGTACCTATTTTACTTGTTACGTTCAATGAGCTAAGCAGCCATTTATAGACCTTTCACAGCTATTACGAGTATACCTCTGGCAGCAACCAAAGCAGCAGGTCACCAGCAACATCAAGCCCAATATCCGTAATTTAAAACGTTCAAAATCAAGTCGCAATTTCATCTCAGCGACAATCGATGTCAAAATTTTTACAAATATTTAGGTGAAGACGTCTTTTTCACGGACTAAGACCGAGATCAGAATCTGAATTTTCTTGAAAATGCGAGAAATGCCCCTCTTATTGCAACTAAAAAAATACCACTTTTTTTTTGACAATGACGCAAAATCAGAGGAATATTATTGTGAAAGGAAAGGACTGTGGGCATCCTCTTTCCTAGAGATTTCACTTCGCTGGGGTCGTTTTCCAGTCATAACAACCTCGATCATACCTACTTCGAATCTCGGTATATTATATTGTTGCGCGCCACGATTGATGGCGACATTAGCTACCACTAGCGCCATCTAGTATCGAGTAGCAGAACTAGTAGGTCGAGATGCTTCCAGAACTTTCGATACTAGAACATTCTAGAACTATCGACATCGGGTCAGTCGGGACCGGTATGTACTCGAACATTCTAGATGTTTCTACAGTAGAAGGTTCTGGAACTATCTGAGGCCCTATATAAGGCCGGTATGGGCCGCGACCGAGTCAGTATTGGTTCTGCGATACAAGCGATAACATTCGAAGCGATCTTCAAGTGCGACTTAAGAGTGATCAGTAGTGCGATTGTGTTTTATAATTAGTGTATTTGTGTTTTTATTGGTGTTGTTAATTAAAGTGTTTATTTTTGGTTATTTAATCGGCAGTTTTTATTGTCACGAACCCCAAGCTCGTAACAATTGGTGTCAGAAGCAAGGATTAAAATCATGCCGATTTTACCCAAAGACGACACGGAGGGTATCCGTACCCGGAGTCAACGCCAACAGGAGACGGACCAGAGACGTTTTGGTGGAGCTATGCCACAGAGCTCGGATGGCCAGCTACCGACCACGGAGGCCGGCCCGTCCGCAGCAGCTCCAGCATCAGTAGCACCAGACTTTGCTGCTCTGATGATGATGCTGCAGGAGCAGGCCCGCCGACAGGAGGAACAGGCTCGCCGTCAGGAGGAACAGGCTCGTCGGCTGGAAGAACAGCTCCAGCGTGATAAGGAGGAACAGGCCCGCCGCCAGGAAGAACAGATGCTCCTTATGAAGGACCTTCACGCTACCTTCGGGAAAGACATGAAGGAGGTGAAGGATAAGGTTGCCCAACATGACAACCGCCTGTTGGAAGCTGAAACCCGAATCGACCAAGTGAATAATCGGGTTGACAACGTGATGGCTGACGTGAAGAAAACGCTGAATTGCCTTAAACTTGAGGATGGAATCGCAGCTCCCGTAGCTACAACACCTACGCTACGTGGGTTCAAAGTGCCACCGTTCGACGGAACTTCTTCCTGGTCCGCCTATAAAATCCAGTTTGAGGCTGTCATGAAGGCGAACGGGTGGAATGAAAGTCAGGCCATGACTGCCCTCACCCTAGGCCTGCGTGACCAGGCCTTAACTGTCCTGGAAGCTCTCGGTAAGGAAGTGACTTACGAGCAGCTCCTTGAGGCATTGGAGGCTCGGTATGGCGACGCTCACTTGGAACACGTGTTTCGTGCGCAGCTAAAGGATCGCGTGCAACGCAGTAATGAAAACCTGCAGCAGTGGGCCCTTGAAGTGGAGAAGCTGGTTCGGAAAGCGTACCAGTCTGTACCTGCGCTTATTCATGGGAACCTGGTGCAGGTATTCATCGATGGCATCCGCGACCTTGAAGTTAGAGCTGCTGTGAGGCTCGGTCATCACGGGACACTTAAGGACGCCTTGGCCCATGCACTGGAGGTGGAAGCTGTGCGGCAGGATCATCGTTCCCATCGCGTCAGGGAGGTTGCAGCGGCTACAGTTCGCGACCGCAATAAAGGATACAGCCCTAGGTGCTACGGCTGTGGGGAAAGGGGCCACCTTAGATCCAGTTGCCCTAAGCGGACTGCAGAAAGAAAAGACGGCCGATCTCCAGAGGGCAGTGCGGCTAACAGCACCGCCCAGCACCAGCAGCAGGGAAACGAGTAATTTTCCCGGAATGTATAAAAATTAAACTCAGAATAACGATGCTACCAAAGTTCCTGAAGTGGACAATGAGTAAGCGTCTTGTATCGTACGATACCCAAGTTGAGCTGTTACCAACTAAAACTTCCAGATCGGCAAGATAAATAAGGTAGCTGCAATTTAAAACTGGGCTCCTCGACAGCACTTGTGCAAGTAAGTAGTAACTTGCAGGCTTGGTTTTCCTGCTCAGTCGTTTTCTCGATGTCAATTTGAACATTTGTTAATCAACGTTGCTGTTTTGTGCGACAATTATTGTTTTTTTTAATGTTTTAAAGTGATAATATTTTAATTTTATATTAATCGTCATCCACAGCCCAACTTCACCCACTGCTGGCCATATGCCTTTCTGTTCTTGTGTCTTATCTCTTCCTGTCGGCTATTTGTTCCCGACAAATACATCGGACATCGCCAAAGACGTCGACACAATCAGTTCGCGCCGCCGTCATCTAAAACCGTTACCGTTTTAAATTAACATAATCTTCACGCTCCTGTGCCAACTTTATATTACTCAAAAACTATCAATACTGAATAAGAAAGTGAAAAAGTTACAAAAATGTATTACAAATACAAATACCAATATTTTATTGGCACAAAAACATACTACAATTTTGTGTACCTACGTCTTACATAATTCAAAGATACACAAAAACAATGACACATAAGGATGAATAATATGCTGTTATTTGATACGTACCCATAGGTATCTCATCAAAAAGTATGACCCCAAATTTTCCTCTTCATTATTATTTCATAATATTGTTCAAGCTTAATCTATGAAAACAATTTATAACCCGAATCACGGTATTTTGTCCTTGTTAGCCTGATTTCTTTTGTAAACACAAGATTATAATCATCTAAGCTCGAATTACAGCAAAGAATGCAAAGTCACGGAGCTCGCTTGCTGTTCTTGAGTTTCATTTGAAAAAGTTTAGGGAAAAGCTTTTGATGTAAATAAAAATTCGTGATCGTGAAAGAAAAGAGTTTTAAGTTAATTTTAAGTGAAGTGCATGCCTTTCTGTAATTGCAGACTTGAGTTTCGTGATTTCTTGTGGTTTCAAGGATATTTTTCTAGGTGTTTTTCTTTGTTTACGTAATGTTAACGAATGACTCACCAATTTATTAATAAAGTAAACTTAATCTATATCTATACTGTTACTGTTAGTCTGCATCATCCCACTGCTGGGCAAAACCCTCTCCCCATGACTTCCAGCACCTTTGATCCAGGTCTAAAGTGGACCACTGGTCGTTTGTTTTGCCCAACTCGTCCCGCCGTTTTCTATGGGGTCTCCCGCGATGTCTTCTAGCTATGTCAGGGCTCTATGTGGAGGTTATTTTGGCCCACAGCTTATTGGGCATACTTACGGCAGACGTGGCCAGCCCAGTCCCTTTTCAGCTTAGCGGCTTATTGAGCAACGTCAGTAATCTGTGTTTTGGAAAGCAGTGTGAAGTTGCGAATATGGTCTGTCAATTTGAAGCCTAGAATAAACTGTGCTCCATTGTACGTTGGCAAACATTGAGTTTAGTGTTTTGTACAATATTTTTTTTTTTTACTTTTTTATATTTATACATATTCAAAATGTAAGTAATTTTTCGTGTCGGTCTATATGACCCCGTTGTTTGTCTAAAGTATAGTAGTCCCATCATTTAGAGAATTAATTCCGGAAGCTTTAAGTGTATATTCATTATTAATGCGATTGATATATTTTATAAATGCGAAAGTGTGTCTGTCTGTCTGTCTGTTACCTCTTCACGCTTAAACCGCTGAACCAATTTAGATGAAATTTGGTATAGAGAGAGTTTGAGTCGGGAGAAAGGACATAGGATAATTTTTATCCCGATATTCCCACGGAAAACTTATGCGGGTGAAACCGCGGGGCGCTGCTAGTATACAATAAATACATACTCACATGTAAAGCATATCGTTGTATCCTAAAACCATAAATAATGTAAACGTCAATATAAAAATATATGAGCAGATCCTTGACTATAAAATTTTATAAGGTGTACAAAAAAGCGTTAGTAAAACCGTACCGTATTCACGTCCCATCGTTATTGGTACTTGTGAACACTTAGCCGAGAAATACTTGCAAACGGCTTGTAGATAAGCACATAATATACTATAGCTAGTATGCTTCTATGTAAAGTTCCGTATTAGGTATGTTGATTTGGTTGTGACGGAATATTTTATATTGTATGCACGACTACACATCAAGCTACGTACAGACGCCAGCACATCAAGCTACCCGAAACTGTCAAATTTTCCCAATCAACTTTGAACCTTTTACTTTAGAGATAAAGTTGAAAATCTATTAAAGTTTGAGAGGTTGTAGTAACTTGATGTGCTGGCGTCTGTACGCTAAGCGTTCAAAAGTATCTGAGCACCTTACGAGTCGTATTGCTGTGACACGCGGTACAGCGTACATCTGTATGTGTAAACAACATGGTACACAAACCACCTAACTACTTCACACACTGCCATATGGTCACGTACTCGTCGCACTACACCTAACAAAAAAATATATATTTCCGTCCCTTTTGTTAGACACGCCTGTTTGTCGAGCTGCGTCTTTGACGTAGTGCAAATCTGACGAGATGAGTTTCTGTCGACCTACCGAACAACAAACGACTTTCGTAATATAAATTACTACCTGCGCCCCGCGGTTTCACCCGCATAAGCTTCGACCCCGTGGGATTATATTGATAAAAACTACCCTATATCCTAATCCAGCTCATGGTGTACACATGTGTCAAATTGCATCCTAATCCATTCAGCCGTTTTAGCGAGAAAACGTAACAAACAAAAATACTAAGAATTTAATATTTTCTCTTTATAATATTAAGTTTAGATAGCTTGCAAAGTTGTCTCTATCACAATTCTATTCTACTTCATAAACGTCTCGCGTCTTACCTCAAGGACTCTCACGAAG
This sequence comes from Hydraecia micacea, assembly GCA_914767645.1. NCBI lineage: Eukaryota > Metazoa > Arthropoda > Insecta > Lepidoptera > Noctuidae > Hydraecia > Hydraecia micacea. The sequence continues at coordinate 2,806,260 of OU611783.1, read as the reverse complement.
CGAGAAAATTTAAAAAAGTTGTTCAGAAAATCCGGTAGTATTTCTTCCCTAAGAATATTCAGCAAAACACAGCTCCTTCTTGGATACAGGAGTACTAAATCTTGTGTTCTTGTTTCTCTCTTATACTGCTACAGTCATACGGTGAATAGCCGTAATTACTTTAAAGTGTATTTTGTATAAATGATAGTTTTCATTTATTAATTATTTATTGGATCGTCAACAAAAAAAAAAACATACCTACCTACATAATATTAAAAAGACATTACAGTATGAAATTAATAATTATTACAAATAGCAAGAACAATTATGCGCTATACAGCGGCCACAACTTTAAGTAATTTTCGTCGCAGTCAGAAAAAAATGGCTTAATGTGAATAATATTAAGTCAAACTAATATACGTAATTAAATCATTACAAAATGTAAAGACACACAAATTAACATAAAGTGACATGCAAACATTCGATTTAAAAGTGACCTTTTAACTGACATTATAAAAATGAACATAAGGATAATTAGCTTTAAAATGTTCCCACTGCTCGGACACAAGCCTCCTCTCGGTGAGAATCCACCACGCGGGCCCAGTGCGGGTTAGTAGATGTCACATGTCTTCGAATTGTTGGTTCTAGTATATACCGGTTTCTTCACGGTGTTTTCCTATACCGTTTTGAGCAGTGGTGAGGAAATAATTTACACAAAGTAAAGCGCCTGTCTGGGTTCGAACCTACGACCTACAACTCGTAAGCCGCGGCCGTTACCACTGGGCCACAACTGCTCTCAAAATGAACATGTTACCACATTATTTTATTTAAAAACAAACCAACCTAATATTTTAAGAAAAGTCAAAGCAATTTTAATAATTTGCGTCTCGTTGTCGGCACGAACTCCTTTCAAACGAGAAAATAAACATGAGTAATTCATGGAGTTTGTACTTAAATTACAACGTAACGTTCCCACGATTTGCAAGCAACAATGCTTTACTTTACAACTATGTCAATACAAAATCAACCTTAATTTTTTTCCAGCAGAGTCTATTTTCACTCAAATTGCAGTACTTGGTTGTGCCCGTATCACGAGTTTACAGTACACACTTTGTCCACAGTTTTGCGGCGTGCGGCGGCCTTATGTCTCGAAATTTATTTTTAAAAAATGTGCGAAAAGGCTCGTTTTTGGAACCTTGTGTCTGTGTTTTACCGAGCTTTATTTTCTCAAAGAGTTACTGCGTATAATAGTGGTACCTACATAGAATTCTGCTTACCAAACACTGTTGGGAATGGCTGACTAAAGGCATAGAATTAGGACTTGTTACACTTTTGTAATGGACGCTGGTGAAATTGCAGGCTCGTGGCATTTCAGCTTTGTCTATATTGGCAACGTGTCTACAAACCCCTGCCACACCTTAAGCAAGTGATTACCACCTGACGGTACCGCTTTCCATCAGACGGCCCGTTAGCCTGTTCACCAACTAATTTCGAAGTATTCCCGTTTGAGCACCTATTTTTTTAGCACCTGTGCATTGAGCACCAAAGGTATTCCCATTTGACCACCAATTAATATTTTAACGTGGTACTCAAAGGGGATCAATAAAAAATATTCAACTTTATTCCCTTTTGAGCACCTATTAATAAACAATAATTTAAATAGATAATTATATTCAACTACCTGAGCACGGGGTTCTTGGTTTGATCTCCAGGTCGGCTAAAGTGTTATTTATTTTCTTCATTATTTAGCCAACATTATCCCACCGCTCAGCAAAGACCTAACCCAAATTCTTATAACTACGTACCCTTTTCCTGAGCCAACTCGAACCAAATGGACTGTCTTAATGGAGATCAGCAAAGGCATGTCCTTACAGTCTGTTCTGTAAAAATCACACCGTGAAAACTTAGGTGTAGTGAGTTTGTGTTCTAGCTGATTGACACTATTGACAACTCACTCAACACTCACTTCACCTAAGTTTTCACGGCGAGACTTTTCCATAATAGCCAATTGTCGGTCTGCTCTGTAAAAAAAAAACGTGAAAACTTAGGTGAAGTGAGCTTGAAGTGAGCTGCAAGTTCACCTTATGCTAGGGATTGTCACCATTGACAACTCATTTCACCTAAGTTATCAAGGTAATGTATTTACAAAAATAGGTCGGCTGTTCGCCGGTTTTTATAATGAGGTCTCCCTCTACCACATGAGACTTAAACATACAGACGAAATGTCAGCTTACAATACACGACTGTTCAATCCTAAAATCTCTCTCGTCTGGAATATAGGTCTGCGTGATTATGTAATAAAAATCTTGACCCACTTACAAACAAGTCTCAAACTATTAAAGTCCACAGTTCAGAAAGGGATCAACCGCTAAACCCGCAGAATCCACGATAAACAAACGAGGATGAGATGGATTGGAACTAAAACTTTGTTTACGTCAACAAGTGGAACCACTAAACAAATTTAATAATACAGTTCTAATGTAGTTGATTGTGTGTTAATGTATTGTTATGTAAGTGGGGTTTCATAAATAAGTTGGTAGTAACATTACCTACATTACTTCTTTATGAAGTTTAGGGGCTCGTGGCTAAGTAATAACAGCCGCACAGGTCGATCGATCAGGTTAAGCTACGCTTGCCACGGTTGGTCTGTGGATGGGTGACCATCTTTACATACCGAGACCCCTCCGAGCCTCGGAAAGCACGTTAAGCCGTTGGTCCCGGCTGTCATTCGTGGATCTTTGACAGTCGTTACGGGTAGTCAGAAGCCCGAAAGTCTGACAACCAGTCTTACCAAGGGGTATCGTATTACCCAGTAACTGGGTTGTGGGGGTCAGGTAGGCAGTCGCTCCATGTAAAATACTGGTATTCAGCTGCATCCGGTTAGACTGGAAGCCGACCCCAAGACAGTTGGGAGAAAAGGCTAGGCTGATGGACTTCTTTATGAATTTCTTAGTAACAATGGAATAATTTCGTAGTAAGTGAGAGCAGTGGTGGCCCAGTGGTAACGTGCGCGACTTACGAGTTGTACGTCGTAGGTTCGAACCCAGACAGGTGCTTTACTTTGTGTTAATTATTTCATCACCCTGCTCTCAAAATGGTGAAGGAAAACATCGTGAGGGAACCGGCATGACCTAGAACCAAAAATTCGAAGAAATGTGACATCTACCAACCCGCACTGGGCCCACTTGGTGGATTACGGCCCACTCCCTCTCACAGAGAGGAGGCCTGTGTCCCAGCAGTGGGAACATTATAAGCTGATTATGTATTTATGTATGTAAGTGAGGGAAGAAAGAGAGTACTTGTATCTGCGCACACACATGTGCATTATAGATAATATCTCCCGCACCTCTTCATCGTTTCATGTTCTAAGTAGTCCAGTTCCTCTAAAAGATAGTCACTTGTTTTATTACTTTTTTAATATATTTAATATCATTACAATTTAGTAACGTAAATTGTAATGATACACACATCAAAAGTGTCTAGGGATCAACATATATTTTTGCAATAACTTTTCTCCTGATTGATATTAATTAAAATTTTCTTTAAGGATTCATCAAATAAAGTGTTTTCGTTTGTCACAGTAACGATAAACCAAGTCACCTTTGCATTAATAAAGAAATTTGCCATTTTCCTAATAAAGGGATTTTTGACATTTGAACCACTAACACAAAAGTTCGAAAAAAAGACTGAAATAACAGTTTTCTTTAAAATTTTATTGGGTAACTTAAACAATTAATAATCTTTCTACCGCGAACACTAACAACACAAGAACATCGGTTTGGCATACTCAAAATGAGTTCATCCAAATCACGCTGTGGAATGGCAGCCCATGTTCGTTGCAACAACAAAAAAAGGTCTTCTTGCGACTGGATACCCTCCATATTCGGCAGAGCTCTTCTCTGTAGCATATCCCATGCATGCTCAATCGGGTTCAAGTCTGGCGACTGAGCAGGCCAGGGCAGGACATTGATGTTAGCTGCGGCGAGAGTCTGTCTTACAACTCTTGCGGTGTGCGGTCGTGCATTATCATGCATTAACTGAAATAAGGGACCGATTTGCACTTGTAGAGGAACGATGACGTCTGATACAATCGTCTCAGCATAAATTTGAGCGTTGAGGTTGCCTCTGATCCAAATCAACTCAGTTCTTCCGCCGATCCAAATACCCGCCCATACCATGATGGTTCCACCACTATAAGGATGGACTTCCTGGCAGGATTTTAATCGCTGTTGGCGTCCAGGGGTTCTCCAGTGTCGTATACGTCTTGTATCCGGTCTCATACCAAAACGAGACTCATGAGAAAAGCACACGAAACGCCATTGTTCTTCTGCCCAATTTCTGTGTTCAAGAGCCCATTGTATCGAATCCTACGATTGTGCATTGCTATAGGTGGTACCCGTAGCGGTCTTCGGGAATGAAGGTTCACTTCATGCAAGCGGTTTCTGACTGTTTGGTCGCTAATTAAGTTCCCTGAAGAGTGATGAAGCCTCACGGCTAACATCATGGCGGTTATTGTTGGAGCTCTTCGAGTTAAGATTTGAATGTATCGGTCTTGTCTCCGTGTGGTGCAGCGATACCGTCCTCCATGGCGCTCAGCCACGGTACCAGTGCTTCGGTAACGTGTCCAAAGTCGACTGATAACACTCTGACTTGTATTCAGAGCTAAAGCCACAGTACGTTGCCGGGAACCAGCTTCTATCATTCCCACGGCTCTGAGCATTTCTTCCCTGCTTAAATGACGTCGCCGCTCCATAATAACGTTGGTTTTAATCAGTAGTAGGGAAACAGTAGCACTAATAATGTCTTCAATGCGTTGTATGTTTTTATAGGGAAAATATTGACAGCTGATTTTCATCTTTTACTCGAATTTGATTCACAGTTCCTGATTCAAATTATGAAATGCACCAAAAAGGATCCATATAAATTTATAAAATCATAAATTTATTACAAAGCCACATCTCAATCTCAAGAAATCCGCATAAAAATGCTTGATTCCTAGACACTTTTGATGTGTGTATTAAACTTAAAAATACTCGTTTCGCACATAATATTGACTTAGTTTAAAGACTTTGTTCATATCTATGGGTGATACTAATTGATTGTGCTTGTTACAAAAATTTAAAAGGAAATGCGGGTGGTCTTTACTCCATAGAAACGCTCTCGCCTGTTTTCTTTCTGGTTGATGACCATAAAGCAATGATTTTTTACAGAATCATTAATGTTAACTACTTGTATGTCCCTATGTTGTCTTTTTTGATGTTACATTTTTTTATCTAAAAAAATGCAGATTTAAACCGCTGTCAACAGAGGCCTAGTGTACAAATTTCATAACTGAAAAAAGAAAAACATAGGGACACAGCATATGGATATATGCTGTGTCCCAATGTTATTCTTTTTTTTTAGAAGGATTTCTTATTCAGTTTATGAAATATCTTTTAAATTGGTCCAATATTGAAGGATGGAATAGGCGAGAGCCAAAACCTCAAATTATAACTTTTTACTTAGGCTTTTTCAAAAGTCTCTCCGACCGCATTAGCTCTTAAGGGCTGATTTTTCCATCGCAGAATAACTTTTATTCGAGGAATAAAATTGACGTTTGACAGTTTTTGTATGAAGTAATTTTCGAAATTTAAAAATAACTCCTCGAATAAAGTTACCAGATGATTGAAAAATCAGTCCTTAATCAAATTATTTTTACCAATACCTAGTTGTATTTGCGATTCAAAGATCGTTCTAGTTTACGTTGCGTTTACGTTACGTTTACGTTACGCATTTCTGCTAGGGCCTCAGATCCTATACACAACTTAGACTACACATATGTTAGGCAAAGTGGAACTCTATGTTGTTGTAGAATTGCCAAATTTCAGCTCGACTTGGCTATCCTATTTTATGCTCCGCTACATTATTCACTAAGCTTGTTATATTACTCTGCTTGGATGCTGTTGTAAATGATTGGGCGAATTCGCCATGTGATTTGCCTAGAGGGTTTTGTTGTAGATTCTTGAATATATAATTATGTAATGTATAAAAACATTGAAAACTGTAGGTATTTTGAAACTTATGAAATATAGTCAACACATGATTAAAAGTTTTTAATATCACAGGGTCAAAGTAAATTAGCTAGTGAAACTTGACAGACAAGGTTGGTATCGATATCTTAGCATGAAGAAAACTGATTCCCTTAAATCTTACTTCAATCTGTGCTTCAAGTAACAGCACTCCGAGTGGTCGTTGACCCCACAAAAAAAATTCAAATAGGTATTTAATATTTGTATTTAATTATTATTATATATATTTTTTTAGTTTCGCTGGCTAATTTAATTTCGCCGTGTTTATTTACTATTTTAATCCATTATGGAACGCTATAAATTTTAAGTAAAGCGTTGGTATCCTAAGAAAGCGGTGAACGGTCACACAATAACGGATGTCCACATACAGAACGTTTTTTAACACCTTCATTTTAAATACATACTAGTAAAAATTACAGAATTTCTGCCGTTATAATATAAAGAAAGAATGAAAAAATGAAAAATTGTTTATTTTGCACAATCAAAACGCACATTACAAAAAAAAAAGACATAAAATATACACATAGAACCTTAGTCAAAAGCCTCGTACTCAAGCATATAGGTACTTAAAATGTTGTCAATTTGTCCATTGCTTGATGCACATTAATTGACATTGATATTATTGATAATACAATTAAATACAATACGTAGGAGATGGCGGGACGAGCTGGATAGGTTCCGTCAAAACTGGAAGGAGGACGCGCGGACTCGCGAAAGATGGAAGGAGTGGAAGAAGGCCTTTGCCCAGGAGTGGGACAGCGTAGATAGAAAAAAAAAAATTAATCCGTGAAGCGCCCGCGACACTGGCAGAAGACAACAAAACAACAACAATCACAACAAAAAGCAAAAAATTGGCTATGTTTGTAACAAACAAACAGCAATAATAAGAACAATATTAGGTAAGCCGCGCGTCGCATCTGAAATATGACGGAACCGCTCGTCTGCGAAGTGAAAAGTTATTCCTATATATGAATACTAGTAGCGCCCCGCAGTTTCACCCACAAGTTTACATACCTACTGTAATTTGAAAACATTTTAAAAGCCAATTATTTTTAAAAGAGTAACCGTGGAGTTTCTTGCCGGTTCTACTCCATAGGAATTAAACGGCCAATTGTAACAGTGCACCTAGCTTCTGACGTTTCATAAGTGCCCATGTCGGTTTATGTGAAATAAAATATTTTGATTTTGTTTCCCGTGGGAATATCGAGATAAAAACTATCCTATGTCCTTTCCCGGGACTCAAACTATCTCTCTACCCATCTAAATCAGTTCAGCGGTTTAAGCGTGAAGAGTTAAAAGACAGAGAGACACAATTTCGCATTTATAATATTAGTATGGATTTAATAGTTTTATTAAAGGGATGGAAGTCAAGATATTCTTTAACATTTGCTAAAAAGGTTCATAAAAAAACTCCTTTATTTTATCCTAACTCTATAAAATAAAGGTTAAATAAAAAAAAACTAATTTATCTCGTATGTAAATCTTTTACCCTTTTGATCGTCGGTAGGTGTTGTAAAATCGATGTTAGCCGTGACGGGGATAATCCTTTTTTTACACCGGACCGTTTATCTGGGCTTAAGCGAAGCCTGGACTCACGGACGGTTTTCCGAATTGGTGTATATAGCGGTATTTTTTTAACGCTACAAAGAGGGAATAGGTTTCTGGTTGCGTTGAAAATAAAGTTAATAGAAAAGATAACCTCCTATACGATATGATTGTATTTTGAAAAAAAGGTTTATACAGTTGTGTTTTTTTAATCGTGCTGTTTTGGGTATCAAATGGAAGGGCTTCATCTGAAAATTTCAAAAAATATAAATTTTACTGAAATAAGTCACAAAATAATTAAATTAAAATTAAGGTAACACCCGACTACTGAAAAGGATGAAACAAGAAAGTACCTTCTCGTGGTCGCATGCTACCATAGCTTTGTATGTTAGTACAGCGGCATCTCCACTTAAACAACCAAGTCGGCATCCTAAAACCATTCTCTTATAAAAATATCTGCTACCAATATAGCGAAGCAGTATCTAATTCTCGTTCCATTAAGGAATCTCATGCTAAAGTAGCTATTACGGACAACGAGTGCAGGTACAACACTAATGTGATTGCGCAGCACTATGCGTCTGATAAGCGAGGCTTGATCGCTCTCTAATAGACTTTGTAACTTGTATTATACGTTATTTATAAAAACCTGTCTGTTATTTTCGTGTAGAGTTGAATAAAGTGTTTTTTTTTGCTGGAAGATCGATCTAATCGCCAAAGTTTGGCTGTTTGTTGACCAGTCACACTTTGAAGGCTCAATGGATTTTGATGAAATTTGACAAACGAGTAGACCATTACCAAGGTTAGGACATAGGATACTTTTCATCTTAGCAGTACGTACCTGTGGGATGAGTTTTAATTAATTTTCCGTCAACTACGCGAATGGAAGTCGCAAAATTTATCACACTAATATTATAAAGGCGAAAGTTTGTGTGTTAGTATGTTAGTTACTTCTTCACGCACAAACGGCTAAACGGATTTGGATGAAATTTGGCAAACAGATAGGTTATAACCAGGATTAACACATAAAATACTTTTTATCCCGATATTCCCACGGAAGCGACACTTATGCGGGTGAAACCGTGGGGCGCAGCTAGTTTAGTAATAAACTAGATACAAGGTGGACTGATGACCTAGTGAAAGCCGCAGGAACCGTTCGAAGTGGCGGTGCTTGGATGAGGCCTATGTCCAGCAGTGGACGTTTTTCGGCTGAAATGATGATAATGAATAAACAAGATGGCGTAGTAAAGAGAGATTACATCAGCGATAACGATAATGGAAAAGTCAAGAATGTATTGGATCGTCTTAATTGACCGAAAACCTTACGTCAATCCTGTTGAAAGTCGTTGTGGAAATAAGAAACGCTTTGAAACCGATTGCCACCTTGCCTAGGCGCTCTTGACGCCTATTCCAATTTTTGATGACAAAAATCTTAGTTTATTATCCTGTCTCAAAATATATAAGTAGTATCTACAAATTACCGTAATAAAAACGAAAGTTTTATTGGGGTTTTCCATCTGGTTAAAATATTTCTCAGTAGTAGCCCGGAGTTTAGATTTATGTCTGATTGATGGCAATAGGCTCGCCCCTATTATCTACATGGGACATAAACACATCATCATCTGCCTAGCCTTTTCCCAACTATGTTAGGGTCGGCTTCCAGTCTAACCAGATGCAGCTGAATACCAGTATTTTACATGGAGCGACTGCCTATAAATATGACCTCCACAACCCAGTTACTGGGTAATACGATACCCCTTGGTAAGACTGGTTGTCAGACTTTCGGGCTTCTGACGACCCGTAACGACTGTCAAAGATCTACGAATGACAGCCGCCTAGCCGGGACCAACGGCTTAACGTGCTTTCCGAAGCACGGAGGGGTCTTGGTATGTAAAGATGGTCACCCATCCACGGACCAACCGCGGCAAGCGTAGCTTAACCTGATCGATCGAACCGTGCGGCTGTTTTCTTAGCCACAAGCCCCGTGTACATTAGCATGGGACATAAACATAACTGACAATATGTCCTACACCTCTGCTTTACCCTTTGAGGATTACTGGCGTGATGTTATGTCAAGGTGCTACCTCGAAAATCTAAAATCCTCGAAAACCTACTAAGTGAGCGAATGTGATGCAATTACTTTTGAAACGCAAAAGAAGAGTGATGGCTATAATGTGCGTGCGCTCGGAATAAAACGACGTATGTGCCAAAACGAATTTACTCCTTATTTAACAAAATAAATGAATTCAATTTAAAACTACTTTGAGTAAACTTTGATATAATAATTCTCTATGTTTTAAAGTAAATTCCATTAATAACTCTTAAGCGTTACGCCGTGATGTCAAAAAAAGTAAAAAAAAAATATATAAATTTTGCAATATTTTTGTATCGAGAAAAATTCATTGAATCGTGTATTTCTTTCTTTGAGTCAAAAAACAAATACCAAAATGTTAAATCCCTATTTAACACACTTAACAAGTTACACGAAATAGAAAAACCACATTTTTTTTTAATATATCACCTTAACTAACGTAGTCATTTACCCCCATTCATTCACAAAAACCTTAGTACCTACAAAACAATCGCAAAGCGTTCATTAAATTGCACTTGCAACTTTCAGGTAATGAAATAAAGCTTCCATCAAAGGGAATTCTTTGTGCCTCGGAGTAGCAGCTCGTGAAGACTTTATTGTACGCGACTATTAGACGCACAATGGCAGGTGGCTTTATATACTTACATAACAGAGCCTTGAATGAAGTTCTATTTATGCATTTTCTTTAAGTTTTTTCCATTTTAATAATCTGATACTTGTATAAGACGAATTTCAAACTGCAGAGACTATTTACTCTAGGTTTTACTAAGTAAACTATACTAATAATAAAGCTGTAGAGTTTGTTTGTTTGTTTGAACGCGCTAATATCTGAAACTACCAGTTGGATTTGATTATAGCCCGATTCATAAGCAAAGCTATAAGCTATTTAACATCTCAAGCAAAAAGAAAAAAGAGTCAGAAAGAACAGTATGCGAAACCGAAGTAATAGCGCGGGCAGGCGATGCGATGCGACGGGGGGACGGGGGTCCATGAAATTTCACGCCAACGAAGTCATGAGCAGAAGCTAGTTAAACGAATAAAGAGTTACTATGAGTACTTTGACGCCTAGGTGTCGTTTTGTTCTTATAAGTTTTATTTGTGACATGACATTCCGAGTTCAATGCCCTCTCTAAAACATTAACCGCACAATAAACTACCGTAGCTCAGTACCCTCATTACAGTACCTACAAAACAATTGCAAAGCGTTCATTAAATTGCACAAACTTGCAACAACAAAGCTTCCATCGAAGAGAATTCTTTGTGCCTCTGAGTCGCACCTCGTGAAGACTTACTTTATTGTACGCGACTATTAGACGCACAGAGGCAGGTGGCTTTATACACTTAAATAGAGCCTTGAATGAAGCCTTATTTATGCATTTTTATTCTACCAATGCTTTTTCGTTCTTAAATATTTTAATACATGTATAGAGGTATGGGGATTAGGAACAGGGGATCCTCCGACCAGACGGTTGTCGTGTCTGGCGGGCTACTGTCATTCAATTATTTGATGTCGGGTCGTTGTATACAGGGCGTAAACAGAACCATCATATAGCCGTCAACTACGTATTCTGAAGTAACATTGCACAAAAATAATTGCTGGGAAACGACGTTTATTTTTGGTGTGATTTATGTTTGCTGTAGTGCGCAATGTAACACACACAAAACATTGTACTTATGGGTGCATGCAACAGGGGGTCGTGGGGGGTATTTTAAGTTGTGTTACAAGTTCTAACATCAAGTAGTAGCTCTCAAGTAGTTATATGCTCGTCGCGCGGTAAACTCTGCTTGCGCGGTGCAGAATTTGGCTTTGGCGTAACGTCAGTATGATGCGTAGTTCGCATCTGGTGATGTACATGCTGCCACACATTCTTGTGGTAAGGCTGGTCCAGTTTAAGTATATTGACATAACAAACAGCATCTTTTAACTTAAAGCCTAGCCATTTCCCAACCCGTTTTCCCAAGCCATTTTCCCCCAAAATGTTGGGGGTCGGCTTCCAGTCGACAGTTCCAGGGGTCGGACTGCGCGCCTATCTGACCTCCACATTCCATTTACTGGACAATATTATGATACCTTGGTTAGAGCGGTTGTCAGACTTTTGGGCTTCCGACTACCCGTAAAATTTTAAATTTCCAAACGTGCAGATGATTTAACACTGAATTGGAAATACAAGACTTATTTTCTTGAAACGTCGATAGTGAAAAAACCAAAAAATAGGTACTTAACGAAAGGGCTATTGCCACATAAAATAGATAAATAAACCCTAAAATATTAAAAGAATTCTCCCAAAAACTAATACGAGAAAAACACAAAGACTCTAGGAAAAACTTAAACTTTGGCACATCAAAGCCTGTTTTCAATTTGATAACAAATCAACCAACTTTGTAACAAACTTTGTTCAAATACTTAGAACTTACGAATACTTACACTTTTGTAAGTTTCGTTTAGCACAAGTTTTTAAAGAAAATCTTTGAAATTAGTTTTTGTAGTCGCTTTATAAGGGTTTTATGTATGAAAAGGTAAAGATTAGACTAAACTTCTATCAAAGGTTGGTAAACACAGACAGTCAGTATTTGTATTAAAGCCGTTTGCACCTTGCAAGTTTCTTGAGTAGAGCCAAAACTTGGACAACTGGACACCGACGGTACAGCTAGTCCATAAATTCAAAGTCGCTCAGCGAGCTATGAAACGAGCCGTGGTTGAAATCTTTCTGAGGGATCAAATCCAGAACGAGGTGATCTGACAGAGAACCAAAGTTATCGACATAGCTCACAGAATAAGCAAGCGGCTATGGGCCGGCCCGACTTATGAGTTTAGGTCGTGAGTTCAAACCCATGGCAGGTACTTTACTTCGTTCTTTTGTTTGTAAGAGATAATATCTAGATGTACTGTTCTGATTACAAAAATTATTTCACTATAATAGAAAGCTACACTAGTACTGAGGGCTATAATACGCGACGAATCGGTTTTATGGTACAGTTAAATTCCTCGCGGACGAAATAATTGAGAAAAGTCTACAGAAATATGTTTTCATCGGTTGAAGCCAGCCTGAGGCATCTCAAAGGGATTCAGTCACCAAATAATAAACTTCACCGATTAATATCAATGACACTCCATTGGGTACTTTCAATATTGAACGCAATCAAAGTTTTACCAAAGTATTTCAAATCATATCTTAATCTGACGACGGTTTACATTTCAACGATTTTATTTAAGTTAATATTGATGCTGGTTCATTTGGGTATAATATATATATATTGGTATAGTTGTGAATAGTCTTGATGGCTAGAAGGTATGCAGACTCAATGTTTAAAAACCATGCAACATCTCTGAAAATTTATTTTAATCACCGACAGAAACAGAGGAGTGTTATATAAGGTACAGACGCCAGCACATCAAGCTACTACAATCTGCGAAATTTCTTTAATAGATTTCAACTTTATCGCTAAAACATAAGGTTCAAAGTAGATTGGGAAAATTTTACAGTTTCGGGTAGGTTGATGTGCTGGCGTCTGTACCAGTGGCGAAGGTATCATAAAACTCGATTCCCACCGGCTTCCCTTCGAAAATTCAGAACATTAACCACTCTATAGTCAATTCATCACTGAAATTTACTTTTGGATTTTTTTTTTGCGCCGGTCTACCTCTGTCATGAATTCACCCTTCGCCACTGGTCTGTACCATTAAAATAGATGGACAAACTTTTAGAAATCATCCAGACCACCAAAATAAGGACGATGGTAAAAATGTATAAGAAAAACGCATTAGATACTTACAAGAAAAATAACCAGCTAGCAATAAAGAAAATATTATTTTAGGTCATAATAAAATCACTTTAATCAGTGTTTATTTTGCTTGGATGTCTTTGATTAGACGTACTGAGCGCTGTGTTAAAATTTGTCCATTTTAATGGGACACTGTAAAAAAAAAATATATAAACATCCAAATTGAGAACATCCTCCTGTTTTGAAGTCGGTTAAAAAACACTCCGAACTTCGACAGCCAAGAATCGATTCGCAAACTCACGCACGTCTGCTTTTCTAAGCACAGTAATTACACCACTGCAGTTTCCCAAATTAGTATGCCCAAATCCAATAACGCTCAGTAATAATATTAACACAGCATTAGCTTCATTAGTCCAACTAATTAACTTGCGTATCCCTTTAGATTAAGCGGCCATTATAATTAAGCCCGTCAAGTTTGTAGTGGTTACAGTCTCGGGGGGCGAAGTGTAGCGGTCATAGAATTGTTGTTTATGTCTGTGTTGAGATTAGAAAAGTTTTAGGATTTATTTATTTATGATTTTGTACCTGTTGGCGCTAGAAAACGTAAAATAATAATGATTATTTAAAAAACACACCGGGAGTGCCGACAGAAGTGAAAACAAAACACGAACAGAATACTTTGCCATCACTCACTGACATATCGGATATTCATTAAAACCAATTACGTCCCGAGGACAGCCGAACACATCCGAAGCGGTGTCGTTACGGTAACAGTGGCGCGAATTCAATGTTTTTTTCCTATCTCAAAAAATGCCCAACGCGCCTAAAGAAGTTTTCAGTTCAAAAAATATAATTTTATTTTAAGCCTATACAGGCTTCCTTTCCTTACTGTCCGGTTCCGTACTTCGCTCGTCTAACTGTAGGTATTCATTGGGAAGAATATACTGCTTTGAGCTACATTAATTTATCAATTTGAGACATGATATAGAAAGGGAAATATTTAACCGATCCTCTAAAATCATTTTGCACTTCCAATGATGCGCATCTTTTATTATAATCGAACTTTTTTTTAACTTTCTGGTCTTTTCTCACAGTTGCAGTTACTAAACTATGGCACCCCGAACAAATGGGTTAGGTTAGGTTAGAAATGTGACTGTGACGAACCGCGCGAGCCGAGCGAGCGAAGCAGATTATGCCGCGGTAGCGGCACGCGAGCGCTACATCCAAGGTTGCTATTTGGCTATTTAGTATTCTTAAGGCAATTATATGTGGTTCAAAAAAGGAAGCACAATCATTACATTAATGTGTTTAAAAATATTTTAAGGGCCGCAAAATGGGAATTATTAGAGGTTCGATTAAATAGAGATAACTGCGCAATTCAACACTTTCATTTCATTTACTCCACTAAACTGGGTGTCATTTTCATGAACATGTGAAAAAAGCAATGTTTTTATAAAAGCAATGACTACCACTTGTCTGCGATAGTCAATTGTTATTTGACTCTAAAATTGTCCTTGAAATAAATATTAGCTAGTCACTCAACATTCAATTAACCTGTGAAACCTTGAATATTTATAAAGCATGCAGAACTTTCAATATCAAAATAATAATGATATTACTTTGATACTGAAAGACTACGAGTAGTTTTTCAAAGAATAGGCTAAGCTTGGCATTGTAGGCAGCCTACACAATACAAATATCGGTGCCATTTGCTTTTATGTAACAAATTCAATATCTAGAGAGTTACGTCAACACTTTTATTCGGAGTAAACTCTGAACGAGACATCATGATACTTATTTCTACCTTTTACTCAAATAAAGATGTCTTAATGATATTTTTTTAACTATCTTAAATAAGCTTTAGCAGTTAGTCGGACAGTTAAAGCTTAGTTGCCCATTCCAAAACGTAAATCTTTATGGAGAAGAACGGGCAAGAATCTCCAAGGGTACTTTTAAATCAAGATATTATATAAAATCCTGGGTACATTATTCTTGTTGCTTCTGTAAGTGAGAATAATGTAAAAAAATAAAATGATGAAACAATTCAAACCTGATGTTGAACTGCATTTATATAGACCAGTGTACTCGAATAATTATACACTTCAGGACTCCTATATTGAGCCACCTTTTATTTTCCTAAAACATCAAAATAACGATGAAACAAAGAAAAAGTTTTTATGCTGTTTTGAAGCTGACACACTCGCGATCATTTTAGTGTCATCATTGTTCCGAATTCACGAACATTTAAAAGTTTATAGACCCAAAAAAATGCAGCATGCCTCGAAATCAAAATCAAAAGTCATTTATTCAAACTAAGCTGAGAATTAGCACTTTTGAAACGTCAAAATTACATAAGACAGTCCCCCAAAATGCCCTTCACCACTTTCTAGTGTTTTAGCTAGGAAGAAGTGGCGCAAAAAACTCCCCAGGAGCACAGGTGTCAGGGCCCATTATTCACTATGACCTCTTAACGATTCCTTACCTCGAAACCACGTCAATTCCTTAGTGAATCACGACATCTGCTATTAACGTATTCTCTATGACACAATAGCATGGTTTGAACTGTCAAAATACATGTTATCCGTACGGTTGACATTTCGATTCCTTGCCGTTAACAAGACACGATATTGACCAGAAGGCCAATTCTCGTAATTTAAAACGTTCAAAATCTAGTCACAAAACAAATGTCAAAAACTTGTCAAAAGGTAGGGAATTAGAGGTAATTTTGACAGATTGAGACTAAGATAAGACTGTGAACGTTCTTAAAATTACGAGGAATGCCCCTTTGGTTTGCACGTGGTAAGATTTGGCGGGAATTATACGCAATTGGGGCCCTGTTCAGTTAGAGGAACTTGATTCTATACAATAATAAGTTATTAACATTACAAAACACAAAACATTAATTTAGGGGGCTCGATTTAGGAGTCCGGGAGTGTATTTAATTTGAGGAGAGGTTACTAAAGAACAGGTAATTGAATAATTTACTCGTAAAGAGAACTCGAGACTATCTTAAAAATAGGTTGATGAACTCAAACTCAAAGCGTTTATTTCAGTTAAACCATTTACAGGCACTTTTCTCAAAGGAGTCGGTCGAATGACCTTTCTGAATAGAAAGATGATGCTGGTTGCCCATTCCAAAGCGTAGTAGGTTTCTGTGGAGAAGAACGGTCAAGAACCTCTATGAAGACTCCCCATGTAAAAGTCGACCGTATGTAGCTGGCGGTAAAATAACTCTGGTTGCATTCGAACAGTCAAGCGAATTTAGAATGAGCTTTCTTTTTGTATTAAGTTTTTCTTTGGAAAAACCAGTGGTGTTGTAGGCGCGTTCATGTAAAGACGTTTGCTTGAAATAAACGCAGTAATTATAATGTTGTATGCTTATAACGCCCCTACAAAATATTCCACGCACACATCGCAGTGAATTGCATATCTGCAAAAGCTTCAAACAGACTATAAAAAAAATGCATTCAGCTTAAATTCTACCATCATGTACGCAATACACTACTCGCTTTGTTCAACAAATAAAACAAAACAGCCTAACGTTTCATAACATGTATGCGAACTTCGCAACACTATCGCCTATATTAGGGCCACGTTTCAATTTACCTGCCTAATTGAGATTGCTTCCCGCATATCAATTTGATTTGGAGCCTATCTACCTGCTTTTGCGTCCGACATTGGGTTCTAGCCAAACCGATTTAGTGTTATATCTTTATGGAAGGAAACTGCCGGGATCAGGAAACTTGAGGCTGCTTCTAAATATCATTTTACTTTCGGAAAGGCAATAAATTTTAGCGTACACGATATTGGAATTTTGGTTCTCGTCTTAAGAGGTTCATTGACCTGCTTTTAAAAAATCAGGGTGAGATTTTTATGATGTACTTATTTATTTATTTAAGAACAGGAGAACCAACTGCTATAGCAGAAGGATAACAGTTTTATAAGATAACTAGCAGTGCCCCGCGGTTTCACCCGCATAAGTTTCGATCCCGTGGGAATATCGGGATAAAAACTATTTTATATCCTTTCCCGGGAGTCAAACTATCTCTACACCAAATTTTCATCTAAATCGGTTTAGCGGTTTAAGCGTGAAGAGGTAACAGACAGACACTTTCGCATTTATAATATTAGTATGGATAGCTTTAAGTCATTGACTGCCACCGCGGTCACGCGGTGTCCGCTAACAATTGATCTGGTTCGATCACGCAGGGAAACAAGTATAGCCCTCTCCATTGCCCTTTGGGTGACTTTTAGCCTTCTAATAAGGCCCATTGTGAGCGACCACGTTTCAGTGCCATAGGTCATCACTGGCAACACGCACTGGTCAAAGACTTTCGTCTTGAGACACTGCGGTATGTGGGACGAGAAGATATTGCGTAGCTTCCCGAACGCTGCCCAGCCGAGTCGGTTTCAACGATTGACCTCATTCTCAAAGTTGGACCTACCTAATTAGACTGTTTGTACTAGGTAGGTTTGATTATTTAGCGTACACTTACTTCAGAAGATTCAAAATCAAAAACCTCACATGCGCCTTGCGAAAAGTTTCGGCTGACGGAAAGGGATTGTGTTCTGTTTTCGTCTTGTTTGATGAGAGGGGTAGGCTAGCAGGCGTAGCGGAAATATGACTTTATTCTGGTTTTATACGCACTTTAAATTCTGAAATCATCAAACATCATGCACGTATTTTTATCAACACAAAATCTACTACACAAAAAACAAATTTATTTCAGGCTGGTTCGCTACACGTGATCGTGGATTTCTAAGGGCCCATGACATTTCGCAAAGGTCACATGCCGTCGGCTCGGCAGCCTTGGTATTGTGATTATTACTGTATCAATAAATATCGCGAATAGGGCTGACACGACGGTGTTAACCGAAAAACTGACAAGACTGGGACATGTTTATCTTTCATAATTTTATTAACTTACCTACCTAATACAGATGGCTGATGGGGCCGAAAGGTTCTGGAGTGGCGACCGACTCGTTGGATGCGAGAAGCACAAAACCGGTCGAAGTGGAGGTGCTTGGGGGAGGCCTATGTCCAGCAGTGGACGTCTTTCGGCTGAAATGATGATGATGATGACCTACCTAATTTGTACTTCAGGCCAGAAGTACTTCTGTCATGCCAATCCTAGAGGGGTCCAAAAGGTGTTGTATTTTTAGGGTTCCGTACCTCAAAAGGAAAAAACGGAACCCTTATAGGATCACTTTTTTGTCCGTCTGTCTGTCTGTTAAGACCCTTTATCTCAGGAACGCGTGGAGGTATCGGGTTTAAATTAAAACCATATACTCAGGTCTACAGTCCCTTGAAGCTGTAAAAAAATCCAAATTCTAAGTTAACGTAAAAAAAATACGGCCGTTTATGCCGCAAAAAAACGTATATTTCGACACTTTCAAGGGAATCACCATTTATAGGGTACTTCCCGTTGACCTAGAATCATGAAATTTGACAAGCAGCAATGTCATGTAGCACAAGGAAAGGAAAACAAATTTGTACGGAACCCTCGGTGCGCGAGTCGGGCTCGCACTTGACCGGTTTTTTTAACTGAATTTACTTTATATTTTCTTTTTTACATGCATGTGTGTCTATAATTATTATTGGTTTTTAACCGTTTTAAATAAAATTAATAAATAAATGATGACGAAATTGAAGTCTATAAATAACGGTACATCTTTCTCTACTTCGACAATGCTCTGAACTTCTTGACTTTTACTTTCCTTTATACTTTGACTTTCAAGTAGCGCAGTCGATGCACACAAAACTTATTAAAGTAATTGACTCACAAGTATTCAAAGAACAAAGTGCAAACTTGCGCAAGATAGTGAAATTTAATTTTCCCTGTGACTGGCACTACAGGGGTGCATCTTTATATACAGGGTGTGTCGTAAATAGTGGTACACCGTTAAGGATTCGATATACCAGATAATTTACTATAACATATTACAATTTTAACCATTTTTATTACCCAAGGGTTCCGAAAATATTTTTTTGTGTGATTTTATTTACGAAATTTCAACCTTTTGTTACAAATTTGGTTGTAGTTTCAACAAAAACCATTATTTTTTCATTTTGACTTCTGTTAATTACTGTTGAATACTAGAGCTATCGTGTAAAAATTATAGTTTTTTTATGTAAATTTAGAGCTTTTGAAGAAAAAGTTAGCTCTTCTCTATTTTAACCCTAATTTTTTGCATAATCATGCAAATTCAGGAGCGATTTTGTAAAAAAAAAATGTACTACTAAAATGGTTAAAATTATAATATGTTATAGTAAATTATCTGGTATATCGCATCCTTGACGGTGGACCACTATTTACGACACAACCTGTATATACACCAAAAAGAACTTCTAACCGGGTGTCCCACGACACCTCTCAACTTTTTTGTTTCGAAATAGGGTGCTACTGCGTTCCATTTTTGACCCAATTTCTCTTGACACCCACGGAAAGTACCCATAAAATTACCGTCATACACCCACAGTTACCGTTCTAATCGCCTTTTAACCCTTTAATGATCGCAGGTATTTTGTCCTCACTTTATTTTCGTGCGTCAGTGTTCGCGACCTTAATAAAGGCGTTTCGACAAAGGGGGTTTTGTGTCGGTTTTCAACTCGGTGCACATTGGTTAATGATACAAATAGTAACGGTGAAGGCGACTCATTCAGTTGTTTGAAAGTGTTGAAGTGTTGACGGGGTTAAAGGATTAAAATACTAAGTTTTCATTTTGCAAGGTATTAAAATATACCAACTCTATCAGAATCTGGCTAGCCCATGCATCAACGAAACACAGCAAGCTGTCGGACTCCGGTGGACTCTGAACGATTTTAGCATTTTCATATTCATCAATTACAGGCCTATATCTCTTCTTACGTCCCTGTCCAAAATACTGGAGAAGCTGGTGAACAAGAGACTATTAGCGTACCTAGAAAAGAAGCAACTGCTATCGGCCAACCAGTACGGTTTTCGAAATGGCAGATCAACGGAGGACGCAGTCTCGAAGTTGGTGGATCATGTCATTGATAACCTTGACAAAGGCAAAAAGTGTGCCGGCGTCTTTCTTGATCTTGCCAAGGCCTTTGATACCGTGTCAAGGCCCATATTGATCAAGAAGATGGAACGCTTAGGTATCAGGGGCATTGCATTGGAATGGTTTACCTCCTATCTTTCCGAACGTGAACAGAAGGTTTGCCTGGGTGATTTTCAGAGCACCTTTGCGAGAGTGGAATATGGAGTGCCCCAGGGTAGTGTCCTTGGTCCCACCTTGTTTCTCCTGTACGTTAATGGTCTCTGCTCACTCAATTTGGACAACGCGCAAATATCTGCGTACGCTGATGATACAGCCATTATTTTCCACGGCGACTCTTGGAAGGAAACCTATAGTGCCGCAGAGGCTGGGATGCAGAAGGTTACCAGTTGGCTGCAACATAATCTGCTTACCCTAAATGTTCAAAAAACAAAGGTAGTAAATTTTTCTGTAAGCATAAAAACAGCGGCCCCTAAACAATTTGCACTCAAATCCCACCAATGCAATTATAGTCTTGGAGGTAGCTGCAGCTGCCCTGTTTTTGAAAATGTTGATAGTATCAAGTATCTTGGTATTTGCATAGACCAACACCTGACATGGGGAACGCAAATACAATTGGTTACTTCGCGCGTAAGGAAACTTTTGTACATATTTAAGAGACTTCGATCTGTAGCTGACAAAGATACTCTCAAGATGACTTACCTGGCTTTATGTCAGTCTGTGCTTGGTTACTGTATAATATCTTGGGGCTTCGCTGGTAAAAGTTATCTAATTACTGCTGAGCGTGCGCAAAGGGCTATCCTTAAGGTTTCGCATAGATTAGGAATCCGATACCCCACTGATAAGCTATATCGAGAAACGAGAGTACTTACGGTGCGCCAACTGTACATTTTATCAGTACTACTTAAATTTCACAAAACAGCAGCTGCCACAGAGGTAACGGACCAGCGCACACGTAGAAAACCTAAGTGGAACAGAGCTTTCTGCAAACTTAAATTTGGCAATAAGGCTTTCTCTCGTATTGGGCCATACCTGTATGAAAAAGTAAACAAAAAGCTTGATATCTACCCCCTGACAAAGTTTCGGTGCAAAAAACGGGTACAGGACTGGCTGTTTGGGCTTAATTATGCTGAAACGGAAGATCTTTTATCATTCAACAAATAAAGTATTCATCATCATATACACGCTAACACTCATCACATGCATACTTACACTCACCACATACACACTCACACTCATCACATACATACTTACACTTATCACAAACACACTCACACTCATCACATACATACTTACACCCATGCATTTAGTTACCTTTTAGTTCTAAGTTTAAGTTTATTATTTCTAATGAAACCGTTGCATTTGTTAACATTTCTAATAACTCATATAATCTGTCGAAAGAGACTGGATCCTGCGACACAGGGTATCCTAGTGCGGGATCCAGTGTCATACCTAAATTTTTGTAACACTTGTTTATGAATCAATAAAAACTTATTATTATTATTATTATATTAAAAACCTCCATACATACCGTAGAAGATGTAAATTTATGAACATGATACACGGATTTACATCGGAAAATTCGCACGTTGTAAACAAATTTGTTGGGGTCGAACCGGGCGGTCTAAAAATCAGCCGTCGGCAAACATCGATAGTGGTTGTGTGTATGGGAGGGCAAACAAATTTAGTTTTAGATGATACCCATTGTGATTCCTATTGAATATGTAATTTAATTTAGGGACTTTGTGAAGAGTTAGTGAGGAGTAGGTAGGTTTATTTTCTTTATTGAATCGGACCCATTTTTTTTTTATGGATGGGAAATCATCTAATGACTCCTCCCGCTCTGGGTGGAGCAGAAGGGAGTGTCAGACTCTTACTGACTAAAACCCACCCGTGTTCCTTCCTTGGCCCTTTATGTTCCAGAGCAGCGGTAACCCTTTCGGACAATCCCGCTACCCCGGAATCGGACCCATGGCTTCATAATTATACATACTATTGAGACTGTCAATCGATAAAATATCGTAGACAAGCTAGAGCGCTCCAAGATTCTTTTGGCGCGTGGCCGAAATCGGAACTAACGTCGCCATCTTGTTTTTGGGGTTCCGAACCTCAAAAGGAAACACGGAACCCTTATAAGATCACTTCGTTGTCAGTCTGTCTGTCCGTCGTTCAAGACCCTATTTTTCTCAGGAGAGCGTGGAGTTTCAAGTTGAAATTTATATCAACTAGTGCTGATATCCCTTGAAGCAGTGAAAAAATCAAACTTCTAAGTCAACGCAATCAAAAGATACGGGCGTTTATGGCCCGGAATCAAAACCAATAGGGTATTTCCCGTTGACCTGGAATCATGAAATTTGGCAAGAAGCAATGTCATATAGCACAAGTAAGGAAAAAAATCCGAAAACTGTAAATTTGTAGATACCTACAATACTAAAAAAAATACTTTTTACCGTGATAAACTATTAACATACCTACCTACCTAAAAATTTATACGTAATCCTCGGTGCGCGAGTCCAACTCGCGCTTGACCGGTTTTTTTTTTCAACCCCTGTCACAAAAAAATGTCACAAATGTTTACAAACAGCGCCCCCCCTGTCAACGTACAGTACTCCATAATATGGAGTAGGTACTGTACGATCTTATGAAACGGAATTCTACGGGTGAATAAATATTGTAATAATTGAAGAAACAAATTTTATTCCACTTTTCAAAATGGAGCCATACTGCCGCCATATTGAATTAAAAATAAAAAGTATAGCCAGTGTCACTCGGGATGATGTAAGGATTCTAACAATACCCCATACATCCAAATCTGTTCAGGCATTTAAAAGTTATGGTGGAATAAAGAAACTCACATACAAACATACATCAACCCTGAATACATTACACTCCTTTTTGGGCAGTCGTGTAAAAAGGTAAAGGAACATATTTATTGTAAAACTTTTGTTATTTAACAGCTCCTCATTATTTAACATCGCTAATCTGTCTACAAAACATGTTACATAACCATATTTTAGAAAATGTATATAGTGTGGACCCACCCTTACGAATATAACTCAAGGAAATTATATGAACAATATTTGTAAGATTAATAACAAATTGGGCAGCAAGTCATCAATTTTCCTCACAATTTACTAAAAAAGTTACTCGAGGCTCGGCCCTTGTGTCAAGCGACGAAGCCCGAATCGCAATTTTTCGCTCGTTGCTACAATCGCAGTGTTGGCCCAGTGGAAACAGCCTTGACTTACCGAGTTGTAGGTCAACGTTTCGCGCCTAGACAGGCAGTTTACTTGGTGTAAATTAATTCATCGCCACTGCTCTCAAAACGATCAAGGAAAGTATCGCGAGTAAACCGGCATGTCCTAGAACAAAAAAAAATCGAAAACATATGTGACGTTCGTGACTGCTGATTGCTGATTATGAGCTTCTTCTTAGCGTGTTGATAGCAATCTAAATGTACTCGGCCCAGAATTCAGGTACTTGTTTGGCGCCATCATTAGCGTCCATCAGTTCCTGTAACATGCAGCTGGCTGCAACCGGGCTATTGGAGCTTTCTTTCGTCACTGTAAAGCATTCTGTAAAAAGATCAGCTATTTGATAAAAACATTATCATTTTCATTTGAGTGCACTATCCGACTCTGCTATTTGATAAAAACATTATCATTTTGAGTGCACTATCAGACTCTGCGTTAATATCATTGAGAGCCATTCACATAGGTCATACAAAAGGTTGTTTAAATCTTCTTTGATCACCTTTTGTAGTCACCTAACCACCAAATTCCACAAACGCTGACCGTAGCTAAACTCCGTGGAATCCGATTACAAACCTCTGGACCACAGCTCCCGTTCAATCAAAACTAATCCGTACACTACAGAGTAACCACGACGCGGCAACTTTACCGCCGTTTAAGGCGGAGGTTCCCGAAAACGGTCAAAAAGTTGGTTTTTTAAAGCAGTGTATCTCTTAAACCGTAAATACTTTTGACCAAAGAAAAAATGATGATATTTTCAAGTCTTACTTTAATACAGTGATGGAACTGAAATCATAAATAAATATACATTAATGCATCAAAATAATGTTCAAATACACCTCTTAATTTTCTTTAAAAGCAGTTTATCCCTTCATTAACAATTTTAATTACAATTAAAAATATACCATGTCTAATGCCAAACTGCATTCAGTGATGGATTATTTATTATTAAATAGTTTTTGTAAATAGATAATTGCTTCACATTTGCAATAAATTACCACCGTTGTGTGATCGCGCTTCTCTTTCTTTTCTATGCAATCCGACAGTGACCGCGCTTTAGGTCATGTAGTCGCCTTAAACCGAAGTTTAGACCTAGTAGTCCCCTTGTACACTCGATTAACCACTAGAGTACGTAAAACTTAGTTAATGCTATTTCTACGGACAAAAGGTATAATACTTGTAAATGTAAGAGTATTCTAAGTAAGCTTTTCTGACTGACCGACTTCTTGACAATTCAAAAGTGCCTGTAAATGGTTTAATTGAAATAAATGCTTTGAGTTTGAGTTTGAGTAAGCAATAAAATAAATGAAACCCAAAAATGACCTTGAATAAAACAAAACGTCTTTTGGGTGAATAATGTGAACATGACTCTTTCGTAGTACGTTACGAAAGAGTCATCGTAGCTTAGCAAAATGTGTGCTACGCCATAGCAAAATGTGTGCTACCCCGTAGCAAAGTGTGGGCTATGCTGTAGCAAAGTGTGGGCTATGCTGTAGCAAAGCGCGGGTTACGCTGTAGCAAATTGCGGGCTACGCTGTAGTAAAGTGCGGGCTACGCTGTTGCAAAGTGCGGGCTACGCTGTAGCAAAGTGCGGGCTACGCCGTAGCACAATGCGGGCTACGCCGTAGCACAGTGCGTACCTTGACGTATGAGATATTTCTTACGTTTGTTCATGAACTACGCGAGAAGGAATTAAGAATTTACCACAATTTGTTTAAATATTTATTTTAATTGAATATCAAAATATTTTGAAAATCATAAAGATCTTGTAAAAGTACACTTGGTTTTTTTATTTAGTTCCCTATTCATGTCGGGCCGCGACCGAGTTTTAGAAGTTTATTCTCAGAAACCACTGAACCGTTTTGATGGAACTTATCGTATTATGGTTGCGTGAGAGGGTTAAGGGATAGATTGAGTGAAAAATGTTGTGTAACAAGTAAGAATAAACTAAATTGTGTTTATAGTAGTTAAATAACATGTTTTTCGATATAAAATATTAAACAAGCTATACTTTCCCTGGTTACAACAATTTTCTTTCCACCTTCCATACAGTTTGAAATTGAAAACATGCGACAAATCGAAATGGGAGATTTTACTCATAATTATGAACAACTTTTACTATGAGACCAATCCTGAAATAGCGAAAAAAAATCAGCTGTTCCCTACAATTATATTCGCATAACTCGTCAAAGTTTAGGGAACAGCTGATTTTTGTTGATTATGCAGCAAACAAATCACACTCCTGTGTCGATGCACGGGCGAGTTACAATGCAAAACTGTGCGTGCTGACGGAACGGCCAACAATCCGAGTCATCGCGGTCTGAGTTGGTATTTGGGTACAGGAAGAACAAAAAGTCTCACAAGCTGAGCTACTAGTTACGGGCAATCAGACTCCTCACAAAGACACGACAAGCAAACATGAGCAAAAGTAATTTGTAATTACTTTTTACTCATGCTTGCTTATCGTAATACAATTGAAGATTGCGCAAAGTTTGAGCGACTTAAATTTTTGTTAGACCCTATAAGCGTCTGCATATTATATTCGTACGCATTTGCTTGACAATGTTGGATAGTTTGAGTGCAAGGGCTGATTCAATCATAGAATAGAATGGAATACTCTTTATTATGTACACCATATAAGCAATCATCCATATTCAATCAATCGATCAATCATATTGCGCAATATAAATGCCAAACTTATTGTAGGTGTGTAGGGGCCGCCTAAAACTACAGTCATCATCATTTCAACCAAAAGACGTCCACTGCAGGACATAGGCCTCCCCCAAGCACCTCCACTTCGACCGGTTTTGTGCAACTACAGTATCACAGACTATTTAATACAATTCAACAAAGTGTCCAAAAATATCCACACCTATTCAATGTAAACCCGAATCCAAATCAATATACACCTCTATTCCACAAGTATTTGTACACTAGATAATGAACTCACTGACTGTTGACTGCTGCTGAAAATGAACTCTACTATAGCACGACACAATTGAAGGTTTACATAGGCGTGCAGTCAGGGCACTCCATTGTACAGCAGATTGACATACTTACGCAATTTACATAATAAGCCTATAATGTTCCCACTGCTGGGACACAGACCTCCTCTCGGTAATAGGGAGTGGGCCGTAATCCACAACGCGGGCCCAATGCGGGTTGGTAGACGCATAAAGAAGACTCTTCGTGTAGCGCAGTTTGTTCCGCTAGTTACTCAACTGAACTGAGCGCTCGGCGCATCCTGGACAGTCACACACAACACCTTATATTACTGGCCAATTCGTCCCTTGCGGTGGTAGGGCTAACGCCCGCCTGGTTTGTGACCACCCTCCCACCGGAGTCCGACGTCAAGCAGCCTGCTGTTTTTCGTCGATGCGTGGGAGTTCCAGTGCCTTAAGCATCTTCGGGGCACGCTCGTTCTATCATAGACCTCATCCATCACTTTCATCAGCCGTAATCGAGGTCAAGAGCGGGCCCATTCAGCAATAAAAAACATGTCTTTGATTGGTTCTAGGACATGCCGGTTTTCTCACGATGTCTTCTTTCACCGTTTTGAGAGCATGAAATAATTTGTCAATCTACGCGTTAATCGCCGACGTGCAGCGTTCGGACAGGGGCCTTGTGCTTGTGTCTCCCATAAACGTCTTCGACAGCATACAGTATCTCGCCGCGTCAAAAAGTTTGCTATGGAAATATTCTGGGGCTATATTATGAAGTATTATTGCCATCATTATTCCATTGCATGAAAGAGATGGTGCTATCGTCCTTTTATAGCCCCGTCTCTCTCTCTCTCTCTCTCACACACTAGAAAAATGATGGCATTAATAATTCATAATACGGACCCTAATTTTGGTATCATGCCTGCAGCTTAAAAATACTCTAAGACGATTACGCTGACGTCAGACGCCACCGATAAAGTTTAAACGAAGGTTTAATAAGAGTCAGCGAACAGTGTCACATTATTTTGGAAACGATCGTGTTTATTTTGTGTGACGCATTTTACCGATGAAACCTCTAACTTGTGTCTTACTTACTGTGTCCAATTCTTTGCCAATCTGGGTGTTTGTGTGTATTCCGGTGTGACCATAAAAGTGTCACTTTACGAGGTATTCAATAAGAACGTGTCAATACTGCGTATTTGTTTAGGCTTGCAATAAATCTGCGTGTGTTTGGTGGTACTTTTAGTAGCGTGGCTATGAAGTTATTCCTGCCGGGACTGTTTATTTGTATTTGTTTGAACTTGACTTTAATTATATAAAAGGACAAGACATTGTAGTCTATTAAAAGCAGACGCCAGTCTCTTCGGCTCATTACCAGTCGAAAGCGATGCAAAGGAATG
Source organism: Hydraecia micacea (assembly GCA_914767645.1). Classification (NCBI taxonomy): domain Eukaryota; kingdom Metazoa; phylum Arthropoda; class Insecta; order Lepidoptera; family Noctuidae; genus Hydraecia; species Hydraecia micacea. The sequence continues at coordinate 2,778,240 of OU611783.1, read as the reverse complement.
TTTCGACGCCATATTTTAGTTGGTTAATATTTTTAGTTAGGTTAGGTTATATATTTTATATTTACCCCCTTACTAATAAACGTGGTATAGCGTCTGTATAGTTACACAACGCTTTGTCTTCTTCTTTCAAAAGTCAAATTACTGACGAATGAAAGAGAGAAATAGGTGTGTAACTATTCATCGGATATAATACGTTTATTAGTAAGGGGGTTATAGTTTAATTTAGTAAATATAAAAAGTTTATCCAGTCTGTTAAAAAAAGTGGCACTCCGGGAGTGCCGACAGAAGTGAAAACTTGAACAATTACGTGTGTATTTTTTGAATCGTCATATAAACAAAACACAAACAGAATACTTTGCCATCACTCACTGGCATATCGGAAATACATTAAAACCGAGTACATCCCGAGGACAGCCAAACACATCCGAATCTAGCGCGGTGTCGGTAACAGTGTCGCGAGTTCAATGGTTTTTTGCCCATCTTAAAAAATTCTCAAAGCGCCTAAAGAGGTTTTCACTTCAAAAAATGTAAAAATTAAAATAAAACGAGAATAAGGACAGATTTACTTTGTTTAAATATTGTAATTAACTAGTTTGTACTGCACTCGTAACTAACTTATCTCGGACTTAACTCACTTAGGTATCAAATCCAGTACAACATTGTCTTCTTTGGTTCCTCCAAGCACTGCTTTATCTCTTTTACATTGTCTGTTCATCAGCATCATCCACAGACCGACCACTGCCGGACACAGGTCTTTCTTTTCTTGTGCCATTCCCCAAGCTCCTGTGCCAGCCTAATCCAGGTTTTGCACGCGACAGCAATAATCTCGTCCGCCCCTCTCGCCGCTGGACGACCGGCATCGTGTCTTCCAGTCCTTGGACGCCACTCTGTCACAGCCTTACTCCACCTGTCATCACTGCGCCTGCCAGGTCTCCTGCTCAACTCCATTTGAGTTCTCCATAATACGCTTACCGACATCGAAGACCTTCGTACCTGATGCCAAGTAAGGAACGCTTCAAGGCTATCTGTGCAACTCTCAGCCTGTATGCAGCCTCCTCTTTTCCTCATTGTGTGTTACTAAGGAACAATTCTGCCAATGACTGTCACTTAAACATCAATCCGAAAGCCAAAGGATAATCTTATCCTTTCCCTTTAGGATTTTGGGACCTTTATTTACGTATAATTTTATCATGTTCAGTTGAAAAAATGCATAATATATTATACAAAGATTCACTCGTTCAAATTGATTCGTGTTCAAAGTGCCGCACAAACATCTGTCAAAATTCTTGAAGACTTTGGGCGAGAGGCGAAATGGTCCGGCGATTCCTAAGCTCGCGGATAGCGCGCGACAGATGACGCCGACTATGATGATGATGATGGGGCTCCCTTTTCCGCACTTAGACTCCCATTTGGTCCGTTGTGCGTGGGCTATTAGTGTAAACTAATATTATTACGGATGGCTCAGATCTGAAGTACATATGCGGCATCTCTCCAAAGACAATATGGCCCACCTTCCATCCTGCGCCGCATGCCCGGTCACATGTGCACATGATGATGTTATGACTACGTCAGTGAGCGGAGTTCGCGTAGTTAAATTTTGTGCCAAAAATATTTAATACTTTTTGCCATCGATATGCTAAGAAGAAGAAGAATGATTATTATAATGTATTGTTTACGTGAGCAGTGGTATACCAGTGGTAATAGCCGTGACTTACGTATTGTGGTTTCAGAATGGAGGTTGTGGGTTCGAACCCAAGCAGGCACTTTACGTTGTTTAAATTATTTCATCACCAATGCTCTCATAACGGTGAAGGAAATCGTGAGGGAACCGTTTTTTAGTGTAATTATAATGTTGTATGTATTTATAGTATTGTTAAGTTATATTAATATTGTATTGTATGTGTTTTATATGGGCCTTGATGCCTGAAATAAATGGATAAATAAATAAATAAATAATAAATAATCCTAGAACCAACATTTCGAAGACATGTGACATTCACAAACTTAAGAATTAAGGCTGATTATATTCAAAGAAACAGAAATATAATAGCAACATAACCATTTCAAATCTCAACTCATATGATTGTACATTCACACGGAATGCCATACACACATTAAACGTACGGAAGGCTTCGCTTATCTTCGCCATAAGTCATAAAATCCACTGAGGGAGTTCACAACAACGTACAAACGACTATCGTGTCACAATATGACATAATTATACTTACTGGAACGGCGATAAGAAGACGTATTTTGTTACATAAATAATGGCAATTGGGAGACTTTTAATACTTGAGAGTGGAAAGGTTATGTTTGTTTATTACCCGACCACAGAAAAAGGAGGGTTATGATTTTGTATAGGTATGTATAAAGGCTTACCAACTTAACGTACACAGAATTAACACAAAGTCTTATATAGATCTCATATGTATCTAATCAAGAGGGGCTTGTGGCTAAATAATATCAGCCGCACAGGTCGATCGATCAGGTTAAGCTACGTTTGCCGCGGTTGGTCCGTGGATGGGTGACCATCTTTACATACCAAGACCCCTCCGTGCCTCGGAAAGCACGTTAAGCTGTTGGTCCCGGCTGTCATTCGTAGATCTTTGACAGTCGTTACGGGTCGTCAGTAGCCCGAAAGTATCACAACCAGTCTTACCAAGGGGTATAGTATTACTCAGTAACTGGGTTGTGGAGGTCAGATAAGCAGTCGCTCCATGTTAAATATTGGTACTCAGCTGCATCCAGTTAAACTGGAATCCGACCCCAACATAGTTGGGAAAGGCTAGGCAGATATAAATTGAACTTTACGATATGAGAGTAGATTTTGTGTTGCCCTAAAACGTGAATTTTAAAATGACTGCTGTGAAAAGCAAAAATATTGTGCTATTTACATATTTTCCCAAAACAGAATTCGAATAGCGTCCTCTCATATCCCGCAATCATTTTTTTTTAAGAGGAGCTCATTCATTTTACTTTCCTTTCATGTTTTCCATAAATAAATTACTAGCTTGATTATGAAAAATACGTCTGGTGAATTCGTTCAAAAATACAGGAAACGACCATTATAATTTCTACTGACACTGAATTAATTACAGCGTTGCTGCGTTGTATGGCATGACTCGCAGTTACCCGCGACATCGTCGGCGTGTATTTTGTTTTTCATCATTTTTTAATACAAATATATAGATAAAAGGTAGCCAAACAAAACGACCAGTTATGCGTGAAACGGTAACAAATAGAGTTAGTTTTGCATTTATAATATTAGTAGGTATTGACGCATTTTTTTGACGCACGCAAGAGTGCCTCTGACACTCAAGGCATAGACAAGTAACGAGGTTACGTCTGGCGCGGATTAAATTTTATTGTATTTGCTAATATTTTACATAATCATTATATATATTTTATTATTTATTTATTTCTGTAACTGCACGTGACATCACAGCGGGCCCTATCAGAATACCAGCGCTGTCACATTTATTTTTTAAATGTTGCAGCATCATGCTGAGATAGGACCCTTTTGGCCTCGTATAGGACGTTCTGTTTCATTTTTGTTTTTATTGCTCTTTTTTTATATAACTTGGATTTTTATTTTTACTGTGTTTAGTTTAGTTTGTGATCTTCCTATACGAGTCGCAATAAATACTTTTTCTTTCTTTCTTTCTTTTCTTTCATTTTATGTGGGACAACCCTAAACTGCTCGCATTAAGCAATCAATCTATCAAATCAATACTAACCTCTGTGGAATTACACCAAATGAAGCGGAAAATATAGCTTTGAACACGTACTGTTTAGGGTAGCTTTATTTCTAGAAAGGAAGTAAAGGCTCCCGTAGAAAGGCGCGACGATACGGTGCGACGCGATTCTCGTAGAACGATTTCCATGAAGTTTTCATACATATTGTTTTACTAGAGTCTGCGGGAGCCATAAACCCGTGTCAGCTTTTCTTTTAATTTTAATTTTATTCCTTACTAGCAGTGCGCCGCGGTTTCACCCCCTTAAGTTTCAATCCCGTGTGAATATCGGGATAAAAAGTATTGTATGTGTTAATCCAGGAAATGGTCTATCTAGTTGCTAATTTGCATCCAAATCTGTTCAACGGTTTACGCGTGATTGAGTAACAAACGTCCAAACATCTTCTCAAACTTTCACATTTATAATATTAGTAGGAAATATGGGCTGCCCGCTAGACGGTGGGTTGAAATTGCTGTCTGCAGACACCTGCAACAATATCGATGCACCTTTGACCAAAGTCAAGGTGACATCAACCTGAAACCTTTTTAACGACCTGGCTATTTATGAAATATCGATACATGTATATTTTTTTTATTTACTTAGTAGAATCTGTCTGCGTTACATTTTTATTTTTATACATTTTTAATTCGGTCTGGCATGTAAAGAAGATGGCTGACATTGACATTGTGACCCAATAATATAATATATGTATAATGCTGAGTCTATAAAGCCCATTATATCGTGCAATAAGCAGACAAAAATAACCCTTATGGAGACTAATATTGAATAGAAAGGTGTGATTTTTTAATAAAGGTTTTCCAAATAGTATCGATACAGCATAATAATACACATTGCAAAGACAATCACAGAAAACCTACACCCTTTAACACAGTAAACTACTAATAGGTATAACGCCAATTTGCAAGATTAAAGTACAGACGCAAGCACATCAAGCTACTACAATTTGTCAAATTTATTTAATAGATTTTCAACTTTATTGCTAAAGCATAAGGTTCAAAGTTGATTGGGAAAATTTTACAGTTTCTGGTAGGTTGATGTGCTGGCGTCTGTACCGCGTAGACGTCAATTGACTAAGTGGTCTTCGCAAGAATGATCTCGTTACTTAGCCTTGATTAGTCTAAGACAGTTCCTAAGTAAAATTAGTCCATCTCTGACAAGATGCCAACATTACGCTATCTTACTACCCTACGCTACACAAAGACTCCCCGCACACTCATTCATGAGCTACGGAAATTACAGCGAGGTAAGTTAACTATAGCGTTGGTTTTGCCACAGAGTACCGTCTACGTCCAGTAGTTCATTGTCACACAGAGCACACCACAACTTGTAGTAATAATAAATAATAAATTGATTTATTTCAGGTAAATAACACCCATTGCCACACGACATAAATAAACACACAAACACATAAATTAATAGAAAACATAATAAATAAATAAAATAAAATCAAACAAAAAAAAACAAATTAGAGCAAATCAAATAAAATGAAATCAAATTAAATAAAATGAAATCAAATTAAATATAAACAAAAAAAAAAAATTAAATGATCTCTTGGACTCTACCCTCTTTATTATATACAGACAATTTTAATTTTTCACCTCTTTATTAGTGGTTGTAATGGCAATCATATCTCTTGGTTTCAGTAGATTTTTCCCTCTCACAGGGAGGAAACCTGTGTCCAGTACGTCCTATGTTAGTACTCTGTTAGCATGTATTAACCAAAAGGTAAAAGTAATCTAGAAAGACAATTTATATTGTCTTTACAAGTTTCTTCTAGTTACAACTACACCTGACTAAGACCACAGGAATTTAGGGAAAATTAGCAAATTAGGGAATTTTGCCCTGGTTCAGCTGCGTCATACCCCGATCACTTAAAAATATCACGAATTAAGTAATCGTATCAAGATAATCGTAAAGATATCAAACCGCTGATCATAATCATAACATCCATTTCGTCAACCATGAAACCGAGGTACCGACGACATTGTCGAAACTTATCATGTTTCTCATTAAATGGTAATCGATAACGTATCGAGCAAACTTGGGTATCGCATGACGAGGAAGCGACGCGAGGTCAGGTTGGAAGGTTACCGAGAATGGTGCAGTGTCTATGGATTTACTCGATTTGTAAAATATGCTTGATTTAATTTGGCAAGGACGTGAACGTGACTATTATATTTATATTACAAGTCGTATATAGCCACGATAGAGAGGGGCCTGTGGCTAAATAATAACAGCCGCACAGGTCGATCGATCAGGTTAAGCTACGCTTGCCGCAGTTGGTCTGTGGATGGGTGACCATCTTTACATACCGAGACCCTTCCGTGCCTCGGAAAGCACGTTAAGCCGTTGGTCCCCGCTGTCATTCGTGGATCTTTGACAGTCGTTACGGGTAGTCAGAAGCCCGAAAGGCTGACAACCAGTCTTACCAAGTGGTATCGTATTACCCAGTAACTGGGTTGTGGGGGTCAGATAGGCAATCGCTAAATGTAAAATACTGGTATTCGGCTGCATCCGGTCAGACTGGAAGCCGACCCCAACATAGTTAGGTTACATAACATAGCTAGGCAGATGATTTTAGCCACGATAGACGAGTTTTGCAATACAAATGATTAATTTTCAAATATGGGCAGAAAACGATCGATCAGAGCAAGGGTCGACGGAAGCCCGAAAGTTTGACAACTAGTCTTACCAAAGGGTATCGGATTACCTCGTAACTAGGTTTTGGAACAACAACAACAATATAGTCATATATCAACTTAGTCGGGAAAAGGCTAGGCAGATGATGGGTAGAAAAAAGAGACTAGGTAGGGTAGCACATTAGTTTCCTTACACAAAATCTAGTTTTGACTGTTGAAAAACTTGTATCCTCTAGTACAGACGCCAGCACATCAAGCTACTCGAAACTGTAAAATTTTCCCAATCAACTTTGAACCTTATGTTTTAGCGATAAAGTTAAAAATCTATTAAAGAAATTTGACGAGCTTGATGTGCTGGCGCCTGTACGTGGCTTTATCTAAAAGCACCGCTTTCTCCGTCTAACCCTTTTTTAATTTTTTGAATACACAGAGGGATTGTTAAAATTCACTTCGGAAATCATCATTCTCCTGCCTGAATTTCCACTTCGGAAAGTACTAAAATATTTTTATGGAACAGATGTTTTCTGACCGTAGTACCAATAACTTTTATATTGGCTGGACTTAGCCATCAAAACAGCCTATCCGTGCCTGCCTTCGTACGTACATTTGTGGTTACAATATCTGCCTTAATTAAATTCAAATCGTAATACTAATTAAGGAATGGTACTTACAACAGCCCTGTCAGTTTATGTGCAAATAATCTTAAAGCTGCTGAAACACATGTTTCTATAATTTGAATGTAGACGGTGCGATCATAAAGCGCTTTATTGCTTAAAGTTTATTGTCTGTTGACTTGGATTTGAGGTTTTGGTATGTTCAGTATGGTTCAGAACAAGAGTTTGGAGTCATTACCTTGTTAGTCTTGGGTTCAATACCCGGGTCAGACGAAGTGTTGGGTTGGGAAAAACCTCTTTGCGAGTCTCAGTAGCAACTCCGAATCAGTATTTGAATGGCTCCCCTTTTACGAGTACCTGGCGACTTTAGTAACTGATGAAATGTGAACTAATTAAAACTCAGCAGTTTGTGATGAATTCATCAAACGTTGATTTGTTGGCCAAATTGTTTAATCACGTACGTTCTAGGACTTTTCGTTACAGCTATTATTTCATTAAGGCGCAATAAGAAGTGAAATTTTAAGTAATTGACAATAGCGCATCCTGGCAACAAACAAGGTTCAAAACAGCGTTGCGTTTGATGTTAGTTGAACCAAGTTCAAAAATAAAAGTAATATTGCAGTTTTATTTAAATAAATGCACGGCTTAGTGGAATAATTTTTAGGTATTTCTTTACTTGATTGAATTCCCTTTATTATCATTACATAAAATATGACAGTTTACGCTCAAAATTTTGAGAATTATGTGACGAAAAAAATTTTTTTTGGGCTTTGTTTTACGATTGTTTTATCATGATACCATTTTATTTTTATGAACTATTTTTGAATAAGTCTTTTCTTTGAACATTTGACAATACACTTAATTTTTTTCTGGCTTGTAATAACAATACGATTAATTGTGCGATAAAAACCTGAGAGCTTAGGTGTCCTACGTTTGAGCAGTGCCTTAAATCTATTATACCGAATACTGCTCCAAAGGATTAATAATATCGTAGTAACAATCATTATTATTGGTATCGAGTATCCGGATTTAGCTTATTAATAGTCAGATTACCTCTATTGTAGGGAAGGGTTCAAATAACTAGATGAATGGAAGCAATCTTTCACAGTTAATAACTAAAGTAAATTACCCTTTGAAGGAAATCATGAGTAACAGAATATTATGGTACGGACAGAATACACGTAATATAACTTGTTATAGATGCAACTACTTATTTTTGGAAGAAAAAACGAAGTTTATCTATTAAATTGAAAAAAAAAAACAAAACTTGCACTCCGGGAGTGCCGACAGAAGTGAAAACTTGAACAATTACGTTTATTTTTTAAACGTCATATTTATATGCCGTTTAAAAGCGAAATACTTTGCCATCACTCACTGACATATCGGAAATACATTAAAACCGAGTACATCCAGAGGACAGCCGAACACATCCGAAGTGGTGTCGGTTACGGTAACAGTGGCGCGAAATCAATGGTTTTTTCCCATGTCAAAAAACGCCCAACGCGCCTAAAGAAGCTCTCACTTCAAAAAAAAAACGTGTGTGGTAAGGGGACCCCAGTCGGGAACTATATAATAGAAAGAGAGAGAAAGTGACATGGAGGGGGCATAACGCTTTTTTCTTACGTGACGATTTCTGCCATAGCAGGGCCCCGAATTCACTATGACCACTTCACGATTCCTTACTCCAAAACCACGTAAATTCCTTAGTTAATCACGACATCTCTATGATACAAAGATCGAAACGAAATGCGAAATGAACGCGAAGGTGGCGTGGTTTGAACTGTCAAAATATATGTTGTTTGAACGGTTGACATTTCTGCTCTACTAGCAGACATAATATGTGTGATCACTGGATATTATATGTAAGCACATAGAAAAACAATACTGCCCATCCCATTAAGAGCATTTTCAATTGTCTTTCAAGTCCGAAAGTTAAGAAGAAGTGGCATACTTTTCACCGGTCGTAACACCCATTCCAGTTATGCTTGCCTGGTCACTATCATCATCATTTCAGCCGAAAGACGTTCACTGCTGGACATAAGCCTCCCCCGAGCAACGCCACTTCGACCGATTCTGTGCTTCCTGCATCCAGCGGATTCCTGCGGCCTTCACAAGGTCCGGTCCACCTTATGGGAGGCCTTCCAACGCTACGTCTTCCGGCACGCGGTCGCCACTCCAGAACCTTTCAGTCCCATCGGCCATCTGTTCTGCGAGCGATGTGCCCTGCCCACTGCCACTTAAGTTTGGCAATTCTTCGGGCTATGTCGGTTACCTTGGTTCTCCTTGCCTGCCTCGTTTCCGCTACAGTAAATAAGTACACTAAAGAACAATACCTATTATGTAGTTCTAAGTACCAAGTAGTAAGTACCACACTATAGCGATAACTTTAACTTTAAAGTTGAATATTGAAGTAGCTCCTTAGTTTCTCGAGGACAAAGCTCGTGGTGTAAATGAGTGAGTGAGTTTGTCGACAAGCATGCATCTTGGCACCGTATCTTTTTAAACAAAGTTTTATTTTTAGAACAAGTTTTGGTTTTTTATTTTAAAGAAATTTTAAGGCTATACGGGAAAAGTTTTGCAACGAAAAGGTTTCGTTTTTCGCTGAACGGATTGCCTAAACGCAGAGAGGTTGAGGTAAATACTTGGGTTCAGATATGTAGTTAGAACACTTTCTAAATCATGTCAAAATAATTATACTTAAAATACTTATGTTGAGAACTTAAAGTAATTAATGTTGAGAATGGCTTCCACAGATACCTACATACTTTAACATTTTCTTTGTCTAAAGTCTAAAATTTAACAGTATTATTGCTCATTATAAAATTAATTAATGCACGTGCTGCTACTAAATCTCCTAGCGATTATACTTTTTTTTCTCTTCTAAACTATTATGTCTACCTGTGGACAGCGTTGTGGGTTATATTATCACTAAAATTCTTTTTGTTAAATTAGTTGTAAGTTTTTATTATGTAACTGTTTGCTGTTCCTTTAAATAAAAATAAAAATAAAATTGTTTCCTGTTTTTTAATTGTATCTTACTGTTCCAACATTTAATTATTTATTTAATACTTCAAGCACATAAAAGCACAGAGGCGGACTAAACACCATAGACATTTTCTACCAGTCAACCTTTGGGTGATGCAGAGACAAACATGGTAGGTGCAATCATGAAAATTGAGGAATAAATATTTTAAACATAAAGAGACGCATAAACCTGTTAAAACTATTAATATAATATAATACCTAATTACATATAAATATAAGCATAAATAAATACATGAATATACTTACTAAAAAAATAAGACAAACAATGAGAATATATTACCGTTGTGATAATACTGTCAGCTTCTATTCAAGTTCAGCTTCTATTTAATACATGCCTGTTTTTCCGGGCGCATACAACCCAAATCTCTTCAAAGTGAGAGTGAACGGGCTTCTTCTGGATAAGCTCGCTCCATCGTCGACTTTGTATCTGTCACCTTTGACCTAGACTAGAGTCAAGAGCAAGTCCATTTCAAATAAAAAAAAAAGTTATACGAATCATTTACTCACACTATGTATTTTTCTTATTCATTGAATTTTAAGCATACACTTAAAATCAGTGACTCAGTTCAAAAGAATGACGTATGACCCTCAAAAACACCACTGTGCCAAATTAACAACAGAACAGCTCCATTCCCACAAAACGTACATGATTATAATATTATTCAAAGCACTTTATTATTCGGGAAGAAGTCGGTGTAATGAATCATCTCTCTGGGACATTACTCCGACTGGCTTCGGTTTCAAAGGACGCGGAAGTAAAACGGGTTGGCTTTAATAAAATATTTTCTTTACTGAAAATGAAATGGGCGTAGATAAAAATGTGTTGGCTTTTTTGTGGAGTGGAATTGTAAAGACTGTCTAGTCAGCATTGGTCGTTTTAGAGCTGACTAAGGTGTGCCAAGTGTAATTCGTTTTCGCTGAAGGTTTTCTGTAGGCACTCAAGCTATTTGTGTTTAGCTCTTGAGAGCCTTGAATGGCTCGAATGACTTGTGATCTTTAAGAGGCTGACAGAAGTCAGCCTCTAAACTTCCTCCTCCAAACCTTACACCACTGATGACTTCACAATCATAGTTTATATCCGTAATTTTCGGATGAAAACGTCCACTTTTTGCGTCCTTGTCCAAATCGATTGAAAAGGATTGTCGGAACAACATGTGGTCTGGACAAAAACTTGGCACGAAATTCGCGAGTGTGCTGTGCGGACGGAAGCTGACGTTTGATTTTGTGTATTTTTTTTTTTTTGTTTGAATTTATAACGCTTATAAAGTGGGCAGATTTTAGTTTTGTCAAAAAATTACAAAGAATTATAGTTAGCGCCACGAAAGTTGAGACTGGACTCCGCCTCCTGCGCACTTTCCGCCACCCCTATGACGTCCGGTCCCGTCCCGCGCTCAGACCTCATACCGCTAAAGAGACCTAAAATCGTGTACTGCGCAAGTCAAACCACGTGGTGTGTCAAGTCTCATCTTTCGTGGCACGCATGGCACTTCAAGACGATGCTGCCATAAATAAGCACGAGTAGTCTTTCCACAGTTATTTTACATCTGACAGCAACCCGATAGGAACCCACCAGTGACTTTCAGCAGGTCTTTAATTAATCCCATAAGCGATGAAAATAAGTAAAGAATACTGTGACTTGACAGTGATGCAGAATCAGTGTTAAAAGAACCGTGAAAGGACTGTAACATGCATTCGCGATTTATTTACCAAAAATGTAAACAAATAGGAGTTTATGGAAAAACAACTTTAAATCCTGCAAAATAAAGTTCAGTTTACGCTACAACTTCAAAATTTTTTAAAACTTTTTCAATAGTGCTAGTCACTGAAATCAACTTGATTGCCATTAAAATAAAGTTGATATTATTTGTTTAACTTGAAATAATATTAATTTGAAACATAAGTTTGAATAAACTTTAGATAGTATGCTGTAACTAGCTTGATGAACTGTCCGGTGCATCAAAATGTGTGTCACGATTTTGACTTTTAAAAAAATCAGGACATTTATTTCAAGAAAACAACGACGGAAAATAATAGATTGACCTTCATAATATGCTGAAAATATGACTCAGTAAATGAATCAATGATCTACGAGTATGTAAGTTTCGGTTCCCTACAAAATGGTTGAGCTGGATGGTGCTGATCCACGCGTCATGTTCGTGAACGGGCGCCTTCGGTCTGGCTTATTTTTAATCTTATATTTTGAATTGTTTCTCATTTGAGTGTTTTTTTAACATTGTTCTCACATATAGAAGCAACAAGAATAATGTACCCAGGATTTTGTAACATCTTGATTTAAAAGAGTGTCCATGGAGTTTCTTGCCCGTTCTTCTCCATAGAGATCTACGTTTTGGAATGGGCAACTAGCTTCAACTTTCTGACTAACTGATCGACTATTTAATTTTGACAATTCAAAAGTGCCTGTACATGGTTTAATTGAAATAAATGCTTTGAGTTTGAGTTATCTTTAAAAAGTCCTAACATAAAATCCGTGCACATACCGACCGTCGTTACTACCTTAACAAAAGAACTTTTTGTAGTTCTATCAATCAGTCGCACATGTTACTTACAACGCAAACTTCGTCACACGTTCACAGCTATCCTATTTGATGAAAAAACTAACATAAAAGAAACTTGCCTATAAAGGAACATTGTCAAAGTTGAGACACCACTGTTGGCGTTTTTATTAATAACGTTGATTGATTACTTTCTAATTAAATGGATGATAAATAAACGATTTCAGGGGGTTTTAACGATAACATTATGCGTAATGGGATACCCGTTTGTGTTTAAAGATAAACATAAGTAAATCATGTACTTTTATATCTAGAGTATTGAATACTTTGGAAAAAATTATAATATTATCAAGGGTCATCACGCGAAATATGATTTTGAAGTTAATCAATTTTTTTAACACTTCAATCCAATTATTTTGTTCATCTATAAGATTAAAATTAAAAGAAACATAATTTAAATAAGATGGCTTGCTGTTACCATGTGTCCTCCCAATCCCGTCGACTGTAACTCTTACCTACCACTGAGCGCTACGGCGTAGCACATGACGCTACGCCGTAGCAAATCCGCAATGATTCAAACGACCGCAAACATTTTGGTTACCAAAATCTAAACAATTCTCTCAAAATGCCACAAAAACAAGCATACAAAATTAAAACAAACTTGAAACCTCCTTTGTTAACACCATAATCGAATCAAAAAGTTTTCGTCCACTTAGTGACGCAAGCGCAAAAAGATCTTCACTACGTGTGATACGTTATATAAGATTGACGAAATCTCTTTGAAACTCTTGTTAGGACTTCAGAAGTTAGACAAAGAGTTGCTAAGATATTCGTATGGCGTATCCGAATTATATTTCGTACACATTTTTATGAAAAAAGTCAGACTTCGCGAGTTTTAGAAGGTTTAGCAAAATCTTTTCGGTAAAAGTTTTATCAGAAGTGTGAACTTGGCGATTATGTTTTTAGGGGTATATTGCCAAAAGTGTCAGATGATATCGATATATTTTAGGGCTAGCAATTACATACTTACCCCTTCCTAACAAACGTTGTATAGCGTCTGTATAGTTACACAACGGCAACGCTTTGTCTTCTTCTTTCGAAAGTCAAATTACTGACTGAGAAAAATCGGTGTGTAAATAGTTGCACCCTGATTTTTCTCAACATTTTTCACTCAGTCAGCATCTCGGACTCAATCTGTCAAAACTACCTCTAATTTCCTTACATTTGACAAGTTTTTGACATTGATTGTCGCTGAGATGAGATTGCGATTAGAACGTTTTTAATTATGGGAAATGGCCTTCTGATATAATACGTTTATTAGTAAGGGGGTTATATCATCTAGAACGTAGTACCGGGATGAAAAGTAACATAACTGTCCCAGCCCTGGTCATAGTCTTCCTATGTGCCTAATTTCATCGATCAGCCGTTCAAGTGTAGCGGTTACAACGCCACATGCGAACAACGCGTCATACTGACGTCACGAAATCCTGCATCTCGCAAGCAGAGTTTACCGCGCAACGAGCATAGATACAACGACGCCCCGACATGAATCATCGGGCAGTTGCCCGCCAGACATAACACCCGTCTGGTCGGAGGATCCTCCCTTTCCTATAGAATATGAGTGAACTTTACATCCTCATACCTCTATACAAGCATGAAAGATAACAGATAGACAGAGTTACTTTCACATTTATAACATTAGCATGGAGGTCATTAACACAACATCTTGCCTGTATTTACCATAAATATATTCAGAGTTGTCTTATACAGTAAACCACACCAGGAATCCACATATCCATACTTAATATATAAATGCAAAAGTGTGTATGTCTGTCTGTCTATTACCTACCTCTTCGCGCTTAAATTGCTGAACTGATTTAGATGAAATTTGGTATAGATAGATAGTTTGAGTCCCGGGAAAGGACATAAGATAGTTTTTATCCCGATATTCCCACGGGAAACTTATGCGGGTGAAACCGCGGGGCGCTGCTAGTCTGCAATGAATTATTCTACATACTTGTTATCGCCTTTTCTGATGATATACAAAAAATTTACGAAATCTACATTTATGTTCGCACTAGCTTCTTCCCGCGACTTCGTCCGCGTGAAATTTCACCCTCCCTCCCCCCGTTCACCCTCTTAGGGGGTGAATTTTGAAAAATACTTTCTTAGTGCACCCCTAGACCTCATAAGGAACGTACGTGCCCAATTTGGGATCTCTAGACCCAGCGGTTTGGGCTGTGCGTTGATATGTCAGTCAGTCAGTTCTCCTTTTATATATTGTATAGATAAGTCGTCAAAATGTAAGGAATCGGATGTCGTTAATTTTTTGTATATATTCAGAAAAGGCGATAACAAGGTATATGGTATAATTTATTGCATATAATATGTGGTTTCCATACTGTATAAAATACGTTCACATATCACCAATTATGGCTGAGTCCCACTCAATTGAAGGCGAGCCTATTTGACTGAATTCAAGGAAAACTCAACAAAACTCTTTATAAAATGGATATTGTATTTTGCACCAACTCTTTCTTCACCATCTTGGCGTATCTCGCCAACATTACGAAACACTGCCTAAATAAAAACCCATTTATCTACCTACAGACTCGTACATGCCCATAAGTAGACAGGATACGTTTCTTATACCCCTTTCCTAAGTACTGTAAATACTCCAGACATGTAATGTAGTTCCAAGCCGTCTACGTACAAACGCAAAACAGGGAGAAAAAATTTACTGACAGCGTCTTTATGTTGTAGTAGCACGGGCGATTTTTGTAGAGCAAGTGATGACAGATGTGAGGTTAACTGTACGTCGCAGTCGTAAAATACGTCCTTTGTACGCGTACGGAGAGACAAACTTTTTTTCATAATCACGCACATGAAATGCTCGCCGAGACGCAGTTTGTGAGGTTTATGCTTTCTGTAAATATGGGAGGCGGTGCTCAAGCCGGTGTTTATGCAGGGATATATTAAGGTAATAGTAGCTTTTCACGTTCTGCATCGTTCTCACATGCATAATTCTTAACATGAATGATCTAACCAAGACTTTGTAACCATATTATTTTTATTTAAAAGAGTGTCCATGGAGTTTCTTGCCCGTTCTTCTCCATAAGTACCTACGTCTTGGAATGGGCAACTAAAATCTAAATAATCCCACTCAAAAAAAGTAATTAAACCATGAAAGAAAACTTATCACAACCTGTCTTCCTACCATGTAAGACTTTTTTTCATAATAAAATCTAAGAGGCACGTTCACGCTCATTAATCCCCGGGGACAGGCTGTAAGATAGGTTAGGTTAGATACGGAATGAATGGAGTGGCAGGCGACTAATCGGTAAATTGACACGCGATTATATACGAGCACGTTTTAGCTATCTATATAATTGGATTCTCGATTGGGTTGTTGGTTTTGATGAATATACAAGTATCAGGAATATCGACGCACAAACCGTCACCATGTATTCAGCACATGACTTTAAGCGACATCGAAGTGATCTTATAAGGGTTCCGTTTTTCCTTTTGAGGTACGGAACCCTAAAAAGAAAAAAGAAATGATTAAAAACAAAGATAAAAAAACAACTCTCCAACAACAACTCAACAACAACTTCTGGTATAATATTCTAACTTTATGTTTAAAATGATGTCATTGCAAGGGTTAATAACAAGGTTTTTGCGTCATCATGAAAGATTGGGTTAACAAAATGTCAGTAAAAAAGAAAATAAGATTGTAGAAGTTACTTTTTATGCGAAATTTTATGGCACCTTTAAAATAAGAGCCATGACATCACTGTATGGACTCTTTAATATTCTATGTAAAAATGTACTCTTACTTCCTTGACATAATTAGGTACATATATCGCTTTACAAATATCATCATCTGCCTAGCCTTTTCCTAAGTTGGGATCGACGTCCAGTCTAACCGGATGGAGCTGAATACCAGTATTTTACATGGAGCGACTGCGTATCTCAACGGTTGAGATAAGCCAGTAACTGGGTAATGCGATACCCCTTGATATCGCTTTACAAATATATGACATATAATAGAAAGCAGTTGGTTTCAAACAATAATCCGCTATTATTTAATCAAAAAGGCTATCTGATGACCTGAAATCATAATCTGAAATCGCTAAAATACGTAAGCAAGCGTGGTTATCTAAGTTCGCTTCATCTCTGTAAGAAAAAACCTTTGCCCTGTATCAGACCGAAAAATAATGGTGGTAGGACTAACGCCTGCCCAGTTTGCGACCATCCTCCCACCGGAGTCCAGCGTCAAGCAGCCTGCTGTGTTTCGTCGATGCGTGGGAGTTCCAGTGCTTTAGGCATCTTCTGGGCACGCTCGTTCCATCATAGACCTCATCCATAGCTTTCCATCAGGCGTGATCAAAGTCAAGAGCGGGCCCATTCAGCAATAAAAAAAATATTATTCGTTATTACAAACTTATAATTTGTACCCAACTTCCCGTCACATTTTCCTGCACCGTTTGAGTTGCCAAGAAGGAAAATTATAATCGCTTTCATAAGCCCAATAAATCTTGATAAAAATATGCATTGGAGTCTCGTAAGAAAACATTTATTCATGGCTGTTTAACTTTTGTCTGTTGTTTGCTGGGGATCCGTTTACGAAGTCAGCATCAATCCTTGTCAGACTCGAGGAGTTTGCATGAAATGTGCAGAGTTGTGTTTACAGGGATCGCTTTGAGATTGATTTGTGTTGTGTTTAGGTTAAAGTATAGATAGGTTAGAGTAGTGGTGGCCAAGTGATAACGGCTGCAACTTACGAGTTGTAGGTCGTAGGTTCGAACCAAGACAGGCGCTTTACTTTGTGTAAATTATTTCATTACCACTGCTCTCAAAACGGTGAAGGAAAACTTCGTGAGGAAACCGACATGTCCTAGAACCAAAAATTCGAAGACATGTGTCATCTGCCGACCCGCACTGGGCTCGTATGGTGGATTGTACACTTAGTTCGCAATAAACGTTTTGACTTTGACTTTGATTACGGCCCACTCCCTCTCACTAAGAGGAGGCCTGTGTCCCAGCAGTGGGAACGTTATAGGCTGATTATGTATGTACGAGTATGATAGATAGGATAACTGTTACTAATCAGATTATGTTAGTGCTAAGTGGTATTTGTAATAGTATTAGTAACGCATGGCCTACTAAACCAAACTCCGCAGACGTGAATTTGATTTGACCTTGTACATATGTGTAGTGATTTAAGAGCTGTTCTAAGATAATTGGTGGCATATTTCCGACGCCATATCAATCTTAAACCCCATTTACACGACGCAAGTTGCTTGTCTGTGGCCTACAAAAAAATTAAAGCATCAGCATTTAGGCGGTAAAACTTCTATTGCTGCTTTAAGCATTAGTAACCACACATGCCACAGGCAAATAATCGTAAGATAAATGAAAGGTGACTAACAAAAAGTATTTACAAAGACGACGTGAGTGGATACGCCGGGACCTCACGCCCAAGGAGGACATATAGTGTCCTCATTGGTGATGTTTTTCAGAAAGGTCAGACGCATACTACTCGCAACCGACGGCGTGCGTGCATGACCAGGATGAACGTTAACGAGTGAATGAATGAATGAATGCTTTATTTGCCAGAATATAGGTACTTAAGCCTTCTCTTGCAAGAGACGGACCACCATGTAAATTTAAAGTCCGACGATATGTAATTTTTCTTATAGGGATAGGCAGGAAGGGCTTGGATGTTCGAATGGTGTGAATAAGTCTTGTTTGATAATGCAGCCATGCCAATACTTTTATTCAAAGATGGCGTAACTCATGTAAATGCTATCTATGAAGCCTTACCTCTTTTCGGGACAGGCTGGTTATAATTGAGGGCGTGTTCCATTCGAACATTCAAGCGTGTGTCAAATATTTTTATTGAGTGTTTTTGTTTAGTAGAATCAGAACATGGCAATGTAAAGTCCTCCTAAACATATACACTGGTTAAAGCTTAACGCTTTTTAATTATATTGCAAAGCTCTCATCTTAGGTAGAACCATTCCAACGGCCCCCTTCTACCTTCGGACATCCCGACGCACTGCATGTTACCATCCCTACCTGGTTACTAGTCCACCAATTCGCACTAAGCGTTTGCAAATGTCCTTTATAATGCGCACAGCAAAAGAGTGGAACTCTCTACCTGCGTCTGTTTTTCCGAGAGCATACAACCCAAATCTTTTCAAAGTGAGAGTGAACAGGCTTCTTCTGGATAAGCTCGCTCCATCGTCGACTTTGTCTCTGTCACCTTTGACCTAGACTAGAGTCAAGAGCAACTCCATTTCAAAGAAAAAAAAAGAACCCCCCACAGTACAGTCACGAGCATCAATATGCCAACACTTGGCAACTTTCAATTGCGATTTTTTCGTGAAATAACGAATGCAACGTTGAAATACGACACTTTACATAAGCCTATGGGTTCTAAAATAATATGTTCGCAATGACATAAAATTTCATTCAAAAATAAAAGAGAAAATCGTCTTTCAATAAAGCTAATTGTATACCTACTTATGCTCGTGACTGTACATCGTTTATGGTAAAGAAACGAGGCAAAAGGAGTATGTAAGGATCGTAACAGGTTGCGTTCTGTAGTTTCTGCCTACCCCCCCATGGGCTAACGGGAAGAAGGTGTGAGTTCATGTATGTATGTATGTTTGTATAAATCAGGCTTTAGAGATAAAATTGAATTGTGGCCTGACATCCGACACACAGACTCGAAAATGGGTTGGAAAATCCTGGCTCCGCTAAGCTATCGCCCCGGAACCATGCTGCCACGGCGCTTCGCAGGAAGTAGCTTGCTTTGCTTGCTTTAAATTCTTTCAATATATATATATATAGGGTGACTGGTAATTAGTGACCGATACCTAAACACGTGATTGTACTCATGATAACAAACAACTTTTACTATGGGACCAACCCTGAAATCGCGAAAAAAAAATCTGCTGTTCAGTACATTTTGACCAGTTAGGCGAACATAAACGACTAAACAGCAGATTTTTTTTCGCAATTTCAGTTTTGGTCCCATAGTAAAAGTTGTTTGTTATCATGAGTACAATCACGTGTTTAGTATCGGTCACTAATTACCAGTCACCCTATATATTATATAAAAATTCATCAAGCGGAAGAAGGGAGTATATCTATAAGGAAACTCGAAGCATACTCTTAAGTAGTCACAGTTATTAAATTAATAATACATTTTCTTTCTGAAGTTATTACAGTGGTACATGTTCTTTTGGGAATAGAGAGATGTTTAGAGCAGTGGTGGCCCAGTTGTAGTTCGTGAGTTCGAACCCCGGCAGGCGCTTTACTTTGTGTAAATAATAATAATAATTTCATCACCACTGCTCTCAAAACTGCGAAAGAAAACATTGTGAGGAAACCGGCATGTTCTAGAACCAAAATTTCGAATTCCCGAGTCGCGCAAAGTATTAATGGGTTCCAGCTAGATGTTCTCAGTAGCAGCGGGGTAATTGCGTAGCACACTATCAGTAGCAATGAGTTTCATTTTGACAGTTCAACAACATTCATTGCATCATTTACGTTGTTGAGCAGACAAAGTTTTTGAACATATGAAGCAATGGGTTAGCAATATGCTTTAAAATGATTTAGATTGAGATTGATAGTGTGTTACGCAATTCGGGTGCTGTCCGGAGTCTGCATTTGTGCTCGGTTGTCAGCAGTATGCTCACCCCTACTACATGGGACGAAATATCGGTGAAGTGTAGGTACAGTCAACAAAAGAAATAAGTAACCAGGGTCGTCGGATTTAGTTGAAGTTTAGTAAGAAACCGATGGATATTTTCGGATGGAATTTAATTAGATAAATGAACTGTTTGTTTTTTATTAATTAAATTAAATTTCATTCGATAACATCAATCGGTTTCTAGATTACTAATCTTGAACTATACCGACGCGCGACGACCCTGGTTACTTATCTCCTTTGGTGACCGTACAGACGCCAGCACATCAAGCTACCTGAAACTGTCAAATTTTGCCAATCAACTTTGAACCTTATGCTTTAGCAATAAAGTTGAAAATCTATTAAAGAAATTTGACAGATTGTAGTAGCTTGATGTGCTGGCGTTTGTACTGTGTCTACCCGACCCTTCAGGCAATACAGGCGAGATGTTTTTTTATGTGTATTCTTCTTCTTTCTTCTTAACGCCAAAGTGACAATCCGGCCCTCAATAATATCCAATTTGCATGCATATTTCCCTCTGTAGAGCAATTCTCTACAACACAGCGTCAACACACAAAACGAAAGTAGCAACATCACAAAAATCCTAAAACATTTACATAAAATTGTCATAACACTTTAAATAAAATTCAACCATAACCACCCATTCAACTTTCTACTTTGACGTAACCGTTACAAGGTTGAAAATAAGTTGTCAAATTGTATCTTTATCAGGACCACAGGGCAATAATCTGGCGCTTCTCATATCTGTTTGGGTGAACGGTAGTCATTAAGGTTTCCCTTTTTAATATATTCATTTTAGGGCTCCCTTAAATCGTACGTATGTTCGTAAAAGATAAAATTAAAGCTATTTAACTAATTTGAATGATAGCTTATAGCTTCAATAATGTATTTTTGGCCTGACATATTTAACCACTTCCCGCGCAATCAAAGAATAAACTAAAATCATTACTTGTGAACAAAGTATATTACAGTATTTTGGAATACAAAACAGATAAAAATCTAATCACAGAATGTTGACATGCTAATAAAATACATGTATTTTTGTTCTTGACATTTGTATATTGAAATTAGTAATTATATTGACATCTGTATTGTATATTGACAATATTATTATTATTTGTTTTCAGTCTATGCGTTGATTGGCATTTTTTTCTCTTTTATTGACATTCATTTCTATTCCTATTTATTATTAATGAATTTGTATTATTAAATGTGTCATTCTTTATAATTTTTTTTTATTGTCCAGGCTTATTTTTATTCAATTCATTTATTCGCATTTTACTTTATTATTGAGACTTGGCTGGCTTGAATACTTAATTACAAACATTTGTACGCCCTCTGGACCTACACATCCTGTATCTGTGTATTTTTATGACACCTATAAAAAAACCTCAATTTTTTTTATAGATAAGTATAGATAATTGATGTAGGATTAATTTTAAGACTGTATACCTAAGCGTTACTTAACTGTAGTAAAAGCATGTTCTTGAACGAATGATTGGATTAGTGATTGAACGAGTGAAAGGAAGTGAGAAAGGAAAGATGGCGTTTCGGTAGATTTAAAAAAGATTTGTTGAGATTGTAAGGTGCAATGTTTTAAAATAAACTGTTGTTTTTAACTTTTTTAAAGTTTTCCATTGTAAATGTGAAAGTAAGTTTGTTTGTTACCTTTTTACGGCTAAACCACTGAACCGATCATCCTGAAATTTTGCATAACGTTGTCAGGTGTACAGAAACGGATATAGGGTACCTTTCATCCCGAAAAAACGTGCTGTTCCCGAAGAAAACAACAATAACGTTATTTTGATTATAGATGGCGCCACGTATCTATTGAAATTTGTCACATTATTTAATTCTGAGGCGGTACGAAGTTCGCCGGGTCAGCTAGTATATTATATTTGTGTTGTAAACGCCATGCCATCACTAAAGCTAAACTATGCCGCTAACACAATATTTCAGGCTGTTGCTCTAAACCAGATTAATGACCGGGTATAACATAATATACATGAAGCAGTTGATGACGCTGAAACAGGTAGATAAACGAGTCATCCTACTGTTAATAATATTGTTGGTTACATAAACCTTCGATTAACCGCACCAGGTAGAAACAGATGATACTTTTATTTATTTTCACACCACCTTCTCATAATCGGCCTATAATGTTCCCACTGCTGGGACACAGGCCTCCTCTCTGTGAGAGGGAGTGGGCCGTAATCCACCACGCGGGCCCAGTGCGGGTTGGTAGATGTCACATGTCTTCGAATTTTTGGTTCTAGGACATGCCGGTTTCCTCACGATGTTTTCCTTCACCGTTTTGAGAGCAGTGGTAATGAAATAATTTACACAAAGTAAAGCGCCTGTCTGGGTTCGAATCTACGACCTACAACTCGTAAGTCGCGGCTGATACCACTGGGCCACCACTGCTCTCACCACCTGCTCGCTAATGTCAAATTATATTATGTCATGCAAACCCAACCTAAAGCAAGTCATTAGACTCTAGACGGGCATTAATACCGTATGATTTGAATTTGGAACCTCAATAAAAAAGTATGAAAACTTTGCCACAAAAAAAAACTTTTTTATATTAAAGTACAGCTCAACCAGAGTTCTCACTGCATAGGTTTTAGTTGCCGTCGACGAAAAAAATGACGAAACAAAAAAAAATTATCTCAATTTATTTGTGGTCGGCGCAACATGTATTTTTCTTCCATATTTCTCTATTAGTCTTCATCTCGATAGTCACCCTCTTTCTAACCATAATATGTTATGTGTTATTCACACAGTCCATCCATCGTTTCTTTGGTCTGCCCCTACTCTTGTAGCCATCGAAATTCATACCTAAAACTCAAGGTAAGTAAGTAAGTCTTTGTGTGAGTTTATTTTCACTGGTTTTTTAAATAATGTCGTAATTATAGATCAAGTAGTGCAAATATCAAAGCAGCTAAGACACATGCAAAAACAAAGTCAGATAAAATAACATCACGCTTGTTAACCCCGAAAGGTACGGCAGAGGTATACCTAAAGTACACCCAAATTTTGCCAGCTATGTTTGAGTCCCGTGTAATAGGGGGCGAGCCTATTGCCAAGTCAAGCAAAGTCAGAAAGCTAGTATTTGTTAACAAACCTTACCAATATTTTCCCCTTGCTTGTTGCAAAAATAAACAATACAGGCTTTAAAATTAAAACAATACTTAACTGTAAATCTCACTTGAATAAATACTCGACCAAAATCAGCTGATATCGTATTAAGTATCAGTTGGCCGCAAATGATCGAATTCGCTGTCGTTGACTGAACACCACTGATTGATAAACGCAAAACGCTTTATGTAGAACCAGACAGCGGGGTATCTTAGACTCTATTTTGTATGACACAAGGTGGTGAATAGGTTGTGCTAGTGGACCAAAGTTTGTGGGAGACTGCCGGTAATCAGGTTACTAACAATATTCAATTAGGGACGCAACAGTCTGGTGAAAATGCTGAAGTAGATGGATACCGGTAAATGAAGGGTAAATAAAATTGTTTATATTTTGTATTTTTATTTTCCATTGGGCATCAAAATATTCGTCCGCATCGCTGTCTATGGCAAAAGTGCCCAAAAGGCTGGCAGCATTACCACATGGCAATGCTGATTATTTGGCCTAAAAACTGAATATGAATTGAATGACACTCATACATGAATTGTCACATACGTACTTACCCGTATTTTAACCAACAACCTCGCGCAAAACACCTTACCTATTCTTAGGAAAAAATCATATGAATTCCATTACCACAGCAACAAAATTTCGTAACACATTTCCATATTTCACATAAAGTAGGTAATATAATTTAGTAGGTACAACGTATGGCTCCAAAAAATTCTGCGGTATTAAAATGTCGTTAACAACACAAAATCGTGCGCATATATCATATTTATTGACACAGTGACACTGCATGCGTTTATATTTTTACGGCTGGAGATATCGCTCGTATTTTGTTTTTATCGATGGTTTTTTTGAAGTTTGCTGTTGCATTGACTGAATAAAATGCAAGGTAATGCAAATTGTGCGTAATGTTGCTGCGTCTCGTCGCTGCAACAAAACGCAAAAGTTGTCGATACGTCTTGTCGCTGCGACTAGAAGCAGAGCTGTCTTTACGCTTGCAACTAGCCTTTACGACACACATCGTGCAGGAAGCGATCATTCGCTTCGAGTATTCGACGCGCTTCGACGTCCGATATGTAAACATCAAGTTCGAACGTATCAATATTGAAATACAAACATATGTAACTTCCTCAGCGCTCATTGCAAGACTGATGCTGATCTGTCGCATGCGACTGTCGTCGATTGTGTACAACAACACGTGCGACAAGTAGCGGAAGCGTTCGACTTCATTAGCCTGTAGTTGCGACTCTGCGACTCGACGTCAAGTGTACGGAGCTGTGAATAAAGAATATGGAAATTGTCAGCCGCAGTATGTCGTTGCGTCTAGTCGCCGAACTGTTGCAGTCGCATGTCGAGAAAGTTAGTAAGAATTATGGTCAGGATGGTAAACCTACAAACGAGTAGAAGATATTCTAGTGAAAGATTTTGTCCTAGCGTGTATACCTACATACCTTCTTTCGTACCTACCTACTTTTGCAAGTAAAAACACTATTTAGGTAAGTACCCATCATAACGTAATATTTTATGAATACCAAAATATTAAAATAATAGCCTTTCTTAATCTTCTAAAAACGGATCCATTTCACGGCTACACTTCACTTCATCTCATTAATGGACCTTCAAAAAAATATTCAAATCCAGTAAGTCTCATAATCCCAAGATGACACGGACTCGATTACTTAATACTAAGTATATACTTGGGATGGGCACTAAGAAAAATGTACCGTATGTGATGCTGAAATAAAGTTTGAATTCCTTTATCGGGAGCAAATTGAAAGTCGTCTTTTTTTTTTTTTTTTTTTGGATGGGAAATCATCTAATGACTCCTCCCGCTCTGGGTGGAGCGGAAGGGAGTGTCAGACTCTTACTGACTAAAACCCACCCGTGTTCCTTCCTTAGCCCTTTATGTTCCGGGGCAGCGGTAATGCTTCCTTAATGCTGACATCTCTTTGAGGCGCGCGTGGAACACATACGCGCCGTCCGGCACGGGCCTGGTCCTGATCGGACGGAGAGCTACCCATTACTCTCCGTCCGCAGGCCCGCGCCTACGGTGGCCGGGAGTCGTCACGCGGCTCCCGACGCCCGTAGCGTCTCCCGCGGCGGCTGAGGCGTGAGGCTCTCTCCCTGAGCCGTCCCGCCACCTCCTTCGCTAGCATGACTGCTTCGCAGAAGGAGGTGACCGCCTCCCACTCCCTCTCGCCCCGGACCATGGCTTGAACCAGGGCCGGACGCGAGAGGTCGAAATTGAAAGTCGTCTGTCTGCGTCGGTTGTATGGCGTGTCCAATTCCTGTTGATCCCTCAGAGTGCTCATACAAATGTATTTATGTTTAAGTAGTAGTAGTTGAGGAAAACGTCGTGAGGAAATCGGCATGTCCTGGAACCAAAAATTTAAATACGTGTGACAACTACCAACCCGCACTAGGCCCGCGTGGCGGATTACAGTCCACTCTCTCTCACAGAGACGAGGCCAGTGTTCCTGCAGTGAGAATATTATAAGCTGCCGTTTTGAGATGTGAGTGGTGGTGAAATTGAAACACTCCCTTCCGCTCCACCCAGAGCGGAAGGAGTCATTAGATGATTTCCCATCAAAAAAAAAAAAAAAAAAAATTGGTGGTGAAATAACAGTGATGGTGGCTATAGATTTTGTACCCTTGCGAGTGTCAAAAGATGCGGCATAACCGGAACATAAACAACCGTATCTTTTGATTGCGTTGACTTAGAAGTTTGATTTTTTCACTGCTTCAAGGGGTTGCAGCCTTGAGTATTTCGAGGTACGGACCCCTAAAACTGTCATCAATAAATGGTATCAAAACACTCTTACATAAACAGAGTGTTTTGATAGCATTTTAATTTATTGTTATCACATCTTTCAAGTTTTTCCTGAGTTTCAATATAGCTGACCACGTTGATACATAAGAGCCATCAAAACGAATATTTCTAGGGAACCGCAATAAATCTTCAAAATCAAACAGATATAAGTGTTATATCAAACCCTTACCCACAACCCAGAAGGGCTTCAAACCCAAATTATCCCAAGTCGTAAATCCTACAATATAGTTTTATGACTTGCTCAAGAATCTGTCGTAGCCTGCCCCTGACAGATGTCACTCGGTCCGTTCCAGACAGGATATATTATATACGGCTCATAGATTCTGTTCTGATTACTTGTAGTCTCAGACCAAATAAATGGTCTGAGCTTGTTGTAGAAATGTTATTGTTCTATTGAGCCCTGTTGTAGAAAAAACGTTCTTTCAAGCTTTCAATTATTTATATTTTAATGAAGATTTATTATAGAAGGACACTTAAAAAAGTATCTTGTGTATGTGTCGTGACTGACTTAACAGACAAACTAAGGTCCGGCCGCGCCAAATATGCCAAAGATGTAAACAACAATGGCCGCTCGAAATTCAATAAAATCGATATACAAGAGTTTTTATTTTAAGTAATATTAGTTTTCGTCTAAATCTCCGAGCTAACTAGACGAAAACAAACATTTTTGGCAAATTTGGCGCGGTCGGACTTTAAGTTCGCTCTCTGAAAATGCCCGCGGAAAATGCGGAGAGAAATTATTTACAAATAAAAATATACCTACCTAAAACGATTGCATAATCAACTGTGGGGTAATTGCGTAACACACTAAGAGTAGCAATGGCTTTCATTTTGACAGTTCAACAACATTCATGGCGTTATTTACGTTGTTGAGCAGACAAACTTTTGGAATATATGGAGCGATGTATTAGTAATATCCTTCAAAATGATTCAGATTCTGACTAAAAGTGTGCTAGGCAATAGGGTAATTTAAGCTACCCGAAACTGTAAAATTTTCCCAATCAACTTTGAATCTTATGCTTTAGCGATAAAGTTGAAAATCTATTAAAGAAATTTGACAGATTGTGGGAGCTTGATGTGCTGGCGTCTGTACCTAAGTAGACATTATCTAAAAACCTATAAAGAATCTGGGTCCCCACATTTAATAAGGCGAACAACATCCATTATCGTCTCGTTATATTAGAAACAAAAAAATAAACATTCTTGATAAACTTTACACCAATAATTTCAAAAAAATAACCTTATTACTTTAAAGTAGGTACCATAATCGAGTGAAGACACAATCTTAATAACTCTGAAGACTGGCGACGATTTCATGGCTAGTTGAGAGCCTTTCCGTTACATTAATTCCGCCAACGACTGAAATTTGGATAAAGCGGTCCGCTGAAAACCAGTTTTCAGTGCGGATGAATATTGCAGCCATTTTCGACTTGTCCAGTAATTTAATTTGTAGTTGTCGTTTTAAAAATGTCGCTCCGCATATTTAAAGTCTTTTGGTTTAATAATGTTGGCACTTTTTACAGTTTTTTGGTAGAATTTAATAAGAAAAATTATGGAATGCCTAAGTACGTAATTAGTATTTGTTATCGGTGTTTTTAGGCACAACTTATAACACGTAGGTCATCATCGTCTGCCTAGTATTTTCCCAACTATGTTGGGATCGGCTTCTAGTCTAACCAGATGCAGCTAGTATTATATACGGTGCGACTGCCTATCTGGCTTCCACAACCCAGTTACTTGGTAATACGAAACCTCTTTGTTAGACTAGTTGTCAGACTGTCGGGCTTCTGACTACCCGTAACGACTGTCAAAAATCCACGAATGACAGCGGGGACCAACGGCTTAACGTGCTTTCCGAAGCACGGAGGGGTCCTGGTATGTAAAGATGGTCACCCATCCACGGGCCAACCGCGACAAGATCGACCCGTGCGGCTGTTATTATTTAGCCACAAGCCCCATAACACGTAGGTATCTAGAGGAAAAAAAATAACCAGCGTTCAAACTCTACTAGACTAACTAAACCACCTAGCGTAGAAATGTTTCGTCGGTTATCAAAAAAACCTGTTCCATAGAAAAGTGCAATACCTACGCGGTCAAAATGTATGGAACAACAATTTTTTTTATAACAGCCTGTAGCAACCCACACACAATTTCGTCCAATGCGAGCGTCCCGCGGTCGCGTTCCGTCACGGTATCGAGAATAAGCTCGTCCCCTCGCCTGGCCGTTGCGATGAAGGCGCGTGGAAAATTTCAATGATGAATTGACTATAGAGTGGTTATGTTCTGAATTTTCGAAGGGAAGCCGATGGGAATCGAGTTGTATGGTACCTTCGCCACTGACACACTTAAAGTACAGGAAATTCAGCGAATAAAACCTTTGGAAATTCAGCGAATAAAACCTTTGGAAAATCACCGAATAAAACCTTTGGAAAATATTTATTAGGGTACAGTATTTTTATTATTTCACGAAGCCACGCGCGCTTTACTTGTATTTACCAAGTGTACACACGCTGTGAATGTGTGCATGAAGACAAGTCGGATTAAGCAGAAGACGATTGAACTGCGAGAGCCCTTTTATAACATAACTAGCTTCTGCCCGCGACTTCGTCCGCGTGAAATTTCACCCTCCCCCCCATTCACCCTCTTAGGGGTGGAATTTCGAAAAACCCTTTCTTAGTGCACCCCTAGACCTCATAAGGAACCTACATGCCAAGTTTGGAATCTCTAGACCCAGCGGTTTGGGCTGTGCGTTGATATGTCAGTCAGTCAGTTCTCCTTTTATATATATAGACTAGCTTCTTCCCGCGACTTCGTCCGCGTGAAATTTCACACCCCCCATTCACCCCCTTAGGGGATAAAGAACAACAGTCGTTGGGCAGTAGCCCACCAGACACGGCACCCGTCCGGTCGGAAAATCCTCCCTTTTCCATGGAGAATGAGGGAACTATACACCATGTTCCTCTATAAGCTAAACGTTCGTGTGTAATAAACGTATTTTCTTTCTTTCTTTTTTCTTTATAAGACTTTTAGGAGACCACAAGACAAAACGAGACTCACATACCTGTCATTTACACCACATAATTCCAACAAATACTAGTTCACAACAACAAAATATTACATAAAAACATCTGTAGTACCACAAAAATATCAAATAACCCTGAACCCATAATACCCCTAACAACATTTCAACAAGTTAAGTCTTACAGCCCTAATATTTTGTACTTACCTTTTATGTTCGCAAACACAACACGATTTGTGGTTTCAACTCGAGAATTTGATTTTGATGTGGCTAGGGTTGTCAAGCGTGAAATTTAGTTGTGAGAACTGTTTAATGATTGAAGTATTTAGTTGTTAATTAAATAGCTTGATATATTTACTTGAATTTGATTGCAGTAGTTTTGACTGGAACTACACTTAAATTAGCAACTAGTCAGCTGGTCAGCTAGTAAGCTGACCTGGCGAATTTCGTACCGTCTCAGAATCAATAAATGTTGCGTTAACTTATTAGCTGAATTAAATTCAGTTGAAAATGAATTATCTTATTTTTTGTGATTTTTTTCTCATGTTTTAATAATTATTCTGCTATTCGGGGCGGAGGAAAAAAAAAAAAAAATCAAAGATCATAACAATTGGTCCAGCCGTTCTTGAGTTACAAATGTAACTATCCGACTTTGTTTTTTTTTTTTTATGCCTAAAACATTTTATTTTTGTGCAAGTATTCTACATAGGTAATTAGCTGTTAAATCTCTGCCTCTCTTTTTGTTAGACTGATATGAGGGTGCAATCTGAAAAGTGGTAATAACGTAAATAAGTGTCGAATATATCACTGTTTTGGTGAATTAATCAATCTCACTAAATGAAATGATTAAATATCGCTTTCTGTTCTATTAAAATATTGTTTGTAATTATTGTATGTATACATAACTAAATATTTACACTAGATACTAAATTAAATGACTAACTAACTTACTATACAAATACATACAAAAACAAAGGACACTAGGCGTCGAAGTACGCGTCCGCATCGCTGTCATCCGGAAACGTTAAAATATTTGATAATGAATTGCAAATATTTGACAGCTATTGGCGACGTTGCCAACTTTCAGAACGCCTTAGGGGTAAAGTGAACTTGTCTTTATCATTCATCTTCACTTAGCTAACATTTTAAAAGCAGACTATCTCGGGAAACTAATCAAAGTCATGTTTGCATACAACAAATAAAAAATCCTCCACCGTCTGCACCGAGCCATCGATCTTTCCTACCGTACATTATCTTCCCCAACATATTGTTACCATCTTTCAACTTTTCTCATTTACCTGTCGCACAACCCTACTGGCATGAGGCGTGTCAGCCCTGACCTTGAGCTGTCAACACGCGACGTATCCAGGGTTGTCTCCAAACAATGTCGTTGTATTTATTCCCCGTTACAACATTGTGGCATGCGGTTATATTAACAATTAGGTAGTACTTAAAGCAGTGAAGTACTTACTTTTGTGGGCCTTGAAGTTGTTAGTATGATTTTAGTGTAGTTACTGAGTAAACTTATTGCCAATTCTGTATGGCACCTCGTCTTGAAGAAGTCTCTTGATCATCTTTTTTAACCATTCCAATCCATAACTTTTTTCTACATAAGGACTAGATAATGGAACTTGCAAAGGCTTATGTAAAAATAAAACATCAAGACTAAACGTTACTTAGTCCATATACAAGGTAGCAGGGACATCGATGCAAACTGTAACTATCAATTCAGCACGTAATTCTAGATCCAAATTATCAAAAAAAAAACGAGTGTGCTTATGACCACACGACTGAAGTGAAACTTCTTCTTAGATATACGGAACGTATTTGGCTATGAGAGGAAGAGAGAAAGAAAATGTGCGCGCGCACTACTGTCTCTTGCTTATATCCCCCACTCAACTCCCGTTCGCCTCGCCCGATCACACTTTTCGTCACGCGTTCGCCAGCTTATACCCCAAGTCAAGCGTGCGTTTCACTTCAAAAAAATCTACTGTTTCATAGAAAAGTGCAAAACAAAAATTGGTATGCCATTTTTTTTTTATTTTAATAACCTACGATTTGCTCAGAATCATGGACATGGATCCATGGTTACAGGTCGAAGTCCTTGCCAGCCTGTAAACATATCCTTTTCGTAAGCAGGTAATTGTTAGGTATACACATCACACACACACACACACACACATCTCGGAAAGCACGTTAAACCGTTGGTCCCGGCTGTCATTCGTGGATCTTTGACAGCCGTTACGGGTAGTCAGAAGCCCGAAAGTCTGACAACCAGTCTTATTAAGGGGTATCGTATTACCCAGTAACTCGGTTGCGGAGGTCAGATAGGCAGTCGCTCCATGTAAAATACTGGTATTCAGCTGCATCCGGGTAGACTGGAAGCCGATCCCAACATAGTTGGGAAAAGGTTAGGCAGATGACGATGATGAAATATTCTACGAAATCTCAAACCGAATTTGTTGTCTATATGACAACAAATTCAATAATCTCCTCGTCTATACGTTCTAAATCGTCAAAACTTGTACTCGTAACAAAACAAAGCTCCCTAACGAGCCTAAAACCACCCCACTAATCCCACACCGCATCACTAGTAAACAACTAGTAACTACTAATAACCGTCTAATATCCCCAGGTGTTTGCCAGTTGCCGACAAGCAATGTCCTTATTGAGTCGGAAGCCGTCACGACCTCCAATCAACCTGTTGATTGGCCCTTAAGTGGCAGTCGCTCTATCTACTGAACAGCACCATAGAATACGAAAATCGTATAGAAGTGAAACTCATGTATCTATAGTACCAAGATGTTGATAAGGCACACGGAATTAAAAAAAAAACGGCTTTTTGGAACGCATGACAATAGAGCGTATGGCAGTTTGTGATTAAAACTCCATGGATGTCAAGGATGTCGATGCGCCTGGATTACATTGACAGGGGGGAGGCATTGCTTGTAACATAGATATAGAATTCCGTAGATTGGGCATGAGAGTGAATGAGAGCTCCCGCTTTAACGGAACTTTGCTGTGTTAGAAAGAGAGAGAAAGTGACGCTGTTAACAGGGCCAAACACGTATTTGCTACCGGCCCATACCGGCCCCGGTGACTGTTTACGTGAGCGTTTCGGCAATTATTTAAGCGAACTAGAGTGATAACCTGTGATTAAATAACCATAATACGATGGTTTCTTGTGCAGTACCAGGATGTGAATCTTCCAAAAAGAAAAACCCCCAGGATTACTCGTTTCACCAGTAAGTTTACAATGAGTTTTAATCGTTATTTCTGCATTAACAATGCACTAATAAGCCGGCTATAAGCAAAATATGATGAGAACATTATTATACTTACGATTTAGATGAATTAGCATGCCTAAAACCACCGTATTTAAGAAATAACAAATAGAGAAATACGAAGGAGTTATAACCTCATTTTTTAGTGATGCGATAGCCTAATTTTTGTTGATATCGACAGCTAAGATAGGTAGCTTCATACAAATGCATAATCTTAGAAAAATAGATTATATTTAAGTACTTATTGTAACAAACAAAATATACTTAGATCAATGGTTTTTGGTCTCGTTTGATTGTTGACATTACCAATCTACGGAATTCTATATCTATGGTTTGTAAACATTTGTTGAAATTGTCACAGAAATTGTATTGAAAAAACAAATGACAGTAACAGGCATTATTTTCAATTTTGCCCAATCCCCAACAGAGCTTAGCGAACCAAAGATCTTTTGGGGATTGGCCTTTAGGCTGAGGCTTCTTAGGGAAGTCGCTACTGACCAGGCTACTACGACCCGCGCTCTACCAAACCAAAACAACAGCCTAATTGCGAAAAGAACTCCAATGACAGTCTCGATTTCTCGAATTGCTTGCATTTTGACAAAGAACTGTCCACAATCATACTCGTCCACAATATTGTGTTTCAGACTGGTCAATATTGCCGCTTTCCAGTCGCAGTCGAACGTGCCTTATAACCCGAAACAGTGCCAATTTGTACGTTTTCAGATCAAGAGAGAAACGGTGGTAGCCCAGTGGTAACGGCCCCGACTTCGGGGTCGTGGGTTTGAACCCAGACAGGCACGTTACTTTGTGTAAATTATTTCATCACCACTGTTCTCAAAACGGTGAAGGAAAACATCAGGAGGAAACCGTCATGTCCTAGAACCAAAAATTCGAAGATACGTGACATCTACCAACCCGCACTGGACCCGCGTGGCAGATCACAGCCCACTCCCTCTCTCAGAGAGAAGGCCTGTGTCCCAGCAGTGGGAACATTACCTAGAGGCTGACTAGCAGCGCCCCGCGGTTTCACCCTCATAAGTTTCCCGTGGGAATAAATCGGGATAAAAACAATCCTATGTCCTTTCCCGAGACTCAAACTAACGCTATACCAAATTTCATCTAAATCGGTTAAGCGGTTTAAACGTGAAGAGGTAACAGACAGACAGACACACTTTCGCATTTATAATATTAGTATGGATTATGATATGGATCAACAGTTTCCATTCTACACGTTCTTATTCTATGTTAGAACTATTGCTAGTTAATTACTAGGCTTTAGATGTGTGGCTTGACTTGTAGGTTGGACTGAGTGTTCTAGGCATTTTCTAGCTGTAACGATAACGACGCGTGTTTGTTGAACCTTTCCACTAGGTGATATAAAATGTAAGAGTTAAGCATGTCTGGATATTAGTTACTCACTCGAGGGGCTCGTGGCTAAATAATAACAGCTTCGCGGATTGGTCTTCAAGGTTAAGCAACGCTTGCCGAGATTGGTCAGTGGATGGGTAACCATCCATAACATACCAAGACCTCTCCGTGCCTCGATAAGCAGGTTAAGCAGTTGGTCCCGGCTGTCATTCGTAAATCTTTCACAGTCGTGACACGTGGTTTCGTGTAACCCAGTAACTGGGTTGTGGAGTTCAGATAGGCAGTCGCTCCATTTAAAATACTGGTATTTTATTTAAATTCGTAAGGGAAAACAAACAGTAGTATGTATATTAAAAATAAACGGAAATAACTTATCATCCAGGTATAAATAATAAGGTATCCAGCTGCATCCAGTTTGACTGGAAGCCAACCCCAACATAGTTGGGAAAACTACACAACTATTCACAGAAACAGATTTAGCTTATACAACACAAAGAGTATCTCTTACCTCTTTTCAAAAGGATTCCAGTGAAACATTCGAAACAACAACTTTTAAATTCTTAAAAGATTCCAATTCTCTTATGAATTAATCTTTCTAAAAAATCAATTCTGCTCCAACTGTAGATAACAATTTTAGAAATATACTCGTATTTTTAGTACCTACATCTTCACGTTTATTTACCTGTGTGCAATATGGTGCAAATTCATCAACATCTGCCTAGCCTTTTCCCAACTATGTTGGGGTCGGCTTCCAGTCTAACCGGATGCAGCTGAAAACCTGTGTGCAAATTAAGTTCTCACTCGTTTGTTACTTTACGGGTCCACAGCAAGGAGAAATGGGTCTCCACTGCATTGTATAACGATGAAACCTTAATAAATATCTAACAGTATTCTTTTGTTTAAATATGACTGTATCTGAGTTATTGTATATTGTTTATTAATGTTAATTGAACATTACAATCTAGACATATTTCATATTTCTAAAATTTATTGTATTGTATTTTCATAAGTTACTCAATTTATGTTAAGTTATTGTTCACAAACTCAAAAACAAACTACATTTATGTTTTGTAGTGCCCTGATAGGGTTCATGTATAGACGCCAGCACATCAAGCTACTACAATCTGTCAAATTTCTTTAATAGATTTTCAAGTTTATCGCTAAAGTATAAGGTTCAAAGTTGATTGGGAAAATTTGACAGTTTCGGGTAGCTGATGTTATAATGTTCTGACGTCTTCTGTACAAAAACCGACGGTAATTTATTAGTAAATCACAAATTGAATCAAAAATTAATCACCGAAATGTATGTAATATGTATGCGCATAACTTCCGAACGACTGCACCAAATTAGATAATTCTGTTTTTGTTATGTTCGGTATTGCTAGGACAAGGATTGTATGAAATAAAATTTCGGAAATTCGAAAAAAAAATTGCACCCGTGCGAAGCTGAGGCGGGCCGCTAGTAAATAAATAATATAGTATCAACTAGTGCGAGAGCAATTGTGACTGTTATGTCCGTTTATAGTAATGTCAACAAATGTACATAAATAAATAAATTCCTTTTTCCATACCAAGAAGTATATTCGTCGAACGAGGAAAAATAAATGGACTTTATTTCCCATAAAGTCAAATATTTAAATGACCTCAGACACGTTAAGTAAGAAATTGGAGATGAATGAAATAAATGAATTTTCATCTGTGTGAAATGAAATCAAATTCCAAATGAAATAATAAATAAGACAGAAAAAAAGTACTGGAATGAGAAAATGACGTCGTCGTACTACTTGACTTGAAGAGCTTTTTGTTTTATTAAGACAATATGCATGTTTACTTAATACAGTAATAAAGCTCTCGTTTACCCATCTTCCTCTTTTCAAGTCAATGATAAACAAAACTAACATATTGTATTTTATTAAATGAGCTGGGCCCAGTAGTCATGTTCATTTAAATGTCTCACTGATGGTGGCGCGTGTGTTGGATCATTCGGATCCCCACAGATTGGTTGAGCTGGATGATGATCACTGCTGATTTAAAAGAGTGTCCTTTGTGTTTCTTCTTTTTCTATAGATAAAATATTAAACTTACATGATAATATAGAAATCTTAATGTTTTGTCAAGTCGTAAAACATTTGCGAAGCAGGGGCGGGTAGCCAAATAAATCGCTGCAATGAATAAAATAAAGCGGCTGAAAGCTGTAAACAAAGCTGAAAGTAAATAAGTATGCGATGCAGCAGAGTAAACAATTTGTAACAAACCAGAGCATGCAGACTGCGATGCATCTCGCAGTCAATGCGCGCTTGTCCGTACTTATCCGGCCACAGAATATGTAAATGTGGATAAGACTTTGTATTTCTTAGTAAGTTTTTTGAAGTGAAAACTTCTTTAGCGGCGTTGTACACTTTTTTTGTAATGGGTAAAAAATGTTAAACTTGCGTCAGGACACGTGACCCTGATCGAAAATTCGTAAGACAGATGGAGAGTAGACAGCCGGCGTGGCGTAGGAGTATCCCCCTCTCTTTCTACGGCGCGGCGAAAATGTATAACCGACACCGCTTCGAATGTGTTCGGCTGTCCTCGAGATGTACTCGGTTTTAATGTATATCCGATATGTCAGTGAATGATGGCAAAGTATTCTGTTTGTGTTTTGTTTTCATTTCTGTCTGCACTCCCGGAGTACCACTGTTTTTTATTTTTAATTGACATTACTTTGTAAGGAAACACATTTTCTTGTTAAAAAGGCCCTCGCCCGTTTTTGAGATCCCTCCGTGGCTCGGAAAGCACGTAAAGCCTTTGGTCCCGGCTGTCATTCGCAGATTTTTGACAGTCGTTACGGGTAGAAGCAAAAAAGTCTGACAACCAATCTTACCAAGAGATATTGTGTTACCCTGGTTGTGGAGGTCAGATAGACAGTGGCTCCATGTTAAACACTAGTATTTAGCTATATCCACTTAGACCGGAAGCCGATCCTAACAAATTTAAGAAAAGGCTTGACATACACAGAAAAAGTGTAAAAATGCATACAAAAAAACATATTTTTTGTATGCATTAAATCTAAAAGTACAGACGCCAGCACATTAAGCTACTACAATCTGTCAAATTTATTTAATAGATTTTCAACTTTATCGCTAAATCATAAGGTTCAAAGTTGATTGGAAAAATTTGACAGTTTCGGGTAGCTTGATGTGCTGGCGTCTGTACATAAAATGCTACCTTGCCCCAAAAAACCTGTAAGTAAGTAAATTTTATTTGCATCGATTGCAGGTACATAAAATAAGATGTTACAATAAGATGGGTGAGCCTTGTACAATCTATCTCATATAGGATCATGGATGATCATGGAAAAATTAGCTAAACTTTCGCGTACTAAATTCTTATAAACATTATTCACGACCTATATTACAATTATTACACCATGGCCCATCCTCGTCAACACATTCCAAGATATAAGCAAATCGCTTCTGAGTAGACCGTGTATGCACGCAGCGAATATTGAGTGGATTCCCATGTTCCCTATATTGGTGTATTATGAATATTTAAAAACGGCTTTTTTATTTTTATTTCCGTAAGTAGGGTCTTGTAAAGAGTGAAAGGAATGTATGAGCGACTAGTTGAATGACTTAAATGGATATTAAAAGGTGACTTATTGAAGTAGCTTCGACGAGAGGCGATACTTTTTCAGATATATCTGATGTATCAGCCATCGACCCGTGTGAGGTGCGAGGTCTTTGAGTGTTGGAAAGTTTGAAAAAACCGATCAAGTGCGAATCGGACTCGCGCACAGAGGGTTCGTACTTGTAGGTAAATAGTTTATAGTAGTAAGCCAAGTTATATATGAAGCCATGAGCTGTTCCTGTATACCTAGTTCGTGGCGTTACAAGAGATAGAAGATTAGTATACTACTGATAGATAGCCCCTAAGGTTGCTTACATAAAGAAGCGGGGAAACAGCACTGTACATTCTGACTATTAAACCATTTAAATATATATAATAATTTAATTTTAATTTAATAATTTAATATAATAATTACTAATTATTTTAAAGTGTACACCTTTAAGGTAGATTTTTGAAGAACTAATTATTTCTTATTAAGATCTCATGTAAAAATGTACCAAAAATCACACCAATAAATGAATTTTGAATTTTGAATTAAATAGCCATTTTGTTATTTTTTTTTTGTATTCCTAAATATAGTGTAGCTTTTGCGGCAAACGGATTCGGAATGATTAACAAAAACTGGTATTCGAAAACAAAAACCTTTATGGAGCATGAAAACAAACATTTTGTAATAACGAACCCGCGCCAAAATAGCGCAGCTCAATGGTCTAGTGTCCATTTGATAACCTAAAAAACCTTTATTCACAACATACATTTTAAAATCTCAAACGTAACCAATCTAACTGTCGTTTCAACAAGCCAAACTCAATCTTATTTTGTAGGTAGTAAGAGTGTTACAAGATGCATCTTTTTTATCTTTGAGGCGGCGGCGGGAGAGATTGCATTTTGTTCATACGGCGCTCATCTAGGGGTCGACAGGGCAGAGCTAAGAGTGGTCGGACGCAAGCCACGGGCGGATATCGGCTAATCGGCTATTTCCTTTTAAAATGTAAAGGCTAGATCGTGATAAACTATGTGTGAATGGGTCTTTAGGTAGGTACTTAAAGAGTTTGCTTATACATCTGTATATTAATAATAAAGCTGAAAAGTCTGTTTGTTTGAACGCGCTGAACTCTGGTCGGAATTGAAAAAATCTTTTTGTATTTGATCGCCTAATTCTTGAGGAAGGCTATTTACTTAACCCTAGGACACTTAGGAGCCAAACAAAAATAATTAGTGGCATTCCGGGAGTGCCGACAGAAGTGACAACAAAACACAAACAGAATACTTTGCCATCATTCACTGACATATCGGATATACATTAAAACTGAGAACATCCCGAGGACAGCCGAACACATCCGAAGCGGTGTCGGTTACGGTAACAGTGGCGCGAATTCAATGGTTTTTGCCCATCTCAAAAAATGCCCAACGCGCCTAAAGAAGTTTTCACTTCAACAACAACAATTCCACCTTACCGTTTCTAGCTCGCTTCAAGTCTGTACCTTCAAACCTCCAACCCCTTTCCCACTCCGCCGAAGCACGTGGGATCATATGAATACGAAAAGAGGCCCTTCATTCAGCCGCTAAGAAGAGGCTCATTACGCATCTCCGGCTCAAATGGAAACTATTACCGTGCTACTTCGCGCTAGATCCCGCAGGAGGCTTCAAAAGGACTGGTATTATGAGAGCTGTACTAGTAGTTCTCTTTGGAGACAAATTATAAGTGGAAGTGTACTAATGAGGAGGGTTATTATGAGCTGTGGGGATTGATCAATAGATGTTGAGCTGCACTTGCCAAGATTTGAGAGACTATACTTGCCATATCCAGGTCTCTCAGTGAATTTATGAGCAACTTAAACCGTCTGTCCTTGCAACAAAACTCTCTGTCCAGCGGGATAATTGCGTAACACACTATCAGTAGCATTTTGACAGTTCATTACGTAATTTACGTTGTTGAACAGACAACTTTTTCGAACATTTATGAAGCAATGGATTAGGAATATCCTTCAAATGAGTCAAATCGAGATTGACAGTGTGGATTCGGATCGGATTTAGTGCGAAAGCGCTCTTACGCAAGTAGGCTGCAGACGAGAATTCAGTCAAAAATCTGAAAGTGGAAATAATAAGTCTGACGCAGGATATCAGTAGTTTATCACAACCCTAGGCAGATAACAGACTGCACAAATGAATGAAGGAAGAAAACAGATGTGCCAAAAAGCACTCATTTCTACATTGTCCTCTTTTTACAAGTAATATGAATCCACTATTTATACGTTATTTGAAGAATTTAGCTTTTATGGTAACATTTTCTTTAGAAAACTATTGTTGGCTATAATTGAAAAACACAACAAAGAAAGCTTACTCAAAGCTACAGTTCCATTTACACTTAAACAGAACTACTCAATCGGAATGCAAGTGGTTTTCCAAAAGGTGAACACAAACGAAAATGTTACAGATTCGCGTATTTGCCTCAATGAGCGAGCACACGTAAAATATGGCGCTGAATATTTTTAACAAACGTGAATTGAAATGTACAGGAATATGAATTCGTATCGCGCTCAAATGCAAACGCAAAAGAGCTATATTTGTTTCTCATATTAAAAAACTACTGATGGTAAATAAAATGAAATCGCTCTGAATATGTAAAAAAAAGTTAAGAAAATTATAGCAGGCCAAAATCGGCACAGCTCTGTAATTTATTTTGAGTATCTGCCACAAAATTATATTGAAATTGGAATCCTTTTCCCAACTATGTCAGGGTCGGATTCCAATCTAAGCAGATGTCGCTATATACCAGTTTTTTTTTTTTTTTATATAGAGCGATTGCCTACGCCTATCTGAACTCTGGGTAATACGATACCCCTTGGTAAGACTGGGTGTCAGACTTTTGGGGGAAATAGGAAAAAAAGTATCAAGTAAAAATAATTTCCATTTTAATTAAGGATACCAAATTAATAGCGAAAATCTTTTAAAAATAATTATAACGAATAATTATACAAATTTTACCGCTACCAAAGCGCCTCAAAGTAGAACAAAAGGTACTTCAAAGCTTAGAGCCCCAATATTTTGCAAAGTATATACGTCGAATTTTATCTAACGAAATTCGCTCACCAGTGAAGTAGATACCATTATTACCGTACCGTCCACTCTCTTGAATAAAACGTTTAAAGTTGGGAATAACAAACACATCGCCAATAACCCCAAATTGACCTGTAATGAGATTCCAGTCGGGATTCAAGCACCATTAGGTGCTTTAATTGACTCTTAGGGTAATAGCGGCTTGCACCTGCCTGCGATTTAATACTGCCAGAGGAAAAAATCACAAAATTTTTACATTTAAGTATCATAAAAATTTAAGGATTGAACTGCGTAATGAAGTTTTTTGCTCAATTTAAGAGGTTTTGAGAAAGTTGGAATTTAAATTTAAGGAGCTAGTTTAATGTCTTTTGCCCCGTGTGGCATAGAAAGGTCTACTTGGAAGTCTCTAGCTTGAAATTCGAATATTTATGCGGGAATAGGGGCTGAGGTCAGAGGAAAACAGCATAAAAAAAAAAAAATTGGTTTATTGTAAAAATAAACTAAAGTTCGTTTTTTAAACCCAGATACTAATTTGAAAGGTGTAATGTCAAATTTCTATACTAAAAAAACGCAAACACAAAAGACTTTGTCAGATTACTATCTGGGATTAAAAAACGAGTAAATATCACAGATAAATATACGTCTTTATGTCTTGCAGTCTGTCTTTCAAAAACCATTGTCATTCTACCTTTTTAAATATCATCTACGTCAACCCAAGCCTACGTCTTTGGCATACATCATCTGTCTCACTTAGTCCTTAGCATTCAGCTCTTTCCATAGGTGACACAAATTTATAGTTGTCAAGAACGCATTCTTTCGTCGGCTTGACTCAAGAAGCTTATAGATAAAAGTGGAGCCAACACTCTGAATACCTAAGTGAAGACGACTGTGGTCGGACACTCTATTTCTAAATAAACACACATAAGAACGAGACAGTGATATGTGTTTTCTTTGTCATATGTATGTATTTAGAAAGAGAGCGTCCGACTACAGTCGGTTTCACTTAGGTATTTAGAGTGTTGTCTCCATTTTTACCTATAAGCTTCTTGGCTGGACTGTAAAAGCAAATATTTTTTATCTGGTAATTATTGGGTTACCTACCTTTACCACACCAACTTGATAGAAATCGTCAAAGTGGTACAGAAACATGTAATTTCCTTCTTGAGCGGTCTTTTCGGCTGACATTTACACAATAATTTGAGGATTTCCTCTCATTATTTTTTTCAATGGTTTATGAAAATGTGTAAGAACCATCGTGGCGTTCAATTATTTTGGACAATGGATTGTCGCCTATTCCTGAACACAATTTTAACTGAGAGTCAAGGGAAAATTCGAAAATTTGTCCTTAAAAAAATATACTTTGGAATGATTATGTATGCGCCCTTAATAAATATTTTGATCTAGAAATCAACCATTTTGCTTATTTTTTAATTGAAAGATACTGAACGAGACATAATAGAAGTTTTATTGTTATTACGCCTATGGCTTTAGTGTCCCTCAAAGTATTAAAAAGTTATTGCAAAAAAAAAAAATAAAGAATCATCTCCAGTAGTGCTATTCTGTAAAATCACAACGTGAACACATGGGTGAAGTAAGCTTGAAGTGAGCTGTCAAATCCGCTAGGGA
Organism: Hydraecia micacea; assembly: GCA_914767645.1. Taxonomy (NCBI): domain Eukaryota; kingdom Metazoa; phylum Arthropoda; class Insecta; order Lepidoptera; family Noctuidae; genus Hydraecia; species Hydraecia micacea. The sequence continues at coordinate 2,736,010 of OU611783.1, read as the reverse complement.
TTAGGAGTGACAGCTCACATGACCTAAGTCTCCACGGTGAGATTTTTACAGAACAGATCGGCAGGTTGATTTTCAACCCATTTATAAACCAGACCTGCAGGGCAATTGCGTAACACACTAATAGTAGGTTTGACAGTTCAACAACATTCATTGCGTTATTTACGTTGTTGAGCAGATAAATTTTTCAAACATACTTATAAAGCAATGGATTAGCAATATCCTTCAAAATGATTCAGATTCTTATTGATAGTTTGTTATGCAAATTCATAATCAGCCTATAACGCCTGCAGGGACACAGGCCTCCTCTCAGGGAGAGGGAGTGGGCTTTAATCCACCACGCGGGCCCAGTGCGGGTTGGTAGATGTCCCATGTCTTCGAATTATTGGTTCTAGGACATGCCGGTTTCCTCACGTTTTCCTTCACCGTTTTGAGAGCAGTGATGATGGAATAATTTACACAAAGTAAAGCGCCTGTCTGAGTTCGAATCTACGACCTACAACACGTAAATCGCGGCCGTTACCACTGGGCCACCACTGCTCTGTCTCTAAGTGAGACAGCTTATGTGCATATAATACATTTATGCCTAAAAACATAATTACCATACTCTATTTCGACTTACCCTTTAATGCCGTCATTTGTTACAGAGTTGTGTGAAAATAATTACGCCATTATCTTGATATTACGAGGGATTTCATTTTTTTTAATGGACCGGAATTTGTTAAATGGCTTTGCAAAGGTTTCGGTTTTTATTTCGTTCTTTAAATACTTTTCAGTAATTTAAAAGACTGCGATACTGTTACTGTGTGAGGAAGACCAGTTTTTATTTTGTAAGAATTAATCGCTAAAACTCGCGGCCGGACCAACCTGCTGGGTAAAACACCTTTGACGCGCGCCTTGCATACACTTAACAAAATCGCGGAAAAGGTGGATGATTTATTTACCTCTTCTCTAAATGAGTTCACAAAAATTACTTTACATGTGATAAGCTGTAATGGAAAAAATATTGTATAAGACCACGCTACCGATTTGGGGTAACCTGTAATGATAGTTGTGTTGCGAAAAATAAATAAATAAATAGGGGAAAGAATGATGACCAAAGATGGACGAATGGGAATGGGTTAGATGGATGGACTGTGCGAAAGATGATAATTATGTTTAGAAAGCGGGTGACTACCGAGATGATGACTAATAGAGAAGTATGGAAGAAAAATATTATTATAGAAATCTCGATTTTTTTTGTCAAGCCTGTTGGCTTGACAAAAAAATCGCTATTGCGCTATTGCGTGCGAAGCAGGGGCGGGTCACACATGAACAGTGACTGTTAAGGCGAATGTCACCAAATTTTTATACCTAGACCAAGTCTTATCCTGAGAATAAATTTTGAATTTTTAACAGCTTTTCCATTCTAGAACTGTCAGACGTCAATTTTATTCCACGAATAAAACTTAAGACTTTGGTAAAATCAGTCCTTACTAACATAAGCACTAAACTCATGGAAAGATTCAAAACAAAACAAGAAACAAAACACATTTCATTTGTTAACTTAACTCGTAAACTTGTTTTATTTCTAAGTTGTAAACGATATACCGATTGAAGAGAACTGTTAGATCAATTCCTTAGACTTGTGTAACGTTTGCAATTTATAGTGATTGCTTTAGGTGCTACCACGATAAAAAGTTTTATTGCTAACGAATAGTTTTACAAATCTCCTTTTAGTTTTAAATCTACTTTGTATTCTCTGTGGCTTCGGGAGTGAATGATAGCGAATAAATTTTGAATTTTTAACAGCTTTGCCATATCGTCAATTTTATTCCACGAATAAAATATATCTGAGTTAGGGCTGATTTTTCCACCGCCAGATAACTTTTATTCAAGGAATAAGATTGATGTTTAACAGTTTTTGTATGAAATAATTGTCAAAATTTCAAAATTATTCTTCGAACAAAGTTTTCAAATTATTGAAAAATCAGCCCTTAGGTGAAATCAGCATAAGCACTAAGCAAGCACTAACATGAGCACTAAATTCTAAATTCTTTAATAGATAGAATCAAAACAAGACAAGAAACAAAACACATTTCATTTGTTTACTCAACTCGTAAACTTGTTTTATTTCTAAGTTTTAAACGATATACCGATTGAAGAGAACTGTTAGATCAATTCCTTAGACAAGTCTAAGGAACGTTACACAAGTGTAACGTTTGCAGTTTATAGTGATTGCTTTAGGTGCTACCACGATAAAACGTTTTATTGCTAACGAATAGTTTTACAAAACTCCTTTTAGTTTTAAATCTACTTTGTATTCTCTGTAGTTTCGGGAGTGAATGATAACATGACGGTGGACAGGGGAAAATATAAGAAGAAAACGTGTCGCATCGACCCCAAGTAACCTATCATGATATATGACGACGGTCGGGCTGGCCCACAAATTCAAGATCGCTCAGCGCGCTATTGAGTGAACTATGCTCGGAGTCTCTTTGAAGGATAAAATCAGGAATGAAATTATCCGGAAAAGAACCGGAGCTACCGACATAGCTTGCAGAGTAAGCAAACTGAAGGGAGTATTCCCGTGGGCTGGCCATGTTTGTCGAAGGACCGATGGCCGATGAGTCCTGGAGTGGTGACTGCGTATCAGCAAGCGTAGTGTGGGACGATACCCAGCTAGTTGGACGTGCGACTTAAAGAATATGGCTGGGACAGACTGGATGCAGAAGACGGAGGACAGGGTATTGTGGCGCAGCCTGGGAGAGGCCCACGTCCAGCAGTGGACAGCAATAGACCGAGTTGATTGATGTAATGAACTTCACCCAAAACTTAGTTTCAGTCGGTACCTACTGTTAGCGCTGGGCGTGCGAACTGTACTGGAGGCGCTACATAGGAAAATAAGAAACAATATTGAATTTTCGCTATTTATTTCAAGAGGACGTGCTCACTTGTACGCGCCTATCACATTACTGTTGTTTATTTTTTAAAACAATCGCCGCGTACTGAATTTCAAAAGTAATTCTAAATTCGCTTGAGTGATCGAAACCAACAAATGTAATTTTTCTACCAGCCTGCATGATGTAAGGTTCCCTTTTGCAGACAACCTTTACGGTACTTAATTAAGCTTTGTGAGATACTCAGATATGTCATTAATGAGATTAAAGTACATTATCCGCTTACCAAACAACGTCAATGCAAATTCTTAACTCAATACACAAAGCAGCTAATCCGCTGGAGCGGCGGTTAACCTAATATGTTAAATGAACTGACTCTCATTTTGAAAGCGCTTTATACAATCGCTGTAAGCGCTGTAAAGGTTACACACGAACGAATGAGTTGTGAAACTTTTTTTCCTTTGAACTGAGAATGTTGAAATTAAAAATGTGTTATAACTTATATTCCTTTTTTTTTTGGATTGGAAATCATCTAATGATTCCTCTTGCTCTGGGTGGAGCGGAAGGGAGTGTCAGACTCTTACTGACTAAAAACCAACCCGTGTTCCTTCCTTAGCCCTTTATGTTCCGGGGCAGCGGTAACCCTTTCGGACGATCCCGCTACCCCGACAGGCTTCGGCCCTAGCGGGCCCCTTCCTACGTATATGCTGACATCTCTTTGAGGCGCGGGTGGAACACATACCTACGCGCCGTCCGGCACGGGCCTGGTCCTGATCGGACGGTGAGCTACCCATTACTCTCCGTCCGCAGGCCCGCGCCTACGGTGGCCGGGAGTCGTCCCGCGGCTCCCGACGCCCGGAGCGTCTCCCGCGGCGGCTGGGACGTGAGGCTCTCTCCCTCAGCCATCCCGTCACCTCCTTCGCTAGCATGACTGCTTCGCAGAACGCAGACGTGTCTAAGGATTTCTTCGAACTAATTTTTTGAAGTGAAAACTTCTTTAGGCGCGTTGGGCATTTTTTGAGATGGGAAGACTCTAGCTACTGTTACTGTAATCGACACCGCTTCGGATGTGTTCGGCTGTCCTCGGGATATACTCGGTTTTAATGTATATCTGTTATGTCAGTGAGTGATGGCAAAGTATTCTGTTTGTGTTTTGTTTTCACTTCTGTCGGCACTCCCGGAGTACTTTTTTTTTATTAGCCTGCGCCGTCCCACTCCTAGGCAAAGGCTTCCCTCCACTCCTTACATCTAGGTAATTAATAATAATGAACTAATTTACAGCAGTAAATATAATTTACCATTACCAATAGCAGCAATGATTTGGTTTGACATCCAATTAGCAATAGAACATACGTTATGTTTATGGTATGTTCTATTTGCTAATTAGATGTCAAACCAAACCATTGCAGCTATTGGTAATGGTCACGCCTGTATTTCTAGGAGTTAGACAGAGGTGAACTAATAGTACAGCCACATTTCAGCCACTTTTGCCATCAACCGAGCACAAATTCAGACTCCAGGCTACAACTGAAAAAATTCAGATGGGGAAACCTTTAACACTTTTCCCGACCAGGGAGTCCAACTTAGGACCTCATGCCCACCACATGACCACCTCATGACCACAAGACCGACGAAGCAGTCAATAAAATCCCATACAAGTAAAATTCTAGGCTACACATACAGAAAACTACCTAAAATTACTACGACGAGAGCTACGAATTTCGTAGCCTATCTACGTGCTACGAGTAACATAATATATCCGTAGCAGAGGCCACTACTAAACTTATTACCCTAATTCCCCTTAATTAACTTGCCTTAACTGCCAATTTAACTTTTAAACACCACGTTGTATAACTTCAAGCTCGGTGTATCACTCATAACTAATTTACTTTGGTGGAACGTGGGCCATTTGACAGGGGCTAAGAACGGCTATTTGTCGTCAAATGCTCTGTGCTCAGAATATTAAATGCTGTTAATTATTTTACTTGAATACTCAATTATGAATTATTTATGGAGGTAAAAGGAGTGAAGGCTTTTTTACATTTTAAGGGATTATTCATAATTAGCGGATTTATGAAAGTTATGGAATATCGCGTATCTGCAAGCGTAATGTTGGTGTCCCCCCAGCTAGATGGACAGACGACCTCATAAAGGTGGTTGGGACAGACTGGATGCGAAAGGCGGAGGACAGGGTGTTGTGGCGCAGCATGGGAGAGGCCTATGTCCAGCAGTGGACTGCGATATGCTGAGCTGATTGATTGAGGATAGGTATAATGCAAATAAAAATATGAAACGTAAGGTGTTTTATATAATCTCACTAAATACCAGAATAAATGTTCGATCTCATCTGGTCAAATCAAAAGCTCAACTGATGCAGGGTTAAGAGTAAAGACTTGTTTTAAGAGCAAATCCTACAAAAAAACATTACAACCAGAGTTTGAGTAAAAAATGATATAGATTTTAATTTTGGCATGTTTCTCGGCACAATTCTAAAAGATCGCTGTTACGCCAGCATAATTTACGCTACTGGGCTAAATATATAAATCATAAATCTCAAGCCTTTCAGTCTTGAGCTAAACAGAACCGTGTTTCATTTGTTTTTACTAGCTCATTCATATTCTTTTTGCAGCATCGCTTTGCAGCTATTAGCGTATAATTTACATAAAATCTTTTCTTTACTTTATTGCGCAGTAGTGACCCGCCCCTGCTTCGCAAGGTTTATAAGACTTGGCCAAACATCTAGATTTTTTTTATTAAATGTTAGAATATTATGTGAAAATCCGTTGTGTAGTTTAGAAGAACAACCGGTCACACAGACAGACGCGAAAAGCGACCTCGATTTACATAAATGTTATTATAATATACAGAACTATAACCGGCTTCATCACCTCCGAATAATATCAGTTTAAATTAACTGGTAGATAGTGGGGTTAAATATGTATAATGACCACCAAAAAAATATACCAAACACCAAAAAATTTAGTCTAAAATTACAATAGTTCTAGCTGGGTACCCCGAGGTTAGGTTTGGTTACATTACACAGAAATAGGAGCCCCGCGAAGCGGGGTTCCGTCGACAGATGATGCAAGAGCGAGCAAATGAGAATACAAATACCTTTACCTAGGTATTTTACAATAAAATGTAGTTTTTATTTTGGTGATCATTTACTATTTTTGGCGGTAAAAAGTGTTTTTTTGATGTTATATTTTGGTGGTGATAAGTTAAACATAAGCCATAGATAATTCACTACAAATCCTGTCCTATTTGTACAATAGTTCCTATCCTGGTATTAAAACAGGCCCTAAATCTCAACACATTTTACGACGAACACCAAAACCTCCCCACACAAACTGGCTAACAATCCAAAACTTTGTAACTGATACCTACAGGCTAGCTAGTCATTCACCTACCTATCCCAAAATCCTCACAGTACAGCGAAGTTAGATTGAAAGGCTCGAGTGGATAATAGCTTGGTGGTGGATGGTGGTGAACAGAATTGTTACATCGGTTAGCCGTTAGAGTATGAACACTAAAGTAGAGAGCACGAATTACAGGTAAAAGTTCTATAGCATACACAGGCCTCCTCTCTTCGAGAGGGATTGGGCTATAATCTACCACGCGGCCCCAGTACGGGATGATAGATGTCACATGTTTTCAAAATATTGGTTCTTGGACATGCCGGTTTCCTCACGATGTTTTCCTTCACCGTTTTGAGAGCAGTGGTAATGAAATTATGTATACAAAGTAAAGCGCCTGGCTGTATTCGAATCCGACCTACAACTCGTAAGTCGGGGCCATTACCACTGCTCTACGTAAAAGTTACATGGAATAGAATAATCGTACGTCCTTCATGTGAACAGAGTCAACAATGGAGTACCTGAAACCAAACACGTGAAACTTTTCGCAAATATTCAGAAAGATAAGATCAAAGACATTGCCTGATCATGGTTATTTGCCTTAGGGTAATTAAGGGAATTTTCAATCATCGAGGCATATTTTTTTAAATTTTGACAGTTATTTTATACAAAAACAGTCACACGTCAATTTTATTCTTTGAATAAAAGTAATCTGGTGATAGAAAAATCAGCTCTTAAATAAATAATTTGTTGAAAAAATACTTAAATAATACAAGTTGTTGATAAATAGAAAAACACAAAGTTACGCCAATTAGATCATTTATTTTTCTTCGTTATTTATATCCTGTCTAATTTAATATGTTACTAACGCATTATCACCCTATTATGTTCCACTACTGGGACACAGGCCTCCTTGCTTACAATGTACTACAACACTACAAGTGATTTACAGCAACTTATGAGATTTTGAATATTTCGTGTACCTATCTGCCCGTAAGTAAGTTTTTCGTGCGCTCTATAATGTAGTTATCATTCATTCTCTCGAGAACTTGCCACTTACCTATACATACAGTGTACAACGTATTGTGTGGCTACAGGCGGAGAGGCTATTGTTAGGCTATAAGACAGGTGTCTTCAAGTGAAGTCAGTAATCAGATGTAACACTATATTGTGCTGAACTACTATCAACTACTAGGAGAATACTAAAGATTTCATAGTTAGGTACCAAGGAAAATTATAATTTTTAACTTATAAGATACCACTACTTTTAAATGTTACCTAAACGTATAAAATAATTGAATAAGCATAATTAGCCTATAACGTTCCCACTGTCAATTGGGATACAGGCCTCCTCTCTGTGAAAGGCAGTGGCTCGTAATCCACCACGCGGGCCCGATGAGGATTGATAGATTTCACATGTCTTCAAATTTTTGGTTCTAGGACAGGCTTTGTGTAATTTATTTTCACCACCACTGCTCTCAAAAACGGTGAAGGAAAACATCGTAGGGAAATAAATTAATATCTATCCTAAAACCACACTAACGGTTTTTGGTTACGGTCGAATGGCCCGCAGTCCATTTGCTTAGGGCCGTTCAGATTAAATACCCAAATAAAACAGGTGAAAACTCCTATCGTGTACAAAAACAATTATTGCCAACACACACAAAAATAGCATCGACAAAAAATACCGCTCAAAAACCACGAAAAAATATACAAATTCAGAACACACGCTCAAAAGGCGAACGTGTCACTGGCCGACGAGAAAAAGGCTCAACTCCAGTGGCCATTTTGCACGTCACGTCATTTCGTCAGCGCGATTCGTTACGTCAGACTCGGCTACGGACTGGCCGTCAGGACCGTCAGTTGAGGCCTTTGTCATGCAAATGTGCGTCAATCGTCCGCTCACTCCTTCACGGCAAATTGGCCATGTCGGGAAACCACGCGTCGGTAATTGTTTGTCAGTGGAATGATGCTGATTAAGTTAGGTGGACGGGATTGGTGGCCGTTTAGACGCGGGCTGCTGAAGGGTTCATGTTGGTAATTTATTTGGGGTCGTTTGCAAATTAGTGGAATTCGTTTGGGATAATTAGGTACATATTATATTCATAGTTTTAATAGGTTTATGCGTATCTTTATATTTAAAATATTTATTCCTCAATTCTCAAGATTGCACCTACCACTGTTTGTCTCTACTTCACCCAAAGGTTGACTAGTAGAAAATGCCTATGGCATTAAGTCCGCCTCTGTACATATTTGTGCTTGAAGTATTAAATAAATAAATAAATATGTTTACGAAAGTTTATGTTTATTTTGTAGTTCATTTACAGTAACACCAAATAACAAATCTTTTTAAAAAATCGGAATTTCTTTAAACTCGTCTTGTGTTGTCATCTGACATTATGCTGAGCTGAGAACCTTTTGGCATTATAATCTTTGTTTTCCTTTTTTTTCTTTCTTTCTTACCAAATTATTTATGAAGATTCGGATGAATTTTCGACGCTATATTTTAGTTTATGTATAGTTTTAGTTAAGTTAGGATTTAATTTTGTTATTTTTATTAATTAATTAGATATTAGTTATTATTTGCTTATAGATCTTAATGTACTATAATAAGTACCTACTAACATAAAACATAAACTAATAACAACAATTAAATACTATTATTCTCACAAAAATGAGGATTCAACATTTGCAAAGATATGAGAGTGAAATTTTATCTATAAATATCGGTAAATGAATCATATGACTCAACCTAGTTACTATAAGCTTTCCCTATTAGGTGAGCATTATAATACGTTTGTTTTAATTAAGTTTCAACAGGACTGTGTAATTTGTTCCTAATTTAGGGACCAGTTTGGACGTTGATTTATATGAGATGCAAATTAAAAGGGCTTACTTCCGAAGGTATATTTCATACTCTGTAGTAATTTGTGGACATACTAATTAATCGGCGTCTTAGGGCGTCTGAATGCATGCAAAATATTGTAAAACATTTTAAAAGAGTAATGGTGGAGTTTCTTGCCCATTTGTTGTCCATACGAAAACTATCTTTTGGAAGGGGCGACTAGAATCTATTGTATTTTACTGTAATTTTGACTTTCACAAAGTGCTCAACTTTTGATTTTCAGATAAATACTCTTTTTTATGTACGCCATAAAAATTACAGATATAAATGTAGAAATTTTACAAGAGGTCAACACTTGTAAAATTTCTCTTCTTTACAATGGGCGGTCTTATCGCTAAAAGCGATTTTTTAAAGACAACCTTTGGATAAATCCGTACTACATATAATATTATAAATGCGAAAGTGTGTCTGTCTGTTTGTTACCTCTTCACGCTTAAACCACTGAACCGATTTAAATGAAATTTGGTATAGCGATAGTTTGAGTCCCAGGAAAGGACATAGGATAGTTTTTATCCCGATATTCCCACGGGATCGAAACTTATGCGGGTGAAACCGCGGGGCGCTGCTAGTAATTAATAAAATAATAATAATAAGGAAGAAGGAGAGACAATACTGGCTTTCATTTGGATAATAATCTCTTTTTTGGATCTTAAATATTCTTATAGCTATTAGCAAAAATGCAGACGAAAGAAAAGATGGATGGATTGTATGAGAGATAGATAAGAAGGAACTGAATACGATGAAGAATATAGACTCAGAATTAATTAATTTGAAGGGCAGAAGAATCACGAAGTAGGTATCCAAAAGTTTGGCACGATGAAGCCGCATCTGATAAAAAGCAATGGATATTTTAACAAATGTTTCTGACCCTTTCTGACCTTGTGTAAGACATTCCTATTGTTAAAACGTGTCTATGGCACGATTGTCACTCGGACAGAGAAGTGACAGCTGCACTATTGTTACCACGTTTCAGTCTAGACTATCGCATAAAAACATTTATAACTCTTTCTAGGTGTCTATATATAAAAGTTACAGTCAACAAAAGAGATAAGTATGCAGATCGTCGGATATAGTTGAAGTTTAGTAAGAAACCGATGGATGTTGTCGACTGAAATTTAATTTGATAAATGAGCTGTTTTTGTCTATTAATAAAATTTTTCATCGGTTTTTTACTAAACTTCAACTATACGAGTATACAACGATCCTGCATATTTATGTCTTTTGTTGACTGTACCTACAGCACAATCTCTCTTCCACGTGGAGGGATTTAAACCGAACTGGTTTGTCTCAGGGATAGGAAGCGCAAATAACATTTAAGTGTACAAGAACGTTGAGGCACGTTGTTGAACATAGAGGCAGAGTAAAACTAGTTGCAGTAATTGGCCCGTGCAATAGTCGAAGTCGAAAAGAAATAAATATAGTAAACTAGTTTTTGCCCGCTACTTCACCCGTATAGAGTTTGAATATTATCCCAAGGGAACGTACTACCGGGATGGAAAATATCCTTTGACCTAATCCAGATCATTTTCTACATGTGTGCCTAATTTCATCGATCAACTTCAATTCAGCAATATTCATTCAAATAGGTAATAAACACACAGACAAAGTTATTTAAGCACTAGCAGCAACCCGCGGTTTCACCCGCTTAACTGTCGATCCCGTGGGAATATCGGGATAAAAAGTATCATATTCTGATATATCAGCTATATTACTGTACAGTTTCATCAAAATCCGTTCAGTAGTTTTTGCGTGAAAGAGTAACAAGCTTCCATCCATCCTCACAAACTTTCGCATTTATAATATTAGTAGGATTTATAATATTACTAGCTGCGCCCCGCGGTTTCACCCGCGTAAATGTCGATCCCGTGAGAATATCTAGATAAAAAGTATCCTATGTGTTATTCTGATGTATAAGCTATGTTACTGTGAAGTTTCATAAAAATCCGTCCAGTAGTTTTTGCGTGAAAGAGTAACAAACATCCAAACAAACTTTCGCATTTATAATATTAGTAGGATTACCTATGGAAAGATACTACCTGAGTTATTCATTTGACTACAGAGTAAATACAATCCAGAATATCGAAATAGGTTTTAAAACTAAATTTTTAGATACAAAAGTCTAAAACAAACACTTCATCAATAATTTCAAACCACAAACATTTTAAGCACCTCATTATAAGTTTCATTAAAAGCAATCACACTCATTTTGTTTGGCCAACAAAATCAACAACGTCGCCCTTAATCTATGCGCGACTAAATGAAAATTTCATTCTGAAAATTATTAGCTTGTTAAAACGGGGAAAATTCATTAGGGGGTGTCAGACGAGTCGTGACGAAATCGCTAAGCCCCGGTACACTTCGCGATGGTAATGATGGCTTGGAAACAATTGAAGAGTATGCAGATTACAAGGTCTTACAATATTATTATGGAGATGTTGCATTTAACTTAAAATACTGTGAAGCGAATGGCTAGTACTAATAAAGATTATAAATCATCAATGAATGCCTGAAGATGATGGCGAGATGATCTGGACGCGTACCGCGAGGGCTGGTACCGACGTGGCGCGGGAAAAGAGTTCCTGGAAGGATTTGGAGGGGGGAGGGGCTTTATCCAGCAGTAGGACAGCAAAGGATAAAAAAAAGTATTTTTTAGACGTGGCAGTACAGAAAAAATCGAGTTTGCAATGTAAGTAAGGAGTTTCTATTATAATCAGTTTTGTATTATTATTTATCAGACAGGAATCGACAGAATTTTATAATTCTTTTATATTTTATTTAAGTACATGAGCAAAGTAACTAAAATATAAAAAAATTAAGTATAAAAGAATTACGTATGAAATTCTATCGATTCGTATTCTAAAAAATCTCATCATTTATGCACAGCAAGCTAATTGCTATAACTGACTGTACATATGGCTTTTTTTTTATTTTTAATAACCTACTTAAAATTTCAACGCAGGGTCAGAATCATGACGTACTGAATCTACATGGTGACAGGTTGCACGTCGATGTCCCAGCCACTCTGTATTATTTCAGTTATTTCATATTTTTTCTACATAGAAATCGATCTTTAGGTTCGTAGCACGAGGAAATACTTTATAAACAAAATGTGTTAGGTATACTTGTAAGAATCCCAGCAATTGGAATTCAACAAGGGAACATGCAAGATCGTACGACTATAAATAAAATGCTGTGAAATTCCAATATGGCAGCGAAATCGTGCATAGTTAGAAAAGACAGCCGATGTCAGTCAACTCCGAGACACAATGAAGAATTATCCGGAGTTGTTACAATGTTTTTCACATTACGAAACAATGTAAAAAGAACATACTTTTCCTTTTGTTAAAAATCATTGCAGTACACTTAAAAGTAATACCTAGGCACATACATACATAATCAGCCTATATTGTTCCCACTGCTGGGACACATGACAGGCCTCTTCTCTTCGAGATGGAGTGGGCTATAATCTACCACACGGGCCCAGTGCGGGTTGGTAGATGTCACATGTCTTCGAATTTTTGTTTTAGGACATGCCGGTTTCCTCACGATGTTTTCCTTCACCGTTTTGAGAGAAGTAGTGATGAAATAATGTACACAAAGTAAAGCGCCTGTCTGGGTTCGAACTTACGACCTACAACTCGTAAGTCGCGGCCATTACAACTGGGCCACCCGCTGCTCTCAACAATGTACAAAGTAAAAACACAACCCAACAATGTAAAAAGAACATACTTTTCCTTTTGTTAAAAATCATTGCAGTATACTTAAAACTAATACATAGGCACATTTCCTTCAATTATGCGGCACTTGATATACATTACGTGGTGTTTACCACGTTCCAACCTCATTTACATAACGATTGCGAACGAAGCAGGGCTTGCTACCGGTACTGTAAAACGCCTGAATTATAACGGTAAATATCGGTAAGTTTTATTTGGTAAATGGATGCGGGTACTTTACCGAAACCGATTGTTTTAAACTACCGGGATTGTCAAACCGCTGCAGCATTCGGACATAACAATTATAAAATAAGTCACATGACACATGTATTTGTGCCTATATAAAGCCGATGGAGGCCCTGACTTACGAGTTGTAGGAACGCTTTACTTTGTGTAAATAATTTCATCACCACTGCTCACAAAACGGTGAAGGAAAACATCTTGAGCAAACCGGCATGTCCTAAAACCAAAAATTCGAAGACATGTGACATCTACCAACCCGTACTGGGCCCGCGTGGAAAATTACAGCCCACTCTGATCAGACAGAGAGGAGGCATGTTTCCCAACAGTGGGAACATTATAGACTGGCCATGATTATCAAATCCGGTATTATACCGTTATTTTATACTGGTACTCATGAAAATTAGCCGTAGGTATTATGATACCGCTTCTCCTCAAATACCAGTATCTGTTCATAAACAAAAGAACCAGTTCCAGAAAATACCGGTATTACCCTGCTTCAAAATCGAATAATTTGACCTCTAACGACATTAAAAACAGTCGACGATAATCATATTATGGTGTGCCTAAAATTACCCCTAATATTACCCAAAGCCAAGGTCACGCGAACAAAATGTTGCTGGTTTAACAAATAAACTATGAGTTATTAAGGTGATTAGGGGATTATTTAAAAGACATTACGTTATAATTGGGTAATTAATGCGTAATAAAAAGTTTTATCATCTTAGCGTGTTTAGTTTAACGAGAAAGGTAGTTATTAAAGTGGTTAAAAACAATTAGCGCACTAGACAGTTTCTTTTGTTCAAAATTGTGTTTTCTTTAGCGATTTTTATATTTTACTAGGGACCCGCCTGAGCTTCGCGCAGTTTTTACAACTAGACAAAACATTAGATTTCTCTATTATGTGTAAGTTAAATATAATGTTTTATTATAAACCTTCGGGAATACATTCTCTAAATGATAGTGAAATCCACGTCAAAATCCGTCGCATCTGTATGACTACGTTTTTCTAAAGGATACAACCATCGCGCGTTTCGAATAACAACGCGTTTGTACAGACGGACACGAAAACCGACTTTAATTCATAAATGACTTTAATCCTACCCTATAATAAACGCGAAAGTTTGTGAGGATGGATGGATGGATATTTGTTACCCTTTCACGCAAAATCTACTGAGCAGATTTGGGTGAAATTTGGCACACAGATAGATTATAATAGGGATTAACACATAGGATGCCTTTTATTTCATATTCCCACGGGATCGACACTTAAGCGGGTGAAACCGCGGGGCGCTGCTAGTACATGTATAGGTTTGTAACTTGGTTGAACTACAAACGTCATGGAAAGATATTTTGACTCTGAGTTTGTTTCGGCATTTCTTCTCATGATCAGTCAGCTAAGAAATGCCGGCGCGATCTACACACATCAAAAGTGTCTAGGGATCAACATATATTTTTGCAATAACTTTTCTCCTGATTGATATTAATTAAAATTTTCTTTAAGGATTCATCAAATAAAGTGTTTTCGTTTGTCACAGTAACGATAAACCAAGTCACCTTTGCATTAATAAAGAAATTTGCCATTTTCCTAATAAAGGGATTTTTGACATTTGAACCACTAACACAAAAGCTCGAAAAAAAGACTGAAATAACAGTTTTCTTTAAAATTTTATTGGGTAACTTAAACAATTAATAATCCGTGTTTCTACCGCGAACACTAACAACACAAGAACATCGGTTTGGCATACTCAAAATGAGTTCATCCAAATCACGCTGTGGAATGGCAGCCCATGTTCGTTGCAACAACAAAAAAAGGTCTTCTTGCGACTGGATACCCTCCATATTCGGCAGAGCTCTTCTCTGTAGCATATCCCATGCATGCTCAATCGGGTTCAAGTCTGGCGACTGAGCAGGCCAGGGCAGGACATTGATGTTAGCTGCGGCGAGAGTCTGTCTTACAACTCTTGCGGTGTGCGGTCGTGCATTATCATGCATTAACTGAAATAAGGGACCGATTTGCACTTGTAGAGGAACGATGACGTCTGATACAATCGTCTCAGCATAAATTTGAGCGTTGAGGTTGCCTCTGATCCAAATCAACTCAGTTCTTCCGCCGATCCAAATACCCGCCCATACCATGATGGTTCCACCACTATAAGGATGGACTTCCTGGCAGGATTTTAATCGCTGTTGGCGTCCAGGGGTTCTCCAGTGTCGTATACGTCTTGTATCCGGTCTCATACCAAAACGAGACTCATCAGAAAAGCACACGAAACGCCATTGTTCTTCTGCCCAATTTCTGTGTTCAAGAGCCCATTGATATCGAATCCTACGATTGTGCATTGCTATAGGTGGTACCCGTAGCGGTCTTCGGGAATGAAGGTTCACTTCATGCAAGCGGTTTCTGACTGTTTGATCGCTAATTAAGTTCCCTGAAGAGTGATGAAGCCTCACGGCTAACATCATGGCGGTTATTGTTGGAGCTCTTCGAGTTAAGATTTGAATGTATCGGTCTTGTCTCCGTGTGGTGCAGCGATACCGTCCTCCATGGCGCTCAGCCACGGTACCAGTGCTTCGGTAACGTGTCCAAAGTCGACTGATAACACTCTGACTTGTATTCAGAGCTAAAGCCACAGTACGTTGCCGGGAACCAGCTTCTATCATTCCCACGGCTCTGAGCATTTCTTCCCTGCTTAAATGACGTGGCCGCTCCATAATAACGTTGGTTTTAATCAGTAGTAGGGAAACAGTAGCACTAATAATGTCTTCAATGCGTTGTATGTTTTTATAGGGAAAATATTGACAGCTGATTTTCATCTTTTACTCGAATTTGATTCACAGTTCCTGATTCAAATTATGAAATGCACCAAAAAGGATCCATATAAATTTATAAAATCATAAATTTATTACAAAGCCACATCTCAATCTCAAGAAATCCGCATAAAAATGCTTGATCCCTAGACACTTTTGATGTGTGTAGTTTTAAATATTGACCAACACAATATTGACGCGTACAATTGTCTAAAAAGATCTACTTACTTATATAAACACTTAATTTGATTTGAAACACAATTCAGAAAACGAACTATGATGAATAAGCTCACTATATTTATTTTAAAAGTTTTAAACCAATGTTTTTGGTTAAAAAATGTCTATTGGTTAGTTTTTAGATCGTGTATTTGTGCTTATAATCTTGGTAGTGAGCACTCGTCTTCTATCCTACAAAATGCAATATCCACCCGTACCCAGACAAAACAACAAGAGCATTTCATCTTCCATAGAATTCATACCTCTCATATCCTCTATCCAATGCATCGACACATTCCCGTGAAAAATGTTCTCAAACGCGAGTACTAATGAAAAGGGAACGGATCAATTAAATTCCAATCATGGAAGCTGAAGCGATATGCGATTCTGCTCGTGTATTAGATTCGAATATATTTAACAATCAGTTCAGTGGTTTTAAAATATGTACCTATACAGCCATTACGAATTGATCTTGTTGGTGATAATTATGAACTGAATTAAAAAGCTTTTTATTGATTTATAAAAGGAAATTCATTTGTCTACAATCGGTGATGAGCATCGCATTGTACCGAAGTTAATAATATCACCGAATTTAAACGATTATCTTAATGATGCTACAAACTGCAGTGGATTGAGCTTCGATTTATTGCATGTAAAGTCATCACTCAGCCAGCCATTCATACGATTGATGGTCAATTTGTCAGTAAAAATAGGGACACATATTTTATTCATTACTTTTTTGAGGCTGCATCGATTCTGCCGTGCTTCGGGAATGTTTGCAGAATGGAGTTGCAGATGGGTTGATTGCTCATAGTGATTAAATCTAAGGAACGGTAGCAAATACTGTGCAAGATGGCCATCGCTGCTTCTAATTGTCATTTAGGTAAAGCAAGCTGCATCGTAAATACTGAGTGCACGTCCAGACAACGCAACTAACGTGCGATACGTCCTAATGTATTAGCTAGTATTTTAGATAAGCGCATGTCTGTACCTGCGTATCCGCATGTAAAGCGCCTTATCTGGCCAACCTGCGTATTCGCATGTAAAGCGCCTTATCTGGCCAAGGTCTTAAGGTTGCAAATGTCAACTTGTGCAATAGAACTTGTTGGTGGGATATCTCGCAATCGGTTGGTCACACGCAGTGAGTGCTACAAATGATGTTTATTTTTAGGTGTCTTGAATAAGGGACACACTTTTATTAGTATTTGCTTTTGGCTAAGTAATAACAGCCACACGGGTTGATCGATTAGGTTAAACTACGTTTGCCGCGGTTGGTCCGTGGATGGATGACCATCTTTACATGTCAAGATCCCTCCGTGCTTCGGAAACCACGTTAAGCCGTGGGTTCCGGCTGACCAGTCTTACCAAAGGGTATCGTATTACCCAGTAACTGGGTTGTGGAGGTCAGATAGGCAGTCGCTTCATGTATAATATTGGTATTAATCTGCATCCGATGAGACTGGAAGTCGACCCCAACATAGTTCAGAAAAGGCTAGGCAGATGATGATACCACAAAATAATAAACCCAGAGAGTCTCAGATATAAATAAAGTAGGTAGTTTAAATCGATAGTCAGCCAGTTGGGCTCGCAAGTTAAATGAGTTGAAACTCAGCCAGAACAAGTTGCGGTACGCTCCGATAGCTAGTGCCTACCAATTGATCTTGCATTCGAGAATTTAATTTTTGAGTAATGTTGAGGCTAGTTCTAACAGTCTAACTTTTCCTTATCTATATCTGCAGATTTTATTACAATTCACATAATAATAATAGCCTCCCGACCGATTTCGGTCACGGTGGCCAATCTCAACGGAGATTAGCCAGGTACTCAGGAGATATTATAGTGCACAAGTGTGTGCGTAAACACAGGTGCACTCTCTGTTCCTTTACTCTCATAGTCCGATGGGACGGTAATCCGACACGACCGGGGAGAGATCAGGCGCAGGACCAACGGCCTTACGTAATTCCCGAGGCATGGGGGTACTTCACCGCCAACTTATCAACTCCGGACTGTTACTAAGAAATTCCCAATGGAAACCCAATAAAACTTTGTCCGACCTGAGAATCGAACCAAGGACCCCACGCTCAGCAGTCGCGCTTGCAACTACTTGACCAACGAGGCAGTTACAATTCACATAACAAGTGCGTTATCAGCAGTTGATTATTTAAACTTGCGATTTCTATGAAAGCGGTTTCATAATATTATAACAGCCATCATGAAATTCTGTAATTTTCACAAGTATTTGATATTAAGGTGTCAAAAAAAGCTCTCCGTCTTGTTACAAAGCGAAATAAATAAAATTTAAGAAAAGTCTCTACTCACTATTAATTGAAAAATGTTACGATACTGTAGAAGATTTTATAAATGATAATTTTTAATATTTCGTGTGCAATGCTTCTTTAAGAAATCTGTTTCTCTTTTTAGGTTACCTTTAATAGCAGATTTTATTAAGATATTTAATTAAATTTAAAATAGTTTTGTTTTCCTCTTGTATGTATTTAATTTTGTTTTTTTCTGTTAGTTTTTTTTTTTTGTTTTATTGTTTGCTTTTATTTTCTTCAATATTTGTACGCCTTCACGGCGAAACAGCGCCCATGTTATTATCCTAAGACCTTTATGTAAATACCTATGTTTCACAAATAAATATTCTGATTCTGAAATCTAACTTTAGTTCTAGCCTAAACCTTTGAGCTAGCATTTATATTTCGATCTTTATTTCGATTTAAGCAAACTTCTTAATACTAAACTGACAACTGAGCACCAAACTAAGCTGGCATCTTTGTATAAGGAACTGAATTTCTATAACAGTTAGGTTCTTAATTCAATAACTAACTCGGTGGTTTAAACCTAAAAGCCAATTCTCCTAATTAAAAACGTTTAAAATCTAGTCGCAATCTCATCTCAGCGACAATCAATTTCAAAAACTCGTCAAAAATGTGGGGTAATTAGAGGTATTTTTGACTGGTTGAGACTGAGATCAGACTGTGAACGCTCTTAAAATTACGAGAATTGCCCCTCTGATCTAAAGAAACCCCTGTTTTGTATAAGGGGGTTAGTATACATCTATGATTTGGACAGCCATTATTTTATGATCGTTCACCAGTTTCATAAGAAGCCAAAGCTTTAGGGAACTGTCAGATTGTCTACGTAGGCTATACCAAACCAGACTTCAAAAGAGAAATTCCTGATGGAGAAGCCGGTTAGCACTTGGCACGACCTCGTGCTTAGCAGTAGCGCTTGCTACCACTACTGGAACAAGTACTTTGGATGCATGAAGAAGACTCCTCGTGTAGCGCAGTTTGTTACGCCAGTTACTCAACTGAACCGAGCGCTCGGTGCATCCTTGAAAGTCAGACCCAACACCTTATTTGACTGGCCAATTCTTATCTTGCGATGATAGGGCTAACGCCCGCTTGGTTAGCGACCACCCTCCCACAGGAGTCCGGCGTCAAGCAGCCTGCTGTGTTTCGTCGATGTGTGGGAGTTCCAGTGCCTTAGGGCGCGGTCGATCCACAACAGACCTCATCCATCGCTTTCCATCAGGGCCGGGGCGTGATCGAGGTCAAGAGCGGGCCCATTCAGCAATAAAATAATAAATAAAATGAAATTGAGTAGATTAACTAATCAGAAACATTCCTACCACATACTTTTGTAAAAATAACTTCATTATAGCACTGTGTGGCCTAAACCCGCACTTAAGTCACGTTTTCTACAGTAAAAAGCGTGACTCGCTCGCACGCTTTTTTTTTTTTTTTTTTTTATTACTTTAATTACCGCGGACTTGGTGGTCCGCGCCCTTTTTTATAATATTTTATTGTTTACATTAAACTTTCTTTTCCTAGGGAACAGTTTCATACTCCCGCATCGGACACATCCATATTACTCTAAACTTACAATACTAGCTTAAATCTACGTGAGTCCATCTTTTTATACATATATATACATACATTTTTTTTTTTTTTTTTTTTACCTATAAAATTATTATAATGATACATATTTACATACATGCTCATGCACTTCATGCTATTAAAATAAATACATAAACAACAGGCATTACAATTACATTTTTGTTTAGACATTACAACTTAATTATTTTATTATACAATACTATTTATTATTCTGATTTTACATATTTTATGTTATTATATATTTTATTTTCGGTACATCTTATTATATTACTTAATGAAAACGTTATACATCAACACATTTTATTTTAGAGTATATTAGTTTTTACATTTTTATTCTATCTTACAGGGCTAGGTTAGAATTGGATTGGGTTGTGGGTTTGGATAGGGACTGTTAGGTGGTGTTTAGGTGGTTAGGTGGGGTCTGCTGACCAGGGACTTCGCTAGCCTGAGCAAAGCTTCCACAACAACTGCGTCTCGGTGCTGCATGGCCATCTTGAGGTTGTAATCGATGACCATTTTCGTCGGCGCACCCATCGCTCTCTTTGCGAAGCGGGCCGTGGCGTCGTCGGCGTCGTCGGTGTAGTAGACGCAACTGACCGTGTGTCTCGACACCGCCACTACCGCGTGGGAGATGCTGTCATGGATTTTGAGCCTCCTGGACTTGGTGTTGATGATGATTACGCTGTCGTAGGTCAACCCCTGAGCCTCGTGTATGGTTAACGTGCGCGATCCTTCACCGGACCCGTATCCCTGGCTTATAAGAGAAGCTTTCTCCCCTTGCGTATGAACCAGGAATAGGGTGTTTTGCGCGGTGCTCGGTATTTGCGCTCCAGTAAAACCTTCCACCTTCAGGGAGTGGACCTGCGACAGCGACGACTTGGAGGAGTATATACCGGAGTATATCTCACTCAGTGCAAACGCCACGTCCATCGGGTTGCGGTGTGTGCAGTGCAACTCCTGGGTGATGCCAGCCACCAAGTCTGGACGGGTATACCTTAACTCGAAAAGGTTCTGTCTGTCCAAAAATGGAAGCTGGTTTACGTCTCCGATGAGGACAATTTCGCTTGCTCCGGACAACTTTACTGCCATAACTATGGCCCCAAAATGGTTCATGAGAGCCTCGTCTACCGTGAGACGGTAACATTTCTCTTGCTGTCTGAACCCGTTGGCTAAGATTGAGGCCATAGTGCGCACCTTTGTCTTCACTCGATCTCCTAAGCGGTGCGCTAGCTTCTCCCTGAGATCTTTGGCAGCTTCGGTCGTCGTGGTAGCTATGACGTCCTTCTCCTCATCGAAGTGCTTAACCACCCAAGTTGTCTTACCGCAACCCGGAACCCCGTTTACCCACCTGATACTGGGTACCGCCCAACTTTCCTGCGATGCCGGGATATCTGAGGTCCCCAAGATGGTCTGAGCCATTTCAAGGATCTTATCGTCCGGCATGATTTTGGTACATTTGGCGGTAACCACTATCGGGTCGTCATCCGGTACGTTGAACTTGAGTTTGCCCGAGCGCTCCGTCTCCTCTGCGTCCAGGGCCACAAAACCACTTTTCGCGCTATAGGCTACCATGTACGACCCCGTCATTTCCCCTTTGATGACTTGAGATGTGACGTTGTCGTACACCGCTGCCTCTGATTCCTTGAGTAGTACCCTTAGCAGTCCTTCTGTGTCTCTATGGAAGGTCTGTAGGATCTTCTTGCATGTCGCGAGATTGACCTCTCTGGTCGCTCTCACGATTGCTACGTACTCAAGGAAAGCGCTCTTCACGTGGTCCGTGGTGCCCGAATTTACCGCGAGGGTCGGCGGGCTGACTTGCCCTTTATCGGCTCTGGTTGGTATAGGCTTTTTCGGTGTGGGTTCTTTGGCCTTTCTTTTAAAGAACCTCTCCACTGCTGCTTCCTGCCTCTGAGATGATGGTGGTGATGCTCGGCTAGTGCTCGGGAGCAGTGCACTGAGGAAAGTGCCGAAGGCTTTCAGACGACTCCTCGACCGGGCCTGGCCCTCCGGGCTGGTGGTTGTGCTCTGCTCCTTTGCAGCTTTTTCGGCTTCTGCCTTCTGCTGGGCCCTCTCTGAACCGCTTTGAGTGGTCGGGGTTGTTGTGGGGTTCGTCGCGCTGGCTGCTGGTTGTCTAGGGGCTTTGAGGAAGCTAAGAGTTTCCCCTCTGTCCTCGTAGACAACTACCTCGTGATGTTCCGAGGCTTTTAAACAGCCGAAACGGTCTGCGACGTCTCCTCTCTCCCCTCCGACCATCATCGCGTCAACACTTATGGTACGTGCTGAGACTGCCATAAGTTCTCCTGCCTCCCTGATCTTTTGAAGCAACGAGCTTACCTGAGCGAATGGAGTCTCCTCTCCCCACTCGAATAGTGCAATCGTCTTCCCTTTGGATCGCACTAGACGGCATCGGTGAGAGGCCACATCCACTCGAGGCAGTGCTGCATACTTGCTGCCTTTCATGCTCGTTTTGGTGGTGCTTCCGTTGATCAAGGCGGCTAGGCCTGGTGATATTGGTATACGGGCCCTAGCTCGGCTTGAGCCTATGCAGCTCGCACGCTTTTCTATGTATATAGAAAAGAGCGACTTAAGTGCAGGTTTTGGTCACACGAGCTATAAAATAGTATAAGATCCCTCCTACCGGAGTCCGGCGTCATGCAGCCTACTGCGTTTCATCGATTCGTGGGAGAGCAGTGGTGGCCCAGTGTGGGCCACGACTTACGAGTTGTAGGTCGTAAATTCGAACCCAGACAGGCACTTTACTTTGTGTAAATTATTTCATCACCACTGCTCTCAAAAACGGTGAAGGAAAACATCGTGAGGAAACCGGCATGTCCTAGAACCAAAAATTCGAAGACATGTGACATCTACCAACCCGCACTGGGCCCGCGTGGTGGATTACGGCCCACTCCCTCTCACAGAAAGGAGGCCTGTGTCCCAGCAGTAGGAACATTATAGGATGATTATGTGGGAGTTCCAGTGCCTTAGGCATCTTCTCGGCATGCTCGTTCCATCATAGACCTCATCCATCGCATTCCAACAGGCGTGATCGAGGTCAAGAGAGGGCCCATTAAGCAATAAAAAAAATACGATACGTGTGACTTAAGTAGTCATGCAATAATGGACTACTTAAGTCACATGTATCATAATGTATTATTCTCGCTTCCTCTTTTCACTTGAGCCTTCTTCATTCGCATGACGAGCCAATAACTGGTCACGAATAACCATATGACACGTAACAATATAACTTAGTAGCCTTGGAAATTGGCCCATTTCCCTCATTCCTACCGCAATATTTATATCCTTAAACACCTTTTGACATGAAAGGAAATTGAATATGTTGAATTTATACTAAACTTAATGTGCGTTTTGTTTTTAATAACTCTATGAAAATTGGTGAAATTACAATTAGGTACCTAAAGATTTCATTGACTATGATTGCGTTAGGGGTAGTCGGAAGTCTGACAACCAGTCTTACCAAGGGGTTTCGTATTACCCAGTAGCTGGATTGTGGAGGCTAGATATGCCTATCTCGCTCCATGTAAAATACTGGTACTCAGCTGCATCCGGTTAGATTGGAAGCCGACCCCAACATAGTTGGGAAGAGGCTAGGCAGATGATGATGACATGAGGTCACCACATGTGACTGCTCCTAAATTACCCTAGGCTGATAAAATTTTCATATTCCCTAATTTTGTTAATATTAGTATTTAGGTCGGTTTTCCCCGAGCTTTTGCAGTAATAAAAGCAGTTATTATGAACTAATCGAATTTATTAAAAAATTCATTAATATTGGAGATATCTATTACTAATATAGTTCTGTGTGCAGCAAATAGAAACTGACCGGCAGCAGATAATTGTAAGTCCGACATCATCATATGTATTTCTTCTGACATAATAATTTTCCCGTAGACCGTACATTCAGGAAAATTAAATGTACCTATTAAATTATAACGCTATTTTGCGCGTTTTGGCGCTAATTGTTTTTGTGGCTTACTTATACAGGAAGATTTTTTTATCACCATCCAATTTTTACAGGGTGTTCTACCTATGAATATGAACAACTTTCACTATGGGACCAATTCCGAAATCACGAAAAACAAAATCAGCTGTTTCATACATTTTGGTCAAGTAGGTATTGAACTTTTGTATTAAACAGCTAAATAGTAGTCACTAGTACCTAATAAAGATCAAACTCGCAAAACACGTATTCGTTTGTATGAAACTGACAGGAGTAAGGAACGTACGGTCGCACTGTAGTTACCTGTTTTTTTTCCAAAATAGGAATCTTCACCAATGCAATTCGTGTCTCATCAATTTGAGCACAAAATGCGATAAAGTGCAGCATTCGAAAGAAAATTAAATTGCCTTGCAAGCGAAAGTAGCAGGCACTTGAAATAGATACTCGCTGCATTGTTTTTATAGCAGCAGCCTGCTTGCAATTTATTTTCCCGTCGATCTTTTAAACAGGATGCACTTAAGGATTCACGTAAGGTTGCCTATGGCATTAAGTCCGCCTCTGTACATTTGTGCTTAAAGTATTAAATAAATAAATAAATAAGGTACGGCAACAACGGTGAAATAACACTAATATTATAAAGGCGAAAGTTTGTGAGTGTGTTTGTATGTTTGTTACTTCTTCACGCACAAACGACTGGACCAATTTCGATAAAATTTGGTACGGAGGTAGCCGATACCCTGGATGAACAGGGTTGTTTCCGTTTAGACAGATTATCGTTTCGACAGCGTGTCACTGTTTTATCTCCAACGTACAGCTACGTACAAAATAAAAGACACAGGTATATTAATAAAGTATACTGATGGTATGACGCCAGTGAAAACTAAAACGTCAAATTATAAGTCATGCATACCCAATAGCAATCCACCTACTTTTTATCCCGGTATTCCCACGGGATCAAGACTTATGCGGGTGAAACCGCGGAGCGCTGCTAGTTAAAAATATTTTTTTTTTAACCCGTCTTCAAAAAAGGCGCATATTCTCAATTCGTCGGAATGTTTTTATGGAATTTTCTTTGGCATTATGTTCCTAATTAAGACTTGTCTTGCCTATCATCATCTTCAACTAGTAACATGTTTTTATTTATTACATACCAACAATACAGGGTGGCAGAAACATCGACGTGCAATCTGTCACCATGGATTCAGTCCATGATTCGATCCTGTGGGAATATCGGAATAAAAACTATCCTATGTCCTTTCCCGAGACTCAAACTATCTCTACACTAAATTTCATCTAGATTGGTTCAGCGGTTTAAGCGTGAAGAGGTAACAGACAGACTGACACACTTTCGCATTTATAATATTATTATGGATATGGATTAGTATGGATTAATCTGGATACCTATAATGATAAAGCAACACCACCACAACCACCTACCATCCATCCATCATACATCTAGGAGCATCACCTTTGTACAGACGCCAGCACATCAAGCTACTAAAATCTGTCAAATTTCTTTAATAGATTTTCAACTTTATCGCTAAAGCATAAGGTTTAAAGTTGATTGGGAAAATTTTACAGTTTCTGGTAACTTGATGTGCTGGCGTCTGTACCTATTTTTCCGTTAATTTTTTATTTGCCTATTTAAGGTGTATAAATATATATAAATGGTAAAATAAATGAACAGAAAACAATGTTTGTAATGGCAAAAGTGCCTCAGCTCAGTTTAATGTCAAATGACAACAAGGACGCTGCGTGACGCTGATTTTAAGCTATGACCCGCGAGTATCATACGCTAGAATAATAAACAGGTCACCATCATCTTATTATTTTACCCCGACTCAGTATCTCTTCCAAAATACACCAAGAATTTCGAAAGATCCCCAATATCGTAAGTTATTTACTTCCCATTACGTTGTGGGAAGTCGGTAAAGTCCCAATCGTCACCCGCTGAGCTAGCGTAGCGAAACGCAGCGTAGCGTAACGCAGCGTAGCGTAGCATAAGGCCTGATCCGCATTTGCGCAATTACCTTCACGGTGGCGACCGGGTGTAGGTACATAAACCAAAATAACGCGAACCTGCCCTACATACCAGCGGCGGAGCGTTTGTTGTGCCTGCAAGTTAGGAGCGGTGAGGGGGCATAATTTTTGCTTCTGATAATTTGTTTCTAAGCTATTGTCTTATCCAGCAATGCTATTCTATACCTATGAAGACCTACATACAGGATTGATTTAAATTGACTATCTAAAGGAGCAGTGGTGGCCCAGTAGTATCGGCCGTGACTTACGAGTTGTAGGTCGTAAGTTCGAACCCAGACAGGCGCTTTAATTTGTGTAAATTATTTCATCACCACTGCTCTCAAAACGGTGAAGGAAAACATCGTGAGGAAACCGGCATGTCTTAGAACTAAAAATTTGAAGACATGTGACATCTACCAGCCCGCAGTGGGCCCGCGTGGTAGATTACGGCCCACTCCCTTTTACAGAGAGGAGGCCTGTGTTCCAGCAGCGGGAACATTATAGGCTGATTATGTTATGTTAGCTAAACTCCGGAGACGCGATGAGTATCGATATCTAAACACGATAAAATAAAAAGATTTCATGTTTATTTGGGGGAAGGTCAAGGACCACTGTTAACTGAGACGTTGCCTGAGGTAGCTGCGCGGGCGGGAGGGGTGATAGTTGTCACGCTTGTCACAAGTTGACGAATCACTCAGCTCTCGCATCCCGTCAGCACACCCCTCCCGCAGCGCGCTGCTACCTCAGGCAACGTCTCAGTTAAGCGGTCGCCTATAGTGTTGTTTCTTGAATTAGGTATGAGTAATTGAAAAAAAATGTTGAAAAAACAACATGAGTGTAATTACACTCATGTTGTTTAAAAAAACCCTTTAAAAAGTAAAGGAAAATAGTCGTGTAGTGTTCTTTTCCTTTACTTGCTAGAAAAGTAAATACTTTTTTGAATTATATAATTTCAAAAACTTTGAAAAATAGTGATATACAGATACATACATGCGGAAAAACAAAAACTCAAGCACACAAAACCCTATCAATTTACGGCGAGCAAAACCGCCCATAAGCGAAGGCCGCAGGAATCCGCTGGATGCGGCAAGCACAGAACCAATCGAAGTAGCGATGCTTGAGGGAGGGCCTATATCCAACAGTGAACGTCTTTCGGCTGAAATGAATGAATGAAAACCGCTAATTGAATTTTCCGACATCCAGTCCTCCCGCTCTTTCTTTAGCCCACACACCAAAAAAGCAGTGTGCGCCGGCAGCGTAGGTGACCCATCTACATCGATTAAGCTGTACGGAGCCATAACATTGTTTAGTGTAGGCTCCAGTTTAAAAGCAGTGCCGTACGCGCCGCTAAACGGTTTAACTATTCAATAACTAGAGTTTTGAAGGCTTAGCTTGGAAGGCTGTATTAGTTTATGATACAGGGTAATATAGATATCAGGGTAAATTGTTTGCAAAAAGACGGCGAGGATTTGGTTTCAGGTGATAGATTCAAGTGCATCTGCAGCATGGTGATAGATTTCTGCTGCAGCATCTGATTGAACCTTTTTTTTATCACCTTCAATGTACAGTCAACAAAAGAGATAAGCATGCAGGATCGTCGGATATAGTTGAAGTTTAGTAAGAAACCGATGGATGTTCTCGAATAAAATTTAATTTAATTAATAGAAAACAAACAGCTCATTTATCAAATTAAATTTCAGTCGACAACATCTATCGGTTTCTTACTAAACTTCAACTTTCTCCGAAGATCCTGCATACTTATCTCTTTTGTTGACTGTACCTATCGGAAACCGTCAAAAACAAATAATATTCTCTGTTAACATATACCATCCCTATGAAAGCCCTCTATAACCCTCCGTCTTCCCTGAATAGGTACGCAGGAAAAAACTCCGGATTTACACCAAGAAAAAAATACAGCAATTTTTACCAGACTACATTTTGAAGCAAAACATGCAAATGTAGGTGTAACTACATTTTATAATCGAATCCTACCCCACAGACGTGCTACCGGTAAGAACTCGGGATAAACAGCGTCGTTCAGAAGTAAGAGAAGAAAATCTTTAAAAGTAGTCCGTCCGCAAGGCGCTGGTAACCGTTTCCGTTCTCAATAAAAAACGTCAAGCCTTCCGGTGAGGAGGGAAATAAACGGCACGGACTTTTTAGAAATGTACGGAGAAAACGTAAAGATAAATAAAAAGCTATGGTTTTGATTTTTCTGATGGCGATGTTCGTTGGAAGTTTTAAAATGATGTTCTCGAAAATAAAAGTATGCAGAGTTTATTTTTTTGGAATGAAGTTCCTCAACGCACGATACCGTAAAACGGGGTGAATAGGGATGCAGGGGTGAGTCGGGACGAAACTTTAAAATGGATTTTAACAGCTCTCAGTTACTGAGAGCTGGACCCTCAAAGTGAAACATTTTTTACTTTTGTTACGAATCATGATTGTGTCGTCACCACAGATACAGATAGACTTAGATAACGCAAGTATCACGATTTGTATGAAAACCTAGCGTGCCATTTTTTGACTACCTGCTATGACGTCACAAGCTCTATTTAGTGATGGGAAAATGTAATCGATTCAAAGACGCCGCCGCGTGCGGCACCACACGGTCATTTCCAAACTTTTTAACCCTGAGAATGTCGGTGATTTTTTTTACGGTTCTAAAGTTATGATAAATTTTTGATATTTTTCAATCACTTCGCATAGTGCTCAAAGATAAAAATTATAAGTAAAAACTATATAAGAAAATTAAATTGATAGCTCTGATAGTTTTTTTTTAAGATTTTTTTCTTTGATCTTCTTATGATTTATATATTCACAAGAACAACACTTTTTCATCAGTGTTGAATATGACGCACAATTTATACAAAAACTAATGAGACTACAGTCGGGCCGTCGAGAGAATGCAATCCTAACACTTGTGTGTGCGACAATTCTAGTAACTAATAAAGATCAAATTCGTAAAACATGTATTGGTTTGTATGAAACTGACAGGTGTCAAGCGCGCATTCACTCGTCAGCCGAATTGCACATCAAGCTACTACAATCTGTCAAATTTCTTTAATAGATTTTCAACTTTATCTCTAAAGCATAAGGTTCAATGTTGATTAGGAAAATTTGACAGATTCGGATAGGTTGATGTGCTGGCGTCTGTACCTACATTGAATTGATGCGATAAATGCCAAAATAACTAAAACCCTAATCCATATAAATGTGAGGACTATTCAGCCGATTTATTTAAACACATGAGTCGATTTGAACAACTCGATCAATCTAACAATCCAGATTGATGAACATCGATTTGCGCGGTATTGAAAAAACCTTTTTAATTTTATTTCCAAATCTTTGGAAATCGTTTCGTGTGGGAGTGATCTAATAAATTATACCTTTTGTTTTTACTCTCAGGGCTTTTTAGACAGACATTTTTTTTCCCTTGGGTGTGTAATGCAGAGTGAAGCTTGATGATAAACAAGTTTAAATTATTTCTCCTAATATACAGCGTGTCCTGTAAGTCGACGTCAAGCTGATATATGGGTGACTGGTAATTAGTGACCGATACTTAACACGTGATTGTACTCATGTTAACAAACAACTTTTACTATGGGACCAAACCTGAAATCGCGAAAAAAAAATCAGCTGTTCCCTACATTTTGACGAGTTATACGAACATAAATGTAGGGAACAGCGGATTTTTTTTTCGCGTTTCAGGATTGGTCCCATAGTAAAAGTTGTTCATAATGATGAGTACAATCTCCCATTTCGATTTGTCGCATGTTTTCAATTTCACCCTGTAGTTATCAGAAAAATTTTGTTTGTTTTTTTTTTTTTTGTTTGGCTGATTATCCTTATGCTTATGTGTTTCATGAACAGTTGCCAAATAAATGTTATTCTTTTTTTTTCTTCGATTTCAACGAAATCACGATCAATTCGATATTGCGATAACGGATTCCCCGGAAACGAAATCTAAAAGAAACAGCAATTCCTACTACCATTCTCTCTTATCCCAACTATTGTCGGCCCTACCTTTTAATTCCCTTACCTACTTTTTTTATTTTAGTTTTGTGTCATATAACGTAATTTTTGCGTCATGTTCACCGCAAATAAACGTATTTTCTTTCTTTTCTTTCTTTAATATACCAAATTGCTTCAAAAACGAAACCAGCGAAGCATTTCAGCAAATACGTATCTTATTTTTCATTAAAAACCCCAGCTATAAAGCGGGCTATTCACGAACAGTCTGCTGGCCGACAATAATCGCGACAATAGTGTCGTATTGTGCCTGCTACGGAGTTGCTGACAATGCGACTTTCGTTACGAACACTCATTTTTTTTTTTTGCAACGTTGAGTGATGCGATTGTTGTAGCGTTTTTAGTGGGAGTAGTGTACTCTTAAAATGAGAATAAAATGCGCGAAAATTTACCTAAGTAGTTATTTTTCCTAACATTTTGTTCAGTGTGTTGAAACACGTAAATGTTCCATTGCAAAGTTAGGCCTGGCATTTATCAGCACACATGCTCGTTCCATACAACATAATCTATATCTATACAAATAAATAAATGTGAAAATAACAGCTTTTTTTCACGGTACTTATAACAATAAAAACTTTTTTGTCTGGCTGTCTGTCTGTTTGTTCCGGCTAATCTCCAAAATGGCTGGACCGATTTTGATGAAATTTAGTATGGGGATACTTTGAATCCTAGGGCAGGACATAAGCGTTTATCGACATACTGCAAGCTGCGGGCGGGAGCTATTGCTGATTCTCACGCTGCGATAGTAGGTACACCAAAAAAATGTTGCATCGTCTTAACAGTGATAAGGCCTATTTAAACCTAAGCGGTATTCGCTATCGTCTGCGGTAGAGAAAACCGAGTGGGTATGCGGTAATATTACTGTCACACCAAAGCGGATTTCACGCTCTAGCCGCGGAACTTGATACTAAACACCTGAGCGAAACCCGCGCGGTATGTACAGACGCCAGCACATCAAGCTACTACAATCTGTCAAATTTCTTTAATAGATTTTCAACTTTATCGCTAAAGCTTAAGGTTCAAAGTTGAATGGGAAAATTTGACAGTTTCGGGTAGCTTGATGTGTTGGCGTCTGTACCTCTACCTACCCACAGCAGCAGCGAATACCGCTTAGGTTTAAATTGGGCTCTAAGACGATGCAAGTTATTTGTTGCTTCAATATTTTGGTATGAAACTTGCATCATGTAATTGGGGCTTAAATCCACGTTCGCACGGACGTAAACATAATGCGGCCGGATTTCATCGCGCACTGGATTTTCAACTCTGTGTGATGAGCCGAGCATTGAGGATCCAACAGAGCGCATCATGAACCGTCAAAAAACACGCTGTTTGATTTTCAACTCTTGGTGCTAAGCATTGCGTTGAAAATCCAGTGCGCGAAAAAAAATCGTCGCGGGAAACCTTTTTTTTATGTTTCCGGGTTGGAAAATCTGGATGTCCGCCACCATGGGGTGGGCGGCGGGAACGCGTCATGTTCGTGAACGGGCGCCGTCGGTTGAGACTGGTCACATCTCTTAACTGCCAAGGCTTATTTTTAATCTTATATTTTGAATTGTTTCTTCACTTGTTTTTTTTTTTTACATTGTTCTCACATATAGAAGTATCAAGAATAATGTACCCAGGATTTTGTAATATCTTGATTAAAAAGAGTGTCCATGGAGTTTCTTGCCCGTTCTTCTCCATAGAGATCTACGTTTTGGAATGAGCAACTAGCTTCAACTTTCTGACTAACCGACTGGCTATTTAATTTTGACAATTCAAAAGTGCCTGTACATGGTTTAATTGAAATAAATGCTTTGATTTGATTTGATCTGTCAGACTCTTACTGACACCACCCCGATGTTCCACCTTACCTCAAACTACGCCGGGGGTCGCGGGGACGAGTTATTCCGGTCTGATCCTCTGAACCCTCCACGTCCCCCTCATCGATCTCCTGTTAGTTCTTCTTCTGTTTTAATCTCTGTCTTATCCACTATAAACTTTCTCGTTCCGGGACGCACGATCCTTCCCGGGCTAACTCAACATTTTCTTCCCTCCATCATGTATTTCGTCAACCCCTTTCTTTTTCTAACAAGAAAAGCTCCTAGCAGCGGCAGCGGGCGGCTTCTTGGCGTGGGCAGCTGGCCCTATCAGAATACCAGCGCTGTGGCATTTATTTTTTAAATGTTGCAACATCATGCTGAGATAGGAGCATTTTTGCCTCGTATGGGACTTTCTGTTTCATTTTTCTTTTTATTACTTTGTTTTTTTATATAACTTGGATTTTTTATTTATTTTTTTACTGTGTTTAGTTTAGTTTGTGATCATCCTATACGAGTCGCAATAAATACTTTTTCTTTCTTTCTTTCTTTCTTTCTCCTTGAAACCCAATCAGAGCAGCCTCCAGCCAACCAATCAATCCTTACTTCCCTCCCTATTTGCCCACAAGTGATCCGACTGCGGTTATTATTTTTGCCCAACTAATCGGAATCTAGCATGACCTACATCATTCACTCTTCAACGGTAGATCTAAAATTAATTAACGGGATTTAGGACATAGAGTAAAAAAATCGCTTTTAAATTCAGTTAGTCAAAGATTAGTTTAGCTTAGCTCGACTAGACTGCTTCTTTGGTCTAGAGGTCGTAAGCACTATTGGTGAGCATGAGGTCTTCTTCTTCTTAGCGTGTCGATAGCAATCTAAATGGACTTGGTCCAGAATTCGGCTACTTGTTTGGCGCCATCACCAGCGTCCATCAGTTCCTGTAACGTGCAGCTGACAGGACACGCAGGACACGATATTAAGTGTCCCATCGTTTCTTGGGTTAGATTCCCGGGACACGCAAAGTGTCATTGGGTTTTTCTATCAAAAAATTCTGAGTAGCATCCATAAGTCTGTATTTGTGCCCGGTTGATGGCAATAGGCTCACCCTTATTACAAGGGGCTTAAACATAACTGGCGAAATGTGGATGTACTATTGGCACAGACACCAGCATATCAAGCTACTACAATCTGTCAAATTTCTTTAATATATTTTCAATTTTATCGCTAAAGCGTTAGGTTCAAAGTTGATTGAGAAAATTTTACAGTTTCGGGTAGCTTGATGTGCTGGCGTCTGTACATTCATTTATTATAACGGACACGTCCTTCCCTGTGTTTATTATTCGGTTAATGGCAATAGGATCGCCACCTATTTTATTTTATTATTACGACTTAATCCTAACTGGAAAAATGTGGGTGTAGGAACAGACATCAGCACGTCAAGCTACCCGAAACTGTCAAATTTTCCCAATGAACTGTGAACCTAATGCTTTAGCGGTAAACTTGAAAATCTATTAAAGAAATTTGACAGATTGTATTAGCTTGATGTGCTGGCGTCTGTACTAGAGGTACACCTCAGTCAGACCCTTTCGGGATTACTGGCGTGATGCAACGTTATGTTGCTACATTGATACGAACTATTTAGTTGCATGTGTCACAAGTTAGCTCAATTCACTAAAGTCAATTAGATTCAGTCAAATAGTATGCAAATCAAAATATTCATAAACAAACTAGCTGACCAGGAGAACTTCGTACCGCCATCTATCGAAATCAGACAATCCGTTCTCAAAATATCATCAAAAAAGCCGTTCTATACAAAATCTATGAGAAAATGAATTATCTTTTTTTTTGTGAATTTTTCCCATGTTTTAATAGTCGGTCCAGCTGTTCTTGAGTTATAAATGGTGTAACTAACCCGACTTTGTTTTATACAAAAACTTTACATGACATATAAACTTTTTTCTGTACAAAAACTGTAAAACATCTGCTAAACGGAAAAGAAATCTAAAAAATATACTAAA
The DNA here is from genome assembly GCA_914767645.1 of Hydraecia micacea. NCBI lineage: Eukaryota > Metazoa > Arthropoda > Insecta > Lepidoptera > Noctuidae > Hydraecia > Hydraecia micacea. Next base: position 2,702,156 of record OU611783.1, on the reverse strand, counting down.
CAAATCATTCTGAACTAACTCGTTTACAAAAATCAATTGCCAATGTTGCAGAGGATTTGAGATAAACATTCTGATGGAACGGAAATCTAATAAAAGTATGAAGGAACCATCAAGTCTATGTAAATAAAAATAAAATGATGTTCGTTGGCAAGCGCTTAGACTAACTTGAGAACGGCTGGACGATTAGGTTTTTATGGAAAGAAAAATTGGAAACGATTCCGGGAAAATTCAATTCGGGAAAAACTGAACATCTTTTTTTCTATTCGATTGTTGTGAGTCTTTGGTCAACTGGACCCACACGAACTGAACCCGCGGGTCCAGTTGACTAAGTCAAATTTTGAATTGGTCGACTGGACACACTGCCCAATATCATTCGAAAGGGCTTTGAAGATCCGAGACATACCTACCTGTCGGCCATTTTGTTTTTTGTTTTCAAAATGGTGGTCACGCATGGAACCTATATAAATCGATAGCTGAAATAATCGAAATGGAGCGACAGTAGGTAGCCAGGTTCCATATAAAAATATTCAATCCCCTTTGGACAGGACATTGTCGGCTCCGCTATTTGAAATTAAAATTTTGTCTAACTGATTTTCCTACGCTATGTCTTCAGTGAACAGCGAACGACCAATTAAGAATTGATTTGGAATGCTGACGACTTCGACTTCAGATGATTTAGTTTGCTTTATAGAAAACCAATCGAATTAATGAATGAAGAGGCCTTCGAATAAATAAGGAAAATGGAAATCTTTTTGGTTAGTTAGGTTTTTTTAGTTAGGAAATATCTCATTTATTTTTCTTTTTATGAAATTATTATTATTTATCTTTAAAGAAGTAAGTATTTTTAAAGTAAACAAGACTTACATATTTATTTGTTGTTTCACATACATAAAATATACTGTTTTAATTAATACGGATGAGTTAAATGTTGTTGATGGGTGGCAGCATAATCAGTCTACAATGTGTCCAATGCTGGGACACAGGCCTCCTCTCTGTGAGAAGTGGGCAGTACCTAATCTACCACGCGGGCCCAGTGCGGGTTGGTAGATGTGACATGTTTTCGACTTTTTGGTTTTAAGACATGAAGGTTTCCTCACGATGTTTTCCTTTACCATTTTGAGAGCAGTGGTGATGATATTATTTACACGATCTCAGAGCTGTCAGTAATACACTTAGGTGTTGATGTTGGAGAGGTGGGAAGATCTGATGCAATAATATTTTAGTGCTCCCCTTGTCAGAAACAGTGAGGCTATTGTATATACTTGTGCGGATTGGTACCTATTTGTAGAAGACTCATAAGGACTGTATTATGTTTATAAAATGATGTTTATACGGGATGAAATTTTAATCAGCTGTTCCCTACATTTTGACGAGTTATGCGAACATAAATGTTGGGAACAGCTGATTTTTTTTTTCACGATTTCAGATTTGGTCCCATAGTAAAAGTTGTTCATAATGATGAGTACAATAACCCCTAAAGAGGAAAACTGTGATTAAAATCTCACTTTGTATAATATTATAAGATAGCCTTACGGAGCGACTAATTCATGTTGACCAAGCTCCTTAATAAAGTTCATCATCATCATTTCAGCCGAAAGACGTCCACTGCTGGAAATAGGCCTCCTCCTCATAACAAAGTTACCAAAAAAAAATACATACACAAAGTAAAGCGCCTGCCTGGATTCGGACCTACGACCAAAAACTCGCAAATCTGGGCCGTTTACACTGGATCGATACTGTTGTCTGTGATGGCTACAAGGCAACTTTTAACACCAATCATGCTTCGTGATGTACAGGTGGTGCCATCCACGAAGACGCGCCCCACTCTCTTCCTAATCGTTAGTGGTAATCGCTAGTTCATTCCGCACGTGTTTTTGTTTTGGCACTAATTACCCACTAATTATTAATTACTGTATATCGACAAAACTAAAATAGTAGCGAAATTTTGAACAAGCATTAAAAAGAAGAGTGGGGCGCGTCTTCGTGGATGGCCCTATCTGTAAACACGAAACCTCACAAAAATATGCGCGCCGAATTTCAAATATGTTTTTGAAACTCCCTCCTATAATTTTCTCAACAGGTATCCCCCACTATACGAGATCTACTTTATCATGTACGAACAATAAATTCGACTTTACAATACATTAATTTTTCTTATCGGCAACACCGATACTGTTGGAGGTAATTGAGATTGCATGATATATCGCCACTTTGTCTTATTCGCACCGACTTTCGAAGTCGTGTTCAGTCTACTGAAATCCGGCTTGAGGTTTTATAAGTTAAATTTTTCATGGATCGAAAATATGTATTGTGGTATGGTGATGTCGGTTAAGGGTGGATAAGGCTGGCTCAAGGCGAAAAAAAGTGATGTGCACCTAAATATGAATATACAGGATCAAATTAAATTTCTGAACACATGTTGTCCATACGATGTCCAATGGTTAAGTTTGCCGCTCCACCTCGCTGCTCGCTCTCCTCGACCACCCCACGGACTCAGGCTAGACTCTATCCAGCGCCGCCAGATGGCACTGACGTCCCGAACAGTCAAACGAATGACGTATTTCCGACAAATATTGACATAAAGTCTTAGAAATAATTTACAAAAGTATAATAATGTTAGATGCCTGTACTAGGATAAACCTGCGGCGTTACATTTATTTGATAAATATAAATAATGATATATCAAATAAATATAACTTGAACATAAAAAAAACGGGATTATGTACCTTATAGATTTCAATCACATAACACAAAAAACGTCATGGACTGAATTAAAACGTCCCGGATCTGGCACGCAGTGATTAAGCGAAGGTGTGCCAACCCGAACATGTTCCCGTAATGGAAAAAGTCGATACATCAATTTATTTGCTTTAACTGAAGTGAATAAATGAAGAAGACGTACGAAGTAGGGATGAAAAGGGAAACCGCGAAACGGTTTATTTTTGCTTCTAAATCTGCATGCGTACTAACTTATTAATAAGGCCCTGAGGGCCTCCCACCCCTTCTAGCAGTATAATTTAAATCTTAGTCTGGTAATCTAGTGTAAATTATTTCATCACCCTGACTGCTCTCAACACGGTGAAGGAAAACATCTTGAGGAAACCGGCATGTCCTAGAACCAAAAAGGACATGTGACATCTACCAACCCGCACTGCGCCCGCGTATTAGGTTATGGCCCACTCCCTCTTACAGAGAGGAGGCCATTGTCCCAGCAGTGGGAACATTGTAGGCTGATTATGTTATGTTAGGTAAACAGCATACCTGCCGAAATAAACCCGGATCAAAGACACCACGTAAAAAAATTAAAAAATATTTTTCTAGTAATATAGGTGGTACCTACACAAAGCTAAATTCAGCGCCAACTGATTGAATTATGTGTGTGGCGTATTCCATTAAGACGCTAACGTGTGCCGAGTTCACATCTCCTGGCTTTGAAGCTAATACTTGTTGAAAAATTATATTTATGCGGAAATAAATTCTGTTTAGGTATGTGGTGTATTTATTCAGATACGGATGTATATTATGAAAATCCAGTTCAAAATGAGAAGCTGCAATGTTTCTTCTGCGACATGGTGTGATTGAAGATCTAAAATGGGTCATTGCACTCATCATTATTAACAGCTTTTACTCATCATCATCATCTGCCTGCCTTTTCCAAACTATTTTGGGGTCGACTTCCAGTCTAACCGGATGCAGCTGAATACCAGTATTTTACATAGAGCGACTGCCTATCTGATTTCCACAACCCAGTATCTGGGTAATACGATACCCCTTGGTAAGACTGGTTGTCACTTTCGGGCTTCTGACTACTCGTAACAACTGTCAAAGATCCACTAATGACAGCCGGATCCAACGGCTCAACGTGCAACGGCTCAACGTTGTATCTATGCTAGTTGCGCGGTAAACTCTGCTTGCGAGATGCAGGATTTCCGTGACGTCAGTATGACGCGTTGTTCGCATGTGGCGTTGTAGATACTGCTACAATATAAAGATATTTTAGAAGAAATTCGAGTATTTCCTGAACCTCCAAGTACAAAACATGATATGTATAAGGATACATGTCAGGTTTTGTAATTGCCTGGAGGTTTTAGGTTGTTGGTTCGTAATTGTTTATTACTACAAAACCCCCTGATAGAATGATCTTCAAGCTTTACCATACTGGAAACACCACAAGACGAAAAATCTTCCACGGTTGTAATTTTTACTTATCCAGTGTAAGTCCCACAATAATTTTTTTTTTCATAAAAATAATGACTACACAAAATGCATACGTACCGGTTCATTTTAGATTACACACAGTTCACCTAACAGATCTCCTCCCTTCCCTACCATGATATAAAACTGCATGTCACTCGAGACTTAATTAAAATACTTTCAAGCACCTTGCTAATGAGTGTTGCCACGTCACAGGTCAATAGCACCTCGAGAGTCGGGTGTCTTATTAATTTTGTAACGGGCAACTCTCAGGCTGTAGTGACAGTGGCCCAGATGTAAAGGGTGTCTCAGTAAGAGTGCACTTTTTAAAATTGGAATATTTTTTTTTTCATGCAAGTGGCAGCTCTGAAATTTGACAGCTGTCACCTCTGTTTATTCCGATTATTAAAAATGGAGAGCTTTTTGAAAGAACAACGCGTTATAATTCTGAAAACTCATTACAAAAATGGGGAAAGTTACGCTGAAACCGCTCGCAAACTTCGCCAAATTTTCAGCCGAGAAAGTGCACCTAATGTGTCAACCATTCGAAGAGTGGTAAAAAAATTTGAAGAAACTGGGTCAATTATGGATAATAAGAATCCTTTGCGTCAACGTACCGGTCGGTCTCTTGAAAACATTGCTGCTGTAAACGAGAGTGTCGCCGAAAACCCGAAAACATCAATTCGACATCGTTCTCAACAACTTCAAATTTCACGAAACACTACGCAGCGAATTTTGTTCTGATGACAACTGGCCACCAAGATCGTGCGATTTAACGCCGTGCGATTTTTTTCTTTGGAGTTTTGTGAAATCTCGGGTTTATGCGAATAAACCCGAAACAATTCCTGAGCTCAAATCGGAAATACAACGCGTCATCGGTGAGATACAGCCACATCTCTGTGCAAAAGTCATGGAAAATTTCATGAAAAGAGTAATGGCCTGTCATCGGAGCCGTGGGGGTCATTTGCCGGATATTTTATTCCATACTAAATCGGAACATGTCTTCTTTACAATACAATAAAAATATCACAACTCTGTCATAAAATACTTGTTTTTATTTTAAAATGAAAAAGTGCACTCTTATTGAGACACCCTTTAGATGTGGGTCATTAGAAGATCTTCTTTTGTTATTCTTGAAAGAAGTATTTATTTCGACCTTTTTGTGTTCTATATTTCAATTTGGTATTCATATTTTTGCTTCTGCTATCGGAAACATCATCTGTCTAGCCTTTTCCCAACTATGTTGGGGTCGGCTTCCAGTCTAAACGGATGCAGCTGCATACCAGTATTTTAAATGGAGCGACTGCCTATCTGACCTCCACAACCCAGTTACTGGGTAATACGATACCCCTTGGTAAGACTGGTTGTCAGACTTTCGGGCTTCTGACTACCCGTAACGACTATCAAAGATCCACGAATGACAGCCGGGACCGCTTAACGTGCTTTCCGAGGCACGGAGGGGTCTTGGTTTGTAAAGATGGTCACCCATCCACGGACCAACCGCGGCAAGCGTAGCTTAACCTGATCGATCGACCCGTGTGGCTGATATTACTTAGCCACAAGCCCCTGCTATCGGAAACGATAATGATTAATACAAATATGATGATGAAACTAGCTTCAGCCCGCGACTTCGTCCGAGTGAAATTTCTTGTTTTAACATAAAATATATTTTAAGACACTCGTCAATACAGTTCCCCATTAGTGAAACTATTTTCGGAATCGAATTGGTAGTTCCGAAAATTACCCCCTACATACAAACTCACAAACTACCTCATAATAAAATTAGGATTAGAATAGTGGAAAGAGGGAAGGGAAGCACTTTGTCCTGCAGTGGGACAACACACGCATATAATTTTAATATAGTGCGTACAGGGATAATTGTCGGTTGGTGCCTCATTTCTTTAAAAACGTCTATCAGGCGTCTTCTAGTTGGCTTCGACTCCTCGTACACCTTCCAAAGGTCCAGGACCCGAGGATCCCGAGATAATGTGGAAGACATTTTTAAAATAATAAAAGTAGTATAGATAATGTCTGTGTATTGAAATTTTTCAAAAGGAAAATTATTTTCATGCTGATTTATTCAAGTTAATGACGACAAAAAGCATTGAAAAGGTCTTATCATCACTGAAACATACACGGTGCCTTTTAAACTTCATTAAAAACACAATTCAATTGTTTCTGAACAATTCGTAAAACTGAATTTTATTATCACTTTGTACCCAGCTGTGCTATTCTGTAAAAAGATCACCGTGATAACTTAGGTGAGTGAAGTGAGCTGTCATTCCACCTGATGCTAGGGATTGACACTATTGACAGCTCACTTTAAGCTCACTTCACCTAAGTTTTCACGGTGAGATTTTTACAGAATAGCATTATAGTTGTGCATGTTTGCTTGCATAAAATCCGTATTAATATTATAAATGTGGGTGTACTGGTACAGCTCTGCCTATCCTTTCGAGGATTACAGGCGTAATGATATCCATACTAATATTATAAATGCGAAAGTGTGTCTGTCTGTCTGTTACCTCTTCACGCTTAAACCGCTGAACCGATTTAGATGAAAATTGGTATAGAGATAGTTTGAGTCCCGGGAAAGGACATAGGATAGTTTTTATCCCGACATTCCTACGGGATCGACAGTTATGGGGGTGAAACTGCGGGGCGCAGCTAGTGTTAAATATTATAAATGTGTAAGGAATTCTGTCTGTCTGTCTGTCTGTCTGTTACTTTTTAACGTCTTAATGGCTGAACGGTTTTCGATGTTTGGCACACAAGTAGACCATGACCTGGTTTAGGACATAGGATAATTTTTATCCCGCTAGTACGTTTCCGTGGTGTAATTGCCGACCTCCACGCAGGCCAAGCCGCGGACAAAATCTAATATTACAATTGTGAAAATGAGTTTGTTTATTTGTTACGCTTTCACGCTAAAACGGCTGAATGGGTTTGGAATAAATTAGGCACATGGGTAGACCACGACCTGCAGGGCAATTGCGTAACACACTATCAGTAGCAATGGGTTTCATTTTGACAGTTTAACAACATTCATTGCGTTATTTACGTTGCTAAGCAAACACATTTTTCGAACATTTGAAGCAATGGATTAGCAATAAACTTCAAAATGATTCAAATTGACAGTAATAGTGTGTTACGCAATTAGGGTGCAGGATTACGACATAGAATAGTTTTTATCCCGATACTCCCACGGAATCGAGACATTTGGGGTTGACACCGCGAGGCGCAGCTAGTTATGGTATAAGGGTATTTTTTCATTAAAAGTTACAAAAAGTGAGTGGTTGCGGTAGCAATATAAGTAGTTCGTACCTTTCCCATGTCAAAAAAATAAAATATATTTCCCCACCCGTCAATGTCATGTAGGGCATCTCAAGTATGAGGCGCAAAGACTTGTGTAATAATATTTTCGTAGCATTCTACCATATAAAGGCACGAAACGAATATTTTGCAGTGTCGCTCACATGAAACCCTAATAAAACACTAGCCCGCGGTCTGACGTCTGCGATCCAGGATGAAAAATAGCCTATGTCCTTACCCAGGTCATGGTCTATCGGTGTGACAAATTTCATCCAAATACGTCCAGCGGTTTTTGCGTGATTGAGGAACAAACAAACAAACTTACTTTCGCATTTATAATACTAGTTAGGACTAGTAAGGAAGTTAGGATTACTCACTACAGTTTCAAAATACAAAATCTGACGGCAATATTAAACTTCCGTCTAAATCATAAATTCAAATAAAACATTCGCATTTGTAATGTCGGAAAAACAATTTTCATATTTTACAAGAACGCATTAGTATTAAATTGAAAATGTGGAGTACAAGGAATTATGGAGTAGATTAGCTACGCGGTCGTAGCCTCGTAGGCTGTAGCTACGCGGAATCGTAGCAGGGTGCTACGAAATCCTTCACCCTGTCGTAATGGAGTTTTTGCTTATTTTTGAGTTTGAATGATGTTAAATGTTCATTGTGAATAAAGTACTTTTAATTATGGTTTTAAGTAGGTACCAGAAGATCAATTCAGATAATGCAGAAACGAAAGTTTAAAACAATATTTGCATAAGAAAGAAGTGGTTCTTGGTGTAATAAGATAAACTTCTGAAATATTTTAACATCTTTACTTCTTTAAACAGTATTCTCAGGAGCCGGCAGTTCCTGGTCAGGTTTCTGGCAGGCCTGGGCTCCACATCGGTTGGGGCAGCACTTGAGGGCTCGGGGGCAGTCGGAGTCGCTGGTGCACATGTGGGTGCAGACCCAGGGGCCTCGGGGGTACTCCGGGCAGAGGCCTGGCTTCACTGGAATATTGGAGAGAATTGTAAGTTAGTGGTATTGGATATCCGACTAGTTGATAAATATGAAATGCTTTGCCTGCCCCGTTTCCGTCTCGTAGTCGCAAGTGCGACAGCTGAGCGTGGGGTTCTCGGTTCGATTTCCGGGTCGGGTAAAGTATTGATGGGTTTTTCCATTAGAAATTTCTTGGTAACAGCCCGATGTTCGGAAGTTGGCGGTGTGATAACCCCGGGCCATGTGTAACATGTTAAACCGTTGGGCCTGTGCCTGATCTCTCTCCAGTCGTGTCGGATTGCCGTCCCATCAGACTACGAGAGTGAGGCAAGACAGAGTGCACCTGTGTCTACGCACACACTTGTGCACTACAACATCTCCCACGCCGAAGGCTGGCCATATTGGTCGCCATGACCGAAATTCTGTAATAATGCATCTTACTAACCCAAGTCCACAAAGTGCCTCTGCGACATAGCATCAACGCACATGGCCCCACCACAAGCAGTGGGGCAACACAGTTGCTTCTCATTGGTGCAAGCAGACTCGGGTCCACATGCCGCTTCACACACGTCTACTGGCAACGTTGGAGGACAGGAACCCGTGGTGGTGTCGCATGATAAGAATCCCACCAAGGATAAAGCTGGAAAATATACGAAGAAACAAATGAAATTCAAACGAAAGACTCTTTGTGCGGACATTATTATTATTTTAAGACTAGACCTATTTCTTTAAGTTTATAAATTACGTGTATATATTTCATCGTAAATAAATCTTTATAGATACATATTATAAAGTTGACTTATGATAGCTATGTTTAAAAAAAAAATTTGGGTGAGTCGACCTCGTTATTGCTTTGCCACAGGTCGATTGTCACTGTCACGTCATAAAAAATCAAGATATATTTTTTGCTTTAAGACCATTGTGACCAATAGTTTCAACCTTAGTGTAGTTTTAATTTATTCGGAGATTTTTTAAAGTGATAAATCCATCACGAATTTCCCAGTAGCAGCCCGGAGACTTTTGTGCCCGGTTGATGGCAATAGGCTCGCCTACTATTTCATCATCATCATCACTTTACTGCCCCTATCCCAATTTATTTGATGTCAGTGCAATATGTCTTTTCTTTCCATACTTCTCTATTAGTTTTCATCTCCATAGTCACCCCTTTCTAACCATACCATCAATCACACAGTCCATTCATCGTTTATTTGGTCTTCCCCTACTCTTATAACCACCGAAATTCATACTCAAAACTTTCCTCACGACATTTTCCTCATCCCTCCGTATCACATGCCCATAACATGACAACCGATTTCCACACAACTTTTCAGTTACCGGTGTCACTTTCAGACTTCCTCTTATGTATTTATTTATTTAATAGCAAAAACATAAATGTACAGAGGCGGACTTAATGCCTTAGGCGTTTTCATCCTAGCATAAAGTGGATAAGCCAGAGTTTAAAACAGAAGACGAACTAGCAGGGGATCTAGGTGGAGGGGTGCTCAGGGGATCAGCAGGCCTACCACAAGCTCTTAACGCGATCCATTTTAGGACCTAAACTGAACTGTTCGTCTAATTCGTACCATGACGTCAGTTTAACGATTCAGTTTAGGCCGTACCATCTGCTGACAGCGATTGTCCCAAACTGAGTCGCAAGGTTTGGCTTCATTCATACTTGTTTGGTACCATGACGTCCATAGAGCAGCTCAAGCGATGCAGTATAGGAACCTAAACTGAAATGTCTTGTCTTTAAATCGTTGTTAATTAGATCATGGTAGGCCACCTGACCGGAATAAATCGCATTTTCTACCAGTCAACCTTTGGGTGATGTAATAATTTCTTATTCTATCCACCCGTCTATTTCATGGGACTTGAACATAACTGGTGAAATGTGGCTGTTCCACCTCTGCCTTACCCTGCAGGGAATACAGGCGTGATTTCATATATACACCAGCTTCTGCCCGCGACTTCGTCCGCATGAAATTTCACCCTCCCCCATTCACCCTCTTAGGGGTGGAATTTCGAAATACCTTTTCTTAGTCCACTAAGAAAGAGTTTTTTTGACGGTGTGTTCATGAGAAATTTCATGTCTCTAGGTCCAGTGGTTTAGGCTGTGCGTTGATATATCAGTCTGTCAGGACTTTGAATTTTGTATAATATATACTCGTAGATAGATCATACCAACTTTGTAGGATAAAAATCCTTTGAACAAACGTCGTGTTTCAACACACCGTTTGATCCACTGCAATGATCAAACCACCCACGATGCATCTGCGGGTGCCGTGAAATGCGACAAAGGGATCATGACAAAGGGATGAGCTGAATATACCTACTTACGAATAACAAAATGCTGTGATGCCCACACATTAGTCTTGGAATAGAATAGAATAGATTATTTATTTTGATAGATTCCAGGTATTTACAGTAAGATGGAGACATAGCAATTAAGAATCCTTGTACAAATGCCAGCACATCAAGCTACTACAATCTGTCAAATTTCTTTAAAAGATTTTCAACTTTAGTGTTAAAGCATAAGGTTCAAAGGTTCAAAGTTGATTGGGAAAATTTGACAGTTTCGGGTAGCTTGATGTGCTGGCGTCTGTACATCAGATCTTGTTGGTTCAAAACTTCACCACTGCCACGGCGTCGTCGGTGGCAGCGCAGAGGTCACTTTGACAGCATGTTTTGGGACACAGAGGGCAGGATAGGAGCTGGAGCATGTTTGTGACATAGCTCTACATGCACACCCTGTTGCCGTTCCGTCGAGGTAGCCCTGTTTTACCAGCTTTGAGTATCTCCCCACTCATGTCCGGAAACGATTCTAGGACTTCCAAGTGACCACGAAAGGTTCTTCCACGCAACGCATTTTGATGTGGCTTTCACCATCATCCGGAAGGTTTAATGAAACACATATAATAGAAATCTCGATGTTTTGTCAAGCCGTATAAACGAAATACGAATGGGCGAAGATTTTTTCGGCATGTCAGAAATACTGTGAGAGGGATTTATGAAAGTTTAGTTAACTTTTTTACCTGAACTCGATGTTTAAAGTTAAAAAAAATAGTGAAAAATTATAAATGATTTATTTTCTGTAAGTAGGTTTGTACAAACACTTTTCACAACAATCATATTTTTTTAAACTGGATGAGGCCAGCGTTTCCTATCTGACTATTTTGAGAAGAAAGGCCGAAACAAACTCAGAAGAGGTCACAATCTCTTTTAAAGTCCAGACAAAATCTTGGTCAGATCATGTGAAGACGATGTAGATTGGTGTCTGAAATGGTGTGGTATGATTACAAGTCAGATACTTAAATCTGTTGAATTAAACTGCGTAATAGAAAAGTGGAAAAACAAACTAATTATTTTAACTAGATAAGTAGTATTATTTCTATATCATACGTCTCCAGCATCTTGGTTGACCGACACAATTAAAAAAATCTTAAAAATACAAAATATTTCTGCGTATCCTATTGACAGAATTCACTAGGTATAGCAGTTTTCATTACCTCAGATAATTTACATTCCATCGCCACATAATCAGTTATCTACTTTAGAGGAATGTATTCTAAGTTGATTTTTGAGTGACCATTTGTAAAAAAAAAAGGTCCTAATGAGTTTTTGGTTGCAATAGAATTTGAACTTTGTTTAGTATAACATTCAGTTTTTGTTCCATAACTTGAAAATTATCTCAAATTCTTAATTCAAATATACACAAAGAAGCCAAGAAAAAAACAAAACACATCAACTAATTTGGAATTCAACATCAATAGTCACATAACTTTTGTCTGAGGAATAAATATTGCCATTTGACAGTTGTACGAGCACTTGCCTGCTGGTACGTGTGATAAGTTGAGATGGAAGAAAACTGACTTCTTGATAAGTTATTTATTAATTGTAACAAAGGTGTTTACAATAAGACGGTCGAAAATGTACTCAACAATATTAATTGCTATGTGGATTTAAATTATGTAAAAATGCTTATGTTAGCGTGCTAAATAATGTGCGATGTAATCGTACATATTCCCGGACGAGTTAGGAAGGATGCAGAGTAACTTGATTTACAAAATAAAATAAAATTAGCGTAAATAATTACAATAACAGAGTAAATTTAAAAACTATTAAGTAATTATATAAACATAGTTATGGGCTAGTTCCTATATGAACGCGAGGGTTGCGAGGAAGGTGGACGCGCACGCAGTCAAGGTGTCCGGTCGCTTCATTTGTATCGCTGCTGCGGAGAGGTACGGCTGGCAATGGTCTTGATCCCTCGGCAACTGATGGTGGCGGTGATGACGGAACTCGCCATTGGCATTTGGAACGGCGAGCTACCACGATGATGACAGTAATGCCCACTATTCCAACTAAAACGTAGATCATAACGTAGTGATGAATATCGTGATAAGATAGATCATCAGGTAACATCACCTCCGCTTGTTTCATAGACTGTATCCTTTTGTCTACTTCGATGATTTCTTGCTCTAAATCTTGAGTGTTATTCTCTAAACCCAGTTTAGGTATGCTGATATTGATGATGTGGTTAATAGGAGCAATCACTGGTGCATAAATGTCAGAGTTCGTCCTTATTTCACTTAAATAAGGTTTGTGTGAATATAAGGTAAAGTTGTTTGTCTTGATTATGCATCCATGACCTATACTCAATAGTCCGGCTTGGGTCAGCTGATGTGCGGTTATTTGATCGCCGCATATTGTTCGAACGTGACACCTATCGCAGCAAAAGTAAAAATAACTGTTCAAAGTGTACGTTTCTTGTAAATTGTCTTTACAGAGTCTTGAGATGGTTTTGCATTCCGAATTTTCTGTTTCACAAAGGTTCTTGTCTCCTTTAATCTGGTATATGGGTCGTAAGACGTGGCAGTAATAAACACCTGAAATGGTTCGACATGATCTCAAGTCTTCTTCGGACATGTCGATGTATGTATCCTTCTTCATGTTGATAGATATGTACTCGGATACTGAGATTATGCTGATCATGTCACTGGGCCCTGTTGTCTTGGGAATCGGAATTATCTTGAAGATTTCGTACGAATCTCGACTGATCAGCGGTAATTTGATTTCAAAGATGATAATGTCATCCAGAAGTCTTGTTTTTATTTCCAGAAGATCATATATCTTCCGAAGGTCCGAGTGTATGTCGTCAATTGGCAGTGAGACGTCCTTGGAGAGCTTACTAGAAATCGTACTTAATTCATTCATGAGTTGTTCAGGTGTAATTAAGTGTAAGTTGAAACGACCATTGTAGATATCTGTAACGGTGTCTAATAACGTATTCTGTATGCTCTTCAAATTGTACATCATATTACTTGCTATTATAGCTCCCATGTTGAAGTCGTTAATGACACTGTTTGCTTCGATATTGTTTTTCAATTTATTAGCTGCTGCGTCTAGCTTGTTCATGTGACGATTTATCATTTTAAGCTGTTGATTCATACCTTGCTCTGTGCGCTTTAGAAGATTGTTCTCTGCTTCCATGAGTGAAGTCTGATTTTTCCACAGAGAAACGAGATGCTTCTCGTTCTCCCGAACGAGAGAAATGTCCTTCCGATATTTTTCAGCGAAACTTTCATCGAGCACGCCGAATAAGCTATTAGCGATGTACCCCACGCCGTTGATAAGGCCTCGTCGCTGACGCATTGTTCCGTGTCGCGTGCTGGAATGCTGACTTTGTAAAACTTGGTTGTAGTGCTCAAGTTCTGAGAATGCGTGACGTAGCTGTAGTACAATTACGTCACAGTGAACTTGATCTTGGATGGTATGACATGTTTGTTCGAGCGATTGAATATACTTGTTGAACGTTGCAATTGATTGCCAGTACGTATCCATGCTGTAGTAAACCACAAGGTTCCAGTCATCTCTGATAAGCATCATGTTAGACACTTTGTCAAAATATAATCTTTGACTTGTTTCAAATTGGGTTATCTTCATGTTGCATTCTGAACTTGTAATAAACGTGAATAGTAGCATCAAAGCAGTAACCATTGTTGTTAAGTTAAGCTTGCTTTCCGTTGACCTCTTTGTTGAGGATCTTTGCTGGTGGTCCAGATCTTGATGCTTGTCTGGTGCCATGTCGCACTGTGGGGCAACTTCTTTGTGTTCTAAAAGTACGGATATCTTTATGACGGGACGCTTCATAGTGCCGTTTTTTGTTTTTAGGGTCACGACACGCACGTGGCCGTCCTTGCCCGGATGTACGTCTACGACTCTTCCCATCGCCCACTTGCCGGGTGGAAGGTTGTCGTCGTGGATGAGGACTACATCGTCCAGCTTGACATTGGGTTGAGGTTGCCTCCATTTGCTTCGCACAGTCAATTGGGCAAGATACTCTGAGCGCCATCTCTTCCACAGATCTTGTAATATCCTTTGTGTTAGCTGCCAGCGTGTTCGCAGATCTCTTTCTGTCTCAACTAACGTTAACGTAGGACCACCAGTTATAAAGTGAGACGGTGTTAAGAAATCTAGGTCTTCAGGGTCTTCTGAGATTGAACACAGTGGTCTTGAGTTAAGACAGGCTTCGATTTGGGTTAGGAGTGTAGTGAACTCTTCATATGTTAATTTTTGTTCACCAATCACTTTCTTGAGGTGCAGCTTGAAACTTTTTACTGCAGCTTCCCATAGGCCTCCTGCTGATGGCCATGAAGGAGCATTGAAATGCCATGTGATCTCCATATCCGCTATCTCAGCCAATAGGTTGTCATCGATAATACTCTGGATTTCTTCATATTCGTTTTGCAGAACCTTGCTTGCTCCTACGAAGTTACGGCCGTTGTCACTATACAAGTGAGAAGGTGCCCCCCTTCTTGCTGCCATTCTGCGTAAGGCAGCGATAAAAGATGATGTTGTGAGGTCGGAAACCAGTTCCAAATGCACGGCCTTCGTCACCATGCAGACAAATACTGACACGTATCCTTTGGTGGTCTTGACACCACGACCCTTGTTGGTTTTGATATAGACATGGCCAGTAAAATCAACCCCGGTATGCATAAAGGGACGGGATGGATTGACCCTTGCTGCAGGTAAGTCTCCCATCAGGGGTTGTTGCTTAGTAGGGTTTTGTTTTCTACAGGTAACACATTGACGTATTTGTTTTTTCGTTGCATTGTTGCCCCCGATTATCCAGTATTTTTGCCTGATACATGCTAATGTAACTCGAGCTCCGCCGTGAAACGTGAGTTTGTGTGCGTGATCTATTATTAGTTCCGTCAAACGATGTTGATGAGGCAATATTATGGGATGTTTGAGTTCTGTATTGATAACAGCGTGATGCAATCTTCCACCTACACGTAGTATTCCCTCTTCGTCTAAAAACGGGCTCAAATTCAAGATCTTGCTAGTCCTGGATACTCTGTTGTTTTTCTTCAGGTCTTGTATTTCTTGTTCAAATTCCACACCCTGAACTTCCTGGATTATTAAGGCTTTTGCTTTGCGTTGTTCGGTTAAGGTAACGTAGGGCTTCGTGACGTTTTCTGATTTTCGGGTTACCAAGCGTCGTAAACGTGCTAATACGTGTACAACCATGGTAAACGAGCTCAATTTGCTAAGCAGTTTCTTAATGAAGCTGTTGCCCTGTGACGCGTTTTGTATCGAAATATGAACTTGCGTGCTAAGAGCTTCTTCCTCAGTGGAGTAAGTTCCGCGACTTGCTTCGATTTCAGGCTTGAAATGAGGTAGCCAAGTAGGTCCGTTCCACCACAGATTGTGTTCCTTTAGCTTCAGACTTGATAAACCTCTGCTAGCGCAATCTGCTGGATTCTCTGCTGACTTCACATATCGCCAGCATTCAGAAGGCATCTCCTTTGTTATTTGTCGCACCCTGTTGGCAACAAATATTCTCCAGCGATTGGGATCGCCTTGTATCCAACCCAGTACCGCCATTGAATCGGTCCAGCCGTGAACCTTGATGTTGTGGCCGTTCAAGCTTGTTTTCACTTTGACCATTAGTTTAGAAAGCAGATGAGCACCACTTAATTCCAATTTGGGCAAAGATATATTTTTGTTGTGAGGTACGAGTCTTGATTTCGCAACCATTAACGTAATGTTTGTTTGACCTCGATTTGTAATTTTGCAGTATATGACACACGCGTACGCCTTCTGCGATGAATCGCAAAAGCCGTGTAATTCAATATTGTTTCCGGTCGTGTCTGTACCTATCCATCGAGGTATTTGGCATCGATTTATGTTTTCTATGTCTTGTTTGATTTTGTTCCATTCTCGCTTCATTTGCTCAGGAATCTTGTCATCCCATTTTAGGTCCTTTACTTTCCAGATGTCTTGGAACAGTACTTTCATTTTTGTGGAAAGTGGAGTGAGCCAACCGAGGGGATCAAATAACTTGGATAACTCAGACAGTAACTCCCGCTTCGTTAGATGTTTTGTATCGGGACTGATCTCAATCCTTGATTGAAATGTGAAGATGTCTTGTTGAGGATTCCAGTGAAGTCCCAATGCTTTCGTTGACTCTGCTTGTTTGAAGTCGTAACGTTCTTGATCGCTGCCCTTGCTGGAGCTGTCAAGCAATTCTTGATAATTGGATCTCCACTTTCGTAAATTGAAACCGCCTGCCTTGAGGGTCGCCTGCAAATCTTCCTTTAGTTGTTTTGCTGATGCTACAGTGTCGGAACCGTGTAATAAATCGTCCATGTAAAAACATTTCTCGATCACTTGAGCTGCATATGGGTATCTTGATCTCTCGTCGTTAGCCAACTGCCTTAGAGTCATCATTGCTAAAAATGGAGCGGCCTTGGTGCCATAGGTGACTGTAGTAAGTTGATACTCTTGTACGTGTTGCTCCGAAGTATTTCGCCAAACGATTTTTTGTAAATTTTGGTCGTCTTCATGTGCCCATATTTGCCGAAACATTTTCTCAATATCTGCGATGAAAGCTATGCGATGTTGTCTCCACTGCAATATAAGTGTCATAAGATCCTTTTGGAGGTTGGGTCCTGGATGCATGCAGTCGTTTAGACTAGCCCCAGTGGAAGTTTTTGATGAAGCATTGAATACTACTCGGAGTGACGTAGTTGTTGACTCATTACGTAGTACGCAGTGATGCGGCAGGAAATATTCTGGTTTCTTGTTACTACGCGCAGGTTTCATGTGACCAAGCGATAAGTATTCATCAATAAATGCCTTATACTGTTTGGCAATAGAGTCGTTTTTTGTGAATTTCCGTTCTATCTGATACAGCTGAGCGACTGCCTTATATTTCGACTCCCCAATATATGTGTTGAAATTGTGCTTCAGTGGCAATCTCACTTGATATCTCCCGTCTTCCAGCCTTGTTGTGGTCGACTTGTAAAATTTGATGCATTCATCTTGTTCGTATGAGTTTTTATCATCTTCAGGAATATCTTCTATCTCCCAAAATTGTTGAATGTCTTGTATGTTGTTTAGGACTAGGTTACACTGCAGACTTTGGATCTCGCCAAATAATATCCACCCGATGCGTGTTGCCTGCGCAATGTAGTTGCTTGCATCGTCTCGGTGAATCTCGTTCAGGATAATCCTGGCGTATATATCTGCGCCCAATAATATGTCAATTGGGTTGCTGATGTAGAACTGAGGGTCAGCTAATTGAACTTGATCCAAAAATGCCCATGATGGCTTTGAAAATGTTGAGTTTGGTAGGTTCCTTGTTAGATTATGCATTATGAGAACATTGGTGCTAAATTCGTAGTTGTCGTCAAATGATGTACAGTTGATACTCAACATTCCTTTACATGTATTGTTATTCATGCCGATGCCAGTGATAACTCCCTTGCATTTTTGTCGTGGTAGTCTTAGCTGTTGAGCGGCGTTTTCGGTGATCAACGAAATTTGTGATCCTTGGTCAATCAAGGCTCGCATAGCCCTTTTTTTTCCATCAGTTCCTGTCACCTTGATAATCGCAGTTGCTAATAGGACTGTCGAAGCTAGTTTTTGTTGTGCAACATGAGTCGTGTGGCGTGACTCTTGCTCAGGGGGCACGAGGCCGGAAATGGCGTGTGACGTCGTGTCCTCATTTGTATAGGCATCGTGTAGTAGTGTATTATGTTGCCCTTTGCATTTTCGGCAACTATTGCTTGACGTGCACCTTTTTCCATTATGACTGTACAAGCAATTTGTACAAAAATTAAGTTGACTAATTGTTTTTCTCTTCAGAGCGGGTGCCATTTCTTTGAATTCTTTGCAGTAATAGATGCCATGATGATCCTTGCAGACGGGGCAAGAGAGGGATCGAGTCTTCTGGGATGTAGCCTTGTTACTGACGTAATATTTTTTTCCCTGACTGGATCTTGAGTTCTCCGAATTTGAAGGACTTTCAGCTTTTTGTGTCGCATCTTGTTTACGACGTGCCGACTCCATTGTGGTGAACTTGTTTTCCAGAAACTCTAAAAATTCCTTCAAAGACGGCAGTTCTCTTGGCTGTTTAAGTGAGGCGAAATATTCATTGAGAGTTTCAGAATCCATTTTCAGAGTTAGCAGGTGTACTATCATTGGATCCCAGGTATCAATGTTGACGCCTAAATTCTTGATTCCATTAAGGCACTCGGTTGCTACGTCGTGAATGCGTTTGATGTGTTTTGATGTCGCTTGTTGCATGACTGGAATATTCACGAAGGTGTTTATGTGAGTGGAGAAAATGAGCTTCTTGTTGTTGTAACGGTGGTTCAATATGTCCCAGCTGGCAATATAATTATCTGAGCTGATCGCAAGATGCTGTATTAAGCGCTCTGGTTCACCTTTAATCTTGCTCTTCAGGAATTGCATTTTCTGTGCTGCAGACAGATATGGGTTACCGTGTATTGCCTCCGTAAACAGGTCCTTGAATGATACCCAATTCTGATAATTCCCGGCGAATATAGGAATATCAAGTTGCGGCGTTGATTTTTCTCGATGTGATACAGAAAATAATTTACGGTTAATTTCTTTCTTGATATTATAATACATCTGCTCATGGTGCGTATATGAAGTTTCGTAAGTTTCGTCTACCTCATCGAATTCGCTGTCCATTTTCCAATGGAGCCCATCTACAGCTTTCCAACGGGTTTCTAGAGTTTTCAAAATGTCTTCAAACTCCCATTTTTCTTCTACAGCTGATAAATCTACGCTGGATACGAAGCGGGCAAAGGCTTTAAAGTTGCTGCCCTGTTTACGCAACTTTTCATCGAACTTGCTATCAGTTCCCCGAGTAGTAAACTCCTGAGTTAGCATTGGACTCACCGGGGTTGCTCTGTCCTCTGTGGACGAGGTACCTGGCTGCTGCCGCCCAAACCGAGTCGGCTTTATCAAACTTGCCCCCTGGATCGAGTCTCTAATCTCTATGTAAAACGCCTTATTCTCCTCATAATGATTACCGGTAAAATATTCCTGATTCTTGTCTTCGTACATACACAGTCTTTCATGATTTTTCTGAAACTCGTTCCAATAGGTATTCAGAGTTTCAATCTTTTTCTTGATATATTCTGAAGTTTTGCGATCTTGACCATCTTTCTTGAAGTTTGACCAAAGTTGTCGCATGCCATTGATGGCAGCTTGCTGCTTGTATAATAACTCTTCCATCTTGATAATTGATAAATAGGCTAATCAAATAAATTTCTTGATTATCCGTGCTGACTTGCGGAGTACTATCGCCGTCAACTTGCTCGAACTTGCTGAAGATCGATCTGTTTTGGATTGCTAGCTAGCTTTTGCTTGGTGTCTTGTCTTGTATGAAGCCTTGATGCTGAAGTGCTTGTCTTGTTTGTAGCCTTGATGCTTCTTGTAATCTTGGACTGCTTGTTCACTGTCACTTGGTCTGTGTAAGTGGTCTGATATCCTGCCGTGCAACCTTATGCGCCTTCTCAATCCCCGTCAGTGAGACCCGCTTCTGGGAGGCCAACGGAACCGATTCGCAATCGCACGAGAGAATCCAAATCACCAACACATAGCTCGAAGGACCATATGTACGAGCACTTGCCTGCTGGTACGTGTGATAAGTTGAGATGGAAGAAAACTGACTTCTTGATAAGTTATTTATTAATTGTAACAAAGGTGTTTACAATAAGACGGTCGAAAATGTACTCAACAATATTAATTGCTATGTGGATTTAAATTATGTAAAAATGCTTATGTTAGCGTGCTAAATAATGTGCGATGTAATCGTACAACAGTTATTGTTTAGAAAATAATTATGTCAAACTTATTTTTTCATATAAATGTATCTACATATTATTATAGTTTATAAGTTAGCTTATATTATGTAAATATTTACTTAAATTAAATTACTATGTAACATTGTCAAACTGTCATAATTACTCATCAGATAAAAGTCATCTGACTATTGAAAAATCAGCTCTAAAATACATAATTAAAAAGTAATAAACTCACCAATTAATAACACACAATAAGACATTTTGTACACACAGTGATCACAAACGTTTTGTAAATGTCACTTGCTGTGATTATCGCAAACGAATGAAACAAATAATAACGTGATTTACAGACGAGACGGATAGACAACCAAACAACACAACAACTACGCAGCATAAACTCAATAGGATATAATTCTGATATTGTTTTTAACTGGACGCTTAATAATACAATAATTGGTCATTTTATGGACCCATAAGATTTTAAGACCGCATTTACTGATTCGTTTCGCTATTTGCACGTATATGTAAAAGCGGTGTTAGACTTTTTTTTTAACTGTAAACTTGTTGGCTATCTTAAGATGGATTAACCACAGTGCGTTTCCAAAAATCTACTTATATCACATGATTGATTTGGTAGAATGTGCCTCAATATTTGTAAAAGAACAATTGATTTTTTATTTAGCTGCTTATTACTAAGTATGTGTTCACGCCTAAAATACAATTTTGTTACGCGTTTTAATCATTCCACCATACCTGTCACCATGACTGGTTGTCAGACTTTCGAGCTTCTGACTACCTGTAACAACTACGAAAGATCTTCGAATGACAGTCGTGACCAACAGCTTAATGTGCTTTCCGAGCCACGGACCCCTCCATATCTCGAAAAGCACGTTATCAGTCTGTTAAATTGAACTAAAAAAGAAAATGTTATTTTTCAAACAAACTAATACTTAGCTTAAAAATTGGCACGAAATAAACTACCCTTGATAATAAGGCTATATGGAGACACGCACGGGGCAATCGCAATGGTATCAACAATTCAACAAATACTTTATGGTATTGTTAAGAAATAATCACAACTCAAACGAAAAAAGATGTCACTGCTATACCATTATGTTGGTCAACTTAAAACACTGTGTGTCTCGCACGTTAATGTCACCGTGATAACTCTGAGAATCCGTAAGTAATAATTACATTACACAGAATACCAAGAAACTAAACAAACATGACACTTAGCTATAAATGAGGAAAACCACGTTACTACAATAATTCATTCGTTCAAATAAATTATTCATAAAAAATAGTTCAAGGTTAAACAAAAAATGAAGTCTATCGACTATTTTTATTCGACGCAGATCGATGATTCATGTCACCCGATTGACCCAGTGATGCATCGAGTAACGAATTATCGATAATCAAACGAGAGATCTGCTCTCAAAAACGGTGAAGGAAAACATCGTGAGGAAACTGGCATGTCCCAGAACCAAACATTTGAAGACATGTGACATCTACCAACCCGCACTGGGCCCGCGTGGTAGATTACAGCACACTCCCTCTCACATAGAGGAGGCCAGTGCCCCAGGAGTGGAAATATTATAGGCTGATTATATATTTATGTAAACGAGAGAGATCTCTTTCCTCGATCGAAAAAATAGCGTCGGCATTGATTCAATGAGTCCGCGTATCACTGGTCAGTTTCCCTCAGTCGTCAGTTACTATCGACTGGTTGATGTCGACCAACGTCAGGTTTAATCCACCTAAGAAGATAAATTAGAGCTCCATTATCTTTCGACTGACTGACTGACCATTTAATCTGTGTGGATTTCCCCTCAAAATACCATTTCAGACACCAATCTGTATGGTCTTCACATGGTCTGACCAAGTTTATGTCTGGACTTTAAATCTTCGACCCCTGAGTTTGTTTCGACCAGGGGGCAATTCTTGTAATTTTAAGAACGTTCACCAGTCTGATGTCAGTCTCAATCCGTCAAAAATTCCTCTAATTTTCCTAATTTTTGACATTGATTGCCGCTGAGATGAGATTGCGATTAGATTTTGAACGTTTTTAATTACGGGAGTTGGCTTTCTGATGATTGACGTGTAAAATAACGAAAATGTTCTTTACTAACTTTTTAGTTCTTTGTATCCTACTTATGTGTATGAAGTTTAATTAATATCGGTTCATTCATTTCGAAAAACAAGGGCTTGAAAGTTTATATGAAATGCCGTACGTCGTAAACACTCTTAAAGTGCTTTCCGAAGCACGGAGGGGGCTCGATATGTAATTAATGATCACCCAGCCATATACGAACCTCGGCAAGCGTAGCTTTTCCTACGATCGACCCGTGCGGCTGTTATTATTTGGCCACGAGCCCCTCTAGCAATATCCTAGTTCGTAATATCCTAGCTATGAACATAAGGTCGCGTTTGCAACGGACCCCCCACTTCGCCAAACATGCACAACTTAAGGCAATGACTACCAAAACTTTAATAACTGTATGCTGAAACATATCTGCGTGATACTCCTTAGCAGAACCTCTTCAAATGAGTTTCCACCTTAATGCGTTTCAAATAGGTTTAAACTTGAATGATCAGGTTCCGTCTGATTAAACTGAAGACTAGCACATAAAGATCGTCGTATCGTTTCATAGTGATTTTAGTTTCGTTCGTAATATTAGCTTTCTATTAAAGTTTTGGTGTATGCGTATAGTTTCTTGGTTTGATATGTTTGATGAATATCTACAGCTATATATAGGTTCTTCTCTCATACGAGGCTTTAAAATTGAATAAGTTCTAAAATATTATCAAAACAAGAACCTTTACGTACGGCAAGATTCTGAGAAAAGAAAGGAGTTCATCAGGAAGATTGCAATCGAAGAGGCTGTTTGCTCATAACAAACCATGCCAAGAGGCTGTTTGCTCATAACAAACAAATGCCCAAGTCAGTTTTGCAACAATAATATCGATATCGATAACATTGACGTCTATTAATTGTATGTTTTTTTTAAATTATAGGTACTGATAGGGTGTTAACAGGTTTTTGGAAATCAAGTTTCCCTGTGAACTGCATTAATCCACTTTTCATTCACTTCCGGAATATTTGGATAGGTATCGAAGATGTAAAAATTAAGTAATGTTACATTTTTTACCATTATCATTGTAATTGTTATCGTTAATAGTATAGACTTTGTTTTGGTGGTCTTGAAATGGTCACAAAACTACAGCATTAGTACAGATAGAAAGGGACAGACGTATTTACAATACCCTAGTGAGAGAAAGAGACTTTTCAAAAAGACATCAACGCGGTATACATTTTTGTGCCATTTTACGTAAACAACCAGTTTAGCTTGAGCCCTGCGATTATTCATATTTTACTTACCAATGAAAAGTTACGCCATCTTTTTAGAGCTGGATGTTCTAGACGATTTCCCACACCATTTAATAGAACAGGAACTCATAATTGTTTTTATTTATGCAGAAAAAGTTTTAAAAAGTATCAAAATAACCGCGTGTGCAGAGATCCAATAACTGGTCAAAACTAAAATGGCCACTCATAGTTTCATCTAACATCAGTGCAATTTCATTTATGTGTCGTGAGCCTGAGTCGCCCGTATGAGCAGTCAAGAGGTTGTATAGTCATTGATACAATGTGACCTCTTCTTTAGTGTCATAAAGGTTATCTTCAAAAGTCGCGATATTATCAATACAAGGAATTGATTCTTATAATGTTTGGAGACAATAAAATCTTTATCTATGACAGGTCATTGGTGTAGAGTTCATTGATTTGCGTAATATTTATAACTAAAATGTAGGTTTTTTTAATGTAGGTAATTAAAAAGTATGGAGTGAGTACGTTGAAAGATAGGTCATTTCCAGTAGATAAGGTGACTTCAACAATAAACATTTTGTAACTACCTACTATTCTTTCAGGTGATACCTACTATGGGATACTTCGATATTCGATGATATTTGCTGCGAACCATTCACCGGTGGATATGATGATATCCAATTATCCACATATGGATATTATGAATAATATTTATAGATTTCTAAAGCGATCGATTTCTTTTTTATCATCAATGCTCGAGTATGTTTCCCTGTTGCGATACTAGATGGCGCTGGTAGTAGCGAGACACCTCCATTGCATATGTCTAATCCCACGTCTTATGCCCGGTTTCTGAGGAATTCTTAAACGGAATAGCTATTTACTCGACATAATTATCTATTTAAGCGAATTCCTTCCTTATGCTCGGTTTTTGAGGTTCTCAAATAAACCCCCGATAATAATTCACTCGACTTTTAAGCTAAATTCTTCCTTAATGACGTGTTCAGAAACACGATATCGAACCAATAATCACTATCGAAAGGATAAACTCCGTTTAAAAACCTCAGAAACGGGCATTAGTCTTTGAGCGAATGCTGCTTATTTTATACACTATTAAAAAGAACAATTTTGATTGACTAAATCAAATCTATACTAATATTACAAATCCGAAAATAATTCTCTGTCTGTCTCTTTTAATTACGCCTAAATTACTAGACGGATCGTTTTAAAATTAAGCAAATAGGTGCCCCGGGACCTGGAAAAGGACACAGCTAAAAATAAAACCCAAAAAAATCCTCTTTGCAATCCCAACCAACAGATTCGTTTTGTGTTTTTGAAAACTCTGAACTCATATTCACGGAGTTCACTTTTAACGGGAATAATTCAATTAATACTGCTCTAGTTCGAACTAACAGTAGTATGAAATCACTCGTGTTAACTGTGTATTTGAATGTTTATAAGCTCGCGTAGAGAATAGTTTTACCACCTTACGATAGTTAAATCACAATCGGATAAATAGTATGGACCGCATAAGGAACAAACAAAAAAATCTTTTTTTATATATTATCCTATCTGTCTATATATATACAGGGTTAGTCTTCAAAGACCAGCCAAATTGAAGGGTGTGGTACAGACCATCAAACTGAGCAACTTTCTCCATGGGACCAATATCGTGATCGCGAATAAAAAATTTTATTCGCAATTTTGGTTTGGTCCCCCATAGTTAAAGTTGTTCATAATGATAAGTACAGACGCCAGCACATCAAGTTACTACAATCTGTCAAATTTATTTAATCGATTTTCAACTTTATCACTAATAGCATACGGTTCAATGTCGATTGGGAAAATTTGACAGTTTCGGGTACCTTGATGTGCTGGCGTCTGTACAATGACCCTAGAGTTATGGGATAAAAAAAAACACGTTGTATAGGGTGCAGTTAACTTTGGAACAAAATAAAAGCAACAGCAAATAAAACGCCACTCACTCATTAACCTATTTCATAAAATAATATATTACTTAAATATAACAAAACAAAATCACATGTTGATAAACTTATCATCTTTAACATCACTACTGGCTAGATACGTATCCAGCCATGCCTCAATCACGGGCAGATTTTGTGCAGACCATTCTGCCTCTACCCTGATGTTCCTCATAGACTTCTCTATGATGTGCTCAGCAGAACCGAACTGTCCTTGATGACTGACGTATAGCTGTGTTACTAGTTCCAGACCTTCTTCTGTTTTGAATTGAGATGTGGCTGAAGTGATGAGGTTGTCCCAGAGATTTGTTCTGCTTGAATACCTGAGGAATATATTGAAATGTTACATTTTAATATTATCTTCGTAGTGTGTTTTAGCTGTCGCTTATACAGGGTCAAATGAAATTAGCTAACGAAACTCCACAGACGTGATGGTTATCGATATCAAAACACGATAAAATAAAAAGATTTGATGATTTATTGTTTGGGGCAATGACCGCTGGTAGTGTAGTTATTTGAAACAAAAAAATTGGAGAAAATATTTTTTTTATTGTTTTTCGGGTTACCAATCACGTCTGTGAAGTTACACAAGAAAAAAACTGATGTTTAAACTGATATTTCAAGTAACTACACTGCCAGCTGTCGTTGATCCCAAAAATTAAATTCATCAAATTCATTTCTTTTTTGTTTTATCGTGTTTAGATAGCAATACCCATTACGTCTGCGACGTTTCGTTAGCTAATTTAATTTGACCCTGTATATCATTATTTTTCTGTCGTATTGGCACGGACTGTATGGATACGGATGTCGTGGAAAAAATATTTGCACGTCAGCAAAATGATAGCGGTGCTGATTTCCTAAAGTTCTTTAGATTTATATTGGAGCATCCCTACTCGTGGAGGTAATTTTAATGCATTCGAAGAAGGCATTGGCTAGGTATCGTGAGGTTGTCATGAGATCCAATGGATTAACTATTGAAAGACAAAAGCCATTATCATATCAAATCAAGTAAAAAGTAATTTATTCAAATTATTTTTCGAATGTTAAAATTACGTATGAAGACAGTCCCCCAAAACGCACGCTCTTCAACATTTGCTTTAGCTGGGAAGATGAAGTGGCGCAACAAACTTCCCAGCAGCACAGCTGTCTATTCAGTTACAAAAACTTGATTGTATACAATAATAAGTATCCAAAGTAATGAGTAAAATCCAAGGTTAATCAAGGCAAACAAAAGATATGGCATAAAGTTTAACGTTAAACTTCAATTTGTAGCCCAAACTAACTAAACAAGACCGCGAAACTTCCACACATGTTCACTATGTTTTGGCTCGCGCATCCAAGCTAAATTATCCAGACAGGGCTAGACACAAATGAGAAAAATTGGTGGCTGTGGTGCATAGCCATTAAGCTGGCAACCTCTCTCTACCTGTGCACTCCGCTGCTAAACCCTTTGAGTGATGCAAACGCGATTACAGGGAGGCTGCGATCATAGGAGATAGGAGGAAGCGACGCGATCAGGATAGATAGACAGATAGGTAGATAGAATACTCTTTATTATTTAAACCATAGAAATTACAGATATATATATATAGAAATTTTACAAGGGGTAACATAAAGGGAGCGGTGAATGCTTATCGATAAGACCGCCCTTTGTGTCACCCCTTTTTTTTTGTGCGCGGTGGAAATCCTCGTAGACTTCCTCGATCGTGGGGGGGACAGAGGGGCATGCCGGACTCTTACTGGCTAAAACCACCGCGGTGTTCCACCTCTACCTATGGCCGGGGGTGCGGGATTCGCATAAGCATTCACCGCACCCCTTGTAAAACTAAGTTAACTACACTTTCATTAATCCCTCTCACAGTATTTCAATAAGACAAATAACTGACAATCTTGTAGACTATCTCGTGCCTTGAAACACCCTCTAACAATGAATTTTATTTTAAACGTCTACCTGTTGTGCCTACATTATGCCCATTGTTTTCGAGCCGACGTGTTAGTTTCTAAAAGATTATAGCCATTATCAAAACTGCAATGGCTACGGCTTACATTGCTAAAGGACATTTGGGTAGGCCCTAGGCCGCATAAATTACTTAACCTTGATTAAAAGTAGAAAAAAAAACATGACCTACTGTTTGTGTGATCGGTTTGGAATGAATAATGAATATGATAACTATATGTCTCTATACTATCTAACTATATCTATCTATCTAACTATAAAAACTCCAAAAATAAACACTGAAGACTTAAATCACTTGTAGCGGGATTGTCCGAAAGGGTTACCGCTGCCCCGGAACATAAATTGCTAAGGAAGGAACATGGGTAGGTTTTAGTCAGTAAGAGTCTGACACTCCCTTCCGCTCCACCCAGAGTGGGAGGGGGTCATTTGATGATTTCCCATCCACAAAAAAAAGACTTAAAATCACTTACTTTTCTTTCAACACATCCCAATTGTTGCAGAGGAAGTTGAACAGCGTGGTATACCCTGTCGCGGAGCCCGTCAGCATACTGAATATGAGGAACGCATCGGTCTCCGTGAAATTCGCGTGACCCTGCAGCAGTGTAATATTCAGGAGCCTGTTAATCTTTTCCTCAGACTCTGGGCATCCAGCCAAGGTCTTCAGGAGGTACGTCCTCTCACTCTGCTTCCGTGATGGAGGGAAGTTTATAACCCTCTGCAGTCCGAATTCCCATTCCTTCATCGTACCCCATTTGAAAACGGGACAGATGCACTGGTTTGACAAGCTGGAAGAGAAACAGATTTAGATATTATTTTGCAAAGGCGGTGATATTGACCAGTGTACGACGATGATATTCAATCAATCAATCAATCAATCAAAATATTTATTTGCTAGAATATGGTACATAGGGTGTTACAGTGAATTTGTTTCAGCATATCCTGCCATAACATGGCGTGCAAATGTAGTCACAATCAGCGATGTCAGTTAATCTAACTTACAAATTACAGGTTCTATTGAATTGTCTTCTAAATAGTCCTTAATGGTATAATATCTTTTAAATAATAATAATTTGAAAAGTGTTTTTTTAAGAGGGAGTGTAATCTACCTCGCGGGCCCAGTGCTGGTTGGTATATGTCACATGTTCTAGGACATGCCGGTTACCTCAGGATGTTTTCCTTCACCGTTTTGAGAGCAGTAGTGATGAAATTATTTACACAAAGTAAAGCGCCTGCCTGGGTTCGAACCCACGACCTACGACTCGTAAGTCGGGGCCTTTACCACTGAGCCACCACATTCCATTGTTTAATTTAATAAATATAACAATGATGGGCTCTAAAATTATTTACAATAGGCTATCATACTGAAAAGAAACGATAATATATCTGAGAAACAATTTAACTTGTTGCGTAAGACAGTACGAAACGGTTTTTATAACAAAATGCAGACTATTTACCGCGAAGATACCACCCCTTTAACATTATATATCTTAACAATTTAACATAATATATTATTTGTAAGCAGAGTCGACTGACTAACCTATTATATCAAGCGTTCACAAAACATAGTCAGCAAACAATCAGATGACAGTATAATGGAGGCAGACGCCATTTTGTGTCTCACTGAACACATACGTCCCTAACATGTCGAGGTTCATATGTTTTGTCAAGTGTTAGCAGGAATACGGTTAGATGGGTAATAACAAAACAATTTATTAGACTCTATAAATTGTTTTGGAAAATGGATGTCTGTGAATCAGCTGAGTGATTGATCCCACTTTGAACACACACACACACACACTAGACTTTTAAATGATATTCGTCTTCTTCGATTCGTAGATTAACTATGTATGATTGACAGAAAATGCTCTGGTTCTGGAGTTATTTGTACAGCCAGAGAAATGGATTACTTAACATACTGACTCACACTAATATTACTCGTATAAAGGCGAAAGTTTGTGAGTCTGTGTGTGTTTATATGTTTGTTACTTCTTCACGCTCAAACGGCTAGACCAATTTTAATAAAATTTTCTATGGAGGTAGCTGACACCCTGGATTAACATATAGGCTACTTTTTATCCCGATGTGAAACCGCGGGGCGCAGCTAGTTGTCATATAATATCACAACTATACAATGTCAACATAACATGGCAAAGTTTAGTGCTTCGAAGTGCTTACCGGTACATTTCCCTGGCTGTGCAAAATGGTATTAAAAAAAAAACTCTTAGTGCCCTTCTCAAGGATTTCACCCACAATTACATTATCAGCCTATAATGTTCCCACTGCTGGGACTGCGACACAGGCCTCCACTCCATCCCCTGCCGAATCACGTCCGCAACCATGTCAGCACAGCACGAGGGGTCACCCGAGGAGAAGCACACCTGCGGCCATGGATAAGATGCAAAAAAGTGCCGCATCTCATCCCAGTCTGCTGACTCATATCGCCATACTCGCCTCGTGCCTCTAGAACTCTCATCTGGAGGAGAACAGGTCGATATGGATTTCACCAGACAGTGGTCAGACGTTCCCAGCGGGGCTGAGACCGATACTGAATGACTGTCCGGATCAGTTGCCAGCAGAAGGTCCAAGCAATTGGGTGTATGGCCGTCAACATCCGGCACCCGCGTTGCCACATTCACCATCTAATACGACGTGACAACGAATTTAGATCACTGCACACAATTTGTCTCTCTTAGTAAAGAGTTCAATGAACACATAGAAAGCAAGAGGCTTATAAAACGTAATAAACAAAATCATATGCGTCATGGAATTCAAAAAGAAATCTATTTCGGCTTTCATCTCCCTTTTTGCGGATGTGGGTCGAAAGGGACCCACTTCAAATGCTCTGCTGGTCACATGTTCAAAGTTAATTGAGTTAAATATATGTAACCCACAAAAGTACAGTGGGCGGAAATGATTTACTCGATTTTTTGCTCTGTAAATGGCCTTCCTATAACACTAATTTTAAAACATGGATTGAATTATGAAGAAGAACCTACAGTTTACTGATACTGAGCAGATGATGACACCTGCCTAGCCTTTTCCCAACTATGCTAGGTTTGGCTTCCAGTCTAACCGGATGCAGCTTAAAATTAAGCACTTCACACACGACAGCTATAATGTACCTACATTAATATACATTATAGCTGCCATGTGTAAAGCGCTTCTCTGGTCATACACACGCTCGCCGGTTGCGAGCCAGTTGCTCGCAACCGGCGAGGCATTTTTCTGAAAAACATCACTAAGACGGTTTCTATATGTTCTCCTAGCTAGGGCGACCCCTCCCGGCGTTACCACTCACACCTGCCTCCTGCTATCCTCCTGCTATAATAGCACAAGTCGCAATATGCACGTTATCACTGATCTTATAATACAATGAATTCTCCATTGAATATTGTGTCATTGTGTGTTTAGCAGTGATGACGCAGTGGGAACGGTTTACAACCCGCACTAGGCCCGCGTGGTGGATTACCGGCCCACTCCCTCACCGAGGCGTGCGTCCCAGCAGTGGGAACATTATAGGCCGATTATGTGTATTATGGTTCTTATGACATAACATGCAAAATAAACATATTTTCTTTCTTTCTTCAATCTTTCTGTTCCAAATTATTAAAAACAGAAATCTCCACAGAATATCAAAATAAATCTGAACGAATATTTTTTTTAACAACTCAATCAGTTGCCGCGTCTCCAAGGGCCTATTTCGACACGGTCCTCGCACAAACTTTGCCAATTAATTTTTCCTAATATTTTTCGTATTCCATGAATTCCACAATTTTTTGTATTGAATTTCTAATTCTGTATTGTTCTGAATTTCGAACAAAAAAACTTCGTTATATCTGGGAACTGGATAAATGAGACTATTACTGTGGCCTTAAGAGGAGCCGATAGTGACACGACAGCACGACGCGACTCTAGTAGAAAAAATTCTATGAAAATTGTTCTACTCCAACTACCTTATGCTACTGCATTTTGTGACGTAAATGAAAATACTCTAAGGGACTATAAATATTACCCAAGTACCTACAACTATGCCTTTAGCCATTTATCAAAACTCTTTCTAAAGCTAAGCGCACATAGCAGCCGCGTCAGGCGCATCGCATTTCAATATAAGATAAATTAAATATAAGAAAGTGTTGTAGGAGGATTTTTCCGATGCGGCCCGCCAAAATATCCGGCTGCCTTTAATCAGCATTAGGACCATGCAACATACCATCGATATGGTGTACTGTCGATACAACGTACTATCGATATGGTGTACTGTCGATGTAGTGTACCAACGATTTGGAATACTGTCGATTCATTATCCCGTCGATGGAACGTTTTCGATACAGCGACCGTCGATGTAGAGACTGTCAATATTATGAACCAGACCCCCAGCATAAACAGTCAAACTCCACCATTCTAAAGTTGCAAATAAAACATGGTGTACTTACGGATTCCCTTCATCAGGGTTTTTAGCTTGCATCCACTTGCTGAACTGATCCTGTGCATCCCTGATGCAGGGCTTGTAACCAGCTTGGCAGAGAAACGTCTTGGTTAAGGACCTGAGATTCTTGCGCCAAGGTTCCT
This sequence comes from Hydraecia micacea, assembly GCA_914767645.1. Lineage (NCBI taxonomy): Eukaryota > Metazoa > Arthropoda > Insecta > Lepidoptera > Noctuidae > Hydraecia > Hydraecia micacea. The sequence continues at coordinate 2,669,702 of OU611783.1, read as the reverse complement.
CGTCTTCCTTCTCATCTTTAGCTAACTCCTCGTAGAGAGGACTGAGGAGTACTCTTACGTAGGCCTAGAAATGATTTTAAGTAAGTGAAATAATAAGTAAGAGAAATATTCAGTAGATCCATAGATCTAAGAATTAATTAGGTTTAAGGAAAACGTAATAATCGTGTATCAGAAATGTTCGAATGGAAACAAAACAAAAGAAAAACGTCCACAAAGTTTTTACAAAAGAACAATCAATCAATAAAAAGGTGTTATTGAAAACTAGAGTTCATATTAATATTACCTGGAACTTCCCATGGAGACACTGACAAATATGTCTACCAAGATGATCGATCATGGTAAACACGGGATCCCAAACGAGATGGTGCCTCTCATTCTTCAAGAACAGTGTCATATTGAAGGCAGTTACGAAGGACAGCTCCCCAGCATAAGCCAGGTTCCATGCATCATGGAGCAGCTTCGCCCTGGTCAGTTCTGGTATCATCGTCCTCTGCTCACTTTGAAGGAAGTTTGAAAGTAGGTTCCAGTTGTCTTGGTCATAGTTGACGGGGTACGGCGCTAAAACAATTCGAAATTAGAATTTATTTATTTTTATTTCCAACTTACATCTATCCTTACAGGGAAACCTATTACGATAGTGTACATTTATCTAAACTCTTAATTATCCTAACTTATTACTAACTTGTTATTATAATAAAATTTTGTAACTTATTACAAACAATGCATTATTTGTGAACTCACTCAGAGAGCAACAGAATAGGTCCGAGTCACTAGATATGAGGTTGAGAGTGCGGAGTGCACGCTTCAGAGGCGCCTCACTTGAACGTCTCTCTTCGTTCGTTCTTTTGTCAATTTCATCTTTTGGTCAGAATGATTGGTCCTTTTGTTATCTTTATCTATTTGGCATGATGTGCCTGGCCTTGGTCCTAATTCACTATGACCATTTTTTTTTTTTTTTTTTTATTTTTTTTTTTTTTTGTTAGCCTATAGTGTCCCACTGCTGGGCAAAGGCCTCCCCCAAATCCTTCCAGGAACTCTTTTCCCGCGCCACCTCGAACCAGCCCTCGTTGTACGCGTCCAGGTCATCTCGCCATCTCTTTCTAGGCCGGCCTCGGCGGCGCCGTCCATCTTCAGGCACCCATTGTGTGAAAATTTTTGCCCAGCGGTCCTCGTGCATACGGCTGATGTGACCCGCCCAATCCCATTTGAGCCTGGCAGCCTTCTTTCCTACATCCAGTATGCCCGTTTTGGAACGCAGCGTGGTGTTCCGAATTCTGTCCTGTCTTTTAACACCCAGAATGCTGCGTTCCATCGCTCTTTGGCAAACTCCAAGGCGGAACTTTTGCGACTCGGTGAGCGACCAGGTCTGAGCACCGTAGGTTAGGACGGGCAGAATACACATATCGATGAGTTTGCGCTTCAGGGAGATTGGTAGATCACCCTTCATTAGCATCTTCATGGACCAGTAGCTTTTCCAGGCGTTCTCGATTCGGCGATCGATCTCCCTCTCCTGCCTGTTTTCGAAAGAAACTAACTGGCCCAAGTAGATATACTCATCGACATAAATTATTTCCTGCCCATCTACCTCGACCCTACGCTTAGTGCTGTTGGTCATTAATTGTGTTTTAGACCGATTCATCGCAAGCCCTACCTTGAAGCTAGCTGTGCTCAGCTCTTGGAGCATGGTCTGGAGTTCTAGAGCTGTGGGGGCAAAAAGGACGATATCGTCGGCAAATCGGAGGTTTGTCAGCTTCTTCTTGCCGACGTCAATGCCCTTGGTCTTCCATGAGGCTGCCAGTGACTTAAATATCTCCTCAAGTGTGCTCGTAAACAATTTGGGAGAGAGCGGATCACCTTGTTTAACGCCTTTTTGAATTTGGAATGAAGGTCCAGCAGTATTTAGTTTTATGTTTGCCGTGCTATTGTTGTAAATGGTTTTTAAAAGGTCAATGTATTGTTTTTCAAGTTCTTGGTGTTCGAGGGATGTGAATATTTCTGAATGTTTAATACTGTCAAAGGCCTTCGTATAATCTACGAAGGCAAGATATAACGGTTTATTAAATTCTGTATACTTTTCTAGGATTTGGTTTAGTGTTTGAAGGTGATCGGTTGTTGAATAACTTGGGCGAAAGCCGGCTTGTTCTGGTGGCTGGTGTTTATCCAGTTTCCGGTCTATGCGATTGTGTATCACTTTAATGAAAGTCTTATAAATGTGAGATGTCAGACTTATTGGGCGGTAGTTGCCGATATCGCTTTTGTCGCCTTTTTTGTGCAGAAGGACTATGTTTGAATGGCACATTGACTTGGGTACGTTTCCAGATGTTAATATTGTGTTAAATAGGTTTGTAAGGTGGGGTAACAATGTGTTAGAGCCAATTTTTAATGTTTCGGTAGTGATTCCATCTTCTCCAGGACTTCTGTTGTAGCGCATGGTTGTAAGTGCTCTGTGCACTTCAAAACCGGTTATTGAGGGAATGGAATCTGGGAGACTGTATTCTGTGCTGATCGGGGGTGGTGAATGATCTGAATATAGTGATGTATAGAATTTGGTCGCTATTTCCATGATTTTATCTCTATTATAGTGTTTTATGCCGTCATTGTCTTTTAAGCTATTGATCCAAGATTTTCCCTTGGTTACTCCATGTTTCAAAACCCTTAAAGATGAGTGTTTTTCTAAAGCTGTTTTTACTAGATGTGTATTAATATTTCTCAGATCTCTCCTAATACTTCTTTTGACTTCTCTATCTATTATTCTGTATTCTGCTGTCCCCATTTCTTCCTTCGTTCGTTTTTCAATCAAATCCACACTATGAGCTGTTAATTTGATTTTATTTCTAGGTGTGTTCTTTATGTTTTTACTGCTTTTGATTATTCCGGTGACTATTGATTTATATTGGTCTTCTGCATCTGCACCATATAATTTAAAAAAATCCTTATTTCTAAACCACGTCAATTCCTTAGCTAAGCACGACATCTGCTAATAACGTATTCTCTATGGCACAGGTGGCAAGCTTTTAGCGTATTGGGAGTAAGTTAGCGCATGTATACATAGTGCAACAACAAAATGGTCACTTTTATTGTTTGTCATTATACTATGGTTATTGCCATAGATTATTTTAAACATGTCTGTTTACAAGAAAGCCAAAGAAAGGAAAAACATATCTAACGACTCTTGCCAAGTTACGTGCCGGGGACTGTATCGTTTTATTATTAAGACCAACTTTTATTACATATTCCAATTGGAACTGCAAACATTAATTATTGTTAAAAAATCACATGGGACACGTTAAAAAGTTTAAAACAACTGTAATGAGTTTGTTTATTGGTCCCTGAACGTCAAAATAAAGAGTTATAATGTGTCATTTAAAAGTTCATGTACAGACGACAGCACATCAAGCTACCCGAAACTGTCAAATTTTCCCAATCAACTTTGAACCTTATGCTTTAGCGATAAAGTTGAAAATCTATTACAGAGATTTGACAGATTGTAGTAGTTTTATGTGCTGGCGTCTGTACATAATACAAAGTGTCAGGGACATCGACGCGCAACCTGTAAACAGGAATTCAGCATAATTATGATTCTAGAAGGTTATCAAAAAAACGAGGTTGTCAAAAAAACTGCTTTTTCATAGAAAAGTGCCCTGTTCACCTACGCGGTCAAAATCTACTGAAAACTGAAAAGCGAAAGTGTGTGCTATAACACTTTTCCCGACCTGGAATTCGAACCCAAGAGCTGATGCTCAGCAATAGTGCTTAGGTCTACTAAACCAACGATGCAGTCAGAACGTCAAACAGAATAAATATTTTACAGAGCCTTCTACCCGCCACCCCAAAACAGTGAAGGAAAACATCGTGAGGAAACCGGCATGCTAGAACCAACAATTCGATGACATGTGACATCCACCAACCCGCACTCGGTCCACGTGGTGGCCCAGACCGCTCCCTCTCACTGAGAGGAGGCCTGTGTGCCAGCAGTGAGAACATTATAGGCTGATTATGCTTGCACTCCATTATCCGTTCTACTCAAAAACACATTCAAAATCTCAAACAGTATAAATATTACACAGAACTGAAACATTACAGCCTTTTTTTTTTTTTTTTGTTGCGCGGTGGAAATCCTCATGGACTTCCTCCGTCGTGGGGGGGACAGAGGGGCATGCCGGACTCTTACCGGCTAAAACCACCGCGGTGTTCCACCTCTACCTATGGCCGGGGGTGCGGGATTCGCATAAGCATTCACCGCTCCCCCGACAGGCCTCGACCCGCTGTTCCTCAGCGGGTCCCACCTCCCCGTGCGTCCTATAATGGCCGCACCCACTCTCGAGTGGCGCGCGTGGAACACTGCAACGCCAACTCGGGCCTGTCTGGTCGGACGACGGACGCCCCTAGTCCGCCGCCCGAAACATTACAGCCTACAATATTCAAAGCGCATTGAACCGTCTTCATTGAGCTAAAGATGCTATTAAGTCGAGATCCCATCAAAAGTCAAGATTACAATACTAAGATAAAGATATGCTAATAATGGTCATTTCTCTATTCCGTTTTGGACAAAGAACCTGAGAGAAATATACGTAATTAAATGGAGGCTGTTTACTATTGTATTTGGAAGATGCTTTGATATTTTCGTTCAGTAATAATGGTGTTTCGTGACTGTTCATTTAAAATTTAATAATGGACGACACGACGAAGAAGAAAAAGAAGAATTGGTAATGACAGGAAAAATAAATGAGTCATAAAGTGCTTTAGCAATAAATAGTATCTGGTCGGTCATAAACGGCTGTGATATGACATACTTACTGACAGACAGGCCCGAAGTCCTTGTCGTACACAAGGATACATTTTGACTTCTTAGATAAGTTATCATCTGCCTAGCCTTTTCCCAACTATGTTGGGGTCGGCTTCCAGTCTAACCGGATGCAGCTGAATACCAGTATTTTACATGGAGCGACTGCCTATCTGACCTCCACAACTTCTTAGATAAGTAACCCTATAAAATCAAACGGCTTGTGTGTATCGTCATACCAAGGTATAAAACAATATCGTAATTACTTAAAAACAGCCAGGATATTCGCTGACCGCTTTATAGCATAGTTATTACGAGCACCTTTTTTTAGGAATTCTACAGCAATTATTATACCTTTTCCTTTATGTTTAACTAGCTGTGCCCGCGACTTCGTTCGCGTGCATGACGGAAAACGTTTTATTTTTTTGCGCGAAACCCTAATTCTTTTTCTAAAATAAAAGTAGCCTAAGTTACTCCTTATTACATCAGCTATCTGCCAGTGAAAGTCCCGTCAAAATCGGTCCAGTCATTTTAGAGATTAGCCGAAACAAACAGACAGACAGACAAAAATTGTAATAAAATGTTTGTGCAGCGGTGTAGTGTTGTTGGGTGCTGATGAGGTGCTGGTAGCGTGGTACCACGGAAGATTTAATAAAACGGCGGATAAAAACGGTTTACGTGTGTATTCGACCAGTGTCGCAGTTGGAAGGGGCGTGTTGCCACAGAAAACAAATTGAGTTACGTTAAGAGGACTACATGACCTAAAGCGCGGTCTTTGTCGGACTGCATAGAAAAGAAAGAGAAGCGCGATGCCACAACGCTGGTAATTTATTGCAAAATATGAAGCAATTATCGATTTACGAAAAATCTAGTGTTTGAACAAAAAAACTAAAACACTATAGTTTTAGTATGTTGCTTGTAGAATAATCTGACAAAAAATCATAATGATTGTATGTATATTAGTATGAATTTTGTTGTAAAAAAAAAGTTTTTAGAGGTATCTTCATGATTTTTTTCTATCGTACCAAATAAGTTGTATTATGTTTTCAACACACTAGCTTCCTCGCATTTATCCTGAAGAATATCATATATTTTTTTGAGTTTTTTTACTGTAGTTTATCATATACTTTTATTGTTTATAAAACTTGCGTTTTTTGCGTTTAGGTCTACTAAGCCCCTTAATGTTGGTGTTGCAATAATAAAATATAAAATAAAATACCCAACAATGTTATTTTGGTATATGTACAAATACATCCATATGCATTTAGTAAAAAGCGGTTATTTTAATATTACAAACAGACACTCCAATTTTATTTATTTGTTAACTTTCACTTACCAATCTCCTCAGGGTTGATAATCAGGAACTTGTCCTTATCAGGCACGTCGCTGATCACCAACGCTGACTTTTCCTTCATCCACGCTGGTGGGACGGTCTTCTTCGCTTTCAAGTTGCATTCCCGAGTGACCACCACGGGTAACCACCAGGACATCGTATCGGCCTCGGGAACGTCGTGGGGTCTTTCGCGAAGGTAAACTTTCTGAGAAATTATATTAGAAACTATAAGTTTGACCGTTGCGCTATATCGGTGAAAGAAAACATCATGAGGTTACATTACACTAAAATCAATTCTAAACCAATTAATTTTTTTTTAGTTTTCAAACAGCTTGAAACGATACACGTAACGCCATCTATCGCCTCACGGTGGAACTACTGAAGCAAGGCGAAAATGCGTCTGTCACTTCTCTAAAGGGTTTTAGCTGGAGGTTCGCAATTTAACCCACATTCATTGTGATCCTATTTATAACAATGTTTGAATATTATCATGGCTTTTCTGGGGTACCTAAATATCGGGATTATCCAACTATTTTCAATACTCAATACATTATTTGCATTCCACAATAATTATGTACTTAGGTGGTAATCTGAAATTATATATGTGATCATTAAGGACCCTGTCATTCATAGCAAAATCGTAGGCGAGTGGTAGCTTTGAATAACTTGGCTTATCTTTTCTCTTATTTTCTTACCGTTTTTGACATATTCGGAGTTCGGACCCATATATTCAAATTCTAATTCAAAATGTTTATTTGCAAGAAAATACATATCGTTTACAAGTTACATCTTACAGACTTATAGTTATTGTATTCTGCCTGCAAGCAAGCGTGCATTTATGTTTAAATGTCATAACGGAGTGAGGCAAATTTGCTAAATACATAAGAAGGTATAAAATCGGTCTTCAGTAACCTCTCAAAAGCAAGAAACAAAAGAACATCTCACCTGAGTAATAACAGCTGTATTATTACCATAGTGCCTCAACACATTGACAAGAGGTAGCCTGTCCTTATCAATCCAGCTCTTAGCCACGGTCTTGATGTCAACCCAGTCTGGAATCTTGGAGTCTTGTTGAGCGGCCGTGTTCAGAGCATTCCAGATGTCATCGCCCGAGAAGGTTTTGAATTTGCTGTAGCAAAAGATATAAAGAATATTTGTAAGTAGGTTTTCAATTAAATCGTGTCGTAGGGCTGGTTAGCAGCAAAGGCAGCTGACGAGAATGATGAATACCTATTCATCATCAGCTTATAGTAATCCACTGCTAAACATAGGCCTCTCCAAACGCACGACATATAACATGATCCTCGGCTACTTTCATCCGGCATATTACCTGAAAACCCTGCGAAGATCGCCCCTTCTCTACCTCAAGCCTAAGGGCGTACCTCGCTTGATGCGAGAAGTGTAGAACCAGTCGTTCAAGCAGTGTTTTGGCCTATGAACAGCAGTGGACCTCTTTCGGCCGAATGATTATAATAGTTACCGTGACTCCAAGAAAATCCTGAGCCCTTTCTTGAAGGTCTCCTCTCCCAGCGTGTAGTTGAACATGCGGAACAGCAGCTCGATCTTGGTGCAAGCCGTCTCCTGCTTCATGCCAGTGATGCGAGAGTGGGGGTAGCGCTTGCTGAACTCGTAGTACAAGGAGTACAGGACTGTGAGCGGCCATTTGCCTTCCATTTCGGAGCCGTTGTTGATCTGATTGGAGAAATATTATTAAAATGGTTTTATTTTACAACAGTTGGTATGCAGCTCTATTTTGCTGAATTTGCAAAGACATTTAACAAACAGACAAAGCTCACTATGTTCCAAGGAGGGATGACAGTCCAGTCTCTGCATTTGTTAAAGGTCAGCTTGTGGGTTATTATTGTATTATAAGCGAAAACTTATGCTTCGTCCTTAAAATCAGTGTATTTTAGCGTGATTTTGACAGATCGAAGTGTTAGTTCCATCTACAGGGTGTAATTGAATTCATGAGCATCCTCTTAAGGGGTCATTGTAATCATTATGAACAACTTTTACTATGGGACCAAACCTGAAATCGCGAAAAAAAAATCAGCTGTTCCCTACATTTATGTTCGTATAACTCGTCAAAATGTAGGGAACAGCTGATTTTTTTTTCGCGATTTCAGGTTTGGTCCCATAGTAAAAGTTGTTCATAATGATGATTACAATGACCCCTTAAAAGGATGCTCATGAATTCAATTACACCCTGTATATATTATCTTATCCATAGCGCCACTTATTAATTAAGTTTTGTTACCTTGAAAGCTGTAGCCGCAGCGATGTACCCAACGAGAGCCTTATTAAGATGAGCATCGGTCCACCAAGCAGGCGTAGTCAGTGCACCGAGCCACTGGTACGACAACTCCTGGGCGAGCTGAATGTATCCACGACTGCTAAGGTCACTCTCCCTGAAAACAAGCGGGATAGAAATATCTTGCCGTTCCTTTCTATTGTTTAATGAAATTCTTTCTCCGTCTCCATACGTCAGCATACCGAATTTTTGAAACAACATAATTTGGCATCATTAAGTATCAGTTTAAATTGGTAGTATAGTGTTCAAAAGAGTGCATTATAATGGTTAGCTGTATGATAAGCAGTAGTTGGGAAATTAAGGTAAACCTTTACCATGCGTTGCCATTTAATGATAAGGTAGCTTACGATAAAAATACATGCATTTTGCGGGTACACTTTACGTTTGTCATTTGTTATTCGATTTTCAAAGGCCTCAAAATATAAAAGTACTCGAATACTTTGAACAACAGCGTACGCGCTGATAGAACTCCTAAAATATTCAGATCCATTTAAACAAACTCGCCGATTAAATGCTAACAGTACCAAGATACGCCATGCTTTTTATGTCAGTCTTGATCGACTTTTTTAATGAAATAAAGCAATTTGTACTACAAAAATCTGGCTCTATAATTTTTTTGCGTAATCCAATAAAGATATAAGGCCAAGAAGCCTCACTGTGCCGACTTACCTGAAGACGATAAGCCCCCAATTATCAGCAGGCTTGACTCCCTGGTAATTGGGCAGGGCAACGATGTCCAATCTCTTCAGAGGTAAGGGCACTCGCCAGAACGCAGCCAACTCTTTGAACACTCGCACCACCTTCTCATTGATGCCTGCTAGGGCTTCCAGGTATTCTGGGCGACCCCAGACGCGGATTTCTAGGAAGGAAATAAATGAAGATCATAGAGGTATAAGAAATTAAACTTGTAAAACTATGCTGATATTTCTTTAGAGTGCAAATAACAGAACTTGTGTAGAAACAGACCTTAGGTACGTAACAACCCCTAAGGCTTCCTTTTGTTGCTGTGAAAAGAAATACTGTAACCTACCCGTTGATGGTTTATAAAGGAAAGAACAACGATAATGTTCATCTATTATTATTATTTATTAGCAAGAAAATGTGTTAAATTTTTTTACACTCATGTTTCAAAAGTTTGTCGCCCCACTCGATAGATGGCGTTACGGGCCATATTAGAAGTCGCTATGGTTTCGTTCTCTAGGCTGGTATACCACTGAGCTGGGATCAAAACTAATACCATGATGATTGTTCGCAAGATTGCACTTACTAACAAGTTTGCGAAAACAAACAACACAACTTATAATAATATCTCACCAATATCATTGCCAGCGTCATCCTTTACTTGCGTTGATTTGTCCAACTGCTTCAAATTTGCTATGACCAAGCCGAGCGTGAATGTGGACATCGGAGGGGTTCTCTCGAAGTGGTCGCATACCGCGTCTGGTTCATCGGGACTGTTGAAAAAAAAATTTAATAGAGGGTTTTTATGAAATTATAGAAGTGCTTTTTCTACAATATCAACATCTTGAGGAAACCGACATACCCTAGAACCAGATATTCGAAGAAATGAGACATCTACCAATCCATATGTGACATGTTACACGCTTTCTCGAAGAGAAGAGGTCTGTATCCCAGCAGTGGGGACATTATAGGCTGATTATGAGTATGATAGAAAAAGCGACATCCTGCATCTGATTCATTGTGAATGTTATGATTCCATTATTTTGCCTTGTCTCTTATTCAAAAGTGGACATTGCATATTAATGATAAAGAAAACATCATACGTGACACTGGCTTAATATGAAAGTTTCATTCTTCATTCAAGATAGGCTCTGCTGCGGTTGGCTATATATTGTTCTATCCATCTAGATTTCGCTCAATGACGGGACGCTATGAGAGTCATTTGTACGTAATTTTGAAAGTTAACAGCACATTCACAAGATTTAATAAAATAGAAATTACGTAGGTATAGTTCCCATAATAAACTTGAAGACTAGAAAGGCTTTGCGTGAGCGCTTTATTTAGTTCGATGGTCTTCATCTGGTTAAACTGCAAGTCGATCCTAACATAGAAGGCTGGTCTTCCCAAATTAACAGTCCTGAAGTCACGGTAGATTTAGAAGTAAAACATAATGAAGCATCTAATCTAACACACGCTAACTTACATGTTCTCAGTCTTAGCTACAGGCACATTGCTGAGCGCAATCATGTCCCGAGGTCGAACCACGCTGAGCTCAAACGGAGTCTTGTAACCAGGCTCGTCGAAACACGGGAACATGCGACGAGCGTTGTTCGGACGAAGCTGGGTGGCTGCTACGATCCTAAATGAGTAAGAAGAATGATGCAGCTTTGTTAAAAAGTTCAAAGAAAAAACATATCAACGCCTACATTTCAAGAATTCATCACTACATCTAAATTAATTATATGTAGGTATTCAACAATACTAGACGTCCTTTCATAATGAAAATCTAAAAATCAACTTGCTCATGGTTTCTAAAATAGTCTGTCTATACATTCTTTGCAGCTTCCAAAATATTGAGACAAACGAAACAAAATGGTCGGCAATCAAAGAAATCAATTGTTTCAAAGATCAATCCCATTCTATGTTTTTCGAACTTGAGCTTCCATTTCAACTTTACCATGTTATATTACGCAAGTCTATGTTTTCACTTCAAGTTCATCCTCTGAAACTTACCTTTCCACCTCCTGCTCAGTCATGTAGCTGGTTTTGAAGAACGCTTCAGTGGTGGTCGTCTCCAGGATTCCCTTGAAGCTGAACTTCAAGACTCCCGTGGATCCCTTGGGGACAGTCCTCTCTAGGGACAGAGTCACTATCGGCTTCTTGGGGTCCGTTGATAGCCTATTGATGGTGATTCTCCGGGACTCCTTACTAAAAGAAGCATACTATTTCATTTGTATTTTAGTTATTAGAATTTGACAATATATAATTACATGTGGTAGGTAAAGATAAGGGGTAGATAATGGTAAGTGCCATTAATAAAATATTCTAGACAATTTAACCGATGATGATACGGTGACAATCATCACTGCTAAATATAAACTTTTAACAATAAAAGGAATTATGGTGTCCATTTTATTTTTACTTTTAGTTAATTAAAAGTCAAACTAGTAGTAAGGTATATTCAAAAATATAACAACGTCCACAACTCACGTGTCTCCAGGAAAATGAGCCCTAACTTCAGATTCCAAGATCTCAATTTCGTGTGCGGAATGCACAGAGATCTCATTGCTATCCTGCAGCCAGGTGATATTGATGGCCACATGGCCTTTAAAGAGTCCATCTTCGAGATAAGGTTCCAGATCCAGGCGATAACCTGTAGGTTCTACGGTCTTCTCCAGGCGGGTTTCCATGGAAAGACCATGGGCATTGTTGAGGTCTATGCTGCGGGTTTTGATTATGTGGACTGGTTGGAGACCCTAGGAGTTGAAAGGTCAATTTGAGTTTTTGAGATTCCATTTCGAGTTATGTCATTACCTATGAATAGTTCGTAACTATTATAAAAGTAACTGGAGAAAGGCTTATTGAAATAAATAGGGCAATGAAAAAAAAAGAAAAGATCTCCAAAAATTGGGCTTGGGATAAAGACTTAGTGCAAGAGTATAAGGCGGGTTGCAGACCAAGAGCTAAGCTAAGTTAGTCTAGCTTAGCTCGCATAGCTGATGTAGTTTTTCGGCTTTTTCTATTTATTTGGTTTATCTTATTCATCTTCTTATAAGATGATAATTATCATGTGATATTTTATTTTGTGTACAGACTGCAAACTATGGACAGAAGTTTGAAAAATTACTTCAGCTATGCGAGCTAAGCTAGACTAACTTAGTATAGCTCTTGGTCTGCAACCCGCATAACACTGCAGCTCCCTTACTAACTAGCCCAGTAATACCAGCATCCCAATTGCGTAACACACTTTTCATCACAATCTGAGTCATTTTGAAGGATATTGCTGCTCAACAATAAAAATTTGAAAAATTTGTCTGCTCAACAACGTAAATAACGCTATGAATGTTGTTGAACTGTCAAAATGAAAGTGTATTAAGCAATTAAAAAATGGACCCCGCAGCTTTCATTTGGTAGTTCTCCGAAAATCTTGCATTCCCTAGACACAGGGTATTCGTAATATCTGCCACATAAAAACCCGTCATGACGATTTGAAACATTCAATTGAAACAAACAAGGTATTTCCAATAAATTTAATAGTTAGGTACCACCTATTTAATTTATTGAAAATACCGAAGTAAATACTTTACATAGTATGATGTATGTAAATAACAACATGATTTCATATTCATAATGATTCGTAATTTATCGCACCTCGAAACTTGCTAAATACCTCATCATTATTTTAAAACAAGGTAAACAAAACATTTTGAGGATATAAAGATTAATAAAGGTTAATTAATTTTACTTTGTTATCGGCTACCGTTGTATATGCCTATGAACCTACATGCATTTGTCCATGGCAACCGTCCCCAGGACGTCATTAAGAACAAAATGACGGGGCCGCAGTAGGCATACATAACAATGACATTTACTATGCCACCAGCCCCGTTCGCCCGGCTTTTGTTTTGTCTATCGTAACATCAGCAATTCTGGATTTTTTTCGCGAAATCTTACCACGTGAAAATAAATATCGTGTCTTATACAGTAGTAAAGACAAGGAATCGAAATGTCAACCGTACGAATATCATGTATTTTGACAGTTCAAACCACGCCATTGAGTTGTAGAGAATACGGTAATAGCAGATGTCGTGATTGACTAAGGAATTGACGTGGTTTCGAAGCAAGAAATATAGCGAATTAGGGCCCTGCCCTGACCCGCCGCCGCCTAGTTCGGTCGCGGTGGCCACTGCCGGACGACACGTCGTATATTATGCTTATCGCACGTTGAACTATGCTTGATCTTTGGCAGTCGTTACGAGTCATCAGAAGCCCGAAAGTCTGACAACCAGCCTCACCAAGGGGGCAAGGGTATCGTATTATAAACCAGTAACTGGGTTGAGGAGGTCAGATAGGCAGTCGCTTCATGTAAAATACTGGTATGCAGCTGCACTCGGTTAGACTGGAAACATAGTTGGAAAAGCTAGGCAGATGATGATGATCCCGCGCGGGATTTACCGTAGTACCTCAGAAGCTGAAGTACTGATTGATACGATCATACAATCAAATGCAACCTTATTCATAACGACTATTTACATTGCAACAAACCCAGTTTGCGGAACGCAGAGCTATTTACTGCAAGATGTAGTGCAGCATAATTTGAATATAATGGACTATCTTTGGTTCAAGGTAGTGTAAACAAAAGGCAATCAAACAGTTTTGATTTTGAATCCTAAACACTAACATCGTGTACACGGTAATAGTATCTATAATCATGTGTATCATGTGGGCAGGTCTGGGATTCTCCATCCATTCATACTAATATTATAAATGCGAAAGTAACTCTGTCTGTCCGTCTGTTTGTCTGTCTGGTATACCTTTTCACCCCATAACGGCTGAACAAATTTCTGCACCCTAATTCCGTTACACACTATCAATCATAATCTAAATCATTTTGAAGGATATTGCTAATGAATTACTTCATAATATTATCTATTATGTTCCAAAAATGTAAATAACGAAATGAATATTGTTGAACTGTCAAAATGAAAGCCATTCCTACTGTTAGCGTATTACGCAATAATATGGGATTCCAAACCCAGGATAAGGTCTATAACAAAGTATCATATATGTCCTCACAGGATACTTTTTATCTCGATAGTACGTTCCCGTGGGATAATTTCCGAACTCCACGCGGGTGAAGCCGCGCAAAAAAGCGAGTTTTTATTGAAGTCTGGATAACCGCCAATCTATTCAGGTTTGTTTATTCATTATGTATTTAGAAGTTGGAAGGTGACTCCTCAGTTTTTCGCAAAGGATGTTTAGTTATTCTAAACGTTTTTCTTAAAAGTCCGAGTTTGTTATTGCTTACTTTACGCTAATTCATGAAATTGCGCGGATGTCGACGAACATACAAAGAATTTAGACTAGCCATGGATGAAATGGTATTTTATAGTCTTCGCAACCGGGTTTTTCCATTAGGAACTTCCATAGATATCCGTGGGAACTTCTTAGTAGAAGCCCAGTATTAGGGTGCCTGTCCATTGACGCGGAGAAAGGCTGCGGAGCGGAGTGACGGAGAAATATTAACCAATAGAAAATTACATTGCGATTTTTATTAAATTTTATTGGTTCATATTTCTCCGTTTCTCCGCTCCGCAGCCTCGCTCCGCGTCAATGGACAGGCAGCCTTATGCCCAGCATTTGCTGCATAATCTTTTTGTATTTCCCATGTTATTACATGATCTGATCATCATTCTCCTACCCTTATATCAATTTATGGCTTGCCGCAACATGTCTTTTTCTTCCATACTTCTCTATAAATCGTCATCTCGGTAGTCACCCCCTTTCTAGTCATATTATCTTTCACACAGTCCATCCATCGTTCCTTTGGTTTTCCCCTACTCTTATTGCCATCCAGATCCATACTCAAAACTTTCCTTACGACTTAAAACATAACATAACTGGAGAAATATGGAAGTGTTTTGCTGAGTACGTTCTCTACCTACCCTTTTCATTGCATAAAGGAATGATATTGTTTGTATAGCCAGCTCATCGCTCCACGTTTAGCGGCCAGTTATGCACATATTTGCTGCAGCGCTAACAGCCGCTAATCAGACTAAATTAATGAGCGATGGTCAATGTTTACTCTTGTCTGCATGACGTCATGCGTGGAATGCCTTCACTTTGATTGTGGAACAATAGGTATAGCGTTGCATTCCTTTTTCCATTTTGTCAACTAGAAGACGCACTGGCAATTCCCGTAATTTTAAGACTGTGAACATCTCAGCATCAATCGACAGATTGAGAATTTAGAGGTATTTTTGACAAAAAATACCTCTAAATTCGCAAAATTTTTGACATTGATTGTCATTTTTGATTGCGAGGATTGTTATTATGATCGATTGATTATATATAGGTAAAATAAGTACACGACAATGCAGTCATTATTAGTATTGTGACGGACCAAATATTCCAACTTAGAGAAAGTTTTTGCAAAACACTCTTGGTACTTGGTAGGTAAGTTTTAGAGTCTAATTTTCTTGCATTGAGGGTGGCAGGGACATCCGCGCAACCTGTTACCATGAATTCAGTACTCGATTCTGAACCTGCGTTGAAATTTTTCGTTGGTTATTTTTGTTTTATTGGCTTTTTCATACATTCAATTGAACGCATAGGTATTGCATATTATATTTCTATGAAACAGCAGACTTTTTTGGTTGATAACCGACGGAAAATGTCTACACTAGGGGGCTTATAATCAGCATTTATGGTTACAGTTTGCGTGTGGATGTCCCCCTGCCAACCTGTGTACTGAGAAGATAATGATATGGAGTTTTAGTCATCTGCCTAGCCTTTTCCCAACTATATATGTTGGGGTCGGCTCCCAGTCTAAACGAATGCAGCTGAATACTAGTATTTTACTTGAGGCGACTGCCTATCTGACCTCCACAACGTACTTACTGGGTAATACGAACGAAATCCCTTGGTAAGACTGGTTGTCAGACTTTCGGGCTTCTGACGACCCGTAACGACTGTTAAAGATCCACGAATGACAGCCGGGACCAACAGCTTAACGTGCTTTCCGAGGCACGGAGGAGTCTTGGTATGTAAAGATGGTCACACATCCACTGACCAACCGCGGCAAGCGTAGCATAACCTGATCGATTGACCTGTGCGGCTGTTATAACTTAGTCACAAGCCCCTTATGGAGTTTTAGTACAGAATAATAAAACCTGTGGCACTTATCAGAAGGGTTTGGCGAGTGTGTGGACAAAACTGTGATCTGTAAATCTCTAATAAACTCATAATACTCTAATCTAACGAGCCGACTGTGTCACCTCGTATAAATTTATGATGCAAGCTAAGGCTAGGTAAGCTGTTCTAGGAAAATTAACGCGGACGTTAGTTGATCATAGTTTACTAACACTATGGTCAATATTTGCTTTGAATCTGACCAATGACACATTGTGAAATGCTACGCTATGACGGCATAAACAGAATATGCAGTTGTCTGTCTGCCTAGCCTTTTCCCAAATATGTTGGGGTCGAGCGACTGCCTATATGACCTCCACAACCCAATAACTGGGTACTTAACAGCCCTTAGTAAAACTGGTTGTCAGACTTTTAGGCTTCTGACAGCCCGTAACGACTGTAAAATATCTACGGACTGCCGATGCCGGTTGGGACCAACGGCTTAACGTGCTTTACGAGGCACGGAGGGGATTTGATATGTAATGGATGGTCATCCATCCTCAAAGCGACCGCGGCAAGCGTAGCTTATTTAACCTTCTATCGATTCGTGCGGCTATTATTATTTAAGGGGACTACATGGCCTATAGCGCGGTCACTGTCGGACTGCGTAGAAAAGAAAGAGAAGCGCGATGACACAACGCTGGTAATTTATTGCAAAATATGAAGCAATTATCTATTTACAAAAAATCTATTTTTGGACTAAAAAATTAAAACACTAGTAGGTACTTTTGTATGTTGCTTGTAAAATAATATGACAAAAATCAGAATGATTGTATGTACAGACGCCAGCACATCAACCTACACCTAACTGTCAAATTTTCCCAATCAACATTGAACCTTATGCTTTAGCGATAAAGTTGAAAATCTATTACAGAAATCTGACAGATTGTAGTAGGTTGATGTGCTGGCGTCTGTACATATATTAGTATGGTTTTTATTGTAAAAAGAAAGTTTTAAAGGGTATCTTCATTATTCTTTTTCTATGTATTAAATTACTTGTATTATGTTTTCAACACACTATCTACCTAGCATATATCCTGAAGAATATCAAATATTTTTTCTGATTTTGTTTACTCTAGTCGATCATATACTTTTAGGCATTATAAAACTTGCGTTTTTTGCGTTTAGGTCCTGTAATCCCCTTAACAGGTAGTCTGTTAAGGTATGTATGTTTGAATCAAACATCGAAGCTAAAAAAGAAAAAAAAAGTGGAATTCAATACACAGATATCACGCCTGAAGCCTATTAATAGAATGATCTGTAATGACATAACAGAGACGTAAAAAAAAGCGTTTATAAAGTTTGTTTTGCCTAAGTACTATTAGTTATTCTGTGGTTTTGCCTACCTACATAATAAAAAAAGCTACCAACTATTGTCCGTTATCAACGACGCGTGACAATACTAAAAACACTCACAAAAACGTCATACTTAATATAGATTAAGTTAACGTTTCGGATTTTTTTATTAATGGATCTAGCAAATCTAGCATAAAATGTGGTATGTACAAAAGATGATATTATTATTATATAAAATTGTAGTGCAAAGACACATTCCGCCATGTAATGATGAACAACATACATTATTAAAAATACATAGTCTACCACACATTCATATTTTCCCTTGGCCTTTTCCTATGGCCTTTTCTGACGATATACCTACCTACAAAAAATGAACAAAATCGGTCGCGAAAAAAAATCAGCTGTTCCCTACATTTATGTTCGTACTAGCTTCTTCCCGCGACTTCGTCCGCGTGAAATTTCACCCCCCCCATTCACCCCCTTAGGGGATGAATTTTGAAAAATCCTTTCTTAGTGCACCCCTAGACCTCATAAGGAACGTACGTGCCAAATTTGGAATCTCTAGACCCAGCGGTTTGGGCTGTGCGTTGATATGTCAGTCAGTCAGTTCTCCTTTTATATATATAGACTAGCTTCTTCCCGCGACTTCGTCCGCGTGAAATTTCACCCCCCCCATTCACCCCCTTAGGGGATGAATTTTGAAAAATCCTTTCTTAGTGCACCCCTAGACCTCATAAGGAACGTACGTGCCAAATTTGGAATCTCTAGACCCAGCGGTTTGGGCTGTGCGTTGATATGTCAGTCAGTCAGTTCTCCTTTTATATATATAGATAACTCAAATGTAGGGAACAGCTGATTGTTTTTCGCGACCGATTTTGTTTATTTTTTGTATATCGTCAGAAAAGGCAATAACAAGTGTGTGGTATAATTTATTGCATATACATATGTGGTTTCCATAAAAAAAAATATAAATACATACTTAAATAAACTCCAACCCAAAGTCTGGATGTGTTCGTTCATCCCTATCAGCACATGAAACTTAACCAAACTGACAAATTGTGGGTGTAGGTACTATAATACGCCTCTGCCTACCTACCAAAGAATATAAGCGTGGTGTTGTGTGTTCCCTGTAGCGGGATTTATATGTATAAGTACGTCCGTGGGTGTGACCCATCACAGCAGGCCCTATCAGAATACCAGCGCTGCGGTACCTATAAATTTTTTTAATTATCCCAGTATTTTGGCGGGATGAGCTGGATAGGTTCCGTCAAAACTGAAAGGAGGACGCGCGGGCTCGCGAAAGATGGAAGGAGTGGAGCGAGGCCTTTGCCCAGGAGTGGAACAGCGCAGACTAGAAAAAAACAAATCGCAGCACTATGCTGATATGGGAGCCTTTTTGGCTTCGCACAGGTCAATTTATTGGTACTATTATGTACTTTTTTATTGTTTGTATTTCCTGAGCGTGTCCCAAATAAATAATTTTCTTTCTTTCTCCCTTTATGAACATAGAACAAAGAAAGATAGTATTCTTTATTGAACTCAGAAAGAACGAACAACAGAATACAATTACTATCACAAGTTAACCCTGATAAATTCACCATGTAGTTTCGATGTTAGTTGTGCTGTGTGTACTAAGGTACTATCTTCTCTATGTACTGATGTAATCCGCGTCAATATCAGTTAACAAAGGCAATCAGGATGTGACGTCACGTACCTTATCCGGTGGCAGAGAGTTCGCGACTCGAAGACACAAGCACACTAGTAGAAGGACGCGGCCCAACATCGTTGTCTATGCCTCTTCTTATTGTACCTTGAAGAATGTCAGTGGATTAGTAAAAGATATTTTTGAGCCCTAATATAAAGAACAACAAACTCTTGGATAAAGGAAAAATTATATCAAAAATATCCGTTGAAAAACTTCCCTTCGCTAAATGATAAATTATTTTATTTCTGTAAATAGGTTTGCACAAACACTTTTAAACGTCAATAAGCATGGGTCTCTCAATGTCAACCCCATAGAAAAATCAAAGACTGAAACTACATCAGTTTACTGTTAGACTTGACAGTTCAGTCAGAGCTGATCGTCCTAATGATCAAAGGACGAGCTGGTAGGCTGGAATGAGTTAACATTCAAATAGAAAATACATGCTTGAACTGTAGTTTGATCAGCAATGTCTGTTTGATCTAGACCAGAATCGAGTAGGTATACCAACAGGAATAAACATGCCATAATTATAAGTAAACTATAGACATTTCCTCTAGAAAAGAGCAACAAGTTATCATCATCGGACCAACATTTAGATGTTCACTTTCGAACATGGTCCTCACTAGAACGCTAAACTTACGTCGATTTGGGATACTACTGGTATGACGCTTTCTATTTCTACGAAGAATAGACATAGCTCTTTCTATACAAAGTGACATTTCGTTTCTCCATTTTTGACATCGCGCCGTCGAAATCCTTCCACAATCTGTCATTTTGTGTTTCGTGTCTAACGATCTTTGTCTAGGTCCTTTTTTATGTAGACTATTTCAGAAGAAAGTTTTCTATCCCACTGTCAAAATTACACTGATAACTGACAGCGAGATAATTGCGTAACTCACTAACTTTTGACAGTTCAAGAACATTCTTTGCATTATTTATGTTGTTCAGCAGATAAATACGAACATATGAAACAATGGATTAGTAATATCCTTCAAAATGATTTTGATTGAAAGTGTGTTACGCCTTTAGGGTGCAGATGATCAGGATAAGCAAATAACAACATACTGCAATTACCAAGTTGTGTTCTGCCAAGAGGATGGCTGATCCCAGTCCTCTTCAACTGATCTGATATCCTAATCGCCTTCCACGAGACAACAATTAATATAGCATGCACAAAGCTTTTTTTTTCGGGGAGGCTACTAATGCCAAGAGCCCAAGATGCTCAATTGCCCAAGCAAAATTACCCTTTTTAACATATTCTATATAAAAAAAAACAGACCAGACAGACTGGATGTTCAAGGTGGATAACCGTGCGTGAACTTGGGAGAGGCCTATATGCCCAGCAGTGCACAGGTAATTTAAAAGTATACTATTAATCTTAGCATTTTAGCCTGGAACAGCCTACTGCTAAACAAAAGCCGCGTTGTAGACCAAACTGCACTATTAAACGCTGCCACTCCAACTAACATTCTAAACTCAAAGCAAACTTCAACAAAAGCGACATCCCTTCACGTGTAAGCAAACGCCCAGAGGACATAACAATACAAATTACTAAAGAGGTTACTGGTTCACAATAGTAACCTACTTCCAAGGACACTCAAAAACTAACCAGAAAAAAAAAATAAAAAAAATAGTTTCGAGCCTTCCCAAAAAGCACTGGCCAGAATTTCCGTCAAAAACATTTGAATTAGGAAAAGGATTAAAAAAAAGTATTAAACCAAAGAGGTTTTACTTACGTGTTCGGTTGAACGTGTGCAGATTGCCACTGTAGTGTCCCAAGCGTTGGTCCCCCTCAATTGTGAGCAGGATATGCCTCATTTGCACTGACGATTCAACTGTTGTGAACCTCTTACACTCTATTGCTAATGTTATTTACGCGTCATATTGTACCGACAATTTGTTTTCAATGCTCCCATCACTCATTATTCGTGAGGATGAGTTATGGGGAAGAAGAATGCGGAAAGGGCAGGAAGACATCTTGGATTGTACTAATTTGGTAGTTGAACGTGTGGTTGAAGACAGGAATATGTAGATCTGCTCATTTCCCACGCTTGTTAAGTCAAGGGACTTACAGGCAAGGAATTATAGGATAGGTCGTTGGGAGATAATGATGAATCTAGGAGGATAGGATGTTCGGCTATGGACGTAGATATTAATCATATCAACTGCATTATTAATAAACATGAGGACACTTATGAGGAAGTGTATTTTGGATTCATACCACCCTCAAGAAAGTCGAGTGGCAAACGAGTTTCAAGAACTTATCACATTACAAAACAACAAGCTTGGTGATGCAAGGGGGGCTAGATCTGATTATGCCTTTTTTTTTTGGATGGGAAATCATCTAATGACTCCTCCCGCTCTGGGTGGAGCGGAAGGGAGTGTCAGACTCTTACTGACTAAAACCCACCCGTGTTCCTTCCTTAGCTCTTTATGTTCCGGGGCAGCGGTAACCCTTTCGGACGATCCCGCTATCTGATTAGGCCTTACGCAAGAATTTTCCATAACACAGGGTGGTGATTTAGTCACCTGCATCCGTCAAGGAGAGGAGAGCAGCGGTGGCCCAGTGGTAACGGCCGCGACTTACGAGTTGTAGGTCGCAGGTTCGAACCCAGACAGGCTCTTTACTTTGTATAAATTATTTCATCACCACTGCTCTTAAAACGGTGAAGGAAAACATTGTGAGGAAACCAGCATGTCCTAGAACCAAAAATTCGAAGACATGTGACCAACCAATCCGCACTGGGCCCGCGTGGTAGATTATTGCCCATTCCCTCTCGAAGAGAGGAGTCCTAGGCTGTGTCCCAGCAATGGGAATAATATAGGCTGATTATGATCCGTCAAGGAGTGATTCTACACGTCATTCTAAACAACTTTCGCTATGAAACTGATACCTGAAAATTATTTTTCATATAACATTCAAAGATAGTAGAACAGAAGACATAAGATTGATAATAATCAAAGGGCGTAACCATTCTGATGACATTACGATTACCATTAAGATAAAGCTTTGGTTTCTTAGGACAGCGGTTCTGTCATATTATAACAGCAGTCATAAAAATCTGTAATTTTCACCAGTATTTGACATTAAGTCAAACAAAAGAGGACAGATTTGTCCTCACCATACTTAGTTATAAGAGAAAGTGCAGAATGGCCCATACTGGGAAAACTGTGCTCACCCGTTATTAACAGCGTTTTCATGGCAATCAGATGAAGTCACTAAGCTGCGTCATTGTGCCTCAGAGGTGTCAAACGAAACACAAACACGATTATCTTTTGCCACGGTAGTATCTCACGATTCAAATCTTTTCCGCTGTCATAATTTTCATGAAAGCTGTCACAGCGGCCGTTATGTGTGGTCACCGCATTAGTGGCACACGTACGCATGTGTACAGACGCCAGCACATCAAGCTACTACAATCTGTCAAATTTCTTTAATCGATTTGCAACTTTATCGCTAAAACATAAGGTTCAAAATTGATTGGGAAGATTTGACAGTTTCGGGTAGCTTGATGTGCTAGCGTCCGTGCATTGCATTATCTCCTGATTCAGTACAACTGTAAGTGCTGCAGTCAGTTGATTATTTGAAATGTAGGTACCCAACATTTTACATTGTATTTAATCATTCTTAACATTATAGTTAATAACCCTTGACATTGTTTTTGATAGTAAACGTTTTCCTTATTCTTGACATTGTATGGTTTAATTTTGACATTGTTTTAATAGGGTACTCTTAATTTTAATTCTTTAAAATATTTCTACACTGAAAACTGCATAATATTATGGACATCATATTACGTGTAACACCTTTGTAACAACTATATGCTAACAAATAAATAAATGTATTATTAATATTCTTTATTCGTCTAAATACATATAAATTATATTTTTAAATATTAGATATATATTAAAAAATAAAAAAAAATAAAATGTATTTATTATTATAATATTACCATATCAGACTTAAAGTCTACGTCCTCTACTTATCAAACTGACTCAAAATAATAATTTAACTAGCGCAATTTTCTGAGAATCTAGATATTTTCATATAAGTACCTTACGTTTCGTGTTTACAGTCGATATAATATTAAAAATTCCAAAATGGTTCCGTGATGTACAGTCAACAAAAGAGATAAGTATGTAGGATCGTCGGATATAGTTGAAGTTTAGTAAGAAACCGATGGATGTTGTCGACTGAAATTTAATTTGATAAATGAGCTGTTTGTATTTCTATTAATAAAATTAAATTTTATTCGAGAACCTCCAACGGTTTCTTACTAAACTTCAACTATATCCCACGATCCTGCATACTTATCTCTTTTGTTGACTGCACATATTTGTTAGGTGATCGAAAGATTATTATCAGATACTGTTTTGCAGAGATGACCTAAACACGTTAGAGGAAGTAAATGTAATGTAATTTCAGACCAAATATCTGCTAAAGTTTCATAGCTCATTGGTCTATGATGATCCCAACTTTACTCCAAAGTAAGTTGCATACTATCAAAAAGCACTTTGTGCAGATTAGACACATTGCAAAAAATACAACACGAGCAAAAACTTGTCCGGAAATGTACATACTATAACTACCACACCTATTTCTGCTTCAAGCAAGCAGTAACGTCAATTTTGAAGAGTGCTGACTGAATTACAGGCACATGACAGATTCTAACCTTCGAAAAATAAAATCTCGCACTAGGTGTATCTACTGTAAAAAAAAAACAGTTCATACTCCTACGACCGTAGAATCAGACCTTGACAAAAATAAACAAACAATCATTTATTCCACGATAAATAACAATTATTCGTAAATGGTCTCTAAAGCATTTTTGATTGCAATTTAATTTGATCCGGTTTTAATGAATGTTAATGACTTTACGTGCAGCTCATAAAAATTAAACAGAAACGCTTTGTGGTTTCATTATGATTTGTTATGGAAAGTCCAACGTTTTTGGGAAAGTTCGGGAAAATATTGTGTTTAAAACTTCCAGAAATTATTTCAGTGTATACATACATCGTTCATACATTCTTAAATATCCCCGCAAATGTTCTGCTCGGATACAAAATATAGTTTCTTTTTGGAAAACAAACTTGTTAAGACTAGAGACTTAGTTAAAGCACGACTGTTCTTAAAACGGTGAAAGAAAACAACATGAGGAAGCCGTCATGTCCTAGAACCAAGAACTCAAAGCCATGTGAAATCTACTAACTCGCACTGGGCCCGCGTGGTGGATTATGGCCCACTCCCTCTCGAAAAGAGGAGGCCTGGGTCCCAGCAGTGCGAACATTATAGGCTGATTATGTTTTTAGTAAATGTAGTCACAGCTCCTTTAATCACCAACAGGCCAAAATATCCTTTAAGTATTTTTGTCGTACTCTGTGTTCCCGGGCGATACTCTCCTTCGAATTACGTCAAACTTCTCTTCTCTTCTTACTTAAGTGTGTACTATCGTCGACCGATTATCTCTTACTAACAGCCGGTCAATTCTGTAAAAATCTCACCGTGAAAACTTGGTGAAGTGAGCTTGAAGCGAGCTGTCATTCCACTTGACACTATTGACAGCTTACTTCAAGCTCACGTCATCTAAGTTTTCTACAGGTGAGATTTTTACAGAATACATCGGCAGATACTCGTAATAACGATGAGATAGATAGATGACCAAACGCGATCTTTAAAAAGTCACCACACGCTTGCCTATTCAAACACGCAGACAAAAAGACTAAATTCCTGCGATAAAGTCCACTTTACATTGCTAGAGTGACAAGTGACGCACTCGTGACAAGTGACGCACGCGTGGCGTACGAGCATCTATCAAAGTAATTTTCTAATTAAAATCTCAACGAAGCGAGTCGACTCTCGGAACAGATTCATTGTACAGTCTGCCTAAAAAGTGGTCTCCCCTGGGCTGGATTTAGTGCTGACATCGGTCACGTACCAATTTATATGGACTCGCTCTCGCTGACCGTCGCGCGCTGGACCGACGCCGACGGTCGGTGCTGACATCGGTCGCGTACCGATTTATGTGGACTCGCTCTCGCTGACCGTCGCGCGCTGGACCGACGCCGACGGTCGGTGCTGACATCGGTCGCGTACCGATTTATGTGGACTCGCTCTCGCTGACCGTCGCGCGCTGGACCGACGCCGACGGTCGGTGCTGACATCGGTCGCGTACCGATTTATGTGGACTCGCTCTCGCTGACCGTCGCGCGCTGGACCGACGCCGACGGTCGGTGCTGACATCGGTCGCGTACCGATTTATGTGGACTCCCTCTCGCTGACAGTCGCGCGCTGGACCGACGCCGACGGTCGGTGCTGACATCGGTCGCGTACCGATTTATGTGGACTCGCTCTCGCTGACCGTCGCGCGCTGGACCGACGCCGACGGTCGGTGCTGACATCGGTCGCGTACCGATTTATGTGGACTCGCTCTCGCTGACCGTCGCGCGCTGGACCGACGCCGACGGTCGGTGCTGACATCGGTCGCGTACCGATTTATGTGGACTCGCTCTCGCTGACCGTCGCGCGCTGGACCGACGCCGACGGTCGGTGCTGACATCGGTCGCGTACCGATTTATATGGACTCGCTCTCGCTGACCGTCGCGCGCTGGACCGACGCCGACGGTTGGTGCTAACATCGGTCGCGTACCGATTTATGTGGACTCTGCTCTCGCTGACCGTCGCGCGTCGGTGCTACACCATATACATCCTTTTATCGTCAGCGTCTTGCGTGACCGACATCATCAAAATCAGCCTATAATGTTCCCACTTCTGGGACACAGTCCTCCTCTCTGTAAGAGGGAATAAGCCGTAATCCACCACAAGAGCCCAATGCGGGTTGGTAAAAGTCACATGTCTTTAATTTTTTTATGGTAGGACAAACGGTAAAGAAAAACATCGATTCATGAGGAAACCTTCACGAATCTATGTTTTCCTTCACAGTTTTAAGATCAGTGATGATAAAATAATTTACACAAATGCCACCTGGTATGTTGGGGTTCGGTTTTCAGTCTAGCTGGATGCAGCTGAACACCACTATTTTACATGGAACGGCTGCCTATCTGACCTCCACAATCCAGTTACTTGACCACACAATACTCTTTGGCAAGACTGGTTGTCTGACTTTCGGGTTTCATAATTGCGTAATACACTTTTAATCACGGTCTGAATCATTTTGAAGGATATTACTTCATATGTTAAAAAATATGTCTGCTCAGCAACGTAAATAATGCAATGAATGTTGTAGAACTGTCAAAGTGAAAGCTACTGATAGTGTGCTACGCAATTACCCTACTAGTGAAAGGAGGGAAGGCGAGGAACCGCTTGTTTGTGGCAATTTTTAGGGGAGGCCATGTTCGTTGTAGTAGACATCTTTAGGCTGAAATGGTGAAGATAATGACGATAGTGACGTCATACATACGTTGCACTTTACTTCTCTCCTGTCGCGTCGGATTACCATCCCATCGGACTATGAAAGTGACCGAAGACAGTGTACCTGTGTCTGCACACACACCTGTGCACTATAATATCTTCCGCGTAGATGGCTAGTCTCCTTTGAGATTGGCTGCGATGGCCGAAATTCGGTCTGGAGTACTATTATACAGTTTAAATTGACGTGACGGTTTGTCCACCATTAGCGACAATTTTGTTTGCAAGAAAAATTTTCAAAAGTGTTACGAGTAGATCACTTTCTTGGCCGACCGTACCTACCTACACATATGTATGTACGTACCTATGTAAGATGTGTGAACTATTGTCATTGAACTTGACTTGTATAACAGTACCTACCAGTGGTGAAGGTACCATACAACTCGATTCCCACCGGCTTCCCTTCGAAAATTCAGAACATAACCACTCTATAGTCAATTCATCATTGAAATTTTCTTTTGGAATTTTTTTTTGCTCCGGCCTACCTCTGTCATAAATTCACCCTTCGCCACTGGTACCTACTACCTACATATATTATGTCATAGTAATTGCATTTCCCGGTATTTATGTATATGAGAACATAAACATAAATAAACAGATAGATTTTCCCCATCAATCATTGTATGCGTGTCGAAAGTATTTATGAAGGCAGAAGCTCACGACTTTGATAATGACAGAGTAATAATAATGATCCCACACTGCCTATACCTAACTACTGGTGGCACGAGTTATCCAGGAAAAGAAAATCACTGACGTCAAGTTGACTACCTAATGAAAAATTACTGATGGACACGCCCTATAACAATGTTAAGGGATCCCCCAAGGCGATATCACAGCACCAGTCAACATATTTGAGGTTCACAAAAACAATTTTCCTGGAAAAAAATGGACATTACAGAAAAAAGTGTATCGCTGGAAAAAGCTGGGCAAAGTGGCCACAGACTTTGCCCTACCTGGGAATCGAACCCAGATCCTCATGCTCAGTAGTCTTGCATGTGACCTTAGACTAGTCTCCATCTATAATAGTCCTCCAGATCGTATTTTGGCCATGGCGGCAATCTCAATAGAGACTGTCCTTCGGCGCGGCTTAATGTTCTTTCCAAGGCACGGGGGGGGGGATCATACCGCCGACTTCCAAACTCCGGGATGTTACTAAGAAATTCCTAATGGAAAAACCCAATAACATTTTGCCTGACCTGGGAATCGAACGCAGCACTCCACGCGCAGCAGTCGCGCTTATAATCACAAGACCAACGGGACAGGCAAGTAGCATCCATACTTAATATTATAAATGCGATAGTTTGTCTGTCTGTCTGTTACCTCTTAACGCTTAAACCGCTAAACAGATTTACATGTTTGGTATACAGATAGTTTGAGTCCCGGGAAAGGACATAAATTATAGTTTTTATCCCGATATTCCCACGGGAAACTTATGAGAGTGAAACCGCGGGGCGCTGCTAGTATCACACTAATATTATAAAGGTGAAAGTTTGTGAGTGTGTGTATATTTGTTACTTCTTCACGCAAAAACTACTAAACGGATTTGGATGAAATTTGGTACACAGCCAGGATTAACACATAGGATACATTTTATCCCGATATTCCCACGGGATCGAAACTTATGCGGGTGAAACCGCTGGGCGCAGCTAGTATCCTATATAATTAAAATTCATCTGCTTTAGCAGACGAGGAACAAGGCAGGGTCACTTACCAAGGAGATCGGTAGTGCAGCTAATATATTCATATAGCTTTACTATTGTTTATAGAAGGCGTACATTGGCATTAGACCGAGCATACTAAATCATGTGTGACTAATTACGTTTCAATGTTCATCCCGTATTAGAACACTAGACTTTGACATCTCAATGAAAGGACATTTTAAGCATAATCGGCCTATTATGTCCCCACTGTTGAGACACAGGGCTCTTCTCTGTGAGAGAGAGTGAGCCGTAATCCACCACGCGGGTCCAGTGTTTGTAGACGTCACATCACATGTCTTCGAATTTTTGGTTCTAGGACATGCCAGTTTTCTCACGATGTTTTCCTTCACCGTTTTGAGAGCAGTGGTGATGAAATAATTTACACAAAGTAAACTGCCTGTCCGGGTTCGAACCCACGACCTACAACTCGTAAGTCGGGGCTGTTACCACTGGGTCACCACAGCTTTATTCATCATTTGCAAGTAGCTGCTATTAAATAATAGCAACTGTAGTGTAATACCTACTATTGTGATTAAATAATCACACTTCAAACTGCAGATAATTCATGAGTTGAGCCTTTCCTACATAATTTGCTCCCAAGGGCAGACGCGCAATTTTTATCACATTAGCAGCTAAGTACTGATAACGGTTGAAATTTCATACTAACGATCACCTTTGAGGAAGAACATCCTTCCTTCTTGAAGGTAAACATAATACATTATAATTACCTTGAAGTAGGTAGGCTCTTGATAGCATTATCCTTGAACCAGGTATAAGTGAAGATAAGAAAGCAGTGCAACGCGTCCTATTTAACTGTGATCGTCGTAAAATACACGATCGTTGACACTTTTTTTGGTAAAACCGGAAAGCGGCTTATGGCGATGGCGGCGCGACCACGCGTTCAGGTGGCCTACCATGATCTAATTAAAAACGATTCAAAAACAAGACATTTCAGTTTAGGTTCCTAAACTGCATCGCTTGAGCTGCTCTATGGACGTCATGGTACGAAACAAGTATGAATGAAACCCAAACTTGCGACTCAGTTTGGGATAAACGCTGTCAGCAGATGGCACGGCCTAAACTGAATCGTTAAACTGACGTCATGGTACGAATTAGAAGGACAGTTCAGTTTAGGTCCTAAAATGGATCGCGTTAAGAGCTTGTGGTAGGCCTACAGGTTTACTGAGCAAAAAGTGACATAATATGCACGAGACGATACTGAGCATAGCAGTGAGAGCAGTGGTGGCCAAGTGGTAACGGCCGCAACTTACGGAACCTAGACAGGCGCTTTACTTTGTGTAAATTATTTCATCACCACTGCTCTCAAAACGGTGAAGGAAACATCGTGAGGAAACCGGCATGTCCCAGAACCAAAAATTCGAAGACATGTGACATCTGCCAACCCGCACTGGGCCCGCATGGTGGAGTACGGCCCACTCCCTCTCACCAAGAGGAGGCTTGTGTACCAGCAGTGGGAACATTATAGGCTGATTATGTGATACTGAGTACCTAGCCTACGCGATCGGTATCTAGTGATTACAAAGGCGGTTGAAACACAGCTGAAGATTTTTTGGTACTCTAAACATTTGATGTAAACAATAATCTCTAATTTTCGAGAGGGATAGGTATAAACACACATGGGTTTTTTTTTATAAATGGCATCTCGCAGTTCAACCTAAGAGGTTGTCGTCTGCTTAACCGGGCTTGTCTGAGGATGCCTCAATATATTAAGGCCTCCAGCCAGGGCTTAAATACTTAAAAACTAAACGATAACACGCTAAGGGTGGTACGGACATCGGCTTAATAATAATATGTAAATCATTTAAAAAGGAGGTGAAATAATCAAATTCACAAACTAAAATATAGCGTCGAAAAATTCATCCGCAAAATCCCGTAAATTCCAAGTCAATCATGTTTTCATGATTCAAAGAGGTAGATATTTCATAACAATACCTTCGAGATCGGATCGATGATCGAAGATGTTCGCGCGATCTATTTTTATCCAAAACCACGCAGTGGGTTCTTTTTATTTTGGTTATGGATGCCAAACACAACAACCGGTACATGGAAATCCATTGCAAAAGTTTTAGGGAAAGATTTGAGACATACACAGGGTCATAATAAATTAGCTAGCGAAACTCCACAGACTAGGGTCTCGATATCTAAACATGATAAAATTAATTAAATTGATGGGTTTTTATGGGGTCATCGACCGCAGTTAGTGTAGTCACTTGTGTGTTAGCCACTGATAAGTTTAAAATCTGTTTTATTTGTGTAAACCTCACAGACGTGATGGGTTTCGATATCTAAACACAATAAAACAGATTATCTCAACTCAAACATCAAGCAATAAAACTATCAGCGGTCGTTGACCCCCAAAACAGACATCAAATAATTTTTATTTTTAAATATACAGCGACCAATTAAATTACGTGATGGGTATGGCCCATCACGTAATTTAATTGGTCGCTGTATTTTTTTTTCGAAACTTTTGTTAATCAGGTAGGTACTCAAAACATCCACGTAATGAATCAAGTTGAAAATTAGCTAAATAAAAACATTTTCACAACTTTCGTAATGAACCCTTTTCGTTTTTTTAACCGACTTCTAAAAAAGGAGGAGGTTCTCAATTCGAATGTTTGTATATTTTTTTTTTTTTTTTTTTTTTTAGGTTTGTTCGCGCATAACTCCGTCGCTTGCCAACCGATTTGAAAAATTCTTTTTTTGTTGGAAAGGGTATACTTCCCAAATGGTCCCATAGCCAACAAGTCGGGATCTGATGATGGGATCTTAGAGAAATCGAGGGCAACCCTCAAATTTTATAGGCTCACTTATTGTTTTTCGCATATTTTATGAAGTATCTTGTGTATTTGCGTAGGGTTTTCACCATCTCAGGTAGTTGAGCTGATGATGGAAGGTACAACTTCTTAACAGTAAGAAGTTACTCGAACAGGCAAGGGTCCCGTTTTAGTAAATTATTTTGATGTTTGGTATGGATAGGGCATTTGCCACATTTAGTCTCATGATCATCATGTCATGACCTGATGCTGCATCAGGATAGTCTGCAGAGTGAATAACTCCTCGACAACTAACAGCAGATATATCGTGTTTAGGCTCATTGAAAAGGGCTCGATGTGTGGATAAATGTACTGTTAATGAGGAACACGAGAGAGACCTGATGCTGAAGCCAGGAGCATCAGAAAAAGTACAAACCTTGAAATTACAGCACCGTAGTCGTGTTTGGGAGGTGGTCCCATATAAATTTTATGAACTTTGCTTGGGTAGTTTTGGAATTAGATTCAACAATACGTTTGTTATCCACTTAGTTTATATTGATGATGTTTATCTTCCTGTCACTAATATTCACATAGCAATTAGTGTTATATGAATTTGTATTATGGGGTAGGTACAACTAAAAAGCGAAAAATAAAAACTTTTTTACAAAAAAAAACAACCGACTTCCAAAAAAAACACTACAAAGTGAAAAATAACTTTAATTTCGGAAGTCGGTGTCAAAAAAACTAAAATTTGGAACCAACGACACCGACTTCCAAAATTAAAGTTATTTTTCACTTTGTAGTGTTTTTTTTGGAAGTCGGTTGTTTTTTTTTGTAAAAAAGTTTTTATATTAGATATACTGCTTAGTGGAATCTGGCTGGAGTAAAAGATTTCAATTGAAGAGGTTCGAAAAATTAATTGTATTATTAAAAAAACAAAATAAAATGTTTTGATCCGTCTAGCTTGTACCCAACTATGTTGAGGTTGGCTTCCAGTCTAACCGGATGCAGCTGAACACCAGTATTTTACATGGAGCGACTGCCTATCTGACCGCCACACACAGCCCAGTTACTGGATAAGATAACACTTTAAACACTTGGCAAGACTGGTTGTCAGACTTTCGGGCTTCTGACTACACGTAGATAATGACTGTCAAAAATCAACGAATGACATCCAGGACGAACCTCTTAACGCGCTTTCTGGTAATCTGGTTGGTCACCCATCCACGGACCAATCTCGGCCAGCGTTGCTTAACCTTTGAAGATCAACCCGTGCAGCTGTTATTTTATAGCCACGAGCCCCTCTGGGTTCTGCTAGGTTCTGCTGACCATTTTTCCTAAAGCAAAAAAATAATTATATAAGTATCATTAACTACTTTCTCCAATCACAATGACACAAAACGTTACTCTTCGTTTTTTGTCCCACATTCCAAAAAATCCTGGTTCGTCCCAAACAATATGCTTCTTTAGCCTTCCTCAACAAATTAATAGTTAGACAAAGCGTAGGTTCCACAATTGGGACCCACGTAAACGCATACAGACCGTACAGTCACCCACATTTCAGTACAGGAACACTTATACTACTAAAACCACCCTTACAGCTACGAAATAAAGGCACTGTCAATGTCTTTTTGTAACGTGCGGTTAACTGCACAGGTTGACTGTACGTCTCGAGATTAATCGCGATAAACATTTATGAGGAAACGAATAATCAGAAAGTAGGTTGTGTACCTTGAGTCGCTGGTCCTGATAAAACCTCATTGATTACTTGGGCATATAAGGTCATTATGGGACCAAGGAAAGAATGCATGAACTATGTAGAATGTCACCATGCATTATGTTCTAAAGGCATCTAGTATATTGTACTTACTAACAAAAAAAATCAATGATGGTTTTTTGGATAAAATATTTTTTTTTAATGACAGAAAACATTTTCTGAGCAAAGAAAATATCTATGCAGCAAAGGCTGCTCCGGAATCGAGAGATTAGATAGATAGATTTAAAAGATAAAGCAGACTAAGCAGAGCATAGTCTCAGTGGTGTTACATAATCTGTGGTGCAACTCCTTCCAAAGAAAGACGAACTAGGGCAAAGGCAACAACCCAGAAAGCCGGAAATATTTATGATTCATAAAAAATATGCAGGCAACGAAGTTTTTACTCTCACAGACGATTCAAGAATATAAAAAAAAAACCTGTTACCGGCAACCTCGTCACTAATTGGTTTTAGCCGAAAAGGTATTCGTCATCGTTCCACTTTCTTAGAACGATAAGGAAATAAAACAAAGAGAAGCATGGCTGCGGTTTCATCTCCGATGAAGCCTTATTCTGCTATCTTTGTTTTGGTATTTTCCCCACCGCAAAGGTCTATGGTCCTAAGAAATAAATCAATGCCTTAAAACGTCAAAAAAAAACAACATCAATGTTATTCCTTTTCTAAAACCACAAATGTTCTTCTTCATCACTACCTGAATTATAATTATGGTAAGTAGATATATAATAGGTTTTTACGTCTTCAGCAGACAAAACTACGGCGCAAGGTCAGCGGTAGCTACTTCTCAACATTCATTGGCCAGTTAAAAAGAACTCGCGATTCAATACATACAAGCTTATATTTAAACAGCTGCGGTATTAAAGACAGGTACTAGGGATCAATTTATAATGGCCTCTGAATACGTAAATTACACTCACGTAGAATGGTTCATATCGCCATAGATTGAAGTCGTGCACGCTCGTAGCTGTTCGGTTTATTTGAATTTCGAATTATGTTTTGTTTTTAATTTCAAAAATAATTTTTTGTTTATTACTTTTTTTATTGGATTTGGAAGTGACAGTGTTATTTTTGGATCTTCATTTTGGACTGTGACGGTAGGTTTTATTACAAAAATGTTTTTGGTCGATTTTAGTTATGAAAAGCATTATGGAATATTATTGTTTACATCGTTATTAGCGTATATTGTGTGATTATTACAATGCCCTCTGTATTCAATGAATCAGTTACTGTTCGATCTCGAAACAATTGCCAGCTAACAACATGGCAGTTATTGTAGAAACATTGTTAAATTATTTAACGAATAAATTAATAATGTTACTATGTCATTGGCTTGGTCAGTTGACTGTTTGAAGAGTCTTCGGTGAGCTGGACCCGCTCGAATCGGTATCATTAAGTTTTACAAAAATATTTGGTAGTTGCGAATAAATATTTTGAAATTACTGGTTAAAAATATCGATGATTTGTCAAAAAATGTTTTTTGTGTTGTGTGATGACAGTGATGATACCAATAAAAGTTTAATAATACTGACTGAAAAATGAATTAACAATAACAATGTATCTTAAAAATCGTGATTTTTTCGATGAAGATGGCTATCATTTACTTAAAGACAGTTCTACCCTACATAATACCTTTTGTTTTGTGCAACTGTTCATTTTACTTGCAGCTGAATGTATAACCCCCTTACTAATAAACGTTGTATAGCGTCTGTATAGTTACACAACATTATATCTTCTTCTTTCGAAATTCAAATTACTGACGACTGAAAGAGAGAAATCGGTAACTATTCATCAGAACGCTAATTCTCGTAATTTAAAACGTTCAAAATCTAGTCGCAGTCTCATCTAAGCGACAAACAAATTTCAAAAACT
This sequence comes from Hydraecia micacea, assembly GCA_914767645.1. Lineage (NCBI taxonomy): Eukaryota > Metazoa > Arthropoda > Insecta > Lepidoptera > Noctuidae > Hydraecia > Hydraecia micacea. Next base: position 2,634,854 of record OU611783.1, on the reverse strand, counting down.
TGTTAAAATGTAGGGAAATTAGAGGTATTTTTGACAGATTGAGACTGAGATCAGACTGTGAACGTTCTTAAAATTACGAGAATTGCCCCTCTGATATAATACGTTTATTAGTAAAGGGGTAAGTATATATTTATATAAATTGTTAGGTATGGTTACGTACCTCTTCTGATGTTAAATGACCTCTTTTCATTATTTTATATTTTCCTATTACTATCACTGGACTGTCATTGGACTGAACCTGCAACTTAAATTTCGTCATAATCATTCTTCTGGCCTGGGAGAGCAGTGGTGGATCAGTGGGGCCAGTGGTTATGGCTCCGACTTACGAGTTGCAGGTCGTGGGTTCGAAACCAGGCGGGCGTTTTACTTTGTGTAAATAATTTCATCACCACTGCTCTCAAAACGGTGATAGAAAACATCGTGAGGAAACCTAGAATGTCCTAGAACGAAAAAAACAGTGGCACTCTGGGAGTGCCGACAGAAGTATAATAATAATAATATAATAATATTCCACAACTATCACACAACGCCATCTAGTCCCAAGCTAAGCAGAGCTTGTGTTATGGGTACTAGACAACTGATAAACATACTTAAATATTTCTAAATACATACATATTATAGCTAAATTACAACCAGACACAGAACAAATGATCGTGCTCATCACACAAACATTTGTCCTGGGTGGGAATCGAACCCACGACCTCCGGCATAGCAGTCAGGGTCACTAACCACTAGACCATCAGGCCTGTCAAAAACAAAACACAAACAGAATACTTTGCCACCACTCACTGACATATCGGTTATACATTAAAACCGAGTATATCCCGAGGACAGCCGAACACATCCGAAGCGGTGTCGTTACGGTAACAGTGGCGCGAATTCAATGGTTTTTTCCATCTCAAAAAATGCCCAACGCGCTTAAAGAAGTTTTCATTTCAAAATTCGAAGACATGTGACATCTACCAACCCGCACGGGGCACGCGTGGTAGATTATAGCCCCACTCCCTCTCGAAAAGAGGAGGAACTGTAGTACTTATAGGCTGATTATGTTATTCTCATGGCCTTATCATTTCTTTCGTGATCTTCTTCTTCCATACATAATATATTTGAGTCATCTCCAAAGCTGATTTAGGTTTTCAAATTAGGCTGAGGATCTGCACTTTTTAAACGTCAAAATAAAATAAAAAAAGAAGTGAAAACTTTAATCGTCATATATAAACAAAATACAAACAGAATACTGACCCCATCACTCTCTGACATATCGGAAATACATTAAAACCGAGTACATCCCGAGGACAGCCGAACACATCCGAAGCGGTGTCGGCTACGGTAACAGTGGCGCGAATTCAATGGCTTTTTCCCATCTTAAAAATTGCCCAACGCGCCTAAAGAAGTTTTCAATTCAAAAACCGTTCCTTCTCAATTAATTTCAGTATAGGTATTTGAAAGAAAACCCAAAACTTGAATATTATCTCGAAACTGACCTTATCAACAAACTATCCTAAAAGACTCAAAACATTTGCAACGAAAGGTATTTTCACGGCAATGAAAATAATTCCATACATCTTGTGGATACTCTGCTATACAGGCTATACTCCTACCTACCCACATATTTCTCGACCATCTGCTCCAATTAGCTATTCATTAATCTATTCGCAGCGCCATGCAATCATCACTATATTTACCAAACAACATACTTGTAAACGAAACATATTTTAGCATTTTTCACGCTTGTTTGGAAAAGTAGTAAATAGACGAAGATTTGTGTGTTGAACATGGACCAAAAAGTTTTGCCCAGTCTCTGAGGTATTTTAAATATTCGATAGCACTATTCGTTCGATGTTAAAGATATGGGTTAATGCTGCGTATGTATTGGGAGGCCTATGTCCAGCAGTGGACGTCTTTCGGCTGAATGATGATGTATTGGGTTGGTGCCTTTATACAAGGTGGAGACGACAATCACACTAATATTATAAAGGCGAAAGTTTGTGAGTGTGTGTTCGAAAAATAGTGTTACAGCCAAATTAGACCGATTTTAAATTTTCCATAGATAGAGATTTCCAGTTATCTTTTTTTTCTTAAGACATTTCAAAAATGTTCTTTGCTAACTTTTTAAACCTTCGTATCCTGCTTATGCGTACGAAGTTTCATTAAAATCGGTTCATTCATTCATTCCGAAAAACAAGGGCTTGAAAATTTATATGAAATGCCGTACGTCGTAAACGCTCTTAAAAAGGCTCAGGAGGCCGACGAGGAGGCCTACCACAAGCTCTTAATGCGATCCATTTTAGGACCTAAACTGAACTGTTCTTCTAATTCGTACCATGACGTCCGTTTAACGATTCTGTTTAGGTCGTGCCATCTGCTGACAGCAATTGTCCCAAACTGAGTCGCAAGTTTTGGTTTCATTCATACTTGTTTGGTATCATGACGTCCATAGAGCAGCTCAAGCGATGCAGTTTAGGAACCTAAACTGAAATGTCTTGTTTTTGAATCGTTTTTAATTAGATCATGGTAGGCCACCAGAGCACAGTTAGCTATTAGAACACTTACTTACTACTCACAGTACCATAATAATTAATAATATATGACAAGGAGTGGGCCCGTCGACTTTTACCGGACACAACAAACTACAAAGCACCGCACAAGACCGTAAAACTAACAGAAGGTTTCTGCTCCTGTTTTGATTGATCGGAATACTGGCTGCGAAAGATGTCTTGTCTGCAGTAAAAGAAAGATATTTGAAATCAGAACCTTACCCGAAGCTTGATGGTCGATAATGGCGCCAAAATTGCTGGCCCCTGCTGTTTATAGTAGTAATCATTCCGTTGCCATAGATTTTATGTTGTTTTGGTAAAGTTGTCCCCGCGGTCATTGAAGCGCGAGGCAAATTATAATGATAGGTAAACAACACTGTTTACAGAAGGAAAATCACTTAAAAATAATAATGAATGTCATTCATTGTTATTTGTTATCAAACCTTTTTACAATAGACACGTACTTAGGTTAACCACTTCCATGATGTCATCATAATAATTATAAAAGTAGCTAGTTTATGGCTAGAATTTTGTTATTATAATATTAACTACTTCTATTACTTACGACTGCTTACGACATAATATTATAAAACAACTAGCGGCCCGCCCCAGCTTCGCAAGGGTTACATTTTTTTAATGATTCAAGAGGAAGGTTTAAGCGTATTAATTCATTAAGGTTTTGTGTAAATTGGCTGAAATATGATGATGATTGGTGAAAATGTCGGAAAAAATCATCCTGGCGAGTGCCACGTAAACCATTACAGTTATATTAAAATAACTAGCAACGCCCCGCGGTTTTACCCGCATAAGTTTCGATCCCGTGGGAATATCGGGTTAAAAAGTATCCTATGTGTTAATCCTGGTTATTAACTATATGTGTGCCAAATTTTATCTAAATCCGTTCAGGAGTTTTTGCGTGAAAGAGTAACAAACATCCATCCGTCTATCTATCCTCACAAACTTTCACGTTTATAATACTACTATTTAGGAAATAGGATAGTAGGATGTATTACAAAATTAGTCCTCTAGAGTAGGTACTTTTAATCCCGGTAGTACGTTCCCGTGGGATATTTTTCGACATCAACGCAAACGAAGACGCGGGTAAATGTTAGTACGAAATAAAGTGCAGTTGACGTTAAAGTCACCTAAATGAGGAACTGCCTTCTACAATCAAAATCAAATAATTTATCCAAAAAATAAATAATTAAAAACACGACTGCCCTGCCAAAAAACGAACTAAAAAGTAAAAAACAAGTTGTATTCCTTGACTAAACAGATAAATAAAATTGTCATTGCAGTCGGGGGACCTCTTAGATTAAAAAGACAGAATGGTCCCCCGACTATATAAGAAAAATAAGCCGCGTAGGTAAGCACCAACGGCAAAATAAAAGAATTAATAAGTTTGGAGAGAAGAATCTCCCAAAAGAGGAGGAAAAGACAAAATATGTATAAACAGAATGCTGCAAAAAACAAAAAAAAAAAATGCCGCAATGTGAACACAATCAGCTCATTTCAGCAAGGACACTAGATGAAGGTCGAGGAACCGTCATGAAGAAAAATAAGCCGCGTAGACGTAATACAAAAGTGCATGTTGCATCCCATTAAATAAATTAATAAGTTGCGAGCGAAGAATCTCCCAAAGAAAAGGAAAAGACAAAAATGTATATCTAAGCAGAATTTAAACAGCATTAAAATGAAGATAATGAGCTAATTGCAGCAAGGACACTAGATGAAGGTCGAGGACCCGTCATGGAGAAAAATAATCCGCGTAGGTATAAGTGCATGTTGCATCCCACGAACGGTAGAAAAAGGGAAATGGATTATTGTCCTCAAGTAGGTGATATCATTACGTGAGCAGCTGTAATCTTGGAACGTGCTATGCGCAATGCTTTAAGTGATCATTATTGCCTGATTAACGCATCTTTTGCCGGAAAACTGGAGGAAGAAGCCAACATCGTAGCTAGAATGACGAACAACGATATGAAAGATAGGTAACTCATGATTAGTCTTGTCAAATAGGGGCTGACAATATCGTCAGGAAAGAAAGAAAGAAAGAAAAATGCATCTATTGGCATTACAGCAAAAAGAAATACCTTAAGGCTCATTACGCACTGTCGACTGGTCGCCGGCAACTCGGTCCCTCGGCGACCAAAACATATGCATCTTCTGGCGACCAAGTGCGTAAACACCTATTTAAACTATAGTAAGTCACAGTCGCCGTCGACCGAGTCGCCGGCGACCAGTCGACAGTGCGTAATAGCTCTAAAACTATAAAAAAAACCGAAAACGGTTATTACTTATTATACAAAAAGGCATCGACTCAGCATAATGTCTGACGCTGATTTTCAGGCAGTAAGGCAGAACTCTGATCAAAACATTAAAACAAGATGGCTACCTACTATAAGTATCATCAGACAGAGAAAATTGGAAGAAGATGCTAAAATCAAAAAGAATATAATGAGTTTAGCTACAAAGAGTATTTTGGTTTCGATGCTAGATTGCTTTAACAATCCTTTACCAAAAGTTCTTGAAATCCCTTATATTTAAAGCGAGTACTCAAGGTCCCTCTTAACTTCTAAAAAGGCATGGGAAGTTAACTTTCCCACACCCATTCCTTCCTATTGACGACAAAATTGATCAATTTCGATGCGGGCTCTCAAACCATTTTAGTGTTAGAGATTCATTGTTTAATGCTTGGGCAGTTTCCATTGGTGTTAAGGGAGAAATAGGTGTATGGCAAAGGACTAGATAGGAAATGCTTTATGGTATATACGTTACACATTTTTTAATCAGCAAATAATGTTCCTACTGCTGCAACACAGGCCTCCTCTCGGTGAGAGGGAGTGGGCTGTAATCCACTACGCGGGCACAGTGCGGGTTGGTAGATGTCACATGTCTTCGAATTTTTGGCTCTAGGACATGCCGGTAGCCTCACGATGTTTTCTTGAACCGCTTTGAGAGCAGTGAGTGGTGATAATTTACACAAAATAAAGCGCCTGTCTGGGTTCGAACCTACAACTCGTAAGTCGCGGCCGTTACCACTGAGCCACTACTGCTCTGAAAGTATGTGTAATACTTTATGTTAGATATTGGTAAATTCCATAGAAATGTAAAAAATCTACGATAAATTCAGTACTTTAGAACCTACGTAGGTAACTTTCCTCATTATCAACCTTAGAGCAAACTTCACCAATAAAACTGAACGCGATCAAAACATCTAAACTGCGTTCAAGAGCTGTCAGTGTCATCATTGTTGTACAATATTGACACTGACGCTCTTGAACGCAGTTAAGAAGTATTGATCGCGGTTAGTTTCATTGGTGAAATTCGCCCTTAGTCGGTTAACACCATAGTTAGGTGTATGTATGTATCACTGGACTAAATTATCGATATTAAACTGCATCTGTACTTTTATCTAGTCTGCCAAGGAACTTTATTTAGTAATCTGGCATTGGAATTTTGAAAGAATTTTTATATCCAAGTATAAATATTGACAATCAAATTAAAGCATTTATTTCAATTAACCATTTACAGGCACTTTCGAATTGTCAAGGAATCAGTCAATAAGACAGAAAGTTGAAGGTACTTAGTTTCCCATTCCAGAACAGATCTATCTAAAGAAGAACGGGCAAGAAACTCGTAATTACTATGAAATTATGAATTCTTTTCCAAAGTCTGCTCACAATATATCACTGGAATGAATCATGATACCTATTTTTTATAACAAAGTCACCACAGTGCGTTGTTATCGGAGTGCCCGTATGCAGTCGTATGCGCATTGGACACAGCGACGCATTGGACACAGCCCCTGCGGTATCGATCGATGGCTGTTCTGCATATTATATCGTGATGGTTGAAATCTTTGGATTCGATGTAGTATTAATTTCAAGGTCCAGTTATGTTTTTATCGAAATATCAAACATATATAACATCACGCCTTGTTTCCCTGAAGGGTTGGGCAGACATGTACCGTACCTATAGTACACCCCCATTTCGCCATGTATTAGGGCATGAGCCTATCGCCATCAACCGGGCACACACTCGGGCGCATTCCGCTCGTGTACTTACATGAGCACTAAACTGCGTTTAAGAGCTGTCAGTGTCAATATTCCACAATAATGGTGACACTGACAGCTCCTGAACGCGGTTGAAATGTGCTGATCTGCTGATCATGTTCAATTCCCTTGGTGAAATCAATCCTTAGATTTTTTTTGTGTTGTATTGATATTGTGTGCCTTTTTTTTGTGGATGTATCATCAAATGACCCCGCCCGCTCTGGGTGGAGCGGAAGGGAGTGGCAGACTGTTACTGACTAAAACCCACCCGTGTTCCTTCCTTAGCCTTTTATGTTCCGGGACAGCGGTAACCCTTTCGGACAATCTCGCTATCATATTGTGTGGCTTTGCTTAACCTGGGTCAAATAAACTTATTTTCTTTCTTTTTTTTTTACTTTTATCAGTATAATAATAGTCCTCCAGTATATTTTAGTGCACAAGTGCTCTCTCTCATAGTCCGATGGGACGACATGCAACCCGACGCGACCGGCACACGCAGCAAGACGACGTTTTGTGGACGGGACAATAGACAAAATGACACAGTGCCATGCTTACGCGTAGAATGCGTGCAAATATTTCTACAATCTGTCATTTTGTCTATTCTTCCGTCGACAAAACCCGTTTCTACGGCGCGGCGGTCATGCTACGCGTGCTGAGAGAGAACAGGCGCAGGACCAATGGCCGAATTTCGAGGGTATCACACCGGCAACTTCCAAACTCCGGGCTGTTACTAAGAAATTCCTAATGGAAAACACTTCGCCCGACCCGGGAATTGAAACCCAGGACCCCACGCTCAGCAGTCGCGCTTGTGACTGAAAACCGGTACCAATTTCGGTTCTGGTTCTTCATTTAGGTTCTTATAAAGGTTCCTGTTTTCGGTACGGTTCCAGTTCCGGTATCGGTTCCGATTTGGCTTCCGATGCACCGGTTCTAAATACAGGTTCCTAGAACCTTTAAATTGGATGATATTATACCGGTTCCTTGTCACCCGATTTAAAGGCTCCTTACGGAAGAGGGGATGTGTTCGGTGCGTGCTTAGCATACCATGCCTTTTTTTTTTAGTTCGCCTTCGTTCGTAGTATTAGAGGTTAAGCCGTGGTTAAGCTTAAGATGACTTTGTGATATTTTACAAACTTAAACAAGTTTGGACTCGCTTTGCTTAGGAACCGGTAAAATAAAGGTTCTTAAAGGTTCCAATTTAGGTTCAGGTTCCTGTTCCAGTATAGGTACCGGAACCCCTAAATACCGGTATTTTACCGGTATTTTGGAACCGTTTTCAATCCCTGGTTGTATGGGCTGTAGGCATGTAGGACGAGTTGATGAATTACTCAGTTGTTTATCACTTATCAGTATAGCACGAACACGACACACATAAATCTCCTTAGATAATCGAGACTAATAAAATTATTTTCCGGATAACAAACCGCAAACATACAAAAACCACAGAAGACGATGTTAACTGAAACTACAAATATTAAAAACAAAATATTGTGTTCAATATAAATCATAAAAATCAATACTACGTAAAGTTAGTTTTTGCTGAACGTAATATAGCTCTCGTTTTGTGCATCACATTATTTATGGGTTTCAACTACGTTTTAAAATGTACTTTGTTTTATAAATAAAATAACCACACCCGCTTTGCCAGAAAAGGATATATACTTACATAATTATGTGCACATGACATAGTGCAGTATACCATACACCTAATGCCCACGGCACAGTTTAGGTGTATGGTAAAGGACACACCAAAGACCCATCCTTGGTGTGTCCTTTCGCCAGTTATGTAATGGGGCCCATGACACTGATAAATTCTTAACATACATACATAACATCACGCCTGCATCCTCGAAGGGTCAAGCAGAGGTGAACCTTTAGTTCACCCATATTTCGCCAGCATGTAATGGGGGGCGAGTATGTAACCCCTATTTACATGTTGGCAAGCCTATTGCCACCAATCGGGACGGCGGCATGTGTCCCAGCAGTGGGAACATTTAAGGCTGATTATGCATTATGCATGGACACAAATCCAGAAACAAAAAATACAAAAAAAAAATACAAAAATATTTATTTCAACTTATACATTGTGTCATACATAAATTGAGGCAGCCCCAGTAAGTTACAAAAGTACTTGTGTCGGAGATGTCTCGCTCTTCCCATAAGTGGTAACTTAACAATGATGAGGCGTAAAAGATTTTTTAAAAAAGAAAAGTAAAAATAAAATAAAACATTAACTTAGCAGCTCTGAGTGTGTGTTTGTGTATGTATGTAAGTGTGTGAGTATTGAGGGAGGGTGTGTGTACGTGTGTGAGTGTACCCATTTCAGCTAATCCTGGTCAGAATATTTTCTGTTTCGTTGAAACGAAAGAAACGGCGCTGCTACTGAGAAATTCCTGATAGAAAAACCCAATAACACTGCCCGACCTGGGAATCGAACCCGGCACCTCATGCTCTGCAGTAGCACTTGCGACCACTAGACCAACGATGCAGCAACCGATAAATTCTTAATGCAAAAACCTAATGATAATTTCCCCGACCAGAGTATCGAACTCAGAACCCCACGCTCAGAAATCGCAGTATCTACACCAACGAGGTAATCAACTATATTTTCTTTAAATAAAATAAATTATCCGATATATTTTGTGAAACTAGCAATATTAGTTACTTTCTTGACCTTCTGAGTTACCGACTGATTTCTAATTGTTACGGATCATCAACTTACTTGTTTATTTCGCTCTGCAGCATTTCAAAACGGACCATAGTACGGAACCGATCCTATAAGTATGACAGAGTGCCAATTTGGCATGCAATGTGGTTATAACAGTAGATACCTATTATAGGTAGTACATGGACACGCAAGATATCACAGCTAAAATTATAACGCGAAATAAAAATGCTAACGTGCCCCTTTCAAAGTCATCATCTGCCTTGCCTTTTCCCAACTATGTTGGGGTCGGCTTCCAGTCTAACCGGATGCAGCTGAATACCAGTATTTTACGTGGAGCGACTGCCTATCTGACCTCCACAACCCAGTTTGTGGATAATACAAGTAAGACCCCCTTAGTAAGACTGGTTGTCAGACTACCCGTAATCACTGTCAAAGATCCACGAATGACAGCCGGGACCAACGGCTTAACGTGCTTTCCGAGGCACGGAGGGGCCTCGGAATGTAAAGATGGTCACCCATCCACAGATCAATCGCGGCAAGCGTAGCTTAACCTGATTGATCGACCTGTGCATAATAACATAACATAATCAGCCTATAATTTTCCCACTGCTGGGACACAGGCCTCCTCTCTGTGAGAGGGAATGGGCCGTAATCCACCACGCGGGCCCAGTGCGGGTTGGTAGATGTCACATGTCTTCGAATTTTTGGTTCTAGGACATGCCGGTTTCCTCACGATGTTTTCCTTCACCGTTTTGAGAGCAGTGGTGATGAAATATTTTACACAAAGTAAAGCGCCTGTCTGGGTTCGAACCTACGACTTACAACTCGTAAGTCGCGGCCGATACCACTGGGCCACCACTGCTCCTCACCTGTGCGGCTGTTATTAATTAGCCACGTTCCCAGATAGAAAATAACGGGAATGAAACTCTCTGAAAAAATTGTATCCGATCAAATCTTGCCAAGTACAAGAAATCAAAGAGTATCTATGCATTCCCCTCCCATCACTTTGTGGTGAAAGTTGACAAGAAACCTAGTTACAATAGTTTCTGGTAGCAAATTCAATACTTATCCTTCTTTTTTGGGTTCATCAACATCTACTGGGCCTATCGCTGTCCTCTGCTGGACATACGCCTCTCCCAGGCTGCGCGACAACTGCACCCTCTCCTCCACCTTCTGCATCCAATCTGTCCCAGCCACCTTTTTAAGGTTGTCGGGCCATCTAGCTTTGGGGCGCCTCACACTAAGCTTGTCGATACGCAGTCTTCACTCCAGGGCTCGTCTTCTCCACCGGCCATCGATCCTTCGACAAACATGGCCTGCCCACTGCCACTTCAGCTTCCTTACTCTGCAAGCTATCGTTAACTGCGGTTCTTTACCAGATAACTTCATTTCTGATTTTATCCTTCAAAGAAACTCCGAGGAGTTTTTCTGATTAAATGTGATCATTCCAAAAACATGGGTGACTTTCTGCCACCAATATATATTTTATTACTGATATATAACTGGCTGAACACAAAATCTCATATATGTAATTGGTGTAGCTGCGCGAATCGTCAAAGTAAACCGAGCGAAATGGATTGCTATGGTGCTTGTAGACAATGCCAACACAAATCGTAATTATACATTTCTTTGAACTTAACAAGTTGCTGGTAATATTGTATATTATTGTTCGTATTACTGTGTATCCCAAGGACGTTTTTGCAGTAACTGGTATTGTGATTGTTTACAATCGTGGTCGTCCTTCCTTGTCGCATATGTCTAATATGACCACTAAAATCCGTCACACTATAGTGTGACGTAATCATAAATAATGATTAATTTATTTACATAATATACTGACCAGCAAATTTCAAAAACATAAGAAAATTTAAATTTTGCTAGCTACCCTGACGCTTCGATTTTGAGGATTAATTTAATCCTGCAATTTCTCCTCGCTCACTTTATTCACCATGTTATCGCTATATTATCATCTACTTCTTGCGTCCTCTTCTACTTCCCCAATCCATTGTTTAAGCAGCTTTATTTCATCAGCGTTTACCTGCACAAAATAATTAAAAATTTATAACAACATTTCATATAAAAAATATATTATAGCTACATACCCAGTAGGTACGACGTCCCCTGTTTTCCTAAAGGATGCTCTGTCCTGTTTTTTTTTTTATTGTTACGTAAAATTATGACTGAGCCGTCTATTTTCAACTAGCTTCAAACCCATAATGCATTGATTTTCTGTATGTATTTCACTTATATAACTTTTAGCACATTGTATTCCCAATAACTGTCACATAACAACCCTCCATATTTCTGAAAACAATAAGAAATTATGAATTTATTTATATCTTTTTGGTTATAAAATTAAACGAAACTCGCCGTTAATTGCTTAGACAACAATAGTTAATTTGCATACTGTACAGACTTGATTAATATTGACATTTTAATGGGCTCTAATTTTATTTTAAACAATATTCTGTTCATGGTTTTGAATTAAAAATTCCATCTTTTGTGATTTATTTAATGACACGACACATGTTTCTAAACAATATATATATATTTATGACGTCTAAACGTAACATGTCCCTTATGACTATATTCATTCAAAAGTTTCACAATACGTTGTAGGTAATATGTTTAACTAGCTTCTTCCCGCGACTTCGTCCGCGTGAAATTTCACTCTCCCCCATTCACCCCCTTAGGGTGTGAATTTTGAAAAATCCTTTCTTAGTGCACCCCTAGACCTCATAAGGAACCTACGTGCCAAATTTGGAATCTCTAGACCCAGCGGTTTGGGCTGTGCGTTGATATGTCAGTCAGTCAGTTCTCCTTTTATATATATAGATTATTTCAGCACAGAAACAATTGAAATTAAAAATAAAATAATGTTTATTGCAACAACTTTTTTAACATTACAATCCTTTTAAGCAATTAGTTTGCTTGTGTTAGGATTCTCCGCCCCTACCCAGGTTGTACCTGTAATAAGTTATGAGAAGAGATCGGAATTTGAGCATCATCCCAGGGCCGCATCAAGAAATAATATTAATCATCTGAATGATTCTCAACACTTTACAATTTAGAATTAAAAAATATTGAAAAGTTTCAATTTTTTAATTAATATAAAACACAACAAACATTAGGATGATAATGCTAAGGTATTCTATCATCATCGTCTGGCTTTTCCCATTTACATTGGGATCTAAATACAAGTGAATACCAGCACCATAATTGCGTAACACACCTTCAATCTCAATTTAAATCGTTTTGAAGGATATTGCTAATCCATTGCTTCATATGTTCCAAAAATATGTCGTATTAACAACGTAAATAACGCAATGAATGTTGTTGAACTGTCAAAATGAAAGCCATTGCTACTCTTACGCAATTATCACGCAGGTTAATGTGGTGCAACTGCCTATCTGACCTCCACAACCCATTTACTGGATATCCTATAATTTGGATTATTGTTACTATGTTATTAATGAGGCAGATGCAGTAATTTTATAATGTGATCATAAATCTTCGGAATCTGCTGGGAAAACCATATTCAATACGCCCCGAGAGCAGAAATCCATACTAATATTATAAATGCGAAAGTGTGTCTGTCTGTTAGTTACCTCTTCACGCTTAAACCGCTGAACCGATTTAGATGGGTATAGAGATAGTTTGAATCCCGGGAAAGAACATAGGGTAGTTTTTATCCCAATATTCTTACGGGAATGCTGAATGGGCCCGCTCTTGACCTCGATCACGCCTGATGGAAAGCGATGGATGAGGTCTATGATGGAACGAGCGTGCCCCGAAGATGCCTAAGGCACTGGAACTCCCACGCATCGACGAAACAGCAGTTTGCTTGCCGCCGGACTCCGGTGGGAGGGTGGTCGCAAACCAGGCGGGCGTTAGCCCTACCATCGCGAGGGAAGAATTGGCCCGTCAAATAAGGTGTTGGGTGCGACTGTCCAGGATGCGCCGAGCGCACGGTTCAGTTCAGTAACTGGGGGAACAAACTGCGCTACACGAGGAGGCTTCTTCATGCATCCCAAATGCATCTTTAGTCATATCATAACTCATCGAAAAAGTTATACTGTTTTTATTTCGGCCTTCGGATTTCACCGTCTAAGTTTCTTGAATGCTTTGTTTTCGTCACCTTGTTTCTATTTCCGCTAAATTATTTTATTTCTACGCTAAAGCCGGTAGCAATGTCATTCTTGACATTAGAATCAGCCATGTCGCTTCTTCACTTCTAATCTTTTAAAAATTAACAACCGGAAAAGTCAAACAAATGGGGGAAGTTCTCACAAAAAACCTGCCAAAATGATATAACGTTTGCGCCGTCACAAAAACCGCAACAAAAAGAACGCAGGAGTTTTTGAGAAACGACGAGGACATACATACAGATGTCTGTTGGCTGTCAATCCTGAAATTAGTTCAGGTTTTAGATAATTTACGACTTAAAGAGATAGTGAAGGTTATTATTGTAAAATTTTATGACAATAGTCTATGTTATCATGTAATGTGAGAGCGACAGACGTGATATGGGATTTCATTATTTATTGTTATGCATAAATGAACGAAGTATCACGTTACTACACGTGGTGATAAGAGCCATGGCTTGTAACCTCGACTAAGTTCAATGTTATTGGCTTTATTTTTTTGCCCTTGTGCGGAAAAGTCACTATTATAACGCTTCGCAGATCCTTGGTGAAAAGGGCAACATAACAACCCTAACCAAACCAACAGAGGTCCCACAACATTATCTTTAACCATACCACAAAAGGGAACTATAACAAACATTAGGTACTGCGGGGTAATTGCGTAACACATTATCAGTAGCAATGGCTTTCATTTTGATAGTTCAACAAAATTCATTGCGTTATTTACGTTATTGAGCAGACAAATTTTCCGAACATATGAAGCAATGGATTAGCAATAACCTTCAAAATATTACACAATCAAGGCGCTGTTCTGATCAAATAATGTAGGCACTTGAACAACCTGCATGATTCTTGATCTTGTATAATTGTAACCTCATCACCATCCTGCCAAAAAGAACTTCTATCTTTAGTTTATAAAAAAAAACAACTTATGTGTAATAGGAAACGTCGTTACGGGTATTCAGAAACCCGAAAGTCTCACTACCAGTCTTACCAAGGGGTATCGTATTACCCAGTAACTGGGTTGTGGAGATCAGATAGGCAGTCGCTCCATGTAAAATACTGGTATTCAGCTGCATCCGGTTAGACTGGAAGCCGACCCCAACATAGTTGGGAAAAGGCTGGGCAGATGATGATGTGTAGTAGGAAACACAAGACGACACTCACCTACGTGAAGATTGCCAATCATACTCAGAAAAACGCCATTCGAGTCAGTTTCAGTACCAAAAATAACAAGCTGATAAAGAAGTTAACATACTTCATAGGTACCTTGCATTAATATGCCATTTTTTTGCGAAGGTGGCAGGTGACAAGGACATCTTTAATGTTAGTTAACTACATGAACAATTGAAAACTAGGTATCTGCTGGCTCTGAGGAAAATTGTAGCCTATCCAATTATTGTATGGAGTGATGTGTATAGTCAACAAAAGAGATAAGTAAGGATCGTCGGATATAGTTGAAGTTTAGTAAGAAACCGATGGATGTTCTCGAATAAAATTTAATTTTATTAATAGAAAACAAACAGCTCTTTTATCAAATTAAATTTCAGTCGACAACATCCATCGGTTTCTTACTAAACTTCAACTATATCCGACGATCCTGCATACTTATCTCTTTTGTTGACTGTCCTAGGTTTCATAAAATTACGTTAGAGGCATCACGAATATCAACTGTTGTTTGGCTTCTTTTTCCTTTGAAAGGAATCATTCAGCCACGCTATCACTTTGCTTCTTCTTCTTTTTCGTGTTGTTCGGCACGACAGTTATTCAAATTTTGTTGAACCAAATCTTCGCTACTTCCATGGCGTTATTGTTGCCAGCGCAGAGCCTAGGTCACTTCGTGCTCGGCGGCCTGTTGCGCTTTGAGTGCACGCACCGTGCACGGATCAATCTCATCGAAAAACAGGTTTTGCCGAGACTTTGATGTATTGTTTTTTTTTTTTTTCTCTTATTTGTATTTGTAATGATATGTACGTGATTACTAGTTTATTTATTTATTTATAAGTATGTATTAGGTATGTTGAGACTGTGTGTACTCCCCGTCACTTTTCCCTAAAGGTTCATTTGAAAACCAGCGTCAGACAGCATCTGTCTGGCATTAATGCTGAAATGAGCCTTTTTTGGCGCAGCCGTGAGGCACACACTATTGTTGTTTGAAACCTCTTTATTTTATTTTTGTATTTTGTGTTTCACGAACTGTGACCAAATAAACTTTTTTTCTTTCTTTCTTTCTTCTTTCTTTCTTTCTTTCACTTTGCGTGTTATTGGTTACTGTTAGCCTGCATCATCTCACTGCTGGGCAAAGGCCTCTCCCCATGACTTCCAGCTCTTTCGATCCAGGGCTAAAGTGGACCACTGGTCTTTTGTTTTGTCCAGCGTGTCCCGCCAGCTTCTACGGGGTCTGCCGCGACGTCGCTCTAGCTGTGTCAGGGCTCCACGTGGTGGTTATTTCGGCCCACATCTCATACGGTCAGACGTGTCCAGGCCAGTCCCAATTGCAGCTTATATTCATTCAGCTTAGCGGCTTTTTGAGCAACGTCATTAATCTGTGTTTTGGAGCGCAGTGTAGTGTAGCAAATATGGTCTGTCAATTTAACGCCTAGAAAGAATACTGTGCTCCATTGCACGTTGGCAAAACTTGAGTTTGGACTTAGTGACTGATCAATTTACCTATTTTTTATATGAGTAGGTAAATTCTCAAATAAAGGTGGCGCCGATAAAAGAGCCGAAGAAAAAACGTAAAATATTGATAACATTTTATTGACCTTATGAGGTTTTTCTGCAAATGACGTTTTACGTTCCGATCCGCATCCGCGTCCTGTCAGAAAGACCTCATATAGAAACCGCCGCGACACAAAATTCCTAAGTCAGATTTCAAGGAAATTTCGTACAAAATATATTTAGAAGGTAGAAACAATCTGTTTTTAGTTCCACAAACGTTTTTATCGTTCAAACGGTTATGATGACTATGAGTCATGAACAATAAACCACAACTGTGTGTAACCAGTTAACCACAGAGTAAAATAATTGTATACTGTAACGCCACCACGTGTAATGCGTTTGTTAATTACCTATCTGCTCTGTGGCGTAATGACAACTTTACTGTTTATTAATAACCGATTGTAGAAGGTCCCTACGTACCTACCTAGTAGCAGATACAGTCCAGCTGTCTAGACAATGTGGTTCTGACATCTGACAGTTCCATACAAACGAATATGTGTTTTGCGAATTTGATCTTTATTAGCAGCTAGTATTGTCGCACTGTAGTACTACCACCAACTATTACTACCTACTAACATTAAAACCTTCTACTCGAGTAGGTAACGGTCATCGGATAAATACGTTGGAAGCCAAGGTACTGTACAAAACACAGCATGCCATTCAAAAGCCAACTCAGTCTCAAAACATTTAACAGGCACTTTTGAATAATTTTCAAGGAATCGGTCAGTCAGAAAAATGGAGCCAGTTCCCCATTCCAAAGTGTATAGTAGGTTCCTATAGAAAAGAAGAAGAGACCCGTGAGGAAACTCCATGGATACTCTTTTGAACCAAAATAAATATAGGTACAAAATTTTCATGAGGTACTGACGCCAGCACATCAAGCTACTACAATCTGACAAATTTATTTAATAGATTTTCAACTTTACTGCTAAAGTATAAGGTTTAAAGATGATTGGGAAAATTGACAGTTTCGGGTATCTTCATGTGCTGAGTTTGTACATCATTCATGTTGAAATTATACATTTATGTTAGAACAATGAAAACAGACGTAAACGTGAACGACGACATATAACAGGGTGGAAGGGCCATCGACGAATAACCTTGTTACCATGGATTCAGTACCATGATTCTAAACACGAAAAATTTAAACGCAGGTGTCGTTGAAATTTTACGTCTGATTAAAAAAAAAACTAGCTATTCCATACATTAATTTATACCGCGTAAGTATTGCACTTTTTTATGAAACAGCAGATTTTTATTTATAACCATCGAAAAATTTCTACCCTAGGGAGTCTAGAATCATGTGCCGAATTAATAGTTTTGGTGACAGTTTGCGCGTCGATGTCCCTTTCACCCTGTAAGGTGCTAAGACGTCATGTCCGTCCTGTATTCTGACAAATGCAAAAGATTGAGCATCCGTGGATTCGATTGTACAGACGCCAGCACATCAACCTACACCTAACTGTCAAATTTTCCCAATCAACATTGAACCTTATGCTTTAGCGATAAAGTTGAAAATCTATTACAGAAATCTGACAGATTGTAGTAGGTTGATGTGCTGGCGTCTGTACAATAACCCAGTTGGCAGATATTGGTTTCCCTAATTAATTGTTTTATTTACAACTAGGTACTCTGTATTTCCCATATTGTGTTTTTCCCACACAATCTATACTTGCCACACAGGCTTCCAAGGCTCTTAGGTATCCAAATCCATAGCTTTAGGTTGTTGAACTGATACCTAATAGACAACTAGTTAGGTACAGACGCCAGCACATCAAGTTACCCGAAACTGTCAAATATACCTAATCAACTTTGAACCTTATGCTTTAGCGATAAAGTTAAAAATCTATTAAAGGAATTTGACAGATTGTAGTAGCTTGATGTGCTGGCGTCTGTACATTGCCTATTACAACTGTATTTAAGGACTTGTTGAAGGGTTGTTTTGTTGCCCTTGTCACCATGGATCTGCGAAGCGACAAAATAGTGACGTTTCCGCACAAGGGCAAAAAAATAAAGCCAATAACATTGAACGTGGTCGAGGTTACAAGCCATGGCTCTTATCACCACGTGTAGTAACGTGATACTTCGTTCATTTATGCATAAAAATAAATAATGAAATCCCATACTTATCACGTCTGTCGCTCTCACAATTGATAACGTAGACTGTAGTCATACAATTTTACAATTTTTTACCTTCACTATCTCTTTCAGTCGTAAATTATCAAAGGCCTGAACTAATTTTCAGGATTGACAGCCAACAGGCGTCTGTATATGTCCTCGTCCTTTCTCAAAAACTCCTGCGTCCTTTTTGTTGCGTTTTTTTTTTTTTTTGTGATGGCGCAAACGTTATGTCATTTTGGCAGGTTTTTTGTGAGAACTTCCTCCGTTTGTTTGACTTTATCCGGTTGTTAATTTTTAAAAGAATAAAAGGTTTGGTAAAGAAGCGACATGGCTGACTCTAATTTTAAGAATGACATTGCTACCGGTTTTAGCGTAGAAATAAAATATTTTAGCAGAAATAAAAACAAGGTGACGAAAACAAAGCATTCAAGAACATTGAACTTGTGATTGAACTTAGAAGGTTAAATTCGAAGGCCTAAATAAAAACAGTTTAACTTTTTCGATGAGTTAGGACTAGAGTATTATATTATCTGTGGTTAGGATTATGACTAAAGATTTTTTTCTACTTAACTGATCATGAGGTATTTCTGCTCTCGGGGCGCGTATTGAATATGGTTTTCCCAACAGATTCTGCAATTACCCCGCTGCTCAACACATTTTTGGACGCCTCTGGTTTCTATCATAAGAGATACTTATCCTGTATCCTGTAGTATACCTCAAGTATGTCCACATATAATACATAATTATGTATTCCCAGATATTATGTAAATAAACACTAAAAATAAAATAATAAACTAAGACGTGCCCCATTCACCCCGATCATTAAATAAATTCAAATAAAACGCACGGTTTGCATAAGAACTCACGCGCATCCTTCATCGTTATCGCTTCGATGTGCGCACGTGCGTAAGTTTGCTACTGATATAACGTGATGCGCAGAATTTAGATTCCTATAGACATGACGTGACGTATGGTTAACAACCCATTGGGTTTCAACAACAGTGTCGGTTGTTCGGCGTTGCAGCTGTTCTGTCTGATCCGTCATCCAAGTGGAAGTGCATGATACCTAACCCTTACTGTTCCGTTAACGCATCACCGGATATTAACAATAATCTAAGGCAAATTCCTTGAAATTCCTTCTGTACCTATAACAAAGTCCATTCAGCCACTGGTGTGAAAATCGTGGCACATTTAGACCATCGTAGGTATCTTTTGACTTAAAACCTTCGTTACTGTTACTCTGCATCATCCCACCTGCGTAAAGGCCTCGCCCCATGACATCCAGCTCTTTAAATCCAGGGCTAATGTTTATTTTTTTTTCTTTTGCTAGTCCCGCCGTCTTCTACGGGGTTTGCCACGACCCCTTCTGGCTGTGACCTTCGTTATGTCCGCAAAAACTAATCAAAACAACAACTTCTGCCTCTTTGCACAAGTTGTTGATTCGACTTATCCCCGTTCTCCGCTTCCTGGTCTAGAGTTTTCCGTATTGTTTGTTCGAAACATTCAAGTCAGTCTAAACAAGCATACTGAACCATAATGAGCGTAATCGTAACCACAACATATTATCTACAGTCCGTTCACAGTTATTTTACCTCTAATTTTACATCACTGTTCAAGTCACAGTGATCTTTATTTTCATAGTAATATGGTTGCTGTTCGGTTGCTGCCATTCACAAGTCTGGTAAAATCATTGTGATCTTTATTCTCGTCACAATAAGGTTGCTGTTAGGTTGCTGCTGTCACAGGTAAAATAACTGTGAACGGACTGTACGTAGACTATCTTTATGCAATTACCCTCATGCCTACCCACAATGATTTCCTAATCATCAATTCGACGCACTACCTACTATCTACAATTATACACCACGTATCTTTGCACCTAATCGAAAAGGTATTGCGCATCACGTCAGATGATTCAGTTAAAAATAATAATAGGTAATTAAAACCAGTCATAGTTACCAAGAAATTCTATAGGTACTTCAATATTGGAGATACTGAGTGACGAATTCTAAAGCGCAATACACACGGAGCCCGCTGGGCCGCCGACCTATGTCGGCAACCGACATGATTATTTTCTTATAGGCCGCCGCCGGGTTGTGTCGGCGGGCTGTATCGGCGGTCCGGCGAGTACAGTGTAGGTATATTGCGCTTAAGCCTTTAAGGATGACTTCCACCAAACGGCTCGCACCGCATCTGATCGGAGATTTTACAATCTTTAAACGATATCGCGGGATCGGCTCCGTACGCCTATGCAGTCGTCGTAGCCGATCGAATCCTTTCGGCTGTCGTTCAAATTTTTCTTTTCCTCTTCTGTGTTTTATGATTATTTTCTTCTTCTATTGCAATAGCCAACAATACTACGTCAACTTCAACCATTTTCAAAAATTTGAACATGGTACGGAGCCGATTGTATGCATCGACATGCTGCCGGGCGCAACCAGCTGTCGCCGCATCCGTTCGTATTCTTTCCGATCCGATACCGTGCGTGCGAGCCGTTTGGTGGAAAGCATCCTTAAGAGGACTACATGACCTAAAGCGCGGTCTTTGTCGGTCTGCATAGAAAAGAAAGAGAAGCGCGATGACACAACGCTGGTAATTTATTGCAAAATATGAAGCAATTATCGATTTACGAAAAATCTAGTCTTTGGACAAAAAAACTAAAACACTATAATTTTAGTATGTTGCTTTTAGAATAATCTGACAAAAAATCATAATGATTGTATGTATATTAGTATGAATTTTGTTGTAAATAAAAAGTTTTTAGAGGTATCTTCATGATTTTTTTCTATCGTACCAAATAAGTTGTATTATGTTTTCAACACACTATCATCCTAGCATTTATCCTGAAGAATATCATATATTTTTTTGGTTTTTTTTACTGTAGGCGATCATTTACTTTTATTGTTTCTAAAACTTGCGTTTTTTGCGTTTAGGTCCTGTAAGCCCCTTAAGGCTTTATTCAATTAGCAACTAGGTATTTATTAATTGCAATTTCTTTATTGCAATGCTTGTAAAAGGCTTCTAAGTCGTAAGTACTTAGTTCTTACTAACTTTGACTTATTTGATTAAAATGTAGGTAAGTTATATAGATAATTATAACAAACATAAATAAACAGAGTGTTTGTGCACCTAATTAGGTAGGTAGGTGAAGGTCGTCAGACAGCTTGTCGTCAGCTATGTACTTAAGTACCTACCTACCTAATTAAAATAAAAAGCCGTTATACTTACTTAATAGGCAACTGATTGATTGGTATTGATTGTACGAACGCTTGTTTCATAGACATAGACGTAGCTCATTTCACTATAGTAACGCTAACTAAGTAGGTAAAGTATTGCAGTTAAACTCCCATGTTTCTTTAACCTAGAAACCTGAATGAAGTGTTCTTATCGATATGTTAATAGCGCAATTGTTTCAGAATGAATTAACAACATGACGCTCTCAACGAGCCGGCAGCAGTTCCTGGCGTATGAATCCCAAACACCAGAAGATATCCAATATGGAAGAAAAGGCGGAATATTCGTGTCTAATTGCATCTGCGTCACTTTCATCATTTTCGCAGTGGTAATCGCAGTCATAGTGGGCGTCATTGTGCATTTTATCACCTACTTCAAGGTAAGTCCGAGCTTAATCACGTCATGTTTTTATGTTCGTAGGAACTATATAAAATGTGCTCCAGCCGGCTGTTATCTAATCTGCTAGTGCTACTAACTCCATGAGACGTTGCCCGATTTCAAGTTCAATTGCTATCTTGTAATAATATTTCTTATCAACTTTAATTAAAAGCTACCGTCTTTTATATGTAATTTTTATCGAACTTTAATTCCGCAGTTACACGCTATTCCCAGCCTTTTACGGATGGAAGCGGTATAAAAAATCATAATCAAAACTACTTTGCCCGGAGTAAACGCGATCTTTGCCAGTTAGACTAAGCTCTGAAAAAAAATAAACGTCAAAATGACAATCGATCTTTGAAGTGTTGAAAGTGTGCGGTGTTTAGCGAATATTCTAAATAAATAATTAAAACACCAGTTATTTTCATCGATAGTGCAAAAATGAGAAACTTTTATTAAAAAACTTAAAGTTTTCTATAATACTAAGTACTGCATTTTATAACCTGTGATATTTTTAGTTAACTCACAAAATGTTTTTGAAGACAATTTTCGTTTTATTTATATTTAATGGAGTTATTATTAGTGGAGATCAGAAAGTAAGTATAAATCATATCCTTTATAATGTAACAGTAGCTCTGTGTTGTAATTTCTCACAGTTTTGGGTATTTTTAGGAAAGTTTATGTAGAATAACAACAACTGCTATCAATAATAAATTCATGACTTTTCATAAGTTTAGTGCGAAAGTTCACTTAAAAATAATGTAATAAATACAGCATAAAATTATTATGATGTCTTGCAAACCTTTAAATTAAATAATCTGTCTGTAAGCGATATAAAACTGATTAATGTTTAATGAGAATGTGGTTTTCATTTTCATCTGATCGTGCAAATCGGTCTAAAAATTGCTTATGGTCCAACAACATACTCATGACCACCAAAATTTTTACTGCATATTTTCCTCTTATTTATAAAAGGAGTAATCACACAAAACAGTAAAGTAATTTTAAATTTATTCTTGTTTCAGCTCTCACAAAAAACTGTAGACTTTTGGGATGAAACTGAACCTTTTGGACAAACAAATACACCATCACCAGACCTCAGACTCCCTTCTACAGTAGTGCCAAGTTTCTACAGACTGAAATTAAGAGCTGAACTAGAAAACTCAACATACTCCGGCGACGTATACATTACTATACGAGCCAGTAGGAGTGTCAAGGAAATAATATTACATTCTAAGAACCTCAGTATTAGTAGCAATGCTAAGCTTACAGAACAAATATATGAGAAAGTTGAGACTTTATGGTCTCCTAAAGTCAAACGAGAGGTGACTGAGGCTACGGTAACAGCAGCGGACAATGCTACTGCCACCGATGTTCCTACAACTACAGCTGCTGCTGATCAGAATGCTACAACGGCAACTGTATCAGAAACAACTCCAGTTGCCAGTAATGAGACAACTTTAAGAACTGAAACAACGCAAGCACCCCCACCTGCTGATACAGAAATCACCCGCAGTGCAGTACGGACCATCAGAATATTGTCTATAATAGAAGGTTCTGGTGATAGACTGATACTGCCTTTAGAGTCTGCGTTGAAAGCGAACGTAGACTACGTACTGCAGCTGTCCTTTGAAGGAAAGATCTCCAATTCAATGACTGGATTTTATAAAAGCACATACATGAATGATAAGCACGAAGTCAAGTAAGTTTTTTCTTTTCATATTATAATAGGTATTTTGTCCTTCAGTGAATTTCCTGCTTTTTGAGTAGTAATCTCATTTGTCTGATAATCAACTTCGTTATGGCGGTCATTAGGAAATCTGCATGACAAAAATCTTAGTAACTATCAGTGTAAAAATCTTAGTAACTATCAATATTACCTAGTTTATCAGTGTGCAGTGCTGTCAAAATTACACTATTTTCCTACAAGCTAATTGCATGGAATTTTACCAGATATTGTTTTAGTATGATAGAATTTCTGAGCATTTTATTAATCAACTAGCTACGCCCCGCGGTTTCACCCGCCTAAGTGTCGATCCCGTGGGAATATCGGGATAAAAAGTATCCTATGTCCTTTCCCGGGACTCTATACCAAATTTCATCTAAATCGGTTGATCGGTGAAAAGTTAACATACAGACAGACAGACACACTTTCGCATTTATAGTAAATTAGTAATAGTAATTAGTATTAGTATGGATGAAAATGAACCAGCAATATATTTTAGTCATGTTTTCTGACCCCCAAGAAACAGGCAAATATACCTAATTTGGGGGTCACCATTCATTCTCAGCTTGTACAAATCATGATTATTAATAAACAAATTTGAATATAAAACTAAATAAAGTAGGTATTGCTGCTGTGCCAAACTCTAAATATGACGTAACAATAGAGATTGTTTCATGCTTTATCTTTCAGAAACTACTGATAAATCTTAGCTGAATCATTTTCTTAACTTGTAGAATTCATTCATAAATATTACACAATTGTTACAGCATTTGATTGTATGCTGTGAGAGATACAGAGAGAATACTTTTATTTATTTATTTAGTTTAGGATATCCAACAAAAGATATACACTAAACATTATATAGATAATGGACGACAAAGTATTTGGTAGGTGTGCTCTTTCAATTACATGAGACCACAGCATGCACAATAAAATTAACAACTAAGCTTGATTGTTGACCAAAAAGCAAAACTGAAAGAAATATTTTGCAGCACAAGAAAACATGGACATCAGTTCCTCACCATGGCTCCTATATATTTCTTTGTATTTTAGGTACCTACCCATTTATCAAGCACCTGCTCATCCTTCAATCAATTCAGCCTTTCGCAGTCCACTGGACATAAGCCTCTCCTAAGCTGCGCCACACACACACACACTGTCCTCCGCCTTCCGAATCCAATCTGACCCACCCGCCTTCCCACACTACGCTTGCCGATACGCGGTCTCCACTCCAGGACTCGTCTGCTTCACCGGCCATCGGTCCTTCGACAAATGGCCAGTCCACTGCCACTTCAGTTTGCTTACTCTGCAAGCTATGTCAGTAACTCCGGTTCTTTTCCGGATAACTTCGTTTCTGATTTTATCCTTCAAAGAAACTCCGAGCATAACTCGCTCCATAACTTGCATATCCTCCAAAGGCAGCGCTTCTATTTATTTTCTATGCAGTCCGACAGTGACCGCGCTGTAGGTCATGTAGTCCCCACTCCCCTTATTGAGTTAAATTAGGGAAATATAAGTGTCCGCTTTAATAAACCATAATTATAATACTGTTTGTTCCTTTCCCACAGACAAACCGTAAAAACGGTTTTGCGGGGCATAGTTCATAAGTTAAGATTATTACATAAACTTGTAGACAATAAAATAAATAATAAATAGGTAATAAGCAGCAGTTGTCTGCTTCATTATTCAGCAATACTAAATAACTCCCATATTTATTACTCTAAGTATATTTGCAGCAAAAACAAACTCAGACCCCACAAATATCGATGCGGAAAGTACAGGAAAATTTCCTCGCAAAAATCTAACCAATTCTTATCTTTCAGGAACCTAGGGGTCACCCAGTTCGAGCCGACATCGGCGCGGTCTGCGTTTCCTTGTTTCGACGAGCCAGCTTTCAAGGCTAAGTTCGAAATCAGCATCGCCCATCCAGAATCTGTCACTGCTTTGTCGAATATGAAGATTGTGACCCAGGAACCCATGTAAGTACCCAATGTTCTCATTGCAAAATATTTAATCTCAAATATGAGGCAAAAAACGTCACAGGCGCTCCATGTAAAATACTGGTATTCAGGTGCGTTTGGTTGACCTGGAAACCGACCCCAACATACGTAGTTGAGAAAAGGCTAGGCAGATGAAGACGATGAAGCAAAAAAAAATTTAAAGCGAATTCACCTGATCACTATGTTTAGAGACGAATGTAGTCTGACGTCACTGTGATTAGGCACACACGCTTTGGGTTTCAAAGCATCCGGATAGGCCCAGTAGAGAAGCAGTATCTTCTTCTGGCCGTTGAAACTACCATGCTTTTGAAAATAACAAAGAAAGCTTTGAATCCCTGGCTAGGTGCGTGTGTGATATTAGACAATAGATTGAAAAACAATCTAGAACGAAAAAAAAAATAAAGTTTTGTCATTCAACTCTGGAACCCTAAAGTGACCAAGTGACTAACAGTAACTATAAAATCGATTGAACACGCCTCGACGCACAAATTGTTATATTAATCACTACACACAGATATGGCTCTTAATCAAGTTTTTTAATTAGTTAATTTCGAAACGTGTTACTCATTTTTCCAATCCAAGAAATCTATACACACAATATTTTTTCTATTTTATTTTAAACTAGCTGTGCCCGCGACTTCGTTCGCGTGGATGTCGGAAAACAAAAATGTGTCACTTAGGAAAGGTGTAATTAGATAGGCAGTAGCTCCATGTAAAATACTGGTATTCAGCTCCATCCGGTTAGACTGGAAGCCGACCCCAACATAGTTGAGAAAAGGCTGGGCAGATGATATGATGATCGTTTTGGTCATCGACCGCAGTTAATGTAGTCACTTGCTATAGCAGTTTAAAAATCAGTGAATTGTTTTTATTTTATAGTGTTTACGTATGACCTACAACTCGTAAGTCGCGGCCGTTACCACTTGGCCACCACTGCTCGTCTAAAGACAGCTTTTTTTTGGATGGGAAATCATCAAATGACCCCTCCCGCTCTGGGTGGAGCGGAAGGGAGTGTCAGACAAAACACAGCTCTAAAGACTAAAGACAGCTCACTAATACAATTTCTCTCCCACAGTCCCGAGCAACCCGGCTGGCAATGGACCCACTTCGACAGATCAGTCAGCATGTCAACATACCTAGTCGCATACGTACTATCAGACTTCAAATCCTTAGAAACAAGTTACACGAGCAAAGACAACGTCACCATTCCTATCAAGATTTGGACGAGGCCCGAGTTAATAGCGAAAGCGAAATACGCGTCAACCATTACGCCGAAACTTCTTGCGTACTACGAAGATGTTTTCGGAGTACCATACGCGTTAGATAAGATGGATTTGATCGCTATTCCTGACTTCTCGAGCGGGGCCATGGAGAATTGGGGGCTGGTAACTTTCAGGTGAGTTTTGTTGTGTTTTGTGTTGTTGTGTCCCTTGCTTGTGTGATTGTAGTTATACGAAATGTCCTTGATAGGTGTTATCAGGTTCCAAACTACGACTATGCTTCTCAAAGATGTTAAAAATACTTGGCGGTTAATTTAGATTGATTTAATTTTATTTATACAAAGAGTTAAAAAATGAACCTTACAAACTTTAAGAGGTGCTTTAGACCATCGAACTGAACAACTTTCACTATGGGACCAACTCTGAAATCACGAAAAAAAATCAGCTGTTTCATACAAAAGTTCGATACCTACTTGACCAAAATGTATGAAACAGCTGATTTTTTTTCCTGATTTCAGTGTTGGTCCCATAGTGAAAGTTGTTTGTTATCATGAGTACAATCACGTGTTTAAGTATCGGTCACTAATTACCAGTCACCCTATATATTTTGAATACACCTATGTATAAAATTTTATGTCACGCGAACAATGAGGTAAACTGATATGAAATAAATTGTGGCTTATGCGATAAAATGTAAAGTCTATTCAAAACCTTGTTTCCAATGGATGTTATTTCCACTTGCATATATAGACTGTGTTAATTATTGAATTTGGTTTTAAACAGTTTGAGTTAAAGTAAATAAATAAATGTCAACTTTATGGTAGTGTAAATTAGGTTGATTTCAGAATGATGATACAACTGTTGAAAAGTCTAAACTTGCTAAGTAGTAGCGTAAACTGAACCTTATGTATTTGGAAAAATTACTTTAACACCCGTTAAAAATAATTTATCCAAATACATAATATTTGCTTACATACAGAATAATTTTATTTTACATTGTCCTTTATAATGCGCACAGCAAAAGAGTGGAACTCTCTACCTGCGTCTGTTTTTCCGAGCGCATACAACCCAAATCTCTTCAAAGTGAGTGTGAACAGGCTTCTTCTGGATAAGCTCGCTCCATCGTCGACTTTGTCTCTGTCGCCTTTGACCTAGACTAGAGTCAAGAGCAAGTCCATTTCAAATAAAAAAAGAGGCTTAAAACGTGATGATTTTAACGCCGAAAATATTTAAAAGCCATTAATCGTATTTTAATAGCTTTGAGAAACCAAATTTTTATTTTGATTTGAATATAAACTTTCACACACGAAGGTGCTATGTCAAAAAATAAAAAGTAACTAACTACTACTGGTTAAAACCGGTAAAAGAATAATATTTCATACACATTTCTTGACGCATGCGTAACATCGATCTAATCGCAGTAGAATTTTAACTCGGCGTAGCGATAGGAAACCGTTTTTGACGCCTTTTAACGAGTTGCAGTGGCTATGGCTATACAAAACTAAGAGAGCGTAAGTCAGAGTAATATGTGTTTCAGTAAAGGAGAGGCCCATGCTCAGCAGTCAAAGAAAGAAAGAATAAAGTTTATTTGTACACAGTTCGTGAAACAATTTTGGGATGCATGAAGAAGCCTCCTCGTGTAGCGCAATTTGTTCCGCCAGTTAGGCTCAGCGCAGACAGAACGGAGCGCAGTGGAGAGGATTTTATTAACGCACTTGAAAATAAACTTTAAAATTATTACAATAAAGTGCATAAATGCTTGAACCTGACAAAAAATGCTCGCGCGTCCTCGAAGACGCGTCCTCGCAAGCTCGAGCATACGCGATCCGTAAAGAAAATGCCCGAGACCGCGCGGGGATTATTCCTCTCTGTCTGCGCTGACCCTTACTCAACTGAACCGAGCGCTCTTCGCATCCTGGACAGTCACACTCAACACCTTATTTAACTGGCCAATTCTTCCCATGTGCTGGTAGGGCTAACGCCCGCCTGGTTTGCGACCACCCTCCCACCGGAGTCCGGCGTCAAGCAGCCTGCTGTGTTTCGTCGATTGCGTGGTAGTTCCAATGCCTTAGGCATCTTCTGGGCACGCTCGTTCCATCACAGACCTCATCCATCGCTATCCATCCCGCGATAGAGATCAAGAGCGGGCTCATTCAGCAATAAAAAAATAATTTAAAAAAACACAAAATTAACAAAATAAAAATAATGTTTCAAACAAAAATAGTGCCAGATAGGTGCTGTCTGACGCTGGTTTTCTAATGAAACTTTAGGGACAAGTGACGGGGAGTACACACAGTTTGAACATATCTAATACATACTTTTTATACTTATTGTTAAGTAATGATTGCAACATTGTCCTTTAATTATTATTATTGGCAACATTATGTAAATGTCATAAAACTATACTATTTTCTGTAGCACAAAATTGGCCTTTCTAGTTTGACACTTATTAAGAAACTAGCGGCCCGCCCGCGCCCCAGTTTCGTACGGGTGCAATTTTTTTTTCGAATTTCCGAAATGTTCTTTCATACAAAACTTTTCCAGGCAATACCGAACACAACAAAAAAATAATTATCCAATTTTATGCAGTCCTTCGGAAGTTATGCGCGTACAGACATTTCGGCGACTTTGTTTTATACTATGTAAGGATAAACTAGTAATCAAATACATACTAGTATAATTTAAAAAAACGGTAACAAGGTCTCAGCAAAACCTGTCCTTCGCGATCATCCAGATTGATGTTCCAGTGGGTGAAGTCGGGCTGTGGATGATGTGTATGATAATAACGGGTGTAAAACCTTAACGAATCCGAGAATCACTCGTTCTTCCCGTTATTATGATAATTTTTAGAGTTCCGTACCTCAAAAGGAAAAAACGGAACCCTTATAGGATCACTTTGTTGTCCGTCCGTCTGTCTGCCTATCAAGACC
The DNA here is from genome assembly GCA_914767645.1 of Hydraecia micacea. Classification (NCBI taxonomy): domain Eukaryota; kingdom Metazoa; phylum Arthropoda; class Insecta; order Lepidoptera; family Noctuidae; genus Hydraecia; species Hydraecia micacea. The sequence goes on along the minus strand of OU611783.1, from coordinate 2,605,119 downwards.
CTTTATCTCGGAAATGCGTGGAGGCATCGAGTTGAAATTAAAACTCAGAATTAATTATTATTATATACTCAGGTCAACAGTCCCTTGAAGCTGTGAAAAAATAAAATTTCTAAGTTAACCTAAAAAAAATACTGCCGTTTATACCGCAAAAAACGTATATTTCGACACTGTCAAGGGAATCAAAATGTATAGGGTACTTCCCGTTGACCTAGAATCATGAAATTTGGCAAGAATGAAGGTCATGTAGCACAAGTAAAGGAAAAATCCGAAAACCGTAAATTTGTAGTTACGTTAAAAAAAACCCCATGATAAACTATTTACATGCCTACAAATTTGTACGGAACCCTCGGTGCGCGAGTCCGACTCGCACTTGACCGGTTTTTTTGTACTGGATCATACCTTTCTTTCTTTAAATTGGTTAATATGCACGTGACTTTGTCAGCGATGTATTCAAGTTGTTTATATTGGTTGTTTATGGTGAATATATAAACGTGACGATAGCTCAACGGGTGACGCATTAGAATGGTGAACGAATGGACGTAAATACAAATCCCGCACGTCGCACTATTGATTATTTAGCACATGTTTAGTCGAAATAACTTGATAGAAAAACAAACGAACTGCCCACAATGCTTTATGCAAATAGGAATATTAGCTGTAAATAGGATAAGACAATACAAAGCCACATTACAAATTTACTAGCAGCGCCACGCGGTATCACCCGCATAAGTGTCGATCCCGTGGGAATTGTCGGAATAAAAATCCTATGTCCTTTCCCGGGACTCAAAACTATCTCTATACCAAATTTCATCTAAATCTGTTCAGCGGTTTAAGCGTGAAGAGGTCAGCCGGACAGACACACTTTCGCATTTATAATATTAGTATGGATATAAAACAAGGCCACAGTACACACTACATGACACGAGTACATAGATCTCTTTTAGACAAACATAGGTAGACTGAAAGTAGCTGACACACCCACAGGCCGAATACACCACCGACCTGTGAAAATAATGTAACATATGAACCAGGGAAATAAACATCTCTCTATTCTATGCTTTATGCAAACAATCGATCACTTATACACTTGCGTGCAAAAAAATCGACCCACCCCATGCTCTTCGATTTGAAACAATACGAGTATAATTCAACAAGTTTTACTAACAATAACCTAATATATTGTATATTAAAATCTTCCTAAAAGTATGTAGATTACGTTAGTGAAAGAATTATCAAAACAGATTCATTAGTTTTTGAGAAAATCTCGAACTTATAAACATGGGGGTTGAATAAAGAAGCTCCATTTTTTTTAAGTCCGTTAAAAAAGTCAAGTTCAATTTTGATTAAACAAACAGAAATACACAAAATTTTACATTTGTCAATTTCATTGACAAAAAAAGTCACACACTTTTTCCGAGCAAAAGTGAGTAATGAGGACATCTGAAGAATCAAGTCGATCTTGTCAAGGATATTTCTTTGAACAAAATATAGTGTATGTTCAAATAAACTGTACCTTACCTACCTTCACACAGTATAAAATAATAAATTATATTCATTACGATTTTTGAGATATCGTGTCTCAAATGGAGAGCATGGGGTGGGCCAATTTTTTTGCACGCAAGTGTACTTAGTAGGTATGTTAAATCGAATTCGAGGTCGTAGCACTTATCAAAGCACATCGCACTGCTATTCAAGAGACTGTGACCTCTGAGTTTGTTTCGGCCTGTCTTCTCAGAATAGTCAGATAGGGAAACGCCGACCTCATCTAGTTTAAAAAAATATGATTGACGTGTAAAAGTGTTTGTACAAACTTACTTACAGAAAATAAATCATTTATCATCTCCTGACTGCCGACCCTGAATGTGATGTGTTTGCTGATGAATGGAAGAAAATAATGCGTGCTTGTCTGGTGTTTTGTGAGAGACAATATGCGAGGGTGTCCACTGTTTATAATTCTATGTTAATTAATGTAACTGGACTTGTGCCGTTTTAATTAACTATAAAATAAATAAAACATTTATTAAATATTTTTCTCTCAGCCAATAAAAGGATAAAAAAACGCGTCTACAACAATGAGCGGTCAATTGAGAAATGGTCATATGTATTTTCAAATTTACTGATGGATAGTTTTTCACAATTGTACTATGTATATTAAAATATAACTTTTCAATTTTCGTCATGAATCTTTTCACCACGGACTGGTCGGTGGTGTTCGCGTTGATTCCCCGTGAGGCCCTGACACCACCGTTTGTGTCATGGGGATTTTTTATTCTCCGTTATCTATACATCTATACATATAATAAAATTGTAGAAAAGTGGTATCTGTACAATGGAAATATATAAAAAAAAAGTAGCAGGGGTTGTTATTATATCGATGCCGAACCCGAAAGTGTAATTTTTTTTTTTCTGTTTGTCTGTTTGTCTGTGTGTGTTGTGCACGCTAATATCAGGAACGGCTTATTCGATTTAGATGCGGTTTTCACTAATATATTTTAGTAAGCTTCACTTAACATTTAGTGTTTATTTCATGTCAATCGGTTCATAAGTAAAAAAGTTGTGTCAATTTAAAGAATCACGGCGAACATTTGTTAAGGTAATACAGAGAAACATTACTGTAAAGTAAATTTTTAGCTACCCAAACGACGGTATGTGTAATTTAAAATGTGCTGCCCGAAAAGTCACTATTCCACGCGGACGAAGTCGCGGGCACAGCTAGTTATCCTAACTAATATTATAAATGCGAAAGTAACTCTGTCTGTCTGTCTTTCTGTCTGTCTGTCTGTCTGTCTGTCTTTGCTTCACGCGTAAACTACTGAACCGATTTGTGTGAAATTTGGTACAGACATAGTTTGGAACTTGAGAAAGGACATAGGATAGTTTTTATTACAAAAAATAAAATAAAATTTATTCCGGACATGCAGCGCCATCTATTGGTCAAGAGTCGGCATCAATTCAGTACTGAAAATTCATCGGAAAAATGTAAATAAATAGTAAAAAGGTATGAAAATCATCATTTGTCCTTGATGACACTGACTCCGATGAAATCATGTCTGTGATAAACTCACTACGATCTAATGCTTCAACTGGATGGGATGGTATCTCAGCTTTATTTTTAAAAAGATATTCTAGTACCCTGTCACCCATTCTATGCCACATATTTAATATTTGCTTCAAAACTGCAATCTTCCCCACTGCTTTAAAAAAGGCTATAGTTTATCCAATATTCAAGGGCGGTGATGCGAATTTACCGAACAACTACCGTCCTATTGCAGTCTTGAGTGCTTTGTCCAAAGTTTTAGAACGCTTAATTAATAAAAGGCTGATACATTACCTGGAACATTTTGGTTTACTCTCAACACAGCAGTATGGCTTCCGCAAAAATAAATCAACAAATAATGCTGTCATTGACTTATTAAATTTTGTGGTAGAACATCTTAACAAGAAGAATAAGGTACTAACAATCTTCCTAGATATTGCGAAAGCATTTGATGCCGTCCCGGTTTCCGCACTCTTGTTTAAGCTGGAGGGCATGGGGGTCCGGGGTTTACAATTGGACCTTTTCAGAAGTTATCTTTCAAATCGTAGACAGATCGTTACGATTGATAAACACAAAAGCGACGAATTTCCTATCTATTACGGTGTACCACAGGGCAGCATATTGGGTCCAACGCTCTTCTTAGTCTTCATAAATGATTTGTGTAACATTAATATGCCTAATGCCAAAATCATTTCATTTGCGGATGACACCGCTATAACATTTGTTGACAGTACATGGGCAGATCTGGAGCATAATGCTCAGCTTGGCTTTAACACTGCATTAGAATGGCTTAACGCTAATAAGCTTACTCTGAATGCCTCCAAAACGAATTTCATGACCTATTCCATTTCTTCAACCTCTCAGCCAAAAACACCCATATTATTGAAAGCTCATTCATGTCGCCAACCAACACTGGTTCCTTGTCAATGTCCATTATTGAAGTCAACGGAGCAAATTAAATACTTGGGTGTAATCCTGGACAAGAACCTGAACTTTAAGTCTCACATAAATCTTCTGACTGGCAGAGTACGCAAACTTATATACATATTTAAAATTCTTCGAAATATAACAAATCCAATTATAATACGTAATGTTTATTTTGCTTTATGTCTCTCAATAATTACATATTGTGTCTCGTGTTGGGGTGGAGCTCCTAAAACTACCTTAAAACCATTAGAAATTGCACATAGGGCCATACTAAAGGTAGCTACATCTCGTCCAATATTGTTTCCGACTGATCAATTATATAAAGACTGTCAAGTTCTCAACATTCGACAACACTTTATTTTACAAACAGTCACTTTGCAGCACCGCAATACCCCATACAAAGAAATCACTAAAAGACGAAAAGACAGTGTTTGCATACTGCCGCGAGTGCACTCCACATTTGCAAAAAGATTCTTTTATTATTTAGGTCCATATCTTTATAATAAGATAAGCAAGAAGGTGCAGATTTACGGTTTATCATACGCTAATTGTAAAAAAACTATCCGGTTATACCTTCAAAATCTGTCATATGATGCAACCGAAAAAATACTCACTTAACATGATGAGCACTCTGCGCTGTACACACACTATCACGTACCATTCCACATACACACACATACCACACACACGCACACACCACGCGCACACCTTCACACACTCCCTAACACACCCTCATACACACATATACCCACATTCATTGATACACCTACATTCAATTATTAAGTAGAATAAGATTTTTCTAAAATATAAAACTAGTATTTACTCATAGTATTATTACGTAATGCCGTTCAAATTGTAGCATCAGTACAAGTACTATTATATTATGTTATGTATAAATTATCACTGTACCACTAAACATAGGGGACCGAGACTGTTTCTCCTTAACACAGATTATTTTGTAATCTAGCTAGGAGAACAGTGCTTCACCCACTTGATTGTAGACTACCTAACATATAAGATCTTTACTGTAACTTTGTATACCTACTACAATCTGTCTGTTGAGTAAATAAATTTATTATTATTATTATTATTATAAAATATAATATAATACAACTTTTAGTACAAAGAAAATGCTCTAACGGAGTATAGATAATTCTATTAGTACTATATGTCGAGTTGGTGATCGCGCAATGGTGTCGATCGTTACATGAGTTCGGTTCATGTTATTGTTTTAATTCATCGGAAAAAAGTAAATAAATAGTAAAAAGGTATGAAAAAAATAATATCAATATAATAAAACTTTTAGTACAAAGAAAATGCCCGAACGGAGTTAGATAAATAATCCGAGTTGTCACTATGCTCGATAGATGGCGTTGGGATCGAAATAGATCGCGCTATGGTTTCGTTACACGCATTTGGTTGGGTTTCATTTTTGAAGAGATCCCGCGAGATCGGGAACTATGTGGGTAAAACCAAAAATCTGCCGGAAGTCACTATTCCACGCGAACGAAGTCGCGGGCAAAAGCTAGTTAATATATAATAGAACCCTTATTCGCACTAATAAGACGGTTTGTCCATCGCCACCGTCAATAGGACGTTAACGAGAAACGAGAGAGATTATTCGAACCGAACCTGACGTCCCGGTGACGGCGATCGTTAGTCCATCGCGACCGAACTCTGCGGTTCAGTATGTTATGTTATGATAGACAAAACAAAAGCCGGGGAGCGGCGCCGCCATCGCCAGTGCGACAGTAGTATGTGGACAAGATCAAACGTGTTTTGTATTGCCGGCACATCGGAGTTCTAATGGTCGCACTGAACTACTCGAAAATTCGCAGGCTAGGATCCCTGCGCTCGGGTGACGGACGTGCGGTAGACACGCGGCCTAAGGGTGAAAAGATCGTGCCTTAAGCACTGCTAGATAATCCCATTCAAAGTTTCAACAACAATGCCCGTAGTGTCCATGCCTGCAGAAGTACTAAAGTCCTGTAACAGTTTCTGACAAGGCCATCTCCTAATTACATCATCTTTTGCCATATAGTGTCATTGGAAATGGTTTAACGTTATCTAAATCGTTATGAGTTTTGACGTATTCAAAGGCTGTTAACAACCACTTAACCTATCGTAATTATACTTTACTCATTCCTTATCGCCGGAAAAGACAGTTGAAGTTGTAAAAAAAACGCACATAGATTATTTTAATGTGACGTCTTAACACTTGTCTATCAGAAAGCTATGATAATGTAGAGGTTATCACCAATGTTGTCTATTGAGGAAAAAATACTACTCATATACTATGCCTCAACACCATTATGTCATATAATTATAAAAGACTAGCTGACCCGGCGAACTTCGTACCGCCTCAGAATGAAATAATGTGACAAAGTTCAATAGACACGTGGCGCCATCTATTATCATAATAACGTTATTGGTGGTTTCCTCGGGAACAGGACTTTTTTTCGGAATGAAAGGTACCATATGTCCGTTTCTGTACACCTAACAACGTATATACAAAATTTCAGGATGATCGGTTCATTAGTTTAGGCTAACAAACAAATAAACAAACTTACTTTCGCGTTTATAATATTATAATATAGTTAGGATAAAAAAAACAGAGAGAGATATAAAAGATTCGCCTCTTACCCTTCATTTCCGACGATTTTGAGAAGCGTAAATTCTCTAGACAGGTAACACAATATATGAAAGCAGACTTACTTCATAGATTTGAGTCCTTATGTTATACGATCTTCGCAGGATGGCTGGTAGCAGCTGGATGAGAGTTACCGAAATCGAGTTGAATGGCGTGGAGAGGCCTATGTCCAGCAGTGGACTGCTGTAGGCTGATGATGATAATGATGATGTTATGCCCGTACTTACTGACTGCTTTGTTATAAGCATTGTTTCTCTGATCTGCGACGTGATAAGTCAGTAAAAATCGGAACAAGTCGCTTGTAATCCATTTTCACCCAAGGCTGTTGCAGGTTCGTTGGCCCTATAACATTTTTATTTTCTCCCACAGAGAAACAACCCTACTATTCGATGAAGGCGAGAGCGTTCCCCGCGACAAACAGAACGTAGCCATCGACATAGCGCACGAGCTCGCTCACCAGTGGTTCGGGAACCTCGTCACCATGAAGTGGTGGACCGACCTCTGGCTCAACGAGGGATTCGCGACTTATATCGAGTATGTTGGAGTGGACCATGTAAGTACCAGCAGGCATTACTACAGACTAGGATACTCCTAAAAAAAATTTGAAAGAAAAGAAAGAAAAAGTATTTATTGCGACTCGTATAGGATGATCACAAACTAAACTAAACACAGTAAAAAAATAAATAAAAAATCAAGTTATATAAAAAAACAAAGGAATAAAAAGAAAAATGAAACAGAAAGTCCTTTACGAGGCCAAAAGGCTCCTATCTCAGCATGATGTTGCAACATTTAAAAAATAAATGTCACAGCGCTGGTATTCTGATAGGGCCCTATCAGAATACAGCGGGCCCGCTGTGATGTCACGGGCAGTTACAGAAATAAATAAATGATAAAATAGGTATAATAATTATGTAAAATATTAGCAAATACTATTTGGTCGCTTTAGTCAAAGAAAAGGAATTTCCAGCCAGTCCTGAAGCGGCAATTTGAAGTCGATACAGTAGAAGTATGGGCAGACTGCCGATGAGGTGGACCGACCACCTGGTCAAGATTGCTAGACGACTCTGGCTTAGGAAGGCTAGAGACAGAGAAGAGTGGCGTGCATTGCACGATGCCTACACTCAGCATTGAGTGGCGAAAGGCTGAAGAAGAAGAGGCGTAGCCCACAAGTTTCTCTCAGGATCTCATGTTGAGTCTTGTGTGTAGTTTAGGTGATAGTTTTGTTTAATCCCTTGATCAGCCAGTTGAGAAAATCTCTTCACGCTTAAACCGCTGAACCGATTTAGTTGAAATTTGGTATAGAGATAGTTTGAGTCCCGGGAAAGGATATAGCGTAGTTTTTATCCCGATATTCCCACGGGATCGACACTTATGCGGGTGAAATCGCGGGGCGCTGCTAGTTAAAAATAAACAAGCTTTACCCATTTACGCTCCACTGCTCATTTCCGGCCTAAGATAAGGCAACAAGGTGGCTTACCCTTCGTATCTCCGGAGCGTGGATCCACGCGAGAAACAATGGCTTTTTAATTGTTTCTGTAATTACGGCATACAACCGAATAAGCAATTGAGAATTCTACTAAAAGCAGTGCCTTACAGGCTCTGGAAAATCCCAGAACCAATCTGGCTCCCGCACGAAATCTCAAGTTTTATTAAATACTAGCTTATGCACGTGACGTCGTCCGCGTGAAATTTTTTGCTCCCCCCACCCACTCCCGCGCATCGTATCAAGTGCCCGCGGTATCACTTCGTTTTCGTTAAACTTCTTTTCTTTTTGCTCGGCTCCTAAGGGTCATAGCGTGATGTTAAATAGCCTATAGCCTTCCTCAAGAATTGGGCTATTCAATGCAAAAAGTTTTTTTTTATTCCGAGCAGTAGTTCCAGAGATTAGCGCGTTCAAACAAACATACTAGCAAACTATTCAGCTTTATTATTAGTATAGATAAATACAAAAGTGGACTATCCCCATGTAAAATCCCTTAGTAAGCAACCTATTCTAATATACCCTTTCCTTTTTCTAGGTGGAACCCGAATGGAACATGTTCGAATCCTTCTCCCGAGACAAAATGGACCTCCTTCGGTCCGACGCACTCAAGAACACCTCCCCAGTATCTCGCAAGGTGGAGGACGCTTCGGAAATATCGCAGAAGTTTGACGAAATATCGTATACTAAGGGAGCTAATCTGATCAGAATGTTGAACCATACGATTTCTGAGGACCTGTTCCATCAGGGATTAGTTATCTATTTGAATCAGTGGTGAGTGTTGATTTGTGATTGTTCTTAGTATGAGGATGGTCAGGGCCATCTTCTTAACCATATTGGGAGCCGGGGTGCGAAAAACAGTCTTGGGGGCTGTTTGTTTTTTGACAACAAAAAAAAATTGATTTTGGAGTCCAATTTTTAAAGAGAAGCACCAAGGTAGCCCGCGAAATTCAATTTTACGTGTTATTTCTTACATTTTTGCAATTTGCAGGTCAGTGTCAAGTTGTATATTTTGTCTTCCATATTTATTGATATTTTTCATGAAATAGTAATTTTGAATTTCACGGGCTACCCTAGCGCTTCCCCCGGGCTTGCGCCTCCTAAGACCCTACTCCCGGGTGCCACGCACCCTTTGCACCCTCGGGTAAAGACGGCCCTGAGGATGGTCTAAATCGATTCACGATTTAGACTGACTTTGAAACTGCCCAATTCAAGCTCAGATTTCTGAGTTTGATTCTCAGGTACTTATACTGATAGATAGATAAAATTAATACTTTATAGTACATACGGCGACACATCAAGCCATACATTTCCAGTTTTAGCTCACCTCGCATTGTATAGGTTTTGGTATAATCAGAAGTCAGTTTATACTGGTTATATATAGCTTGATGTGTAGTCGTGCGTACACTGAAATTGTAACACAGCCAATTAATTGGTTTGATAACGTCTCGCTATCGAGGGTTAGATTCCCGCATCGAAAAAATATTTTTTGATAGAAAAACTTTCCGGTTGTGTATATTTTCCTAATATCGTATTTTTTATTCGTAAAGGCATATTTCGTTAACCCTAAATAACACTGTAGAAATCCTGGTTTACTAAAGGTTCACTTTTTTATTGTTTATTGATAAATACAGAAAAAAAAATTAATTGAAACCAAGAAAAAGAAAAAAATATTTATTTGTCACAGAAACAAATGGTTTTATAAAACAGCATCCAAATCCATATCATGGTAATTTTATCACCCGTTATTCCCACCAGGAAATACTCGAACGCTGAAGAAAACGACCTCTGGTACGCGATGGCCAGGGCTACTCTATCAGACCCGACTCTCAAGGACCTCAATGTGGTGGACTTCATGAACTCCTGGACCAAGCAGGCCGGATACCCTGTCGTTAATGTTAACAGGAACTATGAAAATGGACATGTTGAGTTTGAACAGGTAAAGTGCTCGTCCTTATTTGACTAGGCTTTGAGTCTTTGACCAAGCAAAGTTGGAGAAGGGTTCCAGTATACTCAGATTCAACTCATATTTGAAATCGGTACCAACAAAAGTCCGCAGTGTAGTTTCTGGGAAATACAGGGGTCTGTGGCGCCATCTACATCGCCGCATGCGAACTACGCATCACACTGATGTAACGCAAATTCCTGCATCGCGCAAGCAGAGTTTACTGTGCGACCAGTATATCAATATGTAACATAATTAACGCAAGACCTCATACACCCCAGTTAGTGTTGAGTTAAAAGCATAATACAATGACCAAAACTTGAATTCTTTAAAGCTAACTATTATTAATAAGGAAATTGGTGTTGACTCTAGCATTACCTTATGTATTTAAAATTGAGTCTTATTGCCTTGAAATAAGATTTAATTTTCTTTAACTCAATCGACGGTCAGTATGGCAAAAAACATACATTTTGAAAAAAAATACCTATAACAGAAGTTACTGAAATCGATTCTGTAGTCAATTATAAACAAACTACTTTCAGGACTTGCGTTTATTCTGTTACACCATGTATACAACGTCCCAACCTCAGCCATCGGGTAGGAGCCCACCAGACACAACACCTGTCTGGTCGGAGGATTCTCCCTTTCCTATGGAGAATCAATGAACTTTACACCCTGTTCCTCATACCTCTATAGTCATAGGTCTTACCAATTTTCAAGGAAAGCCATAATGTTCAACAAGACTTTTGGCTGCATTAAGTTAAGCATCCACTCATGTATTTACTTTGAATGGACTTATGACTTAAATGATGAAAATTTTTGTAACATTTGTCGACAATCTTTCGCCCATGTGTCACCATAAGAACACCTACTTGCTCGTGCTTCTAACCAGCCCCTACAACAGCATTATTATGCTTATACAATCATGAAAATCTAGCACCGTTTTCTTCATGTAGAAAATAAACAGCCATTTAAGCGACTTTTTCAAATCATTAATCACTTACTGCCCCACAGCGCCTCTTCACCTCTGCAACAGACCCCTACCAGAAGATGATAGACCAGCTGTGGCACATTCCCATCAGCTACACCATAGTGGACTCTCCCGTAGACACGTGGACCACTAAGCCCAAGTCCTGGCTCAAAGGACGCATCAGTACTGTCAATGTACCCATCAATGCTACTCAGGCGTTGTATGTCAATGTTGATGCTATCGGTAAGTCCCTCATCATCTATTCCATGTTCAAATCCTGGTTCCCAAATTTACGTTTTATCCACTTAAGGGGCCGGCGAAGGCCGCTCGCAAATGCAATTCGAAGCGACGGCAAAATTCGTCCGGAATACTGCTATCTCTGTTTCGCAAAAGTAGGCGAGTGAGGGACACGGTGCGCAGCCGTGTGTGTGTATTCATTCATAACGAGAACGACCCGAAGGCACTGCAAAGCATTTCTATTTATTAGTACTGTAGGTAATTATAATTAGGTATGTTCATTGTTTGCTTTATTTTTGTTGCCTAATTTGGGGAATCGTTAGTGAATGTACAGACTAGTAATGCGTTTTTTGGAAATTTCTTTACAATGCCAATATCTCAACATATTGGAATAAATGGAATAATTATCTCGAAATCTAGGGCTTGTAGAGAAAATGTAGTAGATACGTCATACACAAGGTATTTGTCAGGTTTTTCAATTATCCTATATAGTATATATATACTAGCTGACCCGGCGAACTTCGTACCGCCCCGCCGCGCCAGCCGCTCTGCCCCCGCTTTTTAAATCTCTGATATCTTCTAAGATATTCATTGTAATATTTGTAATGATATGCTGTAAAGGGCAATTTTGATCTACATGAAATGCACAACGTATCTAATGTATTTAATTGGATAAGGAATAATACTGTATTGTTTAAAATAGCTTGGTAAATAACCTATATTTTTTCTGTAATATGTAAAAGATAAAAATGGTTACAGTGGGTTATCCTTAGGAGATAAACATATACCATCGGCAACTTTTTTGTAGACCTTTTTAAGGTGTACAATACTGTAGTACATTATTTTGATCTATCTCGTAGGGTTCAGCCAGCGTTTGCAATGTAAGCGCAAAAAAATGTGTTTATTTACGACATCACATTAAAAACCTCTACAATTATCAGTGTTTCTCTACTATATTATGCATGTATTATAAATATAAACCTTTCTCTTGAATCACTTTATCTATTATAAAAAAACCGCATCAAAATCCGTTGCGTAGTTTTAAAGATCTAAGCATACCTACATAGGGACAGACAGACAGCGGGAAGCGACTTTGTTTTATACTATGTAGTGATAATCTTTATACTAAGAGCACATTGACTACTTCAGTGGTATCAATAATGTACCTACATGTAACTGATAAGGAATGTATGGTCCAATTGGCAATATATCGTTATTGCGCGTGGTCTCAAAGGCAAACCGCGACCGACCGACGCGAGCGCGATGAAGGCCATACGGTGCGGTGCGGCTCCGGCGCGGCGCCTGAGCGGTGCCACAACGGTTTCCTACATATAAAAATGTATGGTATGCGATACGGTACGTCCGGCACGGCTCCGGCGCCGCACCGCAGGCGCACCGGACAACGGCGCGAGGCAGACGAGGCGGGGAGGGGTGCAAGCAGTGTGGTGCCGCAGCGGCGCCGCTCAGTTGTTTATACGGCATAGGGCGTCAACTCGGCAAGCCAAGCCAAGCATGTTGCGGTGCCGCAGCGGCGCCGTAAGAACATTGCGACGCCGCACTGCTCGTGTGGCCGCCAGTGCGGTGCGGAGTAATGCGATGCGGTGCGGTGCCGCACCGTGTGGCCTGGCCCCTAGAGTTGTCACACGCTGCACGCATGTCGCGTAAACATAAATTATTGGCATATTTATTATTATTACTTATTGTCTTTATTTATTTAGAACCGGTTTATTTTTTTGTGGTCTCAACTTTAAAAAAAAAATTGTGAGCCGTCACGGGACGCCTGGCAGATGTGAAACATCGACATACCATACACACTACTGCATATAGACCGTATGTATATACCATCATATAGCGTGGCGACGCGTCGCCACGGCATGCGTCGCCACGCCAGAAATCGGTTTTACATGCGGCTATAGATGTTTCACATCAAAAATTGTGAGCCGTCACGGGACGGCTGGCAGATGTGAAACATCGACATTATTTTGTAAAAGTAATATGCAGAAAAGAACAGATTGTGGTAGGAACTAAATATGTCATAATGATAAAAAATCGCACAGTCGATTGCGCATGGCGACGCGTCGCCACACCATACACACTACTGCATATAGACCGTATATATATACCATCATATAGCGTGGCGACGCGTCGCCACGGCATGCGTCGCCACGCCAGAAATCGGTTTTACGTGCGGCTATAGATGTTTCACATCAAAAAATTCGAAGACGACATCTGCCAACCCGCACTGGGCCCGGGTGGTGTATTACGGCCCACTCCCTCTCACTGAGAGGAGGCAGCTGTGTCCCAAGAATATATAAATAATAAATAAGAATGTAGGTTACTCGATACCAAATCACAAGGCAAATCTAGATCCAAGTCCGTAGCATAGGTCAATAGTGTCAGAAATATTACAATACAATTATTATTTAGCAAACAAATAAAGTAAAGTAATAGTCTAACGCTGCTGACAACAAAGTCCCGATTCGAACGAACCCCACCGCCCGCGCCCGCGCGGGGTGTCGCGTGTCGTCGTGTATATGCACACACACTAGCGCATCGTGAGTGAGCAGTGCCACCCCGCCTACTCACAATTGCTTGACGCGATAGCACTCAATCCGTAATCCTAAAAATGTTGAATGAAAACTTAATATTTTTCAATTTTTTTTTTTACAATTTGGAACTTGACAATGTTAGCTATGTTTCCGCTCGAATAATATTTCAAATATTGTTGTTTTTAATACAGCAAAAATATGATGAAAACATGTAATTTACGCTGTCAATATGTGCGAAATGCAATTCGTTTAAATTTCATTTTGGGCAAGTATTTTGGAAAAAAAAATAGACATGAACCTAGATAAATACTGTATAAATCCGAATATCAGCATAATATGGTGGAAATATGCTCGAGTTGCAAATGATTTAAGAACTACGTTTGTATGGAGAATTCATCCTCCGCCGGCCCCTTAAAGAAATATAAATTTTATGCACGTGTATATTAAGTTAATTTCAAAGTGACTAATACTTATGAAAGTCATTAAAAATAGGAAGTTGTAGCGCAAACTGACCTCTATGTGTGGGTATTGAAGCTATTTTTCGAAAAACACATTTGTTTACATGTTTGGAAACTAAATTGCAAACGCAGGATACATATTTATTCAGTGTATCTAAAAGTATACTAAGGGCTGATTTTTCCATCGCCAGATAACTTTTATTCGAAGAATATAATTGACGTTTGACAGTTTTTGTATGAAATAACCGTCAAAATGGCAATATTATTCTTCGAATAAAGTTGTTAGATGATTCAAAACTCAACCTATCACATGTTACTAGACATGAATCGATGAACTAGCACGTCAAGGGAAAAGGAGATCCTAAAATATATTGAGGAAAAACGAACATCTTAGGAGTAATTCAGGAACAGTCACATGTAGACTTCAATGGACTTGAATCAATTAAAAAACTTTTCCTATAACAATTCAACAGACGTGAATTGGTTTGTGGAGTCAGTCTATCACTATCCAGTACAAAAAAATCGTGAAAATTAATACTTATAATATTTTTAAACAAATTTTAATTCCCCAGGCTACTACCGAGTAAACTACGACAAAAAGAACTGGCAGCTGCTCAGTGAAGCTCTAAAGGCCGGCAGTATTCAGTCTCCCATTACAAAGTCACAGCTGATCGACGACGCCTTCAATCTCGCCAAAGTTTCGCAGCTGAACTATAGTTACGCACTAGGTTTGACCACCTGTGTCATCAATGGAGAAGATTCGAAGATGGTCTGGGATTTATTGTTGAATAATATGGCGTTTTTGAAGCATAATCTGAGGGCGACGTCTGGATATATGCATTTCCAGGTAGGTTGTTTTATTTACTCCAATGTTATTTTTATCTTCTAATCTGGCGATTTAAGATGAGGCTAAACGTTTGGATGTAGCGGTATCTACAACGCCACATGCGAACTACGCGTTATACTGACGTCACGCAAAATACTGCATCTCGCAAGCAGAGTTTACCGCGCAACTAGCATTGATACAACGGCCCGACATGAATCATTGGGCGGTTGCCCGCCAGACACAACACCCGTCTGGTCGGAGGATCCTCCCTTTTCTATAGAGTATGAGTGAACTTTACACCCTTTTCCTCATACCTCTATATGGATTTGCGCTAACTTCCGTGCTTATAGACGTAAGTATAAATCGCAGAGATCAGTGCAACATTCTTTTGCGGTAATCACTTTTGGTGGTACTTCACTTGAAACTTGTCCAAATACCTAATTGCGCTATTTTTCAAATACAAAATAAACTTTATTCGAACGTGAAAGGGTCTATTTTGTATCGGTAACTTGAACATCGAGTGATGGTTGCCGAATGATGTCAAAAACTCATTCGAAAATTGGGACCCTTCTCTTTGTAAAGACTTCACTAGGTATCAAATTATTAGTAAAAAGTCAAAACCAAAATATAATAATGATCTTTTTTTTTCATTTCCAGGACTACATGCGAATAATCCTCGCCAAACAGCTAGAACGAGTCAACTACGGTCTATCAAAACCTAAAGACGACAACGAAGCCTTCCTTATAGAGAACCTTGTGATGTGGGAGTGTTACGTCGAGTCGCCTCGGTGCCTCAACTGGGCGAGAGAGCAGTTCAACAACTGGACCAAACAGGCCGACATTAATAATAACCCGTAAGTAAATAGTCACATCAGCCGTATGTACGATGACCGCTGGGCAAAAATCTTCACACAATGGGTGCCTGAAGATGGACGGCGCCGCCGAGGCCGGCCCAGAAAGAGATGAAGAGATGACCTGGACGCGTACCACGAGGGCTGGTTCGAGGTGGCGCGGGAAAAGAGTTCCTGGAAGGATTTGGAGGAGGCCTTTGCCCAGCAGTGGGACACTATAGGCGAACAAAAAAAAGTAAATAGTAATAAATAATAGGTAGTAGTTACAATAGAAATTTGTCGAAATATAATAAACATGAATACATAATTCAACTATAGACACACGCAATACAAGAGACAAAAAAGTTTATGGCAGACCAAAATATGCAAATGACTTTTTTTTTTTCAAATAATTCAGTATTGGCTACAGTCCTATATTATTCTCTGTTAGACGGGGCTTGTGGCTAAGTAATAACAGCCGCACGCGGGTTGGATCGATGACCATCTTTACATAATAACAAGACCCTTCCGCGCCTCGGAAAGCCGTTGGTCCCGGATGCCCTTCATGAACTAACTAGTTGGCCCGGGACACCCAGTCTTACCCACGGGTATCCGACTACCCAGTAACTGGGTTGTGGAGATCAGATAGGCAATCGCTGCACGTAAAATACTGGTATTCAGCTGCATCCGGTTAGACTGGAATCCGACCCCAACGTAGTTGGGAAATGGCATCTGCGTAGCCTTTGACTGAAGTCAATAGCTACTCAGTTCTATTTTCATGTGCTGCTACTTGTGCTTGTGTCATGAATATGTCGCAGCCAACTGGTTTAATTAGCCGTTTAGTTAACCGCCTAGCCTTTTAACTAAACGACGGCCGTTCAACTCATGGCCTGAATGATAAAATATTCAATTATAGTTTAGGTTGGAACTGTAACCAATCATCTGCGAGCCGAATTGGTCGCAGTAACTAAGCCAGGGCACCCCGACCAAATGGGTTAGGTTAGAACTGCGATCAACCGCGTGCGAGCCGAAAGAGCGAAGCGAGGCAAGCACTGCTTCCAAAGGCCGCCAGGCGGTTAACTAAACGGCTAATTTAACTATTTGGCTGCGATAAATACATGATGTACGAATCCATAAAAATATGGCACATCGAATTTTAGAAAAAGTTTGGCTTTGTTGAGTTTCGCCTTTGTCACTCACTTGTGTGACAGTCTCTTTCACAAACTCGATGTACCTTCTAATGCTAGGTCCTTTACCATAGATAATTTATAAGAAAACCATCGATATTTGTTTTTATATTTATTGTTTATGTTTTGTCAGAATCCCCAGCTACCTCCGCTCTTTAGTGTACAACATGGTGCTCCGTCACGGCGGTCGAACTGAGTTCGACTTCCTGTGGAACGTGTTCATGAACTCCACCGACCCTAACGTGAAGAGTCTCATCATCAACAACCTGCCCAGCACCAGGGAAGAATCGCTTATTACTATGTGAGTATTGAAGAAATTAGTTAGCCTAATTTTGTCGTATCATAGGCCCCGAAGCTGTACTGTGATTAAAAAAAAATGGTTGTGTGTAAAGTCGGCTTACGAACGATAATTTTACGTGATAACGTCATATCGTGCCTCTCTATCGCTTGTTCCGCGCTCTCGCTTGCACACTCGGCTCAGGCGGAACGTGACAATGAGTCATGCTTTTTCGTGCGTGCAGCCGGCGTTCATCGATTTATAAGACGTTGCCACGTCAAAAAAAACAACACATATCTATGTGTTTTAACATATAAATTTCCCTGAAGGGTTTGGCAGAGTTGTACCTACAATATACCCACATTTCGCCAGTTACGTTTAAGTCCCATGTAATAGGGGGCGAGCCTACCGCCATTTTATGAAAGCCAATTACATGATATTCTTTTGCCAAATCTGGTAACTAGTGGTTTGATATTTCGGTTTACCAACCAAAACTGATAACAGTTTATAACCGTTTAGTTAGTAACCGAAATGTCAATATCAAAGATTTTTAAAAGTCGTAAACTAGTTTAACATGATTTCATAGGCCAAAAGTTTTGCATAATTTCATAGGCCAAAAGTACTTTTACTCAGATTTCTAAAAAAGAAAAGTACTTTTGTGTGATTTTTACTTTGCAAATAGTCCTGATATTGTCACAAATATCACCATATTACCATTTTAATTCCTCCTTTTTTACAGGCTTCTCGAAAAATCCCTAACAGAGATCCCCAAGCAGTACGCAGTAGCGGCGTGGAGTGTAGAAGCTCCAATAGGCACGCGCCTGGCGCAAGACTTCCTCCTGAAGAACTTCCACCAAGTGTACAACAAGTTCACTGAGATGGACGCCTTCACCTTCCCCGCAGTGTTGAGTGGCTCCTTCGGGTTTATTTCTACTGAGGAAGAGCTTAGTAGGGTAAGTTTAACCTTAATGAGACGAGTTAAGACTCTAATTTAAAAAAAAATCTTACTGCAATTTAGACTTTATGACAGGTGCCCTTGATTGGGTACTAGTATCAGTCTGTGTATTGTCAACACCATATGTTTTTATGTTGTTCCTTAAGTGTATTTTTAACCGACTTCAAAAAAGGAGGTTCTGTATTCGACCCGTATGTATGTATGCTTGTATGTCCGCGATTTTCTCAAAAACTAATGAGCCAATTTTGATAATTCATTCATTAATGTGATCTACATACTTTCAGGAAGGTTTTTAACAGTCATAATTTAATTCCTTTCGATAGTATGACCGAGGAATTGATGTTTTTGTAAACTGTAGGTTTTTGAAAACTTCTTAAGAGCCATTTCACAAATGTTTGACGCTCGAGTTTAGGTAAAAGATGGCAGCATTTCGTATGTGTGCGTAGCTATCCACACATACACAATGCAAACAGTGTAGCGCGAGTGTCGACACGGACTAAACAATCCTGAGCCGTTAAGAGCGTAATACACCTTTGTTAGATTAGACTTATAAAAAAAGTTATTTTATTTATTCAGTCTACTAAAGTTTTCTTTCTAGACTAATAAAAAAAGAACAAATATGTCAAAATCAAAAGTCATTTATTCAAACTAGGCTGAGAATCAGCACTTCGAACGTCAAAATTTACAAAAGACAGTCCCCTAAAAACGCCCGCCCTTCACCACTGTCTAGTGCTTTCGCTGGTGAGAAGAAGTGGCGGAACAAACTCCCCAGCAGCATAGCTGTCTGTTCAGTTAGGAATACTTAATTGTATGCAATACTAGCGTCATCATCATCTGCCTAGCCTTTTCCCAACTATGTTGGGGTCGGCTTCCAGTCTAACTGGATGCAGCTGAATACCAGTATTTTACATGGAGCGACTGCCTATCTGACCTCCACAACCCAGTTACTGGGTAATACGATACCCCTTGGTAAGACTGGTTGTCAGACTTTAGGGCTTCTGACTACCCGTAACGACTGTCAAAGATCCACGAATGACAGCTGGGACCAACGGCTTAACGTGCTTTCCGAGGCACGGAGGGGTCTCAGTATGTAAAGATGGTTACCCATCCACAGACCAACCGCGGCAAGCGTAGCTTAACCTGATCGACCGACCTGTGCGGCTGTTATTATTTAGCCACGGACCCCTCTCCTGCAATACTAGCGTATAATAAAAATTAACAGATAAACAATCAGACATTATTGTGAAGTAATAATGACTATAATTTACGAGTACTCTATATAAATATTTGTCGTAAAGGCATTGATCTTGCCTTTCTAGGGTCTATGATTTCTGGCAATACGCAATCTTGGTAAAACCGAGTCAATTTCGGAAGCATTTTTTTAAAAAATACGAAGAGGATCAAAATGTTGTACTCGTAGTATAATAATGCGTTCACGATACGTGCGCTCGACAATCGGGAGGCGGGAAAAAATGGCACAGGTCCTTCGTCGATGAGCGCTCGCGCCGTACTAATCGATGTCCGCTTATGCATTGTAATTTATTATAGTTTAGAGTGATGTCAATAACAATATTATGTCTAATTAAATGAAAGGATTTTAATAAAACTTTAGAATTAGTTTTGTTAAAGATCATAGTTTATTTTGACATAATTTTTTTACTGTAATTACGCTTTATTTAAACCAAAAAATCGCGATAAGATAGCGATATAAAACGTAAAAATTGCCCTAAGACTTTATTTTTTTACTAATTAATGTTATTGGTAATCGATATTCTATTACATTATGTGTCGACAAAACTATATGTCTGATGCTTAATGTATTTTCTTTTGTCAAATTTATAAATACTAATGATAGATATAGGAATCTGAAATTGACTCTGCGATGTTTTTTCAGTAAACTAGTTGTGGGAGATTAATCACCACAAAGAAAACAAATAAGTTTTTGTAAATGTGTTACATGAAGTATCAATACGAAAGATTGGTCTTTTTTTTACATGTATTCAACAATGTCAGGGTATTACCTAAGACGGTAAATTAGGCGACTAAAATCTTAGAAATTCGCGCGAAAACGTGAAATGGCTCTTAAGTTATTGATGCATATTGCACCTCCAGGGATAATTTTTCGTCGGTTATATATAGGTTTAAAAAAACCTAACGCCTCTTTATATTTTGACTATCAACTGTTCAACAAATCCCTCTTTCCAGTTAAAAAGCTTCGCCCTCAAACACAAGGAGCAGTTGATGCCGATGTCTCAGACTCTTCAGAAGCTGGTGGACACAGCCACCTTCAGGATCGACTGGGTCAGCAAACACGCCACCGGTATCAGCAAGTGGTTCCAGGATTATGTTTCGGGTATGTACTTTATAGACGAACAGTATTCCTATTGATAAATGAAAACTTAGCTGCCAATTTTATTGGTAGAATAGTTTAAGAGGTCATAGTGAGCCATTAAAAGGTGCCATAATTATCAAACATCTGAAGGTCAATTCTCGTAATTTAAAACGTTCAAAATCTAGTCGCAGTCTCATCTCAGCGACGAACAACCAACCAACAACTTCGTACCGCCTCAGATTATTTTTTGTTATTTTTTCCCATGTTTTAATAATTAGGAACCCTCACGGGCGTCCCCAGAACACCCTACCAAATTTTCATCACAATCTGACCAATGGTTTCGGAAAGCATAGACAAACATACAAACATTGTGTTACGGCCCTGCCGCCGCCAGATGTCGCGCGGCAGCACTGTGTGTGTCTCCGCGCCGGGAGCCAGTCGTCGTGTCGCCTTCGCTTTGCGGACGTCAATTCAAATCATTATAGTCATTATTACATTATTCTATTTAAAACAAATTAAGATTACAGATTTTACATAAACCAGCATCAGTCCATTATACAGCGGCAACAGCCGAAACACATTGATTTTTATTTATATAGATTAATCATTTATTTTCTCTATGACAGGTAAATCCCCACTGTCACAAGTAACTCCCGCCTCACCTACTCCAGTCGCTCGCTCAGACAACACAACCTCTGACGTCACAGCTCCCTCTGACGTCACTACAGCTGCGACCAACGTCACTGCGGCCGCGACCGACGCTCCGGCGACCAAGTAATAGTACGACCACGTCCTACTTGTAGGTAGATGTAGCGGAGAGTACACGTTCCTATGTAGATAGATGTTGGTAAAGTAAAGGCTGCGGATACTGAAAGTTGGCAACGTCGCAAATACCTGTCAAATAGTAACGATTCATTTGTCTATATTATTGTATGGAAATATGAAATATCATGAAGAGCAGTGGCGGCCAAGTGGTAACGGCCGCGACTTACGAGTGTTGTAGGTCGTAGGTTCGAACCCTGACAGGCGCTTTACTTTGTGTAAATTATTTCATCACCACTGCTCTCAAAACGGTGAAGGAAAACATCGTGAGGAAACTGGCATGTCCTTGAACCAAAAATTCGAAGACATGTGACATCTGCCAACCCGCACTGGGCCCACGAGGTGGATTACGGCCCACTCCCTCTCACTGAGAGGAGGCCTGTGTCCCAGCAGTGGGGACATTATAGGCTGATTATGTTATGTGCTCTATAGTGCACTAAAGATTATGAAATGCAATAATTAATATCGTAACACTGAATATTTAGTTTTGTATATTATGTAAAATAAGCATTATGACGAAATTTTCCAAATTACCGCTTTACAACTTAAACTGTTACGACACTCTTATTGCAATTAATAATATAATATTTTAGTGCATAGAGTAATATTTTATATCTCCATACAGTAATATTTAAAAAATTAATAAGATTAAAGTAAATATTTGACAGCTATTTGCGACGTTGCCAGCTTTTAAAATACACGCTCTTAAGTGCAGACCATTTCAATTTAAGAGATGTGATTAAATCATTTTGGGACACTCGTTCCAAACTGATTTAATTCCGCCATGCCAAAGAGGAATGTCTTCCAGAGTGATTTAAATACACCGGTTTGAACCGTAGGGTACTCCTAAAGTGACTTACTTCCTTATACAATTGTGAACCTTAGTGTTAGTGTGAATAAAGTTGAGTTTTAATTGTGTCACTTCAATGGTCTGCCCTGAACTTTTGGCGGGTATGTGAAAGTCGATTTGACAACACAGTTGTGATAAGTTGCGGTTACCGTTTTACGTCAGGTGACTAACTAGGAATTTACGTCGCATCCATACTAATATTATAAACTAGCAGCACCCCGCGGTTTCACCCGCATATTATGTGTCAATCCCGTGGGAATATCGGGGTAAAAATTATCGTATGTCCTTTCCCGGGACTCAAACTATCACTACACCAAATTTCATCTAAATCGATTTAGCGGTTTAAGCGTGCAGAGGTAACAGACAGACAGACACACTTTCGCATTTATAATATTAAAAATAGATTCGAAAGTAACTCTATCTGTATGTTACCTTTTCACGCCTAAACCACTGAACGGATTTCGATAAAATTTGTCAAGGAGATAGGTGATATCCTGAGGAAGGACATAGGCTACTTTTTGTCCCTACATCAATGCGGGCGAAGCCGCAGGCAGAAACTAGTACTAAAATAAATCAGATTCCTATTACAAACTCATCCGTGATCTTTATCTCCTTTGTCATATTGAGAGTGTCCATCCAAATCGAAAAAAAGGATCTCACATTAACAAAATTACGGCTGAAGATAATTCTGAAACCTTCAATTTAAATTTTAATAAATACGCAAATTGTTTATAAACGCAGCCAGAGAGGCACAGAGTTTCAACCCAGGATTCTCGTTGAAACAATTTTTGTTCTGCTGTTTAAAATAGTATGAAATAAAATTATGTAAAAATAGAGCTTAAACTATTGGTAACTTTAAGTTGTTTGTCAAAAGTAATATTATTAATTTTATTTAACAGTATACCTATAAAGCGAGCTAGCTTATAAAATATAGGTCTCGGATTATTGCAAAAAAAAAATATTCTTTTTTTCATTTTCTAATGTTAACAACGTAAATCAAGTCAAAATCTTATGTGCAATACACAATATAATCTGCGTTCGCGATTTATTTGCCAAAAATGTAAAATATGAATTAATGGAAAAATAACTTTAATTCCCACACAATAAAGTTCAGTTTACGCTACAACTTCAAACATTTTTATGACTTACAATAGTGCTAGTCACTCTGAAATCAACTTAATTGTCATTGAAATAAAGTTGATATTTGTTTAACTTGAAATAGGCAGCACTGTGCACTTTTACTATAAATAGTAACTACAGATATGATAGCTGTTACTATTACATAATATGTATTACGATTACACCAACTTTGTAAAAGGCTCTTCGTCAGTTAAATTCACATACTCTCATATTATTACTCTGTAATCAGGACAGTATGTTCGAAATTTGATACCGACGAAAATATATGTAAATAAAATTAGGCATAATAGATTAAGTAACAACTCGATAATCGCTACGAGTATCGATTCATTTTAGTGCAATTTATTTTCTATATTTTTAAATCTCCTGTTTTTTTTTTATAAATGTCTTTTCTTTATTTCTATCTATTTATGTATTTCTATGAAATCTCTTAAATACTTAAGATATTATTTATTAGCATTTATAGCTTTTAAAGTGTGTATTTTATAATATATGCCAAATTAGATAGTGCATAGGTATTATATGTGGAGCCAAAGCTAAATACATATTGTCACAAAAAATAACTATTTTATTAGAATACATTATTCGGCAAAATCATTGTACTTATTGATTAATTTTAATAATAAAAATATCGATAAATTATTTTTAAAATACGGTATCCAAAATGTTGGTTTTGTATGTAAGCATCACGTTTTAGAATTAGTACAACTAAATATATTTTATGTTATCATGAATGATGTGTGGCCATACTATAAAATTATGATCTAGAAACTGGATCTGTATACAAAATACGCACAAAGATTTTAACTTAACCAGCGAGGTAATTGCGTAACACATTATCAGTAGCAATGGTGTTCATTTTGACAGTTTAACAAAAATCAATTGAGCCGTTTTTTTTGTCGCATAAATTTATGGATTAGCAATATCCATCGAATTGAATAAGATTGTGATTAGTGTGTTTCGCAATTAAGATACTGGTTAAGTTATAGCCTACGCTGTAACGGATAAGTCTACAATAGTTACAGCCCTAATCGGCGAAAATAATGAGTATATAGCCTAAAAACAATGCCAAGTAGTCTAAAAGTAAGTATTTCAATCAAAATGTGGAAAGTTTCGAGAGTTGGCATTCTTGACACGTGTCAGTTTCATGCAATCAAATACGTGTTTTGCGAATTTGATGTTTATTAGTTACTAGAATTGTCGCACTGACAGGTATCTGGAACGCCTTCTCTACGGCCGTACTGTAAGATTGTATGGAAAATATGGATACCATTAGATGGAGTCGCGGAAAAAATAGAAAAGAGTTTATGAAAATCTCAATAGTAGAAGATATCTACAGTCAACAAAAGAGATAAGTATGCAGGATCGTTGGATATAGTTGATGTTAATAATAAACCGATAGATTTTCTCGAATAAAATTTAATTATATTAATAGAAAACAAACAGCTCATTTATCAAATTAAATTTCAGTCATCAAGATCCATCGGTTTCTTACTAAACTGCAATAATATCCGACGATCCTGCATACTTATCTCTTTTGTTGACCATAAAAAATGTAAATAACAAAATAGAGTTCAAAATTAAATGTGCGATAAATAAAAACCGAAAATACACACAACCCTAGTTAAGAGTTTAGGAAAAATTATGCAGTTACCTATAAGAACACCATTACTACACCTTACATTCCTTTGTCGTTTGTATTTATTAAGTACAGTTGGCAACACAATTTATTTAAAATACCTACTTTTAATCTCCCTAGAAATAATGTATCAATGTGCTGTGCTGTGTACTTTTATACCAAAAAAAAAACTAGAAAAAGTTTAAATTAATCGTGTTGCTAACTGTGGGCATCTACTTTATTATTTATATGATTGTTCCTATTTATAATTTGAAACCACTCGAATTTAGATTATCTTACTTGTTAAATTGTATTTGTCTAAACTTTTATTATAAGTGTTTGCATGTGAAGGCTTAATGTTGAATAAATAATTTAATTATTATACAAGTATTTTATTACACCACTTTTAAAGCCGCTAAGAAATACTACATAACTTGAATTTACCAAGTTATTCAACCACACCCACAGACTAGACTACAAAATAATATAGGGTACGACCACCAACGTAGGGTATGACCAGTATGACCATACCCATAGAGTAAGTAATGTTCTTTATAAGAGACGGGAGTCCCATATAAAAATATGAAAAACGGCGCTTGTATGAAACTTGCGCTAAAACTGAATACCAACATAGCAAAAATGACACAGACTATACACAGACTGCGGATGTTAAAGCGAGACAGCGATAGCCGCCATTATGTTTAGTGCACGTTTCATAGTTTCTTTTTTATTAGACAGTTGCGCCAGACTGACCACACCCGTGTCAGTGAGCCACACATAGTTTAAACTACAGTGCGGCCGACGAGTGTGCGTTCTTGATACTTGTCAGTTTCATACAAACATACGTATTTTGTCGCACTGACATGTGTCAGGAATGCATTCTCTCTATGGCCGGACTGTAATCTGTAATACTTATATGACCTTATGTCAATGATATTATACAATATAACAAAAAAAAAGTAGATAGATTATACCTACCCAACATTCGATCTTCAAAAACGTCACACTATTAGATAACACGTGGAAGTAGCACGACATGCCGTAATTATCGGGAGCGAAAAAGAGACAAGACGAAGAAAACTTGGTTATTTAGCCAAGTTGTGACGTGGCACTTGCGTAGCATGTATACGACGTGAACCTAATTAATGCACATTATGAAAATAGTTTGTTCAGAATAGTTTACGAAATCGATTTCTGTCGGTCTATTCTGTAAAAATCTCACCGTGAAAACGCAGGTGAAGTGAGCTGTCTTTCCATCTGATGATAGCGATTGGCACTATTCTGCCGTCATAAGGAAAAAGGGCATAAACTAACATTTTTTCCGAAAATGAGTTCTTTACATATTCGGAATCAGAAAAAAAGGCCCATCTGCTAATATTTTTTGTACAATTTCGGAAAAAATGTTAGTTATGCCCTTTTTCCTTATGACGGCAGTATTGATAGCTCACTTCACCTAAGTTTTCACGGTGAAAATTTTACAGAATAGCTCGGCTGTTATTTTTGATATAGGCAATTATTATCCAAAAAATAATTAAAACTGCGCAAATTACAGTCACACTTCCGCTGTCCAGCCAAAACAAACCTAAATAGACGTAATACCTACTACGCTAATCCCTTATACGTGAGCGACTGTGTGCGTGCATAGATTTGTAATGTGACTATGTGACCACAATTTTCTCAACATTAATGCCCGTTTTCACCATCGTTCCTTAAATTTAGGGAGACCTTAAGAAATTTTAAGTGTTAGTTTCGTTTTCACCATCACCTAAGGGACACTTATGATCCTAAAACATATGGGTAAGGGGCTGATTTAAGGAGTCTCTTATGTTAAGAGACTCTTAGTTAAGGAATGTTTGAGGGAACGATGGTGAAAACGGGCATAAGTATAACATAATATTCTAATTGGGGTGTTTGGAGGTGTGCGTTAATTCCGGGACATATTGTATTTGTATAACCTATCTAAGAAAGAAAGAAAATAGGTTTATTTGCGGCAAACATGACGCATCAAAACAAACAAATCAATTTGGGAGAAAACATGCGTCATCTACGCAAAACGGCCATCGCTCAGCATAATGCTAAGACCCTATACGAGACAGAGCCCCAGCGCTGGTCTACCTCTTTTACTTACAATATCATTGCGTTATGTCATAAATCCAGTTTGTAAGAATGACTCATCATCTGCCTAGCCTTCTACCCACTTGGGGTCGGCTTCCAGTCTAACCGGTTGCAGATGATTACCAGTATTTTACATAGAGCGACTGCCTATTTGACTACAACGCAGTTACTGGGTAACACGACACCTTTTGGTAAGATTGGTGGGTTGCTGGTGGTTAGACTGTGACTACCCGTCGTCGGTCTACGACTACTTCGACTGTCAAAGATCTACGAATGACAGCTGGGACACGTAGGCAAGGAAAAAATCTGGAGACAGGATGCTTTAAAAACAGGTGTAATTCAATCATAGAACTCACCACTAGATGGCGTTTCGCACACCCTCATCATTCCTCTACGCGTCGACTTGATAATAACCTCCTCCGTTTTTTCGACGGTTAAAAATGACTAGTACCGTGTTAATTGAATTGTTACCTTTATCGAAATATAAGTTCATGTAACAATCGCCAATAAAAAATAAGCTGCAACAGCTTCAATCAATCGGTTTAAAGAACGACAGTAAACCAAGCAATCTGTGCCTTTAAATCTATTAAGTTTCAAATATAAATGGGCTCACCATTTACTGCCTTGCATTTATACAAACATAAAATTATAGGCCCTCGATACATTCTCGATGACTCCCGTATGCCACGTCATTTTACCTCCCTATCGTAAAGTATGGCAGCACCGGCCATCAGCGCGAAAATCAATAATCTGCTTGTAAACAACTCGAACCAAATGTAGGGCAAACAAGTATCCTTACACAATTTTCATATTTCGCAATTATTGTTTTGTAAAACCTTTTCATTTAACCACATTTTAGTTCTTAGTGAGTGCAAAATAATTTAGCAGAGATGGATACGGCGAATGTTGGATATTCTTACCATTTGCCGTCAGGCGGCTGGAACTATAAGATTCGTAACACATTGTCGCAATTCAGTGATTTGTTCAGCGAATTTAATAAATATATCGCGCCGGCATATCATCACGATCGTTGTGAAAGGTATTTTACAGTTTTTTTTCACTATTTTTGTAGTACCTATGTAACTGCGTAATTAAATATTGACATAGATATATGTACCGACCCTTGTATGTAAGACAGGATTCTTTTAAAATAGGGGTCACATTTATGGTATATTTTTTACAAGTGTACCGTAATCATTAAAGTTACTATTACTTACTTATTTTTTTTTTATAATTAAGACGCATTAAACTTTTCAATATTTAATTTCAACCAAAAAATTTACTTGCATATTTTCAGGTCTGTTCAAATGAGAATATATTCGATGCACAAAGGGGAGTTTGTGATGGTATTTATTGCGTTTTTCGCTTGTTTCGGCTTAGGAGTATTTATAGGACTGGCAGGTAAGATATTTTACATTTTATTAGTAACGCGTGGTAGTTTTTATCGGTTTTATAGCCTAGATATCTAAGACCTACCGCGCGGTGCAATGATTTCTTGATTTAAATATAAATACTTATTGAAATTATCATAATTATGTGATAATAATAAACGTGCCGAAATTGCGTCTCGAAATACTTAGCTTCCGATGTAAACTAGACTGAAGTAACTAGAGAATAATTTACTATGTAGATATTTTTTGTAAACATACTTAAATTATTTCAATTTAATAATTTGAATTATTTAAGTTTGCAATTCTGACTTGCAATTCAAATTTACCGCTAATAATTAATAAACGCGCAATCACTACACAGGATACATTATTAACTATTGGGCACTCTTTCCATAAGCTGTAAGTAGGTAAATATTTAAATAATCTTTTAAGTAGGTAATGATAAAGTATTCAGTTGCGAATTTGCGATACGTAGGTACTTAAATGAGTTTGCATCGAAACGGACGGTAGACACGGAATTTTAATAAAACGAATTCAATCAAATTCAAAGACTACAATAGTATACCTACTTTTTTTTTTGTTGCGCGGTGGTTATCCTCATGGACTTCCTCCATCGTGGGGGGGACAGAGGGGCATGCCGGACTCTTACCGCCTAAAGCCACCGCGGTGTTCCACCTCTATCTATGGCCGGGGGTGCGGGATTCGCATAAGCATTCACCGCTCACTATAGTATACTGGCAAATCAAATTGATTTATATAGAAAGAAAATAAGTTTATTTGCAGCAAACATGACGCATAAAAAAAACAAACAAAAAAAACAATTCGGGAGAAAACATGCGTCACATCTACGCAAAACGGCCATCGCTCAGCTTAATGCTAAGACCCTAAACGAGACAGAGCCCCAACGCTGGTTTTCAGCGACAGCCGGCGTTGACGTGATGACGTCAGCCAGTGTAGCATACGATACTTAAATAAAAATACTTATAATATCTATGGTAGCACTCCTATAACTTCCACGCAGCCTTGATCATAACAACTCACCTATAAATACCATCTCCACCTAACCACCGCACCATCTCCGTTCCTAAAAGGGAAATATTTAACTTTGTGTTGTGTTTCTAATTCTTCACTCTTTTTTAATAATTGCCTTTCCTCGGAGTTCGTCACAGTAACTAAGCTCCACGAATAAATTTGTTAGGTTCGGTTAGAACTGTGCCCATGACCACGCGCAAGCTAATATAATATATGGTCGCAGCTCGGGGAACCTGCACCATTTGGTCGGGGTGCCAACGACGGGGTGTGCGACTACATTTCTAAAACTGTAGCCGACCGCGCTGGTTGCAGTTAATTGGCTATTTAATATTTTAGGACATCAAAATGATAAAATAAAATTCAATTAAATACATGTCTTCTAAAAATATCCCTAAATGTTTAAGGGCCATCACCGACTATGACGACCTCAATCACAGCCTCCTCCGTGCTGACGAACGGTAGCACCATATACCAGGGCCCGTTTCACCTGCACAGCAAGGCCTTAGGTCTTCGCGCGCAGCAACTGTGGCTCATGGCGGAGATACTGACCAACAATGATGACGGTAAGGCTCTCGAGTCTCTAGCACTATAGGTATAAGGTGTTAAAAAATTAACCTTACTTACTTTAAGAGGTGCTTTAGACCATCGAACTGAACAACTTTCACTATGGGACCAACTCTGAAATCACGAAAAAAAAATCAGCTGTTTCATACATTTTGGTCAAGTAGGTAGGTATTGAACTTTTGTATGAAACAGCAGAAATTTTTTTTTGTGATTTCAGAATTGGTCCCATAGTGAAAGTTGTTCAGTTCGATGGTCTAAAGCACCTCTTAAAGTTTGTAAGGTTAATTTTTTAACACTGTATACCAGACTAGAACACTTTATACCAGGGCCCCTTTCACGTACACAGCAAGACGCTAAATGTACGCTCGGAGCAACTGTGCCTCATGGCGGAGATACTCACCAACAATGATGACGGTAAGGCTCTCTAGTCTCTAGCACTATATACCAGACTAGAGCACTATATACCAGGGCCCGTTCCACCTCACAGGAAGACCCTAGGCCTCCGCGCACAGCAACTGTGGTGGGTCAACAATGATGACGATAAGACTCTAGTCACACTGTAACTAGTGTTTTTGTAAAATGGTTGCCATGTGATCTTTTGCCAAGGTCAGTACTCGTGGGAAGAGACCAAAATAAACGCTTCTTTTCAAAGACATGTCTACGGAGTTATTCCGATTGTTCTTAATCCCCTCTGGTAAAGGCAATGGGAACAAAACACAAGAGAGAAAAAGTTGACTATAGTCGTTCCTGTTGGCCTTGGCCGTACGAGCTTGTATCGTCAGTACCGGCTAAACAATATAAACAAAGGGAACACCCCAAGAAACAAGTTTAGACGAATTCAGTTTCGTCAAATTAGAAATTCAATAGCATTGAGCCCTTGCCACTCAAGGCTGTCGAAAAAAGCGACAAAAGAATGAGGTTTGAGAGGAGCAATAGGGTGGCCCCTTGGCCTAGTGCAAATACAAAAATATCCGGTCAAACGGTTATAACAATATAATTTCTTGACTATTACCGTCATTTCAAAACTTTAATCAATACCTATAAATAAAACAAAGTCGGGCTAGTTACACCATTTATAACTCAAGAACGGCTAGACCGATTTTTATGATCTTTAATTTGTTGGATTTGTCTCCGCCCCGAATAGCAGAATAACTATACCTAAAACAAGGGGAAAATTCACGAAATAAAAAATTATGAAGATTAATTCATTTTCTCATACATTCGTTCTTATTGATTCTGAGGTGGTAAGAAGTTGGCCGGGTCAGCTAGTAATTAATAAATGGTTTCTATTTTTCAGAGGAGATATTCGATAAAAGCTTCCAAGTTAGTATTTCGATAGAAGGCGTGTTGGCAGACCATAGCACGGAAGAGATATCATCCGAAACTGACGCTCCTAATAGGTAAGATTTAAGATATGATTTAGTTAACTTGTCTAAAATAATAAGGTTGATAAGACAGACAGGAAAAAAACGAAGATTAATTAAAATGGTCTTAGCAAAATCTTTTTATTTTTTTATCGCAATGTGGCCCAGGTGTTGACCTCGATCTCGCCTGATGGGAAGCGCTGGATGAGGTCTCACGTTTCCTGGCTAAAAAGTACAGCTAAGACCAAAACGTTTTAGCTTATTCAGCTTCACATTCAAACCAACCTAGATTGGGCCAGCGTGATGGATTACGTACGGCCCACTCCCTCTTACAGAGAGGAAGCCTGTGCCCCACCAGTGGGAACACTAAAAGCCGATTATGCTATTCAAAGCTATACAAGAACCCCAGAACTTAACACCTACCAAGACACTGAACATCACACAGTAAAAGTTTTAATGTTGTGAGGAATTTATTATAGCCGTGTCGCGGTCACAGGAGATTTTAATGTATCTTTTTTCCTTTCCAGGACTCAACACCTAAAGTGCAAGAAACGTGTCTGCGACGAGGTGATGATCTTACACATCTTGTGGTTGGACTACACGCACTACGTGTTTAATATTAACTTTTTTGGACTCAAGGAGTTCCACCACCGATATTTTATTAGGGACATCGTATTCTATGTGAGTATTGAAGCCTAACCTGGACCAATGTTCTGTAATTTTTTCAACTTTATTACTAACAAGCGATTTACGAGTGGCCGCGACTTACGAGTTGTAGGTCGTAGGTTCGAACCCAGACAGGCGCTTTACTTTGTGTAAATTATTTTATCACCACTGCTCTCAAAACGATGAAGGAAAACATCGTGAGGAAACCGGCATATCCTAAAACAAAAAATTCGAAGACATGTGACATCTAATCTACCAACCCGCACTGGGCCCGCGTGGTGGAGACAGGAGGCCTGTGTCCCAGCAGTGGAAACATAATAGCTGATTGTACTTATTACAAAAATTGGAGTTGGAAGGCCATTTTGAAGAAAGCATGTATAGGTCGACCGCTTAACTGAGACCACACCCCTCCCGCACCGCGCTGCTACCTCAGGCAACGTCTCATTTAAGCGGTCGGCCTATAGTAGTGTTAGAATTGCTACGCAGTTCATGGTCCTCAAGGCTGGCCAAGTAAATACTGGCAAGAAGGCTTTTGGGAACACCGGCCAGAGAAGGCAGCAAACAGAGGTTCAGTGGAAGAATATAAAAGAGGTTCAAAGCATAATCCAACTTTTGTACAACGTTGTAGACTAAAATTGCCACTTCAAGACTTCAGATAGGTCGAAAACGATTTAGGGCAGAATTTATAGTAAGTTAAAGGCCCCCAATTATGCGTCACAGCTTTTTAAAATCTATCCAAAGATAAGCTCGAATTAACCCTTGACTGGCCCTTAAGAGCTATGCATGGAGTTTCCCTACGTGATCGAATCAGAAATGAAGAGATCCGCAGAAGAACCAAAGTAACCGACATAGCCCGAATAATTGCCAAACTTAAGTGTTTAGTGGGCTGGACACATTGCTCGTGTTTGAGGTGGCGACCGCGTTGGAAGACGTAGCGTTGGAAGGCCTCTTACAAGGTGGAACGATGACCTGGTGAAGGCCGCAGGAATCCGCTGGATGCGAGAAACACAGAACCGGTCAAAGTGGCGGCGCTTGGGGGAGGCCTATGTCCAGCAGTGGACGTCTATTAGCTGAAATGATGATGATTAACCCCTAAAGGGGTATTCAGTAGGGTCTTGAAATCCTAATTAGGTACAAAAATGAGCAAAAAGTAACGATGTGTTTTTATTTTCAGTTCAAAACGTACAATCCGGCTTTTACACAAATGGAGACGTGGTTTAGGTTTATATTTGTGATGACGTCATTCTTCATGACCGTAAGTTATAAATAAAATATTTTTTTAATAATAAAATTATTACCTATTTATTATTTAAGGTAAACGTCTATGGCCGTAACATACACTGCACCCTAATTGCGCACTTACCGTCATCTTCTTGAAATCAGCCCTCAGCGAGGAGATTCTTTAGGGTCGCAAGCGCGACTGCTGACTGTGGGTTCCCGGGTTCGATTCCCGGGACGGACAATGTGTTATGGGGTTTTAATGTTTGTCTGGATTTGTGCCTGATTATGGCTGTGCGCATCCGCTGGAGCAGTGAGCTGAGAGCAGTGGTGGCCAAGTGGTAACGGCCGCGACTTACGAGTTGTAGGTCGTAGGTTCGAATCCAGACAGGCGCTTTACTTTTTGTAAATTATTTCATCACCACTGCTCTCAAAACGGTGAAGGAAAACATCGTGAGGAAGCCGGCATGTCCTGGAACCAAAAATTCGAAGACGTGACATCTGCCAACCCGCACTGGGCCCGCGTGGTGGATTACGGCCCACTCCCTCTCACTGAGAGGAGGCCTGTGTCCCAGCAGTGGGAACATTATAGGCTGATTATGTTATGCATTCGCTGGATGCGGAGAGCACAGAACCGGTCGAAACGGCGGTGCTTGGGCGAGGCCTATGTCCAGCAGTGGACGTCTTTCGACTGAAATGATGATGATGTCTGTACGCTTGTCTACCTACCCCTTTGAGAAATATGGTGGAAGAATGATAACATTACCTTTATTTATTATTTTCAGTTCTGGTTTGCTTACATGATGCGAAAATACCCCATGTCCGACTGGTCAATAGAACAAAGATGGATCTACATTTTATTGCCGTCCTTACTTACTTTCAATGGTGAGTACAATGCGCGCCATGAAAGATGAGACTTCACACACCACGTGGTGTGACATGCGCAGTACACGATTGTAGGTCTCTTTAGCGGTGTGAGGTGTGAGCGCGGGACGGGAGCGGGCGGCAGAGGGCGGCGGGGAGAGCGCGGGGGGGGGGGGGTCAAGTCTCATCTTTCGTGGCGCGAGCTATACCAATGATCATCATCTGCCTAGCCTTTTCCCAACTATGTTGGGGTTGGCTTCCAGTCTAACCGGATGCAGCTGAATACCAGTATTTTACATGGAGCGACTGCCTATCTGACCTCCACAACCCAGTTACTGGGTAATACCATACCCCTTGGTAAGACTGGTTGTCAGACTTTCGGGGTTCTGACTACCCGTAACGACTGTCAAAGATCCACGAATGACAGCCGGGACCAACGGCTTAACGTGCTTTCCGAGGCACGGAGGGGTCTCAGTATGTAAAGATGGTCACCCATCCACAGACCAACCGCGGCAAGCGTAGCTTAACCTGATCGATCGACCTGTGTGGCTGTTATTATTTAGCCAACGACCCCTCTGGACCATGGTATACCAATGATGATGACTATAATTTACATAGGCACACAACCAAAGTGTAGAACTCTCTGCGAGCGACTGTGTTCCCTTCCACATTCAACCGGTCTTCCTTCGAAACAGGTGGCCTACCGTGATCTAATTAAAAACGATTCAAAAACAAGACATTTCAGTTTATAGTCCGTCAAATCTAAGAAGTACCGTTTGACAGTTCTGACAATTGAATGATAGGGATGGGATGAAAAAATCGATTACTATAATATCCGAACTTTAAGAGATCGATTACTATAATATCCGAATTTTAAGAAATCAATTGTTATAATTAAATAAAAGAAATGTTTAGGATATTTTTTTATTCACTACTAGTACTAGTATCGTCGTCTTCGTCATCATCGTCATTTAAATTAATGACCAGTTGATTGTCCATTACATTATCAAAGTGTACGTCTCTTTCGAAGTCGTCCATTATTATTTTCTTTGTTTTTTGTACTACTTTACTCCAATCTTCCTGTGTAACTTGGGCACATGCTTCCTTTAATAAACCTTCCATTTTCTTGACACTGAAGGGTGGTTTTGTGTTGTGTCTTGCTGCATAACCTGTAAAACAATAATGTAACTATTTGATAGCAGACGAAAACCATTGTTTAAATTATAAATGTTAGAAGTACTCGTGTTATTATTATAATATTATAAAATATTACCTTTAACTTGGGCCCAAATCAGTTCAATGGCATTATATTGGCAATGGTACGGAGGAAGTCGTATGACTTTGTGCCCGTGCTCTTCGGCCAATTGGTCAATTACATATGTCGGTTTTGGTGGTTTATGCAATTTCACTAACTGTAATAATTCAGCTTTTAATAGTGACATGTCGGCATCCACTCCTTTTCTTTGCAGCCATGCCACCAAATCTGCTTTCTTATTGGCTGACGTAGGTGCTTTATCAATTTGCACAGAGTGGTATGGGGCATTATCCATTATAATTGTGCTGTTAGGAGGGATATTCTGTAATAAATTTAAGAACCACTCTCGGAACCTTACTGCGTCCATTTCTTCATGATACTCTTTAGTGCTTTTGGATTGGAAAGCTAATAAAGAGTTTTCCACGAAGCCTGTAGACGCTGACCCAGCATGGCATATTATGAGGCGTCCACCTTTTCCTATCGGCACCTTCGAGCACGAAGCTTCAGAATCATCAGTCCATGTTTTCGGCACAGAATGGTTGGAATTTAGCCAGGTTTCGTCCAAAAATATTACATTATCCCAGTTTATAATTTGTTTAACTTCGCGCAGGAATGTTAGTCGCTGCATAATTATGTCATGTCGCTCCATAACAATTTTTCGTTTGTCAACTTTTTTGTATCTGAAGCCAATTCCTGTTATTACCGTTCTCAACGACTCTATGCTTCCCTTATACAGCCCGGCATCTTTTAAAGTTGCACATAACTTTGCCAATGTTGGAAATTCGCCTCTTGTAAAATACCCGTATATATGGTTTCTAATAGCATGACTATCGAATTCATCGATGCCTGTCACAGGTTTATTTCTTTTTCGTTTTTTCGGTGTGTGAAGTACGTTACTGTCACTCCCCGAAGGCCCATATTTTTCACTTAATATTTTGCCAACGGTGCGGCTACCAATACCGAGAGCTTCACCGACGCGATCCCGAACTTGTGTAACTGGCAGTAGAAGTCCACCATTTTGAGATTCACGCTCAAAATACTCGTGTAATTTCACCACCAATTCACGAGCCTGGCTGTTCAAAGTACGTCCTCTTTTCGACATTATTAATAAACACTTGCTTAGTTCGGAGTCCAGTATAAATATTGCCAAGGTAAACGGATAAAGAATGATCAGTCCAGAAAAGTAATAGCCAAGTCACAAATTGTAAAACACAAACGAGAAAGCAAGTACGCGCACAGTCAGCTTCCAAGATGGCGAGAGACTGCTGACGCGGAACCGACCGAGCGGACCGCGTGCGCTTGTAGTTGGCAGTGTTGCCAGAAAAAAAAAATTGTAGAGACTTGGACACCTGCGATTTTGCCTATTGACCTAAAAATAAATAAATTAATTTATTTTAGGGTATCTGTGTATTCAGTGCATTATGCGGTCGCGCAGTAACGTCGTTAATTTATAACATCAGGCAACAACATTTTTGTGAATGGGTTCTACATACCTTATTTTTATTAGTTTTAGACGTAGAAATAAGACTTAGAAGAAAAAATTGTAATTGTAAAATCAATGGATGTGCTTGTTAAAAATTTGTTTATTTCTCTGTAATATGCAAACCCATACTATCATACACAAAAATAAATGTAAAAAACACTATCCCTGACTCCATTTACTATTTCGACAGCGTTAGCGCGAGAAACCCCGACTTATTTGGGCGCGAAAATCAAAAATCGACAAATCGCTTTCGACAACTTTTTAAAGAAGCAAATATATTTGATTTATAAATACGTATTTTTGGTGAATGGGTTTTATCTCATATTTTACGATTACATAACTATTTAGTTATGTAATCGTAATATGTGAGATAAATCCCATTCACATGAAAAAATATTTGTTTGGTTGTCAAGTGTAATTTGTAAATAATACATTCGATTTTTCGTATATGTAAACGATTTTTTTGCATACAAGTGTATCCGAAGAGTCGCAACACTACGTGCAGTGACCTAACTACGTAACTTTGTAATGAGGTCAAGAATATAACTATTAGAAATTATTTACTGTGTAAATATGTGTTATTTTGCTTTGTTTGAAAGTTTTCAATTACATTTAGATATTAAGAATTGTACATTTTTAGATACAATAATGAAATCTTTCTAAATTCATGGTTTTATGAAAAAGGTTATCGAAACTGAATAATGTACGTATGAACAAAGTTGTTTCGGTTTGAAAAATATGAAACGTCAAACGGTACTTCTTAGATTTGACGGACTTGTAGAACTGCATCGCTTGAGCTGCTCTATGGACGTCATGGTACCAAACAAGTATGAATGAAACCAAAACTTGCGACTCAGTTTGCGACAATCGCTGTCACCAGATGGCACGGCCTGAACTGAATCGTTAAACTGACGTCATGGTACGAATTAGAAGAACAGTTCAGTTTAGGTCCTAAAATGGATCGCGTTAAGAGCTTGTGGTAGGCCTCCAGAGTGAACATTCATCTTCTAGGCACACTTGTTCCATCACAGACCTCATCCTTCGCTTTCCATCAGGCGTGATCGAGGTCAAGAGTCCATCTACACAAAAAAAAAAACACAAAAAAATAAAAAAAAACAACATCACATTACATCTACTTATACAAATAAATAAAATGTCTATTTATAATTCCAAAATATGAGTTTTTTACTAAATGCATATGAAAGTAAGTATATGGTAATTTAAAAAAAAACTAATTTAGATATCTAAATTACTTAGTTTTTTTTTAAATTACCATATACTTACTTTCATTTGTCTGTCGTTCTGTTCCGACTAATCTCCGAAACGGCTGGACCGATTTTTACGGGACTTTCACTGGCAGATAGCTGATGATAAAATGATGGCTACTTATCATCCCGGTAGCACG
This sequence comes from Hydraecia micacea, assembly GCA_914767645.1. Lineage (NCBI taxonomy): Eukaryota > Metazoa > Arthropoda > Insecta > Lepidoptera > Noctuidae > Hydraecia > Hydraecia micacea. Next base: position 2,566,672 of record OU611783.1, on the reverse strand, counting down.
TGGGATAATTTCCGACATCCATGCGGGCGAAGCCTCGGGCAGAACCTAGTGCAGTATTAAAAAAAAACCTTATAAAATGCGAAAGTCATATAAAGAAGTGAGAAGTCCTCGAGGCCCCTCTATAATAATAGCGGATATAATATGTAAGCACAGACGGCGTATTTGCCGGGGTAGCGGGATCGTCCGAAAGGGTTACCGCTGCCCCGGAACATAAAGGGCTAAGGAAGGAACACGGGTGGGTTTTAGTCAGTAAGTCTGACACTCCCTTCCGCTCCACCCAGAGCGGGAGGAGTCGTTAGATGATTTCCCATCCAAAAAAAAAAAAAAGTCGGCGTATTTTAAAAAAGCGGGATGCGTGCCCCTCAATACCTCACCGTTCTCCGGACGTTGCGGTATGTGCAAACTGCAAAGGCATATTCCCCGTTCCCCGACATAAAAAAAGGTTTTAATATACACGGTGACATTTGGATCACAGTTTTGCTAGAGCAAATGTTGTTCAGACCATGATCTACTACCATTCTAAAAACTTTATTTTTACAATAAAAACCATACTAATATACATACAATCATTCTGATTTTTTGTCAGATTATTCTACAAGCAACATACTAAAGCACTAGTGTTTTAACTTTTTAGTCCAAACAATATTTTTTTTTTGTAAATAGATAATTGCTTCATATTTTGCATTAAATTACCAGCGTTGTGACTTGTGTCATCGCGCTTCTCTTTCTTTTCAGTCCGACAGTGACCGCGCTTTAGGTCATGTAGTCCCCTTAAAAAAAACAGTTGTTCCATTCATGTTGACAGTGTAGGTAATGCACTTTTTTTTATGAAACAACTAGGTAACTTTTTTTTGCACAAAATTCATCGTAATCGTAACAGTTTGCGCGTCGGATATCACTTACTGTATTTTAGTCCAAAATAAATGATAGAAGTATCTCATGTCCAGCTTCTGGCTTAAACAAAGGAAGTCCACAATCGAACCTACAGGTACTATAGCAAAGCCGTCCTTACTTAAAATGTCGGGACGTGCGCGATTACCCCGGGGACCGGTTTGTGTCGCCCCCTCGGCACGATGCAAGATGCTTCGAACGTTGTTGGGCCAAGCGCATGTCAGTTGAATTACAAAAATCGCTCTTATTGCTACTATATAAAGTCAAATGTCAAATTGTTAACATACAGTCCGTTCACAGTTATTTTACCTCCGACTGCAGCAACCTTATTGTAACGACAATAAAGATCACAGTGTCTTTGACAGACCTGTCAGTGACGGCAACCTAACAGCAACCTTATAAGAATGAGAATAAAGATCACACGACGTTGATTTGATGCAAAAACAGAGCTAAAACAACTGTGAAAGCTCTTTGGATGTACGGACGGTTGACTTTACACTGCACTCCACAGAATACTCAATAGGAGCTGCACTGTGACGATAATGTTCGAGATTTTTGCAACCTTCTTACGTAATAATGATGATCCACCATCGAGCCATTTTTCTACATACAAAAACTGATTATAAACCCAAATCTAAGACGTCAATTTCGTATTAAGAACTTTATGTCAGTCGGAATAAGGTTCGAAATACCAAAACTGGCTGAAAGGCTTAAGGTTGAAGTTAGAACTCGTTTCGTAATGAGTCATTTGAAGTTTTGAGTCACTCGATACCGTGACTGTGGAGCCAGCCTACGCTTGTCTTCCCACATGTACAGACGCCAGCATATCAAGCTACTATAATCTGTCAAATTTCTTTAATACATTTTCAACTTTATCGCTACAGCATAAGGTTAAAGGTTTCGATTGGGAAAATTTGACAGTTTCGGGTAGCTTGATATGCTGGCGTCTGTACCTTCGTAATGTGAGTAACGACAACATGGTCGATACAAGGACCTTAATATAAGCCCTACTGTGTAATTAGTTGAAAGCAGCATGCTGTACATAGAATCCGTCTCTCGAAAGAAGTCCCGCGGCAAAAAGTGGAACTAATTATTATTATATAGTTATTAATAACGTTCCTACAACAACCCTCCTACTTCAGATTGTGTACTGTAATATGATGTTGAGATAAATAAATAAATACTGTCTCTGTCGCACGCCTGTAGCGCCGCCTCTGAGGGACTTCTTTCATAAAACGGACTCTTAATTTAAAATTCCTTGGTTGGGTGCAGATAAATCAAGAAGCTTATAGGTAAAAATGGAGACAACACTCTAAATACCTAAGTGAAACCGACTGTGCTCGGACGCTCTCTTTCTAAATACATAGGTAGGTACATATGACAAAGAAAACACATATATCACTGTCTCGTTCTTATGTGTGTATTTAGAAAGAGAGTGTCCGACCGCAGTCGTCTTCACTTAGGTATTCAGTGTTGCCTCCACTTTTATCTATAAGCTTCTTGAGATAAATGCGAGCACTGTGTTCCTAAAAATTAACATCCTTCCAAAATTATTCGAAACGCCCTATGTTTTGAAACCGACAGTCTCACATACTTCTCTAATCTTTGTCCACAACGATTTTGAATGCAACATGTGCACAAAACCCCATATACCATAAATAGAAACCCATAGGGCCGGCCCAAACTCAACCGTATTTTTTTTATCCATGATCGTTTTGCGGCGGCATTAGCTAGGTAGGTAGTTCCCTTTCCCTTATGGAATACAATAGGGGACCAAGCTGCCACAGAAATACCTTCGTAGCGAATATTGTGGTTATGAAATGTGCACTATGTGGAACGATCTCGATGCACGCAAACGTTGCGATGTAATCTATAGAATCTGCGGTTGAGAAAAAAAATGTAATGTAGGGCTGCGCTAGATAGCCCGCGAAATTCAAAGGGGTTTTGAGACCCGTGGCATACAGACCTACCTTTCCTACCTGTCCAGGTCAGTGTCAGGTTGTATTTTGAAGAAAATATGATGCGCGAGCGTAACAAATATGACTTAACAGAATTATAATTATTAAAAAATACAACCCTCTAAGTTCAAACAATCCTATTGAATGACTATTTCATGAAATATCAATCAATAGTACCTACTTAGAGCATTCTCCATAAATGGAAAGGTGATGGGAAGGTAGACAAGTACATAGGTACTGGAAAAAACAGTCGGATGTATGGCGTTGCGTTTCACCGTAGCATAGCAAGGTGCAAAGAAAGTTGTGACACGCAAGGAGAAATTATAGTTCTCATCGAGTAATCTAGCTCTAGCAGAAGACGTTTTGTCTGAGGAATTAGTTGTACCTTCGAAAAATTAAGCAATTAGGCAACTAAAAAAATTAACATAGGTTTCGTTGCGTCGAGGTCACAAATAGAATAAGTACTTAATTCTATTTTTTAGGTTATCTATCACATACGTATATCATCATTTGGATTGGTCATCGTAGCTCGGTTGCCGAAACCAGAATCTTGCTGCGACCTTATCTCCTTAGTCACTATAATAATAGTCCTCCAGACTGAATTTCGATCACGGCAGCCAATCTCAACAGAGCACGATGTTAACACAACGCCTTATCGGCGCGAGATATATTAAAATATTAAGTATGTAATTAGATATTATATTTAACCAGACTCCGGACCTAGATTGGCTGAAGCAAGGAAAACCTATTCAGGTGGATATTCATAGACGACTCCGCTTGGAGTGTAAATATGGTGCTGTTCCACAAACGATGGGACACTTAAATATCGTGTCCTGCGTGTCCTGTCAGCTACACGTTACAGGAACTGATGGACGCTGGCGATGGCGCCAAACAAGTAGCCTAATTCTGGACCAAGTCCATTTAGATTGCTATCGACACGCTAAGAAGAAGCGGGAGATATTATAGTGCACAAGTGTGTGCACAGACACAGATGCACTCTCTCCTCCCTCACTCTCATAGTCCGATGGGACGGCAATCCGACACGACCGGAAAGAGATCAAGCCTAACGTGCTCACTAATCTCGATCAAAGTGACGTATTTCTCTTCCCTTTTCCGGCGTTCATGGCCTACTTAATTAGGGTCATCAATCAATTAACTGTACCTACATCCCACAATGTGTGTCACAAGATTAGGGCCCTCCATATAGTCCATCACTCCTAACTATTCATTAGCAGCCTTGTTCCACCCGCTGCGAAGCACAGGCCTCCTCCCCTTTATGTCATGCTTAATTCCCTGGTCTGTGCAAGAATCATCCGCCTCTCCTAGCAATTAAAATCTGCCTAGTATTTTCCCAACTATGTTGGGGTCGGCTTCCAGTCTAACCGGATGCTGCTGAGTACCAGTATTTTATATGGAGCGACTGCCTAACTGACCTCCACAACCCAGTGTCTGGGTAATACGATACTCCTTGGTAAGACTGGTTGTCAAACTTTCGGGCTTCTGGCGACCCGTAATGACTGTCAAAGATCTACGAATGACTGCCGAGACCAACGGCCTAACGTGTTTTCCAAGGAACGGAGGGGTCTCGGTATGTAAAGATAATCACCCATTCACGGAACAGCCTTGGCAAGCGCAGCTAAACCTGCAGGGCAATTGCGTAACACACTATCAGTAGCAATGGGTTTCATTTTGACAGTTTAACAACATTCATTGCGTTATTTACGTTGCTAAGCAAACACATTTTTCGAACATTTGAAGCAATGGATTAGCAATAAACTTCAAAATGATTCAAATTGACAGTAATAGTGTGTTACGCAATTAGGGTGCTGATCGATCGACCCGTGCGGCTGTTATTACTTAACCACGAGCCCATCTCTCCTAGCAATTGAGTCTAAGTATTTTTGTTTTCAGATCCTCTGTACCCTTTGAGATTTTTCCCGGGGGCTATCATGGCGCCTCTGATCGGAAACTTCTTCCAAACTGCATTTCTGGCAGTAGTTATGATATCGTGGCTCTCACAGTATCACGGACTAAGACAGGTACGTAAACAAAAGCATGGTCTTTGGTAGCAAACAGGCTGACGGCTCGATGGAAAGGAGTTCCCGAATCTTACCCGCAATCCCGGAGTTAGCTTGCAGAATAAGCAAACTGAAGTGACAGTGGATTGGCCATGTTTGTCGAAGGACTGATGGCCGGTGGAGCAGACGAGTCCTGGAGTGGAGGTCGCGTCCCAGCTACATGGACCGACGACCTTAAGAAAGTGGCTGGGACAGACTGGATGCGGAAGGCGGAGGACAGGGTGTTGTGGCGCAGCCTGGGAGAGGCCTATGTCCAGCAGTGGAGTGCGACAGGCTAAGTTGACCCGCAACACTAGGAGTAGCCGATGTTAGAGATAAAGTGGTCCTAAAGCATAGTGGCCCATTTGGCTAACGAATATCTCTTTCTGGAGGATTTAAAAGACCAAAATAAGTTTTGAACGTGTCTCCCGTTCAATGATCATTTCATTCTTGGCGCTTACCATATCAATTACCTACTTACATATTTTTATGCTTATCTTCTTCTAAATTATAAAGACGTATAATTGTTTAGGTAGTTTGTTTTTATAGGTAATCTCTGGAATTACTGATAGGCGTGGTAATTGCTTAACACACTATCAGTAGCAATGGCTTTCATTTTGACAGTTCAACAACATTCACTGCGTTATTTACGTTGTTGAGCAGACAAGTTTTTCGAACATATGAAGCAATAGATTAGCAATATCATTCAAAATTATTCAGATTGTGAGTGAAAGTATGTTAGGCAATTATGGTGCCGATTACAACAGTTCTATCACTGATAGTAAGTTCCACTATATCCAAGTACCATAGGATAATTATGTTTCATCCTTAGAGTGTTTCATCCATGTGGATGAAGTCGCATGCAGAAGCAAGTATTTCATAAAGCCATATTTTCTTCCAGAATGACAGAGGCCTCGTCTCCTTCTACCTGTTCAAGTTCGTGCTGGTGGGTCTATGCGTGATACCCGCCTTCATGCTCGGCAACTGGCAGAAGTTCAGCAGCTACCTGGACCCGACCTTCAACTACATGATGGATCCGGACTATCCTGTAAGTTTTGTCATAACACAGGCTGGCAGGAACATCGACGCGCATACTGAAACCATGAATTCAGCACATGATTCTAGACGTAGCGTAATAACTACTTATGGAAAAACTTCTACGCCGGGGGTTTCCGAATCATGTACTGAATCCATGGTAACAGGATGTGTACGTCGATGCCACCCTGTGTTGTACAGAACGCCATCAGCACATCAAGCTACCCTAAACTGTAAAATTTTCCCAATCTACTTTGTACCTTATGCTCTAGTAATTTTAATTGCATGAGTCGAAACTATGGACTAGAATTATGTCTGAAATAAAATTAAATTTACTTACTTGACAACAAAGATCAAAATCGAATCGCCTTGACCAATGTAGAATTGAAATCAACCTAAAACATTTTTAGTGGCCTTTCCATTAATTATGAAATAGGTACTAGCTTCAGCCCGCGACTTCGTCCGCGTGAAATTTCACCTTACCCCCATTCTGGAATTTCGAAAAACCCTTTCTCAGTGGTCTAGTCGATACCTACTCTTCACAAAGAACACACCCTCCAAATTTCATGTCACTAGAACCAGCGTTTTAGGCTGTCCGTTGATTTATCAGTCAGTCAGGACTTTGAATTTTATAAATGTAGATAGGTACAGACGCCAGCACATCAAGTTACTACAATCTGTCAAATTTCTTTAATCGATTTTCAACTTTATCGCTAAAGCATAAGGCTCAAAGTGACAAAGTTGATTGGGAAAATTTGACAGTTTCGGGTAGCTTGATGTGCTGGCGTCTGTACATATTTTTTTTTAATATTTAAAATTTAATTTGTCTGAATCTGTTCAGAAGATGGCTGAACTCATTCTGCGGTATGGGGGTTCAAAACGTCAATACCGCTAAATAAAGCTGAGTCGGTAAAGCAGATTTGAAGGTGACGAACACATTTTGGATGTCACTGTACAAGTGCACACGTCTGAATTCCCCGATGAAGTAGATAAAGGTGACATTTCGCCAGCATGTAATACGGTGCCGAATCTTTTAACATAATGAACAGGGATTATCTAGATACCGGGTGGTTATGGCGAATTTCGCAATGGCAGCATCTGATTACACCTTGCCTGACCCGAGGATTGAAACCATCGCATCGTAGGCCCCTAAGATTAGCAGTTACCTGCGCATGAGTTTCACTTACGATCAATTCTGTTATTGATGACTTACGTATAAGAATTGAAATCAAATACTGAGTTACAGTAGCTCCTAAAGTTCTAAGTATAGACGCCAGCACATCAAGCATCTGTCAAATTTCTTGAATAGATTTTCAACTTTATCGCTATTAGCATTAGGTTCAAGGTTGATTGGGAAACTTTGACAGTTTCGGGTAGCTTGATGTGCTGGCGTCTGTACCATAAAAGCTTTTTAAATGCTGCGCTGACCCCGAATAAATTAAAATAAGGGCAAGAGAATGGTGATGATGATGAAGTTTTTTAAAGCTTTTTTATTTTATTTTCAGGTCGTGAAACTATGGTTCTTCTGTGCAATCACGATATACTTCTTATACTTAATAATATTGATCATAAAAGCGTACAGTGATTTGAGGAACATGCCATTTTTTGGTAAGTGTTCCAATAATATCTTTCCACATTTATTAGCCTACAGCTTCTGACCGTTTCGTTTCATATGCCCCAGTTTCCCTTTAAAATACTAGGTACCACTTCACGCTACAACCCCCCCCCCCCCCCCCCTCCTACTTCATTCTACTCGTTCAAACTTAATTTTCTATGGCTGTCCTCATGGACTTCCTCCATAGTGGGGGGGACAGAGGGGCATGCCGGACTTACCGGCTAAACCCACCGCGGTGTACTGGTGTACTACCTCTACCTATGTCCGGGGGTGCGGGATTCGCATAAGCATTCACCGCTCCCCCGACAGGCCTCGCCCCGCTGTTCCTCAGCGGGTCCCACCTCCCCGTGCGTCCATTCCTATAATGGCCGCACCCACTCTCGAGTGGCGCGCGTGGAACAACAGTCCCAGGAGCCTACAGATTTTTTTTTTCTTATATTATTCCATTTATTTCTTGCAGACATCCGACTCCGATGCTTATCAATAGTGGTGGGTACTGTGACGTCCATCATCACAGTGCTGGCCCTGCAAGGTTGGGGCCCCGCAGCTCTGCAGGACCATTGGGCTTGCCAGCCGAAGATACACTTCGACACCTCAGCACCTTTCATGGCCCTCTACGGACTGTTCAACTTTTATATTTACATACTGGCCTATTTATTCTCTCCTGGCGGTGGAAATATTCATGGTAAGAATTTATAACTTTGTAAGATTTGAATTTGAGCCAGAGATATTGTGGAAAAACCTTGATATGGTTTGATAAATAAGGCTTTACGGATATCTGGAAGTTTTACAAGCTAAAAGATTTTAAAAGAGAAAGAAAATGATTTAAAATATAATTTTTTTCTTAACTGGCAACCCAAGGTAATCTATTATAGGTACCTTGGGTTACCAGTTAAAAGATGAAAATTTTATTTATAATCTGAAAACGTGTAGATATCACGTTTGTAGAGCTTCAAAACGTTTTAATGATACTAATACAGTAATAATTACCCGAAGTGAACCCATTCTGTCACCAACCCGCACTGGGCATGCGTGGTGGATTATGACCCACTCCCTCCCACAGAGAGGAGACCTGTGTCCCAGCAGTAGGAACATTATAGGCTGATTATGCAACCCATTCTAAATCATTAATTTAAAACTTTACCATGTAAAAACTCACCATGTTTTATGGTTTCAGAAACGGCCATAACCAAAGACAACCCTGCATTCTCTATGATCAATGATTCAGACGAGGAGGTTATCTATGGTTCGGATGAAGAGAGCAGACGTCCACTCAACTCCCACCATAGGATTACTACTGACGAAGATCTATGAATAATTAATTATAAACTTAAAATAATATTTTCCGTAAATGTAATTTTTTCTTGTTATAAAATTCCAAAACTAACATTAGGAGACCTGTTTTATTAAAATATCCCTCTATCTTCTACCTTAAGCCAACTTTAGGCAATCAGCATAGATTATGTTGTATGATTTTCGTTCTTAATAACCACAGTAGGAGTTAATTTAGGCCATAGGCACCCATTACGCCTACATAGACAAAGACGGTGCTGCCGCTAGACTCTTGCGAGCAATTTCTTGTGATGTCTCGGCGAGCAGCTAGCTCACCCAGTCGCGCGGCCAGAATCATTCAAGCCTTACTCCTAAAATTGCCACCAAACCAACCAAATAAATTAAATGCGTAGCACTTACACAAAGGGGTACTAGTTGCTTAAATCATGTAAAGTAGGTATCCGTATTGTATTTACTTACACCTATAATGTAGATAATTGTACTTAATCATTTGTCACAAATTAGTTTTATTTACAGTTGAAGGACTCTTGTGTTTACTGTATTATAGTTAACGATTAATGCCCTTGTTGGCAATACACTATTATTTCCACGTTAAATCCATTTAAAAGTTTTGCCCCGATTCAGTCCTGCATCCCTATTCACCCCGTTTGCAGGTACCTAGATCGACGATAAAATCAAAGCTAATATGCCTTTGCAATAGACATGCTTGTTATGAGAATACAGCTATTTTGTGGTAAGTAACTGAATCTGCATTCTAAACCGTTGACTCAAAAAGGGCGCGAAAAGAAGCATGCCGCGATGGTTGCTGTAGCAAAATATTATTATCTATATCCACAAAGCTTTATCTATAAAATTATTTAGATAGGCATCTTTATTCTTAAAAGAAATGTATTATTCAATGTTTTAAATTCATATCTGGTCATGTTAGGTGCCCTGACGTAGCAAGAGATAGATATGTTGTGAAGTGCTCTCTGATAAAATAAAAAACTCAAAACCCCTATGAATGGATAAATATTTCGAATAGTAGGACAGCAATAAAATATTGTTATTTATTCATTCACTCAACGTCAAATCACGTTGAATATTAGTCATGGAGGTAAGCCTCGAACAAAACTGCCGACTGCAGCGGTGTCAACGACCTGAGTTCCTGGTTGCTTGTAAGCGTACCCAGCCAGCGTAGTGTTACTGAGGATTAGGGTCCGTTCACACAGACCGGCTCGGAGAGGAGAGTTCTATCACGTTTAAAACAGGTTAGAATCATTGTAATATGGTTTATTTTTTTATGTCACTTCTTTTATTATTGAGAATGCTTGAGAGCAAACCTAACGCGCTTAGTGTGAAATACTTAATAAGAGGAGCCGACCGGCTGCCTCTGATGACGTAATCTTCCGCGCTCGCGCAGCCGAATGGCTCCGTTTGCATGCTCTTTCGCGCTCGTGCGGCCGACCGGCTCCGATTGCGTCCTCTCTCGCTCCGCGACGAGTGCATCTGCTCAAAAACAGTGCTCTTCCAGCCTGTCCATGTGAAACGGCTGTCGGCTCCGGCCAGTTCCAAGCGTATAACTAGCGCCGGTCTGTGTGAAAAGAAGAGCGCCGGCCGATGCTCTCCGAGCCGGTCTGTGTGAACGGACCCTTAAGTTACTAAGTAATCTCGGTAAGTTGCAACAAGTTGTCAGTTGCTACGCTAGGAAACCTACCTTCGTGTATTTCGTAAAGTCTAGCGATTTTCATTGATTCATACTTGATTCATTCATATTTTTTTATGTTGTATTGAAAGCGCTTTCGGCTTTTGCGTATCGGAGTTGAGTGTCAGGACAGGGAAGTGTTAAACATTTTTGGAGTTCTCAACTACGGGGTTTCACTCTGACTTGTGAGAAGGTAACAAGATTAAACATTAACATTAACAGACCGGCAAACTAAGATGATAATATGATAGGCTTACTCGATTTAAGGCTAGGTTTACCATATCGGAAGATCCGATCGTCGATTGTGAGACCATACTGAACATAAAAGCACTGTAGACTTGTACTCTGCTGGAATGAAGGCCGTACTACATCCCCGTACATACTAGTTTGATCATGCCAATCGGGTCAGTTACTTGATAATTTGATACAAAAAGACAGACTGAGAATAACTAGATTTCAAGACAGAAATGACCCAGTATCAATGCCCAAAAAGTGAAGCGAACCTAGTAACCGAGGACTGTAAAAAAAAGTGGCACTCCGGGAGTGCCGACAGAAGTGAAAACTTGAACAATTACGTTTGTATTTTTTGAATCGTCATATAAACACAACACAAACAGAATACTTTGCCATCACTCACTGGCATATCGGAAATACATTAAAACCGAATACATCCCGAGGACAGCCGAACACATCCGAAGCGGTGTCGGTTACGGTAACAGTAGCGCGAATTCAATAGTTTTTTCCCATTTCAAAAAAATTTCCCAACGCGCGTAAAGAAAGTTTTCACTTCAAAAACCCGTATCTACCTCAAAACATGAAAACCTTTCAATGCCCAAAAAGTGAAGTGTACCTACTAAGGTCAAATAGTAACGGAGGCCTGTAAAAAAATCCGTATCTACTTCAAAACATGAAAAATTCAAAAATACTGATTGGAAGAAAATATCTAGGATAACAATGTGACGCAGAATAAGAGCCCGACGAATATCCCATCAACGAACAAGGCGTAAAACAAGTTTCAAAGACGTATCCGATCAATACAGACTGTCCCAGATCACGACAAGCTGCCCCAGATCGAAACAAGCTGTCCCAGATCGATAGACTCTATCCCAAATTGATAAGACTGCCCCAGATCGATACAGATAATTTGAGATCGAAATAATCTGTCGCAGATCGATACAGACTGCCCCAGATCGAAACAAGCTGTCCCAGATCGGAACAGACTGTACCAGATGGATACACTGTCCCAGATTACGAAAACCTGTCCCAGATAGATAGGGACTTCCCAGATCCAAACAATCTGTCCCAGATCGATAGACAGCCCCAGATCGATACAGATTATCTCAGATCGAAATCAAGCTGTCCCAGACCGAACCAAACTGTCCCAGATCGATAAAGACTGCCCCAGATCGATAAAGACTGTATCAGATCGAAATAGACTATATTAGATCGATACAGACTGTCCCAGATCGATACAGACTGCCCCAGATAAAACAAACTGTCCCAGATCGAAACAAGCGGTCCCAGATCGATAGACTATCCCAAATCGATAGACTGACCCAGATTGATACAGATTATCTCAGATCGAAATAAGCTTACCCAGATCAAACCAAACTGTCCCAGATCAATGTGGACTGTCCCAGATCGATACAGACGGTACCAGATCGAAACAGACTGTAACAGATCGATACAGACTGTCCCAGATCACGACTAGCTGTCCCAGATCGATACGGACATCCCAGATCGAAACAAGCTGTCCCAGATCGATAGACTATTCCAAATCGCTACTGTCCCAGATCGATACAGAGTATCCCAGATCGAAACAAGCTATCCCAGATCAATACAGACTGTCCCAGATCGATACAGGTTGTCCCAGATCGAAACAGACTGTCCCAGATCGAAACAGGCTGTACCAAATCTATAAAGACTGTCCCAGATCGAACTAAACTGTCACAGGTAGATACAGAGTGCCCCAGATGGATACAGATTATCTCAGATCGAAACAAGCTGTCCCAGATCGATACAGGCTGTCCCAAATCGAAACAAGCTGTCCCAGATCGATACAGGCTGTCCCAGATCGATACAGACTGTTCCAGATCGAAACAGACTGTCCCAGATGGATACAGACTATCCCACATCGAAACAGACTGTATTAGATCGATACAGACTGTCAAAGATCGAATCAAACAGTCACAGGTAGATACAGAGTGCCCCAGATCGATACAGATTATCTCAGGTCGAAACAAGCTGTCCCAGATCGATACAGACTGTCCCAGATAGAAACAGACTGTACCAGATCGATACAAACTGTCCCAGATGGATACAGACTGTCTCAAATCGATACAGACGGTCTCAAAACGATACAGACTATCTCAAATCCATACAATCTCAAAACGATACCACCAGTCTCAAATCGATACAGACTGTCTCAAAACGATAGGTACATACTGCCTCAAAATGATACAACCTGTCTCAAATCCATACAGACTATCTCAAAACTATACCACCTGTCTCAAATCAAAGCAAGAATTTCTCAAATTGATACAAACTGTCTCAAATCGTTACTGACTACGATATACCGATACAGGCTGTCACAGAACAAACCCTGGTGTTTTAGGCCGAAACAGTTTACCACAAACCAAAATTCGATACTTAGATTCTAACCCAGGCTAAGACACAGGCTTACCATGACCGACACTGAGTGACCCAGGTGGCTATCCAGGCAGAAATGCTGCCGTAAAAGTAAAACAAAAATGTTACGTGCTCTGTAGTCATGTGGGCAAATTTCAATCACATTTGAGTTTAATAGCAGCACGTGCTCATGAATGTCAAATTAAAAAGCTAAATCACCAAAATGAAATTACAAGAGTAGAATATTTACGTAATGGTCGAGCGCACATTGATAAGTTATCTGCAGAATTATAATCATGTCTAAACGAAACACCCTCCAGTTTCGCGTTGAAACAAACGCTTGCCAACAAACGAATGCAACCTACGTACGCGACTTTAAAATGCAATTTTAAACACTCATAAACTCAGATATATAGAGACTAGCTTCTTCCCGCGACTTCGTCCGCGTGAAATTTCACCCCCCCCCCCCCCTATTCACCCCCTTAGGGGATGAATTTTGAAAAATCCTTTCTTAGTGCACCCCTAGACCTCATAAGGAACGTACGTGCCAAATTTGGAATCTCTAGACCCAGCGGTTTGGGCTGTGCGTTGATATGTCAGTCAGTCAGTTCTCCTTTTATATATATAGACTAGCTTCTTCCCGCGACTTCGTCCGCGTGAAATTTCACCCCCCCATTCACCCCCTTAGGGGATGAATTTTGAAAAATCCTTTCTTAGTGCACCCCCAGACCTCATAAGGAACGTACGTGCCAAATTTGGAATCTCTAGACCCAGCGGTTTGGGCTGTGCGTTGATATGTCAGTCAGTCAGTTCTCCTTTTATATATATAGACTAGCTTCTTTCCGCGACTTCGTCCGCGTGAAATTTCCCCCCCCCCCATTCACCCCCTTAGGGGATGAATTTTGAAAAATCCTTTCTTAGTGCACCCCTAGACCTCATAAGGAACCTACGTGCCAAATTTGGAATCTCTAGACCCAGCGGTTTGGGCTGTGCGTTGATATGTCAGTCAGTCAGTTCTCCTTTTATATATATAGATAACTTACACCAAATTGGATAATTCTTTTTTAATAAAATTGTGTTCGGTGTTGCAGGGACAATGTTTGTATTCAGAAAGAAAATTTCGGAAATTCGAAAAAACAAATCCACCCGTGCGAAGCTGGGCGGGCCGCTAGTGTTAAATAAACCGCAAAAATAATAATAGGTAATACAATTGGCAGTCGTGCGCGTTGAAGAACGTGCAACGATTATCTGCCCGATTTGGTGATGGCGAATTTCTGACTGGGTCACTCCAAGATCGGTTAATGAAGTCATTAACGACGTCTACGTTCCGAAGTAGAATGTTTTAGTCCAAAGTCCAAACTGGCCCCAGAAACCAATTAAAATATTTTCTTCACTGGAGAACACAACCATAATATTCCTAGCAAAAATCCGCATCTGCCAAGAAGTACAGTCATCACGTAAAATTAACAAAGGGAGTTACGGCTGTTACGAGGCTTGTTCTAAACAAAAAGTAGCAGAGCAAAAAGTAAGTAAAATCACGATTGTAGCTCCTGCTGCAAACAATGGATTAGATTGCAACATCTTTTCAACATCTGTTGCTCCCTTCTCATGGTATAGTTCTGCAAATAAATGCAGTAAGTAAAACATCAATGAACGTCATTGTCGAATAGGGGTCGACCTATAAAGAGCCGGGAAAGGCATTCCTCGCTGTCTGAAAACTACTAATGCGAAAATGATCCGTCCGTCAGTAACTCCGTGGATTTTGCGCTGCTAAGTTATCTTTTTGATACAGCATTCTCGCAAGAACATTTTAAAGGCCATCCTATGAAATAAGTTAGCCCTACGTTACAATAAGGTCCGAATCCTCATATCGCGTTTCGGAGACTTTCTAATTACACCCTTGTGTATAAATAAACCTCTCGCATGACATTTTGCTCAGAATAAATGTAATACGAGCAGCTACAGCTAAATATAATGCCACACTCATAAGAGGAAATCGTCAGCAGTGATAATATTCACATTAACGTGTCATTATAGGTAAACTTTAAAACTAGGTCTGTTATTATCTGCCAGTCTATAATTACGTGATTTAAAAAAAAACCCTCACAAAATATACTAGCACTTCAAATTAGCACCATGTTGGATGTTCCTTTGCAATATGAAATGGCTGATCTCAACTATTTGCAGAATACGCAAACGCACTCGCACAGCACATGCATGAAAGTTTAGTTTTACCTATCGTTATCTTTAACATAATGTATTGTTTAAAAATATTACTTGATCGATTGGTAGGTATATTTATTCCATTACACAACTTCTCTGTACGCCATTTTGATTAAAAAGCTGCCATCCCTAACACATGTGTATCCGCCATTTTGTGGTGTTTCGAGTTTTCGACAAAATGGCGAACAGCAATGCTTCTCAAACTTGGAAATGAAATGAAATTAAATTCTTGACATTAAAATTTTAATCTCGAAGGAATAATAAATAATAATTAGCAATGTCCCTAATGATAATATTATTACAATTGGAAATTCAATCTATGGATATAGTCTGTAAATTGTTCAGAGGATGCGTATGCGCAATGAGTATGACGGGATGTGGTTGTAGCACAGCAGCGGGTAGAGGGCGCTGGCGCGCGCCGCACGGCTCCGCGGGCAGCGCCTGCGGCGTCGCCGCAGTGCGCCGCAACACAGCGCCGCCGCGCATCACGCAAGTCACTCCCACGCGAGGGTCACAGTTCTCATTTACACTAGAAGTCTCATCATCTGAACACAAGTCAATCACTTCACAATCATTGTCCAAACGCTTCAACGGATCCAACATCATCTCCGAATCAGCTGGCTGATCGCAGTCCAAGCCATCTACAAAAACAATATCCTTGTCTTCCATCTGTGGTTTACTCTCTCTTTCTTTCCTCAAGTTCTCAAGGTATTCCTCTATACTTTTGTCTGACATTCTATCTATATGCACTGTCACCGGTTTACATTTGAGGAGAAGCAACTGAGCTTTAATATCGAGTACTCTTTTATTTCTCTGATTAGGAAATGCATAGTTTCTGTTCCAGTAGCTCAATGGCCGTCTGTACCTCACAGGAAACTGCTGATTTTTTACTTTAACATTATAATTTTTACTAAAAGGAGTTGTGGTGCAGCAATACCTTTCCACCCTCTCCCTAGAGAAACTTAAGTCCCTCTGGGCATTTGTTTTAGCGTTCCGTCTGTAAGCCAAGGAAGAAAATGGATACAGTACGCCCCGGTCAATGCTGGTAGTATTTCTAAGGTGCTTTGCGGTGATCTTCTGAGGCTTAATGTCAGTATCCGTATTAGAATTCACAGAATCCTCGAATTTTTGACCTGATGGGTGAAGCTTTAAAGCAGAAAGAAACTCTGGTAACCCACCACTACAAGTACTTGTTGTTGGGATAGTTTCATTATTACATAGCCTCTCATGTGCTTGCAGTATGTCCAGATTATCAAAGTGGCTGTCACAGTTATCACACAGGTATATATCAGTAGATTTAACTTGTGTGTCTTCGATACTCTTGGGAGTTATTTTGTCATAGTGTAGATTCTCATTTCTGAATGTTACTAGGAGTCTCCCATTGGGCCGGTAGTATAGAGAAGTGGTGTGGTCTCTGTTGTCAACGTACCTGAGCCTGTTGCGCGGGTACCTTGCGAGCTGCGCTGAGAACACCAACAGGAATGCGCTCTTGTGATACTCGTAACATTTCCTCACTAAAAGCTTCAATTTTATGGCCCACTCCTTGGGCACCTCGCTGGGTCTCACAAAGGGGTGCGAAAACGCCACATCTTTAGGCCACCATGGTGGTTGTCGAATGTCTTTCGCAGTATCATGTCCCCAGGAACATGTCACCATGAATGTTATGAACTTCTCCAGCTCAGCAGCCGTGATCAGCGACAGTGCTGTCGGGTTGCCGTTAGCAAAAAGAAGCGGCAAGTTGGCGATCATGGTTCCCGCTGACGCTTATGGTCATCGAAACCCGAGGGAGGCCAGCGCTTGCGATGTCAGTGCGCGCAGGTTCACAATAACGGTTATTGCGTTACAATCCATTGTAGCGGTGGCAATCTGGAACATTTATCACTCATAAGGATCGCCACAGTTGTAGGAATACTTTAAACACTATTACTAAACACTAATTGCAACTAAATTCACGAAATTGTTCAGAGCGAGAGCGCTAACTAAAAAGAGAAAGACAAAGATCCATAGGATAGGTCCACCACAGACTTCATAGATCTTTGTTACGCCGATTTTCGTGCACACTGTACGAGGAGCGTCGATCGACGATCACAGAGTACATCGAGACGCGAGTACGCGCGGCGACACAAAACGTTATCGAGTTTTACTAAAAAAAACTCAATCTCCGACGCATATTATAAAGACAGCACGCACAACGCAGTAACGCACACTTCGTTCTTTCCGTTCTTTCTTTCAATAATCGTCCATTTTGTAATTTTAAATAATTTCAATTGGTGATTATTTTGATCTTAAGGTCAACTAACCAATCACAATTCAGATAAAGTCAGTATGATTTTTATTCTGTTCTTTTATGTCATACAGCTGTATGGCCACAGACTAAGAAGTACCCTTGTATGGCTGTTTGCCGTTTTAGATACTTTTCAAAGCTTATAATCTTTCAACAGTTCTGAGTTATGGAAAATATATTTAAAAGAAATACCTATTATGGTAATTTTGTTTTTATTGACAATTTTAATTTATTTTTTTGCAATTATTTAGTAATGATCTTGTGTGGATGATATAGTGTGTGTGGCTCTCGTCGAAAAAATTGAATTCACTTAATTCGCGTTACATTTTTTTTTCTAAATAAAAAGGTATTTTCCGAGTTCTTTACTTCAGTATACTTGGTTACACACGCATATCTCGTCTGTGCAATTTCAAAACCTAGCAACTGAAAAAAAAAATCGAAGTGAAATATATGCAAAAACACCGATTACCACCTCTTTGATTACCACCGAGCGCGGCAGGGGGGTCAAGTCTCATCTTTCGTGGCGCTAACTATAAGCGGGACGTAGCATGGCCATTTGTTTACGTTTAATTAAATAAGCTCCGATGCCGCATGCATGCCGGCGTTGCGCCGCCCGCCGTCACTGTAAAGAAACCGACATGTTGTATGGTTACATTCTTCTGCAAACAATGCAATGGGTGCTGATATTCTGTAGCAGCTAGCCATCACCCAAATCAAACTATCGACAGTCGATCTCTTCTAGCACAGCCCTCCACCCCCTAACGTCAATGTCAATAAATGTAATGTCACCCGTGGAAAATTTGACTTGCCAGTTGTCAATGTTGTCAATTTCACAAATCTTCTCCTGTTGTTATCACTTTGATAAACCAAGAAAATACAATAAAATCAAAAATAAACCAGATCAGTTTCGCATCAGAAATTATAAAAAATATTCCTACGACCTTCTTTGTTTGATACTATTAAAAATGCATTCCCGAAATTAGTATAAACGAAAATGGTCAGTATCGACAAGTGTTTGTCTTTCAAATTTTATTATAAGAATATTATTTATTAAAAGTCTTATATATAATCGTTTCACAGGAACACAACAGTGCTGATAGTTCTCCTAATTCTCCATCAAAGAAGTTTCCGGAAGTGACTGACTATCAGTAAGTATAATAAAGCCTCCTTGAGCCGAAACCAGAATGCTGTTGTTTTTTCTTTGTTCAAGGTTCTTTCTGTAAATACCGACGACTGTTTGAAAGTCCACCGCAATTATTTATGATATGATACCAATACCAATTATATTAAAGTATACAAATTAATGTCTACTGTCTTTTGTTAATTATACCAATGTGGATCTCCATCAGTAAATCCTTATTTGGACCAGGTTGGACCTTCCAGCATGGAGTGTGGACAGCCTGAAGGCTATAGCCATCCAGCAGAGGTTGCCTCGCCCCCGCAGCTTAGCGTGGGCCATCTTGCTGAATGCTCTCCCTCCACCAAACATGGATATTGTATCCAGGTACCGATAGAGAATTTGTTTTCCTATATAAACTTATTTCATAAAGTGAAATTTCTTGTTTCCGCGACCCACCCCGTCGCATTGCCTGCCCGTGCTATTATTTTGTTTTAACTTTATTTGCTCGGCTCCTAAGAGTCCTAGCATGATGTTAAATAACCTATAGCCTTTCTCAAGAATTGGACTATCAAATGCAAAAACATTTTTTCAATTCTTACTGGTAGTTTCAGAGATTAGCATGTTCAAACAAAAAAAAAAACAAACTAAGCTTTATTATTAGTATTGTGTAGAGATTAAAATTAAATAAATAAGCGTCTGTTGTCCTGCTGCACGACAAAGGCCTCCCTTTCCTTTTTCTACTCGACAATATCCTGCTTAACAACCCCTTCCCTCCCCATCTCCCCTCCCCCTCCCCTCCCCCTCCCCCTTCCCTCCTCTCTTCTTTTTTCTTCTCCTTCCTTCCTTTTGGTTCCCATTCCTTAAAAACTGATTTTCTGCAACAAATAACGTGTACTACTGACATTACAATATTTCTTTATTCCAAAGAGGAATGTGAATCGGCTGTGGAAAATATTATTGTTGATCTGAGTCACTCGCCTCAAGTTTGTAAATATGACTCATGATCATTTTGTGGATCTAAAACTGCTTGCAATATTGTATACAAACAAGTGACCATTTAATCAACAGTGTCTGTAAGTTAGTGTGGCTATATACTGCGGAGTTTGTTCATTCATTCAGATATAGTATCTTTATTTCACGAAGTGACGCGCAGGCCTCTTCGAGAGGTATTGGGCTAGAATCTACCACTCGGGCCCAGTGCAGGTTGGTGGATGTCACATGTCATCGAATTTTTGGTTCTAGGACATGCTGGTTTCCTCACGATGTTTCCCTGAGGCCTGTGTCCCAACAATAGGAAAATTATAGGCTGATTATGGTGAAGCGACGCCCGCTTTACTTTTGGTATATAAGGGTACAAACACGTGAAACACACACACACACACTTCGGACTTCGCCATTGTCCCGGACGGTACCGAGGGCTCCTGCGCTTACACACACATTTACACCGTGTTTATACACTTGGTAATTAAAAGTAAAGCGCGCGTCGCTTCGTAAGATAAAAATACAGAATTATGTTGAGCCGTCCAATATTGCGTTATTCTTAAACTAGCGGGAAAAACCTGGATGAGGGACACACGGAACCGGGAAGTGTGGCAAATGAAAGGGGAAGCCTTTACCCAGCGGTGGGTGATTCCGGGTTGATATGATGGTAAAGACTATCTGTCGCGGTTTTCACAAAACGCGCGTTTGTTATTCTGCAAAATAAAGTCGCTATGTGAAAAGATTGACTGTCAGTTATGATAACGACCCGTACGTCGAGTTTCTTCACTCCAGGGAAGTCCTTGAATTTTGGAGTGCCTTACTTCGTTCAGTCATATGCGAACGGAATTTTGCGCATATAATTCTTCTGATCGTGGCAAATACGAAGGTGAACGGTTTACCCGCTCACGTGGCACTTTCATAATATTTTCTTGCTAAGATTGAGCGGAAATACGCTTGCGAAATTCTTAGATATGTCCCTAGCTTAAGGCAAAAGCGTCAGGGTAGCCCACGAAAATCAAAATTTCTGACGGTTTTTGCAATTTGCAGGTCAGTATAAGGTTGTATGTTTATCTAAATATGATTCACGGCCGTAACAAATATTTATATAGGGTGACTGGTAATTAGTGACCGATACCTAAACACGTGATTGTACTCATGATAACAAACAACTTTTACTATTGGACCAAACCTGAAATCGCGAAAAAAAATCACCTGTTCCCTACATTTATGTTCGTATAACTCGTCAAAATGTAGGGAACAGCTGATTGTAAAAATCATCAATACAACTCTAATGCCCGTTTTCACCATCGTTCCTTAAATTTAGGGAGACCCTTAAGAAATTTTAAGTGTTAGTTTCGTTTTCACCATCACCTAAGGGACACTTATGGTCCTAAAACAAATGGGTAAGGGGCTGATTTAAGGAGTCTCTTATGTTAAGAGACTCTTAGTTAAGGAGTGTTTGAGGGAACGATGGTGAAAACGGGCATAAGACTCTATATTACCCTATTGTATGACTATTTCATGAAATCATAACATTTGAGGCAATTCTAACCCAAGGAGTTGTATTGCTGATTCTTATGATTATAATTAAGTTCATATTTGTTACGATCGCGAATCTTATTTTAATCAACAGAAAACCTGACACTGACCGGCAAATTGCAAAAAAAGCTTAAGACAATTTGAATTTCGCGGCCTACCCTAACACCTCTCCCTTAACACCTATACTTATTTCTTTATTTTTCTTCTTTCAGTCTAAAATCTCATAGGAATTTCTACAATGATTTGAGTGACAAGCTTTCAATGGATCCAAGAGCTGTCATTGGCGACGATCCACTCTCGCAGGATGATGAGGTAGGTAACAACTTCTGTTGCTATTATTATAAGATATACCTACTTGATTATGTAGCGAAGTCGCGTGCTGTGTTCATCACTCTGTTGTCCTTATCCCAATTTATTTGGAGTCGGCCCAACATATCTTCTTCTTCTCCTATATTTCTCTAGTGTTCTATTAGTCGCCATCTTGGTATTCACCTCTTTTCTAGCCATATCATTTTTCACACAGTCCATCCATCGTTTTTTTGGTCCTCCACATTTATACTAAACGTTCCTCACGAAATATTCCTCACTCATCACATGCCCATGATAACCAATTTCGCTAAAGCTTTACAGTTACCGGTGCCTCTTTCAGACATCCTCCTTACATTTCTTATGCTATCCATTTGCGTAACACCACACCAAAATGAACCTTATGTGGCACACAATAATTGCCAATTCAATTAAGGTCCGGCCGCTTGCCAAAGATGTAAACAACAATGGCCGCTCGAAGTTGAATAAAATCGCTATACAGGAACATCTATTTTAAGTAATGTTTGTTTAAAAAAAAATATGTTGTAAAATAAATTTTAAGTAATGTTCTTGTATAGCGATTTTATTCAACTTCGAGCGGCCATTGTTGTTTACATCTTTGACAAATTTAGCGCGGCCGGACCTTAAGTCTTTCGTCAATTAAGTATGGCTAGCCCGCATACACTTCGCCATAAGATTACCACAACAACTTGCAGGCAGTTTGATGATCAGTGTTATATTTTCCACGAACTTGTACTTGAATACCGTTATGTAGCCTCTTTTACACAGTTCAATAACTTACACCATATGTTACACTCGTCAAGGTGAAATAATATTTGTTTTAATTTATCAGATGTCTGCGATATTCATTGTTTAAGTCAAGTTATAAAAGCAAATATGTACCTTATTACAGTAGGCTGCATGTCCGTGGTAACACCTTGATCTTGAGCTGGTCTAGCGTAGTACGGAGTTTCAATCGAATAAGAAGAGTACCTAGTAAGAGAGTAGAAGAGGGAGGGAGGGGGGGGGGGAGGGGAGGTCAGCTTATACTGGTTTTATTACCCCTGACCTGCGGCCTACCGTGCATAATCAGCCTATAATGTTCCCACTGCTGGGACACAGGCCTCCTCTCTTTGAGAGGGGCTGTAACCTCCAGTCTTCGAATTTTTGGTTCCAGGACATGTCAGTTTCCTCACGATGTTTTCCTTCGCCGTTTTGAGAGCAGTGGTGATGATGTTATTTACACAAAGTAAAGCGCCTACTTGGGTTTGAACCCACGACCTACAACTTGTAAGTCAGAGCCGTTACCACTGCTGTTGAACCGGCCTACCGTACCTTGCCGTAAATTATGACACATCGAATTTTTAAACAAAAGTTAGTTTTTGTAGAGCGTTATCTCTTTCACTAATGTCTATGTGATAGTATCTATCCAACGCTCCATGTGCCGTATTAACGTATGAGTATTGTAATTTGTAGTATGTGTTTTGTTTCAGAGCGTCTGGAAACAACATTTCTGTGATAATGAGCTCAAAACGTTGATACTCCAAGATGTGGTCAGGACATTCCCTGAGGAGCTGTACTTTAGAGATAAGGACGTGCAGGATTTAATGGTAAGTTTAAACTCCTGTTTGCAGAGCCTCTTGCCGTAATCCAGGTCTTTCTGTCTCTTTTTTTTTGCAGATGTAACTATTCACTACATACATATTCCTAAAAAAAAAATTGGTTGCCTGTAAAGTGGGTTTACGGACGATAATTTTACGTAATAACGTCACAAGAAAACATGCCTCTCTGTCGCTTGTTCCGCGCGCTCGCTTGCACGCTCGGCTCAGGCGGAACGTGACATTGAGTCATGCTTTTTCGTGCGTGCAGCCGGCGTTCATCGATTTATGACGAAAATGATGTTTTTTTGACGTTGTCACGTCAAAAAAACATCATTTTAGCCGAAAGACTGCAGGACATAGGCCTCCCCCAAGCACCGTTACTTCGACCGGTTCTATGCTTCCCGCATCCAGCTGATTCCTGCGACCTTCCAACGCTACGTCTTCCGGTACGCGGTCGCCATTCCAAAACCTTTCGACCCATCGGCCATCTACTCGCAATGTGTGTGCCCACTCTGGGCTATATCGGTTACCTTGGTTCTCTTGCGGATCTCTTCATTTCTGATTTGATCACGTAGGGAAACTCCAAGCATAGCCCTTTCCATTGCCCTTTGGGTGGCTTTTAGACTTCTAATAAGGCTGTGAGTGACCACGTTTCAGTGCCATAGGTCATCACTGGCAACACGCACTGGTCAAAGACTTTTGTCTTGAGACACTGCGGTATGTTGGACGAAAAGACATAGTAATGTGTAGCTTCCCAAACGAAACTTTAAATGTCTCTTCATTACCCCGCGGCCACGAGCTAAACGCTTTGTCATGTGATAGCGACTGTGTAGAAAACAAATGAAAGGTGTTGGAGTGTCACACGAATAACCGCGCCGCGATGCGCGGATGGACGGACGCGATCAGGACACGCGTGCCCGTGTCGCTTGATACAAGTCGCATCGCCCGAGACCGTGAACCGGGCCTTAGGCCTTAGTGTGTGATCCGCCTTAAGGACCAACTCCCCATTTCACCTTTTTCATCCACCTTTTTTTTGTTGTAGGTCCGCATCCTATTCTTTTGGGCGCGTTCTCACTCAAACGTGGGTTACAGACAAGGCATGCACGAGATACTTGCGCCCGTGTTGTTCGAACTGTACTTGGATAGGAAGTTTGCGCCTGACGATCTAGGGTAAGTCTTCATCTTTTTTACTATTTTTCCGTCCATTTTTGTCTTGACAGAGGCCACAAAAATACTCGATGGTTTTATAAATGGACTGTTTTTTTTTCTTTCAGGGAGAAGTTAAAGTTTATACTAAAAGAAGACTGTTTAGAGCACGATAGCTAGTAAGTATTTATAGTAGGATCTTAGCCATTTTTTACACATAGTCCATCACTAATATGTTTACACGTAATCCATCGCTAATGTTTTTTCACGTAATCCATCGCTAATATTTTTTTTCACGTAATCCATCGCTAATATTTTTTTCACGAAGTCCATCGGTAATATTTTTACACATAATAATATAATATAATAATAATAAATCCATTTATTTCGGTCAGAGTCCATATAAGTGTTAGTAACAATTTTCTTAAGATCTATGTTAGTAGGTATCTATATAATCCATCGCTAATATTTTTACACATAATCCATCGCTAATATTTTTTTTACGAAGTCCATTGCTAATATTTCTCGCATCTGAAATGTACAAATCCAGACTCATTACATATCACAGCTGTAAGCCATGATAATATTTTATCCGTGCGGGAATCAGACTCGAAACCCATTCACTGAACTCCTGCATTAAAAATTCCATCTATCATCTTTATCAATCAAATCAAAATATTTTATTTCACGTAAACCTACATGGGCGCTTATGAAACGTCAGGAGCTAGGTGCACGGTTCCAATAGGGATGAAGACGGGGTAAAGTAAACGAAATTCTATCTTAGATTATCAAAAAATAATGGACACATATTTTTTCTTGTGTCAATCAACCAAAAAATTACAAAGATAAAGCGTGTCAAAGTTTGGGAGTGGGGGCTCGTGACGTCACTTGTAGGTAAAAATTGTACCAACACGTGACGTCATGCGACATTTCAAATCAATATATCTCTGTAATGTTTTGTTTATGTGAAAAAATAAAAAATACGTGCCCAATACTTTTTAATAATCTACCTGATAGACGAAGAAAAAAAAATTAGTATTCACCCCTATTGGTCGTTTGCTATGGAGTAGAGCCGACAAGAGAGTCCACGGTTACTCATAAAAATAATTGGCTTTTACAATGTTTTCATTGACTCCCAAAACTTTTTTTTTTTACGTCGAGCAGTATATTGTGAAAACAATTTATTCATCCTTATTAATGTTGTTTTTAGCATACTTTTCAGTGCAATAATGAAAGGTTTAGAAAGGTTCTACACAACAGGCGATATCGTTCCCACCTCATGTGGCAGACTACCGCCCTCTAAAATATCTCATGTGAGTATGTAACAGGAAAAATAATATTAATTATGAATGTATGTACACACGGCTACACATCAAGCTATACATAACCAGTATAAGCTGACATCTGATTGTATGAAAAACCTATACAATGCGAGGTCAACTCAAACTGGTAATGTATAGCTTGATGTGTAGCCGTGTGTACCAATTTGTAAGATTGCAAAATGCACGAGGAAAATAATAAACAATTGTCATATTGATGACTATTGTTTATTAGGAATTTCTGAGAAAAGTTTTTTTGTTATTATAAATGTGTATAATTGGTCTAATAACGGAGAGCCTCGAGTAACACCTCAGGAAGTTTTAATTTAAGGGGCTTACAGGACCTAAACACAAAAAACGCAAGTTTTAGAAACAATAAAAGTACATGATAAACTACAGTAAAAAAACTCAAAAAAATATATGATATTCTTCAGGATAAATGCTAGGAAGATAGTTTGTTGAAAACATAATACAACTTATTTGGTACGATAGAAAAAAATCATGAAGATACCTCTAAAAACTTTTTTTTTACAACAAAATTCATAGTAATATACATACAATCATTATGATTTTTTGTCAGATTATTCTACAAGCAACATACTAAAACTATAGTGTTTTAGTTTTTTTGTCCAAACACTAGATTTTTCGTAAATCGATAATTGCTTCATATTTTGCAATAAATTACCAGCGTTGTGGCATCGCGCTTCTCTTTCTTTTCTATGCAGTCCGACAAAGACCGCGCTTTAGTTCATGTAGTCCTCTTAATGGAAATGATCAAAAGTTATTAAACAATTACGAAGACAACGATATACTACGTACATATGGCATATACATATACATATACCTTTTTATTATGATATAATATTTATGTTTCAGAATCCTAACGAAGTAATAAGATATTTGGATAAAGTGAGAGAAGAATATCTAGTGCCGTTGGATCTCGAATTATCTTTACATTTAGTTGAATGCAACATATCTATGGAGCTATTTGGGATGTAAGTTCAACTGTAACACTGGTTTTGAAATTCAAAGTCATACTCAAAGCATTTATTACAAATAATTAAATCCAAATATGGTTACATCCTTCATTCATAGAATAGTAAACTTTATTATCAACTAGCTGCGCCCCGCGGTTTCACCCGCGTAAATGTCGATTCCGTGGGAATATCGGGATAAAAAGTAGCCTATATGTTAATCCATGGTGTCGGCTACCTCCATACAAAATTTTATCAAAATTGGTCCAGCTGTTTGAGCGTGAAGAAGTAACAAACATACAAACGCACTCACAGCTTTCACCTTTGTAATATTAGTGTGATGATGCCATAAAGTGCAAACAAATCGAGCGCTTGTCTGTGATTAATACATCGATATTCTTACGACTTTTCACTTTATGTCTCTAACAACAGAGTTCATTATTCGTCAGAAACTCTCGACTCTGCACTAGACAATACAATATTTTGCCCTTTCATTGTTTCAGCCGATGGTTGAGACTGCTATTCGGTCGCGAATTCCCCAGATCTGAGATCCCTAATCTATGGGGTTTCCTGTTTGCCGATGGACCGATGTTTCCCAACCTGCATTACATTATCGTCGCTATGCTAGTCTCTATGAGGAATACACGTGAGCTATTTATGTATCATTTAACGGCAGATTGAAAGGCGAACAACCCAACCAAGTTACAACCAAGTCTGAAAATAGCAGATGACTGCTATTGGTGCCGATTCCCTTGTTCAGAAACTAAACTAAATTTAAGTTCAGTGCATCTTTTCTTTCTATTTAATTATGAAAAGGACAGAAAATACATTTCATTTCAGTCCTGTCAAATTAATCAGCGCCTGACGTAAATTGAAGTAATTTTAATAGACAAGTTTTTAATCACGTCCAAACTTGTATGGAGTAGTGTCAAGTGTTGATTAATTTGACAGGACTAAACTAAAATTTATCTTCTGTCCTTTTCTTAATGAAATAGAAAGAAAAAGATGCACTGAACTTAAATTTAGTTTAGTTTCTGAACAAGGGAATCGGCACCAATTTCAGACTTTTTGCTGATGATGGCTACAGAAGAACATTTTTATAATAATAACTGTTGCCGCCCGTGACTTCGTCTGCGATACTGGATGAAAAGTAGCCTATGTCCTTCTCTATGGTCTACCCATGTGCCGAATTTCATCCAAATCCGTTCAGCGTACAAACTAACTCCTTTCGCTTTATAATATTAGAAGATAGAATTATTTTAACAAACAGATTTAAACTAACCAAATATTTATTACTCAAAGTGTTCAAATTATGGTCAATCATTTTATTTTAAAAGTATTTTTTTTTGTGGTTCATGACATGTTTGACCATTTCCAGATGATTTCCGGCTAACTTATAAATAAAATTATTTTGTATTCTTTAAATATTTTTAAGGTAGTGCCCTTCCGGACAAACAAATAATTATTATTATTGTAAAGTTTCTATATTTGTGTCTGTAATTTATATGGTGTACATAATAAAGAGTATTCTATTCTATATTTAACAATTTACTTTATAAAAAAGTAGCAACCTGGTTACATATATACATTTTACAACATACAGAAATAGTGTCTGAAACATAGGTTTGGCTCTCAAACTAGGGTTATACATGTGACTTTAGAAGCAGAGTTCCTCCATTAAGAAATTCAATTATTTATCTTATTTTTCATGTCCAGTACTGGACCCTGACCCAGGCGTTATCCTATCAGCGCTGATGCGTCCAGTGTGTCTGTGTGTGGGCTACGTGTGTGCATTAGCACTACATTTACGGGCACCGCTAGAGTACCCGCGCCCGCCGCTTAGACAAGAAGTTAACAACCACAAGTAAGTACTTTGTCATTTTTGATTTTTTTTTTTCTAATTCCTAATGTAAGCGCGGGCTCTGGCGGAATCTACATCGTCACATGCGAACTACACATCACACCGACCTCACGCAAAATCCTGCATCGCGCAAGCAGAGTTTACCGCGCGACTAGCATATATACAACGTTCCGACATCAATCATCGGGCAGTTGCCTAACACACAATACCCGTCAGAGGATCCTACCTTTTCTATGAAGGATGAATGAAGTTTACACCCTGTTCCTCATACCTGTATACTGGTGACCGCGACGTGATTACCAAGCATAGCGTTTGCATGCTGTATTTCCAAGTCAAGATGATGTATGTACATATATTTTATATACGCTCTTATTCGTGATCGTTTTAATTTTTACCCTAGCAATACTGAAACACAAACTCTAAAGCCGTGGAGCAGTATAGAGCACATCCCATCGTCGGTGCGCGCGGGCGCGGAGGGCGACTCGGGCTCGGAGGGCGTGGCGGAGGGCGCCGACGTGGCGCGCGAGCTCGCGGCGCTGGCGCTGCTGCGCGCGCAGCTGCCCGGCGCCGCCGCCGCGCTCGCCCGCGCCCTCCCCAAGCCGCCGCCCGACGTGCAGCAGCCGTTGCAGCAGATATTACAGGTGTGTACTATAACTGCTGTAGATAATAAACTATGCAACTGGGTCCCTGACAAATTATATAAATGGCTTATTGGTATTGTGATCACAAGAGAGTTATTGAGTTTTTACTTTGAAAAATTCTTAATAAATAACCCGGAGTCCTGATTTGAGCCTGGTTATGGCAATAGGATCGCCTGTAATTACATGGGACTTAACTGACGATGTGAATGTACTACAGGGTCTATTTTCAAAGACCAGCCAAATTTAAGGGTGTGGTACAGACCATCAAACTAAACTACTTTCTGCATGGGACCAACAACGTAATCGCGAATAAAAATCATACATTCAGTATGACGGTCTGTACCACACCCTTGTCTTAGAAAATAAGCCCTGTATAGATAAAATGTCTTTATTTTTTCACAGAAACACACGCATGCAAACATACATGTCTGTTTACCCCTTTGGTGGTAATGGCATAAAACAATAAAAAACAGGCGGAATGATACATTATTTTAATGTGAAAATTGATTTTCTACAGCTGGCAGCCCTGCTTCAATGCCGAAACCACGCACTAATCGATGTAGAAACAGCATTAGAAGCTGCCGAAGGTCAAACAACAGAAAAGGTAGGCCGACGCCAACTGGTCCCAGTAGCCATGATCAACAACAAACGAGGTCCATCCAAACAGGTTATGAAGCCTTTGAACAAAATAAAGGAGGTCCAATTAAAAGTGTTCCATCAGGGGGAGTGTGTGAGCAGTGATCTGCCGTGCTTGGACCCTCTAAGGCTGAGGACAGAGTGACTAAGGACCAAGTTGATGCTGTACAGTTATTATCATTGATTTTTAGGGTAATTTATTTGTTTTTTTCGTCGTATGCGCAAGCGCAATCGGCGGCATATATTGTAAAGCGTCTTCTCCACTGAGTCTTAAGAGGACGCGCTAAGGTAACCCGCGATTTTTTTTTTTTTTTTTTAACGTTTTTTGGCAATTTGCAAACTCATCTCCGCGACAATCAATATCGAAAACTTGTCAAACATGTAGGGAAACTACTAAACTACTACTAGATATTTTTGACAGATTGAGACTGAGATCAGACTGTGAACGTTTTTAAAATTACACAACCCCTCTGATAAACCTGCAAATTAGAAAAAAACGTAAGAAAATTTAAATTCCTTGAGCATAATTTTACAATGTGATTTAATTGTCTGTGGTGTGCGGTGCAACAATGAAAGTTGCACCGTATAAACGGTGTTTAGAGACTTTGCAAGTCTATTTGTTGTTTCAATTTGATTGCATGCCACAGGCAAGAAACTTGCATCGTGTAAATGGGGCTGTATCTTGTATGTTTCTCTTCGAGTTTATGCAAGATTTATCTGAGCGCTCTCGTGGCCGAAGCGTTTAGCGACCATTGCTTCATTTTAAATTCGTAAACTTGGCCCCGAGGCTACTGGCAGCTGGCCTCATGTCACTTGCCTTTAAAACTTGGCTTTTACTGCTATAACAGTGAAGTTAGCAGTTTATAGCTTTTAAACATATTTTAGTATGTTTATATATTTCCAAAATTCTATGTCTAAATAAATAATAATATATAAAGATGCAAGAGCAGTCTCTGAGTGTAAGGTTCTTTCTGTCTATCCCCATGAGGGAAAGGCGTGATATTATGTTCATGTATGTGTGAATATTATAGTACGACTTAAGTCTATCTAAATGTACATAGTCAGCAGCATATGAGTATTATTTTTTGAGAATTTAGAAATAATCTAGTAATCTCATAATTTGGATTTAATAATAATTAATAAATTTGTATTTATGTATAACATTTGATACTTTGTCAGCGAAAATATTTGTTTTTATGTCGACCGCATGTGTCTCAAAAATTTGTGGTGTCGATTTTATTCCTTATTTAGAATTTATCTGTTTTGTTTTGTTATATGTTTTAAAACTTTATTGTTTTGAAGAAATTTAATTTTCATAGAAAATTATTTAAATTTAAGACTGTCAGGTCACAAAATTAAATAATTAAGTCTTATTTTATTTTAAAAAAATTTGTATGCAATTTTAGTTTATAGGAGTTTGCCAATGGAATAAAGCTGCGTATGCATTTAATTTTACAGTCGTTTATAAACTAAGGTGATGATGATCGACGTAAGAAGAGTAATTTGTCAATACTCTATGGATATGTCTGTATGAATCTATGGTTTAAGAGTAGTGGTGTGACCAATAAATGCTTATGCGAATTGTTTTAGGATTAGAATACACTGTTTAAACCAGTAGTTACCATGATTGGAATGATTGAAATAACATATTCATGTTGATATCAATATTGCATAAAACATTATGCACCAATTTAGCTTAAGAAAAATATTCACTTTCGTTTTAAAACTCATGTATAAAGTGTAATTGTAATCTCAATGTTTGCCTCGCCTTGGCCGCACTGCCGCGCCGATATCTAATACAAGATGAGCAGTATTTCTACTATCCAGTATTTTAATAGTCGGTTTTACAGTTTGTTGCAGTTGCAGCCTTAAGTTTTACGCAATGTAGGGGGTAGGAATACACAGAGTGAATAAACTCGGTTAATTAATTTTAAATAACTGCCTTTATGATATACAGGCTGATTGGAAGTTGGGTGCAAAGCTTTAAGGCGAAGATAGTACAGACAATTTAGAACCAGCCATGGTTGTCTTAGAAGTATTACCAATTTGTTTTTAGTAGTCTTACAAATTCCCATAAGTAAACTGCTTATTTATGGCCAAATTAAATGATAAATTAATTCATTTTTATTTTATTTAGTTAAAGTAATGTGCAAGCAATCTAGCAAAATATGTTTTAGGCCTCTGTGTCATTTGACATAAAAATTAGGTTAAAAAAAATTGGTAAAACTTCGTCTAAGTAAGACAACCATGGCTTAAATGGTTCTAAATTGTCTGTACTATCTTCGCTTTAAAGCTGTGCACCCATCTTCCAATCACCCTGTATATTGTGTAAAAGATTTTATTTTTGTCCTAAACACGCAATCATTTATGTTAGTTTTAATTCTAGTCCTCTATACAGGAAAATGGCTCATTAACATTATATTTTCTTCATAAAGAACTGGATCCTTCTGTAAAATACTAACATTTTCACGTAATGAGTTAATGTTTTACAAACCAACTATTTTAGCGCATTTATTGCAACGCCATTGGGTTATATTATAATTATTATTAGTAAAAACTTCCGTTTTAATCTTAGTATGTTGTTAGAGATCGCCTAATTTAAAATTGCACGCCCGTCCACTGCTTGTTGCATACACATTTCAAATGTTTGTATAAAAAATTTAGTCGAGCGTCGTTCAGTTTTAAATTAGATGATCTCTTCTAGCATTAAGGATGGCAGTTATGATTAATGTTAGTAGAATAATGCTTTCCATATTGGGCCAACGTTTGACCAACCAAAGCGTCTTCGACGAACGGAGCATTTTTTTGGCAGAAATAAATATTCGTATCCAAACATTCGTAGCGATGATTTACTAAAGTCAGTTTTGGCCCAAATGTTAGTCCAATCTAACGTTAAATAGATTTTATTTTGTGATAGATACGTGCTTCATTATAAAATGTTTGAACAAATATTGGCTGTTATGAGAATGAGTGATTTTCGTACAATGGAACTTAGTGCAAGATAAGTGTATATTTGCTCTTTAGATGTAAGCCAAAGAACAAAATGTTATACGTATAAAATGTATAGGTATTGATGAGCCTTTGGAATTTATAAAAAGTGATTAAAATATATTTTTTCGTCAAAAACAATTTTTTTTTGTCATCCAATCCAGATAACAATATTGTCTGATCAGTTTGAACTGAATCGACTATCCGCTAGATAGCATGTTACAAATAAATCCATTCATGATCGCCTTTGATCTTGACACCTTTTGAATTAGCACAGCTTTGGCTATAAATGCTAAAATCCTGGCCACATTATCCGTAACATGTTGGTCACTTTGTTGGCGTATTTGTTGCAAGTCGTCCCCACTTCCTTAACACAAGACTGGCATTCTTATCAGCATAAAATTCTTAAAAGACAGGGGGCTGCTTTAGCTAGCCGAAGATAATAATAATATTCTCTAAACAGCAAGTGTATGTTGTTATTTGATTAAATTCGAAAGGGTTAATTATTTGCAGCCTTTTATTTAATTCATACCACTAGAGACTCAAAATATTGTATTTTTTGTTTACAAAATTGTTTTAACAGCTTTACTTACGTAAAATGTATTTGCTGAGTTAAAAGTCATCTGGTTGTCAGTGTCACTGTCAAACGTAGTCAAACAAAAATACAAAGTCAACACGATTAGTAAAATGTTCAAGCTTTAGCTATTTACAGTATTGTTTTAACACTCGTGATACAATTTAATTCCTCCACAATGGCAGAACCAAAGGAAAAAGAGGAAAACCCTCTGGATATAGACGGGAGTAACTTTAACCCCGACATGTATTTGGACTGTTTGCTAAAATGTGCAACGTTAAAGCAAGTCATGGATAAAGAGGCTGAAGTGGTCACCCAGAGCCAGTTCTTACAGTCAGAGATGCAAACGTTAGTCTACGAAAACTACAACAAGTTTATATCGGCGACAGAAACAGTGCGCAAAATGAGGACAGACTTCAAGATAATGCAAGAAGAAATGAATAAGCTGAGCGAAAACATGAACAAAATCACGTCGTTTAGTGCCCAGATATCCGATTCCTTGAGAGAAAGTGGAAATAACGTCAGCAGGTTGTGTGGAACACGACAGCTGTTGGATAAACTCCAATTCTTATTCCTATTGCCTTCTCAACTGAACAAAGCCATTGAAGATGGTAGATATGCTGATGCAGTCCACGAATTCACTCACGCGCAGAGAGTACTACAAAAGTATGGTAATCAACCTTCATTTCAAAGCATTCAAACTGAGTGTTCAGAAATTATTTATGGTTTGAAGAAAACTTTGCGAGAAAGACTGCTTAGTCCAGAAACATCAGCATCTGAATTAGCCGAAAGTGTAGGTTTATTGAGACAGTTGCAGGAAACAGACTCTTCACTCCAGGACATCTTCCTAAGCTGTTCTGAAAGTAGGCTCGACAAGCACCTCCAAGGCTTAAGTGCAATGGTAGAAAGCACTGATATATTGGAATGGGTTGAAAAATGCAATAACACACTTTTAGCGGACTTGGGCATTATCATATCATGTTACCATGACATGTTCCAAGATAAAGACAGCACCAACATTCCTGACTTTGCTGACAAAATCATGTTACAAGTATTCCACCTTTTTGAAGAAGTTGTGAAGAAACCAGAAAATATTGGAACTGAAATTTTGATCAGAGGACTAGACAAGTTCTTTAGAAAGTTACAAGCAATGACTGAGATCATTTCAAGTGATACTATGTCTAATAAAGCTATAGATGTTGTGATACAATGCATCAATCATAAGGCTACAATACAGTATCAATTAATCCAATCTCAGTTCAAAGATAGTCTTACTAAAGTGAGACAATCTTTAGCAAGCAAGGGTACAGACACCACAGACTTAAAGGATATCCTTAACTCTCTCCAAATCTATTTGATGCAGAAAGTACAAGCATCACTATTGGATCTCATGGCATTCCTTCAAAATAATCTCTCTTTTGGCCTCAAACCATGGTGTGCTAAAGCTG
Organism: Hydraecia micacea; assembly: GCA_914767645.1. NCBI lineage: Eukaryota > Metazoa > Arthropoda > Insecta > Lepidoptera > Noctuidae > Hydraecia > Hydraecia micacea. Next base: position 2,531,870 of record OU611783.1, on the reverse strand, counting down.
TTGCTGATACATGCTGGAAAGTTATTTCTGAGACCATGGTCAACCTCTCAGATATGGTCAAAAAGATGGCCTGCTTACAGACATCAAATAACAACATTCCTTTTGAATTACTGTTAATTTTAGCTAAGTTATGTTTAGAAATGCAAGAGAGTGGGGTGTCTACATTACACACTCACTTACTGAAGCTTTTGGAGGAATCTGCCCCTGGATTAACAGTTGAGAATAAAGACCAAAACAGTGCAATGGTGCATCTGTCTACAGCTGCTCAAGCTGCCTTGGATTCTGAGGTGGTATTTATTGGGCAGACGGCAGCGCAGATGTTGAGGGTGTCTGTGCTAGCTAGAGACTGGTTGAGAGCCCCTGAACCGCGCGGACCAAGAGCCGTGTGCCGCAGGGTAGTAGAAACGCTAGCCAGTGCAGACAGCGCCGCATCACAACTGTTCCCGACAAGCATCAAACCATCAAGCGATTCCAGTCGACGCACTATCTGGTCTCGCGCCCCATCATCCTTCTCGCCTCTGAACAGAATATTCTCAGAAAGAATTGAAGTATTCAGCCCTGCTGGAGCTGACAGGGCTGCTCTATCTAATGGAGCATTGAAGGTTGCTCTAAAGTCGTTAGTTGAGTGCGTCAGATTGCGCACATTCGGCAAGCATGGCCTGCAACAGTTGCAAGTAGATGTCCATTTCCTTCAGCAAAGGTTGTCTTGTATGGGCAATGATGAACGACTACTGAACGCACTGCTAGAAGATGCGCTTGCGTCTGCGCAACTGAGATGCATAGACCCACAGCTGATGGAACCTAGCATTGTAGATATTATTTGTGAAAGAGGATAAAAATGTTAGATTATAAAATTGTTTCCTTTATTTAACCAATTGATGTTTATTTATGAATGTCTGAATATTGTAAACCTTATAATAAGTAAAAATAAATACAGATATAAATTTTAGACAATTTATTTTTAACCCATATTTAAAATTGCATCATCATATTAAAAATAATGATATCATCTACATATATAAAATTTTATGTTAAATGCTTCTAAAACATAAATCTCACAATACAGACTACTCTTTTATATTTTTAGCAATTAATTACATTTTACACTGTTAGTCACGAGAGTAGAATAAACATTATTTAAAATTAAAAACAACATAATATATTATTACCATTAGAAACAGAGAAATTGATATATTTTGGTCCTAGTTCACTATAAATTTTGGGGAGTATATCATTGCATGAATACTCGTAGACTAACACGACACGAGAAATTGGTCAAAATTCAGCGAAAAACTGCTAACATCAAGCAAGTAAACTTTAACGTTGATATATTTGAAGACTATTGAAACTAAACACCACGACATTTGTATTAACATTAACGGCAGAACAATTGATTTAAAGAAGTGCTAAGAATGTATTGTAGCTATGCTTAATGTATAGATATGGTAAAACATTTGCAAATATCTCAACAACTTGGTAAGTGCTGTGGGGAGTCCAGAATTTAGGGATATTCCAAATAATTAAATTTTCCTACTACAGATACGGGCAACGTTTATGAAGCGCCATCCTGTCCTGATTGGCACTCTCGAGACCTAGTTGCAACATGATATTATTCGGAATATCCCCGATTCGCGATGCCTCTAAAGCACCCTATCGTATTGAACTACATAACTTCATTTATATTATAAAATAGCAACTCCAGTACTACTCTCGAAGTCTAAAAAATATCCGAATAGAGATGTGCTGTGCTTATTAAATATTTCATTAGAAAAATCTGGTATTCAAATTCCTCTAATCCCTTATAATAATAATGAAAACATACTACGAAGCACTAAATAACCCAAACTCCGCGATCGGGAAGCTCAATAATTCATTATTATAAGCATTGTATACAATTACAGTTCCATTCAAATCAATATTCAAAACAAATTCAATAATAAGCTCATTTAAAACCCACCAAACATTACTTATAAACTTCATTAAGAACTCTAGTTATTCTAATATAAATTTTACAACATAAGTTTGCACCTTGCAATATATTTAGGCTTTTCATTTCGAAAACAATCAGATAAATCATTGAATGGCGAACATTTACAGTTTAACTGAAAATTACAGCATACTAACCGATAATGCCAACGAAAAATTTTATCCCTACATCTAATAAAACATAAATATTTACTCTTATACAATATCTAAACTCTAGAACAAATTGACAAAATATACTTATTATTTTAAGTTCTCATTTACATATAGACAAGATCAACGCCTAACTTAACGACTCACGATAAAAATATTATTTGTTGATGTAACATTTCATCAAACGTGTAAAAATATTTTTATTTAACAATGGTCCGTTTGTTCCGATTGTGAGCCTTGTGATGCGTGATATTATCTAAACATACTAGCGGTCCCCTTACTAATAACATCCCGAAATCTAAGGGAACTTTCAGTCCAACTTCTAACTCGATCCAATCTCTATAATTAAAATATTTATTTATTATTTTTTTGCATAAGTTTCCTCATTTTCTCAGGAACGGGCACGCCTCGGTGCGCCGGCGTCCTCTTGGGTTTGACGCTAGATTTCGCCTCAGACTTTTCAGGTTTGAGTTTCCTCGTAGCGGCGGGAGTTTTTGTTTCTTTATCAAGCGATTTCCTTGTAGGTTTTGCTTCATTTTTGTTCGGTTTAGTGTTAGTAGAGGTGCTGGTATCGCTTCGTGCGCTGGATTTTCTCGAAGCCGGCGCTTGCTTAGGTTTGTCGGCGACGCTGGACTTGCGCGGGGCTGGTTTGATGACGGGCTTGCCTTCAGGCGGCGGCGAGCGGCGACGTCGCACGCGCGGCGGCGTGTGCGCCAGCGACGTGTGGCGCGACAACAGCGCCGCGCTACTGAACAGCTGGCCGCAGTCGCATCTGTGCTCCACCTCTAACGTTCCTGTCGAAATAAACATTCACCTTGTAAAACTGAACATTCAAATCGCTATTAGTAAATAAGGGGTTTAGGTTATCGTCTTCTCTGTACAAAAAGAGGCCTTTACCCTGCAGTGGAACAATAACAGGCTGTTATCTTCTATATTATATTATACTAACACTAATAACAAAACTGAAGAGTTTGTTTGTTTCCCTCTTTTGTATTTGATAGCCCTATTCTTGAGGTAGGTTATAGACTATTTAAAATCACGCTACGCCCCTTAGGAGTTGAGCAAAAAGAAAAGATAAACGCTAAGCGAAAACAAAGTAATAGCGCGGGCGGGCGATGGGCTGCGATGCGGTGGGTTGGCGGTGAAAAAATATAATGTTACTTACTTCGCTTGATCTGCTTCACGGGCGTTGGTTTGTGCCTGGCAGTGACGGCTTTCCCCAAAGATTTCCTCTTTGCTATCCCACTCAGAGACTTTCTCTTATCAGCTAACGTTTTCTTTTGAGTTTTCTTTTCTACAGTTTTAGGAGTGCGCTCTTGTGCGGGTTTCGATGTTTTTTCAGGAATGGTTTTTGGGAAAGAGTATTTAACAGTTTCGCTATCGTCAGAGTCCGTCGAAAGCACTGGTTCTAGTTTAGGTGCTTTAGCTACGTGTTTTACAGCTACCGGGTTGGGTTCGACGGCTTTCGGCTTCAGGCGCGGTATTTTGGGCGGGTGTTGTAATGACGTTCTTCTCTTAACTAGGTCTTTGGAGTTCGGCCGTTCTATTTGGAGGGAGCTGCGCTTGTTCGCTCTCACTTTCATGAACACTTTCTCTTCGGCTGGCTCCTCTACTTTGTAGTTCGGATTGAGCATGTACCTGACTTCGTCTTCGTCGCTCGATTCCACCGCTGGTTTCGGTTCTTCGGGAACGGTAACAGGAGCTGTAGTTTTAAGACGTTTGCTTGCACTACCTGTAGATTTCTCTTTGATGGATGCTTTCTTTTTAGGTGTTTCATAAACTTTAATAGGTTCCTTAATTTCAACTTTCTTTATTTTTTCTGGGACTTCCGGTTTGACTTCTGTTTTGACTACTTCAGTTTCTGAGAAGTCCCTCTTTGCAGGAATAACTGGTGGTTCGACAGGTTTAATTTCTATTTTCTGTGGAGCAGCCTCTATTTCTTTTTCTACCTCTTTTACAACTTCTGCAGGTTTTTCTTCAGCTGCTTTAGGTATTTCCTTAGGCAATTCTATTTTTTCAACAACCTCAATTTTGTGCTCATCTTCTATTATATCTTCAATAATAACTAGTTTAGGAGAATCGACGTCATCTAGTTTTTCTTCAATGTTTGGACTCTCACTCGCTTCTTCAATTGATTCAGCCGTTGCCTCAGATTCTTCAGCAGCTTTAGCTTGCTTGGACTGCCGTTTCTTTCGTTGACAGATGATGGTGTGTTTGTTCAGCGAGTGCTCGTTCGGGAACACCATGTAGCAAAGTGAACACTCGTGTATTATGTCTCTGGTTGATAAGGAACTCTTGACACTCTTGTCATCAGACTTTTCTGAGCTGGTCTCTACATGCTGCTCCTTGTGTTCGATCAAATGACTTAGTTTCCTGAACGTTTTCTTACAAACCTCGCACTGGTGTAGAGTCACGGGCTTCTCAACGTTGTTCGGTGCCACCGTTGGCGTAGTCTTCTGCCTGTTTATACCGTCGTGGGTTTCCCTGTGTTCTACTAAATGGTGCAGTTTTCTGAATGACTTGTCGCATGGTTCGCAGCGGAAACCGGCGCTTGGGTCTTCGCTTAGTTTAGAAGTACTCGGTTCTTTTTCAACCTTTGTGTCAGACTGCTCTGAAGAACTCTTTCTTAGCGACCTCGCGGGTGCTGAACTAGGGTTATGGATAATGCGATGCTGAACTAGATGGTGTAGCTTCCTGAACTCTTTCTTGCAAACCTCGCAGCTGTATACTGATTTGTTTGCAACAGAAGCTTCTTTTTCTATTTTCTTTGGCTCCTCTTTCTTGTGCTGTAATTTATGGCTGACCAAATAGGATAATTGCCTGAACGTTTTGCCGCAGAACTCGCAAACCAGATCATTACTTTTGGGGAATATTTTCGCTCTTGGCTTTCTAGATTCATGAATTTTTCTATCATCAACCTCCTTTTCTTTCTTTTCAGCCTTCTCCTTGACTGGTGGTGTATCTTCTATGACGATAATATCGTCTTTATCTTCCGATTTAGAAATTGAATCTTTGGATTTACGCTTCTTAGGAGTTTCTTTCCTGACGATAAGTGGCTTGTCGTCGTCAAGGTCCATATCATCAGATTTACTTCCTTGTGACTTTGAATCTGATTCTTGCGATGGTCTCATTCTTCTGGGGCTTCTCTTGTCCGAACCAGATCGACTTGGCGAAGGGCCGGTGCAATGTTTCACGTGTTTAAACACAACGTTCTCAGTTCTGAATAATTTGTTACAAATCGGACATACTATGTTCTCATTAATTTTTCCCATCGTCCAATTTTCTTTGATCATTTGACCATCGCTGTCTACATCATCATCTTCATCATCGGTAGTCATCACGGTATCACGTTTTGGGACTTTGGCATCTATTAACCGTGGCTTCTTTTGTGGGCTTGGCACTTTATTCTTTTCAACTCCTTCTTCAGGAAGAGGATATTTTCTCGGCCGACCTCTTCCTCTCTTAACAGGAGTACTTAGCTGACTATCAGGAATTGGAGAATCAATAATGTTCATGTTTTCTGATTGGTGTTCAAGTAACTCAGCGGCCTTCACCAAACTGTCTATAGCTGAGACAGCATTCTTGTGAGCTATGCCATTATCGTTACGATTGACGGTCTCTTTGAGTGGATTTTTAATAACTTCTGTTGTGTGTGTATATTTATCCTCCGCTGCTGTGTTAGATCCAAGAAGATAATATTTCTTCCGCATGGGATATTTAACATTTTTATCCATTCTATCATCATCGGTTTTTCTTTTCTTTTTGGGTGACACTTCAAGGCCTAAATCTTTTGGTTCTATCAGTTCTAGTTCAGGTTCGTCAACTGGAGTTAGAACTTGTTTTCTCTGGTGCTTAGTTTTTGTTTTAACTTCTTCTTGTGATTTGGCATCATCAGGAGTGTCCAGCACGTCAGATTCTAGAGAATCAAGAGTGCTAACAGTGAAGCTGTCTGGTTCGGTGCTTAGTTTCTTAGCAGGTGAAAGTTGTTGACCCTGGATATTTAATGAACTGGGAACATACTCCATATTGTCCATAAAAACCACTTTTACTGGTTTATCTTCGATTATAGTAATAGGGCATTCCTTCTGACGTTTGGCTGATAAAGCTGATTGATATGCTTTTTGTAACTTCGATTGATTTCTGGTAGAAGCATCTTCAGTAGCGCCCAATTTGTTTACAGCTTGAACTTTAGCCGGTTGAATAGGTTGGCGCGCATTCTGATATTTATACGGCATCTTGGGTTTATCGACACGTGCAATATCATTCCTAGAGTACGTCTTTGGATGTGGATCTTTCTCCACAACCGTCTGAATGACATTATGTGGGTCTTTGCTATCGAAGTTCATAGTGAGACAATTCTCATAAGTTATGGAATTTCGTCTCGCGAATTTGTCAAAATCTTTTTCTGTTATAATAGGTTCTTTTTTAGCAGCATCTGTATTAGATTTGTCTGTGTTAGCATACGATAGTACCTTCTCCTTAGGAGCTAACTTAGCTGCTACAGTTTTCTTATTTATATCAATGTCTCCTGTAATAGGCTCATGCTCTATCATTTCATCTTCAGATTCAACCTCTATTACACTTTCCTTGATGATCTTTTGTTGAGTTTTATTTGGAAACGGTAGGAGATTTGGTATTTTAGTTGTTTTGATAGGAACTGATGGTTTTTCCTTTTCCCCTTTGGAAATGGTTTTGAGTTTAGGTTCAGCCAAAGGAACCACAGGTAATTCATGTGGAGGTCTTTCGATGAAAGGAATACCGTGTAATTCGTTCATCTTCATTTCTATTTCGTCGAGTGTAGCTTGGTCAGTTGGTTGGTAGTTTGCTGGGAAATTACCAGTCGGAGGAGCATTCGCATCTTTTACCGACGTCTGGTTGGGTTCATCTTGACCTGCTTTTGAAGTCCCTACTGTTCTTTGTATCATATCTTCAATCGTTTTATCAATCAAGTCTTGGTAATTGACTTCGGTTACTTTAGCTTCTTTCTTTAGACTGGTCGTAGATACCGCTTCTGATACTTCTTCGTTTTGAATGTCATTTGTTACATCTTGTTTGATGGGAGCCGTTTCAGCCTCAGCTTCCGAAGATTCTTTACCTGTCTCCACCTTTAAAGGAATCTTGCTTTCTTGAGTATTATTATCTTTATGTTGGTTGGCTTTGCTCACAAACGCAGTTTCGTTTTTAATAACTTTGTTGCCTTCTTGAGTCTTCGCTAAAGCTGCTGCAGCACTGCTTGACTGTTGCCGTTGACTGTCAATTTTTTGTAGAACATCTCTTCTATTGAGATCATTGGAACTTTTGAGCTGATTGGTGCTGGTAGAAGGCACGGCAGGCGGGGCAGGAGTCGTGTTTCTATTCTTTATTTTATCTAAGAACTCCTTTCTGTTAGTAGCTGTCCATTTTCCAAAAGGCACCGCTTTTTTACTTCCACCCGGTTTAGGTTCTTCGGAATCATCTTCGCCTTCATTCCTACTATCATTATTCGTAAGACTGTCTGTTGACGTACTACTGACATCTTGTGTGCCTGAGCAACTAGGCTGTTCTTCTTTTGGCACCTGACTTACTTTAACATCCTTAACATTTACTTCGCCAGAAGTGCTTGCTTTGGGTGTAATCTTTATTTCCCGCTTTTCATCCTCTATGGTTGTCCCTTGTGGTTTTACTTCAGAGGAGGTTCCAGGTATTGGTTCTTGGGTAACAGGTTTTTGTTCCTTAACTGCACTGCTAGGCACTTTGTCACTGCTGACTGGAGATTTTCCAGAAGCTTCGGCTTTCACATTGGTGGTACTGTCAACCTCCATAGGCACTACATTAGATTGAGATTCAGCAATTGGAATAGGCTTTTTGGATTCCTTTTTAGGAGATTTTTCAAACACATTATTTTGTTTTTTGAGTACTGCCGATACTGTTTTAGTAATAGAGAAGGGAGAAATATGAAGTGGTGTCTTATTGGCAGGCACTAGTACTTCAGGTACAACTTGTGATGTTTCAGTTTTTACTAGTTTTTTGGATTCTTCTGGCGTACTGATTGGTTGTGATGATGTTTTATCCAGTACTACATATTTAACAATCTCTTTTAAAGCTGAACCTGTTTCTTTAGAAGGTTCAGGTTTCAATTCAACTTTTCTTTCTTTGACATCAACAGCTGTAGAAGGCTTTATCGTTATTGAAGTTTCGTTGCTAGTAGGTTTTGTTATTTCTTTCTTAGTTTCTGGTTTCGCTATGGGTATTTTGGACTGATTGTTTTTAACAATGTCGCTCTGGGGGTCTCCCTTGGGCATCATATCTTTTTTAATTATGTGCGTGTCAAGAATTACTGCGGAAGTTGTATCGGCTTGAACATTTTTAGCAACTTTTTTATTATTTTCTTGAACACTTTCTTTAATTTTTGATTCATCTTCTTTATTCTTTGTTGCAACATTTGATTCAACTTTCTCGCATTCTTGATCATTGCTTGTAATATTTTCCACCTTTGAATCAACTTTATCAGCTGCTGAAGTTGGTTCTTCTATTTTGGTTTCATCTAATTCACTATCATCAATAATAATAATATCATCATTTTCTTGGTCTGTTATATCGTAAATAATTTCTTCAACTTTGGTCTCATCTTGTTTATCACATTGAGTATTGTCTTTAACTACTGCCTTATCACTCTTATCAGTTGCATCAAATTCAACATCTTTATTAAATACTTGAATAGGCTCAGAAATCTTAACTTCGGCTTGACTTTTTTGAATATCATCATTCACCTTTTCCACTTTATCACTATCAGTTTTAACGAGATCTTCAATTTTTGACACACCTTTATCTATTACAGTTTCGGCAACTGTTTCCACAGTTTCGGCAGGTGTTTCTACAATTTCGGCAACTGTTTCTACAGTTTCGGCAACTGTTTCTACAATTACAAGGTCTTCTTCCATATCTTCATCAATATTTACTATATTTCCACTCGTTTCTTCTTTTTTCTCTTCATTTACAATTTCACTTTGTATATTCTCGTTAAATATTGCTTTTACTTTAGTAACATCTTTTTCAGTGGAATCAATGATATTCTCTTGTTCAATTGGAACTGAAGTGTTGTTGGGAATAGGTTTTTCTTTCAACACTTCATCATTACTTGGTTCCAACGGTTTAGGTTTATCATTATCAATATTATTTTGTTCTACAGTTTCCTTCTCAGTTTTTTCAGCTGCTACAGAAACTTTTTCAAGTGATTCGTCAATTACCATCTGTTTCTCAGGACTATCTATGTCATTAGTTTTATTGTCATCACCATCTTTATTTTTAGTTGGTGTTTCAGGTGTTCTTTGCTTACAACTATCAGTATGTACTTCTATTGTTTTCTTGACATTATCTGAATGTCGGTTAGGATGCAGCTGTTGCTCAACCATTGTTTTAGTCAATGGTATGCGCTCTTTGTTAGGTGTTGAGTGGTATGTCATGGGTGTGAAACTGCCTATAACTGGAGATTTTCGTGATTCACTGAACTTCATCATTTTTCCGTTTATGTTAAATTCAGATTTTCCATCAGGCGATGTTTCTTTATTTACTTCAAGTTCAACTTCAGTAATCTTAGTTGTTAAAATTGGTTCTTTTCTTGGTGCTTTAATTTTTCTTTCAGCAACTTTGTTGCAAGCAGACTCACTTATGACTTTATTGATATCCTTTATAGGCACATGTGATGATATTTTCTTATCAGCCATCTTCCCTTCTTTTGCAGGCTGTAAAATGAAATGACAATAAATATCATTGGCAGAGTCTAGTCATTTATTTATTGAACAACTTAAAAATAAATGGTTAATCATAATAAAACTAGTCCTTACCACATCTTTAGGTACTTCTATCTCTATTTCTTCATAAACTTCTAAATTACCCTCCGCATTTTCACTGAAATACATATAATCCATATTAATATTCGACCTTCTTCACTATCAAAATAGAAAAAAAAAAAGATGTACCATCACTCATCAGACAGCATAAACATTACATTAAAAAGATATATACTAGATTGCTTGGCAAATTAACACCTATGTTTAGGTAAAATCAAAGTGCAATAAGAGTCTGCTAACTAGAACCATGATCTCATCACATCTTATTTACTTAAGAACATTAATTTTCCCCTAGGAACACTGTAATTTACATTTATTGTAATGGCTTTTCTTATTGATTGGTCATGAATTCATCTTCATGATGGACATTATGTCGGTTTTTTTTTTCCTCTTTGGCAACTGAGCCGATGTCGACTATTCTGCCAGCGTCATGTAGTGACAGTAGCACAACAAAATGAGCCGTCAATGTTGCACTTAGTGGTAGTTGTTGTTCATTAATGTTAATAGTTGAAAAGACAATACAAGTTTTGTTAATTAACTTTTTTTAAAATAAATAAATACTAATTATTAGCCTACTATAAAACAACACCGATATATACAATTATAATAATTATTACACACCAAGCTACATTTTTATGTCATGCCATTTAAAAAATTTGATAGGACTTGGATTAGTTTAGGGGAAAAGTTAGTTAAGAGGGAATGGAAGTTAGTAGTCCATCATGAATTCATCTTCATGATGGACAGTATGTCGTTATTTGCACATAGGAGGATGCCACTGGTCCTCTGAACATATTCCCTTGTCAGCATCTTAACAATTACAGCCACTTTTAACTACAAGAATGATTATTCATGTAGATGAAAGCAGGAATGCTGAGCTAGAGGGCTTTGACTAGATGCCCAGTCTTATTAAGTTATTCCATTTAAAAAATCTTAGTAACTGCCCAGTTTGGATTTGTGCCCAGTCTATGAATATACATATTTTGACTTATGACACACTTAGCTGGTGAAATCTGGGTTTACTATACACCTTTGGCGAACCCCTACATACAAGCATTATGTTTATCCTAATAACATAATATTGGAGAGGGGATATCAAACGGCCACACAACATTGACTAAAAATCTTTAGGACTTACATAACTAAGTAGCTGAATTTCCATATTTATTTTGTGTTTTCAATTTCATTAAGATAATTGATACTATCTATAAAACCTACTTACAATCCAGTATGCAATATGAAGTTATGATTTCATGTACTACTTGCATACATGAATGAAAATAAATATTTTAACACCCCAGTACAATTTTACAGCTACTTTCATTGTAGGTTTATTTTAGTAGTTTTCTATTTATATTGTAGCAAACTAGGGATACTCTTTTTCACTTTGCTCAATTTTGGACATCTATTTTGGACTCTCATATTTTCACAATTCTTTCTCATTCAAAATCAAAAGCAATTTATTCACACTAGGCTGAGAATCAGCACTTTATAAACATCAAAATTAGACAGTTCACCAAAATACCCGCCCTTTACCACTTCCTAGAGTGCTTTAGCTGGCAAGAAGTGGGGCAACCTTCCGAGCAGCACAGCCATCTGTTCAGTTAGAAGAGCTTGGACATTGAACATTCATACTATTATTAGAATAAACTGTTCAGATTAATGCCTCTTCCTCAATAAAAGCTTAACCAAATGACTTTTAATTAAATTTCCAAAAAAATGTCCTGCTATAATACCTATTTGGGTTCATGTTTTATCAAAAAACTAAGTAATTAATGACTTTAAAAAAGGCACAGCTAGGCTAAAACAAATCTGTGAACAAAAGTATTCATCTGCCTAGCCTTTTCCCAACTATGTTGGGGTCGGCTTCCAGTCTAACCGGATGCAGCTGAATACCAGTATTTTACATGGAGCGACTGCCTATCTAACAAAAGTTCAAAAATGCCCAAAATGTTCAAATTGGAGCAAACAACTATTTTGAAGGCGAGAATGTTTCTTTGAATCCAGAGCGAAGCGAAGAATCCAAAGTATGTTTATTTATTTACATATAATTTTGAGTAAATAATTACGAACGAAGGCAGAATGCTTTTCGCGCGTTTTTTGTTTTTTCACAGCTTTTTTTCTTAATTTGGCTAGTGCATATTTTATTTTATCATACAGCCTATTACTTGTTCATACAATGTTCGTGATTGATCTCTTTGGTAATTGGAACTTTTACTAACAATATCCACATTCCAAATTCAAATCACTTTTAGTCCCTAGGGATTGAAGAGCTATTTTAGTCCCTGTTTACGAAGAATACATTAGCTCTTTCTGAATATAAGTGATAAAAAAGATAATAAGTTAATATCTTCTGTAAATAAGGGAACACAGGAAAACTACAGTAAAAAAAACCTACAGAAAGCATGTCTATGTCTCCTTAAAAAAAACTAAACTATTGGAAGACAATAATCTCCAGTTTGTGAAAACCTGTTTAAGATTGTTTGTTTACAAGTCTCTTGTCAAGTATTGATTTGTTTACCTGTTGATATTTAGGTTAGTCAATCACAACAGTAAATGTAATGTTTGAACATTAGATTTGCTGATCAAATGACTTTTTTTTTTTTTTGCTCAAAATGTAGATTTTATTTGATCCCCTTTATTTATAAACATTACTTAAAGTTAAGAGACCCACATATGATTGTTCCTAAATTACTCTAGGCTGATAAAATTTGGGGGAGGCCTATGTCTAGCAGTGGACGTCTTTCGGCTAAAATAATGATGATGATGATAAAGTTTTAGTTAAGTATTCCTAATTTTGTTAATATTAGTGTTTGAGTTCGCTTTCCCTCTTCAAAATGAAATTAATCAGTTGCTAATCATTACTTAACTTTTAGCAGCATTTATAAATAAACCCCGATATCAAAAAGCAGGATATTTGTCTATAGGAATGTTTTGTCTCAGATAGAATGCACATACTTATATTATTTGGGATAAGTACTATGAAAAGCTGCAATGTAAAGATGCCAGCATTTGTAAGAATGAAAGCAAACATACGTCTTAGTTATAATTAGGTCAAACCATGTTTATGTTATAGCTAAACCCACATCAGTTTATTTATAGAAAAAATAAGAATTTACACTCCTTTTAATTTTTACTTGATCTAACAAAATGAGATTGAAGTCACCATTTCTTACTTTTTAACAATAAATAAACTGATAAGATAAGCTCTGCTTGACAGTTCATTCCCTATAAATTGTGTTTGTGTTAGGCCCCATTAGAAACAGACATAAACAAGCTCTTAGTGCTTATATACAATTTCATTTCTTAATATTGTTAAGCTTAGAGAAGTTGATCAGCCATAGCAAGTAGGGTTCATAATATTATTAGACTCACCGCACTTTCAGGAACTTGAAGCTGGTCTGCTGCTGATCATCATCAATTATCTGAACAGCGGCCAGCTCCTCCTGACCTTCCTTCCTATACAAGTACAATCCATTACCAATATCTATAGCATCTACGTTTTTACCATCAATCTGTAGCACCACTTCTGTATCTTTACTAGCTATATCCGTCTCCTCATTTATCAAGGTAGACTCTATCATATTCTCATCAGACTTAAACTCCATTTCTTCTGGCTGCTTCAGTTCCGAATTAGACTTATCATCATCAACATTGTCATCAATCACCAGCTCATCGCCATCATAAGAATTGTCATTATCATCAAATATGTCAACACCGCCTGATAATATGTTTGCTGCCTCAATCTGTTTACCAATTTTGTAGCTATCTAGCATATCACTCTTCTTACCAATTGGCGACAGGTTCGATATCAGTTCATCGGCGTTTGTCATGGTCCCTTCGGAGTCAGTGGTGGTACTAGCCAGCGACACATCTTTTATAGAAGAAATGTCGAATGTTGAATCAACAGAGTCAACTTCTGACAGAGAAAAGTACTTGGAGGAGCTCTCGTTAGCTGTCATGAAGGACTCACTCGGCGGGGATGTGGTGTCGAGCGTGGAGTCCCGCGAGCCCCCCGCTTCTCCCCGCAAGTGGCTCAACCTATCCATTTGCACACTTCATCTGCTGCGACAACAGGAAAACGACAATTTAGTAACAATGCACGTTATAAACACAGCGCGAATCCACTTCAACGATTATAAGAAAGCGAATGAAAACATTTGAAGGTTGGACGATTAATTAGCACCTAGGTCAATAGCAAAGAACAGTGAAACTTTTAGAACAAACGATAATGATACTGTGACACTTTCGATAAAATTTTAATAAATCACATCATACCAAGTTATTATTTTAAGATATAGGTCTCAGACAAAACTCTTGAATAGAATTTCTGTATTACATTAATTGTAGAAGTTATAATAACAATTTTATTACAATTTTGTTAAAATAACACAACACATCAAAAGATTAAAGATGGACGCCAAATAGCAATGTTGCCGTTATTTTGCATGTCATTATGTTGATAAAAAATGACAAAATAATATTCCATGCATGATTTATTTGATCTTTTCTGAATCAAATCTTACAGATATACACTACTTTCATTTTAAAGTCCGAAATAAATCATGATTATCCTATATTTTGCATTATACGCTTCGCTTTTCGTAAATTTATATTAGCATTTTTTAAGTTGGCAACAAAGTCACTGTAATGGATGCTGCTGATAATGCAAAATACCTATCGCTTGGCAATGTCAATGACCGCCACAGTTATGAAAGTATTTATATTCGTAATTATCATAAAATGCGCAACTGCGTGATAAAAATTATGTAATAGATAAATAAGTTCTTTATTGCTCTTAGATTAATATGATTTGGTTTTACAGGCGCAAAATGCATTGTGAGTTGGAAATCGAATTTCCCGCTTCATTCCCTTATCAAATAATAATAATTATGATAACTGGATTTATCTATCTTTGCCAAAATATGTCAGTCTTGTTTATAATAATATGATAAATGGCATAAGTAATATTATTCTTTTTGTCCAAAATTAATTTTACTGCCTTTGAATTTATATCGAAAATAATATACCCTTTTGGGATTTGCCGTTGTCGGGTAAAAACAGTCAACTTGTTACTTCATAAATGCACCGTATCAACGAGTGCATGAATTAAAAGGTTACATGCTCAAATAAAACAAATGTTATAGGTACGGTTATTTATTATTTAATTGCTTGTTTATCAATAAGACAATTTTATTTCCAAATCAGTACATTTTGTATTTGAAAAGTTTGCAGCTTTCCACAGTTTCCAGTAGGTATCTTTCTAAATGCATACCTACATACTCCACTTTTGATGCTGACAATAATTGTCAATGTCAAAATTGTCAAACAAATCAAAAACGTTATTTTCGAAAGTTGGTTGTTGGTCTGCGCTATTAGCTCTATTTTTCATTATTTTATTGATAAAAACTTTTCAAATAGTAAATAATGGCGCCCCGAGAAACTCCAAAACCCACGACACGGACAAAGGTGCAACGCACCGCAAAAGAGATGCCAGCCAAAGGCAGGGCGTCACCAGTAGGGGCAATTAAAAAGACCATTCTGGTCAAAAAGACAGTGGATAAAACTCCCCTTAAAAGTAAGTAATCACTACCGTTCGCCTTCTTTGATTTTCGCAACATTTACTTAAATTATTTTCTCCTGGTCAGAGGTCAGTTTCAGCCAGTTTTTTTTTATTAGATAGGTATCTAAGATCGTTCGCCAATCTTCTATGAGGCTGTGGTTGTCGTTGTAGTCTGTTATGTAGCAAAAAAACTCCCAAACGACTGACAAATCCCTCATATCCATTCTCGTCAGTAAATCTGTTATAAGCTCTTCTTTGAATAACCTTAGTTGTGGATAATTACATCTTTTTGCATTCTCTTTTGTTTAAGAATACTAAAAATCTTTTCAGTCAACAACACCACAGAAGCAAGAACAACGAGACAGCGAACCAGCACCGTCCCTAAGGTTAATACTCCAAAACCCAAAGATAACAGATCAGTTCCCATACCCAGCAGTGTGACCAAGAGTGGTAAGAAACCTTCCTGGAAGAGGCGCCCCAAGCCTGCCCATTCTGGAGTACCAATCCCGGAGAAGATGAGGAAGTTAATGGAGAAACAGTTTCTGGATTCAGAATTTGAACTTTAAGCTGACATTGTGCCTAATTTTATGATTAATTTACTTTATACTTTTACTTATGTCTATGGTGTGCCTGAAAACGGTGCACCTACTCTATGATATAGCTAGAGTTAGTTAGTAGTTATGCTGTGCAATTAGATAGACCTAGGTCCAACATGACTGCTATAGAGGATGATGTTGAAATGCACAAAATATGCGCATGCATTTGTGTAAAGAATCATGGCGAGATCCTTACGTTAATTTGGACAAAAAAAAAACAGTTTGTTTAGAGGGTTCAAAATATTTTCCATTGTTGAAAATACATTACCTAAAACATTAAATACATTAAATACATTAATTACATTAAATACATTAGATTGCTATACTTATCATATTTTTAAAGAGTTTCTATGACAATCAAGTGTAGTCATTGTGTACCAGAGGTGTCAACACGAATCAGAAATGTGACTATGTTTTGACGCGGTAGGGCGAATCCAAAGATTTAAATCTTTACCACTGCTGTTTACATTGACAGCCTCTGTTTTGCTCTGAAATAGTTAGCTCCTCATTAAACTATTTACTTTGAACATTATATTGTTATTGCGGGGTTATAAAAATATTGTAAATGCCTGAAGATATATATCTCTTTAGGCACCCAAGAGTATAAGAATTAGAATTTCAACTTCTCTAAACATATTTTTTTTTTTTTTACAAATCCTGCCATGATTCTTTGTTGATTGTCTTTTATGAAAGATATTATTTCTTTTGGTACTTAGATTATATTAGTTTTTAATTAATTACTTGACATTTAGATGGTTTTGTTTAATACTTAATATTGTTGGTGATGCCATTTAGTTTGTGTCATATTAATGAATCTATTAGCTCTATACAAGACCAGCCTTTTCAGTATTGAAAAAGTTATTGACTTAGCTGTTTGCAGTTTTTAATAATTTCAGGGAATTTTACTTGACTTTGTATGTGTAATGTAATTGCATTGCAGAAGATATTGTAATAAAATTAAATAGGTGTAGATTTAAAGGAATAAGTTTCATGACCACTGTGTCTTAGACTATTTATATGGTATAATCTGTGTTTAGTTTAAAAAAGATAAAAATTAAACTACTACACTATGGTAAGTCTAGAATTTAAACAAGGTACTATGTTTGCCATAAACTTTTCACAGATTACATGTGATTTTGAAATGGTATCTTGCAATTCTTTTAATATAAAAATAACTGACATTATAAATGGTATGTACTTGCCTAGTTTGTTTCTAATTAATAATGTATCATTATTAAATCAGAGAAAAACTTCTACTCCATACTCTAGATTTCTAGAATAAGTACAAGATTTGTGCCAAAATTAGAATATAAGTATGATTAAAAACTCTTCTATTCTATTCAAACTTTCGAGTCTTTCTACAATTTATACATGCATAGACTTAGAAACTGCATAATCAGCCTATAATGTCCCACTGCCGGGACACAGGCCTTCTCTGTGTAAAGGGAGTGGGCCATAATCAACCACAAGTGCCCAGTGCAGTGCGGCTTTGTAGATGTGATTTAGACATTGATTACTCGAAAATTTAAAGAGTTGTATTTTTCTTAAGATTTATATTACTTACTATCCCACTGAATAAGTTGCTATAATTAGGTACCTGGCTACTAAATAACGGATTAATTATTAATTATAGTTATGTATACTTATTGCTAGTTATTTGTATGCTAAAGTATAGTGTAAACTTATGATAATAAATGTATATCATAATTCACGCATTTTTGTGTTGTCTTTGATAGGACATTGCTATCCCATAATATCCTTAATTTCTAATTACATGAAACTACTCTCTCCCACTTCCAGAAATCTATACTTACTCCCGTAGTAATAAACGTACCTATTATATCAGATGAATAGGGGATAATATAAATTGCATATCAAATAAATAATCGCCTATCAATACATACTCATCATTTATATTCTTTTTTACATCAAATAACTTACTTCACTACAAATAAACTAAATGTTTAACAAAACTCAAACTGCAGATAATTCGAAATTACACATCAATATGACATTACTTTTTTCCTCATAATGCAATACAGTTAAATTTATTTTTGTACAAAAATACTACATACATAGCATACATACTGACTGCACAGCAAATTTTCCATATTTCATAGCAAAATAACTATCCCAGTCGCATATTAACCAGTAAGTACAACAAAACCTGTTCATCATATTTGTCTTAATTTTCAAGAAGCCATGCTCGGCAAATTTAATGATTATTATAACAAAAAAATCCTTTTACATTGCATTATTTCTAAAAGCAGAACAAATTAACTGAAAAAAGGTTACAAAGAACCGGCAAACCACGGCTAAATGAACCGAACTAGTTAGATTAGGTTAATTATTTAAAAAAAAAGTTGCTAGGTTAGGTTAGGTTAAAACTGTGACCCCTACGCACGGCCGGCACTCGCCGGCCGTAGCGAGCGGCCGGCGAGTGCCAGAAACGACAGGATTATTTAGAAAAAAATTACTTTTACACAAAATATGGGCGCCAGAAACGACTTGCGCTAATAGAAAAAAAGAGATTATTTTTAGTAGGCTATCTGGAACCGAACTAGTTAGAATAGGTTAATTATTAAGCAAAGCATATTATTATCATCGGACTTTCGATTCGACTCAAGTACGTGGCGCCACCTGCAGAAGCTAAAAATGTGCCTATTGGGCAAAAAAGGAAGCGTGCACGCCCCGCGAAAGCAAGACCCGCTTTAATAATTCAATAAATTACAATTTTGTATCTAATTTTATATTTTTTTTGCTGATCTCATTATGTGGTAATTAATAAATAATAAGACGACTGTGACTAATAAAATGCTGTTTTATTTAGAAAAACTGCTGTAAATAATATAAAAATAGAAGCTATATTTAAAAGAAAAAGAGTTAACATGTATAATGTGCATTAAGATTATTACAGTCCGTCAAATCTAAGAAGTACCGTTTGACAGTTATAAATATGTGTTATTTTGCTTTGTTTGAAAGTTTTCAATTACATTTAGATATTAAGAATTGTACATTTTTAGATACAATAATGAAATCTTTCTAAATTCATGGTTTTATGATGAATTCGTATGAACAAAGTTGAAAAATATGAAACGTCAAACGGTACTTCTTAGATTTGACGGACTGTAGCTGTGCAATGATGAAAAAGCTTTTGCTTTAGGAAAAATCGCTGTACGCTGCGAAAATAAATTGTAGTGTGTTTAGTGATATTTTGAGTTGAATATTTTGCTGTGCAATCAGTAATTTTGATGGGAATTCGGAATCTTATTGCATAGAAAAAGGATATTTTTTGATTTGCGTTTAAATACTACCCGATGAATAGTTACACACCGATTTATCTCTTTTAGTCGTCAGTAATTTGACCTTCGAAAGAAGAATACAAAGAGTTGTGTAACTATACAGACGCTATACGTTTATTAGTAAGGGGGTAATAACACAGAACAGTTAAAATCTGTTCTGTGGGAAATAATAAAGCTGAAGAGTTTGTTTGAACTCATCGCGCTAATCTCTGGAACTACCAGACAGATTTGAAAAAATCTTTTGACAGCCCCCAGGAAGGTAGGCTACCGTCATGTTTTGGCAATAACACTACCAGTAGTGGTATCACACTGACACTTAGGAGCCGAGAAAAACAAGTCGCAAAGATGAAGAACGCTAAGCGAAAACGGAAATAATAGCGCAGGTAGGCAATGCGATGCGATTTGGGGGGGGGGGGGGGGGGCAAGAAATTTCACGCGCAAGAAAGTCGCGGCAGAAGCTAGTCAATAGATAAGATGCAAGCAGCACCCTTATTGTATAACACACTATTAATCACAATCTGAATAATGTTTAAGGATAATTTGCTTCATGTTTGTAAATTTTGATTGCTCAACAACGTAAATAATGCAATGAATGTTGTTGAACTATCAAAATGAAAGCCATTGCTACTGATAGTGTGTTACGCAATTCCCCCAGTGGAATAACAAAAAAAAGACGCCACCATATATTTGTAGGTAGGTAGTTATTTATTATGTACAACGATGCTCAAGCATGACTTGATTTAGAACCATTGATGTATTTTATACATCAATGTTTAGAACTGATTGATTTCTTTCTAGGAACTATTAATAAATCTAGATTTTAGAAGTACCTACTAATGCTCACCGTGAGATCATGCTTGACCCCATCTTTCTACATAATGCGGGTGCACTGAGTTGGGAGGTCAGTGTGCGGGTGTGTCTTTAGCTGTTAGCATTAGAACCACAGAACATATATATAATTATCCTAAAGGAATTATAACCAAGGAATATACTACTCTAAAGACAGATTATAACTTTAGTAAATTAGTATAACGCAGTGCAGCATGCGTATGCGCATTATAATTGTTCCTCTATTCATGGACAGATGGCGTAACTGTCGGCTACCTAGTACCTACTCATAATATGAATCTATTGCCATAAAGCGTACAGAAAATAAACCAGATTTCGGGTAGGCTCTTTTTTTGAGAAATTCTTATGGTGTAACGTGTGTAAAACCCATAGCACTAATTTGCCCGGAGACCACAGGGTTATTTTTGATTAGCTAGCTAAACTCAGCAGACGCGATGGGTATTATGGTAATTTTGACCAATGAGGCAGTTTTCACGGCATTCTCAGTTCTGGCTAGGAATTAGTACATAAGTACTTACTAGAGAAACGCATTGAGTTAAGCAATAGTTTAGCTCAAGACCACAACACAGACAACCGAAGACGGTCAATAGACCGTCTTCGGTTGATGTAAGCCACAGCGCATAGCTACGACGTACGGGCTATGTGGTGTGAACGTAGACATGTCTAAGTAGATGACCTACAACGGCTACAACATTACTTAACCTCGATATCGGCGCATATATCGATCAATAGCTGCATTGCAGGGGAAGTATTGGGCCTTGAGAAGCTACAATAAACAACCTAAAGTATTATTCAAATTCTTATTTCCATTGGATGTTATTTTCACGTAAACGAATATCAACTTTATGCAAGTGTATATTAAATTGAATTCAAAATGACCCAACCGGTTGAATGCCATAATTATAGAAACAATTATAAAGTCATTGTGTCTCACGTAGATCGGCAGGGCAATTGCGTAACACACTATCAGTAGCAATGGGTTTCATTTTGACAGTTCAACAACATTCATTGCGTTATTTACGTTGTTGAGCAGACGCATTTTTCGAACATTTGGAGCAATGGATTAGCAATAAGCTTCAAAATGATTCAAATTGAGAGTAATAGTGTGTTACGCAATTAGGGTGCTGATCCACGTTCCCGGCATACTGATAAGTGATAATGTTTGAAGTTGTAGCGCAAACTGAACTTTATGAGTGAGTTTTGAAGAGGCTTTTCCAAAAACACATTTTTATTGTACACACGGCTACACATCAAGCTATACATAACCAGTATAAGCTGACTTCTGATTGTATGAAAAACCTATACAGTGCGAGGTCAGCTCAAACTGGAAATGTATAGCTTGATGTGTAGCCGTGTGTACAAGGTAAGTATACCTACCTTAAATAAAATAAATATATTTATACTTACAGGTTAGGTAATAATTACCTAACATAGATTCTGCACCCCCTGCATTGAAATTTACCGTCATCGTCAGTCGAAATCCTGTTCCATACATTTTCATCGCGTACTACGGTACCTTCTTACCATTACCATTTTTCTATGTAATAGCTGAATTTATTTTTTATTTCCGACGATAAATTTCTATTCTATTTATGGTCTAGAATCATGTGCTGAACTCATTTTTTACATTTCTATGGCTGAACCATAGATATATGAATTTACATTTCTATGGGCTGAACTGTAATGCTTTTCTACCATGAGTTTGCATAGGCAAAACTCGCTAGCGTCTCCGTAAATAATATTATGAAATATTGTACAGCGCCCCTAGCGGTCACAGAAAGAATTAAAATCCGTACCATGAGCACTATAGTTTTCGATAGGTAAGAAACCTAACGTATTCTATTCGATAGTCACTAACGTTTTTCAGCTGTCGCCATACAAAACGGCACCATGAGTCACAAATTTGACAGACGCTATCGAAAAATACGCTTACGATAGTAGTTACGTAACTCACTAGCATTTTGACGTGTGAAACATATGTATGTTTACATTAAAATTATATACGTTTTTGAGTATTTTGAGTCAAAATTATGCCTGGAACAGCTTATTTAGCATGGAATATGTTAACGGCCACTGAATTTGAAGACCAACGACATAAACAACGTGAATTTCAAGCCAAAATTACAGGAAAATGAAACTTCTAGCTTACCAATGGGCAGGAAATTACGCAGCTAGCTAGGAGGCTTTCTGTGATGAATATTAACTTAAATTTAAATAAAAGACATTTTACTTAAACAACCTTTTCATTTATTGTATTAATATATGGGGAACATACAGCATTTATAACAAAATAAGGAACACAAACATTGACATAAAAACACGTACTTCTACACAATTATTTTATAACATTGCTCCACATTAGGATTTCCTCTGTACCGTGGGTGCATTTACAAACACAAATCGCACATACTTAAGGACGCTATCACATTTTGAACTCGCTCAAGTTTAGGTATCTGAATCGCAACACAGCAACATTACGCGCACGCACACATTGAAACCATTGTTCGCTCGATTTTTATACGTAACTTAACTAATCTTGGTACTTGAA
Organism: Hydraecia micacea; assembly: GCA_914767645.1. Taxonomy (NCBI): domain Eukaryota; kingdom Metazoa; phylum Arthropoda; class Insecta; order Lepidoptera; family Noctuidae; genus Hydraecia; species Hydraecia micacea. The sequence continues at coordinate 2,509,047 of OU611783.1, read as the reverse complement.
GATATTTTTTTTTAATTTTGCTGGTATTTATTTAGTAAAGTTAGTTGTAAGTTCGCAATCGAATTTGGTAAGTGTTATTAGTACTTATTATCTGCGTGATAATCATGTTTTTAGTATTGTTGAAGTTCATCAGTCAATACGTTCATTACTAGGTACCCAAAAACGACCTTAACATTTTAGTATTACACGGAACATCCACATTTATACCACAGTCTGCTGTTAGTTTGAAAATATGTACCTAAGTACTTTTAAATATTATTTTTGATGTCAATTGTTGGAGTATTTCATAATCAAATACTAGCCTGGGAGTTTATCGTAGAGTTTCGTTGTGATATTTAAAAATAATCATTCCCTTATGAAAACAGTAAGTATTTTATTTACTTAAAAATTAAAACAAAGTAAATCAAAAGTAATTTATTCAAATTAGGCTGAGAATCAGCACTTTTCGAATGTCAAAATTACAAAAGACAGTCCCCCAAAACGCCCGCCCTTCACTTCTTAGTGCTTTCGCTGGGAAGAAGTGGCGCAACAAACTCCCCAGCAGCACAGCTGTCTTTTCACATAGAAAATAGTTCATTGTACAGACGCCAGCACATCAACCTATTACAATCTGTCAGATTTCTGTAATAGATTTTCAACTTTATTACTAAAGCATAAGGTTCAATGTTCATTGGGAAAATTTGACAGTTAGGTGTAGGTTGATGTGCTGGCGTCTGTACTACTACTATACTCCATAGGTTTAGGTAGCTAAATAAAGGTAAACAAAAAAACCACGCGACTTTCTTAACCGACTAAACGTAATACCAGTCTATTCAGTTGTCATGCTACGTCACAATTGTATTCTTCAATATAGCAACATTATTATTCACTAAAAAAATTACTGAATTGAAGAGTAAAACTGTGACGTAGCATGACAACTGGATATACTGGTATTATGAAGAAATTGGCCGTAAGTCGATTTGTCACAAACAAAAATCCGCCACCTTGAATAAAAAATGGATGTTATATTCGTAATCATCACCCCGAAAAACCCCAAAATCGACTATTAATATCGAATGTCTAAAAAAAATATTTCCATCATTTTAATTTGATTATAAAATAAATATTTATACAATCTTTATCCGTCATCTATATCCACTAAATAAATAAATTAAAAGTAAAAAAGTTTTTTTCAGATTTAAGAACTCATATTTACTTAGTTTGAAAATTGAAAAAATTAAAATCAATCAGATCATCTTATTTACTTGTTTATCTACACAGGTAAATCTCGCAACAAGCTTTTATATCATATAACTTGTGTACTTATTGACGTTATAAGTTGATAGTAAAAGTTTTAAAGGAAAATTTTATTTTATTCTTTTTAGCGCATTTAACTAAAAGCTTGTTTTAAAAAAAAGTTTTTACTTTTAATTTGTTTTTACTTTTTAGTTATCGCTTGACAGGTTTTTTTGTGGAGTTTAACTCGCATACGTATTCTGAGCAAGACCTTTCATTTGATACCCATGTTGTAGGAAAGCATAAAAAACTTAGTCCGCTATGTTTAGAAGTCCGCCATATTGCATTTAGAGTAACGTCACATTGTTTTTTGAGTTATTCTCAGCAAGCCCTTTCATTTGATACCCATATTGTTGCAGTGCATTAAAAGTAACTAGTCCACCATCTTTAGATGACCGCCATATTAGATTTATAGTGACGTCACTTTATTTTTCGAGTTATTCTCAGCAATCCCTTTCATTTGATACCCATATTGTAGGAGTGCATTAAAAATAACTAGTCCACCATCTTTAGAAGTCCGCCATATTGGATTTAGAGTGACGTCATTTTATTTTTCGAGTTATTCTCAGCAATCCCTTTCATTTGATATCCATATTGTAGGAGTGCCTTAAAAATAAGTAGTCCGCCATCTTGGGCGTTCCGCCATTTTGGATTTAGAATAACGTCACACAGCTAACCATGCATTGTCATCCAAACTAAACGTGCATACAAAATTTCAGCTCAATCGGTTGAAGATATCTGCTTCAAAATTTAGTTGCAAGAGTCCACCCGAACAAACATAGTTACATACATACATACATACATTGCAAGTTAAATAAAAGCTTGTAAAAATTACAACTAAGTATTTGTTTCTGAAACAAATACCAATAATCGTACTTAATTTTATTTCGGTCCGAAAAAGTATCAACTTCGTCCGACCTCAGTACACAACTCGGAACTCACTTTTTTACGTAATTATTTTTTGCGAGAAAGCGACACAGACGTGCTTCCACGAGCGCTTCTGAGCGCGGAATGACGAACCGCAAGTGTCCGCGGGTAGAAAATGTATGGAGAAATTTGAGAGCGTTTCTTATTTGTCTCATAAATGAAAAAGTTATTTATTTATCTACAAAATATTTAGCTTATCGTATAGAGGACTATATAAGCAACAATATCTTCTTATTTCTAAGTTAAAACATGCAGTGGATTTAGCTATATAGGTCCTTATTCAAACCCCTTTTTATTAAATTTCTTGCGATTACTGTGATGGTAAAAACGTATTTGTGTGAAAATTTTGTATGGGGCTATTTAATTATTATGGAGCCATTCTGGAGATGAATATATTATCTTTAATTTGAAACCAAGATATCCTTGCAGTTGCGACTCCAAGTTCACTAAAATGGTACCTGAAAAGTACTGTTATTCGTGGAAAAATGTGATAGCGTCCTTAAACACCCAGACCCGGAAGAACTAGGTATTATGTGGAAGAACGGATCACACAAATTTTTTCTTCATGCGGGAAATGAACCCGCGAATTTTAACGCAGAAGCGACAAGATTGGTGCAGTTTCGGGAAATTGTGCCACACTGGTCCTCATTGTATTATTATCTTGTGCTAAACTTATTTCTCTGAATTTTATAAACGCACGTAAATAAAATAAATTACAAATTGAAAACGACACTCGATGACACAAACGCAAGTTTCTATGGCAACAGTGACATATAAGGAATAAAAATGTAACAACCACTAAATACCTTAAGTAGTTCACTAACCGCCAACTTTTCTATTTAGTCGGATTATTGAGTGTCACAACATTTTTAGCATAGGCGATACTGGCGATAGCATTACAATTTGAGCATTATATGCCGTTATCTCTTCTTATTACTGAGAAAAAAAGAAACAAAACTACGGAGTGAAGTTAGGTAGACGACAGTATCTATCGAGTTTACCTTAGCGACTGCGTAAGACTCCGTAAAACTCATGGTGCAAGCATTGTCAAAATCTATTCGATCCACGTTAATACGCTAGCGAGTTTAACGCTAGCGAGCAAGTTTTCGATAACAACTCATGGTGTAAAAAGTCTCACCGTGAAAACTTAGGTGAAGTAAGCTTAAAATGAGCTGTCAATAGTGTCAATCCCTAGCATGGTGGAATGACAGCTCACTTTAAGCTCACTTCACCTAAGTTATCACGGTGATCTTTTTACTAATAAGTAATATATATGCCTTTTTTTTTTTTTTTTTGTGGATGGGAAATCATCTAATGACTTCTCCCGCTCTGGGTGGAGCGGAAGGGAGTGTCAGACTCTTACTGACTAAAACCCACCCGTGTTCCTTCCTTAGCCCTTTATGTTCCGGGGCAGCGGTAACCCTTTCGGACGATCCCGCTACCCCGGCAGGCTTCGGCCCTGCCGGGCCCCTTCCTTTTTGCTGACATCTCTTTGAGGCGCGCGTGGAACACATACGCGCCGTCCGGCACGGGCCTGGTCCTGATCGGACGGAGAGCTACCCATTACTCTCCGTCCGCAGGCCCGCGCCTACGGTGGCCGGGAGTCGTCACGCGGCTCCCGACGCCCGTAGCGTCTACCGCGGCGGCTGAGGCGTGCGACTCTCTCCCTGAGCCGTCCCGCCACCTCCTTCGCTAGTGTGACTGTTCCTAAATTACCCTAGGCTGATAAAATTTTCGTTTTTCCTAATTATGTTAAATATTAGTGTTTATGTCGGTTCCCCCCGTAGGGGGAAGAGTCGCACCCCACCCCGTACGACTCTGTAGAGCTCGTCTCCAGACTGGACACTCTTCCACCGATTGTAATGAATTCCCAAGAAGTGTTTTGCCTTGTCCCGACTTAGGAAGCTGGGGAACAAGGAGGGATACAAGAAAACAATTTCAATATAAAATGAGGTTGGGAATTCATTGATAAGGTGAACTCTACTTTTCTTTTGATTATGAAAGTTATAAGATATGAGAGGAATACAAAAGGGTAATTGACACGTAACGCTTGTGTTGGAGATTACATTGTTTTAAGTTACGTTACTGAATGTTCTTACAATAATCTGACCCACCCCAGAGACGTAGGGCCGCTTTACAACAGCTGATACGTCGTACGTGTGCCGCCAGTCCTACAATTACGTGCATAGGCCTAGAGAGGACCTGCTGCGGTTCCAGCAGGACACGTTCCCTATACTCAAGCATGTCTTACTCAATCCTAAGGCAAAGGACTGCGAAGTGCCTCTACCATTAAGCGAGACAAGTTTCCAGAAGTGCTGGACGCGTACTGTAATAATATCCCCCTATAACGGACTACTCACCCTTTACTAGGATAATACAAAACTAGCGCAAGCGTACCGCATCGTCAGTCGGTAGCAGAACTCCTTACGAATTGCCTTGCTATACGCCGAAGTGGTTATTTTAAATCGTCACTTCACACTTCCTTTAATCTACCCAATGTAGAGGATGCTTGCAGTGTAATCGGCAGTCGTACAATCATTCTTGTCTACCTATCTAGCAACGGGCCTTTCCATCTGGGCATCCAAATTATGTGTCTCGCTAAATATATTTTTTTGTATCAGTAAGAGACCTACGGGGGCCGGGTGTGATTTAACGAGACACAATTTCTAACGTTCCTTAGAACGGCTATCAATCCAGTTAGGGGTACTTGGTGAAGCCTACCCCCGCTCCCGGGAAGTGTGCGCAGATCAAGTACAATGTAAGATATCCTGCAGTTAGTCAGTCCATAGGGGAAAGGTAGCCATCACTAACGTTTGGTTGGTTTGTGTTCGTAAACAAGAACAGTAGACAACAAGATAGCACTATAATTCAAATTGGCCCTAATGAGGTGCGAGTTCGGTTCAGCCCTCCATAAGCGGTGTGCTTGCCCAAGTGTCATGTCCTGGCTATGGTTGCCTATAGTTTGTTGGTAGAGTATTTGTGTACAGTCTGTTGCCGAGTGTCCCACTCCATAGAGGGCTTTCCCCGAGTCCCTAGAACCAAACGCATGTGTAGAATACATGTGTAGGATAAATATTCAACACTCACCCAATCTAGTCGTTCACACACACACACTGAGATTCACGCGCCTTACACGCTACTCTTATTATTTAACGTACTAACTAATACTCTCGCCTTCACGTTCTCTCAATCAGGCACACAGTTTCATTACTATTGCCTAAGATCTAACTCTGCTCGTCTAGCCTACGTCAACCACTCACTCTCGTGATCTCTTAGTGTTCACTCAATCTCCTAACTTAACTAGCCTGGACTCGCAAGTCCGTATCCTAAAGCGGGTCGACCCCGACTGCCTCTCCGTCCTCCTTATAATTTCTCACATCCCATCTCACCACGCTTACAGTAAATTTCCATACTTTCGCAGCATCGGTTTATTGCCTTTTTTGTACAATTTCTCAATTGTTTCAAGGGTCCGTTTTGGGTTCTGGTCGTTCTTAGAATTCGTACAAAATACTGCATCTTAAGTGACGTAAAATATTGGTTTCGACTGATGGCTGAAATAAGTGCCAGTCTGTTACCGATAAAATAGAGAATTTATGTGTCTACAAGTGGCGACGCCAAGTGCCGGTTTTAAAATAAATATAATATTTTTTTATTAAATAGGTGTAAGTGACAGACAGTCACACTAGCATGACTGCTTCGCAGAAGGCGGTGACCGCCTCCCACTCCCTCTCGCCCCGGACCATGGCTTGAACCAGGGTCGGACGCGAGAGGTCGCCGCCGAATATATATGCCTTGGGTACAGTTTGCGCGTCGATGTCCCTGTCACGTCCCTGTGTACTGTGCGTAGGGATGATCGAATTCAAGGAGGTCCTGTTCAGCTTAAATTCAAGGAGGTCCTGTTCAGCTCAAGGTTCCTTCTCGTATGGGTGTTTACGTAATTATAATGGCCATTCATTCACTCCTGTGGTGGGTTCTTAAAAAAATAAATGTGTGTGTACTTATTGGAGAACGAACATGAAGGCTCTTCCCGCTTTTACGTACATGGGTCTTACATAATAGATACCTACATAATCAGCCTATAATTTTCCCACTGCTGGGACACAAGCCTTCTCTCGGGAGTGGGCTGTAATCCACCACGCGGGCCCAGTGCGGGTAGGTAGGTGTCGGTTTCCTTACGATGTTTTCCTTCACCATTTTGAGAGCAGTGGTGATGAAATAATTTACACAAACTAAAGCGCCTGTCTGGATTCGAACCTACAGCGTAAAACTCATAAGTTGCGGCCGTTAAGTACCACTGGGCCACTACAGCTGCTCTCAATACTGCCGAAATGAGCGTGTAGTACCTATTAAAATAATAAATAAATAAAATAAAATTCATTTATTTCAGGTAAGTTTTTTACACATAGGTACACCCATAGTATCAGAAAATTAAAAATTAAGTACTTAAGTAGGTATTTAAATTAAATATGAAATAATTAGGTAAGTATTAAATTAAATTATTGTTATATATTCAGATAAATTAAAGTTTTCAGTAGTTGTAGTTGTCAGGTAGTTTAAATTTAGGTTTATTATTACCTATTATGTACCTATAATATACTCCTTCGGGAAATACAAGCGTAGTATGTACCTACTACTAGCTGCGCCCCGCGGTTTCACCCGCGTAAATGTCGATCCCGTGGGAATATCGGGATAAAAAGTAGCCTATGTATATGTTAATTCAGCCCCTCACAAACTTTCGCCTTTATAATATTAGTGTGATAATACCTACCTACTTACTCGTATATATGTATTGAAATGCTTAGGTATTTTTCCATTACAAAATTCATTACACGTGCAATGGACCTCAATGGGTCTGCATTCTAAACTTTTTATTGTATTAATACCTTATGTTTATCTTGGTGCATTGGTCTTTGCGTCCGGTGTCCGGTCATCAGGCTAACGATCGCTTGTAAAAGTTAGTTGTGGGTGTGGGAAACAGGAATATAAAGTCTATTCAAACTTATGTTTCAAATTAATATTATTATTTCAAGTTAAAAAAAATATCAACTTTATTTTAATGGTAATTAAATGGATTTCAGAGTGACTAGCACTATTGAAAAAGTTATAAAAATGTTTGAAGTTGTAGCGTAAACTGAACTTATTATTATTCATTATCTGCCTAGCCTTTTTCCAAACATGTTGGGGTCGGCTTCCAGTCTAACCGGATTTAGCTGAATACCATTTCCTATTTTGCATGGAGCGACTGCCTAAGTGACCTCCACAACCCAAAGATCTTAATTGGGTCCTACCCGAGTCCTAGTCATCACAGCTCGGCCTTCGCAATAATTATGAAGTACCTAGGTAGGTACCTGTTTTTTTCTTGGGAACTCATCATTCATAGGGGATGCATCACATGAGGAATTCCCCGTCTTGGGACTGCTGGATGGACCGACGACCTTAAGAAAGTTGCTGGACAGTCTAGATGTGGGCGTTGTGGCGCAGCCTGGGAGATGCCTTTGTCCAGCAGTGGACTGCAATAGGCTGAGTAGATTGTCCCTCCTTTAGGGAGAACGGAGGGTTTTGTCGGACTCCTACCGTCTAAAACCCCGCTTTTCCTGCTACTACCATGAGTCGGGGGCCCGGGAGATACTTACATTCGCCGCACCCCTGATTTTTATCAGCCCGCCATGCCTAGCGGGCCCCAATAATGATGTACCTACATACCTCCTATTAAAAAGGGTCTACACGACTGTTGCTAGACAAATCACAGTTACGACAAGCCTAATATTTTTTTTTTATAGTCAGGAGTTTGTATGCTTTGCTGCTGTTCATGAATGTATGTCTGAACTTCTTCAAGCTCACTTCAGAATGAACGCGAGGATTATAAAACATGTCTATTTATGTAAGTATTTTTAACAGCCATTGCATAATGGATTAGCTAGGGCAAAGAGCCGCGCTATTATAGCCCGTACGTTCCATACTCTTAATGCTTATAATTGCGAAAACTGCAACACATTTTTATGTACCTCTTAATGAATTCCACCCAGTAAATGATCGATGTAATATGACGTCATCCGTCGAAAGATGTCGCCAATAAATTGTGTCTGGAAGATTGATAGACTTCCCATAAACACGGCTTGTGCTTGTATGTCTAAATGTTATAGACAATAGGATCATCTAAACTAAAACTAATAAGACTTAAGGGGATGTCTTGTTTAATGATGTAGGTAGGTACTCAATAATTGCATGCTAGATTAGTTATGTGCGATCTCACGGATCATCATCACCTGCCTGGCCTTTTCCCAACTATAGGTATTGGGTCGGCTTCCAGTCTAGCCAGATGCAGCTGAATACCAGTATTTTACATGAAGCGATTGCCTATCTGAGCTCTACAACCCAGTTACTGGGTAATTAATACGATGGGCCTTGGTAAGACTGGTAGTCAAACTTTCGTCGGGCTTCTAACGACCCTTATAGGCCTTAACGATGTCAAAGATTGACGAGTGACAGCTGGGACCAAAGGCATTACGTGCTTTTTGCTTTCGGAGGGGTCTTGTTATGTAAAGATGGTCACCCATCCACGGAACAACCGCGGCAAGCGTAGACCTGATCGTTCGACACGTGCAGCGAATTTATGCGTAATTACCACAGGATATTCTTGATTTGCCCCCTTTGGGCAAAAGCTGTGAGAACGTCCAAGTAGGTAGGATACACAAGGATTCGTCGATGATGACTGTTTTGATGCAACGTTTCGGAAACGCTGCCTGTTTAGTTACGAATCTTTAACGAATCTTTTTGCCAAACGTGGCGACCATCACTGAAATGACGAAGACGTGTCCCACTCTACTTGCTAATCGCTCACAGTACAAGTGTGCAACATTCCGCTAGTGTTTTAGTTTTGTCGATACACAGTAATTACTTATTAGTGGGTAATTAGTGTGTATCAAAAAACTAAAACACTAGCGGAATTAACTAGCGATAACCACTAGCGATTAGTATGAAGAGTGGGGCGGGCGCGACTTCGTGGATGGCACTATCTTATACAGGGTATTAGGCGAAGCCGAGGGCTAACCCTAGGTCTACCTACGAACCCCCCTTGATATTTAGTTTGAAGACCCCTAAAGTTTAATTTTTTTTTTCTTATAATTTATTTTGAACTCTCAAAGTAAAAGGAACGAGAAAAAAACTCAATAAGCCCAACTTTAACTAACAAAAATATAAAAATAAGGGATCTTCAAACTAAATAAATGTATTTCCTAAATGGGTCTACCTAAGAACCCCCCTTGTTGAGCTAACCCTCCGCCTAACACCCTGTATGCATTTAATACTGTCATAGAATCTATAGATCATAAAACAAATGACCGCACCAACACAAATCAAATCGACTCGGAGATCGTTATCAGATACATATTCGCCTTAATGAAAAAATTATTTAGGATGCGCATCGCGAACTGTTTATTCGAAAATCGTCTGGCGCCCCTACGTGCAAGCCATTCTCAATTCGTCTTCTAGTATTTTATGTTAGTTTATTATTATACACAATGCATGTAATTTTTTATTCCTAGGCATTGTAAAGCTGCCTGCACGTCTAAGTTCTATTCAAATTGATGTTTTTAATTGATTTTATTTCAAGTTAAACAATTATTAACTTTATTTTAATGGTGATTAAGTTGATTTCAGAGTGACTAGCACTATTCAAAAAGGTATAAAAGTGTTTGAAGTTTTTTTCCATAAACACAATGTTTGTTTACATTTTTGGCAACTAAATCGCGAACGCAGATTAGATGTCTTATCGTAGTTATTCCGGTTACTTCTGACGTCTTCCGACTTACAACATAAATGTAGGGAACAGTTTTTTTTTTCACCCTGTATTACAACGTGGCAATGCCGCTTCTCTTGGGTACATCACCAGCCGACAGCGACGCGGACGAATATTTCGACGCAATATTTTAGTTTTTTTAATAGTTTTAGGTCTGATTTTGCATCGCCAGATAACTTTTATTCGAGGAATAAAATTGACGTTTGACCGTTTTTGTATGAAATAATTGTCAAAATTTCAAAATTATTCCTCGAATAAAGTTTTCAAATGATTGCAAAACCAGCCCTTAGTTAGATTAGGATTTAGGATATTATATTTTTATTTTAATAATTTGTAGTTTATTTAGTATTATAAGTTTGTACAGACGCCAGCACAATCAAGTTACTACAATCTGTCAAATTTCTTTAATATATTTTCAACTTTATCGCTAAAGGATAAGGTTCAAAGTTGATTGGGAAAATTTGACAGTTTCGGGTAGCTTGATGTGCTGGCGTCTGTACACACGGCTACACATCAAGCTATACATAACCAGTATAAGCTGACTTCTGATTGTATGAAAAACCTATACAATGCGAGGTCAACTCAAACTGGAAATGTATAGCTTGATGTGTAGCCGTGTGTACATATTAGATAATATTTATTTGAAATAAATGAATTTTTATCTATATCTATACTAATAATAATTTAAAGCAGAAGAGTTTCTTTGTTTGTTTGAACGCGCTAATCTCTGGAACTGCCTGTCGGAATTGAAAACATATTTTTGCATTTAATAGCCCTATCCTTGAGGAAGGCTATAGGCTATTTAACATCACGTCAAAACCCTGAACAGCCGAAAAAAAAGTCTGAGTGAACGCTAAGCGACAACGAAGTAAGAGCGCGGACAGACGATGCGATGCGACGGGGTAGCTCGGGAGAGCAAGAAATTACACGCGGATGAAGTCGCGGGCAGAAGCTAGTATATTATAATGTTTTTTAACCGACTTCTAAAAAAGGAGGAGGTTCTCAATTCGAATGTTTGTATTTTTTTTTTTTTTTAGGTTTGTTGGCGCATAACTCCGTCGCTTGCCAACCGATTTGAAAATTTCTTTTTTTGTTGGAAAGGGTATACTTCCCAAATGGTCCCATAGTCAACAAGTCGGGATCTGATGATGGGATCTTAGAGAAATCGAGGGCAACCCTCAAATTTTATAGGCTCACTTATTGTTTTTCGCATATTTTATTAAGTATCTTGTGTATTTGCGTATGGTTGTCACCATCTCAGGTAGCTGAGCTGATGATGGAAGGTACAACTTCTTAACAGTAAGAAGTTACTCGAACAGGCAAGGGTCCCGTTTTAGTAAATTATTTTGATGTTTGGTATGGATAGGGCATTTGCCACATTTGGTCTCATGATCATCATGTCATGACCTGATGCTGCATCAGGATAGTCTGCAGAGTGCCTAACTCCTCGACAACTAACAGCAGATATATCGTGTTTAGGCTCATTGAAAAGGGCTCGATGTGTGGATAAATGTACTGTTAATGAGGAACACGAGAGAGACCTGATGCTGAAGCCAGGAGCATCAGAAAAAGTACAAACCTTGAAATTACAGCACCATAGTCGTGTTTGGGCTCATTTTAAACAGGACTAAATTATAAGTTCAATGCAATGTTGACATAAGTCTGGCCTGATGCTGCAGCCAGGATTATCAGCATCTAGTCTAATTAATGAATAAGGTATGCTTCAGAGGTGGTCCCATATAAATTTTATGAACTTTGCTTGGGTAGTTTTGGAATTAGATTCAACAATACGTTTGTTTTCCACTTAGTTTATATTGATGATGTTTATCTTCCTGTCACTAATATTCACATAGCAATTAGTGTTATATGAATTTGTATTATGGGGTAGGTACAACTAAAAAGCGAAAAATAAAAACTTTTTTACAAAAAAAAACAACCGACTTCCAAAAAAAACACTACAAAGTGAAAAATAACTTTAATTTCGGAAGTCGGTGTCAAAAAAACGAAAATGTGGAACCAACGACACCGACTTCCAAAATTAAAGTTATTTTTCACTTTGTAGTGTTTTTTTTGGAAGTCGGTTGTTTTTTTTTGTAAAAAAGTTTTTTATAACTTACATCCGTATTCTAAAAGGCTAGTTGATACAAAACAAATATTAGCTAATAATTAGGTAGACTGTCAAACCCAGTCAAGGGATGGGCTGTTGTTATTTCAGACATGTTTAGATCTTCACGTCTGCGGAGTATCGCTAACTAATTTAATTTGACCCTCTAGAATGGTAGGTGTACGTAAGTACGTATATAAATATAGGAATACCTCGTTGGTCTAGTGGTCGCAAGCGCTACTTGCTGAGCATGAGGTCCTGGGTTCGACTCCCAGGTCGGCAAAGTGTTATTAGGTTATTAAAACCCAATAACACTTTTCACCCAGTAGCAGCTGGAAGTTTGGATTTGTGTCCGGTCATCAACCGGCAATAGGCTCGCCCCCTATTACAAACTACTTCAAACTAGCGAAATGTGGGTGTACTAGAACACCTCTACCTGATGTTATATAAATAATAGTTAAGTAATTACTAAAACCATTATGAAGATGCTGATTATAGTCCGCGCGGAACTAGTTGGCCGCACCTTAGGTATGTGAGCGGTGGACGGAGGGGCGGGGGCGCATTACTCCTCAGTACGTGCGTTGCGAACTGCCGCCTCACCCCTGTCCCCACCTCAGCGGCCAACTAGTTCCGCGTGGACTATAATTGAACTAACATAGTCATTAATCAACAACTAGATGGATAATGGTGACATTAAGCTTGTTAAAGAATTTAAATTGCTTAATTTTCATTGATTGATGATACTACGCATCTCATTTTTGACTACTAATTATATATGTCGCAGCCAACTGGTTAAATTAGCCGTTTAGTTAACCGCCTGGCCTTTGTAGTAGTAGTCCTCACCTCGCTTTGCAGATAGTTCTAACCTAACCCATTTGGTTGGGCCTTGGGGTGCCCTGGCTTAGTTACAGCGACCAATTCGACTCGCGCGTGAATGGTTACAGTTCCAACCTAAACCATAATTGAATATCATTCAGGCCGTTAGTTGAAAGGCCGCCGTTTAGTTAAAAGGCTATAGGCGGTTAACTAAACGGCTAATAGTATAAATTAAACCAGTTGGCTGCGACATAGACATTACCTACCGCAATTAGCATTCACATAAATAAAGACGAACAATCACACAATCGATCAATTTATCCACTTATGTCATTCATCCATCCATCCATCATAATAACAGTGATCAAACCCCGCCCACAAATAGGAATCTTCGCGCCATGCGCCATGTTGGCTGCGTTTACACCAAATATAAACCAATTTGTATTCGGAACACGTCTATGTAATTATGTGTACATCTGTGAGCATGATTTATAGCCGGCTAGACTCCGCCTGTCCGGTGTGATAGATGCCGATACTATTCGACGAACGCAGAATTTTTATTGGGATTTCGGTGTGGTGCAAGGGATAACGTGTTGCTGTTTCTATTCTTTGATAGATCTAGGAGGAAGAAGGGCTTGTGCCTAAGTAATTTCGCAGCCACACGGTTCGATCGATCAAGTTAAGCTACGCTTGCCGCGGTTGAGCCGTGGATGGGTGACCATCTTTACATATCAAGACCCCCACTTGCCTCGGAAAGCACGTTAATAAAATAAAATAGCCATTGGTCTCGGCTGTCATTAGTGGATCTTTGACAGTCTTTACGAGTTGTCAAAAGCCCGAAATGCTGACAACTAGTCTTACCAATTGGTATACTATTACCCAGTAACTGGGTTGTGGAGGTCAGATGGGCAGTCGCTCCATGTAAAATACTAGTACTCAGCTGCACCCGGTTATACTGGAAGGCGTCCCCAACATAATAATATGTAGTTGGGAAAGGGCGAGGCAGATGATCTAGGAGGAAGAAGTTTCTTTACCTTTTTTGTAAGTTCCGTTTCGTAAGTCTGGTTCTTGCCATGGTCCCATTTAAAAACATTCATTCAAATACATTGTAAGTTTGAGGTGTCAGTCGGATACCTTAGCCCCTAACCCACGGCGTCCGGGCATCGCATCGCATTGCCAGCCCGTGCTTTCTGCCTTTTTAGGGTTCCGTACACAAAGGGTAAAAACGGGACCCTATTACTAAGACTTTGCTGTCTGTCCGTCCGTCTGTCTGTCACCAGGCTGTATCTCATGAACCGTGATAGCTAGACAGTTGAAATTTTCACAGATGATGTATTTCTGTTGCCGCTATAACAACAAATACTAGAAACAGAATAAAATAAATATTTAAGGGGGGCTCCTATACAACAAACGTGATATTTTTATATATGTAGTGTTAAATATTGTACAGTGGTACGGAACCCTTCGTGAACGAGTCCTACTTGCACTTGTTTATTTTTGCTCGGCTCTTAAGGGCCGTAGCGTGATGTTAAACAGCCTTCCTCAAGAATTCAAATTCAAAGCATTCATTTCAATTAATCCATGTACAGGCACTTTTGAATTGTCAAAATTAAATAGTCGGTCAGTTAGTCAGAAAGTTGAAGCTAGAATGAGGCTATCAAGTGCACAGTAGTAATGTAGTTTCAGTGTTCAAATAAAAAAAAAACAAACTCTATAGCTTTATTTAGGAGCGAAGTTTTTGACTTGCACCACACCCCAAGCAATGTATTTATTGACATCATTGTATGAAAATGACTAGGTACGCGTCTTGTTTTAAGTACGCTTTAATTGCACATAGTACTTTCATGGTTTGATCTTATCAGTTAAATCATTCTGAACATACAAATATTGTGAACTAAACGCAAAAGTTGTTAGTAGTAAGAAGTTTTTTGCGTTGTAAAGACTTGAATGACCCCCGCGTCATTGAAAACGATACTGTATAATCAGTAGGTAATCCAAGTCGATGAAAAAATCTTACAGTAAAAAATAACGACACAACATGTGGCTAAATTATTTAAAACCCCGTTATCCGACAAAAATGTGGCGTAGACTCTAGGTCTAAGATCGACTACGGGGTTGCTACGGGTCTACGGGGATGCTACGGGGCCTACGGGGACGCTACGGGGCCTACGGCGTAGACCCTAATAGAATGTGTCAAATTCTGAATTATTTGTCGAGTTTCAATGATGAACAAGACCAGGCACTTTTTTGAAGTATTTTTTTGTGGTTACTGTCTTATTACCTACCTATGGTAGGGCAGTCCTTGTGAGCGGTGTGCTTGTGTCCTTGCGGTTTTTAGTCCCGTAGTCATCATCGCCCGATATAACCGTATATTTATTTATTGTTCAGTATTAATTAGTGTTTTGTGTGTACATCCATACTATATCCATTTGAGTCCCGGAAAAGGACATGGGGTAGTTTTTATCCCGATATTCCCGCGGGATCGAAAGTTATGCAGGTAAAACCGCGGGACGCTGCTAGTGATTAATAAATAAATACCTAATTACATTAATTGTTACGGACGAATGTGTTTATCCAATAAATCAGACCATTTATTAATACACCTTTATTTATTTAATTATTTATGCACAAGTAAAAATCGCACAAAGCTACAAAGGCACCGATTGACCACATCATGCATTTGAGAAAAATGCAGCTAAAAAAAATAATGCCGTTCAAGGCCATCGGTACACTACTGAAATGACGTTTACAATGTTGTGTCGTCACAATAACTCTACGTAATAAATTAGTAATACGCTTCTCTTTTGATGTAGGCGTACATTTAATAGGAGACAATATGCTTGTGGTTTAGGTGGACATCGGGCTTCCACTGACTTTTCCTTAGCAATAATATATTATCACAGGGAAACATTTAGTATTGTGGTTTCAATAATTATTTTACAATTTCAGTATTGTGCACTGCGGCATTTATGAATATGAAAACTATTAGGTTTTAAATAGCACCAACCGTTTTTTTTATGTTGATTAGGTATAGGTAACGCATATCACACAACAGTTCGAACTAATAACAGTTGCTGCTGCTCTTGGAATCCCAGTTCGACACCTCGCTACTAGGTAGGTACTGCTTACATAAATAAATAACTATATTTATTTCGGAACAAAGAATCCATAGTGCTAGTAACATTATTATCTAGTGTTAGCACGAAAGGTCGCCGAGGCCGGCCCAGGAAAGGGGCGGGACGACCTAGACTCATACCGCAAGGGTTGGATCGAGATGGCTTTATCCAAGGAAGGCCTTTGCTAGTGGGACAGTGTAGGCTAATTTAAAAAAAAAAGTAACAATCACCCTCCGCACAAAGAGAGCTAGAGCTTTTTTTTTTTTTTTTTTTTTTTTTGGATGGGAAATCATCTAATGACTCCTCCCGCTCTGGGTGGAGCGGCAGGGAGTGTCAGACTCTTACTGACTAAAACCCACCCGTGTTCCTTCCTTAGCCTTTTATGTTCCGGGGCAGCGGTAACCCTTTTGGACGATCCCGCGTCCTCCTCCTCGCGTGAAATCCGTCAGTACGAGCTTGCGTAAACGATTCAATTCCTCTTCATCATGTCGACGGCACGATACGACGATTCTGTTTTGTATATCAGCTACACGTACCTACCCAATCCGAAGCAGCGCTCTTCGTTCATTCTGCGCCACTTTTCCCGTTTTCCACAAAGGAGATGTCCATGAGTAGATGGAGACGGTTCCCCTAGCTGAATCATTTTGAAGGATATTCATAATCCATTGCTTCATATGTTTGAAAAATGTTTCTGCTCAACAACGTAAATAACGCAATGAATGTTGTTGAACTGTCAAAATGAAAGCCATTGCTACTGATAGTGTTTTACGCAAGACCCCGCAGATGCTGTCTGTACACCTCTTTACTACTTAAAATTTTTTTAGTCCCTATTGTGACGTAGTACCTATTAAAAAAAGAACTCGGCCCACTGAATTTCCTGTTACGTGTAGTTACACGTAACAGGAAATTCATTGCAGTCGCACAGATGACGTTGTAGTTACAACGTCAGCTGTGTCGCTATGGATTACTTCCCTAATATTAAATTGTATAGTCTACTCATTAATATCTAATTATAATTACCCTTTCCTATGGAGAAACAGTCCTTATGTTATGTGTTAAATGGAGGAACACCTACTATTAAATTAGTGAAATCCTTCACTCTTAAAAGTTTTTTAAATGAGCCAGATAACCTAGAACGGAGATTCAAGGATTTTTTATTTTTGAAGTGAAAACTTCTTTAGGCGCATTAGGCATTTTTTGAGATGGGAAAAAACTATTGAACTCGCGCCACTGTTACCGTAATCGACACCGCTTCGGGTGCGTTCGGCTGTCCTCGGCATGTACTCGGTTTTAATGTATATCCGATATATCAGTGAGTGATGGCAAAGTATTCTGTTTGTGTTTTGTTTTCACTTCTGTCGGCATTCCCTGAGTGCTACTGTTTTTTTTTATTGCTGAATGCTCTTGACCTCGATCACGCCTGATGGAAAGCGATGGATGAGGTCTATGATGGAACGAGCGTGCCCAGAAGATGTCTAAGGCACTGGAACTCCCATGCATTGACGACACACAGCAGGTTGCTCCGGTGGGAGGGTGGTCGCAAAACAGGCGGGGGTTAGCCCTATACCGCAAGGGAAGAATTGGCCAGTGAAATAAGGTGTTTTCCAGGATGCGCCGAGCGCTCGGTTCAGTTGAGTAACTGACGGAACAAACTGTGCTACACGAGGTGACTTCTTCATGCATCCTAAAATACTAGGAATACTTAGGTCGTGTTCCAATCGCTAATAAGATATAGCTCCCAATAAACATAATTTCCAGAACAGCACCCTAATTGCGTAACATATTATCAAACACAATCTGAATCATTTTGAAGGAAATTGCTAATCCATTGCTTCATATGTTCGAAAAATTTGTCTGCTCAACAACATAAATAACGCAATGAATGTTGTTGCAACTGTCAAAATGAAAGACATTCTTACTGTTAGTGATACGCAATTACCTCGCTGTTTGATTTAGCTTGTCATGACCATGACCTATGGTATGACACAGGCTCAGTTGCCATTGAAGGAAAAAAAATGGTATGACACCTCATGTAGGCGTACGACAATAGAAAAGTACACCGACGACATACGTCCCATTATAAATTGACTGCGTTGAATTTCCTGTTACGCGGCTACGAATGAAGCGTCATCAGAATCACCACCACATATTACTGTTGCTATGGATTTCTTCCCTAATATTGAACGAGTAATGTAACTAAGTTAAATAAAGTAAGGTACAGACGCCAGCACATCAACCTACTACAATCTGTCAAATTTCTTTAAGAGATTTTCAACTTTATCGCTAGAGCAAAAGGTTCAAAGTGGATTGGAAAAATTTTACAGTTTCGGGTAGGTTGATGTGCTGGCGTCTGTACCTATAAGTATACAGGGTCCCATTAAAATAGAGGAACAAATTTTAACACAGCGCTCAGTACGTCTAATCAAAGATACCAGCAAAAAAAACACTGATTAAAGTGATTTTATTTTGACCTAAAATAATAAATTGCTGGCACATTAGTGTATTTTCGTTAGCTGATTATTTTTCTTGTATCTAATGCGTTTTTCTTATATATTTTTTTACCATCGTCCTTATTTTGGTGGTTGGGTGGTCTAAATGATTTCTAAAAGTTTGTAAACTTCCGAGACGTGATTGGAATCGAAAACGATAAAACACATTTTCTCAACTTATACATACTTCAAGTACATACCAGCGTTGACCCCTAAGAAAAAACATCAAATTCTTTTTATGTTATCGTGTTTAGATATCGATACCCATTACGTCTGCAGTTTCGCTACCTAATTTAATTTGACCCTGTATATAAAAAAGAACATGGGCCATTAACTGTGTTGAATTTCCTCTACGGGTGCAACGTCATCACTGACTGTTGCTATGCACATCTTGCCTAATCATTTATGTAACAAAAAAAACAACCGACTTCAAAAAAAACTACAAAGTGATAAATAACTTTAATTTCGGAACTCGGTGTCGTTGGTTCCGCATTTTCGTTTTTTGACACCGACTTCCGAAATTAAAGTTATTTATCACTTTGTAGTTTTTTTTGAAGTCGGTTGTTTTTTTTGTAAAAAAGTTTTTATTTTTCACTTTTTAGTTGTACCTACTCCACACAAATTCAAATAACACTAGTGCATTGAGGAATTGAAGACACCGACTAGAAGAATCATCAAAATTCGCATAGAAATGCCGGAGATGCAGTACATTTATGCATATAACATCGTACATAAGAATAATTATATAATGTATTATATACTAAAACCTTCCTGAAAGTATGTAGATCACATTAGTGAAAGAATTATCAAAATCGGTTCATTAGTTTTTGAGAAAATCGCGGACAAACAAACATACATACATACATACATACATACGGGTCGAATACAGAACCTCCTTTTTTTAAGTCGGTTAAAAATACGTAATGAACCATCCAACAAATGACTAAAATTGCTCTTTTTCATGACGTTCCTAGGTTACGATAGGAACTATGTTCGCCCCGGATTCCCCCTATAAGGCCCGTCTAGTGAATCAGATTGTTCCCCTTTAGATCCTTTCGTCATGTTCTAAGGGCGCCGTGTGGTTATACTTCGTCTGAGATACCCTTTCCTGCCTTTCCCACACTGAGGGTGTCTATGACTAATGAGGATGAAAAAGTATTTAACAAACTGCTTTCTGAAGCCTTTAATTAATCCTTGGAATTTCACAATATACCAGAAAACAGAGGCCCATGATGCCCAGCAATAGGTGAAGTCATACAAATACACTCGAACTTATAAATAAAGTCCTCCAAACCGAATTTCGGCCATAGCGAACAATCTCAGCGGTAACCAGCCTTCGGCGCGGGAGATGTATTATAGTGCGCAAGTGCGTACGCAGACACGTGCACTCTCTCTTCCCTCACGCCCATAGTCCGATGGGTCAGCAATCCGACACGACCGGAGAGAGATCAGGCGCAGGACCAACGGCTTATCGTGCGTTCCGGGTTATCACACCGCCAACTTCCAAACTCCGGGCTGTTACTATGAATTTCCCAATGGTAAAACCCAATAACACTTTGCTCGACCCAGGAATCGAACTCAGCTCAGCAGTTGGGACTTGCGATCACGAGACCAACGGGGCAGTTAAAAGTTAGTTAAGATACCTCATATAGAAAGAACAATGGCTCATTGACTGTGTTGTATTTCCCCTACAGGTGCGAGGGACGTCATCCTTGTCGCTATGATTCCCTGATATATTAAAACTAAAACGTCACTTATTACGTTATGAATAAATACCATGAAATAACTCTTTTTCATGACGTTCCTTTAGGGATGTTGCGGATGCTGATTTTTTCACATCCGCGGATGCGAATGCGGATGCGGAGTTTTGAAGGCTCACATCCGCGGATGCGGATGCGGATGTTTAAGATATTATGTAAATAAAGTCTGTTAATGAAGAATTAAAACAATGATAACTTAATTTTTAATATTTTTATTGTAATCAAATCAAACATAAGTACTTATTTTTATATAAAACACCTACTGGTTTAAAATATCTATTTATACGATAAGTATTCCGCAGCGCAAACAAAAACGTAATGATTTATTTACAAGAAACAAATGATGCACCACAACAAACGTGTCGAATCTTGTCACCAATTTCTTTGCTCCCATTGGACATTGCCACGTGCGACCGGCACGCGCCAATCGCCGGGCCCCGCCCAATGCTTTCTTGTCGCTACTTGCATGATATTCGCATCCGCATGAACATCCGCACTGATTAATGCGGATGCGGATGCAGATGCAGATGTCCAAATCTATGCGGATGATCCGCATTTGCGGATGCGGATGCGAATGTTCGCAACATCCCTGGTTCCTATGTATCGGTTTGTTACCATGTTCGCCCCGGATTCCCCTTACAAGGTCCGCCGGGTGAATTAGATTGTTCCCCTTTAGATACGTTCGTCATGTTCTAAGCGCGCCGCGCGCCGTGTGGTTTTACTTGGTTTGACCTGAGATACCCTTTCCCGACTTTCCCAGACTGAGCTTAGGGTATCTATGACTAATCAGGATGATGAAAAGTATTAAGCCAAATGCTTCTGGAGTCTTCAATCCTTTTTATTTCACAATACAGGGTCAAACTGAATTAGCTAGAGAAACTGTGCCGCCGACGTGAGGGGGATAGTAAAAAAAATTAATTGAAGATTGTTTACTTGGGGGTCAACGACCGCAGGTAGAGTTGTAATAATAATTGAAGTATGACTTTCGTTTTATCATTTTTCGATAGGTATCGATGACTATCACGTCTGCGGAGTTTTGCTAGCAAATTTAATATGACGTTGCATAATTAGATCAATCCATTTAAAATACTATACCGTCTCATAAAAATCTGTAAGATCTCCTTCCTACCTGACTGCGATGGAGCCCAAAAGGAGGGTAAATGGTTTGGTTGGTAGATATGCAAACGTATAAATATTTTATTCATGAAGTATATACAGGATGGGCAAAAAATCGTGGATCAAACGAAACAGGGCGATAGTTGGGGTTATTTGTAGTAAAAAAAAAATTGTGCGAGAGCCCTAACTCGATCTCCTTAAACTCGCCCCCCATACACTAGGACCCGAGGTGAGGTGTTCCACGCGCGCCCCTCTTAGACGTCGCGGGGGGAGTCAATCACCTCACCCTGACCCGAGGAGGCCCGCAGTGGCGGGCCGGCACCAGCCGGGGGTTGCGGAAGGATCATACGTTCCCGCGACCCGCGGCGTAGGTGTGAGATGGAACACCAGGGTGGTTTTTAGTCAGTAAGAGCATGAGAGACCCCGCCGCCCGCCCCAGGGCGGCGGACATCCATGAGGACTTTCCACCCCGGAAACAAAAAAAAAAAAGGAATAATACAATAATACATGGTGTAAGGGACAAATGATAACCATGACTTCAGCAAACATGATTCTAGCCTCCAGAGTAGAAATGTTTCGTCGATAATAAAAAAAAAAACAACCAGCTGTTTCATACAAAAGTGTAATACCCACTTACAATAGAATGTATGGAACAGCAGTTTTTTATTCAATATGTGTTATGATATTTATACAAAATGTTACGCAGACCATTGACCGCAGAAATATTAGTCCAAAATACAGTCAGCAAATAAGCAAATGGCCTAGCCATGTTTATCGAAGCCCCGATGGCCGGTGGAGAAGACGTGTCCTGGAGCGGAGACCGCGTATCGGCAAGCGTAGTGTGGGACGCCCCTAGCTAAATGGACCGACTATCTTAAAAAGGTGGCTCGATCAGACTGGACGCGGAAGGCAGAGGACAGGGTGTTATGGTGCAGGGAGAGGCCCATGTCCAGCAATGGACTGCGAAACAAATACACGAGACAACGAGACGTAATTTCAAGAGCAGCTGAAAGAATATCCAGTGATTGTTATAATATTTAGATTGCGGCCTACCAAATATCGATTGTCCAAAAACAATGGGCGAATGGCGAATCAGTACAATTATGTTTTATTATCAACATTATAAACAGCTTACAAATTATAGTGTTTAATAAAACATACTCTCTTGTTTAAGAAATTAAATCTCATTTCAACACAGTGTTTTTATTACACACTAGCTTTTGCCTGCGACTTCGTCCGCGTGGAATAATGACTTCCGGAAAAAAACAATTTATCCCCCTTTTCTTCCCGTTGGCAGGGAATTTCCAAAAATCCTCTCTTAGTGGTAGCCTACTCCTCCCAACAAACACACATGCCAAATTTCAGCTCTCTACTGCCAGTAGTTTCGGCTGTGCGTTGTCTGTCAGTCACTCACTAACGTAAGAGTTTTATATATATAGATATAGATCAGTGGCGAAGGTACCATACAACTCGATTCCCGCCGGCTTCTCACTCGCACTCTATAAGTAGTCAATTCATCATTGTAATTTTCTTTTGGTATTTTTTTTTTGCTCCGGCCTACCTCTGTCATAAATTCACCCTTCGCCACTGATATAGACAGCTGTGCCCGCAACTCCGTCAGTGTGTAATTCCTTGTGTGTTATTAAGTTAATGTATTGGTAATATTGTTTAGATCACGTTCACATGAGGCTTAAGTACCTATACAACGAAATTACTACATCACCTAAAAAGAAATAAAATGTAAACTATTAATAATTTGTAATTTGAACGAATATAATACACTACCAAAATAACTAATACCTATTTTATAAAATAACAACAAAAGAAAACTAAATAAACTAAATTAATTTAAAGACTAAAAGTCGCGCTGATAAACAATATTGTCTGTCAATAAGGTCGAATGCTCGGAACGTCTACTCGCATCAACAGCCAAATATTGTATGAAGTTCGCGTTTTTTTTTTTTTTTTGGAATGGCATCTCGCAGTTCAACCTATGAGGTTGTCGTCTGCTTAACCGGGCTTGCCTGTGGATGCCTCAAAATTAAGGCCTCCAGCCAGGGCTTAAAAAAAAACTTAAAAACTAAGCGACTACACGCTAAGGGCACCCCCTGTGGGGTACGGACCTCGGCTTAGGGCGTCGCTGGGGGGGGGGGGGCAGCAAGGGACAGGCTGGATCGGGATTATTTAGGGGCGAATTTAATACTACAGGCTCAGCGGCGCGGGCTGGCTCGAGCAAGGGTCGGGGAGGAGAATTTACGGGGCGTCGCGACGGGCGTCCTCGACGGCGAGGACGGAAGGACGGTTGTCGGGTCGTGTTTTTGTGTCTCTTAATGGTGCTGGTGGCTTTCCTGCTCTCCTGTAAGAGGGTAGTGGCGTCGTCGGGGATGGTGAGGGTATGCCTTGGTCGGCGAATCCTACTTATGCGGGAGGGAGTATATCGGGAGGCCGCCGCAATCAGGGCAATTGGGGTGCTTTATAGCAGAGTCGAAGAAACGCTTGGCGAGGCGCTTCATGAACTGCTGGACGGTGTGAAGTTCGCGTTTGGATCCCCCGTCCTTTTATACCTCCCGCCGCGAGCCGCGTCGAGCGCGGCGACCGTTACACAAAAATAATCCTTATAGCATGATTCAGTATTCACGCGCGATGGCTTATTAGCGTATTTCATGTATAACTTTGGTGTTTCTGTACCGATTTCTATGATTATTTTTTTATTAAATAGGTAATAATGTTAACATTTTTTAATTAGGGATGAGTGAGAGTGTTATAAACGTAAGAGTAGACAAATATAATCAGAAAGCTCCGAACTGCTAAGCTATCGGGAGTTACACGTATTATTGTGAGTCAACCATAAAAGATAGACATTTGCTGTCGTAGAATATTTTTTATATAATTTTAAGGAGAACATTTCCGTCATACATGATTTCTGTGTTGCTTTAACCATTAAGGCTGCACTCGCGACGGAAGCTTCAAAAATGGAGTAAGTTCTCCTGTTTTCCCAACATTTCCCTTCACTGCTCTGCTCCTATTGATCGTAGCGTGATGAAAAGTATACTATAACCTGCCCAGGAGTATGAAGAACAATTGTACCTAGTTTCGTTGAAATCCGTCGAGTGGTTTTTTGTTTCTATAAAGAACATACAGACAGACAGACAGACAAAAATTTTACTGATTGCATTTTTGGCGTCAGTATCGATCACTAATCACCCGCTGATAGTTATTTTGGAAATATATTTCATGTACAGAATTGACCTCTCTACAGATTTATTATAAGTATAGAAGATATAGATAAAGATAAGTTTTATTATTATACCTTTCATGACTTATTGAAGGAAGGTTGAAGAGTGAAAACGAGCAGTGGTTCAGTGGTAACAATCCTGACATACGAAATGTAGGCAGTGGGTGCGACGAACTCAGGCAGGCGCTTTATTTTGTGTAAATTAATTCATCACCTCTCGAACGATGAAGAAAAACATCGTGAGGAGACCAGCATAGAATCAAAAATTCGGAAACATGTGACATATCATATACCAAACCGCACTAGTCTCGCGTGGTAGATTACAGCCCACTCCTCTAGAAGATAAGACCTGTGGCTCAGCAGTGGGAAAATTGGCTCGTTATACCTACTTACGAGCATGCTGTTTAACCGAATCCTTTGTCAACGCATTTTGGCAGTCGTAACAAACTAGGGGCGAGGTAATTTTATTAAACCCCAAAAATAATTACCTACTTGGGTTAATTATTGTACAATATCTAGTTTGAAAAGTTTTTTTTTAATATTTTATTTCGTAATCGATTCATCCCTTAGTTTAGGGACCTAAGGGCCTAAAACTCCTATAAGTAACCACATCTCAAAAACGCATCTTGCATCTGGCTCATTCAAATCATGTCACGGTGGTTGTTCTAGCGGTAGGATAACTGGGAACGCTGTGTAGGGAACACCCCCAAACCTTGACCCGTTACGAAACTGGATGAGGGAAGATCCTTACGTCACGTATTGGACACTATTTCTATACGAGACGAAACATGAATGTACTAATGTGAAATATACGAAAATTTCAATCACCCACTATCTAGCTGTCAATAGTGTTAATCTCTCTCTAGCATCAAGGTGGAATGACAGGTCACTTGAACTAAGTATACACGATGACAGTTTTACAGAATAGATCATCTGTTTTGTTCGATCAGGGGGCCTAAAAAGGCCATTTTAAGAAATTCCTCTTAAAAGTGATTAATTTCCTGAATTCCAGCAGATCATTAGCAATTTGTCTAATTTTCGTAAAATGGTGACACATAATATAGCAGAATCACCTACAATTCAATTCATATTAGAATCATATTTCGTGTAAATATTACCGCATGAAAAAATAAAGACTGTAATTTTATCGGTAAATTTTACTTACAATTTTTATAAATCAAATTGGTTTTTAATTTTAAATTTAATTTAATTACAGTTTAAGTTGTTACTAACTGTCAAACAGATGAATTGCGTGATATGAATTGTGCGCAAATAATATTATGAATTGTCAGTTTGTAACGATTTTACGACTTTTAATATTTATGATTCATAATCTTACCCTTTTATGATTCTGCCAAAGTGACCTTTTTAGGCCCCCTGATCATCGCTAGCTAATCAGTAAGGTGGCTGTTTATTTGGATTTGGGTTAAAATGATGCATTTGACAGCGGCGATAAAAAACGTAAAATTAAGGCTTTATGGATCCCGGACGCATAATCTTTCATGTTATGCATAGATACTTTTTTGATCAGCCCAGCTTCGAATAACTCATCACTACAAATCACTGACGAAAAATGGGTTATTTTTTGATAGCACTGGTATTTATTAAGACGGATTGGTGTCCGCAACTCCACGTCAAAACGCGTAGGTACCATTTTGCTTACGGGGTAGGAAATTCGTTTGGTTCAATCCACCCACCCCAGCTCCTCAAAAAACCAACGCTTTGCCAAGCCAACAGACATTTTCACGAAGGGTACCTGGGTTTCCGGAGTACTTTGCGTTTTTTGTGAAACCACAGAGTTAAGGTGGACTTATGACCTTGTGAAGGCCGCAGGAATCCGGTTGCGGGAAGCATAGAACCGGTCGAAGTAGAGGCGCTTGCAGGAGGACTATGTCCAGCAGTGGACGTCTTTCTGAAATGATGATGATCAAAGTAATTCGAGGCACTCTTCACCTATTACCACCATGGGGTATACCTAATAATAAATAGTCCACCAGACCGTATTTCGGCCATGGCGGCCAATCTCGACGGAGACTAACCTTCGGCGCGGGAGATATCATAGTGCACAACCGTGTGCGCAGACACAGGTGCACTCAAGCCCGCACCGTGGGGTGGTGTCAAAATATGACAAAATTGACACATTTTCGCGACAGGTGATGTTTAATTAAGCTGAAAACAAACTTACAAAATTATCAGATTGTCACCTGTCCTGTCGGTTCTATTAAAATTATTAAATAAACCCCTGGTCAAGCCCTGTCTGCACTACCGGCACATCAACCTACTACAATCTGTCAAATTTCTTTAATACATTTTCTACTTTATTGCTAAAGCATAACGTTCAAATGGATTGGGAAAATTTGACAGTTTGGGGTAGGTTGATGTGCTGGCGTCTGTACCTACCTACAATGAGCAAAGTTTTTTGGTTCAAAACTTTTAAACACAGAATTGCAAATGGAAGATTTGAGAATGTCTCGACTCTCGAGAAGTGCCGACTGCAAAAGGACAAGACAAGACAGTGCCATTTGGTTTGTATCAAAGGTATGTCATACATAATTATTACTTATATCAAACAATGAGATGACTATTGTTTAAAGTCACAATTACTTCCAAGTTACAATGTATTAAAATATTTATATAACTGATAGAATGTTTTTATACAAAACTCACAATCCCTCTTGTTATGTATTTCAGCCCTATTGTAATGTACAAATAACATATACGTACCTACTCACTAAGCATTACCATAATCAACCTACAATGTTCCCACTGCTAGGACACGACACAGCCTCCTCCTCTCTGTGAGAAGGCTGTAATCCACCACGAGGGCCCAGTGCGGGTTTTTGGCTCTAAGACATGCCAGTTGTAGCGGGATCGTCCGAAAGGGTTACCGTTGCCCCGGAACATAAAGGGCTAAGGAAGGAACACGGGTGGGTTTTAGTCAGTAAGAGTCTGACACTCTCTTCCGCTCCACCCAGAGCGGGAGGAGTCATTAGATGATTTCCCATCCAAAAAAAAAAAATAAAAGACATGCCAGTTTCCTAAAGATGTTTTCCTTCACCGGTTTCAGAACAGTGGTAATGAAATAATTTACACAAAGTAAAGCGCCTCTGGGTTCGAACCTTTTTTTTTTTTGTTGCGCGGTGGAAATCCTCATGGAGTTCCTCCATCGTGTGGGGCACAGAGGGGCGTGCCGGACTCTTACCGGCTAAAACCACCGCGGTGTTCCACCTCTGCCTATGGCCGGGGGTGCGGGATTCGCATAAGCATTCACCGCTTCCCTCTGGGTTCGAACCTACGACCAACAACTCGTAAATCGCGGCCGATTCCACTGGGCTACCACTGCCCTCCAGTCCAGCTCTCCACTTAGTACCTAATATTCACGGCAATTGAAAGTGGAAAACTAAACGCCAAAGGTAATAATAAATAACCTTTGGTTAGAGGGCATATACAGTGACTTCCAAACGTTAGTTGTCATTATTCCACTTCAGCTGTGATGCACCACATTATGATTTAAAATTCTGGTGATCCAAATGTTTGAACTGCTATAACTTTTTTATTGACTAATTCAACTACCTTTGACTTATCATAAAAAAAATCAAGTAATCCCTTAGGATTAAGTACCTGCCTTTTAGCGACTTCAATAAAAAAGGAGGTTATCAATTCGACACGTATGTATGTAATATTATTGGAACTGCATTATTTTTTTTTATTTGAAATGGACATGCTCTTGACTCTAGTCTAGGTCAAAGGTGACAGAGACAAAGTCGACGATGGAGCGAGCTTATCCAGAAGAAGCCTGTTCACTCTCACTTTGAAGAGATTTGGGTTGTATGCGCTCGGAAAAACAGACGCATTATATTCACAATATGACAATCTATTAGGGCTTCCAAACAAATATACAAAATTTTATACATGTATGTATGTTTGTCCACGCATTTCTCCGCAACTATTAATCGGATCGTGACCATTTTTTTATTGGCTCACATTTACTTCAACTTAGAGAACAGTGCAAGTTTCATCTAAATCGATTCAGTAATTTTCAAGATATGGACTAATCCGTGTAAAACGTGGTGTGCACAGGCTCTAAGTGTGACGGCCTGGCTTATTGATACGAGCTGCGGGTGTAGAGCCAAAGGGAAAAAACATCTCAAAACCTTGGTCAAATTCTAGTTCAATATTTACACAAAAACTATTACCTACTTATTATAAACAAATATTCTAGTTTTTACTTAAAACTAAAAATTACGAAATAAAAAAGTAAGTAATTAAAAAAAATTAAATCGACTTCAAAAAGAAATGAACTCAAAATTATGTAATAACTAATTTCGGAAGTCGGTGGCAAAAAACTAAAACTAAAATACAGATCCCAAGACACCGACTTCCGAAATTATTTAAAGTTATTTCACAATTTTGAGTTCTTTCTTTTTGAAGTCGATTTAATTTTTTTATTTTAAATTACTTTTTTATTTATTTTAATTGATAATGTGGCATCACTGCTGAAGTGGAAGAGTGTCAACTAACTTTTGGAGGCCACTGACTTTCCATTGCTTTGAGCCTTTGGTCCTACACTATCAGTAAAGAAAGAAAGAAAGAAAGAAAGAAAAAACGTTTATTTGCGGTGAACATGACGCAAAAATGAGCATAAACACACAAATAAAATTAAAAAGAAGGTAAGGACTCGTGGATCTTTGACAGTCGTTAAGGGTCGTCAGAAGCCCGACGAAAGTCTTACTACCAATCTTACCAAGGGCCATCGTATTAATTACCCAGTAACTGGGTTGTGGAGGTCAGATAGGCAGTCGCTCCATGTAAAATACTGGTATTCAGCTGCATTCGGTTAGACTGGAAGCCGATCCCAACATAGTTGGGAAAAGACTAGGCAGAAGAGATGACTAGTATCAGTAGGAATGGCTTTCATTTTGACAGTTCAACAACATTCATTGTGTTATTTACGTTGTTGAACATATGAAGCAATGAATTAGCAATTTCCTTAAAGATGATTCAGATTGTAATTGATATTGTGTCACGCCAGATATAGTGTAGCCCGTCTTTTTACCCATCATTGTTATAGGAGACTTAGGCCTTTTGTACAGACGCCAGCACATCAACCTACTACAATCTGTCAAATTTCTTAATAGATTTTCAACCTTATCACTAAAGTATAAGGTTCAAAGTTGATTGGGAAAATTTGACAGTTACGGGTAGATTGATGTGCTGGCGTCTGTACACGGCACGGTTTCTTTACGGTACGGCTTATAAACCGCGCCGTAGAAATTAACGTGTCCGTCAACAAGCTTCCATAGTGATCTATACAACACTGACGACCGTGCCTACACACGACGAATAAACCGTAGTTTTACATGGCAAGACAAAATACTACATTTTTTTTTCGCCATACGTGGGACACTCGGAAAATTTTGCGAAAATAAAATGTTCTGTAGGTAAATATTTTTTTATTAAATCTTTTCAAAGTACTCTTCCACTAGCCTCTACGAGTATACAAAGTTTCATGTGTCTGAACCAGTTTTCGAAATACTTTTTGCAGTCTGCCGCAGACCCCTCGTTTACAGACTGCTCGAACGCTGACAGCGCATCTTCCGGCGACGAAAATTGTATCCCTTTGAGCAGATTTTTTTATTTTCGGGAATAAAAAGAAGTGGTGCTAGGTCAGGGCTGTAAGGAGGATGACCCAGGAGTTTGACCGGCTTGCTGTCCAGAAAGTCCCTCGTATTGAGCGCGGTGTGCGAAGGCGCGTTGTCGTGGTGGATCAGTAGCCCGCGGAGCCCTGTGTTTGGTCGCTTGTTGCTCACAACAGAGAAAACTTCTGCCACGGATTTGGTAGTAGACCATTCAGCGTTGATGCTTCTTTGGTTCCGTAAAGGAATTGACACCAAGTAGCCAGTCAAATTGCAAAAGCTCGCGATCAAAATCTTTCCCCCGCTTCTAGATCGCTTCACTTTGGTAGGCGTTGATTCGTTTTGAAACACCCAAACCGTCGACTGGCGCTTCGTTTCTGGATCGTATTGATAAATCCAAGACTCATCACCTGTAATGATATCGTAAACACGCCGAGACGAGCCTGCTTCAAATTTGTTTGTCATATCACGGCACCATTTCACCCAGGCCTGCTTCTGAGCATCGGTGAGGTTTTGCGGCACCCAACGTGAAACTATCCTCCTCACGCGAAGATGCACGTGTAGAATTTTGTGAAGGCTTCCCGATCCAACCTGCAGTATTTGCTGAATCTCTTGATACGTAACTCGCCTATCGTCTTGGATTAAATTTTTCACTGCTAGCACGTTTTCTTCCGTAACACCCGTCAAAGGGCGACCAATTCTTTCTTCATCCCCCAAAGTTAGTCAACCGCGCTTGAATTCGTTATACCAACGATACACGGTTGCCTTAGAAGGGCCTTCATCTATAAATGCCATTAGAAGTCTATCGTACGATTCATCTGGTTTCAGGCGACACTTGAAATCGTAAAAAATCATAGCGCGAAAATTTTCCCGGCGCAGATCCATTTTTTAACGAGACACGATAATTTAAGTTAGCTCGAAAACAATGTGGAGGGAAATTTTGAAATTGGAACGTACTTATTTTTACTTACAAATAATCATATTTTCAAAATAGATTATAACTGGCCGGTCTCTCATACATAAAAACTTTTTTTCGCAATACTTTCTGAGTGACCGTATTTCCAGGTAATGGCTTCGAAAATATATATTTGATATAACAAAAGTTGGCACCCCTAGTTGAGAGCTACCCTAGAGTATCCCCTTTAAACACCACTGCCTCACCGTAAGAAGGGGCTGGCACTATGACCAGCATCGTAATCGCATAACATGCTCAGAACGACAAACCCCTTCATTTTGATAAATCAACCGAAGGCGGTGATTCATTTTGCGATGTCCGATGAACGCCGATGAAAGCGAATGAGATGCCGATGAAAGCGAATGAGTGGCTAGTGACTTTCATCACAAAGGCACATCAAAGATGAAACATCGACGATGAAAGCAAAAATTAACCGTCTAATTCCGCTTTAGGGTTCAGATTAACTACCCCGTTCTCCAGGTACCTATCTCACAAACTACGCGAGTTACCGGTTGTCTAACAATTCACCCTATCGTCGTCCGGAACTAAGCGATGATACGCCGTCACGATGGGATATAGACTTTTAGATATGGAAAGGCTATATTCCTTAGGCAAACGTAAGGTAGGGCGCCCTCAGGCTAGGTGGAGCGACGAACTTTGCAGTGTGCCTGGTAGCAACTGGATGAGAGTTGCCGAAAATCGAGCAGAATGGCGTGCAATAGGAAAGGCCTATGTCCAACAGTGGACTGCTGTAGGCTGATGATGATGAAATTCCATAGTGGAAAAAAAAAACAGAGAGCCCGAAATAATTACCCGAAATTGATATGTTAGCGCGCCTCTCCAAACGAATGCTGTCTTTTAACGTAGTTCACAACTTTATGAATGAACGTAGAAGGCAAACACAAGTTATCTACAAACAGCTATCGTAAATCTAGACTCGATGAAAGACTGCAGCGATGCAAGCGATTAACTGAGTGTGGTTACCGCTGCAATCAGCCACCGAATGACACCCACTTTAGTCCTATATATACCTAATACCATTTTATTAATTTCTATAATATTTTGATTCTAATCAATGGAAGTATTATAACAACGAGCCTAATAATTTACATCATCTCGCCGTCATGTTATCATCAATTGTTCCATACATTCGTTCAGTTAGGCAGCGTTCGTTTAACCCTGTAAATGCAGATGCTTTTACTTTTCATGAAAAGGGAATGCGGGGTAACAGATACCCCGAAAATATTTCATGTTGGCAGAGGACAAGATGGATGTACAGACGCCAGCACATCAACCTACTACAATCTGTCAGATTTCTGTAATAGATTTTCAACTTTATCGCTAAAGTATAAGGTTCAATGTTGATTGGGAAAATTTGACAGTTAGGTGTAGGTTGATGTGCTGGCGTCTGTACCTAACCAATTTATTTGAGGCAGAATTTAGATACTTATTGTTAAATAAATTAGCATTATATAATTATGTGAATTGAATTCTTAAAAAAACCTAAAATAAAATATGTGCATCTAAAAGCAATTGTGCTGCCCCACAATATATTAATGCTTGTTTACAAACCTGATAATGGAGCGATAAATACGCTTCAGGGATACTGTTAATTCAATAAGGAGAAATACGACAGGTACTTGAATGAAAAATTCAAAACAACAGCGTTCATCAAACCCCATTGAATGCAGATATTTTATGCTCTGAATCAGTATTCAGTATTCGGTATCATTATGCGGTCACTAAATATGCGATTAGTATCCTGAATACTATTAATAATATTAATTAGGCGGACGAATTTTGTCATGTTTCTACTTTGCTTAGCGCCAGCACTGAATAGTAGTTCCAGTCAAATCTTTTCATAATTTTAAAGCCACATTTCAGGACAAAATGGAATGAGTTCTATGTTTGGAGACATTTTTCATGCTTACCAGTTTAACAAAGAAACAGCGACATCGACAAAATCGCATACTTAGGTAGAACTATTATCAACCGTAAAAATGTAATAAAATTAAATACTTACGTGTAAAGCATTCGTTGTATTAAAATCAATTACATACCATTTTGCTGTACCACGCTTTGTGGTTCAAATTGTAGGTATTGGATTATTAGGTATTACCTCAATTTATAGTAATGTATGTGACGATAGTCTAAAATGTTTGCTTAGATACTGAGTATCAGGACAATTTTTCATCAAAGTCCTTAGGAAAATACGCTCTGTAGTACTGAAACCAAATGTGTCACTATTGGAGGGTTAATTCTCACGTCGATGACGCGTTAGGCCATTGAAAACGCAGTGCTCAAGATGTGGATGTGTAGTATATAAACTGCGGGCTGCCAGGCAGGAAGCATCGAAGTGTCCAACACTAATCATCTCATCTTTTATATTATCTCAAAAAAATATAAAGTTAAACATGAGATCTGCTGTGCTAACTACTGTCTTCGCCATTTTGGCGGTTAACGGTGAGTTAAAAAATAAAAATAATAATTTAAGTGATTTTTTAAGTAAATTAAATTAGTAGGTATTATCTATTGAAGTTTTTAAAGTGGTGAAAAGAAATTATATAATAATTCTTTATAAAAAAATACAGTGCAAATATTACTACTTATTAAAAATAATTGAGTGCTCTATCGAATCAAAAATCATGAAGTATTCAATTCAATAGATTATAAAAATAATATTTTTGTGCTACAGACAACCACCATTTGAGTAAGTGCACGAGGATAAAAAAAAGGAAAAAATAATCGGGATTAGTTACGATTAATAACTATTAAAAATACAAATTTATCAGCCAATCACCGGCTGCATTTAAATTTAATTACAAGATTGATTCATAATTTCAAAATATATAGCTAAAGTAGAGTGAGGCCGAATAATTATAGGCTATCATAAAACATAGATGCAACACGTGAAGTTAATCAACAGCTAGGTAATTGAAACATGCGAAAAACGCAGTTTCTTCCTCTGCTGCACCGGATCGCACAAACATCCGACAGCCGGACCAAACATTGTCTTAACGAGTACAAAAGTCAAATAATTCACTCTTCATTCTATCTCGGCCACGTACTCCAAACAATTTGTAAAATAGATACTTTTAATTATCAAAATGCATTTAATTAACACCTTTGATAACGTTTTGGACTACATTTCTTTTACATTTAATGTGTCTAGCAGTTTTCCGACCATAAAAACGCGATTAAAATTGTATTGACTTTCAAATCATCATCGATTGCCTGATGTTTTGTCATGGTAAAATTGGCAAATTGTTCATGTAATTTTTCATAAAGTTCTACCACATACTTATGCATTATGCAGCTAGCAATGCAAAAGAACATCATCTTTATCGCTCAATTATTTCAGTAGAATTTTGCTATGTAACTTGTAAACCGCGGAAAATAAACAGTAATTGGAATGTGCAAGCCAAAACATCAACAACACCTCATGTGTTTGCTGTTGAAAACAATCCTATAGTAAAGATCACTTGACGAACTGAACCGTGGAAGACATTCTTATCTTAATAAAGGTCTTCATCGCGAGAACTAAATTGACATTACTAGAACACGGGAAAATGTCACAACCCATAATTTTAATATAACAGCCGCAGTTACTTGTGTTAGACACGAAAACCTAGGGAAGGTGACTGGTCAACAGTCTAGAATAGATTCCATATTATGGCATTTCAGCACGCGAACTAGTCTAAATAATTACAAGCTGGATCTAAAATAATGAACTCAGTTGAAGGACGTTTTCTCTAATGGTAAATATAACTTGGAACATCGTGTGACAATCAGAAATAAGAAAATTGTCTACACGAAGTTTTGCAAAAAACGATACACACACGATATTATATGGCCTTTATCATAATCAATCGCACTCAAAATTCCAACACCTAAGCAGTTGCAAACATAATCTGCATACTTGACCTCAAATGTAAGTTAGATAATCTAACAGAGGTCAGGTTTTATTTGTCAAATCAATTTTCTCCTAAATGCACTGATCGTAAATCGGTAAAAAAACATGTAATGTTATATTTATTTGCAAAGGAATTCGGCCCGCTAGTCACGAATTTATCTAGCAAGAGATAAGTTTCTGTAACGGGCAAGGATATTTTAATAAAAGACTGATCTAGGCAATTAACACGCTAGATTATAATGTTGCGACAAAAACTAGATTTTATATTCGTCGTCAATACTATTCCAAATATGAGCATTAATTATAAAATTATGTTATTGTATGCTAGATTTGGTTTCTCTCATGTCATTTTATTTTTACTGAAAAGCATGTCGCATTGATAGGGTTAACATGATATTGTTATATTAATTTCAACACCTAATTATGTACAAAGATATCGGCATCTATTGCATTTACAATATATAATTGCATGCAAATTATTATCGAAACAACTGACATATTTTTTGGTCATTAACTTCTGAGACATTTTTTCTTTGTTTGGTGATATCGTATTGCACATAGACATGTTTCAGTAGCGATGTAGGTAATAGTAAAAACCCGCTCTATTTCTGATATTGATTTAATTCTCCGTTTGATTGACAGTAGAATAAATCTACATGCATAGCTAAATCGCAAGTGAATTACGATGCTTATAATAAATAACCATTCACACATAGATTATGCATGAACTGTTTAGCATAATTCGGCATTCTTGTAGTACAAAAAATTTATGATTGTCGCAACCAAAAAGGATACTTCGGATCGCAGATAGAATAATGAATAAGTCGCCTTTGGATTTAAAATTTACTGACGACTTTTTTATTTATTATCTGCTAATTTGTAATCCCTTTGCGTTTGTTTTAATGGCCTCTAACGATCAATGTATGTTTGGGTTAAATGACAATTTGAAAAAACTAAACGATTAATTCCTATAATGATATGGACCATTCTGACAACCATAGGCACCTACTCATAATGCATGTGTCAGAGCTGTATCGAAAACATCAAAAATATTGTTTTGGCAAGAAAGGCGTAGCAATGTAGCAGTATTATCAAAACATCAAATGACTTGAGATAATTCAATTATTATTATTGAGGCTGTTAGAACCAGAGTAGCCTAACTACAAAAAACATGATGTTAGAACCAGAGTAGCTTAACTACAAAAAACATGATTTACAATATGGAGGAAAGTAAAAACACTTGTTTCTTGCGTATGACTGCAACTCGGTTAGCAAATTAATTCACAACTGTCGCAATTGTAAAAATAGTTGTTTCGCGCCTTTCATCATCGTTTTGACAATCATCTGACATTGACATTTGGCCTATGCCGTCAAAATCTAGATAACTTTTACTAATGTTGCCAGTGCTATAATGGCCTAACCTTCATAGGCCACTATGGCACTTTGATTTCCGTCAATTTAAACCAGGGCAGGGCCGAAATGGACTTGTCCTGCCATCTATGTCAAGATGATGTTAACAATTTTAGGCCGCTCTGGTCTTTTAGATTAACATTTTTATACTACGAAAATACAAATAGGTCAAAAGTCGTCAAAATGCAGTTAGGCCACTCTGGTTCTAGCAGTCTCATTTCATCTTGAATGTTTTGATAACATGCTATGCCTGTATCGAAACAATACTCTGAGAACATAACAACGAGTCATTTAACTTCAAATAAACAATTGAGTTTTTTCAGCGGAACGAATAGAATAGAATTGGGAATTACAGGGTAGCAATGAGAGGGTTAACTGTCAAAATTGTTTACAGTTCTTCGAACAGTCTTTGGCTAGGATAATAATGACGTCAAACTCGCGTGGATGGTACGGTCGGCAATGAAAATCGTTTAACACTGGTCTGTTACTTTTACATAATACTGTTATCTACTTCGGCACAATATAAGGAAGAGAGGTAGCTACTTACCAGGTCCCTATTCTTCGCTTCGTATGCCTCGAGTCGTACAAAAATCATCACGGGTCACTTTTACCTTCCACAGTATCCTATGTCTTCGGATGGGGCTACAGGGCCTCCGATCAGAGGCGCTGGGCTGTCCTCCACCCCGCTTGTGGAGGCCGCCAACAGTCCCCTATCGCCATTGCCGCCCGCCAAGCTATCCCCATCTCGATACCTGCCATGGAACTCATCGGCTATCAGAACCCCCTGCCTGGTCCTCTAACCATCACCAATAATGGACATTCTGGTAAGGATTTAAACACCCAATAAGGGATTATAATGTATAATTAATTACGAGTAATATTAAATAGAAAAATACATCAGTTTTCAAACTTATAGGGCTGCCTTGGTGGTCTAGAGGTCGCCACTCGTAAGCAATACTGAATTTGCGCTCGGGCAATAGACTCGCCCCTAATAAGACTTGCACCTAACAACATTCCTTTATATTTCCAGTTGCACTCACCATCCCCAAATACAGTTCTGAAGAAGAAAAGAAAGGCTTTCGCCTTCCCTACATCTTCGGAGGACCCCTGGACAATGAATACGAAATTGAAGGACTCCACTTCCACTGGGGAGACAAGAACAACCGTGGTTCCGAACATACTCTTAATGATATGCGTCTGCCTTTGGAAATGCATATCATCCACAGGAACAAGAAGTACAGGAACCTCGCTGAAGCCCTCCAGCATCCCGATGGTCTTTGCGTGCTTGCATTCTTCTACCAGGTAATGATGATGATCCGAACTTATTTATTTACAGGGTGTAAAAAAGCACACCACAAAAAACAAATGCCTTGATCAACAAGAAAGGAACTGAATAGCATAAATGGTTTAGAAAACTATTGCATCAATTGCAAACTGCCTCATTTTTACACTTATTTATATCTGCTTACAGCCCTCTTAAACAACTCTTCACAAACCACCATCTTGTTCCAGGTCGTAGAGTTCGACGCCAAGCTCCTCACCCCCATTGTCAAGAACTTGTCCGCCATCGAGAACTACAACACCTCCATGCAGCTGCCCCATACCTTCTCTCTGTCCTCCATCCTGTCTGGTCTTGACACCGAAAGGTTCTACACCTACAAGGGATCCCTGACCACCCCCCCCTGCGCTGAAGCCGTCACATGGGTCGTGTTCTCTGACTACCTCCCCATCTCCGTGTTCCAGGTAAGCAGTAATTTTAGCTTTATTCATATTAAGCCCTTACGGCACTTCAATCAGCTGGACACATCGTCTTGGTAGGATGATATACCTGCATCAGTAGCCGGCCCTCTCTATATCTACCCAGCATATACTCAAGACCTTTACCCCCCACAGATGGACAACTTCCGCGGCCTCCTCTCCAACCTGAACCTGCCCCTCGTTGACAACTTCAGGCAGCTGCAGCCACTCTTCGGAAGGCGCATCTTCGTCCGCATCACCTCCAAGAACCCCAAGTTCAAGAAGACCAAGCTCCACTACTCCAAGTGGGACTGGGTTGGTCACAAGAAGGCCGAAAATGACGTCGCTGAGTTCGATGAATAAATAACCAAACTCTTTAAACTAATCAATCACGACGTTTTCAATACGGGTATATAAGTAGCTCATTATTATTGATACCAAATAGGTATTTGTTACCATTTTGTTTTTTTTACTTAGATACTTATTATAAATATTGTTGTGTGCACTGTATAATGTATATTTGTGTGAATAGTATATAGTGTTAGCTTGTTAATAATCTTTTAAATAAAAATTAATTACAAAAAAAATTATTTGGTTTTATTAGAAAAATATTATTATAGATACATATAAATATATGAAGAGGCCAAATTGTAACAATAATTCCTGGAATATTTTAGTTAATTCGAGAAGTTATCTT
This sequence comes from Hydraecia micacea, assembly GCA_914767645.1. Taxonomy (NCBI): domain Eukaryota; kingdom Metazoa; phylum Arthropoda; class Insecta; order Lepidoptera; family Noctuidae; genus Hydraecia; species Hydraecia micacea. The sequence continues at coordinate 2,470,063 of OU611783.1, read as the reverse complement.
GTCCAAACGTTGACTGTGAAAAAAAAACATTATTTTTAGGTACATTTTTAACTATTCAAATTATCAGAATAAAAACAGCTTACTCACTCGGATTTTCACAAAACACACTGAACAACTCAAAAAGTAACCATTAGTAAAACAACAATTTATAACACTGGGTCTGGGTATAGACAATTAAACAATCCACACTTTTTTTTCATATAACACAGGACCACATAATTATAGCGCAGCACTATTCTATGTTTTTATAGCCGAAATACACTCATAATGCCAAGAATCACAGAAAAACCACACTTCGCATATTCTGAACATGCTTTTGTTAAAAGTAATGGAATGGATGTAAGACCTACTGCTTAATTAACATCGAAATAAATAGTGGAAATAATAAAATAAAAATATCATGGTCTTCAAAAAATTGTGGCAAAGTTTAAAAAAAAACAAAAATAGAAAAATAAATTCGCTCCAAAGTTCTAAAATCAAAATAGACTTTGTGAACATCGGTTCCTACATCTCACTTCGAATAAAACTGTGGTGGTTGTAAACACGAGTCATAATTATGATAACAGGTACAGTTAGCAAATCAAGTCGAGCAAAAGTAATACCTACCTACTTTTACAAATCATCATCTAAAGTCTATTCAAACTTATGTTTCAATATTATTTCAAGTTAAAAATAAATATCAACTTTTTTTAATAGTAATTAAGTTGATTTTAGAGTGACTAACACTATAGAAAAAGTTATAAAATGCTTGAAGTTGTAGCGTAAACTGAACTTTATTGTGTGGGATTTAAAGTTATGTTTCCATAAACTCCTATTTGTTTAAATTTTCTGCAAATAAATCGCGAATGTAGATTCCTTACATATTTTACACATTTCGATAAGTAGGTACACAGCTTTTCACCATTTAATAGAAAAGAAAAACAAATGTTCTCTATTTTTTTAATTTTCAGTTCTATAATTAGGTAGGTATAATCTAATTAAGCAGTTTTTATCGATTTTTGTTGCTAGATACTTGATCGAATTATAATCCAAACTTGTTTTTGCAAGAATAATGGGTAACTATTCCGACTTCGGGACGCCACTAGTCAAGATTTACTCATTGTCTCCTATCAATATTACCTACTCCCATTTTAAAATGCATGATTACCATGGAATGCCGTTCGCATCCTTTAGGGTTCGTTCAACATTGCGAGTACAGGTTGATACCGATCGAATAGCAGCGGTAAAATATTGCTAAAGGTCATCATTGAGAGTCTGTTTTGAGTCTTGAAAAACTGATCGAGCATTATGCTGATCAATGTCAGCTAAGGGTTAACATTGATCAGCATAATACATACCTACTCGACCAATTTGTCATTGCATAGCATAATATAATTTTCATGATGCTAAATCGCAACTAAAATTATACTTGAAAATAGCTTGGTAAGAATAGTTGCTACAGTTTTTGAACAGGGGCGGACGCACGCTACTAGCAATTATAACTTGCAAGCTATTTTCAACTATATTTCAAATGCTATAGAGACGAGAGTTTATTATCAATCTACCAATGAAAAAGGCTTGAGCATTTTTATGCTAACTGGCTTAATTTTTATGCCATAAATACTACATAACAAACTTTAACATCTTGTTTTTATCTGTGGAACGCAAATAAATGAATATGAATATGAAAAAAAAACTTATCACTATTTATTTCTTTGTTAGTTAAAAGCAGCAAACAATCACTTAAAAACTGAAAACTCAATAAAAAATAAAACTACAAACTGGTAAGTATTTTATATTCTATAATACAAGTTCAACAAATCTATACAATAAATGATTGATTAATACTCTGTAAATTTAGGCTGGAACCACAATAAAGTCGCATTGGCAGCATTTATAAAAAATATTTAATGCCGACGATATATTAATATGGATAAATTTTATGACACGAAATATTTGAGAATGGCGCGAACCACTTTACTGAACTTCCAACCTTACAATTATTTGAATAATTTTATCACATTAAATAACGGGATCATTCGCCGTAACAGTTAAAATAGGTAAATGTTTCTGGGAAGTGGAATGTATTGGTTAACTGCTTTAGTTATAAATCAAATTGCACACTGAAAACTGCAAAGCCGTGTATTCACTAGACGACTAGTATTTGACTACCAACATTAAGAAAAAAAAAGCCCGCGATTTTTTTAAAATCTTGTTCTTTGTGTCCATTATACATGTTTAGAATCATCACAGTACTCTTTCAATATGTGGGCGGTTTAATCCTTTATTTTAAGGACATGAAGTAACAAAAGTAGTTTTAAATCAACCACTTTTATGATAAGACATTGTCACCATTATAGCGCCAGAAAAATGTTGGGCGTCAAATGTTGCCAAGTGAATAAACGGTTGAATGTGGATGGATGGTCACATTAGTAGTTAGTTTGTAACGTTGGTTTTTAAACAAGTGCCGTCTGATGCGCAGACAACGATATCATGCAATAAATTAGTTTTAGCGTACCAAGTCGTCGGGGTTGAACATGCCCTGGAACAAAGAAAAAATAATTAGATTGAATAGTTATATGGATTGCTGCATCGACCTTGATAAATAAATTGGGATGAGGGCAAGAGAATGTTGAGACAATCCGATCCAGTCTGTCCTTTGCTGCTTTCCCCCTGCGACGCCCTAAGCCGAGGTCCGTTCGTAGCGTGTAGTCGCTTAGTTTTTAAGTTTTTGAGCCCTGGCTGGAGGCCTTAATTTATTGAGGAATCCACAGGCAAGTCCGGTTAAGCAGACGACAACCTCCTAGGTTGACCAGCGATATGCCATTAAAAAAAGAGAGAGTGATGAGTTTAATGGGTCAGTGCAGTACAGTGCAATTTGACAACGGGTTTAAGGCATGCTACACATTTCGCTCATAAATGCTACTCATCCGGGCGGCAAAATAAAATATGCATTAGATTATTCCGGCCGGCCTGTGCCGAATTATACCGACCCGAACATGTATTGTGTGAGCACCTCAACTGACTGGGTAATGGGTGAACAGCATAGCTATTCACAACCATCCGACAGGCTATCGTATCGAAAATGATACATTTCTATAACATGATTTGTCTTGCCCCCAACATCAAACAGCTGTCGGAAGAATAGCGGTCGTCTAATTGATTTAAACTGACAACAATTCGGGTTTTGGACTTGTGAGCAGCGTTTAGAGGACTCCTACGATAACATTGATTGATGTTCGACACGGTACGGAAGCGTATCGAGTGGTTGTGAATACCTATGCAGATGGCACGGGCTGTTCGCTACGTGAAAAAAATCCGTAGGCTACACAAATCACACTATCACACTAATATTATAAAGGCGAAAGTTTGTGAGTGTGTTTGTATGTTTGTTACTTCACGCACATTAGGCTAAACGGATTTCGATGAAATGTGGCACACAGGTAGTTTATAACCAGGATTAACACATAGGATACTTTTTATCCCGATATTCCTACATGATCGACACCTATGCGGGCAAAACCGCGGGGCGCTGCTAGTATACAATACAACAGAACTGATATTTGTGTAGCCTACAGATTTTTTTTTCAATTAGAGCATTTGTGTTTGTTAACGCACCTAGGTACGTCACAAAAGAAAGTTTTAATGTAGGATCGTTTTTTAAAAACATAATTATTCGAAGCATAATAACATAATCAGCCTATATTGTTCCCACTGCTGGGACACAGGCCTCCACTCTGTGAGTGGGAGATTATTTGAAGATAAAGTTGATATGCATTTGAATCCCTTCTTTTTCGGATTGATTCGTGATTTGCGATATTAAACCGTGCACTGTTTCATCAATTAAACAAAACGTCCAAGTTTAAGCCACAGATGGACATAAAACAAGAAATTTAGAACACGGATAGATTATGACATAACATGACTTTTTATCCTGATAGTATATTCCAGTTGAGAGCAGTGGTGGCCAAGTGGTAACGGCCGCGACTTACAAGGTGTAGGTCGTAGGTTCGAACCCAGACAGGCGCTTTACTTTGTGTAAATTATTTCATCACCACTGCTCTCAAAACGGTGAAGGAAAACATCGTGAAGAAACCGGCATGTCCTATAACCAAAAATTCGAAGACATGTAACATCTGTCAACCCGCACTGGGCCCGCGTAGTGGATTACGGCCCGCTCCCACTCACCGAGACGAGGCCTGTGTCCCAGCAGTGGGAACATTATAGGTTGATTATGTTATGTATGTTATATTCCAGTTGAATTAAGTCCGCTACCACCACGCAGGCGAAGCCGCGGGCAAAACCTAGTAGAAAATATAAGTTAAATATTTACCTTAGCACGTCGAAGGATGGAGTCCTTGCTAGCATCATATGGATGGTCCTTTGAGGGTATCTCAAGCACAGCGGGTACGGGGGCGACGTGACTGTCAATCACGAAGCGGATCAGCTCAGCCACGTTCTGGTTGATCAGGATGATGTCTATGTCATCACGCTTGATGAAACGCCTGAAGCACTCCTCGATTTCGCTTACTGGAGTATCTGTGGATTGTGGTAATGGAGGATTCAATTAAATAATGAATTTCCGATAGTCATAGACAGATCATGTCAATTATGTTCAACATGGACTGGGGCGCCGAGGCCGGCCCAGGAAGAGGTGGCGCGACGACGCGTACCGCCAGGGGTAGGTGGAGGTGGCTCTGGAAAAGGATGCCTGGTAGGATTTGGAGGAGGCCTTTGCTCAGCAGTGGGACAGGGTAGGCTAAGTAAAAAAAAAACATATTTAACTTCCATGTTCCAGGGCGAGCTTATTGTCATCTTCTGACCACCAATTCAGGCTTTGGCCTGCTACTGAAAAATTATGTAATCTTTATTACATATCACAATCCATACAGTAGTGTTTAGTAAAGATATCCTAATAATAATCTTATGCTTAACTCGGCAGCTTAATTTCATGGTGTCCACATAGTAAGTATTTTTAAGTCCAATCCAACACAGCATTGGACAATCTCACCTACACCACACAATGTGCACAGGAAATAATGCTATTATTATTTAAAAAAAAAAACAATAAATATGAAAAATGCTTGGCCTGAACTGGGGATTGAACCCAGGTTCCAATTTTCAGCAGTTGCGCTTGCAACCACGAGAACACAGGAAAAGCCAAGTGTAGGATTTTAAAGTCTTTCTTTCTAACAAAAACAAAGTAAAAGATCTTATCTTGTTTCAAACTAATTCCAGCAACAATAATTCATCATGTCTGTCAGAGATAGTATGTACATTGACATTTTATTTATTTATTTATAGCCTTTTTTCAGTGATAATTGTAGTACAAAACATTTAAATGTCAGTTCTGATTCTCTTGTGTGCCCTTTGGTAAAGGCCTCCTCCAACCCCGTCCAATTCTCCCTGTTCCTTGCCTGTCTAGTCCATGTCTTTCCTGCCATCCTCACCAAGTCATCTATCTCATTGATATTAATGGGTAAATAATAACATTGGGACAAAAGAAAATTGGATAAGTGAATGATATTTTTACTTTGATAATGGATTTGAAAAACTGAACTTCATTTGACTTTTTTGACCTTGGTTGGAAGCTAATAAATCACCTTTTTATCTAAATAAGATGACATCTGGCAATGACAATGCCAATTAGCATGTCTATCATAACATTTTAAAGACATTTATGAAGTGTACTGTGTATGCCATAATGGGGTGTTAATAAAAAATATAAAACTGAAAACTTTAAAATTTTGTAAGATATAAATAATATCAAGTAAATGTCTATTTTTTGGAAGGAAATGTCAATTTCTTTAATTTTCAGACTACTTTTGGGTCCTTGGTGACAGCACCACTTGGACTACTTGGTTTTAGGCAAAGTTAAAGTGGCCTAAATTTGCCTTCTGTTTTTTTAATTGCCCAATAATATATTTATAGGCTGATCTAGCTAAAACACCCTAAAAACAAAAACTTTGTTGAGGTCCGTCTCAAACATAGTAAATGTTACTCCCACAAAATATTGATGATTCTCAACATTACCTACCAATGAAATTGGTTTGCAGATGAAGTCTTTTCTATAATTAATATAGAAATGGGCAATTTTACACAACTTGACAGAGTACTGTGAAACAAATGAAGATATATATTTTATATTTTGTAAAATTGAAATCATTGGTGAAATGTACAGGTTCAAGCACAGATGTACCTAGGTTCTTTTGAGGTTTATCAGATACTCTATACAGGGATTTTAAATAACTAAATTATAGAACTATTGGAACATGAATTAACTTGTTTTCTGGTAGTAAGAAACCAACACTTACTTTTGTCCACCACCATGAAGTTTGAGTGTCTGTTTTTGTTGATTTCACCGATCCCGCCCAGCAAGAAACCGACACAGGTGTCCTGGAATCAGATATACGTTTCTAGTGTAAATAACGCACTAATTGCATGAAAACGACTGATTTTTTTATTTATTTGTCAAACAACGACATGGCCTATTATTGGTTGCACGGTTTTCTTACCTCGTCTCCGATGACGCTGATCAGCTTTCCCTTCGTTGCTAGCGTGATCATCGCCATGATTAGGGTTTTTCTTGATTTTATTGTTTTTAAAAGAAATGATGTTAATGTGACAAGGGCTCGTCACCTGACTTGAATAGATTTCTTGCGGCGTTCGGTTGGTACTACAATGGGATTATGGGACAGACAGATGATTCTTGTCAAAAAAAAAAAAACAATAAATTCGTTTATTCTAAGCAGTCTCACTGATACCAACTTGATTTTATTTTTACAGAGCATGTAAACTAACTCTCTATTTGACTGATTTAACGTTAAGAAATTAGTTTGCTAATCCCTTTAATCCATTTTGCATCTTAGTTTTGCCTATATGAAAGATTTCATAATGTTGGGTTGCAGGGGAAGACCAAAGAAAGAATAAGGACAATTTGAAAGTTGATATGGCTAAAAAGGGGATGCCTACCGAGATGAAGACTAATACCTGGAGGACATGGAAGGAAAATACATGTTGCGCCTACACCAGATAAATTGGGATAAGGGCAAGAGAATGATTGGATAATAAAACACGATTTCTAGTCTCCATTTTTTGTTTTTGTGATTTTGATTTATAGTTTCCGAACGAATTGTTGCTGTCACAGGAAAACAGCGTTCTAGCTAGTTTCACAACTTTGATATCTTTAGCTTTGTGGTCTTTGTTTCACCTTTGCAATACGTATCTTTCATCTCTGTCACTATGACATTTACGTTTAAAATGTTTCGTACACTTCGTTCGTAGCATTGACATACAATGTACCTCAATGGTTCGTAGTCGTAGGTTTTGGCAACAGGCAATTGGCAAATAGCACTTCGGAACTTTGTTAGAATAACACATTGGTTTGTTACGAACAAATGAATATAGTAGAAAAGGATTAAGTTAATTAGACGTTCAAAACAATGTTGAATATACAAAACTACGGTAGTAGTTCGGAGGACGAAGAAGATAATGAAACCGAGACAATCAAAGGAGAGAGCAACGAAAAGTTACTAGCGCATCTGAAACCAGTTGATACTAACTTCTCCGTAGCTAAATCAATGCAAATATGTGCAGCACCTGTCGTTATGCCTACAGTAAGTATCTTTGTTTCATAAATTACAAATACAAAATTATCTTGATAACAATGTTCATGTTAATCCACCTATAGTTTTACTGTTACATGCTTGAAAATTCTCCAAATCTACCATTAAATTATTCTAAGTACAACTTGTTTAGGAGGAATAATATTTGCATTGGGGTAAATATGGTATATAAGTTTACAAATAAAACAAATATTTTGTGAGTAATCAATAGTTATCAAATTACTGTCCTATCCAATGCGCAAAGTATAAACCGATTTTGTCCTGAATAAAACCATAGTATAGTTTCACATTTTATTCCATAAATCAGGGTTCTCTCGGTCATATTGTGTCTAAAACCAAAGATATTTTGATATTTGTTTAAATATTTATTTTACTGTAAATAGGTTTATACAGTGTGTCAATAGTATTTTAAAAACTAGATGAGGTCAGTGTTTCCTATGTAACAACTCTGAAAAGAAACAACAAAACAAGCTCGGAGTTCGCGGTCTCTTTTAAAGTCCAAACATTTTTGGGATGCATGAAGAAGCCTCCTCGTGTAACGCAGTTTGTTCCGCCAGTTACTCAACTGAACCGAGCGCTAGGCGCATCCTGGACAGTCACACCCAACACCTTATTCGACTGGCCAATTCTTCCCTTGTGGTGGTAGGGCTAACGCCCGCCTGGTTTGCGACCACCCTCCCACCGGAGTTCGGTGTCAAGCAGCCTGCTGTATTTCGTCGATGTGTGGGAGTTCCAGTGCCTTAGGCATCTTCTGGGTATGCTCATTCCATCATAGACCTCATCCATCGCTTTTCCAGGCGTGATCGAGGTCAAGAGCGGGCCCATTCAGCAATAAAAAAAAGCAAAATTTTAGTCAGAATCAGATCTTGTGAGGACCATGTAGATCATGTTGATGAGACTACAAGTGTTAAGCCACTGGTACAAAACTGTGTAGTGACGGGATAAATCAATCAAACTAATCTGTTTAGGGATATGTTAAATCACAACGAGTTTTGATTGGTTATCATTGCATCAAAAAACATGACGATGTGAAACAACACCTATCCAGCTTTAAACATTTCAATAACAACTATGCAATTTTTCTATTCCAGAACAGCGATGACACAAGAGTATTATTACCGAACAGTCAAGAGTTAATGCACAATCCTAAGTATGAAGAACTCTTTGCTCCCTCATTCGGACCAGAGAATCCGTTTCAAACTCAACAAATGAGGGCTAATAGAAACATGTTATCTGGTTATGTAGAGAAGGCACATATCAGTGACTTCCAGTTTGAAAATCAGAGGAGAACATTTACAAGTTATGGGCATGCTGTGGACCCATCTACAGATGGTGATGTTGGGAGTGGGGATGCTATAGTGGGTAAGTCGTGAATTGTAGACTAACCCACTTACTAATAAACGTTGTATTGCATCTGTATAGTTACACAACGCTTTGTCTTCTTCTTTCAAATGTCAAATTACTGACGACTGAAAGAGAGAAATCGGTGTGTATCTATTCATCTGATATAATATGTTTATTAATAAGGGGGTAATACTATGAAACGAATTCTTATCTTAAAAACACAATTTTGTTATTTTGGACTGAACAAAGCTCCTACACCGCAATCTGAAAATATTTATGAAGAAATAAAAAGCTACATCAAGTCATATAGGTAAAGAAAGAATAACTTGCCACCCAAACATCTTGGCAAACCACCTCATGGATGGAACAGGAATCTGCAGGCTAAAACATAAAATTTCACAAGATTTCATCAGACATACTTGGCATTATGTAATGACCTATTACATTGTGACAGATTGTAAATAAGAAGTAGCAAAAAATACATTACTGGAAAAGGTCAACAGGCTTCAAAGCCTCAATGGGCCATTACCCATAATATCTGCTGCATGTTAGAGTTTCAAACCATATGATAAGAACTAAATAAAGAGATAAAATTTAATAGATGAAGCTCTTTCTTTGGTAAACTCTGAAATGACAGAGTAGATTATGAGAAAAGAATAACTAATTTTACAAAGAAGTACAATTGTTAAATTTGTTAGCTTATAAGATGTAAACTCCATAGGTTTAGGTAGTTAAAGGTAAACAAAAAAAACATGTGATGTGGTTAACCAACTAAACATAATACCAGTCTATTCAGTTGTCATGCTGCGTCACAGTTCTACCTTCAATTTAGCAATGTTATAATTTGTTAATAACGTTGCTAAATTGAAGAGTACAACTGTGACATAGAATGACAACTGAATAGACTGGTATTACGTTTAGTTGGTTAACTAAATTACGTGGTTTTTTTGTTCATCTTTATTTAACTACCTAAACCTATGGAGTATAGGTACTAGGTAGTCTCTGGAAGTACTGATCTGATTACAAAATGCATTTACTGATAGAAAGCTGCACTATTGCAGAGTTCCATAGGATATGTTGTATTGTATAGTTGACTTCCACATGGACGAAGTCAAGGGTAAAAGCTAGTGATTAATAAACTATTACTTACGTTTACAGTATCAGCGATGGTGGCGCCCCCTGAGGAAGCACTAGGCAAGTCAGTGTTCGAGACAATTAAAAAGAGACCCCTTGACAAGAAGAAGAGGACTAAAAACGACAACCCTGAGGATATCACCGGGTTCCTCGGACCCTGGGGAGGATACGTTGGTGAACAGAGGTAGCTGTTCTACTTATAACAATTTAAACTTATTTTTTTTTGTATACCCCTTTTTCTTTTTTTTTTTTTTTTTTGGATGGGAAATCATCTAATGACTCCTCCCGCTCTGGGTGGAGCGGAAGGGAGTGTCAGACTCTTACTGACTAAAACCCACCCGTGTTCCTTCCTTAGCCCTTTATGTTCCGGGGCAGCGGTAACCCTTTCGGACGATCCCGCTACCCCGGCAGGTTTCGGCCCTGGCGGGCCCCTTCCTTTATGCTGACATCTCTTTGAGGCGCGCGTGGAACACATACTTACCGTCCGGCACGGGCCTGGTCCTGATCGGACGGAGAGCTACCCATTACTCTCCGTCCGCAGGCCCGCGCCTACGGTGGCCGGGAGTCGTCACGCGGCTCCCGACGCCCGTAGCGTCTCCCGCGGCGGCTGAGGCGTGCGGCTCTCTCCCTGAGCCGTCCCGTCACCTCCTTCGCTAGCATGACTGCTTCGCAGAAGGAGGTGACCGCCTCCCACTCCCTCTCGCCCCGGACCATGGCTTGAACCAGGGCCGGGCGCGAGAGGTCGTCGCCGTTGCCGATCGCCTCTACGAGGACACGGCGGTGCTCCGCCCAAGCGGGGCAGACCTCCACCGTATGCTCCACCGTGTCCTCTGGGCGATCCTCGCAATGGTGACACCCGGGCGTCTCCTCCCGCCTGATGATGTGCAGGAACCTCCCGAAACATCCGTGTCCGGTGAGGACCTGCGTCAGGCGGTAGGTGAGAACGCCGTGACGCCTCTCAAGCCACTCCTCAAAGAGGGGTCTTATCGCCACGATCGTGGCGTGCCCTGCGCTGGGTTGCGAAAGCCGCTCTTTCCATGCCACCATGAGATCGCGCCGGAGGTCTGTCCGCTCCGCCGCAATTTGCCGCGGAAGCGGAGTTTCCCCCCGGCGTAGTGCCTCCGCGCGCCACTCATACAGGCGCGCGAGGACTATCGCCTCCAGATCCCATGGCGGCATTCCGGCAAGGAGGCTTGCCGCCTCGCCCGAGATCGTGCGGTATCCCCGGATCAGCCTTACGGCTACCACCTTTTGGGGCGCGTTCAGGTAGTGGGCGGCTCGCAGCCGCAGTGAACGCGCCCACACCGGGGCCCCATATAGGGCCATGGACCGCACGACCCCCGCATATACCCCTTGGGACATACTCTCACAAATCCAGTTTGAAATAGGGTTGCCTTGAGAACTGAGAAGAGTTTTTTAAATATCATTTCTTAGCCTGTATTGCCTTGTATATGGAATGTATGGGGCAATATAGTTGCCCAATAGTCAATTTTCTGTAAGTGTTCCCAACTGAAAACTTAGATATTCCACTGGACATGGTTCAAGGCCCAACATATTATGTATACCTACTCGACTAGAGAATGCAATCTCGAGTCGAGATAGGCCACTGGAGATCTCACCTGTTGAATATGTTGTCCAGATTTGATTTGCGGCATTCCGGCGAGATCTCGATTTCGACATCGTGATTTCGCTTACTTTTAAAAATAATGAAAATTACACCTACTTAAGGCAATCTATTTAAATAAAACAACATTAATTGAAAAATAACAACATTTAATCAGCACACGCACATTATAAATCCGTAAATTTATTATTTTGTAAATAGCTTCTCAAGAACCATAGTTGTGTCAAGCCTCAATCTCGAAATCTCGTTTATAATCTCGACCAATACGGTCGAAATCTCGCACGAGGATTGTCTTCCCTCGAGAATGAACCTCGACAAATGGCTCGATATCTCATTCTATATACTGGACATGTCTTGTGTGCTAAGCATAATTTATAATGATTTCAGGATAATGAGGCCAGAAGGTGACGAGGCTAAAGAATTACAAGAGATTGTCGCTAAAAGACAGAAGAAAGGCAAAGTTGACGATGACAAACCTTTGGAGGAGAAATCTATATTCCATAGTGAGTTTACTTTCTTATTACCATGAACACTTTCTTTAATGTTAACAAATAATTATCAAAATGAGACAAAGAAGGTGAGTATATACTAGAGCATTTACTTGTAACAGAACATCGTGCATTCGCCGTTTTTAAATTTTATCGAACCGCACTTCGAACACGACGTTCGATTTTGTTTTGTTACAACCTAATTTTAAAAACCAACGAGCGTATTTGTGTAACATTTTATCGAGCCCAGGCACGAGCGGTACCTGTAGGTCCGACATTTCAACAATGAGCGCAAGGTAGAACGAAATGTTACAGGTGAATGCTCACTCGCCGTGAGCATTACGTCGAACAGAGCGTCGAGCATTCGCAGAAACGTTACATTACATGGAAATGTTTTTGGAAACTGAGCTTCAGCCTGTACTGTACTATTCCTAAGAACGTTACATTATATGGAAATGCTCGAGAAACATAGAGGCGGCATTGTCAACACGTTCCATACAAACCAATTGTGTCACCGTTTACTCGCACTTATACACAAATGATGTATAGAAACTATAGAGGTATGAGGAACAGGGTGTGAAGTTCACTCATCCTCTATAGAAAAGGGAGGAACCTCCTAGCAGACGGGTGTTATATAAAATTTTCCTAAACAAAATTTTCTTGTCAATTCCAGTTGACAACCCGACAGACTACCAGGGCAGGTCATGGATCACTCCGCCGCGCAGTGAGACACAGCTGCGAAGTGACACACCGCCTGATAAGTGCTTCCTGCCTAAGGTATGTATTCAACAGTATCATCTGTGCATTGTGTCCAATATCATCTGTGCATGATTTGTTCAATATCATCTGTGCATTATTTGTGCAATAGTATCTGTGCATGAATTGTGCAATATCGTCTGACTTTATTTGTGCAATATCGTGTGTGAATTTATTTGTGCAATATCATCTGTGCATGATTTGTTCAATATCATCTGTGCATTATTTGTGCAATATCATCTGTGCATGATTTGTGCAATATTGTCTGACTTTGTTTGTGCAATATCGTCTGTAAACTTATTTGTGCAATATTATTTGTGCATTATTTGTGCAATAGCATCTGTGCATGAATTGTTCAATATCATCTGTGCATGATTTGTTCAATACCATCTGTGCATGATTTGTTCAATACCATCTGTGCATGATTTGTTCAATACCATCTGTGCATGATTTGTTCAATATCATCTGTGCATGATTTGTCCAATATCGTCTGTGCATGATTTGTCCAATATCATCTGTGCATTATTTGTGCAAAATCATCTGTGCATGATTTGTGCAATATCATCTGTGCATGAGTTGTGCAATATCGTCTGTGACTTTATTTATCCAATATCATCTGTGTATTATTTGTTCGAAGACGGATACCAATAATGAAAAATAGACAAAATCTAGAGTTGAGAAATAGACAAAACTGCGGGGTAATTGCGTAACACGCTTGCAGTAGGAATGACTTTCATTTTGACAGTTTAACAACATTCATTGCGTTATTTAAGTTATTGAGAAGACAAATTTTTTGAACAAAAGAAGCAATGGATTAGCAATATCCTTCAAAATTATTCAGATTGTGATTGATAGTGTGTTACGCAATTATGGTGCTGGTCGAAGAAGCTTGAAGCCTGAACAAAAAAAAAATGCAGTTTTTACCTAGTCAGCGGTTACTGCAGCTTGCTGGCTGGCCATAGCTGTGTGTGTACTGTGATATAATACACATAATAAGTTCTCATTACGATTGATTCCAGGCCCACATCTACACGTGGAAGGGTCACACGAAGGGCGTGGCCACAGTGCGCTGGTTCCCAGGCACTGCGCATCTCATGCTGTCTGCAGGCATGGACTGTAGGGTCAAGGTAATGTGTTGGGACTTTTATTACCAGTGCTTAATTGAAAACCTATTGAGAAAAAAGCGCCTGTTTTGCACAAAGAACAATTTGAATGAGCACCTCATTCCAACGGCCCCCTTCTACCTTCGAACATCCAGACGCACAGCATGTTACCATCCCTACCTGGTTGCTATTCCACCAATTCACACTAAGCGTTTGCAAATGTCCTTTATAATGCGCACAGCAAAAGTGGAACTCTCTACCTGCGTCTGTTTTTCCGAGCGCATACAAACCTCTATCGTATACAAATGTCGCATACAAATCTCTTCAAAGTGAGAGTGAACAGGCTTCTTCTGGATAAGCTCGCTCCATCGTCGACTTTGTCTCTGTCACATTTATCTCTGTCACCTTTAACCTAGACTAGAGTCAAGAGCAAGTCCATTTAAAAAAAAACCTCGTTGCCATTAAACGATTTGTTGGTCTATTCATTCGGAAATTTTCAGCAGCTCAAATTCTGGATGTGTGCCCTGTGAACGGCTGAAGGCTTACCTCTTACATGGGACTCAGCAGAATGGGTGTAATATAAATTTCTGCCTATCCCTTTGAGGAATACAGGCGTGATAATTATAAACTTTTGAATATTGGTACAGACGCCAGCACATCAACCTACTACAATCTGTCAGATTTCTGTAATAGATTTTCAACTTTAATGCTAAAGCATAAGGTTCAATGTTGATTGGGAAAATTTGACAGTTAGGGGTAGGTTGATGTGCTGGCGTCTGTACAAAGCATCCCTCTTTTTATGGTTCCGTACCTCAAAGGGAAAAAACGGAACCCTTATAGGATCACTTTGTTGTCCGTCTGTCTGTCTGTCAAGACCCTTTATCGCGGGAACGCGTGGAGGTATCTAATTGAATTTAAAACCATATACTCAGGTCTACAGTGCCTTGAAGCTGTGAAAAAATCGAAGTTCTAAGTTCTTTTTCGACATTTTTGTGTTAATTTTTCTAATAGACATTGCACTCTGTTTCAGATATGGGAGGTGTACGGCGATCGTCGCTGCATAAGAACATACTTCGGTCACCGGCAAGCAGTCAGAGATGTTAACTTCAACAACACTGGAGATAAATTCTTATCAGCTGGTTAGTCTTTGTGATATTGTGCTTCCCTTTTGCATGTGACCCTGTTTTATAAGCAGTGGTGGCTCAGTGGTAGTGGCTGCGACTCACGAGTTGTAGGTCGTAAGTTCGAACACAGACATTGCTTTTTTTTTTTTGAGAAAATTATTTTATTATCACTGTTCTCAAAACGGTGAAGGAAAACATCGTGAGGAACCAAAAATTCAAAGACATGTGACATCTACCAACCCGCACTGGGCCCGCGTGTTGGATTACGGCCCACTCCCGCTTCAGAGAGGAGGCCGCAGTCCCAGCAGTGGGAACATTGTAGGCTGATTATGCTGTATGCCTGTTTTATAATAAAAGGTAACCGCAATTTGTGGTTATTACTAGTATGTCGGACAGGTGTGCAAAGTCTATTCAAACTTATGTTTCAAATTAATATTATTTCAATTTAAACAGTTATCAACTTTATTTTAATGGTAATTAAGTTGATTTCAGAGTGACTATCACGATTGAAAAAGTTATAAAAATGTTTGAAGTTGTAGCGTAAACTGAATTTTATGGCGTAGGATTTAAAGTTAATTTTTCCATAAACTAATATTTGTTTACATTTTTGGCAAATAAATCGCGAATGCAGATTATACAGGGTTATTGGAAAAACACCAAAAACCTCTTAAGAGGTCATTGTACTCATCATTATGAACAACTTTTACTATGGGACCAAACCTGAAATCGCAAAAATAAAATCAGCTGTTCCCTACATTTATGTTCGTATAATACGTCAAAATGTAGGGAAAAGCAGATTTTTTTTTCGCGATTTCAGGTTTGGTCCCATAGTAAAAGTTGTTCATAATGATGAGTACAATGACCTCTTAAGAGGTTTTTGGTGTTTTTCCAATAACCCTGTAGAGTAGGCGTTTATATTGAGAAGTTCGTACGCCAGTGTCGCGTAGATTTGATATTATCGAAACTACGTCACGGTGACGCGGTGTCGTGTGTGTGTGTAATGGTCGGCGCAGGCAGAGAGGAGCGCAGGGGAGAGGATTTTATTAACGCACTTGAAAATAAAATTTAAAATTATTACAATAAAGTAGTACTGCGAGGACGCGTCTTCGAGGACGCGCGAGCATTTTTTTCAGGTTCAAGCATTTATGCACTCTATTGTAATGATTTTAAAGTTTATTTTCAAGTGCGTTAATAAAACCCTCTCCGCAGCGCTCCGTTCTGTCTGCGCTGACCCTAAACGTATGCCGCTACTGTATGAAGATCAGATGCGAATAATATACTAATTAAAGCTTCCTCCCTCGCCAGCCTACGACCGCTACATTAAGCTATGGGACACAGAGACGGGCGAGTGTATATCGCGGTTCACGTCTCGCAAGGTACCTTACTGCGCCAAGTTCAACCCCGACGAGGACAAGCAGAACCTCTTCGTGGCCGGCACCTCCGACAAGAAGATTATTTGTGTGAGTATGAGCTGCAACGAAATAAACTAAGAAATAATAATACTTGGTTTAAAATACTTAAAAATTTTGATGGAGTGAAGAATGGACCGACTTGAATGAAATAAAGACTAAATGCCCGTGGCTAAATAATAACAGCCGCACAGGTCGATCGATCAGGTTAAGCTACGCGTGCCGCGCTTGGCCTGTGGATGGGTGACCTGACCATCTACATACCGAGGCCCCTCCGTGCCTCGGAAAGCACGTTAAGCCGTTGGTCCCGGCTGTCATTCGTGGATCTTTGACAGTTGTTACGGGTCGTCAGAAGCCCGAAAGTCTGACAACCAGTCTTACCAAGGGGCATCGTATTACCCAGTAAATGGGTTGTGGACGTCAGATAGGCAGTCGCTCCATGTAAAATACTGGTATTCAGCATACACCCCAACATAGTTGGGAAAAGGCTAGGTAGATGATGTTACTTCAAGATACAGCCTATACATATTCGATTCTGAATAAAAAAATTAAAAAAAAACTTAACTTTGTAGTTGAGAAAGTATTCTTCCATATGGAAATATCAAATAAACCCTACCTTTTTTTTTGTTACGAGTCTTCTTCAGCACGCACGCAACAATTTACCAAAGTTTCATCACAATCGGTCGAGCCATTTTGGAGTTTTTGCGAGTCTAACGAACGGCAATAGATTTTTATATACCTACTAGCAACGCCCCGCGGTTTCACCCGCGTAAGTGTCGATCCCGTGGGGATATCGGGATAAAAAGTATCGTATGTGTTAATCCTGGTTATAAACTACCTGTGTGCCAAATATTATCCAAATCCGTTCAACGGTTTAAGCGTGATTGAGTAACAAACATCCAAACATCTCCACAAACTTTAACATTTATAATGTTACTAGCAGCGCCCCGCGGTTTCACCCGCGTAACTTTCGATCCCGTAGGAATATCGGGATAAAAAGTATCCTATCCAGGAAATGGTCTATCTATGTGCCAATTTTCATTCAAATCTGTTCAACGGTTTACGCGTGATTGAGTAACAAACATCCAAACATCTTCACAAACTTTCACATTCATAATATTAATATACAGTAGGATAATATTGTCGTCTCCACCTAGTATAAATCACAACGGCCACTGAAGTTTGCTGTAGTCATGGATCTGAGACACAACGCATCCTACAATACTAACTTGTACTATTGTTTGCCCAACAGTGGGACATCCGGAGCGGCGAGATAGTTCAAGAGTACGACAGACATTTGGGCGCTGTCAACACAATCACCTTCGTGGACGAGAACAGAAGATTTGTTACCACGTCTGATGACAAGAGTTTAAGGGTTTGGGAGTGGTGAGTACAACGGTCCATTTTATTTTGATACGGATGCGATGTATTGGTTACTATTGTCTGTTTCGAAAATATCTGTTGAAAAATATGTTAACAAATGGATCAGAAAACGTAACTGTGGATGCCAATTTGTAGTGCTACTAATAAATTGACCGCTTTGATTGAAATATTTGAATACTTACTCGAAATTCTAATTATAAGCTTTTTATTTTTTATAACCTCAATTTGCGTCGTAGATTTTGCAGAATACTATTGTTTTTTTTTTTTTTTTTTAATGTTCAGTGAAGTTGAAACTCTCTCTAAATACAAACGAATGTGTTACCAATTTCCATTAGTGAGTGATTGCGTAAGAATTGAACTCGAACAGGGTTTGTTTATACTTTCATCTAACACTTTTGGAACAGACATTAGATACCTCGTGGCTGGAGACCGCAGCCGCGGATAAATATACCTACTTCATCCTCTACCTTAGCACAGATGGACATTTAGGATAGAATACACTGGTCTCTGACTCTTTGCTAAGCCTTTAGCCGAAAGAAAATATTTTTTTATTGTCTCAGAAACACGTGCATATAAAATAAACAATGTCTTACACGTTACCAGAACGTCCTATTGTCCTCTCTGGAGTTGCTTTTCTTGCATTTTTAACCCCTCACTTCGTAATTCAGTGTACTAAGCCCTTAACAATGCAACGGATTAAGTATATGAACTTTGTCAACACCATAAATAACAATAGACAGCCTAAGGTTCACTGTTTGGCAGTGTTTATTTTTTTTATTATTCAGAAAACAAACAAAGGAAACTAATAAACAGAAAATAATAATTGTAGCAGTACCATTGACTTCTTTTTTAACCGACTTCAAAAAAGGAGGTTCTGTGTTCGACCCGTATGTCATGTATGTTTGTATGTCCGCGATTTTCTCAAAAACTAATGAAGCAATTTTGATAATTCTTTCATTAATGTGATCTACATACTTTCAGGATACATTAGGTAATTATTCTTATGTACGAAGTTATATGCATAAATGTACTACATCTCCGGCATTTCCATGCTAATTTTTATGATTCTTCTAGTCTGTGTCTTCAATTCTTCAATGCACTAATGTTAATTGAATTTGTGTGGGGTAGGTATAATTAAAAAGTGAAAATAAAAACTATTTTACAAAAAAACAACCAAATTAAAAATAAAAACACTACAAAGTGATAAATAACTTTCATTTCGGAAGTCGGTGTCAAAAAACTAAAATGCTGATCCAACGACACCGACTTCGGAAATTAAAGTTATTTATCACTATGCAGTGTTTTTTTTTAAGTTGGTTGTTTTTTGTAAAAAAGTTTTTTTCTGAAGAAATGTGGTGAAATGGTTCATATACTAGGGTTTTCTCCTAAGAAATTGCGTCTGGATAATGTGGTATATCGGTTAAAACATACACTTCTAGCCATAATACGGGAATACAGGCGTGATTTTGTGTTATGTAAACGTATAGACACCAGCCCATCAAGCTACCCGAAACTGTAAAATTTTCCCAATCAACTTTGAACCTTAATGCTTTAGCAATAAAGTTGAAAATCTATTAAAGAAATTTGACAGATTGTAGTAGCTTGATGTGCTGGCGTCTGTACATTTCCAATGCAAGTTTATCAAGTTTTTTAACATAACACACGCGACCCAGATATGTGACACTAATTTTGTTTTGTCTCGTGCGTCATCATGACCGTCTATAACGAATTTGATAATTTTAATATTATTTTAGTGAAAATAACGTAAATATTATATAAAATAACGGAAGTTGCTGTGTCATAGTCATAGTTGAGTATCCAAAAATAAAGTAATTACTTATAATTTTTTCGTACACATTCAAAACAAAATTGAATTTTTAATGGATGTTTTTATAAGTTGAATGCTAAGGTCATGGTTATTTTCAATTCTTTTGACAACAATACACAATTATTTCTTAGGGTATCAACTATCAATGTTATCGTAATTTAGTTTTTTTAATACCTACCACTGGTATTTTTAACTAAGAATGCACGGACTTGCCAACCACTATAGAAATTGTAATAGTTTCATGAACGGCTAAATAATATTGTCCATCACTTCACATGAAACGATCCACCAACACGCACTGGGCCCACGTGGTGGATTATGGCCCACTCCATCTTACAGACAGTAGGCCTGTGTCCCAGCAGTGGGAACATTGTGGCCGGATTATGCTACATGAAAAGTAATAGCCGTAAAAGTGGGTAGTTTTCTAATAACATATTAAATTTTAAAGAAGTCTTGATATTTACGTGATGTCATTTTAATGAGGGTAGAAATAAAAAAATAAAACACCTAAAAAAAGCCTAAAAACTAATGAACGTGTTTCGTTACGAGCGCACTACTCTGTTATTTAGGACAAACAATTTCGCTGATCATAATAATTAAAGTGTAGTTTACAAATCGAAACAAATCAAGTGAACTTCGTTAACTTACTGAACATTCTTGTGAATATACCGCATGAGTTTTGAGAATGCGTAGTTGACACCTGTCAATTTTATACAAACGAATACGTTGTTTTGCGAATTTGATCTTTATTAGCTACTAGAAATCTAGAATTGTTGTACTGACAAGTGTCCGGAACGTATTCTCTCGAAGGCGGGACTGTAGTTTTCGTGATACAGTGCTACACTTTTGTACTAGACTTTGAAAAGTAAATTGTGAATTCAACATGGCCGACTCAAGTTCCTTTACGTCCTTCTACGATTTAGTAGAAAGTCATTTGTCTCAAAACAGTTTGTATGCCAAACCCACTGAGGAAAATCAAAATGGACCAATGTTAAATCTCCCACGAGGATTTGACACAAGGCTCAAGCCAACTCCAAGATTGCCGATCACGACCTTCAATGCGACTGAGGGTCCTATTGTTAATGTCCTATCAAAACAATTGAAAAACATGCTAAAAACAAAAGAGCTTAAGCAACATGAAATTGTACAGGATATGGGATCTTTGGCACTTGAAGACAATATTGATGAGATTGACTTGAGTAAAGCTGTGGAAAAATCAAGACAGATGACATTCAAAGGCAGCAGTGCTGATGTCATTGACTTGATGAAGCCTGGACAGGCGAGTTTAAAAGACATCAGTGCCATTCAAGCACAGGATTTAGACTTTAAAGAGAATTGTAAGGACACAGTTTCAGAGTTTACTTTGCCATCACCAAGAGTTGATAAACCATTACCAATAACAACAGACATATCGTACATACTTAACCAAAAATATAAAAAAGGAAAGGGTTCTGCATTTGGAAAAGTATTGACATCACGTTTGAAACCGGTACCTGCGGTATATTTCAGGGAGAAGATCTCGACAAACATAGTCAGGTTCGATTTTAGTACTAAATCTCCGTGTGATTTGATTCTGGAAGAGTTGAAATGGAAGCCGGTTCATAGTGTTAGTAACTCATACTCTTGTGTGAGTGAAGTTGTGACTTTCTTTGATTAATCAAGTGTTGGTACTGATGACGCTTGGACAGCTAAAATGTTGGGAGTTCGTAAAGGGTGGGTGATTGTTTGATTTAAACTATGTATATGTCGCAGTCAACTGGTTAAATTAGCCGTTTGGTTAACCGCCTGGCCTTTGGAAGTAGTGCTCGCCTCGCTTCGCTCTCTCGGCTCGCACGCGGTTGATCGCAGTTCTAACCTAACCTAACCCATTTGGTCGGGGTGTCCTGGCTTAGTTATTGCGACCAATTCGGCTCGCGCGTGATTGGTTAGAGTTCCAGAACCTAAACTATAATTGAATATCATTCAGGGCGTTAGTTGAACGGCCGCCGTTTAGTTAAAAGGCTAGGCAGTTAACTAAACGGCTAATTAAACCAGTTGGCTGCGACATATACATTTTGAAGTAATCGTAAGTCAATCTCAGATAATTTACTATCCTTCGCTATTTACTCAATTAACTACTTTAAGTGTTATGTATTCTTAGTTGATTTTTGAGTGGTCACTTGTAAGAAATAGGTCAAGAACTTGGGTGCAATGGATTTTGAATTTTGTTCTGTATGACATTGAGTTTGTTGTTCCAAAACTTGAAAATTATCTCAAGATTCTGAATTAATTACTAGGGTTAAGTTTTTTTATATATTTTGATGGACAAATCAAACCTTATAATTGATTATAGTTAGGTCATGATAACTACTTAATGGCATGGTTGGCTCAGTAAATAAATCCTATGTAGTACCTAACTTTAACTAAGCCACTTTTTTTAAATCATGACATTTGGTTTACCTGAATGTTATAATAATTATGGTAAAATGGGTGAGTTTATAATGAAAACTTTCTCCGCTCATCTTCGGGTCGAAGAAAACAAGTTTCCTATGTCATTGGGAATCCAGTGGTATGCTATGAATCAAAAACCCCCACAAGAAAACCCAGGACCAAGAACTTTTATTTGATAATAATTATAAATAAATGCTGACGTTCATGTTTGGGGTCAAAGTGTAAAGTTCACTCATCCTCCATAGAGAAGGGAGGATCCTCCGACCAGACGGGTGTTGTGTCTGGCGGGCAACCGCCCGACGATTGATGTCGGGACGTTGTATATATTCTAGTTGCGCGGTAAACTCTGCTTGCGCGATGCAGGATTTTGCGTGACGTCATTATGATGCGTAGTTCACATGTGGCGGTGTAGATGCCGCTACAGTATTAACCACCTCTTTTCTCCCACAGGGACATACCAGTAGACATGAAATACATAGCAGACCCCTCAATGCACTCCCTACCAGCGGTCACCGTGTCACCGAACGGCAAATGGCTGGCCTGCCAGTCCATGGACAACAAAGTGATAGTCTTCAGTGCACTGAACAGGTTCAAGATGAACAGAAAGAAGACTTTTAGCGGACATATGGTGGCGGGATACGCGTGTTCTGTGGACTTCTCGCCTGATATGAGGTAAGGGATATTTTTGCATTTTTATTTTGAGATTTTGTCTGCGTGGATATCGAAAACATAAGTACTAAAAACCGCAAGACTTTAACTTGAGACCCTAAAGGCCCCTCCCGCCCCCCGTGCTGTTACCTCTCTCGCCATCAACGCTTCAGTATCGCGCGCTTACGTCGTCCGAGCGAAGTCTCAAGTTTACTCTTGGGTTATGAGGCCCGCTTGGACCACAAATGAGTAAATACGTTTAGCACCAATCTAATTTAATACATCGTTCTGTTTCTACCAATCGTTTGAGGATGACTGCGACAGAATGATGATTTAAAATATGTTTAGTGTTAAACGTATTAGTTATTTGTGGGCTGTTGCAAGCGGGGCTAACGGTTATTGGCGTTAAATACGATACATTGAGTTATAGACAAAAGTCGGTTTTGTAATCTGCATTCGCGATTTGTTTGCCAAAAATGTAAACAAATATGAGTTTATGGAAAAATAACTTTAATTCCTACACAATAATGTTCAGTTTACGCTACAACTTCAAACATTTACAATAGTGCTAGTCACTCTGAAATCAACTTAATTACCATTAAAATAAAGTTAATATTTGTTTAACTTGAAATAACATCAATTTGGAACATAAATTTACAAATAGACTTAAGAGAGTCGTATCTGTCACGCATACAGTCAACTGCATGCAGTAGTGACGCTTGAACTACGAATACCGAAGTTACTGCTATGAAATGTTACCATGGAAGGTCAATGTACCATATTTACACCCGAGTACTGTACTTGTTACAATAGTAACTGTACAGCCTCTAGGCTCTTTTTTGCGAACATCATGTTTCAAACTTTATTACTTTAGGCTGAGCGTTTCTTGTTAGTCGCTACAACGCCACTCGCATAGTCTGAACTGACCTCATCCTGTATAATAAAGTAAGTAATAGACTGTAGAAAACCGCAAACTATAAACAAATCCGGGTGGAATAAATACATCAGTTTTTTTTAACACTAGTTTCTAAGTACTTCTTACGTCATAGAAATTACTAGAACAAAATGGCATATAGTTACGAGAAATATTTAGGTATATGTAAGTGTCTATTGTTAATTTATAAGCTATTAACACTAGGTGTGCACTCTACGTTGCCTGCCTGTTTTCTTTGTTTGTGAAGGAATGAATCCCCTTTTCCAAAATATCCGTATCAATGTGGTTGTATAGCCGCGAAAACATAACATACATAACGATTACTCATAAAATATTATTTCGATTGCCGCCAAACGCTTAATTTAAAACCGGTTTAAACGTAAAAAATGTTTTCGTAAATGAGTATTTGTGTAATCTGCCGGGGTAGCGGGATTGTCCGAAAGGGTTACCGCTGCCCCGGAACATAAAGGGCTAAGGAAGGAACACGGGTGGGTTTTAGTTAGTAAGAGTCTGACACTTCCGTCCGCTCCACCCAGAGCGGGAGGGGTCATTTGATGATTTCCCATCCTCACAAAAAAAAGTATTTGTGTAATGTAAAGCAAGCGCTTTGTTCTCATTATCATATTAATTTGCGTAGTTTATGTTATACGAAGGTGACTAGGTAACTACCTAGTTACAAACACTGAACTTAATATGCATTGAAAAGAAATGTAATATTCTAAGCAAGTGGAATATTTCCACGTATTTCTGTTATGCTTTTTCACCCTTAAACCATTTTTCCTCAGAACAGGAGGCCTACCACAAGCTCTTAACGCGACACATTTTAGGACCTAAACTGAACTGTTCTTCTAATTCGTACCATGACGTCAGTTTAACGATTCAGTTTAGGCCGTGCCATCTGCTGCCAGCGATTGTCCCAAACTGAGTCGTAAGTTTTGGTCTCATTCATACTTGTTTGGTACCATGACGTCCATAGAGCAGCTCAAGCGATGCAGTTTAGGAACCTAAACTGAAATGTCTTGTTTTTGAATCGTTTTTAATTAGATTATGGTAGGCCACCAGAAGGGTATTCACACAACTGCAATGTGCGCTTTCATGATTTGTAACGTCTCTATATAATTGTGGACGTCCCCGTCCACATTCAGAAGATGTATAGAAATACGTGCACGTTATAACTTTATCGTGTACGGAAATTTTAAAGCGTTTTCATGTATTTTCATACATTTTACTACCCTGTGTCATCATGATAATGCCGCGAGTCGTGACATGGTGAGCCCATTGGAGTTGTAAAAGTTATCTAACTCATGACTATGAATCTTTCATTAAAAACAAATAAAATGTTTTGGACATTGGACATTTTCTGGTAATGATGCCAAAATTTCTACAAGATCAATTTTATACTTATTATCGTTTCATCATCTGCCTAGTCTTTTCACACTATGTTGGGGTCGGCTTCCAGTCTAACCCGATGCAGCTGAATACTAGTATTTTACATAGAGCGACTGCCTATCTGACCTCCACAACCCAGTTACTGGGTAATACGATACGCCTTGCTAAGACTGGTTGTCAGACTTTCGAGCTTCTGACGACTAACGACTGTCACAGATCCACGAATGACTGCCGGGACCAACAGCTTAACACGCTTTCCGAGGCACGGAGGGGTCTTGGTATGTGAAGATGGTCACACATCCACGGACCAACAGCGACAAGCGAAGCTTAAACTGATCGATCGACCTATGCGTCTGTTATTACTTAGCCACGAGCCCCTCCAATGAAATAAAATAAACTAAATCCCTACCGAACGACAGACGATACGGGAAGGCAAATATTAAATAACGCACGCCTTCTATCTCTTCTATTATAACGTAATGTACAAACTCCAATCAGCTGATCTGCGAATCTATTTATACCTATCACTACATATGTCAGTGTCTTGTTATGTAAGACTATAGTTATTAATATCTTGGTATTCGGCGATGCGATACAAGTATGCAATGGTCATAATGCTGTGTAAAATTATGTCGTTTGATGGCCGTATGGTGACGTGATGCTCATGTGATCTTTGTGAGGTGGGGTTCCACTGACAGATGGTATGGTATGTAAGTGTAGATTTTTTTTGCTGACTGTACATTTTATAAAGACGTAAATGTTTCTGACTTTGAGCCAAAGATCAGAAACATTGACGAGACACAATATAGGGTATAAATATGGTATTATTGGTATTAGAAGCCCAGCTAAGAGGGGTATTACGAAAATATTGGGTGAAACTCAAACTCAAAGCATTTATTTCAATTAAACCATTGACAGAAGGTCGGTCGACAGTATATGTTCCATTTATGGTCAATATTGGCAGTACGCAACGCACGACGATATATCAAGCTATACATTTTCAGTATAAGCTGACTTCTCATTGTACGAAAAGCTAATCAATGCGAGGTCATCTAAAACTGGAAATGTAATAGCTTGATATGTCGTCGTGTGTATACACCGTGTTCTTCACGTTATCCATAAACTTTGTCAAACGCTTTTATAGCTTTTACAAATTAAATCTAAAAAGGAAGTAGTACTTAAAAAGGCTTCGTTACAAAGATATTTGTAATTTCATTTAATGAAATTGAATTGAGCTATGCAGTGAGAAAGGATCTTAACTTAGTTTTGACAAGTTTCAGCCCGTCAAATCTTATGAATGAAAATTACGTCGTTGCCAATTCGGATAAAGAGGCATGCATATCGGGTGATTTACGTCAAGGTATTTAGTTTGTATGAAAATTAACAAAAACAAAAAAATAAGAATTCATTAATGTGTCCATAATGAAAAATGCTTATTTCCATGGTCTGAACATCAGGTAGAAGTTTATGTATATCGTCCGGAACACGGTGTATATCGTCGCCCAGCAGTGAAAACCACGTAAGTGTTTATAACAAAATTTTACAGGAGGAAGAAAAAACTGTCTACTGAAAAAAAATGTATGAGTGGGGAAGATATTACCTTTTTTTTTAGATTTTATGCATTCCTTAGGAGTGGCTGATTCGAAAGTTTGCTAGAGTAATCTGTGCTTACCGAGTTTATAAATCCAAAGAACAAATTTTTATTTTTTGAGGAAATGAGACATCCGAGGTTTTCACTGCTGGGCGACGATATATAAAAATATACAGGGTCCCATTAAAATAGATGGACAAATTTGAACACAGCACTCAGTCCGTCTAACCAAAGATATCAAAGCAAAAAAAAAAACACTGATTAAAGTGATTTTATTTTGACGTAAAATAATAAATTGCCGGCACATTTGTGTATTTTCGTTAGCTGATTACTTTTCTTGTAAGTATCTAATGCATTTTTCTTATATTTTTTACCATCGTCCTTATTTTGGTGGTCTGAATGATTTCTAAAAGTTTGTCCATCTATTTTAATGGGACCTTATATAATGATCTCTGTTTATATTCAGACCCATAATTCCAAAACACTAAATTTGTTCGACCTCTATTTAAGAACATCTTTTCCTGAAAGTTCATCACATCAAAGAGAGATCATTCTAAGATTTTTGTTGAGAAATACATTCTTGAAGCTGAACTTGCTGATCAAACATCGATTTGCCTAATTGTCGGTTGTCAAAAACTATATCAAGTCTAAAACCTTTATTATAAATCCGCTGTTACTACTACCATACCTTAGTTAGTCCTCGCAGTACTTTGCCTTGTACGTATGTTCTCATTACTGCGGCTCACGCAACTTTCTCCCCTCGACCTCGCCCAATGGAACCGAACCGCCTCAGTCACACTATATATAATATACAGAAGATCTAACATCCTCATGTATAGCGGAATAGCAGAATAACTATTAAGGGGACTACATGAACTAAAGCGCGGTCACTGTCTGCGATGACACAATGCTGGTAATCTATTTACAAAAAATCTATTGTTTTGACTAAAAAATTAAAACATTAGAGACTTTGCTTGTAGAATAATCTTTCAAAAAATCAGAATGATTGTATGTGTACTAGTATGGTTTTTATTGTAAAAAGAAAGGTTTTAGAGGTATCTTCATGATTTTTTTCTATCGTGTCAAATACGTTGTATTATGTTTTCAACACACTATCTACCTAGCATATATGCTGAAGAATATTATACAGGGTGTTCGGCAGAACGTTGAACACACGAAAATGGCAGATATATGGGGTCGTCTGCTACCTACCCAGCCCAAAAAAAATTACTCAGGCCCCATAGTTTTTTTTTTATTTTTTTTTTAGTAACGAAATTCATGAGTTTTAAAGGCATATAACTTTATGTAGGATAGACGAAACTGGCAACACTTCGTTTTTGTTTTTGTCTCGACTATTGGTAGATTCATCTAAAATTGTTGTTTGGTGAACTAGACACAAAGTTATAAGCCATCATACTTTACAAAAAGGGTTAAAACGTGATTTTGAGCTTTTCTTTGCATTGCATTAAAATAAAACTAAAAGTGATTGAAGACTTAGGATTTCATCGAAACATCCTTGGTGTATGGCCTTTCGAACGGTATGTAATTTGTCGAATTAAAAAATAAAAAATAAAAAAAAAAAACTATGGGCCTAGGTATTTTTTTTTTGTGCTGGGTAGGTAGCAGACGACCCCACCTATCTGCCATTTTCGTGTGTTCAACGTTCTGCCGAACACCCTGTATATTTTTTTGATTTTGTGATTCTGAGGCGCTAAGAAGTTCGCCAGGGCAGCTAGTTATGAATAAAAAACAGTTTCTCAACATAATTATTATGAATATTGATTCAACATCATTAGCTTTTATCGTCGCTTCGAAATAACTCTAAAAATACACACGTGTGCACTTGAAAGCACGTAAACAAAAACAAGTGACTGTAAATACCAATACTGTAATAATAATAGTAGATTATTGCGTAGTGACAAGTCGTTGGCATATTGCCCAAGAGTCAAGTTCTAAAGAACGTATCTTTCAAGAGTCACGGACAGTTATCAGTTTTGGTTTACTAAAAGGAAAAAACCATTATGGAAACCAGCACGCGTAGCATGATCACCATAGAAACGGGTTTTGTCCTCAGAAGAATAGACAAAATGACAATATAGAATCGCCTTAACCACACTATACATATAAACAGAAGACACATCCTCATGTATAGCGGAGTAATTTCGTAACACACTATCAGTATCAATGGCTTTCATTTTGACAGTTCAACAACATTCATTGCGTTATTTACGTTGTTGAGCAGACACATTTAATGGATTAGCAATATCCTTAAAAATCATTCAGATTGTAATTGAAAGTGTGTTACGCAGTTAAGGTACGAGTTCGTGGCCGACTGCAGACAGCAGCAGTAGACGGCGCACTATGGTTCGCGTAGAACAAGCTAGCTGGACAAAATTATTTGTTTCGATTTTTATTCATAAATGAGGTTATTTTGAGGACCATTGGTCGTTTGAGCAGGTATAGTCAAATAAAAACATTATTTTTTAAAGATTTTTTTTTAAATATTTTATCTATAAATGTAACTATAAAATGTAATAACAGATACATAAAAATAATTAATAACTAAATCTATCACTCATTATCATCACTATCATCAGATGAATCATCCATTGAATAGTCATGATCATGAGTGGCAGAACTATGGAAACTAGAAACTATAGTAACATTTTGTTCCTTACATCTAGGTTGAATTATGAAATACTGTAGGACTTAAGTAGGGCGAAACAGCTCCTCATTCCGCGTTTCCTTTGGGTGTTTTAGCCATTCTTCGAAAAAATCCATTTTTGAGACGGTGAAAACTGCTTAATGAAAAAAAAAAGAAAAAAAATTGTTGTGCAAATAATTCGCAATATTTTTTTTTACTAATCACTACTAGAAACTTGTGAGAATCATATAAAATAGATTCTACAGAGTGGACATGAGTGGACATGTAATTTTTTGACCATTGAATTAAAAAATATGGGTGAAAAAGTCCACTTTTATCTAAACAATTAATTTAATAAAATTATAGAATGAAGTTCCTGTGATAAAAATGAATTAAAACAAAACTACTTACCCTTATGTACACAATCCATCACAAAAACATTATCACAAATTTCTTTTAGTTACTTAAATAATGTTATCAATGATGGTGTAAAAATGCAAATGAATGCACTTTGAATTATCAATTCTTTAAATACTTACCTTTATGACAGTTCGTATGAGGGTAATTACGAAAATTAATAGGTGTATTCCTTCATGTATAGGGCTAATGAGTTAATATTAGTAATTAACTACTAGGAATTGAAGAGTTGTTTTTGTCCAGCTAGTTTGTTCTACTCGAACCAGAGTGCGGCGTGTGCGGTCTTTCTGACTTCTTGTCTTTTTGCTCGTCTCCTAAGGGTCATAGCGTGGTGTTAGATAGCCTATAGCCTTCCTCGAGAACTGGGCTATAATGTGCAAATTTTTTAAAATTTGACTGATTTTTTCATATTACCCCTACATACAAACTTTTACCTCTTTATAATAATATTAGTATAGATCAGTTCATTTACATAATCTGGCGCTTGGTTGACGTTGATAACATTGGTGCCGCATTTGGCACAGAGTACTCATATTTTCGAGACTCGACCGATAGATGGCCCGATCGACACACAGGCCTCAAGGTGACTCTTCTAGAGATTGGCGTATTATTTTATAGGAGCCTTACTAGATGGACCTAGCTGGTCTTAAACAATATCATTGACCTATGTGAGTAAGTATGTAATTTATTACATCATCACTGTAAACACAGGTGTTTTTACATTATAAATGATAAATGATTTTATTTCTGTAAGTAGGTTTGCACAAACACTTTTACACGTCAATCATATTTTTTAAAAACTAGATGAGGTCGGCGTTTCCTATCTGACTACTCTGAGAAGAAAGACCGAAACAAACTCAGAGGTCACAGTCTCTTTTAAAGTCCAGACATAATCTTGGTCAGGGTATATGAAGACCATGTAGATCGATGTCTGAGATAGTCTTTTGAGTTTGCATTGCACTGGAAAAAAATGTGTACAAAGTGAAGTCAAAGTCAAAGTCAAAGTATTTATTAGTGTGTTTTTTGGTGATACAATAGGTCTTATAATAATTAGGATATGGTAACTCAAAAAACTACCCATTAGGGCATACACTATTTAGCAATTTAAGAATATAAAATCAATATTACATACGAATTAACATAAATTTCAATAGGTACTTCGAATACAATCTATTTTTATAATGACCATAAAATCAATATTACATACAAATTAACATAAATTTCAATAGGTAAGTACTTCGAATACAATCTATTTCTATAATAACCATTTTGAATACAATTAATAAGTCAGGTTTTTGAATTGTCAAGCATAAATACATAATTATCATTTAGTTTACTTATTACATTTTGTCAAAAAGGAATTCGTCAATGGTATAATAGCATTTTTCAGTCAATAAGTTATTTAATCTCCGTTTAAATTGTGTCAAGTTAAGATCTTTAATATCATTTGGTATTTTGTTGAATATCTTCGGGGCCATACAGAGGATGCTTTTGTGCATAAGGGCGGTCTTTGAGGGTCTTAGACATAATTCATGACGATATTCTTGTCTTGTCGATCTATATCGTTGCTCTGAAGCTTTCTTAAACAGTTCGCTATTTTTCTTGACAAACAATGCTGTCTCGTAAATATAAATACATGGTAATGTTAGTATTTTAAGTTGTTTGAAATGCGGTTTGCAACTTTCCGTTGATTTGAGACTGCATATTGATCTAATGCACCTCTTCTGTGCTTTAAAAATATTCTCTTTTTCGCAGGAATTTGCCCAAAAAATTACTCCGTAACGTAATATGGAATCTACATAGCCATAATACGCAGCTACAACAGCTGCCTGATTAACTATTTTCTTAAGTTTATATAAAGCAAAGGCGAACCTACTTAATCTTGTTATAATAATTGATGCATGTTGTTTCCAAGTCAGTTTTGAGTCAATTGTCAAGCCTAAAAATTTTATATGTCCTACTTCATCAATTCTGTTATCGTCAAAAGATATATTTATGTCAGGAGCGGTCAATCTTTGTCGAAATTGTATAATTTTAGTTTTATTTAAATTTAATTTTAAATTATTATGTTCAAGCCAGTTAATTGATTGTTGCAATGCGTCTTTGATGTCACATTCATAGTTTCTATTTTTATTATTTCTTACTATTACCGTGCTGTCATCAGCAAAAAGAACCATAGGAAAAGCGACGTGTTTTGGGAAGTCATTTATATATGCTAAAAACATCGGCGGACCCAATACGCTGCCCTGTGGGACGCCAAAAGTGATTTTACGATTTCCTGAAATATATTTAAGTTCTTTTTTATCCTTTTTAGAAATTCGTCTAATTTCTGTGCACTGCGTTCTATTGTCTAAATAAGACTGTATAAGAGAAAGTGCATTGCCCCTTATTCCATAAGCATTAAGTTTATGTAGAAGTATTTTATGATCAACTAGATCGAATGCTTTCGTCATGTCCATAAATATGGCGCTAATAGGAGTTCTTTCATCAATATCTGTCATAATAGTATTGAGAAAATCATAGATAGCCATATTTATAGATTTGTTTTTTCTAAAACCCTTCTGCTCCTTTACCAAGATGTTGTGTTTTGTGAAAAAGGAACACATACGGTGATAGATAGCCTTCTCAAATATTTTTGATATTACTGGTATTAGGGCAATAGGTCTATAGTTATTAATATCAGTTTTGTCATTTTTTTTAAATACGGGTTTAATTATTGTTGGTTTTAGTTTGTCAGGATAAATTCCAGAGCTGATACTAACATTAAGGCCTGGCGCCTTCACTTTGTTTGTACACACGTCTACACATCACGCTATACATTTCCAGTTTTAGCTGACCTCGCATTGTATAGGTTTTTCTTATAATCAAAAGTCAGCTTATACTGGTTATGTATAACTTGATGTGTAGCTGTGTGTAAACATTTGATTTAAAACCAATAAAGAATGTATTATTTATTTATTTACTATCGCAGTCTACCAACTGTACCTATAGCCCACGTCCATAATAAATAATGTACTTTATGTGCTGCTCTCTATACGGGAATAGAAAACATCGAGAGGAAAACGGCATTTCCTAGAGCCAAAATTTGCGATCCGTTCCATCGGTTAAAGGTGTTGTAGCTGAAGCGACCAACGATGAACGGTGTTTTCGGCGAATAGTTCTATCGGCGATGGATTTATTCGAAGAACCAACCGTCGACTAAGAGTGATTTCGGCGAGCCGTACCATCGGCGACGAGTGATTCGCTATACCGTTCTGAGATCCACTTTACCAGGTTACACTTGTGTCCGGAGACGGTTCAGGGACTTCTAAGTGGACCATCGCATCGCCTGCCATTACTTCGTTTTCGCTTAGCGTTCTTTCTGATCTTTTGTCTTTTTGCTCGGCTGCTAAGGGTCCTAGCGTGATGTTAAATAGCCTACTTACAGCCTTCCTCGAGAATTGGGCTACCAAATGCAAAAATGAATCAAATATTTTATCAAATCCAAACAAACAAAACTCTTCAGCTTTATTATTAGTATAGTTATATTATAAATACCTACTTAAGAAAGATGTCGAAATGTTGTCCTTGTTCGGTTCATAAATATGTTACCAAATGACGTTCCCAGACGATCAATTAGCTACTTGACTGGTGCAATGTTAAACTGAATAGATTATAACTGTATGCAATTTTAGATCGTATCTTTAGTCTTTATTGTTATATTCTCCGTTGAACACTTCAGTCATATTAAAGACTAGCTTCTGACCGCGACTTCGCCCGCGACGCGACGCATCCGATCGCCCACCCGCGCTATTACTTCGTTTTCGGTTAGCGTTCTTTCTGTTTTTTTTTTTAAGTGAAACTTCTTTACGCACGCTTGACTTGGGGAGTAAGCTGGCGAACACGTGACGTAAGCGTTACGAAAAGTGTGATCGGGCGAGGCGAACGGGAGTTGAGTGGGTGATATAAGCAAGAGACAGCAGTGCGCGCGCACATTTTCTTTATCTCTTCCTCTCATAGCCAAATACGCAATACTGAAGTTTCACTTCAGTCGTGTGGTCATAAGCACACTCGTTTTTTTTTCTTTTTGCTCGGCTCCTAACGGTCTTAGCGTGATTTTAAGTAGCCTATAGCCTTCCTCAAGAATTGAGCTATCAAATGCAAAGAGATTTTATTCAGATCCGACTGGTAGTTCCAAAGAGTATCGCGTTCAAACAAAAAAACTCTTCAGCTTCTTAAGCTTTAGATGTTTCGAATGAGTCTGCTGTAGGCTATGGCACCAAAGGTTACCCATGTATCGGGTCAATCATGCTGTAGTCTAGAATCATCACCTGCCTAGCCTTTTCCCAACTATGTTGGGGTCGGCTTGCAGTCTAACCGGGTGCAGCTGAATACCAGTATTTTACATGGAGCGACTGCCTATCTGATCTCCACAACCCAGTTATTAGATAATACGATACCCCTTGGTAAGACTGGATGTCAGACTTTCGGGCTACTGACGACCCGTAACGACTGTCAAAGATAAACGAAAGACAGCCGGGACCAACGGCTTAACGTGCTTTCCGAGGCACGGAGGGGTCTTGGTATGTGAAGATGGTCACCCATCCACGGACCAACCGCGGCAAGTGTATCCTGATCGATCGACCCGTGCGGCTGTTATTACTTAGCCACAAGCCCCTCATCTGTGCTTAATAACCAAGTTTGGCAGACATAATGTTGGTCGTAGTTTGTTGTGATTAGCAGACATGAAAACTCCGTTACATAATACGTGGCTCCTACTATTATTTATGCAACATAGGGTTAATCGCACGTTAAGCCGTTGGTCATGGCTGTCATTCGTGGTTCTTTGACAGTCGTTACGGGTCGTCAGAAGCCCGAAAATCTGACAACCAGTTTTTCCAAGGGGTATCGTATTACCCAGTAACTGGGTTGTGGAGGTCAGATAGGCAGTCGCTCCATATAAAATACTGATATTCAGCTGCATCCGGTTAGACTGGAAGCCGACCCCAACATAGTTGGGAAAAGGCTAGGCAGATGATGATGAGGGTTAATCGATGAATTAGTGTTTTAAGCATCGTCATCATTGTATGCCATTGTTTTCAAGGTAACGCCTTCACGCGTCGTCATATCCTACTACTTATTCGTCATTGTTCATGAATGCCTTACTCAACCTAGGTGTTGTGATATTTCCGTGACAGATGGAAAAACGAGTCTGTAAATTCTGTGATTTTATTTTATACATAAATACATTGAAACAGTATTTACCTACTGTTCTTGCAACAACAAATTATAACGCGATTACTTCAAGTAAAAAAACAAGCGACGATCAATTTTACAGAATCCTAAATGCCGTCCTTACCTGCCTGTTTTTTTGTTCATAATGTTATGTGCATTTTTATCAACATCTGTTGTTTTCGTCTGTGTTGTCGGAATAAACATTATGCTGTTAGGCCATGCATTAAATTGATTGATTCTCCTATCCATGAGCATAAAAAACGTGAAGTCGACTGTTTGGGAGTCATCAATCTAAACAATTTTCTATGCCTCACTGTTAATTCTGGATAATTATATCACTGATAAATGGTAACTGCTAAATAATATTGTTGGTCCTTCGAGTCGCATACATTTGTAAGCGACTCGAAGGACCAACAATATTAAGATTCCATAACGTACATTTCGTGCAATTTCCATCACTGGTGACGACATAATAATATTTTCACGGCCACACCATGGAATGGTAGACTTGCTACCAATTTTTACTGACTGAACAATTTGTACATCAAAATAACTATTTTGTTAGTAAAAAGTAAGAAGTGGTGACGCAACAAAAACGTTGGACCCAGACGACTACCGTACACACAACTCAAAATACTAATGACATGGTTGTAATTAGTGTATCTAATCCGCCAATACGTAACTATCTAAAGTGCAGTATATTGAAGGCTTGTGCCTATTAGAGGCGTGAACTATGTTAGACGTCTGTGAATGTTGTATGTTTTAAGGTTCTTTTAACTTATGGTGCAGATTAACTGGCTTACTGGTATTCTTGCAAGGTCTGTTAGTTGTTTGGTAGCATAATCTGCATATAATGTTCCCGCTGCTGGGACACAGGCCTTCTGTCTTCGAGAGGGAGTGGGCTGTAGTCTACCACGCGGGCTCAGTGCGGGTTGGTAGATGTCACATATCTTCGAATTTTTGGTTCTATGATATGCCGGTTTTCTCACGATGTTTTCCTTCAACATTTTGAGAGCAGTGGTGATGAAATTATTTATACAAAGTAAAACGCATGCCTGGGTTCGAACCCACGACCTACAACTCTTAAGTCGGGGCTGTTACCACTGGCCCACCACTGCTCTGAAAGACCAATGACATGGTTTTATTAGTGTGTCTAATCCGCCAACACGGAACTGTCTAAACTGCAGTATATTGAAACGCTTTGACCTATAGCGTTACGATGTAGAAGCGTGACTATGTTAGACGTCTGTGAATGTTGTAAGTTTTAAGGCTCTTTTAACTTCTGGTGTGGATTAACTGGCTAACCGCTATTCTTCCAAAGTCTGTTGGTTATTTGGTAGTGGTTCAACAAGAATTATGTATGAGAGCCAGAGACAAAAACAGCAGTTATGATATTATTATGACGGTTGAATTTGTCTGTTCTGGTTCTGGGCTAAATTAGAGTCACCATTATCATTGTCATCATCATTATTAGTCCCAGTGCGGGTTGGTAGATGTCACATGTCGAATTGTTGGTTCTAGGACATGCCGGTTTCCTCACGATGTTTTCCTTTGTGAGTAGTGGTGATGAAATTATTTACCCAAAGCAAAGCGCCTGCCTGGGTTTAAACCCACGACCTAGAACTCGTAAGTCGGGGCCTTTACCACTGGCCCCACTGCTCTACTGGCCCACAACTGCTCTGAAAGACCATTGACATGGTTTTATTAGTGTATCTACCTAATCCACCAACACGTAACTATCTAAAGTGCAGTTTATTGAAGGCGGTGAGTGCGGTGACCTATAGCTTTACGAATTTAGAAGCGTGAAGTGAGATGTGAGTCTGTGAATGTTGTATGTTTAAGGTTATTTTAACTTATGGTGTAGATTAACTGGCTAACAGGTATTCTTCCAAGGTCTGTTGGTTATTTGGTAGTGGTTCAAGGTTCAAGTATTATATATTAGAGCCAGAGACAAAAACAACAATTAAGTTATGTCTGTTGATTTTGTCTGTTCTGGTTTTGGGTCGAATTAGAATATTAGATTCAGTAAAATATTGTTAACCATTTAAATCACACATCCACACATCTTCAGTTCGTCAAAGATAGGAGGAAAAACACCGTGAGGAAGCCTTCGGGGCAATTGCGTAACACATTATCAATAGGAATCGGTTTCATGACAGTTCAACAACATTCATTGCGTTATTTACGTGTTGAGCAGACAAATTTTTCGAACTTATGAAGCAATGGATTAGCAATTTGCTTCAAAATGATTCAGATACCGATTTATAGTGTATTACGCAATTTGGGTGCTGGACCAAGAGTCACTATAAGTCTGAAATTCTGAAATCGCAAACTCGTCTTGAGCAAGGGTGATTATCAATGCTTGACGCTCGTGCCTTCTCTGTATGAGAAGAGGCGTTTGCCCTGCGGTAGGACAATAATGGGCTATTAGGAGTATAGGGTACTAGCTTTTGCCCGCGACTTCGTCCGCATGGAATTAGTAATTTGGGTAGCTTATTTTTTATCCAATCTGCTTTTTTATCTTTTTTTTTATAATTTCGGGGATAAAAACTATTCTTTATCCTTCCCCACAACTCAAACTATCTCCATACCAAATTTCATCTAAATCGCTTTAGCGGTTACTGTGATTCCCTTTACAAACTTCCATCCCCCCTTTTCACCCCCTAAAGGATGATTTCTGGGATAAAAACTATACGATGTCCTTTCCCGGGACTACAACTATCTCTTTATCAAATTTCATCTAAACCGGTTCAGCGGTTTAAGCGTGAAGAGGTAACAGACAGACACACTTTCGCATTTATAATATTAGTATGGATTTATTTCCTTTATTCATCTAAATACATATCAAATATATTTTTAAATATTAGAATATTAAAAAAAAAAAAAACATTTAAAAATATAAAAAATAGTAGCCCACCGGTATCGGGAACAGGGTCCAAGCTACCTTGGAGCGAGCCGTGTCCAGAAGTACTGCTTTCTGAATCAAGCCCTTGATCCAACTGCCCAACGAGAGCCTCCTCAGGTGTTGGTCGAGGCTCTTGGCTATCAATCCGTTGGCTGTAAAGACTATCGGCACAATGATTGCTGAGTCAACATCCCACATTTCGACAACCTCGCGAGCCAAGTCAAGATTATTAGTATGGATTATTATTATCATTTTAAAGAATCGTTTGACATTTGCACAAGTTAAGAACTTAGGTACCTACCGGATATTGTTTTGTTTTTGTTTTTCGTATCTCATCATTAAAATTTGAATAATTTAAGCACTGATTGGAGTTCAGTGACTTTAGAACAATTCTTAAAACTTCGATTATGAATGCCTTTGATATTTCTCTGATTTTTAGGTCGCTGGTTCGCATTCAGATTGGAGGATCAGTTTCGTTATTTTTTTTATTATTAAGGGGTATAATTATCACGCTTCATAATCGTTTCTATTAAAAGCATGTTTTTCTATTCTCTCTTTTATACTAAGTAAACTGTGTCTTTAATTATTGTAATTGGTTTTTTCAAACGCTGAGTAGAAGATGGACAATTTGTCCGCGGACAATATACGTCCGCGACGATAAAACGTACTTATGGAAATCAATGAAATAACGCACGTAGGACATATAGACTGTCAGGATTTCCATAAGTTCTATCTTCGCGAACAAATTACTTGTCCATCGTCTGCTTAGTGCTTAAAAATGGTAGGTTTCTTAAACCTTGAAATTATAAGTTGATTAAAGTATAAACTAAACGTAATTTATAATCATTTTAAATACCAATACGTGGAGGTAAGATTTGGCCATTGAGAATTAGCGCTCGTGCATCATCCAACACGTTGAGGTTTTGCGCTCCAAAGCACATTATCGATAACTGAGTCTATTTTTAAAACAATTACGTTCAGAGGCCGTGATAATAGGTAACTGCAACCAAATTAAACGTTAATTATTAAACACGCAGTAATTATAAACGTGAGAACAGTGGTGGCCAAGTGGTAACGGCCGCGACTTACGATTTGTAGGTCGTAGGTTCGAATCCAGACAGGCGCTTTACTTTATGTAAATTATTTCATCACCACTGCTCTCAAAACGGTGAAGGAAAACATCTTGAGGAAACCGGCATGTCGAAGATATGTGACATCTGCCAACCCGCACTGGGCCCGCGTGGTGGATTACGGCCCACTCCCTCTCATTGAGAGGAGGCCTGTGTCCCAGCAGTGGGAACATTATAGGCTGATTATGTTATGTTATGTAATTATAAATGTAACAAGAAACTTTAATAGAAGAAGTCAGTTTAATATGGATTATGTTGTTGCTAATTGGCATTACTAATTAGATATGAATTGGCCCTATTACGGACACCATTTCCCATGAATATCTGTAAAAGCTTTTTAAGGGTCTAATACATATTTCCAATGCCAGATATATATCCGAGGAATAATTTTTCAATTTTTGACAGCCTTTCCATAGTAAAACTGTCAAACGTCAATTTGATTTCATGGATAAAATATATGTGACGTTGGAAAAACCTGTCCTTAAATAATTTATGGATGTTATGTCTGTGTAAGATACTTATTGTCTCGTTGAACATGGCATGGCAATTGTTTATCACTTCTTCAGCTGGGTACTCGTTTTGGTTTTGGTACCAAAACGAGTTCCTAGTTCTTCTTCGAGTTCTAGTTCTTCTTCCTAGTTCCCCCTCCGATCGTCTATTTTTCGAACCCAGTTCACTCCCGTAGGAGGTAGCCTGTATGGCCTGTACCTCAAAAAACTCTTATTTTTTGGGGATTCGTCTTTAGCTGGCTCCGATGCTTTCAAGTAACACTCCTCACATCATGACTACTTTGGTAGTTAGCGCAGTCTCGGACACAGGTGAGCTTTCCCCATATTGCCATTGGTCTTTCAACAGACTTGGCCAGGCTGCCATAACCATAAAATCTTATTGTTTCGGCAAGGTAATTCGAGAATTCAACGATTCTCGAGTTTTCGACACTACTAAAATTAAATAATGCAAATATTCGCGCAGGCAATGGTTAACCCCAATTATCATCTTCAGACTCCAGTCTTGTGCAAAATAAACAAAATTCATGTATGATGACGTAGTTAGTCACTGCTTAGTTAATAAAAGAAATAGCTTTGCCCACATGGATCTCGAAAATTATCCCACGGGAACGTGGTACCGCGACAAAAAGTAGCCTATGTCCTTCCTCAGGATGACATCTATCTCCTTGCTAAATTTTATCGAAATCCGTTCAGTGGTTTAGGCGTGAAAAGGTAACATACAGACAGAGTTACTTTCGTTTTTTTTTTTATTAGTATGGATTTACCATAACAGGAGTTGCAACGATACACTACTAGATTGAAGCCTTCGTCTTTTAAAAACACCCGTATACCTAGGTTAGTATAAAACAGGTTTTGTGACGTAAAAATTGATTTGCTATTCACCGTGACTTAGCAGTTTGGTTTATTTATACACAAAACTGATTGAAAGTAACGCATATGCGTAGTAGTTCATATGCGCCAGAGTTTAAATTGCAATTAAAAAGGCTTTGTGGCCGTCAATAATAGTTTTTTGCTAGGCACATATTGGGGAAACTTGAATTACAATCTAATAGTTTTCGAAACCGTATACTACACTTTTTTTCTTTAATTAGGTAAGTAATAGTTGGTAGTCTCATAAAACGTGTTTTTTTTTTGTGGTGCGGTTTAAAATTTTATCTTTTTTGACAGTGAGGTCAAAATTATACCACTATCGCTTCATCCGACTCGAAACATTGGTCCTTAGGTACATATTCCCAAACTTAAGACTGCCTTTCTCGTCGTGTTTACCAAAGTTTGGTAAATCGTTTAACACGTGATCGTAACCTGAATCGTATTGACTGACGTCGGGACTTTGCATAATTATTACGATCGTTCGATGTATAAACATATACAAATGTATCATTTTATTTAAATTTCTGTGAAACATTTCCATATTATAATTTAAAGTCCAACTTTGCTTTGAATTGCGTATTTTTTCGGTCGAATACCTACTTTTTTCTCTTTTTGAGAAGGCAATTGAATTATGTTTTCGGAAAGATGATGAATAAAATTTATATTTCGTTCAATCAATGATTTGAAATATATAGGTAGGAATAATGGTTTTTATTAAATAAGTAACATACACTTGTTCGAAACCTTTAATTCAAAACCAGTTAAGTATAGTATCATTAGCTAGTCGCCTTATCGGTATTACGAGGTCAACGTTTTCATTGGAAATGATTTAAAGGTGATTATAGTACAGGCAATGATGTATCTTGATATCGGTTGTTACTGTCATCACTGGTATCTGTAGCGTACTACAGATCAGTGGCGAAGGTACCATACAACTCGATTCCCACCGGCTTCCCTTCGAAAATTCAGAACATAACCACTCTATAGTCAATCCATCATTGAAATTTTCTTTTCGCAATTTTTTTTTACTCCGGCCTACCTCTGTCATAAATTCACCCTTCGCCACTGCTACAGATGCTTAGTTGTTGAAGCCAGTGATGGTTATACCGCTATACCGTAGTATAGCGGTATAACCAGCACCTTAATTGCGTAACACACTTTCAATCACAATCTAAATAATTTTGAAGGATACTGCTAATCCATTGCTTCATATTATGTTCAAAAAATTTGTCTGCTCGGCAACGTAATGAATATCGTTGAACTGCCAAAATGAAAGCCATTGCTACTGTTAGTGTGGTTTTGTACTACGGTCGTAGGTATCAGGTAATTAATTGGTGTGTAGGCAATCCATTCAAGATCTTAAAATCCGCTGCTGCACAAAGTTCTCCTAAACGTCACATGTTCACAACGCCCGTTTCTTAGATATTTTTATAATTCTCATGACGCGAATTTGTGTTAAACCTTCCTGTGCTATGAGGTAATATATTTCTGTGTAAGTAAACAAGATTTCTACAGTATTTGAGTCATTCAACAAGAGGATGCCCCGTGCCTTTTCCGAACAATTCGTTGACTTTCTTGTTGGGTGTGATAATTTCTCAAAATTTGGTCCTTTTTTCCCGAAGTTTAATAGGACCATTTTTAATATGTGCGTCACTGAGATTAGCGTTGGCTACACCAACTACTGAGAAATACAGGGTGTCAGGGACATCGACGCCCAAAGTGAAATCATTCCGCACATGATTCTAGATCTAGACCCCTAGGCGTAGAAAATTTTAAACTAACGTAACTTATAAAAAAAAGACTTTTTTAATAACCGTCGATAATATCAACGCGGGTAGGTTCAGAATCATGTACTGAATGCGCAACAGGTTGCGTGGATGTCCCTGCCTCCTTGTATTATGACATGACGTCATGACAAAATTTAAGAAAATTGTATTCCTACAGGTAAATATGAAAGAAGCTTCCTTCCAGTATAATATTTTACGATGCCTTGCTACCTTCGATGCAACTTATCTGAGTTAAATAGCGGTGCATGTCATTTTACTGCATAACTATAAAAAGTCTACGTGACCAATATAAATGACTACCGGTCTTAATAGTGCAATCGTTTCAAAACATATCTTTATTAATCAGTTGTTAAGTAAAGACGTTTTCTAGAAACGTTTTCTCTTTGATGGCAAAGAAAATAGAGAAATTTAATTGGTGGTCAATTAAGAGCCGC
The DNA here is from genome assembly GCA_914767645.1 of Hydraecia micacea. Lineage (NCBI taxonomy): Eukaryota > Metazoa > Arthropoda > Insecta > Lepidoptera > Noctuidae > Hydraecia > Hydraecia micacea. The sequence goes on along the minus strand of OU611783.1, from coordinate 2,427,364 downwards.
GCTGACATTCCATTGTTTGTTTAATTTGTTATGCATCTGACAATGTTAGGCTGAACAGCGTTTAGTTTGATCCATAGCCATCACAATATTGTCAGACACATAACACAGCACACAACACGTAACACATCCTAACTATAATATTATAAATGCTAAAGTAAGTTTGTTTCTTACCTTTTCACGCCTAAACCACTGAACCGATCATCCTGACATTTTGCATATAGAAGAAAGAAAGAAAAATTGTTTATTCTGCATAAAAAAAACGCACATTACAAATAAAATAAAAATTAAAAAAGACATAAAATATACACATACAACGTAGTCAAAAGACTCGTACTCAAGCTATACGTTGTCAGGTGTACAGAAACGGACATATTTCATCCCGAAAAAAAGTGCTGTTCCCGAGGAAAACAACAATAACGTTATTATGATAATAGATGGCGACACTTGTCTATTGAATTTTGTCACATTATTTAATTCTGAGGCGGTACGAAGTTCGCCGGGTCAGCTAGTACCTAACACATTACAAATTAAATTTGTCAAGTATTCCAAAACAATTGGATTTAAGTTATAGCAGAAAAAGAGCGTAAACAATTAAACACTCCATGGCAGAATTAGTTTTGGTGGAAATCTGTACTCTTCATTACAGTGCTCGAATCTACATATCTTCCTACATTAGCGAAATCTTTGCATTCATAATCTATCTAGTTGACCTTCTATAGAGTACCATTAATCGCCGTGGGTGCTATAATTACTGTCATTTAGCAAACGATCACGGCAACAAGGGGGCATACATATTGTCAGTAATCATGACCGTCCTCATACCTTATGCAAACTCTACTGTTAAAAACGTGACCCGTGCTGTGTGCATACCTTGCAGCAGCATCGTTACAAGACAATAATTATTTTAGTTAATTTATTTAATTTAAGACCCAGTGGGTAGACGGTATCGAGGCAGGCCAAGACGGAGATGACGGAATGAGCTGGACTCCTTTAATAAAGATTGGTCTGGACAGAGAGAGGTGGAAAGAGTAGGTGGAGGTCTTTGTCCAGCAGTGGGACATTAATGGTTAATAATAATAATAATCACTGACAGGACTATTGTTGCCAATAAGCCAGCAGTGCTATTCTGTAAAAAGATCACCGTGATAACGTAGGTGAAGTGAGCTTAAAGTGAGCTGTCATTCCACCTGATGCTAGGGATTGACACTATTGACAACTCACTTTAAGCTCACTTCACCTTAGTTTTCACGGTGAGATTTTTACAGAATCGCATTACTGATATAGTGGTGATGGATCGATTAGAGCGGCGCGCAATGATTGTTGACATAACCGTCCCGCATGATGAGAACCTCGTGAAAGCCGAGAAAGATAAACAAATCAAGTATCTTGACTTGGCTCGCGAGGTTGTCGACATGTGGGATGTTGACTCAGCAGTCATTGTGCCAATAGTCGTTACAGCCAATGGATTGATAGCCAAGAGCCTCGACCAACACCTAAGGAGGCTCTCGTTGGCCAGCTGGATCAAGGGCTTGATTCAGATAGCAGTACTTCTGGACACGGCTCGCATTGTCAGGAGGTTCCTCTCTCTGGAGCCCTGACCACTGGTAGCTTGGACCCTCTTCCCGATACCGGTGGGCTACTATTTTTTATATTTTTAAATGTTTTTATATATTTTTTTATATTCTAATATTTAAAAATATAATTTATATGTATTTAGACGAATAAAGGAAATAATAATAATTATTATTTAATTCTATATAATATCTTCTATAGATATTGGCAATCGGTGGTCGTGGTATGGGCATGTGATGCGGAGGAATGAGAGAAATGTCGTGAGGAAAGTTTTGAGTATGAATGTCGATGGCTATAAGAATAGGGGAACACCAAAGAAACGATGGATGGACTGTGTGAATGATGATATGGCTAGAAAGGGGGTGACTACCGAGATGACGTCTAATAGAGAAGTATGGAAGAAAAAGACATGTTGCGCCGACCCCAAATAAATTGAGATAAGAATGAATGATCTTCTATAGATATTAAAAAATAAAATCGCTATTCGTATCTGTCTGTGTGACCGGTTTTTAACATCAGTTAGAGAATTTATTCATGTAGCATATACATACAATATATGTATCGGTAAATTTTCTATAAGGCGTTTAATCCTGTGTAATAATGTCTATTTTAGTAAAGGCACAGGGCATTTATGAATAAAAATAAGCAAAAACATGACTTAGTCTGACGCACAAGTCTGCTTATTTACCCTAGTAACATACAATGGGGTTCCCAGTTTTGTGCAGGCATATTGATGTAAAGATAAATCTGTAGGCTACAATAAAAGAAGTCTATGTGTGTCATTCTAGAAAACAAGACACATGGGAAACGCTATACAACTTTCATATTTTTTCTGACGCAGACTTTATATTCTTGACGTTGACGTCATATTATTTGACAGCCATCGATTTATGCTCAGTGTAAAGAAAACATTGTTTACAAATGGCTAAATACACTGCCATATCTTCTGACAACTGAATGACATTGACAGGGGGGCGTTGTGGTTAAAAAATTCTGACTTGGTCGCAGAAATTGTAGGTATTGAAAAAACAAGATGGATGGCGGAGTTGTTCCGATTCTGGTCACCAGATCCTAAAGATAAAAGATCGCTATAAGATCCTTGTACCGTTGTATATCTTTAGGCTGCATGGCCGCGCAGCGTCCTTGTGTCAAATTCAGTATATTTTCGTTTTTGACCGTCAGTGAAGTCATAGGTACTGGTTTCTTCGGGCTGACCCGCAGTGCGATTCCGAAGAATGATTCAGCGTTTCCCGCAGAAACTGTTTGTCATCGTTACTTTTAGTTACTATCCTAGATTACAATAATTGATAACATCATTATTGTTTTTTTTTTACTATATTTTTATGTAATACATAACTGCTGATGCCCCGTGATTTGGCAATTTGAAACTTCGTTCGTTCTGATTAAGTTCAGTGTGGTTACGGTTACAAACATGTTATGTTGTTTTCTGACACTAATCTGTAGCTAAATTGCAGTATCAGACATGTAGTATAATTATTCGACTATATCATGCACGCAACAGAATTGTTTTACCACAGGTTTAGCCAATCCGGGTCTTCTTTTGTTTTGATTGAGTGTCTGACGCAACTAGAAGAATGGTATCATAATGTTATGTCTCAAGTCGTAGGTCACGCGCACGTCCACCGTAGATGTGTCATTTATTACGTGTCATTGAATCGCGCCCGTAACCGACAGATACGGTACAATGACATACACTATAGTACAGACGCCAGCACATCAAGCTACTACAATCTGTCAAATTTCTTTAATAGATTTTCAACTTTATCGCTAAAGCATAAGGTTCAAAATAGATTGGGAAAATTTGACAGTTTCAGGTAGCTTGATGTGCTGGCGTCTGTGCATACAAGACTTCACAAGTTCACATACACAGGCATAATGTGCATGTGAAGTCTCATGTATAACTTACCTTACTCGAGAAGTGAAGTTAGATAGATAAAATAAGCTTTATTATGTTATGTATAAGTACCATAAAAATTTTATATGTAGAAATTTTAAATAGGGTGACACAATGGGCGGTCTTATCACGCGATCTTTTAAAAGATACAATCTTTGGATAGATTAAGTGAGAAGGAGAGATTGCAGGTAGTATGTGGTGTATCATTTACATATGATATATCGGTACTATAAATACATAAAACTTACAACAATAATAAAACACTTAACCCAAGTTAAAACCCCGTGCCCCTCCGTCCTTCGGAAAGCATGTTAAGCCGTTGGTCCCGGCTGTCATTCGTGGATCTTTGACAGTCGTTACGGGTAGTCAGAAGCTCGGAAGTCTGACAACCAGTAAGCAGTAAGTATCGTATAACCCAGGAACTGGGTTGTGAAGGTCAGATAGGCAGTCGCTCCATGTAAAATACAGGTATTCAGCTGCATCCGTTTAGACTGGAAGCCGACTCCAACATAGTTGGGAAAAGGCAGGCAGATGATGATGACATATTATAAGTTAAAGCCTCTTTTTCCGCCGCGTTATTCTTTTAAACTATACAACGGATTTTGATGCGGTTTTCACCATTACATAAAGAATTTATTCAGAAAGGTTCTCGTGTACAATAAATTAATATCTAACTTACAAATAATAAAGAAGTCACGATGTTTGATCGAGTCGAAAAACTGTGCAAAGCGGGCAGGTCGCTAGTATACAATAATGATCATGTTTTACAAATTAAAACAACCCTTTATTTAATAATAAAGTAATAGTAAGTCGTGACAGATAATGGTTTAATAGCCAAGAGCCTCGACCAACACCTGAGGAGGCTCTCGTTGGGCAGCTGGATCAAGGGCTTGATTCAGAAAGCGGTACTTCTGGACACGGCCCGCATTGTTAGGAGGTTCCTCTCTCTGGAGCCCTGACCGCGGTAGCTTGGACCCTGATCCCGATACCGGTGGGCTACTATTTTTTATATTTTTATTTGTTTTTATATTTTTGTATATTCTAATATTTGAAAATATAATTAATATGTATTCAATTGAATAAAGGAAATAAAAAGTATTCCTATAGAAAAACTTCCGATTTACGCAATCGTGTTCGTGGTCACTGGTCGATATCGTTATCAAACAGTTCTATAGACATTGAGCGCTCAGCACGCGTGATTCCTTATCAGTACCACATCAGATTAGATTAGCAAAAACTACGGGTATTCAGACAATAATACGTCATGTCTTAGATAATAGTGTGTCGGTTACTACGTTACGTATATGACCTACAAGTTTATTTAAGGCGCTACCTCGAAAATCAAAAATCCTCGAGGATGCAACGTACTGCCGCCCGCACCCTCGCACGCCCCTTTATCATAGAACTCGCACAATTTTTATTGGAATTATTTTAATAAAAAAAGAATAGCGGTCTTTTTAAATAAATTAAAACATGGATTATTTAGATTTTTATATTATCTATCCATTGGGGTGAAATCCTCAAATTAATAGAACGTCATCTTTAGCAAAAGATGAATGCAATCAATAATTTTAGTCACTTTTTTAAAAGGAGATTTGAAATGTATTAGTAACATATAAAAACAAATAATAACGTGCAATGTGATGATAGGATATCGAACATTAATAATGTGCTTTCAGATTTAGTTTATTTCTCATAATTATTGAGTTAATAGCCTCTAAATAACGAAGAAAAACGCGGCTTTGGTCGGGGTATCACCTTAAGAGGTCATTGTACTCATCATTATGGACAACTTTTACTATGGGACCAAACCTGAAATCGCGAAAACAAAATCAGCTGTTCCCTACATTTATCTTCATATAACTCGTCAAAATATTATAGGGCACAGCTGATTTTTTTTCGCGATTTCAGGTTTGGTCCCATAGTAAAAGTTGTTCATAATTATGAGTACAATGACCTCTTAAGAGGTTGTTGGTGTTTTTCCAATAACCCTGTATATTTCTACGCTAGAATCATGAGCTGAATTCGTGGTTTCAGTTTGAGCGTCGATGTCCTCTGTCACCCTGTAGATAATTCAGAATGATCCTTTCGCATCAGTATCTTATATTATACCTAATACAAGAAGATTGTTAAGAAGGTTGTATTCGTAAATCGATGAACTCCCACTTTTAATCTACCACGTAGGTATTGGTGTCAAGTATCGATTAAGCAGCTTGGCCCTAATATTGTGAACTAGCAGCGCCCCGCGGTTTCACCCACATAAGTTTCGATCCCGTGGGAATATCGGCATAAAGACTATCCTAGTTCCTTTCCCGGGACTCAAACTGTCTCTATACCAAATTTCATTAACATCCGACAGACAGACACACTTTCGCATTTATAATATTAGTATGGATTGTTTGTTTGAGCGTGTCTTACCTTTTCATAGCTACTTGAAGTACAAGTTGTCCTCCCTCAAGTGCCTGGTAGGAGGTCAAATATCTAGGACACTCGTGACCTGGCTGTTTTAGGCTTTTCTTTTTTTCTTGTAGTATTTCTTTTTTAACGACAACATGTGAAGTACAAGAGCTCAAGTTTATTATTAAACTAGTGTGTTGAAAATCTACAAATTTGAAAATGAGACGAGACAGCTTGTCGAATGGACCGCTATTTGGGTATGTTAAGTGATTACTATGATTGTTTACAGAAGAATTATTTAACCATGAGTTTCCGGCATGTCCTAGAACCAAAAAAAATCGAAGACATGTGACATCTGCCAACCCGCACTGGGTCTGCGTGGTGGATTACGGCCCACTCCCTCTCACTGAAAGGAGGCCTGTGTCCCAGCAGTGGGAACACTATAGGCTGATTATGTTATGTTTATGAGTTTCATCAGTAGTGTTTAAAATAATAATAAATCTATATTCAGAATACAAACATTATAACATATTGCTTTTTATCTTTCATTCTGTTGAAAAAACGAATTCTCGAAGCAGGTGGTGCAATAGTGAGATTTAGAAAATAGGGATACTGGTCTGCTGAAAATTATGTGAAATCATGAGATTTTTATTACACGAAGTGTAACCAGTTTTAAGCATTATAAATGATAAATGATTTTATTTCTGTAAGTAGGTTTGCACAAACACTAACACGTCAATCATATTTTAAAAACTAGATGAGGTCGGCGTTTCCTATCTGACTACTCTGAGAAGAAAGGCCGAAACAAACTCAGAGGTCACATTAATCATGTCAATTATATTAATTAAATATACTTCTTCGAATAATCACACTCATTAATTATGTTATTATAAAATAAAGTTACAACTAAAATTGTTAGTGTTAGACATGGATCTAAATGAACGTTGTCAAATAGAGGCCTAGTATGGACTATAGTGGTCGTTAGATAATACTGAACTCTGTGCTCAACACCTGACAGTCATTTTCGCTAGTATTGATTAGATGTGCCGAAAATGGTAAGTATTCTGGGTATATTCCTGGAAAAAACAATACATTTGCGTCAGCATCTAAAATCGTGATATCATGAGATGATAACCCAATTCAGGAGATCTCACGATAAACGATGAATTGTCCCGACACTGTCTCGGAGGGAAAATATGTGAAGAAGCACTCTATCTTAGATCAAATCATAGTTTTCCTTTTGTGTCCAATTGATCTGTCACTCGTACCGTAAATGTTTTGTAATCTATGGCCGCGGCGATCGACCTTTGCCACTGTTTTGGTTATACCTGGTATTGTATTTCGGGTACGTTATTCTTGGCAACAACGTAGGGTTTCGGTACGCAAGTCAGGCGTGAATCCAATTAATGTGGGCGCTTAAAACAGCTAGAACTCTTAAAAACACTAACCCAAATATCATTTATTCTCAATTAAATGAAAATTTTTGATATTCTAATTTTAGGACTACTTTGAATGAAGACGTGTTCGTAATTTCGTATTGCTCTTGTCGGATTTGTATGGTTTCAAACAAATGAGCTCTTATGTAACGCGTTTGGATTTTTCCACTGCGACCTGCGGTGATGTTACCAGAGTATAGATGGGCAATCCACGGGATTTAAACCCGGTGCTTTTGGTAGACACCCGATAAACACCCAATCACTTTTCCTAAGTTATCACGGTGATCCTTTTACAGAATAGCACCGCTGAGGCGTTGCTTCAAAGACTTCTGATACCTTTATCTATTCTAAGTAGTATAAACTAGTACTGCGTTCAAGGATATAATTACTGTTTGTAAACAGGTTACTGGGCCAGTATCTTTAAATAGATGCTTAACAATTTCGCATAAAATTAGGACATAAACAAAATACAGCATCTGAGGGGCAGTTCTCGTAATTTTAAGAACGTTCACAGTCTGGATCTCAGTCTCGAATCTGTCAAAAATACCTCTAATTTCCCTACATTTTTGACTAGTTTTTGACAGATGTTGAGCGAACTTTACGGGAATTGCTTTTCAGATTTACTCTGCGTGCACAATTTTTGGTCCTTCGGCACGCATAAAAGGTGACCATATTATAATTGACTTTTTGTACGGCTTATTTATTAACGACTTAAAATTGAACCGTGTCCTAGGGCATTGACCGATTGACCAACATTATGCCAGAATTGGATTATTGGTTTACTTGCGGAAGTAACACTGTCTGGTCCGGCGTTAAACAAACCGTTTTTGAATAAGTACTTTCGTGTTTAGAGAGAGAGAAAAGGGAGATTTTTTGGCATAGCTTTTAGAATTTTTAGCCAAACATATGAGTTAAAAAATAGTCTAGGTTTTTTTTTTATAAGTATACCTGTATGTATGTCTTTTAGATATAGTTGGTAGGCAGAATCAGTTGCTATGAGCCTAGCCTAGTGACGTATAGAGTTGTTTGTCAGTTCTATGCAAACCTACATATAATGTTATGCTAAATTATAAAACACGTATTTACTGCTCTTAACTTCCAATGCTGTTATTTGATTATTGAAACTCATTAAGGTCACTCTAAATGAGAACGCTGCTAATCATTTTAGGAAGTAGTTTTTTTGTTTTTATTTTAATTCTTATTTAGAGGATTTTTTATAAATTTATTTCAAGACTGAGATAACTTTTTAGTGCATTGCAATAATCATTTTAATACTTATTTTTGTGTTAGTTTTAATTATGATTTTAGTAACTACCTACCTGTTAAGAAAGGGATGAGACAGATTTCAATCTCATTAACTTATATGTAGTTCATTATCATTTTCCCAAACCAAGTTATGTGTATATCACCCCGCGCATAGCCACGATTCCTATTCACAAGTCACAACACTGCTATTATAATCATGCATATTGAACGTCTCAAGGGAATGTTACGATCTTATTCAGCAGTATTGCCTCTTGACTGAAGTGTTCAGGATTCTAACAATGTAGGCTCTCTTGTATAAAATAGCTTACAAAATAATCTAGTTCAAACATATTTCCCGCTTTTCTGCATTTATATATCTGCTACCACTCCATGCCATGAATGGTCCTCAGGTATGTTGTGTAATCGTTCTAAACCAGGTGACAACAGGAAAAACGAAGTCAAAAATATTCAAGATGTTATTTGGTACCTATAACATTCCCACTGCTGAGACTCAGGCCTCCTCTCTGTGAGAGGGAGTGGGCCGTAATCCACCACGTGGGCCCCTACTCGTACCTGCGGGTACCTACTATTCGATAGGTTTTTGTTACAAATCATGTTTTTCTCCTACCATTTCTTTGGATCGTGATTGAGTACTTAATTATGTAAAATAATTACAGCAAGTCTTAGTAATAAAACTATAATGACTTAACTACTTGCATAGCAGTGATTTTATTTATTTTAACACGTGTAACTTTTATATTTTGATATTGAAAGTCAGTCTGTCCATCCGTCTTCCAAGCGTGGTGAGTTACAGGTTTCTCTGACAAGTTTTTGGGAACTCCGTGAGGAATGTTTTGAGTATGAATGGCTATAAAAGTAGGCGAAGATCAAAGACATGGTTGGACTGTGTGGAAGGTGATTTGGCTAGAAAAGGGAGTGATTACTGAGATGACGACTAAGGGTCTTAACTGACGGACTGCATTTGAACTGCATGTCAGCTGCAACATCGCGGTTTGGACGCAGTTGACATAACTAGGTTTCGAAGCAGTTAAGTCAACTGCATGACGAAACGAAACTGCGATGTTGCAGCTGAAATGCAGTCCGTCTGTTTAGACCTTAATAGAGACGTATGGAAGAAGTTGACATGTTCGCCGACACAATATATTGAGATAAGGGCATGAGAGAATTATGAGATTTTGGAAACTTTTTGGCAGCTACATCATTGAGCTGTGCATGATTCTCTGCCGAAACTCTAAGGTATAAAAAAAATGTTCCCAAAAAATCAACATCCACTTCATCTTCAATAACGGAAAGGCTAAGGAAGTCAATCTGTATGCGGATTGCGGATATCGTCTTCCTGAAACCATTGATGTTCTTGCTAAGAATATTGATTGTGGCATTGCTCCTGTTATTGCTTTCCTTTTTTTTTGTTGCTAAGTTCATTAGTTGAAAAGTAGATAAGTGTTGGCCTTTTTGTTAACAAATTTTGTTTTTTTAATAAATTACAAAACGTGTACTGTAGGTATCATAGGTATGAAACCTAATTAGAGTCTTGATTTCTAATCGAAAAGATCAAAAAACAACTAAAGTTTATTTAATTTATCACGTGTTTTACGAAAAACTTGAAAAATTGTTTTGAAGAGATGTGGCTTTATACAAATAGCTCTAAATAATAAAATGGAAATTGACGAATTCAACCTTTACCGATAAGTTATGTCCTTTGAAAGGACATTCATATTTTTTTATCTAACTCAGTCTAGTTTCAGTAGATAGGAAGTATTGATATGTTTTTTTTTTCATGTAGGTATCACTGTTTGTTGTGTTTGTGAATGTTCTTATATATTTTTTATTATTTCCTTAGAATAACTGGTTATCTGCGCACGTCACTGACGCAAGGTTCTCAGTCACTTAATTAGCCCATTTACTCAGCATATTTTTATTTTTTATTTTGTTGTCTTACTGGTGTCCAACTCCTGGGCAAAGGCCTCCCCCTTTTTCTTCCAAACCTCCTCGTCTTGTGCGATCTCTGGCCATGTTGGCCCTGCAAATGTTAGCACATCGTCGCACCACCTTCGCCGTGGTCTACCTCGACGCTGATGTCCGGGACTCAGGCGTCCAGTGAGTGACGATCTTTGCCCATTGCATCGCTCCCATAATTTTGCTTTTGAATTATTTTTTTAAGACAAATCACAACGTACAGCAAACCATCGCAGCATCTCTAAAAAACATCACGAGGTACTTATTTATTTTATTAAAACTTCTCGCACACAGTCGTGAAATCGAAATAAAGAGATTCGAGATTTTGATTGCACAGGGATAGGTGCCTCGTGATGAATCGACTGATATCTTTATTAATTGATTGATATCTATATCGATCGATTTGGAACCGTTATTTGGTCGGTAACACAATTTGTAATTTTAAGCGTGACACATTTTATTTGTTTCTTGGGTTTTAATATCTATTACCATTGTCAAAATAGTGATCGATATTGATCGTTCGGGGATTACCGCATGTTTTTAAAGATCGTGTGACAAAATATCTACCTACTTATTTTTATAAGTATTTCTATTCTGGGTTATTCTGTTACTAGTTGGTCTTCATTAGAAGTCTCCCAAATGGCAATGGAGAGGTGAGATTCGCTACGCTATCGAATCGGAAATGAAGAGATGTGTAGGAGAACCAAGGTACCTACATAGCCCGAAGAATTGCTAAACTTAAGTGGCAGTGGGCAGGCCACATTGCCCACAGAACAGATGGCCGACGGGGCCGAAAGTTTCTGGAGTGGTAACTGCGTGTCGGAAGACGTAGCGTTGGAAGGCCTCCCACAAGGTGGTCCGATGACCTGTTGAAGGCTGCAGGAATCCGCTGGATGCGAGAAACCCAGAACCGGTCGAAGTGGCGATGCTTGGGGGAGGCCTAATGTCCAGCAGTGGACGTTTTTCGGCTGAAATAATGAGCTGGTCCTCATGAGGAAACCTCATAAGTACCTACTCAATTTACAAGCGGTAGTTTATGCTGCCTTTTTATGATATTTTGTTATCATCAGCATCTGGCGGAGGTGCACCCATTGTTTAACCCTTGGTATGTGGATCCACGCGAGACGCAATGACTTCTTCATTGTTTCTGTAATGTCGGCATTCCACCGTTTAATTGAGTTTTCATCCCACGTTAAGTGGTCCTTTCACCCAGATAGGTACAGACGCCAGCACATCAAGCTACTACAATCTTTCAAATTTCTTTAATAGATTTTCAACTTTACCGCTAAAGCATAACGTTCAAAGTTGATTGGGAAAATTAGACGGTTTCGTGTAGCTTGATGTGCTGGCGTCTGTACATAAAGAAGTTATACTTACTAAATTACCCTCAGGAATTTCTCAGTAGCAGCCTGGAGTCTAGATTTGTGCCCGGTTGATGGCAGGAGGCTTGCGGCAAGCCTCTTGCCATCATGAACCGGGCACAAGTATTCTAGGTAACCTGCCCCTTATTACATGAGGTCACCTTTACCCTTTCCATCGTGGAAACATCTCGCACCTTTAGAACATACTTAAATGGCACTATACGAAATTATTAATTTTACGGTATGGCCGTTTTATGTTTTTTTTTTTTAAGTATTGTATGGGTGATATGGAATATAAAAAAAATTAAATAAAGCTTTGTGATCGGCTTAAAATAACAGTTTAACTAGCGCTGTTTCAGTATCCAGTGGCATACAATAAATTATTATGTGTGTGTGGCATACAATATAAACATTAAATTTTTGTATAGTGCCAGGGTGCGATCTGTGATGTCACGTTATGTGTTACTGAATTACTGTACCTAATGTAAAGTTCTTAGACACTATCGAGACTCTTGGTATTTATAGGTTGTCTGTCAATCCTTATCGTTTAGAGATAAGGATCAAAATAAGAAGTTTGAGCTGGTTAAATTGTTTACTTTATTTATAGGTATGTCCGGGACGTTTATCTCAAACATTTTCCATTGATGAGTGATTGATAGTGTCATTTTTAACACGTTTGTTCGTGTTCTCATTTCGAACTTAGCAAAAAAATGTATCGGTAAAAATTAAAAAAAAAACTCAAGTGAGGGTATTCCTTCCCTAACTTCTAGCTAGCCTGTATTGGCCCACTGCATGGTAAAGGCCTCCCTCTCTCTTTTCCACACAATTCCTTGAGTGTTTTTATTCCCGCAATATCGCGTAATACTTATTAAAAAAAACTGACTCAATCTGGTTTGAATGAAGATAATGAAAGTTAAAAAGTCCAATTCATGAATCACTGGAATGCTGTTATCATTGTTTTTCAAGTGATAAGTCAATAATTATAAATAATCAAAATTATATATTATTATTATTACTATCGGATGATTTTCCAAAATAGGGTAGGTAGGGTAGACTACCTACCAATCTATAGAAACAAAGTCGGGTTAGTTACACCATTTTAACTTAAGAACGGCCAGGCTCAGGTCGACAGCGCGTTGTGTTCCACGCGCGCCTCAAAGAGATGTCAGCACAGCACTAACTGACGGGGTCCGCTAGGGCTGATGCCTGCCAGGGTCGCGGGTTGTTCGAAAGAGATACCGTGGCCCCTGGCACAGGCAACTGAAGGAACACGGGTGGGTTTTAGTCAGTAAAAGTCTGACACTCCTCAGTAAAAGTCCCGCTCCACCCAGAGCGGGAGAAGTTATTTGATAATTTTCCACCCAAAAAATTAGATAATATTATTTTCAAGTTTATCTCGAGTTTAACTTCAAATGTTTACTGTTTGTCTGTTATTGATAACCCCAATTAATCGTTATGGTCACAGGACACTTGTCTCATTATTTAAATAACAAAACACGTTAAATTGGTTAAACACTTTCAAAAATATTTTATTCTAGTAGATACATTAATTTTTATACTGAAGGCCGCTGACATTTTTAAGGTCTTTTTAAAACATGAACTTATTAAATAAAAATATAAGTATGTGTAGGTAGGTCACTATATATAATAATGGTTTAAAATATCAGTAGTTGATCAAGATATGATTTCATTTGGTCTTATGGTACCTTTGTTTGGCCCCTGGTAGGATCTAGAAATTATTTATAGTCCAAGTAATATAGTAAACAGGTTCACTGGTTAACAAAAAGTTAAGACGACATGAGTAGCTTAAAATATTACCTACAGCTAGGTTACAATGCTAATGACGTCAAGTATACATTTTTTTAAGGAGTTTTAGTTACCTACTTAAATATTGATTTCACATCAGACATTTTTACAAATATCAACTTTACCTACATATGCAATCAGATCCTTTTTTGTTCTCAAAGTCTCTATTGGTCACAGACGATCCTTTATTTGGTAGTAGAGCATTAGTTTGCTGATATCGATGAAAATCCTCCTATTGTATTCTCACATCGTTCGGGACACCTGCACTATGGGAGCTGGGGCCCCCATAGGTAACTAGAGTAGGATATACGTTGTTACAGGTCACATAGAGGGGGCCGAAGACCGTACACGATAGTAATAAATGTCAAACAACATAATAATCAAGTCTAAATATAATCTTGAAGTCCTAAAACTTACTGGAAAAAAAAAACAACGGCTGAAATCTGAAATGATTCTAAGGTTGTTTGTGATAAACTGGTAACTAAGCTTCCACATACCTACCTAGAGATTGTGATGTGTGTTTAGTAAATTGCACCGTAGCCGGACTAGTTACAGACGCCAACACATCAAGCTTCTCGAAACTGTCAAATTTTCCTAATGAACTTTGAACCTTATGCTGTAGCGATAAAGTTAAAAATCTATTAAATAAATTTTACAGATTGTAGTAGCTTGATGTGCTGGCGTCTGTACCTAGCACCCATGTTTCTGTGCAATTACACTAAGCATCTAATGCCTTTTACCAAGCGGAAACCTAGCAAAGAGTAGCTGTTTATATTAATTCAATCTAAAATGGTTACCATATAAGAAACACGTCATAACACTAGGCTGAAAGTATGCAAACAAATGGACAGGACCTTGGCCCCGAGGTCGGAACGACGCCGACGATTCCGTCGCCTCTATCTTGTATAGTTTTAGTACTCTGTACTAGTTTGGTAGTTTGTTTGATAGGTTCCTACAACACTATTTTACTATCAAATTCTATGCAAGGACTCAAACCAATTTACCTCGAAAATACTTATAGATGATAATAACGGAAGTACGTACCTATCTTAGTCATTTGAGACTAAAGTGCATTATAATCTTATGTCCTAGACGCCTGAAACATTGACCCAATCGACAATCGGTTATGTCCTTTACAAAGGTCAAGTGCGTAGTACCACTCCAAATCGTGCTGTCGTTGCGCAGGTCTGAAAAAGATGAATGGATTTCTAGGCTTCTGTTAGCAAATATTTTTAATTTGATACGTGTTAATGTTGGCATGCAAATACCTTGATAATTATCTGCCTACACATAGTTAAGTGTTGGTAATGCGTAATCGTGATAAGTCCCACTCTATATCGATATTGTTGTTATGTTATCCGGAATTACATTAGCTAGATAGGTACTTAATACAGACTAAAACGTAACATCATTGTAATAAGGTCGTTTTAACACTTCGTTACAATATTTCAAGCCTTTGATTGCTACTAATCTATGGCCTACCTAACCTACTACAAACTTGATATTCAAGAGTTATAAGAGTAAGGGATTCACCTAAGTTTATCAATACAGAAGCGAGTTAGCAACAGTCGCGCAGAAGTTGTAAGTTTTAACTGTGCTGTGTAGCAAAGTGAATTCATTTACGTCCAACGGTATTTTTTTTGCATGGTCAGACAACATTCGATTACCGATGAGGAAATGCAATAATGAACACATATTGCACTCACTACCGTTCTGCATGTTATTTTTAGTGCAGTCACGCTGTTGCCATTGTCATAGTTACTACGAAAATAAAATGTAGGTATGGTATTTCCTTTAGGTATAATGAATGTATTAGTAATTCGTTGTGAAGTACGGATGTTATGCCATTTTTTGCTGTTATTAATTTATCAACAGTCTGTCTCCAATGTTTATGTTATCATTTTAGGCGGACTTATTATTAAATAAGGAAAGAAACAAGTCTGTTACATAACATCGTTTTGTTTGTTACAGTTACCTCGTGTCCGGCGATGCCGACGGAAAGTGTTACATTTGGGACTGGAAGACCACGAAACTGTACAAGAAATGGAAGGCGCACGACGGCGTCTGCATCACGTCTCTCTGGCATCCTCACGAACCCAGCAAACTGCTCACGGCAGGCTGGGATGGCGTCATCAAGTACTGGGATTAAATAAAATGACTGAGCTCCATGATACCACGTTTTAATTTCAACCTAACATGAACCACGAACCGCAATAATAGAACAACAACAAAATATAAACATAAATTTTTATAGCTTAGCTTTACATATATTTTTCTTTTAATTATACCAAGCGCCCAATGTCATGGTCGATACACGGTCATGCCAAGGTCAAACTACGCAACTTGCGTATACTTGAAGGGCTCCTCGTACGCGATGTCCACCTTGTACTCCATGCTGCACTCGCGGCACGTCCCGTTCCTCATGAACTCATTGAAACTTATGTTATTCTCATGGAATGCTTCGGTTAGGGCTGTGATGAGGCTGTCGATCATCTCGGGCGTGTGGTAGGGGCCGGGCGCGAACCTCAGCCGCTCCTCGCCGCGCGCCACCGTCGGGTAGTTGATGGCTTGCACATAGTGGCCCCTTTTCATCAGAGACTCGGCCACGGCCGCCACTTTATCGGCGCCCGTGATAGGTACAGGTACAATGTGACTGACTGAAGGCATTTGTGGCAGACCAGCTACGAGGAGGGACAGCTTCAAGTATCGCACGATAGCTTGGTGCCTCCCCCGCAAGCTCCTGCCCTCCTCACTCGCAAGGAGTCTAATAGCGGCTAAAGACCCCGCCAGCACGGGCGGCGGTAGCGCCGTCGTGAAGATGAAGCCAGGAGCCAGAGATCTCACTGTGTCCACCAATAGGGAAGACCCAGCAATGTAGCCCCCAACATTGCCATATGCTTTCCCTAATGTTCCAGATACTATATCTATCTTGTGCTGGAGCCCTCTCTCTTCTCCTATACCAGCACCATGTTCCCCATAAAGCCCCACAGCATGGACTTCATCAACAAATGTTAGAGCACCATACTCGTGGGCTATGTTACACATTTCATCTAAAGGACAGATAGCTCCACTCATCGAGTGGACAGTCTCAAACACGACTAGCTTGGGAACGCCTTCAGGCGATTGAGACAACAGTTCTCTCAAGTGATTCGGGTCATTGTGCCTGAATATCTGCTTTGATGCTCGACTGTTTCGAATTCCCTGTATCATAGATGCATGGTTCCCAGCATCAGAAAAGATTAAACAGCCCGGTAGAATTTTTGCTAATGTAGACAATGTTGCATCATTTGCAACAAAACATGAACTAAATATTAAAGCAGCTGGTTTCTTGTGCAGGTTGGCTATTTCAGTTTCAAGTTTCTCAGTCATCTGAGAGTTTCCAGCAATGTTCCTGGTTCCTCCTGCTCCAGTACCATAGGATTTGATGGCATTGATGGCTGCATCTTGAACTACAGGATGGCGAGACGCGCCGAGGTAGTCGTTGGCGCACCAGACGGTCACGCGATGGTTGTCGGGCCCCTCCAGCGCCTGCGGGTACACGCCGTCCGCAGCTAACCGCGACACCTTCCTGAAGATGCGGTACGAGTAGTCCCTTTTCTTGGCGTTGATCTGCTCGTGGAAGAACTTCTCGTAGTGGTACGACTGCGCGGGCTCCGTGATGTCCTCCGTCATCTCCTTGGGCGCCTCGGAGATGCCTACGTTCTGCTGGATGAAGGGGCACTTGGTCTCGTCAACGCCGAGAGAACGGAACCCGCGAGTTATAACGGGGCAGTAGTTTCCGTATTGTTTCATAAGAGTCGCCCCGTAATTCTTTACGAAGGCCTGGTTCAACGATCCTATGAACGGGCACCGCATTTTTACTTTTTATGTAATCAATGACACACCAAACACTTGCGACACAAAGTAAGTTTTGTAATATATGTTATTATTCGAGATTTGTGTATGAACGTTGGCTCGCACTGTAGCCGAACGTCTCACAGTTTTCGGTCAACTGGTGGTACGGGCAACGGCACCTTTCATTTATAAAGTTGGTGTCGTCATATCGATCACGTTTGAATATACTTCATTTACATCACTGAGAATTTTACGGAATTCTATTAGGATTTCGCAAAAAAAATGTTGCCACGTACAATTATGTTTTGACGTTTTCCATCTAGTTGCCATTTACAAAATATTTATTTTAAGATGAAAACACTGAAGGCGAACACCGTATCCATTATTTTATTTCTAATAGTTTAATAATTAGTTTCATTAGTTTAGCTGCAAATTGCAAAAATCTTAAGAAAGAAATTCGTGGGTTACCCTAGCATGGGCATCACACGGTGCAATATAAGGAACATGCGCCTGTTGAATACAATATGTTGATAGCAACAATATAGTATTGCACTGTCTTATCGGTATTTAGACGGTGCAACTTGATACGATGTAATTCATTTTTGTTGCTGTAATTTTAAATGTATGTCACAAACAAGAAACTTATCGTGTACATTGGGCTTTAGCGACCGCGAGGTATTACTGTGTTGTGTCGTGTTGTGATTGTGACGCCTTCTGACGTAGTGTTAGCCAATCAAAACTCGTTGAGATTTGACGTAGTCCAGGACAGATTCGTTTGATTGGTGTAGCTCGTCACGACCTTTTATCTATAAGCTTCTTGGTCACGACACGACACAGTTATGTGTCTGTGGCTTTAGACATAAATTGCCATAGAAAAAACAGTTGCTGCAAGTCAAGTGTCTGCTGTGCTGTGCACTCGTCCAACATTAATGTCACTGTCAAAGTGTCAAATTAACAACACCGGAACACTCACTCAACACATCGATCGATTAATACATTACTTTTGTCTGCTTTTGTCCAAATCCCAGAAGTAAGGGTTTTTATGTTTTGTGCTAAATAAGAAAAAGGACATGTTTTCCTTGAACGATCAATTGGAACTACGAAAAGTAACAATATCTAGTTTGTTAACATGCATTTATTTACCGAGTATCATCACATTTATATCGTATAAAGGGATTCTTTACTCAGTCGGCAATGGCTCATCCTGCTTTATTTTGGTTCTTATTTTCGTCGCGGAATTGTTGAAATCATTCTACTTAAACTCTAGTAATGATATCCAAGGAAAGAAGAACAAGGCGAGCAAGAATACTGCTGGAGACATTCTGAAAGGATTCGTTTATCTGTTGTGTGCCAAGTTCACATACTTTATTGGGATTATATTGTTCGGAGCGCCTGTGCTGGAGTGTCACGAGGAGACATTGATGCTGTCATCGCTACTTACTTTACTCACAGTATTTCCTATGTTACTTCATGCCGGGATAGAGTCATCTGTGCAGTTGTTGTTTGGCGTCAGAACCTATGGAAAAGACACTATTATTGAGATGCTGGTCAGCAATGCCATGATGACAGTTTGCGGAGCGTGGGTGGGGGCCATAGTCATCCCTCTAGATTGGAACACTCCTTGGCAGAAGTGGCCGATACCATGCTATCTCGGTGCAGTCGGAGGATTCTTGCTTGCTAATGTTCTAACAGTATTAAAAGTGACACTCACGAGTGCTGCACAAAAATATCCATCGTTAAATATACTAGTCGAAATGCTAAATGCATGTAAGTTACCTAAGTAAACATTAAATTGTATTGTATTTTATATGTATATCTAATAAATTATTATTAAAATGATTCAGCCTTATAACATGCTGAATCCAAAAAGTATGATGTTTTTTCAAATTCAAATTTTCTGTCCTCATGTACATAACAAGCAGAATATCCAGCTAAACAGTCTATCCTAGATAGTTTCTATGCTCGGTTATAGATGCTGCTCTTGTATAAAGATTTATGATTAGAAGACCTGTTCTGTTGGTTTAGGTGGTCTTCAGTTGGTGCAGCACCTTTCAACTACCTGTATTGATAAAGAAAGAAAGAAAAATGTGTTTATTGGCATTACAGCAAAAAAAACCACCACCACCTGATGCTGATTTTCAGCTGCAACACACATTTTTGATAGCTAGGCCCCGTGAAATAAAAGATGGTCTTCAGGTCAGATTTACCTATGAAAATAAAATATTTTTTATTTGATCTGTATCTGATGAGTATTACACACTACACTTAGGGCCGTATTACAGAACCTTACTCAAGACTCAAGCTTTACTTAAAACTAGTTTCAACCAATCAAAACACTTTAAATAGTTCTTGAGTTTTGAGTGAGGTTCTATCGTAGTTTAGTGTTCCTATCAATTTTGCATTGCTATACCCAATGTATGCTTAGTAATTATTATATGAAATTCAGCACAACAAAAGTACATCTATAACGCCGATCCGAAATTAGTTACACTCGTGCGTTAAATACCTGCTACGTCTATGTATTTGCAAGTAAAAAAAAAACCGGCCAAGTGCGAGTCGGACTCGCACACGAAGGGTTCCGTACCACCGTACAATATTTAACACTACATATATAAAAAACACGTTTGTTGTAGGGGAGCCCCCCTTAAATATTTATTTTATTTTAATTTAATTATTTAGTAAAAATACAACTGAGTATTTTGTGAATATTTCAAGTGCCTACCTGTTGCCATTATTGATATAGAGCAAAAAAATCGCGTTTGTATGGGAGCCCCCTTAAATATTTATTTTATTTTTAGTATTTGTTGTTATAGCGGCAACAGAAATACATAATTTGTGAAAATTTTAACTGTCTAGCTATCGCGGTTCTTGAGATACAGCCTGGTGACAGACAGACGGATGGACAGACAGCGAAGTCTTAGTAATAGGGTCCCGTTTTTACCCTTTGGGTACGGAACCCTAAGAAAACGCAAATCGCAATCAGTCAGATTCGTTATCAGAGCTAAATTAGGTCGATATGTGTGTGGCATATTTTCCTTACCGTGTTCGATTCGAGCCACCGGTTGCGTGAAACAGAACATATTGGCGTGAAATCACTAGGCTTTTGTAGCCTATCAAAACCGTGTTTAGTCTGCGTAAAATAAACACCAGAGCCATCTTTTATCTTTCATTGACCACTCTTGGGCAAGTGCCTAGGGCCCCGCGATAATTAGGGTCCCAAGTTCCTGGTTTCTGCCAGCATCATTCATTACCTTCTAAGGGCTGTCATAGAAAAACCTAACTTATCCCAGGCGCGAGGCGGGGGTGCTACAATTTCCGAGCTCGCTTCGCTTGCTCTTGCATTGTCCTAGTCCATGGCCCCATTATCCTGAAGTGCCCATCAATGCCTATTAAGAAACATTTGAAAAATGTAATCGTAAGCTAAATACCTCTTAAACAGGAAAACTTGAAATCTGCTTTTGAGGTTTTCGCAAATATCTGCGTTTAATTGATGCAAACTGTACACGATTTTGGTGGGCCTGAAGGCCCTGAACCGTGCTTGTGCTTACTAAAAAAGCGTGGTGATTTCATACAACCTGTGTCTCGAAATGAACAGTGGGTGAGAAATACGCGCATGGCTGTGTGCGCATGTCACCTTATCTTAGTAGGTAATTTAATACGATAAAAACTAAATAAGTAAGTAGGTACATAGTTTATCATCTAATCTAGTTGTATTTAGTACCTACTTAATGTATGTAGGTACTATGGAACTGGTAAACAAAGTAAATGTAAATATGCATAGGCAGATTTATGTACAGACGCCAGCACATCAAGCTACTACAATCTGTCAAATTTCTTTAATAGATTTTCAACTTTAGCACTAAAGTATAAGGTCCAAAGTTGATTGGGAAAATTTGATAGTTTCGGCGTCTGTACCTTTGTATACACGGTAAACGGTTTACGGTCATCAACGCGGAAACTGTTACCCTGAATTCAGTAGGTACTTACATGATTTAAGACCCAAAAGTGTTGAAATTTTCCATCGAAAAAAAAAATTGCTGTTTCATACAAAAGGGCAATACAGATTAGTATTGGCATTGCACTTGAAACAGCAGATTTTTCTGACAAGTTGATCACGGTCGACTTGTCAGAAAAGTCAGCTATTTCAGTGGTGTAGTAAGTAGTACGGTCAAAATGAATGGAAAAGCTGTTTGTTTTTCTGCTGAAATCATGGTAACAGTTTGCGCATTGATGTTCCCTCACACCGTGTATTTTACCAACTTGAAGGTAACAGCTGGATCGGTAGTGACTGAATGATGTATGGTAAATACGCGCCACGAAAGATGAGACTTGAATAGTGGTGAGCTCGCACAAGTAAGTCGTGTACGAAATAGTTGCCCATAATGTGTATATCTATTCAGGGATTTATCGATGAAATTTAGATTAAAATTCTTAACAATATTATAATATTTATTACGAAATAATAAAGTTTATACTTATTATGATAAAAGTCAAGTCTCATCTTTCGTGGCGCGTATTGTACGTTATCTATGTATAGGTAAAATGTCTATTTTTGTTTAGTGACCCTTCCAACAAATAAATAAAACCATTACTTTAGTAAATTAATAATTTTATTTTGTATTTTTGTTAAATATTTACATAGCCTATTTAATGCTCTATTTTATTAATAAAATATGAAACTTAACCAACATTTGCTTGATCACATATTTTTTGTTTAAATAACTCCTATTATATAATTAGCATTATGAATACCACGGGTTACTTCACAAATGTTTAACAGCAATAGACTTTGCAACACAAAGGTACGTTAAAATAACAATAGTTAACACATCTAAGGCCTTGTTTTAACTCTTCAGGTTTTCTAGTGTGAACATTAAAAATAATCACGACTTTTAATACCTAAGTAGATCGGTTGCACTTATCACTTTTAATCATAACATTCCTTTTCTTTCGCTTGATGGAGATCGTCTTGCGAAAATGAACGAAAAAAATGCTATGATTGATTTTCACGCGATTTTTACATATTCCGGTAAAGAGGAATCATTTTATATAAGTACCATTTTATTTTTAATGAAAAAGACGAATTTGCTAAACTGCCTTATTACATTCAAACCTAACGGACCTCAAACCACACTAGTGCTATCTAGCGGTAAATGGCAGAAACAATTCATCTTCACCGCAATTTTATCAAAATACCCTACATCATAACACATCGTCACGATATACATCACACAGCTCTACATTGCTTTATATAATCGTCGATTAATATTGAAGTCTAACATTATACTATTCAGAAAGATCACTTACAAATATAACTGTATTAAAAATTGCAACTTTTCACTCACACAATGACATGCAGATTGATTCATACACATTTATACTTAAACCCCGCAAATCAGTCGTTTCCTAAGGTCTATTGCGGAATGCGGTAGAATGATTTGCATTGAATTTAATTCATACTGTGCGTCTAACTTAATGTGGTGCTGAAGTCTGTCTAGTCAGAATTCCTCATCAACCAATCGTCTGAACAAAAGAGATGAGTATACAGGGTTGTCGGATATAGTTGAAGTTTAATAAGAAACCGATGGATGTTGTCGTCTGAAATTTAATTTGATAAAAGAGCTGTTTGTTTTTTATTAATAAAATTAAATTTTATTCGAGAACATCCATCGGTTTGTTACTAAACTTCTACTATATCCGACGATCCTGCATACTTATCTCTTTTGTTGACTGTACATAACTGGACAAATGTGGGTACACCTACACACAGTACAGTACACCTCTGCCTAACCTCTCGAGGAATAAAAGCGTGATGTTATGTCATTACAAATTTATCTACCGCTTACACAGATCTCTCAGGCAAAGACCTTAGTCTACCGGTATTAATAAACATTTAAAAATCCTTTCAAACATGGTGGCACAATAGTTTTGGAAAACAAAAAAACAGATTTATTTTGTTTGTAGGTTGGTACACTTTATTCAGTATTTTGGCTCAGAAAGAAAATAGAATCGTTCCACGAAACATCCCATTGCCATAAACAGTAAACTACGTGAATGATAAATATAAAGTTACAAATGTTATATTTTGTCCTATTTCTATAATAACAACAGCATTTTTTAACAATATAGAAGTTCATATACATAATTATTATAATATGAGGTAATTGGCAAAGTCGCTAATAGAATACGCTCCGTACAGCCTACTTCACTCACAAAATCTAACCACGGTTTCGTGGAACGAGTAACCTGTCATAAAAACGTTCTATTTATAAAAAATATTTTAAAAGTTCAAATATTCAAAGGCTACGAACGTCACGTGAACACTATGGCACGTCGCGAGGCGTGTCGCTATGCCTACTTGCGAGTGGCAGTGTATTATATTTTTAACGTTGGCAACACTACTGGGGCCACACCACCAACTTTTGACCATTCAAATTACTGAACTTTTCGCCCAACTGTATGTCTATACAATACCGGTATTAAGTTGGTGGTGGGCCTTTGCAACCACAATGCACACGACTACTTCAACACTGATAATCTCACGATGCTTCCCGAGAAAGTGAGCGTTTGTATTAACATACGTTTGAGCGCTCTTTGGCCTTTCCTATCTCTATGATTGGCCTCTTTTAGGCTAGGTACGATACTATCTTACTCTACCCTCGACTTGTCGGCAGTGACAATATAAAGCAGCAATGAAATAGTTGCGTGTTACACCTCGGTGCAGGCCAAAAATACGTTATGTAACGTACCTATTATCTTGCCAATTAATTATCTAAGCCAAACGTACAAACGCACTTTCTCATTCAGCGATATATAAAAATCTACATTACCGTAGTGCGAGATGAGTGAATGCTTCCGCAAAAATCTTTAACAGCATACATATTTACAATACTCTAACATTGTGTACCGTTTTTAAGCCTATATTTAAATCTATATGTAAAAAATTAAAATCTCAATATGCCAAAATTATCAAGCACCTTTATGTAAAAATTAATGGTTAATTATCAAATTTAAAGAATGGGTGTGTTATATGTAATTTTCTAAATTATACCAAATCTACACGGTAGCAGATATCTTTATTAAAAATTAACATTTTCTTCGCTACTCGCTAACCGAATACCCTGTCGCTTGAACAGTGAAATTTCAGAGAAATGGGGGCTGTGTGAAACTATGAACAGTGACAAGAACAGAATCAAAACACTATCATAAAATCATAAGGTCATAGGTACAGACGCCAGCACATCAACCTACTACAATCTGTCAGATTTCTGTAATAGATTTTCAACTTTATCGCTAAAGCATAAGGTTCAATGTTGATTGGGAAATTTTGACAGTTAGGTGTAGGTTGATGTGCTGGCGTCTGTACGTACTATCTTTAAAGGAGAAGAAGATAGTAGGTACTCGTAGAGGAGGCTAGCTTTTTCTGCAAGTGGAAGAGTCCCGTCGAAAGAAAGAGTAGAACGTATGTTTCTCTTTCTAATAAGACTAGGGAGCGAAAGTCAATAGCTTGTCTACACTGGATCATTTAGAGGTTTATCCAAAATCACTCAAGAGCACTGTAAGCATCAAGATTAAGTAGAAAGGTTACATCAATAAAATGTCAGTTTAATCTATTATTTTTATAAGAAAATATATTTAGTATACAAAAAATAGCACACATTATACCGTCCATAACTAAATACACAGACAAAATATAAAAAATTTAAGTACCATTCTTATAGGTGGTAAGTATAGATATATCGGGGTTGCAAGAGTTAAAAATACAGACGTAATAAGAACATCTAACGATCGATAATATGTCTTATATTAATTATTACAATTAAATAATATAAAATGCACCGCTAATACTAGATTACAAGATAAATATTCTCAACAATTTTAACTTTTTTGTGGATCTTTTATTCAATGTCTGACATTTAATCTAAGTTGAATTTACGATAGGTAGTTCTTTGGTCAATTCAGTAATTTTAACTATACAATAGGAATGGTAATGTTTTCTGATCAACAGAGTCGCTATACCATTTACATTCTTGGCGTGTTCTAACATCTAAGTCTTACGATCATTCGAACTTCTGGACCCAACAGTTATCTGATATGTCACTGATAGGAATCTGTAATTTACATTACCTACTCATAATACATTTTTATCCTACGCCAAATACTTCCGACACAACAGTTTAATCAATTGGAATTATTAATATTTCTTGTAAATTTTTGACAACGAGATTCGTTTTAAATGTAATTACGTTAAATCAGACATTGAATAAAAAATCTACAAAAATACTATAACAGCGGCCTTAAAAACGAATCACCATTTTTGACAATCGGCAATGACTTAATTTCCGCCGTCCATTGGCCCGATTTCAAACGGTCACTCGAATTCGAATTGCAGTGTTGCCAGCATATCTTTGTGAAATCCTACGAATTGATTATAAAATTTAAGCAAGATTTTATTTTCCGCCGACTTTATATTTATTACGAAGTTATACGAAACACTAGTTTTATGTGCCGGCCGCACGCTTTCATGAGAAAACCGTAAGAATCACGACATCTAGTCCTAGACAAACTTTAAAACGTAGCTGTGGTGCTAGCAATATCTATAGGAGTTATATATATTGCTGGAACTCTGCGTAATCAGCGAAAAGTGAGCGAGATACACTCTAAATCCTTCCTTCTAGTCGATTGAAGCGTCTTCCTATTATAGTGACACAGAGAGATGTTGGCAACTGGCCCAGAACATGTTATAACAACGATCAGAATGTATAGCTAAGGAACGACTGCTGCGTCTTACGTGTTGCTCGTATCCGGTTGGAAGTAATGGAGACCGTTTATCTGGAAAACAGAAGGATTTTCATTAAAATTTATATTAAATGAATCATTAGGACGGCAACATCCTGCTATAGAAATGTCACCTCAACCTCCTCCTGCCTCCTCCTGCCTGTCTGCTCCTGTGAGGTGACAACCTCTCCGTGAAATTGGCGGCGTTAAAAAAAAATCTTCTTGCAGCATAACCAAAAGTTTTATATTTTTCAGCCACACGCTGCAGCTGCGCTAGACAAGATTAACATTGACGCGGTGAGACCAAGGCAAAGATGCACACAAGAATTTAATAGAAAGAAAAAAGTATCATCGCCTGTCATCCCAGTTGCTGCGAGGCAGATGACAATCATTAAACGCCCTTCTCTGTTGGATTTACCCTAACACCTCACTAGGTTCCTACTTATTTTTTCACCTCATAATTGTCAATTGCTGAACACGAAACTTCCAATGACAGCTACACAGTACGTTCAAGGCTATAATGAGCACAATTTTATTGTTATTAGTAGACTGAAATTACTGAAGTGTGGTATCAATATATCATCATAATGCTACGTACCGTCATATCATACTCTGTGACGAAGGCAGGCACGTCTAGCTGGTCCCGCGCCATCACTGAGTACAGGTACTCTACTCCGGGAAGATTGTGGACTTTCGCTTTGATCGCCGGCGCCATAAACGTTGTGAACCACCACGTCATCATCTGAGGAGAGGAGAGATTGCTAGTGAGTTAGACGTTAACATGGCAGGAGATTATGTCTGGGATATTATTGGAGATTTTTTTATGACAAATTTAGAATATTAATCAGCATTAAGAGTTAATTAATGTAAGTAAGGATATAACAGTTTCAATTACCTTTGTCCAGAATGTGGGATGTACAATATAGAATGCTTTGAGGTTCTTCTTATATCTGAAACGATTTAAAAATAAATGAATGAATGAAATCAACACTATTGGCCGATCGCTTAACTGAGACGTTGCCTGTGGTAGCAGCGTGGTGCGGGAGGGGTGTGGTGACGTAATGCGAGAGTTCAGTGATTCGTCAACTTGTGACAACTATCACCCCTCCTGCACCGCTCATCTACCTCAGGACACGTCTCAGTTAAGCGGTCGGCCTATAGTTTATAGCAATGCAATCACTACAAGATTTTTAAGGAATAAAAGGGGTTCCAGGAGTTGGCTAGTTAATCCTAGTTTCCGAAATCGACCCGAAGAATTCTCTATTGGAAGGCAAGGTACTTATAAATAAGTTTGCTTGGTTGGTTTGATCTACCAATCAAAATGTACAAAACAGAAGATTCACTAATCAGAAACTTGTTCAGTGTTCCAAAAGATATAATTAGGTAAGTGCTTACTTGTAAGGCAGCACGGTGTACACCTCCTTGAGCCAGGAGAAAGGCGGGTGGTTGCCGGAAGAGGCGAGCGTGTGGAAGTATGCTATGACGTAGTCACCGCGCACGATCGGATCCAGGAGCTTGATCAGGTACAACAGCGCCTGGAATATGAGGACGTTGAGGTTAGTATGATGGCGATACTGTAATGCCTTTTTTTCTCTCTTCTAATGGTTTCTTCGAATAAGGGATAAATCACGTAGGTAGATGACTAGCAGAAGAAACTTTATGCTTTCGTATAATAAATGGATGATTTGATTCTGAACGTTAACTAATTGGAGACTGAGGAAAGCTTTAAGTATGCATGTACATAGATGGCTATGAAAGTAGAAGAAGACTAAAAAAACGATGGATAGACTGTGTGAAAGATGATATGGCTAGAAAGGGGGTGACTACCGAGATGACGAGTAATAGAGAAGTATGGAAGAAGAAGAGATGTTGCGCCGACCACAAATAATTTGGGATAAGGGCAAGAGAATGATAATGAAATAGTTTTTTATTGGCCAAAATTGTAACTTTTTCATTGACGCGATATTTCAAGGGTTATGCGAAGGAAATAAGTCTGACCTTATCCAAATCGATGTCTCCGATAGGGAACCACTTTCCGATGAACACGACGACGGGTCTGCCAAGCCGGTCCACTCCGCTTTGGTACAGGCAGCCGATTCCCGAGATCTCGCTCAAGTCTTCAGTACGCGCGCGACGCAGGAGGCGTTCATATCTGAGGGAGAAAAGAGAAGATGGTTAAAAATCAAAAAACGAGTAATTTACTTAATAGGCTGAGAATAAACACTTTTCGAACGTCAGAATTACATAAGACAGTACCCTAAAACGCCCGCCCTTCACCACTTCCTATTGCTTTAGCTGGGAATAAGAAGTGGCGCAACAAACTCCTTAGCAACACAGCTGTCTGTTTTAACAGCTAGGGCACCAATTCCAGCACCCTAATAGCGTAACACACTATCTACTACTGCTTGTGGTGACTGTCGTCTTGCTGACCATGGTTTTATTGTTGTTATTAGTAATAACTTGTTTATTTATTTTATTTATTTTGCTTAGATGGTCCTAGTTTATCATTTGTGACTTCAAGTGACAGCTATGTAAACACAACCCAGCATTGCATAAATATGTAAGCTGTCACGCCCTTTATACCTGGAGGCTATTATTTAGGTAGTACCTACGTTTTTTTTTTCTTGTTTACATTTTTAATTATTATTAGGTATTTTTATTTTTTTTGCTTGAGTACATATAGTGTTTATTGTATTTGTTGGTATATTGGCGTGGCTAGCTAACCTATGGCAAATAATGTAATTTAATGTCCTGTGTTAACGTTAATTACTTTTCATACATAGTGTTGTATAAAATCAAATTATTTTCTAACTGAACAGACAGCTGTGCTGCTGGGGAGTTTGTTCCGCCATTTCTTCTTCCCAGCGAAAGCACTAGGAAGTGGCGAAGGGCGGGCGTTTTGGGGGACTGTCTTATGTAATTTTGACGTTCGAAAAGTGCTGATTCTCAGCCTAGTTTGAATAAATGACTTTTGATTTGATTTATCTATCTCAATCTGTATCATTTTGAAGGATATTGTGTTACGCAATTACCCCCCTGTAATTAAAAACGTTCAAAATCTAGTAGCAATCTCATCTCAGCGACAGTGTCAAAAATGTAGGTACTTATGTAGATAAATAATATTTTTTTTATAACAGATTGAAACTGAGGTTAGAACAGGACCTTTCTTAAAAACACGGGAATTACCTCTCTCATGTCGGATGTAGGAATGCCTAATAGTATTAACATGTTAGCCTCTTTTGTCCAACTAACTGAAGACGAATTGACGTGATTTCTATGGTAGGCAGTTGTTGATCCGCATGGTAAAGCGGGTCAAATAATTTCAGTCCAAGCCTTTATGATTGCTTATAGGCACAGTTTATAGAACTGCGTTAAAGATAAACGAATGGCGATTTAAGAAACTAACTACGAGTCCTTAATAAAAGGCGTGGTGGTAATAGTGATGCCATACAAAATGATGCAAACAAAATAGTAGAAATTCTATGAATTGATTGTGTGAAATAACTTTGATGGCCGAATTTCTAACTGATCATACGGTTTCCTATCTTAAATCTGAGGAAAATTATGAGGCCACACACTATATTTAGCCACGAGTCTGGGTCAAGTCTGCTTTTACTTTCAATAAAAACATCGTAAAAGATCAATATACTCATTTTCCTTTTATCACGCATCCAATAAAAAATATTCTTAATGCAAAACCAATAAACAGATCTATTTATTTTTATTCGATGTTTGCTTCTCGCCCTTGGCCTAAAAAGCTTCTACGAAGTGACCAGTGTTGCTAGAGCTAAGACCGTCATACTAATTCGGTAGTTTAACTCGAGTGTTGGGTATCAATTTATGTTTGTGGGTGGTCTTGAGCAAACTGGTCTATTTTGAGCTGTAATATCCATCACTGACGTGGGGGAAAAGTATTTGGAGGAATAGATAATGTAGGAAAGGGCATAACGTGCTTTGTTGCCTACCGGTTTGTTAGCCGATGTATTTGGAAACATGAAAATAAAGTAAGGAAATGAAAATGGCAGACATAAAAGTTGCCTACTGTTTCGTGTTATCCTTGTTTATACGGTGATGTGGTTTTTGGGTACACCAATTTAAATTCCTGTTATAAAACAGGAATAACAGGAATTTAAATAGGTGTAGGTACCTGGAGGAAATTATTTTCCTCAATATTTTAACATTGTTACCTACCTACGTATTCAGTTACGTACTGTAAGACATTACCTACCTAAACGAAATCATCCCGGTAGGTAGAGATATCAAAGTGTTATCATTTCATACGGAATCTCCACAAATCATTATCTATACAAAAGTTCAGACACATTGAAAACTAATAATAAACCCATAATGTACGTAATAATTTAAAATTATTGCCATTAGTGCACACCGCAGCAGCGCAATTTGCAGTCGCGTGCCGCAAGACTTAGTAAGTAATAGCCACTACAAAATTAATAATGGCCGCCAGCGACAATGCCGCGCTTTTCATGCAATATTAAAATAATAATTATAATCTATTCAATCTACATTGCATAATTTTCTGCTCTAGTAATTGTGAATTATAATGTTTAATATATCACAAACGCAACTTGCTAAGAGAAAGGCTTATTTAATATAATTAAAGAGCTGTTTACAAACGCTTATTAAAATCCACCCGTCTCGTGACCGGCATTTCTTTGCCAACCAAAATTGTTCTTTAATGGTAAGGACAATAAGATTTAAAACTGTATGGCCGTATACAATTTACTATATTATAATATGTCGTACGTACGTCTTTAAAAATAAAGACGAGAAACAAATACGGAAACAAATACGTTAATGTTTGTTTTAGAATTAAAATATTCGCATTGCGGGCTCATTATGTTGTAGAATTAACCTTGTAAGTACCTATGTATTTAAAAAATAACAAGTGACGATCGTACGGAAGATATTTATAAAAATTGTAACTTATCACTATTGCTGTACCTACTTCAGTGTGAGCAGGTACCTATACAAGGTAGGTACGTTTTACTTACTCGTATATCTCGGATCGCCAAAAAAGGCTATCTATGTTTTTTACCGCAAAAACATGCTTATAAAGAACACTCTAGACTACTCTAGAGCGACCGGACTCTAGAATTCGTAGTTTCGGCCGAAGAGAAGGGCTTTTCCTACTCCATAATACCTACAGACTTGAATTAGCTTGGGGCCCGAACAAGTACTATTCGTTATTCTATGCCCACACTAAGAATTAATTACAACAAGATTTGGCAGTTGTCCTAACTTTCGATGTGATTTAGAATGGGCTTTGGAATGGGCAACTAAGTAGGTACTTCATATTTTCTGAAGGACCGACTTCTTCACAATTCAAAAGTAAATGGTTTCATTGAAATAAATGCTTTGAGTTTGATTTTGCCTGTCCGAAAAAAATTATTTGTCACATGTTTTGAGCGAAAAACAACTTTCGGACGGACGACGGAATTAGTGAGTAAAAACGGCAAAACAT
Organism: Hydraecia micacea; assembly: GCA_914767645.1. Taxonomy (NCBI): domain Eukaryota; kingdom Metazoa; phylum Arthropoda; class Insecta; order Lepidoptera; family Noctuidae; genus Hydraecia; species Hydraecia micacea. Next base: position 2,395,561 of record OU611783.1, on the reverse strand, counting down.
CGAGATTTCTATCTATATATATAAAAGGAGAACTGACTGACTGACATATCAACGCACAGCCCAAACCGCTGGGTCTAGAGATTCCAAATTTGGCACGTACGTTCCTTATGAGGTCTAGGGGTGCACTAAGAAAGGATTTTTCAAAATTCATCCCCTAAGGGGGTGAATGGGGGGGGGGGGTGAAATTTCACGCGGACGAAGTCGCGGGAAGAAGCTAGTATTCTATGTATGTTTAATTGTAATGTATTATACGCATAAACCTTCAATAAATTCTCTTAATAATGGTGAAAACCGCATCAAGAATAACGCGGTCACACTGACAGACACGAAAACAACTTTAATTTATTATAAGATGTACTTACTATTATAGAGATAGATACTCGTGCCTACCTACTAAAAGAAAAATACAAGCATAAACCAGCAGCTGGCTGGTAAAAAACTCATTTTGAATACAGAGTGTGTATGCAAAATGAATTTTGCAGTTGCCATAAAATGCGTTCGTGCCAATTTCAGAAACAATTTTCTCTCCAAGAAAAATCTTGAATATTTTTATACACAAATACTCGACAAAAGAAACGTTCCTTTCCCAAGTACTCAATAAATTATCCTTATTGCTTATAATCATCAATATCTTTATTGCGCAGGTTACATCTAACCTTTATTTATCTTTGTGTCTACCTGAATCAATGAAACAGCGAAACAATGACTCATTTGCTGTACTATGCTTTGTTTGAACGCTTGGAGCCTCGTTTGTATACATTGTATTTATAGTGAGATGTTCTATTTCCGTGCACGTGGGGTGGCATCGAATGGTTTATGTTTATGCGTTTGACGTCAGGAATTCATTGAAACTGTGTCATGAAGCTTTCTGACCGGAGTTATGGCTGTTTGAACTCAATTTATGTAAAAGATGTGATGGGAAGTGACGGCTCCCCTTAGAATTTCGTGACTGGTCTCATTGGAGTATTGGTGTCTATATTCGGCATGACAAGTTTAAACTACGCTCTTCAATCCAAATGCCAAGCTTGGCAAGTAATAAATCAATAACTGTTTGTTCAGGTATTTCCATAGTAAACTTATTGTAATACCTACCTACCTACCAATGGTTGAAGCTAGCAATCTTTAGGGTACACCACATTCACCGCAAAGTTTTGTAGTACTTACAGGGTATAAATACCAAGACAAAATTCCTAAGACATTTCAATCATTCCCAATTTTAGATTGACATGAATAACTCGTGCGTGGATTGGCTGGAGTGTTTTCATTCCGAAGATGTATTATTATAAGATTTTGACCGTAAAAATAAACATATTCATGCAGTTAAACCAAATGTAGCAGACGCGACCGACGTCAGAAAAATCAAAATGGACGTGTTGATGCAATTTTGTGAGTTCAAAAATAGTATCGAAAGAATTGAACGACATTCCAATGAAGTCCTGTATAGTCTATATTCATAATATGCATTGCTAGGAAAATTGTCATACCTACTTGCGGTTTCAGGATAATCCTATTACCCACTACTGAATTTCCAAGAACCAAGAATAAATTAATTAAACTCACTGAGAGCTAGCACGTCTGGAAAACCGACTTACCTAATTACATTCTAGCTACGTACAATGTATATGTTGCTTCTGAGTTGCAAACTCCTGATTATGTGTTTCTGCTCTTTCTTATTAAGTATAGAAGGATACAATGTGGATGTAGAGACATAAACTGCCAATATTCTGCAACCCTCGTCCCAAACATGATGTTGAATTTTGGTAGGATGTATTTATTTTTAAGTGGTATCGTTCTCAGAAAGTCCGGCCTTGTTTTTTCGGTTAGCAGCTCCATTGGATATATTTGATTGAGTTTTCGCATGCACACTGAGAACGTCGTTTTATATTTGCAGTTTAATTTATTGTCGTATTGTCGTCTCCACCTTGTACTTACAACCTTCTTTTTCGCATTACTACACACTTTTTCGCATTATACAGCCAACTACTTTGTATCGCCATCCATCGCCACTCCCGGCCATTCAATGGCTATCATATGAAACGACCACCAGAATGACTAATAACATAAAACAGCGTTAGATTCGTGCTATCGTTTTATGAGTAGAATGCTGCTTGACAGCGCTTTATGTGCGTTTTATGGTCATTCGATATGGGTTTGGCATTGACCGATAATATTCTGTTTATTGTTTTTTCCTTTGCATTTACATTGCAAACAAGATGGGCTATTGACAGAAACCTGTTCTCAAACACAGAGGAGAAATAAGACAAGTAAACTGTCAAGCCATTTCCTTGCGAAAGAGCGCTGGGACCAGTCTCACATAGGGTCTTAGCATTATGGTGCGCGATGGCCGTTTTGCGTTGGTGACGCACATTTTCCCCCAACTTGTTATTTTTTTTCGTGTTTGTGTTCTTTCTCTGCGTCATGATTACCGCAAATATACATATTTTATTTCTTTCTTTCAAGCCTACAACGCATTGCCCTACTCTAAACCCAGTATAAACCAGACATAATCCGTACCTAATCCCAATGCCGCTGTCTACTACATAATCCAGAATTCTCACCCGACCTCACACATCTATTAACAGCGACTACTTACATACGCATAGTAAATGTCTCGTTTAGACGCAACTGGCAGAGCCTCAGTTTTAACTGGTCGGAACTGGCTGCCAGTGTCAATGCCAAGTGCATTATGAGTGACGTGTGACGCAGCTTGCTCAGTGTTTAAGATGCGTTCGCAAGCTGGTGGAAAACAACTGCGTTCTTTGTTGGTGTTCCTGTGACGCACAAATATACATATGAGAGATATTTTTCTTTCGTTTCACTTATGAACCGATCAACGAAATACGCATTCTAGGTAGATCACGAAATATACGCTACGCTATGCCCTGAAATGTATTCTAAAAGGCTTTTATTTCTTTGTTGTAGGTAGATTTTCAGATAAACTTCTCGGCTTTTAGCAGTCGCGTGTGACAATCTACAGAAGTTAAATATTATAGTTAGTTGATGCAAGTGACAAGATAATTAGAAATAACAAAACAGATAGAGGTTTTAATGAAGTGAAGTGTTAATAAAACAAGTGAGAAGCATTAAACGAAAAATTAATTAATTAATTACAAAGATGACAACATATAATTATGACATCAGTGAGACAGCACAGATTTATAGATTAGGTCATAGGTGCCTACACAGATAAGACTAGATGATATCACTCAATTGACTCAACAAAATGCTTTGACTATGAATCAATTATAGGAAAATTCAGAGAGAAGAGATTTTCCATGAACACAGTTAGACAATAGGTGGGAAAATGAAGAAGAGATTTCCCATGAACATTGCAAGAAAACCGAGAGCACCTCGTTGCGAAAGCCAATTTTTTATCCACCTACGTTCGACTGAAGCTGTCACAAAGGGACACAGTTATGGAAAACCATTGGAAAAGCACGAATATCGTAAGGGTAACTACAGTTTTGAGCCGTTTGGGGTTGAAACACTTCGGGTCATGGGGCCCGAGTGCGTGTCTCCTTTTTAAGGAAATTTGTCGCTGACTAGTCAACACTTCACGTGACCAGAGAGCTGGGTTGTTCTTTGGCAAAAGAATTAGCATTGCTATTCAACGTGGCAATGCTGCCTGTCTTCTGGGCATCACGTTTCAGTATGACAGTGATGCGGACGAGTACTTCGACGCCTAAGTACCCTTTTGTTTTAGTATTTATTTGTATAGTTAGTTAGTTACTCATTTAATTTAGTACCTACCTAGTGTACCTAAATAGTTTTTTTTTTTCTTTTTTTTCCTTGTTCCTCTCAACCAAAGCACCTGCCATCTAATCTCTTCACCACCCTTGGTTGACTGGTAGAGAATGCCTAAGGCATTAAGTCCGCCTTTGTACCTTTTTGTGCGAAAAGTTTTAATAAATAAATAAATAGTTAGGGGAACTACGTGACCTAAAGCGCGGTCACTGTCGGACTGCATAGAAAAGAAAGAGAAGCGCGATGCCACAACGCTGGTAATTTATTGCAAAATATGAAGCAATTATCTATTTACTAAAAATCTATTATTTGGACTAAAAATTAAAACACTAGTGCTTTAGTATGTTGCTTGTAGAAAATCTGACAAAAAATCATAATGATTGTATATTAGTATGGTTTTTATTGTAAAAAGAAAGTTTTTAGAGGTAACTTCATGATTTTTTTCTATCGTTCCAAATTAGTTGTAAGTATTATGTTTTCAACACACTGTCTACCTAGCATAAATCCTGAAGAATATCATATATTTTTTCTGATTTTGTTTACTGTAGTCGATCATATACCTACTTTTAGGCATTATAAAACTTGCGATTTTTGCGTTTAGGTCCTGTAAGCCCCTTAAATATTGTAAAATTGTAATTGTTGTAATATTTTAAGTAGGTAATTGCAAAATAAGTTGCAACGGTGCATAAAGAGTGAGTAGGTACATGTGCCGCGCCTAGCTGACTGTAAGTAAGGCAGGGCTTGTTAGACATAAACTAAAACATAGACACACATTATTTTTAACTGCCTCGTTGGTTTAGTGTTTACAAGATGAGGTCCTTGGTTCGATTCCCAAGTCGGGTAAAGTGTCTTTGGAAATGTATCAGTCGGTAGCAGCTCAGAGTCTGGCAATAGGCCCGTCCCCTATTACATGGGACTTAAACATGTCTGGCTAAATGTTGGTGTACTACAGGTGCACCTCTGTCTAATTCTTCAGGGAGTACAGGACTGATGTTATGTTATTTTATTTTTAGAAAACTACACCCAACTCCCTTTATAGACAGACGGGTCAAGCCCTTTCCAGGGGTCGGATACTATGCCGTAAAGTGCCTCCGAAGAAGTATAGAGTACAACTACCGACAATGCATTCTGAGCGGAGGGCTAAGGGGGTGAAGTGGGGGTCGGAAGGGGGGTTTGTCTGGCGCCGCGCCACCGCGCCGCCCGCCCATTGACTTGTGACGTCACCGCCTTTATTACATACCTAGCCTACGCACTCCCAATGAAGTTGGAAACCCGTTTTTATTTGATACGAGGCGGTAAGTACCGGGTAACCTTTATGTTCTTGGATTCTTTTGTTTTAAAGGCCTCGAACTCTCGTCTAATGGCAAAAGGAATCTTGAAACATAGACAATTTTCGGTGTACGAAAAACTTGAGCAGGGTAGAAAGATTATTTAGGTACTGCTTATTATGTACAGTGCACACCTTATAATTACAGATATAAATATAGCAAAATACACAGGGTGACATAATGAGCCCATTATGTCTTATAGCTAAAAGCGACCTTTTAAAGTCAATCTTTGAATGGATTTGGGGCTTTGGGGGACAGGAGAGTCATATATGATTATATATTTAGTTTAGTAGTTGGTAAGTGTCACGTTTATTTTAAACAATTATTACCATAATTGGACACACTTTCAATCACAATCTGCTCTCTAATTGTGTAACACACTATCAATTTCAATCTGAATCATTTTGAAGTATCTTGCTAATCCATTGCTTCATATGTTCGAAATATTTGTCTGCTCAACAATGTGAATAGTGCTATGAATGTTGAGATGAATCTTCTTCAGAATCTGATAGTAATTAGAGCAAGTTCTTGTTATTTACGCTAATTCACGAAGTAGTGTGAGATCGTGTTAATTGAAGACATATGTAGTCTATTTTAACACAATCTAAAGAAAACGTCGATCTTCTTTGACTAGTAATCTTTTTTTATATTCTGGTAGATGCAAATGTGTTTTGGTGACTTCCGCTCCCTTTTCATAGTAGCATCTTTTACTTCTCTCTTTTGTTTATTTGTAAACAAATGTTTCCTATTTTTCTCGTACATACCGACCTTTTGTTAAAAAAAAGCCCTGATATTCAGTGGTATTTCTACTTAAGTCTTGCCTGTCAAATTACTGGCAATAAGACAACATTCAGACAAAAGTTTGTACACACGGCTACACATCAAGCTATACATTTCCAGTTTTAGTTGACCTCGCATTGTAGAGGTTTTTCTTTCAATCAGAAGTCAGCTTATACTGGTTATGTATAGCTTGATGTGTAGCCGTGTGTACAGAAATTGTGAACGTGATAAGATTGTAAATGGCAGGAGACGCTTCTGTGATACAACGCTCAAATGAAAGTAAGATAGTAGAAATGTTCTTACAGGATTTTTATAATAAGGGCTGATGTTAGAGGCATTATGAATGGTGATTAAATGGAGAATGAGTACTTGTTAATTTGAAAGTATTTAGTTTTAATTAAATAAGAGAGAAAGTGTATAAACTGCGCAGAATACCTACGCATCTGATTGGTGCTGTGGATTGGTGTCATACAGAAAATTTCAGGGGTAGTTAGGTACCTTGTTGCCCATGGCTAAGCTCAAGAGAGAGGGACAGGGGGAGAGAGAGAGAGAGTTTTGTGGAAAGGGTTTTCCAACAATACTGACACACCGATTCAGTGAGAAAAGATATCGAAATCTATACAAAAGCAAATTTTGACGAAGCAGTCACTTAGATTATTTCACTGTTTTAAATAAAAATTGAATGCAAATGGACTGGCATTTAAAAACCAATCACAAAATACTTACCCTTAAGAGCGTTTACAACGTACGGCATTTCATACAAACTTTCAAGCCCTTGTTTGTCGAAGTGATTGAACCGATTATAATGAAACTTCATACGCATAAGCAGGATACAAAGGTCTAAAAAGTTAGTAGAAAACATTTTCGAAAAATTGTGTTACAGCCAAATTAGACCGATTTAAAATTTTCCATAGAAACAGATATTTCCAGTTATCTTTTTTTAAAGAAGACATTTCGAAAATGTTTTTTACTAACTTTTTAGACCTTTGTATCCTGCTTATGCGTACGAAGTTTCATTAAAATCGGTTCATTCATTTCGAAAAACAAGGGCTTGAAAGTTTGTATGAAATGCCGTACGTTGTAAACGCTCTTAAACAATCTACACGATCAGTTTTACAATCTTCCAAAACATTATTCCAAGTGCAATTTTCCAAGGCTGGGTCTAGACGAATGACATGAGGCTATAAAAACCTTTCAAACGAAAGTAACTGAGTATAAACTCGAATGTAAAACGTCCGCCGGCTATTAGACCACTGGAATTGATGACGTCATAAATGTGTTAACGTTTATGTAGTCTAGCTTTTATGTGCCTATCAAGGCAAGAAAATGCGTGGTAGAAATTTTTATTTGAAAGGTGAATAGGATATAAGATGGCTATTTTTGTTGTTTATGGTCTAGTTTACAGGCGTAATGGATAGAAAACTTATAGGTTTAGACAGATTATGTTATTTTTTTTTTTGGTTACTTCATCAAGCAGCCAAGCTCAAATGGGACTGGGCCAGACACGTTTGCCGCATGTTGCATGCATTGTGGGCTAAGACCACCATAGCATGGGGCCCTGAAAACGTCCAACGCCATTACGGAGGACCCAGATGACTTTGTCCTGTAGTAGGACAATACGGGCTAATTATATTATTTATTATGATTGTTCTTCGTATGTATACCAAGTCTTAAATTCGTTCATTCATTCACTCACTCACTGATACGCACAGCAAAAAACCAATGGGTCTAGAAAAGAAGCAGGAGATTTTGCACAAGAGAGCTCCTTAGATAACCAAGGTGGGTACTATTTTTTGAAAATTCATCCCTAAATGTGATGGAAGTTTCAAAAGAAGTTTGTCATTCGGGCCGATGGGAAATCTCATCGGGCACACACGGCTTGTTTTTTAATAACATTTTAGTAACCAAAAGGGAGGTTCATGTTCGATGTATATTTTATACGAGCTCATCGCTCGCTCGCGGCTTGTGGCTAAGTAATAACAGCCGCACGGGTCGATCGATCAGGTTAAGCTACGCTTGCCGCGGTTGGTCCGTGGATGGGTGACCACCTTTACATACTAAGACCCTCCGTGCCTCGGAAAGCACGTTAAGCCGTTAGTCCCGGCTATCATTCGTAAATCTTTGACAGTCGTTACGGGTCGTCAGAAGCCCGAAAGTCTGACAACCAGTCTTACCAAGGTATATCGTATTACCTAGTACTGGGTTGTGGAGGTCAGATAGGCAGTCGCTCCATGTAAAATACAGGAATTCAGCTGCATCCGGTTAGACTGGAAGCCGACCCCAACATGGTTGGGAAAAGGCTCTGCAGATTGATTGATATAAAACTTGGTCGTAACTTAGGTGTAGTGTAGAGTAGGAAGGCAGCATGGACACTATGTATATCTATAAATATTATAACTTTTCTTGTCTCTCTGTGTGGCTATGTTGCTCTTTTAAACTTCGAAACGGATTTTGACGAGGTTTTCACATTATTTAGACAGTTTCTTTCGGAAGGTTTATGTGTATATTGACTTACATATAATAAATAAATCTCGATGTTTTAAACACGGCGACACATCAAGCTATACATTTCCAGTTTTAGCTGAGCTCGCATTGTATAGGTTTTTCATACAACCAGAAGTCTGTTTATACTGGTTATGTGTAGCTTGATGCGTAGCCGTGTGTACTAGCATCAATATTCTTGTGGAGTTCACCAGGGTGGGTGGATGCATAGGAATATTAAATAAGTATTCACATAAGTCTTCTCTCTTCTAGCATTAATTGAGTATTTATACGGCTTCAGGGTTTAGATGCGAAATTAATTAAACCTCCAGCAATGTCACTTCTATTTTATTTGCACCTATCGACCCGCTCCCGATTCGGATGGTTTGTACAGACGTCAGCACATCAAGCTACTACAATCTGTCAAATTTCTTTAATAGATTTTCAACTTTATCGCCAAAGCATAAGTTTCAAAGTTGATTGGGAAAATTTGACAGTTTCGGGTAGCTTAATGTGCTGGCGTTTGTACATACTTATACAGTATGTATCAGAAAGGTGGAGTCATATTTAATGGTGTGGTATAGATCATCAAACATCGCGGAATTTATAATTGTCAACTGTACCATACAAAACTTCGACACCTACACGACACGCGGTTAATTAATGACGAAATCACGAATGAAAATGACGGAACGGCTGATTAATTTTTCGCGATTTAACGATGTTTGATCCATGGAGAAAGTTGTTCAGTTTGATCAAGTTTTGATGGTCTGTACACCTTTCTGATACATGCTGTATTCAGTTTAGAAGATATAAAAATAACGTTAGTATTATTGAAAGAGACAATTTATGAGGAACACCCACTACTTTATTAAATTACTTGCTAGAAAAGAAACTTGCAATAACGTCCTAGAAATGATATTAAACTCCAAGAATATTAAAGGGAAGTTTTATAATGATTACCTAGCAAGTTTCTTTGAAATCAATACTGAAGATAGTCTATATCTTTCCGCAAACGTTCTCCGGCTATAAAAAAAAATCGGCTGTTTCATAGAAAATTATAATACGAGTTCAAAATGTGTAGAACAGCATTTTTTTTTAAAGATTATTTCTGACAACCAGTCTTACCAAGGGGTATCGTATTACCCAGTAACTGGGTTATAGAGGTCAGATAGGCAGTCTCTGGTATTCAGCTGCATCTGGTTAGACTGGAAGCCGACCCCAACATAGTTGGGAAAAGGCTAGGCAGATGATGACAACAGCAACATACAATATAAGCCTAATTGCATGACTTCTAATCAGCCTTCTCACTATTGTCGTTTAGTTTATACAGTAAATAATAACCTCTGAAATCTTCGTAAATATTAGACAATTTTATAAAAACAAGACTACAAGCAATAATGTTAATACGATCAGTGTTCCCATTCCGCTGAGCCGGGTCAAGTTTGCCCGATTATTGGGTTTTTGGGACAATACGCTGATAAATATTTTATAATAGGCTCGCTACGGCGACGGTGTGACGTAACATTATGGATAGTTATTTGAAATTGGAAGCAGGATAAACGCTTTCACAAGTTTTTTTATTAAAGTTAAAAAGGTTATGTCATAAAAGTTACCTTTTTTGTAAATAAATGTTTGCTTTTGTGATTTTTTACTGGGTATCTATCTATTTTGAAACGCCTGCTTATGATAATTATTTATTGATTTGGTCAGCCACTTATTTTCTGTCCTAAATTGATATTAGACCAATTACGGTGATTCAACAGATACGCACTTAAAGAAATGCGCGTTCAGCACCGTGACAGAAGTGAAACTTCTTAAAAATTTAAGAAAAAGAAAGATTTATTGTGAGAGACAGAGTGTTATATCTATGGTTCTTTCTTCTCTCTCATGTAACGAAATGTGCCCAATCGTGACGCGGCCTTGATATTTCACTCTTAATTCCCGTCCAATTAATTATCAAATCGCAGCGCACTTCAAAAAGTAAAGTGTAAAAACTTTAAGTATTCATAATGTAGTTTTCGTAATGACTATTTATTTTATTAATTGTAGGTTTGTATCTAGTGTCCAAAATTCCGATTAGAATGACTCCATCCAAGTCCGGTCAGCTATCATAAGCATAAACACAAATATTGCATTAATAAATCATGCAACAGACGCGTAACATTGCTCCACATGTGCCAAAGCTTTAACAGCTAACATTGACCTAATAATAAACTAGATTGATTAATACTATTCAAGTACACCGACATACATAAACTATAGGCAAAATAAACATACTGGCTGTATAGTAAATACCGAGAGAATCTAATAATTCAATTCTGGTGGCCTACCATGATCTAATTAAAAACGATTCAAAAACAAGACATTTCAGTTTAGGTTCATAAACTGCATCGCTTGGGCTGCTCTATGGACGTCATGGTACCAAACAAGTATGAATTAAACCAAAACTTGCGACTCAGTTTGGGACAATCGCTGTCAGCAGAATGCCACGGCCTAAACTGAATTGTTAAACTGACGTCATGGTACGAATTAGAAGAACAGTTCAGTTTAGGTCCTAAAATGGATCGCGTTAAGAGCTTGTGGTAGGCCTCCTGTATATAGAACACAAACATTTTTTCGCCATTTGAAAATAAAGTATGTTTTAAGCAACGCGTTTCGCTGGATATAGGAGTCTCCCAATTTGGACCATAGTATTCGGTGTTCCACCTTCCCAATCCACAGGATGGGCTGTATTCTGTATTCATATATTATTAATATATTCAACAAGGCTCAAGCCCTTGATGAGCCTACGTTTTTTTTAAATTATGTCGAGACCAATGACTTTTACCAAAAAGTTTTACGCTAAATAAACCGTTTTATTGATAATACTGTTCATAAAAAAATGGTGTAATATTTTATTTTATCTATGCATTTTACTTCTGTAATAAAACCGGTCTGACATTTTATCGCTCGTTGAAGGCGCCTTTTTTGTACTTATATTCTTTCAATGGATATTTTCGGCGAGCTGTGTTGATAGTAGATCAGCGATTTTCCTTTCAGTAAGTGTAGGAAGAGTTCGAAGTTATTTCAGGTGTGTTAAGAGCACCAAGAAGGTACCTACTTATAATTATATAAATATCGTAGGTGCCGTGACAAAGTAAAAACAGGTGCTTGAGGTTCTTGGGTTAATGTTGACGAAATCAATTACTCCTAATATCGATCAGTGTGCTATTGAGGAATACAGAAATGTAACTTGAAAATGTTGAAGGTACTTAATATTTTTGAACATTATACACGCTAATACAAAAATATACAGAGTGGCAGGTAGCAAATTTTTTTTTGATAACCGACGAATTTTTCTACTCTAGGGGGTCTAGAAACATGTGCTGAATTCATTGTTACAGTTTTCGCGACGATGTTATAATACAGTACAAGTATATAAAAAAACCTGTCAAGTGTGAGTCGGACTCGGTATGTAAATAGGTTTAATTTTTTTTGTAATGTAATAAAAAAAATTACGATTTTCGGATTTTTTCCTTTACTTGTGCTACATGACATTGCTTCTTGCCAAATTTCATGATTCTAGGTCAACGGGAAGTACCCTATAGGTTTTGATTTCGGAACATAAACGCTCACTATCTTTTGATTGCATTTGCATTGACTTCGAAGTTTGATTTTTTCACTGCTTCAAGGAATTGCAGCCCTGAGTATTTGATATTAATTTATTTCAACTTGATAACTCCACGCGTTTCTGAGAAAAAGGGTCTTGACAGATGGACAGACAGACGGACAACGAAGTGATCTTATAAGAGTTCCGTTTTTCCTTTTGAGGTACGGAACCCAAAAATGGACGAATGCATAGCATCGCTGTCACTGGGAAAAGTGCCCAAAAGGCTGGCAGTATTACCGTGTCGAACAATAATGTTATGAAAATATTGAAGTAAAAAGTATTTTTCCTACATCTACTAAGTCAGCCTCATCACACTAATATCACACATCACACCCAGTCTCAGTCAGCCTTATAAAGGCGAAAGTTTGTGAGTGTGTGTGTGTGTGTTTATATGTTTGTTACTTCTTCACGCTCAAACGGCTAGACAAATCTTGATAAAATTTTGTATGGCGGTAGCTGACATCCTGGATTAACATATAGGCTACTTTTTATCCCGATATTCCCACGGGATCGACATTTACGCGGGTGAAACCGCGGGGCGCAGCTAGTTTTTCATAAAATGTCTTGTCTTTCGTCATACATACTCTGTACAACATAACTTTATTCAGTTAGTCCATCAGAACGTTTCTTGTAAGTGCAAATGCCTTGGAGATCCAATTAGGGATGTATAAAATATGATGTAACAACATTGTTATCATAAAAAGGTTCCCTCGGGCACTTGGGGACAGCCGTCTTTAGAGTAACGTCTCTTTTGGAACCGTCGGAACGCTTGTAACGTTTGACGCTGTTTGCTGAGGATTCACAGTTTTTATGGGGCTGAACAACTGATCTCATAATTTATATGGTTTATTTTAAGCTGGTTCTAATCTTTTTTTAAGGTTTTTAAAATACACGGCGCCCTGCGGTTTCACCCGCATAAGTGTCGATACCGTGGGAATATCGGGATAAAAGTATCCTATGTGGTATTCTGATGCTGAGCTATATCATATCATATAAACATAGCTGAGCTATATATGCTCTAAAGTTTCATCAAAATCCGCTCAGTCGTTTTTGCGTAAAAGAGTAACAAACATCCATACATCCACCCATCCATCGTCGCAAACTTTCGATTTTATAATATTATTAGTAGGATTATATTTTTCTGTTGGCTTCAAAAAATACAACGCGCGGTGAAAAAATGGCAAAAAATCCGTTGAATAATTGTCCTAAGATGAGATCCAAATAACCATCTATGAGTACCTAGACACTAATGTGACATCAAATATTTTATGCAAAAATAATCTAATATGAGCTCAACTGTCATTAATGACTATGAGACACAATTACTTTTTCTATTGTTAACGAACCTTATCATTTGTAACTATTTTGGGGTCGGCTTCCAGTCTAACCGGGATACAGCTGAATACCAGTATTTTACATGGAGCGACTGCTTCTCTGACCTCCATAACCCAGTGACTGGGTAATACAATACCCCTTGGTATGACTGGTTGTCAGACTTTTGGGCTTCTGACGATCCGTAACGACTGTCAAAGATCCACGAATGACAGCCTAAGCTTGCTTAATAGACAGGGGGGTAAAGACGAAGAGCATTAACTTGCAGGAAAAATCAAACTAGAAGGAGAAACCCACGAAAGAAGGACACGTCAAAATCAAAAAGTCATTTATTCAAACTAGGCTGAGAATCAGCAGTTTTTGAACGTCAAAATCATTCATTTCAATTATTTGCATTTATTTCAATTAAACCAATTACAGGCACTTTTGAATTGTCAAGGGGTCGGTCAGTCAGAAAGGTGAAGCTAGTTGCTTATTCCAAAGCGTAAGTACATATGGAGAAGAACGGGCAAGAAACTCCATGGACACTCTTTTAAATCAAAATAATATGTTTACAAAGTCTTGATTACATCATTCATGTTAAAAATTATACATGTGAGAACGATGCAGAAATTACATGACAGTCCCCAAAAACGACCGCGCTCCACCACTTAGTGCTTTAGCTGGGAAGAAGTGGCACAACAAACTCCCCAGTATCAGAGATATCTGTTCAGCTAGTCCGTCGTACAAAAGAGTTATATACAAACTATTGATCGATGAGACCAGAGAGACCGTTAGATCATAATCAGCATTCATAGATACCTACTGCGAAAGTCCATAACACTTTTATGTCAAACCATACAATTCGCCATTAACCTAGTCCCATTACTTTTTAGGGTTCCGTACTCAAAGGGTGCCAACGGAACGCTATTACTAAAGCTCCGCTGTCGGGCCGTCACGTCTGTCCGTCAGTCACAGGGATGTATCTTTTGAACAGTAATAGGTAAGACACTTGAAATTTCACTGATTATGTAATACTACTTGGCTTCTGTCCGCGTGAAATTTCACCCTCCCCCCGTTCACCCTGTTAGGGGTGGAATTTCGAAAAACCCTTTCTTAGTGAATACCTACTCCTCACAAAGAACTCACCCTCCAAATTTCATGTTTCTAGGACCAGCAGCTTAGGCTGTGCGTTGATATATCAGTCAGTCAGGACCATAGAAATGTAAAAAACAGGAGAAGTGGCAAGGGGGCGTGTCTGTGTCCACGCGCCATGAGCAAATTTGGCCTGTACTCGGCAAATGGCCGTCTCCGCGAACTAGTGCGCTTTCGACCGTGATCGTGATAAAATATAAAAATGCCGAGTTGTTCAGTGGTTTCCTGTAAAAACCGAAGTCAAAATAAAAACTTCGTATCTCATGGAATCACTTACCATATATAAGTAAAAGTATTTTACTGTATTTGTCTTTAAAATCATGAAAAACAACAAATGGTAAAATATTTCTTGCTTTTACTACGTTATTTTTGTTTTCAAATATCGCAGCGGCTGTACTATTTTTGCAGCAAATACATTGCTCCTTAACCACTAACTACTAAGTATGTCGTCAAGTGACTGGACAAGCAATGTAAACATTACAAAACGATACTTTATTTTCGTCGAGCGTCGCATAGTACAGCCGCTGTGTCTTGCGGCGAGATAGTGATGTAGTTGGTAATGTCCACTAACGTAGGCTATCGACAACAATGTCGATTGCCCAACGAATATATTGCTATTATAGTTAATTTTTCAATTTGTCAACCGTTTTAACCCGGTTTATAGAAGACCTGACAAGATGACGTTTAAATCCGGTTGGTAGACCCTTGAGAAGATGTAAAAAAATATTAACTTTTTTATTTACTTCAATTAGGGTAAATTCGTTAGAGATGGCCGTACGGGAGAGTTGGCCAATCAATATAATTTGCTCATTTATCACAAGGTGGCGCTGTATTTAGCTCAGTACGCTTCGTGCGCCGCCACGGAACAACACGAGAACAAAAACTTGCGCAAAAATAAATAAAAAAAGTAAGTAAATTGGCCTTCATTTCATTAAGTAGTGGTGAAATTTTATAGTAGGTTCGTATACCAACCGGAAATACTAATAATGTTATTACTTCCTTGTGTTTTTGTGAGTGTTTTGTGTTTCATGTATATTTTTCATCATTCTAACCTCAAAATGGTAAAGCACTTGTTATTCGTAAGTTTAAAATTTGTAGTGGCCATCTCACCCGGAAAAAAAGGAGAGATGGCCATATAAAGTCAGGTAAAGATTACCATATTATTTAATGCTTTTTTACACTATTTTAACGCTTGTATTTTTTGTTAAAGATGCCAAACCGATACTAAAGAAAAGCTGTAGCTACTAGAGGGAACTGGAGCGAACATTCATTGAAAGCCGCTATAAATTGTTTAAAAAATGAAGATTGGCTTCAATGTTTAATCTGTAATATGTGGGTACATGAGAATTGTACACCTTTTGATGACATGTGCTCTAAATGTGGACAGAAGAAGAAAAAGGACCTCCAGGAAGCAGAAATCAAAGGAAAGGGGAAATGCAGAGGCAAATCCAGTATCGGCCGTCTGTCCCGTACTACTACGGCCATCACTCCCGAATGTGCCGGGTGAGACGGCCAGTTCTGTTTTTTTTTTAATTAAAATTTTATGTGTGTTCGTAATATTATAAACATATCTTTATGCTGATTTTTTAAAGACTGATTGTTGTTGATTTTCTTAAAAATAAAAGTTTAATTATGATCTCAATATTTTCAGTTTTATTTAAGCCTAAAAAAACTATGGCCATCTCTAACGAATTTACCCTATAGTTTTTTAGCTACATTTTATTGATTTATAATATAATATGCTCTGGACATATCGTTTTTTATTTATTTTATTTTCATGACCGTACATTATTTTTAGTACAATAATTAATGGAAGAATCGATAACTTTCCGATTTAGTCAATCACTAGCGTATATGTAAAATAAATGACTTTTGCACAGCACAACGATAGCGATATATTATGTTTTTGTGTGAGTAAGTTGTACGGTGCATTGTAAATGCACGTTGTGTTTGAGGAGTTAAGGTTTATAATTGATTGTGTAGTACGTTCTGATTTATGAATTGCAAGTGTGTGCGCGACTTTGTATCTATTGCTTTTGCTGAACTACATGTGTAGTTGTGGCGCGGTGGTGGGGCCAACCTAGCGACATCGGGTTCTGATACATTTTCAACTACCGGGCATATCTCCTTCTTTCATATATCTATGGTCAGGACTTTGAATTTTATATACATACTAGCTTCTTCCCGCGACTTCGTCCGCGTGAAATTTCACCCCCCCCATTCACCCCCTTAGGGGATGAATTTTGAAAAATCCTTTCTTAGTGCACCCCTAGACCTCATAAGGAACGTACGTGCCAAATTTGGAATCTCTAGACCCAGCGGTTTGGGCTGTGCGTTGATATGTCAGTCAGTCAGTTCTCCTTTTATATATATAGATAGATATAGATAGATTAGATAGCCGCTATAACAAAAAAAAAAGTAGTTTTATATATTGTACGCTGGTACGGAACCCTTCGTGTGCGCGTCCGACTCGCACTTGGCCGCTTTTGTAGACTATGAAAATTCCAAATAAAAACTGAACTACTACACATAACTACAATTTTAACAGCTGACTTAATTAATTAGCACTTTTAATGACTACATGAGCGTTAATTGAAACGTCACACTTATTTCTGTTAGCAATGAAAACATTGTTAAGTCGGGGAAACGGTTCGTCAGGACTTAACATATTAATTAGCTTTTTGTTCGCTCAACACAAATAGAATTGATGGCTCGGTCTACCCTTAAAAGGATTGAAATAAATAGGAGTGACGGTATAATTTATTGTGGGGGTTTATTGAAAGAAACGACAAGGTATGGGAAGGGAACACGAATTTCGAAGTTATTTATCAAGATCTACGCATAAATTCTCATCCCTTTCAATACTGTAGCTTCGGAATAGCCAGATGCTCAGGATTGAACTTACTTTTTTTTTTTTTTTTTTCACCCATCGAGTGGAGAGTGTGGTCTGCGGTTGACGTGACCCACAGTGACATGGAATTCAAATTTTAATGATCCACTGAATTCTGGGTCAGTGACAACTCGACCCGAATAATAATACCAGATACTACGTCGTCAAAACGCCCTTGTACCGTCGAGATGAAAAGTATCGACCACTTAAAATATTGATGATTTTTTAAATTTATTGATACTATTTATTTATTCTTATGAATGAATATTGAATCCCGGCGCGGGCCGCTAGCGGCCCATTACAGTAGACAATCAATTGTGTCTCATTAGCAGTGATTAAGCGATAAAAAAAAACTATTACTATCACTATCAGTAAACCGCCTCTGTGAGCGAAGGGCATTGTCAATTTTTCCACAAATCGCCCTTGTCTTTTATGTTCTAGACTTTGTAAAGATGTGCAAGAGTGAGATAGAAAACTTTTCTATTGTCATCAGATCCGATGTGTGTTCTTAGCAAAGGAACGCTTGTCTTATTTAGTCCAGACAAGATAGACAGACAGACTGAGTCGCACCACAAAGGTTCCTTTTTACTATTTTGGTACGGAACCCTAAAAAATAATGAACTTCTTATACAGGCTGAAATTTTAATCACCGTTTTCCTCTTAAGGGGTCATTGTACTCATCATTATGAACAACTTTTACTATGGGACCAAATATGAAATCGCGAAAAAAAAAAATTCAAAAAAAAAAAATCAGCTGTTCCCTACATTTTGACGAGTTATGCGAACATAAATGTAGAGAACATCTGATTTATTTGAGCAAAGTAAATAAAATATAAAAGATTTATAAAATTCTATCGATTCGTATTTTAAAAAATCTCAACCATTTATGCAAAGGTGGGTCATTGCTATAACTGACTGTACTATTCATAGATATATTCAGTGTTCAGTATTACACTGTATAACCACGATGACATAGCTTGGTTCCCTAGCGAGTTCCCCACCAGCAGATTTATTTACTTAGTTACACACACAATCCAATTTTGCTATGCTTGTACTATTTGCTCGAATGCGGTTGAAGCTATTTGCAAGATCTTCGATAAAGCGAGCGTCACGTTTCTTGGTAGCTAGTGCAATTTTCCGACTCCTTCGAATAGCAATGGCTGTGTTTTTGCAGGTAATTATGATTTGTGCCTAATAAAAATGTCGGCTGCTGATAAAGCCGAAGTTGTGGCTAAACTGGATTAATGTCATTTAATGAAAAATACTATTGAACCGCGGGGTAAACTTATTCTACTTTAAGCAAAGCAACTATAGGCCGACCGCTTAACTGAGACGTTGCCTGAGGTAGCAGCGCGGTGCGGGAGGGTTGATAGTGTCACAAATTGACGAATCACTGAGCTCTCGCATCACGTCACCATACCCCTCCCGCACCGCGCTGCTACCTCAGGCAACGTCTCAGTTAAGCGGTCGCCCTACAGTTACCTACCAAAGATGAAGATCAGGCAAACCCAGTGTGGCATAACAAAAACAAGGTATGAAAAATTCCTCCTGTTTTTCATCCCTAGATCTGACCCATAGTTTGATTAAAACAGAAGCCTGTTGCTTATTGGTGGCCTGCCAATATAATCATTCACTCGACTAAGTTTCATAAACGCTTGTCCTATTTTTACTTACTTTTCTTCAGCTGTCTCTTCCACAGGTGGCTGTGGTACATGAGTTGATAAGTCCGGCAGTTCAACTGCCATTGTATCCATTGCCATATTTGCACTGTTGATTTACACTTGTGTTCTTATAGTCACACTCATGGATAGAACACTAATTGAAATTCACTTTTTTCAAAGAGATTTTTTTAAATTTTTTTAGATGTCAGGATCTGTATATATATTAATATGTTTGTTATAATATGTGCTTACTCAGTCACGATAACGTGGTAAGTAATGTTTCAAACGTTACTGCTATGTTTAAAATGTTATATTTCGTTTTTTTTTTAATTGTTCAAATATACATGTGTTCCCGTGTGGGAACTTGAAGCTACAGTGTAGTATCAGAATATCTTATAACGTCGAGATAATGTGATACAGGAAGCTGTATTATCATTATAGCATTATCAGAGACTGTTGCTAACTCATGGTCAAAAGTAACAGTATAATTTTTGACAGTATTTGCATATTTTGTTTTTGCATGCTTTGTCTATCACTTAATATTGTCCACTTGGCTTGTATGTTGGCTTGTGTTAATTTGGTTGAACAGTGTAACGATTGTAGATATAGGTACCAATAAATAAATTTACCGTAGGTCTGATTAATTATAGAATGTCGTTATAAGGTATTTATGAATAGTATGTAGATGGTGGAGGGTTACTCAAAACTTTAGACGACCCGAAATGTCTGACGTTAAACAAAATCGATAGTTTGGAATTCTTTGTTTGTGCGACGTCGTAAACTGGCGTCGCGTCGTTTAGAGAAGCATTGGTTTTGAAGTTTACTATAGGTCGGCCATCAAGTTTTGAGTGACGAGAATCGTTATCTAAATGGATAGGTCTATGGTCATGAAGCAGCGGGGCGATTGCGTAACATATTTATCAATCGGAATCGGTTTCATTTTGACAGTTTAACAACATTCATTGCCTTATTTACGTGTTGTGCAGATACATTAGCAATGGATTAGCAATTTGCTTCAAATTGATTCAGATTCCGATTGATAGTGTTACGCAATTAGGGTGCAGCTTGTTTTGCATTATCATTATTGACACTATTTCATCCATCCTGTTCTTAATACATTTGGAAAAAGTCAACGTAAGGACGAAAGCTTGCTTTGTGTTCGTAAAAAACAGAATTAATTAACAAATACGTTATTAATACATCAATAGCCAAGTTGATTCGGTTATTCAACCTTATTGAAGTAAAATTTTTAATGCTAATCAATGCAAGAATTCATTACAAGTAAACAAGACTGGTAATGAATTCCAAATAACTTTTTATGAGTTGAAGATGACATGCAAAACAGGATCTAGTATATTTAATGTCGGTACACAGCAAAAAGCAAACAATGCTGATTTGACATTCTTAAATAAATTAAAGAAGTAGGTACTTATTATAATTATCTACGTAGGTATGTCATCATCTGCGTAGCCTTTTTGTTTGCCTTGTTTTCCTTTCCGGGTGCAGCTGAGCACCAGTATTTTACATGGAGCGACTACCTATCTGACCTCCACAACCCAGGGGTAATACGAAACCCCTTGGTAAGACTGGTTGTCAGACTTGCTTCTGACGACCCGTAACGACTGTCAAACATACACGAATGACAGCCGGGACTAACGATAAAAGTAGGTTTAGATTGTGGTTAAAACATCTAGATTGGTTGTTGATTAATTGGGGTGGGCTAACTAGGATAGGACAGTTTCAGCTTAAATAAATGTACTTACTAAATAAATAAAACTACGGAAAAAGCTGCTGGACGGTTTTCGATTGCCAAAGTGACAATTTAAAAATGAAACTGTTCAACATTTTCGCTTCATAACATCTGTTACGAAGCTTAATTTTTTAAACACCCAAACAAGTCAACCATCCCACATAAAATACTAGAAAAACACAAGATACAGAAACTTCCGTTGCAGACAAACTACTGCGTAGCAAAAATCCGTAAATATAGATAACATAAGCAATATTCGTTTGTTTGTGTTTACTGCACATCTCTAGCGCGCAATATCCGCGTGGTACGCCGACGCAACCCACTCATGTTTACAACTGTCAGTAACGTTACTATAAAACGTTTACAAAATAACTCGTGTTCCCAGAATACGTTTGAAAGTGTATTTTTAATGTTTTGGTATTCGGAATCGGAAGTCAGTGATTTGTTTACTGGATTATAACATACGTCTTGTGAAGTAATTCCGCGTTACCATTTTTTTTGTTGTAAATAAACAGGAAAGGTGGAAAACTACGGCTAAGTATATTTACTTTTTTGTTAATGGAAAATTGTTGACTGGATATCTACTGAAATACTGATAAACAATTTTTAGATAGAAATAAAATCACTTTAACAACCACATTAATACACAATGTTAGGGACGGACTAGTAGGTAGATCATTCATAAATATTCCACAGCAAAACGTGTCTTGTGTGGACCCCCTTTAATTTTTAACTTTATTTTATTATTTTGTTGTTATAGCGGCAATAAAAATACACAATCTGTGAAAATTTCAACTGTCTTTCTGTTACGGTTCATGAAATACAGCCCGCTGACTAACATACTGACGGACGATCAGCGGAGGCTTAGTTATAGGGTTCCGTTGGCACCCTTTAGGTACAGAACCCTAAAAATGACAACAGTCAGTCGCAACTCAACTAACAAAAGACTACAACAACACCATCATGATTAACTTATAGTGGCGAAGGCACCATACAACTCGATTCCCACCGGCTTCCCTTCGAAAATTCAGAACATAACCACTATAGTCAATTCATCATTGAAATTTTCTTTTGGCATTTTTTTTGCTCCGGCCTACCTCTGTCATAAATTCACCCTTCGCCACTGTTAACTTATTACAATAGAAAAACGACCACGAACGACCTAACAGCGATGATACTAAACTATTTATTTATAAAGACTACTTGCTAGACTCTCAATTACAGGAGTTTGGATCACAAAGCGCGGAAGGCCGTAATTCTTTCAAAGATTCTTTGATAGCATTGTATGAAACACGCGCAAACGCATCTCAGGTCACCTTGACAGGTCGTCACAGTTATTTACGTCATCATAGAGTTAGAATTGTTGACTATGGAAGTTTGATTGTCATTTGTTAAAAGTTCAATGTTTAGGGAATTAGGTTCTAGAACTGTCTATTTAAGATTTTTTAATCTGTTTTTTTATTAATTTACTCTTAATTTATTAGCTATTGCAGCTTTATTATTTTATTTTATTTTATTTATTTGGGAAAACAAACAGTGACACATTACCTACATTTTGTATTATGCCAGCGTTATTTAATAAAGTCTTGTTTAGCATCAAATGAAGAGACGTTTTCTTATTAATTTTAGTATGT
The DNA here is from genome assembly GCA_914767645.1 of Hydraecia micacea. Taxonomy (NCBI): domain Eukaryota; kingdom Metazoa; phylum Arthropoda; class Insecta; order Lepidoptera; family Noctuidae; genus Hydraecia; species Hydraecia micacea. The sequence continues at coordinate 2,373,175 of OU611783.1, read as the reverse complement.
AAGGTATATTCATCGTCCTAGATCCATGAAGGCTGCGAGTGGCACTTTTTATTAATTTTCTTTCGTCGAGAGAAATAACTTCAAGCGTCAGCGACATCGGTGACCAGTGCAGCTTTATTACAGGTTTTATGAAAAAAAAAATCTTTGCAATTTTGATAATTGCGAGATTTTTTCTTCACACAGTTCTTCCATGTCCAAAACCGAACATATTTTGTGATTTTATGACAAATATGAGTGTCCTCATTGTCTATCACGTGATTTTAAAACAAAAAACCGCACATCATTTTTCCTTGAATTTTACCATGTTTGCTTTAACCGCAATGCATTAAAATTGTTTATTCATTATTATGAAAAGTAAAGCCACGTAATTACAGTCCACAGTGTACTCAGATATTAAACATACCATTATGAATAACATGAATCAATCATCATCATTAAAACGGCGGCTCAAACATGCAATAGGTACGTTGCTAAAATTCATAATTGCAGAATAAGTGATTAATTTAATGGTGAGTAAGATAACGAAGCTAATAATTAATTTCACAGTTCTCTCATCAACCCTTTTCTTCTTAATTCCTATTTTACTCATCGGAGTTAGACTATTTCATTTGGGTGAACTACCCTTGTTAGACTTTACTTAGGCCTTTAATGCCTGTAGAATTTCAGCTTATTTGGGTTTCAACTTGAAAGCAGCCGGATTTGGCAGAGTATTAAAGTTTAAATCCAACCCCTTTTTAGGTTAGGAACATAGATTTTCCATTGCGGTCGAGAAAAAACTAGGACGAACTTATAAAACTATATCTAAGTAAGTACACAAGTCTGACGGAAATGTCACTTTGGATTATGGTTCATGTCATTTCCCCTAGGATTATTCTAATAGGATAGCTATAGGCAGCTGTGGCCTCATGTGGCACAATGTGACTCTTCAATCTCAAAACGCGAATGGTGGCTTGTGTTGTGTCAATGAGCTGGGAGTTCATTGTAGCAGTTTTGTTATGGAGATAAATTACAAGGGAATCCTCTTTAACGACCTGTTCCCCTGTCCAATGCACAAAAGACTTCTAAACAATTTTGAACAATGCGAGATTTTTTTTTTATATTATCTTTTGGAATGTTGTCAATGATGAAGACGATTTACTGTCTTTAGAAAAAATAAGTATCGAACATTGCAATAATATGAAGGATAACAATCTGGAATATATGGAACTGACGTTATTGGACTACATTATCCTTATCTATAACATCAATTCCACCCATTGCTCTGTCAAAGCCTTACGTATGTACGTATTATACAATAAAATACCAAAAGAACTGAAATTATTAAAAAATACCAACTTTATAAACAAACTATATAAACGGCTGATTGGACATAACTTTTATGACATTAAAGATTTCTTTGACTTGAAAATATAAAATATTTATGAAAATGTTTGTGATGTATGATCTAAATGACTATTATTGTATTACCAATTAATCTGCGACATTATATAGTTCACCTACCACTTGTGTATTAATTATTTTGCATGCAATTGATACAAAATTCTGTATAGCTAAACATGTGGACATTAGATATAATTGTAACAATTTTATACCATGTTCGGTCAAGCTCCGCGCGTCACCGATAACGAAACAATAGAAAATCAATCGTGTCTCATTAGCGGAGCTTGACAGATTAAGGCAAATGAGACTTATCTTCATCATTTTCATTGTAAGGACTGACAGCCGCAACATGGGGCTCTGTTACCATGATTGGTTCCTCATAGGTGCTATTTCTGTCACAATGACCACGATACGCAATAACGCGCACGGAATTAACTACACGGTGTTCGCTTCGAATGAATGCACGCTACGCGTCAAGTCTCCTGTGAAATCGTACGTTATTTACATTCGTATGACTGACGACTGAAAATGAACGTAGATTTTTGCTAAAAGTACTAGATACTGATAGAGTACTAGATACTGCTTGAAACTAGTTTATAATGATAAACGGACACGATTTTCATTGATTTCGTAGGATACTAAGTAGACGTTGGCCGCGACTTCGTCTGCTTTTTTTATATTTCATAATTTTTTAAGGTGTTATATTAAAAAATGTGGTTTTTCTGTTTCGTGTAAAATGTTAAGTATGTGGAATAGGGATTTAATATTTTGGTGTATGTTTTTTGACTCTTTGGTCTAGTATCATATAAAAGGAATACACGATTCAATGAATTTTTCTCGATACTAAAAAATTCAAATTTATATCTATTTTTTTACTTTTTTCGACATCACGGCGTAACGCTTTAGAGTTATTCAATGGAATTTACTTTAAAACATAGGAAATGATCATATCAAAGTTTACTCAAAGTAGTTTTAAATTTAATTAATTTATTTAGTTTAAAAAGGAGTAAATTAGTTTTGGCACATACGTCGTTTTATTCCGAGCGCACGCACATTATAGCCATCACTCTTATTTTGCGTTTCAAAAGTAATAATTGCATCACTTTCGCTCGCTTAGTAGGTTTTCGAGGATTTTAGATTTTCGAGATCAGGCTGAAATGTAGCCTATATCTTTCTCCAGGTCTCAGGATACCTATCTGTCAAACAACGATCGGTTAGGCATGAAAACGGAGTTACTTTCGCAGTTATAATTCTAGTATTTTATATTACTAGTATAGATAACGAAATCCTGCCTATATCCCAATTTTCGATTCTTTTATCAGTATTTTGTTCACTGGCATTTGCCAATTTTCAGTTTCGATTCCAAGCGACAATGCTCTCACTGAAAATTCATTCAGGTTTACGTCCAACGCCGACGTCGTTTGTATCAATTATTTTTAGATCGTCCACTTTTAGCACATTTTAGGTACTTCGACTATCCATTCAGACAAGCGTTAGGTAACTTTCTGCTATTACTATATTACAGTTATCTAGACCGGTAGTGACCAATGCTTCATAATTCGCACCTGTTTTAAGATTTTTATAATTAATAACTTCTAGCTTGTTAACTGATTTATCTAAATTGTAAGAAGTTGAGAATAACAGATTAATCCAATTGATCGCAACATTGAGTGAAAGAACAAATATTATCGTTTCAGTTTCACGATTTGTTATTTTTATGTTTGTTTCATGGGTTCTCTTGTGGGTTAACTGTTTCGAGCCGTGATGCTTGCCAATTTGTATCAAGGTTTATGGTTTTGATATTGGTTCATGTGTTTTTGCTTACCATCATTGAAAACTGCATTTCCTTTTCAAATTGTTTTAACTTTGGGTGTGATACAGCTGTTATTTCTCTGTATCCTTTTCAATTGGTTTTAAGAATCACGTATAAGTAATACGCGGCTCGGTGTCGTTTTTGTTTTGCGTCGCAGAAATATTATGAATAACATTATTTTTGATTTCATTCAGACACAGTCAACATGAGTAGAAAAGCTGTTACTAATAGTCTAGATTCTGAAATGTCATCGATTTAAAGTCCAGAAGAAACAGGACAAGCAAAACTATAAAATAACGATACGAAAGAAGACGAAGGAAAAGTTCAACAGTTTGTTATTATTCAATGTTATCTTTAAATCTACAAAGTAAACCTTCACGGTGAAGTAAACTGATGTAGAGAATTCGTAATTGATGGAAAATTTTAAACTAAATTAATTTTGTGACTAGACTTCATCATCTTAGAACAAATTCAGTGAAATAACTGATAAGCATGACTGATGGAAAACGTTGAAAACTCTGTGCAAAGTTTACTTTTAAGCATATGTAAAGACACTGCTGCGTTTTAAGAGATTTTTTATACGAAGCTTGAAATTAGCCAGACAAAAACAGTCGGGTTAGTTACACCGTTTATAAATCAAGAACGGCTGGACCGTTTTTTATGTTCTTTGATTTCTTGGATTTGTCTCCGCCCCGAATAGCAGATTAACTTTAATTATGGGAAAAATTTACGAAAAAAGAAATTCTGAGGCAGTACGAAGTTCAGCTAGTTTTAAATAATATTTAGACACTTTTTGTGTGTGTCAATGCAAAATGTGTCTGGTTTTGTCACAGTAATTGTTCTACATTATTAATAACATGAACTATTTCCTTTACAGCTATCCTGGCTTAATTACGTGTCAATAACATTCCCGTTTCCTCCTAAACATCTGTTTCTATACGTATTGTTTCATTTACACTACACTTAAGTACGAAAAAGTAACGTTTATTACAATAAAGTTCAGCGGATGTGATTGTTTGAGCGTTATGCGATTGTTTCATAATGTGCATAACACCGGTTTCACAACACTGCTCAGTAATACGCGTCTGTGCAAGCGTTGCTTATATGCATGCAACAACAATAAAAACATTCTAAATATGGATATTATGAGTCAACGCGATTCGCCAGTCGTTCTCAATTTCATTGTGTTTAATTACTTCAAAGTACTACATGTGTTCATGTATACGTTCTGTTTTATTGCCATCGTTAATTAAAATTGCTTTCATAACTCATGAATTAACTGTTCAGAATTCGTGGTAATCGTAGGTGACATTAATCATTAAATACCAACTGATGGATTAATTTCTTCTCCCTTTTCGGTAAAGGTTGGTAAAGGTTCGGTAGTAACCTTTCGAAATGTTAAAACACTACCCACATCCGAAGCAATATTCGCTAAACGAGTAACGTCTGAAACATTTTTCTTGATACCAACGGTTAAGGTGACATCTGAGCAATCAATTGTGGAAGCACACAGTTGTAGAACAAACGGTTCTAGAATGCGACGTTAAATAATGAGCACTTATTACACTTCACATTCACTGGATTGTCGATTACAGTGTAGGATATGAAACTGTGTTGTTTATACAAGGTTGCAGAGCGAGCGTACGTGTGGCTCGGGCGACGTGCGCGGCGCTACTGAAGGAAGGGGGCGCAGAGTACCCGGCTAGAGATGCGCGTCGCGACGCCCCCCACAGGGTAAATTACCAGATAATTTGGGTAAGTTATGTGTTCTCCGTTCGGAAAATTCGTGTTTTTCAACGTCAACGTGAGTTTATAGTTTGCAAGGATTTCCGGCGATAGTGAGCGAGTAGTTTCGGTATTGTTTAAGATTTTAAACTGTAGCCGGAAAATTATGAATTTATTCTGACCTAAATTGTGAACCTTGAACACAAAATCAGAATTACAGGAATCAAAAGAGTGAACCAAACTTTCACTACGAAATAAAAAGGTCAGTCAGAGGAAAGTTCCAAGAAAAATTTCAAAGTTTTCCTTAACAGCAAGATATTAATCTTGATTAATTATTGTTCGCTATTTCCTTACGGGAACAATAGGGAAAGCTGATAACATCGTCGTTAAATAAATAAGAGTACGGTAGCAGCTTGGGGTTGGTCGCGCCCGCCCGTCATTGGGCGGATTGTCGGATCGATCGGCACACTGGTCGCGCGACGGCTTGCGACCACCCGTGACTGCTGGCGACCAACCTACGTCACTCGTCATCGATATTCAAATGTTGCGGGTACTTTGTTTTGATTGTTTTGTCAACAAAATCGAATTGTGTTTTGGCGTCGGTATGTTTTCCATAAGGAAAACGCTTAAGTATTAAACCAATTTATAGGGTGGTTTTGTTTTTATTTTGTTTTTGTTCCTGACATAGCTGTACTTCATTTTGGTCCCAGTTTTATAAAGAACAGAAGGTTCAAGTTTCAACACGCTGCATTTTTCATCATCTCTTTTTTTCCAAGTCGTCTCTGACCATTAAAATCTCTTATTGCCAGTTAATTGCGCGACACTTCAAGTTTCCACTCACAATTAATTAAAATAATGTCCCTGATTAAAACCTTCTCACAACAGCAATTCATGCTCATAATTGCCTACTAGACAAAATTGTCTGTAGGCACTTTGATTATATAATGTCTAGATAGAGCGTCGCCCTACAATCAAAACAAAGAAAACGAGGCAACAATTTCAAACATGTGTGCGTGCGGGCGGTGTTTTACACTGTGCATCTATGTCTCTGTGTGCGTGAATAATGATACCAGCTACTACAATTCTCCCATAAATCACATATTAAAAAAATTGACTATACAAATAATATAAGTAAGTTTTAGGTGTATGTTTGTAGTATTATTCAGTTTTAGTAGTGTCTTTATTTACTTGTATTTATAAATAAAAAACACTATTTAATTGAATTAGAGTTGTGTGTGTGAATGTTGTGTTATATTAAATCAGCTAAGTTAATTCAATTAGAATATTTAACTTTTTAGGCAGTTTGTATTTGGAAATTTCAAATGAAAGATCACAGATAATACGAATGGAATAAATTAATCTTATTAAAATTACTCTTGGCACCTTTGAAATCAGTTTATTGGACCCAATGCAACAATAATCATTAAAATGGGCTCATAAACAAAAAAGTTATACGCGAACATTATATTATTATAAAAAAGTACAGACGAATTGAAAAACTTCACCATTTTTGAAATCGAATAATAAAAGTACATCAACTAAATAATATAAACGTAACCATAAAGCAACGAATATACCCACAAAAAAAGGACGTTAAGTTGGGAGAATGGAAAAAGAAACTGGCAACACTGATAAAATATGGCGTAATATGGCGTAATTTGGTAAATATAAAAACAAAAAACAAATACGTAGTTTTTTTGGTTACTTACTGATGATATGTGATGTGTTTGGTGTTTTTTACCCTTCCTTTATAATTTCGGCACAGTTTAATAGCACATACCGTCATTTTATCGCTGTTATTTGTTTATTACTTAGCGCGCGTAATACGTAGTGACACCAAAGCGGTACGATCGGCACTAATCGGCGGGTAAGTACTTACAGTCCAACAGTTGGCTGGTATTTTTTGACACGTTTGCGCGCAATTGATGCTCTATCTAGACATTATATAATCAAAGTGTAGGCAGTGATTGTCCATTAAAAAGTCAGTTTTTACCACGGTGATTAACCTGTCTGTATTTGAGTCACGCTATCAAACGAAAGTAAATACCTAATCGGAGTGGACTAGCGACAAAGCATTTCTTTTAAAACTGGATTGCCTTGGCTTTATTACGGCTTGAAGGAGCTGCATCGCTACTACAGAGCATGAAGACGCCTCGGCGACCGCTGCTGGAGGTGGCATTGTCAACAGTATTTCTCAATGGTGTTCCTCTAGATAGAGTGGATCATTTTAAATACTTAGAGCATATAGTCGCGGCTGACCTCAATGATCATGCTGACATTGAACTGGAGCGGAATGCCTTGTCGAAAAGAGCGAACATGTTGGCTCTCTAGTTTGTACCACCAACCCGCACTGGGCCTGCGTGGTAGATTACAGGCTACTCCCTCTCGAAGAGAGGAGGCTTGTGTCCCCCTGTGGCCAGTGGGAACATTATAGGCTATAACAAGAACACGCAACATAAAAACAAGTGCCTTAACTTACTTTCAGACATTTCAGACAATATGTAGCGGCCACCGCTCTTGAAATTGATGACTTTGAAGGCAGTCCGTGACGCACTTTCAGCGCCACGAATTTTGTTGTGTTGTTGAGTGTGCGCAGGAGCTCCACGACCTGATCTCACCATCGCCCTTTTACCACCGGACAACCAAACGTACTGCAGCGTACCATCCGCACTTGGTTGACATCCCGACGAGTCGTACTCAGCGCTTCTCATCCACTTTTATTATGCGCACAGCCAAAGTGTGGAACTCTCTGCATCTGTGTTCCCTCCCAGATTTAACCAGTCTACCTTCAAAGCAAGAGTGAACAGGCATATTCTGGGCACGCTCATTCCATCATAGACCTCATCTTGCCGGAGATTCCATGCTCTATGACCGCTACCAAGGAAATGGAAGCAGGGAAGATTTTCTGAGACGTATAGCCAAGTATAGCTTTATATAGTTCGCATCTGCTTTATCGGAAAGGACGTGATCGCTTTATAAAGTCCGATCTTTGATCGAAAATAGTAATATAGGTGACTGTAAATACTATTACATTGTGCGAGGTTCTTTTGAAAGGCGTCGTCGAGAGGGAACGTCATAGAAGATTAATGTACGTAATATTGCATGATCAACATGTTCGGTAAAGCGATTATTACCTAATATGAAAGCAGCGGTGATCCAGTGGTAACAGGCGCGACTTACGAGTTGTAGTTCGTGCCTTCGAATCCTGACAAGCGCTTTATTATGTGTGAATATTTCATCACCACAGCTCTCAAAACTGTGATGGAAAACATCGTGAGGGTCTCCTCATGTGGCATGTGCGTCATGTCCTAGAACCGAAAATTCGAAGACATGTGACATCTACCAACCCGCACTGGGCCCGTGTGATGGATTACGGCCCACTCCCTCTCACAGAGAGGAGGTCTGTGTCCTATAGGCTGATTATGGAGTCATCATTCATCATTTCAGCCGCAAAACGTCCAGTGACATAGGCCTCTCCCAAGCACCTCCACTTCGACCGGTTCTGTGCTTCTCGCATCCAACGTTTATTCCACGTATTTTTGCCGTTCAATTAAATTATCTTTGGTACGATACCTAACTTTAGCTCCCTATGTAAAGGTAAATAAATAATTTACCACAAAGGCCCCAGTTTAAAAAAGGAACATTTCAAACATAACACGACTCGCCAGTCTTTTGTTTTTAAATCAAAGGATGGACCTGTTTGCACAGTAACTGGGTTACACCAACGAGACAAGTACCACATAGATGGAAACATAAAACGAGTGGAATTAATATCCGCCAGACTGTCACGCTGTCAACTTGTGTGCAGTCTGTTCACGCGGACGTGTGAGAAGGTAATATATCCCTTCTAAGGAAACGCTCATTGGGTGGCGTTGAAGGGAAAGAGTTAATTAAGATATGGCTTAATTAGTTATTCAGGAATTGTGCCTTATATCTTAATTTTCTCAAGTTCTGTTTGATTTATCAACTTATTTGGCAGAAAGTAGGTAAGAAATACTTAAGGACGCTATCACATTTTGAACTCGCTCAAGTTTAGGTATCTGAATCGCAACACAGCAACATTACGCGCACGCACACATTGAAACCATTGTTCGCTCGATTTTTATACGTAACTTAACTAATCTTGGTACTTGAAGATATTTTTTTTTAATTTTGCTGGTATTTATTTAGTAAAGTTAGTTGTAAGTTCGCAATCGAATTTGGTAAGTGTTATTAGTACTTACTATCTGCGTGATAATCATGTTTTTAGTATTGTTGAAGTTCATCAGTCAATACGTTCATTACTAGGTACCCAAAAACGACCTTAACATTTTAGTATTACACGGAACATCCACATTTATACCACAGTCTGCTGTTAGTTTGAAAATATGTACCTAAGTACTTTTAAATATTATTTTTGATGTCAATTGTTGGAGTATTTCATAATCAAATACTAGCCTGGGAGTTTATCGTAGAGTTTCGTTGTGATATTTAAAAATAATCATTCCCTTATGAAAACAGTAAGTATTTTATTTACTTAAAAATTAAAACAAAGTAAATCAAAAGTAATTTATTCAAATTAGGCTGAGAATCAGCACTTTTCGAATGTCAAAATTACAAAAGACAGTCCCCCAAAACGCCCGCCCTTCACTTCTTAGTGCTTTCGCTGGGAAGAAGTGGCGCAACAAACTCCCCAGCAGCACAGCTGTCTTTTCACATAGAAAATATTTCATTGTACAGACGCCAGCACATCAACCTATTACAATCTGTCAGATTTCTGTAATAGATTTTCAACTTTATTACTAAAGCATAAGGTTCAATGTTCATTGGGAAAATTTGACAGTTAGGTGTAGGTTGATGTGCTGGCGTCTGTACTACTACTATACTCCATAGGTTTAGGTAGCTAAATAAAGGTAAACAAAAAAACCACGCGACTTTCTTAACCGACTAAACGTAATACCAGTCTATTCAGTTGTCATGCTACGTCACAATTGTATTCTTCAATATAGCAACATTATTATTCACTAAAAAAATTACTGAATTGAAGAGTAAAACTGTGACGTAGCATGACAACTGGATATACTGGTATTATGAAGAAATTGGCCGTAAGTCGATTTGTCACAAACAAAAATCCGCCACCTTGAATAAAAAATGGATGTTATATTCGTAATCATCACCCCGAAAAACCCCAAAATCGACTATTAATATCGAATGTCTAAAAAAAATATTTCCATCATTTTAATTTGATTATAAAATAAATATTTATACAATCTTTATCCGTCATCTATATCCACTAAATAAATAAATTAAAAGTAAAAAAGTTTTTTTCAGATTTAAGAACTCATATTTACTTAGTTTGAAAATTGAAAAAATTAAAATCAATCAGATCATCTTATTTACTTGTTTATCTACACAGGTAAATCTCGCAACAAGCTTTTATATCATATAACTTGTGTACTTATTGACCTTATAAGTTGATAGTAAAAGTTTTAAAGGAAAATTTTATTTTATTCTTTTTAGCGCATTTAACTAAAAGCTTGTTTTAAAAAAAAGTTTTTACTTTTAATTTGTTTTTACTTTTTAGTTATCGCTTGACAGGTTTTTTTGTGGAGTTTAACTCGCATACGTATTCTGAGCAAGACCTTTCATTTGATACCCATGTTGTAGGAAAGCATAAAAAACTTAGTCCGCTATGTTTAGAAGTCCGCCATATTGCATTTAGAGTAACGTCACATTGTTTTTTGAGTTATTCTCAGCAAGCCCTTTCATTTGATACCCATATTGTTGCAGTGCATTAAAAGTAACTAGTCCACCATCTTTAGATGACCGCCATATTAGATTTATAGTGACGTCACTTTATTTTTCGAGTTATTCTCAGCAATCCCTTTCATTTGATACCCATATTGTAGGAGTGCATTAAAAATAACTAGTCCACTATCTTTAGAAGTCCGCCATATTGGATTTAGAGTGACGTCATTTTATTTTTCGAGTTATTCTCAGCAATCCCTTTCATTTGATATCCATATTGTAGGAGTGCCTTAAAAATAAGTAGTCCGCCATCTTGGGCGTTCCGCCATTTTGGATTTAGAATAACGTCACACAGCTAACCATGCATTGTCATCCAAACTAAACGTGCATACAAAATTTCAGCTCAATCGGTTGAAGATATCTGCTTCAAAATTTAGTTGCAAGAGTCCACCCGAACAAACATAGTTACATACATACATACATACATTGCAAGTTAAATAAAAGCTTGTAAAAATTACAACTAAGTATTTGTTTCTGAAACAAATACCAATAATCGTACTTAATTTTATTTCGGTCCGAAAAAGTATCAACTTCGTCCGACCTCAGTACACAACTCGGAACTCACTTTTTTACGTAATTATTTTTTGCGAGAAAGCGACACAGACGTGCTTCCACGAGCGCTTCTGAGCGCGGAATGACGAACCGCAAGTGTCCGCGGGTAGAAAATGTATGGAGAAATTTGAGAGCGTTTCTTATTTGTCTCATAAATGAAAAAGTTATTTATTTATCTACAAAATATTTAGCTTATCGTATAGAGGACTATATAAGCAACAATATCTTCTTATTTTTAAGTTAAAATATGCAGTGGATTTAGCTATATAGGTCCTTATTCAAACCCCTTTTTATTAAATTTCTTGCGATTACTGTGATGGTAAAAACGTATTTGTGTGAAAATTTTGTATGGGGCTATTTAATTATTATGGAGCCATTCTGGAGATGAATATATTATCTTTAATTTGAAACCAAGATATCCTTGCAGTTGCGACTCCAAGTTCACTAAAATGGTACCTGAAAAGTACTGTTATTCGTGGAAAAATGTGATAGCGTCCTTAATAAGTTTTACTATCCGGACCATAGAGTTTTACTACTAAATGAAGGTAAATAATATCGAGATATTTGTCGAGAGCGTAGGCATTCGCTACAGGCATCTACGTGCTACTAATTTATATCACCCTGTTATTTATTATGTGTTTTTATTTGTTTATTTACTAGCCTTTGAGAGCGGCATCGCCCGCGTTGAGGTCGGGAAATATGCCACGGGAACGGACTACTGGGTTAAAAAGTATCTATCCTATATGTCCTAACCCAGGTCGTGGTCTAAACATGTGCCAAATTTCATCCAAATCCGTTCAGCTGTTTTAGCGTGAAAGAGTAACAAACAAACAAACTCATTTTCGCATTAATAATATTAGTTAGGATTTATTTATCGAACAAATAGCTGCGCCCGGCGGTTTCACCCGCATAAGTTTCGATCCCGTGGGAATATCGGGATAAAAGGTATCCTATGTGTTAATCCTGGTTATAAACAATCTGTGTGCTAAATTTCATCCAAATCCGTTTAGTAGATTTTGCGTGAAGAAGGAACAAACATATTCACAAACTTTCGCCTTTATAATACGTGTGATTGCTTGCTTCACTTACAGTAAACACTAAAGCGTATACATAAAAGAAACTATCATTAAGTTGGCTTATTGCGTGTGGGCTGTTTGAGCCCCTTCATTCTATTCTTAGCTCCTCCTACCCACAATTCAACTGGCTATCACGATCTTTAGCTACCTACTTCTTATTTCAGCACTAGCTGTTTCCCGCGGGTTTCGAAATCAAAATCAAAAGTCATTTATTCAAACTAGGCTGAGAATCAGCACTTTTCGAACGTCAAAATTACAAAAGACAGTCCTCCAAAACGCCCGCCCTTCGCCACTTCCTAGTGCTTTCGCTGGGGAGAAGAAAAGGCGGAACAAACTCCCCAGCAGCATAGCTGTCTATAGTGTTGTATAAAATAATTGATTTTATACAACACTATACTCCATTTACTATAGCATCAGACAGAAGTTAAAAAAGGCTCTTTTAGGGGCACACTTTGTAATAAAAGTACAACAAACATTATTACAATCAACATTGATGTGGAGTTTAATGTAATCAATTTAAATAACAGTAGTCACACTTAATTGTACTTATTTAACCTTTTTATGTAAAGATCTACGTAAACCTGTGACGTAAGCCCAGCACATGGTCTTTCTTGGTGTGAAGTTTCATGAAAATCCGTCACCGATATCTTCACAAACTTTCACATTCGTTGATAATAATTGTGAATTATGTAAAATAATTTAATCAAAATAATTGTAGAAAGTCCTTTTCATCAAAGCTGTCAATAGCCCTATCTTCTTCTTAGCGTGTCGATGGCAACCTATACAAAGGCAGCCCAGAATTAGGCACCTTCAGTAAGGTTTATCAACTCCTGTAGCGTGCATAAAACAGGACACACTGGACACGATATTAAGTATCCCATTGTTTGTGGAACATTTACACTCCTGGGTGGAGTCATCTGTGAATCTCCACCTGAGCAGGTTTTCTTTGCGTCGGCCTACCCGATTCGGAGTCTATTTAAAGACAAATAGCTGTATAAAACAAGCTAAAACACTAGCATTCTCGACACAACGTCAGCCTAAACTGAAACAGTATAAACTGACGGGTCTTAATATCCGCATGGCGCATCAAGCTGCCATATTGTCAGTAAGCGTGCGACGCTGTCTTTTCACTCCATATATTGTGTGTATACTGTGTTGTGTTGCAGCTGCTGACAGGACTGAAGCCGCTTTCAGGGAAGGGTGCTTGCACCGTGACGGGGGAAGCGGGAAAAGCGTTTCACGGATGGTCAAAAGTGGAAATGTCATCATCATGCCTAGCCTTTTCCCGAATATGGGGCGTGCGGCACGCGTCGCGGTTGACGTGTGCGCTTATGCGTATGCACACTATGTTGGGGTCGGCTTCCAGTCTAACTGCATGCAACTGAATGCAAGTATTTTACATGGAGTGACTGCCTATCTGACCTCCACAACACAGTTACTGGGTAACACGATACTCCTTGCTAAGACTGGTGTGGATATGTGTCGAAAAAAGTGGGAATGGATCAAATACAAAATTTCATAGTTTAAATATTAAATGGGGCATGTTCTGTCTGATGAAATATTTATAGGTAGGTATTTTATTTATGAGTACCTACTATAGGTAATACTTAAATTATACCAACCGATTTTGCTACTACACTGCAAAAACTCTTGAGCAGAAACAAATATTAGTAGTAGACTCAGCGTTTGAGCCATTGCAGACTTTTTAGGTTCAACTTGAAATGTTCATTAAATAAGCAAACCAATTTTTCAAACTCGCGTTTCGCGAAAAATAAACCACCCGCTACTGTAAAATCGCGTCTCTCAATCACTAACACACAACCACATCCTCTATAATTCACAAACAGGTCGAGCATTGAATTATAGAAGCACGCTGCGCTCGTCAAAGAGTAGTACCTAACTAAGAGCACGGCCGCACGAGCACACGACTAATTAACGAGCAGAGTCTGTTCTGTTTATGCTTTCGACCCATTTTAGACCAGGACGAGTGCTTTTTTGTAGATTTTGTTTTGATTGACTCGGCTGTAGAATTTGGTGATTTTGCTCGGGTTTGATGCGTATTTTTTTTTTTAATTTTAATATGCATGTTTACTCCGGGCTCGGACATCTCTCCTACACTAAACGAGTATAATATTCAATGTATGTATTACATCAAAACCATTTTCTTTGCAATTTCGATAAGACTGTTAAAAAAACATGGGGATCGAATATGGCGGTGCTCTGTTGTCATTACATTTTATATTAAAGTTACACTCTGCTGCGATAATTATGACGCAATAGAAGTAGGACACTTGGGTTCCTCCGTCCTGCGATATTCCGATATGAGTTCTTAGAGCATTTTGTATAGGACGCATACGAACTTACACACACCTGCGTTAATAACGTAGTAATGCGTAAGTATGTGCGGGCGGGGTGCCTGTCAGTGTCCTGTAGGTAACATGCACACGTTAGAAATATCGGACGATAAAAACGCAGCTGTGTGGCAAGGAATCCGGACGCATTATACAATAACGCATCCGATATTATCGATCGATAAAACGCGCCTGTGGTCGAGCCTTTATCTCTCGCTGACGAGATAATTGATTCATAGCATGATTAGTCTATAATATGCCCACATTTCCCACTGCTGGGAACAGGCTACCTCTCTGTGAGAGGGAGTGGGCCAAAATCCACCACGCGGGCCCAGCGCGGGTTGGTATTTGATTCAATAATATCTTATTCGTAGATGTTTTAAAAATACAGCACCTCATCCCGAAATCTCTCTCTAACACCAGACTAGAAGATTAAGCTGATTTCATTGGATATTCGAGACGAGCACTAGGTATCTATTATGTATAGGTAGTTACAAATGCGATACATGATTTATTTATATTTGCTAGAGCATTTTATCGAGTGATTTAAAAGTCTGGCTCAAGTATATGAAAATATCTAAAGTGTGGGACGAAAGTGTAGAACGAACAGTTTGACTTATGAATGAACATGTGAAGACAATGTAACAATTGCGAATGTGAGTTAGCTCCTGTTGAAAAGTAAAATTAAAATTAATTCGAGTACAAAACACATTTAATCTACAAAGTGTTAAAAAATTAACCTTACAAACTTTAAGAGGTGCTTTAGACCATCGAACTGAACAACTTTCACTATGGGACCAACTCTGAAATCATGAA
This sequence comes from Hydraecia micacea, assembly GCA_914767645.1. NCBI lineage: Eukaryota > Metazoa > Arthropoda > Insecta > Lepidoptera > Noctuidae > Hydraecia > Hydraecia micacea. Next base: position 2,357,675 of record OU611783.1, on the reverse strand, counting down.
AAAAAAATCAGCTGTTCATACATTTTGGTAAAGTAGGTATTGAACTTTTGTATTAAACAGCAGATTTTTTTTTCGTGATTTCAGAGTTGGTCCCATAGTGAAAGTTGTTCAGTTCAATGGTCTAAAGCACCTCTTAAAGTTTGTAAGGTAAATTTTTTAACACCTTACATAGTCTGTTTTCCCAAATGTAGGTACCATCGCGGACATTTGCCGTGAACCACTTTTCGACCTTATTACAAAGACTATAAGGTTGAAAAGTGATTCACCACAAATGTCCGCGGTGGTACCTCAATTAATTGTCCTTGTGTAATGTAATCATTTGTAAAATAAAAAATACAGTTTTATCTAAACTACTTATTTCTTGTTTTTTTTTTCTGTTGCACATATTTAATTACTTCCAAACCATATTAAGCAAAAGAAAAGGGAACATAAAATGAGCTGCTGAACATTAGACGTGCAAGGATGACAGCATTGCGTCCATTAAGGAAAGTTCTCGCAAGTGAAGTGTTTGCGGATGACACAATCCTGTAATCCAATCTAATAATGGAGCCTCCCTCCACACAGACCGACAGACTGATAACGTCATCACGGGAGGGAGGAGCGAGCAATTATCTCTCTTTCATCTATATATATAAAAGGAGAACTGACTGACTGACATATCAACGCACAGCCCAAACCGCTGGGTCTAGAGATCCCAAATTTGGCACGTACGTTCCTTATGAGGTCTAGGGGTGCACTAAGAAAGGATTTTACAAAATTCACCCCCTAAGAGGGTGAACGGGGGGAGGGAGGGTGAAATTTCACGCGGACGAAGTCGCGGGAAGAAGCTAGTATAATATAAATGATGAAAAGAATGGAGGTCTAGTTTTTTAGTAGAGACATCATTTCTAAATGCAGTTCATTAAAATTGATGCAACTAAATATTATAAGAAGGCCTAGATAAAATGACATTCTATCAGCATTGCTTCATATTTATGTTCGATAATTTTTCCGCTCCACAACGTAAATAACGCAATGAATGTTGATGCACTGTCAAAATGAAAGCCATTGCTACTGTTACCCCCTTACTAATAAACGTATTATATCAGATGAATAGTTACACTCCGATTTCTCTCTTTCAGTCGTCAGTAATTTGACTTTCGAAAGAAGAAGACAAAGCGTTGTGTAACTATACAGACGCTATACAACGTTTATTAGTAAGGGGGTTAGTGTGTTACGCAATTACCCCGCTGTTGTAAGTCGTCGTAGAAATATGACATGTTTTGAAAGCGATTGCCACTTGTCTAGGTAAAGTAAGAGTCCTGGTGGCCTACCATGATCTAATTAAAAACGATTCAAAAACAAGACATTTCAGTTTAGGTTCCTAAACTGCATCGCTTGCGCTGCTCTATGGACGTCATGGTACCAAACAAGTATGAATGAAACCAAAACTTGCGACTCAGTTTGGGACAATGGCTGTTAGCAGATGGTACGGCCTAAACTGAATCGTTAAACTGACGTCATGGTACGAATTAGAAGAACAGTTCAGTTTAGGTCCTAAAATGGATCGCGTCAAGAGCTTGTGGTAGGCCTCCTGTTTACATTGAGCTACATGCCAAATACAAACAAAACCCTTACTTTAAACGATCGATCACTAATGTGAAACATTTCAGGTTAGTGATCGATCGTTTTTCCGACGCAGTATGCACATCTGAAAACAAACACAAACTTCGGATAGTTTTCAGTTCGAACGCGATGCTTTGAGCATGTAAATTCTATAAAACTTTACTGTGAAATTGTAGTGTACATACATATTCATTACTTTGTACATAATCGAAATGCTTCTCTAGTAATATACAGTCGCAATTTTTAGTTTTCTAGTTTGACAATTATTTTTGGCCTCACCACTGAACTCAAAACGGTGAAGGAAAACATCGCTATAAAACCGCCATGTTTCATGTCATTCATAAATTCCTAAAACCCCGTTTCAGTTTTCATTGAAGTACTGTTTGGGGAATAAGTACAGTGTAACGATTTTCAGGAGTTGCGAGTGGTTTTGCAGGATTTATAACGTAGTTTTCACGGAAGGTAGATTTTTCAGGAAACGTTGTTTTACATTGAACTTTGTACATTCATGAAATTTACCTAGTCGTTTTTGAAAGGTGTTAGCAGGTTTTATAAGATTACTAGCAGAACCCGCAACGTGGTTTTGCAAAAAAAAAACATAGCCTACGACCTACTCTCAGACCTACCAAATAATCACAAAAAAAATCATAAAAATAGGTCAAGCCGTTTCGGAGGAGTTCAATAACAAATACTGTGACACGAGATTATTAGATATTGTAGTTTAGTTTATCTATTTCTACATTTATATCTGTAATATTTATGGTGTATATAATAAAAATTACTCTGTGCTATGTTACGAGAATGTGTGTGCCATAAAATCTTTTCAGTTTCTAGTAAAGATTTCTGTCATGACAAATGCTCGTTCTTGCATCATTTGTATGACTTCAACCGGTGTACAGCGGTGACTAATAATTTCTCCTAGACATCCGGATCATAAGTTTATTATTCATAATAATTAATGACGCCAATAGAGATTAGTACCTAATAGTAATATATCTATACCTTATTTTCTATGCGACAATCATTTTAGCAGAAGTTTCATCAGAGGGGCAATTCTCGTAAGTTTAAGAACGCTTACAGTCTTATCTCATTGTCATTATCAATTTGTAAAAACTACCTCTTAAATCTCTCCATTTTTGACAACTTTTTGACATTGATTGTCGCTGAGATGAGATTGCGACTAGATTTTAAACGCTTTTAATTACGGGAATTTGCCTTGAGGTGAGTCGTTAAAAAAATAAAACAAAGCCGAACACATCCGAAGCGGTGTCGGTTATGGTAACAGTGGCGCGAATTCAATGGTTTTTTCCCCATCTCAAAAAATGCTCAATGCGCCTAAAGAAGTTTTCACTTCAAAAACGACTACCTCCAATGTTTTTACTTGTAAAATGTAAGAATCTTAGAAAAACGAAGTAGTAAAGAAAGGCTTAGAACAGACGTAAATAGAAGACATAAAACCCTTTGATCCATTAAATGCGTTACGTGAGTGAACGTAGTGCGACGTATGAGATCACGGTACTGCAACTATGCCACTTCTTTATTATACTTACAGGCTTTTTTTTTTTTTTTTCTGGATGGGAAATCATCTAATGACTCCTCCCGCTCTGGGTGGAGCGGAAGGGAGTGTCAGACTCTTACTGACTAAAACCCACCCGTGTTCCTTCCTTAGCCATTTATATTCCGGGGCAGCGGTAACCCTTTCGGACAATCCCGCTACCCTTATATTTACAGGATAACTTTGAAATCACTGGCAATCTTATCTATCTACTTATACATCTATACAAATAAATAAAATTAGAGTGTCTGTTTGTAATATTAAAATAACCGCTTTTTACTAAATGCATATGGATGTATACACGGTACATATACCAAAATAACATTTTTTACAATTTATGTATGTCTGTTTGTTCCGGATAATCTCTGAAATGGCAGAACCGATTTTGACGGGAGTTTCACTGGCCGATAGCTGATGTAATAAGGAGTAACTTAGGCTACTTTTATTTTAGCAAAAGAATTAGGGTTCCGTGCAAAAAAATTAAAACGTTATCCGTCATGTACGCGAACGAAGTCGCGGGCATAGCTAGTATGTGATAAAGTACACAGGAATATCCTAAACAACTTTTTTTATTTGACCAACTCTGCTTTATCAGCCACTGCTGGGACAAAGGCCTCTTCTCTGTGAGAGTGGGCCATAAATCACCACGCTAGCCCAGTGCGGGTTGGTGGATGTCACATGTCTTCGAATTTTTTGGTTTTAGGACATGCCGGTTTCCTTACGATGTTTTCCTTCACCGTTTTGAGAGCAGCGCTGATGAAATTAAATACACAAAGTAAAATGCCTGCCTGTGTTCGAACTAAGCCGATACCACTGGGGGCCACCACTGTTTCCGGCCACCACTGCTGCCTACCCACTATCGAATAAGTACCTGCAGCCTAATTGCGTAACACACTATCAAACTCAATCTGAATCATTTTGAAGGATATTGCTAATCCATTGCTTCATAAATGTCCGAAAAATGTGTCTGCTCACAACGTAAATAACGCAATGAATGTTGTTAGAATGTCAAAATTGAAACCCATTGCTACTGATAGTGTGTTACGCAGTTACCCCGCTGCTGTTTCAAAATGCAATACATTCCCAATGAACATGCATGAACATGAAATACTTTAAGGTCCGGTCGCGCAAAATTTGCCAAAGATGTAAACAACAATAGCCGCTCGAAATTGAATAAAATCGATATAAGTACAAGAACTAGAACCTTAGATGCTTTGCGAGAGACACTCTGAAATAACGAAATATCAGAGTTGAGTTTCTCCAATAATAAAAGTTGTTCACAGTCACGATTGGCAATGAATTCTACGTCAGTCTGTACATTATTAACATTAATTAAGTCGTCATTAATTTGTTGCCATTAACAACTGTTTTTGTTGGAGTTAATTAGTTAAGTACTCATTGTAATTAATTAATTTGTTTGCCATATTCGTAATCTGGGTTTAGTCATGAGATCTTTAGTCGTGTTTTTTAAATTGTTAAAATACATAACATAACACGCCTATAGTCCCAAAAGGAGCAGAGGGGTACTGTAGAGGTTGCCTGTGAAGCCTCACCTCTTTTTGGGACAGGCCGGTCATAATTGACGGCATCTGCTGTTCGATCGTTCAAGCGTGTGTCAAAGATTGAGATTAGGCAGTCTGACGCAACTGTCTAATAAAAAAAGAAACTATGAAACGTGCACTAAACATAATGGCGGCTATCGCTGTCTCGCTTTAACATCTGCAGTCTGTGCATAGTCTGTCATTTTTGCTATGTTGGTGTTCAGTTTTAGTACAAGTTTCATACAAGCGACGTTTTTCATCTTTTTCTATGGAACTCCCGTCTCTTCTTACATATAATGAACATTACTTACTCTATGGATTAGGTTTGATTGTCACATAGGATGTGCTAGTTTTTAAGTAATTATTATAAAGTCTCAGAATAAGATAACAATATCTGATAATCCTATAGGGGTTTTATTTAATAAAAGCCCTGTCATAGGGGGCGAACCTATTGCTACATATCGGGCGCAAATCCAGACTCCGGGATGCTACTGAGAAAGAATGATGGGCATTTTTGTATGGAGCCTGGCCTGATGACCAATAGAGTTCTAATGCATGTCAACTTATTGCTTATAACCGGCAATTACTGTAACAAAACATTTTATCTCCGAGGCACGGAGGGGTAGGTAAGTACCTATGTAAAAATAGTCACCCATCCAGGGACCAACCGCGGCAAGCGCAGCTTAACCTGATCGATCGACTCGTGCGGCTGTTATTACTTTAGCCATAAACCCCCTCAATGTTATGAGTCAATAACTAATATTATTGAGAACTGCAGTGAACATTAACGTCATAAACTAATACGTTTACCTACATGGTACTTGAGGGTCTGATTATATTAAACCATTTGTCCTACTTCAGGTACCTAACTTTCAAGTTTTTCAATTTTCTGAAATGAAAAGAACCCTTATAAACTATTACTTTGCCGGTGGATTCGCCCGCGTGGAGAACGGAAATTATCCCACGGGAACGTACTACCGGGATAAAAAGTATAAGTAACAGAATTGGCGAAATGTGGGAACTATAGGTACTCCTCTGCCTAACCTTCGAGGAATAGGGAACACAGGCGTGATTTTATGTTACGTGTACAAAAAGGATGATTTTTCTTCGCCGCGTTTTTGGTTACCGTTTTTTTGCTCCATAATAACTTTCGAAAATAAACAAACAAAAATTACCCTTAATTACAATAACGTCATCAATCACAAGGTCTCCTGTTCCAAATCAAACCTTCCTGTTCATCACATGACTTACAGTTGACAGTTGATAAGGGTGTCGTCACACTGCGGCTATTTTCGTACGAACGAACGCACCGAACACCGATAGCATTGTTTGAACGCGACGACGTTTGACATGTTTGCACAAAGCTTTATTTATTCAAAATATGTAGGACACTAATGATAAATTGTGGAGAAGTGGAGGTGACATTATTTTTGTATTATTTTGTAATTAATGTTACATTTACAAATAGACTTTTGCCACGTGAGTGATGATTTCTTTGTAATATTTTCAATCATATTTTACCCGACTGCCCGGCTGTGAAGTATAATTATATTTTGATCATAGAGTAAGTAATGTTCATTATAAGAGACGGGAGTCCCATAGAAAAAGATGAAAAACGGCGCTCGTATGAAACTTGCGCTAAAACTGTATACCAACATAGCAAAAATGACATAGACTATGCACAGACTGCAGATGTTAAAGCGAGACAGCGATAGCCGCCATTATGTTTAGTGCACGTTTCATAGTTTCTTTTTTTATTAGACAGTTGCGCCAGACTGATTTTGATGATTGGGGGACTCCGAGACTCCCTATTAACTCTGTCACTCTTCTGTCAAGAAATAATGACAGAAGGACACTTTTATTAATGGGTTGTCTTATTGAAAAAGTGTTCCTCTGCGCTGAAATCTGCTGAACCCGCGTTGTGTAAATTATTATCATTTCTATCTATTCTATGCTTATAATTGTGTGTGTCACAGTACCTACTGTACGTCAGACTGTATGTCATCCGTATTTCCGTTATCTAAATAATGCGGGGCTTGTGGCTAAATAATAACAGCCGCACGGGTCGATTGATCAGGTTAAGCTACGCTTGCCGCGGCTGGTCCGTGGATGGGTGACCATCTTTACATACCAAGACCCGTTCGTGCCTCGGAAAGCACGTTAAGCCGTTGGTCCCAGCTGTCATTCGTGGATCTTTGACAGTCGTTACGGGTCGTCAGAAGCCCGAAAATCTGACAACCAGTCTTACCATGGGGTATCGTATTACCCAGTAACTGGGTTGTGGAGGTCAGATAGGCAGTCGCTCCATGTAAAATACTGGTATTCAACTGCATCCGGATAGACTGGAAGCCGACCCCAACTTAGTTGGGAAAAGGCTAGGCAGATGATGATGGTATATTACCCGTACTTATAATTATTTAAAACAATAAGTTTAGTCATGAGTAATCATTTCAATCAATGTTTAGGAAGGTAGTTGCTTTTTATTTTGACTGAGTTTGTTACATTTTTTTTTTTATAATTAACTGTACTAAAGTTTTAACACTAAGTACATTTAATAAATTATTACGTCAGACTAAATCTAGTGGTAAATCTTGTCACTTGTGAACATGTAACACTATCAAAATGCATCAATCAATGACGGTGGTAAAGAACACTTTAAAAAGATGACAAAATGACAATTTTTTTTTATCCGTAATACATAAGACCTGTCTTTTTCTGATTTTTTTTAGAATTTATAATCACGAAACGATGCTCTATACTGAGCCCGCACCCTAATTGCACTCTTCCAATCACAAAACCCTACACATTTTTAAGGAAATTGCTAATCCATTGTTCATATTAGATTTTTAAGGAAATTGCTAATCCATTGTTCATATTAGATTTTTAAGGAAATTGCTAATCCATTGCTCATATTAGATTTTAAAGGAAATTGCTAATCCATTGCTCATATTAGATTTTTAAGGAAATTGCTAATCCATTGCTCATATTAGATTTTTAAGGAAATTGCTAATCCATTGCTCGTATTAGATTTTTAAGGAAATTGCTAATCCATTGCTCATATTGAACGAAATGAGTATTGTAGAACGGTCAAAATTAAATGCATTGCCATTGCGTGTTACGCAATTACTTACTCCACCGAATGGGGCCTCGAAAGCCCTGGCACGGAACTGTGTATAGACAGATCTTTATGCAGTTTCTTTGATAAAATCCCTTGGTCGCCAAGGTCTACCCTTGAATGCATGTAAAATAATAACAAGATAGATTCAACCAAGAGATACCATTGTTGTGCCAGGATTTAGGTCAAAAGCATAGGATTTATCATTAATCAATATGCTAATAAGTATTTGTTATGCTTATCAAAAATCTAGAAATATCAACACGCAAGCTGAAAAACTTAGTTATTCATGTGTCGGTAGACTTTAGAATGATGGAACTCAACTTCGACGGTTCCTGATTACATATCGTGGCCCAAATCGATATACAGGGGGATAGGGACATCAGCGCACAAACCGTAACCATATATTCAGCACAAGTTTCTAGACGTAGCGTAGAAATAAAAAAGAAATAGTTGTTTCATACATTTTGACTGCGTAAGTATGAGTACTTTTGGGCTTCTGACGACCCGTAACGACTGTCGAAGATACACGAATCACAGCCCCTTCACATAGTCCAGTCCTATTCAGGGAATATTATCCATTATAAAAAATGCTACAAACTCCAGCTAAGTGTTCTTGAAACAAATCCGTTAGTCATAGTTTCAGAATAGACTAGAACTATAGAGGTCGTGGATGTATTACTACGGTAGTAATTTATGCTATTTAAAGCTTCCTCAAATAACGTTGTTACTCATTGTTGCTATTATCGTGGGTTGATTGACGCAAGCGATTGTGCATTATGGTATTTGTTCATGTAAACCCTACAGTACATACAACTGCTCAAGAATCTTTTGGCGTGTGGTCAAAATCGGTACTTAAGCCGCCATCTTTTTTTTTGATTATTTCAAAGACAAATCATTTATTTCAAATAAGTAGGCATATAAAAGGCACTTTTGAACGTCTAAATTTATGAAAAAATTATAATATTAATTCTAGTTGTCCCTTCCAAAAGGTAGTTTCGTATGGGAATTTCACAATGGTTTACCATCAACGCCACTCTGTCAATTTTATTCAAGCGCCAAAAGGTCCTTCTAGCACTCTAGCTAGGTATTAACAAAAGTGAGGATCAAAAATACAAAGTTTTTCGAGTTTGTTGCTGAAGACCGACCCTAATAAAGTTGACCGTAGGTAATATCTAGATACTATTTCGGCCCACCAAATGGAGTGGGTTGTAAAACCGTCATCATTATTTACGACGTAAATTTGTTCAAAATAGTTATTGTTAAGGTCGTATTTAAATAGGTATAGGTAAATGTTCCTACTGAAATGAACATCATTCATATTTTACAAGCTTCAAAATTTACATTGATAACATCAGACACGAGATTTTATATTGTTAAGTTTACTGTATCTATTATGCTCGAAGGTTTGATTTCGCATCATAAATTACGTAATCCTGAAAGAACGTCAGAAATGAACAATTCCATGGCCTAAAACAGTGCCTTTGGCCTAAAACCCTTTATACATAAACGATGCTTAAAGTTAATTAGTGATTAGCAACTGTTTAACAATACATTTTCGACGTTTAAACGTCACTTAACTTCAATTATCGTTTATAAATAAACCCCACTATTACTAACACTTACCTTTTTGAAGACGTAGCTTCCTCATGTCAATTTTTGTTTAGCAAATAAAAAAGGTGTGGTGAAAACTAACAAAATGGGAGGATAGGTTTTCCAATCCATGCTGAGCGCACGAAATATCTAGATTATAGGTATCAATATACCTGTTTAGGTACTCCCTGTATTTAGATTAGGTAGGTATACCTGGCTGTTCGTCGGTTATAAAGATTCGGTTTCAAACTTCTTCTTGGAGTCTCTAGAATTTATGTACTTGTATTCCAATCCACTTTTCTTTTGGTTGGGAACCTACATCCATCAAAATACTGCGATTGGCTCTATTAATGTCAGTAAAAGTGACTCAGGGCTTTAACCACACTTATCAAGGACCTAGATGGACCTGGATGTTATATTGATATTCAAATTCTTTCATAATAACTAGGTACTCACTGGTCATGATTATCAATGCGCGGTCTCCGTTCATACGGCGGGCGCGCATTGGCGGGCGCGAGCAGGCGCTGCGTGTCAGGGGCGCACGCGCGGGCAAATGCTGCGGCCGCTTCCACTGCCGCCTCCTCATCGTATGTTGATGTGTCATCTTCGGCTGTTGGAAGAAAGGTGAATTAGTTGTTGGATATGTTCAGGCAGGATGTAACCGAGGGTTTTGTCCTTCGAAACATAGCAAAAAGTTTTTTTAAGCAGTGATTTAAAAGGGCCACTGTAGTTTTTTTATTGCGTTATATTAAAAAGCCTATGTAATGCTAATGAAATTTGGTCACGTATGTCATTTTGTCCGGTCCCCTTAGTAATTAATTTTGCTTCAACTTTCTGACTGACCAACTCCTTGACAATTCAAAAATGCCTGTAATGTTTTAAGTTTGAGTTTGCAGATTTTTTTTCTCTGCTAGGGAAGTCCAATACAATTTCTCCTGCTATGCATGAGGATTTGTATTTCTCCGTCAAGGAGAAAGGAAGATTATGTTGAACTTTCCTACTGACTAAAACCCTACTGAAATTCTCCTACCAGGTACCAAGTTGTTGCCTACTACCATGAGTTAATTGATAGTTCGGAATTACTTGCTCATGCTCCACAAATGGTATCCCCAAGACGAGACGTGGCCATGAGTGAACATATTATGTACTAGCTACGCCCCGCGGTTTCACCCGCATAAGTCTCGATCCCGTGGGAATATCGGGATAGAAAATATCCTAGGTCCTAATCCAGCGGGGCAATTGCGTAACACATTATCAATCGGAATCGGTTTCATTTTGACAGTTCAACAACATTCATTGCGTTATTTACGTATTGATCAGACAAATTTTTCGAACTTATGAAGCAATGGATTAGCAATTTGCTTCAAAATGATTCAGATTCCGATTGATAGGTAGTGTGTTACGCAATTAAGGTGCAGGTCTTGGTCTACCCATGTGCCAAATGTCATTCAAATCCATTCAGCCATTTTAGCGTGGAAGCGGAAAATTTAATCTTTTCTCTTTAGGTATAATATTTGTTTAAACATAATATCTCGTTTGGGTGAGATTTACTTAATGTGATGACAAAATGTTGTCACGTTGCGTATGTTAACCTGTGTGAGATGTGTGTGAAACTTGAGGTGACATTCCTACGGCCAGAATTAATGACGTGATTCATTACTGTTTTACTTATCTAGATATTATGTAGTCCTATCACTAAATCAAACATTTGTTTACTTTACGATAAGGGAAACGTTATTATTGCGTAGCCTAGTTTATGTTTAAGGAAATTATGTACTACGGTAGATATACACAAAAATCTGCAATGCGCAAGCGTAGTGTGATAAGATTTGTTGTTTTAACTTACCTACGTGATAGTACGAATGACATAACTAATGATTAATCAAATATTGTTAATAGTTTTGCTTATAAAAGTAATACCATAATAAAAGTATTTTTGGCAACCTTGCTGGTGGTAATTAAATGTCACAGATTGGATTGAATGAAAAGTTAGCTAAAAATGCGCCTAAATGAGGAACGCACACTAGTAAAATAAATTGAAAGTTGTGGATAGTTTTATTTTCTTTAATTTGATTGCTAATAGTGAGCACGACGTTATACCTATATTGTTTTCGTCCCTTCGGAAAAATATTTCCTAAGTCTATAGTGAAAAACACAGTGGAAATATACCGGTCAGTATATGTATACCTAGGTACTGCATTTGAGAAGTATTTTAAAAAGGAAACGTTGGAAATTCCTTTCAATAGGATAATATAAGTCTCACCGGGAACTTCGAAGGCTCATAGGGAGGTCTCTATGTGTTTACACGTAGTTATGTGTTCTGTTGTGTCGTATGTATTCATCAAACATTAACATAATTCACACTACATGAATGTCTTTTGTTATAACATCAAGTATTGACAACCCTAACAACTTACGATCGTATTCAAACGCTTCGTTGTACATCATATTCGTTATCTGTGACAGCTTTCGAACGTAACCATAGACAATGCAAGATGGCGGCGTAGCGGGAAACACCTGTCACTTGACGAACAGTGTTTTACTTCACTGTTCAGTTACTTTGAACAATAATATCGTCAACTGTATTGTATTGAAATCATGGGTGAGTTTGCTAAATGCTTTCTTATTATATAGCTGAATATAATATTTGGCAAAACATATTTCAATACAGTTAATTATTTATTTGAAAATGGGTGACCGTTTTATTTTTACAGTTTTTATTTATATACTTATCGCTCTACGTTTCTTAAAATGAAGTACTGATTAGCGATTCTTTAATCATACATATTTGACGTTTAAATGTCACTTAACTGTAATCATCGTTTATAAATAAACCAAATAAACCCCTATGTGTATAGATTTTTACTTTATGCACTGTTGTATGTAAACTTAAAGCATAATATGATGTTAGTTTAAATTTATAAAATAATAGAGATCACTTTGTGTAATTCGGACATAGGTATCTAATTAGAATAGTTTACAGACACAGCTAATAAATTGTGTCATCTAAAAAATACACTATCACTTTTATCACTAATCTTATGTTCACTCATAACAGAATATTTGTCCACCATCTTGAAAAACACTTTATATTTGAATATAACTTGTAGGTTCACTTTGGCAGCACTATCTCCTTACACTAGCGTTATGTGTAACTTTGTCAAGAGGACCAGTGAAAATGAGCCGAAATTGTTGAATGATTGTATACAGATAGGTAGACATGTGTTGTTTGTAGGTATGATGTATTTAGAACTAGCTGTGCCCCGCGGTTTCACCCGCGTAAATGTCGATCCCGTGAGAATATCGGGATAAAAAGTAGGATCCTATGTGTTATGCTGATGTATAAGCTATATTACTGTAAAGTTTCATCAAAATCCGTTCATTACTTTTTGCGTGAAAGAGTAACAAACATCCTCTCACAAACTTTCGCGATCTCGTAATATTATTAGTAGGATAAGTATGTTGAGTTAGGAGACGATAGAGAATAAATGTAGCTTTTATGTAATAATATGATTGGATTTTGTGAGGGATTGTTCATTGTGGTGGAACCAACCTTGTTTTAAATAAAATAAAGAGATTAGCGCCGAAATCGTAATGATTGTATTTATGAACTAAGGTCGATTTAACCTTTCCAAATGTCCTGTAGGGAATACCAATGACATATTCCGACCGCTTAACTGAGACCTTGCCTGAGGTAGCAGCGCGGTGCGGGAGGGGTGCAGTGACGTGATGCGAGAGCTCAGTGAGAGTCAACTTGTGACAACTATCACCCCTCCCGCACCGCGCAGCTACATCAAATAACGTCTCAGTTAAGCGGTCGGCCTATAGAAGCAATCATGAATTCTATTCTTTTGCTGTCTGCTTCTTGCCTACTTTCCCAGAGATCTAAAATTGGTCTAATTCTCGAGATTGATGAAGACTAGTTGCGCTTCTTCAAAACCTAAAACACACATACATAATCAGCGTATAACGTTCCCACTGCTGGGACACAGGTCTCCTCTCGGTGAGAGGGGGTGGGCCGTAACGCACCACGCAGGCCCAGTGCGGGTTGGTAGATGTCGCATGTCTTTGAATGGTTGGTCCTAGAACATGCCCGCGGTTTCGTCACGATGTTTTCCTTCATCGTTTGGAGAGCAGTGCAAAGCCTAATTAAGGTCAATCAAGAGCAAAAGTAATCAAAACAAAAGAAAATTTTATCTGTAGATAACAACATTTGTTCTACTTAAATCGAATGAAATATTTTCAGTTCATATTATTCGAATGTTTTCAGGTGCGTGACTAATTTCAGTATTCCTACTTTACTGATAACATAAAAAGCTTCTGGTCTTTGTACGTACTGTTCTAGATTGTTGCAGTATTGTCTAACTTAGATAACATCAACCAAAATGGGGATGGGCAGAAAGGAGATAAAATGTCTACTTATTTTCGAGTCGATGGTAAATGTACAATAATGTTGTGTTAAATGAGTTCAGCTCAGTTGATGGCTTTGTCAATCGTGGTATCAGTGGCGTTTTTTGGACACTTCTGCAGATGGAGTAAGGTAACGGAGATAACGATCGATGTGTATTAGCGCTCCTTGGAAAGGGGACAAAATTGGGTACAAAAACGAACGAATCGCAGGCAGGACTGCCTGCCTGCGTTTGTTGTAACACCCACAAGGCAATGTGTTGGATGTATTTATTTAATAGATGGATGCTGGATGTATTTTTGTCCTTCTTGAGGAGGACGAGAAAGGGTTAGTGATCTGTTACCAGTCAGTCACAACCTCTTTTCCAGTTCTCCAACATTAATGATTCTAGGATTTCTCGGTTTTATCTCCAGATAGTCAAAAGAGTCCAAATACATATCATAACTAGCCTGTTGGAAGTAGTAGATGTTGGGTTCTGTGTTAGCATTTTGACGCAATACGTTTATATTTATATATTAAGTGTGCTATAATATTATGCAATTTAAGATTACAGATCTAAACTTGCATATATATCTTAAACCTGGCGTTAAGCATGGAGTTCTTTAACCGCAAGCTAAGCAAAGATCTAAGTCCTATGTAGATATTGGTTGTTATTGTTAATCACATTCTTCTCTCCTTTTTGTAACTAGACAATGCCTCCTACGGAGCAAGATAATCTTCTCATTTATAACGTAAATTATCAAACTACCCACCAGTAGGTCGCGCCTTCATTTGCAAAGATGTCACTTTATTCTCAATTTCCATTGTCACAAACACTAATAGAACTGTTTGGAAAATACTCTCACGGAACAACGTTTTACCGATGATCGATAATACTGAATGCGTCAATATGCCGATAACCCATTTATATGTGTGCTTTATCTTAGATAAGCTTGCTGTACACCTGGTCACACAGGTATAACATCCTTACATTATTAAAAACGCCAATATCACCTTTAGCACTAATAGCTTTATAGGTGGAATTTGCATGTATGTTTTCATCCATTGGTGTGATTAAGGGCTGAATCGTCAGTGGTGTTTCGATTTTATCCTGATATTGTTTTTAAGTACTTACGGACATGATTAAATGATGGCCGTTATTAATGCGTTGTACTAATATCATAATATTTTTGGGTATTAAACTAAAATCATCCTGATGCGCAATCGTTAGGTAAACAGGCATGGTTACCTTTTTATGAGTAATTTGTGATTAGCAATATGGGGCATGCTGAAATAAGGTGACGTATGACGAAATTCGGTAGATTTCGTGATGATTCCATCTATTTCCAGGTAGAACCTCATCGGTCATTCTCTCTCTCTTTGATGAAGAGGCTTCTACTGTACTTACTATATTATTACCTAGTACCTACAAAACAGGTTTGTGAAATTGTCCCTATGTATGATATACAGTAAGCTATCACGTAGCTTGATTCTCAGCTTCGTTATTTCTTTATATGTTATTGTTATTTTCTAATGTTTTTTTTTCTTGTTATCTTTTAAGCTATTGCATAGCTTTTATCTTGGGCTTTGAGCGCGGCGACCGAATGAAGAAATTCCGTAACGAAAATAAACCTAAGCATCGTCTAACGTCGTATCAGTTCGGCAGACTTCGGCACGGTGTTTGTGTGCGTTGCTATGCAATAGCTTTACCGCGGCAGTCCCCGAGTGCCACACGTATTTTTTTTTTGTTATTTTTGTGGGCTATGATCGATCAATACATTAATTAGCCTTTTGTTTACTCTACAGGGTGGCAAGGCAGGGCCCTGCTACTCATTTTACTTTGAAACTCCTATGATTTTAGACCCCCTAGTGTAGAAATTTTAAGACGGCTATTAAAAAAAATGGGACTGGGCTGGCCTCATCTGCCGTATGCCCAATAACCTGTGGGCCAAAATAAACACCACATGGAGCCCTGACACAGGTAGAAGGCGTCGCGGCAGACCCCGTAGAAAATGGCCAAAGTCTGTCGCACCACATTTAACAAATAATTTATTAAATGCATGCCAATATCGAAAAACGGACCCCTAACCTGTCCGAGGGTCGCTAATTTATAAACTCGCTTTTCCCGCTCTTGCATTCTCTAAGTTGCCGTTAGAAGTAGTCACTTTTTTGGCAACCCCGTCAGTGGACGCAGACCCATTGGGTTATCGTTAATAGTAGGTAGTTCAGAGACTAGCATAGTATAGTAGTTGAAACTGACTAGTATCGGAGTTATGTTCGTGCGGGTTGTGTATGATGCGTATCCTGCGGTCGTGCGCGTCGGCGGCGTCGGGCAGGCGCCAGCGCGCCGCGTGCGCCTCGCGCGCCGAGCGGGGGAAGTACAGCGGCGCCAGCGCGCGCAGCAGCGCCGCCGAGCCCGCGCATGCGCAGCACAGCAGCACCAGCGCCGGCGCGCGCGACTGCTCCAGGTGGCGCCGGATCGTGCCTGTGGGGCGGGGAGACACGTCCATTTCATTTAGGATTTTTTGTCGATTTTTTAAGCGTTCAAGACACCCTACACTTTCACCGGAGCCGGAAGTTGTAACGATGGTAACAGGTTCACAAGGTACCAACAAGTCGTTGTAGCGATGCTTAGGGGAGGCATGTGTCCAACAATGGACGTCTTTCAGTTGTTGATAATGGTAATTCCTACATTTCAATATCTCCATGGTGCATTTTAAAACATAAACAAATGCGTTTGGGATAACTGTTTGTTGACCATACTATGAATGGCAAAAAAGCAAGCAACCCACTTGATAGGTATCTACCTAAAACGCCTACCTATCTTGTAGGAGAAAACACACATGAAACAGTATCACAAGAAGTAAGTACGTATGGTTCTGTTTCTAACACCATTAACTTTCATCCAACAACAAGTTTGGTATTACATACTTGGTCTAGCCGATTCATACCGACTACCGAGCATGGCTCGGTCCATAAACCTTTTTATCACATCACTAAAAGTAAATACATTATTCACTAAGGGAATAAAGCAGTGTCTTAAGTCACAGGCGCTATATGAATCCCAAACGTAGGTAACTAAGGATTCTTACTTGGCTCTTGAGCGAAGCGGGTCATAATGAAATCCAGTACAATATTAATGCCCGGCTAGAGCCTAGAACTTCAATGACTTGCTTTAGGTTAGGTTTGCATGACATATAATTTGACATTAGCGAGCAGGTGGTGTGAAAAGAAATAAATACAATAGCATACTAACGCAGAGCTACGTGAGCTGCTAGATCAGGCGGGAACTGTGTGTGCGGCGCGGAGATCAGGCACAGCGCCAGGGAGCGCGCGCCCACCTCGGCCGCCTTGCATAGCACGTTCCTGGAACACAAACATACAATATGTCAATATCGATGGTCAGAAGCAACCCGACGGCCATTCATCTGGCGTAAAAGACTTAAGGCCCTTTGTGCACACACTTTTTTCTTGCCGTTGAAAACTACGGTTTATTCGCCGTGTGTAGGCACGATCGACAGTGTTGTATGGATCACTATGAAAGCTTATTCACGTACACGTTTTTTCTACAGCGCGATTTATACACCGTGCGGTTTATAGCGTAATGTAACCGTACCATGTAGTCAACAGCAAAAGTAGATGATGAAAATCAGAAATTCAATACTAATGAACGGAGTTCGCGTCAGAACTGGGTGGCGTCGAAGTGATTCAAAAGTATGTGATCGTAAATTATACCAAACATTTACTACTAGTACAGTTGCCATATATTCGTGATCAGTTTTGACTAGATAAGTTATAATTAATTTTCATCATCTACTTTTGCTGTTGACTGTACAAAGGGTCTTAGGAGGCTTATGGCTCTTTAGCGGTTACAAAAGGGCTGCATATCTAGATCATAGATCTGGATATACAGGCAGAACCTTCCAAATCCAATGTGATTTCCTGACTTATGTTTTAAATTCAAAGCGCCTACAAACTATTAATTTAGCCAACGCGTATTTCGTAGCTTTAAGACTATTCACAGGCGCTCTGGTAATTAGAGATAAATTAATATTAACCCGTCGTACGTCGGAACGTAGATCCACGCGAGACACAATGGCTTTTTAATTGTGTCTGTAATTACGACATTCAACCGGTTATAATGCTTTTAAAGTTTTAGAGTGTGGCAGAGACAACCGCAACCAAAAGAGCAACCTATTACCATGGATTCAGGACATCATTCTGAAGCTCCGGAGTTAACATAGGTCGTCGATTATTAAAAAAAATTAATTGCTGTTCCATACATTTTTACCGAGTAGGTATTGCACTATGAAACAGCAGATTGTTTTTTAGTAACCGTGGAAAATTTTCTACGCTGGGGGGTCTAGAATCATGTACTGAATTCATGGTTACAGGTTGCGCGTCCATGTCCCTGCCACCCTGTATGTTATTGAGCACTCGAGGCCAAGGGGTACAGGTAACCTACCATGATCTAATTAAAAACGATTCAAAAACAAGACATTTCAGTTTAGGTTCCTAAACTGCATCGCTTGAGCTGCTCTATGGACGTCATGGTACCAAACAAGTATGAATGAAACCAAAATTTGCTACTCAGTTTGCGACAATCGCTGTCAGCAGATGGCACGGCCTAAACTGAATCGTTTAACTGACGTCATGGTACGAATTAGAAGAACAGCTCAGTTTAGGTCCCAAAATGGATCGCGTTAAGAGCTTGTGCCGCCATCGCCATAGCTTATAATATGTTAGTACAGCGGCATGCGACCACGGGAAGGTACTTTCTTGTTTCATCCTTTTCAGTAGTCGGGTCTATTTCTGTTGTTTTTTGAAAAAAGTTTTTTTACTCGCGTTTTCTCTCGGTGATTTTCCTTACTGAGAACTTCGGGAAAAAGGAGGTTAGATTCCCTATTTATTAAAATAGTATTTATTTATTATTTACCTGTAACAGTTGTGCAGCGAGGTGTCGGCCGCGGTGTGGTACTTGGCGACGTACTTGGGGCTCACGGTGTGGATGATGTGCCGGCAGCGCAGACCGTACCCAGGCGTCAGGACCACCTCGCCAGTGCGACACTCTGGAAGATGGAAATAAATATGGTTCACTTTTGGACTAAAATTCTCTGCAGGCCAATTGCTTTATTAATAAATAGAACAAACCGCATTCATTCGTCAACCTCACTGATTTTAAAGTTGATCATTGTTCCATATTGCCGCCAATAGATGGCGCTAGTTGTCACTTGCAAAACAGCTAACCATTCATACCTAAATGTATAATTGAATGAATTTAATTCATAGCATAAACCTAGTATAGTATAATCAGCCTTTAGTGTTCCCACTGCTAGAATACAGGCCTTCTCTCTATGAGAGGGAGTGGCCCGTAACCCACCACGCTGACCCAGTGCGGGGTGGTAGATGTCACATGTCTTCGAATTTTTGTTTCAAGGACATGCCGATTTCCTCACTATGTTTTCCTTCACCGTTTTTATCATAACGGTGATTTTATTTTCCATCCTAGAACGCCTCTCTAGTTTCTAAGAGTTATTTGCGGGCGGGACTAAGGCAGTCAGCCCTGCTACCAGCTGACTGTCTTGACTGATGAATACATACAGGGTGGAAGCGACATCGATGCGAAAACTGTAGCCATGAATTCAGCACATGATTCCAGACCCCCTAGCATAACATTTTTTCGTCGGTTATCAAAAAAAAATCTGCTGTATCATAAAAAAGTGCGCGGTCAAAATGTATGGACCAGCAATTTTTTTTGATTACCTGACGTTTAATATCATCGCTGAATCCACGTTAATAGATTGCGCGTCGATTCCTGCCATTCTGTATTTTATTTCCATTCCAAACGACAAAAAAAGGTGATTGTTTTCGTACCATATCCCCTAGTAATGATCTCCTCCTTCAGCTCAGGTCCAGCCACTTGAAGGATGCGCTCGTTGACAGCATTGCACTGCGTCAGGGTTTCATCAGTGGTGTTCGTGATGGCGTCAGCTTCCAAAGTCGATATGTCGCCTTGCCTGGAACGTGACGATTTGGGGTTAGACAGGAAATCGCACCATGTGTTCAGAGGACAGATCTGGGAAAGAGATTGGCCATTGCCCTATAAATGCTTATCCTTTCATTGATTTGAGGAGTTTTTCTCAGGTGTAGCGGTAGTAAACCACAGGCCAGAAACATAGGAACGGAATTGGTGACAGAGAAGCACCATTCGCGCTCCTGCACACGATGCCGCCACCGCGCCGTCGCCGCGCCGACGCCGCACAACTACACTGTACATACGAGTCGCGCGAAGACCGCCACCGCGCCGCCGCCGCGCCGCCACCGCGCGCGTTCCCAGTTATTTCATTATCCTGATTCATTCCATTGCCGGCCGCGTATGAACATGCACTCAGGATAATGAAATAACTGGGAACGCGCGCGGTGGCGGCGCGGCGGCGGCGCGGTGGCGGTCTTCGCGCGACTCGTATGTACAGTGTAGTTGTGCGGCGTCGGCGCGGCGACGGCGCGGTGGCGGCATCGTGTGCAGGAGCGCTTCGACAATTTGAAATAAATTTTCCACAATATCAGTTATTTAGAGACATCAATGACGTTGACACAGGATCAGGATCCGAGGTGGCGGCGTGTAGTGTTCCACGCGCGCCCCTCTTAGACGTCGCGGGGGGAGTCAAACACCTCACTCCCCCCCCTGACCCGAGGTGGCCCGCGGTGGCGGGCCGGCACCAGCCGGGGGTGGCGGAAGGATCACACATTACGACGACCCCCGGCGTAGATGTGAGATGGAACACCGGGGTTGTTTTTAGCCAGCAAGTGTCTGACAGACCCCTCGACCCGCCCCAGGGTGGAGGACATCCAAGAGGATTTTCCGCCCCGGAAATAAAAAATAAAGGATCCAACCGGATTCAACTTAAACATTGAACTGTGAAGTTTCTGACTGGTGTCCAGTAAAGGACGTCACCGTCATCGTCGTTCTTAGTAACAGCCCGGATTTTTTGGAAGTGGGTGGTGTGATACCCCGTGCCTCGGAAAGTATGTTAAGCTTTTGGTCCTGCGCCTGATCTCTCTCCGGTCACCGTTAATATGGCACATCAAGTTTTAGAAAATCTTCAGCTTTATCAAATCATCATTTAACGTCTCATCACGTCTCTCTCTAAAAATCGACGTACTATATGAACGGTCACGTAATGTAATAAAGCTTGTTGTGCTTACCAGATAGCAAATCGGCTGTTAATATGATCATCGTGCAGAAACACGGGGTGCGGGTGAGTAGGTACATTGTCGTACTCGGCCTGATGCGCGGGCGCCGAGTGCGACCAGCGCGGCACTCCGGCGCAAGACACGCCGCCCGCACCTGGCGCGCGCATCACGCACACCTCGGGCTCTGGGGAAGAAGAGAAAAGGGAGGGTTAGTAAAAAGTTATACATAAATGTGATGTTCTTCAAAAAGGTTAGGTGCGTTGTACTCGCAACCAGCGTGCGTGTATGACCAGATGTATGAACGTAAACGAACCAAAAGGAGTATGTAAGGATCTTAGTAGGTGACATTCTGTCATTTATACCTACCCCCATGGGAAGAAGGCCTGAGTTTATGTATATTAACATCACGTGCATTCTCGTCTGTATTTCGGTGGTGGAGGTGGTATAGACCACCCACATATCAATGTCGAATATCACGTCAATCGACGTCCCGCGAATTTGACGATCTCACGAACCTCCATTAAGATTGACTATATAAAGGTATACAGCCACGCTCTAACCGATAAAGTGGAAGCACTATTGCAATTAGACTGTTCCCAAGATACCTTTTGAATTTTAAAGACGTCTATCAGTTAGTAAGATTGACCATTTTAGAGTTTGCCATTCTTATAGAACGGGCACGAAACTGTGCGGTATTTTATTTAAAAACTCGTTCCATTATATCTAGTTGCATTATATCTCTAAAAAAACATTTAAAAATTTTTACCTTTTTGATGCAGAAACCTAAAACAGCCCATGACCAATTACACTGTCAGTTTACACTGAGGAAACGTTAACAGTTTGTTATTAGAGCCGTAGTTAAACGCAGTCTATTCCAAGGCTTTCGAGTTAATTCAATCGATGACAAAGTCCACGTCGTGTTACAAGAAAATTATACTTGAACAAAAAGTATTTGCGTGTACTTTGGCTAGCAACAACTGTGGGTATTGTTTTCAGGGTTTAATATAAAAAGTGCATTTTTTTCGGCTTGACACAAGTATCTTTGAAGCCTTGCGCATGACTCACAGACTGCCAAAAGCAGTTTTTTATTTCCAGTTTTCTCAGCTTTGTCTAAGCCCTAAGCTGGTTGATTTAAATATGAATAAAATGAATGCGTTTTGGATATTTTTAATACGCATTGCATTAAATGTTCCCCCCTGTAATCAACAGGATCATCGCAATCAAACAATTGCCCAACAAATGCCCAGAATTGAGCCATCAAAACTTGTAACATGAACAGGAATGGCTATATTAAAGCACTGGTATTAACAGCGGCTTAACATTCACAATCATTCATGTTTGCAACCCTTCAAAGGGTCTGAAAACATTTCCGGATAACATTAAAATCGCCGGATTATCCCATTAGTATCCCCATTAAACTCCGTTTTACAGTTCAACAGACCAATCATGGAGAAATCGACCTACATTCCAGACTCATGTACTAGGGCCGCAGAATCGAACGGAGCATAAAATTGTGCAAGGGAAAACTGTAACAATTTATACAATAATAGACCTTGAGCAGTTGAAGATAAGGGGATTCCGCATGAACAGCTACTTGTAGAACACGAGACAATGAAATTGGAATGTAATTTAGTTGGGGCAATAAGTAGGACACGCAAAGTCCTGTGACGTCATAAAGTGCACTATCTCACTCGCACGACGTTGAAGAAAAAGATGGCAGATTCATTGATGTTGGAAAATCTATTTCCTTTGCAGTGTGAGCTGTGAGTGAATTGTTGCGTATTTTAGACAGTTGTAGTTGAAACGTCACTCACTCGGGTAGGAAGGTTTATGAGCACGCACCCACGCACAACGGACCAAATGGGAGTCTAAGTGCGGAAAAGGGAGCCCCATCATCATCATCAAGGTTTATGAAGAGTCTTCATTTATTTTACACTCTTCGTGAGCTAGATTCTTTGCGGCACATTTGGTCTTACGTTTTGGCGATATCAGGTTAATTTCCTTTTTCAGTCCTCAACAGTTTATAAGCCTTTAACTTTTTTACAATAAGGGTGGGTATTTTTAGTGTTTCTAAAGCTAAATAAATTGTACAATAATCTAAACGAGTAGTATTATAAAGAGGTATAATGGTTTGGTAAGAGGTAATCTCTGAAAGCTTGAACTGATCCAATACCGATTACAAAAATTGAGTTAACTTACTAACAGAAAGGTACATTATTGGCGAGTACCATAGGATATGCTTCATGGTTGACTACCACGCGGACGGAAGCTGCAGGCAGAAGCAAGTTTCAAATAAAATATGTACATTTCTTGAAACATAATTAAAGCGTCACAAGAACTCTTTGGTTTAGTAATACCAATAGTTCAATCAATGGAACCTTAATAGTGGTACTAGGAATTCATGACATTCAAGGACCGTTGAATTATTCATCAAACGGTGTGTTACAGAAATTGCATTACGTACCTACCTTAGTACTTAACAAGGTACCTATTACCGAGGAATGAAATAGCTATGAAGTAGGCACATACACAAGGCAGATTGTTTTTGTACTTTGACCCAGACTGGTACGAGAAAAACGTTGGTTGTTAGCTACTGTTTACAGTTTCGGATGATCGGTAACGGTTTTTTGACACGATATCCCTAGTTGAAGGCAAAGAGTTTTTCCGCTATTTAAAACAATGTCATTATTATTATGAAGTCTATTTCTGTTAAAGGCATGCCAAACAGGCCTGGCTACTTAACCACCACTTGGTCATCGTCGTCTGTGGACATCTGCAATAACAGAGGAATGAATCGCAGATGCGTTGCCATCCCAAAGACAAAGCCGAAATGTCTCATGTCCCAATAATTACAAAATATCCCCGAACGAGCTCCTTCACAAAGCACACTGCCGTTAGATTTAGAATCCATACCAATATTATAAATGCGAAAGTGTGTCAGTCTGTTACCTTTTCACGCTTAAACCGCTGAACCAATTTAGATGTGGTATAGAGATAGTTTGAGTCCCGGGAAAGGACATAGGATAGTTTTTATCCCGATATTCCCACGGGATCGACACAAATATGCGGGTGAAACCGCGGAGCGTTGCTAGTTAGTCTATAATGTTCTCACTGCTGGGACACAGGCCTCCTCTCTGTGAGAGGCAGTGGAGTGGGCCCAGTGCTGGTTGGTGGAATCGTCTAAACTTCGAGTGCATAGAGTATGTATTTTGGTCAACAAAGATTGGCACCATTGCCATCGGATTAGTTGTTTCTTTATGTGTGACGTTTAGTTCAAATAAATGTATTCTCGTTTTTTCTTTATCTTGGCAGTGCTGCCAATCTTCTGCAAGGGGATGCGCTGTGAAGGATCTTATTTGATTTTACATGTAACACGAGCTTATGTAAGCGAGTTCGCATACTAATCATAGTATGAACATTTACGTCATCCCATCAATACCTGGCTGAACAGAATTAGACTAAACATTAATAAGTAAACATTGTAATGAGAGAAACACGAAAGAGGATTTTATGAGATGATGCCTGATGAAAATTTAAGAAGATGTGCTTCGCCGACCCTAAATCATAATTTTTCTGGGTGGGAAATTATCAAATAACTTCTCCCACTCTGGGCGGAGCGTGAGGGCATGTCAGACTTTTACTGACTAAAACCCACCCGCATTCCTGCAGTTGCCTGTGCCAGGGGCCATGGTAACTTTTCGACCAACCCGCGACCCTGGCAGGCATCGGCCCTAGCGGACCCCATCAGTCATAATATTTGTGGTCTCTAATATTATGACGACTCTCTTTGGACACCTAGAGGTGTGATTGAGTATGGAACAATACAATGACTTGAGGAGTTGTAAATCGAAGAAAAGCGTAGAGATTGTCTGAGGGCAACATTACCAATGCTCATAAAATCTTCATTTATGTGACGGGCTTATAAATAATGCAGGATTTCTGATACCGATGAGAATTTGATTTCGTGATCCATCAATGACGTAAATGACTTGCGTCTCAACCGAAGCACGGAACAGCTGATTTATGACCCTAGATGCCTACATTTACATACTTACTAATAATGTACAATCGTAAGTTCTTACCCATCCTGTAACTTCTACAAAATCAAGGGCAGTATTTAAGGTATTTTTACGAGCGAACGCAAAACTCAATCGATTAACGTTGTCCACGACACGAAACATCGCGATTTCGTACCTAGTTACCGAAAAATTACTGTCATATTGTGTCCCCACATGCAAAGAAATCAAACACAGAAATTATGTAGCAGTACTTACGCGTAACATGTACAGTCGTCTGAAGGTCACGTTTATGGTAAAAATGTGTTACATAACATGCAGAGGGAATTTTTGATATATTGGTATTGCGTGCTCGTTTACAAGGCTTTTTAAGTACACATTCTTTATCAAAAAACTGCGTTAAGTATCAGAATAACCTAAGTTTAAAATTAATCACATTACAATTATGTTTGTTTGCGTAAATTTTGTATGAAAAATAAATAAAATCTCACCGATAATCGTCATCACAATTCGATCACTGAATCAAAATCACACAAAACACTCACTGGTATTAAAAAGTTAATTAACAACAGCGACGTCTGGACGGCGCGGAACGCGAGCGGCATGTGACCTCGAGGTCGAGCCGGCAGGATGGGGACACACCCCCGGGGTGACATGCGTGGGGGTGGGGGTGGGCCGTCCGTGACGTCACATGGTCGATGACCCGCGGAAGTGGGTCATTGGGTTGGTCGATCTGCCAGTTTTGATGGAGCCTTTTGTGATTGTCTTTGCGTTACATAAGTTGTGTCATTCGGATTATCATTGAGGATCCCGTGATCGATATTGATGATTTGAGTACAAGGTCGTTCGCATTACAAATTACTTTCAATGACTTTATTGTTTAAGCAATTCTGTCTAAAAATATGACGTTGAGTTTTAAATTATTAATGCGCAGTACTTTTACGGTTGAAGTGTTAAATAAGCACGTAGAAAATGCATTTCATAAAACGTGAATGTGCCGACGTAAGTGTTTAT
The DNA here is from genome assembly GCA_914767645.1 of Hydraecia micacea. Taxonomy (NCBI): domain Eukaryota; kingdom Metazoa; phylum Arthropoda; class Insecta; order Lepidoptera; family Noctuidae; genus Hydraecia; species Hydraecia micacea. Next base: position 2,331,655 of record OU611783.1, on the reverse strand, counting down.
TATTTAATTTTCTTTAAACATAAGTTGCATGTGCCAGGTCTCGTCAATTTAGCTGCAACCGGTCATGTTATCAATGGTTTTTAATTAAATAAATGAAAAGGCATTGCCATCATTTATATGAACGGCACCCACGAACCAATATAAATTAAGTAATAGAAATTGCATATTTGCTACTCCGGTGAAACACTTTATTGTTTTGAATTGTATTATTTTATTTACGATTTAGGCTTTACAAATACAAATTATTCAAAACAAGTATGGACAAGGAATGACTATACTAACTAGTTATGCCAACCGCTAGAGACAGAAAGATTTGATGTTATGTTAGCATCCATTCAGCTAGAGTATACAGCATAATCAGCCTATAATGTTCCCACTGCTGGGACACAGGCCTCTTCTCGGTGGGAGGTAGTGGGCCCAGTGCGGGTTTTTAGATGTCACATGTCTTCGAATTTTTGGATCTAGGACATGCCGGTTTCCTCACGATGTTGTCCTTTACCGTTTTACCGTTTTGAGACCAGCGGTGACGAAATAATTTACATATAGTAAAGCGCTTGTCTATGTTCGAACCTACGACCTACAACTCATTCAGCTAGAGGTGAATGAGTTGTAGGTCTGAATGAATTGAATAGAAATGAATGCGTTAAAACTGCATTTAGAGGATAAAAAATACTGCCATAGTGATCTATCTTCCGGAATTCACCAGTATAAGTACATAACATCAACCATATATCAGAATCAATTAAATCTTATTCCCTTCTCATAAAGCAGTAATGGCGCCAGATACCCGCGAAAATGCACCGCCATCTTGGAAAAAAGGCGCGAAGCCGCGAGTTCTCCTCTTTTCTTTTTTTTTTCTTTCTGACTTCAAAAAAAGGAGAAGGTTCTCAATTCGTCGGAATCTTTTTTTACTAAATATATTCCCATTGGGAACTATACTCGACTATGCTACATTAAACTTTGTTCTTCCTATTTAACTTTGCCTTGAGCTATACTGTATTGCGCAGTGAACTGTATATTACAAGTAAGAGTTTGATAGACCTGTCTGGTTTGTAACTGGGTTGCAATTTTAAAAACAAGTTACGAGTTTGCCGACTTGTTTTCCAAAGTTGCTCTGGAGCAAAATAACTTTTAGAAACTGATTACTACGCGAACTATGTTATTGTAACTTAACATGGTAGGTGTTCTTTTAGAAGACTGGCAGATGTCTTTCTTGATAGAAATTGCTATCAGACTTGCAGCATTATGATTCGTTGAGGACTATAGGGGCAATGTTGAAATATTTCGTTTGGTTTGTAATTACCGGCACACTAAACCATCGTGAGGAAACCGGCATGTCTTAGAACCAAAAAATTCGAAGACATGTGACATCTATCAACCCGCACTGGGCCCGCGTGGTGGATTACGGGTCAGTTCCTCTTACAGAGAGGAGGCCTGTGTCCCAGCAGTGGTAAAATTATAGGCTGATTTTGCTATGTTATGCTATAGGTACACTTAGAGCACAGCAATGCTATTTGGCGACACAAAATTGGTACTTTTAGCTAAATATTTTCAACAAAATATACAGCCTTTACGCCACTTACGTTAAGAATAGGTCAACTAAGATGGCGGATAAAAGCCAGCATTCACGAGTGTACTATTAAACGTACTCCAATCATCAATCAGGCTATGCCTGGCTATGCCAAGTGCGGTCACTATAGCCCTATCGGGACCATTTGTTGGAGTGTCCTACATTGAGTAGGTAATGGGCATGTTCCGGCTGATACGGCCCTCGTTTTGCAAGCGTTTTGTCGGTTAAGCTCAAAATATGACAGCGCATTTTGTATGGCTATAAAGGCAACTCATACAGGATGTGGCGTAAATAGTGGTCCACCGTTAAGGACTCGATATACCAGATAATTTACTATAACATATTACAATTTTGCCCATTTTTACCCAAGGGTTCCGAAAAATATATTTTTTTTGTTTTTTATTTACGAAATTTCTACGTTTTGTTATAAATTTGGTTGTAGTTTCAACAAAAACCAGAGCTATCGTGTAAAGATACAGCTTTTTATTTAAATTTAGAGCTACCTATTGAAGAAAAGCTTAGTACTTTTCTATTTTAACCCTAATTTTTAAACATAATCATGCATATTCAAGAGCGATTTTTGTAAAAAAAATGTACTACTAAAATTGTTAAAATTGTTATAGCAAATTATCTGGTATATCGAATCCTGAACGGGTGGACCACTATTTACGCCACACCCTGTATATGCTTGTGGTCTGCTTCATTATCGTCACCATCGACAGCCTTGTTTATTTAACCCACTGCTGAATATAGGCCTCCTCCATTTGTTCCATAATTATTATCTGCCAATCTTGTCATTGCACCTTGGCAGTTATCATTGACTAGATAATTATGCTGAATCCATCACGATGATCTAGTATTGATAGTTCGATTATTTACCGATCTACATAGTTTTTCTTATAGTAAAAACTTCTATTGCAGGTCAAGCACGCTATCAATTGCTCTGTTTCTCTGACACGCAATTCTTGTAAGTATAAATACAGGTACACACGGCTACACATCAAGCTATACATTTCCAGTTTTAGCTGACCTCGCATTGTATAGGTTTTTCGTACAATCACAAGTCAGCTTATACTGGTTATGTATAGCTTGATGTGTAGCCGTGTGTACGTGTACAATCTTTAATTACTAAAGTTTCAAACGCAAAAGTAAGAGAATCTGTTAATCTTTTCGGTTAATTTTCATATCGAAACAATAAAAAATAAAATGTAATAATAGCTGTGATGAAAATGATGTGATGAAAAATACAAAAATACTTTTAAAAGTCAATAACATTTGAAAGATGATGACAGCGATGCGGACGAGTACTTCGACCCCTAAGTGTCCTTTGTTTTTGTATTTATTTGTATAGTAAATTAGTTAGTCATTTCAACCGTGGAGTTTCTTGCCGGTTCTTCTCCATAGGAAACGACCAATTGGAACCGTGCACCTAGCTTCTGACGTTTCGTAAGTGCCCATGTAGGTTTATGTGAAATAAAATATTTTGATTTGATTTAATTTAATCTAGTTTAAATAGTGAGTTACATTTTCTCTAAATAAATAACATTTTAGAAACTGAATGAGGTCGGTGTTTCTTATCCGACTACTTTGTGAAGAAACCAAACTCAGAGGTGACAGTCTAGTTTCAGTCAGTTTTTTAAAGTCCAGACATTGTCTTGGTCAGATCATAGTCTGAAACAGTTTGGGTCCGTAAATAAATGGTATTTTGCACCATAACAAAAGATTTTTGTCAGCAACACAGGATACCTCTCATCCCGGAATTAAAAAACTTCAAATGGACGGACGGCACAGCTAGTATTAATTATTACAAAAAGGTATGATACGTTCAAATGCTACTGCTGTCCAATAACTTCGGAAATTTACAGCCAAAAATGTCGATGGAATCTCAATGTTATGAGCGCCTGTTCATTTATTAAATACTTCACGATTTGTATGCGAAATATTGAAATTAAAATGTGTCTCAACTTTTCGGCGAAAAATGCCAGGACTGATAGAGGAGGATTTTTGTCAACGAACATTTTTTGGAGCGTTGTGACCTTTTTTAACTTAAGTTTGTTAGGTGGCCCGGTTCCTAAAAGCTTCTTGAATCTGGGTCCAGTTAGCTGTGAAGTCTCAAGTTAGCTTTGGTTATTGATTTCCCACACACACTTTCAATCAAAATCTGAATCATTTTGAAGGTATTGATAATCCATTGCTTCATATGTTCGAGAAATTTGTTTTCTTAGCAACATAAATAACGCAATGAATGTTGTTAAAATGTCAAAATGAAAGCCACTTGCTACTGTTAGTATATTACGCAATTCTCTTAATCTTAACTAATGTTATAAAGAGAAAAGAGTTGTATGTTTATTTGTTACGCATTCACGGTAAATCGGCTGGACGGATTTGGATGTTTTTTTTAATATTATATTAGTCTAAAATCGCAACCCTGTCTTGAGCAAGCGTGGTGATCAATGCTCGTGCCTTCTCTCTGTGAAAAGAGGCTTTTGCAGTGGGACAAGAATAGGCCGGTACTTATATATAAATATAAAAAATGAAGAGATCCGCATGAGAATCAAGGTAACCGACACAGCCCGAAGAATTGCCGAACTTAAGTGGCAGTGGGCAGAGCACATTGCTCGCAGAACAGATGGCCGATGGGGCCGAAAGGTTCTGCAGTGGCGACCGCGGACCGGAAAACGCAGCGTTGGAAGGCCTGCCTATGTTTGCAAACAAATAAATGATTTGATGTGACAGTTATGTTGTGTGTTATTTCATCTTAATCGTGGTCTTCACTGACGCTATGTATGCCTCACACACCAACGTAGTCAACAGCCAGTAACATATAGTCATCTTTCCCAAAACAGAACATGACCTCATTGTCATTACTATCAAAGTTGAGTAAAAACAGACAAAGCTAAGTGTGTAACCGTAAAACTGTGTCTTTGTTGTAAACTCAGATAACAATGGTCGGATTCAGAGGATAAACCTAATTAACGGCATGTTTGTGCCTTCAATTGTTTACAATTAACAAGATGGATGAATGCTGTTAGTTACAACTTTGTTTTGTGTTTGGTGATAGAAGATCGAATGTATGGAGGGTCTGTGGTAGCGTTTTGACATAGTTCCGGATGTGTTTCTTACGGCTGATAATCATTGATCTATATGCATCACGCCTGTAATCCCGAAAGGGTGAGGCAGAGGTGTACTTATAGTACACCCACATATTTAAAAGGGGGCGAGCCTATTGATCCTTTGATCTATCCAGCGTCTCCCCAGTCAGCGGCCATTAGCCAATTAGCCGGCTGTTTCATTTTTTACCCACCTCAAAAAATGTCCAACGCGCCTAAAGAAGTTTTCATTTAAAAAAATGGTCGAAAATCGTTTACACGCAGTGGACAAGCGTGCAATGCTCTTTCCTTCTGTATGTAAGGAGGCCTTTGCCCTGCAGTACCAACAGTCTGGACGGTGCTATGACCACTTTAGTTACAGTAACTCACATACCGTTTGACAAGTCTTTTGTGTCCGTTCATTTATTACAAATCCGTTCCGACACATGCAAATTATGGCAGTGTTTCCGTTCGTCGTTCTACCGAGTTCCATTCATACATTTTGGAAGTTGGCCACAGTGCCAAGATGGAACGGAACTGGTGATATCTGTCACATGTTAGAAAAGTTGTGGGCGCGTAAACATGAATTCTCAAGATGGCGCGATAAGCATAGTACCTATGACATAATCCGCCTATAACGTTCCCACTTCCCACTCCTGGTCTCCTCTTTGTTAGAGAGAACGGACCGGAATCAACAACGCGAGCCCAGTGCGGGTTGGTAGATATAACATACTAGCAGCGCGCTGCGGTTTTACCCGCCTAATTCTCGATCCCGTGGGAATATCGGGATAAAAAGTATCATTATGTTCTTTCCCGGGACTCAAACTATCTCTATACCAAATTTCATCTAAATCGGTTCAGCGGTTTAAGCGTGAAGATGTAAAAGACAGACAGGCACATTTCGCATTTATAATATTAGTATGGATTTTTGGTTTTTTGGTTATAGGACATACCGGTTTCTTTACGATGTTTTCCTTCACCAGTTTGATATGATGAGACTATTAATTAAAGAATTAGCCACAGATTGAAATAACTCATTTGGTTATTAGGTTTGATGCGAACAGAACAGTAAAGATGGGTTGCAAAGGACACACATACATACAATCAATCAGACATTCAATTATATAGTCTGCAGACCCAGAAGTCTGTCTGACCGGTGATGCGTCGCTATAGGTGAACAGAAAATTGTAGACCCTGTCACTTTTCGTAGTGCTTTCGTTAGTTCTATTTTCATCGTGGTCAGTATTTTTGATTGCACTAAACACCAACCCTTTTATTCATAAACGTTGCTTAAAGTCAAGTAGTGATAAGCGACTGTTTAATCATACCTATCTTTTGACGTTTAAACGTCACTTACCTTTAATTATCATCTGCCTAGCCTTTTCCCAACTATGTTGGGGTCGGCTTCCAGTCTTACCGGATGCAACTGAATACCAGTTTTTTAAATGGAGCGCGTGCCTATCTGACCTCCACAACCCAGTTATTGCGTAATACGATACCCCTTGGTAAGACTGTTTGTCAGACTTTCGGGCTACTGACGACCCGTAACGACTGTCAAAGATCCACGAATGACAGCCGGGACCAACGGCTTAACGTGCTTTCCGAGGCACGGAGGGATCTTGGTATGTAAAGTTCTTCACTTATCTTTAATCATCGTTTATAAATAAGCCCCATAATCTCATGATAATTTCTTCAATTTAGTAGAAGGTAAAATATGAAAGCTAAGATTATAATTATAACTACTGTCTTTGTCCCTAGTATCATAATATAGAGGCTAGTGATCTACATTCCTCCTCTACGGAGCTAAGCTCTCAACACTTTGTATTGTACCAGCTATATCTTTTCTCTTATATCCATGGTCGCCATGGCTATTAATCGTCACGTCACTTATTTAAAGCGGCTACAGCCGACTGCCAGCTAGGCTGGGGCGATGACTCTTGAACGAGAGGTCGTGGGTTCAATCCAGGCCCGATGAACTGTTGAAGTGAACTCGGTCATGTTACACGCATATTTAACTTAGCTTAAAGTTAAATATATATAGGTAATATAAAGTAAGCTTTATCCGTACTATGGAGTAAAAGGAGTTCTTTAGTTTCTGTCATAGATAACAGAAAGAAGTTTTTGAAGTGAAAACTTCTTTAGGCGGAAAAAATCATTGATTCGCGCCACTGTTACTGTAACCGACACCGCTTTGGATGTGTTCGGCTGTCCTCGGGATGAACTCGGTTTTAATGTATATCCGATATGTCAGTGAGTGATGGCAAAGTATTCTGTTTGTGTTTTGTTTTCGGTCGGCACTCCCGGAGTGCCACTGTTTTTATATTTCTATGGTTTCTATCTACATTTTTGAAAAAAAGTGCGAGTTTATACAATACCTAAAGTTTGATGTGTCAAATTGTGCCGTGTAGGTACCTACCTATGCATGTTTATTTTGGGTGTTGCCCGCATGAAAAGTTAAATTTTCCGGGACGAAAAGTACTCCATGTCCTTTTCCGGGGTTTTAGTTCCGTATCACTGTTTGAATTAAAAAATGGTTGTTCCTTCAACTTGTGTACTTCAGCTTTCTTTTAAGTTGTACGTTTGTGTTGAAGGTTATTACGAACCATAAAATATAGATTTTAGCATTATCTGTAATAATGCCAAATTTTACATAAGCTGTTTTGTTTATTACAGGCTTTCAAAAATGTTGATAATCTATAGTATGAGAAATGAACTACTCATCACTTTCAAAAAGTATATACATATAAAAAATACTAAAATATTGGTATTCAGCTGCATCCGGGATGATGAACTTCAAAAAGTATAAACCAGAATCCATACTAATATTATAAATGCGAAAGTGTGTCTGTCTATCTGTCTGTTACAATCTTCGCGCTTAAACCGCTGAACCGATTTAGATGAAATTTGGTATAGAGATAGTTTGGGAGTCCTGGGAAAGGACATAGGATAGTTTTTATCCCGATATTCCCACGGGATCGAAACTTATGCGGGTGAAACCGGGAGCGCTGCTAGTAACTAGTAAAATAAATCAAAGGGTGATTTAAATCAAATAATAAATGAATTTGAAACAATCCCTCATCAATCCTTATAATCATGGGACTGAAACCTCTAATTACAAAAACTAGTTTGGACCTGATTTTAATCGCGTTAATTGATGGACGCATTAAATAGGAAATTGTATTTTTAGGTGTACCGAACAATAATCTCTCACGGAATCAAACAAAACCCTAGACTATTAGTAGGTACCATAGATAGTAGGTACCATCGCGGCCTTTTCCGCCTGATCACTTAAATTTTTTTTCGCCTAAATGCTGCGGAGACGCCAAGCCACGCCCCCTTAAAGTTTTCGCCTATTAGGAAAGCGATAACGCAATTAGTTGCAACGTGCACTGCGCAGCTTACTGACGCATCACGAGTAATCTTTTTGTGAATTTTACGGACGAACTATTTGACCTTGGCGGGCTTACTAGTGAGCGCTTTTACTTTTTTAGAGTGCAAGCAAAAATAAACTTAGTGGTGGTCAGGCGGGAGTGTCTGCGATAGTACCTAGCCATCGCTACTACCGACAACGCCGTGGAAGTGTCGAAGCTTTGGGCCAACAAATAACATATTGTCGTGCCACCGAGAGGAAGAAGAAGGTTACCTAAATGCTTGCGGAAGCTTCTGCCTGCGACTTCGTCCGCGTGAAACTTCTTGTCCCCCCGACCCAACCCATCACATCGCATCGCCAGCCCGTGCTATCACTTCCTTTTCGTTTAGCGTTCTTCCTGACTTTTTCATTTTGCTCGGCTTCTTAAGGCCCTAGCGTGATGTTAAATAGCCTGTAGCCTTCCTCATGAATTGGGCTATCAAATGCAAAAATAATTTTTCAAATCAGACTGGGAGTTCTAGCTATAAGCGCGTTCAAAGAAACAAAAACTCTTCAGCTTTATTATTAGTATAGAGATAATAGTTGAATATCATCATTATCCTTTTGTGTTTAAAAGGGTTGTCAGTAAAGTACCTACACTAGACATTTTCATCTTTGCTCCTAAGGTTGACAATGCATTGGCAAAGTCCTTATACTGAATTATACTGAACGTAACTGATATTATATGCCGTCCTGACCACATCAATAAATCGATACATTGATCAGGTACAATATCGTCTTCATTGTCACAGAAAAAACGTAGTCTACATAGGCAATTTTCGTAAGGAAAACCATTACCCTTCTTTTGGGGCAATCAGGTAAGATTGTACTTACTCGGTTTACATTTATATACAGGCTATATACATCAGCCATATATATATATATATATATATATATATAGCGATATATATATATATATATATATAGCTCTGCCATATATTTTGACCGCGTAGGTGAAACAACTTTCTGTGAAACAGCAGATTTTTTGGTAGATTGAGTGGACCTGTCCTGTCAGTGCACACATTTGTCAGTAACGTGCAACTTAACACTCAAAATTTAAGGAGCTCAAAATATGCGACATAGCGAATTAGCGGCTGCATGAATTTGTTATCATAATCTACTCACGTGGTGGAGGCCCTTGTCAAGTGACAACAGGTTTTATAATTCAACAACAACGACTACCTTCTGCGATCCTTTAAATGTCAACTCTGATCCTTCTTTATCCTCCAAATGTATCACCTCTGTGATCTTCCGACAGGTAATTAAAATGCTGTGTAATTGCTTGGCTCAGATAAGGGGAAATCGACGACAATTAATTATAAATGAGAATGATATCGAGCGATCTAAATATAGATGAAGTTTTAAAATAACTCTGAATTATCGGAACTTGTTATATTTGGCGATGACAAAGCATTATTTTCAATTTGTCATTAGTCATTGGCGTCATAGGTATCCAAAATAGCTTGGCTTGGAAAGGACATTATAAGATGGGACAAGGAGTGGCTACCTACAGAAGAGTTTTGAGTATGAATAAGGATGGTTACGTGAAAAAAGAAATTCCAAAGAGGAAAAAGGAGATGATTGCAAATAATAGAGAAGTTAGCGTGGAAGCAAAAGCCATGTTGCGCCGACCCGAATAAATTATGATAATTATGTGCTAGGGGGTGATGACATTGGTACTTGCCAAGTGTGTCAGAAAAACGGTGATGAATTAAAAGTGAGCCCATATTTGGTCATCATCATCTGCCTAGCCTTTCCCCAACTATGTTGGAGTCGGCTTCCAGTCTAACCGGATGCAGCTGAATACCAGTATTTTACATGGAGCGACTGCCCATCTGACCTCCACAACCCAGTGACTGGGTAACTCGATACAATTTGGTAAGACTGATTGTCAGACTTACGGGCTTCTGAGGGCCCGACTGTCAAAGATCCACGAATTACAGCCGGGACGAACGGCTTGACGTGCTTTGCGAGACACGGAGGGGTCTTTGGTATGTAAATATGGTCACCCATCCACGGACCAACCGCGGCAAGCGTAGCTTAGCCTGATCGATCGAATCGTGCGGCTGTTATTACTTAGCCACAAGCCCCATATTTGGTCATCTACACTAATATTAAAAAGAGGTAACAATTGTAGAGGTGTAGGAGGTAATAATATCCGATACTACTCATCCGATTTAAAAAAAAATTCACTTGTAGAAAACTACACTACTCGTATTGACGGCAATACGAGTAAACGTATTCTATGGCGCGGGCCATAGAATACGTTTTAGGTTAAGACAAGAAACCTCTCGCGGATGAAATTGCGGGCAGAAGCTACTGTCTCAAGCATTAATTGGCCCCTTTCTAAGGTGTCAATCAACTCAGTCCACTGCTGGACATAGGCCTCTCCCAAGCTGCTCCACAACACCCTGTCCTTCGCCTTTTGCATATAGTCTGTCTCAGCCATCTTATTGAGGCCTATCTAAGGTATAAGGAGTATCAAAGGATACTATTTCATGCAAACCTTTGTACAATAAATTCAATCCTCGTCTCATAATTCCAAGAGCTGTTCCAGATATCGGCGACAAGCGTTATTTCAAATGAAGCCGGGACTAGTCAATACTCTTGCATAATTCATTCGCCTGCCATGATCCGACCGTTGACTAAGGGACTATTTTAAAATGCCAGCGACACTAAAATGTTAATGTTGTCATGACAAACTGTTTGTGTATTTGTGAAGGCAAATATTGTAAGTACATCGATCCATATTGAAAATGGATTGCAGCATCTGTTTTTTTTTATTACGCATATTGATGGAGTTGGAGATGAGATGTCATTGACTTTCTTTATTGATTTATTAAGCTCAATGCTTTGTTTTTCGTTCTCTGAGAGCTGTATGATGCCAAATTATTAATGATATTTTGAACAGATTTGGCATCTGTTAAAATTCTGCGTCTGCAAAGTTTTAAGTGCTGTTTTATGCATTGCAAATAATAAAAACCTCGTAAAATATTAAACACGTATTTTTGGTAAAATATGTATTTAGCAAACAGTAGTGTTTGCTTAGATTTATGACAAAGTCATAAAAATTTAACTTTCAGAAGAAAGGAAAATTATTACAGACAAAGAAAATGTTAATACTACTTTAAATATAACAGATAGTATGGATTAACATAGTTTAGTCGAGAACCATACACAAGATAACTTTGTTCGTGTGACTAATGCGAAGAAAATGTTTTGTTTTGAGAAGCAGTGTATTGCGTATGACATGAATACAATTAGTTATAAGCAAGGCGAGCAGGGTTCGAACCCAGACAGGCACTTTACTTTGAGTAAATAATTTCATCACCACTGCTCTCAAAACGGTGAAGGAAAACATCTTGAGAAAACTGCCATTTCCTAGAACCAAACATTCGAAGACATGTGACATCTACCAACTCCCACAGCCCACCCCCTCTCGCAAAGAGGAGGAGTGTGTCCCAGCAGTGGGAACATAATAGGCCGATTATAATAGGCCGATTATAATAAGTTAAAACTAAATATTTGTAGAAGTTTTTTCCAAGGACATAAACTATAGTAAGTTTACATTATTTTTGCTTAGGTACTAGTACTCTAACTTAGTCACAACTTTAAACGATTAATAAATTGAAATGTATCGATTTCTATTTTTTTTAATACCGGCACAAAACTTTCGTCTACCATACACCGGTGACCAATGTGAGGCTGTCTTTATGCTACTTCATTCGATAAAGAAAGGTTAAAAATATCTCATTTTACAAATTTCACATGACCTATGGTTAGCTAGATTTGTTTATTCTGTTCAGATGTCTGATTATATTGTCTACGGGGATCTGATAGAACCCACGATGTGAAGCCAGACAGAAAATGCGTAATTTAATGGTACACTAAAGAAAAAATACACAAGAGAGCGTCTTGAGCTGTTGTTGACGCAGCTTAGTTATCGTCAGACAATTGTAAATGTTTGGTTGTTTTGAAACTTCACCTAACAAATGAAAGGAAACATTTATGTATGTAGTTATTGCGCAGTGAAATTGTGTGGCTGACAAAGAATAGCTTCCTGAAACTTCGTGGGAATAAGGCGAATGAAGTAGTGAGGACTGTTCTATTGTGATATGATAACAAGAACGGTTTTGTGATCGCCAGCATGATTGTCAAGCGCGGTGATTCTACCATTATTTTCGACAGTCGTCTGTAGCAGCAGTTTGTCGTAACAATGTTTATTTGGATGCATTATTATACCTTCACCTGTTGCAATACGTATATATTCTATATAGAATATGGAGCACATCTTATGTTCGGTTCTTATAAACAAAAACGAATCGTTTTGCTTACCAATGGTGCATTTTTTATTGCCGAACTAGGCATATAAATAGATTCGTAAGTTAATTTTACCTGTGATAGCTATATCCATATGGGAGGGTCTACTATGCAAAGGTACGAGGTCTTTGCTTCATTTTTGGTAAATGTTAAATGATTTATTTTCTGTAAGTAGGTTTGTACAAACACTTTTATACGTCAATCAATCAGTAAAGATACAAGATTCTTAATTTGAACCAATAACTGTTCGTAAATTATAAGAATCGGCCATTAAACGGTTAGTCTTCTAACCACCGCACTGGTAAATATTTTAAATACGACATTAGATATCTTAGTTCGTGCAAATTGCCAAAAGATACAACCTGCCAAACAGAAATTAGCCTTATGAACAGGCTTATATTCAGGAGGTAGACGATTAAGAGACGTTACTTTGTGTGTGACCATCCTGTGTGTCGTTAGGAAATATTGGACACAAACAAAGGAAAGAGCGTGGTAACAAAGTTATTATTACCGGTGACCTCGATACACATAATTTAGGGTATATGTGTATTATTAACTATAAGGATACTACAAAACTGATGTAAACAATATAAATTCCTTTTTAATATATACTTACAATTTAATACGTCGAAAATGAAGCAATTTTAATGATACACGTTATCTTAGTATATTTTCATAGTATCATGTTATTTTCATAGTATCATGTCATACGGTATTTTACTTTGGGGACGGGCTGCAGACATCGATTCTATTTTTATTCTGCAGAAAAGAGCCATCAGAGCCATATATAATCTCCGCGGGCGCGATTCTCTAAGGGAACTGTTTAAGGAAATTAACATCATGACGGTACCTTGTCAATATATCTACGAAAATATCATGTATGTAAGGAAAAATTTACATCTTTTTAGTAAAAGAGGAGAAAGACATAATTATAGTACTAGAAATAGGGACCTATTGGTTCAACCAGGTTTCAGACTGGCTAAAGTAGACTCATCTTTTATGGGGTACTGTTTAAAATGTTATAATAAGATACCTCCCCACATTCTTCAACTGAATGAAACAAAATTCAAGTCTTGTATAAAACGCACACTATGCAGGCAGGCATATTATAAGTTAGGGGATTACATCGCTGATAAAAATGCCTGGCTCATTGCTGGTCCTGCTCCACAACCACAACTAATCGATTAACACTTGAAAATACTGTTGGAGCTGCTGAAGATTGTAAGACTATCTTTGCATTGTATAAACTCAATTTCCTTTGTATTGTATAATTGCATAGCACAGATGTGAGTTCTATGTACTGTAGAGCTACCATTTACCGGGTAATATGTCTTTCATTGACTTGAATATGCCCTGGCAGCTGATAGTATGTCATGCTCACACAATTGTCTCGCTGACGGTGGCGTGTGTGTTGGATCATTTAGCTCCCTTCAAAATGGTTGAGCTGAATGGTGCTAATCTATGCGTCATGTTCGTGAACGGGCGCCGTCAGTTGGGGCTGGTCATCACTCGGCTGCCTCGGCTTATTTTTATTTTTAATTATTTTATTTTTGGATTGTTGTTTTTTTTTTATTATTATTTACTATTTGCTGTACTCTGGACGCTTTTAACGCATATGTCTTTTTTTACATCGTTCTCACATATTATTATAAATTCAACATTAATGATGTAACTAATATTTTTGTAAAAATATAATTTAAAAGAGTGTCCATGGAGTTTCTTGCCCGTTCTTCTCCATAGGTACCTACGCTTTGGAATGGGCAACTAGCTTCATTTTATTTTTGACTGACCGACTTCTTGACAATTCAAAAGTGCCTGTAAATGGTTTAATTGAAATAAATGCTTTGACTTTGACTTTGACTTATCAGTCTATAATGTTCACACTACTGCGACACAGGCCTCCTCTTTTTGAGAGGGAGTGGGCTATAATCTACCATGCGGGCCCAGTGCGGGTTGGTAGATGTCACAAGTATTCGAATTTTCGGTGCTATGACATGTTTCCTCACCATTTTTCCTTCACCGTTTTGAGAGCAGTAGCGATGAAATTATTTACACTTAAAAGTAAAGAGCCTGTCTGGGTTCGAAACCACGACCGACGACTCGTAAGTCGCCGATAAAACTTTGGACCACCACTTTTTTAAAAGCTTTAAATGATAACCATCGCTTTTTTTTCTAGATATGGTTTATAAATAATTTATGATTTTCACGGTTCATAACCTGGTAATTGTATTCAATGTGTGTTCTGCTTACCAAGTAAATAATATATAGGACAATAGTACCGCCCGCGCCGCGCCGGTAAAAGAATCAACTGCGGGGGAAAACCAAAACACTGTATCTTGTCCTGCAGTGAGTCAATGACAACGCGTAGATATTCTTATCGGACGAATCTAAATTGTATGCAAAATAAATAACATGCCTACTGGGTTATGTACGAGTACGTTTAAAATAAGTAGGTACTTACCTATATCAACTTATTTCTATTTTTATAAGTTATACTTTCATCATTAACATATTCTTCTTGCCGTTGTTGTCCCAATTAAGTTAGGGTAATCTCTATGAAAAATTATTTTATTTCTGTATGTAGGTTTGTACAAACACTTTTACACGTCAATCACATTTTAAAAACTAGATGAAGACAGCGTTTCCTATCTGGCTACTCTGAGAGGAAAGGCCGAAACAAACTCAGAGGTCACAGCCTCTTTTAAAGTACAGACATAATTTTGGTCAGATAATGTGAAGACCATATAGATTGGTGTCTGTAATGGTCTTTTGAGGAAAGAACCACACAGATTGAGTGGACCTGTCATGCCAGTGCAGGCATTTGTCAGTAATAACTTAAAGAGCTCAATGATTCAACGAACAATACCAAAGAAAGGACATATGGCTAGGCCGCATAAATTACTCAAACTGCCAGACCATGATTAAAACTGGAAAAATAAAACAACTGTCATCCTCTATATATTCGTCCCTTTCCAGCCAGATCATCTTTCACACAATCCTTCTATAATTTTTTTGATAATATATTAGAAGTAAGTAATCCATAATGTTTTATACAAAGCAGACTAAATACAATTTGTATTCCCTTAAAAGACACGAGTATTTCAAAATAAAATTAACTTCCCTACCAGTACGTGTAATACAGATCAGGCTTATTTATTACACAAAAGCGATTAAGTATCTACATACATAAGCTTTTACAATTACTTTATATTCCCTTTGTTCTCTTTACGGCACTTTATAACGGATAATGCGATGATTGCAACTCAGATTGGATTATCCTTATTCATAAACATGTACGCCAATAAGGCTGTGTTCTCAATAATAACAAATAAAAAGTCATTTATTCGAACTAGGCTGAGAATCGGCAGTTTTTGAGCGTCAAAATGATATAAGATAGTCCCATAAAAACCCGCCATTCACCACTTCCTAGTGCTTTACCTGGGAAAAAGAAGTGGCGCAATGAACTCCCCAGCACTACAGGCCTGATCAGTTAGAAGAACATGATTCTATATAATAGTAAGTAATATCATTACGAAACACAAAACATTAAATTAAATTATTTCCCATAGCACAGCCAATATAACAACAAAAAAAAAACATTGAAAACTATACTCTAGCAGAAATAAATAATAGAAAAGGAAACAGAATTTAACACCTAAATAAAAGGTGACAATGTCGGGCAGCGTTGCCTGCATGGAGCAATCGATTGGAACAAGCAATCAGATGTAAGTTGACTTGGGACTGACGGTAGTTTAAATGGCATTTCACAAACTGGGTGTGAGTTTCTATCTCAGGCAATACAGAGCTGAATCTCAAAAATTTCGTTAAAAAAATTCATACATTGATCAATTGTTTCATGTTCGGTAAGTGTCAATAAGACAGTTGTTGAGACAGCTGAATTGGCGATGGACAGGACACATGACAAGATGGACAAAGGAGAGCAGGATAAAATTGACAATAATCATTACGGAAAGGCAACCACATGATGGCAAAAGAAAAAGAGGCAGACAAGCTAAAAGATGGACAGATGATATCAAGGTTATTGAAGGAACAAGCTGATCATAAAAGCTAAAGATAGAGAAGAATGGAAACGGTTGGAAGAGGCCTATATATATCATAGGACCACAACAGGGAAATCAGATGTGCTAAATTAAAAGTTAAAACAGTTTGCTACTATAAAAATACATTGGTAGTCTGTAAAGTCGGTTTACGGACGATAATTTTACGTTGAAACGTCATAAGAAAACATCCGATCGTGCCCCTCTATCGCTTGTTCCGCGCTCTCGCTTGCACACTCGGCTCAGGCGGAACGTGACAATGAGTCATGCTTTTTAGTGCGTGCAGCCGGCGTTCATCGATTTATAAGACGTTATCATGTCAAAAAATACTCGTACAATGTTTAGTATCAGCAATAAAGGCTTAATAATAATAAAAAATGTCAAAATAATTAGTATTGCTGTCTATCGTGGCAAAACAGGTACAGCTTGCTTATACATGAAAGAGCACATTTGTAGCTAATAACAGAGTCAAGATTACTAGCACTATAAAAGTCATGTCTGTCTGTAGCTTAACAGTTATGATAGGTAATTAAAATACAGTATAATTGACTCGCTTAGATAAGAGGAAATCGTCAATAGTAAACAAGGATTCTCACCCATCCATAAAGCAGTTTATAATCTTTGGTTTTGTTTAGCAGTCTCTTTCTAGACTTAAGCTTCATTATTCTTCATACTTTTGTCCTTCCATCAACTCTTACAATACTAGCCTATAACTGTCCCACTGCAGGGCAAATGCCTCTTCTCATACAGAGAAGGCACGAGCATTAATCACCTTGCTTGCTCAAGACGAGTTTGCGATTTCAGACATATATTAACTATAAGCCCAGGTTTCCTCACGATGTTTTTTCTTCACCAACGTCAGTAGTGTCCAAGACAAACTCAGAAAGTACATTTAGACAACCAACCACTCAACCACTGGGACATCAACTCTTCTACTACTTCTTAGCAATTCGTGACTGGACTAAGTACTTATTTTTGTTCAATGGTCTCATTTTCATCTCTTTCTTACCGCCGGTTTCTGATTTGAGAAAAGTAGCAAATCTCATCTGATTATTCTCAAATACATAAGTATGTGCTTAAGTTTTTTGCGTTTCACAAGTTAAAATAGAATTTCGTTAAACCATAATCTACTGATCATTTACTTAAGTATTCCTGATCAAAGCTAACACGTTCCAATTTACATTAAAAAACCGTTACTTTTCAAAAACTCATAATATTAAATAATTTTATTCTTATGTAAATTTAAAACAGACTTAAAAAGTAAGTTAATTTTAAATAACGGTATTAATTTCAACAAATTTACGTTATTAGAGTTTCTAAAGCATATTTTAGCAATTTAATATTTGACATCTTTGTATGAACCGAATCGTGACGTGAATGTCAATCAAACGTGAATGTCAATCAAACTGCAAATAAATAAACACAAGTTTTATTGGAATTCTGTATTTTTACATAAATACCAAATTATTGCACTAATTAAAATGGATAAAGATAAGAAAAAGAGATCGCCTAACTATACTCTAGAGGAGAAAATACATCTTCTTTCAATAATAACAAACCTATAATGTTTACAATGCTGCTGCGTCCAGCAATCCTGACGACGCAGCTGTACGTGCCCAGACTGCACCACTCCACGAAGGTTGAAGAGATCGTGGAGTACATGCGTGTGAAGACCAACTGGACTTTGAGGGCCGAGAAGTTGGAGTCGCGTCACAACACGAACTTCAAGTCGTTTGTGGTGCGTGTTCCGACACAATCATCTCGAGAAGTTCCTCAAGGAAGAGTTCTGGCCGAAGGGTGTTCTGTACCGCCGCCGCGCCGGTTTCGTGGCCGGCAACATGACACCAGTCAGCGAAACACGACGCAGTCACTTCGTGTTCAGTTAGTTTTTAGTGTAATTATAATGTTGTATGTATTTATAGTATTTTTAAGTTATATTAATATTGTATTGTATGTGTTTTATATGAAATAAATGGATAAATAAATAATATAGTTTTACGTTTCACCAAATTTGTTATTTAGATGTTTGTGGTTATTATTGCTTCAGATACCAAAGTATAATGGAGTGCAAAAGGACAGCAGGGGCTTACTATATTCAAAAGAAACAGGAAGCTTGGAAGTCCATTACTAAAGGGTACAATAGCTTATGCACGACTGGGCCTAGGGATGAAACAATGCTAAAACATTTTTATAATAATATTTAGCATCGTAAGCTCCCTCCATTCAGCCACTAGGATCTGACAGAGCTCGGTCCTTCGTGGCTCGAATTCCCGAGGAACCGGACCACGCGCAAGCTCCACCTACCGCCAGCGTTATAGAATCGCATGGATTTTCGCGTCCAGATTCCAGGGCGTTGATCCGGTTTATTCAGGAGAATTGCTGCCTCGTAGGAGATCGTACGGTATCCTCTTATCACCCTAACAGCCATCGCTCTTTACGGCCTTCGCAATATTGCAACGTTGCGGGCCGTCAGAGTATCCGCCCACACGGGCGCCCCATACAGGGCCATGGACCGCACAATCCCCACGTACAGTCTCCGGCAGGAGGCGTTGGCCCCCCCCCAAATTGGGTAGCAGTCGCGCAACAGCAGCTGCAACGCTGATCAACCTGGGGACCAGTCACCAAATGTGCGGCCCGAAGTCCAACCGGCTGTCGAAGACAAGTCCCCTAGGACTTGTCGATGAAGAAGTCGAGTCGACGACCTATAGGTACTTCGTCGTCGACTCGACACCGATGCGGACCCCTCCTACCACTATGTGTAAATCGCGTGGTGGCTTGTTCCGAGGCCCATGGAAACAGAGGGTCTCAGATTTGTGCAAAGCCTGCGCAACCCCTGCCGTGGCCTGTATGGCCGATTGCTGATGCGTTTGCCCCCGGGCCGTCTAATCATAATAATACTCTAGCTTATATTATTAGTAGATTCAATTATTTTTGTGATTTCGAAAGTAACTAAATGGAATGTATTATGTAGGTAATAATAAGTTTGTGTAGGTCTTGGTGGTAGATTATTTATTTGATTGCTTTTGTGTGAAGTTATATTATGTAAGTATCCAGCTTAAAATTTCGAATAGGTCCCCAAACATCCACTCATTATGAAGAATTGAAGAAAAACCACTTACAAAATCACTAGTTACTATTGCTGATTACAGTTTGAGTAGCCGAAATTGGTGTGTCAACTTTCAACAGCTTATCTTGACGTTGATTATGCTTTGAGTATCGTCAAACACGTTTTTCTTAATTCAGAAACGCAACAGAAGACCTTAAGCATGAGTTAAGCATACTGTCTGTCAAATTTGAGTAAATGAAGTTTAAATTACTCAAATCTTGATTAGAGTTTAAAAAAACTTAATTCAGAAACGAAAAAATGTTTAAGTTATACTTAAGGTGTATAGATGGCCCACTGACCTTGTGCATGTGGGCGGAGCCAAACGCCCTACTCCCGAATACGTAAAACGCGCGCGGTGGCGCACTACACTAAAACTAAGATCAAAGAATATGCAGAGACGCAGACATGCCGCACGTAGGTCGCTATTTTTGCCTACGATTCCAGAAGGGAATAGCGGATGCAAGGCTGATATATTTTGTATAGATAGATACTTATTACGTTTTATTATTATATTATTATTATTACTTATATGTTACGTATATTTTAAGTTTTTTCTGGACATTATTTTTTAGCATTTATGTGGAAGAAAATATATTTATTTAAGTCATAAGTAATTTATTTCATAACAATATAGATACATTGTGTTGAAATTAAAAAAAATAACGTATTACAATTGCAATTAAAATAAAATTCATTAAATACATTTCGAAAAGTCAATAAACCAATAATAATTAAAAATTCAAGTATAATAAATTATAAATGTCGTCATGCGGGATCACGGAGCGGGCGCCCGCGTGGCGTGCAGTTTTCTATTATCATCCTTAGAGCAGCGCTGCGTGAGGTGGGGCTCCCGTCGCATGCGGCATAATAGGAAACAGCACGTCAAGGTACAAGTTCGAGATGGGCTGCAGACTGCAACCGCAGGCGACACTGCGGCTAGCGGCTGCGGTTGACCGCAGGGCTGCCTGCGGCTGCGGTTGCTTCTATTCCAAGCGCGGTGGCATGCCGCGGCTGCACAATGCATAGAACCATGCCTCAGTCACACCAATACCTTCGTGTGAGACAGAATGTCGGACAACACTATCGATAGTCGACATTTTTAACCTACTTCAAAAAAGGAGGTTCTGTATTCGACCCGTATGTATATATGTTTTTATGTCCGCGATTTTCTCAAAAACTAATGAACCAATTTTGATAATTCTTTCACTAATGTGATCTACATACTTTCAGGAAGGTTTTAGTATATAATACATTATGTACTTATTCTTATGTACGATGTTATATGCATAAATATACTGCATCTCCGGCATTTCTATGCAAATTTTGATGATTCTTCTAGTCAGTGTCTTCAATTCCTCAATGCACTAGTGTTATTTGAATTAGTGTGGAGTACTTAGGTACAACTAAAAAGTAAAAAATAAAATTTTTATTACAAAAAAAGACAACCGACTTCAAAAAAAACTACAAAGTGATAAATAACTTTCATTTCGGAAGTCGGTGTCAAAAAACGAAAATGCGGAACCAACGACACCGACTTCCGAAATTAAAGTTATTTATCATTTTGTAGTTTTTTTTAAAGTCGGTTGTTTTTTTTTGTAACAAAGTTTTTATTTTTGCACGTGTGAACTCTGCGGTTCGCGACACCACACCACTGGCGCTGGTGTGTTCCTCTGTGGCCGGACCACAGTTTAGTACTCAGATGCTATAGTTCGAAATAATACCTACCTAAAGTCTACTTTCATCGGAATGTATATTATATATATTTTTAGTACCTCAAGAGATATCTTTTTATTTAACAATTTATGTGGTCCGGCCGCCAGGCAGTGCTCTCTGGCCGCGCCACCTCAAATTAAATAGAGTATAATGAACTATTAATAAATCAATATCACGAAAAAAACTACCTAAAGAGTACCTTGCATACGAAAAATATGGTCCAACTAGCTGCTTCCCCGCGACTTCATCCGCGTGAAATCCTATCCTAACTAACTATTTTCCATACAAACAAAATTCCCCCTTTTCACCCCCTTAAAGGTTAAATTTCCAAAAACCCCTTCTTAGTGCTCCCCTACATTATAATAGGAAGCCGTGTGCAAAATTTCACATTCCTAGCCCCAGTAGTTTCGGCTGTACGTTGATATGTCAGTCAGTCAGTTCTCCTTTTATATATATAGATAAACCTCTTTAGTTAAGGAGTTATTGGTCGTAGGGTGTGGTCCGGCTGGAAGGTATGCTCTGCAGCAAGTCAATTTTGCAATATTTAATATTAACTATCCATAAATCGATTTATATAATAGTACCTTTTCTCTACTCTTCGTTGATACTTTTTTCTCTCAAGAAACTATTCATTTTGATTAATTAATCTTTAAAGTATGTGGCGCGGCTAGGGAGGATTACTTTCAGCAAATATAACGAAATATGCTTTATTTCTTTATGCCAACGAAAACTACATAATAAGTACTTTTATTTTTATAACCAACAATGATTTTGAAAAAGGTGCACTTTTTGGTTTTTGTTTACCTATCTACCTAAGAATAGGTAGTCAAAATGAAAATCCAAGATTGCGGCTGCGAAAATTAGAATTTTTCTTCATGGGTGTCGTTTTCATAGTTTTCGATGGTGCTAAAGTCGATAGTGGGGTCAAAGTGTAAATCCAATATAGCTGCTGCGGAAATTTTGTTTTTGGTTAAAATCATACGTGAGAAGTCTTTCTTGACTTGCTTTGCCTTGGCATTTTTACTTATTTACAAATTATCTTATATTTACACAATATACAATATAAACAAAAACAGTATTTAGAAATGGCACCACTAATAAGTAAAGCGTCCACGCGCACAATAGAAATGGGCCCTCCGCAGCGAGCTAGTCTATAAACGCACACTGATACAATTCGTTCGTAAATATTTGCACTAACACAAACAAACGCGCGTAGTCGTTCGATAGCCGGGGCGGAGCAGCGAGCGACACAGCCATCCCGTCTCAGTGCTAACGCACGACTGCCGCCCGCGCCCGCGCAGAGCACGTCTGTACCTCTATCTCAAAATTGGACATTTTCTTTGAAAATGTTGATTGATTTACAAAAGCTGTTTCATAAATGTAGTACCTCTAACCATAATTTTTTTAGTGTAAAAAGATTTCCAAACATCAAAGCCGTTTAGAAGTAGTATTGAATATTAGCCAAAAATAGCGGTTTGGTAAATATTTTTTTAAGGCAAAAGTATTAGCCATACGAAAAAATCCTGTTTCAGAAATGTTGTACATGAATCTATAGCAAACATATATTTTTTTCAGAACTTCTAACCAAGCCGTTAATGAGAAATAGGCTTCATAAAGTGACCGTGTTACGGTACTAAACGAGAGTAAGGCCCTTAAGTACAGATTAAGACGTTCTCAACTTCAAATTCTCAAATCAGAAACCGGCAGTTAATCTGTCAAAACAACTCTGGTTTACCTAAATTTTTGACAAGTTTTTGCACTTTGATACGTTTTCCTTCAAAAGTTAGTCCTAAGTGGTGTTCAAGTTTAACTAAGGAAGCAACTATTTTGAAATTCAAAACGTCACACTACTACCAGAGGGAAGCAACGTAGAGATTATGAAATATTCATCAACTCATCGTGCTATGGAGTTAGTGCAATGAACTACATCGGGGTTAAGTGCTGAAATTGATGGGATCGTGCTAATGACTTCAACAGGCAGTGTCAGCATCTCGCTGGAATAATTAAGCTTCCGACTCATCTATCTTTCCATACTTATATATATCTGAGTGAAGGCACAATTACACTGACTTTACTACAATATAGACATTAAAAAAGGGAGACTTTTAGAAAAATAGTGACTATAGTCTATAATTATGTCGTTTAGTAACATACCAAACTATCAGAGTATAATAATAATATGCTAGACTAAAATGATAGCTGCCATCGACCTTTTTTATCCACATGACATTATTTAGTATATAATTATGTATATTAGCTGTAATTTTGGTCTAGCATATTAAAGTCAGAGTTTAGTTTAAATATACAATAAATTATTTCAAAATTAGGCTATACAAATGAAATGTGCGCAGATTAATCATAATGCTTTTACAAATAATAGAGAGACAACAAATTACGTTTCCATAGCACAATTATTGTTAATACGATGAGTAAATACTGCAACTCTAATTAGCAAAGCCAACAAAACGTATTCAGTCAACCAACAAACGACACGGACGATTTGTGTGCCGTAAAAATTGACAATCAGTGTACAGTTACCGCCAATTATAGTGAACGACCAAACTGAATTGTGTTCAGAGAAAATCGCAATCACAACGACCACAATAATTGCTAACTGTACCTACCTACTATCCTACTATATATATATATATATATATATATCTACTATTTCATACTGTATGATGTCACTATATTATCTTCACTTGTTTTGCAAATAGCAACTCAGTTAGTACGTCTATCGCATAGCTTAAAGACTGTAGTCATAACATTGACGTGAGAAGATATTTGATGATCGTGTAGTCTAAAGATGTTTTATTTTCATCTGTCGAGAAAGAAAAATATAAAGAGGTTGATATTCAAGCGATAGTTGGATTGGATTTTGTTACTTAGAGATTCATATAGAATATAACTGATAAAGAAGACCATGGAGGGACTGTAAAAGATTCTAAAGGAAGACATACTCGTATAGATGCAAAAGTGCTAGGGAATGACAAAACCCTAGGATAAATAGTTGAGAAAACATTGACTGCAGAAAACTATTAAATGTTAGTTTGAATCATTGCAGTATTCAAGAAGAAATACAATAGTGTTGATACGTTGCTAAAAGCTGTCAGCCTTACTGAATTGGGACTGGGGCAGACACGTCTGGCGTACGATAGACTAAAATAACCATCGAGCTTCCTCAACAGGGCAAAGGGTAACATGGAAAACTTGGAATTCGAATGTATTTTATAGTCATAACCATTCCGGTTTTAAATTTATTTTAGCAAATGAAATGAAATTAAAAGAAAAAGGAGTGAATGCTAGCGCTACGGCTGTTATGGGGAGAATTCTAATAGAAGAATAAAAACGTGTTGGACCGACCCCAAGTAATATGGAACAAAGGCAATAAGATGATGATGATTTAGTTCAGAAGGTTCTCCTATTCGTTAGCGAGTGCAATAAAAAAAGTGGATGATTGCATTGTCAATAAATGAGTCAAACTCTAAGTACCGATAAACATAAAACTTAGCCAGGAACTTATACTGCAACCAGTTCGAATCTGGTTCACAAAATCTTTTGAGCCATATTCACGAGTCCATGTCCAGTGAATCCTAACTTTGCCTGCAGTGCTAAATGAATTACAGAAACCTCTACAAATAGAAACTTGGAATAGTATGCACAGCTATAGGAATGTTCAATAGCTTTCTTTTTCTCTTCACGCTTTCTAACCAAGTCCTAGGTACTTGAATTGCCTAGTACTAAAGACAGTAATTATTGATCACGACGTGACAAGCCTAGGTCACGGGGATATTATAGCCATAGCAGCACATGGTGTTCTACAAATTGACATTTACGTGTGAAGATATGCATCTGATATTAGGAAACACGTGAAAAGTAAAAAATAACTAGCCTTTGGGTATTTCCGAAGTACCTGCAGATATAATGCAGTATCTTCTATTTTTATGACAGCTTGCATCATCTCTGGATATGTTCCAGTTATATCAGTTATCTTGTAGAAGATAATTTAATAGAAAAACCGTTGCGATTTTCTATTCTTTTTTTGCTTTTCCAGAAATTTTATCAAGATCCTAATAATTATTTTGACAAGTGACTGTAGTGTCTAAACTTCAGTTAAATATTTATTAAGTAAAACTTAAGTTAAATGTTAAATTTCATCACCACCTCTCTTAAAACGTTGAAGGAAAACATCGTGAGGAAAACGGCATGTCCTGAACCAAAAATTCGAAGACATGTGACATCTACCAACCCGCACCGGGCCCGCGTGGTAGATTACAATCCCACTCCCTCTAGAAGAGGGAAGGCCTATGTCCCAGCAGTGGGAAATAGGCATTATAGGCTGATATTATGTATGACATTGAAAAACCGTTGGCCATTTTGAATGTAGTAAGTATATCCGATTGTTCCAATCCTTTTTCATGTTTAAAAATAACATTGCGTGTTTGCTCGTCCCCAGAGAACCATGAATCGTTTAGAAATTCGGGGGCACATTTGATCGGTGATTGGAAAAGCTTGGATTCGCTTCCATTACTTGATTTCTTTATGACATAACTGTGCCTATAAAACTTTCATGTTTGTGTGTTATTTTGGCCTTAACATTGAGTAATTTGTTTGTAAAAATAACCGCTGTATTTACATTTTTGCAAAGGTTAATTCAAACGGTAGATGTTGATGTGTCTATACTCCATTTATTATACCACTAGTCTCTGCCTGCGACTTCGTCCGCGTGAACTTTCTTGTAGGTACCCCCGATGGACCGTCGCATCGCATCGTCTACTCGTGTTATTCGTTTTCGCTTAGCGTACTTTCTGTTTTATATTTTATTTTTTCTCTGCTCGTTAGGGTCCTGGCTTGATGTTACATAACTTATAGCCTTCCTCAAGAATTGGGCTATCAAATGTAAAAAGATTTTTTCAAATCCTACCAGCAGTTCCAGAGATTAGCTCGTTCAAACAAACAAACTCTTCAGCTTTATTATTAGTATAGATAACATTTTGTCGTTATCTATATCTATATATATAAAAGAAAGTCGTGTTAGTTACACCACTTATAACTCAAGAACGGCAGAACAGATTTGGGTGAAAATTGGTAGGGAGGTAGCTTAGAGCCAGGAGACGGACATAAGATACTAAAAAAAATCAGAAAAAAAAAAAAATGAATCAGACTTGGAATAACAAAACGCAAATGACAGGGCTAGGAGTAGGCTCGGGGTAGGGCAGGAGTAGGGTAGGAGTAGGGGTAGAGTAGGAGTAGGGGTAGGGTAGGAGTAGGGTAGGGGTACGGTAGGAGTAGAGTAGGGGTAGGGGTACAGTAGGAGTAGGGAAGGGTTAGGGTAGGAGTAGGGTAGGGGTACGGTAGGAGTAGGGAAGGGGTAGGGTAGGAGTAGGGTAGGGGTACGGTAGGAGTAGGGTAGGGGTAGGGGTACAGTAGGAGTAGGGAAGGGTTAGGGTAGGAGTAGGGTAGGGGTACGGTAGGAGTAGGGAAGGGGTAGGGTAGGAGTAGGGAAGGGGTAGGGTAGGAGTAGGGTAGGGGTACGGTAGGAGTAGGTTAGGAGTAGGGTAGGACTAAGGGGTAGGGAAGGGGTAGGAGTAAGGTAGGAGAAGGGCAGGGGTAGGATTGGTAGGAGTAGGGTAGGGGGTATTAGTAGGACACCACGCGAACGAAGTCGCGCCGGGCAGCTAGTAATTATATAAAAGAAAGTCGTGTTAATTACACCACTTATAACTCAAGAACGGCAGAACAGATTTGGGTGAAAATTGGTAGGGAGGTAGCTTAGAGCCAGGAGACGGACATAAGATACTAAAAAAAATCAGAAAAAAAAAAAAAAAAAAAAAGAATCAGACTTGGAATAACAAAACGCAAATGACAGGGCTAGGAGTAGGCTCGGGGTAGGGCAGGAGTAGGGTAGGAGTAGGGGTAGAGTAGGAGTAGGGGTAGGGTAGGAGTAGGGTAGGGTTACGGTAGGAGTAGGGTAGGGGTAGGGGTACAGTAGGAGTAGGGAAGGGTTAGGGTAGGAGTAGGGTAGGGGTACGGTAGGAGTAGGGAAGGGGTAGGGTAGGAGTAGGGTAGGGGTACGGTAGGAGTAGGGTAGGGGTAGGGGTACAGTAGGAGTAGGGAAGGGTTAGGGTAGGAGTAGGGTAGGGGTACGGTAGGAGTAGGGAAGGGGTAGGGTAGGAGTAGGGTAGGGGTACGGTAGGAGTAGGTTAGGAGTAGGGTAGGAGTAGGGTAGGAATAAGGGGTAGGGAAGGGGTAGGAGTAAGGTAGGAGAAGGGCAGGGGTAGGATTGGTAGGAGTAGGGTAGGGGGTATTAGTAGGACACCACGCGAACGAAGTCGCGCCGGGCAGCTAGTTTTATATAAATGGAGTATAGTAGTATTGCGAAATCTTTTCCTTTTTACATCTTGTCAATCCAACAGCCTCATTTGCTATTTGCTTTAAATGTAAAACCACAGCACTGAGAACTTACACATACTCGTATCTATTCCGGATTAACTAGCTTAGACTAATATTTTTTACTGTACATGTTGCTGCTATTTCGAGGCCTAAGGTCAGAAGTTCAGGAGGTACTCCGCATAACTCAATTAACAGTTTTCATTTCAACGTTGCATAAGATACTTTCTCAAAGGTCGTGGTTAAAATGTTATGAATTTTTCCTAATGCTTATCTTCGTTCGTAGTTATTACTACCTATGTTGTGTTTGGCTACTATTTTAATTAAACTGTAATGTTCTGATAACAAAGTGGTTAAAGTTTTGAGTGAAGGTGTATGAAAGACGAGGAAGTAAAGTCAAATAAAAATTGTCCCTACATTCATCATCATCAGCCTATAATAGCAGTCCACTGCTGGACATAAACCTCTCCTATTGCACGCTATTCAACTCGATTTTCGGCAACTCTCATCCAGCTGCTTCCAGCCATCCTGCGAAGATACCTTACATTAATGTAAGAAGGCAATTAGCAGGAATGAGTACGGCTGCCCCAAATAGGCTCTGGGCTCTTTCACTATGACCACTCAATGATTCCTTACTGGAAACCACGTCAATTCCTTAGCTAATCACGCCAATTACGCGTTCATTTCATCACCACTGCTCTTAAAAAGGCCAAGGAAAACATCGTGCGGAAACCGGCATGTCCTAGAACCAAAAAATTCGAATAAATGTGACATCTACCAACCCGCACTGGGCCCGCGTGGTGGATTACGGCCACGCCCTCTCACTGCAAGGAAGCCTGTGTCCCAGCAGTAGGAAACATTATAGGCTGATTATGTATATCAACTCCAGTAAAAAAAAAGAATTATATATCACAACTCAGGTTCCCAAGATACAGACACCGCCTAGTTTGGGGACCACCGCATAAATAACAAATCGAATGTCACCAACACGATACAACCAGATACGGAACGCGTCTGAGCACATGTTGTTCGTACGAAATCCGATGTCCAAGAGAGCTGCTCCAACTCGCTGCACGCTCTCTTCTACTCCCCACAAACTCAGGCTAGACTCTGTTTAGCGCCACCAGATGGCGCTGGCGTTCCGAATAGTCAAACGAATGACTCCATCGAACCGCTGTCGTCACAGCGCTTCCGCCTCGTTGTCAAGTCAGCTCCCGTACTAATGATTTCTCCGACATGTAATTATTATGTTAAACTAATTTTAAGGTAATGATTTTAACGTTTAAATAAATTAGTTTCATACTAACGGACGGTGTCTTATCTTGAGCTTCATTATGAATTTAAATGGATCGCGTTTGGAGCTGTCGTGCAAACAATCAATATAACGTAGGTCATGCCGAGCTAAATGATGTCGCAATAACTTGTTTCATATTTTATAATCTGTCGATTGACTTGTTGTGTTTATTTGTCCAATGAGACGTTTCAATAAGCATTTAAAGATTTTAGTAAAGAAGATATTAATTATCTTGTTCTGTCTCTAGGTTAGTACAACAATAAATTCAAATAATATGACTGGGTCAGTAAGTAAAAGGTGTTATTGAATAATAGGTACTGTACAATTTTAAATGAATAATTACCTTAATAATTTTATCTTTATTCATGCTGTCTACCAAGATTCTTTATTTGAAAATTAGTCTGTTTTTTTATTACTGAGTAGAATTTATTCTATTTATCATGTTTATGGTTGGCAAAAAAAAAACAGGTCGGCCAGAAAAGTTATGCGCTTCGGTAATCTTCGTGTTTCCGAATTAGCACGAACGTCGCGCCACAGAGGCAAAGCTTCTAAGTTTTGTATTGCCGCGCTTTGTATGACATTTTCTCTCTGTCGGGTACTCCGATCACAGATCGTCATTTGTCACTTCAAAGTTTTGGAAAGTTTTTAGGAATTGCATAGAGTTGTCAATCCACAATTTTCTAACTACGATAATACAAAATATGCAAGTTTTTCCATGGTTTTAAAAGCTCTTTATAATATCTCTTCATCGCGTGTTTGTATTTCCGAAGATATACGATGATCGCCGAAACGCATTCATTTCCTGTAAGTGAGTATCGTCTTTAAAAATCTGCTCTACATTGACTCATCTCAATGATACCTAACCTATTACGTTTCGCCTTGAAGTTGGAGCAAAGTGACTTTTTTATCGTCAAAACGTGGTGATTACGAAACAGCTAATATTAGCTCTACTACGCATTTCGATTGAATAAGTAAGAAACGAATGAAAAATATAGTAAAAATATAAGTGAAAAATGGGAACAGGAACTATAGCAAGGCTGCAATAACTTCAAAATACATCTCTATGTAAACCGGTCAGTTAATAATACAGTCCTTTCGCAGTTATTTACCAACAGAAACCTTATTACAATAATAATAAAGATCACTTGATTTGTGATAAATGGTTTCTATGGTCGGGGTTACCCGATGCTGCAATAAAATTGCCAGATTGCAAAAAAAAAATTGAAATTTTTCTAAGTCGTCGCTTCATAGCCCCTAAGGCTAAACTCCTCGTATTTAAAATGTGTCTGCCCGAAAGCTTCTTTAGTACAACCCCGTACCTACCATTGTTGGCATGAAAAAGCATCACAAAACGCCACCCGGTTTCTGAATTAAGAATTTGAAGTTGTGAACTTGTCAAACTTTTTAGCATTATTGGTGATTCCTTCAATGCGGCCCGCGAAATTCAAATTATCAATACATAAACCGGTTGTATGTCCACATGTTCCACAGCTATGCACACAAATTTTCATTATAGTTTTGAATTTTGCTGTGCCCAACAGGGTTCATAACGATCTCATAACACTTAAAGTTACCACCTAAGTACCTACACATTGTGAAAAGCAATAAATCATCGAGTGATTTTGACAGACTTCCAGTTGCAGCAACCTAAAAGCGACCTACATCATGAGATTAAAGATCACTGTGATAATAATTATCAGTGATGCAAAATCAGAGGTCAAATAACAAAGAATGGACTCTGGTTTGATGTTTGTTTATGTGAGAATTGCGGTTTAGCGCACTCAATAAACATGTATATGTTATGGACCATAATGCCCGGGAATTATGAATAATAACAAGCTACTTAGAGCGAAAAAAATTATTATAATTTGAACTTCCTTATTTATAACTTTATTTTATTTTATTTAAGGCCAGCGTTAAAAAAATAGAAATTGTGGCTGTTTGAGCAAGTGAGATTTTCAACAGACTGCAAACATAGCCAGAAAATATGGGACGATTCGAATGCGGGGCTATGTTTACAAATATATGGAGTTGGAAAAATGCAGGTTCGTATTACTATATTATAAATGTGAGATTTGCAACTGCAAATATACTTACAATTCAAAAGAAATTTTGGGTATGTGACAGTGTATAAGAATTTATGTCGAAACTACATAGCTGTGCCCGCGACTTCGTTCGACTGCATATTGGATTTCATGGTTTTATTTTGTTAGCATTCATTATTTTTTAAAAGTAAGTTAGCCTAAGTTACTCCTTATAACATCAGCGATCTGCCACTGAAAGTCCCGTCAAAATCGGTCCAGCCGTTTCGGAGATTATCCGGAACAAATAGACAGGCAGACAATTAAAAAAATGGTTTTTTGTTATAAGTATTGTATATACTTTCATATTATTATGCATTGAGTAAAAAGCTGTGATTTTTAAATTACAAACAGACACTTCAATTTTATTTATTTGTTGTATAGATTATGGTAGTTAGTGGCACATTGAAAAGAGTATCCGTAGAGTTTTTGCCAGCTCTTCTCCATAGGATAAGAGCAATTTTTTTTTTTTATTCTGACGTTTCACAAGCAAGTGCAAATATAGGTTTATGTGAAATAATATACGTTCGATTCCCAGGTGGGGCGAAGTGTTATTGCATTTTTCCATCAGAGGGGCAATTCTCATAATTTTAAGAACGCTCACAGTCTGATCTCAGTCTCAATCTGTCAGAAATACCTCTAATTTCCCACATTTGACAAGTTTTTGACATTTGTTTGTCGCCGAGATGAGACTGCGACTAGATATTGAACGTTTTAAATTACGAGAATTGACCTTCTGGAAGTTCTCAGTAGCAGCCCGGCCAGGAGTCTGGAATTGTGCCCGTTTGATGGCAATAGGCTCGCCCCCTATTACATGGGACTTAAAAATGACTGGCGAAAGTTGTGTGTAAGGGTCAGGCACACTTCTGCCTGACCCTTCCTGGAATACAGATTGATGTTGTGTATGTAAAATATGTTGAACGATCCTCCACAAAAATAAAAAGAACAAGTTATTCAATAATAAAGCACTCTCCGATAAGGAAAACATGGTGCGCCTCGCTAACAGTTATCGATCGATGTGCACGCAGAATACTAATACTAACAAATACTTATGCAAAATGACATTGAATACGTTTCAGTAGGACTAAGCGGTTGCTTACATAAACATAACATAACGTTATACCTCTATTCCCAGGAGGGCTAGGCAGAGTATCCGTATATTCACATTTCGCTATTTTTTTATTGCTGTACGGGCCTGCTCTTGACTTCGCCTGATTGAAAGCGATGGACGAGTTCTATGATGGAATGAGCGTGCCCAGAAGATGCCTAAGGCACTGGAACTTCTACGCATCGACGAAACACAGCAGACTGCTTGACGCTGGACTCCGGACGCCGGTTCTTCTCCATAGGAAACGACCCATTGGAACCATGCACCTAGCTTCTGACGTTTCATAAGTGCCCATGTAGGTTTATGTGAAATAAAATATTTTGATTTTGATTTTGGAGGGAGGTGGTCGTAAGCCAGGCGGGCGTTAGTCCTACCACCGCAAGGGAAGAATTAGCCAGTCAAATAAGGCGTTGGGTGTGACAGTCCAGGATGCGCCGAGCGCTCGGTTCAGTTGAACTGGCGGAACAAACTGCGCTACATAAGGAGGCTTGTTCGTGCATCCCAAAAAGTAGTAGTAGTTGTGTTTCAAGTCCCATATAGGCGACTAGCCTATAGCCATAATACCTGGCACAAATCTAGACCCCGGGCTGATAGTGTTGCTACTTAAAAATTCCAATAACCCTTTGCCCCACCAGGAGATCGAACCCAAGACCTCACGCTGAACCGGCACCCTAATTGCGTAACACGCTATGAATCACAATCTGAATAATGGTATGAACTTTTTTCAGTTTAGGTTCCAGCGGGTTCTAGGTTTAAGCGATGCAGTTTAGGAACCTAAACTGAAATGTCTTGTTTTTGATTCGTTTTTAATTAGATCATGGTAACTGAGTCGCAAGTTTTGGTTTCATTCATATGAAACCAAAACTTGCGACTCTGTTTGGGACAATCGCTGTCGGCAGAATGGCACGGCCTAAACTGAATCGTAAAACTGACGTCATGGTACGAATTAGAAGAACAGTTCAGTTTAGGTCCTAAAATGGATCGCGTTAAGAGCTTGTGGTAGGCCTCCTGCTTAAACTGGTGTGAAATGAAATGTTTATTTATGTAAGTAGATATTTTAAGACACTTTTACACATCAATATTTTGTTGGACAATATTTTAAGACTAGATGGCGCCGGCATTTCCTAACTGACTGATCCCTCTAAAGTAATGCCGAAACAAATTCAGGAGGCCATGGTCTCTTTAATGTAAACATTATATTATTAGGATTTTATGTGTTAATGTAAACATTATGTAGGAGCCAATGGTTGTAGGCACCGTACACTATCACTTTGTTAATGTTGGTTTAGTTATGGAGCCCACAGAAAGAACCACAAGTTGAGTTTAAAGTTAAGTATATCATAATGTAGAAAGTTAACAAGTTAAAGTGGTAGCGATTCTTTCCCTTGACAAGTGGTTAATTCCACAGTTATTGTCTGACTCGCCGTGCGTTGCTTAAAACGTTATAATTATAGCAAAATATTTGTGACGCACGACATCCAAGTAGGTTGCTGCGTTCGCAAAGTAAATGTACGGTTGATGAGACCGTACACATTATATTATTAGGATTTTATGTGAGTCTAACAATGCAGAGCCACGTCTGGAAGGGTCTTTTGAAGAAAGACCTATTGCAGCTTTGAAATGACCTATCCCAACAGACGGCAAGCATGGATCAGTCATCGTGTAGCTCAACTCTATTCTATGGAGCTCAACAACTCGTCACACGACGCTACCAGATCTGCAGGACATTTGCGTAGGAAATGGTGTTGTTATCCCTGACAAACGGCGTACTACTGTTCAAGGAGAGGCAAGGGAACTCTAGAAAAATGAAGACCCAATTCTTTGTCTACTACCAAGGAATATTACAAAAGCCTCAATAGTGACATCACATAATACTAACAGTCACAACTAGTATTTTATGTCTATACCTGTCTGAACAGGTTCATTAAATAAACCTGTTTATAATATTCTGTGATAGATAATGTTTACCGCGCAGTAACTAAGTTGTATTATTATTTACTTGAGCGTTTACTTAGGCATAATATAAATATTTCCGCATAACCATGCGGAAATTAAAAAAATTGGTTGTCTGTAATGTCGGTTTACGGACGATAAGTTTACGTGATAACGTCATAAGAAAACATCCGATCGTGCCTCTCTATCGCTTGTTCCGCGCTTTCGCTTGCAAAATCGGCTTAGGCGGAACGTGACAATGAGTCATGCTTTTTCGTGCGTGCAGCCGGCGTTCATCGATTTATAAGACGTTATCACGTCAAAAAAGGTAATTGGGCTGGCAAAGTTAGTTAGGCTTTGTGGAATATTTAATATTACTTCGTGTAATACCTACCTATAATTATGCCTAATCTTTTGGTAAATTTAGTTTTTCGACTCTGGGTCCATGTGCATATTAATTGCTATTAGGATACTTATCTGTGTTTTGCGTTGCGTATTATAGTAATTTTATTCTAGGTGTATCGTTTTCACATATAATTATATATTTATGAATACAACGTATTGTAAAACTTTTTAAAAGAGTAACGTTGGAGTTTCTTGCCCATTCTTTTCCATACAAAACTACATTTTGGAAGGAGCGACTAGAATCAATTCAAATCAAATACAATAAAATTAATATTTTATCGTGACAATAAAATCAATAATGCCTATTAGAAATAAATGCTTTGACTTTGCGTTCTTCTGAGAATTTTAAAATGTTCATAGAATCAGGCGACAAGAATACGCAGCTTGACTGCAGTCCTTAAAAACTTTTTGGGTTATAGATATTCATTAAATTCCCCAAAGCTCCCAAAAAACCTTCGATATTGATTTCAGTTTCAAGACCTAGCTATGGAAACATAGGCGTACCTATTAGCTAGATTGATCACTTGAAAGAACGTACCTATACCTACCTATCCATGTAAGGTACTCCCACACTAACAGACTAGACTTATTACATCGACACGCACACGCCGCGTATTATAGGTATCTACATTGCTACCTGTCCACTAACTGGATAGTCTAAATATAGACACAAAGTATCAGGCACTACTGAAACTTAACTTAATTAGTTACGTTTACGTTACGTTTAAGTTTTTCCACGTTATTTGGCAAAGCAAATTGTTCCCTAATTAGATTTGGTAAAATAATCTTCTTGAGTCATAGTGTTATAATCGCCTCCAAGTGTTATAATCGCTTCGTCCGCGGCGTGGGCTAATATTAGGTGCGCCTTTTATCACTTCTAAGGTTTTAGGGACCTCGCGCACTAGGCGGCCACGACCACGACCAGTGGCTGCAACGACCAAATTAACTAGAAACCATGTTGCGGCCAAGTGCGCGACGTGTATATGGTTTCTATAGTTAGCTTGGTCGCTGCGGCCACTGGCCGGAGTCGTGATCGTCTAGTGCGCGAGGTCCCTTAAAGTTACAGCGCAGCGTGCTGATGATGATAGCGGACAGCGGACAGGCTCGACTGTCCATACATGCTGATGATGATAGCGGACAGGCTCGACTGTCCATACATGCGGTGTTGCAGTGAATTGCACCGTGTCACCTACAATCGTCGGTCATTAAATGTTATACATTAAGGGTTAAAAGTACCGTGGTTTTTGTTTTGTATTGTTGTTAATGTATTTTTTTTTGTTTTATATAGGGTGACTGAGAATTAGTGACCGATACTTAAACACGTGATTGTACTCATGATAACAAACAACTTTTACTATGGGGCCAAACCTGAAATTGCGAAAAAAAATCTGCTGTTTAGTCGTTTATGTTCGCCTAACTGGTCAAAATGTAGTGAACAGCAGATTTTTTTTTCGCGATTTCAGGTTTGGTCCCATAGTAAAAGTTGTTTGTTATCATGAGTACAATCACGTGTTTAGGTATCGGTCACTAATTACCAGTCACCCTATATAAGTATGTGTGATGTATTGAATTTTAAGTAACCAAAGTCGTCGCATATAGTTGAAGTTTAGTAAGAAACCGATGAAAGTTTTCTAATAAAATTTAATTTAATTAATAGAAAACAAAAAGTTAATTTATCAAATCAAATTTCATTCGAAAACATCCATCGGTTTCTTACTAAACTTCAACTATATCCGAGGACCCTGGTTACTTTTCTCTTTTGTTGACTGTACCTACAAAACGTGCATCTGCACAATCATGCATCAATCATTGATAGGTACCTACATTAAAATCATATAAGTATGATTTTATGATCGCCATAATAACAAAGCTATAATATATTGACTGTTTATTACCTGCATGCAACGAAGATCATACGTAATAGCTGAAAATAAATCTAGCCAAGAATACAGGTGTAATAAATTATCACATCCCAAGTTAGAACTTGGTTGGCAACTACCGAACTATGCAAAAGCGCTACGAATTTATTGGCTAACCAAAATTTGGGCAAACTTTGCCGTGTGAGCTAAATAAACTAAGCCTGTTAAACTTGCATCAAATGTAGAGACGAAGTTTCGAAGTTGGTCAAATGTTTATTCACACATCGCCAACACAATTCTGTAGACCCAACATTTGATCCAACTTAGCTTTAGTCTGTATACAGCCTAGCAAAATCAGTATCACAGATTACTCAGTATGCCAATGTACGGACGCCAGCACATAAAGCTACCCGAAACTGTAAAATTTTCCCAATCAACCTTGTACCTTATGTAGTAGCGATAAAGTTGAAAATTTATTGAAGAAATTTGACAGATTGTAGTAGCTTGATGTGCTGACGTCTGTACAAGAACTCGTAATTCAAAATTACTATTACCTGGCATCACGTCATAGCCTCAGTTTTTATTGCAGTACACCAAAAGGTTTATCCGACCATGCAAACGGGTGATGTCATTGTCCTTAGTACACGCTCAAGGCTATGCACTGAGTTATAAACCATGGTTTAATCTGTGGTTTTGACAAACGGAATAATATTAAAGATTTAGTAGATCCGAAGTTCATTTTCCTACTGCTTCATGATGATTGTATTATGTATTAGTATTCGGTAAATAGTTGCGGTTTAAATCGATTGCGGTAATTTGTTTCGTGTATACGTTTGTAATGTGTTACGATAGCAATGTGCTAGTGGTAAATATTTACTTAAATAATCATAGGTCGTTTAATTAAAAATACCTATACAAATAAATTACCCGTTTTATTGAAATAGATTCACTTCTGTTTGCAGATAATTAGCGATAAGAAAAAACACTCCTTTTATGTCGAAGAGCATCAATTGATTTTTCAAAATTACGTTTTTATTTGTTTTCTTAATTACTGCGATTGTACTGAAATAAATAAATGTCCATGACGTAATGTTTAGTTAACAAAAAGGAAAATTCCCCGAGAAAATTATATCCATTTTAGTCATGGCTACTTTTTTAAATCCATTGAAGGGGCAATCCTTGTATGGATTTGAATTTTTTTGCTTAGTCCGCGTCGATTGTATTGACAACAACACAATCGGCACGGGTCAAACAAAAAATTCATACCTAATTCAAAACGCGATAATAATTTTCAATCAATAAAACAAATGACAATAATAGTTTTCATTGTGAATGAAGACCATTAGGTACCTACAATAGATAATGGAAACAGAGTACAAATAAACGTAGTTGTGACGTCATAGCTTCATCGTGATTCTCGCAGGTTGTAACCGATTTGAAATTAGAAGTGTAGTGAAGCGTTGGTCGTTTGAATTTGTATTAAGGTGATTTATTGAAAAAAATGTGGTTTTTCTATTTCCTGTAACTTTTTAAGTATGTGGAATAGGGATCTAAAATTTTGGTATATATTTTTTGACTCTTTGGTCTAGTATCATGTAAAAGGAACACACGATTCAATGAATTTTTCTCGATACAAAAAAAATTGTAAAGTTGTATCTATTTTTACTTTTTTCGACATCACGGCGTAACGCTTAAGAGTTATTCAATGGAATTTACTTTAAACCATAGAGAATTATCATTTCAAAGTTTACTGAAAGTAGTTTTAAATTCATTTATTTGTTAAAAAAGGAGTAAATTCGTTTTGGCACATACGTCGTTTTATTCCGAGCGCACGCACATTATAGCCATTACTCTTCTTATGCGTTTCAAAAGTAATTGCATCACTTTCGCTCGTTTAATAGGTTTTCGAGGATTTTAGATTTTCGAGGTAGCGCCTTAAGGACGCTATCACATTTTGAACTCGCTCAAGTATAGGTATCTGAATCGCAACACAGCAACATTACGCGCACGCACACATTGAAACCATTGTTCGCTCGATTTTTATACGTAACTGAACTAATCTTGGTACTTGAAGAGATTTTTTTTTAATTTTGCTGGTATTTATTGAGTAAAGTTAGTTGTAAGTTCGCAATCGAATTTGGTAAGTGTTATTAGTACTTACTATCTGCGTGATAATCATGTTTTTAGTATTGTTGAAGTTCATCAGTCAATACGTTCATTACTAGGTACCCAAAAACGACCTTAACATTTTAGTATTACAAGGAACATCCACATTTATACCACAGTCTGCTGTTAGTTTGAAAAGATGTACCTAAGTACTTTTAAATATTATTTTTGATGTCAATTGTTGGAGTATTACATAATCAAATACTAGCCTGGGGGTTTATCGTAGAGTTTCGTTGTGATATTTAAAAATAATCATTCCCTTATAAAAACAGTA
The DNA here is from genome assembly GCA_914767645.1 of Hydraecia micacea. NCBI lineage: Eukaryota > Metazoa > Arthropoda > Insecta > Lepidoptera > Noctuidae > Hydraecia > Hydraecia micacea. The sequence continues at coordinate 2,292,881 of OU611783.1, read as the reverse complement.
AGTATTTTATTTACTTAAAAATTAAAACAAAGTAAATCAAAAGTAATTTATTCAAATTAGGCTGAGAATCAGCACTTTTCGAATGTCAAAATTACAAAAGACAGTCCCCCAAAACGCCCGCCCTTCACTTCTTAGTGCTTTCGCTGGGAAGAAGTGGCGCAACAAACTCCCCAGCAGCACAGCTGTCTTTTCACATAGAAAATATTTCATTGTACTACTACTATACTCCATAGGTTTAGGTAGCTAAATAAAGGTAAACAAAAAAACCACGCGACTTTGTTAACCGACTAAATGACATGACATGACAACTGGATATACTGGTATTATGAAGAAATTGGCCGTAAGTCGATTTGTCACAAACAAAAATCCGCCACCTTGAATAAAAAATGGATGTTATATTCGTAATCATCACCCCGAAAAACCCCAAAATCGACTATTAATATCGAATGTCTAAAAAAATTTCCATCATTTTAATTTGATTATAAAATAATAAAATAAATATTTATACAAATTTTATCCGTCATCTACATCCACTAAATAAATAAATTAAAAGTAAAAAAGTTTTTTTCAGATTTCAGACTCGCATTTACTTAGTTTGAAAATTAAAAAAATTAAAATCAATCAGATCATGTTATTTACTTGTTTATCTACTTGTGTACTTAATGACGTTATAAGTTGATAGTAAAAGTTTTAAAGGAAAATTTTATTTTATTCTTTTTAGCGCATTTAACTAAAAGCTTGTTTTTAAAAAAAGTTTTTACTTTTAATTTGTTTTTTACTTTTTAGTTATCGCTGGACAGGTTTTTTTGTGGAGTTTAAATCGCATACGTATTCTGAGCAAGACCTTTCATTTGATACCCATGTTGTAGGAAAGCATAAAAAACTTAGTCCGCTATCTTTAGAAGTCCGCCATATTGCATTTAGAGTGACGTCACATTGTTTTTTGAGTTATTCTCAGCAAGCCCTTTCATTTGATACCCATATTGTAGAAGTGCATTAAAAATAACTAGTCCGCAATTTTTTGGTGTTCCGCCATATTGGATTTAGAATGCCGTCACTTTATTTTTCAAGTCATCCTCAGCAAGTAATTTAATTTGATACCCATATTGTTGCAGTGCATTAAAAATAACTAGTCCACCATCTTTAGAAAGATGACCGCCATTTTAGATTTATAGTGACGTCACTTTATTTTTCGAGTTATTCTCAGCAATCCCTTTCATTTGATACCCATATTGTAGGAGTGCATTAAAAATAACTAGTCCACCATCTTTAGAAGTCCGCCATATTGGATTTAGAGTGACGTCATTTTATTTTGGGTAGTATTTAAACGCAAATCAAAAAATATCCTTTTTCTATGCAATAAGATTCCGAATTCCCATCAAAATTACTGATTGCACAGCAAAATATTCAACTCAAAATATCACTAAACACACTACAATTTATTTTCACAGCGTACAGCGATTTTTCCTAAAGCAAAAGCTTTTTAATCAATGCACAGCTAATAATCTAAATGCACATTATACATGTTAACTCTTTTTCTTTTAAAAATAGCTTCTATTTTTATATTATTTACAGCAGTTTTTCTAAATAAAACAGCATTTTATTAGTCACAGTCGTCTTATTATTTATTAATTACCACATAATGAGACCAGCAAAAAAAATATAAAATTAGATACAAAATTGTAATTTATTGAATTATTAAAGCGGGTCTTGCTTTCGCGGGGCGTCCACGCTTCCTTTTTTGCCCAATAGGCACATTTTTAGCTTCTGCAGGTGGCGCCACGTACTTGAGTCGGATCGAAAGTCCGATGATATCTATGCTTAATAATTAACCTATTCTAACTAGTTCGGTTCCAGATAGCCTACTAAAAATAATCTCTTTTTTTCTATTAGCGCAAGTCGTTTCTGGCGCCCATATTTTGTGTAAAAGTAATTTTTTTCTAAATAATCTTGTCGTTTCTGGCACTCGCCGGCCGCTGCCGCGGCACCGCTCGCTTCGCTCGCTCGGCTCGTGCGTAGGGGTCACAGTTTTAACCTAACCTAACCTAACAACTTTTTTAAAAAATAATTAACCTAATCTAACTAGTTCGGTTCATTTAGCCGTGGTTTGCCGGTTCTTTGTAACCTTTTTTCAGTTAATTTGTTCTGCTTTTAGAAATAATGCAATGTAAAAGGATTGTTTTGTTATAATATTCATTAAATTTGCCGAGCATGGCTTCTTGAAAATTAAGACAAATATGATGAACAGGTTTTGTTGTACTTACTGGTTAATATGCGACTGGGATAATTATTTTGCTATGAAATATGGAAAATTTGCTGTGCAGTCAGTATTTATGCTATGTATGTAGTATTTTTGTACAAAAATAAATTTAACTGTATTGCATTATGAGGAAAAAAGTAATGTCATATTGATGTATAATTTCGAATTATCTGCAGTTTGAGTTTTGTTAAACATTTAGTTTATTTGTAGTGAAGTAAGTTATTTGATGTAAAAAAGAATATAAATGATGAGTATGTATTGATAGGCGATTATTTATTTGATATGCAATATATATTATCCCTTTTATTTTTCGAGTTATTCTCAGCAATCCCTTTCATTTGATATCCATATTGTAGGAGTGCCTTAAAAATAAGTAGTCCGCCATCTTGGGCGTTCCGCCATTTTGGATTTAGAATAACGTCACACAGCTAACCATGCATTGTCATCTAAACTAAACGTGCATACAAAATTTCAGCTCAATCGGTTGAAGATATCTGCTTCAAAATTTAGTTGCAAGAGTCCACCCGAACAAACATAGTTACATACATACATAAATACATTGCAAGTTAAATAAAAGCTTGTAAAAATTACAACTAAGTATTTGTTTCTGAAACAAATACCAATAATCGTACTTAATTTTATTTCGGTCCGAAAAAGTATCAACTTCGTCCGACCTCAGTACACAACTCGGAACTCACTTTTTTACGTAATTATTTTTTGCGAGAAAGCGACACAGACGTGCTTCCACGAGCGCCTCTGAGCGCGGAATGACGAACCGCAAGTGTCCGCGGGTAGAAAATGTATGGAGAAATTTGAGAGCGTTTCTTATTTGTCTCATAAATGAAAAAGTTATTTATTTATCTACAAAATATTTAGCTTGTCGTATAGAGGACTATATAAGCAACAATATCTTCTTATTTTTAAGTTAAAATATGCAGTGGATTTAGCTATATAGGTCCTTATTCAAACCCCTTTTTATTAAATTTTTTGCGATTACTGTGATGGTAAAAACGTATTTGTGTGAAAATTTTGTATGGGGCTATTTGATTGTTATGGAGCCATTCTGGAGATGAATATATTATCTTTAATTTGAAACCAAGATATCCTTGCAGTTGCGACTCCAAGTTCATTAAAATGGTACCTGAAAAGCACTGTTATTCGTGGAAAAATGTGATAGCGTCCTTAATGTCACACAGTTAGCTTGAGGAAATAGGTTTTCTTTATAAATATGGTTTTGGTAAGTTAGTGATAAAATATACACATAATGCAGATTGTAGGTGTTACTTTATTTTTAAACAAGATAATATTTATATTAAGCTAATAGTCATAAAATAATAATATATAAATATTAGCAGCGCCCCGCAGTTTCACCCGCATAAGTTTCGATACCGTGGGAATATCGGGTTAAAAACTATCCTACGTCCTTTCCCAAGACTCAAACTATCTCTATACCAAATTTCATCTAAATCGGTTCAGCGGTTTAAGCGTGAAGAGGTAACAGACAGACACACTTTCGCATTTATAATATTAGTATGGGTATTGGGTCAAATTAAATTAGCTAGCAAAACTCTGCAGACGTGATGGTGATGGGTATCGATATATCTGAACACGTTAAAATAAAATAAGAATTTATATTTTTTGGGGGGTCAACGACCGCTGGTAGTGTTGTTTTGACTTTGTAGCGAAAGATAAAGAAGGAGGGGAAATAATCATAGGGCATCTAAAAATTCGTCCGCATCGCTGTCAACAGGATAAGTGTTGGTGTTGTAACTTCAAAGAAAATATTTTTTTTTATGCCCAATGAGTACTTCCCCTTATTTAATACGTGTACTTGTATATTTTAGTGTTAGCTTGTTTAATGTATTTAAGAGTATTTCTCTGTAAATAAAAAAAAATCACACGATAAGATACCTCTAAAACCAAAAAAAAAAAACTTTTTTACGAAAAAATACAACCGACTTCCAAAAAATAAAACATACAAACAGCCGAACATAGTACCTCCTCCTTTTTGTGAAGTCGGTAAAAAAGAGAAGAGAAGATGAGTAAAAGAATATGAGAAAGAAAGTATTCAATTATTATTTTAGAAGAAGATGAGTAAAAGAATAAGAGAAAGAAAGTTTTCAATTATTCTATGGTTAGGTTCGCTAAGCAACTTCTTGAAGATCAAAACAACTATCTCGTAGCTCTCATCTTATTGAAGCAAAATAAAAACTTAAATCTTAAGTTGGTTACTTTCCGTTATCAACTTGCTGTACCTAAATCAATTAATTTTATTTTCAACGAAAGACGTCATCTCTTTGCATGACGACGATACAATAAAATTCAATAAATCGGTTACCTACGTTAAGAAAAACCAGTTTTTCCCGCGAAATATTTATGGATCGTGTTGCCATTAATTCCAAGTTCGGAAACCAGACGATTCTGAAGGCCAATTCTCGTAATTTAAAACGTTCAAAATCTAGTCGCAGTCTCATCTCGGCGTTGTCGCCGAGATGAGACTGACACAAACTGACTGACTGACTGACTGATACTGTTGTACAAATGTCGAAAACATTTTACTACATATATTTTTGACAGATCAGACTGTGAACGTTCTTAAAATTACAAGAATTGCCCCTCTGAGTAGGAAATGCCCGTAACTTTAATCGAAACTACGGACTTCGTGCATAAGGGAGTTAGACTAGTGTTTTGCTAGAGGGGCTTGTGGCTAAGTAATAACAGCCGCGCGGGTCAATCCATCAGATTAAGCTACGCTTGCCGCAGTTGGTCCGTGGATGGGTGACCATCTTTACATACCAAGGCCCCTCCGTGCCTCGGAAAGGACGTTAAGCCGTTGGTCCCGGCTGTCATTTTTGGATTTTGACAGTCCTTACGGGTCGTCAGAAGCCCGAAAATCTGACAACCAGTTTTACCAAGGGGTATCGTATTACCCAGTAATTGGGTTGTGGAGGCCAGATAGGAAGTCGCTCCATGTAAAATACTGGCATTCAGCTGCATCCGGTTAGACTGGAAGCCGACCACAATATATTTGGGAAAAGGCTAGGCAGATGGTGAACTAATTGTCAACCCAGACCTAGGCTTTTCGCTCCATCTTCTTGAATAATTTTGATGTTATAGCAAGACTGAAAGATGCTGCGGGCGATCTCTTGAAATACTTAACTCTTATTTTTTACCGACTTCAAAAATGGAGGAGTTTCTTCATCAACTTTTTTATGTATTCTCATCGAAATTTTTATTAATTGTGGACCGATTTAGCTAATTCTTTTTTCATTTAGTAGAAACTCGCGGGTTTTTAATATTAATTTTATTATGTCTGCTTTGGTAGTTTTTTTTTGTAAAAATGCTTCTGTAAATTATGATTTCAACAACATCTACACGTACCTATCTACAAACTGTTTAGTTCCGTCTCTTACAAATACAAACTCGAGTATATGTTTCATTTGAATATTATCTAGGTATTTTCCTTAATCCTAACGCCTAGGGAAAACCTCATTGTAGATGATCATATCTTGTTAAACTTGTTTACTTTTGTATTTAATATTATAAAGTCATGACGAAGACGATGACAAGTGACGCAATACATTATTGTTTCTTGCTTCTAAATAGTATTGGTAATGGGTTATTGTAAACTCGCCACAACGAAAATTCGCCACATTTAAAATATTGGTTAACTTGCCACAGTGACAAAATAATTCACAATAGGTATAGTAAACTCGTCACAGGTACGTCAAACTTGTTTTGAATGTACGGACAGCAACTACATTAGTGTTTAGTAAAAGTAATGTAGTTTCAGAATAAAGAAAAAGAAGAAAACGATTTTATGTAACAATCAGTTTAATTGAAAGTAAAAGGCGTGATTATATAGATAGATCAGTTTAATTGGATAAATCATAGAATTAAAAAGGTTTAACTATGTTTTAAAATAGGAATTAGTAACGAAAATAACTAACTTTGACTTAATTACAAATCACAGCATTTTGTATTACACAATCAAACTTACAACTACATTGGTACATAATATAAAATGTAGAGACATTTATCTTTAAACACAGTTAAAAAATCATTATATATATAAAAAAAAAATCACAGTATTATTTAACAGGTCCGACATATAAGTTTAAAATATTTAACTTTGGCTTAATTAAAAATCACAGTCAAACTTACTATTACAATAAGAAGAAAACACACTATTTAGTTTAAGATCACAGTATTGATAAAATTGTACATCAGTATTATGTAATCAATTGGCATATTATTAAAATTGTTGTAATGCAGCTATTTTTGCTATTACTTCTGCTAGAGGCATATTATCATAATTGTCAGCGATGGCTTTTAATTTTTTATCGTATGCAATTGACCGACACGTTCTCATATTAAGCGGTATTTTAAAACGTATTCTTTTTAATTTCCAATCCATAATATACTCGGCTTCTTTTTTTAGGACGTCAAGAAAATTAAGTAAATTAGGTTTCTTTTTTCCCCATGTTATTATTAAGGCGTTTATACCATGCTTCTGCAGAATTCAGCTGTTCCCTACATTTATGTTCGTATAACTCGTCAAAATGTAGGGAACAGCTGATTTTTTTTTGGCAATTTCAGGTTTGGTCCCATAGTAAAAGTTGTTTGTTATCATGAGTACAATCACGTGTTTAAGTATCGGTCACTAATTACCAGTCACCCTATATAAACGCTATTACTCACTACACTAGTATGTATTATTAAACACTACTACTTCGTTTGCTATCGGTACTTTTAAAGCTGTGGCAAGTTTTCGTGAGACAGATAAGACTGTGGCGAATTTACTATAATTTTTACTTGTGGCAAATTTTCATTATGGCGAGTTTACAACAACCCTTGGTAATGATATTCTATGGCTTAGTTGGTAACGTCTCCATAATTCAATAGATAAGCAGGTAAGCAATGGGCTTGGTGACAGGTAATGGGAAATGCTTTGAGGTCAAAGATTGTGTTATCACACTTGTGTCTGACGAAACCTGATGGGCTAGGTATCTGAGTATTCATTTACACAATTTTCTGTAACTTGTAACACTGACTGCTAACGTTGGTCTCGTGGTCGTAAGCGCGACTGCTGTGTGTGGGGTCCTGGGTTCGATACCCAGGTCGGTTAAAGTGGTATTAGGTTCCATTAGGCATTTCTAAAAGCACGGAAAGCACGTTAAGCCCTTGGTCCTGCCTGATCTTGGTCCTGCGTGATTAATTATTGGTATTATTATTTTATTATTATTTGTACACCACCAAGTGGTAGGACATAGAGATCATATATATGTAATATACTTGACTGTAACACCTATTGTAACCTATGTTCACAAATAAATAAATGAATTGAATTGAATTGAATCTCTCTCCGGTCGTGTCGGATTACGTGCGGTCCCATCGGACAGTGAGAGTGAGGGAAGAGAGAGTGCACTTGTGTCCGCGCACACACTATTGTGCACTAGGTATAATAACTCCCGCGCCGAAGGCTAGTCTCCGTTGAGATTGGCGCCATGGCCGAAATACGGTCTGGAGGACTATCAATGTAACTTGTAGTATATGATTGAAAGACAGTTCAACTGGTATTTAGTATTAAGATTTTTTTTTAAGAATGGCGAACTCACGGGAACACTGCTGGTCAACTCTTACGATAAACACCAATGAGGCTGAACGCGATCAGTCTCATTGGTGTTAGACCGTGTTCAAGAGCTGTCAGTGTTAGTTCAGTTTCATTGGCGAAATTTGTCCTTATACGTATATCTTTCTAAATCCCAGGAGATCTTTTCAATGTATCCGTTCTTTGAAAAGCGATCTGGCGCAGAAATCGCGCATCATCATCGCATAAAAAGGGCCCAAATTCAAATTCAAAATATTTTATTTCACATATTCACTGATGTAACGACAGAAGCTAGGTGTTACAGTTGGTCGTTTCCTATGGAGACGAGCTGGCAAGAAACTCGACAATTAAACTCAAACTCAAAGCATTTATTTCAAATAAACCAATTACAGGCACTTTTGAATTGTCAAGGGGTCGGTCAGTCAGAAACATGAAGCTAGTTACAATAGCCCCTCCACTCAAATCAACATAATAAAAATAACAAAAACATAAACTTTAACCATCACTTTTCTTATAAGCCGATGGTTCAATTACTAACAGCCGAATGTTCAGGTCAATGTCAAACTATTACAACATTTAACTTTTTGCGTAGACATCATAAACCATCACGTTAACTGTCGCGAAAGTCACGCGAACGAATGCAATTTATTATCCTTTTATTTGGAGAGACAACCATTTAATAATACAGTGGTTCTGTGAAAGGATTAACTTGAGAAGGACTACTCGGTTCAACACCATCATAAAGATACGCCTTTGCTTATATTGTGCACAAAGGTTAATTAATCTAATAAATGAATTAATGAGTCTGATAATGGCCCAATACTGAATTTGCGCTAGCATTGGTTTTGAATTCATCTGTAAACGGGCCAGCAGCGACTGTGGATGGTAGGTAAAATCAGTGTTTTATTGAATATACTAGTATCTACACTCTTTCATACAAGCTGAAGTCGACAAGCAATAAAACCTTCTCAGGGAGTCGAGGACCTTTATCTCGCTAAGGCAACCAGCCCTTTAGTTATGTCCATAAAAATGTATAATAAATTGCCAAATGACATTAGAGAAGAAAAAAAAACAAACATATTTATTAATAAATTGAAAAAAATTCTGGAAGCAAAGTCATACTACTCAGTAAAGGAGTTTTTAGAAGACAAAGCCATTGCAAAATAAAAACATTCTAAGAAAATAGCTACCTACTTATATATACTTCTATTTATATATTCAGTTTTCATGTAAAATTTTATTTTAATTTTAATTTTAGTTTCTATAATTTAGATTTTTAACTGTTATGTACCAAATATTATAAACTTTGCTGTGCCCTAACAGGGTCTACAATGGCTCTTAGCTATAAGCTTTTTGTAAACATCTTTTTTACCTTGTGGAACGCAAAATAAATGAATAAATAAATAAGGTTGCCTATTCAGAACAAGATCTATTTTGAGTAACCTGCTTGCTTCATTTTGATTCTGTTGTGCTTTGCAATTAGGGTGTTCTCGGTCGTATTTGTGACAACACAGTCTAGTTCTTGTTTTTCTAGTTTTTGTTTGTCATGGACCTTTTGCTCTTCTTTTTTCTATGTCACCCGCATGTGTACTCTTTCATATTTAAAAATATTGCACGTCGTTGTTTGGGGTTCGCGTAAACATGTGAATACATAGCGCTTTAGTGCAAGCTACTTAACATTTAGTGCCGAAACGTGGGCGTTGGCGAATTAGTGGTTTGCGGTAATTTATGGAAAAGCAGAAGCTGTGTATACTTCACACATGATAGCTAAACTTTAAAACAATTTTGGAGCCGAAAAACTGGCAAATCAATGGTGTTTAGGCACGAGATACTCAATCCATACGATATACTAAAGCCATAGAAACCATATTTGCCAGTTGTAGAAAGCATCATGCAGTATTTATACATCGTCAATTTCTTGCAATGCCGTGTGGCAATGCCTTTCGAAAAAGACATAAATAAAACTTAAATGTCGAACAGTTGCATTTGAAATCCGAACGCGCAAACCCGAATGTCACGTCCCGAGTTTTCGAAGGCCACTCGGGAATACTCGGGATATTAGCTTTGAACATTGCATCTCGCGACCTCCGCACACTTCGACCCTCACAATGACCTAGAGTTAGACTGTTTAACAAGTTCCCGGTAGACCTTCTCACTAATATGGACGCTATATTTTCATAGCAAATGTTCCCTAATCTGATAGATGGCCAAGTGCTCTCAAAGTCACAACTGGTACAGAACCAATTGTATCAGAAAATTAAGGAACAGGAACAGTATCAACCAATGCTATGAAAATTTCATTCATATTTGTTTGTTGATAAATAAATGTACATGACAACAAACACAAGGACGATGAAAAAGAAATCGATATCGAGAAACAGCAACAAAAGCATAAAGAAAAAAACAATAAACGTCCTTCGTTGGAAGCAAGGCTTATTATGAAGGAAGCAGAAAACCAAATATCGATTACCTCAAGCCACGAAACTGCATCGCGATTACTATTAAACAGTTGAACAATAACATCTGCATAACGACGTCTAATTATGTATACAATTTACGGGTGCCATCCACCCGTATTAATCTGATATAGGTACGTTCGTGGTCACCGTCAATACACTTCAGCGGCTTCCAACATGGCCAGGAGAAGCCCTGCCGGATTTGTGCCTATCCTATTTCCAGTTTATAACGTTATTTGTTGTCTATCTATTATTAAGTAGCTTTGAAGATTAACTGGTGCAAATGTTTTGTGAAGGTTGTGTGGAATTACAAGGTCGAACTGTGTATAGTTTTGAAGTAAAATAAATAGTGTTTCAAGCTAACAGTGGTCTTATAATAAATGTCGAAGACGCGAAAAGACATAAGAATACAAGAAAAGTGAAAAGTTATATGGAATACTAGCAGCGCCCCGCGGTTTCACCCGCATAAGTGTCGATCTCGTGGGAATATCGGGATAAAAACTATCCTTTGTCCTTTCCCGGGACTCGAACTATCTCTATACCAAATTTCATCTAAATCGATTCAGCGGTTTAAGTGTGAAGAGGTAACAGACAGATAGACACACTTTCGCATTTATAATATTAGTATGGATGAATATTAGTAATAGCATAGTCAGGTAAACGGTTAAATAAATCTATAAATAAAAAGAGCAATAGTAAAAACCCGATCTGTTCAATCAATCCGGTACAATGCATTCATATGAAAACCATCAGAACAAACACGAGGCGGTATCGCATGCTGAACACATGCGGCCAACGAAACGAATCACCACGTAACGGCATTACAAAGCGAGTGCAGTTCACGGACCAACGGCAACGGCTCGGTACAAAGAATGGCTGCACTAATTCATTGGCCGCCACTGTACTGTGAGAATTCATATGAATGAGGATTGCGAAACTGTAGATTCTATAGAGTTGAAGAATTTATGAATGGTCATTATTGTAGACAATGCTTTGGTTTGTTCTAATTGTAAGTGGAATTTAGAAGTATTTGTATTATTTCAATAGAAGGAATAAACATTATTATAACCAGAAATGACATCTATAAACAAAATACTGGAATAGAATCATAGTACAAGATAATATACTGAAATTATAACATTTTTATTTTCTGGGTTGTGAAAAGCAGACTGGTCGTCAACAGAGCATGTAAGTACATATTTTACAATGTGGTAACCCCGCGCTATGCATTGCCAATATTTTTGAGAGTTCCAAGTTTACTAGACAGGAAACAAATCATTATGTTCAACAATCTCATACAATTTTTTATTATATAAAATATAATATCGTATATCTCTCTTCGTTTCAATTCCGGTTTGTATATATCGATATTATCGATACATGTCTTGTTAAAATTGAACATGATAGTGCAAAATCGTAGGACTCTATGATAGGACAAAAAATATGATACCAAAACTTTCAAAAAATCACTCTTGGGCTATCTTGGACTAATGAATATTATATATAAGGTCCATTAAAATCGAGTGGGGTATAAATAAAGGGTTTTAAAAGGTGATTACAAAAATATATACAACTACTATTTAACTTAAGTTTTTTACCGCAGTCGGGTTTATTAATTTTTTTAATAACTTTTTTTTCTGTTCCTGTCTTCTTCTTTTTGTTTTTGTAACTTGAACATTGTATCATTATCCTAGATAATCTGAGGAAATGTTGTGGATTGTACATTTACCCACTTCCAATGTAATCTAAGATGTAATATATAATGTACAATTGTTTGTATTGCCTAACAAAATAAATAAATAAATTATGCAGTAAGTTGAACGTCGCTTAGCGCCATACTATTTATTCTGTGGCCATAGTACGTGGAACATACTCGTAGATGTCGTTGTGATAATATTACAGCAGTCATAAAGATAGTAAACGGTCTAGAATGGAGTCACTAAACGATCAGGGTAATTAGCAATCGTGACGTCGTTTACATTAAAATGCATGACACATCATTGCTAACTGCCTGCGGTATTTACTTAGATAAGAAATTAAAAAAGAGAAAAGAATAGTGTAAAATGCAGTATGATTCACCAGAGAGGTTATGAAGCATGTTAGAAATTGCAATAAGAGTGTAAGTAATTGAATATGAATAGGGTTAACAAATTCAATGTTAACATTTTAAGAAGAACTGGTGTCCGCAAGGAGTTATCTTTGGCCTTCGGCAAAATTACTTCTTTATTTAGAGATGATGTAAATAAACATGTTTGAAAATCCGTATTAAATATCAAAATATAATGTATCTTCTCACAAAAATATTTTATTTAAATTTACATGACTCACCGAACCGCTAGACATATTGTATAACAAACATAAAATGCAACATTGAAGTTGAATTTTATGTAAATTGGTCTGCCAAAAATAGCTGTGAATTGTTACAAAGGTTAGATTCATGGATGAATATATAGGTACTACTAGATAATTATTTAGGTAGGTACTATTATTCTTTGATTAAGGCCACCTTGTACCACAAATCACTTAATACATTTAACGCTAAACGTCTTTAAAACATCAATTATCTCTGTCATCTTCAAGCAATTGAGAGAAATACTTGTAGAAAAGAAGTTTGGACTCATATAAAACATCCTTTTTATCGTCACGGTGATGCATCCAATGGTAATTAATTTTTTGGTTGACCCTTTTTTGTCTACTTCAGTATTCACATTGGTTTTAAAATTGCATTTATCTCGCAAAACTTTACAGTTTTTATTTTTGTTGATAACGTTTATTTTTGGGGTTTTTCCTCTAGAAATTCTCAGTAGTAGCCAGGAGTCTGGATTTGTGCCCGCTTGTTGGCAATAGGCTCGCCCTGTATTACATGGGACTTAAACATAACTGGCGCAATGAGTACTACAAAGGCAAAGGTGTACTACAGATGCACCTTTGCCTAAGCCTTCGGAGAATACAGGCGTGAATTTATGTTATATTATATTAATTCCCGGTGCTTTATAGATATTACATTCCTCTACTTCTGAACTAATATTATTGTATATCACAATCCCAGATTCTAAGTTATCTTTCGAAACATCATTATCATCCACAGCAATATTAACAGGGAGTACTATCAGCAGTCTCACGTCAGACTATCTAATTATGCACCACGTACATTGACCCAGATGCGATAGTACGAAAATTGCCATCCGCATCCATAAAGGGTAATGGACATCAATATTCAAGAGATGATCAGATAGTTTGCCATTAATGCCACACACGTATCTAATTGGCGTCAGCGATGCTAGCGGGTACGTGCGTTATGGTAAGAGCATAACTATCATATACATTTGCAGTGGAACATTCACCTGTATTACTTAAAGAAATAAGAGTTTTATTACCAGCTGGATCTTCTTCAACAATTTCATTATTATTTTTTATATTATTTTTCTCGTTATTGTTATTTTAGATTTAATGTTCAAACTCATATATTAATCGGTTTGGTGTTAAAAAACGGTTAGCAGAATTATTTATAACTTATCTGATAAAAATATGGACTGTATGAAAAATATTTGTAAATACTAACGACAAATTCGTCATGTTCGCTGTTGTAGAGATAAGACTGTATTGTCATTAGCTTAGATAAGTATTAAATACACTTGGGCCAGGTAACACGGGTGAGTTCAACATAGATAAACTCGTTCATTTACTACGTTTCGAGAAACTTTTTTGTAAACAGTTGTTGGACAAAAACTTGAATTTGAATTGGAGGGCATCAATGAAGCAGTGAATGAATCATCGCGCCAAATAACGACTATTTTATAGTGGCCTCTATAGAATAACAAAATGTTACTTTTTAAAGATTTTAACATTCACAATGTTGTATACAGTTTGTGAATTCTTTCATGAGGAAATGTTTGTAGTTGTTGTGGAGTTTTAAATTATTGTTAAGACTGTTGTATTTGTTTTGGAACGTGTATTGCTAACAATGTCAAAGATTTTACTGTGCTGCATAGACCATCTTCTAATATTTATAAATTAATCTCAATTACATATCTCTAAGGAAAATTGGAAGCGATTGTGTCTTTTCAAGTGTCCAAAGAAAAAACTTAGGTATCATTATTTGGTTATTCTAACCTAGCAACAAAATACTGAGTTCAAATACAATGGAGTTGAAAATACTACTGAATTATTTTGCAATGTTTTGTACGGTAAAGTAAAAATTCCGAATGCAGTATTCATAACTTACAAAACTGATGCAAAAGTTCGCTAAAGTAAGGTCTCTTTGTTCAGTACACTGTCAACTACCTTCCTCTATTTATATCTCAAGTATATATTGCGGTTGCAAGCAAAAGCAACTCGATCGCTGGTAACAGGTTGGACACTGGGTCGATAAACCCGACTCAGGTCAAGCGGCTCGACATCCGCGCCGCTTTTTACTAATTTAGGCCAACTGGCTATAGTTATCCGATTTATTTATATTTTATTCGGTGCTACTGAAGGGTTGTTACCAGTATCTAGTAGTGCTAACATTGTTAAGGTTGTCGTGGATTTCAATTTCGGAATTTGTGATACTCTTTTGTTTGTTAATACAGTCAGAAATGGAGTTGATGATACAGTGATCGCCATAACGGTTGATAAGCAGGTTGGTGACCCAACAGTTATGACAGCGTATTAAGCTTAACTTTATGCATCTCTTTGAAGTATTACGATGTAGATATTATGCAAATTTTGTTTTGTTTCGTTGAACGTTTAACCCACAGCGTTTACAAGCTAACTTCGTCTTTCAAACGGAGCTATATATTTTATGAGGCATAATAAAAATGATCTAGTTTTTGTACTTCATTAGAATGCGTGATACAACAGCGGATGTAACAACCGATCCATCGCGGGAAGTCACGAATCCAAGACGTTATGAAATAACAATCGTGGAGACTTTAACTATAATGTGCCCGTTGATAAATCAATTTATCCTTGAACGCTAAACAAGGTCGCCAGTTATTGATACGAAAGATAAGCAAATATAAAACAAACTTGTAATAAAAACTGTTTTGCTATCGGTTCGAGATTTAGTGTTGAAGCTAATTGCTATACCTACATAGGCTTCTACAGACTTATTTGTACAATACGACTCGTGTGTATTGTAAATGCAATAATGTTGCAAAGTATACAAAATTACTAGGTACAGGATAAGATCTACGGATCGGTTAATGAAAACATTCTTACCATCAAAATTGAAATCCAGGGTGGAGGTGTCAGTAACCTTCGGAATGAATCACCAACTATCACTGTCTCGCTCACAGAGAAACTTAAAAAGTTTATTGACACGAATTAGTTTGAAACTCTACGAGAAATACTTTGAATCGAATAGCGCGTCCGTTCTCTATGAACGTCCAACTGTGACTGAACGCGCCTAAGATGCATCGCACTATAGCCTTCAAAGTTTTATTTATAGGAATATGCACTTTAAATCGAACAATTTAAAGTAATTTTTTGAATAACTGACGATAGCTAAATTGGTGTAGGCTGTTCTAATGCAGTTTTGACATCAGCTTAAACCCACACCTTGTTCGCATTAAATTTGAGGCAAATGCCGGTTTAGTATGTCCATTTACTAAGGATAGAGTATATTATGTAGTTATCAAAACTATTGTCTTTTCATCAGTTTTTAAATTTTTAGAAATGAATATAATTTTAAAATACAACGTGTTTGATCATTTTGTAGCATTGCAATATATTATTTATCTGTAATGTATAGTTTTAAAACTGGTTTCTCAAGGTTCCATCTAATGTATCAAATAGGTAAAATCGTTGTTATGTAAACTAATATTATAATGAGAAAATATTTGATTTTTTGTGTTTCTTTGTTACGCTAAAACGGCTGAACGAATTTTGATGAAATTTGGCACATGAGTAGACCATGACCTGGATTAGGACAAAGGATACTTTTTATCTCGATATCCCCACGGGATCGAAACTTATGCGGAAGAAACCGCTTGGCGCAGCTAGTATGTAATAAAATTACGATAATTTTAATAAATTAAACGAATAAAGTTTTATGAGGACAAGAAATCCTTATCATAGTATTCACTCACAGCAGTAATATCACATGATAAAGATGACTACTATAAGCTGATCATAATTTAAAATGACTTAGGTAACTAGGGCTCATCCATAAATACGCCATTTCTGGAGGGTAATTAAGAGTACCCGGTATCATTAGGATGTAATTAATTACACAATGTTCTTAATGATCTGCTCGTAAATTGTCATATCTACAGGGTCAAATAAAATTAGCTAGCGAAACTCTGCAGACTTGATATAATGTTCACTTCTTCCCCACTGCTCAACTAGACATCATTTGATAGATATCGATACTCATAACGTCTGTGAAGCTTAGGTATACAAAAAAAAACAGATTTTTAAACTGACATTTCAAGTAACTACACAAACTGAGGTTGATGACCCCACAATTAATCATCATCATAATCAGCCTATAATGTTCCCACTGCTGGGATACAGGCCTCCTCTCGGTGAGAGGGAGTGGGCCGTAATCCACCACGCGGGCCCAGTGCGGGTTGGCAGATGTCACATGTCTTCGATATTTTTATTCTAGGACATGCCGGTTTCCTCACGATGTTTTCCTTCACCGTTTTGAGAGCAGTGGTGATGAAATAATTTACACAAAGTAAAGCGCCTGTCTGGGTTCGAACCTACGACCTACAATTCGTAAGTCGCGGCCGTTACCACTTGACCACCACTGCTCTCTTGCTGACCCCACAAGGAATCACCAAATTAATTTCTTTTTTGTGTTATCATGTTTAGTGTTTAGCTGCTTTGGCTTATTTTTAATTAGTTTATTTTGGATTATTGTTTTGTTACTATTTGCTGTACTCTAGACGCTTTTAACGCGTAAGTTTTTTTTTTACATCGTTCTCACATATAATTATAAATTCAAAATAAATTATGTAACTAATATTTTTGTAAAAATATAATTTAAAAGAGTGTCCATGGAGTATCTTGCACGTTCTTCTCCATAGGTACCTACGCTTTGGAATGGGCAACTAGTTTCATATTGTCTGACTGACCGACTTCTTGACAATTCAAAAGTGCCTGTAAATGGTTTAATAGAAATAAATGGTTTGAGTTTGAGTTTAGATATCGATTCATACTCGTTACGTCTGCAGAGTTTTGCTAGCTAAATTAATTTGACCCAGTATACATATTATATAAAATAAAAAGTCACTTATTGTGACTGTCTGTGTGAGCGCGATATTCTTCTAATCTACGCAACGGATGTAATACTTACTAAATGTATCATAATAATTATCATGGTCGAAAAAACCGTGCGAAGCAGGGGCAGGTCGCTAGTATATAAGTCAATAAGTCCTTTTCGATATTATCATTATTTTTATCAGTAAATAACGATTGTACAATTTATTAATCCGTTCTGTTCTTTATCTGAGGCTTTGGCATGCGATAAACTAAATTGATTGATTCAAACGAACATTCAAGAGATAGTGAGATAATTGTCCAACAAAATAGACAATTAACGAAAACAATGGGTAATAGTAACCGACAAAATGTTTGGTGCAATAAAAACCATTTTACTCAATATAGAAATCAAAACCGTGATGCTACCATGAGAATTCAAACAATTTCCAGTACCTACACAGTGGTATGAATTTGCAATTAAAATTCTTACAGACGAGAAAAAAAAAACTGTAGACAAACATCGCCAAAAGAAGACTGAGGCAAACTTTATTCTGGCAACTCTATCAGAACCTAAAGATACTATGACTAATAACGATATCCAAAAACAGATTAATAGTACAGACGCCAGGCCATCAAGCTACTACAATCTGACAAATTTCTTTAATAGTATTTCAACTTTATCGCTAAAGCATAAGGTTCAAAGTTGTTTGGGAAAATTTGACAGTTTCGGGTAGCTTGATGTGCTAGCGTCTGTACATTGTTAGAACGCGATGGTGTGTAGCCGGCAGTAAGGTCGAAACGCAACGCAGTTTATAACTAATATCTATCACAAAAAAGGTTATCGTTAAACTTGAGCGAGGTTACTTTGTTCGTGATGAATTGCCAATAGGTTAGCAAAAAGTTAACTTGAGCAGGAGAAAAAAGGGTAAGGATTTTGTAGAATTGTTATTTTCAATGCCAGGAGCATTGAATAGAATAATTAAGACTAGATTGATCGCAAAATCCAACTAATGCGCTGATTAGTCTAATTTTGCTTTGATTACTTTCTCATTGATCTATAAGAAGTCATTTAAAACGCAGTCCATGGATATATTGCAGTATTACACTGGACTAAACATCATTAATTGCACTGAATTGGGCTACAACACGCAGTTCTTCCAAATCCAAAATTAGGAAAAAAATGCCTTGGCAATAAAAAAAAAAATTGCAACAGATCTCTTTCACAAGGAACAATACTATCTTATCTAATCCCTAAGGTGTCGTAAAAGCAAGATAGGCAGCAGCTTCCCCTGCGTTAATAAGATCAAACTGCGAAAATTTGCCATCCCTATTATTCACTGAGGTCTCATGGCTGCTCTCCCGTGTAAAATAAATTTCGTTTGCAAATGTATCCATGGTAAAGTCTTTATGCAAAGCCTTCAGGCAAGATGGCCCTGTGGTACTCCGCAGTGTAATTTTGGTTCAGAATTGGCGCAGATAACTTACCGAACGCTCGTTTCGATAAGATTGCTAACCACGAAGTCAGAAAGGTTGTTTAAAAAATATAGCAGATCGTGAGTTTTCGTGTAGATCCTCTATCGGATTAACCGAGGATTATATTTATGCTTGGTTTGCCCGGATAGCAGATTGATATTGAATTTTTCTACCATATTTATGTTAAAACAAAACCATCCGACCTGGCAAAACCCCTCCGTGAAAATTTATGTGAAGTGAGCTTCCAATAGTGTCAATCCCTAGGAGTAAGTGGAATGACAGCTATTAAAATAATTATGATAATTACTAACTCGTAATTATCATAATTATTTTAATTAAAATAATAAAAAATATATTTATTATGCTTTAAATTATTTAAGAATACAATTATTTTAGAATTCCCCTATTTTTTTCTATACAATTTGATGCACGTGTAACTCGAGGTTGAAGTCACATGTTTGGGCAAAGTTGTATGGGCTTTTGTTGACCTCCTTTACAGAATAAACCGGCTGTTATTGTCAGTAAGAAGGTGTTATTTTATGCAGGGCGATTTGAACTTAAATAAATTAAGATTAAAGCAACTGATTAAATAATACGTGAATTTGCTAACATGTGCAGATCATTAACGATTCAAAACCGTACACAATATGTGTTCAATTACAATACGTGTGTTCTCGTTGGTAACGGTAGGGGAAATCAATAAAACACGAAGTAGTTGTAGATAGGAAAACAAACCAATAAACAAGAAAAACGACTCAGTGAAGGTCGCATTTAGAAGATGGATGCAAACGAGTCATAACTAGTCGCTGAGGAAATCTATGAGAGTGATATTTCGAAGTAGACGCTGTGGATAATGTTAGTGATTCATGATGTTATGAAGATAAAAACGTAAGTTTTGAGTGTGAATGACGGTGGCTATAAGAGTAGGGGAATACCAATGAAACGATGGATGGAATGTGTGAATGATGATATGGTTAGAAAGTGGATGACTACCGAGATGACGAGTAATCAAGAAATATGGAAGAAAAATACGTGTTGCGCCGACCCCAAATAAATTGGGATAAGGGCAGGAGAATCATGATGATGAATATAAAAAACCAAGGTAAGCAAAGACCTTGTGTTATTAGGTTTGCCAAAGAATACATCCAGCACAGCACAGTAATTTAGTAGTCATGAACCTAAAACCGATTACAATCGATTCCCTTGTTCGGAAACCAAATGCATAACAAAGATTTTCCATCAGATGTATAGACGCCAACACATCAAGCTACCCGAAACTGTCAAATTTTCCCAATCAACATTGACTCCAAAACGCGATAAAGTTGAAAATCTATTAAAGAAAGACAGATTGTAGTAGCTTGATGTGCTGGCGTCTGTAGGTACCTTAAATTTTCTTGCATTCTCTATTCATTTTGGCCAAATTGTCTGAAACAACTACATATTTAGTGATATTTAATTTTATATTTTTAATTTTGATGCAATTCTTAAAAATATGAATAAATTATTATACGTGTGGTGAATTTTTATTTTTATTTCGCTACAGTAGGTACTAGAGAAGAAAATCATATAAGAATTTACAACATTGTGTTCATTTGTATCATTCTACACAACATCTTCTTCATATTTGACATCGATCTACAATCTACATGGTCTTCATATAATGCCTACCTCTGAATTTATTTCGGCCTTTCTTCTCAGACTAGTCAGATAGGAAACGCTGATCTCACCTACATAATTTTTAAAATATGATTGACGTGTAATAGTGTTTGTGCAAATCTACTTACAAAAATAAAACCATTTATCTAAATACATTCAAAGCAGTTTCAAGCTGTTTGTGTTTGTCAAAACGGTAGTTTTGAATTTTAAATTTTAAATATGTGTGAAAAATACATACAATAGAGGAGACACAGTGCTATAGAATTGTTTTGTGAAATAATTAACATAATTTTTAAAGGTGCCTAGTAGCACACAACACGCAACACAGTCTGTGGGACAAACAGACGAGTTGAGAGTTTTCTGGGTTTTAAGGAAAAGTAGATA
This sequence comes from Hydraecia micacea, assembly GCA_914767645.1. NCBI lineage: Eukaryota > Metazoa > Arthropoda > Insecta > Lepidoptera > Noctuidae > Hydraecia > Hydraecia micacea. The sequence continues at coordinate 2,271,850 of OU611783.1, read as the reverse complement.
GTGCACCGTCATTCTTTGGACACAAAACGAAATAAAGATACACTAAAGCCTTTCTAGCTACATCACAAACGATGCCTCACCTCTTTTCGTATCCTTTGTGCAAAAACTCCTGCACTATGAAAGACCTTTGCGAGGCCAACGCTAATGTTGTTGAAGTAGCCGAATTCTGATCGAAGCTTAAATAAAAGGGAATCATCGATACGACAGAGAAGAAGATTGGCTGGCGACCATTTACGCTATTAATTATGGAGACCTCAAGTCATGAAGACGTTGCTAGCGACGCCGTTTTCACCATGATATTCTGACAATTAGCTACAAGAGCATCCCTATTTAATTATGGAGCTTCATCATCATCATTACAGTTGAAAGACGTCCACTGCGTCTATGCTGAGATAGGAGGTCTTTTTTTGGTTGTTTTTAATGTAACTTTGTTAGTTTTAAATGCTTTTTTTACTATTTGTAATTCCTGTGTGTGTCCCAAATATGTTTTTTTCTTTCACTGCTGGACGAAGGCCTCACCAAGCAACGCCATTACGGAGCTTAACAAAATACGACTTGAATGTCTTTAATCTATTCTTGGCTAACTGAAATATATGTCTAAAATTGCCAAATTGAGGGCAAACTATCTTTAAAAGCTTGTAGATTAACTATTTTAAGAGATCTTGCTTGCTTGTTGGCTTGCATTTTGCGTTGTTATTATTATCGCGGTAATTTCCATATCTACTTTGAGGTTAGCTTTGCTTACAAAATTAGTTGAGCTCTAATAATCAAGTAAGCAAGTCTAAATATACTGCCTGCATACTAGTAATATATTATGATATTATGTTATGCCACCTGCTCTTACGAGTACAAAGATTAGTTTGCATGCGGGAAAATTGTTGGAAGCACCCACAAAACACTAAGACAAGCGGTTATCTGGTCTCTATTTATGCGGTATTTTTACCTGCATGCAAATTATTGTATTTAACTGTTGTAATTTTACTGTGGTGGATAGTTGTCTTAAGGAAACCTGCACCCTAATTGCGTAACACACTATCAATCTCAATTTGAATCATTTTGAAGGATATTACTAATCCTTTGCGTCATATATGTTCGAAAAATTTGTCTGCTCAGCAACGTAAATAACGCAATGAATGTTGTTGAACTACCCCGCAATTACCCCGCTGAACTTGAAATACTGAAATCGTAAACACGGAGTGAGTAAGCGTGCTCATGAATGTGCTTTTAATGACTGTATGAGACATGGCTTTTGCGCAGAAGGTGCTCAAATGAAAGAAAGAAACAAAATCATTTATTGGGACTCGCACTGAAAGTTAACAATATTGAAAAAAAAAAATGTCGTTCGTTGGTAAGCGCATCACTGGAGAATTTCGGGACCGATTTGGCAATTTTTATTTAAAAATTTTCATAGTAGTCTGAGTTAGGTTTTTATCGAAAGAAACACTGTAAAAGTTTCACGGAAAATGTTCAAATTCGAGAAAAACTGAACGTCCTTATTTCTACGGATTTTTAGTAAGAATTATTGTTTGGACAGGACAACGTCTGTCGGGTCAGCACAGCTAGTTGCTAATAAAAAAGAAAAGAACAATGTAGTCCACTTGTATTGCACCTATAGAGGCTAACACCATTCCTCCTGTCGAACATTGAATGGCAATATTATACCTCAGGTCAGCTTGTTGCAATTATTTCCTGACTGCAATGCGTTGATAATGTTTCATAGTGACGACTATAGCTTTTGTAAGCTCTAGCTCATTGTAAGTTTGAAATGAATAGTTATTTTGCAAATGTTTTGCTGTACTATTAATATCTCAAAATTTTTCAAATTTCAATTTGTATGTTTCAATATATCTAATATTATGAATTGTCAGTTTGTGACCATTTTACGACTTTTATTATGATTCATAATGTTATCCTTTTATGATTCTGCCAAAGTGGCCTTTTTAGGCCCCCTGTTTTCCGACTGAATATGAATATGCGCACCTTCCAGAGTCATCCGCTGACGCTACTCCAGGAAGCATCGGAGCTACTGTAGCATCCAAAGGGTGGTGGGAGAGTCAAGACTAATTAATATCATCAAAGGTTTATTTACCTACCATCGAATACAATATTCTTTATTATGTACAGACGCCAGCACATCAAGCTACCCGAAACTGTAAAATTTTCCCAATCAACTTTGAACCTTATGATTTAGCGATAAAGTTGAAAATCTATTAAAGAAATTTGACAGATTGTAGTAGCTTCATGTGCTGGCGTCTGTACACCATAAATATTACAGATATGAATGTAGAAATTTTACAAGGGGTGAAACGTCATACTTCTGCAATTAGATTTTTTTTTTTTTTTTTTTTTTTGTTTAGCCTATACTGTCCCACTGCTGGGCAAAGGCCTCCCCCAAGTCCTTCCAGGAACTCCTTTCCCGCGCCACCTCAAACCAGCCCTCGCGGTACGCGTCCAGGTCATCTCGCCACCGCTTTCTGGGCCGACCTCGGCGGCGCCGTCCATCTTCAGGCACCCATTGTGTAGAAATTTTTGCCCAGCGGTCATCCTGCATGCGGCTGATGTGACCTGCCCAGTCCCACTTGAGCCTGGCAGCTTTCTTGCCTACGTCTGTTATACCCGTTTTGGAGCGCAGCATGGTGTTCCGAATTTTGTCCTGTCTTTTTACACCCAGGATGCTGCGCTCCATCGCTCTTTGGCAAACGCCAAGGCGGAACTTTTGCGACTCGGTGAGCGACCAGGTCTGAGCACCATAGGTTAGGATGGGCAGGATACACATGTCGATATGTTTGCGCTTCAGGGAGATCGGCAGATCACCCTTCATTAGCGTCTTCATGGACCAGTAGCTTTTAGATTTAGATTGTACTAATTCCTGTACACACATAATTACAATATAACTATATACTATACACTAGATACTAAAATAAAAGACTAACTAACCTACTATACAAATAAATAAAAAATAATTGATTGTACTACATAACTCTGAGCAACAAATCTCCCTGTCATCAATGTATTTATGGACCAGGGACCGTGGTCAGAGGTCAAACCTATTCAATTGTCACTTCACGCTCAATAAAGACGACATCTAAGACGAAATCAGCGACACGGCTGACATAGTCGTGTAATCGCGTCAGTTTTAACTTAGCAAGAGTACCTACACATTAGAAGTTTTTTTGGGATGCATGAAGAAGCCTCCTCGTGTAACGCAGTTTGTTCCGCCAGTTACTCAACTGAACCGAGCGCTCGACGCATCCTGGACAGTCACACCCAACACCTTATTTGACTGGCCAATTCTTCCCTTCCCGTGGTAGGGCCAACGCCCGCCTGTCTTGCAACCACCCTCCCACCGGAGTCCGGCGTCAAGCAGCCTGCTGTGTTTCGTCGATGCGTGGGAGTTCCAGTGACTTAGGCATCTTCTGGGCACGCTCGTTCCATCATAGACCTCATTCATCGCTTTCCAACAGGCGTGATCGAGGTCAAGAGAGGGCCCATTCAGCAATGGATCAGAAAACTTACCTCTGGGTGTCAATTTGTAGTAGTACAGTACGTTCAGTTGGATTACTTTTACCTCTGACATCAGCAATCTTATTGTACCGAGAATAAGGATCACAATGATTTCGACAGACTTGTCAGTAGCAGCAACTCAACAGCAACCTTATTAGAATGAGAGTAAAGACCACTGTGATTTGGACAGTGATGCAAAATCGCAAAGGTAAAATAAATTGTGAACGGATTGTGGTAGTAGTAGCTATGATTTGATGAGTATTATATATGTTTGTTTCCTTCAAAGGAACTGCTAAAGGTACTAGTGAACATAACGGGATTATTTGAATACCTAAATCAGAAATTCTAAGTTTATATCACCGTAAAGATGTTTTTCATTTTGACAAGAATCGCGACAGATTTATTTTCACAAACGAAAAAGTTTATTAGTCCAAAACTTTATACCAACCAAACAATAGACACTTTTCAATATCAAAAATCACTAATTGTTCGTGCAAAGGCAATAACTGTATCAATAGAGGAAAACAGTAAAAAAATCCATAATACTTATGCTGACAACATAAGTATATAGTGTATATAGTTTTTGACATATTTTAGTATCTAGTGTATATAGTTACAGCAATAATTGAGGTTAATTTTATAGCCTCAATTTTGGTCGATGACTTTTCAATTACAATTTAATAATAATCTTATTCAAACGATAGTTGCTGGAAAAAGTAGTGAAATATAAAGTAGAAACCTAAATACAGATTTTTTTTTGTTAGCCTATACTGTCCCACTTCTGGATAAAGGCCTCCCCCAAATCGTTCCAAGAACTCTTCTCCCGCGCCACCTCGAACCTGCCCTCGGTGGTACGCGTCCAGGTCATCTCGCCATCTCTTTCTGGGCCAGCCTCGGCGGCGCCGCCCGTCCGTCAATACAGATATGAATGTGTTAATTTGGAAAACAAAGTAAACATTCCAATTTACCTATTCTTTCAGCTATACAGTGGCAGGCTGTAACCATGGATTCATTACATGATACTGAACCCCCTTTTTAAAGGGGGGCCCTGACAATTTTTCGTCGATTATCAAATAAAATAATCAGCTGTTTCATAGAAAAGGGTAATACCTACGCGGTCAAAATGTATAGAACAGCAAATCTTTTTTAATAACCGACGAAAAATTTCAACGTGCCTACTGGGTTTCTAAATCATGTACAGACGCCAGCATATCAAGATACTACAATCTCAAATTTCTTTAATAGATATTCAACTTTATCGCTAACGCATAAGGTTCTAATTTAATTGGGAAAATTTTACAGTTTCGGGTAGCTTGATGTGCTGGCCGTCTGTACCTACTGATTCCATGGTAACAGTTTGCGCGTCGAAGTCCCTGCCACCCTGTGTAATCTACTTGCATAGTTTAATTATTGTTTACGAACTCTTTTGGTTAATTTTTCTATATTAACTAGCTGCGCCCCGCGGTTTCATCCGCGTAAGTTTCGATTTAAAAAAAAATCTGGAGAGGGCCACCCTTATCACCTAGGGGTATAAAAAATAGCCGACGACCTATTCTCAGACCTCCCAAATATACACAAAAAAAATCATAAAAATCGGTCAAGCCGTTTCGGAGGAGTTCGATAACAAACACTGTGACACGAGATTTTTATATATAAGGCTAGGTATATATAATTGTACCTCGACATCACATGGTTGAATGTGGTGTCATTACCCAGTATTACCCACGGTGGAGCACATTTAATTTTGCTTTACCAGAAACTCTATATCTATTAAAAGCCTCCAAATTCCAATCCCTTCTATGATATTAATTAATGATACGGAAGGAAATACACGCTCAGGGCAAAAGGAAAAATATTTTCAAACCGAGCAAGAACTGCTGAATTAATAATATCGATAGTCTTAAAATATCCTCATGAATAATATAAGTAGTCTTTTTTCTAGACCGAGGCGTAGCTTCGGTCTACGATATCTTTTTCTTTTGTAGGTTAGGCAAATTATCAGTAAACGTTTTTAATTTTGCTAGTTTCGCAAAGTTTCCTTATCGTCTAAAAATATGCTCGGATAATTATGTTTTAATGACCGTTGTTACGTGAAGAAACACTGATAAAACTGTGAAGGCAGGTAACAACGTAACAATATAATATCATAACGCTTAGACAAGCTATTGAAGGAACGACCAATTCGGTACATATGTAGGTAATGTTGCATAGTTGGCCGTTTTTACCGTCAATCAACAAAAGTTTCAGATGCACTACTTAACATCAAAATTATGAGTGGCCCTAACACACTGCCTTGGAGCATCCCCACCATCGATTTAAATTTACTGGCAAAACCAGTCTAGTTTCCGATTTTGTCATTTAAAAAAATGATTTAGTCTGAAAATCTAGGGAGACTGTGCTTACACCTCGAGCTACACACCCAAAACCAACAACGGCCTACTCCATTTTAGATTTAATTGCAGCATTAGCTAACATTAATATTCTCGTAAAGTATTCTTCATTAATTTTGCAATTTCGTGCTATCGCAACTTTATTTCCTCTTCATAACGCCCGTGATGCCCTCACAACGAGGCATGAATAACCAACAACCCAAATACCCAAATGTTCCAACTCCCCCAAATTGTACTCCACCATTTCATTCCATCCAAATCTCATTCTAATCCTCCCATTCTCTACCTAGTAAAGCTTAAACGCATGTCAAGGACAATAATCAAAGCATAAACCCCCACAAGGTTACATCCATAGCAAAATCTATTAATATCGTAAATAGGACGGGCGTATACCGCATCTGTATTGCATGACGTTCAATGAATGAAGTAGTGGGCTAAAAATAGGCACTGTGTGCAGGGATTAAACCTGAATGGGACACACCCCCCCCTCGCCACGGCCGCTTGGAAAATAGGGCACTGTGTCATTGGTGACGTCGTGCTATGACGTCAGGACGCATCCCAGGTGAAACAGGGAAATAGGTCAGTGTGTACGTCAGACGCGTATGATTTTGTAAGTTCTGTTATAGGATTATAATGGTGTTTGTATGTGAATATACGTCAGTCGGTTATGAATTGACAATTGGGTATAGGCTCTCAGACTTCTAGGTAGAAGTCAAAATCAACCAGACTCGTATAAGCTTTTTACAGTGTTCAGGGGCGATATTTTAATCTTCAAAAAACTTTTATAAAAGGAATTAAAATTGCAATTTGACAGCTTTTGTATAGAAAATAATTATGTTAAACCGCCATATTTATTATTCAGATAAAGATTATATTATGAAAAGTCAGCCCTTTGTCTTGCATTTTTGATGCAGTTGGGCTGTGTTCATCTAGTTTTTTGATGAATTGATTTACCATCTCCCCAAATTACAGTTATATCGCTACAAGGTTGGTTTAACGCGTGGCCAAAATCGGAACTAACGTCCCCATCTTGTTTTTTAGATAAATATCAAAAGACATTTCACAAAACAATTGCACAAATGTTTACCAACAGCACACCGGGGTGTCAACGTCATTGGAGTCCCAAAAAAAAATTTTGCAGTGTAACATTATTGCCCCAATTACAGCCCCAAGATACAGACTGTCTATAAGTCCGGTGTTTCTAAATTTGCCAAAGAAGTAAACAACAATGGCCGCTCGAAATTGAATAAAATCGATATACAAGAACATTTATTTGTTTTCGTCTAGTTAGCTCGGAGAATTTTCGAGCTCACTAGACGAAAACAAACATTACTTAAAATAAATGGTTCTTGTATATCGATTTTATTCAATTTCGAGCGGCCATTGTTGTTTACATCTTTGGAAAATTTATAAACCCAGGACCTTAGTTTGCTCGGGCTCACTAGCTAATACTATATTGTAACCTAGCTGTAGGTAATATTTTAAGCTACTCATATCGTCTTAACTTGCTGTTAACCAGTGAACCTGCTTACTGTATTACCTGGACAATAAATATTTTCTATTTCTATTATTTACTGTTGTATTATTATTTCTTGCACCGTTATTCCAACTTTTCCTCTACTCTGTATGCAGCTAGTTCGTCATACTCAATTCAAAGCGAAATAGCCGTGAAGATAAGAGTTTCTTTTCTCAATTTATTTCTATACAGTGAGATATTAGTTAGGCACGTGCTGCTATGTTTAGAAATGCATGTGTATTTTTCTTTGCAATTATAAGTCATAATTAATATTTTATTGCAGTCATCATCTGTCTAGCCTTTTCCCAACTATGTTGGAGTCGGCTTCTAGTCTAACTGGATGCAGCTGAATATAAGTATTTTTACATGGAGCGACTGCCTATCTGACCTCCACAACCCAGTTACTGTGTAATACGATATACCCATTGGTAAGATTGGTTGTCAGACTTTCGGGCTACTGACGACCCGTAACTACTGTCAAAGATCCACGAATGACAGCCGGGACCAACAGCTTAACATACATAGAGCCTCTTGCCATAACATACAGACATCTAGTCATAAATACCCTTACACTTGGTCGATTTTCTCGTGAAATAATGATCACCTACAACGTTGTAAAAAAGACCAGCACCCTAATTGCGTAACACACTATCAACCTCAATCTGAATAATTTTGAATGATATTGCTAATCCATTGCTTCATATGTTCGAAACATTTGTCTGCTCAACAAAGTAAATAACGCAATGACTACTGATAGTGTGCTACGCAATTACTCCACAGTTTCATAGTCTCGAAAATACTATGTTCTTAATAAAATTCCTATCAATAATTTAGAAGAAAATTGCTTTTGAATCTTGCGTAAGAGTAAAGTAATTTATGCTCGTGACTGTACATATCCTTTATAATCAAGCCGCCACGGCTGCTGAGCGTGCGCAGAGCGCTTCATCATTAAGAATATGTACGTCATAAAGTTTGAATATCAAAGTCTCTAAAGAGAGAGCGGCGCGTGGCGAAACGCTCGTATCGAATTTGCCCTTACTCCTTATTATTTTACACACGGGAATTGCCAAGATGACCCATTTATGAATAAAACAGGTGCATCATTGAATGTGGACACTCCAGACCATGTCAACTTGGACTGGACATGGAAGTGTTTCCTCTTAGAGGCACTTCAAAATCTCGACTACTTAGCTGTTTAAATATTTATTTTTTGAAATTTTGAATGCGACTGACTTTCCTATAAACTACAACGGTGGCAACTGTCAACGCATACAGGATGGCAGGGACATCCAGTGTTGCCAGATCCAATTTTCAAAAGTCCGTAGGGCTACGCTCAAAAATCCGTAGAAGTCCGTAGATTGCCTCTACAAAAATCCGTAGATCTACGGATATTTTTTAAAGCTAAATAAACTGACCATTTAGAGATGGACTGACCTATTTGCCGGTGCTTAATTTATTTGCCGGTAAAGAAATTGTTAACTAAAAAAATCAGCGGGAAAATCTCCAAGACAAAGGAAAAGCAATAAAAATTTTATAAAAAAAAAAAACTGTCGGTGTCACAATCATGATTCTCAGTAACATGTTTTTTTTATGATATAATTTTGAATTAAATAATTCAAAATGCTTCCTCTTTGCTTCTACCTCATAGCAAGTAGTTTAATTGCATGAATTTTTGTATAAAGCAGTCCTTTTGTAGATTATGTGTTAAGTTTGTTTCTGGTAGATGGAATCGAACAAAAATCCGTAGATTTGCGACTAAAATCCGTATGTCCGTAGACAAGACCTAAAGTCCGTAGATCTACGGACAAATCCGTAGGTCTGGCAACGCTGGGGACATCGACGCGTAAGGGCCAAAGCACACAAGCTACTTGTAGCATTGGTGATCGGCGATTTAGCCGCTTTTTAGAAGCTAAATGCATCGATACAGTCGCAAAATCGCAGATCACCGATGCTAAAAGTTGCGTGTGTACTTTGGCCCTAACCTGTTACCATGGATTCAGTACATAAACTCTGCGTTGAAATTATTCGACGCTAATATAAAAAAAAATTGCTGTTCAATACATTTTGACTGCGTCAGTATCGCCCTTTTCTATGAAACAGTAGATTTTTTTTGATATCTGACAAAACATTTCTACCCCGTGGGGTGTAGAATCATGTGCTGAAATCATGGTTACAATTTGTGCGTCGATTTTCCTGCCACCCTGTATAGAAGGAGGTTTTAGAGTTATCTAAAGAGTGTTAACACGAATATTGTTGTTACAGGGGTAATCTCCAACAGGAAACCAACATCCGGGATAGTACATGATTGTGACTTTTCCGTATAAGAAGTCGTTGCTTTCAGTAGAAGAATCAATGGCTAATTAAAAAAATAGCCGACGATTTTTCAAGAATAATACGAATGCGGCTTTGTAACAAAATATATTAAAATAAAGGTCGTTTTCAGCAGAATGTTGCCACTTTGTTATAAATCATATCGAGGGATCCAATGGATGCTCATCACTGATCGCGATCTTGAGCGAATGAATCGATCGGGAGGAAAGAATCGATTCTTACATCGTAAATGCGGAGTGCATATATTTATCATTAGATTAAGGATAGTAATAAAAGCTCCGACAAAAAAATAAGAATTGTCCTTAGTCAAAATTTAAATCTACAGCCTAAAATGCTAACTTTCCGACTACTTTTGTCCGAATAAAAATGACGAAACGACTGAATGAGATCTGACTGAAATCTTCGAAAAATAAACATGACTTAAGCTATAATACTTTTCTACCAGCTTAAATTACGTTTTAATATATACCTAGGTACCTAAAGGTATTTGTATTCTCATTCGCTCGCTTTTGCGTCCTATGTCGACGGAGCCCCGCTTAATGGGGCTCTTCCTTCTATGTAAAGGGTTTAAAGTAACCTAACCAAACCGAACCTCGGGGTGCCCTTCGGCACTCTTGCATCCAAATATATATAATATGATTATTTTAACAAAACCTCTGTTGTCGGCAACTTAGTAATTTTATCGGAGGTTCAGTATTTTATTCGGAAGTTTAGTTTTGTTATTCGAAGATCCATTTTTTTTAGTCGGCCACAGATCGCTGGAGATATAATTTGTTTTTCGGAACCTTATTATTTCCCTTAGATTAATGTTTTATAGTAGGTTATTGGTTCATCATTGGTGTCCTATAATATACTTCTATAACTATTAGAAACTTATGAAACAACTTTCATAACTTTCTTATAGTTACAAAAGTATATTATAGGACGCTCATGCTTCGTACGGGTGCAATCTACTAATGTGGCGACATATGAAAACATAGAGATTTCTGTGCTATCTCATACACATAAACCTTCAGGAATTAATTCTCTTAAATATACCGCATCAAAATATACCGCATCAAAATATACCGCATCAAAATATACCGCATCAAAATCCATTGTGTAGTTTAGAAGAACAAAGCTGTCACACGAAAAAAGACTCTATTTTATACTATCTATACATTATGGATTCGAAACTTCTTACATTAACACAAACCTATTATTCTCAGGGGTGTTTCGTATAAAAAATGTACGTTTATCTATACGGTGTCTACAATCCTCATCGAGGGCTTGTATTCAGTCGAAAATAGTATGATAATCAAACATATATTATAAAGGCGAAAGTTTGTGTGTTTGTAGTATGTTTGATAATTCTTCACGCACAAAATGCTGGACCAATTTTGATAAAATTTAGTATAGAGGTAGCTGACACCCTGGACTAACACATAGGATATTTTTAACTTTTTATCCCGATATTACCACGAGATCGAGACTTATGCGGGTGAAACTGCGGGGCGCTGCTAGCGGGGAATAAACTATAACGGGTAAAAAAGACACCCAAGCCGAGCGTTTTCTTCTTCTCATCGTTGTGATCATTTTCTACTGGACTATATACTTTTTGGTTAGGGTGATATTGAAGGTCAAAGTTCCAACGTTCTTACGTTTTTTTGTTACGAAAACAATTTAACATTTTATAACATCAATTTAAATACCCCACGACCTACTGTTGCATGCACCCATAAGCACAAAGATTTGCGTTACATTGTGTCCTAACCACCGTAAACAGTGATTTTTCACACAAAAAAAAAGTCGTTTCCCAGCTTAATTATTTTTGTACAATGTTACTTAGTTTGATTTACAGAATGCGTGTGACTTTTCCCAGATAATCAAGGCCTCCGTGGCAATATTTTGGGATTCGCAAAGACAATCACAAGACAAAAGACCATCTCAGACATCGATCTATATGGTCTTCATATACCCTGACCAAGATTATGTCTGGACTTTAAAAGAGACTGTGACCTCGGAGTTTGTTTCGGCCTTTCTTCTCAGAGTAGTCAGATAGGAAACGCCGACCTCATCTAGTTTTAAAAAAATATGATTGACGTGTAAAAGTGTTTGTGCAAACCTACTTACAGAAATAAAATCATTTATTTATCAAATTATGGAATCCGCCTCTGCGCTTTTCTTTAGCAAATTCGACGTCGAAAGGGCGCGAAGGCGGAACGTTTTATGTAACTCGCGACCTTGTTCTCGAGAAACCGGGACAGCTGGCTGCCTCCGATATGGGATGGAACGGCTCTTCCTTAGGTATGCCGTAATGTGTGATAAGATCAAAGGACCCTTAACTGTCTTACTTAAAGTAGCACACTTTGCTTTTACAAAGATTTTGGACATAACAGGAAAGATTTACTAGCCTGTTTCCTGTTTGAAGGAAAGTACTTAAACGTTTCATGCGAATTTAAACATTAGTCGTATTATTCGAATAATGTTCTCACATGAAACGCATGTTCGCATTTGGTTATTCAAAATTGAACATTAACATGGTAAAAAATAGGTTTACATTCTTATATTTTTTATTTCTGCTTGAGTATAGTTTTCAATGTCTTTATTGGTATATTGGCATGTGCTAGCTGACCTATGGAAAATAATTTATTTTAATGTTTTGTGTTTGTTTTGTAATGCTAATTAATTACTTCATTTACTGCTGTGCTGTTGGGGAGTTTTTCACGCCACTTCCTAGTGCTATAGCACGTGTTTTGGGGGATTGTCTTATGTGATTTTGACGTAAAAAAAAGTGCTGATCTTCAGCCTAATTTGAATGAATGATTTTGTTTTTCTGAAACGCTTACTTTATTTAGCAAAGCAAAGTCAAAGTCCGATCTGGGAATCTTGCCCTTACCTATACCGTTGTGGCAGTATTTTAGGTAGGTACAAATGTTTGAAGTGTAATATTATCGCATGCATGAAGAGATCTCCTTGTGTAGCGCAGTTTGTCCCGCTAGTTACTCAACTGAACCGAGCGCTCGGCGCATCCTGGACAATCAAACCCAACACCTTATTTGACTGGCCAATTCTTCCCTTGCGGTGGTAGGGCTAACGCTCGCCTGGTTTGCGACCACCCTCCCACCAGAGTCCGGCGTCAAGCAGCCTGCTTTGTTTCGTTAGTGCGTGGGAGTTTCAGTGCCTTAGGCATCTTCAGGGCACGCTCGCTCCATCATAGACCTCATTCATCGCTTTCCATCAGGCGTGATCGAGGTCAAGAGCGGCCCATTCAGCAATAAAAAAAATATATAGCTCGGGTACTGTACCTTTTTGTGGGTACTACCTTTCTCTTTTTCCCATATTTCGGGTATTACAGGAGGGACTGTATTCTATCGATTTAACTTGCACTTCGCTTAAAACAGATACCTAGTATTTCTGATTTATGCAAGCGCCGCCGGTTAACCCCTTTCCGCGGTCTTTTTTGGCTAGTTTCCAACCGATACGCCCCGCTCTCATTTTACATTCAACTAGACTTGGAAGGCGGATGGTGTCGCCAGTCTGTATGTCTGGTTCAGCCTTTAGATTTGTGTTTTTGGTATTGATTTTCTTGAAGTATTTCTATGACTACGTAAGGTATCATTTCTGGTGAATGAGACCAGCCCTATAAATTCTTCCCTCCTCCTTGTTAGCGTGTTGAGGCTATTCAGTTTAACATTTTGCCATCAAGTTTTAAATTCAGACCCAGTTGAGGTACTCATTTGGTAATGAGAACTTAAGACCTTTTTTTTTTGTTATTGCTAAATATTTAATATTATATAACATTCATTAAGATACTATAGTCAAAGTTTAGTAAGAAACCGATGGATGTTGTCAACTGAAATTTAATTTGATAAATGAGCTGTTTTTTATATGAATAAAATAAAATTTTATTTGAGAACATCCATCGGTTTCTTACTAAACATCGACTATATCCGACGATCCTGCATACTTATCTCTTTTGTTGACTGTACATAAAATATTTATGATGATAACACAGGTTCCGTAATATTTATCGTATGATATTCATAGTAACAGAAAGTACCTAACACATCCAAAAAAACAAAAAAAAAATAAAATCTAAATCAAAAGTCATTTATTCAAACTAGGCTGAGAATCAGCACTTTTCGAACGCCAAAATTACAAAAGACAGTCCCCCAAAACGCCCGCACAAGTTCAAGAACACGAAAATAAAACCAATAGCGCAAACGCAAATCCCAAAGAATGGAGTCTCATTCAAATGTTCATTCAGATGTGACCTTTGTCTTCATAACGAGAAGTCAAAAAAAAAAGAAAAAGGCGGTAAAAAGTAGGTCATCTAGCTTATTTTAAAATAAGAAAAGAAAGAAAAAAAAAAGGCTTTCGTGAGGCTGCGCTACTTAATGTTTGCTCCATGCATACAGCAAGAAGACTTGATGAGGTCGGCTGGAATGAGGTCTTGCTACAAAGGTGGAGGCACCGCAGAGCGGAAAAATGATGTAATGGCTTTTAGGGTACCGTGCCAAGAGGTGCAGGGGATGCGTAGGTACCATGTGTACAGTAGGAAGGTATGAGGCTCTTATGTAAGCAACAACATGGAAAAATTCATATTTTCAAATTGCATATTTTTTGGGTTCCGACCTTAAAAGAATATGGAACCTATACTCGTATTATTTTATCTGTGTCTCGGGTTAAAGTTCCACCTTTAGTTTAGCAACTGGGGCGTACACTTGAAAAAATATTTTTGCTCTCAAATAAAATATGAATGCAAACTGACGGGAGTATTTTAGGGTTGAGACCATTTAAAAAGCTGCGATATAAAAATGAACCACGTAGCTGTGTAGGGTTAAAAATGCTCTACCCTTGGTAGCTACTCGTATAATGAATGAATGAATGAATGATATATTTATATGCAAGAATATAGCTAAGATAAGTTCTTAAGATGGGTTTGACGCAGAATGTGCACTTCGCAAAATGTGCAATTCTCAAAATGTGCACTTCGCAAAGATCTATGGGTTTCACTATATTTGGCATTTCAGACGTGCAAATATTTGGAATTTAAATCTTGTTTATACTTATAGCATCAGTCTAAGTAATAATGTAATAATAATTCTACCTATTGATCTGTTAACAAATACATTTAATGTTCACTGAAATTACACATTTACATAGTTAAACATTTAATGGTCAAACAATTACAAGTGCGTCCTGCCCGTTATGACATACAGTGACGAAACGTAGACACTGACAGTCGGGCTGGTCCACAAACTCAAGGTCGCTTAGCCGCTATAGAGCGGGCTATGCTGGGAGTTACTTTAAAGGATCAAATAACACATGAAATTATCCGGAAAATAACCGGAGTTACCGACATAGCTTGCAGAGCAAGCAAACTGAAGTGGCAGTGGGCTGGCCATGTTTGTCGAAGGACCGATGGCTGGTGGAGCAGACGAGTCCTGGAATGAAGACCGCGTATCGGCAAGCCTAATGTGGGACACACCCCAACTAGATGCACCGATGACGTTAAGAAAGTTGCTGGGAGAGACTGGATGCGGAAGGCGGAGAAGTGTTATGGCGCAGCCTGGGAGGGGCTATGTCCAGCAGTGGACTGCGATAGGCTGAGTTGATTGATTGAAACAATTACAACAGTTTTAAAAACTTCTTTTCGGTATTAGGTAAGCAGAGAATTGTCAGGTTTTTAGGTGTAGGTAAGTTTATTCACTTGTTCAACACACGTTATAGCCTTTTAAACCTATAAAGGTTTTTAATGCGTGTGTTGTTGCGTGTAGGTATTATATCGTTTTGAAGATAAATCTTCAATACGATATAGTGAGATAGGGAGTAGACTATTCTGGCGAGAATTAAGGCGACATAATAGCCTGTCTTATGGTTTGACGAATGTTAAATAGCCTCTTTCAGAATTATAATATCGCTCATTTGGAGAAACATCGACGTAACTGCTATTTTTTTTTAAGTCTTTGATTTCCTAACTCTAAATACGCTTTCTAAGTGCTTTGTCATATTTAAGTAATTTTTGGGAAAAAATACATTTACGTCGACTTTTCTCCAAATGAGCGATATAATTCGAGTATTGTCGTATAATTGTTAAAAAAAATATATACATAATGCATTATTTAAATATATATTTTTAAATATATTGTATTTTTTTAACAATTATACAACAGTGCTCGTAAATTACTTTGAAATACAAACATAGATGGTTACAAAAATGCTTATTATATAATGATACCATGATATTAAAAATAAATAAACTTTGTTTAGATTTTAGGTAGGCAGGTACCTAAGTGTTAACTTAATGAATAGTTAAGTACCTACAAGTATCGATTTCCAATGTGAAAATATTTTCCTACAAACTGTTTTCTGTTAACATAAAATATCTCATTACCGCTAATTAATTTTTATTTATTTAAAGAATAACCACGAAATGAATTCATTTTCACTAGAGTACCAACAATAAAATAGGTACCTAAATTATCTATAATTTAATAACAATACCATTTATCCTATAGTTGAAATGTACCTACTTAAAAGTCCTTTAGTATTCGATAAAACTAGCAAAAAAACGTGAACATCAGACAGTAGTAAAACCTAAATTCTCAGAATGCACGCGTCTCCATTCTCACCCCTACAAAAAGGCTGACATTGGCCTTTGCTACGCTAAAACAATCAATACAACTTGCAAAGTACACATTGTAAAGAAAACAGAGCAAATACTCACATTTTATAACACGAAACTGGGAAAAAACAACACTAGCACTTAGGAACAAAGCCGCGGGTACAAAATATTAATGTTATTACAATAAAATATTAGGAAAAATTTCTACTTGAAACTACCTAACGACGACTAGTGGCCGCCCATTTTGTTTTCTGTCAGTTTTCAGGTTGCCAGAGCAAAAAATACGCCGGAAAATTGTGAGGGCGTTCGGAAACCTTGTTGGGAGATTGGAGTTCTTGCGAAAATGCTGAAAGGTTTCATTTTGTTACGGAATACTCTATAAAACACATTTTATATTGTGATATTAATGAAAGAGCAAATTATTTTCACATGTATTGTGGTCTTGATAAGTTTGAAAACGTCTTAACGGATTAACCTGATAATTTCCAATTTATATTAGCAGAAGTTCGCCTTTATTACTTCAATCTCGAATCGTATCGTAAATATTATTCCAATTAACTTATATTAACCTAATTGTAATCCAATATTTGAATTAAAACATTAATCAACTCAAAAAAATCAAGTAACATAATAAAATCTCTAAAATGTTTATTAGTAAGTGCCTAATTTCTTAACTAATATATTAAATCAATAATATGTTAATATTATTAACTAATACATTAAATCAATATTTTAATATTATTATCTATAGACAATGCCATACTATGCCTTCATCAACAAACGTCATGAAAATGGTAGAAATGGTAGAGAAAGCAACACACCTGAGAAAACATATTGCGATCATACATGTGGCGCCATCTATAAAACAATGCAGTCAACGTTTCAAGGAAAATGCTTTCCCTCGTGTACTCGCAAACCTATGTGCGCAGTAACTGAAGTAATTTTCGCGCATAAAAGTACATAATAACTTCGACAGATGTCGTTACATACTTCATGTAAAAAGATTATCTTCATGATTCGTTTACTGGGGGCTGACAGAGAACATTATGTGGACCAACAAGGGGTATCGTATTGATACCCCTTGGTAAGACTGGTTGTCAGACTTTCGGGCTTCTGACTACCCGTAACGACTGTCAAAGATCCACGAATGACAGCCGGGACCAACGGCTTAACGTGCTTTCCGAGGCACGGAGGGGTCTCGGTATGTAAAGATGGTCACCCATCCACAGACCAACCGCGGCAAGCGTAGCTTAACCTGATCGATCGACCTGTGCGGCTGTTATTATTTAGCCACGAGCCCCTTAAAAATAATAAAGCATAAAATAAAATTGTCAAACCATTTATTAATCAAACAACAATCGTATCGATCTGTATAGGTATAGGTTGATCTTTTATAGTGAAATTAGGGTAGATGTACAGTTTGGCGACGTCAAAGCGACGGCTGGTGCAGAACTGGTCATACTGGTCGTAGGCTAGCTTGGTGCCGATAAAGGAGATGGCGAAGATACAAACAAGGAGGAGGGCACAGACCGTGGGGCATAGGATGGCCCCCAACTTGCTTGCGCGGTCCGTTCGGATCGACCCTATCTCGGAGTCGGTTATGCTTTGTCTCGCTGATGCTTTTGTCATTACTGTGAAAAAAGAAAGGTATGACATAGTAGTGTTGTTTCCATTGCCTTAAAAAAAAACAGGTCTTGTTCTGGAATTGGTCAGCAGCAGCCCTGAGTGTGGATTTGTGTCTGGTTGATGGCTATGGCATATAACTGGCGAAATGTGGGTGTACTATAGATACACTTCTGCTTAACCCTTTGGGGTAAATAGGCATATCATTATGTTATACACCACTAGAGCAACGAAGCAGTTAATTACGTAAATACCTATAATTTTTATAAACCTCCTTAGTAATAAACGTATTATATCAGATGAATAGTTACACACCGATTTCGGCTCCACTGTACCTCCACACCCACTACACACTAAACCAACATAATATACAAAATAACACATTAGTAACGACAACTTAGGATGCAAGAGCGAGCGAAGCGGGACTTGGGGCACCCCGACTCGGACAGGTTAGGTTAGAAGGGGATGGCGGGGTCTAGTGAGCGAGCGAAGCGAGCGAACAGACCCCGCCATCCCCTTCGTGGTTATTTTTTTTTTAGACCCTAGAGCCCCGCGAAGCGGGGCTCCTACTACGCCTTTTAAGCAATTTTTATGTTTTTTGAGGTTAGGTTACACAGAAATTAGGGGCCCCGCAAACGAAAAAAAAAACTTTGGGAATTTTTTTCTCAGCCCCTATGGTTTTTCAAAATTTGCGGTTTTCAAATTTACACTAAAAAGGGTCTATTCTATCCAAAAAAAAATAGCTACTATAAAAATCGCAGGTTTAAAAAAAAAAAAAAAAACTTTGGGATTTTTTTTCTCGGCCCCTATGGTTTTTCAGAATTTGCGGTTTTCAAATTACACTAAAAATGGTCTATTATATCCAAAAAAAAATACCTACTATCAAAATGCGCCGGGTGTGGAGGTACAGTGGTTCCCCGATTTCTCTCTTTCAGTGGTCAGTAATTTGACTTTCGAAAGAAGAAGACAAAACGTTGTGTAACTATACAGATGCTATACAACGTTTATTAGTAAGGGGGTATGTAAATTAATAAAACACGAAGAAGACACGTGTCTCTAGTATAATATTATCAATAACTATACATACCTACTTTTTAGGCACCTCTTACGAAGTAAATTTTTTATTAATCAATATTTATATCCAATTAAAAACATTTTCATGCAAAAAATACGTTTGTACAAAAATGACAGTGTCACTCACAGGGTAATTTTTGGTGTGTCACTGTTCTTTTCTTTTACAAGTGACTATTCTTACAGAGGTTCTTATTAGAATGCATAATAGATGATAGAGTTTTGATTAGAACCTATTCTTCCACTCCTATAAGCCAAGCCAAGATGTGGTGTTATCTAAACTAATATTATAAAGAGATTTTTTTTGTATGTGTGTTTGTTACGCTTTTGCGGTACAACGACTGAACGGGTTTGGATAAAACTTGGCACTTGGGTAGACCTGACCTGACCTGATGGCCTGAATTAAAACATAGGATATTTTTATTTTTATCCCAATATTCCCACGGGGTCGAGGATCATATACCCAAACCGCTGGGCGCAGCTAGTGTTATAGTAAATTAATTAAATTACAAGTTGGAGAACTAAAATCTCACGTCCACACACAGATTTTGAAATTGCTAGCGACAAATACTCGTATGCTGTCAAAATCAGTGTGTGGACGTGACTACGTGAGATTTTGAAATTGCCAGCGAGTCGCCGGCGACTAATGTACGGTCTGCGTGTGTAGGTACTACATAGTATGACGAAAAATTTGAAATATTTTATAGCCGCATTCTTGGATATTCGAGATCATTTTGACCTCACTTTAATATAGGCTTTAGCACCCTTGAAAGCTATAAAAAAGACACCCAGATGAAAAATTTTAAAATTTTAGTAGCCGCCGTCTTGGATTTTCATTTTGACCTCACTATCACCTTTCACACTCTCGAAAACCATGAAAACGTAGTCATTTTTCCTTACGGATATAGAAACCCTCCATAAAGAAATATTACTATTTTAAATTATTATTAAATTACTTTCCTATAGCTACGACGATTAAGGAAACCAGTCCCGTCTCAAAAATCCATCCTATATAGTCCTATGGCTAGGTGTGGTGAGAACTTAATGATTTCCTTTAAATGGTTTCAAGCGTTCCACTTTTTATGCAAAATATACCCGACTCTTAGAACGTGGGCTTCAAAGCCCTTTTTCTGGAAAACTTGTTAATGATCAAGAGCAAATTAAATAATAATTAACTTCATAAATAGACATTTATGGAGTTAAGTTAATTATTATTTAATTTAATTACCAAAGACCTCTTAGTAGAAAAACTAGTTATAAGAGAGAGCGGTTAGTCGACTCTACACGTGACCAAAGGGCTAGCCTATTTCTTTTCCAAAGAATTAGCATTGCCATACAACGTGGCAATGCTGCCAGCCTTTTGGGCACCGTTCCTGCTGACAGCTATGCGGACGAATTCTATGATGCCCTATGATTATTTTGCTTATTTTTTCATATAAATGTAACTTAATTGATTTGTAAATATCCTCCAATTATAGTTTAAAATAAGAGAGAATAACTATAGATGAAAAAAGGCGTACGTATTATTAAAAAAAAGACAATATTATTAATTGAACTCCAGTAAAAACTGGTCTGGCTCAGGAAAAACAGACAGCCTAAGAGGTTTTAGAGGTAGATATGTGTATTCTGGTCTATCACTTAAATCTTTCTGGCCTAGAATAATATGTAATGGAAAAGGAAATTTTTGCACACTTTAGTTATACTAGCGATATTCTTAGCTGGTGTTTCTACAACCAATCGCAGTTTAATGCTGGACATAGGACACTCCCAAGGCCAAAACACCCTTTATTTGAAGTAATAAGCAAGAAATATTGAAGTGTGTCGACACTTCACGTGACCAGAGGGCTGGTTCGTTCTTTGGCCAACGAATTGCCATTCACCGTGGTAAAGCTGCCAGTCTTCTGTGCAGTCTTCTGAGCACGTTGCCGGATGACAGCGATGCGGACGAGTATTTCGACGCCAAAGTGTCCTTTTGTTTTTATTTGTATATTATTGTATTTTGTTTTTATTTAAGTTAGTCAATTAATTTAGGACCTAGTTGATATAGTTAATTTCGTTATATATATGGTATACAACCATTATTATGAAATAATTATATTAAAAGTATTATTATTTAAACCCAGGAAAAGTATTAAAAAGATACTCTTTGTCTCTGTTCTTTGCTTGGCAGAGCGTGTCTGTGGACGACAGTCTATCAAAAAGTACTCTGTGCAGAGTCTCTAGTTTATAATAGTAGTCTATGGTGCAGAGTGTGTTCTGTGGTGGTGGTGGACGACGTGTCATATTATCAATATTATTTTGAGGAACACAGAGAAACTAAAAGGCAATTTTGCAGTTGAAAATTTCTGCTGCTATCCAACGAATAAATAAAGTGGCGAGCTTTTCGGATTTAAAGTGTAAAGTTTTTTTTGGTTTCAACGAATAAGGTTCCTTTGAAAACTATTTTGATACAGGTAGGCAGGGACATCGACGCGCAAATTGAAACCATGAATTCAACACATGATTCTAGGCCCCTAGGTAAATAGATTTTACGTCGGTTATTAAAAAAAAAATTGTTGTTAGGAAAAGAGTTCCTGGAAGGCTTTGGGGGAGGCCTTGCCCAGCAGTGGGATACTATAGGCTAACAAAAAAAAAAGTTGTTAGCACGTAGGTATTGCACCTTTTCTATGAAACAGCAATTTTTTTTGATAACCGACGTGAGTGGGTTCAGAATTTCTAGTAGCCATAGGTTGCGCGTCGATGTCCCTACCAGCCTGTATAGTCAAAGTCAAATTCAAATCATTTATTTCAATTAGGCACACTAAAGGCACTTTTGAACGTCAAAAATTATAGTAAAACAATTGATTCTAGTCGCCCATTCCAAAAGGTAGTTTTCGTATGGAGAAGAATGGGCAAGAAACTCCACCGTTACTCTTTTAAAATGTTTTACAAGTTCTGTATAGGTACATTAATTATATAATTATATGTGAAGACGATGCATCTAGAATAAAAATTAGTCTGCCAACAAAAGGTAAAAATATTTAAAAATAAAGCAATGACAGGTAAATCAATTATGTGATAGATACATGGTGCTCACATATTTACAACTATTGTTAAAGTAGATTATTTTTATATAATTTTAACAAGTGTGTGAGTTACTGTAGCCACAAAAAGTAAAACTAATGTCATAAAAAAATATATAAATTAAATTAGCGACCAATTTGATTTTGTCTAGACTCTAGATTGTCCTATGGAGCAGGTTTCCAAGCATTCTTATCTTGGATGTAATCTTCTAATTTGTAATAACCTTGTTTACAAAGTGTAGGTACTTTTAATATGAGTTTTAAATTTTCTTTCATTTAATTGCAATATGTCACAAGGTATTTTGTTGTAGCATTTAACACAGTACCCCATAAAAGATGTCTGTACTTTAGATAATCTGAAAAAAGGTTGATCTAATTTATATTCTTCCACTCTTCACCTGAAGGGACCTGCTGTAATCGTGTGTGGCAACTACTCTGACTTTGACAATGATTTTCTAAAAAAACGATGATACAACTAACTTTTACTTATTAACAGAAGTCTATGTACCACCAACATTTGTAACTTCAAAATGAAAAGTTTCATACAAATTTTTATACTTTATTTAATCCCAATAGGGGTATAGAGGTATGTGGAACAGGGTGTAAAGTTGACTCATACTCTATAGAAAAGGGAGGATCCTCCGACCAGACGGGTGTTGTATCTGGCGGGCAACTGCCCGATGATTCATGTCGGGGCGTTGTATATATGCTAATTGCGCGGAAAACTCTGCTTGTGAGATGCAGGATTTTGCGTGACGTCAGTATGACGCGTTGTTCGCTTGTGGCGTTGTAAATCGTGGCTACAGGGGGTAGGATTAAAAAAATATTTCCTTTATGCTCAGCTTTGTTATAGAACTCTTATACAAAAATTTCATACTTTTAGACCCATCATATACTATCTAGACCCAGAAGTTTAGGCTGCGCGTTGTCTAAGTAAATGACTTTAATAGTATTTTTATAAGTAAGATGAAGATGTAGCATTGGAAGGCCTCCCACAAGATGGATCGATGACCTGGTAAAGGCCGCAGTAATCCGCTGAATGCCAGAAGCACAGATCCGGCCGAAGAGGCGGTGCTTGGGGGAGGCCTATGTCCAGTAATGGACGTCTTTCGGCTGAAATGATGATGATGATTACATTTTCTTTATTTACTTTTTCCATCAGCTAAGAGAAAATGCGGTTCATCCTCTACTTTCTAGTATACTCCTGCCTGGTTCTCAGCCTGTTCGTCACGTTCCTGTACCTGATGACTGTGGTGGACCCTGGCCTACTGCAGCTCAGGGAGAAAGCAGCAAGGATGATGAAGACCAATGTTGAAGGTGTGCGTGTAGAGGAACTGGTGAGGAAGATAGGCTGTTCATCTGTGGTAACTTTTTTTTTGCCTCCACTCCTAGGGTTGCCAACCGTACCAACTGTTAAAACATATCTTTCCTGTTGCGCAGTCGAGTAAAACCAGTATACTTCATTTTCCCTCAAAATATACTACTGATTACTATTCAATATCATCATCTGCCCAGCCTTTTCCCAACTATGTTGGGGTAGGCTTCCAGTCTAAGCGGATGCAGCTGAATACCAGTATTTTACATGGAGCGACCGCCTATCTGACCTCCACAACTCAGTTATTGGGTAAATACGATACCCCTAGGTAAAACTTGGTGATGTTGCCTCTTATTCTATTGAAACTGTTAGTAATACGATACCCCTAGGTAAAACTTGGTGATGTTGCCTCTTATTCTATTGAAACTGTTAGTAATACGATACCCCTAGGTAAAACTTGGTGATGTTGCCTCTTATTCTATTGAAACTGTTAGTAATACGATACCCCTAGGTAAAACTTGGTGATGTTGCCTCTTATTCTATTGAAACTGTTAGTAATACGATACCCCTAGGTAAAACTTGGTGATGTTGCCTCTTATTCTATTGAAACTGTTAGTAATACGATACCCCTAGGTAAAACTTGGTGATGTTGCCACTTATTCTATTGAAACTCCGTACTACGCTAGGCCAGTTCAAGGTCAAAATGTTTTCCGTTGTGGCCTACTGTACTTAGGGGCCGTCCATTAATTACGTGAGGGGATTTTTGCGATTTTTGAACCCCCCCTCCCCCTTAGTGAGATATCGTAGGATTTGACTCGAACCCCTCCCCCCCTCCCCATAATCTCACGTGAAATTGTTCAAAATGCATAAGCTTCATTGCGTTGGATTTATAAAAAAAAAACAATTTACTTAATTATATTATTTTTATTTAAAACTAGTTGAGACTCAACTCAACCCAGTTTTCTCGCAATTTTACACTGTTTCTTGCGGAAAAAAAAATACATGATACTTGCCAGAACCGGGATGGGTTCTGGCCTTTGCCCTACGTGAGATTGGGTGAGAATCGCCTTGATCCCCTCCCCCCCTAAACGCCTCACGCAATTAATCGATGCCCCCTTATATGTATTATGAAGATTTTCTAATAACCCCACATAAATATGTTATATTTTCTTCAACAGCCTCCAGTAATGTACATTCACTTCTCCGAGCTTTGGAACAGATCCAGCAACATAGTACAAATAAACTAGATTATAACTGATATTTGTACCTATTAATAGCTATGTGAAAATAAATTTGTTGATAGAAAACTTGTCTTTTATCAGCTTCAGCGCTGCAGCCACTGTGCTGCAGCGCTGTGCTGTCACGTGATTGATGGCGGCTAATTTGAAAGCGCCTTATAAGTAGCATTTCCCCATGCCCACTGGTGGCGCGGCACGGCAGGGGATTCTTCGGCATCACTTTGTGCAAGCGCATACTGATGGCAGCTATGCCGCGGTATCCTTAGGGTCGGGCCACAAGATGCGGTGTGGCTACGGCGCGGCGCCTAAGCGGTGCCGCGGCCGCTGCGGCGTCCTTCTTACAAACATCCATGGTATAGCACACGGTGCGTTCTTGCATCGCACCGCACGCGTACATGGACTTCAACTAGGCGAGACGAGGCGGGGGTGTATGCTCCAGAGTAGCCGAATTATACTCATCATACTACAACACTCTTCGCTCACTACGGCGTCGAAGTAACGGCGCAATGCAGCACAGTACGTGTATGCGCTCATACGGCGAAATCATTGCGACGCGGTGCCGCACCGCACGTGTGTACCGGCCCTTAGGAATACCGCGACGTCTTTAGCCATTATTATTGAAATTTAAATTTTATTGTCATACTTTTAAGAGGACTACATGACCTAAAGCGCGGTCACTGTCGGACTGCATAGAAAAGAAAGAGAAGCGCGATGATACAACGCTGGTAATTTATTGCAAAAAGCAATTATCTATTTACAAAATATCTATTGTTTCGACTAAAACATTAAAACACTAGTGCTTTAGTATGTTGCTTGTAGAATAATCTGTCAAAAAATCAGAATGATTGTATGTTTATTAGTATGGTTTTTATTGTAAAAAAGAAAGTTTTAGAGGTATTTTCATGATTTTTTTCTATCGTATCAAATTAGTTGTATTATGTTTGAACACACTATCTAACTAGCATATATCCAGAAGAATATAATATATTTTTTGATTTTGTTGACTGTATACTTTAGGCATTATAAAACTTGTGATTTTTGGGTTTAGGTTCTGTAGTCTCCTTAAGTTATATTTCTATTTGTCGCATAAAAATCCCTTGCCGGCAGTGGACGCAGGCCCTTAGGCTATGACTGAGGCTGAATATAGATTGACTACTCTTCTCGTCTTTAAGTATAAATTACTCTGTGCTGTAGATAGTCTTCAGTCTGCGTCACTCAATCAAAAAGTACTCTGTGGCGTCACTGTACTACGTCACTGCCAAAAAGTGACAATTCAAACGTATTTAATACTATATTTTGTATATTATTTAGTAATGAATTTATTTTGTATAAAATATATAAAACCAGTGGTGTAACATCTTCCCAGGTAAGCGATGCGTGACGATTCGTTTGCGGACACAATGTAAAACTGACTGTCCCATATCTTTTGAACGTTACGTGTAAGTGTAACAGATTGCAAAGTGTTACTCTTATATCTTTTTACCGACTTCCAAAAAAAGGAGGTTATCAATTCGACACGTATGTAATATTATTTTAACTGCAATATATTCACATATGACAATCTATTAGGGCTTCCAAACAATTATACAAAATTTTATAGATGTATGTATGTATGTTTGTCCACGCATTTCACCGCAACTATTAAACGGATCGTGACCATTTTTTTTATTGGGTTACATTTACTTCAACTTAGGGAACAGTGCAGGTATCATCAAAATCGATTCAGTAATTTTCAAGATATGGACTAATACGTGTAAGTGTGACGGCCTGGCTTGTTGATAGGAGCTACGGATGTAGTGTCAAAGAGAAAACATCTCAAAACCTTGGTCTAATTCTAGTGCAATATTTACAACAAAGTCAAAGCATTTATTTCAAATGGGCACATAAAAGGTACTTTTGAACGTCAAAAATCACGATAAAATAGAATTGATTCTAGTCGCCCCTTCCAAAAGGTAGTTTTCGTATGGAGACGACTGGGCAAGAAACTCCACCGTTACTCTTTTAAAATGTTTTACAATATTTTGCATAAATTAATTATATAATAATATGTGAAGACGATGCACCTAAAATAAAATTACTATACCACAATAGGTAAAAGAATTAAAAACGAAACCATGACATACCTATAAATTAATTATCTGATAGATACATGGTGCTCACATATTTACAAACATGGTACCTAAAAGTAAACGATTTTCATAAAAAAAAATAACAAGTAATTAGTCAGGGTGTGATTTAAAAGAATTACATAATTTTGGTCATTCAATATGATGTCACATTCGTTACTTCTAACATTCGGTAACAACAAAAAAACAATAAACTCTTACCTACTTATTACAAACAAATATTCCAGTTTTAACTTAAAACTAAAAATTAAGAAATTAAAAAGTAATTTAAAAAAAAATCGACTTCAAAAAGAAATTAACTCAAAATTATGAAATAACTTTAATTTCGGAAGTCGGTGGCAAAAAACTAAAACTAAAATACAGATCCCAATTCCCAAGACACCGACTTCCGAAATTAAAGTTATTTCATCATTTTGAGTTAATTTCTTTTTTTTAAGTCGATTTAATTTTTTTAAATTAGTTTTTGGTATGGTCAAAATGGAGAGCAGCCAGGTGGCCCAGTGGTAACTGCCGCGACTTACAAGTTGTAGATGTAGGTTCGAGCCCAGACAGGCGCTTTACTTTGTGTAAATTATTTCATCACCACTGTTCTCAAAACGGTGAAGGAAAACATCAACGTGAGGAAACCGGCATGTCCTAGAACCAAAAGTTCGAAGACATGTGACATCTACCAACCCGCACTGGTACCTGCGTGGTGGATACGGCCTACTACTACCTCTCACCAAGAGGAGGCATGTGTCCCAGCAGTGGGAACATTATAGGCTGATTGTGTACGGTAAAAAAGGAACCCTTATGGCGCGACTTTGTCTGTCTGTCTGTCACAACTGCTTATTTTAGAAACTAGTTAGGTATGCTTGAAATTTAAAACAGTTTCAAATAATCCTTGCCCAACTATATTGCAAGTGAAAGAGTTGTAAACATATTTAAGTATTGGTCTAGTAATCGCAAACGTGATTGCTGAGCCTTCGTCCTGTGTTTAATCTCTAGGTCGTGCACAGTGTTATTGGGTTATTCTAATAGGAATTTCTTGCAGAATTTGTGCCCGGTAGACTTGCACCCGATTTTTCACCTCTATGGTATAACTGACAAAATGTGGATGATAGCATCCAGGCGTATATAGATACGCCTCTACCTAAATTTATACTTAATGTTATACTCATCATCTGCTTAGTCTTTTTACAACTATGTTGCGGTCAGCTTCCAGTCTAACCGCATGCAGCTGAATACCAGTATTTTACATGGACCGACTGCCTATCTGAACTCCATAACCCAGTTACTGGGTAACACGATACCCCTTGGTAAGACTGGTTTTCAGACTTTCCGGCTTCTGACGACCCGTAATGACTGTCAAAGATCCACGAATGACAGCCGGGACCAACAGCTAAGTGCTTTCCGAGGCACGGAGGGGTATGTAAAGATGGTCACCCATCCACGGATCAACCGCGGCAAGCGTAGCTTAATCAGATCGCTCGACCCGTGCGGCTGTTATTACTTAGCCACATGCCCCTCAGACATAATGTTATATTATATTATGTTATTATTGAATTAGTTCCTCTAGTCTTACTTAATCAGCGTTCCCACTGCTGGGACACAGGCTTCCTGTCTTCGAGAGGAAGTGGGCTATAATGTACCACGTTGGCCCCACTGCGGGTTGGTAGATGTCACACGTCATCGAATTTTTGGTTCTACAGGACATGCCAAGACGTCAAGACGTTTTCTTTCATTGTTTTGAGAGCAGTGGTGGTGAAATTATTAACACAAAGTAAAGCGCCTGCTTGGGTTCGAATCCGTGGGTTCCTTCAACTCATAAGTCGGGACCGTTACCACTGGTCCACTACTACTCTCACTTGTTCTAGTAGACTAGAACAAGTGCTAGAGCCCTAGACTATAGTTAGTAATATTGTATCTCACTTCCGTAGCGCGATGGAAAAAGGTATCGTGCTCCTGGTATCGGGCTGCGTAATTACAATTATGTTATTTGGATTAATGTGCTATCTTATGACGACCGTTAATCCACCGCCTTTACCTTCGAAGCGAAGCACAAGTAAAAGCGAACAGGTAACAGGATCCTTATTAATCTATACTATCTATACTAATATAGACCTACCATCATAGAACTCATCCATAGCTTTCCATGAGGCTTGAGCGAGGCCTAGAGCTGGCCGATTTAGCAATAAAAAACTTTGTTTCTTTGTTTGTTTGAACGCGTTGATCTCTGGAACTGCCAGTCGGATTTGAAAAAACCTTTTGCATTTGATTCTTGAGAAAGTTTATGGGCTATATAACATCACGCTACGACCCTGGGTAGCCGAGCAAAATAAAGAATAAGTCAGAAAGAACACTAGGCGAAAACGAAGAAATAGCGCGGGCGGGCGATGCGCAGCGACGCAGAGGATCAGGGGCCGAAATTTCACGCGATTGAAGTTGCGGGCAAAATCTAGTGTTATAATAAGACGTAAAACTTTATGAAAATGTTTTTAAATCCATCACGCTTGAACGACTGAATTGATTCTGATAAAAATGCTTTAAGACTTCATGCTTAGAATACGTTTAAAAATAATCATCTTAACTCTATCAGAAATGATAACAATTACTACGGAAAATGGCTAAAATATTGATGTAAATTCGTCCATTTTGGCATAACCCTTGTAGTTTTGAAAGTGGCTTATTAAGCTGAATTGTAATAATGAGAATTAATACTTAATCTTAACAACCTTATTAATATTTTCAGCTATTAGACGAGCTTACGTTGAATTCAGAAAGTACCGGAAATGATAATATAACCAATCATAATATAACCAATAGATCACCGCTTCTCATCTCGCAAAGCTCACTCGAACAAGATGCTTTTGGCTTACGAAAAGATCATGAAACTGAACTGAACTATACAAGCGATTTAAAATCGATACAAAAAGTTATGCCTCCAGTTTGGCCAACTCCACCTAAGCCACCCAATATTAACACGAATGTTGCATCTCCAGAAAATAGAGCTTTGAATAAGACAGGAAAAGTTGTCGTCGAAAGATCCATTGATGATGTCCAACAACTTGAAAGTGATCTAAATTCTATTATTTTAAAGATCATAGACGACAGTGGAAAATTCAATATTGAAATCAAAATAGGCTCAAATGATGGATTCGTAAAGAAAAAAAATGAAACCAGAGAAGATAAAATCCAATCCAAAAATAAATCGAAACTCAGTATCTCCTTGCAGACACAGGACAATGATCGGTATAAAAAAACTAAACTAGCAAAAAATACAATAATAAGTGTAATGCCGAACGATTTTGTGACTGTTGATGAATATGATGATCATGTAGAAGCAAAACTAAAAAATAACACGATTCCAGCAAATATTGCAGACTTTAACAATAGCGCAAAATATAACAAAGCTACAGCAATGCCGATTTACAGAGATGTATTTAAGCCTATAGTGATATTTTATAACGAAACAAAATCCATTTATCATTCTGGAACAAAAACCAAAAAAAATGAAAACAGGGATTTATTAAAGAAACCAAATGAAGCAAACGATGAATGCAAAACGAATCATAACAGCTTTAACACAGCAAATAAAACAGCTTACAATTTAACAACACAGACAGAAAAAGTGGACAACAAAAATGAAAAAGGGGATTTATTAGAAAATCGAAATAACGCAAGCAACGGGTGTCAAAAAAATCTTAACAGCTTTAACACAGGAAATAATACAGCTTGTCATTTCAAAATACCGACAGATAAAGGGGACATCAAATTTGAAAAAGGGGATTTATTAGATAAACCAATTCACGCAAGCAAACGATGCCAAACGCATGTTAACAGCTCTAAGACAGCAAATAGTATAGCTTACAATTTAACAATACAGACAGAAAAAGGAGACAGAATAAATGAAAAGGGGGATTTATTACAGAAACCAAATGACGCAAGAGACGGATGCCAAACAAATCTTAACAGCTCTAACACAGCTTATAATTTAACGGTACAGATAGAAAAACGGGATATAACTAATGAAAATGGGAATTTATTAGAGAAACCAAATGACGCAAGCGACGGATGCCAAATGATTCTTAACAACTCTAACACAGTAAATAATACAGCTGATAATTTAATAAAACAAACAGAAAAAGGGGACAAAACAACTGACAAAGGAGATTTATTAGAGAAACTAAATGACGCAAGCGACGGATACCAAAAAGATCTTAACAACTTTAACACAGAAAATAATACAGCTTGTAATTTAACAATACAGACAGAAAAAGAGGACATCAAATTTGAAAAAGGGGATTTATTAGATAAACCAATTTACGCAAGCAAACGATGCCAAACGCATGTTAACAGCTCTAAGACAGCAAATAATATAGCTTACAATTTAACAATACAGACAGAAAAAGGGGACAAACTAAATGAAAAAGGGGATTTATTACAGAAACCAAATGACGCAAGAGACGGATGCTCAACAAATCTTAACAGCTTTAACACAGCTTATAATTTAACGGTACAGACAGAAAAACGGGATATAACTAATGAAAATGGGGATTTATTAAAGAAACCAAATGACGCAAGCGACGGATGCCAAATGATTCTTAACAACTCTAACACAGTAAACAATACAGCTGATAATTTAATAAAACAAACAGAAAAAGGGGACAAAACAACTGACAAAGGAGATTTGTTAGAGAAACCAAATGACGCAAGCGACGGATGCCAAAAAGATCTTAACAACTTTAGCACAGAAAATAATACAGCTTGTAATTTAACAATACAGACAGAAAAAGGGGACATCAAATTTGAAAAAGGGGATTTATTAGATAAACCAATTGACGCAAGCAAACGATGCCAAACGCATGTTAACAGCTCTAAGACAGCAAATAATATAGCTTACAATTTAAAAATACAGACAGAAAATGGAGACAAAGTAAATGAAAAAGGGGATTTATTACAGAAACCAAATGACGCAAGAGACGGATGCCAAACAAATCTTAACAGCTCTAACACAGCTTATACTTTAACGGTACAGACAGAAAAAGGGGATATTACTAAAGAAAATGTGGATTTATTAGAGAAACTAAATGACGCAAGCGACAGATGCCAAATGATTCTTAACAACTCTAACACAGTAACTAATACAGCTGATAATTTAATAAAACAAACAGAAAAAGGGGACAAAACAACTGACAAAGGAGATTTATTAGAGAAACCAAATGACGCAAGCGACGGATGCCAAAAAGATCTTAATAACTTTAACACAGAAAATAATACAGCTTGTAATTTAACAATACAGACAGAAAAAGGGGACATCAAATTTGAAAAAGGGGATTTATTAGATAAACCAATTGACGCAAGCAAACGATGCCAAACGCATGTTAACAGCTCTAAGACAGCAAATAATATAGCTTACAATTTAACAATACAGACAGCAAAAGGGGACAAACTAAATGAAAAAGGGAATTTATTACAGAAACACAATGACGCAAGAGACGGATGCCAAACAAATCTTAACAGCTTTAACACATCTTATAATTTAACGGTACAGACAGAAAAAAGGGGTGTTACTAAAGAAAATGTGGATTTATTAGAGAAACTAAATGACGCAAGCGACAGATGCCAAATGATTCTTAACAACTCTAACACAGTAAATAATACAGCTAATAATTTAATAAAACAAACAGAAAAAGGGGACAAAACAACTGACAAAGGAGATTTATTAGAGAAACCAAATGACGCAAGCGACGGATGCCAAAAAGATCTTAACAACTTTAACACAGAAAATAATACAGCTTGTAATTTAACAATACAGACAAAAAAAGGGGACATCAAATTTGAAAAAGGGGATTTATTAGATAAACCAATTGACGCAAGCAAACAATGCCAAACGCATGTTAACAGCTCTAAGACAGCAAATAGTATAGCTTACAATTTAACAATACAGACAGAAAAAGGGGACAAACTAAATGAAAAAGGGGATTTATTACAGAAACCAAATGACGCAAGAGACGGATGCCAAACAAATCTTAACAGCTCTAACACAGCTTATAATTTAACGGTACAGACAGAAAAAAGGGTAATTACTAAAGAAAATGTGGATTTATTAGAGAAACCAAATGACGCAAGCGACAGATGCCAAATGATTCTTAACAACTCATCATCTGCCTAGCCTTTTCCCAACTATGTTGGGGTCGGCTTCCAGTCTAACCGGATGCAGCTGAATACCAGTATTTTACATGGAGCGACTGCCTATCGGACCTCCATAACCCAGTTACTGGGTAATACGATACCCCTTGATAAGACTGGTTGTCAGACTTTCGGGCTTCTGACGACCCGTAACGACTGTCAAAGATCCACGAATGACAGCCGGGACCAACGGCTTAACGTGCTTTCCGAGGCACGGAGGGGTCTCGATATGTAAAGATGGTCACCCATCCATAGACCAACCTTATGCTTTAGCGATAGAGTTGACAGATTGTAGTAGCTTGATGTGCTGGCGTCTGTACAATAGCTGAAGTAGACAACTCTACTATTTCAACAAAAACATCAGATGAAACTTCTACGATGGCAGTAGAAGTGAATTCAACGATTCCGTTAGCAAACAGTAACTCAGAACAAAACTCGTAATTTAATTCAAATGAAGGAACTTGTGCAAAGCCAAAACAGAACATTAATTTAAATTTAAAATGTCAGAGGAACAAATCTGCCAATTGTATTCGTTCTCTTATTATCTCATGATATATTAATCAAAAGTGTATCAAATCAGATTCGTAGCACAATCAATCTGCCTAGCCATTTCCTAACCATGTTGGGGTCGCCTTACTGTCTAACCGAATGCAGCTGAATACCAGTATTTTATATGCAATGACTGCCCAGTATTTTACTGGATAACACGATACTCCTTGGTAAGACTGGTTGTCGGACGTTTGCGCTTCTGACTACCGTAATGACTGTCTAAGATCTACGAATGACCAACGGCTGAAGATCACCCCTCGGTCTTGATATGTAATGGATGGTTACCCATCAACGAACCGACCGCGGCAAGCGTAGCTTTACCTTCGATCGACCTGTGCAGATGTTCTTGCACAATGTTATGCAAAATTGTTAAATGAAACTATTTTCTTATACCTGTTGTGTTTGTTTAGCATCGTGTAATTTTATGACTGTGTACTGTACTTTTGTTGAAGTCTAGAACCATTGTATTGAATTTTTAATTATATTAATTTGTAATTAGTCATACTATTTGGTTAAATACAACTGAATTGACCGGAGAGAGATCAGGCAGGACCAACGGCTTAAGGCGACTACATGAACTAAAGCGCGGAGACTGTCGGACTGCATAGAAAAGAAAGAGAAGCGCGATGACACAACGCTGGTAATTTATTGCAAAATATAAACCAATTATCTATTTATTGGACTTAAAAATTAAAACACTGGTGCTTTACTATGTTGCTTGTAGAATAATCTGACAAAAAATCATAATGATTGTATGTATATAGTATGGTTTTTATTGTGAAAAGAAAGTTTTTAGAGGTATCTTCATGATTTTGTTATATCGTATTAAAATTTACACACTGTCTAACTAGCATGTATCCTGAAGAATATATATATTTTTCTGATTGTGTTTACTGTAGTCGATCATATACTTTTACGCATTATAAAACTTAATTTTTTTGCGTTTAGGTCCTGTAGTCCTCGTAATAAAAAAGATTGCCTCGTTGATCTTGTGGTTGCAGGCACTACTACTGAGCATGAGGTATTGAGTTCGATTCCTGGGTGCAGTGTTATTGGGTTTTTCCATCGGATGTATCTTAGTAGTAGCCCGGAGTTTGGATTTGTGCCCGATTGCGATTGCAACAGGCTCGCCCCCTTTTACATGAGACTTAAACACAACTGGCGAAATGTGGGAGTGGTGCACCTCTGTCTAACTCTTCGGGGAGGTCAGGCCTGATGATATTATTATGTGATGATTAGTAAGTTATAGAAAATCTGGAAATATCAAGTCACAAAGAAACCAAAAGACAAAAGTAGTGCATTACACTATAGCGGTATCTACAACGCCACATGCGAACAACGCGTCATACTGACGTCACGCAAAATCCTGCATCTCGCAAGCAGATTTTACCGCGCAACTAGCATAGATACAACGGCCCGACATGAATCATCGGGCAGTTACTCGCCAGACACCACCCGTCTGGTCGGAGGATCCTCCCTTTTGTATAGAGTATGAGTGAACTTTACTCCCTTTTCCTCATACCTCTATAACACAATAAACCAGACTCTTAGTATTTCAAACTGCGTTTACGTGCGTACTCGGCCTTGCAATACATTTTTAAACAATTTAATAAGATAAACTGCATTTACATTGTACCTACTGTAAAGTTAAAATTAATAGGTGTTGTGCGAGACACGTGTTCATGGCCTGTTGCCACAGCAGAACCTGATCAATCAGTGAATGTTGGAGCGAATGCTTGCGAAATATTGTACTAACCTATGTTTAAATGTTTTGCCTTGATTGGCCTAAAAATACTGTATATTTATAGCTGTTCATCGCTTCAAATGTTAATGTTTTCTGAAAGCCAACTC
This sequence comes from Hydraecia micacea, assembly GCA_914767645.1. NCBI lineage: Eukaryota > Metazoa > Arthropoda > Insecta > Lepidoptera > Noctuidae > Hydraecia > Hydraecia micacea. The sequence goes on along the minus strand of OU611783.1, from coordinate 2,236,493 downwards.
TTACAAGTAATAAATTTATAACGATCTTATATTAATATGTAAATAGCCAGCGTGAATAAAGTTAGTCCCACGTAATATAACGTACCCTAATTTCATAACACACTATCAATCTCAATCTGAATCATTTTCAAGGATCCATTGCTTCATATGTTCAAAAAATGTGTCTGCTCAACTACGTAAATAACGCAATGAATGTTGTTGAACTGTCAAAATGAAACTCATTGCTACTGATAGTGTATTACGCAATTACCTCGCAGGTGAGATGAAAGAAATGTCGGACTATAAAACTAGTTTAAAATTACATGGAAGTAATGGTACAAAGCATTCATTTTCTTAGGCTGCAATAGTTCCATGTGGAACTAGCTATATGGAACTTCTGGGAGTAAAGGGAGTTGGACGCCCGACAGAAGATCGGGCGGAATAGACCTGCGGGGGAATTGCGTAACACATTATCAATCGGAATCGGTTTCATTTTGACAGTTCAACAACATTCATTGCGTTATTTACGTGTTGAGCACACAAATTTTTCGAACTTATGAAGCAATGGATTAGCAATTTGCTTCAAAATGATTCAGATTCCGATTGATAGTGTGTTACGCAATGAGGGTGCTGGATGAGACTCGCACAGACCAGGGAAGCAAGCTACACAAGGGAGGAGGCCTATGAGAGTAGGCCTCCAAAGTAATGGCAGCCTTGTTCTGCCAAATGCTGAGTAGTTGTGGTGCCTTACATTTCTATGGGTGGTGCAAAACTGGGGCGGGCCGCTAGTGTATAAATAATTATATTGTGTTGAATTAAAAAAAATTAAAGCTTGTGATAAATAGATCACTTTAACTAAATCTATCACTCTTTGTGATTGTACAGAGGCCAGTACATCAACCTACCCTAATCGGTCAAACTTCTTTGATAGATTTTCAACTTTACTACAAAGGAATAAGGTTCATATTCAATTGGGAAAATTTGACAGATTGGGGTAGCTTGATGTGCTGGCCTCTGTACTTTTACTGTCGAAACAAAAATCTGCAACGGAAACAACAAGCAAGGCTGCCAATTATGGTGATGATGATGAATTTTATAGGTTATCAACTAAATACACTTCAAATTAAAATTCAACTCTATTTTATCAGTTGGTTCTTAAGAAAATATTATCAACAAATGTGAAATACAAACACATGAAATATAAATACGTGACTTAAAAACGAATTTCAATTTTGTGTTTCAAGTTTTTTAAGTCCTTTAATTCTTTAAGTCTTTTTAAGGCTTTTTTAAAATACTGATGGAAAAGTTTATACGTTTTTTACTTTTCATAATAAATACATAAACAAAGTTACAGACAAATTTAGAGGCCCTCATAAATTAAAACAATTTTATTTCACCTATCCTTAGTAGGTATTTTTTGCCTAACCGAGTTATAACAACATGGAATAGGCTCCGGAAAAATGTTGTGAAGGCTCCCACACTGAACTGCTTCAAGAATCGACTGGACAGATTATTATTTTTTAATTTCTAAAACACAATCTAATTCACATTTAGTTTTAGCCACACAACGAAAACCTCTCAGGGTTTATCTGCATGTTGACGAGCCGTTCATATCAATAATTTTATAACAATGTTAATAATTTATAGGTAATACATAAGGAGAAATTTTGTGTAAGGAAACGCTTTGATTTGTATAGATGCCAGCACACCAAGCTACTACATTCTGTCAAATTTCTATAATAGATTTTCAACTTTATCGCTAAAGCATAAGGCTCAAAGTTGATTGGGAAAATTTGACAGTTTCGGGTACCTTGATGTGCTGGCGTCTGTACTTATAAGTTTTCGAACTCGTTTTGTATAACGTTTGCAAGTCTTCTGGATGTTTATTAAGATAAAAAGGTACTAAATATTCTGCAACCCTCAAATAAATATTAAATAAGTAAGTATCTCTAAGCTATATGATACACCCGCATCAGCTACTTAATTAGAGCTGCTAGCGCGTCTAACTAAATAATAATAATTTGTCAAAAACACTCCCAATAATCAACTTTTGGGCACTCAACGTTCAAGAACGCATGTTTCTTAATGATAAACTTTAAAGAAATTATTTCTAACCTATGTAGCGGCAAAGTTTCGAAGTGCATTGCGAAATGCCTTGCGAAACAGTTGAAGTGATGAACGCTCACTTCGTAAATGCGAATTGAGACCATTGTTCTCTTAGCTTTAAAGATGGATCCTGTTCTAAAGTGTGCTACATACTGCGAAGATATTCTCCAAATATAAAATAACGTAGCCTAGAGCTTATTCATGATCAATCAACTCAGCTTATCGCAGTCCACTGCTGGATATAGGCCTCTCCCAAGCTGCGCCACAACACCCTGTCCATCGCCTTCCGCATCCAGTCTGTCCCAGTCATCTTTAGATCGTCGGTCTATCTAGCTAGAGGGCATTCCACACTACGCTTACCGACACGCGGTCCAGGACTCGTCTGCTCCACCGGCCATCGGTCCTTCGACAAACATGGGCAATCCATTGCCACTTCATTTTAGCATTTATTCATATTGTAGTCTCACCCATAGCTTTCTATTGTTCTTTGTGCGTTGCATTCTCCAACCAATCTCCCTTAAACGCATTTAGGTCGTCACGCCAGCGTTTCTTAGACCTACTTATTTTAAAAGAGTATTCGCAGGGCTTCTTGCTGACTCTTTTCCATAGAAAACTACAAACGGGAACCGTGGACCTAGCTTCTGTCACTTAATAAGTAATTCTGTTATGTTTCTGTAATTTGAATTTGACAATCTTCACTGTATTTTGTGGTGGCGATGAAGAAAGCTATAATTTATATCTTCATCTTTATGTTGTACAACATGTTTAAATGGCTTACATTGAATATTGCGGTTTGGTCTCGTAATAGCCGATGAGCTAAAATAATTAAGAAGTTAAATTATTTAGTGTCTGTATTCGGTATGAGACTAATTACCATTAATTGATTAATATAGGAGGATTTAATTTCAAATGTTTTATGGAGTAGAGTATAGAGCTTTAGTTAATAGACTAGGTATTCTCAGGTGCATTTAACGTGGCGTAAACAGGTAAAATAAAACCAGAAAAAGTTTGCGCTTCGGTAACTTTCGTACTTCTACAGTTATCTTATCAGTCCTATCTCCTGTCTACTTCATAATCGCGCGTTCAAACTCAAACTGAAAGCATTTATTTCGCAGTTTTGAACTGTAAAAGAGTCGGTCATTTAATCAGAAAGTTCAAGCTAGCTGTAAAATATTGATCTCTATGGAGAAGAACGGGCATGAAACTCTAAGAGCACTCTTTTAAGTCAAGATATTACAAAATCCTGGGTGCATTGTTCTTGTTGCTTCTATGGTGAGAACAATGTATAAAAATAAAACGAAAATAAAAATGTATAAAGGTACGACGATGATTGCTAAAGCGCACACTTTTGCTGGGAAATGTGTAAGTACTTTTCAGATTTGAAATAACGCAACATCTAAATATATAACCTAACGCATAAAGATCTTATTACTAAAGTTAAGATTTGCGAAGTCTTTCAGAGATGGACGTCGCTAACAGGATTAGCAAGCTTGACTTTTAAGTTTATAGGCAATAGTTTCTTTGCAAATTAAAGCAAATTAGTGTTTGCTTTTGATTATATATGTTTCGTGGGAATATAGGCAGGTACCAGTATTAAGCACTTGGTTCAGCGTAGATTTCCCCCTCTTATTTACATAGTGTGTCATAATAATAATAGTCCTCTAGACCGATTTTCAGCTATGGCAGCCAATCTCAGCGAAGACAAGCCATCTTTGCGGGAGATATTGTAGTGCACAAGTGTGTACGCAGATACAGCGGTGATATTCTGTAAAAATGTTACCGTGATAACTTAGGTGAAGTGAGCTTAAAGTGAGCTGCCAATAGTGTCACTCCCTAGCATCAGGTGGAATGACAGCTCACTTTAAGGTCACTTCACCTAAGTTTTCACGGTGAGATTTTTACAGAATAGCATTACTGGTGCACTTATCCTTCCCTCACTCTCATAGTCCCATGGGACGGTTATCCGACACGACCGTCGATCAAGCGAGAACCAATGGAATTATTAACATTATTATAACAAGCATTATTTTTATAAGTACTTAATTTTATATATGTGAATAAAATTAGTTTATCCACAATAGGTAAATAAAAGAAATAAAAATGAAGCCATGACAGATAATTATTTGATACATTCTCACGCACGTGGTGCTCACATATTTACAAACATTGTAAAAGACGATTTTCACATAAAAAAAAAAAACTACCAAGTAATAAGTCAGTGTGTTAGTTAAAGTAATTTCAGAATGTAAATCAATGTCAAAAAAATTACAAATTTTACAATTAAATTAGCAACCAGTTTGATTTTGTCTACAAGAAAGACTTTGTGTCGAAAACACACGACAGACACTGCAATACAAACATAATCATTCACTGAACACAATTCCTCCAATCCTCTTAATCCATCATCAATCATCATGACTACCTCAACAAAACAGCACACAGCCGTGCATAGCAACAAGACGTTCTAAAATAATTTGGGTGGCGCTGCGCCGGCGCAACCGAGAGAGCGGCGCGCGTTCCCACGTGCGCGCGCCGGCCTGCCTTGAACGACCTTGCCGGTCGCCTGGTTTTACTTGCAGCGATTGTACGTTCGGATGATGATGGAGAACGCTTTTAATTGTATTTTGATGATTTATTTTAATCCAAACTTTACTGTCCCACTTCTAGGCAAAGGTCTCCTTCATAACATTCCATCCTTCCCCGTACGTTGCCTTCTCCGACTAATCTCCCATTTACTGACTCAAAAGGCGAAGAGAAAGGAGGAGATGGTGAAAGCTGATCCCACTCTTTCGCATTTCTTTTGTACAGGCGCCAGCACATCAAGCTACCCGAAACTGTCAAATTTTCCCAATCAACCTTGAACCTTATACTGTAGCGATAAAGTTGAAAATCTATCAAAGAAATTTGACAGATTGTAGTAGCTTGATGTGCTGGCGTCTGTACATGTGTCGCCAATAAGCATAGCTTTGTTCCAGTTGGAGTAGTGAGGAGTTATTTTACAGACTTAAATTCTGTAAAAATACAGCAAATAGGTATGTTAAATGACATAGTGTATATTTATTTGTAGACGCTATAACGTTATCTCTGTACACACATAATTACAATATAACTATATACACTAGATACTAAAATAAAAGACTAACTAACCTACTATACAAATAAATAAAAAATAAAAAAAAACAAAGGACACTTAGGCGTCGAAGTAAGTAAAGTAATGACATAGTATCTCATACAATAATTCAATTTCAATGCAGGAATGGCAAGCAGTTTAAGCAGTTGTTAGCTGAAAACCATGCTTCGAAATATCTGCCCTTAAAAATATTAAGATTTGCGTAATTAATAAGTTTTGAGTTGAGCTGCACGATTTCTGACAAATGCGTGCACTGACTGGACAGGTCCACTCAATCTGTGTGGTTCTTTCCTCAAAAGACCATCTCTGACATCGGTCTACATGGTCTTCACATGATCTGACCAAGATTGTGTCTGGATTTTAAAAGAGACTGTGACCTCAATACTCAATTCTTTTACCTCTGAGTTTGTTTCGGCCTTTCTTCTCAGACTAGTCAGATAGGAAACGCCGACCTCATCTAGTTTTTAAAATGTTATTGACGTGTAAAATTGTTTGTGTAAACCTACTTAGGTACTGAAATAAAATCATTTATCATTTAACTGATTTTATTTCTGTAAGTAGGTTTGGACAAATCCCAGTTTTACACTTCAATAACGGTTCACCCACGAGTGTCTCCATCTTTCTCTCATTCATTCATAATACTAACATGGGGCAAACAATTTATTAGAGACAATTCCTACTCTCAAAATAAACATGGACCGTCATCATTACGGAACGAAACTAAAGCTAATAATACCAGGTATGTAGCACCTAGAGAGGGATTGTGGCGTAGGAAAAAAAGATATATATTCTTTTTCCGTTCCCCGTGCCAAATAGGACGGGTATGAAGCGTGGGAGCTGTGACGTTGTGGATTCGATATATTGTCGAAGTACTCTAGGAGAAAGATTTGTGGATTAAATCTTGGCTTTGCTGTTGTTTGGATATTATCTAATATATGTTGTTATATGAATCATTAGAGCTTATTTTTTATGTGTTTCATTATATTCCACGTTTAACTAATACACTTTTATCTCGAATCTAAATTAACTCCTCAATCGTTTAATACGTACTTTACGATTAAGCTTAACATCAACACTGTGAGCTCTGTATCAACATAGAGGTAAGTTAAGCCAGATAATAGCAAGGCAGCAGTATAAAAGACCAAGAGGCCAAGTTTCAAGGCCCTTTGTAAACGGCATGGTGTGATAACCGCGCCGTAGAAAAATCGTGTGACCTTGTATATGACACCATTTTATGGTACACGCGACACGTCGCCATGCTGGTTTAGTGTCGTCAACAAACTTCCATAGTGATCCATACAACACTGACAAACATGCGGCACACACGACGGCGGCACACAGCATAGTTTTTCACGGCAAGAAAATCGAGCGTGTATAAAGGTCCTTATGAAAACTACCCAGGACAACATGTCACTGTGTAAGACTGGATATTCAACCAAAAATTTAAGTCGAGCTACTACCTGTTAAATTACGGAATTAACTGTTCTGTGGTGTCTAGTACTCGAATTCTTCACAATCATCAAAGTATGTCGGAACACAGTGACGCATCTCGCGTTTATTTCGTGGCGTCTAATTCCGTGAGTCATGACTGTCATTAGTGCCAAATTGTCAGCCGCTGGGTTACTGGCACATCTCTTAAAGACACATAATTGAATGTTTTTCATTCATTATCAACTCTAGAAAACTGTTTGATCTTTTTGTGAGATATAGGAGTTGTGCTGGCATCGACATATTATTTCATATATATAAAATATAGATATAAGAAAGAATATGTCGATGCCAGCACTGGACATGCCTACTATTGCTGAATGTTCTTATGTCCTACTGACTGCTAGGTTGATTGAAGAGCCATCAATCATCATGAGGTTAGATCATTCAATTTGCACCGACATTTTCAGTTTTCCAGCACTAATTATAGTGTCATGTTTACCACCGTGCGAAGAAATTAGATTTAATACTTAGGTAAATTCACCAGGTGAACTTTGTTCAGTAGCTTAAAGATTAGCAACAAGATGCATCATAATGCTTCCTTCATGAACACATTGCAAATAAATCTCTACACTTCTATTTGTTTCCTTGTTTTACAAAATCATCATCATCTGCCCAGCCTTTTCCCAACTATGTTGGGGTCGGCTCCCAGTCTAAACGGATGCAGCTGAATACTAGTATTTTACATGGAGCGACTGCCTATCTGACCTCCACAACCCAGTTACTGGGTAACACGATATCCCTTGCTATGACTGGTTTATCAGACGTTTGGGCTTCTGACGACCCGCAACGACTGTTAAAGATCCACAAATGACAGTCGTGACCAACGGCTTAACGTGCTTTCAGAGGCACGGAGGAGTCTTGGTATGTAAAGATGGTCACCCATCCATGGACCAACCGCAGCAACCGCAGCTTAACCTGATCGATCGACCCGTGCGGCTGTTATTATTTAGCCATAAGCTCGCCCACCATTGAAACATCACCTAGCGAAAAGAATGCGAAACTTTTAAGCGCAGTCTTATTTAGCGAATGTATTTTAATGCAAGTAGTTGCTAATGGAAAATAACCGTCGCGACCCCGTTTCTTTGTCTTAATTCTTATTTTTTGCGGCTGGTCTCGTTATGTCTAAAATAATAATAAGTATTATCGTATTTTCAGAACTATTATTTTTCATTGATTATGATAATAAAATGTCAATTATGTAATGGTGTGTTCGCGTCGAGAAAGAGATCAATCGTCGAATCCGACTCGGCTGGGCAGCGTTCGGGAAGCTACGCAATATCTTCTCGTCTCACATACCGCAGTGTCTCAAGACGAAAGTCTTTGACCAGTGCGTGTTGCCAGTGGCCCATTGTGAGCGACACTGAAAGGTGGTTACAATGGGCCTTATTAGAAGGCTAAAAGTCACCCAAAGGGCAATGGAGAGGGCTATGCTTGGAGTTTCCCTGCGTGATCGAATCAGAAATGAAGAGATCCGCAGGAGAACCAAGGTAACCGACATAGCCCGAAGAATTGCCAATCTTAAGTGGCAGTGGGCAGGGCACATTGCTCGCAGAACAGATGGCCGATGGGGCCGAAAGGTTCTGGAGTGGCGACCGCGTACCGGAAGACGTAGCGTTGGAAGACCTCCCACAAGGTGGACCGACGACCTTGTGAAGGCCGCAAGAACTCGTTGGATGCGCGAAGCACAGAACCGGTCGAAGTGAAGGTGCTTGGGGGAGGCCAATGTCCAGCAGTGGACGTCTTTCGGCTGAAATGATGATGATGACGTTCACTTTGGAGGTATAGCAGTTGGTTTTGTAATAAATAAGTCTTTGAAAATAATAATTTGTAAGGTTCCAATTATGATAGGAATTTCAAAAGTAAGTAAACAGAAGCCTTGTTTATTTTATTCTACAAATTTATTCAGGGCTTCTAGTTGGCTAATTAAGAGTTGTGAATTTGAGAGGTTTCTGTTTTTATTTATTGCGTAGTTTGGAGCAGATACAAGGCTGTTGAGTGATGAGCAAACTATCTGGGGAAATGACAACAAGAACCTATGAAAAGTTTTTTGGAGTTCCCTAGGGCTTGACCCACGAACATTACAAAGATCTTACAAGGCAATTTGTTTTGTTTTCCGAATAAGAAGTAGGATGTAAAGAATCTATACCACATTTTATCGAGGTCATGCTGTTACAGTGGAATGCAAATTAATAGTTTCACGATTGAACATGATAATATTAGTTTTTGTTGTATCTGTTTTAGAATTAGGAAGTGATACTTAATACATTTGTTCCTAATAGACAGAGAACAATGGCTTGTGGCTAAGTAATAACAGCCGCACGGGTCGATCGATCAGGTTAAGCTACGCTTGCCGTGCTTGGTCCGTGGATGGGTGACCATGGGTGCCTCGGAAAGCACGTTAAGCCGTTGGTCCCGGCAGTCATTCGTAGATCTTTGACAGTCGTTACGGGTCGCTGAAAATCTGACAGCCAGTCTTACCAAGGGGTATCGTATTACCCAGTAACTGGGTTGTGGAGGTCAGATAGGCAGTCGCTCCATGTAAAATACAGGTATTCAGCTGCATCCTGTTAGACTGGAAGCCGACCCCAACAAAAGGCTAGGCAGATTGAGACTGAGAACAATGGCAGTTGTGTTCTTCTTAGTTTTGTTTTGACTACAATAATTGCTGGAATAATTGTGAGATTTATGAATTAGTTTCCTGGAGTGGTAAGGGCATTTTGATCGGCCATCTAACACCAGAAAATTTAATAAAAATCATTGAAAGTCAATTTTGTAAATAAAACCGTGGTTATATAAGGTCCCATTAAAATAGATGGACAAACTTTTAGAAATCATTCAGATCACCAAAATAAGGACGATGGTAAAATAATATATAAGAAAAAAGCATTAGATACTTACAAGAAAAAATAATCAGCTAACGAAAATACAGTAATGTGTCGGCAATTTATTATTTTAGGTCAAAATAAAATCACTTTAATCAGTGTTTTTTTTTGCTTGGATATCTTTTGTTAGACGTACTGAGCGCTGTGTTTAAATTTGTCCATCTGTATACAAGAAATACAAAATCAGGCAATTTACGTAACTTATTTTTAAAGCTCATAATATCTCATCTATTCTTGTTTACAAAAAAAACTAATATTGTAAATCTAATTCACACATTTTGGTACTAAACATCCTCAAATCAGTTCAGTGAATCCTAAAATTAGATCAGTCAATAAAAAACATAGGTACATGAATTTACAAGTAATGAACTTCATAACATTTTCTGTAAACAGACTGGTTTTTATTTTCGTTAGATTCAATAACACAGCAAAATGAAAATCACATTATGTAAGTACTTACGTACGTACCTACCGTAAATAATATTAATTTTATCTGAAGTTCTTATTTTGTAATTACTCAATAAGATCTACATTGTGTTCACATATTTTTTTTTATTTTTGTTATATAGACTCACTTTAGTCATTGGTAGAATGGTCGATATCAACTTTGCTTGCGATATTAAAAAATAAAAAAAAGAATAGAATATAAATAAAAATGGCAGCAAGCGTCAGTGTAGCCCGCCTTTATCAGTGTTATTTTTTTTTAATTAAAACACATTTCTTATCAAATGATTGCTTTAAAATAACATTTTATTCCTTAAAGTGCAGTTTTTAATCATTTTTGTGGAATGAAATAGTTTATTCTTTAAACGGAATATCGGAACCACTTTATCTAGGTCCGGCAAAATGAATATCACTTTTAAAATCTTTCTACCAAAACACAAAACCCTCCCAAAAACAAAAACGTCACAAAAATAAAAACGTTCTATGGAAATTCTGAAAAACATCTGACGCCTCCACGTTTGCTGAAGTGCCATTTTGAAAACACGGTGGGTGTCGCACGTAACTTTTTCAATTTCCACGAAGGCCACGTTTGAAAGCTCCCACCTTAAGAGATGGATGTTTTATGTACCACTTCAGTTTTTATTTTAAAGCATCGTGATTCATGTACCTCGTTTGAAAATTTAAGCGTGTGTGCACACAAAACTTGTTTTGTGTGTGATGTGTAGGGCAATATAAGTCTGCGCGTGACGTTTGACTTCAAGATTATATCCCTGCCAGCACTTTTAATCACTTTCGGCATAATTATGGCGATTATTGTGGAACGCAAAATATATGAATATGAATATTTACCTAGACATCTGACATAAGCGTCAAAATGGCGGCAAACGATTATTTCCGAATTCGGCCGCGCTCACACTTATTTTGCGCGCACTCTACCTTGTTTTGTGAACTCAAAACTCATAGGAGGTTGTCTGTGCCTAGGATAGATTGAAAAATTTGAGAAATAGCCCAGGCAAAGGATCATCGCCCAGCATCGGATAGACTATCTCCATGTACCGCCGTCGACAACCAGTGCTTAAATATGTACATGTGTGGCATATTGTAGACGGCAGCCGTCGACGCGCGTCGACGGCTCTGCCGTTGACTCGTATCACTAGTGTGTATGAGCACAATCTGTGTGGTTCTTTCCTCAAAAGACCATTTCAGACAACATCCTACATGGTCTTCACATGATCTGACCAAGATTTTGTCTGGACTTTAAAAGAGACTGTGACCTCTGGGTTTGTTTCGGCCTTTCTTCTCAGAGTAGTCAGATAGGAAACGCCGAACTCATCTAGCTTAAAAAAAATATGATTGATATGTAAAAGTGTTTGCACAAACCTACTTACTGAAAATAAATCATTTATCACTCAATGTATTTTATTGAATGCCGAGTGCTTTGCCTGCGACTTTGATCACCTTGTTTTGGGATTTTTTCCATGCAATCTTCAACAACCCATTTCACTTCTTTAGGAATTATTTTCTAAGAAGCCTGTGACCTGAAAACGTGTCAAACAAACAGACAAATGTACTTACGCATTATAATGTTTGTTTATAATGTTTCTCCACTATGATCTACTCACAAATAATAAGATAAGTAGCCCCTGCTGATAACAAACTAATTAAAACATAATTTCATATCAATAGGGGCAGGTTTCAGTCAATGATCTGCAACATGTTATTGTAAGACAGATGATCAATAATGTGTATACTCTATCATGTAAGCAATAAGGTTCCTAATTGAACAGCAATATAATTTGTTGCAGTTATCAGTAACTCGTGTTGTTGTACGGATCAGTAGCTTCGCATTTCGGTCGGATCTGAGTTTGAAATTACTGATGCATCCACATTGCACTCTGATGTTTTACGCTGGACGCACAATATTATTCCGTTTTTTACATAGAGCGTTACAGGACCTAAACGCAAAAAACGCAAGTTTTTGAAACAATAAAATTATATGATCGACTACTGCTATATATATGAAGATACCTGTAAAAACTTTCTTTTTATAATAAAAACCATACTAATATACATTATGATTTTTGTCAGATTATTCTACAAGCAACATACTAAAGCTAGTTGTTTTAATTTTTTAGTCCAAACAATAGATTTTTCGTAAATAGATACGAGTAATTGCTTGAAGGGAAACATCGTGTGGAAACCGGCATGTCCTAGAACCAAAAATTCGAAGACATGTGACATCTGGCAACGCGCACTGGGCCCATGTGGTGGATTACGGCCCACTCCCTCTCACTGAGAGGAGGCCTGTGTCCCAACAGTGGGAACAATATAGGCTGATTATGTATGTGTTATGTTGTGTCATCGCGCTTCTCTTTCCTTTCTATGCAGTCCGACAGTGACCGCGCTTTTGGTCATGTAGTCGCCTTAAAGTAACCTTTTTCATTAATAGTCCTCCGGAAGGAATTTCGGCGACCAATCCCAGCGGAGAGAAATCAGGCGAAGAGCCAACGGGTTAACGTGCTTTCCGAGCCACGGGGTTATCACACCGCCAACTTCCCAACTCCGGGCTGTTACCAAGACATTCTCAATGGAAAAATCCAATAACGCTTTACCCGACCCGGGAATCGTACCCAGGACCCCGCTCGGCTGTCACGCTTGCGACCACGTGACCAACGGGGCAGTCAAACTTTATTATGTATACTTCATCATCATTTCAGCCGAAAGACGTCCACTGCTGGACATAGGCCTCCCCCAAGCACCTTCACTTCGACCGGTTGTATTCTTCTCGCATCCAACGACTTCTTGTGGCCTTCACAAGGTCGTCGGTCCACCTTGTGGGAGGCCTTCCAACGCTACGTCTTCCGGTACGCGGTCGCCACTCCAGAACCTTTCGGCCCCATTGGCCATCTGTTCTGCGAGCAATGTGGCCTGCTCACTGCCACTTAAGTTTGCCAATTTCGGGCTATGTCGGTTACCTTGGTTCTCCTGCGGATTATTTGTATACTTAGTTAACCACAATATCGATCCCTTTGCTTCGGACACATACAAAAGCAGTGCAGTGTAGTATAATTATACATATGTGGGATACGGACAAGAGAATGATGACGATGATGATATACAGTTGAGCACCTATAAGGTGATAAGGGCTACACACCATCAAAGGCCCGAAACACCGACCGCTGAACCGCTAAATGTGCATCATCAGATGCTGCAGCTGCAAAAATACGTACAGACAACAAACATTTCCCAAACAACCACTCCGTTTATAAGGAAGTGGGTTTTCAATTTTAAATAAAACCTATTAATCGGTACAATAAGCAGAGAAAATGTTACAATGTCAGCAAGTTTCATTCAACCTAGCGACTTGTTTAAACCGACGGAATTTGTATTGGTCATCGTAAAAACGAATGTTATACCTTGGAGGTCGTGTTACAAAATTTTCACTTACAATTTTATTCTCGCGTTTGTACCAAACCTTATAATAAGTTGTGTAAATACCAAAGTTGTGTATGACAATACTTTCGACATAGTCCTAAACCGAGCCACACCCATTTTTTTTTGTCACGGGTCTATATTTTGTTTTAAATAGTCGTGAATTATTTGGAACAATTACACCAAAATAACGGCCAGTATGTCTTACGTCTGTACTACGGCTTCAAAATTACATAAAAACTTTTTCTTTGATACAAACATTATTTTGATATTTGAGGCCTTTATACCTAAAGTGGAAATGCGCGGTGGCACGATTTTGAAGCCCAGGCGTGTGTACTCCAATGAATTATAAAAAGATATGCAGCAGTTTTATGAAAAAAAGAAAATGCGCCAAATATGCAATAGCGATTTGATTGCATCATGATCTTAGAGACGAGGGCGAACTGCTTTGAACGCTTTAATCTTAGGAATGACTTGCTAGATTTCGATACGGTTTTCTTAATTATAAAGCTATTGTATAAATAGCGCGGATCCTTAAAAATTATGTTGTCGAAATGAGAAGTTGACTAAATTATACGCTTCAAGAATTGGATTGCGCAGTAGTTTTCGATGTTGTCCTTGATGCAGACAGGGCTAAATGATAATAGCCGCACAGGTCGAACGAAGGTTATGGTTATTTTTCTACGTTTGCCGCAGTCGGTTCGTGGATGGGTGACCATCCATTACAAACTGAAACCCCTCCGTGACTCGGAAAGCACGTTAAACCGTTGGTCCCGGCTATCATTCGTAGATCTTTGACAGTCGTTACGGGTAGTCAGAAGCCCAAAAGTCTGACAACCAGTCTTACTAACGGGTGTCGTGTCACCCAGTAACTGGGTTGTGGAGGTCAGATAGGCAGTCGCTGCATGTAAAATACTGAATTCAGCTACATCCAGTCAGACTAGGGAGGCGACCCCAACATAGTTGAGAAAAGGCTAGGCAGATTGATTGTGTTGATACGGACAGCTAGACAAAATATACAACCGAATTCTTTCTGACAGCGGGTTGTCTCTCATGAACCGTAATAGGTAGACAGTTTAAAATTTCACAGAGTATGTATATAATAATGCCGCTATAATAACAAATTAAAAAAATAACCCTCCTTTTGGGCTTCGCCGCAGTCGGGTAATACAATAAAGTTAATAAAAATTTAGATGACAATTGGGCAAAGAGAACCACCGATTGGCTAAACGCATGACGCCATCGCGGCAGGCGAAGACGAAGATGGCGGGACGAGCTTGACTCCTACCGTAGGGACTGGCCGGCACTCGCAAAAGACAGAATTGTGTGGAAAAGGGAGAGGGAGGTCTTTGCCCTGCAGTGGGACAATACAGGCTAGTTAGATTAGATAGAATAAAAATTAAACGGGGTCTCCAGACAAGAAACGTGTTTTTTTCGGCGTTTTTGCCTTGTGGTACGGAACCCTTCGTGTGCTGGTCTGACTCGCACTTGGCCGGTTTTGTTCTGATACATTTTCCCTCATACCACGTATGCGCAATCACAGATTTAAGATCATTTGAAAGTAAGGCTGACATTGAAGTAGTCTTAAAAATATAATTGTAATGAATTGCAAATTCTTCATCATTAAACAAATATGGCCTTAGTGCTACCGAGAATTTGGTAAGATTTTACTTGAGATTTAAATTATTTCTTAAATCTTACATTGGATATTGGTCGCTAATAAAGTTTGTGGTGTTCCTACCTACTTTAGTCCGTAACTTTGATGATCTTGAAGGACTGCTGATTTTTTGTTGAGAAAGACTTGTCTTATTATACAATAATTAGCTTTTGCCCCGAAATTTCACCCTCCCCCCATTCACCCTCTTAGGGGTGGAATTTTGAAAAACCCTTTCTTAGTGCACCCCTAGACCTCATAAGGAACCTACGTGCCTGGAATCTCTAGACCCAGCGGTTTGGCCTGTGCGTTGATATGTCAGTCAGTCAGTTTCTTCTTTTATATATTTAGAAAGGAGAAGATAACAACGTTAACTACGTTATTAGTATATAACTGTTTGTTACTCAACTTACATAACTATTGCATGTATTGAATACATATTTATATACATATATTCAATACATGAAATAGTTATGTAAGTTTTATAGGGTATAGCCGGGACCATTGGTTTAACTTGCTTTCCAAGACACGGAGGAGTCTCAGTATGTAAAGATGGTCACCCATCCCCCGCAGCGTAGCCACGAGATTATACTTCTCAATAGGTACGTATTTATTAAATAAAATAATTTTGTTAATTATAGTTGTTCATAACCCAGCGAAACCGTCGCGCGTCGCCTATCATAATTTTCATGTTTTTCTTCATAGGATTGAATAATTGTATTCTGTTTGAGTGAAATAAATTATCTTAAACCGTTTGTTCAGCAGTGTTTACTCAAGTTATGAACATGAAAAAGTTGTTTATTTTTTAAATGAGTAAATAAAGGACTAATACGTATAGGATATTGAAACAGCTGCCTTTTCATAAGAAGTGGAAAATTAATTAATTTCATATTAATAATTTAAGACGCCACATAAATAGGTACCTACACGCAACCTGTTACCATGGATCCAGTACGTGAACCCCCTGCGTTGAAATTTTAAGCCAGTTATTAAAAAAAAATATTGCATTTTTTTTACATTGCACTTTTCTATAAAACAGCTGAGATTTTTTTTAATTTTTTTTTTTTACTAGTAAAAAGTCCCACTCCTGGGCAAAGGCCTCTCTCCACTCCTTCATTCTTTCGCGAGTCCGCGCGTCCTCCTTCCATTTTGGCGGAACCTATCTAGCTCGTCCCGCCATCTCCTACGTGGTCTGCCGCGACCCCGCCTCTCTGTCTCAGGGCACCAATATTTTATTGATAACCCAAAAAAAAATTACGCTAGAGGATTTAGATTATGTGTTGAATTCATGGTTACAGTTTGCACCACCCTGTACCTATGTATATAGTTTCTAAGTGAGTGACTGAAAGAAAAGCACTTAAGGTCCGGCCGCGCTAAATTTGCCAAAGATGTAAACAACAATGGCCGCTCGCAAATTTAGCGCGGCCGGACCTTAAATACAAGCATGACTTTGAAAACATAGTCCTTAAACAACCTTTTGTATTGCTGTGCAAGTATGCGGCGCCCTGTAATGCAATACTAGACGAACTCTGCCAACACCTACCTTATTATAAATTAGTACATTGCGGTACGTGTGACTTATGTAGTCCATTATTGCACGGCTGCAAAAGCCGCGCAAAAATAAGTGTCTACCCTAGTGTGTCTAGTGTGTAACCGTTTATTTTCTCAAATAAATATTTGGGAAAATAAACGGTTACACATTACAAGTCTCCGAACGTATCGTATACTATTTGATTGCTCGTGTGACCTAAACCTGCACTTAAATCACACTTTTCTGTGTAAAATTGAACCTCTTAACACGTTCGAGGACAGAACGAGATTATACGTCATCGTTCGAAATTTTGATATGGCACAACGTACAATGACGTCCAAATAATTTTTTTACTTTACGACAGAACGTACATTTCCGATGAACGTTCAAGTTAAAATCCTATTGAATGTATCTTGTGTCACAACATTTAAAATATCCGAAGCTTTACTGTCACGTAGAGTAAGTTTTAAACTATTTCAAAAAGTGCCGTTGACAGTGGGCGGGAACGGTACTCACACACGCACAACGTGTAAATACGTCGCGCGCGCCTACCGCGCTCCTACATTCAATGCGGCTGCGTTACTGCGGGGTGCGCTCGCGTTCGCTAAACATTTCGTGGCGTATCGTAATATTTGCCGCGACAAAACATCGTAAGTATTTAGTTTATTTGATTTATGTATTATTCCTTAGCCAGACAGTATACTATTTTACTATGAATTAATCCCGTTCACGTCTAGTTAACTTACTTTTAATGACATAACGTATTTATACGATAACGTGATAAAACGGTTGTGTCATGATGTCTTTAAAACAATATATTTTCATGGGAGGCTACGTACTCATACGTCGTATAATTTGTATGGACATTTACTGTGTCATTTTGGTACACAGGCTCAAGTGGTAGCGTCCTCGAACGTGTTAAGTCACTGAAAAGGGTGACCTAAGTGCGGGTTTAGGTCACACAGTGCTATAAAAATAATTAGTGATTTCCCCAACTGACTATAACTGAGTTCGGATCTCTATGACCCCATACACTTGTCCATGCCTCATAGATATATTTAGATCCATTGATGCCACAATTAATAACAATAAAACAACTGATACTAATTGCATTTGAATTACGGAGCAATCACAACAACTTGCTAGTTCAAGAAAAGGATAGCGCTATACAACTTGATATCCACATCTCTTTTCTCCCTGAAGATTCCACTTCATTGTGAAGAATAAGGTTATCAATAGTAGCAAAGTTTATCGAGATTTGGACTTTAGGTTCTAGTTTGTAACTGTCATCATAGAATGCATACAACTGTTTATAGGAACCACGTGCGATCGACATAACGTACCGTGTTGATGTTTTTATTAAGACAACATGACGTGTCACTTCTTATCATAAGATAATTAGTTGTATGTGGGGAATCATCACGTGTGGGGTCAATAAACTATAATTGTTCGTTCCCGTGTGGCTATTAGCGTCGAGTAAGTTGCTCTTTGTCGTGCAATGGCTAACATCGTGAGGACAAAAATCTGAAGACGTGACGTCCATCCACACTGGGCCCGCGTGGTGGATTATGGCGCACTCCCTCTCATAGATAGAGAGAAAATCTGTGTACCAGCAGTGGGAACTTTATAGGCTGATTATGCTTACGTTATGCAATGGCTAGCTGGAAGATCAGTACTACAATAATCAAAGTCAAAACGCTATTATTCATCAGTGGCTTTGTACTAATAACAGCTCCTTGCGACTACGGTTCGTTTCCAAGCTCTTATCATCATGTCTATACAATGGACGGAACGAACGAACGAACTATACAAGGTGGACCGACGACCTTGTAAAGGCCACAGGAACCCGTTGGTTGCGAGAAGCACAGAACCGGTCGAAGTGGAGGTGCTTGAGGCCTATGTCCAGCTGTGGAGGTCTTTCGGCTGAAATGATGATGATGAATGGACGGAATGACGCGTCACTTCTCACCATGGATTCAATACATGATCAGATTTATTAATAACCGACGAAAATTTTCAAGTTCAACGCAAGAGCGTCCAGAATCCAATACTGAATCCGTGGTAACAGGTTGTGCGACGATGTCCCTGTCAGTCTCTAGGTATTATTCTCTCAAAACTTTCTTTATTATACCTATTACAATGTTGTAGCGGTATCTGCAACGCTACATGCGAACAAGGCTCATCATGACGTCACGCAAAATCCTGCATCTCGCAAGCAGAGTTTACCGCGCAACTAGTACAACGGCCCGACATGAATTATCGCGCAGTTGCCCGCCAGACACAACACTCGTCTGGTCGGAGAATCCTCCCTTTTCTATGGAGGATGAGTGAACTTTACACCCTATTTCTCATACCTCTATAATGTTCTTACGTAGAGGGGCTCGTGGCTAATTAATAACAGCCTCACAGATCGATCGGTCAGGTTAAGCTACGCTTGCCGCGGATGGTTCGTGACAATCTTTACATAATTATCAAGACTCCTCTGTGCGTCGAAAAGCACGTTAAGCCGTTGGTCCCGGCTGTTTTTCTTGGATCTTTGACAGTCGTTACGGGTCGTCAACCCGAAATCTGACGACCAATTTTACCAAGAGGTATCTTATTACCCCGTAACTGGGTTGTGGAGGTCAGATAGGCAGTCGCTCCATGTAAAATACTGGTATCCAGCTGCATGCGGTTAGACTGGAAGTCGACCCCAAAATAGTTGGGATAAGGCTAGGCAGATGACCATATTGTTATTGTAAATATGAAGGTAGTC
Organism: Hydraecia micacea; assembly: GCA_914767645.1. Taxonomy (NCBI): domain Eukaryota; kingdom Metazoa; phylum Arthropoda; class Insecta; order Lepidoptera; family Noctuidae; genus Hydraecia; species Hydraecia micacea. Next base: position 2,217,089 of record OU611783.1, on the reverse strand, counting down.
TATAAGGTTTGACCAGCTAATACGTAACAGTGAAGGCATTCCAAACGATGTACAGATAGTGCCGTCCCCGAAGACGCGCCCTACTTTCCGCTAGTGTTTTAGTTTTGTACTTATTAGTGGGTAATTAGTGTGTATCGAAAAAACTAAAACACTAGCGGAATAATTTACAAGCGATAACCACTAGCGATTAGGAAGAAGAGTGGGGCGCGTCTTCGTGGATTGGCATGGCACTATTTGTAACAATTTAATATTCAAATCTAATTTCTAATCCTCATAACATCACCGTTCCTAGAATAGGTTTAGAAAACATAAGCCCTAATATCCTTCCAGTTTCTTCCTCCTGCCCTGAATACTGAATCACACATTCGGAATATTAAGATCTCCGACGGCACGAACCGTATCCCATTATGTTAACGCGGCCTAGATAAATAAAGAATTGTCTGAACCGACCGTTGAACCTGAACTGTTAAACGATAATGCATGCCATAAATATCCTGAATGTAAGGAGTTTACGGTTAGGACACGACAAGGAGTGGCGAAGGTGTGGCGTGTGTGCTACTGCGTGATTTATCTCACGTCAACAAAGTTGCAGTCCGACTGTAAATAGCTAGTAACAAAGGTAGACCTTCCAATAAAGTGTTACCAAGAAAATACATAAATCACACTAATATTATAAAGGAGAAAGTTTGTGAGTGTGTGTGTGTTTATATGTTTGTTACTTCTTCACGCTGAAACGGCTGGACCAATTTTGATAACATTTTGTATGGCGGTAGCTGACAACCTGGATTAACATATAGGCTACTTTTTATACCGATATTCCTACGGGATCGACACGTATGCGGGTGAAACCGTGGGGCGGAGCTAGTGTAACATAATAATATAGCTCCTGTAGTAATGCACCCTAATTGCGTAACACACTATCAATCATAATCTGAATCGTTTTGGATATTGCTAATCATTTTCTTCACGAGCACAGTCTGCTTATAACGTTCCCACTGCTGGGACTCAGGCCATCTTTCGGCGAGAGGGAGTGGGCCGTAATCCACCACGCGGGAGAAGATTTCACATGTTTTCTTTCACCGTTTTTGAGAGCATTGGTGATGAAATAATTTACGCAAAGTAAAGCGCCTGTCAGGATACGAACCTACGACCTATTTATAAGTAAGTAGGTAAGTAGTCCCGGTCTTTACCACTGGACCACCACGCTCACCATTGCTTCATATGTTCGAAAAATGTGTCTGCTTAACAACGTAAATAACGCAATGAATGTTGTTGGACTCTCCTAATGAAATCCATTCCTACTGTTTGTGTTACACAATTACCCCGCTGGTGCTTGGAGGACTAGTTAGGAGTATCCACACTTCACCAATTATGTTCCAAGTCCCAAGTAGGTACGAGGGTGCGAACTGCGAACCAATTGTCATCCTTTTACGAACAGATCCAGACTCCACAAGTCCACACTGCTGCTCAGCATTTCCAATAAAAAAAAAACAAATTCTTTTATTTTCAAGTGCACCTTGCTCCTAGGTTTAAAAGGTTTTTGACGAATAGATGGATGTTGTCGAATGAAATTTAATTTGCTATATGATCTGTTTCAATTAAATTTTATTCGAAAACATCCATGCGTTTCTCACTAAACTTCAACTACATTATATCCGAAGACTCTGGTTACTTATCTCCTTTGGTGACCGTACCTATACTTTGTGGACTAGATTTTTTTAATGTCATAATGTCAATATTGTGTTTGGAGTCAAAAATATGTAAGTATAATATGGCGGCTATGCTGATAACCAAAATCCGAAAAATCCTGTCACAGGGAAATGTTTTATCGGCACAAACACACCCTTACCGAATGATGCAATCTGTGAATAATTTTAGGTAAAACATAAAACATGGCTGAAAAGTTCTCAAGAAACAAGATAATATTCGAAAGATTAAAAGTATCGTATTGCAATTTAATAAAGTACGCCTGAATAATAATAACGTCGAAGTTAAAATGCCAACACTTCACGGGGACGAACTTTGAACGTTTGAACTTCCTCCAACTTAGTGGGATAATGAGTGCTGGCTTTCTTTAGCTGGATCAAATTTCTTAATAATATTTGTAGTACTTTCTCACTCTTAGAGTATCATTTATTGAATTATTTGTATGTCTATATATAAGGTGCTATAAAAATATCTGCTACGGCTTCAATGGGAGATTTTGTATATAGATTACAGTAGTGAAGAAATTTTTTACCCCGGAATAGTTAAATCAATTTGAGAAAATAAAGTAATTAAATAAGCATTTACTCTATTCTGCATAACGGCAGAAGAATTGCCAAACTTAAGTGGCAGTGGGCAGGGCACATAGCTCGCAGAACAGATGGCCGATGGGGCCGAAAGGTTCTGGAGTGGCGACCGCGTACCGAAAGACGTAGCGTTGGAAGGCCTCCCACAAGGTGGACCGACGACCTTGTGAAGGCCGCAGAAACTCGTTGGATGCAAGAAGCACAAAACCGGTCGAAGTGGAGGTGCTTGGAGGAGGCCTATGTCCAGCAGTGGACGTCTTTCGGCTGAAATGATGATGATGATGATGAGTCGATAGTAGTACTCACTCTTAGAATATAATTTATTCAATTATTTGTATATTGAACATAAACATCACACCTTTATTCTCAGAAGGGTTAGCAGAGATGTATGTGAATAGGTAAGTATACCAATATTTAGCCAGTCACATGCAAAAGGAGGCGAGCTTATCTATTACCCTCAACCGGGTCTATATTCAGGCTTCTGATAGTACAAGAATTTCATAATGTGAAGTACCAAAAACATTTTACCCGACCTGGAAGTTGAACCCAGAACCTAATTCTCAACACTCAACTCTCTCTTGAAATTTCCCTAAAAACCAATCAAAATTTTAATGGCATAGCAACAGATTTAGGTCAAAATCCATGATTTGCTGTGCACCTCACGTGTGCTCCGAGGGCTTAACTATCGAAACATGACTTGGGAAATCTCCTTCAGGGCCACCATGTTTACCCGACATAAGGCATTAGTACTTGCACGACGTAAATAATTCAGGGTTGAAGGATATGGGAGTAGCTTTATGACAATCTAATTGAGCCATTCATCAATATCATCATCATTACTTAATATTACTCAAATTAAGACGGTGACTATACTTGGATTTTAAATAATCAATTGTCCCACTGCTGGGCAAAGGCCTCTCTACTTTCGTTCCACCTCTCTATTTCCAGAGCTGCCAAGGAACTTTGATCTTTATTGAAAGAGTCCAGCTCATCCCGCCATCTCCGTCTGGGTCTGCCGCGATGTCGTTTGCCATAAAGGACCCACTGGGTCGTAAAAGAAGAACAACATCAACAATACAACAATCCGTAACATCACTAATATTACTGGATGTCTCTCGGAAAGCTGCCACGCTTAAATGACATTGAGCTGGACTTACATTAATTCAGATTTAATCAAGTGGCGTCACCCTAGTTAGTTGTGTAATATAAAGATTATTTTATGAATGAATTCCAGTCCGAAGTATTCTTTACTTAAAATTATATGCGTCTTTAATATTATTTTCGTAGCCCAGTGTATGTTCAATGTCATTTTTAAAAACCGAGGTTCAATCGATTATGAAAGTAATATGCCTCTCTAATGACGCAATCGTATCTCAATGTTGATAGATATCATCTTTCTTACAATCTATATCGATTATATTATCGATTCATCGATGCTCTATCGAGTCATGTATCGGGAAGTGTGAACTTCTATTTTGAATCGATTGCATGATTGTATTTAGGCCACTGTACCGTTACATCGGTTGATTTCCCGTTATTGGATTTCAATAAAATTGTAATTCTAATGTAATACATAGATAAGAAAAACATTGCATCATCTTTTCATATTTTTGCTGCCTCTTCTCACTGTGCTTGTGTTATACTGGGTTTCCAAATGTTAATGTAATATTTTGGATCTATGATCGTATTTATTACATATATAACATTGACATCATGTTTCTTCTTATCATCGTCACGATATACATACAATTCATGACTTAAAAAGAACCTTGATGGTGCCTTCGATACACGCACGCCCCAAGGCGAGTTTTCTCTAGTTCTACGAAAATATAACATAAGTACCAATAATTTAATCACGAAAATCAGTGTGAAATCCTTATAATTTAGCATAGGTATATTCTTTGAATAAAACATTGTTTATTTATTCACTTATTATTTAATCGTCTTGATTGATGTATACGATTCCTTTAGTTCACACCGATGAAGTTTGAATTCTTTGTTATTCATATAAAATGACATCATGACAGTCATCATAATTATTATTAGGAAAATAGTTATGTTACAGTTTTGAATTTGCATATCAGTGAAACTTATCAAATGATAAAATCAATAGAATCTATCTGATAATATCGTATGACTAATCTGATATACTCGTAGAACCAGATTAGTCATTCAAAGAAGAGTTAATGAAAATTGCCTTTCTATTGAAACCTTCACGATATGAAAAAGAAAATGAATGCCATCGGAGCTATCTCTGTTACTCTTACAATACAAATTGCCAGTAATTAAACGAAAAGACTAGATCATGATTAACCGCTAAAGTTAATTCTGAGACAATAGACTGCGTGATGATCTTTGCCAAGGCGTAGCGTGGGATAAACGACTAACAGAATTAAACTGAAATACATTTCTGGACTCTGTAATTGAGTTATAGTTGTTTCAGCATGAAATGGATCTCTGTAAGTAATTAATTCAATTTCAACGTAATGGACAGTTCGTAGTCTTCTTTGTTAATATTTTGTTATGTTAATTCGTTTGTCATATTTATGTTACGTTTGCTCGAGTACTACTTATTTGTTTGTACTGTGCTGTCTATACTATGCTCTAATTATTAGCTAGGTCTTAGTGAGCATACACATGCGTCGACGACAGAGGCAGCACGAGAGGGGCAGACGGCAGAGCGTCGCGTCGGTGGCTGCCGTCGACAACGTGTCGCTCGTGAATTTGAGTACGGTGCTCAATGATGCTCTCTCAATGGCGGTTTTATCGATATAGGTATTGATTTTATGATTAGGGACATCCCCTATGTCTACATGCTTTGATTGTGCGTCATTTATGATTGTATATACTAGTGATATCGAATGTTAATAGTATGCCTTTCCAGCGTTTTCTATTCAGTTTTGATTACCTACTTTGCCAGAATTAGTATTTTCATTATCGTCGCATTTTTGACCAGCCAATCTTCTTTCTTCTTTCCAAGCAGTAAGCAGCTGTATGAAATCTGTGTAGTAAAACAATGCTTCTCGTTCATTGACTTCTGAAGGTTTTGTAATATCACATTCATCGCGTTCATTATTCCTCTTATCAGCAGTTTATGCGGTAATTTACGTTTAGGTATCTCAATTCAGCTGTAGAGTTAACTGCTCATTGGCCATGATTGCCCATGACGATAATTATATCGTTTGATAGTTTTTCAAGCTTATCCAAAAGGATCCCCTCATCATCAAATAAAAGACACAGATTCACTGTTTATATCACTTTTTTATAATTTATTTTCACAACATTTTTTATTTCTGTAAAATTTACAATAGCTTAAAACTCCTCACAAATATAATAGTAATTATGTATCGTAACAACACATCGTCGCGATTCGTGTAACACGAAACAGGCAACTTGGAAGAGAAAGAAAAAAATAATAACTATAATGTAAACATACTTGATAATAACCTAATATAAGCTTATATAACGTAAGGCCTAGCAACCCCTAAACTAGAGAGTCGGTGTGTCGAACATTCGCTTTTAACATATGAGCGAGGGCTGCGACACGCGTGCTTCGAAGAAGTTGAAGGGTGGGCAAGAAGCAGCGCTGCGGGGAGGTGGTGGCGTTGTTGTCACGACTTTTTGTATGTATGTGTTTGTGTGACCGTAAGTGGGAGCTGCTGATCATTTTTTGTGATTAAAGATGAAGTTTAGTTCATTTGAAAGACATTAGGCACAGTTGATTCGATTCGAACTAATTCTTTTTACTTTTTAATCAAAATTATTTAAAAAATATGAAGAATGTAGAAAAAATGCTTTGAAATATGAAGAGAATATTCTTATTATAGAAATGGATTGTAACATAAGCAGTAGCTCCTGTAAGTATAGTCACACCCACAAAGTAACTACAGTCGTAAACATTTGTACTGATAGATTGTAAAACAGTATACTAAATTCCACACCGCTGCTAATTGCCGACTCCTCCAGTTCTGCGAAACCACGCTCTTAATAACGGCGTTCACGTGCTAAACTTCCACAAGAATCAACTCTTCTTACACATATTTAAGACCAAGTTCTATCTTCACCGAAACAAAAACTCATGTACTTTGCTTTAGCTCTCAATGTTTTCGTTTCGTTGAACAAACAACTCAATCTTAGTACCAACATTTTATAAATAGATAAGTAAATGCTTCTAGTGTTTGATTGTGTTTAAATTATAATTAATTTTACAAATTCACTTTTCTGTTACACCAAATTCAACGCATCATGTCAATGAAGTATACAAAATAACAAAACTCGATATCATTATTGAAGTAAATATGTAAGTCAATATGTTGGGGATCTAGGTTGTTGCTGGTTTTATCACCCAATGGTAATGCACATATTATGGAACCAAAGTCAATAATATATTTCATTTCAATTTAAATTATTTTGATTGAGAACCGCCATCTGATGAAAACCTTTAGTCAAGTCAATACTTTTTTTTTAATACTTGAGGTTAGTATCGTCTGGATGCTTAACATAAGAACTATCATTAAAAATAACTCCAGAACTTTCTTTTTGACACATTATGTTAATTGCATCAACATAGTTATTCAAATTAATTTCGTTACAAGATCGAGTCGAGAGTCGAGACTGAATGTCACGTGTATTTGTTTACGTCTCGTATGCCAAAATATGACACTCAACTGGTTTTTATGATAATGATGCAACATAATAATGAGAGCGGTATTTTCAGAAACATACGCAGTATTGCAAGCTGATAATACTGTTTATATAATCACCAAGTAAGTTCAGGAGTGAAATAACAATATTTATTAGAAAACTTGGTACTTTCAAGTTCAGAAACCAACTTCAAGCTAAATCTCACAAAACTTTAAGATACTTATTCTGATTTATCTCCTTAGTTCTTTGTGATACCTTGCCTTTTGTTTGGTTTGAAATGTAGAAAGTTAAGTACAATCTTTCAGAAATCAGCATAATATCTCAGAAAAGTATCTCAAATTCACAGAACCATTATCCAACAATATATACATATATAACAAACAACTGCTGCACGAGAACGCCTTTGACCAGTGCTCATTAGAATTAAAAATTAATTATAAAATAAGGCTAGCTGAAAACTGATGGTAACTTTAGAAAAAATAATAAAACCCTAAACTATATTGCAATGTCTCTCTTTGCAAAGAATTTAAAATATTTAGACCGTTGTTTTTGGAAGCGTTTAGCCACATCACGTGGTGTATATGGAAGAGGTTTATGGGCTAACAAGCATCTCTCGGTACGTTTCCACTGTTCTCGAATTGAACCCAATCTTTACGAATATTCTGAGAGCTGAGTGTTTTCGAAATTCGGAATAGTGAACTCGGCCCAGACCAAAGAAACAATTATGTAGATGAGCCAAGTTTCTGTGTACACAAAGCATGTAATTTAGAGTTCGCGATTAAAATGTCTACTAACACGTGTGAAACTACGTCTTTAAGAACTTACACACAAGACTGGTAAATTACTGGTATGGTACCCTACGGCTAAAATACCTACATAATTATCTCCATAGTTGTAGAGAGAAAAATTACAAAAAATATACCATCGAATATAGTATGTCTTTTTTTTCACGCGAGGAGGTAGTTCTTACCGGATTTTGCCAATAGCTGATTTACAATATAGATATAACAATCACAGTTATTATAATAAATATAGTGACAATAGAATGACATTTAAAATACCTGTCGAAAAGACTACAAATCACAACTTAGACGCCTGTCTCGATATAGCAAGTAACACTAGTGATAATTAACTTACATTCACTCTTATTACATACGGAATAAAGTTTAGATTCAGTTAACTATGTTTATGTACTTCATTTATTTCTAAGTACAGACGACTGCGTACTATTTCTAATTTTAGGGCTACCGTTTGACGATTACCGTGTTCCGTTGCACTCATGGTGATTTGCTTCGTAACGTTATTATTCCAAAATGTTCTTTCTAGTGCTGTTACTGTACCATTCCAATATAATTTGAAGAAAATATACACAAGACGAGCTGCACTAGACTAACGCACAAGTGGAACGGATCACTGAACATGTTTAACTTGCATCAAATGTTATATCACCTCCAAGTCATAATTATGACGTTCAGCTAAGATAACAAACATATGATAACAGTTAAAGTGATTACAATACAACACTACACATCCCAAAAGAATTTTTGAAGAGTTTAAAAAATGAGATCTTAAATTTTGGTTCGACAGTGAGCAGGTCGGGAAAATTCGTTCATAAACTCGATAAATTGTTCCGAAGTTAACTATAAAGGTTAACTCTATAAGATGATTGTACTTGATTACTTCGGATATATCTTCCGCTACTCAAAATATACTACATACCAAACTGCTTAGTAAAAGCCCTACAAAGTTCATGCAATGTGTATAAATATAGTAATAACTCTGAATATGCATTTGGCAAAATATCTAACACATTCACGTATTGGCCGGACACTGTTTACACCATCGTTCATATATTCTCTATCTCATTAAAATACAACAATAATAATATATCTCTCTATTGGATTTAATCTACATAATGTTATGTAAGTAGATATTATAATCATCGACAACATGGTTAATTAATACAACAATTAAATCACATTTTCCATACATCTACAGCTTTAAAACTGTAATCGATGAGAAATTAAGAGTAGAAAAAAAATGTTCATAAGTACTCTGTTACTAAACGTGACTTCACTACTTGTAAATGTTCTTAAAATATTTCTATAATGGTATTTTTATATTATTTAAAAAAAGCGTGAACTTTAATATTGTACACACCTTAGTAATATATTTTTTTTGGGTTTTTAAAGATTTTTTTTTATCATTTTATATTTTTCTAGGTGTATCTTAATTTGTTACTCGTTCGCCAAGCCGTATACAATACTAGAGCGATCACGAAACGTGTAAGTGTATACATACATCCTTTCAGATTGATAAATACATAGTAAAATAGTTGTTTACGTGTCTGAGAGTGAGGAGCGGAGGCGACCGCGCTGGCTATGTTCTAACGTTCGTGATCTACTAGGTACTACACAACGGATTTTCTCGCGTTTAAGGCCGTCTGACAAGGCCGGACTTGTTACTTTACAAATTGTTCCTGCAAAAAGTACGCACGCTCCTCCGTTAGCATCCGTCGTTCAAGTGAACCAGTTAACATTTCTCGCAACAAATTTTCTCACTTAATTAGCAATAAAACTCATATCCGACTGTCCGCTTCTCCGTGATATTTCGACGGTGAGAGACATGCCACTACTTTTATGGAGACGACTTCTATACATAAAAGCTTAAAAATAACTAACTAGTCTTTTTATATAGGCAGACCATCGACTCGGACTCACTATCTAGCGGCGCGTCCGTCACAATCCACGTGAACGATAATTTTCGTACTGCTAGCATATTAACTTATCAACACGAAAGGAGTACGACTAGAAATTACTTCACGTCGCGGCGGGCCGAGCGGCCGCGGGGGACAATTGACGAGCGAATTGATCGGCGGTCAGTGAGCAACACGACGCGCGGGGCGCCGCCACCCGCTCCTACGCGTACATACATTTTTTTATCCGTATTATATACATTTGGCACTAAATTCATCGTCGGTCGAACAGGAGGTCCGGTCACGCCGGGCACGACGCGACGTGGCAGCACTCGCAGTAGGGCACGGGCGGTGCGGGCGGCGCGCACTGCGCACACGTGACGCACTGTGCGCACGCGGCGCAGCCCGGGCAGCCGGCGCAGGCCGCGCACACGCACACGTAGTACTGCGGCGCCATCATGACGGGCGCGCGCGCGCACAGCTCGCGGCACGCCAGCGCCTCGATCAGCGCCAGCGTCTGCCGCCGCTCATGCCCCATGAGGCACACCGTGGACTCGCGCACGACGCCGTGCAGCAGGGTCAGGTACCTGCACCGAGCGACACCGCCAGTTAACGTCAACTGTGTTATACAGTATCTGCAAATATGGACAAGAAAGTTAATAAAGCACGGCATATATTAAGTTCGTAGTTAGTGGACACAAAGGGATCCAAAGTTAGCCTCAAACAGATGCAAGAAGTTGATTTGCAGAATGATTCGACGATGAGTTGTAATGTTAAAGCATCATAATAATTACGAGTATATGGAAGGTCTCGTAACTTTTAACGTGCATCATGGAGAGAAATAAATCGTTAATCTAGCGTTAAGTTTCAGAGTAAATGACAGAAATAAAAGTAATAAAATCCAAGTTGTGGTTACCTATGCTTTAGAGCTTCCTCCTCTCTGCCGACGAAGTGGTTCCGCAGGTAGGCCTCGAGCTTAGCGCGCTGCTGCCCAAGCTCAGGGAAGTCGATGAAGAACCTCGAGCACATGTATCGCTCGAGGGTTTTGATTTTGTCTGGCCGCGCCGGCCTGTAACCCTTTGCGAGGAGGGCGCAGTATTTGAGCAGACCACCGCCGCGGATCTCTTCAGGCTGCCGCGTCGCGATCAGTTTCTCGGCGAGGTGACTCAGAGCCTCATTGAAGTCGCCGTACACGGACTCGCCAACGACGGTTGGGTAGAAGTTTTCGCCGATGGGCAGTTGAGTGCACTCGTGGAACGCGAGGAGCGAATCGAGAGCGATCTGGAACGAGTCCACGGAGAACTCGAACTGGCGACGCATATTGTCCACGAATTTGAGCTCGACGGACTTGTGTCCGCGTGAGTGGCCGAGCGATATGAGGGACCAGCGGTCGCCATCTGAGTTCACGCGGACCATCTTGGAGACGTAGGCCTCCTTGAGGCCAGCCGGAGAAGCGCGGCGACGCGGGGTGGCGGGTGGCATAAGAGTGGATAGATGTCCGAGCACGGCGTTCTTGACGCGATCGCAATGACGCGCCGTGGGCAGCTCGGCCGTGAAGATAAGGTCGATGTCGGAGTAGGGCTGGGCCCTGTCGGCCAGCACGTGGCTGGCGGCGCCGCCGTTGAGGCGCACGTCGCGCACGTTGACGCCGGCGCCGCCCGCGCTCTGCGGCGCCTCCAGGCGCGCGCGCACGCCCGCCACTAGCTCGCGCAGACGCACGTGCAGTGTGGGGAAGTTGCCGCGGCCGTGGATAGCGACCACCTCGTCCATGACGTCACCGAGCCGCTTTACTTGCTCGTAGCTGAGCACGGCGTGACGCTCGCCTCCACCGCAGCCTTCTTCTGATGAAGTATAGCTCGACTCGCTCTGTAACAAAAATAAACAATATCTTGTTAATATCTTAGATTTTTCACAACTGAGAGGAATATTTGAGTTGATTGGAGTGTCTACAGTGCTAATGACTCAGGTCCGTCGTCTCAAGCTAAAGTGCAATATTATAACAAGAATGTTAACCGTACGAAAAGTAAGTAGTATTACGATAAAAAAAAAACAGTGGCACTCCGGGAATGCCGACAGAAGTGAAGACAAAACACAAACAGAATACTTTGCCATCACTCACTGACATATCGGATATACATTAAAACCGAGTACATCCCGAGGATAGCCAAACACATCCGAAGCGGTGTCGTTACGGTAACAGTGGCGCGAATTCAATGGTTTTTTCCCATCTCAAAAAAATGCCCAACGCGCCTAAAGAAGTTTTCACTTCAATTATAACAGCGAGAACGAAAACGAAATCTCTTGGTCACCTACATTACAATTTACGCGTTGCCTTGAAAAATACGCGCGAAACAGCGGGTGAGTGTACAAATACGACAGATTATCATAACTCTAGTAATCTTTGTTTGTGAACACGATGCATCGGGATTATTGAGGAAACACAATGTAATTACTCTAGATTATCTATTATGGAAATATAGAAAGCAATATTGCTTGGTTATTTTATCTATCATTGGCCACCTTTGGTCTATCTTACCTAATTCTCATCTTCTCGTATATTCGTAGGATGTTTTGTTACTTCGATTGAATGTTACACAACGTTGTTAATGAATGATTATGAGTACCTATACAAACAGTGCTAATAAAAGCCTAAAATTTAAAGAACGTCGCAGACAAATGAATGACATAATTGAGGAGCTGCCGAAACCTATTGAATTGATGGCTGACAATATTTTTTGCGTACCTATTCATTACTTAGCAATGCTATCAAGGTTAGCAATAAGCAAACAGGATTTGGGTGCGTTGTTTGTACAAACGAATGCCATTATTTGATGCACAGTGATTGACTATAGTTTTACTACGCAGAATATTTTTTACCGCCGTTTTTTGTCGCTTCAAACAAACAATTTAGCAGGAAAATTGGCAATTCAACCAAAGCGCTTTCGTTTTCAAACTTTGCTCGTCTACTTTGTGCTTATGTTTGCAATTTGAATGCTTTCACGAACTTATCTGGCACGTTGCCATGTCCCGAAATGCAAGATTACCCACATAGTCCAATAAAAATTTACAGATTTGTTCAATGACCATGCTTTTTATGTAGTCTAAATGGTTTATTGTGTCTAAATATGGCAGCATTGAGACCAATGAGTTAGTAATAAATATCTGTCCATTAGACGTTGTACTAAAGCGATTCTATTTAAGTGGTCCATTGTTGGAGTTCAATGGTCTTTGAACAAAAATTGTGTTATATTAGTCTTGTCTGCTTCTACGTCTGTCAATGTGTCTAGTTGGTTTCGATTGATTTTCTTACTGACACGTGTATTTTTCATTCTGAATTAATCATTCTGAATAAAAAGTTCTTACATATTTTGTATTTTTTTGCCATCTAATCTTTTTCTTAAGTTCTGCTAACATTTTGTGCTGATCTAAGATAAAGAAGAAAATTGCATCAACATACCCAAAATAACTTTCATAATAACATTGATAGGTACGATATAAAAAATATAGCACATAGACATTACGACAGTTTTAAGTGCTCACACTTCGTAGCACGAATATGTTATATTGGTTCTTTCACCTCTAATGAGAATTGTATAGCTATGGATTAGGCATCTTCTACGATTGATTTAGTATGAGTTTTGACTTTGCTTAACACACCATGGGTCAGCTCATTCTACGTAGCTTTGTGTGTACCTAAGTGTCACAGGTCAAGACATTAGCAGTATACAAACAAGCCAGAAGATTACATCTCTAGAGGTAGTATTTGTTAATAAGATAACGAGTTGACTGCGCAACGAAACAGTACCTGTCGACTACGCATACCTAAATTATGCGTGAGACACGACAAATTGCACAGAAAAACAAGTGTCTGAAATTCTTTTCCTTTCCTTAAAGAGGTTAATAAATTACTTTTATGTGCATCTTTAGTAGTTTTATTTTGTTTTAAAATGAATTGGAAGCGAATTTTCATGTTAATTTTATTGTTATAATTCTGGGCCGCTCATAAAAACGTTTCAAAAAGTGTTGAAAGTAATACTTAAGATGTAAAATAACCCATTAAGATGGTGACGATGATAATAAAATAATCAATAAATTAAATAGTAATGATAATAATGCGACAGTAGAATCTACAAGTGATGAGACCGTGACAGGTTAAAGTCCCAAACTCAAAAAGTTTTCAAAAAGAACTACAAAAGAAAAAAGAACTTAAAAAAAGACATTAAAACGTAATTTCAAAAAGCAAATATTATAGTCTCACCATCTGTTAAAATTACTTTTAACTTATCTAGACAAAGTATCGCCCGCTTACAATACCAATTTATCATGAACTGCCCACGCCAGCTCGTTGGCTTTATCAATTCTATCCGCCTCGTTTAGTCTATCGTAATTTAATTCTTGTCACACTGGATAATTATGTCCTGCTGCGCTACTTCCCATTTTATTGGTGTCATTATTGATAATAAATGCAACAGGATTCGTGAACTAGAATTTCTAAAGTCAAGTTTGTGCGATTGGATTCTGTGAATGAGTTATGTCCGTTTGATTGCGAGTTTATAATAGGTTTATTTTTCATTGTCATGAGATATTTTTTGTTCAAGTCTATACCTATTACCTGCCTATTGCATTATACACGGAAATAATATTTTATTATTTGTATTCCATCCGTTTATTTATTCAGCTGATGTTCTAGCCAATATAAGTAAGAAAACACAGAAACGCAATTTAAAGTCATCAAGTGCATGCTCGTGGCTCATGGCCCATTGCAACAAATATTTCGAAACATCAAAGTATTGCGTAAGACAAGTAAATAGGCGCCTTCTTTTAGAAAACTTTGGAGAACTATTTCTTCATAGCTGATGCAATTTGTAATACTATTTCGGCGTTAACCACGTATCATCTCAATCGCAAGCTAATAAATACACTCTAAGTAGTAATTATCTACATCTATTTATGAAACCTTCAAAACAAATGTCAAGAGTACATTTTAATAGACTACCAGGTGTTTATCTTGTTTCTGAACGCAACCTTAATTAACCCACGAATCGGAAGCCTTCGCCGATCAATCATCGTGAATTCAAAAAAGCTGTAAAAGTGTCATTGTCATTGCCACGGCGGGGCGCGGGCGCTCTCATGAACCGTGCGAAGTGACCTCGTTACGGCGTCCGATTAAAATACGAAATTTTGTATTGTTTTTCCTCGTCGATTTGAAATCAGTCGGTAGCACGTTGAGGTCAAATGCGCAATCGTAACAAATCGTATCGGACACGGGCCGTGTTCTCTATAAACTTGAATAAGAATACTTTAACTTTTTTACTGAGACGTAGAAATCAGCTGTTCTCCCAAGGTCGAGTGTTTCGTGGAGTTATTTTGTCTTACAGTGAATTATGTATAAACGCTGTCTTAACTAGAACAATACGTGTTCAAACTGAGGAATAATAGGTACGTAATATTATTTGTAGAGAGCACAAAAGAGAGACTGGTGAATGCAAATTGAAATAGGATTCAAAAACAAATCCGAGGTTAGGCCTTTCAGCTTATAGATTGGATTTTGAAGGTTGTTGTCCCCATGTTCCGCTACTTCATTTTTCATTTATAATAGGTATTTTAGAAGTAAAATTTTACATCCTGTCCTGACTACTCGTCAGTATAATAACTATTACTTCCTGACCTTTCTCCATAGGATCAATCTATTTAGGTATAAGTTTTCATTTGAAATAGATTTAGCTAAATATGTCTCCGCGAATTCACTTTAAAAGTGCGAATACGTTTAGTTTTACCAGACACGTTTGAGTCAATGCATAAATCAAACATTTGGCCAAGTCACGGCATTCGTACATAGGATACTTAATAATAATTATAATGTGTTTTTCACAGGCCAATAGTCTTGTACCCACTGTGTCTGTCTGTTTGGCATGCTTTCGTCACGCAACCATTAAATAATGTTTCATTGTTCCGTAACACTGACGTTTTAACATTTTGGTTGCTTTTATGTATTTGGGGTATATATTTGAATACCTATGTATTTAATTGAAACGGGAAATTAAAATTTAAAGACATATATCCGAAAAAGATTATTGTTTTAAATGAAGCCATAGGTCAAAATCAGAAGTATAAAAATAGCAGCCAAGCCTAGCGAACAAAAGACGTTGTATAACAACAGTGATATTGAAATAGTCACAAAAATACCTTGTACTTATTATTTAAAAATCATAAACAGTAGCGAGAAAACCCGTGACTAAAGCCGCATGCCGTGTCACACGACATAGATGGTGAACTTGCCAGGTTTTGCGTGCGAAACAGAACGAGCTCGCGAATTCGCGATACGGAACGGGAATGTGAAATTATGAATTTATATTTTCGAACTGTTCAATCGAATTCCTTACAACGAGAAAGTTAGTTTTATAATCGTCGCATTAATGCCTTGTTGTCAAAAACAATTTCTTTGCTCACTTTATGCGTTTTTCCGACGCATTAGGTATTCATTGGATACGATACATTGTGGTCAGCGGATCTATTCTGTAAAAATCTGAATGTGAACACTTAGTCGAAGTGATCACTTAGTTGAGTGAATGTGAACACTTAGTTGAGTGAGTTGTCAATAGCATCAAGTGAAATGACAGCTCACTTGAAGCTCACTACACCTATATATTCGCAGTCATATTTTTACAGAATACACCGGCTGATATCAAAATAAAAGACGCAGTTGAATGAAAAACACATTTTATATTACCAACTGCTTTGCAAAATTAAATCTAATGTAACTATGATTGATTCAGAACGGATGTTTACCGGAAATGTATTTACAAATCTTCGCACCATTATCAGATCTTTGTACAACCTAATCTATGTTAACTAAACTATTGTTATCAGTTGCAGAAGAATGTAAGACGTAACAGTCCGCGTCACCGTGCGCGACACACAGGTTCAAAACATCACGCGGCATCACAACGAGTACAATAGGTACAATACAAACTGGACTAACATTGAACAAGTGGTCTGACAATGAGACACGCATCTACCGTACATATGTACCCACCCACGTTCTTAGCATTTCTTGGTCATTATCATAACAGCAGTTTAAATAACTTTTTTGGACATAAAATATTCAAGACAAACAAAGCGTAGACCTAGCTAGACTATTGTAGGCATTCCTTAGGAAATGCCAATATCGCGTCGGCGCTCGTCTGTCAAAAGTTAGCAGTCGACCTTGCAACGGTTACCGAGATCGTGAGCAGACATTTTAAAAGCAGACAAAAAACATCGCAGCGCAACGAATTATCTCGGAAATCCGCAATTAGAGACTGACGTTCGAAATTTAAACAATTTCGATTTGATCTCTGTTTTAGATCTCCATCAATTGCTTGTAACAGTTGGAGCATGTATCGAGCGAAAGGTCAATTGTGTTACGAAACATTGCACTCACGTTGTTCATACTGACGAGAAAAAAATCCTGCTTTGTTTATAAGGCAAGTGGTTTTTAAGTCTAATTTATTTCTTTATTTGCGAATAAAGAGAACAATACGCGATCGGAATATTTCAAAGTAGGATATGATGTTACGTTTCTTTATACGATCGCGTCCTACATCTAGACAATCGAGTGACTTTCGATTTCGTGAGGCTAGTAATTAGCATGGCCTCGGCATACGTGTGCTGCGTAATACGGAACGGAACTAGCTCGCGGCGCGCGGGATCCGTCATGGCGCGGGAAGGAAGCCATTTTCACTTTCTTTTTAAATTATATCAACGTTTTATTATTCCAATCGATTCATTAATATTGCAGACGAGGTCTTGCTTGCGTCACTCGGTCTGTACAAACGAAATTAAAAGTAACCCTTCTACATTTTAACTTGAAGTTACGAAAACGTTTTGTAACAAAGATTGTATTTAACGAATAGCTTCATTTGAAAGTTTAAAAGTAACAGTTGCCTGCGAGTTCTTTGTTTTATGTAGGTAAGTCATCTGGGAATAGAGAATTTTGAGGCTAAAGTCATTAAGAGTGATGGAGTCCTTCATTTAACGGTAATCTTTTTCGCATTGGAATTTATGAAGCGAATTTTTTGTTAATTATAAAGGGTAAGGCCGCGCGACGAGGTACCTTTGCCTCATTTAATTAAGTATAGGAAAAAGGTTCATTATTAGTTGATGGAAATTCATCAATTATGTATTTAACGTCGAAGGACGCTTGGCGGTAAATGTTTCGTAATCATGATGCTACTGAGATGCTGCTGACTATTTTATAGATAAGTTATATTAGATAGCATAATCTGTCTATGACGTTCCCACTGCTGGGACACAGGTCTCCTCCCTCTGTTCCACAATCCACCACGCGAGCACAGTGCGGGTTGGTAGACTAGATGTCACATGAGATCTTTGTTTTTGCTTATATTAGTTATCTTAATACCTATCCAATATTAGCACAAACAACGACCACTTTTATTCGAATAATGAGTACCTACTTAAGTACTTACCTACCCAATAGTGGTCCGCATTCTAATAAGAAAATGTAAAGTCCAACCGCCAGTTATGTCTAAGTAATAGGGGCCGAGCCTATTGCCATCAACCAGGCACAAATTCAGACTCCGGCCTGCCACTGACAAATTTCTGTTGAAAAAACCCAGTAACACTTTGTCCAACCCTGAAATCGAACCTAGGACATCAGGCTCAGCAGTAGCGCTTGCGATTACTAGACCAGCAAGGTAGTCAAAGTAAAACTAATCAAATTGAAATCTATCATCAAAATGCATTGGTAATTCAAGATACTACATGCTGTATCCGTTGAATCGAAGTAATAATTAATTCTATTAGCATAAGTATAGGTTTATTAAACAGTAAAAAAAATATTGTGTTGCCGGGAGGGTTTTATGGCCTTAACCAACTTTTAAATGATGAGTTATCATTATGTACATAATTATTTTCTATGTTGTTGTCGAATAGTTGTTTGTCTATTACAATGCGATGCGACGGCGCGACGTGACTATAGTGGAACAATTTCTATGAAAACTTCATGGAAACTGTTCCACTAGTGTCCCGTCCACCCGTCTGCGGGGAGCCTAGCGTTTGAACGTTGTATCATATCGTAGTTTAAAACTAAATAATACTTACCTATCGAATGCTAATTGACAATGTTTCATTATTCTTCTGATCTTTTATGAGTTGAGTTTCAATACGATTAAATGATAAAATCGGTAATAGGTAAGTACCTACTTTTATTGTACAAAATTACCTAAGTGTTTCATTCAGTTGGCAACCAGAGACAATAAAATTATGGGCGCGGTCATAATTCACAGATTAAAACCAGAGACAGAAAACAAGTCTTTTTTATTTATATCTTTGTTTGTCGTCTTGTTGACATTTATTTCTATCAATAAGTGCGATTTTAATTGCATTGATCAATGTATTGCAGATTTATTTATTTTTCATTACTTTGTAAACCTACTTGCTTGAGGCTGTACATTCACTTGTCGAAATTTGCATTTTTCTGCCTAGTATCTACGTGAAATGAAACGTTAGTGTTTTGTTTTTTATTTTTAGAAAACGTTCTACTTATTGGTGTATTATGCGATTTCTGTTAACTAGCTAGTATGTAGGTTTTGCGGCCCAGTGACAAAGGCCCCGACTTACGAGTTGTAGGCCGTGGGTTCGAACCCAGGCAGGCGGTTTACTTTGTGTAAATAATTTCGCCACCACTGCTCTCAAAACGGTGAAGAAAAACATCGTGAGGAAGCATGTCCTAGAACCAAAACTATAAGTCATGGACATGTACCAACCCGCACTGGGCCCGCGTGGTAGATTACAGGCCTGCGTCCCAGCAGTGGGAACATTATAGGCTTATTATGCTATGTAGGTTTTTAAAATTGTAGCACTGAATTGTTTAACTACCTTATAAAAATATTAAATTAATGAATTTCAGATTTTTATAAGGTAGTTCAACAGGACAGGACAGGTTTTATCTGTGCGTTGTCTAAATAATTCAGGTTTTTCATACCTACCAGACTATATAAATCTGTTTTCAAACTCGAATTACACAATAACGTCAACAATCAACATTTGTTTTTGAAAATGAATACAAAGCAATTTACCTACATATTGCGTGTGTAATATTTTTCAATATCAAAAAAGTCGGTGAACTTTTGGAATTTTAATTTATTTTCAAAAACAGACTTATGTCACGGTCGCCATGTTACGTTCGCAGACAACATCCGTCGATTAAAGATTTGACCGATTGTGAAACAATAGTTAGCGTCCAATGACTTTTAGTTCACAATTATGTCAATGCAAATCTAATTTTATGGCCTTTTGTGGTAATGAAATGTAACGATTCCCGTTGGCCCTTGTTTTAATACTAACTGTCGCTTGTAACTTCAGCAAACCTAACGACAACTCCCTGTCCAAAAAAAATAGCAAACACTGTCACAAAATGCTGTGCTAAAATCTCTTGAGTCAATTTTTCCGACCATCGACAACACACAACATTATAATCGAGAGAAAAATAAATCGATTAACTTAATCGACTATTCTAGATCAAGGGCTTATCAAGGAGAAGGCTTGAGTATCGAGCACAGCAATTATTAACATTAGTACGTCAGTCAGTGCGCGCAACGTCGCATACAAACTACGTCCTCCGACATTCCCTTGTGAAGCAACCGTTGGCAGCACATAATACGTGTTTTAATAAATTCTCTGTGGCTGCGACGTGACGCTTCTAGTATTTAATGCTTGTTAGTTCTGTGGCGTTTTAGTCGATTTATGTTAGCCTTCAAAGTTGATCGGAGGATAATCGCTGGTAATATTAATGAGTTTAAATTTGGAATAAGACGTGTGTGAACATGGTATAATTTATTGAGTGTAACGTTCATACATTACATTTTTTTGTGGGCGTGGTTTATTGATTGATGCATTTGTTTCAAGTTCAAGCTTCAAATAAGATTGATTGATTGAGATAATATTTCTTGTACTCTTGCATTTTGTTTATGTTTTAAATGCATTTTGATAAGTTTTAGTGTCAATTCAGTTCATTATCTAAGTATTCACTAGGGGTGCAACGCCATTTTCTCCCAAATAATCGACTAAAGAGTTAACAAACAAAAATAATACTGAACCGATTGGTGTGAACAAACTTTACTCTAAAAACAATACATGTTTATTAAGGCCAGTAGTTACTACGGTCTTAATAAACATGTTTTTTTTTTTTATTTAAAGATAACAAAGAGCTTCATTAGTAAAAATATAAATAGGTATAGAAATGTTAAAGGTAGAAACACATAGCAATTTATATTTTGAGTTCAGAGGTTAAAGATTTCAGTTTGGAATTGTTTTTTACAATATTCTTCTTCATAGTAACATGATAATATAAAAACAAACTTTATGTTATTTTTTAAACCTTGATTTGATTTGGTGGTATTTTGAAATATTAAGTTACGACGTCGAAATTTTGGTGACAAGTCAATCATTATTAGGTATCCTATTAGGTTCTGAAATATTACCTACTAATTGATAAACGTATTAAGTAGGGAAAATCACAATATCAAAAAGGAAAATCCAATTGATCACCAGGCTCTTAACACGATTGAATTGATGACTACACCACCAGAAATTTAGACATTTTACAAATTCATTAAATGAAGATACTGACGATTTCTTTACGATTGTTGTGGTTCGTAGCAAAGAATACTTAGAAATAAGCATTTCTCAAATAACATGATGCAGGAGAGCAGTGGTGGCCTAGTCCTAGTGGTAACGGCCGTGACTTACGAGTTGTAGGTCGTAGGTTTGAACCCAGACAGGTGCTTTACTGTGTGTAAATAATTTCATCAGCGCTGCTCTCAAAACGGTGAAGGAAAACACCGTGAGGAAACTGGCATGTCCTAGAACCAAAAATTCCAAGACATGTGACATCTGTCAACCCGCACTGGGCCCGCGTGGTAGATTACGGCCCACTCCGTCTCACAGAGAGGTGGCCTGTGTCCCAGCAGTGGGAACATTATAGGCTGATTACGCTAAACATAACTCATAACTTCACGCCTGTATACACCGAAGGCCTAGGGAGAGGCAAACCTAGTACCTACCTAGGGGTAGCACGCACAAATTTCGCCAGTGAAGTTTAAGTCCTATGTGATAGGCAAGTCCTTTGCCATCAACAGGAGGCCTACCACAAGCTCTTAACGCGATCCATTTTAGGACCTAAACTGAACTGTTCTTCTAATTCGTACCATGACGTCAGTTTAACGATTCAGCTTAGGCCGTGCCATCTGCTGACAGCGATTGTTCCAAACTGAGTCGCAAGTTTTGGTTAGCATAGTTGTTTGGTACCATGACGTCCATAGAGCAGCTCAAGCGATGCAGTTTAGGAACCTAAACTGAAATGTCTTGTTTTTGAATCGTTTTTAATTAGATCATGGTAGGCCACCAGGGCAAAAATCCAAACTCCGGATATGATAATAGGTAGGTACTTAATGGCTACAATTTCTTTGACCGGTCATTTGGTAAGCCAAGTATAGAAACTAATGAACCACTTCTAAACTAAATTCACGTGTTTTAATGAAGCCCCACATAATCACAAAATACGTACGAATTAATTAGAGCTAGATTACCCGAACAACGTCGATACAAACTTATCTGTAATATCAGAAACGTGACAATAACAATCTAAAGCAGAGGTAAACAGAAAATATTGTATTGCTGTGCGTTTTTTATTTAATGTAGGATTTTCACTAGCGAACAGCAAATCGAACATGTGCTTAGGTTTTCGATTAAAAAACCGGATATCATTGTTTCAAGTAAATGATGTAAGTTGTTTCTCAAGTCATATAGTGAGCTCATACTCACAGACTGAAACCTTTAGCCTATTAGTTATTCTGTGTTTCTGCTAAAATAATTGATTCTGTACCTCAACAGTTGCTGCAACTATTTAAGTAGGTGTGCTACAAATACAATTTATAATTTGCATAAAAAATCATAATATACGTTTAGAGCCACAAGATACAAACGAATCTTAGTTTGTGACTCACCGAATCCGTCACATTGTATTTTTACTTTTTGATGATTAAACTTACTTATTATTATTACTTAGTTGTTATATTAGGTAAAGGTAAACAGACAAACAAAATCAATCTAATCTATACATCTATAAAAATAAATAAAATTGGAGTGTCTGTTTGTTATATTAAAATAACCGCTTTTTACTAAATGCATATGGATGTATACACGGTACATATACCAAAATAACATTTTTTACAAATTTTGTCTGTCTGTTTGTGCCGGCTAATCTCCGAAACGGCTGGACCGATTTTGACAGGGCTTTCACTGGCAGATAGCTGATATAATAGTCTACCTTTTATTTTAGAAAAAAGAAAAAAAAACTTTTTTGTTAAATTCCACGCGGACGAAGTCGCGGGTAACAGCTAGTTCAAAATATAATGCTGCCACACATGTGTTTGATAAACATAAGGACCTAGGATCACAAATTCACAAACGAATCACTATGGCAATATGAAGGCCCGCGCCCACGTGTCCACACATCACCACAAAATATAAAATATCAATAATTCCCACGCACCGTCCCGTTTGACCGGCCACTTTGACATTATCTGCTCTGACCGCCATTTATCGTGCTGTGGTCTATTGCAGTGGGAATTGGTTAAGCGATTGTGATCTGTGTCACTTGATAACTGAATAAACAAGTTTTTAGTTAAATTCTATTTTCCTTAATCAGCCTACAACTAAAGAAAACGTCGTGTGGTATATGTACGATAATTATATTCAGGAGTATGTATCGTAATAGATCAATCAAGGGTTTGTACAGAGGGACAATTCTCGTAATTTTAAGAACGTTCACAGTCTGATCTCAGTCTCAATCTGTCAAAAAATACCTGTAATTTCCCTACATTTTGAAAAGTTTTTGACATTTGTATGTCGCTGAGATGAGACTGCGACTAGATTTTGAACGTTTTAAATTACAAGAATTGGCCTTCAGGTATCTGCCATTTAAGTACCTTATAACAAAAAAAAAATTGTACCTTGTAAATTCATAAGTAATTTTTCTTTTTGTTACTTTTTTTTATTGTATAACATGACTTTTTATTTTTTACTGTATTTAGTTTAGTTTGTGATCTTCCTGTACGAGTCGCAATAAATACTTTTTCTTTCTTTCTATAAATGAATTAAAAAACGATTTTTAGATAGCTCATGGATAACACTATGTTATATTCTACAGTCTGCGAGTTCTTGCTACTACTCCATTGCTGCGTTTACTACAATGTTGCGCTATTAATATTTTAGTTTACCTGTATAAATTTAATTACCTGGTATGATGAGTTTCCCAGGAATACCTAATAAGATATGAGTAAATAAATAGGTAAGGTACCAATTGATCAAAGTAATCTATTGGATTTTACTTATAATAGCCGGTGATTACGCAATAATTTGCAACGGAAAACAAAGGGAAAAACCTCGCACATCATGCAGTATCATATTGATTTTAATTATCTTTTAATGCTATATTGTAATAAAGACCAGGGCCCTATTTTATAAAGCTGACAATCCGACAAGTCCGACATATGTCAAAAAGTGACAATTCGACAATTTTTCTGTTTTATAAAACTTACAGGCGACAAAATTGTCATGGTGGAAAATTCACAAATATGTCGGATTGTCGCGACAATCCGTCATTTTTCTGTTTCATAAAACTTTTTGAGCGACAGGTGACAGGTGACAATTTGTCGTGAAAAACTTGTCAAATCTGCTTTATTAAACAGAAAATTGTCATGACATATTGACATATTTGTAGAATTGTCCGACAATTCTGACAGGAGCGTTACTCTCTGTCGCGAAATCATATTTTGAATTTTGAAAGTGTAAGAAAGTGTAATAAAAGATTTATTACAAAAAATGGTACTTACATCGAGCAGTGAGAGTAGTGATGATGAATACTTGGAACAAAAATACAAACGAGGAGGCAACGACGATCATTTAAAAGCAGAATCAATTTCTGCTTCTCAATTACCGATTTCTGCTTTAAAGAAAAAAATAAATTTTAAACAAAATAATTTGCAAATATGTCAAGTCTATATAATTGTCACGACAATCCGACAATTGTCACCAACAATTGTCAGAAATAATTTGACTGTGGTTTTTTGACATATGTCGAGTTTTATGAAACGCGTTTTTAAATGACAAATATTTCATGATTTCGCCTGTCGATTTTTGACATATTTGTTACTTTTATTAAACAGCCTAACCGCGACAATTCTACAATTTTGTCATTTTTTGACATATATGTCGAATTTTCAGCTTTATAAAACAGGGCCCAGGTGTCATATTTTTCCTGTATGAATGAAATCAATGAAATGTCACAATATGAATTTATAATGTATTTATTAATGCAACCTTGTATGTACGAGTCGTTGTTATGTGCAGTTTGAAAGTTGTGTGTTGAATTTGATAATCTATATCTACAATACAAATAAATAAAATTGGAGTGTCTGTTTTTAATATTAAAATAACCGCTTTTTACTATATACACGGTACATAATACCAAAATAAGATTTTTTACAATTTTTGTCTGTCTATCTGTGTCTGTCTGTCTGTTTGTTCCGGCTAATCTCTGAAACGGCTGGGCCGATTTTGACGGGACTTTCACTGACAGATAGCTGATGTAATAAGGAGTAACTTGGGCTACTATTAGTTTAGAAAAAAAAATAACTTTTAGTTAGGATAGGATTTCACGCGGACGAAGTCGCTGGCAGCAGCTAGTGTTATATAAGATCGCTATTACCTATGTTTATCGAATGAATGACATTAGTTCTTAACAGATCGTTAGTTGTTGCTTGTGGTGATCGATGGGGGAATCGGAGTCGTGTGAACGGACATTAATCATGAGTATCACGATGATGAGTAATCGAATAGCAAACCATCATTTTAGCTGGAACTAGCATCTTTTAAACTCATAATGACTGTCATATTTTTTCATAAACTTGTTACTGAAGGCAGAATAAGCCTGCTCAGGACTTGACATTTGCAGGAAGAAGAAGACGTTGATATAATAAATATAGTTGGACAGATAGATAATGCTTAAGAAAAACAGGAATACAACGCAAGTAACTGAAAAGGGATGCTTACAATACTGTTTTTATATCTGATAACTTTATCGTTCACCTATTTAGGTTCTATAACTATTTTTATCTCCGAAAAATAACTCTTCTCTGCGTCACGATAGGTATGTAGGTATATACATATTAGTAGGTGCAAACAAAGATAAGTGGAATTTTATTAAAACGGAGCATTTTCTGTAAATAACCTTGAATTTATACAAACCAGTTCACGACTTTATCAAGTGAAAGTAATTTTATTAATTTATCGCGCGGCGATAATATTGTTATATATTGTTATACATTATTAATAATAATAATACCTATAATAGCCAAAAGCCTCGAACAACACCTAAGGAGGCTCTCGTTGGGCAGCTGGGTCAAGGGCTTGATTGCGATAAAGTGGGAACAGCGTTAATGGCATAATTCTTACCTGGGCAGCTGTGAAACTTTCGTCTTAACGATTTAATTTAATTTTCTTTCTACTTTGGGAACTAGATGAAGTTTACAGTTGATGTTTAGAGATTCAAGATTACAGTGAACTTCACCACTCGCTGGAATAAGACTTTATTAGTTGAAAGCACCTAAGTACTAATTTAGCAACGCTAATTTTACTGTAAAATGTCTCTATGACTCATACGTAAAATAAAAATCAATCAAGTCATGTCAGAATTGAGTGCTCAATTAAAAAAGATAAATAATGATGACTTAACGAAAGTAAATGAATGTATGAATCGATTATTCCATTAAAATACATAATGTGATTAGTTCAGTAGGTACCTATATTATTGATATCGTTTTAAACAAACACATAACCAACCATAAGCTATGGAATGTGGGCTCTTTGCTCTACGAATCCATATGGCTACCTATATTAAAATATGTATGTAGGTTCACGCACAATTATACAGGTAGGTATCACTTTAAACTTAAAACTGTCATGTATAATGTATCAACATGCATGCAATTTGTCCCAGATACATAACTTCAAAGCTGTCAATTTGTAAGTATGATATTAGACCAGGCACCTTTAAATTATATAGCCTTAGGTACCATACATTGTACGTACGTATACCTAGAGAGTACCTACTATCTTGATTGCTAATAATCAATTCGAATTACCGTAGGCCAAGAGGCCACTAAGTATCTTTGTGGATAGACACATTGATAGATGATACTTACGCAAGAAAGGGGTTGTCTATTATTAAGCGAGAGCCACACCTTCATTGTATACGAAATGATAAAAGCGATAAGGAATTTTAACATTGTCAAACGGTTAGATAATTTTCGTTAAAAGATAAGAATGAAAAATCCTACAAAAAATTCTGACTCGCGTAGAAACTTCGCTCAATGTGATCATTATATCTTAAAAGATAAGATAATGTAGTTTTTCTAAATATTATGTCAAGGCCTAGGTTGAATTCAACTATTACTTGTGCACATAAAACTGTGTATGTACAGACGTTAGCACATCAAGCTACCCGAAACTCAGATTTTCCCAATCAACTTAGAGCCTTATGCTTTAGCGATAAAGTTGAAAATCTATTAAAGAAATTTGACAGATTGTAGTAGATTGATGTGCTGGCGTCTGTACAATGGTTAGGTAGACACCTGACATACTGCGCATACTAGTAGGAATAGGTCAAAGCGACGAGACGACTTCTCTATTTCCAAAAATAATAATTATTAACATTTTAAGGGGCTATATAAAGAAGAATTTCTTCTCGAAATTACGCACCAGTGAGTTTGAAAATGTCAAAACTTAATTATACACGCTGCTGGACACGCTATAAATAAGGTCATATTAAAATGACTACATATTTCCATTTTCCATGATTGGGATTTCTAGGAATTTACTGATAATAATGTTAACTTGCAACTACATAATATTTATAAATAATAATAAATACCGATAGTTTATGGTTAAACTTGAAATCAATGCAGACATAAATGACAAGATTATTATTATCATCATAATAAAATGTAATATTATAATGAGAGGTTGTCGACCAGCAACATGTCACTTAAAGACTTTATTTAGTTTCAAAAACATAAAATGTCACTTCAAAAACACAAAATTTTATAACAAAACCTAATAAATCCAAAACGTGCACTTTTACCAGCAAGGCACACCGCATACGAGGCCGCGATAACGCTGCGACATTGAGTTGTTTCAAAACTCATCGCGACCCACATTCTCGCTGCATCCGCGAGTGCGGGCAATATAGAAAATGCTTCAGTTGTTAATATCAAGGATGGTAAGCTCACGAGTGAGCGCGTGCGAGCGGCTGTCGACGTAGTTAGAACACGTTTTGTTGATAAGTGATGTTAGCTGGA
Source organism: Hydraecia micacea (assembly GCA_914767645.1). NCBI lineage: Eukaryota > Metazoa > Arthropoda > Insecta > Lepidoptera > Noctuidae > Hydraecia > Hydraecia micacea. Next base: position 2,189,037 of record OU611783.1, on the reverse strand, counting down.
AGATTCAATATAAGGTCTGTGAACGTGGGCTTCTAATTTCATTTTGAACAATGTTTGGTTCATTTAGGACCTGTTGCTGACATTATATCATCGAAATAACAAAAAATATCAATATAAATATCTAAGCATATCTGCAGCAAAATTGTGGATGTGAATAAAAATAAATGTCCTGATTTCGAGCAAAGAAAAGGAACCCAAACAAAATATGTTGCCCCGTATCCAAAACGAATTGGTTCCGAACACGCACCATTAGTCTATCTAAATACAACGAAACCCATATATGGCTCAACTGAAAGGACTATAATATTGCCTGGGCTACGTTCTTATACTTAGATATGTAAACGTTTCAGTACAATGTGAACGGCTGACCCGATTAGGACGAATGGGGTTAGGGGTTAGGTTGAATACTTAAACCTTGTACATAATCAATAAGGAGAAGCAAATATTTAAGTGAAAAAGATTATTTTCGAAACATAACAAAAGCAGGATTATTCTCTTGGTCATGATGACACAATAGGAGAAGAAGTTGCAAGAAAACATACTTCTTGAAACACTTAAACTGATGACACAATGAAATCAACTTTATAATAAAATCAAAACTTGATGATATACAAATAAAATGGCTTTAAAATCGATAAATTATAATTAATTGTATATATACATATTATTGCCTTTATTCGTCTATATACATATAATTTATATTTTAAAATATTAGAATATAAAAAAAATATATAAAAACATTCAAAAATATAAAAATATATATATATATATATATACATATATTATTACTATTGGCTTCACTTATATCACACTACACAGTTTTCTGGCAATCACCAAGCCCATCTTCAATTAAATTAATTATCACCACTGTCATAATCCATAAAATAATTTATATTCAAATCAACTAGCCTGACATTTATGCCGTGTGTTTTAAAAATATTTTGTGTAATATCAGTAAGTACATTTCTAAACAGCTGATGTAAATTCCGTTCAACACGCGATTATAACTTCATCTAATTGAGTGCATCCGTTTGTAGTACATACTAATAAAGTAAATACAGGAGCATTTAGGTACGTAATTACTTAATCTAAATTCAATAAATTAGTAAATTTACGACTTAATTTAGATCCTGTTGCTAACAAAGACTAAAGACTAGATATAGCTGATAGTGATGTTAAAGTTTCCAATATTAATGATACCCGAGTCTATTATGAAATAATAGTTCCAAATAGTCAGATGTTGAAATAATAAAACAAAGAAATAAAAATAATGCTAATTTTAATAGCTGTAGATCTGATATTTAAAAAGCATGGTTCTAATAAAACGACATTGATATAATCCCACACACTCACGTGTTGAGTCCACATGTTAATTTTTCTCCATTCAAGTATGATTTGCATGAGTGGCAATATGAAATACCAACATGTTAGGTACTAGTAAATGTATTGGAAATTGTAACGAGAAACGAACGGTAAGAAATCGAAGTCCAACTTGTAAAGACAAAGAAAAAGTACGAATATTTGTGAGTATTGAACGCTTAAGAACCGTGCAGTATGAAATAGTAGGACCGGAAAAATTAAATTCATTCGATAAGAATTCAGTCTTTAAAATTCGAAGAATTTATACTAATCACTATTTGTCACAATAAAAATTAAACATACATAATGATTAACTAAAAATCCGGATAACATAAAACTTAATTAATTTTGAATGTCTGCCATGAAAATGTAAAAAGCAAATAAAACTAGTCAAGTCTAGTAGATCAAGTTAGGCAACAGAGGGCAAAAAACGTTAATGTAGGTGTAAGCCAGCTGGAACGCTCCACCAATATCAATATGTTTAAACGCACACAAAAACAAAATTAATCTTTTGATACCAGTGTATTTTTATTACAATATTATGTAAATGATAAATTCGAGTCCGTACCTATTGTGTGATAAATGTATTGAGCGAGCGTTACGTTTTCATATTTTTATTCGAAACGATATTACTAAATACGTTCTCATTTTGACCATGAAAATGCAATAAATCTGAGTTGTTGAAACTTTAAAGAAAATTAAACACAAGGAATCCTCGCGCATGCGCACGAAGCGTGCACTGTTGCTAAGCATTGCGTGTAAGACAACACACTCGGCTAGACACGAATTCCTACGATTTACGCATATTGTAACATTGTTGCTATGGACGATGCGGTCTTCTACCTATTCGATTCTACTCTTCTGCGTCAAATTGTTCTTTTGATTCTTTATTAATTTTTACAATTCGTCATTTTACATTTTGTTGCCATTTCACAATAGAAACTTTTCACGCATTTGCTATCACGAGATTACATTATCGTCACACAGCATGCCTCGTCCAAACTAGCGTAATCAAAACAATTTTTAACGACATTGCGTCACTGCGACAATCTTCGGATCTCCGCGTAGTCTACCACAAGCTTCAATGGTTTTATTATCATGAATCATTTGTTATAAGTACGGGAAAACTATCAACATGAATTAAAACAATTGTTACATCGAAGTTCCAAATCAAACGTCACAGATTATTAAACAGAAAATTTATTTTATTTATTTATTTCAACTCGATTTTATTTTTATAAATCTATGGTGGGTATGTGAGAAACAATTTCTATAATTGCAAGTTCACGATTTACGTACTAAATCGTAGTCTAAGAACTGTGCGAATGTTCTCACGTAGCAATTCTAGTTATAGCAATCATGTCACAAACAACTGATAAGGGCACCCGCTTCCGTTGACCGTTCGACACGAGTTTTCACCGCGGCTAGAAAACGCGCGCGATCTGCATTAAGTCGGCCGGCGTGTGCGACGCGCCGAATACCATCGCGTAAAAGCGCATAACATTTAGAATTACGCGATACGTCGCGTAAAGCCACGAGACGACGAGACAAATGTCTGCGCCCACGCATCGATTCACAATATTTTTTTCACTAATACAGAACTAGCCGGTTGGAACGTCGCCATCGCAGTTCGCAGTCGTTTTTGGACATCACATGATTTTCTCTCGTAACACACTTACCTTCATGTCGTCGAGCATGTCGCAGGCGGAGTAGAGGGCCAAGGCGTCCGGGCTCACTTTAATGACGCCCATGTTGCTGCTGGTGTCAGTCAGGAGTGAAGATCCGAAGTCAACAGGAGCGGTAACACACGGAGGACCGAGCGGGCCGTTTGCGTGTGAACTATTTTCCTGACGAAAGTTGGCTTCGATATGTTTTACGTATTATTTTAGCGAGTGACGCGTGAGTCGGTTAAGTTTAGGAACACTAAGCGCGAGACGTACTCACGCTGTGACCGAGCCGCGCGGACTGAAGTCTCCGACGCCAGAACACAACTTCGGACAGTGAAAGGGTCGTGACGTCATGGACACGATAACGCGCCCCCGCGCCTCGCGCCGCGACTTGTTGCTACACTTCTTGTCTTACTCACACTCGTTAACATATACGTCTGTCTGCTTCACTCACTAATGACATGACATCTAGCCGTTTGATTAAACATATTCATGCCTCCAGAATACGCGCGGTTTGTTTTATCGTTTTGTATAGAACATGTTCTGCTCTGCGATTTTATTAATTTTGAACAAAGAACTAAGTGGTATGCAAACGACCTTAACACTCCGTTAAGTGTTTTAAGCGGTGTTATTTTTACACCGATGCACTTGTATGAGAAACTAGACAAATGAGTGTAATTTGTTTATGTAGTAGGGCTTCAATGTTAGCAGTAGTTACTGTGACGTCAGACCGAACAAACACTCGTAGAGCGCTACGTTTCGCGTAGGCGTTGCGTGGGAGACCCGCTACGAGCGTAGGCGACTACGGGCGTAGAGGACTCGTAGTACTTAAAAAACCACCCTTTGAATATATATTGGATCTTTTATAACTTACTGTACAAGTTTGTTTGAAAACTTGATAACGGTCTTCGTTACAAGGTTGTGAAACAAATTAGTATAAATTCATAATATTAATAAAAAGGAGCGATGGGAATATTGAAAAACAGAGTAAATTTAATATATTACGAGGTCAGAATAATAAAGGCGAGGGATAAAAATATAAGTGGCGAAAAATGGGGGCTTTTTTATTTTCGTGTTTTCCTGCCATTTCTCTCGCTGGCTCTTTAGGATATTCAATTAAAGTAAGCCGGTTGGTAAATATGTTTGTTGACGCGAATTTTGTGGTTTTCGTATTGTGTCTCAAATACAATAGGGACATTTCGGCGGAAAATTAATTTTGTCGTTATCTGATTGTTGTATGAAACAGATTATGTAGCTTTAATATTTGGTAAAGGCCTCCCGCGTTGGTTTTATTAGAAGGAAAACGTAAAAGGACTTTTATGAAAGTTCTTTTTAGGAACAGGCATCTTATGGGCTCGCTCGTTTTATCATAAACCTCATCCATCGCTTTCCATAAGGCGAGATGGAGGCCAAAGCAGGTCCTGTTCCGCAATAAAAAAAACTTCTTCAGTTTTGCGTGAAAACGGTTCGTTGGAAAGGAGTATTCTCGTTTGAGCACCTATTTTCAGAGCAGCTTTTTTTACAGCATCAAAGGTATTCCCATTAGGGCACCAATCATTCCCAACTACGTAGGTATGTAGGGGCTGATGTGACAAATCCATTTAAAAATAGCCATGAGTGATCATGGCCTCTAGTTCTTCTGTTTTAATTATCATTCTATTGATGATTAAGTATTCAATTGTTTTAATATATTCATTACAAAACAGACTATTTACATAAACGATTTCTATCACTAAGCATTTATTGTAAAGTTGTTTCAACAAAATAAAAGAAAAATATGCACCCAAATAAAAACGGCGAAACACAATACAAATAGAAAACGATTGCGAACCGAGATAGCGTGAAATAGATAAAATTAAACCAGTCTAAAAAAGTATAACAAAAACCAGTGTCATTCCATCGACAAATAATGAAAGACCAATTCGTGTGACCCTGACCTTATCGTTGGTACGCGCCAACTGACACACACTAACACACCCTCACTCCCACATGCTCATACTTACTAGGTGCTTCGTCTCGGAAAAGTCACAAACAAATAGTTGCTGTATTAGACAAGTTGATACAAGTAGAACTTTAATTTGAATTAGTTTGCCTGTTAACCTTCATTTGTAAAACCGTCATTGTTACGGAGTCTTTTAAATAGGGTTGGCCCTGGATAAGGCTCGGCTTTTAGGAGGTTTGACCCCATTATTCAAGTAAGTTTGTAAACAGTGGTCTTTACTCATTGGCACCTGAAGGAGGACATCACCGTCGAGGTAGGCCGCCACGAAGGTAGATCTGATCATGGTTGCAGGGCCAACATGGCCAGAGATTGCACAAGACAAAGAGGTTTGGAAGGAAAACGGGGAGGCTATTACCTACCAGAGAGACACAATATAAGATAGCAAAACAAATTGGTATATAATAACTGGTCCTTTCTGATTATATGCTTGCACAGGATTAGTAGCTATGATTCTCACAATAATTATTCAGCATTATTAATATAGACGCGTTTTTCATCTACCTATATATATAAAATTCATGACAAATGATATAATCAAAGCATGACATGAAATTTGGAGGGTGTGTTCTTTGTGAAGAGTAGGTATCCACTAAAAAGGGTTTTTGGAAATTCCACCTCTAAGAGGGTGACATTTCACGCGGATGACGAAGTCGCGGGCAGAAGCTAGTTCTCAATATTATTAGATAAAACATAATTAATAGACATGAGTCTGGACGTTTTCTAATTTAAAATTGGGGGGGGTGCAATAAAGAGTCTCTTTGAGTGACTGAATTTTGGCTACCGAACCTTGGGTAGTCAATCCGTAATTCTTTATGACACAAAGAACGAAACCGCGCGAAATCAATGCGAGATTGACGGGATTAACTAAGGAATTGACGTGGTTTCGAAGTAAGGAATCGATGATCATAGTAAATTAGGGCCCTGCTGATAATATTGCTGATATTGCTGACAGCCGAAACACATAGCGAGAATAATATTATACCTATCATCATAATCATAATCAGCCTATAATGTTCCCACTGCTGGGACACAGGCCTTCTCTCAGTGAGAGGGAGTGGGCCGTAATCCACCACGCGGGCCCAGTGCGGGTTGGCAGATGTCAAATGTCTTCGAATTCTTGGTTCTAGGACATGCCGGTTTCCTCACGATGTTTTCCTTCACCGTTTTGAGAGCAGTGGTGATGAAGTAATTACATAAAGTAAAGCGCCTGCCTGGATTCGAACCTACGACCTACTACTCGTAAGTCGCGGTTACTACTTGGCCACCACTGCTCTCATTATACCTATACGAGGAAAAATTAGTCTACCAGTCTATTAAAAGTTCCTGTTATTTTAATTAACCGTCGCTTCGCACCATTTCGTGAATTTTCGCGAACTCTCGGAATGTTGATAACGTGATAAGCAACACCTGAATTTAATTATTCATAATATTCACTTTGGATGTCTGTTCATCGAGCAAATCAAGCTAAAAAAAAATTAAATTCCGATAAATATTATCTATAAATGCAAATAGCTAAATGGGGGACACCTTTATTTTAATAAAAATTATCTTTTTTGTAAGAAACGTGTTTCGACGAGTTTTCTTTTTTTAGGTTTCAAGTCAAATTACAGTAGGTATGGGAGGACAGCGTAGGTTGCATTATTATATAAGTAAGTGTCTTTGCTTTGAGTATAATTAAGGCGCCCAATTAATAATAATAAAAGCGTCTGGACATAGCACATTAAACGGTGGGGCTTTTGTTTTGTTTAAGTGACTATTTCTAAAGAAATTCCTGTTAAAATAGAAACCTCGGACATACATAATAATTATGTGTGTTGTTGAATCATTGAACTTTAATTGACCAGATGTCGAAATGAGTTCTTATATCATTAGTTAAAATAGCTCTTCACTCGTCCGTCCAAACAGAAAAAATAAAAATAGGCTTGCGTAACCTATGACAATTTAAAACTTGTCAGCGTCAATATAAACCACAATTTGAATATTTGAATGAAGAATATATAAGGCGTCAAGTACTCGCATGCTGTTAATGATATTATCAGAGTACCGAATGTGGTCAAAGGTGTGTCTAAGTAGGCATGTACTTGCTTTGAAATAATATTTTTATGTCATACTTACAGACCGCAAGGCTGATGTAAAGGTTAATTCTTGTAACGGCATTTCAATAGGTGTTAAGTACTTGATGTATTTACAAATATGCTGTTGCGACATCGTGCACACTTGATAAAGATTCAGTGCTATTTTTTTTAATACGGCTTTTTGTAAATAAAAGAAATGTGGGTGTACTAATATACATCTCTGCCTAACCCTTCAGGGCAAACAGGGTTGATGTTATGTTAAATATTGATTTATTTATTTATCTACTTACATGTACAATGACATCATATATAGCCCAATGCGGTATATCAGCTTATCCTAATTTAAAATAAAAGAACAACGCTATTCGAAATACACCTCTTTAATTTGTTTATTGGTTCATTTGGAAGTTCGTTAAGCAGATATCAGAGGGGCAATTCTCGTAATTTTAAGAACGTTTACAGTCTAATCTCAGTTTCAATATGTCAAAAATACCTCTAATTTTCCTACATTTTCGACATTTTGTTTGTCGCCGGGGTGAGATTGCGACTAGATTTTGAAGGTTTATTGGCCTTTTGACGCTTCACTCAAATGGTTCACTCGAGTGAATGTTCAATTTTGTTTTTTCATTTCAAGTTCACACGACACCTACAAAATTACATAGGAATGAACGTTCATCTGCTCTTTTCATTTAATTTTTCAGTCATTCGGCGAGTGAAAGATGCCGAGTGCCGACATTCAACATCGATGGATCGGTTCACTGATGAAATCATTTTTCATTTTATTTGTGTTCGTACGTTTCATTTCGAGTGAAAGATGTAGAATGAAAGACAAAGTGAAGCATCTGTTATCTGCTCTAGATATTCCTTCCCTCATTTATTAGACTTGTGCCTTGATAAATAGAAAAACGTGCTACAAATTTTATGTTTTTTAAGCGTAAATCCCACATTTTTATCAGTGCATCTTTACCAGTCCCTGTCGACTTTTTCCTTAATAAATTTGGCTAGGATGCATGTTCACAATAATGACTAAAACGTGACGCAGTACGTAGTTCCAGGATAATAATAATTATTAAATACATATAATAACTGGCAGGTCATGTCGTAGGCATACGCAACACGGAATATCTATTTTAAGTTTTTCCTTTTTGTTGTAGAAAACAATGGAGAATTCGTTACTAATGTTGCTTAATTGTAGCTAGTATAAAAATAATTATACCCATATTAACTATATAATTTTATTGCTATGTATAAGTCAAAACCGAACATAATTAACAATGACTTTGGACACTGTATAAACTCAACTTGTACTATCGCGGACACTCCCGCCAGACCACCACTAAGTTCATTTTTGTTTGCACTCAAAAAATAGAAGCGCTCTCTAGTAAGCGCGCCAAGGTTAAATAGTTCGTCCGTAAAATTCACAAAAGAAGTACACGTGATGCGTGACTAAGCTGCGCAGTGCAGGTTGCAACTACTTGCGTTACCGCTTTCCTGATAGACGAAAACTTTAAGGGTCTAAACAGATGGACTGCATTTGAACTGCATGCCACCTGCAACATCGCAGTTTGGATGCAGTTGACATAACTAGGTTTCGAAGCAGTTAAGTCAACTGCATCCAAGCTGCGATGTTGCAGCTGAAATGCAGTCTGTCTGTTTAGACCCTAAGGGGGCGTGGCTTGGCGCCGGCGCAGGATTTAGGCGAAATTTTTTTTAAGTGATCAGGCGGAAAAGGCTGCGATGGTACCTGCTATGGTAAATTTTCCTTACAAATAATGTTATAACAACCTGATTACCTAACTATTATAGAAAAGACCTAAGGGCCTACTGCCTTCCGGTAAGGACCAGGCCCGGGTCGACGGCGCGTTGAGTTCTACGCGCGCCTCAAAGAGATGTCAGTACTAACTGACGGGGTCCGCTAGGGCCGATGCCTGCCAGGGTCGCGGGTTGTTCGAAAGAGATACCGTGGCCCCTGGCACAGGCAACTGAAGGAACACGGGTGGGTTTTAGTCAGTAAGAGTCTGACACGCCCTCTCGCTCCGCCCAGAGCGGGAGAAGTTATTTGATAATTTCACACCCAAAAAAAAGGGCCTACTGCCTAGACAAAGTGACATTTTATCAGTAATAATGCTGGCAAAGTCAAAAATTTATGGGACTGACATAAGCTATCGAAACATGTTGAAAGTCGTTGTAGGAATACGAAACGGTTTGAAAGCGATAGCTACTTTTCTAGTCATCTAAGGTAGCATTCCACCAAACTGTTATAAATAGAATAAATCTTATACTGAGAATAAATTTTGAATTTTTGACAGTTTAAAGACACGGATAAAAGTTAAAAAATATTAAACTGGGATTCAAAAGTGGGATACAACGAAAATAAATCGGTAAAATCAGCCCTAAGTCGTAGAAGTAAAAATGTATTGTTGAATACAAATTATACATTGATTTTTCAATATTGTAATTCACCTGGTCGATCACCTGGCTTGATCTATGCAAAACACCTTAATTTCCTTTATAGACACCGAACTGAAATATTTTTGAAGCGAAACTTCTTTACGCACGTTTGACTTGGGGAGTAAGCTGGCGAACGCGTGACGTAAGCGTTACGAAAAGTGTGATCGGGCGAGGCGAACGGGAGTTGAGTGGGGGATATAAGCAAGAGACAGCAGTGCGCGCGCACATTTTCTTTCTCTCTTCCTCTCATAGCCAAATACGCAATACTGAAGTTTCACTTCAGTCGTGTGGTCATAAGCACACTCGTTTTTTTTATCGCTGTGTGTATGTTTTCCGAGAAGTGACGTATCAATAATATTAGTGCGCTCGATAAAAGTACTTCGGTTTAAGCATTATTCATCATGACATTATTAGCTTGTTTCCTGATAAAAACGCTGGTTATGGTGATAACTAAATAAATGTACTTGCTCCTCGTCATCACCTGCCTAGCCTTTTCCAACTATGTTGGGGTCGGCGTCCTAACCAGTTGCAGTATTTTATATGGAAGTCGGTCCATCTGACCTCCACAACCCAGTTACTGGGTAGTACAATACGCCTTGGTAAGCTTTCGGGCTTCTGAATACCCGTACGTAACAACTGTCAAAGATATACTAATGGCAGCCGGGACCAACGGCCCAACGTGCTTTCCGAGGCACCGAGGGTTCTCGGTATGTACAGACGCTTGCACGTCAAGCTACTACAATCTGTCTTTCATTAATATATTTTCAACTTTATTTTATAGATAAAGCATAAGGTTCAAGGATGATTGGGAAAATTTTACAGTTTCGAATAGCTTGATGTGCTGGCGTCTATACTTACTCCTAAAGTATAATAATAATTTGCCCTTTAAAAAAAAATAAGGAGGGAGAGGAGTAGGTAGGTACAGTTCTTAAAAGGGGCTTGAATTCCTAAGGCCGAGATCTATAAAGGCTTCTTAGTATGTACTTTAGCTAAGTGTTATTTCTGTCAGCACTGTGAAACTACAAGTGCAAGACAGAGACGGAACCAGAACATGTCTTAGCCGAAGCACGCGCTGAGTCGCGTTTATAGATCTCCGCCTAAGATACTTATGAAATACTAGCTTCTTCCCGCGACTTCGTCCGCGTGAAACTTCACCCCCCCCATTCACCCCCTTAGGGGATGAATTTTGAAAAATCCTTTCTTAGTGCACCCCTAGACCTCATAAGGAACGTACGTGCCAAATTTGGAATCTCTAGACCCAGCGGTTTGGGCTGTGCGTTGATATGTCAGTCAGTCAGTTCTCCTTTTATATATATAGATAGATAAAGATCAAAACCAAATAACAAGAAAGATAACCAAATGTAAATTATTTAAACTTTACAATAATTTTTAATCGACTTTTAGATGTAACTACATATTTTTGATTGCAGCATTTTCGAAAATACATAAATAAACAAGTTGGATCATTAATATTAACCGAAAAAAAAATTGTCTATATTTTTTTAACCAATCAATCGTCTAAGATCATGCCGTGGGAAAGGTAGTACATTTAAAATAGTACTGTGGTACTAAATTAAATGCCTTGTATTCTAGTCTGCATTATATTTCTTAGGTCAGGTCTCAACATGAATCCAAATGTTCCTCATTTGTTTTAGAACAAAAACTATAACGTATGGGTTTAAATCGGTCTGTCATAAGTACCTACGAAAGGGAAATACAAATTACGGCATTGGAAAACCCGAACATAATATTTATGTTATCATTAAATAGAAAGTTTTATCAATTATCATGTTTATCAATCACAATCGATTTACCTCCTGATTATTTGGCTTGTAAAATTGAAATGGAAAGCTGTGAATAATAAAATATACACATGTCGCCCATTTGGAGAAACATCGACGTAAATGTATTTTTTCACAAAAATTAGTTAAATATGACAAAGCACTTAGAAAGGTATTTAAGTTTGGTGAAACGAAGACGTAAAAAAAAGTATCAGTTACGTCAATGTTTCTCCAAATGAGCTATTTATTTTCCAGACGGAGGTTATTGGGGTTGAGGGTTCCTATAGTTCACCCACATTTCGCCAGCATCAACAAACAGTACTTCAATCAATATTGTTTTAACAATTCTTGCAATATCTACGTCATCTTATATTTTGACGGAGATTTAAATCTGTCACCTCTTCAACAGAAAAACGTAAAAGAAAAGGTTTTCAGTTCAAAGTCTAAAATGTACCTTAACTACGTCAAAACGAGAGGGATTATCGACCGAAATCGAAAGTACTATCTATTAATCTGGGTCAGTGCCGAGTCAAGGTGAGATATGTTGTGTTGATAATTTACGTTCATTGAGTGCGCTTACTTGCAGGGCTGGCATCTATACATATTACCTATAAGTTACTCGTAAAGTCGCTTTTTGTGTCAATCTGCGGTTTTCACAATTATTTAGAGAATTTCATCCGGAAACTTTATGTGTATAATACAATAATATTAAACATACATAAAATAGAAATTAAAATCCAAAACGGGCATAATAGACGTAGGCAAGAAGGCTGCCAGGCTCAAGTAGGACTGGACCGGTCACATCAGCCGCATGCAGGATGACGGCTGGGCAAAAGTTTCTACACAATGGGTGCCTGAAGATGGACGGCGCCGCCGAGGTCGGCCCAGAAAGCGGTGGCGAGATGAAAAATAATCTTCTTCCCTTCTTCCTCTTCTTGTAGTGTATTTTCAGCAGAATACTTTCGCTGGTATAAATCAAGAAGGGACATAAAAAATACACATACGCTTTACAAGAAACAACCACTTATTTATATTTTAGAGGTGGTCTGTTTTTTAAATGCAATTATTAAAATTCTTCGGGGTAATTGCGAACACACAATGGCAATACTATTCATTTTGACAGTTCAACAACATAAATTGCCGTATTTATGTTGTTGGGCAGACGAATTTTTCAAAACTATGAAGCAATGAATTAGGAATTTCCTTTTAAATCCTTTGGATTGTTATTGAAAGTATGTCACACAATTGGGGCGCTGATTAAATTCTTTAGTCACACCAAGTAAAACGTATCCAAAAGAAAGCCTTCTTAAAAACTGCCGAAGAAATCAGGCTATACTGCCAACCCTGACAATATAAATAGATACACACATCGTCATGATCTTCGTGTCAAGCTTGCCATTTCGGAAGACGCAGGTGACTGACTAACAACATTAGAACGATCGTGGTTATATTTTTGTGATTTATTGAGGTCAGTACGATAAAGTTCGACAGTGTTTATAGTTTCAAGATGAACATGTGATAGATATATAGATAGATAAACCATTTATTTGGCGCACACAAAAGTACAATATTAGATGATAAACAAGAATATAATATAAAAACAAGGTGCCGAAATAAAAAAAAATGCTAGGAGTTAGTTTTTACCTACTTATATTGCAAATGATTTGGTTCCAATTCACTGCTACTTCTTTAGTGGCCATTTAGAACTAAGTACCTCTTAATTGTTTACCGTCAAACAATTTTTGCCTACAGGCTCAGATCTGCATTGCCTTTCTTCTGGAGAATCCTTTGTGTCTATTTAGATAATGTTTCATTTTACCAACCCACACTGGGCCCGCGTGGTAGATTACAGTCTACTCGCTCTCGAAGAGAGGAGGCAAATGTCCCAACGGTGGGATTGTGGGAACATTATAGACCGATTATGCCATTTGTAAGAGAGAAAGAGACAAGATACGTAAGTCTCTTCAGCTATAAAATTAACTGACAGCTACGAGTAGCTACTCGTTCGTATTTTGTTATATTAGCAAGAATGAATGGTAATTTTTCGAAGGCTTCTAAAATATTCAACGTTGCTTTGCAAATACAATTTAAAGTTGCCAGGAAAATATATTATTTGCACTTTTTGCCCTTTTATAGATGATTTAATGTAAAACCACATCATACATAACAAGTTATTAAAATTATTCACGATGCATCGAATGCAGTTCAAATTAATTACTTAATAAAAACTTAATTGCTACTTAATTATATTATATCTTTGGAATCTGTTTTTTCTAGGAATAGCAGACATGTTTTTAGAAGACGGACAGTAATAAATACATATAATATGGCGTGGTACAGTCATTTGCACAACAATAGTAATACTTGAAGTGTGAAAACAGTTCTTATTTACTACGAAATAAAGGCGTTGTCAAATTGGACAAACGGTGGACGATAAAAGATAATTTTGGTCGATGCAGGTAAAAAATGTTAAAATTCAACACAAATCAGATCATTTTTAGTGTTCCGTACCTCAAAAGGAAAAAACGGAACTCTTTCAGGATCACTTTGTTGTCCGTCTGTCTGTCAAGACCCTTTATCTCGGGAACGCGTGGAGGTTTCGAGTTGAAATTAAAACCATATACTCAGGTCTACAGTCCCTTGAAGCTGTGAAAAAATCAAACTTCTAAATTAACGTAAAAAAAAGATACGGCCGTATGCCGCAAAAAACGTACATTTCGACACTCTCAAGGGAATCAAAATTTATAGGGTACTTCCAGTTGACTTAGAATCATGTTTGGCGAGAAGCAATGTCATGTAGCACAAGTAAATGAAAATTTGTACGGAACCCTCGGTGCGCGAGTCCAACTCGCACTTGACCGGTTTTTATGAATATGGAGATGATGAAGACAAACCACTAATAAATTCAGTTAATTTCCTTGATTGAGCTTAAAAGTCACCAGGAAGGAATTTTATAGACTAGTTTGATAAATTGCTATCACAGAATATAGATTTAAGAAGGTTACTTCGAATAATAGTTAAAGAAGATCTCAATGAGAATAAAAAATCACATGATCCAAGAAAAGCTGTAAAATTAGTTCCAAAACTACTCATGGAATAGGAAAAAGTTATGATAATTAAATTAATCTTAATACAGATAACATCAATCTTCAAAGGTAAATAAAACAATCAACAAAAACAGGATATATTCTGAATGCAGATAAGGCGCTGCAATGTGGCTATAATAAACCATAATCCAAACACGCTAAAAACTTCGAAAACATTAAGTAAGTATTCTAATTCCCGGACCTACAAATCACAACATTTTATATCCCGGATCTTATCAACGTTAGGTTTGCAAAACTATAATCCAAAATTCCCATTTTTTTCATCGTCCACCCAAAGTGGACTAGTGTTTGGTATCCTTTCTTTCTGTCGCCTAGTTGGCCACAAGGTCATTGGGTCTTTGTGCTCATACGGATTTGGTCGAAGACCGGTTGACGGATGACGTCACCCAATATGCCGATGGATCGATGCAATGTTGTAGAATTTAGTGTAATATTATTTTATTATGTCCTTGTAGGATTAGATGCTTTTGATTTAATAGGTCCTGTAGCAGCAGGATGTAAGACTTCTGAGTAAAATAAATGAAGAATTATCTGGTAACCATTTTGTGCAAGAACAAAAAGTTGGCTATGAAAAATAAGAGTACATCGATGGTACAAAAATATCAGTAGTGATTTCAAGTTCACGAAGAGAAGTGTTGTTCGAGAGTTATTTTCGCTAAATATGGCTTTTTATTCTGAAATGTAGTTCTTTACTAGTTTTACAATAATCGTTAAGTGTACAGAAAAAACTCTTCGCGTAGTAACTCTCATTCATCGACACAACGTCATATTTATTTATACTCTGTCGCAATAAATTGTACAAGAATCCTATTAGTATCACTACTTTTAATAATAAACGTATGCATTCATTACGAAAGGTCTACGATTGACGAAACACTTCAATTTGTTGGCGTAACTTGCTTAGGCTGTACAGGTTTTGTTCGAATCTTTGCTATAATTTATATTTCAATATTTATAGCTTCCTCTCCATCACTGTGATTATTATCTATTGCCTCCATCGCTATTCCGCCCGGCTGTATGTATGTAATATGTGTAAAATAGTTTTTAAATACGGAGTGTGCGAATTTTTTTTTCACCATTCGGTCTTGTTAATTGAGACTTTATATATGCGAAATAATCACTGCCGTTTATCGTGTAATCTAGACGTGAGGTATAAATATTTGATCACCATCTGTTTGATTAAGTTGATGCTAAAGTAATTTTACTGATCTACGCATTTGGCACTCAGTCTTGGCTTATACTTAATTCATTCTGAATCAACGTTATCAGATTCAACAACTCTATTACGAAATCAGCTCCATCCTTGCCTTTTCCCAAATACGTTGGTGTCGGCATGCAACGAGCCTAATTTTATCTACCAATAATTTACACATAAAAAATCTCCGTACACAAAAACTGAATGCACTAATTCCAGCAGAAGTTTAACAAGCTTACCGCCATATACGTGTAAATTGATTGGTACGTGTATGTATGATAAACAAAAAATAATGTATCCGTTGCCATGTGGCCAATTACTTGAGTAGGATTCGTAACGGAGTATACATAAGTATGAACGACGTGTACGTTTGGACTACGCGACTGAATGTCGGGCCGCTGGACGACCAAATCGGCTCGTTAAGAAAGTGGTTAAAGGGTCAAATTTATATCAATGACAAACTTGAGTGAGACAGTGACGATTGACTTGGATATATAACGTTTTCTTTTCTCTCTATGACTTCCCACATTCTTCATATATCCTATTACAAGAAAAGGACTTCATAAATCAAGATTACTAGTCTTACTACCAAAACACCTGAAGATGTAATTGAGCCTCCCTGCCTGGAAATAAGCCGACAGACAATTAATCCCAATCAAGTCTATAACCAACAG
This sequence comes from Hydraecia micacea, assembly GCA_914767645.1. NCBI lineage: Eukaryota > Metazoa > Arthropoda > Insecta > Lepidoptera > Noctuidae > Hydraecia > Hydraecia micacea. The sequence goes on along the minus strand of OU611783.1, from coordinate 2,172,726 downwards.
AATGCGGACACTTTACAATGTTATTCGGGTCATCTAATACTAGTTTTAATACCTTATCGCAGTAGTTTTACGGCTCTGGGACAAGGACGAAACACATCCGTGAGAGGACAGGAAACAGCTGCCAAAGACACTTGATTCCTATATTTGTCATGTAGCGAATGAAACGCTCATTTGCAAAGAATTCAACTGGGAAGTAATGGGACTGGCTTAGAGTCCACTCCAAATTCTAAGTAAAGGAGTGTTTCATGTATATGTGTGAATGTATAGCAAGGGTGTCAAGTATTTTGTTTAGCAATCCGTGTCTATTACATGTACCTTATCGAAGTAGTTCGGTGGCCGGCCCTGCGTCAAGGACGGCCCACATCCGTGAGCGGCCAGCGCCTACATACATTTTATAAATAGACCACTTAATATCTTGCGGTAATACCCAGTGCCTTTATTTTGTTGGTTGAGATCGTATATTGCAGTTGATGAAGACGTTTTTATGTCAGTTCTGTTGATGGGGACGAGAAAGGAAAGTGGAATAATGAAATAAATACAGAAGGTCTACAACAGGTATGGCTAATCTTTTTGCATCTGCTTTAAGCATTCACTGAGGACGATAAAGTGTAGTCCTATTTAAATAAATCGAATTTTATTATATTAAATGTCAGTCTTCAATCAATGCCGTGACCAGAATTATTTGTCGCATGCCAACCGTGGCAAGCGTGCTTTAAGTTCATCATCTCTGTGCTACGAGAGCTCGCTCACGTAGACATTTTACAAAGCAATTGAAAATATTGATAAAGCCATATAAAACGATCTGCATCTGCAGTTCCATCGTTAAACAGATTTCAATTCCATCGTTTAACTGATTTCAACCTACGAGTGTTTTTTATTTTATGACCCTTCTTATTCTTCTCATTTCACGTAACCTTGGATTTTATTTTGTACCAAAAGACCATAAACACAGTGCAGTTTTCACGGAAGAAATTTTAATATTCATGGGAATCTGTTGTTGAATCGAAACACGTAAGTAAATGGCGATCACTTCTGCCTCATAAATTGACGGAAAAGGATTACTTAGTCGCTCGTGTAAGCCTTTTACGTTTTGCCGTGGCATGTCCAAGATCTTGCTTAAATCGTTTTAATTGAGGGACTTTTAAATCCCTTTTGAATTTAATTTCAAGGGTAAAACAGTGTCACTTATTCTATCTGTTAAGACCTTTATTTCCATAACATAACATGTCTCCAGAATCCCTCGAAGGATTGGACAGAAGTGTACATAAAGCACCTACATTTCGCCAGTTGTGTTTGAGTCCCATGTGATGGGGGGCAAGCATAGGCTTGTCCCCCATTACATGGGACTCAAACACAACTAATGGCAATAGTGCCATCAACCCAGCCCAAATCCAGACTCCGGGCTGCTTCTGAGAAATTCCAGATGGATAAACCCGATAGATAACATTCTGCTCGACCAGAGAATCGAACCCAAGCCCTCATGCATAGCAGTAGCGTTTGAGAACAGCGAGGCAACGAGGTCTATTTCTATCTTAGTTGATAAATGCCAAATCGAAATCAATTTTCTATAAGCGTTTCTTTATGTGTACCTATTAAAGTAAAAACTTCTACATTCAGCTTTTTCGCAGATCCTAATGGACCATAAGTCAGCATTTTTGCAAACAGGTCAAAGGTTTTAAATCTCATTTAATCATGCACTTTAATGATCTTTAAACAACAACACAGCAATAAAAATAAGTGTCGACTGATGCGGCCCTATCGTTTGTTTACTAGAAGATTGCGTAAACTGAGTGCCATTGACTTTGGTTGCTATGGTCCACTATATTGCTACCTACTATTACATAACTATAAGCATTTTTCGAGAAAAAGGTAGGTAAATCAACAAAATATGTGTGACGAGCTATTGCAAAAGGGTGTGCCGCAGGGGACCATATTAGGACCCGGTTTCTTTAGCGTCGCACTACAATCGTCGTATTACAATTTGGTTTATTTTGGATCGAAGTTCATTAATTTAAACAGATTTTATTTTAAACAAAAATAAATCTTAGAAGCAAGGATTCAAGGAAGTGTTTGCTAAAAGACGGTCCCATAAAGAAAAATGAGTTAATGCCTTTTCAGTACAAGTAGCAATAAAGAGTGAAGTTAAATGCCTCCAATAAGGCTTAATGGTATATGTTGTATGCCATAGCTTACAAATTACGATTGACTTCATAAATAATAAAAAAGTATCGGCCTTTAAGAAAAGTCTTGGCCCTGACAGTGAACTTTATGGTGACAACTTTCAGTGTACTTATTATAATATGGTTTCGATCTTGTATCTTATTATTATCTTTTTTATCTGATGCTACTTTATTTTTTGTTTATCTGTTACTAGCGACCCGCACCTGCTTTGCACGGGTGCAATGGAGATATGTCAAAACGCCAAGATTCCTGTGATATATCTAAGTTTAATGTGGGCAGCAGCGCCAGCAGTGGGTGCCCCATTGGTATCAGCGCCGACTCACGAGTACTTGGTCGTGAGTTTGAACCCAGACAGGCACTTTACTTTGTGGCTTTAATTTCGTCGCCTCTGCTCGCAAAACGGTGAAGGAAAACATCGTGAGGAAAGCGGCATGTCCTAGAACCAAAAAATTCGGACACATGTGATGACGTGAGATCCACCAACCCGCACTGGGCATGCGTGGTGGATTATGGTCCACTCCCTCTCACAGAGAAGAGACCCGTGGCCCAGCAATGGGAGCATTATAGGCTGATTATGCAATAAACAATTCGGAATAAAATATGTTCTCAATGATAGTGAAAACTGAATCAAAATCCATTGTTTAGTTTAGAAGATCAAAATAGTAACACAGACAGACACAATAAGCGACTTTGTTTTATACAACTTATCTTTTGTATAGTTCAGACAATGCTTGAATTGATTGACCTTCTTGTATCAATATTAACTCTGAACTTATTTATTGTCTTGTCATTTTATTTATTATATCTTTCTTTAACCTTATCACACTATTTATTTAATACTCTGCTTTATGAATTGTTTCAAAATTACCAATCTTTTCCCAATTTAGAATGAAATAATTTTCTTCCACTGATTCAGATTCATATTTTTCTTGCTCCCGTTGCATCTGAAATTCACATTCCAATTCAGCTTACTAGTTTGCATTATGTTCTCAAATACAGTGTTCATAAACCGGGTCCGAATCACCCATAGAGTCCGAGTGAATGTTAACGAGAGCTTGTTTGAGTCTCCGAGTGCTACCCGAGTATGTGCGAGTGGTTTGAGAGCGATTGAAGAGTTCAGTTTAGTGCAATTGCACTGGTCCTTATTTGTTTAGGGTGTTTGAGAAATTAGCTTTCTTTCTGCCTGTCTATTCGTATGTAACTTTTAGCTTAGCTGACAAAAAGAAAGAAGGTGGGTTCTCAAATCGACGCGTATGATTTTTGGTACAGACGCCAGCACATCAACCTACTACAATCTGTCAGATTTCTGCAATAGATTTTCAACTTTATCACTAAAGCATAAGGTTCAATGTTGATTGGGAAAATTTGACAGTTAGGGGTAGGTTGATGTGCTGGCGTCTGTACTTATAGGTACAGCCAATTCCCACTGGCCAAGTGTGAGTATATTTTTGGAGCTAGTTTTAATTTAAAAACGGATTCATTTGTATGTAGTTCATAATACAATGTACATTTTTGGCCTCATCAATTGCAAAAGTAGGCATATTTTATGCTTTATCGCCAATTTGTTTACGACGACATCATTACGAATTAACACACACACAATGTATTTCATACTCTATAGTTTAAGTATTAATGTTCTTTATCCTGTAGTTATAGTTCAATAATAATTTCCCATAAATCGTAATGCACGTTGTGTCATGGATACATTTCGATTGCTGTAAACAATGTGAAATTAATTGATGACCTGAATACTGACGTGATGACGACAAACAACATTATAATTATTATAATGCTGCTGAAAAGGTATTTGGAATAAATATGGGTTGTTAAAAAGATGCGGCAGACTCCGGAGAACATGACCGGACTAGCTGGAGAATACAAATGACCTGAGGTCCACATTAGTCCTGGATCGAAAGAGGTCGAAGTCATGGAGAGAGGAGTTTTACCAGCAGTGAGATGATGCAGGGTAGGTACTAGCTACAGTATAGAGACAAATACCCTAGGTGGTAAAGGTGATTAAAAACAGGGTGAACTAAAGCCAAGTCAACATGGTAACTGACATCGCAGTAACTACAAATACACATGGCGGGGTGAGCTGGGCTCATTTCTGAATATTGATCCTTAGTGGCACAAGATTAAAAAAACCGGCCAAGTGCATGTCGGACCACGCACAATGAAGGGTTCCGTAGTTGGAATGAATTTATCCCAACAACAAACTTAACGTTGTAGTTGAAAAACATGTTCTCCCATACATTCCAACTGAAAATGTAAGTTTGTACGCACAATATTGCGAGATTAACCATGTTGTTTTAAGATCACTGACTTCTTATAGGTTTTCCTGTAATCTATAGGAGATTAGGGGGGAATGGTACATTTTCGTCTAATTTCTTAAATAACTTTAACACAATTTACTTTAAAATTATAAGAAAATATATTTGAGATCCTCACAATAAGCCCTTTCATATGAATTGGTATGTCACACGGTACAGATTGCGAAACTTTTTATTTTAATTTTCTATTTAACCCCAAAAATACCCACATATTTAAAATTCATTTATTTACGTTACACGTCTGTGTTTGGGTTACAGAGGTTCATATGTGTACCAAATTTCAACTTAATCGGTCCATTAGATTCGGAGCAAATTGGCTGTGACAGACAGACGGACAGACAGACACACGAGTGATCCTATAAGGGTTCCGTTTTTCCTTTTGAGGTTCGGAACCCTAAAATATGGAAGAAGAGAAGCGAAGCCTGCAGTGGAACAATCCGAGTTTATTAATCTATAGATACTAATATTTTAAAGAGGCAAAATTTGTGAGTCTGAATTAATTTGAAATCTGTACCTTAGGCATCTTCTGGGCACGCTCGTTCCGTCATATACCTCATCCATCGCTTTCCATTAGGCGTGATCAAGGTCGAGAGCGAGCCTATACAGCAATAAAAAAAAATGTGTAATCTTCGGAACTATTGATCCCGTTCCGATTACTGGCCGAGTGTCATAGGATATATTTTAAAGTTGAAACAAAAAAAAAAATACGCGGACAAAGTCGCGTGCAAAAGTAAGTAGCGCAATGTATTTAGTGAAGTCATAGTAATAAATAGTTATCGAGATGTTGTTAAATCATATTAGTGTAATAATACTCGCAACGAAGTAACAGTTTAATATCGCCGCACAGTGTGTTTTGACGACCAATTACCTTTCGATAAAGTTATCAGTCAATGTTAAGAAATACACAAGTTTTATATTGAAAATGTTTTTGTTTGTTATTTAAATGTCACCTAAGCAAAATTTTCTCTATTTATAAACCACTACCACCACCATAAGATGTTTGGATTTAATTACTATTATTTTTATTTATCTTAAACTGTCCTACTGCAGTGCTGAGCAAAGGCCTCCCCCAAATCCTTCCAGGCATTCTTATCTAGAGCCACCTGGATCAAATCCTTGCAGTACGCGTCTGGGTCGCCTCGCCACCTTTTCCTGGGCCAGCTTCGACGGCGCCGTCCATCCTCAGGCACCCACCGTGTGGAGACTATTACCCAGCGGTCACTGTGCATGCGGCCGGCGTGACCTGCCCAATCCCCAATTATTATTTATTTTATAAAAGTGAAAACTTCTTTAGGCGCGTTGGGCATTTTTGGAGATGGGAAAAAACCATTGAATTCGCGCCACTGTTACCGTAACCGGCACCGCTTCGGATGTGTTCGGCTGTCCTCGGGATGTATGTCCGATATGTCAGTGAGTGATGGCAAAGTATTCTGTTTGTGTTTTGTTTTAACTTCTGTCGGCACTACTTTTTTTATTTTATTTATTGCCTATATTGTCCCACTGCAGAGCAAATGCCTGCCTTTCTCCTTTCCACTCCTCCCTGTCTTGAGCTAATGTGGACCAATCCTGTCTGTAGGCGTCAAGCTCAATTATTGTATTGTGCTTATTATAAAAACCTTTAGTTTCACTTTTAATCTTATCGTTGTTAACGTCAATACGTACATTATCATGCATATATGCACAATCAGTCGCATCAATATCAGCTTAATATAACTTAAACATGAAACTATATCTATAGTATGTTTTTCGTTAGATACTTATCATATTTTGTAAACAAACATTGCGTACTGAAATATCGATTTTGAGGACCAAAAAATGTGTGTGAATTGTTAATTCGAAGCAGTTTTATATAACTCATCATAACGTATGTGTTTCTCACAACGATAGACTCAATCATAACTAGGATCGATACGACATATCATGATTTTGTTCATGCATTTCTTTACCAAATGGGACGTTTAAGAAAAAACATATTGCATAGCATAATCAGCCTATTATGTTCCCACTGCTGGGACACAGGCCTCTTCTCTGCGAGAGGGAGGGGGCCATAATCCACCACGCGGGCCCAGTGCGTGGTGGATGTTACATGTTCTAGAACATGCCGGTTTCCTCACGTGTTGTTCCTTCACCGTTCGTCAAGAAAAACATACTGTACCTAAATTATTTACCATTATTTGGGTACTTTCCAAAAAAGTCTTTATCAGATTAATAATGATTGTTTCATTATCGACATACTATATTATAGATAGGCTAACAGATTTCGTGAATATGTCAATATGTTCACGGTCACGGTTTTGCCTTTGATAAAAAATATTTTGATATACAGACGGCAGCACATCAAGCTTACCCGAAACTGTCAAATTTTCCCAATCAACTTTGAACCTAATACTTTAGTGATAAAGTTGAAAATCTATTAAAGAAATTTGACAGATTGTAGTAGCTTGATGTGCTGGCTTCATAAACTCATGCCTTCTTCCCATGGGGGTAGGCAGAAACTACAGAACGCTACCTGCTACGATCCGTACATAGTCCCTTTGCCTCGTTTACGTTTATGCATCTGGTCATATACGCATGCCGGTTGCGAGTACTACGCTACGCACCTGACCATTCTCAAGAACATCACCAATAAGGTCACTATATGTCGTCCTAGGGTATCCGTCCCGTTGCCTGAACAGTGAAAGCCCGAGACGGCGGCGCGCCGTGTTCCGCGCGCGCCTCTCTCTAGAAGAATGGTGGCCGTTTGCGGCCGCTGAGGGTGACGGGGTCCGCATGGATTCATACGGGCCAACACCTGGCCGGGGGAGCGTGACGAAATGCGCAAGCACTCCAGCACCCCGCTAGCAGCAGGACACCGTGTGGTTTTAGTCAGAAAGAGTCTGACAGACCCCTCCAGCCACCCCAGGGTGGTGGACATCCATGAGGATTTCCACACGATAAAAAAAAAAAAAAAAAGGGTGTCCTTCCCGGCGTTTCCACTTACATATGCCTTGTAAATACCTTCTGTTAGTCTCCTTTCATTTATCTTCTCAACATGACCCCCCAACCATACTCTTTTAAATTTTTGTCACCACATTTGCTTTTAAACAGCACCATTGCCTTATATTTTGATGTGTTTCTGTTTATTTACGTATTTTGCACACCGTCGCGGCTCGTGGTAACAGCGGACGGCGGTAGTGGAATATTACCAAAGCATCAGTTTGGACGAAAAACTAGCGTTGTGGTAAATGGTGGTGTGCAAAACGTGATAGGTGCAATGTTTTATCGCATATTCTGTATTTATCAGGCTGTACACGTCAATGGTCACTATGTTTGTTCAAAGAATGGCAAACAGTATGGTTTTCAAAGTATGTTAATAATAAATACCTGTAACTCAATTAATTACAAGTCGATTATCTTAGATTTAATTAAAAAATTAAAAAAAGAATTATCTTGGATTTAAAAAATAGTAACAGGAATTGGTCCTTTGGTCTGCAGTTCCGCAATAAATGTCAAACCGATGTTTGACTACCATCGCCTAAAACCATTCCGTAGCAAACCAGCACGTACTCATAAGAAACTATGGCTGGGTCACACCTAAAAGATGGCTGGGACCACACAGTGAGTGCCTGAAGACAGGCATGGCGCGTCGTCACCGAGGGCCTAACCGCCCGGCCACGACTTTTGGCTTAGCGTTGACGCTGCGAGCGTTGCGTCATGGCATGGTTCATACATTTTTGTATATTTATTTTTACCGCTCGCCGCCCCGCGCTGAACTGGCGCTGATAGCGGCAAGGTCGTGGCCAGGCTGTAAGAAACACTGGCGTGACGATTCGGCCTCGTTGCTGACCGATTGGCGGCATAACATAAGAAAAACTGTAAACGTATGGGGGATACCTTTGTCCAGCTGTGGGACAATATAGATTAACAAAAAAAAAGAAGACCTCTCTCCTTTGGTGCTAAAGAAACTTGCCAAGCCCACAGCCCCACGCGGCTATTCTCTATCTATTCTAAAATAACTTTTTTATCAATAGAAAAGATACCGATTATAAGATAGTATCGCGAATTTAGTCTGAAACAGACAGAGAGAATCCTTATCAATGAATCAACGAAAAAAAAAGTTACATAATTCAGATAAATCGCGAATTTAGTCTGAAACAGATAGAGAGAATCCTTATCAATGAATCAACGAGAGAAAAAAGTTACATAATTCAGATAAAGAGCCTAAAAATGACAGGAGTTTCACGAACCGTCGGGTTTAATCTGGCTTCAATGTCTTCGTCAACTGAACTTGACATATCGATATTTTCGAATTTTCTACTATTAGTTGTCTTAAGATCATTTCAAAAGCTATAAGATGTAATTTTATAACTTTAGTTGACCAGAAGCTAAGCATTGCCATACAACGTGGCAATACCACCAGTCTCTTGGGTACATACCAGTCGACAGCGATGTGGTGGAATATTTGGACGCCATATTTTAGTTTGTTTATAGTTATAATTATAAATTAGGTTCTTATTATACGAGTATATTTTGATAGTTTTTTTAGCTAATACGATGTCAAGTTCCAGAAAGAAAACAATGAAACTGAAACACATCCTAAAAAAGCTTGAGTTTTGCTTACTTTTTATATTGGGTACAGTCATAGAAATGTATCTATGGGTACAGTGGCTTTCTTAGAGTTCAACAGTCAAAGGTAGTCAGCAAGAGTTTGATAGACCCCTCCGCCTTCGCCAGGGCGGAAGATATCCATAAAGATTGCTACAGGCAAAAAAAAAACGAGTGTGCTTATGACCACACGACTGAAGTGAAACTTCAGTATTGTGTATTTGGCTATGAGAGGAAGAGAAAGAAAATGTGCGCGCGCACTGCTGTCTCTTGCTTATATCCCCCACTCAACTCCCGTTCGCCTCGCCCGATCACACTTTTCCTAACGTTTACGTCACGCGTTCGCCAGCTTACTCCCCAAGTCAAGCGTGCGTAAAGAAGTTTCACTTCAATAAAAGGACTGGGTCGATTGACCACAACCAGTTGCACATTTAGAGCAGTTTCTACGATTATAAAATAATTAGTTCACTCTAGCTCTTGATTGTGATTTGCTACATAAATCATTTAGCTCATCTCGTTTGCTCGCGAGACACAAAAGTCATGTGTGTCCACAATCTATTGTTATCGTCTTTAAGTGTATAATCTTTATCTATAGGTTATCGTATCAAAATATCTATGTTGGATTTATTAGGTATAATGTAGAAGCTTATTTATGGTCACACTGACCGTTTCATTTGCCATTTGACTTATTTGTTGTACATACGCCAGCACATCAAGCTACCCAAAACTGTCAAATTTTCCCAATCAACTTTGAACCTTATACTTTAGCGATAAAGTTGAAAATCTATTAAAGAAATTTGACAGATTGTAGTAGCTTGATGTGCTGGCGTCTGTACCCATGTTTAAATACTAAATGATTGAGCTTGTAAGTTCGATTAAATTTTTTTGTTCAGATTAGCTAAGATATTAATTTACTTATCAATTATATTTTTGTAAAGGCATTGTTACAATTTTTTGTTGCTTAAAAGTATTTGTAGGTATTGTATTAATAGTTCAGTTCATTTTATCTGTTGCAATATTCATGTTAGATAAGTAGATAGTAAGGGTATACAATTATTATTGTCATTTGCAATGTTATAAAAGATTGTGTAACTTTATTTTCGCTCTCTTTTCTATATGTGTCACTGGACTGATAACAATATAAACAGCTGTAAGTAATTGATTCTCATTTATCATCAACCTTCTTTCCTGCACAATCATCACACACACCTGCAACTGCTGCAACACTATACAGGGTTATTGGAAAAACATTAACTACCTCTTAAGAGGTCACATTGTACTCATCATTATGAACAACTTTTACTATGGGACAAAACCTGAAATCGCGAAAAATAAATCAGCTGTTCCCTACATTTTGACGAGTTAAAATACGAACATAAATGTAGGAAACAGCAGATTATTTTTTCACGTTTTTTTTAGTCGTTTATGTTCGCCTAACTGGTCAAAATGTACTGAACAGCAGATTTTTTTTTCGCGATTGCAGGTTTGGTCCCATAGTAAAAGTTGTTTGTTATCATGAATACAATCACGTGTTTAGGTATCGGTCACTAATTAGCAGTCACCCTATATAAATGTCGTGTCAGTCAATGACATATTGGACAGACTATAATTCGGCCATGACTTTAAAACGTGAACTGATAATAAAATGATTTGATAACGAATACATAAATGATAAGAAAAGAGTGGAAAATGGTGTCTATAAACAAAAGTGTTGCATGTTAAAAATAGACGGAATTGATGGAATTTTCTAGAGATTATCTTTTCTAGATTCAGATATAACAATGATAATTAATAGACTGAGAATGATTGATGATTGATTGATTGATAGAATGAGAATTACTGAAGTTGATTATACAATGATATCAGAACACAAATGCTAAGGTGACGTACGGATCGCGGGGTCCTTTCCAAAAGGTGATTAAAAGATTATGAAAAGGCGATGGGTGCCGGTTGAGTAGTGGTAGCCCAGTGGCAACGGCCGCGACTTACGAGTTGTAGGTCGTAGGTTCGAACAGACGCTTTACTTTGTGTAAATTATCATCACCGCTGCTCTCAAAACGGTGAAAGAAAACGTCGTTGGGAAACCGGCATGTCCTAGAACCAAAAACTCGAAGGCATGTGACATCTACTAACCCGCACTGGGCCCGCCTGCTGGATTACGGCCCACTCCCTCTCACCGAGAAGAGGTCTGTGTCCTGGCAGTGGGGCTGATTATGCCGCTGGTTGATGGAAAACTGAAGGCCAATTATCATAATTTAAAATTATTAAAATCAAATCGCAGTCTCATCTCGGCGACAAACAAATGTAGGGAGAGAGAGGGGTATTTTTGACAGATTGAGGACTGTCAATGTTCTTGAAATTACGAGAATTGTCCCTCTGCTTTCTGTATGTAGTAAATTAATCCCATGCTATGTAGCTACAGTGCTGTGACAAGGATCATTTGGCGCTTGGATGACATTGACCGGGAGAACTTGTTGGTAAACATTTGTGAAATTGTATAGAAAAAAAGAGATGGCGGCGTTAGTTCAGATTTCTGCCACGCACCAAAATTCTTCAACTCTTTAAAAGTACAAGGATCTTTCCATTAAGGAAAAATCACAATATCTAGAGCTTTTTTTTTATGGATGGGAAATCATTTAATGACTCCTCCCGCTCTGCGTGGAGCGGAAGGGAGTGTCAGACTCTTACTGACTAAAACCTACCCGTGTTTCTTCCTTAGCCCTTCATGTTCCGGGCAGCGGCAACCCTTTCGGACAATCCCGCTGCCCCGGCAGGCTTCGGCCCTAACGGGCCCCTTCCCTTAACAGCTAGAGAGCTGGGCCCCAATTTTGTATTAATTTTCCGCGTAATCTTACCACGTGCAAACTACGTCAATATCGTGTTATCGTGTGTTGTTAACGGCAAGGAATCGAAATGTCAACCGTCCGGACAACATGTATTTTGACAGTTCAAACCACGCCATTGTGTCATAGAGAATACGTTAATAGCAGATGTCGTGATTAACTAAGGAATTAACTTGGTTTCGAAGCGAGGAATCGTTACGTGGTCATACTGTTCCGTTTACGAATATCATAAAAATCATACTTAGAACTCAACGAATATGTACCAAAGTAGTAACTTATCATAATGGACATTACCTATTAGTGATAAAGGGGTCATCAAAAGAAAGGGTGCTCTGTTTCTAATAAGTTTTCTAGGGCCCAGCTAGAGAGCTGTTGTGATTGTTCGACCATAATAACAAAAAACGATCGTGACAGTAGAAATGTGATTTGACATTTGACCGCACACGAACAGAGTCTATTAAGATAATAGATAGATAGTGCCCATGTTGGTTTATGTGAAATAAAAATATTTTGATTTGATTTGAATAGTTTTTCGACTTTGAAATAAAAGTTTAGGTAGGTAAGTACAGCCGGCAGCTCGTCAGTGGTAACAAAACCAGTATAAACTGACATTTTATTCTATTGAAACTCCGTCCTAAGCTAGGCGAGCTCAAGATCAAAGTTGTACCACCGACGTCTATAACTGTACATCATTTAAATATCATTCTGTCAGCTACAATAAGATGGTACACTCGAGAAAGACCTGCTAATTATTTAAAACATGTCGGTCTGAACTTTGCAATGGAAAGGTACGGCACGAAGGCCGAACGGCAAGGCCATATTTTTATACACCTGACCATATAGTAATGACTATATATTTAAAACAGTGTAAAAAAATAACGATCGACCAATTTGAGTGTACTTATTTTTTTATTTGGACTCTTTAAAATTAATCACCCTGTATTATAGTTTGTTTAAAGGAGAGTGCACATTGAAAGCGATGTCTGTGCTGTTTATCGCGTTGCCTTTTGACATTAGGGGTGTTGATCGTTTGCGTGTTTTGCTTGTCTGTATCTTTTAGTGCTCATTAAACAATTTGCATTTATTTTTTGTTCAGTTATCGCGTGGTATAATTACTTTGTAGTATGCAATCAATCCATACTATAGGTATGTACTATATAATATGTATTATAAATGAGAAAGTGTGTCTGTCTGTCTGTTACCTCTTCACGCTTAAACCGCTGAACCGATTTAGATGAAATTTTGTATAGAGATAGTTAGAGTCCCAGGAAAGGACATAGGATAGCTTTTATCCCGATATTCCCACGCGATCGACACTTATGAGGGTGAAACCGCGGGGCGCTGCTAGTAAAATATATTGTGTATGTCCCTTTACAAAAACGTTTTTCATTGGTTATCAAGCTAACGTTTCACACACAAAAAAACTATTTGCATTACAGATACAGAAGTAAGTTTTTACAGTAAAACTCTGCAGTCTGCAGGTCAAATATTTTACGCAATGTAGGTATCGCGCAACTGCATAGATATCGCAAGGTCATGCCGCCCGCCGCGCCGCCGATAATTATAACAAATTGGTCGACATTATTGAGTTTTAATAAACTAAATAATTGCGTTACATGCATCTCTATTTATTTTATTAGGTATCTTTTATTTTGGAAACTCTTTTTTTATTGTTTTACTAGCCATTGATGTCCCAATGCTGGGGTTGCCCAGCATTGGGACATCAATGGCTAGTCAAAAAGAAGGGAAGGTAGTAGGGAAGAGCTGCCAAGGACCTTTGATCTTTATTAAAGGAGTCCAGCTCATCCCGCCATCTCCGTCTGGGACTGCCGCGGTGTCGAACTCGAAGGGTCGTTTGCAAATGTTTAATGGTCTGTATGTCTTCCAAATTTAGTTTTTATTATGAACTGTGACGTCAGGTTTATGTGCCAGACAGTTACACATTATTAAAGGCAAGTTGGGCAGAGGGATTTTGTAATTTGGTGAATTAGAAAGAAAGTGTGAATTTGGCAGTATATTTTATTTAAACCCGACATACAAATCATACAGAAACCATGCCTTTTATAATATAACTAACGACCTGACCCTGTTTCCTACGGTTTTACAATTTGACAAAAATCAAGATTTCATGATTATATTAAGTTTAATAGTAATGTAGTAGACACATAAACCTTCCGGAATAGATTCTCAGAATGATGAAGAAAACCGCATCAAAATCCATTGCGAAGTTTAGGAGAACAACGCGTTCACACAGACAGACACGAAAAGCGACATTAATTTATAATATTTGTAGATATACAAGTACTGTTACTAAACAAGTAATTTTTACATTTTGTTGCAAAAGATTTTTTTAAAGGAGGTTTTAAAAGTAGTGTTGAAAAAGTGGTGATTACGTTACTATGTTTACTTACTAATTCAGGCCAACATCGCCACAACGGTCTTAAGGTTGCATTTTGCACGCGAAGGTACAAATAGAAATACATTGTGATAGAAATAGAAACTGTTGTATATCGGTCAGTGGCCAACGTGATACGTAATAATGAACGATTTATTATGCGTAAGGATTACATTTAAGCACTTTGTAAAAGGGAGATGTATGATTGTCTAGATAGGACTTATACTGTAGAATGTAGATTATCAAATCATTTATTTCAATTAGGCACATAAAAAGCACTTTTGAATGTCTAAATTTACAAGCAAAAAGAAGTCGTTCTAATCCATAATTGAGGATGCAGTTTTTGCAAGTATTTGGTGGATACAGTATTTACAAATAATGACAAAAACATTGAATTGAACAGTTTTTTTCCAGGATTAGACACAAAAACACTGTGAAAGACAGACAAAAACTGTTTATTAATGGGTTTATAATTTATTTCAATTATGCACATAAAACACACTTTTGAATGTCAACATTTACAAGAAAATAGAAGTCGTTGTAATCCAAAATTGAGGATGCAGTTTTTGCAAGTATTTATTTGGTGGATACATTATTAAAAAATAATGACAAAAACATTGAATTGAACAGTTTTTTTCCAGGATTAGACACAAAAACACTGTGAAAGACAGACAAAAACTATTTATTAATGGCTTTATAAAACACGTCTTCAGCTTATATGCTACAAACAATAATAATAGACGTGACCGTTAAAAGTTCAATCAGGAAATAAAAACGGAAGGTAAGCAAACGTTTAATAATATAATTAATCAATCAAAGTGCATTATAATAGAGCTTTAGATTAATTTGATTTTAATATGCCAGTCAGCACTCTAACAAAAAAATAAAACTAAATACCCGACCCTCCAAACAGCAATGAAAAAAAAAAGTAGCAACATAATTAAATATCAACCTTGGTCAGGACCTGCCTAAACTAAAAGAAATTCGCTCTTATCTTGTGAGAGATAAAGTTTATTTTGTATAAAAAGAAGTGACCTTGAGAACAGTACCGAGTTACTATGAAAGTTGACATGAAAGAACTGCTTTTGAATCACAAAAGGACGGAGGTAACATTATACGTAAATTTTTCATGGGTCAAAGTAACCCTATCTCTCTTTGAGTGAAAGAGGACTTTCATGCAAAAAAGGACAGGTCTACCGGTTTTGGTAATTGTCCTTTTTTGGGAACCTGCACGTATATTATGGCACACTGTTCGGTATTGTTTGACTATAACGCGTAAAGAAAATATGGCCTGTTAGGCACTGTGACGCTTTTCATGCAGAAAAACCAAAAGAAATAGGACTCTAAAAGCCCTTCCTCTCTTCTTAAACATCATCATTATATTATTTTCTTTGGTCCTGTTTCATGATTCTTATTATAGATTAGTATAATATGCTTCATACGAGTATATGTATTTATTGTATTATGTAAATAGTACACTACAGACTACCTACAGTATTGTCTCTCCTTCCCCTTTTTATTCCATCCAAAGGTTGTCTTTAAAAGATCGCTCTTAGCGATAAGACCGCCCATTGTGTCACCCATTATAATGTCTATATTTATATCTGTAAATTATGTGGTGTACATAATAAAGATTATTCTATTCTATTCTAAGGACTATTAAGATTAGATCTTCGCTTACCCATTTTGTTGTATTTTTTTTAAACACTGTCTATCGTTATAGTAACACTTCGACATAATATCGCCTACTTAATATTATATGCATTCGCTCTGTCACATAAATAACAACTTCACATAAATATATGAACATTATAAATAATATATGCTTGTCCAACGCACTTTATTTTCGATCTAAAGACCGAAATTTTCCCACTCAAATGACTGCAGTGTCTGCACTATATTACTACAGAAAATACCATCTATGCTCTTGGCGCCAAAATCACGTGACCAATTGTTGCATCCAAAATCAAAATCACAGCAATGCAGTACAAAAATAAACCTTACATCATCAATAAAAAGTTCAATTTCATTAAACAAATGAATTAAGATGCGACGTTCTAAATTCGGTACCTGTTGGGCGGTTTGCCAGACACCTAGAAAAAAAGACTAATTTAGCTTGGTCTTTATGCTTTAGGTGAAGTTTTCCCTGTAGGCTCTTAATTGATTGAGGAAGAAGAGGGGTGGGAGGTCAAAGGAAGCTAGTTATTTGAATTGTTAGGGCTGATAGCATAGAATTTATAATGGTCTTTATAAGCAGTGAGTTGAGCACTTATTATATAGAATGCATGCGCAGTGCAAAGTTCTGGATGCTAAGTCAAAATATTTACTGTAGTAGGTAGGTACTTTAATAGTAAAATCACGAGGACCGGCCATTATGTATACTGCTGTTTTTAGTCCAATTTTGGAGCCAAAATATTTGTGATAGTATTTATGGCTCACATCCTTGTAGCTCCCGCATAAGTCTTTCGAATCTATCTTTAGATGAACGCATCACATCAAGGTAATAAAAAAGCACGTTTCACGCTTTTTATAATGAAGTACCATTTAGTGCAAACACCAGTATACAGTACATATAACACTTGTATGCGTATGTTAAAAAAAAAACTATTCTTTTTAAAAGCACCTTTTCATTAAACCTAATTAGCATCCTAATTGCGTAACACACTATCAAGGGGGCTTGAGGGGCTTGTGGCTAAGTGATAAGTAATGAGAGTCGTTACGGGTCGTCAGAAGCCCGAAAGTCTGACAACCAGTCTTACCAAGGGGTTTCGTATCACCCAGTAACTGGGTTATGGAGGTCAGATAGGCAGTCGCTCCATGTAAAATACTGGTACTCAGCTGCATGCGGTTAGACTGGAAGCCGACCCCAACATAGTTGGGAAAAGGCTAGGCAGATGATGACTATCAATCACAATCCGTTTAATTTTTAAGGATATTGCTAATCCATTGCTTCATATGTGCGCAAAATGTGTCTGTTCGACAACGTAAATAAGGCAATGAATGTTGTTGAACTGTCAAAATGAAAGCCATTGGAACCGTTAGTGTGTTACGCAATTTCTTCGCAGTTTACTGAGGCGAGAAAATTAGCCTTCCCCAAAATCTACAAGCATCGGAAATTCGAAACATAGTACCAAAAATAATTGAACAAAGGCGAAACTCTCAATAAAGAATTCGAACAAAAATAATTGAAGTCGAATAAACTCATTAAAGAGTTCGTAATTAGTAGGAAATATGTAATTCTGTTAATGTTTACTACAGTTTTAATTAGTTCGCTAATAGTATAGCGACGGTTACAATTAAATAGTTATATTTACATTGTTAATCAAAAGTGAGCTGATAACTGGTCTCATGTATAGTATTAATATAAATAGGACATTGTCAGCATCGTGTGCCGTATGTCATTATAAAAATGTTATTTATAGCTATTAAAAACATAAATGTGGAAGCACACTTATAACACACCGCGTTACGCGACATCAATGAAGCTTACTTATTGGCCACATTTTTCATCTCGTTGAGCTATTTTCGTCATTTGGCCAATAAGTAAGCGTGGAATGGCGTCGGGTGTTACAAGTGTATATATAACATAGGTGATATACAAAGATCTTAAATATTAGGTAGTGCGCTATGTTTTGCCAATATTGACATACAAATGATTAATATTATTAAAAGCTATTTAATCATTAGTATTGTATGCAGCTGAATACCAGTATTTTACATGGAGCGACTGCCTATCTGAACTCCACAACCCAGTTACTGGGTAACACTATACCCCTTGGTAAGACTCGTTAGTGTAAATAAAATATTAATTCTTAATTAACCTTGTCAAGCTTCAGCTTATCGATGCCCTCGGGGTTTTTTAATTGTTGTTTGTACCTTCTCCGATTTACCCATGAGATGTTATTGTACGAGTTGACGTTATCAATTGACTTAATTTGTGAATTGATTAAGTCAATTATTATTTAAATATTCGCTACGATATAAAGCTAGAACGAGTAATTTACCAGTAAAAAAAAATGCAATCCATAATTATTGTTTTTTCTTGTTTCCTAATTAAGCCATACGTTAATAAATATATTAAAAAAAAACTTAAGTAATACCCACCCGCACTTCCTCAGTTATGTGTGCGTGTTACTATAAACAACCTCTGCCCATCCCTTCGAGGAATAGAGGCGTGGTGTTATAGCATAACCAGCCTGTAATGTTCCCACTGCTGGTACACAGGCCTCTCGTTGGGAGGGGAGAACGCCGTAGTCCACCACGCGGGCCCAGTGCGGGTTGGTAGATGTCACATGTCTTCAAATTTTTAGTTCTAGGACATGAAGGTTGCGAGAGCAGTGGCGATGAAATAATTTACATAAAGTAAAGCGAGTGTCTAGATTTGAATCTACGACCTACAACCATGTGAGTCGCGGCCGTTACCACTATGACCCAACTGCTCTCATGGTGATGTTATGTGTGATAAGAAATACATACGATACCTCTAAGCTAACACATTGGCACATAAAAAAATCGGCCCCTGTCTCGGTTACTAGGTAAACCTAAAGGACCACAACATCAAGGTGCGTCCTAATTAATATTTTCCTCACGGTGCCAAGATAACTAAGCTATATTTAACAAAGTCACCTTCTTTCTTTATTCAGTTACATAAAACTTCGGAGCGCAGAACTTAATTAAAAAATTACTTAATTTAAATTCGTTGTAAGTAAAAGGGCAGTTAGCAGTTTGATACAATTAGTTTACCTGACTGTAGGAACTGTTGATAATTTTCGATGTCCCGAGGCAAGGATGAATATTCATTTTTACCTGTAACAAAATTAGTTAGATTAATTAACGAGGCCTTGGAACATTTTGGATAAAAGGACCAGGGAAGGTTGTGAATAAAGACCAGGCAGCCAAATATTTGTAAAAGTATTTATGGCTCCTTGTAGCTCCCGGATAAGTCTTTCGAATCCATCTTTGGGTATGAAGGTAAATGAGCAGTGAACACGACAGTCCACGACTAGTTCACGCTTCTTATAATTACCCATTAGTTCAAACAGCAGTATACAGTATGTATAATAGTAATTGTATACATACGTCATCATCATCATCTGCCTAGCCTTTTACCAACTATGTTGGGGTCGGCTTCCAGTCTAGTCGGATGCAGCTGAATACCAGTATTTTACATGGAGCGACTGCCAAACTGACCTCCACAATCCAGTTACTGGGTAATACGATACCCCTTGTTAAGACTAGTTGTCAGACTTTCGGGCTTCTGACGACCCGTAACGACTGTCACAGAACCACGAATGACAACCGGGACCAACAGTTTAACGTGCTTTCATAGGCATGGAGGGGTCTTGGTATGTAAAGATGGTCACCCATCCACGGACCAACCGCGGCAAGCGCAGCTTAACATTTTTTTGTCTTTCAAAAAAAAAACCTAGCATTTTCTTTTTAAAAGCACCTTATCATTAAACCTAACCAGCATCCTAATTGCGTAACACCCTATCAATCGCAATCTGAATCATTTTGCAGGACATCGCTAATCCATTGCTTCATATTTCGAAAAAATTGTCTACTCAACAACGTAAATAACGCAATGAATGTTGTTGAACTGTCAAAATGAAAATAATTCCTACTGTTAGTGGGCTACGCAATTACCCCGCAGGATTTTGCCAGTAGCCCCAACTAGACCATTTATCAAAGAAAACATAGAAGATAAAATGGTTAAAGGGAATCGAATTGCTACCTACACGAAGTACCTGTTACTTAACGATAACATAAACCCTGTTTTTACCCGAAGGAAATCGAAAATGGTGTACTTATACAGAATTAAATTTTAATCAACGTTTTCCTCTTAAGGAGTAATTGTAGGTACTCATCATTATTAACAACTTTTATTATGGGACCAAACATGAAATCGCGAAAAAAAACCACCTGTTCCCTACATTTTGACGAGTTATGCGAACATAAAATGTAGGGAACAGCTAATTTTTTTTTTCACGATTTCTATTCACGCCGTTTGTAGGTACTACTTCCTACTAATATTATAAACGTGAAAGTTTGTGAGGATGGATGGATGGCTGGATGTTTGTTACTCTGTCACGCAAAAACTCCTTAACGGGTTTGGATGAAATTTGACACACAGATAGTTTATAACCAGGTTTAACACATAGGGCACATTTTATTCCGATATTCCCCCGGTATCGAAACTTATGCGGGTGAAACCGCGGGGCGTTGCTAGTTTATCCATATTTCAACATAGCTGACGATTACCTCCTAAGTTCTAAGTCCCAAACCACGCACTGTCAACATCGTTGTATAACCATGCCAAAAATACATGAAGCGTCTAAGACCCTAGAGGCTGGAGCCCAGATTAAATTTCTCACCTAAAGCAATTTGGAGTTCCAAGGTTAATTAATTAGAACGTCAGCGAACACCTCCGTATAACAAGTAATCAAGTTTATAAAATTAATAAAATTCAGGATTCCTTCTCTTTTTAGGATTCTGTAGGTACGCAAAGGGTACCAACGGAACCCTATTACTAAGCCTGCGGCGTCTGTCCATCAGTCCGTCTGTCTATCAGCGGGCTGTATCTCATGAACGGTAAAAGGTACACAGTTGAAATTTTAACAGAGTGTGTATTTCTATTGCCGCTATAACAGCAAATAATAAACATTAAATAAAGTTAGAAATTAAAGGAGGTCTCCAATCTCCATACTACAAGAAAAGTGTTTTTTCGGCGTTTTTCGCTTTTGGATGCGAATCCGACTCGCACTTGGCCGGTTTTTTTTTATTTGCCTCCGTTTGTTGGGTAGTGAGGTAAACTTTATAAAGGTGTTAGTAGTGTTTTTTGCAGATAGGTCGGAATTTTTGAGCGAAAATTCTAGACCGACTATGTCGTAACAATCAAGTGAGGGAATTGGATAAATGCCATGCCCATAGCCTCAGATGTAATCGCGAAAACATGTTGTGAATGAATGAGATGTTTGTACAAATTGCTGGAATTTGGTCCTTTTGTCGAAAAGAACGAAGGCTAATCCGGAAAGATCGGGAACGAGAACCAATCAATCAATGCTCGTGAAAAAGTCCAGAAAAAGTAATTTTGCTTAATTCCTAATTTGGTTCTTTGTGAAGATGCTGGATAAATTTTCAGTGGTAGGCAAACGTTTCTAGTTTCTTATTTTACGAAGTACGATTATTAATTAACGAATGTTAAAACACAAGAATATATACTAAATCGAATCAGAAATCTCTCTCGCAGCCCACCCACAATCCAACACAGCCTTCATACAACCGTAAAATACTCATAATTGACTTCCGAAACGGTCTAATAATAACTTTTGGAACAATAGAGAACATGTTGAGGTAATTATTATTAATAACAATTGGAAGCTTCTCACCTAACAAGCGGGTCGTTACTAGGAAATCATGTTTTTGAATGTGACCGCCAAATGTATGGGAGTTAAAACCAAATGGAGTTGTTCGTGTATTATGTGTTGTATTGTTCTTACTACTGTATTTTATTGACTTCTGAATGTGTTATTTATCATAAATAATATAATTAAAAGCTTGTATTTATCAATGGGGAAAACTGTGTACTATTACAAACGTCCATCACTAATTTAAACTATTTCTGACGCGTGATGTGTGAAATGTTCCCGTAGGATAATTTACTTCCTCCATGCAGGTAAAGCCGTAGGCAAAAGCTAGTATAATATAAGTTTAAAAGTGTGGATCCCAAGCTTGTTTACCTGCTAGCAATATAAGTAGCAGTTAATTAATCTTTTTCGTAATACCTTCCGAAATGAGGAGATTCGTAAGAGAGAACCTCGTGCTATTATTCAAATTCATTTATTGCATTTACCAGGCTCAGTTCAACGGCACATACTTCTAAGAAAAACTTTCCAAAAAGAAAATCTCAAAAACTGTCTAGCCAAGGAATCAAACGCAGAACCTTTACATACCGCTCTTTTAAAGACGAAACCTGCTAAACCACCTCGGTGTTCCTTTGAAAGCAGCTTATAACGCCCACACGAAAAAAACGCCACTTTTCCTTATTTAATCACGACAGAGCAAAAACAGAAAAAATACCACTAAACTGTCACTTCAAAGTCCAAGATTAAAAAGATTCTTTTTATAAAATGCCATTTTCATTCATTCAAAAATAGCTGGCTGGTTTTAAAATAGCGCTAGAATGTCGCTCTACCGTAATTAATGTGGGCACTAGGTACCCACAATTTGTTAAGGAATTAATCCATTATGCAGGCAAGCGGAGTGTTTTGTAAAATGAAACAAAAGGCTGAAGCGAGGCATTCACGAACTTCGGGATAGAGGCGCAAAGTTGTACCGTATTACGTTGTAAATAAATGTTAGCGAGGAAAGTGGTGGACGCTTTTTTTTAAGGGAGAAAAATGTATCCCTTAAAACATGCGTTCACCAAGGAAGTTCACGGAAAGGTGTGGTTAGGCGGTGACATTGCCTGTCAGCTATAATAATGATCTACAGGAAGAACCGCTAATTAAGAATTTGGGACCGACATTAAACATAAAAAATCGTGTTTGTATTTTCAACTTTAAATTCCATTAAAGCTCTGACAGAAACCCATTGTAGCCGAAGGTCGCCATCAGCCTAAATCATACCGCAAATGCAGATAATTATCTCTTTCATTCATCAACCGAAAGACGTCCACTGCTGGACATAGGCCTCCCCCAAGCACCTCCACTTCGACCGGTTCTGTGTTTCACGCATCCAAGGGGTTCCTCCGGCCTTCACAAGGTCGTCGGTCCACCTTGTGGGAAGCCTTCCAACGCTACGTCTTCCGGTACGCGGTCGCCACTCCAGAACCTTTCGGCCCCATCGACCATCTGTTCTGCGAGCAATGTGCCCTGCCCACTGCCACTGCTATCTCTTTAAGAGCATTAAAAAGAATAGCTGTAATTACAAATTTTCCAAAAGCATAATAAAATATGAAAAAAAAACAATAAACTAACACTGCGAATACAACGCGTATTTTCGCTTATAAAGTGCTACATCTCAAAAAGTACGCCCCATTAATGTAAATATATTTAATGGATTGAGGTAGAGATTCTCATAAAAACGTCCAGTCTCGGACTTGTAATAAAGTCCAATTTACTGAAGTCTAGAGCTAAGTTAACGTCCTTGCCCTAAATATTCGCTCAGTCTTAAAAAGATAAAAGAGAAGTTATCTTGTCCCACTTAAATATTATCTAAACTTAGTCTGAAAGAAAAATCGATTTCGTTTCATGAATATTTTTTGAGCTGAGTAGACGTTGGACTGGTCCTAATTTTGATCTTTTGAGTCTTGATCCATGCCTGATGAAAATTGGCATGTCTGACAGATTAGGTTGGATCACAACAATCTATTTAAATTGAATTTGTTCTCTTTCTAAGATAGTTCAGTACTCTTGATTGTATATCAAGTAGGTACCTAAATAGTTTTGCAAAAAAACTGGTCTAATAAATATTTTACACGAGTTATATTCAAATAGCAACTTATAAGGAGTATGTAAGGATCGTCGCAGGTGACGTTCTGTAGTTTCTCTCCTATGGGAAGAAGGGTTGAGTTTATGTATGTGTAAGTAATAATAATAATATAATAATAATAATATTCCACAACTATCACACAACGCCATCTAGTCCCAAGCTAAGCAGAGCTTGTGTTATGGGTACTAGACAACTGATAAACATACTTATATATTTCTAAATACATACATATTATAGATAAATTACAACCAGACACAGAACAAATGATCGTGCTCATCACACAAACATTTGTCCTGGGTGGGAATCGAACCCACGACCTCCGGCATAGCAGTCAGGGTCACTAACCACTAGACCATCAGGCCTGTCAAAGTGTTAATAGTGTGTTAATATCATCATCAAAGTGTTAATATCATGTCACTTATCAGCCTAAAACAGACAACTAATGCCTATACAGTAGACATGAAATCGAAATATCATAGCAACAACTTACTACGCAGTTCAAAATGAAATCATCATTCTATATTTAAAAAAAAGTAACAAGCCACCAAGTCGCAAAAATAGTAACACAACCAAAAAACAAAACAAAAGCGAAACACATCTACAACTCACAGAAACTTCTCAGAACCCAGCTTCAATTTCAGCGCACAAACACACAAAGTTACCCCTGTCCAAACTCCACAATAGTTATTATATTTACTGCACTCAGATACCGAAACCTGAATGAACCGCCTACCCTTACAAACTGCGCAATTTGCACAACAACCGCAACCATCTCTGGTCCAAAACGGAAATTTCTCAAAGTCTCCGCATAAATGGAACTATGTATGTTGTGTTTATGTTTCGGGCCGTAGTGCCGAACTTTGGTATTTCGTGGTGCGTGGGCAGAAGCATAATGTCGGGGGTCAAGGTGAAGGTCGAAGGTCATTGCAATTGCGCAATGTAAGCGTGGGGGTTGCAACGGATCGATTTCGGCAGAGCAACTGTTTTATGAATGTGGTAGGTCTGTATTGCGTGTTATGAATGGAATACTTAGTGGTTTCTGGAAAATTGACGAGTTGGTCGGTTCTACTTTGTTTGATAGGCATATAGTTTTGTGGCATATTAGAGTTACAAGACTGGAAAGGTCCACTCAATCTGTGTGGTTCTTTCCTCAAAAGACCATTTCAGACACCAATCTACATGGTCCTCAAAGATTATGTCCGGGTTTTTATATACACATTGACATTTATGAATTTTATATATACAATGACATGAATATTTACTTCGTAAAGTATTTTTATTTTATTTAATTATTGTGAACGTGAGGTGACGTAGGGTCACGCAAAAAAACTAGGACACCACGCTCTTTAGCTACAAATGGTGTTCCTATAAGTACTTAATCAATTGGGAGTGAATAATAGATTTTGCGCTTTCACCATTCTACTATATTATTTCAAAGCTTGAAGTTTTCATTTACATATTTTCACAATGACCCGAAAATGTTCAACAAATTGCTCTGAACCGTAATAAATAAAACCTACAGGGTGGATAGTTAAAATTACTTTTTCCCACAATCTAATCTGTTTGATCCTAAAAGCAATTTAACCCATCAAACTGTAATAACAAAAACAAAACGTGTGTGACCAAACAATGGAAGATCATATTTTGTTAAACCTATTTGTTTTGTTAAACCTTATTGTAGGCAATGTGTTAACCCTTTGAGGATACAATTTTAATAAGTACTGATGTTTCATTTAATTAATTTCTGAAGCTTAATAGATTAGTGATAAAGGGTTTTGTTTTAATTCCTCTTCTACTGTTATATCGGCTCATGTGCTGCTAAAAAAATTGCCAGCCAACGAATTGATAACTAAACTGATGGCCTATGATTTTCCGGACGTACAAATTAATTACGACCGGCCAATCGTAGCTATCGAACAATGTGTGTTTTTGTCTGCATCAATATATGATAAAAAAAAAAACTACAGATAAAATAGCAATGTTATTCACGACCTACAATAAAACTCAAATTAGATAGCACATCTTTACCACGCCACAAAGGCCATCAATTGTTTTGCCAAAACAAATATTTCTTTTCAAATCAATTTCATATCCAAAGGTCAATAGAACCACGCAGGGTTCCCACACAAATGAGAATGACCACACCTCATCCTCAAATTTTATGATATTTTCCCTCAACCCTAACAAGAAAGGGTACACTAGGCGCCGGTCGAACGTACCCCTTATTTACATAATTACGTACAAGCCACGAATTTAGTTCGTCACATTTGCATATTCAAATCACCACCAAAATGTATTAGTTAATTTCTTTCGGATATTAAAGTGTGGTTGGGAGTTTGTGAGGGGATACTGCTGTAATCACCAAGTTTAATAATAGATAGGCTATGGCATACATTCAGCCTATACTGTTCCCACTGCTGGGACACAGGCCTCCTCTCTGTGAGAGGGAGTGGGCCGTAATCCACCACGCGGGACAAGTGCAGCTTGATGGATGTCATATCTTCGATTTTTTGGTTCTAGTACTTGCCGGTTTCCTCACGGTGTTTTCCTTCACCGTTTTGAGAGCAGTGGTGATGAAACAATTATTTACACATAATAAGGCGACTATCAGTTCGAACCTGCGACTTACAACTCATAAATCGCGGCCGTTACCACTGGGCCACTACTGCTCTCTAGCTCCTTGCTGCTAACAAACACAATAACGCAATAACGTTTTATTACAACAAAGGAGGATATTAATATCAAACTCCTTACATAGTTCCCAAGTCATTATTTTTTGTCGTTTAGTAATTAAGAGGTTGTCACTCGGTTTCTTCAACTGGGTTTCAGAAAAGTAAAAAAAAAAACATGAATCTATGTTCTTTGCTGCAAGCTACAGCACACACATATTTTAAAAACATAATTACTGTATCACAACAATTATTTCAACCTATTTACCAAAACCAACTGTTCCCAACCACATTTTGTATTATATTTATTTATCAATTTGTGGTCAATATCGTTACAATTATTATCGGGGTCGCGCCATCCACTGCCTCGCGTACGCGAAATAATAATTATTATGCATAAATATTATTTCGCGTAACTGAGGCATACTTTACCATTCCGAACTTCAATTTCTGCGAACTTAATTAACAATGTTTGTGGTCTCATTATTATAACAAACCATTTAATTTGTATACGTGAAATATTTATGTAAGATATAGCGTTTTGCTGTTATCGTGCATAAACTATCAAAGATATGGTTATCTGATAATGTAATAATAATCTAGTGATATAAAGGACATAGAAAGGACGGATATAATTATTTAATTTATTATTTCATGATTGTTTGTTAAGATAGCAGCCCATGCTGGCTTTAATTAAATGGCTAACATTTATAATATTCTGTACCAGTGTTTGCAATTACAAATATTGTGTCCGAAAAATATAATAAATAGATAAAGTCAGAACAAACAACTCTTTATTGTATCCAACGATTTAATCCGTGTATGATTAGTGACCTTTTAAATAAAGACAGATGACAATTCAACAATGACTAATTTTGTTTAAATACATTTTGGCTTTATTAAAAAATTACAAAAGGAGAATGGGTACGACCGTCCCCAGGCACAAAGTTAATTGTAGCATTATGAACTATGTTTATTTTTGTTGCCCTCATGGAGTAGTATAATAATTAATCCTAAGACAGCCAGTCTGAATTCAGTTGGAGAAAAAATATATGTGAGGAAGTTAGATTGATTTAATAAAGGGAAATATTAGACTTATGCTAATGATGGACCCTTTTTGAAATGAATTAACCTCAAAAATTTTTTTGCGATTTTAATAATTCACTTTTTTTAACTCTTAACCTCTTTTTAACTTTCTGTAATTTTTTGAGGTGCACAAAAAAAAACATGTATTTAATCGAACCTTTAATAATTATCATTATGCACTGCTAAAAACATAATTGAATATTGTAACCTAATGGTTGCGCCTGTGTTTGTGAACCTCAAACCTAATGTGAGGTCCAAAAAATACTAAATAGCAGGTTCTGCTTACCGACAGGGGAAGTAGACTCTAAGTATGCAAGTTAGGAGTTATCTCATTACCTACCAAGATCAATCCTACAATACTACAAATCGTACAATAAATAACACCCAACGAATACCATTTCCCTTCATACATTAGAGGAAGGAAACTCGCATCATAATTGAAATTGCCGAAGAGCCATCTATGTACATACTATACCATACTTGAATGAAACGTAGGTGTTGAATGAAAGCGTGGGCAGACAGAGGGGGATGGCGATTTAGAAGAGAAACAGGTGCGAGCGAGAAGGCGCGAGGGTGGCGGGTGGCCGCCCACGCTTTATGCTGAATGGGTGACGCAGAGCTGTTGCTTCTCTGCTTTTCACGTTATTATTTTCTGAGGCGCAGTTTGTTGATTAGTATGGGAGAAGCATTGCTCCAGAAGGATTAGGTGGAGATGTAGCTACTATTCAAAATTCGAATTGTGTAGTAAGTTTTCAAACTCACAGGTACTGAATAAGGACCAATTTATCGGATCCTGGAATTCTACCTAGGACCTTGCGCTCGTGATTAAACTAATAAGGCAGTCTGAAAAATATTATACTCATTATAAATACTCTTACAAAAAATGGCAGACGAAAGAAAAAGTTCTTTTATCGATTAGTCTCGTAGCGGGCTACTACGTAGTAGATTTTCGGCTACGGCGTAGCTGCGTAGGCTTCGTGCTACACTTTCCGTATCAATTTGCTACGATACTATATTCCGCTATTTTTGGTATTACGACTACACAAATAGTCGTGAAAATGACGAAAATGGAGGAAAGTTTTTTCCCGGTATTGGGAAAACGTGTGTTTATATATTAAATAATTATTTTCCTACAATAATGTTATCAAATTGTGGTCATATTAATACGTTATTCATGTAGGTATGATTTGTTCCCATGTAGTATTCAATACCAAGGATTAGGGAGGATTAGAAAACGTAATCTATTGTTATGTTGGTGTACGTATGTAATGTAGCCTTTGAGCTGTGTATTGTGTATTAATTGGGGTTAATTAACACATGGCACGTGTTTATGTAAGCAATTTGCATATTAATATCGAGAGATTGGTAATTACAAGTAAAGCCTAATTAGTAAATATATCTACTAAAACACTGATTCCTCTACCTATCTGTAAAATAGTGGAGAGATAGACAAGGCAAGGAATTGGGCGTTGTGGCTCAACTTGGGACAGGCGTATGCCCAACAGTGGACTGCGAGAATCTGAGTTGATTGATTGTGAAAATAGCGTAGCATCATCATCATCGTCACTCATTGCTGAGGAAAGACCTGCTCTCTTTTGTGCCATGCTTCTCCGGTCTGTGCGAGTCTCATACGAATCTTCCCAAAATAGCGTATCGTCATCATCAGCATATAATGTTCCCACTGCCCGACCCCAGCGCCCGAAAACAAAAAAAAAAAAAACGAAAAATAAATACCGATGAAACGAGCTGTGATGATGTAATAATAATACAGATTAAACGAACTGTATTATTTGGTCGTACATATACAGGGTGTTTGGCAGAACGTTGAACACACGAAAATGGCAGATAGGTAGTGTCGTCTGCTACCTACCCAGCCCAAAAAAAGATACCTTGGCCCCATAGTTTTTTTTTTTTTTGTATTGTTTTTTTTTTTAATTCTACAAATTTCATACCGTTCGAAAGGCCATACACCAAGAATGTTTCGATGAAATCCTAAGTCTTCAATCACTTTTAGTTTTTTTTTAATGCAATTCAAAGAAAAGCTCAAAATCACGTTTTATCCCTTTTTGTAATGTTTGATGGCTTATAACTTTTTGTCTAGTTACTATTTGCACCAAACAATAATTTAAGATGAATCGACCAATAGTCGAGACAAAAACAAAAAAAAAATTGCCGTTTCGTCTATCCTACATAAAGTTTAGGCCTTCAAAGTAAAAAACTTTAAAACTCATGAATTTCGGTAATGAAAAAAAAATAAAAAAGACTATGGGTCCTGAGTAATTTTTTTGGGCTGGGTAGGTAGCAGACTACCCCATCTATCTGCCATTTTCGTGTGTTCAACGTTCTGCCGAACACCCTGTATATACGACCCTAGCGGAATGGACACGAAAATATTTGTCGGATTAATCCGACGTAAGCGGTTAAAAGGTTAAAATGCCAGAAGTGTATCTAAATACACACAATTTCTTGCCAAGAATAAGGCCCAGGCGACACTGTAGGTGTTACAGTTTGTATCACACCTGCTTTTAATTTTATTATCGGGCTCCGTTAACTTTATTATACTAAAAGCTGACATGACCTTTAGTTTGGGCTAAGTCGGTAACTGTGTTATGTCAAAATATGTGTCGCATACTCAGGGGTAGTCTGTTAGTCAGAGTAACGGTTGAGTTTCTTGCCCATTCTTCTCCATACGAAAACTACCTTTTGGAATGGGCGACTAGAATCAATTCGTTTTACTATAATTTTTGACGTTCAAAAGTGCCTTTAGTGTGCCTAATTGAAATAAATGATTTGACTTTGACTTTGAGTTTGACTTTGTTACATTAACATTTTCTTAAGTTGTTATAACGAAGATAGTTTTAAAAGAAAGACCAATAATGTGGAAGTTAGGACCATTTTCTTTCGCACCGAACAATAAATGTGTTAAACAAGAATATGATCCTGTTATTTATATAAAGAAATTAACTGCGCCCCGCGGTTTCACCCGCATAAGTGTCGATACCGTGGGAATATTGGGATAAAAAGTAGCCTATAATTATGTTAATTCAGGGTGTCAGCTCCCTCCATACAAAATTTTATCAAAATTGGTCCAGCCGTTTGAGCGTGAAGAAGTAACAAACATATAAACAGACACACGAACTTTCGCCCTTATAATATTAGTGTGATTCAGTTCCTTCATACTGCGAAGTTTTAGTCTAGTTTTACGTTCATTTTACGAGGACGCCATGTTATAAGGTCAGTATTACTTCGCTCAATTGGAGTGGTCTATAAGTTCGAATTAGGGTAATGCACTCAGTTGGAGAAGGTTATATAACTGCTGAGAATGGGAAATGAAATGCATAAGTTAGTGTAGGAATATGTATATGTAACTCGGTAAAAGGTTAATGGCAGAGTGTTTTTCCGGCTATTCGAGTTGAGTTTTTTCGTGGTTACCTATGAATTGTTTTTCCGCGCCGTTTCTGTTAAAGTGAGCTTTTGGTGTTTTGGAGATCAATTACGTCAATCAATAAAATAATCACCTTTGTACCTATTTTTCTTTTCTGTTTATTTCTGTTCTGTTTATATAAACACATAAACAAGGTGTCCGGTAATTAATGGATGAGCTCTTCAGGGGCCATTGTACTTATCATTATGAACAACTATTATTATGGGACCAAACCTGAAATCGCGGAAAAAGACTCAGCAGTTTCCTACATTTTGAAGAGTTATTCGAACATAAATGTAGGGAACAGCTGATTTTTTTCGCGACAACCTGTATATGTGTGCAACAAAACAGTCAACAAAAGAGACAAGTATGCAGGACCGTTGGATATAGTTGAAGTTTAGTATGAAACCCATCGGTTTGTTACTAAACTTCAGCTATATCCGACGTCCATCGATGTTGTCGACTGAAATTTAATTTGATAAAACTGCTGTTTGTTTTCTATTAATAAAATAAAATTTTATTCGAGAACATCCATCGGTTTCTTACTAAACCTCAACTATATCCGATGATCCTGCATACTTATCTCTTTTTTTGACTGTACATAAATGGTAAAATAAATACATTATTTTTCAATGGTTTTAATAATAGCTACATAGCTAGATTGGCATGACGTCAATACGTAAGTTACAGCCCATCATGACATGATCTAACGTGTCTTGATGTCTCCAGCTAATTCCACGTCATCTATACAAGACAATAGCTTACTCAGTTAGCCGTATAACATGACAATACTAGACTAATTAATTGCTCTATTGAATTGGAAATTCCGGACGACTAATCCTATTCAGGAATTTCAGGACATAAACAGACCTATAGGATACCCATTACCTATTCGGGGCTAACCTTCAAGTCATTTGTATTTCACTTTAATCCGTTAGCCCAGGCCTATTATTACCTCTTGTACCTACAGCCATATTGCTAACGAGTGTAGATGACAACCGAAAGCCCTAACCTACCCGACTATACTACATACAACCTATCAACAATACAAACAACATTGAGACTTGTTTCGAAAGGTCTACGGTTCAATATTGCTTGGGGTGAGTTCTTATACGGATTGTGATGGTACGTTTGCCGACGCATTTACGCAGTACGCAGCTGTCTCCCCCTTCTTTGGGTGGTGGTAGTGACGTCACGCCACTGAGCGTTCTGACGTAATCCTCGCGTCATTCGCTCTTGCGAGTGACGCGAGTAAGAAGAAGAAAATCGCTATAGTCTCGTGACTATAGCGATTTTCTTCAGACAAACATGGAGATTGTTTGTATGGAAATTGGAAGTCATTTTATATGAGATCTTATGTTTCAGTTCCAGAGAAAGTATATATTGATGAAGATGAAAACATAGGCTAAATAAAGTAGAAGCCAAATATTGAGAAATAATGAAGTAAGTTAATAAAAATAATGAAGTCTAACTTGGAAACCAAGCAAATGGACGATAATTTAAACTAAACATACCAAAGTTTTGTTTATAGTTTTCACAATACCAACATGTTAGGTACAAAA
The DNA here is from genome assembly GCA_914767645.1 of Hydraecia micacea. Lineage (NCBI taxonomy): Eukaryota > Metazoa > Arthropoda > Insecta > Lepidoptera > Noctuidae > Hydraecia > Hydraecia micacea. The sequence continues at coordinate 2,140,160 of OU611783.1, read as the reverse complement.
GAATATACTTATAAAAAAACACACTATAAAACATTTTACCACAATTCTGCTGAAAACTTTTGAATAATATTTACGGAACAAAGTTCCCAGAAATTTTAGCCGCCAACACAGAATTAAGTAGCTGTTTCTGTACATGGACCCTTATTTATTTTTTAAACTAGAACCTCTCATCGCCATTGCAATGCTGAAGTGGAAATGAAAGACAAACAAAAAGCGGAAACTGTTTGTGCTTCAACACGAAGGAAGAGTCTTTGAAATACTGGTCCTTGTGTCTGAGACTAGTGGTCCTTGTAGACACAATATTTAACTAAGTTACCTTTTTAAGCATAATAAGCCTTTAATGTTCCCACTGCTGGTACTCAGGCCTCCTCTCTCGGAGAGGGAGCGGCCTGTAATCTACCACGCGGGCCCATTGCGGGTTGATGATGTATGTCACAAGTCAACGAATTTTTGCTTCTAGGACATGCCGGTTTCCTCACGATGTTTTCCGTCGCCTTTTTGAGAGCAGTGGTGATGAAATTATTTACACAAAGTAAAGCGCCTGGCTGGGTTCGTACCTACGACCTACAACTCGTAAACGGGGTTCGTAATAACCATTGGGCGACCACTGCTCTTGGACCTTGATTGTAGCTTTTTATGTACAGCAATTAATTAAAAAAGTGATATTCCTTTATGCAACAATTACTATGGTTAAAAACATTTTACACTTCCAATGAACTACACAATGGGTGCCTAAAGATGGACGGCACCGCCGAGTTCGGCCCAGAAAACAGTGGTGAAATGACAGGAGGTGCGAAAAAAGAGTTCATGGTAGGACTTGGAGGCCTTGGCCCAGCAGTGGGACAGTATAGGCTAAAAAAAACACTCCGGGAGTGCCGACAGAAGTGAACACTTGAACAATTACGTTTGTATTTTTTGAATCATCATATAAACAAAACACAAACAGAATACTTTGCCACCACTCACTGACATATCGGAAATACATTAAAACCGAGTACATCCCGAGGACAGCCGAACACATCCAAATGTAGCGCGGTGTCGGTAACAGTGTCCAGAGTTCAATGGTTTTTTCCCATCTCAAAAAATGCCCATCGCGCCTAAAGAAGTTTTCACTTAAAAAAATACTACCATTTACCTATCACCCTGCAGTTTCAAACAAATCGCTTAGGGGACAAACATAGGTTCACTTTGCATCGCATTACACCCGTCTGTTAAGATGTGTACAGGCTTACGTACGTGTGTAAATGCATATGTATGTTTGTTTCTATTACTAGCGGCTGACGACGATTGCAGGCTAACAAGATTATCTGTAACTTCCTTACGTGTGAGCTGAAGGTGATTTCAGGATTGTAAAATAGTAATAGCTTATACAATGGTCATGTTATTTTTTAATCCTATTTACGAGTACTTAGATTTACAGTAGTTATTTACATGCAAACATGAAATTAACACCGATTGTGAAGCAGAACCTACTTGAACATAGTAAATTATTTGATTATTCCTGGCCACTTGTTTGCCTGTAGTCTAAATTAGGTTTTCTTTTTGTTCAATTTTGTTTCCTTTTGAATGAGTACATTGTGATCCAATTACTAATACGATAAATTATATGTTTTTTATGTTTTCAACAGCATTTTTATTTCTAACACCGATCAATTCAGTATTCCGCTTATTGTTTTATTTTTTGGTCCTTCTAGACACCAAGGACCAATTTCTCTGGAATCTTAAAGAGACTTATGAAACATTATTATGCAATAAAGAGTTGATCAACGGATAATAAAAACCAAAGTTACCAACGATAATGACACTACCAAGAAACATATCCTCATCTAGAAGAAACACAATACATTTTGTACCCAACCCACTTAGACCAAACAAACTTTTCTCAAGTCAAATAAATGTCTTGGCAACAAGATGTGTGTAGAAGTAATTGTTTATCAGCGGAGGCACAGCTTGTAGCGACCTCTAACGACATAATCAGTGGGCGAACTAACTTAATAAGTGGTCGAGGAATACGTCTGAGAGAAGTACACTATGTAGGCGCATTGCAGTAGGAGAAAGCATATGCAAATATATTTTTTTCTAATAATTTTATTGTAGATTTTATTCTAAGAATTATATTGATGCATTTACGAGTATAGACTGTAACACATTTTAAGGAGTTCTGCAATCTATACTAATGATAAAGCTGAAGAGTTTGTATGTTTGTTTGTGTATCTAAACATTTCGCTAGGGCCCTTAGGAGCCGAGCAAAAACAAAAAAAGTCAGAAAGAACGCTGAGCGAAAACGAAGTAATAGCGCGGGCTGATAGGATGCGACGGGATTGGTCGGGTTGGCAAAAAGTTTTATGCGGATGAAGTCGCGAGTCGAAACTAGTGGCTTATAAAATTCTTGTCTAATTCTGAACATGATTTTCAAAAGATGCTCGTCACAAATGATGTTACATATTGAGATTCTTTTTCCCTAGATTTTCGTGGCAAAACTAATGAAATTAAACCTAGCTTTTTACCCAATATAGCCATCAATATTTACTTCGCTCCTATAAGCAAACAGAACCAGAGAGACTAAACAAACTCCACCTTCTGTTACGGAATTCCTCGATGCCTTTACAGACGGGGCACGTAGAAGACGCGTTTAATATTCAATCCGGCTTCACACAATTACTGGTCCTCAGCCCTCCGTATTGTTTCCCTCTCTCCAACGTAATGCGGTTTAGATTCTTGAACAAGACTGGAATATTATTTGAAAGAACAATAAACACGGTGATTGATGATGGGTAAACAGTTTTGTTTTGGTTGAAAAGATTGAAGCCGCTAACAAGTCAAATTGGTGTCGTTATAATTATTTGAATAATTAATATAACAGTCGAAACTTTTGACGGGGAAAGATACGTTTGGCAATTTGACATTTATGACTTTAAATATTATAATAATAGCTATAGTATCAAGCCTTTCGTTATAAAAAGCTCGAAGAATTAATAAAAGGAGCACTCCAAAACTGATCTAGAGGCCCCTAATTAGAATAGCATTAGATGAGAAAATTGAAAAACAGACGCTAAAATACAGAAAAAGACACATATCATCAAACCATCATCATAATGAATAAACTTCTGCTCCTAAACTTAAATATTTCCTTCCCAGTTCTAAAAATCGTCCACAATCACTCCAACCATTATTTTCTATCGTTAAATAAACTCCAACTCTTCATAAGTATCTCCTCAAAGTTCTATAACAAATAAATTTCAAAAGCGAAGCGATCAGAAGCTGTTGTACAAACAGACAATGAGAGCGACCGACTTTGTTCTAGTGAGGGGACGCTATCGCAGCTAATAAAGCTTGAGGTTAAATATCGATACAAACAAATACTGATACGTTTCATCGAGCGCCCGGTAATGAAACGTAGGGATGGAAGAGTGTGAAGAATTTGTCTTGTCGATTTTTTTTATAAATGTAAAACATTTTCAGGTTTCATATTTAAGTGCGCGTTTTATTATTAAAGTGATATAGCTTTAGTACATTATCCTTCGAGGTTTTTAATATTTACCAAAAAAGTATTATCCTTTCATTATCGCTAAGCTGTAAACCCAACACACTATTACGCATTATGCTTCCAACATTTAATAAACCCAGTACCACGAAAATGATCCCCAACGTCAGCATAAATTTTAATCAAAAATTCATTTTCATCGATACCTCCTCCTCTCTGATACGCTTCTGTTATGAGGTTCTATTTAAAGGTTCTCCTTGAACGGTGCGCCCTCTCCCCTCGAGTTGTTGAAAGCAACGTTACACACAAAACATTCCTTCGCCAATTTGTACCTTAAACATCAGCTTACTCAGTTGACTGATTTTAATATTTCTTGTTTTCCTATTTCGGGATAACAGCTTTTGACGGGATTTTGATGTTTTCCGATTGAAGGTTTGTTTGTTTACCGCCTCATTTTGATGCCACATTGCGAAAAATATTTGAATTGATGATAATTGGCTCCGTAACAAAGGACCAGGTTTTTGAATTGCATACGATCGATGGCGAAATAAATATCGGGATATATTTTTACGATTTAAAAAGGATTTTCAGAAATACGTTTCTGATTTATTAAAAGTTTTAATATATCAATCCACGCGTCAGAATATGAGGCATTCACGGCTGGTATGTAGGTACGCGATCCAGAAAGTTAATACAAGTTTTATCAAGAATTTGATAAGCAGATGTAGTTGCTCCATGCTGCGCATTTTCCATATTCCTTGAACTACAAGGCAATATGATCTAAAAGTAGATTACGCTCAAATATTGCAAGTTGTGAGAATCAATATAAAGAAATGTAGAATTTCCTGAAATTCTTCTTAATAGAAAAAATATAAAGAAACACATAAAATATTATTATTTTTATTCATTTCTGATCCCTTAGCTTCAAACAAGTAAAAACCTCATTACCAAACGATTATTTTTCGTCTCTAGAGAGATAAAAAATGTGGTCCTTAGTACTCCAATTTATTTTATAAGAAAGACGATTGACCTTTGTGACCCACAAATAAATAAATAACAGATTCGGAGCACATCAATCACTATAACATGCTATTAGATTTTCTATTAGGGACATCGGATTTCATGAGACTCCCACAAGAATACACTGACAGCTAAATTTACTGCCCTCAAATATTACTTAAGGTGAAATGTGTCAAAAATAGCCCTTTATGTCTTTTCAACAATGAATAGAACTATTTTTGGACAAATATGTTATAAGACTTACAAGTACAAGACCCCGAGAGTAGAAGAAAATAAGGTTCATGTATATAAGTAATAGAATTTTCGAGACCGTTGGGTTCGTGACAAATGTGTTAAAGGGAAAGCAAACATTGACAAACTTGTTCGAATGCTCCAACGAAGTCGTCTATGGAATACCATTTGGTTGAACAGTATCTATAATAATGCATGTTAAATTAACCAAAATATCTACACAAACTAATATTCAGCGCCTCATCGCTCTGAAAATATTAAAACAGTCAATTAAGAAATTCTTTTTAATGAAGTCGCGGTACAAAGGACCAGAAAAAGAACCAAACAGACAGACAAGAAGCAATTTAAACCTTAGTTTTAACAATCCAACTTATAAAAAAAAATTGTATCAGTAAATTGCTAAAAATAGCTCGTTCCCCCCGTCTCCCTGTTTTGTGGCGCAGTTGTGTGACGTAGACGGGGTGTGGGGTTCTATTTTGAGTTGTGCGTGGGTGTACCCAACTGAGGACTGACTGGGGTAGGGGCGCGGGGGGCATAGTAGGCCTAATGGGGAAAGTTGGCCATCTAGGTAATAAGTGTGATTTTATGTGTGATAGCGTTTGGTTGATAGTGGATTTTAGTGCTCTTTTTTGTAAGGCAAAGTAGGACATGTAATTTTTCAGTGATGATTTATGGTTAGATTGTTTGACAAGTTAAGCTCTGCCGTAACTTTACTCCTTTTTGCCGTGGGTCGACAATAGATAATCTATTTTTCAGTCGTACTTTCCGAGTCCTTTGAGCCGAAAACGTATCGATGTCAGCGTGTGAATTGATCCCTCTGTTGCCTTTAGCGACTCGTTCAAAAAGGTGTTAGGATTACGTAGATAAGGTCAGTACTGATAGAGGTCCGAAACAAAAACAGAGAGAGTCTACACGGGGTAGATTAGGAGGGTCCTTGAGCGGACACGAGGCTCACATTTGCGATGAATTTTGGACGAGAGATAATTCGCAGTAGTTAAGTAACAACCTTTCAAAGAATTTTCTAACATAAACACTGGTCCTTCCATCTTTTTTCATGTAAGTGCGCAGGCAGTTTTTTTATAAAACGGATTTTAACAAAATGAATTGGTTTTGTGCACAAATACGTGTGAACGATCTCGAATATTATACAGCTGTGTTTATAAAGCTGGTAAAACAATGAGATTTAATCAAATTTTCGGTCATTGAATAAACATTGTGCGTATTGCTACTGTCTATACAAAGACCCAATGCCTGTAAATTACACCTAAGCATTATTTGATTTTCTTTATAATTTAAATGATAATTTGATACGGTAGGATAAATGAATAGGTATTAAATAAAAAAAAAACAAATCAAATAATTTTTTTTCAGGTGTGTACACATATATCCACTTTTTATTTTTATCTTTATTTTTGTTTTCATCTGATGTAAGTACGAGTATGTATCTGGTGTATTGTGTGTCTTTTAGTCTGTGCTAAATAAATGTATTTTCTTTCTTTCTTCTTTATTTATATAAAATTTAACCAGATTACAAATTATTCATTAATCATAAATTATTACAAAACAACAATAATGGAATAGATACGTGTTATTTTAGCTGGAATATTAAATTTTAAAATCTGTAGCTTTTGCAAGTTTTATGAATATGAATGTTTTAATAAAAATAAAAACTAAGTTCTAATATTTCTTAATATTGTACCTCCGAGAATTCATCGTTCATTGAAAGCGATTTTGATTTGTATCACAACTCGGAGTTAAAAAGTTGTTCATTTTATTTCGGCAAATAGCTTTTGAAATGTTACATTATTTATTGAAACATAGAAAACCATTAACATTTTCTTGTTTTTTTTTATTCAAAAGATATTTTGGTATAACTTTTCATAAATCTATACTAATAATAAAGCTGAAGAGTTTGTTTCAACGCATAATCTCTGGAACTACCAGTCAGATTTGAAAAGTTATTTTTGCATTTGATAGCCTTGAGGCTATTTAACATCACGCTAAGAGCCGAGCAAAAGAAAAAAACAAGAAAGAACGCTAAGCTAATACGAGGTTATTTAGCCTGGCGAGCGACGGGCTGCGACGCGGTGGGTCGGCAGAAGCTAGTATGAAAACAAAATTGTATTTCTACCGTTTGTTTCCCTTATTGGCAATTGCTTTATGAAACTTACCGGAGACCTTATATGGGTTCTTATTGAAGCTTATAATTTTCGATTCAGTTATATGGTACAGTTTTACCAATATAATTTGGTAAAAGTTTTAAAAGCCAGGTGCCGTATTATGATGGCTTAATGCCATCATGATTCCAGTGTAAGAGAGAGACGGAGCTACACATGACCGATAGCACCATCCCTTTTTCGCCCTGGAATCATGATGGCATTGCTACTTCGTAATACGGCCCCAGGTTGTTGCTGTGGCATTCGCTCAAGGTAACCTGTGTCTAAAATTATTCAAAACAGAGAAAAGAAAACTGAATTTCGGTATTTTTGCTGCCGCTTACAGGTAAATTAGGCAGTGCTGGTAACAGATGGATTAAAATAGCTAAATATCGAGTTCAGTAGCGTGCAGTAAGTGAGGCCAAGGTATGTCCAGCAGTTGACAGTTATAGGCTGATAATCAAGACAGATAGATACACACTACAGGAAGAAGTATTTGAAGAGATACATCTGAAAAGATACGATACCAATGAAACTTTTAACATTTCTCAACTATGACCTTTAAGGGCGCAAAGTTTAATTAGTTCTATTGTAATCTTTAGACGAATAAAGAGGTGTACATAAGGCTAAATTAAATTTATTATAGCTTACACAAACTCGTCAGCGTGATGGATGGTCCGTATTAGCAAACGGTTTTGGCTCTAGAGATGTTTTAGTTTCAAAAGTTGTTAAGTGCGGGTAATTATTGACTGAATATAATTGATATTACTTTGAAAGGCCTATGTTTAATAGAGTATTTAAATAGGTAAATTGAGGGACCAATAAATGATCCATTAGCTAGTAAAGATAATTATATTAATATACAAGTACCAACGCTACGATAACTGGTCTTAGCCGCGGTTACTCCGCTTGGCTGAGAGATGGGCCATCGCTGTTTGTCGTCGCATGAAAAACGAAGACACTGTTATAGTTAGCGCCACGAAAGATGAGACTTGACACACCACGTGGTTTGACTTGCGCAGTACACGATTTTAGATCTCTTTAGCGGTATGAGGCCTGAGCGCGGGACGGGACCGGACGTCATAGGGGCGGCGGAAAGAGCGCGGGAGGCGGGCTCAAGTCTCATCTTTCGTGGTGCTAACTATACGTATCTTCTCGACCTAACTTTGTAGTCGCTTTATATATTTTCACCGTTGGAGAGACTATTATTACTACATATTGAATCAACACATTTTAATGAATACGTTTCAAATCATAAACGGGTGAAATGTTTGCATTGGAGAAATCTCAAAGTTTCTTCGATTTAAAGTTCCAGAACCGATTGCCAACTTAATTAAGTACCTAGTTAACAAAGTTCTGATCTGGAACATATCATATCATATCATATCTGGAGCGTATCAGAAGGTGAGTGATCCCACGGGGTAAAAGTGGTCCTTTGAACGTGAAAGGTCACCGGTTCAGGAATACACGTGATTCAAGGAAAGTCATCAAGATCAGTGAAGATATCGGAGTTAAATATGATTATGGTACTGTAACACTTTCTGGAATTTGGCTAGATTAGAAATTTTCTTGATCAATTTTGTGATAGGCCCAATGAAAATATAAGAAAGTGTAATTGTAACAGAAACATGTGCGTACAAAAAAACAATTGACTCGAATAATAAAGAAAAATAAAAACATAATAGATCTAATCTGCGTTCGCGATTTATTTGCCAAAAATGTAAACAAATATGAATTAATGAAAAATAACTTTAATTCCTACACAATAAAGTTCAGTTTACGCTACAACTTCAAACATTTTTATAACTTTTTCAATACTGCCGTCCTTTAACTAAAAAGCCGTTAACCCTCAAATGGTCAATTTTTACTTTTTAATAGAAAGTGATAGAGTTTTAAATTCTCTATCTTTCTGTCTAAGAAACATTTTTATAACATAAATAGTTCCAAAGATATGGACATCTTTTAGGCCGTTAAGTAACATAATTTTTGATGATTCCATCACTTGAAAGCGTCTAACCCACACTTCTTAGCTTAATGTACTTTAAAATACCTTAACTGCCCGATGTGATGATTATTTTCTAGCCTTCTACTTAACTACAAGCACGTTATCTGATTTTTCTTGACTATAAAGACGTTAACGGACTATAACTTATTTATAGTTAGCATTTAAAGAACAGTTTATGTGAAAAAAATTACTTATTTGCAGTTACCAGCCCTTAACGCTGTTTTAGTTAAGCATGTAATTCTGCACATTTCCCAGAATACTTAGCTAAAAAGCAGCTAAGCCTCATTACTTAGCTAAAAGGCAGTTAGCCGACTCTCGCGCCGCTTTCACTCCGGGGTTGAGTGGGGTGCGGGTGCCCTGCTCAAGCCATCCGCCGTCCCGTCGGACTAAATCTTTCCACCCGGAAGGCACTGACACTGACTCTGTCAAAGATATGAACTACGAGATCTAACTAAGATCGAAGAAGTGACGATACAGATGAAGATATTGAAACAGAAAAACCCAAAACGACAAGAAAACAAAATCAAAAGTCATTTATTCAGACTAGGCTGAGAATCAGCACTTTTCGAACGTCAAAATTACAAAAGACAGTCCCCAAAACGCCCGCCCTTCACCACTTCCTAGTGCTTACTTACGATCCAAAAAAATAAATACAATAAAATCAAAGAGCTAGCGAGTCTCTTTAATTCCGTCATCTAAGAGGGTACAACGCCCGAGGCGTGGAGCAGAGATGCGGTGGTTCTGTTCTTCAAAAAAGGTGACAAATCCTCGCTGAAGAACTATAGACCCATCTCACTGCTGAAACACTTATACAAGCTGCTCCCGAGGATCGTCACGGACCGTCTCGCGAAGAGACATGTCGAGTTCCAGCCGCCAAATCAAGCCGGTTTTCGAAAAGGCTTCAGTTCGGCAAATTATACAGAATACCGCGGAGTATAACCAGTCCTTGTGTATAGCATTTGTGGACTACGAGAAACGATGCGACTCCGTCAAAATATGGGCAGTTCTGGCCTTTTTGCAACGATGTCGAATTGACTGACGCTAAATCGAAGAGACGAGAGAGAGAGAGAGAAAGACAGAGAGAGCGCGCGCGCGCGCGTGCGGTGAGATGTTTGTACGACGCTGCCACAATGACTTTTCAGATCCACGATCAGAAAACAACCTCATCCAAAAAATGGAGGCTCCATTTAGGTTGTGCAACATCTGGTCTAACTGTTTCAGCGTCTGTTCATCTTGTTCGATTTGCCGATGACATCGCCATATTGACTAAGTCTCTCCAGCCGAAATGGAGCCTCTCGGTGGGTTGGCTTCAGCTTAAATTTGGACAAGACAAAATTCATGTACAATTCGCACATCTTAACGAGTCCAACCAAAGTTTTGAAGGATTATGTCTACCTAGGGCAAGTCAACCAGCTCAGTAGACACAACTTTGAGAAAGAAGCCGACTGAAGGATCCAGTTGGGCTGGGCAGTATTTGGAAAACTTCGTCTTGTCGCCTATCCCGCAGTTTTTAAAGACTAAGGTCTTAACCAGTGCGTCCTGTCTGTCATGATATACGTTGCCGAAACGAAGACATTGACGGTCGGGCTGGTCCACAATTCAAGGCCGCTTAGCGCGCTATAGAGCGAGCTATGCTCAGTCTCTTTGAAGTATAAAATCAGGAATGAAAATATCAGGAAAAGAACCGCAGTTACCGACATAGCTTGCAGAGTAAGCAAACTGAAGTGGCAGTGGGCTGGCCATGTTTGTCGAAGGACCGATGGCCGGTGGAGCAGACGAGTCCTGGAGTGGAGACCGCGTATCGGCAAGTGTCGAGTGAGCCTCCCACCAACTAGATGGATCGACGGCCTACATAAGGTGGCTAGGACAAACAGGATGCGGAAGGTAGAGGACAGGGTGTTATGGCGCAGCTTGGGAGAGACCTTTGTCTAGCAGTGGACTGCGATAGGCTGAGTATATTGATGACTGTGTTTAATTTAGATATTTTTATGTTCCTAAATACTTAAAACTACAAGCTTTTGCTTATGGATCCGTCCGCGTGGAGGTTGGTAAACGATATCATTTCGAATAATTAACCCACGGGAATGAACTAATGGTATAAAAAGTATTCAATATTTTATTCCAGGTCATGGTCTACCAGTGTGCCAAATGTATCTATCTACACTTGAAAGTGCTGCTTATGTTTTATTATTTATTTAGTGTGCAATTTTACTACATATTTTATTAGGTACTTTTATTTGTTATAATATTTAAATAATTTAGGACTGAAGTTGCCTCATGTCTGATATAATGTAGCCTTAGTTTATTACAATAACTGGGTTAGAAGTTTTCTATTAAATCAATGGTTGAATCAATGGAATAAAGAACATGGATTAAGAATATTGTCCATGCCAAATAATGAGCTCATGACCTGTTAGATCATAATTAGTTATAAGTTGATTATTATTGCGTATTAAAATTATAAGTAATTCTTTTATCTTTTAAATGTTGAATTATACTTTTGATTTTTAAAAGAACATGATGTTAGTATTTAATTAATTACTCACATATTTCCATATGAATGCTACACTATACAGAAGTTAACCACAAGCGAAATATTTTTAGCCACCTTTTAGTTAAGTAAAGTAGTTAAGAGTTTACAAAAATTCCATATAACATTGCCAACAATTAGCTAAAAAGCATCTAAAGCCCCGTAACTGCTCATTAGGAAAGTTATTGAAATTGAAATTAAAGCGAATGTCATGACTATAAAGCAGTTATGTCACTTAACAACTTTTTAGTTAAGTATTTCTAAACAAAATATAACAAACATTATGAAGCTTAACATTTTAAATAAATTACTTGACTAAAAAGCCGCTAAGGTATGGATAACGGCCTTTTAGTACAGTAATAAGATGCAATAACTAGGTTACATGCTTAACAAAATGAGAAAAATGAATTTTAAAATTAATTAATAATAGTTATTGGACAAAAAGGGTTATCTACGATAAACAGAAAGAAATATCAATTGATGTGTCCAACAATTATTATCCTAAGTATCGTAGTTTTTAAGAAACAACGATTCCCACGTTTTTTGGCATTTACTCCGAAACAACTTTTTGGGCTTAACGGCCTTCTAGTTAAAGGACGGCAGAATAGCGCTAGTCACTCTGAAATCAACTTAATTCTCATTAAAATAAAGTTGATATTTGTTTAACTAGAAATAGGGTTGGGGGTGTGCAGCACGACGCACTTTTACTATACTTATAATCACGAGCACAAAACAGAAATATTCAACAGCTGCGCGTCACGACTGTGACAAGAAGGCTTCCACTCAGCAATTTAATTCAAGCGCCTGCGTAGGGTATATAAGAACCAAATTTGTCTGTCGCACGGCATTATATTTTAAATGAAAGTCTATCTTGGAAAAGGAATTTAGAATTGGAGATGAATTTTTAAATCGTCCTTTACCTGGAACAGTGTCTCTGTACTCCAACTTATTTCTCGGAAAGCCTCTACAATAAAGGATCCCAAAGTAAGTCACAAAGTCGAGAGGGGTTGTAACTTTGTGTGTCAACCAGCGAAACGTAAATATAAATAGATACGAGGGGGCCAGAGTAAACGAACCGTTTCTTGAGTTCGGAATATTCATTATTATGTTCGAGAAAAATAAATTTGATTTTTCTGAACATCGATTTTCTTTTGTTGTTTTGTCTCAGATGCTAAGATGCCACAGACTACGAACATCTCTGGAGGAACCTCATTCATAAAACACTAGGTCAGTGGGTTTATTAAAAGAATAGTAATTTATTAAATTTGTTTAATGGGTCCGAATGCCCAGTTGGATTTCCGAGACATCGCCAAGCGGTTGGTCAACTCTTCACGTGACCAAAAGGCTGGCCAAATGTTTGGCCAAAGAATCAGTATCGCCATACATCGTAACAATGCTGCCAGCGGTTTGGGCACTTTTACCACTGACAGCGATGCGCACGAAATTTTTGATGCCCTATGATCCTTTACCCTTGTTTTGTTTTATATACATGTACATATTGTGTATATTATGTAAATTTACAAAGGTGTACTTCTACTACCTCAGGCCAAGTCTCGACTCAAAGGACCAGCATTCCTTAAAAAAAAGTAAATTAATGCATAAAAAAATGTATTAAATACAGCTACATAATGTTATAATCTTCATGATTAATACATGACGGACAGTATCATAAATATTAATGTAAACGCAAAAGACGCCATGTCGTAAACTTCTAAAATAACATTTAAATATATTTTCATATTTATATTTAGACAAAATTCGTCCTCTCCTTATTAAGATTGTTGCCTCTTGATTAATAGGCAGAGTTCTAAGGCTGCTTTTAATGCTAAGAAAACTCTTCAAGAATTTAAATGGGTAATTTTGCTGAGGTGACATTAACAATTAAACCCAATTTTTTATAAACATGAAAACTTCTGCGAGAAATGACGGGACAGGCCCACAAGAACTTGATTGTAAAATGTGTAGTTAATCATATTGTATGAAAACACATTCACATAAACGGTTTATGCCACGCTTGCCAAGGTCGGCATCTGGATGGGTCCGTTTCGAGGTACGAAGAGCTCTTGTATGTAAATGGTCTTTACATACAAGAGCCCTCCGTGTCTCGGAAAGCACGCTAAGCCGTTGGTCCCGGCTGACATTCGTGGATTTTTGACAGTCGTTACGGGTCGTCAGAAGCCCGAAACTCTGACAAACAGTCTTACAAAGGGGTATCGTATTACCCAGTTACTGGATTGTGGAGGTAAGGTAGGCAGTCACTCCATGTAAAATACTGGTATTCAACGCCAATATAATTAGGAAAAGGCTAGGCAGATGATGATAGATAGTTTTTTTTACATATGAGTAGCAAGTGCATGATGAAGAAAGGTGGTTTACGTTCTGGTAAAAAAAACCGAACATCACCCAAAGCTTACAAATTCCGAAATAATACCATTCTTAAAACAACGAATTAAAATTATTCACTTTTGAAATGAAAAGATTGAAACAATAAAAAGAAACTGACTGGCAATGAAAAAAAATACACGGCTCCCATTCTGCCTCTTACAATTAGCTAAAAAGCGTCGCGGTTTATCTCTGGGCGGCAATATTGTTCGTATCCGGGTGGCAGACGGTTTTTCTAGCTTATTTGTTTTCGTTTTTTGCACAATTTCGATTTCTGTGGTGTATTTTGCGGGAAAGGGTGAAGATTAGGGTGGGTTATTTGATAACCACATACAACGCGAATATTTACTTCTGAAAACTGCTCGCTGATTTAGTTATTTGTTAAAATATCCTGCAGACACCACTTTATTTAGTACATATTGGTGATGCAGTAAGTTGGTTTACGACTAAAAGCTGCGATTATTCATAAATAGTATTAAAGTCGAAGATGTCTGCCAAAACGAGCTCGTAAAACTTTTTGGTCCTTTGAGGCTAATGAAACGAATTACTGATCATACACGACATTAAATAAAAAAAAAATACAGCAGTAAATTCAATTACGGCATAGTAGGTTCAGCCTGGTTGGTTATACGCTTTCTTTAAATTAAATTAAATATCATTTATTTCAGGCAATTATTAAACCCATAATATAACATAATAACATAACATAATATCTTAACATAATATAATAACAACACAATAACACAGAATAATAGAACATCATACTAGTTCACTTAATTTCATCCAAGTTTTTTTTAGTCTTGTCACTAATAATTTTGCATACTAATTAAAATTCCCTGAAATCTTTGTGAACGAACATTTATTTCTAGAAAAGAGTACCAGCAGTATAACTAATTATTCTCTCGACAACATTTTTTCCAGTAAATTTGATTATATTTCAATATTGCTGGTAAAGAAAAAAGGAATTTATTAAATTAGGAGTGGTTATTTTTTCTCTTTTACAAAAATGCTGGGTTTCTCTGCTTCGGGGAAAAGGTTATGTTTAGATGGATCATCAATGTTTATTTTTAACTTATTTAATTATATTCTTCAATGTATAAATAGTTAAAACTTCTATGGTTCCAGAATTCTAGGTTTAAAAACTAAGGGCACGTGTGCACCATCTTGTTCTTACAATTAAACTCTTGTAATAATCTTTTATATTCTGAGATATAAATGGGAAACCATTCAGAATAAAAACAAAATCACCGATCATTTAATTTAAATAATTAAATCACACTTAATATGGACGTAGCCCCAAATTCTTAAATGCTACACGCTGAACTAGCCATCGGCTAAATGTCACACAGTTGCAAGCTTTGTCTGCAAGAATCCGGATATTTTCATAACAAACATTACATTCAAATGAAACCCTATTTTTAAGGACGTAGGGTACAGAATTATCTTGTAGAGTTTACGTGAGTTAAGCCGTTATGTTTGTGTTGTGTATGTGAAGTCAATGAATGTCAAGGGTAGAACCTACGACGCCGCCGGTGTGAAATGAATGTTTGTCGCTAATAATTTGATGGTGAGCGCTTAGTGATGGGCGGAGCGAGAAGCATGGCGATTATATGCTAGGTACCAATAAATATATATGAAAAAATATGACATTATATTCATGAACGACTAACGCATGGTAATCATTTTTCGGATTTTAACCTTTACATATGGGAAATAAGACCAAGCAAAGTCGAGTTGATTTTATATTCGATCAAACTGAAGTCAATAAAGCATACCATTTCTGGGTTTATTATCTTAATATTTAAATATAAGTTGTTAATAGATTTTATTGAGATCGTAAAATACAATTTTAATATTAAAACGTTCGTGATAAAATTAGACACGTGCTCATTGACATGCCATACCTACTGTAATGTCACATGAATTTAATATTAAAACCAAATAAATTATAAACATAAATTAATAAGTAATTTCCTAGTCGGATAAGATCTGTGAAATTGCTACATTAATCAACTATTTTGACTCTTTCAATACATTGATCAATTTATAACTGACTGCCATTGATCAATTTATAATTAATGTAATTTGTTTTAATATCAGTAATTAATCATTAATTCATGCAGATTTATGCAGTGTTTTTTAAGGAAAATTCGGTGTTGGAGTAAGATTTATAGTTTGTTTTTCAATTTAGTGGAAACTACATAGATTGCTTAATAACTTCAAGATACTCACCAACCACCGGTTCTTAGTAGAGGAGATCGTGATCAATATTTTTCAAATGAGATTATGCACAGCAAGTGTCCAAATTTAATTACTTGGGTCACTGGGTCAATGAGAAACTAAATGATGATATGCACATGGTAAGGGAGAGCAGAGCACAGTCGGTAAGGATTAATATGCTTTCTCGCAGGTTTGCGCGATGTTCACTTGACATAAAATTCACACTATTCAAAAGCTATTGCCAAACGTTATACACGTGCAACCTGTGGAGCAATTACAATAAAATAGCCTTCAATGCTTTGCGCGTCCAGTATAACAAGGCGTTCAGGGGTTTGTTGGGACTCCCATGGGGGTGCATTGCCTCCGGCATGTTCGCCGACCACAGCACGGACGGCTTCTAGGCGGCCTCCCTGTGGTCTCGAGTAAGGGGTAGCACCAATACGCTTCTGAGCGTGGTGTAGCACAAAGTGGACAGCCAAATCCTGAGGCATTGGTCACTCATGCACGTCAAAAATAATTATTATTTTAAATTTTACTAAAATAGCCTTTATAGTATCTACCTTCTAACATAATATGGACTTGTATCAATTACTGTGTGCTTAGTCTGAAATCAATATTTTCAATTTGAATATGCAACAATTTTTACAAAAAAAAAAATACGGGTTCTGTTGCAGAAAAGCAGCATTTTTTGTTCTGTCTATTTACACCTTAAAATCGCTCTTTCTTCCCCACTGCAACCTCAGCCTTATCAGATAAAATCGGTAGAAAAGTCACTACACAATTAGTCATGGTTAATCCAAGTAAAGATTGCTTGTTCATAATAAGTTAAGCACACGTTGGTGTAAACAACGTAATTATTGTGATAATAGGTCACTTGATGGTATTTATGTGATAGTAAATGGTGATGCATTTATTGGTACCGGTCGGTTGGTAGGATTTGCTTTAGTCACGAAATGGATTTCGTTCAAGAGGGCCTATATATCATATAAAGTAGTCGTTAAGTAACGGTCAAATTGCAGGGCTGCATATTAGTTATTTTAAAATATAAATGGTAAAAGAATTACATTGCTTTGTATTTATTGTGAAATAACAATAACATAGTTTATTATACGTTTACACCGAAATACCGAAAGAACCGTTATTTTTCTAAGTATAAATGGATTATAGACCAGTGACAATTGCTTTCAAAGCGTTTCGTATTTGTACAACGACATTAACAGGATTGACATATTAACCTTTTTGATAGTTTATGTATTTCCATTTTTTTTTTAAGTTTTCCATCATTGTTATTTCTGATAGAATGTCACTTTGTTTACGCCCTCTTGTGTCTACAAAAATCTTCTTCTGCTCGTTGGAAAGACCTAGGCAAAGAAAATTATTTTCCTCAACTTTGTCCTGAATATTAATTTTCTTGGGAAGAGCAAATATAATCTGGACAATGAAGCCATAGTTAAATTTTATCTCATTAACCAGAAATGAGTTGTATTAAAAAATGCAAGGAGAAAGATCAAGCAAGATATTTTTAACTGCGCATATTATTGACCATCACAAATTATAGGTAATATAATGCATACCTACCAATACAAAATTGCCTCAAGTTATGGAACTCGTTATTATTCAATTAATAAAACTACTAGACGTCGAAATCGATTATGTCAAAACTATTTTAATTGCACCAAAAAACGTAAATGTTGTTAAACTTCAAGTAGACTTTAATCTTGCCCGAAGGCTATGAAGATAATATAATAGCAGTATAATATAACATATATGTATATTATTTTGTAAGTGAGTATACAACAAAATACCAGAACTATTACTATGCAAATAGTCCGATATTATTAGTTAGCACACAGGCTAGGTTTTAAAAAACTGCTATCATTACTCAAAATGTTAATACACATTAATATTAAACTGAAACGTAAAACAACAAGAAATTTCGCAATCCATTGCCTCTTATATTCTAAACTCTGAATCAAAGTGTAATGGAAATACAGCAATGTACTACGTTGTGTATTAAAAATTTGTTTAGTTCATTCGAGTCGGTAAAGTGTTGTCAATCAAGGGTTGTACAGACGCCAGCACATCAAGCTACCCGAAACTGTCAAATTTTCCCAAGCAATTTTGAACCTTATGCTTTAGCAATGCAATAAAATTGAAAATCTATTAAAGAAACTTGACAGATTGTAGTAGCTTGATGTGCTGTCGTCTGTACAATTTGTCGGCGTTGCTTAGCGTTTATTAGTGATAAATTATTGCACATTAGACTGCAGCAAGGTAAAGATATAGTTCGTAGATAAGACTGCAATGTAAGACTTTATACAGAAAATGCAATAACGCTTAATATGAGTACATACATACATCAGGGCGGGGCGGCCGAGATATTTTGCTGAGATATCTCGACTGTCGAGATTATAGCAACTTGTGTGATGGTCCTTACTTACTTTTATTACGCTCATTGTGGTTCTTATGAGGGCTGATTACATCTGTGAGATGCAAGAATAATAATAATATATTAATAAATGCATAAATATTTCTCCGATGGCGTGTATCTGCTGCATGCTAGAATAGCAGCCAGCCGTTTGAAGTGGTCCGTATAGGATTTTGGATCGAAGGACCATTTTTTTTTTATTTTTACTTAAATTTGAGTTTTATTTTTTGAGTTTATGCAAATATTGAAAATTCAAGTTGTTTAGTAGATAAGCCGCGTGAGAAAAAGAGGCAAGATATTAAATTCATATCATAAAATCATGGTTTTATACTAACTTGAACTAAACCAGTTTAGTACGTCGGCGATATCAAACGCGTAATATTTACGATCTTATATAAGTTCAAAAGCGCCGTCGGTGCTGTTGTCATAAAATGTTAGTAGAGAACTAGGTAATTGGTATTATAGTACCTATTTATGGGAAGTTGGTGCAAAGATTGGCTACTGGTATATTTGGCCAACATTTGATGAAGTTGGTAAAAAGTTTACAGTCCTAGCTTAAACTGCACCCTAATTCAATCACAATCTGAATAATATTAAAGGATTTTGCTAATCCATTGCTTCATATGTTCAAAAATGTGTCTGCTCTACAACATAAACAACGCAATGAATGTTGTTGGACTGTCAAAATTAAATCCATTACTACTGATAGTGCGTTACGCAATTGCCCCGCTGGTCTTTTGTGAGAATGAGGTTGTCATAGCATAATCAGCCTATAACGTTCCCACTGCTGGGACACAGGCCTCCTCTCTGTGAGAGTAAATGGGCCGTAATCTACCACGCGGGCCCAGTGCGGGTTGGTAAATGTCGCATGTCTTCGAATTTTTGGTTCTAGAACATGCCGGTTTCCTCACGATGTTTTCCTTCACCTTTTTTGAGAGCAGTGGTGATGAATATATAGATTACACAAAGTTAAGTGCCTGCCTATGTTCGAACCCACGGCCTACAACTCGTAAGTCGGGGCCATTACAATTGGTATTCCATGCTTCCTAACTATGTTATATAACATAATTATGTAACAAAACAAAAAAATAAGTGTTCCGTTTTTAAACGATAGTCCGTTTACCGTTTGCGCACGCCGACTTGCGCAAGCGCACGAAGGCTTGCACTGATAAACGGCGCAGTGATAACGAGTGGCCGGTCGACCCTGATAGCGATTTGAAAGGCGCCTGGCCACTACCGAACTATTTTTCCATACCATATATGTATGGGTATATGCATTTTTATGTGAGACTGGGTTATACCCGCGGCTTTGAGTGTGGAAAAGATTTTGTTGTGATAACATCTTACTTGTACTTACCTGTTTGTTGCCTTTTCTGACCAATAATATGATATATGAATTCATCGAATAAACGTTTGCTAGAACACAAAGAGAGGTGTGCAGGACTATGAAGGATAGCTCGGCGTGAGTGTGGGAAATAAAACATTTTTTTTAGAATTATGTGTTAGTGACTGGAATATAGTCTTAATTTTCAATTAAAGACTCTGCAATCTTCTTCTTCTGCTTTGGCCTCGCCTTTTCTCGTTACTCTGGGTCGGCTTTCCCAATCATAAGACGCTATTTGTTTCTGTCTTGTGCGTCATCTTCTATTAGTCCCACCATCAATCAAAGACTGCTCAAATTTAATGAAATTCTGCCAAAACGTTGAGCTTTAAAAGGGTCATAAATAACTAGATGTATCATTATAACCTATTCGATAAAAGATGTCGTCGTAGTGTCAAAAAAATATAATTACTATAATCGTATCGGTATTGCCAGTTTTCAGCAAGGTGTTTGAAAAAGTAATGTTAAATCAAATGCTCAATCATTTTAATCGTAATAACATCCTACACGATCAACAGTATGGTTTCACCAAAGGACGTTGTACAACCGACGCCGGTGTCACCTTATTAAAACACATCTTTAACGCATGGGAAGAGGCACAAGATGCAATAGGCATTTTTTGCGACTTATCCAAGGCATTTGATTGCGTGAATTACGATACACTGCTCTTGAAACTTGAATATTACGGATTAGGTAAACATGCTCTTAGTTTAATAAAATCATATTTAAATGATAGATTTCAGCAAGTTCAAATTAACGGTGTGAATTCATCGGGTTTAAAAGTCAAAATGGGTGTACCGCAGGGCTCAATATTGGGGCCATTCCTATTTTTAGTATACATAAATGATTTACCTCATTTACTGTTAAACCGATCACATAATATGGTGTTATTTGCTGATGACACATCTCTGATTTTTAAAGTAAGCAGACGTGCACAGGAGCTTGACGACGTAAATAATGCTATGCTTTTGATCCATAATTGGTTTACTGTAAATAATTTGGTATTAAATGAGAAAAAAACTAAATGCATTAGATTCGCTTTACCGAATGTTAGAAGTAGTGAATGTCACGTTGTATTGAATAAGGAGATACTTGAATTCGTCGAAAATACGGTTTTCCTGGGGATCACGCTTGACTCAAAGCTGCAGTGGGGTCCGCACTTAACATCACTTGCAGGGCGGCTAAGTTCAGCCGCTTACGCTGTTTGGAAAATCCGCCAATTAACAGACGTGGATACCGCGAGACTGGTCTATTTTAGTTACTTTCATAGCATCATGTCTTACGGTATTTTGTTGTGGGGACGGGCTGCAGATATTGATACTATCTTCATTCTGCAAAAGAGGGCTGTCAGAGCCATCTACAAGCTCAGCAGACGCGAATCTCTAAGGGAACTGTTCAAAAAAATTAACATCATGACGGTTCCTTGTCAATATATATATGAAAACATTATGTACGTTCGAAAAAATCTACATCTTTTTAATAAGATAAGTGACAGGCATAATTTTAACACTAGAAATAGGAACAAATTAGATCAACCGCGTTTCAGATTGTCTAAAGTAAAAACTTCTTTTATGGGTTACTGTGTAAAATGTTATAATAAAATACCACTCGATATTCTTCAACTAAATGAGAAGAAATTTAAAACATGCATTAAACGCACACTATGTAGACAAGCATATTATAAGTTGGATGATTATATTGTAGATAAAAATGCTTGGCTAAATGCTGGTCCTGCTCCACAGGCACCTGGGCTCACTAGTTAAAATTTTCAATATTTGGAAGAGGTGCTTCCCTTTTTCTCTTTTTTTTTTTTTGTGTTTCTGACATTACGATCTCAATGTTAATTTTTATTTTTTATTCAATCAAGTTTAATTTGTTTAATACATGAATACTAAACACCTTTCGCTGTTTGGTAGTAAACAATTTTAATCATCTTTTAAATAAATTGCAATCTATAGTTATGTATAATTTAGATGCATTTTTTTTTTCAATTTTGTAAATGTAAGAACCATGGATCCGTTTATTATGATTTTTTGATGTTGACTTGAAAGAGCATGGCAGTTGAGAATGTGTCATGCTCACTTAAATGTCTCACTGATGGTGGCGCGTGTGTTGGATCGTTCGGTTCCCTACAAAATGGTTGAGCTGGACGGTGCTGATCCACGCGTCATGTTCGTGAACGGGCGCCGTCGGTTGAGACTGGTCATCTCTTAACTGCCAAGGCTTATTTTTAATCTTATATTTTGAATTGTTTCTTCACTTGTGTTTTTTTTTTACATTGTTCTCACATATAGAAGCATCAAGAATAATGTACACAGGATTTTGTAATATCTTGATTTAAAAGAGTGTCCATGGAGTTTCTTGCCCGTTCTTCTCCATAGAGATCTACGTTTTGGAATGGGCAACTAGCTTCAACTTTCTGACTAACTGACTGACTATTTAATTTTGACAATTCAAAAGTGCCTGTACATGGTTTAATTGAAATAAATGATTTGATTTGATTTGATTTGATTTGAATCTAATCAAAGTTGCTTCCATAACTAATAAATATCCTCAAATTTTTTACTCCATTATTTTTTTTTTTTTTTATTTTTTATTTTTATTTAAAGGAACAGCAAACAGTTACATCATAAAAACTTACAACTAATTTAACAAAAACAATTTTAGTGATAATGTAACCCACAACGCTGTCCACAGGTAGACATAATAGTTTAGAAGAGAAAAAAAAAAGTATAATCGCTAGGAGATTTAGTAGCAGCACGTGCATTAATTAATTTTATAATGAGCAATAATACTGTTAAATTTTAGACTTTAGACAAAGATGACATGGTACCTATATAAAATCGCAACTTAGTAAAATTAGGGATTTTCAGTGAGGGTACACACTTGGGTTTTATTTAATAAAGTGGACCTGGTGAGGCTTTTGAATCTACTCATTGGACAATTAAAGATGTCAATATTTTCAAAAGTATTATTATATGAGTCAACCATACGGCGGACTGGTGAGCGCTCGCCAGAATTAGTTCGGCAAGAGTTCACTGCAAAAAGAGTACCTGCGCGTACCTGTCGCCTGTGAAAGGTTCTAGGTACAGCGTAACAAATCATGTTATTTAAATTTATACAATTGAATTTATTTCTGACAATTTTATATAAGATAACGGCTTCAAGGTATTTTCTTCGAGAGCTAAGGGGTAGCAGCTTGTACTTGCTAAGTAACTGAGAATAAGGTAGGTAAGATTTATGGCATCTATAGTGCATGGCACGTAAAAATTTATACTGAACATTTTCAATCATTTCAGCATATTTTTTGTAGAAAGGGTTCCATACTGACACTGCATACTCTAATTGTGAGCGAACTAGGGCTTTATACAAGCAAAGATATGACGTAGTTCTCTTGAAGTCAAGGGTAGATCGCATAATAAAGCCATACAATTGGTAAGCTTTACTTACAATGTTGTTGACGTGTAAATCTAGGCATAGTTTGGAATCGAGTATAACACCGAGATCGCGAATTGAGTTTAGTTTAGAGAGAGGCATATGACAAAGAGTGTATGCGAAGTTAACAATGTGCTTGTTCTTGGTGAAATTAAGGTAATTGCATTTTGGTATACTTAGCTTTAGTTTATTTCTATGACAGTAGTCTGTTAGTCTGTCCAGGTCATGCTGTAATAAAATGCAATCGTTAACAGTTTTGATGGATTTGTAAACTTTCAGATCATCTGCATACAATAGGAACTGTGTGTTCTGAAAACAATAACCTATGTCGTTAACAAATATGTTGAATAATAACGGCCCAAGGATAGAGCCTTGTGGGACACCGGATGTAACTTTGACAGTTTTTGACCTGTATCCGTTGATTACCACCCTTTGGCAGCGGTTTGAAATGTAAGATGCAAACCATCGCAGCAAGTTGCCTCGAATTCCGTTGAAGGCAATTTTATCCAGCAAAAGTTCATGGTCCACCTTGTCAAAGGCCTTGCAAAAATCTGTGTAAACTGCGTCTATTTGCAGGCCATTATCGAGGCTATCAAACAAAAAGTTGGAAAAGGATAGAAGGTTTGTGGTTGTCGATCGCTGTTTAACAAAGCCATGTTGCTGCTGTATAATGGAATTGTGCAACAATGGGTATATCTCATTATGAACGAGTCTCTCAAAAACCTTTGACAAGGTGGAGAGAATAGAGATTGGACGGTAGTTCTCCACATTACCTTTTGTGCCACCCTTGTGTACAGGTGTGATGTTTGCGCGTTTCCACTCCTTTGGAAACACTCCCTCAGTAACGCACTTATTATAAATTATAGTCAGCGGTTTGCAGATGTGAGCAGCAGTGTGCCGTAGAAAATATGCGGGTATGCCGTCAGGCCCTGGACCTTTGGAAAGATCCAAAGACTTAAGTTCTTTAAGGATCTTAAGTTCATCAAAGTGCAGGTTGGTAATTATGTCATTAGCTGAGGAAGTTGCTGCAGGCGGTTGCCATTGAGATAAGAGCGGTGAGGCAGGTTCGTATACTGAGTGGAAAAAGTCTGAAAACATATCACAGACTACTTCCGGTTCGCTGGATTGGGTATCATTGTAGTGAACTCTTGCTGGGATGCACGGCTTGTCTTTTCGGTTTGCTACGTATGTCCAAAAGTGTTTAACATTTGTGTGTAAGCTGTCTTCTACCGAGTTAATGTACGCAGAAAAGCATTTACCGCACATTTCCCTAAAACTATTTCTATGTGATGTGAATGCTTCATAATCAGATATATTTTTATATTTCTTCCACTTGATCCAGGCTTTCTGTTTCTTTTTAAATGTACTGATCAAGGGACGTGAGAACCAAACTGGAAAAGAGGAAGATTTAGAACTAGCCAAAGGTGTGTGTGACTTAATAATCTCATCTAGTTTGTCATAGAACAAAGATAGGGCTTCTTCGGATTTACCATGGGTGAGAAGATCTGGCCAATCAGTTTCCTGTATTAAGTTATTTATTTTTTCATAGTTCGCCTTGTAAAAATTGTATTTCTGCAGCAATTGCCTATCCAAAGGAAGATATTTAACATTAATATTTATGTCACAAACAAATGGGGGGTGATATGCGTCCGCAGGTAGCAGAGGAGAGGGCTCTTGCTGCACATTACAGGGGCAGTTAGATATTAAAAGGTCTAATATTTTTCCTTTACTATTTAGTGTGCCGTTATATTGTGAGGCACTTAGAAGAGACATGAAGTTGTTTAGATGATCACAAGACACCGTTGAGCCAGAGCACAGTGAAGAACTTGTTAGGTTATTTAGGGCAGTTGACATGTGCCATGTTGCTTCTGGAAGATTATAATCTCCGACTAGATAAAAGAATTCGACGGTAGGATGACTCAGAGTGTCATAGAATAACTCGAAGTGTTTTTCGTATACAAGCGAGGGAGTCTTGGGTGGTATGTATGCAGCAGCCACGATGTGACGTTTCAGGCCTTGACCACTAGGAATTTCGACAGCAATTTGCTCGATGTAGTTGTGTAACGGAGTGACATTAGCAGAAGTGCTTAAGTCAATTTCAAAAGGCCGGAGAGTTTTTAAAATTGCCACTAGTACACCGCCACCATCTAGTTTTTTTGTGCTAGCCCGATCGCGATCACACCTGTACACAATGTAACGCTGGTCAATGTATTCATTGTTATTAATTTCCGGCACTAGCCATGTCTCTGTGAGTATTATAACGTCAAATGATCTCGTGAGGATGTTCATAAGTAAAGTCTGCAGTTTCGTACGGATACCCCTACAGTTTTGGTAATAAATGGTTAATGGTTTGTCAGTCACTGGTAATGGAAGAGTATGTAT
The DNA here is from genome assembly GCA_914767645.1 of Hydraecia micacea. Taxonomy (NCBI): domain Eukaryota; kingdom Metazoa; phylum Arthropoda; class Insecta; order Lepidoptera; family Noctuidae; genus Hydraecia; species Hydraecia micacea. The sequence goes on along the minus strand of OU611783.1, from coordinate 2,114,506 downwards.
GTATTTTAGTATTATGTATAGATAATATTAGGATGCCAAGAAAATAGATGCTAAGCGTAGTTGCAGATAAATGTGACTTTAGAATACAGTAAAGAAACGAGTTGATTCCAATTAACCAGCAGCACAATCGCATATCAAGTAAACAATATAACTCAGTTTTACAATACGAGCGTAATATTGACATTTTGTGTATCACAGTTTGGACTTTAACAATGAAAAAATGTTTGAAGTGTAAACTTAAAAATATTTTATAAAATAATAATAGTAGCCACCGTGACGTATTATATATTTGTAATGTACATAAGCTGGATCTGGGAAACTCAATGCGTAACCTAAGTGTTAAGAAGTACAAACTATAAAACATCTTAATTCTAATAATACTGTGAGCAACAATCATAAGGTATAGTATATTAAGTAGAAACATGGAGTATGATGTATCGTAGCAGTTATTAAACGCTGTGATTTTGAGTATCAACCTGCAGGGTGTTGTCACTGCTTTTAATTTTTCTGATGTCATCCAGTGTGCGGACTGCGAATGACGCCATGCCGTCTCGTTCGCGTACAAGTACTGTTGAGTTTTTAACCCATACATACTTAAAACCGTGTTGTTTAGCGGCTTCTTTACATTTCCGAAATAATTGCTTTGATTTCAGGGTGAGATGTTCATTAAAGTATACTCTAGTTGATAACCCTGTTATGCCAATTTGATCGGACTTTAGTTCCTTTGCCAGGCGGTATGCGCTCAAAAGATTATCGCGTATTATTCGTGTAGAGAGTTTAACAATAATGTTTTTCGGTCTGTTACTAGATTGTTGAGCGTGTTGTACCCGGTGGATAGAGATGATGTCCTTCTGTGATGTTGGGAAGTTGATGGCAGTGCCAATCAGTTCCATCATGCGAACTAAGTTTTCACCGCGCCTTTCTGGGACATTGCAAATTTCAATATTGCAGTTCCTGGCTTGCTGCTCTAAGGAATCAATTTTCTGTTCGAGGCTGCTGACTAAGGCTTGAGATTGGTCAGAGCTGTGACGGGCAATGGTGTCGACACGATCCTTAAGGTCCTTTTGCTCAGCCGCTTGAAACTGTGCTGAGGATTTTAATTCTGAAACATCATGAGCCACTGTGCGAACGCATTCTCTTAATTTCTCGTGTTCGCTGCGGAGGGTGCTCATTTCCTGCTTCATATCAGATAAAGTACATTTGATACTGTCATTGAACTTGGACATGCTGAGCTCCATTTCCTCACGCCAGCCGCGCAATGTGCCCTTAATATCATCCGTGAACTTGGCCATGGCGTGGTCCATATCGGTGCGCCATCCTTTGAGTGTGTTATTTAGTTCCTGAGATATAATGTTAAGGCTGTCGATGGCGGTGGAGTTGGACACAGTACCAGTGACAACCGTTGATGTGGAGCTCGTTGACGAGTTCGGTGATGCAGAAAGTTGTTCCAAATTATCGCAGGACATATTCATCGCATCTTCGCAGTTCGCGCGGATGAATACGGAGCGGTCTAGCGAGGCTGAGGTGGTACGAACCCGCTGCGTGATGTTACTACAGGGAGGACACTTCCACTGGGCTTTTTGTTCGTGAGTGAACATTGAGAACTGTTGTTGTGTGACGTTCAGGCACTCACAGTGGTATATGTCGTCACATATGTGGCACTTTAAAGACAATGCCAGCGGCACAACAGTTCCATTACAGTGACAACACACACAATTATTATTCATGTTCGTACAAATTGAAAGAGTAATTTGTGATGATAATGTCTATTGTGGTTCAAGTGGCGCCACCTTTTTTAGGTGTAAGTGTGTAGAATATACGTGGTGCGTGGGATCGATCGCAAAGCGACGATCAAGGATGTTCGTCTCGATAATGATCCAACGTAGTTCTGCCAAGTTAGTATAGATGGCGCTGTTCTCAAATATACTGTGGCCGGTATGACTTGCAGAATTTGAACAAAAATGTTTGATCACACAATTGCCAATAGATCATAAACAGTACACGATTTCACAAAAAGTTACGCAGGAGTCTTCCAAGAAACGGTTATTACACTTGGAACTTAGCACTTTTATTGTTAATACGGCGTTGTTGTACTCACGGTTTCATTGAGTTAATCACTACTATGTGAGTGATTTGTACGCACAAAGTATTAGCACAGACAGGATTTTCTTAGTTTTAAACTGTAACAACGTATTGCAGCCAGACTATGCACTTTAGCTATTTTTAAAACTATTAATTACTAGAAGCAAGTTAAAAGACGTAAACACACGTACAGCGCCACCTAGCGAGGAGCGAGGATTATAATTTAATCGATACTTTCAATACCCATTCTCACTAAATATTAATACGATGCGAGTAGATACGAATAATAATTTGACAGACACGCCCTTGTTTATTAACATTATTGTCTAGATTTAATAAAGTTATTTTATTACAGCAATATTAATAAATCATTACAAGTCCTGCCTAGTGGACCGACAACCAGTCTTGGTGACCAAAAAAATAAATTGAAACAGTTACTACGAACCCTGACCACTATATCTTGGTACGCGGTGGAGAATAGGACTAAATGGAAATGTACTTAATTTGACGTAGTCCTACTAACTGCGGTTAAAACTAGCGCCATCGTGGAGTGTCTAGCTTTCATAGTCGCTTTGCAGTCTTGATTATTTGATTTCAAGTGGCGCCAAAGAGATTATTGTATGTATGACCATGACCGAGGTGATTGAGCTTAGCTAAAGCCTACAGACAGCGATTGAATGTAGATCCGCACCCTTTAAAGGAAGAAAGAAAAATCGAATGCCATTTTGAAGTAGATGGATTATCAAATAGTAGGCAGACACATTTTGGATTGCTTAGCTGAGAAAATATGTGAAAAAAAATGACTATTTTCGTCGTTTAGGTAGATATGAAGCGCTGGAAGTTACAATTTCAAAACTGTATAGTAACGGTGGAGTTTCTTGCCCATCTTCTCTATACAAAACTACCTTTTGGAACGGGCGACTAGAATCTATTCTAAATAATTTATTGTAAATGTTGACGTTCAAAAGTGCCTTTTATGTGCCTATCTATATATATAAAATTCAAAGTCCTGACTGACTAATATATCAAAGCACAGCCTAAACCACCGGTACTAGAGACATAAAATTTGGAGGGTGTGCTCTTTGCGAAGAGTAGGTATACACTAAGGAAGGATTTTTCGAAATTCCACCCCTAAGAGGGTGAATGGGGGGAGGATGAAATTTCACGCGGACGAAGTCGCGGGCAGAAGCTAATATGCTTTGACTTTGACTTTAATTGAAGGCTAAGGCTGCCTAAGAAAATTGGTACTGTCTATTTGATTCCAATAGATAATAAGGAGCGAGCAAGCATGGTTATATTATGTGCTCATTCCTTTTCAGCACGAGTAAGAGGCTTTTGCTCCACACTGGGACGGATACAGGCAAGTATAGTTTAATTAAAATACTCATCACTAAGTCCTACATTTAATAACATGTCGTAAATGGTATTTCCACACAACTTTACGATAATATACTGCATCGGCTTACTACAAACGTTAATTAACTTGTTACTTTATTATTCATTATAACTTATTTACTTCATTAATGGTATGAACATTTTACTGACTTTAATAATAATTTAGAAGACATAATTTTGCATAGTAGGATAACGATATTTATGTAACTTAGTATTATCAATTAAATGATATCGTCAATCAAAAAGTACAGACGGCAGCACAACAAGCTAGTACAATCTGTCAAATTTCTTTAATAGATTTTCAACTTTATCGAATTTGACAGTTTCGGGTAGCTTGTTGTGCTGGCGTCTGTACTTTTCAGACCAGATAACTTTGTGACTCGGCCAAAATGACAGAACAAGAACAAGCCTTGTTTCCCCAAATGGTTAGGCAGGGGTGTACACATAGTAGGTACAGACGCGAGACGCCAGCACATCAAGCTACCCGAAACTGTCAAATTTTCCCAATCAACTTTGAACCTTATGCTTTAGCGCTAAAGTTGAAAATCTATTAAAGATGTTTGACAGATTGTAGTAACTTGATATGCTGGCGTCTGTACACCCACAATTTGTTTGTTTTAAGTCCCATGTAATAGGAGCGAGCCTATTGCCATCAACCGGGCACAGCTCTAGACTTCGGGTTGCTACTGAGAAATTCCTCATAGAAAAACTCAATAACACTTTGCCCGAACTGGGAATCGAACCCAGGACCTCATGCTCAGCAGTAGCGCTTGCGACCACTAGTCCGACGAGGCAGATTATCGTCAACCAAAAAGCACATTTGAAACTAGAACATATCATGAGTCGAAGGACCAAAATTGTTCACTTAAAAATGCGTTTTTTTTTTGCCATCACACCCACATGTCAATAATTTACATAAAAAAGAGGTATTTTTCGTCCACATAAGCTTTAAACGTTCTAAAAATGTACCTTTACAAGTTTATAGCCCAATCAAAAGGTCGTTATAATAAATCTTATAGATTTACAAAGCGTTGGATTTGTATACAGGGTGTAATTGAATTCATGAGCATCCTTTTAAGGGGTCATTGTAATCATCATTATGAACAACTTTTACTATGGGACCAAACCTGAAATCGCGAAAAAAAAATCAGCTTTTCCCTACATTTATGTTCGCGTAACTCGTCAAAATGTAGGGAACAGCTGATTTTTTTTTCGCGATTTCAGGTTTGGTCCCATAGTAAAAGTTGTTCATAATGATGATTACAATGACCCCTTAAAAGGATGCTCATGAATTCAATTACACCCTGTATAATTATGTTGCTACAACTTTTGCAAATATCTCGATTTACTCGGTACAGGCGATACCGGTGATCTGATCTTTTAACGTGTGTATTCTTATTGTGTAAAGTTACTGCGACCGATATATTTTTGTATTTGTGTGTTGATGTTCATCCAATGAAATAGCTATTAAATATTTTAGTATTACGATTATTCCATTTCCATTACCAACCCGCACTGGGCACGCGTGGTAGATTTCGGCCCACTCCCTCTCACAGAGAGGAGGCCTGTGTCCTAGCTGTGGGAAAATTATAGGCTGATTATGTTATCAATATTCTAGTGTATCAGTGTGACTTTTTCAATGCCTTGTTAATATACTTATAGTTAATCCAAGGCACTAACCGTCTTACTCCAAAACAAGTTATAGTTAGTCCAAGCTCAAATATTAGATTTCATTATTGTATTATAAACTTTATTCAGATTACGGTAAAGTTGTTAATAAAACTTTGATAACTTAGACTAAGGTTTGACGTCAGTTTTTGTAATTAGAATATTAACTTTTTCAAAATAGTGTTTCAAATTCAAAATTGGCTCGGTGGTCAAAACCTGGACGCCAATTCTCGTAATTTGAAACGTTCAAAATCTAGTCGCAGTCTCATATAGGCGACAAAAACTTGTCAAATATTTAGGGAAATTAGAGGCATTTTTGATAGATTGAGACTGAGACAGAATGTGAACGTTCCTAAAACGACGAGAATTGCCCCCTCAGGTCGAAAGATAAATCTTAGAGACGTATGGACAATGAAAATATCTCGTTTCTCACGTACTTTAATAAGAATTTAAAACCCGTTCATCTCCTGCGTAGGGAGAAGACTTTGCTCTATTGAAAAGTTTAGAGTTGTTATTATTTATATTAAACTTCACCTATAAGCTGCCTAACCATCAACTCTAGTCGTTGCATGAATAGCCGGCTCTAGCCAGACAGTCTGTGTGCGTGCATATACGGTTCATAACGATGTGTGCGTGTTATGTCTATAATATCAAGGCCGTATGCTAATCGATGTTAAATAATAAATATCGATAAAAACGGTTTACCTACCTATATTTAAACGTGCTCTCAATTTAATGGGTTTGGTAAAAAAAAATTAGTCACGTGTGTTGAGATCTTTTTTATTGTTAATTGGTTGTTTTTTTGTTAGGCGAATCTTGTTGACATTTCTACATTTTATGACCAATTGCGGTAGTGACAGATGTCAGACAGAACGAGAAATTGGATGACTGAGAGTATTGATTCTTTAAGCTGTGTTTCGCTTTGATACACAAAAATTGATACATATATTGAAATAATGAGACTTTATCTATGCAAAAATTTCAAACATTACCATTTTCTGCCTATCAAAATATATCAACATGCCTAGTACAAAAATAATGCTTCCAATAATTTATTTGTTCTAGCCCAATACTCCTATGATGCAAATGCGACTTTCTCAGTCAAAATCGTAATATTTACGTAATTATAATTATGATCTTAGTGCGTTTTTGTTGTAATAAATAGTGATGTCCCATAAAATAACGGAATTATCGCTGATATCGGTGAGGCAACAGCTATTGATAGCCTATAATATGAAAATTAGATAACCACATGCAAGAAGTAATAGACTTCTATATTCGACCTACATCTCTATTAAATAATAATACTGTTCTTTATAATAACAATAAAAATGGTTTTATAAAATGATTTTGATTTACGTCATCCTTGTTATTTTTTGTATGATATAAATATGTGTAAACGGAGTAGGTGTATCTATATTTGGATGGACAATCTTAAGGCAATAGTGTAGATTGGAGTTTTACTAAATATAATTAATTTGTATGTGTAACAAGTTGTATTATGCTTTTATGTGGCTGCTATATAAACTGTGTTTTTATGAAGTGATTATCTTATATAACTTTACGGCCTGTCTCTATAAAATAATAAAGCCCAACCAACCAGCCTAAATATTAAGCTCAGGCAGAAGCACCATACTATCCTACATCTATGCCTTTTTTGTACATAATTTACTTTACAAATAAATTACAGAAAACTAAAACCGTGTAAACCAATTCGATAATCTCATTCAAATAACCAAAATTATAGGTACTTACACTCTTAAAAAACTTTATCAAAAAGGAAACAGGCAACACTAATATCGATATGCATATCCATTTTTTATAAAAGGCAGCAGCGTAGGCAGGCTTTTAACCAAATTCCTGCGCTGCCCACGTGTGTCTCTGTGTGAAAAACATTAAAATGTGTAACAGTTGCATAATGCATGCGTGTGCGTCGAGCGACCGGCGTCCTTGCCACGCCTCTTGCGCAATGCGTTCGTTGTAATTACAGGCACTACCTTGCCTTTGATATAAATAGGTAAGTATCTTTTAAGAAAATGTTATTTTTTTAGATTTTGTTTTTCACTTTTTTTGTGACTGGTTGTACGTACTCGCAACCAGTCACAAAAAAAAAGTAAAAAACTTATTTTTTAAACAACAGATAGTTTCCGTATTGAAGGACCAATTGTTATGATCAAGCCTTAGTTTCTATATAAAAAAAAATTAAAGACAAAAAAACAAGAAAGACATTTAATTTGACATAGACGTGTGTCAAATAAAATGTAAAATACTTAGTTGGTGATCCTAATAAAATAATCTTTGTTTTCATCGACACGAGAATTGTTGATAATAATTGAAAAGGATTGTATGCCTAGTAAATTATGGAATTTAATTTCAAAACAAGTATACTTTTGGATTGAGAAAGTAAAAACTATCAAAGTTTAAATTACTACGTTTTTTTACGTTCATTCTTTCTCTATCTGATATAATCTCCTTAAAAGTTATGCTTAATTAACTTTTAGGTTCAAAACTAGTCGGCCATTGTTTCTAAGTACTACGAGAACTACCAACAAGTTGCCTTAAGTAATTCTAGATCGTGCCCGCCTACACTGATATTGATAAGGCAAATTGAAATTGCCATTTCCATTTAAGAAACAGTTACTAATAAACGTCATAAGCAACAAAGTGTATTGAAATACCCGAAGGTTTCATTTGATAGTAAAATGTGCGAAGGACAGATTCGAAATAAAAAATAATAATTCAGCACCCTAATTGTGTAACACACTATTACTCTCAGTTTGAATCATTTTGAAGTATATTGCTAATCCATTGCTCCTTATGTACGAAAAGTGTGTCTGCTCAACAACGTAAATAACGCAATGCATGTTGTTGAACTGTCAAAATGAAACCCATTGCTACTGATAGTGTGTTACGCAATTACCCTGCTGCTCTCGCTTTTAACTCAACTTTCTTGTCGTGGGCTCACTCCATCGATTTTTCAAGCAACGGACAATGTTTGAATGGCCTTCAGCGTAAACCCATAAACATATAAATATTATTATACTTACCTAAAACAGGCGACAGACTACCTTCAGTATTTTCTCTCCTTTTAAAATATCGCTTTTAGCAATAAGAGCGCCCATTGTGTAATTCCTTGGTAAATGTAAGTAAATTTATTTGTATCTGTAATTTTTATGGTGGACGTAATAAAACTTGAAGCTATGTAACTTCTAGCTAATGATCCTTGTCCCGTATTATCCTTTCCTATCAATAATCCATAAGCCACTCGCTTTCATAATTATCTAACGGGAATTTATCTAATAATAATTAATTCAATATCTCAACCTAAAAGGGAATCCCTAGCTACCAAATAGTTGTCACAGTCAGCCAGCATGTGTAACTAATGTTCCAGATAAGACGCATAAGTGCAAATTATATGATAGTGCTCCATTACCGCCTCGCTGATATCGGGTACATTTTCCGCGTTGATATGTACCTGTAAACAAAACAGAGTCGTTAGTAGCTTATCTAAGTGTTGTAAATACTGGCGTAATGGGGCATGCAGTATTTGTTTAGTTGCGCGAATGTTTCAAGCTAATTCTTCCTTGTAAACGTACGAGTAACTTGTTTGTCTTTTCAGTTATTAAGTTCTGCTTCGAATGCTGCTTCTTGCAATATTAGTTTAGAACTACGACTTACATTGGCAATTCATCATCCACCTAGCCTTTTCCCAACTATGTTGTGGTCGGCTTCCAGTCTAACCGGACGCAGCTGAATATTATTTTACATGGAGCGACTGCCTATCTGACCTCCACAACTCAGTGACTGGGTAATACGACACCCCTTGGTAGGACTGGTTTATTAGAGTTTCGGGCTTCTGACCACCCGTAACGACTGTCATCCACGAATGACAGCCGGAACCAACGCACGGAGGGATCTTTGTATGTAAAGATGGTTACCCATCTACGGACCAACTTCGGCAAGCGTAGCTTAACCTGATCGATCGAACCGTATGGCTGCTATTACTTAGCCACAAGCAAGTATTGAAATTATTTATCACAAATTTGACTAAATTCAAAAATTTAATGAGTATTCATTCATGGAAAGGGGTTGATCATATTATGAGCGCCTTCATTTGGTCCTTTGAGGTAGGTGTAAGAATCGACAAAGAGATTAGTATCAGCACCAAATCCCTTTGTCACCTCCACAACCGGGACATAGAACGATCATATTATATCTTATTTGCTAGTCGGTTAGGTGTGCTCCGCATGAAGGTCGAAGTTCACGTATCAATGGAATGGTGTAGTCCCGTGTGAACTTGCTTATAGATGTATGACAGAATAAGACTCACTAGGTCTTTGGTAAAAAAGTCTACCTAGGTTCTATGTAATTATAATCCGATTTAGGCCGACATGACTATAACTTTTTGAAATCCCGGTTTATTCCCAAACTTTAGATTTGGCCTTAGTAAATTCACAAAAGGTATATTTTTCCCGTATCTTAAAAAAAACAGAAGACCACTTTATTTCACCTGCGGACCAAAACCCTTACAATAAACTAAGTGCCTAAAACTCCAATAAAGACATACCCTTTCTCGTTACGCAGCTAAATAAATAAAAATTCAGATTATAATTACGTGTAAAAAAAACCCGTAGATCATAAATCAAGTATCGCGTTGTATCATAAATATCATTTGATTCTGATATTAGATATCTCCCGTGGGTATGTGGGGATTCCGGCCGATTGGTTTCGATTCAGAATATATGCCTCCGATTGGGTGTAATTTCAATATGGCCGACGTTTGGTTGTACCTTTGTGCCTGTATTCAGATCGGGCAATTTGAAAAATGTAGGTAGGTATTTGGTTTCTTAACGTTTTTTAAGCTATTGCATAGCTTTTATCTTGGGCTTTGAGCGCGGCGACCGAATGAAGAAATTCCGTAACGAAAATAAACCTAACACCCCCCACTCCGACCGGCACAGCGGTGCAGCGTTGAAAGCCGTGCATCGTCTAACGTCGTATCAGTTCGGCAGACTTCGGCACGGTGTTTGTGTGCGTGCGACTAGACGTATGCTATGCAATAGCTTTACCGCGGCAGTCCTCGAGTGCCACACGTATTTTTTTTTGTACAGTTTCAGATTAGTGAATTACTACTAAAATAAGCAATAGGTGAAAGTAAGCGTTCTCATTATGACGAATTTATCTTATTTTGGACATAAGGACCAGGGCCCATAAGTTGCCCTTCAATTAGACCCACATACGAGGGAAGCATGGCACAAAAAGGAGGAGGCCTATATTGAGTAATGGGTGGAACAACGCTGCCAATAACGGTGATGATGATGATGAGGAATCGGGAATTCATTGACAATACGAAATCATCTTTAATTTCATATAATATTGTAGCGGTATGTAGATACCGCTACAATATTATATGAAATTATATGAAAAGCCACATGCGAACAACGCGTCATACTGACGTCACGCAAATTCTGCATCTCGCAAGCAGAGTTTACCGCGCAACTAGCATAGATACAACGGCCCGACATGAATCATTGGGCAGTTGCCCGCCAGACACAACACCCGTCTGGTCGGAGGATCCTCCCTTTTCTATAGAGTATGAGTGAACTTTACACCCTGTTCCTCATACCTCTAATAATATTATCTGTAAAACATTCTACGATACTAAGCCGTGTCTGAACTCAAAATAGACGGCACATACTTTCTCCAAGGTCGGAAGGAGAACCTACGTGGAACTAACCGCAATGTTAAAATTGTTCAACGTGCTATGAAACTGTACAACGGCTCGTAGCCACTATCTCTAGCGAACACTCCGGTATAAAAGTAGAACTAAATGTAGGGTTGCTACAACTACTAGCAACAATGCACTAGGAAGTGTTATTTTTTAAGTTCTGGCTGGAGGCCTTAATTTATTTAGGCAACTACAAGCGAGCCCGGTTAAGCAGACGACAACCTCATAGGTTGAACTGCGAGATGACATTCACAAAAAAAAAAAAAAAAAAAACTAGGAAGTGGTGAAGGGCGGGTGTTTTAGGGGACTGTATTTTTTTTTTTTGTTTGGGAAATTACCAAATAACTTCTCGGGAGGGCGTGTCAGACTTTTCCTGACTAAAACCCACCCGTGTTCCTTAGAAACATTTTTGTAGTGATCGAGATAAACATCTCAGCCATGATTATTCTATAGGTACAGCTCAAAACTGTTAAGTGTTACAAAACAATTCTGAGAGAAAATAAATAAACTTATTATTGTTATTCTTCTGTTTTGAGCGATTCAGTTTTTTGGAATGCCTAAATTACTAAGTAACGTGTGTAGTGTGTTTTTAATTTTCTAACTTAATTAATTATGAAGAGATATGCATGGTGCGGGTGTCAATAAACTGTGTCTCCTATATCTAATCGTGTGCTTCTCATAGATCTTATCACGTGTACCAATCAAACATCGTATTCAATTAGTGCTATGAACTTTAAGTTTATCTTATTCAATTAAAATTTAAGTGCACCAAAATGACTCGCATAATAATTAAAGGTCCTTTTATCAGAAAGCGAATCCCGTTAGCATTTACAAAAAAACAACTGCATTAAATTACCAATTAATTTATTAATTATTATTACTTGTAACGAATAAAATAAAAATTGTTACTTAAAGGGCTTTTCCATCTAGAATCCAAGTGTTATAGGGTTTCTTCGTCTGGAATTTCTTAGCAGTTCGGAGTCAGTAGTGCCCGGTTATTGGCAATACGCTCGCCCCCTATTACATGGGACCTAAACATAACTGGCGAAATGTGAGTGTACTAAAGGTACAGAGGCCAGCACATCAAGCTACCCCAATCTGTCATATTTTACCAATTGAATATGAACCTTATTCATTTGCAGTAAAGTTGAAAATCTATCAAAGACATTTGACAGATTGGGGTAGGTTGATGTGCTGGCCTCTGTTATACACCTCTGCCCAACCCTTCAGTCAATTCAGGCGTGATGTAATGTTATATTTAAATAACAAAAAAAACAACTGAATTAAATTACCATAAGTACATTAAAATAACGGTACCTACAAAACATCTCGACAGCCCTGAACGTTTAAAGGTCGTTTCGTTCTATTTTTGGACTCGTTTATATGATGTCCGTTTTAGGACAGATTTTTCAATCATCTAATAACTTTATCCAAGGAATAATTTTGAGATTTTAACAGTTATTTCATACGAAAACTGTCAGACGTCAATTTTATTCCTCGAATAAAAGTTATCTGTCGATGGAAAAATCAGCCCTTAGTGAAAAAAAAAGAAACATCAAGCTACTACAATCTGTCAAATTTCTTTAATAGATTTTCAACTTTGTAGCTAAAGCATAATGTTCAAAGTTGATTGGGAAAATTTGACAGTTTCGGGTAGCTTGATGTGCTGGCGTCTGTACATTTATTGTGATTCTCTTTGTTTTTGGGATCTAATTCGATAATTTCGAAGTTATTGGTAAACTCAAAGTTTATAAAGCAAGCTACGCCCTCGCTGTTGTCGAAACACGAGACTTCTTCCAATTTATTTTTAAAACATGCTTTTAGCGTGAAGTTGCTAGGAGTGGGCAGGGTAGATCGAAACTTCTGGACGTGATATACTCTAACCCCCTTACTAATAAACGTATTATATCAGATGAATAGTTACACACCGATTTCTCTCTTTCCGTCGTCAGTAATTTGACTTTCGAAAGAAGAAGACAAAGCGTTGTGTAATTATACAGATGCTATACAACGTTTATTATAGTCCGTGCGGAACTAGTTGGCCGCGCCTTAGGGAAGTGAGCGGTGGGACGGAGGGGCGGGGGCGCATTACTCAGTACGTGCGTTGGGAACCGCCGCCTCACCCCTGTCCCCACCTTAGCGGCCAACTAGTTCCGCGCGGACTATAGTAAGAGGGTTACTCTATTGATTCACTTCAAGTAATATAAAATACAAGCCTATTATTGTCCCACTGCTCAGCGAAGGCCTCTAATGATCCATACAGAGAAGGCACGAGCATTGATCACCACGCTTGCACAAGACGGGTTGGCGATTTCAGATCTTCATTAACTATAAGGTTTCCTCACGATGTTTTCCTTCAGTCAGTTGTCAGTAATGTCCAAAATAAACTCAGAAAGTACATAATGTATTGAAAAAGTCACTTCAATTATGGGTTCTTTATATATTTAACTAGCTTCTGCCCGCAACTTCGTCCGCGTAAAATTTCTTGTTTCCCCCGACCTACCCCGTCGCATCGCGTCGCCTTCCCGCACTATTATAAATAAATAAATAAAAATAAATAAATAAATTATTTCGTTTTCGCTTAGCGTTCTTTCTGATTTTTTTTGTTTCTCCTCGGCTCCTAAGGGTCTTAGCATGATGTTAAGTAGCCTGTATCGTTCATCAAGAATTGGGTGATCAAATGGCCAACTTTTTTTTTTAATCCGACTAGTTCCGGAGATCGGCGCGTTCAAACAAACCAACAAACTCTTCAGCTTTATTATTACTATAGACAACTAACATTTACAGTGTTCTGCGATTTTTTGTAGTTCTCATTGATTGAATTTAAATTAAACTTTTTATTTTCTAAATAACTGTAAACTTGCGACAGTAAGTTACCAATAAAATACTATTGTCTGTGGTTGAACTCTCCTTTGAATATAAAATAATCAATTGATAAATTCATCGCTTGTCTATTGATCAATTGTTTGATCAAATATTGGTCTAGGTTCCGATTTGTAACACAGAAATGGCTTTTGAAACTGCTAGTCTAATTGTGTAACACATTTGCAATTGAAATGGCTTTCAGTTTCACAGTTTGATACTATCAGAAATACTGTGTTTAAATACTAAATCAATACCCAAGTGCTTGAAAACCTGTTAAAGTGTAGTGAGGTAAGAGAGAAGAGAGTTGACAATATTGGTCAAATTATATTACACATTATCAGTCAATGAAGTGGGTAGTAGTAGTAATGAGGGGCACGTGGCTAAATAATAACAGCCGCACAGGCCGATTGATCAGGTTAAGCTACGCTTGCCGCGGTTGGTCTGTGGATGGGTGTCCATCTTTACATGCCGTTGGTCCCGGCTGTCATTCGTGGATCTTTGACAGTCGTTACGGGTAGTCAGAAGCCCGGAAGTCTGACAACCAGTCTTACCAAGGGGTATCGTATTACCCAGTAGCTGGTTGTGGAGGTCAGATAGGCAGTCGCTCCATGTAAAATACTGGTATTCAGCTGCATCCGGTTAGACTGGAAGCCAACCCCAACATAGTTGGGAAAAGGCTAGGCAGATGATGATATCAGTTAAAGAAGTATAGGTATGGTAATGATAATGGTACAACTAACGAAGTCAAAGTTAAATTATTTATATGCAAGCACTCTTGAACGTCAAACACAAGAAAATAAACTGATGTTGTTGTCTTTTTTTTGTGGATGGGAAATCATCTAATGACTCCTCCCGCTCTGGGTGGAGCGGAAGGGAGTGTCAGACTCTTACTGACTAAAACCCACCCGTGTTCCTTCCTTAGCCCTTTATGTTCCGGGCAGCGGTAACCCTTTCGGACGATCCCGCTACCCCGGCAGGCTGTTGTTGTCTAAAATGTAGTTTCGTATGCAGAAGAATGGGCAAGAAACTCCATAGTAACTCAATAGTTAGTAAACTCCTACGTAATATTTCCAAAATCCCCTACTAGTAGGTATGTATCGAAAAACTCCAGCTTGTGTCCTGGTTAGCAGTTTAAGCTTCTGTGCCCCTTACTTATCAACCAAAAGTCTAAAAACCAATCATAAACCAAAAAGTACTACACCAGCAAAATGAAAAAAATGCTCCACAACCGCGGAGCGCCGTAAAGTTGCCAACAATACCGCTTAGGCGTATCTACTGCATACAAAACTCAAACAAAGACAACTCCTGCCTGGTAGTTAAGGTGGGTTTATATTGTGTGGTGTGGTGTGTCGTGACGTGCTATGACGTCATCTGATGTCATATGTATTCAATCTATAGATCTATGTGCCCATTTAATTTACTTATTTTCGAATGACTTTTAATTTTTATATTATTTTAGACTACAAAGTGGCTCAATAATCTTTTATCCATATTATAGCCAACATTATTTCCTTTCGGGAATAGGCAGAGATGAAACACTCTTCTGTTAACACACAAAATAATGTTGATTTATAATTTTTAGCAACTGTGAAATGATTTCTCTAACAACTGACGACATTCATAATATAAAAATACAAATCTGACCACAGAGCACTACAATTTTTTTATGCGCCACACCACACCACACAACCTGAACCCCCGCCTTTAAACACGACACGACATAATTACCCGACGCGTATGTGCGTCACGACATCTATTACCTACCGTCGCGAACTTGTTTCACCTAATCTACGTTAAACGCACGGGTTCACAGGGGCGTTACTTATTTCACTTTAAATAAAGATCTTACGTAAAGTGAGAGAGTGAGATACTCAAAGGGATGCAAATTTAAAGGAGGTGGAGGGGGGTGTGAACCACGTAAGATGTAAACGTTCAGAGCACTCTTTATTGAGGTAAAACTGGGTTCGCTTTTGATGAGAATTTATAAAAATGCTAAATATAAAATATTATAAAACTACACAATAAATAGTGTGTGTGTCCGGGAGGAATAATATGTATATAAAAATTGTGGAAACTCTGTGACAAAAATGAATCTTAGATGAATAATTGAATAAAGAAAAACAGTGTTTATCTTAGAAAGTAAATATTGGTAAGTTGTTTCAATAACATTTTTCTGGTAGGTACGTAAATATTGAAAATGAAGAAAAAAAAAGTGTCGTGAGGCAAAATTTTTGTAAAATATTCACACAAAAACAGAAAAAAACTTAAGACTAGTGAAAGGCCAAAGAATTGATGGATAAACTGTTATGACTGATATAGAAGTATGGAAGAAAACAAGATGCGCGGTACCCTAAATAAATTATAAAAAATAATGAACAGGTATGTAAATAATAACATCATCATTTCAGATGTTACAATAATGATCTCAAAAGAAACAAAATAAGAATTCGAGGAAGCAAAAAGTTGTGCCCAGTATCTACGTTATAACAAATATCCTGACTTTAACGTTACCAATTTTTCGGTACATTATCGTGTTTCTTGGCCCGCGGGTAATATCGCCAGCAATAATGTCGACAGTCATGTACGGTATATGTGTTTTTTTATTAGAACGTACGGGTAATAATATAGCAACATGGATTCTGTTGTAAAAATGAAGGTTCATTTCGGTAAATATAATAAAACGTATTGTTTAGTTACGGGTCTATTTTGTTAGTGAACATCTAAATTGTTTTGAAGAAGTTTATATAGATTTTGTATATTGTTATTATAATATATTGTATGGAAACAGAGCTCTTAGAACACGGTCAATTCAAATGAGTTTTATACGGTTTCTTAATTAGTAGGTATAAGAGCCTGTTTCGAGATTTGAATAGGCAATAATTAACAGGCGAACTATAATAAAAGACTAACTATAGTAAAAGTTCGCAGTGCTGCACGCCCCCACCCTATTTCAAGTTAAACAAATATCAACTTTATTTCAATGACAATTAAGTTGATTTCATAGTGACTAGCACTATTGAAAAAGTTATAAAAATGTTTGAAGTTGTAGCGTAAACTGAACTTTATTGTGTAGGAATTAAAGTAATTTTTCCATTAATTCATATTTTTGGAAAATAAATCCCGAACGCAGATTAGATAGATTATCAAGAACTCATACTACGGGTTTTCTATGGAAGTGGTTCCACCATATTAAACGGTCGTCATGGAAATCTGTCATTTTCACAAGTATTTGACGTTAAGGTATCAAGAAGGACACGCACAATGTTCCACTTGACTAAGTGCGGAAATCAAACCCTATAACATAGAACATAAGGTATCAACTAACGCTGTGTTTTTGGACAGCCGTTACTGTGTGACCGTTCACTACTATCTTAGGAAAAAAAAAGAGTGGCACTCCGGGAGTGACGACAGAAGTGAAAACAAAACACAAACAGAATACTTTGCCATCACTCACTGACATATCGGATATACATTAAAACCGAGTACATCCCGAGGACAACCGAACACATCCGAAGCGGTGTCGGTTACGGTAACAGTGGCGCGAATTCAATGGTCGTTTTCCATATCAAAAAATGCCCAACGCGCCTAAAGAAATTTTCACTTCAAAAAGCTTTAGTAAGTAAGGCCTGTCTACTAGGAAATTGCTTACAAAAACCTCGATTCTAATTTGTATTTTCTTCATACTATAATATAAAGTAAAACCTGTCTGCTTCGATTAAGGTAGCAACATGAACATAAATGAGAAGCCCACACATTTAGTGATAACATCTAGCGTCTAGCGGGCTCCTTTGAGAATGATCTGATGTAAGTTGGCTTCTGTTCTGCATGAGCTGGCTACGTGACACGAATATTCAAGGTTTCATTTAGTTAAATAACGTGGGTTTGCTATGTAAGAGTTATTTTACTATGTTATAGTTGTGGGATATTTTGTCTTGGTGTACAGACGCCAGCACATCAAGCTACTACAATCTGTCAAATTTATTTAATAGATTTACAACTTTATCGCTAAAGCATTAGGTTGAAAGTTGATTGGGAAAATTTTACAGTTTCGGGTATCTTGATGTGCTGGCGTCTGTTCATAAAATGACGAGCACCATTTTTAATACAACTTAATATTCTGTACCAGGACTTCAGGTCGGGCGTGTGTTATTGGGATTTTCCATTAGGAATTTCTTAGTAACAGCCCGGAGTTTGAAAGTTGGTGGATTGATTCCCCCGTGCCTCGGAAAGCACGTTAAGCCGTTGGTTCTACGCCTGATCTCTCTCCGGTCGTGTCGGATTGAGAGTGACGGAAGAGAGACAGCACCTGCGACTGCGCATACACTTGTGCACTATAATAATATCTACCGCGTCGATGGCTTGTCTCCGATGAGATTAGCCGCCATGGACGAAATTCGGTGTGGAGGACTGTTGTTAATATGCTGTACCAATTTGCAGTAAACCGGCATAATTATTAATTACAGTTTCCGGATAAGCACTATCCACTAGATGTAATAAAAAAATAGAACAGAATTTGTAAATCAACATGTATAAATGTATTTTTTCCCAAAATGCAAAAGCACTTAGAAAGCGTATTTACGTTAGAAAAGCACAGGCTTAAAAATAATCTACCAGTTACGTCAATGTATCTCCAAATGAGCGATGTGTAGACAGGTACTCCTAATTCATTGATGTTGATTAAAGTGACAAGGTTAGTATTAGAATTTCATAAAGGGTTAAATACATAACATTATGCTGCATTATACAGCTATGAAATTATTTCTCTAACAAAATTATGGTATTTCACACCACTAAGTGTGATGACAGAGCATCATAGCTAAGCAAAAACAAACTGCTAGCATACGATACCCACTTACCTATTCGAATTAAACTTTGCCTACCAAACAACATATTGGATTTGCGCAATATGGATGGAGTAATGAAACTATGTTATGTGTTTCCGAGCGCATGCATCCCGAATCTCTTCAAAGTGAGAGTGAGCAGGTTTCTTCTGAGTAAGCTCACTCCATCGTCGACTTTGTCTCTATCACCTCTGACCTAGGCTAGAGTCAAGACCTAACACATATCAAATAAAAAAATAAAATAAAAAAAAACTATGGAGCTGACTCTGTGCGAGGTGAGGTGAGCGTGCGTGTTCCATCGCCACCCGTTCGATGTCCACCGCGCACAAGATGGATGGAAAGCAGCATATGAATTAGGTCCAGTAGGAGGATAAATAAATAAATATTACCATAACATTTCATTAAAATTACTTTCCTCATCACGTAAAGCCAAATTAAATAATATTCAAATTGCAAGAAATAAAAAAATCCCACAATAACAAGCCACATCGGTTTTTCCGATACAATGTTACCAGTAAGTCAGAACTGAAGATGGTATTCAAATAACTTAAGCACACAAACAATGATCTTCTAAGAACTTGAAAAAAACATTTCTTCGAAGTACTTAACTACTTAGGTAAATCGAGTAGTCGGTACTCGGTACTAGGTAGGTAGGTACACGTTTTTGTTGTTCATGTCTTTAGCGGATTTAGCGATATCCCATATCTACTGTTGTATAGAAGCGAGTTTTTTTTTTTAACTGAACAGAAGGTCAATTCTCGTAATCAAAAATGTCCAAAATCTAGTCGCAATCTCATCTCAGCGACAATCAATGTCAAAAACTTGTCAAAAACCAGAGGAAAATCATACCATAAGGAAATCAGAGGTATTTTTGACAGATTGAGACTGAGATCAGACTGTGAACGTTCTTAAAATTACGAGAATTGCCCCTCTGACAGCTGTGCTGCTGGGGAGTTTGTTGCACCACTGGGAAGTGGTGAAGGGCGGGCGTTTTGGGACTCTCTTATGTAATGTTGACGTTCGAAAAGTGTTGGTTCTCAGCCTAATTTGAATAAATAACTTTTGATTTTAAGGTGGCGATAATATACCTACTCAAAATCCAAATTACAATGTTTTCAAGTTACAGTAGGTATGGTATATTGCATGAATAAAGGAGAATAATACTAATATACGCTAATGCGAGTCTGAATTTGTGCCCATTTGATGGCAAATAGGACTTAAGGGGACTACATGACCTAAAGCGCGGTCACTGTCAGACTGCATAGAAAAGATAGGGAAGCGCGATTACACAACGCTGGTATTTTATTGCAAAATATGAAGCAATTATCTATTTACAAAAAATCTATTGTTTGGACTAAAAAATTAAAACACTAGGTAGTACCTTAGTATGTTACTTGTAGAATAATCTGACATAAAATCAGAATTATTGTATGTATATTAGTATGGTTTTTTATTGTAAATAGAAAGTTTTTAGAGGTATCTTCATGATTTTTTTCTATCGTATCAAATGATTTGTATTATGTTTTCAACACACTATCAACCTAGCATATATCCTGAAGAATATCATATATTTTTCTTGAGTCGATCAAATACTTTTAGGCATTATAACACTTGCGTTTTTTGCCTTTACGTCCTGTGGTCATTCCTTAAACATCGCTGGAGAAATATGTGTGTACTATAGATACACCTCTGCCTAGCCCCACTTTAATAGCATAGCTTAGCAGGACACGCGCATAGCACTATCATAAGCTATGATGACGTCAGTCAGGGAAGTACCTATTTATCGGAAATGTGATAAAACCACTCAGCAGCGGCTTAGGGACTGAGTGCCGGCTAGTAAGTGACATTTAACCAATAGAGCTCTCGACTTGCTAGTTATTGATTTCGTGGTATTATCATAAAAGTAAGCTGTTTATGTTTATGTTAGGTTATTACTAAATATGTAGGTCGATTGCCCAACAGCGATGGGTAGTGGGTAGTTCTCGCATCTGGATGTATAAATTCAGAGAAACAATTTCGAGATTTCACAGCCCTTCAAATTAGAACATGGCAATGCTACTTGGCCTTTGTTCAGCAGAGGACTGCCATAGGCTGTGAATGTGGTTGAAAAGCGGTTTGCTCGGAAGTATTGGTATTCTGCGGGGTAATTGCGTAACACATTAGCTATAGCCTTCATTTTGACAGTTCAACAACATTCATAGCGTTATTTACGGTATTGTTCAGACGATTTTTTCGAACATACGAAGCAATAGATCAGCAAGATCCTTCAAAATTATTCAGATCGTGATTGAAGGTATGTTACGCAATTAGGTTGCTGGATATGGAAGAAAACTACTTAATTTATTCAATAACAACACAATAAGTTGTAACGCGTGGCGGCGCGTGGCGCGTGGTGGATTACGGTCCACTCCCTCTCACTGAGAGGAGGCCTGTGTCTCAGCAGTGGGAACATTATATGCTGAATATGTTATATGTAAGTTGTAACGACAGACACGTAACACTGGCCTCATCTAGTCTCAAAATAAAATGACGCGTTCAACTGTAACATGCACTTACTAAAGGAATCGTTTAATAAACAATCACTTTTTGCTCACCTAACATTCTATTGTCCTAGGTCAGGCCTCATTCATTACATTAAAACACTTGGGCATCTGTCCTGTCGCCAGCGAATAACGAGAAGCGAGTATAGAGCTTGCAACTAAAAACGAGCTGGCGAGAAACGAGCAGCAAGTACGCGACGGCGATGAGCGATTGCTCGCTGGTATGCGTATTTAATGAGCAGGAGTCTCTTAAGCCTCGGTCACACACAGCAAATACATTCGCAGATAGTAAAGTTGAATATGCTCAATTCAAACCGCGGCGAATTCAACTCGCGGCGTGTGAATCTATTCGCAGCGAATAGTCTGTCACATACAGCGAATACTCGTGGCGAGTAGGCATTCGCAGCGAGTTGTGCGTGACTGAAGCTTTAGAGAGTGTTTTGCCCGCCAAGCGAGCGTCGCTGAACGAGTACTCCCTTTGAGAGTCTATGTCGTTGCGACAAACGGGTACTCGCTGGCAGCGTTGTGCATGTACCTCTTTTACTAACACGGGACCTACAATCCTTTGTACGTTTCTTGAGCGAGAAAATCGTTGATAGCGAGTCGCTTCTTCATTATCGGTGGGACTGTTGCCTTACATTGAGGCACTACCATTCATTTCTCGATGACGTTGAGGTACCTAACTGCGCAGAATCATCAAATGCATGCGACATTGTTACGCCATTCAGTTTTTTATGTCTGTTTGTTTGAGTAAAGACGTAGTGGTTTTTATAGGAATTCCAGTGAAACGGTCCATTTAATTGATTAATTTATTTGGTTGGCAAAATTATGGACGAGGGCAAAATTGAAGCAAAGAAGTAAAATGGAAACATGGGCAAAAAAATACCAAGAGAATTTCTGGAACACTCTTACATTTTATTATTACGGTTTTCCGACTGGTTTTGAACAAATATAAGCTCTTTATGAGCTGGAAATATTCTCCCAATTAATTCAGTTTGTTGACATACTCTCTATTGTGAATTCAGACAAAGCTAATAGGTAATATCAACAGCACTATAGTTTAGACAAATCCATAATTACCAAGACCTGAATTATCATTAGTAATTCTATACGTTTTAACCAGTCTGAAACTATTAAAGACATCAAGAGTGATGACATAATTAGTCGTGAAGCCAATAATTACATTATATCCTTGTCGGGAACCATCTGCTATCGAAATCGTTCGCTAATTCGATCAAACAGGCGCCTAATTGTTTCGATGCAATTACTATGTAAAGGGTGGTTCACAGTTATAGCCTTGTTTGCAATCATTTTATTTATTCGAACTTTCCGTCCCTCTTAACGAGAGGAGGCATGTGTCCCAGCAGTGGGAACATTAAACGCTAATTCTTGTGCTTTATGGATTTTCAATGGAGGTATTTTTACTTTTTTTTTTTGCGAGCAGGAAGACTATTTTTTTCTTATAGGTATTTTTCTGCGATCGGTCCCTGGACTATGAGCAGGTTTGTTGATAATTTTGGAATGGTACTCATTAAAATATGTTAGAGAACCTTTTCAAGAAATTGTAAGAGCAATCATTAAACACTTAAATTTTTCAGTGAATGGTAAACCTAGAAACAGTCCCTCAAAATTTGATGTCCTAATGACATGAAACTAGAGCTTACAAAATATATAATGATAGCATTATTGAGAAATCCAACAATAATGAAAAAAAAATTACTTTTTTTTTTATTGCTAAATGGGGACCGCTCTTGATCCCGATCACGCCTGTTGGAAAGCGATGGATGTGGTCTACCTATCTATCTCTTCATCGATTTTTATCAGTGTCCAAACCCTAAGCATAGATGATCGTGGCAAAAATCAACATAATCACAAGCAAGTGGTTTACGCATCAGTAGGTACAGCAATAATGAGCCAACTGCATTAATAGGCGCATTGTAACGAGGCAAAAAGGTTTCAACACCTGACGACGAGCATTCTTAATTACTGTGCCTACAATTTTCGTTTTATTTTGTTCGGCCTATTGTAAGGATAAACTTTTCCGTCTTATTCCAAAACGAGTTCTAACTTTGGTCCAAGCCCAAACCTTCAAGCTCGTTATTGTATTATAAACTTTATTCAGATCACCGTAAAGTTCTTAATACAAAATTAACAATTTAGTCTCGAGTTTGATGTTAGTTTTTGTAATTAGAATTTTGTCGGAATTGAGTTCGAAATTCAAAAATGGTTTAAACCTGCTTCTAAATATAACCTTTGTTTTGTAATAAGGCTGATTGGGTCTATAAATGTAGATTTTTCCAGTTCAGCAGTTGGACGAAATATTGCTGAGTACCTATTTGTTTCTTGGGTTTTGTCAATGTTATTGGATGGTTCACATTAGAACTTCTTAATAGCAGCTTTCAGAATTACTGCCCGGTTAATAGGCTTGACCACTATAACACGGAGCATTTAAAAACTTGCAAAATATGAATTTACTAATACTTCTGAACCCTTCTATACCCACTTTCGAAAAATAAAATATAGACGTTACGTTATAACATTATATTGCCAAACTTAGCCCCTGTAATAACGCTAGATGACTAGAACAAACAGACAAAGGTGAAATAATATATTGAACAGCGCAGGTGTTGAAACTGGAAACAAGTCGATTTAGACAACGTACTTATTCCACTTATCCTTTAGTACAAAAAGGTTTTATCTAAAGACTATTTATAGAAATAGTATCCAAGACTTTGTAGTGGGAAATACTTCTTAGAAGAAAATACATGGGTATAGAACTATTCTTTTTTATTGCTAAATGGGCCCGCTCTTGACCCCGATCACGCCTGATGGAAAGAAAGGATGAGGTCTATGATGGAACGAGCGTGCCCAGAAGATGCCTGTTCACTCTTGATTTGAAGGCAGACGGGTTAAATGTGGGTTCAACACAGATGCCGACAGAGAGTTCCACACTTTGGCTGTGCGCATAATAAACGTGGAGGAGAAGCGCTGAGTACGACTCGTCGGGATATCAACCAAGTGCGGATGGTACGCTGCAGTACGTCTGGTTGTCCGATGGTAAAAGGGCGATGGTGGGATCAGGTCGTGAAGCTCCTGTGCACACTCCGAAGTAAAGTCTGTAGAAGACCGACAGGCAAGCAACCTTACGCCAATGAGCCAGGCTTCCTTCAGGAAACCTTCTCTAGGCCCACCATCTTTTGCTCTGTAGTGGACGAAAAGACGGTAAAATCTATCTCTAAAATGCTGCCCTAAAGATTCCAAGGCTTTAATTTTCCTAAATTCTGTGAACATTTTCCAGTTTTACCACCCAGCCTCATAACTTTACGCTCATAATCACGAATACATGGACACAGTTTGTTAATCATTCGCCGGGACGTAGTTATACTTCGATGAATTGAAAATTAAGTGATTACATTTGCTAATTTGCGTACCCGGCGTTTGAATAATCCATAACTTGGTGTTTGGCGCCTGTTCACTGATTCATTGGCAGTTTAGTGGGAATGTTCTGAATAGATGTGGTTGATAGTCTATATTTGTCTCTTCAACTAGAAATTGATTGAAGGAAAATATAAGGTGAACTTCTACGGAAACCTTTAACACTATTTTAAAATAATGAAGGATATAGAATTGGCAGATAAAATCAGATTAATTAATTGAAAGAAAGTCGACAAGGCTAAGAATGAAGTAAACTTTGAGACTGCTGGAACCACGGAGTTAATTTACTCTGTAGCTGAAACAGATGGATTTAAATAAGAAACAAGGGCTGAAAGTTAAAATAATTCCGATCTAGCCTTTCCCTTGCTGCTTGCTAAGCCGAGGTCCGTACCCCACAGGGGGTGCCCTTAGCGTGTAATCGCTTAGTTTTAAAGTTTTTCTAAGCCATGGCTGGAGGCTTTAATTTATTGAGGCACCTACAGGCAAGTCCGGTTAAGCAGACGACAACTACAAGTTGAACAGCGAGATGCCATAAAAAAACTGAAATTTAAAAGCACCTCTGAAGTATTCAGAAACATACCATCACGCCTGTAATCCCGATGGATTACGCAGAGGTACACCTCTGCCGTACTACACCCTACAGCACACCCACATTTCGCCAGTTATGTCTAAGTCCTATGTAATAGGAGGCGAACCGGGCGCCAATCCAAACTCCGGGCTGCTAATGAGAAATTCCCTATGGCAAAACCCAATGACACTGCCCGACCAGTGAATCGAACCCAGGACCTCAAGCTCAGTACTAGCGCTTCGGACCACTAGACCAATACGGCGATATTCAGAAAGTTTTTCAATTTACAAATACTGCCCAATGTAATTAAACATACCTACATCAGGATAATCATACACTCTATACTCATGAATCATAACAATAACAACAAAATCGGTATCGATAAACACGTGTTTATTCAAACTTCATACCTTTCCTTAGAAACGGGTTATCAAGTGATTTGATTATAACAATTATCTTTGATAAACACTTACTTACCTACTTTCGAGTACTGAATCATACCCTTACACTTTCACAAGTACCTACTCTAAGATTATAAAACACTTGAGTTGAAGACCCTTGTCGTTAAGTCGAAAATTACTTCTACACTCTCCATTTCATAGATACAATGAGGAAAAAATTTAAAGAAGATAAAAATAGCAGTAGATAGTCATTACTATAGATAGTACCATCCACGAAGACGCACCCCACTCTTCTTACTAATCGCTAGTGGTTATCGCTAGTTAATTCCGCTAGTGTTTTAGTTTTGTCGATACACACTAATTACCCACTAATAAGTAATTATATACACAGTATACTGTGTATCGACAAACCTAAAACACTAGCGGAATGTTGCACACTTGTACCTACTTTAAGCGATTAGGAAGAAGAGTGGGGCGCGTCTTCGTGGATGGCGCTATCTGTATCTACTTGACTTGAGGTAGAAGATAAAAATAGTTTTTCCTCAATCTAACAACTAATTTGCTGGATGGTAGGCTGTTGGAGACAGCATTTACCGAGTGGTCTACACTGTAGAACACCGCAGAACTTGGAGACGCGTCGTATGTGATCGCGATCATTGAGCATTGAGGGAACGATGAACAAGAGAAGAGAGATAGAGTAATTAGTTTAAAAATTGTTAACTAATATTATAAATGAGAAAGTGAGTTTGTTTGTTACGCTTTCACGCTAAAACGGCTGAACGGATTTAGATGAAATTGCACACAGATAGACCATGACTTGGTTAAGGACTCAGGCTTCTTTTCATCCTGGATCGGAGACGTGGTCGCGGGCAAAATGTTTGACAAAATTCACATATTTACAGACCTACGGTACTAAATAAAATAATTTTTAATTATAATCACTGCATGCACGAAAACCTCTAATCATTTCCTCAGTGCCAAAATGGCGGTTTAATCATGAACTTCAAAGCCGAGATCTAATCCTTTTGTCACAAGCGGCGGACGTGATATGAAATTGATTAAAACCATCTTAGATATATGATAAGGACAGGAAAGGATATTATTGGCAGTATGCATTTATGTCATTGCCGAAATACCTAACAAATAAAAACCTTCAGATTTGGTTTGCTATCATCATCATCATCATTGGCAGCCTTGTTCCACCACTGCTGAGTATTAAGCCTCCTGTCTTTTGGTTTTTCTAAAAGTTCATTTGTATGCTCTTAAACTCATCAATTATCATCTGCCTAGCCTTTTCCTATGTTGGGGTTGGCTTCCAGTCTAACCGGATGCAGCTGAATACCAGTATTTTACCAGGAGCGACTGCCTATCTGACCTCCACAACCCAGGTACTGGGTAATACGATACCCCATGGTAAGACTGGTTGTCAGACTAACGCGCTTTTGACTACCCGTAACGACTGTCAAGGATCCGGATCCACGAATGACAGCCGGGACCAGCGGCTTAACGTGTTTTTCGAGGCACGGAGGGGTCTCGGTATGTAAAGATGGTCACCCATCCACAGATTAACCGCGGCAAGCGTAGCTTAACCTGATCGAAAGACCTGTGCGTAAACTCATCTATATCTATACTAATAATAAAGCTGACGAGTTTGTATGTTTTTTGTTAGAATCTCTGGAACTACCAGTCGGATTTACAAGTCATATTTTTGCATTTGATAGCCCAACTCTTAAGGAAGGCTGTAGGCTACTTAACATCCCCATTAAGGGCCATTAGGAGCCGAGAAACAAATAAAGAAAACAAGTCAGAAAGAACGCTAAGCGATAACGAAGGGATAGCGCGGGCGAGCGATGCAATGCGACGAGGGCTTGGCGGTACAAGAAATTTCACGCAGACGAAGTCGCGGGCAGAAACTAGTCATTTATTTATAGTTAATTAAAACGGTACAACACCAATAATTATATTAATTAACATAGAGACAAAAATTACGTTGACAATAATATAATTTAAAACTAACATAGAACAGTGGACTCCCTTGCATACTTTCTCTCACAGAACTCCAGACATATACGCAGAATTTTAATCCATTCATCCGCAAACTCATCACATTCAGGGTTGGCAGCCAGAAGGACATTCAGCACCTTTAGATTACGTCAGATTGGGGATTCGGCTATGGCTACAGTTTTGGCTGGCAGTTGCGCAAACAGATTGTGCCGGCGGTTCTGACGGTGTCCGATGTATTTGTCGGGCACAAATAGTTGGCAGAAAAAACCATGGAGGTCTGGGCAGTCGCCACGTCCCCGTAAGGTCTTACAGGCTACAGTGAGTTGATCAAGGCTCATATAATTCTACAAACGGATGGTAGGTTGAAATACAATGACGCATAACTTACTGGCAGTGGGCAAGATATAGGTACTCGTAGGCACTCGTCCTCGCGATGTTCGCATCACAATAATTGCTTGATATACTAACGTAACGCTAGTAACTCATAATCAGCATCACATTATGACAGGAGTACTCATAATTTAATTCTAGAATCATAAATTCTGCATAAAACGTGACCTGCTCTAGTCAATTGTTCATACATAATATTTTCCTTGAGTAGTTGCTTCCCATGTTTTTCGCTAATTACTTAGAAAATGTTTAACATGTAGCCTTTTTCATCTTATTTGTTGGTCTATCTACAATTGTTACACTGTTCAACCGCTATATCTTACGCTGCTTAAGAAAAAATGTTGCAACTAACTTTCTGAGGTGCCTCTTTTAATCCAGAATTTTATGAGTCTTAATCAATGTCTGGAAACTTCTTTATGAGGATAATAATATAGATTACAAGCATTTAAAACAATTATTTCATTTCACAAAACGATTGAAGCATCGTTATATCTGTTCCTTTGATATAATCCAAATCATTTACTCTATCGTAAGGTATTGATTCCCTAATTACTCCTCCAATAATGCTAATTGCTATATAATTCTATCGGCGGTTCGGCAGGATGGGAAAGCGAAGGTTGGCAACACCGACGTACCAACACCTCTGTTTAAACTAAACCTAGATTTATGTCCCTAATTAATATTCGAATCCTGAGGTTTTCCTGACGTGGTTGTAATCTTCGCCTAATTTGAAGTTCTTAATTTAGTGTGTATCTTACTACAATTGCCTTCTCTTCTTCTAGTTCTCTGGTCTCTCTTGTTGAAGTTCTTTTCATGAGATCTTACTTAAAATTGTGATTATGAGTTTAAAATCTTATTATATTTTAAGCGAAAATCAACGGCTACTGTAAAGTGTTCAGAACACAGTCAACACATAGTTCTTATATCCCTTTCAATAAGCGGCGTTCAGCGGAATAAACACTATCTTTACTGATAAAAAACATGTGTTTTTCTAACAAGGATCTCAACTAACATTGCTTCTATCATTTCCATCAGAGACATTCCTTGAATTCTTATATAACTAGCTTCTGTACGGCCATACGAAAATGCACAGCATTGCATGTCCCGGGCAATAAAACAAAGGCGACCATTACAATTGTTGCAAAAAACGTAATTATAAACTATTATAGTGTCGCGGAATTGTACGTCTAATCACGTGCCCCGATGAATGTACGTTCTTGCGTACTCTTTTATTTGATTTATAGTTCTTTTCAGTATTACCTACATGTTGTTGTGTTTTGTTTATTTTGAAACCGATATAATGCATCCAACGAATGCGAAATGATTAGAATGATAATCTATCGACTGTTCTCGTGCTAAAAAATCTCATTAAATCTTCAAAGGATATTGCCGATTTCTAACTAAAAGCAACGAGTAATAAGTTACTATGATACATGTTCCTAAAGTGAACAAATCGTTGTTTCGATCATCAAACATTATTCGTAATCCCTTCTTGCCAAAATCCAACACGTCTATAGGCACACCTCAAATATTATCCAACCAGTTTCAATATTATAGGTAGTAGGTACGTCCAAATACAAATCAATAAATTTAGTTAATTAAAGAGCCAACAATTACCAAACGCCATTCATTTACAATTTACATGAAACGTTTATGCCCAAACACTTCATTCGTGGCATGTTCAAATAACCTAAAACCTTATAAAGACCACATAGGTAATATTCCAATCAATTCTGAGCAACTTTCTAATCATAGTTGGAATAAACATTTTGACCCCTGACTGGTTAGGACATCGAATATTTGTAGAGATGAGTCATCGGGTCATTTAGACCTATGTAATTGGTTTCTTGGTGCTATATCCAGGCGTTTATTGGATACCAAATAGAAATAGTGTGAAGATTATTATGTGAGTTGTTGGGTATTATAAGGTTACTTTGGAAGTAGTTAAAATGTTTGACTGTGTCTACAAAGTTGCCTTATCGACTTATATTTAGCATTTCATAGATTAGCGCAGATGACCCTTTGATCCTTATAGACATAAAACTGTCTGTATATGGATATTGGTACTAGTCGACAGTGGACAGCACAGGTACAAATAGTAATCTGAAATAATTCAAGCTGAAAAATCTACCTTTCAAATCCATAACTAGAATTCTAAAGTGGGCGTTCCCCAGGGTGCAATGCTGGGCCCATTTTTGTTTCATGGCCCATACTTTTATCAAGAAGCTATCACTATCCCACGTAAAAGAAAAATCACATCTTTTACCTATATAACTTCAGATAGTCGATTTACAGTATTGTTTATAAGTAATATATGTATGCATTTATGATATCCATGATCTCCTTTAGTGTCTTCAAGTTGACTAAACTAATACAATTTCATCAGAGAAGAGGACCGCTTTCATAATCTCAGTTCATCTAAAAATATTCCGCGCAGGCGTTTCCTTAAAGCCGTAAACATTAAACAAAGAGCCGCAAACGTTCAGGGTTGTGCCATAAACTATTGGCGTTTTCATCAAAATATTGTAAAAGTGTATGTTCTGAATCGTTTGGGAATAGGTAGCGATGAAAAAGTAATCGCATATTTGTTGCAAGTCTGCAATTGTTTCGTTTACATCAAATGCTTATGGAAATCCTCACAGATTTCATAACATACTATTTAGATGAGGATGAGCATTCATATTTACACACAGTCTGTAAATATTAATGCTATAACTCAACCTCATCTACTTAAAAATATATATTTAAGGAAGGATTTTTGAAAATTCATCCCCTAAATTGGTTACATAGGGGACCAAAGGTTTTGTGGAAGTTCGTAATTTTTGGTAAATCCCATCGGGTACATGGCTTGTCGATGGATGAATCTTGTTGTGGTTTTTAATTTCTGATTGATTTAAGAGTGTGCAAGAATTACAGCCTCCACTTAATACATAAATTCTCGCCAGTCTAGCCTCCTAGACTAACAAACAAATTCTCGCATAGTTTAAGGCAGCGCCCCTACAGCTCTATTCCGATCACGCGATGTACAGCGGCAGACTCAATACAGCAAGACTCGTCTTATTATGCGCAGTCGCAACTTATTACTATAGCAGCGATTAGAGGAGATTTATATGACATAAGTGCATCGTACTTAGGAATACGAGGATTTGATTGGGTGATCATGATTGAAGGATGTTGTGAAATCCGGGATTATGTTGTGGGAGTTTATTTTAATAGGAGTTTGTTAATATTGATGAAAAACTAAAATGAATGTTCGTTTTTGTGCAAATCAAACTAAACTATTACATTAAACCTGTAAGCAGGTATTTCATCTATTATTTTCTTTGCTCCTGTTTCGTGGATATTATTATAGATTAGTATAATATATTATGCTTTATGAATGTATTTATTGTATTATGTCTCCTTCCTCTTTTTAATCCATCCAAAGGTTGTCTTTAAAAGATCGCTCTTAGCGATAAGACCGCCCATTGTGTCATCCTTTGTAAAATTTCTACATTTATACTGTAATTTATATGGTGTAGATAATAAAGAGTATTCTATTCTATAATGGTGAAAAAAAATAAACTATTGGATTTATGATTTCTCACGTTATGGCTGAATAAGATTTATAACTAGGTGCTACTGTGTTTTACTACAATATTTTATATTTTTTTAAATAAAATGTAAGATATCTTTGCCACTATTTTAAACTGCATTCGAGTTATTTTAATTAAAAAACTATGATCATTTCAGACGGCACGAAAGCCAAAGGTTCTTTGAAAAACCATTGCTTTAATATATGATAATTCGGAATAGCAGTAACAGTTGAGTCGTGATGTGATCTTAAAGCAATAGTATCCTGTCTCTTCCCATAAATGGCAATCAATGGGCAATCACTTCAATTGCATTGTAATTTTGACCTATAGATATTAAGATTTCTTCACTCCTGCATACTAAATATTGGCAAGTAAGTATTTAATGGAATCTCAGTCGATCCTCAGAATTGGTTAATGAGGAAAACGTAAATAATATATTTAACCAAATGATATTGGTTAATACCTAAGAATACATACGTCCCATCACTACAAACTGTATGCAAGTGCCGTTCGGGGACTGAAAACAATAACGATAAATTGTTCCACCGAACCGCACGTTACAAAATTTTGTTTCACTGCGGTTAGTGGAAGTGCTCAGGTGCTGTTCGTCCAAGTGCGGTTCAAATCAGTGCTCTGAGTGGAATACCTCGAATTCAAGTGGCTGTAACTGCTGCAGTGGAACCTACGCGAAGATCGGATCCGGGCTGCTACATGCACATTCGGGTCGACAGGATTCGACAAAGCCGGGCGGATAAATGATTAAATATTGATGTAGATACTTATAAACGTATGTCCGGCTAAAACTATTTAGCTTAACTTGAATAGGGATGACGACTAACTTTTTTTTCTTCGTCTATCAGGTAGATTATTAAAAAGTATTGGGCACGTTTTTTTTCTTTTTTCACATAATCAAAACATTACAGAGATATATTGATTTGAAATGTCGCATGACGTCACGTGTTGGTACAATTTTTACCTACAAGTGACGTCACGAGCCCCCACTCCCAAACTTTGACACGCTTTATCTTTGTAATTTTTTGGTTGATTGACACAAGAAAAAATATGTGTCCATTATTTTTTGATAATCTAACTGACGGACTAAATAGAATTTCGTTTACTTTACCCCGTCCTCATCCCTATTGTGTCGAGCCGACCATAACATTATTAAGCGAGGGTAAATGCCGAACGAAGTTTGCAGATCCGCACGAGCCGAATGAAAGCCGAATATGTGTAGATTACAACACATATTTGACTTTTTTGGCATCGGGTCGGCTTTTTTGTTCAACTACTGCTGCTGAATCGAATGAGGCAACCCTTTTATAAAAGAATTACTTCTTACCCGAACCAACTTTATGATACGACTTTCAATTTTATTCGCAACAACACCCATCTTGCCAAAGACATCGTACATTTTAACTGTAGTTAATTAGTATTTACTTCATCATAATTTAACTTTAAAACTCATAGCTATCTAGGCTTCAATTACTTCTGTTTACAGTCATAGTGTTGATTCATCTCAGTTAAATTAGCATCATGTTAGCTTTTAAAACTTTGAAGGAAAATGGCACTCTTTTCCTTTTATATTTTTGCAGGAATATTGAATTATGTTAGAGATTGCTAATTATTGATAACATCAGTTTTCCTTGATGATTTAATTTGGACTTATAAATTAAAAATTGGTAAGGTAAATAATTTAAAACCGAGTCGAACCAACAACAAAGTTTTTTTTTAATCCTTAATCCAAAAAGGGGTCAGTGCACTCATCATTATGAACAACTTTTACTAAAGGTCCAACAAAAAAATCGCAATAAACAATCTTCGGTCCATTTTTTGTTTCGATTTAGGTGAACACAAATAATATATGGAACAGTTGATTTATTATTTCTTATGGTAAAACTTGTTCTTGAGAAAAAGGTCGCGAGAAAAGTTTCGAGTATGAATGCAGATGGCTATAAGAGTGGGAGAAGACCAAAGAAACGATGCATGGACTTTGTGAAAGATGATTATGGCTAGAAAGGGGGTGACTACCGAGATAATGACTTAAAGTACGGCAGAACAAGATATGTTGCGCCGATACCAAATAAATTGGGTTACAAGCAAAAGAATACATAAACCGGCCTATAACTTTCCCACCGCTGGGGCACAGGCCTCCTTCCTGTTAGTGCGGCATGTCCTAGAACCAAGAATTCGAAGACATGTGACATCTACAACCCGCACTGGGCCCGCGTGGTGGTTTACAACCCACTTCCTCTCACAAAGAGGATGCCTGGGCAAAAGAATGACGAGTAAAGCTCGTTCACAATACTTTTAAATAATACCTACACGATCTAAACTAAACATAGCCTAATTTGCTAGACATTAACAGCCTTCAGAAAGCAATAAACGGTAACAAGGCTTGAGTTAACAATCAGTTGGAAGTAGAATATGAAGTGACGAAATAGAACATCATCATAATAAAATGCTTTCGACCATTGCTATAGCCTAGTTGTGTTTAACGAGTTGTTAACTTTTACGATGCTTAGATATCAAGTTCTCATTGCTAGCACATTAGGAACGCGTAGTGTAATAGGCAGTCGAGCGTTTTGGGTTTAGATAAACGTAATTATCTACTGAAAGGATAATCATAGAGCTGCTGAAGAGAAAGGTTGGTTACATCGGAATGAGAAAGCTTATAGTGGATAAGACAAAGTTTAAAACAGCAGACGAACTAGCAGGGGATCCAGGGAGGGGGGGGTGGAGGGGATCAGACCAGAATAAATCCTTTTTTAAACGACTTCAAAAAAGGAGGTTCTGTATTTGACCCGTATGTATGTTTGTATGTCCGCGATTTTCTCAAAAACTGCCAATTTTGATAATTCTTTCACTAATGTGATTTACATACTTTCAGGAAGATTTTAGTTTATAATACATTATGTATTGCACAATATCACGAATTGCACAATGTTTTTGAATGTCTTGGATTAGGGTTCATATTGAAGATTGCGCAATGATTTAACAAAAGTTTGAGCGAGTTTAATATCCATTGCACCGTGTAGGGTCAGTATTGCGTAATACTTTAATATGCCTGGCTGGAAGCCTGAAATGGTCACGGACCACTAGGCAGCTGATCATAGAGCCTTCAAAGACGCTGAAGCTGACTAAGACAACATCTAATTTTACCTTGTAAAACAAAATGTGGTATGAATTTAATTGAAGACTTTAACGCTTTGTCTCGCCGCAGTCTTTACGAACCCAAACACGTGTAGATGCCACACAATGCCTACCTATATCTCCACAGCTTAAAACTCGCAGTGCACTAAATGCACTGATATTTTGTGCTCTACGACCCGCCGCGCCGATAGACCGATCGCATTCAATCGTGCCCGTAATTACGCCGTCTCGCCGACTGAACCGAAATGTCAATAAATCACCACTGCAACCACAATGGCGCTAGTATCGCAGGACTGTTGCAGAAGAATAATAGTGGATACAATACTTATAGAACGATATGGTTTGGCGCTGGGCTGTCTCGCATAGGGTCGTAGCATTATGCAGAGCGATGGCCGTTTGCGTGGATGTGTCGCATATTTTTCCCCAACTTGTTCTTTTTGTGTTTTTTCTCTGCGTCATGTTCGCGGCATATAAACATAATTTCTTTTTTTCTTCTTTCTATTTGAAGTTGGCCTTAGACACCAAAAGAAAAATAGGAATAGAACGATGGAAAGCAGAGCTTAACTGGCGGAAATCGCACTATGATCTTTCCATGCTAACACTGTACGAAAAAAAAAACACTAGAACACACTAGAAGGAAATGCAGACTCAGAGAGTTATTCCAATCCTATAATACAGGACACACTCAGGTGTGTCACACAGATCCGTCCATTGTGGATTTGTGGCGATGCTTAGGAGAGGCATATGACCGGCAGTGGACGTTTTCGGCTGAATGATCGTAGGGAATAATGACGATGATCCAATAATTCTGATCCACTGGATCATAATTAGCGTTGTATCCGATTTTGGAACCAAAATGGAAGAACCAAACGCACACACAATTTAAATGTGCAATCGCATTGTTACTTCTGCGCAAAATCCTGCGCTGTTCCTGCGCATACCAACCCGGCTTCATTGCGCAAGTAACAATTTTTGCATGCCTCCTGATATTTAAGGCTTCACAATGGATTCGGATTGGTATTTCTGCAGTAGGTATAATATTTAAGCGAGACGCAACCAGATGAGGTGATAAAGGGAATAGCATTGTTGAAAAGGTCTATTTGGATTTATAGATGAAGTTTATGTAAATTATGTAAAGAGATCGGCGTTGAAGACATGCGGCGTCTAGACAAAGGAATTTATGAATCCAGGTTCAATCAATAGGTGTGACTAGAGAACGGCAGATGAAGCTCTAACGAGAAGATAGCTGGACGAGCTTAACGCCTTTTTTTTGTGTAGGAAATTATCAAATAACTTCTCCCCCTCTTGACGGAGCGGGAGGGCGTGTCAGACTTTTACTGACTTACACACCCACCAGTGTTCCTTCAGTTGCCTGTGCCAGGGGCCACGGTATCTCTTTCGAACAAATCGCGACCCTGGCAGGCATCGGCCCTAGCGGACCCCGTCAGTTAGTGCTGACAACTCTTTGAGGCGCGCGTGGAACACAACGCGCCGTCGGTCGACCCGGCGTGGTCCTTACCGGACGGCGCACATTGGAAAATGGTAGAACAACGGCATATCAAAAATCGTTTTTTACTTAGGTTGTTACTGACGCACTTTAATTTTTTTTTAATAGTATAAGAGTGGAACTTTAATATAATGTAGTAATTTTGCTTGAATTAAGTTTGTTTTATTTTTTTTTAATACGACAAAGTGTCAATTCTAAAAAAATTCTACTTCAGGTCTGTTCGCATCAATATTTTAAAATTGATTTCTTTCAAAAATTTACGATAATAGATATAAAGTGTTATACATTTCTAAAAAGCCCATTGTATGTCGATTTTAAAGCAATTGTAATGTTGTAGGTTTTATGATTATATTTCTATAAAAAAAAACTTAACATTAAGTGAGGGGAAAAAATACAGTTTTTTAACTTCATCGAGACTTTTGGCAGTTACCGATGCCTCCCGATGCTTTACATTTAATGTTGTTTTGTAGCGTAGATATTCATAAATAACATTTATAAAAATTAGCTGCGGATACGTGCGGTTTCTGAAGTTATCGTGAAAAGTATCACACAAGTCAGGGAACAGAAAACCTCTAGCTTTAGCGGTTTATAATGTAAATAGTTCACTGATTAGTTTGCGGTATATTTTATTTAAATATTAATTACTTATTGATAATAGGGCGTAATATCTACAGTTTGCACTCATTTTGCGGTACAACTTTAGTCAAAAAAATGCACACTACCTTTATTTATCAAATAATATATAAAGAGTGGATTCACTTCATATCGCTATTACAAATTCGTAATAAAACTAAACAGACGGTTGACTGTTTCGTATCTTCACTGAATTTCAAAATGAATACAACTTTCAAGTGTTCTAAGCGTCAATTATTACTTCCATACATCGAAGGAGGAAAAAAACTTGAAGTTTTAACAACAGTTTTAAAAGAAAACTATCATGTTTTTTTACAAGCTCTTTCATCTGGTATAATGCTGAAAAAATTGGCAATTATGCCATGGAAACTGCCAGAATCTATGTGAACAATTATGATTGGCACTACATGCCATCTTCAGTACATAAAATTTTAATTCGTGGTGAAAGTATCATTAAGCATTTTGATGTGCTTCCTATTGGTCAACTTTCAGAAGATGCGCAAGAATCCCGCAATAAGGATTATAAAAAATTTCGGCTACATCATGCCAGGAAGTGCTCTCGTAGGGCTTAAATGAGGATGTATTATTATACTCTTCTCTACACATCAGATCCATACATTTCCAGTCTTAGAAAAACACTTAGCAGAAGTGTGAATTGACTTGATGAAGATACCCTAAATCTTTTAAAAGTGAACGAACTCATTGTGGATTCCGAAGTTCACCAAATATAATTAAGCAAGTGTACATTATGCTTCATATTAAGATACATAATTTTACAGTATTCACTTTACTTAGAAATTTCGTAACTTTAAATATTTTATGAGATAAATATTTGTAATAATAATTTTAATGAGTTATTTAAATACGAAAGAGCTATATTACTATTGTTTTATAATAAACTAATGTAATTATACATTTTTATTCACAATATTAATATTGTTGTCCTTAAGGAAATAAATAAAGACCATTTCTCAAAGGTTTTTTTTTGTATATTTTTTTTAATATTTATACTTTAATAAAATTATAGTATATGAACTTTATCTAAAGCCTTATTTAATATTCTATACATGTGCAAAAATTCAAGCGTTTTTCTTAAAAAATAAACAAGTTATCGATTTTTGATCTGAAACAGACCTCTATTTTCCATAGTGCGGCGAGCTGATGAGTTTAACGCCTGCAGACAGGATTGGTCCACACTAGCTCAAGACAGAGAGGAGTAGAAAGGAGGAAGGGAGGCGTTCGCCCTGCAGTGGGACAACATAGGCTAAAATTAATAAATAAATAATTACTATAACTACGTCAGGTCATCATCATCTGCCAATTATTTCAAACATAATGAAGCAATGTATTAGCAATTACAAAATGATTTAGATTATGTTTGAATGTGTGGTACGCAATTAGGGTGCTGATCTTTCTAAGCACAATTCTTAAATCCAGACAACGTTATTTACCGTTGTGTCAACTTTTACCAACTAGTCTATGACGAAAGAACCCACACAGTGAAGAATAACGTCCCATACGAAAGGTTTAACAAATATACAATTGTTTTAAAGCCATACCATCTCAATCAGACACACAAATCTCCTAGGTTCACCTCTAACATACCCTGGGTACGTAAAGACATTTAAACTAGGGTCAGTCAGCGTGGCAAATAGTTATGTGGCATGTTGCGCCGCTATATCATGTCAGAGTGGCGGCTAGTCTATCGGTATTGCATGTTAGTTAGTATTTATTAAACTTGGCTATTTCTTCATGATTAACTATGAGTTGAATATCGAGTTTAAGACTCGATCATGGATTTTATTGACTGATTTCTACATTTATCCTTTCATTTTAAAGCCATTCAAGGAAGCCTAATACAGGGCACGCCACGATAGTGGCGATAAGGCCCCTCTTTGAGGAGTGGCTAGAGAGGCGTCACGGCGTTCTCACCTACCGCCTGACGCAGGTCCTCACCGGACACGGATGTTTCGGGAGGTTCCTGCATATCATCAGGCGGGAGGAGACGCCCGGGTGTCACCATTGCGAGGATCGCCCAGAGGACACGGTGGAGCATACGGTGGAGGTCTGCCCCGCTTGGGCGGAGCACCGCCGTTTCCTCGTAGAGGCGATCGGCAACGGCGGCGACCTCTCGCGTCCGGCCCTGGTTCAAGCCATGGTCCGGGGCGAGAGGGAGTGGGAGGCGGTCACCTCCTTCTGCGAAGCAGTCATGCTAGCGAAGGAGGTGGCGGGACGGCTCAGGGAGAGAGCCGCACGCCTCAGCCGCCGCGGGAGACGCTACGGGCGTCGGGAGCCGCGTGACGACTCCCGGCCACCGTAGGCGCGGGCCTGCGGACGGAGAGTAATGGGTAGCTCTCCGTCCGATCAGGACCAGGCCCGTGCCGGACGGCGCGTATGTGTTCCACGCGCGCCTCAAAGAGATGTCAGCATAAAGGAAGGGGCCCGCCAGGGCCGAAGCCTGCCGGGGTAGCGGGATCGTCCGAAAGGGTTACCGTTGCCCCGGAACATAAAGGGCTAAGGAAGGAACACGGGTGGGTTTTAGTCAGTAAGAGTCTGACACTCCCTTCCGCTCCACCCAGAGCGGGAGGAGTCATTAGATGATATCCCATCCACAAAAAAAAAAAAAAAAGGAAGCCTAATACTCCTTGTACATACACGTTTTTCTTGCTGTGAATAACCTCGACTTATTCGTCGTGTGTAGGCACGGTAGTCAGTGTCGTATGGATCACTATGGAAGCTTGATGACAGACACGTTTTTTCTACGGCGCGGTCTATACGCCGTACCCTAAAGAAACCGTGTAAAAAGGGCCAATCTGCCCATGAGGTTTGAAATTCAGGTGGATTGTTTATGGCTTCTCTCGTTTAGTCACAAACTATACAGGATCTAAGGGCATCGATGCGCAAACAATTACCATAAATTCAGCACAATGTGTCTAGATTTACCAGCGTTGAAATGTTTCGTAAAAAACCATGTATCGATACGAGAAAGTGTATAGGTACAGTCAACAAAAGAGATAAATATGCAGGATCGTCGGATATAGTTAAAGTTTAGTAAGAAACCGATGGATGTTCTCGGATAAAAATTTATTATATTAATAGAAAACAAACAACTTATTATTAAATTAAATTTCTTATTTATCAAATTAAATTTCAGTCGAATAAATCCATCGGTTTCTTACTAAACTTCATCTATATCCGACGCTCCTGCATACTTATCTCTTTTGTTGACTGTACATAGAGTGGAATGCAGTGTAAAAAAGATAAGCAACTCAGCTAGGTGGAGATGACTATCATAACAGAGAATACCTGGGGTGCAGCGGACGCACTTAAATGATTACTCATGAAGACTTATCGCCCAGAAAATCAAGATTTCCTGCCGAGGTAACAGCTTTATCGTAATACCAACACCTCATTACCATCATCATCTGCCTAGCCTTTTCCCAACTATGTTGGGGTCGGCTTCTAGTCTAACCGGAAGCAGCTGAATACCAGTATTTTATATAGAGCGACTACCTATCTGACCTCCACAACGCAGTTACTGGGTAATACGATACCCTTTGGTAAGACTGGTTGTAAGACTTTCAGGCTACTGACGACCCGTAAGGACTGTCAAAGATCTACGAATGACAGCCGGGACCAACGGCTTAACGTGCTTTCCGAGGCACGGAGGGATCATGGTATGTGAAGATGGTCACCCATTCACGGATCAACCGCGGCAAACGTAGCTTAACCTGATCGATCGACCCGTGCGGCTGTTATTACTTAGCCACAAGCACCAACACCTCATTACCACCTATGACCAAATTATGTAAACCATTACATCTTCGAAACGCCTTTCGCAACCCACTGCTTTCTAAGTCACCAGTTCCAACTAAAAATCATTGTCAGTACATTCATTTTCATTACATTGTGGTCTGTCACGGTCATAATGGTGCGCGCCAGAACGTCTCGCTGTGACGAATTTTCGGTTTAGGAAACAAGAAAACCGTTGCAAATTGTGGAAAAAATGCGCACCCGCTGTGTTTAGGTTGTTTGGTTAGTGGGTGATGTGGTAAGCAGCGTGTTTGATGACGAAATACATAATTTTCAACGAAGTTTAATATCTTTTTAGATCATAAATCGCCTTGATCATATTCACACTAATATTGTCAAGGCGAAAGTTTGTGAGTGTGTTTGTATGTTTGTTACTTCTTCACGCACAAACGGCTGGACCAATTTTGATAAAATTTGGCAAGGAGGTAGCTGACACCCTGGATTAACACATAAGTTACTTTTTATCCCGATATTGTTCCCTACGTTACATTTTGTAGAGAGGAGACGAGTATTTCAGGGTTGTCCCCAAAGTAAAAGTTCTTCATTTCCCCTCTGTCTCTCTTTAACTCTTTACATAGTTTATTACATAGGTTCAAAGGTTTAATTAGGCAAACGTACCGAACGGAAAAATACTTACATTTACTTTAATCCCCTTACTAATAAACGTTGTATAACGTCTGTATCAGATGCATTGTTACACAACGCTTTGTCTTCTTCTTTCGAAAGTCAAATTACTGACGACTGAAAGAGAGAAATCGGTGTGTAACTATTCATCTGATATAATACGTTTATTAGTAAGGAGGTAAGTAAATAATTAAGAATGAAGCAAGATATGTAATTGATTAACTAAGCGAATAACTTTCACGTAGGCATTTACTTTATTACACAGGCGGAAAATAACGATTGACATTATGATATTATCAGCATACAAGTAGGTGCTGTCCATTTAACCCTAAGTCACCTCTCCTGACAGTTCGGCTAAAGAAGTGTAGGCTTCGACCACTCGCTGTGAAGCTGGCATTTCCACAATTTATATCCAATACTAACATTTCTATTTTACAATCCAACGATAATCTAATGAATTTCAAATTAATACCGAACGAGGAACCCAATGGATAATCTACGCGCGAATAAATTATCTCCTGCAGCGCATTCTATGTACAGTCTAACAAACTTTTTGGTATACAGGCAAAAATATTCATCACATTCAAGGCGAAAGCGTCAGGGTAGCCCAATAATTTCTTACGTTTTTTTGCAATTTGCAGGTCATTATCAGGTTGTATGTTGATTTAAATATGATTTGCGGCCGTAATAAATATTTATTTACAGAATTATCATCATAAAAATCGTAAGTACAGCTCTCGAGTTCATATTAGCCTATTTAATGATTATTTCATGAAATTATAACATTTGACATCAACACCCATCGCATCGTATTACCCAGTATTTGGGTTGTGGAGGTCAGATAGGCAGTCGCTCCATGTAAAATATTGGTATTCAGCTGCATCCGGTTAGACTGGAAGCCGACCCCAACATAGTTGGGAAAAGGTTAGGCAGAAATGATGACCTTAACGCATCCCCCTTAAAGCTTATGACATTAAAATTTTAAAGTAGTTGAATGTTAGCTACCTGTAAACCAAACACCTTGTTCAACTGTACGATATCTTGCTGAAGAAAGGCAATCGTTCAGTACAATCGACGAGGCTGCAAAGCTAGGCATTTACATCCGGCCTTGCCTGCGATTTTAAGAGAGCGTCTCGTCTGTTGCTAACTTCCGACCTTCGGATTCCAGAACATCTCACAACAGCGATTATAAAACGGTCGTGTTGTAAGCTTCCTAAAGTGTTGGTGCGGAACAATGAATGATTTGTTAAATTTAATTATTGGGTCCGTTGAGTTTGTGTTTCATAGTTGGTGTTTACGTAAAAATTAGAGGTTGGCTGTGAAATTAACGACGACATTTTTGTCGAAGGTTTTAGCAGAGAAATACGAATATTTTAAATTAGGTAGTGCTTAGTTTTAAATAGACAGTGCTAAGTGCCTGCTGTGCATTGACGATAGGTAAGTTATCGTTGTGCAATGCTTTTGTTTTGGAAAACTGGCATATCCTTTCACTGTTTTTACTAAGTAGTTGAGTGCTTAGTAATTGTAAGTGTACTTTCTAGTGTCACTGTAGAAGTAAAAACTTAGGTACCTAATGAAACTTGACTATTGGAAACTAAAAATAGGTACTTACCGGAAAATTCCAATAATAACGAACACAAACAAACCAATTAATTTTCAAAATAACAAAGAAAATAAACAATAGAACAACAACTAAACGAATAATGAACACGTTGGCACAAGTTAGAAACATTACGACATTGGATTCAGAATTCAGAGCCGGGGGGAAATCAGGATGTGAACGTGACGTGTCGTGCACGCCGAGATTACAAGGAGACACAGAAGGCACACTACAAATAAAACG
This sequence comes from Hydraecia micacea, assembly GCA_914767645.1. NCBI lineage: Eukaryota > Metazoa > Arthropoda > Insecta > Lepidoptera > Noctuidae > Hydraecia > Hydraecia micacea. The sequence goes on along the minus strand of OU611783.1, from coordinate 2,071,444 downwards.
CTCATAAAGGGCTAAGGAAGAAACACGGGTGGGTTTTAGTCAGTAAGAGTCTGACACTCCCTTCCGCTCCACCCAGAGCGGGAGGAGTCATTAGATGATTTCCCATCCAAAAAAAAAAAAAAAAAGGTCGCAAAATACTCCACGAAACAGAAATGTCGGTAAAATAATATCAATATAAATAAGCGGAAAATTAATTAATCTGCCTTTAAACTAAACATCGAATGACAGTAAGCAATAGTATTTTAAATCCAGCAAACAACTGGTTGATTGGCTAATCTTTAAATAGATAGATTGAATACTCTTTATTATGTACACCATAAAAATTACAGATATAAATGTAAAAAAAGCCACCACAAACTACCACGAATGTTTATACCATGGCATGGGCTATAGTGAAGAATGATTGATGTCTTGCAAGCCCTTTGGCTCAAATAATGGATAGCAAGAACATTATCACAACAACATTTTTCAAACCATTCGCTGGCCGCAGGAAAAAACACACGGTTTCTCTAACGAATATCAACACAAAAAATAGATACCACATTGTCAAACACAAGTTGTCAATCAAGTCAGCTGCTGTGATTAGTTGGCTGAATTATTAACAGCCAATGATCGCTTGCCATGAGTTTAATTTTGACGTGTCGTTCATTTTTGCCAGAACCCGGTCGTAAAAAGTGGTGGGCCTTCTGCAATTTTCTACTCTGTGCCAAGAGGTCCGCTGGACGTCAGAGCTCGGACCTCGTATTTGACAGCGCCGTAATAGAACATTCGCTGAGATTACGACCATTCGTACATGTTTATTGCCTCCAAGGGATCTTAAACTGGGGTATTAATGACAATGATCATTTAGACAGATGGCTTTTCTCTGGATATTCACCTGGAAACTTGTTTCTATGTAAATGTCATGTCCTGCATTTTGTTGTGCAAGATTTATGACTCAGGAAAAACATTTCCTCAAGGATAGAATTGTCTACGAGTCGGTCAGTTAGAAAGATGAAGGTAATTGCCCTTTACAAAACGAAGTAGGTACCTATGGAGATCGGAAGACACCGCGTGTCGGCAAACGCATTGTGGGACGCCCCCCAGCTGGATAGTTCGACGACCTCAATAAGGTGGCTGGGAGAGTAAAAGCAGAATGCGGAGGACAGGGTGTTGTGGCGCAGTCTGGGAAAGGCCTATGTCCAGCAGTGGACTGCGGTAGGCCGAGTTGATTGACCTATGGAGAAGAACGGGGAGGAAACTCTGTGGACAGTCTTTTAAATCAAACCATTGTTACAAAACATTGATTATATTAATAGATCACCGTAATCACTCATCAGGAAACTAGACAAGTAGTTCAATAAAGGTGACATGAATTTACGTCAGCCTGTTCCATACTATCTCTGTTACTTTTCACGACACTCACAGAAAGAGAGGGGGTAAGCATATCTGTAGGTACTAAGAACTCTTTGCTGGGAGCCACAGTCAAATATTTTTACCACAAACATAGCTTCCAGCTAATTTTATTTTATTTATTTGGGACAGAAAAACAGTTATACATTACAGCATTTACAAAAAAGTAGTTTTACAGGGTGTTTGGAAGCTGAGTGCAAAGCTTTAAGGGACTTTTTTATTTGACACCATTTACAGCATTTTGAGCCACATAATGTCTAAGACGAAGTATGTTTTTTTTTAAATTTTAGTCAAAATTAACATACCAACTTTAACTAGGAAAAAAATAAAAAAACATACTTCGTCTAAGACATGTATGGCTCAAAATTCTCTAAACGGTGTCAACTATCACCCCCTTATTAAGATTTTGCATCCAGCTACCAGAAACCCTATCTTACAGTCGAAAAAACGTATAACCCACACTATTGTCCACGACGTGAATTTCCGTACACTAATTATTATAAATCAACTGTTATTACTGTGTAAGTAACCTTTAGCCGCAAGTTATGTATAGTAAGTTGTGATGCTAAACTAGGAAACATCAGATGTTTATGGGTCTCATAGGTAGTTAAGAGCTAGTAGGTACCAATTATTCATATTATTGAGAAACTGCACCTTGTTAGAGTTATAAACTGCTCAATATTGTAATTGGGCTCTAATACAAGCAAAATCAATGTACTACAAAATATTTTCAGTAGCCTTTCTTCGTAGGGCAAGTGATTTTGCCAATATTTCGCGAAATAAGTGAGTAAAACCTGAAAATTACAAATTTCAAGAAAAATTGGTCATATTCGAAGTGCCATAGCTTGGCTCCTGTGGGGTCAATAGAGCTGCGATTAGGCTCAAATTATAGGTAATTTAATACAGCTTATAAGTGTAGAAAACATTGTTCGGAAAAAATGCATAGTATCGGCCCTGGAGAACAAACAGTGAAAAAAGTCCCAAAATATCGAAGATTTTCTCGATTTTCAGGTTTTTCGAAGTTGCAAATATGAATTCACACTATACAATATACTAAAAATGCAGAACTACGTCACGTTTTGCGAATTTAGCCTCTTTTTTTATTCGACGGCCTATGGGTGTGGAGAGACACTCAGGGCGCTGTCAAAATGAAAACGTCATCTCAACAGACTTATTACTCGTAGAAGGAAATAATTCTGATAAAATATCACTGTTTTTGTAAAATAATCATGCAATTTTATTGTTCTATCATCATCTCCCTAGCCTTTTCCCAACTATGTCGGGGTCGGCTTCCAGTCTAACTAGCTAAAAGTAACAAAGTCAGAAAAAATTGGCGTATTGAGAAACTCTTCATTAGGTACATAATAGAAGTCAATGACAAAGACTTTGACAGAACAATCACTATTTCTGTATAAAATAATACTAGAATAATAAAATACTATAATTAGATACAATTTACCTCATTTTATGCGCTTTTGACATTTCTAAAATGTCAAACGGTGACGGCGACGCAATATAGTGATTATTACCTGCAACAGATTAATAATAACATTAGTATCGTGTATTTAAAACGAAGATCTTAGAGAGATATAATAATACTAAGAAATACGAAAGTAATGTCAATGAATGATACAATGTAGGACGCTATGGTAAGTAGGTACCTTGCATCATCTTTATATAACAAGCTGCGCCCCGCGGTTTCACCCGCATAAGTTTTGATCCCGTGGGAATATCGGGATAAAAGTAACCTATGTGTTAATCCAGGGTGTCAGCTACTTCCATACCAAATTTTATCAAAATTTGTCCAGCCGTTTGAGCGTGAAGAAGTAACAAACATATAAACACACACACACTCACAAACTTTCGCCTTTATAATATTAGTGTGATTCTTCTGTACGCCTGTGTGTCATTGAACTCCTATAATTATTTGTGTGACACATTCATAACAAATAATGTACACATAAATATACACTTTTAAACAGGTAAATCGGTATTGATATTACGTAATAATATAGTAGTTTTAAAAATGTAATAAAGCTAACGTTTTATGGAGAATGTGACAGCTCTAAAACAAGCATTAAAATGTCATACAAAACGACACAAAATTAACACATAATAGTCGCCATGTTTCACGCTGATATGAATACGGACAACTTTTATAAGTGTAAGCCCTGAATAGCCCACAGGACCCTTCAAATAACTACATAAAACCGTCCAAAACTAGTAACAATTAATATTAAACACTAAGTTAATAATCCTAGGACATTGAACCGTTACCAATACAGTAACAAAACGGACAATAACCACCGATAGTAACACCGCGGTCTATGAAGCACGCACGATTTATGTAACAATACCACGAAATAGATACGTACAGAAGATCTGGAGGCCTACCACAAGCTCTTAAAGCGATCCATTTTAGGACCTATATTGAACTGTTCATCTAATTCGTACCATGTCGTCAGTTTAACGATTCGGTTTAGGCCGTGCCAATCTGCTGACAGCGATTGTCCCAAACTGAGTCGCAAGTTTTGGTTTCATTCATACTTGTTTGGTACCATGACGTCCATAGAGCAGCTCAAGCGATGCAGTTTAGGAACCTAAACTGAAATGTCTTGTTTTTGAATCGTTTTTAATTAGATCATGGTAGGCCACATGCTCCATAAAACTAATGAAAACAGGCGAACGCACACAAGCAAGCGACGCATTGTAGCATCCATACTGATATTTCAAACCACAGACCACGGAGACGGTCGCCTTGGTGACCGTCTCTAGAGGCGGCATTGTGAACACTCAATATAAACGAAGAGCTTCACCGTTTACAAATGACTTATAGAAACTGACAGCCTTAGAGGTGGTCCATGACAGAAGCCGTGCGTTACGAATTTTATTAGTACTGGCAATCCTAGACGCTGTCGCCAGTGCGGCATTTAGCAAAAGCATAAGCATATATTTATATATCTACTAGCTTATGCCCGCGACTTTGTCCGCGTGAAGTTTCTTGTTCCCCGACCCATCCCGTCGCATCGCATTGCCCGTCAGCGCTATTATCTACTTCGTTTTCTGACTTTTTTCTTTTTGCTCTGCACCTATATGTGGAAAATGTCATGCGTTATACATTTACTCACTCTGCTAAGCTCATATTTTATGTAATACTACGTGCGCCCCGCGGTTTCACCCGCATAAGTGTCGATCCCGTGGGAATATCGGGATAAAAACTATCCTGTCCTTCCCCGGGATGCAATCTATCTCTCTGCAAAATTTTATCGAAATCCATTCAGTGGTTTAGGCGTGAAAAGGTAACATACAGACAGACAGACAGAGTTACTTTCGAAATTTATAATATTTGTATGGATTGCAATGTGTAACCGTTATTTTTCAAATGAAGAAAATAAAAGAGTCCTAGCGTGATGTTAAATAGCCTATAGCCTTTCTCAAGAATTGGGCTATCAAATGCAAAAATATTTTTTCAAATCCGACTGGTAGTTCCAGAGGTTAGCGCATTCAAACAAACAAACTCTTCAGCTTTATTATTAGTATAGAAGATTTCCATGCTCTGCGAAGCGCACTGTACTGCTATTCTGTAAAAATCTCACCGTGAAAACTTAGGTGAAGTGAGATTAAAGTGAGCTGTCCATAGAGTCAATCGCTAGCATCAGGTGGAATGACAGCTCACTTGTAGCTCACTTCACCTAAGTTATCACGGTGATATTTTTACAGAATAGCACCGCAGTTTGAGATCAAACTATTTCAAACAAAAATGCCAGTGCGCATGCACGGTACACTCGCTGTACGAAAAGTTTAGTATGTCTTTGTGAGCGTGAGTTTTTCGCTTGTTGTACAGAGTCGACCTTCTGTAGGTACTATTCTGTGACAACAATGTTCACTGTTTGTTCTCAATTTATATTGAACAATTAATTAGACCTGGAGTGTTTAATTACTGGGCTGTGCTTGAAAAAGTATATTGTACGGTTTGTGTAAAATAACGAGGCGTATGGCAGTAATTGAGCTGAAATTGAAATGTTAAACTCGCGGAATTTATTTATTGGGGATAATTATTTTTGTGTCGGTGCATATTTAGTTTCCAATGGTTGTTTATAAATTGTCCATACCAATATAAGCAGGTCAATTCACGTAATTATAAGCGTTAAAAACCTAGTCGCAATCTCATCTCAGCGAAAATCAATGTCCAAAACTTGTCAAAAATGTAGGGAAATTCGAGGTATTTTTGACAGATTGACTTCAGATTGACTGAGATCAGACTGTGAACGTTTTTAAAATTACGAGAATCACCCTTCAGATATTGATAGTAGTATTTAATTATTTACATTATAAGATTGAAATTATGATCACTGGAAATAAAGATGTGGCCAAGTTCATTATCTCCAGAAAAAGCAATATTAAACACAAACTGATTGTAATTGCCACAGCAAAGTCTTCCCGGTTAATTTTCAACAGAGTCCAAGGCCATTCTTTTTACCCAAATATTATTCTCTCAAGAGTTATAAATAGCTTTACATAGGACTGAAGTTTTGCCATTTTCTTTAAGTACGTATGTCATCCCGCAGGTCAACCTATCAAGATGTCGGGTGCTTAACCGTGCTACCCTATACCTTAGTAAATTAAGGCCACCAGCTAGGGCATAACACTCACAAACTAAGCGACTACACACTACGAGCACCCCCTGTAGGGAACGGACTTCAGCTTAGGATGCAGGTTCAAAAGATTGGATTTTTCACCAACTCGACACAAGAGACTGGACACACTTGTATCCAGTTGGTGAAACTCAAAAATTTTATCACTTATTATTTCGTCATCTGGACACGCCAAGATTTTTACGCGTGTCCACATAGTGAAACTTAAATTAAATCACTTTTATGTTTTCGCCAACCGAACACACCCATTTTTTTTGCAAAAAAAAAGGTACAGTCAGTTTCCAATCAGAAAAGTTGGGAGCAATGTTGATTGAGCATGGTTCGCCAGACTTAAGTAGTTTTTGCCTCTCGTAAAGGGTTGCCAGTAATCGATTCGCACCACACACAAAAACATCAGTCTACATCAGGGAGAATAAGCCCCACGTTTCCAAATACCTCGGTATCGATCAAAAATTGAGGTGTTTGTTATGTTAAGTGGACATCTGTATAGAAACGTTTTCGGCGCCCGCATTACGATGTTATCGTGAACCGGGCGGAACGTGTGCTGAACTTTGAACAGGGAAATTTAGGTAACAAAATAGGAAAAGTATTTTGGTTTAGACTAGTTTGGTTTAGACTCCACAGCAGTAGTGCCCCAGTGGCAACGGCCCTCTAACTTACGAGTTGTCAATCGTGAGTTTGAACCCCGGCAGGCGCTATACTTTGTGTAAATAATTTCATCACCACTGCTCTTGAAACGGTGAAGGAAAACATCATGAAAAAATCGGCATGTCCTAGAACCAAAAACTCGAAGACATTTGACATCTACCAACCGACACTGGCCCTGCGTGGTGGATTACAGCCCAACCCTTCCCGAAGAGAGGTGGCCCGTGTCCCAGCAGTGGGAACATTATAGGCTGATTATTCTTATGCTTACTACAATAAAAAAACCAGAACAAAAGTTTACTTGATATTAAACCAGATGGTCGGAGAAGTCATGGCCGGCCCAAGCTGCGGCAGGCTGAATGGCGTAGTCCAAGATTTAAGAACTGTTAGAATGAGAGAGGCAGCGGATTTGTGTATTTAATCACAGGTTTTTCTGACCATTAATAATAATAATAAATTCATTTGTTTCAGGTATTACAGTCATTGCCTAACATAAATTAACAGAAATCATATAAAATAAAGTCAAATAAAATCAGATAACATCAAAAATCAAATCCAAATAAATGAATCCATAAAATCATTAAAGTAACATAATCATAAAACAAACATTTCAAAACTTATCTAGTAAAATCCCGCTTCATTAACCTAATTAGCTGTGCAGCCTAAAAAAAAATAAGCTTACATACCTATCATTATGCTAATTTGAGAAGTTGTCAAATGTGTTTAGACAAGTCCTTAAACTGGTTCAGATAACACAACAGAATATGGCGCTTAAAATCACGCTCAGTTCAACGTGGAAACTAGTTTGACAGCTCAAGATCTCTTCCGTATCTTCCATGTTTTACCTGTCAGATAACTATAGCAATATACAGATGGATCAAATCGAATAGGGGCGTGCGCAAGTTCATTTCCAAACTTTTTAATCCAGAGAATGACGGTGTATTTTCTTACGGTTCAAAAGTTATGACCAATTTTGTCATTTGTCAATATTTATTTGGACATTCCAGTAGATTGGGACATAGTCTTCTCAGAAGCACAGCACTGTGAACGCCATGTATCTACTCGTATTACATATGTAATTTATCTGTCATGGTTTCATTTTTAATTCATTTACTTTTATATTGTGGGTTAGTAATTTTATTCTAGGTGCATTGTCTTCGCATATAATAAACTAGCTTCTTCCCGCGACTTCGTCCGCGTGAAATTTCACCCCCCCATTCACTCCCTTAGGGGATGAATTTTGAAAAATCCTTTCTTAGTGCACCCCTAGACCTCATAAGGAACGTACGTGCCAAATTTGGAATCTCTAGACCCAGCGGTTTGGGCTGTGCGTTGATATGTCAGTCAGTCAGTTCTCCTTTTATATATATAGATAGATAATTATAAATGAATTACAAAATATTTTAAAAGAGTAACGGTGGAGTTTCATACCCATTCTTCTATATACAAAACTACCTTTTGGATGGGGCGCCGAGAACCAATTCTATTTTATTGTAAATTATGACATTCAAAAGTACCATTTATGTGCTTACTAGCTGTGCCCCGCGATTTCACCCACATAAGTGTCGATCCCGTGAGAATATCGGAATAAAAACGCATACAAAATTTTATCAAAATTGGTGCAGCCGTTTGAGCGTGAAGAAGTAACAAACATATTATAAACACACACACACTCACAAACTTTCGCCTTTATAATATTAGTGTGATTTGAAATAAAAGCTTTGACTTTGCAACGGCACTGGGAGTTGGATGAGTCTACAATACCAACTTTCATCAGATTATGTTATATACAGTGGTATAATTGGGCACGCAATCTATACAGTGCTTATAATTAGTGTCTATCAAAATTGGCGCCACACTATAGATAGTGCAATCCACGAAGACACGCCCCACTCTTCTTCCTAATCTCGTACACTACAAAGTGTGCAACATTCCGCTAGTGTTTTAGTTTTTTCGATACACACTAATTACTTATTACTTAGTGGGTAATTAGCATGTATCGATAAAACAAAACAATAGCGGAATTAACTGGCGATATTACGATTAGGAAAAAGAGTGGGGCGCGTCTTCGTGGATTGCACTATCTGTAACTCCTAGATTGTCCTCTAAACACAATGTTTATTGTGTTTCGAAAGACAAATTAGCGTTGCATATTGCATGGCAACGTATAGCCTTCTGCGTTCTGCCAAGTTTCAGCTATATGCTATACATATGCATCGTTTTGTAAAATATCTGTCACAATGTGGATGCCATAGATTATCTAGTACAACTGATAAACTTTGCATAAAATGCTGAGGCAGTTTAAGTAATTTACAGAAGCTTGCATTATTTGCCTACCACCTTAGCTTAATGTAATTAGGTATACTAATATATCCCAAATTTGTGTTAGTATGAGGAGTTCCCAAAAAAATTAAGGGTTTATTTGTAACAATAGACTCGCCCCCAATACTTGGAAACTTATAATTGACAGATGTGGGTGATCTATAAACTCTGCCTATCCCTTTGAGAATACGGACGTGATGGTATTTTAAGTAATTTTTATACATACTATTTTCTATTAAAACACTCTAAATCGTTCAAAAAATTGAAAGCAGATCAACCTCACGTATAATCTAGTTATGTCCACAGAGCGGGATGGCTATTAAAAACTCATTCCCTTGTCTCTAAAGAGGTTCCTTTTTGTATCTCTTTTTTATTGCTCGACGTTTGAAATGTTCAGTTTTTTACCGATATTCGCGTTTGACGAGCTTCGTGAATTTTTAGATAATAAGTCATGCAAGAATTTCCTTTTGAGCGCTATTAGCTGCACTAAAGCTGATATCAGAAGCTTCACGGTCACGGTGACGTTAATGACAAATTTATTATTTACTGAACCAATCCAACGATGTTTTTCGGCATTCGGTATCTTTCACTCGCGCTCCGAATGATTGAAACATGAAATGACCAGATGAACGTTAATTTTTCTGTAGTTTTGTCGGCGTCCTGTGAACATGGAATGATACACTCGTGTGAACATTAACACGAATGGAGCATCGGACATCAGCTTTACGGATCACGATGATGCCCTTTCAGCGAAAAATAAAGAATATTTATCCAACAATTTTCTTGTCTTCTGTTGACCTTTTCAACAACAAAAATATAGGTCAATCTATTAAAATCCAAGTTAATAAATAAACCTGACAACGTCGACGTAACAATTATCTACGTAAAATAGAAAGGGTACGCTACACTCTGTTGAAACAGATCTGAAACGTGTCTCACGATGGGGTCGAATCGCAGCGGGGTGCCGCGTGGTACTGAGTTTCACGTGATATTGACAGTTGAGAAAACTGGTGTATATAGGAAACGAACGTTTTCGGAGCGGTTTTAATCCTAAGCTGAAGGTGGAGCCAGTCTGACGCAACTGTCTAATAAAAAAAGAAACTATGAAACGTGCACTAAACATAATGGCGGCTATCGCTGTCTCCCTTTAACATCTGCAGTCTGTGCATAGTCTGTGTCATTTTTGCTATGTTGGTATTCAGCTTTAGTGCAAGTTTCATACAAGCGCCCTATTTTTCATATTTTTCTATGGGACTCTCCCGTCTCTTCTTACATATAATGAAAATTACTTACTCTATGGTAGAGCAAAACATATTATTTCGGATGGGATTTATGATGAGATTTAAAACATATTTTACTGACTGTACAAATTAATTTTGTGACGAAACAAGATATACAGGCTGGAATCGGACCCAACCTGTTACTCTGGATTCACTACAGGATTCTGAACACCCCGTTGAAAATTTTAGTCGTTAGTACAAAAAAAAGCTGTTTCATACATTTTGATCGCGTAGGTACACTTTTCTATGAAACAGCAGATTATTTTTTTAAAATAAGTACTGTAATTATGTGCTGAATGAATAATTACAGTTTGCGAGTCGATGTCCCTGTCACCCTGTATTTAACGTGAGACGAATAAGGACTTTTATTTAGGAAATTAGGACGAAAACTTGGGGCGTACACGTAACAAATCAATTTTTCCCTATTCATTTATAGAATAGAATACAATACTCTTTATTCTCTTTATTATGTGCAGTTATCTCGATATTAAGTCAATATTGTGTCTTGCGTGTCCTGTTAGCTGCACGTTACAGGAACTGATGGACGCTGGTGATGGCGCCAAACAAGTAGCCGAAATCTGGGCAGAGTCCATTTAGATTGCTATCGACACGCTAAGACTTATCTCGATCTTAAATATGTAGGTGTGTTCTTGTGTTGGCGTATATCTCGTCTCGCCATCTACTCTTATTTGTATGCCTAGCTAGGTAACTCGAAAATAAGTGCTTAAAATAGTATCCAATAGCTAAGTATTCTTATGTACGTCTGGCCCACCCTTTTCAAGTTTTTCATCATTCCATAAGCTAGGGATTATTTCCTTTCCTTTATTATGATCGAGAGAAGATGAAAGATCGGTGATTTCATTAAGTTTTCGGGATCATAAAAGAAGCTAGACGACCGGCACCCTAATTGCGTAACACACTACTTATCAATCACAATCTGAATCTTGAAAGATATTGCTAATCCATTGCTTCATATGTTCGAAAATTTTGTCTGCTCAACAACGCAAATAACGCAATGAATGTTGTTGAACTGTCAAAATGAAATCCATTGCTACTGATAGTCTGTTACGCAATTACCCCGCTGTGCTACCAATGATCCCTAAAAACATTACAGTGGTTAAAGGTTTGGCGTCAAATGACCAATGGCCATGCCTGGCGAAAGGATTGGTGATAAAAGATATTGATTAAAACGACGTCGGCTAAAAGCAGTAACATAGCCATACAGATTACTTGAACGAAGACATATCAGTATACAACCAGAAACCTGCTCCAAAACAGAGTTGCAACTTTATTACCGCAATTAACAAAAACAAGTTGCAGTATTATTCTAATCAAGCTGAATTACGTTGACCTATCCTGCTCCTCACTATGGTACAAAATATTACTAAGACGAGGGTAGTTCATCAAACCTTCGGGGATTTTCTTAAGTTGGTTTTATTTTCGCAGTGTGCGTGCAATGTAGGTAAATTGAGTATGTGGGTGGATTCGCGATACTTCGAATTATATCCAATATCCAACGTTTGGGCCAATAGGCTCATTATTTCAACTTGAAGCCGTTTTGTTTATAGGTTGGCTTAACATATTTGGCACAAATGTTGGTAAAGTGACAGCAACACATTGAGTTCGTTGACCGGATATGCGGGCGGTAATAACCTCCCGGAGCGTAGTGAGGGGACATTAGTCGATGGAAAATCGTTTTATCGATAATTAATTACATTTGGTTCATCTGTGTTGTCGTCAACAAGGTTTTCGCCTTATTTTTGAAGAAAATAACCATATTAGGCGACACTGTACCAAAATTGACAAAATATGTAGTGTTTTTGTTTGAATGAAAATACCATAATATAACGTTTATACTCTCTGAAAGGGTAGGCAGCTATAGTACACCCACATTTCGCATTTTTTTCCAAAAATAATTTCTCAAAATTCTTAAATTTTTGAGAAAATCTTCGCATAGTCCATGCATCGTTTCTTTGGTCTTCCCCTACTCTTATAGCCATACTACTCTTTAAGATCTAGTATATCGTCACGAATACGATGTTTATCTTCACTTTAAGTATTATTCGTATTATAGTTTAACTTGACAAAGTCACATTGCGCATTGACATTTGAAGTTTTAAAGAGGACAAATGGCAGCGTCGCGTCGGTCCGAGTGCAAAGGCAAAAGTCTCCATTATCATCATTCTCATGACATTATCCCAATTTATTTTATGGTTAGCGCAACGTGTATTTTTCCTTCCATACTTCTCTATTAGTCGTCATCTCGGTAGTCACACTCTTTCTAGCCATATTATCTTTCACGCAGTTCATCCATCGTTTCTTTGTTCTTCCCCGCTTCTTATAACCATCCATATTCATACTCAAAACTTTACTCACGATTTTTTCTCAAGACGAAACTCACCAAGGGACATGGAATCTTATGCGAGAAATACAAAGATTTTAAGAAAAACCTCAAAATCTGTTTTTTTTTTTTCATTAAAATATGCTAATTAATTATTCCAATGAACATGCAGTTGACATTTCTAAATGTCAAAAAAAAGTTTTGTTATTAAAAGAGTGGTCGAGATATCCAATTACAGAATGATAATTTATTAAGATTTAAATTTTAATTACTATCGAAAGTTCGGAATAAGGCTTGTTTTAAGGCATTCAGAGCTTGGTTTTACAGACATTTTGTATCAATTACTGTATCCTGACAGATTCCAAATAGTTTTCTTGGCGTGGTCGATTAATATGTCTGAAAATGGACGTGGTTCTTGTATATAACTGATTCATTAACAAGTCTTAGAGTTACGGGGAAAATGTCGGTGTCTGAGTCTCTTCCTACGGATATCTAATTAAAAGATAATACCTATTTGGTATGTTACCTTAACTTAGAAGTGCTGAAAGCTGGTGTAAGTAAAGGGCTGGAACCCAAAAACGATAAGATACACTGCCCATAACTATAAAGTAACTGTCACGAACAGCAATTAGTGAGAAAAAAATATCGACAAATAAAATTGTCTTTGAACCTTTTTCTTCAAGACCCTAACTAAACCTTAATTAGGGTCTATCATCGGCATAAAAAACGGACCTACAAAAATATCGAAAATCTTGTCTCAAAAGTCTCCTCCAAATGCCTCAAGCAGCTTAGTTTATCAATTTATGTAAGTTAATGCTCATTCTCAAATTTCCAACCTGTTTAACCCAAAAAGGCAAGACTAATTACACTCCTTAACGCATCAGAAATCACAAGTCTTTATGCCAAAGGATCCAAGATTTAATCCAATATTTCAACCAAGTGTATCTACTCCACTATTTTATGCAGTTTACTTAACTTGCTAAGTAAGTTAATCAGAGTCTTTAATCTGCGTATAATAATTTAATTAATTACTTGGTAGGTATTACGCAAAATGCAATTATGAGACTGAATGGCGACGGCGAGAATATAATTAGGAAAATGTTTTCTTTTTATCACGCCTTTGTTAATAATAATCTGTAAGTTAAACACGTTTTTCTTACACGTGGGTTTTTGTTCTTTTAGAAATAGTTTTAGTTTTGTGTTGAAAATGAAAGAATTTTCTTTGACAGGTCTCCTGTGAGTCGTCGTCGATTTAGAACATGGAAATCTCCAATTCACGTTTGGATCAAATTTCTTCTAGACAAACCTACACCATTGGGGATACCCCATATAATGGTGAAATAAAAAAGAAATTAGGACCCTGTTTATCTCTGTTAATATCCAAAATACTGATCTTTGCCTGTTATTAAAAGTACATTGTTACTAATATTTTCTTAGTAAGATAATTTGCATAATATTCAATTATGAGTATCCCTAGCCCTGGTTACCGAAAGCCTGGTGTTTTCTGATTTGTAAGCCAAACTCAAACTCAAAGCATTTATTTAAATTAAACCATTTACAGGCACTTTTGAATTGTCAAGAAGTCAGTCAGTCAGAAAATATGAAGCTAGTGCCCATTCCGAAGCGTAGGTACCTATGCAGAAGAACGAGCAAGAAACTCCATGGACACTCTTTTAAAAAATATTTAAAAAAAAATAGTTACATCATTAATGTTGAATTTATAATTATATGTGAGAACGATGTAAAAAAAGACGTACGGGTTAAAAGCGTCCAGAGCAAATAGTAACAAAACCACAATCCAAAAATAAAATAATTAAAAATAAGCAGAGGCAGCAACCTACTCTTAAACCTCGAATCAGCAACAGTGAATTATATTATTTGACACACGGTTTAAAAATCATTACGTTGAAGGCACTCTCTGTTACCCGGGTGGGGGTTGTTGCTGTGATAGTTCGTTACTCAACTCCGGTAGATAATGAGTACAAACTTTCTTTATCTTTTGCATTATTTTTCCTCGTAAAGGCGAGCACCAAGCGGTCTTTATCTTTTAATGCAGTTTACACAACACAGCCTGGAATTTTTAGAAAGAACAGAAGTACTAACCAAGATAATGCTTATTTAAATCTAGAAAGAACTATGCTTGGGTAAAGTTAGTAATTAACCTTTGCTCCGAGCGTAGAGAAATGTAGACATGTTTTTTTTTTTTTTTTTTTTAAGGTTAGACAATCGTATACCTACCTATTTGAAAAAGGTCACCGCACAACAATCTGCCTAGTCTTTTCCCAACTTTGTTGGGGTCAGCTGACAGTGTAACCGGATGCAGCTAAATACCAGTGTTTTACATGGAGCGACTGCCTATTTGACCTCCACAATCCAGTTACTGGGTAACACGATATAAAATAAAATTCATAATCATCTTATGTTAGTATAAGCCATTTCACCGCTGCATAAAAAACCATAACATTATTAACGTCACTTATTATATACGTATTACCTACGTAACTCAATATTATCGATATCAGTGGCCCATCACTAAACACTTGATTGAAAAACATTGCAGTGTGAAGAAACATTACGAGATAAGATGCAAAAGGACCAGTCTCTAAAAAGCACACAAAACTGTGATATGATTATATATTATGTCTCTGTGATCAACTGATCACATACAAATAATTTCGAAAGTAGCGATATATAGTATTAGGCTACATAACACCCTAACTAAACTATTAACCACGAATTTTAAAACGTTTTAATTTTGTAAAAATAAATTGTTCTCATAAATTATCGCAAAAGAAAGTGCATAATGTAAAATTTGGTAGAAAATAGTTCACCAAAAACAGTCACCAATTTCCTTATCACAGCGATATTTTTTCCTGAACCTTCTGTATATTTCTTTACTGGCAACGATTACCTCTCAATGACGTCACATTGGAATAACAATTTGCGTCCACGCATCTCTTGCGTTGCCCCAGTTATTGACGAACTTGTTAGAAAAAGTAGTCTGCGATGATTTATTATAGATTGAAATGTAATGGCGCGTGTATGAGGTGTAGGTATAAAAACACTGCATAGTAACGATTATGATGCTGTATGCTTCTTTAGATTACAGTAATTTATATTGCGTATGGTGCGTAAGAGTTTGCGCACCTGTAAACGCATCTTTCTCCATATTTAGTGCGCACTTGGTCATTCGGCGCATATTTAGTGCGTTTGGAGTGTGTTTTAAGTACGCCTTTGGTGCAGTTTTAGTGCAATCTAAGTGCATTTATGTCAGTTTGGGTACAATTGTAGTGCGCTTTTGGTTCATTATTAGTGCTTGTAATTTTTAGAGCGCATGAGTGTTGTATTTTATTTCATTTCCTAAAATAAAACGAATACAAACAAACACCCGCTTTCTTGAAACGCTAATCATCTAAGATTTTCCTTAAATAATTTTTCTTTTTAAATAACGCAAGCCAGTTGTAACCACCCACGTCAAACTCTGCATTTACAAAGCAATCTTGAATTTAGAAACGTAATTTCAGTACGAAACAAATCCAGCTGGAATCCATCTTTTCACGAGGGATTTCCCTTTATTACTATTATGATTCAATTCGTGGAGCGAGCGCGAAATGCAAATGGTTTAGAACAGCGAAACGGAATACAGGGCCCACGGGATCTTGTGTCGCGTCGTTAAGGCGTTTTATGTAGCGGCGACTTTGCGACTTACAGCGTAGTACACACGGCAACACATCAAGCTATACATTTCCAGTTTTAGCTGACCTCGCATTCTATAGGTTTTTCGTACAATCAAAGCATCAAGCTATACATAACGAGTATATCGTTATGTATAGCTTGATGTGTAGCCGTGCGTACCCTGTGTCCTAACCGAAAGCGCCTATCGCACGTATATGCGTTTACGCTGCAATCGTTTACCTGAAAAGTGATGCACATACGCGACTTGATTGATCGCGCGAGTATCCTAACTAATATTATAAATGCGAAAGTGAGCTTGTTTGTTACGCTTTCACGCTTAAACGGCTGAATGGATTTGGATGTAATTTGGCACACATATAGACCATGATCTGGGCAAGGACATAGACTACTTTCCACCCTAGATTGTAGACGGAGTCGCGGGCAACAGCTAGTATTCATATAAAAGAGCGCGACTATCGCTTTTGGTTAGGACTCGGCCGTAGTGTTACGATTTTTGTCTCTCCGGTTTGTGTGAAAAGCATGGCTGCCTTTTTACTTGAAAAAGTCTTAAGATTACGAAATAAGATAACAAAACTCGTTAAGTTATTGTACCGTACCTGGATCACGCCATTTCTAATCATAATTAGTAAGTACACTGTAAGCAAACTAGACTCAAAATAATTCAAGCTGTGCTGACATATTATGCATGAAGTTCTGTTGTCCTGAAAGCGGAGGCAAGCTCAAATATTACGACAACATACACAATTTCCTATTTTACATTTAACGTGCAACTAAACCCAGCAACATGTCGCATAGTAGCAGTTGTGTAGCCGCCCTAAGCCCCATATTAGCGCCGACTGAAACAAAGCGGGGCTTACACGTAATGGTAGTTAATGAATCTTTCACTGAATTATGTATGCCGTGTGTCCTCGCTTTAGTTTTAGAATATACACTTTATTATTTTTGTTGACTTCAATTTATGTGTGATATCTGATACTATTTAATTGTGTACTAGCTGTGAAGGAATCCATTTTGAATTCAGCATAGTGGAATCTTTCATGATTCAGCACTACACCGGCACAGTCGTCACCGAAATTCACCATACGAGTATAGGATACAAAGCCTATAATATTATCTTCGTCATTATCAGATTAAACGGAAATCATTTTACGCTACTTTATCTAAATCACATAGCTGAATTTCAGGACAATTGGATGAGCTGTCAAAGTAAAACTAGATCAAATAAAAAAAAAAAAAAAACAAAATTGTAGTTTTTACGTTCACAATATCGCTCAATTGGAGAAACATCGACGTAACTGCTACTTCTTTTTTTACTGCTTAGCTTTCATGACGTAAATGCGCTTTCTAAGTGCTTTGTCATATCTAACTAATTTTTGTGAAAAAAATACATTTAGGTCGATGTTTCTCCAAATGAGCGATAGCAACAGCCATGGAAGTTATTTTTTAATTTATTTTTGTTATTTATTAATGCGAGTCTTTATTTCCGCAAAAATACTGTAGATACATTTCCTTCTTTTGAATCTCAAAACACCGAAATATATGTCATCTTCTACACCCTCCTATTGTGTGAGTACATTCCCGAATCTATGTTGAAGTTTCTGTTTCCACGTAATGCCTGAACACACTGAAAACTATGTAGCCGTAAGACGCGGTAACTTTACATATTCCATTTTATACTTACCCAACTTTAGCGAACTCTGTGGGACAAACTACAAATTAGTTTCTGCTGTTCACTGACATTTAAAAAAACAATTCTAGTTTACTTTGAAGTGAAATGTTTGACAATGTTTTCATTCTGTAACTTGTTTGGAGTTTCAAATAAATAGAGATGCACCTATAGTATTCCTACCTACATTTCGACAGCGATATTGAAGTCTCATGTATTTTTTGGGTATTTATTAAGTGGTTTTGAATATTTTTTTGTTAAACGCAACCATTTCCGAGCATCCGTCATCCCAAGTGTGAGTTTAATCATTTTTTAATTGAGTTGAGAGATTATTTATGAAAAGAATGCAACGACCAAAGAATGAAACTTGAGTTATATTTACAAACAGAAAGGTGTTTTATCAATGATTTTGCGGTGAATTAAACCTCATACCTACAACATACTTTCAATATATCCATAAAGTTAAGGATTAGAAGAAAAATGTTCCCGTACCAAAGGACCAAAACCCTTTTTTTATGATACAGTTTAGTGAGAGATTTCACGACTAATAAAACCTACAAACTTCAATCTCCTATTACACATAATCAGCCTATAAAGTTCTCACTGCGGGGACACAGGTCTTCTCTCTGTGAGGGGGACATTTACTACTACGACGCCTATTACAGTGGGCATAATAACTATTAATTTAAGAAGGCTTGTGGCAGTTATAAAGGCGTTAATACTTATTACTACTCACACAGTACCCAACCCATTACTATTAAAACTGTCATTATTATAATTGGCACCCAACCCTATCATTAAAATTTACGTTTCATTGCCTCACCTGTCATTTCAATTCAAAGACCCATCAACCTTATTCTAAGGCAATAATTACTGTGTTATCAGTAGGATATTAGACCGGTTGTCACTGATAATGGTTTAATGATACCAGTACGAGGTAGGTTTGAGTGATACGGTATTGCAGTAATGTTGTAACTTGGAAGTCAAGTGTTATCCGGTTAGACTGGAAGCCGACCTCAACATAGTTGGGAATAGGGTAGGCAGATGAATGATGATGTTTGTGCATAGTTGATTGCTAGGTTCTACATTCGACTCCCGGATCATACAAAGTAGAATTATGTTTTTCTGCAAATTAGTTTTTCTGTTTCAGATATTAAAATTTCGCCAGATAGGTAGTCCGTGTGTAGTTACAAAAGTCAAAAACACAACCGCAGACGTCGTATTACTATTAAAATAACTTGGTAAAAACATAATCTACATGGGTTATATTATTGTACCAAGATAAATAAATGTTTTCTAAATGTCTAAAGAAAAACCTTATAAGGCATATTAATAATTTTCCCACGTTATTTTTCTTTATGTACTGGCTATAAAAGGGCTATAAATGTTTTTCAAATAATACTGTAAATCACTTTGGGCCGATAATATTGTGTTGTTATAAAGAAAACATTGTTCGGTTTTGTTGTGCGATGTACATGTGAAAAAGATACAAGAAATTGTTACTTTTTACAAAGAGAGTACACTACTGGATCAATGATATCTTGAGTGAAGTTTAAAGACTAAAAATGTTTGAAAAATAAGCTTTAACACTGAAAATACTCCAGCGTTTTTTTAAAAAGTGGATAGTTTTGTTTTATAAACTAATTGAAGCAACTTTTAACTTAGTTTGTAAGTAGAGACGTTACGTTTAATAAGCTGTGTTGTTATCTATGTTCATCATTATCAAAAATTTCTAAAATTATACCTACCTACAGTTACTATTTAATTCTATATACTTCTAAAATCAATGTGATACGCATCACGCTATTTTTGGATAAACCCTGTAAAACTGTAAACAGATCCTTTCATCCGAGGACCCTGTAAATGACGAGTATAAATTTGTATCAGAGACCGTTGAGACACGACACCCAAATAGTGGTACCAATAATGCTAGGGCTGGCACTGCGATACAAATCCATACAATCTAAACTAAAGTAACTTTGTCTGTCCCCTTTTTACGCTTCAACGGCAGAACGGATTTCTATGAAATTCGGCACAGAGGTAGACCATTACCTAAATTAGGACATAGGATACTTATTATTCCAGTAGTACGCTTCCGTGGGATAATTTCCGACCATAACGTTGACGAAACCACGGACAAAAACATTATGGAGTCCCCATGAGTGACGAAGCAAGTGGTCCTACTTTTCAACCTTATCAACCTTACTGACTACCTATTTTTTTTCACCAGGATATAAACGAGACCCGGTAGAGAAACAAAAAGTTAAAAGACTTACTTTTTAAGTGAAAAACGATATCTTATGTGAACAGAAAACCCCTTTGAGCATGTGGATGTGACCCATATTTTCCCCCAACTTTTTTTTTTTGTGTTTGTGTTCTGTGCGTCGTGTTTACCGCAAATGAACGTACTTATTTTCTATCTGTGTGATGTGTGAAGCCAAAATAGAGTTTTACCAAAGACAGTTTTTTCTGAGATAACAAATAGAAAATGCCTAGTTTGAGCCTGATTGTGTGTAAATTAGCAACCAAACACAAACAGTCTAGGTCGCCTGTGGACTGTGGGACTAAGCACGTGGGTGTTTAGTCCCACAGTCCACAGGCGACCTAGACTCTTCCTAACGACACTAGGGTCGGCTGCAACACAAGCCGTAACTTCTTCTTCAAGGAAATAGGTCAAGGAAGCTAGCATTGTCTTGTCCAATTAAACTGTGTTTGTACTGTTTACGGAGCGACCTGGCGGGGAAAACAGAAAAGCTAGTTAAATCAATTTTGAAGTAGAGAAACAGTCCTCGCTCGAGATAAAAAGACATTTTTTTTTATTATTCTAGAATGTGGGCAGACTACTTAAGAGATAACCTGCGAATAAAAGGAGTTTATTTTTATACTGTATTTTTACTTTTCCTGTGCTAGTCCCAATAAATGCTCTTCCTTTCTATTTTCTTGTTTCAAATAAATTGACAGTTGTAAGGCATGATTAAAATATTATTTTTGTAAATATTAATCGCAAAAGACATAATTGTGTGGAAAGGGAGAGGGAGGCCTTTGCCCTGCAGTGGGACAATACAAGCTGGTTAGAGTAGATTAGAAATATTGCGTAATACATTTTTAAACCTAAGTTATACTCAGGCAAATAATGCCAATTAAACTACTATGTACTACCAATGCTACTGTTAGAATCAGAAACTGAATTTATTTTTATTATGCAGAAAAAAATAAACAGTGCGAAAACTGTAAACAAGAATTTAGCATATGACAAATTTATAGTCGGTTACAAAAAAAAATTGTTGTTCCATACATTTTGACAGCGTAGGTCACACTGACACTTTTCTATAAAACAGCAGTTTTTTTTTTGACAGCCGACGTAAAATTTCTACGCTAGAGGTCTAGAATCATGTGCTGGATTCGTGGTTACAGTTTGTGCACTGTTTAAAATTTTATCCTGTATAGCATTTGTAAGAATGTCATATCATACTTACTTAGTATGATTTAAAAAAAATTGTAAGTTCTGTAAAGTCTATTGCAATATGATGTGTACATTCAAATGTCATTTCCAACTAAATAGGTACAGACGCCAGCACATCAAGCCACTACAATCTGTCAAATATCTTTAATAGATTTTCAAAAATAAGGTTCAAAGTTGATTGGGAAAATTTGACAGTTCCGGGTAGCTTGTGTTGGCGTCGGTACTACCAATGTTTGCTGTACGTTTGTAAAACAATGTGTATCTGAAACCACATCATTGGAAAAATTCGTGAATTTATTTTTCTGAAGCGTACCAGCCCTATCTACAATCTATCACATGTCAAATCATTGTGGATTTTTTCAGAAGCCGATTTTCAGCCAAATTGATTGCATGCCTTCGGAAATATGGCGATGTTTTGTTTCTTTTCGCACACACGAGCTAAAGAATCGGAGATATAAGACCCGGTTTGACTGACGCGATTGTATGCTGCAATCAATGGACAAATCTTATGTTTGTAGCTAGTGAATGCATCTTCTAAATGCTGTTAAGCTGAAAAATTGTATTCGTAATTCATCCTAAATTTTCTATAATGATATATATTCTCTCAGCTCCCTAGCTAGTTGGGTCTGGCTAATTGAGTTCCAGAATATATCATTATAGAAAATCTAAGTAAAAGTGGATATGTTTTGGATCTTTAGATGTTCGTATGTTTTTTACTCAATCACGCAAAACGACTAAACGGATTTGGATAAAACTTGGCACACAGATAGTTTATGTAGATAGTACGCTCCCGTGTGATAATAGCTGATCCCCACGCGGGCAAAGCCGCGGGTAAAACTAGTTGAAAATTTAATTTCAAACGATTCTAAAGGTTTCTTGTGCTTATATTAGCATTCTGTTTAACATCAGTTGCAAAAATTATTGTAGGTAATCTATGTTAATTATATCCTTGATAACTCCAAGAGTTTCTTATAAAAAAATTAATAACTGCGAACTATAAAGGAACAAAGCAGTTTAGATGATGATTGACAGATGACAATCTGTCATCCATCATCTATCAACTACACGATTCTTCATAAGCCCACGACTTGAGACATATGCGGAGCGGGGTGATAAGCGTTGTATCTATTCACCGACGAAGTTAGGTTGGACACGAATAATGAAACGAAAATATGAAACAGAAGCATATTTTCCCCCAACTTGTCTTTTTTGTGGTTTTCCTCTGCGTCATGTTCGCGACAAATAAACTTTCTTTCTTATCTTTTCTTTCTAAGAGAAAATGTAGCATAGAAGTCAGGGGGAGAAGTCAAGGGTTAATTGGCAAGGCAATTGACTACCAATTGTCCATATATTCAAATCACAATTGTCATACCTAGACAATTGTTTGAACTGGCTGAAAGAGTACCTAGCATAAAGTGGATAAGACAAAGTTTAAAACAGAAGACGAACTAGCAGAGGATCGAGGGGGGGTGGAGGGGGGGTGTAGGGGGGGGGGGGCTCAGGGGATCAGACCGGAATAAATCGACGTGTCGGAGTTCCATAGTGTCGGAATAAAACCTTGTCGTATTACAGTTTGTCGAAATTCAGTTGGTAAGTCATCGGCAAATTGATTTAGGTTGTCAATTTATTTGCTTAACAAATATTATCCGGACTGTACCTATAAGTAGGGGTTACTTTATGCTAATCTGTATGGCATCACTAGCAGAATAAGGAGAAAAAGTATGTTTAAATTAGGTACGCATCCGTGCCCCGGCACATTGACACGTGACTTCGAATTAGCTCCTATTTCTGAGGTTTCGTTCTAATTGCAAGCGTACATTTACTGACGTCAAACCCTAAGAACACAGCCCTATCAATAACTGAATCAAATCACAATTAACACCCAATAAAAAACTAAGATTAGCGATCAAGAATAACCAACCTATCACTCATTAAGAGATAAAAAAAGAAATAAATCGAAACAATTACTGTCAACCAGATTAATTACAACATAATTACCGATTAATTCGATAACTAGCGGCCATCCTTGTTCTAACCAGTTTTTTTTTTCTAACAATTTGCGTTTGAACTATAATTATCAACAGCCAGTTATAACGCAAACAAATTGTCTATGGTTCATTTGCTCTAGTTTTTTTTTTAATTGGTGCCATCGTCAAATAGTTTGATTTGCATAAGCATACTTAGATAAAAAAATGAAGATGGATTGCGTTAGTGAAGGCCGTGCGTGCTGATTAATTATTTATTAATTAGTTTTACTGTGAATCATGCTAAACAGGATCTGAGAGAAATCCGGGTTGGCAGTGCAATGGTTGACACCTTTTAAGAGTTAGTAAATATAATCTCTACTTTAAGGACATGTACGAAAAAAGGTTTTATCTATCTTAAACGCGACCTTTTAACCTTCCAGCGGGCGTGCGGTCATTTGTAAAAAACCTATGGGATATTTCAGGAATTTAAAACACTAATTTTTTAATTTTTATTTATCACATTATCATTACGTTAGGACATAAAACAGAATTATAAAATAAAAAAAACCGGCCAAGTGCGAGTCGGACTCGCACACGAAGGGTTCCGTACCACCGTACAATATTTAACACTACGTATATAAAAAAATCACGTTTTTTGTATGGGAGCCCCCCTTAAATATTTAATTAATTTTTATTTTATTATTTATTATTAAAGTAAAAATACAACTGAGTATTTTGTGAATATTTCAAGTGCCTACCTGTTGCCATTATTGATATCGAGCAAAACAGGGAAAAAAAATCGCGTTTGTTGTATGGGAGCCCCTTTAAATATTTATTTAAATATATATATGACCAAAAGATTCCAGTTATCTGTTCAAGCTGTACTAACATACTAGTACCTATTTCAAAAGGCGGCCGACATAAATGTTCGCGTTCGCTTTCATACAATGTTCGGTAAATAAATAATTTTGCTCAACATTAGTAGTGCCTTACATTCACTCTTGCACAAGGGTGATGATTGTTAGGGTGGGAACACATTACAACGTGCACCTTTCATTGCAGTCTACGAGAGTTCTTAGAACTTGGTTTTACATAACATCATACACAGCATCAAACCTCTAATTCCCAAAGGGTTAGGTAGAGGTGTGTCTATAGTACAGACGCCAGCACATCAACCTACTACAATCTGTCAAATTCCTTTAATAGATTTTCAACTTTATCGCTACAGCATAAGGTTCAAGGTTGATTGGGAAAATTTGACAGTTTCGGGTAGCTTGATGTGCTGGCGTCCGTACAACCACATTTAGTTATGTTTAAGACCCATGTCACAGGGGCCAGCCTATTGCCATCAGCCTAGCACAAATCCACACTCCGGACTGCTGCTGAGAAGTTCCAGATGGAAAAATCCAGTAACACTTTTCCCGACCTGGGAGTCTAATCTAGGACCTCATGCTCAGCAGTATGAATCATCGGGCAGTTGCCCGCCAGACACAACACCCGTCTGGTCAGAGGATCCTCCCTTTTCTATGGAGAATGAGTGAACTTTACACCCTTTCCCGCATACCTCTATAGTGGTAATACGAGAGCCTTGTAAATCGGAGTAAAGTGTAGTTTTTTTGTCGAAATATCACGGTTTTAGCGGCATGAGTTGCCTTGGCTTACCTGGAAGTCTTTAAATAGACTCCGAACCCAGGTAAGCCGAAGTAAAGAAAACCTACTCAAGTTGATATTCACAGACGACTCCGCCCAGCACCCTAATTGCATAACACACTATCAATCGGAATTTGAATCATTTTGAAGCAAATTGCTAAACCATTGCTTCATAAGTTCGAAAAATTTGTCTGCTCAACACGTAAAATAACGCAATGAATGTTGTTGAACTGTCAAAATGAAACCGATTCCGATTGATAATGTGTTACGCAATTCCCCCGCTGGAGTGTAAATGTGGTGCTGTTCTACAAACAACGAACGGGGCACGTAATATTGTATCCAGCGTGTCCTGTTGTCTGCCCGTTTCAGTAACTGATGGACGCTATTGAAGGTGACAAACTCGTAGCCAAATTCCGGGCTGACTCTATCCAGAAAAAAATAAATAATAAGTGCGCAAATTGTAACCAAGCTTTACCATATGAGACCCCCGCGTAGAAATTTACCATTGGTTATAAAAAAAAAAATACAAACATTCGAATTGAGAACCTCCTCCTTTTTTAGAAGTCGGTTAAAAATAGCTTTTCTGTATAAATCGCCACACATCGCCATAAATCGGTTATTAAAAAAAAAACAGCCATTTTGACAAGCCATAAATCGGTAAAACAGCCGTATCATATGCACGTTTTTATGAAACGGCTGTTTTTTTTTATAACCGATTTATGGCGTGTGGATCACGAATCATATGCTAAATTCACGGTTACAAGTCGCGCATTGGTTATTTTTTTTTTTCCTGTATATATTGCCATTGACACCCTAAGAGTTCTATGTTAGTTTACTATGCGTGCAGACCATTACGATTCATTACGTTTTATTATGCTTTACGAGTATTGTTAGTTTTATTAGCGTTTAGCTTTAACGACAAGTTACAGCGTTACTGTACAATAAATAAAGTTGATTATTTAATAAATTATAATTTCATTACACTCTGTCTTAATTATTACTTTGTGATTGTCGTTATAGAATTAATCGTCTTGTATTTTCCTATAGTTATCGTAAACGAGCAATCATTGCGTAACACTACAAAATAATGACAATGTGTAGTAATAAATAATACGACACGAAAGAGGTGACAGGTTTTTATGAACCAGAAATGTTGCATTTTATTGACAAAATTGATTTGTACTCGTAACGGGAATTTGTTTCAGCATAGCGTTTGCAAAGTTCTGTTTAAATAATCCTGCACCATAAATATCCCTTAAAAATGGCCGAAATTATAGATCTACAATTAAAATATAAATACTATCAGTTGATAATGCTAAACAGCCTCCCCAAACAAAAAAAAAAAACAAACCAACACAATTTTCTTTTTCCCACACCAACACACTTAGTTGAAAAAAAAGCCTTGAAAAACGCTATACACTCTAAATTACTTCACAACATACAGCAAATGAAAGCGGTCCAGACCAAGGCGAGCGGCCGGCGCGAACCTCTCGCGACAACACGATACGATATCGATATATATCGATATCATAATTAGTGAATTACTAGCCTTATGTGTAGCGTTGAAAAACGCGGGGTGGTTAGCGGTGGCGGAGCGCGATTTTGGCGACTAACTTTTTCAGAGCTTCCCAATTTCATAAATAGGTGAATTACAGTCCAGCCGTCAAGAGAATGCGTTCCTGACCCATGTCAGTGCGACAATAATTCTAGTAGCTACTTACTATAGATCAAATTCGCAAATCACGTAGGTATCTGTTTATAGGAAACTGACAGGTGTCACGAACAAATTCTCTCGTCGGTCGCACTGTACAGGTACACTCTTACCTACTTTAAATCTAAAAAGATGAAGCGTGTCACGTCGTGGAAGAAATAGAAGCAGACCCAGACTAAGTACAAAATATCATCTTTCCAGTAAACGGGTGTGTCGAGACTATTTCCAAGACCCACAAATAGAAAAATGGAAAGTTTAAGTTCATTAGGTGTTACGTAATCGCCGTTTTCAAAGCCCTACACGGAATAGGACCGGTGTTAACGTCATAATAATTTATTAACGTGTACCTAATAACCATGCATAGTACCTCACGTTTTAAATACGTAGTGACCCCAGAGTGGTGTAGCCATAATTTAAGGTTAACTCATCAATCTCAGAACTTATTTACAAATGCTAGTAGTAGTTGAGCAATTTATTTAAATTAATAATTTGATGCTTTACCGACAAGAAGCATTGATATGAATTCCATGATTTGTTTTTAAAAGTCCGAAACGATTCTGCAAACCATTTGTTTTGTATGTAGCATAATCAGCCTACAATGTTTCCACTGCTGGGACACATGCCTCCACTCTGCGAGAGGGAGTAGGCCGTAATACACGACGCGGCGGGCCCAGTGCGGGTTGGTAGATGTCACATGTCTTCGAGTTTTTGGTTCCAGGACAAGTCATGTGCCAATAGACAAATAGTAGCAAATAACCGTTAACAAACATAAAACAATTTAAGTGATGTAGTAGCGTGTGATCCTATTGCCATAAACCGCATTGAGACTTTCTGAAGGAAAACCTAATGACTCTTTACTCGAGCTGGGGATTGAACCAAGGACTAGGACTTTCCGTCGCACTAGAGAACACTCGACCAACGAGCTAACTATAACAAAAACAAACTTTCTACTCGGCCTATCAAAGCCCACAGAAGGACATATCGCTCTACCAATCAAGGCTGGTTAATTACGCTCAGTCCCCACAGGTCAAATTCCTATAAGTCTCAGACCAAGGAATTCCACATATCAGCCGTACCCTAGTAATACACTTAGCAACGGCTAATACCTTAATTTATGAGTGAGCCGTTTACTGTTGCTAGGCAACCATAGAACCTAGGCACAAAACATGTTTGGCAAGGTACCTGTCCCACTGACGGCGAGTAACGAGAAGCGAGTAGAGCTAGCATGAAATACAAATTGAGTTAATGAGCAACGAACAGTGAGTGCTCGACAGCGAGTGTTCTACCCGCTAGGCGAGGGTCACGGAGCGAAGACTCTTTTTAGGGTTCCGTACCTCAAAAGGAAAAACGGAACCCTTATAAGATTACTTCCGTCTGTCTGTCCGTCTGTCAAGATCCTTTTTCTCAGGAACGCGTGGAGTTATCAATTTGAAATTGCAGCCGTTTACTGTTGCTAGGCAACCATAAAACCTAGGCACCAACCATGTTTGCTAAGGACCTGACTATCTACGTACGCATATGTTGCAACTAGACCGACCGAGCAAGTACAATCGCGCACAAGAATTTACATCGTGCATGGATTTTTTATTTCCCTTGTGTTAAAAATTAATTTTAAAGTGCGAACTAGTTTCGGAATGCGAATTTTTTATTGACGTGATAACGTCTTATAAATCGATGACAGCTGGCTGCATGCACGAAAAAGCATGACTCATTGTCACGTTCCACCTGAGCCGAGTCTGCAAGCGAGAGCGCGGAACAAACGATAGAGAGGCACGATCGGATGTTTTTTTATGAAGTTATCACGTAAAATTATCGTCCGTAAACTGATTTTACAGACAACCAATGTTTTTAAATTTACGTGCGCGTAATGTTGTTCCGATTATTTGTAGGCTTGTATTTTTTTTTTATTGCCAATTACAACGAATGGAATCTCAAGGTGGTCTGTTTTTTATAGGATAATCATGATTCATTGATTGTTCGTTCAAGTCAATACTAGGCACCATGTTTTTTTTTTGTTTAGAAACCAATAATATGTGCAAATTGATTTTATTTTTAATTGTTGCGCGGAAATAGGGCAAACTACCTACACGTCGCAATAAATCTTTACTTTTTAACGGGACTCGGGAAGAGACGGAAAAACGTGGACACCATTCCTTTACGGGGACCACACGACTTTAGAAATTTCTGTTCTATTGGACAGGCATTTTAAAAGCTAGTATCAGATCCCGAAAAACTCATCCATCCATTACAGTTTTGAAACTTAGACAATCTAGCGGTTGGAATAAGAGAATGGTAGAATTCCAATAACTTAAAGAGGAAATGCGGGCGGTCGTTTCTCCATAGAAACGCTCTCGCCTGTTTTCTTTCTGGTTAATGACCATAAAGTAATGTTTTTTTACGGAATAATAAATATAATACTTGTATGACCCTATGTTTTCCTTTTTGATGATACATTGTTTTTATAAGCACTAGAACCCTAAAAAAATGCTCAAAATTGCCGATTTAAACCATTGTCAACAGAGGCCTAGTATGGAGGAAATAGGCGAGGGCCAAACCTCGAATTATGACTTTTTACTTAGGGTTTTTCAAAAGTCTCTCCGACTGGACTTCATTTCCTCTTAACAGAGAACTGTCATATCGGGAAATTTATAAGTTTCTGTGCCGTTTACAAGTCTAAAATGGTCGAATACATTTCAACGATGTTTAGGAGGCGCAACAAAAATACTGTTTGACATTAAAATATCTACGTTTTAAAGTCTCTCTTGTGTACCTATAATTTTGAAAAAGATAATGCTCTAAGATTCCTTCGATTTATTCGTAACACTCGACCCACCGACAGTACCTACATACCGAGGTACCGACACTTAATATGAAAATTCAAAGCCTCAATCTTATAATTTACCGACGCAATCCGACACCGGGTTTTATACATTTTAACACAATTACGACATAGGAATTCTATACTTAATGTAGATTTGATAACATAGCCAATAATGGCCATATTACCATACCACCGTACCTACCCACTATGTAGGTCGCAACGTATAATTTCATATTTCTAGAACTAATATTGTTCTAGTTAAGAACTAGTAGTACTTGCTCTAGATTCAAGTACGTAACGTACGTTTTCTTACATTTTCTTGAAGGATTTCGTGTTGTCAGCTATAAAAATATGAACGCTTGAAAATTGGCAATTTAATTTTAGTGTAATAATATACTCTCTGGTACCTACGTACTAGAGCACCTTAACACCTTTGTAGAAAGCTGTTCAAAATATCACCTAACAAGCTATTACCCGCGACTTCGTCTGCGATCCAGGATGAAAAGCACTTTGTGTACATGCCCAAGTCATGGTCTATCTGTTTGCCAAATTTTATCTAAATCCGTTAAGCTATTTTTGCATAATTGAGTAACAAACATCCAAACATACAAAGTTTCACATTTATAATATTACTAGCTGCGCCCCGCGGTTTCACCCGCATGAGTGTCGATTCCGTGGGAATATCGAGAAAAAAAGTATCCTATGTGTTAATCCTGGTTATAAACTTTTTCAAAAATATCATGCAAATCCGTTCAGCCGTTTGTGCGTGAAGAAGTAACAAACATACAAACACACTCACAAACTTTCGCCTTTATTATATTAGTGTGATAGTGTGATTAGTAGAATAGTACCTAGATTATTACAATTATAAAGAAAGAAAAATAGTAATAAAATAACAAGTTCGGGGTTATAATAAACTTTGTATCGATAGTCAAAAAGTAACCAACTACGCATTTACATAATAAGGGGTTCAGACCGGAATAAATCAAATAAAGCATGTAGGTATTTTCACGAAAAATGTCAGCAAAACCGTTTGTAAATTGACTTACAGTAAGATTTAAACATATTGGCAACCTATGTACACAAATTGGCATATTAAAAGCGTTTCAATAATAAACAATGCCTCAAACCTAAACTGCCCTGCTAAGCCGAAAGACGCTATCTCTGAGATACGCCCTTTTAGTTTTTTTATACCATTCAATAGCTAGAATAATTTCGCATCTAATGGTATAAGCTGTAGCGGTATCTACAACGCCACATGCGAACAACGCGTCATACTGACGTCACGCAAATCCTGCATCTCGCAAGCAGAGTTTACCGCGCAACTAGCATAGATACAACGGCCCGAAATGAATCATTGGGCAGTTGCCCGCCAGACACAACACCCGTCTGGTCGGAGGATCCTCCCTTTTCTATAGAGTATGAGTGAACTTTACACCCTGTTCCTCATACCTCTATACTGGTGACCCCGAACATGAACGTCAGCGCAGCCTTCGTGCAAACACTTCAGCGTGACGTCATCATCATCACTCCCGCAAGCTTTAGAGCGGCGAGTCACCCAGCCAGCCCAGCACCCACGGCTTCAACGGGTATCCTGACCACCAGCATGCAGCGACCGCGCATACCTGGTCATCACCCTCAGCCTCATCAGCAACCTTGGCACAGCACACTGCACCTTCGGCCGGTCTACAAGCAGAGCCCTTAATAAGCCTCTCCTGGTCGACGCCAGCAGTCAGCCTCAAACCCGGCGCTATACCTCATCCGACGCACTGGAGCATAACGCAGCGCCACCCCGACTCACTGGGGACATCTTCGCAGACAGTTCCGACTCACCGTGAACTATGCGGCAACCGGTCCCGACTCACTGGAACCTCAGCTGGCCTGGCAAGCATCGCAAGATACAAGACTCAGCCCACTATCGACCTCCGGTCTCCGGGGGGGGGAGTGATGTAGCGGTATCTACAACGCCACATGCGAACAACGCGTCATACTGACGTCACGCAAATCCTGCATCTCGCAAGCAGAGTTTACCGCGCAACTAGCATAGATACAACGGCCCGAAATGAATCATTGGGCAGTTGCCCGCCAGACACAACACCCGTCTGGTCGGAGGATCCTCCCTTTTCTATAGAGTATGAGTGAACTTTACACCCTGTTCCTCATACCTCTATAAGCCAAATGGCGATATCTAATTTAAAACATTAAAATAAACCACTAAGAAGTTTTTTTATATCTCAATTTTTCCTTAAAATCCATTCACAAAAAGTCGTTTTTCTCAAAACTTACTCTGATTGAGTTAGCGCTTTTCGGCTTATCAGGGCAGTAAAGGTATTATTGAAATTCATAAAACGACCTTTCCTTTGGCTTTAACCCTAACAGTATAGAATCTATACTGTTAGGGGACAATCTATACGATAGAAGATAGATACTGAGCTCAACAGCTGGACAAATATTACTCCCGAGGCATTTAACCCAATTTTCGACTTACCCTCTATTATTCACAAGACTCATAATATTTAGGCCATTTAAGGCTGTCTACGACCATTCGCCCTTGAAAACATCTTGGAGGGTCGGCACAATACTGTTTAAACTAAGATTAATACATCGCGCAGTTAATCGGAGTTTCAGACTGCAAACGAAGACAAATTAACTGCGCGTAAGTTTTAAAGTAAATTTTTGGATTAATTTCAATTGAATCTGTTTAATTGGAGTTTAATCTGAATAAGTAGATTTGAATATGCACGGGTTTTAAATGCGAGTACATGAACAATGAAGATCAGAGTTTAGTGTCAGTTTGCAGTAGCTCATGATGGGTGTTATTCATTTGATAGTTCGATGGACGGACTGTGTGAATGATGATATGGTTAGGTTAAAAGGGGTGACTGCCGCGATGACGTCTAATAAAGAAGTATGCAAGAAAAAGGCATGTTGCGCCGACCCGAAATAAATTCGCAAAGGGCAGGAGAATGATGATACATTTGATAGTTCTGATGATAATGATACATATGATATTGTTATATACATACATGTGACATAATGTGAGCTTAATAAAGGATTTTTTTTCTACACCCATCCTTCAGTAAAATCAGCGGAGTAACTGCGTAACACACTATCAGTAGCAATGGGTTTCATTTTGACAGTTCAACAACATCCATTGCGTTATTAAGCAGAAAGATTTTTCGAACATACGAAGCAATGGATTAGCAATATTCTTCAAAATTTGTCAGATTGAGATTGATAGTGTGTTACGCAATTAATGTGCAGCACCTATACTCAATACTCAATACTTTATTGCATTCCATAATGTGTACATAGTGGGTATGTTAAAACATTGAATCAATTATGGACCCTGTCGGGCACAGCAAAGTTAATTTTTAATTGGAGAGAGGACCTACATTCCTATGATTAACTTAAACTACAGTTAAACCCCCAGTGTCACCTCCCCCAACTAGATCTCAATTTATCTCAAGTTGTAATTGGTCTGGGACCCACTTTCACATGAGATAGGCAATATGACACCGATTTGTACATTATTACTTGGTACTTAGTAATTCGGAATAAATACAGAGATATTTACAAGATTATGTAAAATATGGCAGTAAAATAAACGGAATGGAATGTTTTATTTATTGGTGGAGTTATGTTATAGCTTGTTTATATTAGGCTGTACGGATACCTAATAAAGATTCGTGTAGGGAATGAGCCGTTTAGCATACCAAGTGTTGCGAAAAAACCTGTACGCCTAGCTTAATATTTCTAAGGTAAAATTGCTAAGAACTGGCAAGCTGTAAAGTTTTCACTAAGATAATTTTTCAGATTTATTGTAAGACCAGCTGCACCCCGCGGTTTTACCTGCATAAGTCTCGATCCCGTAGGAATACCGGGATAAAAAGTATCCTGTGCCCTAATGCAAGTCATGGTCTACCCATGTGCCAAATTTTATCGAAATCCGTTTAGCCGTTTTAGCGTGAAAGCGTAACAAACAAACATAATATCAGTTTAGAAGATCCTTCGTTACCGTGGGTGAAGTCTTTTTTTATAATCTATTTATATAAAAGAAAGTCGGGTTAGTTACACCATTTATAACTCAAGAACCACGGGACCGATTTTTATGATCATTGATTTGTTGGATTTGTCTCCGCCCCGAATAGCAGAATAACTAATAAAACATGGCGCAAAAACCAACGAAAAAAGAAATAAAGAGAAGTAATTCATTTTCTCATACAACATTTATGAATTATTCTGAGGCGGTACGTAGTTCGCCGGGTAAGCTAGTAGCAAATAAAAACGAGCAAAAATCTAAAGTAAACAGGTTGTGCTGCATTCCACTATAAGAAAAGTTAACTTAGGTAGTCATAGCCACATAGACAAAAGATGACGAGCATGCTCACGTCAATTTGACATTTTATCCTAACATCCTAAAGTAAAAGGCGGAAATAGGTCACGTTGGAGAAATATACTTGACCAGCGAGCGGGGCAATTGCGTAACACATTATCAATTGGAATCGGTTTAATTTTGACAGTTCAACAACATTCATTGCGTTATTTACATCTTGATCAGACAAACTTTTCGACTTATGGAGCAATGGATTAGCAATTTGCTTCAAAATTATTCAGATTCCGATTGATAGTCATCATCTGCCTAGCCTTTTCCCAACTATGTTGGGGTCGGCTTCCAGTCTAACCGGATGCAGCTGAATACCAGTATTTTACATGGAGCGACTGCCTATCTGACCTCCACAACCCAGTTACTGGGTAATACGATACCCCTTGGTAAGACTGGTTGTCAGACTTTCGGGCTTCATTCCGACTACCCGTAACGACTGTCAAAGATCCACGAATGACAGCCGGGACCAACGGCTTAACGTGCTTTCCGAGGCACGGAGGGGTCTCGGTATGTAAAGATGGTCACCCATCCACAGACCAACCGTGGCAAGCGTAGCTTAACCTGATCGATCGACCTGTGCCGCTGTTATTATTTAGCCACGGGCCCCTCCGATTGATAGTGTGTTACGCAATTAGGGTGCAGGCTAAGGCCATGGCTAAACCTTAGACGACGATGATTATGATGAACACCATAAAGTCCTTTGCACACACACGTGTTTCTTGCCGTGAAAAACTACGGTTTATTCGTCGTGTGTAGGCACGGTCGTCAGTGTTGTATGGATCACTATGGAGGTTGTTGACGGACACGTTTTTTCTACGTCGCGGTCTATACGCTGTACAATAAAGATACCGTGGCGTGTACAAGGGGCCTAAAGTGCTAGAAGGACCTTTGAGCGTTTGAATGACATTGACATTGTTAGTAAATATTTGAGAAATGGTATTGAAAAAACGGTGAAGGAAAACATCGTGAGGAAACCGGCATGTCCTAGAACCAAAAATTCGAAGACATGTTACGTCTGCCAATCCGCACTGGGCCCGCGTGAAGGATTACGGCCCACTCCCTCTCACCGAGAGGAGGCCTGTCTCCCAGCAGTGGGAACATTATAGGCTGATTATGTATGTTATGTTATGTATTGAATAAACAAGGTGGTGCCGTTAGTTGATGTTGACCGCGCGCAAAAAAATTCTCGTACAACTATATTTTTTATTGACTTTTAAAGGCCTATGGTAGAGGTACATACCGCGCGGATTTCGCTCAGGTATTTAGTATTAAGTTCCGCGGCTAGAGCGTGAAATCTGCTTTTGTGTGAACAGTAATATTACCACATACCCACTCGGTTTTCTCTACCGCTGACGGTAGCGAATACCGCTTAGATTTGAATAGGCCTTAAAGCTCTAATCACCATTCTCACACATTCCCACCTCCTGACCTTCACAACTCAATCTTAGCTGCGCCTGAGTCATGAACTGCGACACCAGTAATTAAACAGGAAACATACTCAATATTAGTGTTTCCTTATTAACATTGCCAGATAATAAATCCTACGACACGATAATGGCGGCTGCAAATCAAATTATTATTATAGTTGTGACAGTAAACTAATTAAAATTAGACACTTAACCTACATTCATTATTTGTGAGCATAAAATAGATTATTTGTTGAAACCATGCCTTAGCTAACCTACTTTGTTTTTCATATATTATGTTAACTGAGGATTTACCTTTAATTATAATCTATTAATTTATAATTCAACTTAAAAATGTTAATAACCAAATCTTGTTTAACAAAATATCGTATTGCGCGATAAGATGACATAATATCATCTCTTTCGAGTACAACATCTATTATTTTATTTAAAGCAAAATAGTAGGTGGGCCTACCCCAAACAAAACCTATTTTGTGCGACGACAAAGCATTTAAAAACTACAAAGACCTAAATTCTAGCTCAAAAAATACCAACACAGATTGTCCGTTATCTCTTCCACTTTCGATCCAATACTGTTTACTCAGATTCGTGTTTGGTGCCACAACAGCACAGGTGCTAAAAACGAAATCCTTGAAATTCTTCATAGCGACAGGAATTTATCCCAGTTTTGAGGCGTGTGATATTTAACGCAGTTTTGCAAAGGCTGGAATTCGTGTGAACTTTGAGGTTGAAATAAAACAAACCAACATATACTGAACAGTCAGGTCAGTGGTTGGAAGCATCGCAGATGATCTGGCTTTCATTCCTATGCCAATTACATAACACTAACTTACAGTAAGTTTTAGAAATGAAAGCATCGCAAGAAAAACCTACGTTGTATTGACTGCAATCGCCTTAGGGTGTTTGAAAAACAATTAAGTAGAACAATACAGGGTCATATATTTTTATGACATGAAGTCTACCGAATATACCTACTTCCCCAAACAAGATTGCTCGCAGTGTCAAAATCATTTATCAAACTAGTGATGACAAAAATGCAAAATAAAAGAACGTAACCTATTTAACCATCTATATTATTCCGCGAAGACCTCATTCAAAACTAAACCAACATACAATTTCAATTAGAGCATGCGAACATACGGCCTTCCAGAAGACCTTGATATTAGAAGTTCTTCCTGAACCAATAACTATTGGAATTCCACAAAGCGATATGATCTCGTCGCGAACGAGATCACCTCAGGAAGCCATTACACAGCAAGCGATGCTATAAATGTTCCAGATGTAATGGAGATATGCCTTTATTGATATTGTGGGTAATCTACAGAAGTGTTACAATTTGCAAATTGAGAGAGGAAATGTGTAATGTGTGATGTGATCGATTTTGTTGAAGTACAGATTTGGAACACGCGAACGAATATTAAAAGCAGTGCGTTGAAAAATTAAAAGGCGTGCTGATACCTAAACAAAACCGAAAGAAGTCAACAATAATCCCGTACTCACATAGTTTTATTTTTTAGTTTGCAAATACATTCACTGTTAATTAAATTATTCAGCTAATATCACGTATTTACAAAACACCTTCCGGAAAATTTCGACGTATGTAATTTCCTGCCAACAATATCGGAATCTATCAACCATCAAAACAATATTGATATACCTACGCGTGCCGCTTTAAAAACCAATTGTTTACTTATTTGAGCAGGTGTAACGATGTGTTTGATTTGATTTAGACCTTCAGCGACTAATTAGCATGTAAAGTAGGTATTATTGCCAAAAATAAAAGTGTCAGGTTCTGAAGTAACAATTTTACCTATTAATACTTTTATTGGCAGTACCGTTGAAAGACAAATCAAATCAAAAGTCATTTATTCAAACTAGGCTAGGAATCAGCACTATTTGAACGTCAATAATTACATAAGAAAGTCCCCCAAAACGCCCGCCCTTTAACACTTCCTAGTGCTTTAACTGGGAAGAAGAAGTGGCGCAACAAACTCCCCAGCAGCACAGCTGTGTTCGCAAACAATAGCAATTGCAGCAATAGAAATTTGGGAACATTTCGAAAATTTGAAATTTCTAAAAATTGAAATTCTTCGTGCACATAAATGTACACAAAGAATTTTCATTTTCATCGTTACTTTTTTATTACGATGTAATAAGTTTGTGATAAGAATAAATAATAATTAATAAAAAGGTTTTTTTTTATTTTCTTGGTCTACCTCAGAAACACAAATCAGTTCTTTTCCGACTCCCAGGCAAGCAAAACAAAAAAATGCTTAGTGGGAAGTTTAATTTAATTTAATGAAGATTAAGAGGAAATGCGGTCGGAGAGACTTTTGAAAAATCTTAAGTAATAAGTCTTAATTCGAGGTTTGGCTCTCGCCTATTTCCTCCTCCAAAATTGGACCAATTTAAAAGATATTTCATAACATGAAGAAGAAGGATATATACTGTGTCTCTATGTTTTTCTTTTTCATTAATAGTTGTCACATTTGTACACTAGGCCTCTGTTGACAGCAGTTTAAATCGGCATGAGGGTTCTAGTGCTTATAAAAATAATGTATCATCGAAAAGGAAAACATGGGGACATACATACAAGTAGTTAATATTTACTATTCTGTAAAAAATCATTGCTTTATGGTCATTAACCAGAAAGAAAACAAGCGAGAGCGTTTATATGGAGAAGCGACCACCCGCAATTCCACTTGACAAACTGAGCCTACTGAACTCATCCCTACATTGGCAAGAAAACAACTCTAGAACAGGTCCTAGGTGTATTAGACAAGTTGTTGCCAGGCCATTGACCTCACAGCTGGTCATCCCGATAACTGGCGCATTGTGCCATTTGTATTGGCAAGCACATTCATTTGATGTTGGTAGTGGATTATGTTACTTTCCGCGATTCATGTTTATTGTGGATTAAATTAAGTGGAAATTGTGTTTTGCATTGGAAGTAAGCGTTTTTCTATTCAATTTCTTTAAATGATATGAGTATTTTCTTTAACAATTTATTTTGGTCTGATCCCCTGAGCCCCCCCTCCACCCCCCAGCTAGTTCGTCTTTTGTTTTACACTTAGCAGGTATGAGTTGAATTCTAGAGCCATCAGATTTAGGTTCTGTTTTATAAATCGAGAATCTGGCTTGGTTTTTTTGTTTGCATTCGTCAGAAGGTTTGTTAAAGATCTAGTAAAGACATGTAAATTGCTGTAACAAATTAAATTCCTAACTAAAAATAACTTTTTATTTCTTAATAAATAGATTAAAATCTCATACAGGTTGTTGATTAGGAGTGCCTGGTATTACGATTAGTATTACAGCAGCATAATAAATTCAACATAATCAGAGCACCTTATCTTATAGCACCTAGTTTTAGAATAATAAATGCAATATCAGTTATTAAGCTATAACAAAGCTATAAAATAAATTCCAGTCTCACACAAACTGGTCAACCGACCTTATATCAATTACTTTTAAATCGTTATTACTCCTACTTACGCAATTATTACTTGGTAATTAACAGCAACCCATGCTATTATTAATAATGAGACGGGATAATAAAACTGGTTCTGTTCGAGTCTTGTAACCAAGAAGGTATTACGAAAACGGACATAATGAGAAGAAAAGTTTTTCTGGTCATTAAAACGACTTACCTTAACTGGGATAAAAGGAAAACCCTTTCGGCGGTTCTGTGTAAATCTTGGCTTTTAAGGGGAGCTTCTACTTAAGAACAAATAAAAAAAAACTATCGTTAACGATCTCTCATAAGTTAGGGCCCGGTTGCAACGCAAATTACTAGGTACATACATTAAGTACTAAAGGAATTTGAAACATCGTTCATTTCTGTCTATTGTTTGAAGTTGACGGATACAGAATGATATGGTTGATAAATACTACGTATAGAGCTAAAGTTAATTTGTGGTGCAAACGGGCAGAAGTTGTTTAGTTAACAATATTATTGCAAGTGCAAACAAAGCTAGAAATTGTCAAAAACGCACTATTATCCTAGCACAGGCAACAGATTGGTATAATATCGAGCCATTACCGCCAATTCATCCTAAGCGACATCTTCACGAAAATGCGATTTTCATAGCAAACGACGATCATCTTTACGATGAAAATCGCATTTTCGTAAAAATGTCGCTTACGATAAATCGGCGGTAATGGCTCGATATTCTAATATTTTGTTGGTTTTTGTTCCGTATAAATAAACTTGAGTACTTACAGCCTTCTGACGTATTCCTACACTGCCATAAAACACGCCGCCTCCATTATTCGTAAAAAAAATATCGGATAAAGCCATTAATCTTGCTACTAGAATGCAGACTAGTAACAGTCTAACACTCCATTAGAGACGTGTTTCGACACTGTTCCATACAAAATAATAATATTCCTAAGTAGCTTTTTATAGGGTAAAAATCTTGAACAATATTGACATGATTTGTTTACACAAAAGACAGATTTCTCTTGGTAAACATCATGTCAAAAAAGAGCTACAAGACGAAGGAGACTAAATAGGTTTTCCTCTTTCTTTAATATGATTAACTTAATATTTGATACTTTCTCCACCAACGGGAAAAATCAGAACAACCAAAAATTACACACAAAGCTCATTATTGTTCTTTATTAAATTCGTTTTTACAGGCAAAGTAGATGTTTGTAAATATGTGAACACCATATATCTATCACATAATTAATTTATCTGCCATGGCTTCATTTTTAATTATTTTACCTATTGTGGTATCATCATCTGCCTAGCCTTTTCCCAACTATGTTGGGGTCGGCTTCCAGTCTAACCGGATGCAGCTGAATACCAGTATTTATTTTACCTATTGTGGTACTGGTATAGTAATTTTATTCTAGGTGCATTGTCTTCGCATATAAAGAGTAAAATTGGAGTTTTTTGCCCATTCTTCTCCTTACGAAACTGCCTTTTGGAAGGGGCCACTAGAATCAATTCTATTTATTTGGAAATTTTGACGTCCATAAGTGCCTTTTATGTGCCTATTTGAAATAA
This sequence comes from Hydraecia micacea, assembly GCA_914767645.1. Lineage (NCBI taxonomy): Eukaryota > Metazoa > Arthropoda > Insecta > Lepidoptera > Noctuidae > Hydraecia > Hydraecia micacea. Next base: position 2,031,010 of record OU611783.1, on the reverse strand, counting down.
ATGCATTGACTATGACTTTCTTTCAATGTCAAAACGTCAGTGCGTTTTTCAGGCAAAATCATTTTGTATGAAGCAGCAACGTAAACGCTTACATTACGGCTGTATACAAAAAATATCGTGTTTGGCCATTTTACTAAGAAACCACTTAATTTTTATTAACGCCTGGCGTCCACTGATCGACGTCTAATGGACATATATTAATGTATCTTTTTATTGACTGGTGATCGGTCGCGGTGGGGTGCGGGGTGGGGTAGAGGAGATCTTAGTGGGTGAGTAGTGTCGATAAAAATGTACCGTTGGCGCTTAGTTGGTTTTAGCTCTTAGGGTTACTGGGTGAATATGCTTTAGTTTAGATGATGATTGTCATGTTATGGGAGATGAATGTTGCGAAAGTGTGGAATTTTTGGCCATTAATTTGTCCGGAATATACTATATTATGTATTCTGCAACAAAAAGATAAAATCTGAAAAATATAGCTGTATATTTAAATCTACCTTTAATCATATACCTTTATCATCAATCTTTGGCTGAAGTTATTTTATGACATGAGTAAGCGACGCAACTCGCATAAGTGCTTTTTGCTATGGACTTTTTGTAAAAGGTCAAACACTTTTGTTTTCTTTTTAGCCGTCATATTGATGTGCATTTTTTTTTAGTAACGTGAACGAATAAATAACTTTATTAGCAGAAATAACAGAATAAGGGCTGATTTTTCAATCGAGAGATAAGTTTTATTCGTGGAATATAATTGACGTCTGTCAGTTTTTGTATGGAAGAACTGTCAAAAATTCAAAATTATTCCTCCGATAAAATTATCTGGCGTTGGAAAAATCAGCTCAATAGTACAATCGTTTTTATCTACGATGACAGACAACGCGAAAAAATGCACATCAATTTGACGGCTAAAAGAAAACAAAACCATTTGACCTTTTATAAAAAAATTCTGTAACAAAAAGTACTCATGCGAGTTGCGTCGCTTACAAAATGCGATAAAAAATCCAAATAGTATAACAACATGAAAGGTCATCATCAAGATAGCAATACATCGTGATTAGATTGAATAAATATCACGTCATGAATATATCGTATAAGGTCGTGATAATATTTTTATTGGAAGATGAAATTGTTTATTGCAATTATTGATTTTATGTAAATCAATTATTTCAATAAACAAATTCAATTTCAATATCAAGTTCCAATAAAAATATTGTCACAACCAATTTAATGAAGACATCCATCTAGCTGGATTCCTCTCATTACAGCTCCATACAGATATGATTAATAAGTTACCTCATCAATTTATTGAAAGGTCTCGAGAAAAGATATCAAAAGAAGGTTTAAATGTTCGATCTCGTTTCACTTCCTACCTCATTATTGTTCTGAACACACCAAAATTCTAACCTAAAAGCATGAGCGCATCTAATCAGACAACAAAACTTATCCCACCCAAAACGTCACAAGTGACAGCCCCCACCTAAACAAACCGAACAAAACAATCTATCAACTGACGGCCAAGAAGAAAAGATTACATGTCACAGGCATCAATTATCAGCGAACAGCAAAGGTCATGATCAAAAGCTGAACTAAGTAGAAAATAATTTATTCTTCGGCCATTACGCACGGCGACAACATTTCGGCGCCGCGCCGGGGACGCTACAGCCACCAATTACGCCCACTCGACCTTCAATTCACACCATAACACCCTTCGATTATACCACCCTGTATACGTAGAAAGCGTATTCTAAACAGCCTGTATTACAATAAGGGAGCGTTTAGGGTAGACTAAAAGAGAGCTGGAACATTCATGCATGAACAAGAAGAGCAATTACTTTTCACTGGCTTGTCTTCTTTAAGACTATAAACAAAAATATCTGCATTTTTCCCTACAAAAGACTATCTATCGCTTCTATGATGAAGTCTATGATGGAACGACCGTGTCCAGAAGATGCCTAAGGCACTGGAACTCTCACGCATCGACGAAACACAGCAGGCTGCTTGACGCCGGATTCCGGTGGGAGGGTGGTCGCAAACCAGGCGGGCGTTACCACCGCAAGGGAAGAATTGGCCAGTCAAATAAGGTGGTGTTTGTTTGTGACTGTCCAGGATGCGCCGAGCGTGAGTATTCAGTTGAGTAACTGGCGGAACAAACTGCGCTACACGAGAAGGCTTCTTCATGCATTCCAAGAGTCCAGTGGTTTAGGCGTGAAAAGACACAGACACAGACGAAGAAGATACAGACGGAGTTACTTTCGAATTTATAATATTTGTATGAATAAACTCTGCATACGTAGAGTGATACGGCCATTCATTAACACTAATCTCTGTGTTTCCAAAAGGCGTGGGTAATGTGTGTGTAGTCTGTGCTTCTAACTATGTAGTAATAATTCTGTCATGACCTAGATTACTAAAGTAAGTGTGCGAAACTGAATATATAAGAGAAAATACGGATTTATGAAGTTAATGAAAATTGGGTTAGATAATAAGTTGTCGTGTATGCGAGGAGATTTAAGTCGCGAGCTACAATCACCGCATCATCTTTTTCACGTGCCTTTGCTTGGTATTATTTTATCATTAATATTGGTTCATCAGGAGCATCTTCTTCTTTATCTTTCACGGACTGTTAGCCGAATTTTCTTTATCTAACTGCATTAAATCTTCTACGGGGTTTCTTGGTCGGAATATAGTGCTACGAAAGCCATGAAAGGTCTCTTTTTCATCTTTTCTAAATTACCAATAAACATTATCATGCTCATTATTTCAGCCGAAATCTTCCACTGCTGAACAAAGGCTCGGGACCAAGCACCGCCACTTTGGCCGGTTCTATGCTCCTCGCATCCAGCGGATTCCTGCAACCTTCACCAGGTCATCGGTCCACCTTATGGGACGCCTTCCAAAGCTACATCTTCCGGTACGCAGTCGCCAAATCTACGTCTTCCAGTACCAATTTGGCCTTTCAAGTGTAGTGATTATGGCACCCCCCCCTCCCTCCAAAATTATAATCCTACTGTCAAAAATAACAACTAATTCCTTTGTCACCTTCATTCAAGAGGTTGCGTAAGAACAATTCTTTATCGTACCTACTGATGTATTTATATATAGGATGACTGGTAATTAGTGACCGATACCTAAACACGTGATTGTACTCATGATAACAAACAACTTTTACTATGCGACCAAACCTGAAATCGCGAAAAAAAAACTGCTGTTCAGTACATTTTGACCAGTTAGGCGAACATAAACGACTAAACAGCAGACTTTTTTTCGCAATTTCAGGTTTGGTCCCATAGTAAAAGTTGTTTGTTATCATGAGTACAATCACGTGTTTAAGTATCGGTCACTAATTACCAGTCACCCTATATATTCAGATCTATTTAGGATACGAACTAGAATATTCCAGTTTTAATTAATGTTACCCTATTGTGCCAATTCCAAGTGTATTACCCTAATCGCTTTCAGTTCCTTCCTCGGAACCATAGATAGTAATATTTCAACTCTCGTCATAGTTTAGTGATAAGTTTACATTAGCATCATTAGATTAATGAAAACACGTAAATTCTGCGATGGCCCAGATCTTGCTACCCTGAGACTGGACGAAAATTCAACAAAGTTTATTCTTTAAAGTGAGTAAGCGACGAGGGAGTTTGGATATTTTAATCATAATATTTAAAAGCTTCTTAAAAAGCTCTTACGCAAGCAAAATTGGTGAAGGTCGCAACAGTTGATACTTTTATTACAGGATCGATCAGTTCGAAAGTAAACAAAATATATAACCCTCTAACAATTTTCGAACTCGTGACCATTTCCCATTCTTATGTAAAACAATTCTTTCGGGCAAATATCACGAGTTCGAAACTGGAACCATGTGACATTGGAATATTTTCGCAACTTCTGGACTTGTTGATTCTTTTACATACGATTTCTGATTGTTGGATCAACAAGTATTTGAACAGACTATGCCTGTTTTTATCACGTTTTTAAGCACCTACTTACTTTTATTATTACGACTTTGTAAGTAGGTAGTAGTATCTTTATCAACCAACAAATATAGAACTTTCTACGCATTGAGATTTAAGATGGTCCCATTTATTTTTATATACGCCTAAATCAACATAAAGTATTATTATCTACCATACAATCCAGTATATAACCCTATTATATACCATCACCAGTAAATAACAAAAACCATACATAATAGAGAGCGTAGTTAATTGTCGTTGTTTCAACGTTGCCTATAATCAGGGGTGCGACGTGATGGCGCCAGCCGCCATTTGCAATGTGACACATCCAGTAGGGATGAACGAGATAACGCTTGGCTGTGATCATGGGGCATTGATCTCAATTTGCTGTTGATAACTGGATTTTTCCGTACCTAAAGCTACATTAACAAAGTCGGGTGTTCCGAGAAAATAAATTGGCCTAGAGTAGAACCTTGTGGCATTCTAATATGGAATGTTGTTTATATGTTCAGCATGAAAATTTTCTTTAGTTTTTACGTTCGATACGTATATGTTACCCGAATTATTAAGACGGAAATGTATCTTACCACTCATTCATTATACTTAAAAAATAATTTCGTAGTTTCACTGGAGTCAAACGCTTTGTTAAAGTACCTATGTGGTTTAAATATTAGCGGAAAACAATTGAGGAGAATCAATGCATTTTGAAAGATTTTGGTGGCGATTTCAAAGTCAGCCTCTACTAGATTTAATAGCCATTGATCGATGATCTCTTAATCTCATAAATATCTTCTTTTCCATCTTAAATTTTTTGTTTGTGATAACCATAACTCCTTCTCTCTACGTCACCAAATCCACCTACGCAACACCTTTTATCTAATTTTCATAACCACAGCCTAGTAATTCTTCGTAGGCGCTACAATTAGTGACGTCACGGCCACAGACAGCACGTCATTAGTTCAAGTGGCCTGGCGTCACCGCAGCAGCCCAGTGATAAATAACAATCAATTTCGCGGCTTATCACTTATCAGTGATCACCCACGCTTCTAATGATTGATGTGCGCTTGTACAAGGTGTTTGAATTCATAGATTTTTTTATTAATGATTGAATGAAATCACGCATATTTTGGTATTACATAATTCGGTTTCCACAAAGCTGGCCAAAGTATATTGGGGGTGATTGTAGTAATAAACTTTTACCAACGTTAACTGAAACAAACGTTTGCTTAAATGCATTGAGCGCGATATATTCGATTTTTATTTAAATTATTTTCTTTGTATTAAAAGTTATTTACGCTTTCGACAAAGTAAAGATATACTCTTGAAAAGATACAAAATGTACCTTTTAAGAGATTATGCAAAAAATATTTAAAACAAGCTAGCAAGTACCTAGTAATCATTTACAATGATTAATGAACATGCTAAACTTGCACAAAAATAAATAAACGATGATTGATGACCGGGGCCGCATTACACAAACTTTATACCGACGAAGAGGATTCGCGTACAATGTTTGTATTTTTTATTGAACTTAGTGCCGAAACCCGAAACAAAATTTAATTTGACAGTAGAAACTTCTGAAATATAGTTTACAGGAGAAAGAGATGACTCTTCATCATTGTTCAAAAGAAAACTTATTAATGTAGTAGCTTCTTCCCGCGACTTCGTCCGCGTGAAATTTCACCCCCCCCCATTCACCCCCTTAGGGGATGAATTTTGAAAAATCCTTTCTTAGTGCACCCCTAGACCTCATAAGGAACGTACGTGCCAAATTTGGAATCTCTAGACCCAGCGGTTTGGGCTGTGCGTTGATATGTCAGTCAGTCAGTTCTCCTTTTATATATATAATTATATAATATAGAAGATAAAAAAAATTGACGTGTCTGTTTGTAATTCAAAATAACAGCTTTTTACTAAATACATATGAAAGTATACACAGTACATATAACAAAAAAAAAAACAATTACTAAAATTGTTGTATGTCTGTCTGTTTTTTCCGCGTAATCTCTGAAACGGCTGGACCGATTTTGACGGGACTTTCACTGGCAGATAGCTAGTGTTATAAGGAGTACTTTTATTTTTGAAAAAGAATTAGGGTTTCCTGCAGAAACAAATTAAAACCGATGAAATCCAATTTGTTTTCCAACATGCCCGTGAACGAAGTCGCGGGCACAGCTAGTTTCTTATAAATTAAGTTTTCTAAGATGTTAGCAGACGTAGAAGACGTCATGAAAATGGTTCGCGAAGTTTTCAATTATGTTCCTACTAATATAATATTATAAATATGAAAGTTTGTGAAGATGTTTGGATGTTTGTTACGCAATCACGCGTAAACCGTTGAAAAGATTTGGATGAAAAATGGCACATACATAGACCATTTTCTGGATTAACACATAGGATACTTTTTATCCCGATATTCCCACGGGATTGAAACTTACGCGGGTGAAACCGCGGGGCGCTGCTAGTCATTAATATTTTCATAGAATCTTGTCAGTGAACATTGGACTCCATTCATTTTTCAAATTTGCTCCCGAAACTTTAGTAAATCTCTCAATTATTCATGGACACGTATGAAAGTGCGTTTTCCGTAAGCCTTGTATTACCGAAAGCTTTATAGCCTTGAGCTCCTGCATTCATTTCTACTTCAAGAAAAATATAATTGGATTTTTCCCTCCAATACAATGTTATAGCTTGCGATTATATTAAAAGTACGCAGTGCTGTACACCCCACTCTATTTCATGTTAAACAAATATCAACTTTATTTCAATGACTTTTAAGTTGATTTCAGAGTGACTGGCACTATTAAAAAGTTTTAAAATGTTTGAAGTTATAGCGTAAACTGAATAGGAAGGTGTTGTGTAGGAATTAAAGTTATTTTTCCATTAATTCATATTTGTTTACATTTTTGGCAAATAAATCGTGAACGCAGAATAGACAAATTGCTGACATAATTAATTAATTATGGGACCTAGGTATCCTTAGTCAGCCATTTTGGGGTTTAAATCGCAACAAAAGTCTAGCGTACTTATGTCTTCTTTAACCAGGCAAGTAATAGCCATTATTTACCATAAAATATGTATATTTTACACTTAAAATAAAAAAGTGACCTTGAATAACCAACATGCGCAATTCTGTGCAAACATTTGCACAAATATTTGGCTGAAAATAAACACTCGTGATTATTTATTCATTTACTTAACGTACGTTTTGTTTACATTTTTATGTTAATGTGAGATTTACTAGCTTATTTTCACATTATATTTCGGTGAATAAAATAATCATCTGCCTAGCCTTTTCCCAACTATGTTGGGGTCGGCTTCCAGTCTAACCGGATGCAGCTAAATACCAGTATTTTACATGGAGCGACTGCCTATCTGACCTCCACAACCCAGTTACTAGGTAATATGATATCCCTTGGTAAGACTGGTTATGAGACTTTCGGGTTTCTGACTACCCGTAACGACTGTCAAAGATCCACGAATGACAGCCGGGACCAACGGCTTAACGTGCTTTCCGAGGCACGGAGAGGTCTTGGTATGTAAAGATGGTCACCCATCCACGGACCAACCGCGGCAAGCGTAGCTTAACCTGATCGATCGACCCGTGCGGCTGATATTACTTAGCCACAAGCCCCTCCGGTGAATAAAATAACAAATAATTTAAAACGTAACCTTTAATTTTATTTAGCTCACGTATCAGTAATTTAGTTTTTATTGAATGATCTATGTATTTTATCTTCGTACGCAAAATACGCGCATTGACGTGGAGTTGCGGACACCAGCCCGTATTACCTATGGTCAATTTCCTACATAAAAGTGAAGTTGGGGTGGTACTTTTACAAATAAACGGAATTAAAAGACAAGCCTCCACACCGCAAGTTAAAACCATCCTCTTTCGGAAAATTACCCCTTTACTCATAAACTTTACTTAGTTATGTAGTGATTAGCAACTATTTCACCATACATTTCTGACGTTTGAACATCACTCTAATCATCGTTTAAAAATAAACCCATAAGTTTTAGACCTCGCGTCTAAATGTAAAGCCATCATTATTGCAAATAGGTACGCTGGTAATGCCTATATTCACTCAAATCCGTTTAAACTGTGTGCGAAAATCACAATAAATTTTAATAATTTATTGTTTTTACAGCCGTTTTGTAAGCCACAATCGAACAAAGCGAACACACAATGTTAATTGAAAATATGGTTGTGAATCGAGGGTTTGGAAATTGTTCACAGTAGATACTTTTCACAATCGTTATTAAAATATCATTACCAGCCCGCATAAATGGCACGAAACTAATTAAAGATGTACCAATAGCTTTGAACAGTTATAAAGGCTGATATAAAATGTTTTCTTTCACTATAAAGCCTACTAGCAATACAGGTCAAAGGTCCAATGCTAGTAACTCTTTCAAAATATATTTTATTTTGATTTAAAGGAGTGTCCGTCACGTTTCTTGCCCATTTTTCTCCATAGGCAGGACAGGGCCGCGAGTTCGTTATAAATAGATGGCACAAATAAGAGACCAACATTATTCTATATAGTTACACCATTTATAACTCAAGAACGGCTGAACTGATTTTTATGATCTTTGATTTGTTGGATTTGTCTCCGTCCCGAATAGCAGAATAACTATTAAAACATGGGCAAAATTCAAGAAAAAAAAACGAGTGTGCTTATGACCACACGACTGAAGTGAAACTTCTTCTTAGATATACGGAACGTATTTGGCTATGAGAGGAAGAGAGAAAGAAAATGTGCGCGCGCACTGCTGTCTCTTGCTTATATCCCCCACTTAACTCCCGTTCGCCTCGCCCGATAACACTTTTCGTAACGCTTACGTCACGCGTTCGCCAGCTTACTCCCCAAGTCAAGCGTGCGTAAAGATGTTTCACTTCAAAAAATCTATGAAGATAATTCATATTCTTAGGCGTTACGAACTTTGCTGATTCAGCTAGTTTATATTAAGAATAGAGATTCAGTTTCTTCTTTTTATATTTATTTATAGATTATTGTTTCACAAATAAATACGTTTTTTGTTGACCGTACCTTTGAAGTACTTGTAATTTGGGACGAAACACAACTTTAATAGCGATATGGGACAAACTATGATTTTTTTGGAATCTGGGACAAAACTTCGGGACGAACGAAGAATAAATCAAAAAACAGTAGTCGTGAGATGAGCTGACAAGCGTATGACACAAGATGAAAAAATATAAAAATGTATTAAAACGTAGAACGGTTTTCTTGGAATAATTATCGAAGTTATATGACAAACCTCCGTTTAATTTACCTATCCCGGTGCGGAGAGCTCGTAAAGAGGTCACAGTACCTTCTACGCTTTGGAATGGGCAACTACCTTCATCTTTCTGACTGACCGATCCCTTGAAAATTTTAAAATGCCAGTAATTCGTTAATTTGGAAAACAAATGCTTTGAGTTTGAGTTACATTTTTTTTTTGAGATTCAAGACAATAGTCATTGTTTGGGATTTGAATATATACCATCGCTTGGCAATAGCCTCTTGTATTTAAACCTCTTAACGAGAGAGAAGCCATAACAGAACATAATCATAAAATTCCTCACCAATCCGAAGAATGCTCATTTCAGTTTTACAAATAAACGAAACCCGTTCTAATGAAGCTGAAGTTGAGATTGAACTGGGAATTGGAGGAAACAAATAAAAATGGGATGAAAAGAAAACAAGGAAATCGCAACGAACGTACCTTTCAGTTGATTTCAGGTGTGTTTCGTGTAAAGGACTTGAGCTGAACACAAGGGGCGACGGCCATTTTCTCTTTAATGGTAGCCATTTTTATCTTTTGTTGGCTTACTGGTCTTTTGAAATAAAACGCAACTAAAAACTATGAGATAATCGGCCATAAGCGTTAAAAACCTATGGAGATTTTGGAGTCGAGAAACCCTATTTTCGTGCAATATCCAAAAGATTTGATTTATTTTCGTTGGATCCCACTTGTGAATTCTATTTTTTAGGTATTAACAATGGGTCCCATTTGTTATTTCCGTTGAATCCCATGTTATAACAACATGTGTACTTTTCAAAGTGATTTACCTTTATCAAACACTACCCTGCAAAGGTTTTTCTTTTCTTTCTGGATCTAGTACATCATCTAGCATCTAGTGGTGTTAATCAGGCTAGTGTAAATACATATAAGCCTTCGGAAGATTACAGTGCACGTAATTTTATAACGTACTAGATTTTACCAGCGGTTTTCTCCGCCCTGACCTCCGCAATTATCCCACGGGAACGTGCTATCTGGACAATTCATTCAGACAGACAGAGTTACTCTCGCATTCAAAACATTAGTATATATTACGCACTTGACAAATACCATTTCCACAATAAAAAAAGCTTTGCACATCAAACCTAACACAACCAAATGAGCCATAAATTACCAACTCCAAACTTAGTATCACAACACAAGTTGTACATAGACCAGCAACACAAACACGCTAGTTCGATGTCACAGGGGATTACCGATTGTGAAGCAACAGCTTTGCAACAGAACCCAAAGTTCGCTACATTGGCTGTGGTAGCAACTTCTGTAAGTAGATTATTTATTAGCATTATGCTAGATCACCTGGGGTTGGGCAAAGGTCAGCTTGGAAAATTGTGATGGTTTTAAAGCAAGATAGTGCTTTGGTATTCCGGGTGACCCATATTTTTTATACTTTTTCGGCTAGCAGCGTACTTGTAAGAGATTTATGTTGCGAAAATAGACAACAAGTCATATAAGGCTAACTTCTTAGCCCACGTTCGCACGTCATCAGTAAAAATATCGCGGCGGGATTTTATGGCGCACTGGATTTCCAACCTTAGGTGTTGAGCCGAGCATTGACAATCCAACAGAGCGCATCCCAACGCGTCGAAAAAACACACTGTTGGATTTTTAACTCTCAGCGCTAAGCAGTAAGTTGAAAATTCAGTATGTGAAAAAGATGGCCGCGGGAAAACGCGCTCGTGTGTACCTGGACTTAGAGTTTTGTGGCATTTAGGGTAGGACAGACTTATTTTAATGTATGGGCAAGTTAACAGAACACTGATCACTGATCAGGAACACTGTTCTATTTTTTATTTTATTTATTTATTTATAGTTAAAACGGTACAACTCCAATTTCATTAATTAAGATAGAGACAATTATTACGCTGACAATAATTATATTAAATATAGTATACTTCAAAACTAACATGGCACAGTGGACTCCGTTGCATACTTTTTCTCACAGAACACTAGACATATACGCATAATTTTACTCCATTAAACCGCAAACATATCACATTCAGGGTTGGTAGTCAGAAGGGCATTTAACACCTTTAGAGTACGACAGACTATATAAATCTTCAGCCTACACAACTCCCAAATTTCTTATTTTCAATCAGACAGACAAACAATATTATATGTCTACGACACTAATCCTGCTCTCAGACATTACAGCACTAGTCTCATAGCAAGTACCCTCCAAACGGGTAGCAAACACTCGAACACTCGCCACTCGACCATTCGACTCGACCACTCGACTTAACTACTCGACCGTCTCGCAGGGACCTAACTGAATTAAATATTTAACTGGGGACTAAAAACTGAGAAGAAATGGGTCACGTCGCGAAGTTATCTTCCTTGATATATGGAAAGATTTTATGATGTGTCTTAAATCTTTCAGAGGTTTGGTAGCATGCAGTATGCCAGTAAGTGAGTTCAGTATGGAATAGTTGTTTTTTTTTTTCTTGGGGCCGATTCAATTACATGTTTTTCGTTAAAAGTACGTAAAAAAAAACGATATTGTTTGCGGCTGGCTCATTGACAGATTTCGGCATTCTTCGTGTTGCATTTTCTTATTAACTGAGTTATAAAGAAAAGTGCCAAAAAAACAGAAAAAATATGGTAGAAACTGGTGTTATAACGTATTATTGAACAAACATTTGTTGATCGTCTATTTTGTGTTGGGAAATCGTGATCTAAGGGAAGTTCAGTGTTTTGTTAGTACTGTCTGTACTAGAAAGAAAATGTTACACGCAAAATGACAAAAACTATCAATGAGCCAGACGTAACAAACAATATCTTTCTTTTTTTTAAATAAAAAACAACCCGATCCCTCGATGTAATGTAAGAATTAATGACAAAAAGCTTTTACGGCTTTGAAATTTTTCCATAGGTAATTACATTATTTATTATCACTACGACAATATATTTTCACAGAAAAAATCACAAAAGCACGTCATGCCCACGCAAGCTGCGTACAATTTACTTTTTCCTCGACATCGATGATTGGATCCCACTTTCCAATTATGTAGATTTTTCCATTTATTTCCACAACAGTGCGTAATATAATGTTGTCGTCGGCCTGGAATTCGTCACTCCAATCAAAATTTATTATATAAGGGGGGTATTAATGATACGGGGAGGGCTATTTTTTTTCTACAAGCATTTTTTTACTTAATTTCTCTGCATATTTTTGTAGGAACTGTAAGTAATTTCTTGCTTACGTTTTTCTTCTACTTAGTTAGAGGTGTCCGTCCCTCTGACTACGTAGATGAAAAACGTAAGAAGATCTGGATCATTATTGAGTCTTACAATCGCCAGCAAAAAATCGCCTAATGTGGTGGCCAATGCAAAGAGTATTGGTCACATGAAAATTAAAAAAAAAAGTCTGAAAAAGGCTTACTGTTTCCATATTACAATTTATGTTTATTTTCATCTAATCTCTGTTACGTGTCCATTTTAAAATGGCCGACGTAATTTGCCTCACAATAACACTGAATAAATACAAACAACCCAAATTTTTCAACAAATAAATTGAATTTCACTGCTAGTTTATTCAAAATGAAGCCAGATTTGAATAATAATAAATTAGGGTGAGGTTTAAAATGGCTCTAAATGAATTCAGTTGTTAAGGCAAAAGGGATGCGAATTAAAGTATTTCAAATGGTTGCGGGAATATTAGAGAAACGTGAATCTCGTCGGTATGCAAATTGAAGGTGTGGAGGATCCAAAAATTAGAACCCTTTTTCCCATTCAAGGTTACTGTGTTACTTCTAATGAGAAACTGTGATGTTCTGTGTTATGGTCTGGATCCTGAATAAATTCAAGCCTAGTGACTCGCCGTCGCGCGTCGTCTGCCTAGCTTTTTCTCAACTATGTTAGGGTCGACTTCCAGTCTAAACGAATGCAGCTGAATATCAATATTTTACACGGAACGACTGCCTTTCTGACCTCCACAACCCAGTCACTAGGTAATACGATTCCCTTGGTAAGACTGGTTGTCAGACTTTCGGGCTTCTGAAGTTCTGACGTCCCTTATCGACTCTCAAAGATCCACGAATGACAGCCAGGAGCAACGGTTTAACGTGATTTCCGAGGCCCAGAGGGGTCTTGGTATGTAAAGATGGTCACCCATCCACGGATCAGCCTCGGCGAGCGTAGCTTAACTTATCGATCGACCTGAAACATCCGTGTATTCTCAAGCCTAGTGACTGTTCAAGCTTAATTAAATGCGTGAAAAAGCCCTACATTTCATAGATAAGTACGTAAATAAATGTGCACTAAGATGTGAAGGACATTATTAAAGTGCGTTTGAATCAGCTTGTGACTGACAGCACATTAATTAGCGACTTGTAATTGGATTGCCCTTATTGTGTCTATGTCCATATCCACCTATTTCAAAATGCTCTAGACATCTAAAATTATATTCACGGATTATTTTTGTATTCACAGTAAAGCACACGCCAAGTTTGCGAGACGAACTGTAAAATCATCTTCTGAAATCTAGACTACGCCGCTACGCTTACAATATATATACCTTATTTACTACAACTTACTGCACAGTTCCGTTGGGCAGAGGCGTGATAGTATGAACTACAGTCCACATTTATATCAGCAGCTTTTATTATTTATCATTCCGGCGGCGCGTTGCGTTGTGCCAGTTTGGGGTTCCGCAGTGAAAGTGATAAGACCGCGAAATGTTTTGTTAAAAAAATACTTTTCTTGTAGCTCTTTATCACACAGTAACTAACAAAAAAAAAAAAAAGATCAAGGATCAGGGTATACAGACGAAGTGATGCATATTTTTAACGTAATTTTCGTTTAAACATTTCTCTTCAAGCTCCAAAGTTAAAAGTTTCCAAATACATATAATTGAATATAAAAATATCATAAATTTCTTCAAAATAACCTTCTGTTGGCACAATATAAACTAGTTTGCGAAGTTTAAACTATGGCGATAACACGAGGACCAAGTCAGCTGAAAGTTGAGGCAGTAAACTTGCAATATTTACTATAGGATCGGGTTAAACTTTGTTCAAGACTACCGTGAACTACACTTATGATTTCAAAGAGAGGCCGTGATTTCATAATAGTGGACAAGAAAATTAAGTACTCTCTTTTTGTAGGAGTAAATAAAAGTGTTACTGACTGGTGTGTCAAAGCGTGTATGTACCAAAGCGATACAAAAAGGATAACTAAGTATTTTGATTTTACATCATTCATCCAAAGAACCCAGAAATCATCACTATGATTTGGTTTCTACGGATTACAGTAGAAACCAAATCCTCCCAAAAGCGAGACTCAAACATGCAATCAAAGGCGGCAAATTTGTTCTACGCAATGTACACCATGATTAAACAAATAAAAATTTACTTACTTACTTACGCAAAACTCAAACTCAAAGCATTTATTTCAATTAAACTACTTACATGCACTTTTGAATTGTCAAGAAGTCGGTCAGTCAGAAAATATGAAGCTAGTTGCCCATTCCAAAGCGTAGGTACCTATGGAGAAGAACGGGCAAGAAACTCCATGAAACACACACGATACACTCCAAATATCGAACACACACGAGCTCTACCAAAACCGTTGATGTTAATCTACTTAAAAAAAAAAAAGGTATACGGAAAAATACGATACACATGTGCCTACTCCGTCAGGAAAATAAAGGGCTGAACTTATGATAATCGTAGAATAGGGAGAAAAGGGGGGGGGGCTTCATTTTTTGTGTGTGTGATTTGTCAAAAAATAATCTACAAAAAAAAACATATGAATACTATATACGGAACCTCTCCCTAGTGACTTCCAATAAATAATTAGATAAAAGGAAAAATAATATATACGTGTGCCTGCTCTTTCAGGAAAATAAAGGCCTGAAGCTATGATTAACAAATCATACGTAAGGGTACAACTTTTTCTTGGAAAAATCTTTGTACTCTTGAGTCTTGACGCAATTAGGCACAAATTAAACACAGAAAATAATCTACAAAAAAACACAGTGGCTTTCCGGGAGTGCTGACAGAAGTGAAAGCTTGAACAATTACGTGTGAATTTTTTGAATCGTCATATAAACAAAACACAAACACAATACTTTGCCATCACTCACTGACATATCGGAAATACATTAAAACCGAGTACATCCCGAGGTCAGCCGAACACATCCGAAGCGGTGTCGGTTACGGTAACAGTGGCGCGAATTCATTGATATTTACCCATCTCAAAAAATGCCCAACGCGCCTAAAGAAGTTTTCACTTCAAAAATCGTTGTACTCTTGACGCAATTAGGCACAAATTAAACACACAGAAAATAATCTACAAAAAAAACAAATGAGTATTATATACGGAACCTGTCCCCAGTTACTCCCTATACAGCAGCTGGAGTGGTAACATAATGTTTCCCTTTGTCACATTACCGTATTGTTACTTTATGGGCTTACTTACTTTTACTTAGTCCGACGTATTTCTGAGCTTACGGCTGTAATTATTTTTATTTCCCTTTTCCTTGAGAGAATTGATGTTATTAACATTTTTATGTGTGATTAGATTGTAGGTTTTATGTACGCTTTATTAATGGTATATTTAATTAGGATTGCTTGTACTGAAGATTATGGCTATCTTTAATCACGCTGGAACCCAGTTCTTCACTGTTGCGAACATTTCTATTAAGACTTACAACAATTACGCTTCTTGAGGTAATTATACTTTTTTTTTTTAATTTATATATCTCGGGACCATGGGGTCCCGGTCCTTTGGAAGGCGTACGAGGGGCCGAAGCCAACTCGCAGAGGCCCCTTAGGAAATTTTAATGAAATACGGCACCAACCGACGATTATCCCTGTATGCACTACGCAAGTGCACCCAAGGACAACCTCCGGTTGGTGTAGGACTATTGTAGGATATGGAAAAATAAAAAGTTGGACTATGGGTTTGCGTGGCTGAAGTGGACTAATTATACTTATCATTATTGATCTGGAAAGTCACCCTTTTATCATTCTTATAGCAGACCAAAATTCCTTTGACATAAGACCGATTTCTATTCGCCCACATGATGAAAAACATGCTGCATGAGTTTTTTTTTTTAGAAACATGTCACCAATCAGACTTATTACAAATTCCATTCAAGTATATACATCAAACAATTTGACCACGGCGATACTATTATCTAATAATTATTCTATAGCAACCCGTGATAGTAACTTACTAAGGAGGAGCGTTGGCAGAGCAATAGCCAGGTGGGTGGACGACCTACAGAAGATCACAGGGAAGACCTGCCGATCTCCATCATCATCATCTGCCTGCCTTTTCCCAACTATGTTGGGGTCGACTTCCAGTCTAACCGGCGGATGCAGCTGAATACCAGTATTTTACATGGAGCGACTGCCTATCTGACCTCCACAACCCAGTGACTGGGTAATAAGATACCGCTTGGTAAAACTGGTTGTCAAACATTCTGGTTTCTGACGACCCGAAACGACTGTCAAAGATCCACGAATAACAGCCGGGACCAACAGCTTAACGTGCTTTCCTAGGCACGAAAGGGTCTCGGTATGCAAAGATAGTCACCCAACTAAGGACCGGCCGCGATAAGCGCAGCTTAACCTGATCGATCGACCCGTGCGACTGTTATTAGGTTATTACTTAGCCACACACATAAACATCACAATTTCAACACCCTCACACGATCCAACACGAACGACATAACATGTACAACAAACAAAAAACCCGTATATGTACGCTTTCTGCGTCCGCGAACTATGATATGATTTCACTTCTTGTAAAGTGATAGCCGGCGTCAGTGTTCAGTTACGGGTTTGTGTCGTTTATAGGTTAACGGGAACACGTGTTTGCTTGGCATGGGTTTGACACGAGTCGTGGGTACGACCCTTTCCAGACCCGTAAGTGATTCATCGATTTCGAAGTTTTGTTCATGAATAAATACATAATATGTGTTTTGGTGAAGAAAGAATGAAAAAAAATGGCTTATACGAATACTTGCAAACAGGTACTTAGGCCTTATTTTCAAAGTTTTTTTTTATAGTCATTTATAAGAATTTAACTGCAACTTATTAGACTCAATATAGTCAACTTTTCAGGTTTCTTTTCAGGTTTCAGTCACCAACTTTGATTATTCTCTTTTCAAAATGATAATTGGGAGCGTTAAAGCGAATAGTATTTCAAATACACAGCAAACCTCGTTCGTTCGTTCACCTAGTCTTTTTCCAACTATTTTGGGGTCAGCTTCTAGCCTAACCGGATACCGCTGAAGATAGCACCATCCACGAAGTCGCGCCCCACTCTTCCTAATCGCTTAAAGTACAAGTGTGCAACATTCCGCTAGTGTTTTAGTTTTGTCGATAATTACTTATTAGTGGGTAATTAGTGTGTACCAAAAAACTAAAACACTAGCGGAATTAACTAGCGATAACCACTAGCGATTAGTAAGAAGATTGGGGCGCGTCTTCGTGGATGGCACTATCTATAACAGTATTTTACATGGAGCGACGTAACACTATACCCCTTGGTAAGACTGGTTGTTAGGCTTTTGGGTTTCTGGGTAAACGAAACAACTGTAAAAGATTTGAATAAAAAACGGCAAACCTAAATATTTTTTTTTCTTTATTTATTATTAGGGACTTTTATACCTACTTTTATTTTATTTTTTATCTTTTTTTTTTTTTTTTTTTATTTTTTTTTTTTTTATATATGTGCCAGGCCCATCGGACCTTATAACGTAATAGTAAACAACTTAATAATAAACGAACATATTGAACCTTATAACGTAAAACGTAATAATGCAAACTTAACTAAACTATGAGCAGCTCAGGAGTTAGGTGTCGACAAAATATGATGGAACATACAAACATCGTTCATATTTATCTTGAGCTCTCTAACTAAATCCTGTCTTGCAGACTGAAATCTGACACTCCGTCAGTAAATGTAAAACATCTTCCAGTGTGCCACACACTTCAAACCTAAATAATGAAAATATAAAGATCATTTTACAGACCAACATTAACGTACGGAATATTTATAAATAGATTACAGATACCCTTCGCTGGGTCTAATTTAAAGAGGCTTCTTTCTCGTATCTGAGACGAAAATAACTTGCGAATCAAAAGGCGACAAAGTAATAAGATAACCGCACTTCTTTGAACGTAATTAGACGTCGGCGAGTGTTGACTGTTGGACGCCCACGACATGAATGAATGAATGTTGTATTATGTTTATTACAAGGTGTCGTGTAAAGGGAGAGGACTTCACATTCATGGAGCAATTAGGTGATGTCACGGGTGGTGTCCTGTTTCGTACCATCTTCTATCTAGCTGTATCTATACTAAGAATAAAGCTGACGAGTTTGTTTGTTTGTTTGTTTGAACGCCCTAATCTCTGGAACTACCGGTCGGATTTGAAAAATACCGTTTGCATTTTATAGCCCAATTCTTGAGGAAGGCTATAGGCTATTTAACATCACGCTATGACCCTGAGGAGCTGAGCAAAATTTATAGTGATAAAAAGGTGATGCGATGCGACGGGGTGATATAGATGTTACTGAACGTTGACCTGCGAAAAGGTCAAAGGAAAAGATACTAGCAGCAGACTGATAGCACACGCTTCTATGAGTTATGATACATCGCCTTTTACTGCACACTCAGTTGCGTTAAAAGTTGTTAAGTGTGCCCTGCATGACTGACTTCGCTAGGAAACAAAACCAAATCAAATCAAAAGTCATTTATTCAAACTAGGCTGAGAATCACCACTTTTCGAACGTCAACATTACAAAAGACACTCCCCCAAAACGCCCTCCCGTCGCCACTTCCTAGTGCTTTCGCTGGGGAGAAGAAATGGCGGAACAAACTCCACAGCAGCACAGCTGTCTGTTCAGATAGAAAATAATTGATTTTATACAAAACTAGGTATGAAAAGTAATTGATGTTACAGCGGTGCTATTCTGTAAAAAGATCACCGTGATAACTTCGGTGAAGTGAGCTTAAAGTGAGCTGTCATTCCAACTAATGCTAGGGATCGACACTTTTGACAGCTCACTTCACCTAAGTTTTCACGGTGAGATTTCTACAGAATAGCATGGCAGGACACAGGACATTAAATTAAATTATTTGCCATTATTTGGAATTATTTGCCAATTAACCTACAGGTTGGCAGGCACATCGACCTGCTAGCGTTGAAATTTTTCGTCACGTATTTAAAAAAAATAGCTGTTCCATTAATTTTGACCGCGTAGGTATCGGGGGGGGGGGGGGGTTCTATAAAACAGCAGATAGGAGCTCTAGAAGCATGTGCTGAATTCATGGTTACAGTTTCTGCGTGCATGGCCCTACCATCCTGTATAAAACCGTAACACTGCAAAGAATTCAAAGAACGTCTGAATGGATGGATGAATGTAACAGAATACGAGGATCAAAGAGACGCGAGACTGACCTTCTAAAAAAAGAATATGTTTCTCAAAAGGATAAGTAACAACCTGCGCATAGAAGGAAGTTCCTGCCCATCATCCATTCGTCGTCTCTTGGGACCATTAGCGAAAAGAGGGTTAGTCAACATAATAATGCTAATGTTTTAAAAATAACGATGAAACTAAAATCCCCGGAACCTCAGAACGATGCGAAAATAAAACATTCGTTAAAAACTTTTCCGAGATACTCGTATAACGATATACAAAGTAGTTTTTCCGAGGACTATATAATATTGAACATTAAGGCTCTTCACGCGGCTCTAGTAGAACACATTCTATGAAACTTCATGGAAATGTTTCTACCAGAATCGCGTCACACCGTCGCGTCGCGCCTGTCTGCGGGAGCCTTTATTCTGAGACTGCCTGTTGGTCTAGTCATCGCAAGCGGTACTGCTGAGCATGAGGCCCTGGGTTCCCTGGTCGAGTCTTTTTACCTTTTGTTGGCAGACTAATTTTTATTCTAGATGCATCGTCTTCACATATAATTATATAATGAATGTATACAAAACTTGTAAAAAAATTTAAAAGAGTAACGGTGGAGTTTCTTGCCCATTCTTCTCCATACGAAAACTACCTTTTGGAATGGGCGACTAGAATCAATTCGTTTTATTATAATTTTTGACGTTCAAAAGTGCCTTTAGTGTCCCTATTTGAAATAAATGATTTGACTTTGACTTTGAGAGTGTTATAGGGTTTTCCATCTGGAATTTCCTGGAGTCTGGATTTGTGGCAGGTTAATGGCAATCAATAAGCTCGCCTCCTATTACATGGGACTTCAACATAACTGGCGAAATACCTATAAGTGTAGGTACTAGGTGCACCTCTGGCTACTCCTTCGGGAAATATAAAATAACACATAATAATATCTTAACATCACGTTTCAAAAATAACGATGAAACCCAAAACCTCGGAAGATCCAAGCGATGAGAAATTAAAAAAACCGCTCAAGTGCGAATCGGACTCGCGCCCCGAGGGTTCCGTACAAATATATGTGTGGGTATGTAAATAGTTTATCACGGGATTTTTTTTTTTTTGTAATGCAACTTTTTTACGGTGTTTGGATTTTTTTTCCTTTACTTGTGCTTGTGCTACATGACGTTGCTTCTTGCCAAATTTCATGATTCTAGGACAACGGGAAGTACCCTATAGGTTGTGATTCCGGAACATAAACGCCCATATCTTTTGATTGCGTTGACTTTGAAGTTAGATTGTTTCACTGCATCGAGGGATTGCAGCCCTGAGTATTTGGTATTAATTTCAACTTGATCACGCGGTCTTGAGAAAAAGGGTCTTCTTGACTGACGGACAGACAGATGGACAACGAAGTGATCTTATAAGGGTTCCATTTTTTGTTTAGAGGTACGAACCCCTAAAAACTACACTACAACAACATGTTTATCTAAGAACATTTTTTATTCATATTGAAAATTTATCTAGTTTCCTTTCGAGACTTATGCTTAGGCGTAATCAGCGCCAACATGCCCCATTCCACGTCTCTCTCCTACACTTGTGGGATTTTGCCCAATAACGTGAAATAACGTACAAATTGCTTGCCAACATTCGTCTCAATATATCCAGCTTACACGTGTATAATGTTAGCCTCTTCGATTTCGTGTTGACCTAGTATTAGGACATGAAGATTGAGAGCTCATTTCCTTTTTCGGACTCCTAGATCTTTATTTGGAATGAATGGGTATTCTCTACAGGTAATCATGACTCTCGGTGGTATCTAACTTTCATAAGGGAAGATTTATCCTTGCCATTAAAAACAACATACAGGATAAAATTTTAACCAGTGTGCAAACTGTAACCATGAATTCGTAGAAATTTTTCGTCAGTAAAAAAAAAAATCCGCGACCCCGTAGGTATTGCACTTTTCTATGAAACAGCAGTTTTTTTTTTCAGTTATAATATAAACATCCAAACTAACAAGGTGCAAAAGATTAACAAATATTACCTAAAAGCTTGTGCCCGCGACTTCGTCCGCGTGAAATTTCGGCCAACCCACCGCGTCGCTTCCTCAAGAATTGGACTATCAAATGCAAAAATAATTTTTCAAAACCGATTGGTAGTTCATGAGATAAGCACGTTCAAACAAACACACCCTTCAGCTTTATTATTGGTATAGATAAAAAAGTTTTCTAAAATTTAAACTCTAAATTCTTCATTTCAATTTATTCTTCACTGTTTCAATGGAACATAAAATTGCTCTATCAAGTCTAAATCGAGGGAACTGGTACATTATAGCTCGTGCTGAAAAAGCGTCGCCAGACGAAGCAAAGGCAGTTTTCTGTGAAATAGAAACAACCCCACTTGTTGCCGACGTGACACTGCGACAATTAATCACGCTTCTTTAGAAGTCAAGCAGAAAAATATACTTACAGAAAGCTTGCTTGAAACAGGCGAAAAGATTAAGCCCATAAGTTCGCAACCAATGATATGACAAAGATAGGTTGTATTTATACAGGAAGAAATTGAAAAGGTGCGTCGCGCGCCCTTTTTCGTAGGAACGGTCAAAATTAGGTAAATTACCACTTTCAACGCGTTGCCAACTTGCTTCGTGTTGTGAACTCGGCGCGCGCTAGAGTTGATACTTTAACTTTCTTTTTTTTTTTGGTAGATTATGGTAGATTATGATATTTTGTACTGGAACGCCGATAATTCATGTATATACTTGAAGGCAATAACTTAGTTTGCACTATCAATGACACGATACACGATTTTTTTCAAGAATTTATATTTGGGAAATGACAATTTATAATTATGTAACAGTTATTGCATTGCCTGCTAATTCGAGTTTGCACAAGTTTTTAAATTTCATTCTGTATAGCGTTTTCCCGTTTCTGTTAAAACCAGTAGTTGTTTGACGTGGAATGGCCCTTCTTTTCGTGTAAAAACCTAGTTTTAGAGTAGATTTGAAGACGTGATTTCTGTATTTTTGTTAAATGTCATCGTCACGTCACTAAACAAACTCACGGTTGAGCGTGACATTCTTCGGGCTGAGTCACATGGAGCCACTGAGTTTGATATAAAGCGGAAATATAATACTATTTTTATGTAATTAGCATCAAAGTAAAGGGTCTGTTCAAATAATTGATGTGTTATCCATGTAGTTTACAGTTGTTTATTTCATATCTATCCAGCAAGCGTAAAACCAATACGAGTTGAGCTTATCCAGGCACGAAAAGTGGTGCTTTAAAACAAAGGCAATAAATCTTAAAAGATTTCACACATTCATTCAAATCCTGCCGTGCATTGAAAGATACATTCAAAACAAATGGGGTCATTGTACAGGATAAGCCTACACATAATTGAATTCACATTTCCTTTTATTAAAAGAGACAGTTACCAACGTCATTCACAGATAACCTCATTGGCTATGCACTTCCTGAGACAGCCAATCAGAAACGATTATCCTGCTAATGACGTTTCTTACGTCATTCCTTCTAGCATAGGAATTTACCAAGTGATGCACAAGACTATTACTCTGACGTCATAATTAATATACCAAGTATACTGTGACTAAATGGTTTTGATTCTTGAATGTGGTTTGATGATGTATTAACCACGCTCAATCAAAGTTGACGTATGCTCCGTTTAATTTGAACAAAGTTAAACTAAACGTAATTAGTTTCCCATTATGATGTAATGTATGATTTTACGTTTTGAAAGTAGGTAGGTCATACAGAGTAACTGAGTAATAAAACGGTATAAATAGGTCGTTTTTACTACTGTGTAGTTAATACTTTCACTATCTTACCTACCTAGATTATACAAATATAATGCTATAGAAAAATGCTATTATACACTTGATAAGTTTCTCAGTGATGTATAACTAGACTGTTATAATTATTAACCTCTTTTATTTTATTAACATGATATACACATGATAGACGCCAGCACATCAAACTACCCGAAAAAGTCAAATTTTCCCAATCAACTTGGAACCTTATGCTTTAGCGATAAAAATGAAACTATTTTAAAGAAATTTGACAGATTGTAGTATCTTGATGTGCTGGCGTCTATACATAAAGAAAGTACATAATGAATTATTGAAAAACTTGTCAGATTTGAACCCACGGGGTCATCACGACATCAGTTCCAGGTAATCTCACTACTAATTCGCTTAGGTTTCATAGCCCCACATTCATAGCCCAATAATTACATTTCAACCGCTGTCCTTATGGCCATTTGTCAGCTCGTAGTACGTGATTCGACTAACAGAGAACATTGTAATTAATGGTCTGGACGCTGTACGGAGACTTCATCACTCACCATACTAATCTTCAGCTTTATAGACACTTGCTGTCCCTTTCCAACGAATGGAGGACGACAGACAGGGCGTGTGTTTAGAAATAACGACAATATTAGGTCTAAGGACGTGAGGGCAAGGTTTTTACGCGTATCTATCTACGTGTGTCCACAGAAATGGACGACGTTTATTTAAAATCATCATCATCGGCCTAGTCTTATGTTTATTTAAAATATTTTTATTAAACTCGCTATCTTAACTTTTACAAAATTGAATCACCCTGTCTCAGCAATTTTCTAATAACCGATAACTCAAAAGACAGCTGTCAACTCAATAAATTTTAATTAAAAAAAAAACGAAAATAATAAAAATAACGTGAACTTTGACGTTCACCAACAACTCTTAAAAATTGTGTAACTTTAGAAACATATTAAAAGTTTTGATTAATCAACAGTCAAATTCAATTAAAATTTCGGTAAGTATTTTGATAATTGTTAATTGCCTCTTTATTTATAAATATTTTTCTATCTAGTAAATATTCGGGAAGCACAGAACCGCTCGAAATGGAGGTGCTTGGGGGGGGGGGGGGGGCAGTGGACCTCTTTCAGCTGAAATGATGATGAATGATGAATGATGAATAAATATTTTTATTGATAAAATACTTTACTATCTTTATTTATCCATCAAAAGATCAGATGTTGCATCCGGAAAAGTTCCGAAATCTTAAAATCAAGTAAAAACTACGAGACTAAACAAAACTAAAATTTGGAATCGTTCGGAAAATTCAAACAGTCTCGACGTTAAAAAAACCGGCCAAATGCGAGTCGGACTCGCACACGAAGGGTTCCGTACCACCGTACAACATTTAACACTACATATACATAATTATAAGAAAATCACGTTTGTAGTATTGGAGTCCCCCTTAAATATTTATTTTATTCTGTTTTTAGTATTTGTTGTTGTAGCGGTAACAAAAATACATTATCTGTGAAAATTTCGACTGTCTAGCTATCACGGTTCATGAGATACAGCCTGGTGACAGACAGACAGACGGACAAACAGACGGACAGTGGAGTCTTAGTAATAGGGTCCCGTTTTTACCCTTTGGGTACGGAACCCTAAAAACTAGGGTATACTCGCAAACAAGACTACAATTATTTGGAATGTTGATCTTTCCCTTTACGTAACTCACCGGGGAATGCGACTAACAGAAAGTACTTGTAGGTATCAGGTGCCATTGCTGAACGACACAGGGAAATTGGTTTTACGGCGCTCGAAGACTTGTAAACAACTTTTCACCCTAATTATACTTTGTGTTTGTACTTACGGTAAAATTATAATAATTGTTTACTGTTAAGGGGCTTACAGGACCTAAACACAAAAAACGCAAGTTTTAGAAACAATAAAAGTATATGATAAACTACAGTGAAAAAACTCAAAAAAAAATATGATATTCTTCAGGATAAATGCTAGGAAGATAGTGTGTCGAAAACATAATACAACTTATTTGGTACGATAGAAAAAAATCATGAAGATACCTCTAAAAACTTTTTATTTACAACAAAATTCATACTTATATACATACAATCATTATGAATTTTTGTCAGATTATTCTACAAGCAACATACTAAAACTATAGTGTTTTAGTTTTTTTGTCCAAACACTAGATTTTTCGTAAATCGATAATTGCTTCATATTTTGCAATAAATTACCGGCGTTTGGCATCGCGCTTCTCTTTCTTTTCTATGCAGTCCGACAAAGACCGCGCTTTAGGTCATGTAGTCCTCTTAAGTAAATTTAACAACAGTCAAACTTGGACATATTTTTAAATTACTTTGGTAGTCTAGCTCAACTGTGGCTAATGAGACAATTTAATTTCTAATGTTATAAATCATATTTTGATTTTTCAAGCTGTTTCATAGAAAAGTGCAATACTTACACGGCCAAAATGTATGGAAGAGCAAATTTCTTTTTTTAAACAACCGACGTCAAATTTCAACGCATTGGTGTTCAGAATCCAGTACTGAATCCTTGGTAACAGCTTGCGCGTCGATATTCTTGCCACCCTGTACTAGTCATAAAAACCGTGCGAAGCAGGGGCACTAGTAATTAATATACTTACCTATACTCCATAGGTTTATACAATTATAATTCAATAACGTTGCTAAATTGAAGATTACTCGTACAACTGTGACATAGCATGACAACTGAATAGACTGGTATTACGTTTAGTCGGTTAACTAAATCACGTGGTTTTTTTGTTTACCTTTATTTAACTACCTAAACCTATGGAGTATAAGTCAGGAATCGCCAATCCGCCTCGAGCAAGCTTGGTGATTAATGCGCCTGCCACGTTAAACTAAAACTTAAACAACCATAAATATCTCTAATACCAAACGTTTTACTATCACCCAATAAAAAATCACGAAATATTAGAGAAAAGAGAATTCACTCAAAAAATAAGGGTCAGGTTTTTGTTACACGTCGCGCGCGCTCGACTTAAACGTTCGGCGTGGGCGGTCGTGATTGGCGTCAACCAACGGTTTAGCGAATTCAACAACTAAGGGTAATGTGAAAGCAATTTTCGCAGTGACAAGGCACTGTTTAGCGTTAATAGGCGAGATGGCTCAAGATTTTATGAAACGAGGTCGTCGTGTCGTGTGGGTGTTTTTTCCGGGGTTTAAGGTTTTTCACATTAAGGGCGCATTCCAACAAACTTTTACACCTAGAATAAGTCTTATCCTGAGAATAAATTTTAAATTTTTGACAGTTTATCCATACTAGAACTGTCAGACGTCAATTTCATTCCACGAAGAAAAGATATCTGACTTTGGTAAAATCAGCCCTTAGGCGAATACCTAAGTAAGATGTTATTTTTACAGTTCATTGCTACCATATTGTACTGTAACAAGCTAAGTAGTCAGAGTCTGTTCAGCAGGGTATTGCGTTTCACTATCAGTAGCAATGGCTTTCATGTTGACAGTTCAACAATATTCATTGCGTTATTTATGTTGTTGAGCAGAACAATTAATCGAACATGTGAAGCAATGGACTAGCAATATCCTTCAAAATGGTTCAGATTGAAATAAATAGTGTGTGTAGAACGCAATCATGGCCGAAATACATTGTGTAGCAGTGTGTTTTTATGATATGGTGGTATTATAAAATAGAATACTTGTTATTATGTACACAATATAAATAAGTCCCTAATTAAGTAAAGAAAAACAAAAATCTAGCATAGTAGCTATAGCATAGCCATAAATCCTAGTTTGAAAGCGAAAAAAAACCTTTGTTTTGAAAACAAGCGCACCACTTCACTAACAAAAATAACAACCAAATTTTCATAATAATTATAAATTACATAAGTATTATTCAAATAAACAAACCAACAACAAATAATAGCATACTGGTAACAATGTTAATGTGTTCTCCAAATTTTAATAAAAACTCTGAGTAATAACAACACACGTTTACGTTTGTTATTTAGAAAGTACTCGTAGACTCATCGAGTGTGGTTGTAACTTTGGAGAATTAATTTTCAGGTTGGAGTTGCTGAAGAGTTTTGAACCGAAAATGTTGTATTTATTGTTTTACCTGAGGACTTCAAATGATTAAAGTTTAAGTAAGTCTTTTCAAAATATCAAAAAAGTAAAACAAACCGTTGTTTGAAAGGTCAATTCAAAAATTTAAATAAACCATCTTTTTCTTTGATAAATAATTTAGCGAATTGGGGAAATTCTGACTACTTTGTCTTAAACGACAGCGTATCTGGAATTCAGTAAGATAACAAAATAAAATCTTAAGTTGAAAGAAAAATTCTTTGAAATTTCAATGACAAGAAAAGACTAGATTTACTCCCACACGAAAAAATATAGTAAGATCCACGCACAGAGAAAAAATACTTGCCGACTGGAGCCGAGTATACGCGATTTAGCGTCACCGACCGACTGTAGGTAGCCGAGTATACCCGATTCAGCGTCACCATAGATATATTTTTATGAGCGTCACCGACCGAGCTTGACGATTCAGTTTCGTTCACTATTCAAAAAGCGTAAAGTGCGCCTAAAGAAGTTTTCACTTCAGAAACGATTCTCCACCATGTAGTTAGTTTATTTAAAAAATAAAGGCATAATTTAGTCTACGCGGCCCACGCGAACCTATGCCTGCAATCTTATTCGTCGGAAAACCGTCGCATCAACCTATTTGTAACATAATAGGTGACAAAGTTGTTCCAAGGAAAGCTTTTATTGTGAAATGTCAAAGGGAGGATGATAGAACTGCGAACTAACTTTTCAATGCGGTTTTGTTCGCGAAGTTTGAAAGTTTTAAGCTGTGTCGACTAACTACGATTGTTGGACGTTTTCTGTAGGTCTGCAGGTGATTCAGAAAGTTTATTGTGCAAAAGGTCGTACTGCATAACGTGATGTTGATGCACCAATTCTTTATATGCATAAGATTGAAAACGACAAGAAAATATAGTCACGTGTATGTTCTAATCTGCGCCAAATACCTAAACAAGTTGTGTTATTAAATGAAATTATTTTCTTTCTTTCTAACTAATTTATATTATATGCTAAAGTTACCAGACATCCACGGTGTGTGTGACCCAACATTTTGTATAGACCGCAAACATACCTGAAAACAAGAAAATAATACATAAATATCGCACAAACTCAAAAGCAAATGTCGAGAGGAGAATAATTTTACTAATAGATAAAACCTAGAAACTCCTTCATTTTATAACTGTAAAGAACTTCACTCACGTGCGTGTTGCGAGTATTGGGGGTAGCCAACTACATTATAATACTTCAAAGGAGTTTTCAATTTAACTGACAAGCAAAAGTTTTCGCGTCAGTTAAATTAAAAATACGTTCCAGTTTGTATACCCCGACGGCCCATCTTCATCAGGTACGAAATAAAAACAATAGAAGTTATTGAATTACCTACCAAAAGATATGATCACTAATAACTATAGAGGGTGGCAGGTACAGACGCCAGCACATCTAGCTACCCGAAACTGTGAAATTTTCCCAATCAACTTTGAACTTTATACTTTAGCGATAAAGTTGAAAATCTATTAAAGAAATTTGACAGATTGTAGTAGCTTGATGTGCTGGCGTCTGTAGATACATCGACGCGCAAACTGAAACTATAAATTCACCACATGAATCTAGACGGGAGTCTAGAATCATGTGGTGAATATAGCGTAGAACTTTTCCGTCGGTTAACAAAACGATTCAAATTAGATTCGTATACTGAATTCATGGTTTCCGTTTACGAGTCGTTGTCCCTGACACCCTGTATCAAAAGAACTAAGTATAGTAAGTTTTAATCACAGAAAATTTAATAACCTCAGTGCCTATAGGCCGACCGCTTAACGGAGACGTTGCCTGAGGTAGCAGCGCGGTGCGGGAGGGGTGTGGTGACGTGATGCAAGAGCTCAGTGATTCGTCATTTTGTGACTACTATCACCCCTCCCGCACCGCGCAGCTACCTCAGGCAACGTCTCAGTTAAGCGGTCGGCCTAAGAGTATAGTTTAGAACATGAGATCAAATTGTAGTATGCTGTTACACTGTAACCACAATATATTTGACAAGCGGTTAACCCAAGTAACACCTTTCTGACGATAATTATTTAATTACATTCGCGAGTATCCGTGGTTTAGGGATTAATAAATTTCATTCAGGATCTAAATAAGCAATTTTGTTCATTGCTACAATAGTTTTATTGCTCGCTTCGTCTGTAATCCAGAAGGAAAAGTATATGTCCTTACCCAGATCATGGTCTATCCTTGTGCCAAACAAACTCACTTTCGCATTTATAATATTAGTTAGGTTTCCATAAAAAAAAAACAAACAGGGAAAAATGTTTTTTAAAGAGAAAGATGCGTAGGTACCTATTCTAGCGTATCAAGTTTCTACAGAACCGTATCAGACGTTTCAAACAGCATAACAAACAATTTTATTGAGAAACACAAAACATTTTTCATCTTTATCCCAAGAATGAAAAGCTTAACCCATTGAAGCCCATAAACCTATCTCAGTGCTCCTCCAAACTAGGATTAGAATGTATCCAACTGAATCGAATCTACAAAGGCGTTCGGCGGAAAATTTCCTATAAATATGCATACAGTGTGACCATTGTGCATATGATCCGATGCGCCGCCGCCGGGTGGGCGGGACTTTATACTTTAAGCCCTGTATACGCAGTAGTCTGAACCGCCTGTGTGATCTTATAAAGCTTTGTGTACTTTTCACAAATTTCGTTTGAGAGATTTAGCAAAACGCTTTGGTTGATAAAAAAAAAACTCATATAAACAGAGTGCAGTGTCAGCGTAAACTGTAACCATTAATTCAGCACATGGTTGTAAAAAATTCAGTCAGTGCGCACAAGATAAGTCTGCGCGCGACGTTTGACTTCAAGATTATATCCCTACCAGCACTATTAATCACTTAAGTCGTAATGATGGCAATTATTTACTTTAGAAAACACGGAACACAGCACACTCTCTTGACACCTGAAATAAACGTCCAGATGGCGGCAAACGATTATTTCTGATTTCGGCCGCGCGCAGACTTACTCTGCGCGCACTCTAGACCTGCACCCTAATTGCGTAACACACTATCAATCGGAATCTGAATCATTTTAGCAAATTGCTAATCCATTGCTTCATAAAGTTCGAAAAATTTGTCTGCTCAACACGTAAATAACGCAATTAATGTTTTTGAACTGTCAAAATGAAACCGATTCCGATCGATAATGTGTTACGCAATTGCCTCGCCGGTATCCCCTAGCGTAGAAATATTTAGTCGGTTATCAAAAAAAAAACTGCTGTTTCATAGATAAGTGCAATACCTACGCGGTCAAAATGTTTTTTTTTTTTTAACTGAAACTTAATTTCAACGCAGGCGGGTTCAGAATCATATACTGAATCCATGGTAAAAAGTTGCGCATCGATGTCCCGCCACCCTGTATGCATGCTTTCTAATTTTTTTTTTAATTGTCCCGTTGGTCTCGTGGTCGCAAGCGCGACTGCTGAGCGTGGGGTCCTGAACTCGATTTCTGGGTCGAGCAGTGTTATTGAGTTTTTCCATTAGGAATTTCTTAGTAACAGCCCGGAGTTTGGAAGTCGGCGGTGTGATTCCCCCGTGCCTCGGAAAGCACGTTAAGCCGGCCTGATCTCTCTCCGGTCGTGTCGGATTGCCGTTCCGACTATGAGAGTGAGGGAAGAGGGAGTGCACCTGTGTGCTTGCACACGTGTGCACTAATCTCCCGCGCCGAAGGCTAGTTTCCGTTAAGACGGCGGTCACCGTGACCGAAATACGGTCTGGAGGACTTTATATTTTCCAGCAATAGAATACCTAAATTAGTAAAAGCACGTGGGTGCTTTGGTAGGTGAATTTTCACAAAATTACCTTAGATTTAAAGAAGTAGCAGGTAGCGTTATGTTGCTTTTATGAAAAATAAATTTTAAATTGTACTGAAATGACTCAAACTGTGGTCTAATTAAAGGTCACTTGAATACCGAGTGGGAGCTGAAAGTTGTCTGAAACTTCGTGAAATTTAATAAGCCAAATAAACTCTGAAAATATGAAATACATATTTTTAACGGTGAATGTCGGTTACGACATAAATCATCTAATTTCCAATAGTAGTCAGAGCTGCTAAACCGTACAAAGCTATAAATATTTATAGCTTCAGATAAAAGATAGATCTGACGATTGTAAAATAACCCGTTAGAAAAGTTTAATAGGCACCTACGTCAGCTCATTTAACCCGCTGAAAACCAGCGCTGTAGTTCTATCTCGCATAGGGTCACAGCATTATGCTGAGCGAAGGCCGTTTTGCGGGATGTGGCTCATATTGTAGCGGTATCTACAACGCCATATACGAACTATGCATCATATTGACGTCACGCAAAATCCTGCATCTCGCAAGTAGAGTTTACCGCGCAACTAGCATAACAACGACCCGACGTGAATCATCGGGCAGTTGCCCGCCAGACACAACACCCGTCTGGTTCGAGGATCCTTCCTTTTCTATAGAGTATGAGTGAACTTTACACCCTGTTCCTCATACCTCTATAATATTTTCCCTCAACGTTTTTTTTATGTGTGTTTTCTTTGCGTCATGTTCTACCGCAAATAAACGTTTTTTTCTTTCTTTCTTATACTTAGAAATAGCACAACACTAGTCTTACTCCAAAAATACAAGATACTTATCAAAACAAACAGTTGTAAAACAGCCTAGCAACGATAGCTATTACCCTGATCAATAACGCGCCCATAGGTTCACAGGCCCGTCAACTAATGATCCCACTCCTCCATTTGCCTAAAAGCCTGTGAACATTATGTACGATTCAGAAACCGGATAAGTACTGCCTTTTATTCCTTATGGTCAGGCGTAAGTAAAAGTTCCATAGCTTATGTTTAGGTACGTTAATACTATTACGTTATTCTGTGGTTTAGGTGGAAAATTGGACTCGTAAAGTGCATCTAGCTAGAGGTTTATAATGATAGCAAATTCTTTCTATATAAAACATCGTGCATCATTAGAGTTATCTATCATCAGTTTAAATATACAGGATGAAATTGAATAGGTGCGACAAATTAAAATGTTATAAAGTAAATTTAGAGCATGTTATTAAGGAAAGGGACACACGTGGGCATAGGCAATGTCGTCACACACCCTTTTTTCGTAAGAACGGTCAAAATTAGGTAAATACCGCTAGTTCAATACGTTGCCAACTTGCTTCATGGTTTAAACTCGGCGATGAATGGATTGCTTATCGGGCGCGCGCTGAAATTGATATTTCATTTGAATTGATAATTTTGAAAAAAAAAATCCTGGAACGAAGATAATTCATGTGAACTTGAGGGCAATAACTTAGTTAGCACTATCTAAGAATATAATTGCACGATTTTTTTCAATAATTTAGATTTGGGAAATGACAATTTTTAATGATTATATAACAGTTACTGCACCTCCTATTTCGATTTGTCGCAAGTTTTCAATTTCATCCTGTATTTTTTCTTAGGGGCGACGCGTGGGCGGCGGCTGTTGAGCACCGTACTCAAATACACGAGCGACACGTTGTTACGGCTGCAGCTACCTCTGCCGTTGATGCGTGGTTCTCGTCTGTGTGCGCAATAATCATCATTTTTTGACGTCTTAATTATAATAAGGGTTTTAATACTATTATCAAAGATAAGATTTTTTAATAATATAAAAACCCATCGATTGCATAATTTCCTCCTTTTTTTTAAGTCGGTTATTAAAAGGATTGCGACACAAGGATACCAAGCCGCAATGGACCCGCGTGGTAGATTACAATACCCACGCCCTCTCGAAGAGAGGAGGCCTGAGTTCCAGCAGTGGGGACATCAGAGGCTGATTATTATGAATAAAAGGATGTTGCTGTTCTAACAAAAACTTTCAAAAATAGCCACAGAATGAAACAGTGTCGATGTAAGTAACTGCTTTAGTAAAATATTCTAACCAAACTTTAAACACAACTGTGTTCAGAAACTGCTTATAACACATAATGGAAACAAAGGTCAAAGCAGGTGATAATACACCTGTTGTATAAATAACGTACATTGACCTTTTGGAAGCGTTTCTAGGACCCACGCATTTCTTTGTAGACAAACAACCAACCATTGCGAATAGTTCTCATGTGCACCTGTTCCATTGCAGCTCTTATTAACACATTTTATCCTTACTACAATCTGGAAAATAAATTGTTAAGCGAATAGATAAGACAGGAGCAGTGGCGGCCCAGTGGTAGCGGTCTGTACTAGAACCAAAAATTTGACAAAAACATGTGACATCTACCAACCCGCAATAGACCCGCGTGGTGGATTACAGCCCACTCCCTCTCATAGAGAGGAGGCCTGTGTCCCAGCAGTGGGAACGTTATAGGCTGATTATGCTAAGCATATAGACGCCCCACGTCAAATTGCCGTGTTACTATAGCCATTTCATACAACTGTCAAAGAATGAAAATTATGATTAAATGTAAGTACGGAACATTTAAACTTAATGATCGTATACGGAACTCGATACTGCGTTCTAAAACTCAAATAGCCGATGTAGGTCACACGGCTGCCAAGCTAAAATAGGGCTGGTCACATCTGTCGCATGCTATGGGCTAAAGTAACCACACAATGGGTCCCAAACAGCTGCAGCAAACAGCAACGCGGCAGGCCCAGAATGAGATGGCGGGACGAACTCGACTCTTTCCAGAAGGATTGGCGTATAACAGCACTGGATAGGGATAAGTGGAAGGAGGGGCCTTTGCCCTGCAGTGGGACAGAAATGGCTAATAATAAAAATAAATAATTTAATTAGTCATTTTGATACTAAAATATCATGTTTATCTGCCATCGATAGACTTAGCTTTATCTCTGGTATTAATAAAAAGATGTTTAAGAACTCACATGTTTTACAAATGGACGAAATAAACAGTTCTAAAAACCGAAAGTGAACCAGCTAAGAATAAAACAGGTATTTCATTATCGTCAAGTCCTTGATTCAACACTTCCTTAATCTCGAGATAGATTCGTCTCCAGCGCCATCTTGTTTTATTTAAATACCTAAATGGATTAAGCGACAAATCTAGGTTTCAATGTCATTTGAACAGGTTCTTTCGAATTAGTAATTTTTATCTTTTTATGGGTCGATTCAAATTGGCTGTTACATCATTTTGGTTGGCAACAGGTTGAGAAAGACAGGATGACAACAATTCTGTATACAAGGTGCTATAAATATTTGTCCTGTCACCAAGCTAGCTATCACTTATATTGGAAATTGCATTCATCTTGTGTGTAATTGATTGAATGAATAATTGATTCTGTGACGTAATTCAGAATTTAAAATTCAATAGAGATTGCAAATAATATACGGGTTTGAAAGGGAAAATGCCTTTAGCAGCACGATTTTCTGTCTCAATAAATAAGTACTGGGCAAAATACTCAGTGTAACAGACAAAAAAACAAGACCTACTATTATGCTCCATAGCTTTTCCTAATTACATACAGAATTTTTTTTTTAAAGGTTCTAAATTTTTACAGGTTGTTCTACCCATGAATATGAACAACTTTCACTATGGGGCCAACTCTGAAATCAAGAAAAAAAATCTGCTGTTTCATGCATTTTGGTCAAGTAGGTATTGAACTTTTGTATTAAACAGCTTATTTTTTTTTCGTGATTTCAGTTAGTCCCATAGTGAAAGTTGGTCCATCCTGTAAAAATTTGAAACCGCAAAAAAAAATCACCGGTATTTAATTTACCAATTTCTTTATAATTTTTTTAGATTTTATTTTATTTAGTGTAAATTAAAAGAAATAGAGTTCTTCCTTAAGTTTTCAAAACAAATGCTTATAAATTTATTTTAAGTAATTTTCCCAGACTTAAAAAATTAATAAAAACGAACTTGTCTTAAATCTTTTTTTGTCACACACGGAATCAATCTGTCATATAAGCCTTTCATACAAACGCGGATGTTGTGACCCATTGAGAGCAT
Organism: Hydraecia micacea; assembly: GCA_914767645.1. Taxonomy (NCBI): domain Eukaryota; kingdom Metazoa; phylum Arthropoda; class Insecta; order Lepidoptera; family Noctuidae; genus Hydraecia; species Hydraecia micacea. Next base: position 1,995,520 of record OU611783.1, on the reverse strand, counting down.
AAAACAACCAATTACCATACGGCCTTGTCCGACCTTGACAAACAAAAAATAAATAATCAATAGTTTATATTAATCTGAATACATATCAAAACAATGACTGAGCATGTTAACCAGTCGATTTAAGATTTTTTTCTGTCAATGTTACCTAAGTTTAGTTTTTGTCACTGGCAATGATTCATGCAGATGTTTAAAAAGGAAATGTGGATTATCTACGGATATTGTTGATAGTTACATGGAATTTAGTACTGTGAAATTATGGAGGAAAAACGTTTTGGTAGTTCCCGATTTAGGAGGCTGTAAAGTCATAGCGTCATAGGTTTACTAAGCAGTTACATGTAAAATTAAATGTACCATTAAACCAATAGAAGATCGCCCTGTTATGCATGTATGTTCTCACAAATACATATCAATTGATTGGGACACAAACATAACTAGCGAAATGTTGGTGTAAGGGACATTAACGCGAAAACTGTTACCTTTAGACATTCAGTAAATAATTCTAGACGTATTCTAGACCCACCAGCGAAGAAAATTTTCGTTGGATACTAAAAAAAACCGGTCAAGTGCTAGTCGGACTCGCGCACCGAGGGTTCCGTATAAATTTGTAGTTACGTAAATAGTTTATCTCGGGTTTTTTTTCTTTGTAATGTAACTGCAAATTTACGGTTTACGGATTTTATCCTTTACTTGTGCTACATAACATTGCTTCTTGCCAAATATCGTGATTCTAGGTCGACGAGAAGTACCTTATAGGTTTTGATTCCGGAACATAAACGACAGTATCTTCTGATAGCGTTGACAATACCTGGGAACTTTCTGGTTACGGAGATATTGCAGGTCAAAATTCCAACTTTTACTGGCGTTTTTTATTTGAAAAACAAGTTTTTAATGTTGTAACACACCCACGACCCCTGCACCGTTGCATGCACCCATAAGCACAATGTTTTTCGTGCGTTACATTGCGCACTACAGCAAACAGCAAACTTTCACACCAAAGATAAAATTCGTTTCCCAGCAATAATTTTTGTGCAATGTTACTTAGGGCCTATGCACACCACGTTTTTTAAACGCGCCGTTGAATCGCGTTTGTAGCGATACAGACGCGATACACACGCAAGTCAGACGCAGCCTGTAGACCTTTGCACACCACACGTTTTTTAAACGCGCCGTTGAATCGCGTTTGTAGCGATACAAACGCGCGTTAGCATCGCGTTTGTATCGATACAAACGATAACAAACTGCTCTGTAGGATAAAAGCGCGCCGTCGACGCGCGTTTCTAAAACGCACGTCGACGGCGCGTTTAAAAAACGTGGTGTGCACAGGCTCTAAGATGTACATTCGCGTAGTTGACGGCTGTATGATGGGTCTTCTACACCATGTATGGGTATACATAAATGGTTAAATAAATAAATAAAACTGTTATCCTGGCAAAGTGAATCCTTTCAAGTATGAAAGTTGTTTTTTTTTTAAGTGAAAACTTCTTTAGGCGCATTGGGCATTTTTTGAGATGGAAAACACCATTGAACTCGCGACACTGTTACCGACACCTCGCTACATTCGGATGTACTCCGCTGCCCTCGGGATGTACCTACTCGGTTTTAATGTATTTCCGATATGTCAGTGAGTGATGGCAAAGTATTCTGTTTGTGTTTTGTTTATATGACGATTCAAAAAATACACACGTAATTATTCAAGTTTTCACTTCTGTCGGCACTCCCGGGGTGCCACTTTTTTTTTACATATGGCCTCTCGCAGGTCAACCTAGGAGGTTGTCGGCTGCTTAACTGGCCTTGTATGTGGGTGCCTCAATAAATTAAGGCTTAAATCTTTAAGCCCTGCCTGGAGAGCCAGGGCTTAAAAATTTCAAAACTAAGGGACTACACGCAAAGGGCACCCCGTGTGGGGAACCGACCTTGGCTTAGGTCGTCTCTGATGGAGGGCGACAAGTGACAGGCTGGATAGGATTATCGGAGGCAAACGTATACCTACAGATCACCCTCATTTTACCAGTTTCGTTAAGACTCATTAAGGTAATTGGAGGCGAACTTGTTAAAATCCAAAACCCAAAAAACCTAACCCCTCCAAAACTCTATCGTATACCTACCAGGCAGTTTAACTGTTAATCTCCTTGTCAGACCTGTCTCCTAAAGAGCAGCCTGTCTAAAAGCCTAATACGTCGATGTGTGGTCGGCGGCGCGTATCGCTCACAAAGGGCGGGCTGCGCCGGCGCCGCACCGCGCTACTTACGCGTTACGCTTTGCGCTTACGCTTACTATACGCTTTATAATTATAGTCACTAGCATAAAGAGGTGTTTCATGACTAGATTGAACTTTAAAAACTCGGTAATTAATGATGAATCTATTTGTGTTAAAGTACATTTTTGGCGTAGGATCATTTTAGAGATGATTTATGTTCGATTTATATTTAAACTAAGTTCATAATGAAATTCACAAAGGTAAGATTAAACTATGGCATTAAGTCCACCTGTACATTTATGTGCTTGAAGTATTAAATAAACAAGATTAATAATGTTGTACTACATATAGGTACATGATACAACTCATCATCTGCCTAGCCTTTTCCCAACTATGTTGGGGTCGGCTTCCAGTCTAACCGGATGCAGCTGAATACCAGTATTTTACATGGAGCGACTGCCTATCTGACCTCCACAACCCAGTTACTGGGTAATACGATACCCCTTGGTAAGACTGGTTGTCAGACTTTCGGGCTTCTGACTACCCGTAACGACTGTCAAAGATCCACGAATGACAGCCGGGACCAACGGCTTAACGTGCTTTCCGAGGTACGGAGGGGTCTCAGTATGTAAAGATGGTCACCCATCCACAGACCAACCGCGGAGCTTAACCTGATCGATCAACCTGTGCGGCTGTTATTATTTAGCCACGGACCCCTACATACACGATACATACATTTGACGTGTGTACTTCTACTGTAAGAGAAGAACTACGACCAAACGCCTCAAATATCTTTAATTCAGACTAGTACAAATAAATTCAAAGATGGCGGATCAGGAGACATAAGTTTATTTCCATTTAATCACTTCCCTAAAAATAGCCTTCGAACTTTTAAAACTTCATCAGAAAGTTTTCCTGTTTCCCTAAAAAATACAATTCGCTGGGTCCCTGTATGCTTCGCCATAGAAATACAATTAGAAAAACAAAAGACTAACGTGTAGCTACTACATAACAGCCCTTTAATATTTATTTTACATCTGATCTGACAGCAGCAACCGAATAGCAAACTTATTGCAACGAGAATAAGGATCATTATTATAATGACATACTTTGAATGGCAGCAACCCAATAGCGACCATATTGACGACAATAAAGGTCACTGTGATTTTGACAGAGTGATGCAAATTCAGAGGTAAAATAACTGAACGGACTGTAATAACCGTTCAGCAATTTCAAAATGAAAGAAAGATACTTCATTCGTTGAACCTCCTTAGGTAACGTAGGAGCCTTTACGTTTCTTAATTAAACTAGCACGGACGGTGCGACTCGATAATTGGAAATTTTCATCCGATACCAACCTGTATATTGCATAAGGGTGGACATCGAACACGCGTCTAATTTGTCGGAAGTCGTGTGGAGAATGGTGATAGAATTTCAGACTATTTTAAGAATAAAAGCTTTAACTATTTTGTTTTTTGGAAGATCTAAGTAATACAATGCCATTAAGGGCCGATTTCACCAAAGTCAGATACCTTTTATCCGGGGAATATAATTGACGTTTGACAGTTCTAGTATAGAAAAACTGTCAAAAATTCAAAATTTATTCTCAGCATATCCTAGGCCATTGTTCTAGGTATAAAAGTTTGATGATATTCACCCTAACAGGGAGATATATCAATACAGAACAAAAAGGAACGGCTATAAGACACTCCCCAATATAAAAAGACTGATATTTAAACTAACAAGAAATAATCTAATTAAGGCCTCACAGAATACCGCCAATTATATTCGCGATTTAAATGTCAATAAATCACAGCAAAAATGCTTCACGACAGCCATAAAATTCTAAATAGAACTACATCTGCACTAAAATTACAACACAAAGTCGTTAATTCCAATCGTGTTGTGAACAGCACGCTTTAAAAATTTACATATTAAAATTCATCTAGCAATATTTATGGATCAAAGGAAAAACCGCATCGAAACATCAAATGACGGATGGCCCACAATAACTAACGTTTAGTAGTAAAACAGCAAAAAAGTCGCAACAGTTTCATTTTCCAATCAGTATGGAACCAGGAATACTATAAATCAGACTATCGTGAATGATTGCGTTTTAAATGTTCGTTGAATTTTGCATTTGTGCGTTTTCGTTTTGATTAGTCCCTGCTTTTATGGCTTGCTTTAAATTAGTTTTGCGACTTGTTCCCGGCTAACTATAGAACAGTTCGTTACGTGGTGGTCTGGCGTAACAGAGTCTAAAGGATTCTTAGAACTTTAAGAAATTTCACTCAATTTTTCTTTTGAGAGCAGAATTTTAAAAGAAGATGAATTTCTAATGCTATTTTAATATAATTTTCTCTGAAAAGCTATGAGTAAACAACTACTTAACTGTATTGACGTATTTAATCAAAAAAAAAAAGAAAAAGAAAAGGAAGACCTCATTGGGCATCAAAAAGTTTGTACGCATCGCTGTCAAAGGGAATGCCCAAAAGTCTGGCAGCATTACCACATTGGGTGGCAATGCTGATTCTTTGGGCTAAAAATAGGCTAGCTCTCTAGCCACTTGACGATTTTTTTTGTGTTAGCATGTATCTTGTAATTAAGGCTTTTTGTCAATAAATTGACGTACTTCGTTGTAAAATTATTTTCTAGCTGCAGCATCAGGTCAAAGTCGTTAAATTATTTTACTGTCATCGTTTCCTAAAGCATGCACGAAATCCAATATCTGGGAAATTCTGTAGCAAGATATTTTTGTTTACTTCACACGTCATGTTGCCTACTGGCCTAGATACAGGTCAAGCGCCTAAAAAACGCGACAGTAGTAAACTCATTCATTATAAGTTACAGACAAGCAACACCATTCATTTGTCCACAACGACGGGTTACAAGTGTTATGACATCTTTATGAGAAATGAACGCACTGATTCGCAATCCATATCACCTATCCAAACTTTAAAAAACAAATATGTGTCTATCTGTATGTAACGTTGTCACGAATAAACCGCTGAAGTGATAGATACTGATAGATATAGCTTAAATACTGATGAAGAACATAGGCATACGAACTGCTGGTTGGTTCGTTGATGGCTGAACATCCATTTACATATCGAGACCCCTCCGTGCCTCGAAAAGCACGCTAAGCCGTTGGTCCAGTCTGACAACCAGTATTACTAAGGGGTATCGTGTTACCCAGTAACTGGGTTGTGGAGGTCAGATAGGCAGTCACTCCATGTAAAATACTGGTACTCAGCTGCATCCGGTTAGACTGGAAGCCGACCCCAACATAGTTTTGAAAAGGCTCAGCAGATGAACATAGGCATACTATAAAAAACCCCTTTATGGTGTCGAAGTTTAAATGAGAATATCTGATATTGAATTGAGCGAAGTCACAGCCAAAAGCTAGTCCTAAATAAACGATCAGTCGTTTGTAAAGACAATGCATCAAACGTCTAGTTAGTCTATCACAAAGGCATTAGCTAGTAACATGATAGATGACTAGTACATGATGATTATTCGCAATTTATAGAAGATGCTGTGATGAAAGAGTGGTGTAAATATGTGACAGAAGGGCATTATAAATGCTAAGTAAGATTAAGATAGATTGTGGGCTCATTAAGGGCTTTTGTGTAGCGATATGTTGTGTGTTCCGTGTTGTGATACATCCTGCTGGTTGAGTAGGTCATAACATAACGTACAAACATAATCAACCATGTTCCCACTGCTGGGGCAAAGGCCTCTGTCCGAGAGGCAGTGTGGCTGTAATCTACCACGCGGTTCTAGGACATGCTGGTTTCCTCACGGTATTTTCCTTCACCGTTTTGAGAGCAGTGGTGATGAAATTATTTACATAAAGTAAAGCACCTGCCTGGGTTCGAACCCACGACCTACGACTCGTAAGTCAGGCCGTTACCACTAGGCCAGCATCTGGCTAGATTGTATAACTGACCTTCATATTATGGTTTGGAAAAGGCTAAACTTCATATTTCTAGGGACAATGTATTTTAGATAAGAACCAAACAAACTGTTTTACAGTCTCATGAAAATGGATAGTCAATATTCATTACCCGATAATCATCACGGTTGTCAAAGGAATTGATGGTTACAGTCAATAGGTATGTTCTTAGCAGAAAGAAATACCCTCACTCCTATCCATCTCAAACAACAATCCCTAAATGTCCTGCGTGTCCTGTAAGCTGCGCATTACAGTAACTGATGGACGCTAGTGCTAGAATTCTGAGCTGACTCCATTTAGATTGCCATCGACACGCTAAGATCAAGATTCCTAAATTACACCCACAGAAAGAAAAGAGCTTGTAGGTACAGACGCCAGCACATCGACCTACCCGAAACTGTCAAATTTTCCCAATCAATTTTGAACCTTATTGCTTCGGCAATAAAGTTGAAAATTGATTAAATAAATTTGACAGATTGTAGTAGCTTGATGTGCTGGCGTCTGTACATATTCCAATTCATTATTTTCCTGAATCGCATCAAACTTGTTGTGCTCAACCAACCAAACAAAAAAAACCGTATTACATCCACAAATGATACACCTAGGTTCGAAGCAAGAGGAGGGTTTGCAAAACAGAGTTGCGCCACGAAACGATCTCTCCGCATTCCTGAGATGTCAGCCTTGACGCGAACATCGACTGTCGGTTATGACTGCACTTTTAGATGCACCCGCCACGAAGGTGAACTGCCTAGGCGCGAAAGGTACGTGTGCTTAGGGATATTTCTACATCATACTACGAACCGAAAGTAATCCTATAGACTGTCTGTCTGTCCATTACCTGCCTTAACGGCTGTACGGATTTCGATGAAATTTGGCATACAGTTAGACCACGACCTTTAGGACAAAGGATTCTCTCGGTATATTTATACCAGAAGTCGTGGACATAGCTAGTTAATTATATAATTACACGTGAAGACGATGCACCTTGAATAAAATTACTATACCACTTGTGGCTAAGTAATAACAGCCGCACGGGTCGATCGATCAGGTTAAGCTACGCTTGCCGCGGTTGGTCCGTGGTTGGTCGACCATCTTTAAATAAAAAGATCCCTCCGTGCCTCGGAAAGTGCGCTAAGCTGTTTGTCCCGGCTGTCATTCGTGGATCTTTGACAGTCGTTACGGGTCGCCAGAAGCCCGAAAGTCTGACAACCAGTTTTACCAAGGGGTATCGTATTACCCAGTCACTGGGTTGTGGAGGTCAGATAGACAGTCGCTCCATGTAAAATACTGGTATTCATCTGCATACGGTTAGACTGGAAGTCGACCCCAACATAGTTGGGAAAAGGCTAGGCAGATAATAATATATAATAATAGATAAAAATAATTAGGAATAAAGCAATGACAGGTAAATTAATTATGTGATAGATACAAGGTGCTCACATATTTACAAATATTGTTAAAGTATCTGAGATCTAGGTTACGACTGATGATACACCTTTCGTTACAACAGGATATCTCTTGGTGGTAAACCCTAATCAGCAAGAGTATTGCTATGACCAGCTACCTACATAGTTCACATGTTGAACTTTAGCGGTTAAGTACCATATTTGGCGAAACCTGTCACCATAACCTGTTTGGAAGTTTTAGTCATAGCCTTAGACCGCTTGAAAACTTCCTTCGTCTCTTCCTAGTTTATCTTGCAAGAAAAACATTGCAACTTGACGAAGTCGGCAAAAATCGAGGCCAATGTCAGTTAAACGCAGCCACCATTTTGTGTCACTAGCTCTAAACGGCGCTAGCGCAATACCAACAACCTGTCATCAAACAAACATCGCTCCTAAACACTAAAATCTATTGTCAAGTATTATCGTCATAATAACTGTGGGCATAAAAAACCTGCGTGTCATCCTCAACCACGTGACCCGGCCAAGGTCTTCGGTAAACTTGTTAGAAGTCCTCCCCCCTCTGCACCCCCCCTCATTGAGCCCTCATTATGTAAGACTTCGTTGCATGCGTCCTACCATAACAATGCATTATGACTCATATACGACCAACATAACATGACCTATACGCAAATAGAGACTACTTGAACAGGTGGGCCAAACAGTGTTGGTATTTAATCTTCTGTCGCACAATCTTACAGTTGCATTCAAGTTGAAGGAATCTCAACTTAAGTACAAGGCAGTACGAGTCTACATGCTAGCATAAAGAGTGCGTGGGTGGATGCAGCGTGCGTAAGATCGTAACAGTTGATGCGTAAAATGTAGAAACAGGCACATGACATGTTCGAGAATAAATATTGTTTATATATAAAGTGCGTGCAGTAACTGAACTGACATAACCTTTATTTATAGATTGAAATTCTTGGAACTATAGAAATATTGTTCTTGGTAAGATTATTTCTGACCCCGAAGTCACCTGTTTACTCGGGGCTAGAAGACTTCTATTTTGTAATAAGCAGGAGACGTAGACTGCGACAAAGAGTTCCCAGAACTGCACGTAACTCATGTCAAGCAAAACGCGTTCGTAATGAATTTTGTATGAGTTTTAACCAAAGACAGATTATTTATTTATTATTCACAAAATCCGCAGCTCTTTGAAATATTATCTTAAAATATTTATGCTAGTCTTACAGCCAATTACGGATTTACAATTTAATAATTATACATACATGCAACAGAAACAAACATACAAAATGAAGTGAACTGCTAGCTCCATCTGAGCATTGCTAAGTGTACAGTGTGAGTGAGTGTGCATGAAGAGTTGCGAATGGGTGTGTGAATATCACAATTATGATCACATATTCACACACCCATTCGCAACAAATTAAATTGAATTGTATAGAAGGTATACAGACAATCACCACATACCACTTGATAGTGGTATGTGGTGATTCTCAAATTTGGAAAATTTGACGGTTTCGGGTAGCTTGATGTACTGGCGTCTGTATATCAATATACAATATTTCTTGATCAACTGTCTTCTGGCGTCCATCATCATCATCATTAGATAGATAGATTTATTTGTCAATTCGTCACATACTGACGTTATTAATTGTTTCCTGAATATAACTTTTTTGGTATTAAATATATCAAGATGAGAGAATCACACACACATAGACACAGACAGATTATAAGATGCAGTATCTTCAAAGTTAATACTAGCAGGACTACTAGGAAAATATCGTGAGAAAACATGGACTACCATAAGTAGTCTGAAAACGCCAACACACAGTAAGGAAGAGTAGTGATAAATACTCGTACCTGTCGTCACTGGTCTTGCTTGAGATTGCCTGCTGTGTGATGTTAACAAACTCGATGATGATCTTTACTCTACATCGAAAGCAGTTCTCTGACTAACAACGCACAGCCTATTGCAATGAAGAAAGAAGATGAAGACGGTGTAAAATTGTACTAAGAAAGGTTTTGGACAGTTAGGTACCAAGAAATAGCAGCTAGAACAAAAGACCCTAAGTATGTTCATTAGTTTTCGAGTTTAACGATAAGTATTACAAATTTCCTGCAACTTAGTAAGTTTTATGCTACAAATCAAACATTCACTTAATTACTGCAGGTATGTGTGTTAAGCACTGTAACGCAACTTCAAAGGTTAATATTACAATATTTTGGCATGCGTGCACGCATGCGTGTACCGTATTGATGGTTCGCTAGATATTGTTGTGCGGTTTTAGGCCGATTGGAGTTAATTTCTAGGCAAATAATCAACAGTTTCAACTTATAAAGACCGTATTTCGGCCACGGCGGCCAATCTCAACGGAGACTAGCCTCCGGCGCGGGAGATATTATAGTGCACAAGTGTGCGCGCAGACACAGGTGCACTCCCTCTTCCCTCACTCTCATAGTCCGATGGGACGGCAATCCGACACGACCGGAGAGAGATCAGGCGCAGGACTAACGGCTTAACGTGCTTTCCGAGGCACGCCAACTTCCATACTCCGAGCTGTTACTAAGAAATTCCTAATGGAAAAACCCAATAACACTGCCCGACCCGGGAATCGAACCCAGGACCCCACGCTCAGCAGTCGCGCAACGAACTACGTTGCGGTTGGCATCCAATCTGACGAAATTAATTTCACATATTAGTATTTTCTGCAGAGAATATTATGTTGTCTGATCACTTGGAACCAAGTACTGGCTCAAAGAGTATCTTCAGGTTAGACAATTTTACAGGTTTCCTGGCAACAGGCTACCTGTAATAATGGTCATAGGTTCATATTTGGCAATCAACAGAAAAAAAGGAACAGCCACAATTTTGCACTTTTTTACAAATATATGTGTCGTAAGACAGGGTATTTCTTTCCCGTTTTTTTTTTTTTGTTGTTTTTAATGTAATTTTATTAGTTTAAAATGCTCTTTTTTACTGTTTGTATTTCCTGTACGTGTCCCAAATACAATATTTCTCTATCTTTCTTTTTATTTAATCAACTAACTATCCTCAATTTGAATAAAATATCGAGTTGACGAAAAGATAGATAGATATCATTTGACAGTAAAGTGGAATACGTTTTGTTAGCCTTCGACCAGCCCTATGCCGACGGCATTTTTATACACAAGCTTTATTAACATATCATTCTACCAGTAGCTGCAAATAATATGCCAGAAAATTATGCACGTATTATATTAAAGTATAGACAAAGTTTCTTAACACGTTTTGCAATTTCCATACAGTTATTAGTACTTGAACAAACTGATTGCGACTTATCTTACAAAACTGGCCGGTGTTGGTCGTCTCAATTATTGTGTACTGTTGGATTTATTAATACATGTAAATTATACTTGTCACTTTTGAATAATTAGCTATGTGCACAACTGGACGCTAGTGTGATAATTTGTAATAAATCTTTGGTATTATGTGAATGTATGATTCTTCTTGAATAATATTGATTTAGGTGTCGTAAAATGTTTGCTTGATGATGAAGATGATATTGTGCTTGTAGAATCACAGACAGAAAAAACTATATAACTGTCCCAAAATCAACAACGGATCATAATTATTTTTGGCGTTGTTGATAATTACGAGTATGTACCTACTCTATCCGTCAATTTTTAAAAGCAAGCCCAACGGGGTACGAGTATAACACACTATCAGAAACAATTGCTTTCATTTTGACAGTTCAATAACATTCATTGCGTTATTTACGTTACTGAGCAGACAAATTTTTCGAACATATGAAGCAATGGATTAGCAATATCCTTCAAAATGATTCAGATTGTGATTGAAGGTGTGTTGCGCAATTAGGGTCCTATTTAACAAAACAAAATTTCTTTTATCACAATAAAATCGACCTCGGATCTAAGAATCACGTGAATATCTAGCCAGCTATTTTACTCGGCAAACTATTTCAATATCCTCGCAGAAAAGTATCTGATATTTTATTTTACGCTTTCACATCAGCGGCTCTAAAGAAATTGAAATGTTTCAAAAATAAGATTTAGTATCTGTGACATTTCAACAGGCGCCTTTAGCTCTCAAGTGGATTCCGCTGAAGTGAAAGATATTTCAGCACATGTTGGAATAAGAACTAGATTTATTTTATTTACTGTACTGAAGATGACGTACTTTAGATAAATATAGTTAGTTTAGAATATAACATAACATGACGCCTAATTTCCCAGAAGGGTTTAGCAGAGGTTTACTAATAGTACACCCATGGTCTAGCATTTGCCAAGTAATGTTAGGATGACTTCTAGTCTGTACTAGAAGTCATCCTATCATTACTTGGACGCCAGCACATCAAGCTACCCGAAACTGTCAAATTTTCCCAATCAACTTTGAACCTTATGCTTTAGCGATAAAGTTGAAAATCTATTAAAGAAATTTGACAGATCGTAGTAGCTTGATGTGCTGGCGTCTGTACCTACTTAAATACATGAACTCACGCCTTCGTACCATAAGGGTAGACAGAAACTACAGAACGCGACCCGATACCATCCTTACATACTCCTTTTGCCACATAGTAGTACACACACTATGAACATTTCAAATGTCTACCTATTATAACGATTTATTCCGGTCTGATCCCCTGAGCCCCCCCTTCCGCCCCCCCCCCCCCTCCTCGATCCCCTGCTAGTTCGTCTTCTGTTTTAAACTTTGTCTTATCCACTTTATGCTAGGTTACTCTTTTTGACAGGTACGGTTCAAAGGATACAGGCTTGTGACTGACGGACGGACCGACAGCGGAGCTTTAGTAATAAGGTTCCGTTGGGCACCCTTTGAGTACGAAACCCTAAAAAGCAAACTTGCTAAGACTATTAACTTCGTAACAAATCTGCCACAATTGCCTTTTGATTACTCAAACAATAATGATAACATAATAGAAAATAACAATCGTATTTCATAGAAAATACTCGGTAATTCAGTATATTTGGACATTCATTACGAAGACCGTACTTTGGGTAAGTACGTGGAAACATATTATATTTTTATGACGTTGAAGTAACTAAGTGGTTACTTGGAACCTGCCTGGAACTGTTATTCTAGGGATTATTCCTCGAAAGCTAGTATGTATTAAAGTCAAGACTTTCAGTTTTAAGTGAAAATAGGTAAGTCTGGTTCTTTCAAAGTCTTATGCGACAAAAAGGATTTCAATATAATTCTAAGAAAATCCTGCACCCTAACCTCCTTACTAATAAACGTTTTATATCAGATGAATATTATAGTTACACACCGATTTCTCTCTTTCTGTCGTCAGTAGTTTGACTTTCGAAAGAAGAAGACAAAGCGTTGTGTAACTATACAGACGCTATAGAACGTGTATTAGTAAGGGGGTGATTGCGTAACACACTATCATTCACAATCTGAATAATTTTGAACGATATTTCTAATGCATTGCTTCGTTCGAAAAATTTGTCTGATCAACAAAACGTAAATAACGCAATGAATATTGTTGAACTGTCAAAATGAAAGCCACTTCTGTTAGTGAGTTATGCAATTACCCCGCCATTTAGCAAAGGTACGTATTCGTTATATCTAGCATAATTTGTAAAAACTACTGATATCCTCATCAGCATTACTTCTTTTAGAAAGATATTGATTATTTATTATTTTTTTGATATTGTTTTTTTTTTACTGTGTTTAGTTTAGTTTGTGATCTTCCTAGTTCCTATACGAGTCGCAATAAATACTTTTTCTTTCTTTTTCTTTATTGGCAGATGAGGGTGTTAACGACAATACATTCACACCCTCGTTTCGCCAACTATTGAAGGTCACTTGTTATAAGTCAGGGGTAAGTCTGTACGTATTCGGTCTATCACACTAATATTATAAAGGCGAAAGTTTGTGAGAGTGTGTGTGTGTTTATATGTTTGTTACTTCTTCACCCTCCACCAATTATGATAAAATTTGGTATGGAGGTAGCTGACACCCTGGATTAATATATAGGCTACTTTTTATGCCGATATTCCCGCCGGATCGACACTTATGCGGGTGAAACGCGGGGCGCAGCTAGTTTAGCATAATTTGTAAAAATCAAGCATCTTCATCAGCATTACGAAAGAAATTGATTTGGCAAATGAGTGTGTGTTAATGTGCTTATCCTAAGAAGCTGCTAGTTTAACATCTGCTAGCTGCTGCCGACCCACCCCGTCGCATCGCGTCGTCTGCCCGCGCTGTTATTTCGTTTTCGCTTAGAGTTCTTTTCGACTTTTGTTCTATTTGCTCATCTCCTAAGGAGCCTAGCGTGATGTTAAATAACGTGTAAACTATTGTAAGTCCCTTGTTATAAGGTCAAGTCAAGTTCCTGGTTCAAAACTGAAGCTTCCTTAACACAAACCGATTCATTTTCGTTGGATCCCACTTTTGAATCCCATTTTTAGGGTTCCGTAGCCAAATGGCAAAAAACGGAACCCTTATGGATTCGTCATGTCTCTCTGTCTGTCTATCCGACCGTATGTCACAGCCACTTTTTTCCGAAACTATAAGAACTATACTGTTGAAACTTGGTAAGTAGATGATGTAGATGATGAAATATATGATGGACATTACCATGTAAACTTCCACCGAAAATTGGTTTGAACGAGATCTAGTAAGCAGTTTTTTTTTAATACGTCATAAATCGTAAACCGCAATTTACCTTTCATTCAATCAACTCAAAGTTACAACGAACTACAAGAACTTTTATATTATGTTACTTGCTGCTACGGAACCCTTCATGGGCGAGTCCGACTCGCACTTGGCCGCTTTTTTTAGGTATTAACGATAGGTCCCATTTGCTATTTCCATTGAATCCCATGTTATAACAAACACAAAAACAGCCGTATTATTTTGGCATATTTCGGACATCTTACCCTCTATTACAATTCCTGCTCTAATAACTTGAAACTGTTCAATGAATACCTACTTGAAACCACTTAAAAGTCAATGCAAACATTCGGTGGTTTACGTTAATTAGTTAACTTTATGATACCAATTCGGGCATGCGCAGAATCTAAGAGACCGCGGGTATCGCAGCCTGTTATTATTCATCGCTGACTTCATAATTTGTTTAGTTAAAGGAGCTATGGAAATTGGCTAGACGAGAAAAATATTGCGGGACTAGAGGTTGGTAAACAAATATATACACGTTTTTTTTATAACCTGACTGTTTAAAATTTGTGTTGATTAGCCTATGGATGAGTGACACAAGAGGTTTAACCTCCGTTCATGAAGGCGATAGGCCGATAGCATACAAATATTTATGACAACAGTTAGTAGTATTTAGGACACTTAATATCATGTTCTGCGTGTCCTGTCAGCTGCACGTTACAGGAACTGATGGACGCTAGTGATGGCGCCAAATACGTAGCTGAATTCTGGGCCGAGTCCATTTAGATTGCCTTAAGAAGAAGAGGAAGTATTCTGGAACCCGTAAGTTAGATAGGCACTCAAAAATGTTAGACCAGCTAACAAGCAAGCTCAGTTATTAGGTTGTGAAGATCCTCAAATGCAGTATGTACAAATTAATTATCTTAGGTAAGAATAGCGTTTCTCAGTGTTAATTAGTTGTGAACTTTGGAAAAACCAAGGATAAAGAACAGGCCACTCCCAGGTGATAATCAAAGCAACTGTTAATAAACACGATCTAAATGACAAATCCTAGATTAGCATAATTATTAGGCAGCTGTGCACCTATATCCCACATATCAAATGTCACTTGTTTTACCAGCGGTCAATACATTACAAATGATATAATTCGTGAGTAGGTACGCTTATTTCGACCAATCACCAACACGTAATTAACTAAGGTTAAAAGTATTTGAATAATGAAGTGCTAGTTACACCTAATATGGAGGTCTTAACAGATGTTAATCTATGTTTAAATTAAACGGTTGTTTAGTTATAGGTTATTGTGAATGGTAAAACCGGGTCTTAGATAGTGCCATCCACGAAGAACGCTTACAGTACAAGAAGTGTGCAACATTCCGCTAGTGTTTTAGTTTTGTCGATACACACAAATTACATATTAGTGGGTAATTATTAATTAGTGTGTATCGACAAAACTAAAACACTAGCGGAATTAACTAGCGATTAGGAGGAAGAGTGGGGCGCGTCTTTTTGGATGGCACTATCAGTAATTATTTATTTTTGTTTATCGTTATGGGCGTTTTAAAATGTTAATATGCGAGTATTGTTTGTTATTTTTACCGACGTGTTAATCTGATATTTATGGTTTATAAACTATCCATGGATATCTGTATGTTATATAATTTCGTATGACTTCACGTACCTACTTATTCGTTTTTTAATGTGCATATTTTTTTCATAATATTTTTAATACCGCGCAAGACGGCTATTGAGTCTTCTCTCTCAAAATAACTCAATTAAAATTCACACTATCAAAGTTAGAAACTTAATCCTCCAGTTACAAATTTCCATTGCAAATTCCAGTTTACCAACTATAAACTTTAATTACAACCTTTATGAGCGATATCGTGCGTCACCATCGGAACCTTTACCTCTAGAGTAGGTAAGTACTTATAATGAGTACCAGCAGATATACAGGATGTCCCTGGAAGTATGGATCAAATCGAATAGGGGCGTGGGCAAGGTCATTTCCAAACTTTTTAATCCTGAGAATGTCGGTGAATTTTTTTACGGTTCAAAAGTTATGACCAATTTATCTATTTTTTCAATCACTTCGCATAGTGCTCAAAGAAAAAAATTAAAATAAAAAACTATCAGGGCTATCAATGAAATTTTTTTAGATAGCCCTGGTAGTTTTTTTTTGCCAGGGACACCCTGTGCATGTAGGGCCGTAAAATACTAATAACCCAACGCCCTTTTGTAGGAACTTTGAAACAGAGAGCGGCCGTCGGTCCTTCACATTTTACGCAACAGGTATCTTTAAACAAACATTACTTTACCAATCACTAAACTCCACGTAACACCCTATTTTGAACGCTCCAAGATTCATAATTGTTCACCATATGGTTTTACGGAAGCAAAGTGGGATTTTGTATTTACATCTGTAATATTTTTCGATGACATTAATAAAGATTTGTGATTGGGATGGCGTCAATTGGTAATCAATTACAATATTATCCGTGCGAACAAATATTATCTGCTATCCTACTATAATATCCTACTAATATTATAAACGCGAAAATTTGTGAGGATGGATGGATGTTTGTTACTCTTTCACGTAAAAACTACTAAACTTGATTGATTGGATTGGGATGAAATTTGTCACACAGATAGTTTATAACCTCCTGGTTAGGATACATACAGGACATAGAATAATTTTATTTTTTTATTAATGGCAGCATAATCAGTTTAGTTAATGAGGCATATTTTAGCACTAGCTTCTGCCTGCGACTTCGTTCTCGTGAAGTTTCTCGTTCTCCCGACCGACCCCATCGCATCGCCTGCCCCTGGTATTACTTCATTTTCATTTAGCATTCTTTCTTCCTTATTCTCTAGGCTCCTAAGTGTCCTAGCGTGATGTTAAATAGCCTATAGCCTTCCTCAAGAATTGGGCTATCAAACGCCATTTATTTTTTTCAAATCCGACTAATAGTTCCAGAGATTAGCCCGTCCAAACAAACCCTTAAGCTTTATGATTAGTATATGTAATATAAATAGATAGATATTTTTTATAAACGTCACATTTTTCATTGAAGTTGTAGTTTTTTACAATTTGTAATGCAACCGTGTTATAATATTATGGACATCAATCACGAAGGTGTTAAAAAAAGACAATTAAATGCTAACTAGATGACCTTGCTAGCGATACGTCAGCGATACGGACACGCCACGATGTGTATGATTTACTGCATGAAGACTGAATATTAATGTAATTAGAAAGTATTCATGAATTAAAACGTAAAACACCTTAGATTGGTTTGCGGTAAAGTTGTAGGTAATATTTGAGGCGCCTTTAAACCGAAACGTAGGTACTTTCCTTAAACATTTAGGTAGGGGTTTTATTTATAAACGATGATTAAAGTGACGTCAAAAACGTATGGTTAAACAGTCGCTAATCACTAGTTAAACAGCAACGTTTATGAATAAAGGGGATTTTGCTTAAGAAAATGGTATTGTGTTTGGAACTGGTTTGAAAGTTTACTGCCGTAGGTTTTTTTTTGTAAGATCTGTAGGATTTTTAGAACAAAATTGCTTGCGGCTTGCGGTAGGAGCAAACTAGAACTCGAACGAAAAAGTGTTATACTCTATGCGACTGATTGCGACTATCATGTGAGTAAGCAACTTCGTTCCTGTTCGGGTCCCCGATTGCCCAGGTTTTTTTTTCTTTTGTCTTTCTTTTCATTCCTCTTTAATTAAAACCTTACAATCAAATGAGCACAGAATTATTAAAATATGTACAGAAATACTCTGCAAAAAGAAAAAGAAAAGGCATTGTAAAGAGTTCTCAATCCACATACAAATATGTACTAGAATAAACTAAAATGGAATAATAAATATCACAACTGAGTCGATGACATAATTATTATTGGAATCTAGAAAAGGTAAAAGACAAAATAACTGTATAATAATATTAACGGTATGCGATTAGAACGCAACAAATTATTACAATTCTACGTATTTATATGGCAGTTCGTTGAAAAGGAATTCTTTATTATGGACTTGGGTATCATTTTTTCTTTGTAGAATGGTTGTAAATGTGTTGACATATTGCTTACATTGTAATTGTTTAGTTATTTTCTTATATAAAAAAAAAACAGTGGCACTCCGGGAGCGCCGACAGAAGTGAAAACAAAACACAAACAGAATACTTTGCCATCACTCACTGATATATCGGATATAGGTACATACATTAAAACCGAGTACACCCCGAGAACAGCCGAACACATCCGAAGCGGAGTCGGTTACGGTAATAGTGGCGCGAATTCAATAGGTTTTTCCCATCTCAAAAAATGCCCAACGCGCCTAAAGAAGTTTTCACTTCAATAAGAAAGGTTGACTGGTAGAAAATGCCTATGGCATTAAGTCCGCCTCTGTACATTTGTGCTTAAAGTATTAAATAAGAAAAGTCGGTTATTTCAGACTATTTTTGTCGCACTGGGCCGGTGGTGGATTACGGCCTACTCCCTCTCACAGAGAGGAGGTCTGTGCCCCAGCAGTGGGAACATTATAGCCTCATTATGTATTACGTTAGTAATGACGAGGCTTATTTCAAATAAAAATAACGTAAAAGGTTTCTTTTTTTTAGCGATTAGTGTTGAGTTTTTAAATTACTCCTGTTATATTGTTGACCTCTCGAACTAAGAAAATTATAGTATGATTTAATAGGTGTGAATTACGTTCATGGTAGGTAAAACGGATGGGTTTCCGCACTGGCAACCTCCTGATTGGCCAACCGTCATCAGTGCTAAATTAAGCCCAGACTTTAAAACTAGGCAAAATGCTTCCTAATCAATCAGACACCATTCAGGTCTTTTAATTCAAAAACAAACAATGCTTAGGTTTCCTTAATCCTTAAACAAGACAACACAATATTTAGCGTACCTAATTTCAATGACTTTTCTTTGTTTTTATTGTTACAAAAAAAATCTATACTATACAATGATTACATTATTAACCTCAGTTTTGTAATAAGTATAGAACGTAAAAGCAAAAGTGATTTGAGATTGGGCAGTATTTATTGGTTTATTTAGGGTCAGTTCACACCGCGACGCGACGCGGCGCGCAGTTTTCAAGATAGCAATACAATTTATTATAGACCTCTTATCTACTACACAAAAAGGTACACAATTCAGTGTCTACTACGTCGAGCTACGCCGCGCGGCCCACCCACTGAATTGTGTACCTTTTTGTGTAGTATTGCTATCTTGAAAACTGCGCGCCGCGTCGCGTCGCGGTGTGAACTGACTCTTTAGTAGGTAATAGGTAATACGGGCTGGTATCCGCAACTCCATGTCAATGCGCGTATTTTGCGTATGACTCTTTAGTAGCACTGCGCTCCAAAACACAGATCGTAGCATCGTAGCATTATGCTAAGCGATGACTGTTTCGCGTGGATGTGAAGCATATTTTCCCCTAACTTATTATTTTTTGTTTTTGTTCTTTCTCTGCGTCATGTTTAAAAAGCTTATTTACTTTCTTTCTTTTCTTTTCAGATTACTGACGTTGGTGCCGTGGCTAAATAACAACAGCCGCACAGGTCGATCGATCAGGTTATAAGCTACGCTGGCCGCGGTTGGTCTGTAGATAGGTGACCATCTTTACATACCGAGACCCCTCCGTGCCTCGGAAAGCACGTTAAGCCGTTGGTCCCAGCTGCCACTTGTGGATCTTTGACAGTCGATACGGGTAGTCAGAAGCCCGAAAGTCTGACATCAAATGTTACCAAGGGGTATCACATTACCCAACTGGGTTGTAACTGGGTTGTGGAGATCAGATAGGCAGTCGCAGTCGCAGTCGCCATGTAAAGTTCTGGTATTCAGCTGCATCTGGTAGTTGGGAAAAGACTAGGCAGATGATGATGATGAATACTGACGTTGGTCAAAAAGTTGAAGTGGATTGGGTTGGCCTCGTCTGCCTCATACCCAATGAGCTGTGGGCCAAGACAGTCACTATGTGGAGCCCTAAGACAGCTAGAAAGCGTAGCAGACCCTGTAGAATGTGGCGGGACGAGCTGGACAAAACTAACGACTATTGGTCCACATTCTCCTTGGATGGAAAGAACTGGAAATCATGGGGAGAGGCCTTTAACCAGTGGGGTTTTTCTTTTTATTACTTTTTTTTTTATATAACTTGTTTTTTTTTTTTTTTTTTTTGTTAGTTTAGTTTGTGATCTTCCTATACGAGTCGCAATAAATACTTTTTCTTAATTTCTTTCTTTCTTTTCTTTTTCTTTCTTTACGTAGTGGGATGAACTGGGATGTGATACAGGCTAACGGTAACAATAGCAGTTGCAATAACTATGGAATTACAGACTGATTAATAAAACTTGCTTATCAATGCGTGAAGAAACAGTTAATGAAAAGAGGTTAATGGAGGGTTAATTATGTTATTCTTCTAATAAATAAGTGTTATTAGTTACACTTTATTAGTAACGCATTATAAACCATGAAATAAGTGCATTATTTTATGATTGCAATGCTTGAAGCACAGAATATATAATAGTAGGTACTAGACGTACTTGAAGTCAATATTATTTTCAAATAAAACATAGGAACTAATTTATTTACTGCTACTAATTGTGTAATTGTATTATGCATTGTTCAAATATGGTTAAAAAAATATCAATTTATACTAAACAAACGATCAAATTCCGTAGGTGCACCTCTGATTTTTAATTTGCTAGACTAAAATGACAGTGTTCGACCTTTTTTGTCAACATGACACTGTTTAGTACTTATGCAGAGTTATTGTAAAAACACTAACAACCTCTTAAGAGGTAATTGTACTCATCATTATGAACAATTTTTACTATGGGACCAAACCTGAAATCGCGAAAAAAAATCAGCTGTTCCCTACATTTTGATGAGTTATACGAACATAAATGTAGGGAACAGCTGATTTTTTTTCCGCGATTAGAAAAAATGCTGATAGTTTTGAGAAGTCTGGCAAGATTTGAAAAAAAAACTTATGTTTCATTTTTATACGTATTTTATCGCAATCTCCTGGGACTTGTCGCGGCCTACACTATTTGCAATGCCTGACGTGATAGATATAATAATACAGTAGATTGTTTTAATAATATGTAATAATATAGGTTCTATTCTGTAAAACTCTCACAGTGAAATCTTAGGTGAAGTGAGCTGTCAATAATGCAATCAATGTCACTTGTGCGCAGTGCATGTATTGTTGTCGGGTGTCTGCAGAAGATGGCTTAGTTACAATATACATAACATACATAATCAGCCTATAACGTTCCCACTGCTGGGACACAGGCCTCCTCTCTGTGAGAGGAAGTGGGCCGTAAACCACCACGCGGGCCCAGTGCGGGTTGGTAGATGTCACATGTCTTCGAATTTTTGGTTCTAGGACTGCCGGTTTCCTCACGATGTTTTCCTTCACCATTTTGAGAGCAGTGGTGATGAAATAATTTACACAAAGTAAAGCGCTTGTCTGGGTTTGAACTTACGACCTACAACTCGTAAGTCGCGGCCATTACTACTGGGCCACCACTGCTCTCAAGTTACAATATGGTTGAAGCGAAACTAATAAGACACCAATGCCTTAGGTCAAAAGCGGATTCCAAGACGCATTTTGGCATACTCTCGAACCTGTTGAGAGGTGACATCTAATCTATCGATAGCACAGTATAACCGATATACCTATTAGGTAAGAAGCTAGCAACGAAGAAGAAAATAGCAAGAAAATAGCAACGTCGACTTCTCATTTTTCTTAAAAGACCCTCGACCAATTCTCAGAAGTGCGACCCTCCGTAAACACCTAATACGACTTCTTAACTTCATAACCTTGGATTTAAAAGTTAAGTTTTTTCTTTGAATTTTCCTTTAACGAGTTTCCCCACTGACCTTTAACTGAATATAACAATGGACTAATCTTATAAGTTTACAAATACAACACAGACGAACATGACATCACGCTTATATTCCCCAAAGGGTTTGGCAGAGGTGTAACTATAGTATTATACTCACACCAAAAGGTATTTCGCCAGTTATGTGCAATACGGAGCGAGTCTATTGCAAAAACAAGTACAGACGCCAGCTCACATCAAGCTACCCGAAACTGTCAAATTTTCTCAATCAACTTTGAACCTTATGGGTTAGCGATAAAGTTGAAAATCTATTAAAGAAATTTGACAGATTGTTGTAGCTTGATGTGCTGGCGTCTGTACCTAAAATAAGTATAGTATTTTTGTAAAACAAACTAGAGTAGCGTTTCCCATTTAGTGGGTCGCAGCATTCCCGCCTTGTTTTAATAATAATAAATATCAGCTGGGATACTTATTATAGGCCGATATCGAAATATAGTTGGAAAAGTTATTGTAAAAACATTTTTAATTGTAATACTTACATATGTCGTAATATATACATACTTAGAGCAAGATATATCATAATCATCGTTGACAGGCCTGTTCCACCCACCAGTTGAGTAGGTAAAGGCCTCCTTCCTTTAGCTCCATGCTTCGCTGGTCTTACCCATAGTCCTTTGAAAACCACCTAAGTACACTAAGGTACTTACAACGGTGCTAGGATCTTTTGGCGCCCAGCCAAAATCCGGAACTAACGACGCGATCTTGTTGAAGTGAAAACTTCTTTAGGCGCGTTGGGCATTTTTTGAGATGGGAAAAACCATTGAATTCGCGCCACTGTTACTGTAACCGACACCGCTTCGGATGTGTTCGGCTGTTCTCGGGATGTACTCGGTTTTAATATAGGTACATATATCCGATATTTCAGTGAGTGATGGCAAAGAAACGTGTTTTTTTTTAATCAATTTCTGGGAAGGCAGATAGGCGCGACGCGTCTCTAATAGAACAATCTCTGCTACTGTAGAGTGTTAACCTGCATCATCTCACTGCTGGGCAAAGCCATGACTTCCAGCTCTTTCAATCCCGGGCTAAAGTGATGGACCACTGGTCGTTTGTTTTGTCCAGCTCGTCCCGCCATCTACTACGGGGTCTGCCGCGACACCTTCTAGCTGTGTCAGGGCTCCATGTGGTAGTTATTTTGGCCCACAGCTCATTGAGTATACTGCCGACGTGGTCACCCCAGTTCCATCACTTCAGCTTAGCGGCTTTTTGAGCAACGTCAGTCATCTGTGTTTTGGAGCGCAGTGTGGTGTTGCGAATATGGCCTCAACAATATCTATGAAAACTTTATTGAAACTTTTCTACCAGAATCGCGTCGCACCATCGCGTCGCGTTGCGCCTGTCTGCGCGGACATTAACAGTTTGACAAATATTAACTACCAACAACCTTGTGGCACTTTATGTAAAGGACTATATTGGATTTCAATACTATGAGTATTGTAATTTTGTCACAATCCGTGACACATGTCACTGTATAACGAGAAGGCTCAACAGGCGATATGAACTCACTAAGCACTGTTATTTAATAAAAAGTATACTCTTTTTAAATAAAAAACTGGCTGGTGACAAAGCTGCGGTCGCCACTTGTGTGCGAGGACAGAATAAAAAGAAAATAACTAAACCTGCTCAAAATCCACCGAGATGCGATAAAAAGCAGAGGTTCCGTAGGCCTTATGATCTATGCTATGTATATTGCTGTAATAGCTTATTTGACATTTTACGGCGGTTTATCTGAACATATTTTTTGGCCAATACGGCCCAAACTCAGAATTAACTTAATTTCAACGAATACTCAAATTAGGAGTCGAAACTGTCTCTCGTATGTACAGATTACTGTGATCTAGTTAGGAGGGCAGCGATTCACTCAACAGTTCGTTGTACCTACACCATGGTACGTTATGATATGAACAGTGGCCTACCATGATCTAATTAAAAACGATTCAAAAACAAGACATTTCAGTTTAGGTTCCTAAACTGCATCGCTTGAGCTGCTCTATGGACGGAAACAAGTATGAATGAAACCAAAACTTGCGACTCAGTTTAGGACAATCGCTGTCAGTAGAATGGCACGGCCTAAACTGAATCGTTAAACTGACATCATGGTACGAATTAGAAGAACAGTTCAGTTTAGGTCCTAAAATGGATTGCGTTCAGAGCTTGTGGTAGGCCTCTATAGCTTCAAAGTTTAAAAAACTGTGCCATTTTGAAACCCGTTCATTTATACTATTCCTTACAAAACTCCTGATACTTACCAAACCTTAATTTATAGGTAACACTTGCCTTTACATTCAACCTAGTATTTTCCACTTCAGTTCAACTTTCCAATTACAAAAATAAAGTACCTAGTAAACGTACACACGGCTACACATCAAGCTATCCATTTCCAGTTTTCGCTGACCTCGCATTGTATAGGTTTTTCGTACATTTTGAAGTCAGCTTATACTGGTTATGTATAGCTTGATGTGTAGCCGTGTGTACAGCCACTTTCAATTTTTATTAACTCCTAATTGAGACACAAGTGCTCTAACAAATAAGACGCGGGTCCCAGACCCACGGGACTCCAAATGTCCTAGCCGCCATATCAGAACAATTTTCTTTCCAGACGTCTATTTATTCACATTAAGATAACAATCCTCCAATAGAAAACCAACTCTATTTTCTCCTCCATATAGCACAAAATTACCTGTCAATTCTTTGACATATTCTTAGGGAAAATCCCAATGGAATTTGTTCTTTATAAATTATTTGCTAGAGTTGTTTTTGCATTGGGGAGGTGTTGTTTGAGGTCAGTGGATCATTCCCACCCTTCGCAACAGGTTCTATTGATCGTGGCGCCATCTACCGTCGTGGGGCAAGTTGCGAGAAGTTGCCAAGATTGGGATAATTGTTGTTGGGCCATTTAAGTGGTTTATAATTTGTAGGAGCAAGTTGGTCGCGTCCGGTGAACTACGATACTTGATAAGTTGCTTGATTAATTTATAAACAGCGTTAATCGTCATACACTGATACTGGTGTTTGATATGAATACCTACTATATGGCTGCCTATGAATGCCTGATATTAATGCCTACTACGTTGCTCGAGGCTTTAATCTCATACAATCTGAAACACTCTGTAGCACCGATTATACAGGATGTACCAGAGAGGGGTGGTAAAATTTAAGGGTGTGGTACAGACCATTAAACTGAACAACTTTCTCCATGGAACCAATATCTGTTCAGTGTGCTGGTCTATATCACACCTTTCTGGTACATTCTGTATGTATAGAGGATGATTTTTTCCATTTTTAATGCTTATAAAAACAATGGTGTATGTCGGAAAGAACGCAAAACCAATTCAAACTATGACTAAGCTGGAATATAATCATGTTTCATTAAAACACACAAACAAAGTTAAAAGCTGATATTAGTGTTAGACAGCTTGTCAAATCATCGCTTATCTATAAATTGACTGATTTGCTTTTTAATGTAGGACATGTAGGTACAGTCAACAAAGCAGATAAAGCTTTTTTAAAACATACACGTCAAAGTGTATCATTTTTTTTAGCCTATATTGTGTTCCATTACTGGGCAAAGGGCTCCCCTTTTTCTTCCAGACCTCTTCCCTCTCTTATGCGATCTCTGGCCATGTTGGCCACGCTAATGTCATCAGAAGTCATTATTACTTTAAAAAGGTTTTACGCTCGCAATTAAAATGTATTTTACCAGAATAATGCAAAGATATATATATTAATTATATATCTGATACCTAACTCTAATATTAACTTTACCTAATGGAACTAATATGGCTGTCAAAGAAACTTTAGAATATAATAAAAATAAACCTAATATAAGCTGTAACGTAAACTATTTCACCAATGGAACTGAACGCGATCAGCACAAATCTAAACTGCGTTCAGCAGCTGTCAGTGTCAATTGATGACACTGACAGCTCTTGAACGCGGTTGAGATGTGCTGATCGCGTTCAGTTTTATTGGTGAAATCCGCCCATTGTATTTTTCCTTTTCTATTTCTAGATCACCATTAGTAGGTAATAATTCTTTATTCCCAAATCAAACTTACAATATAATTTTACCGAAACATAACACAACGTCAATAGAGGTTCCAATTATGACAATCACTCGATAAACATAACGATTAGCGAGTCACGATTATATCGATCGCTATTTGTACAGAATCACCATTATTTGTACTAAGTATTGTGTTCCGAACGAACAAAATAATAACGTTTGCTTTACAATTTACGTAGTTTTTTGTATCGCGTGATTATTTAGCGCGTTTTAGGATGTTTGACTGCATTGTGTCTGACTTTTATGAGCGGTATTGACTGACATATTGCGCAATTTAGGAGCACCGACATTTTTTTTGAAACGGAGTTCTTTTACGCAGTTTGAGGTAGGAGTAAACTGGTAGAAATCGTAACGAAAAAGTGTTATGCGATTTTAATATAAATAATAGAAAAAGACGGAGAGAGAGAGAGAGAGAGATAGCTTTCATGGTGTTCGAGGGTGCTAACAGCGAGGTCAAAATGAAAATCCACGAGAGCCACGGCAAAAATAAAAAATAAATAGGTATTTTAACATTTTCGCAATCGCCATCTTTGATTTTCATTTTGAAGTTCGTTCCTGATGGCCCCGACCCCACAAGTTTTTTTTATTCATAAAAGTGATTTTGGTTTATATTTCACGATTATTACTTTTTATTGCAGCAGTCGAATAGGTGGTAGTGAGGTAGAATCAATGCCATTTTTGCGCTGATAAGAGATATAGAGGAGCAGGGTTTCCAACCGTACATACATTTTCCATAAGCGCATTCAAGAAATAACCATTGTTGTTACCTACTCCTCTCCTAGTTTCCCAGAGCAGTACAGTACGTCAGTGAGAAGTTAGAATCATAAATAATAGCTACAGTTTTATGATGATTTTCTATAAAAATATTATACTCTTTTCCTTGGAAATAAATAATATAATTATTACAATTATTAAATACCACAAGACGACAAGACTTATCTTTCCACTTTGTAGATTTTTCCTAGAAATAATAACTATAAAATTATAATATGTTTTTTAGACGTCATTCAGCAATGGCTCTTGCACATAGGTACATTCTGTAAAAACTACTTATTTAGGTTTAAAAAAACTTTATTCATAATAAAGACAAATGTCACTCACTTGAGAACAATACTAAAACATACATATAAATTACACAAAGTTCGCCGTCATCAGTTACAAACTAGACTACACCATTCAATGCCTTCATTTCTCTAGAAGTGCTCGATCCGCCATTATATACTAAGTTGAGTTTTGAACGCATTGAATTTTTATTTATTATTTAACATATTATTATACATAACATCACACATTATACTTCCCAAAAGTACTTTCGCTAGTTCTATTTAAGCCCCATGTAATAGGGGGCGAGTCTATTGCCATCAACCGGGCACAAGTCCAGATGGAAAAACCTAATAATGCTTTGCCCGACCCGAGGATCTCACGACTTCTCAGTGGCGCTTGCGACCACTAGACCAACGACGTAGTTATCTAGATCTAAGACCTAGGTACATAGGTGTATCCTACTAATATTATAAACGCGAAAGTTTTGTGATAATGGATGGCTGGATGTTTGTTACTCTTTCACGCAAAAACTACAAAATGGATTTTAATGAAACTTTACAATAACATAGCTTATACATCAGAATAATAAATAGGATACTTTTTATCCCGATATTTCCACGGGATTGACACTTATGCGGGTGAAACCGCGGGGCGCTGCTAGTAAAACTATAAGTATAGGATGAAACACGAATAAACGATGCTAGGCTTCTTAACACGATAATCACTATAAGTAATTATTATTCCTGAAAACATAATAATATAAAAACAACAGTTTCTAGTGAGTATTAACAGTTTAGCACACGAGAAGTTAATTGTTGGTTATTATTTGAGTCGATGAAGGCTGAACGTTACAGTTCAATCAACCAATTATGAGCAAATTAATTTATTATTAAAGTTATTTATTGTATTAGGTCAATGGGTGTTGTTATAAACCAACAATTATTACGTTAAAATGTTTTTCTGTAGATGAGGCGTAATATTATCAAGATGAAGATGGAAAGGGTACCAAGTCTCTGACGGTATCTTACTAATCCCCAAACGTTTAATGAAACTATCCTTCTGAAATTAAACGAATACAAATCATATATGATAACAAAAATACTATTTAATAGCAAAATAGTCAATCAAAAAAATCACGAAAAAAAATAATAACCACACGTGAAAGTAGCAATCACGAACCGCATCCGACAATGTCGACTCCAATTACATAAACAATCGCCGATTACACGAAATATATCGAGTGTCGCATCGACGCTCGACCTTGACAGTGTCACGGCTGTGAACACGTTAATAGTCCCCCGGTGCCTGCGCATTTGCTGATGTACTGACAACTGCACTAAACTTCTATGGTAACTTTTCGACTTTTAGTGCTTTGATTCCGTTGGTAAGGTTGGTATGCGTATACCTTGTTCCAACCGTATCTGATGAATATGTAAACAAAAGGGTCAGAAAATGTACTTCTAGATGCATATTTTTAGTGTCCCTTACAAATTGAAAGCCTTGATTTGTTTGTTTAAATACTTAACCCAAAATTCTAATTTGAAATTACCTTATAGATCTTTTTCGGTTGACAATAATTGAGGTAACTTTTATTACCACAATTTTCGTCGACGACTACAATTAAAAAATCATATTTATTCAAGAAATAAATAATTGTTGGAATATAAGATATCAAGTTGAAAGCTTCTAAATACAGAGGAATGTGTTACTAATGGGATTCAGTAAAGTCTTCCCTTCATAAGAATTTAACATACTAACAATCACAATCTAAATCATTTTGGTGGATATTGCCAATCATTGCTAAGCATTGCTTCATATGTTCGAAAAATGCCTCTGCTCAGCATCGTAAACAACGCAATAAATATTGTTGAACTGTCAAAATGAAAGCCATTGCTACTGATAGTGTGGTAAGTAATTACCCCGCGGGGTTTGTTTATACTTTCATCTGATACTTTTGAAACAAACTATAGTACAACAAGTGTTACTATTGATGTGCGTTTGACTGTACTGAAAAATGTTACAATGGAAATTATTTTAAAATATACATAATATAGGTATGTGTGTATATGGGATGTTTTCTCTTCATATTATTATGTGTGGTCGGATGACTGTGGTTTGCAACGTAGTTAAAATAATCGGTTTGTTTTTTATCTAGGCTACGGTTATCGGGTGAGTTATGTAGAGCAAACATTTATATGTAGATGACATATATAGCTTCTGCCCGCGGCGCCACCCGCGTGGATGTCGAAAATGATCCCACGGGGACGTGTCACCGGGACAAAAAGTAGCCTTTGTCATACCTCAGGATGCCATTTATTTCCTTGTCAAATTATCCTATAATACGTTATACGGTAACATACAGACAGAATTACTTTCGAATTTATAATATTAGTATGGATAGTTTGTATAAGTGGTAGTTTATCTATTTATTTAAACTTTTCGCACAAAAAAAAAGGTACAAAGGCGGACTTAACGCCTTAGGCATTCCCATAATAATCTCATTCCTGTATCAAGGACCCTCTTCTTCAATCGG
This sequence comes from Hydraecia micacea, assembly GCA_914767645.1. Classification (NCBI taxonomy): domain Eukaryota; kingdom Metazoa; phylum Arthropoda; class Insecta; order Lepidoptera; family Noctuidae; genus Hydraecia; species Hydraecia micacea. Next base: position 1,965,759 of record OU611783.1, on the reverse strand, counting down.
TCTCTCATGACTGAGAATCGTAGTCACTGGACCCCTTTAAGCAGACAATCTGCCTCCATCGAATCCGGTCCAAAGTTGCCATCACCACCTGCTGAAAATTGCTTGAGGACGTAGCTTCTTTCTTATTTCAAGAATCGAATCGAATTGAAAAAAAATATGAAAATATATTCCAAATACACTGCACTGCGCGAACTGCGCAAAGGTCAATTGTTTTTAGGATCTCAGCGACAATCAGTGTCAAAAATTTGTCAAGAACGTAGGGATTATACAGGTATTTTTGACAGATTGAGACTGATAACAGGCTGTGAACGTTCTTATAATTACGAGAATTGCCCCCTGCTATCACGGGAACGGATAATAAGTGTTAGTAAATAAATTTCCTGATGGAGGTCGCGGGAATCCGCTGAATGCGAGAAGCACACGACCGGTTGATGTGGCGACGCATGGTGGAGGCCTATGTCCAACAGTGGACATGTTTCGGCTAAAATGATAGCATAATCAGCCTATAACGTTCCCACTGCTGGGACACAATCCTCCTCTCTATGAGAAGGAGTAAACCGTAATCCACCACGCGGGTTGTAGAAGTCACATATCTCCGAATTTTTCGTTCTATGGTTTCCTCGCGATTTTTTCCTTCACCGTTTTGAGAAATATCTATTTATTTATTTATTATATGATGATTATGAAATAAAATCCCTAGACGCTAACAAACAAAAAGCCAAACAACAACAGTAAAGTGTCAATGCGCTGCGCTGCGCAGGCGCGGGGAGATCGGCGCGGCGCGGCGGCGCACGCGCACGCGACGCGCGGCCTTGTGCGCAGTTCCGTGAAAGGCGATCGGCTTAGCTAACACTAGGATAGGGTTGCACTGGCTTGCCTTATTACGTCTAAAGATACAATATTTGGATAGGTTTTTTTAAACAAGTCTTATACAGCTTATTTTATAAAGTTTTGCTTGTTTAACGTAGCTTTTGAGGTATCGAATGATAAGTTTTATAAACAATAAGTAGGCTAGGTATAATTAAAGATAACATCAAGCCTGTATCCTCGATGGGCTAGGCAGAGGTGTACCTGTTATGTTTAAGATCCATGTAATGGGACTAATGTACTAGAAATAATTATTATGCAATATTATGTTTAAATTATACAAGTAAATAGAGTAACAAAAGAAACACGTCACGGAAATTAAGAAAACTACAAGTCACTCATTCAGAAAAAAACAGAAACTAATATTGCATAAGCTGTACCCGCGACTTCGTTCGCGCAAGTCGGAAAACAAATTGGATTTCATGGGTTTTATTTTTTTTGGAAGGAACCCTAATTATTTTCTAAAATAAAAGTAGCCTTAGTTACTCTTTACAACATGAGATATTTGCCAGTGAAACTTGCGCCAGTCCCGTCAAAACCGGTCCAGCCGTTTCGGAGATTAGCCGGAACAAACACACAGACAGACAAAAATTTTAAAAATTGTTTTTTTGTTTAAGTACCGTATACATATACTTTCACACGCATTTAATAAAAAGCTGTTGATTTTGATATTACTAGCAGACACTTCAATTTTATTTATTTGTGTAGGTAGATAGATTTTTGTTTTCCGCCCATTTCAAATCTGCAAGCCATATTTAAAACGCAAAATCAGCTTCTCAGCTGGGTCGATATAACTAGATAAAGTCTCGGTCTGACGGCTCACAAAGGAAATGCAAACGCCTCCAAAATTCTAATACACAGCACCACAATTTGATAGGGCTGGTACAGATTTAGAAACCTATTTATAACTTGTGAAGAGTTTCGGGTCTTTTACTGAAAGTTTATGGATGTAAATATTAAGCCCTTCAATATTCAACAGTCTGGCTCTTGTGATACAATAAATAAATTATTATTAACACCTCCATCTCTGCCGATATTGATCCAAACGAAACTTCATCATGAATGAATTAGTTTCATAATCTTTATAACATCATGCCTGTAATTCTCTGAAAGAAAAGGTGTATCTTAGTATACAGGATGAAATTGAAAACATGCGACAAATCGAAATGGGAGATTGTACTCATCATTATGAACAACTTTTACTATGGGACCAAACCTGAAATCGCGAAAAAAAAAATCATCTGTTCCCTACATTTTGACGAGTTATGCGAACATAAATGTAGGGAACAGCTGATTTTTTTTTCACGATTTCAGGATTGGTCCCATAGTAAAAGTTGTTCATAATGATGAGTACAATCCCCCATTTCGATTTGTCGCATGTTTTCAATTTCACCCTGTTATATACCCACATTTTTTTAAAATAAATCCTATAAAACTACAGAGTTACGAGGAAAAGGGTGTAAAGTTCACTCAACCTCCATAGGAAAGGGAGGATTCTCTGACCAGACGGGTGTTGTGTCTGGTGGGCAACTGCCCGATGATTCATGTCGGGTCATTGTATATAATATATTATGCTAGTTGCGCGGTAAACTCTGCTTGCGAGATGCAGGATTTTGTGTGACGTAGTTCGTATGTGGCGTTGTAGATACCGCTACAAAACAAAATCGCTTTTCGTGTCTGTGTCTATCTATGAGACCATTTATTTTTCTAAATTGCAGATTTTGATACGGTTTTTATCATAATTTAGAACATTCATTCCAAAAGGTTTATGTGTATAAGACAGTCATATTAAACATAACTTTTGTTGAGTCGTAAAAACCATGCGCACGGGGCGGGTCGCTAGTGAGCTAGGTATAACCTACAAAACAAATCCCAAAGTTTATAAAAAAATTGCAAACAAAAAATATCTATAAACGAAAAACCTTTTACCCTACATAGATAACATATTAATTGAAAAGATAACACACAATAACAAACTGATGTAGAAACAAATCACTCACCCGAAAGTCTATCTCACAAACAATTGTATTTTCAGCGCAGTTAACCACTTTGTAATTGACCTTTTGGCTGCGTATGCGTAGGCTGCAGTACAAAAAGTTATTACAAACAAAATTTCCATCAGGCAAATATCAGTGTTTTTGTACGCTCTCATCGAAATTACGTTGGTTTTTCAATACGTTTTTAACAATTCAATTACACACGACTTCACACGAGTATCGAATTACTTTCACACGCAAATGTTTAAACAGAAGACCGGTTGTTTTGGGCAAAATAGGATTGAAAAAGAGCCATTTTAAATAAAATATATTGGTAGTTATACTAAAAATACAACTGAGGGCTGATTTTTCAATAGACAGATAACTTTTATTTGAAGAATAAAAATAGCGGTTTGACATATTTTTAATACAAAAGCTGTCAAACCGCCATTTTTATTCTGAAGATTAAAACATAGAGCAACACGGGCCACTGGCGGACTCCGGTCCACCGGTTGCCAGTGTTGCTCTATGGATTAAAATTATCTGACATTGAAAAATCGGCCCTATGTATACATGTCATGTAGATAAAGTTGTTTTTCGTGTCTGCATTGCTGTTACACTACTCAACTATTTTGATCATTTAGAGAATTAACTTCGGAAGATTTATCTGTATAATACATTGATATTAACCTATATATATATCATAAAAAAATCACGATATTTGTCAAGTCGTAAAAAACGTCCGAAACAAGGGCGGGTCACTATTATAATTTGAGTTGGTTTTGAACAGCATTATTACCGAATTTCTGCACAAAGAAGACACTATAAATAAATATATAATTTTCAAAACACAATATAGATTATATTCCTAATCCCTAAACTTCAAACCAGCCAGCCCTATCCAGCGCAGCTTAACAATAACTCAGACTGGACGTACATTTCGTGCGCCGGCGCTGCCACTCGTTATAACTATTTACTTTCGATATCGAGCGCTGTCGAGATCGGTATCAACTTGCCGAACTAAATTTCCGTCGTGTGCTTAATGTTATGTTAATATCATTGTCATCTATTATATCCTTGTTTTGTTAGTTGTACCGAACAGTAATTATCGCATTGTCGCAATCACTGAAAATTGAGATCGAAGACGTCTGCTTGTTTGCGGGTTGTTTGAAAAAGATACCGTGGCCCCTGGCACAGGCAACTGAAGGAACACGGGTGGGTTTTAGTCAGTAAAAGTCTGGCACGCCCCCTCCCGCTTTATCCAGAGCGGGAGAAGTTATTTCATAATTTCCCACCCATAATAAAAAGTCGTCTGCGTGTTTTGAATTGAACGTGTGATGCTTCGAAGACATTGTTTTGTCTGCGTTTGTTGTGTTGTGGCTAGGCTTTCTTAAACAGGGTTTTATTTTTGCTTGTATATCTTTGGCTGCCATTGCAGTTATTATTTGTTTCCTGGCCCATAAAGATCTATACCTATATGTCTAATTGTAACAAGCTGTCACGATTTTGGACAATCATCATCATTGGCAGTGTTGTTTTGTTCCAGCCAATGCTGAGTAAAGGGATTTATTCCGGTCTGACCCTTGAACGCCCCTCCACCCCCTCCTTGACCCCTGCTAGTTCGTCTTCTATTTTAATCTTTGTGGGCTCCTCCTTTTTATGCCATGCTTCCTTGGGTTCCCCCCCTCCTCCTTCTTTAGAGAGAAACATGTGGCCACCCTTGAGCGAAAACCTAGATCCGTGACTGGTCTCATCTCTAGTTCTAACCAACAAACAAAATAGTAGCAGTGGGTGCGAAAATACACTGAATTTACCATCGCCACTCGTCGAGAATCATATTTATTTGAAGCACCACAAGGAAGCATCCATATTAAATCCGATACTTATTAAGCTTAATCTATCTACGCTGCAAGAAGCACCCATTCATTTCCTAGTTTTCCTACCTCCATAATGTCTGTCTTCAGACAAGAACATATAACTTATATGAAGGAGTGTACTTTATAGAACCCACTTTACTAACGCCGCGGAGAGCGCCATCTTTCACACGTGTCGGGACCGTTTTGTAACCGCTTGGGTAATGTTGCACCTTCATGAACAGATAAGTATGTCTGATCTGCTGTAGGAAGTAGGGGTTGTGTTCTAAATGCACTTATTACATAGTGCAGTATAGATATTAGACTAGACATAGAACAAGGTCGTCCATACTGAGAATAGAATAGAATACTCTTTATTATGTACATCATATAAAATACAGACATAAATATAGATACTTTACTATGGGTGACACAATGGGCGGTCTTATCGCTAAGAAGAAGAAGAAGAGTATTCTATTTTATTCTATTCTATTCTATTCTGAGGTAACTTTTCGACTTGCATTGTCAGTTTTCTAAATTCGTTCATAGCATCGTCATCATTCTCCTGTCCTTATCCTAATTTATTTTATTTATTTATTTCAAAAAGTGAGGTATATGCAGTCTGTTACAATAAATATAATTATATAATTTTATAATTTAGGGAAAAATCATAAGGAGAGTTACAAGCAGAATTGAATCTGGCGTCCTAGCTAGGTTACATGGTACGGGGAGGTGGGACCCGCTGAGGAACAGCGGGTCGAGGCCTGTCGGGGGAGCGGTGAATGCTTATGCGAATCCCGCACCCCCGGCCATAGGTAGAGGTGGAACACCGCGGTGGTTTTAGCCGGTAAGAGTCCGGCATGCCCCTCTGTCCTTCCCACGATGGAGGAAGTCCATGAGGATTTCCACCGCAAAAAAAAAAAAAAAGCTAGGTTACATGGTAGCCTGTATTTAAGGTTTGCGAGCCCAGGTTCCCACAGGAGTACAAAAAAATCCAATAAAGACTGCTTACGACTATACGATAAAAACATATAGAAACTTATACTATGTGTGAAGTGTTAGTATGTGTATGTGTTTTGTAATTTATTTGTGAAAGATTTTATTATGTCTAGAAAGGGAGTGACTACTCAGTTGACGATTAATAGAGAAGTATGAAAGAAAAATACATGTTGTGCCGACCCTGCGTAAATTGGGATAAGGGTAGGAAAATGATGAAATGATTATGATATTTCCTAGTGGCTGTTATAGGAAGAAAATACAGGAGTTTTCTCCGTTCAAATAGGCAACAACATTTTTAATAAATAAATAACATCCTTTATCACAGGGAATTTCATCACGATATTAAATTTCTGAAAGTAATTTTATGAAAAGATGAAGATTAACAATATGGAATTAGGTTCTCCGTACTGATATTACCTATGCGATCAACGTACAAAGCACCCAAATAATTCAATGAAAAATTAAAGATCCACGCATATAAAAATAAATTCACTTACAGAAATATGTCTCCGATATGAAAATCCTTCACATTTTTCAAGCGGATTGCGCGATACAAAAGTTATCCCTGCATTCTCAATCCGCTTTAAAATATCATCAACAATATTTAAATCATATTGAATTCATGAATGACATCGAGATGTGGGAAAAGAATTTGAAGAATTGAATTTTATATTACAATGGCTGTTATTTGATCGCTTTACTTGCATTCATTTCATAATTTGTGAATGGTCGAGAGAGTATGTTATAGCAACTACTAGTGCTCGCAAGTGTAGCATAATCAGCCAATAATGTTGAAACTGCTAGGATATGGCCTCCTCTCTGTGAGAGGGAGTAGGCCGTAATCCACCACGCGAGCCCAGTGCGGGTTGGTAGATGTCAGTATGTCACATGTCTTTGAATGTTTGGTTCCTAGCACACACCGGTTTCTTCACGATGTTTTCCTTCACCGTTTCGAGAGCAGTGCATGGTGGTGAAACAGTTCATTCAGCAAGAGTATACTACTAAAAACGCCAAAGGTCCAAAAGTAGCTCTTACTCGTCATTATTCGGCCAAAAAACGACCCCTAAACAGCCTTGCACAACGCGGCAACGTTTCAACAATCGTGCATCAACAAGCAATCCGTTCAAACAAAACAAAGACTATTAATACGAGCAGACAGAACACGAACAAAAAGTGAAAACAGACAATTATTACATAACGCACCAAACGTTTTAATTAATCATTTTCCTGTTTACATCTTTTAATACATAACTTCAAGGTCAGTGAAGTTTTTGCTCCAATATTTTGAGGTGACTGAATTTATGGAGTTTTAAAGCACGTGTCCGTTTGTGGTCGAATCTTATAGGGTTTTTTTAATTTTACATATCTCGGGACCATGGGGTCCCGGTCCTTTGGTAGGCGTACGAGGGGCCGACGCCAACTCGCAGAGGCCCCTTAGGAAATTTTAATGAAATGTGGCACCAACCGACGATTATCCCTGTATGCACTATGCAAGTGCACCCAAGGATAACCCCCGGTTCGTGTAGGACTATTGCGGGATATAGAAAAATAAAAAGTTGGACTATGGGTTTGGGTGGCTAAAGTGGACTGGTTGAAGATTTATTATTATAAAATTATAAGTTAGTTGATCATCTTGCTCTCGTTACGGTTGACATTTCAACCAATTTTTACTATATTAGATTAGTGGGGGCTTTGATTTAATATAATCAGCCTATAATGTCCCCACTGCTGGGACACAGGCCTCCTCTCCACGCGGGTCCAGTGCGGTTGATAGACGTCCCATGTCTTCGAATTTTTGTTTCTAGTTCTGGCTTGCTCACGATGTTTCCCTTCACCGTTTTGAGAACAGTGGTGATGAAATTATTTACATAAAGTAAAGCGCCCGCCTGGGTTCAAACCCTCGACCTACAAATTCGTAAGTCGGGGGGTTATCAATGGGCCACCACTGTTCTACATGACATAATTAGTTGCTAACTGCTAATTAACGCCTACAGCCGGATAGACCAACGTCATATCCTAACTAATATTATAAATGCGAAAGTAAGTTTGTTACCTTTTCACGCCTAAACTACTGAACCGATCATCCTGCAATTTTGCATATACGTTGTCAGATGTACAGAAACGGACATAGGATACCTTTCATCCGGAAAAAAGTGTTGTTTCCGGGGAAAACAACAATAACGTTATTATGATAATAGATGGCGCCACGTGTCTTTCGAATCATGATTTCCCACGGGATCGACGCTTATGCAGGTGAAACCGCGGGGCGCTGCTAGTAGGTTATAAAAGAAATTGGTCCTATTTTAAGTGATCAGAACCCTAATAATTAAGTAATGTTTACTTTTATTCTGTTTATTTTTATACATATAAATAGTTCTTTCTAACAACTAGTAGATCTGTTTAGTAATATGTGGATAACATTTTAAGTAGTGTATTTGTTACCTCTATTATTAAGTTCTAAACTATGTTTACTTATTATTACACTGCTGTTTGTTGTCCCTAAATAAACAATTATAGACGCCAAATCCATGCCAAATTAACACGTTTTTGTCTACACCTGACACTTCAAGGCTGACCATCAACACCACTTCCCCCAAAAAATACTAATTACTTACTAATTAATAAGATAAGTTTTTTATCGTACCCACCACACGCATTAGTAAGCTTGCTGCCGGTCCCAAAAAACCAACATGTAAATGCCTCACGATTTCAAGTCAAAACTTTGCAAGCGTTGCTGCCAAGCGTCAGGTCCAAGATCCAATAAAAAAGGTGAATGAAAGGTCTATATGGGATAATGTTACCTGTCGTAGCCCAGGTGTTTTTTATCGAGTACACAGCAATAGTCTTTGCGGTCTTCTCAACTATATAAGGTGTTAAAAAATTAACCTTACAAACTTAAAGAGGTGCATCACGAAAAAAAAATCTGCTGTTTCATACAAAAGTTCAATACCTACTTGACCAAAATGTATGAAACAGGTGATTTTTTTTCGTGATTTCAGAGTTGGTCCCATAGTGAAAGTTGTTCAGTTCGATGGTCTGAAGCACTTCTTAAAGTTTGTAAGGTTAATTTTTTAACACCTTATATAGTTATAAGTCGGAGTAACCTTCCATTCCAATTGTTGCCGCCAAATATCAGCAAATTGTCCCACCCTTTCATGCATTTGCATAATACGAATGGAATCATAATATACTTATCCCTCTCTTCTGTCCATCTTCATCCACTACAATGACAGCTACATAATATTAATACGCGGCGTCCTTTTGACGTCACGTCCGGTCCATGATGGCCGCTACACACCACACTGTCATTACGATGATTGACGAGAGCGTCCTTCGTCAAGTGCATCGTGCGTATATTGTACGGCTTTTTATTATTTTATTAGATGCAGCTGATTTGATTGAACAATTTTATATCGTAAAGATTTTTGCATTTTTTTTACCTAGGAGGTTGCCGGCTGTTTAACCGGGCTTGCCTGTGGTTGCCTCAATAAAATAAGGGCTCTAGCTAGGGCTTAAAAACTAAGGTCGCTGGGGAAGGGCAGCAAGGGACAGGCTGGATCGGATTATTTTGGGACGAATTTAAAGCTACAGGCTCAGCGGCGCGGGCTGGCTCGAGCAAGGGTCGGGCGGAAAAGATTTTTGCAGACTTTACAAACTTATACCAATAAAGTCCTTAGGCAGCAAAAAAATTATTAGCAACAGATTAACAATATCCTTCAAAATTATTCAGATTTTGATTGCTAGTGTGTTACGCAATTAGGGTGCAGGATTGTTCCCAATGTTTTTTCACCTTACTTCACCAATGCCTTAAATTATTACCACAGCCATTGAAACGTCACGGTTTTTGCACGACCTGTCTGTAACCTTGTTATGTTTGGTCTGTAAAGCACCGAGAATGTTATTTACAGTCTAGTGTAAGGTGTTCCAAATAATCTAGACAAATTACAGGTGCTTATTTCCCAGCCTTCGAGAGATAAGATACATTATCATCGGATAACATTTGCGTGAAACTTGTACCAAATTATTAATGCTATCGATAGCAGAAATAGTGATCGTAAAAATACTTTTATGACCAATAAATTACTCGTCGTACAATTTAAATGACATAATATGTTACTAATATTACTGAAGCAAAACCAGATAGCGACATGTCTAAACATGACAAAGAGCTAAGTCGATTGTATTGAAAGATACGAGATCTTGTGCTGAATGGGATTGGAAGATTGGAACATAATCGATGGCAATGGCATAAATCAAGACAATGTCCATATAGACACTGGTGTGAAAGATGAAAAAAACACTGAACTACTCGTATAACTTCATGTTAAAGGGTTCTGGACTCCTTGCATCGTAACTTTTTTGCCACCCATCAGCGTTCCCCGTTACAGAAGACACTTAACCTGTTTCTGAGGTTAACAAGTGCACGAGCCCTTGGAATAGTTATACACGTGTAGGTACAGGTAGCGGTTATCTCTTTCGACGAGGCGATCTGGAACTTTTGAGGCAAATAATAATTATTCTTCATGAAGAGCTAACTTGTATTCCATCATTAGTCTTGCTAATCACACTGAAAGACAAGTCCAATCAATTCTTGTACAAGATGTCAAACAATATCCATCCAGCATATTATTCGCATTACTCAATAAGTTATTCTGAGCATAAAAAATAAACCGAAACGAGAAACAAAACCTCACGATCAGGTCCTTAGGCTCTGAACTTGTTGCATACACTTTTATTTTTTAACCAAAGTTTGTTGACCCGGAAAATCGTAAGAGTATTACGTTCAATACTTACATACATATGCGTTTACATATATATTTCGTAAGTATGAAGGCAATTACGCGTAGGTGTTTTGTTTATCTTTTAGAAAAAAAGGGTCCGTTTTGGATGCAAATTATCAGGTGAAAATATAAACAACTTCGGGATATTACCTACTCCATTGAAAATTGGATATTGATTGCGAATTGGGGTGTCATTTTGCTCTTTGACCTTTGCAGTGGAATTTTCGGAGCGAAGGGTAATAAAAACATTAGAACATGGAACAGTGCTAAATCATTCATGAAAATGCAAATTTTAACGAATGACATTTTCAACACAAAATAATTGTATTTTGTGTTATATATATGTTACTCCTGTCCTACGGGTAATAATTTAATCTCACACTTAATCTTTCAGCTTGAGCTACATCGGTTGCATCTTACCTCTTGTTAAGTGTATACCTCCGGCCGAGTGGCCAGAAAAAAGTCCAATTCATAAAAAAAAAAACATTTGCTTACGCCGCAGCTAAACAAAGCATAAACATAGAAATGTAACACAGATGACAGATATAATAAAAAAAATAATAACACTGAAATATCCGCGATGGGATTGTCATCGATAGCCAAATGCCAAGGTTGTTCATATAATTATTTAAATCGCACTATTTTTGAACTAGCCGTTTTGCATATCGGCGATGAAGTGACAAGAACCTTTATCTACCAGAACATAATTTTACAGGAAACGAAAAAACATTTTATTTATTTTAAAAACAAGATATGAAAAATACTATTATTGGTTATATATTAAATAAGAAGCAGGTGTAGGGGATAAATATAAAGTTAGTTGCTTTTGCCAGCTCACGCAAACGATTATTTAAAGTCATCTACGTAAAAAAAGTAAAATTGCAAAAATGTCAGCTAGGAGTTCTTGTCACTTCATCGTCGATATAATTATTACTTATTGTCACACTGGTATTAATAATGCGCTCATTGATTGATGTTGAAAGAGATACAAGAAATAACAAAGGATATTCATGATCATGACGATGATTCATGATAAGTCAAATGAACTCGGGTAGAAAAGGAGTCGGAGAGAAAGATATTGGGAATGCACAAGGCCAAGAAGAAAGCCCTCACTCTTTCCTTAAACATATGACATAATCGGTGAGGGACATAGGTAAACATATCCAAAAGCAACTAAGAGATTACTTTCAGAAGATGGGTAAAAGAATCCTTCTGTGCTACACATGCAACATAACCAACGAGTACGCTGTCCATTCGCAAACCAGTGTAATTGTATGAGTATTTCCCTAAAGGGTTGTTCAACTGCAATCTCATCCTGAAGTCCTTGCACCACAAGATTACATTTGCAGCCATTTATAAATGACCTTTATAAAGAAACTTAAAATGCCATTATTCATTTGAAACATTTCATTCAGGTAACAAACATTGGAGAGTGCAAGGTGTCGATAACATTAAGCGAGTCGGGAATATCTGGACAAAAACGCCAAACGCAGGAAAGAATGGCATGGTAGGTTTACGTTGTGCGACGAAAAACTGGGGAATGATGATGACAATTAACAATGCTATAACACAACAATCTAACTCACAACTAAGCTTTAAGGGGATTACAGGAGGTAAACGCAAAAACGCAAGTTTTATAATGCCTAAAAGTATACATATGATCGACTACAGTAAACAAAATCAGAAAAATATATGATATTCTTCAGGATACTATATGCTAGGTAGATAGTGTGTTGAAAACATAATACAATTTGATACGATAGAAAAAAATCATGAAGATATCTCTAAAAACTTTCTATTTACAATAAAAACCATACTAATATACATACAATCATTCTGATTTTCTGTCGGATTATTCTACAAGCAACATGCTAAAGCACGATTTATTCTTCGTTCGTCCCGAAGTTTTGTCCCACTAGTATTTTAATTTTTTAGTCCAAACAATAGATTTTTTGTAAATAGATAATTGCTTCATATTTTGCAATAAATTACCAGCGTTGTGTCATCGCGCTTCTCTTTCTTTTCTACGCAGTCCGACGGTGACCGCGCTTTAGGTCATGTAGTAAAGTTCCTAAGTTAGTTACGGAACGCGAAATTGAAAAGTTTAAAGCAAAACCGCGTTTCTAAACAACTTCTAAAGGTAGTAACTTCACAGCATAATTTACTAAGTAACGAACGATTGCTACAATTTCTTCGGCATACCTTCCCTTGCGTATCAATTGCTAGTTATACATAACCTACCTGCACCTACTTCGCAACGCGGCAGAGATTGGAAGATCTGGATTCTAGCCAAGCACGTTGGCAAACTGTTCCGTTACGTGGTTACTCTGTTATATTTTTGTATGAATTCGATTTGCATTGAGGTAGGTAGTGCTTAGTGACGTCATTACGTGTTTTAATTGTTTAGCTTATTTGGGTATGGTTTGTTTCTTTTTTTACTGCAGCTTCGGACATTTACAGATTGTCTATTAGTTTCATGACATCATCATTATTATCCACAGCGTTTTTCGTCCTTGCAGGGCAAAAGCCTTACAGCAGGACAATTTTTTCCTGTTTTGTGCCTATCCTGTCCAGGCCTTCCTCACAAGTTTAATCTATTATCATCTACATATATTTCATTCCATGTCTTTCTACATTATGAGTCATTTTAAAGGATTCTTTACAATCTAAGCTATCTTTTTACTAACAGTCCACAAAATCACCTTGCGTGTTTGTTTCTTTGTATTCTTGGTTTCAAGTAATGTACCTTTATTTATAAATTAAGGCATTTATCACAATCTGTTATAAAATAGTGTGGCTATTACACAAATGAGACTTGTCACGAAGCAGCACTATGACGGCTGATAGGAATATACAGAAAGTGAACACGAACGCGAATTGTCTTTGTTTGTCAATAAGTCGTTGCTGAAACCAAGCATTGGTGGCCCAGTGGAAACAGCCGCGACTTACGTACGAGTTGTAGGTCATAAGTTCGAACCCAAGCAGGTTCTTATTCATGGGTAAAATACCCTGTAAAAATTTGGAACCGGTAAAAAAGTCATCCTGTGTACTCGTACTATAATTTTGAAGACGCCAAGCAGCAGACTGGCTTAGCGAGAATCCGCATTGGCAACTGTGTGCGTCTATTCTTCTGAAGCAACGTTTCTGCATTGCCATACTATCCCTTATGTGTGCAGTCTCATACCGAATGCGCAAAATATTCCTCATCAAAGCGGCTCGATCACGAACTGTCCAATATAATGCAGACGTCGTGATTCACACTATCCTTTATTGCACATATCAATCTCTAATTCTAATAAGCGTTAAATCCTTTACACCTTACAACTGAAACCCAACCTTAACTTCAGAAGAACAGGGTTTAATTTCCATCAGAGATGTTCTATAAAGGTTTGGTTTTATTTTTCAATGAAATATAATAAAAGGTTGGTCGTTCTGTGTCACAAAAGAGGTTTGAAATGATAACACAGTTATCGGGGACCGCAGCGAGGATGATAATTGGAAGTCTCTTTGCGAAATAATCGTGTGGTGTATTGTTGACAAAGGTTCTAGAGCCTTGTGTGAAATTGGAACGTTAATACGATTTCATTTTAGGAGCAATATAGAAAAGGTTTTTTTTTTAGAGGGACACGTGGCTAAATAATAACAGCCGCACAGGTCGATCAGGTTAAGCTATACTTGCCGCGGTTGGTCTGTGGATGGGTGACCGTCCTTATATAACGAGACCCCTCCGTGCCTCGGAAAGCACGTTAAGCCGTTGGTCCCGGCTGTCATTCGTGGAGTCATGGCCGCTTTGCGTGGATGTGACGCATATTTCCCCCAACTTATTATTTTTTTGCGTTTGTGTTCATTCTCTGCGTCATGTACCCGCAAATATACGTATTTTCTTGCTTTCTTTTTTACTCTTTACAACTTTGTTGGGCGTTCGTAGTTGAGATGATTCTCTACAGAGGAAAATTGTAAAGAAGCTGTAAAAGCAGCCATTTACCAACACGTCGGTTACAACATCAAAATACTGTTATAAAGCATGTTCCTAGTTTTACAGGTTGCAACATGTTTTTACACTGACCATGTGCAGACATTGTTTGACGTCCTGAATAAGACGGCTGTTGTAGAAGATTAATAAAATCTCAAATTCATTCACCGACAGACTAGGCACAGCCTAAACCACTGGATCTCGAAGCATAAAATTCTACACAAGAGTTCCTGAGACATAATAACGAAGGTAAGCACTAAGGGTTTTTTTAATACATCCTCTAAAGATAAAATCAGGAATGAAATTATCCGGAAAAGAACCGGAGTACCTAACCGACACAGCTTGCAGAGTAAGCAAACTGAAGTGGCAGTGAGCTGGACATGTTTGTCGAAGGACCGATGGCCGGTGGAGCAGACGAGTCCTAGAGTGGATACCGCGTATCGGCAAGCGTAGTGTGGGACGCCCTCCAGCTAGATGGACCGATGACCTATAGAAGATGTCTGGGACAGACTGGATGCGGAAAGCGGAGGACAGGGTGTGTTGTGGCGCAGCCTGGGAGAGGCATAATGTCCAGCAGTGGACTGCAATAGGATGAGTTGATTGATAAACGGATTAAATAGGGAATAACAGTTTGTATGGAACTTCGTCATTTTTACCGATAGGAAATCCCATGTAATAAAAAACAAATTAATTCTATAAACCAAGTAATTTCGACCAAAAACCGTAAAAACCAATCAAAGAAGTTGATTACTAAATAAATTGCTCATATACAATGACTGAATTATATTGTATTATTTTCCTGATGGCTAGAGGTCGCTATGTCGAGCGTTTGACCTTAGTGACTGTCATACTGTGTATTGTTAGACGGAATATGCGATGACACTACAACAGGTTTTCATTTTATATGTAGACTAGCTTCTTCCCGCGACTTCGTCCGCGTCAAAATTTCACCCCCCCCATTCACCCCCTTAGGGGATGAATTTTGAAAAATCCTTTCTTAGTGCACCTCTAGACCTCATAAGGAACGTACGTGCCAAATTTGGAATCTCTAGACCCAGCGGTTTGGGCTGTGCGTTGATATGTCAGTCAGTCAGTTCTCCTTTTATATATATAGATATATTATTATGTGTATTTTGAGTGTGTGTCGCACAGGTCGATCGATCAGGTTGAGCTACGCTTGCCGCGGTTGGTCTGTGGATGGGTGATGGGTGGTGGGTGTGGGTTGGTGTGTGGATCTTTACATACCGAGACCCCTCCGTGCCTCGGAAAGCACGTTAAGCCGTTGGTCCCGGGCCCGGCTGTCATTCGTGGATCTTTGACAGTCGTTATAGGTAGTCAGAAGCCCGAAAGCCTGACAAGCAGTCTTACCAAAGGGGTATCGTATTACCCAGTAACTGGGTTGTGGAAGTCAGATATCATTATTCTGGTAGATAGTAGTGTCTCCTAGAAAAGTAATAAAATATACAGGCTGGTTGGGACATCGACATCTGTTACCAAGAATTCAGTTGAAACATTTCGTCAGTTATTTAAAAAAAAAATTGCTTTGGTTATTTAAAAAAAGAAAGAAAGAAAAAGTATTTATTGCGACTCGTACAGGAAGATCACAAACTAAACTAAACACAGTAAAAAAAATAAAAAACCATGTTATATAAAAAAAGTAACAAGAAGAAAAAATGAAGCAGAAAGTCCTATTCAAAAGCTGCTGCTGTTCCATACATTTTGACAGCGTAGGTAATGCACTTTTTTTTGGTATGAAACAGCAGATTTTGTTTTTTGATATGGGAATACCTTTGGTGCTCTAAAAATAGGTGCTCAAACGGGAATACTCCAAAATTTCTACGCTAGAAGTCTAGAATCATGTGCTGAATTGACATGGTAACAGTTGGCGCGTCGAACCCTGCCACACGCTGTTTATAAAAAGAGAAATAGTTATTCTTGAATAAAGAAGACCCTAGTAAGTATTCTTAGGTCAGCATTACCAAATTGAAAAAAATAGATGTTAACAACATTCTAATTGATGCAGTTCCAATTGAGTGGACTTCTTTAGTTATTTTATCATTCGTCTGTGTCTGTATGAACAATAATCATCGTAAGTGAAATAATAAGTTTAACCTGAGGGACAATTTTAAGAACTTTCACAGTCTGATCTCAGTCTCAATCTGTCAAAAATACCTCTAATTTCCCTACATTTTGACAAGGTTTGACATTTGTTTGTCGCTGAGTTGAGACTGCGACTAGATTTTGAACGTTTTTAATTACGAGAGCCTTCAGAATGCCCTTCTAGGGAAAAACCATTAATCAACTCCACCCAAAATAACCTACGAATAGTCGACGATAGTCACTAAGATACCTAGAAATAGAAACACCAAACACAACGAAAGGACGAAAAATCAATAACCAGAATTTTTCATACACTACTACTTTTCTTTGCCCAATTTGACCAGTACTGTCGAAAGACCTAACTTTACGCGTAATGTACATCGAACTGATAGGAAACCTACGCACGTTAGCCACTGATAGGGCATGCAAACCGCTCGATTGAAGAGTACTTATTACGTTTCGCCCTTGAGCGAGCATCCGCCAACGCAATATCGATTTTTACGTACATAGATTCATTTACAATAAGGCTTCACTGTCCACAATGTTTGTGTTACAACATCTAACTTATCTTACATTCTCACACACGGGAAAACCTACCTTACCACTCAGGAACAAAGTAGATTTTTGCATGGGAGAATGTGTCGGTTAAGATGTATCAAGATAACGTAGCACTTAAAGTTGTGACCGAGCACCAGTAATTAAGTATATGTATTTGTACTCTAACATATGACCTTGTGTAAGATTCGATTTCTACGAGTAATTGTTTGCAGGAAAGATTTTTGTTGGTGAACTTTCCTTGATGAGGGGCATATATTTCTTCTGGAGAAAGAAAACGGGTGGGTAGTTCTAATTTATTAGGAGCTACATCCATCCATATATCCTACTATCCATACTAATATTATAAATTCGAAAGTAACTCTGTCAGTCTGTTACCTCTTCACGCTTAAACCGCTGAACCGATTTAGATGAAATTTGGTATAGAGATAGTTTGAGTCCCGGGAAAGGACATAGGATAGTTTTTATCCCGATATTCCCATGGAATCGAAACTTATGCGGGTGAAACCGCGGGGTGCTGCTAGTAATATGATAACCCTTGGACATACTAAACGCATATCGCGAGCATTGCGTATCATGGACTATTCTGCAAGAGTTGTTCAGAGAGCAGTGGTGGCCCAGTGGTAACGGCCGCGACTTACAAGTTGTAGGTCGTAGGTTCGAACCCAGACAGACAGCAGGCGATAATTTGTGTAAATTATTTCATCACCACTGTTCTCAAAACGTTGAATGAAAACATCATTAGGAAATCAAGCATGTCCTAGAAATGAAAAATTCCAATACATGTGACATCTACCAACCCGCACTGGGCCCGCGTGGTGGATTACGGCCCACTCCCTCTCACAGAGAGGAGGCCTTTATCCCAGCAGTGGGAACAAAATAGGCTGATTATGCTTATGCTTCGCGTATCTTGGGTTATTCTGCAAGAGGTGTAATAAGGAACGATATATCTTTAAGCACCCTGCCTATGCGTTACTTATTTTAGAATTATAGAGACATCTCAGGACAACGAACCGTTTATTCAGCGTGATAGTAGCTGAAAATAGCAATCGTTTGCAATAGGATTTGTCCAGAGTATTGATTTATGTAGATTTTAGCAGGCACCTAGTAGTAAGACCTTCAACGGAGCTTAGTCCGGCGAAAAACCTGATGCTTTGACACTACATGATGTTCTATGTTCTGAGGTTGTTTTGAATAAAATTCGATTAGTAATAGTCATTTGGTGCTCAAAAAGGTGGTATTACCTGGACAGTTATCCGGGAGCTTTGAAAACCGGCGATTTTATTGATATCGACGTGTTCTTTTTGAATTTTTACTTTGCCACCCCGTATCTTTGCCACTCGCGCCGGCGTATTAGAGAAATGGCGCCCATAACAGTGTTTTAATAATATCTCCTGTTCGACTCATTTTACTATGAAATAAATAAGAGAAAATTTCCTATAATATAGGAGTAACCTTTTTTTTTATAATAGGATAGGACATAAATGAGGCAATCGACAGAGCGGTACGACTGATCGAACAAAATATATAAGTCATCGACACGATAAAAAGAAGAAGAATCTCTAGTGTTACCTAATGTCAGGTCCCAGTAATATGTTACGTTAAATTTCTCGAAGGTACATAAGTATGTGTCTGCGCGTGAGCAGATTACTGGCACGTAGTTTACATTTCCCTTTACACGGATTCGTTAAACATTTACAATTTAAATGAGAAAATAAACAGAAGCTTTAACCGGGAAAGGTGCTTGAATTACCTAATTTACGTAATGAAAGGATGCAATTACCGCTTCTGAGATATCAGCATAAGTAATTAATAAAAAAAGGCTGTAACCCAAGGCAGGCGGAGCAAGTCTGACTAGAATGCTCATATAATAAAACACTTGGTTCAAAACAGTTTTAGTAAGCTGTCTACAGATTTGTTTGATGATCGGCACGCGTTTTTTTTTAGTTAGTACTTCTGCCAAGCTAAAGAAGTACTACAGAAAACACGATTCAATCATCAATATCGAGCAAATAAGTAGGCACCTTGAAGGCATAACCTTTTCCTGTGCAAAGACAATTTTTTTCAGTAAATCAGATGCTCGCTATAATTTTATTAGCGATTAACTTTATTTAAAACACCCTTGAATCAGGTCGGCAACCAACAGTTCAATATCGTTGATCTGTCACCTCGTATGCTAGCTAACTACAACAAAATGACGTCAGTATTAACGCTCTTTCATTGCCAACCCATGACAAAAACTTTAATTCGCATTGTCACCTTCAAAATAAACATAATGAACATTATGACACAAAAGCGTTGTTAAAAACCCAAATGACGATCGTCGTTATACTGAATGATGGGTACAACTGATTCATTAAAGTTTAAAGTATTAATAAGACCATGTGTTACTAATTATCACAAAGTACAAACATTAATTTGTCGCTCCAAGGCAGGTTGGTAGATGTCACATGTCTTCGAATTTTTGGTTCTATGATATGCCGGTTTCCTCACGATTTTGTCCTTCACTGTTTTTGAGAGCAGGGGTGATGAAATTATTTACACAAAGTAAAGCGTCTGTCTGGATTCGAACCTACGATCTACAACACGTAAGTCAGGGCCGTTTCCACTGGGCCACCACTGCTCTCCAGAAACAACAAACAGAAATATAATTATATAAGATCGCTTAAAGTTGATGTATTTTTCAACCTTGTCTTTGACACATTGGCCGTATCGTAGGTAGATGCGATTATGATGAGGTATTATAAATGTATTAAGCTGATGTTACCGCAGCTTAGCAGGTGATACATGTTCTAGGTTTGAAACTAGCACAAGTAACATAAAAATGCTGCCAGAGATAGATGTTAAACGATATAGGCTATTTATTTATTGCGAAAATCATGCGAAGCAGTGCCGCTGCTTCGCACGATTTTTACAACTTGACAAAATATGAAGATTTCTTTATTATATGTAAGTTAAATATTAACGAATTATACTTATAAACCTCTTGCAATAAATTCTCTAAATGATGTTGAAAACCACATCAAAATCCATGGCGTCGTTTAGTGGAACTACGCGGTCACACAGCCAGACACGAAAAACGACTTCAATTTATGATATGAATAGATTTAACAAGTACCAAAGACTCAATATTACGTTAATAACAACATTCATTAAGCTCTATGTATTGTATAGCTTGTATCATTCATACTCAAAGATCAACACTCATTCATCTTAAGAACAAACTACGTTTCACTGCAAAAAATATGACAATAGAACGTATTTACCTGAGTAAAAAACTATGTTGTATGTAAAATTAAAAACAATAAGTCTTGTTTTTATTTCAGACGTATTATCTGCATTTTTATCGCTAGTAGCTACACGTGGTGAGGCTTCTTTGTATAAAGGAAAAGGGAATAGTTCAATCATTTGTCTAGTTAGTCTATTTACCACCCACGCTAGGGCCTTGCCTCGCAGTCTATTCACCCGGGGCTAACGCGACAAAATTTTTCCACAACACTTTCTCGTGCCGAAAAAAACACTATAATACACTTGCTCAAATCTCCTTTCAGCGCGAGATAATCTTGTTGTGTTCCACGTGTCTGACTAACAGACCTCACTGAATTAGTATGTTTCACAGAACGACTAATTTCTGACATCCGCAATCCAGTTACTGGGCAATAGTAAGTTTGGCAGGCTTTTAGGGTTCTGAATATCAGCAACCGACCGGGACAGACCAGTCTAAATTGATGACAGAAACTGATTAAATGACTGAACTGTTCGTAAACATTCTAGTATTACAAGGGTTTCATGTTACGTAAAAGGTTTGCTACCAAAAATAGGTTTTTGTTTGTGAACAAACATATAGTTGACATGAAAACAGTTAGCAAGTACGTACAATCAAGTTTTAAGGCCTGCTTGCACTAAAAATCCACACTAGAACTTTAATTGACACACTTGGGAGTACTGTACTTACCCTAGGGATATCTACGAACGTCAGAATGATATGTACAAAAGCCATTGATTAATCTGCCTAGCCTTTTCCTAACTACATTGAAGTTGGCTTCCTGTCTAACCGGATCCAGCTGAATACCAGTATTTTGCATGGTACGACTGCCTATCTGACCTCCACAACCCAGTTACTTGGTGATACGAAACCCTTGGTAACACTGGTTGTTAGACGTTTGGGCTTCTGACTACCCGTAACGACTGTCAAAAATCTACGAAAGGTATTGTTCGTCGAATCGTTGAGCTCCTTATGTCAGAACATAAGGAGCTCAACGATTACAACTCAGAACGACTCAGAAGTCAGGTTACTGATAAATGCGTGCACCGACTGGACAGGTCCACCCAATCTGTATGGTTCTTTGCATCAAAAGACCATTTCAGACATCAATCTACATGGTCTTCACATGATCTAACCAAGATTATGTCTGGACTTTAAAAGAGACTGTGACCTCCGAGTTTGTTTCGGCCTTTCTCCTCAGAGTAGTCAAATAGGAAACGCCGACCTCATCTAGTTTTTAAAAATATGATTGACGTGTTTAAGTGTATAAATCTACTTACAGAAATAAATCATTTATCATGTACGAACCACTGCCGAGACCACAGATATAGAGAGACCTAGATAACGCAAGTATCACGATCTGTATGAAAACCAAGCGTGCCATTTTTGACTACCTACTCTGACGTCACAAGCTCTATTTAGTGATGGGAAGATCTAATCGATTTAAAGACGCCGCCGCGTGCGGCACCCATCTCGCCCCACCCCCCCGGGGCCTAGCGCCAGCGCTCACGCTCACCCAGCCAGTAGTACACAAGACTGAGCTCGAAAGTGGCGGCTTACGATTTTTGTACGTAAGCTGGTGCGACTTTTGGCACGCGAAGTAGTTGCTCTTGCGTTATCTAGGTGTATCTATATCTGTGGCCGAGACCAACGGCTTAACGTGCTTTTCGAAACATTGAGTGGTCTTGATAGGTAATGGATGGTCACCCATCTTCGAACCGACCGCGGCAAGCGTAGCTTAGCCTTCCATCGACCCGTGCGGCTGTTATTATTTAACCACGACCCTTCTTACAAAACAACAATGTTTCGAATGTCTAAATAACAGGAGCTACTAAAACCCTACTAAGTACAAGCAATCTATTGTCCCGAAATGCTGAACAATGTCCTATTTATAGGTCGAACACAAAAGGATTGTTAGACAAGAGGTCTTCATGTTCTCGAGTTTGACACTGAAAAAATACGTTTCAGAAAGGCTAGTTAGAACAATGCTTGATTTCGTGCAAAAATATACCACCTACTAACTGACGCCTATTC
Source organism: Hydraecia micacea (assembly GCA_914767645.1). Classification (NCBI taxonomy): domain Eukaryota; kingdom Metazoa; phylum Arthropoda; class Insecta; order Lepidoptera; family Noctuidae; genus Hydraecia; species Hydraecia micacea. The sequence goes on along the minus strand of OU611783.1, from coordinate 1,943,356 downwards.
AATTTAATCTGTAGCCTAATATCATATCAAATTGTATGGAATGTGTCAGAGGCTTTCAATCAATATTCAGGGGAAAACATTGCGTGTCTGTAACATTAATTGTATGTAGTAAACCCAGACTGGCTCAGACGGAAAACATAAATTCCATTCACAGTTGCTGTTACAAATGTGGCTGGAATAAACTTCAACAGTGTGATAACCCCAGGTGTTAAACTTGCCTACAAGACCCCTTGCCTATACAGTCTTGAACTTGGTATAGCAAGAACTTTCTGCTACATTGCTACTTAGACTAAATACCAGGAGTTAAGAGGAAATGCGGTCGAAGAGACTTTGGAAAAAGCCTAAGTAAAAAGTCATAATTCGAGGTTTGGCTTTCGCCTATTTCCTCCTCCAATATTGGACCAATTTAAAAGATATTTCATAACAGTGTCCCTATGTTTTTCTTTTTTCATTAATAGTTGTCAAATTTGTACACTAGGCCTCTGTTAACAGCAGTTTAAATGAGCATTTTTTTAGGGTTCTAGTGCTTATAAAAATAATGTATCATCAAAACGGAAAACACAGGGACATACAAGTAATTAATATTTATTATTCTGTAAAAAATCATTGCTTTACGGTCATTAATCAGAAAGAAAACAGGCGAGAGCGTTTCTATGGAGAAACGACCACCCATATTTCCTCTTAAGAAGCGGGCAAATGAAGATCATGGTGGTTTAAACATGATCTATTAAACCTACAATTCTCTGTATCCCTAATATTTATTCTGTATACCTAGAAGACTAGAAGCACCTATTTTAAGACGGTCCAATATTTTATAAGCATTCATAAGAAATGTTCAGGACGAGCTTCCGGGAAAATTAAATTATTATAAACCGTTAACAACCTCTTGTACGGATCAAGTGATGCTCATTCAAGAATGGAAATAGTTATATTAAATCACGCCACAAACTATTACAACATTATTCAATTCGCGAAATTTCCTTCAAGAAAAACTTCATCAAAATCAAGTCATTTATTCAAATTAGGCAGAGAATAAGCACTTTTTGACCGTCAAAATTACAACGGACATTCACCCAATGGCAACATTTACGTTTAAAATCTTATTGTTCCTTCAATTCCATTAGCCGCCTTACTGCCGCACTCAGAGACGTCACTTAAAATTAATCAATCATTAACTTTTATTAACCAGCACATCTTGGCACTTTCAACAATATGTTTGGCTAAAGCGTTTCAATTTATATTATTTAACTTTAACTGACTAATATAAATGGAAACGCTGTTAGCCAAACATATTGTTGAAAGTGCCAAGATGTGCTGGTTAATAAAAGTTAATGATTGATTAATTTTAAGTGACGTCTCTGAGTGCGGCAGTTAGACTAACATACTAGTAATATAATGTTTGGACTTTAAAGGAGACCATGCCTCTGAGTTTGTTTCGGCATTTCTTCTCTGGGAATTTGTAACAACTTTCTTATGTAATAAAGATTTTACTATTAAAAAAGGGATCAGTCAGCTAGAACGCAGGCGCAAAATATTGACGTGTAAAATATCGACTCACAGAAATAAACATTTCATTACAATTTATTTTGCGCAATGATTCTTACTTTTTCAACATAATTCCAAAATCATTGTTGAACGTCAAATTGTCTATTCAACAAGTTAGTCAATAACCGAACTTTAAACACCTTTTCAATCCAAATACCTTTCAACTGACGTAACCACGACCTTTACCTACCATAATACAAGTAGGTAGAACTTCAAAATCGATATAGTAACAAATTGACACAGAAACGATAATATCAACTGCAACAAGTCACTTTAAATTACGAAATTGAAAACAGACGAGTAGCCAAAGAGATTGTTATAAAGGATAAAAGTGGCCAGGTGCGAGTCGGACTCGTACCTACCGCCGTCCAATATTTAACACTACATATTTTTTTAATACTTAATGTTTTTTAAACACGTCTCTTGTATGGATTCCCTTTTAATATATAACTTTATTTTTATTATTTAGTTGTTGTTATAGCGGCGTAGTACCTAGGTACCTACACACTCTGTCAAGAATTACATTGTGTCTACCTATTCCGGTTAAAAAGATACAACCCTGTGACAGATGGACGAACAGCGGAGCCTTAATAATAGCGTCATGTTGGCAGTGTTGGCATTGGCACCCTTTGGTACGGAACTCTAAAAAAGACGAGTAGCCAATGAGATTGTTTTAAAGAAAGAAGATTCTAAGGCCGCGAGTACATTATTGAATGTCGAAAGTCGGTGAACGACTACATCGAATAAATTAAAGAGAGATTGCCGCGATTACACCCGCATACTTTTTGCAATAACAATGACGAGTTTATCGATTTGCTATTAGCGTAGAATTAGCGAGCATAGCAACTGAAGATAAAATGCGAATAAATTCTGAATCGGTTTGGGTGCGACAGAACAATGCAAGATTTTTCAATGAAAATGTTTTTATCTCACGGAAACTTTAACAGTAAATTTTAAGGAAAAGAAAATAAAAACAATTGTCTTGGAAGGTATTGATAACAGAAATTCAAGAATATAGAAACGAAGATGTTTTTGTTTTAGAAGAAGTATTTTTAATGATGGTAGATAATTTTCAGTGGGTATGCGAAAAATGAAATGAAGGTCTAAAACTAGCGATTAGCGTATCCAGCCAGATAGCCTCTTGATTTTTGGATCTTAGAGTCTGAAGAAGAGAATGGAGCCTCTCGTAATCTTTCGTCGATATTCGGCAAACTTCGTTGTAAACTCGGCCGTATGATGCATCGCGATTACCCGCCATTGCATAAGATACATTCTCCGTTGTAACATCTCAGTTGCTTAACAACAAGTGAATTCTATGTGTAAATTATATACATATTTAAATTACGTCAATTGTTTCCAAATTATTTCGCACCTTCACTAAATTGTTTTTTTGGTCCTGATAACTCATGAGTTAAGGAAAATTGTAGCATGCCTGAACTTATTAAATAAGTAGGTACTAAAAGAAAGTATTTTTATTTTCATACCTATATTTTTTGCTCGTTAACTAAAAGTGAAGAGCATGACACGCAAGCATCTTTAGGATCTTTTTATTTTCTATTACCAAACCTTTTTTTCGAGTCAAGTATACATGGACCGATTACAATAACGATCTACACCATTTGCGAAAACGTTTTGTACTTGTTTGAAACTAAACATATTCATTTGTTTTATGTTTTACTAGCTGTGTCCCGCGGTTTCACCCGCGATAAAAGTCCGTAGTCCTTTTTTATTGATTCCCTTTACAAATCTTCACCCCCTTAAAGGATGATTTCTGGGATAACAACTATCCTATGTCTTTTCTCGGAATGCAATCTATCTCTGCCAAATTTCATCTAAATCCATTCAGTGGTTTAGACGTGAAAAGGTAACATACAGACAGACAGACAGAGTTACTTTCGAATTTATAATATTAGAATGGGTGGATTTGGGACACCATTAACTAAACTTCCATTTGAGGTATAATTATACTTTACTTTTTCCAATATTAAATTGTAATTCTTATATTTATTACTATCCTCCTGCTCTAAGGGCAATTTATTTGAATACTTAGCGGGATGTTTTCTTCCACATACATCTTTAGCAGCCCTCATCTCAGCTACATCATCTTTCATATACAATCCATTCATCGTTTCCTTAGTCTTCCTATTACCATTCACCAATCAACGTTTTACTTATTTAGATTACAAATGTCTATGTCTATAGCACTAAATACACTATCCACCATTGGTTCCTATTCTCTAAAGCTAAACAACTTAGTTACTAGCATGATGAAAGGCAATGACGTAACGAAATGCCCTAGTTTGATGCTGCATCTTAGCCAACGCCATTGGTTTAACGTCTTATAGTTTCGTTTCTATTGCTGTCTGGTGAGTTAGCGTTAGTAATGAAAGGTTTAGACTCAAAAAGGTTCTGTATGGACGTTGTTGTAAGGCCTACAATTATAAACTGTGGTTGCTGGATTGGTTATTCGTCTTCCGGGATGAAAAATCTGTGTCTGTTAATCTAGGAGTCAAACCTGTGAACCCGGAGAAGAGTGTAACGTCTTCTATTCCTTCACCATTCACAGTGAAGAAGATATTGATACTCAAATGAGTTATAAATAGAAAGGACTAAAGAAAACTATTGCTGGAACAAGAAAATATCAACGTGCCAAAGGATAGGTCCAACTCAACATAATGTCTATGGCACTAGGCTCTACCACATAACACTGATTTTCAGCAACAAGGACGGAATGTCCAACTACAGTATGATTCAATAACAGACATTTAACTTGTGCATTTATAATATTATGTTACCAGCATAACAACAAAAGTGAATCAACATCCACCTGTAGTTTGATGACATCATATTACAAAAAACTGGTTTCAAGACCGAGAGCAGACGCTCGACGTAAAACCAGAAAATCTACATCTCGAGGATGCAAGAGATAATCTGTAGTGTTAAACCCAATGTCGATATATTCCCGATCGTCATTAGTTCTAACAAGTATGTTATTTTTTTCAATGAATGGCATTTTATTATATGGTTTAACATTCAGAATGATTGACGCTTAACTTAAATAACTTATACTGATGAAAATGACAAGGACAGGCAATATTTACAAAGCGTATATTAATGTTAAGTTTTTATGTGAAGCAATATTAGTTGACTTAACCATCGTCAACGTCTGTACATTAGAGTATAAAAGAATGCCGATCTGTCTCGTATTTTTTTGGGTATAGTAAGTAAGACGTGATATTTTTGACACACAACTTGATATTACGTGGACTAACTTTGATGGTACTTTCACTGACAAAAATGACGCTACATGGTTACCTACGTCAGAAAGTGAGAACAATTACTATGTGCTATCACTGTCATTAAATTAGGACCATTGTTATGTCCATGATCATTCAAATGAAATTACTAATTAGGTAGTTTTAGCTAGAAACCAACTTATGTTCCGGTCACCGAGAGATTGAATTCCTGACACCTGTCAGTTGGCCACGGTTAGGAACTAAAAAAGTTTAAATTCGTAAAACACGACTTCTTTGTGCAGCGTTTGCAGTCCTTAAACAATTATTTTACCTCAGATTTTCAGTGCTTAAGAGTGATCTTTATTGTCGTTGCTGTGCTGTCTGATTCAAGGACAGAAGTAAACTATTGGCACGATTAGTACACCAGAATCTATAGAAGTCCCGTTCTGGGATCTCTAACTGGTTGACAGGAGAAGACTGATGATATGCTGGCAGATCAACAGAACAAACTAATCCGCTACTGGACAGGGAACCATAGAAAATAGGGAGATCACCTATCAAAGAACTTACAGAGCATGAAACAAAATTATATATCAAAATAACGATGATATATCAAAACCTTTGTTAACCAGTGAATATTTTTTAGCAACATTTTCCTCAATCAAATTCAATTGAACCAATCTAAAGGCTCAAAATGAAGCGGCAACAAAAGCGAATGTTACGTAATACTAATATAATCTATCTCGACACAGCACACTACATTAAGAGAAAGGTACCTATCCGACTGAGCTAAACATACGTTTTGTAACAAAGTTAGACTTATATAACTATTTCATGTTATATTCTCTCCACTACGTACTGTTGAAAGGAGTTTTAAAAGGATGAACACGAGAATTGTTTTGCCTGTTTTGTTAATTTATTTGAAACACACATTGTTACTGCAAAATAATGAAATAGTGTATCTATAAAAATATTGAAGTGTCTGTTTTTTAAAAAATAACAGCTGTTTAATAAATGCATATGAAAGTATATAAGGTACTTATAACAAAAACACAATTTTGAAAATTGGGTCTGTCTGTTTGTTCCGGCTAATCTCCGAAACGGCTGGACTGATTTTAACGGGCCACACCACAACAGCCACAGTCACAAGCCATCATACAGTGCTACCATTATAATACGCCTGTCCCCTTCAAATCTTAGATCAACTTTTATGGGTTTTAGTTATTTATGGATAACCATTTCTTGAACTGTACTGAAATTATGTAAATCACTAAACAGGTAAAAAAATAATAGGCAATAAAATACTTGCAAAACCAACAGAAAAAAATTTATCATATTAGCAAATGTAATCCTAATTTGTATAATTTAACGATAATTTATGGCAATATTAAGATAAAAATTTCTCAATTCATAACTATAGACTAAGCGGGCATTCTACTGCAGAAAGATGTTTATTAAAAAAAAATAGCAACATCGTAATTTGCCGAGGCCGGATTAAAATATATAATATGTAATCATATTCTTTGCAATGCTAATTTAATTTCTTAGTAATATCGTTAATGTGAATTTTATGTATATTTTTATCTTACATACTTTTTCGTATTCCTTTATAGATAAAGTCTGTGGAGTTACCACAAAGACGTAATCTTATGAGTTATAGCAAAAAGAAGAAATGCTTACGAAATATTACGCAAGACTTGCAGTTCCAGTACATTTTTCACGTTATTTGAAGCTCCTAGACTTCCTAGAGAACACATAAAATACTAGTTGGCTCTTAGACTATAGTACCATTTCTATGTTAATGACTTTTAAATGTGGTTTCTTACGAGAGCGCCTCTAAAATACACCAGTTTCATAAAGTAGAAGAATCTATGTACTACTAGCTGTTGCTTGCGACTTCTTCAACGATCCGGGATGAAAAGTAGCCTATGTCCTTATCCAGGTCATGGTCTACCCATGTGTCAAATTTCATTCAAATCCGTTCAGCAAAACAAACTAACTCACTTGCGCATTTATAATATCATCATATAGTTAGGATGTATATGTTGCAGTAAGATGGTTGAAGCCGTGATATAGTTACATCCCTAGGGATATAGCACGATCTAGTAATATAACTATCTTACTAGACTAATCGGCCTCAACCATCTTACCGCGACATATAAATGTTGTGCTAAACAACCGACTAAAATCACCTCAAACGTTTTAAGAATTGAGAATCCACAATCTATTAGCATTTAAAAAACTAACATTAACTTTGTACTGTAATCTAATCACGCATACAGAATATAAAACTTATTTCCATATTGTAATACCAGTAGTCTTGGCTTGTTCCGTATTTCTTATTCTGTCATTGTCAAGAGATCGTACGGAAATAACTTCGTTCTAATTGAGAGAGCAAATGCTTTGCATAATAAAGTGAGCATTGAGATCGCTTTCTACATACCTATGCTCCTCTGGTACACGATTGAGTTATCCTGTTATTTTTTATTATTTAGCTCCCTTCAATATAGTCGAGCTGAATGGTGCTGATCTATGCGTCATGTTCGTGAACGGGCGCCGTTAGTTGGGGCTGGTCATCACTTAGCTGCCTCGGCTTATTTTTAATTATTTTACTTTTGGATTGTTGTTTTCTTACTATTTGCTGTACTCTGGACGCTTTTAACGTGTAAGTCTTTTTTTTTTACATCGTTCTCACATATACTTATAAATTCAACATGTAACTAATATATTTTTGTAAAAATATAATTCAAAAGAGTGTCCATGGAGTTTCTTGTCCGTTCTTCTCCATAGGTACCTACGCTTTGGAATGGGCAACTAGCTTCATATTTTCTGACTGACCGACTTCTTGACAATTCAAAAGTGCCTGTAAATTGTTTAATTGAAATAAATGCTTTGAGTTTGAGTTTGTTTTACCTATACTGTAAAAAAAACATTACCAGTGCGCAAACTGTAACCATAAATTCTGTTATGATTCTAGACTCTAGCGCAGAAATTTTTCGTCGATTATAAAAAAAAAAGTGTTTCATAGATTTTAACCGCGTAGGTATTGCATTTTTTTATGAACCGTAATTTTTTTTTTTTATATTCTACGAAAAATTTCTACGCTAGGGTCTAGAACCATAACAGAATTTATGGTTACAGTTTGAACACTGGTTAAAAAATTTGGCATGATAAAATGCATGTATATTGTAAATAATACAAGCAAATGGAATAGGAAATAATCCTGCATTGTATTTTAATTTCTTGGGTTAAAATAGTGGTATCATCGAAGGCCTAAGTGCGAATTAATCGTGTAACCTTCATTATAAAGGTCGTTCAGATAGCCGGGGTAAGACAAATGGGGTGCCTATTATTTCTCTAGACAAATTGGCAAAAACAACGTCCGACATTATGTAAGTAACACTAACATTTCCGGGTACTTCGAGAGTATGCTTTTACGTCCATTAAATTGTAAATCCCTAAGACGTGCTTAATCCCGATAGTAAAACAAGTACGTCGCAATTATAGATACAATAATCGAGCGTATCGTCGAGAAAAAAAAACAAAATTAGTTCCTAAACTCACCTGAACGAGAGCATCCATAGCCAGTCGCTCGATGTCCACGTTGTAGAAGCTGAGTTGAGGTACGTGCCGCCTCCTCGGACGAATGTCATCGTAATACGCCACCACATCGTTGATCGACACCACGGGACAGTCATCGGCGACACTACAGCCACTGCTCACACCATCCACACCACTGTCCGAGTCCCCTTCGCCCCCGAATCCCTCCTTCGAATCCCTACGGTCCCCATAACTTTGTTCAGACCCCTCCTGGTACCCAGATTCGATCATTTCGTCCGGGGCAATGATGTCGGGGATCTTTGTTGTATCGTAATCGTAACCGAGGTCATCGTCCACGGGGTCGATTTCGAGAACGTCGGCCATCTTGGTTTTAGTTAGAACGCGAGTGAAATTTTTTGTGGTTTTATCGTTCACTGAATACTACATGCTGGTACGGGAAGCTTGATCACTGGTAGCGCCCTGTGGACAAAACAACATTATAAGTTCGAAAGTCTATTATACTTATTGTTCAAAATATCTTGGGTATTGTATTAGCAATCGTAAGCACAGCCTCTTTATTAAATACGTAAATTTTACATAATTAAACGGCCACATCTAAATTACACGACAGTCTAACTCATCATTTTTAAACATCGATAACCCGTTCAAAAATGATATCACAACTAGTCACGAAACTAAGTTGTACACAAAAAACAGACGGACGTAAATAAACAGCAACCTATAGCAACAAACCACACCCACATTTGGCAAACATTTGGCAAATCAGCCAATATTGCCAACTCAAATAACACGAAGTTGACCCAAAGACAAATTGGGACCAATTCGCAGTCAATTCCTTTGCAAATTCTTCGTAACCAAACGGAAATGTCCAATCCATTGCAGAATGAGGAATTAATGCAGAGTACAGAACGTGCAAGAATCTAGAACGAAGTTTTTTTTAAAGAATACAAACGAGAGAGCAAAGTTATAATCCCAAAACACAAGATGAGTTCTTCATTTTAACACTTAAAGGCCGTTCTATATCATAAGCCTTCGCCCTTGTAAAAAAGGGTCAAAAAGTACATTTCCATGTATGTACATTATACTTGCCAGGCAAATTGATGATCGCGGTCTGTTTTTATTAGGAGACAAGACACATTACTTAATCTTCTTGTCTTTTCAAAACAAAGGGAGAAATGGTGACTTCAATTCATAATCTCTTGTTGAAAGTCCACATAGGAACTAATATGAAGAATCAGATACACATTATAAACGGTCAAGAGAAGTGAAGAAAACTGCGGAGTTTATTTTATCGAAGGCTATAAGGATAATCGGATCCAACATCCAAGGGATAGAAAGAAAAAAAAACATCAAAGAAATAAGGTAAAAATTTCGCAAAGGTTGAATCAGTTAAGCTGATCACTGGGCAATCTATAGTCCGTCCCGTCTTGTCTTAATGACGGTAATTTATTACATGCTACTTACTGGTACTAGTGTAAATTGATGAGGTTTGCCATGCCATTGATTAGAACTAGACCCGTTTCTGGGACAGTTAAATTTTTGCTCAACAGGCTGAAGGTTTAGAAGACCATGTAGTTTTTGGGCTAGGTAATGTGCCTTTTTTATAGTGATAAGTTTATGAAAAGTATGTCTTGTAGAGTAAATAGGTTACTTCATGGCGATCGAGCACCATCGTACACTTAAAATAAAGTTTATGTCCTTCTAGTAATAATCGCAAAAGCTTCGTATATCTCTGCGGAAAAGCAGAAAACCAGCCACAATCCATATGAAATCGAAGACATGTTATTTCAAATGAATAATACCTATACATTAATGGAGGTATACATACCTACCAATTTAACAATAAATCTGTAGTAAATATTGAACACTGCCTATCACTGAGGCCTATTATTACGTATTTTATAACACAACGCGGGGAGACAAAGTAAACAACACCCACTGACGTATGTCATAGACAATTTTATACATTGACATTTAAATCTGTGAAGTATTCTTCCATGGAGGTGTTTATACCATTATGGTAGCCTTTATAAGAGAGGCATAGTGGCGCCGCACAGTGGGCCCATACTGAAAATTAGTGGACTTAGGCAACAAAGTTCCAATATCGATGCGATTTTTTTTTATATGACGTGTTATGATATTCCTGACAACTTTTATTCTTATAACATTTCTTCTAAAGTTGATAGTTTGTCTTGAAAAAAATTAATTAGATTATTTTGTATGGAGCGAATCACGTTTAATTTTTTTTCTTCAATTGTACTAATATGTTGGGTGTGTGGCGTGAGTATATGATAGCTAGGGTCATTCTCTATCCATGAAAAAAAAAACAGCGCCGGCCATCTGCGGCAGCGCGAGTAATCATTCGGTAAAAAAAAAATGTTATGTAAGATTTTTTTTTGCCATTTAAAATAAATTCAAAGTAAATTTTTTGTGTCATTAGGCTAATTCACCTTCTCTTTATTAAATATATAGTTTTAACAGCGCATAGGTACTTATAACTAATTATTCTGGTAGAAATTTAGTAATTATTGCTATGTTATCGGTAGCACCTGCATTGTGATTGATGACTCATTTGTTATTGCGCTCGGCTAAGCGCATAACTAATGAGTCATCGAAAAATGCTCGTCTCTGATTGGCTGAATAATTTTCACTCACTGATAACAGTGTCCACTACTTGAGTAATTAACACTGTCTATAAATATAAAGACATTCATTAAGTCCATCTAGTTTCGCTCTTGTCGCTTATTTGTGAACACAGTGAAATACTTTTATTTTTATATTTACATTAGAACTATGGCTGGATTTTGTACCAACCTAGATTTTTTTGTGAAATTAAGAAGTGGCGGTGATCTGAAAAATCATATGTTTCTATATGAAAGTATCATTTCTGTCTTGACTACCGAAGTTTCTGAAGAAGACAAGAACCGAATCAAGGAGTTCTGTCGACTTTTTTGTGTAAATCTAAATAAAAAGTGGATAGAGTCAAGTAGAAACCAAAAAACTTTTATGAATCGTGTAAGTAATCGCAAGTGGTTGGAAAAAAACATCAACTGGCCTGTTTGTGACAGTGTTGACCTGAGAAGTGAGATGGGCTTTTCGGACGCAGTCTTATCTGAACCTGTGGATATAGATTCCCATGTTCCTACTCTTGCAGTATGTACTGCGGAAGCGGGAACATCTACAGAAAAGGAGCACAGAAAACCATTCGAAGAGTTAAGTAAGAAGCAAAAAAAAAGACGTTCTACTTCCATAGTAGAAGAAAATTCCGAAGAAGAGTTGCAGACCTGGTACATAACAAAATTGAAAGACAACGGCAAAACGAATCTGGCAAAAGTGATCGAATACCTTTCCAGTAATCCAGATGCCCTATCCGAAGTAGACGAGCGACTATTCAAAAAGCAGAGCTTAAGTACTGTCTCTGAAGATAACTGTTTAGCTCTTTATACATCACTTGCGCTCTCGAAATGGAAGTACTTAGCTCTTCGACAATTTCTGAAAGAAGAAAACTGTGCTGCCTTTCCATCTTATCCAAAGCTTGTAAATGCCAAGAAAAGATGTTACCCACCACAAGAGAGTATGGAGATTACCGAAAAAGGAGCTCAAATTAAATTGCAAGCGCTATTGGACCACACTGTGGAAAGGATTTTACTAGGTATTAGTAATTCTGTTGATAGGTCTCAAAATAAAGAACTCAAGTTGACCTGGAAATGGGGACTTGATGGTTCTTCGTCGCAGAGCAATTATAAACAGAAAACGTCTACAGAGTTCGATGATTCATCAGTAGTCATGATAAGCATCGTCCCTCTTCGGCTAGTGTCTACTAGCCCATCTTCTGGGAATGAAAATATAGTTTGGGAGAACCCCACACCTTGCTTAACTCTGTACTGTCGACCGGTGAAGTTCACTTTCACTTCGGAGACAGCTGATTTTATAATGTCTGAAGAGTCTGAGATGAAAAAACAAATTGATGAACGAATATCTACACAGTGTGGAAATATTATTGTATCACATGAATTGCATATGACCATGATTGATGGAAAAGTGGCCAATATTATTGCTGAAGTACCATCATATGCAACGTGTCCTATTTGCTTGGCAAAACCGAGCGAGATGAATAATTTAGACGCTTTGACTTCCAAACCACTTCGTGAAGAAATTTACAAACAAGGAATTTCTTCACTGCATATGAAGATTCGGTGTATGGAATGTCTTCTCCATATATCTTATAATCTGGATTTTCAACGATGGACTGCTCGAGGCGAACATAAGGCTTTGAAACAAGCTAAAAAAAATACCACGCAACAAGAGTTTCGTGAGCAAACTGGAATGCTGATTGATATAGTCAAACAGGTATGTATTTAATTTTGGCTCTTTTTATGTTGTTTGTGTATTATATCTCTATGTATTGTATATTACAGTATTGTTTTCCCATTTTAGGGTTTTGGAACTACAAATGACGGGAATACTGCGAGGCGCTTTTTCCAAGATTACAAAAGATCATCCAGAATAACGGGAATTGACGAAAATCTGATTTTCAGATTTTCCGTTATTCTACAAGCCATATCATCAGGCAAAAACATTGACTGTGAAAAATTTAGAAGATACTGCAGAGAAACAGCTGATGTGTACGTGCAACACTATTCGTGGTACTACATGCCAGTTAGTGTACATAAACTTCTAATGCACGGTGCAGACATCTGTAACCACTTTGGTGTTTTGCCAATCGGTAAGTAAAAAATAAATATAGTTTGATGTATTATTTGACTCAATTGCGTTTTGAAATTAAAATGTATGTACTTATTCGTTTTAGGTATCTTATCTGAAGAAGCTTCGGAAGCCCGTAATAAGGACTTCAGAAACGTCAGGGAGTGGCACACTCGGAAAACGGGGAGAATAGCAACAAACGAAGACATCCTCCATGGACTTCTAATAAGCTCTGATCCCCACATATCCTACATAAGGCCTAAAATATTGAAACAGGGTCATAATGAGTTGTTGCCTGAAGCAATTCAGTTGTTACAGACTACTGAGCCTCCCTGTGACAGTGAGATTATGGAGGAAGAAGAATGCCTCATAGCAGAGTCCGAAAATTTGCCGGACCCACTAGCACTTCTGGAACAAGAAATAATGTGATCCGGCTCTAGATTATCCTCACAAAAGCCCATCAGGGCTAGGTATATGACAAACAGCCCTTTTCAGGGCTACAATTACTTCACAGTTTCATACGCTTGATTATGTAGATAATTATCAACGACTTGCCCGTACAAATTTAAATTATTTCACCTATCATTAACAAAATTAGTATAACCTGAAACTTATTACGATATTTATTCAACAATAGATAACGTGCAGTTAAAAAAATAACACAGCCAATCAGAGACAAGCATTTTTCGACGACTCATTAGTTATACGCTTAGACGAGCGCAATAACAAATGAGTCATCAATCACAATGCAGGTGCTACCGATAACATAGCAATAATTACTAAATTTCTACCAGAATAATTAGTTATAAGTACCTATGCGCTGTTAAAACTATATATTTAATAAAGAAAAGGTGAATTAGCCTAATGACACAAAAAATTTACTTTGAATTTATTTTAAATGGCAAAAAAAAATCTTACAAAACATTTTTTTTTACCGAATGATTACTCGCGCTGCCGCAGATGGCCGGCGCTGTTTTTTTTTTCGTGGATAGAGAATGACCCTAGCTATCATATACTCACGCCACACACCCAACATATTAGTACAATTGAAGAAAAAAAATTAAACGTGATTCGCTCCATACAAAATAATCTAATTAATTTTTTTCAAGACAAACTATCAACTTTAGAAGAAATGTTATAAGAATAAAAGTTGTCAGGAATATCATAACACGTCATATAAAAAAAAATCGCATCGATATTGGAACTTTGTTGCCTAAGTCCACTAATTTTCAGTATGGGCCCACTGTGCGCCGTTTTTGTGACGCACGGAATAAACTGAAAATATTTACTATCTTCATAGAATTATGGAAGCAAAAGAATGGAAGACATTTAAAGCGAAACCATGCTGTTAAACATGACTTCTTTCCTATATCAAAGATGCTAAAAAGCATATTGTTTTACAGCAAATGCTCGATAAAATGTTGTGTTAGACACATAGAAAAATGCTTCTGCTGACCTATTATGTACTCTGTTCTAACCAGTTGCAGTGGCATCCTAGTGCTAGGCAAAAGATCTCCCCGAGATTACAACCTGCTTATCATTATGGCAACATCGTATTCAGCATTACGTCACAGGAAGAAATCAACCTAATCCTATCCTGTTCCAAATATAATACCTTCAAGATGGTATTCACCAATAGCAACTGATCCACAAACTAGCTCGCACAAAACGACCAAAACAAACGATTTCTATCAATACTATCTCCCAAAAAAACAGCCCAACAATATTCTTTCGTAGTACTTTCAGTTTCGATTGTCCGCTACTAATGTTACGGCAGACAAGCAGTGCCACTTTCGCTCTTCGCCGCAACAAGTGACCTGGCGGCGAGGGGTCATCGGCACACTGCTGCGATTTGGGGCGAACCGAAATGTTCTACGATATAGTAGGACTTCTTGAATGGGACTAAGATATTTGGGGTTACGTAGGAAAATATGGAATGTTTAGTTTTTTTACAGTGTTTTTTTGTACGTATATTTTTGGGGGCTTTACTATGATGGTGGCCGTAAAAAATGAACTAAAGTTTTACAAAAACCGCTTTGTCCCGTGATTTTGAACCTCACCAGTTGTTGTATTTAGGGGACGATTTTGACCATGTTTACCTCTACATATAAGCCAATATTTGGGTATTACTTTTAGCTTAGAATCCAAATTATAATACGTATTTAACTGATCTTTATTTTTCTTACATTTTGGAATGCTAGCAAGTGATTGCCGATTCAATCATGTATATTCATTAGACATTATTAATATCTCCACCGGTTTTTAGTTATGCTTTTTTATTCATGAATGAATCCATCTTATTATTTTTATTAAAACATCTTATGTTATATAATATCCAAAGTGGGGATTATTATAATAAGATTGGACGGAATTTAGAAAGGTTGATAATTTAGCGTTACCTCAAACATAGTCAGCCTCGATTTTCTTAACATTTATGTAATAACGAGGCAATATTATTAGCTATTAAGGATATCGGAAACAGATTATGTTTTTGTGTTTTAAGATTTTGCTTACTTTGACTAAGATATTTGAATAAAGTCCCCGTCATGAGAAGCTATACATTTTGTAATCACACATTCAGGGGTTCTCAACCTTTGGATCAAAAAAAAAAAACAGTTTTGTAATGAATAAAATATAATATAAGGAAATATAATATAGGAATATAATTATAATTATTAACACACTAATTACTGTCGTCAGACGATTCCGAGTATTCTGCATCTGCATTCTGCAGCGTTGACAGCGTCAGCGTGAACTTAGTTCAAAATGGCGACCCAAATGTTTATGTTCCGTGAGTGAGACGCGTTCCAGTACCACAAAAAATTTGACGACAGCACTTTATATCGCTAAAATTACACCCGACCAAGTTATGTTACTTTGAGTTGATTGAATTTGGGATTATTTGTTTTTGATTGAATTGTCACTTGATTTTGTCGTAGATTGATTCATAGCTTCTCGTGACGAAGACTTTAGCTTCTGCCCGCGACTTTACAGTCAACTATACAGGGTGGCAGGGACATCGACGTGGAACCTGTTACCATAGATTCAGCACACGATTCTGAACCACCGATTTTTTTTTTATAACCGACAAAAATGTCTATTCTTGAAGGTCTATAATCAAGTGCTGAATTCATGGTTTACTTTGTATTATAAAACATCCTACATCAACAACATAGTTACTTGAACACGCAAAACCATCTGTTAGTAAATGATAAAAAGTAAACTTATATGAGTAATAACTCAGAACCCATAATTATAAATGCCTAACTAATCAACAACGACCATTTGTCATTCGACGAATTCTTCTTATGACAAATGGTCGTTTCCCAAAGAAACCGCAACTAAGAACTAACCACAATTAATAAGAACAATAATAAGAAAAATTAATGTAATGAATAAGAACTGTGACAGTTTTTTACTATATTTGTAAACAATGGGTCAATAACATTTAGGGTTAAGGTTTTTTTTGTAGTGACCATAATATTAGTCTATACAAGAATCTCTGTCTGTATGTCGTATCTGTAATTCTGTATCAATTTTACTGTATGTACCGCTATCGGTACACACAGTAAAATGTATAGGTACAGAATTACAGATACGACATTATTAGTATTGAGAACAAAGGTACTGCTTATTTCTTAAGAAATTTCTTCCAGCAGACCTGCGAAAGGAGAAATGATAAAAGAAACGACGTTCTCACAGTATATGCTTTCTTCTGTATCGTGGATGCTTACGCAGATAGGTAAAGATAAGGCAAGTATTAAATCAATTATTTGTGAAACTAAAGCATCTATCCCACATAAAAATTAAGCTCAAAAACCAATCAATATTCACCAAATAACATTCTGGAACAATCATTCCTTACCTAATAAAGTTATTGTTCTAACCCAATAGAAGTTATTGAGCCATGTGTGTTTGATTATCACGAACACTTTCACCGGGAGTGTAAGTAGGCCCCTACTTGTTGCTCCGGGAGGCAACCTTGACACGGAAAGTGGGTCACAGCAGCTTACACCATTCATAGCAAGATATGGGCAGAAGTTCCAATTGCACGAAAGTGTGGGCACAAAGCTATTGTATTATGTTACGGCCCGCGAAGCAGGGCTCCGTCGACGTAGGATGCACCTAGTTGTACCCGGCTAAAACTAGGTGTAGCCGCACTTCGGCAATTAGCCGTGACATAATACAACAACGATGAAATATACCGAATGATCACTAAAGACAGTGACATTAGCGATCGTCATTTGTTTATCAATCCTACGTGTTTCTTAATGCCGCACTCTTGCACTATCACTTAAAAAAAAAAACAATCACTTACCAGCATATCTTAGAACAATCAATTGCCTAGCCTTTTACCAACTATGTTGGGGGTCGGCTTCCAGTCTAACCGGACGCAGCGGATGATGCATGTTACATGGAGCGATGTCTACCTGACCTCCACAACCCAGTTAATGGGTAATACGATACCCCTTAGTAAGACCGGTTGTCAGACTTTCTGGCTTCTGACTACCCATAAGGACTGTCAAAAATCCGCGAATTACAGCCGGGACCGACGGCACCCATCCAATGACCAACCGCGGGAAGCGTAGCTTAACCTGATCGATCGACCTGTGCGGCTGTTATTGTTTAGCCACGGGCCCCTCGCATATCTTAGAACAATATCGACAAAATTTAAATGTTTTTCATCGGTCGTATTTTTGACTGATGGTGTTCCAAAATATACTGCCCAATTAATGTTAATGATTGATTTGAAGTGACGTCACTGAGTAGGTAGAATGCTACAACAAGGATCTTTTAGCGCCTGAATGACATTGACAGGAAAGAAAAGAAAAAGAAAGAAAAATAGTTTATTCTGCACAAACTAAAAACAAGATGGCTGCGTTATTGAAGTGAAAACTTCTTTAGGCGCGTTGGCCATTTTTTGAGATGGGAAAAAACCATTGAATTCGCGCCACTGTTACCATAACCGACACCGCTTCGGATGTGTTCGGCTGTCCTCGGGATGTACTCGGTTTTAATGTATATCCGATGTATTCTGTTTGTGTTTTGTTTTCACTTCTGTCTGTACTCCCGGAGTGCCACTGTTTTTCTTTCTGATTTTGGCCACGCGCCAAAATAACCTTCTAGCGTTGTACTTCTAAGGCTAGATTTTTTCAGAAGTGTGGTAAATACAGAGATGACGGCTAATAGAGATGTATGGAAGATGAAGAAGACAACAACCCCAAGTAAATTGGAATAAGTTCATATAAAGCAAGATGCTGATGTTTTCATTAGTGATCCTTCTGTGCTTTTCTGTACCTATCAGTAGCTAGGGTTACCACTTGTTGCATTATGGCTTTCTTATTGGTGTTGGGGTGAACCTTGAGTTATTGGAAAGGTCGATGGAATATTTTCATTTGTGTGGGTTATGTTTTTAAAGGATAGATATCCCATGTTCTTGGGAAAAGGCACTTTGTGGGTCGTAACGCTTTGATAACATATTCGATTTGTTGGAGACCCTGCGGCTAGAGGAGTGCAGTGGGAAGATCTGTGTCCAGTTATGTGAGAACATCGCACAGGGACTTGGATTCTCCAACGATTTATGTTTCATGTTTCAGTTCGAAAATTTTCAGTAAGGTATAAAAAGGAAAACACTTTTCCCTTGAGGAAGCCGTGTGAAAATATTTTAGCACAATGTTCAAAAGAGGGGAAAAAGTGAACAGAATTTTATGAAAAAATCTTGTTAAGTATTTCCATTGTAAACATTACACACCAATAAAGGAAGATGATTATTCAGAAGCCTGCTAAGGGCAGTGTTACAAAAAATACCCTTCAACATAAAGTAAAACAATCACAACGATTTTCTAAACTAGACAAATACAATCAAATATTATTTTGTTTAATTATTTTGTTACTTACATAACTTTAGCAATCACATTCAAAATTAAGTCTTTATTTATACATAGTCTACATATTTTTTCTTTAGTTTTAAGTTGGCTTGTGAACTAACTGTACATATAGGTACCTAGGCTTACAAATTAACATAATTTTAGTTCATGTGGTGTTTACCTTTAAGTAATTGTTACACTGTTCAAAGTTTTTAAAGTTGTTATTATTATCAAGAGTTTAGTGTAAACAATTATTGGTGAACCAAATAAATAAATAAATCAAAGCCAATCCCAGACACACAAACAATCAACCCAACAAAAAGAAGCGTATAAAATGGCCTCAATATTTACGGCTACGTGCAAATTCTAACAGACGTAATGAAAAATCCGTATTGATTGAAAAAAGCTCCATCCAACTCCATTGGGCCGCCTCGAGACCGACGATCCCTGAAAATGAAAAGTTATGGATGTTTCTTGTTTCCCGTCGTTCTTGTCTATTGAAAATTTGAAACAATGTTTTGGCTTAGTTTTGTGGAATGTTGATTGGCTATTCCGTGATTGGGATTTTGTATGGCTTGTTTTTTGGTTCAGAGTTGTTGGGACTAACTACTGGTTGGTTTGGGGTTGCTGGGTAGAGCTCGTGGCTCAGTAATAGCGGCACGGGTCGATCACTTAGGTTAAGCTGCTCTTGCCGCAGTCGACCCATGGATGGGTGACCATCTTTACATACCGAGATCCCTCCGTGCCTCGGAATACACGTTAAGCCGTTAGTCCCGGCTGTCATTCGTGGATCTTTGACAGTCGTTACGGGTCGTCAGAAGCCCGAAAGTCTGACAACCAGCCTTACGAACGGGTATCGTTTTACTCAGCAACTGGGTTGTGGATGTCAGATAGGCAGTTGCTCCATGTAACATATTGGTTTTCAGCTCCATCCGGTTAGATTAGAAGCTGACGCGTATGTGGTCGCGATCCTCAGCATTGAGAGAACGACGAAGAAGAAGATAAAACACAAAGTACAACTTTATGAACCACTATAAAATTCTCAATCACTGAAAAGCAATAGGTACCTACTCTGCCGTCATAAGGAAAAAGGCCATAACTAACATTTTTTCCGAAATTGTACAAATAATATTAGCAGATGGGCCTTTTTTTTCTGATTCCGAATATGTATAGAACTCCATTTCGGAAAAAATGTTAGTTATGCCCTTTTTCCTTATGACAGCAGTACTTTCCTCCCCTTAATAAAATCCAACTACGTACCTACTTTCTTGATGTAAAAGAGAATGTAAAAATAACATACAGTGACACAATTCTTACATCCTCATTAGGTAAATCGCACAAACAATTTGTAACGCTTGATAAAACTAGAAATACTCTTTTATCTTTTGCCACTTGGCTTCTTGCCCAAAATGAGTTCGTTGTCATTTTGACAACAGTCGCACCGTTACCTCCCACTCTAGAACGTAAAATAACCCGTTCCTTCTATTATACGAACATAGACTTTATGGCGTCGAAGTAGGAGTTAGTTTTGACGTGAGATGAATGTAAGACGCATTCAGTTTTGGCAAGGCGCCACCTGTTGCATACAGTGGCAATTGTTTTGATAGCTTTTCGGCTTCCGTACTTTTAGCATCTACTTATATTATGCTCCCATTTTCCCCGTTAATGTGAATGAATGGAAACATTAATTGTGACATTTGAGAAACGGAGCATTTCACCATCTCACCTTTTGAATTCGAAACCTTATATGGTTGTAATGTCTTGCTGATTGATAGCAAGCTTGTATGTGTCTTGGGTCCCCATTGTCTTGACTATTCATGCATTTGATTCTTGGATGACCTTTTAGCATGAAAATGTCTTAATAGGTTCCATGACACTTTCATGTTATACTTTACAGAACCTAAAATACCAAATATCAATTTCTTGATTCTTGAAATAACCACAACAAACGACCGATCAAAAAACGACCGTTACCAAATATTTAGGGTAGATATTTGGTTATTTTTGGGAAACGAAGCTTTTACCAATTTTATTTAAGTTCGCTCAATCCATCCAAAGGTTGTCTGGCAGGATATCGCTATCAGCAATAAGACCGCAATTCGGCTGTGCAATTTCAAAACCTAGCAACTGACATTTTTTTTAATCGGTGTTTTTGAGAAATGTCAGTTGCTAGGTTTTGAAATTGCACAGCCGAATTGTTACCAATTAGCAATATTTTAAAAGTTGTGTTACAATTTTTGTGTACAAAAAAGTTTCAATGTATTCAATAGCCACTCAAAGATACAGTCAGAAAAACCACGAATTAACAATTTAATGAACTGCATTCAAAGCCAAGGTTGCCCAGATAGTCTGCCTGGCGCCGGCCCAACATTCGAGGCACGCCGTCCATTCATCCGGCATTCCCCACTATGCCGGTTATACTAAACTTTATCGAGGATTCCGGCAGCTCCTGGAAATTGGTACCAGGAGGCCTACCACAAGCTCTTAACGCGATCCATTTTAGGATCTAAACTGAACTGTTCTTCTAATTCGTACCATGACGTCAGTTTAACGATTCAGTTTAGGCCGTGCCATTTGCTGACAGCGATTGTCCCAAACTGAGTCGCAAGTTTTGGTTTCATTCATATTTGTTTGGTACCATGACGTCCATAGAGCAGCTCAAGCGATGCAGTTTAGGAACCTAAACTGAAATGTCTTGTTTTTGAATCGTTTTTAATTAGATCATGGTAGGCCACCAGGTTTTGTAATGATGTACTGGATTTTGGTATCATATTGTGGGAAAAGTTGAAGTTAGTTTATGTGCAGCTTGGAGAGTATAGGAGATATAGGTAGGTACTGTAGCCGGTAAAGCTTTTAGTTGTAATATTTTAAGAATTGGGCTTCTCAGACGTCACTTAACAAAGAATAGGACAGCTGTAAAGGAACGATGAAGACAAAATGAACACGCCAAGTCAAATATTTGCACAAAAAAATCTCAAGCACTTTTAATTAGGTAAATGAGTTTCATCCATCTTACTCATCATCGTCGAACCATTCTTCACTTTGCCAGAAAGTACATATCTGCACAGAGTAGATAATTACATATATGGTCTCCCCATAAAATATCTGCCATCTATAGAACAGCATCCTAATTGCGTAACACACTATCAATCTGAATCTGAATCATTTTGAAGGATATTGCTAATCCATTGCTTCATATGTTCGAAAAATGTGTCCGCTCAATAATGTAAATAACGTAATGGATGTTGTTGAACTGTCAAAATTAAAGCCATTGCTAAAGAAGAAATAAGAAAATCTATGACTATTTTGCTTATTTTTTCATATAAATGTACATATTATTATAGTTTATAATGTTAGCTTATATTATGTAAATATTTACAGAAGTTGTGTTAAATACAATAAACACAATGTGAACGCAAATAATACCAAATCCCAAACGGCACGTAAGAACCAAGACTTTAAAAGATTAACATCTAAAAAATTCAGAGCTAACCTTTCTATTCAATTTACTGAGACTAAATTGAAAAGCGGAGACAAAACAGCTAAAAAACTAAATAATGTTTCCATTTTAGCACACAATTGTTTAAGACCGGGTAAATTGGAAAGGGGGAAGGGAGGCCTCTGCTCTGCAGTGGGTCAACATAAGCTCGTATCATGTGACTGTTCCTAGAATACCCCAGGCTGATAAAATTTTCGTTTTTCCTAATTGTGTCAATATTCACATTTAGGTCGGCTTCCCACGTATCATTAAAAATATACGTTTTAATTAAAATATATTAATATCAATATTTGACTAGCCTTTTCCGTCAAGCCGACCCCAACCTTGTTGTAAGTTGGGGTACGGCTTCCAGTCTCACCGGATGCAGCTGAATACCAGAATTTTACATGGAGCGACTGCCTATCTGACTGACCTCCACAACCCAGAAATTGAGTGGGTTTTCAGACTTTCTAACTACCCGTAACGAACAAAGTTCTACGAATGACAGCCAGGACCAACGGCTTAACGTGCTTTCCGAGGCACGGAGAGGTATTGACATGTAAAGATGGTCACCCATCCACGGACCAACCGCGGCAAGCGTAGCTTAACCTGATCGACCGACGTTATTCCTTAGCCACTGTAAAATATGTATAATTTAAAAAAAACATTTAAATAACTTTGAAGAAAAATCAAAGGAAATTAGTATTTGATTTAATTCGTCACGGAATAAATAATTTCTCAAAAGTTACGATCAATTTACACGTCAGTACAGATTTGCATACGATTGATTGCATGCCTTTCTGTCAGTCTACATTCCGCATACCAGTTTAGACTAGGGGAGATAACATACTAGACAGGCTTTACGCTAGACGTGTTAGTCAATTCGATGGTTGTGCCACGGATTAAGGAAGAAATGGAGTGCCTGAGGCGAAATTTTTTATATCAAATCTGATTTGGTCAACGCAAGTGTTTGTAGAACAGTCACACGAAATATAATTTAAAGGACGACACTGTGTTCAGGTATTGCAAACTTGTTGACATTTGAAGTGATCCTTTGAAATTGAAGTCCAAGTAAAATCTGATTGACGTACGTGAACTTTGTGAACCTTTTAATTAAGAGCTTTTATGCCTTCAACTCTAGTTAAAAATAACAACTCCATTTCTTCATTACACTTTGGCGTCGGCTTCAATTCGATGCGTACGTTACCTCACTGCGAATGCAGCCTATTTCGCCAGTCCGTTATCAGTTTAAGTGTAACCGTTGGGGCAATTCGAGGAAATTCGCAGCCAGTTACAAGAAATCTATTTTAATAGCAGACGGGGCGATTTATTATGAGCATGCAGTGTTTAAATTTAGCTCTGTCTCGTGTTTATTATTATTAAACTATTAATAATGATTGAGATTGTTTGTAGTTAGTTTTCTAGGGCTTTCTGTATTATTGTTTACTCTGTATGTTTTTGCGGTCTTTTGTTTATGATATATTTCTACGTCTTGATGCAATATAAATCCAACCACAAACGATGGACGTAAAAACATCACAATTGAATGGGTTTTAGTGTCCGGATAATCTTACGAGAGTCACTCAACCGCCACATTTTTACAGTCGTTTTTCTTTACGACTTGGCGGCCATTAAAAGCAGTATTGAATTCCGATTAGATTACACACTAATAGCGTCCGTATCTCTTACTAAGCGATAGGTCAAATCCTAACGCTAGGCAGAAATAGTGTTAAAGCGTCAACAGATAGGTTAATGAAAATAAGATATATAAAAGTTTTTACGTGGAGGAGATGGAACCTGAAGACGGAAATCGATATTATCGTGAGAAAGTCAACAAATAATTTAAGTCAGGATCTGAAAACTATCTCACAAACAATGGAATTGTTATTTGTTACGTCTAGAAATTAAAACAACTAGAAAGTAAAGAAGACAATGCAATGAAATGTAGCAATGTTGGATAAAACTATAATCAAAGTATATATTTAGACAATACTAGAAACAAACCATTACTTGTAAATTGACGTAATCGAGACAACATAATCTCCATAAAGAATGAATGAATTGAATTGATGCCAATTCAATTCAATCATTCCAAACCAATCAGCACCAGCAATCAAAGCAATACATATCTAATTTAAAACCTTTAATTAAGAACTTAATACGCAGTGCCGAAAGTTACGAAACATATCGATCGGTGTCCGATATCCTGCGAGGCCGTACGACTAGCCCAGATATTACGGTTGGTACACTTGTACTTGTAGGGCTGAGGACACAAGTGAAAGAACTTAAGATAAACTTAAACATGTTGCGGTGGTGGAGCCTGTGGAAGATGGAGCACATATTGGCAAAGAAGTAGCAAATGATGGACAAAGCAAATATTATAACAGAGAAAAATAACATAACGTTCTCATGCAGACGTATGTTTGTGGTGAGGACAAAGAAAGTAGATTTTTTAAATGAGAAAATAATATAAAAAAGTAGAGAAAAGTGAGAGAGTAATGTTAGTGGACATAATAAAATGTGAAAGAATAAAATTAGAAGTCTCGACATCAGGAATCAAGACTCCTCCTAATAAGACATCGCTCGTTGTCACGCACTAGCGGCTAGTGGTTTTAAAGTTTTGGTGTAGGACAACGAAATACTAAAGAAGAATGGAGCCAGGCAATGAAGACCTGTTAAACAATCGAGAAAGAGTAGAACATAGTACTTAGGAATCTTCTGTGAACACATTGAAATTATTAGCAAATACGAATGCTCCACTGAATGATTTCCTTTTTGGACAATCCCTAAAGTACCAAACGCACAAGCCACGCAATGCATCCATAAATCAATAAACCATTAAAATAGTCCACAGTTGTGAACAAATCCTTAAACGAAACGTGTTCTGTCTCTACTAAATTTATTAAATAGTATAAGGAAATAATATCGCGCGTGCGTAAATACTTGCGAAATATACACGCTACTGCCTTTATAAAGGCGGTCGAATTAACATCGGAGATACCTTTCTCCCTTTAGGTACTACAGTAGATAATGCGGGTTCTAAAACCGTTAAAGGTTGTAGAAATATTAATCAAACGGACATATACATTGTGATTGGAAGATGGGTGCAATGCTTGAAGGCGAAGATAGTACAGACAATTTAGAACCATTTAGACGAAGACGAACGAAGACGAAGTCTTACCATTTTTTTTAACAAATGAGAGGGAATGGGCCATAATCCACCTCGCTGACGCAGTGCGGGTTGGAAGATTTTACATAACTTCGCTCTATGTGAGTATATATTTCGCTGTAAATAAAATAATATGAAATGGTAACCTGTGAAGGACCCAACGTAAAAAAAGCAATACGAAGCTTTTTTATTAGAAGATCAAGGGCATTTTAAGACCTGCCTGAAACTGGCACAGACCAGGAAAGCATGGCACAAAAGGGACCTTTACTCAGCAGTGAAGGAAACAACGCTGCCAATGATGATGATAGTGAAACTCTTTTGCCACTGCAATTAGGTCTAGATACTCGGGTAGTCAGAAGCCTGAAAATCTGACAAATAGTCTTACCAAGGGGTATCGTATTACCCAGTAACTGGGTTGCGGAGGTCCGCTAGGCAGTCGCTTCATATAAAATATTGGTATTCAGATGCATCCGGTCAGACTGGAAGCCGACCCCAACATAGTTCGGAAAAGGCTAGGCAGATGATGATGAATTAGGTCTAGAAACTGGACCTTAAGCTAGCTACCGGTCAAGCCCCGCGCGTACCACATGTGGCACGATACAATAGAAAATCAATTGTGTCTCATTAGCGGAGATCAAGAGATTAAAACTGAGGCTAAGTAGGTACTCTTCTTACAAACCCAGACTCAGAGTCGCCATTTGTGTTTAAAATTCGATTTGGAAATATTTCTATACTTACTGTAAAAAAAAAAAAATCTTCTTTACATTCAAGTACATCACGACAATGCAATAAATATTCAAAAGACCAAAACAATTTACAAAAAAGAAATGCCTTTTTTGCAATGCAAATGTTTTGCAATAAAATAGCCTAGGAGGCTGACTGCTAATTTTGTCCCATTAGCGATAAGCAATGACCATTAGGCTAAGATTGATGAATTGGAGGAAAAAGATGATGAACGATGCTAAATATTCACAAAATATGACGAAAGCCTTCTTACCTACTTAGAAAATGCTTTTGTATAAATAAACATTGTTACTTAAAAAATTACAAATAATACCGTAGACCAACCTAAATATTTATACGAATTAACTAACTAATAAAACGACTATTAATTTTAATTTAGTATGATCCCTTTCCACAGGCAAACTGTGAAAATGGCTTTGTGGAGCATAGTTTTAATTACTAGACTACTGTAACCTCTTTATACCTAAATAAAGAAACAAAAAAAAAGTTTATTTCAATTATCATATTGACGTTACATTGTATGATTTGGAGTCTCCTTTTAAGCAAGGAAATGCTGCAGACAAAAGCTCTTCCACTTATCTATATCCAAAAAAAAAAGTTATTGAAAAACATGTATTAAGATGAGAACACAGATTTAAATAATAAACAAAATGGCAAACAATAATAATAATCTCGAAAGAGCGGGAAGACGACAAAAATCTGATAAAGATTTTTGAAACAAAAATATACCAAAAGTAAAAAATCCAAGCAGAAACGCTAAACAAAAGTTCACAAAAGAATCATCAATCGAAAAACCGAGATCTTTATCAAAACATAAATAAATGTCCTACTAGCTACTAGTATGTCTGTAACATGGATCACAAACCACGAAGAAACTCCCGATGGCCACATAAAGCTTTAACACCTCATTTCCAAGAGTGCCTTTACCCAACTGAGACCTTCCCGACGCGACGCGACGTCCCCACAACCGCGAGGTAATTGCGTAACACATTATCAGTAGCAATGGCTTTCGTTTTGACAGTTCAAAAACATGCATTGCGTTATTTACGTTGTTGAGCAGACAAATTTTTCGAACATAAGAAGCAATGGATTAGTAATATCCGTCAAAATGAATTAGGGCGCTGGTCATTGGACATTTATCCTTGGAATTTCACGCTCTGAGTTTAATGAACACATTCTATATATAGGGTCATAAATAAAGTTTAAGTTTAGTATGCCACCGGTTTGGAAGTACTTATGGAGATCACCAATGTCAGGAGTGTTTGGTAATGTTGGGTCAGATTGGTTTCGTGTGGTATTTAAGGTTATAATTTTATGGAGATTAAAAATAACAGCTCAGCTGACCACTCAGAAAGATCTCTCTGCCAGATCAGAAAGAAAGGTATAATGTCTGTTAATCAATAGAAATAAAGTCCAGAAAAAAGAAAAAGCAAATTTCCTATTAATTGTATTCTTCCAAGAAAATTTCAGTCAAAAGCTTAATTCATATTCCCTCAAAAAAGGACTTATAAATAATAAAATAGGCCGAATTTCAAGGTTCTTATTGTGACGGAAACCAATTACTTTTTTTCCTTATCAAAGTGTCATTTGCAAGGTCGTGAAGCATCAAATTACCCAGATACCTAGGGAAATGTAAAGATATGTAAGGGTCCAATAAGAGACCATTATTTCACAGACACTGAACAAAGCCATATGAGATTATTACGGCGACATAATGTGGATTGGATGTGACCCAGTACATAGCTCAGGCGACAGTAGGTCAAGATATGCTGAGTCTAAAGTAGTTGTGGATTTTGTTGGGATTATAATTGTTCAGAATTTTATGAAATACCTATTGTCAGAATATCATTCCAAAATAAAGTTTTTCTTAAGAATAATCCCCGAAGAAAAACTCCGTCCATATTTAATTTCTTTTTATGGGTTGTTAGAGGATAAAAAAGTAATTGATACTACGAAAACCTTCCAAAAAACATTGTTTGTTGTAATCTAAAAATGGAGTCGGAATCTGAATTCTTTTAAACTATTTATAATTAGTAATTCAAGATGACCATACTTAATATAATACGAGATGGTAATAATATAATATCTCAACATTGACATTTAAAAGACAACGTCATAAGAATAGGTAGTATGTATTTCTTTGGTAGTCTTAAAATAGTTTGTTTCGTGTCTAATTAGGCGAAAAGCATAAGATTTATTCGAAAGGCGACGCGAAATACCGCATCTCAACTAAAAATAGACTCCCTCATGATTTCCCATGGGGGTCGTATCTAATGGCGTTCTCCAATGACGGTGCATCGATGGCAAAAACCTAATTTGGGGCATTTGAAAATCCCTTAGGTCAGAATTAAGTTAAAGGATCAAATTGCGCAGCGGCATGCAGTAGGTGCTTAAACACAGTCTAATTAAATGATCGGAAAAGGAAACTAAAATACTCAAGAAAAAAAAGTAAGTTGCCCTACTGCATAATTATCACTACACTGTAGCCGATATCCATCAGGTCAACTGTGAAAACACGAATAAGCGTGGAAAATTATTATCCTTAGTAAACTCCAGTGCTTCAATCGTTAACTTGCACGCAAAGTTCCGGGGCTGATGTCAAGGTTAGCACTAACATGGCATATTGAAATATCCTCAGTTATGGTGCCTTTTATGGGATCATAAAGAATAGAATGACAAAATTTTCTATTGCACTAAGGGTGATCAAGGAAAGAAGTCATACTCATTTTTTTCAAAGTTCCGGGTTAGTAAACATAGGCCTTTATTATAATATCACTTCAATTAACGATCGTAAGGAAACTCGTAAGCAAACGGATTGATAAATCGAAGTGCCTATTATGTCCTTTCACAGTTATGTTACTGGGTTTGGGTTGCTGTCAGAAGAAATTTTTTTTTTCTTAAGGCACATAGTAGTGCCTCGTAGGTATAACTATTTCATACTTACATTAATATCAGCGTATATTTTCCCCTAGCTTGTTTTTTTTTGTGTGTGTGTTTTTTCTCTGAGTCTTGTTTACAGGAAATAAACGTATTTTCTTTCTTTTCTTTTGTAAATATTGGATATTTTTATTCCTTTTAAGAAGATAAATGATATTAAAAAAGTAATTTGTTTGAGTGTAAAACTATAAACAGTCATAAAGAAATAAATAGAACAAAAAACTACATTTTAATATCTAACAAAATGTTAGCCTAGTTATGTGTGATCAAAATTAAACGTTCTCAAATGTTCTGAACTTGATACGGTTTCAAGGCGTTATCGACGCGCAAACACCCGTAAAAGGTCACTGCGTAAAAGATTGTTACTATGTATATACTGATTATGAATGACGCTGGCAGAAATTGATTCTGACATAATCAGCAAAACACCCCAGTACCTACAGGACACGAAGGCAAAAATGTGAAACAAATCGCATAGGTTGTTAGAAAACAATGAGAAATTAAATTGGGCAATAAATGTCACATCGGAGAACAATACTCGAAGTGTAATCTACGCATAATTTTATTCTGCTGAACCAAAAAAGCATGTCAAAGGAATCTCATCCTTATCGGCCCTAACTTTTACTAAACGTTTTCGCGAAACATGTGACACTGAAATTACGGCTATACAGCAAAAAGTTGGTTTAATTTATTAATTAATAACTGCATATTTTTGTAAGGTTGTTATTATTTTAATGAACTAATCACAACAGTACCTATTTACAATGATTTATTCCGATCTAATACCAAGAACTAATACCACTGGTATTTGTTTCAACTTACATTTATTTTCTATTCCGAACGGATAACATTGATGAAACTAATACCAAAAGTGGCAATGCTGCCATGCTGTATGACAGCGATGCGGACGAGTACTTCGACGCTTAAGTGTCTTTTGTTTTTGTATTTATTATTTGTATAGTAAGTTAGTTAGTCATTTATTTTAGTATCTAGTGTAAATAGTTAGTTACATTTTCTCAAGTTATAAAATAAATAAATAAAGACTTCTTCTTAAAAAAAAAAAAAACAAGTTTAAAGATATAAGGTACAGTCAGTAAAAATGCTTTGTTTATTGCAGATCTCAGGCATCTAGAAACCGGTGCACAATCTGCAAAGCCTTCCCACCATTTCACCTTTCCCTCTACCCAATTAGCCCCCTCACTTAATAAACCATTCCGCAACCACAGTACCCCATTTGACCGGAAGCATGCGGTACATGTGAGCACACGTGCCCATTCGTCACGAGTCACGCTCCACGGGCACATCTGCGTATTTAATCAGCACCAACGTCCATTTAAAAAACACGATAAATACTGTCATGGACGAAAGTGTTATGCCATGGATCGAAAGCGTACGATAACATTATTGCGTGATTAGATTTAGTGGAGAAATTAAAAGAGATTTTATTATATGAAATTATTGAAACGTAAAGTCAGCTGTTGGACTTGAAATAGGCTGTAATATTCTTAAAGTAATACAAAAACCGGCGACACGTGTGCAATGTAATAGTCAGTAAAAGGATTGAAGTTAAAAACATTAAACAAATCACGATTCCCTTGCCCTTATTAGTCGTCATCTCGGTGGTCACTCCCTTCCTAGCCATAATTATCATCTTTCACAAGTCCATCCATCGCTTCAAGAACTTGGTGATACAATTTCGTCATATTTACCAAACGCCTTTCTTAAAACAAAATTTCAGTAATTAATAATCACAATAAGCATTGTAATTGACTGAAGTAGGCATACAGAATAGGTAATCCTATAAGAAGTTCTGGGCTGTAAAATAAATCAGATTTTCCTTCACGATCAATTTAACTTGATACCCACACAAAGGCTACAGTACCATTGTATTTGGTTATGAAAGGTTTTGACAAACCGAACGATTCATAGGCTCGTTTGAATGACAGTAAAATATTAGTTTGTTCTACTGCTCACAAGGGAAATAGCGGACAAGATAGAAGAATATTACGAAGGATACCTGATCATATTTATGGGACTCAAAATGGATGAAAGGATTATGGATACGAAAATATGTTTGAAAATCGTGCCAGAATTAGGCAAAATATTGTATCTCTCAATCTTATACCTACATACCACTACTACTCATTACGTATCACTACGGATAACGACACAGTATACTAAATACTGTACTGTAATAATGATCACCAAACCATTAACTAGTTTTATGATGAAAACCATAGCAAAACCAGCAAGAATGGCTGGATGCAATCTTTGTATCTGAATCTGCTAAACAGTTTTCGAGGACTTTTTGTAATTTAAGTAAGTCTTCCGGTATCAAAATTAACTCGTATCAGTTAAATGATTACAATCAAACTAAATCTATTATAGATAGTCAACTGATATCTTTAATAACACGATAATTTTAATATAATTAAAAGATAACACTAACAAATTCATCATAAATGTCAACAAAATTTTGAACGTAAAATAATTTGGGAAAAAAAATATCCGTCATCAATTTCATATTAATTAAAACGTAGGTATACAAAGCAAAATGCATTGAAAAGCAACATGTTGCCAATTAATTACTAATGAAGCTAAATTTAGATGGACCTAATAAACTGATTTCGAAGCAATAACTATGGAATATGGAGCAAAACAGCAACAATTCGGACACGCGCCGCGGTTTAGTGCATGCTGGCGATAAATATGACACATGAGTTGAAATGCAGACGTAATGACTTTAACAGTTCATTCGAATAATCAAAGTTCATTAAATATGCTAACGCGTTGTTTTGGGCGTTGGGAGTTGGGATATTACAATTTTGAAATGATGTTTTAACTCGAAACACAGGACACAGATAGACCAATACTAAAGTAAACAATTATTCTATCTCCAAGGAATGTGTTCATTTCATTGGTATTATCATATTCACTGATATTCATTATCGGTTAAAATATTTCGTGTAAATATGATATCTTAAGTTATTCGTAAAAAGAAAACACCATCGATGAGGGAAAGGATTCACTTTTCGATTAAAGAACCGTCCATAAGATGATTTAAGAAAAATACTTGAACACACTGTTGTAGACAGTCCCTACTGAATATATTATATATATTTATATAGTCCACATGCTATATTGAAACAATACAGAAACTATGCTAAGTAAAGATGACTGGCACATACAGAAATTAGTGACATAATTATTGACAGACAAAGACCGAGTGGCTGAAGATGACATATCATTTGCAAACTACCAGGTAAAACCAGTATGTATTTTGAAACTACCAGATATACTCGGAACTGAAATAATTAGAAATGATTATAGAACGATACAATGTTGCTCTAGGTAAACTACCGATTATGCTCATCTGTTAGTTACATACAATGAAAGCCAATTGACGTCATACAAGACTAGATAACGTTAGAGAATTATTAAGGCAGCCCGCGAAAAGGGCTTTGAAGGTCCGTGGCATCCCTACATGTCCGCCATTTTGATTATTTTTCAAAATGGCGGCCACGCATGAAACCTATAGAAATCGATAGCTGACATCAATGCAAACAGAAAACATAATAAGACCAAACCCTATGAAGTATCACGTTTCCGAGGTATTAACGTTCAAAGTTGATCACGTGACATCCATATGTTTGAACTTCCTTACGAGTACCTATCTTGTTGGATACCTAGATGTTTGAAATAATCACCCTGAACGTTTAAAATAATCGAAGGAAGGTTAATATAATCCTATTGATTGATATTTCATCATCGTTTACTTTAGTAATACGAAAGACAGAATTGTACTTAAATATTCTGACTCTTTTTACAATTGAAATTCACGGACTGCTTTTCGACAAAGGCATAAATACGATCAAGTTATTATAAAATGTTTAATTGCCTGTTATCAATCTCCTTTATAGGCTCTCAAAAGGTAAAAAGAAATAAAAAATTCAATCGAACGAAATATTCTCGCTACTTTTACGTCTGTTTTCCTAGTAGCATTACGCCGACGGGTGGAATACCTTACCGACTAGAGTCTTCTTTTTTAATCCAATTGTTTGTACAATCCTCTACAACTTTATTGTTAGCTACTACACGAGGGTATTCTAGTAAAGGAGTTAGTTTTACTAAGTGTTTACTCGTTGGAGTAGGTCTCTTTGAATTGCAAGACTTGATCTTTATCAAATGATGATGAGTGACAAATTGCTTGTGATCGCCAACAATCAACAGAATTACCCATTTCCTTTAGCTGATTATAGAGCTGCGCAGTTTTACTATGATACTATATTTTAGTAGATTATTATCTATTCTACTCCGTTCAGGTTTAATAATAAAGATCAAAGAATTTCTTGCTTCAATCCAGAAGTCGTAAATCATTTTTGTAAAGCTCAAAGCTAATTAGGTCATATTTCTAAATGGTCAAAAGCAATCTAAACTATACCTAGAAAACACCAATTATTTTAAATAAAAACTTAGTACAGCCAGTTAATCTAAATCCATAATAATTATAGACCAGAAAAAATATATTTGAAACAGTTTTGTAGTTATAAATCAAATACAAAGACCGGCAAGGAAAGCTACCTCCATAAATAGCAACGAACTATCTTGGTAGACAAAAACCTATAGGGCGACCTATAAAAGGTATTTGAACCGTACAAGTATTAGAACAAGGTGTATATTAGTTTGATGGTAAAAATTCGAGCACACGATAGTAGCATGAACACCAGTCAGCCTTGGTACACTCACTTTTGTATATAACTATTTTATTTATTATGAATGCTGATTTGTAGAACGGCAACAATATTTGTGCAGTTAATACAACCTTTGATAATAAAGACAAAGAGTTGAAAATTGCTTATTTAGACAGGACAATTGTAAATATGTAGGCCAATATTGATTGACATTTTAAAATCAAGTTAAGCAATTATTTTGTTGTGTTAGATTCTTTTGTTTTACTCGATCATTGAGTTAATAACTATCAATTTGAAGCTGTTATAGTACTTTTAATACCTACAACGTAATTATTACATAGTTGTCAAGCTATAAAATAAAATATTTCTTCATTTGCATTAATGAATAAAATTAAAGGAAATTATTGCGTGCTGTGGGTCTCTGACTAAGTTCTTGGCTATCTTTCCCTAAGGCTGCCTTACTTGGTGTAAATAACTCTTTGAATAATAAGAGCAACGTCAACTCGGATAATGGAGAATTGTAAGAAAAACGTAGTTTACTTAAACATGGTTCTAACACAGCAGTAGTCATATCATATATGTCAGGACTAAAGAAGAACTCTGAAGCTTATACAAACTGATGTCATTTTATGATCATCATTTAAATATTGAGACTCAGACATTGAGTTCCTGCGGGGTAATTTCGTAAGACACTATCAGTAATAGGTTTCATTTTGACAGTTCAACAACATTCATTGCGTTATTTACGTTGTTGAGCATACAAATTTTTCTAACATATGAAGCAATGGAATAGCAATATCCTTCAAAATGATTCAGATTGAGATCGAAAGTATGTTACGCAAGGGTGCTGGCAGTATTTGAAAAATAATCCAAAGCTTTAGGTTATACCAGAAAAGAGGAAAATAATCACGACACTGTTCTATTGAACCCAATTGAATTACGGCATGAATGTACAATGTAAAATTGTAAATATTGATTCAGTCCCAAGAGGCCATTGGTTATAATGATAACATTGTTTAAAATCACTTTGTTTAAAATGTCCTTTGTTACAATAAAACGGTTTAAAACATCTTTACTGAGACTCCTCACTGATTTATTGGAGTCTAGCGATCTACAGAATATGTGGTGACATGTCAAAACCTCGAGATTTCTGTGATATATCTGAGTTGAATATTAAACACATATACCTTCTGGAATAAATTATCTAAATAATGGTAAAAAAATCTGTAAAACTGTATCAAAATTCACATTGTAGTTCAGAATGACTAAGCACACACACAAATGAAAAGCGACTTGGTTTTAGCTGTATGGATATTGGATATTATATAAATATATAGCGTTTTAATTAACAATTAGTCTGTGTTAATTGATATTTTATCAGTCAATTTCGTCTGGTTTGTGAATGAATGTAATGTTTCCTTGAATTTCGGTTTCAGATTTGGTAAAACCAAATTGATAATGTGCTTCGTCATTTTCTTGGTTTGGCGGTTTTTCCTGTTCAAAAGAAACATTTCTGTCGAGGTGCCGTTTGATGATCTCTATTATTATAACTCCAATAGATTCTGTTATTATATCAAGTGCTATTGAAAATTCAGGTATGTAGGAGGGTAGGAAGATAAAGATATACTACTAAGGTCGCATTCTACCAAACTTTTATACATAGAATAAGTCTTATACTGAGAATAAATTTTGAAGTTTTAACAGTTTTTTCATGAACTGTCAGATGTCTATTTTATTCCATGGATAAAAGTTATCTGACTTTGGTAAAATCAGCCCTTAACCAAACAAATGGACATCACACCGAAGGCATTCCAAGTAAAACCACAAATGCTATAAAACCAAACAAGCTGCCAAAAACAACAAAGAAGAATATCAAGATCAAAAGAATTTGCTCGAGCAATAACTGTACTACATTAGCTTATCAGCAAATCGTTGAAGCGATTATGTTGCGACATGTCGTTGAGTCGATCAAGCGATTATTTTGCGAGAAGTCGCGGCGACTTCTCGCAAAATAATCGCTTGATCGCCTCGGTACATCCACGAGGCAACTAGCCGCTCGTGCGAAAGACAGCGGTTGATATAATCGCATACTAATGGCAATATTTTCTAGGAATACGTACGAAGAGATTAATTGGTGCAGTTCTGAAGAAATATGTCTTATGTACGTAAATAACATCGTACATGAAGGCGTGGGTAAAGTACGAATTTTCAACATTAGTAACAAAATGACTGAAAATAAGTCAAGCGTGATGTGACTGATTAATTCACCTATGATTCATAACAAAAGGTTCTAGAAAAGTTAGTCACGGAAAACGACCAACAGCAAGAGAAAGATATATAGG
Organism: Hydraecia micacea; assembly: GCA_914767645.1. NCBI lineage: Eukaryota > Metazoa > Arthropoda > Insecta > Lepidoptera > Noctuidae > Hydraecia > Hydraecia micacea. Next base: position 1,907,082 of record OU611783.1, on the reverse strand, counting down.
GCACTGAACGACACACAGGATTGGTCCTAAGTTACGTAGTCCTAAAGATAAATGAAAAAGAAAGAGATGGAAGAAAAACAGGGCTACCTGTCTCCATTGCCTACTTTAAGAAACACTATTACGAGAGCGAGACTGTTCCATATGTATACCTAACCTAACCTAACTAGATTCAGCTCCAATTGAAAGTTTACATAATTTCATAAACAAAGTCGTGCGTCCCTAAACAAAAACCCGATCAACGCCGAGTGTGTCCGAATAATGAGTAAAAGAGATAGAAGGTTCATTCATACCAGAAAAAGGTAACAAAATAAGTCCAGCATATTAAAAAAAATTGCTGAGGTTATTTAAATTATTATCAAGCGTTGTCATTAAGATTCCCTGTTGTACACTCTAGTTTGTCTATCAACTTTTGAGAAATTTCTTCCCTAATCTGCATTCGCAATTTATTTTTCAAAAATGTAAACAAATATCAGTTTATGGATAAACAACTATAATTCCTACACAATAAACTTCAGTTTACGCTACAACTTCAAACATTTTTACAACTTTTTCAATAGCGCAAGTCACTAAAATCAACTTAATTACCATTAAAATAAAGTTGATATTTGTTTAACTTGAAAAAACATCCATTTGTAACATGACTTTGAATAGAGGATGTGATAGCATTCATCTTAAATCAGTGAGCACTGCAAGTACCAACAACGGACATGTTCTGATCTATCAAATTAGCCAATCTTTGTAGAGAGAAGATTGCTTCCTATCTTCCAATTAGACGGCGATTGCATGACGTCTACTGACGGGACAATCTATATACATATATAAAATTCAAAGTCCTGACTGTCTGATATATCAACGCACAGCCTAAACCGCTGGTCCTAGAGACATGAAATTTGGCGGGTGAGCTCTTTGTGAAGAGTAGGTATCCAATAAGAAAGGGTTTTTTGAAATTCCACCCCTAAGAGGGTGAATAGGGGGAGGGTGAAATTTCACGCGACGAACGACGATGTTTATAGAAGGTTTCAGATCTATGTGACTACTCCTATATAGTCTTTTTTTTACCAACCTAACGCTGAATTACCCAGTTGACGGAAACTCAATACCTTTGGTGAACCCACATAAGATGCTGATGAACCCAAACAAGAACCAGGTGAAACTGTAGCAGTTGACATAAAAGATGACGAAGAAGAAAAGGAAAAAAAAGAGAAAAAAACGGTTGAAGTTTTTATAAGATTCTGCATTTTTTGAATTCAGAGTTCTACATCACTGAATCTTATTTTTATCATCGAAGCATGGATCGTTCCGGTGTTTTTAGACTTAGTGAATTTTTGTGGTTTTTGCCACACTTCTTTCGTAGAATGGTCCTTTTCAACCTTCCCATGTAGTGGTACAGTGTGTCCGAGCGTTGCGTCAGCGCAGCGCAGTGAAAGTTAGGCGACAGCTGATTGGTGCGCGTATTTATCTACCTCTAGGTACTTGTTGCCGGCCCTTCGCGCCACTTGTTCGCCCTTTAGTAATACTCATAGTAAATGTTGCGGTTTTTGTTAGACGGCCTTCAGTTGTTTTGATTTGAATGTCAGTATGTCTTTTGAGCTGTTTGTGAGGCGTGTTACTGAGCTTTGTTGAATGTAATCCTAATTAAGGTATCTACGTTGATTTATGACTACAGCACTTAGACTTTGTCACCAGTTACGATGGATAGAGCAGTGGTTATATTGATCAATCGTCAGACCTTTCCAAAAGTGGTCCCAGAACCAAGGAGTTTGGTTAGCCGAGTCAGCAGATATTGTTTTGCGTGGACGTGACGAATATTTTCCCCCGACATTTTTTTTTGTGTTTGTCTGCTTTATTTTTTTACTTTATGCGGCACGTTTAGTGCAAATAAATGTGTTTTTTTCTTTTCTTATTTTTCTTCATAATTATAGTGTTTGCTGGGCGAACTCTGGTGACCTACAGGGAATGTACAGCCTCTTTTCTTCCATTTTTCGTCTCCTAAATACAGAGTACTCAGTGATCTAGCTAGGAGAGCAGCCTTTCACCCAACAATTCGTGTCTACACATGTAGTTAACAATGCATACTTTGTAAGTTCCTTATGTCCTACAAAACCTTGATGTGCCTATATAAATAATAGTTTATTTATGTGCTCAGTCAAACCAATTCCTATTTATTAAAATCAACCACTGAGATCTCTGCAGGAACTTGTTCTATGCTACGCCTATGGCTCGTCCGTCCAATTACCAAACCGGTAACGGCAGTGTTACAGGTGTCTTAAGACCCGCTCCGTAGTCATCAACCTGCATCCATTCTCTGTGACTAGTCAGACTATCACACTTAATGGTCACGATAGGCTAAAGCAGACTAGGCAAGCTTGTGTATATAGGGTGACTGGTAATTAGTGATCGATACTTAAATACATGATTGTACTCATGATAACAAACAAATTTTACTATGGGACTAAACCTGAAATTGCGAAAAAAAATCTGCTGTTTAGTCGTTTATGTTCGCCTAACTGGTCAAAATGTACTGAACAGCAGATTTTTTTTTCCGCGATTTCAGGTTTGGTCCCATAGTAAAAGTTGTTTGTTATCATGAGTACAATCACGTGTTTAGGTATCGGTCACTAATTACCAGTCACCCTATATATATCTTATTTATCATAGGGCAAAGATTTATTGGGTATTACGATTTTTTTTCAATTTCTTCGCAGTAGTTTTTGATCGTAGCCGATTTTTGTCTAAACTCAAACTCAGAGCATTTATTTCAACTAAACCATGTACAGGCACTTTTGAATTGTCAAAATTAAATAGTTGGTCAGTTAGTCAGAAAGTTGAAGCTAGTTGCCCATTCCAAAACGTAGATCTCTATGGAGAAGAACGGGCAAGAAACTCCATGGACACTCTTTTGAATCAAGATATTACAAAATCCTGTACATTATTCTTGTTGCTTCTATTATGTGAGAACAATGTAAAAAAAACACACAAATGAAGAAACAATTCAAAATATAAGATTAAAAATAAGCTTTGGCAGTTAAGAGATGACCAGTCTCAACCGACGGCGCCCGTAAAATCCTTGCATGGGACTTTAACATAATATGTACCCCTTTTTTTTTTTTTTTTTTTGGATGGGAAATCATCTAATGACTCCTCCCGCTCTGGGTGGAGCGGAAGGGAGTGTCAGACTCTTACTGACTAAAACCCACCCGTGTTCCTTCCTTAGCCCTTTATGTTCCGGGGCAGCGGTAACCCTTTCGGACGATCCCGCTACCCCGGTAACGATCCCGCTACCCCGGGGACGATCCCGCTACCCCGGGAATATGTACCCCTGCCTTCCCTTTCGGCGTGATAATATGCACGATGTTTTACTAGCCGATGTTATTATGTTTATGGAAAACCGCAATGAGTTACTGCGACTTGAAATGGAACGTTTCATTAATGACAATTTTCATAAAGTAAATAATCAAGTGACGCTTTCATTTAAATTTTATAATAAATTGACAATTAATTTCCATAGCTTAACCTTGTTACGTAATTATAATTGTTTCTCGGAATCAGAAAATTCCCAATTGATGTATATTTCTATTAATTACAACCGGTAGGTGTTTGTTGGATACGTAACTAAGTATTGGAAATAACGTTTGGCACATTTTTGGGTCAGACAGTTTGTTTTACATTTTGTAGGGATTTGGTTTTTCAAAGTATCAAAAACAAGACATATGTACATTATATCAAATACGTACATAAACACACACTTTCCTCCCATGGGGAATAAAACAAAAACAAAACAAACGAAAATTAAAAAAAAAACGACGGGTTGCACTCCGGGACTGCCGGCAGAAGTGAAAATTTTTTAAAATAATATTTTTAAAATAATTTCGACGATTTCGATTTTTAACTTTCGTCTTACGAATTTTCGATCAGGGGGCCGAGTCTGCTATTACAATTGTGTCAGAATGGTATAACATTGATCTCATAGTGGTCGATTTTGACAAGTTTGGTAATCTACTAACACAATGGCGTCGTTATGACTTTCCTAAGGTCGACCACTGACACTTCATTGAAAAAAATGGCATAAAATGGTAATCTCGTACATAATGACACATGAATGACTGACGTATGCGGTAATCTGCTAAAATTTTGACAGTTCCTTTGAACAGTGACGTACCATTTGAATGCCATTGTGCAGTAATTGCTTTTAAGCCGGTAGCCGTGTGTCTTGAATCACGTTGTGTTTGAAAGATAATACTAGTTTTTCATTAAGTGTGTTATTAATTATATTACTGCGATGTATTCGGTGCGATCTGCGATTCTGGACCTAGCCGACGCAGTGGATGCTAGAGAAAGAAGAAGCAGGGAATCCAGAAGGCGTCGTTTAGCCCGTCGGTTGATGAGAACCAATATAAACCCCTTTATTGATGTTCCCGATGAGTGCCGAAATCTGCTCAATTAGCACCATTTTAAATATAAGTAAACAAACAGAAATATACTAAGACGACCCACTGACCATATAAACACTTAAATAATAGTAGGTAAATACAACAAACAAAATAAATAGTTATCAAAAAACAATGAAACACCGGCCGAATTACAACAAAATAGCTATATAAACATCAATAAAAGATGTGAAACTGTCAAGTGACATTCTCACATTCTGTCAAATTGTCAATGTCAGAGTCAAAGACTGACATTGACGGTTTCACATTTATACTTGTTACACGAATATTTAATGTTTTTTGGTATTTACGAACTTCTTACTACTTCAGACTGCTTATGACACTGATTAATAATATGTAAAATGAAATGTAAATAAAATCTGCCATGAATAAATGGTTAAATGTAGTAGTAGTTTTTCGAGAACCATTTCTACCAACAGGTTTCATAATAATGGCAATACCCGCAATGTCATTCTGGCACAATTCTTTATTGAGACCATTGACCGACCATTATGAAGAGGCTCTCGCCTCGGTGTTCTGAGTTAGCACGTGTGTCTAGAATTTTTTAGTTGTTTTTGTGTTATTGTTGATACTTTTGTGACTTGTGTTATTGTTAAAGTGTGTCGTTATTATGTTCGTAACTAGGTTTGTATTGTGATTGTCTTGTTTTAACTCTCGTTTTATTCAAGATGGATGAGAATAAACCCCCTGATCCTGACCCCCCAGATATTCCAGGTCCTTCAACTCCTTTTTCTCCGTTCTCTCCGAATCCGCTATCCCAATTCGCGGATGTTGTTTGTAGTGTTACAGAAATGGATGTAACACAATCCCAACAAAATTCACGCAAACGTCCTGGTAGCGAAGAAATCTTGACACCTACCCCTCCAAGCAAGCAACCAAAAAGCCAAATTGGTCGTACTAAGTACTCCGTAATGGATAAGGCTCCCTATATTGTCCACGTTTCTCGTATTGAGAATCAACCAAATGCTGGCACCACCCTACATCCTGTTAATTTTGGTAAATTTCTTATCAATAACAACATTGCGAACATTGTTCGTGGTGGTGTTAACAGAGTCGGTAGAAACCGTGTGTCAGTGGAGTTTGCTTCCCCCCAGGACGCTAACTCTTTCCTGGTAAACAGTCTGTTGTCCAAATATAGTTATACCGCATCAATCCCTACATTTAATGTCACAAGGATGGGTGTTGTTACTGGTGTTCCCTCAGATATTACGGAAGAAGAAGCCATAACTTACTTGACAGTGCCCTCAGGCTGCGGGCAAATACTGAAAGTCCGCCGTATTAATAGAAAAAACCAACGTGACGGGATTAATGAGTGGAAACCCACTGAGACATGTGTTCTGACGTTTGATGGACAAGTTTTGCCAAATAGGATTTACTGTTGTTACACATCCCTCCCTGTTGAGCAGTACATATACCCGACAATTCAATGCCGCAAGTGTTGCAGATTTGGACATGTGTCGAATCTATGCAGATCTAAACCACGCTGCAGTAAATGTGGCCACGATCACCCTGGTGATGGTTGCAACATTTCTGAGGGTGAAGCCTTCTGTGTGCTTTGTTCGGGTAATCACTTTGCTAATAGCAAGTCATGCCCCGAGTATGGTAGACAAAGGGCTATTAAGACTGTCATGGCTGAGAAATCCATTCCCTATGCCGAGGCTAGTAAGATTATCCCAACAGCTTCCCGCAATTATGCCAACATCGCCAAAACTCCGATTTCACAGTCCTACCGCAAAACTGTAACACTTAAACCCAGGACCCATGCCCCTCTTTCCCCATCTTATGACAAAGTTGCTCATCAGCAGATAGTTAGTTCTCCCCCACCTTCTCAGCCTAATGGCTGCGCTCTTAATTACAATAATGTGTCTCCTAATAATACCGGTTCTATTATGGAACTCCTTATAAAACTATTACCTATTGTTATTTCTTCTTCTACTTCTAATACCCAATCACCGTCCAACGTTGCCGACCAACTTATTACTCTTCTTTTAGATATTAGAAATGGCGTCTCGCCAAGTATTCCTTCAGTGGAATGTGAGGAGCGTGTGGCATAAAAAGCACGACCTCATATTCCTTTTAAATAAATACAAGCCATTGGCTTGTTCCATAGCTGAGACTTGGCTTACCCCAAGTCTTAGCTTTCGTATGCCACACTTTAACATTCTCAGATGTGACAGATCTGATGGCTATGGAGGATCGGCTCTCCTTGTCAATAATCGGGTCACGCTTTTGCCCTTCTCTTTACCTTCGCTCACAGGTGATATGAGTATTGTAGCAGGAAAGGTGGAAGGCATTACAGTGTTTTCGATTTACATTGCTCATCCTCATCAAGATTTTTTGGCTATTTTAAAAAACATTTTTTCTAATATTCATGGACCAATTTTGGTCATGGGTGATTTTAACTGTCACCATTTCAGATGGGGATCCGAACGCTGTGATGCCTTTGGTGTAGCTTTGGTTGAGATCTTGGACGATCTGGATCTTTGCATTCTTAATAATGGTTGCCCGACTCGCAGATCTCCTCCTGGTCAACAAAAGAGTTGTGTGGATTTAACTTTTTGTTCGGTTGAGTTGGCAGCCTCGACCCATTGGGAATGTACGACCTTGTCGCATGGTAGTGACCATTACCCTATTATCACATCTTTGGTTAATAAGACTTATTTAGAGAAATCTTCCCCTCCACTTTTGAAATATAACCTGTCCAATCCAGATTGGGCAAAATTTGTATCATTATTGGAGGGCAAAATTGATGTTCTTCCAAATTTAAATTCAAGTTTATTAGATCCTTCTGGTCACTGCCATGCCAAAATCTGTTATGAGGGACTTGTTACGGCCATTACCTCCAGTGCGGATTCCTGCTTTCCGCTGAAAAACAGTGCCCGTGGCAAAATACCTTCTCCCCCGTGGTGGGATCCAGAGTGCACTTTGGCAGTCAGGGATAGAAATGAGGCCGAGCAGTGTTATAATGCAGATATGAGTACCGAAAACCTATTGACATATTTGAGGATAAATGCCAGATCCAAGCGTCATCTTCGCAAGAAAAAACGTGTGGGATGGGTTAAGTTCTGTACCTCCTTATCTCCCTCTACTCCAGTCTCGTTAGTTTGGAAAAGCATCAACAGGTTTAGACGTGGGTGCTCTCCGTCAGTCTCTTCACCGATCACTAGGGAAACAGCTGACCTTTTTTTTGACAAAATAGCTTCACCATATGTTCCTCACTCTTCTGAATGTTCCATTAATATGTCCCTGCAAGGTGCTTCAGAGGATCCTTTTGATGTGCCTTTTACTTTGAAAGAATTGAATGTGGTGCTCAAGCATGTTCGGGACTCAGCCCCCGGTATTGACGGTGTGCCATATTCTTTTATTGTTCATTCTGGAGACAAGGCTAAACTGTACTTCCTTGATATTGTTACGCGCCACAATTAATGCCTGACATTAGCTACCACTAGCGCCATCTAGTATCGAGTAGCAGAACTAATAGGTCGAGATGCTTCCAGAACTTTCGATACTAGAACATTCTAGAACTATCGACATCGGGTCAGTCGGGACCGGTATGTACTCGAACATTCTAGATGTTTCTACAGTAGAAAGTTCTGGAACTATCTGAGGCCCTATATAAGGCCGGTATGGGCCACGACCGGGTCAGTATTGGTTCTGCGATACAAGCGATAACATTCGAAGCGATCTTCAAGTGCGACTTAAGAGTGATCAGTAGTGCGATTGTGTTTTATAATTAGTGTATTTGTGTTTTTATTGGTGTTGTTAATTAAAGTGTTTATTTTTGGTTATTTAATCGGCAGTTTTTATTGTCACGAACCCCAAGCTCGTAACAATATCATTAATTTTTGTTACAGTAATGGTTGGGTTCCTGATCAGTGGAAATTACAAATTATTATTCCCCTATTGAAGCCAGGCAAACATGTAGATGATCCGAATGGCTTTAGACCAATTGCTTTATCCTCAGTCTTGGCCAAACTATTGGAACACCTTATTAAGAATCGACTAGAATGGATAGTCGAATCGAGAGACTTACTGCCGAATTACCAATTTGGTTTCAGGAAAGGGCTCGGCACTATGGATAGTGTTGGCGTTTTAATTGCGGATATTCGCTTAGCGTTTTCTAAAAATAAATCCGTTGTTGCCGCCTTCCTAGACATCTCCTCCGCATACGACAACGTTCTTCTTCCCGTACTCAGGCAGAAACTGCACCAGCTGAGTCTCCCGGTTAAGATGATCGAATGTATCTGTGCTCTTCTCTTGTCTCGATCCTTGGTTCTGAGGGTCCAGGGCGAGGATTTCGATGAAAGGCAGACTTGGAAGGGATTACCGCAAGGCTCCGTGCTGAGCCCCCTTCTTTATAATTTATATACAGTGGACATTGGCTCCTGCCTAAATAATAACTGTCACATCCTCCAATATGCCGACGACTTAGTCTTGTATGTGACAGATTCCTCCATCGTAGACGCTGCGTCATCTCTATGCCTCTCTCTGGACTCTCTAAACCAGTGGCTTTTAAGCCATGGTATGCTGTTATCTGCACCAAAAAGTTCGGCAGTAATTTTCTCTCGTAAAAGATTGATCCCACATATCTCAGTGGACATTTCGGGTTATAATATTCCGTTAGTTAATAAAGTAAAATTTTTAGGCGTTTTTCTAGATTCAAAATTAAATGGTAAGCATCATATTAACTTATTAATTAAAAAATGTGAAAAAATTGTTCCGATTTTAAAAGCTCTCGCGGGTGTATGGTGGGGTGCCCATCCTTACACTATGAAATTGGTCTATAACGCTTTAATTCGTAGTGTTTTAGACTACGGTACGTTCCATTTAGTTCCATGCAACAAGGGTGCTTTGGCTGGGCTGGATAGGATTCAGTCAAAATGTCTTCGGATTATCTCTGGTTGTATGAAGTCCTCTCCCATTAACGCATTGCAGGTTGAGTGTGCTGAACCTCCCCTGGCCTTAAGACGGCAGTATCTGGCCTCCCGTTTTCTGGCTAGGTTAATATCTAGATCTTCACACCCCCTTTTAACAAGACTGAATGAGTTAGATGCCTTATGTAGAAGCTCAAATTTTTGGAAAAACAAAGAGACTCCCTTAATTATAAAAGCATTTCGCCAAATTTATAATTTAAGATGTCCAATAGAACAGAATCCCCGATTACCTCTTTTTAACTTTCCCTATGAAGTCTTATGTTTCACCCCAAAAATTTTCTTTGACATCGGTATTTCCAAAAAGTGCCCTTCAGCGAATTCAGCCTTCAATGCGGCGGTGGGAGAACGATGGACCGGGTTTCAAAGGTTTTTTACAGATGCCTCAAAATTTAATGATCTCAGTAACACTGGCGCTGCGGTTTATTACCAAAGCTCCAGAATTATTTTACAATACAAATGCCCTGAGGAGTCTTCTGTGTTTACGGGCGAGTGTGTGGCTTTATTGGCAGCTTGTCTTTTCATAGAGTCACACCACAATATTGACAAAGCCGTTATTTTCACTGACTCTCTTAGCTGTCTGCAAGCCTTAGTACAAAACTCATTCAAAAGTAAATTGCACAGTTCGCTTGTTTTAAAAATTAAAAATTCTTTATTTTCTTGTGCTAGTAGTCAAAAGGAAGTTCAGTTAGTTTGGATACCTAGTCATTGTGGCATTAAGGGCAATGAATGTGTTGATGCTTTGGCCAAAGATGCTTGCTCTTCAGCAACAGCTGATCTCACCTACAACACTCATCAGGGGTATGACTTACTGAGCCTTCCGAAAGCTAAGCTCCAATCCTCATGGCAGGAACAGTGGAATATCACTGGAAGGAAAAAGGGCAGATTTTACTATGCAGTACAACCAATAATAAAATCAAAACCTTGGTTCTATGGCTTCAAGAAAGCCTCCAAAACAATTATTTCTACCCTTTGTAGAATCCGCTTAGGTTTCTGTTGTACTCCGGTTTTTCTGCAAAAGATTCGTGTTCGAGACTCCTCTCTCTGTGAGTGCGGGTTGGAAGAGGGCACTCTGGACCACATCTTCTTTGAATGCTCGAACAACGTTCCACCTTTAGATCTATATAGGCGCCTCCCAAAATTTAAGATCCCTCTTCCGACTAATTTCCCGTCTCTGCTAACATACTCCTCTCCAGATCTGTTTGTGGCGCTGATGACCTTCATCCGTCACAATAACATAAAATTATGAATTATTCAGTATGTTTGAGTGTGGTATGTGTATTTTTTATGTTTTAACAATTATTATATTTATTTATGTCTATTTTTTGTTTGTTTCAGTCCCGTACTAACCCAGCAAGATCTACATTGTATCAACTGGATCAATGAAATAATTTTATTCGCCTAAATTTTTTTTTTTTTTTTTCTCATGCACACTTGTTCTTGCAGCCCACTTTAGACATTGGCAGAATAGTCGACATCGGCTTTGCTTGCCATTTATTAAAAATAGAATAGAATAGACCATTATGAATTAGCAAATTACGAACTTTTAGCAAAATGACAATGACATCGTGTTGGGATGACCGATTTTATAAAATTAGCAGACTTGGGGCCCAGGTCACGTGTCCTGACGCGAGTTTAACATTTTTTACCCATTACAAAAAAAGTGTAAGTACAACGCCGCTAAAGAAGTTTTCACTTAAAAAAAAAAACACATCACGTTACTTTAAAACTGGAGTAAAATACAGGCTAGCTATATTTCAGTAAAAGAGTTAAAAATATTATTTTCCTTCAATAGAATGTCCTGTACTGTGATAACGATTTCAAATCTCCCATGCACAAACACACACCCGGAAAAACCAACGCTAAGCCACTGTGCTAATCAAGCCCTAATCAACGTGTGACCTAATTAGCAAACGAAATAGTAAATGTATGTTATTATACAGGGTCAAATAAAATTAGCTAGCAAAACTCCCTAGACGCAATGGATTTTGAAATCTAAACATCATAAAACAAAAAGAAATTAATGTGATGCCTCTTTTTTGGGGTCATCGACCGCATTTGTTGTAGTCACTTAAAACGTCAGTATATAAAAAGTCCGTTTTTTTTTGTGTAAATTTTACAGACTTGATGAGTATCGATACCTTAAGACGATAACACAAAAGAAAACAGATTTTCACTGCTCATACTTCAAGTAAAAAAACTACGAGCGGTCGTTGACCCCAAAAAAACGTCAAATCTTTTATTTTATCCAGTTCAGATATCGATACCTGTCACATCTGCAGAGTTTCGCTAGCTAATTAAATTTGACCCTGTATTTATCATACAAATACCTACTGTTTTTCGTCTAAAAGATAAGCAGAGGTATAGGACTCACATTGTGACAGTTATGTTTAAGTCCATGTAATAGAAGACTAGCCTACTGCCATCAACAGGACACATTATCCAGACTCTGAGCTGAAAAAATCCTTTTGGAAAAACCCCACAACGCTCTACCCGACCAGGGAATCGAATCTATAACCACATGCTCAGCAGTCGTGGTTTCAAATGTTTATGTATACATAATCAGCCTATAATGTTCCCACTGCTGGGACACAGGCCTCCTCTCTTCGAGAGAGAGTGGGCTGTAATCCAAAACGCGAGCCCAGAGCGGGTAGATACAGTCATATATCTTCGAATTATTGGTTCTTGGACATGGCGGTTTCCTTAATATGTTTTTCTTCACAGTTTTGAGAGCAGTGGTGGTAAAAAAAAATTACAAAAGTAAAGCGCCTGTCTGGGGTCGAACATACAACTCGTAAGTCGCGGCGTTACCACTGGGCCACAGTCTCAAGTAATAACATATACTTGCAAGTAACAAAAACGAACTTGCCTACCATAACAGTATTACGAAACTCCGTCATACAACACATTGTGCGTATCATCAAAGCGTTACTTGTAGCAATGTTTACAAAGTAACAAGCGCAATTAGTAATATGTGTGTGGAACCAATCACGTGGCCGGTCGCTTGTTGCTACGCTGATTGGTTGTTGTGTATGTTGAACTGGGTTATAGTGACGTAGAAGGTCGGTGAATTCTGCTGTTTAGCTGGAATCCTAAGGCGCAGAGGGTGTATAACGCTGTCAGGTTCTTTTGGAGCGTGGTCAAAATCGGAACTAAACCCCTTGTCAATAACATACAGGTACTAAAAGATCTTCATAGCACTGTACCAACAAATGGACCTCTGGGGGTGAATTGTTGCCATATTATTATACTACAAACAAAGCAGTTTAGAGAAGTTATTTAGTTCGTTTCCTCCGGGATCACTGAAGTATCAAAGGCAAAGATTGTTTGCGCTGTATTGTTGCATTCCAGCTGACCCTTGACGCTGAGGATAGACTCGAAAGACAGATAGGATAGAAAGGAGAATGAGTACTGAGATGACCGCTAATAGATTTGTATAGAAGAAGAAAACGTATGCTGATCCAACTCCAAATAAAATGTAACAAGGGCAGCAGACTCTAAAGACCAAAATACAGTGACAGATAAATTTTTACAAAGAACCATTTCATCATCATTCTAGTCCTTATTATAAGTAGAAATCTACTAAAAAAGGTAAGCTTTCCGAATAAAATAAAATAAAATGTACATATTATATTATTATACCAAGTTCTACCACTACAAAAACTACTTTCAAGATCAAATTGAACTGAAACACAGCTATCAAGGAATCACCGGGGCGATAATATGCGTGTCCCAATCGATTAACCGTATGAAGCGTGCGTTCAAATACGATAATTAATAATTTTCTACACTGACCGTATTCAATTTATGGGCTTTAATTTTAAAATAATCCGGTATGTATTCGTTTGTTCTCTGTGAATTATTCAGACGATACTTGGTGTTAATCTATAAGTTGTTTCAAAGTTAAACCAACAAACTTTAAGAGGTGCTTTAGACCATTGCACTGAACAACTTTCACTATGGGACCAACTCTGAAATCACGAAAAAGAAATCAGCTGTTTCAGAGTTGAATCTGAATAAAACAAACTCTGCGTATAGGTATACCGGGTAGGGCAATAATGCAGTTTGCATCCTTTTGCAGGTGTCATTCGATTAAGACATAGAGTCTAGCGGAGACCGGTCACTGTCTGATTTTTGTTTCGTTAGGACAACAATAGACTTTTGTCCCCAAAAATGTCTTCAGAATTAAAGAAATGCTCAAAAAAAGACATTTAAAACATGCATCTCATCGAAAGACCTGTATAATGATAAGTACTTTAAGTACATAAATAAATAAGTACGAGAGATTATTTAATATGACAAATAATGACTGGCTTTAAAAACCTGGGAGGGGTAATTTTACGGTCATTCAGTTTCTTTTTATTGATGCATCGTTCATTCGTATTTAAGCATTTTGAAATTATTTTGTGCCTCTGCCTCGTGATATTTTGAACCCTGTGATCAAATAAGCTATGAAGAATTAAAGAATAAAAAAAACAAATACAGAAAGAACGGTCTTCGCACTAAATTGATAAACATAGGTAACACTTGTTGGATTTCGATTACTTCTCTAAGACGTCATGTTCAAAGCGCCTTCAGAACAGACCAAAAACCTCTTTTAGCACTTCTTCTTAGCGTGTCGATGGCAATGTAATTGGACAAAACAAGAATAGTATAATCACACACCAAAAAAGCAAATCAAATAATTAAAAAAAAAATAGACTCGGCCTTGAATTCGCCTACGTGTTTCGCGCCATCACTAGCGCCTATCAGATCGCGTATCGTGCAGATGACAAGACACGCAGGACATGATATTATTATGTAACAAATAATTATAAAAAAAAAATTGTCTATTTGTGGTTTACTAGCTAACACAAATATGGATGTTCCCAGAAATAAAGTTATTATTATTATGGCCCATCGTATGTGGAACAGTACCACATTTACACTCCAAGCCGGAGTCGTCTATGAATCTCCACCTGAACAGGTTTTCGTTTTTTCTTTTAGCACTGCAAACACAATATTACCACCACCTATCTATTTACATAAACAGTACCAACCACCTACATATTCGTCACAAATATTCACTAGGTGTTCCAAAACGTAGGAGATAAGATATACACCTACGCCAACATCCTGCCTGACTGGCACACTCATATGATGACAAACTGACATTCTATATGTGTGGAATATATGTGGGTAGACGTAGGCTTCACTGCGTTTGGTTTCATAATCAAATTCAAAAACTTTAATTCGAGCGAACTCATATAGGGTTAACTCATATAAACAATACCATACGATGGCACATATAACTGACAGCAGTGAATCATATATGGACAGTCCACTCTGTCAGTAATCATTTTCTGAACCCTGTTGGGGCTTGCCATGACCCGAGCCACCATCGATGTTGCGCATTTGCGCATTATTTTGTAAAAACAATCTACACGTGCCGCCACAAACATCCCTGACGCACTGCAACGCCATGACAACCCCATCAGTTTTCTGAATGCATTATTAAATTGGACATGAAGGACTCCACACGACGCCCGCTAATATCTCTCCCATAAGCTGCACTGGCGAGGGTGGAACAGAATGCTCTAAAGAGCGTCACCTTTAAGTCTGCAGTACAACCTGCAAACCTGCGGGCTATCATATTCGCACTCACGGAAAGAGCCCTCCGTTCCCTTTCAATGGCAGAAATACATATAATCATCATCCACAGCCCGACTTCACCCACTGCTGGACATAGGCCTCTCTTTTCTTGTGACAATCCCACGCTCCTGTGCCAGCCTCATCCAGGTTTTGCCCGCGATGGCAACAATGTCGTCTGCCCATCTCGCCGCCGGACGACCGACATCTCGTCTTCCAGTCCTAGGACGCCACTCTGTCAGTAGCCTTACTCATCCTGTCATCACTGTGCTTTTGGTTTAAAAGCCTATTATTCAAATGATCTCTATCTTGGGTCCATGATAGTTTTGGTTTCTTGTAAAAAAAAGGAATACCATATCCTAAGCGAGACTAGTGAATTTTACGCTAGAACTGATTTCATAGTTCTAAGAAAATAATTGGACCCGACTGTTGCTATGTACTGTTAAAAACGGCAATGTAGCAAATATACCTACCACGTTCAAAACTTCATTCGATTCTTGAGCGGATAGAACTATAAAAACAATTGAAGATCAGCCAAGAAGACACTTGCAAGAAATTCTATGCCAGGATCTGCGTGACTAATCAGTCAGATAATAAACCTGATAGCGACCTTGAGAATCAATCACAAAACCCTTTACAGCTGCCTCAATCAATCAGACATTTAATTATAATCTAGAACAGAGCCTTATACATAGATCTAAACTTAAACAAGTGGCAGCGTCCTACCTCAAGTATTGATTTAGCAAAAGCTTATCAGCCATATTGGCACTACACTTTACACCCACGCTTTTCAAACGATATACGAGTACACGCACCAACTCAGTATAACAACGTTTGTTATCAGACTCTTATCTAGACAAGTAGGCACACAGTTTTAGGTTCAAAAGTATTGGGTCAGACAGGGACTTGTGAAAGGGCGCATTGTGAAAGGTTTCTTGTAGGCTGTCTATTGACTCAATAAGGACTTAAATCGGTCTTGTTTATCTTCAGAAGAGGTTCGGTTATAAATTCCTAATACACCACTTTCGACATGGTTTCACCATGCCTGACGTATGATTTGGAATTGCTCTCATTAACAGTCCACATACAAAGATGAAATCATATCGTTGTCCGGACGGTCATTCAAATACAAAGAATGATTGTAGTGATCAATCAACTCTACCTATCACAGTCCACTGCTGGACATAGGCCTCTCCTAGGCTGCACCACAACACTGTCCTCCGCTTTGCGCATCCAGTCTTTCTCAGCCACTTTTTTAAATGGAGCTGTGGCGATCAAATGGTCCTAATATGACCAAAAGACCGAACCAAACAGAAAAAAAAATCATAACACAAATTAATCAAAAATATAACCGAATCTTTCTCAAAACTGAAACAAACTAAATAACAGCAAAACAAAAAAAAACTGTGGAAAGAATATAAGCAAATTGACACCGGAAGAATCTGAAAGGCGTGTTACAGTCGCATGTCAAACGACTCTTTAACTACACTAAATAAAGCAATTTCGCATTTCCCACAATGCTTGTGAACGAAGGAATGAATGACTGTGTTTGAACGCTTTCATTCATCAGTCATTCCCTTGTAATAATGAAATTACTTCATTTCTCTTTTTATCCTGGGTTTCCCGGCGTACTGGTAAGGTCGGTGATCCTTATGGAATGTGTATAACTGTACCGCCATGCGACTTTGCTTTGCCCGATTATGTGTGTTCTTTGGGTTTTAAAGCAAAACGAGATTAGGGAACTCGGCTCTTAAGAGAGTCGGAATTAAAAGTAGATTGTATGCAATTTATCAACATCATGGAATAAATTGAGGCAATAATTATATAAAGGACTATCTTTATTTATATTTACATAATTTAAAAAGCTAACTGTCTTAAAATAATAATAATCAACAAGTATGTAGATACAAAGAAGGGAAAGAGAAAGGGAATTCATCAAAAGGCATCAAGAAATTCGTCCGCATCGCTGTCAACAGGAAAAGTGCCCAAAACGCTGGCAGCATTGCCACGTTGTATGGCGATGCTGATTCTTTGGCCAAAAAAAGGCCAGTTTTCTGGTCACGTAAAGAGTCGACCAATGAAGAACTGATTGTAAACCAAAGTCAAAAAGGTAGCAGAAAAGAAATCATCTGCCTGCCTTTTCCCAACTATGTTGGGGTCGGCTTCCAGTCTAACCGGATGCAGCTGAATTCCAGTATTTTAATGGAGCGACTGCCTATCTGACCTCCACAACCCAGAGTCTGGGTAATACGATACCCCTTGGTAAGACTTGTTATCAGACTTTCATACTTCTGACTACCCGTAATGATTGTCAAAGTTCCACGAATGACAACCGGGACCAACGGCTTAACGTGCTTTCCGAGGCACGGAGGGGTCTCGGTATGTAAAAATGGTCACCCATCCACAGACCAACCACGGCAAGCGTAGCTTAACCTGATCGATCGACCTGTGCGGCTGTTATTATTTAGCCACGGGCCCCTCGCAGAAAAGAAATGAAAGAATAAATTAGTAAGAGCCGTCACATTAAATTGAATTAAAACTTCCAAGCAGGTTTAAACGGTGAAGTTCTACGACTTGGCACCAATTTTCTTCTCGACAAGTCTAACCTTTCGCCTCTTTTTATTTTACCCATTTGAAATCTCAACTTGTTGCAAGTTCGACATTATTGCCAAATGTACCAAAATAATCCAGATGAAACTGCATTTTGCAACTGAGCAATCTTTCAAAACTGTTTTAATTACAGAATAATGTTTGTGTGTATTTCTTATCTTAATGAGAATCTTCCGGGCATTTCGGAACGACTTATTATAAGAAGATTTCGTGTTAGAGTGATTGTTTATAATTTGTCACTTGTCTCATTTTATGTCATAACGTTTATGTCTGAATCCATACTAATATTATAAATGCGAAAGTGTGTCTGTCTGTCTATCTGTTACCTCTTCACGCTTAAACCGCTGAACCGATTTAGATGAAATTTGGTATAGAGATAGTTTGAATCCCGGGAAAGGATAGTTTTTATCTCGATATTCCAACGAGATCGACACTTATGCGGGTGAAACCGCGGGGCGCTGCTAGTGATATTATAATTATTGTCTGTAGTTAATCGTAGGGGAAGACGAAAGAAACGATGGATGGACTGTATGAAAGATGATATGGTTAGAAAGGGGGTGACTACCGAGATGACGACTAAAAAAGAAGTATGGAAGAGAAAGACATGTTGCGTCGACAACGAATAAATTGGGATAAGGACAGGAGAATGATGATGTCTTGCGTTAGTTTCTGAGGACATACCATGTCTTATGAACGGCACCCTAATTGCGTAACACACTGTTACTCTCAATTTGAATCATTTTGAAGCATATTGCTAATCCATTGCTTCATATGTTCGAAAAATGTGTCTGCTCAACAACGTAAATAACGCAATGAACGTTGTTGAACTGTCAAAATGAAACCCATTGCTACTGATAGTGTGTTACGGAATTACCCTGCGGGAACGTTTTAATCTGTCAACAATTTGACTACGAGGAAAATGAAAGAAAAATAGAAAAGATGAAAAGACAAACGTCGAGGGAATAACTAAAATAACAACCTATTCTAAAAAAGCTTCGGAAAAAATTCGTAATGGAAGTTAAATATTCCTCAAACGAAAGTGAAGTGAAAAAGGTTCATTTGAAATGGATATATTTAACTGTCCAGGTAATATAGTAAGCAGGTTCACAGGTTAACAGCAAGTTGAGACGACATGAGTAGCTTAAAGTACTAACTACAGCTAGGTTACAATATAAGGTGCTATCAAAATATCTGCCACGGCTTCAATGGGAGACAGTATTTTGTATATTGAGTACAGTAGTGAAGAAATTTTGAACCCCGGAATAGTTAAATCAATTTGAGAAAATAAAGTAATTAAATAAACATTTACTCTATACTGCATAACGTGGTTCACAAACTACCTACTCGCAACGTGTCGCTTCGTCATATTTTGCGAAATGAAATGACGGTGCGGCAACAGCTAACTACTATTGGACGGTTTCATGCAACTAAATCAATTCAAATGAATACGCAATTTTTTTGTATGAATAAATATTATGACGTAAGATCAATAATGTATCTTTACTACTGTAATCTATATACAGAATACTGTCTCCCATTGAAGCCGTGGCAGATATTTTTATAGCACCTTATATATTATCCTTATTATATTTATGCTTTATGTATGTAAGGGTGTGAGGTTGTGTGTGTGTATGTACTAGTATTTCTAGTTGACCTGGCGAACTTCGTACCGCCATCTATCGAAATCAGACAATCCGTTCTCAAGATATCATCAAAAAAGCCGTTCCATACAAAATGTATGAGAAAATGAATTACCTATCTTTTTTTTCGTGAATTTTCCCATTTTTTATTATTAGTTATTCTACTTTTCGGGGCGTAGACAAATCCCACAAATCAAAGATCATAAAAATCGGTCCAGCCGTTCTTGAGTTATAAATGGTGTAACTAACCCTACTTTGTTTAAAGGTGGATCCACACATTGCGAGCATGCGCTCCGCACGGCGCACAACGCATGCCTCGGCTTGAGGCGTGCGTGTTGACAAATTATACCAACATATGCTCGGGTCGAGCCATCGCGTGCGAAGCAAATGCTCGAGGCAAGTAGGCGCGCAGACTTGGCAAGGCATGCGCTCCGCACGGCGCACAACGCACAGCGCGTGTGCGCCGCACACGCGCTATTCGCTGTGCGCCGTGTGGCGGCCGGCTCATTGCGAGCAGTGCGTTGCGTTTGGATGGTTGTGTCCGCCTCGCTGCGGATGTACGCGCGCATTATGAACGACAAAGAAATGTTAAGAAAAGCAGTTTTATTATACGAAAGTAATAGATTATTATGGGATCCTAAACATAATCATTATTTTAATAAAAATAAAAAAGAAGACGTATGGCGTTTTCTTTCCTTTTCTTTTCAATAATTGAATCAATAATTATAAAAGCAGCAGCGGATACGCGCACGCGATGCAAAGGCGCCATCTTGACTGCTGCTGTGTGGGTTGGATCGGCCCGAGCATGCGCTGCGCGCTGTTTGGCCCGAGCAAACGCAGTTTCATTTTCGCAGTCGAGGCGTGCGTTGATATTCTACGCGGCGCACGCCTCGAACGTGCATGCGCGGCTACGTCCACACCTAACGTAATGCTCGCACTGAGGCACTTTGATCTTGAAGCATTTGCCGACATACGTTGGCTCGCCCTCGCGCGTGCGGAGCGCATGCCTCGCCACGAATATACAGGTCCACACTTGGCGAGGCATGCGTTGTGCGCCGTGCGGAGCGCATGCCTCGCAATGTGTGGATCCACCTTTATATACATAGATTTATTGTATTATGTAAATAGTAAACCACAGACTACCTACAGTATTGTCTTTCTTTCCCCTTTTTCTATCGAAGGTTGTCTTTAAAAGATCGCTCTTAGCGATAAGACCGGCCAGTGTATCACCCTTTATTAAATTTCTACGTTTATATCTGTAATTTATATGGTGTACACACGGCTACACATCAAGCTATACATAACCAGTATAAGCTGACTTCTGATTGTACGAATAACCTATACAATGCGAGGTCAGCGAAAACTGGTAATGTATAGCTTGATGTGTAGCCTTGTGTACATAATAAAGAGTATTCTGTTCTATTCTCTTTGAAACTAATGAATACATTTAGTTTACCTATGTAGTTTTATTATTAACGTCAGTTGAAAAGTCCTCCTTATGACATACTTCTTGACGGATGTTTTTCTACAGCAATTTAATCAATGTTGACACATCCGCGAGGGTTTTACTCAAATTCGTTAATAACTGTTTGATTGGTCTAATTATTTTCTTATCATTTGTTATGAACGTATTCCATTCGGTATATGTATTATTATCTTTACGTTCTATTTCCTTTATAGGTACGTTTGTTAACCTTTTGAACGCCAGAGCGTAAACACATCGGCGCCCCTTCTACGCCAAGCCACAAATTCAGTACAAAAACCTACAAAAAAAAATAGTGATTCCAACATCTTAACGAAAAGTTATCGATAACCAATGAATCCGTGCTTTTCGTTCTATATTTTTTAAATAAATATTATTCGTTGCATTGGTCTTTTATTTAACTTGACCCTATTTGGTATCATACTATCATTAAACAGCAGTTACTAAGTTCTAAGCAACCTAAAAGCAAACATTAGAACTACAAACGAATAAATCAATAATAAGGTACATCACTAATCTGGTTCGTGACGTCATCCGCCGACGTGAAGACACGTCTCTGGCGTGGCTGGCACGACTTTTGACAACTTTCTCGCATGCGAGTAGGGATGTGATCATGTGATATTGTGGTACATAAAAAATAATAATATTTTATTATTTAAAACAATTTAATCATTTTACATATAATTATTAGTCGGATTCTTCGAAACTTGGCAAACTTATGTCATCCAAGTCCTTTTGCTGTCTTACTTTTCTTATTACGTTCAGTATATTGACATATGTGACTGACCGTTTTTCTTCTGGCACTCGATCCAATTCAAAAGCGACCAGTCTTGCGAACGCCGCATTTCGTGGGTCTACCTCTAAATCGTCCTCGTATAGAGATATTGCTTCGGAAAATTCGTCATCCTCTTCTACATTTCCTAACACACGAAGGAGTTCTTCAGTAGTCATTTCACTGTCAGCCATTTTTAATATAGCCTCGCACAATAATAATGCTTCAAATTTTAATATTACCACTGATCATAATAATAAATGTAGTAAAGCACTAGCAGACTCCCGTAGCGCTAATGACGTCACCGCTTGACGTCCATTCCCGTCTGTGGCGTACAGGTAACTGTCTATGAGCTCTTACATAGGGATGCGCGAGAGTGGACAGTAAACTATCGATTTAAGGATATCAATTATAAGTTCTTTTCCACATTTTTTTAAATATTATACATTAGGAATATTCAGATACGAATATTTGTCAGTAAAAAGTAATTGTCAAAGTAATAGTAAGCTACTTTCAATAAAATATTTCATAAATTTGGAATATAAGTTACCTTACCTACCCATCACTAGCTGACGTGTCTTGACGTCTGTGGCGTGGGGAAATACACAATTTTACGGATTTCGATTAGCAATATTTGACGATTGTTTTTTCTTGTGAATTCAAATAATGAATTTATCTTTGTGTCAATTTACAATATTTCACTAAAGTAGTTTGAAATAATAGGAAAAAGAAACACAGAAAACTTAATTTAGTATATTTATTTTGTATTTAAAAAATGTCGTTTTCTTGACGTCTATAGACGTCGGTGGCGTGTTTGGCACGATTTCGTTAGACGTCTATAAACGTCCGTGGCGTTCAAAAGGTTAATAGTTACATACCATGCGAGGGGTAGTTGGAAACCTATACTGAAATCATGTACTGAATGGTATTTATTTATTTATTATTATTTAATACTTTAAGCACAAATGTACAGAGGCGGACTTAATGCCATAGGCATTTTCTACCAGTCAACCTTTGGGTGATGCAGAGACAAACAGTGGTAGGTGCAATCCTGAACATTGAGGAATAAATATTTTAAATATAAAGATACGCATAAACTTATTAAAACTATGAATATAACATATACCTACATACTACATATACCTAAATATAAGCATAAATAAATAAACATAAATACACAAATATACTTACTAAAATAAAAAGAAATAAGACAAACAATGAGAAAATATTACCGTTGTGATGATACTGCCAGCTTCTTGCGAATGTGCTCACGAACCTTAACTTTAAAGGATAATCGTAACCCTACCAACTTGTATAGTACCGTCATCATCAACATCAGCATGGATATATCTACCTACCCCTACTAGGAATACAAGATCCCTCTTAGTTAGTGATCCAGGCCACTAATGCCCGGTTTCTGAGGAATTCTTAAACGGAGTTTAAACTTTCAATAGCTATTTATTCGACATAATTATCTATTTAAGTGAATTCCTTCCGTATGCTCGGTTTTTGAGGTTCTCAGATAAACCCTCGATAATAATTCACTCGACTTTTAAGCTAAATTCTTCCTTAATGACGTGTTCAGAAACACGATATCGAACCAATAATCACTATCGAAAGGATAAACTCCGTTTGAAACCTCAGAAACCGAGCATAAATGGAATTAGAATCACCCTAACTACACAAGCGATAGTGTCGTCATCGGTGCAATCAGTTTGGACACGACTTCTTACTTCTGTCTCAAATTCAGTCAATACACTTCTGTTTACACCATTTCTTCTATACACTGTTATATATTTTAATTCATAACCTGCGAATATATTCGTAATTAAAGTTAACTTTTATAATTTTAAAATGCGTTGTAAATATCTACTTTATATTGTTTTAATCTACTAACTGGTGGAGAAAATGTGCGACTTTGGCATTCCTGATTGGCCCCGCACTGACCATTATCGACTTTATTCTGTTGTTACAATCATTGCTTATTGCGTATCAAGGAGATTTCTACCTTAGTACATAGTTTTAAGAGAACCAGCATAATACTTACGCTTATTTAAGGCAGCGTTGAGCTGATAGCGTTCTGTGCGACAGGTTCTATGTTCGATTCCCGGATAGAATAAGTATTGGCATGATATACTGATAGTTATTTGGGTAGGTGTTTCTGTATTTAGGATTTGTATCTTTAAATGTACTCACGATATAAAAAAAATAATATGGAGTTGATCTCTTACCAAAAATTATTCCTATTCAAGGGTCTTTATACCCATTACTTAGTTTTTTTTTCTGATGTCCATGTTATTATGCCACACAGTTTTTTTGTTAGCCTTTATTGTGTCCCACTTCTGGGATTTGCTTGTGCGGTCTGGTTTTGACCATGCAACCTTATCAGATCGCCACACCACCTTCGCCGTGGATATAATAATGTTTAATAGGCTCTGTTAACTTTGTTAAGCTGTCATTCGTGGATTTTTGACAGTCGTTACGGGTAGTCAGAAGCCCGAAACTCTGACAACCAGTCTTACCAAGGGGTATCCTATTACCCAATAACTGGGTTGTGGAAGTCAGATAGGCAGTCGCTCCATGTAAAATACTGGTATTCAGCTGGATCTGGTTAGACTGAAAGCCGACCCCAACATAGTTGGGCAAAGGCTAGGCAGATGATGAAGCTCTGTTAACTTTACGATGATGATGATGATGCGACCCGACCGATTTCGACCAGAGCGATTGCTTAACTTTATAAAAACTCAGTCGCAATGTGATCCCCAACAAACAACTAACAGCTGTTTGCGGAAAGACGTTGTAAGTATGTAGCAGCAGTTACATACATATATGCCTGAACGAAAGCATACAGTTTTAAGAAACAGAAGCCACAAAACACTTCAATTTAATACAATACGCGAAACGAATTCGCGATTATGACGACCATTGTACTAGAATTCATACTTAATAAGCTAATACATAATAATGACTATTTTAATCGCCGTGGAAGTGTGGAAGGTCACAATTAATACGCTCTAGAGGAATTTCAATTGTGGAGGAAATTATACCAGGTGCCGTGCAGTTAGGAAACTATGGGATTATTGGACGGATATTGGCTGTAGAATTTACTTGAAGTAAGAACGAAGAAGCAAGCTTCCTCTAATGATTTCCTTCGTGGATATCTTAGAGTAGAAGTTAGAATACGCACAAAATAAATCTGCGCCCGGCTGAAATTGGAAAAATCGTTAAACGTTTATGTCCGGTGTCAAGAGAGTGTTATGTGTTCCCTGTTTTCTAACGTAAATAATCACCATCATTATGCCGAAAGTGTTTAATCTGTGAAGCTGCGCTAATGAGACACAATTGATTTTCTATTGTTTAATCGCCGATTGGCGACGCGCGGAGCTTGACCGGTTAAGTGCTGGGAGGGAAATAATCATGAAGGTCAAACATCGCGCGCAGACTATCTTGTGCTCACTCTAAGATGGAAGAGTTATGTTAAACTCTTAATGACTTAAAACTTGTACTCTTTTTTTACACTTTATTCTGGGTATAACTGATACAGACATGTCAGAAATTTGCACCCAGAAGACCAATCTGAAATACTAGCCGAACCCAAGTCAACAGAAGGCCGCGCGGCTATCACATGGTGTAAATCAACACAACTGTCCTTGTATCTAAGCAGTGGTGGCCCAGAGGTATCGGCCCTGACTTACTTTACTTTTTGTATTTCATTTCATCACTACTGCTCTTAAAACGATGAAGGAAAATATCGTGAGGAAACCATGTCCTGGAGCCAAAAATTTGAAGATAATTATGTGACATCCACCAACCAGCACTGGATTTCAGCCCACTCTATCTCACGGAGAGGAGGCCTGTGTCCCAGCAGTAGTGGGAACATTATAGGCTGAAAATGTCTAGTACCTTGCCCAAACAATCCCTTCTTTCTCAACCACACCATAAAAACTGCAAAGGAAACACTCCCAGAAAAGAGTAACCTACCCATTCCTTAACAAAATTGTGCAGTACCACTGAAACCGGGTATTACCCTCATAGTGTCGACAGGTAACACGCTTAACACGAAGATATTTAATACCGAAGCGACATAGACAGATCAGATGTCACGCATTCAGCATAATATCTGACATTCTTTGACGAGGCTGTGCTGATTCTGCATAGAAATGTATATACACATGTGCCCGAATATGTATCATGGACATTTATGGATCTATGTCACTTGTATACGGCCTCGTCTTCTTTCTACTTCGTCTTATTTGCAATAATATGTCTTCTTAAAAAAAACATAAAGCGAGGATGCGTAGCGAGGGATGTGTGAAACTAACGAATAACATCGCTTCATTTTCATAGCATGAGCTAAGCTAGTGTTGTTATTGGCTAGTTTTACGCACATCCCTCGCTACGTTATAATTAATAAACCTTGACATTGTATTTGATAGTTATCCTCGACATTGTATGGTTTAATTTTGACAGTGTTTTAGTAATCTTTTTTTTTTAATTCTTTGAAATATTTGTACGCTGAAACAGCAGAATATTATGGACATCATATTACGTGTAACACCTTTGTACAACAATATTCTAAAAAATAAAATACATTTTATTTTATATTTATTATTATTTATTACGTATCCTCGCTCATTTCTGGTGTAAACGCAGCCTTAAGGTGCATTGCAACGCCTGTATTGATTGATAATAATTATAATATGTAATAAGGAAAAATTTGTCATTTTTAAACCAATATGGTATTTGGATTTAGGTAACTTGTATAAGATTGTTCTTAAGCCTCTGCATTTTTCTTTAATAGTTGACATAGACATGATTATCGTCTCAATTCTCACTATATAAACGTTATAATTTGATTTTAGCCTTCCCAAATCATGCTAAGCAATCCTGAACAAAAACTGACACAAATTGTTTTACTTAACCTGTGAACACCAAACTCTGCTAATACCCTTCTGTGAATAGCGTGATAGCCGCATATTCAAGTCGTGGTCAAGCTAAACCAGGCTCTCACAAGCTATAAATAAAGTCGATAACAGTTGAAGGCTTTAAAGCTGATGATAAAAGTCGTTTGGACGTGATAAGGAGAGGGATGTTGTAAATTTTGGACCCTTGAGAGACCTAAGAGTGGACAGGGTTAAGTATAAAATAAGGATAAGAATGAAATGTAAAAGATGACATAACTATTGAAGAGCTCTTTGAAGAGATATATCACGGTATACGTTTCGGTTATAAACATTAGAAATTGATAATGTTTTAAAAATGATTAGTGACAAATTGGCATATGAAGCCACAAAGAGAGGACTCAAACTACTTTCTAATAAATGTTTATTGGCTTCATTACATAACTTTTACAATATTTAATACAACTAACTATTTGCTCTAGGTACTAAATTAAATGACTCACTAACTACACAAATAAATTCAAATACAAAAACACACGACGTCGAAGTACTCGTCCGCATCGCTGTCATCCGGAAACGTGCCCAAAAATGGCTGGCTCCTATTTCATTGGCCAAAGAACGACCCAGCCCTCTAGTCACGTGAAGTGTCAACCAGTCGGCAAGAAATTTCCTTAAAAAGGAGACGCGCACTCGGGCCCCATGACCCGAGCGTAATTAAATTCTTATCTATGTAAAAATAAACTGTCTCTTGATTGTTGATACAATGAAATATAGCGTTGGTATTTTCGATTCTAGCCTATGTTTCGAATGTTCTAGTTGAAAAGAATTTTGAATGTCTTTACGGTACTAATCAGACCGGGGTTAAGGTTAGTTAATGAACACGTCGTTACTTTCAACTGTCTCATCATCATCATCAGCCTACAGCAGTCCACTGCTGGACATAGACCTCTCCAATTGCACGCCATTTAGCTCAATTCTCGGAAACTCTCATCCAGCTGCTACCAGCCACCCTACGAAGATCGTCGCTCCACTCGTCATTCAACTGTCTAACTTTGCCTAAGTTCAGGAAATTCTATGACCAGTAATTCTACAAATTGGATGTGAATTTATAGATAAATAAACCATCTAAGCCTTCGTTGTATCAAAGTAATGTTATCATTAAGATTACTTTCTTCCTGTCGTTTCTGTTTAACAACAAAAACATTTTTATCTTATCTTAAAAGGTAATGCGCAAGAATTATATAAAGCCAATGAAAGGAATATTACTGCGGTAATAAAATGTAGTTATAGGTAGATGACGATTACACTTCACTTCTTAACAAACTGTGCTGAAACTTCGATTTCAGCCAATAAGCACGGAGATTTTAGGACACAACTGAAGATTGACCAATACCAAGCAGCCGCTGCTCTAAAAACGGCGAAGGAAAAATCGTGAAGAAACCTACATGTCCTAGAACCAAAAATTCGAATATATTATGTGATATCTCCCAACCCGCACTTGGCCCGCGTGGTGGATTACGGCCCACCGAGAGGAGGCCTGTCTCCTTTCTCCCTCTCACCGAGAAGAGGCCTGTCTCCCAGTAGTAGCAACATTATAGGCTGATTTTGCTAAGCAGCCAAAGAACAAGGTTTTATTGATGACAGACCAAACTCTAAAGAAGCACAACATAATTCAAACCATATTAAACGTGAAAACCAAACACTACCAACTACAAACACTGCTACAAAAAAAGTAGGTCACTTATTCGCACTTGCACATCGCATTTCTTTCCGGCCCAACGGAAAAATGTGCACCTGCAGTGCAGTCCTAGAGTAACCAATGTCCGTTCGATGAGTATTTATTACTAAAACATAGACGCGAAAGATACCTAAGCATAATAATTAAGTAGGCTCATACAATGTTCATAATTATCTCACGATGATGATCACACTGGCAACTTGTCAAGGAGTGTCTCTAGTTTACATATTACCTGTATCCGGCTCAGAAAAGGTTAGCAATAGGTCTGATGCCTTATAAAAAGACGAAAAAGGAGAACACAATCGAACCTTCAAGGTTGAAGATATAAAGATGCGGTGGAGAAGGGATCCTTCTAGATCCTCTTTTTGATGGGTTTTGTAGCATAAGACTATTCGAACATTGGAATAGAATTCACGAAGTTCTGCTTAGTCCATAATATAAGCCTATGACTATCTTACAGAATAAAGTCCTCTTCTCATAACTCCTTATGATCGACGTGGTCCCTGTTTGTTGGCGATTTAAAAAAACCAAGTTCAAATGTCACAAAATCAGTAACGTCCAAAATGAAAAGCATTGAATCGCACAATTCATTGCAACAATTAACCGTTCAGCCATAAAAAACTATAAACACAATACGATTATACGCCACTCAAGGAAAAATTCAGTCATTCTCGCTGTATCGATTAAAGGATTATCGACTTCGCTTTGAATTCTGCGAATCCTAGCTCCAGCCCACGACTCTAACCTTTAATGATAGGTAAATCGGATGAGAACAGGGTTTATAGCCGAGGGACTTCAAAACTCGCTGAATATCAAAACATGCATAACACATGATCCAGAGCTTAGACTGAATCTACTCGAGAATAGGAGTGACTAAAGATGTATGAACTATAAACCTCCGTGATATGGAGGAAGCAAGTTAGACTATTGTTTAACTATCGTTCTGCATTATACAGTAGGTAGCTGTGACTTCGATGACACTCCGATGCACAGTATCACTATCAGATAATAAATCGCAAACTAAAAGCATTTATTTCAATTAAATCGTTTACAGGCACTTTTGAATTTTCAAAGACTTGGTCAGTTAGTCAGAAAGTTGAAGCTAGTGGCCCATTCCAAAACATAGATATACGCATAGATGAACGCAAGAAAGTCCTCTCTTAACTAAAAAATACTTTTTTGCAAATAGAAAAATTCTATATTCAGTCATCTATAAAATGAGCCTTTAGAATGTTGCTTCATTTTCTTTTTCAAATTTGGCACGTGTACGAACAAACCTCTTGTATCAAATTAAAGAAGCCATAGAATTGTGTACAGAATATATCAATATATATTTATATTTTGCTAATGACTACCCGTATATTAATTAGGTACCTATCGCTATGAACATAGGAACCAACACCCTGCGTAACACACTATCAATCATAATCTGAATAATTTTGAAGGATATTGCTAATCCATTGCTTCATATGTTCGAAAAAAATTTCTGCCCAAAATCGTAAATAACGCAATGAATGTGGTTGAACTGACAAAATGAAAGCCATTGCTACTGATAATGTGTTACGAAATTACCCCGCAGGCGAAATAAGAAACCATATTCCAATCTTTCATACGCGATATAGACCGGAATTAAATCAGAAACGAGTAAGCAACTGAATTGAATGAAATAATTACAACCCGTCTGACTTAACTGTGCACCTAGGTGACGTTACTCTGTCGTATTGTTTTCGTAAAAATATTTTTTTACGATTTTTTTTTTCAACATGCATAGGTATAGTTTTTATCGTAATGATAAATATAATAAATGTAAACATTTCGCGCATAAACGCATTCCAGCGAGGTGCACACTAAGTCGAACGGGTTGTAGTTGATTCTGTACCGATAGCAAGTTAATTCAATGCGACGAACAACTAGACAGCACATTATCTTACGTCCGGTGTTACACTATCATTATTTTTAAGTAGTGTATGTTTTTGCCAAGTGTACGTCTTTGTAGATGTAAGGATTAAAAATTTTATCTATGAAATATTTGTTGACAAAATTCTACTCAACAAATTTTATAGGTACAGTCACAAAAAGAGATAAGTAACCAGGATCGTCGGAAACAGCTTAAGTTAAGCAAGAAATCAATGGATGTTTTCGAATGAATTGAATTTGATAAATTAACTGTTTGTTTTCTATTAATTTAATAAAATTTTATTCGAAAACATTCATCGGTTTCTTACTAAACTTCAACTATATCCGACGACCCTGGTTACTTATCTCCTTTGGTGACCGTACACTTCTGCCTAACCCATCAAAGTTTACAGGCTTTATGTTATGTGTTTATGTAAAATTCTACCAAATGGTTCGAAAGCGATGTGAAACGAAATCGTGTAGGTACCCTGAACGACCTTGATTAAATACTGACACTATCGCCACAATTGTCGGCAAACGGATTAATGATCACAGTATTGAAATGTGTGATCAAAAGTCCTGTTTATTGAATAGAGCAGCACACTAATGGCGTAACACATTATCAAACTCAGTCTGAATTATTTTAAAGGATATTGTTTCATATGTTAGATGATTTCTCTGCTCAACAACGTAAATAACGCAATGAATGTTGTTGAAATGTTAAAATGAGAGCCATTGCTACTGATAGTGTATTACGCAATTACCCCGCAGATCACTGAATCATTTAATTATCTAATGAAAATGTTGAGAAGGCTCTAGAGGCTGTCCTTCAATGAAAACAATACATCTTAATATAGTTTGCTGGAACTAAGGCTTCAACATTCACATAGACAGGTAACACAAAACAGGTAAACTAAAGTATTGTAATGAACCGGTAACACAGAAACCTCTCTACAAAGAAGATTAGCTTGGTCACGTGTTAGTAACAGGATTATACATAATCTATAGTATGTCATATGGAGATAAATTGTGCGGTTGTTCATTTAATGGCATGCTGACATAGAATACACGTGTATTTTTCAAATATGCCTTTGGTGCATGTGTTTTGTGTGTCATCTGTTATCATGTATTTGTCTATTTGAACTGAATCAGAAAGTCCTAGCAATGGATTTCATTTAAAAAAATGCGGTTTTTCTGTCAAGAATTCTCAATTCACAGCCTCCTTCTTTTTATTTTAAAAAAGATTCTCAAATTACTTTTGAGACACATCAAAAATTATTTCCGAAATGTGTCCTATGTGATCGGTATTCCCAGAAATATGGATTCAAGTGACCGTTACAACCTCCTTATAATCCTTATCCTCCATCACGCGATCTAATATCCTTATGGGTATTAATTAGAACTTTGAAGGCCCATCGATCTTCATTCCATATACTCTTTACTACCGTCATTTAATTGTTTTTCTCGTTATATTTTTTTAGTTTACTTGTATAGTTTGTAGTCCTATTACACCGTAGTTAGTTATATACTTAGTCTGTTGTTTTTTCGTTATATTCCCTTTCTATATTTGCTTTTTAATGGAAAAGCAGCCTGTTTCTCATCTGGCGCCAGCTGTCAATAGGATCAAATGCATTTTTGTTGGTCGATAATGTTAATTGATATTTGTTCTAAGTTTGTTCTATTATTATCAAAAAAATAATTTGTTTAGGTCTCCTCCATCAATAGTCGATTTGATGGGTTTTTTAAATAATTGCTTTCATAAAGTGTTTTTTTGAAAAAAAATGTCACAAAACACCAAGACTGCCAATAATATATTTTCAATATAAACTTAATGCCAACCGTCAACATAGCAACTCAGTAAATTACATTTTCCATGGTTATTATTTTATCCTATTCCAATAATTTTATTAAAACTTCCATACATTTCATTTCCATATATTAAATGTGTTGCACAGCATAATCGTTCGGTCGTTGTAAATCGCTCGCTTTCGATCCATATTATAATCGATTCATTTGTTCCACACTGGCCATTCCATTATAATGATCGATATTACTGGAAAAGAGACAGAATTAGAAGCAATTTTGATAATTCCAAAGTTCAGATTGATAGTCCAAAAAATGTACCTATAATGACGGTAGCAGTCCAAAAAGTAATTCAGAAACTGCGTACTTCTTTCCAGAATATTCCTAATGTAACAAACATTATCGATAAAGTAATCGTAACAAAACCGTGTCAAAGATTACTTAGCAGCTGAATCAATTTTCGTAAGAACGTACAAGATGAAAATTTGCCAGTCGGAAAATCACCTAAACGAGGAGTAAGGGCCGCATCATTTAACGTCCGAGTACCTACTTACCAACTGTTATGTTCTAGAAATCTGCCGAAAGATAAAAATTGCCGGGCGAAAAACATCCACTTTTCGAGACAAAATCAAAGTTCAAGTTCAATGAAAAAAAAAAGCACAAACAAAACGAACAATTTTAAGCGTCATTTTCTTTTACTACAACAGTTTTTATTAGGCTAAAGGAAATACGAAGCCGGTTTTCTAATACACTCCGTTTTTGTGATATCTACGTTTTTATTGTGAACGTTAGTCTCATCACCGTCATTAGCAAATGCTTTAGGAACATTTTTATTATTGTTTAGTTTTCCTGTCTTAAAGGGATCTTGTCCTAATTATTATTCTGGTCCACCTGAATTTTCTTCTAGTTCTCCCACCTTTTCTCTATCATGAAAACATTTTTCATCGTCTTATATTTTTCGAGAAGAGAGAGCTCCAATATATTGATACGACGAATTCTGTGAGAAATTTGATGGATTAATCGATCCCGTTTCATATTATAGCAGTAAGATTGTTTTGGTAACAAACCTCTGGCATCAGAAGTATTAGATGCGTAGTATTTCGTTTTTGATGCCAAAATCATAAGAGAAACAATTCGTCGGATGCCGAAACAAAATAAATCGGCAACGCCGCAGATCGCCACGAATCAACAAGTGCAAGACGCACCAACAACATCTCCCGGCGGTAAACAAAGAAAAGCTACCAAGCCATGGAATTCGTTCGAGACAGAGGCAACGATCGTGAAAACTAGGCCGGACATGTGTGCCTCGGCCGTGACCGCTTTACAATCACTTTTCAATTAATAAAGAACAAGCAAGCACCTGCAGAATGCAACAGATTCTATCACTCGCAACAAACAAGCAATACGCACGCGTTTGATGCCGCTCCAAAATAATCCGGACCGCACTTTCACAGGTAAGTTAGTGTGTTTTGTTTACGTACTTTTAGGGTATAACACAGGGCACAGGTACACAGGGTAGCACGAGTCGAGTCGCGGACGAGGGCGCGCAGCGCGGCGTGCGAGTGATTCGCGCGACGGTCGGCACGACACTGGCCCGAGCGGCGCGCGGCGGTCGGCACGGTGCTCGGCGAACGGCAATTCGCAAGTCGCAACTCGAAATACCTACGTAACGTAACTTAACTCCATAATATTTTATAGTTTCGTAATCGTGTTACTCGATTACTGTGCGCCGTTCGCGTCTAATCGATGTCACGATTTCGGGAGCGGTCCTTGGGACTGAGAGAATCGAAACTCACATGCATTCCATGTTTGTTAAATGCAAGCCTCTTAGGAAAGGTCAAAGTGTGCGGTTCGCGACGTATATGTCAAATTGTATACGTTCATCCTCCCACGTAGTTTGCGAAGGAGAAGTGGGAAAAAGTTTCAATGGCAATTGTGTGCTCATTAGTTTAGCATCAATTCCATCTGGATTACACCACTTTGCTCTCGCAGGCTCGTTGAAAGACGTCAATGCTTAGATAGATATGGGTAGTAAATAAAATGTTAACATGTAAAAAAACACCTACAGGAAACCTTGTTTTTTGTCAGACAAAAAACATTTTTCCCTTTAGGTATTTTGTTAAAACTTCACGACCGATTTGCGTTACGTCGCGTCGGTAAACGACGCATGAATATTCAGAGGACTGGTAATGAGCAGTCGCTCCATATTTCGCCCGTCTGGATGCCTCCTGTCCAATATATCCTTGCTCTAATTACGTGTAATTCAATAATAATGATATAAAAACCCAAAGTCCTTGGGAATTTGGGCCACTAACTATCTGTCTAGCCAAAAATCCCCAATAGAACAAAGCTGCGAAGGGACAAAGGCATTTACTACAGATGGAATTATTACCGAAGAATATTGGGTGACCTTATCACTTTTATTAAGATCAATTCCAATTTGTATTAGGTAGAGTGCGGGGTAGGTATTTATGTAGACGAATATCTATAGGCATTTGTTGTCCTTGTTATTTGGAAACAGGATCTTTTGGTAGGATTCCGGAACTGGTGCTACTCAGGTACTTCCATTATTGGGAAGTATATTAACCTTTTAACCACTTATACGCCGGATTAAACCGATAAAAATTTTCGTGTCCATTTCGCCAGGGTCGTATATATGTACGACCAAATACCAAAGCTCGTTTAATCTGCTTCTTTGTTTAGTTACGCTGTATCTATAAGGTATTTATTTTTCGTTTTTTTTTTTCTTTTTTTTTTTCGGGCGCTGGTGGCACGACGCATAGGGGATGAGATGGGACTACACTACGAAATCTGATATGAAGTCGGGCAGTTAAAATAAAGGTTAATGGTGTTGAAATTGTAGACTTTTAATATTATGTAATAGTGTTTACCTATGAGAATATTTTTTTTTTTATTTATTTATATTGAAATACTACGTTACTACGTTTTTGACAATCCACAGCATTTACTCTTTCTGATTTTGCTTACCGTACATACTTAGGATTCTTCTTTTTGCGATTCATTTTTAATTCATGTAGGTACAAGCATCGAAAAATTAAAGGATATTTTTTTTATTTTTTATTTGGAAAGTATATTTAAATGTTCAAATGTTTACATAATTTAAAAAGCTGTCTTAAAAATAATAATATGTACAAGTATATAAAAAGGGAGGGGAAATAATCAAAGGGCATCAAAAAATTCGTCCGCATCGCTGTCAACAGGAAACGTGCCCAAAAGGCTATTTACAGTCCATGCAAAGGCAAAATTCATTATTATTTCAAGTGTTATAATAAAATATATATATACGAAACCAAAAACGAAACCAAAAGAACCATTTTAAAGATTTTAATACTGAGCATACGCACAAAACGGTTTAAAAAGGACACCATATTTTGCTGCGTGCTGGCTTATCTCTTTTTGTTGACTGTACAAGAAAACTCCATTATTCAAAGTTATTTTAATGACGATAAATGGGTTTACCATCAAAATTGTTTACTTCATTTTTTTGACGCCCTTTCTCTGTTATTACGAAGCGCTCGTCCCACGCAAAAAGTTGTTCATTCAGGCTTCACGGTTCTTGGTTAGAGGCTAACATTTTACTATAATTATCATTCAGTAGATTCAATGATTACATTTAGTGTAGCTATGGTATCAGAATTATGTCTATCTTTTTATTAGATTTTATTTTCATTTTGTGTTCTGCAGTTTTAGTTAGTAATGGAAAAATATATTTGGTAAGTATTTTTATCCGCTTTAGTTATTGTCTGTTTTATAATTTGGATTCATTGATAAATGATTTTATTTCTGTAGAGGAGGTTTAAGTATACAAACATTTTTATACTTCAACCATATTTTAAAAACTAATATGAGCAGGGTCGGCGTTTCCTTTCTGTCTACTCTAAGAAGAAAGGTCGTAACAAACTCAGAGGTCACAGTATCATTTTGAGTCCAGACATAATCTTGGTCAGATCATGTGAAGACCATGTAGATTGGTGTCTGAAATTGTCTTTTGAGGAAAGAACCACACAGATTGAGTGGACCTGTCCAGTCAGTGCAAGCATTTGTCAGTAATCATACAGCTCAACTCAGAACTTAAGGAAAAATATTGTTACTCTGTTTTAAAAATTGTATGTAAAGGCTAAGCATTGCCATACAACGTGGTAATGCCGCCAGTCTCTTGGGTACATTACCAGTCGACAGCGATGCGGACGAATTTTTCGACGCTATATATGTTCATCTTCAGACCAATATATTTAATTTAAACATTGTATGTTGGTCAAATTGTTTAATTGGCTTTATTATTTTAAATTATTATGATTTTGGGAACACAATTATCTTTTCAGCTTGAAGGTTTTTTTATCGTCACCAATAACTAGAGGGGTCGTGCTAGAGACACACCGAATTTTTTTTAGGCCGTGTACTAACATGAAAATTGTCGACAATGTTTATTTAATTTAAGATAACATATAAACTATAATAATATGTACATTTATATAAAAAAATAAGTAAAATAATCATAGGGCATCAAAGAATTCGTCCGCATCGCTGTCAACAAGAACAGTGCCCAAAAGGCTGGCAGCATTGCCACGTTGTATGGCAATGCTAATTCTTCATAATTCAAAATTGTCTTGATTTACATTTTCGGCCGAAAACAGAAAATGAAAACGAAATTCGGTCGGACTCTACCAATAACTCACCTCAAGGCTAGCTAACGACTAAATACCTCAACCTAACTCACTAAAACCTTCACTTATCGACACAGTCTATGTTTTAGGATGAACATTAACCTAGCAGAGGAACATAAACGTTTATTGTAGAATTAAGTGTGGCCTACATGGCACTGCGACATTGAAGAGGAGGGAATATTCCGTTCAGTGTTTAGATGATTTTGTTAAGGGGTAGGCTAGGCAGGACTGTAGGGACCTAAAGTACATGCGCATCAAGCTACCCGAAACTGTCAAATTTTCCCAATCAACTTTGAACCTGCTTTAGCGATGAAGTTGAAACAGATTGTAGTAGCTTGATGTGCTGGCGTCTGTACAAACAAGGATTTAAACTGTGTAGAATTCTATTAATTCTGTATTTAAGTTGATTATATCACTATAGTGCGGCCAACGAAAGAATGCGTTCTTGACACCTGTCAGTTTCATACAACAGCATACGTGTTTTGCGAATTTGATCTTTATTACCTACTAGAATTGTCGCACTGACAGGTATCAGGAACGCATTCTCTCGATGGCCAGACTGTATACTGGATTACTACCACAGCAAGCCTCTCGTGCAGGGCCAGTTCACTTTGAACCTTTTCCCGCCATTCGTGATGACTGACAGATGACATTAATGACAGCAGCTACCTCACGACTTGTGTGGAGCCAGTGTTTACATATCTATTGTATTTATCGCTGCGACCTCCTTGTTGACTAGAAAATACATTATTTAAAAATGGTGGTCAAATACGGAAGAGTTTTGAGAGGAGAAAAATTAGAACTTTTGCTAAAACACTCAGATCCTCTAAGAGTTTTCTTTTACAGAGGAAAAGCTTAAGAAAACTCCTTTCCATATTTTATCTAGTTTATTTAAAAGTTACGACACTTCTCGGAAACCTCTTTTATAAATAGACTAAAAAAGTGAATAAAACTGCAGTAAATAGTGTCATCTTGGCACCCCTCTCACTTTATACGGTTAGACAATAAGCGTAGGCGTACAGTACACCCACACCCGATGACGTAGTTCCAAATCATAGTGAGCGACCTTTCCTACAATTTTTGCACACACAACACCAATTTCTGAATTTCGTGTCGGCAATTTTCGCAATTTTTCGCTTCACTATTTTCGTTTGACACTGATACGAGTAATAAGGCGCCGTATAATGGGTGTAGTCACAGTATAGGAGGTTACAGTAGATCAATTTGATACAATGGGATGATGCGACGAACAGCCGTCAGGCTTTTAAGTTTTTGCCCTATATTATTAGAAGATGGTTATCTTCTTTAAGCTATCGACAATGGTGTAATAGTGATATGGGACAAACTAAGAATTTTTTGGAATGTGGGACAAATATTCCGAACGAACGAAGAATTTCGATACCTCGTCGTTGACGTTCAGCTGTCTAGTATTTGGGATTTAATAAACTTTACTTAAACTTTACTTTACTTTACTTTTAACACCATCCAGGGCTAGAGTTTTGTTATTTGCCCGTTGGCTTCTGGACACTCTGAAGTCAGACATACTGGCTTGGGACGTCAATACTAATCTGAAGGCAAATTCTCGTAATTAAAAACGTTCAAAATGTAGTCGCAATCTCATCTCAGCGACAATCAATGTTAAAAACTAGTCAAACATGTAGAGAAATTAGACGTATTTTTGACAGATTGAGACTGAGATCAGACTGTGAACGCTCTTAAAATTACGACAATTGCCCCTCTGATGATTATTATGCTTCTGCTACGATCAAAATCACGCCACGACCGCGTTCAGTAAGAAATTAATTTTCCCCGAATAGGGCTTCTGTTCTATATATTCTGTGGTATGGGGCAGTTATTGCAAAAGCTTGTCTGAGGGAGGTACATGATAAACCAATATGCAAATACCCGGGGAGTGAGCTGTACGCACCGAATACTTTTAATGGTTGGTTTTAGTTGCTAGTAGGCTAAGCTAGGGTTAATGTATGTTTAGCTTTGGGCTCTAGTATATGTCTTGTTGGTACAGGTATGATTTCTTAAAATTGACCGAGATCCTTCTTTCAGTTTGCTCGTGTAAGAGTTCTTAGTCTCGGTTCCCGAGTCAGTCAAAATGTTTATGCTTCCCAAAAAATAATCCCGGAGTTTGGATTTGATTAGCAACAGTCTGGCAACCAGTCT
This sequence comes from Hydraecia micacea, assembly GCA_914767645.1. Classification (NCBI taxonomy): domain Eukaryota; kingdom Metazoa; phylum Arthropoda; class Insecta; order Lepidoptera; family Noctuidae; genus Hydraecia; species Hydraecia micacea. The sequence goes on along the minus strand of OU611783.1, from coordinate 1,868,372 downwards.
TACCAAGGGGTATCGTATTACCTAGTAACTGGGTTATAGAGGTCAGATAGTCAATCGCTCTATGAAAAAAAATACTGGTATTCAGCTGCATACGGTTAGACTAGAAGCCGATCCCAACATAGTTGGGATAAGGTTAGGGAAATGATGATGAGGCGCGCCTCTGATTAGGTGCATGATGCTTGCAGCATCGCATGTTACGATTTTTATGTTATTTTGCTAGCAAAAAAGATTGGCTGATGATTGCTTTATCAAGCAAGCAACAAGTTAAAATAATTTTTATACTGGACTAGCAGCGCCCCGCGGTTTCACTCGCATAAGTGTCGATCCCGTGGGAATATCGGAATTAAAACTATCATAAGTCCTTTCCCGGGACTCAAACTATCTGTATACCAAATTTCATCTAAATCGGTTTAGCGGTTTAAGCGTGAAGACGTAACAGACAGACACACTTTCGCATTTATAATATTAGTATGGATATAACTATTTAAATTACAGTATTGCACACAACCACAGCAATTTAGGTGTTGCCATGCATAAACATCACATAAGCTACCTATAATTACGTTCAAGGTTATTTTATTCAAGTATTTTGTCGGTCATCACCGATGATCACCGGTAAAGTAGATGGCGATTGGTGATGTCGTAATGGTGATCAAAGTCAATCACCTGATGGTAACTAGGAGGCTTTGAGTTGCACAAGTTTGTGAAGTTACGATGCGTACTAATACAGGATTTAGATTTTAATAGGCTGTTAAAACGATAGTTTGCACTCGTAAATGATGATTAAATTTAATTAAAGTTTATTAACAAAAATTTATTAGCTAAAAAACTAAAGTTTGTTTCTAGTTTAAAAACTAAAGTTTATTAGCTGACTAGTACATCACTGCTTGTCGTGCCATGCGCAAATCCAGGGTTTTACTGTAAAGGTTGCTTGGAAAAGAGAACCTTACATCATATATATATACCTTTCATGTTCTTTTTTTTTTCTTTTTTGTACACAGTGCTGTGTTGTTCACAGTTTTATTTCCCTAAGTGAAGACTTGTAATTGGCTGACAGCTACACACACTATATTTATTCTCTGTTGTTTATCTGTAAGTCTTCCAAAGAGGTTCAATAAAGAAATAAATGTAGGCTGGTAGAAAAATTATGCTGGTTGCATTCGATCACTCAATTGAATTTAGAACCAATTTCAAAATTGTAAAAGAAGCGTTTGTTTTAGAATAAGAGGCAATTGTTTTAGCTAAAATTCAATATTGCTTCTTATTTAGCGGCGACGCCGTATCTGCTGTCCAGCAATTCGATTGTTAATTAACTTTCAAGAATGCTGCTTTTAATTAGTTATGAATGGCATGACACCTGCAATACTAAATTGAAGTAGGCGATATGTCACTTAGGGCTGCTTTTACCAACGCCAGATAATTTTATCGGAGGAATAATTTTGAATTTTTGACAGTTCTTACATGCAAAAACTGTCAGACGTCAATTTTATTCCACGAATAAAAATTATCCGTAGATTGTAAAATCAGCCCTAAGACAAAATCGGGCAAAGTGCTATTGGGATCTTTCATCATGAATTTCTCAGTAGCAGCCCCGGAGTCTGGATTTGTGCCCGATTGATGGCAATAGTCTTGCCTACATGGGACTTAAACATAACTGGTGAAATGTGGGTGTACTATAGGTACATCTCTGGCTAACCCTTCGAGGATTACAGGCGTGATGTTATATTTATTATCTTACGTATTATGTTTACATAAGATAAAGGACATCATTCAAGTGTCGATCATTTTATACCCGAAAATGAAAGTGCCGGGCAGAACAAATTGTATTATTTTCTTATGGGAAATAACATTTTGAGCATTTTTTACTATAACTGCAAAAATCTAAAATTAACCCCCCGGCTACTATTTGAGATTGAAAATGTCAACAATCATATTTTCATAACAAGTGTTTTAAGCATAAAATTAAAAAAATGCCAACTTTTAATTGAATTTAACATCCTGAACATGTTTTAACTATAAACTTTTAAAATATGATTTTTGGCATTTTCAATCACAAATAGCAGCCGAGGTTAGTGGTAGACTTTCATTGTAATAGTAAAAAATTCTCAAGGGCTCATTTCCCATAAGACAGCAGTACTTTTTGAAAATGAATGATGTCCTTTAGGCAAACATTTTAAATATTAATAGCTCCTAAGCGCACATTCATTAGCTTAATGCTTCCAAATCAGTGCACACTTCAAGCAACGTATCAACAAGTTACATATGTTTAGCGACTTAACTTAAAGGTCAAACTTAAGTAACAGACAATACCTAAGTAATATATTATATATGGTTTCAGCAAGGCAATTTAGAAAAGAAATTGTTACTATTTTAAGTGATCAGAACCAGAACCCTAATAATTAAGTAATACATAACATACATAATCAGCCTATAATGTTCCCACTGCTGGGACACAGGCCTCCTCTCTTTAAGAGAGAGTGTGCCGTAATCCACCACGCGGGCCCAGTGCGGGTTGGTAGATGTCACATGGCTTCGAATTTTTGGTTCTAGGATATGCCGGTTTCCTCACGGCTAACATAGTTTTAACTACTAATAACATGGCCAGAGATCGCACAAGACGAGGGAGGCTTATAAGGAAGAAGAGGAGGCCGTCGCCTAGCAGTCGGATACAATATAGGCTAACAAAAAGAAAACCCCCTAATGTGGACCAAAAAGTTGTCTTTGAATAAATGTACGAATTTTCACATACACATTTTGGCATTTTATTTTATCGTATTATAAGACAGACACGTGAATAGGCGTTTTTTCTGCAAATTACCATGCCTGCCTAGTTGCTATTCCACCAATTCGCACTAAGCGTTTTCACATGTCTTTTATAATGCGCACAGCAAAAGAGTGGAACTCTCTTCCTGCGTCTGTGTTTCCGAGCGTATACAACCCGAATTTCTTCAAAGTGAGAGTGAACTCCATCGTCGACTTTGTCTCTGTCCCCTCTAACCTAGACTAGAGTCAAGAGCAAACCCATTTAAAAAAAAAATACACAATTTTCCGAAATCTTAAACATTTTTCTACTTCAATCCTTGGATTCTTAATAAGACCAGTGAAATAAAAATACGAATACATTTCCCTCTATGTTCATTAGTTTTCTTTTGCCTGCATTTCCATCTTTCCGCGAATGGATTCTAATTAATTTATGAGATTTCATTACCAAGTTAGAGATACAAGTTAGAATAGTTTTGAAATAAACTTCATTGCCATATACAAAGAAATAAATCCAGACTGGATTTCTTTCTTCTGTGTGTTTCTAAAAATGGTTCAAACGGAAAAACTCAATATCATTTTGCCCGACCCGAGGATCGAATCTTACACACGCTCAGCAGTCAGGGTTGGGAATACAAGAAAAAAAAAACGCGAACAGAGCCACGGGCATACTAATAAAAACAGCCAATTTAGGAAACATTTGGCAAAGCCAACAAAAAAAAAAATCCAAATGATTTGCGGTCACGCATTTGCAAGAGACTTTTGTGGTTTAGTAGAATGTCAGTAACTGACAGATGATAATGTCATAAGGTCAGAAATTACTTCACCCAGACTAGAAGATGGAGTTACATCATAGTGAAGGTTCAAAAATATAGATTTATTTTAACCTTTATAGATACTAATAGTGATAAGGTCAAAATTATAATGTAACCGCCAACACATGGACTTGAAAAATATATTTGAAAAATGGTGCATTGCCAATCGATCATATACGAAACTATCAATCAAATAAAATAGTCTTAGGTGCTTTAAGTACCTTCTTTAGATTTACTGCCAATGTTCTACGCTTTTAAACCAGCGGTAATTGCGTAACACACTAACAGTGGCAATTAATGTCATTTTGACAGTTCATCAACATGCAATGCGTTACTTACGTTGTAGAGCAGACAATATTTACGAACATATGAAGCAATGGATTAGCAATATACTTAAAATCATTCAGATTGTGATTCATCGTGTGTTACGCAATTAGGCAACAATTCGCTGTGACAGATTATCTTCGGTGATCGTATCTTTTAAATATTCTGCTTCAAAGAACTCCTAAATAATAGATTACAGGATCAAAACCTGACAACTACAATGCGGCCGATGAGAGAACGCGTTCTTGACACCTGTCAATTTCATACAAACGAATATCTGTTTTGCGATTTGGATGCAATCCGACACGACCGGAGTGAGATCAGGCACAGGACCAACGGCTTAACGTGCTTTCCGAGGCACGGGGGTAACTTCCACTAAGAAATTCCTAATGGAAAAATGCAATAACGCTTTGTCCGACCTGGGAATCGAACCCCACGCCAACTGCAACTGCCCCGTTGGTTTCGTGGTCGAGCGCGACTGCTGAGCAAGATTGAAATGAGAACGTTCATAAAAATATGAGAATTGTCCCTCTGATCACATGCACATACCAACCAACACTGGGTTATTCCACAAAACCCCATCAATAGGGATTTTTGAACTTTTTGTTTACAAATCCCCATTGAAGAAGGCTCATAGAGTTCATAATGGGGATTTGTGGACAAAATGTTCACAAATCCCCATTGGTTTAAAATTAAAATACAAACAACATATTACATTTATATAACATGAAGTCTTTATTTCTTATGGACGTTAGGACTCATTGATTATTTTTATAATAAATCAATTAAAGTAATGGCGCATAACAAAAAAACACCATTTTATAATCATTAATAAAATCATAAAGATTTACTGAACTTTTTGTTCAAAAATCCCTATTGATGGGGATTCTCAACGAGGGTTTGTGGAACAACCCCCAACACTAACGACCCCCTTTCCACTTTTCAATTTAAACACCACCTTTTTGACTTTGGTAAAAAAAAATCTCCAACAAACATTTTACGAGTGTGACGAATGAATACTTGTTGCTTATCTGTGTTATAAAAGGACCTTTTCTCCGTAATGGGACAAGTACTGACCAGACTAAAGGGTAATATCATCCTTCATTTAAATAAGATAATCCCTTCTTCAACACGAAGGTGCAAGGTTTAAAGATCAACACAATAAATATCTCGAGACAGGTTTATTATCCCATTTCCTGGACGCTATGTATCATTTCCTTTTGTTGATGAGTCCTCGGAAACCTGCTGGGGAACTGGTTCTATTCAGAAAAGAGCACTAGAATTACACATAGATTCATAAATTACATCTATTTACATAGGCGGACGGAGAGACTTTTGAAAAAGCCTTAGTATAAAGTCATAATTCGAGGTTTAGCTCTCGCCTATTTCCTCCTCCAATATTGGACCAATTTAAAAGATATTTCATAAACTAAATAAGAAAGATAATATATATACTGTTTTTTTTTTCATTCATAGTGTACTAGGCCTCTGTTATCGGCAATTTTGAGCATTTTTTGAGGGTTCTAGTGCTTATAAAAATAATGTATCATCTAAAAGGGAAAACATAGGCATATACAACTAGTTAATATTTATTATTCTGTAAAAAATCATTGCTTTATGGTCATGAAACAGAAAGAAAACAGGCGAGAGCGTCTCTATGGAGAAACGACCGCCCGCATTTCCTCTTTACTACCCTTGTATCGCACGAGTATAATCTTCGAATGTGGCGACATGTCAAAACATCGAGATTCTGTGCTATAATCTAAGTTAAACATTAATGTATTATACATAATAAACTTTTCGGAATACATTATCTTAATGATGGTGAAAATTGCATTAATCCCATTGTGTAGTTTAGGATAGTGTAGTTTATGTTTCTTTTTCATTTGTCTGACGTACTACGCGACAGAATGGTTTAGCGACTTCCTTGTTAAAGTCAGTCTATGTACGCCAGCACATCAAGCTACCCGAAACTGTCAAATTTTCCCAATCAACTTTGAAACTTATGCTTTAGCGATAAAGTTTAAAATCTATTAAAGAAATTTGACAGATTGTATTAGCTTGATGTGCTGGCGTCAGTACGTCACCACAGGCCATACTCGCTTCGTAAATCTTCTAATTCTAAACATCATCTATTATTATGCTACAATCTTCTCAAATATTACACACCAAACTTCATGCTTTCGTTTATTCTAAAATGTCTGCACGTAGCATTTCGTAGCAAATGAAATTCGTAGCAAACGCGTTGAACTCTTTTATTCTCGCCGCATTCATTCGAGCTGAATCAATAACTTGTGATATTTTCTTGTTCAATGTGCATATTTTACCAAAAACTTCTTTATAAGTTTATTTTTCTATTACAGTCTATATTTTTTATTCTAGAGCATTTTACTTTTTAGGGAAAAATTAAAAAAAAACGCTAAGATCTTATTTATTTTAAAACTAGAATAAACTAAATACTAACTTTAACTTTTAAGTCGTTTCCCTGAGGCTTATAGACCCTAGGTCTATTTAAATGACCTGAGTATCAGGTTTCAGGTTTAAAACCTGTTAAGTACCAAGACTCCTCCACTTTTGACACGAGTTAATTGATTGATTAATAGTCAATAAAAAAAATCTAATTCAACATCATACGGTAATGAAACTTGACATTTATTTATTTAAAAACTGTTATATCGTAATAATAATAATAGCACATCTGCCATCGTTGCCTAGGTCGTGTTAATAGAAAACTCATTAATAATTATCTCTTATATAACTAACAGAACTGCAGTGTGTTCTTATTAAACTCGTCCGTGCCCCCGGCTTAGCCTGCGGGCAGATGGTACCCGTACAATCTCTATGATATTAACATAAACTGGTTTTGGAGCGGTCAGGTTTTTATCGTTCATTAAATAGTTAATTAGTAGAAGCTCCTTTACTTTAGTTTGAAGGCTATAGATGAAATTCCATTCACTTGATGCTTTTTGAGTTTGTCTTTGAGTATTGCAACATCTTTTAAAATATGTCTAATTTGACTGGACTTTTTTGAGTAGTAATTATTGACCTAGCCTTATTTGTTTGGGGTCGGCTTCCAGTCTAATAGGATGCAGCTGAATACCAGTAATTCACATGGAGCGACTGCCTATCTGACTTCCACAGCCCAGTTATTTGAGCACTACGATAACTGTTGGTAAGACTGGTTGTCAGAATTTCGGGCTTCTGACAACGAGTAACAGCTGTCAAAGATCTAAGAACACATCTATTACAGCTGAGGCCAACGGCTGAACGTGCTTGGTAGACTATCCTGGGCAGAATTTTATGTAATTGTTCATTAGCTGTTAATCAACCTAGGTGCAAAGGTAAACCATGAATACAGTCCCTTAAGGCGACTACATGACCTAAAGCGCGGTCACTGTCGGACTGCATAGAAAAGAAAGAGAAGTGCGATGACACAACGGTGGTCATTTATTGCAAATATGAAGCAATTATCTATTTACAAAAACTATTTAATAATAAATAATCCATCATTGAATGCCGTTTGGCATTCGACATTTAATGGTATATTTTTAATTGTAATTTAAATTGTTAATGAAGGGATAAACTGCTTTTAAAGAAAATTTAGAGGTGTATTTGAACATTATTTTGATGCATTAATGTATATTTATTTATGATTTCAGTTCCATCACTGTATTAAAGTAAGACTTGAAAATATCATAATTTTTTCTTTGGTCAAAAGAATTTACGGTTTAAGAGATACACTGCTTTAAAAAACCAACTTTTTGACCGTTTTCGGAAACCTCCGCCTTAAGAAAGAGCATAAGTACGTTCTTGTTCGTTTGTTTGTTTTGCCAACCACTGCAAGACATAATCCTCCTTCCTTCTTCCTCGTTTTTCGGACTTACGAGTTGTAGGTCGTAGATTCGAACCCTGACAGGCGCTTTACTTTGTGTATATTATTTCATCACCACTGCTCTCAAAACGGTGAAGGAAAACATTGTGAGGAAACCGGCATATCCTAGAAACAAAAATACGAAGACATGTGACCTCTACCATTCCCGCACTGGCCCGCGTGGTGGATTACGTCCCATTAACATTATATGCTGATTATGCTTTCCGACCAACATAACTACGTGGTTGATCCATCTTGCAATCACTTCATTAGCAGCAACAAAGAAAATAGATAACATATAATTAGATAAGTAATAAACGCTGCTTATATTACCGTTCAGCACAAGTGCAATAAAAACGTATGGGATCAAAGGTCTGATCTACCTACCTATAATCTATGGACGCAAGATGACAGGTGTAACAGTCATTATGTGTTGGTAATCGGTCTTAACTCTTGAGCAAGCGGGTTGCCAGACTTACGGCGTAAATAGATGAAGAAGTCAAAGCCCGACTTCATATCAGTCGCGTGGCCCCCAGCGCCCGAAAAAAAAAACAAAAAATAAATACCTAATAGAATACAGCGTTATTAAATAAAAAATCAGATTAAACGATCTGTGGTATTTAGTCGTAAATACACGACCCTGGCGAAATGGTCACGAAAATATTTGTCGGATTAATCCAGCGTAAGTGGTTAAAAATTATTTTACCTCTGATTTCACGTCACTGTCAAAGTCACAGTGGTCTGCGAGGTAATTACGTAACACACTAACAGTAGCAATGACTTTCATTTGACAGTTCAACAACGTTCATTGCGTTATTTAAACTGGTGAGCACACATTTTTAGAACATGAAGCAATGGATTAGCAATATCCTTCAGAATGATTCAGAGTGTGATTGTTAGTGTGTTACGCAATTAGGGTGCTGTATTTTCGGTGCCATAAGGTTGCTTTTACATTGCTGCCTTTATAATTGAAAGTTAGGTAGAGATTAAATAGCTGTGAAAGGACTTTAACATAGTGTTTGTGCTGGAAACCAAGTTATCTATATAAATAAAAGTGAATCGCCGAAATGAACCTACTACCGTATATGTGACTTGTACTGCTGTGTAGGTTCCGAACGACTGCACTAAATTGGATAATTCTTTTTTTGTTGTGTTCGGTATTCCTAGGACAAGGTTTATACGAAAGAAAATTTCGGAAATTCGAGAAAAAAATGCACCCGTGTGAAGCTGGGGCAGGCCGCTAGTATTTTATAAAAAATGTCTTTTAAATAATTGTTGCCCGGCAAAACGCCAAAATTACCCAGACTGTTCATATCTACCATCCACAAATTCGCTGCAATTAGGTACGTCCAAGACGAACCTGTAATGCTATTCTGTAAAAATCTCGCCGTGAAAACTTAGGTGACGTGAGCTTAAAGTGAGCTGTCAATAGTGTTAATCCCTAGCATCAGGTAGAATGACAGCTCACCTAAAACCTCACTTCACCAAAGTCATCACGGTGATCTTTTTACAGAATAGCACCGCTGTAGCTAATTTATTAGACACAAGAACAACGCCGAATTTAAGAAATAACAGAAAATAAATACACTTTGCTTGATCCAGACCAAAGCAACCTCACGCCTGTCTTTTAACTCGAGTGCAAAACTAAGCCAGCTAAATTGCTTTGCACTTTGTTCCCAAAATCTACATATTTAGCTGTTACGTTGCAACTTGTTTATGTATGTTCACGAACAGGAGTCAGGAGTGTGGGACAGCCCTAAGGCTCTAAACTTGTACACTTAGAACAGCAGATATCCTGGTGAAAATCCATCACGAGAAAATGTATGAATATAAACAACCCTGATCAATTACGGATAACAGTGGATACGTGGGGGGACATTGCCATCCCCTAAGCTCTAGAGTAGTCTAGAGGTTGCGCCCAATACTGATCCAGACCTGGTATGATCCCAGATTGGTTCTAGAAGTCAGTGCGTTGAGTTATGAAAAAGAAAAATATAAGAAAACCTGAGTTCAGGTATTTGGTCTGATACTACAGTGAAATAAAGAACAGGATTTTGTTCTATTGGCACTCCAGTTAGTCCAATATTCTAGGACCATTTTATAAACCAATCTTACGGTTGGTTGCTTAATTGATAGAGGGCCTAAGAATTTTGGAGAAGAGCGGAAAAACGGTTAACATCATCTGGATTTCATACTTTTGACCTCCTATAATCATGTCCAACATAAGATTCTCGGGCCACATCCAATCTTTAATCAGATCTTTCAACAGCACTTAAATGCGACTGTTTTATTAATACGGCCATAGTATGAGGCGTGACGATTATACAGCTCAATGTACAAATACATGTATATCGGCTGCGCAGGAGTCATCGCCCGTGCGGCTCTCGTGATCGAAAGTAAAAGTGACAGCTACGAGTATGTACACAGAGTAGTATTTATGCGTAGACAGAGTCTAGCAATAGACAAGGCACTAAATAATAATCATAAGACAAGAACACACTTATTAAATCCCGTAGTGTAGCACTTAACAGATCCGGCGCCATCTTGTTTTTAAAATATTGACGTGTAAAAGTGTCTTAAAACATCTACTTACTTACAAAAATAAACATTTAATTTATGTAAGAGTAACCGAGACAGAAATATATTTTCTATTTCTCCTTCGCATAGCCAAGCTTTTTGTCTGGCCCCAGTTGTTACCGGGGCCAGATAAAACGGCTGTCACGGTATAATACTTACTCGTATCTTCGGAAAGAATTACCCGACTACGTTAAATAGTACCAATTTACAAATGACTGTCAAAGACTATCGCTATATGGGTAACGGGATCGTCCGAAAGGGTTACCGCTGCCACGGAACATAAAGGGCTATGGAAGGAACACGGGAGGGTTTTAGTCAATAAGAGTCTGACACTCCCTTCCGCTCCACCCAGAGCGGGAGGAGTCATTAGATGATTTCCCATCCAAAAAAAAAAGACTATCGCTATGTCATATGGTGCATGCTGAGAGGTATATATACAATTCTCTATCTACGTATTTATGAGTCTGTTTTGTGCAGTGCAGCTGAGAACAGCGGTGACAATGAGATTGAACTTCGTTTGTTTGACGACAACGCTTCAGTTCTGGTGATATGGACCCGTTGTTAAACAAAGACGCTTTCTATGTGCAAACTTGGGCTTGGTTGAATAGTCAATGTGTGCTGAGTAACTATCGAGGTGACGCTTCCATTGCTTATATCAATTCAGTGGAACTTCATTGTCGTAGGTTAAAGATAGTGTGAAGTAGTAACTTTTAACCTTTTCCTATGCATTAACACAACCGCAGGACCACATGAAGAAAGAGAAGAAAAATTAATAAAAGTGTTTGTTTTCCCTGTTCAGCACGGATAATAAAAAGTCTTTGATGATGATGTGTTGTTGGTCGCGGGCCTGCCGGAGTCGCGGGTTGTTCGAAAGAGATACTGTGGCCCCTGGCACAGGCAACTGAAGGAACACGGGCGGGTTTTAGTCAGTAAGAGTCTGACACACCTTCTTGCTCCGCCCAGAGCGGGAAAAGTTATTTGATAATTTCCCACCCAAAAAAAAGGACCACATGAAGAAATAGAAGAAAAATTAATAAAAGTGTTTGTTTTCCCTGTTCAGCACGGATAATAAAAGTCTTTGACGATGATCACTATGATGTGTTGTTGGTCGCAGGCCTGCCGGGGTCGCGGGTTGTTCGAAAGAGATACTGTGCTGAACAGGGAAAACAAATCCCTGTTCAGCACGGATAATAAAAGTCTTTGATGATGATGTGTTGTTATTCGCATATGAACTTAGGGACGACATAGAGGTCTTCCCACAGCTCTTAACCCCTAACGGTTAGGTACAGACGCCAGCACATCAACCTACCCCTAACTGTCAAATTTTCACAATCAACATTGAACCTTAAACTTTAGCGATAAAGTTGAAAATCTATTACAGAAATCTGACAGATTGTAGTAGGTTGATGTGCTGGCGTCTGTACATGTGCAATTTCTAAATCGCATGATACCTCCTAACAGAACACCGTCCTATGCTGCCTGCCATCGAAATGTTTACATAGGCATTCGACGAGAATCTTTTCGATCATCTTCGCCACTTCACGTACAAACCAGAATTATAATTGCTGGAGTCAAGTTTCTATTACCAACACATCTCGGCTATTAAACTCCCAAAGGATGTCAGCAGCCAATAAAAATAACGATCCTGCGACAGCACATATTCCAGAAAAAAACACGTACCATTTTAAAAACTCCAGAACATTAACATCTAAAAATAACTGGGCTTGCTAAACTGGTATCGTGTACTCTGTGGCCAGTTTTGTTCATGTGTGTATACTTACATGTACTATATATGTTTGTTTGTGTGAATGGCATGTCGGTTATTCTTGAACTAGTTTTGTCTTTGTTAGCTCCATTTATAAGCGAATGCTTTATTTTTTCGTTATATAATAAATATGTAATTATTAAGTTGTCAGATGGCCTTGGTTTTAACCGTTTCTTACTGTAAAAGTTAACAACGGACTTGGGTTATTGGTATATTGAAGACCTATGCAATTATTTTATTAAATAATGAAATATTTTCCTTTTTGTCTCTGTTTTCATTTAAGGAGTATAACAGCCCTTTTAACCTATTTTACCTGTCACTGCAGACAGGTTACCACCAGGCTTCTTATGCTTGGTTCCAGAATTGTATCGCCATTCAACAACTTAGCACCATTTTAGCACTCGGGCCTTAGGATCGATACCATACATTACAAATGTCTTCAGAATGTGTGCCCGTGGAGTTTCTTGCCCGTTCTTCTCCATAGGAACCTACTACGCTTTGTAATGGGCAACTATTGCTTCATCTTTCTGAATGACCGACTCCTTTGAAAAATCAAAAGTACATGTAAATGATGTGACTGACATAAATGCTTTGCGTTTAAGTTGAGTATACTTGCATATATCAACTTTTCGCCAACTCCACCCGTAGCTAGTCATAGATTTCTCCTATTTTTTTGCCTATTCGCAGGTACCGCAAGATAACAAAATTCCCCGGAACCTAAGTAGGTATACGTTGCCCTAGAAACAAGTTCACTTGATGGAAACGTGAGGAATGTTGCGTTGTTTGATAAGAATTGTTGAGGAAAAAGCATTGTTTTACAAAAATGCAGGTATGCAGGTATTGAATAACTGGATGTACCTCGTTACCATGGTAAACATAAGATAAATTATTATATAGGTTGTATGTAAATCGATATATATATGGAGCTTTAGCCCGCCGCTTTGCTCGCGTGGACATTGAAAATACAAATAGAGATACTAAAGTAGGTATATTATGTCCTAACCCAGATCATGGTCTACGTGTGTACCAAATTTCATGGAAATCCGTTCAGCTGATAAGGCGTGAAAAGGTAACAGACAGACAGACAGTTTCTTTTGCATTTATAAAATTAAGTAATAAGAATCGAATATGGATTGCTGCATATTTTTCCCCACAATTAGTTCCTTTTTGTGTTTTTCTCTGCGTCATGTTTATCGCAAATAAACGTATTTTCTTTCTTTTTCTTTCTAAACGATGTTAAGATTATTACAAGAAATATATTGGAATCAAAAACCTGTAATGTGGTAAGCTTTGTCTCTGACCTTACTTCAAATATAGTGAGTGGCACCTACTTGATGGCTGAAGTCAGACCCATGAGGGATTTTAAATTAAAATAAGCTACCGAGAGACATTGAAGTATTACCTACTGGGCTCGATGTAGCTGGTAGGTGGATAGATGATCCCTTGACAGACTCGTAGGTACTTACCTCACACCGAAAATTCGTTCATTTTTTTTTTCATACAGCTTATTCTTAAGCAATATTTGACATCAATTGTTACTAATACTTTGGGCATTATAATTATTTATTTTACAATACAACTAAGATGGTTCGCACCATGCGTAGGTAATCTTCCTTACGAACAGCGCCTCAAAGACCTTGGCCTTATCACACTGGAACAGGGCAGACAAAGGGGTAGGCTCATTGAGACGTACAAGATACAGACACTACGAAGTGCCCAGCCTTCAAGACCTTTACACACTGAATGTGGACAAACATTTGCGGGGGCATTCCCTAAAGCTATCTGAAAATTAATCAAAACAAAAGCCCTTGAAGCAATTCTTGGCTAACAGCATGGAATAGGCTCCCGGAAAATGTGTTGACGGCTCCCACACTGAACTGCTTCAAGAATCGACTGGACAGATTAAATATCTCCAGGCTATACGATACACACGCATCAGCTAATTGGCTGTTAGTGTGTCTAATCAAATAATAATAATAAACTTCACTTGAACATGTAGGTATCGGATTAAACAAAAGAGGTTACTTTTACCATTGCAGGTTGAGGAAAATGTCAGCACTGTTTGCCCTTGTGATAACATCTTTATTTTTCTTTACTGACAGGTGCCGATCATTTAATTTCATTGCAGTAAACGATAATGGTCTTCCTCTGCAATAATATTGAGAAATAACAACCGTTGTCGTAAACTTCATGAGTAAGTAAGTACGAGTAGGCACCCACATTAATTAAATTTAAAAAAAAACTGGCTATCGTAATATGTCCCCATTATGGTAATCGGTAATCAAAACAACAATATTGTAAGTAAAGGAGAAAATACACCACTCAAGCGTCGTAACACAAAGTAAAAAACTCATTATAGGTAGTAAAAGTAAACAAACCCGGAGTATAAAAGAAAATGGCTTTTATTAAAAAACAAAATTAATGAATAGTGCTGCTTTACTTACATAAAAAGTTAAACAAGAAATTAAATGTCGTCACGATAAACTAAATCTGTTCTCGCAATCAATGATTGTGATAAAAATTACTTAAACAAAATAAAATAAATATTTATGCAACATGCATGCAAGACAATTAAGATTAAAATATTTTAATTTTATTGTTCATATTGTTTTATGAACGCGTGGAAGCGGGTTTTAATTTTTAATCAAATATTGCAACGCGTTATTTATCTAGAAGCAGTCAGCATCGCCAATATAAACTGCAGGCAGATGTTTTACAGACACAAATTCTGTGCTATTCTAATCAGTTTAATTATAAATATTGGTGGGTAGAAGATATTTCAAAGGCCTTTGACAGGGTCTGGCATTGAGCTAGACTAGTGGATGAACTTCCCGCATTCGGCGTCCCAGCTGACTTTTGCAACTGGATTTCCGAGTTACTGAGTGAGCGATCAGTGGTTATATAAATGGTATCTCATCGGATCATATGGCTATTGAGGCCGGTGTTCCACAGTGGTCTGTTTTTCGACTCCATGTCTGCTAGATATCAACGTCCTGCTACAGCTTAGTGCTATCGGATACGCAGATGACATCTCCCTTTCACTACCGAACTAACAGACGTACCCTCCCATGTGCACTTCGCAGTCGTACTCAGCGCTTCTGTTCCCCTCCATTTTTATTATGCGCACGGCCAAAGCGTGAAACTCTCTAACAGCGTCTGCGCAGCGTCGTTCAAAATGGCAGGCACCAGCCGCAAGAACAGGCATCTTCTGGGCACGATCGTTCCATCGTAGACTTCATCCATCCAAGATCTAAACAAAAATGGTTACTCTAAGTAGTAGTTATCCCTACCTACATAAATCTGGTGTCATCGTCTACTTAGCCTTTTCCCAACTATGTTGGGGTCGGCTTCCTGTCTAAAGGGATGCATCTGGATACCAGCAGCATATAAATCTGGAGTAAAACTACTCAATTTCCAACGCCTGATTGGTGTAGCAGTCTGTAGAATACTCCACGAACGTCGTGTTGCCTGTAAACCATAGTTAGTAGAGACAGTAATAGTACGGGTTAGTCAAACTGTCTACAAAATTGTAACTTCATATTACCTACCTACCTACCTTGAATTAACAATAACCACGGCTCGCATTACGCCAAGTGGTTGACGAATCATTTAAATATTTTAATCATAATTAGATTTGTGATTTTTCAGCTCATTTAACTACGGTGAAGTCATCACCGATAACGACGGAGTTTATCAAATTCCAACAAAATCCATAAATTAAACTTGAAAAATAAGAGTCAGTGCACAATACGAACGCGGCCATTTAATTTGACATATTTTCGTGACTTGACTGGGACTTGACAAGACAAGTATTATGTGACAGCATTGACATACAACAGTATGGACTGGAAATACCTACGAAAAAAGGGTGCATACCTACAACTGGTATTGTCTCATAAAATGGCTGCCATTGCTAGTGTTGTGTCTATCAAGGAACATAGGTGTTACTATAACTAGTATCGATACTAAATACGAGTCTTACTAGTTATCACGTTTAGATCATACCTAATAAATTATGTATACAAAGTCCGTTGTAATTGTAACAGAAAAAGATGAGTAGGTTATCTTACTTTCCGTTATCTATAAAAATAAACAAAATTGAAGTGTCTGTTGGTACTGTCAAAATAACAGCTTTTTACTAAATGCTTATAAAAATCTAAACAGTACTATTTTAACAAAATGGCATTTTTTTTTATTTTTGTCTGTCTGTCTGTTTGTTCCGGCTAATCTGAAACGGCTGGACCAATTTTGACGGGACTTTCACTGACAGATATGTTACAAGGAGTAACTTTTTATTTTTTTTTTGTGGATGGGAAATCATCTAATGACTCCTCCCGCTCTGGGTGGAGCGGAAGGGAGTGTCAGACTCTTACTGACTAAAACCCACCCGTGTTCCTTCCTTAGCCCTTTATGTTCCGGGGCAGCGGTAACCCTTTCGGACGATCCCGCTACCCTACAAGGAGTAACTTAGGCTACCTTTATTTTAGAAAAATAATTAGGGTTCCGCGCAAAAAAAATGCCATGCATAAATTATTTTTGCGTTTGGTAGCCAGGATGGTTATAGGCTATTTAACATCACGTTACGACCCTTAGGAGCCGAGAAAACCTTTTGAAATTTCAATGTTAATAGATAGGGGAGGACAGTGTAGGCCTGTCAACAAGTACTTAACAAAATAGAAAACATTGTAAAAGCCAATTATTTTAAAAGTGTAACCATTGAGTTTCTTACCGTTTCTTCTCCATAGGAAACTACCAATTGGAACCGTGCACCTAGCTTCTGACGTTTCATAAAAGTGTCCATGTAGGTTTATGTGAAATATTTTGATTTTGGTGCTGTGAAGTGTGAACCACAGGCCGGACCTAGCAAGGTCACTCGGACTGAATAAGACGCAGGATTATTTATGTTAACATCGCAGAATATACCGGTATCGTTTCAGCGGAGGAACTAGTTTCGGAAACTATTACGCCAAGTCGGCAACGGTACAACACTATTCCATTATGACATATTATTGTAAACAAACGAACGAATTAACAAATATAATAGAAAGGCCTGTTATACGGAAATGAACCCAAATATCAATACTTTAGCCATAAATTCATGATCACGTTACAATTGTATCATCGAATGTGTATTATTGTATGTATTAATGCATGAAAACCGGCTACTAACCTGTGCAAAGACAATTGAGGTTGATTTTCATTCTTTCTTGCACCACACTTCACAATACAACACACAGGCATGTTGAGTTTCTGTTTCCCAACATTTACATGCAGTTTTAACAGGTAAAATCCTCGTAATTTTCTTGCAATCCTCAATAATACAAAAAATAAACAACCATTTGACAGCAAAACTACCATGAAACTCCGCGCATAAGATGGCTGCTATGGCACTTACCTACAACTGTCACTACGTCACGATAAAATATTGCCATAATGAGCAACAACTTAAATATTGTTGTCTCTTTTATCAAATAAAATTATCTCATTAGAAAGAATGAGACATAATGATATTTCACATTCTGAATCATATTTCACTCATATTTGTATAAGCAAATGTATGTATAGAATAACGCGGCATCTCCATGTTTTATGTACCTCAATGTGTGACAGTGACACTGTGACAACGACAAGAACTGTCAAAAGAGTTTTGATAGATTGTGTTATCAATTATTTAAAAACTTTATACCGCATATTTATTTGTCCCTTTTAGTTGCTCCTAACCAGGTTCAAAATGGAAAGAAATACACGTAAAAAAAACATTATCTTCGATCACCTACGTCAAGTTGTAATGAAAACAACAATGTTTCGCCTTTCGTCATTCGACCTCTTATCAACGAATTTTAATCAAAGCACAACTAATTACAATTGTAGATAAGATGTATTACCTAATGTATTAATCGTTTCAACTGGGGGCACTACGCACGTCGCCATATAAGTTAAAATGGCCACTTTAGTGACTAAAAAGAGCGGTTTGTTTGTGAAATTAGTTAAAAATGTGAATGATTGTACAAAGAGACTTTCTTCTCATTTTATTTACTATCCCGACAATGAGAAACCCGTGGAAGGTAAAGTATAATTTATATGCAATAATTTAATACAAAAAGTAGGTATTATTACCCAGTAGATTTACAAAAGTTGACAGTAACTATCAAAGTGTCAATAGAAACATTGAACCATAGGAAACCTTTCTAGTGGAGACTCACAGATTACTCAGCCCTGGAGTGTAAATGTGGCTCTGTACCCACAAACAATGGGACACTTAATATTGTATCCAGCGTGTCCTATCATCTGCACACTACTGGAACTGATGGACAATACTGAAAGTGCAAAGCCCGTAGCCAAATTCTGGGCTGACTGTATATAGATTGCCATCAACACACTGAGAAGAAAAACATTCACAAGTTATTTTATATTTGAGAAAGTGAAATAAAATCCCTTCTGGGTCGGGCTGGTGATAATAATATTTTTATGTTCAAAATGAACTGCATTTTAAATAAGTTACATTCTACAGTTAGTGTCATTATTATCATTTTATAGCAACAAGATAAACATAATATGATAGCCGTGATTGAAATTAGTATCAGCAATGTATTGACATTGCTTTATAACCCAATAAAAATCCAATCCTGTGACTGTTATAATCTGTGTTACGTCCTTCATAGTTACAGCCACTCTCACAGCTTAACCTTTATTCTCATAATGTATCAGATACTTCATACCAGCATAATATACTTGCTTGGGTACCCATCCAGTATATTCTACAACATTCTAATTTAAGGAATTTCAGTCGAAACGTCACTTAATAATAATTATAAGCTTCCTTATTATCAACATTATTACTATAAACCATCAAGATGTTAACCAATTTTTTCATCATCATAATCAGCCTATAATGTTCCCACTGCTGGGACACAGGCCTCCTCTCAGTGAGAGGGAGTGGGCCGTAATCCACCATGCGGGCATGTGACATCTGCCAACCAATTTTTTATTAATGTAAATATTGAAACATCTACCGTGTATCTGTGTACATAAATAAACATATTTATGTTGATTGATTTGGCCATATTTCAGGAGAGACCACAAAGATGAACATGATGCAGGCCATCAACAATGCGATGGACCTTACACTCAAGTCTGACCCGACAGCCGTGCTATTTGGTGAAGATGTGGCCTTTGGAGGAGTGTTCAGATGTGCACTAGGATTACAGGTGAGGAATGATTATTTACATCTTAAAATACTGTGCTCATGTTGGCATCTGTGGTAGTATACCTATACCTATATCCAGAGTATTGGCATCAAAATCCTTCTCATCCTTCTCTTGCCTTAATTTATTTGGAGTTGGCGCAATGTGTCCTCTTCTTCCATACCATACCATCGTTAGTCATCATCTCGGTAGTCACCCACTTTCTAGCCATATCATATCATCTTTCACCCAGTCAATCCATTGTTTCTTTGGTGTTCCCCTAATCTTATGGCCATCCACATTCAACTCAATTTGTCTGCATATAAAAAATATCTGGGTAATTATTTTCATGAACTTGAACTATTTTATTTACTTTTTATTTCTTGGAAGGCTCATGTACAGACGCTAGCACATCAAGCTACCCGAAACTGTCAAATTTTCCCAGTCAACCTTGACCCTTATGCTGTAACGATAAAGTTGAAAAACTATTAAAGAAATTTGACAGATTGTAGTAGCTTGATGTGCTGGCGTCTTCTGTACATACATAAACACACGCCTCTTCCCATGGGGCTAGGCAGAAACTGTCACAATCCTTACATACCCTTTTTGCTTTGTTTACATTCATACATCCGAAGGCTCATGTACATGTACACCATTTATTATTATTATCCTTGTTCTTTGCTTTACTGCATGTAAACCAAACGGTACAAATACTGATGAAGTTGAAAGGTTGGGTAAGAACTTATGACGGACCTATGTGTTACAATACACCACGCATTTCAACGCCTAGGAAATGTATTAAGATTAGTAATACTCAGATATAGGTATATTGTTCTGTTTGGCTGCTAACAAACTAGAATATTACAAATATTTAACAAAAGTTGTTCTGTTTTTTTCCAGGATAAGTATGGTAAAGACAGAGTCTTCAACACTCCTCTATGTGAGCAAGGCATCGTCGGATTCGGCATAGGACTGGCCACAGCCGGCGCCACCGCTATGGCCGAGATACAGTTTGCTGACTACATATTCCCAGCTTTTGATCAGGTTTGTGACACTGACATGTGGGGGTAATTGCATGACACACTAACACTACGAATGGCTATCATTTTGACAGTTGAACAACATTCATTGCGTTATTTACGTAGGTGAGCAGACAAATTTTTCGAACATATGAAGCAATGGATTAACAATATGCTTCAAAATGATTCAAATTATGATTACATAGTGTGTTACAGAATTATAGGGTGCTGGGAACGATTTGAAACACTTGAAAATTATTTGGTTGGTTCTGGTTCTGAATACAGTCATCAGATTCTATAGCAGTACATTACACATACCTACATAAACTCTCAAGGGTGTAAGCAGAACTACAAAATCAGCTCTTCTCCATTATTTTTATTTAACTGCATGAAAACTAGTATTTTTAGAGAATTTCTTAGAATAAGTAAAATTATTAATTCACCCACGCGAAGTTGGGGCGGGTCGCTAGTTTATTACAATAATCCTAACTTAATATTATAAATGCGAAAGTAAGTTTGTTTGTTACCATTTCACGCCAAAACCACTGAACCGAGCATCCTGAAATTTTGCATATACATACATTGTCAGGTGTACAGAAACGGACAAAGGGTACCTTTCATCCCAAAAAAGAAGTGCTATCCCCGAGGAAAACAACAATAACGTTATTATGATAATAGATGGCGCCACGTGTCTTTCGAAACTTATGCGGGTGAAACCGCGGGGCGCTGCTAGTACAGGATAAAATATCACACGATTTCACGTATTTATTTGTAACTGTTGAAGAAAACAAGTGAATGCTTGTGTATAGATAGTGCAATCCACGAAGACGCGCCCCACTCTTTTTCCTATTCTCTTACACTACAAGTGTGCCACATTCCGCTAGTGTTTTAGTTTTTTCGATACACACTAATTACTTATTACTTAGTGGGTAATTAGCGTGTATCGAAAAAACAAAACAATAGCGGAATTAACTGGCGATATTATGATTAGGAAAAAGAGTGGGGCGCGTCTTCGTGGATTGCACGAACTATACATCATGTGAACAACATGTGCACGTGTTGAAGTGATTGCAATAATAGTAGGACATGACTAACTAATGTTCTTTTACACATTGTCGTCATAGTTTACTATGTGTAAACAACTTTGTTTGTAATAACATAATAAGAGAACAGCATGTTTGATAAGACCCTCTATTCATCTACTTAGAAAGGAAAGGAAACACAATAATACAATGTTAATTGTGTAAGAAACAAAATACCTATTTCTGTTGCTAGTTTAGGCTATTTATTTGTTGTTATTGTGTAGGAATTAAAGTTATTTTTCCATAAACTCATATTTGTTTACATTTTTGGCAAATAAATCACGAACGCAGATTAACTATCCCGTTCCCGTGAGAACATTTCCGACCCCCACGCAGGCGAAGCCGCGAGCAAAAGCTAGTTGACTATAATTCTTCTGAATAATTGACTGCTTCGTTGGTCGGGCAGTGTTATAGAGTTTTTCTATTAGGAATTTTTCAGTAGCAGACTGGAGTCTGTATTTGTGCCAGGTTGATGGCAATAGGTTCGCACCCTATTACATGGGTCTTAAAACATATCTGGGGAAATGTGGGTGTACTATAGGCGTACCATTTATTTCAAATAGGCACATAAAAGGCACTTTGGAACGTCAAAAACATCCGCCTAACTAATTCTTAAACTGTCGTAAAATACACAACACTTATCACAATGTCAACAAGACCTAACTTAACATTTAAATTTTCCTCCAGAGGGCTGGCCTATTTTTAGCCCAAAGAATAAGCATTGCCATCCAACGTGGTAATGATGCCAGCCTTTTGGGCACTTATCCCATTGACAGCGATGCGGACGAATTTTTTGATGACCTATGAGCTCCTGTCTTTTTCTTTTTTTATTATACACTTGTATAAATATATAATATATATATTTTACATTGTGTTGAATTTGAAATTCTTCTTTTGACTATAATAAATCTTCTGAACTTCCAGATAATAAACGAAGCAGCGAAGGCGCGGTACCGCTCGGGCGGACAGTTCGAGTGCGGCGCGCTCACCATCCGCACCCCCTGCAGCGCGGTCGGCCACGGCGGACTGTACCACTCGCAGAGCCCGGAGGCCTTCTTCGCGCACGTGCCGGGGCTGCGGGTGAGTTACTGATGCTTCTTCCTCCATGGAGCCAATAGATAGTTCAAGAATAGTATGCGACTTTCTGTAGATTGTTAGGATGAATGTGTTGAAATTGGCCAAGGGAGACATGAACTGTTTTGAAAAATGAGTCAAAACTGTTGATGTCTTGTCAATTATATCTCGGGAATATTCTCAAGACATCCTCAAGGGGGTGTCCCTTTACATGTAATAATTAAATCTGCATCTAGAAACACGTGAGTGAAATCCATTAGCGGTTTCCACACTGGCTAGGGGAGATCATGTCCTAATGGAAGCTCTGCTTAGCATTCATAAAAATCCGTCTTACATACGTTCTACGTTAATGCAATCTATAAGATGCTTGCATTAATATATAAGGTTCTTCATGATGCGACGTTTTCCTTTAAAAAATTGTACAAAAAAAAATGACACGAAAATCACATCCATTTAATTAATGTTTTCAGGTAGTAGTACCCCGCGGTCCGATCACAGCCAAAGGCTTACTTCTGTCGTGCATCAGAGAGAGGGATCCCTGTCTGTTCCTGGAGCCTAAGATCCTGTATCGTTCGGCCAGTGAGGAGGTGCCTGTCGAAGACTATACCTTACCGCTTGGGAAGGCACAGGTTTTGAGAGAAGGTAGATATTTGAAGATTATATCATATCGATATCTTTATTTGCATTCCATAATGTTTAAAGATCGTACAATGGCGTAAAGCTAAGGTACAATAATGTACAATAATTCTTCTTTCTTCTGTATTTCACTTTTTCTGTTTTCCTTCTTGGTTAGCTTTAATCATGATCTAGCAGTTTGAGTAATTTACGCGGCCTACCCAAATGTCCTTTCTTTGGTATTGTTCGTCGAATCGTTGAGCTCCTCAAGTTCTGAGTTGAGCTGCACGATTTTTGACAAATGCGGGCACTGACTGGACAGGTCCGCTCAATCTGTGTGGTTCTTTCCTCAAAAGCCCATTTCAGGCACCAATCTACATGGCCTTCACATGATCTGACCAAGATTTTGTCTGAACTTTAAAAGAGACTGTGACCTCTGAGTTTGTTTCGGCCTTTCTTCTCAGAGTAGTCAGATAGGAAACGCCGACCTCATCTACTTTATAAAAATATGATTGAAGTGTAAAAGTGTTTGTACAAACCTACTTACAGAAAATAAATCATTTATGCTTTAATGGACCCTGTAGGGCACAGCAAAAAGAACCGAAACGAACCAACTCACATTTGCTTAGTATTTTTAATGATTTCGGATTAGTAGTTAATGCTGGTTAATTTTAAATCTATTCTTAGCAATATTTTTGGGAAATTTCTGACGGATAGTAATATAGCATATATTTAATTAATTAGTTTGTGGTTGTTCACTGAATTATCGAAAGATTGGTGTTGGATCGTTTTGACAGAACAAAGCGCGTTTTATAAAGGTGGATCAGACCTGGGAGTGGGTGGGTTGCCTGGAAGAGATCGCAGAAAGCGATAAGGCCGCCCATTGTATATTTTGTAGTGTTTGGTATATTTTTTATGTTATATATTTTTGTGGTGTACAATAAAGTATATAAATATAAATAAATAATCAGAATTTGAGTGGTTTAAGTTTGCATTAGTGACTTTTTCTTCGATCTAGTGGTTGCTAATGCGATTGTTGGTGTATAGAATGGGGTTGTTTTGCCAGCTTGTGATCTTAGGTATCGACTTATGCCCGAAGCCGCATCGCCTCTAGTTTTTTAAAAGCGGAATTATCAAAGCCTATAGTAGATTGTCCTAGTGCTATATCGAACCACTAACCTAGGAAAGATGGCATGCTAATAATTTACCTACTTAATATCACCAAGTACAGTACTTCAAAGATCTTTTAACGCTTAAATGACACTGACAAGGAGGCGTTGTTTTTTTTTAATGTATTGAATAAATAAGATAGCGGCGTTAGTTCTGAGTTGGGCTACGTGTCAAGAGAACCTTGTCGCGCTAAACTCTACTCACAAATCCCTTATCTACAGGTGACGCAGCAACACTAATCGGCTGGGGCACACAAATCCACGTGTTATTAGAAGTAGCACAAATGGCTGAAGAGAAGCTAGGAGTCAAGTGTGACGTCATCGACCTACAGTCCATCCTGCCCTGGGATGAGGATACTGTTTGTAATGTGAGTAGTCTTAAGTTTATAATGAGCTGTGGCACATAGGTCCACGTGTTGTTAGAAGTAGTGGCTATTACAAGTGCTTTATAAACACCACCTCATTATTTCCCAAAATCAAAGGGTATCATTCCAGTGTCGAACATTTTATACCCAAAAATTAAAGTGCCGGTCAGAAAAAAAAGTAAGTATTGTTTTCTTATGGGAAATAATATCTTGAGAATTTTTTACTATTACAATGAAAATCTACAGTTAATTGTAGATCTATCTAGTCTTTAGTTAACCCTTTAACCGCCCGACTTCACATCAGTTGGCGTGCCCCCAGCGCCCGGCACAGTGAATCGAAAAATAAATACCTACAACAAAGAGGGATGTGCAATACTTAACTTTTCGATGTCGATATTTCGTTTTAATAACGACATTTGCACTACAACTCGACCAAGCTAAGTTTGCACCTCGCGTCGATTACATCACACTGACGCTTAGGTACGGGCTGCAAAAAGAATTCGCTATGACTTGTAAACAAATGTTTGTTAGATTTTACTTTGCATTTATTGTTTTTAACATTATATTATACATTATGTACCTACACGGGTACACGCCGCATTCCAGCGAGGTGCAAACTTAGCTTGGTGGAGATATAGGTACCTACTACTTACCTTACGAAATTATTCGGCATTTTTCGCAAGCCAGTAAAACAAAGTGTTTAAAAATTTGAACGATTTATTAATTAGTACTTAGGCTATTCACAGTAAAATCAGTCCAGAGAAGAAAAACTATTGAGAAATAAAAGTAGTGGTAGTCGTCATGATAAATTTCTGTCATGTGCATTTATCGACATACGAACGTAAAACTACATGCACAATCACAACGCTGATGGAAAATTCCAGAAGTCGGCACGCGTTTATGACGTAAGAAGCGGTCGTCTTTATCCGACCGTGGCGCAGGGCGTACTAACAAAGTAAGTTTCGGAACATGTAGGTTAGGGATGGGAACCATCAATTCAGTCGCTGACATTTCACAAGTTAATTTACTTAATTTTAAAGGAATTAAATGAAATACTCACAAATATTTGAAAAAAAAATGTTTTATTAACAATTGCTGTATTTGTTTTAAAGTAAATTAGTCTGTATAACGAGAAATATTTTGATTTATGTTTATTTTTGTATCGGTAAATCTTGGCATATGTCCCGTCCCTCATGTCGGATTTTGTCGTCATGGGCGTTGCACATCAATACAATTTTCTAAAAATAATGTTAGTAATTCATCTAACTTTGAACATTATTTTTAGGACTTCTAATTAAGAGACTTAAAGTGTATTAAACTGTAAATGATTACTTATATAGTTTACCTAAAATAAACATATTTTTGACAGAATACAGCGTAATTAAATAACAAAGCTGATTAAACAAACAGTGATATTTTGGTCGTAAATATACGACTCTGGCGAAATGGGCCCGAAAATATTTGTCGGATTAATCCGACGTAGGCGGTTAAAAGGTTAAAATATGTTCGGATGCGTCTTTACTAAATGTACAGATGCCAGCACTTCAAGCTACCCGAAACTGTCAAATTTTCCCAATCAACTTTGAACCTTATATTTTAGCAATAAAGTTGAAAATCTATTTAAAAAATTTGACAGATTGTAGTAGCCTTGATGTGCTGGCGTCTGTACCTTGTGGAAACTCCCCATAGGGTTTTGGTCGGGTATAGTTAGCATGAGGCTTTCGAAATTTCTAACTAATAAATATACACGAGTTGGAGTATCTTAATCTGAATTTCGCTGTAATAGTAAAAAATTACCAAGGTGTTATTTCACATAGGAAAACAGTAAGTACTTTTAATTTTTGGGTACGAATTTCAATTCGTGTTGATTTGTTGAACATGATCTAGAAGTTGCAAAGTATCAAGTTTAAAGGGCATCATGAATGATGCCCTTTAAACTTGATTATTAGGTAGATACTTTGCAACTTCTAGATCATGTTCAACAAATCAACACGTCTCATGAACCCAGGAACCAAGATCATCAAATATCAAGCATACACGTCCTCAAATAATGCGCAGCGGTTTTTTACTATTGTAATTAACACATCAATGTCTTGTTTTGTTTCAGTCCGTGAAGAAAACCGGTCGCTGTCTGATCGCTCACGAAGCCCCTCTGACGTCTGGGTTTGGTGCTGAACTGGCCGCTACAATTCAGGTAACACTATCATGAAATAAACCTAGGATCCTCTACTCCACTGTTTAACATTGAACTTCCTAAAAGATGGAGTAACTGTCTTAAATTGATCAGCAGACTGTTGTCTAGCAGTTAGGCGCTCTTAGTGTGCATACACGCGACCGACATGCGTCGACGGTTGGATAATTTTATCTGCTGAGTTGTTAACCACTCCATCATAAACTGAATATGCTTGCGTTAATATACTGGCTATAATACTAAATTCACATCGATTGTGAATTTATTGCCCTCACACTTGCCAGGTGGCAAGCCTGTAAGGCTAGAGCCTCGACGCTATTGGTTATATCTGGCTGCAGTGATTTTAACCTTTTAACCGCCTACGTCGGATTAATCCGACAAATATTTTCGGGCCCATTTCGCCAGAGTCGTATATTTACGACCAAAATATCACTGTTTGTTTAATCAGCTTTGTTATTTAATTACGCTGTATTCTATCAAAAATATGTTTATTTTAGGTAAATAGTTAACTAAGTAATCATTTACAGTTTAATAAACTTTAAGTCTCTTAATTAGAAGTCCTAAAAATAATGTTCAAAGTTAGATGAATTACTAACATTATTTTTAGAAAATTGTATTGATGTGCAACGCCCATGACGACAAAATCCGACATGAGGGACGGGACATATGCCAAGATTTACCGATACAAAAATAAACATAAATCAAAATATTTCTCGTTATACAGACTAATTTACTTTAAAACAAATACAGCAATTGTTAATAAAACATTTTTTTTTCAAATATTTGTGAGTATTTCATTTAATTCCTTTAAAATTAAGTAAATTTACTTGTGAAATGTCAGCGACTGAATTGATGGTTCCCATCCCTAACCTACATGTTCCGAAACTTACTTTGTTAGTACGCCCTGCGCCACGGTCGGATAAAGACGACCGCTTCTTACGTCATAAACGCGTGCCGACTTCTGGAATTTTCCATCAGCGTTGTGATTGTGCATGTAGTTTTACGTTCGTATGTCGATAAATGCACATGACAGAAATTTATCATGACGACTACCACTACTTTTATTTCTCAATAGTTTTTCTTCTCTGGACTGATTTTACTGTGAATAGCCTAAGTACTAATTAATAAATCGTTCAAATTTTTAAACACTTTGTTTTACTGGCTTGCGAAAAATGCCGAATAATTTCGTAAGGTAAGTAGTAGGTACCTATATCTCCACCAAGCTAAGTTTGCACCTCGCTGGAATGCGGCGTGTACCCGTGTAGGTACATAATGTATAATATAATGTTAAAAACAATAAATGCAAAGTAAAATCTAACAAACATTTGTTTACAAGTCATAGCGAATTCTTTTTGCAGCCCGTACCTAAGCGTCAGTGTGATGTAATCGACGCGAGGTGCAAACTTAGCTTGGTCGAGTTGTAGTGCAAATGTCGTTATTAAAACGAAATATCGACATCGAAAAGTTAAGTATTGCACATCCCTCTTTGTTGTAGGTATTTATTTTTCGATTCACTGTGCCGGGCGCTGGGGGCACGCCAACTGATGTGAAGTCGGGCGGTTAAAGGGTTAAGAGACCACATCAGTAGGTACAGACGCCAGCACATCAACCTACTACAATCTGTCAGATTTCTGTAATAGATTTTCAACTTTATCGCTAAAGCACAAGGTTCAATGTTGATTGGGAAAATTTGACAGTTAGGTGTAGGTTGATGTGCTGGCGTCTGTACATTCTCATAGCTAGCATCTTGCGGCCGATGACGTTTATAGGACTTTACCTTTGGGTTATTGCAACCTCTAGTACACCAAATTATTTCTTCTTTCAGGAGGAATGCTTCTTGCACCTGGAGGCTCCCATCTCCCGCGTGACAGGCTGGGACGCGCCCTTCCCGCACGTGTTCGAGCCTTTCTACCTGCCCGACAAGTGGCGATGCTACCAGGCACTCACACAGACCCTGGAGTATTAATATTTTAGAATATTGTATGTGATGGATTCAAATAAGTTATACTTTTATTAAATGTTAATTATGTTCTGGTAACAAGTATATTTTCTTTTTTTGGGAGAGTTAAAGAAAACAAATAATTTACTTATCAATTTATTAAAAAATGAAAATCAATCCATAAAAATAACTAGATATTAAGAACAGTGAAGTTAGTAGAAATACTTAAGAACAAAATGTCAATTTATATGAAATTAAAAAACCTACGTCTCCTCGCGTTGTGCTGTCGCATTGAAAACTTACAAATTAGAAGAAAAATAAATCAAATGTGTGTATGCGTCGGATATATCCTATGAAACTTATGTCCTACTTAAAACTACCATTTTTAAACAATTTGTTCCAAAACATCAGTAAATTCTGTAACAAATATAAGCCCTTGAAACTTTGTAACTTAAACAGTAAAAATTACATTTGAACCTTGTGATGTCAAATATTTACAACAATTCAAAAGAGCAGATTAAATTTCACATGCTTAAACTATTGAAAAACATTTTTCCTTCCAACCTAAGGCTTTATGTTAAGACCAGCACCTTACTATAAGGAAAATAATCAGATCAGTGACTACAGTCGTAAAAAATTTAATTGACAAGTACAAGGATTTTAAGCTCAGTACATGCTATGGGGCACAGCCCATTTTTGGGATATACTTTTTATAATAATAAAATAAAACACAGGTACAATATATTATTACAATCATTGACGTATTCAGGCAAGACTTCGTACAAACCAAATATTTCATGACTCTATTTTTTATAACATATCTTTTCATGTTACCAATGTTTTAAAAAACTAAGACGAGGTTAATGGAAACAAAAAATACAAATGAAAAATTATTATGCAGAACATTTATTATGAGAAAATGTAAGAAAACGAAGGCTGATTAATTTGGAGTCAATTCGCATGCAATCATTACAATTACATCCACCCTATGCCATAGTCAAATCAATCCATCAGTTTCTAGACCAGAAAAAAATGCAACAAAATAAACTTGTGCTGCAGACAACAATCCTTGAAAGTTACTCGCAATAAATAAATGAAGATTACAGGTAAAGTTCTGAAACTTCTGTAACACAAGTATAACATTCCTGAAGTGCTGCTGCACTAGCAGTCGGCCGTCTAGTCGTCGCCCCACGCGCCGCGCCTCGCGTGCCGCGCCAGCGTGAGGAAGGGGCCCGCGGCCGGCGAGTTGGGGAACCTCTGCATGTAGCGCTCCAGGCGCAAGTACTTCACGGTGATGAGGCGGCCCTCGTACCACCAGCCGTGCAGGCTGCGGTACACCACGCCCGCGTCCTGCGGCGACGCGCACTTCACGTACACGCAGCACGACGTCCTGTCAATGTCGATGTGCAAGATGTTGCAATGTGTGTCACATTTTTCCAAAATAGCATCCTGAATCTTAACCCTCAATAAAGAGTTGTCGTCGTTTTTGTCGAACATGTGTCGTATTTTGAGGCAGGGTGTCGGGGAGACCACTAGGTTGTTGACGGAACCTTCCTGGGTTTCAAAAGCCTGTCCTTGCCATGAGGCGCTGCGCTTTGGACTGCTGGTAGGGGAGATCCATCTCCAGACGCGACAGTCCTCTCCGTCAACAGACTGCACTTCCATGCGCACTCGGCTCTCATTCCTCTGTATAAACTTCACAGCGGCATCCCAGACAGACGCCATCTTCTCCCTGTTTTGCGGTGAGATGAGTGTGTCTCTCACATGGTCCACAGATATGTATGGTTCTCCACTATCCTCAGTCTCTTGAGATATCACATCAATAATTTGTTCCACCATAGAGTAGATCTCTTCACTTTTCCTCTTCTGATACATCATATAAAATTTGTAAGCTCTTTGGAGGCCTAAGCCTAGTAAAGTGAGGAGAGCAACAACAATAAGACTGGACCCAGCAGAGTATAAAGTATTGATAAATAGACAAGAAAGAGGTGTGGATGGGTCTGTGAGGGTGATAGCAACAGTGCCTTTAGTTCTTTGTTGGACAATCATGTCTGTGGAGCTGATAGGAGAGTATTCTACATCCTTAGAGTAGAGGTTTTTCAGTTGGACAACATTGAGTCCCCAGCGAGGATTACTTATCAGAAGAACTTGTAAGTTATTCAGATCTGTGCGACATTGGCTGACATCAACAGTCTCTGTCTTAGCATTGACAATGTCAATAATTTCTCGCTCAGTGAGGTAAGGCAGAGTTCCTGGCTGGCCACATTTATACGATGCTATCCTACGTGTCAACTCAGGATGTATTACTTTAAGAAGATCTTTAGCGTAACTGACTTGTTCTTTAGGCACACAGTTGATCCCTGGTCTGTTGCCTGGTATGTTTAACTGACAGATTGGTATGACACTGTTCTGATCATCCGCCACTGAGGTGATGTCGTTTTTCTTAACTATATACATGAAAAATAAGCAAAAAAAAAAAAGTGCAACTAACACAACCAGAGCAAGGGACACAAGATTGTTTTTTAAAAATTTCTTGTCAGTAGCAGATTTATAGTCCACTACGTCAGGCCGGTTCACCCCAGTAATATAGGATCTACGTGGTAGCACAGTACTTCCATTGTTTGTGTCCCGGTCGAGGTAAGATGTGGGTTTTGGATCTGATTTGAGCGCAGATAGACGCCTAGTAAAGTTACTTAAATATGGAGATTCTACCTCATCAATAGTAGAAGTAGACGGCTGGTAAGTATTTGTTGCATAGGTTGAGCTATAGTTAGATGAAGGTATCATAGAAGGACGGTCTGCCAATGAAGACGTCAAACCCAACCGTGAGCGTATTGAATTGAGATTATCAGAGGATGTCATACCAGATGAATATGTAGATGAGTAGTTAGTGGGTATGATAGATGCTCGAGAGAACACTGATGTCTTTGGAGGGCTGATGTTAACATCCACAGAGGGTAAGGTGCTCGAGATATAGTCGCTCGACCTAGAATTGCTTCGGAAAGGACTGGATGTCTTCTTGTCGCCGTCGACGTCGCTATCAGAGCCAGTCTCATAGTCGTCCGGATCGCTCGACGCGTACGTGCGTTTAATAGTGCGAGTTGTCACCGTTTCCACTTCTTCGCGTGTCCTTACGGGCGGCTTTTCTTCGTCAGACTCAGATCCCTTGTCGGAGTCCCGTTTAGCGGGAGAACCTTTCTTAGGAGGCGGGCGACGTGTTTTGTTAGCTGCGGGCGGCAACATCGCTCCGCCGGTCGTAGCCCGCCGGCCACGTTTCTCCTTAGCATTCGTAGTTGTGTCCAAATCGGACTCCTCGCCGCTCGAGTAGCGTGCGAGCGACCGCCTTGTATCGGCTTTGTTATCGACGCTAGTTCTAGGTTTGCTTTTGTTATCTAATACCAATTTTAACTTTTTCACCAACAACTTCCTTGTGGACGCCGTAATAGGCATTATAGGGAACCCATGCTCGGCTAGTTTCGTTCGCAGCTCCGCATCTGACATTGAGTCGACTTGATCGGCCATTGTGAAGTCTGCAAGCACAATATTACAGGTTATTTACACATGCACTCACTAGAACACTGTTTATGTAACGCTATTAGTAATAGTTCACCTTATTTTCAAGATATGCACTGAAGAATTACGTCAAATTTATAATAAAATTCACCGGCGCGTCATGTCGCACGCACCGCGAAAGAACGTCGTTATTTAGTGTTGCCATAAATATTTTTCATTTACCCACTAAATTGTATTCCTAACGATCAGTTTTCAAAATATTGTGTAATATTATGATGTCACAGTTCTATTTTTAAAAAGCTACAGTGCGTATTTCATTACATATATAAATAAATATGTTAACATAACGAGATGACTAATACGAAATAATGCAAATGACCTTGAAACAACCTACTTAGTTTGTTACAAACTTTTGAACATGCTAATAAATTGAATGCTGCTCTCCTTCTTAGCATTCGATGAAAAATACAGATTTTATTCCTCCAATGAAATTACTTTTTGTTACTCTGGCAATTATAATAAAAAAAAAATTGAATTTACGAGAATAACAAGAAAGCCCAGTTTTTTCCTGATTTTTAAAATATCGGGCTTCAGTTTTATTTTATTACTTTCATAATTGTTCTAATGACTAATCAATATCAACAAAAGAATATTCCTTCCCGCAGGGAAATAATTTGTCGAGTTGCCAGCCTACAAGGAACGTTACCAGAAAAGTACTTACATGCTCTGTGTGTGAGGCTGAGGGGAGGCAGTGTGAGGTAAGGTGACGAGGTGGCCCCAGCCCCGGTCAAAGAGTAAAGTAACTATAGAGGGCCCCGGTCCGGCACATGCAAGGCGCACCTGCATCTAGCGTTAATCCTATCAAGGTGACGGTCTATCAGGTCAATCAGTTCAGACTTTCAATAAGTATACCTTTCAATAAGATCATCAATACAATCCTCTAACTTAATATAACCCTATTGAATGACTTTAAACCATAAAATGAATTTCGATTTTCTTTGGGAAACACAGAGGAATTTTAAACGGT
This sequence comes from Hydraecia micacea, assembly GCA_914767645.1. NCBI lineage: Eukaryota > Metazoa > Arthropoda > Insecta > Lepidoptera > Noctuidae > Hydraecia > Hydraecia micacea. The sequence continues at coordinate 1,835,082 of OU611783.1, read as the reverse complement.
AACCTGACACTGACCTGCAGTTTTTTTTTAAGTGAAAGCTTCGTTAGGCGCGTTGGGCATTTTTTGAGATGGAAAAAAACCATTGAATTCGCGCCACTGTTACCATAGCCGACACCGCTTCGGATGTCCTCGATTTTATTTTATTGTATATCCTAGTGACGTATTCTGTTTTCATTTCTGTCAGCACTCCCGGAGTGTCAGTTTATTTTTTTATTTTTATTATAAGCCTGTGTTGTCCCACTGCAGGGCAAAGGCCTCCCTTCCCTCTTTCCACTTTTCCCGGTCTACTGCGATTGTAGGCCATCCTTTAAGCCCGGTTTCCACCGCGAAAGAGTAATGAGCCGGAAATGGCTAAGCGGAGCGGACTTCGTTTTCATGAAATAGGTTTGCGTTTCCACCAAGAAAGAGTTTAGTCGTCTGATTCTCTCTGGACATGAGCGAGCTCATTTTTACTCTTTTTGCCCGCTGAGTCATTTCCGCTCGACTCTTTAAACTGCTTACATGTGTTTCCACCAACAATTGTTGGTGGAAACACATGTAAGCAGTTTTCTCTTGCGAAGTAAAAGAAGTCATTAATGGGTCCGCTCCGCTCGCGGTGGAAACCGGGCTTTAAGGATCCCGCCATCTCTTTCTGGGCCTGCCGCGCAGTCGTATCCTGCCATTGGGGATCCACTGAGTGGTGGCTTTCGCATATTGCTGCTACTCTATGGACAGATATGGCCAGCACAGTTACACTTTAGTGCAGCAGCTGTGCGGCCAACGTCCGCTATTTGTGTTTTGGAACGAAGTATAGTTATTGATGCGGTTGTAAAAAAAAGTAAGAAAATTTAAATTTCGCGGGCTACCCTGGCGCTTCCCCCGAAAATATTATGTTTAGGTTAGGAAGGTTCGAAAGAAATAAAACAACGTGTCTCGCACCACTTCATTTATTTGTTTCGCTATAGCCAATTACAATACAAGGGCGTACGAACAATAATCAACTTATAAATCTAAAAGAATTATGTAAGTAACTAATATTTAGTTCACAACTAAATATTACATTCACAGGAATAAGTTATAAAACCATAATTTATAAAAAAAATTGGAATGCAAATTGATAATGAAATAATTTGAAGCACCCATCCCAAGTAACTATAAAACATCCATTACCACGTATATCATTAAGTAGGCTTACAATAACATCAAAAAATTTTAGCATACATACATACAAACTGTACAATATTTTTATAAATAAATTATATTGTAATTAAATAACATGCTTAAAAAATTTAAAGATAGGTACAACAACAATTTAAAAAGTTTATACGTTTTTAATAAATAAAACATTAAAATACTGTTTAATTGAAATCCAGACTTTTAAATGACTACATAACAAACAAATATATTAAAACAACTACACGCAAGGCTATATTGACGACCTCAAACAAAATTACACACAGGTAGATATTATTTGAATAGCTAATAAAATTGGGTGCTCGACTATTTTATTATTAAAAGTAAAAAAAATAAAAAAATACCCTGACATGTAGAAAAAAAAAGACAAAATGTTTGTAAAGACAACACTCCTTACTAGTACTTACACATAGAGTCACATTCCGTTTGACGGGAAAAATATAGAAAATTTTACATTTCAAAAGCTTTTTAGGTAAGTATAACAATTTCAAAAATAGTCAAGTACCCGATTGTCTATATTTATATTTTATGACGAATTTTATAGTTTACTATCACATATAATTCATACAAATTAGATAGAATAAAGTAATATGAAATTTTTCTATTACAATCCTATATTATTTTTTCTGGTAAAAAAGATAAACCACGCCATACATGTGGTTTGATTATTAAACGTATTTGGTTTGTTTCACTTAGGTATATTATTGGGGCAATTTCCAGCCGCCGAAGCCGACTTCCAGTTGTTTGGCCACTGCTAAACATAGTCTGTCCTGATTTGGCGCTGCTATTACCTGCAATTATAATAGATAAAATATTTACAACAATCTCGTTAGAAATGTTCATTTTTAAATCATCACATACCAAGACCCCTCCATGCCTCAGAAAGCACGTTAAGCCGTTGGTCCCGGCTGTCATTCGTGGATCTTTGACAGTCGTTATGGGTCGTCAGTAGCCCGAAAGTCTGACAACCAGTCTTACCAAGGGGTACCGTATTACCCGAAACCGACCCCAACATAGTTGGGAATCTCGTTAGCAATGTTAGAATAGTAACAATTATAATATGGATAGATTTTGTTATCTGATAGATAACTTATTTAGATTTATTTAAATTCTTATAAATATATAAAAAGGTTATCACAATTTATTATTTAATATCCGAGGTCGTAGTTACTCAGATAAAAAACTGACCCGGAATTTATAGTATAAACAAACATCGTTCGATAATAAATCACGAATGTATTAATTTTTAAATTGGATTCAGTACGTGAAACATAGAAATGTCGGTATTTGCTTATCACTCTCCCATTATACAGCATGAATGTTAAAAAATCAGCAATACACGTACAGTCCGATTCAAACTTGATGGCGTTCAGAGCCGCCATCAAGTTTAATGGAGGCTCTGAAGTGCGCTACTCACTGCGCAGAGTACCTCACCGCTCCCTCCCGCTGACAGGTGAACATGTGACTGCGCATCAACTCGCCTCAAGTTCCGAGCCGCCATGAAGTTTGAATCGGGCTGTAGTTGATTTTTAATTTAAACCAAAATGATTGTTAGGTATTTTTGTCTTACCTGTACGCCAACTGGCAATCCTTTATACAGCCCCATGGGTACAGTAGTGGCCGGCATGCCGAGGATGTTGAAGGCCATCGTGTACATGACGCCTGAAGCCTTCAGGAACACTTGGTTGTGATGGTGAGCCTGACCGATGAACACTGGGTAGATGAACACGCCGTTGTCGCCTAGGACTTTCTGGAAAGTATATGCAATAGACTTTTTAGTCTCCTTTTATGTTCTTCCTCTCAGTGTGTGTATGGCAATATAAATAGAGTCGGCCCAGAATCCTTTTATATAAGGCAGCCAAGAACAAAAGGGTTGAAATAAGTTTCGCGATTATAGAGATCGGGCAACTGTAACCTCCAGAAAACCCTTTGGTATTTATTGTAAAATGGTCTGTATTCCAATTATCGCATGAAACATAAAAATCCTTTCTTCTTCTTAGTGTATCGATGGCACAATGGCCAAAAAATCTGCTGCACGAATTCCGCTCTCTGACGCAGTCAAGGAAATCAAGTGCACAGGTGTCCTAAAAAAATCCTTTCATAATAATATTTACCTGCATGTGCTCACGTAGTTGATTCGCTTTGCCGTTGTAGTAACCTCTCCGTGAGTCCGGTATGAACAAGTGACTTCTGTTTATAAGAGAGAAGCTCAGTCCTTGCAGTGATCGTGATCCGCCACCGAACATATATTTTATTAATTCCACAATTAAGCTTTTATCGCGCTGAAAAAAATAAACAAAAATATTTATTAAAACTTTTTAAGAATATTCAGTCAAATTGTATGTTACCTGTGGAAATTTTTATCAGAAAAGTATCATTTGCCTAATTACCCCAAACTATGGGAAAAAATATGTTTTTTGGCAACATTATAAAAACAGTTGAAGCGTTCCGTTTCGCGGCACTTACTTTCGGATTGGCGGGATCTTGCAAAAGATTGGGAATGTCCTTCATCGAAAAAAATACGGACACCGATATTTCCACAGAGTCTTCTAAATCTTTGAATTTTTCCTGTAACAGAATTTAAACAAACATGATTTTGTAAGATTGTTTAGTTTAACTAAGCGAATAAAATGAAAGATAGCATTTTGAATTAATTGAAGTATGGAATGAAGTCAAATTAAAACTATATTTTTAAGTAATTAAAAGTCAATTGGACGTAGTTAAGCAGAAAGGACTCAATACACACAATCATTTTTACTACCCTTCGACTAGAAAATAATTTATTAAAAAAAAAAACAAAATAAGTAAGTAGGTACTTAAGTACTTACTAAAATATTAAAGAGCTCAAGATTTTTTTTAGTTTTCATGGCGCAACCATCAGAATGATTTTCAGTAAAGAAGTTTCAATTAAGAAGAATAATGAGTTTGAAATAGGACTTGTCCTACAAGCAAGTATTGAGCCAAAAGAAAAAAAAATAGATCTTACCTCACTTACTGTACAGCCACACTCCTCCAAGTATTTGACGGCGTTACGAATAGCATCGCTTATGCAGTTGTCCACTTTCAACAGGGCTATCGAGTTCGTCGCCTCGAACATGTAGTGAACCTGCAAAACAAAGCAGATTGATTAGAAAATGGGATATAAGCCATCAAAATATAATGGCGATACCCTAATGTTTTAAGCACGATGGTCTTGTTAGCAATGGTTGGTTAGCAATGGACTCTGTTTCTAAAGTAAACTAACCTTTTTACAAAAAAAAAAAAAACAACTGACTTCTAAAAATAACACTAGAAAGTGAAAAATAACTTTAATTTTAGAAGTCGATGTCTTTGGTTTTTAACCGACTTCAAAAAAAGTTCTCAATTCAGTTGAATATATTTTTTTTTATATTTGTTTCCTCAGAACTCTGTTATTTATAAGCTGATTTACAAAATTCTTTTTTTAATGGATAAGTTATGCCTCAGGAGTGGTCCCATGTAAATTGTATTAACTTTGCTTGGGTAGTTTTTGAGTTAGCTTCAATAATACGAATTTTTTCCACTTAGTTTATATTGATGATGGTAAAATAACTTCCTGTCACTGATATTTACATGGCAAGTAGTGTTATACGAATTTGTGGAGGTACAACTACAAAGTGAAAAATAACTTTAATTTCGAAAGTCAGTGTCAAAAAACGAAAGTGCGGAACCATCGACACCGACTTCCGAAATTAAAGTTATTTGTAGTGTTATTTTTATAACGCTTTTGTTTTTGTGTAAGTACACTACTTGCTTCGTAAACAGCAGTAACAGGAAGTTTTATAACATCATCAAAATACACCAAGTGGATTAAATACGTATTATTGAACAGGTTGCGATTAGGTTTGCCGCGCGAGCCGAAGAATCATGTAAATCTACCTAGTAATCACAGAAAAATATAAGTGTACACACATGAAAAAAAAAACCCTATAACTTCCTACCTTAACACTCTTTATATCGACAGGCTCATCCAAGTTGAGTTTGTTATCTCCTCCGGCCATGATGTTCATGAGAAGCTTGAGGTCTTCAGCGCGACGGGTCATGGGGCCCACGGTCAGGAACTTCGGGAAGTCTTCATCGCTTAGCGTCGGGATGTGGCCTTCTATTGAGATTACTCCTGGAATAGTTGAATTAACAATAAATAAGCGTATTGTCTGTAGTACCTGGTGATAGTGTAGTTATCTGTGTATAAAGGGTCAAATGAAATTAGCTAGCGAAACTTTACCCACGTGTTGGTATCAATCGAAAATATAAAAATGGATGTTGGTATATATGAGCTTGATAAACTCCAATACCGTTTGTTTAACCAATCACCATGAAAGAAATTTATGTATTTTTGCACGGAGAAGGTTTTTAAACGGTTATGTTCGACCGCCACGCGGGTGGAGCCGTGTGCAAAAGCTTGTACAGACGCCAGCACATCAAGATACCCGGAACTGTCAAATTTTCCCAATCAACATTGAACCTTATGCTTTAGCGATAAAGTTGAAAATCTATTAAAGAAATTTGACAGATTGTAGTAGCTTGATGTGCTGGGGTCTGTACATACAGACCCATAATATTTATTGGGTATCTCGAAAAACTTAAGCTCTCGTGGGGTAAGAAACAACTAGGCATTGCCATGAGCACCGGAATAATTTGTATTAGAATTAATAGTAATTAAATATAATGCAGGCTGGATATGTTTATTATTAAAAAAAAAATCTTTATCCATCTGTTTGGATCCTGCTCAAAACTGACGGTTTCCACCGTAGGTTTGGCGCTACATTGGAATGATGACAACTCACCCGGCGTGGGCTTGTGGCCGAACACCCCGCAGAAGGCGGCCGGCAGGCGGATGGAGCCCGCGATGTCGGACGCCACGCTGAAGGCAGACGCGCCGCATGCCAACAGGGCCGCCTGGGATGTCAAATCAAATCAAATCAAAATATTTTTATTTCACATAAACCAACATGGGCACTTATGAAACGTCAGATGCTAGGTGCACGGTTCCAATTGGTCGTTTCCTATGGAGAAGAACCGGCAAGAAACTCCATGGTTACTCTTTTAAAAAATAATTGATGTAACAACACAGAAGGTTTCATTATCGTAAAACGGGGTGAATAGGGATGCAGGGGTGAATCGGGACGAAACTTTGATATAGATTTTAATATTGAAATAATTGTTTTTTTTTTTTGCCAAAAAGGACTCTAATGTGTTTATTATATTATAATTAACGATTAAGTGTCCTTTTTGGCAATAAACTATATTACATCAACGTTAAAATCCATTTTAAAGTTTCGTCCCGATTCACCCCTGCATCCCTATTCACCCCGTTTTACCGGTACCTAAAATACCAGCGGGCTAAATGCGTAACACACTAACAGTGGGAATGGCTTTCATTTTGACAGTTTAACAACACTTATTGCGTTATTTAGGTTGCTGAGCAGACAAACTTTTCGAACAATGAAGCAATGGATTAGCAAGATTGTGATTTGTATTTACTCTGTTGATAGTTAAGGACTTCTTCTTATCGAGTCGACGGTAGGTACATGTTTAGTTATACTGTTTGGGTCCAGTATGTGGCTACTACGTTTATATCGGCGTCAGAGGTGTTGTTCAGACCGCCACGGGAGCAGGTGAACGGACATTTGCGACATTCTAGCTGAGGGGGTATTGTCTATTCAGGGGCATCGCTCTTGTACTGGATGTTGGATGAATCGATAATGCCTCATTTCGCCAGATTATGTTTGCAACGGCCCACTTGGGGAGATACCTAAGCAATCGATTCAGGGCTTTCAAAATACATGTATATATATACCAGACTAGAACTGTCCCATTGTAGGGCAAAAGCGCGATGTAATTTCTCACAACCATGTCTTAATTATAGCACCAAGAAAATACTGCAAACGCTGCAGATTTATGTTTTTATTTCTTTTAGGTAAGTCATTGCGGTATTTTAAGAGTTAAATAAATTAAACGAAATGTATACTCAATGGCTCTCCAGTCACTGAATACTAGCAAGAGCGTAAGGCTAATGCAATAGACCACCTCTCTGCCTCCGGGGGAATAATTGCACCTTATGGTGGGTCCACACGATACAAACTTTCATCAACTTCTATAGAATTTTGTCTGTGCAACAAAGCATAGACAAATGTCGGTGTATCAGAAAAGTCTAAAGTCTGCATAATTATATGTCTGCGTATTTGTCGGAGCCAAATAATTAATTATTAAATAAATTGATTAGCTAATGAAATGTCTGCGCAAACATTCTGTGGAGATGTCTGCATAAAATTTTTTACTCAGACTTCAAAGTCTGTACAGATATCTGTACGACCAAAGTCTGTATAGTGTGGACCCACCATTAAGCACCATACTACGCCTACTAAATTATTATTTCACATTAATTGCCTTATTGGGTGGTCATAAAACAGTATCGCTGTTACTCTTGACCCTAATGGGTAATTTTCAATACTTATACGATTATAACATCACGTATTCTGGAGAAAAGTGACCTCATTAATTAGTTAATTAATTAAATTATTATAATAATTATAGTTATGATGATCACGTGTTATTATTAAATGCGATAGCAATCCCTTTCTTATTTACCAATGTAGGTATCATGTTACATGAAAGTCTGGAGGCCTACCACAAGCTCTTAACGCGATCCATTTTAGGACCTAAACTGAACTGTTCTTCTAATTCGTACCATGACGTCAGTTTAACGATTCAGTTTAGGCCGTGCCATCTGCTGACAGCAATTGTCCCAAACTGAGTCGCAAGTTTTGGTTTCATTCATACTTGTTTGGTACCATGATGTCCATAGAGCAGCTCAAGCGATGCAGTTTAGGAACCTAAACTGAAATGTCTTGTATTTGAATCGTTTTTAATTAGATCATGGCAGGCCACCTGAACAGCTACACACAGTAGCAACTGAACGTGTAGGTACATTTTTCATACCACAAGTTTTTTTTTTAACTTTTACATTTAAACACTTTTATTTCGTGATATTTTTCAATTAATCTGCATCCTGTGTTTGCCTTCCTGTGCGAGTCACAACAAATACCAACTTTTTCTTTCTTTCCTTCTTTCAATGCCACGCTATTTGATTCAAGACAATAGTACGATTCCTGTGGACTACAATGACGAGTTCTACAAAGTCGTAAAACCAACAAACATTAAATCATTGTTGACAATGATCAATACTCTTGCGCAACCAACCAACATACGAGTTGCCACTTAGCGAGTAGGAACGCTAATATGAGTGTCATTGAAAATGGCTGTAAATTGACTCCGAATTGCGAATATATGATTATCATTACTGAAAATAGGGTTCCGCCAAGTATCGTCAAATCGTCCGGTGATGTGCTTCTCGTATCCAGCGGATTCACGCCAATATCTAACTCATGCGTCTGCGCTTTCAGAGATTTTTATTAGAGAAACGTTCTGTACGCAAAATACGCGCATTGACGAGGAGTTGCGGACACCAGCCCGTATTACCTGTTACCTAGAAAAATGTTACATCGTGACAAGTGAGATGGTTGGGAAATATAAGATTGCTGTTGCGTGATTCGAAGAATTTAGGGGACTCAACAATGCAATGATTTCATTTCTTTGGTAGGTTTATTTTATTTTAGACTGATGAACACTTCTCCTTACTTAACTCAGTCTTTGAATATTTGAAAAGGCAAGGCCTACGTAGGTAATTGTAATAATTATCCTACTGCTGGGACACAGGCCTCGTCTCTTCGAGAGGGAGTGGGCTGTACCTAATCCACAACGCGGGCTTAGTGCGGGTTGATAAATCTTACGTGTCATCGAATCGAATCGAATTTGATCGAATTTTTGGTTCTAGGACATGCCGGTTTCCTCACCATGTTTTCCTTCACCGTTTTGTTTGTACAAAGTAAAGCGCCTGTCTGGGTTCGAACCTACGACCTTCAACTCGCAAGTTACGCGGCCGTCACCACCACGGTATGTGCTATTCTCATAATATAGCTCTAGTTCATGTTGATAACTAAATGAAAACTTACACCTTTCACCTCTAGCAAATACAAAACTGCAAACCTAACATTATTGTCGATGCCTACCATTTTCCAAGATTATTCAGCTGTCAGCGTTATTAAAGCTGATTCGTAGAGCTCGGTCTGTTTAAATGATGGACCCAAAACAAACATAGGTGTACAGTTTTATGATCGAACATTCTGCTAACATGGCTTTAGAGTTAGCATATCACTCCATTTGGAAGTATTGCGTCATGTATAAAGAGTAGTTATGTATTGTAGCACTATCATAATAGATATATGACAAACATTAGTTATGACACTTACGGCGTTGGAAGTGTAAATTGTCAATAGTATAGTGCCTTTACTGTAGAAATTACAACCAACTTGTACCAAAACATATTTTTTTCAACTCAGCCTATCGCAGTCCACTGTTGGACATAGGCCTCTCTCAGGCTGCGCCACAACACCCTGTCCTCCGCTTTCCGCATCCAGTCTATCCCAGCCACCTTCTTTAGGTTGTCGGTAGTCCATCGTCGCTGGGCCGTTCCACACTACGCTTGCCGATACGCGGTCTCCACTCCAGGACTTGTCTGGTCCACCGGCCATCGGCAAACATTACCTACTAGGTGTGAATTACTCAGACATTTTTTTCAATTCTGTACGTTGTGACATCCGTTACAACTATTTTTAGGCGGGATTTTTGAATGATATCTTCGCCATTCTTCAATAAGTTCAACATTATACTTAGTCATATTCAGTCCATATTTATTCATATCTCTCACAAATCCAGATTCATATTGTCTTTGGGCATAAGTTTATCCCCCCATTCATCAAAATGTATCCATACTAATACTTATTATAAATGCGAAAGTAATTCTGTCTGTGAATTCTGTATGCCTCCGGACCCAGGTTAGCCGAAGCAAGGAAAACCCACGCGTAGCATGACCACATAAACGACTTCGCCCTGGAGTGCAAATGCGGTGCTGTTCCACAAACAATGGGACTGTCAATCAATGGAATGTCGTCTGCATATTACAGGAACTGATGGACGCTAGTGATGGCATCAAGCACGTATCCGAATTCTGGGCCTAGTCCACGTAGAATGCCATCGCCACGCTAAGAAGATTCCGTTTGTTTGTCATCTTTTGATGACTTAAAACGACTACACGGATTTAGACGTAATTTGGCACAGGGATAGACAATGACCTGGGTTAGGACTTCGGATACTTTTTATCCCAGCAGTGCGTTCCCCTGGGATAATTAACGTCCTCCAAGTGGGCTAGGTATAAACACGCTAAGAGCACTCTCTAAGCGTGTTTATACTAGTTTACTGAAAAAAATATTTACGATTTTTTCTCTAAGCTATTTTCCCATATTCTAAGCAAGGAACAAACAAAACATTCTTATTTATATAAATGTATCTCACCTCCCCACCCGAAGACCCGCCGGGCGTCCTGTTGAGGCAGTAGGGGTTGTTGGTGGTGCCTCGCAGCAGGTTGGTGGTCTCCCAGCCGAGGCACAGCTCGGGCGTGTTGGACACTAGCAGCGGCACCGCGCCCGCGCGCCGCACCAGCCGCACCACGCCGCCGTCCGACGTGGCGCGCCGCCCCGCGTTCTCCAGGCATCCCACTGAGTTTGATAAGCCTGGAGAGATTTGGATGATTATGAAATGACCACCTCAAATAATAGGAGCCCAGCATCCGTTTCTCGAAATATCCAAAGCAAAGCCTGGCCCACCTTAACACGGTGATTGCCTGACAACAGACACAATAGAAAATCTATTGTTCGCGGTCAATGGTGACCGCGTTGGTACTGAGTGCTGGACATATGACTCCTCGAAGAATCACCGACCGGTCCTGTGCTCATCGCATAACAATCGGATTCCGGCGATTGATACATAAAATAAACTTTCGCCATTCGCTATTCAAGTAGGTAAATATAACTATTAATTCGCTAATACCCATGCAATTGATCTTACCGTGGTATCAACATTATTTTTAACTGGATTATAACTCAATATCAATCGGTTTAATTAAAACCGAGAGCACCTAGTAAAGCACAGTTTTCACTGCCAAAGAAATATCAACACTGCACACGCTGAATCAAAAGTCGCCGCCCATAATTGATCAACAATGAATCTGCCGATAAACACTTACCAGCAAGCGAACAGCTCTCCTTCACGGTGAACGGCACACCAAACAGCGGCTTATCTTTAACCAGCTCTTCGAACGAGCCATTCTTCTTAGCCTCCTCAATCTGCCGGTCAATACTCTTGGCATCCTCTATGGCAGCCCGGTACCGCTCCTCTACCACAGCGTTGAGAAACGGGTTCACTTCTTTGACGCGGTTTATGTAGATCATTACCAATTGCTCGCTGGTTATCTGAGGGAGATAAAGATTTGATGTAATTTCAAGAGGGTTTTAAGAGTTTGTCAGAGTGTAGTCAGAATATGCTAAAGACCCGACGGAATTTTAATGAAATCTATATTTTCTTGGTTGCTGTAAAATGAGACTGAAGGATCAAGGGGACGGACAGTAGGCCTGACTTCTTATAAGCTCATGGTCCATCAGCAATGAGCATCTTTTGGTTCTGTCCATATTAGATATTTCACCGATTTCCAGTCTCACCGGACGAGCTGAATACCAGTATTTTACATGAAGCGTCTTCCTATCTGACCTCCACAGACCACAACCCAGTTACTGGGTAATACGAGATGTTTGATTAAAGGTAACAAAAAATACCGTCCAGTGGAATCTATAATCACCAATTTGCATCTTAATTGCGTAACACACTATCAATCTCAATCTCAATCTGAATCATTTTGAAGGATATTGCTAATCCAGTGCTAAATAAATGTTCGAAAAATTTGTCTGCGCAACAACGTAAATAACGCAATGAATGTAGTCGAACTGTCAAAATGAAACCCATTGCTACTGATAGTGTGTTAATTACGCAATTACCCTGCTGCTTGTCAAGTAGTTAATCCAATTTGTGTTTTATAAAATTATCTTACGGTCTCACACACACACAAATATTGACATGTGTTTCATAACATACTTACAACTATTAATAACATCATCTAAATATTACTCAACAGTTACAACATACTACTATTGTCTTTAATTGTAACAGCAGGAAAGCAAACAAAATAAACGTAAGTGCAACAGGACAAGCCCTTGAATTGGTCGCCTACAGTTCAAGGCACGAAATCTGTAGTCAACTCAGGTGTTACGGAGAACGCTGTATATCAACGTCAAAGAATATAGTCTTTTGATGTATTTGTAGGACTTTGTTTTATTTGTGTATTGTCCTCAAATAAGAAAAGACAGAGAGATAGAAAAATATTTTATTTGGGACACTCACAGGAAATAATGACAGATAAAAAAAGAGCATTTAAAACTATACTAGATAGTGTCATCCACGAAGACGCGCCCCACTCTTCTTACTAATCGCTACTGGTTATCGCTAGTTAATTCCGCTTGTGTTTTAGTTTTTTGATACACTAATTACCCACTATTAAGTAATTACTGTGTATCAACAAAACAAAAACATTAGCGGAATGTTACACACTTGTACTGTAAGCGATTAGGAAGAAGAGTGGGCGCGTCTTCGTGGATGGCACTATCTGTAACAAAAAAATTAAAAAAATACCTATATGAGACCAAAAAGGCTCCTACCTCAGCTTCAAAAAAATGCAAATGAATCAGAAAGGGCTATGCAGACAAGACTTTTGGCTTGTCTGACTTCTGCGTAAGGTTCACGGCTACAATAAAAGATCATGAAGCCACAATTATTGCAATAATCACCACGCCTTACGCTTTGATCAAATATTGGTTGCTCCTCATCCTTGTTAAAGGTACACAGATTAAACATGGTTTTAGCTCCGTGATATAATTCCGTTCTTGCCCTTAACAACATCTAAGAAAAAATGACCTACCTTCCTAAGTTCCTCTTCTTTGAGGACCATTTTTACTCATCCCAAAGATGAAGTTAATTAACTTAAATATATAAATTTAATGTAAGTTTTACAATATAATCACTGTCATTACTCATCTTAAGAGCATCTTAATACTTCATTTTTATTCATTGATTCATTCAGCCGAAACACGGCCAGTGCTGGACATAGGCCTCCCTCGAGCATCACCACTTCGAACGGTTCTGTGCTTCCCGCATGCAGCGGATTCCTGCGGCCTTCACAAGGTCATAGGTCCAATTTATCGGAGGCCTTCCAACGCTACGTCTTCCAGTACGCGGTCGCCACTCCAGAACTTTTCGGCTTCATCGGTCATCTGTTCTGCGAGCAATGTATGCAGCCCACTGCCACTTAAGTTTGGCAATTCTTCGGGCTATGTCAGTTACCTTGGTCCTCCTGCGGATCTCCTTATTTCTGATTCGATCACGCAGGGAAACTCCAAGCATAGCCCTCTCCATTGCCCTTTGGGTGACTTTTAGCCTTCTAATAAGGCCCACTGTGAGCGACCACGTTTCAGTGCCGTTTCACTTCGCCACACCTTAATACGTACAATGTAAACTTATATATTTAATAGAATGACGTCAACAATGCATAATAGCAACATGTTGCTCGATATATCGTGCAGTTACAACACCCACGGGAATACAGAAACACTGCACACTGCATTATCCACCCCTATTAACATTTATTTTATCAATAATTTAACAATATTTGTTCCAATGTTATTCCAACATTCGGTTCAGTGGGTCCAATTGATTGTACTGACAATTTAAGTATCGAATAGCCTGGGAAATGAATATCAATATAATTGGGTGAATCCGAAATAAACATTGAAGCAAATATTTTCCTATTACTTTGTAAAGGGGAGTGTGCACTATATCTCCCGCGCCGAAGGCTAGTCTCTGTTGAGATTGACTGCCATGGCCGAAATACGGTCTGGAGGACCTATAGTCAGTACCTATAGTCCTACAGACTTTCAGAGCGGGTAAGTCTTTTTCCAATAAACGGGCACAAATCCGTACTCTGGGCCGTCACTAAGAATGTCCTAATGGGAATTCAAAACGGTCACAACTGGTTATTATAGAGGGAGGTGTGTATCCAGTGACATCACGCCTCATTGACTGCCTGCCCAACTGTGTCAAAGAACTGATAATTGAAAATGGCGACTGCAATTAAACAGAATTGCAGTCAGTTGCAGTGTTGCCATTTTATGGGCGTTTGTCAGGATGTGGTTAAGTATGTCAATTGGTGTGTGCAGCAATAAAAATAGAGGACTTGGAATTGAGTGATGAGGTTTTGACAATGGGCTATAAGCTGAAAGACACTAGCAAATCATTATTCAAGGTTTCAGGAAAACTAAGTAGTTTAGATTCTGAAAATAAGGTTAAATGCGTCATACATAACATGCCGTCATTAAGAAATTCTTCTTGGGTTCGTATTTTATTTGCTATTCTTTGGATAAAGCAAGTCCAAAATGAGCTCAGTATTCCCATCAGCATTTTTCGTTCCTACCCCGATTTTTCTGGCACTGATGACTCAAAAACAAAACAAAAACATGCGTTCTCTCTGCTCTACACTGTTCCATTTACACTTTGAACTGACCTTTCTGTGTGTACTTGAAGCTTGAACACATACTAACATTATGAATGCGAAAGTAACTGTCGGTCTGTTTTCTCCTGTCTGGCTGAACGGATTTGGATAGACAAGGGACTTAGGACAGGGAATTTTTTATTCCGATTGAACGTTACCGTGGGATGATTTCCGACCTCCACACGGGCGAAGTCACGGGCGAAAGCTAGTAGTATATTACTATGGCACTTACATCACCATTCCTAACAGCAGCAGCTAACTCGACAGCGCTCTTGCGCAGCACAGGGTCGGTGGCCGGCGGAAGTCGTCGGCTGTCTCGCGCGCGGAACCAGAATAGCGGCGCCAGCAGGAAGTTGAGCAGGCGCAGGATTATACCCACCAGCTGGACTCCGACCTCCATCCTGGGGAAAGAAGAACTTACTTAGAAATTGAATTTAAAAGATTTTTGGTCTATCGTATACTTTACACGTCCTGATAATGCACAAACACACATTGTATAAATCGGTCCATATAAAAATCTTCAAACGCCTTTCAACGCAGGGGGATTCAGGATCATGTACTGAATCCATGGTAAGCTTCAGTCGGATGGATCTCCCTGACAACCTGTATAACACACCTACTGATTCCAGTGTAAGGCAATGTTGTTCGGCAGGCTTTGTTTACGGAAATTAATAGATTACCCTCGTTTGACGTTCCTATTGACCCTACACGCCCAGTCGCATTCATCTACGGCGACTACATAGAGTGATTGACGTCCTTTGACGTCCGTTACCCTCAGACCGGTCATGAACACGATAACATTGGTAAGTATATTAGTGCCTTTGGATCATAGTTTATCCTGTTGTGCATTGAGGATGTTACTCCTAGGCAAAGCTTAGTCATTCAAGTGTCCGTATTAGAAAACCAATATCTCATTAGCGATGCATAATAGCAACTTTAATAACGTGTCGTGTTATACAGGGTTATTGGAAAAACACCAATATCCTCTTAAGTCATTGAACTCATCATTATGAAGAACATTTACTATGGGATCAAACCTGAAATCGCGAAAAATAAATTAACTGTTCCCTACATTGACGAGTTATACGAACATAAATGTAGCTAGGCCTATAATGAATCAAATCAGCCTATAATGTTCCCACTGCTGGGACACAGGCCTCCTCTATTATAGAGGGGACTGGGCTTTAATCCACTACGCGGGCCCAGTTCGGGTTGGTGATGTCACATGTCTTCGAATGTATGGTTCTAAGACATGCCGGTTTCCTCACGAAGTTTTCCTTCACCATTTTGAGAGCAGTGGTGATGAAATAAATTACACAAAGTAAAGTGCCTGCTTGGGTTCGAACCCAGCAGAAAGTTACAAATATTTAACTTGTGGCCCAATGGTAACGGCCGAGACTTATGAGTTGTAGTGCATACACATTTAAAATGTCTGTACATAAATTTTAGTGGAACAGCGTGCAATTTAAAATTAAACGATCTCTATTAGCATATGCCGCACATGAATATAGCAGCGGTGAGCAGGTGGCCCAGTGGTAACGGCTCCGACTTACAAAGTTGTATGGTCGTGGATTCGAACCCAGGCAGGCGCTTTACTTTGTGTACATAGGTAATTTCGTCTCAGAACCATACATTCGAAGAAAGAAAGAAAGAAAAATGCGTTTATTGGCATTACAGCAAAATAAATACACCTTAAAACTATAAAAACAGAAAACAAAGATTATAATGCCAAAAGGGCCTCAGCTCATGTAACATGAAGACATGTCTACCAACCCGCACTGGGCCCGCGTAGTGGATTATAGTCCAGTCCCCTCTCTAATAGTGGAGGCCCGATACTAGAACTCTGACCTATAGAATTCTGAATAATGTTGGTTGTGTCCGATATGTGGCAACACCCAGTCATACCTAAAGTTCACGTACCTCGAATAGGTCTCAAAGCATTCCTGGCTCATTAAATCCTTGAAACCGTACGATTTTGCAATGCTCATTGGAAATTATAATTTATACGATGTTCCGAATAGGTAGATTGCGGTTAAATTCCCGTGTGATATGAATCGTGATTCGAAAGGTAATGTTTACGTATCGATACTCTGTAAAATTTGTTTTCAAAGTTCCACCATTGTCGGTGTGTTGTGTTTTGACGTTTTGTCATAATTTTGATTCTTGTCACAATGGCAGATGATTACTGACCATTGAGAATGGTTGGTGGGCTCGTGATTGGGACACGAAAAAGGTGGGAGTGACGGACGAATTTTATAGTAGACGTTGTAACATAGTTTTTATATCACGAAGCGACGCGCACTTTACATGTGGTAACCAAGTTTACAAATACGCTGTGAATGTGTGCGTGAAGACGAGTAGTGTTAGCACATAACACACACACACACACACACACTTCCGACTTCGCCATTGTCTCGGACGGTAGGTACTGAGAGCTCCTGCGCTTACAAACACATTCACAGCCATAGAATTTAATTACTCTTAAGTTCACAGCGTGTTTGTAGTTTGTACACTTGGTAACTACAAGTAAAGCGCGTCGCTCCACGAGATACGAATACTGTACAGACGCCAGCACATCAAGCTACCCGAAACTGTCAAATTTTCCCAATCAACTTTGAATCTTATGCTTTAGCGATAAAGTTGAAAATCAAATAAAAAAAATTGACAGATTGTAGTCGCTTGATGTGCTGGCGTCTGTACTAAAAATAAGCATAGATCTAGTGGTATAGATGCTGCTGGAATAATACTGTAGGTACAAGCAGACAAGCGGGCATCATCCAGCCATCAGCTCGCTGACATAGGGGCATACTAACTCCTCTTGATACTTCTGCAGAACCAAAAGATTTCTATTAATTACCTACCTATTAAAATCGCAATATACTTGTCCAGTTGTCCACAAAGTAGTTCACGTGACATCCTTCTGAACTTGCTTACATCTTGTTGCATAGATATTTGAAATAATCACTGTGAATTTTTAAAATAATCAAGCATCTACCGACAGGTATTATGCCAGGCTCCATAGAAAAAACGAGTGTGCTTATGACCACACGACTGAAGTGAAACTTCAGTATTGCGTATTTGGCTATGAGAGGAAGAGAGAAAGAAAATGTGCGCGCGCACTGCTGTCTCTTGCTTATATCCCCCACTCAACTCCCGTTCGCCACGCCCGATCACACTTTTCGTAACGCTTACGGCACGCGTTCCCCAGCTTACTCCCCAAGTCAAGCGTGCGTAAAGAAGTTTCACTTCAAAAATCTTCGATTACCTTTACAGGTTTAATGAAGTTCAAAACCTTTTGTTGACTGTAGGTAGGACCTACTTATCTAAGTATCGACACTCGTGGCTCTTTTATTTAAACACAAGGAATAAGTAGGTCCTTACTATAGGCACTTGATATTCCTTATTCCAATATGTAACTAACACACATTGTATGTAACTTTGAACGATCATACACAAGGATAAGTACAATCAAACCAATAAATCAGGACCTACTTATAATAGAAGGATTTTCCCGCTTTGTATTCGACCGGGCACTTTACTTAGTATATTTCATTTCATCAACGAAAAACTAAAAAAAAAAAAACTAGTAAAATCCACACTTTCAAAACGGTGACGGAAAACATCGTGAGGAAACCGCCATGTCCTAGAAACAAAAAATTCGAAGACATGTGACATTCACCAACCCGCACTGGGCCCAAGTGGTCGACTATGGCTCACTCCCTCTCACAGAGAGAAGGCCTGTGTCCCAGAAGTGGGAACATTAAATGCTGATTATGACGATGAAATACTGACTTCTATAGTTTTAGAAAAAACAAAGTTGGTACAGGTTTTATGAACTCTCTGATAACATCTTCTCTGGCCCATATTTATAAATAATCGGCGCCTGAAAGTAGATTTTAGTGGGGAACACTGTAAACAGCTGTCAGGTGACTGAAACTCAGATGAATTTCACACACAAGATACCTAAGTATTGATAATAATATCATGTTCAAATTACAAGCGAGACAGCTCCCATTTACAATAACGTGCTAAAAACATACCTACAGCAACTAGCAGCGCCCCGCGGGTTCACCCGCATAAGTCTCGATCCCGTAGGAATATCGGGATAAAAGTATCCTATGTCCTAATCCAGGTCATGGTCTACCCAGGTGCCAAATTTCATCTAAATCGGTTCAGCGGTTATTGATTCCCCATACAAACTTCCACCCCCTTAAAGGATTATGTCTGGGATTAAACTATCCTATGTCCTCTCCCGGGACTCAAACTATCTCTACATAAAATTTCATTTAAATCGGTTCAGCGGTTTAAGCGTGAACGGGTAACAGACAGCCAGAAACACTTTCGCATTTCTAATATTAGTATGGATTGTTTCACATGGAGATTTTGAACAAATTAGATTGACTGCTTCGTTGTCTAGTGGTCGCAAGCTCTACTGCCGAGCATGACGTCTTGTGTTCGATTTCCAGGTCGGGCGTGTGTTATTAGGTTTTTCTATGGGCAATTCCCGTAAATAAAATCGTTCAAAATCTAGTCGCAATCTCATTCCAGCGACAATCAATGTCAAAAACGTGTGAAAAATTTAGGGAAATTAGAGGTATTTTTGACAGATTGAGACTGAGATCAGACTGAAGGTTCTTAAAATTACGAGAATTGGCCCCTGGAATTTCTCAGTGGCAGCCCGAAGTCTGGATTTGAGTTGATGAGAATAACCTCGCCCCCTGACATGGGACTTAAACATAACTGGCGAAATGTGGGTGTACTAGATAATAGGTAGGTTACCCCTCTGGCCAACTTTTCGGGGAAACAGGGCGTTATGTTATGTACCTAATCTGT
Organism: Hydraecia micacea; assembly: GCA_914767645.1. Lineage (NCBI taxonomy): Eukaryota > Metazoa > Arthropoda > Insecta > Lepidoptera > Noctuidae > Hydraecia > Hydraecia micacea. Next base: position 1,815,506 of record OU611783.1, on the reverse strand, counting down.
ATTCCCGTTTTATTTGCCAAAAATGTAAACAAATATCAGTTTATGGTAAAATAACTTTAAACCCTACACAATAAAGTTCAGTTTAGGTACGCTACAATTTCAAACATTTTTATAACTTTTTCAATAGTCCTAGTCACTGAAATCAACATAAATGCCATTAAAATAAAGTTGATATTTGTTTAACTTCAAATAATATTAATTTGAAACAAGTTTGAATAGACTTCTCGTATTTTTACCCGACTCATCTGCCTAGCCTTTTCCCAACTATGTTGGGGTCGGCTTCCAGTCTAACCGGATGCAGCTGAATACCAGTATTTTACATGGAGCGACTGCCTATCTGACCTCCACAACCCAGTTACTGGGTAATACGATACCCCTTGGTAAGACTGGTTGTCCGACTTTCGGGCTTCTAACTACCCGTAACGACTGTCAAAGATCCACGAATGACAGCCGCGACCAACGGCTTAACGTGCTTTCCGAGGCACGGAGGAGTCTCAGTATGTAAAGATGGTCACCCATCCACAGACCAACCGCGGCAAGCGTAGCTTAACCTGATCGATCGACCTGTGCGGCTGTTATTATTTAGCCACGGATATTATTTTTACCCGACTACGGCGAAGCAAAAAGGAGGGTTATTCCAATTGAGAAGACATCGTTGCCTACAGAATTTTCCTGACAACAACTAATAATTCACTGCAACTCATAGCAATTGATGTGCAACTATACAGCCTTGGCAATAACAAATACTGTCCGGGTCAAGGTCACAGTCGCATTCAAGCGAAGTTACATCATAGTGTCGTTTATTACTTGTTAACTATGTGCTTGACTTTATGTATCTTTCAATTTGTGTGTGCCTACGTTACACTATGTAATATTACCATGCTTGTGGATACTGAAGGGTTATTGTGGGTAGAAGTATATCTTGGTACACGTAGGACATTATGTAATGATACTCGTACTTATTCAGAGTCTGGACACTGGATTTGTGCCCAGTTGACGGCAATAGGCTCGCTCCTTATTACATGGGACTTAAACAGAACTGGCGAAATGTGGGTGTACTTTAATGCTATTCTGTAAAAATCTCACCGTGAAAACTTAGGTGAAGTGACTTTAAAGTGAGCTGTCAATAGTGTCAATCCCTAGCATCAGATGGAATGACAACTCACTTTAAGCTCACTTCACCTAAGTTATTACGGTGATATTTTTACAGAATAGCACAGCTGTAGTTAAACCTCTGCCTAGACCTTCGGGGAATTCAGGCGTGATGTTATGACTCGTACCTATAACAGTCTGAAAAAGACTGAAAATGAGAACAGGGTGCAAATTAAGTCAATAAAAAAGTGATCGTTGATGTAGCGATGTAGAACCCTTCTGATGCTACGAATTGACATTAATGACAGCTCTCTTTAAAGAATAGGTACCACTACAGTCGATCTATTCTGTAAAAATCTCAATATGATATCTTAGGTGAAGTGAGTTTGAAGTGAGGTGTCATTTCACGATGCTAGGGATTGACGTTCACTTCACCTGAGTTTTCACAGTGTGGTTCTTACAGAATAGGTAGGCTATAGTGGTATTCTGTGAAAATCTTATCGTGATAACTTGGGTGAAGTACGTGAGTTGAAAGTGAGCTTTCATTAGTGTCAATCTCTAGCATCAGCCGGCCTATTCTGTAAAAGTCTCACCGTGAAAACTTCGGTGAAGTGAGTTTGAAGTGAGCTGTCAATAGTGGAATGACGGCTCACTTCACTTAAGCTAAGTTTTCAAGGTGAGATTTTTACAGAATAGGTAGGCTAATGGAATGACAGCACACTTCACCTAACTTCTCACGGTGAGATTCTAACAGAATCGACCGGCAGTCTCATTTCTCACGGAATGAGCTCACTTCACCCAAGTTCTCATGGTGAGATTTTAACAGAATAGACAGACTGGTCCTATCATACGTATTGGGCGCGGTCGGAACTTCTCTAAATCAAAAACTCAAGGTCTTTGACATTGCAAAAGAGAAAAAGCCCACTATATAATAATTATATGAACTTACTTTCCTATCGCCGCGCAGGTATAGTGAGAGATTTCTTTAAAAATAAGCATCACCTTTGTACTTATTTTTCTTTTATTTTCTTCCTGTCAGTTTATAAATGTGTGAACATAAACAGTTAAATAAAATAAATAAATAAAAGGCCCTTCACATTCAGGGTACCAAGCCCTCCATTTTAGAGCGTTGGATAGCAGTAGGTATCTCTTATTCTTAGTTAACCTTTTAACCGCTTACGTCGGATTAATCCGACAAATATTTTCGTGTCCATTCCGCCAGGGTCGTACATATACGAACAAATAACACAGCTCGTTTAATCTGTATTATTATTACATCATCACAGCTCGTTTCATCGGTATTTATTCTTCGTTTTTTTTTTTCGGGCGCTGGGGGCACGACAACTCATTAATTCCGACACGATCAATTGAGTAGCGAGAATTTGCCAAATACTTGTCTATGAAAATAGTATTAAAATTCAGTGCTACTAAAATAAATTTAGGACATAATTTATGGAAATTCAAGCCGTGCCCCCAATGGGATTTTCTATCGGCAAATATTACGAATTTTATCGGGGATGAATTTTCTAAAATCCCTCCTTTGTGCTCATCTTAGTTACCTATAAAAGGAACTTTTGTGAACATGCTTCTAGACTCAGCGGTTTAAGCTATACCTACGTGATATGTCAGTGAATGAGTTTAACATTTTTATTAAGTAGACTTTATTTGAAAGAGAGCCGTTGAGAAAAGTGCGAATAAATTCTAGAAGTTTTGTAAGTTAACGTTTTCCGTAAGAGACATCCTGAAACACGTGCAAATGCTAAAGACGTGCGGTGTGTGTAAGTAATAAAAATCCCACAACCTGGAGAAATATAACTGAGAAATTCACACACAAAGGCTTTTTCAAGAAACTCCCGTTTATAAAGAGAATGTTAGAAGCTTTTCTCCTAACAATACAGGTCTTAAAGCTATCATAGCTCTACCCTATAGCATAGTATCCCTCAAACCACTACAATAGATACCAAACTGACGGCAACTCAATTAATTAGTGCATCAATATGCTTTATGCAATCAAAGTGAACCGCGAACAATACGGCACGTACGACTGCCCGTATGTGTACGTACAAACACCATACAAGACTTGGACCCGCTATAGTACGGGAGTCGTATTACAGCGGTTCCAGAGCCTATTGTGTGGCTGACACTTACACGAGCGAAATGCACATCTATCATTGAGGATGTTTGAGAGGATTCCTGTTTGGTTGTTCTACAGGAGTGAGGCAGTGTTGTGAATGCAACACTGTACAGGGTGACAGAGGAAAAATCAGCTGTTCTATAAATTTTGACCGCGTAGGTATTGCACTTTTTTATGGAACAGCAATTTTTTTTTAATGATAACCGAAGAAAAAAAAATACGCTTGGGGGTTTAGAATCATGTGCTGAATTCACGGTTACAATCTGTGCGTCGATGTCCCTGCCGCTCTGAATTTAAGGACAGTGCTCGTTCGTTTATAATATACGGTGTATGGGATTCATGGTACAGTTTGCGAGTGTCGATGTCCCCTTACACCCTGTGTAGATAGACCATTGTGTTTAAAAAAAAACTTGTGTAAGTATATCATGAACAGGCTTTGTATGTCTACACATAGACATGAAAGGTCTTCTGTTACAGGTATCTCCATACTTAAAAGAAGGCCCCTAAAATATGTTTGTTAAAACCTGTGGATTATGAAATAAATAAACTTATATACTGTTTCAATTCGAATATACCTTTGGAATATACAGGTCCCCAGAAGTTAGAAAAAATGATCATGTCGCTAATAAGAAGTTGCTGTTACTGAACTGCTAACGTGCTCTACTGAGCAGATTACCGTGATTAGTTACCATTAGTTATCCATGATTACATCAATTGCCTATTGTTAGGATAAACAGTATCGTTATTTTTATAAATTCTTCGTTCATTGCAATGGAAAGATTGCACAAACATCGCAAGTGATCGTTGTAATCCTAGTTGCATTGTTATTACTTCTAAGCGTACAATAAATATTTCTCTGGTGTCAGGTTTATACAGTCCTAAAACCTGATTTTATACTATGACTAGAAATCGGATGAATTACGTTAGTTGATCAACATGTACTTATGGCAGGAGGAGAATAACCACGGCCGAGAACAACGAAACTTTAATTTTAATGTATAATGTATATACCAAATACCACTTATTTTTACCTGCAGATACCTAGATTCAAAACATGTTTATGTCAAACATTGTATCTTAGTCATTACCTATTCAATAAATATTCACTGAACAATTAAGTTTCGTTGTCGTTTTGTCTTACACTTCGTCAAATAGAAAAAAAACCTAACTATTAAGGCTGGTCCTATATTTTTGGAATAAACTAATGCCTTGTCCCTACGCCACGATACGAGCTATCCAAGAAAATAACGTCACTATAGTGGGCGAGCATATAGCAATTTACCTCCGCATAAACGTAAGTGACAGCAGCGTTCAATCAAGAAAGCTCTCAGTCCAACAAAGAAAAAAAAGCTAAGAGCTCAACTAAAGGTGGATTACCCGTAATTTATCTTCCGCAGGAGTCTACTACAGAACTTCTAATAAAGAAAAACTAGGGGTTTCTACGTAATTGAACTTTGTAGACTCCGACGTCTCCGACTTGGTAGATCCTAATCCAAAATGGCGGTTCTGCCAGCTACAAGATCAACTATAGGTGGTCATTGGGCAACCTTAAATGCAAATCATCGAATTGTAAATCCAAGGTTGGCAGCGACCTCCGTTGTAACGTACGTGATACTAACCCACAATGGCGATATTATCCTAGATTGAATGGTTTACGGCAGAAGCTCTAATGCCTTGGAGCTTGCTGATCTAATCTAGAGTTAGAAACAAGAGCGTATTGTCTTTCTATGCAGACAGTTCGATGGAGGTGATTTCTTAATCAATGACATTATTGGACTAGATGCTCCGATACAAAACGAAGGGCCGCAAGTAAAACGTTATTAGCTAAACGATCGGAACAAAACGACATAAAAGGAAAAGTGAGTTATTTGCAGAGCACATGAACTTATAAAAACCAACGCATAAACAATCCTGGTGATGCAGGTGTCCTGGATAGCAGATGGGTATAACAATTTACGGGACGTTCAACAATTGAACGCAGTTGTAACGCCTGCAGCAGTAGATCATACAGCAGAACAGCTATTGTTCGGAACAGAGCGTCTATTACTTCGCAAAATGCTGGTCCTAATAGAAAGATTGGCAAAGGCTAACAATAGACTGTCTTGTATGAAAAGCGACGAAGATATTACACAAGAGGAGTGTGCATATGAAGGAGGAAGTCGGGAACCGGAAAACGGAATGAAACGGAAACCACCACGACGGGAAAGTGAATACTTACAGAAACTTTATCCTAGTATAGAAGAAAATAAAATAAATATTATTTTTACAATATGATGCACGGATATCGATATGATGTCAAATAGAGTCGATTGTTAAACAATAATACGGATTTGCGTAAGTTCAAGTTCAATTGTCATTCATTTTAAATATAAATACATTCATTATAGTACGTAATGGCAAAACAATATTCTTTAAATAGCTTTGATAACAAAGGGAGTCGTCCTGTGACTTTTGAATTAAATTCATATCATGTTAAAAGCTAAATTTATGAGGATGTAAATATAGAGCATACACTTGACTTGAAAAGCATGATACGTTTTAGTTCTCACTACTACTATTTCTTTATTTTCTCTTCTTAAACTTCTTTACATAATGAGTGCTGCAGCAGTTTATGTTTGGACTTGATCTACATACACTTCAATCACATAACATTCTGGCACGCCAATTCAAAAACTTCAATTAGGTACCGCCATTTGTCTAGGCGTTTCATTCTGTAAAACGCAGGTCTAGTATAGCAACAAGTGTGATCGATACGATGTCGTCAACCTTCCGTGATGCAGACGGGCATGTTTACCTTCAGGGCGTTCGCCTTTAAAGTGTGTGATGAAAAATGGAGCCCGAAGGCCCGGAGTGTATTAAAAGTGTCAAAGGCTTGGGCTCTGTTTTGCGTTTCGGGAGTATTTCCACCGAATTTCATTTTTCCAGGGTTTGATTTAGATGCTTGCACGGAAAAGGTCGGGTAGTTTGTTTCCTGTTGGAAAAATGACCTTTCATATTTTAGGAAAAATATTTTTTTGTTTGGAACTGTCCAATGTAGTTTTTGTGAAACATGAAGAGACTTCAAAGGTCTTGTGAGTTCCGAATGAAATATTTTGTTCCATCTCGTGCATGATAACCTTTTTTCTAGTTTTCATTAATACTTATTATACAATGCAAACGAACTGAAATTAATAAAAATAACAAACAAACAATGGAATTAGGTACCGTTAAGCTGCTCCCAAAAGCTGGCACGGTGCCAGCGAATAATCTGCGCCCATCAGCTAAAGGTCATCCCAAATGTTTCAGGTCAGTGACGGGCAAAATGCTTATCTGCACTGACGCCGACGATCATTCAGTTAGACTAACTGGGTGGGTATACATTATGTAATACACTAACGAGGTATCATAGTTTAACTTTGTTTAAAACAAGATTACTCCCAATTTGGAACTGTCCTGTGGAATTTGTAAAAGGTGACTTAGGTTGTCGAGCCGAATGAAGCAGGCAGTCACCAAATTAAATGAAAAATGAGGGTAAATTCCTTTGCCAGGTTTGATGGCTATGCCAGTAATGGGCAAAGTTAGTTCATTAAAGGAATTAAGAGGTCTGTGATTAGTAACGAACATTGATGAGTTGATAACTTTGATGGCGATTCTTGGTCTTGTTTTGACTACCGTAGACTCGTTAAGTCTGTTATATGATGACGATGGAAAATTCTAAGGACAGCGGCGTACGAAACTACGAATTCATCAAAAGAACCAACACTTTTTATATAGATAGATTGAATACTGTTTATTATTTACACCATAAAAATTACAGATATACTGTAGAAATTTTCAACAATCGGCAGTATTATTAATCACAATATTATACAACTAGATGGACCAAAAAAGCTACCTCTAAGCATTATGGTCGAATATATTTGAACATAGCAGGGGCTTGTGGCTAAGTCATAACAGCCGCACGGGTTAATCGATCAGGTTAAGCTACGCTTGCCGCGGTTGCTCCGTGGCTGGGTGACCATCGTTACATACCAAGACCCCTCCGTGCCTCGGAAAGCACATTAAGCCGTTGGTTCCAGCTGTCATTCGTGTATCTTTGACAGTCGTTACGGGTTGTCAGAAGCCCGAAAGTCTCGACAACCGGTTTTACCAAGGGGTTTCGTATTAGACAGTGACTGGGTTGTGGAGGTCAGATAGGCAGTCGCTCAATGTAAAATACTGGTACTCAGCTGCATCCGGTGAGACTGGAAGCCGACCCCAACATAATATATAATTGGGAAAAGACTAGGCAGATGATGATATTTGAACATAGCACGTAGGTTTTTGCAAGTTGTTGTCGAACCTTGACTTTTGAATTTTAAGTCTAAGTAGATCCATTGTTAACTATTCACGTTATCTGTGATTAAATTAAATAGGTACACAGCACAGATGATAGCTACTGTTACGAGTATAGAAGATTTCAAAATCCTAAACTCTTCAATTAAGTATTTTTGAAGTGAAACTTCTTAGGCAGCGATTTGATAATTTGGACGAGAATTAAAAGTTTTCAAGGACGCGTCACGTAATCACGTTTAGACACATTTTGTTACATGAGAGAGAACAGGATACCTTTCTCTCTCTTTGCCTCTCACACTAAATCTCTCTTATTCTTGTTTTTTCTTCGATGATCCTTTCTGCACCTTCCATTCAGCTTTCTTCATTTCGGTTGTAAGGAGAACGTACTTACCTTACCTTTCACAATACTTAATTATTATTTTCTAACACTAACACTATATTTGACCTAAAACGCAAAATATAGCTTCCACAAACTAGTTCAGCGAAAGCTAGGCTTGGCCGATGAAATGGAAACATAGTACATACAACATGTTGTCAGCGAAATAACTGCATCAAGAAACAGTAAATCGACTGTTGTGTTTTCCTTACACGATAACCACACTTATATATGACAGCCATAAGAATGAAAATTGCATGATAATAGGTGGAATATAATAACGTTAGCTATCTAGCGTAATTAGGGGCGCTATGGAGCGTGATATCTTAAAAATCATAACGAGGTATATTTAGCAGGAAATCTATCGTTTAGAAAGGTGCTCGTGGACGAGGGTGGATTCTCTACCTTGATCATGAGTTTGTTTTCACTTGGGTAGATAATAAAGACACGTGCCGAGCTTAAGAAAACGTGGAGTAACTTAAAGGCAGGTATTAAAAATGGTTTAGACAAAGACTATTTATATTCTGTATGGGTTTAGGCTAATGATTAAGAAGAGTGAATTTGACAATTTGATTTTGCGGGAATGTGACGCATCGTCTCAGCCAAAAGACGTCCACTGCTGGACATAGGCCTCCCACAGCACCTCCACTTCGACCGGTTCTGTGCTTCCCGCATCTAGCGGATTCCTGCGACCCTCACCAGGTCATCGGTCCACCTTGCGGGAGGCCTTCCAACGCTACGTCTTCTGGTACGCGGTCGCCACTCCATCCTTTCGGCCCCATAGGCCATCTGGCCATCTGTTGTAAATAACAAGGTCTGAAATATTGTTGTGCCAGCAACACGAAGCAGAAGAATTAAACCAAAAAGTTACAAGTTAAAAGTCGAAGCCTTGCCACTGCTGGGAAAGTTTGGAAATATCATCCGAAGTCCGCACAACTTCTGAACGAACGACGACTGAACGAGATAGGTTATTTCACAATCATCATAAGCCTTCAAAGAAGGAAGTAGCTAACGTGATACGTGTATTAAATGAATCTTCAAATAAACTCAACGAGAAGTCATAGTGACGTAATATTACGTATAGGTGCGAAAAATTGCACCTCGTAATTATATTAGTACACATTGCTATTGGAACGTATATACAATTTTCACGTGTTGACGTTTTTACTCAAAAACATACGCAGTGGTTTTAGATTTGAAATAATAATAAACTGAGTTTTTCATATCACGGATGATAGTCAATTATTATGATTTGATGCTGCCAATCAAAAAATAAATATTTGGTAAAGCTTGCATAAGGAAATCTGAGCCTAATTAGCAGGATAATCGATCATCATCTGCATGAATATCCTTCATATTTCATGCAGAAAGCTACACTCCGCCGCCTTGAAAAGTTCGATTCGAGAAAATCGGAAAATAGACATCTCAACCCTTGCTTGACATTTATTCACATTAGGGGTCTTCAGGTCTTGATAGTGTTAAACATCGTGATAAATAGTGAATGTGAGTAGTAAAGACAGTGTAAAGAGTAGTTTGCACAAGAGTTCTTAATAGTAAAAGTGACCACTAAGACAGGATTTTTTAAAATGCAACACCTTAAAGGGTGATGGAAAAGAGTTCCTGGAAGGATTTGGGGGAGGCCGTTGCCCAGCACCGGGACAGTGTAGGCTAAAAAAAACAAGGGTGATAGGAGATGGAAATTTGTGTAGATGTTCGTCATTTTGCCGATGAGATTGCCCGAATCTCATCGGGCGTACGGCTTGTTTATTGATAACTTTCCAGTACATGCCTACTGGCTAGGTCCTTTATGTTTGTTGCCGAATCTCACCACAAAGCATTTTGATATTTTAAAAAGACTGATAGGATTCAAAAAAATTAAGCAACTACAAGTGAAAATGATACTTACTTATAAAACAACAAGTACTAACTTTCTACGCCGCAGTATAAATATTTAATACATGCAATCGATTGAGTAAACCGCAAGGGGTGGAAAATTCTTTGACAAGGGGCTAACGCAGCGCAGTTTAATCGTTGGCAAAGTTATACCTACTGTTATTGACCATTCACAAAAAAAGAACAATATTCAAAGTCATAACTGTAAGGTTTGACTGAAACTAATGGAAAAGGTTCGATCTCTTTGTGTGAAAATCAATAATGTAGCTATATAGAAAAATGATTTATTTACTGCATTACAATCAGCCTATAATATTCTCAGTGTTAGGACTCAGGCCTCCTCTCTTAGCGAAAGAGTGGGGTACGGCCCACTCTTTCTCTCTACCATGCGGGCCCAGTATGGGTTGGTACTTTGGTAGATGTCAGACGTTTTGATTTTTTGATTCTAGGACATGCCGGTTTCCTCGCGATGTTTTCCTTCACCGTTTTGATGAAATTATTTGCATAAAGTAAAGCACTTGCCTGAGTTCGTACTCACGACCTACAACTCGTAAGTCGAGGCCGTTATCACGTGGCCACAACTGCCCTCCACAACTTTACAAAAGAAATAGCACAACACACAAAAGGGCAAAATACGCAGGACGAATCATATTCATATTGACTAACCATTACACAAAAGAGGAATTTCGGATCTTCGGTGAAACTGTGCAGTGCCTGTGCCTTCGGCAGGTCCCAGACGAAACAAAGCATTTCTCGTGACAATCTCGCAGAGCACAGAAGCACGAGCTTTGATCTCTTGCATAGTAGAGTGGAAATTGGGCACCCCGCATAAATCTTGGAATTTAGTTGCACTTTGCACTGCAGTACCTACCGAAGTTTATGGCGATGTTCGGAAGAGCGGAGTGCATAATTGAGCACTCGATTCTTGTAGATCATGTTGTTGGTGTGTTTGGAGTGAACGCGGCCTTACTAAAATAAAATTAACAAAAATTCATGAACAACTTTTCATTCCAAATCCTAGTTTTTTTTTCACTCTAACAAATATAAACTTTATGTTAGTGTCTATAAGTGTGATAGATTGGACCTACTTGATGTTGTGCACCATAATAGGTACCTAATAGAGTGAAAGGCAAACCGTCACTTCAAATAGAACATAACCACATTTGGTATGAATATTATCCTAGAAACTCTTTAAGCTGATAAGAATACAAGAAAGTCACTCAAATGGCGCTTCTTGCTACTTGCAGCAGTTGCTAATGAGCCTTAATCTCGCCTACAGCAGTTAAATGGGTCATGAAAGATTAAAAATCCTTAGATAAGGAATAATGGGGAGCCATCGCAGCTGGGTGCATTAAAATAGCCTCCATGAGAGGCGATGTTTTAAATGTACTGTTAGAGTCCTAAAATGAGACAACTCACGCGGTTTCTAATATTTGGGTACAACTTTATCAACAATCGACACACGTGTATTGGCAGTTATTTATCACTGGGGTCCTTCCCCGCATCTCCCCTCGCGTAACTGCGTAGCGCTGGGATGACTACGGCGTAGCAATGACGTCATGACTCATGACGTAGCACGTAGCACTGCACTGACGTAATGACGTAGTAGGTGACGTCATATCGTAACACCACACAAAGTTCTAACCTGTACCTCCAGTATTTCTTTCACTGCGGCATTAGACAGAAATAAAGAAAAATTGGTTTATTTGTCACACGGGCAAAAGATAGAATATAAGTAAATAAAAGAACAAAAAAGATCTACAATAACACAACAGAAATAGTGAGCAGCTGCACGTCATGAGAGTGACAAGAAGGCTTCCATTCAGCATGATGCTGTGACATGGGGGACACAACACAGCGCTGATTTTCAGTGGTCACCCGAAAACGACGTACGGAAACCAAACGAAGAGATATTCTTATGAACATTATTAGTATTTGTTTGTTTTATGATCAAAATTAATTTCTTAATTTTAATTGATATTAATTTAAAGATGTAAATGTTTTTAAAGATTTATATATGCGGAATTTATTTTACAATTTGATTTGATGTAGGTACCTACTTACTTCAATATTATTAAATTTAGTTAGATATAATAAGTATTATTGTGGCATGAATTTTATTTATTATTTGGTTACTAATATCATTTTTAAGTATAATAACATAAATATGGATCACCGTGTGACTTAAATAAATTATTATTGTTATAAAAAAACCCCTGCTGGTTTGTTTATAATAATAATTCATTCATCAGTTTCCATTCTGTAAAAATCTCACCGTGAAAACTTAGGTGAAGTCATTCACTCACTCATGCACAACGTATAGCCACGTACAGCCTAAACCGCTCGGTCTACAAGAAGAGATTGAAATTAAATAGGGAATGACAGTTTGTACGGTAGTACGTCATTTTAGGCGATGCGCGATGGGAAATTTCATTAAACACACATCTTGTAAATAAGTAAAGTTCGTGCTGATGTTAGAGAAGAGCAAAGCTGTGTCTATGATCACAGTTAAGACCAAAGATATCGATATCCGTGGTTAAGAAACTATTTACATGCTACATGTTTCAGGGTGAGTAGTGGTGATTTACGGGTTGTAGCTTCTAAAGACGTGGGTTCAAATCTAAGCAGGCGCTTTACTTTCTGTAAATAATTTCATCTCCACCGCTCGTCCAAACGGTGTAGGACCTTGAGGAAACCGGCATGTCCTAGAACCAAAAGTTCGAAGACATGTGACATCTACCAACCCGCCCTGGGCCCGCGTGGTGGATTACAGCCCTCTCGAAGAGGGAAGGCCTGTGTCCCAGCAATAGGAACATAATTGGATGAATTATGATGACAGTAAGTACCTAATTACACAGCATAGGCTGGTTATGCTATGTTTCAAGAATGTAGAGAAAATACAAATATGTAGGTAGATTAATTAAATGGACGGGTATGTCGCATTGTTTTTGCTGATAGGTGGCTACATGGACAGGCTATTAGTCACTCTCCTATCTATACTAGTAGGACTAGCCATCCATAAACACCTACGCGTGGTGCATTGCAGGAACTGTCGTGCTTACCCACCCACGGAATATCGAGTTTCAATAGAGCATATAAGACTTTCCATTTAGAGCTGTATTTTCCAACGCCAGATAATTATCCGAGGAATAATTTGGATTTTTTGACAGTTCTTACACGCAAAATCAGTCAGACGACAACTTTATTCCACGAATAAAAATTATTTGTCGATAAAAAATCAGCCCTTATTGAAATACAGCAAGTATTTACTTTATCTCAGTCATTTGTTACGTAGGTAGGTGATGTAGAGATTTGGTGCATAAATGCAACATTTATGAATAATATGAAAAGTAGATGGCAGAAATACGAGACAAACATCGATTTAGGGCTGATTTTCAATCGACAGATAATTTTTATTCGTGAAATAAAATGGACGTCTGACAGATTTTTTGTAAAAGAACTGTCAAAAATTCAAAATTATTCCTCGGTTAAAATTACCTGGCGTTGGAAAAATCAGCCTTTAGAAAAAGAATTGAAAATAATACTCTGAAAGTTACTGGGAAATGAAGCTATCTTTTGTACCCTTGAAAATATTGCAATAAATCTGCAATACATACAACGTCCGATTGGTGGACAAAGACCTTTAAGTTATCAGTCGAATGATAAGCCTTGCACCGCATTCATTAATGTCACATGTGCATATGCAATTGTAAACAAAGTTGTTGTTTGCATAATTAAAATGCCCATTTAATAATTACAACCATGATTCACACATGGGTTGATTGATTCAATAGTATCGTAATGTTAGTAAGTATGTTTTTTTGTGTTTCTGTTTATTTTCCTATAGTTTTGGCTATTAAAATATAATAAGTGATTTGGTCGTAAGCACTGTAAACGTATGTTTTAAATAAATAAATGGGGTACTTTTATATTAGCTAACTAACTCACACACTTGTTAAAATTATATGAAAATCATCTACTTTTACAATATTTGTAAATATGTGAGCACCATGTATCTATCACATAATTGATTTACCTGTCATTGCTTTATTTTTAATTATTTTTACATTTTGTTGGTAGACTAATTTTTATTCTAGATGCATCGTTTTCACATATAATTATATAATGAATGTACTTATACAAAACCTTGTAAAACATTTTAAAAGAGTAACGGTGGAGTTTCTTGCCCATTCTTCTCCATACGAAAACTACCTTTTGGAAGGGGCGACTAGAATCAATTTCGTTTTATTATAATTTTTGACGTTCAAAAGTGCCATTAATGTGCCTATTTGAAAAAAATGATTTGACTTTGATTTAGCTGTTATAAAACCATGGGATGCATGGCAGCATAGAAATGTAAATACTCGTATCTATGCATGGCAGTATCTGAGGATAGTGGTGGCCCTGTGTGCTGTGAGAACGGCCCCGACTTACTAGTTGTAGGTCGTGGACTCGAGCCTAGGCAGGCGCTGTACTTTGTGTAAACAATTGCATCACCACTGCTCTCAATACGGTGAAGGAAAACATCGTGAGGAAACTTCGGCATGGCTTTGAATAAAATATTCGAATACATGTGACATCTACCAACCCGCACTGGGCACACGTGGTAGATTACGGCCCACTCCCTCTCGTAGAGAGGAGGTCAGTGCCCCAACAGTGGAAACATAATAGGCTGATTATGATGACAGTACCTAATTAATTTTGTCATAAACTTTAACTTACATTCTACATATAATACATAGAAGGTGATCATAATATACCAGATCACCTTCTATGTATTATAGAATGTACGTAATCAAATCAAATCATTTATTGTTTGTCACAGGTACCTACTTATCTAATACACATCTCCCTAGCCTTTTTCCAACTATGTTGGGGTTAGCTTCCAGTCTAACCGGATGCAGCTGAGTACTTACCAGTATTTTACATGGAGCGCGACTGCCTATCTGACCTCCACAACCCAGTTACCGGGTAATACTATACCCGTTGGTAAGACAGCCGGCACCAACGGTTTTTAACGTGCTTTCTGAGACGAGAAATATTTTTGTTATCACCCCGTATTGTCGTGCAAAGGCCTGTCTTCCCTTCTTTCTTCCTTTGTTCCCGGCTTTTTTGTGAATGAATTTGAATAATATGTGGAATTATCTGCATTATTTTTTATACCTGTTACGTTAAAAAAATAATGTGGATAAAATCCACTTAAAATTATATTCTCGCAAAGCATTAGTAGAGAAAGCAAAAGTACACACATCAGGAAATAAAATAGTTAAGTAGGTATATGCCTGCTTTCACACTTCAACTGGAGCTAACATTTTTTCTTTGAGTATTTTTTATAAAAAAATACATAATACATTAAACCTTGGCTCCAGAGCTAGGATAGTGTACCTGTATTTCAGGAGCCAGTGATTTCTATCAGTTAGGTTCCAAAACCAAGTTTTATGCAGCAAAGGAATGAAATAAAATGTAAAAATCTTTGATTTACAAATGAAACAATTTAGGTGCTATAAATCTTCAGGTAAAATTAATTCATTCTCTAACTGTTCTAAAGACATAAGACAACATTTTATACCCCAAGTATGGAGAACTAAGATTGTTCATTGAACACAAAACTCATAAACATGGCCAAAACGTACATTAATCAAGATAATTCTCAAAACAAATTATCTCTACAGGATCAACAGTTTAATATTTTAGTTAAACTTTTTATTTTTAACGACATTTAGATTTTAAAGAGATAAAGTTAGTAAAATACCTCAAATTATATATTTTACACCAACGTTGGGTAAATTTTTATCATTGACACACGAAACTCCTTTCAAATAAAACTTGAATTTTACGCAAAATTACACAATTTATTACAGACAGATAGAGATAACTAATTTGACCTTTCTGTATGTTTAAGAGTAGGCAGGAATCGTAATAATCAATCTATCTACAACAAAAGGTGTGAACCTGCACCCCTCCCCTCTTATAGCAGTTTTATTTTAACCTTATTTATTTTTGGGAAAGAGATCCAATCCCATCTGAGGAGGTCGCAGACCCCTTTTTTTTTTTTTTTTGATGGGAAATCATTTAATAACTCCTCCCGCTCTGGGTGGAGAGGAAGGGAGTGTCAGACTCTTACTGACTAAAACCCACCCATGTTCCTTCCTTAGCCCTTTATGTTCCGGGGCAGCGGTAACCCTTTCGGACGATCCCGCTACCCCGGCAAGCTTCGGCCCTAGCGGGCCCCTTCCTTTATGCTGACATCTCTTTGAGGCGCGCGTGGAACACATACGCATACATAGGCCCCTTGAACATGGTAAATGCCATCATTATCGTCCTGACCTCGTCCCATGTCACTTGGGGTCGGCGGCGGCGCAACACGTTGTTTTTATAGAGATATGAGAAACAGGGTGTAAAGTTCACTCATACTCTATAGAAAACGGAGGATCCTCCGACCAGACGGGTGTTGTGTCTGGCGGGCAACTGCCCGATGATTCATGTCGGGCCATTGTATCTATGCTAGTTGCGCGGTAAACTCTGCTTGCGCGATGCAGGATTTTGCGTGACGTCAGTATGATGCGCTATTTCGCATACATGTGGCGTTGTAGATACCGCTGCATCTTCTTCCATTCTCCTCTGTAAACCGTCACGCTATCATTCACTCCCTTCAGATTCTCTTTTATATCATTCCTCGCACAATCTTATCCATCTTTTCTTTGGCCTTCCTCTTCCTCTCCACCCATCAACATTTAAATGTATGAAAAATGTCATTTTAAATTATTTATTTAGGCAGGTAAACCTTTGACTAATAGCATTTTTTATAACAGAGTTATTAATCATTATTAAGGTATTTAATTTTAAAAAGATGAGTGTTTGGTTAAGCCTTTGGTAGACAAAAAAAAAACATGGTTGAGCGAATACATCATTTCTTTTAGCCCATCATTTCTACATTCAAATAATGTTTAGTAAGTAGTCTCATTCTTGGATTTCCAGGTTGAGCTAAATGTTATTGGATTTTTCCATCTGGAATTTTTCAATAGCAGCCCGGAGTCTGGATTTTTGCTCTCCCGGTTGATGGCTATATTGGCTACAGGCTCGCCTTCTATTACAAACTGGCGAAATGTGGGTGTAGGCGATTTATGATCACCTCTGCCTAAACCTTCAGGAAAAACAGGCGTGATGTTATGTTTTACACACTTTAATTGATTTTTTCGCAAGCTACATTGTTTTCAGGTTTCACCCAACTACTGGGAATAAAGAAAAACTTTTAGAAATATTTTTAATTTTTTTTTTCTTTTCTACTGCATCACATCAATTTTTTAAAAGTACAGAATGAATCTCCATTAAATTATTATTTTAGAATAGAATATAATTCATTTATTTAGTTTTATCTGTACACACATAATTACAATATACATTATAATTATATTAAATTATCTAGATACAATTAAGTAGATTCTGTATACTAGCAGGAGTATAACAGAAGAAACACTCGCAGAAAGGTGGCAAAAAAAAATCGATCGTAAAGCACTCTCTATGCTTCGCATTATGAGTCGAGCAAGAAACGCTGAGCCTGAATAGAGTTAGTTTTATGTAGTAAACAAAACAACTGATGATTAAATCAGCCAACCAAACAATAGGATAGTGAAACAATAACTGCACATGTCTCATTTATCTAATATCAGACATAACACCCGGATGTTCCTAGGTTCCTAGAACTTCCTATCCGGATTTCAGAAGCACGAACTCCCATTGATTTATATGAGCTGACCACAAACGTCCGGAATTCGGACCTGTGGGTGCTCAGATGCGGAATACTGAGCAAATTCCGGACACATCGGACAATTGGACCACCTACATTTTGTGGTGCCAATTAGGAAATCGAACGGTTTAGTAGCTTTTGCTGGGTCATCGAAAATCGGGTTAAATTAATTACCTAACTTGTCTGTCGCAGAACTCGCAGAGTAGAGATGGGGAAATAGGCTTTTGAAATAAAACTTATTCTAAGCAAATATGTATGAGAATATTTTTGCATGATTTAGATTCACAGCTACCTAAGCTATTATTATTACAGCTATCCAATTTATTATTTACTTACACCCATTTGTAATATAAATAAAATCAAAACTTACTTTTATTTAGTAAAACTCTGAATCACAACACTAAAATTCAAAACAAAACAGCACGTCGCAATCAAACGAAACTAGCGTTCAAGTTACAGATAATCCAATAAATAATTTTACGCGGTTTATTTATTACAGAAAGCGCGGGAATGCGCGCGCAAGCGTTGGCGGGAAAGGCGGGTTTTCCTCACGCCCGCTCAGCCAAGACTAACGCATCGTCCATTTCCATTCTGCCTCTCGCAGAGCTACAAATTGAAACTGGTTGGAAAACTCGAGAGAAATGCTCGCCCGCCAACAACAAGATTGAAAACTATTATATTTCTTATTACGCTTAAACTATTTTGTTATGCCTTTATGTAAATAAGTCACGGAAAGTTTGCTGTACCTACCTAGATTTTACTGTCCGCAGCACAATGTATTTACAGCAAAGTTCGGGTACTTTCGGTGAACATAGAAAAAAAAGCTGTGTCTACTTATTGAAAATGCTGAACTGAAGGTATTTGGAAAGTTGATTGATTTAATGATCATCATCTATCAGTGAGAATGATTTCATTAAACCCAGGACAATTATACATACATTCAGCTCATTTTACAACGTGAATTTTCCATTTCCATCAAAATCAAAATATTTTATTTCACATAAACCGACATGGGCACATATGAAACGTCAGAAGCTAGGTGCACGGTTCCAATTGGTCGTTTCCTATGGCGAAAAATCAGCAAGAAACACCACGGTTACTCTTTTAAAAAATAATTCGATTTTACAATGTTTTCAAATTACAGTAAGTATGGGAGGACAGCGCAGGTCTGTCAACAAGTACCAGGTACTAGATAAAATAAAAAATGGTCTACAGATCTAAAGTCTACAAGACTTACAAAAGAATTTATCAAAAGAATAAATAAAAAATACAATTTAAAAATCTATTAAAACCAAGTGATATGATTACAGCCACTAATAAAGAGGTGAAAAATTAGAATTGTTTGTATACTTATAATGTCAAATAATAAAAAGATTAAGTAAGTATGTCAAAGAATGTAAAAAAAAAAACATCGTAATTTGAGAGCAGTTAATAGACATTTACGTAGTTATGCCGTTAATGAGGTGCCAGGGAAGCCACATGTGCAGAAAGAATAATTTCCAAACTACCTTGTCTTCAACGTAGTCTTTAATCTTATAATATGCTTTTTTGATAAGGACACGTTTGATAAGGGTTTTGAACTTTCCATCGCTAAGTTCTGTATTGGCAACTTGTTATAAAAACGGATGCTATTTACAAGAAATGACTTGCTAGTCTTATGCCCGTTTTCACCATCGTTCCCTCAAACACTCCTTAACTAAGAGTCTCTTAACATAAGAGACTCCTTAAATCAGCCCCTTACCCATATGTTTTAGGACCATAAGTGTCCCTTAGGTGATGGTGAAAACGAAACTAACACTTAAAATTTCTTAAGGTCTCCCTAAATTTAAGGAACGATGGTGAAAACGGGCATTAGTTAATCTAAATTTAGGTATCACAATTTCATTTTTACTAACGTGTATTTATATTATGGAAATCGCTTCTTATTTTGAAAAGTCCTAAGCTTTTGCTGACATACAAAATACTTTCTAAAATAGAAAGAGACGGCAGAGTTAGTATATCAATTTCTTTGAATTTGTTTCTAAGACTCTCGAGGACCCATTTTATAGATTGCGCGGATTGCCCTCTTTTGTAAAATAAAAATGTAATCTACGTCAGCTGCCGATCCCCACAGCAGAACACCATAAGACATAATACTGTGGAAATAAGCAAAGTATACTAACCTAGCTGTGGCTATATCTGCCATCTGCCTTATTTTTCTTACTGCATATGCAGCTGAACTTAATCTACCTGAAAGAGCTCTAATGTGTGCGCCCTATTGTAATTTTGAATCTAAAGTAATTCCGAGAAATACAGTTTCCGTAATAGCATCAAGTTTTTGCCATCAATTTTTAAATTCAGACTCACTTGAGGTACATTTGGTAATGAGAACTTAAGACATTTATTTTTGTTCGCATTAAGTAAAAGATTATTACCTGCAAACCATTTCGAAAGAACAGCCAGACTATCGTTGACATGTAAGACATCCGTATCTTTTCTATCTACTTTAAAAATAAGGGAAGTGTCATCAGCGAATAAAATGATATCCGATAAGTTAGCCATCATGTAAGGAAGGTCATTAATATATACTAGAAATAGGAAAGGGTCAAGAATTGAGCCTTGAGGCACGCCCATCTTAACTCTATGGCGATGTCATCGGGGTCTCTAGACCCCGATGACATCGCCCCGTTAACGTTTACTTTTTGCTGCCGGTTTGATACTATAATGGCTTCACCCGTGTTAGTTAGGTACTATAATGAAACGAATCAATATTTACCTGTTCTTGGAACTAGTTATATATAACTATGACATAATAACTGACAGTGTGGTTACAATTTAACTGTTTGCTCTTTTCATAAACTGACGATAATATGGAATATGCTCATAGTCGTAAAGATTCCGTGATTGTTTAATTTGTCGTTAAATGGATGTGCGAACATTTTAGTACCTAATGTTATTAAATTCTTCAAACGTTTATGACAAAATAATTGACTGTACGTAGGTACCTATTACTTATAAGTTTACCTATTCAGGAGGGTCTACTTTATGCACGACATCCGTAGTTTCGGCCGACTGTTACGGACTTTTCCTATTCCGTATCACTTACGGACATATCATTTTTTCGGGGCCCGAACTAAGAATAAATAACAACTCGATTTGACAGTTGCCCCTACTCCTGATATTTATTATCTCCGTCCGAAAAATTGAGATTCACACTCGATTTGACAGTTCCACTTCTTTCGGACGGGCCCGTATCTTCATAGACGGACTTAGAGAGTAGACCCCTAGTACCTAGTTACGACAAGTAAAGGCCTACACGTATATAAAAAAAAAATTAAAACGACTTGTTTGCTTCCACTATTATAGTATATATGTCTTTAATTTAATCAATTTATGTTTAAGGTCTGTAAATACGAGTACCTACGTATTATTTTTTTTGTTGAAAGAAAGAAAAATGTTTATTTGGACACAGTTCTTGAAACACAAAATACAAAAAAAAAAAAACATGTTTCAGACAACAATAGTGTGTGCCACATGGCTGCGCCAAAAAGGTTCATTTCAGCATTCATGTGAGACAGTTGCTGTCTGACGCTGGTTTTCTAATGAACCTTTAAGGAAAAGTGTTGGCCTATATTGTGTCCCACTGCTGAGCGAGGCCTCCCCTTTTTTCTTCCAAACATCCCTGTCTTGTGCGATCTGCGATCTCTGGCCATGTTTGCCCTGCGTCACACCACCTTCGCCGTGGTTCTACCTCAACGGCGAAGTCCTGCTTCAGGCGTCCAGTGAGCGTCGATCTTTGCCCATCTCTCCGGGTGCACTCGTAAGACGTGTCCGGCCCACTGCCATTTCAGCCTGGCTGTTTTTTCTCCAAACATCCGCTACTACGAGTACGTATACTATAGTCTATAAATAATAAATAACATGATCTCGCTCATCGTTCTTGCCTATTAAAATAGGTAGGTATTCAAAATTACTTACCTCAATAATTCAAAACTCTTGTTTCAAAATGAAAACAGACCGGCATAAAAGCACAATTACACAAATTGAGCTAACTTGTTTGGGCAAAGTTTTCGATGTTTATGTATTCTAGATGACTGCTCGACGCTCGTGCTTGCCAAATTGAGCAACAACTCCAGCAGAGGCGGTGAGGCAACGATGGAACACTTAGCGACGAAAATGACTGATATTTTGTGTGAAAACTGGAAATACTCGTATATTAAATAATGACAAAGATATGGGAAATAGAGTGTCGAAGTAAACGATAAACAAGCACATTTGCATGTAATGTATGTCTAATGAGTTGGTAGGACTAATTATGTACGTACGATTGCGTTTCGTAGCGGAAAAACTACATTTTGTAATTATTACACATTCGTATTGAACACTTTTGATCCCGGAAGAATTAATTTAATTCAATTTACGTCATAGTTTTATTAATAAATGTTTATATTTGATTTGATATTTTTGTATTATGGGCGAACCATTTTCATGCAATAGAATTAAAATACCTATGGGATTCTTACATGTAACAGGCATCAATAAAAATCCTGGTGTGATAAACGGTATTCTGTAACTTTAAACATAACATTTATAATACCTTTTATTCCAAATAAAATATATAAAAAACTTTCTAACTTTTGTTTGGCGCCGACTCAAAATTACTTAGGTATACTTTAGTTTAAGAACTTAGTTATTAAGGTTAAAAAAGGTTTATTATTTTTTGCTTTTCAGTTTTTTCGGAGGTTTAATTTTTTTGTTAAAACGTTTTTATTTTATAATTTTTTGAGGCTATAATTGACTAATTACTACATTCTTAATTTTTTATTACTTTTAAAATAGCTACCTACCTTACTTTAGTTATTAACTGTTATATAATCCTACTTTAACTATTATTTGTTGACCATCACCTGTTTTCCTACCCTTAGGGTTGTTTTTTTTCTAAATTTATATGGGACCAACTTCGGGGTATAGGTAGGTACCCTTTCCAATAAAAAAATAATGATCAAAATCGGACTACTCTGTAAAAAGTTATACGTGATCATACATAAAAAAAAATATACGCGTTGACTTGAGTCAACGCGTATATTTTTCTCAAGAACCGCCTCCGTTTTTTCGTCGGTTAAAAACTGAGCAAACTATAACAAATTTGAGGTGCAATTTTATACATCTTTGCTACCTGTTACCTGCCAAAGCCACCATGATCCAAACTCCATAATCGGGTATGAGCATACACGGAGAAACTTTCAGCCTTTATGAAATAACGAACGTCTGATTGTCGCGGGCTATTGCTCTATAAGCAAAAGAAAGAAAGTTGAAAAATCTAAATTTGATTTACTTATAACAATAGAAATTCAATTGTGCCTCATTAGCCACAGTTGAGCTAATAAGCAAAAGAAAGAAAGAAAAAGTATTTATTATTGGTACACACGGCTACACATCAAGCTATACATTTCCAGTTTGAGTTGACCTCGCATTGTATAGGTTTTTCCTACAATCCGAAGTCAGCTTATACTGGTTATGTATAGCTTGATGTGTAGCCGTGTGTACTCGCACAAGAACATGACAAACTAAACAACTATACTTACAGAAGTCATGTACAGTCAGCAACAAAAGTCGATTAACACTTCAGTTTTTTTAATCGTAGTTATTAAGCAAATTATTCGTTCGAAATTTCAGCAGAAGTACAATATTTAGAATATAAACTCTTTGCTATTATGTGAAAAGCTAAAAAGCAGTTTATTGAATTTTTTTTATATCAATTTAGCAACATGTAAAAATGACAGTGTTAATCTACTTTTTTTGCTGACCGTACGAGGCCAAAAGGCTCCTACCTCAGCATGATGCTGCGACATTAGGCTGAGCAGTGAACATTGGTCAGACGGTGACAGACAACAGTACAAAGTTCACAGACCCTATAACACCGTCCCTCCCCACAGGGCAACAGAAATAAGATTTAGCACGTCTACAGTCTACGAGAAACCATAGGTATCTAGAGGTAGTCATTTCAAGAGTGCAACGTACCAAGGCAGGGTAATGTCCTTTTCCCACCTGGCTGGAACCCAGACAGAGGGTGGGCAGCGGGGTGAACGAAAGAAAGATGCACATTCTAATGATACTGTTGACATTTGTTTGACATTTCGGACTTTTGAGCGACGCATCGTCGTCTACACAGCGAGTGTATTTGATTAATGAGGACAAAGAAGTGTTTCTTTTGTTTCAACCGCGCTGTTGATTTTCTTTTGCCTTTCATTTTTTTTTGGATCGAAGATCTTTAACCCGGCTTGCGGTGGGAGTAAACTAGTAAAAATTCACACGTAACAAAAAAGCGTTACCTATGCCCTATATGCGACTTTGTCTCTCTCATTGTCTCTTTCTATTATTTATAAAGAGGGATCATTTTCATGGTTTTCAAGGGTGCTAAAGCCGATAGTGAGGTCAAAATGAATATCCGAGCTGCGAGCTGCAGCTGGCAGCCGCGAAAATTTTCAAATTTTTCTTCATGGGTGTCGTTTTCATGGTTTTCGGGGGTGCTGAGGCCGATAGTGAGGTCAAAATCCAAGATGGCTCTACATTAAAAACGCGTGTAAAATTCACACTTTTTATCTGTCTCTTTCTATTATAAACGAGTGTGCGAGTGTCGCGTAAGGAACTTCGTTCCTGACGGGGGTCCCCCGAACGTACACGTTTTTTTTATTGCTAAGTAACTAAGTATCGATGGAAAAAAACGATTCCTCTTTTCAAAAACATAATGGAAAGAAAGATACGTCATAAAAGTAAGTAATACGGGTGCTTTTTTTTCCTTGAAAAATGTAGCTGGATAACAGCAAATGCAAAACAGCAAAATTTTAGAATAGAAAATCTCGAGAAATACTTACTAGGTAGGTAGGTACATTACATATCTAGAGCTACCTAGATACTCTGCATTTTCTCCTCAATTCAGTTCGCCATATTCGAAATACAAATGTCAGAGTTTACAGCTTGTATTATATCGAAACTGACGTCACAGTGAAGCTCTCGTCGGAATATGATGGATATTATTTGTAACAGCCTCACCAGTTCGTTTTCAGTCGGGCCTTAGAACTTGGGTACATACCTACATAACTAATCCTCCATACAAGATATTTTCAGATACCGATCATTGTCTTAATTGACACTGATTTGTATCAGTGTCTTTGCCTACATTTGAATGAATCTGCACCCTAATTGCGTACCACACTATCAATCACAATCTGAATCGTTTTGAAGGATATTGCTAATCCATTGCTTCATATGTTTGAGAAATGTGTCAGCTCAACAACGTAAATAACGCAATGAATGTTGACCAAACACACTGTCAAAATGAAAGCAATTGCTACTGTTAGTGTGTTACGGAATTACTCCGCTGTTCATTTTCAGCCGGGTTTTAGTACTTTAGGTACGTACATACATACATACAAACTAATTCTCCATACAAGATTTTTTCAGAATCATTGTCATTGACGCAAATCAGTCATATATTTGCCTACATTTGAATTAATCTGTACACAGATTACGAAATGCACGTCACATACATATTTCTGAGATAATAGACATTAACAGGTCATCAGCCCGGCTTCACCTGGGGTTCACGGATCGTCGCTAAAATTGGTAATTAACGTCATATTACTGGGTGTCTAGTGCACTCTGCGTTACATAACATTCAGTGGGCTAGGAGTACCTACATAGGTGTACTTATAGAATTGTTGGAATATGACTCGACGCTCGAGGTAATATAATAAAGTAGCTTACTGTAGTAAATAAAGTGGTTTCTAACAGTAAGCGACGTGTTAAAAAGCTTTGTCCACATTAAGGCACCAATGTATCGGTATAAGGTACCTTTTGGCACAAGATCTCGCCAAACGTTGCGAGTTTTGAGCAGCCAATAAATATGAATCAGTAAATAGCTTTTGTTCGCGGTTTCGCCCGCGTGGATGTCGGAATTGTCGGCCACGGGAACGTACTACCGAAATTAAAAGTAAGTACCCTAAGTGTTAATCCAGGTTATAAACTATCTGTGGTGTGCCAAATTTCAGCCAAATCCGTTCAGCCGTTTTTGCGACAATCCGAAACATACATCCCGACGTTCTCAAAAGATGGGGTTTGCCCCTTTGGTATTCACGTATTTAACACTGGATAATTTTATTCCTATCCAGTTGGACATCGGTATTCGGTAATAATGAATCCTCCTATTCATAAGAAATAGTTTGCCCGGTTTCACTAACACTAGGCGACACTTATGTTACGTTGGATTTTCAACTTTCGGCGTTGAGCCGAGTGTTGTAACTCCAACACCACACTTTTAAAGTCAAAGTCAAATCATTTATTTCAAGAAGGCCAATAAGAGGAACTTTTGAACGTCACAATTTAGAAGAAAATAGAATTGACTCTAGGCGCCCCTTCTAAAAGGTAGTTCCGTATGGAGAAGGATGGTCAAGAAGATCAACTCTATTAAAATGTTTTACAATATTTTTTAAATAAAAAAAACCTAGATTAAAATTATTATCCTCAATAGGTACTAAAGAGATTCAATATTTAGGTAACTAATTTAATGTCTTTGTGATAGATCCAAAGTAGGTATTAAAAATTAAGCAATGTTGACACTGTTGCCAAAACAGATGAATTAATTGTGTTGATAGATTTAAGGTGCTCACATTATTTATGCAACCGTAGACAATTTTTCCTAACACTTTAACAAATAATAAACCAGTGTGCGAGTTAAGGTTCTCAAATTTATTTAGGCATTAATTTAGGTATCCCCTAAGTGTTACTGAAAACGGGTAGTAATTTCTTATTAAGTAAGGTTCCAATTCCAACATAGTATCAAACTCAAAGCATTTATTTCAATTAAACCATTTACAGGTACTCTTGAATTGTCAAAGAGTCGGTCAGTTAGTCAAACCATAGATCTCTATGGAGAAGAACGGGCAAGGAACTCCCTCGAAATATTAAGTGTCTACCTGTATTTCACTTGAATAGGCTTGTTGCCAACATACATTCCCCATAGAAACCAGACTTCACGCAAACTAAGTATTCCGCATTGAATATGTGAAGTCTAACAGCGTAGATATAAAGTTTGAAGCTAAAACTCAGCAACATGTTTGAATGGGCAACTTTAGCTAGTAGTGTTGGCGCAACCGCTCACATTACATGACTTGGCTTAGTACTGTGGGGTGCGTAACTACCGTCTGTGCTTAGGACATATAATTTAATGAGCGTTAAGCTTTAACCAGTATTTATTTTAGGAGTTCACTGTACAATGATAAAACTAGCACTACTTCAAATATAAGAAAAAACACTAACAGAATATTTGACACACGCTTGAACGTTTGAATGGAACACGGCCTCAATTATATACCAGCCTGTCCCAAAACGAGGTAAGGCTTCACAGCCAGCCTCTACAGTGCAGTGTAAATGTGTGAGGAACTGAGGAAATATTACATAACGCAATATTTTTGCTCCTTGTCAAAGCATTTTTCACCCTTTGCGGTTTACTTAATCGATTTTATGTATTAAATATTCATACTATGGCGCACTAGCCCGGTTGTAACTGTCGCAACTTAAGAGTTGTAGGTCGTAGGTTCGAACCCAGGCAGGCGCTTTACTTTATGTAAAAAATTACATCACCACAGCTTTCAACTGGTGAAGGAAAACATTGTGAGGAAACCGGCATGTCCTAGAACCAAAAATTTCGAAGACATATGACATCTACCAAACAGCACTCCCGGGTTGGGCAGTGTTATTTGGTTTTTCCATCTGGAATTTGTCAGTAGCAACCTGGATTCTGTCTGTATTTGTGCTTGTTGAAGGCAATGGGCTCACCTCCCTGATTACCTACATGTGGCTTAAAAACTGGTAAAGTGTGGGTGCACTGTAGGTACCTCCACCTCTGCCTAGCCCTTCGAGGAATACATGCATGATATTATTTTGTTTTGTTTAGTATTTTTAAATTTTTTTTAAGGCTTTATCACAGATTAACATGACATTCAAATATTAAACTCAAATAATTGAAATGATATTGGATTTAAATTGGGAAACAATATAATTTACTTTGTTACAAACATTTAGTAAAAAAAAGTGAATTGGGTAGAAGAATAAATGGCCATTTATAATTAATCTATACAAATAAATAATAATATTAAAATAACGGCTTTTTACTAAATGGATGTAAGTATACACGGTACATATACCAAAATATTTTTTTTTACAATTTTTGTCTGTCTGTCTGTATGTTTGTTCCGGCTAATCTCTGAAACGGCTGGGCCGATTTTGACGGGACTTTCACTGGCAGATAGCTGATGTAATAAGGAGTAACTTAGGCTACTTTTATTTTAGAAAAAGAATTAGGCTTCCACGCAAAAAAATTAAAACGTTTTCCGTCATGCACGCAAACGAAGTCGCAGGCACAGCTAGTAAGTAATAAAAAAACCAAAAATAACTTACTAAAATGGAATATTGCTTCTCTGCCATTTCTGTTACTCGCTTAGTCAGAATCCCCTGCGAGTAATAAAAAAGTAAACATAAAAAACAACAAAAAATTAAGTCGGTGAAAAAATAAATAAAAGAAAATAAAGACCCGCCCGTGTCCAGCGTTTACGAGGATTCCCGAGTATTTAGATAATAATTTAAATATGTGTACTTACCTTACAGATTTTCTAGGACACTATTGCACTTAAGTTCCTGCAAATAATCAAATGATTGTGAAAAATACCGAAATCACAACAAATCCACTGTGCGTGCGTTTTTAAAGCGTTTTTTCTTACTTTGTCCGCCAACAACATTGCTAGCTGGCTACCGGAAAACTCGAATTATATCTTGGCACATTTTTAACACATATTTCGAACTAAACACCATGTTTCTCATTTACAGTTACACGAAATTCCCGCAGTTTTTCCAGAGTCCAAAATTGCGAACATCAATCAATCATATGATAACGTTCCGTTACCATTACGCGTTTCATAACTTTCTATTGATTTCATGAGAACGTCAAATATGGTTTTGCGTGAAACGTATCGCGTTTGACAGCTACAACCTTTCGTTCGGAAATAATTTGTTAGGTGTTATGTGCCTTTGTTTTTGTTGTGTGAATTTAGTCAGTTTCATCATAGGTGTTTGAAATAGAATAGGTACTTACAGAGATCTCTATGTTTTGCCATTAACGGCGTACAAATATCAAGTCTCATCTATCTGCCTAGCCTTTTCCCAACTATGTTAGGGTCGGTCGGTAACGGTGCGTCGCGTAGTAGGGCCATACTTCTGAGTAGGTACATACCTAAATGGTTTTTAACGTTACTTAGCACCCTTATTTTTATCAAAAGGAACTATGGAGTTTTGAAAATGAAAGTTACTGCTTTTTGCTAATTTCACTGTGTGCCATTTGCTAGCGAGCGTTACCTAAGGTCTTTTCAGAAGTCGCAATTTTCTGGTCTTGTGTGTATGGAGTTTTTGATATCATGTTTCACGTCACACAACGTCAGGTTGTATCAGGATCATACCATAGTGAAATAAAAACCAAAATTTTCGAAATATTTTATTTTCCACTTGTAAAAACTGTACAAGTCCTAACAAACTTATAAATTAACATTACATATGGACATTGCATGGCACTGACGATAAAGCCACAACTTTCAACATGTCGGATTGTACTCCTACACAATATCGCAACGTTTCAACACTTGCCTACAAAAAACTTCAGTCGTTCGTTAAAATTGATATTAAAATCTGATAAGGTCAAATAGGTCTTTCAAAAATTTCTATAAAAGTTGATTGCTCTAATGATTGATAAGGCGGAGCTACATTCTTTGAGCAGCTATAAAGCGCTGACAATATGTTAAAGTGGCCCGTCATTATTATAAACATAGTTAAATAAAACTAGTTTACATATTTATCATAATTCCACACGCAAGGAGCACGACTTAACGAGTTCCTTTCTCACAAAAGTTAAAATGATAAAATATTTTAATCGTCAGTGTTGCCTAACTATTATTTATAATGTTGGCAACAGGAAACATTCTGGGAAGTTGATTTTCACACACTACACTTTCAAAGCACCTCATTTGACACTGGCGTTAATATCAATGTTTGTTCTGGGCACATAAAGTCTGGTATAATTCCAATATAGTTTTCTACCTGAAGATATTTGAGAATAATTCATAGCCTTATGACATAATTTTCGAGACAGTAACTTGATTTATTTATGACGAATTTGAGCGTTTCTCATTAAATACGTGGTTACGTTCAAATTCGTTTGTTATTCATAAACATCTTCAGTAGAAAACCTTTCGTTCTGATGTTATTCATAAGCACTATTTTATAGTTAGTATCTGATTCTAATACAGTTAAATTTAACAAAAAATATAACCCTACTTAAACAGAAAAACTTGTTTATTCAAAAGCTATAATATTCGATTGATTTAGTCCCTATGTTATATTAACAATATGATAATATGGGTTCAACAAAAAAACTAAAATCAATTTTATATACATTAAAACTTAACCCTTTATAATGATTATATGTGTTAAGACCTCGCTTTGAAAATGCAATCAAAAATTGAAATGAAATGCGTTGTCGGAAATGTAATAATATAAGAGATTGGAAGGTGAAGTGATGGTATACAAGCAGCTTTTAAATGCTGCAAAGGCTTAATAATATAATCTCATAATTTAATAGAAATTGTAATGTAGCTGTTTCGCTTTAGCTTATTTCGAGAAAGCGTTAATTTTTAAACACAATACAAGAATACATTGTTATATTAAAGAAAAAAGTGGACCAGAATAATAATAATAAAAATTTATAAATAATAAATAATACTGCATACATATTTTGATAACTTGAAATACCTTATTCGAATTGTTCGTCAATAATTTTCATTCATTTAATAAACTTTAAGGTCACTTTAAATTGTAAAATATTTATTTGTTACACATGAGCAATTTCGATTTTTAATTAATATACAATTTAATAATCGTTGAAGATTATTGTCATAAATATTGGAGAAGAATCGAGGAGTAGGAAACACATGTGATTCTTATGCTGTGAATCACGATAATTACCGTATTTGCTTCACTCATCAGCATAAGCTTGTGACTTTATAGCCATAAGGTTCAAATTAAAAATAATCACGCGCGTTCGCAGTGTTAATAATATTGAATATCGCAATTATTTATAAGATGATATTATGACTGTCAAAGAAACCGATTCTTTACATTCTCAGCAGTGTTTCCTACTGCACAAATGTGACATGGAATAATCAATAAGTTAAATAATATTTTAACCCTACACCGAGCTGTGACTATGATGATACGAAGTTACTCATACACTGTATATACAAACGCTGTTAAACGGTTACGATTTATCATAATTCGTTGTAATTCAACACAAAAAATAATAAATAATATATAATCTATTAACATTCAACAACTAGACTAAGTTATAAACATAGTTTTTTTTTTGAAAAATAATGATTATTAAATCCAAATTATACGGTAGAAGAAAGTTCGTAGTAAAAATCGGTTGTTACGGAACCTATGCTATCGAGTTAGGTCACGTCACTCTGCTGTCGCGCGCGGCGTGCGTGTGCGGAGTGTCGCGCGGCGGAGCGAGCACTTCATATTGGCCGCGTGAAGTTCGCGGGGAACATTCCCTTTTCATTGGTTGATTCTTTGATGCCCATCAGCCAGCCTTCCTCCTGTAATTAGATATGGTTTTGTTTTAGATAAGGTTCTTTTAGCTTAGTAATTAAATTTTATTTAGTGGCCAAGTCGAAAATAAACAACAAATGACATAAAAAATATTGCGATTTTGTCGCTGGCCGCATACTATTCTACTTCGCCGATTGTACAGACGCCAGCACATCAACCTACTACAATCTGTCAGATTTCTGTAATAGATTTTCAACTTTATCGCTAAAGCATAAGGTTCAATGTTGATTGGGAAAATTTGACAGTTAGGTGTAGGTTGATGTGCTGGCGTCTGTACTTCGAAATGTTAGGAACAAAGTCAAAAGTGTCAAAAAGTTGTCGTGATTATACTATGTAAAGTCCCTCATTATTACAATATAACTAGCCCACAGTCATGCACTGTCCCATTGTTGTGAAAAGCCCTCTTTTCTTTTTTTCTACTACACTAAACTTCAAAAATCGTATAGAGGTATGAGGAACAAGGTGTAAAGTTCACTCATACTCTATAGAAAAGGGAGGACCCTCCGACCAGACGGGTGTTGTGTTTGGCGGGCAACTGCCCGATGATTGATGTCGGGCCGTTGTATAATATATGCTAGTTGTGCGGTAAACTCTACTTGCGAGATGCAGGATTTTGCGTGTCGTCAGTATGACGCGTTGTTCGCATGTGGCGTTATAGATACCGCTACAATCGTTTACTCAAAATATGCCGAGAGTAATTTTTTGAACTTCAAATATCCCAAAACGCCTGCCCTTCGCCTCTTCCTACTATTTTAGCTAGACATAGGGGACCAAATCGTCCCTTCATGGTACAAGTGGTCCCATATCGCTGTTTCAAAGTACCATTTCCTCACGAAATGCCCACCCAGGCACATAAGGGACCAAGTCGTTCTATGAACCTCATGTTGCTATTTCAGCGTCCCAAATTCGTTCTTAACAGTTTACAAAAGTTCATCAAAGAGGTACTAACTACCTGTTCATCGGGATCGTCGTACTCCACGACGCGTATGATCTCTCCGACGTCGAAGCTCAGCTCGTCGGAGTCCTCGCGCGTGTAGCGGTAGGTGGCGCGCACGCGGTACAGTGTGCCGGGCGGCAGGCCCGCCAGCGTCGCCCCTGCGGGCACGGGGAGGTGAGGGGACGGTACCGTGGAGCGTTATTTTTGGGTTAGTTTGAGGTGTTTACCGTGGGAAATAAGAAAGAATATAAAAATAGCTGTCACAATCATCATTATCTTGCCCTTATCCTAATTTCGTCGGCGCAACATGGTTTTTTTATTCCATACTTCTCTATTAGTCGTCATCTCGGTAGTCACTCCCGTTCTAACCATATCACCTTTCACGCAGTCCATCCAGCGTTTCGTTAGTCTTCCCCTACTCTTATTACCATCCATATTCATACATAGAACTTGTAAAAAGTATACCTACTTATAAGCATAAGAATTTTAACGTATGTTTAAAATACTCAGTCAAACGGGTCAAACTTGATATTAGGTCATTACGTATGAAATTGGCGTTTTGTCGAACTGGCCACATTGATCTCAAATATCTGGCGTTTGGTTAGGAATTCCAAATTCAAATTTGATCCAAATTCGGGCTTGTGTATTTGTGTTTCGAATTTAGTGATTAATTATGTCATATCATAGATTTTGGGTACAGTGGGTTGAGTACCCAATTGCAACGCAATTGTATGTCACCGTTTAGTCACATGCCGACTTTGAAGCGCATCCATGTCTATAATATGTATGTAAGTGTCGTTTATGAATTTGGAACTGAAAGAGAGTGATGATAAGCTACTGGCTGTCATTTTCCGTCTTAATACACGATTTATTTAATAAAAAACTAGATTTACCTATATACGCAGGTTTAAACCATTGTAGCCATTTTTTAATTTCGAACTTCTCAGTTGGAATAAGGTCCGAAATACGAGACTGGCTGAAAGGTTTAGGGTTGCACCAAAGTTAGTTGTTTTGTAATAAGACGGTTTATGTTTAAGTCAATAGACTACAATCTATAGGTATTAGAGCCAGGAATTTGAGATAATTTTCTAGTTAAGGGACAACAAACTGAATGTCATGCTTAACAAAGTTCAAATTCCATTGAAACCAATAACTTATTAGGACCCTTTTACAAATGGTCACTCAAAAATCAACTTAGAATGTATTACACTAAAGTAATAGATAACTGATTAAGTGGCTATGTACTGTAAATTATCTAAAATTATGCTATAGACGAAATAAGAAAGTTCTTGTTTCCCACGGTAAAAAAATCTAATACATAAATAGTATTTAAAATACCAAAAGCAGTATTAATGGTTAGCAAATACACGCGAAAAACAACTAAAAAGCGAAATCGTTTGCACACAAATTAAAAGTAAAAGCCATACATATTATATAAATATTTACATACGTTGATCAGCCGGTAAACCTATAGATATAGTGAATATAAAATAGAATACAATATAAAAATTATGATTATACATACCATATATATTACAAAATAATGTTTAACAAAGAAATCGCCGATAAATAATTAATACAATACAATAAAAAAATAAATACCCAAGAATTAATTTAAAAAAAAAAAACGGCTCCGACTTGGCAGTTGGGTAAAAACCATTTATCCATCGACTAAATACATATTTTTATATTGAATAATTAAAGTTGTTATTTTATAACTTACGATATAAGCGTTGAGCTGTTAGGTCCCCCACCGATGAACGTTAATAACTAAGATTTAAGAAGACCTATTCACACAGTCATTTAAAGTAAATTATACTTGATTTTTATGTGAGAAAACTAAAATATGTGAGAAAACTAAAAACAAAAAGTATCTACAAAGTTGTGTACTTATATCTTTCAATATTTTTAACCTATGTCCAATACTTTGAACATTTTTAATACACTTGATTCTTTTGGATTTGGTTCAAAATATGCCTGTTAATGCTATAGTGTGAACAGGCCTTTAAGAATAGAGTCTGATAGTTTTTTTTTTAAATATAAACGAAATAAATTGATGATATTTTTCATTAACTGTTTTAGTAGGTATCCCAACTTTCCCGTTTATATTCCAGACCATCACTTACCTATCGGTATGTCGTAAACCTCGTCGTTCTTGTTCTCACTGTCATTCTCCTTCCCTTTCTCGTCCTTTGGTTCTACATCTACTTGTCTCTTTTCTTCCGAGTTATTATTTGACTTCTCCGGCGGTACTGGCGACCCTGAGAGAATTGTGACTTTCTATTTGTCTACTGAACAGTGTTTGTGCAAGTTTTTGCAATAAAATAGAGTTGGACTACTGACTGTAAGTACTACTACCGTAATACTGTGGCTGAGTGAATGAATTGAACTTTTGAATTACTTATACTGTGTCATAGTGATTTAGATACAGTGGGGGTGTTTTTACTGCATATTTAATTTTATTAGAAGTAAAGTGATTGCATAAAATACAATTCTGCATTGTTTAGATTTGAGTTGCTATTTAAATAAAATAGCTATAGCCATGCGTCTATCTACCACGACATTAAAATTAATAATACCATTTTACTGATACATTCTCGCTCCCCTACTCACCACCAATGTTGGATAACAAGCTTGAAGATTCACCACCAAAATAAAAGTACTAGGACTTCATAAACCATGTGAAGTTCGAAGAAACAGATGTAGAGGGTCCTTACTGCTAAATCTCGAGGCCAATATTGAAGGGCTTGAAGATTCATCACTTACTTACTAAAAAGTACTAGGAGTCCATAATCTGTACGGAGTTCGGAGAACAGCTGGATACATCTTCCTTCAAACATTTCGCGGCTAACACAATCTACTTTCAAAAATACAAGGACTCCATAAACCGTTCGAATTTCAAAAACAGCTGCACTGCTGAATGTTTGTGTCAATCCGTCTGATCTCGAGCGGCTACAAGTACCAGGGCGGCATACTCACCAACAGGTATATCGTACAGTTCCTCGACCTTCTTGTCACTGATTTCCTTTTCTACATTGTTGTTAGTGACGGGGGCTGTGAGGGCCTTGTCTTCTCTCTTGGCGGGCGGCGTGGGTGCGTCAGTTTGTTTCGCGGGTAGCTCCGGTGCGGGGCGGCTGTCGTTGCGGGATTCGGTGCGGGATTCGTTGCGGGAGTCGGTGCGGATGTCTTCAATAGTAGTAGCTAGTACCGCGACGTCCCCGGGCGGCGGCGAGGGCGGCGCGGAGCCGTTGAGTGCGGGGGAGGGGGGCGCTACACAACATGCTCACGTACAGTTAGTGCGCGGCGGGACGTGACCGAGGTTACAAATGAAAAGCTATTATACAAAAAGTGCAAAATACACTTTTGACAATGTGATCGAAACTTTTTTTTTTTTTTACTGAACTGACGCTACCAAATCAAAGTAGCTATACTGATGCTGCATTCAGATTATATTTAGCATATTGTATTTGTAACTTTGTCATCTCCCAATCAATTAGAATAAAATGCTACATCTAAAATTATTTCATAGTAAGATTAATTTTAGAAAGCAATCACTCAAAACACTTCAATCCAATTATTTACTTGAACACAACACAAAAGCAAAAACATAATTTCGGGATTTAAAAAAAACTTTTTTTTTTAATTTTCTAACTCATGATTTCAAAATTCAGAGAAATGTAGGTAGTTAAAAATTGTACTGCCTTTATCATAAACGATAAAATTTTGTCCTAGTGGTACAAAAACATGACTTAAAACCCTAAATAGTCTTCTCTTAGGTCTGCGTCGACATCAAAACCGAACCCTTAGGCCTCTTTCAACATATCCCACTAACTATACAATACATACAGACAGTACAACCTAACCCAAATTTTCGTTACCCCTATTTTCCCAATTTTCTTTGGCCCTATTTTGCAATATCCATAGGCAAATCTCCCCAACTCACTCTGGACAGTATCGGTGGGTGAAGCAGGTTTTCCGTTGTGCGTGTTGAGGGTCGCGTTGGGCGAGGAGGCCGGGGAGATGTTGTTCATGTTCATGTTGATGCTTAAGTTGTTTGCCTTCTTGCTGTACGAGCCGCGCTGGCAGTCCGTGGCTAGCTTGTCCGTTATCACTTCCAGTTCGCCGAATACCTGGAATGGGAAGCGGTGCATGACAAAGGTTTAGATAAAGTATATTTATGTTTTTGTTATTCATTTATGTAAACAGACAATATGACACAAAGAAAGAAAAGTAAAGTACAAAGATAACATAAGTCATCACTAATATCATAACAAACAACCTATAAGAATGGAAAGAAATCAAAGATCAAGGTAAAAGAAAAATACGAATCATACTAGAAAACTATACCGAAATCAATGGAAATACCAGAGATGATACTTTTATCACTACTAATCAGCAGTTCCCTGTTACACCGCAATCCAGTTTTTTCTTTCATTCCGTTGCTATAGATTGATGATTATGATTGCCAGGCGAGGCAATTGACTACGTTGTCATACATTAGTATACTTTCAAAATTGGTTATTATTGCGTCCAATGGTTTGGGGGACTAATGCAATCGGGAATAGGCATTGGCAGTTTAGTAGAAACTTTTTGAGTCAGCATACTTCTTGGAGACTGCTTTACTCTCCTTATAACTGAATTTTTTAAGTTTGGTGTACCTCAGGGGACTGTTATCGGTCCCAAGAAAAATTGAATTAGGAAAGACAATAAACATTACATACAGGATGGTAGGGACATCAACGCGCAAACTGTAACCATGAATTTTGCACATGATTCTAGACTCCCTAGGGTAGAAATACTTGGTCGGTTATAAAAAAGAAGCTGTTTCATAGAAAAGTGCAATACCTATGCGGTCAAAATGTTTGGAACAGTCAATTTTTTTTTAAATAATTGACAACTTTTTTGATTTCAACGTGCCTCGGGTTTAGAATCATGTACCGAATCCATGGTATCAGGCTGCGCGTCGATGTGCCTGTCACCTTGTTTATCACCAGGGTTGTTTGAGTTAGGCAGTGTACACCTACATTATTACTTTTATAAGTTCCATATAATCGGGAAGAAAAGGGTTCATTTTAAGACAATAAAGTAGAAAAGAAGCGTGTTCGTACCAAGTCTCTCACCTTATGACTTTCAAAATGGAACAGTTGCTCAGCCGAGAAGAGTGTTTGCAGATTGTTGACGTAGAATAGAACGCGGGAGTCGTAGAGTGCGGGCAGTTCGTCGTGGAGTTCAGAGTTTAGGACTTCGTATGTGCGCTTGGCTTCTTCTAGTTGTTCTCGGCCTTTTGTCACCTGGAAGATAAACAATATTGGGTGAGAAGATGTATGTATAATGATTTCTTGATCTCAATCAAGGTTTTCCCAAGATGTATGAAAGATTATCAACTTTTCTCTATAGTTTTAAATTAAGCCAGTAGGTAACTTGTTGACATTCTTCTTGTTCTTAGCGTATCGATGGCAAAAAGTTTGAATATTTTTCACCAAAAATTTTGCCACGCGAACTCCGCTCACTGACGCTGTCATAAGATCATCAAGTGCACAGGTGACAGGGTATGCGGCGCAGGATTGTTAACATTTGATGAAATGTCTAAGTCATGGCTATGCTAAACCTACAGTAAAGGTACAGAAGCCACGATGTATTGGCACATTATATGAGATGTTCATAAAACAAAAGCTAGATATATTGTTACCTTAACGTCGTCCCTTCTCTTCGTAGCGTTCGATTGCAGATTCTGGAAGCTGTGCCTTTGACTGTCGTAGTCCACCAACTTGCGTCCGCGTTTCTCGATCTTTTTCTGTAAAAAACATCATTACTTACATTAATTATACTAGTGCTATAATTATATCGCTAAGTATTTAAGTTGTTTTAACTCCTGATTGAAACTGATGTCGACTTCCTTTAATGGTAGTCGAGCGTAAACTCGTATATTTGAGGTGTGATTAAAAAAATATCATGTCTAATTAACCTCGTTTAGACTCTATTAAAATAATTAAAAGGTTAATAACTACATTCATTTGATTCTCCCAGATCATTTAACTCTTCATCACATTATTTATGGGATAATTATATAGTCCTAAATTCACAGCTTGATTTATAATATGTACTTAAGTTTATGTAGTTTGATGCCGCAATTTTAGGCGACCAAAACTCTTATTTTACTAGTGTAATAGAGGGTGCTAAATAACTTCGTGGTAAACAAATTGAGTCTATTCCGATCACTATTTCGGAGCCTCTGTTTCAACATTCTAGTGCATCGTGCAGAACTAAGTTATCTTCAACACCTTTCTAGTTAGCACTGGATGACAAAATACTTCAAATTATAACAGACATCATTCAATTCATCACTACTGCTCTCAAAACGGTGAAGGAAAACATCGTGAGTAAACGTCATAGAACCAAAAAAATCGAATACATGTGAGATTTACTAACCCGCACTGTGCCCGCGTGGTACATTACAGCCCACTCCCTCTCAAAGAAAGGTGGCCTGTGTCCCAGCAATGGGAACATTATAGGCTGATTATGCTTATAACAAAAATCCAATCAGCTTTCCTGCAGAAGCGCCATACGTAGCAATAATCAACTACGCTTTACAGTCTATTTTCCAACTTACCCTGACTTCAGGAAACTGGTTGGTGTACGTGTTGAGCGGTATGAGCACTTGGTCGCCGAGCTTGTGCGAGAAGTCCTGCCACAGCATCTCCAAGTTCTGCGCCTGCACGTACAGCAGGTCGTGGCCAGACCAACTGCTCTCGTACACCTCCGTGATGGCTTCCATCAACGTCTTCGACGCTGTTTGCACCGCTGGGAAGGACAGAAGACATAAAATTAGATATAATTTTGATTCAGAGATGCTATAAAGGTCCCTCCTATCACACGTGATACATCAGAAAGGAGAATATTTATCGGTACAATATTCTCTTTTCTTGTGATGTCTAATCATTCGATTAGACATAGCATAATAAAGACCACATTGTGGCCATTTGTGGCAATGCTTGGGGGAGACCTATATCCAAATTCTAATCGTACATTCATCGTTCAGAAAAATGGTAGTGTCATTTCTCTTTTTGGATTTCCGAAGATTTTCCGCCTTTTTACAGCGCAACTCATTTAGTTTTTTCACTACTTTAGACCTAATTACAAGCTGCGAACTATTTGTTGTAGCGTATGTGCACACACTAGTGTAGGAGGGAGGGCGCCACAGTGCCACTGTTCGCATCGAGTCCGTATTTAAAGTGAAAGAAAAAATATAATTCCTACAAATAAGAAGCTAAAAGTGTATAAACGTGTGAAATTGGACCAAGTGTTACTAAGACTATATGGAGAACTAAGTGAAAACCCAGTGAATAAAAGACTTTTCGAAGGGGGAAAAAAAAAAAAACAATGTTCAACTGTGCGGTGTCATCTGGTGTCAACGGTGTCAAGTGAATCAAAACATTAGTCTGGTGACCTAAGTTACCAGGTTATAAGATTTAGTGCAAGAATTACCTATTGAACTTAAAAATTTGTACATAAAATGCGAAAAAACAAACAATTAGTACAATTTAAAACTTTTAAACCAGTTACCCTCAAAAGTGCATAATTATCGTCAACTTGGGCAGTACAAGCAACGCCATCTACCAAAAAACTTGAACAC
Organism: Hydraecia micacea; assembly: GCA_914767645.1. Taxonomy (NCBI): domain Eukaryota; kingdom Metazoa; phylum Arthropoda; class Insecta; order Lepidoptera; family Noctuidae; genus Hydraecia; species Hydraecia micacea. The sequence continues at coordinate 1,775,685 of OU611783.1, read as the reverse complement.
TAATGCAACCAAACATCATCGACCTTAATATCCGTTATTGATCGGACCAACCAAGCTCTTAATTCATCGCATAACCACCAGAGGGCGCTGTATCAACTTTGGCCATACATACACGGCACTCCAATCAACGCCATCTATCAATAAACTTAAACACTTCATGTGATACATCGAGACATCGACCTCAACATCTGTTGATCGAACCAACCAAGCTGTCTATTTCACCGAATTACCAACAGAGGGCGGTGTTTACATATGTGACCAGAATAAACTGTCTACTTACAAAGTTTACAAAAAACACTTCTTGGAATCATGGATGAAATAAAAATCATGCTGGAAAACATGCAAAAAGAAATGAAACAACAAAAGATTGATATGCTCGATATGAAAGAAGATATAAAAACTACAATTAACAATAATATAAATGACAAGTTTAGGAACTTGGAAATTAAAAATGAACATCTAGAAAAGAAGTTAGAGGAGCATTCTTCAGCTATCGACAATTTAGAAAGATACATAAGGCGTAAAAACTTGCTTATATTTGGAGTGGAAGAACGGGAAAAATCCTATCACGATCTAGAAAAAACAATAATAGATATAATAAACAACTACTTTAACTTGCAATATGAAAATAGTATAGAAGCTGTCAGAAGACTTGGGAAAAAAGGCGAGAAAATCAGACCTGTTATTGTCACGCTCAGCACAATGGGGAAAAAAATAAAAATCCTGCAAAACCAAAAATACCTAAAAAACTCACCATATTATATAAAACAGGATTACCCCCTAGAAGTCTTGAACAAACGAAGAGACCTACAAGCCCAACTGATAGAAGAAAGAGAGTCGGGCAATAAAGCTTTTATAAAATATGATAAGCTCATTGTATTACCCAACAAAACTAATAAAATTTCACAATACCATACAAACAAAAGAATTTTATCCGAATCACCTGAATCAGTGACACTCGTCAATAGCCCAAAAACCACAGAAACTAAAAAACAACCTATAAAGAAAAGCAAGACAGCTACTATGAAGAACTACATCCTACAAAAACCGAAACTTGTTTACAACACTGAAAGTACTTCGCAAGAACAAGTACCAACGATAGAGCACTACGAAACAAAATAGCAACCACAGAAGGCTCCTCCCGATCTCCCAATCCGGCCGGTCCCCGTGGGAGAAAAAGACCAAAACCCTTCAGAGACAAATACCTCAAACAAGTTTGAACCTGCGAACAATAACCCATTCTATATTGCTACATACAACGTTAGGACTGTATCAACACACGCCCGTTTATTGGAATTATTGGAAGCTCTGAAAAATACTAAATTTGATATAATTGGCTTGTCTGAAACAAGAAGGCTAGGAAATTCAATTCAAGAATATGAAAACGTTATCTTTCACTACATAGGAGAGACCCCAGGCCTTTATGGTGTAGGTTTTCTCGTAAAGAAACACCTCAAAACTCACATAGAGAGCTTCACTGGTCTATCAGAAAGAGTGGCTTTATTGACGCTGAATATCAACAATTTCAAATTAAGTATAATACAAGTGTATGCACCAACAGAGGCTGCGGACGATGCTGAAATAGGACTATTCTATGACACCATCGACAAGGCCCTAAAAATCTCAGAAAAGAACTTAATAGTAATGGGGGATTTCAACGCCAAAATTGGTCAACCAAAACCAGAAGAAAATTTAATTATGAAAAACCACGGATTTGGCACAAGAAACAATAGAGGCGAACGGCTAATAGAATTCGCATATGAAAACAAACTTTCTATAATAAACACTTTTTATAAAAAGAAGAACAAACAAAGATGGACCTGGCGATCTCCAGACGGTTCCACTAAAAACGAAATAGACTATATATTGACTAATTTACAGAACAATGTGCAGAATATACAAGTTATCAACTTAGACTTCCCTACGGACCACAGATGCTTAAGAGCAACTTTTCTCATACAAAAATTAAAGGTACCCAGAAAGAACTATGCCAACAACTCAAGGAGCTCACTAAAAAACGAAGAAGAAATATCAAGATATAAACAATCGCTCAACGAGTACAACGAAGACCTTATGAACTGCCAAGAAATCAACTCTGTACAGGAATGCTACGATAGAATAGTAGACATTATAGAAACCAGTTTGATGAAAGCCCTCATTCATAAGAGAGATAAAGCAAGGAACAGCGTGATATCAACTCATACTACAAAGCTGATACAACGCAGAAGTGTTCTACAAAAAATCAAACCCAAGACGCGAGCTATGAAAAATGAATTGAAAGCACTGTACAAACTAGTAAGCAAATATGTTCGTAAAGACTACTCAAATCATCGAAAACATACCATTGAGAAACACCTTAGTTCGACAGGAAGTCTCAAAAAAGCTTACAAGGAACTGCGTTCTCATAAAACATGGATAGAAGCACTTCACGACCCTCAAAAAACAACACACGACCGGAAAGATATCCTACACATAGCAACTAACTTTTATAAAAACTTGTACAGCGCTCCAGTACGTCAAGAAATAGACCAAAGTGAAACAGCAAATGTTGAAAACGATGTAGAAATAAAACCAGTGGACGAACTAGAAACTATAATAGGAATTGGAAGGCTAAAAGCAGAGAAAAGTCCAGGACCTGACAAAATAACAAACGAGGCCATAAAAATAGGTGGTGCTTTCTTAGCACATCCTCTGACATACCTATTTAATTTGATATTAAGTTCCTCTACAACACCTACACAGTGGTCTGAGTCTAATATTATTTTGTTGTTTAAAAAAGGTGACCCAAAAAACATAGGCAATTATCGACCAATTAGCCTTCTTCCATCACTTTACAAATTATTCTCATCAATTATAGAGAAGAGAATCAGTACTACTCTAGAAAAAAGTCAGCCGATCGAACAAGCTGGGTTTCGAAAGAGCTACTCTACAATAGACCACATCCACTCTTTGGAATTGCTCATTGAAAAGTATCAAGAGTATCAACGGCCACTCTATATAGGGTTTGTCGACTACCAGAAAGCTTTTGATACAATACTGCACCCTTCAATATGGAAAGCTTTACAATCACAAAAAGTGGAGAAAAAGTATGTACAAGTCTTAAAACATCTTTATGAGAACAGCACTAGTAGAGTGAAACTGGAGACCGCAGGACCACCCATCCCTATCAAAAAAGGAGTACGGCAAGGCGACCCCTTATCGCCTCGAATCTTTATAGCAGTACTGGAATCGATTATCAGCAAATTAAATTGGGATAGAGCCGGTATTTGTATAAAAGGGAAACATATTAGCCACCTTAGGTTCGCGGACGACATTGTTCTCCTATCAGGAAATAGCACCGAGCTAGAGTCAATGTTACACACGTTACAACAAGCAAGCAGAGAGGCAGGGCTAGAAATTAACTTGATCAAAACAAAACTCATGACAAATACCGCACAAAACCCTATATGTCTTGACAACACACCAGTAGAATACGTCGAGAGCTATATCTACCTAGGGAAACAAATTTCCTTCCAAAAACTAAGCAACGATGCAGAAGTAGATAGAAGAATAATAACGACATGGAAAAAGTTTTGGAGCCTAAAGGAAATTCTAAAAAGTCAGATGCCGATGAAAATCAAAAGCAAAGTCATGAACTCGTGCCTTTTACCATCGTTAACATATGCTTGTCAAACATGGAAGTTCACCAAAACAGTAAAAAATAAAATCACGTCCTGCCAGCGAAGCATGGAGAGAAGTGTCGCAAAAATCAGGAAGTGTCAAAAAATTCGTCACACTATCATTAGACAAAAGACAGGAGTGAAAGATGCTCTCACCTACGCTCTAAAATTAAAATGGAGATGGGCAGGTCACATAGCGAGAATGAGCGATGATCGATGGACAATTCGCATGACGTCATGGCAAGGTCCTACAGGCACTCGGAAAAGAGGAAGACCTGTAACTAGATGGGCAGACGACATCACACGAGTCGCTGGTAAAAACTGGCTGACAGAAGCCAAAGACCGAGATCGCTGGTGTTCTCTGGAGGAGGCCTTCACCCTCACTACTTGAGGGGTTCATGCATGCTATTCATCATTCAAAAAATACAAATGTATACAGTTTAACTATTATTATTATATTTTAATCGTAAACTGAAAGAAAATGAAAAGATATTATGGAAAATTATTAATCAAATTATTATGTAACGTTAGCAACAACTATTCTATCAATTATTTTAAATCATTACATTATATTAACATACACAATACCATGTAAAAAAAAAAAAAAAAAAAACGATTGAACCTAATGAATGTCAAAAATCTTTTCTATTCTAATGCATGAAATATAAGGCTTTTTTATTTTATTTTATTTTTATGTGCACACACTTGGCACACACCCAGAAGAAGTTCAAGAATCTCTGCACATCCGAATGTTAGTTATTCGTCATTCCTTTGATCGAATTGACGCAATTTAGCGAAAGTCTATAACTGGAGTACCAGGAAGTGCTTTGGAACTCAAATGCTGGTTCTTTGTGATCACACAATGGTACAAAGGATGTGGAGATGGAATGATCAGCCACATCCTGCCTCTTAGTTCGCGGTTAGGTCAAACTAGCTGCTAAGTATTATGAGAAAACTGGCGGTCCAGATTCGCACGTGTCGACCATTTTAAAATCGTTCCTAGCGTGACCGGGGACGATGTCTTGATCGGTATTTGAGATTGCCCCAAATATAAAACTCGTTCGTATATCAGGTTTCTCCAAAGTGGAAAAATATATGCAAGTGCACTGATGGGCGAAATAATGTAAGCACGGAGGATTAGGGCAGCGGAGAGGAAAACCTTAATAATCGAAAACCTATTGGAAGCTTCAAAATCAAGTCATTTATTCAAATTAGGCTGAGAATCAGCACTTTTCGAACGTCATTATTAAATAAGACAGTCCCCCAAAACGCCCGTCCTTCAACACTTCCTAATGCTTTCGCTGGGAAGAACAAGTGGCGCAACAAACTCCCCAGCAGCACACCTGCCTGGTCAGTGGTCTACTATTTGTAGGGTAACTAATAGGTATATAAAAAAGTATGTTTGTCCTGATGAATCTTTGAACATAATTTATCCTATGTACGCTTCGTCAATTAATGAAAGGACCTCACCTCGTATACATCTTATGTAGTTATTGAACTCCTTCTGAAGCCTGGTGGCCTGCTGGTGTTGCCTGTTGAAGTTCTGCAGGTGCTCTTCAAATATGTCGTCGAGGGTCCGGTCTACCTTGCCCAGGTTTTGCAGGAGCTGTGAAAAAAGAAAGGGGCTTATTAATTACATGATTAATTTAATTACATGAGAATTTCAGCATAGAGAAAAAATACTCGAAGTGCTTCATTGATGACTATAACTACTTAAAAATATCTATTTGCGAGTTCGAGGTTTTTAAACTTAAATATGAATGATTTAAACGTAAACATTTATCCGTATACTCTAATAACTTTTCTCTTTAACACTGGGCGAGAGTCATTCGCCCCCAAATAGTTCTGAAATAAAGTAAACCTTAGTATTACAAAATGTGGCCGAAGTTCGAGGTTTGTGGCTTGCAATGAAGGCTTGTGACTAACAGAGGTATGCTACTATCATCAGCCTAGCCTTTTCCGAACTATGTTGGGGTCGGCTTCCAGTCTAACCGGACGCAGCTGAATACTAGTATTTTACATGGAGCGACTGCCTACTTATCTGACCTCCACAACCCAGTTACTGGGTAATACGATACCCCTTAGTAAGACTGGTTGTCAGACTTTAGGGCTTCTGACTACCCATAACGACTGTCAAAGATCCACGAATGACAGCCGGGACCAACGGATTAACGTGCCTTTCCGAGGCACGGAGAGGTCTCGGTATGTAAAGATGGTCACCCGTCCACAGACCAACCGCGGCAAGCATAACTTAAGCTGATCGATCGACCTGTGCGGCTGTTATTATTTAGAGGCCTGCTATAATATTGATTTCTGAATCTAAATTAGGCTATTGTGGGAACTGTCCTGCAACAATATCCAGTGCAACACGAATACATTTCACCGATTTCATCATACCTACCGCGTAACCCTACACTAGTTGGTAGCGCAAGGATATCTAGGTTTAGTACGCCGCAGGAATGAGTGCAACAATTATTATTTAATCTATTACCATTCCAACTTTATTGCTTTGTTCCTGTTGGTGCACCGGACGGTTTGTTGTAGTTTTGTTTTATATTGGAACCTGTGCAGTGTGTTTTTATAGTCAGACTCGGTTTCTGGGATCAAGAACCAAGTCTCTTAGTAAACCTGCACAGCTATTCACCGCCGAATTAAACATCAATCAATGTTATCGAAGGAGTCCTCTAAACGTTGTTCACAAATCCGAGTCCCGAAAATATTGACAATTCAAACCAAATGCCGCAAGTCCGCCCCTATACATTTATGTGCTTGAAGTAATAAATAAATATTAAATAAATAAATCGACGACTAGGTACTATTTTCAGACGGCTATTTGCGGTCGGGAACTAAACAAATCAGGTAACCGAAAATGTGTTATTTTTGACTCGGAAGCCTATGGAATGGTTGTGAATAGCTATGCATGTGTCGTAAAACAACCATATTTTATGTAAGGTCCAGTCGCGCTAAATTTGCCAAAGATGTAAACAACAATGGCCGATCGAAATTGAACAACATCGATATACAAGAACATTTATTATAAGTAATGTTTGTTTTCGTCTAGTTAGCTCACAGTTTTAGACCTTAGATACATTATTAGGTTTGACAGTTGATAAAATTGAGTGGGTTTTATACATTTTCCGTAAAAATTGCTCCTAGACGGAAATAAATGAATTAAAGTAGTAGAGCCAATGTCAATGATTCTACAACCTACTTATCTACTAACTAACGTGACGCAAGTCCTTCTAACCAGTTATTACTTAATTAAAAGGTAGTGAATGCTAATGTAATGCGACATGTAGACAGAAGCGGCGATAGTTGTCACACCCACATTAGAACTTTTCAGCTTATCATCAACTAATTAAATGTTTGCTCTTATTATTGTGAGTATTGTGACTTGTGACGCCATGCTTGAGGACTGTGAAATAAGCTGCAAATAGTTGCTGGTTTGTAATATACTATAATATATTTGCTTTCAATGAGGTCATGCGTATGTCAATTGCGGGGAAATTAGGTAACGAGCCATGCATTTGGACGTGTTCTTGATTATTATAAAAACAACATATTCATTGAAATAGTCTAGGTCTAAAGGAAACAAACACATAGGCAATTATAAAACAATGCTTTAACACATTTCAAGACTACTGATGATAAATGTCAAAATGTTGATTCATTAAGTACTGTGACCTTTGAGTTTATTTCGGCCTTTCTTCTCAGTGTAGTCCGATAGGATACGCCCGACCACATCTAGTTTTTAAACTATGATTGACGTGTGAAAATGTTTGTACAAATCTACTTACAGAAATAAAATAATTTATGATTTAAGCTACGCGATGGACCTACATGATGTATATCTAAAACGCTTTTTAAATCCCGATCAATACGTAATAGGCGACTAAGAATAGAATCGTGAAGTGTTAAAAAAAACAAATTTTTTTTTTGAAAGGGCTATCAAAAGAAAGTACTTATTACTTGTTGTTCTTCTCCTTAGCGTGTCGATGGCAATCTAAATGATCTAAATGGACTCTGCCCGAATCCTGCTATGTGTTTGGCACCATCACTAGCGTCCATCAATTCCTGTAATGTGCAGCTGACAGGCCACGCAGGAAATGATATAATTCTTGTTTATGATCGTAATCGACATGGTGAACAAACATTATCACCTCTGCTGGGAAACTGGGAACAATCCATTCAACTCTCGAATCAACTAAAAACATTCTCTCAAAGACACACAATATTATGTTTCAAGACGACAGCATACATTCGTTTCATAAGAGCACACATACTATCAGTCATTCTGTGACCTTGTAGCCTTCAGCACATTCATTGCTGCATTGTTTGCAAAACATGCATACTTCGCACCTGAGCGCACTGTGATTTGTTCAACGTTTGCGTTTTATGCAAGGCTGTTGGAAGATCATCAAATTTTCCAAATGGATATTGCAATTTTGATTGCTTTTCGTAATTATTTCTTGCATTAAAGTGTTGCTTTCAGTCATAATATGATGAATAATACATGTTGCTTCATTTATGTCCATTTCATTTATTTCATTACAATTTTTACATTTTGGCGAAATGCCTTTCACTAAAACTAAATCAGTTCTTCGTTAGTTCAATCAATCCACTTCGAGGAACAGAATCCCAGTATTGTGTATTTCCCAGTATTGTACAAAGTTCATAAAACATTATCAGAACCTGTGTTACTTAACTATATTAAACTTTCAAATTGAAGCTGCTTCAGAAATCTTGATGGTTCCAGCAAGTTTACGAAGGACCCTAGATATTGATGTATGGAAGATACAGAAATCCAATTATTGACTGCAAATCAAAATCTCGTTAGAAGCCAACCATGACCGACCTAACACCGGAAACCACACGCCCAAACAAGTATTCAGTCCTTACAAACGTCACAGTTCTGAAGTCCGCGACACATAACTGATAATCCATTGGACATACCAAACGCGTATAATGTCATCGACCGGCCACTACTCCCATTGTTCCAGCGTAATGCGCGCAACACCATGAAATGGATGAAGCTTATTATATTAAGTAATAAGGTTTCGACTACTTAGGTTTTTAATGTGTTTCCGGACTTCGTTAGGCGAAGATTTGCATGTTTTATGGAGGAATCTCAGGTTGGAAATACCTACGGGGAGTTATTACACTATTGCAATTCTAAATAATAAATTTGGACCAACTATATCTAAGCATATATACAGTTAGTCAACTCAAGATTTACGAGTAATCCAAATTTAAAATCAGAGTTTGTAGAAGTACGTACAAGAAGGTTCAAGCAAGGATATTAAAGGTTGCTCTACAATCTATATACATTTTGTTGGAATTGCAATAGAAATTTTAAGTTTTTATGCATTGAATTGCCAAGATGCGGAAAATTGCGATAGGGCCCAATAATAAGGTTAATATTAATTTAGTAGTAATAGTAGAACTATTTTGGGTTATCGTGTTCAATCTCTTCTATAATTAAACTAAATGTAGGTAGACTGAGACTCTACCATACGTGTCTATCTTTCTGGATCTCAGGCACACATTAAGAACTCAACTTACATTTTCGGAAGTGACAATCAGGTGTAAGCGGTTACCTCGGTTACGTCCGTCGTTAATCATGAGTTGTGTGACGTCACATCCGCGGCCGCTTCCTTTCGATTTCGATTGTCTTTGACCGAGGCCTCCAATTACGCTCATTGTGTGTATGCGGTGAATATTACGAATTTTCTTCTTTTTTTTCACCTTAACAGTATTGAAAGAAGGATCGTCACTATACATGTTGTTTGCGATGTTTTCTGATATTTTTATTGATTAATCATCAAGACAGTTATAGTAATTAACTAATTATTTAATTACTATTGTCTTTTCTACTTTCTGATTCTATCATTGTAAGTTGTTAATTGAATTGTACTTTCATTAAGGACGTGAGTCCTCTACAAGGCTGTTTTACCGCATGCTAAAAAGTAATTGGAATTGATTTACTTTTCACATACCTAGTTCCGTGGAACATTCAATCAGATGTTACAAACAAGCAGCTCCTCGATAAATCTTTCAATGTGGAATATGAAAAATAGAAAGAAAACACCGACCGATGATACTTCATCGGTCCAAGATCATCTTGTTTTCTTTGCAGCATGCGTGACGCTTGTGTAAACGATATAAGGGAAGGTAAAGACTAAAAAGACAGCACATATCTCAATTGCTATGAATTAAGAAGAAGCTAAGACGTAGAATGACACAGCATCTAATTATGCTGCGTAGTCTATTGAGGAGAATAGGTTACCACTATGCTGGTAAACGGTAGGTCATCAACCAATCGGAACGATTGAAATACTAGACCCGTTATCGACGTATATGATAGTTATTCACTTTTTGTTACAGAAGAAAATAGAAGAACCGTGTGACGACATACTGAACTACAAATTGTCGGGAAGCAAGAAGAGTGTAGCGAGACAATCATTGAATTAATCTATGTATTAAAAAAAAATAAACGCTGTTCGATGGTAAGCGCATCACTTGAGAATGGCTGGACCGATTTGGCTATTTTTGTTTTTAAACTGTTCGTAAGTGTCTTTCTTAAGGAAAGAAAAAAAATTAAAAGTTGCCGAGAAAATTGGAAAATTCGGCAAAACTGAAAGTTCATTTTCTTTGCCATTTTTGTATGAAATTAAAATCATAATTATGATGATTGAAATTTTGACAGGACAACGTCTGTCGGGTCAGACAGTAAGTAATAAAATAGAATCAAGTAGTGGGTCAAGTCGGACTGCGGATAATGATAAAGAAAGTAGAATCCGAAAATTACAATCAACTGTAGTAAACTATGATACCTATTTTGATGCTGCTTTGATGAAGCAGAGGAAGAAGAAAGTATTTATTCAATTGTGTTTTCGTCACGATGCTTGCCAATGTGTCAGACGTCATCCAATCAATAAAATTAAAATGAGTTATTGTTCAATTGTGAATAATTGTGATTTGATTTATAAGCTGTGCACGATACTAATACACATGGAGCCAAGCATGAAGAATTTTTTGTGATATCGAAGAACTCGGTAAGTTCTCATAAAGAAATTACTGTACTGAGCATGATAAATACAAGTAGTAAAACACCGTGAAACAATAGAAGATTGGTTGTAAATTATAATATTACAAATGCAACATCAATTAATCAAGATTGGCACCTTCCAGGAAACTGATATGATTTCTGAAACGTTCTGCATCGATGAACTTGATATTTTTTTAACATCCTAAACTAGGGCTTGTATTGTGAAAATATTACATTAACAAATAATAGAACAGTTAGGTATTGTTTGCACTGTTGAGAATCTCTATTCCCATATTTGAGTGAGTATTGTATGGACAAGCCACACTGCAAAGCACATTTATACAGTCGAAATTATTCAATAACATACTTGACGTTGACTTTGAAATTTAATCAAGTATCAACTTTGATAAAATAAAGAATATCACAACGCGCTTAAAACCTCTTCTATTTTTTTTTAAGACAAGAACGGTAGATGAAGGGGCTGCTAAAATCATCCAATACCAAGACCCAGCTAGTAGATATCCTGCTAAAATTCACCAGCATCATAAAACAGCTCATGAATATCAAAACAATTACTGCACCTCTCGAGTCTATTGAACGCTGCCTAGGGAACGATAATACTAAAACTAAAGGCGAAATGGCCCTTTCAAATAAATTCTATTCAGATTCTCATCTGACGTTCAGCATCGGTTTCTCTAAGCGCGTACGCAAACAAGTTGTAAATAACGGGCTGTCAAAAACTTGTGTATTTGATTATAAATCAAATATTGAACTTAGTTTTAGTAAGATTTTTGGTTTCCAATTTCTCATGACCTTAATAATACACGGTTTAAGATTTTCTTCTTCTTGTTTTGTACTTACTTTCGTAAATTATGTTTTGTTGTTGTATATTTGCTTCAAGATAGTCTTATCAGCATCTTTCAAATCGAATTATATTTCTGTATTGTTAAGTTTGACATGTTTATCAATATTCAATGCATGCCACATACCTAGAGAGTATGTCCGTATCGGATTGCCGTCCCATCGCACTATGAGAGTGAGGGAAGAGTGAGTGCACCTGTGTCTGCGCACACGCTTGTGCACTATAATATCTCCCGCGAAAATGGCTAGTCTGCGTAGAGATTGGCTGCCATGGCCGAAATTCGGTCTGGAAGACTATTATATTGCAAGCGTAAATAATGTTCATACTTTACAAAACTGTGTAGGAATGAAAATAAAAGCTGACGGCCACAAAATTTCAGTCATCGTCATACGATCTTTTACTTTTATTTATACTCGTAACTTCTTATTAGTTCGGTTTCATATTAATTGGATCCGTCGCCTCGACTTCCGTTGCACTAATTTCGTCTTCGATTTTTACTTACATATTTATCTACTTTTTAATATCTTGGTAGTCACAGTCATATTGAAGCTCTAGAATTTTAAACAATATATAAAAGACCAGAAATAATTAAATAAGCAACCTTTAGAAAGTTATACAAGAAGTTATAGACGAAATTCTAATAGGATAGAAGCAGAAGCAGAGTGAAAAAAGAAAAGTGGTATGCATAGCCACTGACCATTCAAATAATACAAAAATAATTTTATGAATAAGTAATAATTTTAATATACTGCTGACTAATGGAACTGCTAGACGGACGGACGACACTATGGATATGTATATTGCACTCGGCCCGCCTCGTCAAACATGTGCTGTCTAAAAATAGGAGTCGATAAGTCCGCTTTGTTTGCTTGCTTAACTTATTTGTTTTAACGTTTTTCACTGGAAACTATTTTGTTGGTGTAGTAAACATTATTTCTTGTTTCGTAATGTTTTCCACTATATTACTTTCTATAGCTATGTACGTTCCAACGGTAACTATGTAGTTTTGGCTGTACTAAGGGAAATCCGGCGCTGTTCATAGTTTATTTGGATTTACCAGTTTTATATGTTTCCTATGTATATTTGAAATACGCTATCGTCAAGATTTTTCCTATTTCTTTTTTTACATATTTTAGGCAGACATTCGGCCTCAAAGAAACTTAAGATGTGGTTTTTGTGGAACGTGTTTGACTAGAAGATTACCATATAGGTACTTTTACTCGATGTTATAGTGATTTGTAAAACTGATATTTTAATTATTCGCATAAATATAAAAGTTCATTCATCTTTCGTGTATTTGTATGATTTGCAATGTTATTTGGAATGCCTTGTATACAATTCTTATCATTCATAGTTTCTGCTTTCTCTGCTTCGTTTTGTTGGTCTTGAGACTAGCCTGTACTAGTTTCCATTTTAACATCAAGTATCTAATCTCCATTTTAACTGTAGTTCATGTTTAGCAACAGGTGTGCGGAGAAACTTCGATATTTTTGTGCAATTTGATATCTATTGATTTTATGCAAATCATTCTGATTCACACGTGAAGCTAGTGTGTTGTTTAACTTCAATTATTAATAAAGTTTATAAGCAATACACAATTTACAATAAACTACTGTAAATCTTGTAGACGTTAAAATAGTGAGTGATATAATGCTGTTTCAGGTGGACTGAGAAATCCAGGCAAAAGCAATAGACAGATTGGCTACTTGTAGCTGAACCTATTAGATATCATATCATTCGCTAATTTGCTTCGGCGAGGGATTTCTGGCTCGCTTTCAAACGCTAGCATGCAGACTTGAATAAACAAATTGGAAATAATTATATTTAATAATAAATAAAAGCTGAAAACACATACAATAAATACGAATCTAAATACAGACGTGCGTGGTATCTAAAATTAAACAAGGAAACTAGGGCTCTTTTAATATCAAACAAAAATTAGGGATAAATCAGGGGTAATTTGCATAAAGGGCGAAAGCACTCGCCAATAACGAATTTGCGCGTTAGTGTTTTTCATTTGTGTGTCGCTGTACGTAGGTAAGTATAGAATTGTTTTAAGAATGAAAAATGAGGGCTTACTTCAATGAATGTAACGGCTTATGTGTGAAATCGTTTGACAAATAACGCATGTAAACGTATATGATTGATTTTTCCTATTTTTAAATGCTTCACAGTTCTCTGGTTGTAGGTTTTGGGGCCACATCATTGATTTCACATGGCTTTTATTATATCTAGAAGTCACACCAAGATGCCAACAAAATATGTCGAAAAATTTCCCACAATGCAAGTCTTCATGGGTATAAATGATGTTCTAAATTTTCGGAATTCCACGACAGTAAGAACGAATCTTCTTGAAGACATTAATGGCATACTCTGCATTCATGCTAAGTATTCTCGTGTAGAAATATTTGCTATAACGCGGCAGGTACTCAAGCAAAGGTTAACTGAATACGCCACGGTCGAAGCAACATTGTAATTGGTGTTCCCAAGATGACAGCAGACGACAATCATACAATAAAAACCTGAGATGAATGTAGCCTAGCCTATGAAGTACTCGCTGTTGCGACGTTCACGTGAATGAGACTATTTACCGTCGGAAACTGAATGATCGAGGGATAACTTCTTTTTTATGGTAGATACCTATCATTATAATCTGTCTTGGAGCCGTTCTTCTGCGTTTTGATCTCCTTTGCACCAAGCTCCTAAGTTTTTACAATTGTTAAAAATGCAAGTCTATCTACGTTTGTCACCAGCCCGCCATTCATAACCAAATTAAGTGTGGATGCGGACGTTAGATGTGTCAAATTGTCATAATGTGTGAAAATAATTTGGGCAATTAGTCACACGTTACCTTTAATTAAGTTAAACCTGTGTTGTACCGCAGTACCGCTATAGATAACATTCTCCGCATTCATTTCCGGATTACTGCTATCGCTCTTAACTCATATTTATATTCATCTAATGAATATTTCATTTGTATTATAATTGAAGGAATCCCTAAGTATTGACCTCAAAATGTTAAAGTCAATGTCATTGCCTTTCTGTTAAATGCTCGCTACGTTTGGCAATAATATTGGCATTCGTTGATAAAGTGAAACGTTTGTTGATAAACTAAGTAGTGTCGGATGGCAAATCCATTGCTGTCTGTTACAACATCAACCATATTGTATTGGCCAATCATTGGCTAATTAGCACATCAAGCCTTTCTTGCTCCTATATGCAGGGAAGCCATAATAGCATCAAATGATTTCGTTACAATAGGCACAACGGTCAAACTATCCCAAAGATCCTTCAAGACTTGACTGATGGCTGTATTGTCAGGCTAACAATGGACAGGTCGTTCGTTCCACTGCCAGATATACGAAACATCATTGCTTTGTTTGATTCACCTGCATGTTTTTCAAGTGGTACTGCGAAACATGGAGAACCTTTTAAACAGTCTTTTTGTTTTTAACTTTCACTAGGCTTTACATGCTATTCTGTTACAAATTTTGAGCTAGGCTTTCTCTCTCAAGGAGGTTAGTATTTTGAATTTAAATCAACTAAGTCCAGCTATCGAAATCCTGTCTCGACCTTCGACATTTTAATCGCGTATTTCTTTTACATCGTCCAAAAAATTAGAAATCTGATGAACCAAAATAAGCCCTGTATAATTTACAGATTTAACTTATCTTCTATTAACTTTCCTAATCACTCACTCACTTTATCAGCAATTTGATCATGATTAAAACCTAATAGAATACCGCGCTACTTCCAAACCACTTTTGCATCAACAAGTTTCAATACAAGTTTTTTTTATCTTCAATTAATTTGTTTTCAACATCAAGGCTTCCTTTACAACTGTTTGCGGTTTACCGTTGGTACACTTGTATCCTATGATCTAGAAATATCTAGCCCTTGTTATGAAACCTAGCCGGCCATTGGTCACGTTTGCTGCTAGCTATTTATTTTAGACCGTTGTTTGTATAACGGGCATACATATTAGTTGGTGAAGTCATTATATCGGAAATCTTTGAAACGGTAGCACGTGGAAAACTAACAATTTTCTTGTCACTTAGTGAGAATGTAACGTTTTTCTGTATCTAAATTTTTCTTGTTTTTTATACTGTCCACAAACTATTTTAAAAATAACCGTTATCAATTTATTGTATGTACGATTTGATAATATCGAGTTCGCAGGTTGTAAATAGTTGAGAAAGTCGACGTAGCGTGTCGATTAGATGTAGATCGTTATCCCGTATTAAATCGTAATGTAATAAATTAGTGACGACGACATACCGATTGAGACAAGCATTTAACACTTGGACATAAATTAAAATTTATGTAAAGCTATCTTATGTATATGAATTCAGCTGAATTAGTGGCATGGGGCCTTTGGAAATTGTATGTACTACATAGACTATGGGATTACCATATCTCTTATCTTTTGAAGATAAGTTTAATAATTTTATTAGCGCTCATTTAGAATCATGGTAAAATAATAGTATAGCAAGAAATATAAAATAAGATTTGGAGAGCTTGGGAGCACTTCAATGAAATTGCAAATGGACAGAACAGATGGTGTCAAAGACAGGGAAACGAAATTCTGACGAAAGGCAAAAGCTTGATGCAAAGCAGATTGAAGAATTGATTACTTAACACACATACAATAATAGGTTTGATACATTGTGTTTGTGAATAGGCGAAAGTTTTGGATCGACGCAAAATTGACATCAACATAGGTACGAGCATTTATAGCCTAGTTAAAATAAAGTAGTAAATACCGACTGCCACTCAGCAGCGGGCATTGTGGTTTGTAAGGATTACGATAGACTGAGTGAACAGAACTAAATACCAACAAACCAACACTGATTTAATGATCTCATAACTATAAAGTACAATAAATGTTTAATTTCTCTAATAGAAGAAGAAAACTTGATTAAGACGACGAAGTTAAAATCAACGAAAAGCAGATTCTGAAAACCGAGTCAAATATTGAAAACTCAATATACAATATTCAATACTATATTTAACATTTCAAGTAATTAAACATACGAAACGATCCCCGAACTCAATAAATACGAAGGCATGGTTAAAAAAATTGTAACATTGGCAATGTTCCGAGTTTTTGGTACTCGTAACGCACTAGACTGGCTGTCAAGTGTTCCCGTTTGATATTTGGAGCATGGATCAAACGTTTTGTAGGCGCACTCTGGAGAGACCGTGATTTTTGGAGTAGTTGGAGAGGGATTTTGCAAGGTCTTAATGTAAAGAGGTGAAACAAGAGATACTACAGATAGATTCAGAATTTACAATTCTAAAGCTTCTACGGAAGCCTCAACGCTAATTGAGCATTCAATTAGAGAGTGAGTGCTGTTAGGCGTTTTTGTTGGAGTGACAGATAACTAGTGGCAACTGTAGACTGATAATTGAGTACCTAAAGATTTTTTGTTTAATTTACTGCTGCTTTTGTACGGGATAAATAGTATGTTGCTTGAAGAGCTCCATGTCCTCGTAATATTTACAATATGAAATGTGACGTTGTTAAGGATCATTGACCTACTAATGGGTTACGAGTCATGCATAATACTCATAATCTGTTCATAGAACCTCCAAATTGAAGTAATATGTAGTACTGTTACGGTACTGCTCGTAATTAGCTCGCGTTGAGTAAGTTGTAAATTATATTAATTGTTGTAGTTGACGAAATTTTGTTAGTGCATAGAGCCAACTAAAACAATTAAATAATAAACTGAAATTCTGAGACTGCTGAGAGTGAAACAGTTCAGGAACTAATCGTGCAGTTGTATGCGTCATCATAAAAATGAAAATGGACGAGAAAACGATGATGTTTTACTGTCGATTATGTATTAGTCATGACTAAATGTTGATCTATTCCCAGATTACGTGACAACCATGACCCAGTCTTGTGTTGGTCCGAACAGCACAGTAACAAATCCAATATTCCCGAAATATTTGAAGCTGGTAGCGCCACATTAATGCATGTTACACACGCATACATAGAATCTGACGATGTCATTGGCTCATGGACATAGGTGGACGTAACATTACACTGCGTAGCAACAAACAATTGGGTCGCTAGCTCACGCACACATTTGTAATAATGGTTATGTATGCGCTAATGCAGTAAGTGCATCTGATTTTCTTGTTTGCTGTCACCGTGATGTGTCTATTTCTGAGATATTAAGCTAAGATAAAATACAAACAAATGAGTCAGCTGGTCTGAAACAAGATGTATTATTTTGCAGCTGAGGCGCAAAAGATTAGAGTTGATTTGTATTTTTGCGTATGTTGTTTGGAAACTACGAACTAATAATTCTAACATAATATATATCAGTTCTAGCTTTTGCCCCCGGCTTCGCCCGCGCGGACGTCGGAAACTATCCCACGTATAACCCGGTTCATTAAAGAAAGGAATCTTAAATGGCGGCGCTTATCATGTTCTCTCGCTCGCACACTAGTGCCGTCTATACTCACTCTCGCGCGTACCGTAAGCAAAAAAAATTAGTCTTGATTTGCTTCCACGCTGTCTTGACGCGCTCAGTGATCCTTTTTACGAATTCCTTGTTATATATTCCGTTGTTACCTGTTTGTTAGTGTTGTTCAGTTTTGTTTTATTGTTGTTTCGTTGTTTGGTCGTGTGTACTGTGCGGAGACAGTTATTATGCCTCCTTTGAAAAAAAAAACTTTGGCTTGAAATTTTACATGCTAACTGTACTATCTGTCAACGCAAGTACAAGCCGCCATTTAAGATTCCTTTCTTCAATGCATCGGCTTATAACAAACCACCGGGATTAAAAGTACCCTAGGTATGCGTTAATCCAGGTTATAAGCTATGTGTGTGCCTTTCATCCAAATCTGTTCAGCCGTTTTTGCGCCAATCCGGAACATAGATCCAGACAAACAGACAGAAATTCTATCAATTATATTTTCGGCAACAGACTCGTTCCTACACCACGAAGCAATTACTTTTTATCAAAAATATTCAGTTTAAGCTTCGTTACCCACTATTTTATTATATGTAAAAAGATATAGATAGTACACTACACATGTGACAGGTTAGAAAAGTAGAGATTGTCAGCGTCTCACTTCTACCACAGATAATATAATACTACGCTTTTACAAAGACTTAGCTTGACATCATTATGAATCACTAGGATTTTGCCTCATTCAATTGCATCCATATCTAAACGTGCGATGCATGGACCGGTCGACCTTGCAAGCTATGGGTGTGTTAATTGCATGTAATTTAGTACACAACGTACTTGTACCTTTCAATTCTGCCATATCACTTTCCAGTTTGTATTGTTGTGATACGCCGATCGGATCAACTGAATGAAGCTGCTGAGAGGCCCTCAACTGGGGCTTGTGGCTAAGTAATAACAACCGCGCGGCTGTTATTACTCGGGTCGATCGATCAGGTTAAGCAACGCTTGCTGCGTTTGGTCCGTGTATGGGTGACCGTCTTTAAATATCTATAAAATGTTTAAATACCCCTCCGTGCCTCAGAAAGCACGATCATTCGTGGATCTTTGGCAGTCTTTACGGATCGTCAGAAGACCGAAAGTCTGACAATCAGTCTTACCAAGGGGTATCGTATTACCCAGTAACTGGGTTGTGGAGGTCAGATAGGCAGTCGCTTCATGTAAAACATTGATATTCAGCTGCATCCAGTGGGACTGGAAGCCGACCCCAACCCAACACATGTAGTTGGGAAAAGGCTAGACAGATGATGGTGAGAGAGAGAGGCCCTAAACTGGAGTTTCTAGAAAATGTTAATTACGTCGACAATATATACATAACAAATTCACTGTATAACTCTGATCAAATTTATGTAGTCCTCTTCTAAATGCAGGTCACATAGCCACTTACAGCGATCACAGACAAGATGTCAGGTTTGGATGTTGAATTGCAATGAGCAAAACTACAGTTCAACTGTAAGTACTACTTACATGAATGACCATTGTGGTAAGTACCGCAAAATTTTATTAAGCCAGGCACTATATTGGAAATGTTTGTTGAACGATCTATAATGTAGGCTGCGCGAAACGTGCCTTATAGTGAAGAGAATACCCACAAACGTCTGTCTCCTTGGCGTTTTATGGCTAATAACGCTTCAAACAGGACGTATACGTATAATATCTTTGTATTTTGTTATACTACGGTACCGCAATACAATTCATTCATGTGGATAAATGCACTGTCCTAACGGGTTGAACAGTTACGATGAGCGCTAAATTAGTGCTTGTGAGTACGTTTTGCATAGATATGGCGAGTTAAGGGTTAATACAATTTGCATAACGAGTTTGTTGCGGGAAGTGACGACGTGAGTATTAATTACGACAGTGAAAAACTTTTGCACTGGGATGCATAACTTCTCTCGTCACTAAACGGCATTACCAGTGTCATAAACTTCGTCCTTAGAGCTTTAGCTTCCAAGCTAGAAGTGAATTGACAGTCGATATATTAATAGTAAGAGACCTTTCAATACTTCTTATAATGATTTATGAGGCCAACGCTCAACAGCACTGTTGAGCTTAATCAAATAAAGGTGCACAGTTGCACACCCTTATTTGATATGCTGATAGATTTATGACAAGGCGATAATTTTCTGTAATTTTCTGCATTGACTAAAACATTTTACCTTCAATACTGGATTACTGGCACACTCAAACAAAGCATTCCTATCTGAGCAAATCAAACAGCAGCAGCCATTTCTGGATATAGATATTGTAGCGACTCCTGCGCCAGCCGGCCATTCACCTGCAGTAGGATGCCGTAAGCAGTCGAGTGACCTTCATTCCGATGCAATTTCATTCAAATTCTTATTGAATCTTGTACTTTAGCCGCATACTGATCCGAGAATGCGAGGGTACAATATTATTAACTTATGTTGTTTATAAAAGTGGGAGGTGATAAGTTTGTTTGTGTATTTTTACACTGGCTTCCCAACTAGCACACTAGTGAAAATAGCAGCCTATTTTGCAACTTTTAGCTGTACTGTAGCGCTTTAGGGGTTCAGAAAGTGGTTTTAAGTTCTACTATTGCTTCCGTAACTGCTCATAGCTGTAAATATCACTAGGGGTAGCAGAAACAGAACCAAATGCCACTCTAGGTTTCATAAGAGTTCATTTTACAACCCATTTGCCGTCTATAGCTTTAAAAGAGCGTTAAAACATGTATGTTAAAGCTTAAAGCTGCTAAAAAGTTTCTATAGCCGCTGCTGTACGCTTCAGAACTGCATAAAGACTTTAATTGAAGACTTTTTAACGAAACTGTATAAAAGATATATTTATCACTGTTCTGCCACTGAAAATTTCATTGTAGAAGTAATTTGTTCTTTTGCGCAGACTTAAGTAGGAATTTGATCGACTCTTTTACTAATAGCGACATTAAGGCTTCACAATAGAAGCAGGAGAGTAATGGACATTGCCTACTCATTTGGATACATTCTGCTATTTTATTTGCTATTCAACAAACACAAGCGAGGGTCCCGTAGATTTTGTTTTCTCAATTACTGATAACGGACCAGTTACAGAGGAAAAGTAAGTTATAGCTTGGTGTGGTATTATAAAAATAAAGTAAAATAACCTTCTTTGCGTAATTTATTGTTTCGTTTTTCTAGACTGGACTCGGACAGCGATACTGAATATAAACTAGAGTATGTCGAATGTGAAAGAAAATGGAGCTATCGCGAGCAAATACTAATTTGGGCGCTGAAACACAAATGTAGTCATGTAGCTTTAAAAGACTTATTTCAAATTTTAAACCAAATTACTCCTAACGCTATGCCTAAAGATCCACGCTCATTACTTGGTACACCAAGAGAAATTACAATAAACTTCGTCGATCCAGGTGAATACTGGCACAATAATTTGAAAAATAGTATTATTGCTGTGTGTACATAAATAATAAAATAAATAAATAAATAAAAAGTTTAGAAAATTCTAAAGTTTACTGGAAAATATATCGATTTTAGTAAACATAGACGGATTACCTATTTACAAAAGCTCCAAACAACAATTTTAGCCTATATTGTGCAGTATTTTTGAAATGCCTCACATAAGTCCTATTATTTGTGGAATTTATCTAGGTTCAGCTAAACCAAAAGGATTGCATGAATTTTTAAAAGTATTTATTGAAGAAATAGGCAGTATGCTTGCATTAACATACGAAATAGGAAACAATCAGTGTCATTGAGATGCTTTGTATGCGATTCTATAATATGTATAATAATATAATATATAGTATAATGTTGAAATTTTCAAGTTGGTTGGTTGGTCCGATAAGGTGTGACGAGAGCGCTGGTAAGAGTTCTGTGGATTCTTGTTCTGTTGTCGAACAATCTAACATTTCTGTCAACTGCTTGTCAGCAATTTCGTGCGACATAATATTGTTCCTTTTAACAATGCTGTTTATTTTAGTCCGGTTTGGTTGTGGAGTTGATCTTCTATTTTACATAATTTTTTAATTTTTTTTGTTCGGCCAGTGTAACACTCCATGTTTTTCCCACTTAGATGGACAGATGCAAAGTTCATGTTTATTTTGTTGTTCATTATAAGTTTGAATTATTTTGAAAGGCATTCTGAAAACATGGTAAGACATAGTAAGTGTTAAACAATTGAAAGAGCGAAAAATATAGAAGCAGCTACAAATGATCATCGTATTTTAGGGTTTTCAACGAGTTCTACGGATCTCTAAACAAATAAACATTAGTGTGGTTCGATATCTGCAGTAAGTACGAAATAAAAGTGATTGTAAAGACTTGAACTGCAGTAGTGGTACAGGTATTACTTGGACCTTCAGAAGAGTGAAACTTAGCGCTTTGACGCTCAGAGAGGAAGTATTAAGGTTGAAGTTGCAAGTTAAAGCTGCTTCTCATAGACGACATGTTTACAAGACAATTATTTATCGTTACTTGAGAAATTTATAGGTTTTTTATCGCAATTTGTAGTAAAATATAACTAAATATAGAACCAGCAACTTACTAAATACAAATGTAGTCAAGTATGTAATTTCAATATCGTGTAAGTATGTGATATAATAATATTTATATAATAATATTTTACATATTTAACGATATTCTGAGGTAATTATTGAGGCGCGTTAAAAATACTCCAATAATATCAACTATATGCACGATAAACTGATCTGTGTTTGTAGCCACTAGCATATAATATAAAATATAGCTCAAAAACACTTACCTTCACTTCACTTATTATTTATTTGTATTCAGTAATGTCTGACTCAGGAACAACAGATGTATTTAATAAATGAGAGACAAGGTGAATGATCAGTGATCCTTTATTCGTTCAGTTAAACCTGTCGTTCATTCAATAAGCACCACAAGAGCTTTAGTGTGGTGTTAATTATTAGTTGCAGCTCCTGTAGCGCTTTTATGCCACTATAATGAAGTTCTAATGGAACTATAGATTGCAAAAAGTTGTGCCCCTTTGGCTCCAAAGCGGCTGCATAAGGTCTGCAGTGCACGCTCTGGCGCTTGAGTTTGGCGCCTTTGGTAATAATCGGATTAGCTCCAAAGCTCTTAAGCAACAGTTTGTGCTAGTTGGGTTTTGTCTCTTCAACATACATATTTCGTAGCAATATGTAGGGCTGACTATAGAAGTGACTGAGGTATAATGAATAATCATTGGGTAATTTAATATTACAACAGTATGAGGTATATTTTCTTAGTCAATGCTGAATTTGATGGATGTCCAAGTAAATAGCAAATTGTATGTGAGCTTGTTAGGTGTGAAGACACGATGCATGATGACGAAATTGAACAAGAACCATGATACCGTTGTTAATGCCGATCTCGAAGATATTCTACAAGCATAATAAATCACAGATAGAGGATACGCCTATGCATTGATCATAAATTTTGATCAGCGTAACTCATTGATTTATAAACAAAAATCCATTTGACGTTCCAGACAGACATACATTAGGTGTTTTATTTATAAGTTCTTACTCGCGTAATCGCTAATTAATGTGCAAGATAATAATATTTGTGATTGTAAACAGTAGCAGCGTAATAAAACCAGTGCACTAAGTGGAAGCAGTCCCAAGGACGGTGGCGACGAGGCCGCTCTCTATACCGATGCAGTAGAAGGAAATAAATCAGATAAACACAATAATTTGATTCAATTAATTTCTATGTTGAAATTTAAGGCTTGGGCACACCAAAAGCAGTTGCAGTGCGGTAGCAGTGCGTCTCCGTTAGAAAATAATGTAGTTATATGAGGGATGACACACTGAACAAACGCGGGCCCGCTGATCCTACCTGCTCCGTCACTGCACCGCGCACGCACTGCTCTTCTACAAAACTTTTGGACGGGAGCAGCGCAGGCGCGGGGCGGTGGCAGCGCGGGCGCGGGGCGGCCGCAGTGAGTACACGTTGTATTACTACGTCCGCCATATTGACTAGTCACACCAAAGTAGTTGCGCGGGACAGACGCAGCGCGGGTCGTAAACGGTTGTGATTTTTTACAACTTTATCATGGAAACGAATGAAAAATTGATTGAGTTGGTGAGGAAATATAAATGTTTATATGATTTAAAGGATAAATATTACATCGTGAACCCATAGTCTTTTTTTTTTACTTAAAGCTAGAAGCAACAATAGCTCCTCTTCGTCAGAGTCAGAACTGTTCAACATCTTGAAGTGTACTGAGTGTGGCTATCGATACGACACACATAACGCAGTTACAAAGCAGGCCCGCATTCAAACTGCTTTCTGACTGCTCACGTTTCTGGTGTGACATCAACCGCGGCGCAACTGCCCTGCCCTGCTAAGGTGCTGCGCTTGTCCTGCTTTTGGTGTGCCCAAGCCTTTAATATAACAATGGTATTACAATGTATGTGTAGCTTAGGACCTCCTCCGGCAGAACGGATGACGATAGATGATTCAATAACCATAATAGCAGTAAGAAGTTTGGGTAAATATAAGGATTTGAGGGAGGCCTTTGCCCAGCTGTGAGGTAGTATAGGCTCACAAAAAAAAAATAAAGGACGTCCAACGTTAAAAATACCTAGTGTTGGTCGAGAAAATGAAATGTAGAAAGCAGTCGGGTGCTTGAAAGAATTTGAGAAAGAAAAGTGCTTGCAAATGAGGCGAGGCTTTTAAAACATAATAGGACTATAATTGAAGAAATATAATAGATAATACTGCAATTCTGTAGTGAATACAACAGTTTCCGATGACATTACAACATTAAACCAAACTGCCTATTAGTTGATAGAAACCTTCATAGCCTACGCAACGCCATGTAAATGTAGAAACGCTGATTAATTTTACGACCAACAAACAGCCAATAGAGGTGATTACTTAACAATATGATACTATTTTAATAGTTAATTAATTAATCGTTACCAGTTGTCTATTGAAGTATTTGGCGCATTTAACTTTCCGGTAATTTTCGACTTACCAATTTCATTATTTGTTCAGAAATAACTTCGTTAACAAGTATTACTTACAAGAAAATTAATTTTGTTTTAGTTGATTAATGGTAAATGTATAAAACTACAATTGAATATTACTGACCTAATATCTCAAAACGGTGAAGGACAACATCGTGAGGAAACCGGCATGTAATTGAACCAAAACTTCGAAGATATGGACCATCTACCAAACCGCACTGGGTCCGCGAGGTGACTCTGACAAGAGAGGAGGCCTGTGTCCCAGCAGTGGGAACGTTATAGCCTAGTTATGCTTATGATAGTTTCAAGAGATGATAGTGCAGGTCTTACTCTAATCACCATGTCTCACAATTACAATCAAATTAGTGACCGTAGCCGTTGTGCTTACTACTCCGTACAGTAGTATAATGTTATTAGTACACGAACGGATATTGCAACTCCAGCTTCTGATATAATCCCTTACTTAGTCGCTTCTTACGATAAGAAATTTTCATATAGCAGAGATATTTATAGACCCTTTATATTTTTATCCTTAGGTGGCAAACTAAGGATAAAGGCCATAGGTACAATATATAAAGCTCCCGAATTACATACACAAAGTAAATTCTCAAAGGAATTTCCACTCCAGCATCTGATATACCTGCCGGGGTAGCGGGATTGTCCGAAAGGGCTACCGCTGCCCCGGAACATAAAGGGCTAAAGAAGGAACACGGGTGGGTTTTAGTCAGTAAGAGTCTGAAACTCCCATCCGCTCCACCCAGAGCGGGAGGAGTCATTAGATGATTTCCCATTCATAAAAAAAAGCATCTGATATAACCGTTTACTTAGTCACTTGTTACGATAGGAAATGTTCCATAATCATAGTTAAGAAAATTATCCATTATATTTTGGTCCTTCGGTAAGCGAGAGCCTTCGAATATTACATACACCAAGCAAATTCTCAAAGGATCTAATTCCATTGGTTAAACTTACATGAAGCTTCGTCTCAAATAACTTAGACAGCGATGTGCAGGAAACTTTATTGAATATAGAATTGATAATAGTGCAGTTAATAGTGTAGTCAAAATATATAAAATACCTTTTAAAGCTACACCTGTCAATAACTATGCGGATTAAGCAGAAGTAATCGAAGAATTAAATGTGAAAGTAAGTGGTATTATGTAACATGTGTTCATTGCAACAGACTAGAGGCAAGGTGCAATAAGATACTAGACGGCTTACGTTAACGCATCCTTACAAATGCAATATCCAACGATACAGTGAATAACACAGACTACGATAGTAACAGTTTTATCAACTGTTCATATAGCGAAAACGGCTTTAAGATAAATTAGGAGCTTGGTGAAGCCAAATCTCACATTTTGGCAAACACATTCAAATGCATTATTTTACGATGTGATAATATGAATGGTGGTGTTAAACTAGCTTTGCCATTCATACTTATCAAATGGTGTAATATTGCGCAGACAGTATACTATCCAATATAATTTAAGTTATTTTTATTAGACTGTCTTGACTTTTTAAAAGGTCGTTAGTATCTCAGACCTTTTTGACGACTGTGCACATGTTCCTGTTGATTCAGGAAGGACACTAAATCGCCTAGAACTTTAGGACCGCCTAGGACGTCATCTTCCCAGCGTTTTCCGGTTTGTAATAAGTATCCGCCGTGTGTCATGTTCTCATAGGGAAGCTACAGTATGTTCCCAATTTCTTAAGTCAAGGCTATACATAGAGAGTATTTCATCTGACATCGATTTTCTAGACAAATTATTTTCCTAAGTCGTTCATTATCGACTAATGTACAACAGGCCACTATTTTCTAAACACGCTTGCCTTTTGCCGTGTTTTGACCTAAAACCCGGAGCCTAAGAAAGGATAAGTAGCACTCACATTAACATGCTACTTTGTAGAAAACAAGGAGGCCTCGATACAAAATGTGGACACGACCAAAGGTGATGCAAAAACATGTGACCCTGATTCAAATGCTGATCAGCCAACGCACTTATTACGTTCTTGACTTTCACAGTCAAGTTCAACTTGTTCATTTTAAAAACGTTGACCAGTGCAAGAACCCGTCAATGCGTTATGCAATATTTGTGATTGGCAGTTTTTTCACTCAGCGATTTCTCTTCCATATAAGTAGTATCAAGTTTGGCAGGATTATTTTAATGGGTAAATTGTTCCTGGTATCGGCGGCGATTTGAGGTGTTTCTTTTATGTGAATATTTTACGACTCCAAATTAACTTCTGTCTTTTATGTTTAAGATATTAAATAAGAATTCGCTTATGGTCATAAAGCCCAGGAGCACATAATAAAAACAGTAATATATTAGGCCATTGGCAGTGTTAGGGCGTCGCAAACCCTGATGATTATCTGAATGATGTCTAAAAGTCAACGAATTTTTAGGCCTCATCCTGTCAAATTGTCATCTCAATCTAAACCAAGACGTTCTGCGATTCAGAACACTACTTCTGTTCTACAACAGTCTTCACCTGTCAAGTTAAGAATACACTCACAGTTTCAGTAAACTAGATCGACATGTCCAGTGGCGGCTATTTTGAGCTCATTGTTGACGCTGAATACTATTGAGGACTGACAGATCACGAGGCTTGCATTTACAAGCGTTTGGAATATATTGTCAGCTTTGTATCCCGAATATTATTTGCAGTAATCCATGGAATAGAATCAGTCAGGTTTGACCTACAAAATATTTCCTTTTGGGTAGTAAAATATTAATTTGGAAAACTCTTGAGCAATTTTGAAAAAGAATTCAAAATCTTTGAATTTGAGAAGTAAATATTGTAACTTCGTATAGAACGGTGTCATTGTTGGATACATGAGGTACAAAACCGTTAGATACGGAAATCCTGGGTCAGCAAAACGGTAGCTATTTCTATAAACTTTTATATTTGATTTCACAGATTTTGGGATGTATGTAAATGTACACTCAACATGGACCCCTGAGTAAAATATTCTGTTAGATATGGACAAGTTCTTTTAAAATTACAAATAATATTCACGAAAGATAACCTCATCAAATATGGTGTTGAAACCGTGCTCCCGAATAAAAGAGCATTGTGCGAAAGCTCAATACCAGAGACACCATTGAACATTTTATTCTATTCATCAGAAATAGAGCTGCGCCGCGCCGGGTTTAATTAAACCGTGAAGGGCGTCTGGGGAATAGAGGAGCGCACAATGTATTCGAATGGAACGCTACCTAGACGGTAAGGCAGATTATATTTATTTTAAGACTATTGTCTTGGGGACGAATTAATATTAAGCACACCTATTTGCATGTCCTTATGACGCAGTAACTATTAGTAAAGAGGCCATTTACACATCATCAGCCTAATGTGTCAGCTGAAATAACATTGGTGCCGATTCCCTTCTTCACAAACTAAACTAAATTAATGTTCCGTGCATCTTTTTCTTTCTGTTTCATTAAGAAAAGGACAGAAGATAAATTTTAGTTTAGTCCTGTCAAATTATTCAGCGCCTGACACTACTCCATACAAGTTTAGACGTGATTAAAAACTTGCCTACTAAAATTACGTCAATTTACGTCAGGCGCTGATTAATTTGACAGGACTAAACTACCCAACCACACCCACACCAACCAACCACTAACCACCCACATGCTGAGGCCAAATTAATCTAGAAAAGACCGAACGTGGTACATTATTGTCAAAAATGTTGTATGCAACGTAACAAGAAATCGTGAGAATCGTAATTTTGAACCCCTGTCCCCAAGGCACAAAAACTTCCGCAAAACCTAGGTATTCTAAAAATAAACGGCTTGCAAAGTACAATAACCTAAAGACACAAATATTGCAATTTCGAGGAAATATGAATATTAATATAATAGCGTAACTCGTTACAGGAAATGGGGAGTGCAACATATTTCCAAACTCAATGCAACACCGCCGTACGAAACAAACGATAAAATAATATTATTATGTAAAGCCTCCGATCAAGTTTAGTTGCGAAACTGATTGGACAACTGATTTGGTCTAAAAACCCCTTTTAAGTTTTTGAGAAGTGTAAGCTTAAGAAAGATTATTCGGATAGTTCGAATAACCCTCTAGGGTACACAGGCACACAGGTTGAGCGTTGGTACTAAGAGACCGATGAAGATATTGTAATGTAATGACCTTATTTTTAAACCACACGTTGTCCTGCTGCTACCTTTAGCCGGGGTGCTGGAGTGCTTGCGCATTTCGTCACGCTCGCCCGGCCAGGTGTTGGCCCGCATGAATCCATGCGGACCCCGTCACCCTCAGCGGCCGCAAACGGCCACTATTCCTCTAGTAATGACCTAATAGGTTGAGAAGAACATCATATATTATGATGTGAAAACATTATCTTAAAAGTTATGTTGGTCATCGAAACTTTAAAATCACAGCAGTCACAGCTTTCGATAAGTAGTATTCCATACATTCCCATAACCCAGTTCTAGATTCGAGACCAACACAACCCAAAAAGCGAGATACCCATGACGCTAAACAAAAACTCCATAGCCAAATTCACATGAAACGCGCTCCAATAAACATGTCGTAATAAACCCTTAGTCCGAACGACCTGTATGGCTAGTCACCTGTGAAGTACAAGCAAAGATTGTCAATACGCGTCAACTACAATGACGCTCTCAAATTAATTCAGTGCTAAGCTGTTGCTCATTGATGTAGGTTGCGTATGAATAGCGGGGCGACTGGTTATTGTTGACGTGGTTAGACAAATGAGATGTTAAGACTGTATTTGACGTGGATCCTGATTGTGAATGGGCCATCCCAGTAACCTAGAGAGAAGAAAGCATGGAGCATTAACCTAATCATAGGGGAAAATTTCTCTAATGGGTATGAAGAACAGGCTTATGAATGAAGGAACTGGCCATCCGCTTAGTTATTAGCAAACGACAAAGTACATCCTGATGAGAGTCGCGGAAAACGTTGGGATGAACCAGAGGAAGTCGACTGTTCTTAGAAGATTGGCTACCTGCCTCCCTGCACTATTATCATCTTCAATTTAGCAATTACTGATAACTGTGGTCAAGGATGCCATTAGAAATAGACATTCAGTGCAATCTACGGAACTTCTAACCGAAGATGTCATCGAAGAGTAACGGGACACTGATAAATTTTTATGTGGCAAAAAATATTCCTGCGATAATCAATCTCCGATAAGCATCAACAAAATATTTCTGATAACACGAACAAATATGATAAGCTACTTGCAAGATTAAGAACAATAGCTTGATTAATTTATATCAGTGCACTGTAATCAATGTACGATGTTACAATAAAGCCAGTACAAATGAATTCTTAACAGTCATCACTCCATAATACAAGAGATGCGATAAACGACAATAGGCATGCAAAACAGAAACAAAGAACAACAAAAACGCACGTTAACGAAGCTCTAGCAATTAAAAATAATCTCATAGGTATAAGATTCACATATACTAAAAACAAATCGAGTACGACAGGCGAAAATAGAAAGCAATGGACGGAAGATGTGTGTCGCGACTCCGGCGCAGGTGGACGCGAGGGTGGGGGCAAACTAGACAGAGACGGCAATATACACGGAACTAATTTTAAGTAAAAAGAAAAGGGACAGGGCGGACCGACCAGTTTAACAACATCCATACATAGCAACATCTGACTTTCCAAGCAACTAGAGAAATGTAATATTGATGGTTCGAGCAATTAGGAACACGATAACTTTGGACTTGAAACAACATTCCTAGAAATACTATGAAAATAGAGAAGGTCTTGGGGAGTTATAAATCCACGGAGCATACGGGCCGTGTGCGGTATCAGCTAAACACACAAGACAAGGACGCTACATTGATTATAAAATGAAGCTAATGGCTTACACGCTGCAAATATTATCTCAGCTGACGCGCATATAAATTAAACAGTCGGATTCGAAAAGTACGCATGTTGTGTGAAAACCGAGTTTCGTCATCTCCGTAGGCGGGGTATCACGCTTTTGCCTCCATGACATTTGGCGCATAGCTGAGCGAGGCAAAGGCAACGTTCCGGGGATGCCTCGGGCTCGACTCTTTGGACGTTCACTCGCCGCATTCCAACTACACAGACTACGCGTTGCGAAAATTTGAAACAATCTTGAGTAAACAATGCTATTTTCACGACATGAGAATGAAAGTAGAAATAGTAACGTTATGCTTGCTTACTTTACTTCTAGTCAACTTAGAAAAAACTGATAGTGGGCGATAACATATTCAAAATAAATGTGAATACTTACATTTGTTCAACACGCACTGCTATTGTAGTGAAAGATAAAAGCAGACGACCTATACAAAAAAAACAATTTTCACATTGATGACAATAAACTTGCAACTGATAAAACTTTACAATAACCGATTGTGTCGCTTCAATAAGTCAACGACACGGCTGATAAAGTTCCAACAAAACTTCACTGACAATCATTCATAAATTATACGAACAATCGTAATAGCCCTGTGGAAGAACCGAAGGCTGTTACATAAAAAAATATCTGCGGCAGAGTCTAATCTTGACCTCATTTCTCTTTTAAAATTACGAGCGAATACGTCATCCGAAATGTGCCGTCTTTATAGAGTTTATACGACTATTAAAATTATATGTTACGTTCCCGATTCGAGTTTTACGAGTATGTATACCAAGCGTTATAGCGAATAAGCTGTTAGTTTTAACAAAGCATAGCATGGGTTTTAGGGGGTTGCCATTGAAACACATTCGCAAAGCTAATCTCGCTATTGAGTGATTCACTAGTAACTTAATTTGCCGATGTTACTCAAATTCAAATTATTTATTAATCACAATTTGTACAAGAATAGAATAGATGGTGACCTCAAACTAGGTATATGCCTGTATCTTGGGAGTCAAGAGTTGCGACATTTACTGCAAAATGCAAAAAGTATTATGTCCAGGGCCGCAATGATTTTCCATAGGCTCTATCTCTTTCTCTAAATACGGCAGGATGAAGTGTTTTATTAATAGTAAAGACTACACAGCTACAACCCTTTTCCTCCAATCCATAAGGGTAACGACCGCCAGGACACACACATCCAAACAACGTCTTAAATAATTTTATGTGTCTAGCTAGCCCATAGCTGAGAGACAACACAAATTAACTTCCCTGGGCAACTCTCACAACTTGCTCATGAAAATTCAAATGAGCTGATTCTCTCCTAGATTCAAATCTCGCATTACTATGGAAATATGTAATTTCAGAGCAAGTTGATCAGACTAAAGCAATTAGAGCACAGATAGCCCAAATATCCAGTATCTGTGACGACCTTGTTTTCATTTTCGTTCACCATCGCTTTAGCGTCATGCTCATTGGATTTGATACTTTTTATAATAGTAAATGACATAATGAGATGGAAGATCACAAAATATTAGAGATGCATCTTTTTGAAACGATAGAAGTGAATTGTTTCCTAAATCAAAGTGTCATCATCATACTACTTCATATATTGCAGTTTACAAGATCATTACAAAATAGCATGTTTGAAATCTCCAAAGTATATTTCAACTGTATGTTATTTGAAACGTTCTGAATGTTAATCCAAATAATTTCAAAGAGATTAAAATCTGTATGTTTTTCATAATTCCCAACTTTACGGTTAGCGATATGAAATAACATGATGAAAGTGGAACGCGGTTTTAAGAGTTATATTGCAATGCTGACGCTTCGCTTTAACATAAAATAGACGAGGGACGTCATAAAACCTTCGAGATCGGACGTTTAGTATCATCTTTGATATAAGACATCGAGGCTAAAGACGTAAAGAAGTCAATTTGCAATAAAGTACTGAATATTATTAATTTTCGAAACAAGAACAACGAAGACACCAAACAGATTTAATTGAGCATGTAATTCATAAGGCGTGTAGCTATCGAGACCGGATTCCACCGATCGGATCGTATAGAATGCATTGGAAAACGCATTATGTATGTACACAAATGGTACAAAACTTGTTCGGTTAGAGCAAGCGCCGTGTTGACTTTAACATAGACAGGTTCCACGGCGCGCTTTTTGTTCAACAAGCTAAAGCAATATCAATAAACTCGTTTATCTCGTGAAAGATAGCTCTCCTTTAATGGCTCAGGACCCATTAGAAAGGTATATTGAATCGATTGTAGTGCGTTAACTATTAAGTAGCATCAGGAACTTGAAAAACCTACGAGTACCTGCAAACTTGGTCTTGGACAAAAAAACTGACATGATGTCACCAGTCACCATCATTGATTTGATTATACATAAAACATGAATAATTATTTATTGTTGTCAGCAAAAACAGTTGCCAAATATACGCTGCTCATACACATACCTATATAAATCCCGACTAAATATTAATGGCCGCGCTTTAGCGCCAAAACACAATTCAATTAATGACGCATAACGATCGTGTTACACTTGTTGCACCGTCTAAACATTACAATGAGCAAGTAATTACTGCGCTGCATGACAATCAAGGCACGTGCGATCAGTCGACACGGTGAGCTAATCTGCTCAAACAAATATTTTAATACGACGAGGTTCACGACTTTTAAAGGTCCAGCGACTTTGGTAGACAATAAAACGGCGCCAGAATTGAATGACACGTGCCAAAAAGAAGTTCGCATGCCATCGGACACAGAATCCAGCTTACTAGACGGGAATAGTCACAGGCCTGGCCTGGCGGCCGTCCATACGCGAAACCGCTCTAAAATGTCCTAACTCAATCTTCGCCTTATCGCAATTTTCAATCTTACACGTAAGTGTTTAGGTGCCTTTTGCTCTGAACTGTTTGTGGATGTAGGTCGGGACGCAGATCATGGGACGGATATAAGTTGCGTCTGCGCCGGTCCTTACGTAATTTTTGGTTGACGATGAACTCAATACGTCACAACGGAGCTTCCGGATGACGGATGGCCGATTTTGTATGACCCTACTGTAAAGCAGTGCACAAAAGGTAAGGTCGAAGTAGAAACGACCTTGTGGGTACTGATCGCGGTGTTTATATTTAGACAGAGCCATTAGATGGACTCCATTAGGTTGATGTATTGGTTGTTTTGACGGAACTTGAACTTCATGTGGAGTGTTTGATTAAAGAAAGCGACGGTGCGGTTTGATTAAGTCCGGAAAGTGTTACAGATAAACATTGTGCGGATATCAAAGTAAAAAAGCGTATGATGGAAGACCATCATCCGGTGATTCCGTACGGCTCACGCACACTCGAGGTACCTATATTATATTTTCTGTGAAAACACAGAAGCTAGATAGCAGCTAGTTTAAATAGCCAACTAGGCTGACATATTTCTTAGGAAGTCATATTTTACTCCGCTGAGTTTGGGTTGTATAAATAAAAAACTGACTCAATATTAAAATGTTACGTATCGTTGAGACTAATGTGTGGAGACAACTTATAAATCCGTGATATACTAGATGTTTTTAATATATTCAGTAATTGTTTCGATGCTGTAGACGCCAATTAGGGTGGAGAGATATAGCGGAAGCTTCGTGGCTTTAAACGAGGCAAACTCACGAATATTGAAGTCATCCGAAGCGAAGGAAACTCATAAATTCCCTAGGAATATTTCTTCTATTGAGAAACTACAAGGTGGGAAAAAGTTTCAAAGGTTTTATTTAAATATTCAGAAGCGAAGTTTCGTAACTACTTAGCACATGGTAGCTAAGAGTTACCCGATACTGTGGCCTTTTTAGTCAGTGGAACTATCGTGATCGCTTTATTAGGAAGTGAGGACACGCGTGAACAAGACACATTTGACGAGTTACGATAAAAATGTCGAAACTTTACATTTTTACTTAGTTGATGATTGCTATTGGCATATTGAAGGTGGTTTGTGACTCCTTTATTTAAAGTAAAGACCTTCAAACTTTCAAAATGATAAGCGCAAATTACAAGTCCTCCCAACATAGTAGATAAGTTACTAGGTAAGCAACTTCGGGGTAAATGTAAAAGAGCTAGAGAAGTTTTCGAATAGCGGTCAAATTATCATTAAAAATGTTAATTAAGGATTGTCTAGCCACAAAATAAAATATTAAAATGATCAAAATGAGACAACTCCTGACGTAAAATAAACAGTGACAGAAAAGGACACCACCCAATAAAGCGTTAAACAAAAAGAGACAGAATAGACTAGAATATATGCTACACATGTAGCGATTAAATTATTTACGTCAAAGCATTTACACCATCGATGGAGGCACGAAGTAAAAAGTAGAAAATGTTGTTATGGAGGATTCAGAATCGAGTCACGTAGGTATATCGACACGTAGGGACCTTGATCCTGAGCCAGTCTTAGTAATAATGCCCATAAAAGAAAAGGCCGGGGAAGGGTTTCTACAGACGCCATGTAAGTTAGCGTTTAGTGTCATTTTGGCAATGCGTGGGAATTCAGGCCGTTCACCCGTGGACCCTGACTAACACGAACGTTTTTGGACCTTGTCCAAAAACAGTAAGTTGTATTCACAGTATGGGGACATGTCAATCGATAAACAAAGCGACGGAAATATGAAATCATTGGGTGTTTCGTTTTCTTGGATTTTTCCACTGGGAGTCGATAAAAAGAGAATGATCGACATTAACGTTGAAATAAAAGCAATAAACGCCAGAGAAATAAACTTAGCAAAGAAATTAAATATTAATGAACTACCCATGTTTCCTGTGTTCGTTCAACAGAAATACAACGAAATAGTAATGATCATTGAGACCTAAATACTGAGCCAATACATAACAAAGAAAACAACGACGTGAATGCATGTAACGATATAAAATACGAACAAAGCGAAATGCCCGAACATAACAATATTGAAAAAGGTAAAACAGACGCAGATCAACAAATGGTACGATAACAAGAGATAGTGATATCTGTACCGAACAGCAATGTGCAAATACATGATGTACGTAAATATTTAGCTGATCGCACACGCAATATTCTGTAGACTTGCTTTTTGTGGCAGTTTCATGTAGTGTCTCGATCTCGAATTCATTATTAGTGAAAGATTGAAAAGGAAAGTAGTATTCGCTGAAAAAATAATAGCGGCTAGATTTATTGCCCTGTCAATACATATAACATCTATCTTTTCTAAATGTACCTATCTCGTTTTTGTAACATATTCCAAATGAAAAAAAAATGTGGTCCATAAGGATTCTAACAGTAAAATTAACAATGACAAATGTTCCATACATAAAGCCAAGGCCATTCGAAGAAAGAAGTATAGAAACGAAAACCGTTTTCACTTTTACTTAAGTTGCAAGGTGAACTAAGACAGAGGAAAACGGAAAAAGTCAAGACTAGCAATAGCTACAATAAGAAATCACGGAAGAAAGGGTACAATCTTGAAGTTTTAAAAGAAGAGTTACTTACAAAATAAATATTGCTAAGACGTGACTTCTATCTACATCAAACAATGTATAAAGTCGAGCAATTTGTCTGATACTCGCTTAGGATATGGGAACCGCCGCTTACCGCTAATCTTGTGTCTGAGGTCAGAGGTCACGGCATTAAGAGCTGCTATTTGTTTAGTCATCTAACTTGTAGATCCGCTGTCTGAAGATGTATAATCGGGCCTTTATCTGCATGTATGTATTCATCTATTATCTGGAACGGAGCTTTCTTTTTAAAATGTGGCGCTTCGGAAAAGTCACCATGCCCAATGAGTTATGGAATTTGTTGTAAAACATCTTAGTCCCGTAGGAATGAATCATCTGACTAACTTTATCTGTCTATATGTACATATTTTTGTGATATGGCTAAAATAAACATATCGCATTGATAAAATGATTACAGATTTATATATCTTTTGTAACAGAAATCTCCTCATTTTTAAAAAGGGTCATTATTAAAGATATGTTTTTTGATAGGCGCCAAACCAAAATGAGGCATGACCAAATACGTAAATAGCCGTAGGTCACCGCTAGACGGTATTTAAAATCCATTGAGAATATATAAATGATATTAGTCGTAGGTGTTCCCGAAGTATTGCGAAATGCGTAGAAATCAATGAAGCCCCGCGCATTTTTATATTCACAATAATTTTTGGTTCGATTTCATAATTGTCTTGCTTAGCTATAGCCACAAGGGAATCAGGTCACGAGTTAGCGAAAATATTAGCAAAGCAAGATTGCAGTCGTTTCTTTAATTAGTTAGGTACTTACATACAACCTTGTGATGGGAAAGATCGTCTCATTGAGATGTCACTGTTATCTGATAAAATGACAAGGAAAATGTATGTGCGCTAAGATACTATGGTACGTCATACGAGTAAACACTTAAAACAGACGTAATCTGAAAACTTTGTTCTGTTCTACACAGCTTGTTCTAAGATTGTAGGAAAAGTATGGAGATTTATTATTGCATATGACGTAATCGTCACGTTCATGATGCAAGATGAATTGATGTATCATCAGTGTACATCATTAATATTAGTTTCCATGTAATGAAAGGCCAGCACTTCTTGGTAAAAAAAAATCAATACTTCAGTACAAATACAAATTGTTGCACAGTACTTACACCTTATCAAGATGAAGATTATTTTGATGTCATACCTGAGAACAAATTAAAAAAAAACGTTAGAAGTAATACAATATAGAATATAATCTAACACTTGTTCCGATAAAACATATCATAAGACTCTGGGCCGCAATCAAAATATATTCCAGTATAACGTTAATGTGCAGGTTCATGTGCTGCTCTCATAACGGTGAAGGAAATCATCGTGAGGAAACCGGTATGTCCTAGACCCAAAGAAATCGAAGACATGTGACATCTAAGAACCCACACTGGGCCCGCGTGGTGGATTACGGCCCACCCCCTCTCAGAGAGAAGAGGCCTTTGTCCCAGCATTGGGAATGTTATAGATTGATTATGGATAACGTTAATGCGCACAGTCAGTCACTTAAATAAATGATTTACCATATTATGCACAATACAGACGTTATTGAAATATAGTGACAACTAATTAACAAAAGGTCAGGTATGTAAAATCACGCTGGTATTTATCATCCATGCCTCAACAGCCCATTCGTCACAAAAAGCAGTATTGTAAACAAGCTATACTATTTATACTATAGTCATATTAATTTACAACCTTACGCTGAGCTTTTAATGAGGTTATAAAATTCATAAAACGTCATTCACGACCATAATATTCAGAGGAATACAAATCAAGCAATCAGTAATGCCAACCAAACTAACGAACTGTGAAACTATTAACATAAGAAGAATCCTACTAAGGAACACAAAACACCAAACGATCCAACCTCAATAGGTCGTCTTGTTGGAAATGTCCGCAGAAATACCGCGTCGCGAATTCAGTGTTACCACAAACACGCACCTGAGGCTACGTGCCGACTCGAGAAAGTACAAGTAAGAGAAGAAAGTGCGTGGACGCAAAAACAAGCGTCCGACTGTCGGATCGGAATTCAGCACAGCCCACCGTGCGAACAAAATATTGGGATTGTTGAGAATGATATGGGAGAAGATGGCAGTTTTGTCATGGGATGTGGATTTCTATCGTCTAAATTGGACGGAGTTAAAACATGGTGATGTTTTGTTAAACAGTGTTACCCTAATGATCAAGGAATTGGAAATGTTTAATTTTGTACCCTTAATACTATTTCGATTGAATTAATCAAATCAGAGTTATCTCGCAATCACAATAAAAAGCACGACTGAAAATCCAATACTAATCTCAGGGCCAAATAGATTGGCTCTCTATTGGAATTGGAGGGACAGGGATTCCAGTTTAATTAACTCGGCCGTTCGATAATCTTACTACATCTAACTATACGGTACTTAATTCGTATCTTAGGTTGCCGATTCAGGAACCATTTCTCAGAGAAAATCACCATCGTAATGGACCTTTCTACGATTGTATATGTGTCTTCAAGTGATCACCAAGTCATAAACACGGCTGTCTTTCTGATTATTTTCCTATATAAGGTCCCATTAAAATAGATGGACAAACTTTTAGAAATCATTCAGACCATCAAAATAAGGACGATGGTAAAAAAATACATAAGAAAAACGCATTAGATACTTTAAAAGAAAAATAATCAGCTAATGAAAATACACTAATGTGCCGGCAATTTATTATTTTAGGTCAAAATAAAATCACTTAATTAAGTGTTTTTTTTGTTGTTGGATATCTTTGGTTAGACGTACTGCGCGCTGTGTTAAAATTTGTCCACCTATTTTAATGGGACCCTGTATAACCGCGATGACCGTAGACTTTAAGGTGAATGCGCAGTGGTAGCCCGCGAAATTCAATTTTTCTTACGTTTTTTTGCAATTTTCAGGTCAGTGTCAGGTTTTATCTTGATCAAAATTTTATTCGCGAAAATTTTATTAACAGGTACGTATTTATAGAATTATAATCATTAACACATATTTCTGAGTTAGATTTGTACCATTAAGCACTTTTCCATAAGAGATTTGTTGTTATGGTACAAATCTAACATAGAAAGATGTATTAATGATTCTAATGATTATAATTCTGTAAATACGTACCTGTTATAGTCGCGAATCAAATATTGATCAAGATACAACCTGACACTGACCTGCAAATTGCAAAAAAATAATGAGCGCATTAATAATTGATTGTGTACTCAGATAAATCAACACCGATATGATATTACAGGAAAATTGTTTAGAAAAATTCTGCTTAGAATTCTAACAAATCTTCAAGAGGAATGTAAATGATTTCGACATATTGTATTAGCCTTCGGAAGAAATAATGTGTAGGAATGCAGATTGTTAAACAGTGTCACGAACAAATCAAATGAATGTGCTCTCTGAAGGTGATCCAGGTACCTCTATGGGCAATGGGCATATTCATATACTTGTTATAGCACATACGGAAGTAAAAGTAAATGCTCTTGTTTACAGGCCCATCATGTAAGCAAACCTTGGTCTGTGCCCAAGACGTACATCATGGACTTCTCTTTTACAAGATACGACATTAGACACAGCAGAGAAGAATTCCAAGAATTGTGACGATATTGGAACCACCCATTCCAGTTCCTTTTAACATAACGAGAATGCATAAACTTACATACAGATACAACTAATTTCCTAAAGCAATAAAACATTGTCACTATTTTCAGGGTACTTGATTCTTCAACTTTTATGTGATAGATCTAAAATTATATAATGTGGTGATGAGTCATAAGAAACTCTGACATTGGCCATTATCACTAGATACACAATAACAGATTTTTTTCAGTTTTTAGGCTTACGTTGTAAAATTTTCGTTTTATGCCAGCATTATGCAAGGTTCTTCCGATACAAGTTAAGTTCATATTAATATTATAAATCAGCCATTCCTACGACTTGAAGTTATTTAAGTAGGTGTTTTTGAATAAATTATACTGTTGAATCCATTATTTATACTTTCTAAACTAACTACATCATTTTGTTTTAAAACATGTTTTGTCTATTGCATTGTAGTCCTTATCCTTATATTTTCCTTGCTTGACCTCAATAGTTCACTTTCAAATCAAACTTTAACATTTTCTACTATGTGCGACATACCTTTTAGAGCGCCATAGCCTTGAGCCTAAGCATTAATTTGATTATGCAAACTGATCTTCTAGTGCCCCAGTTCCAGTATGAACTTATAGTTCAGCAGTTAAAAGTAACGCTTTGGAGTTCAGCGATGATTGTTATATAATAAGAACTGTTTGATTCAGTTCACCATTGTTTTCCTTGTGTCATTGTTCTGTTATGGCATTTTGAGTGTTGATTCACTCTGAAT
This sequence comes from Hydraecia micacea, assembly GCA_914767645.1. NCBI lineage: Eukaryota > Metazoa > Arthropoda > Insecta > Lepidoptera > Noctuidae > Hydraecia > Hydraecia micacea. Next base: position 1,734,919 of record OU611783.1, on the reverse strand, counting down.
GTACAGACATCAGCACATCAAGCTACTACAATCTGCCAAATTTATTTAATAGATTTTCAACTTTATCGCTAAAATCATAAGGTTCAAAGTTGATTGGGAAAATTTGACAGTTTCGGGTAGCTTGATGTGCTGGCGTCTGTAATTCCTTTCGTACGAAAGCATCCTTTAAACTTAAAGCACAGAATACATAAAGGACCATCATTCTCTATCCACAGTTATTCTTTGAACACAGTTTGAATGAGACAACGTCCTAGATTTTAGTCTCCAAAAATAAACCGAGTAGCAGATGTCACTAGAGAATCAATGGAATCTCTTCATAGCATCCGAGTCATGAACGGGGAACTCCAATGGTCGCTACCTTTATACCCTTTATTAATAGATTGAAAAGCATTTATTTCTATATCCAATTCCATACTATTACTAGTGTAACAATTGGCAACAGCCATAGGAAGTGGGCGACAGTGGTGAAATATGTGCCATAGCTTTTTAACACGGCATTTTATATTGTGGTCGGTGAAACCGATTGCGGTATTTCGATGTTTCGTAATAACATATTGGATTTGATTGAAAGTTACCAATCAAAATTGGGGGTATATCGAACGACTTTTTCAGGTTTAAATGTGTGTTTTCGTAATTCAATTATTTAAGTTTACAATTTACTGAGTTCTTAATTATTGCTGAGCACTATCACATGTGGCAGTTTTTATTGAGCGGCAAATTAGTCATCTGGCTGAGATTTTCTTGGCAGGTTTTAAACACACAATGTGCGCGCTCTCATACATCTTCGTAAAAATTAGGAATCTAAATCTTTCGGTAGGTAAAAAATGTGCAGAAGTTATTAGCTCACTGGATGAGTCAGAGCTGCAGAACAAAATAGACATAAATTCTCTCAGCCAAGTTAAGGGCTTAAGTAAACACGAGATAACACACGTCATGTTTAATTTCAACTTCTATAACAACACGATCGACGAACGAAATTGAAGAGGATTTGATAATACGGCACGAGATTTAACTGTAACGTTAAGATAACCTTGCAGGTTTCAAGATAACATTGACTGTGAGCGATTTACTGAGATTATCCGAGAAAACACAGAACAAGAATAGGTACCCATATCCTAAACCTCGCTTTCCAAAGAGATAGTACAAAAGCTGGAATAATAGATGAATTTATGGCAACACGTTTTCCCCACATAAATCTGAGTATTAAGCAATGTGATTAAACGAAAGTGGTTGCTGATGGTAGGCGGAGCGTGGGATAGGCGCAGTCTCTATGTGGGTGCAGTAATATCAAGGAGAACACCTACAGTTTGGTGACGAACTAATATGCTAATGTAAAAACTCGGCGAAATCGGATTAATAGTGATGTCACCGTAGACCCTCGGAATGTGGTCTTCTTGTTGTTTAAAGGAGAAAAGAATTTTCTCCTTTTGTATGAAAACCTTTTATGATTGTAAAGGAGATGTGGTTGGATTCTCATGAAGTTACTAACAAGCACTTCGGCACACATGAAAATTTGAGTTACCTTAGCGCATACGATTTCTCTGTCACATTTTCTGATTAGTGAAATAGTGACCTAGCTATCAGAAATTTTCATGACTCATAATTTTGAAAAATGAGTTGTTAATGCTATTATACACTGTTTTATGTTTGCAATAACTGACTGAAGGCCGATCCAGTATAAGAAATAATTCGGCAACGCAAATCAAAAATAAAAGTGAAACAATTTCATCGGACGTAATACCATTGAGATTTGATCTATGTAACTAGGTCATCCAAATATACACCAAATTCGAATTGTTTCCCAAACACCTGTTCTGGTCCATAGTATAACAGTATCGTAATAATATATAACATTGTTTGGCCTTGTTTTACAGCTCATAATCCGTACATAATGACTGTGGACAAGTTTGTTGACCAAACAAAAAATTACCCTACCAATCACACCGGATAGTCGCAAGATGTAAGACAAAAGACACAGTAGGTACAAATTAGAAAATTCTATTGTACATATGAATTGCAACTTGAAGCGTTTGAATTACCATATGGGAAGTATTTGTATAACGATTGACAGTCGCGTCTCGTCTGCATCGAGGACATAGAAAGTTCTTCATCTTGACAAAGCTGAAATTGACCATACACAAGCTGTTTAGGTGTGGATTTGCATTACAAATATTAGTATACAACCATTAGAATGGTCACTTTCAATACGACATTATTTGGTAACAGTCCAAACTTATCAGAAGCTATTTGGCTGTGGTTGAAAACGAAATTGAATATTTGAAATGGTTGTGTCAAATACCGGAGGTTTGGTTTCGGGGATAATTTTAACTGTGATACTAAAATATCGTAGCAGGAAAATGATCTTAGATTGACGTACGCTACAGATGCTAATAGAGTAGATAATAATGTACCTTGTAAACAATAGTTTGACTCATGTTCCTAACCTACGTCCTACATAGATTGAGGAAGATTTGATGCAAATATGAAAATCTCACCGCCACAACCATAACTTTGCCGCCTAATTGATGTTATCTCTTAAAACTCTCACTCGTTTAAATTCCAATTTCCAACAGACATACAGAAATGTCTCTAGCAGACAATAAAAAACTATGAATTGTGGGCGTCGGCTGGCGTTCCCATGACGACTGCACAGTTCACAGTTAACCCAACTGTTAGCATTAAGCATTGTCACGTATCGACCTTTGCAAAACATGCTTACTTGGTGGTATCCACGAACCAAGTCCCTATGTCGACGCAATAAAGGATACGGAGGAAGTAAAGATGACTTTGCATGATAAGTTTCAAGTTATTGGAATAGCAAAGGGCTTGCGACTTCCTCCTGATGTTTGCAAGCGGAATGCATGAATAGACGATGATGATAGATACTTTCTCATGAGTTGATTGGCTTTGTGTGAAGGTAACGACTGTGGGGTCTTACTATCTGTTAAACTTTACTAGATACAGAAAGAAAGAAACTATAATAAAGTATTCCAAGGTAACTATGACCATGTAAACAAATCTAGCACTTAAAGAATGTGTAAAAACTTTTAGTTTCCCCGTCGTATATTCTACGAGAAAATAAAACCGAATATTTCGAACTCACAAGCTTTCTGAATAGGTGCATTTTGAGTTATAAATCATGTTTTTTGAATATATTATCAGATTCTAAGCTATCATATCAAAAAGAGTTTGCATAATATTATTCGAGAGTTTGAATAAGCACTAAAACTCATTGGTCTTTTGACCTTGATTATTTAATCATGGAACAACTATAAATCACATTATCAACATTTATGGAAAATCTAATGAAGCAAACAAACTTATTCAAACTCTAGATGTTTTAGAACAATCTAGCATTCCCAAACGTGTTCGCAGTGCGCGAACAGACGATTAATTAGATGAAATCAAAAGCTTAGTTCACACTCGGGGTCATAGACGTGAAGTTCATCTTATTGATCACTTTAAAATAAATTGATTTCGTCTGTTGCCCATTTCTCTTATATCCACGTTTTTGGTATAACGGCCTGGCATAACATGAAGATTGGCAATTTCGCGCCCATTGTGTATCCATGTCCATGACACAATGCCTAGTTGCCTTTTTGCTCTTTTCGTACAGACGGCAAAAACCTTTTTCGACTGACGTGTTGTTGTGAGATGCTGATTTTTGACTGACCAAAATTCATGACGCAATCCTCAAATACTTTAACAGTACAAACCAAATCTTTTTCTATTTATTAGGAAACTAGAGGTGTACACTTGTATTTTTTTTCCCACTACTTATCCGATTTTTGTACACACGACGTGTAGATTTTTTCCGTAACGGGGCCGATTTAATGTGACATTTAAAACTTCCTCATTGTTGATTAACTGAAATCGACTTCAATTGCTATTGATATTATATAATTGCAGCCCGTGAGCCCGCACAATGTCTCTATTTAGCTGACATTTAGGGCTACAATCGGCCCTACCTTCGACATGGATTCGTTTAATATCATCGAGCATCCAACCTATTTCTATAAACCAGTGACCCTTAAATCTGACACCAGAGTTGGAAAATCCCGCTAGATTATATAAATCTGACATAATATTATAGCTGTTATCTCAGTGGCGTGCGTAACGTGATAGATAGGTTTAATAACTAGCAGTTATTAAAGCGAGAAGCGAGAACACAATTCGCATTTTATCATGGCAGGTGCACTGTTTTTGGAGTCTTGCTGGGTCAGATTTTTGTTTTCGAAAAAGAGAAAGCTGAGGGAAATATGTGAGACCGGTCATTTACAGGTTTAGTGAGTTACGGGATTTGGGCACAGCTTCCAAAAGATTGACATTCGAACATAGGATTCGTTCTAAAAATGACTGTTATTAATAATCGAAGGGGTAAAATAAGCAATGACATGATTTAGCATTTTATGCAATCGGTCAATACCTAATTTCACGAGCTTTTCCCCTAAGGTAAACTTGTTTGATTTCAACTTGATCATTAAAACAAAATGTAACATAAATATGTATTTTATGTATATCAAATGCCGCTAATTAAAACACATATTTATATGGTTCTAATTTTATTAAAAAATACATAATGTACTAATCGAAGGAGGAGAAAGAATCTTTCGGGACAACGCTTCTGTTTAAAAAGCCTTGAGCACACATCAATTGCACATTGATATTTCCGCAGCCGAGAATGAACTAAAGGGCAGAACAAAACCGGTTTATAGTAAAATGTCCAGATTGCCGAATACCTTTGGGTCACGTTTTACGCGTTTTGTGTGGCTGCGCGGTCGGTGTTCCGCCGTTAATTTGTAAATTACCGTTTATATAACAGGAATATTATGCTGTGATGGTCAATAAAGCGGTTGGGCAGGCATGGCAGGTTTAAGAGAATTTCTGGAATCCCTACTATACGATAAACCGAAGGACACAGTTGATTGGTATTGTGAATATTTTGAGAGACTTCGTGCAAATTCACGAGGTTTCGAGATTTTGTAATTTATCATCATGTGTACCACTAGAGAGTATGAAGTTTACAAGTAGATTAGACACCAGCACCCTAATTGCGGAACACGCTATCGACCTCAATCTGAATCATTTTGAAGCATATGCCTAATCCATTGCTTCATATGTTCGAAAAATGTGTCTGCTCAACAACGTAAAAAACGCAATGAACGTTGTTGAACTGTCAAAATAAAACCCATTGCTACTGATAGTGTGTTACGCAATTACCCCGCAGTTCAATGTAACAGTTTAGGAATTAGGACATGCCTGTTCTGACTTAGCACGTGTGACGTGTGAGTACGCTTAGCAACTTGTTCAAGTCACAAGCATGCTCATCCCAAGATCATTCGGATGCCTACTCGATGCCACTCGCATGGCCACCGGTGATTCAAGCGCACTCCAACTTCGTCGTTGACGCAAGTGCACTTCCGACAAGTTCTGTTTAAGTCAAAAACTAGCTGAGAATTAAATTCGCTTGTGCTCTGTGCTAAACGAAAACCGGTCTTTCATCTAGTGATAGAAAAATCGATGAGGATCATGCAGCGAGTTCGGATGTGATGCTTTGCATTTAAACTAGTAGTAGAACGGTAGAACTAACAGGGCCTGATTATAGGATGCACTGCGACATTTCAGTGCCGTCACTCCTTAGAACGTCTTTTATTAACGACGTAGTTTTAACAGTATTTAAGGTACGACAGTATTCAACCCCTCTATTGGCGTCTGTTCGAGAGCTTGCAAATTTTTTACCAAAAAATCCCGAATCAGAATTACTGTGAAGATCTTGTTGTACAGAAGGTTCGTTTGGAGAAAGAAGTCAACCATCCCTTACAAGAATGTTTACGTCATACTAATAGCTTAACGCCATAAAATTTTAGAGGGCACAAAATTGTATGGCAGTTCGTTCACCTATTCAATGACCAGTGAGGGTGAATTATTAGTATTCAAATGACGTCATCAGGGGTTTCCATTAGTCAGACATTCCCATAAGTCAAGTCGTACTTAATGCTTATACTGTGGCCCTAGAGCTACGAATCGGCGGGTTGAATGAACTTTTTACTTTATGTATGACTAATTACCGTGATTGAGTAACAATTGATAGCGCGGAGGTTGTGTTGTTTATTGCTATTCAATTAATTTAAAACTGTAATTAGTATTACATTACTTAACAGTTATCAGGATTTATAATGTGTCTGCTGTGGTTTTAGTCCGTGACCCATATTTAGAACATCATTTATTTTAGTGGTAGATTACTGATTATTTTAGTGGTAGACATTTAAACCGAAATTTTGCTCAGTTGGTTGATCTTTTACTGCTTTCTCAGCAGAATTTGGAATTTTTCGTTTTATCAAGTCCTTCATAATCAGCATTGGTGTCTAATAATCATAAACATGAATAGATAATAGGACTGCAATGGTCTATCAGACTGTTAATTTTAGAACATGTAAATAATTATGCAAAATTGAATGTGGTGTCACAGTGTTTGGGACTAACAAATTGTCCCTCTGCAGATTTAATTACAGTTAATAAGCTTATCAAATGAAATAAATTAAGTAAATTAAATAAGCTAATGAATTAAATGGTAGTGAACACAAATGTTTTTGGACAATTAATTGCAGTGTGATACCTATTTTATTATGTACAAACACTAACTATTTTCAATTAATTCATAAATGCATAATCCTAACTAAGTATGTAGAAATTTTAATTTCTTGGTTAAAAAGCCAATCTATTAAACTTGACATTGAAATAACTAGTTCTTAAGTTCCATAAAATATGCATAATTATTATTACAATATTAAACAGCCTGATTTCTCTGAAACTATGCATATAATTATTTATAAGCTCATCTTCATAAATTAAAAGAAAGTGTTACATACATTGATTTCAAATATTATTTCATCAATGAGGTTTTATACTTTAATCTATAATCTAGTAAATACTAATTGTTGGCAATCATTTCATAGTAATTGATGTTGTTGCTGGGCCATTTGCCAGACTGGGTCAATAACCGACTCTCTGTATCTATGGTAGGCAAATCAAGTTTTTTTCTAGGTAACTAGGTAAAGTTTATGTATCAGATATTGCAAAATGAAAGTGGGTATAAAATAAAAAGATAGTGTGGGACAATTTTGAAACAGTATTTTTTTTAGAGTTTTGGGATATATTTTATTATTAAATAAAAATACTCTCAATATTCAATTTGGATTAAATATTTATATTTTAATTTTAAAACAAATATACTTAATATACTAAATAAGTAATCTAAACAATTTCAAATAAAAAATATATTGAGGTCAATTTTGTTAAATCAAATTATTCACTAAATAATGTTACAGAAAGGTTTCATGCTAATAGTATAAATTCTAATTCACAGTTCCACAGACACAGCGAGACAGTCTACATAAAAATAGATGGGTTGAAATATCCACATTATTTTTGCGAAACCAGCACAACAGATCGGCTGTCTCTGTCCGCTCCCAACCTACTGTGTTATTTTTAAAACGGTCCCAATTCACTAGAACTGTCTTGTGTAATAAATGGGTTTATTAAATTAATGTGCACCAATCGGGTGCTACGCTAGTTCGCAAACGGAACTTTTCGTATCCTATTCAACTAACTGTTCCAATCCAAAATTATCACGCCTGCTCACAACTATAAATAGAAAATTAAATGCCCTGGAAATGATAAAACTGCAGCTCTGCGACGATACTGTCTTCTACAACACGATACGTGTGCACTGACTACGTACGTAAACAAATATGAGGAAAAACACAGGTGTTTCTTAGATCGCCTATCAGACAAGCAACAGGTGAAATTCGATGCACAAAGAAATCGTCTTACGGTCTAGTCGCAAGAAACCTGCCCTGGCGTGCCGCCGATCTTCTCAAAACCATACTTTCACAACACAGCAGCAGCTAAATACATAAAAAATCACCATCACCTACTAACATCACTCTTTCCACGTAAGGTGAATAAAACAATAAATACCTTTTCCTTCGCACGTCCGGCATGTTTTTGCACTGTTTTCGCGATCAACGCACCTTTACTTTCAGCCATTTCAATCACTGTTTCATTACAAAACGTCTTTATCTCGATACACTATCAATCTGCAACCGAATCTGGCTGCAGCTGTTTGCTGTCACACGTCAAAATCCAAATGCGTGCTGTCGCCGTATTGTACTGCCGCGAATGTTTCAGTCTATCAAAAAGTACTCTGTGCGCGAATGATGGCGAATGAGAGAAAATTGTTACCCTAGCGCCTCGTCGTAAACGATTTGCATCGTAAGTTACCGTTATTAGTACGTAACAAAAATAATAGGTGGCGCACTAGTAGACCAGAACTTTCGCAATAGATTCACAAAGTTATAGCCAATGCAACGTCAATTTCTTATTATTTGCTATTTGAGCAAAACTGTAATGAGAAAGTGGAACATCATGTGTGAATACTAATTGATTTTAAAAATTGTATTTTGATGAATTTATTACCTTGCCATCTAGCGGGTTTTTAATCAATCCAACAATGACTACACAACTAAATTATGCGCCGACAGATGGCATACAAATAATTATAATTTTCACTATAACTTAGAAGAAAATGGATATTAAAAGCAATGAATAAATAGTTATTATGGAAATAAACATTCATTTAATAACAATCCATATTCATTTACTTTCATTTTATAAAACATGGCTAAATGCGTTCCAAAACTGAAAAAAATTACAATCATCAATCACAATATCACAATGGGATGTGACATTGACACTTCGAATTTTGAAAATAGAAAACTGTCAAACCTCAAACGTTACGCTTTGTCTAGTTCGTTTATTTGTGGTTTATTTATTGTTTCCGATTTGTTTATTTACCTTGAGGTTAAAGATTTTGTTTGATTGAAGAGTTTTTTTCCACGAGATCATGGTAGTTAGAATTTCCTTTTATTAATATTTGCAAACATTGCTTGTTAATGAATTCTATAACTCTATGTTGAACTCTGTTTTCAGGAGTCAAAGACGGAGCTTCAGCGCAATTTCATTACAGAAGCTCGTCGTAAGGAGTTGGAACTGTATCAGCGAGCTCTGGACATCCAATGGCTGAACAGCCGCATGGAGGATGGCCGTATGAACCGGTGTCTGGCGCTCATACAGCGAGAAGCTGCGATGGAAAAGAATTTCCAGGAAGTAAGTTCACTTTTATGTTATTGTGGACCTAGATTTTCCGTCTCTATGGCGAAATTCCGTCTCTTATGGTTTTTTAGTTGAATAACTAAGGAATCATGGGGTAAAACCTTGGTAAAACTCACAAACCTGAAAATGTTTGTAGGTCACTCTTTGTCTTTTTCGATTTAGAGAACCGACCATGCAGCTATTGTAAACGACAGAGCTGAGAAAGAAACAAAACTTGGCATAGAAATAGCGAAGGTGCGACGTGAGGAGGTCTGTAAACTGCTTAGAAGACATTATTTGAGAGAAAGGGATCCCAGTCTTAAAGAACTGTCCAAAAAACTGCAAGCTGGTTATGTCTGCAGGGATTTACAGCAGCAAATACTACATAATGAATATAAGAGGCTGCAGGAAAAGGTATGACCACAATACATACATACATTTTACTAAGACACATTACAAACACATATTTTTTTTGTCAATAAAGTCACCCATTGTATATTTTGAGAGTTTGATGTAAGTATTATTTTTGGTTGTGTATTTTTGTGGTGTACATTATATAAATAAATAAATAATAATAAATTCTAAGGGCTGATTTTTCAACCAACAGATAATTTTTATTCATGGAATAAAATTGACTTCTGACAGATTTTTTATTGAAGAACTCAAAAATTCAAAATTATTCCTTGGGTAAAATTGTCTGGCTTTGGAAAAATCAGCCCTAAGTAAAAGGTCTGAAAACAGGCCATCTGAAAGAAAGTTACTTTAGCATGTCAAGTTGAGTGATTTTATTCTAGGTACATTTTTTTCACTCATAATAATTATGAGCAACTGAAATGTAAACAAAACATTTTAAAATAAAACATTTCATTTGAAGAGTTACTATGAAGTTTCTTGCCCATTTTCCTCTATGGGTCAGGACCAAATTTTTGACGTAATAGCACAACGGAAATCACAATGGAATGTGTCACACTGGAAAATAAATGTAGCACAATAGAATTATTAGGGTGTGTGTAAATAGTCGTAAGTAAGTCGTAATCTATTATTATAATTATAATATAATATAATTTGGTCCTGACCCCTATATGAAATCATCTTTTGAAAGATGAAACTAGAATCAATTCTAGTTAAGAACATTTTCGAAATGCTTTATTTAAAAAAAGATAACTGGAAATCTGTTTCTATAGAAAATTTAAAATCGGTCTAATTTGGCTGTACCACTGTTTTTCGAAAATGTTCTTAACTAACTTTTTAGACCTTTGTATTCTGCTTATGCGTACGAAGTTTCATTAAAATCGGTTCATTCATTTCGAAAAACAAGGCCTTGAAAGTTTGTATGAAATGCCGTACGTCGTAAACTCTCTTAAGAGGAAATGCGGTTGGAGAGACTTTGGAAAAGCCTAGTAAAAAGTCATAATTCGAGGTTTGGCTCTCGCCTATTTCCTCCTCCAATATTGAACCAATTTAAAAGATATTTCATATACTGAATGAGAGGGATTATATACTGTGTCCCTGTTTTTCTTTTTGCATTAATAGTTGTCAAATTTGTACACCAGGCATCTATTGACATCAGTTTAAATCGGCAATTTTGAGCATTTTTTGAGGCTTCTAGTGCTCATAAAAATAATGTATCCCCAAAAAGAAAAACATAGGTACATACAAGTAGTTCATATTTATTATTCTGTAAAAAATCATTGCTTTATTTACCAGAAAGAAAACAGGCGAGCGCATTTCTATGGAGAAACAACCACCCGCATTTCCTCTTAATCCATGAAACGGTCACAATTTTGTCATTATTAATTTTATAAATTGTTTTAATAATGTTACTGTCTAGGCCGAAGACATGCGCACAAACAACATACTCCTCCGCGCTCTATATGATGATAAATCTGCTGAAGAAAAAGCCGAGAAAGAGAAAATGGAGCGCACCACGCAGTATTGTAAGGACTTGCAGCAGCAGCTTGTGAACCGGCAGCTTCAGAAGCAGTGCCAGTATGAAGACAGCTTGATTGAGAAAAAGATGCTTGAAGAAATCATGCGGACCATGTCCGATGAGGATATGAAGTGGGTTGATTGTTGATACAGTTTTAATAATAATAATGGAATCTTTATTTCAGACATTATTAGCCTATATTTTCAAAATTTTAAGAATAAACTAGACATTTGGTACAACACTTTCACAATCAATTAAGACTACTAATGCACATGATGCCTGGGTTACACAAGGCTAGTTTTTGAGGCACGTATAGTAAACTGGCAATCTAGAAACTTTGCTTCATGTATACGGACCTAGCTTTATTTCTTGGCTAGTAAGTTAGTGAGAAAGCTAATAAGCTAGCATCTCAAGCTAGAATAGTTCAATAGGATGCCCCTATATTGAAATCAAGCTGTCATTCTTTAACAGTTTAATGATAAATGATTTTATTTCTGTTGGTAGACGTCATTTGTATGAAATGGCTTTAACACGACAAATTGACGGTAGTGCGTAAATTCAATAAACAATTTTATTAATTTCCCTGTCTGTACTAGGCATTTTAGGGTTCTTTAGTCAACAAGGAACCCTTATAGTTTCGCCATGTCCGTCCGTCTATCTGTCCACGACTTAGCTCAGAGACTCTTAGTATTATAATGTAAGGTATTCAACTGGGAGTGAGGAGGGCAGCTATCCTGTACATAGCTGCCCTCCTCACTCCCAGTTGAATACCTCCAACAGTTTGAGTTCTTTTGTACTCTTGGAAACAAATTCTGATGAGATAGCCTCTATTATTGGATCTCTAAAGGCCAATACTGCAGTGGGCTTTGATGGCATTTCTACAACCATGATAAAAAGGTACTCTGCAATCCTCACACCCGTGCTATGCCACATCTTCAACCTATGCCTCGTCTCTGGCATCTTTCCATCTTCTTTCAAAAAGGCCATTATTCATACCATTTTTAAAGGCGAGGACAGCGCCTCCGTTACTAATTATCGCCATATTGCGGTGCTACCAGCCCTATCCAAGATCCTAGAATGTCTCATTTATAACAGGCTTACCACATACCTTAAAAGCAATAATTTATTGTCAACCAACAATTTAAACTACGACGACACTGAATACCTGCTTACTTCACATTCGTAGTGAGTTCTCTAACACTCCGTATCTAAACTCAACGTCCTACCCTTCCGTTTACACACACACACACCACACCACACCACACCTCATCACAAAACACATACACATATTAACACTTCACACTTAGTATATGTTTTTACCGTATACAGATAGTGCAATCCACGAAGACGCGCCCCACTCTTTTTCCTAATCGTAATATCGCCAGTTAATTCCGCTATTAATTGGGATGGGAAATCATCTAATGACTCCTCCCGCTCTGGGTGGAGCGGAAGGTACTGTGGCTACGGTGGCCGGGAGTCGTCACGCGGCTCCCGACACCCGGAGCGACTCCTGCGGCGGCTGGGACGTGAGGTCCTCTGCCTCAGCCATCCCGCCACCTCCTTCGCTAGCATGACTGCTTCGCAGGAGGAGGTGACTGCCTCCCACTCCCTCTCGCCCCGGACCATGGCTTGAACCAGGGCCGGACGCGAGAGGTCGCCGCCGTTGCCGATCCCCTCTACAAGGACACGGCGGTGCTCCGCCCAAGCGGTACAGACCCACCGTATGCTCCACCGTGTCCTCTGGGTGATCCTCGCAATGGTGACATCCGGGCGTCTCCTCCAGCCTGATGATGTGCGGGAACGTCCCAAAACTTCCGTGTCCGGTGAGGACCTGATCCGACGCGGCCTTACGCAGTAGTAACGCTAGCCTAACAAAATTTTCACTTACATTGCAGAGAGCTGAAACAGAAACAGGATCAAACGGATAAGATGCGTCGTGAAATGAAGACGTTCATGCAAGCGCGCAACGATTGGAAAGAGAAGCAGAAAGAGATGGTGATTATCGAGGAACGGCAGATCGAGGAGCAGTGCAAGATGTTGTCCGATAGGAGTTCGGCTATGTGAGTAGTATGATATTATTTACATCATAGTCATCCAGCCTACAGCAGTCCATTGCTGGACACAGGCCTCTCCAATTGCACGCCATTCAGCTCGTTTCTTGGCAACTCTCATTCCGCTGCTACCAAACACCGTGCGAAGATCGTCACTCCAGTAGCCTGAGGGCGTCCTACTTTACTTTTGCCGATTCCCGGTCTCCACTCAAGAACAGGTCGAACCCAACGGATATTAGTCAAACAACATCTCGCATGGAATATCCACACACACACAGGTACACAGACATGGTCATCATCATAATAATCAGCCTATAATGTTCCCACTGCTGGGACACAGGCCTCCTCTCTGTGAGAGGGAGTGGGCCGTAATCCACCACGCGGGCCCAGTGCGGGTTGGTAGATGTCACATGTTTCCTCACGATGTTTTCCTTCACCGTTTTTGAGAGCAGTGGTGATGAAGTAATTTACACAAAGTAAAGCGCCTGTCTGGGTTCGAACCTACGACCTACAACTTGTAAGTCGCGGCCGATACGACTGGGCCACCACTGCTCTCATGGCCACATAATTATATTATCATTATGATAACTTTTTATTTTTCTAAAATTTCGACAACAGTGTAATTTCAATTATGGTTTTTGCATTTTCAGTGTGGCGGAAAGAGAGCGAAAAATGCGGATAAAAGAAGAGATAAATGAACGAATGTCTGCTAAAATACTAGCAGATGAGGTAATAAAATAATTAGTTGTTCATTGTTATCCTTATCGTTTTTTAGGGTTCCGTACCTCAAAAGGAAAAAACGGAACCCTTATAGGATCACTCGTGTGTCTGTCTGTCCGTTCGTCTGTCACAGCCAATTTGCTCCGAATCTAATGGACCGATTAAGTTGAAATTTGGTACACATATGTATCTCTGTGACCCAAACACAGACGTGTAACGTAAATAAATGAATTTTGAATATGGTGGTGATTTTTGGGAGGCATACAGAAAAAAAAAAGTTTAGCTTAGCAAAAGGGCTTACTGTGAGGATCTCAAATATATTTTATTTTATAATTTTAAAGTAAATTGTATAAACAGTTATTTAAGAAAATAGACGAACATTGACCATTCCCCCTCCCCCTTATCTCCGAAACTATTGAGCCTAAAATAAACAAAAATTATTTTTCTAATCTATAGAGATTACAGGAAAACCTCTGTCCTCTGTGGTCTGTGGTCTTAAAACAACATGGTAAATCTCTCAATAACGTGCGTACAAACCTACATTTTCAGGTGGAATTTATGGGAGAACATGTTTTTTAACTACAATGTTAAGTTTGTTCTTGGGATAAATTCATTCCAACTACGGAACCCTTCATTGTGCGTGGTCCGACACGCGCTTTTTCATATTATTAGTCCCGTCTGTTCTCTAGAGAGTATCAAACCACTCTCAAATAGTTATGGCTTTTGGCCTTCTCATAACAATGTTCTCTACTCCGCTTCTATATCAAGTATCGCCACATACGAATTACGCATGGCATCTGACGTCACAAAAATCCTACATCGCCTGTAAATTGTAGTAACCTACACCACAAAACACATACAAAGATGCAACACATAAAAACAAAGACACACAAAGATATCTCGATGTTTTGTTAAGGGCTGATTTTACCAAAGTCAGATCTTTCACCCGCGGAATAAAATTGACGTCTAACAGTTCTAGTATGGGAAACTGTGAAAAATTTACAATTTATTCTCAGGATAAGACTCTAGGTATAAAATGTTGGTGAAATTCACCCTAAGTATAGTTAGCGCCACGAAAGATGAGACTTGGCCCCTCCTCCCGCGCTCTCTCCGCCGCCCCTCTGCCGCCCGCTCCCGTCCCGCGCTCACACCTCACACCGCTAAAGAGACCTAAAATCGTGTACTGCGCATCTCAAACCACGTGGTGTGTCAAGTCTCATCTTTCGTGGCACGCATTATACGACTAGGGTGAATTTCACCAAACTTTTAAAACCGTGCAAAAAAGGAACGGGTCGCTAGTACTTAACTACAAATTTTCCACCCTTTTCTTTCAAACCTCCAAACTTTTTTAACTATACAGGCCGCCCGCCTAGAACGAACGAACTTGATAAAGCTGCTGCAAGAACAAGAGTTATTGGAGAAGAACCATCAAGATGACCTCGCAGAGAAGAGGAAGGCAGATAGAGTGAGAAAGACTACTATGAACACTCTGACGTCACAGATGAATGAACATAAGATAGCTGCACAGCATGAGAGGGACGTTGCAGCCAAGTTTAGGAAGGAGGTATGATGTAGAAATATAAATATGGACATTTTCACTTTTAAGTGTAGGTACCCGCCATTTTGAGGACATCCCACTTATTCAAAATTTTATAGCAAGTTAAATAGGGGACATATTGTCTAATTTTTGGAATAAAACGGTGAAATATATATTCAATTGACGAATCCATCTGCAGTCCTGGTAAAATATGTTTGAATGATTAATTTATGAGTATTTTAAATATTCAAAGTAACTGTTTCTGGCATTTCCCACCCCTTACCAACATTGAATTTGCCAGAATTACTAAAATAGTACTACGAATACATTTAAAAGTGTTGGTGCAACAATAGTGTATAATTTCTCTCGTCACAAAAATTAAATTTGCACAATTTAAACTCCAGTAACACAGGCTGAAAATACATTTGGCTGAAAATACACGTTACCAAACTGACCACTATTTCACTACAATGTCCATTTATTTTCAATTACTTTTATTTTTTTAGGGTAGGTACACTTAAAAGTGAAAATGCCCATATACGAGTTGTAGGTCGTAGGTTCGAATCCAGCCAGACAGGCGCTTTACTTTGTGTAAATTATTTCATCACCACTGCTCTCAAAACGGTGAAGGAAAACATCGTGAGGAAACCGGTATGTCCTAGAACCAAAAATTTGTAAGACATGTTTGTGACATCTGCCAAACCGCACTGGGCCCGCGTGGTGGATTACGGCCCACTCCCTCTCACTGGGAGAAGGCCTGTGTCCAAGCAGTGGGAACATTATAGGCTGATTATGTTACGATAAGATGGAATTCTTATCCCGGTATATTTGACGTCACGGCATCTTAAATTTTCGATAATAATTTTAATAATCTTGCTTCTGCCCGCGATTTCGTCCGTGTGAAATTTCGGTCCCCGATCCATTGCGTCGCAACCCATCGCAAGCCCGTGCTTTGCTTACGCTTAGCGTTCTTTCTGACTTTTTTTTCCTTTTGCTCGTCGCCTAAGGGTCGTAGCGTGATGTTAAATAGCCTATAACCTTCCTCAAGAATTGGACTAGAAAATGCAAAAATGATTTTCCGAATCCGACTGGTAATTACGGAGAGTATCCCCCTACATACAAACTTACACACAAACAAACCTTTTACCTTTTTATAGTATTAGTGTACTTAGCAGTGGCGAAGGGTGAATTTATGACAGAGGTAAGCCGAAGCAAAAAAAAAGCCAAAAGAAAATTTCAATGATGAAATGACTATAGAGTGGTTATGTTCTGAATTTTCGAAGGGAAGCCGGTGAGAATAGAGTTGTATGGTACCTTCGCCACTGGTACTTAGATAATTGAATGTAAGGCCTTTTCATTTTGGAAGGCGTCCCACAAGGTGCACTGATGACCTGGTGAAGGCCGCAGTAATCTGTTGGATGCAGGAAGCACAGAACCGGTCGAAGTGACAGTGCTTGAAGAACCTATGCTCAGCATTGGACGTTTTTCGGCTGAAATAATGATAATGAATAAAATTGAATTAATATTATTATAACAATATTATTTATTTACTCTTCTCTAATTGAGGCCCGATTTTTCAATAGTCAGATATTTTTTATCATTGCGGTTTGACAGCTTTTATATAAGGTCCCATTAAAATATGGACAAACTTTTAGAAATCATTCAGACCACCAAAATAAGGATGATGGTAAAAAAATATATAAGAAAAACGCATTAGGTACTTACAAGAAAAATAATCAGCTAACGAAAATACACTAATGTGCCGGCAGT
Source organism: Hydraecia micacea (assembly GCA_914767645.1). NCBI lineage: Eukaryota > Metazoa > Arthropoda > Insecta > Lepidoptera > Noctuidae > Hydraecia > Hydraecia micacea. Next base: position 1,717,758 of record OU611783.1, on the reverse strand, counting down.
TTATTATTTTAGGTCAACATATAATCACTTTATACAGTATTTTTTTTGCTTGGATATCTTTGGTTAGACGTACTGATTGCTGTGTTATAATTTGTCCATCTATTTTAATGGGACTCTGTATAGAAAATATGTCAAACTGTCATATTTATTCTTCACATATAACTTATCTGACTATTGAAAAATAAGTAAACTATAAACTCAAACTCAAAGCATTTATTTCAATTAAACCTGCATTTACAGGCCCTTTTGAATTGTCAAGAAGTCGGTCAGTCAAAAATAAAATGAAGCTAGTTGCCCATTCCAAAGCGTAGGTACCTATGGAGAAGAACGGGCAAGAAACTCCATGGACACTCTTTTAAATTATATTTTTACAAAAATATTAGTTACATCATAGTGTCAGATAATTTAAATTCTAACGCCATTTACTCCAAACTATCTTTTTATCATGTCTGTCTGTGTGACCGCGTTGTTCTCGTAAACTAACCAACCAATGTTTATGAGGTTTTCACTTTTGGAGAGGTTCATGTGTAAAATACTTAAATATTATATTTATCTATACTAATAATAAAGCTGATGAGTTTGTTTGAACGCGCTAATCTCTGGAAATACGTCTGATTTAAAAAATATATATTTTTGCATGTGATAGCTCAATTCTTGAGAAAGACTATAGGCGAAGTCGCGAGCAGAAGCTAGTCGGGAGGCCACGGCTCCCGGCGCGTAAGATGTTGAGCGGAGCGGTCTCAACAGTACCTAACAGTCTTTACATAATATATCATCACTTTTTAGACCGAAGAAAAGATAGCGAAGGACTTAGCCAAAGAGCTGGAGAAAAATCAGAAAAAGAAAGAGCAAGGGAAGCTTTACAGTCAGCAGCTATTGCAGCAGATTCAAGACAACGCTCGCAGGAGAAAGATAGAAAATGAAAGGGAAGAAAACCGCGCCGTACAAGTGTACGAGTGGCATAACAAGTGGTGAGTATAGCTTAGCTTACGTCTCGTTTTCATAAATATAACACTCGGGGACTGCCGCGGTAAAGCTATTGCATAGCATACGTCTAGTCGCACGCACACAAACACCGTGCCGAAGTCTGCCGAACTGATACGACGTTAGACGATGCACGGCTTTCAACGCTGCAGCGCTGTGCCGGTCGGAGTGGGGGGTGTTAGGTTTATTTTCGTTACGGAATTTCTTCATTCGGTCGCCGCGCTCAAAGCCCAAGATAAAAGCTATGCAATAGCTTAAAAGGTATGCAAAATCTCGTAAAACATTTTAAAAGAGTAACTATAGAGTTTCTTGCATATTCTTCTTCGTACAAAACTGCCCGATTACAACTTGATGGGATTCTAAAGTTCGCTACTGACTGCGCAGTACCTCCCCGATACGTGAAGTTGTTACTGCTCGCGACTCGCCTCATTTTCCGAGCCGCCATAAATTTAGAATCATGCTATCACTTTGGAAAGAGCAACAAGAATCAATTATGTTCTCTTGTAAATGTTGACATTCGATGGTGCCTTTTATGTCTGCTCTCTGCAGTTAGGCTGGCAACACGATTATTATGGGTGTACGATATTTTTGCCTATGAATCTATGATACAATGCACATTAGCGTATATCCTACATTACGTTAAATGTACAATAATTAACAGACTTGAATGAAAAATTCTATAATGAGATTTATTTATTTATTTATATATACTTTATTGTACACCACAAAAATACATAACAAAAGGAATTATCGATCACTAAAAATATACAATGGGCGGCATTATCGCTAACTTACTAAAATCAACTTACTAAAACTCACTTAAATCATTCATACAATAATCTTTTCAGGAGCGAGGAAGTATCAAAGGAACGCGCGAAAATGGTTCAAGAACACGTCCCACAACTTCTCGGCTTCCTCCAAGCCGGCGTCGTGCACAAGGAAGACTTGCCCGACATCAGGACGGGCGCAGACTTGAAGCCCGAACTGAAGCAACTCGACATAGAGGGCATGGCCGTGTCTAACAGACCACGCCGGTTCTCCAAATGTAATGCGCAGTGTTGGAAGATTAGGGATTATTAAGCTCGATGTTCCTGGGAAACAAGTTGAGGAACAGTGTTTAACGTAGCGCATCCTGAAAGTTGGCTGCGTCGTAAATAGCTGGCAAATATTTACCAGTTTTGATTAATTATTCAATATACATACCAAGACTTCTCAGTGCCTCGGAAAGCACGTTAAGTTGTCGGTCCCGACTGTCATTCGTGGATCTATGACAGTCGTTACGGGTCGTCAGAAGCCCGAAAGTCGACAACCAGTCTTACCAAGGGGTTTCGTATTACCCAGTAACTGGGTTGTGAAGTTCAGATAGGCAGACGCTCCATGTAAAATACTGGTACTCAGCTGCATCCGGTTAGACTGGAAGCCGACCTCAACATAGTTGGGAAAAGGTTAGGCAGATGATGATGATTACTAAATTAAATTATAAAATATCACTCTATAGTTCACAAAAATATTAATTATGGATTGCAATAAGAACATTGAATTAGGTGTTGTAAATGTTCATCGTTACGATATTAATTATTGCAATTCATAATAATTAATATTTTAGAGCCTTATTTCATAATTTCATTTAGTAATATTGATAAATAAATCAAAACAGCAAAATATTTGTCTTTATCATAATTTTTATTTACTATTTGCGTTGCCGATATTCAGAATGTTGTCAACAACAGTTGTTGAAATGTTGCGGGATGTTCATTTGTTTACCATGAACATGGAACATTCTCATGTTGCCAGTAATTAATTATGAAAATGCAAATGATATTGTTGTTGTTGCGGAAACAATGTTGCGCAACTTTGTTTCCCAATGAACACGAAGCTTTCTTATCGTCACCTTCCTGCACTTGTCCCATGTCACTTGGGGACGGCGCAACACGTTTTTTTCTTCCATTCTCCCTTGTCAACCGTCACAACATATTTACTACATTTTTTTTCTTTCATATCATTCCTCACACAATTCATTTATCAGCATTTATATTCATCACTGTTTAATGCTCGGTTCCTATAAAGGAAAACAAATCGTTTTGCATACCAATGGTAGCATTTTTATTATCAAACTGGGTACATAAATAGATTCGTAAGCTAATTTTGCCTGTCATAGCTACTTCCATTTGGGAGGGTCTATTATGCAAAGCTATGAGGTCTTTGCTTCATTATTGGTAAAGATTCAAGTCTCCTAATTTTAACCAATAGCGGTCCGTAAATTATAGGAACCGGCCATCAGTCTCATGCGTTTCATTCCTCATACACATGCCCATACCGAGGACAAACAATTCTCATTCAACTTATTTATAACAATACTTTGTTAGCAATGTTTCAGCTATACAAAATAATGTTGTTGCAACAATTTGTAGCGCAACTTTGGTTTATCTACCACGAATATGAGTCTTTAGACAACATTCTTGTTGGTCTCTAAATTGCATGTGCTGCTTTTTACTTTAGATTTTATAAAGAGATAGATGTGAAACTGAATTGAATATTAATAATATTCTGGAATTGGAATGGTATTATTCTAAGTGGATATGGCTTAGGCGGGTCCCACACTCCACGCGGCACGCGACGGGGCGCGGCGCGACGTACACCCGCCTTCAGTGTGGTGCTTGTCTATTATACTGTCCCAAAACTGGGGCGGTGGAAACTTTTTGTCATTTTATCATGTAAAACGATTTTATTTGTTTAAACTATAAATTCATTACATTATGTAATCTGTTTACATATTACGGTAGATATACTCACTAAGTTACCAAATAAAAATATAAAACATGTTTTAAAACTACATTGGTATTTATAATACAAAAAAAGCACGATAAGCTGTTGTTCCCGGCTGTCTATCGTAGATCTTTGACAGTCGTGGGTCGTCAGAACCCCGAAAGTCTGCTAACCAGTCTCACCAAGGGGCATCGTATTAACCAACAATTGGGTTGTGGAGGTCAGATAGGCAGTCGCTCCATGTAAAATACTGGTATTATAAAGGTTTAAATAAAGTTTCTTTTGCACACGTAGTTACAGTAGAACACTGACTGCTAGGTCACAGGGCTCCCCTAGTTTATTATGCAGGGTTTTTCACTATTTGTGCGGCCTTTTCCCAAAATCCAATGTACCTATGTGAAATGTATTGGTATTATATTCAAAAGAATTTTCTGTCAATAAACTTTTTTTTTTTTATTCAGCTGCATCCGGTTAGACTGGAAGCCAACCCCAACATAGTTGGGAAAAGGCTAGGCAGATGATGATGGTATTTATAATACAATTTTACAAGATTTATTGTAACAGATGGACACTAAAAACTTTCACAAAAATATAACACAATATTCTTGAACAAACGTGCCAAAACATTCAGACAGGCACTATAAATAAACATAAGTATCATTATTACTGTAATTGTTGCAAGTACTTATAGTAAAAATACAAAATATATCTAGTGTGTTATAATTCTGGATGTTAAAATACTGACTACTCAGTCTCAAGAAGTTTGCAAATGATAATGCTGCGGAGGTTTTTGGTGTCCAACGTCGTTTATATTATAATACAGGTTTTTAATTAGTGGTCAAAAGCAGTTTGAACAGCTGGCTCCTGAATTAAGTAAAAATATACTTCCAGAATTCTGCGCAACTTTGTTTCCCTTGTATACGTGGTTTACACCCTCTAGTAGCAGTTCGGTCTACATATTCCTTAACAAGAATGTCAAAATTAGTGTAATGATTTAAAACAAATGACTGACTAATATTAGTTAAGATAGAATAGAATAGAATAAATACTCTTTATTATGTACACCATATAAATTACAGACATAAATATAGAAATTTTACAATGGGTGACACAATGGGCGGTCTTATCGCTAAAAGCGATCTTTTAAAGACAACCTTTGGATAAGATATTTAAGATATTTATTTTGTTTTAAGATATTTATATTTATTAACTCTGGATATTTATAAAAAAATTAAAAGACTGACTATAACAGAATACTGTTCACCTATTTCGTATTATTATAATGTATATTAAATAAATAATTTGAATAACAACATCCATTTTTATTTATCTTTGTATTCCGTCCTCCTACGTAATATAGCTGATAGCAACGGGATGCTTTTCAGCCTTTATTAATGCTTATCAGGCCGACCCTACCATTATAATAATTTGCGGTGCAATGCTGGTCAGCCGGAACGCTGTTTCTTAAACTTTGACGCTCGTGAGATCTAGTGCAATAGTTTCCCGTTGCCTTCTGCACCAGACATTTTAAGGGTTATTTAGATCCCAAGCCGCGGCAACCTCTACCATGAGTGTATCCCGCTATAGCTCGGTCGCTATGGGCAGCACCGCGGCTGTCAGATGTCAGCCACCGCCTTTCAGCGCGTGCAGGTGAGGATGACATTTGGGGCCTGATATTATGTCCGCTCTCCCAGAATCCAAGGTCCCTGTGGGTTCGAACCCAGGCAGGCGCTATACTTTGTATAAATGATTTCATCACTTCTAATAATAATTTCATCGTGAGGAAACCGGCATGTCTTTAGAACCAAAAATTCTAAGACATTTACCAAACCGCACTGGGCCCGCGTGGTAGATTACAGCGCACTCCCTCTCGTAGAGAGCCTGTGTCACAACAGTGGGAACATTATGGGCTGATTATGTTCAATTGGACCATGGAGCACCGACGGATCTTCCCCTTACTCCCCTGTGAACCTAAAACCGGTACAATAAGAACCAGTTTAAGAGCAAGTGTGTTGAAAAAAAGGTTGCGACTACAATGTATAAAATGTATGTAATAAAATTATTTTGAGAAAATGCAATTAACTATTTACACTAGATACTAAATTAAATGACTTACTAACTATACCTTGGACTCGTGAAGTCAATACATTTACCCACATCACATGAGAGTAGGTAGGCTATTAGCAACTATAATAAAAAGTTAGCAAAAGCTGAAAATAAACAGCAGCTAACTAGAAGTGATGTTCAAACAATAATTACTGGCCGCTGCGGTCGCGACAGAAAATATTTAAACGACTGAAATTAATTCCAAATACAGCGCTTGAATATTAAAAGGGTGGATATTGTAGGGTGACCATAGATTGATATTTTTTGGTAGACTAAAAGGTATGATACTCGTACTGAACTGAAGTGTGGTGTAGTGTAGTGTACTGTAGTGGTACGCGTTGGCAAACCTGACGCGAGTGACGAGTAACCGTGCTGCGCAGGGGTGGGTCGCTAGTTATACATATTAAACAGGTTGGATTCTTGAGATGGGGCAGTAGGTAAGGGCAGGTACCCACCTAAATCGTTGTAGCAGGGAAACGTTCTCAGGAGTCTGTCCTTGACGTTTTGAGTAGATACGTACTACTTATCGTTGAACGTTTCAAATTACGAGAATTGGCCTTCTGCTATCATCCAGTAATTTGTAATTTGAGTCATAGCCCCATCCTGGCTGCCTTTAGCAAATCAGCTAACATCAACATAAGACCATAATAATGCTATAACGCGAATAAATATGACAGGTCATCAATCAGTACCTGTCTCTTAGAAAAAATCAATATCTTTTCCTAGGTATGTAAAGAGTATAAAACAAAGAAGGCAAACCTCTACCTATCCCTTCGGAGATTACTGGCGTGATGTGTTGTTATTTTATGTGAATAAGTCGCGTTTCGTGTTTGTCAGTGTGACTGCTTAGTTCTTCTAAACTACGCAATGGATTTTGATGCGGTTTTCACCACAATTTAGAGATTTTATTCCGAAAGGTTTATGTGTATAATACATTCATATTATTTTAATCAAGATATAGACCCGAAATCTCGCTGATTTGTCATATCACGACATTAGTAGAATGCACCCGTGCGAAGCAAGGGTGGGTCCCTAGTTAAAATATAAAAGAATAGCAGAGCCCCGCGGTTTCACCCGCAAAGGTTACGATCTCGTGGGAATATCGGGATACAAAGTATCCTATATGGTGATCCTGGTTATAAACTATCTGTGTGCCAAATTTTATCCAAATCCGTTCAGTAGTTTTTGAGTGAAAGAGTAACAAACATCCATCCATCCACACAAACTTTCGCCTTTATAATAAATATTAGTGTGATTAGTAAGAAAGTACTTAGGATAGGATAGGATTATTCCTACAAAATGCTTAAATACAGCCACCCTATTCGCACAGTGAAAGTTAGCATTTTTGTGCAATAAAGAAATAAAATCCGCGTCGTCAGCGTTCGCCCGGACACGTTATGTTAAGATAAACATCAGCCCCTCTATATCGACATCAGCCCCTTTATTTGCCGCCAGCTCTTATCTTTGCAACGCAGAATAAAAATCGTGTTTATTTTACGCCAAATTGCTGGCTTAGTGATGTTTTTAATTTGGCGTTATGTTATGAATGTTGTGTGCTGTGGGGTGTGTGTGTGGTCTCATGGTTTTTATGGTGATTTGAATAGGTATTTATGTGGGATGGTGAAGTTATCTACGATTAGATAACTTTCGTATTGTATGGCGGTTTATACCGTGCATTGTTGAAGTGAAAACTTCTTTAGGCGCGTTGAGCATTTTTTAGATGGGAAAAAACTATTGAACTCGCGCCACTGTTATCGTAATGGACACCGCTTCGGATGTGTTAAGGGGCTTACAGGACCTAAACGCAAAAAACGCAAGTTTTAGAAACAATAAAAGTATATGATCGACTACAGTAAAAAAAATAAAAAAAATATATGATATTATTCAGGATAAATGCTAGGAAGATAGTGTGTTGAAAACATAATACAACTTATTTGGTACGATAGAAAAAAATCATGAAGATACCTCTAAAAACTTTTTTTTTACAACAAAATTCATACTAATATACATACAATCATTATGATTTTTTGTCAGATTATTCTACAAGCAACATACTAAAACTATAGTGTTTTAGTTTTTTTGTCCAAACACTAGATTTTTTGTAAATCGATAATTGCTTCATATTTTGCAAGAAATTACCAGCGTTGTGGCATCGCGCTTCTCTTTCTTTTCTATGCAGTCCGACAAAGACCGCGCTTTAGGTCATGTAGTCCTCTTAATCTATGACTTTTACACAGAAATCTTAATTTCTATCGATGCAGAATTTATATTTCCGCGTAGTAACTAGACTCGTAGCAACACGATGCGTAGCTAATTTGATGGCTATGTGCTACGCCTGCGTAGCAGTTGGTTACGCGGCGTCGGCGTAGCACATCACACTAATATTATAAAGGCGAAAGTTTGTGTGTGTTTATATTATGTTTGTTACTTCTTCACGTTCAAACGGCTGAACCAATTTTGATAAAATTTTGTATGGAGGTAGCTGACACCCTAGATTAACATACCTATAGGCTACTTTTTATCTCGATATTCCCACGGGACCGACATTTACGCGGGTGAAACCGCGGGGCGCAGCTAGTGCAGCATAATCAGCATAGTCAGCCTGTAATGCCCAGCTGACAACTTTTTTTTTTCTAGTCACTCCTGGGCAAAGACCAACACTGCTGACAACTATTCTTCTCTATTCTCATAATTCTCTCAGAATAAGAATTTAGTACTTAAGTACCTACTTACCTACACTTGAGTAACTTTTCTAAAACCCTACAATTAATAAAAGTGAAAGCCATGAAACCTCTTCAAGCAAAGGGGTTAGTAGATGTGAGGAGGTACAGACGCCAGCACATCAAGCTACTACAATCTGTCAAATTTCTTTAATAGATTTTCAACTTTATCGCTAAAGCATAAGGTTCAAAGTTGATTGGGAAAATTTTACAGTTTCGGATAACTTGATGTGCTGGTGTCTGTACATAATAAACAAAATAGTTTTTAAAAAACGTAGTTTATTATAACCCAGTGGAACTTGCGGTAGTGCTGCTCGGGGCTGACTTAGCCTTTTTCTTTTTTTTTTTCTCTTCGAACTTCTCCGCCGCAGCCTTGAACTCTCTCTGTTCTTTCAAATGCTGCATCTCTTTCATACCTGAACTAGTTTTCTCGGTGTACCATTTGAGGTATTTGTCGTATTCCTGTAAAACATTTGAATGTTTCAGTTTCCGGATAGAGGAAAGTCTTTTTTTTACAATTTCTTCTGCACGTGTTAAGATAATCCAAAAATGGTTAAGAACTTACTACTTTAGTTTCCTTGGCATCTTCTAGTATAAATTCATACACTTCTACAGGATTAAGTCCAAACGCAGCTATTCTGAGAAAAGAAAAAAACAATAGCCGATTTTGTTATTACCAAGTGAATGTTCGATCAAAAGCATAAATAAAAAATAAATATGCCTAGCCTTTCCCAATGATGTTGGGTTCAGCTTCCAGTCTAACCGCAAGCAGCTGAATACCAGTATTTTACCTGGAGATAGGACTTAACACGACACCCCTTGGTGAGATTGGTTGTCAGACTTTCGGGCTTCTGACTACCCGTAACGACTGTCAAAGATCTACGAATGACAGCCGGGACCAACGGCTAAACATGCTTTCCTATGCACGGCGGGGGCTCCATATATAATGGATGGTCACTTATCGATCCTACGATCAAAAACATGCAACATTATTATTACAATGTTGGGATGCATGAAGAAGCCTCCTCGTGTAGCGCAGTTTGTTCCGCCAGTTACTCAACTGAACCGAGCGCTCGGCGCATCCTGGACAGTCACACCCAACACCTCAGTTGACTGGCCAATTCTTCCCTTGCGGTGGTAGGGCTAACGCCCGCCTGGATTGCGACACCCTCCCACCGGAGTCCGGCGTCAAGCAGCCTGCTTGCTGTGTTTTGTCGATGCGTGGGAGTTCCAGTGCCTTAGGCATCTTTTGGGCACGCTCGTTCCATCATAGACCTCATCCATCGCATTCCATTAGGCGTGATCGAGGACAAGAGCGGGCCCATTCAGAAATTAAAAAATGACATTCATTTCAAATATTTTATTTGTTCGAAACCGGAACCCGTTGGATGCGAGAAGCACAGAACCGGTTGAAGTGGAGGTGCTTGGGGGAGGCCTATGTCCAGCAGTGGACGTCTTTCGGCTGAAATGATGATGATGATGATTTGTTCGAATAGAGTAGTATAATAGATGTAACATGTATTGTATTTTAGGGTCCGGGATACCCTGTGAAACATTATAGCTTGCAAGCTTATAATATTTAAAACAAACATAGGATGGATCCGTACTTGACAATTCTGTCAGCCGACATGAACTTTTCGAGCATCTCTTTCAGATATCCAAAGCTGTACCCTTGCAGCACATGCGCCAAATTGGATACGTTGAAGTTGGCTGGTATTACTCGGTGCCTGGAAAAAGCAACCACATTCTAACAGTATTTTATTTGACACTGTGATCCCGGCAAATAAATTAGGAATAGAAGCGGGTTAGAATTTCACTTGGATCATAATACCCATGTACTTGTTAAAAAAAAAACAAAAAATGTATACAGGTACTCTGAAGTGCCCAATATGGTGAGGTTGTTGACAAGAAATAAATAGTGCATTGTCAACACACTGCCAATTTTATTATAACAAGGCCCAGCTCAGTGATACCCATTTTTACAAACGGTAGGCGACAGCTTAGCGTAATCAGCCTATAAGTAATGTCCCCACTGCTGGGACACAGGCCTCCTCTCAGTGAGAGGCAGTGGGCCGTAATCCACCACGCGGGCCCAGTGCGGGTTGGTGGATGTTAATATCTCTTCGAATGTTTGGTTCTGTCCTAACATGCCATGCCGGTTTCCTCACGATGTTTTCTTTCACCGTTTTGAGAGCGGTGGTGATGAAATAATTTACACAAAGTAAAAAGCCTGCTTCGGTTCGAACCCACGACCGTAAGTCCGATATCACTGGGCCATCACTGCAAATGGGCATAAATGTAAGAACACTCACTTAACGACCCATTCCTTCAACATCTGCACGACCAGGGAGTACGTACAGTCTGGCAGAACAAGGACTCCTGGAAACTGATTTAGCAAAGCGTTGGCCTTTGCCAACCACGGATCTGTGCAGGTGCCTGTAAGAAAAGCAAGGTTTTTTATTATTATCAATTGCCTAGGTTGGGATCAGCTTCCAGTCTAACCGGATGCAGCTGAGTACCAGTATATTACATAGAGCGGCTGCCTATCTGAACTTCACAACCTACGAATAAGTAATAAGTTCACAACGTAGTTGCTAGTTTGACAGACTTTCGAGCTGTTGACCACTGGAACGACTGGAAACTGGAACTGGACTACTAACTAGAAGCAATTTTTTTGTAATGTTATAGAAATAAATAACCAATACCTAGGTACCGAGCAACTGCAAAAAAATTATGGAAATACTAGCTGCGCCCCGCGGTTTCACCCGCATAAGTTTCGATCCCGTGGGAATATCGGGATAAAAAGTATCCAATGTCCTTTCCCGGGACTCAAACTATCTTTATACTCGTACCTACCAATTTTCTTCTAAATAGGTTCAGCGGTTTAAGCGTGAAGAGGTAACATACAGACAGACACACTTTCGCATTTATAATATTATATTAGTATTAGTATGGATTCATCTACTAGAATTCAGAAACGAAAAGGCATCTTCATTCTCTGGGCACGTTCGTTCCATCATAGACCTCATCCATCGCATATCGCATTCCATCGGGCGTGATAAAAAAAATTGTAATAATGGAAACATGGGAAATGACCGTCTTTACCTACTATGGTTATTTTATCGTTCTTGTGTATTTTTTTTATTAATTTCTGAACAAAGAAAGTCTTTAAGAGAGGCAGATTCATTTCTGCTTCTTCTGGTGGTATCTGCAATGGGATAGGACGACAAATATGTAAAATTCAAATAAGGTGATCTATTGAAAAATAAATGAAAAGATAAATGGTTAGGCGGCAATATTTCTACCGTTTTTTTTTTCAAGGCTATTACAGGATATTTATAATTAGAAGTACCTTAGCGTAAAATAATTTCTGAACATGTTTGATATGTATGACTGAAGGTTGCAATGCTTTGGCACATGTAACTACCATGTGTACTAAACGTTTCAAGAATTCCGGTGATTGCATGTCTCCTTGCACTTTGTGGGGGTCCAATTCAAACAATACCGCATCTGTAATCAGAATAATAATATTAAATATCCTCCCGACCGATTTCGGTCACGGTGGCCAATCTCAACGGAGATTAGGTGAACAGAAGATAGGACACAGGTGTGTGCGAAAACGCAGGTGCACTCTCTGTTCCTTTACTCTCACAGGCTGATGGGACGGCAATCCGAGACAAACGGGGAGAGATCAGGCGCAGGATCAGCGTTTTTACGTGCTTTCCGAGGCGGGGGTATCATACCATCTACTTCCAGACTCCGGGCCGCCAGAAATTCTTAATGGAAAAATCCAAAAACACTGCCCGACCCGGGAATCGAGCCCAAGACCTCTCAGCAGTCGCGCTTGCGACTACAACACCAATAGGGTAATCATCAATCAGAATAATACGCCTGTTTCACAATCTCAGAATAGACACTACCTATTTTCCAAAGAATCTGTATGAAATTTTAAGTCAGCTAAATTAGAGACTTATTCGGTGGTGGTAAAACAGGCCTCCTCTCTTCGACAGGAAATGGGCTGTAATCTACCACGCGGGCTCAGTGCGGGTTGGTAGATGTCACATGTCTTCGAATTTTTTTTTGCTTCTAGGACATGTCATTTTCCTCACGATGTTTTTCTCCACCGTTTTGAGAGCAGGCCATGATTATTATAATATTGACAAAATTATCTTGGCAAGGGTAATTTGCCAAATAAGTAGGTATGCAATTATAAAACGTTTCTGAACAAATATTGGAAAATTACCCACCATTAACAGACGCCAAAGCGTGAATCAATACAGTCTTCCCACTTAATTTGGGTCCTACCAACAATATTCTGCGGAAGCCGAGGCAGACTTCGCGACAGCTCTCCCACCAATATGCTCGTGTTTCGAAGTTGAACGGGAATGCAGGCCTAACGATAGAGAAAAAAAAATTACTAAGTACATGTAAAGGTTCATCCAGAATTTCAGACAGAGCGAGGCATGCGCCGCAAATGATTTTCTTTGTATGTGCGGTTGCCTCAGGCTGAGGCATCTAACATATTTAAAAAATCATTAGCGGCGCAAGCCTCGCTCTGTGTAGATGCACCTTAAGAAAAGTGGAAAGAGAAAAGAGAGGCCATTGCCCTGCAGTGGGAGAGCACAGGCTTATAATAAAAGATAACAATAACATGTATAACAAGTACGTAATATTTTTTTGTTGTTTCTTTCTCAGTCGTCAGTCGTATTTCTTTCCAATGTCGTCTTTAATTTCAAGTTTTCTTCAATTTCAGTTTTAATAGTCTTCCCAATCTTTTAAAAATCGAGATATGGGTGTTAACAAATTAATCTTATCTAGAAACAGTTGGTAATTTCTTCAAGTGACAGGATTTCTACTTACAAAATTTTGCTTCGGAGATCTTCGCCCCCAAAATTAGCATCACCAATAAAGTCTTCTATTTTAATTTTAGGATATTCTAACATGAAACCTTGCTCTACCAGATCCTGATTAAGACAGAAATAATCAACAAACTTCTATCATTCTAGCTTAATAAAAACTAGGAAAAGATCTTTGGGAACTTTGTTATGGAGTAAATAGAATAACGAAGGCAATTAAATACGCAGAGAATGTCGAAGGCTCATTTCTGCGCCCTAATTGATATTGAAGTATATAGCTAATCCATTGCTTCATATGTTTGAAAAATTTGTCTGCTCATCAATGTAAATAACGCAATGAATGTTGTTGACCTGTCAAAATGAAAAACATTCCTACTGTTAGTGTGTTACGCATTTACCCCGCTGTTCTCTTGATTACGTATTTATTTTATATAAAGTTAGCTTCGACATGGAGTTATTTTTGTTAGTCAAATGCGTCTCCTTAGTTTCTTCGTGTATTCTATCCATTTAACCTTTATACACGGTTCCTAGCCCACTTACAGTTAAGAAGAACTTACCTCAATCATTTGCACTACTTTTGCGCTTAACTCATTATTTACTTTCTTCTTCTTCTTCTTTACGCCTTTAATAGGCTTCATTAGATTAACTGGCATTTCTTCTTCATTTGCTATGTAGTCTTCTTTCAAGGCTTGTTTCAGTTGGTGAAGTTCTTGGCTTAAATTACAAATCAAGACAATATAGTATAGTTAGTGTAGTTGTGTCTTACCTTACTTGTATGTATAAGGTAGATTTTTGAAGATCTACATGTTTATTTACCGCATATGTTCATCAGCTTCCGGTAAGACTTCAAGTTTCGCTTCCATTATTGCATCTTCTAAATCTACTTTATGAACATATTTTACTTTCACATCCAAAGTTTCCCATTCATCATACATATCCCAAGCTTTGTGATAGTAATCTATCACCTGAAAAAGATAAATTGTCAAAGATTTCCTCAATTATTTAATTGTTGTAGATTGATTTCTCACCTCTAAAATTTGGTCAGTCTGCTTTGAAAGCGGGAAGTGATATCCAGGATGCATTTTTGGATTTTTCATCATTTTCTTCAGTAAATGTGCTTCTGCTTTCATCTTCATTTGTTTTTCTCTTTTCAGTAACATTTCTTGTCTTTTCGCTTCCTTTTTCTCGAATTTGAGCTGTATTTTTTAAATTTCTTTTATTCTATAGTTTTTAACTCTACTGTTTTATAAGCCACGTGAAGCCATCGCTCTCTTGCAAGGCTTATATTATAAGCTCGATAAAATAATGACAATTAATGTCTGTATAGTTATCTAAACTTACATCTAGAGGACTTTTGTTTTTGTCCGCCTCATGTTTAATTATAAGAGCATTATTATCTTCAAGCCATTCGTGAGGACTGGGAACTTCGGCTCTGAAGATTGCAGCAGAACCGACTTTAGGTATGTCGTAAAAAAAACGCACTGATTCAAACCTTGAAATAATTATTGTATTATTGATTTTGTTTAATATCTACCTAACAAACGATTAATTTATTTCTTCTGTTGGTCATATAAAAATATTGTTCAAAAGACCTGGTAGGTTATTTTGGACAGCTTTAAAATTTCCCTTATGTCGCTCACCAAATATGCCACTGCATTTTTCTGTTACATAAGTACAATGGATTCTAATCCCTAACGGCTAAATTACTAATGTTACTTTACCATTCGATAAACCACTCCCTGATTTGATCTCGAAATTCTTCACATAGTTTGGCGCGTTTATTTTTAAGAAACTCTTGTTTTAAATCCTCCCGACGTGCAAGCCATTCTTTTTCGTATTGTTTATGTAATTTCGAGCGATTTTTAAGCATCTGACAGTAAAATTAGTAAAACACATAATGAGAATCTAAGTAGACATTGGTATAAAAAGTAATACGTTGTGAAGCACAATACATACTTCTTCGGCTTGTACTCTTTGCATGTCTTTATTTTTTGGATCACAAATATTCAACCCCAATATTTCGTCTCGCTTGCAGTTTTTAATTCGTTCCCGTTTGAAATCAAAATATGCTCTGAAATTAATACATAATGATTATCACGCCTACCTCAACAATTATTTATTTCTGTAATGTTAAGTGAAGCGACACTCGCTTTACGGTAAGCAAGGTAAGGTAGGTAAGCAAGCAAGGTAGGTAAGCAAGTGTACAAACAAGATGTGGATGTCTGCGAGAAGACGAATAGTTTCAACACATAACACATGTACGCACACATATATCCGACTTCGCCATTATCTGGGACGGTACCGAGAGCATATATCCGAGAGCTCCTGCGCCTGCACACACATTCACAGCGTGTTTATACACTTGGTAACCTCAAGTAAAGCGAGCGTCGCTTCGTGAGATAATATTACTATACCTGCACACTTTACGTATAAGTGCGGCACTTCTTTCTCTAACTTCATATCTAGCTGGAGGTGGCAAACGACCAGTCAGTTCTTTTTCCCAGATCTCTCGTTTAAGCTTACTGTGTCTGACTGCTCTAGTCACTTGTCTGTAATTTTAACAATGTCCGTATTATGTCAATATAAAATTTGTCCCAATTCCCAGTATTCTTTTCGAATATAAATTTATCATCTAAGCCATTCGAGTATTATAGATGCAAAAGTAACTGCCTGTCAGTCGTCGGCTGTCGCTACCTTACTTCAATGTTTGACACACAAGTAGTCCATGACCTGGGTTAGGACATAAGATACATTTTATCCCGATAGTATGTTTCCAAGGGAGTACTTTCGACCTCCACGCGTGCAAAGCCGCGGGCAAATGCTAGTCTTAAGTAATTTGTAATGAAAGAGAAGTAGTTTTTTTTTAATTATGGATCGCCTAACTTGATGATCTTATGACTGCGAGCGGAGTTTACGCAGCTGATTTTGGGCCAAAGATGTTTGACCTTTTTGCTATCCATACACTAAGTTAAGCTAAGCTAGCAAACTAAGCTAGCTAACTAAGTTTTTGTTATCTTTAAGTACGCTACACCGGCCTAGTGTGTAATAATTGTGGGCTGCATTGGACGACGTCATCACGTCAGCGCCGGCTGTCGCTGAAAACCAGCGTTGGGGCTCTGTCTTGCATAGGGTCGCAGCATAATGCTGAGCGATAGCCGTTTTGCGTGGATGTGACGCTTGTTACCCTTATCTTCTTTTTTTTTTTTTACTTTGTGTCATGTGTATTTTTGCGTCATGTTCACCGCAAATAAACGTATTTTCTTTCTTTCTTTTCTTTCTAAGAAAAAGTCTAAAATATTTCATCACACCTAGTTTTTTCATGTGCCAGTATCATAGTCAAATATTCCCTTGTCTTGCGTATTGCTTCCGGTACTACTACTACTTTTTTCTGCGGCACTTCCTCTATACTTTCATCTGAATCCCATAAGTTATCCAATTTTACAACTGCAATTTCAGTTTCTTCGGCTGAAATCGATTTAGAAATGATTTTAAAATGCTCTCAAAACGGCGAAGGAAAACATCGTGAGAGAATCGGCATTTCCTAGAACCAAATAATCGAACACATGTGACATCTACGTACCCGCACTGCACTCCCTCTCACAGAGAGTAGGACTGTGTCCCAACAGTGGGAACGTTATGGGCTGATTATGCTTATGTTTTTCTTACAAACTTTATATTAGCACGTTTCGTTCATATGTTTCCAGTTACTCGCATTGTCATCCATTTTTCAAGCACTTCCGATTGACCGACTTGCCATCACACTAATATTATAAAGGCGAAAGTTTGTGAGTGTCTGTGTGTGTTTATATGTTTGTTACTTCTTCACGCTCAAACGGCTGGATCAATTTTGATAAAATTTTAGATGGAGGTAGCTGACTCCCTGGATTAACATATAAGCTACTTTTTATCCCGATATTCCCACGGGATTGATAATTGAAACCGCGGGGCGCAGCTAGTACTTATAAAAATTCGGTGATCAAGCAAAAAAAAAAAAAATTTATGTTTCATCTTACCCATTGTAGCTGCAGTTTCTTTCTTCTGCTTCACTCTAGCCAATATTTGATCAAGTTCAGCCTGTATGTGCTCCGGTCTCCCTGGCTCCATTGGTATTGCAGTCATTTCAATGTCACATATAGTGTGATGGACTTCGATCAAACCGTGGCCTATAAATTGGATGCGACTGCCTTCTAACTTCTCTAGTTGAGATTTCAATTCTAGTATTCTAAAAACATTTTATCTGGATACTACTCAATTGTTTTATAATTGCTGTAAAATCTGTATCGGACTTGGCAGATTATTTAATGCAAATACTGTTTCATTTTTAACTTTATTTATTTGGTGAGAAGGCAGTGGTGATTCAGACATTGTAAAACAGCCTGAATTATTTAAATGAATAAACCAAACGCCATCTAGGTTACCAAATTATTGTGAAATATTCTCATGATATTAGAACGACGAATAAATCGATTGCAACTGTAGCAAAAACAAACTATAGAGGTATGAGGAACAGGGTGTAAAGTTCACTCATACTCTATAGAAAAGGGAGGATCCTCCGACCAGACGGGTGTTGTGTCTGGCGGGCAATTGCCCGATGATTCATGTCGGGCCGTTACTATGTAGTTGCGCGGTAAACTCTGCTTGCGAGATGCAGGATTTCGTGACGTCAGTATGACGCGTTTTTCGCATGTGGCGTTGTAGATACCGCTACAAAACTATCGAAGACATCTTTTCATACAAGATTGATGGCCAGTTTCATACCATACTCACCTAGAAACGGTGGGCTCGTGGCTAAGTAATAACAGCCGTAACAGCGATTAGGTTAAGCTACTTTTTCCGTAGTCGGTCCGTGGATGGGTGACCATCTTTACATACCGAGACCCCGGCGTGCCTCTTACCAAGGGGTATAGTCGGGCCAGTAACTGGGTTATGGAGGTCAGATAGGCGTCGCTCCATGTAAAATACTGGTATTCAGCTGCATGCGGTTAGACTGGAAATCGACCTCAAAATAGTTTAGAAAAGGCTAGGCAGATGACGATGACTCACCTAGAAACTATAGTTTTCACAATCTTGTCATAATACACAGTCTTTTGCACTTGAAGGTTCTGCTGAAAACATTCAATAGCTTCATTGTACACGAGCATGTACTGTCCCAGGATTGATGTTAATCGTAGAACTGCTTGCGGTAGCGTTGGGTCGTGAGCTTTTGTTACCTGAGAGAACCAACAGAATTATGAGATGATAACTCCCTCAGAAATTTATCGTCGGTTATAAAAATAAAAAAGAAGATGTTCAAATCCTACGCCGTCAAAATCCTTTGATAGCATAAGGACAGATTCGCTTTAGGTCAGATTCGCTTAAAGACAGAATATGTACAAACGCCAGCACATCAAGCTACTACAATCTGTCAAATTTCTTTAATAGATTTTCAACTTTATCTCTAAATCGTAAGGTTCACAAATTTGACAGATTCGGGTAGGTTGATGTGCTGGCGTCTGTACAGATCGCAACATAAAGTTCCTTTGTTCGCATATGGACAGATTCGCTTTACGCCAGATTATAACACCATAATTAAAAAAAAAAAGCTTTCTATTTTAATTAACGAACGAAAAATTTCAGGGGGTTCTGAATCATGTACTGAATCCATGGTAACAGGTTGCGCGTCGATGTCCCTGCCACCCTGTATGGGATAATCAGTAACGGGTGGAACCTGGATGAGGCTGGCACAGGAGAGTGGAGATTAGCAGAAGCAAAGAGAAACCTATGCCCAGCAATGGGTGAAGTCAGGTTGTGGATGATGATGATAATGAATCAATGCCTCAAATGACCAGAAAATTAAGGAATGGGAGGGCTGATAAGAATAGTGTGAAATATATTATGGAGTTATAGTCGGTTGCGCTATATAATAGGTGTCAAGCTTACAGATCGAGTTCAAAGTCAAAGCATTTATTTCAAATAGGCACATAAAAGGCACTTTTGAACGTCACAAATTACATTAAAATAGAATTGATTCTAGTCGCCCCTTGCAAAAGGTAGTTTTCGTATGGAGAAGAATGGGCAAGAAACTCCACCGTTCCCAACTCCACAGTTAGAAACACCAGCGGGCGCTCCATAAGTCAAGTAGCGGATGTTGGAGAAAAACTGCTGGGCTGAAGTAGGAGAGTACCGGAAACATCTCACGAATGCACTCGGAGAGATGGGCAATGATTGTCACTCAATGGACTCTTGAAGGAGGAGATCGCCGTCGAAGTGCCACGGCGAAGGTAGTGATGATCTGATAACGTTTGCAGGGCCAACATGGCCAGAGATCGCACAAGTCGAAGGAAAGAAAAAGGATGGAAAAAGGGGAGGCGTGGGTCACAAAAAAAAAATATCGGCGGTTGGTAGTTTGTTAGCTGGTCTCATTCCGTAATCTTCGTGATAAAACAACGTACCTGATACTGAATGTCAACATCAACTAACTCTTTCAGATGTTTCAAAGTCCCTTTCCACTTATTAAAATAAAAGTCCTTCGACATTGTGAATTTTGAGGATTATAAAATTAAAATAAATATTTCGATGCACATACCAATATTATATAACCTACAAAGTGAATTTTACGGGACCAGTTGGTCATGGAATGTACCTTCTTAATTCCCAAGGTCTTTAGGGGTCAGGTTAAAACCTATTACTAGGTCACTAGATCAGGTACATTGCAGAGTAAATAGCAGCTATACATATAGCTCCAATACTGAACTGCTTCAAGAATCGACCGGACAGATAGAATTTTTTTTTTGTTAGCCTATTTGACCCACTGCTGGGCAAAGGCCTCCCCAAATCCTTCCAGGAACTTTTTCCCGCGCCACCTCGAACCAGCCCTCGCGGTACGTGTCCAGGTCTGCTCGCCATCTCTTTCTGGGCCGCCCTCGGCGGCGCCGTCCGTCTTCAGGCACCCATTGTGTGGAGATTGTTGCGTTGCCCAGCGGTCATCGTGCATACGGCTGATGTCATCAGCCGATAGAACGATTTATTCCAGTCTGATCCCCCCGCCCTCCAACCCCCCTCGATCCCCTGCTAGTTCGTCTTCTTATCTATTTGGTACACACGCATCTGCTAATTAGCTGCTAAGTTGTGTGTCTAATCAAAAAATAAGAACTCATACTATTCTTGTAAAACTGGCTTCAGAACCAGACATAATAAAAAACCTCGTTGATCCCTACTCTGATTCAAAGCGCATACGCAAATATTCAACTTTATCACCAGCCTCTAACCGTGAAGTAACAAAGCCTGCTCTGCCCTATGAAAGGGCGAACGATACCATTACACCTTATCGCCACTCCGGAAAACTTACATCATATCCAATGCGGGAAATAAGCGATCGCACTTGACGGGAACGTTCTTACTTATTGCTTTCCTTTGTTATTTTGAAATAGCTTATGTACAAACTTTTAGCAAAGGATACTCAACTTCACTAGTCATAAAATAAGGTTAGTTTTTGAAGGGTGGGTGGTGCTTGTTAGGTGGTTTTGGTACGGTAGTTTTATCGTGTTTTTGGGCTCTCTCGCCGCAGTTTCCGGCTGCTCTGAACGCTTGGCCATCTTGTCACCGGAAGTAGTAAAGTCTTCCGCAGCGCCGTCTGTCGGCGGGTGGTGAAAACGTGTTTTTTTTTGTTGAAACACTTTTTTTGTTGTGCGAAGGTATTGTGGAAGTGTTCATCCTTTAATGTTGTTAATGATCGTTTTGGTAACATCGTTCTGGTTTACTGTTGAGGTTGATATGGAGTGAGAAGTAACAAAACGTCTGAAATGATTCTCTATGAAACGTGTGCATTTCTGTAAGGCATTATTATGTTACAATCAACTAAGTATAGTTCGTTCGTTCTTCGCCATACTCGTAAAATAGACTAAGTATGATGCTGGCTATGTGCCTCTTCAATGAAACTCCATTTACATCGTTGTTCTGTCTATTCCATCATCATCAAGTTAAAGTTACTTGATGAAAGATTATTATATCGAAAAAAATACTGGTGTTTCCAAAGCCGCAACTCACAAGGTAGATATTCCCAGTACGACTGCCTCGCTTCGAAGCTGTCATCATATTTTTTGGCAATATCGCATTATAAGCACCCTTGGGACGTCTACGGCATTCGATACTTCGACGCTTAGCTCTTAACATGTCATACTGGCAGGATGCTCTTGAAAAACTCATGTGACTTTTATTGAAGTTTTTTAGGTGATAGGTTTACGATCAGCCTCCGGTATAATATTTACCAGATGAGACATAATATTAGCTTACACTTGGGGCACACGTATGAACACTATGTATCTAAACTATAAAGCTACCATTTACTGGATACGTCTTTCATTGAGTTGAATGTGCCCTTGTGGTTGAGAGTATGTCATGCTCACTCTAATGTCTCGATGGTGATGGCGTGTGTTGAATCATTAAGTTCACTTCAAAAGGGTTGGACTGAATGGTGCTGATCCATATATAATGTTCGTGAACAAGCGCTGTCAGTTGTGGTCTGTCAATGGTCAACTCCTAACTACCACGGCTTATTTTGATTACTGCTTTTTTTTTTGTTTTTTCTTTTCTTTTCGACATCTACCAACCCGCACTGGACCCGCGTGGTGGATTACGGCCCACTCCCTCTCACAGAGCGGAGGCCTGTGTCCCAGCAGTGGGAACATTATAGCTGATTATGCTAAAGCTGTTACCACGATGGTGTGGCATCTTGTAAAGGTCTCAATATTCAACTTTCTTCAACAACAACGCCAACTTCTCTGAAATCCATCGTCATGTCAATATTACTAGAACGAACCCTGGCATATTGAATACTTTTAACAATAAATAACATGTCGAAGCTCAAGGTAATAAATTCAAATCAAATTCAATCATGTATCGTCTCCAATATTCCTTGTGACATCAAAATATCACTTACATTTTACCTTTATTGCAAAAAACATACCTTTTAATAAGTAATAGGGTTGAAAATCGCGAGGCATGTAGTTTTATAAAGCTTTCATAATGTTGGTTTTTGTATCACAAAATATGTCACTTCATCATGTATCTATTCTTTTAGAATGTTTGATGTATAACATAGTTTTTTTTTCTTCGGTTCCCTTTGAGAGGTATCGTATTTTTATATAGAAGCTTGACGGGGCTCGGCTGGGTCCTTTACATTACAGTGTCAGTTACATGCCTCTAGGGACAAGAACATGAAATAATTTTTTTTGAAGGCAATTTTAGGTGGTTGTTTTAAAATATTTTAGATAATGTGATAAAGGTTACTTTAAATTGGTTTAGCTTCCTATCAGCACCTTTCTATAAATTATAATCGATAATAGGAGTCGTCAGGCAAATGATTATTGCGGTTTTCATCAGCAACTGCATGACCAATTTCTTTACTCTTTATTTCTTTTATGGCTACACCTATAATAAAAGTGGAGTGATTAGATAAACTGTAGTTAATTTATTTATAGTTAATTAAAACAGTACAACACCAATTCAAGTAATGAACATAGAAACCATTAATATTACGTTGACAATTATTATGTTGAACAAAATTGAATTTAAAACTAACACGGAATGGTGGACTCCTTTGCATACTTTCTCTCACAGAACTCTAGACATATACGCATAATTTTACTCCATTTAACCGCAAACACAACACGTTCAGGGTTGGCAGTCAGTATTTATCATTTTTAAAGTACGACAGACTGGGGATTCGGCTAGGGATTTGGGGATTGGTTATGTCAGCGAATAAGAAAAGAAAATGTAGATGGTTTTAAACCCCATTTAAACAAATGACAGTCTATATACCTATACTACATATTATTCTGTAGAGTAACAGTAGGTCAATTCCCAGAATTAATAACGATTAAAATCAAGCCGCAATATCATATCGGCGACAATCAATGTCAGAAACTTGTCCAAAATGTATGATAATTGGAGGTATTTTTGACAGATTGAGACTGAGGTCAGACGTTCTTTAAATTACGAGAATTGCCCCAGTAGGTTTCTGAAAAACAAAAGAAAACCAAACAACAATAATCATAACATGAGTTACAATAATATACGCGTGCCTCGAGCAACAATACGTCACGTAAAACAGCGTAATTTAGGAAATGTAGGCGACAATTTATTGGCGACGCAAACAAGTTGCAAATTGGTCCGTTGGAACGACGTTTTCGCTAAATACCTATAAAAATGTCCGTTTGCTGTGAAATATTGTAACTAGCTGGGTGGTGTAAGGTATAAGCTGAGGCGATTTGTACCATAAAATGTTTTATTAGGGAAAAGCACGTTAAGCCGTTTGTTCATGTGCTGTGTGTGTGTTGCTGTCATTATTGGATCTTTGACAGTGGTTATGGGTCATCACAAGCCCGAAAGTCTGACAACCAGTTACCAAGGGATATGCTGTTACCCAGTAACTGGGCTGTGGAGGTCAGACAGGCAGTCGCTCCATGAAAAATACTGGTATGGAAGCCGACCCCATCGGTAGTAGTTGTGAAAAGACTAGGGATATTGATTTAGCACGTACTTTAGCTTAGCATTATTTCTGCCACTGTGGCACAAAACTGTTAAACTGCAAGCGCACGGTAGAGATGGGAACATAATATGTGGAAACTGTAATATCAATAAAACACCTGGGTCAACGACAGACTGATATATTTGCAAACGTAAACTAACTAGCCACCACCATGTAATAATGAGTAGGTATACACCGGTGTCGCAGAAACATATCTAAGCCAAAGCAAATGCTCAGTAGATAATCAATCTCTATCTGAGAGCAGGAGTTCTCATGCATGCAGTTCCACCGACAGCAATAGATTCTTCTAGTAATCGGATTTTATTGCGTTCTTTTTCAATAAAATCTGGCGACTCGAAGTACTATTTGTGATACAGTCATCTAAGCTCTGATTGAATTTCTACATTCATTAGTAACCTTAGCTTGCGACGGCGATCGTTTAGATGTGGTGGTTGTAGAGACAAACATACAAAATGTTTTCGTTAGCATATGTAACGGTATCTACAACGACACATACGAACTATACATCATACTGACGTCACGCAAAATCCTGCATCGCGCAAGCAGAGTTTACCGCGCAACTAGCATAATTATTATACAACGTCCCGACATCAATCGTTGGGCAGTTGCCCACCTGACACGACACCCGTCTGGTCGGAGGATCCTCCCTTTTCTATAGAGTATGAGTGAACTTTACACCCTGTTCCTCATACCTCTATACATATATTGTGTCCCACTGCTGGGCAAAGGCCTCTCGTTTATACTTCCAAAGCTTCCGGTCTTGAGCGATCTCTGGCCATGTTGGCCCTGCAAACCTCGTTAGATCGTCACACCACCTTCGCCGTGGTCTACCTCGACGGCAATGTCCTCCTTCAGGCGTCCAGTGAGTGACGATCTTTGCCCATCTCTCCGGGTGCATTCTCGCGACGTGTCCGGCCCACTTCCACTTCAGCCTGAAAATGAAAATGTTCTAAACACCAAAATTAAATGAGTAACCTGCTACTGCTCGTAGATTGCACCACCAAAGAAGAACTCTAAATTGTAGGACTCGCAGCGTCGGGATGGCTCATTTCGGCTGGTTGTAGCAAAGATACTTTATCGTTGAAATGTAAATTATCTCGCTCTTATCTGTTTTATTAGCTGCGAACGACCGCTGCGACGTCCTGCCCGCTCCTAAGTCATATTTGTTTATCTTTGCTACTGTCGCAGTAGTGGCTGTGAAGTTTTTGAAGAAAATTTAATGCAATTTTTAAGAAAAAAGTATGTTCTGTTATGTTAGTTGGGAAAAAACGAACCTAAAGGCCTCTTCTTTCTTTCTTGTTTTATCTAGATTTGAAAAAGGCAACTGGACTTTTAATATTACTCTTTCTCTTTCTCTCTCTTTACTTTTTTTTTCTTTTGATATTTCAAGTTTTTTTGCCTATACCTATAAGAATTTGCTAAAACTCCCCATTGGTTCTAGTTACCTCATCTCTCTTCTGTAGTTACCTGTCCCTTAAATTCCCCATTGTCTTCATCATGGTTTTTCCCTGGTGGTGCATGAATTATTGTGGTTGGCATACCTACAGCTAGATGTACTCCCCCAAAAATGACATCAGTCTTTGCCATAATAACTGCACTTTAGGGCTCACAAGGTATAATGATATAGTAACACAATCCACTACCCCCCCACATCGAAGTGAAAACCGTAAACAATCAACTTAATAAGCCATCCCCCACCAGACCAAGCGTATCAATCATCGTACATCACTTCCAGAGTCCGCAAACCGTCGGCTAATCTCCTCTCCTGCTCAGGGCCCATATATCAGAGCGGGACGACGTTTTTACGATCTCTTAATCAAGAAATATACGATTGCGCCCGATTAAGAGCGTTGGCTTAGCGTTGCTAATGCAGTATGCTGTGATGTATTGGTATGGAATATGATGGTGAGGTTCTGGTTCATATTTTGTGGGGAATGAGTTTATTTTGAGAATGGAGAATTCTGTTTTGCTTCTTGAAAGGCACACTGGATCAGTCAACCCACCTGTGCTAACATTCCAAAATAACTTTTCCAAAATAACACATTTCGTAACCAAGTAACAGAAGAGAAATAAGGAATTTGTTTTTTTTTTTGACCCAGGTTAATAAACTAGACATTAGGGTTGTCTTAGATAGAATTATCACAAAAACTTTCAAAGGACTCGTGAAAAACTAGTTCATGCATAGACTGGAAGGGGCAAATTATCATCGCAGGAAAACTCTGACACAGGGCCATATTAAATTGGCTAGCGAAACTCCGCAGACGTGATGTGTATCGATATCTAAACACGATAAAACAAAAAATAAATTCGTTTTACGATTTTTGTGTGTGGCCACCGACCGCGGTTGTCACTTGAAATATTAGTTTAAAAATCACCTTTTTAGTGTGTGTAAACTTCACTGATCACTGACGTGAAAGGCGCAGTTAACGTTACTATCACGAATATAACACAAAGCTGAGCCGAGCATGTTATCCACTTACCAATTTAGTGAGCCAGTTAGTACTATAGTCTTGACTTGACATGGCAACCGGGACCTCTTGTGCTATTTCTCACAGTTAAATTGAACATGGAGTCTAACCTTTGAGATTTGTCCTTGTCTCACAAAAGATCGAATGCGGTAGAAAAAGAATTAGAGAGAGGTTTAAGTACCCACTGATTTTTATTGGTATCGAATTATAATCATAGCGAAATAGCTGTCGAACATGATTCAAGGATCAGTCACTGGACAGTAACAAGGAAGATTCACTGAACAGTCGACAGAAAATGACATATTCGCTTGAAAGGGTTGAATATAAATAAGTCGTTGTAATTTTGGTGGCAGTAAGACACTGCAGCTATCCTTATATGAAATGAAAGAAATTGTTTCATTTGTAAATATATGATATCGGAATTACATTTACACGTCATATTATAGAAAAAATATAAAAAAATACGATAGATGTGGTCGGCGTTGCCTATCTGACTACTCTGAGAAGAAAGGCCGAAACAAACTCAAAGGTCACAGTCTCTTTTAAAGTTCAGACATAATCTTGATCAGATCATGTGAAGACCATGTAGATTGATGTCTGAAATAGTCTCTTGATGAAAGTATCACACAGATTTGAGTACCTACACCAGTATGACTTACATAAGTGGCTCAACCCTAGCGTGCCCTTGAAAATAATACAGCCTTCAAAGTTCTTGACAGCCTCTTATCCTCTAAGCACAGACACTAAAAAAGTAACACATCTCCAACTAACACGTATTTGTCGTGAAGGTGATTCTACAGTGACGGATGACTGCCCCTCCCGACATATTTCAACCCCCTCGCGCCGCTCCGGTCCTTTCCACCGCTGTCGGGAAGATTTACGAGCCGTCTGACGGAAAAAATGTGGACTCTCTAAAGATTTCACTGGTTTCTATTCGTGCCATATATTTTGAGAGAAATGACGCGTTGTAAGCTCAATGACTCGCGATTTATCCGGACGATTTCCTGATAGTTTTTATTGGAGCGTTTGACTGAGTATTGGTTTACTGTTCGTCTTGGTTTTTGAAAGGACTGAGTGTGTAGTTATTGACTTTTGGTAAAAATAGTCTTCATGGACGACGGTAAAATACGTCTGATTTGAGTCTGGCCTGGTCTGCTACCAACATCACTGAAAAAATCATCCATGAGCAGTAAGCTATCGTAGTTCACTCTGTTCAAATAAGATTAACAATGCGAGCTCTCAAATAAAATTCTTTAAATTATCGTTGTTCATACTTTCCTTTTAGGTGTTACAAGGGTTTGTCTTGTGAACCACGAGCAAGGTAAATAAGAAAAAGTAATTAAAAATACTTTTTTATAGCGTAAAACTTTTATGGTTTTACTTTTTTTTATTATGACTAATGGCTACAATTTCCTCTTTACTTTGGTGTTTCAGGTGGCAGGTAATGTAAATGAACCATTTTTTATCTTGGATTTGGCTCTTGCTTTGAGTTTCAGTGTATTTTAATGGAGTTAACTGAGCCGATATTTTTCGTACCGAATCACGTACCGTATGAAATTAAAAAGAAATTCTCACTATTTTGAAGTTATTTCATGAAACTTTGGATATTTCGAAGACAATTCAATCGTCAACCAGTATGAGAGCGCCTTGTAGTTACGAGTTGCTTACGTCCAGTTGTGGTCAGAACAGTCCATCAATCATCTCATATAGCGGCTGTCAGAAAATAACAAGTATAAATAAAAATAAGTTTTCAGTAGAAAAACAAGGGTGTACGCGATGTGTCAGCAGACTGGCCGTATTTTATGAAGGAAGTTGTTCATCGCACTATAAATCAGACGGACGCCTCGGGAAAATGGGGTACAGGATCCGGGGACACCGGGAATTCAGGGGTGCTTTTGTACCCTTTGTAGGTGGTTTTTGGTTCTTGGTTTAGTGGTGGCGGTGAAGGGGTTACACGATATACAGAGACTAGGTGAACAAAAAAAAATATTCTAGAGAAAGTTAAATGCACCTTTTGGGTGTCAAAAACTAGGTCGCAGACAATGTAGAGAAGACCCCATTTTTTTTACTATTCACCAGTCTGGTAGCTGTAAATATTACTTATTCATGCAACCCTCTTGAAGACATGGGTCGCTTTCGACCAACGAACAAGGTTACAAAAACACAAATCAAAACAAGAAGAAAACCTTTCTAAATATTAAATCGTATACATTATTTAGGGTGCTCGCACATTGTGCCGTATCGTACCCCGGGTGATATATTGTAGGGAGGGCCGCTAGGAATCACACGTTGACAAATTCATTCTCCTCTTGACACCTTGCTCTGTATATTTCCACCCCCTACAAGTGGGGGGAATGTCTTGCTAATCTCTGTAACAGTATGAATTTTTCATGCGTAATGTGCCTCTCAGCTTTTTGTGACGTATCGTAGTTTGGCGTTCCTCTTTTGTTTTTTTTCTTGACTTTTTTTGGATGAAAGTAATTGGTGGTTGTTAGGTGTGACTTTAGTGTGATTTTTTAATATATTATTATATGAGTAAATACGTGGCGCCTTACTTTGAAGCGTAAAGACATATGGTATGGTAAAGCTAAACATCGTAAGGCAGTTAAGACGAAATATATATTCCAGCAAGTGTGGTCATCAATACAATTTATTTAAACATAAGACATAACAACATAATATACCACATAAATATTATTACTTCACCATCATCACCATTTCAGTCGAAAGACGTAAACTCCTAGACAATTACTTATTCAAAGAAAATTCAAAGGATAATAAATCAACATAAACTTTTCAAACAATTTTATTAGTTTTAAACCTTCTGACCTCAAAGCTCCGCAGTCTTTAGGGAAATCAGAATCTTCGCATGTTTTCAGTAAACAATTAGTGGGATGCTACTTCCTATCCAATAGAGTAGCAACTGGAAGGACGCCTTTACAACGCCCTCGGGATACGATGAGATCCGGCACTCTGTTATATGTAGCATTAATTGTCTTACAGGCATAATTATGCTGGACATAGGCGTCCCAGTGCGCTGCAGTTGGTGGTAATTGAGATATCCTTAATGTTGATATTAAGTACTAAAGGTAGCAAGCAGGCCATAGTAAAATATAATTTTGATTGGTTAGTTTAAACCGTATATCAATAAGGCTGCTGTTTATTACGGTATTTCTCACGGGGTTTATTCGGAGCTATGTAGCTGTACCCGCGAATTCGTTCGCGTGCTTGTCGGAATTTAATGGATTTATTTTTTTGTGGGGAACCCTTATTCTTTTTCTAAAATAAAGGTAAGCCTAAGTTACTCTTCATAACATCGGCTATCTGCCAGTGAAAAAATTAAAAAGGGTCCAGCCGTTTCGAAGATTACCCGGAACAAACAGACCGACAGACAGATAAAACATTTAAAAATATTTTTGTTGTAAGTACCGTATATACTTTTATATGCATTTAGTAAAAAGCTGTTATTTTGAAATTACAAACAAACACTTCAAATTTATTTATTTGTATGCATAGGTAGATGTATAGATTGCCTGACTAGTTTTGGACCAGTTTTTTGGCTCTTATTAGCTCTTGTTTATCTGTAACGGCATCCAGGCTAGAAACTTCTTGAGAAAAAAAAAACTTATTTTGAGCACTATGTAGGTTATTCTCTACTACAGGTATTTTTTAGTGCACCAAGAGACAAGTTTCAGCTTTGAAAAACAAAAAACTATCTAAAAAAAATAGGGCAGTATTCCAGCAACACAAGTTTCTTTATCATTCGTTCTCGGTCCCAATCTTTATCATTCGTTCCCGGTCTTTATGATCGCATAAATTCACTTTTATCTTTATGAATATTCAGTCGGGCTGTTAACTGCGACGTTTCTTTGTTGTCTCTCTTTTATTTTATCTGTGGAATATGGTGTTGAAGATTTTTGGGTAAGCAGGTTAAGAGGTGTCGTGTGTCTGATAGGCATAAGCTCTTTGTAAAAGGTTCCATAAAGTCACTAATACTTTTTCTGTTTCCTTGCCATTAGAATTGCTGTTTGACTTTGTTATAGCCACATACAACTTAGTAACAATAGATAGAATTCAAAAAAAATCATCAGCTAGCTCTCAATGTACTCAAAATCAAATCACAAATTACAGGCCGATTTTAAACAAGATGCTGTCATGTTATACTGTTTTTATATACTAATCTCGACCTATGTGAACCACGCCATGTCAAACTAAATTGTAAACATGACAAGAAATTAATTAAATTCTACCTGGACGATGTAGTCTTAAAAAAACGATACAAATTTATCCAACTTTCAAACTTCGACCACAAAAAAAAACCCCACAAAAAAAAAACTCGCCAAAAATCACGCAAAGGAAAACTTTAGCGGGCATTAACAAGCCAAAGTCTATGTTGGAGTAATCCTCGTTCCACCCCGGGTGATGTATGGCCGACCCCTACCCTGCCCCTGCGACCTAACCCTATAACTCACCCTGAAAAGTAACCTCTGCGAGTGTTTTATTACCTGATGAAATGGCCCGCCTCTGAGAGCTGTGGCCTTTGTGAATTGGACAGTTTTCGACTGGGCCTGTAGCTTTGATGGCCTGTAGAGAAGTTGTAGTATGCCGCTGGATTTTGTGTTTGTAATTTGACGAACTGAATTTGATGGATAATAAATTTGTATGGCCTACATAAGTATTATTTTGTACAGCAGAATCTTTGACGATAAAGCTGACATAAAAACTTCACAAAATAATATATCCAAGCGACATTATATCATCATAAATTATTTGAGCATAAACATGAGGATGATAACGCCTATTAAAATTCACTTAGCAATATTTTAAGCGCCTACTAAAAAAAAAGAAGCAATAACTTGACGTTTATCGCGTTGCTATCACTTTTAAGACGAGTATACCTTTATTATATTTTTTTAGTACACTTATATGTAGCGCTTTGAATAAAGGGACTTAGAATTATTGTTATTTAAAAGTGACTAGTTATTCTCTTTTTAGCAATTATGTGAATTCCCCAGTCTTTGATCAATAAATACTGTCCACCCACTTATCTATTCTACTTCAAGTCTTT
Organism: Hydraecia micacea; assembly: GCA_914767645.1. Classification (NCBI taxonomy): domain Eukaryota; kingdom Metazoa; phylum Arthropoda; class Insecta; order Lepidoptera; family Noctuidae; genus Hydraecia; species Hydraecia micacea. The sequence goes on along the minus strand of OU611783.1, from coordinate 1,686,262 downwards.
CACAGTGATTAAATCTACCTACTTAATTGAGACATAATAACAAGAAAATTACCATTAACTAGCGGTACCCACATAGAAAATTTATGTTTCAAACGATCGGTCATATTGTTCTGACAATTATGTTGATTTCTTAATCGGGACTTGGAATATTGATTTATTATAATAGGTATTTTCTTTTTCACGACAAATGCATTGCAGGTTATTTCTTATTTCTATATTTACCTACTGGAGTTTACTCAGAAAGTGTTGATATATCAATAGTCACATCACACCAAGAAAAGACTTACCTACCAAAGTAACATTGAAACATAAGCAAGTAAATTAGGGAAGATTTTTGTTTTTTTTCCATATTCCATCGTTAGAGATTTTTGAAGACTCGTTCAAGATTGTACATAAGTTTATGTCTTGACTTTTGAATACTGTCGAGAAGAAGTTACGAGTAGGTATGTGTTGAGGTACAGTCGAGTTCTATAATTAATATCTGAGCAAGTTCATGAATCAAAAAATATATAGGCAATGTTAAGTTTCATAAAACTCTAAGCAGCTTTGCCTTACAATAAATTGTAAACAATCTATAAATATGTGACTACATTATATCAATAATATTGCTACAGACATCAAAGACTCTAAAAATTGTGTGCAATCCCTTGTTCGTATTATTTAGCGCAAAATTAGGTTCACAAATATTTATGCAATTATTTTTCCATGAAAAATATCTTGACAATTTGACATGTCGCGCATTTTTGTCTTAAATTCTTTGAACAATCTCTTTATATATTGTAATATTTTTCTTTGAAACAAAATCAATTTGAAGTTGTCAGTTATGACATCCTTCAACGGCAATATTGCATTATTACTCTAACTTCTGCTCCGGCAAGCAAAAATAAATTTAATGGTAAAGGCCATTTAGTTGAATATTCAAAACTGTATAGATATTTACGAATCCTAGGTTGCACCAAATATATTGAAATCTAGAGTACCTATTTAGATATTTATGTTCCAAAGAGTAGTCAGATATTTTTGACTGCACTACCGTAACATACTTATGAACAGTTTAAAAGATAACATTTTATTGATGTCTAAGTTTGTATACAACTATAATGATCATTTAGACGCTTACAATATTTTGAAACATTGTCACTGCCAATATATTAATGAACTCGACTGTACCAAAAGTGTGGGTTCCTAAAGAAAAGAACCATCAAGACACCATAAGGTTACCTATTCAATAAATCCTGAAGATATAAAAATCGTAAGACAAATCGTTCGATACCTAACCGCCTGCATACCTAGCCTCTACAAAATCGATCGTACAATTTGTAGTGATAATTCGACGGTAATTAGTGACAAAAGGAATTGCTTCGTTTCTATTCTAGTAATAATGGTAGCTTTGACGAGCGTGTCATGCCGATAATTGAGTTTTAATGGTGAGGTGAGCTGACTGTAATTATAGTGTTCCTATTGATATGAACTGGGCTATAGATATGAATAATGTGTTGGTACCAAAGTACTTTTAACGTCAGTAGCAGGTATCGATGCAGTACCTTTTTTGGATCCCTTCAAAATGAAGGCTCTCTTAAAAAAACCTTCAGTTAAAGTAAATCGTTTATTAAGCGCACATTAAAAATGTGAAACTCTCTGCTGGCGTCTGTGTTACTGTCTACATTAAATCTGTCTGCCTTCAAAGCAACAGTATACAGACATCTTCTTGGCACGCTCGTTCCATCATAGACTTCATCCATCGCTTTCCATCAGGCGTGATCGAAGTCAATAGAAGGACCAATCAGCAATAAAAAAACCCTACCTATTTAGTTATAATTTCTAGAAATAGCATGACTTGAATTACCTATCCGTTGTTTTCTGTACATAATAATATCTATGGTTACAGATATGGAACGCTGCTAAAAAAATAGAACACCTATTGTGATGCAACCATGCATGCCGGACTCTTACCGTCTAAAACCACCGCGGTGTTCCACCTCTACTTATTCGCATAAGCATTCACCGCTCAGAGATTTGTGTATCTCAAGTTTTTACACTCGAAGAAAAACAAACGGTTTTCGAGACCACACAGCTCGCAAGGAAAACAAAACGCTTATAACGTTTTTATGCCTCTAATATCGGCCTCCTAAGGGAATAAAATAAACATAAAATAAATCGTACAAAAACGTCTCCCGTTGCGTAGCGATGTAGAATAAACGATACGATGTAATGGATAATGGAAAATAATGGTAAATCTTACTAATCCTAACCAGCTCAACATACATTGAGCTGTATATAAAAGCTCCGTCTGTCTGTTCATCATTATCTTAGTAAGTGCACTGGATCCAGGGTTTTCTTTGACGCCCCTCCTACGTGCCAAGGTTATCAGTTTTATTAAAGTAAAGGAGTATCAATATACATTCTGCCTTGCGTAATTCATGAACATTTTCGTACATATTTCTGTGGTGCAATGGCTGCGTAGTAATTATACGAGGCTATACATTGAGTTTTTCATAGCCCAATCCAAAACACAGGGTCAAATTAAATTAGCTAACGAAACTCTGCAGACGTGATGTAAAATTCATTTCAATTAATTCGTTTCTTATGGCTACTTTTGTGGATACAAACAGACCATCCTGATTCAGTCTTAACCGTTAAATCTGCTGCAATAATATTATTGATCTGCCTTCAGAAACCTGAGGTATATATCATATATATGAGCTATTAAGTCTAACGCTTGTTTATTGAAATAGAATATTAAAAGCAGACAAAGCCACAGGCGAAACGAAGCAATAAATAATGGTAATTATACATAATTTATAGCTAATATATACCATCAGTCTGCTAGCCTGTCAGTAAAGATGGATGTGGTCTTGTGTTCTGTATTACCATATAGTTTGTGGCACTTTGCATGCGAGCCTGCTCTTAATTGGTACTTGATGGTACTTTATTTGCAAGGCTATGTGATCGCATGTTTTTGTGGGGCAACGCACTTAGAATCACGCTCTATTGATGGGTTTTGCTGTAGTGGAACTGAATTCCAAAGTGCTGATTAGAAACTTTTTGGTATTAGGAAATCGTTTTGTTTTTTTTAGTCGTGTCATAATGGACAAGCTTGGCAGACTGATTGATTTGCAATAAGTGACGACTTTCTAATGAATCATAAGACGTCGTCTTGACTTTTACGTCCTTATTACAAAACAAGGTTTATATTGGTCCAGGTATAAGCCATATATTTATTTGGAACTTCATTTCGACAAAGCTAAAGTTCCAATTACAAAAATTTACGTCAAAACCGAGTCTAAGACTTCAGTTTTTTATTAAGAACTTTACCTTGCTCGGAATAAAGTTCAAAATATAATAACAGGCTCGATGGTTTAAGCTTGGACTAAAGTTAGAACTCGTTTTGTAATAATACACTTACCCTCTTACTAAAAAACCATGAATAGTTACACACCGATTTCTCTCTTTCAGTCGTCAGTAATTTGACTTTTGAAAGAAGAAGACAAAGCGTTGTGTAACTATACAGACGCTATACAACGTTTATTAGTAAGGGGGTTAGCGTTTAATGCATTCATCACAGTAGCACACACAAGGCTAGAGTTTCCTTTTAGAAGGAATTTGCATTGATTTCCCACACTTGCTCATTAGGTGTTATCGATTCCGGTGTATTACGTCCAAGTTTGGTCACGACTTTTTTCTGCACCGTGGTTCAAGAATTTAAATCTGTAACTACAAAAGAGATTTTTATTTATCACTAACTGTTGCCCGCGACTTCGTCTGTCATCTAGGATAAAAAGTATGTCTATGTCCTTGCTCAGGTTATGTTCTATCTGTGTGTCAAATTTCATCCAAATCCGTTCAGCCGTTTTAGCGTGAAAGCGTAGCAAAGAAACAAATAAACTCACTCAAATAAATTGATAATAATATTAAGTTAGGATTAAGTATTATCTACGTTAGACTATTATTCAACTAGATACAGTGAGTTAATGTATTAATAAAAGAATACATTCACAATGAGTGCAAATACCCTTACACGGTGCAAGAGTAAAGAAAAAAAAATTAACTCTTTGTCAGAAATCAATTTCACGCATCAGCTATCAGATGGTACAGTTGATAACAAATTAGATTATCACATTATTTCAGTACTGTGACGATCACAATGATGTGATGCGAGGAATGCTTTGTTGTGTAGGGATCCTAAATAAGCGGGCGGTGTGGCGTAGTGTTGCGACTAGCGTAGCGCTACGCGGTTTGCTACGAAATGTATCTACATGTTTGTTATTTTTCTGGCAGGATTTTTTACAATAATAATATATAATTTACAGTCCAGAGGGGCAATTCTCGTAATTTTCAAAACGTTCACAATCTGATCTCAGTCTCAATCAGTCCAAAATACCTCTAATTTCCCTACATTTTGACAAGTTTTTGACATTTGTTTGTCGCCGAGATGAGACTGCGACTAGATTTTGAACGTTTTAAATTACTAGAATTGGCCTTCAGGTAGTTTTGGTATTTTCAGCGAAGTTCGAACAGAAATCAAACAATTCTATAGAGGAAAAATATGCAATTTTAAACCTCTTTGTTTGTAATCTCTTTGTTTTTCACTGTCGTGTTGCGTGTCTGCCGAACTGCGTGTCTGTCGAGTTCCGTTTCTGACAAGTTGCGAGTCTATCCTGAGAGATGACGAAATGCGTATTTGACCACTTGCGTTTCTGACGATATGCAAGTAATCCTACTTCACGTGTAGCCAAAGCATTTCGTCAATCATAGATTTTGCTAATCCACAGCTACGACGGCATCATTGAAGTGGCAACCGTCCACTACAATATTTCTTCGACATAATCTTTATCCGTCAGTAATGCAACTTTGAATACCAAAACCCGTTTCCTACTTACCATACTACAAGGCTCGCCCTTTATCTACTACTTACATTCACTAACAAGTACGAGTAGGTTGGCCATCGGCCGCTCATACATAATCAGCCTATAATGTTCCTACTGCTGGGACACAGGCCTCCTCTCAGTGAGAAAAGTGGGCCGTAATCCACCACGCGGGCCCAGTGCGGGTTGGCAGATGTCACATGTCTTCGAATTTTTGGTTCTAGGAAATGCCAAACCTCACAATGTTTTCTTTCACCGTTTTGAGAGAAATGGTGATGAAATAATTTACACAAAGCAAAGCGCCTGTCTGGCTGTCTGTCTGATTGGTCTTTACCACTGGCTAAAGCCCGCAACTTACGATTTGGAGGTGCCCAGTGGCCACCACTGCTCGCTCATGATCACCGCTAACTACAAGGCCTCCTAATCCCTCTTTGTAAGTGGAAACCTTGTATTATTGTGTTGTGTGCAGTGTGATAACATCTCGTTGCTTCAAACACGTTTGTGTGAAAGGGCAGGAAATGTCGTATTACTCGTTGTTTGCGGTATTTGGGGTTGGGGCGGCCCAAAATACTGGGTAATAGGTCCGGTTGGTTGGTGACTTACCGGAGGGTTGTGTGCTTCCAATACTTGTATATCTGTACTGCATGCATAGATAGGTAGGTAGATATAGGTAACAAAAAACAAAGTATAGTTTCTTGGGGCAATATACCAGCCTATAACAGCCCTTGTCCGGTAATCTTTATTTTCTGCTTTTTATTCATAGTTTTAAGGTGTATTTTTTTTGCTGTAATGCCAATAAACGCATTTTTCTTTCTTTTTTTCATAGTTCTACTATCAAAATCTGCAATAAGTGTGTCGAAGCTGTAAAGAATGAATACATTACCAATATTCCTGTTTTCTTCTCATAATTCTCTCAGAATAAGAATTTAGTAAGTACTTACCTACACTTGAGTAACTTTTCTAAAACCCTACAATTAATAAAAGTGAAAGCCATGAAACCTCTTCAAGCAAAGGGGTTAGTAGATGTGAGGAGGTACAGACGCCAGCACATCAAGCTACTACAATCTGTCAAATTTCTTTAATAGATTTTCAACTTTATCGCTAAAGCATAAGGTTCAAAGTTGATTGGCAAAATTTGACAGTTTCGGGTATCTTGATGTGCTGGCGTCAGTACATAAGGACTGCATGCATTTAGAGGTAACATTAAATACTTGACGACCTGAGAGCTGCACGAGTCCCACACAGTGGTAAGGGGTTGAAGTTTTACGCATTCGTTATCCCGATGCTATTGGTACCTACCTATTAAAACACAATTTGTTCAAGGTATTTTGTATTACGCAGAACTTACACCTATACGACTTTCTTGCCCGTTCTTCTCCATAGGTATCCACTACGCTTTGGAATGGGCAAATAGCTTCATCTTTCTGACTGACCGACCCTTTGAAAATTCAAAAGTGCCTATAATTGGTTTATTTGAAATAAATGCTTTGAATTTGAGTTTGAGTTTGACACCATGAAAAATGTTTGTGTAATTCCAGACCAGAGAAGAAGAAACAATATTCCAGTTCAGTAATAAAAATAATGTAATGATAACATCAACCAGAATGAAATAAAATATTATTGCACAACCGGATTTTTCTTTCAACAAAAATTGAAGCTAACATCGCTGTACAAATAGAACACCCTCTTTTCAAAAAGGATTATGGCTGTCTCACAATGCCATGTATTGTCAAAGAAATCTTTTCGCCGTTGACGAGTGATAATTACGCGGCTGAATGCCGCTTGACAGCTCACTGACGTGTTCGAGGCTTTGTTATTGTTACTGAGTTGGCAACCTTGATTTTGGTCCCCCAAAACATCCAACATCTACCTTATCATATACCAGATAAAGTTGAAAATACAGTGAAAACTGTTTGAATGATTGTAAAGCTAGGGTTGTACGTCACAAAATACGCTTGTTTGGTTATCGGTTCCGATCTTAACCCGCAACTGATGTAATCGCACTAATTTATAAACGTGATATATTTTTTTTATAGACGCGTTTTTGTTTTTGTGCTGTTTAAGGTTATGTTGTTATTAGGGAGCGATGCGATGCTATATGATGCTATAGATAAGACAATCTATTTATTGGTTACTTCAGCCCATCTGTTTTTTTTATATTTCTATGCTTCAGCCAAACCTAATTTATTCAAGCATCCGGTCAGGAGACATTCACGGCACAGAGGTTTTTTTAATCTTCGATACTGCAACAAGGTTTACATATTTTTTTTATAGTCTCTCTCTAGTTTTTATTTTAATTATTATTCTGAATTTTGCAGCTAAATTTTATAGCTTGTCATCGCCTCTCTTTGGCTAAGCACAATACAAAACCTTGCATGTCACAAAATATGGCATTAAAAGTCGCAATCAAGGGAATATAAATGTTGTAATTAATAAAAGAACATAACTCACGAACGTTTACTGAACTATGTGTTTTTATACTTTGCATAAGAATAAACAAAAGTTTTATTAAAAACTCAAGAAGGGTCATAATTTGAATAATTATTTTTATGTTTAGAAAAATACGTGCATTATTATTGACAGAAAGAAAGCTTTTAAGGATGTTAATTTCAAACTTCAATATTTAATAATACCTATTTACTTGCTTTTTCAAGTGAGTGATATTATTATCATTCACCTGAAAAAAATATTACGAAATAGCTGTCTACCATGCAAGAATCTTAAAGGTACCTCGAACTGCCTCAAACAAATCATGTTCACGCCAAACCACAGATTTTTTTGCACCTTCGCATTTCTATTAAAATCGAATAATATTCTCCTCGGGTGACATACAATTAGCGTCAATCTGCTATACATTTCTGTCAGAAAATCACAAAAAAATCATTGCACAAACTCCAAAAACCAGAAAAAAATATCCCTATTATGCCAAAGACTTATTAGAAGCAGGAAAATCCTATTTGTAAACACGTAATCTGAGCATATCGGCTCAAATGACCATCACTGCCTGTCCACGGGCTTATGGTAGACCAACTTACGCAGACGACCCAAAAATCAAAACAATCTGTCATGTTCTACTGCTGGCTGGTCATAAGGTTGAGCTTTGCGTGATAAGGGGTTTCGCAACTGAAAATCTAAATTGGTTTTTGAGGAATAAATGCCATGTCAAGTAATCTGTGATGAGTGACAATAGGAGAGTCGTATGACGTCACACTATATTGATAGGGGGTGGGCACATAATAGAGTGTTTAGTAGCCAATATGGAGTATGCTTATTGTATGGGTGTTAGGCAAATATGGAGTTCTGGGTGCTTTTTTGAGGTTGGTTGTGTATGAGATGCGTTTGCTATGCTATAATATAAATGTCTGAGCAGCTTAAATTTTTTATTGTTTTCACGATTTTGTTAGATTTTATGTTTTCTTTTATTATTTGTTATACTTATGCGTGTTCCAAATAAAATATTTTTCTTTCTTTCTTTTCTTTTCCTGTTGACTAGTTTTGCTAAAGAAAAAACGAAATGAAAATGATCAAATTATCTATCTGTCTATCACTGTTATTGAAGTAAATACTTTCCTTAATTCTTTGTACATGAATCATGTGATTCGTACTTTAATGTAAATAGATTAACAGTTACGATTGACTAGTGAGGTTAATTGCAACTGCACTTCCTATAATAAGTATTCGCCGAAATATAAAATGATTGTAATTCTTTAAATAGTTTCTTCGTAAAACCCATTTTCATATCATCATGACGATACCCTTAATTTAAATAACAGAACTTTTAGGGGCTATTGTCTAATTATACAATTTTCTGGTGTAGTTTTAACATTAAAAAGGTAGCCTTAATCATATTTATTATAGTCACGCAATGTGTAAATCAACAGAAATGAATGACCTTCCGTCGGCACTTTGAATTGAAGCCCAATTTTTTTATTTGGATTAACTTAATAGGTTTTTGCCCATTTACGCGTTGGGTGTTTGAAATTTGTGTCTTTATTAGAGTAATTCGTTTTTTGATGACTTTCGATTACTAAAATCGACATAAATACAAGTAATACATTGTTATTTTTAGAAGAAACAAAGAACTCTCTGTTCTGTACCTTTTCACGATTTAAAATACCAATCGGTATTAAGAAAATTCCTTGGTAAATATTATTATATTATTACCCTGCTCCGCATGGTTTTTAGGACTTGACAAAACATTGAGATTAGTTACTTGCAATACACATAATAATATAAACCTTTCGGAATAAATTCTGTTAATGATGGTGAAAATCGCATACCACACATACAAACACCATAAGCGACTTCAATAATTAATATATGTAATAAAGCTTGATGCTTTAAAAGGCTACTTTTACATACAGCATCACGTGTAAGTAGTATACAGCTGGTCCATTTATGATCAAACTTGCGTTCTAATGTTGCAATCATCAATTCCACTCCATTGTCTCGTTTAGCACAACTATCATCCATATCACTTTATTTGATGAGAATTTATCAAAGAAAGGACAGATCATACTCGTTATTGAGGAATGTCTTTATTGAATATGCACGTGTAGCTAGCACGACATCATTGGCTGGCAACCAGTGATGCTATTCTGTAAAATCTCACCGTAAAAACTTAGGTGAAGTGAGCTGTCAATAGTGTCAATGACAACTCACTTTAAGGTCACTTCATCTAAGTTATCAAGGTGATCTTTTTACAGAATAGCACCGCAGATACAAACAAAACTCTAGTTAACAGATATTTAAGTACAGGGTGGCAGGGACAACGATTCCCAAACTGTAACCTCGAATTCAACACAAGATTCTAGACCTTCTAGCGTAGAAATTTTACGTCGGTTAACAAAAAATTCTGTTCTTACATGTATTCAGAATCATGTACTGAATCCATGATAGCAGGTTGTGCGTCGAGGTCTGTACCACCCTGTCTAACATAAAACATTCATGTCTGTATACCCCGATATTTAAATGTACAAGGTGTAATTTGATAAAACAGAAAACCTATTGAGTGGTCTATAGGTACTCGTCATTATGCTTTGGTAATGACCAAAGCACTAGGAAGAGGTGAAGGGTGGGCGTTTTGGGGGACAGTCTCATGTAATTTTGACGTTCAAAAAGTGCTAATTCTCAACCTACTTTAAATAAACGACTTTTGATTTTGATTATGACTAACTTAGAAAAACAAACATCAGCTGCTCCATACTTTTATGTTCGCACTAGCTGCGCCCTGCGGTTTCACCCGCATAAGTGGCGATCCCGTGAGAATATCGGGATAAAAAAGTAGCAGGGTCTCCGCTACCTCCATACAAAATTTTATCAAAATTGGTCCAGCCGTTTGAGCGTGAAGAAGTAACAAACATATAAACACACACACTTATAAACTTTCGCCTTTATAATATTAGTGTGATAACTCGAGAAAATGTAGGGAACTGCTGATTTTTAATCCTATTGTACAAATGTACCATAATGTACAGTAAAATAGCCTCATAAGAGGTGTTCAATTAAACTTTGTATATCCTTGTTTGTGTTGAGCTTAACAACGATAGATCATAATTATAGTGTCGCGGTGAAATAGTTAGCTAGTCAGCAAAGTAAGGCTAAGTGACTAGGATGTGTCCAATATTCTATATTTCCAAATTAATAGTTACCAAACTATAGTTTTATCAATTTTAAAGACACATCTCGCGAACCATAAAACAAAATAAACGCCAGTGCTAAATTCCATCTCCTTCGCTCCCCACCGGAACACAGCCCCATTCCCAAACCGACATTGTCCAAATATCGGCTTCCAGTCCCTTTGTTCGGCAGTCGCAACACTCACAGTTCTTTTGATGATGTCTGTTATTGGCAGCATTATACTCTACTGTAATACTACTCGCGTGTTTGAGGGCGTTACTCAGGACTTTATTATTACTGTTGAATTGGATGGAAATATGAGTTGACTGAAGTGGGTCTGACTGATGTGAGGTTACATTGGCTTTGTGAGATTAGAGCAGCTGTTGTATGTGATGACAAAAGAATTATTGAGTGATAACTGTATTGTAGGTGGAATTTTCTATGTTTCGACGATAGACAACTGACGGACATAATTCTACGTAAGGTAGGACGTCCTCAGGCTAGGTGAACTGACGATCTTCGCAGGGTGGCTGGTAGCAGGAGTTGCCGAGAATCGAGCTGAATGGTGCGCAATTGGAGAGATCTAGGTCCAACAACAATAACAGCACAACAGTAGACTGCTGTAGCAGTTTACTGCTGGACAATTAGCCTACAGGCTGATGATGATGTGCACCAATCTTGATTACTGAATTATTTATGTACACATTGAAAAACATTGGATATATGCTCGTGTTTTGTTAGAGGAGAAGACCTACTGGCCACTGGATATTAGATATATGGACGTGTTATACGTAAAATAAAAACGAGCAATGTAACTTTTTAAGCACCACATTGAAAAACTAACAACCCTATATTTACCCGACGTCAATCAAATCACTATTATTCAATACCAAATTAATTCCATAAATATTAAAACAGAAAACCAGACAGAAACCTCAATGATGAATAGTTATGGCCTCTGATTGGCCCCAATCACTCGAAACAAGAAAAAACATAAAGGAATCGATTTAAAATTATTATAACCAGCCGTTTTATCGTTCTAGGCACAAATTAGGAGTATAACCAACGTTTAGCGGTTACTGGCATGTTATTTAGACCCATTTTAATTACGTTTAATGTATACCGTTTAGAAATAACTACGGGTAGTTGGGCGACGAGGAAAAAGAAAGAAATTATAGGTTGTAAGTAGGTTAGAGTGCAATGTTCCGTGGCGCCGATTTTGATGAATAGGTGGCTGAAAAACTAGGTTGATTAAAGCGTTTTTTGCATATTCTAACATTATCTTAGCGACCGCAAAAAAGCTTCTGTTTTCGGCACTAATTCGATTTCAAGATCATTTCGTTCTAACTAACTTAACCTTGCCTCTACTTACGTACTTTATGCCTATATGTTGTTCCCAGGCAAGTCTACAGATGCCAAATGTTACACTGAAACCATAAATTTCATCGCCTGAATTTTATTTTTAGTTTCTATTCAAATCTTTTTGTTCTTTTCTCCGTTTTCCACTTTGATTGCCTTCGTTTGTCTGTGTTTTCCTTAAGTATCATTAGTACGAGCACTTAAATCCAGCAACAAAGTTAAGAACATCAGAAAAATCTTCTGACCTTCTACTTATTTGAACCTGAATTGCGTTCAATAAACCAAAACTGTATTACTCCAATTAAATATGGTTTCTAGTTTAAATAGAGAGCAGTGGTGGCGCAGTGGTAACTGTTAATTTACCAACCCGCACTGGGACCGCGTGGAAGATTACGGCCCACTCCCTCTATCAGAGAGGAGACCTGTGTCCCAGCAGTGGGAACATTATAAGCCTGATTATGTATGTAGTTTATCTCTTTGTTTCATCACACGCTTCTCAAAAATATCCACCTTTATTGTCACCACAGTTTACAGGATTGCACCTAATTTGCAATGAAAACCAATCGATGTAGTGCTGGGGGCAATTCTTTGCAAGTCAAATAGGACGGTGGTTAGAGGCGACTCCGCCGAGTGATTTTATGCTAATATCTCACGTTTATTATGCAAAACCGGGATGCTGCAGGGATGTGTCATGAAGTGGGTTGGTATCGATAGGTTTTGAGAATATTATTTAATTTATTGCGTTCTCAAAAACTTTACAAACGACTGCAGTCATCTATCAGACTGTAAAACGCTGTGATTATGGCAATTATCTTTGATTTTTATCGTTTATTTTAGCGGTCATTAGAATCATCTCCTCGTCAGTCCGTAAACGTCCAAACCGCAAAGGTTTTTATAATCACAGTATAATTCTATATAAGAAGGTTTTTCTGGGTTATTTAGGGTGTTGACTTATACAGGGTCAAATTAGATTACCTAGCGAAACTCCACTATGTATAATAAAAATATGTAAACATAAAATGCGATGGTATATAATAAAAATAAACATAAAAATAAATATACAATAGGTGCCTATAGGTAATATAAATAAACACGATAACACAAAAAAATCATTTGTTTTTTTTTTTGACGGTTTGACATCCCTGGTGGTGTAGACCGCTGCCTGGTACAGTCAGTTATAGTAATTAGCTGACCCACCTTTGCATAAATGGTTGAGGTTTTTTAGAATACGAATCGATAGAATTTTATAATTCTTTTATATTTTATTTACTTTGCTCATAAAAATTAAATATAAAAGAATGATAAAATTGCTTCCGCATAGCTGCCGTTCTAAGGTCAATTGTCAACTAGAATAAAATAGACTTGATGGGAACATCAAGTCTGTTTTATTCTAGTTGACAATTTAATCCAAAATATCGATACCTTATTACTCTATCCCATCACTAAGGACCTTCACAGGCCTGTGCGCGGTCGCCAATTTGCGTTTTAATTAAGTGTTCACATAACAGCTATGTTTTTGTTACAAATTGTTTTCTCTACCGAATCTGCGGTTTGTGTACAGCGTAATGGATAATTGATGTACTTGCTTATGGAATTTATCTTCCCATAGTTATTATTTTAATTAATGCGAGGCATTAAAACAATGTCCCGGCCCTGGTCATCATACCTTTTTTAGTTGTTGTAAGGTCAAAGAGAGATATTCACATACATTTTGCATTTTATGGGTCTTATGGGTATTTTATGGGTTTCTTACACCTTGTATAATTCCTGCGAAAGTTTTTTGACAATTATCGAACCCTATATAAATAGTTCCAGGGACTGTAGAAGATGGATGTGGTTGTTACTCCTAAATCCTCAAAAGGGACAATGAAAGTTATACCTAGTCCAAATAAATGTTATTCTTTTCTTACTTTATATCTAAAGCAGATCAAACATAATATCGAAATACCAGTAGACATAAAGAATCCTACCCAAATGATCACACAACCATACACCCATTACCCGGAGTAGCCTGGCACGATTCCAGGGTCCTTATAACCGTGGCTACCAGGTCCTGTTGCAGCAACACTTTAGCGGCCATAAGTTACAAGGTAACGACAAAAAGCTGGGCCATTTAACGTGATATACCGTTGCGGGGCGGCTTTCATAAAAGTTAAGGCTCCGTTGATACATCGCTGTTTGTAGATTAAAGAAGAAACAGATGAGTTGTTGGAAATTGTCATTTGTGTTGATTTTTCTTGATTGGACCGGTCATTTTCTTGTACTCTGGCCTTGATGTTTGTCGATTCATGCATAACATAGGTATTTGATGGCTTTAAAAAAAAACATAAAATACACACATAAAAGTAGCCAAAAGCCTCTTATTCAAGAAATAAAAGGTTTTTTGTCCATTTTAAAATGCTATTGGCATTGATATTTATGTACTACGGCCATCTTAGTTTATCTTAGAGTTATGATGAAGTAAACTGTTATAAGGCAACTCGTATTTGTTCTATGGAAATATGCAATTGCTAAAAATCAGACTTTGCTTTGTCCTTGAAAGAACTATGAGTTTGATGTTTGAGGGTCTTGGACGTTGCAGCCAGCGCTGCAAGTATATCCCCTGAAAACTTTTTTTTCATTTTTAAAATATGATTATTTGTGACAATTTAAAAACTAGGTACAAACATTTGAAGGCCAATTCTTGTAATTAAAAATCATTCAAAATCTAGTCGCTATCTCAACTCAGCGACAATCAATGTCAAAAACTTGTCAATAATGTAGGGAAATTAGTAGTATTTTTGACAGATTGTGACTGAGATCAGACTGTGAACGTTCTTAAAATTACGAGAATTGCCCCTCTGATATTATAGTAATTGTGCTAACTTTCGACAAATATTAATATTCTCGTAGCATATCCTCTTGTATTATTAATCTGCGGCTTACTTATTGTGGTGCTGCGGTTTTTGAGCGTAATATTTTAGGCTGTGGACTAGTACTGACATACTTATTATTACTTTGCTCTCATTCAATTATTTTGTCCTGTGTTTTCATTGAGTACAGCAGGATTATTGCTACTGTCACAGATAATATAATACTCTACTACTGTGTATACTGTCTTATCTTAAATTATGTTTATTTATATTTGACTTCAGAATTTTGCAGAAGACAGAAATGATTAACGTTGGCATTCAATTTAGTTTATTTTAGTAGTTAGTAAGAAGTGGATAAATTAAATTGTATAAATTCATGGTTGAAATTGAAGGACCTTGTTCACGTTTATTTTGTTAGCGTTTGTCTTTCTGGGTTTTCTTAGACACCTAAGAAAACCTGACAAAGGATGATATTATAAATTATAATCTACCTTTTTAGAAGTCGAACATACCTACTCATAGAATGGTCCCATTTAACATGATTCTAATCGGCTTTACTGTTCCAATTATATGAAAATTACTACTGGCTGTATTTTTACCAAAGATTTTAACCAGTTTTCTCACTAATAAATCATTACGGTGTCATTAAGACTTTATATGATAGACGGCGTATATTACCTATGAATCGACTGAGCATCCAAATCTTCAAAGTACTTTGTAACCTGAACCATATCTCCCAAAAATCTTGTAAAGCACCTTCCTCACTAAGTTCCACGATATCATTAGTAATAAAACATCTGAATCACAGTTGGGCGACTATTTTTATGAAATCTGTCGCCGCGGCTCGTAACTCACGTTAAATGGAGCAGTCTTTGGCGATATTACTGAGTTATGGCCGCCGAATAAACTCGATGAATGTGGCTGAATTTATTTTATGATTTTTTTTTGAGAATTTACGAGTTTTTCGGGATTGATGAAGGAACTGGGAAGGTCGTGGTTTAATGAATTTGTAAGATAAACTGAAGATACATACTTAGTTGGTTCATTAATGTGACTATTGCTTTATCTAGCCTTTGGCTTCTAATATATTTTGAGTGAGTAGATCGCACATGTGTGTGTATGTGAACATAGATGTACTCGTCTTGTGTGATTTTCATCCACCTACTCACTCAAATATTCATATCATCATCTGCCTAGCCTTTTCTCATCTATGTTGGAGTCGGCTTCCAGTGTAACCGGATGCAGCTGAATATTATTATTTTACATGAAACGACTGATCTGACCTCATTCCCTTTTTAAACATGATTCCCTTTGGTAAGATTGGTTGCCAGCCTTTTTGGGCTTCCGTAACGACTGTCAACGATCTACGAATAACAACCGGGACCAACGGCTTAACGTGCTTTCCAAGGCACGGAGGGGTCTCGACATGTAATCGATGGTCACCCATCCACGAACCAACCGCGGCATGCGTAGCTTAACCTTATCGATCGATCCGTGCGGCTGTTATTATTACCTAGCCCCTCTTTATTCACCTCTCATACACAAATAATTGTGAAAATAATAAGTTATATCTTTGTTTAGCTGTGTGTACTGTTGAACACGACACTCTCCCATGTTGTTACAAAAAAATAACTACGGGTACTTGAAGTACTGCTAAGTGCAACATTGAGGTCCTCTAATCGTTTCCAAGGAACTGACATATAAGGATGTTCACTCTACCTAATCACTGCGCTTGACAAGTATAATATGACAGTTTAACTATATTACTATGTCCAGTCCAGTCCATCCGTCCAGCTACTCCTTCCTCGGTCTATAATTTAGGAACCATATAATAATCATATAAAGGAGCAACCAAATGACTGGTTACTGGCAGGATATCGCTGCATTGAAGACGTATTTACCAGGAGTAGTCTGCTTCTTATGGGTTTGTTCACGTTGATGTGCGAGCGCGGTTTTGCGCACATATAAACTCAAATGTGACACCCTTGCATCAATATCTATCACATTGTAGAGTAGTCAGAAGCCCGAATCTTATTTTCCATGCTCTATATAAAATACATAGGGCAGCAGTGGTGGCCCAGTGGTAACGGCCGCGACTTACGAGTTGTAGGTCGTAGGTTCGAACCCCGACAGCCGCTTTACTTTGTGTAAATTATTTCATCACCACAGCTCTCAAAACGGTGAAGGAAAACATCGTGAGGAAACCGGCATGTCCTAGAACATTCGAAGACATGTGACATCTACCAACCCGCACTGGGCCCGCGTGATGGATTACGGCCCACTCCCTCTCATCGAGCGGAGGCCTATGTCCCAGCAGCGGGAACATTATAGGCTGATTATGAATGTTTATGTTTAGGTAAAATGCTGATATTCAGATGCATCCGGTTAGACTGGAAGGCGACCTCAATATAGTTGGAAAAAGGCTAGGCAAATTGATTGATTGTTGAGTTGAGCTTCAAGTTGTTGAGTTGGTCATACACGCACGCCGCCGCTGGTAGTAGGTAGATACTACTTGGAAATTGGCTACCGATAACTTTGAATTTGTCAAAAATAACAGGCGCCTGTTAGATTTTTTTTTAACAAATCCAAAGTAACCAATTTCTGAAGACAAAAATAAATAAATTCATTGATTTCCAGAGCATTCTCTTTCAGAATCTTAAAAAGCGAAAATGAAATCGCCAAAACAGCCAGCTGCGCCCGCTACCGCGAACTGTACACAACAAGCACTAAATTAACGGTTTCAAGGCGTTCCTGTTCACATACCGTGACGTAATATGGTATCCCTTATATTTTCCTTTCAATCAAACTTATATGAATGTATTATTATGGCAGACGAGCAACATGTGTTTATCATGTCATCGAAAGACAGGCGCTTCCGTCTATTGGCTGTGTCTTTGCAATAATGGTCGGTCTTCCTGTCAGTAATTAGCAGGAGTTTTATTAATTTTGAACCTGCTATTACCAACTTTCCAACAAAAACCTGTGGTTGGTTAGGGCAGCCTTTTCTTTCTGTGTGTTATTAGGGGCAGGATCAAAAGACTGGGCGTCAGTCTTTGTATGCTAATTACAATCCATTGCAATTACCAATTTGTTTGAATTCATCAAGCGTAAGTCCACGTTCGCGCGGACGTAAAAATATCGCGGTGGGATTTTATTGCGCATTGGATTTTCAACTTACGGTGTTGAGCCGAGCATTGACAATCCAACAGAGTGCATCCCAGCGGGTCAAAATAACACACTGTTGGATTTTCAACTCTTGGTACTGACCAGTGAGTTGATTACCCAGTGCACGGAAAAAAATCGCTGCGGGAAATGCGCTCGTGTGTAGCTGGGCTATGCTTCAATAACATACTCCCCAGCAGCACTGTCTGTTCAATTAGAAGAACTTGGTTGTATAAAATAGAGTACTTAAGTAATTAACAATACGAAACGCAAATACGTTAAAGGCTGATTTTTCCATCGCCAGGTAACTTAAAAAAAAAATATGTTGACGGTTTTTTTATGAAATAACTGTCAAAATTTCAAAATTATTCCTCGAATTAAGTTATCAGATGATTGAAAAATCAGCCCTAAAATGAATTATTTGCCAATGTCAGTTAGCACACGCCAATATGCCAACAAAAATATTTAAAACTAAGTATAGTCAAGCAGAAATCCTAACTATTATAAATGAGAAAGTAAGTTTATTTGATTTTTTGTTACCTTTTTGTGTCTAATCCACTGAACCGTTCATCATGAAATGCATATAAGGTTCGACCGCGCCAAATTTGCCAAAGATGTAAACAACAATGGCCGCTCGAAATTGAATAAAATCGATAAACAAGAGTTTTTATTTTAAGTAATGTTAGTTTTCGTCTAAATCTCCGAGCTAATTAAAAAAAGGTATCTCATAGGATACCTTTCCTCTATAAAAAAATACTGTTCTCAAGGAAAAAAAACAATAACTTTCGACACTAGATGGCGCTACGTGTCTTTCGAATCATGATTGAAATATTAACCGCCTTTCTGAGTATTCTAGCAAAAAGTACTAGGCTTGCATGAATACACGATATTATTTCAATAATTTGTATTAAGCTTTTAATAGGATTTGTATGTTGACAAAGAGATAGTTTATTATAACCTGGATTACCACATAGGATACTTTTTATCCCGGTATACGTTTCCGTGGGATAATTACCGACCTCCACGCGGGCGAAGCCGCGTGCAAAAGCTAGTAAATAATAAACACAGACAAAAAAATTGTCAAGAAATAGTGTACTTAGTGAAGAAATAGTCTGTAGACGCTTGTGGCAAAACCACTCCGTTTTGGCCTCTGTACCTCTGCTTAATAGTCAACCTATAATGTTTCTACTGCTGGGACACAGGCTTCCTCTGTGTGAGAGGGAGTAGGCCATAATCCACCACGCGGGCCCAGTGTGGGTTGATACCTCTGCTTATACTCTCTTATTTCCTCAACGCACATTAATGTCACACGCAATCAAACTCGAACAATAAAAAACACAGTTTCACAACAATTTCCTCTCATAAATCACTCAATATTTTTATCAATATTTTCTATGCAATAAATCAAATGTTTTATCATCGACACTTATGACATGGAGTGTGAACGTACTATCATTGCGCTATGATTTATGGTGTTGGGCAGCATAATAAAGTATTTTTTGTGGGCCTTATCTGTTTATTACTAAATTATGTATGTCGTGGAAATATAAAAATGGGGTATTGAGTTCCGATAAGGATGGTTTTGTAATATGTTTTTGGGGCGAAAGGATGAAAAAAAACAAACAGTGGCACTACGGGAGTGCCGAGAGAAGTGAAAACAAAACACAAACAGAATATTTTGCCATCACTCACTGATATATCAGATATACCTACATTAAAACCGAGTACATCCCGGGAACAGCCGAACACATCCGAAGCGATGTCGGTTACGGTAACAGAGGCGCGAATTAAATGGTGTTTTTCCATCTCAAAAAATGCTCAACGCGCCTAAAGAAGTTTTCACTTCAAAATAACTTTATATGAGAGTATTGTTTATTTTTGTATGCTGACTTTTTAATGATCGTACAATATATTTCTTATTAGGCATGTATAGTGCAGTGACAGCAGTGGTGGCCCATTGGTAGCGGCGCCGACTTACCAGTTGTAAGTCGTGGACTCGTGGATTCGAATCCAGGCGCTTTACTTTGTGTAAAATAATTTGATCACCACCTGCTCTTAAAACGGTGAAGGAAAACGTAGTGAGGAAACCGGCATGTCTTAGAACCAAAAATTCGAAGCCATGTGACATCTATCAAGGCGCACTGTTGTGGATTACAGCCCACTCCCTCTCGAAGAGAGCCAGTCCCAGCAGTGGGTACATTACAGGCTGATTATGCATGTTATGCATTGGGACATTAAATTGATAAGTTGCAACCATTTTCTTCTGAATTTTATGCTACAGCAACCCTTTCACAGGTACACACGGCTACACATCAAGCTATACATTGTATAGGTTATTCGTACAGTCAGAAGTCAGCTTATATTGGTTATGTGTAGCTTGATGTGTAGCCGTGTGTACCTATGTGAAAATCTTATGAACAAAAGAAACCTTTAATTTAATACGAAATTTTCACCTAACCCTCCTCTTTTGCCTATTCTTTCACATCGACAATGACAATGATTGATTCGCCCATTACACTCCTCACTTCAAAACTCAACAATTGGACGCAACAGCTGGTATTTCACGCTAAAAAGTAACTGTTAAAAATAACTGGTGTTATTAATAACGTTGAAAAAAAAACTGTTGTTATTAATCACGTTGTATTTGCATTAAGAGACGGCCCTTGTTAATTTGTTGGAGAGATGAAAAGTTAAGCTATTAGAGAGGATGCCTCCCCGGCGTTTTTCTTAGATGTTTTTAATCTTAGAGTGTAACAAATAGCGCCCTTTAAGAATTAATTTTGGATGAAAAACGGGAATGTTCTGTGGTTTGGTTATGAGAAGTGTAGGGTTGTTTCTAGTGGTTTAAGTTTATACTATCAAAATAGTTTTAGCATGTTTCATGCGGTATCTTTGGTGGTGTTAAATTGAATAGATTATCATAGTGTTCATCTGCAATCGTTTTTCATGATTGTTTTATACAGAAATAGGTAATGGCAAATTCAATGGCGTTTGCAATAATAATAATAATTTATTTATTGCCATAAAAACAGGTTACAGAAAAATTTTAGACGCTGGCTCCAGAGCTAGGTTAGAGTACCTGTATTTCAGGAGCAATCTTATAAGCGTAAAGGCCATTTGTTTACCTTGTATTCACAATTTAAGAGTCATAATTTCCACAACTAACGTGAAGATCCTCGTTAAAAAAATGAATTACAAACGGCTACACAACAGTTATTCATTGTCATAATGTAACGCAACGTTTTGAATCATTATTATTTTAATTAGCCTTTGAAGTTACAGATGGTCGTTAGTTATTCCTTTATATCTCAGAGTATTTTAATTTTGATTTATTTTTGTTCATAATTTGTTGAGACGGCAAATTAATAATGTTTTGTCTTTTGTTTTTGGGAGCGGAGTTATGTTTTGTTTCGTTGATAAATGTGGGTTGTTTTGATTGATTTTTTTGGGTTTTTTCTTTAGTATAATATTTATGAAGTTGGTGTAACTTTAATTGATGTCGTGTTTATATATTGCTTTTTATCTTTGCGTCAGGTTTCTTTTGTTTCATACAAAAGTGACAAACGCGGTCAAAATGGATGGAAAAGCAATTTTTTTTTCAACCACCGATGAAAATTTTCAACACAGGGGTTGTCCAGAATCATGTACTGAATCCAGGTTCACTAATGTTTTACCAAAACTCCATTGACAAATTTTTAGTTTACAACCAACGTTTCGTATTCTATTTATTTCACAAACAACTCATTCCGCAAATATTTTATTTTATAAACAGTCGCTTTACAAACATTTATTTGGCAAATGCTTCTCTTTACAAATGTTTCGGATGATATTCAATCATTTATACATTTCTTTTGAAAAAATCACGTTTATACAAACTATCATTTTATAATATACTAGCGACTGCATTCAAATCCGTTGCGTAGTTTAAAAGATCTAAGCTTACAGACAGCGGGAGCTACTTTGTTTTATACTTAAAGATTTTCTAAACCAGACACAAAGTGATCATGACGGTATTTTCCATTTGGGTCAAATAATTTACAGGCAAGTATTTTTTTCTATATAATCTAGTCGTTTCTGGCACTCGCCGGCCGCTGCCGCGGCACCGCTCGCTTCGCTCGCTCGGCTCGTGCGTAGGGGTCACAGTTTTAACCTAACCTAACCTAACCTAATAATTTTGTTTTAAATAATTAACCTAATCTAACTAGTTCGGTTCCGGGTAACCCACTAAAAAACGCCTCATTTTTCTATTAGTGCAAGTCGATGAAAGAATGAGTTTCATTTTTAGGAAATTGCGTAATAATAAGTCAATATGTAAAACGTTTTTATCCCAAACGTTTTTTTATAAGATAAAATTAATTGTTTATCAAATAACACGTTATTAAAGAAAAGTTTATCCGGTAATTATTTTGTAAAGTGAATTATTTGGCAAACTTGTTGTTGCGTAATGATGAAATAACAAATCATGTTTTTGCCAATCGTTGCTTGTCAAGTAAAAATTTGTAAATTAATTTTTGGTAAACTGACAGGGCACCCTGAATCCATGCTAGCAGATTGCGCATCGACGTGTCTGCCAGCCTGTATGGAGTGGTTTATTTTCAAGATTTTACTCACAGACACAATTGAGATTGTTTTATCAATCTCCAGTCATAAAATAATTATCAGACAATCAGTCTCACTATGCACACTTCATAAAATAAATCACACGCACACAGACACACAAACTGTCCACAACACGAGATATTTACGGACACACCACTATCGGTAGTGACACCTTGAGAGACCGTTTAGCAGTTATACCGCAGTAAATATTAACGTTATTGTAGCGACTGTTAGAATTAACGGTTATTGTGCATGATAGACGCTGCCACTGATAACTTGGGGCTAGGAGTGTTAAGACATGGATGTGGTACCTACTCTAAGAGGGAGAGGTTACGAGTCTTTAATGTACAGTCGAACAAAGAATAAACAGGCAAACATATAAATTGCTTCACTATGTGGCGGCATATACACGCCACATGGCATGCGAACTGTGCATAACCCTGACGTCACGTAAAATCCTGCATCGCGCAAGCAGAGTGTGCCTCGCATCTAGCATAAAGTACCTACACAACGTTCTGACATCGATCTTCGAGCCATCAGATACCATCTAGTCGGAGGATACTTCCTTTTATATGGAGGATAAGTAAACTTTACAGCCTGTTTCTCGTACCTCTGTTATAGTAATTTAATTTTAAATGTGTGCGTTATAACTTTATACACTTATAAGAGCGATGCTAAAGATTTGACTGCTCAGCACACCGATAATATTGTCTAAAAGTAGCAAGTGAGCTGCCTGTATACCAATCTCTTTGTTGGACTGTACCTACAGAAAGTAGCCTGTGGCCTGCACACACTGGGCAGTCAGCTCCTCTACAATTTTGTTGAATTGCCAGTTTTTTTACCCAGATATGACCTATCCCAGTTCGTGCCAATTCTAGAGGATAAGTACCTATGAGAGGAGGAGTAATCGTGGCATATGAGCTTTGAAATACAGAAGATAAATGTATCCCGCGAAAAAAAATACTAGTTTAGACTGATTTACAATCAAGGAGCAAGTTAATTGCTATTTGTGTGAAGCTGAAGCAATACAAGCTACTTGACTATTATTTACGTTATATAATGTTGTTATCTTAACGAGAGAGGAGAGGGGCTTGTGGCTAAGTAATAACAGCCGCACGGGTCGATCGATCAGGTTAAGCTACGCTTGCCGCGGTTGGTCCGTGGATGGGTGACCATCTTTACATACCAAGACCCCTCCGTGCCTCGGAAAGCACGTTAAGCCGTTGGTCCCGGCCGTCATTCTTGGATCTTTGACAGTCGTTACGGGTCGTCAGAGAAGCCCGAAATTTTGACAACCAGTCTTACCAAGGGGTTTCGTATTACACAGTAACTAGGTTGTGGAGGTCAGATAGGCAGTCGCTCTATGTCAAATACTGGTATTCAGCTGCATCCGGTTACACTGGATGCCGACCCCAACATAGTTGGGAAAAGGCTAGGCAGATGATATAATGTTGTTTTCTTATCTGCGCGCAGCGTTTAGACGCAACCTTTCACCGCATCCACCATTTCTCTTTCCCCACAAATTTCTAACATGATGTGGTAGGAAGATTTCAAAGAGTATTGTCTGGGATGCGCAGGAGTTACGAGCAATCATGACAGCGATACTAAAGTGAAATGACTTTGTTTACAACGCTAATGGTTATGACTGTACTGCAGTGAAACGTTATGTTTTAATTATTGTTATTTGTGTAATTTTAGTAATAGGAAATGCTGATAAAGAGTGAATCTAGTCGCACTCGCATCTCAGCGACAACCAATGTCAACTCAAAAGTATACTCGTAGGCAAATTCGGGGTAGGTATTTTTGACAGCTTGAGACAGATTAGAAAGCGAATGTTGTTAAAAATACAGGAACGGCCCTCTTTGGTTGTGCTCATCTATATTAAGTGTCAAATGTTTGTCTTCTACAGAGTTAACAAAATGATTGACAACCTGTGGGGCAAATCTCGTAATTTTAAGAACGTTCACAGTCTGATCTCTGCCTCAAATCTGTCAAAAATACTTCTAATTTCCCTAAATTTTTGACAAGTTTTTGGCAGTTGTTTGTCGCCGAGATGAGACTGCGAATTTTTGAATGTTTGATTGTGATTTTGAACGTTTTAAATTACGAAAATTGGCGTTTTGAAACCCAGTGTTGATGTGTTTGACAAAGAATCCGATTCTGAACATCACAATTTTACAAAAAAAAAAGGCAATGGACATCACACATTCCCAATCATCTTTTAATTTCCACTACACATCAATCAGTGCCACACATTAACCAACAGTAACACATACCGGAAAAGAAAACAATTCAAAATGGCGTAGGTGAAGGAAATATCTTCGTCCGTTAATTAGTGTACGTTTTAAAATCTTTATCTTTCATCTCTTGGGTTTGTAAACATTACTTCCTGTTTGAATTTTGGGTAAAGGTTTACGTACATTGAATTGTAATAATTGTTTATGGATTTCAGAAGCCAATAGGTAAGCTTCACGAGTCTATGATACAGGTTTCGATCTAGATATTATTATGAGGGTCTTTGCATCGCCTCACATGTAATCCATACAATGAGTAGGATGCTTATCTTGGCATGTGATTTTTGATTAAGCCTAGCCAAGATTTGCCAAATTTTAGAATAGAATAGAATAGATAAATGATAAAAATTATAAATGATTTTATTTTTGTAAGTAGGTTTGTACAAACACTTTTACACGTCAATCATATTTTTTTTTTAAAGCTAGATGAGGTCGGCGTTTCCTATCTGACTACTCTGAGAAGAAAGGCCGAACAAACTCAGAGGTCATAGAATACTCTTTATTATGTACACCATATAAATTACAGACATAAATAATAATAAAGAAAAAATAAATAATTTTAAACCTTAGACTTTGCTCAAGCGGGTCATTGAACCTTCAAGCTACGACGACTATGATAATATCAAAGTGTCATACCTAGCAGTAAACCGACTTCAAAAAAGGAAGTTCTGTATTCTACCCGTATGTATGTATGTTTGTATGTCCGCGATTATCTCAAAAACTAATGAACTGATTTTGATAATTATTTCATTAATGTGATCTACTTACTTACTTTCAGGAAGGTTTTAGTATATAATACATTAGGTAATTATTCTTTTGTACGAAGTTAATAGTTATATGCATAAATGTACTGCATCTCCGGCATTTCTATACGGATGTTGATGATTCTTCTAGTCGGTGTCTTCAATTCTTCAATGCACTAGTGTTAATTGAATTTGTGTGGGGTAAGTACAACTAAAAAGTGAAAAAAAAAACACTACAAAGTGGTAAATAACTTTAATTTCGGCAGTCGGTGTCAAAAAACGAAAATGCGGAACCAACGACACCGACTTCCGAAATTAAAGTTATTTACCTCTTTGTAGTGTTTTTTTTTGCATACACATTTCAAATGTTTGTATAGAAATTTTAGTGGAGGGGCGTGCATTTTTAGACTGGTTTATATCTACGTACAAAATCAGCGAGCAAAGCGCATGTGCAGATAAACGGCTGAACAGAAAAAAGAAAATTGACAAATTCAAAAAAAAGAAGAAGAAAGTTCTTATTCAAAAATCGACCTCCCAACGTTCAGGGTCGCGCGACACGTCACGTGACTATTTATGACAGTCACGTCGACGCCAGCCGACACCATTTATAAAACTCAATTACCGCCGTCTCCGTTGCCTCGCTCCCTAATAATGATAATTGATGACGAAATTTGCGAGCTTTTTGCGGGGATCCTCCGACGGCGATATTTCTTATTTCGCGACGGTTTCCACTGTTCATGCGGTACGGGATTTAGGTTTTATCTGAATTTTCCTTTTAACTTTTTCTATCTATTCAAGTTAAACACAGACTACACACATAGACCTATAGAATAGATTAACCGCTTGAGCTCACTTAATCGACTTAGGCTACCTGGTCAAGAGCAACTTCCATGATTGCCATCCTGGACTTCGTTTCCGTTTGGTTATATTTGCAGTATTGAAAGCTTTATTCCGGAGTGGAAAGAACTACATTAGAATAGCCGTGCTGTAAAAATCAGATTGCAATCTCGTGTAACTCATCCCATACAATTTCACCGAGACGATATTCCTAAACGCAATGGAAACGCCCACTCACAGCTTGCGATATTTCTTCATAACACGCCCCTGTTTAATTTGTAAATCGCTTGACGACTGATTAAAAACTCTTCTCTGAAATATTTACGTCCGACGAGACGAAGAATTCTCGCCGTTTGCCACGCCACTTCACCGAGTAAATTAAAAAAAATCATTCACAGAGATAAATGTGAATGCGTCTATTCAATTGCGGATTTGAGTTTTGTATGGTAATCTAAATTAGGGATTTTTATTGATTGCCAGTTTTTAATTATGAAGATTTTTATCTTGGCATATTTTACATTTTTATATTGATCGCTCTTTAGATTATGTATATCCATACTTACTAATTATAAATGCGAAAGTGTGTCTGTCTGTCTATATGTTACCTCTTCATGCTTTAACCGCTGAACCGATTTAGATGAAATTTTATAGTTTGAGTCCCGGGAAAGGACATAGGATACTTTTTACCCCGATATTCTCACGGGATCGAAACTTATGTGGGTGAAACCGCTTGTTACATGCTCTCTTAATTCAAGAATTTGGCAAATCTTCATTTGAGACCAGGTTATCGACACCAGCTAACCTTTAGACCACAAAAAGAAAAAACACTATAATCAAAACGAGAACCCCACGATCAAATTCCAAAACCATCGACCAAAATGAGTGCTGTAAGATAACGAGCGGTTTGCCCGCAAACAGTCCACTTTACGGGCAAAGCAAATCGGAGGCATTCCCATCAATTTGCCACGGCCCGATATTACGGAGTGACGTGACGGCGCGTCGGATCACGGTAATGACCAGTGACTGGGGCTCCGGGGGGCTATAAATCTGTGGCTGTAAGTGGCTGGCTGTAGAGGTGGTTGTGGTATCGATTTTGTTGGTCGATTTGAGGAATCGATCGATTTCAAGATGCTTCTTGATCACAATATAGAAATATTTGTCCTTTCGTGGAGAACTTAAGTCAAGTAAACTTAGCCTAAGCTACCTATTTATGTTATCTTACTCAACTGAACCGAGCGCTCGGCGCATCCTGGACAGTCAGACCCAACACCTTATTTGACTGGCCAATTCTTCCCTAGCACTACCACGGTAGGGCTAAGGCCCGCCTGGTTTGCGACCACCCTCCCACCGGACTACAGCGTCAAGCAGCCTGCTGTGTTTCGTCAATGAGGAGTTCCAGTGCCTTAGGCATCTTCTGGGCACGCTCGTTTCATCATAGACCTCATCCGTCGCTTTCCATTAGGCGTGATCGAGGTCAAGAGCGGGCCCATTCAGCAATAAAAATAAGAAATAAAAAATCTTAAAAGTTTTGCCTTCTAGGAATCTAAATGTGACAATATATTTGTTGGACCCTAGGCTTCTAGTTCTGCTACCATTCTTACCCACTTGCTAATGTTTCATCACGACTTATACGACTTTCACGACTTGTATTGACACGAGAGTAGCAGCAGTGTTCATCCATTAATTTGAGTCACAAGGATTTATATAACACTAGCTGCGCCCCGCAGTTTCACCCGCGTAAATGTCGATCCTGTGAGAATGTCGGGATAAAAAGTAGTCTATATGTTAATCCAGGGTGCCAGCTACCTCCATACAAAATTTTATCAAAATTGGTTCAGCCGTTTGAGCGTGAAGAAGTTACAAACATATACCTAAACACACACTCACAAATTTTCGCATTTATAATATAATTAGTGTGATAAAAAAAACGCTGGGAGGGAAGGTCTAGACGGACATATTGTGACCTTATAGGTGATGTTTTTCTGAAAGGTCAGGTGCGTAGTATTCGCAACCAGCATGCGTGTATGACTCGATACGAGAACGTTAACAAAACCAAAGGAGTATGAAAGAATCGTCTTCATCTTGGTCGCGTACTTTATTACTGAATGTCGTAAAAACATGATGAGGATGGAAATTCACTTGACACTAAGAATAATGTCCTCTCTAAATCCAGAACAATGTAACCCAAGATATTGATAGCTACAATCGATTCCTTCTTCCCACCTCTATCAAGTTACACGCGATTAGTCATCTCGCGTCCAACGCTGCGGTTACATGCTGCATATTATACGCGATAACCATTAGTTAGACTGAAAGGTCTGCCAGGATTGCAGCTGATGATGTAGGGGGCTCGCGTTTGTGTGGTCAGTCTTTGGGCCGATGGTTTCGTAACACGGAAAGAGGGTTAGTTATTATGTGAAAGGTATTTGCTTAAATCGCTGGTTGAGGATTTGCTTTGGCCAAGTTGTTCTCTGTTATTATGGAAAATGTAAAATAGTAAGATAAGACCAAGAATTTGATAAAATACGACATCAGAGGGGCAATTCTCGTAATTTTAAGAACGTCCACAGTCTGATCTCAGTCTCAATCTGTCAAAAATACCTCTATTTCCCATATATTTTAGATAAGTTTTTGACATTGATTGTCGCTGAGATGAAATTGCGACAAAATTTTGAAGGTTTTTATTACGAGAATTGGCCTTCAGGTTTTTGATATCAAAGTTTTCATCATTAATATAGGAACAGGAACAATTTATTGTTTTGATAACCAAAGCATTACTTGTAGATTATTATTGGCAGCAAGCTTTGGAAGAGGTTGGTCAAATAAATGTCAAATATTGCAGGTGGTAGTTAGGTAAAATGCAAGGAACAGCTTGCAAATGACAAACAGCTTCCAAATTGCCGTCAAAACAAAAAAAAAAGAAATAAATAACAAAAGCCAGAAACTCGAAAAAGGAACCGACAACCTCACTTAGCGCCCTCTAATTCCATACACATTACTTTAAAATTGACACAACCTAGCGCACAGAATTCAATCACCCCGCACGACAAAATTACATACCACTACCACTTCGTCACAATACACTTTTGTTTTCAAAAAGTTTTCAACACAATTACATGGAATTATATAACGTTTCGAGTGTCGGGTTTTAAGTAACGGCTTCACTCGGCGTTTACCTGATTGAGTGACTCGAAAGTGCCTCAAATTACAGACTGGCTGCCACCGATGTGTTATTATATGTGCCTCGAACATGTTTAACTTAACGAGGAACGTTTTAAGCCTCGTATGAATTTTGAAGACTTATTTTTTAAGGGCTATCGGGTTTCCAATCTTGGGATGGGTGGGTGTTGGTAGTTCTTTTGTTTGGAGATACTATGGAGATGCTTTTGCTTCAGTAAGATTATTTGAAAGTAAAATGTTTCGTTAAAGATAGAGATACCAAATAGATAAATAATAGAAACGTTAGTCAAATGTACTTGTTCGATATGATAAGCTGTGAATAGAAACGTTCATAGATGTGATTTGTGAAAAATAATATATACCTACATGGATAGTGACGGACTTGACAAGCTAGATACTGGTGTAGGCTTTTTTTTTTGTGGATGGGAAATCATCAAATGACCCCTCCCGCTTTGGGTGGAGTGGAAGGGAGTGTCAGACTCTTACTGACTAAAACCCACCCGTGTTCCTTTCTTAGCCCTTTATGTTCCTGGGCAGCGGTAACCCTTTCGGACAATCCCGCTACCCCGGCAGGCTTCGGCCTTAACGGGCCCCTTCCTTTATGCTGACATCTCTTTGAGGCTACTGGTGTAGGCTTCAAATTGTATTTACTACTTACTTAAAATATTTGCACTCTGCTTACCACGATATCATGAGCGTAATGCCTTCAATGGACGTAATAAATTAGTGTAATAAACATCTTAATAGCGTATTAAAAGTAACGTTACTGCCAAATATTTACCATCTTAATGATGGTGTTTGGAGACGAAAACCGTCCATTTAATCCCACGGCAAATATGACTTGGCATCATAACGCTAAGGCATATTATTTTTTACGACTTAACATTGTATGACAAACAGTCTAGTCGTGATCATAATACTAAAGTGTGGCAACCTAATTATATTATTACAATGTCAAAATATTTTTACGACCTAACGGACAATAATTTAATGTTCTTTTCAGTGCCAAGGTGTTTGCTGACAATATGAGGTTTAATATTTATCGTGACAGATATAATGTCGGAGACAGACATGAAGAAGAGGAAAACGAAGATTTTGAAGATGAGTATGTGGCTAAATCAATGGGTGCATATAGACGATGGCAAACTATAACAGTTACAATAGTATCTTTGGGTAGATTCATGTGGAATACACTTTCAATATTATTCCTTACACTAGCCACATAATTTGTTTGTAAACAACAAAAAGACAGTGTAATTAAAAAAATCAACCTGTTACGATGGATGTATAGAACATGAGTTTGATAAAGACATTTTTGAACTAACTTTAATATACTTTGGTTTGATTTGCGACAGAGCTTGGATGGCAAACTTCACGCAATGGTTCTTATGTTTGGATTGGGGATCGGTATTGCTGCTTCTGGATGGATTTCTAGCAGGTGAGATAAGCTTGCTCGTTAGTCTTTTATATATACACTATTCTATTATATTCTTTAGCCTTTATCTGAGTTAATCAGTTACGGGACCATGTTTTTGTCATTTGTTTTTATCCGTTTTCAGATTCGGCCGTAGTAAAGCGATGATCTTCTCTGCTTCATCTTCATGATCGTCACAGTATTTGCACAAAACTACTGGACCTTCACTGCTCTAAGGTTCTTCGTAGGCTTAGCTAGTGGAGGCATCATGTCTATTACTGCTATATTTACTTTTGAGATTGTAGGACCACAACATAGGGAATTTGTTGGTGCTATGACGTTACTTCCTGATTCAGTAGTTGAAGCTACACTTGCAGGTTTTGCATACCTGGCCGCGACTTGGAGAGTATATCTTTTGGAGATTAGTGGTGTTTCTGTGTGCATATTAGTGTTGTTATTATTTTTGCCGGAGACACCGAGATGGTTGATGGCAAATGGTAAGTACATGAAACTGTTGAGCTAATGACTAAGGCTGCTAAGTTGTTAGTAATACTTGTTTTTTTCTATAACATTCTAAATTCAATTATAGTTTATCAGGATCACTTGATCCTACAGCCTAGGTTACTAATTGAATTTCCATGCTTACATATGAATGGACATTGCAAAGATTGAAAATGGTCCAAGCTCCAAGTATTGACATGAAACGTCAGTGTGGAGCTAAATATAGGTACTCACTGGTCTCATGACTCTGTAGCGGTATCTACAACGCCACATGCGAACTACGCGTCATACTAACGTCACGCGAAATCCTGCATCTCGCAAGCAGAATTTACCGCGCAACTAGCATACGGCCCGACATGAATCATCGGGCTGTTGCCTGATGATTCAACTTTATCTTTTTTTTTTTGTATGAACTCCAGACTATATCGAAGTTTTGACAAGACAACGTCTAGGTCTGTCGGATCAGCTAGTAATTAATAAGTGTAATAAATTTCCAGTAACAACCGCAGAACTGCCACTCTCAAAAACCTGAAACTAAAAGAGAACGAACCACAAAACATGAATTACTTGGACTTATTCAAGACAAAGCGACTGTCTATGAAAACGATGTCATCATGCACCGTGTGGTTTGTGACGGGGGCGTGCTATTACGGTATCAATCAATACAACACGGTGCCTGGGTCGAATATATTTATCGTGGTGGCTGTAATTGGAGTTATACAGGTCAGTTGAATTGATTGATGCTTGTTTGTGGTTATAAATGAAGGGGAGGGGTTGACTTTTTGTATTATAAAACATGATATTATGTCTTTGCGTTCGAGGTAGCGCGAGAAAAGAGTTCCTGGAAGGATTTGGGTGATGCCTTTCCCCAGCAGTGGGACAGTATAGGCTAACAAAAAAAAGTCTCAGAATTTTCTGATATCATTTTAACTAGCTTCTCAGTTTCGTTTTTTTTTTAGGTTTTTGTAATGTTATGTTTTGGGGAAATATGGAATCAAAATTATGTTTTGTCAACTAAAGCTTTAAATTGTGTGATTCCAGATGCCAATGAGATCACCAACAACAGTCATCACAAAGGTATACGGAAGGAAAGCATGAACGATTGGCTCCATTATCATCATCGGAGTGGCAATGACTATACTAGTCTTATTTCCCAACGGGGCATGGGTATCAACCATATTCGGCATAGTCGGAGTATTGTCAGCTTTTGTCAACTGGTGCGTCATTTAATTATAGGTACGTAGGTAGTAGAACTATGTTCAACACCAATAAGGCACATGGGCTTCTCTTTAAGCTCATCTAGTTCAAAATTAGGAGCTATGTAGGTCCTTTTGTGGCCAATTTCCAGCCACGGTGGATACCATCCTTAATATTTGCAGTACTACCTTTCATTGCTGCGGTAATTTGTCTTTTGTTGCCAGAAACAAAAGGGCGGAAATTGCGTGATACTGTGGATAAATGATAGCGTTAATAGCAGGGGTGGCTATAAATGGGTTCAAAATGATAATGAGGATGTCAGTGAGTTATTAGAATATATAGCGATGTGAAATGTATTCCAGGATAAGTGTGGAAACTGTATGGAAATGAAGATGAACGTGTTTGAGTATGTTTTTCTTCTTTATTTTATGAAGAAATTGAAAGCAGAGTAGTGGCAACACAAAAGCAAAGTTTACGAAAATATAGAATAGATTGCCAAACTGTGTTCACTGAACATTTAAGTAATAAATCAGTTATTTAATAAGAATAGTCTTGTTTACTAGAAATAAATATAGGTAAAGGTATTCGCCATTATTTTTTAAAATTAATCCTTTGATTTCGCTCTTCCGAAATATCCAATTTGAAACATCAATTACCATCAAAACTCACTACACGTAAGTGAAAAGTGACAGGAATACATATTTTTATATTAAAAATTAATCATCAGACCTAAAATTACGTTAATAATAACGTGTTTTTGATAGTGAAAATGTTAAGTAGGATCCAAAATACATCTTTCGTACATGATTACATAATTGAGCGCAGCCAAATTGGTTCAAATTACATGTTACACTACCGTGCATATTGGTCATCATTTTTAAAAGATATTCTCTGTAATTTTTCTTGTGAATCATCGTTAACTTAAGTATCGATATTAAGAATTTAAAAATTACTAGTTTTATGTAAGTATGAAATTATCTTGGAAATATAGATTTTAAATCGTAATGCAATCTGTCGACCTTAATGTTAATGGTTTTGATTTTGGTCTTTTGGTACAGTCTCTTTCAAATTATATCAAATATTCCAGAAGAAGGCTGATGAGCGGGATCGTGAGAGGGTTGGTCCTGCTCAGAGAAGAAGGCATCGGGTAGGCAACCACTTCGACGGTTAACACACTGAAATTCCACCTGAAATCAAGAAAATAATAAGTTTATTTGTGGTAAACATGACGCAGAAAAAGAACACAAATAAACAAAAATATAACAAGTTGGGGGAAAATATGCCTCACATCCACGCAAAACATAATGCTAAGACCCTATGCGAGACAGAGCCCCAGTGCTGGTTTTTTCTGCATCACTTAAGGCAGGCGGGAATTTGGGGTCACGGGCGTTTAGAGTGGGGACTCTGTTTGCTTGCCCACAGAGTGATCTCAGGGTAGAAGGCGCACAGTCGTCACGTGCTGCCTTGTATTCTTGCAGTTAGGTTTTGGGGAGACCCCTGACGCCCTAACAGGCGTTGCACAGAGGGGGTTTCGGATCGGTCTTTTGTGAGGTAACGGTGGTCGCACATGGTGAACACCGACAGGGGTGGTTTTTGAGGTACAAATTCCATGCTCCCACGGCCCTATCCCCAAAGCCCGGGTGCCTTTTGAAGATATCCCACCAAAAGAAAAGGATACCTACATCAAATATGCAAAGAAAGAATCAAAATAATGTTTAGTAATTACCTAAGTACATAAAAGCTTCTCTACTAAACGATTTCAATCCATTGCTAGAACAATTATTTCCAGTTAAACGGCCATTGATCGAATAATAATGGCCGATTGTAGTGCTTTGATATCGCCATAATGACTATGTCATACGAATAAATCGATGAACGTTGAAGTCAAACTATATATTATGATCAGTATGAATATATTAAACTAGCTTCTGTTCGTGACTTCGTCCGCGTGAAATTCTTGTTCCCCCGACCCATCCCGTTGCATCGCATCGCCTGCCTGTGCTATTACTTGAATGCCGCTTAGGGTTCTTTCTGAATTATTTTATTTTAGCTCGGGTCCTAAGGGCTCCTATAAACTATTTAACATAACGTTAGGATAGCGTGATGTTAAATAATTTATAGCCTTACTTAAGAATCAAATAAAAAATATTTTTTTCAAATCTGACTGATAGTTCCAGATAGTATGTCTTTCAAACAAACAAACAAACTCTTCAGCTTTATTACTTATATATAGATGGACGATGAAGTTGTAAAACTATTTTTTTTTATTATACTTTACTTCCAGTTTTGACGGAACCTATCCAGCTCGTCCCGCCATCTCCTACGTGGTCTGCCGCGACCCCGCCTCACTGTCTCAGGGCACCAATTCTGCGCTATTTGGGCCCACAGTTTGTCCGGCATGCGGCAGACATGTCCTGCCCAGTCCCATTTAAGTTGAGCAGCCTTTTGAGGACGCGCGGGCTCGCGAAAGATGGAAGGAGTGGAGGGCGACCTTTGCCCAGGAGTGGGACAGCGCAGGCTAGAAATAATAATAATAATAGTAATATGTATATTTTAATTTTTTTTATATTATTTATATCCTAATATTTAAAAATATGTGTATAATGAAATGAAGAAATAATAATACTTTACTAGAATTTATAATCTTTTTAGCAAGTTCGTAGAACAACGATACAAATACTATAATAAACTTAAATATCATCCCCATCTATTATATTATCAAATCCTGACACGTCAAGAGTCTATAAACCACAAGCAGATAAGTTCAAGCTAGTGATAAGTGATTTGATTTGTATTAACGTTTCCAATAATCTGGGGTCATCGGTACCCGACCCGACAAGGGATGAGCCATAGATCATGGGGTCGGCTGGGTCACTCATATATCTGTTTCACTATCCATCTTCTATGCGATTTTATTTACCTATTTAAACGTTGAAAAAATAACTAAACGTAAAATGTACAATATTATGAGCTTTTGACTCGGGTATTATATTATGAGCGATTTAGAACACATATATACAAATAGTACAAATCAATACAATTAAAGTGTCTGTTTGTAATGTTAAAATAATAGCTTTTTACTATATGCATTAAAGTATATCCTACTAAGCACTGTACTTTAACAAAAAAAACAATTTTTATCAATGTTGTCTGCCTGTCAGTTTGTTTCGGCTAATCTCCAAAACGACTGGACTGATTTTGACGGGACTTTCACTGGCAGATAGCTGATGTTATAAGAAATAACTAGGCTTTTATTTTAGAAAAATAATTAGGGTTCCGCGCAAAAAAAAACAAACCATGAAATTCCCGACATACACGCGGGGGAAGCCGCGGGTAGAAGCTAGTAACTAATAGAATAGATTAATGAGTGCAGTACAGACACCAGCACATCATGCTACTACAATCTGTCAAATTTCTTTAATAGATTTTCAACTTTATCGCTAAAGCATAAAGTTCAAAGTTTATGGGGAAAATTTGACAGTTTCAGGTAGCTTGATGTGCGCCGTCTGTGCATTATTAAAAAAGTACATGAGGATGCTACTATCAATCTCCTTACCTTTAGTCGTGACGACATCCACAGGAAGCGAGATTAATAATGGTGCACAAGGTCCAAAGGGAACCCCAAAAGAAAAGTACTTGTAAAATATCCTCCTCGAAGTTTAAAAATCACACTTGTTCCGTCGCAAGTTAAAAGGACCAATCATTTCATTGACCGTCGGTCCTTTGATCCGGGGGTCAGCGCTGCTCTCGAGAGGGGGCGGCGCCTTTGACCACAGATATGCTAAATTGAATCGGATTGTATTTGTTTCAGATTTTAATGTGTCACTTGGGTTGGTGTTGTCTGATGGTGCCGGTTTAAAAATGGCCAGTTCCGTTTGTGGTTGGATTCTGTTGACACTTTTATATTGATAACGCGATAATTTAGATCATAATATACACCGTAACATACTGTCAGTCACAATCTGGATCATTTTAAAGGATATTGCTAATCCATTGCTTCATATGTTAAAAAAATTGTCTGGTCAACAACGTATATAAAGCAATGAATGTTGTTGAACTGTCAAAATAAAAACCAATGCTAGTACCCTGCGGAACCCTTATCATTAATCTACTGTGTCATATAGTTAAGTAACGGTTGCTACTGTTTCTATTCCTGTTATTTGTTTTTCACTGTGTTTTAAAAGGAAAAGATTAGGTATGCATTCGAAAAGTTTTTACATTTTACTGAACATACATGACATATGTATGTCTAAAAATGTTGTACTTATCTAATGCGACAGGAGTGATCTTAAAATACTTCAGTAATACCCCGATAACAAGTTTAGATGAAAAACAAGAATTCGTAACTCCATTACAATTCTGATCTTGAAAGTCCAACACGAAAATTACCGTCTCGAATCCCAATCTAAATTGTTCACGAAGTGACGAACTCTGTCGACGCCCGAGGC
This sequence comes from Hydraecia micacea, assembly GCA_914767645.1. Lineage (NCBI taxonomy): Eukaryota > Metazoa > Arthropoda > Insecta > Lepidoptera > Noctuidae > Hydraecia > Hydraecia micacea. Next base: position 1,649,192 of record OU611783.1, on the reverse strand, counting down.
AAGTCGGGGTAAAATATCTATCTAAACTGAATAGGATGAAGAACGTGATGCAGTTGCAACCAGACCTGTAGTTAGTCTGCGATAAGACCTACTATTTGGTTTATTTGACGGTATCTTACTCTCGAAGAGATTTAAGGTAATAGCGATTATATTGTGAGGGGATATTGTTGGATTAAGTCCATTGATGGCTTAGGAGATTTAGGTATCTCTTTTAGCATATTTAAACTCTCAGAAATCTATTAATTATTTGATTTTAGAGACGTAGTATGGGTCACAACGTTGTCTTACCTTCAAATTATTTAAAATTGATTCAAGTAGCTGGAGCTAATGGTACCTACTTAGAGGTTGCAGATCTGGTAAAAAAAAAACAGTGGCATTCCAGGAGTGCCGACAGAAGTGAAAACAAAACATAAACAGAATACTTTGCCATCACTCACTGACATATCGGATATATTACATTAAAACCGAGTAGGTACATCCCAAGGACACCCGTACACATCCGAAGCGGTGTCGCTTACGGTAACAGTAGCGCGAATTCAATGATTTTTCCCATCTCAAAAAATGCCCAACGCGCCTAAAGAAGTTTTCACTGCAAAAATAACTGTCTATAATTACTACAAATAGTAATGGTACTCGATAACTTACATCTTCACAATCAACACATCGGCACTCAACATTAAGAAAGAAAAAACTCCTCAATGAACACCAACCAATCCTTTAACATCCTCGCAGGATACACCACATCTATTATAATGATTGATGGGAGCGACCGTCGGTAGGGGGCGGACGATCACTTTATCTACCATCTTTATAGCATCGGCGGTATCTGTACCCATTGTTTTTCCCGTGATTTATGCTACGGAGCGTATGCTATCATATTGTGCATGTTTTTGATTTGCACTCTGTATGGTGTGGACCACCCTATGGTTTTATGTGGGCGTAGGAGGCTAGTGTTCATTGTGTCTGGTGGATTGGCAAGGTCTACTTATGAGGTTTCAGAAACTGTAAGTAGCAGGGGTATTAACAGAGCCAGACAAAAACTATACAGGGTAACAGGGACATTGACACACAACCTGTTACCTGTTGGACTCAGTTCACAATTCTGGACCGTGGGGTCCACGGGGGGTGGAGTTAGCGGGTCGGGGCGTTGAAATTATACGACGGTTATAAAAAAAATCAACTGTTTCCTACAGAAGTAACCTACGCGGTCAAAATGTATGGAACTGCTGATTGTTTTTAATAAGCGACGAAAAATTTCAGCCATAGTTTTTGGTTCACTCTTTCGACGCATTAACAAAAATTGTGTTTAGTGAAAAATCTATGAGACAGTGTTATGTCACACCTAAAACTACCACCACCTGGAAAGGTAGGCTAAGTCTATAGAAACAACACAAAAAAAAAAAAAAAAAAGAAACTAGCAGCTCCTTATATTCTTTACTCCAAACATCACATATACGTAAACAGTTTGCTATGACGAACGTGAACATAATAAACCAAAGAATGTTATCTTCATCAATCTCATTCATAATTTTCATACACGATCGGGGATTATCAACACGTAGTTCCCACAATAAGGTCCCTGGAGCCGCCAGCCGGTCGAAGATTGGTATCTCTTCCGTTCGTGTGTGGTCTTCATTGATTATGGTAGTGCCAGGATTAAGGTTGTGCTTCTGAAGAATCATGGAAAATGTTGTTCATGAAAAGTTGAATCATAATCAAGCTCTTCTGAACATTTTAGTTCTATATACCTATTTTGTGGTTGCAATCCGTTGGTTAAGTCCTGAATGTATTTAACGCTAAAAAAACGTACACTGAATAAACTTCTTATGCTAAATTAATTAACAAACTATTAAAATAAATAGTTCTGATTTGATTGTCTGCCTTATCGTTTGAACTTATATCAGTATCCTTTCACTTTGTTGCTATGAAATTCCTTTAATAAGTCCTCCGTCATCGTTTTTTTGGTTTTACGAGTATGTTACCTATACGTCCATCCTTTGCTGTGCGATTCCTAGCTCTTTCTAGTGTTACTTTCACAACATCTTGGCAATGTTTTACAACCTCGCCAGGACTTATTTCAAGTAGTTAAGTAACGAGAAATACCTTCATACTGTGCTGTAGATCTACGTCAATCCGTCTACTGTCACTCGAATTAATGCCGTGATCTTCACGTGCCCCTCATAAATCTTCGAATAATGTTTGCAGCCTTACGTGTCGTCAAGTACTTTAGTCGTTAGTAAGACTTTAATTGTTATGGTCTTGGTTATGATCATGATTTGTGTGTGGTCCTTGAATACCGAAAAAGGCGACTCTGTTATTATTAGATGAGAAGTCATTGGCTGATTAATTTTACTTTGCTGGATATATAATTTTAGTTATAGTTATTGGTGAGGACATTTGAGTAAACTGGCACTTAAATTGGCCTTTAAATCATAGTTTATCAACATCCCCACAGACAATGGCCCAACTTCCCTATGACCTATGCACTTGATGATCTTATGACTGTGTCAGTGAGCGGAGTTCGCGCAGCTGAATTTTGGGCCAAATATGTTTGAACTTTTTGCCATTGATACGCTAAGAACAAGAACATTACTAGATGTTTGTGGTTTGTGATATGAGGGCGAGTACTTATTAAAAATCTTTTTAGTGTAAATATCCACACGTTTCCAAAACGACGAGATTTCTTTGTCTTAACTTTATCCTCTTCAACAGATAATTGAGTTGTAAAAATGCAACGACCACCTAACCCTGTTGCAAACGAAAATAAATTGCAATCACGGACTGACATCGCTGTAGGTGACGCAAAAAACGTGTACTTAGCATTCACAGTGCTAACCCACGGCTGGTGGTCGACGATTCATATTCACGACGGGCAACGGATCGTAGGACCGCAATTATAAATTATATGGGCAGTTTAAAAACTGCGCTTGTTAATTAGCTAATGTTACTTTGATTGTTATTTCATGCAGGTAGTGCTGCTATTTGGGACATCAGAAACAACCGCTAGATATCCTGTTAGTGGATATAAATCAATATATTGAATGGTTGTATATAATTGCAAGTTATATCATGGAAAATTTATCGTTTCTTAGCCCTAGTATCTGTGACGTTGTTACTATCAATATGATGATTTTGAGGGTAATCTCTACATAATTATCATGGTCAACTTTATCTAAATTAATCATCGTTCACAGCAATATCATTAAAGGCTCCCCGCTTACAGGCGATGAGACACTAGTATAATAGTTTCTATGAAAACATGGATTTTTTTCTACCAGAATCGTGTTGCATCAATAACATAAATTATCAGGATCGTTGAAGCCGTTTGTCGAAACAAAGATGTCCTTAACTGTTAAGGTCTTGAACACAATATTCGACAACTATCAACCTGACCAAATTCCAGCAGAATTTCCCAATCCTAACAAGGATGCAAGCAATCAATATTCATTGTACCACGGTAAACAGCGAACCAAATCTCTATCGACAGCCCACCGGCTGGTCACGGAGGTCTGTCAGTAAAAATTCACAAAACGTAGGCCAGACGAGTTGCCCACTCGATTATTGGGCCCCGAAGACCCGGCCCGAATGGGAACGGGCTGATTATCCGGCCCGTTGAGGAACGTTGTGTAATAGGCCCGGTAGGAGATAGGACTCGGATCTCGTAACAGTTGGTAATAACGATTGTTATCTTGCAGTTTTAATCGGATTGGATCGACCAGGTTCTGTTTAAACTGAGTTTGGAGATAAGCGAGGGAGGTGTGTCTGATAATTTGGTAGCTTCGGTATTAGGCGAAGTTCAAGACTTATACCCATTCACATGCAAAGTTTTCGTTTTCCAGTTTGGTCCTTTGTTTCTTCTTATTTTTGGCATATTAACAGACAAGAGAGTTCAGTCTCTAAGATTAAATGATGCGAGAAATGGTCTTGCTTCCAAAAAACTTTTTTTTTTGTTAGCCTGTATTTTGTGCCATTACTAGGCAAAGACCTCCTCTTTTTCATTTCATCCTCCCTGTCTTGTGCGATTATTTTTGCAAATATTTTAAAATGTTACTTTTAAATGGTCTAACTAGTTCGATAAATAATAAGATCTACTTAAGTTTCAGCCATTATTTCACAACCAATCAATAATTAAAATGAACAGATTACTCAGCCAACATTTTTATTTCCTCACACCAGAACTAGATGTCGCGTCAATTTGCGTTAAGAGCTCGGCTCCAATATATTTTACAGCGTGTAATGAACGAGCGACGTCGGCGATAAAGATATGTATGTTATGTCCACAATCTTCTGTACTTGAACGCTTTATTACTTCTCAGATCTCTTTGATTTTATTACTTTTAAATGTGCATTTTGAAGCGAAATTTTACGTCTTTGAATTATGGTTCGGATTAATTCGTAAGATATGCTCGTGTTTTTATGTGTGGAGTTTGTGATGTGTGATGGTGGTCTGAGTTTTATACTTGATTTGAGTACTTTTGATAAGGTTTGTACGAGCTTGAAGACAGATTTCGGGTTTTCGTTGATGTGAATTGGGAAATATTTATATTTCCATGTGTCGGTGTATGCCTGTTTGTTGCCTAAATCAACTCTGCTATGACAAATATCGTCGAGCATTTTTTGCATTAAGCAAAATAATTATGCTAAAATTGTGCGCTTGTCAAATCCGTCTTCAAAAATCAATGGACTAGTGTTGAAAATGCATTGAATTTAAAATCAAGAGCTGAATACAAAGCTTCAGTCCGCAACATTTTACTACAGTGACATCACATAACATTTAACAATAATTATCTGAAATTCCTAGACTTCCTCGAACTGAACTAACACTAAAGCGCACAAGGACAGGCGGACACTCATCGTGTCCAACACATTAGTAAACATCCGTAAATTAAAGTTTTAAATGACAATAAAATAAATTAACGTGTTGCGTCCGCACTGACGTGTTTATGTGTGCGATAAAACGCGCCTGCGCCCGCGCCGATCGCGGGGATTTTATTGTTAGCGACCGATTTGATTGTACACACGGAGCGATTGTTTCAGCTGTTCCCTAATTATTGAGAGAAAATCTCCTATCTTGGTCAAAAGATAAGCCAGCGGGCTTCAAATTAGGACTACAGTCTACTAAAAATTGCACTAACACTGAATAATAAGAAGGACGGACCATCCTTGTACTACCATAGGTTTAAAATTGAACCCTAGGCTTGTTCTAGTTGCTAAATGACTTCGAAGCACTCTTTCTATCGCATAGTATAATTAACACGAGAGCTCGTTCCCTGATGCACATTGGTAGCTTGTTACACAAGGACGAATTTTCTTCTAATTCGAGCGACACGCGAAATACCGTGAACGCATCCTATATCCATTAAAGCATTTCCACTTCCCCAAGTAATAGTCCAAATAAAAATGAAAATACCACAGCCAAAGAAAAGGCCGTCCTCAAAAATCGAAGCTCAATAATCACCCAGTGTGCTCAACCCCGTGTAACTTGACGCCGAATCAACACGAGTAGTCCATAAAACTGCAGTTAAAATCAACGGATTTAACATCGGACATAAACCGAGACATCGGCCGTTTATTGTAACAGGCGTGTTGTATTTATTCGTTAGTTTCCAGTTACAGGCTGGTTATGCTGCTGTAGGAGTTGTGCGGGGATTAGGTGGTTAATTTTCGGTGTTGTGGTTTCTTGGAATTGGCGTGGTAACAGTCTAAATAAAAAAAAAAAACGAGTGTGCTTATGACCACACGACTGAAGTGAAACTTCTTCTTAAATATACGGAACGTATTTGGCTATGAGAGGAAGAGAGAAAGAAAATGTGCGCACGCACTGCTGTCTCTTGCTTATATTTATATCCTTAACTCCCGTTCGCCTCGCCCGATCACACTTTTCGTAACGCTTACGTCACGCGTTCGCCAGCTTACTCCCCAAGTCGAGCGTGCATATAGAAGTTTCACTTCAAAAAGAAATCTAGATAAGTATGGAATATTAAAATAAAGGGTGTTTCAAAACTCCGCGTTCTTAACTTGCCCAAAAACTGGACTGAAGACGATATTATGGTGCTTTGTCAGCGGGGTAATTGCGTAACAGACTAACAGTAGCAATGGCTTAAATTCTGACAATTCAACAACATTCATTGCGTAATTTACGTTGTTGAGCAGACAAATTTTTCGAACATATGAAGCAATGGATTAGCAATATCCTTCAAAATTATTCAGATTATGATTGATAGCGTATTACGAAATTAAGATGCAGGAGTCTTGTTCCAGTACTTCTCAAGTCTCGAAGGGCGAATCCTCACCGAGAGGTATGTACTACGAAACCAAATGACATGATGGTTTTTGGCATCTGACCTGGAGGAGACAAGTTTTCCCGTATTCTACACCAATGTGATGGTTTTTTTCACCACCCGAAGCCTACTGCTACTCCTGTCATTTGAAATTTTTAGACTGACTGCGTCTAGTTTTATAGGTGAAGTCGTATAACAGGGTTTTATTTTATTAGCTGGACATGTGCAAAACCAACGACTTGCGTGTGGTCCCTGGCTCATAATTTATTAATTTACTGCTGCAAGTCCTTGACAAATTCATTGAGAGATTATACTATCTATTTACTGAATGACTGCGTCTTATTTTAACTTTATATTATACCTACCGCCAATTTATGATTGCGCTACACGAATAAATAAAGGTGGTTTTGCCAGCCCAGACGACCATTTGTCATGTTGACAATACGAGTACAAAGCGTTTAACTTTCACAATTGTTTTGCAATTTACATTCCCAGTATTTATCTAACAACATTAATATGAAATATCTTAACATATTCTTAAACATGTTAATTTGACATTCAAACATAGTGCGGCTCCCGACTATTCCTATGGGAAAACTTCGTAATATAAAGAGCACTCCACACTGGCGCGTCGTCGCCGCGACCGGTTGTATAATTTTCACATTCAATCAAACGTGAAGCCCACTTCTCGCAACGCGGTCTATTCATAGTGCTGCCTGTCTGTTGCAATTTCTGTCGCCTGAAAAGTCTGGCGCTTGCTTTATTTTTATTTTTCAAGGAGTTGTGTGTTTTACGACTCTTTGTTTTAGGAGATGAATAGTAGTTGTAAGTGCCCCAGGTAATGCCGGTACTGAGTACCTTGGTATTAACGGAGGTGTTAGGACGGCGTATGTGACTTTAAGCGGTCCTTAGCTCCGCGAGGCTATTAAAAACTGTAGGAGATAACAACTGTATGGAACAACATAAATCATAAGTGGCGTTATAATATGTCACTAGTTAACTATTTGTCAATTATTATTAAAATACAGTGAGTTTTAATTTTGTTAAGCACCTCCCAAAACTTCTTGAAAATAAACACAACATCATCTTAAGCAAAAGGGACCAAAACCAAACCAAATAAAATTAAAAATAAACACGAAACTGGTTCTCAATTTAAACATTTTACTTGGTGACCCGCATCTGTCATCGGATTTCAACCCTGGCTCGACCTGTTGACTGACTCGTACCATTTTGTGACGTCAACAACTTGTCAGAAAGGACCTCCAAGCGATGATAAGTTTTAAATATAATAGTTATATTATTTTGTTATTGGGATATTTTGTATATCTTTTGTGTTAAATGAGGATCTTTGTGTCAGTGTCACGGATTTATTGTTTGGTCCATGTACACAAAAGATTTTAGGTAATTTGTTTTATAGGCACTTTTTTAATCGATAGCGAATTTGTTGAAGTTTAGAATTTCCGTCTATTGGATTTCATCAGCTGTATTTAAAATTGGTTTTCTAGAGATGATCTGTAATTCTAATAATTAATTAACAATTATGCAATGTAACTGGCAATTTAATGGATTGATAACTTAGAGAAAAAATATATTCAAAAAAGTTACCCAACAATCCTCACACTATGAATACGGTCTTAAACAGCAGATTAGCTTGCGCGAGCGCACGACGCGTACTTCACATTTATTTCTTTATTTATCCGCGGCCAATAAGGCCTACATTCAAATAGTTCATTAGGCATAGCTGTGACATATCCAGCCCTTTATATGCGAAGCCCGTTTCTTTGGTTTATTTGACTGGCTGTTGATGAAAACGGACGGGACATACGGATGGACAGTGTGACGAGTACGCTGAATGTAAATGGGTGAACTTAAAATTGATAGACAGTGGAAAAATACTAAATGTTTTGTAAACATTTTGTAGAAATTGAGTTACGCTATTTATCATTGAGATTGATGTAGAAAGTTTTTAAGGTAGGTACTGCTGTTTTGTCCTAATGTATCGTATTACATTTAAGCTCTAAAGCCTGAATAGCGTGCCGGGGCAGCGGGATTGTCCGAAAGGGTTAACGCTGCCCGGAACATAAAGGGCTAAGGAAGGAACACGGGTGGGTTTTAGTCAGTAAGAGTCTGAAACTCTCTTCCGCTCCACCCAGAGCGGGAGGAGTCATTAGAATTTCCCATCCAAAAAAAAAAAAGCCTGAATAGCGTCTGAGAGCAGAATCTGAATTTTAAATACCTGGTAACAATAGAGTTGTTTTGAGACGAAGTAAGTTAAAAGTCAACGCTAAATTGACCTGCTATAAGTAAAGAAACAAGCATCGTTTATTACTCTTGTTCACAGCTTGTGGCTAGGACCTTGAAGAAACGACTCCGCATCAAAGTTGCGACAAACAGATACGCGACAAATGTTAGGGCGACAGCACGATATGTCGACCAGCAGTGGTGCGACAGCACATCATTTCGATGTACGTTAGTGTGACTGATTGTTTTCAAGACAAACGATGGGACGACGAAACTTTACATTGACGAACGAAAGCGCGACACAATTTTCGCTCGACAAACTAAAGAGCTACAAACGTTTCTATATTTTTTTTATTTCCGCCTGTATTTCAAGCCAGCATTTGGTCCATCAACTTTTATAAAAAAAAAGCTTTTATTTATAAATTCGCTAAAAAGAATAAAATAAACTTTTCCTTTAAAACTTTTACTATAAACTTATAACGTCATTACACAATTTATATGATATTAAAGCTTGTCGCGAGATCCAACTGTGTAGATAAACAAGTACATGAAATAACTTGACCTGACTGATTTTAATTTTGAAAATTTTCAGACTTAGTAAATACGAGCACTTAAATCTCGCGACAAGCTTTTTGCAACTTGCACTGGAGCGCGGGAATTGGCACAAACAAGAAGAGGCAAACCCAGTAATGGTTGAAGTTGGGCTATGAATGAGGATGAAGTCAAATGAAAGAGAACATAACATAATTTTAGTCCTATATATTGGTGCTTGCCAGGGTTTAAATCGAACTGGCTACCAGTTCAAGAAGCTCGTTGCCATATCTCTTAGATACTTTTTTCATTTGTCATTTTCGCTCGGCCCAATCGAGTTGGATTCCTTTAAATCTGGAAAAGAAGAAATGTGGGATGGCTATCCAGAAAGAAGAAAAGGGTCAGCAAAGGGTAGCAAACACATTTCGCTCATCCCTTCAGTCCGTATGTCCCACTAGTTAAGCTGCAAATCACTGCGTGAGGTGGTTATATACGACTGCTTGCAATGGGAACGGAAAATGATAGCACGTTGCCACAAGATGGCCGGTCCTTCGAGATTGGTACATGTGTTGTAATCATGTAATACATGCTGTGATCATTGTGCTGTGAATATTGACGTCTGTTTAGTTGTGAAGGTCTTAAGAAGGGATTTATTGGATATGTCAGCTGATCGGGTCAGTAAGTAGGTTGAGGTGAAGAGATGGTTTTATTGATGACATGTGTAAAAGGTTTTAGATGGTTGTTAGGGCAGATGGAAGCCTAAAAGTTTGGCACTTTGACAGTCGACCTATCATTGAAATTGTATGCTGTCCTGTCTTAGGGATGAGCTGGAGAAAACAAACGACCTGTGGTCCACTTTAGCCATCGATCGAAATAGCTGGATGTCATGTGGAGAGGCCTTTGCCCAACAGTGGGATGATAAAGGCTAAAAGTAACTGTCCTTATGCTAGTGAGACTGCTGCGTTGCTGCTGTCGAGTTAGCTTGTTGAATGGGTATCTCGTCATGCGGAAGATTTACTACGATATCGAAAGTTAGTGATAGGTATTGATCGTCATTACAATCCAATTCCTAGCTGAATAGTGAAGGGTAAAGAAAAAGAGAGAAAGAAAATACGTTAATTGTGGTAAATATGACACAGAGAAATAACACAAATGCAAAAAAGAATGGTTGGGTGAAAATATGCGTCACATCCATGCAAAACGGCCATCGCTCAGCATAGTGCTACGACCCTATGTGAGGTACAGTCCCATATAGCGCTGGTTTTCAGCGACAGCCGGCATTGACGTGTTGGTGTGGTGCTGTTCTGGAAGGTTTAGGAGTATAAAACAAAAATAATATAATTATCCCCAAGATGTGCAAGATGTACCAAGTCAAGTATGATAACATTACTGGCCATGATTTTGGGCGACCAAATACCATTTTGAGAACACACTTGTGCATGTTTTAACAGTGAGATGACTCATGAATTTCACACGATTCTCAAACAATATTTTTCGCACATAAAAATAGTGACTGCGTATTAAGGTAAAAAAAAAACAAAGAAACATCAATCCTTCAACCTATAGTGATGGAACATTATAGTCATCGATGACGATCACAACAACTTTAAACGATGTTTATGATACTATAACCCCTCTTATTATTCCGGTCATGAGCAGTTGTATAGAGTTATCGCTCAGTGCTTTGTGATTTGTATGTACTTTGATGTCATTGTGGGATATGTGGTGGGTTTATGGTATTGTTGAGTTGTGAATTGATCGGTGCATTTATTTGTTAATTTGCATAAGTATTGGTCTGGAAGTTTTTTTTACCGACTGTATGAGTATGGCGTGCCTTGTAGTATTAAGTTCCGGCTATGAGTCAGGTTTCGTCAGGGAATAGTGCAATGAGGATTGAATCCTGAAAATCTCGCTCTTACCCGTTGGACTACGGGTACTTTTGAAGCCAGCAAGTACATACTTTGTCCAGAACCCCACTTTTTATAGTTTCAAAAGTGTTGTAACAGATTTATATATTTAAGAATTAAATAATTATTAATTAATTAATCATTAATATTGAATAATTTTGACATTTTTATTATTTTAACATACATTTTTGACATTTTAATAATTCCTCATTTAGGTCTGACATAATGGGAGTATGAAAATTATTTCATACTCCAATTATGTCAGACCTAAATGAGGAATAAAATTACTAAAATGTCAAAAATTTATGTTGTTGTTGTTTAATTATGGTATTAAATTAGAAAATAAATTGAACGTTTGTAATGTAAACATTCAATTTATTTTCTAATTTAATACCATAATTATGCATGATTTTCAAATATTTAAATTAATTTATTATTATTTATTTTTTAATTTTAATTTGCAATCCTCGGCTAGATTTGTACACCATATTTGTACGCCTCTTGGCATAACATAGCGCTCTGTGTTCATCAAACATAAGATCTGTATTTCTTTACCTATGTTAACAAATAAATAAAAAAAAAGATATTCAAGATAATATCTAAAGCTAGTCAGAAAGAAAAAGGCAGTCAGGTGACGGCTTCAAGCCCCAAAGCTTCCTTCCTTCCTAGCCAAAATGACATCAATTCTTGGAAGGATCAGATGAAATACCTACCTAATTATAAAAATATTGAAGTGAACTTAATATTTTGGAAAATATGTCAGATTACAATGACTATACCTACCTATTCGACTCATTCTCATACAAAACAAACATACATCTCCATAATAACATACACAACAAATAGGAAAGCTTTATACAAAACCCAATTTACTTGTAAATAATACGTCGGCAATAAGTTCAGTGCCGAGTCTATCACTCAAGCCGTAGTGATGGGCATCGGCGTTAAAAATAATGTCGATAAATCGCGCCGAAGATCAAAGCACGAACAAATCGGTTGGGCGCGCCAGTGGGGAGGAGCGAATGAGGTTGCGTGGATGCGGTGTATTTGTGTTTGTCGATATTTAGTATCAGTAGGTAAATTATTGGTTTTGTTTCTCTCAATATAAGTTTGCCACAAACTTATAACAGAAAACAGATTATTGGTTTGTTGACTATGTCGTGTAATTCGATTATAAAGTTTTTGTTTTTTTTTATTATTGTTTTCGTCTAGTTGCTTTGAAAGGGTTTCGAAGATTTATGGTTTTATATTTTTATTTAGAAGTAAGTAAACATTTCAATCAGACCAAATTATGAATAGTCTGTTTTTGGGCACGGACAAAGAAAATAAATGGAACTCTTTCATTTAAGCCCAAAAATTAAATAAAAATAACCCTATAATAAATATCAGCAGCAGCAGCAGTGGTGGCCCAGTGGTAACGGCCCTGACTTACGAGTTGTAGGTCGTGGGTTCGAACCCAGGCAGGCGCTTTACTTTGTGTAAATAATTTCATCACCACTGCTCTCAAAACGGTGAAGAAAAACATCGTGAGGAAACCGGCATGTCCTAGAATAAAAAAATCGAATAAATATGACATCTACCAGCCCGCACTGGGCCCGCACTGGGCCCGCCAGTGTCCGAGCAGTGGGGACATTATAGGCTGATTATGCTTATGTTATAATAAATATCAGATAAATCTAACAATAATAATTATATACTATTTGAGTTGTGATATTGCAATATTCACAATTTTACGCAATTTCATTTAGCACTGAGACAACGACTGCCTCCACAAACCACCTAAACACTAATAGAGCATAAAAAACGTCGCAAAATAACACTCCACAAAAAACATAACACCAATTGACTTCCACAAAATAATTCAGCACTTCCACAGTTTCCCACGTCCATGGTTCCGCGTGATTTACTCTGTGCGCGCGGGCGCGGGGGCTCGGGGCGCGGGGCCCGGGGCGCACTCGACTAATAAAAAACACCCCGACGCCCTCGTGACTGATGCGACAATTAATTTAATCCCATTTCTCTGCGTCTTTCAAGCCGTCAGGGCTGGTTCTGGTTTAAAAATTCGGAATTTATTTTAGTTCTGGAGGATGTTTATGGGTAGTTTTTATCGGGATACTTCTTGTAAATTGGTAGCAGTTTGGACTTAGCAATATTCTGAACTCCTTCTGCTAGCCCACTAAAAAGGTCCTGATTAAAAAAAAGTTTGTCTATGGCTTTCGCATGCCACTTCCTCTCACTGGCTGAATTTTTTGTTCAATATTACTATTTAACATGAAACAAAACTAAATGACCAGTTGTATCCAAGGTTTATAAAAAGCAGAGCTGTACAAATGCCTTTGTTAAAACTTCTGTGTCGAAGCAAACACCACTCCAAAACAAAATGCTGCGCCATATTTAATTCATCTAAAGCATAAACCACAATAGCAAGTGCATAACTTGTGCAACTGCGCGGTCGTCTGTTCAGCACTTTTGTCTTCTGTCAGCTGTCAGTCAGTCCACCTGTCTGACAGTTAAGAGGTCAGGCGTCGCAACAGTTTCTTTTATTAACTTCTTAAGTGAAATGGTAATGCTCTTTATTTGGTTTGCGAAGCGGGAATGTTACTGTTTTTATGTTACTTGTCAAGGATAGTTGAAGTTGGATTGACAGCTTTTGCAGTCGCCAAGTGACACACATATTAATGGAGTTTATTTCTGCTTGAAGTCTGAAGGCTGCGTGTTCCGGTAACTTCTTAATTAAGCCTTTATACTCAATATTAATATGAAATTTTGTCTTGCGTCAATTGTGTTGACAAGGTTGTCATTTGCAGGTAGAGCGACCTTTTAATTATGAAAATTATTTGCATTTATAATTAGTTTACCAATCGATTTCACCTGTTCCGTATTAATTCATGGAGCTTATTAAAAAGCTTCTCATTACACTTTTGTATATTTAATTTGAAGACCTTCTTAAAGTTGTGTTATAGTGACATGCCTTTGTGAATGGCTTTAGAAATCTAAAAATACAGCCAACAAAAGCTCATAAAATATGTTCGTTCGATCCGGGCCAGCCCTGAAAGGCGCTAGAAGCAGACATCAGCGGAGCAGGCGGCTATTAAACAAGACTAATTGAGCGATAAATTCACGAGACGAGAGGCCGATATAAAAACGAACGAGAAACGAGAAAAATCTTAGATGAGAGAATATTGAAAGCGGTCCACGCGAAATTGATTACTGTCAATTAGGGACACGTCGGTGTCTGCGCCAGATGCTAACTCGATTCTATTAGGAGCTCCTTTGATAGCTGTGTGTTTACCCTGTTGTTCAATGCGTGTTGTGATAGTTGAGTTGTTGCTGGAGATTTCATTGTGATTTCGTGGGTAGCGTAGTTTGAGCCAGGAATTTACCTCTCAATAATTATTATCTTGGTTAGAAAAGTGACGCTAGGACTTGAGTAAGTATATCGGCGGCTATTCACCTCATTTTTTGGATGAATCTTATGATGGTCTGGCTAGTACTGGTGATTTTATTTTTAACCGACTTCATTATGTTATGTGTTCTTAGTTAAAGCAGCTCGCAAAACTGATGGTCTAGAATCAGTACATGAGACAAGTGTTGCAATGACATCGGTGTTTGTTTTGTAATAGCTTTGTCTACAATGGCGGTACTATATGTTGACTTGCGACGTTTGCAATTTTTTATAAATTTCCGTTTATATTGACTGCTAAGTGCGAGGGAACAGATGCCACCTACTACTTTGGCCGCAATAATAACGTACCGCTGCACCGGCATTGCACTTTATCGAATGGATAAGCTGCATTTTTATAATTGGTAAGCTGCTTTTCTAGGCGCCACCATAGATGATTGCTGGTTTCGAGCTCTTCAAAATTTTGTGATACCTATCCATAGTCCACAGTCTTGACTAGATTATTCGGGGCATCAGTCTGCTCCAGATTCTGTTAAAAGCTTGCCTTCAAACAGTATTTGTTTATACCTGTCGTTCGATGCGTATCTTGTATAGTAATAGTTCTTCTACTTAGCGTTTAGTTCAAATATCTTTGGCCAAAAATTCAGTTGCGCTTACTCCGTCTACTGATGCAGTCGTAAGATCATCAAGTGCAAAGGGTGACGGGGCATGCGGCGCAGGATGGAAGGTGGACCATTGTCTGTGGGGAGGTGCCACATACGAACTTGAGATCTGAGCCATCCGTAACCCCCGTATAGTAATACCTAGTTGAAGATTTGATTGTCTTTGTCCCAAAAGAACGTGTTGCTCTGTAACGCTCTATCATGTCCGTAGTCACCAAGTTTATATTTGATGAATGTCAATTAAGGGCATCGGTAACTCCGCCAGATGTTGACCTGATTCCATTACGGTTGTTTCTTTGATCTTGTTTTTGTTTACCGTTCTTGTTCAATGGGCATGTTCACAGTGCTCACAACATGTCCACAGTGGGTCAGGATAAAAGTGTTCTTGTAGATTTTGACTCTAAGAGTTATTCTTAAAGCGACTACAGAAATTCGACATAAATGTCTTGTCGGTGTATGTGATCTGGATTGTTCTCTATTTTCAGAATGCCACAAAATGATAGACTTAAAAAACATATAAATATTATGATAATTTCTAATTTATGTTCGCTCATTAACCCAAACTTTTCAAACCAAACATCACACGTTCCCACCACACCATACAACATGTGAAAAATATGAGCCCATCCCCAAAATTTATAGCACCACTAACGCAGCTTCTAATTCCCTCGACACACATTAAAATATCCGTTGCAACCGCCTTATTACACACGACAGTGACTTATTTCCATGAATAATAACACACTTTCATCCTTACAGAGCGTATTATATGGATCATTATACACAGAGACGTTCGCGAAGCCGCAACAATGGCTTTTCAACCTCATTTTTGAATGAACATGACTGATTGCTCGCTGCTTCGAACAAAAGCCGCTAACATAAACATTCTACACGATAATTTGTCTGCGTTGTCAAATGAATGACGCTGTTAGTTCCTCCACCCATATTCATTACTGCTTCCGCATCACCTACTTAAATAAAACGCCACACATATGCGTCAATGTAACGTTAACACATGGATAAAGTCGCGCGTTTTTAGTTCGTAAAATACCGTAGTGATGGGGCGCATGTGTCCGGGAGTCATGTCGATTAATAAAGTTTACAAGATGAAAGCCGTTGAGCTGTTAGTCGCGATGCGTTCCAGAAATAAAAAGCAGCTTTAAACTCGGCTGGGGATACTTACATCGTGTAGTGTCGCCACGTTTTAATGGAAGGACAAAGTCAATGTGAACGTCCAAGATTATGTTGCGCATTCTTTAAAAGTGTGTGTATTCTTTATTAAGCAAAATGTGCAAATATTTTGTTTTGTTACATTGCATTGGTCTACGTTATTTGAAAGCATTTTTGATCATCATATTTAAGCATGAAACATTTTTGGACGGAAATGTGAACCTTTTCGAGCTTTTTATATCCGACCCTATAATAAAACTTGAATACCTAATTCTTCTGTAATAAACAATTTTTAATTAACCAAAAACGACTCGTCTAAATTTACGACAAGCAATAAAAAAGAGAACTCTCAAACTGCTTTTCACCAACGAAATATGCCTACAACTGTTATAAAACGCATTGTATAAACGACAGCAATAATTGTCGCCCTACACAGCCGCATGAAATATACTGCGTGCAACTAATAGGTGGGACGGGCGTTAAGGAGCGCATAAATTAGCTGATGTTGTGACGGCCGCGACGGCCGGCCATCTGTTTGTCGATATGTCACGGCACAACACTACGCATTTATATAGAGATGTTTATTTCACAACGCAGAATAATGTGACGTATATTTTTTATTATTTTTCGTTTTTTGTACAACATGCACCTGTTGTTGTCGGCGAATTTTTAATATATTGTTGTTGAATTTTTTTAACGTAACTCCATATTTTATCCAGAAGTAGGTACAATGAGATAATGGGATGTTGGGGCTGCGTCTTTTAATTCGTCATGAGTAATAAATTAGTTTGAATTATGACTTAAATTAAATTAGAATTCACAGAAGAGAGAGCTTATGAGAAGTATGAATAATGAATTGTAGCACTATCTAGATTAAGCTTATTAAAATATGTGACGGGGCGTTTCATATAGAAATAGTTTATAACATATTTATAATATAGAATATTTTATTATTACATCGCGTTGGCACTCTTTGGACATAGGTACATATTTCAGAAATATTGTTTCTAAAAAAACATTTATAGATCCGTTAATGAGATAATGTAGAGAGGCTATGTAGAAAACACATTAAATTCGTTCGCCAATTAACTAAAAGAATTACTACAATAATTTGTTACAGTTCACCACATAAAAATCTCAAAAACGTCTTTATCTCTGGTTGGCACAAAGCAGAATGAAATAAATATCGCGCAAACAGCTCTATACGTTATCCTAATCCCATAAGTAAGTATTATTTCTGATCTCGAGGCCCCATGCGATGATGGTCGGCGACATTCGCTTTCGTTTTTTCAGCTTCTTAATTGCTGTACACATTTTAACGTCGGCGAGGGCGAGGTTAGATGTCATGTTGATGGTTCGGATAAGATAATAACTTGAGAGGAAATAATTATGGGACGGGAAAGTGAAAAATGTAATGGAAATGGTGTGAATAATGTGTTTGAAGTGTCTGATAAGGTTTAAAACGAAGCTGAAGAGAACAATTTCGTAATGGAAGACGCAAGTAGCAATTTCTCACAAAACGTTTTATGTACTATAGGACATTTTCTTATTATAGATCTCTGAACATGGGTAGCTATAAACGATAAAAAGGAATACGATAGCTTCAATAGGAATCCTTTGTTTAACGACCTGAAATCACCAACAAGTAAACGTGATGATGAATTCTTGTACTGTAGGAGAAGACAGGACACAGAAGCGTGGAGATTTTCACAAGAAAAGAGAGACGAATGAGGAGAAGACTTGAGACAATTACATACAGGATTCACAGACTGTATCAAAATAGGATGGCAATCAATTAAGATCGGTATGTCGGTAAAAACCAGCACTTAAATTACAGATGCATTAATTTACTATAGGAACTTAATCTGATGGTTCATCATGAATAAATAAGTACGACGTCAATAAACGAAGATTCAAAATGGCGTGTGAGACATCAACCCAAAATAACAGTAATTGACAAAAACTGTTATTTAACGCTTTTCACGAATAAGATACTAATTGAGGATGACACAAATTAAAATTATTCAGTTTATATTCGGGCGTCGAAAGAATTACAGATCGACGATCACATATTTACTAATTGCCATCATCTGTTAAATACATCAGAAGTATATTTGGATCACTTAAATTCATCGGATGAATAGTTTAGTGTATTTTCATCTCGCATTTGCGCAGTTATAAAATGGTTGTGAATCGATAAGTGGTATTTTACTGCGCTCACTATTATCTGGTTTGCCAAGATTGTCGTAAGTGTGTAAGAGATCTTATGTGGTTCAGAGATTCTCAAACTGTGGGTTTTGGGTAGCACTAGGGGCTTGTAGCTAAGTAACAGCAGCCGCACGGGTCGATCGGCTACGCTTGCCGCAGTTGGTCCGCGGATGGGTGACCATC
Source organism: Hydraecia micacea (assembly GCA_914767645.1). Lineage (NCBI taxonomy): Eukaryota > Metazoa > Arthropoda > Insecta > Lepidoptera > Noctuidae > Hydraecia > Hydraecia micacea. The sequence goes on along the minus strand of OU611783.1, from coordinate 1,630,606 downwards.
TTTACATACCAAATCCCCTCTGTGCCTCGGAAAGCAGTTTAAGCCGTTGGTCCAAGCTGTCATTCGTGGATCTTTGACAGTCGTCGTAACGGGTCGACGGAAGCTCGAAAGTCTGATAACCAGTTTAATTAAGGGGTATCGGATTACCCAGTAACTGGGTTGTGGAGGTCAGATAGGCAGTCACTCCATGTAAAATACTGATATTCTGCATCCGATTAGACTAGAAGCCGATGTATGATGGGGTTGGACTGCCGCAGGACAAGAAAATATTGTGTGCATGAAATTAAACTATTGTCATTTATAATCACGTATCTAATTTTGGCATGATAGATAGGCTAGTTATTCTGGACAGATTTATTCCTAAATCTATTTTATGCGTTTCTAATTCACTTAAGCTTTTCAGTCTTCTGTGACGAAATAATTGAATGAAAAATAGTAAATTGAAGCCAATTATTGGTTCAAATAGCTATTCAAATTGCTACACGAAAGTAAAATAAACAATTGAGAATCACATGCTCTAATCCCAATATTCTTAACAAAAGCAGCAACGGATAATGGACATCTTGAAAAATTGTCTTAAGACCGCAAAGCTGTTAATTTACTACGTGTACCTATAAATAAAAGAGTTGGCCACATCTAATAGCACACACGTGTGGCGCACTATATTATTGTCAAGTTATTTAAGAAATAGTGTATTAATACTCTTATTAACAATTTGTTACATACTTTAGAGTTTCGGATTGTTTATTTTGAATTTAAGGAGTCGTAAATTATGTTTTTATTGCATGTTGGCGTCAAATGGAGCGTGTAGTGCGGTGATGTCTTGTTTTATGGGCGAAGTGTGGTGGTCGTATTGTCTGACTGTCAGCGAGAGAAAATATTCTTTAGGCATTCATTTGGGAGGTCTTGGGTAAGCCGTAAGAGACAGCTTTCATTCTTAGGTTGCGCTTTTATAATGGATGTTTTTGGACAAGCATAATCAGTCTACATATAATGTTACCACTACTCACAGGCCTTCCCTTTGTGAGAGGGAGTGGGCTATAATCCACCACGCGGACCCAGTGCGGGTTGGCGGATGTCCCGTATCTTCGAATTTTTGGTTCTAGGACATGCCGGTTTCCTCAAGATGTTTTTCTTCACCGTTTGAGAGCAGTGGTGATGAAATAATTAAAAAAAAGTAAAGCGCCTGCTTTGGTTTGAACCCACGACCGACAACACGTAAGTCTAGTATGGGCCACCACGAGACTGGACTAACTAAACGAAATAAATTAGTAAAAGCTAATTGAATATATTAATTGTTCAGAAGCCAACAAATTGAAGTTTTATTACTTTAGCGTCTTATATAATTTTCAATATTTTGTATCTTGAATTGAAACTCTGATAAGTAACAAGCAATCGATATTGCAACCCACAACACTATCAATGCCCCTCCACCAAAAATAAACGAAAACCGTTCCACAATTAGCTCACAACAAATCACCAATCCATTAACAATGTGGAAGACAAGACAAACGGCTTGTCAGCAATGAGGTAACAATTATCCCGGGCTCGTTCCGGTCCCGGGATCCCGGTACGTCCGGGCACGTCCCGCGGTATCCCAGGGGACAGTGCCAAGCCATGGTCTCCCTACCCGATCGATATTTCGCTGGTTTGTGAAAAAAGTGCAGTCGCTCATGCTTTTGATATTTTTGATGTCGTCGGTGATTTTTTTTTTGCTGTAGTTGATTTTTGTTTTATTGTTATGCTGACATATTGGACGCATAGTTTGAAGTTTTATCTTTTTGGATATTCAACCTGTAAAATTCCCCAGCTGGCTATAAAAGAGGACTTGACGTTTCCCTTTGTTACTTTCAATTGCACCTAGGGTACCTACATATGTTGTTGCCAATATTTATGTTGACTGTACCACAGTTTTTGTCTGTACAACCGTCAAAAGTTGATAAATTAAAACCGAGTACAACCCGAGGACAGCCGAACACATCCGAAGCGGTGTCGTTACGGTAACAGTGGCGCGAACTCAATGGCTTTTTCCCATCTTAAAAATGCCCAATGCGCTTAAAGAAGTTCACTTCAAAAGTTTTTTTGCAGTCATAGAGTATTCCTCAGTATGTTCATGCATTGACGCCTAGGTAGGTAAGTAGGTACCCATTCGTTGCAACACTTTATAAAGGTAATAAAAATAACACCACGTTAATACACATCAAAAATATCCACAGCACATTTCCATTTCACTAATTCGCATGCCCCACTTACGTCACAGACACATTAAACAGAAATGGTCAACATAAAGCCCAATATATTTAGACACGCGGCAAAATTTGGAACTAACGTCAAAACCGTACAACATTTTGACAGTTGTCTCATCAAACAGCGCCACCCCCAAGTGTCAAGATTTACTGGTTGGTCCGCATGCGTCGCGCCTCGTAAGAATGACACTGCGCAGTCCACATCATGGCTGACAGTCATCGTTGTCAATTTAAATGAAACTGTAAACGCTGACAGCCGACAGTCGAGGGCTCAACAAAAAATAATTAATGGCCCGACTAATGAATATAAGTACGGTTAGCAGCGCAAGTTTTGTGGGGTTATGTGGTTAAGTTAAATGATTTTTGGTGGTATTTAGATGTTCTTATTTAAAATAGAGTTAATTTTAGGAGTTTTTATTGATAAACTGATCTATTAAGACGAGTAGAGTAAGTATGACGTAGATAATCCAATACATTGTCTTTTAAACAGTTTTCCCTAAAATATACCTAAACGTATATTTAGATTTCTCAGGCGATAAAAATTTAAATTGTCGTTTAACCACCTTTCGATTACATAAAATATTACTACAAGTACGAAGCTCAGGTAAGGTCAAATGATTAAATTTGCCTTACTTTGACCCTTAAGTAATCCTATAACAAATAAATTCAAATTAATTATACTTACTCGAAAGAAATAATAAACACCTTCTTCAAAAAAAAAAAAATAACATTATAAATCTGAAATTAAAACAAAGTAAACAGATCTAAATGTTTCTGCGGACTGTACCGCACTCCCCCGGGTGGAGTTAAACTGATTTATTCACCTCATTTCCGCTCCTTGTGGTTGTTAGTCGCCCGGGCGAATTAACCGACGATTCATATGACCTTACAAATGTTCATATGATAATGTGCCTGTTTATTGACAACTGAGTTTGTCCTGAAAATATAGGTGTGGGTAGGGTAGTGCTGAAGGACTTTTCGATGTAAAGTTTTTAGATCAACAGTTTGTTTAAACATTTGTGAGGATAATTTATTAACTTTTACGACTGTAGTATTTGTTAGTTGTTTTTTTCGAAAAGTACATAATGCACATGTAATTCCGACGTTCATCTATCAAAAATTTCGCAAAAATCGTCAAAGATAATTTTAAGTGACCGTTTAAAATTGTCTTTGACGATTTTCGCGGAATTTTCCAGGTTGATTGCATTGCAATACTCGCGCTGTAATGAAAAAAAAATTGTTTAAGACCACGCTACCGATTTGGGGTAACCTGTAAAGCTAGGTTTAAGAATAATAAATAAATTTTATAATAATAGCGCTCTTCCCAAACCCGTGGTTACCCTACTACCGAAGAAAATACCTACAGGATTACCTCCTACCTCGAGACTTGATCTCAGCAGATCAGAACTGGCCATCCAGGACCTCTGAAAGTACTCGCAGGCCAAAAGATACCTATAACACAATCACAATCAGCCTATAATGTTCCCACTGTTGGGACACAGGCTTCCTGTCTGTGAGAGGGAGTGGGTCATAGTCCATCACGCGGGCCCAGTGCGGGTTGGTGGATCTTCGATTTTTTGGTTCTAGGACATACCGGTTTCCTCACGATGATTTTCCTTCACCGTTTTGAGAGCAGGTGGCCTACGACGATCTAATTAAAAACTATTCAAAAACAAGAAATTTCAGTTTAGATTCCTAAACTGCATCGCTTGAGCTGCTCTGTGGACGTCATGGTACCAAACAAGTATGAATGAAACCAAAACTTGCGACTCAGTTTGGGACAATCGCTGTCAGCAGATGGCACGGCCTAAACTGAATCGTTTAACTGACGTCATGGTACGAATTAGAAGAACAGTTAAGTTTAGGTCCTAAAATGGATCGCGTTAAGAGCTTGTGGTAGGCTTCCTGTGCTGATGAAATTAAATACACAAATTAAAGTGCCTGCCTGTTTTCGAACACACGACCTACAATTCGTAACTCGGGGCCGACACTACTGGGCCACTATTGCTCCCAAACAGAATAAAAAAAATTAAAGGCAAGTGCTAAATGTTTTAGCGGCGACTCCTCATCCCGCGGGTGGAGTTAACCCTGATTTATTCGCGGCGGTTTCCGTTCCTTGCGGTTGTGGATCGCGCTTCACTATCACAGATGAATGGATCTGTAGCTGGATAACGGATCGGATTAATAAAGATAATAAGAAAAACACATTTAATAGCCCACTAACACGTATGGCAAGGCAAAATAATGAAAGGTCCAACTTGACAGATTTTCCAATTGATATTTTCTCCATGAGTTTTGCTTCATACAGACGTTCCCAATTTAGACAGTGTGAAGAGTGCACGTCTATGTAGCTCAAACTAGTTTGTTTTTGTAGTGTTCTAGAAGACCTACTAGACACACTTTTTACTGGTTCTCCTTTGTCTCTAATATTTTTAAGTTAGATGTCATGCATACCTGTTACTTGCATGGTTGCTATAATGCTAATTTTAGATGATATTTAATTTGAATTGTAAGTGACTGTGCTGTTGGTGTTCTTATTATAAAAAAATAAATAAAGAAGAAAATTAATACTTGAACTTGAAAACAGTATTGTTGATCTATCAAGATGGTATGAATAGGTGTGGTCAATTGAAAAAACCGATACTAACCCGCACCTACTCCCTACTCCGTCTCGTAGAGAGGAGGCCTGTGTCCCAGCAGTAGAAACGTTATTGACTGATTGTTTTTTTTTTCAGTAGACATCAAAAGTAGACATAATATAATCCTACCTTACATAATGTATAATCTAACAGACTTAAAATATCATGCTCATGGTCTTTTTAAAGACATTTCTAAACGGCTGGTTGACACTTCCCGTGACCCAAGGGCTGGCTTTTACCTTGGCCAAAGGCTAAGCATTGCCATACAACGTGGCAATGCCGCCAGTCTCTTGGGAACATTACCAGTCGACAGCGATGCGGATGAATTTTTCGACGCTATATTTTAGTTTCTGTATAGTTTTAGTTATGTTAGGATTTAATTTTGTTATTTTCAAATTATATTGCATATATTTAACTATAAAATATCATTAATAATATGTATTTGTATTTCAAAAAAGGGTAAATCATTCAAATGGCATCAAAAAGTTCATCCGCATCTGATTATGCTTGAAACATTAAATTCAAACTTTTTATTTCAGACCAGTGGATCCATTATAGTGTTAATATGAACTTATTCTATGTTAGTAAATAACGAAAAAAAAAACGGATTGCGAAACTAGCGTAGGATAACTAGCTGAAGCGAAGTGACAAGAACTAAGGTACGTTGAATTTATTTACTAGTTAAGCCAAAGAAAACGATTTAACTTTATGATGAAATTAGTTTTGATACTTAGGTATAATGGAAAGAAAAATGCATCAATACAAAACTTAAACAGCTCGATAAAAAGTTATTAACAAATTCATAACTGGCTACAGAGCTCAAATAATGCTTGTTCTATTTAACCAACCTAACATCTATTTACCGACCAACAACACATTAATTAATATGCATAATAAAATTATAACACAAAAACACTTTTCATGTCCTCATAAAACGACCCACGATAAGGAAAGAATTACCACATTTACACGCAAAAAAGTACACGAAAACACGACACCATAATGTGTATATCTATGGTATTTTTTGCACGTTTCCTCCATAAAATTCCCATAAAATGACACATTGGACAAACATTGACTTTGCGTGCGCAAGAGCATCGTAGCATGAAATTTATTACTTCCTCAAGCAAAGGAAGACACCACTTAAGTTTTGAAGGCACTTGGCTTTTAAACCAGTTTATAGTCATGTGTTTAATTTGCATTGCAATTTAAAGTTAAGCTTTTAAATACCCTGATGATTCAATCTAAGATTCGAGATAGGTAAATAGCGAAAAGCTTTTATGGTGTACATTTTTATTTGTCAGGTTGCTAATCAGTTATTCTTTAGATGTTCCTAGATTATCACGCAATTCATATAACAATAATTAAAATACTCATAAATAAATTATCATGTTCTTTATAAATTATGTCTTCAAGTTATCATGGTTAGCTTTTATTTGTTGAACGACGTTTAACACCGTATTTACCAACCACATTCCCCAAAATCCCACATAAAATTCAAAGTCAAACTTGGGCTTGTCAAAACAACGAGTTAACACCCAAAACCGTCGCATCCTGAACCCGCTAACAAGCAACAAACGGCCTGAACAAACACCCAACTGAAATATCGCATCGGTCCCTCTAACTACCGCACAAATTGCGCCTTTGTACGCAAAACTAACACCGCAGCACCAACATACAACTCCCCTGGTCATGCTAATTTCACCCTTACTACTTCCACTTAAAGTTCCATTAGTCTGCACATGTGTGGTAAGATGTCTTCAAATGTTGGTAATCCAGAGGAAGTTGAGATTCATCACGCATCACTCATGTTTGTCTAGTATCAAGCTTTCAAAGCTGTGGCTCGTAAATATGGCGTAATCTTTTAATGTTTTCAACGTGGATGCAGAATGGCAATGACAGGATGCAAGAGGGATGGTGTTTAGTATGAATAGGTCATAATTTCTTAGCTTCGTTATGTCTCCTCTCGAATTTCGGCACTTTATAAGCAGACCTTTCATTATGACCACTGGGCCTATTAAAACACATTCAAGTTTTTCAGCACTTGAAACAAATATTAAATTGAGTCCGTTTGTGAATTGTCCATATCCGGCACTATCAACGAGAAAAAAGAAACATTAATTTTTGTCAGGCACTTTTGCAATAATTTAGTTAAGCGCAAGCCCATCGGAATAAGATATTTATTACTTCCTTTCAATCCTTGTGAAGTTTTTTTTTCATCTTAAACACTTATCTTCTCCAGGATACACATAGGGCAGCTGGCGAAAATTGCAAGCCAAAAAACTGGTCTGAATCAATCTTTACTTTGACAAACATTTCTTTTGCCGTCCTTTGGACACCCCAGTGTGCAGGTGACGAGAGCTCTTGCCCATAAACAGTTGTTAGTTTTGGACAAAAAAATCTGGCAATTTGTCTGTAAGCCGATGCTTGACATAACGCCGGCGCCAACTTCCCATTGACCATAAAATTTTATCAAGCAAAAAATTGTGTTTTTATATACCATATAGTAGACATTTGCATATGATTTTTTATAGGAAACTAAGTTGTAAAAGTTTATACGCTTTCAGTTTTACAAAACATATGTGCGAGGTTTTGTTGGTTCGGAGAATGTTTTAGTAGTGCTTTTAAATAAGCAATAAAGCGGCTTGTAGACGTATTGTTTTTTATATGACGGATTTTTTTCTTATAGTAAAAAAAATGCTAAGCTTTATCAACTCTTCATTAGAAATGTTAATAGTGGTCAAAATCGCGTGCGGCGTTAGTTTATTACACTTTAATTAATCAATCTGCCTAGCCTATTCCCAAGTATGTTGGGGTCGACTTCCAGTCTAACCAGATGCAGCGGAATACCGTATTTTACATGGAGCGACTGCCTTTCTGACCTCCACAACCTGAGTTACTGGGTAACACACCCCTTGTTAAGACTAGTTGTCAGCCTTTTGGACTTCTTACTACCCGTAACGACTGTCAAAGATCTACGAATAACAGCAGTGACCAACGGCTTAACTTGCTTTCCGAGGCACGGAGGGGTCTCGATATGTAATGGATGGTCACCCATCCAGGAAGCGACCGTGGCAAGCATACCTTAACCTTCGATCGACACGTGCGGCTGCTATTTTTTTTTGCCTCAGGCCCTTCTAGTTTATTATTTTTATATTACGGCGGCATGCGGCATATCATATATGATAATGGTCGAAACCAGATAAACAGCAGATGAAAAAGAAAAGAAAAATAGTCCCACAATGGCGGACAGAAATCTACAGTATCTGTAACACCACCTCAATTCTAAAAACCAACAACAAGAACACATCAATGACAAAAGCTCATACAAATCAGGCTGCAAATAATAAATAATTTATGTGCCCATCTGTGAAAGGGCGTGCCGGGCGACGTTTACACAAAGAATGAAAAATGACGCCTGCCAGAGACTACTATAGAACGTCAGACCGTCAGAGCCACGAAGGATTAGTGGGCTTGAATAATGTCCCACTGTTGAATGACTGTCCAAAGTGTTATTTTTGTGGGCAAGTAGCTAAGTCATGTTTATGATGCGTTCTTAGAAGTTAGACGTGAGTGGGATTACATTCGGTTTAAGTTTGGAGTAAGTACTTAAGTTTTGTGAATTCATTTTGGGTTTTGATATGCATCTGTTTGTTTATGTAGGTAAGAAGGTATTGATGGCTTGAAGTTGAGTAATGGACCACCTTATTGTTTTGGGTGTCGGGATGATAATGTCAAATAGGCTGATATTCTGCATGACGTAGTAATGGCTCCTGCAAAAACAAAGATTCAACATTAATCATGGTGGATATATCTTGCATTATTAGCACAGCAGTACATAATAAACACATACACACCTACTTACCTACGAGAAAAAAAAAACAAAAAACTATGAAGAATCAAAACTTCAGATAACACAATACCCTTCTGTCTTTTTATTGCATTTTTTATGATTTTAATTTACTTTATTGGGACAAAAAACAATTACACTTCACAGTTCAAGTGTGACAGAATAAATTAAAAACTAGGTAAACGTGTAACCCACACCAATGTCCGCGAAATAATGGTTTACAGATAGTTTAATGCGTTTTTTTCTCTTTACGAATGAAATCGTTACGCAATCTTTCCACTTATTTAACTTCTTGCCAAACCCCATCACAATTTGCACACCCAAAATTCCCTTACAAACAAATGTCAATAAAAAACTTGGTTTTCGTATGCAATCAATGTCCGTACATTAATCAGGCAGCGGTCAGCGCTGTCAATCAGACTCACGGCGCTGTCACAGAAACAAGTGACGTTCCGCGTGTACAATTTACGAAATGTTTTTCTGTATCGATGTGGTCTCTTTGTCCAGAGATTTTTGAGTTTTGGCGCACTGGATTTGTAGTTTTGGTTGGTTTTGGTGGTTGTTCTGTTTAAGGGATTAAAAGATTTCATCTTTGATAGGATTTGCCCACTGCGTGAGATCAATAAGAGTTAAGATGGCTTAATACGAGTATACAGAAAATCATTATAATAATAATAAATTGACATGAACATCCTCGACTCGACATTTTTTCTTGCCAAACTCAAAGTACCTCGAAACCTACATTAAGGAATCCTCGAAGCTGATATTTCTGGGTGATAAAATATTATCTTCCAGTTATTTAAAATGAAAATGAATTCTGCACCAACAATCCGTTAACTGAGTGATCATGACAATTTGGTCCTTATTCAACAGCCATCATTTATGGGCTTTTAACAAAGCACACCAATCATTACCAGGAACTACATTACCAATCTACCATGACGTATACGATAAAGGCTAAGCATTTGACTAGAAAATTATAGCAGTACGTAAACATCCATAAGTTCTGTCCCATCGCCTGAGAACGTCATATTGACCTTATTCCCTCAGTGCACGTTGATAAACATCTAATACATTCATGTATAATTTTATTGCCAGCTCGGTTAGAAAACTTATTTATTAACAACATAGAAATTACTTACTTGCCCACACGTTATTTTCTTTTATTGCTTTATTTGGCTACGATACGTTATAATAAAGCGACCAGTTTTATCGTTATGATTGTAATTAATGGCAGCGCGTTTAGGGTTTACGGGAATATTTTTTGGGCGTAGCGTAGTGTACAGACGCCAGCACATCAAGCTACTACAATCTATCAAATTTCGTTAATAGATATTCTACTTTATAGCTAAAGCATAAGATTCAAGGTTGATTGGGAAAATTTTACAGTTTCGGGTAGGTTAATGTGCTGGCGTCTGTAATACCACTGCTCTCAAAACGGTGAAGGAAAACATCGTGAGGAAACCGGTTTTAAGGAAATCGGATGAAAAATTCGAAGACATGTGACATCTATCAACCTGCACTGGGCCCGCGTGGTGGATTATGGCTTACTCTCACAGGAAGGAGGCCTGTGGCCCATGTGGGAACAGGTTTACCCCCTTACTAATAAACGTTGTATAGCGTCTGTATAGTTACACAACGCTTTGTCTTCTTCTTTCGAAAGTCAAATTACTGACGACTGAAAGAGAAATCGGTGTGTAACTATTCATCTGATACGAGTATAATACGTTTATTAGTAAGGGGGTTAATATGTTGTGATGTAGAGTACAATTAATATTATAAAATGATCTAACTATACTGAGCTCGCTGTGAAGCAAAGGCCGTATCCAAACAAAGAAGATCGAGCATTGATCACAATGATCACCGCTCTTGCTAACGTAATATCAGGTAACAAACTATCTCATCATCTGCCTAGCCTTTTCCCAACAATATTGGGGTCGGCTTTTGTCGTGTAAAAATAAATACCATTATTTTATATGGAGCAATTGCCTATCTGACCTCCATAACCCAGTAACTGCGTAATACCTCTTGGTAAGACTGGTTGTCAGACTTTCGGGCTCCTGACGACCTGTCAAAGATCCATGAATGACAGCTGGGACCAACGGTATTTATATTGGCATATCGGTATCTTGGTATGTAAAAATTGTCACTCGTCCAAGGACCAACCGATCGACCCGTGCGAGTGTGCGACTGCCATCTTATTATTTTAGACAATTTTCTCATAAAATGAGGAGCTATATAAGTACTATTATTTAATGACACCCTCTGCTGCTTCTGGTCCAGAGTCTATACATGGCACAAAACATCCATTTCTAGTCCGACATAATATGGGTCAAAAACAGAACTCCATTGTTTTTCACCTTTCCCTTTTTTCATACCCTTGACGAAGATTTGTTCGTATAATTTATGTAAAACTAGCTGTTATCCGCGACTTTACTCGCTTGAAATTAGAAATTAAATATTAAAATGCACGGCAATGCCATCTGTCGGGGTGGAAATAAAATGTTTGGTTATTCTCGCGGGGTTCGCTCAATTTCCCAGGTTGCAGTAATGTGGGGTAGTTTTCTTAAAACTATTTTATGAAGAACTCTTTCTTTGGGGCTGGGAAAATGTAGGTTCTTGTGGGTAAAGATTTTTTTTTTTTGTAGAGGCGTTTTTAGGGTGTAAAGATAGAATATTTTGACAGTTCAACGACATTCATTGCGTTATTTACGTTGTTGAGCAGACAAATTTTTCGAACGTATGAGGCCAATGGATTAGCAATATCCTTAAAAATCATTCAAATTGTGATTGAGTGTGTTACGCAACCGGGGTAGCGGGATCTCAGTCTCAAACTGTCAAAAATACCCCTAATTTCCCTACATGTTTGACAAGTTTTTGACATTGATTGTCGCTGAGATGAGATTGCGACTAGATTTTGAATGTTTTTAATCACGGGAATTGGCCTTTATGGGTAAGAATATAGACTACTTTTCATCTGGATCGCAGATGACGTTGCAAGTAACAGTTAGTAAAATTACAAATGCGAAAGTTACATACTGTGTCTGTCTATTTGTTACCTTTTCACGCCTAAGCGGCTGAACGGATTTCGATAAAATTTAGCACACTGGTAGACCATGACCTTGGCTAGGAGATAGGGTAATTTTATTTTGGTAGTAAGTACGTAGTAAAGACGCGAGCGAAGACGCGGACCGAAGCTAGCAAAATGGTCCTACAAATACAAAAAACAACAGTACCTATTCAGCCATTACACTGGAATCAAAATCAAGCTATCTTTTATCAACACATCCTAATTCCTAATCACAATTCTAAACAGCCCCCATAGCCAGAAACAACCCACTTCATAATCCCATATTATTAAATCGACCAAACTTATTACGATCATATCATAAAGTAACCCTAAACAATTACAGTGCACCCGTTCGCGGCGCAAGTGGTGGGTGTTAGGGTTGACACACACGAGACACTTTTCAATGTCATAATATGACATTACGGTCTCTGTGCTGTTGCAGCAATCGACGACTTTATTTCCAAACACTATTTTTTTAACTTTTTTATTTGACACATGGCATAAGTCCACACAAGTTTCTTTCAAACTCAAAGCATTTATTTTTAAATATACCAATTTTTTATTATAGGCACTTTTGGTGTTGATGGGGCTACCTCGCTTCTGTAGCGTATCAGGAATGTTTGCGGAATTGCGTGTTGATTGATTTTATGCAATAATGCGTAAAATATGTGCGTCCTTGGTGCGCAGGGTGCGAGCCGGATCCAACAGCATCTAGGGGAGTTATTACTGATAGGCTGGACTGCTGTGTTGTAAGTCATTGCTCCAGTATCTCCGCTGGAATGCGGAAGCAATGATTGTTTTGTTGTGTGTGTAATTGTTGTTGTAATTATATCACTAACATGGTTGTAAATTATTTTATTGTTACTAACACTGTATGAGTCTCATGGTTACTCTTAATAAATAATTTTATTTATGTATTTATTTAGAATTTTCAAGGGGTCACTCAATCAGGAAGATGATGATCTGGTTGCCCATTCCAATGCGTAGTTGGTACCTATGGAGAAGTACGGGCAAGAAACTCCACGGACACTCTTTTAAATCAAAATAATATGGTTACAAAATATTGGTTACATTGTTAATGTGAGGTATTCCACTCAGAGCACTGATTTGAACCGCACTTGGACGAACAGCACCTGAGCACTTCCACTAACCGCACTGAAAAAAAATTTTGTAACGTGCGGTTCGGTGGAATAATTTATCGTTATTATGAATGTGAGAACGATGCAGAACGTGAAAAGCGTAATTTCAATTCTAACCATTTTATCCATTGCAATGACATATATCCGTACTAATTTGATTTTGAGAAAATGTTACGTGTGTGTTAACCCTTACAGGGTTGGCACGTTGGGGTTAATACCGGGTTACATTAACGTCGTGGTATCAGCAGTATTAATAGACTATCATCGAGATAGGTACCGCGCCGCGTTTATGACTAAGAAATGGAGGCGGCCTGATAAATTTTATGTAGGAATATTCAATATACGCTTTTTTATGGTGAGTGGGGGGTTAATTCTTTTTATGCTGTCGTTATTCATTGGTGAGTGGTTGTTATGTGGTTTTCTGTTTTGAATAATGTGCCTTTTAAGGCTATCGTCTAGACTGAATAATGGTCTATGGTGTTTCTGTTTTCTTTGTGGTTTAATCCTTTTAAAATCATAACAGAAAGAAAAAGTGTTTAGGTATTGGGACTCGCACAGGAAGAACACAAACTAAATAGTAGAACACAAAAATATTAAGATGTAAAAACCGGAGTGATTGGCTGCATCTGGCTGATACAGCTATGATCAGATCAACCATTATAGGTTCATAAATATCTCTATAATAACATTATTTTATTGATCTATTTTGGTAATCGATATTTTTTTATAAGATCAAAGTATTGTTCTGGCTTGACTCTATTCTGTACAAAAAGTTCTGAGCCGGCTCATATGGATCAAGATCTGAATTAAAGTATTTTTATTTTTGACATTATTTAAAGTTGGCAATATATTTCGTCTGTCTGGTGTCCTTCTGTACTTTCCTATCAACATCCACTTTTTCTTCAATCGACTTCAATCTTCAACTCTTCAAGTCATCATTAACCCACTCCACTATATGTAAATCACCACTCACACTAACGGGAAATGACACAACAGAATTCAAATTAAAATTACCGACACACGCGCGACAAGCTTTTTTAATTGTCACTTACCACTTTTATGTAAATCCGCGGTGACGGCTCCCACTGGGTGTCGGCACTGTCGGCCGTCTGACAGCTCTGACAGCTGACAGCGCTGACAACTGACAACCGACAGGTCGCCGTTCACCGGGCAATTTGCGACCAAGCGGCTGCACCGGGAGCAATATTATTTTACTTGCTTTTTTTCCGCGGAACAGTGTGCGTCCTGTCAGTTGGATGGTGTTAATTTCATTAGGGATTGGACTATTTTTTGTTTTTTGTGAGGCTGGTGGATCGTGAAGGTTGCAGGAAAACTGTTGAGAGTTATTTTGAGGATGTTGGGTTAAAAGAGTGTTGACAATTGTCTTAGTGAAGTCGTAAATGACAGGTGACCTAATTTTGGTAGCGTTTGAAAAGACCTTGGCCGAATTCGTGACGACCTTCACCACCTCTTTTTTGTAGGGTGTAATAGGATAGGAACCTCAAAAACCTAAATATTTGTTGTTATTTGGGAATTCTAGAAGAGTGTCTATACATGCACTAATAAAATACATACTTGGTATTAATAAATACCAACTACTAGAACTGAGTGGTACTGCGCTAAATTGGTCCGTCACATATTTGTGACAGAACCACTCAGTTCAGCTCATTCCTATTCAAAACCTACATGCCTTACATCTCAACATTTTACAACAATTTCCACAACATTTATCCAAAGAAATTCTCAAGAAAACATCCTTCTGTACAACACATTAAGCACTAAACATTCCCTATCTAAACTAACACACAATACGAGCCTTTCACACTGGCGCATTCCGGTATCTCAAACGGCTACGTCGGAACGGCCGTCTTGCGCGGCGTCTTTCATATTTTGAATACTTACTCGAGTTATAAGAATTTACGCGACGCTTACTCGGGGGTAATGGGTCGCATAAAATCTTATGACCACTCAACTCTTGTGTATTGACTTTTACAGCGGCGCCATTACACGGTATATTTTAAGAGGGGTAGCAATTCGCATTTTGTGGGAGCGGTGTCTGTTATTTGCGAAATAATTTTCATTTTTTTACTGTTATCCTTTTTCTGTTAATGCTTTTTGGTGGCGGCGAATTTGGGCCACGGGGCGGCTTAATGATTGCTCGTTTGTGAATTTGAATTTGGGGAATAAGCTATTATGTAATGTGGGTTAGGTTCGGTTGGCTTTGTCTGTAAAGTGTAAGGGATATCTTAGACAAATTTTAACTTCCAGGGTTGTGCTGTCACGTTATAGCTGTGTCAATAGTAACAGGCAATCAGACATAGAAGTGGAAGTAGAACATTTTCGGACCAACTTCACATGCAGTTCTTCTCATCGTTATCATCATCATCAAATCAAATCAAATCAAAATATTTTTATTTCACATAAACCAACATGGGCACTTATGAAACGTCAGAAGCTAGGTGCACGGTTCCAATTGGTCGTTTCCTATGGAGAAGAACCGGCAAGAAACTCCATGGTTACTCTTTTAAAAATAATTGGCTTTTACAATGTTTTCGAGTTACAGTAGGTATGGGAAGACAGCGTAGGCCTGCCAACAAGTACCAGGTACTTGATAAAATAAAAAATGGTCTACAGATCTAAAGTCTACAAGGCTTACAAAGTCCTCACATTTACAAAATAAGGATGTATCAAAAGGATAAACAAAATATAAAAATCTACTAAAACCAAGAGATATGATTGCCATTTCAACTAAGAAAGAGGTGAAAAATTAAAATTGTCTGTATATAATGTCAAATAATAAAAAGATTATGTCATAGAAGTATGTACAAATAAAAAATAAACATCGTAATTTGAGAGCAGTTAATAGACATTTACGTAGAACTTATGCCGTCAAAGAGGTGCCAGGGAAGCCACATGTGCAGAAGGAATTATTGCCAAACTACCTTGTCTTCAACGTAGTCTTTAATCTTATAATATGCTTTTTTGATAAGGACTCGTTTGATGAGGGTTTTGAACTTTCCATCGCTAAGTTCTGTAACCGACTTTGGCAACGTCACATCGTCCAGTCTAACTCCACCCATTGTTTAGCATGTGATGCTTCTTTACTTCTGCCAAACTCCATGCTCCTGTGTCAGTTTTATCCAAATTCAGCTCCATTTCAGTTACTACTATAAATATAAATAAAGTCTTTCATTGTATCCGCTCTCCGCCTCCACTAAGCCCGCACCACACACGTGTTTACGTGTCGCCATAACAATAAGTTAAATAAACGCCCTTTACGCTTCGTGACGACTGCTGTTTGAATTGCATTATGTTATGACTCGCTGGAGGAGCTCTCTTTGTGTGGATGTAGTTCTGTGTTATTGATTTAGGAGGAAATAAGTGAGTGTTGCTGTTTTCTTATTATTGTGTCGATAATATAGACGCTTTGTGGAATAGTTAGGTATTGTAGCAATATTCTATTGGATCTAGTGCATGCTGGCAGTGAGCCCCGCTAAGAATTCTGGTGACTAGATAAGTGGATAATTTTTCTCTAAGGCCAATATAAGCTATTCGTGAATAGACTGTCGTAGTCACGATGAAAATTATCGTCAAATCGTAAGTTGCGAAAGCGATTAAACGTGACCTCAGGGAAAAAAGAAAAACAAAGTCGTATCTACTACTCGCTCACGTGGAAAGAGACTGGCACTAAAGTAGTTACCCTATTTGTAACCAGAGACCACAAGGAACTAACTTTATTATGATTAAACCGGAATACCAACACAAAACTAGAACGGCCAACACGGAACCGATAACAAACAAACACAATTAACAAATCAACACATAAAATAAACATAACAAAACAAATAAAACTAACAATAAACGTGGAATCTATTAACAATAAATCATATTGTTCGCTAGAACGCAACGATTGAGTAATAAATATCAATGAGTTTAATGTTCGGGCGTACACGCGATAACTGTCAGCCGCCATGTTGTCCGCCATCTTGATTTATGACATTTTATTGTGAGCTGTCAATAGATAGCGCGGAGCTATGAAAGGAGCTAATTGTTTTTGGTTTGATGAATAGATTTAGATTTCGGGTATAAATAGAAAATAATTCTTATCATTGTTATTCATTGTTGAACATGATTGATCCTGCAAGTAACACATTTTCAAATGGAAGCGACTTGCGTCACAGAAGATGCTCAAGCCCGATTGTTGATGTACATTTTGTTTTTAACTAATTTATGTCTTCGTTATTATATTAATATTTTTTGTTGATAAACTAAACATCCATTTATGTCAATAGAAATAACTGGTACGAGCCCCGTCTTTCCATTTAATTTCCAACTGAAAAATAAAAAGAAATACCTGTTTAGAATTATTACTTATTAATTCCGTCCGATGTTCCCTGCGGAGCCAATGACAGCTAAAACGTGTTAGATCAAAGATCACATTAGTTATACATACAAAAGTGACAAGTCGTCAAGTCATCCGCTGTTTACCTTTAACTTCTTGACTTGTGTTGAAATGTCGTCTTACAAGTATTGTGTAAATATCATTGGTGTTTAATTCGTACTCACTGGCGTGGTCATTTGCATAGAAGTATGGGGAAATTGTGTCCAATGTCTAATCGGTGGTTTCTTTGAAGATGCTAATGCTAAGCGTTGGGAGAAAAGGGTAAAACAAGAAATGGGAAATTTATTAGGCCTTGTCTGAAGTTTAATTGATGTTATAATAGAAAATAAATTAGCAAGCAAACTTTGGTTCCTATCAAGGATCACCTTTTGAAATGTTGTCATTGTAATTTCGTTTGGCAATGACTCAGGCCCGCTTGCACCACAAATCACTAAATGCGTTTGACGCAAATCATATTTAAAATTAATTCTATTGCATTCACCTTCAAACGATTGACACCCCATGTATGTTTTAATTCGTTAAATTCTAAATTAGCGTATTTAGTTATTTGTGGTGCAAGTGAGTTTTAGAGCTTACCCAAAGGAAGGGAGGCGTTGGTTTCCTAACTTAACTCCTCTCTGGAATTTTAAAGCGTTTCTCAGTGCAGGGCAACAGAGGTTTCATAGCATACGCAGAAGAAACGAGCATTGATCAGAGTGCACACTTGTCTTGGTCTAACTTTTCTATTAGTGTGTTAATAAAATGAAAAAAAAAAAAAAAACATATCCGCGAGATTTTGGACTCAATCTGCAGAGTAATTGCGTAACACACTATTAGTAGCAATGGGTTTCATTTTGACAGTTCAACAACATTCATTGCGTTAGGTATATGAGTTGTTGAGCAGACACATTTTTGGAACATATGGAGCAATGGATTAGAAATATGCTTCAAAATTATTCAAATTGAGAGTAATAGTGTGTTATGCAATTAGGGTGCTTGCCTACACAAGTGGTAATTGCTTTCAAAGCGTCTCTACAACGACTTTCACCGAGATTAACATAATCTTTTAGGCAGTCGATTTCAGTCCAGCCATTTTTGACTTTTCCAGCATCGTTGTAGCTGATATCAATTTATCTAGGCCCTCCAGTCCTTAGAAGCGGCTCCTTTAGCCTACGAAACGGATAGTCATTTTCTCCACTATTATTGACTTCATAGATCCATGTTCCTATGAGCAATTGCGCAACACATGAATAACTAGCTAGCATTGTGGCAGTCAATACCAATTGAGACAATAGATTTTCTATGAACAATCTGTTGAGTTTCAAACGCGGTTGATGAAGATTACCTTTGTGTGTTAATGGGTCAATGTGTTTCTCCAATTGTAAGGCCAAGTGGGTTTATGACCTTTTGGGTAGCAGTTCCAAGTTTATTTGGTCTTGGATGAAGAGATTTCATTGATTAGTATCAATTCTTCGTCTGGAAGAGAGGAAGCCTGTGTTCTAGCAATGGGAACATTATAGGCTGACTAGCTTCTGCTCGCGACTTCGTCTGCGTGAAATATCTTGTATCCCCGACCCACCCTGTCGCATCGCATCGCCTACAATTACTTCGTTTTCACTTAGCGTTCTTTGTGATTATTTTTGCTCGGCTCGTAACGGTTATAGCGTGATGTTAAATAGCCTGAAGCCTTTCTCAAGAATTGGACTATCAAATGCAAAAATATTTTTCCTCATCCGACTAGTTCCAGAGATTAGCGCGTTCAAACAAACAAACTCTTCAGCTTTTATATTAGTATATAATATACGAGTAGGTACAGTCAACAGAAGAGATAAGTATGCAGGATCCTCGGATATAGTTGAATTGAAGTTTAGTAAGAAACCGATGGATGTTCCCGAATAAAATTTAATTTTATTAATAGAAAACAAACAACTCATTTATCAAATTAAATTTCAGTCGACGACATCCATCGGGTTCTTACTAAACTTCAACTATATCCGACGATCCTGCATACTTATCTCTTTTGTTGACTGTACATATATAACATAATCCTTATATATGTACAGTCAACAAAAGAGATGATGACGTTTTCGAAAGTGAAAAGGAGGAACATATTGACCAGTGAACGGAGATGTTTAAAAGATTTGGTTGGTATAATAATTATCATAGTCCAGTCAGTTTTTCTCACGATTTTTTTTCTTAACCATCATCATCTTAGCCTTTTCTTAACTATGTTGTGGTCGGCTTCTAGTCTAACTGGATGCAGCTGAATACCAGTATTTTACATGGAGCTGCCTATGCCTACGATGTTTTCTATCATCTTCCGCCAGTCTAAATTGATTAAGTTGGAAAGAACACTCATGAAAAATAAAGAGGCTTACTTGTCAAGTTCAAATACAATGTCCAGAACATTAATACTGCAATACAATTACTTACTATTTAGTTAGGTACTTGAAGAATTAGCTAAACAGACGCTGCATAAGGTAAGTTTTGGGAATATATTCTGAAGGAAGAAAGAAAAACTGGTATATTGGCATTACAGCAAAAAAAAAAAACTTGTATCTATGTAAAATAGAAAACAATGATCATAACATTGAAAATGAAAAGTTTTGTGAAAATAAAATGTTGCTTGCATATTTTCGCTCATTTTAATTTATAAATATTTGTAGAGTATTACAATAATATCAGTTCCGATGAACTTTAATAAAATAATGAGGTGGCGAGGCCGCGATGTATCATTAGTCATGACTCATTACAATAAATTAACAGCAATAAAGTTATTAATTTATTGACGCTTTTTAATATTAATATTGAAATATTTATTTCATATTCCATTACTATGTCGTTGTGTTATAATTATTAATTTATCAGTGTTTATATTACAGAAATGATTTTATTTAAATATTAAATTGTTGTTTCGTTGTTACGGAAATGTTTTAGTAAATGTAGGGTTCCGTAGTATAAATAAGAAGCATCAGAACGAAATAAGGGCCGGAGGTTTATTTGCGTAACACACTAACAGTAGCAATGGCTTTCATTTTGACAGTTCAACAACATTCATTGCGTTATTTACGTTATTAAGCAGATTTATTTTTCGAACAGATTAGCAATATCCTTCAAAATGATTCAGATTGTGTTTGAACGTGTGACAACAATTAGGGTGCTGGTATGAATTCCAAAAATGCAGACCCTCAGTTTAGGAAGAGTTCGATAGTTTTTTGACTAAACTAGACGTGAAAAAAAACTAAGTAGGTACATAGTATTTAGTAATACCTCGACTGTTCACATGAACAGCCAATCGACTAAAATGACTGAACTGCAAATAACATCCGTAAATAGACACTAACTATGAATTCTGGGCACTACAAACGTGTAAATCAACATTTACCGCTCATAATGTTTCCATACAAAGTTTCCTCTAAATCAGTCATATCTCCATTTATTATGACGATGTTCCTTCACCTCTAGAACAAGCGGTAACGAGCTGTATCGCGTATAAATCCTTCGTTCCCCGATACGCTACAATTTATTGATGTTGCTTCTCCCAGTCATATAATTGCGCAGCGCCCTGATTGATGCCTTCGTTCAAGTTGATCGTAACTCATTCAGAATGAACGGAGTGAATGTATCTGAATCTGTGTTGTTTGCTTTGTGTGGTTGAGATATTAAATTGGTTGAGAAAGGGATGTTGTTTGTATACTGTTGGCTAAGTAATAGGCCAATTTTTTGTTTTTCTGAAGGGTTGTTATTTTTGAGAAATATACCTACGGTAAATCCTACTAATATTATTAATGTGAGTTTCTTTGTTTAGATGTTTGGTACTCAATCACGCGAAAACGGCTGCACAGATTTAGACGGGCGCGCATATAGCTTATAATCTGTATTAACACTTAAGGTACTTTTTATCTCGGTAGTACGTTCCCGTGGTATAATTTCCAGCATACACTCAGGCGAAACCGCTAACAAAAGTTAGTAGAATATACTCTTTATTAATGCGCTGGAGTTTACATAATAAGCACACTATCTTTTTTAAGAGAAGTGATGTCTTTTGACACTGGTTTAGCAACTAATTAAGTCAGAAAACCAACGATATTAGCAAATCATTGATCAAATAACTTCAATAGGTAACAAATTATCATACTGGAAATCCATCCATCAGACATGCCAGTTTCAGGCTTTCTTTCAAGATTTTTTTACACAAAAATAGCCCATAAGTACCCAAAACTGAGCCCAGACTTTAAAGATAGCATAATAATCTATAACGCAGACTTAACCCTCCAAACTTCGCTCACTTTCAGAATATTAAATTTTAAACTGTCACCGCGCGCTGTCTTCGTCAAAGTTTTTCTATTAAATTTTTCATTAGCATTTGACAGGACATTCATAATGTTCACGACTTTGATCAATGGGGCTTGGCAGCTCGGCTGTCAGCCAGGGAACGGCTAATGATATTTGCTTGATACGCTTGATGTATGACGCGGGTGCGTGGCTTACTGGTAGCAAGATACATATGAAATGGAGATAGAAATGTCGTACTTGTAACTTTGGTACAAATCATTTGATTGGACTGTAGAATTTATAGAACAAAAGTTCAGTTTGGTTTGCCCATTTTAAAAGTCTCCTGAAAGAAAAAGCTACATTTGCATTATGAAAAGATTTTTCTATTTTATTATACTTTGTACGACGACCTAGACGCGTACCACAAGGGTTGGATCCAGGTGGCTCTAGGAAAGGATGCCTGGAAGGATTTGGGAGAGGCCTTTGGTCAGCATTGGAACAGTGTAGGCTAACCTAAAAAAATATACATAAATAATTCACCGTATCACATAATTATTATGTTTTTTTATTCACTTATGAACATAGAAGACGGTAAGAACTGAACAGGTTCATCATCTGCCTAGCCTTTTCCCAACTATGTTGGGGTCGGCTTCCAGTCTAACCGGATGCAGCTGAATACCAGTATTTTACATGGAGCGACTGCCGATCTGACCTCCACAACCCAGTTACTGGGTAATACGATACCCCTTGGTAAGACTGGTTGTCAGACTTTCGGGCTTCTGACTACCCGTAACGACTGTCAAAGATCCACGAATGACAGCCGGGACCAACAGCTTAACGTGCTTTCCGAGGCACGGAGGGGTCTCAGTATGTAAAGATGGTCACCCATCCACAGACCAACCGCGGCAAGCGTAGCTTAACCTGATCGATCGACCTGTGCGGCTGTTATTATTTAGCCACGGACCCCTCAGAACTGAACAGGTTATTTGTAATAATTTCTAGCCAAGAGGCTTGCGTTTAAAACTCCCTTAAAGGTGATCTAACAAAAAACTCACCGTGTCTATTGCAATAAGCTACCATCACCATATTTATATCAAAATACTTTTCACCCATTATGGACCATAACCGTGACGTATGCAAAGAATGCGATCATAGATAGTCTACATTATGGCTATACCTTGTTTTCGCAATATGGAAATTGCTGATAAACTTCATGATAAATATGGCTATAAAAAGTTAAATTATTCGGTGTAAGAGAAAAAAGTATGAATAGCTATTAGCCGTAACATAATAACTGTCTTCATGTAGTTAATTTGCAACTATGTTGATACTGTTACCGTGTTTGTAAAGTTGTAATGTTAATAGTAGGTGGTCACGCGGTTGTGCTTCGGTGGTAAAATCTCTATGTATGGTAATAGGAGGGCCCTTATCTATGATTACTAGTAGGTGACTGTTGTGATTATGTAGTTATTATAAGTAAAGAGTACGTATTGTGTTATGAGGGGCTTCTGGCTAAGTAATAACAGCCGCACGGGTCGATCGATCAGGTTAAGCTACGCTTGCCGCGGTTGGTCCGCAGATGGGTGACCATTTTTACATATCAAGACCCCTCCGTGCTTCGGAAAGTACGTTAAGCCGTTGGTCCTGGGTGTCATTCGTGGATCTTTAGCTGTCGTTACGGGTCGTCAGAAGCCTTAAATTCTGACAATCAGTCTTACTAAGGCGTATCGTATTACCCAGTAACTGAGTTGTGGAGGTCAGATACGCAGTCGCTCCATGTAAAATACTGGTACTCAGCTGCATCCGGTGAGATTAGAAAACCCCAGCATAATTGGGAAAAAGCTAGGCAGATGATGAGTTTAAGTTGTGTTACTTATGCTAAAACTTGTGTCAAACCTTTTTTGTCTAAAAATATCGTTCTTTGATGATTGTGTAGAAAAAGTGTCTGGGATATTATATTTTTGATAGAACTTGGTTACATCTAGTCTAGGCAGTCTAGCACGTCATTGATAATGACAATGAGGTTTCGCATGCTTTTCCTGTTGAAATAATTATATATGAAAACAGTTCTTATTTCTTTGGTTAAACTATTTTAATTAAGATTTTATTTTTACTCTATCCACATTTTAATCATTTGATTCATCCCTAAGTCACTGCACCATAATTTAATCTAAACCTTGAAAGAACTTCACAAAAAAGCCTTCACTATCTCGTATATAAGTATCCTAATACTAATTTAAGCCACCCATCCACCAATAGTACACAGTATAACAAAATGCTACATCAAAAATACAGTGGAGCCAACGGAACAATAAAGTCACATTTAATACAATTACCTACAAAATATATTAGTGTTTATTTTGTAAGTCGGCGCGAATGTTTGCTACGACTGTACTGGGCGGTAGGTACAAGGTGTAGGGGAAAGCGACTACTTACGCTCGGTTCCTAAAAACAAAAGCGAATCGTTTTGCTTATCAATGGTAGCCCTCTTGAGGTATTCCACTCAGAGCACTGATTTGAACCGCACTTGGACGAACAGCACCTGAGCACTTCCACTAACAGCACTAAAACAAAATTTTCTAACGTGCGGTTCGGTGGAATAATTTATCGTTATTGTTTTCAGTCCCCGAACTGCACTTGCATACAGTTTGCAGATGATGAACGGTCCGTGAATTAAAGGAATCGGCCTTAAAAAAGTACTGCGCGCATACCTTCATGATTTTTGATCTCGCTGACTCTACAATAGTCGCTTCTGCTTAATATCTCGGGCCAAGAGAGAAGAGTTTAATGAGAATTCGCATGCATCACTCATAACTTGCATTGGCCTGGCTGGTTTCTTCAACTGGATACAATTTCTTCTGAATACTTATCCGGTAAACTCTTGTTGTATTCTTCAATGAGAAAACAACGAAATCATAAGTATGATTAACATCTATAGCACATATCAAGCTAAGAGTATTTATTTGCTTTGAAGCTGACTCCCTTAAATCTTTTTGCGTTCATTAATCGCCCCGCTCCCGCTCACCCCTTGACCCCTTCGCAGCTTACACACGATAGCTATAAACATACATCAATGATATTTATGGGAGTCATTCGCTAAAGCGTGTAGCACAACGATTACTAAGAACCAAACGTTAAGGCACCGGCGACGATTTGTGACGAACTTGAAGCTACAATTCTTTTTTTAGTAGACAAAATAACGTAATTTAGCGGCAAACGACGCCACTTTTGGTAGTTCGCGTTTTTTATGGCCCCACTTTTAGATTTAGTTGGGTGGGGTTGGTACTAAATGGTGGAAGGCATACAATGTGGTGTTGGGTAATATTTTGGGGTGTCAGAGAAAAGTTTTTGATGCATGAATGTTGGAGGGAATAAGTATACATAATGTCGTGAATGTTGCGTCTGACGCGGTGAATGGTGCATTTGGCACCATTAGTATGTTTTAAAGACTCATTACTTAGTTTTATGACTGCCAAGTTGTTTAGATGTGAGATGGGGCTTGCTACTCCATACATAATCAGCCTATAATGTTCGGTGAGAGGTAGTGGGCCGTAATCCACCACGCGGGCCCAGTGCGGGTTGGTAGATGTCACGTGTCTTCGAATTTTTGGTTCTAGGACATGCCAGTTTCCTCACGATGTTTTCCTTCACCGTTTTGAGAGCAGTGGTGATTAAATAAATAATTTACATAAAGTAAAGCGCCTGTCTGGGTTCGAACCTACGACCTACAACTCGTAAGTCGCGGCCGTTACTACTGGGCCACCCCTGCTCTCCCACTCTTGCTACTCCATATTTTGCTGAATTCAGAAGTTGCTAAAAATTTTTAGAGGTTATCAGACGGTGAGTGCAATTACAGTACGGACACAATAATTCTTAAAAGCATTCAATTTAAGACGTAAATTAAAAAAATTATATTCGAAGATCAAACCTTAGCACTAAAAGCCATAATCATTTGTTTGTCTAACTACAATCATGTTACATTTTAAGCGTAGTTGTAGAGGTTCTATCAATAACTAAAACACGTGTTGCTTTTATCTTTCATTACTTATCCAATGCTAAGTAATATTTCTAATCCCCGCCTCATTTAATACCTGTCAGTTAACCACAGAACTTTAAACAACCCTCCCTATTCTAAATGAACGACCAAGAAGAATTCCTTACATTTAGCACTCACAAACTAAATACCAGCTTCAACCGGCACCATTAGTTGGCTGTCACATCTGTCGACTGTCGCGACGCGTCACAAAAACGCGCGATGTCGCGGCGAACGCGCTCCGAGTCCCGACATGTTTACGATTGCGACGACAAAAATATCGCAAGCAGCGATTGTCCGTCGATTGAGTTACTGCGGACCCTGTTCCCGGCTAATTTATCGACTTGTTAACTGAAAGTGTGCGAGTTTCACGTCTCTGAAAGTTAAATAAAATTGTCGAGTTTGTTTTCGGCCTTTCTTACAGATTTCGTGGGTGGATTAAATGATAATTTTGTTAAGAGAAATGTTGTTGATAGTTTTATGTGGTGAAGTGATTACTGAAGGAATTTATGTTTCGTAGAATCTATTATTTAACAATAGAATGGCAGTCGAGTGGCAAAGTGTGTTTTAGTTTTCGTAATATATGTTATGTTGTAGCAAGATTGATTCATTGTTATTATAAAACTTATTATTGTAGTGCGTTGAGTGTTCGTTTCTCAGATTGTAAAACTCTTTTTAGACTGTTATTGAATTAAATATAGGACTTGCACTGTTTACAACCAAGTAACAGAACGCATGATGCAGATCTGGGCATATATAGAAAGAAAGAATAAAGTTTATTTGGACACAGTTCGTGAAACACAAAATACAACATTATCAAAATAAAAATAATGCTTCAAACAAAAATAGTGTGTGCCTCACGGCTGCGCCACAAAGGTTAATTTCAGCATTAATGCCAGACATATGCATTGATGCATCTTATTATTTCAAATGGATAATAAGATGCATTGTACTCAATACTTGCAGGAAAGATAATACGCGAATAAGAAGAAACACAAAAGAATATTATATCGTAAGCACCATAGCCTTGTGAAGGCCGCAGGAATCGGTCGAAGTGGAGGTGCTTGGGGGAGGCCTATGTCCAACAGTGGACGTCTTTCGGCTGAAATGATGATGATGGAACACATGGAACTTTCCAGTTCCTACCGTCTATCTCCAATAACAAGTCTCCTGTAAATGAAATGTAGGTAAACAATAGTAAAGCTAAACACTTGTAACAACAGAATTCAATCAGGCTATCGACGCGAGCTACAGACGTCAGCGCGACTGCACTGCCGGCGACACCCGTCACTTGTTACTGCACCTCTAACAAGCCGCCGCACGTCGCATAGTATGGATACAGCCTTAGTTCGATTTGTTGGAAAACCATTGTACGTTTTACTACAGCTGGATTCAAAATATTGAAATATCCTGCACAAATGATCGTACCTAAGTAGGTACTGAAACTCACCAGCTTAGTTGACTAGCTAGCTAATATTTTCGACAAGTCATGTGAGGTAATATTGAACAGCTTTTGTTGGTCTGTGTGAATAAGAAACTCTCTTCCACAGTGTTGAAACTCGACCTGCGATCTGAAGATCCATGTGGATTTTCACTTGTTATTAAAACTAATTCACCTATTGCAATTTCATGATCTCTATAATAATTACATATCTAGTTAGATCTCTTACTGAAAGTCGTTATGGGTAGTCAGAGCCGACCCCATCAAACGTAAAAGTTTGGCGAGTTTAGAAGTAAGAAACACCTCTGTATTATAATATCATTAATAAATAATATTAAAAAAAATCAACGTTGTTGGGAAAAGGCTAAGCAGATGATGACGACCTCTATAATATTTAAAGATTATGTCTATCAAGGAGTAGGTACTGGAAACACAGCGTACGGTCATGCTACGCTACTGGTCTATAAGTCTACACGCAACTCTCACTAATATTAAATAAATGTTATGAAAATTATTCCACTATATCCCTCTCCACACTATGCGACCCCGTCTCGAAGCTAAGACGCTTGTTACTCCAAGTTTGCATTGAACCCCGCGGCTCACCCCCCAGAGGATCAATGGACAATGTGGGTGATTCGTCGGGTGACACCTGCGTAATGGGATAGCGTTTGTATGGAGGATATGACGGGGCCAGATGTATGACGCGGATGTGCGGATGTGGGTGATGCAGATCTATGTTGCATTGTAGGTGGAGTTGGAACTCGGAACAATGGTACCTACTGGAATTTTGGTTTTTGATTTCTATTGGGTTTGAAATCTTTGTGAAATTGTGGTGTCTGTCTCAAACGATGTCGACTAATTTCCTATTAGTTAAAATATTGGTAACTAGCAGCGCCCCGCGGTTTCATTTGCATAAGTTTCCCGTTTGAATATCGGGATAAAATTTATCCTATGTCCTTTCCCGGGATTCAAACTATCTGTGTACCAAATTTCATCTAAATCGGTTAAGCGGTTTAAGCGTGAAGAGGTAACAGTCAGACAAACTTTCGCATTTATAATATTAGAATGGATTTACGTATTACCAACGTGTATTGGAAAAGGAGCTTTTTTCGAGATCTTCTTGATCGCATACATCATTACTGAAGGTCGTGTTCCTGAAAAGCCTTCGTGGCTTTATGCACGATGTTCTGCCACTTCGTTCAGTTTTCAGCTTCTCTCAGGGTGGTCGTAACAGAGAGTCCAGTGAGGGCGGTTACTTGGTCAGACCAGCGGTTAGGTGACCGACGGCGAGGTCTTTTATCATCGAACTTGCCCATCATGACCAACTTTTCAAGATTATCTGGTTCCTGACGGGCAATGTTACCTTTGGTAACAGATCGTGGATAGTCTATCTCTTATGCGTTGTTGATCAAGGATAGATTCGAGATAAACTCGTTCAAAAATGAGAAAATAAAAAAGCAGCGTCCTTAGGTCTATCAAAACGAGTCATTGATCTTGTTAGTAAATTTTACACAACGTCGCAGGCTCTCAGAAACGTAATGTATTTGAAAACACCTATTCATAACATGCTTATGTAGCAAGTAAGTAAGTATGCTTACTAACTTAGAACAATGCATATTTACTAATAATAATTTATAAACATCGCTTTGAGACGTGTCCATTCCGTAAATTAACACCAGCCGTAACACTTTATAAGCAAACTGAAAAGTATAACATTACTTTAAATCATCATCTGCCTAGCTTTTTCCTAACTATGTTGGGGTCCGCTTCCAGTCTAACCGGATGCAGCTAGTATTTGGGATGCATGAAGAAGCCTCCTCGTGTAACGCAGTTTGTTCCGCCAGTTACTCAACTGAACCGAGCGCTAGGCGCATCCTGGACAGTCACACCCGACACCTCATTTGACTGGCCAATTCTTCCCTTGCGGTGATAGGGCCAATGCCCGCCTGGTTTGCGACCACTCTCCCACCGGAGCCAGCCTGCTGTGTTTTGTGATGCATGGGAGTTCCAGTGCCTTATGCATCTTCTGGGCACGCTCGTTCCATCATAGACCATATCCATCGCTTCCGTTAGGCGTGATCGAGGTCAAGAGCGGGCCCATTCAGCAATAAATTTAAAAATTCACATGGAGCGACTGCCTATATGACCTCCACAACCCAGTTACTGGGTGTCAATCATTACATTAAAATATCATAATATTTTATTTTTATTACACTGCCATTAAACATTGTGTTGTCCTAGGAAATATGTATATTAGACAGACGGCTCTCCATTATAATGAATAATAGCC
Source organism: Hydraecia micacea (assembly GCA_914767645.1). Taxonomy (NCBI): domain Eukaryota; kingdom Metazoa; phylum Arthropoda; class Insecta; order Lepidoptera; family Noctuidae; genus Hydraecia; species Hydraecia micacea. Next base: position 1,601,242 of record OU611783.1, on the reverse strand, counting down.
GCCAGTGTAAACGCGGAAGTGCTAAAACAAATAAATTAATGAGAGCAACTGTCATTATGTTAACAGGTGCTGCAAATGTGAAAAACATACTTATTCGTTTGTTATGTGTCTTCCAACATCCGCCATGACATGACTTACTTTCTAGCAAACGTATGAACAAGATCTTAAAACATGGTGAGTTTAAACGGCCAAGATACACTATGTATGCTGCCTGCCTGCCTGCTCCAGAAATATTTTTAATTGTCAATGATGAATCTGCAGTTCTGCACCCTGATTTCGTAACCACAATCTGAATAATTTTGAAGGATATTGTTAATCACATTGCTTCTTATGTCCAAAACATTTTTCTGCTGTTGAACTATCAAAATGAAAGCCATTGTAACTGTTAGTGAGATACGCAATTACTCAGCTGAGACAGAAATAAGTAAGTATGTATACAAAAGAAAAGTACCCACCTGGTCACAAGAAAACCTGAATGGTGGGACTTGACAGCTTTTAGGGTACTGAAATAAGATTCGATTTCGTTTGCACGAAAGCAAGGTCGTCGAAACCGAGAACTGTAGGTGGGTAGGTAACTGTAGGTATAGGTGACAGGCTGGATAGAAGCAAAAGATCGCCCAGCCTAAGGTCACCCACGGCTGTGTCTTTGTTGATGACGATCCTATCCCTGAAGATTTGTTTATAAAATACAAATGAATAAAGAACAAACCCTAAAAAAACTCAATCAACTCAGCCTATCGCAGTCAGTGGACTGCAGTGGCTGGACATAGGCCTCTACCAGGATGCGCCACAACATCCTGTCCCCCGCCTTCCGCATCCAGTCTGTCCCAGCCACCTTTTTGAGGTCGTATGTCGTACGCGGTCTCCACTCCATGACTCGTCTGTTCTACCGACCATCGTTCTTTCGACAAACATGGCCAGCCCACTGCAACTTCAGCTTGCTTACTCTGCAAGTAATGTCGGTAACTCCGGTTCTTTTTCGGATAACTTCGTAAAAAAAGTCGTTACTCTGAATCCTCGCTGACACAATTAATACTTTTCTCTCAGACAGAAAGATAACTGATGTTTGGACTAAAGATACCTAAACTACAATTCTTTTCAAAACTATCGCGTGTACTGTACCAAAACGTTCGGTAACAATGTTTACACGCGCCACATGTGCTCAAACTAATAAGATAAACAACACGTGTCGCGTTTTGCAAAAAATGTGCCTATAACGAGGGCTCAGTGTCAATCACCTTTGAAGATCAGCGCGGTAGCGCCTCGGACAATGCAGAGAGGAGAAGTGGGGAGAAATCTGTAGCTATCGTCATCGTTACGAGGGCAAATGTATGGTGAGTTGTTGACATTGTATCTATTGTCTGGATGTCGGCATGGCTGCTGTACCTACCTATATTTTTTAAATTAATCCCACAAGTTGTCATATGTGATTTTCAGCCAACTTGTAGTGGTAGTGGAGGATGCATATTTTAATGGGACATTTTTTAATTTCCTTTACATAAATATGCTGGAAGAGATTCTTTAGAAGCAAGCTTTACCTGTGTACGTATTTGTCTGTTCCTTTGTGTGTACTGTGAGAGCTTTACGAGTTCTCAGTACCGGGACGAGTAAATAAAAATCACAGTTTGTCATATTACTTCAATAAAATTATTCCTAGTAGATGTTTCTACGTTTTACATTTTTTTCCTTGTCACTTGGCTTGTCAGTCAAATCTGACTCCTACCGTTGTTTTTTCTATTCTTTTATAAATTAATGTTTGCCTCGTATTTCTACCGTCTACTTTTCAAAGTATTCATAAAGGATATATTTAAGCACCAGATAGGCTGTAATCTCTATAGTATAGAAACCACGGATATCGAAACGGTTAAATAAATAAACATATGCGTACATACTATTCAAGAAGGATCTTAGACACTATCCCCTGAGTCGCTAGAAAAGAAAAAGGTAATAAGAAAAACATTGGGCTTAACGATCTGAAATCGCCAAACCTCACTGAGCATGCATGGTGTACCTAACTCTTGTAACTTTGGTGTGTGTAGAGGCCTTTGTTTCAGGCTCATATAACTAGAAAGGGCATTGCATCTCTTTTTATCTACTTTCCTATCACAGGTATGCTTGAAGAGATTTCTTTAGAAATACGCATCACCTTTGTACGTATTTGTCTATTCCTTTTTCTTCTCTGTTTATACTATGTATGTACATAAATAGTTAAATAAATAAAGGGGACGCTTTTTCATCGGAAATTACAAATTAACTACCTACTTAAAGAAGGCTTAAAATTCTATGAAACCGTAAAATAAAGTTCCTTTAACAACTAAAAACAAGCACTTAACATTTACCAGCTAACATATTGAAGTATGTACTTATGTAACAATGTTATCACCTAGCCATTTTAAATAGACCTGTAATTGAACCAACTACCTAGGAATTTATGACCATCTTATCTAGACATGTTGCCAGTGGCAGTAATTTGATTATTGAGTGTCTTATTACGTTTTGAATTGGGTGTGTAGGAACACCATGTATTTTTGAGTTCTGTTTTTTTTTGTGAAAAAAAGACCGTTTCTCCAACTCTGGAAATGTTCTGGTTCACTCATCAGACATCTAATCGTAATGGATAATTTCATCCAAATTCTGTTTCATTTTCTCATTTATATAGTAGATGTCTGCCTAGTTAATAATCGTTTAAAGAGGAAGTTGTATATTCTGCGTTTCAAAAGTAGACGTCTTCTTCTTGGTGTCGCTGGCACGACTGTCTGTCAGATCTTGTTGGCCCAAAACTTCGCTACTTCCACGGCGTTGTCGGTGGCAGCGCAGAGGTCACATTGAGTCCATGTTTTGAGACACAGACGGCAGGTGAAGCATAGTTTGCGAAATAGCTCCACATCCACCTTGCTACCGTTCCGACTAGGAAAATTATACTTACAATAACTTTTTGGTTTTCTGAATCACGCAAATGTGCAATCTACAATAATTAACAATACTTCGATATTACATTTCTGACACCTATCCCAAACCACAGGAGTTGCGGTAACTGACCGCGGCTTCTTAAATTTTCAGAGCCATGACATACATTTGGCAGGTTTTAATGTAGTTACACTAAACAGGTGCTAAATACTTTCAATTTGTATTAGATTTACACTTAATATGTCTAGAAATATGTCAAACTATCGTAGCATTAATTAAATATTGGTACGTTTGTATATTGTTGTTTGCGGGAGCTAATTTGAATGCAATTCTTATGTTAAAATAAGCAGAAAATTAGACATTTAAATTTTCTCCCTTTCTCTCTTTAGCACCGATTTCATGCAATGGTTGGTTGGTTGGTTCTTACAATACCATTTCCTCACGATGGATACTTCCCGTTTCGCTACTATAATAAAATAGGTACCTAAACAAAGGTTTTTAGTTTTATTTTATTAATAACTGACTTATATTTACAGTTATACAAAGTGTCGTTTCATAAGTATTTTGATCTCCGTACATTCAGCTTTATTTCGCAAACAATTCATTACGGTTTGTGTCTTCTTACATCTATCATGACATGAGGTACCTACTTTCTAGCAAACGTATAACGACCAAGATCTTAAAAACTGGTGAGTTTCAACGACCAAGATACACTATGTTTCCTTGACTACCTCAGAAACATTTAAATTCTCAATGATGAATCTGGGATACAAATTAGTAAGTATGCAGGAACAATTTTTTACGATACAGTCAGCTCAAAGAGTTACAAGAAAACTTCTTATTGATAAACCTTATATAACAGTTGTTTCCATTTATTTCTCAGCGTTGTCACTTGTTTACATTATCTTGCAAAAAAGTTCTTTTAATTGAGACATTGTAAGTTAATGGTAACTTAGTAATCGCTCCTTTCCCGTACTTAAACTTAAATTAACACGTTGGAGATACGACAAACGAGCGATGGGGTTAGGAAACGTATTTTATATGGTAACTGCTTTTATTTTTATTTTGTTTATTGTAATTCTTATCTTTAGAACTGTTTTCGGTTGAGCAAAAAATATAATCATGTTGGTGACTATGCTCTATATTTGTTTAATAAAGCAATAAAAGCTTTCGTAAAAGAACAAGAATTATTAATCAGAGTTAGCTTTCTTAGTTAGCCGTTAGAAGTAGCTGTCTGGTCTTGTCTGGGACTAGACTGGGGATCGGAGTCAAGTAGACGATTCCATGGAAGGAGATGGAGCGACCAAAAAGGTTGCTCCCGTAGACTGGATGCAAGGTGGAATATCGAGTGTCGTGGCAACTTTGCAAACGCCTTTGTCTGAAATGAAATGAAACGTTTATTTCTGTAAGTAGATCTTTTAAAACACTTTTACACGATAAATATTTTGTTGGTTAATATTTTAAAACTATATGTCTTCACTGCGATAAGTAAAAATAAGGTATTAATATTCCGTATAAAGATATCAAATGATTTCTTGCTGCATTCAGAAGGTGACAACTTGCTACCATACGAGTATTTTATGTCCTACATTAGAATGCACATTATTTCAGATGCTAGCATTAAACTTTATGTCCCTATACAAGACGCAAACTAACCCATTTTCCTTACAAATTACAATATTACAATGTAAATCAGCGAACAAAATGTAAGACACAACATTTACGAGACATTATAATTTCGCATTCACGACACAAAATAATATCACAAATTAAACTAAGAACATAAATCAGTATGTCAAGTTATGTCCAATAAATAACGTGAAACGGGTTTACCGTAGTTCTGAGCATGAGTCTGACCATTAGATAGCCGATTTTATGCGCTTGCACATCTATAATTTATGAGAAAAACATTGTAACTCGATTCTTGTTGAAAGACAAAAAGTTAGAGCTACTATACTGTGCTACGCAGCCCATGAAAGTCAATGTAAAGGGTGATGGTATTATGATTTGATGTTGCAAATACTTACTGTATATTGCACAGCACGTGTATTCAATGAAAAGATGATGATAGAGAGTTTTAGTAAATTGTTTCAGAAACTTAAAAAAACCGACCATCTATAAATGTACTTTCTATTCTTGCAAATAATTTTCATTTAATGTCATAGAGTTTTTATTCCCTTGATGGTTTCCGTTTATAATGTATTTCAACAGGTACTTTTTAATTCAAGAAAAATCTTAAGAAAATCGAATTCAAAAAATTTACTATAGAATCAACACTATTTAGTTGTAACTTGCAATTCTTGGGATACTTAGTTGAAAATATTAACACTGAAATTGATACTCTCTGGTTTCGACTCGTTCTCATTCCGACTATTTCCGACACAATTTATTTGTAACTAAACTCGAATGATATCGATATCAGAATACTATCGGTTCTGGCGTACGAAATGAATGCAATGCCTGAAGTATTTGATATTTGTCGAGAACGTATCGGTGCATAGAGCTCGATAGAACAATTTATGCTGTCTTGTCATTGGCTACAAACTATACAGTGTATTGCTACTGTGGAACAGAAACATAGATTTGTGGTGTCGGGGTGATAATATTTTTGGATGTTTATTACATTTGATAAAGAATAGCCAACGCTCAGTTTCTGTTATTTGTATCAATTCCTTATTTTTAAAGCATGTTGGACAACCGTCAAAACTGATTTTATTCGTAGTTTCAATTTTGATTCTCAAACTGAAGCGGAAATAACAATCTCATCCCAATATTAAACTTAATACCTAGTATTGTTGGATATCATTCTAGAGACTGTTAATAGGATATCACAGGTAATGTTTGGAAGAAATCAGCATTGTCATCCAACGTGGTAATGCTGCCAGCCTTTTGGCACTTATCCCATTGACTGCGATGCGGACGAATTTTTTGATGCCCAATGAGCTTCTGCCTTTTTCTTCAATTTGTATTATATGCTTGTATAGGTATACTATATTATATATTTTAGTTTTCTTTAGTAAGTAGCAACATAACAACTAACCATTTGCTTGTCTGTCTACTAGTAAACAAACTGTTTAAACAATAAGTCCTTACTATCCATCGGCATTCGTTTCACGACTGACATGCTAGCAGCTGATACATTTTACTGTTTTTCTTGAATTTCCAGAATGGCGTTAGAACATGTAACGTGTTGTGTGTTTTTCTTTGAATAAACTGTTCGTTATATTATCGTGGTAGTTAGTAACTACCACCATAATATAACGAACAATAAAAACAGACAGACGTAAAAGATATACGAGTATTTGAACGAGAAATCATGTTGAGTATTTTTCGTCTGCAAACATTTATTTAGCGATAATTTCAACTGAAAAAAAAACATATAGGTATTTGCAAAATTTTATTAATTTAATTTAAATACTTATAATATTATAAGTATGTATTACCTTTTATATTATACCCCAACATAGATGGGTAAAGGCTAGGTAGAAGATGATGATGACTTATAAATCAAAATTTTAATTCTATTTATATAAAAATAAGTATAATAAATAGTAGCCCACCGGTATCGGGAATAGGGTCCGAGCGGTCAGGGCTCCAGATAGAGGAACTTTCTAACAAAGCGAGCCGTGTCCAGAATTACCGCCTTCTGAATCAAGTTTATTTACTATTATAATATAACTAGCAGGTTAAAAACTATCTGTGTGCTAAATTTCATCCAAATCCGTTCAGCCGTTTGTGCGTGAAGATGTAACATACAAACACACTCACAAACTTTCACCTTTATAATATTAGTGTGATAATATTTATCATTCAGCCTTATTTGTTCTCTTATTTTCCAAGATACTTACCTAGAATGGCTTATTTACAACCAAGGGTGACAAAGGAAATCCATTATTGTCCCAAAGAAACAGACACGCAAATACATACCCATCCAAAATGCATCATTAAAAGGATGTAGGTAGTTAGGTATGGGTACTAAATATCCCTCCACCCTCCCAGATACTAAAGCCGTATAGGCACAAACCTCCCCCATTCCGATACTCTATGTCAAGACAGCGGCGTTGCCATTCAGTTAGATTTACAACAACAGTGACGTTTTAACGATAATGCGTATTTACGAGTATTTACGTGTATTTATGCGTATTTACGCGTATTTACTGCCGGCGAGAAAGCCCGCCTGTTTAATTGTCGAATAAAATTGAAATTTACAACCGTTGATTTATGTGAATGCTGCGCCGGCGATACGTTTTACGAGTTTTTATGAGTTACCGTAGAGGAAGGATGAATGAGTTGTTTGACGGATTAAAAGGATGAGTTGCTGTGCGCATATAGCTGTATGGATCTGGCAGCAGGCTTTATTGGGTGTACAGAGGCAAGTTACGATCTCGAATTACAATATTAGTCTGAAACGTTGGAGATGACCAGAGACTCTTTCTATGTGATAATTGTTGAAATCAAAGTAGGAGTGATTTTTTACCATCACAGCCTCGAGGAATCCGCAAGCTTGCTTTTATAATATTATGTTTCTTAAAATTAAAAAGAGTGTCGAATAAGAATTCTGTCGAGTGTATTCGATTTTATTCCTTAAAAAAAATTGGTAACAATGTTAATAAGACCTCATCATCATTCTCCTGTCCTTATCCCAATTTCCGTACTTCTCTATCAGTCGTCATCACGTTCACTGTCCGTCCATCATTTCTTTGGTTTTCCCTTACTCTTATAGCCATCGAAATTCATACTCCTAATAATACCTATCAGAGTAATAAAAAGAAGTGGCCGAATTCTGGTAGATGATGTAGATCTATAAAATTAACTAGCTTCTGCCCGCGACTTCGTCCGCATGAAATTTCACCCTCCCTCATTCACTCCCTTAGGGGTGGAATTTCTAAAAACCCTTTCTTAGTGGATACCTACTCTTCACAAAGAACACACCCTCCAAATTTCATGTCTCTAGCACCAGCTGTTTAGGCTGTGCGTTGATATATCAGTCAGTCAGGACTTTGAATTTTATATGATAAATCATCGGTACGACGAGGAAGAACAAGAACAGCAATTTTTTTACGAAATGTGCTACGGCATGTTTTCTAATGTCCCTCAGTTCCTGATTATCTTAAGGGTTCATAGCATGATCATTATTATCTTGTGCCTGCATATTATATTTACTATAATGAGACTGAAGGCCAATTCTCGTAATTTAAAACGTTCAAAATCTAGTCGTAGTCTTATTTTGGCGACAGACAAATGTCGAATACTTGTCAAAAATTTAGAGAAGTTAGAGGTATTTTTGACAGATTGAGACTGAGATCAGACTGTGAACGTTCTTAAAATTACGAGAATTGCCTCTCAAGTCTTCAAAAAAGTAACACTATATAAAACTGTCATGTCACAATTAAACCAAACCACAAGGGTTGACAGATCTTAATTATTAAAATGACGTGTTAATTGACAAGCGTCATTAATTAGGGAATCTAAAGGTTGCATAGCAGCGGTAGTTGGCTTACTGCCTACCCACTGTGGTAACACATCGCGAGCAATTTTTACGACCACATCAAAGGGTGACATCGTAAATATACAATTCTATTGCTTCATCGGGTATGTGGGCTTAAAAAATTAAGAAATTTACTGGCTGTTTTATTTTTAAACTTAGAACGAAAATACAGAACCCAGATTAGGTCAGAAACACTCGGGACACCCTGATCTTACACAGATGGTCTCAACAGGCTAGAAGACTTTATCAACTTCTGGAGGGAAGTGTGCTGGTTGGAATAACCACCGACGGCCGCCATGGCCCACGCACAATGGTCCACTTGAAGGACTAAGTGCGGAAAACAAACACGGAACATAGAACGAAAAGACAGAATATTTTTATGCATATCTCTTCTTAAATCCTCAAATCATACAAGATCCTACTTATACTGAACTCTTCATACCTTTCAGCAACAGTCCTCATGTCCAAGAAGAATACCTAAACCTTGACGCCATAATTATTATCTTTACGTCAGGCGAAGTCAGCGGAACTTCCTCTGACTTCTGTTAATAGCTGCTTGAATGTCAACAGAAAAGGCACTTATAGTTGCAAACGATGCTTTTCAGCTGACATTTCAGAGCTACAAAGATCGAGTGGGAAAAAAAAATTGGGAATGAATGTGTGTCGGTATAGCAACGGCATTCACAACTTGAACTAATAGATATATTATTCCAAAATATAAAAAGTAGAAAAGCACACCTGTCTTTGTTCTAGAACCAAAAACCCTCGCTACCTACTCGCTCTCGACTTATTCGTCAACTCGCGTGTGTCAAACTCGCGCGCACCTTCGGATTTTATCAACTTTTTTTGTCGTCAACTCGCTCGATCTTGAAAATCTGACGTATTTATGTACATTCAGCTACAAAAACGTCTTATAAAATGTATAATATAGGTACCCACTTTAAATGTAGCTATAAGACATTTTTCACACCACAATGTCAAATTATATGACATGCAAAACATGCGTTCGGGATTCAAAATAGCGCCCGCGACATTAAGCCACTACATTATCCCCTTAGTGCTTAGTACTATTAAACGACTTGACTTTAAAATAAAACAATTATCGTTTTTGAGATAGATATTTAACATAAATCAACATGACAATAATATAAAAAAGCGGCCAAGTGCGAGTCGGTCTCGCCCATGAAGGGTTCCGTAGCAGCAAGTAACATAATTTAAAACTTCTTGTAGTTCGTTGTAACTTTGAGTTGATTGAATGAAAGGTAAATTGTAAAAAAAAAATGTGTATGTAATACACCTCTTTATATGTTTTCTACACAGTGTAGATTTTGTTATTCCTACTTTGTCAGCTTTCCGCCACAAACTTCGTGAGAAATGGAAGAAACAGCCGCTGATGCTTGTTTCAGGGAATATATATTTAACTGCCAACATTGCAGCCATCTCGAAGTCAAGTATAATCGTTTTGGGATTAAATTATGGGACAAAAAAGTAAATTAAGAACTTTGAAACTAAACTGACTGAAAAATATACTTAGGTAAAAAACATGTTTTGCTGCAATTTTTATGAAACTAAAAAATTAGTTCTGGATTAATCATGTTTTGTTCTAAAACTGCATTTTTTAAATTTCGAAGCGGATTAAACTAGTTTTGATGAAATAATGCGTTTTATTTATTTTTTATCTGCTGGATCTATCTCGTTTTGACAAACTTTTGTTTGTGCTGCATATGAGTTTCAATGAAACCTACAAAAAAAAACTGTGTTCTGTTGAAAGTGGAATAGTCAAGTTTTGAAAAGAACCTCCTCAGAAGCCAATGTATGGAAGTTTCACTGCCCCTGGTTGTTTGTACAATAGTAATCTGTAGTTGTTTATTTACGTCAGTGTGTTGGTAAAAGTTGTTGGGCAAAGCCGTGGGCAATAGCTAGTTATTGGTTTCAATCCGTTTTTACTTGACTGTACTTTATAATTATGTGCGAGCGAGTTGACGACAAAAAATAGGTAAAATAAGAAGGTGTCAACTCGCGCGCGCGCGAGTTTGACACACGCGAGTTGACGAATAAGTCACTCGCTCATGTTTGGATACAAAGTAAAACTTACTTCTGCAATTTTTTGTTTGGGGTTGAAACCCTCGGGCCGTGGGGTTCGAGTGTTCATGGTCTTTTTAAGGAAATTTCCAAACGGCTGGTTGACACTTCCCGTGACCCAAGGGCTGGCTTTTACCTTGGCCAAAGGCTAAGCATTGCCATACAACTCGGTAATGCCCCAGTCTCTTGGGAACATTACCAGTCGACAGCGATGCGGATGAATTTTTCGACGCTATATTTTAGTTTCTGTATAGTTTTAGTTAAGTCAGGATTCAATTTTGTTATTTTTAGTATTAATAATAATTTCTGCAATCAGATGCTACCATTTCATACCTTCATGAATGATCTCTTAACTGCCAGGGCTTATTTTTAATCTTATATTTTTAATTGTTCATTTTATTTATTTACATTACACCCACCCAGGATTTTTTTATATCTTTATTTAAAAGAGTGTCCTTGGAGTTTCTTGCCCGTTCTTCTCCATAGAGATGTACCTTTTGTAAAGGATTACTAGCTTCAACTTTCTGACTAACTGACCGACTCTTTGACAATTCAAAAGTGCCTTTAAATGGTGTTAATTGAAATAAATGCTTTACGATTCACGTTTCTTCAGAGGCATTAGAGCATCCCCTTCGAGTAAAGTGATGACTATTGTGTGGACCGCAGCAGTTACAGCGAGGCATCTATAGAAACGGTCAAAAGGTTAGAGTTACAACAAACAAAACAAAATGTTACTGTACTCTACGATCGTAATATTCCATTAATTCTCGACGATAATAAAGTTCAATTGTTACGAGTCCATAAAAATATTCAACGCTAACTGCTATCATAAAAATGTTGGGCTAATAAACCTATTTTCAATGACACAGTTTTATTACGAAACGTCCGATGTTTTGTTATTGATTGGTATGTGTTGTTTCGCTATTTTATTTATTGATTTATGGGGATGTAATAGTTAAGATAATTGACGCTGGAATACCTACCTATAGTCAAGCTACAATCGTAGACAGAAGGGACTCACTCACTGTATCATAGCTATTCAAATTTAATACATGAACTCTAGGTTTTCTCATGCTGTTTCCTTTCAACCTTCAGTTATAAGAAAGAAGTATGTAACTGAAAAAGTATACAATTACATAAGTACTAATTTATGAATTAAAAACTTTTTTTTAAACGTCTCTGTCAATATTTTTCTTGTCGCTTTCCATAGATACTGTACAGACGCCAGCACATCAAGCTACTACAATCTGTCAAATTTCTTTAATAGATTTTCAACTTAATCGCTAAAACTTAAGGTTCAAAGTTGATTGGGAAAATTTTACAGTTTCGGGTAGCTTGATGTGCTGGCGTCTGTACAAGATTTGTTTCCGTAGTGAACCGTATTACATAGGACTGTGATGGTAGTATTACACCAAAGTGAATATTATATAATCTTTGTATTACACCTTTGCCTATCTTATATCTTTGTATTACTCCTTCAGGAATATGTATCATCAGCAGCTGCCTACAGCTGTCTACTGCTGGACACAGGCCTCTCCAATTGCACGCCATTTAGCCCGAATCTCTGCAACTCTTATCCAGCTGCTCCCAGCCACCCTGCAAAGATCGTCGCTCCACCGAGCCCAGGGTGTCCTACGAGTACCTTACGTTACGTAATCTATATATAGGAATACAGATTCGTGAAGGAGGAAGGAGTAGGTCTTAGGTGGTTTGACGGTATGAATTATGTCCGCAGCTAACGTGATGACTGAAAACTCATCGAGAAATAGGTATCTATAGTCAGACAAATAAATAAATAAATTGCAAATCATAATATCTACAATAGACTTATTACGGTACGCAGGTAAGTCCAATTATAAAGTAGCGCAATCAATATAATAAAAAGGTGATTATTTCTCAGTAAGAAATAGTTGTTAACAATTAAGAACTACTAGAAATAATTACAAGAATTATGTCAGTTATTTATCACTGAGTTCTTTAAAGATCGCTGTGTACTTTAAATATGTACTTAAGGGGGAAGTGCCAGGGTAGCCCGCGAAATTCAAATTTTCTTACGTTTTTCGCAATTTTCAGATCAGTGTCAGGTTGTATTTTGATCAAAAGTTGATTCGCGACTATAACAGGTACGTATTTACTGAATTATAATCATTCGAATCATTAATACATCTTTCTAAGTTAGATTTGTACCACGACAACAAATCTCTTATGGAAAACTGCTTAGTGGTACAAATCTAACTTAGAAAGATGTATTAATGATTCTAATGATTATAATTCTATAAATACGTACCTATTATTGTCGCGAATCAAATTTTGATCAAGATACAACCTGACACTGGCCAGCAAATTGCAAAAAACGTAAGAAAATTTGAATTTCGCGGTCTACCACTGCGCATTCACCTTAACTAAGTTTTATCTGCGTATTTAATTACATAACTATGTATTTAATTATGTTATAGGAATTTGTTTTTATTCAATAGTGCTAGGCTATTTAAAACATTCTTAAAGGATTCTTTGAGACAATTATATACCACTTCTAATATCTAGCCTTTTGTAAAGGGTTACAGAAGACGAAAAATTCAAACCATGCCAATACTGTGATGCACCTACAATTTTATATTTCATAAAAATGAAATGGGAAACATACTTATGGGTATGTACTATGTGATAGTTAAAATCTATTTATAAGCCAGAGAGAAGTTACCCTAGATTTTTGTATTAAGTACTCTAAAAAGGTATTTCACTGATCTGCTTTTGGAATATCCTCCCAAAAATAGTGTGGAACCGTTTTCACTCGACGGACAGAAGAAGGGTACTACTTTTTAATTTTTGAGGTACCAATTGTACTATTTTCCAAACCATACGTATTACGTGTTTTTCCCGGCTTTAAATCCTACCTAACCAAATAAACTTTAATAAAAAATAACACTTAACAAAATAGGTTAGGACCTATTTTGTTAGGCCTAACTGTCCACTTATCCAGTCGTGTGGAGCCGGCGATATTATCATATAAACAGTCAGTACATGCCATTAGGTCCCCAAAGGCTTTATTGCCAGAATATGTATAAATGTAAAACCTTCCTTAAATGGAGAATAGCGCTCATATATCGCGGTGTTGGGGCACAGACGTACAGGTACGATTCTTTGAAGTTTTTGGATGTGGTAACATTATTGGGAAAGGAACTTTAGAGACTTCTTTACATGTTGCTATTTGTCCTATGGCAAGTGCAAAAACGTTACTGTTTATCAAAATACTTGAGATTGGTTAATAATTCGTTGTTAGTGACAAACTAGTCATTGACAAAAAATTATTTTATTCAGCAATAAATAAACATATTTTTTATGAATTAAAACAATAAAAAAAAGAAAAAGTTTTTGCAAACGTTTCATTAGGTTGTGGCATCCAACCAGCCTATCGCCTCACTACGCCTTTTGTCAGCATCTTTGAACATTGTGTAAAATTGCACCAGACCATAGATAGAGAATTGTTTATAAGTAGGTATTAGCTAGTAGCAGTTAGTTCACAAATGTCTGACAAAGACTATTTGTGAACTATAACTACTATCTCATGAGATAGCGATAGTCTTTGTCAGTCATTTGTGAACTAGTACAATCTACTTTTTACAGAAAACAGCCATTTTGTAGGGCTCCAGTTGTAGACCCACTATTGGGATCAAACAAAAAGTTTCCATACGCGAGAAAATATATTACCTGCCTTGTTTACTCTTACTACCGGAGTCCGATGGGACGGCAATCCGACACGAACGGAGGGAGATCAGGTCCAATGGCTTAACGTGCTTTTCGAGGCACGGGGGTATCATACCGCCAACTTCCAATATCCAGGGTGTTACTAAGAAAGTCGTAACGGAAAAACCCAAGATGAGAGTGAGAGAAGAGAGAGTGCACCTGTGTCTGCGGACACACTTGTGCGCTATAATATCTCTCGCGTCGAAGGCTAGTCTCTGTTGAGATTGGCAGCCATGGCCGAAATGCGGTCTGAATTATATTGTTATGATACAGTGGCTTGTCTATTGCTATACGCCGTCTACGAAGAAAACGCTTTTTTGTATAATAATCATGTATGACAAATGTGTTTTAATTTTTTCATGTCATAATCTGTAGACCGTAGACACGGCTACACATCAAGCCATACGTTATTCCAGTTTTAGCTGAACTCGCATTTACTACTCTACTACTACATAACTCCAATTTTAAAAGAAACTGCCACATCCACGAGTTCTTGGCAGCGCAGCTCGACATGCGGTGGCCGACATGTTTGAGCGCCGCGCTATTTTAATTGATATGTCTCCGCCTGTTCGCAGCCAATACCAATTACACGTAGGGCTGTGCTTCGAGATACACGTGGGCTATGATTAATTATTGTGAGCAGTGATATCTGCAGGTTTCTTGACCAGATGGGTTTGGTTTAGATGCAGTACCTACTGCATCTGGAGTTGCAACTGCTGTTGGAGATGTGGGTATAGAGTTATGAGGATTAATGATCAATTGGACTTTTTGATATTTTTTTTTAAGTTGTATAGATAAATGTACTTAAAATATGAATATTAGAAATCAAGCAAGGATTCCTGACTTACTTCATTCGCAAATATCCAATTGTAGATCTTAGTGAAAACCCTCTAGTCCAGCCATAGTCGAGTCTCATAGATTTGTAGCATAATTAAAAATATATATATATCTATCATATAATCAGCCTATAATGTTCCCACTGATGGGATACATTGGTAGTGTGGGCCACCACTGTTCTATTACCTATATAATTATATATAACAAACTAGCTGTGCCCGCGACTTCGTTCGCGTGCATGACGGAAATCGTTTTAATTTTTTTTATGTGGAACCCAAATTCTTTTTCTAAAATAAAAGTAGCCTAAGTTACTTCTTATTACATCAGCTATCTGCCAGTGAAAGTCCCGTCAAAATCGGTCCAGCCGTTTCAGAGATTAGCCGGAACAAACAGACAGACAAACAAAAATTGTAAAAAATGTTATTTTGGTATATGTACCGTGTATTTTAATATTACAAACAGACACCCCAATTTTATCTATTTGTATAGATAAAGACAGAATGTATACCTATAATAGTAAATTATTATACAACTAACCATTTCATTTACACTAGGTAAGTAGGTATTCAATTAAATAACTAACTATAGAAACGTTTCAGCAGCTTCAAATTGCTAATGTCAGTTGTAAAATACCACAATGAAAGGCAAGACATATAGTAATTTTAAAGGTTGATTGGAATTGTGAATAAAATACGACATATTTATATTATACTAGCGGCCCGCCCCAGCTTCGCACAGGTGCATTCTTTTTTCCGAATTTCCGAAATTTTCTTTCATACAAACCTTGTCCTGGCAATATCGAAAACAACAAAAAATAATAATTATCCAATTTGGTACAGTCATTCGGAAGTTATGCGCGTACAGACATGTTGGCGACTTTGTTTTATCTATGTAAGGATAAATAAATAATGTTTTGACGAGGAAAGCTTTAGGTGTTCATTCATTATTTACGCAGTAACCTCAGACTTTTTATAACCTATCGTCATAGCAAAAGGTTTTGAAATCGTCAGAGAAATTGCTTCGTGCACGTGCACCCGTAGCTAACGACATTTGGAACTATCTGTATGCAATTTGGATCGTCAGGCTTTTTCCTGCCATCCATTCTGAGCTGTTACCCGTTGAAGTTAGATTGAAAGGTGCATGATACACTTGATCTAGTTATACTTGCATCTCTACGATGAAAAATGGATTGGAAAGATTCAAGAGTCGCTTTCTATTTCTGTGTGGCCATTTTAGTTTTTTTTCAGTTAAAGTTTGTGTGTGTTTGTGACCGCCAGTATTTTGGTTGGTGTTTTCATCCTAAGAATCATTCTGTCGTAAAATCGTATGAGGTTTTTCTCACTACCTTCGACAGTGATTATTATAATTGCACGGGGTATCCTAGGAATCATTCCAATGATTCTCTGTGTTGTAAAATCGTATGAGATTTGCCTCAATACCTTGAGGAGTGTCGTAAAGTGTCGTAAAATCGTACTTGGTGTAACAAGATTATCCTTCCCCATAGTTATGGTAACATTAAATTTTTGCTCGTAATTAGGTTAGTAATGTAGGTAAAATGCAAAGTATATCTCCTTACTTCAGAGATCTCATAGGTATTAACGAAACAATTATCGGATGTGTGACCATACCTCTTTTTCATATAATAAATAAATAAACCCTACTGTGTTGCCTTGATCTAGCCAGAGGAAACATAAATTATGCTCATAGGAATTTTATATCAAAACAATTTCTGATAACCATAGCTCAATAATATTTATGAATTCAATAAAATACTTATACAAGAGTGCGAACACAGTGAAACAATTCGAGCAACGCGCCATGAAAAATGCAGTATTACGTTGACATAACATGCGTTTGATATAAAAACAAACTGCGATGTATGTATGTATGTCGTGACACGCACAAACGTCTATACCTACACGAACCAACATAAATATAAAAAAAAAATATGTTGCACATAAATATGTCCTTATCCGTCAGTGAGGTGGGGTTTGAGTGACGACGAGGCGCGAAAAGATCTTTGGCTTTATTTGTATTAATTTTGGCATATTTCAGTGAGTCTAAGTTCGTGCCAAGACTTTTTGTAGTAGTGGTGACTGTCCTGTCTGTTTTGTATCAGTTTTTATACGAATATGCAATTGTGTATAGCTTTTGGATTCATGCAAGTTGGTTCTGGTTTTCACTGTACTGCATGCCAAAACTTTGTGAAGAAAGCATTTAAGTAGACTGTTTGGGCTGTTATGTTTTGATTTCTACATGACACTAGGTTGGGTTGAGGGTTTACCAAAACAATGTATTTCTAGCAAATAAACGTTTGATTTGATAATTTTTGGGTTTACAACTAATTTTATCAATAAAATTGTTATTGAGATCATGTGAATATTTGTTGCAAAACTTGCTGAAAATTGATAATATTTTCCACGGGTAAAATAGTTTGCTATAATTTACTTTTGCAATTTGACGAAGCTACCTGGGTTTGACCAACGGTTTTTCTCCTAACTTACTTCAGCTTGCTAATTTCATTTCTAACAACTGTAATATTTTTATTGTTTCATTTCATTGCTGATTAAGTATGGTTTGTGTACCAAGAACAGACTAAGCCAGATACTCCTACATTTCATCGACATTCAGCATTTAATTACAACACAATTAAGGGGTTATAAATACAAGGTAGCATCACCGATACTTGATAATTATCCGCCATTACGACTTCCGTGTTACCACCCCTTGTCATTTACAGCCAATTAAATTCTTTTCCTTTCTCCAGCACTATATTTAACCCGCTCCTCGCCCGCGGTGGGACCACGCCTCCAGAATACGGCCGCCTGCACCCGTCACGTTATAATTATCATTTAAATTGTGCCCACCGCGCTACCGCTCGACACTTGACAAATGTAATGACGATAGACCGTCGCTTCAAGAATTTTTATACGCTCATATCCACCGTTTTATATGATCGTGTCAGATCCCCTTTATATGTACGCCACGTTACGTTTACACCCCGCATTCTATCAGCGGACTTTATGGCCCGACTTATAAGGCTGGTTATACAATGACTTTTTATATTTGATAGGAAAAGATATGTTTGCTGAAACAAACAGAAAAACTAAAATAGGTTGCTTGATGAATACCCAACAATGGAAACTTAGTGCATTGTGTTAAAGTCGAAAATTGCCCAAACGGTTATTTTATTAGTCATTACATTGTGGTAATGATAAGTAGCGTAGTCAATGTTTTGCTCATAAAAAGCGCGATACTGTGCTCATAGATGACGTTCTATATAATTTCCATTTGATTTGAAGCCAGTTTTTGTGTGGTGTGCGTTGAAATTTTTATTTTTATTAATTTGTATGGTATTATAGTGGGGAACGATTAAGTTCTTGTTGAGCGTCAATTTATTTTTATTGTTGATTGTGGAAATAAAAACTGTATCATGCTGCGTTTGTTTGACTTTGGAGACAGTTATAGCGGTATACATCTAGATTCGACGAGTCAAGAATACGTAATGTTACTTTCGTGATGCACTTCAATCTTAGGCAACATAACCTTCAAATAAAACCGCCATCTGAATGCATCATTTGATATTTTAATTTTCGTCTCAACGGACCAATTTTCATCTTCTTCTTTATGTTTTCTTTTTCTGCCTCTCCGCCTCTGCTACTGCTGTAGTGCTTGCGACCACTAGACCAACGCATGAGGTTCGATTCCCAGGCCGGGCAGTGTTTTTGGGTTTTTCCATCACAAATTTCTCAGTAGCAGCCCAGAGCCTGGATTTGTACACCTCAGTCTGCCTAACCATTGGAAGATTACAAGCGTGATGTACTGATGTTATGTTATGTTCCTTACTCGTTTACCTTCATCATCTTATCAATAAGAAATTACCATTTTGTCTTACATTGATCAGTTTGGCTTTCGGCTTAAACTAACGTGTATAAATTTATTCCAAAATACGCATATACATTTAACTGCCCTACGTAGGGTACAAGCACCAATTCATACCACTTCACACGCTTTCATATCAGATTAAATTTTTATTGCGAAACGAACAATTTATTACACTCAGAATATTCTTAGATAACATTTTATTCGTAATAAAAATACTTATTTAAATATTATACTTATTCAAAGTGAAAATGAGTGTGTCAACGCGGCTAGCTCCTTTTATCGATCAAATTATTCGATGTATGTGATCGTATCGGGATCATTCTCTCACCATTAAAAACTCGAAAACTATACAAGTTTTGTCGTGTAACTCGACACCTCAGGTGTTTTAAAAAAGGTTAGAGACACACTGAGCCGATCCGAGAGTTTAAAAATCATGCGTAACTTTTTCAAGATTCTCACAAAACCTCACACGCCTGTAATTCCCGAAGGGTTAGGCAGATGTGTAGCCTATAGTACACCCACATTCAAAAAATCTCATTATTATTGGTGGTATCAAATGGTTTCACAGCTACCTCCACAATCGGCGACAATATGTGAAATCTGGTGAACACTCAAGTGGTGAACTCCCTATCAATTTTGGAGTTCCGCAGGGCAGCTTACTGGGCCCAACACTCTTTATAATCTACATGAATGATATTCTGAACCTCACTCTTCCAAACGCGGAACTAATATCTTACGCAGATGACACGGTCATCATATTCCACGCACCCACCTGGGAACAGGTCTACCGCCTTGCGGAAGAAGGATTAGCAACAGTAGCGCAAACACTGGACTATAACTTACTTACACTCAATATAAAGAAAACTAAACTCGTAACATTTTCCAAAACACACTTAGCTAGCCCTCCTCCTAACCTAACTTTAAAATTCCACACATGTCAGAACCATTTGAACACATCACGCGAAGACTGCTCATGCGATTGTATTAACCGGACACAATCCATTCGTTATTTAGGTCTACTCATTGACGAAAATCTATCATTTAAAGCCCACATTCAATTTCTTTCTGGCCGAGTAAGGAAACTTATACACATAATAAAGAAATTAAGAGACCGCACTCCAAAGGACATCCTGCGTACGGTTTATTTCGCAATATGCCAATCCATTATACAATATGGTGTATCTATTTGGGGTGGAGCTGGGAAAACAATAATGATTGAGCTTGAAAGAGCCCAGAGAGCTGTTATAAAAGTCCTCTTAAAAAAACCATTTTTCTACCCCACTGACTCCCTGTACAAAGACTTTCAAGTTCTACGTGTCCGCCAACTATTTATTCTCAATGCATACCTACGCATACACAAAACCCTAAAAATCCGACCTGACTACCACTCATTGACTTCCAAACGTGTCTTTCACATCCCGCTACAACGAACCACATCTCTCCTTGCAAGACGCTGCCCTGCCTATCTACACACTTTTGTGTATAACAAGGTCACCAGTAGTTTGCCTAGTGACCCAAAAGAACTCTCCCTCCACACATGCAAAACTGTTGTCAAACAATGGCTATTAGGTCTTTCATACGATGAATCGGAAAACATTCTCACATCACTCAACTCACACTCGGAATCCTACTCCCACCACAGACACCGACACCTACACAACTCACACGCACACACTAATACACCTATACACCACACGCGCACACACTAACACACCCACACACTAACACACCCACACCCTATTCTTGATTATCTAACACTTAATTTTTCATTGTGTAGCATTTTAATTTTGATTGTTTAATTTTTCATTTTAATTGTTTAATATTTTTAGTTTTAGGCTTTGTTCAGTGCAATTTAAGCTCTATTTCTGTTTTTAATAATTTACTATTTAAGTTTTACTCTCAATTTGATCTCAATATCTATTTTAGTTTTATATAATCTTTTGCAATTACCTACCCACTCTTACATACACCGCAGTGGTAAATAGCATTATGTTATGTATCACAAAATCACAACTCAGGTCCCCAAGATACAGGCGCCGCCTAGTTTGGGGACCACCGTAAAGATCCAAATGATGATCGCTAACAGCTACAAATCGACGTTAAGTTAAGTTAATATAAGGTAATATTTGTAACATTGATTTGTAACATTGGTTCAATAAAAATTATTATTAAATTGATTACATTATTTGTTAGGTGTTCTTGCGTCTTAATAATACCAGCACCCTAATTGCGTAACATACTATCAATCGGAATCTGAATAATTTTGAAGCAAATTGCTAATCCATTGCTTTATAAATTCGAAAAATTTGTCTGCTCAACACGTAAATAATGCAATGAATGTTGTTGAACTGTCAAAATGAAACCGATTCCGATTGATAATGTGTTACGCAATTGCCCCGCAGGTCTTCCTTCCTGCTTATGAGATAACAGAAAAAGCCATGGTATTGAAGCGAAAAGAAATCATTTTCCTTAGATGAATTCCTTTCTACAATGCAAGGTTGTAAGCGAATATGAGTTTGGTTGAAATTGTCCGCACAAAAGATTGCATTAAACGTACATATACATCAGAGGCATGCCGCAAGTTACTACTGATAAAATATAATTTACAAGTCCAACAATATATTAAAACAACCCACATTATTTCTATAAAATGTAAGCCAAGGAAAACCGATGTAAAATTCTCTGCTGGTTCAATGCTAATCTTGATGATGCATAAGATAAGATTAATGGACTGATTGTCATTCCAGGCTGCTTGTAGGTTTACTGCTGGAAATAAATTATGTTCTGCTGACTGTAATCGATCACTTATGTGTGCGTTTACTGTTGCTGCTGTTTTGGAGGATTTAGACTTATTAATAAGTTCAATAGTGTACTGGGCAAGAAAGTACTAGGTATGCATGTCGCTTAGAAGATCGGCTTTCTATTAAAATCTGGAGAAATGTCTTGAAAATTTAATAAAAAAGCGTTTTGTGTTGTGGTTTTAGGGAGAGTAGCATTAGAAGTAACGGTTTTGTATATTTCATTTTAAATAGGATGTTAATACCCAATAATATATTAGAGATTATATATTATAGTTAGAGATGTTTTTTACAAGTAATTAAAAAAAAAAAACTGTAAAATCTAGCAAAAAATATATTGTTTCTTCAAGAAAATGATTAAAAATATGAAGGGACTTTTAATACAAAGAAAATATACCTACCTACATTCATATTGTATATAGAAACATAAAAAAATCGAAATTAAATTCGGTACCACAAAAGTTCTGTCCATCTTTACTGTCCAAAGTTCCACTCAGTGTGTCCCTCAAGACGACACACAACAAATAGTGTCGATAGTAATCGCCGGTTGTGAGTGTAAATATCGTCGCGATCCGCGCGATAACGTGCGGCTACCGTCCGTTTTATGTACGAGTTGTGATCGAGATAATAGTACGATTTATACGTACGGGACAGCTACTTGAGATGTTTTACGTGATTATAGTTGGATGGTGGAGATGCGACGGTCCTTGCTTTGGGAGAAGGAGCATGCCGTTATTTAAACACGCTTTGAAAAAGAGAGGGGCTATGTAATTACAGCCGAACGGGCCGATTGATCAGGTTAAGCTACGCTTTGCGCGGCCGGTCCGTGGATGGGTTACCATCTTTACATACCCCTTTGTGCTTCGGAAATCACGTTAAGCTGTTAGTCCCGGCTGTCATTCATGGATCTTTGAAAATCGTTACGGGTCTTCAGAAGCCTGAAAGACCAGTCTTACCAAGGGGTATCGTGTTACCCAGTAACTGGGTTGTGCAGGTAAGAGAGACAATCGCTCCACGTAAAATACTGGTATTCAGCTGCATCCGGTGGGATAAAACCTCGTAAGTCGCGGCCGTTACCGCTTTGCCACCACTGCTCTTCAGTTTACTCTGCACGTTTTATGCATTATCAATACTAGTAATACACTGGCTTGTCTGGATTTACCCACTCTGCATAGTTTCTATTATAAAAAACTACGTATTATGTAAATCGCGCATCTGAATTCCCAAAAAAAACATTAATCTAATAAATCCCAATTTAATTATGTGCGGGAAACGAGCAGCCAAAACAGAAAGCACTAAATTCCTCACTCATTTATAAACCAACGAAACTAATGAAACGTTAATAGCACATCTGTGTATCCTAACCTTATTCTTTGCCACAATAACCAGTTGAAAAATCCGTTTGTTGATAGCCGAATGAAAATAGACATTTGATATACGATCAACTGATGTATACGTAAACACAATTCTCTTCCAAATTTATGAATAACCACTAGATATAGGAGTCAATGGAAACGTTGTAAATTGTAATAAACCATCGACGAAGAGTTACTGGCTCTCGTAAAATATTAGTTTTATAGCTGTGTTATAACGAAATATGTTTTAGCGGAAATGTAAACGAGAGTAAAAATAATGGTTTACGGTTTCTTTATAATAATTTATGTTGAGTGTTAGTGTTGGGTACGTGTGTTGCGCTTCGTTGAGAGGGTTCTAATGGGAGGTATTGGGTTTGAAGACGTGTTTTCATTTTAATTGAAATTTAGCTACCTATGCGGTTTTGATGTACAAAGTACTTTGATTATCTATATTACTTACAATATTATTTGAGACACGTTTTAAACTATTTGTATTTACTTTAAGTTTTGTTAACTTTTTCAAGGCTTTCTTTTTTTAATGTCGTGATGGCCTAATGGTTCAAGGCTCGCCTCTCGTTGTGGGTTCAAATCCGGGCAAGAATAAATGTGACTTTTTCAATCCATATGTACTTTTTGAGTTCATCTTAGACATTACGGACATCCGTGAAGGAAAACAACGAAAGGAAACCTGGACTTATAGGTAACTACCTGACCTGGCGAACTTCGTACCGCCTCAGAATTAAATAATGTGACAAAGTTCAATAGACACGTGGCGCCATCTATTATCATAATAACGTTATTGTTGTTTCCTCGGGAACAGAACTTTTTTCGGGATGAAAGGCACCCTATGTCCTTTTCTGTATACCTGACAACGTATATGCAAAATTTCAGGATGATCGGTTCAGTGGTTTAGGCGTGAAAAGGTAGCAAACTTACTTTCGCATATATAATATTATAAGTTAGGATATAAGTCTGAAATCGGGGGTGTAAGGGGGAGCGGGGGTGTAAGGGGGAGCGGGGGTGTAAGGGGGAGCGGGGTGTAAGGGGGAGCGCACAACAACCAGACTCCCTAAACGTCAACCTCACCTGCACGCGGTGCACCCTGCTGCTTACCAACGAGGCTCTGACGACCGACAAATGGCGGGATCTCCATTTAATTCCGCGCGGTGGCGGGTTAACCACCAACAAAAGCATTCCCAAGGAGGGTTGGCGTCAGGCTGGCGGCCGGCTGTTAAACTTTGCCAAAACCTAAAGCAACATGAATACAAACGATATGATGCGCGATAGGGCTAGGGCGTACCCCACAGGCGACGCGCAGGGGCAGCACCCGGCTTCTGTGGGAAATGGACAAGGGTTGTCGCACCAGAACGGGCGGGTGCGACGTAAGACGCAAGCTCGGAGTGTGAGGGAAGTTAGATTGAGGTGTGCGAGCTGGAATGTAGGTACGATGACTGGAAGAGGAAGGGAACTAGCAGGTGTTTTAAAAAGGCGATGACTGAACATTGCTTGTCTGCAAGAGACGAAGTGGAAGGGTGCAAAGGCTAGAGAGATAGGAGAAGGATATAAGTTTTATTACTGTGGAAGCGATGGCAAGCGAAATGGTGTGGGTATAGTTCTGGATAGTCAATTAAAAGAATGTGTGGTGGATGTTAAAAGAGTGAGTGATAGAGTGATAGCTGTTAAAGTGATTGTGGAAAGTTTGGTGCTTAATATAGTTAGTGTATACGCACCTCAGTCAGGGTGTGAGGATAGTTTAAAAGAGAAGTTCTGGAAGGACTTCGATTGTGTGATGATGGATGTGCAAGATAGTGAAGAAGTGTATGTGGGGGGTGGTTTTAACGGGCATGTAGGAAGACAGAAGGATGGGTATGAAAGAGTGCACGGCGGTTGGGGATACGGAGATCGTAACACTGATGGCGAGGCACTGCTGCAAGCTGCCACGGACTTCGACCTGGCAATAACAAATACGTGGTTCGAAAAACGAAATGAGCATCTGATAAGTTACAAAAGTGGCCGCCACGCGACACAAATCGACTACTTCCTAGTAAGACGAAACAGCCTTAAATGTGTCAAAAACTGTAAAGTGCTCCCAGGTGAGGACCTAGTCTCACAACATAGACTAATGATAATGGAGGTAAAAGTCAGTGTCTCGTCTAGTAGGAACAAGGAACGGCCCCCGCCCAAAACCAGATGGCGTATGATAGAAAAAGAGGAATGTGCCAGTATATTTAAGAGTCAAGTGATAGATAAAATGATTGAAATGAAGGATATGGAAGGAAAATCTGTGAATGAATGTTGGAAAGAGATGGCGGATTGTATAAGGAGAGTAGCAAAAGATGTGTTTGGAGAATCGAAAGGGAAAGGTATGATAGAAAAGGATACATGGTGGTGGAACAAAGACGTGCAAAAGATGCTTAAAGAAAAGAAAATTGCGTTCAAAGAATGGCAGGGTGTAGGAAACGGGAATGATAGTTTGAAAGAAGATAAGAAGAAGATTTATAAAGAATGGAAGAGAAAGGCAAAAAAGGCGGTAGCAGTTTCGATGGCTAAGGCGCAGGAGAAGTTGTGTGACTCACTGGACAGCCCTAGAGGCCAGAAGGAGCTCTACCGGATTACAAAAGCAAGAGAAAGGAGAACGAGAGATATAATTCACATTAAATGTATGAAAGATAACGCAGGTAAGGTTCTGTCCAAAGATGACGAAATAAAAGAACGATGGAAGGTTTATTTTGAAAAACTAATGAATGAAGAGAATAAATGGAATGGTGTGCTCAAAGAAGTACAAGTAAATATGGGTTTGGTGAGGGAAATTAGCGTGGATGAAGTAAGAAAGGCAGTCCAAGGTATGAAAAATGGAAAGGCTATGGGCCCAGATGATATACCAGTAGAAGTATGGAAGTGTTTAAAAGAAGATGGATGTATGTGGCTGACTTTATTCTTCAATAAGTTGTTGCATGAAGGAGGGATCCCACAAGAATGGTGCAATAGTTCGCTAGTGCCCATCTTCAAGAATAAAGGTGATGTACAGGACTGCAACAACTATCGAGGGATAAAGCTCATGTCACATAGTATGAAGGTATGGGAGAAAGTAATAGAGAAAAGATTGCGAGAGGAGAGTGAGATTACCCCAAACCAGTTTGGGTTTATGCCAGGTCGAGGAACAATGGACGCCACTTTTGCACTCCGCCAATTGTGCGAGAAGTACAGACGTGCACACAAGAACTTGCACATGGTGTTCATTGATCTGGAGAAAGCGTATGATAGAGTACCTCGGGATGTGCTGTGGTGGGCCTTGAAAGAGAAAGGTTTGCCCGGGAAGTATGTAGAGTTAATTCGTGCTATGTACAGTCAATCTCGTACCTACGTCCGGTCGGCTGCTGGCAATACCGACAAGTTCAGTGTGGCTGTAGGCCTGCACCAGGGATCGGCTTTAAGTCCTTACCTCTTCCTGTTGATTATGGACGCTCTTACGTCGGAAATCCAGGAGGAGGCACCCTGGTGCATGTTGTTTGCCGATGACATTGTCCTTGTCGGTGAAGATGGACCTGAGATCCAGAGCAGATTGGAGAAATGGCAACAGAAGCTGGAGAATGTTGGCTTGAAAATCAGCAGAACCAAAACCGAACATATGTTCTGCGATTTCGGCGGTCTCTCCAGTTTTGGAGCCATAGCGCTTGATGGCGCACTTCTCCCAGTCTGCTCCGACTTTCGGTATCTCGGTTCACTTGTGCAAAGCGATGGCGAAGTAGATCGGACGGTTAAGCACAGAATTAACACTGGATGGATGATATGGCGGCAGGTCACGGGAACAATCTGCGACTCCCGCATTCCCCTTAAGCTTAAGGGGAAGATATATAAAACAATGATTAGACCTGCTGTTTTGTATGGATCAGAATGTTGGGCCACAAAAGGGATGAATGAAAGGCAACTGCATGCAGCAGAGATGAGGATGCTAAGAGGGATGTGTGGTGTTACACGAATGGATAGAATAAGAAATGAGTACATAAGAGGAAGTTTGAAAGTGGCGCCGGTAACGGAAAAGTTGTGTGAAAATCGGTTGTCATGGTATGGGCATGTGATGCGGAGGAATGAGGAAAATGTCGTGAGGAGAGTTTTGAGTATGAATGTCGATGGCTATAAGCGTAGGGGAAGACCAAAAAAACGATGGATGGAATGTGTGAATGATGATATGATTAGAAAGGGGGTGACTACCGAGATGACGTCTAATAGAGAAGTATGGAAGAAAAAGATATGTTGCGCCGACCCCAAATAAATTGGGATAAGGGCAGGAGAATGATGATATAAGTCTGAAATCGCCAACCCGTCTTGAGCGAGCGTGGTGATTAATGCTCTTGCTTTCTTTGTATGAGATGAGGTCTTTGCCCTGCAGTGGCACATTCATAGGCTGGTATTATTTGATAGGTCATCCCATGCTTTGGTCTTTTGAACTTTTAAACAAATGCCAAAGGACCACACAAGATAATTTCTTACAATTTCCAATAGAACCTTTTAAAAAACACCACTGGCCTCTTTCCATCGGCAAAGTTTGCTTTCTTAATGCGAAAGGCTGCATCGCCTAATTGTGAGACATGTAATAAAATTGAAGATGTGCAATATTTGCTGTTGAAATGTGCTAAGAACAAAGATGAAAGGGAATTTTTGTCTAGGGAGTATAAACTAAATAGGTATGTGGGATGTTGGACTTATCCAAAATATTTTGGCATACCCTAAATCAGAAAGGACTAAATGCATGATTTGTGGCTTAATTCAGAAGATTAGGCAGTGATTCTCTTTTCTATTTTCATAGTATGTATGTGTAGTGTTGATGATAATTATAGTAATGTAGGAAAATATAGTATAATTTTAGATGTTCAGTTGTGTGTAAATAGAGTACTTATAAGGTACAATGGGGTTGACGTATCCGTGTGGATAAGAACTCCTTTATTAATAAAGAATTAAAAAAAAAGAAACATTAACACATTGCATAGTTTGACATTGAAACTATTTTACTATGTTTATATTTTATGTAGGTACGTTACTTATCTGATATTACGTCACTTTTTAAACAAAGTTTCATCTATGGAAATTCCATTAGATTTCTTTTCTACTGTATATTTGAATGTCTGTCAGTTTGACATAACTTTGAGAAGAAACATCTGTCAATCAAATTAATTTAAAAAAATATTTTATTTTGAATCAATTATTTCTGTTATGACAACTAGATTTATACTTTCAACTGTGGCGCCAACATTCCTAACTTATAGCATTATAATTAGAAAAATAGTACGGTATAACGCGAGGCACATTGTTTATTGATTCTACACGGATTTCGGTTACGAATTCAGTAAATAATAGTGTTACAAAAGCTGATTCTGACGTCAAATAAATAATACTTTTGCGCTATGAGAACAGTTATTAGAAAGTAGAGCAAAATTGCCAAGATATCGAATCTTCACCAAAATTCATGAGAATTTTAAAATTTAGTATATTAGAAATTTTGTCTTTTTATACATAAATATAGATTTTTGTCAATACGGGGTGTATTTACGAAAATATTGTCTCTTTTTTTGCGACAACGCGCGACTTAGATGTCTGGCAGAAGACATAGAGTAGAAAAACGAGGAGATGCATTTTTATTATGGAAATGATCCATTAAAAATGGAAAAGTAGTGCCTACTAAGTGTTATCATTCGCGTTTGAGAGGTAAAATGAGAGGAATTCACAGTTTTCAATGATTAAATCGATATTAATAAATATGTTGATTTCATGCAACATCATCATCTCTTCAAAGTGAGAGTGAACAGGCTTCTTCTGGATAAGTTCGCTCCATCGTCGACTTTGTCTCTGTCACCTTTGACCTAGACTAGAGTCAAGAGCAAGTCCATATCAAATAAAAAAAATTTAAAAAATTGCACCCAAATATATTCACGTTTTTTCATTCAAATAAAGACTGCCACTAAGGTAGGCAAGCAGCCTAGCAACCAAGTCAGCCTCACATAGGAGATGTTGTATTTACCTGAACTGCAATATTTTCTAATTTCCCATATATTTTACAATTTCTCCTCAAACATAAAAGAAAATACTTGCATTCCTGTACAATAAAATAAATAAATTGCAACTGTTTTATTTGTTTATAACAACGCAGTGTTGGCATAAAAATGTGGCACCTCCACCCATTTCTTCGAACATAATCTGCGCCAATGATCCGCAGACGGACATCTTGTTTGTTTTACATACAATATTTACGACACCAATTAAGAGTCTAGCTTATTAACTACACGACGAATTTATGCTTCAAAATAACGGTTAACCAACGTAATGTTTGTTTTCTTAGCTACACTGTGACTTACTATATTTAACAGATTCAAAACAAAGAGTAGACCGCATGTGTTTTAAATTTTGAGGCGTTAATTATTTGTGTTTGAAACTTATACACGATTATCTTGTCTGTACATTTTTTTAGGTAGGTAATAACCTTTGATAATTTATTGTTAAAATATTGAGAATTTCACTTTATGATCTCAACTTTTAATATATTAAGAGGAAATGCGGGTGGTCGTTTCTCCATAGACACGTTCTCGTCTGTTTTCTTTCGGGTTAATAACCATAAAGCAATGATTTTTTAAAGAATAAAAAATATTAACTACTTGTATGTCCCTATGTTTTCCTTTTTGATGATACATTATTTTTATAAGCACAAGAACCCTCAAAAAATGCCGATGTAAACTGCTGTCGACATGGCCTAGTGTACAAATTTGACAACTATTAATGAAAAAAGAAAAACATAGTGACACAGTATATATCCATCTTATTCAGTTTATGAAATATATTTTAAATGGGTCCAATATTGGAGGATGCAATAGGCCAGAGCCAAACCACGAATTATGACTTTTTACTTAGGGTTTTTCAAAAGTCTCTCCAACCGCATTTCCTCTTAACACAACATAACATCATACCTGTATTTTCCCGTAGGGTTAAGCAGAGGTGGACTTATATGACCCTCGTATTTCGATAGTTATGTTTAAGTCCCATGTAACTGGGGGCGAGCTTATTGCCATCAACCGGGCACAAATCCTGACTCCGGCGGGAATTTGAATAACACACTAACAGTGGCAATGGCTTTCATTTTGACAGTTCAACAACATCCATTGCGTTATTTACGTTGTTGAGCAAACAAACTTTTCGAACATATGAAGCAATGGATTAGCAATATCCTTCAAAATGATACAGCTTGAGATTGATAGTTACGCAATTAGGGTGCGGGTGCTACCGAGAAATAAAAAACCGGCTAAGTGCGAGTCGGACACGCACACGAAGGGTTCCGTACCACCGTACAATATTTAACATGTAATGTTAACATATAAAAAATCACGTTTTTTGTATGGGAGCCCCCCTTAAATATTTATTTTATTTTAATTTTATTATTTATTATTAAAGTAAAAATACAACTGAGTATTTTGTTAAAATTTCAAGTGCCTACCTGTTGCCATTATTTATATCGAGCAAAAAAGTCGCGTTTGTTGTATGGGAGCCCCCTTAAATATGTATTGTATTTTGTTTTTAGTATTTTTTGTCATAGCGACAACAGAAATACATAATTTGTGAAAATTTCAACTGTCTAGCTATCGCGGTTCTTGAGATACAGCGTGGTGACAGACAGACAGCGAAGTCTCAGTAATAGGGTCCAGTTTTTACCCTTTGGGTACGGAACCCTAAAAATCAATCCAATCTAAATGATTATTCTAGTAAAAAAGCTTGTACGTATGGTTACTGGCATAGTAACAATCGTTTTACATGGAAAATCAAGTCGTGTGAGTATCACAGGTGAAGATAGATTGGATGGAGTGCAATTTATTTAATTTGATTCAATTTTACTCTTCGTAATAATGTAGACTGACCCGATTTTTACACCTGCCTAAGTGCCTTCATGTAAGTCACATTAAAGTTTATGAGTGTGTGTGTACGTGTTTATGTGTTTGTTACTTCTTCACGCTCAAACGGCTGTACCAATTTTGATAAAATTTGGTATGGAGGTAGCTGACACCCTGGATTAAGATATAGGCTACTTTTTATCCCGATATTCCCACGGAATTGACACTTATGCGGGTGAAACCGCGGGCGCAGCTAGTAACTTAATAAATGGTCCTACTGATTTGCATTGCAAAGGGATCACGATTGAACATCGCTATAATCTTTTCAGTAAAAATATTCCGAAGTTTGTTTTTTCCCATGAAACAGATATAACCTGAGAGTCTATCCACACAAACAAAGTCGCGGGCAGAAGCAGGTTATTCATAAAAACTTTTAACCACTGCACTGCCTCACCTGATGATGATGTGGTTGTTGATAGTGCACGCTATGCTTTTGACAGTTCAAAAGCGCAGAGGCGTGATGTAGTGTTGTATGTTAATTCAAAAGTGCCTGCAAATGATTTAATTGAAATAAATGCTTTGAGTTTAAGATGAGTTTGAAGATTACTTCACCCTCCACTCTTCATCTGACGATCTATTCTGTAAAACTCATCTTGTAAACTTAGGTGTAGTGAACTTGAAATTAGTTGTCATTGACAGCTCACTTCAAGGGTTACCTACATTATTGCAATTTTCATAGGGATCTCTAATATTTATGAAAAATAAAATACAACCCATATTACTCGCTGAAAATGTAGCTTTCTACAGGTGAAATAATTTTAAGTTTATCCATTAACTACGTTTCTTTAACATACAAAAAATCAAACCTTTTCTCTTTATACCAAATAAATGGGTACCTCTTAATGGCAAGCGACATCATGGCAGACCCAGACAGAGATGGCGGGATGAGCTAGACTCCTTTAACAAAAACTGGTCCTTAGCAGCTTTGAACAGAGAGAAGTGGAAAGAGAGTAGGGAGGCCTTTGCCCTGCAGTGGGACATCACAGGCTAATAATGATAAAATTTCTTTATATACTTAATATTAGTTTAGAAAAATGCTTTAAAACAAAATGTAGATACTGCTTTCGCTTCTCATTGAAAAATTAATCCCCTCGATAGAAAAACCAACCTTCTTTTCCTCGACACTCTGTGTACCTTGACATATTACCTCTTCCGACTGCACCGGAAGTACGTCACGATACTGCCATAGACTATCAGACACAATGCCGTTATCAGAAGGGGTGAACTCGTAAACAGGGGATGTTTATGGCGGCGCCGACTTCCGGTGACGTCACACGGCTTTTTTGTGAAAGTAATAGTGTAGTTAGTAGTTATCTGTGTAAAGAATTTGTTGGTGGTCTCGAATGAAAGAAGCCGAAAGAAAAATATTGGTGTTTGAAGAAAACATTTTGGAAAAACGAAAAGGGTCCTGTTGTACGTTTTGGATCCGTAAAAAGGAAATCTGTGTCATACTATTGACCCCTACGAGGTATAAAGGTTGTGTTTAATAGCATAATCAGGTTGCAACGATCCTACTGCTGTGACAGGCCTCCTCTCTGTAAGAGGAATTGGGCCATAAAAGAACATGCGGGCTCAGTGCAGGTTGGTTCATGACACTTGTCTTAGCAATGTTTCTTCTAAGACATACCGGCTGCTTCACGATGTTTTCCTTCACCATTTTGATAGCAGCAGTAATGAAATAAATTACACAAAGTGCCTGCCTGGTTTCAAGTGAGATAAAAATACTGTTGCTTAATGTCAGTCCCATACATTTTAGACTTTTACATCATCGTTAAAACTGAAATAATGTCACATTGTCTAGACAATGTAAGTATTTACTTTTCACCAGTACTGGACTTCAATGATAACTTAATTGGTAAAACGGTAAAATATTGAACCAGAAAAAGTGTTCCAAATTGCTTTTATCTAAAACACATAAGTCAAAGCACATGAATACACAATAAAGACAGTGACATTAAAGACCTGGCTGTCAAAGATCATCGCCGTCAAAGAGACTGGCTGTCAAAGAAACTGGCTGTCAGTGTCAATCAGTAGGCGTCCTTTTAGGTGCCGCTCGTAATTATAGAGTGAGAAACACATTTCATTATGAAAACTAGTTTTAGTTTTCTTTATGCGAAAATTAATTATAAACGAATAAGGAACTTTTTTGATAGCTAGAACTTGTTCGTGGAAAAACCTTGTCATTCATCTATGAAATCGGGAGAAGGATCCATAAAATGTACATAATACTTGCAATTTGTAGAATATTACTGCCCAGTAACTACAGCACTTTAATTACATAACACACTTTCAATCCCAATCTGAATGATTTTGAAGGTTCTTGCTAATCCACTGCTTCATATGTTAGAAAAAGTCTGCTCAACAACTTAAATAACGCAATGAATGTTGTTGAACTGTCAAAATGAAAGCCATTGCTACCGATAGTGTGTCACGCAATTACCCCGCAAGTCTACTCTTTATAAAACAATTTCGTGATTTTGTTTTTTTTTTTTACTATGATGATATGATAAAATTGTCACATGAATGTACAGTCAGCAACAAAAGTCGATTAACACTGTCATTTTTACATGTTATTAAATTGACAACAATTACTGCTTTTTAGCTTTTCACATAATAGCAAAGAGTTTATATGCTAAAAAAATTTCTTCTGCTGCAATTTTGTTTGCTCAGTAACTAAGATTAAAAAAAAAAACTGAAATGTTAATCGACTTTTGTTGCTTACCGTACCTACTTTAACGGCTATATAAATATCTTTTACTAGATAGATTTTACGTCAAACTCCGTGAAAATTTTGTAAGCATCAGTTGCCAAAACAATTTTGTTTATGTTTTATGTAGAAAACCTAATTGCATACTATCCTTTAAAATTATTTCAGGTTAAATTCATACCCACCACAAAAGAGAAGTATTTATTTATTCGCGTTTTTCCTTCTGAAACTTAAAAAGCGCGCCGTGTCCCCCCCCCCCCTCCTCCCCCTCACCCTCAATTGCCATCACTTGTTTGTCAATCCGTCTCTGAACATTAAAGCCAGTCTTCATCTAATGGATTTTAACGTCCAGAATGTTTACATATCAAACTCGAGGGAACATTATTTTTTCTTTAACACATTATATTAAAACTGTTTGACTTTCCTCGGTATAAATTGATATGTTTATTTTCGGTGAGAAAACAGAGTGCCGTGAAGGGTTTCTGTTTTTATTATTTTTTGGTTAAGTTCTTGTGATGAGTACTTTAGACCGACGGTTTATACAGGAATATGTTTGTATATAGCTATGTGGGCCACATTTTGAAATATACATATGTTATAAAGCAGCGGGTTTTCCGGTACAGGTTGATTTATGGAAATAAACGGACACAATGTTTTACTTGTTTCTTTATGTGTGAGTGCATTTTTTGTGTGCTCGGTGCTCAGTGGAAGCACTTGTACTTGTAGGTACCTTCATTGCCCAGAAGAAACATCCAGTTTAAGAAGTCTTGAATAATTATTCATAACTAGCAGCGCCCCACGGTTTCACTCGCATAAGTTTCCCGTGAGAATATTGGTATAAAAACTTATGTCCTTTCTCGTGTCTCAAACTATCTCTCAGCATTGTTGAAATGTAAATCTGTAGATAGAATATATAGGTATCGCCATGGAAATAGGTACCTATTTGGCTGGTCGTATGAAAAATGCAGGGTGCAAGATCTTACAGATAAAGTGGTAGTTGTTATAGATGGGTGACCATCAGAAATTGTGTCTCAGGTAGCATGTTCAACTGCCTAATTATCATCTGAAATTAAGATGTTATGTGTAATATCTAGTTTTAATTCCGTGTAATAAAAACCCAGGCTTGGATGCTGGAAGCAATCTCACCTTCCCACGCCCATGCATATGCTGATGCAAGAAAGGTCCCACCCTCCCGCCCTCATGCAAATGCAAACATGCAGGAAAATGAGGATAGCATGCCACACAACCGAACCTATACTCGACACGTGTTTCACCCCTCCACGGGGCATCCTCAGGAGATGTTGACTCGTCGACCGCCGATCCTGAGGATGCCCCGTGGAGGGGTGAAACACGTGTCGAGTATAGGTTCGGTTGTGTGGCATGCTATCCTCATTTTCCTGCATGTTTGCATTTGCATGAGGGCGGGAGGGTGGGACCTTTCTTGCATCAGCATATGCATGGGCGTGGGAAGGTGAGATTGCTTCCAGCATCCAAGCCTGGGTTTTTATTACACGGAATTAAAACTAGATATTACACATAACATCTTAATGTCATGGATTTCCGTAAAGTAACGCCTGATTCCATAATATATCATCTGAAAGCCTATGGCACTCATTACAGGAAGCCCAGAAGACTGAAACTGCCAATTAGTGTAGCGTTACCATTTCGGAGGTTGCCGAGAGTTTTTGAGAGGGCAAGAAGTCAGCTGTTATTCCGTATAAGGTACCTACTGTGAAATACTTACTGCTATTAATCAACTACCTCATAGCATAATCAGGCTATAATGTTCTCACTGCTGGGACACAGGCCTCCTCTCTGTGAGAGGGAGCGGGCCGTAAGCCACCACACGTGCCCAGTGCGGGTAGGCAAATGTCACATTTCTTCGGATTTTTGGTTCTAGAACACTGTTTTCTCACGATGTTTTTCTTTTTTTGAGAGCAGTGGTGATGAAATTAAATACGCAAAATAAAGAGCTTGCTTGGGTTCGAACTCACGACCGACGACTTGTAAGTTGGGGCCGATACCATTGAACCACCTCATGATTGACTGGAACTATGTAATTAAAATAACAGTACAGTCATCAATCAGTAACATTTACCACCTGTTCCACCAAACCAATCGCTAACTTAACTGCCAACACAATAAGAAATCGCACAGATTCATTCCAGGAACATTTTTCATCCCAATCGCTTCCGAAAACAAGAACAAAGCGAAACTAAGTAAATAACAATTTGTTCCACTGAAGTAACATCGCACACAAAAAGGTTAAACAAAAAAAAAAATTTAAAACTAGACACGAGTTCAGTAGCGGACGTTAATCTGAGCTGACAACGCGCAGCGGCTTCAAAGTGGCGGGGCTACGTTAATCACTCTTCCACTCGACTGTACGATGCTTATCAGCCCATTGCTTTACCACTTCAGATTATTGACTTTGACTGTACCACCACACTACTCACGTTTCATGGAAAAAATATGGATATCTTTATGTAATGTAAATCGGGCGAGTACTGGCGAGAAGAGCAGTTTTATTTTTAGAATTTGTGCATACGTCTTAGGTTAAATGAAGGTAAGTACCTAAGTTGTTGATGCGCAACTTTTAACATTAATATCACAAATGATAGATAATAGCCTTCTTAAAATCTTGGTCATTTAAAAAAAAGTTTAGAGGTTTATATGAGAATACCTATAGAATACCTAATACGTGCCTGGTGTTAATAAGTTATTTTTATAGCATAATCAGCCTATAATGTTCCCACTGCTGAGACACAGGCCTCCTTTGGTGAGAGCGGGTCGACGGATGTCATATACTCTTATCTTCGAATTTTTGGTTCTAGGACATGCCGGTGTCCTCACGATGTTATCCTTCACCGTTTTGAGAGCAGCGGTGATGCAATAATTTACACAAAGTAAAGTGCCTGTCTGGGTTCGAACCTACGACCTACAACTCGTAAGTCGCGGCCGTTTCCACTGGGCTACAATTGCTTACTGGGCCATCACTGCTCATGTCACATAAAATGACATTCACAGCTATGACTAAAACTAAAAGACATTCACACCAGAACAAAACTCGCCTTTCGAAAATGCGACCTTATCTTTCACCATCACACATCGTTCCACCTTCTGAACAACAAAAAGCCGCGACAAAACACTTGTTTCACAATTCATCAAAATCATTAACACCTAAGATGACAGGTCGTCAGTTTTTTACCTTGAAACCAGTGGGGCGTGAGGTAGACAGCCTCAATTCGCCGTCACTGTGGGTACTCAGTGTACTCACGACGACATATTTAGCTAAACCTTTCCAGTATACGCTGGCCTTGCATTGTACGAAAAGCCATAACGTGCGGTGCGTGGATCGATAGAGTCGTGGTCAGTCCATGGATGGGTGATCCCCTCCGTGCCTCGGTAAACATGTAAAGCAATTGGTCCTGCGCCTGATCTCTCCCACTCACTCACTCTGCGGGGCAATTGCGTAACACATTATCAATCGCAATCGGTTTCATTTTGACAGTTCAACAACATTCATTGCGTTATTTACGTGTTGAGCAGACAAATTTTTTGAAGTTATGAAGCAATGGATTAGCAATTTGCTTCAAAATGATTCCGATTCCGATTGATAGTGTGTTACGCAATTAGGGTGCAGGTCTGTGACGCATGTTTCCCAACTTGTTTTTTTTTTTTGTGTTTGTTTTCTTTTGATGCGTCATGTTTGCCGCAAATAAACGTATTTTCTTTCTTTCTCCCCAGTCGTGTGGGATTGCCGTCCCGTTGGACTATGAGAGTGTGAGAAGGAGTGGACCTGTGTTTGCAAACACACTTTTGTACTAGGCATAGCTCTGGAGATCATGACTAGTCCCTGTTGAGATTGGCCGCTGTGACCGGAATTCGGTGTGGAGATTAATATTACAATGTGAGGTCAGCTTATACTGGAAATGTACCTAAAGCTTGATGTCGTCGTGGGTACTTCACCGCGCGGATGTAATCAGCGACGCGATAGGTGCGATGACCGCTCCTCCTGCGTTTTGTTGAAGAGTTACCGTTTTATTTTATTGGTCAGACTAGCTAATGTTGTGGAAAGGTTAATATGGGTTAAATTTAGACTAGATTTGTCGGTTTTTGTATTGTTGGGAAAGTCTTCATTCAAGGTGGTTTCTGTCAAGTCGTTTATAAATATTATTTTTAGGGTTCAAATGTACAACCATTGCACTACCTTTCTTATTCTTTATTATCCTCTACTTCAATCAACTCAGCCTATCGCAGTTCACTGCTGCACATAGGCCTCTCCCAAACTGCGCCACAACACCGCAACGCCGCACTGCAGTGGCAGTAG
Source organism: Hydraecia micacea (assembly GCA_914767645.1). Classification (NCBI taxonomy): domain Eukaryota; kingdom Metazoa; phylum Arthropoda; class Insecta; order Lepidoptera; family Noctuidae; genus Hydraecia; species Hydraecia micacea. Next base: position 1,563,178 of record OU611783.1, on the reverse strand, counting down.
GCTGGCCATTTTTGTCGAAGGACCGATGGTCGGTGGAGCAGACGAATACTGGAGTGGAGACCGCGTATCGCCAAGCGTAGTGTGGGACGCCCCCCAGCTAGATGGACAGACGACCTCAAAAAGGTGGCTGGAACAGACTGGATACGGAAGGCGGAGGACCCTTTACTTAGCTTTATGCAATCTGCTGCACCAATGGGACAAAGGCTTCTCAGAAAGTAAAGTGACCCTGGAAGGCCAGGCTCGACTGCTTCCGTTTATTCTGGTGGTCAAACATTTGTCATTTTATCTACAAGGTAGAAGATCGCCTTACCTATTATTCCAAACACTCCACAGTATCGGCAATATTTCGAAAATGCTCTACATATTGGGTATCGTGTTGCTATCCGGCCGCATGCGAATGTAAGATCAGATCGTTTCCTCTACATCTTGTTTCTTGCATCATGTTGGTATGACTGACAGGACATGTCACTAACAGCTAACCATATAATTATAAGAACACGTAATATGTGGAGTTGCTACTTAATTATTTAATTTCAGACGGAAGAGAAAAAGTAAGATAAAAGCAATTAAATTAACCCACGTCATAATTGCAAGGCAATTATGTTAAAGTTTTGTATTTATTAATAAAAATAAAACATAGCATCTAAGCAATAGTACAGAAAGTTTTCTTTACATTATCAAGAAATGTGACTACTTTATTTTTATTTCAATTAAGCAGTTCCATGGCGCTCGGTAAATGATTGCCCCACATTAATTTTGAAAACTACCGTAAGTTATTTTTTTAACGAAACTCCCGACATTTAAATGTTTCGTCATCAACTAAAGTAATTACCGTCACCAAACTCGTACTACGTAAACGCTAATTACTCTGACATTATTGCCAATAATTTTCGCGTCAATAAAAATTAACATTTAAAAAAGCTTTTGCACTTTTTTACTCGAGTGTACAAAGTGTCATGGCGTCGGGTGAGCGGCGAGATCAAAGCGGTCGGCGCCTTTGAACCGCCGCGTGTATCAACACTGCCGTGCCGTAAACGACACGTAGAGGAATGAGTGGTACGGTCTGCAGCGGAAATTAGCTGAGCGTCTGTTCAACGCCATTTTTTCAATACAAATTACTTGCTATTAGCAGTGGGTGGAATAAATGAGACGTATTTACATGGTTTTTAAATTAGATCATTTGGAACGTTCCATGAGATTTTGTATAGGTATTAATAATAATAGTGAAGTAGGTAAGTATTTATAAAAAAAAATAATATACTTACGGGAAGAAGTAAACTATTTAATAAGATCTATATTTTATAAAAATGCTACACTTGATATTAAAAGCAGAGTGGTTCTTTTGTTGTTTCAGTAATTTAAAGTATTTAATAACATCTTGAATATGCTCGTCATTATTGTATTCAGTTGCGATTACGTCCTCCACTCATTATAAAAATAATGTACAGTTTAAAACAACGCCTCCAGAAACTGCATTTAACATTCACACCTTACAGGTACCGTTAACAAAAAAAAGCAACAACCAACAATTAATTAAAGAAAATTAATTTGCCGTCCCTCCTCCCTTACCTGCTTTCTATCAAAACTGACGGGGCGTAGTTTAAATTATATGTAGTATGTAAATAAGTCTATAGGACAGGTTGACCCCATTGACTGCGTGCTACACCTGCTTGGCAAGGTTCCGGGTTCGATCCGGTGTCGGTATAAATGTACACTTCCTTATCATAAAATACTTATTAACTCGGTAACTCATAAAAAAGTTGACATATTAAATGCTCGATAAGGAGAACAAGAGTTAATTATTTTCTTTTAATTAAAATGAAATAGTAATTAAGTTATAATTTAAGGGTCCATTTGTGTAAATGACTATACAGGGTGTTGTTATCCCCTTCCTTAATTATTGACTTAAGGATGCTTAAATAATTTAAAAAATACCCTATTACTCGTTTATACCTCTTATGGACTAACTTCGACACAACAATCTTTACACTAATGGTGGGTCCACACGATACAGACTTTCATCAACATGTATAGAATTTTGTCTGTGCAACAAAGCAGTACAGACAAATGTCGGTGTATCAGAAAAGTCTAAGGTAAATAGCAAATATTATGTCTAAAGTGCGTAACATAGTGCATGTATGTCTGCGTATTTGTCGCAGCCAAATAATTAACATTATTGGATATGTCTGTTCTTACCGCCGTTCGCCACGATACTAAATAAAAATTTTCGGAACACTACAGATTTTCGCAAATCCAAGTCTGAACTAATGAAAAGTCTGTGCAAACATTCTGTCAAGATGTCCGCGTAAAAATTTTTACTCAGACTTTCAAAGTCTGTACAGATATCTGTACGACCAAATGTCTGTATAGTGTGGACCCACCATAATGGCTGACTTTTCAATAGACAGATAATTTTTATTCGTTGAATAAACTTGACGTCTGACAGATTTTGTATGGAAGAACTGTCAAATATTTAAAATTATTCCTCGGATAAAAAACAGCCCTTAGTGAAAAAAAATCATTGACTAAACATCACTTGTCAAACTTAGCCACGTTAAGTCTAAGTCGGTTCACCAGCCTTCACGACATGCGGAATAATTGCGTAACACACGGACACTAGGAATGACTTTCATTTTGACAGTTCAACTACATTCATAGTAGCACTCATAGATCCTGGAAGTCTCTTCTTTTGCCGTATATAGCGAGACTGCTGTAGATTGAAGTATACGACTTTAGTGGGTATTATTCACGGAGTATAGAAAGAAGGCCTCTTCGCCGAGCTATTAGGATAATGGAAACTGCAATCAAGCAACGGCTTTACCACGTATTTCTTTTTTGCCAAACTTACTTCCATTTCTACTTCATGTGGAGAATTACAAAGTATGTAGTTAGTTGTAATGAAGCAATGTACAAGCACTACAAACGCAGCGACCGGCAGTCGACGGAACAATCAACAAAGACATTACTGACATTACGACAAACCGACACGTTAGGTACAATCGGGCACAAAACTGTTACAATATAATGGTTACTGTACAATACAGGATGGCAGGGACATTGACGGTGTTTATCCTGTAATTTTTCCACTGCATGGTAAAAGCCTCTTTTCATATAGAAATTGTTTAGGCATTTGAGGCCATTGTAAGAACAGTTTTCCTCACTTTGCTGTCTTTTACCGATATTCAGTTATGTCTAAATATTAACTTAATTATATTTGAGCGTTCTATGTTCGGCATGCTTACAGACCGAGTCCCAAAAGTCGAGATCCGCAGACGTACCAAGGTTTCGATTTCGGAAAACGAGTTATGGAACTCAAATGGAGTTGGGCAGAACACCTGGCAAGGCGCAGTGATGATCGGTGACCGTGGAGTGACTGAGTGGCGTCTAAGAATTGGTTGACGAAGTGTCGGTCGTCCGGCGGCGAAATGGGCGGACGGCGTTGTTACCATCGTGGGTAGAACCTGGATGAGGCGGGCACAGGATTGGCACATGAATAGAGAGGCCTATGTCCAGCAGTGGGTAAAGTCAGGCTGATGTTGATGATGCTGAAACATATTTTCTACTAGCAGCGCCCCACGGTTTCACCCGCATAAGTCTCTATCCTGTAGGAATATTGGGATAAAAAAGTATCCTATGTGATCCTTTCCCAGGACTTGAAACTATTTCTATACCAAATTTCATCTAAATCGTTTCAGCGGTTTAAGCGTGAAGAGGTAACAGACAGACAGACACACTTTCGCATTTATAATATTAGTATGGATGGATTAGTATGGAATTTCCAGGTTTAAACTCGCATCGACGCATGACGATTCACGACGCACGACAATTTTAGAGCTAGAGGCTCTAACACCATCTCCGAGTCATAACGATACAATGATGACAAAACCATTTTACCACGACGAAAATCATCGTCATCTGCCTAGCCTTTTACCAACTATGTTGAGGTCGGCTTCCAGTCCAACCGCAGCTGAATACCAGTATTTTACATGACCTCTACAACCCAGTTATTGTGTAATACGATACCCCTTGGTAAAGACTGGTTACCACGACGAAAATATTAATAATAAATGACCAAAGACATCCGTTGTCGAGCCAAAGCGTCGCTAGATATCTAATTAATTTATTAAAATGAAACGTGTATATTCATTTTAATATTAATTTGTATGACAAATTGATGGTTATGCTAATGCGTGTTGGTTTCCGCTTCGCTTTATAGCTTTTGATTTGCAAGCGAATAATCCGATTTCGATGTCATGGGATTAGAGATTTGTAGTGTAATAGTTATTAGAATTTAATAGTTTAGTGGGTTGATAGGATTTTAACCAGGCTGCTTTGTTGGTCTAGCGTTCGCAAACGCTAGGATCAGCTGGGCATAAGGTCTTGGGTTCTATTCCCGGGTTGGGCAAAGTGTTATTGGGTTTATCCACCTGGATTCTCAGTAGCATCCCGGAGTCTGGATTTGTCCCCTATTACGTGGAACTTAATCATAACTGGCGACATGTGGGTGTACTATATAGGTACACCTCTGGCTAACCCTTTCAAAATCAAAATCAAAAGTCATTTATTCAAACTAGGCTGAGAATCAGTACTTTTCGAACGTCAAAATTACAAAAGACAGTCCCCCAAAACGCCCGCCCTTCACAACTTCCTAGTGCTTTCGCTGGGGAGAAGAAATGGCGGAACAAACACCCCAGCAGCAAGCAAGCTTTGGAAATACAGGCGTGAAGTTATGTTATGTATAAATATGTGGTTTGTTGTATTGCAGACTATTTTTCCTAGACGGGTTAGCAGAATTGTAAAGTCTATTCTTAAACAAATATCAAATATATTTTAATGGTGATTAAGTTGAATTCAGAGTGACTAGCACAACTGATAGTTATAAAATTTTTTGAAGTTGTACCGTAAACTGCACTTTATGGTATAGGATTTAAAGTTATTTTTCCATAAACTCATATTTGTTTATCTTTTCGGCAAATAAATAAATCGCGAATGCAGATTATGTGTTTTCCATGTTTAGCTGATGATGGTGTTACGTGAAAGAGAAAACATCAAGTTTATCTATTTTTCATACTTCACCAATGCACCTCAAAAGAGGTTCTTGAAAATGACATGGTAAATATAATACCTATGGCCTTTGCAATTATTGGTTAGAGTGTTTTGGTTAAATGAAAGTTCCATGTCATGTAGGTATGCCTACTACCTGACAGACTGCATGTAAGTTGATAGTCGTTAAATGAGTTATTGAAAACCCAATCACCTGAAAAATCTATCATGCATGTAACGGGCAACTGAAACTCCGCCGCCATTTCATATGATGCTCAGCGACCCAGTGTTTTATTAATTCAGTAGGTGATGGAACTTTAAAATTCGTTTTCATGATGATTTCTGATTTCAAGCCCTTTTTTTAAAACAACTGCAACTTTGTTTTCGTTCAAGCCAACCTTAAACTGCGTTGAAAAGTCTGTTACTCTGAATACTTTAAAAACGTAGACGAGACTTTTTAACAGGTTTTCTAAAAGTATTCCTGGAGCTAGAATACACCTTTAAGAGACATAGACTACATGGGGCTTGTTGTATGACTGACAACACGATTTGATAGTTGTCCCTGCTCGCGATGTAAGTTTACCCGTTCGATAAATTGAATTTGTCACTTGGGTTGACGAATCATCTTTCGGACGGGTTCGTATCTTCGTTGCCGGACTTAGAATGAAGACAACTGGAAACTATGGTTAGGGTACAACCCTACCTGATTTTAACACGTTAAATCATGCACCAACGCAACACCTTTTTAAGTTTTGTGTTGAAAATCTCCTAAGTGAACTCACGCCTTACCTTTTGTAACTTTTAAAAGAAACGCTTCCAAAACCCACTGCAGCAACTACGTTATATGAAAACATAAATAATCCGTGTATAATGAACTTCAGTGCACGCAGTCTCAACATCTTATTAATTCAATATCTAGCGAGATGTATCATAAGTCTGCGGTCGTAACTCTAGGGTGAACGATGCGATTGTCGGACGGAAGTCGAGCAGATTTATGTATTAGTATTTATGTGGGTTTTCTTTGGCGTAGTTTACCCGTGGTAAAGTTACCAGTCTTTTGGCTAGGAAATATTACTGAGGCAAAATGCGCGAAAGCTTCTATAGCTATTTCTAGAAGTTATCAATGCTTAAAATAAAATAAATTCTACTCTCGCATTTAAAACAGTTTTTAAACCACATGTTACGTGGAAAAATGGCTTTTAGTATAGTGAATAATAAGAATTCCAAGCTTCACCGATCGACAAATTGGAAGCCATTGAATTAACAGCGTTGAAATTCGTAGAAAAGAATAAACTATTAAAGCTGACACTAAATAAATTGCCAACAGAAAACTAAATTGTTTTCCCGAGTACACACAGTCATGACCTGCTTTTTAAATAAGTAAGTATTTAAAACAGTTTTTCTTCAAGAACAATCCAAAAAGAGACTGTTAAACATAATAAAATGAATGAAACAAAGACATATTATACTCGTTTACGACTTTAATGAATATAATAATGCGAGAATTATACTTTAAATATATGTTTTGTAATTTCAATATGCTTCTTGGCATATATATTTCGAAATCAGCAGGAAACTATAAAGTTTTATTATATATAAATATACATAAATACATACTAACATTGTTTTTGTAACTGCCATTAGTTATAATAAAATAAATGGCGTTATTATAATTTTATTTAATGTTTATTATGTTTAGCGTCTGTAACGGCGTTTAGTATGTTATTATAATTTAATTTTGGATTGCTAAATAGGATGTTAATTTGATTTAGTGTTAGAAACTTCTTTAATTATTCTAATTAGCTGGTCACTGTATGTTTATTCAGTGACTTGTTAAAACTATGTCATTGTATTTTAATTAATGAAAATCGAATGTATATTAAGTAGGTACACGGAACAGATAAATTTATCTGTTCCGTGAGTAGGTAGGTACTCGAAAACCCCTAATAGAAAAAAAATAGTATACAGTTGCAAAAGAAATAAATAAATAACACATAATAAATTGTAACTCAAAAATCATTTCACACGTTCATAATGTAGCATTTAAAGATAATGCTTGGCCCGCTCGGTTAACAAATGGTGCGTCCACCATGCACATTGGTCATAATATTTCAACGCTAGTAAATGCTGCACAGTTCGTGATGTATGGCGACAGACAGACAGATAAATTGCTTATAATTTATTGTAGTGGAAGCCGCAACAGTCCTAATTACGTACGACGTTTGAGTCATGCCTTCTGAAAAATATCGTTTATTCGTTCTGTTGCATCATGTGCGTGGGTTGAAGCTACTATTTGTTCTTCTTTTTCTTATCCGTGTCGTTATTAATCTTCTTGGCTCGGAGATACAGCGAGGTAACTGCGGAACACACAATAGGCAATGCGTTTCATTTTGACAATTCAACAACATTCATTGCGTCGTTTACGTTGCTGAGCAGACGAATTTTTTGAACCTATGGAGCAGTGGATTAGGATTTTCCTTCAAAACCCTCGGATTGTAATTGAAAGTGTATTGTTGTTTAATTAGGTCAAGTGTTGCCACATATGTTTTTATTCCATGTTCCTAATTTACAAAAGATGCGGGACTTACCTAATTGGATTTTTATTCAGTGTTAGTCTAATAATTCTTGGTTACCTGTATTGTAGTTAGGATTGAGTTCTAATTATGTCTAATAATGATTGTATGTATTTGATTGTATATGCCCAATAAAGAGCTTTTCGAAATTAGAGTAATTTCTGCTGCATTATGTATAAACTTTCTTTGGATGCTAGGCTGTCATTTATTTATATTGGTTTTATCAAAAAACCAATGGTGCTTTTGTCTGACCCAATAATCTTAATCTGGATTTTAGTTCTCGAGTTTATTGACTACCAATGAGGTGATAAATTAAAACTGCGAGAGTAAAGTTTCTCTCACACAGCGGTGTTTAAATATTCATAAGTTCTTACTGTTTGCAACTTCGTGAATAATAATTAAGTTTTTTAGAACTGCAGTGAAAAGTTTAAAAGAAATTATATATCGTCCTAACGTATCCATGTTGGTAAGAATACTTGTAGTGAATTTTCAAGTCGCTGCATTTTCAGGAAAATTGTATACACATTATGAAAATAGTTGAACGTGAACTGAAACATTAAAGACGTATGCACTTAGATGCGTACGCTTCTCAAAGTCGTTATTTACACTTCAATATTCAATCAGTGCTTTTGACAATTGTGTATTTTGTAAAGGGTGTCAGTAATCAAAGTCTGCAGTTTCAAATTAAATATTTACGTATATTTTTTTTCGCTTTATGCCCTTTATAACAACAAATTTTTATTTCAACAATTATCAGTTGCAAGTATTACAGTGTCCATTACTTTATTATGAATGTTGTACACGCATTCCGCTTTCACACTATTATAATTTGTGTCATTACTTAACATTCTGACAGTGTACTATGTAAACATTAATTTATAGTTACACATAAAAATATAACGTGCCAGTTTTGCAAGCATTAGAATGTAAAATTTAAAGAAAAGTGTATTCGTGAGATTCATCTAAGATCTTATCAATTTGAAAACTGAAAGTAGCAATTATATAAATATAAATGAGAAATAGTTGCGGTAACATGTTATCTGTAACACTAATGTACTGGGACTACCATGCGTCTACGAGAAACGTTCAGTCACAACGCACATAATTACAAAGATATGTGATCGATCAATGTATCGCCAAATCATTAAACATTCACTTAAAAAAATACAAACACAATTAACAACCCTCACTAATTAATTGCAACAACTTAAATTACAAAAATCAATTTAAATTACAATCTATAGATTTGGTACATAAAAATTTCGTTAAGTCTAACTAGAAAATTAAAATCCGCGCACGCGGTTACGACCAAGCGTTCAGTGCACTAATTATAATGATTACGAGTTAGAGATCACAGCTGTCGCGACCCCCACAGGGGCAAACACTTCCGTCGATGATATGAGCCGACTAGAAACCCGAAGAACACTAATTTATATGTACACAGACTTCGGTTCCGAATGTCCTTTTGGCATGGGCGTTAGCGGTCGGCGCCCCCCTTCTTGTGTCCGTGGAGCGCCGACGGTCCTCAAGGGTGCAGAGGCCGTGGGCCGAACAGCGGGTACGGCGGGAAGTACGCGGCCAGCGAGGGGTGCGGGGGCATCGGGAACGGCAGCGGTGGCGACGAAACCAGGTGCGACGGCTTGCTGTACGGGTGGAAGCGAGGAGTCAGCGGTGACAGCGGCGGCGTCGGGTACGTGCGCTGCAGCAGCGGATGCGTCGCGCTCAGCATCGACAGGCTCGGGCTCGACTCGCCGCTCGCAGTGTGTGATCTCAAGTGTTGCAGCAGTTCGTCTGATGAGGAGAACCGCTTGCCACAGTATGCAGAGTCTCCTGCCATCCAACTGCATACGTAGGGCAGCTGTGAAGCGGCCGCTAAAGCAGCTAACTGTGCGTGAGCATACGCTGCTGCCGCAGGGTGATTAGTAGGTAATGGAAACGGAGTCTTGGCGTGATCGCATTGAGCACACCCCGCCGGACACACGGCGGATTTGAGCAAATGTGAGCTTAGTGAGCAACCCGTACAGTAAGGATCTCTGCAGATTCCTAGATCACTTCCAGGTGCCTTCATTCTAGCGTACGCGAGGTACGGATTTAATCCATTCTTTAAAGCGTGGTGCTGTGCAGCCATCAAGCTACTGGTCATTAAGTCCATTTGTAAAGGAAATCCGCTATGATGTAATCCACCGAGGAAGGCGGATGTAGAAACAGGTATGCTGGGCTTGAAGCTCGAATGTTCTTTGGTGTCTGCGCTGGACGATAAAGAGGTGGGAGTGAACGGTAACTTGGATGCAGATGAGATACTGATCGACTCTGAGTTAGATTTGGCTGGCACGGGTGAGCCATGCAGTGGGCTGGACCTCTCGTCTGACTTCTCTGACGGTGTTTTCCGGTGAGCGGGAGGTGGAGTCCTCTGTGATGAGGAACTCTGGTTACTGGCGCAGCGCGCTTGTACTGGTGTGGTGGACGCACTGCCTTTCGATGAGAGCGGGGTCTTAGACGACGCGTTGACAGACCCTCGGTCGTCAGGTGTTCTAGTCTTTTCTCTCGCGGTTAGGCACGATTCGTAAGGCTTAAAGCTGGGCTTGTTGTCGGGTACGTGCGATTTCTCATCGTACTTCTTACTCGCTTTCTCGGCGGCGGAGATCAGCTTCGGGTTGGGCGAGTCCGCGCCGATAGCGCTGCAGGTCTGCGCTAGTAGCGCCAGCGGGCTCTTTTTCGCGTCGAGCTGCAACAAAGAGAGGCAGTTTATGAAATGAAACGTCGGGTCGAGGTTGCGAGTGACGGGCGTACAAAGGGACCGCGGGGGTTCGGGGCGGGGGAGGCGGGCGTCCAATCACGCGGCCGACGCGCCATTATCCGCGCGTCTGGCACCCGTCGGCTCCGCTTGACATTTCACTCGGCTCCCGCATGATGTAATCTCGCAGTGAAAAGGGCAATTTGTGCCGCTGAATTTGCGGCACGCCTGAACTTGTGGCGTGTTGTCACGTCTATTGCCGCCGCTCAAACGTCGCTATGTGTCGCGAATATGTTTTCTGTTTTACTCACGTTGTATTGTCAAAGTTTATTTTAGCGACGATGCGAATCATATTAGAGTCTAAATAGTTATTATTATTATCTAGTTCGAAATACTAATTGCTTGTTTGTTAGCGTTTCAGAGACGATTGTTGTTTTGATGTAGTAATTACGAGACGTATTTTAAAATAGATGGGTGGTTGTTAAAATATTTTATGTTACAAGTAATTTTAAATACAATGATATGCTAATGGCGTTTATTTGTCATGAAAGCGAAGCTCTAAAGATTTTGCAGTTTGTAAATAATGAATAATGTTTGAAAGAATTTAGTAAAATGCTATTGAAATGGTACTAAAAAACATCTCTAGTTTGCTGAATTTTATTACCTACCACTTCACGATCAATTTCGCAAAATTACGCTCGCCTTTCAGAAATTTACTATTAACAAACTTGTTGAAATTTCATTTTGCCGCTATATCAATTAATTAGCGTAGTATTATGAGAATAATATTTTGATTTAATTTTTCTGGCTGACCGACTTCTTGAAAATTCAAAAGTGCCTGTTAATGGTTTAATCGTAGCAAATGCTTTGAGATTATTTTCTTTATGATTTTCAATTATTGCAACCGCTCTATTTTCTCAATTTCAAGAACTGAAGTAGTTTATTAAAGTTCAGGCAATTGAATAAAAAAGCGTAAGTGAGCCTTTTTATTCTATTACCTGAACTTAAATGAACTACTGCGTTTCATCAACTTTTATACTAAATTATTTAAGTAAAAGAAAAATCGAGGAAACGAAAGGTTTCCTCGAATTTTCGGATCTACGTCAACAGTACCTAAGCAACAAAATTGTTTCAGTATCATTTGATTGTTCATTGTCATGAAGTGACATTCAACATACTTGTTGAAATCCTCGTGAAGCCTTTTACGGAGCGATTGTTCCATTTTAGAAGGTTCGCGGAAAATGTTTCCATCATTTACTGAAGTTGTAGCCCGATGAAGGTTTATTTGTTTTTGTTAAATAAAGAAAGGGTACATCATGTTCAATTCATAACCTGGTTTTTGATTACATTATCTCTTTTTAGTTTCCTTCTTTCTTTTATAGTGTTTCCGGATTTTCTGTTTGTTGTTGTCTATTTTTTTTAGTTGTTTTTATTTTTTTAGTTATCTTTATTTACAGAGTTGTACCTACCTATTGGATTTTCTCTTTAGTGAATAATTCGACTTTATCTCCTTGAAGAATATACCTATCGTTGAAAGCTGTTGCATTATTTTGAAGATCGTATTCATTATCTTATCGTCAGTTAAGAAGTAATTTGCTTAAATTATCATTCACATAATGACCGTGTTTCAAATGAAACAGTACCTAATCCAATATAAATTCCCTTTGGATATAACCGACAAACTTTCCAGCAACGCTAATGTAAAGTAAATTATACCTAACGCAAGCACAAGGATAAGAAAACACGAGTTTGTCATCATCAATCAAACTTACCGTTGTCGGAAGCGGCGACAGGTAATCCGGTCGCAAATACTGATTGCTTGACGTGAGCATGTTGCTCCACAGTCCGATATCCTTTTCCAGCTTAAAAAAATATAATCAATCCACAACACAGAACAATATCACTTCACAAAATCCAAGGCTTGGTGTCAGCACATGATACACAAGTCACTAGTCGCGGCGTGTGTACGGAGCGGAACGAGACGTGCGGTTGCCGCGACGGACGGCTCTGAACTGAGGTTCGCGGTGTGACGTGCCCCCCTCCTGACACCTTGTCACTAGTCGCCTCGCCATTTTTGCATTCTGTGTGCTCTGCGGGAGCTTTGGCGTCTTATCCCCACCGCTGTTTGACACCCCGTTTGTCAGCGGCTTCCTTCTCGCTCGCTCGCGAGAATTACTAAAAGCGCTTTCCGCGAACTCGACGTTTTGATGAAAGGATTATATAAAATATGCATCGCGCAGTCAAAGGAGTGGATGCGACGACTGAGATGCATAGCATGGGAAATTGAATAGCTGCGAAGCTGGTAAACGGCGGCTTAGTAATAATTTAGTTTTAGTGTCATCTCGACGTGGGCGGACCTTTGTAGCTTAATGTGGGTCAAGAGATTTTTCTGAACGATCTGTTGCTGCGTTTTGTTATTCGCTTTGTATTATGACGGTTTTATGGACTGTTTTCGTATTATTATTCGCCGTATTATATTATATCTGTGAATTTATGTGTGTTTAAGAAAATTGATCACATTTTTCATTACTTTCTTTGTAGAAACATGTCACATCATGTTAATTTTATAGCTCTGTTGGAGCGATATTTAAAATTCCTAATGCCGTTGCATAATCTCAGGTAAATCGTGAGTTTACTTTTTAACCCCAAACTTGTATGGGTGGGGGACCACCCACTGGTTTTACGATTGTGAAAACGCATTCTCATTGTTTAGTTTTCATAAACAAATGGCTTAGTCATCGCAATTTCTATAATCTTTCCAAATCTTTTGTAGTTTTACTGTGGGTACTAAAATTATACTGTTGCTAGTTTCTGACAATAGCGTGTTAATGCTCCTGCTTATCTTTATATTATTATGAGCAAAAGTTTTATGCTTTAAGCACTTCTTTGTGTATTTTTTAGAAAAGGAGATTACTGTTGTAAAGAATACGATTAGGAATGAATAAGTAAGCAAGTTAATAGTTGCTAAAGTTTCACATAATATTGTTATATTTTTCGTAAGAATTTAAAATGTCTATTAGTTTCTATTTAATCGTAAGAAGTATCATAATTATAATACCTACATAACTACGTAATAAATATTTATATGTCAAATTAAACCATTATACAATTAAATTATACCTCTTTAGTTATTATAACAATAGAAGTGTTGATTGTTTGAATTTGCATTAATATTAATTATTATCTTTATGTCAGTTTAACACAGCAGACTTGTATAATTAAATGCAATAAAAATATTAACGTCTATATTACCAACAATTTAAACATCGTCTAATTTAAGACCGGATTTTTATCAGATGTAGATTACTTATTAAATTCAAAACAAAATAAAAAAAACTCTGTATAAATTTTCTAGATCATATTACTATTGTGTTTTGAATCTCAAATCTCGATTTACAGTACTCTGTCACAAAATTTGTCACATAAACACATAACCACAAGTAAATCAGCCCTCCCGTCAGAAACACCATGTCATCGCTGTACGTTTCTCCTCACAGCGCGGGCGGCCATGACAGGATCAATCGTGCCGACAAACGACAGAGCCCCGACTGTGCCCGACCGTGACGAGACGGACCACATTATGTCATGACTTGATGTGTCACGATTGAGCTACCTAATGGCTCTTATTAGATACACCAGAAATGATTGGGTCTTATTACAAGGTTTATTTATAAACGTTGTTTAAATCACGGCGACGTGAACGTCAAAAATGTATGGTCAAAAACCCCACAAATTGTAAGACGCAAGACTGACAATAACTACTACTTTTTCAAGATTTTTACATTGAAATAATTTGAAAGATGAGTAACCAAGTTGATAAGTAGGTAGGTAAGTCACACTTTGGTTTGGATAGGTAGGTACCTATGCTCATAAAACAAAAGTTCACCATACAAAAATTAAGTTGATGCAACCCCCTGTTTTCTGTCGCTTGTTTTGTTATCAACTCCCCAATACTCGAAAACAAAAACAAGTGACAATCTCTGTACTTACATAAATTAATGGAATTTATCTGTCTTTATATACGAGTATATTCATTTATCTGTGTTTATACTGTAGATTTAATGATTGTGATCGGCGTTGGGCTGAATGGCATCAGAATATTTTTCAACACGACCTATCACAACCAATCAGGTTCTTCGGAGTTCTCGTGTTCAGTCAGTTATAGCAATTAGCTGACCCACCTTTGCATAAATGGTTGAGATTTTTTAGAATAAGAATCGATAGAATTTTATAATTCTTTTATATTTTATTTATTTGAGCAAAGTAAATAAATAACTGACTGTACACACGGCTACACATCAAGCTATACATTTCCAGTTTGAGTTGACCTCGCATTGTATAGGTTTTTCCTACAATCCGAAGTCAGCTTATACTGGTTATGTATAGCTTGATGTGTAGCCGTGTGTACATACCAGCTTTTACAGTACGGTGAAAAAAAAAGAACAGCAAATTTTTCATTTCCAATCTTCCTACTTTACTGTAATTTGGTTTACGAAAGCCATAGTCCATTTTGAAGTCTAGACAGCAGGTGCATTGCACTAAGCTCGAAATTCGCTTCAAGACAGAAGGATTACCAAGAAACAGTTCAGAAAATTAGTGTAAGACCCGCGGTGTCTTCAGTCTAAAAGCTATACTTGCACTTGCAGAGTTGCAGCCCAGAAACATCAAACCGCTTGCATTAAAACGTTAACATAACACTTTGAATGCATTACACAATCTGTACGTTAATCTCAGCTGGAGATTAGTTTTGGCATCGCTTCGTTTGAGCAGACTTGAGCCAGCCCGAGACTCGAGCCCAGCTAATCCCCAGGACTCGAGCCAGATAAGAACGATAACATAACTAGAATTTGCATACGTTTGTTTTAACGAGGTTTCTGAGGGTTTTGGTATGTAGAGCAGCTGAATTTGGAGTATGAAAAAGTGAGGGTTTCTTTCTGTGTTTTGTTGACAGAAGTACCAGGGTATCAGACTTGAAAGAGACTTCGATCACGAGAGTGAAATGGTGCTGTTCAAAGTGCTGATGCTTAAAAACAAGTAAACCCCTTCACTTACAAAATGCCTAAGCATTCATGCAGGTTTAATTGGACATAATTGTCTCAACCGGTGACGTTAGGAAATCTGGTAATACTGACTGAAATCAGAGCAGATATTTGTACATGGTCTGTATAAATTATTCAAACTTCTATTCACAAATAAAGGAGACATTTAAATTCAATGCAGGACCAATGACTTTGTCCACCCCTTTACGACTAGCGAGCATGTTAATAGCATGGCGGTATGTGAGATTTTAATAGTTTTAAATTTAATTTATGGTGTAGGTACTTTCAATTTCGGCTTAGCGCGAATGTGCTATTTGAACATTTGGTTATTGTATTATTCTATGGGTTTAGAAACATGATTGTTTGATAGATGGAAGAATAAAACTAGTGCTATTAATAGCTCTCATTTATCTGCAGTGAAGTTTAAACGAATCCATCATCTAAAAGTCACCAGTGTGCTTTGATAGTCAGCATTCCAAGAACGAGGGAGAAATTTGTAATGTATTTCCTACTCACTACCCCTGGCCCCTGACTAAGACCTGTACCACTAAAATCCATATCAGACTCAATTCCCCAACTAACAACACCATAAATTGACAACTTGTCAACCAATAACCTGTCATATAAACACCATCGAACAATTGAAGTCCAATAAACAAACGAAAGTCGCCGCTGACAGATTTCAAACTAACAAATATTGTACGAGTACACGTAGTATCTGATCGCCAAGCAAATACAGCGCTGTATATGTCGCCGCGTCCGACAAGCACTTAGTGGCCGAGTTGCTTCAAGCGCTGGAAGGTAGACTTTAGAAGGGTCGAGAGAAGACCGATTCAAAATGGAAATAGTTTTATTTGTGTAAAATGTTTAAGCTTTAGCTTTGTGGGTAGCGCTGTGGTCTTATGGACTTGCATAAACCGCTTTTTTTGAGTCTCTTTGTATTCGGGGTGTTTCAATATTGACTTTAGCTATTTCGTAGTTAGAATAATTACTTACTTTATTTACCCGTGTGGTTCTTTTACAAAACCTGAATACTATATGCTTTTCCTGAAGGCGAACAGTGAAATGAAAATATTTTCTTCTGGAAAATCTGATTCTGTATTTCCAGTTCGACGTGCCTTCTTTCTGTAGGATGGACAGCCTACAGATGAAACATGATCTCACGGATCTCTCAGGAAACAGATAAAGAAAAATTAAACAAACTGTACAGTAAACAATGACATATTGTTTTCGCCAATTCTGTTCAATTCCGTCGTCTATTTCAGTAACAGATCTGAAAGCGACCGTGTGACTTCCGTCGACGCAAGTGCACGAACAAGATGTTTAGCTTTATACTATCTATGTGTATGTAGTGTGTCTTATTTATTTGTTGAAGTCACGTCTTGTGTGTAATATAAATGTAGCGTAAAAAGGAGATGATATCGTTTCTGTTTCAAAGATTTTTATCAGCAAGTTGTAAGTGTTGTGACGTAAGGATGGCTGCTATCAGAAAGCTCCTGAATATAATTAAGTTAATGATAGAGCTTCGAATGATGGGGGACTTAAAAAAGAAAAGTAAAAAAGTCATACAACCACAGAACGTGTGTTAGTTGGGAAATAGAAAGGTATAGAAGAGGATTTTGAAAGCTACAGGTAAACAACCCAGTTTTTAAGATACAACTAAAAGCTTTAGACGAGTATATATAATAAGCAAACATGGATATAAGAGGATTAGCAAAAGGCTGATGGTAACAGAAGTTAATAGGCACGAGTGTTACAAGAACAACACAACTACAACATAAAAGGATTATAATATTCCTTTAAGCCTAGTAACTAAACCTCAGTACCAGTGAGACTTCTGCCGATACAAAAAGATGTACAATATTTACATTGGCACGGCATGAATGATGGATGGGCGTGATTTATACCAGGCCATCAGCCGGCCCCTATTTATGCACTTATTGTGGAGGAAAGCGATCATAATTCATAATGGGACAGGCGCGAATTACAGGTGACGGCGTTTTTAGAGTATATGTATTTTGAATCAGTGTTCAGAGCATTATCTCGTCTTCTCTCTATTGCCTTTGCTGGGGTCTGATTCGTATTGCTTTTTTGTTTTTCGATTTCTTTGTAAGTGTTGGTACGCTGGTATTGTCATGTTTATTTTTCATGTTTTCTTTTATCGTTTCTGGTGCTCCCAAAAATGTTATCATGGCATGTAACATTTGTCTGCAATGTCTATTTAAATTAACATCTTAGTTGCTTCTTCAAACATTTACAATAATGAGTAGATATACACATAATTATGCTGCTATCCTCTAACAGCTACCAGTTTGGCATCTCATCTTCCAGTATTCTCCCATCACGATATTTTGACTACGACAAAATTTGTTTTTAAGTATTTTTCCATATCGCTTCTACCTCCTTGCTTGCACCAACCCAACAAGACTGGCGAAGCTCATTAGCCAGGAGATAATCAATCATAAAGAATTACCGGCTGCCGCCACGGCTGCCGATCGCCCGTCACTGCCGACACCGACGTCTGCCGCCCCTACTTACGTAAGTAGCGTGATGTAAGTTTGTGACGTCAGCGGAAAATTGATGGTACAGTGTAATAGAGGTAATCTTTAGATTTGCTAGATGACTGTTGCACTGGTGATTCTGCAAATACCTTTCAAGCCTCATGGATGTCCTCTGCTATCGCACTTACAGAATAAAACAGCACTGTGATCTTCCAACTACCCTTGGCCAGTTGGCGAGAGTCTCTCGCTTATGAATGAAAGATGAACTTTCATTCTCAACCCCATCATAAACCAGGGTTTGATTTATAATGTTTCTTATCAATTAGGTTCTAATTATTTTCTTAGTGTTCGGTCAGAATTTATGGAACCAATATATTTTCAAACCATTTTTATATATTCACTAAACCCCAGAACATATTAATAAGACAATCTCAATCCATATTAACACGTCGGAACATGTAACGAGCAATTAGGCCGGCCACACACGGCCGGCACGCGATATTAAACGCGACCCCACTTTGTAATGAAAGAAACAATGGCGTTATATTTGCGCAGAAATGGTGGATCTTGCGACTAACGCGTGCGTCAAATTGCCGTGTTTGGATGTTGTTAGGTGTCGAGATAATCGATAGAAGAGGATTTCTTTGTGATGGAATTTTCGTTCGCTGCGTCAAAGGTTCAAGATAATGTGAATAAGACAGAGTTTAAAACAGAAGACGAACTAACAGGGGATCGAGGAGGGGGGGTGGAGGGGGTTCAGGGAATCAGACCGGAATAAATCAAGGTTTCAGTGTTTTAATATTGATATGAGGACCTTTATTCATCGTCATCATCTATTCTGGGAGGAATCTCATGTAATAGCTAACTACCATACAACCAAGTTTAGTTTCTTCTGGCATTCCAAAAACCAGACGGCCCTTTAAGAAAATTCAGAAACTTCGATGATAACGCTGAAAAGGGTTTCTATAAGCACAATTTATGGCAAGTACAAAAAGGCGTTCTACTTTATCTAAATGGGCCATTTTGCAAAAAATTTCATTGCTCAGCACGCTAGGCAGACAAAAGAAGTCATCATACTGTATAATAAAAATGAAATGATGTTAAAAATAAAAATGAAAAGACAAAGCAATAGACTCTGAAACACGTAATCCTTCCCCAGCAAGTGGGCAGAATGTTAGCCCACGATATTCCAACATCGGGAGATATGAGCGAGTGAAATGAAAGCAGTATTCTGTAGCAAATTGCCATGTTTGTCATATTGTCTCATATAAATTGTTTCAAAGAAGGACACCGAAGGTCTTACTCGCTATTTGTCTCAGATAACAAAGTTTTATTTTTTACAAAGATGACAAGCCTGAATTTTAAAATGAACGTCAATTTCTTTTAGCAATGAAATTGCAAACCTTGTTAACTCAAAAAGATATCATATTTACCAGAAGCTAAGAAAATATTAGTGAGTAAGTAGTGGTAGCCCAGGCAAGCAATTTACTTCATGTATTTAATTTCATCACAACTTCACCAAAAAAAAATACATTCGAAGACATGTGACATCCACCAACCCGCACTGGGCCTACGTGGTGGATTATGCCCCATTCTCTCTCACAGAGAAGAGGCCTGTGTAACAGCAGCGGGAACATTAAAGGCTGATCATGAAGAAATTATTATAACAGACAAATGCTGACGCCTTTCTAGTATATGAATTTAGAACTTAGCCAACTAGAACACCAACACCCACAGGAAGAGAAGGAGTGGCTATATTAATTGGTAACCAAATGGCTAGCAAGAGGAACATTGTTACACAATACATGACCGCCCAAACCACGTTACTTTCCGTTGAAAACAAATCAACCAACCACAATACTTACTCAAACGAGCACACCAAAGAAAAGGGAATGACGATCCAGAATTTAAACAGTAGCAACCGATAATACGGTATACAAAAACTTAACAACAATGAATTTAAAAGGGTATAATGCGTTATTACACTGTCAGTCACAACAAAGGAAGTCGACAGAAGAAAACATGGTGCGTTCAGTGAAATAACGTAAATTAATACCTTTGGTTCATGACGTGACGTGAAATGACCCCTTTGGTTCGTTTTGCAATGGTATGAATACGCCCGGTGATGCCCGCGGGGTACTTTTTCGGTGAGAGTAATTTTCAAGTGTCTGTTTGGCGTTTTGAAAGATTTTGAGTGTGTATGTGCATAATTATGTTCAAATTTTTTGGGTGTGTTTGGTTTGGCAAAGTAAGTGTTAAAGCTAGCGAAGTTGTGGTAGTAAAATGTCGCCAGACAAAAGACTATCTACGGTTATAGCATGTTTTTTTCCCTTTAATGAAATATATATTTTATTGTACATACGCCAGCACATCAAGCTACCCGAAACTGTAAAATTTTCCCAATCAACCTTGAACGTTATGCATTAGCGATAAAGTTGAAAATCTATTAAAGACATTTGACAGATTGTGTAGCTTGATGTGCTGGCGTCTGTACAATATTATAAGTGATTAAGTGAACAATGCTTCTCATCTCTCATTGTTCAGGTTTGTTGGCAGGTCTAGGTTATAACTACGAAGTATAGGCACAAATAGGATTTATAAAATGCCAGAATTATTTTTGACACGGTATAATACACCTATTTCAACACACAGACTGACAGTTTTGCCCCGACACAAATAATGAGGTATAATCCATCAGAAGAATTGAATGCGCGTAATATGTTTTACGCAAATATAGAATTTCATGGCTCGGTTGGTACATGATTACAATGTTAATGATATGAGTCCTGTTCTGTCTTGTTGAGTCGTTAGTGCAGATGGTATTTGAATTAAAATTGTGTTTTTTAAGGCAAGAAATGTAATAGTTTGTGAGGTTGATCGACAAAAGTCTCTACCTAATGATTATGAAGAAATATGTAAATCTAATGAACCATTCATATCACATAGTAAGAATGGCATTTGGGATTATGCAGGTATACAAGAGGAGCTGAGATGAAAATTATAAAAAAAACACTATCTAGCCAAAAGTAAGAAAAGCCGTCGTTATCATTATTCGTTTACTTAGACTTGATTTCAGCTACAGGCGCTGATAGTAAAGAAGCACTTAACAAGGCAAAAATAATAGAACCTTTTAGAAATAAGAAAGTCTACCATAGCGGTCCTTATATTTTTCTTACAAAGCGCCCTTGATGTCGACAAGAGGACCCATTTCCCTAACAGCTTACCCAATATGACAGGTGTCAAAAACACACTATCCTCCAATTCCAAGAAAACGTTTATCAATTTAAAACGAATTAAAATTCAGAATTCACACCGTCTTATAAATAAAACATGATTAGATCACTCAATTACCAACGCCATTGCAGACTTCCTCGAGTAGTAAACGACATAGATGGATGGGATCCCTTCAACGCGTCAATTGTCAAAAGGAAATGATCCAGTTTTTTGCTTTCAAAACAGTACCGTCTCTTGTCATCATCCTTAAACTTTACCTCTCTGAAAATAGAGGCCATATTTGCTTGATGGTTTTAATGTTTTCTTCAACTAATTTGTATAAGAATAGCGCAGTGTGATTCATGAAAGCTCAACGATGCGTGAAGTTATTAAGTGCTATTGTGTTAAACTGAATTTAGCGACGAGCGTGTGATTGATCGGGTTAACGATGACAGAACAATGATTATATGCATGTGTGAATTCTGATAAAGGTTTTTTTGTATGCTCATGTTAATTCAGGGGTATGATCGCAGTTACAATTGCTGCCAGAGCTGTTTAGACATCAGGTATGACGAGATTTGCGTTTAAAGATCTAATCTTGCGTCACGAGTTCACGACTTCTTTACCAATTTATGCGATTAACAGCTTTTCTTTCAAAATGTTTAAAAACATGAGCCTTGGTAGTTCTTAGGTGACTCTACTGTGACGTACTAAGCCTAAACGAAATGACTAGCTCACAGATATTGCTAGTTTTTATTATTTTAACCTTTATTTTATTAATTGAATTACATTTCCTCTATTTAGTGAAGGCAGCGGTGCTATGCAGTGGTGGCCCAGTGGTAACGGCCCCGAAATACGAGTCGTAGGTCGTGGGTTCAAACCCAACCAGGCGCTTTACTTTGTGTAAATAATTTCATCACCACTGCTCTCAAAACGGTGAAAGAAAACAGCGTGAGGAAACCGGCATGTCCTAGAACCAAAAATTCTAAGACATGTGACATCTACCAACCCGCACTGGGCTCGCGTGTTAGATTACAGCCCACTCCCTCTCGAAGAGAGGAGTCCTGTGTCCCAGCAGTGGGAACATAAGTTGATTATGCTGTGCTATTTATGATAAAAACCGGCAGACTTGTAGACATTCTGAAAGATACAAAAAAGTCATCCAACAAACACACTATCCTCCCAGACACCCCAACATTTATCTCAACATCTTAGCGGTGTTAAGGGTCATAACAAAGAATTAAACAGTAAAACAAACATAATACTTGCCCCTCACTCGTGCTTCCATATGATAGCGCTAATCCTCCACGTCTGATCGTAGGCACGGATAGGGGAATGAAGGTGGTTGTTGAAGAACTTTCTTGAGACAAAGAGTTTGAAAAAGATGAAAATAGTTATGGACTTGGAAATTGAAATGAATGAATGATTTATTTATTTTCCATATTACAGGGTCAAATTAAATTAGCCAGCGAAACTCTGCAGCCGTGACGGGTATCGGTATCTAAAACCCGAAAAAACTTTTTTTTTGAGGTCACCGAACTCAGTTTGTGTAGTCACTTGTAATAAAATAAAAGCCATCGCTACTGATAGTGTGTTACGTAACTAACCCGCTGTAATTGCGTAACACACTATTTTTTATAGCAATGGGTTAGTAATATTCTTCAAAATGATTCAGATTGTGATTAATAGTATGTTACGCAATTACGGTGCTCGTGTAAAAGCTAAATAAGGTGTTGAAAGGAATGGAAGAAAATAATGTCGCGAGAAAAATTATTGAGTATGAATGTGGCTGTTATAATAACAGAAAAAGACAGAACATAATGAAAAATGATACGGCAAGAAAAGAAGGGAACACAGAGATGAGAACTGATAGAACTGGATATGTCGTTCATAGAAGAGTGCAGTTTGTATAAATTCCTTTGTTGGAGAATCAATAATCACACTAATATTTGTGGTTTATATGTTTGTTACTTCTTCACGCTCAAACAGCTAGACCAAATTTGATAAAATTTTGCATGGAGGTAGCTGACATCCTGGATAACATATAGGCTACTTTTTATCCCGATATTCCTACAGAATCGACACTTATGCGGATGAAACCGGGGGGCGCAGCTAGTAATCAGTAATCGTTTATTTATAAAATGTATAGGTTCTAGGAATAAGTTTAGGTATTGCTGCACACTTTTGAATATTTTTTTTGCGTTTATAATTTTCACATAAAAATGCTTAAAAACGGTCTACCAGTAGATACCTTATTTTCTTTCTGCGCATCGTAAGTTTTAACGTTCGGATGCCCACTTTAATGGCTAAAATTAACTGCCCACCTAAGGTACTATATTTTTAAAAGCCATCGGGTGACCAATGAAAACGGCACGTTTTATTGGTGGTATCATTGCGACTGCTATCAAAACGGGACGTGACTGGTTGACTGTTCAGGTGTCAGTTTACTAGAACCTGTGGGAATAAGGATTAGATCGAATGGCAGGTGATACTCGTACTTATTTTAGCGACAAAAAGTTGTAGTATCCATACTAATATTATTATAAATGCGAAAGTGTGGCTGTCTGTCTGTCTGTTACCTCTTCACGATTAAACCGCTGAACCGAATTAGATGAAATTTTGTATAGAGATAGTTTGAGTCCCGGGAAAGGACATAGGATAGTTTTTATCCCAATATTCCTACGGGATCGACACATATGCGGGTAAAACCGCGAGGCGTTGCTAGTTTTTACATAAAAGTAAACAGTTTTTAGTCTGATGGAAATGGACAAGCGTAATAACATTATTACCTACATTTATTTCTTTTTTGCAATCAATGAAGGAGACCCATAGAAAAGTGAGAAAGCAGAGAGAAAAAGAAGAGTGAGTGTGGCTGAGAAGTGTACCCATTATGTCATGTCTTCTAGATACAGACGCCAGCACATCAAGCTACCTGAAACTGTAAAATTTTTCTAATCAACTTTGAACCTTATACCTACTTTAGTGATAAAGTTGAAAATCTATTAAAGAAATTTGACTGATTGTTGTACCTTGATGTGCTGGCGTCTGTACAAATTAGCCACAGTACAAATAGGTAAGTATTATGATTATACAATCATAATTATAACCATAATAGTTATTATTCTTTTTCAGCATTTTTCGTTATTTAGTTTAATATTTCAGTACTTCCCATCGAATGTATTTGTGAACATAGCTCATTTTCGCTTCATTTTGTAACTTGTAACAATTCAACTAACGGTATCTTAGACGTGTTTAATCATCAAGTTAACTGCTAATGATGTGCACTTCTGGTAAGTGACGGATTCACAATACCTAAAACTGTATGTGATTTTCGTTTGCGTGTATTTTAGTAAGTCGTTGAAGTGCCATATCAATAAATAAAAAATAAAAATATCACTAAGTCTGAGTAATAAGATTAAACAATCATATTATTACCTAGTACAAATGAGTCTTTATGCTGTCTTCCAGGTACAGAGTCCAGCACATGAAGCTACCCCAATTTGTCAAATTTATATGATAGATTTTCAACTTTACTACAAAGGAATAAGGTTCATATTCAATTGGGAAAATTTGACAGATTGGGGTAGCGTGATGTGCTGGCCTCTGTACAACTATAATGAAGTTATGCAATAAATAAAAATGTTAAAATATGCGAATGACTTTTATAATGGAGGAACACTGACCCCAAGTCACAGGTATATGCCTAGTTTGGGAGCCAGGGACCTTTATTTCAGATTCTACTTTGTGTGTTTAAAGTTAATTATTATCCGTAACCATGTTGTCACTTTTATGAAATAAATAAATATGTTTTCCAGGTACAGACGCCAGCACATCAAGCTACCCGAAACTGTCAAATTTTCCCAATCAACTTTGAACCTTATACCCTTAGGGATAAAGTTGAAAATCTATTAAATAAATTTGACAGGTTGTAGTAGCTTGATGTGCTGGCGTCTGTACAAATATAATGAACTTATGCAATAAAAAAAATGTTCAACGTCAGTTTACACATAATCAGATCGAGGTCAAGAACGAAGAAAGGCACATCCCGCAATAAAACGAACCTACCACAACATTTCCAATATTTTTTTACATCCCAACAAAGACAATTTCCCGGCTTGTCACTTGAAACAACAAAGTCACCATTGCCAGGGAAAATGAGAAAAACTTCACATTCAACAGATATTTCCTATTGATTCTTGCAATCGTTCAATATGCAAAGCGTCTGGTTTTTCCTCATATAATAAGCAAATGATTAATGCAGTTTATATAAAGTGAACTGATTGCCGTGGGACCGCACATGCTGTGAAAGTTATTTCCACGGAGCGACCTTCAGCTGTTTGTCAGTTTGCGTGGAAAAAGACGCTTTTTAGGGTTCCGTACCGATAAAAGCGTATTTTTACCCTATTACTAAGCCTCCGCTAGTTGTCCATCCGACCGTCCATCTGTCCGTCCGTCTGTCTGTCAGCGGGCTCTATCTCATGAACCGCAATAGGTAGATAGTTGAAATATTCACAGAGTGTGTATTTCTATTGCCGCTATGACATCAAATCATAAAAATAAAATAAATTTAAAAAATAAAGCGGGTGTCCTTACAAGAAACGTGTATTTTTCGGTTTTTTTGCCCTGTGGTATCCTTTCTGTTGCGGTCCAACTCAACTTGGCTGCTCTTTTTACTGTTTTGCATACTCCTGACTGACAAGCTTCCAATTATCGGGACCTGAATAAAAATATATTGTTATTATTTTAACTTCAGCACTTTATTATAAAGTAGTGGATCTATATCCACTACCATACACCATGTGCAAACAAATATGATTAATAATCTGTATTAGGGTGATAATAATAAATTATTAAGCAATTATAAATCTAGGCTCATATAATGAGTTATGTCATAGATCTCTGATCAAGTAAAAGCCTATTTAGGAAGGATTTGCTAAGTTATGTTTTATGCAAGAGCAGTCAACTAACCTTTCGTAAACCGGGAACTTGGATCCAAGCGAGACACTATAATTTTTTTATTGTTTCTGTAATTTTACGGCATTCAACAGTTTAATAAAATCAGAAAAAATATAATAATAATATACTTAAAGATATTTAACGATGGATGGACTGTGTAAATGATGATATATGGTTAGAAAGGGGGTGACTACCGAGATGACGACTAATAGAGAAGTATGGAAGAAAAAGATATGTTGCGCCGACCCCAAATAAATTGGGATATGGGCAGGAGAACGATGACGAATATAAAGGTATTTTTATTTTAGTAAGATCATTAACAATTATCCACCTATTACCAATAACACAAACAAATGAAATAACCTCAAAATAATCCTCTAGAATATAAAACATAATTATTTATCCTCCATCGTCTAAAGCCTGTATCCTGGGAGGATAGGGGCGGTTTTCGGGGATCGGGAAGCAATTTCCGAGCCCCGGGCGATTGTTACAAAATCACTGATGTAACGACTAGGAGGATCGTCTGCCACTTTGATCGTAGGTAATACGATTTCGGGATATTGCATTGACTGTGTGTACATGTGAATAGATGTAGAAGTCTATGTTGACATGTCTGGTCTGGTGATGTTAGTTGGTTGGTTTTGATTATGGCTGATTGTCAGTAGGTTTATATCTAAGTGTTGTAGTAAGATAATAGACAAGACACACACAGAAACAGATGACAGATGATAGTAATTGTAAGGGAGATTTTAATAAAAAAGGTAAGCCTGTATTTATAACCGACTTAAAAAAAATGAGGGGGTTCGTAGTGCGATTGTTATTTTTTTCTTAATCTGTCAAACAGAGACACAATTGATTTTCTATTGTTTCGTCGACCGACGCGCGGAACTTGACCGGTGTTTGTTAGTTCAGAACTCCGCCATTTATAAACCGATTTAAAATATCTTCTATACTTATAGGGTAGTCCCATTTGAATTTGCTCAAGTTCTGATGTGTGGTTTTAGACTACGTGTTTTTTCCACTTAGTGTATTTTGATGATGTTATAATGACTTCCTGTCACTGTTATTTACGTAGCAAGTGAAGGTATACGAATTTGTGTGGGGTAGGTAGGTATGTAAGTACCACAACTAATAAGTGAAATATAAAATCTTTCTTACAAAAATAAACAACCGGTTAAAAAAAAAACACTTGGGTAAGTAAGAAAAACGAATGAGTATAGTCGGTGGCCAAAAACGTAAATACAAAACCAAAGACACCGACTTCCGAAATAGTTATTTTTAGCTTTGTTGTGTTTTTTTTGGAAGTCAGTTGTTTTTTTTTTGTAATATATTTTTTCTACATAAGTGTGGGCTTTTACTTTTACAGAAAAGGAGAGAGTACCTATTCATTATTATCTTGTTTACTAAATACGGGTTGGCAAGATCACTAAGTGCTATTTCCTGAAAACATATATGCTATAGTGGTAAGTACTAAGTATTCATTGGCCCTTTTCGTTGAATCAATTTTCAAATTCCGTTTCACGTGTACCTATGTGTGTTTTCATTTTTCAGCATAAGCGTTTTTCTCACAGTCAACGCGGTGACTAGAAAGTCATTTAGTCCTCAATTTATTTACATTATTTATCTTCGAACAACAACAAACAACAAAACTACAACACAACTGAACCAGTTCAATTAAAAAACCAGTCCAATACTTATTTATTTGAGTAACGCATTCATAAATCGTACATTTAATCGCTTCAGTAGCGTTTAAACGTACCATTGTGTACGTACACGTCCAATTTGAATAAAAAATATATCTATTGTAACCCAAATGAGTGTTATCGGGAACCGGTATCGAGACGAAAAACATACATGTAACTTGTTCACGAAATTCAACGTTAACCCTCGTAAGACGCGGGGTCTACGCGTACATTCCCATTGTGAGCGGTCGCCGCGACCCGAGTAATGATCTCACGTCCCGTGTGCGTGTCCCGATAAAGGGTTAAGTACACACTAACAACCTGACGTGAGTCACAAATCCACCATTATTATGTTATTGTGGGAGCCGTGTCGCACCGGTCCGCCATTTACATACAATTTAACATGAAATGTGGGCAATAATTCACAGCGTCTGTTGCGTTATTATTTCTATTATAAAGTGTTCAACTTGACGTTTTTCGTGTTGCCGTCTGGCGTGTTACCTTTTTTTCACTGTAAATGTTTTTCGTTTATATGTTAACGGCCCGCCATTAAAGTCCAGTTTCGCTATCTCGCTAGCTTGAATAATGATCGCTGTTTTGCATGAAATTCATAACGTGCCTACTTTTTCTATTATACTAACTCGTATAGTTGAAATAAGCCCGTATAATTAATTCGTGTGAGTGAGCTTAACGATATTCGATCATTAAGACCAAACAAATTAATCAAGAATAATCGTCGATTAATTCGTGTCATGCCGCGAAGCAATATACCTATGTGCTTATTTTTTGTTATCGAATAAAAACAGAACAAAATAAGAACCCTTCCAATAGGTCGCCCGTCGACAAATCGACGAACAGCATTATCTACGTGCCGCTTAATTCGAATTCAAATGAAGGCATTCAGTGTTTAAAATATTAATCGACGCGAGAAGCTTATTGAATATTTTTACGACGATTTATGCCCAATTAGCAGCCGGTGCGTGAATTGAATTGTTTGTGCCCGAAATCTGAATAAATACCACAATATTTACGATAATGTCCGGCCGTTTGAATAGGCGGCACCGCGGGCGCGCCGCGGGAGAGTCCGACCGAGTAGTTTATTATGCGGCGGCGAAGGGTTATTCTTTGTATGACGTTTTCATGTTAATTTACGCGCTAGCTGACAAGGTGGTCTCTCCGACCCGCGGCGCGCATTACGACGTCGGATTTAAAAAATGATATTTTAGTGTTAAGGCTATCGTTGAATGAGATTGCTTTTCGTATAAACGTATATTTACGAGACGTTTGTCTGTACTTGGCTGGTTATTGGCTAGTGTTGTGTTCACTGATTATTTCCGAGCGGTTAAACTTTTCATAATAGCTCATTATTGCCGTTATTTAATTACGAGTAACGTTTGTTCGGCTCAGTCGGTTTAAGTAGTATGAACCGGGCGGGTCCGTGATCAAAGCTTTGTGGAAGCGATCGCGCGGATACAAATCGTTTTGTAGATGGTTAGTCAAGCGGTCGCGTTGCTTCAGCGAATACTGACTAAATATAGAAGCACTTAGATTTGTATATGATAACTTTACTGTTATGGAATAATCTATAGAAATCCTTTTACAGTTGAAAATGTATAGAACTAACATGGCAAAAATGTTGTATTACTTGCAGATCTAGCTGTAGCTAGTATTGGGGTTCTGATCTAGCAAGGATAAAATATAGATTAATTCCCAATAGTTCGTGACTGAAAACCATACCTGAAAAAAATCATGGTAAGTCAGAAATCTTGTCAAAACTTGGTTTTTGCAGTTTACCTGCGTAAGAGTGCATTCGCAAGAGTGCGTGTGCAAGAGTATTTTACTTAAAACTTTTAAAACAAGATAGTCAATAGCTGTACGGTGTTAGTTATTGGTTTTCCCTTTCACTCCTCATTTCATGTAACAAAATAATTACGCTCACATTTGGAGTTAAACTTACTGATCGGTTAAGGAACTCGATACTGCGTTCTAAAACTCAAATTGCCGATGTAGGTCACACGGCTGCCAAGCTAAAATGGAACTGAGCTGGTCACATCTGTCACATGCCGGAGGAGCTATGGGCTAAATTAACCACACAGTGGGTCCCAAACAGCAGCAAACGGCAACGCGGCAGGCCCAGAATTAGATGGCGGGACGAACTCGACTCTTTCCACAAGAATTGGCGTATAACAGCACTGGATAGGGATAAGTGGAAGGAGGGGCCTTTGCTTTGCAGTGAGACAGAAATGGCTGATAATAATAATAATTATTAATAATTATTCTTTCAACACTTTACAAGATTTTCCACAGAAATTGTAGGTATTTATCCAATAAAATCCATACATTACATCCGACTCAATTAAAGTTGAAACTTGCCATAAATACCGAGAAACTTGTTAGCGAGCCTATCTCAAGCTCCAAACTGCTGGATAAGGGCTCTGCCGTAATTTATCGTTGCGCTTAGAGATAAAAGGGGCAGCAGATTTGTTTTGTATTTATATGCTGATGGTTTATGAGCGACAGGTGCGGGGCAGTGATGTGGAAGTGTCGGTGGGAGGAGAAAATTGTCGATAGAATTAAAAAAAAAAACTGATAAAAGTCGATTCAGATTATCTTACCATACCGTACTTTTGCTCACTAGTGTCATAAACTTTATTTTAATATTCTCTTAATGTCTTCATTGTATTATTAGTATCTATAATAAGTTTTTTATATTTGAATACCATAAAAAAATCCGAAAGAAACATTAAAATTAACATTGTCCACCAAAATAAAAATAAAATAAAACCATATTATATTTACATAATTTAAAAAGCTAAATATATTCAATTATTTACATCTGAAACATGAATAGTTATGCGTTTAATAGAATATTAAAGAATCCAAGATGACACGTGTAATAAATTCTGACATTAGTTTTTAATTTATTTTAATACCTACCTAATAATAATTATATTATACTTGACATTGAACTTATTGTTGTTGCTTAGTAATACACAATCTGAACGTTGATTGTATTTAGTTAAGAATGACTAATCAAATGTCTAACAAAAATAACACACCATATTTATTTTGCGGACTTGTGGCAGAATGTACAAAGCTGAATGTAAAATTATTGACATCATGCTCCGTTAAACTACGTTCTAACAAATAAGCA
The DNA here is from genome assembly GCA_914767645.1 of Hydraecia micacea. Classification (NCBI taxonomy): domain Eukaryota; kingdom Metazoa; phylum Arthropoda; class Insecta; order Lepidoptera; family Noctuidae; genus Hydraecia; species Hydraecia micacea. The sequence goes on along the minus strand of OU611783.1, from coordinate 1,532,283 downwards.
TATTCTGATGCTGATCACACGTTGCTCGATCCTAACAAATTCAATCTAAATATCATTCGAATCTATCCCTTTTCACCGCCATCAAAATTAAATTATCGAAACTTTCCCGATCCGCACATCCCTAGCCACTATTTCCACATGCCATAACTCAGGCCTGCCCCTTATTAATGCATCTGTATCAAAGCGCGATGACATATTTAGTCGAATAACTCACAAAGCTAAGGTAATTCAGTGGACTGTACTCCGCTGAGAACGGTCCAGTGAGTGGGATCATTTCACTTGAAATGGGTGATTTGAGGGATAAAGGAAAAGTTGACTGACTGAGTAATGGGGTACTGGGTATTGTGGGCAGTGGACTACAAGAGAACTGTCATATTATGTCAATCAATCATTTCGTACCACGGATATTTTCGTACTTTATTACCTAGGTCATGAGCTAGTTTTTTTCAGCTTCAACAAACGTCGAGTTTTTCATGTTTTTCATGAATAATGACGTTAATATCTGGCCCTTTACCACGCGAAAGAAAAGTTTGTAACATCTCTTTCTCTTCTTTCCTTATTTTTTCTTCTCTTTTTATAACTTCTTTCGTGTTAGGAACCTCAGCACCTAGATTTGTACCTGTCTTTTTCGGGTACAACCTATTTTCAAATTGGTGTAATATATTTTATTATTTAGATACCTAGTAAGTATTATTAAATTATATTTGTAGAAGAGATTGTGAATGATTACCGCTTAAACTTCGAAGATACCATCACTAGACTTTTTTTTTCCAAGGACGTTCTGTTACGTAGATGGATATAGATTACTCTTAATCTGAGTCTCATCCTCCTTCGCACTTATAAGATAAGTCAAAAGTAATTACGGTAATTTATTACGATTACCTACTAGATTACATTAATTAGAACTATTAACATCTTTGGCGCCTGCCGCTATAATTAAAAGAGGTCTATTAGTTATGTTGCTTAGCGCTTGTAAGGTAGTACAATTAATAAGAATTACCTAAGTCTTGCAGATTATAGCTAGGACTAGTTCGATCTAAATTTTTCAACCCTTTCGAAAATAATGCTGAAGAATTTATTCATGCAAGAAAGTTGTTTGCAGAAACGGTAGGTACCTGTTGTAACAAGCAAGTGTATTTTGTTCACTATATGAAAGGTAATACCATAAAGCCCGGATAATAATCGCTCACATAACATACTCGTATAATCAGCCTATAATGTTCCCACTGCTGGGACACGGGTATTCTCTCAACGGGAGGGAGTGGGCCGCAATCTACCACGCGGGCCCAGTGCGGGTTAGTAGATGTCACATGTCTTCGAATGTTTGGTTCTAGGACATGCCGATTTCCTTCCGATGTTTTTCTTTACTGTTTTTGCTCAAAACTATAGAAATTAGCAGAACATAGCCAAAACATCTAACCGTACAAGACAAAGTTCTTAACAAAGCTAAAGGAGTATAACGCTAGAAGCAAAACAAGAAAACTATCCTAATGCTAATGTTATACATCCAGCCAACCAACATTTGAATACCAGCCAATCTATAACTCTGCAGAAAAACCTAATGGGTTTCCAACTAAAAGTCTAAAACAACATAGAAAAAAAGAACATTAACATAAAGTCTCAATTAGTTTCAATGACAGCCACCGCAATGTAGGAAAAATTATTTCATAAAAGTTAAATTACATGGTGCAGACAATAATTTCCATTGAATTATAGGGACGATAATCATTGGGTACTGCATTGATACAATGTTACTGCCTGCTATTGGTAGTTCGAAACACGATCATTTTGATGAATAATTTGTTGGTTATGACTTTGGCTTTGTTCATTCTGTGGCAGTTGGTAATGTGTTTATTAATGTTCAAATTTAAACTTTTGGTACAGAAGGTTAAATCGGTTATGTTAGCTTCAATTTCAATGCCAGTCAGTAACCTTGTTGGCTTGTCAGCTCGAAGGACTGAAGAAGGTTTAACCCAGATACTGCGACGGACCTGTAAAAGAACCAAAAACACATACGTACGAAATGCATACGACCCCTATATTACGATGGGCTTTTCAAAGGCGTTCTTGGAAAAAAAAAATTCAGTAACGTCTGGTTTAAGACAAATACGGAGTGATATGGAGCAACTTGCTAGAGATGACATTAAAATTGATAGTTTATAAGTTGATCTGCCAATAAATTAATTTTACGTCTTTGATAAAATAGCGCTGTGTGATGACATACATTTTTCCCTTACTATTAGTTATAGTGCAGTGGTGGCCAAGTGGTAACGGCCGCGACTTACAAGGTGTAGGTCGTAGGTTCGAACCCAGACAGACGCTTTACTTTGTGTAAATTATTTCATCACCACTGCTCTCAAAACGGTGAAGGAAAACATCGTGAGGAAACCGGTATGTCCTAGAACCAAAAATTCGAAGACATGTGACATCTGCCAACCCGCATTGGGCCCGCGTGGTGGATTACGGCCCAGTCCCTCTCACCGAGACGAGGCCTGTGTCCCAGCAGTGGGAACATTATAGGCTGATTATGTTATGTTATGTTATTAGTTAGATCATTACATCAAGTGACGTCTACTTTACACTCAGAAACAATATTTTCATGATCATGATAAATTACTGTATCAACTTGTAATTTGACACTCTACAGATCGATAACTACAGCAGTTTATCACGAAAGATACCCGAGGCTGCCACATTCATCCGTGTAAAAACAGAAAATATCGTACTATATGCTCTTTCAATCAAATTAACGAACACAATAACGAGCCAACAGTTGATGTAAAATATAACCCCGTATATGACGCAAATAGTCATCTAGCATGCGAAATGTGCATTGAAAACTTTGCATAAATAGATTTATATCTGGTTATCCATTAGAGCAGACGATGATTTATGTTATGTGAGCACGCTTGGCGTATCATAAAAGTGTTTGTTCTGTTTTATTAGAGAAACTAGCTCGAAACGTGGCTTTACTTGTTGCTGGGGCTGAATATTTTGTACTCCTTCTTATTCTTTCAGGTGAATTGAATTTGATGGAGATTGTAATTTTGTGTTTTCATCTTGGCTTGACTATATAGACACTAAAGCTAGGGTTTTCTAAGACTTTACCACATAGCGTCCGCAATTTACCGACGAATGACGTCACTGAACCGTAATTTATGAAATTAAGTTGGTTTGTTTCTCTAGACAACGTTTTTTGACACCGTAAAGTCGTAAACCCCGCTACCATAATTTTCATGACAGCCGTCACTGCGGGCGTTGTATGACGGCCACCGCTCTTCTTGGAAACTGTAGCTTAAGAGGAAATGCGGGTGGTCTTTTCTACATAGAAACGCTCTCGCCGTTTTGTCACTGGTTAATGACCATAAAGCAATGCTTTTTTACAGAACAATAAATATTAACTACTTGTAGGTATATCCCTATGTTTTTCTTTTTGATGATACATTATTTTTATATGCACTAGGACCGATTTAAACTGTTATCAACAGAAGCCTAGTGTACAAATTTGACAACTATTAATGAAAAAAGAAAAACATAGGGACACAGTATAATTATATTATTCTTATTCAGTTTATGAAATATCTTTCCAATTGGTCCAATATTGGAGGAGGGAATAGGCGAGAGCCAAACCTCGAATTACGAGTTTTTACTTAGGCTTTTTCAAAAGTCTCTCCGACCGCATTTCCTCTTAATAGCTGGGCTGACTTCTCACGGTATGCCTGATGACTTGGAGTATTGATAATCGTAAAGTTATAATCATTTACCATAACAATTTTGGTGAACGTCTCACTGGCAGAAACTTTATACACAGTTACGAGTATAATAGCATCTTTTGCTGGACGCCGTTTGATGATAAGACCTTCAAAGTGACTTCATTTGGTTCTCAGCCTTTCACATCCAATCCATCCATTCCTCTTACTTAAACCTGCAATTAAATTTAACTTTATCTACGTCAGTTAATTATGTTTTTATGTACAGTCAACAAAAGAGATAAGTATCTAGGATCGTCGGATATAGTTGAAGTTTTAACGCGAAAGTCTTTTTTTTTACATCGTTCTCACATATAATTATAAATTCAAAATTAATGATGTAACTAATATTTTTATAAAAACATAATTTAAAAGAGTGTCCATGGAGTTTCTTGCCCGTTCTTCTCCATAGGTACCTTCGCTTTGGAATGGGCAACTAGCTTCATATTAGTTTAGTTTGTGCAGAATAAACGATTTTTCTTTTCTTTTTCTTTTTCTTTATATTTTCTGACTGACCGACTTCTTGACAATTCAAAAGTGCCTGTAAATGGTTTCATTGAAATAAATGCTGTGAGTTTGAGTTTAGTAAGAAACCGATGGATGTTTTCGAATAAAATTTAATTTTATTAATAGAAAACAAACAGCTCATTTATCAAATTAAATTTCAGTCGACAACATCCATCGGTTTTTTACTACTTATCTCTTTTATTGACTGTACAACTGTGCATAATAGTATTATCATTCTTTTGTTTTATCTATAAAGGGCAGACAAGGATCGTTACTATTGTGTACATAAGTTCATTAAGATACTTTACGATCAATAACTTCATACTTAACGCAATATCTGCTTTAATAGCTGAACGTTAGCCATTTATATGATAATTATTGCATGGCAGAGTGGTCGATATTGAATTACTAATCTTGTGAATTGCTTCATCAATTTTATTATGTCTTACTTTATTTTTATAGATGTGTCATGTTCAATAGTTAGGTTAGATTTGATTTCGAGTATTTTACAGTCCATTTGTCTTATTAGAACTTTACTGGTTAAAATATTTTGAGGTAAGAAAGCATATTCATCCTAGAAATAACTTCGACGATTACTGCGAATCTAAAACATTTAATAAAATTCCACCTAACCTCATTCCTGACACTGTAGTTACGACACCACTTCCACGTAGTAAACGAGTTGACAGCAAACGTAATTTTTATTTCATTCTCATGTCACCCACGCGGCAAGCAGGCGACACACTTTATACCTTCCTTTCAAACTAGGTAACACTACTATTCCGTACCCCATAAAATATACCATAGCAATTTATTGAAATTACCAATCATATAAATATCAATTATTTGTACAAAAACATAAATTTTATTCGTTGGACATCGCGTGCATGTCAACTGTGTGTCATGAACCGATCATTATTGTGTCACTAGGCGATGTCACAACGCCCACAGTAATGATACCAACGATACTCCACTCTGACGTTAAACGTCATAATTGAAATGTATCAACGTGATTATTACGAAATGGGAATGATGAATGACTGACGGTAATGACACTTTTCAAGAAACGACGGCCTGTAATCTGCATTTTAATAATAAGCAGTGAAACCGCTTGCTTACTGGACTATGAATTATGAAACGCCATGCATTTCTAAAAGCGCATTATGTCTTTGAAGTTATTTTTACAATTTGCGGAGGCATTAAAGCCGACTCTCCTATCTGGTTTTACCATCAGCACGAACAATGTTCTATTTGAACAAATAAACTGCACAAACAAAGCGACTATCGTTAAGAAACAATACATTTTAACTAAGGGAGCCTGACGTTCACTGCCATTCGCCGAAACCAAACATTGCCAGCGTATCAGCCGTATAGACACGATCCAATCAACCTTTACTTCACAGAGGCATGCCGCAGACGTCTCTCGATTCAATCGAAACTGCAACTGCATTTCCAGTTGGCAGTCCTTTGATACGTCCATCGCTTGTCTGTCCAAACGATTGTGCGACATGTCCAAACTAGCTAGAAACCTCGTTCCATAACCGCGCGCCCCCCGCGCACCCACAACCAAAGGGTTACAACCAGCACGGGAGCTCAACGTACGTCGGTCAAACGTCAGCCTCCTTTGAATACAGAATACACCATCATTTCAATTGTCAAGCCGTAACTCGTAAACAGGGGAGGTGATAAATTAATGCACTAGTACATTAGACGCCCGTGATAATAAAACACGCATTAAAATGTAATTGCTGACAACCGTCCCACCCTAATCGATTCTACCCCTACATTGCACGTTCATTGCTAGTTTTGCCAACATCACACGCAGCGTTACTGTGTATCACGGAGCAATGGTGTTGTAGTACATCGATGTGGTTGTGTAGCGTGTGGGGTGAATGTTCACATTGCAGGGCGCCTAACAGCAGAACCCACTCTGGAGGGTAATCGCGCACGAAAGCGTCTAGTAATAAAAGTGATCGTAAAATTGTAAGGTTACGAGCCGTGAGAGAGGAGAGTGCACTTGGATGGTACACTGATACGTTTTTCGGGTTCAGTCGTTACCACTTGAACTACTGTCATTTATATTATTTATGGATCTCCTGGTATTGACGAGTCGTATCGGCACAGCGCTGTGTTTACTTCTTGTTTTTATGAAATAAAAATGGAACAAATTCACCAATTTATACATTTAATCACTGTAATTCTAGTTTATAATGATTTAACAAAAATACCGTTGTTTTTTTTAATAGTTCTTACCACTACCAGCCAAAGTGTCGATCTGAACCTTCTTTGATAAACAACTTTTGGGTGAATATCACTTACAAACTCAATACAACTAGGAGATGAAATTAAGGAAATGCCAATATGTATTTCACCATCATTTAATGTATTAATATCAATATTGTAAATGACAGGTCTATCTGTTACCACCAGATATAAATTTATTTGCAAACTATGTAAACCACATGTCATGTGTTCTCTCAATAAAAAAAATACTGTTTCCTTCAGAAACTCCTTACTCCGTGACCCAAGAAAATTTATAACCAAAAAAAAAACTCTAACCAATGTTAAAACACAATATTTTACCCCAGCACCCCCAAATTGTCTGTGTCGAGAAAAATTTGCTCCCGCCAATAGACTACGAGATTAACTCGCGTATCAGACGGCAGCGTTTCATGGGTTTTATCTCGCGCGGTAATTGCTCGTAAGATTCGGGCTTTACAGTCGACACTGGCGTAGTGGCGTATTTCGTAGGAGCTTTTGTGCTCGGTTGTACGTGATTGCCACCGAAATGATTATTGAATGCCCCGATAAGGCTCGTTCCAGATTTATCGTTGTAAGTTTTGATCGTGCTACTGGTGTAACATTTAATATTGGGGTGAATGTGTGGGAGTTATGTGTTTTAAATGGTACTGTGATAGGTCTGGTTTTTCTTGTGGTGTTAGATTATTCTAAAATCCTTCTTATTATTATTATTTTTGTACTTAAATTAGTTTGTCAACTCATGAAAATATAGTTTGTGACTAGCTATTAAACATCAGTTAGCCTCATTTAGCATGACTGTGAACAAGAGCGCAATTTCTTACATGAAAGCCAGCACCCTGTTATTGCAAAAAACACTATCAATCACAATTTTAATAATTTTAAAGGATATTGCTAATCCATTAAATGTTCGAAAAATTTGTCTGCTCAAAAACGTAAATAGCGCAATGAATGTTGTTGAACTGTCAAAATGAAACCCGTTGTACTGATACAATGCGTACTACTGGTTAGTGTGTTACGCAATTACCCCACAGTAGTCAATTTAGGTAAATTAATTAATTTAAATTTATTACTTGTAATAAATGGTTGTTATTAAAAGCGAAGTTTAACCCAATTACTTTCAAAAACCTTCACAAAATGATAAACAGTCGGCACGCTTCACGTTATTCAACACAATGTCACTAGAATGAAAAATTATTACGAATATAATTTGTATAAAGTATAAAGTACCCTAACACAGCAACTTTCATTTAAGATATAAATAATTTTCTCACAGTCCGTAAAGGCTAGTTTACGTTAACTTCAAAACTTTAAGTTGGGAAAAGCGAAAATTATAAAATGGTTCTTCTCGAGTTTTCACTAAACACGGTAATGAGGCGACCAGTACATTTGACCCCTGCTCACTATTTCATAATTCCCTTTACGTTCCTTTTTACAGAAGAGTGGGGAGGGCGGGGAGGTCATACAAACTGGTGGTTGTTAAAAATGTTTTTAATTTATTACACCACCGTGTATTTTTCGGCCATCTCTTATGAAATATTGTCCTCGAAGCTTTGTAAGCTGAATATGTTTTTGCCGAGCACAAAATGGCGGCAGGTACGCTTTTAATGGTGAAAAATGTGCTCGATTACATAAACAACAATAATTCTAATAAATATGGCAGTTTATTTGTTTGTGTGATGAATAGGGAATTAAAACAATAATTTAAGTCTCATTTCTGTAAGCTCTGAGTCGTAAAAGTGATTAAATCGTCCATTACAACGCACCATACAAGTTGTGATTTATTGTCTGAGATAAAGTGAGACTAATGGATTCTGTTGACGATAGTGTAACCTGTTGCCAATTCCCTGCTACTAGTAAGAAAAGGCAACAAACATCATCTATCTCTATTCCACGAAAACGAAAAAAAACTATCAATGGTCTCAATAAAGTTCTATCAAATAATAGCAAAAGCCGTCTGTAAACACGTGTCACCATTCAAACTTACACGCTCAAAACTGACCATTAACACGAACAAAATGTAAAAAGACCTTTATATACGTTCCTTTTCCCGCAAACTCCGGAGCATAACGCGACGTCCCTAATGACGTGTGAAAGATTGATCGAGCTAACCTTGAAGGCGCGCACAATTATTCTTTTATAATGTATTTTAACTAGACATTTTCGTGGGTGTACGATTTATGAACGTTCAACGTTGTTTTATGACGTTAAATAATAGTACGTTGATGGCAGTTGACAATGTAGGCGGAGGGGATCCGATGATCTGTTATTTACGATTATTCGCGAAGTCGTTAAGATTTAAGAGTCTATTAATGTTTGTGATAAAGAAATCTTTGTTGGTGTCGTGTTGCGTTTGATTGTGCTTAATGAGTGGTGATTCAGTGTTGTCAAGTTAGTTGGTTTAGCTTACATTATGGAAATTACCTATTATGTTTCTAGTCTGAATAGAGATAACTTATCGATTTGCCGAAGAAATTGCTGTTAATTAATCACGACAATATTGATAAGATCAATCACAGCAAATTGGTCTTAAAAAATGTGCCTAATGAGTGACGAATATTTTTTTTTAATTCCTAATAATTATATTAACGGCAAAGTATTAAAAAAATGGTACACACTTAAAAATAATCCTTACTTTAAATTATTTTATTTTTGTCTCATTATTGTATGATTATTTTTTCTTTTTTTTCATTTATTCATGTTTAAAAAAACATTTAAAAATACAAAAAATACTGGTCCATCGGCATGCGGAACAGGATCCAGGCTGCCAGTGGTCAGGGCTCTAGAGAGGAACCTCCTCACTATGCGTGCCGCGTCCAGGAGTACTGCTATCAAAATCAAGCCCTTGACCCAGCCGCGCAATGAAAGCCTCATGAGGTGGTCGAGGTTCTCCGCTATTCGGCCATTTACTGTAACGATTATCGGTACAATGATTGCAGAGTCCACGTCCCACTTAATTTTTTAAATCTTTTCACGATTATTATTATTAACCAACACCTTATTTGACTGGATAATTCTTCCCTTGCGGTGGTAGGGCTAACGCCCGCCTGGTTTGCGACCACCCTCCCACCGGAGTCCGGCGTCAAGCAGCCTGCTGTGTTTTGTCGATGCGTGGGAGTTCCTGTGCCTTATTAGGCATTTTCTGGGCAAGCTCGTTCCATCATAGACCTCATCCATCGCTTTACATCAGGCGTGATCCAGGACAAGAGCGGGCCCATTCAGCAATAAATAAATGCGTAAACCTATATCAGCACTGTCATTCTGTCATCAATCGTCTATTTTTCAAATCTAAACTTTAATTCCTAAATAGTCGTCCTTACATTTATACAATATGAATCCACAGAAAAGTTGCACCAAACCAACAGAACCTTAGCTTCCCTGCAAATAATACAGTAGTCGTAACCCTTTTAACTTTAGTGCACATAGCTGACCCACTTCCTCGGTACAGGAGTACGTCTAACGAGTCGTTCAAGCAGATAAGCAGATGATACCTTCTGAGCTCAAGTTGTTTGTGCTAAGAACTGTAGCTGAGTCTCTGTATTTTCTTTGTTGATAAGTATCTTGGAAATAAGTTTAATTCAGAAACGCAACAGAAGACCTTAAGCATGAGTTAAGCATACTGTCTGTCAAATTTGAGTAAATGATGTTTAAATTACTCAAATCTTGATTAGAGTTTAAAAAAACTTAATTCAGAAACGAAAAAATGTTTAAGTTATACTTAAATACAGATTAAGACGTTCTCAACTTCAAATTCTCAAATCAGAAACCGGCAGATTTTTGAATTTGATACTAGTTTTAAGTGATTATGGCGTGCTATTTTTTTAAAAAACATTATCAGCAAACTCCACCTCCCTACCGCTACCATTTCCTACTACTTCAAGGAATACAGCTATTTACACAAGTTGTGGTTCCCAAAAAAATAACAATCACCTTTCAAAATGTTCACCATGTTTGGTGCGCCATTTGCCTAGTTTTGTGTACATATTTAGTGCTCATGTACACGAGCGGCACATTGCCAACGGCAGCGACAACTCCAGCCGTCGACATTCGTCGGCGGCAGTCGTGAAAGCGTTGACGGCAGCCTTCCAACGTATCGCCGTTCAACGTGCCGCTCGTGTATATGAGCACTTATATTATTGAAAACAATAACAGACTTAGAACTACATGACTGTGTAGATTAGATCTTATATCCCTTTGTAAATATATATCTTCTACAATAGACATCCAAATCCTGTCTGCGACACAATTACTTTCATTCCGTGCATTAATAGCTGCTCTCATTAGTCTATCAGAAGACAGAGAAAGATTAACGTCGTCTGTCAAACGTTTGTGGTCACTTGCATCACGTCTAGATCAGTCTACATGTCAATGTCTTCATACGGATTTGGCATCTTACCTGACTGAGCGCGTTGGTTGAGTATGTGCTATTTTTTCTGCAATGTCAATTAAATTATTATTTTTTTTTATCGTTAACAAATATTTTATGATTTTTTGTGTTGAGTCCCAATTCAGACTTTACATATAAATGTAGGTATTGTGGGTGTAGGGTTAGGGTGTTGTGGCACAGCCTGGGAGAGGCCTATGTCTAGAAGTGGACTCCAATAGGCTGAGTTGATGATATAAATACATCCAAAATTATGAAAAAAAAAACCCAAAAATTTATTTTTATGCATCATAATTTTGTTGTTTGCCTATGCTGTCCCACTATACGCGTCCAGGTCATCTCGCCTTCTCTTTCTGGGACGGCCTCGGAGGCGCCGTCCATCCTGACTCTTATAAATTACTCACCTCATTTTGTTGTACTCAAACATGGATGTCATGTCAGGCAGTCACTCGCTAGAACACGATCCACCTGGATCCATAGTCATAAGTAAGTATTATGCAAAATGTTGATTATCATACCAAACTTTACCGCAACACATAAGTCGTAGCAAAATATCGCACCCAAGTACTTCATCCTCTCACTACTTAATCTTCTGTCACTATTAACTCAAAAGGGGATCTGGCAAGAGCATCAACATTAGCAGTGTGAGTGATATTAGCCTCCGTGACAAAGATATAGCGTTCGGTGAGTCAACGGTATAATGTACGAAGAAGAATATATTAATTTTATAGCCACATAAATTGGGCATGGATTTGCGTGTCAACAGATTGTTCTCAACTTTGTTTTTAATATTAATGAATTTTATAATGGCTTTGTTTCTCAAAGAAAATGAAATAGCGTTCAGACTGTAATAGAAAACCTGACAAGCAATTAATTCTGTGTTTGACTATGTACGGAGTAAAAGAGGGAAATATAATAAAAAGTATGATAAAATGTGGGGCTAAAAAGAAACCAATATTGCTATCAATAGACTTTCAACAGTTACCAGTGTAAGGCTTTATACATATAAGTTAAGATTGTATGACAAAGTTGACCTCTTAGAAAATTCTTTCCAGCATTTCTTTCTAATTCTAAATTATGTGAACATTTGGCTGCTACAGTCACATAAATAAAACTAAACCAGCAATTTGGCATCCATCTTTAATTTAACCTTTCGACAAATATTTCGTCGTCTAAGCCAAAAAAACTTTGGAATACTCGTACGGATTCAATAGGTACAAACATATTGCATCATAAATCCACATAAATAAAGATATTTGGCACCGATACAGTGTTATAAATTTACGGATTTCCACACAATTTATATGTTGTAAGTGTAAAGCCATTGTGCTTTTGGAGTTCAGCGCTGAAGGGTCTGGTGAAAAATAAAAATGTATTTTAATAACATTTTTGTATATTTTGTATTTTTATTTGCTCAAGTAAACCTACTTTCTGCTATATGTTCTTTTCCGCTACCTTCACATTTTTTTTACATTCACTGCATGTACACTTTCTCTTTAGAAGCTTTAATGTTTCTTTAGTTCTTGTGTGTTCTGTCTATCAACTCCATTGCTCGTTCTTTGTGTTAAGTCAGTGATCTAACTCATTGCGGAGCTACCATACCACTGGCCATACCCCTTTGGGTTTTGATTACAGCTAATTACATCAATCTTTCGCGTAGGTAAGCCAATATTGATCTCATTTCAGTATTTGTTATAATATGTTTGGCATGAATGAACGTATGGCACGCCGGACTTGCCAAGTTTGGGGCTATTCTCAGATATTGCTTTGTTCATGTTTACTATAAAAGCTGTAAGTATATCAAATAAAATTCTGTTCTGATGTATCGGCATTTTAGCATTGTTTTTTATAATGCTTTGGTAGAAAGAAAAGCTGAGCAAGTATATAAAAATTAAATCTCATTTTGTATAAAAAAGAAAATTCAAGTAAATTTTCATTTTGAACTTCGTTTAGCAATATTGGATTACTGAGTAATTCACCATACTCGTTTGTTACGTGTGCAAATAAGGACAAATCTCATACAATTTGTCTGCTAATTTAGTTCACTACCATGTCATCATCTGCCTAGCCTTTTCCCAACTACGTTAGGATTGGCTTCGCTTCCAGTCTAAGTGGATGCAGCTGATTATCAGTATTTTACATGGAGCGACTGCCTTTACTGGGTAATACGATACCCCTTGGTAAGACTGGTTGTCAGACTTTCATGCTTCTGACGACCCGTAACGGCTGTCAAAGATCCACGAATGACAGCCGGGACCAATGGCTTAACGTGCTCTCCAAGGTACGGAGAGGTCTTGGTATGTGAAGTTGGTCACTCATCCACGGACCAACCGCGGCAAGCGTAGCTTAACCTGATCAATCGACCCGTGCGGCTGTTATTACTTAGCCACAAGCCTAACCACCACCATGCTCACTACCATGTGTTAACAGTAATGGCTACGGGACCATGTCTGTGAATAGCAAACACTCTTGCCATATTAGTTGCCTAATTCAGTTATTCGCGTGTCGCGAGCCCATAATACTTTAGAAGTTCTATTGTTACTGTCTCTGCTTTTTGTTGCTACTAATCCTTGCCCATATTGCTTTTGAAAACCAACCTTTTATCAAATATACGATAGCTTTTATATTTAAACATTAAAGTTTAATTTCCATTGATTAAAACGTACAAAAGATTAGTAAAAGCTCTAAAGTGTTTGCAAATCTCAGAGTCTTTGAAATTTTGAGACTGCACTACAAATTAATAATAAAATGCGGTTTATTGAAACCCTTGCGTATTGGAATAAGGTTCATTTTCATGTGTGATTAAGCTTGATATTACGTTTAATGTTGACTCAGTTGGGCTGACAAATAGTTATGTCATTGAGGTTAAATTGACGGTAGCTAATATTGATTTATTAACTGAATAGTTGGTTTAGGCGTTCTCTTATCTTTGGGATTAATAAATCACAGATGGGAAATTAAATTAATGTGTTAGCTGGGTTTTGTTAGATCCTGTTGATAGATAGATATTTGAATTTATTTTATATTAATTATGAGTCAAAATACTGCGCATCTTCTGAATAGTTAAAGACAAGATTAATTACAATCTATACCTAGTAGAAAAAGAAGATCTTCAATTTGGAATACATCTCTATAAATTAGGATAGTGAAGCAAAGGAACTGAAAGTCAGGTCTCGTATTTTTTTTTTGTTAGCTAATTTTGTGTCCCACTGCTGGGCAAAAGCCTCCTCGTTTTTGTTCCAACCCTCCCTATCTTGTGCAATCTGTGGCCATGTTGACCCTGGAAACCTTACCAGATCCTCACACCACCTCCGCCGTGGTCTACCTCGACGGCGACGGCGATTTCCTCCCTCACGCGTCCAATGAGTGATGATCTTTGCCCATCTCTCCCATATTTATAAACGTTCCAAATCTATTCACAATCTTATATTTATCAGCGACAATTAATATCAAAAACTGTTTACAACTGTAAGTAAATTAGAAGTGATTTTTGACAGATTGAAAATGTGATACTGATTAGAATGAAAATACAGGAATGGCTGCTCAAAGGATACCACATAAAATTCAAAATGAAGGAATACAAACTTTCATTAAGAACACGGTGTAAATTGAAAATGAAAATTCGATTCAAAAGAAGTATTCAACAGGGTGTTATCGTCACTACAGCAACTCATTACCTACCACCTACCCATTTCACTGTAGTACTAATAAACATCTCCAAGACCTCACTTTGCGTAGAACAGTACAAAGGTATTTTTTACACAACATTGTTTTTAAATTCTCGTAAATCGTTAAGTACCACCTGCTCATTGCTTCCAATTTGAATTGCTAAACTGAATTCACGAGTACCACGAAATTAATGGCTACAGAAGGTTCAGTTTATATAATGTGTGAATATATTTCTATACCATTTAAATCAATTACCAGAAGCGCAACAAATTCCTAAGTTTTAATTAGACACTACCTCGCTGATCTTGTGGTCGCAAGCTTCACTGCTGAGCATGGAGTCCTTGGTTCGATTCCCAGGTGATCTATGCCCAGTTGATGGCAATAGGCTTACCCCCTATTACATGGTACTTAAACATATCTGGCGAATTGTGGGTGTACAAGAGGTAAATCTCAGCCTAACCCTTTAAGGATTAAAGGCGTGATGTTATGTTATTGTTACGCGCCACAATTAATGCCTGACCTTTGTTACCACTAGCGCCATCTAGTATCGAGTAGCAGAACTAGAGCTCTCGAGGCTTCTAGAAATTTCGATGGTAGAACTTTCTAGAACTATCGACATCTGGTCAGTCGGGGCCGGTATGTACTCGAACATTCTAGATGTTTCTACAGTAGAATGTTCTCGAACTGTCTGAGGCCCTATATAAGGCCGGCATGGTCCGCGACTGAGTCAGTATTGGTTCTGCGATACAAGCGATAACATTCGAAGCGATCTTCAAGTGCGACTTAAGAGTGATCAGTAGTGCGATTGTGTTTTATAATTAGTGTGTTTGTGTTTTATTGGTGTTATTTAATTAAAGTGTTTATTTTTGGTTATTAAATCGGCAGTTTTTATTGTCACGAACCCCAAGCTCGTAACAATTGGTGTCAGAAGCAAGGATTAAGATCATGCCGATTTTACCCAAAGACGACACGGAGGGTATCCGTACCCGGAGTCAACGCCAACAGGAAACGGACCAGAGACGTTTTGGTGGAGCTACGCCACAGATGTCGGAGGGCCAGCTGCCGACCACGGAGGCCGGCCCGTCCGCAGCTGCTCCAGCATCATCAGCACCAGATTTGGCTGCTCTGATGATGATGCTGCAGGAGCAGGCTCGCCGACAGGAGGAACAGGCTCGTCGGCTGGAAGAGCAGCTCCAGCGCGATAAGGAGGAACAGGCCCGCCGTCAGGAGGAACAGGCCCGCCGTCAGGAGGAACAGGCCCGCCGTCAGGAGGAACAGGCTCGTCGGCTGGAAGAACAGCTTCAGCGGGACAAGGAGGAACAGGCCCGCCGTCAGGAGGAACAG
This sequence comes from Hydraecia micacea, assembly GCA_914767645.1. Lineage (NCBI taxonomy): Eukaryota > Metazoa > Arthropoda > Insecta > Lepidoptera > Noctuidae > Hydraecia > Hydraecia micacea. The sequence goes on along the minus strand of OU611783.1, from coordinate 1,516,371 downwards.
GCTCGTCGGCTGGAAGAACAGCTCCAGCGTGATAAGGAGGAACAGGCCCGCCGCCAGGAAGAACAGATGCTCCTTATGAAGGACCTTCACGCTACCTTCGGGAAAGACATGAAGGAGGTGAAGGATAAGGTTGCCCAACATGACAACCGCCTGTTGGAAGCTGAAACCCGAATCGACCAAGTGAATAATCGGGTTGACAACGTGATGGCTGACGTGAAGAAAACCCTGAATTGCCTTAAACTTGAGGATGGAATCGCAGCTCCCGTAGCTACAACACCTACGCTACGTGGGTTCAAAGTGCCACCGTTCGACGGAACTTCTTCCTGGTCCGCCTATAAAATCCAGTTTGAGGCTGTCATGAAGGCGAACGGGTGGAATGAAAGTCAGGCCATGACTGCCCTCACCCTAGGCCTGCGTGACCAGGCCTTAACTGTCCTGGAAGCTCTCGGTAAGGAAGTGACTTACGAGCAGCTCCTTGAGGCATTGGATGCTCGGTATGGCGACGCTCACCTGGAACACGTGTTTCGTGCGCAGCTAAAGGATCGCGTGCAACGCAGTAATGAAAACCTGCAGCAGTGGGCCCTTGAAGTGGAGAAGCTGGTTCGGAAAGCATACCAGTCTGTACCTGCGCTTATTCATGGGAACCTGGTGCAGGTATTCATCGATGGCATCCGCGACCTTGAAGTTAGAGCTGCTGTGAGGCTCGGTCACCACGGGACGCTTAAGGACGCCTTGGCCCATGCACTCGAGGTGGAAGCTGTGCGGCAGGATCATCGTTCCCATCGCGTCAGAGAAGTTGCAGCGGCTACAGTTCGCGACCGCAATAAAGGCTACAGCCCTAGGTGCTACGGCTGTGGGGAAAGGGGCCACCTTCGATCCAGTTGCCCTAAGCGAACTGCAGAAAGAGAAGACGGCCGATCTCCAGAGGGCAGTGCGGCTAACAGCACCGCCCAGCAGCAGCAGGGAAAACGAGTAATAGCCAGGACTGTGGGGCGAGTGCTGGCTGATGTTCAAAGAGCCCCGAGGATTTCGATCACACAAACCCATGACGGGAAATCTCGTGGCAACGCAGATGCATCGTCAAGAAGACCTTGTCCTGAAGACTGCAAGCATTATTCTAGGCACCAGGGTAAGGAAGTGGTACCTGTGAGGATGCTCAAGACAGACCTCAGCAACGAGTGGAAGGATCGCCTACAACGTGCACAACAGGAAGATTCGGACATCAAGCCGATTCTGGAGTGGATGAAGGCCAGAGCTCCTAAACCCAGGTGGAGCGACGTCTCAGCGATGAGTTCGATCACAAAAAGCTATTGGGCCCAATGGGACAGCTTGGTGATTCAGGATGGAGTCCTGTGCCGTAAATGGGAAAATGCTCGGGGGGACAGCTGTCATTTACAAATGGTTGTCCCTAAAGCTCAAGTACCGGATGTTCTACAGCTGTACCATAATGGTTGTTCAGGAGGTCATCTGGGAGTAAAACGGACTCTACTGAAGATACGAGAACGGTTTTACTGGGTCCACTGTCGGGATGATGTCGAGGACTGGTGTCGCAAATGTACAAGTTGTGCAGCTGTAAAGGGACCTCAGACTCGTAGTAGAGGTGCATTGAAATTGTACAATGTTGGTGCACCATGGGAGAGGATAGCCCTTGACGTTGCGGGGCCGTTTCCGGTAAGTGAAAGTGGTAACAAGTACTTCATGGTTGTAATGGATTACTTCACTAAGTGGCCGGAAGTCTTCGCCATTCCAAACCAAGAAGCTTCAACAGTTGCAGATAAACTGGTTCATGAAGTCTTCTGCCGTTTTGGAGTGCCCTTGGAGATTCACAGCGATCAGGGAAGGAATTTTGAGTCCCAAATATTCCAGGAAACTTGCCGAGTCATGGGTACTCATAAAACGAGAACAACTTCTTACCACCCACAATCGGATGGAATGGTGGAACGATTTAATCAGACATTGGAGAGATACCTGGCGAAAGTTGTGGAAAATCGGCAACGAGATTGGGACAAGCACATACAACCGTTTTTGTTGTCATATAGAAGTGCTGTTCACGAAAGTACATCGGTGACGCCAGCTTTCGCAAACTTTGGAAGGGAATTAAGGCTGCCTGCAGACCTGATCACCGGAATACCACCTGATGCCCCACGCAGTATAACCGATTATGCGAATGACTTGCGGAACAAAATGAATGACATATATGAGCACGTCAGACAATCGGGCCAGCAAATGTCTGAAAAGATGAAAACCCGTTATGACCGCAAAATGAACAATAAAGGTTTCGACGAAGGTTCACTAGTGTGGTTGCACAATCCAGTCCGCAGCAAAGGGAAATCTCCTAAGCTTCAAGCTAAATGGGACGGACCGTACCGGATTGTGACAAAGATCAATGACGTAACCTACCGGATACAGAAAGGTGCAAGAGGTACTCCTAAGATCGTCCATGTGGATCGACTGGCGCGTTATTATGGGGCCGATAATGCTCGGGACGAGCATGTCTTAGGAGGGGGCAGTGTTACGCGCCACAATTAATGCCTGACCTTTGTTACCACTAGCGCCATCTAGTATCGAGTAGCAGAACTAGAGCTCTCGAGGCTTCTAGAAATTTCGATGGTAGAACTTTCTAGAACTATCGACATCTGGTCAGTCGGGGCCGGTATGTACTCGAACATTCTAGATGTTTCTACAGTAGAATGTTCTCGAACTGTCTGAGGCCCTATATAAGGCCGGCATGGTCCGCGACTGAGTCAGTATTGGTTCTGCGATACAAGCGATAACATTCGAAGCGATCTTCAAGTGCGACTTAAGAGTGATCAGTAGTGCGATTGTGTTTTATAATTAGTGTGTTTGTGTTTTATTGGTGTTATTTAATTAAAGTGTTTATTTTTGGTTATTAAATCGGCAGTTTTTATTGTCACGAACCCCAAGCTCGTAACATTATGTTTTTAATTCTGCAAGGTTGGAGCAAGCAGCAGCTAGTGCCTGGAAACGTCTATAGACGTACTGTAAATGTCCGGCATATCTTTTTGGTAGCTTATATTATGTCAATGCATAGTATTTTGATGTTTCCATCGTCGCTATCGCTGATACAATGTCACTGATAAGATGTTTCCATGTAACTCGTACCGACTCAAGATAAAAGAAGAAGAAGCAGGTTATTAGAGCCTCTCCCAAAGTAGACACCATGCTGGGATAGATGACCATCGAAGGGTCAGCAGTTCGGCAGTCTCGCGCTCATGCTGGACAGTCAACTGCTTATTATTCTGAATTCGCTTTTGCCAATAAGTAGACTGTGTCACTGTAACGGCTTGGGCTTTGCAGGTAGACAGCGCAGGCTATTAACTGATGGGTAGTGTAGTGAGATAAAAGAAACTAGTAGGTTAGGTTATAAATATAATTCAATAGGTAGGAATACTGTACACGGCTAGGTCGTAAGTCACTGACTGTTTGAGCACTCGCACATACTAGGGTAGGATTAGAAAGGTTCTGTCCTTGGCAGACATGGTGGCTTGCCAGCACAGGCTCCGCAGAGTAGCAGGTCTTGTAGATCTGGCCATAGGACCGCAGGTAGCGTGTGGGTACATGAGTATGCGGATCAGTACAGTGGACGGTACAGGGTAGCGTGCAGACGTGCGGCCATCAGCGTGGTCGAATAACCCTGGAAGCACGTGTAAGGTGCTGTTACTTGCGGTGCATGACGACTAGCATATCGCACACGATAGTTTGTGTGTGTGTGTCATATCCCCTTTAGCGACCAAGGAACGGTGATGTACTTATGCATACAATATTAAACCTAGGTCTGTTCCAAAAAAGGCCACAGGCGGTGTTAGATCTTCGTAAGTCAGAAACAAGAAGTGTTCAGTTGGCAGCGCTTTCTTTTAGGGTGGTTGGGTTATCGCACTTAGTTTGAAGTAGAGTTACTGATCCTCATTACTCGATAGTGGCACCTTTATGGACAATTAACTTGAACTTAATTGCTTTATACTCGATACCCAATTGTTTTATAAATATGTCTATTGAATGTGAATGAAGGACTTTAATTTACTTTATTTGTGGCATTTTTGCGCTAAGTTAATTCTTGTTTTGAAGTTTTTCCTACTATTGCTTTTTAATTTAGTTTTGCAATGTTTCTAACAATTTTATTTAAACCATTTCTAGCTTTAGAGAAGAATATACTGAATTAGATATGCCAGGTTTATAAAATTTGGGTATTTGTCTACTTAAATTGTTGTCTAACCACTTTGTTTCAGAGTGTAATTCTCATATTGATAATGTTATCATCACTTTCATGACTTTTGTTTCCATTCCCTTTTTTTCCCAATATTCAATTGCGATATCTTTACACCTCTACAAACAAAAAAAATTGAAGTGTATCTTTGTAATATCAAAATAACACCTTTGTATATGAAAGTATAGCAAAAAAAAAAACTGTACTTATAACAAAAAAAAAACAATTTTTAAAATTTTGTCTTTCTGCCTGTTTGTTCCTACTAATCAGCGAAACGGCTGGACCGATTTTGATGAAATTAGGTATGGGTATACTTTGAACCCTAGGAAGGACATCAGCATACTTTTTATCCACATACCACGCGAGCGAAGCCGCGGGCGGAATAAATAAAAGCACAAAATGAAAGAGTAAAAAACGTCTTTTATTTTATTATGTTCTGATTAAGTGAAGCAATTTGAAAACCGTAGTCAAAAGTTATAATCATCGACTCTCAGAATCATCCACTTATACAATTATCAACGTACTATTTTATAAAGACCCGATGCGTGAAGTAAAACAAATTTTCTCAGAAGAATGCATAAATAGGAATATTAAAAGGTGTTAGTAAGACATTAGCCATTTAATTATTCATGTATGTGGCTATGTTCACGGTATTTTACCTTAACAGGGGCAATTGAATGCTAAAGTCGTTTGAAGGTATGTTCATGAGTTCTATTAAATTGTTGAAGTGGATTATAAAGTGTGAGTGCTTTTGTGTTATTTCCATCTTTTATTATTAATCTGCATTAGGTTGTAAGCCCTATCTCTATGGGTAGCGGGATCGTCCGAAAGGGTTACCGCTGCCCCGGAACATAAAGGGCTAAGAAAGGAACACGGGTGGGTTTTAGTCAGTTAGAGTCTGACACTCCCTTCCGCTCCACCCAGAGCGGGAGGAGTCATTAGATGATTTCCCATCCAAAAAAAAAAAGCCCTATCTCTATTATTGTAAAATGGACCATTTGAGGTTTTTCTAACAAATACATTAAATGACGAAAGTGTGTGTTTGTATGTATTATATTTACCTCGTCTAACACAAATTTGCTAATTTCATCAGCACTGCTCTCAAAAGGGTGAAGGAAAATATCGTGAGGAAACCGGCATGTCATAGAACCAAAACAAAATCTAAGATTTGTGACATCTCCAACTCACACTGGGCCTGCGTGGTGGGGAGGAAGCGTGCCGTAACACTGAGGTTTGTGTCCCAGCAGTGGGAACGTTATAGGCTGCTTATACAAATATAACATAGATAAAAAAAAATAACATCAAGCATCAGACTTTTGGCTTAGTAGCCTCAGTACATCATATTCGTTTTATATTATGATCCAAGTAATCATTCTTCATAATCCCACGACACAGGAGATAGTCCAAGTGAGGGGCAAACTTTAAAAAAGATAAATAATCTCTAAGCCAAAGGATTCCCAGAAAAAAGTTCATCAATTATTTTGATTTGCGATATGACAGAGCATAAACTATCTAATATAAACAGACATGTACCCCAACACGCTGATTTTCTCCACGCTTTCCTACATACCCACATTTCACCCTATTCAAAGCACTCACGTTCCTGCTAATGGTTTTGAAGTATCGGCTTTGTGTACCGCGGCCCTAAGCTCTTTGTACCGCGTTATTTATGTGGCGAACCTATTAATACTCATTATTATAACAGCTGTGAATTCCCCTATACGTGTACCGACAACTGGGACGCTCGCTTTGTCACAGCCTAAAATATTTATGTGTAAACTTTTGTTATACTGTGGATTTTAAATTTGGGATGTAGGGTATCTTGTTACGCTGTGACAGAGTGTAAGGTATAAACGCCTGTTATGCGATATGTCATAAGCCATTTTGTAAAGAGCAGAAAGATCGGCTTTGTTGCACAAAGTGCCGTCGAGGTGGCGTGAGTGATGTTTTACCTTTTGTGTCGCGGCACACATTTCTCATGTTAATGTCTTCTGAGAGCTCTAAATTATTTATTTAATGGTGGTCATAATTTCTGTTGCGTTAAGATATTTTGAGGAGATGAAATATGTAAAAGTAAGATTTCACATTTTGCTTACTCGCATTGTGTATTTCTTTTCTCGTAAGAGAATCTTGAAAGCCGCACATGATGTTTTATTAACGAACCTGTTTCTTTTAAAGTTAATTGTTTTGCGAAAGAATTTTAACGTTAGTAAGTCACAACCTGTAGACCATTCTTCATACAATTATTTTAAAGTACCTACACCAAGATCCCCATTACAACAAAACCCATTTATTCAGTATTACCCATAAACCCATCCCCATTTAACCCTCTCACCACACAACTTCCGAAATACCACGTCATAATACCCCACCCCCACACAGCGTGAGGATATTCAGCGTCCAATATCACGAGCAATAAGCGCCCGACTGCGCTCGTCACGTGTAATCGCAAATATAAATCAGCCATTATCTCGCCTCTCGAAGGCAACAGTACAAAACGGTGACGCCAACAAATGACGGCCATTTTTCCCCAGCAGCCGTGGCGGAGGACTCTGTCAATATATCCGTGAGGTGGGGTCGAGTTACGGCGAGGAGCGGACGGTAACTGGAGTTTTCACCCTATGAATGATCGTGTCGTTTTGACTTTGGCGCTGATTTTGATGCTGATTAAAAGTGACCTAAATAAAAGTTCTGAATTTGTTTACTGACAAACAAAACGAGAATGAAGCGGTGATTGTTAAAAGCTGTAAATAAAATATGGTATGTCGCAAATACGCTGTCTTTTCAGACTACGTTTTTAAACCGACAGGCTAATTAATCACTGGGTTTAAAATGTAGTCTGAACTTCTGAACTCTATTATACCTTTGTCTTTTATTTACATTCGCCATTTCCTTCTTATACGAAGAAGAAAATGGAATCTGCAATCGCAACATTCGCAACTTTTTTTTTCCTTATCTCCACTCCTGGCATCTGACGCGACCTCGCCTCACTGTCTCAGGACAACAGTTCTCGGCTACTTGGGCCCACAGTTTGTCCGGCATTCGGCAGACATGTCCTGCCCAGTCGCATTAAGTTGGGCAGCTTTTGAACCACGTCAGCTTTTTTGTTTTGGAGCGCAGTATTGTGTTTCGAACACGATCCGTTAATTTAACGCCCAGAATACTGCGCTCCAACTCTCGTTGGCAGACCTTGAGTTTGGACTTCTGGATGTTAGTCAAAGACCAAGTCTGAGCACCATAACTTAAGACAGAAAGAATACACATGTCCATGATCCTGCGTTTCAGTGCCATAATTCATTCATGGATCAGTAGCTCTTCCAGGCGTTTTCCGTTCTGCTCGTACTCATTATGTCCTGGTACTTTTTAAGCAGTCAAAACAACAATTATTTTTGTTGCAGTACACATTTGTTTCGCATAATAAATTGTAAATAATGACCGTTATTTATGAAGAGTTGAGTCTTGAATGATTATTTGGCAAATGGTGGACAATATGTGTTGTCGTCAGAATGTATCATTGTCAGATTGAAAAATGTTATCGTCGCTTATTACAAACGACAAAAGTGCTTTATTTCTGGATTTTTATCAGTCCTGTCTTTGGCAGAGTGTACTTAAACACTGGGACAAGAGGCCATTATGATATGACTAAAAATAAATGACGGAAGATATCAAAGGGGCAATTCTCGTAATTTTAAGAACGTTCACAGTCTGATCTCAGTCTCAGTCTCAATCTGCCAAAAATACCTCTAATTTTTGACAAATTTTTGACATTTGTTTGTCGCTGAGATGAGACTGCGACTAGATTTTGAACGTTTTAAATTACGGGAACTGGCCTTCTGTTCATTTACAGTAATTAATTGAAGGAGCTTCTTGTTATATAAGGATACAAATAAAACACTACAGATTTTTTTTTTATTTAATAAGAAGACATCCACAAAATGGTATTCCATAGATCATAATTTATTTATCCAGTAAACAACTAACTACTACAAAAGTGACTAACTAAATATACAAATAAGTACAAAAACAAAAGGACACTGAGGCGTCGAAGTACTCGTCCGCATCGCTGTCATCCGAAAACGTGCCCAGAAGACTGGCAGCATCGCCACGTTGAATGGCAATGCTAATTCTTTGGCCAAAGAACGCGACCCAGCCACGTTAGATGAGATCAAAACTACAAAGATTTTAAACGTTTTTAAATAGACAGCAACACGAATTTGACCTTCTGATGTGTGGCCATGAAATCAAAGTTAGCTAACCCGCTACCCGCTATCACTGGCACCCCTGCCCGCGTTGCCCCATCTGCCGCCCTAACCACTGTTATATTTTATTTGCGCGATAAATTACTTTTTATTACACATATTTTGTCGTGTTATAATAACTAATGTACTCTCTCAATTCGCGTGTAATGCTGCGTAGCGATATTTTATGTGTTATTTATTTCTCATTTTTATTGCTTTCACCCTCCTTTGTTTGATCGACGGTTAGAGCTTTGAAATTATTTGATTTGTTTTTTTTTTTGTAAATGGAAACTTTTTTGTTTCCAATTTTTACTTTAGCAGCGCGCCTTGCTCGGTCATGTTGTTGTTAACAAAAAACAATCAGTCAAAAGTAGTCGAAAGTGGCGATTATTATATTATAATTATACCACCGACCAAAGAGTTGATTAGTTTTAAGACTAACGTAGGACCAATATTTTCAGTATTAAAAGTCAAATTTGTGAATATTATCTGCACTTCAAAATCATTTTATTAACTCAGCCTATCATAGTCCACTGCTGGACGTAGGCCTCGTCACACTGTGACATGTAACATGTCTGCAGCATCGATTGTTCCCAACGAGTCACACTATGGTGTGACTCTTCGTCACAATACCCTGTCCTCCGCCTACATCATCTCATGACTCACATTGTGCTTAAACCATATGTAATTGTTTTGGACTCTAGTGCGAACAAGGCTTTCAAAATTAGCCATTTGTCTATCTCCTTCCTTAATGTTGCTTTTAACATTTCCATCTTCATGTTTCCAAGCACTGTTTCCTCTTATTTTGTTTGGCAAGATGCACCTATTTCTCTTCAACGGTAAAATAGACATAAATATATCTACAAAAGTATAATACGCAATAAAGGGAACGAGCGAAATGCCTATACGAAAGCTTAAACAAATAAACATAAAAACAGTAATAAACTTTAAACTAAGAATCCCATAATCCACCACCCCTATGTTCAAAATGTTCCAAGATCTAATAAGAAAAGACAGAAGTTTCAGTCTTTACAACAAACAAAAGCTTTATAATAAAGCCTATAAAATTTATAGTAGAAGTAACTTCGAAGGTCCACATTCTTCTCTTTCATACAAATGATAATCTTTACTAGTAACTATCGACTCTTCTATCATCTAACTCACCCGACTGCCCCGTTGAACTCGTGGTCGTAATCGCGAATGCTGAGCGTGGGGTCCAGAGTTCGATTCCTGGGCCGGGCAAAGTGTTATTGCCTTTCTCTCTCCGGTCGTGTCGGATTGCCGTCCCATCGGACAACGAGAGTGAGGGAAGAGAGAGTTCACCACACTTGTGCAGTACAATATCTCCCGCTCCGAACGCTGGTCTCCACTGGTTGCCATGGCCGAATTTCGTTCTGGAGGACTTTTTCTAACTCACCAAAGGTAACAGCGTACAAACAAAGGTGAATCCAAATTCACAACCTTTCTTAACGTGTAGCCTTCAAACTAGGTTGCAGCAGTAGTAGGCGTAAGCTCCTTGTCAAAATATTTACCGGGGTAATCGATCGAGGTTGAATTGGATAATAGTATCCAATTTAAGCTCGATTTTGAGGTGTGATAGCGTGCACCATTTCAAAATAAAGACACAATATTATGAGACTTTTACCTCTTGATAATAGTCTCTGCTTTGACATTTCACTTTATGTAAATTATTTCATCACCACTGCTCTCAAAACGGTGACGGGAACATCGTAAGGAAACCGGTATGCCGTAGCATGTCGTAGGTCCATTTCTAAGACATGTGACATGTGCCAACCCGCACTGGGCCTGCGTGGTGGATTATGACCCACTCCCTCTCACAGAGAGGAGGCCTGTGTCCCAGCAATGGGAATATTATTGCTAATTATGCATTGACATCTCATTATCTCTTGGTGCTACACTTGCAATGACTGGTTTACTATTGTACTGTTCGGATTTTCTGCAAATATCTATGTGGTGTTGCTAAGTTTCTATCCTCGAAGGCATGATCTTTGTTGTTCAATACGTCTCGCTCGCATCCGCATTATGTTCGCGGTCGCTCGTAAAACTTCGACAAATTCAAATACTGCGTAGTGTTGTAGTTAACTGTTCTTCGATTGTCGATAAATGTTACTTTTGTTAGGTACACACGAGCCACGGAATGTTGTTATGGGATACATAATCATAGAGTGGAAAGAGGGAAGTGAAAATAATGTTTTTTTTTATATTCTCTTCTCTGTCTTTCCCGCATATTGTGTATAGAATACAGAGAGAAACTAATTACTAAACTATTTTATAATATTTGAATTACCATTTCGTTATAAAATTTCGCCATTTGACTATCACAAAAACTGGCTTTGTAAAATAACTTTTCTGTACACTAATGTTACATCACATTTCGTAATTTATTTTATATCATGGCATCATAAATGTATGTTCAGCTCATTGGTTTCATAAATTGTACGCTATGTACCTACTTACGCTGTTCTTCAGTAAACATGTTGTATCTCCTAATTGCGCTCAAAAAATATGACAAATGATCTTCATCCACAATTTTATTATAATCACCATTGCGTCAAAATATTTTTTCAGATTCACGATACATTAAACGTGAACATTAATCGTGTCGTAATTGCTCTATATAAGTACATTAATCATAATATTATGAGTGCGTTCATTAATCATACTTGTACCGTTCCCATTAAAATATATCATTCTTTAATGTTAGTCGTCAAAGTTAAATTTTTGGGACAGTGTTTTATGAGGTTAATGTATAAAAGGCTTTCAGAACATCAAAACTAATAAAGACTTCATAGAAATACGCAATATTTCTTGAATAAAATAGAAATTAGATATCTGCCTGAAAAAGCATGCAGTGACAACTAAATAAAAAACAAAACGACTTAAGGGGAATGCGCTACGTTGTCCGTGAAATTCATATAGGTAATCCTATTGATTGATATTTTACGAAAAAGTCATTCAATAGGATTATATGAACTTAGAGGGGTGTGCTTTTAATTATTATGATTCTGTAAATACTTACATACTTGTTACGCTCGCACATTTTGTTCAACACGCAACCTGACACTGACCTGCAAATTGCAAAAAACGCAAGAAAATTTGAATTTCGTGAGCTACCTAAGCATAGCGGGGTACCTACCTAGCATAGGGGGATGCCCCCTTAATAAAAACAAAACAGGCATAGGGATATCCCTATGCCTGTTTTGCATGGACTTCCATGGACTTGCATAGAAAAGAAAAAGCGACGATAAAATAGTCGTAGGCTATCGATAAAACGAAATATTTGCACATCACTAGAGAAACGAAAAATACTGTTATTGCGATGGTCGGTGAAAAGAGTTCGTACGTTTTAAAATGTAGTGAAAATTTAGTATTACGGTAATAGCTTTTATTGTATTGGGGCATATAAATATAGAAGAGAGTTCTTTCGTGAATAAAACTTGGCTATTCTTTTAGTATCTTTATGAGGGTAGTTTCAGCTACATACGAAGCCTTTTACTATTGTGTATGTACTGGGATATTCAGAACTAATGTCTTGGATGATAATGGGATCCATTTTGAAATCAGTTTATTAGATTTATAATGTTATTATTTTAAACATCTACAGGATTGTTAAAAAGAGTGTATTTCTTAATAAACTAAACTCATGTTGGGCGATACTGTAAAATGTTACAGGTAAACTATGAACTAATACGTTTTATAACGAACCTGACCACACAAATAAAAATGAGACTTAGAAGTGATGTCATAAGTGTTTATCTACCGTTTATATTAAACGCGATGATTATAAGAAGCGGTACAATTAGCACCATTTATTTATTTCTCTAATGAAAACGCTTTAAAACCAATTACAAAAATTAAACACACACTTTGTATATACACCATACCCTCTATGGCCTGATAACCATCTATTAGTCCAGTATCAACTCCACATCAAACGACATCAACGTCCACCTCATTATCCCACAAACTAAACGCGACAGCCTTATCACCATTGCCTTAAGCAGAATTAATACAAATATTCGCACTTACATTTATAACTATACCCTCAAAGTTCCGCCGATACGTAAATAAATTGAAATGATGCGGAGTACGGGCGTCGAGACATGGTGATATGTGTGGCGTGCCAGTGTAATGGCCGCTATCCATCTACTGGCAACTGTGAGGGGACGAGAGTGATTTTTCATTGGGACACTGGTGTAATGCATGAACTTAAAAGTTTTGCGTTGATGTGGGCTGGCTTGTGGATTTGTTTGTACGGATTTTTGTGGAGATTTGTAAGAATATGTGTTACTAACGTTGGCGATATCTTCCTCTTGTGTTGGATTGATTTACTAATTTTGCCTAACGTATTCTTTGCCCATATCAGTCGGTATAATATCACTGTAAAAAATGCGTTAAATACAGAATTTGTGGGCGAAATTGTAACATTTTTCCAATTTATAATTTAAGAAAGTCTAAATATAGAATGATTGATATTACTCTATATATTAATGCTCATAGGAATACACGAGGAAAAACTTTAGCACATTTTCAAAAATAAATATTCATTTTATCACTTAACTATTCAGTTATCGGCTATAACGTAAATCTAAGGCACAAATCAAATTTAATTCATACAAATCGCAACAGGGCCGTAACGGCAGGGACATGTGCAAACGCAAATAAATCGCAACGATTTATTAGTCGCACAATCCGAGAGCGATATAAATAATGATAATAACGGATGAAAGAATGAAATAACACGCGTTTGTAACGCAATGGAAAAAAATAGTTTAGATGTTGCTGTGATTTGTACTGGCGAGTTTTTTGAAAAAGTTCTAGCTTAAGTAGGGATTATTGTTTTTTTTTAATGAAGTTTAAGATTTAAAAAACGTATGTTCTAATGTATTACGGTATTCAAAAATAAAGGTAAATTAATGTTGTTTTTAAGTCGTCTTTTATTTACGTTCTACTTGTGTTCCTTGTCCATTTCATTATTATTACCTTTGGTGAAACTATGCCTTGCATGGTTGTGACAAACGTATGTCTCGACATAACATAACATAATCAGCCTATAATGTTCCCACTGCTGGGACGCAGGCCTCCTCTTTGTGAGAGGGAGTGGGCCATAATCCACCACGCGGGCCCAGTGCGGGTTGGTAGATGTCACATGTCTTCGAATTTTTGGTTCTAGGACATGCCGGTTTCCTCACGATGTTTTCCTTCACCGTTTTGAGAGCAGTGGTGATGAAATAATTTACGCAAATTAAGGCGACTACATGACCCAAAGCGCGGTCACTGTCGGACTGCATAGAAAAGAAAGAGAAGCGCGATGACACAACGGTGGTAATTTATTGCAAATATGAAGAAACTATCTATTTACAAAAACTATTTAATAATAAATAATCCATCACCGAATGCAGTTTGGCATTAGACATTTAATGGTATATTTTTAATTGTAATTAAAATTGTTAATGAAGGGATAAACTGCTTTTAAAGAAAATAAAGAGGTGTATTTGAACATTATTTTGATGTATTAATGTATATTTATTTATGATTTCAGTTCCATCACTGTATTAAAGTAAGACTTGAAAATATCATCATTTTTTCTTTGGTCAAAAGTATTTACGGTTTAAGAGATACACTGCTTTAAAAAATCAACTTTTTGACCGTTTTCGGAAACCTCCGCCTTAAAGCGCCTGACTGAGTTCGAACCTATGACCTACAACTCGTAAGTCGCGGTCGTCACCACTGGGCCACCACTGCCTCTATGTCTTGACATACGTTGTATTAAATTCTCAGTTATAAAGTAGCGAGCGAGAACAATAATCATAATCGCATGTCGAACGTCAAACCAAACAAAACAGTAACAAGAAAACACGAACAAATCAAAATAAATGACAATCGCAATTGAAATAATTCACTCTGCAACAATCATAATACAATACATAGATTACGAGACTGATAACAGCTCGACAGTAAATGACATTGTCGGTGCAATAAACAATAATAAATCAATCAATCTCTATTCCAACGATCCGAACTGTCAGCAAAACAAGAAAGTAATTGACGTAATTACGCGTCGACCTCAGAAAACATAAATCGTTTGACCTTAGAACTGAACCTGGGACCTTGCGCAGTTGCTCTGAAGTTGCTTGACGTCATTATACCAAGTGTCACTACAACAGCTATTAATGACGCTCATGAATATTGGATGTGTTTGATTTTATTATTGTTTTTCTTTCGGAATGTTCCACTTCTTCTTATAGAGTCGATGGCAATCTTAATTGTATGTGCACACAATTTAGCTATGACCGCTATTAACATAAATTGTAAGTAGCGGTCATAAGTTTTGTAGACTCCCCTGGAACCCATATCTGATGTCCACTTTAGATAATTTCTTTATTGTTATTTCTCCATGGCACGTCTATTTTTTGACCATGGTGTCGAAACTGAAAATGAGGGGCAAGTGGCTAAGTAATAACAGCCAGGTTAAGCTAGGCTTGCCGCGGTTGGGCCGTGGATGAGTGACCATCTTTACATACTCCGCAGTGCCTCGGAAAGCACGTTAAGCCGTTGGTACCGGGTGTCATTCGTGGATCTTTGATAGTCGTAACGTGTCGTCAGAAGCCCGAAAGTCTGAAAACCAGTCTTACAAAGGGGTTTCGTATTACCCAGTAATTGGGTCGTGGTTAGATGAGGAGTCGCTTCATGTAAAATACTGGAACTCAGCTGCATCCTGTTAGACTGGAAGCCGACTCCAATATAGTTGGGAAAAGGCTAGGTAGGTGATGATGGTGTCGAAACTGAAAATATACGAGTATGACCCAAAAATAATAGATTCACATTATCGTTACCACATAAGCAGTATCAAGTTAAAACAAATAGCATATCCGGTTCCCCCAAACCTACGTGTAACGACCAGACATTTATTCAAACGTCCATCAATAAAATTTTACTGCAACATAAAAATATCAAATGCTAGGGTGTCGTGATGGATGGTGCGGACATAATTGGCCGTCCCCTACATGTTAATGAATCGTGCGTAATGAAAAATGATTGTGCAACCGTGTCGGGACATGTCCGGTCGTACTGTGATGTATGGTCACACTAGTTCGTGTAACGAATCGAGTTACAAATGGCGCTGTTTGAAGTGTTTTTGGAAGTAGTGCCAGAGGGGAAGGGTTGTAAATGATGGGTTGAAGAATATTTAAGTGGACACAGATGTCCTATTCTGAGCTAAATATAAGCATATCATGATGTGGTTGATTTTTAACAGTCCCAAAATTTACGATAATTTAGGATAATTAAACATTCTGGTTTCTAAATTTTTGACAAGACAGTTTCTATTGAACTAGGTACTTACATATTTGAACAGCCCTAAACATTATAAAACACTAGCCGCTGCCCGCGACTTCATCTGCGACCCAGGATAAAAAGTAGCCTATCTCCTACTCCGGGTCATAATCTACCCATGTGCCAATCCGTTCAGCTGTTTTAGCGTGAACGCGTAACAAACAAACAAACATACTTTCGCATTTATAATATTAAGATTGATTTAAAAACGGCTATATTTCTGACAGATAGGAAATTAGAAACTTCGAGAAAGTCTAATCACTAACAACATGTACTATATTCAATAATTTAATAATACTATACGACAATAAATTACAAACCAGTCCTATAAAATTAAACTCAATTATAATCTCCCTTCACGAGAAACCGTTAAAAGTTAACGCACGATTTGCAAACCCCATAAATATTGTAGTAATATTAAAAATAGTCGTATATTTTGCATGGTAGTCCAGATAGCGATGACCATGGCCCCATAAAGCGTATGATGACAAAGTGCCATCATAACGAGGGATCCCCCGATATTTTTACGTGCTAGCGCATTTTACGCCTCTTATATTAGGTGGGGTGCAAGTGAGAAGATTATAGCGGTGTATCAGCATTTTCAAGAGTGTGAACATTTAATAGTCGTACGCAACTACGGGGTTTATTTATGAACGATGCTTAATTAATTTCTTATAATATTGGATAATTTAATCACTTATAAATGTTTTTAATATTAAAAAGTTAAAAGACGTTTACACGTATAAAATGTATGGTTAATCAGTCGCTAATCATTACTGAACTTTAATCAACGTTTATGAATAAACCCCTATGCATTTAGGTGGAAGGACTTTGTTTCAATTTGAATAAATCCAGTAGTGCTTAAGAGCGTTTACAACGTACGGCATTTCATACAAACTTTCAAGCCCTTGTTTTTCGAAATGAATGAACCGATTTTAATGAAACTTCGTACGTATAAGCAGGATACAAAGGTCTAAAAAGTTAGTAAAACACATTTTCGAAATGTCTTCTTTAAAAAAAATAACTGGAAATAGCTGTTTCTATGGAAAATTTAAAATCGGTCTAATTTGGCTGTAACACAATTTTTCGAAAATGTTTTTTACTAACTTTTTAGACCTTTGTATCCTGCTTATGCGTATGAAGTTTCATTATAATCGGTTCAATCACTTTGACAAACAAGGGCTTGAAAGTTTGTATGAAATGCCGTACGTCGTAAACGCTCTCAACTATATAACTTGAAGTAACTTGAGATCACTCCTGTATGATTTAAAAAATGAAAATGTGGATTCAGTGCGTCCGTCAATTGCAGTTTAACTAACTAAATAAGTAGGTATGTATGTTTGCTACCCGAAAGTGTGGCGTTTGGTTCATGTTTGAATTCATGTTTAACCCCAGTGAGGCCTGAATAAGGAAAAGGTTGAAAATAAGTACGTACCCTGAAGAAAAGTTTGGCCTATGGCGAAAAATGCAAAAAAATACCAGTTACCTTACCATTTCGCTTGCGCTTGTAACTTGGCCCAGATGGGCTACTGTCAAATTTGGCAATAAAAATTGCTTTTATGTATAATGTGCATTTATGCCACCATTCAAACATAGTGGTGAGCACCATTTGAGTTATGGGTACTGGGGACGTATTTATTACTACGCTTTGTGGGCATATGTCTTTAGTTGGATAGTGGACAGCGTTATGCTGAAATAGACAGAGGCTAGTAATATCATATAAGTCAATGGACAGGGTAGTGAATAGTTTTCACTTGGTCTTCTTGGTAATGAAGGGTCCTTCCTTTTTTTGTCTCAAAAGAGGATAACTAATACGCCATGCCGTGGTTTCTACATAAGCTGATCACTAAGGTTGGTGGCGGGACTGCCTGCCCAGAGAACAAAAAATTAAAACACAACATTAATTTTGAGAATAATCAACGAATCTTACCTCAGGAATTTGTCAGTAGCAGCCCGGATTCTAGATTTGTGCCCGGTTGATGGCAACAGGCTGGCCTCCTTGTACAGACGCCAGCACATCAAGCTACCCGAAACTGTAAAATTTTCCCAATCAACTTTGAACGTTATACTTTAGCGATAAAGTTGAAAATCTATTAAAGAAATTTGACAGATTGTAGTAGGTTGATGTGCTGGCGTCTGTACATGGGATTTAAAAATAATTGGCGAAATGTGGCTGAACTATAGGTTCATCTCTTTGGCAGAGGTGACGACAGGCGCGAAGTTATGTCATCAAAACAAGAAAATATCAAAAGATTATGAAAACATCAATTTCAATATAATAACTTCCCACATAAAGTTAATAAACACACCTCATAGAGCCGAACTACAAAACGATTGAATCCAACAATACTTTACAATCGAATACATAATTCATACAATTCTGTTAAGCTTTCGACAATTTTATCGATACGCCCCGGGGTAATGTTAATTTATATATCGATGTTTGTCGGCGCTTTGTGTTAAATGATGTTCGATTAATTTTATCGAGTTTTGAATCGATTATAAAATGTGAAAGCGAATCTGTAGTGACTGTGAAGGGTGTGGTTATTAGTATTTATGTTAATGTTTTTATTTGTACGTGAATGTAGCTTGTTTAGAAATAGAACATTAATTTCATTAACACTAGTATAACTGAATTCCATACAAAATTTATTGAATGACAGTTTATGTTATAGTACATATTTGATCGTAGCAGGAGGCTTTCTGTAGTTTCTGCGTGAGTTTATATATATGTGTATTTATGTACAGACGCCAGCATATCAAGCTACTACAATCTGTCAAAGGAGATTGCCCGTGATCAAAACCGCTTTAAAGCAATAGAGTATGGCCTTCAAAATATACTCATAAATTATAAAATAATTTATTAACATTTCTGAGTTCACTTGATCGAAATCGTATGTGGGGTTAATATTTTGTATTTAATTAGTTATTTATTGGATTTTGTTGCATACTTTTTTAAATGGCGTATTTTAGTAAAAGCAGTGTTGCCAATTTTAAGAACCTCCCCATAATCGGTCTTAACGGATGGTATGAGGACAGACGCTGAGTTTTAAAAATAATTTCATCTATGACATTCTTCCTGGGTTATTGATTCCGTTTTAATCATGATCTGGCAGTTGGAGTAATTTATACGGCCTACCCAAATGTCCTTTCTCTGGTGTCGTCAAATCGTTGAGCTCCTTAAGTTCTGAGTTGAGCTGCACAATTACTGACAACTGGTGCACTGATTGGACAGGTCCACTCAATCTGTGTGGTTCTTTTCTCAAAAGAATATTTCAGACATTTATCTAACATGGTCTTTACATGTATGATCTAACCAAGATTAAGTATGTCTGGGCTTTAAAAGAGACTGTGATCTTTGAGTTTCTTTTGGCTTTTCTTCTCAGAGTTGTTAGATAGAAAACGCCCTTCTCATCTAGTTTAAAAAAATATGTTTGATGTGTAAAAGTGTTTTTTTTTTCTATAATGTTTCCTCGTTATTAATTTTTCATTAACATAATCAAAGTAATATATCTTTTTAATTAACATCTTTAAACTAATATTAAATTAAATCCATTTATTTCAGACTAATTATTTGTCCATATATTACTAATTAAAATATCTTTCTTTAGTTGACAAATCACTTATGGTCAGGGGATTAAGATTAACTGTTGGTAACACTATCACGGGAAGTGTCACTCAGACACTGTCAATTTGTCAAACAAACATCTCATGTCGGCCGACCAGCACTCCGCAGTGATCTTTGTTTTTACTTATGTATTGTTAGTTGTTGAGTTTGCTGTGCTAATAAATAACTTATCATTGCGTTGACATCGTGTCCAGTTGAATCTTCAGATTCCTGCACAGTCAAGATTGTACTGTTTCTGTGCGGGTGGTGTGGATTGTGTAGAACATTTTCACGACTACGGTCCGTGTCTTCTGTAAATCACTAACGATTTCGTTAAAACTGTCACGCTGCGGGAGCTGTGTCTACCCCGTCGTCAAGTTGGGGAGGCAACGGATATAATGGAAGACTTTCAGCACTATTTGTATTTCGTTGTTTACAGTTAAGTTTTACAGATAATACTAGAAGCTGTTTAACTATGTTCAAAATATACATTTAAATGCATCATGATGAGAAAAGTGGTGAAGTGTGTTGTCCCACTCACTGTCGAACGATCACAAAAAAAGACTGAAGCTGTGGCGAGACAGTGCTTCCTTACCCAAACCATTCGTTCTACCCGCTGAAGAGCTCCTACCTGGATATGAGTTACCTTGGGTAAACCTGCTGAGATGGAGATTCATAGACGACTCTGCCTTGGAGTGTAAATGTGGTGCTGTTCTACAAACGATGGGACACTTAATATCGTGTCCTGCGTGTCCTGTCAGCTGCACGTTACAGGAACTGATGGACGTTGGTGATGGCGGCAAATAAGTAGCTGAATTCTGGGCCCAGTCCATTTAGATTGCTATCGACACGCCAAGAAGAAGATGATGCGATAAGAACCACCAGCTATACTTTTCTTAGTTTGATTTGATTTTGTTTGTGGCTTTTGCCTCTGTACATTTGTGCTTAAAGTATTAAATAAATTAATAAATAATATGATATACCTATTTATTTTTATATGTGTGGGACAGGTCGATCGATCAGGTTAAGCTACGCTTGCCACGGTTGGTCTGTGGATGGGTGACCATGTTTACATACCGGCTGCCATTCATGGATCTTTGACAGTCGTTACGGGTAGTCAGAAGCCCGAAAGTCTGATAACCTGTCTTACCAAGAGGTATCGTATTACCCAGTAACTGGGTTGTGGAGGTCAGATAGGCAGTCGCTCCATATAAAATACTGGTATTCAGCTGCATCCGTTTAGACTGGAAGCCGACCCCAACATACCTAGTTGGGAAAAGGCTAGGCAGATGATGAGTCGTATTATGGTTAGCATGTCCGTAGGAACGGAAAATACGAAACTGAACTAGCAAACGACATTGAGGTTGACATGCCGTTGGTACTGGGAACGGACAAGTATTTAGTAAGGGGAAGAATTAAATCTCGATATGTCAGCAGCAAGGTGTATTACGCCTACATTTTAGTTAATAGGGCTACGAGTAACTCAGTAGCTAATTTAGGTCTGTTGAGCCGCCACGTCGGCTCCGTTTTTAGGCAACATATTTTATGAATATGATGAATAAAACTATTGCATTCCTATGTTCAAGCATTTTCTATTTCCTATAAAAACCTACATTTTGCATGTAGGTTTTTTTTACCTACCTATGAAATATTATTTATTTGGCATCATTCATTGATTTATTGGAACTATTTTCTGTTGTTTTATGTGAATTCAAATCGTATTGTTGTAAAATACTGTTTTTTTTGGTGGATGGTAACTAACCTCAAAACTGAACAGAAAATCAAAGAACAACAAAACCCCACAAAATAAATGGATAATTTTTATTTCCTATGAAAGTACGACATCACCCCTCTTTTATATCCAATTTTTGGTATCATACAAAATTTTTTGATGCGCAACCGCGGTCAATAGAGAAATGGGCATTTTCCTTTCTTTAATAGATTTTCAACTTTATCGCTAAAGCATAAGGTTCAAAGTTGATTGGGAAAATTTCACAGTTTCGGGTAGCTTGATGTGCTGGCGTCTATACATATTTGGGGTCCAATAATTAAATGGGAATCAGTAACTTTTAGTGGACTTTGGATTCGCCAAACAAGTAGCCGAATTCTGGGCCGAGTACATTTAGATTGCTATCGACACGCTAAGAAGAAGAAGTAACTTTTAGTTCAACCTTCAGCAAAAAAAAAGAGAGAACTAAAACCCTTACATCCTATTATGGCGATTGTGCTTTCCTAAAAGTTCTAACAATTTTATCGTTTCACGGAGTGGTCTGAGGTAAGGTACCTAATATTCTGAACTAAATATGGCCGTCTCATTGTAAACGAACAATCAGCGCCCTATAAATGATCAGACACAAGCTATTAAAGAGAACAAAAATAATCTTCATCTATCATTAACATCTGAAACATCGAACATCTAATAATACATCTTCCTCCCACACACAACCTAATCTTAAAAATCAATGTACAGTCAATAACCTCATTACGTCTCGTCTGTCAAATCGTAACAACATTAGGAACCCCTTATTTTCGTATCCAATTCGTTCGCATCAAACGGCCCGACAAAAAGCTAATTCGAACGACTGTTTGACATAACAAAATCTGAAAGGAGAAAATTCAAATTGGATCACGTCACTTACTCGAAGACGTAACAGTGAGAATATAGCGGTCTCCCTCTCGCAGAATTAATGACTAAAGTCGGGTTCAGCTGCGACGTTTTTTTTGGCGAAATCTTGGCGCTTGGCGAAAGGATGGTCATTAACACGCTTGCCTCATGAAAGTTAAATTATTGTTTAAGGGGCTTACAGGACCTAAACACAAAAAACGCAAGTTTTAGAAACAATAAAAGTATATGATAAACTACAGTAAAAAAACTCAAAAAAATATATGATATTCTTCAGGATAAATGCTAGGAACATAGTGTGTTGAAAACATAATACAACTTATTTGGTACGATAGAATAAAATCATGAAGATACCTCTAAAAACTTTTTTTTTACAACAAAATTCATACTAATATACATACAATCATTATGACTTTTTGTCAGATTATTCTACAAGCAACATACTAAAACTATAGTGTTTTAGTTTTTTTGTCCAAACACTAGATTTTTCGTAAATCGATAATTGCTTCATATTTTGCAATAAATTACCAGCGTTGTGGCATCGCGCTTCTCTTTCTTTTCTATGCAGTCCGACAAAGACCGCGCTTTAGGTCATGTAGTCCTCTTAAGTGGAATTGGGTTTTTTATCGCTTGGCCTTTTTAAATTATGGCGTGAGGGAAATTTTTTAACAGATTCAGCAGCTGGGTAGGGTTTGTCTGCTATGGTTTTAGCCAGAAAATGACGTCAGTAAGGGCTTAATCATCATTGACTATTCGGTTAAGCTGATTTTTGAACTCTATGATCTTCACATACTCCTTTTGCCTCTTTTATGTTCATACACGTACGCCGGTGGGGAGTACATACTAGGCATCTGACCTTTCTGAAGACCATCACCAATGAGCTCACTATACAGGTTGGCAGGGACGTCGACACACAAACTGTAACCATTATTCAGCACAGTATTCTAGACCCCCTAGCGTAGAATTTTTTTACGTCGGTTATAAAAAAAAACTAAATCCATCTTAACAGATTGCGCGTCGATATCCTTGTCATCCTGTATGTACACCTGGCGTTTCCACTCATATCTCCCTTGGAAATACTTTTTGTTAGTCGCCAAAATCATATTCTTAATGGATAAACCTGCATGAAAGTTATTGCATGAATCGTACCTTACTCCATCGGATTTTTCATCCAAATCTCATAGCCGATAATCAAACAACATACTGACATCTACAAGATTTAAACTCATTAATTTAATCCTTCGACTTACCATCAGTACCCACCCTTATACGGGCAATAAGATTATTATATTTGACAGGGTAATTCAGCGACACAGGCAGTGTCAGGCCAATCTTATTAGCCATGTAAATGAATATAGAATGAATCCATTATTTCCCAAACAAGCCTTAGGGTGGGGGCGATCATATTTTAGGGAAGGCGATCGAGGAATTGTATAGAGCTGTTTATACTTTGTAAACAACAAAGTTTTTAGGGGAAAGTATCGAGGCGTTTGATTTACAAACTGTTTCAGGTTTCCTGTTGATTGCACGGAATACCTTGATAAATCATTACTTTTCACACGACTCATAGTTTTTTGATACCTACGTAATACGTAGGTACCTTTATGAGCTACAGTAAAAGTAATGTTTAAGACATTATAATTTAATTAACAATTACCAGAAGGCATTTCACATGAAATAATGAAATCACAAATTCACAGAAAACGAGTAATCATTTTGATTATACAGCCTTGTCATATGAACCTGTGGTCTGTACCTACCCATTTACCCAAAACTTACGTGCGAGTTTTGTTCGACGTGACACTTTTGAAAGTGACTCATTCCAAAGAAAACTGACATTACACCTACCCAATTACGTGACACCGACAGGTAATAACAGCTCCGTATGACACTTGAACCATTAAGTCGTGGCTATAATAAATGCGTTACCATATTTTCGGGTGTATTATGTGTTATTTATTGGCTTAAAATTATACTCATCGCGTATATTATGTATGCTGGTAATTACCCTGCTAGCGCTCCTTTCTTGGGTCGTTCATATTGTGCGGTTGGGGCATAGGGTAGGGTATTACAGTAGGACAAAACTTTCAGGGCACATTTTTTTGCCGTCTTTGACTCGTGAATAATGAGTGTGTGTAAGAAATCGATACAAATAAATAATAAGTTTAAAAACTAAAACCCGACTACTGAAAAGAATGAAACAAGAAAGTTACTTCCCGTGGTCGCATGCTACCATAGCTTTGTAAGTTAGTACAGTGGCATCCTGAATATCCATGATCTAACTGTTTTTCTTCTTCTATGGCTTCTTCAATTTGAATATCCAAGTTTGAACACATCTCAGCGCCCTCTTTCGAGCTCGATGACACTTCACTTTGTTGACAGGTCGGTGATTAATTCATATTTGGAGGGTAGACGCAGAATATTTATGCGCCACGATATTTATAGTGCTGGGGCTAGTAAAAAGTGGTGAATATGATTAAATTTTAATATCATTTTGGACGGGACCTTGTTTTTAGGGTAATGTTTTAATAAGAATACTGTTTTTGACGTGTGAGCTAACATTTGGTGTTTTATGTTGGCATAATAAAGTAGCTTCAAGCTCGTTTCATGTTTCTTTTATTCATAGGGGAGTGACAATAGGCTTTTTTTATAAAACATCAGTTTCATTTGTTTAAAATGCTAAATATTTGACCTTTAAATGGGTTTATTTATTTGTCTAATATACTAATATAGTATAAATATCTACTATTTTATAGAGAATTAAAATATAAGGTGTCAATTCGGAGAATCTCAAGTGTAAGAAATTACAACTATGGGTTGACTGACAGCCTTCATAGAAAACCACAAACAACAAAAGCCTTTCGAATTCAAGCCCAGAGAGGAAACCTTGCTTTGCTTGACAAAAATCATCATACGCAACCGTCCATTTCCATAAACCTAAAACAATCCTATACAGAATCAGTGCTAAATCACCAACAAATGACAACCATCAAAACATCCCTACACATCACAACTGCCAAACAATTACCACACCGCATGCACAGCACACAAAGTCTACAAGACAAGCGTCGCACCGCGATTACTCGCTATTAACCCATAGCTAGCCCCCGTTTAATTTAATTAACACGCAACCGCACACCATCCCGTTCTAGCCCACGACTGAGCTCTACCTCTGTCTCTGTCCCACAGTAATCTGCACACAGCCTTGTGGTCACCCGAGGCAGTTAACATGCTGGCCATTGTTTCGGAGATTTCAGTAGGCCACAAGGATAAACTTGTAGGATTAGTACATTTGTCGTGGTTGGGGTGAGAATCGGTTAGGGTTCGTTCGGATAAGTCTTGCTAGCGAGAAATTGGTGACGGAATGTGGGCTTTTGGTAAGGATTTGAAGGTAGTTGGCACGTTGTTGCATGCTTAGGTCTTTTGTTTGGTTTTTTTTAACCCTGTGGCATTATAGCATCTTTTTGTAATATCTTGTCATTGGCAAACGCGGACTGGATAAATGATGATCTTCGTTAACCTTCCAAATGGTTTAACGAAGTTAGATTCAGCTTATTGTTTATCTTCATTTAACCTTCCACTCAGCAATTAGGGCTTAAAGTAGTAAGTTTTGGAACCCTTTGTCTTGATACTGTACAGAGTAGGTACCCAATGCTTCACAAAGTTCGTATACTGCAGAATTGTGCAAATGGTTAGGGTTGCTCTTATTAAATCAAACCTGTATTAACCTGCAGTTTTAAAAGTGGAAAAACTAACAAATTATATGTATGGATGGTCACAGGAAGCGGAGAAGATGTGCAGTGATAAACATTAGACGTTAAACCTATCACTTGACAATTCCTCAAAACAGTAAATCATCCCCTAGACTTTATCTATAAATGACATTACACTTCTCAAAATTAAAACCACAGCCGGTCTCCCCACAACGTCTGGAGCTCCTACCGTGCAGAAGACTATGCGGTCGACCCTTAATGTGGCCCGTATTAAATTCTGTGTGTAACAGTTGTGGGCGCCATGTTCATTTGAGACCTCTGTATTACCTACTAATATTGTCTGCTTAGTTTACGATGCTGGGAATTAAGATGTTGATGTCTTTGTGTTGATTTCTGGGACGTTAATTTTCTTTGCTGAAGAAATAGGGGTTTTAAAGGACGCGTTTTGAGTCAAAATAACTTTAACAAGCTATGCTGACTGGACGAATGCTGATCTTCGTTAATTATTCCGAAAGGATTACTATCAGCTGCAGAGCTAGATTCAGTGTATGGTTTGTCTAGCTGAGCTGAGTCCACGTAAGACATCCTCGTAACATAGGGACCAGTTGAAAACCAGCGTGCAGCCGTGATGCAAACAATACAGACTATAATAAGTATTTCCTGTTTTTGCGTGAACATGGTGGTCTCTGGTCATACATCACTTTACCATTCACTAGTCAATCAGTCAAAGCCTTCACCGCGTCTAAATATGCAACGGTCATCCATGTAATAAAGAGCCTTTTCTCTTTTGTTAAATGTAACCTCAATAAACCAAAATTCACTAACAAAACTCAGTTCGCGACCCCTAACCACAGATTCACTCCCGCTTTACTCAAAACCAGCGAATCAACCAGAACAAACTGGCTTACCCAATCCCTTTAATTTCTACCCACCTCACAGAGCTGACCAAGAGATTTATAGTTTTAATAGTAGGCCAATATACCGCTGCCATTTATCTGGACTCCACTGCATTAAAGGGATCTAGTGACCCTTAACGGGTTTTAAATTGTCATGGGTTCGTTGTGGGGCGGTTTAGGTCTGAACGCGAATTTGGGATGGATAATTTAGTGTTTATGCTTTGGGATACCTATATTTTAAGGGTTCTGTGGTGCTTCTTATTTGAGAAAATCATGGTATTTTGGCTGTCAAAACGTAAGATGACATTGCAAATCCAAATAGAAATGGCGAAAAAACATAAAAAAAAAACTACCAGGGCTATCAAAAAAAAATTAAATTGACAGCCCTGATAGTTTTTTTTTTTCTTTGAGCACTATACGAAGTGATTGAAAAAACAAAAATTGGTCAAAACTTTTGAACCGTAAAAAAATTCACCGACATTCTCATGGTTAAAAAGTTTGGAAATGACCTTGCCCACACCCCTATTCGATTTGATCCATACTTCCAGGGACACCCTGTATATTTACCTAGCTAGATGCGAATTTTAATATATCCGATTTTCAGAGATTTATTATTTAGTAAAGATGTCTGTTAACTACCGCGCTACCTCGTATCATAACCATGACGCCTGTCAAAAATGTAACCCAACACAGTTGAAGAGTGACGCAAATCCTCACTCAAATTCTCTCTGCTTTTGGCCACACGTCAGTCACTTTCCTGTGAATCTAAAAGAGACCTCTTGAAAATGCCTTTACAGAATTTTCAATTCTTCACCTACCCCAAAGCTAGTTCATTTCCCGCTTAGCTCCACCTCCCAAAGTTAGGACAATGTGGGAATCACAGACGTTACCCGCCTGCATTAGTCCGGAGATTTGTGCGGGATTGAAGCGGGTGAGTTACTGTTGGTCGTGCGGCCAGTGCTGGGATTTCACGGGATTCCGGGATTTTGAATTTGGGTCGAATTTAGTAGTCACCTGGGTGGCTATTAAGGATGTCATTAGTTTTGATTGTTTATAGTTATTTTGGCATTTTAATGCTTCAGACAATGAAGTGTTTACTTACAATTGTAAAAGTACGAGATTTTCTTTATTACACGATCAATGCTTTCAATAAAATAGGAAAATTTTGCTGCCTAAAGTAGAAAAGCTAACTTTGATAGATTAACCTTTCGTATGCCGTGCAACGTGGATCCATGCGAGACGCAATGGCTTTTTAATTGTTTCTGTAATTACGGCATTCAACCGGTAAATTCCCTGAGTAACGTTTTAAAGCATCTCCGGCGGTTCTCTGAAATTTTACTACTATATAACCTTTCTGACCTGCTAATCTATTCACGACAAAAGCTAACAGGTTCTATCTAGTGAAAACTATCTCACCTGACCTCTAGGTTAAGCGCAAGCCCTTTAAATGTGTTTTGTGCAAATTTGTAGTTAGTTCGCATGGACACGAAGAAGTTGTAATTTTGTGCCCACCTAACAATACCAATACTATACTATAGTGCCTCTAGCGAACACCACCCGATGTATTCTGTAAAAAATCTTACTGTGAAAACATAGTTGAAGTGAACTGTCATACCACCTGATGTAAGGGATTGACATTATTGACTGCAAGCTCACTTCAACTAAGTTGTCACGGTGAGAATTTTACAAAACAGATCAGCAGAAGCTCAAGCCTTTTATCTATCAGGAAGCTTCCCAACACATCACACAACAAGAGAAAATCTTGGTAAATTCTAAAACCAATCAATCCCCTACTAAATCCGGGAGCATACGTAATTTCCTATCAAAACATTTCATCGTAACATAATTATGAAGCAATTTTACTACAGCCGTGTAATCTGTGGCTTTCAAAACATGGAGGATTATACCAACTATCTAACATGATTAGCATACAAATTAGAGGTTTTTAACAGAGTAGGAGTAAGTGAGTTTATGGGTCTGTGTGGTGAAGGGATTTTGAGATTATGTACGTTTCTTTACGTTGAGAAATGGTTTGTTGTGTGAGGATTAGGTTTGAGTGTGTATATGTTTAATTTACTGTTTTGGAGACTTCATTTAAATATTATATTCAGGAAAAAAACCTGTGAATCAGACGGCAAGATTTAAGTCGTTAATTTTTACTGTTATCTATGCATTCGCTTGCAGGAACAATTTTTTTTTCGCTTTACATTTTTATTTCTCATGCAATTGTAATACAGTGATATTATTATGCAAACTGCAACCTGCAGCCTAATTGCGTAACATATTTTGATTGTTAAAGCCATTCCGAATTTAAGCCAACTGCAGTAGCAATCAATATTCATATTCGGAATTGTAGAACTTTATCTGATACAAACTGAGGCAAATTGTATAGAGGGGTACCAAATACCGGGCATTATTTGTTTCGTGAACGCGTTTCGTTTCATCATATATGAACTATTCACTTCTGAATAATTTTGCTATAATTACATTTTGTATTAATTACAACTGATGGTCTACTACTGCTTATAAATAAAAATGTACAATGATGGCCGAAAAATGAAAAACCAATTTTATAATACACTTCTACCAAAAACTACCATAATTGAAATACGCAAGGAAACGTTTTATTTTTCACGTTTTAGTTATCTGTGGCCAACGATAAAATCGTAAAAAAGCAGAGTTGTCAAGTTAGTGGGATTTCCACTAAACTTGGGGTTTGGACACAGGGGTGGGGACAAAATTTTGCTTTTAGTGGCTGGTGGTTTTGTCTAGTGGTTAGACTAACTCAATTTGTAGAAAACAATACAATCAACTACTTAAACTTTGACTCGAATAATAACACGATAATGGCATGTTTTATTTTTTATTTAAACACTGTGAAAGTGAGAAATAAATAATAAAACTACTGACGTTTTACGATTTATTTCTTTCAATTGCGGAAACCACTGTGGATATGTACGCTGAGTTGCGTGGAGATCGAGAAACAAAGTAATTTCGAAAAAAATCCCACGGCAACATTCTTCCGGGATAAGAAAACAATATCTAACAAACATCTTCATTAACTTCTTGAGTAAACTATTTTATGATATTATTGTATGATGATCTAAAAAATACTGTGAATAACTTATATTGTGTTAATTCTCAAATCTTAAAATGGACCTCCAAAACGGCGATCGAACATCGGTAATAAGAATAAGAATAGTTTTAAAAAATTGCGACTTCTAGTGGACTCGGGAGAAAATTTGGCAACACTGACACTGAGTAATATAAAAAACAAAAGTTATGAAAATAGGAAACTTTTAAACCATAATAATCTTTGTTTGGTTTTACCTTAAATATTGTTTCAATTAATAGTTGTTTTATGTTTTTTAACATACAAAATTATATTTACTATTCTCATACAGAAACATGGGGCCTATGTTAAATAGTTAGGAAAAAATTTCTTGTGGTTTGCTGTAGAAGGAATACGTTTGCAAAATTCTCTGATAGAAGACAAGAAGGTTTTCGTTGGCGGCTGCACCAAGACTTAGGACTGTTTTGCTCGATAGCGAAAAGTACCTAAGTCTGTCTAAGTCAATATAATCCTACAAGTAAGTACCTAACCTAATATATTTACGAAAAAGTTGTTCGTATCTCATTAGATTATTGTAGTTCGTGTAGGTAAGTACTTATCTTTGATACCGATGATCATCAAAGATAGACCTATATTAGCTTTGGACCTCCCTAGACATGGGTTTTCGTCGTACGACTTCCGGTACACATACACAATTATGATTAAACTTGGGGGTCTTACCTTTCGCAATCATAGCTAAAATACTCAATAATAAATGATAACTTCCCCACATACACATAATAGTTATAACAACTTAATTCGAGATCTTTGAGAATTCAAAATAAAGCTTAACCGTACTAGGATTTCAATATGTTTTTAATTTTCAGTTATGACTTACAACAAATGGGACTGACCGAGGGCGAGGATGATTTTGTATATAAAAAGAGCACTTCAACTGGGACAAAGTGTCCTTACTTTCTCACTCTATGGGAGCTATCGCTGGCTGCGCTAAGACAGGGTGTTTTGCTCAAATAGCGAAAAGTCAATATCTTCATCACTACAAGTAAGTAACCCAGTATATTTATGAAAATTTTGTCAAAGCCAAATCATTTATTTCAAATAGGCACATTAAAGGCATTTTGGATGTCAAATGTTGTTTGTATCATACTGACAATCATTCCTTTGTTGTATAGATAAGCAACTTATTTAGCTTAGCTTAGTTAGCTATTTGTTGTGGTTAGAATAATTATCACAGTATGTCCGTTAACCTCCATTGTAACAACTGAAATTATTAATATTGATGTTTGTACATAAGTATTTCATCATCTGCCTAGCCTTTTCCCAACTATGTTGGGGTCGGCTTCCAGTCTAACCGGATGCAGCTGAATACCAGTATTTTACATGGAGCGACTGCCTATCTGACCTCCACAATCCAGTTACTGGGTAATACGATACCCCTTGGTAAGACTGGTTGTCAGACTTTCGGGCTTTTGACTACCCGTAACGACTGTCAAAGATCCACGAATGACAGCCGGGACCAACGGCTTAACGTGCTTTCCGAGGCACGGAGGGGTCTCAGTATGTAAAGATGGTCACCCATCCACAGACCAACCGCGGCAAGCGTAGCTTAACCTGATCGATCGACCTGTGCGGCTGTTATTATTTAGCCACGGACGGAAGTATTTATTGAAACAAATTATAATAACCATTAATCAAATAACAACTAAGTACAAAACATTAATCATAATATTTTTGCAGACGGTGCTAAGAGCTGAAAATACAAGAATGGACCACTGCCCTACTAACATCAATCTAGTTGACAAACAATGGATTTTCTTACAAAGAATGGAAAACCTATCTGCCGTATTAATAATTAAAGGTAAGCTGTTTGACACAATATTAAGGATCAAGCAGCAACCCACATAATAATTATTATGATATATTTATCATCATATATTTTATGTATACATAACTAATGTTTACCATTCAAATTTAGTGTTATGTTAAATAAAAATGTTTGGAAACTGAAAAACTGGCCCTAAACAAAGAAGAAATTAAACAATGCACAACATGACAAGGCCTATGGCTTTTGTTCAGCCATGGGCTGATGAAGGACTAGTTGATATGCCTAGTTTGCCACATTACATAGTTTAAGTACTTTATTTGAGTAGAAAATAATTTGATTTTGTTTTAACACTGCAGGATAATTTTTGGGGTGTTTCACCTACGAAGACATGGAAGGGAGCATGATTGACGTTGCCCATTACTGTTCGCTTCGGCCACTGCTACTGCTGCTCAGCAACTACTTCAGTTTAACTCAAGATTGTTAAGAAAAGCTAATCATTGTATTTTAGAAAACTGTTGAATCTTCAGTCTTGCAAGACAAGGATATAAACATATGTATCTATGGTGTAAATTGATAACAGTGTAAGCTTTAATATAAAATGTTTTAATTATGAACTGTAAAGGTACAAATAAAAATAACTTGTTATGAAAAATTTAAGAATAAATTGAATACTTACTTAACCTTTTTTTTAATAAAGACAAGTGATTATTATAGTGATACTAATTAGAAAATAGTGGTGTTTAGCTAAATTAACTGTCATTCACTGGGTATAGGTAAATAGAAAGACATAATATATGGTAAACAAAAAAAAGTGGTTTTATTTAAATATTATTACAACCTTAACTGACAATAGTATTTCTTCACATTTAACATGAAAAATTTGGACATGCGGCAAGAATAAATTGGAACGAATATGTTGTATGGATTGGTTGAATTTGGCATCTGAAGTCTTCTCTTGAAAGTCATCATGGATAATTTATATACTGCTTTGTAATGCTTGCTGTGAGAGAAAGTATTTTTCTTCTTGAATAATGTGGTTGAGTCTGACAACTGAAAGATAAAAAAAAAGAATTTAAGTAAATCCTCACTATAATATTACAACCATCCACAAAGGCCTCTCCCCTTAAACACTTCAATGCAAAATCTATGAACATATTATTAGAACAGCTATATACTGCTATAAACAACAGTTAGGTGCCTACAATTCTATTGATGGAGGAAGTATACTTGACTAAAAAGTACCCACACAAAGATACTTTATAATAAATTAATTTTAATTATTAGGTAATAGATAAAAAAGAGGATGGGCCTATGATATTTAGCTATTACACACAGACGTATAAAGCTTTATATGTCTGTGCTATTACATTACATACATATTACATACATTTCTACTACATAGGCATTTTAAATTGAATAATTGACTTGGATAATTATTCTTACTAATAATATTAACAATAGGTAATTGAAAACTTAGATATATTTTCAGTTGCCTACCTACTTTCTTTAATTTAGTTTGTTGTAAATTTGCTGAGTAAATATTCATCCCCTCGCCTTTTAGGAAGCCTTATTGAGGTGCCTTAGGTATCTATACTGTGTATTCACCAGTTAGCTACCTTACAAACAATATGTGTGTAACATTTGTTTTTAAAATTCAAATAATTTATTGTGGATTGTAGGTTCATAAGATGTGTTAGTTACAGGTAAGTCTGCTATGTCCCGCCATTGAGGCATACAAAATTCATATATGTTCGGTACATAGTTAAAATACAGTACATCAAATTGTCATGCCATTGATTTAGATTAAATTAGTATAATAAGTATTTATGTCAAATTACAAATTAGTCATGTTACAAAATAGTATGATTCAATGTATTGTCATTTAGAAATTCTCTTAGAGTAATTACATAATAACATTTTACTTATTAATAATTTGTGTAGTTTTTTTTAAGGTATTTATATACAGGGTTATTGGAAAAACATTAACAACCTCTTAAGAGGTCATTGCACTTATCATTATTATGAACAACTTTTCGTATAACTCCTCAAAATGTAGGGAACAGCTGATTTTTTTTCGCGATTTCAGGTTTGGTCCCAAACTTAAAGGAGTGCAATGACCTCTTAAGAGGTTGTTGATGTTTTTCCAATAACCCTGTATATCGCTCATAGGTCTGAGAAAAGGTGGAAGATTATTAAAGATATGTGGGACTATACAAAACATGCTTTGGTGCAAAAGTTTTGTTTTACTGGCTATGGTGCACAGCTTGTCTTTCGTGTCTGGCCCTAGTGCAAAATTCGAATAAGTTTGGATTTGATTTTATGAACATTAACAGTTTACTATGGAGAGTTCATATTTTTTAATTTGTAAAATGTGGTCTGCATGAATCCACTTGGTATATTGCACATTAATCTAATACATTTTCGAGCTCTAGAAGCACACTTTTTCCACAGACTTGCCCCAGAATATGATGCCGTAGTGTATGATTGAAGCAACATCTCCATGACAGGCAGATAGTAGTGCAGGCTGACTGACAGTGTTCCTTAATCTAAAGAGCATAAGAGCTCTAAGTCTTTTGAAAACTTGCTCTTTAAGTGACTTCCAATTTACTTTGCTATCAAGCTATCAATATTATAGATAGTTACCTATAGAGATAGATTGTTGCTGTGCATAGCAAACAACATATA
Source organism: Hydraecia micacea (assembly GCA_914767645.1). Lineage (NCBI taxonomy): Eukaryota > Metazoa > Arthropoda > Insecta > Lepidoptera > Noctuidae > Hydraecia > Hydraecia micacea. Next base: position 1,482,130 of record OU611783.1, on the reverse strand, counting down.
AGATACAAAGGTGGTTATATCTGTGATGGGCACATTCAATGTTCAACACATAAAAAGTAAATAATACTGACATTACCTTGAACAGACAATGATGTGGATATAAGTAGGTCTATGTATGGTGTGTATGTTCGTCGACGTCCTTAGGTACATAACCCATTGATTTCTATTGCTTCAAAGTGTGCTTTTTATTCTTCCTCTTTACTGATTGCGTTTCCAATGAAGTAAAAGCCATACTGTGTTGCTAAGCTTCTGGCATAAGTTAACGTTTGTTATGGTACCTACGAGGTACGAATTAGTATTTCGTTAAAATGCCACCAATATGCCTCGTTTCTGAAATATCATAATATGTATCTTTAATTTAGATGGTAAGCACTTGTAACAGAAGAAAACTTTTACAAATATTTTAATAAATTCACATCACCGGCTCGATTTTTAAAATAGGTACCACTGATATTGAAGCATTGAGGTTTTACACAAAATGACATCCACAATTTATCAGGAAGACTACCACTTACATTTTTTCGAAATAATTATGGAGATTACGCGTTTATATCCTAAAATATGTAGAACGGAAAATGATTCCAACGAGTAAGGTCGCCTTCCGTTTCAAACCAATTTATAGTTGGTTTCATTTGACGTTTCAAGCAGATAATCGCTTGTCATTTTGGTTACACAATACGAAATATTGACGTTTGCCCAGTTTTTCTTAGGATGTCGTTCACTCTTTAACGTTCCAAACCAACTCGATTGGTTTAACATTAAAGTAGAGTTACGCAATTCGAAAATCATAAATTGATTGCAATTCTGATGCAATTTAAGGCCACTGATCAGAATCGTTTGTCGAAAATGTGTTACGCAATTAGGCTGCTGGTGTTACAAAAGTACCTATTGGAGCCCAGAAGACAACTGCTTTTTTAAGGCGTGTTTTTTAAGCCTGTAGTATGATCATAGAAATATGAAATATCTATGAGTATGATATAACTTTGAAGGACTAGTGAGAGGGACGGAGGAACCAATTTAAATATAACCTCAAAATACGGACACTAAAAAAAATCTGATTGCCCATAAAACCTCTTTTTCATTAGCTGAAAAGTAAAAACCGCTCCATAAAATTTGGAGTCCCTCATAAAGAGCAGTAGTTTTACAGTGAAAAATTTACTCCCGAATGAACAAGGTCAGTAAAAATGTGTACCAGTAAAGGTCCATTTCTATGTAAATGTTATTGGGGGCGTCCGTTTAATCCTACGTTTTCCCCCGTTCCCGGCTTGTATCTGGTTTAAACCGGATTAGGGCTGCTACTAAGTTAATAAACTGTGTTAACTAAAACTCTGATGGGTTTTCAGGCATTATTTTTGGTTGGTGTGGTACGTTTTCATGCATGTTAGAACTAAATTTAAATTGTGGTGATAGTGAAAACTGTTTAGCTAAGCAGATATGTATTAGGTTATTGGCAATTTATTATATACCCTATATTATTATAGGACAAAACAGCTGCAAAGATTTACAAATTTGAACTGAAATATGCATGTACGAGTACATAGTTGGGAGCAACACATACTTACCTCAAAGGAGACAATTGACAAACTGCAGTCATCTTGTGCGTTTGAAACTGTCACTATTAATTTTTAGATAAAAAAAATGTAGTTAGTTTTTCATCATCATCATCATCATTTCAGCCGAAACACATCCACTGCTGGAAATAGGCTCCCCCCAAGCACCGCCACTTCAACAGGTTATAAGCTTCTCGCATTCAGCGCATTCCTGTGGCCTTCACCAGGTCATCGGTCCACCTTGTAGAGGGCCTTTTAACGCTACGTCTTCCTGTACGCGGTCGCCACCCCAGAACCTTTTGGCCCTATCAGCTATCTGTTCTGCGAGCAATGTGCACTGCCCACTGCCACTTAAGTTTGGCAATTCTTCGGGCTATTACGGTCACCTTGGTTCTCCTACGGAATGTATTATTGTGTAATTCGTATGTGCTAAAGATATTCAGTTTCATTGAACTAAACGCTCACTACTAAATGCCTATGAAATGAGCGTCAGACCTTCCACTTTTTTATAATATTTGTATTTTATTTTGGTAATAACCAATGGCCCACCCCTGAGCACAAGATCGGTGAGCAGATTCCCTGTTTATCTGATAGTTTGGCAAGTCCGTTAATGTTTGTTCTGATACATATTTTGTTGTAGCCGTCGCGTTAGATCCCTTATCTCATCTACAAGGTTACGTTTCTGTGTTAGGGCAGGAGTCTATACAGCTTTCTTTATTATGACATGGTAAGTTGTGTATGTACGAGTATTTGAAAATTGTTACAAATGTTTTAGTAGCTGCAGCAGCTATTCAGCTACATTTACATTGGTAAATATGAATAGCTGAAAATGTATTCGTTTTTATTGATTTTCAGTAATGTTCCAAGGAATTTTCCTATTTCGTATTTGTCTTTTTCGTTTTCTGGCTGTTTTTTTAACCATTTACACATACTGGCTGACTTTATTACCGTCTGGAAAAAAATCCATACTAATATTATAAATGCGAAAGTGTGTCTGTCTATTATCTCTTCACGCTTAAACCGCTGAACCGATTTAGATGAAATTTGGTATAGAGATAGTTTGAGTTCCGGGAAAGGACATAGGATAGTTTTTTGTCCCGATATTCCCACGGGATCGAAACTTATGCGGGTGAAACCGCGGGGCGCTGCTAGTAGGGTATAAAAGGTGAACGGAGTAGAAGCCTATGGCACAGTTTTTTTTTCAATTCTCTAATAATTGTTTCTCTTGTTTAGATTGGTACAATGAAAGATTATGTGGAATGATACAAATATGTCTACATACACACATACATAATCAGCCTATAATGTTCCCACTCCTGGGACACAGGCCTCCTCTCAGTGAGAGGGGAGTGGGCCGTAATTCACCACGCGGGCCCAGTGCGGGTTGGCAGATGTCACATGTCTTCGAATTTTTGGTTCTAGGAGATGCCAGTTTCCTCACGATGTTTTCCTGCACCGTTTTGAGAGCAGTGGTCATGAAATAATTTACATAAAGTAAAGCGCCTGTCTGGATTCGAACCTACGACCTACAACTCGTAAGTCGCGGCCGTTACGACTTGGCCACCACTGCTCCAATATGTCTACTTGATTTATTCCGGTCTTAGACTTCTACATTATCATACAAAAAAACTTTAAAAAAAAAAAAAACAACCGACTTGTTTACTAGTCGTTTTTTTTGAAGTCGGTTGTTTTTTTTTGTAAAAAAAAGTTTTTATTTTTCACTTTTTAGTTGTACCTACTCCACAGAAATTCAAATAACACTAGTGCATTGAAGAATTGAAGACACCGACTAGAAGAATCATCAAAATTCGCATAGAAATGCCGGAGATGCAGTACATTTATGCAAATAACATCGTACATAAGAATAATTACATAATCTATTATATACTAAAACCTTCCTGAAAGTATGTAGATCACATTAGTAAAAAAAATATCAAAATTGGTTCATTAGTTTTTGAGAAAATCACGGACATACAAACATACATACATACGGGTCGAATACAGAACCTCCTTTTTTGAAGTCGGTTAAAAAGAAGGAGATATCTCAATCTTTAGCCAAGTGCACAGCCACTTCCCACAACACCAGCCTCCCATGCATTATTAAAACGTGCCTACCCAACAATAAACGTAAAACTGATAGTGTTAGATCCACTGCCATCCACAGCCATCAATGGACATCCACGGCGCTCGAACAACTTAATAGAGCCTTATTCGTTCTAATAACCACCTTCACGGCTTTATCTTTATCGATAATGGCGATTGCTCTAACACTATCGCCTTTGATTCGAAATGTACGGAAGGTTATTGTGGACGCGAACGTTTGTGTAATGTTTCGCTTGTTGCTCACTGAACTTGTAAGAGTGAATGTTCCTTGATATAAACTGCAATTTCGGAAAAAAAAAAATGTGAAATCAGCGTTGGATTTATCGGGTCCATCCAAAAGTAACTCAAAAGTCACTGTTTGAAAAGTAGCTTCGGTGACTACGGAATAACATTTTTGACATCAATGATTGCAATGTTCGGAGTGCATATATTATGATTATATTGTTTAATATGCTGAACCCAGCATTAACAATATAATCATATCGAATACACGCTCTGTGAATCTTTCCGTATATTTCCACACAACACCTCACGACCTACGTCTTGCAACTATATATTTTTGTTCCAATCTCAACTTTACCCTTTCCACCCTAGGTCCACTTTGCCTGATCCTTCCAAAATAGAATGTCCTGACTCCGATAAGGTTGTATCACGTTAACTATAGTCGCAAATTGGAACTATGCGACACTCAACGTTGTTATTCGCTTTGCATTCAACGAGCGTTACGAACAACTCGGCCATTCGGAATCAGGTATCGAATAGGCTCGCATTGAGATAAAATTGAAATCGTTAGAATCAAATAAAGTATCGATTGTCTGTACATGTCCGTAGAAGGGGTTTTAAATGACTCGTGTTTTTTGCGTTTTTATCGATTAATTGTAGGAATGTTGTGTTTGATTGGATCCGTTAGGGATGTACGCTTTATTGGGCTTAGTGTATTTTTATTGCATTGCATGTACAGAATAGTAAACGAATAGAGTGCCAACACGCACATTTATTTCTCTTTGAGATAAATCTTACCTAATTTGTGGAATGCGCAAGACGGTAATGTCCGTTTGAAAGTCGAGGCAGAAAACCATTTATAACATCTAATTCGATGTATTTTTATTAATTTACGTAGTAAGGTGGTTTTATATCACTGTAAGTTTCTAATTACCATACTATTTATCAGCCTTTTACACTCTTACAGCAGGGTTGGAGCCTCGAGAGCAAGATCAATCATACTCACTGTGATTTTTAACTTCACTGCCAGTTGCGTCACCTTTGAACTTGTGATCAAATCTCGTAACTTATCAAGCGAGGGTAACCTTTGATTCAGCTACAAATCAAATCACCAGTGTATCTCTACCCTAACTACTAAAGCGAGAGTACTTTTTGTCGGCTGTCTGCAACCGCCACTACACCAGATCTATGTTCTTCGTCGTCCACATTTTTATCTCACAAAGTGCTTGGATAGACACCGGAGGAACTTTGCGGGATATTCATCACGGTGACTGGGTTTAAACGATGCAAGATACCGCACCACAACAATCAAAATTAAGATCTGGGCTCTAAGTTATAGGGTTGGTTGTCGAATGAAGGTGTTGATGTATTAAGGTGGTATTTCATAAACTTCAGGCTTGTTGAACGGGAGAGCCACGTATAAATGTATGAAGGTACATTAATCCAAACAGACGCGCTTCTTTGTGGGGCATAGTTGAAATGGCGTGAAAATATGACTCGTTATTTATGTCCTGAGTACATGCTCCGTTTTGTAGTGACTGATTCACTTTGCTGTTGGTTTTGAATTCTGTTTTTAGTGTTGTTTTGGAAAATGAACTTAAATGTTTCAGTAAAGTTTTGTGTATCGAATTTTTTGTAAGAATGTGCATAGGCAGGAGAAATGGTCTCTTGTTTGGTGGGTTAAGCTCCAACAAGGCCAATCTTCCAAATGGAACAACCGTGGGAAATTTTACAGGAAGCATTTTATTATGAAAAGTTTCCAATGTGTAAGTTTCAGTATTTATGCAAGATGAAGTCTTATTACCTTCACATTTCGATAACAGAACAGATGCTGTGTTTTTATCGAGTCAGAGAAAAACTTAAAAAAGAGATTGTGAGTACTTTTCCATTAAAAATAAATCTTCTAAATAGATTTCTCTGTATGGACGGGACCTATGTTACGACAGTTCTGATTTAGTACACAAATCCTTAAAATAATCATTTGCTGGCTGTCTAATAAAACCACCCAAAAGTCTAACAAAATCCCCGAACATTATTGTAACAGACACCCATATCTCACGCATCGCTTAAAGCGTTTCGTTCGAACATCTTCCAAAGCTAATACATAACAAGAATCCCAAAATAAAAAGCCGCTTGAAGCGCTGTCGGATCGCGATCACACAAGTTATGACGTCATTAGCCGCGTTCAACGCTGCAGCTTTTTCCAGCGCGGCTTTACTCCCAAATTTATTTGACAATTATTAAGGTGTCCGCATTAAAGGAGCATTACCGGCTCGCTGCTGGTGGAAATTCATGTTTTTCTTGGGATGTTTTCACCAGTAACTCAGTATAAAGACCGACACGTGCGAACTATTAGCCTCCCGACGTTCGGATTAGAAAATAATTCACCACTCTGAATGTTATTATGGAGGCAAGTCGGATTTATTTTATTGCTCTACGAGATATATGTTAGTCTTTCGGCTTTATCCGTACGTTTCTCCGGTTTGTTTATTGAGAAAGCTGGAGATAAACGTGTGTAGCAAATTTTATAGTGAGAGGGGAGTTGAGGCTACGTGTTTAGACGTAAATCTTGTTAACGTCCTGTGCTCAGTAATTATTGCTTTATACGCTTGAGTAACTCGAGTTCTACATGTTATTGAATGTTGCTATAAAATATTATTGATAGCGCCAATAAAACGTTATTTATGTGGGTTCTGCGTTTTTTATTATTTTTTTTTTCTGTTTAACTATCCATTTGTTCGTCTATATCTGTTTCGGGGTTGCGTATTTTATTTTTACGGTTTTTGTTCGTGGAATGGGCGAAGACTCGTCGTTGTTGTAGGTAGTTAGTTATTCATTTTTATGAGTGGACACGAAACACATTGACTACAGAGAGTGAATTGATAAGATGAGTAGATGGCCCCTGTATAACGTAATTGTCAAAAAAGTAAAATGATGTACTTAACTAATATTTTTGTAAAAATATAATTTAAAAGAGTGCCCATGGAGTTTCTTGCTCGTTCTTCTCCATAGGTACCTACGCTTTGGAATGGGCAACTAGCTTCATATTTTCTGACTGACCGACTTCTTGACAATTCAAAAGTGAAATGGTTTAATTGAAATAAATGCTTTGAGTTTCAGTTTGAGTAGACTTGTTGTCAAAAATTGCTTTGGAATCAAACGCCCTAACAAAAGCACCAAATAAAAATCCACACAAAACTAAATCTAATTACCCCTGTCGCGAACAGTTTCTGCTATTTTTCACTACCCTCCACTTTCAGCGTTCCACATTACCCATGTAATTGCCCAGGTGCTCGTAAATAATACCCGTACTACCCGAAGACCGAAGACCGGGTACCCGGCTACCCGGGAATATATTGCGGATGCACCGACTGCATTACTCTGGCAGTCTCTGTTTTATTTCTCTTAATGGTTAGTGTGTTTTATAGGGTCATTTTGGGGTTCTGCTGGACAGTTTTATGGGTTGGCATTAGAATGGATGAGCTTTAAATAATTATATATTTTTGAAGAATACATTGTTCTTATTAAATACAGCTTCTTTAGAACCAAAGAATAACCAAGCTTGTCAAATCAATCTCCTGTGGTGCTTCAGAAAAAACCTATGATTAGGAAGAAGAGTTTTGCCCAGAACCAGTAATCTAAAGAACAAAAACATTTTAATCAACGATGTCTGCATTTAACAGACAACCAGTATAAAAATAAAGAAATTCACTCAGAAATTAATATTACATTAGCTGATGAAGACGACAATTCCAAAAAACATCGACATCTAGTCCAAGGCCAATAACTTTTTCACGGAGCAACAATCCATAAATTGAGCGTAAGTTCTCGTATGCCGTAACTACCATAACTTTGGCCTCATAATCCGTTGAGGCCCTAATTTAGCTTTATGGCCTAGTGGACGGGCGAGTAGCGAGTTACTGGAGGCGAGTAAGCTAATCCATTTTCGTTTGTGACTTCTGGGTGCAGTTATGAGTTTTTTGTAAGGAGAAAAATAAACTGGTCCGACAAGTGGCATAAAGAATGGGTAGGTCCCAACATTTTGTGTTATGTCAAGTGGTTTTATGAGGTGAAAATACTGCTATTCAATCTTATCATGCATTTATTAGTCCTAGAACCGATTACCATTGGGGTAGACGTGCTTTTGAGTGGAGACCGCGAATTGGCAAACGTAAGGTAGGACCCCTCATGCGAGCGACGATCTTCGCAGGGTGGCTGGTAGCAGCGGAATGAGAGTTGCCGAGAATCGAGCTGAATGGCGTGCAATTGGAGAGGCCTTTGTCCAACAGTGGACTGCTGTAGGCTGATGATGATGATGTATCTCATCATGTGCTTTGGTGGTGCAGGCCTCATGTCCAGCAGAGGACGTCTATTGGCTGATATGATGATAATCATGTATCTAATTGTTTTTGAAACTGGAAGATTAACCGGAGACAGTTTCCTCTATCCCTTGGTTTTCAGTGACAGACAACATATTTTAAACCTTATCGACCATCGACGGTATTCAGTTGCATCCGGTTAGACTGGAAGCCGACCCCAACATAGTTGGGAAAAGGCTAGGCAGATGATGATCGACCATCGACGGCATTAATTAGCTTCAAAACTTATATATACCAACCCTGACATTTTCCTCAAGGACTCAAATTATTCCGCTTAAAACCCCATTTCAGAAACTTTGCAAACATATCTCAATCAACCTTTAAGCATGCGAAATCACAGTGCCCGGGTGTTTCAACAAATAAGTGCTTGAAGCGATTTATTCGAGCGATAAGAGCGCTAAGTGCTGCACGGTGCAAATATTTCGCGTCTAAGTCTTCCTTGCGTTAGTTAGCGCTTACTTACACTCGCTTACGCCGGAGTTTCGCGTGATGTATGCGATGGGGTGGTTCTAAAGATAAGATTAAAGCGAGAAATATTATTTAATTTTGTCCTACGATCGTGTCTCTCACAACTTCAATTTTGTCTGCATGTTTTTGTCCTTGTTTTTTAATCGAAGCACCTTTGGCCATCACAGATGATCAAATTCAACTTGCTTTCTAAGCCAATGACAGGCAAGGAGTCGGTGGTCACCAATTTATATATGCATTTAGGACCAACGCCGTGCACCGCTAGTGTATCAGTTAATAGACTGCGCTGCTTACCAAAGACATGTTTGGATAAGTTTAAAGTTGTGTCGACTTCCCTGAAGGAAATAATAGCAGAAAAAAAAATAAACGGGGTCCCTTTAAAATAGATGGACACATTTTAACACAGCGCTCAGTACGTCTAACCAAAGATATCCAAGCAAAAAACACAGATTAAAGTGATTTTATTTTGACCTAAAATAATAAATTGCCGGCTCATTAGTGTATTTTCGTTAGCTGATTCTTTTTCTTGTACTTAAGTATTTAATGCGTTTTGCTTGAGTGTATATTTTTTACCATCGTCCTTATTTTGGTGGTCTAAACGATTTCTAAAAGTTTGTCCATTTTAATGGGACCCTATATAGGGTGACTGGTAATTAGTGACCGATTGATAAATGTAGGGAACAGCTAATTTTTTTTCGCGATTTCAGGTTTAGTCCCATAGTAAAAGTTGTTTGTTATCATGAGTACAATCACGTGTTTAAGTATCGGTCACTAATTACCAGTCACCCTATATAAATACAGTTGAATAGAAAAGTTACCGCTTCTCCTTCATCCCTTGCACCACCGTAGCGCACCTCTGTCAGTCTTAACTGGGTTGCTTACGATTTACGTACAACGTTACCCGAGTATCGTAGGCACTTATTAACATCTATTTTAGTTAAACGCGATCCTCACTTACCTAGCTTAGAGTTAATAGCCAAGTAATGATGGAGGTAAATTTGAACTGGTAGCAAGTCGATGTTGATGTGGGAACTAAATTGATGCTCGTTACCCTTTAAGTAAGATATTTAATGATTTGCAAGTTCATGTTTATTGCGGAGTCATAGTTTCATATTAGTTCTCCTGGGGATCATAAAATCAACACAATACACTGACAGATTTTCTATTTAAGCAAGGCTGATGTCGACTATTCTGCGTATGTCTTAAGAGGAAATGTGGGTGGTCGTTTCTCCATAGAAACGCTCTCGCCTGTTTTCTTTCTGGTTAATGACCATAAAGCAATGATTTTTTACAGAATAATAAATATTAACTATTTGTATGTCCCTATGTTTTCCTTTTTGATGATACTTATTTTTATAAGCACTAAAACCCTCAAAAAATGCCAATTTAAACCGCTGTCAATAGAGGCCTAGTGTACAAATTTGACAAGTATTCATGAAAAAAGGAAAACATAAGGACACAGTATATATCCTTCTTATTCAGTTTATGAAATATCTTTTAAATTAGTCCATTATTGGAAGAGGAAATAGGCGAGAGTCAAACCTCAAATTATGACTTTTTACTTAGGCTTTTTCAAAAGTCTCTCCGACCGCATTTCCTCTTAAGTGAATATGAAAAAAAAAAAAGAAGAAAACAATTGTAACTGATAAAATGATACAGTTGAACTTAATGTTAATCTTTTGGAGTTAGCGGGACTGAAACGAACAAAAAACAAAAATTCATGATGTTATTATTAGTCTAGTCTTGGTTAACCATGTCACCTGAATGTGAATATTTCAATCAGTCTCAACTTACCTCACACCACAAAGACAACATAGTCTTTCAAAACTTGACCTGTAATCACCATAAAAAAATCGACTCAAATAAACCAATTACCTGATAAAGAACATGGCCAGTTTTTATAAGGACGTCGGCATAGTTATCAACTTTAAAGTACACCAATGATTTTTGGTGTTTTATATTCGTGAATATTGGCCTATTAAATTGCTATAAATAAAAAACTCTGAGAACTTGTCATCACAACAAACTAGACAAAAAACAATTTCATTAAATCTTTTAATCAAAACGCTAGCAATAAGGTATATACTTATATTAGATTATAATTTCGCTATTAAAAAACTTAAAGACGCTTTAAAGTAGCGAACAGTTGTGAATTGTTACGTATAACTGATATGGTTTTAGTATTATTAAGCATTTAAACAAAGTAATGGCCACCTAAATGAAGGATTTTAAACTATGTATTGATTTACATTTATTAAACTGGGTAATAGTCTCAAAAAATGTGACAATAATAACAAACATAACATCGCGCCTATATTCCCCGAAGGCATGGGCAGAGGTGTACCTATAGTACACCCACATTTCACCAGTTATGTTTAAGTCCCATGTATTAGGGGGACAAATCCAGACTCCGGGCTCCTACTGAGAAATTCCTGATGAATAACCCCAATATCACTTTGCTCGACCTGGGAATCGAACTCAGGACAGTAAACCAACGAGGCAGTCATAATAACAATATTAACAAAGCATATTCAAAACTAATATTTTTCTTTAAAGTACATTTTTACAGGTTGCCCTTATATTTTTTTAAATAGTTCAATTAACAATAAACAAGGGAAGCACAAAATAAAACAAAAGAGTAAAAAAAAATATTTATTTATTAAATAAAAATATTTTGCTATATTATAATTATTATATCTTAAATGCCTACCTAGGTAACATACATTACAGCAATGCAGCAATAGTGTTAATAAAGAGACCGAGGGAGGTCAATCAACCAGCTTTGATAAAACAGAGCATTTTTATTTCACAAATACACTAACCTGGATAAAGTGTAAGTATAGGGCTTTTTTTTTGGATGGGAAATCATCTTATGACTCCTCCCGCTCTAGGTGGAGCGGAAGGGAGTGTCAGACTCTTACTGACTAAAACCCACCCGTATTCCTTCCTTAGCCCTTTATGTTCCGGGGCAGCGGTAACCCTTTTGGACGATCCCGCTATAAGTATAGGGCTTCAGTAATTACATAAATAACAAATGTAACAATCTGTTTCTGCATTGTTGAAATATACAGTGAACAGATGTGATTGAAGCTGGCTTATAATTAGGTAATGATATCGTATTACTATCCCATTGAAGTGGCCCTCTTTGAACAGGCGGCAACGGTGATGGCTCTGGTGGGCTAACAACTTGAACATTAGGGGCTGCTGCATCATTGTTCAAAGCCAATTCCTGCATGTCTCGTGATGAGTCATGCACTGCCTGTCTATTTGCTCGCATCCAACACACATGGCAAACATAGTTGTTTCTTGAGGGCTGAAAATAAACCAGTTAGAATAAACACAGATAAATGCTTATGTTTATATAATTTTTAGTAACAAGAGTATCTTTTGTATACATCTCTTTATGTTTTCAAGTATTATATTATTGTTACACTTGCTTTCTTTAGGCAAGTATATGTTAAAGATGGAAAATATATAAAATGCAGATATTACAATCACAGAAACATAGTATGAAAACTCCTTTTTTTATAGATTAATACAACTAGGTATTTATAATAATGAAAAACAAAATGCTTATCACATAATTAGTATTTTGTGATAAGGACAGCCAGCAATGGACACTCCATACTGACAGTATGGTGTCTTATTTTCCTCACAGATTTGCCACAACCAAGGCAAACCATGTTATTCCCCAGTAGTCTCTCGTGTTCACCAGCTTCGGTATTTAATAATAATAAGCATGGATGACAAATAAATGTATCCATAGGCAACTGAAAATAAGATGCACTGTAAGTTAATTTCGCATACCAGAATTATATAAAAACATTGAGGTAATAATATGTACTTACATAATTATTACCTCAATGTATAAAAATAAATCAGAAGTTTTTTCTAGTCCAACTTCTTACCTGGGTTTGAGCATTGGTTATCCAACGCGAAAGTCTTGTTTGATGGTGTGCAGAAAGCGAGGTTATTAGATGCCTCTGCAACCTTTGCATGGCTATTCCCACAGAGTACACTATAATATACTGAAAGCTATTCCGCAGTTGATGCACCTCATATTGATCCACAAAACAAATCCAAAACGCAATGCAAATCTGAATCCAGTGTTAATAGCAAGGTAATCGAGTGGTAGACGGTATCAGTCCGTAGAAATAAGCAGGGGTAAAAAATATTAGAAAATAATCGCAGAAACAAACACAATAAATACGCAATGAAGAATCTGCAATAACATTACATTGACATAGACAATGAATGACACATTGTCAAACTTGTAAACGCGTTCCGTTTTAAGTTTTTTTTTGTGTGAAATATAAAAAAATCTATCTTACGCATCAACATTATGGAAAGATAAGTTTATTAAATGCGACAAATACCGATGAAGCCAGTTTTGTATGAATAAAATGTTCCTAATAAAAACATTTTGTCGTCCATATCACATGTCTACAAGTAGTATGCATGGTGTGGAACGCCCATTATTATATTTATCTTTCTCTATGGTCCATTATGGCAGACGTTGACAAATGATACTTTGAATTCATCTTTCATTACTAATTATTTTGAAATAAAAACTGACGAGTCCAGAGAGGTTAAAAACTACGAATCAATTCATTTTTCTATTTTTAATATCCAATGTTATTTACTATGTATGTGTAAATGGAATGTACTTTTTTGTCCATGTCTTTTAAAACTGGCCACAAACGAGACCGAACAAGAACAATGCCACTAAAGCTTATTACCTTTTATTACAATAAAAAAAACAGTTAAGTAGGTACTAATAAAAAAGGACGGACGGATGGACAGACGTACCTTGCGGCATCAGCAACATATAATTTAATATGAAAACCACGGAGGGTATTGCAAAGGGAACTGTGATTATAATAAGGTTATTATTACGGAAAATTGGTCTGTCGGTGTGTGTGTTCAAGATAATCGAGGATATGAATCAAATTTTGCCGACTGTGGTGGTGTAAAAGAGGTATTATGAGAAACTAATCGAAAACTCTTAACTGTACACAATAATATTTAATTGGAAATGATACGTGATGAATTTCGGAATTGTGAAAATTCAGTGCCTAGTTTTTGACAAGGATTTCGAGGGTAAAACAGCGTAAACTCTGATTTTTTATTGGCTAGACTAAAATGACACGATCTTTTTTTGTCAACATGACACTATTTAGTATATAATTAGCTGCCATTTCGGTCTACCAAATTAAAAATCTGAGTTTAGAGAAGAATGCAATGAAACACACCTGGTGAGTATTGGTTCTGTTTTTTCCTGCATTATCATTTGGCATAAGCAATTTATTTTTTATCCAATTCACATTAGAATTTAAAGGCATCTCCAAATCAGCATGCGCTGTCACCATCACATACCGTTATCCAATTACGTAGACACAATAATCGATCCACGAACAAAGCGATGCATCGATTTCTTTTATCTGTCAATCAAAATCGATTGTTACGACCGATCGAAGCGGTCACCACTTTCCATTTACCACCAAGCTTATGTACCTCAACCTTATAGTATTCAACACAAGGATAGTAATTGAGTTGAGTGAGTGCAAATGTAAGTTAGTTTTTGAAGTAGTGACGTGATGTAGATTGATTGGCGGCAGATCGAGATAACTCAAGCTTTGGATATGCGGCTACCGGTCAGATAGCGAGGCAAATAAAAGAGAAACATTTGTAGACAATGGTGATATTAATTCTGGATACGACAATCATACGGAGTAATAAATGTTCTGGAGTTATGGTTGTTTGGAGCCTGCGTGAAATGTGAAACGGCATATGAGACAACAATGCTTTCGTTCGTCACGATACATTTTCCAGCTGCTTTTTATACATTATTTCGTGAATTTAATTTTACGATTGTTTTCTCTTTTAGAATGGCGGTGACTACAATGTCAATCCAAAAACTGACGGGTGATATTTTCACAGTGGCGTTGCAATAAGAAATGTTTAAAATGTAAGGACAGGATACAAGTGTCGCCTGAGATGTTCCGGCCAGAATTATTCGCTGATTCAAAGAAAACCTTGATCTACATCTGAACAAAGAGAAACTCTGCGAGCGGAACCATAGAAAATTTATACTATCTTCCTAAACTCAGCTTTGTTTAGCCAAAATGACAGCTAATTTATACTAAATATTGTCATGCTGATAAGAAAAGTTTGTTCGCAGCCATTATTTTAGTCTAGCGAATAAAAAATCAGAGTTTAGTACATTTTTATATGTGAAAGTAACATAAATATATTTCATTATAAGGAAGGTACCTACTACCAACATTAAAATAATAAGCGTTGGTGCTTATAGATTTATTCACTTCCAGTTTTGCATTCAGTGAAACTATTAAAATATTTTAACGCTACTTTACAAAGTTATCGCCTGCAGAATAACACAATATTTTAAAACCGTCATTACTCTTCCAGATCAAATTACAGTAATTTCATTCCTAAATCAATTACACCCAATACAAGAGTAAAAAAGGTAAAACAGAAGCTGTAAGGTCGATAAAACGCGCTCGTATATAACATTCATTACGATAGCATTAAAATGATGGCGGGTGATTCGTTAAATTTTATCCGGTAGCCGATTGGGATTGGGATGTGGGTAGCGACAGAAGAAAAGATACGATGATTTTTTGGTGAATTAATTTAACATGCTGGTGAAACCTCATGATGTTTTTTTTTCAGCGATTTGAGAGCAGTGGTGATGAAATCGACTACACAAAGTAAAGCACCTGCCTGACTTCAAAACCCACGACCTACGAACTCGGGCCGCTACCACTGCTCCAGAAACCGGCATGTCCTAGAACCAAAAATTCGAAGACATGTGACATCTACCAGTCCGCACTGTGCCCACTCCCTCACAGAGAGAAGGCCTGTGTCCCAGCAGTGGGAACAATATAGGCTGATTATGATGACTGATGAAACGTTTTCAATAATGTAAGCAAAGGATTTGTGGTTAATATTATCATTAAGGGTGTAGCAAATGGCGGGTCGAACCCTGCTTTTTTATAAGGATTGGCCGAAAAAGGCAGTAGATTGGGATAAGTGGAAGGAGGGAACAGAGGCCTCTGCCCAGCAGTGGGACACAGACGTCTGATAATAATAAAGTTGTAGTAGATTTAATTGAACAAAAAAACAAACATTTACAAATACAGAAGATGATAAAAACTGAACCATTTTTTTTATAAAGTTGGTTTTTGTATTTGTGGCGATATTTCCACTCTTTTAAGTCTGACAACCAGTCTTACCAAGAGGTATCGTATTGCCCAGTCAGTGGCTTGTGGAGGTCAGATAGGCAGTCGCTCCATGTAAAATCCGACCGACATGTTGAAGCCGACCCCAACATTGGGAAAAGGCTAGGCAGATGATGATGATAGTTTAGAGTAAAATAAACTTGAAGAGATAAACATACCTAAGATTAACATTTTTAATTACTTCTTGTTAAGATTCACTGCTTTAAATCCATCACGAGTGTTCTCACGACATTTTCCATCATTCCCTGGCATAACAGCCCACTTTTATAGACCATAAACTATACAACGGTGATCCAAGTGCTGTTGCAATTTTCTCGCTCATATTTCACCTTACAAGTCATCAGTTTATTACTTGGTAATAAAACTTCAGGTTAATTACACTATAATTACTTTAATACATTATGTGCAAAGGGATTACAACATGCCATGTTTGGCTCAGAGCTCATAACTCTTCGTCTAAGGTGTCATTAGAAAAACCGGCCAAGTGCATGTCGGCCTACGCACAGTTGAGGGTTCCGTAGTTAGGACGAATATCTACGCATTCAGTATATTTTTAAAGAATTATTATTTCTTCGCTAAGTCTAAATCGTAAAACTTAGATTTTAAATAAATTTCTTTAATTTCAGAGTCAACACATTTGGGTTTAATCACTACGCCTACTACGATATTGTGTATCGAATATAGTATGTATTTATTTTGCCATACGCAAAAAATAGTTTGAAATTCAAAGTATTTTTCGAAAAAATAATGAAAAATAAAGTCATTACTGCGGTTGCGAAAATCCTAACTAATATTATAAATGCGAAAGTAAGTTTGTTTGTTACCTTTTCACGCCTAAACCAATCAACAAACAACCATCCTGAAATTTAGCATATACGTTGTCAGGTGTACAGAAACGGATACATGGTACCTTTCATCCCGAAAAAAAGTGCTGTTCCCGAGGAACACCACAATGACGTTATTGTGATAATAGATGGCGCCACGTGTCTATTGAATTTTGTCACATTATTTAATTCTGAGGGGCTTGTGGCTAAGTAATATCAGCCGCACGGGTCGATCGATCAGGTTAAGCTACGCTTGCCGCGGTTGGTCCGTGGATGGGTGACCATCTTTACATACCAAGACCCCTCCGTGCCTCGGAAAGCACGTTAAGCCGTTGGTCCCGGCTGTCATTCGTGGATCTTTGACAGTCGTTACGGGTCGTCAGAAGCCCGAAAATCTGACAACCAGTCTTACCAAGGGGTATCGTATTACCCAGTAACTGGGTTGTGGAGGTCAGATAGGCAGTCGCTCCATGTAAAATACTGATATTCAGCTGCATCCGGTTAGACTGGAAGCCGACCCCAACATAGTTGGGAAAAGGCTAGGCAGATGATGATTTAATTCTGAGGAGGTACGAAGTTCACCGGGCCAGCTAGTATCCTATATTTCAAAAACAATAAAAAAGTCACGTTAAGAGCCATTTCACGTTTTCGCGCGAATTTCTAAGATTTTAGTCGCCTAATTTACCGTCTTAGGTAATACCCTGACATTGTTGAATACATGTAAAAAAAAGACCAATCTTTCGTATTGATACTTCATGTAACACATTTACAAAAACTTATTTGTTTTCTTTGTGGTGATTAATCTCCCACAACTAGTTTACTGAAAAAATATCGCAGAGTCAATTTCAGATTCCTATATCTATCATTAGTATTTATAAATTTGACAAAAGAAAATACATTAAGCATCAGAAATATAGTTTTGTCGACACATAATGTAATAGAATATCGATTACCAATAACATTAATTAGTAAAAAAATAAAGTCTTAGGGCAATTTTTACGTTTTATATCGCTATCTTATCGCGATTTTTTGGTTTAAATAAAGCGTAATTACAGTAAAAAAAATATGTCAAAATAAACTATGATCTTTAACAAAACTAATTCTAAAGTTTTATTAAAATCCTTTCATTTAATTAGACATAATATTGTTATTGACATCACTCTAAACTATAATAAATTACAATGCATAAGCGGACATCGATTAGTACGGCGCGAGCGCTCATCGACGAAGGACCTGTGCCATTTTTTCCCGCGTCCCGATTGTCGAGCGCACGTATCGTGAACGCATTATTATACTACGAGTACAACATTTTGATCCTCTTCGTATTTTTTGAAAAAATGCTTCCGAAATTGACTCGGTTTTACCAAGATTGCGTATTGCCAGAAATCATAGACCCTAGAAAGGCAAGATCAATGCCTTTATGACAAATATTTATATAGAGTACTCGTAAATTATAGTCATTATTACTTCACAATAATGTCTGATTGTTTATCTGTTAATTTTTATTATACGCTAGTATTGAAGGAAAGGAGTCCGTGGCTAAATAATAACAGCCGCACAGGTCGGTCGATCAGGTTAAGCTACGCTTGCCGCGGTTGGTCTGTGGATGGGTGAACATCTTTACATACTGAGACCCCTCCGTGCCTCGGAAAGCACGTTAAGCCGTTGGTCCCGGCTGTCATTCGTGGATCTTTGACAGTCGTTACGGGTAGTCAGAAGCCCGAAAGTCTGACAACCAGTCTTACCAAGGGGTATCGTATTACCCAGTAACTGGGTTGTGGAGGTCAGATAGGCAGTCGCTCCATGTAAAATACTGGTATTCAGCTGCATCCGGTTAGACTGGAAGCCGACCCCAACATAGTTGGGAAAAGGCTAGGCAGATGATGATGACGCTAGTATTGCATACAATTAAGTATTCCTAACTGAACAGACAGCTATGCTGCTGGGGAGTTTGTTCCGCCACTTCTTCTCACCAGCGAAAGCACTAGACAGTGGTGAAGGGCGGGCGTTTTTGGGGCTGTCTTTTGTAAATTTTGACGTTCGAAGTGCTGCTTCTCAGCCTAGTTTGAATAAATGACTTTTGATTTTGACATATTTGTTCTTTTTTTATTAGTCTAGAAAGAAAACTTTAGTAGACTGAATAAATAAAATAACTTTTTTTATAAGTCTAATCTAACCAAGGTGTATTACGCTCTTAACGGCTCAAGATTGTTTAGTCCGTGTCGACACTCGCGCTACACTGTTTGCATTGTGTATGTGTGGATAGCTACGCACACATACACAATGCTGCCATCTTTTACCTAAACTCGAGCGTCAAACATTTGTGAAATGGCTCTTAAACATCATAATCTTTTCGATTATGGGATTCAACGATCCCCCACATGCTTATAAGCTTTGAATTTTAGAATTTAAATAATATGAATAGATACACCTTATTTCAAATGACATAAAGCAAAATGGCTGCGTAATCTTCCCACTGCTAGGACATAAGCCTACTCTTTTCCAGAGGCAGTTGGCTGTGATCTACCACGCGGGCCCAGTGCGGGTTTGTAGATGTCATATGTCTGCGAACTTTTGGTTAAAAAACAACGATCAAAATTATACAGGTTCCGTTTTTGTCATTTGGCTTCGGAACCCTAAAAACATAAAGTCTTACATAAGAGAAAATTGGTTGATTGAATGTTAGTCAGGAGCAGGAGTAATCGTTAAATAATTACATGTTCCATAAAAATTATAATCGTTTTCCTATTTATCCTATGTATGGTTCGCCGTAGCTCTGGCATTTTCTAGCTGACTGACAGCGTCCGTTACGCTTAAAGGCACTGCTGGTAGGTTAGCTTCTGACGATAGTTCAATAAATGACTTCAGTCTTTTTGCAACATTATTAGAAATCTGGAGAATCCAAACTAATCTATATCAACAATAAAGCTGAAGAGTTTGTTTGTTTGTTTGAACGCGCTCTCTGGAATCTCTGGAACTGCCAGTCAGATTTAAAACATTATTTTTGCATTTGATAGCCCAATTCTTGAGGAAGGATATATTTTATATAACATCACGCTAGGGCCCTTTGAAGCCGAGCAATGCTACGTGGTGGGTCAGGGGAACAAGAAATTTCACGCGGACGAAGTCGCGGACAGAAGTTGGTAAAGTATATAAATATTATGTGGGCACTATTAGGCACTTACTAAAATGTAAGTATTTACCCAGTTAGGTTGTTAATTTAATTCTTGTTCCTCCTGCTGTCTGTAACATTTATTATGAACTAGCTGCGCCCCGCGGTTTCACCCGCATAAGTTTCAATCTCGTGGGAATATCGGGATAAAAGTAGCCTGTATGTTAATCCAAGGTGTCAGCTACCTGCGTACAAAATTTTATCAAAATTGGTCCAGCCGTTTGAGCGTGAAGAAGTAAGAAACATATAAACACAAACACACACACTCACAAACTTTCGTCTTTATAACAGTGTGATTAGTGTGACTACCGAAGATTTTAGGACAGTAAGCCCAGGTAGGAATTTGCGCGTTTTTTTTCGCGCACTGAATTTTCATCGCACTGCTTACCGTCGAGAGTTGAAAATCGAACAGTGCGTTTTTTTGACGCGCTGGGATGTGCTGTTGTATTCTCAATGCTCGCCCTCCCTCTCCCCCCTACCTATTAATTTTAGCACACATTCCCGGTTATTTTCACTTTTTTGCAGATTTTGCTATGTGCCTTTATGTCTGTGCTAAATAAATGTATTTCTTTCTTATTTTCTAAATCTAAAATAATACACAACCTCACCTAACTGCAAAACGTGCAAAAAAAAAAAAACTCGCTTTATTTTATTTCAGACTAGCTGCCCGGCGCGATTTCGTTCGCGTGGTGTCCTACTAATACCCCCTACCCTACTCCTACCAATCCTACCCCTGCCCTTCTCCTACCTTACTCCTACCCCTTCCCTACCCCTTACTCCTACCCTACTCCTACCCTACTCCTACCGTACCCCTACCCTACTCCTACCCTACCCCTTCCCTACTCCTACCGTACCCCTACCCTACTCCTACCCTAACCCTTCCCTACTCCTACTGTACCCCTACCCCACCCTACTCCTACCGTACCCCTACCCTACTCCTACCCTACCCCTACTCCTACTCTACCCCTACTCCTACCCTACTCCTGCCCTACCCCGAGCCTACTCCTAACCCTGTCATTTGCGTTTTGTTATTCCAAGTCTGATTCTTTTTTTTTTTTTTTTTCTGATTTTTTTTAGTATCTTATGTCCGTCTCCTGGCTCTAAGCTACCTCCCTACCAATTTTCACCCAAATCTGTTCTGCCGTTCTTGAGTTATAAGTGGTGTAACTAACACGACTTTCTTTTATATATATAGATTAAGGGAACATCTTTTCTGCTAACCATACACCCAAGTATATCAGCCGATCGACGCCGACCGCAACCGGTCGCCGACTGTCTAAATGATATACTTTTGACAGCACAGATACAGTCATGATAACAGTGACAGTGGCAATCCGCTCACAATGCGCGCTGATAAAAACTAATGTATTGTCCCTAATGAAACGAGCTAGATGAAGTTAGATTTAGATAGATTTATGTTTGTATGGTGAAGGCTTCGTGGTTAGAGAAAGGAGACGGAATTGGTTGATGAACTTATGAAGATGGTATGACGTTCCAAAGAAGACAAATGATCGAACGTTGTGGACAACTGGGTAACAGACCTTACCCAAAATTTAAAATGGCATTGCCCATTTGTGTGGCAAGAAGATTGAAGAAACCTAAAGTCTATTCAAACTTATGTTTCAAATTAATATTATTTCAAGTTAAACAAATGTCATAACTTTTCAATAGTGACAAATGTTTGAAATTGTAGCGTAAACTGAACTTTATTGTGTAGGATTAAAAGTTATTTTTCCATAAACTCATATTTGTTTACATTTTTGGCAAATAAATCGCGAATTATGTAGTGGTCCCGAAAACAAAGACAAGAATAGATGTGCCATTTGCTAGTTTGGTAGTGACCAAAGCTGTTGACAGGATACATTATTTTTGTAAAGAAATTGTATACATTTAATAATTTGGTAATATAATGGTTTGTCTTTTTAGCTGGCAGTAGCCATGACCTAAAGCGCGGCCTTTGTAATTTATTACAAAGTATGAAGCAATTATCTGTTTACAAAAATCTATTGTATGGACTAAAAAATTAAAACACTACTGCTTTAGTATGTTGCTTGTAGAATAATCTGAAAAAAAAACCGTAATGATTGTATATTAGTATGGTTTTTATTGTAAAAAGAAAGTTTTTAGAGGTATCTTTATTATTTTTTTTATCGTGTCAAATTAGTTGAATTATGTTTTTAACACACTATCTACCTAACATATATATCCTGAAGAATAACATATATTTTTCTGATTTAGTTTACTATAGTCGATTATATACTTTTATTGTTTCTAAAACTTGCGTTTTTTGCTTTTAGGTCCTGTGAACCCCTTAAAGAAAACTATGACAATAAGATGGGCAGCAGTGTCCATTTGTTTGTAAACTACAATATACTGCGTTCATCATTATATCTGTCAAGGGTGGTGATTATCAACAACATTTGTCTAATAGAGCCTTCTTAAACACAAGAATTAAGTGGATTTGTTTCACTTATTTTAAACGGGAAATGTCTTAGATATAACATAATGATTATTTTGCCACATAAATACAAGCTTCATAGTAATTTAACCTTACAATCGTGTTCTGAACAATCATTTACAACTTAACATATCAAAAGCTGTCAAATTAAAACACAGCTGTGTCCTACATATAAATACAATACCAACATACATTTACCCCAAGAACTTTACCCTTTCAACCTTGTTACTTGGTAATAAGGAGTATATTGCAGATGCAGCTAGTTTCCCAGCAGTAGTATTTAAGTTTGTAAGTATATGGAACTAATATTATGAATTAATCAGTCATATAATAGATCAAAGTAGTGCAGGAAGTACTCAATAACGTTGACAACTTCAAGTAAACTGCATAATAATGCCGTATTCCATACTGATCTAGTTACATAAAGTGAGGGAAATCAATTAATAATATACAATCAAGCATACATTTGGTACTGAATGTACTTAATTGCTTATTACATTTAACTCGCACCAGCTTCCATATCAACCCGCACTAGGCCCGTGTGGTGGATTACGGCCCAGTCCCTCCCACTGTGTCCTAGCAGTGGAAACGATATAGCCTGATTATGCTTTGCTTAAAAATATAATATCAAGATTTTTGACGACATTATATAGAACAACCTATGAAATCGAACAATACAGCTCAAATCAGTAAAGAAAAAATTGTTATACTTGCAATTTTAATTTCAGTAACTGCATGGGATATTATCGATGGTGATGAAAGCAAAGGGAACGAAAAAATCATTTATAATTTTAAGATTTACTAACAATAATCACTGCTGAACTTAAGGGCAGTGGGCAGGGCACATTGCTCGCAGAACAGATGGCCGATAGAGCTGAAAGGTTCTGGAGTGGCGACCACGTACCGAAAGACGTAGCGTTGGAAGGCCTCCCATAAGATTTACTGATGACCTGGTGAAGGCCGCAGGAATCCGCTGGATGCGAGAAGCATCTCTCATCCAGCGGATTCCTGCGGCATATTAATATCATTATCGTCACGCACTGGGTGCCAGAAGACGGGGGTCGTCACCGAGTGAGGCCGAGGAAACGCTGGCGACTTAGATGCATTTACGGTAGATTGGCCGGAGAACGCAACACACATGAAACAATAGAAAGTTACCGGGCAGACTTTTGCCCAGTAGTGGAACAATAACGGTTGATAAAAAACCAATATTTTGCAGAACTGGTGTATTTGCAGAACCGGTCGAAGTGGTGGTGCCTGGAGGAACCTATGTCAAGCAATGGACATTTTTCGGCTGAAATGTTGATGTTGATGAATGATGCACTCGAAAACTGTCTAGCAACAAAAAGTAGGAAAGTGTCGATAACTTTAAATAATGTTATTATCAATTCAAGCTCTCTTCATCCAGGAACAAAAACCCATGGAAGTGACTTCTTCCAAGTCAGCACACTTCAAAACTTTCCTCTACAAATAACATTTTATAACCCGCTTTGTTCGAAAGATTTTAAATTGAATAAGAAATAAATCTTGTCAATGTTTTTTATGGGATACAGTGACGGCGTCTCCATGTCGGCCGTCAGTCTTTCCATGGTTTATCTTAGTTTATTCGTCAGGGAATCACAAAAAATGTCACAATGACTAATAGGTATATTATGCGTTTATATAATCAGGTACTGTTTTCTAATGAACTGGAAAATAGAGGCTAAAGTTTGCTGCATAGCCAATGTTTGATGAGTTATTATATGAGAAAATTTCTCGCTGACTGGTCGACACTTCACGTGACAAGAGGGCTTGGTCATTCTTTGGCCAAAGAATTAGCATTGCCATTCAACGTGGCAATAAAAATTTGAAATTAGTGGTAATATGATACAGAATAATTGCGGGAAGTGACGAAGTGGTAGTAAAACATAAAGTCGCCATTAATATATCTAATTAGTTAATATGGAATACGGATAGTGGCTATTTACATGGAAAACGGGAACGTACTGGGTAGTGATGTCCTGCTGTGATGAACTTTCGCAATTCATGTGCGAATAAAAAAAAGTGTTAACTGTTTCCCACGCCATTGTCGTGACGACTGAGAGTGAATATACATATAATATGTTCTCTTAATTTATTATAACGGACACACACTTCCCTATATTTTGTTTGTTATTCTAGCGTATGGCACTCGTGGGTTGCACCTGAAAATCAGCGTCAGGTGGTACACCTTGTGTTGTCATCTAACATTAATACATTATGTTGTGCTGAGGCCATTTTGGCATTATATTTTTTTTTCTGTTTTTATATTTTTAGGTGTATTTTTTTTTTGCTGTAATGCCAATGGACAAATTTTTCTTACTGCACACAGCTAACGTATGTGCCAGTCTTACCAAGGGGTATCGCATTACCCAGTAACTGGGCTGTGGAGGTCAGATAGGCAGTCGCTCCATGTAAAATACTGATATTCAGCTGCATCCGGTTAGACTGGAAGCCGACCCCAACATAGTTGGGAAAAGGCTAGGCAGATGATGACACAGCTAACGTATAATCCTTTCTCACTCAATCTTTGCCACACTAAATGGTAGAATTCTTGGAACTTTTAAGCACAATTAATTACGTAAAGAAATACAACGAAGAACGGCGATCATTGATTCGATGCAATCTTATGGAAATTCAAAAAGAACATTACCCTCTTTCTCAGGCAATCGCGAAAAAAAACATGCATAATGATAAAAATAAGCAAAGCAAAAGCAAAGGAGGATCCACGACAGATGTAGTGAGCAAACAATACGAGACTCATCGAGCAAACAATACGAGACTCATCGAGCAAACAATACGAAACACATCGAGTAAACAATACGAAACACATCGAGTAAACAACATCACTATAATGTATCAGTCTAATTACAACTGGTGATCTAATAACCTGATAAATAATTGAAGAGTCCCTAAGGTTCAATGCGGTCGGAAACCATTAACCTAATTAAATAGTAATAGTATCACACACGAATTACTCTTTAGTTGCGAAAATAGCGTATTCGTGAATGGACGCAAGAGAAGAATTGGCGAAAATGGAGTAAGTAAATGCTATTTAAGTTTATTATTTATTAATAACCAACTTACATTAACAGTTTGCACCACACATACAAGTCATTAGTCAATATTAGTATAATAAATAAAATAGTAGTTAACGTAGTCCTTTTACAGGTTAAAAAATACCTTTCCATGATTATTTATTCATGTAGCATTGGCTTTCAAAGAACCTCTATCATCATGAACTTATTAAAAGAAGATTGTTTTCCAACAACTCAAAAATCTTCTCAAAAGCTTTATAAAAGTTTTGTATGTTCGTTTGTCCTCACGTGAAATTTTGACCCGTGTCTTACTGTATTTTTACTAAATATTGATATTAGATTTAAAATCTACTTGCTTCGATTTAACCAGAAGATATGTGACATATGAAGATATGTGAGTAAGCTGACAACAAGGTTAAAGCAACTTGGAGAGTAATAAACTCCAGTAAATCAAATTACCCTAAAGAAAACCCTTCTAAAATACTTACAGAAGATAATAAATGTACTACAGTACCAAGTGAAATTGCCGAATTATTTAATAACTATTTCATTGATCAAGTTCAACCAATAAACAATCATAAAAACAATACCGATTATAAACCGACATTAATTAATTCCAACCCCAATTCCATGTTCTTAGCACCCACTACTCCACATGACATACATAAAATTATTCTTGCTCTAAAAAATACAAATAGTTCCAGCTATGACGATATTGTTACACATGCAATCAAAAACGTAGTTACTGAAATTTCACCAGTTCTTAGTTATATAATTAACCTTTGTATAGATATAGGTAAATTCCCTGATGACTTAAAACTATCTGTCATAAAACCAGTCCATAAAAAGGATAATCCACAAAATATGAAAAATTATAGGCCTATTGCACTCGTTCCAGTGTTTTCCAAAATCATTGAAAAAGTTATTTATAACAGCCTTTACTCATTCTTAGAGAAAAACAATATACTAACTAAGGAACAGTACGGCTTTAGAAAGCATAAAAATATTAATATGGCTATCTATGAATTAGTAAATGAAGTTATTTCGAATATGGACAAAAAAGTACCAGTTACTGCATTATTTATGGACATGACGAAGGCGTTCGATTTTGTAGATCACAAAATACTACTCATAAAATTAAGTAACCTTGGAATTAGGGGCAATATCCTGGAGTTAATTAAGTCGTACCTAGTTAGAAGAAAACAAATAACTAAAATAGTAAAGTTATGCCATAAAACCAAAACAGAAATAACCTACCTATCGAAACAAAAATGTATAAATTACGGCGTACCCCAGGGGAGTGTACTTGGTCCGTTATTATTCTTGTGTTATATAAACGATATTCCCAGAACCATAGAACATCCTATGACCCTATTTGCCGATGATTGTACTACAATATTTATTGGAAAACATTTACAAAAATATGAAAATGAAATAAATAATAGTTTAGGCTTAATTATTCAATGGCTAACTGATAACAACCTAAAAATTAATTTTGGAAAAACCCACATCATGAATTTTAACCAACGAACAAACTCTATTGTTACAAATATTAAATATGAAGATAATAATATTACTAAAGTAGACAACACAAAATTTCTAGGGCTTTGGTTAGATCAGCACATGACATGGAAAAAACACATTGATCATATAATAAAAAAACTAAACCAATATTGCTATGCTTTACACAATTTAAGCAAGGTCGCCAATCGCAACACTGTTCTTACCGCATATCACGCATACGTCTCCACCACACTGCGGTACGGCGTAATATTTTGGGGTAATTCTACGGATAGGGAAATGGCCTTTAAAGCCCAAAAAAAGTGTCTTCGTGCAGTATGCATGATCCAAAACACCGACAGTTGCAAACCTTTTTTTATAAATTTAAATTTATTAACACTTCCGTCCATGTACATTTATGAAGTTGTCATGTTTATTAAAAATAATCATAACCTATTTGACACCCTATCCACTAAACGCCATCCAGGTGCTCTTAAGTCCAAAACCCATCAAACCGCCCTATTCTCAAAAAGTTTCCTAGGAATGGCTCCAAAAATATTCAACAAACTACCCAAATCAATAAAAGCTTCTAAAGACTTAAGTACTTTCAAAAAAACACTCCATAGGTTCCTGATACAGAAAGCATATTACAACATAAATGAATATTTAGAAGAAAAACAAAACCCGTAATACCATTTCCTCATATTTAATAATTACCTACTTTCTTACTATACCTAGTTAATAAGTTTAGTTAATAATATTAGTTAGTTATCTTAATTTGTACAATTTTCCTTTTTTATATTATTGCTAGAGATTTAATACTGTTATTAAATTTAACAGTAATCTATAATTTATAGGCCTACCAATTAATTACCTACTATTTTGTTTTTTTTTTTACCTACTAATTTGTACGCTTACTATGTTAGCGTTTCATTTGTACGCCTTGCAAGGCAGCACATAGTGACACAAAATTATTTTAATTATATCCATCATGTACGACTACATTACACCTATGTGTACAAATAAATATATTTGAATTTGAATTTGAATTTGATTGAGGGACACCCTTTGAATTGCTATGTTAACTTTATTTTTGTTGTATATTTTTTTGATCGCTTTTAACTTTTGCTTAGGTACTTCTACTAAACCCTGATTTTCCCATCGCCAGATAACTTTTATTCAAGGAATAAAATTGACGTTTGACAGTTTTTGTAAGAAATAACAGTTAACATTTCAAAATTATTCCTCGAATAAAGTTATCAGATGATTGAAAAAGCAGCATCTTGATAACATTTGTTTATCGATTCACTGTTATTGCCCTCAATTCTTACGCACATTGTATTATGAGATTAGGAATGTTACTAACACAAATTAAGAAAATTACAGTATTATTTCAAATAGAGGACCAAATTAAATTAGCTAGCGGAACTTCGATATATAACAAGATTACACAAAAAATAAATGAATATGTTGATTTCTTTTTGTGGGATCATCGACCGCTGTTAGTGTATTCACTTGAAATATCAATTTTAAAATTCTGTGGTTTTTTTGTGTAAACTTCACAGACGTGATTGGTATCGATATCGAAACACGATAAAACATATTTTCTCAACTCATATTTCAAGGAGTAATCACTACCAGCGGCGGTAGACACCTAAAAATAACACTAAATCTTTTATTTTTATTTTATCGTGTTTAAATATCGATCACGTATGTAGAGTTTCGCTAGCTAATCTAATTTGACCCTGTATACTTCGAAAATCATATGAAAAACTTTTTTCCAGTGAAGAAAATGAAGTGGTTATCGTTACCAACGTATATGGTGATATTTGTATTCGCAAGAAAGCAAGAAGAAAACGCCAGAAACTTTTGGTGAAAGAACTAATGTTCGACTACGCGAATAATACTACGCTGCATGGTCTGCCGTATATGACTAGAAAAGGACTTACTCTCATCGAAAAGTAAGTATTAATAATTAATTAACAGGATCATTAATTATTCAGCCTATAATTTCACTGCTGCGACACAGGCCTCTTCTCTGTGAGAGGGAATAGGCCGTAATCCACCATGCGGGCTCAGTGAAGGGTTGGTAGATGTCACGTCTTCGATTTTTTTTTTTGTTTTGGAATACATGGTGAGGAAACATATCCTAAAATATGCCTGTTTCCTCACCACATCTTCCTATAGCTTAAATGTTTTAGTTTATTTTAATAACCTATTCAAATATGGACCTTGTTTGATGTGCGTTTATCATTTCTCCTAGGATTGAAAACTTATTGTGGATACAAATTTTTTTTGAATGATTAATGTCAGCGACGTCACTTTAATCCAATTTTTTTTCTTTTCTTTTCAGAATCTTCTGGCTTATAACTTTTATAGCTAGCGTGTGCATGTGCCTGTTCTTCATCAGCAAGGTGTGGTTCAAATGGCAGATCAGTCCAGTCATAGTTACACTCAGTGAGCAGCTAGTTTATGTCAATGAGGTGAGATATTATAGCTTCTTCATTATTATCAGCAGCAGTGGTGGGTGGCCTAGTGGTAACGACCCCGACTTACGAGTTATAGGGCGTGGGTTCGCACGAAATTTTTCGCGCTCAGGATTTTTAACGCACTGCTCAGCGCCCAGAGCTGAAAATCCAGCAGTCTGATCCGAAATCCTGCATTGAGAAGCTCTGTTGGATTCTCAATGCTGTAGCAGTTTGTAGCAATGCCCTTCTCAACACCGAGAGTTAAAAATCCAGTGCCTGATAAAATCCCAGAACAGATGGCCGATGGGGCTGAAAGGTTCTGCAGTGGCGACCGCGTACCGGAAGACGTAGCGTTGGAAGGCCTCCCGCAAGGTGGACCGACGACCTTGTGAAGGCCGCAGGAACCCGTTGGATGCGCGAAGCACAGAACCGGTCGAAGTGGAGGTGCTTGGGGAGGCCTATGTCCAGCAGTGGACGTCTTTCTGCTGAAATGATGATAAAATACCGCTGCGGCATTTTTACGTCCGTGCGCTAAGTAAAATGATTGAAAAATATACAGATCCTAATAGCAATAACCTCATTTCGCAGGTACCATTTCCTTCAGTCACAATATGTCCGCAATCAAAATGTAAAGCGTCAGTCTACAATTTTACCAATGAAAAAATGATAATAGATGCCTTCATGCGGGATAATAATGACACTATTAACGACACGTAAGTTTTATTTACATGAGAGTTGCTTTTGCTAAGGCCTAGGTATTGTCACAATCAAAACTCGAAACCCGTTAAAACTACTTTTGACTGCGTAAAATCAGTCAAACCTCTTTTTTTTTAATTACTTACATTTATTTATAGACCATAGGCTTTTTTGCGTTTTTGCCTTTTTTTCGTAGGAACGATCAAAATTAGGTAAATTCCGCTTGTTCAATGCATTGCCAACTTGCTACATGTTGTGAACTTTGCGATGAATGGATTGCTTTTCGGGCGCGCGCTAAAATGGATTAATGGATACTTTAACTATCTTATTTATTTCGATAATTTAGTTTTTTTTTTTCTGGAATGACGATAATTCTTGTCTACTTGAAGGCAATAATTTAGATTGCACTACCTAAGACGATAATTACACGATTTTTTTCAAGTATGTAGATTTGGAAAATGACAATTTATAATGATTACATAATTATGGCACCTTATATATCGATTTGGCGCAAGTTTTCAATTTCATCCTGTACTCATAGATTTTTCTGTAAAATTTGTTTTTTTTTTTCAGTATGAGAGAAAGAATCGTTAAGTTTGACGGCATATCAGGAATTTGCAATGTTTATCATGCCTATAATTTATCTGAAATATATCCCAACGGTCATACTGATTCTTCTCTCGTCAAATATATTAAAGAGGTAAGATTTTTTTGTTTGGTATTTTAGTTAATCACACCTAAATGGTGAATTGGTTATTATTTTTTTTTTTTTTTTGAGGAACACTAAGTAGGTATGTACGGTAGGCTGCATGACAGCGAACCTGTATAAGCCTGTAAGTGCAGACGCCAGCACATCAAGCTACTAGAAACTGTAAAATTTTCCCAATTTACCTTGAACCTTATGCTTTAGCGATAAAGTTGAAAATCTATTAAATAAATTGACAGATTGTAGTAGCTTGATGTGCTGGCGTCTGTACCTTACCACTGATGTGCAGCCTACCGTAAAAGCCCATTTATAAGAGCTAAGGTTTATTTTTTGTATCTGTCACCGTATGATTATGAATACCCTCGTGAGATTGTAATCTGTCGATAAATTGTGATCTGCACCATTCTGCTTACAATATAATGTAGGTATACATTTTCGATACTTTCTATTCTATCCATGTCGACCCGTCAAATAGTGAACATACTCTGCATTTACCGACAGGGTTCACAATAATATGTCCGATTTTATCATCCATAAAATTGTGAACCGTCCTTGATTTTTCGGTCTTGGCGGCTTCCAAAATGGTCCCAGTAACTAAGCCAGAGTTACCTCGTACTATTATGTATTCAGTGCCAAGTTACTTGTCTATTTAGTATTAGCGCAAGCTGCGATCCGTCGCTTGCAAGTTTGATGTCAGTTCACAATTTGTTGGCTTAAGCCATGGACAGATTATAAAAACTGTTCATTGTTGCAATTCACAATTTTTCGACAGTTTATGGTCTCGCGAGATAAACTAAAGAGATTTAGTTCATAATTATACTGTTTATACATAATATATATTCTGCTATTAATACTCATTAAGTAATAGTTCGTTCAAATAAACAAAATTTAATTTTATCCACTTTTAAATTAGTTTTTATTTATTTTCAGGTTGCTCCAAACTACACAGATGTATTTTCATGGTGTACAGTTCAAAATAAACCTGTAGAATGTGATAGTTTATTTGACATGGTTTTAACCAGCGAAGGATTATGTTATAACATGAATTCACTTGCAGCTAAAGAGATATTTAGAACAACAAAGTAATACAGTTTGTTATTTCTTTATTTTAATTCAATAGTAACAATTGATGATAGTAGTTAAGTAGTTACCACGAAATTAGAATAAATGCTGTGGAAATGTGTTCCTTGTGAAGTATATGTAGTGTGACTATGAATGAAAATTGAGGAATTATGTAATAGACAACATTCCGGTTTAAAAGAAGCTGTAGGTAATGACAACAATGTAAAAGAGTCTATGAAATGGTTAAAAGACCCACAAGGCAGATGCAAGAGGAAATGCCGGAACGGGACGCTCTTGAAGGACATACACTGACCGTATTGGTGATACTCTAGTTCATAATTCTTGTCAAGAAGGTCGGTGCATAATATTCACTAAAGCGCGGCGGCGTGCGTGTATGATCAGATGTATGAACGTAAACGAAGCAAAAGGATTATGAAAGGACTGTAATTGGTCGCGTCCTGTTGTCTCTGCCTAAGCCATAAGTAAAAGGCGAATGAGTCTATGCAGTAACTTTTGGTTCCGTAAAATAATTGATCAATATCAATACCACATTTTCATTCTGTCCTAGACATCGATATGATTATTTTCTTCTAATTCCGTATTCTTTCAGCAAAAGTCGTTTGCACTGCTTTATTATTAAACCGTTATTATCAGATCATAGTGAATCCATACAGTAGTGTTAGTAAAGAAAACTTAAAACGAATGTTCAAAAAACAATGTATGCTATAAAGTCTGGAGCCGAACCTTACACTATCCACGAAACCTTACTATGTATTCGTAGACGTATGAAAGAACCCAGTCTCCTTCTTAGAGTCGATGGCAATCTAAATGGACTCGGCCCAGAATTCGGCTACGTGTTTGGCACCATCTCTAGCGTCTATCAGTTCCTGTAACGTGCAACTGACACTACACTCAGGACATGATATTAAGTGTCCCATCGTTTGTAGTACAGTACCACATTTACACTCCAAGCCGGAGTGGTCTATGAAACTCCACCTTAACAGGTTACTGAAGGTTACAGGTTATCCCCTTGCTTCAGCTAACCTGGGTCCGGAGTCTGTTTAAAGATTTCCAGGTTGCCCAAGGCCACCTAGACCCATTGAAGCAGAATTGGTTCATTTATGGCTTTAGAAAAACTTTTAGACTTTTACTTTCTCTAAATGTATTTGGCACTTCACGTCTATATTTAAACTTTGACTTTACCAAATGAAAATGATAAAAACATTCGTCAATTTTACAGGTTGCAGAAAGACTATCAATACTTGTCCACCACAAAACCTCGCGTAGGTTGGTCAGTGGAACACGGATACAATTGGTTATCTGAAAACTTAGATTTTTATCCAACTCCTGGAGCGGTAAGTTTTGAAAGCAGAACAGTCTGTCGGTATACCGATTAACAAAGAAAACAACAAAAATGGTGAATTAGTCGTTTCAAAATGGGAGCAATTTGTGAAGTCTTTTAAACTGATTGTTTGAGAGACAGTACACCATTTAATTTTTTTTCTATTATTTCTTGCAGGTTCTCAATATTTACCAGCAAGAAATAAAATATCAAAATGATTATATATTGATCATAATAAATAATAGTTTGATAGAGTGCCCATGTAGGTTTATGTGAAATAAAACATAATTGTTATATTGATTTTGATTACATTTAATTATTTCAGGAAAATGGCGAAGCACCCGATGTCGAGGTTGAGTTGCTACATCACACTCGCGACCGCGACCATCTCTGTAATGGCATTAACTCAGGTTTCAGAGTAAGAATTCTTTTCATCTATTATTCAAAAAGATTATCAAACTATTTTTGGTAAAAAGTTCCTTAACGCAACTTGCGGTAGGAGTTGACTGGTAGAAATCGTCACGTAAGGAAATAGTGTTATGCCCCCGCCATGCGACAATCGCTCTCTCTATATCTTTCTATTATATACATACCTTTGTGTTGCGTTTTTTCGGTGGAAAATCAGCCCTTAGTGAAAAAAAAAATATGTTTGCCTTTTATTGCCTGTGAAAACAGAATTAATCAAAGTTGTATAATATGCTTTGGGTGTGCTCTTTACAATTTCTAACGTGACAATATTACCGTGCGAATCGAAGCGAGGTAGACCTCTTTCTACTTGGATGTCTGTAGTCAACAACGACCTGAAGCCAGCCCAAGTGAATGGCTCAACAACTCAGTACCAACACATCTGGCCAAGAATGACGAGGAGAGCCGTTCCCAATTGAAATGGGATAAGGCTAGGCAAAGAGAGAGACGATATTTTCGTGGATGGCCACGTCCACGTCGACGCATCACAGTAACACAGGGAAGTAACATGTTTCGAAACATATGAAGCCGCTTTTGAATTTCTGTCGACGCTGACGTTATTATGAGTAGGTACGTGCGTTTCTATATATTTTAAGGACGTGGACGGCCACAATAATATCGCCTAGTTAGAAATGATAAAAGCGCACATTATCATCATCAGCCGATAGACGTCCATTGCATGAGATAGGCCTCCCCAGGCCTCGTCACATCGAGCGGTCCTATTCTTCTCACTTTCAGCGGATTCCCGCGGCCTTCGCCAGGCCATCCGCCTTCCTTCTGAAATCCCTTTTATATTACGAGTGACCTCATTACAATAATTAATTTCAGGTATACATCCAGCATCCTACCGATTTGCCTAAGTCATCGCTGTACTACTATGCTGTGCTAAACAATCAGGTTTCGTCAATGGCGCTGAGTTTCGGCTTACTTAATACTTCAGAGAGTTTGAGGGGCTATGACCCAGAAATGTGAGTTTTAGAAGAACTCTCGAATTTAAGATATTTTTACATATATTCGATCTTCAACATACTCAAAATTTCAATATAAAATTCAGTTCTTTGTAATGTAATTTTTTATGAGAAATAGGGGTAACGTCGTGAGGAAAGATTTGAGTCTGTATGTGCATGGCTATAAAGCCAGTCATACTTAAAATTTTCTACTTTTCCTGAAATTTCAAAATTTTCCTAGAGAGAGTAGGGAAAGGTCAAGGAAACGATGGATGGACTGTGTGTTAGAGAGAGGTATGGTTTAAAAAGGGATGACTACTGAGATGACAACTAAATAATACAGAAGTATGGTAGAAGAAGTCATACTGCGCAGACCCCAAAAAAATTCGGATGAGGACAAAATAATGATGATATAATGATTTTTTTTCTGCTTTTTTGGTTTGGTTTTAGACGACAATGCTATTTCCCTGACGAGCGATACCTGAAGTATTTCAGCCTATACACAGCCAGCAACTGTAGGATTGAGTGCCTGTCCAACATAACTTATGAAAAGTGTGGATGTGTTGCATTCCACATGCCACGTAAGTATTTTTATCTCATATCACCATGTTCTAATTTTACGTTACGTTGCATTCATTACGTTTGGGCGTCATCGCAACAACAAATAATCGCGCCTTCCCGTTTTCCGAAAAAAATTGAGACAAATGATCACGATAGCGTATATTAGGACACGGCCTAAACAGCATGACCGGATGACCGATGGACATACTGAAGGACATGATAATGTATCATCACAAAAGTAACGAATAAAATATGTATAAACTGAAATATGTAAAAACACCCAAAAAATGCGAATGTCCACTGATGGATTTTATCAGACAATGAATCTCCTTTTTACATGAGTATTTGGAAAAATAATGTGAATTTGTCCAATGTTTTACAAGCAAGCCTGTATATTCTTTATTTTTATGTTGTTCTGGGACTCAAAAAAATTGTGATTGATTTCTTCATTTCCTTTTAAGATGCAAGCAGTAAAAAAATTTGCGCCGAGCATAATAAGCCGTGCATGTCGGAGGCAAGAAGTAAGTTTGTAGAAAATTTATTTTTATAGGACTTAAACATAACTGGCGAAATCTCTGCCTTACCCTGCGGGTTACAACCGTGATTTTATGTATGTTATGTTATTTTCTTCTCTTTTTATTTCTCCATTCTTCATTGATCGAAAGAACATTTATTTTATCTTTCAGTATCAATGCTAAAACAAGAATTTGATAAAGATAAATTCTCATGCCATTGTCTACCAGCCTGTAACAGTATGGAGTATGAGGCTGAAATACTGAAGACCGAGTATAATGTGAAGCAATTCATAAAAACCTTTCTTAAAACTATCAATTATACAGATGAAAGTCTCAAATGGTAAGCATAATCTTCCATTCCCGTTGTCCCCATTGACGGTATCCCTGTCCATATATATTCAGCTTTTAATGTTCACACCGTCAGGTTCTCTCTTTGAGAGGGAGTGGGCTGTAATCTACCACGCGGGCCCAGTGCAAGTTAGTAGATAGCATATGTTTTCGAATTTTTGGTCCTAGGACATGCCGGTTTCCTCACGATGTTTTCCTTCATCGTTTTGAGAGCATTGTGATGAAATGCCTGGGTTCGAACCCACGACCTACAAACCGTAAGTCGCGGCCGTTACTATTGGGCCACCATTGCTCTAGCAAGTCGACAAACAAACCAGTATTTAAATTAAGTAAATTAGATCTGACAATGGTTATATTATAGATAGTATAATGATTTGGTATTGTTCGTCAAATCGTTGAGCTCTTTAAGTTCTGAGTTGAGCTGCACGGTTACTGACAAATGCGTGCACTGACTGGACAGGTCCACTCAATCTGTGTTGTTCTTTCCTCAAAAGACCATTTCAGACACCAATCTACATGATCCTCAAAGATTATGTCCGGATTTTTTATATACACACTGACATTTATGAATTTTATATATACAATGACATGAATATTTACTTCGTAAAGTATTTTTATTTAATTTAATTATTGTGAATGTGAGGACTATGTGGGTCATTTCTTTTATCTGTTTTCCTTCTTAGTTAGTTTTAATCATGATCTGGCAGTTTGAGTAGTTTGCGTGGCCTACCCAAATGTCCTTTCTTTGGTGTTGTTCGTCGAATCGATGAGCTCCTCAAGTTCTGAGTTGAGCTGCACGATTTTTGACAAATGCGTGCACTGACTGGACAGGTCCGCTCAATCTGTGTGGTTCTTTCCTCAAAAGACCATTTCAGACACCAAAAACAAAAACATCAGCTATAAAACTATTGTCTATTTGTTTTGGTTAACCTATATTGTCCCACTGCTGGGCAAATGTCTTCCCCATATTTCTCCACTTTTCTTTTCCACCGTCAGACGACTCCAGCTAAAGTTAAGGAATTCTGATATGATTAATGTACTAACATACAATGTAGTCCGCACGCTCATGAGGGATGAATGCCTCATCGAACTAGAGAAAGCTCTTAAAAACGTCAAGTGGGTCATCACTCTCAATTGTACCTTTAAAATTAAAGATTATTGTGTCATTAGTTATATTCCATTCTATGCTATCCTTTTCTAGGGTCAGATTCTCTAAGCTGGAGATGTACTTCAAGAAGCCCAGGTTCCTGTCGATGCGTCGTTCGGAGCTGTTCGGCTTGATCGACTTCCTTGCTAACTGCGGGGGTCTTCTGGGCTTGTTCCTCGGGTTCTCGTTCTTGAGCCTCGTCGAGATCTTCTACTTCCTCTCTTTAAGGTAACTGATATAAGCTTTCTTTGACTATCAATAAAACTTTTAATTCGTACTGAATTCTTTGATTTCCACATTTAAAGCATGAACTTAGAAGGGTTGAGAGATGCAAACTGTTCAAGGTAAAGTCTTACCCAAACGGGTTCAGGGTTCTATAAACATAATCGGCCGCAAACAATGTCTTGCCATACGCTTCGTCAAGATGCTTTCTATTTGACTGTATTGATGTAGTCTCTTCGAAACGTTCACTGGGACGTAAAAATACTCTGTGAAGTTTACGCTGACTCCATTTGTACTAAAACGTCATTATTCTAGACTGCACAGTGCACATAGTAACATGCTGACTGGATTGCTACCAACTGCTATTTTTAACATTTCAGATTATGCTGTACACTAAAGAAGGATCTGGAAGAAGAAAAAACTCAAAATGAACCTGATAAAGAAATTCATATAGATAAATACTAAGACATAGTCATCGATCTAATATAGTATATTTGATCGAAGGACAGTCTTCTAATATTACATCAAAAACTTCGTAACTATGTTTCAATAAATTATGTACAGACGCCAGCACATCAAGCTCCTACAATATGTCAAATTTCTTTCACAGATTTTCAACTTTATCGCTAAAGATTAAGTTCAAAGTTGATTGGGAAAATTTTACAGTTTCGGGTATGTAGCTTTATGTGCTGGCGTCTGTACATGAACGATTGCTACATGCATACAATTATTTTCGATAATGCACACATGAATTTTATAGTGTACAAAATATTATAGATGTTAGTTTATTTGTTAGATTAAGCGCATTTATCGCATTGGGGTTATCTTGTAGCGGTAGATGCGTTTGGATAAATAAATACTTAATGGATCGTTAGTCCACCACTTCATTTATTTCTGTAGTTTATTCGTAGTAGCAGTTTTATATCCCTTGTTATATATCTGGATCTCTTATTAATCATCAATTTCTTCAGCATCGTGTATTATGCCATCATTATCATCAGCCTAAGTCTCTCCCATCGTATGCCTTTTAACTCGAACCTCAACCACTTACATCCAGCTGCTACCAACAACCCTGCTAAGATCGCCGCTCCACCCAGCTTGAAAATGATAGATAATAATCATCATCTCATTGCCTTTTCCCAACTATGTTGTGATTAACTTGCAGTCTAACCGTATGCAGCTGATTAGCAGTATTTTTCATAGACGGAAGACTGTATTTTTCTCCCTATCCGACCTCCATAACCTGTTACTAGGTAACACGATACCCCTTGGTAAGACTGGTTGTCAGACTTTCGGGGTCCTGACTATGATAACGACTGGCAAAATAATGAAAATTATTAGATACATAGATAATGTAATAATATTCTTCTATCTTCTTTCATATATGACAGTTGTCATCCTCTTTCTAGTCATCTTTCACACAGTTCATCTCTCGTTTTTGGTCAGAGGAAGACTATAGGAACGAATGGATGGACTGTGTGACTGTTATA
This sequence comes from Hydraecia micacea, assembly GCA_914767645.1. Classification (NCBI taxonomy): domain Eukaryota; kingdom Metazoa; phylum Arthropoda; class Insecta; order Lepidoptera; family Noctuidae; genus Hydraecia; species Hydraecia micacea. The sequence continues at coordinate 1,443,167 of OU611783.1, read as the reverse complement.
GCCCTAAACTATACATTAATACTCAAAACGTTCCTCATAATATACAGTGCCCCAGAAGTCGACGTTAAGCCTGGGTCGGGCCAAGTCATAACAGTTATCATTCAGAAAAATATTTAAAAACATCTAAGTTGTGTATTTAATTTTTTTTTTTACTTTGACTTTGAAAAAAAATAGAACGAGAAAATCTGCACCCTGTGACAGTCTTTGGCATGCAAGTAGTTTATTATATTTCTGATAATTATTGTGATTTGGCCTATTACCCAATTCTGTATAATGTTAAGCTGTAAAAATATTATACTTAACAATTAAAAAATTCAAAGCTAATAATGCTTATAAACTAAACTAATTCTCAAACTCTAGCGCGTTTTGCAACTGTACCAATATTAGCACAAACAGGACGTCGGTTCGACTCCTGCGCGTCGGATCAAAGACGCGATTTATGCGCCGTCGGATTACTTCGATTTATAGCGCGCTAACGAACGCACGTGCCCCGACAACGATTATAAGTAGATCTCGAGATGTTGCATTGAAATAAAAAGGTCGTTTCGACTTTATTTTGCGAAACCATTTTGTATTCAGCAACTATGAGTCAGATTTTAATAGTACAAGATATACTTAAGAAAACTGCCGCTTGCAGGCAGTGAACTATTGAACAATGGATCATCCTTCTTTCCATTAGGAATAGGTTTTTGGACCTTACAGAAGGACAATTCCTACAATTAGTTTCATTCATTAGTAACCTGAAGTTAGTATTATCTTCTTTTGGTTAATTTCAGTTTAATTTTTCCAGACGGTGCTAAGCAGTATTGGCGTTAGAATTCTTATTTTTATCTCTAAACTTCATGTTACAGCTCTAGATGTATTGCTTTAAAGCAAGTAACCGCATCTCTGATCTGGCTGTCTTTAGAGGTAATAAATTAGGCTACCCCTTGAAATAAGAACTAAAAAACTCCATTACTAAAGCCCCACTAACAATAAACACGAGCATTAACAAATATCCAAACATCTTGTCTTATACGTAAAGCGAAACACTTGAAGATCAAAGACGGCGCGGGCGCAGGAAACGCGCAATCGTCTATCAGTGATACAGAGCGCCTTTCAGTACCACTTGAGGGTTAAGTGGGGCAAAAAATGACGTCATTGATTCTGTATTGTATCATGGAAAGATTAGGAGACCGCCAGTGGCTTGGCTGAAATATACGGTCATATGAAATGGCAATAACATAACTGTTGTCACAGTTTGAAGATTCTCCATTCAGTATTGAAACGAAGGTTCTATTTGTGAAAAAAATATTGTTATAAGTTATCGAATCAATCGTAACTTTGCGGAAATCCATAACAAAACAGAACCCCTTGTCCTACAAAAAGCACGCACACGACTTTTACTAAACGACACTTCCCATTACTAAGCGCCCTTACTTATAATACATTTTATTGAACCAGATTTTGAATGTATAATGTATATAATATAACTTAACGTATTTAATTGTAAAAGTAAAATTAAAGAATATCGTTTAACTCTCAGACCTGCGCTATTTAATTTCCTGCTAGAAGCACTGCTTCAGATATACATGCCCTTGGCTGGCTTTGGAAGCAAACCCCAGATAAAAAATGCCGCAAAATCATAAAATAACATCCTAACCTAAATTATTGCTAAGACATGACGCCGCGGCGTCACAAGACGACCTACCGTGCAATTAGTGACCAATTCTGCCGACTACCCTGCGGCTAAAGGATAATGCAAGGGCAACAATTTGGTGGCCATTACAACGTTTGTCGGGTTAATGGGTAATCAAAAAACAGTTCGTAAGTGGCCAGCTCTTTGTTCCGCTTGGCCATTGTAATTGGCTAAGGTTGGATTATATGGCGGCGATACTGTACGGTTTTTTTGAGAGATGAGTGCTACTTTTTTCCTATGTCCTCTGACTGCAACCAACTCGAACAGTAAAAGCCAATGTCGTTTTTCTTTTTTCTGATTAAAATACCGTTTTTACGGCAATTTTTGGGCGTATTTATAGTATTTTTTTTAGATTAAGGTTTGTAATTATAATAATTATGCTGAAAAGAAAGCAGCTCCTGCTGCAGTTTAGGTTCAAAACTAAATCCATACAGTGGATTGAATAAATACTCCATGTAAACCTATCTTCACCAACCATCCTACTTCGCCATATGATTAATTTTTTCTTCGACTTTTTTGCGTCAATTTGTTAAAATTACTGATGATTCGGATCTCCATCATTGTAAAGATGATTGATTACTGCCTCCTAGCCTCCAGAGTAATGAGGGGCCACCGCTGGATCAATGTCTTTGTTTGATCAGTGTTGCATGTAGATTGGTATGTAAGTACTTTAAGTTTATGAAGCAACTCTTACGAAGTGCGTTGGTGTTGGTTTTTAACCGACTTCAAAAAAGGAGGTTCTGTATTCGACCCGTATGTATGTATGTATGTATGTTTGTTTGTCCGCGATTTTCTCAAAAACTAATGAACCGATTTTTAAATATATTTTTTTTAGTTAGCGAAGCATTCATTAAAAATCACATAATTGAATGAAATACATATTATAAACTAGGTACTCGAGCAGGGGTGGCCCAGTGGTAACGGCCCCCAACTTACGGGTTGTAGGTCGCGGGTTCGAACCCAGGCAGGCGCTTAACATTGTGTAAATAATTTCATCACCACTGTTCTCAAAACGGTGAAGAAAAACATTGTGAGGAAGCGACACTATTGAATGGTGTAATAATACAGTATGTTTTTTTTTTCAAAATTAACAGGTTCGATTCCTGGCTAGAAATATTGACTTTTCAAAAATCTAATGATGCAGTTTTAATTTTCATCAAAATCGAGCCGGGACTCCTTTGAGTAATTTTCGCTATTCCTCATAGTTTCAGATTTGGCTATTTACGCCCACATGAAAAATTCACCCTGTGTATAGTTTAAGCCACATTGATTGCGGCATCAGTGGCATGCTTTAGGTCATCCTAGGTGGAAGTGAACAGGCACTTAGGACACTGCAGCAAGTGGGCTTGGACTGATCAGAAGCACCGCATTCGCACTGGGTGTTGGATGGGTCAGTAATCCCCCACTGTGCCAAATCGTAATAAGACGTGGCCTACAAAAAAATAGCACTCCGGGAGTGCCGACAGAAGTGAAAACTTGAAAAATTACGCGTGTATTTTTTTAATCGTCATATAAACAAAACAAAAACAGAATACTTTGCCATCACTCACTGACATATCGGAAATACATTAACACCGAGTACATCACGAGGACAGCCGAACACATCCGAAGCGGTGTCCGTTACGGTAAGAGTGGCGCGAACTCAATGGTTTTTTCCCGTTTTAAAAAATGCCCAACGGGCCTAAAGAAGTTTTCACTTCAACAAGAAGGTATTTTAACACTTCGACCTATTTCTTAAAGTATGTCACCAAGGCATTAGTATTTGTGTACCAGACGCCCTACTTCCAAGTACAAAAGATATTAAACCACATAGCTCCTATTCACACGCCCCCTCGATCCAGGACAAACAAGGATCTAGGCTCTGTATCAAAGGGCTATTGTATGTCTAATGCGTTCTATTTTCTTTTGAAACTCGATATCTGTGCTGTCAATATGGAGGTAGTGATATGAGTCTTTTGTGGAAGGAGTGCAGAGATGACGTAAGCAAAATAGGTAGGCTAGTTGCAGGTACCTAGTATCAAAGAAACAAAAAAATGAGTATGTGATGAATATAATTCGACGTTTGGCTCTCGCCTATTTCCTCCCCAAATATTGAACCAATTTAAAAGGTAAGTTATTCATAAACTGAATAAGAAGGATATATATTATATACTGTGCCCCTATGTTTTTCTTTTTTCATTAATATATAGTTGTCAAATTACACTAGGCCTCTGTTGACAGCGGTTATTTTGAGCACTTTTTGAGGGTTCTAGTTCTTATAAAAATAATGTATCATCAAAATGGAAAACATAGGGACATACAATGTAGTTAATATTTATTATTCTGAAAAAATCATTGCTTTATGGTCATTAAACAGAAAGAAAACAGGCGAGAGCGTTTCTGTGGAGAAAAGACCAACCGCATTTCCTCTTAAGGCTCCCGCAGATAGGTGCGACGCGACAAAGAAGAAAGGAAGAAGAAAGAAAATACGTATATTTGCGGTAAACATGACGCTGAAAATGAACACATAAAGAAAATAACAAGTTGGGGTAAAACATGCGTCACATCCAAGCAAAACGGCCATCGCTCAGCATAATGCCAAGACCCAATGTAAGACAGAGCCCCAGCGCTGGTTTTCAGCGACAGCCGGCGTTGACGCGAAGCGACTCTAGTAGAATAATTTCTATGCAAACTTTATAGAAGTTGTTGCTAGAATCGCGTCGCACGCGTCGCGCCTGTCTGCGGGAACCTTTAGTCCAAGCCCAAATCATCGAGCCAGTTTTTATATTTTTGACTATGTTCAGAACTTCAGAGCATAGTAAAGTTTTTTATACAATATTGACAACTTAACATTTAATATTGTGTATGCTACAAGCAGTGGAGGGGCGTGCAATTTTAAATTAGACGATATCTAGCTCCTTAATATTATGTTCTCAAAGAAATCACTCATAATATGCGTAAATAATAAAAATATAAACTTGCAGGCATTATTATATGTACTTCGATCGATATAGTTGTCCATCAAAGCGCCATATTAGAGCCCCGGAAGATTATTACATCGACAGAATTTCAACTGTCAAACCTACCGTGGAGTGTTTACACTGCGGCAGTCACTTGAACGAGTCAACTCGACCGCTGGACGGTAGCGAGTGTTTTGTTTACTCTGCTGTGCCAACAGAAATGTTGAGAGCAAGTGAATAATTGTGCGCTATTGTTGGGGCAGATTAGAGACGGGATATCGAAGACAGGATGTTAGTGACGTCGATAGTATTTTTTTATTTTTAGAATGAATTTTCACGTCGTATTTTCAAACGTTTTGTGGCATAAGAGAGCGCTCTATCAAATCGTACGAGTTACTCAAACTCAAAGCATGTATTTCAAATAAACAAATTATAGGCACTTTTGAATTTTCAAGGGGTCGGCCATTCAGAAAGATGAAGCTAGTTGCCCATTCCAAAGCGTAGTAGGTACCTACCTATGGAGAAGAACGGGCAAGAAACTCCACGGAAACTCGATTACAAAATATTGGTTACATGATTCATGTTAAAATTATGCATGTGAGAACGATGCAAAACGTTAAAAACGTCCGTAAAGAAAAGATAAAACAGTAAACAGTAGGTACATTACAGTTATGTCACTTACTGGAATTGTCATTGCATTGGAAAATCAGAATGTTTTTACAGTAACAATTTTCCTTATTATAGTAGGAGGTACTAAGTAAATAACAACAATATTCTACCGCCTTTTTTGACTCTTCCAGCTGCAATAAAATTGAAATAACTAGATAGATTATGCTTTATTGTTCACCAAAAATAACCATTTCGATAAAAGTCCATTCTAATATGAATACCCCATCTCTAAGCCATAACGAACACAAACACTATAGTGAGCATAGTTTTGTATGATCGATGATCGGAACGAGACTCGAGTCCAGTTAATCGTGTTTACACACTCAACACTCGATATTGACATTTTAAAAATCCGCGGGTGGCCAGCTACTGTTTGCTTTTTACCTATGATTTGAACGCTCCTTCAAAATTAAACGTATTTATTTTAGACTTACAATTTAAATTGAGCTCTATGTAGTTAAAATACAGTTGACTTTCGTTGCAAAGATTTTGTTAGAACAAAGACCTCTTAAGTCACGCGTGGGCTTATTTGGTGAAACAATAACTTAAGTAAATACTATGGAATAATATTGAGTCTTGTATGTATAATTAAGAAACCACAGAAAGCTTTCAAGTTAAACGGTAAACAAATGTTTTGCAGACACTGAAAGGAGTATTAAATGCTACTTGTCGTAAATTACGTTAATTTACAGCATTTTAAAATTGTGTTTTAACGTTAAACGACTTAATTACGGCTCGAAAAATAATCCTAAAACATCCGTTTGGTATTAAAACATGGTTTGCTGGTAGGGTGACTAATTGCACGACGCTTATCGAAACTATCCCATTGATAACGCTAGTTGATGACGATGATAAAATTGCTTTATGGGCATAATCTAGATAAGTTGCTTTTAAATTACTGTAATTACTTTATTGTGCATTTAAATTAAAGCTTATTGAAATGTTCCTTTAAGTGTTTCTTAGGAAAAAAAACTTAAGAATAAATCGAAGGTGTTTTTTGTATCTTTGCTAAACATTAACCGTGTATTCAATAGAATAGAATAGAATCGGTCTTTATTTGCTTAAAAAATAGTGATTCATGATGTTGGAATTTTAATTGATAAAAACTGAATTTATTTAACGTTTTACGTTTTCCAGTATATAATATGAATTTTGTTGAAATGTCAAAATGAAAGCCGCATTTTATAATTATTATACCAAAAGCTAGCTTAATAAAAAATACAAGGCTGTCCTGTTATTTATGTTAATATAATTACAGTTAAAACCTTTCACCTTTTGCTAATTGCTTTGACACCTTTGCGCGATTGTAATAATTATTAAAGTATACAGGTAAAGTACGATAATTATACTTCCCAAAACATACTTACATTAAAAACCTGTTACGCAAATTAAAAAAATATGCATTTTTGAGTTTATAGAGGCATGAATAACCAAGACACAGCGAACCCTTGTGCACAGTCGGGTAAAAAAGTAAAAAAAGGTACTAGCAACTTGTTTGACGTGTGACATGATTAATGTGCAGGAAATAATAAGAAACCACTATAATTATACGTAATTGTATGTTCAATAAAGCTTGCTATTTGGCTTGTTAACTGTCAAGAATTATTTATCGTGTTTAATATGCATGAGAGGTTATGAATGGTCGCGGTAAAAAGGATGAAGGTCGATGAATTAATGTTATTTTTGTAATTTTTATTAAGCTAGCGTTTGGTATAATAATTATAAAATAGTGAGTAATTAGAATCTTTACACACGTAGCCTTTAATTTACATGAATGTGTTATATACTCGTAAACCTGTAGGGTAATTGCGGCTTTCATTTTGACATTTCAACAAGATTCATTGCGTTATTTACGTTGATGACAGATAAATCCTATTTACGACAAAATGATTCAGACTATGATTGATAGTGTGTTACGTAGTTAGGGTACTGGGTGGTGTCTGTGTCTTTAATATATTTTCTACTTTATCGCTAAAGCATTAGGTTCAAGGTTAATTGGGAAAATTTTACAGTTTCGGGCAACTTAATGTGCTGGCGTCTGTACGTAAGTGTACAGTTGTAAAATATAATTGTTTTGTTGATTAAGCCAGTTTATATTAAGTGAAAAATTGGGTGTTAAAAATTTGGTATCTACACGAATCTGTCATCATTTTATAAGGGAACATAGCTACCACAAAGAATGGTAATCATAGGTATTATTTAATTCTGTAAATTACTTCAACGTTAATGACGTAATAACAATAAAGGTCACGCCATTCCTTTTATTACCCTTATTTTATGTGGAAGAATCTCATCAAAAGCTATTAACTAATTCATAAATTTTTCAAATATATTTTTAAATGTCCAAATTAGTTCATTTAAAATTATACAAAAATACTCGTCAACTCTGGTTTGTAGAAGCTTGAGCTTGTGTGTTTCAACAAATCTGTCGGTAAAATAATAGATAACTTGAACTTTAACCAATCATTATTATTATCAAGTAGAAGTGAGAAGAGATGTACATTATAAAAATGTGATTTTCCAATAAATACATAAAAAGAGGACCCGAAAACAAACTTCTTTCCCAAATTTGATTAAGCATCATCGCCACCCTACCGTACGCGCCTCATTCTGTAAGATCAATTAAAAACCTCAAAAATTCTCAAAGATAACACTTACAAAAGAGCTTTCAAAAGAGAAGTTCCAGTCTCATAATTAAAAAGGCTCTCAAAAAGAGCCGTTCGTTATCTTAAAATTTCTAAATTTAAGTAACAGTTTTATCGAAATGTCGACACATGCTTCAACGGCGGCGCTTTGTCGATACTGATAAGACTTTTTAATCGATAAAAAAATGATGTTGACCATATTAATTTGGGAATTAACTACTGGCGTTTGCGTTTTAATGTGCATAACGGATTTTTAAGTGTTAAATGGAATTATTTGCCTGTATTTTTCGAGCTGCGTATATTATTTTTTTGGTCAGCAATAAAAATTTTGTTACGTCTTTTTTTCTTAATTATGTCCTTTTAAACACTCACCTGTCTGGTAATTAAGAAGCTGTAAACCCCAGTCATAATCTTATAGGTAATAAACTATTGAACCATATGACCGCGATCCTGGTAGAACCAAAGAGGAAACCTACAAGTAAGATTATTTTGTATAGAACAATCTTTATCTATACTACATGCAAGCAAAAATATAGATAGATAAGAATATCGATAGAGACATGTTGCAAGCCGAATAGTGAAATATTGTGTATTCAATGTATTATCCATATTTGCAAAGAAAAATCTATTCTATTCTAAAAGCTGAAGAGTTTGTGTTTGTTGGAACGCGCTAATCTTTGGAACTGGCAGTCGCATTTGAAAAATTCTTATTGCATTTGATAGCCCAATTCTTAAGGAACGCTATAGGCTGCTTTACATCACGCTATGAATTTTAGGAACTAAGAAAAAACGTAAAGGTGGATCCACACATTGCGAGGCATGCGCTCCGCACGGCGCACAACGCATGCCTCGCCAAGTGTGGACCTGTATATTCGTGGCGAGGCATGCGCTCCGCACGCGCGAGGGCGAGCCAACGTATGTCGGCAAATGCTTCAAGATCAAAGTGCCTCAGTGCGAGCATTACGTTAGGTGTGGACGTAGCCGCGCATGCACGTTCGAGGCGTGCGCCGCGTAGAATATCAACGCACGCCTCGACTGCGAAAATGAAACTGCGTTTGCTCGGGCCAAACAGCGCGCAGCGCATGCTCGGGCCGATCCAACCCACACAGCAGCAGTCAAGATGGCGCCTTTGCATCGCGTGCGCGTATCCGCTGCTGCTTTTATAATTATTAATTCAATTATTGAAAAGAAAAGGAAAGAAAACGCCATACGTCTTCTTTTTTATTTTTATTAAAATAATGATTATGTTTAGGATCCCATAATAATCTATTACTTTCGTATAATAAAACTGCTTTTCTTAACTGTATTTTCGAGGGTCGACTTGGAGGATAAGTAAATAACACCACTGAATTACGTCACTACCCGTATATTTATTTAATTAGTTACACGTAATCCCGATAGGTGCGCTGCTCATAAAATCAAATTAATCTATCGGACCTAACCAAATGCGCGTAACGAAACCATAGCGAGATCTAACTCGACGCCAACGCCATCTATCGAGCTATGAGGAAAACCAAAGTATTATTTTATTGATCTCGCTATGATTTCGTGTTCCGCTCAGACATACCGCCCACCAAGGACATACTGGCCAATGTCCTTCAACACCGCCCACCGTGCCAAAGTAATTTGGATTGTTTCGAACCTAGGGAGTGCCAATGTCATTGGTGAGGAACTTAACCTAATTAACAACAAAAATCATAACATCTAGACATTAACTATGCTAGCAAATAACACAAAAAATATAACCTAAAATGTATTACATAAGAACAAAGTTACAAGTTAAATCGGTTACAGGGAGTACACATAATTTGGACGTCGGTCTTTTTATGGTAGATGTCTGTGTACGTAACGTCACAACTCGGGTAACCCCATCCGGTCCCGGATGTTTCGCTGTAACCCTACCTAGTAACCACTTGCCAGGCGGCAAATTATCTTCCTTCACTAAGACCACTTCACCAATAGATGGTTCTGGTATTTTGTATGCCCACTTATGCCTCTGCAAGAATTGGTGAAGGTAGTCGTGCGACCATCTACGCCAGAAATCCTGCATCATCCTCTGGTGGAATTGCCATCGCTGTAAACTTCTCGAATTACACCTTTCATAATTCGAGTCCGGAGGTACAACTAGTGGTTCCCCCACCAGAAAATGACCTGGAGTTAAAATTACTAACTTATTTTGATCCTCGACATAGGATAACGGTCTCGAATTGAGGCATGCTTCTATTTGAGCCAACACCGTCGCCATTTCTTCATAGGTTAGCGTAGTCTCTCCTACCACCCTCTTAAGGTGATACTTTGTGGACTTTATTCCCGCCTCCCAAAGACCCCCAAAGTTTGGCGAGTGTGGAGGGATAAAGTGCCACTCAGTACCATTGGTGGCAAGTTCCTCAGCTAATTCTAGATTAATATTGGATTTTTCTTCAGTAAATAAATGCCGTAATTCTCGAGCTGCTCCCACGAAGTTTGTGCCATTGTCGCTGTGTAACTCAGCGCATCGACCTCGCCTTGCCACAAATCTCTTGAACGCAGCCAGAAAGCCTTTTGTGCTCAGTTCACTGACAGCTTCTAAATGCACTGCTCGAGTAGACATGCATATAAATAACGCTATGTAGCCCTTGTAGGATTTGTTTCCGCGACCCTTTGATACCCTTATGTTAATGGGGCCCGCGTAATCCACTCCACTACTCAAAAATGGCTTGTTGGGTGTAACCCGTGCCGAAGGTAATTGTCCCATTAACTGTGTCCTAACTTTAGATGCATGTCTTATGCATTTGACACATTCCCTTACATGCTTTTTAACTGAAAGCTTAACTCCTATGATCCAATATTTGGACCGCAAATAGGTTATCATGATTTGCGGTCCTCCATGCATGGTTTTCTGGTGTGCATCGGCAATTAGGAGACTTGTGAGAAAGGACTCTTTCGGTATCAGAATGGGATGGACCCGATCATAATTTAATTGGGACATCTCAAGCCGCCCTCCAACTCTTATAATTCCTTTAGAGTCCAAAAATATATTTAATGATTTTAGGATCCCCTTTGTCTGATATACCTGATTTTTCCTCAATTCTTCCAATTCATTTGCGAATTGTTCTTCTTGACCTTTTTTCACACATATTTCTGTTGCCTCTTCCAGTTCTTGTTTACCCAAATGTTTCGACCTAATTCCTTGCCTTTGGAGTCTTAAAAACCGACGACAATAAGCTATAACTCGGATCATTCTTGGCAGTGTCGAAAATCTGTTCCAAAAAGTTACATCTAACGTAGATGTGTGTACCTTAATTTCTTCTAAACGCGTCACAAGATGTTTGGGCCGTTTGTACTCGATAACCGGCTCCTTTAGGAAGCTCGGTCCATCCCACCATATCGAGATACCTTCAAGTTCTGACGGAGAAACACCTCGCGACGCACAATCTGCTGGATTTTGCTTAGTGGTCACATGTGCCCAGTGATGCGTATCTAATGTGGTCAAAATATCAGAAACCCGATTGGCCACAAAGGTTTTCCAGCGGCATGGATGACAATTTAGCCATGCCAATACTACTTCACTGTCGGTCCATGCATGCCAATCAGCCTTTGGTATACCCATAACTTCACCTACTTCCGCTATTAATTTAGTAACCAAAACTGCTCCACAGAGTTCCAGTCTTGGGATGGACACTTGTTTGATAGGTGCCACCTTAGTTTTGGATGTTATTAGCGACGTATGAACATTTCCCATATTATCCACCACCCTAAGGTAAACGACTGCTGCATACGCTGACTTCGATGCGTCCGAAAACCCATGTAACTCTGACTTTGTGTTATTAGAACCAGTGTGTAACCATCGAGGAATTTTAATCTGAACCAAAGAAGCCAAGCTGTGATGGTAAGTACTCCATTCTTGTTCTAAATTGCTTGGGATTTCTTTATCCCAATCTAACCCTGCTAACCACAATTTCTGTATATATATTTTGGCTAATATGATGCTAGGCGCTAACCATCCCAGAGGGTCAAACAAACGTGATATTTCGGAAATAATTTTTCTTTTCGTTACAGGACCAGTAATCGTCGGGAGTTCCAGAGAGTATTGGAAGAAGTCTTCGTTTGAATTCCAGGTAAGTCCCAATATTTTTGTTATATCATCCATTTTTATTCTTAACTCTTCATGTGTAGATCCTTTCTCATTTCTTATCTTATTTAATAATACTTTACTATTGCTCATCCACTTTTGCAACTTAAATCCGCCTTTACTCAAAGTATCATTCATTTCTGTGAAGATTTTAATGCCTTCTTCTATGTTTTCAGCTCCAGTCATCAAGTCATCCATGTAGAAATCATTTAAAATAATTTTCTTTATTTCAGGACTATTTTCACACTCATCATAAGCCACTTGGTGAAGGGCACGAACTGCCAAGTATGGTGCTGATGCAGTACCAAATGTCACTGTCAGCAGTTCATACTCTTCTATTTCCTTTTCAGGACTATCCCTCCAAAGTATGCGCTGAAATATCGTGTCTTTCCTGTTAACCAAAACTTGTCGATACATTTTGATTATATCGGCAACTAAACATATCTCATATGATCTCCAACGCATAATAATGTGTCGAAGTTCTGCCTGCAATGTGGGTCCAATCAACAAATTGTCATTAAGTGACATCCCGTTTGAACCCTTACAGGAAGCATCGAATACGACTCGCACCTTGGTCGTATCCTTATCCGCGCGGATGACGGCGTGGTGTGGTAAATATATGGCTTCTTTCATTTTTCTTTTATCTTGTGGTACCTTTTCCATATGTTGTAATTCTGAATATTCCTGTATAACCTTTTCGTAATCTTGTTTTAATTGATCATTCCTTCCTAATTTTAATTCTAAGCTTTTAAATCTTTTTTCAGCTATACTCTTCGACTCGCCAAACTTGCCAACCAGCCTTTCATCCCGCAACGGTAATCTGACGATATACCTGCCATCTTTATTGCGCAATGTCGAAGTTGTAAACAATTGTTCACATTTGACTTCATCCTCCGTGAGCATCTTTTTTGCAGATGGTTCCGCCTCTAACTCCCAAAATTTTCTTAAAATATCCTCATCTTGAACACTGCAGTGCATCACGGTAATATGTGAGTAAAGGTTAGGGCCGTTGTCCACGTCGACTGCCCCCGACAATATCCAGCCCAAAGCGGTGCCCTGCGCTAAGAGCGTCCCGCTTGGGTTCTTCTTTACCCCGTCCCGAATCACCTGGCTGTATATTTCAGCACCCAATAAAATATCAATTTTATTAGGCCTGAAATATTCCGGATCAGCCAACTCAGTATCGATTAAGTCTACCCATTCTACCCTGGATACCTTGGTAGACGGGAGCAAAGCCGTGACCGATTTCAGAACGTAAGCGTTTACCTGCAGTTTGAACGTTGGATCGAATCTCGAGCCAATCGTGACAACTACTTTGGCAGTCGACGTAGTGCTTTTATCTCCGCCCACACCTACCACCGTATTTTTTGAAGGTATTTTCTTCAAACCCAAATACTGGACCATGGATTCCGTTACAAAGGATCCCTGTGATCCCTGATCCAGTAACGCCCTAACCACCCGGTAACTCCCATGTTTTGACTCAGCCTTTAATAAGGCTGTGCTTAATAACACCGCTTGCTTGTTGTTTCCTGTCGAAAAACATGAGACCAGTGGTTTATCCTCCGCTTGTGCGGCAACATCTTTTTCCTCATTAGCAATCGATGAGGACCCCCCGCGAGCAGCCGAACTACCCTCACCAATAACCGACCCAGCCCCATCCGTGGGGTGTAGCAAAGAGTGGTGGCGGCGTTTACACACCTGGCACCTGTGAGTGTTTTTGCAGAACCTAGCAGAGTGGTTACTATTTAGGCACATAAAGCATAAGTTCTTTTCTAGTACAATATTTCGACGACTATCTACAGATTCCTTTGAAAACTTTGGGCAAGATGCAATTCGATGATCAGCTGAACAATATGCACAAGTAACATTTTTTTTTTCTTTTATAACATGAAATGACTGTGTACTTTTAGGGTTTTTATCCATTTTGCTATCTAAATTTTCTAAACCGCGGAAGCGACTTATTAAAAAATCACTAAACTGCTTAAACGTAGGCAAATCATCTGTGGTCTCGGAAGCTACCTGCAACTCCCAGGCTTTTCTGGTGTCTTTATCTAATTTTGTACTAGCTATATAAATGATCAAGATATCCCAGGATGCCACATCAATACCTAAACATTGTAATGACCCTAAACAGTCGGATGTAGTACTGATTAACCTTTTAATATCCGTAGCTGATTCTACCGTTAAAACCCTTTGACCGAATAGACGTTTTAAAATCCCATTTGCCAGAAATCTTTTGTTATTATACATCGATTGTAATTTTTCCCAGCTTGCCTTATAATTATCGGAAGTAACATTTACATTTCTCAACAATTGTTCTGCGTCTCCGGTTAAATACCCTTTGAGATAATACAGTTTTTGTGCATCATCCAGCCTTTTATTATCATGAATTAACCCGACAAATAAGTCCCGAAAGGTCTGCCACTCGAGATATTTACCAGAGAACACAGGAATTTTTATTTCAGGTAATTTAAAATTAGAAATTTCCTTACTATTTCCTGAACTGTGTGTGTCGCTATATTGTACCGTTTTACCTTCACATAACAGTTCTTTTAGATCACTCTTGTATAGCACATACATTTCCTCTACTTCATCAAACACACAATCCTTATGATAGTTTGAGCTATGCAAGTCTGATCGTTTAATTTCGCTAATTATTTTTAAGTGCGTAGTATAAAACATATTCCAATGTTGTTCCAAGCTTTCCAAACGTGTTTCAATGTATGAGACCGTAAGTCGGTCCTTTGGACATTTCTTAAAATTAATTTTAGCCTTTTCAATTTTGGATCTAATGTCCACCTGAATATTATTATAGGCATCCATATTTATAACCAGAACAACAAAACAATAGATAATATAAATATACTACTACTACTATTAAACTTAATGTCTCTAAAACACTTTGTACTTCTTCAAACTTATCGCCAACAAACTTAAGTCGCACAACAAACAGAATCACGATTTAAAATTTTTTACAAGTGTTTGAGAACTGCAATTTTGATATTTTATGAAATTTGGGCATAGGTTCCCCGTCCCAACCACTTTTAATGAAAATATTTTACAAGTCCGAAGTGCACTTTTTTTTGTAGATTATTTAAATAAACGTACTCACGGTTTTTCTTCACAATAATATTCACTCACTCACTGATGATCGGCACTCGCATCATACAAGTGGCGCCCTCTGCTGGTCTTCACCTCCCTCGCGCCGTTCCTCCAGGGTGTCACAGCCAGTCCTGGCTGCCTTGGCTCCAATAGGCTGCTCCTCTGGCTCCAGTTCCACCCGGCTCCACCTCCAACTCCTGGGCACCTCTCACCTGGTACCCGCTGAAGGGGCTGCTCTGGACAGCGATCCACTGCCCAGTAATGACGCGTAGGGTGGCAATCACTACCACCACCGGTGACCACCAAAACACTCACGACCGTATCCGACTCGACAAGGACCATGTATTTTCGAGGGTCGACTTGGAGGATAAGTAAATAACACCACTGAATTACGTCACTACCCGTATATTTATTTACTTAGTTACACGTAATCCCGATAGGTGCGCTGCTCATAAAATCAAATTAATCTATCGGACCTAACCAAATGCGCGTAACGAAACCATAGCGAGATCTAACTCGACGCCAACGCCATCTATCGAGCTATGAGGAAAACCAAAGTATTATTTTATTGATCTCGCTATGATTTCGTGTTCCGCTCAGACATAACATTTCTTTGTCGTTCATAATGCGCGCGTACATCCGCAGCGAGGCGGACACAACCATCCAAACGCAACGCACTGCTCGCAATGAGCCGGCCGCCACACGGCGCACAGCGAATAGCGCGTGTGCGGCGCACACGCGCTGTGCGTTGTGCGCCGTGCGGAGCGCATGCCTTGCCAAGTCTGCGCGCCTACTTGCCTCGAGCATTTGCTTCGCACGCGATGGCTCGACCCGAGCATATGTTGGTATAATTTGTCAACACGCACGCCTCAAGCCGAGGCATGCGTTGTGCGCCGTGCGGAGCGCATGCTCGCAATGTGTGGATCCACCTTAAGAAAGAACGCTAAGCGAAAATGAAGTTATAGAGGCAGGAGATGCGATGCGACGGTGCGCGGCGATGTGGTAGGTCGGGGGAACAAGAAATATCACGCGGACGAAGTCGCGGGCAAGAGCTAGCAATAAAAAAAAAATACTTTAGTTTTCGCTAGTAGTAGATATTTGTAGCTACCTAAAATCAGTAATCGGTATTTTTTTATCTATATCTATATAAATAAATAAAATTGAAGTGTCTATTTGAAATGTTAAATTAACAGCTTTTTACTAAATGCATATGAAAGTATACTTACTTATAACAAAAAAAAAACAATTTTTAAATTTTTTGTCTCTCTGTTTGTCCATCTGTATCTCTGTTTGTTCCGGCAATCTCCGACGGCTGGAACCCTGGAGAAGGACATGGGCTTTTGATCGACATACGCGCAGGCGGAGCCGTGGGCAGTTGCTAGTTGACAATATGAATGAAAGTGATTATCACTCAGCTCCTGTTTTGTTCTATTTCAGGGCAATTCAGTATAGTGGCTAAATACGAGAACGGACTTACTACTTCTTAGTAATGTGTTGTTTATTAATGAAAGGGTTACTTTTGAAAGCTCTAGACTTAAAAGAAATTACAAACAAAACAGCTTAACGTCCATATCAATAACTGTAAGTTATACCAGGCCAGGTTGCAAGCCTATAGCCTACAGGAATCATTTAACATGCTACATCCTTCAGCGGAGTGGCTAAGTTACGTCACAGTGTAAGTGAGTGCAGAAGGTAAACTTAACACAATAAAATTCTTCTCTCGGCACAAGCTAGTAGAAAAATAGTTCATGGGTGAAAAAGTTAGATAATCAGCAATTGTAAATAATGAGGGACAGGTTTCACTCAATAGGGTGGCAGGGGCAACCCGTTACCATGGATTGATATGATTCTGAACACCCTGCGTCGAAATTTTTCGTAGGTTATAAAAGAAAAATATATGTTTTTTTTTTGGATTTGTCTGCACTTTTCTATGAAGCAGCATATTTTTGTTGTGATAGTCAAGGTAGCTTTTCTCCGCTAGGGTGTGCAACCATGTGCTGAATTCATGGTTACCGTTTGCGTATCAATGTTCTTGCAACCCTGTATACTGTAAAAACAACAAAGTATTAGAACAAACTAACAGTTTTCAAATGCATTACCCCAATAAGTGTCGTGTAACTTGCAAAGAACACGTCACTCGTAGCTGTTACAATAATCAGCCTACAATGTGCCCATCACTACTGGGACACAAGTATCCTCTCTTCGAGAGGCAGTGGTCCTAATGAGTACCTACCACGCGGGCCCAGTGCGGGTTGGTAGATGTCATGTCACATGTCTTCGAATTTTTGGTTCTAGGATATGCTGGTTTCCTCCGATGTTTTTCTTCACCGTTTTGAGAGCAGTGGTGATGAAATTACATAAAGTAAAGCGCCTATCTGGGTTCGAACCCACGACCTACAACTCGGTAAGTCGGGGCCGGTACCATTTGGCCACCACTACTCATTTTTAGTATGACTGTTCAATAAAGCGATCGTTTTAGAAAATGTTTGGCATTAAGAATTTTATGCTTTTTAAAACTTTGCCTTCTATAACTGCAACATCGTGACCCTACAAGTCTTAACTTACTTACTTCCTTTACCCGACTGACAGACACCGGAGGCAGTGAACAGCTGATATGTCTTCACGCTTTAATTTCAACTTGGGTGAGTAGTGCTACAGGTGCAGGCAGGTGATGGCGCTGATCGAATTAACGTTAAAAGGTGTGACTGACAGACAGACACTAATAGTTGATTTACAAAGTTGTCCGTAGTTTTTTAAGGATGCTTAGAAGCCATAGAGAACTCTCTTTGTCACACTATAAAGGCGAAAGTTTGTGAGTGTGTACACACATGACACACACAAACTTTCGCCATTATACGAGTAGTGTAAGGGTTTAAGCGTAGTGTAGTGTAAGTGTTTAAGTGTATATGTCTGGCCCAATTTTGGTAAAATTTTGTATGGAGATGGCTGACACGATGGATTAACATATAGGCTACATTTTATTCCGATATTCCCACGGGATCGACATTTACGCGGGTGAAACCGCGGGGCGTAGCTAGTTTAAATATAAATAATACCAGCCTTTCACTGTCCTACTGCAGCATAAAGGCCTCTACTCAAAGAAGAAGGTGCGAGCATTCATCACCACGGTAGCTCAAAGCTGATTAGTGTTTTTTAGTTTTCTTTCACCGATGTCAATGCTGACTAAAAAATCTCAGAACGCTCTTTGTTTTAAGGGCTGAAAACATTAGTGTATACTGACATTATAGAGTCTAAGGTCTATCCATTCACACAAATAACGGTATCCTCTTTACATTGTAACTTTTCAATAAAAACTCTGATAGTATACTTAATGTAATTTAATCTTGAAACTTTCCACCTGGTTAGTTTCTATATAAAAATCTTCCTTAAAAGGCTATAAATCAACCCGTTTCCTGTACATCGATAAACATCGAACCCAGGGTCTTTATAATAAAAAATCGCGCATATTAACTTCTATGCGTAACCGTCCTCTCGCTACAAGCTGTCTATCATCGTCTCATATGATTGATATCACTTTTTCACTCACCACGTATTGTGCGAAAATGTTGAGTATTCGCCTTAACCAACTCTACAAGAACATTGAATTTTGAACACTATATTTCAAATCTTAAAGTAAAATTTCCTCTGCTAGCTCTTTGACTTACATTTCTGACTACATACAAGCTAAACTGAATCTTGTATAGGTAAATTAGGGTTGGATTTTCTGTGTCTTAAGAATTGTTTAAGGGGTCGTTTGCCGTGCACTTAACACACAATGAAACGCAAGTTGAAGCGTTTTTGCGGTATTGATGGATAGGAGTCTACGGCTAATATTGTATTGATCATTTAGATAGGCGCGTCGGAGAAAACATTGTAATTGGATACAATTATGATTCTTTAATTATGTTAGTTTGTTTGATTAGAAAAATTTAATGCTTCAAGCGTTTATTAGTGCGAAATCGTTGGATCGGTAATTTTTTCAGAGATCTTGATTTCAGTGTTCTTTGATCTGATAGTTTAACATATCGGTTAAAAGCAAAGATAATTATTTTTGTTACTGATCTTTGCTAGGTATTTAACGATTCTGAAGAATTTCATATCGCAACAGTCTATCTAGCTACATTCAGAAAAACACATTTAGCCCTTCCATTCATTACATTTCTCACCCAAATTCCGCGGCCGAAGATGCATCATAATTCCACGCGCGTTCTGGACGCATATTTCAGTAGCTCCATTTTCAAATAAATGCGCATCGCGTACCGTCGCAAAAAACGCCCGCGAAACGCGCCGGACACGTCACCCGGCGCGATGACACGCCGTCGGACGAGAAAAACGTTTGACGCGCGGTTAGAAACTTTTGAGTTGTGACTGTTGTGAGAGAGATATTGAAGTGCCTGTGGTGAATCTTTCATTGAACATAAATCTTGGTAATAAATAGGGCTGACAATGACGTGGTTTGAAATTCAGATCAACTAAACAAAAATAAGGGAAGTTTTTTGAAGTGAAAATTTCTTTAGCGGCGTTGTACACTTTTTTGTAATGGGTAAAAAATGTTAAACTCGCGTCAGGACACGTGACCCTGATCGAAAATTCGTAAGACGGATGGAGAGCAGACAGCCGGCGCGGCGTAGGAGTATCCCCCTCTCTTTCTACGGCGCGGCGAAAATGTATAACCGACACCGCTTCGGATGTGTTCGGCTGTCCTCAAGATGTACGGTTTTAATGTATATCCGATATGTCAGTGAATGATGGCAAAGTATTCTGTTTGTGTTTTCTTTTCACTTCTGTCGGCACTCCCGGAGTGCCACTGTTTTTTTTATATATATTTATTTTACCATTTATGTAAGTACGCACATTATAAACAGACAAGAAAAAAACAGAACAGAAAGATAGGTACAAAGGTGATGCTTATTTCATAAGAAATCTCTTCCAGCATTCACCATACAGCAGAAAGTAGATAGTAGACAGCGTGTGTAAGAGAAAATAAGATATAAATAAGCTTAAAATCAAAAACAGTTCACTTAATAAAACAAAACAAATAATATGAGAATATACTTAAATACATACAAATAAACATACGTACACACGGCTACACATCAAGCTATACATTTCCAGTTTTCGCTGACCTCGCATTGTATAGGTTTTTCGTACAATTTGAAGTCAGCTTATACTGGTTATGTATAGCTTGATGTGTAGCCGTGTGTACATACATAGAGAAAGAAACAAAATAAGTTTATTTGCAGCAAACATGACGCATCAAAAAACAAAAAAAAACAAAATAGGGAGAAAACATGCGTCACATCCACGTAAAACAGCCATCGATCAGCATAATCCATACTAATATTATAAATGCGAAAGTGTGTGTCTGTCTGTCACCTCTTCACGCTTAAACCGCTGAACCGATTGATATGAAATTTGGTATAGAGATAGTTTGAGTCCAGGGAAAGGATACGGGATAGTTTTTATCCCGATATTCCCACGGGATCGACACTTATGCGGGAGAAACCGCGGGGCGCTGCTAGTGCTAAAATAAATATCACTAGAATGATAAAAAAATGTTATTGTCGATAGTCGGTATCTACACCCTTATCCCAATTTATTTGTGTTCGGCGCAATATGTCTTGTTCTTCCATACTTCTCTATTAGTCGTCATCTCGATAGTCTCCCCCTTTCTAACCATATCATCATTCACATAGTTCATCCATCGTTTCTTTGCTCTGCTCTGTCTTTGACATGTCAATGTACTTTATAGTCAAGTGATCTCAATGTTGTAAGTTTCCAGCAAGGAATAGTGAAGATACACTCCAATATTGATTAAATACATTATTATGTATGACAGATTGATTGTCAAAATATTTTTTGCAGATCCCAAAACAATAGATCTTATAGATCTACTATTCTGAAGATCTCGTATTATGTCATCCATGAAATCACTCGGGGCCTGGCTGATGTAACCTTTTCTAAATAGCTTGAATTTATTTTTTCTCTACCTACCCAAAATCGCAAGCGACATCATAATGACGTCGAATGTCGTAATTTTTTTGTATTGATTATTTTTGCTAAGTATTTTATACACTTGCGTGCAAAAAAATTGGCCCACCCCATGCTCTCCATTTGAGACACGATATCACAAAAATCGTAATGAATATAATTTATTATTTTATACTATGTGAAGGTAGGTAAGGTACAGTTTATTTAAACATACACTATATTTTGTTCAAAGCAATATTCTTGATAAGATCGACTCGATTCTTCAGATGTCCCCATTACTCACTTTTGCTCGGAAAAAGTGTGTGACTTTTTTTGTCAATGAAATTAACCAACTTTAAATTTTGTGTATTTCTGTTTGTTTAATCAAAATTGAACTTGATTTTTTTAACGGGCTTCAAAAAAAATTGAGCTTCTTTATTCAACCCCATATTTATAAGTTCGAGATTTTCTGTATTATACTAGCGATTCGCCAAAGCTTCACAAGGGTGCAATTTTTTTTTCGAATTTCCGAAATTTTCTTTCTTACAAACCTTTTCCTGGCAATACCTAACACAACAAAAAATAATTATCCAATTTGGTGCAGTCATTCGGAAGTTATGCACGTACAGACATTTCGGCGACTTTGTTTTATACTATTTAAGGATTATAAATGTACTTATACATTATATTGGGTAGCAAATATTAAAAATAAAGTAAAATGATGAAATATATATGGGCATATGATGCGAAGGAATGAGGAAAATGTCGTGACAAAAGTTTTGAGTACGAATGTGGATGGTTATAAGAGTAGAGAAAGACCAAAGAAACGATGAATGAACTGTGTCAAAAATTATATTATGACTAGAAAGGGGGTGACTACTGACTACCGAGATGACGTAAAAACTTGTACTTACTATTTCATGTTAAATGGCCAAATGTGTGTTACCTACTAATATTTTATTATAAGAACTTCATGTACCTACCATATTTGATGCAATAAATTAATTGAATTGAATTTACGACTATTAGAACAGTATGGAGGAAAAAGACAAATTGCGCCGACCCCAAATAAACTGGGATAAGGGCAAGAAGAAGAGAGGTAAAATTAAACGCTCTAAATATTAACACCGCGTGCTGACATAAAAAAATACATTTGCATCCGCTGCGGAACGTTGACATGCCGTCAAGCAGCGCTGAAAGAAATGTGTAAAGCGCTGCAAATGCTGCCAATCATTCAGCACCTGCACACGTCACTCGTTTGATGTCGCTCGCACTCGTGGCTAGTTGAAAGAGTTCAATTCGGTCAAAGCGGGAAGTTTGAACACATCACTTTCCGATGACTTTTGGTTTTAGTATTTTTGAATTTTTTTAACAGGTGTGGCAATGCAGGGTTTATGGTAGTATTCCATTATTTAATAACTATTTAAATTATTGTCTATAAGGTGTTACTAGATTATGCCTAAACCTATCCATATGAGCATCAGACGTTGCTGGGCTGTAGACCGGTTGAAGAAAATAGTAGACAAAATGCAACCGTGAATAGCTAAAACTGGTAAAATCCATAAGGGCTGTTAAATTCCTAAATGTATTTTGAATAAAATATGTTATTGTATTACCGTCTCATCTGAACAAAAAACATTCTCCTGTATCCTTACAATAGAATTGTAACCCTACAATGCGGGCGGTCTAATTAGAGTTCCATTTACCGCTCAGGGACGCTATGAAATATGCATGCAATGATTTGCATCAGCGTCGGATAAGCCGAGACGATTCGCATCAATCAATACGGGAGCGATTGTGGAGCTGATGATTTGAATATTTTGATGACGTAGGGGGAGTAATTTTGGAGACGAAATTGATAGGGTTAGATTTAGATGCAGTTCGGGAATGGAGTGTATGCGAATGATAAAGTGAAAAATAGAGTGGATTATTTATTAGTCAGTGTTTTGTGAAGGGTGCAAAAAGTTTTCGGTGAAGATGGTCGTCTAAAGTTATCAGTTCCGTGCTTATTGGAAGCACGATTTTGTTGAGATCCAAATTCGATTAAATGTTGCTTTCCCAAAGCTTTCTATCCCTTATAAAGGATTGTGTGATCATTAGCAAATGCATTAAGCCACCCTTTCTCCCATTCGTATAGATTTTCTATGGACAAATCCACAGTAAGGAAAAGTAATAAACATTCAGAAGACACTTATTCAGATCGACATTCTATTTTAAAATTCTATTGAAGAGACGCGACCCGATGCAGAATAAATTTTATTTTTAAAACAATCTTATATTTTAAAGCAGAATAAGACAATAGAATTGTGCATCACATAAATCTCTCAACTTTCCCGACAACGGATGATTAAGATTGACAAAAGAAACGGTTTCTGCTAGAGAAATTCACGAATTCCACCATCTATGGCCACCGAAATTCTCGAGAATCGATTTAGCGGTAAAAGAAGTGCCGCCCGAATAAATAATAGGACAAAACACGTCGGAAATATTCGCCGATACCGACGACAGGCTTGCCGCCACGTCCGAAAATGTCAACTTCGCGTTCCGAACTCTTCATGGGTGGAGAGAGGCAAAAAATCAAGCATACCTAAGTCGGCTTCAGCGCTCGACGCCTAATTTCGAATGCTGCAAGCGCTTCGATCCCGAGACCTCTATTATTATTTCAATCAACGATAATTGGACACTTGTCACCGTAAAAAGCGCTGGAATCGCTGATTGGTAACCGCGAGTCACGAGCGCGCGGCGCTTTTGATTTTAGAGTCGTTTCGTTTGAAATTCAAATGGTTTGAAGACGTTCGGGCGTTGTCGGGTACGATCGGCTGAATGGTCGAGCGTGCGTTTGAAAGTTCAATAAGGGGACGTTAGCGACAAGTCGCGTCTCTATTGAGCTTTAATTAAATTTATTGTTCGCCTCCGATGATATTATGGATGGCTGAATGTGGAGTGGTTAGTTGTTGGACTATTCCACTGACATTCAGTAAATCAATCGTAAATTATAATAAGGACTAGGTAAACAATATGGCAAAGACAGAGTGGGTCATTTAAAATAACCCAGTATCGTGACGGATTACTTAAATTACAATAGCGTTAACTTCTAATCTACAAATGTCAAGTTGCTTTGCTTCAAACTAAGCTGGATTAGCAGTTATTCTTTTTGTTATAGGTATTGCGAGACTTAAGTATTTGTTAAGTACTTGCTTAGTTTATTTTTCAGGAAATCCATGAATGCTTTTAGTTTTTTAGCGGATAACTAAATTGCTTTTCAGATTACTAAAACATTTAGAACAAAATAAGTAAGTACCTAAGGTAGAAGTTAAATTACAAAAATACAAGAATAGATAGGTAATCCTTTTAAAAAGACAAAAAAAATGGTTTACTTGCATTGGATCTACACATTGGCAACATCATAAACTGCTCAAAATACCATGGTTAGTCGAACAATGGTCTTATCATTTTACTGACGCCTACACTCATAATTAGCTACCCAAAAAACGAAACAAAGAAATCATAAAAACAACTTTCATTCATAAATCCTACCACCCAAGAAGTTACCGAAATTACTTTTTAAATAGGTACACAAAGACCTCAGGTACTAATTATTACCTTGTTCCGGCGCCAACATCAACTTGGCGCCAATACCCACAGAACTTAAAAACGCCCAAATTGTTTACGAAACCATTCGTCAATGTTTGACACAAAAATTTGCAAAATTCTCGCCTTAATAACTCCTGATGAATGGGTTGGGCCAACATCACGCGAGTACTGATTAAGCGACCGATTTTCGTCCAACATCTGTAATTTGGAGATCGCCGCAAAGAATTAGCTTTTCTAATTGGTAACGTGAAATGGCAGCGTGATTGTCTGTCTGTGGTTTGGTTAAATTACATGTTATTTGGCCGGGGCCGAAAGCCGAAAGCCGAATGTTGGCGCCTCGTTGGACGACTGGTCATTATGTTATTGAGGGTCTGTCGAATCATGACTGGTGGACAGGACCGGATTTTGTGGAGATTTATTATTGGAATTATGTCGGTCTTCAGCGGTGAAATAAATAACAGAGGGAGTGTTATTTCCTCATAATTATAAGCATACATAAATTGGCAAAATGGTCTTTTGATCCGCGCTTTGTGTGGGTCATACGAAGCAGGACGTTTTTAATGGATACATGATTGTGGAGCCGTCATGATATTAAAAGAAATAGATTAATTCACTATTTCCGGACCTTCTTCGCTAATACATGCCAACCAACGGGCAGCTCGTCGTGTACGTACTTAACTGTCTTGAAAAAGTGTGCTGAAGAGGGTCATAAGTAATTAGTGCTAAAGCACGACCCAGAGGCGCGCTTAGCATAATGGGTGGCGTAAAACTAGGGCAAACTTCACTAAGGCCCTTCGTGCACACACGTTTTTTTTGCCGTCAAAAGTTACGGTTTATTCGCCGTGTGTAGGCGCACGGTTGTCAGTGTTGTATGGATCGCTATGTAATGAAAGCTAGTTTTTCTACGGCGCGGCCTATATCGCGTCGTAAGTACCTACTGTGAATAAATCGTGTCGTTTACAAAGGGCCAACAAAGAGTTGTGAAATGTATTTTGCGCTAGGCCAGTAAAAATACTTAGTTGTTATTTCTTCAGGACGTAAAAGATTCATAAAATAAAAAATATATCCCCTCTAAATGCTCCCCTGTTTTCAATCGTCCGCTATAATAATAAGGAATTACATGATTAAGCCCAGCACTCGGTTAGCTAGAGTATTTTTACTGTACTCGTAATGACCCCGGTTAGGTGGCTATTGAAGCTAACCATAGAACTGCTAGCCATACATTAGATAAGTGGCGGCCTATGGTTTACTATCACAGGTACCTATTAGCGGGAAGTTCATAGCTAAAGGGGGATTCAGTTCGATTCTGATTTCGCTCTCTTTTTTTGCCTAGATGCATTCTAGGGATTACTTTCTAGAAAATCTTTGATTCATTATTTCCTCTGGTATCATTTTGCAGATCTTTGACAGTCGTTACGGGTAGTCATACAGGAGCCCGAAAATCTTACAACCAGTCTTACCAAGGGGTATCGTATTACTCATTAGTCTCCGGGTTCTGGAAGTCGAAGAAGTATCTATTCAGCTGCTTTCGGTTAGACTGGAAGCCGACCCCAACATATTTGAGAACAGGCTAGGCTGATTTGATTCATTATTTCTAGATGTCAAAGGCAAATATATAAATAAATTTGTCATGCTTGTCATTATTATAAATCAACCAACAGCAGTAAAATTATTCAAAGACCAAAAAATAAGGATAAAACTTCTTAACGGTTATGTGGCTATCTAAATATGTCAGCCCAGAACTTAGCTGCGTGTTAGGTAAGCATTACCTAAGTATCAGCAGCATCCAAGTTCCTGCAACATACAATGCGGCCGACGAGAAATTGCGTTTTTGACACCTGTAAGTTTCATACAAACAAATACGTGTTTTGGGAATTTGAACTCTATTAGCTAAGAGCTACAAATTGTCGCACTGACAGGTGTGAGAAACGTATTCTCTCGACGGCCGGACTGTAGTTACCGGTATCAAGGCATGCAGGACATAATTCGTCCATGTACTTACTGTGTTTTATTAATTGCTGCTAATCCAAAAAAGGCACGTAATCTGAAACAAACCTCAATGTGTAAAAAACTTATATTATTTGTCATCGGAATTAAAAAAAAATTGCTTTAGTTAGTTCACAACAACATCTTAAAAGCTCGCCCACTTCAAATAACGATCTATCATTACTACATTCGTTACAATAAATCATCCTAGAATCATTAACATCAAACCACAAAAATAATTAAAAAGCTCTAACTCTCCACTGCACTTACTTTCCTGCCTACCCACAAACAAAGCAAGTTCACTCACGCAACAACGTGCAGTTGCAAAGTGCAGGCGGCCATGTTGTTGCGTGACGTCAGAGGGGCGGGGACTGCGGCGCCCCGCCCCCGGCGCCCGCCTCGCGCGTTTTTATAGCAACTTCATACGAAAGTTTAAAGCGCTGCTTTTTTTTAGATAAGTTTTGATTTATAAGGTTTTTAGTGATTTTAGCATTGATTGTTTGTTGCATTGGTGCATAAGGACTATTGAATTACTTTTGAATTACCGAGAAAACTACTTAAAGCTTTTGTAAATTTTTTTTATTACTTTTTACTTATTATCACGGTTAATGATATTTTAATCACATTATAGTCTAGCCTATTCGCTAATAAGTTACTCAAATATAATTTAAACTGCTCAAATAACAACTTTCTTATTCATTTTATATTAAGGAGAAGCTAATTCAGGTGTTCTTTAGTCAGCACTTGCACTTCAGATTAAATTTAAAAGGTTTTACACTTTTTAATCTTCGCACTAATTTAGTGATATAATTTTAATTAGGGCAAATTTTTCAATCGATTATTTTCATTCGTGGAATAAAAATTACGTCTGACATCACACTACTATTAAATGCGAGTTTGTGAGTGTGTGTGTGAAACCGCGGGGCGCAGCTAGCAGGTATTTTATATGGACGAACTCAAAAATTCAAAATTATTCTTCGCATAAAACTATCTGGCGTTGGAAACTTAGTTATGAATTTTTAGTAAAATTCAAATGAACTATATTTAGTTGGCTGAAGAAACCGTTTCTGTCTATTATAATAGAATAAATGTTTTCTCTTAATTAGGTGAAATAGGATTTATATAATAAGAATTAATATGACGGGAGGCTTGGAAAGAAAATGGTGGAGCCCTTGGCCCAGCAGTGGGACAAAATATAAGGCTAACAAAATATATACAAAATATATTATATTACCTATCTTATTCATTTTTAAAGGACTACCGTAAGACTTATTAAAAAAAAATGTCTACAATTAATTGCTACTTTGCTTGGCCAGTCTTATTTTTTAAAGCTAACCAGATACCTTTAAAAAATGCATTCCAAGCGCGTCATGCCACAATCTACAAATCACCAACTCATTAACGTTTCAAAAACACGACTCACGGTTACCGACAGTTACCAAAAAGTTAGCGTAACCCGGCAGTTTGAGACGCATCAAACATGTCGGCAATAAGTCAGAGGGGCAAAAACTGTGGCGGCAAGATCAAAGCCGGCGGCTCGTTCAGACGCCGACGAAATGACTTGTTTCTCAGTTAGGTTAGTGTAAACACACCGCTACATCAAAAGCGCCGGTCTGCGTTAACGGGTGCTGAAGCGGATTTTTTTCGTCGAAACGTTTTTCGATAGTGTCGAATTTCGACGAAGTTGATTTTTACGAATTTTTGTTTGTTAAGCTGTAACTTTAAGCAAATATTGTTCTCATTTCACATGGAACATAATTTAAATAAATAATAATAAGGAAAATAAATAATTATAACTATGAAAGATGTTCCGTGGTAATTTTTTCAATAAAAATATTTGTTCTTGTGTACAAAAACCACTTTTCATTTTCACCCTTATTATTGTCTGAAAGTTTTCTTGATTTTTCAAATTCACGCACAATTCTTTTTCACTGCCATACTTTTGTTCTTTCGAAAACCACTTCTAATGTTCGACAAGCACCTTGCGATTCGACAACACCTTTCTCCGGCCGTCCTATTTCCAGACGGAGGGGGCTCTAAATTTTTTTACGGCTTCTTCCGTCAATTTGCCAGTAATACAATATTTATTCAACGCCGGAGGCCTGTTATTATTATAATGAGACGCCCAAAACTATCAATTAAGTGGCGCCTGCCGGTACCTCAAAGGCACGGGATGAATATATGGGCCTTTTGATGCGGTCAGCTAAATGGTATGGTTTAATGTGGCTAATGATATAGTCTAGGTGAAGTAGGGAGGGGATTTTTATCGATGGTCATCTAATTTTTTGGAGTCGATGGTCATTTTGAGTGAGAGAGACTCTAAAACTTAACAAAACCCCAGGTTGGTTTAGTTCTAAAGACAATGCAGGCTTTTCGACATAAAAGTAGGGAATTAGTACTTACACCACAGTTTATTTTTAACAAGGAAGACCATAAGTTGAGATTACCTATTAGAGTAGGTAAAGCTTTTAAGAACAAACAATTTAAATGAATGAGTATTGCAAAACCTCAACAAGAAGTATGTTCTTAACGGTATCGATAATTTTATCGCCCAGCAACCATCACTATAACTCATATTCATAATTTATATTTAATTTTACGCCATTTTACGGTCCGTTTTAAGTGGTTCAAATGGCCATTTCCGGTGTTTTAGTGATTTATAATGAAAAACGATCGTTTTTATGACCATCGATTTCAGATTATGGTTGCAAAATTATTTAATTATACACAATTTCAAAATGGGTTGGGGTCTAGTCGTAAAAAATACCCTTGATCTGGAATGTTTTGATATTTTTATGACTCGAGGCTAATAAAATGATTTGAAAAAATAATATAACACTAACGGAAAATACACCGACTGACATAATAGTTTTATTATAGCTTAGGTGTGTCAGAACATCGTGTCATTGGTCCCGGCTGTCATTCGTGGATCTTTGACAGTCGTTACCGGTCATCAGAAATCTGAAAGTCTGACAACCAGACTTACCAAGGTGTATTGTTTTACCAAGTTACTGAGTTGTGGAGGTCAGATAGGCAGTCGCTCCATGTAAAATACTGGTATTCAGCTGCATCCGGTTAGACTGGAAGCCGACCCCAACATAGTTGGGAAAAGGCTAGGCTGATGACGATGATGTCAGAAGATCGTGTTTTTATAAATATTTTTTTGCAGCGAAACTATAAAGGCTAAACATTTCTAACGTGCGTCAATCAAACTTCTGACACTGACACGAGCAGGACTCGAACTAGCGACCTTTAGCGAACAGTGCCATGACTCCATGACCTTTGACTATTGTGCTAATCCTAGCATAGCTGATGTGACTTACGTAGTACGTACGAGTACGTGCCTATAGCAGTAACTAGCCTCTGTCTGTACTGTGTGCACTTAAAGTATTAAATAAAAAATAGAACTTTGCCGATACTCGGATATAGGTACGAGTAGGTCAGTTCTGTCTGCCACAATACAAAAAAAAAATAAAGAAAATAATTAAAAAGAAAATGTGTTTATTAAAATAAGTTATCTAGGTATACTAATAATAAAGTTAAGGAGTTTTTTTTGTTTGTTTGAACGTGTTAATCTCTGGAAATACCGATCGAATTTGATAAAATATTATTCCTTTTGATAGCCCAATTCGTGAGGTAGGCTATAGGCTACTACGTGACATCATCATCGCTAGGATGCTTAGGAATCGAGCAAAAAGAAAAAAAAATCAGAAAGAACGCTATGCGAAAATGATATACGAGTATTAGCACGGGCAGGCGACGCGTTGCGACGGGGTGGGTTAGAAAATAACAAATTTCACGCAGACGAAGTTGCGTACAGAAGCTAGTCATTTATAATAGAATAATGTTTGCAGTACGTAGCGTTCAATTCTCAATTGCTTATTTAACATAATTAATTATTACGTAATGTATGAATTGTAATCCGTGATTGGGTCCGTGGCTAAATAGTAACAGCCGCACAGGTCGATCGATCAGGTTAAGCTACGCTTGCCGCGGTTGGTCTGTGGATGGGTGACCATCTTTACATACTGAGACCTCTTCGTGCCTCGGAAAGCACGTTAAGCCGTTGGTCCCGGCTGTCATTCGTGGATCTTTGACAGTCGTTACGGGTAGTCAGAAGCTCGAAAGTCTGACAACCAGTCTTACCAAGAGGTATCGTATTACCCAGTAACTGGGTTGTGGAGGTCAGATAGGCTGTCGCTCCATGTAAAATACTGGTATTCAGCTGCATCCGGTTAGACTGGAAGCCGACCCCTACATAGTTGGGAAAAGGCTAGGCAGATGATGATGATGAATTGTAATACATATAGGTACTTATAATTACATAAATAACATAACAAGTGCATTGCATTATCCAAAAAAACGGTGGCGTGTTCTAATCACATAACTTCATGTTCATGTACAGTGATGTTGAACATGCCCTTGATAAGTTTGATTAATGTGCTGTTGAAATGCTATTGTGTTAGCAAACTGCGTTCAATTAATTATGAAGTATTGGTAGTTCATGATTACATGTGTTGCTGTTTGAAAATAATGAGCGGTTCTAATGAGCAAATAATTATGATACTTCGGACGAGTCTTAGAGGATTCGGGTCATCGCAGTTGAAGGGTTAACTTTATGTTTTAAGAAAATAGTTAGCATAAGGGATTTCGTTTAGGTTTCTGTAAACCTAAATGAAATCCCTTATGCTAACCATTTAACTAAATCCCTATTTACTTAAACCCTATTTTCTCTCTTTCTGTCTTAATGGACCAAGCATGGGAAATTATGGAGACAATAATTAGTAACACTATTAAAAAATAACTGCAATCGTGTTATTCCACTTTAAAAATAAGATACAAACAACATAAACTGTATTATATAAGAATCACGAAGTCTTTAGTTCATATGAAAGTAAGGACTCGTAGATTATTTTTATAATCAAACAAATTAATGTCTAAATTATTAGCCTAAGTGTAAAATATTTTAGCTAAAAGAATGAAATAACAGTCTAACCTTTACCTAGAGTCCTCACTTGAAAACTGTCCATTTCATGGTTTTGAAATAAACCTATATACTTTAAACAATGCAGCTGAACATACGTCGTTGGTGACACTTTGACCTTGAACTGGCTTAGCTTAGTACGGAGTTCCAATAGAATGCGAGGTCAGCTTATACTGATTTAGTTATTGACGTGCTAATGTACTCTTAGCGTCATAAAAAACTAGGTCACATGACACGTCACATCTACCCCCACGCGGTCCACTTACTCCATCTCCATGTAATTACCATGATGGGGACAGACGGCGCATCCACTGTTGTCTCTGCGTGACTGCATTACACGAACACTCGGCCCTATCAACCTTCAGTCGAACTATTCTGTAAAAATCTTACCATGAAAACTTAGGTGGAGTGAGCTTGAAATGAGCTATCATTCCAGATGATGCCTAGGGATTGACAAAATTGACAGCTCACTTCACCTAAATTTTCGTGGAGAGATTTTTACAAAATAGATCAGCCTATATAATTGCCTTTATTCCCAGTAGTTCCATGTAGCTAGTTCCACATGGAACTACTGCAACTCACTAGTTCCGTGTATGGAACTAGTGGGAAGTATTCTATAATTGGAGTAAGGTTAGGATGGATCCCTCATTTTATAGTGGTTCTGTAAGCAAATAGGTACATAACGTGATGGACTTAGAACGTACCTTGAAATTGCAATACAATCACCTTGATTCTCTTAGTTTAACATTTATTTCACAAGCTTCTCTTTCCATTATGACATACTAGGCCACATCTATTTATTCACCCAAACCCCACGTGGTCCACTTGCCCCGTCTCCATGTAATTGCCATGATGCGGACAGACGGCGCATCCACAGTCGCCTCTGCGTGACACAGACATTACACGAACACTGGCTCTTGTCAACCTTCAGATGTTTGGAGTGAGGTTAGGGAGGAGCGGAGATTTTCGTTGTAGTTCCGTAGGTCAAGAATTCGTCTTAATATGGATTTTAAATGTGAATTGGAAATAATTTATTTTTTATTTATTTATTAAATCTTTATGCACAAGTAAAAACTGTACAAAGGCGGACTTAATGCCTTAGGCATTTTCTACCAGTCTACCTTAGGGTGATACAGAGACAATACACAGTAGGTGCTATAACAGAGAAACAAAAAATATATATAAAAAAATATTTCTAACTACGATATAAGAATATATACATATATACATACATACAACAAAATATAGGAAAAAAAGTTATGAGACAAACAAGAAACCCTACAACAACTTAATTCTGAGACGAATCTGCCAACTTCTTGTGTATATGTTCTCGAGCTTTCACTTTAAACGTGAACTGATTAGTTACCGTCCTGATATTCTGAGGGAGCGCATTCCAGAGGAAAACCGCCTGGACAAAGAAAGAAGATTTTATAAAACCAGAGCGATGAGAAGGACAACGAAGAAGACGATTATTCTCGGACCGAAGATTCTTGCTGTGTGCAGAGCATAAATATTGACAAAGAGAAGTCAGATAAGAAGGAGAAGTGGGTTTGTGAAGAAGAGAAAACAGGGTTGTCAAAGCCCTCAACGCTCTGCGCTGCCGGATAGGTAACCACTTTAAAAGCGATCGATGTGCGGATACATGATCATATTTGCGAAGATTGAAAACGAATCGAATGCAGCTATTAAGAAGTCGGTCAAGTTTATTGAGGAGATCTGCATTCAGGTCATAGTAGCACACATCACCATAGTCAATTATGGGGAAGATAAGGGACTGTACAAGCATTGCCTTAATATGAGATGGGAGAATATTTTTCAACCGATAGAGCGACCGCAACGTTCCAGTGACCTTCTTGCTCACAATCGCGACCTGCTTACGCCAGTCAAGGCAAGTGTCAACATGCAAACCCAGATCCTTGACGTCAGAGCTAAACGGAATCACTGTGCCATCAAAGGTAACCGGTGGCACCGTTAAGCCATTCAGCCTCTTCAAGCTATGGGGACTCCCTACAATGATAGCCTGACACTTGGTTGGGTTAACTGCCACCCCAAAGCGATCAGACCAATTTTTGACAAATCGTAAGTCCCGATTTAGCTCCTCGATCGCACCGGATAAGCTGTCAACACTTGCCTGACAGTAGAGCTGTAAGTCGTCAGCATAAAGATGATACGCACACTGAAGCTCGGAAGTTATGAGATCTATAAAGATAGAGAACAAAAGTGGAGATAAAATGCCGCCTTGCGGGACGCCAGTTTCAAGATCACACCAGCTGGAGCTAGAGTCACCAGCGAGAACTGATTGCTGACGCCCCCGAAGATAGGAAGAAAACCATTCCAGAACCTCGTGAGAGACCATGCGATAGGAAAGGATGGATAAAAGGACTTCGTGACTGACGGTATTGAAAGCATTAGAAAAATCAATCAACACTAAAACCGTAACTTTAGTGTCTTCCATGCCTCGCCTTATATCATCAGTCACTTTAAGGAGAGCAGAAACAGTACTGTGCCCGGGCCTGAAACCAGATTGGAATGGACTGATGAGGGAGTTTTTGTGAATGAAGTTGGAGAATTGTCTATGTACACAGGCCTCGAGTACTTTGGATAAAAAAGGAAGGATGGAAATTGGACGAAAGTGACTGAGAAGAGTGGGATTAGGGATTTTGGGTAGTGGTCGAACATGGGCTTTCCGCCACAGGGAAGGGAAAACACCGGAGTAAAGGGAGAAGTTAACTATATGGGAAATTGCAGGAAGGAGCTGATCAACCGCTGTCACGATCATGTGTCGACTGATGCTATCACAACCAACGGCTTTGGATTTGATGGACAGGATAATCTTTTTGATCTCTCCCGGGTCGACTGGGGTGAAGGCAAAGGGGGTAATATTGGGACGCGTCAGACCAGCAAGGAAGTCAAGGGTTTGACATTTGGTTGGATTATCAAGGGTAGGAACAGTCGAGAAATGACGATTTAGATCGTCCAAGCCAAATGCATTAGGAAGGTCTGAATGCCGCGATTTGCCGATACCTAGAGTTCCAAGGAATTTCCAGATATCAGCAGGAGAAGCAGAAGTAATGTTATCAAGAATGTGGCGACGTTTAGCGTTGCGTATCATCTGATTACAACGATTGCGAGCAGTTTTGAAGAGGGCCCAATTATCATCCGTCCGATCCCTTTTAAACTTCCGAAACGCGCGGTCCCTTCGTCGCATCGCCATCCGAACTCCTACATTCATCCATGGCGCAGGTGGGCGCTTTAGCTTGACTCGCCTGATAGGAGCGTGGGTGTCGTACAGCTTAACTACAACATTATTAAAAATCGTGACTTTAGCGTCAACTGTAGTGGCTTCCTCCAGGGGTGTCCAGTCAATATTTGAAGCATCTTGTGCAAGCTTCTCACAATTCATCCGCGCAAAGGCACGCCTGTACTGGAACGTAGGTTTGGGTTTAGGAGATTTAAGGACATAAGACAGGAAAATAAGGTCATGATGGGAAAAACCAGGAGCGTCAAGTTGACCATGTGAGGAGACTAGGGAAGGATTTGAGGTGAGTATCAAGTCGAGCCAAGTATCATCACCAGCAATGTTATGATGAGTTGGTTGGAGAGGCAGCACATGCAGACTAGCTGACTCGACCAGATGTAGAAGTTTACGGGAACGATGGGAGTTGTGGGCAAGGAGATTGGTGTTGAAATCCCCCAAGACTATGTGATGTGCATACTCCGAACCTAAAGATTCTAGAACCGATTCGAATTCAGTGAAATAATCAAGTGCGGGGGGACAATACACAACACCAAGAACGGTTTTAGTTCCTTTGACACAGACCTCTAGAAAAAGAAACTCAGCCGAAGTATTACAGGCAGAAGTAGAGAGAATTTTGAAAGGAAGATCAGCACGAAGGTATATAGCTACACCACCCCCTCTCTTACCGACTCGGTCATTACGCAAAAGAACGAATCCTGGGAGAGAGTAAGAGGTGGATAAAAGTTCAGGTTTTAGCCAAGTTTCAGAAATCAGGACGGCATGGACGTTGCTGTTAGAAAAAGTTTCATACAACTCATTGTAATGGCTTGGAATGCTTTGAGCATTTATATGACAGACGTTAAACAGCCGGCCAATATTATGGCTGAAACTTAGACGTAAAAGTTCACGAAGGTTTTCTGTAACAGAACAAAAGCTATCATCACCAGAAGAGGCAGTGGATTCGTTGGCAGAGTAAAAAGATTCGCTATCAGACGTTGTCATGGATACAAATATATATATAAATACAATAAAAACAGATTTAAGTACTAAATAAATATAAATATACGAATATACTAAAAAGAGACCTACACGAAATACTGGTAGGACGTTTGCATCTCTGCACCACCCGCCAGCTAACATCATCATTACAGACAGTGAAAATAATACGAAAAAAAAAAAACAAGAAAAGTTACATCCATACAAAGTAATAGCGATAATTTTAATTATTCCGAACGCACCCATTAAGTATTCAACTTACTACGACTTTACATTTTCCGTGAACGTATCCAAACTTACAAAAATGTCATTTATGAGTATGACGTTTACTTTGATTGACAACCATTGACATACAACATTGACAACCGACAATATGACAAATTGACAATAGTTGACAATGACATTAGATAGATACATGCAAAGACTTATGAAGAAAACAAAAAGTGAAGAAATAAATCCGGTTGAGGGTAAAAACCTAAAGTATGCGTTACTTGTAGAATTATTGTCAACTCGGAGACTTGCGAGGAGAAAGAGAAGAGAAACAAATACTTTACTACTATGTAAGAATACGAGAGAAAAGTAAAAAAAAAAGGTTCAATAACAAACAATGGAAGATAGCAAACTTTAAGGTAAAGAAATCCTAATTACTTAATGGGTGTCTAATGCGTAAATACTATAGTGAATAATAATTGAAAATTGATACCGTAACTAACGCGTCTTGTTTTTCAGGCTATCTCCAGACGTTTGAACCCTGGGATACTTCACCAGCAGCGGACTCAGTTCTTCAAATGATGTCACCTTATGTTTGCTGCCATCAGGGGCTTTAATAACGATGACACCGTCCTGAGTCCAACACGACCGCATAGTAAAGTGAAGCCGCACCTTCCCAAAGATGGATTGTCGGGTCTTAGTCAAAAACTCCTTGACAGAGATGGATGACCCCTTCAGTCCTGTCTTCGCTTTCCAGACCGCAGACCTGTCGTCATAGCTCGAGAACTTGACTAAGATGGGCCTATGGTGATCCTTCTTGGCTAGGCCAAGTCTGTGGCAGACTTTTATGGAGGATGCGGTGATATTTTTAAGGGACAGCTTCTCGCTTATCACCTCCTGGATCACTGCGCTGCTGACTTCCCCATCAACCTCTGCTATGCCCTGGAAAATGAGTGCCTTCCGCCGATGCCTGGTCTCCAACCCGTCAACCTGTTTAGCACACTCGCTGATCTGCCTTCTCAGCAAACTCAGCATGCTGAAGATCAGCTCCCTGAAGGTGCGAAACTCTTCGGCTACCCTCGCTACGGTATCCTTGGTAGGGCCTGCACACTGTATCTGCGCTTCCAACTCACTCATCTTCCGGGTAAAGCTATCCTCTAGGGTCTTCTGTGCCGATAGAATCTCGTCAAATTGAGACATTGTAATAAAAATTGTTCACTTGTGTTTGGTGAAGTGAAAAATAGTGTTGTGAAGTGATGAGCTGGCAGGTGGTATAAAATTATTCCATAAATCACATAAATGTGCTGCAAACGTGAGTACCCGTTGTGTATAGGCTATACACTGATAATATATGAAGAACTAGTGAAAATACTGCAAATTGGTATTTTAAATATAAAATCAATACTGGAGCTACGTCTGTCTTCTTTTTACACCTACCCGAAAAAAAGTAATAATTATGCTGTATTTGTTTTTACACAAATACAAGCCTGCTGATTTATGGATCGATGTTTCGACGAGATATCATCGCTTTTTTATTCGTTTGTAAAATGTTAGACATAACATGAACAGATTAAAATAGGAATATTGTGATATCCTTGGAACAGGAGTGAACTTTCCCTAAGTAGAATGCCAAGTTACAATTTTATTATACCTCCCACCCATGTAAACTTAAACATAACTGGCGAAATGTGGGTGTACTATTAGGTACACCTCTGCCCAACCGTTCGGGGATTACAAGCGTGATGTTATGTTATGTATACAGTATTTCTAAACCCACGGGATCACCTGGCTAGAAAGAAGTTGACCGTAACATCCCAGCGCTGATTTGCTAGATTTGTTTTCTCCTCTACCGATAATTTTTTCTCCTGACAGTTCATTTTGTTTATATGTACGTGTATGTATCTATATATTAGTATTTATTCTTGTATTATATAGTCATGTCCTAGCTATTTATCCCGTATGTTGCACCTGCCATGTTTTTTCTCTGCATAAGGTTGAGTGGTAAAAAATACATTTTTTTTTTACATTTGCATAAAGTTTTAATAAATAAAGATAATAAAAAGTTGCTTCTAAACTATTAAAAAAACATTATAATTAATTATATTGAAAAATTTTGCCATTTATAACCCTCAAACGCTCGCGGTACCCAAACGTTGTACAGCTCCACAAAAATACTCCGTAATACCCGCAGAGATCAAAGTTGTGTACAATTAGGTTGCAACACGATACGCCTTCAAAGTGGCGGGTGGCGGCGTTACTACTAATTTCTTTGGTCCGTCGTAACGTGTCAAACCCTTTTAATGGTATGAACACGCGTCAGCCACCCGCGACGGTAGGGCTGACAGATACGATCTACTGGTTTGTTGACGTTTTAGATTGCTTTGATTTTTAATTGGAATTAGATGTTAAAACAGACTAGCTTCAGTTTAAAAATATTTATTGGTTGCAAATTAGAAAGATACCATCGAGTTCTGTAGTTATCATCATCGATGTATCCCTAAAAATAAAGATTATGCAGTTTGGGTGTCGGTACATTTGGTAATCCGCCCCTAAGATGACCCACTGACCCCCGTTCTTCTAGGTTCTCCATAGGAACGTACTTCATTTTTCTGAACTTAAGCTTGTGTCTGAAAAAAAGAAAATATGTGCTTTTCTCTTTGAAAGTTTTAACGTTAACTGTACCTTAGCACGCTTAATTTAATTTAAGGAAAAGAGTAGACACATGTCGTGTACATCATCTTCATCTGCCTAGCCTTTTCCCAACTATGTTGAGGTCGGCTCCCAGTCTAACCGGATGCAGCTGAATACCAGTATTTTACATGGAGCGACTGCCCATCTGACCTTAACAACCCAGTTAATGGGTAATACGATACCCCTTGGTAAGACTGGTTGTCAGACTTTTGAACTTTCAGGCACGAAAGAAAGAAGAAAAGAAGAGGCGAAATAGATAAAATCTTAAAGCCAACATCGAATCGTTTGATCAAATACCGCCAATAACAACCAGAATTTCCATACTCTTACCTGCCTACTAATTAAATCTTATATCCGCCGAACCTGCAACCATAATTATTAATTCCCGACCTCCCAAATTAATTTGACAGCGTCAACCCTGTCGGCGTGGACAAAGCTTGGCGCTAACTACGCTCGCCGTGAAACGCGCCTAATTGAAAAACGCTCGGCGATTACCCGCCACAATGCAACCGCTTGGTAGCCACGATGAGAATTTTAATTGCTCTCTCTTGGCCTTCTTATCTGGCGTTGCTGTAGATGTAGTGCATTTTTGATGTAGCTTAGAATATTATAAGTTGTCTAGGTGAAATTTTTATGAGAGACGCACAACTATATTTACTTTTAAGTAATTAATGGAATGACAGCGACAGTCTCTGGACGTAGACACATCCAAAATAATGAGAGAACTATTGTCTGATGGCTGAAAAATCTTGATTGAGAATTACTTTGTACAAATCTTGTGTAATTAAAAACGAGTACAATATTGTCATTCTTTAAAAAAAACACTGTCATTATTTTTATTACGAAATTGCAACAGTTTAAAAATTTATTGTTATTGAAACCCTACCCAACAATATCTTTGAATATTGCTGGGATGTCCGAAACAGTCAGGAGTGCGGGACAGGACACGCATTGTAACACGTCCGATCGACGTTGGAGGGTTACAATGTTAAGAGTGCAATAAAAAATATTATGAAATATTTTTTGAGTATTGTTTCGTCTGATAGATTTAAGGGCATGATAATCTAAATGTAATAAAATAATATTCATAACTTTCTGAATATTTTAGGAAAATTATTTGATGTATGATTTTGTAGGGCTTTTTTTCCTCAACTCAACACTAATTAGTTTTACACTAATCAGTGCTTAAGTCTTTAGCACCGATTTGTGTAAAATTACCAATAACAGCTGAAGTAAAAGAAAATACCCAAATAACATAGTGAGCTGATCTTTTCAAACTTTAGCTCTTTTTAGATCACTGATACTCATCAACCTACCAAATCCAGTTTGAGATTTATAATTACTGTTAAACCATCTACGTCTTTAATTGAATTAAAAGAACGCATTAAATTAATATCGCAATAACGTTAAACATGGTACCGTACAAATTAATGTTACAAATATTAAAAAATTGTACGCTACAAATTTTTTATTGCCGAACGAGTATCAATCGCAAATAAAATTGAGCTGTATTTTGAAAGTTTTAAGGATGGTTTTGAAGTACGATTGTCATTTGTAGTGTTATGAGGTAGCAGTCAAAAATGAATTGCATACAATGCCATTTTAATTGGCAAGTTCTCGATAGCTGTCGAGCCAGCCATGGCCTGCCGTTCTGGCATTCCTCGCGGGTATGGCAAGAAATTGATTGTGAAGAATGTGGGGCTATTACGCCATGTTTTTCGCGACACTCCTTTTAATTATTAATTTATTTGACTGTTATTTCCACGTTGCCATTTTGAGTGATACTAAACGGGATACCTGGGTTTGCCCGTGCGTCGATTGTTTTTTATTATATTTGGATAGCGCTGTGTGGTCTAGAGACCACCTTGTGCCTTCATGTCAGGACTTACAACTATTTCTATACCTCTTAGTACACTGATTTTTTTTAAGGATGGAGCAGAAGTTTTTGCACTGCAGTTACTGAGAACCGTCTTAAAACATTTTTTGTATCACAATTTGTGATGAAACTAAATAGGTACGTATCTTAGACTTATTAGAAGTACTAGGAGTGGGTCCAAATGCTTTCTCAAAAACAGAGAAATTACATGGATTAACTTTGCAGGAAAATGTGTGCTTCAATAGACAGACAGTTTATATACGTAGGTGTTAGTAGTTATACCCCCCACTGACCGGTAGTGTTAATCTCGAATGACAACGTCCTGCTACAAATATTTGACGTCATAACAATTATAAACTTTAACAGCACACTGTTAATTGTTATGTTTTCTGGTTATTGCATTCTTCTTCCTCCTTGGTATTAAGTGGACGTTTCCGGATGATTATTGACCCTTCCAGAATAAATATAAGACACAGCAATCGATCTTCGTGATACAGTTTCATATTGACTTAAATTGATAGGCTAGTTTGGTGCTGATTTATTGAAGCTGTCAGATAAGTCCAAGTTTTCAACTAATGCAACTCTCGCAATATTCTTAGTGGCTAATCAGTTGATTATGCTCTAAGAATCGCTAGGGTTACATTACTAATGGTCCTTTCATTATTATTGGTCCTTGCCTATTAATTTATTGTCAAATTACAATGTCAGCTGTCGTAATTGGTTGACCAAAATAATTATAACAGTCACTTAGTAATGGATTCCACTGTTCCACAATAGATTAAAAAATAAAACCATCTTTGAATAACTTGTGAACATCAAAAAAAAAAAACAGATACCTAATATCCTCATGAATATATTCTTAGAGAAAGAACCTTTGCAGTGGACGTACCAACAGACCCTTAACAATACTATTTCCCCACTTTCAAAGAGCAAATACTGAAACAATTACCATTTTAGGCACATACATTGTTTTACCATTAAACAGACGTCCCTGAATACCTCAGTTATATAGATGTCATAATTTTTTTGCTAAGTAAATGTTCTTGACAGCTTTTGCCGCCTTTAGGCCACTTTTATAGATGTCAACGTTTTTTACCTACCCTTAATAGACCATGTTTAAATGTTACATGGTAATATTTAATGGTGGATAATTTTTATGTGCTTAATTTTAACATAATGTGTCAAGAGTGTTTTGTTTAGCGATGTCAATGATGACAATCAATAAAAAATTATTACTACCTGTTTCAATGTAGTATATCGTTTGTATTACAAGAGAAAAAATAAAAAAAAACAGTGGCATTCCCGGAAGTGGCGACAGAAGTGAAAACAAAACAAATAGAATACTTTGCCATCACTCACTGACATATCGGATAATGTATATCCGATATGTCAATGAATTAAAAATTAAAGTACTTATCTAAAAAACATACTCTTTTCTAAATTAATTTAGACCTATCGTATATTCAGTTAAGGATCATAATCGACCAATACGGGTACATTTTAAAATAGAAGCAATTACAATTCCTTTTCCTAGCCCATCAAAAATTACTATTCAATATTCACATAAGTTAAAGTCCGTTCCATTTCATGTATAAACCATAGTTTGCAACAAAAAGTGGGAAAGGGCAGGTACTCATGAATAAATTCTTGCTTATAAAGCTAAAAACAATTACATTGTCATAGAGTGTGCAACGTCTTAATAACAGAGACTTGGTTAAAATGAATTATGGTTCAGAAAATATGAATTGCAAAATATCATGTATGATAGAGTGTCTGGTTCCATTATTCCAGTCGATTGCAGTTTGATGCTTGACATTTAAGATTTTTTAATATAGTTGCCTCATACTGGTACTACTTCATATTACACTGGGAACGGGAATACACAACTCACATTCTTATACACCTAGTGCTACCTTTTCGTCTTGAACTCACAATCAGAGACAGCAAATCGTTCAACCTCTATAATTAATACTTTCTTTTGGTCATCGGGTAACCTTGCTTAGTTGCAGCCTTTATCTTAACCGACGACATCTTCTAAAACTCTTTTGTTGCCTTCATTTTCACTATCAACGTTCATCCTTGGAATGCCTCTCCAATTTGCTCGTATGAAACTGAAACCAGAATATTTCAAACAGCAGTCAACTCTCACTTATAAAGAACGTAAGTTATTCATCCAGAAAGTTTCATATTCATCACACATAGTGCCCTACAGGGTTTAACACAAAGATAAAAATAAGCGACGTTTCTGTCAGGTATCACTTTGGGCTATAATTTAAATAACATTAATATTGATAGGGAGACGTGTATGAAAAGTGATTGGTCGATGGGTATCAAAGAATATAATGGATTCATTAAATTTTATAGTCATAGGGCTGTGTAGCTTCAGACATCTTTGTTATGAGTTGCCGACGGGCTCAGGTGAATTTAACTTTACAGGTTTTCCGATGTTTCCTATTTTTATGTTAAAATAATTTATTTTAATAACATGCCAATAAAGGCATAATATATAACTAGCCGGTAAAAATACTAAAACACCAGTAGAATATATTTAATTTACTAATTAGTAAAAAATATAAATGTTTGCTAAAAATAGTTGCTATGACTAACGAATAGAAAGCAAGAAGTTTTTTTAAAGCGAATGAGGAGTAAAACCAGATGTTAAAACACCTTGTAACTTTACAAAAGGCATAATGAATTGTGTTCGCACAGACAAAGTACAAATTG
This sequence comes from Hydraecia micacea, assembly GCA_914767645.1. Classification (NCBI taxonomy): domain Eukaryota; kingdom Metazoa; phylum Arthropoda; class Insecta; order Lepidoptera; family Noctuidae; genus Hydraecia; species Hydraecia micacea. The sequence continues at coordinate 1,399,754 of OU611783.1, read as the reverse complement.
ATGCCATTATTAAAAGTCTATGAATAAACACGGACTTTATAGTGTTTAAAAATTAACACAAACTGTTTGTAGCAACTAAAGAATTAGCATGTATAAAAGGACTTGAAAGGAATGTGCTTGTAACAAAAAATTTAAACAAGAGTCAACAATTTTCATCAACATATTGAAATGATCACAGTTTGTCAACTTAATGGTTGTACAGACAGACAAATTACTATCTGTCGTGTAATATTTATCTCCGTCAGTAAATCAGCTTTTTGCTGGAAGGTACGAAGTTTCTGAGAGCTTCCATGTTTGACGTGAAGTTTTTTTTTGTTAGCAGCAGTAATCAGAAAACAATTCGTATCTTCTGTATGTAAAGTGAGATGTTCAACTGGACAAATAAAAAAACTTAAATAATTACAACATTTTTGGTAGCTGTAATGATAAAGAAGGAGATTGTTAGGCAGAAGAAAAACCGATCACAAGAAAACCTGAATCCAATAGTAAATAGTAACAAACTGAAGAAGAAAATGAAAAATTGTAGAAAAAGAGATTAGAGAAAAAATACTTTTTGACCTATAACTTCAATGCTTATAATAAATCTGTAGTTGATTCTACCGAATTATCAGCTCATCTGTTTAAAATTCCGTCTTTTACACGAAAAACCTAGTTTCTTCTCACAAGTTGAAAGTAAATGAAACAATAAGACGGGATTCAAAGCAACTTTCACTATCAGTATTCGTTTATTAACGAGTTTTATTTTATCCCTTTTTATCAACCTACAAATTGCGATCTTTGCACCCTACTGTGCATTTTTTCCAACAACACTTGCTACATAACTATTGACTTCTTCAGCAACATTAACTAGTTTCCCATATTTAACTTTACAAACTGATAAGAAAACAGCTGTAGTTTTTTGTATCCAAATTAAGATAAATACGTGTTGGTATTTATTCGTCGTATTATAAGCCTTTAATTATTCACGAACGAATATTTTTTGACGCTTGCCTTAAACGGGTAGTTGTCAACTAATTAAAGTTGTATTATAAGGAAAGACTTGTGTGAGTTGTGTGAGGATGTTGTTAAGGACTTCGTACATGATGCTTGACTTAAAATGTATGCGATTTAGTTTCCATTTTATAGTCTGATTGCTATCGGTCCTAAGATACGTCCTTGGTGTACGCATTTTCTTGGTGTTTTTCTTTGGAAAGAATGTTAGCTACTCGAGTCATCGTAGTGGGAAAATAATTATGGTGGACTATGTCTTACACAACTATTACATTGAAATTATTTTACGGTGCAATATATGATTTTTATTTAGGAACGAATCATTTCTTAACAACAATATCACTTAAGATAGAACACGAAGGTTTTTTACTGGCGTAACGTTATGCAAAGAGTGAGGTGCTTCAAAGAATCCATCAAATAAAAATCGAAAGCATAAAAACAGTGAAATTACAAACATTCCTTTTACGGAAACTTAGAAATCATCATTGAAGCATACACACGTAAACTATGAGAAAATACCAACGTCTGATATAAAGATCGGTTATGCGGATGGCTCATGTGTTTGTGGCGTAAAAAAATGTTCCAACAATCTCCCCTGGCATGTGTGAATAGGCCATTAATGAGTTCTAAATAACGAGACAAGTGGAATTTCCTTAGTCTTACAGATGGTGTGGTGCTAATGAATATATCGTGTTGCGGTGTATGAAGAATAATTATGAAGTTTCTTTGACGAGTAAAAAAATATAGATCGTTTAATTAGGCATGACTTTTGTTAGTACTGTATTTTAATAAGGTGAACCTGCGTGATGTGTGATCAGGCAAGTGAGAATTAATATTCATATTTCTTTGATAATTTTGATGCCTTGTCTGTATACGGTCACCAGAAAGGATAAATATCTAATTTTCACAGCAGGGTCTTGCTTGTTAACTAAAGTTTAAGAGTTATGTCTAGAACTAGCCAACGTTGATGATGATCCTGTCATCAACCTTCCCTTTATAATTAGTTAGGAACGCACGGCTACAAGTCAAGCTATACATAACCAGTATAAGTTGACTGCTGATTGTACGAAAATCCTATATAATGTGCGGTCATCTAAAACTGGATATAATATAATATAGCTTGATGTGTAGCCGTGTGCACGTATAATATTTTTAGTTCTTATAGTTGTCAGTTAAACGTCTTTCTTTTGAGCTGCAAACTCTTAATATTTGCATTGTATCATCATATTCATGTCAGCCGAAAAACGTCCACTGCTAGACTGCCGCTTACCTAAAGCACCGCCACTACGACCGGTTATGTGTTTCTCGCATCTAGCGGATTCCTGCGGCCTTCATCGGTCATCATCTCATCGGTCTACCTTGTGGGAGGCCTTCCAACGTTACGTCTTCCGATACGCATTGCATTGGATTTCACATGCATTGTATGAATAGCTGCTTTCTATTCGTACCTTAGCAAGCCTTCTTTTCATACCATAAACACATGTAGTTATTTCTCGAAAACACTTAATCACCACCACGATCGCAACACCAACACATTGTTTGCTTTTTACCGCACACTGTATAATACCGTTAAGAGATCGTTTTTATACAATTCATAGAACCAGTAGCATATGGCGGTTTTAATTAATTAATTATATATTAATTAAGCCATAATACACATCACACGCAATCATTAGTGTTCTTGATATATGTATAAAAACACTTTATCCTGTTTATTTGCAGTTGTTGTGACAACTCTTTGAGTGCTAATTAGCCCTGAATTTCTTGTTCATACATTTTATGTTTGAGTTTAACTGGAATTAAGGGGCTGTTAATTGGTACAGACGCCTGCATGAATTGAGCACCCCTAACACTTACAAATTCCTTTGAAAAGGGGGTAGCAGTTAGTTCGTCTACTAGTCTCACTAACTGACTAATCGTTTCAAACACAACATGAGTTGTGCTCGTGTAGCCAGTACGCAAGAAAAAGTCTATCATTGTACAAGAGGTTTTCATGTTTAAAATCAGTCTCATCTTCTAAGTTCACCATTATCATCATCATCATTCATTGAAATCTATTCTCTTCTTGTAAAGACGAGCAATAAATAATTTGGATATGTATTGTGCTCGTTAAAGACGCTGGTAGTGGCGATATGATCCAGGAAAACGAATACGAAAGATGATGCTATTATAGTTTTTGCTTTCAATATACAGATTGTATACATCATTCCCATCCACATTAACAATAATCACCAACACAGTACATTTGAGAACACCACAATGGTCAATTAAAATAAGCTTCCACATTCTGTATTCTGGAAAGTTGCACAGCAATTAACCGACATTGAAGAGAGAAATACTGTCCTGTCAAGGTATGGTAATGATAATTATTATAATCGACGGTTTGACACGCCTAAGTAATTGCCTGTTGGTTTTAAACATACTAGCGTTTCACGCGGCTTTGTTTGAACAGAGCGAAGTAATTTATGGAGACTTGTTTCAAGTTTTGCAAGTAGTTTTGTCGGGTGTTGCAGTTTGATTTGTGGTTTAATTTTATAATAGAGACTGAGCGTTGTTACATTATTTACAACAGTTCTAATATTGGCTGTGGTATCACTTAGGGCTATAACTTTGAAAGGATTTATTTATATATTCAGAAATTGTACAAGGATACAATAGGCACTGCTGGGTTGTTCCGCGATTCAAAGCTGCGTTTGCTACTACCTCACCCGAATGCGAGCGATGATATAGTCCACGATGGTGTTAGTCACCTGGACTTCATAAACCCATAGTCTAACTACATAATTCAGTGCTTTAATTCACAAAGTCACTGTTTAACCCAGCATTACGATTGTGATAGCTGAATAAGAAGTACCAACCAAGACTTGAGAATTCGTTATAATCAACTTATCAACATGATAGTTAGATGACATGCTTCCGTGTCATCAAATTGCAATGCAATAAGGTATTTCCAATGACGTAATATCATCTTGCATGTCAGACATAAATCTGACGAGACAGGCTATAAATCTAGCGAGTCTATTGATATTAGATGAGCATAGTAGATCTTGGAAGCTAACGTTTTAATATATGTCCATACAAAGGGACAAAAGGATGTGGTCTATAACTATTTATTGGATGCGGTTTTTAATGTTCATCACAGAAATAAAAGAACTTTGAACGATCTTTCTATCTACATAGAAGTAAATTGATGTAATATGAATTAATGAAAACTGTGTTAGAATTTTGGAACCAGTTGGATTTTTTGTATTTAACTTTCAGATATATAATAATACTCACCGAACTACTTTAACCAAAATCGAACAATGTTGTACAGTGTTTTTGTTTCGGTTTTGATTTCCAGATATCGATTATATTATTCAATTCGTATAAAGCAAAGACATCCTCCACATCTGCAAATACATTTCTGATATTATCTTTATCATTATCTATCTGTAGGCCTAAGTCATCCACCATCAAATCATTATGCACTAATTCCCCATCACAGTTCTACGCCCAAGCGCATTGTACTTGCTTTGTCACTCGTAAATCAAACGCGTCACGTTGTAAATCTTGAACGTCGATTGCGCAAAAACGATGCGCGCTGGTTTTACGATGGGAATAGTCTGTTGAGCTTGTTGGTGGATATGTTGGGTCGGTTTAGACAAGCGTATGCAACTGTAGATATGTGGAAGAAGCCAGAAGCTACTTATATTTTTTTGAGTTATCGAAGATTTCTGGTAAAACTTAGAAGTGAATTTTTTGGGACAACCAAGTCTAAATTTGATGATTGCGACCCTACGCCAGTTACAGTTTCCATAACTGCCAATGTCCAGCATAAAACGCCTTGACAATACTACTAAAATGAATATTGCGTGGACGTCGTCAAAAGAGATGGCCACTTCTTGTTGTAAATGTCCATTGGTGAAAACGGCTGCCACAGCTGTGAACACAACTATTTTTAAAACATATCAGTTGTCGAGTATGTATGTGGAAACTTATCACTATAGGATCTCATTGTTGGACAAAATCCCTACCCGTATAAAACGGACACTAAAAACGAAAATTACGTACCATTCTGTTGACGTTAAGGCGGCGCGCACACTAGCATTCTATCGCAGATTTATTGCAGATCACGATAAAATTATAATCGTTATTTATCGCCGCGTCTTAAAGCGTGTACCTGCATTATTCATCCGATCGCTTGTTGCGATGTCTTGCAACGATTTACTATGCATTGTGGAGTATTTTAGCCGCGATTTTCACACGACATTTTAGTATGACGAAACGCGGTTTGTGCGCTGATTCTTAGTAGTGTTAAATGGTTATGGTGAGCTTTCGAATACATGTTGTTTGATTATGAGTATTTGTTTCATTGTTGTATATGATAGAATTAACATAGTTATTCTTCTGTTTTGGTTTTGAGATGGCAAATTGCTGGTCTTCAAAATCGTGTCTGGAATTCCGAATACCATGGGATTCTTCGATATTAAGTTCGTAGCTAAAGTTTATTATAGCACCTGTATCCGGTTATAATACTTCCATAGTTAATCTCAATGTAACTTTGTATCGTCAGACGACTTGCCTGGAACAAAAAATCAAGTCAACACCCTATGTGGTTATTTTTAAATGTATAGAATTGATGCAGTGAATAAGTGGCGAGTAATCAAGACGTCTCCACTGACAGACAGGTACGTGTTAGCGCTATCAGGAGCTATGTAATGTAGCAGCAGTTTGCAAGCTCAGGGAGCAAATGTTTGTTTCTGTTAAGGAGTTGATTTTGTTTGGTTGAACTAGTGTAAAGAGTAATCGAAGAAAACGACTGGTACCTTAACATTTTCTTGCTTATATTGGCGAGCGCGGAGCGAGCAAATATGCTGTGACAGGAATTTTGTGATTTGTTTTAGAGACGTTTATATTCTGCTGTCCATAGGCTTTGGAAGAGAGATAAAGGCTCCTACAGACAGGCGCGACGCGACACTAGTAGAACAATTTCCATGAAAACTTCGTGGAATTGTTCTACCAGAATCACGTCGCACCGTCGTCGGGTCGCGCCTATCTACAGGAGCCGTAAATGACGAAGATTTAGAAAATGACGCTACAGTGCAGCATTCAAAGGAAAGTAATTGAGTGTTCACGCAGAATTACCTCAACTTCCATTTAGCTCATGTTGTTTGGTGTTGAGTATTGAAGTCTTTATCGTTCGTCTAGAAAAAAAGCACTTATCTTATAATGTGCTAATTCTGACGTACTCTGACATATAGTCATTACAGGAACACATTTCCCGTAGTTAAGTCATTATTAACTGTGCGGAAGATGAGCTAGATGTTGACACCCTGTGTTTATCGTTCATTACTGTGTGAATGGCATGTGTGCAACTACACACATCAAAAGTGTCTAGGGATCAAGCATTTTTATGCGGATTTCTTGAGATTGAGATGTGGCTTTGTAATAAATTTATGATTTTATAAATTTATATGGATCCTTTTTGGTGCATTTCATAATTTGAATCAGGAACTGTGAATCAAATTCGAGTAAAAGATGAAAATCAGCTGTCAATATTTTCCCTATAAAAACATACAACGCATTGAAGACATTATTAGTGCTACTGTTTCCCTACTACTGATTAAAACCAACGTTATTATGGAGCGGCGACGTCATTTAAGCAGGGAAGAAATGCTCAGAGCCGTGGGAATGATAGAAGCTGGTTCCCGGCAACGTACTGTGGCTTTAGCTCTGAATACAAGTCAGAGTGTTATCAGTCGACTTTGGACACGTTACCGAAGCACTGGTACCGTGGCTGAGCGCCATGGAGGACGGTATCGCTGCACCACACGGAGACAAGACCGATACATTCAAATCTTAACTCGAAGAGCTCCAACAATAACCGCCATGATGTTAGCCGTGAGGCTTCATCACTCTTCAGGGAACTTAATTAGCGACCAAACAGTCAGAAACCGCTTGCATGAAGTGAACCTTCATTCCCGAAGACCGCTACGGGTACCACCTATAGCAATGCACAATCGTAGGATTCGATATCAATGGGCTCTTGAACACAGAAATTGGGCAGAAGAACAATGGCGTTTCGTGTGCTTTTCTGATGAGTCTCGTTTTGGTATGAGACCGGATACAAGACGTATACGACACTGGAGAACCCCTGGACGCCAACAGCGATTAAAATCCTGCCAGGAAGTCCATCCTTATAGTGGTGGAACCATCATGGTATGGGCGGGTATTTGGATCGGCGGAAGAACTGAGTTGATTTGGATCAGAGGCAACCTCAACGCTCAAATTTATGCTCAGACGATTGTATCAGACGTCATCGTTCCTCTACAAGTGCAAATCGGTCCCTTATTTCAGTTAATGCATGATAATGCACGACCGCACACCGCAAGAGTTGTAAGACAGACTCTCGCCGCAGCTAACATCAATGTCCTGCCCTGGCCTGCTCAGTCGCCAGACTTGAACCCGATTGAGCATGCATGGGATATGCTACAGAGAAGAGCTCTGCCGAATATGGAGGGTATCCAGTCGCAAGAAGACCTTTTTTTGTTGTTGCAACGAACATGGGCTGCCATTCCACAGCGTGATTTGGATGAACTCATTTTGAGTATGCCAAACCGATGTTCTTGTGTTGTTAGTGTTCGCGGTAGAAACACGGATTATTAATTGTTTAAGTTACCCAATAAAATTTTAAAGAAAACTGTTATTTCAGTCTTTTTTTCGAACTTTTGTGTTAGTGGTTCAAATGTCAAAAATCCCTTTATTAGGAAAATGGCAAATTTCTTTATTAATGCAAAGGTGACTTGGTTTATCGTTACTGTGACAAACGAAAACACTTTATTTGATGAATCCTTAAAGAAAATTTTAATTAATATCAATCAGGAGAAAAGTTATTGCAAAAATATATGTTGATCCCTAGACACTTTTGATGTGTGTATGTTGGTAAGTGTCACGCTTGCGATTCATAACGGTATGAGCAGAGGATTACCTTTTTCTCTCTATAAACGACAGTCTAATAATTTTTCTGTAATACTAGCTGTGTCCGCGACTTCGTTAGCGTGCTTATTGGATTTCATACCCTATTTTTCTAAAATAAAAGTAAGCCTAAGTTACTCATTATAATATTATTAATATATTATTCAGTTATATGCAAGTGAGCAGTCTCGTCAAAATCAGTCCAGCCGTTTCGGAAATTAGCCGGAACAAACCAAGAGACCAACAGACAAAAATAAAAATGTTTTTGTCACAAGTACCTATCGTTTATACTTTCATATACATTTAGTAAAAAGCTGTTATTTTGACATTATAAACAGACACATCAATTTTATTTATTTGTATAAATCATCGTCATCAATATCATTTCTTTTTTTTTTGTAAATATTTTAATACCAGAGGCTTACCTTTGATCAGGATTTAGTGAAATGTTGAGTATGTCTTACTTATTACTGAGTTACAAATTAGTCTGCATACGCAGGATATTTTTCATTTATTAAGTCGTGCCAATTTATAGTTGCAGCTGACTTCCTGAAATAATGAAGTCGGTTAAAAAAAGAGACGAATTCATAAAGTATACCTTTCATTTTAATCAAAAGAAACTGCCTTTTTATTGAAAAAACCTTTGTATTCCATACCATCCATTCTTCGTTCACTTAAAATACCTATAACTGTATTTATTAATTAAGGTTGGCAAAAGAAAAAAACTTTTTCGTACAAGAACGAACCCGAATTCTGTCACGGTGTTCATCAAACAAAGGAAGGGAAGCTAATTGTCGAACTAATTAACGGACACCTTGAGGCCATCCATCAAATGGATGAAAAAATCTGGGGCAGCTTGGTACTGATCATTAAGAAAGGCAAGTTTTTGGTTCAGTCAGTGATAGGTATGTCAGTTTTTGGGTGGTTCGGCTTGTGAAGTATGGAGTAATGAGGTGGAAATAATCGTGAATCGATCAGTTAAAGAGTTTCGTTTTAAGAACAAAAAAGAGTTCAGTTTAGATCTTATTGAAATTAAGAACCATTCGAAAGGAAATTCGCAAAAAAAAAAAACAGAAATTACAGAAAATTGTAAACATAATAGAGGGCCTTTAAAATGCCACCCATAATAATTTGAACCTAATTATGTGTTTGAAACCTGTAATGGGATAACATATAATTATTTACCTAGATGGAAAAATATTCATCTCTAACAATTTCTAAAATCTGTTTCCTGACAGCTCATTGTTATAAAATTACCGACCCCACCTACAGACACGTCGTAATAAATAAATACAAAATTGAATCTATTCTTGCATTATGCAGCGGTGACCCGATGTCTCGTCGATTACATTATGCGTAAAAACTGCAGAACTGTCTGGACCATCCATCATGACAGCCGTTGAATACGTGATGATCACGTGGCTAAAGATGTTGGCAGAAAAAATATGGTGTAAGAATTAATATTTTTAGCTGACGGTTGATGATTTGTTGAGGAAAAAGCAGTTGCTATTGAAATGGTTGATGAAGAAGATAAGACAATAGAGAAGATAATTATGTTATACTATTTAGACCTTAGAAAAATACCAACCCTTGCAGTACGCGTCTAAGTCATCTCCTCACCTCTTCCTGGGCCGGCGTCAGCGGTGCCGTCCATCCTCAGGCACCCACCTTGTGGAGACTGTTGCCCAGCGGTCACTGTGCATGCGACTGACGTGACCCGCCCAATCCCACTTCAGCTTGGCAGCCTTTTTGCCTACTTCTAGGGTCCCAGTTCTGGAGCGCAGCGTGGTGTTTCGTATTGTCAGTTCGAAAATAAATAAACCTTGGAAAAACATTAAAAAAATTAAAACAAATAAGAGAAGTAGCAGTAAAAAGTAAAAGTATTAGTTTAATGTCATTCCAATTATTATTAGAAATTATGACAATCATAATAAAATTATTCTGGACCAATTCAAGTCATAGGAAGAACAACATAATAAACATGAAGTTTTATTAAATGATGACACAAAGAACACTATATATAATTTGATAGCATCATTGTCGCTGTGGGGTTTCCTTCCAAAAAGTATAATTAAGTTGTATATATGTTTATTCAGAGCAATTCGCATTTATTTAAAAAGTCAGAAAAACCTGCAGCGACATGTGAATTAGTTGGCTGACTATATTTTATTTTATCTTGCTTTTTAACCACTTGGTGTTCCACAAGGTTTCATCTCAAAGCATAATGACAATATCAAAATGCAGAATTTAGTTTTTACACTTCTGGTTTATTGTCAAGTAAATTATCTTCGTACTTCCTTATTTTTCTTCTGTCCATCCTTTTTTCCAGTTTTTATATTACGCATTCAAATCTTTCAGGCTTTACATTTCTCAACTCTAGATCATTCCCGATGCCATCGATTTTGTCGTCCTGTAAAATATCTAAAATAAAATATACATCCAAAAATCTTGCACCAACGAAGTTTATAAAACAGACAGAGGTACTTACTATGCACCCTGACCTGGACTCTTAAATTACCAAATTATGCTCAAGAAAAGCTGCAGACAACTGCATTTAATACAGCACAGCCACTATTTATTATGCATCTGTCCAGGAGACATCTATTCTGGTGTCAAATGAATTAAACATACTTCATTCGATGCTACTGTCTGTCCAGAGTATAATATTATCATTAATAAACCCCAAGGTTTTGCTATTGTCTTTAAATTTTGGAGCTCCTTTTTTTTTTTTTTTTGGAAACCTTGGTTTATTTTCCTGGTGACATATAAATAGTAATGGTGGTTTTGTTTGTTATTTGGGTCAGTAGTGATAGATCAATGAAAAAATAATATTATGTTACAGGAACATGTTGTCTACGTAAAAGGTATAAAACTAGCCTGCTACTTACCTACATTAGATGTGAAAAAAAAACGTTTGCGAACTTTCTGCAAAGCTAACCTTAGCTGTTTAAAATGCACAATCTATCGCTTAGTTGGGCTCGAAATTAGGTTAAACAGACCTTTAAAATGTACCTAGTTAAAAAAGAGTAAGGACCTAGGCGTACCATAGCTCATAGCGTCTCCATTGTCAACCAACCACTAGCCGAAAATAAAAGAAACATTTTATAAGCTTTGGTGAAACAGAAGACTGAAGGAGGTGCGTTCCGTATGTAATAAAAGTGGTCAAAAACAATTTATAATCTTCACTAATAATAACGCTCAAGAGTTTGTTTTTAGTTTGATAGCCCAATTCTTGAGAAAGGCTTTACTTAACATCACGCTGGGTTGTTTAGGAGCCGAGTAAAAACAAAAAAGTTGGAAAGAATGCTGAGCGAAAACAAAGTAATAGTGCAGGTAGGCGATGCGATAGGACGGGTTGTGTTGGGGGAACAAGAAATTTTACGCGGAGGAAGTTATGAGCAGAAGCAAGTGCAGTAGCTAGACCTTTAAAGCAAAACCATCATAATCGTGCTTATCCATGATAAAACGCCTGATTCTTACTCTATGTATAAAATCATTTTCAGAATCACCACCTCCAAAATAATCCGAACCAGCCTGTCCCTTGCTGCCTTCTCCTAGCAACGCCCTAAATCGAGATCTGTACCCCACAGGGGTGCTCTTAGCGTATAGTCGCTTAGTTTTTAAGTTTTTGAAGTCCTGGCTGGAGACCTTAATTTATTGAGGCACCTACAGGCAAGTCCGGTTAAGCAGACGACTACCTCCTAGGTTGCACTGCGAGATGTCGTTAAAAAAAACACCTCCAAACTCAAGTCCCTATATACATTCACTATCATCCAGCATCAGTAATTTATCTGTAAGGATGACGTTATTTACTTCATAATTATGTATCTAACTTGTTGCTATGTCTTTTTAGCATATCAAGTAACAACTGCATCAGTCTTTTGAATTTAACATGTTCTTGAACACCGATCAATCTTAGGAGCGAACATTTTGGATTGAGCATTTTTTATGCCTTATTTTCAATAAAATTTCCATAAGTTTCTGCAGTATTGGATACCGTATGGATAAACAGAGCGAGTCGGACTCGCGTATTAACGGTTCCGTACTGCCAAAACTGAGAGCAGTGGTGGCCCAGTCTTACGAATAGGTCGTAGGTTCGAGCCAGACAGGCTCTTTACTTCGTGTAATTTATTTCATCACCACTGCTCACAAAACGGTGAAGGAAACAAAGTGAGGAAACCGGCATGTCCTAAAACCACAAATTCAAAGACATGTGACATCGAACAACCCGCACTAGGCCCCCATCGTGGATTTTAGCACACTCCCTCTCACAGAGGAGGCCTGTATCCCAGCAACGGGAACATTATAGGCTGATTATAATCGCCAAAACTAGTCCTTTTTATCCTTGTTTTAATTTACCATGATGGAGGCTATAGTAACACATATTCTGTAACAAATTCAACTAGCTTCCTTTTACGGTTAAAAAGATAGAGTCCTGAGACAGAGAGATGGATTGACAGACTGACTGACAGACAACCAGCCAGATAGACTGTGGAGGTTTGGCAATATCCAAAACGTGATTTTCACTTTTTGTGTAAGGAATCCTAAAAATATCTGTCTGGCACTCAGTGTCTGCATTATACATGACAGTGACTTTAAAGAGTGCAGCGTCTGGGTCATTTGTCAAGTGCTGGCATTAATGTTTCATGTGTCTGACTTTTTTGTTGACGGTACCTATAATTTTCAATGCGGATTTTTTTTTCAGTCTAGCTATCTTGGGTCTAGATTGGCGGAGGCTGAATGATTAATTTAATGCATTTTAGTTGACACAGAATTATTTTAATAGAATCCGGAATGGGGTGATCCGGCAGAGAACCAAAGTTCTCGACATAGCTTACAGAATAAGCAACCTGAAATGACAATAGACCGGCCATGTTAGCCGTAGAACCGATGACCGTTGGGGTGACACGTGTTCCTGAGTGGAGACCGCGAATCGGCAAACGTAAGGTAGGAGGCTCGCAGGCTAGATAGGGCGATCTTAGCAGAGTGGCTGGTAGTAGCTTAATAAAAGTTGCAGAGATTCGGGCTAAATTGCGTGCAATTGGAGACGCCTATGTCCAGCAGTGGACTGCTGTGAGCTAATGATGAAGATCAGTTGACACATTAATAAGTAAAGGACTAACATATTTTGCATCAACTTATCGAACAATTTGCAGAAAATAAAGAAATAATTGAAAAAGTTATTGAATTTTCTCAGTACCTTTTGGTTTCCATTTCCATAGCCAGATAATTAGATCCATCGATCATGACCAACGCGATGCTCATCAGTCGTCATCGTCATTAATCATGATCAAGGCAATATCTCCTTCAGGCATTCCCGTTGAGCCGGTATATGACGAGCAATATATTTTGACATTTACGACCTGCTGTCGCATAAAGTCGACGAAATAAAAACATGACAAGAAAACATAACAGCAAAATAGATATCAAAAACGCCATACAACTGCAGATACCATAAAAAAATACCCGATATAGTGTTTCAACAACTTGAGGTTCACCTCACGTCATACATTGCCGTGCAATAAAAAATGGCCGCATAAAATAACCATCGTCATAAACCGAGTACAATTGTGACTCCATTTGTACTTCTTTAAGTACTTTAAGCCTTGTACTCTTATCTCAATCGGCTTGGCAAAGCGGCTTGTGCCGATTATCGATAAAATATGTTGGTTAATATTTTTGCACTTATGTGTATTATTTGTTGGGCGAGCGAACGTTAATCCGGTTATCTTTTTATCGGATGTCGGTTTACTTAACCTGCGTTTGAGAGTTGCAGAAGCCTTTTCGATTTACCTATCTCAAATCTGCAATTGTAATTGGAAGGAGTATGTGCATCGAGGCACTCGCAACTGTGATTCTCTCGGTGTGTTTTAAAGTAAATTAGATTTACATAATTATAGTTTCGGGGAACTAAGTTTTGTAAGATTCAAAATTTTAGCATACAATTGCAATATTATATGTTCAAGCCGTTTGGAGTTGAAATACTACGGCCTTGGGGTCCGAGCGCCCATTTAGTTTTTCGAGAAATTCGAGACATCGCTAAGCATTGCTCTACAACGGGGCAATGCTGCTAGATTTTTGGTCACTTTCCCTATTGACTCATAGGTTTCTAACATCATAAAGTTGAAGTAATAAGAGATACACAATTTATATAAGCCTAACCTAATGTGAAATTTAATTTAATATTGCAAAAACTTCAGCTTTATCTAAAATTTTAAGTTGCACAAGGTAATGGTCATTCAATTAAATTTTATATAGAAAAGCTACACTCTCATTAGACCTCATGGTCACAACACCACTTACAACAATTTTACGACCAATATGCCTATATTTCTAGTATATTAGCAAGTATCTTTAAACGTGCACCTTTATCTTAATCGGCTAGTAAAGTAGCCTGACATAGCCGATGTAAGATAGTGTTTGCAGTAATATGAGCTAGGAGCTGATAGCCTTTCTGTTATGTATTGGACTGAAATGTCGTCAGCTGGTCCACTAAAGTATCAATTTTCAGAGTAACTATAGTTGGATTAAGGAGAGATATGGCTTTGTTGGTTTTGATAGTAAATATCTGCTACTGTGTAAAATCCTACCTTGTAGCTGTTGTAAGGGATTATAATAATAAGACACTAAATTATTACAGTACTAGCAGCTCCCCGCGGTTTCACTCGCATACGTGTCGATCCCGCGGGAATATCGGGATAAAAAGTATGCTATGTGCTATTCTGATGCATAAGCTATATTACTGGAAAGTTTCATCAAAATCCATTGATAAATGATAAATGATTTTATTTCTTTAAGTAGGTTTGCACAAACACTTTTACACGTCAATCATATTTTAAAAACTAGATGAGGTCGGCGTTTCCTATCTGACTACTCTGAGAAGAAAGGCCGAAACAAACTCAGAGGTCACAGTCTCTTTTAAAGTCCAGACATAATCTTGGTCAGGTTATATGAAGACCATGTAGATCGAAGTCCGAGATGGTCTTTTGAAGAAAGAACCACACAGATTGAGTGGACCTGTCCAGTCAGTGCACGCATTTGTCAGAATTCGTGCAGCTCAACTCAAAACTTAAGAAGCTCAACGATTCGACGAACAATACCAAAGAAAGGACATTCAGTAGTTTTTGCGTGAAAGAGTAACAAACTTCCATCCATTCTCACAAACTTTCGCATTTATAATATTAGTGGGATAGTAGGATCAATCAATCAAGGAACTGGTAAAATGTGTGGATAACAAGCAATGAGGACATACATAAACTGTCAGGAAAAGAGATCTACGCGATATGATTAGCATAATCAGCCTATAATGTTCCCACTGCTGGGACACAGGCCTCCTCTCTTCGAAAGGAAGTGGGCTGTAACCTACCACGCAAATCCAGTGCGGATTGGTAGATGTAACATGTCTACGAATTTTTGGTTCTAGTACATGCCGGATTCCTCACGATATTTTCCTTCACAGTTTTGAAAGCAGTGGTGATGTGATTGTAAATGCTTAATAAGTACTGGTATTCTGGTAAACTATATTCTTAGTATTCTTCCATAAATGTGCCTTGTAAGAAGCATCTTATAAGACAAGTCATTTCGTTAACGAAGTATAAACATTGTGAATTATGATCAGTGAAAGCCATTCTATAATTTAGTCACCATATCACCGCTTTCTCAACATCCTGCTAATACATAGACCTCCTGCTGCGTCCTATTCAACGCTTAGCAATTCCAATACAAATGTAACCAACTTTCGAACTGCAAAAACAGCGCAAAAACCTCACGGAAGACATCAAAACTAAAAGTAATGAGGCAAAAATATGAATAGTTACTGTTGAAAACTTATACAGAATATTAGTTAATCGATGTCCTAATAATGGCAAACGACGCTGCGGGGTTTCGTCGGTGTGCCAGATGGTAGATAAAATGTGATGATATCTATCGCGTTTGGGTTCAATAGATGATATTTTCAGTGATGTAGTTCATTTTAATTAATGATGGAGAATTAAGATGCTAGCTGCATGATAAATACTGATGTAACATTACCGTGATTAAGCTGTGGTTTTTAGTTGTCACCAAGAGGAGTTATGTGCGTAACACCCTAGGTATCTATTACAATCTGAATCATTTTGAAGGATAATGCTAATCCATCGCTTCATATGTTCGAAAAATGTGTCTGCTCAACAACTTAAATACCGCAATGAATGTTGTTGAACTGTCAAAATGAAATCCATTGCTACTGTTAGTGTGTAACGTAATTACCCCGCTGGTCTGGGTCCTTCGAGAGAAATAAATCCCTGTTCAATGAGTCGCAGGAGCAATATAGTAACCATTGAAACACAAATTCAAAATTTTGTAATGAAGACCTTGACGATGGACAATGAACTTTTAGGTCAACAAGATATTCGGAAAAACAAATATTGCGTGATGACAATGGATAAAACTATACTACATGATTCGAATCGGTAATAATATGAAATATGCATAAAGAACTTTTATAGGCACTTATGACAATATTATGATATACTGGACATAAGGCAGCCCCTAAGTTCCCACTTGTCCATTAAGTATCTAGGTAATATGAACGTCTGAAGTCACATAACGATCGTACGCTCGTAAACGTTTAATTTACGATTATTATTCGACTTTAAAACGTTCTTGAAGCTTAATTTTCGCGTTTAATGTCGTTTCGTGCTTATTTAATAAATATTTTTATTTGTTATCGACAGTCGTAAATGGTAATTTGTTTTGTATTGAAATGGTTTATGCTTTGAATATGTAATGAGGTTAAAAGACGTTTATGGTAATGTCTAAAGCATTCAGAAGGTTTACAAACTTCCAAAAAGCAGCAATGTGGGTTGGTAAAGGTAAAAAACACACTTGATACAGTGCCAAATCACAGTAGTAGCTGATCAAACACTTAGCATCTATGTGTTTTGTTTTTGCAAGGGATATACATGGTAGCTGGAACTTCGGTTAGCTGAAAGTTCTTAAAATATTATCATCATCGTTATTCTCCTGCCCATACCCCAATTTATTTATTTCCATATTTCTCTATTTGTCGTCATCTCACCTGTAGTCACTCCCTTTCTTACCATATGATCATTCACACAGTCCATCCATCGTTTCTTTAGTCTGTGTGTCAGTGTGAGGGTGTGTGTGGGTGTACAAAATATGTAGACCACATATTTAACACACACGCACAGAAACCAAGACTTGATTTAAAGACTAAATGTTTACAGAAAATGCGGATTTATTGACACACTAGGTGCGCCCCGCGGTTTCACCTGCGTAAATGTCGATCCCGTGTGAATATGGGGATAAAAAGTAGCTTATATGTTAATCCAGGGTGTCAGCTACATCCATACAAAATTTAATCAAAATTAGTCCAGCAGTTTGAGCGTGAAGAAGTAACAAACATATAAACACACCCTCACACACACTCACAAACTTTCGCCTTTATAATATAGTGTGATTTTTTCCTGATAACTAAGTGTGGAAAGCAAACCTTCTGACCTGAGCTATGGTGTGTCCAAGACATGATGGAATTACGACTCTCCTTGTTACAGCTAGTTACAAACAGCTTGTATGAGTAAATACGTTTAGCCATGAGCTGTTCGCGATAAATATTTAATTTATTGCATTGGCTTTATAGTTTTATAGCATGATTGCTTCCCGTCATCTGGGAAGGGAAATAATGTCAGCTGTTCGTGAAGTAAGTCAGTGCAGTGTGGGAATGAAAATACCGTTGTATCTTAGTTCCATAGTTTGTGAGAAACTTCTTCACTTAGTTTTATAATCAAATCAAATCAAAGCATTTATTTCAATTAAACCATGTACAGGCACTTTTGAATTTTCAAAATTAAATAGTCAGTCAGTTAGTCCGAAAGTTGAAGCTAGATGCCCATTCCAAAACGTAGATCTCTATGGAGAAGAACGGGCAAGAAACTCCATGGACACTCTTTTAAATCAAGATATTACAAAATCCTGGGTACATTATTCTTGATGCTTCTATATGTGAGAACAATGTAAAAAAAAAAAAAAAACAAGTGAAGAAACAATTCAAAATATAAGATTAAAAATAAGCC
The DNA here is from genome assembly GCA_914767645.1 of Hydraecia micacea. Taxonomy (NCBI): domain Eukaryota; kingdom Metazoa; phylum Arthropoda; class Insecta; order Lepidoptera; family Noctuidae; genus Hydraecia; species Hydraecia micacea. Next base: position 1,381,734 of record OU611783.1, on the reverse strand, counting down.
TTGGCAGTTAAGAGATGACCAGTCTCAACCGACGGCGCCCGTTCACGAACATGACGCGTGGATCAGCACCGTCCAGCTCAACCATTTTCGTAATAATGATCTCATTTTAAATTTTAATCTGACGTGAAATTCTTCTTCTAGTCTTCTGGTAAAGATCGCAGATGCGGAAAGCACATGATAGTTATAGGGACCGCTTCTTGTGGCGATCGTTGTGAGACGCATGTGTCTAGCAGACTCTGGTAGTGGACTTCTTACAGCTGAATGATGAAGTTGATGAATCCGTTAGAAATCCTCTACCCAAAATCGGAACCTTTAAGATCTGCAACCATTCACAATTCAAAACTTAAACACAAGGACAACCAAATTCGTACAATAAAAGCCATGCATGCATCTAGCAGGATATAATATATTAATTACCAGATTAACTTTTAATCTGAAACTAACGGACGACAATTAAAATTTATATTACCCTCATTCATTAAGATTATATTGACAATAATTTGACGGCCCAAATACATTTGAAAATGGCGGCAGTCGGCCATGTTGTAAAATTGTGTTGCCAAGTCAATTGGCATGAATTTATAAGCTCACTTGCGAGTTAAATATGATTTTATAATGCAATGAATTAATATTTTATAGGCAATCATGATTATTTATAAATTTTACACAGTTTATACAATTGTTTAGATCAGTATTACTCCTTGTCGTAATCTGAAGTTATCTAGCACTCATGAATCCCAACAGAAGTCCCTCCTGTATTTTTGTAAAATATCGAATAGAAAAAAATGTATTATAAGAAAATAAATTGTAGAAAATATTACATGGATTCGATTTTCCTATTTTGTCATCTCTGCATCATCACCATCTATGTATAAATAATAATATATATTGGTATTTCTCCTTTGATGTCCTCTCAAGTAAGAAACTTTCAAGTCCTGAGTCACAGAGACAATTGAACGATTTCTTTAAACACGGAAATATCGTGTTATAACAATGTGTCACATTCAAATGAGATCAGATTACATTAATCATACAACTTTATGGACCTTACATGATCACCCAAATCTCCATTCGAATATTTACATATCGCTTTAATTGCAGCTGACAGGAAATTAATTACCAAGTGTAAAAGGTCGCTAATATACTATATGAATAGTGTCGTGCTAATATACATTCTAAATGAATAGTGCTGTGCCCTGTCACTCGATTATCGATTGTTTATCAAATATGCTAATATTGTAATAGTGTTTTAATGGGACAACCGGTTGGTGATTTAAATATTGATATTAATATATTCGTGCTGTCGCTGGTAGGTGTTGTGGGAATAGGGCGGCCAATGGAGTCGATATCTTAACACCAAAATATTCTCACAAACACAATATATTGCCAATTAATATTAACTTCCATAAGATTCTGTAAAAAAAATCTGACGTGCACCGTTTCTAATTTTCTTCTTTTTCAGAAAACACAGTGTAACATGTTCTAACAAATAATTATTACAAAAACAAATATAAATACTCTTATATTCGTTTAATTGAATAATTTATTATGTTTAACGAACTATCGATCCTTCAAAACATGATTCCCCCTTTACAAAAAAATAAAATAAGCTAATACCACAAAGAAGTCTCGACGCCTTCCTCAGTCCTAACACTTGTCTTGTAAATAATGTCAGCGTGTAATTCGGTGTGTATATTAGAATTACGAAACGTGTCGATTTACGTGACACGTCTGTCTGTTTGATCGCTTGTTTGTCGACATTACGCAACTGGGTAAACGTACGGCAAGTCGCTTTAAGATAAATGTCTAACATTTCATTTAAGTAGTTGTTTGGTTATGTCCGTGTTTATGGTCTGTGATTTTCTGATGCAATTGACTGGTAGTGGCATTAGAAGATGTCATCTTAACTTTATCCTTCCATTTTGCACGATTTGTCTGCTGACCAATCACGCTCTGGTGACGCAAACACAGCACCTACCTTTCACTTGTCTTCTAGACAAGGTAAATATTATCTTTAGAAGATCAATGGGAGAAATCTATGTACAGCTGCATTTGCATACTTAATTCTGACTCTGATTCACTTCTGAACGATCTCTCTTTCTCGGCTATCTGATATTATCTTTGAAGGAAATATTGTTTAGCAATACCAAATTGATTGTATAAATTTACCGTTTTGTTTTATTATGCCATAATTTTACTTTAGCAATAATAAACATAATTTACTTCACTAAAACATTTGTTAATCTTGTGTTGTAATCAAATAATACTTAGACACACACTAAATTAAAACCAATAAATATACAAAAAAAGCCATTTACGCGACATTTTTTAAAGCACAATATTAATGTAAAAGGTTAACATTATAATTTAAAATGCAATTAAGGAGACGGGTGATAATAAATTTTATAAAAAGATAATGACACGCCATTATTTATCGATACAATTAATTCCACACTCTATTTTTTTCGATAATTTTATTTATGGCTCATAAAAAATAGGGTCACAACTTCTCGCGGTTTTTGTTTTAAGAGACCTTTCAAATACATTCGGATCGTTTTGTTTAATTTAGTAAGAGTGACAGCACCCTAAGTGGCTTCTTTATAAAAGGTTGATAAAACAACAATGGTTTTGACTTATTGATTGTTCAATTTGTTGACAGGCAAACCAATTACCCTTTTAGTTTTTAATTACCCTTTTAACTTTCGCGTGCAATAATAGCAGCTGATGTTAATTGATATTTTAAATTGTTTTTGAATTGGGTTCTCAAACGAGTGAAGTCCTCACAAGTCCCGACTCTCGTTGACGGCAGCCACCGTTGCGTCGATGGCAGCCACCAACACGACTGGTGTAGTTGCCGCTCGTGTAGCGGCGACGACGTGTCAACTACTGTAGTTGCCTCTGCCGCTGGCGCGTGCTGCTCGTGTGTATGAGCACTACATCAGCAAATTGGTGGATGACCTAGAACATAGATTGGACTGTAGAACGAAGCGGACGTAGACTAAATGTGAAAGTTGGAGGACACATTATTTTTGTGCAATTTAGAGATTTCTGGAACCGTAAAATATTCAATTTTAATGATCAGCCATAGATCTTTACTCGATAAGATATCTTTGCTTATCTTTTCACCGTTGTGATAGTAATGTTTATTAGTTGATACATGAATTCTAATATATTAACTTTTTATACCTATGCTGATCTGGTTCTTATCTCTACCTTGCATTAGATATTTGACAGTGCTTGCCACCGTTAGAAGATATGTTCGGTTTAAAGGTCGAACATAAACTAACTGTTTAGTGTATATTAGGAGTTGAGATTTGATGGGTGTAATAAGAAGTGGTATTGAGGGCATGTAGAACACTTTAGTTCACCGTAGTAAATCGTACAGGATCTAGAAAATACTGAAGCTTATTTTAGAAAAATATGACTACAAATATCTGACAGACATTTCAAAGTTAATATTGTGTTTGCAACAGCATCAACTAATAATATCATGATATTAGGGCATGGCCTTACTCGGCAACATACGTCACAGTGGCCTTATAATTATCTCCACACCCAAACCATCAAAGCTAAACATAGAATTCTATTTAACAGCACCTACACACAAACAGTTTATTACGCAATTAAAATGACATCTGCGACGGTTTGTACCGTGGAAACGCGATCCTCAATGCTAATGAATGTATAACGATTGCCGATTATCGTTGTGTCATCATCAGATGCGGTATCTATTTGCATTTTATTGATTGTAAAATTTTACGAGCATGTCGTGCTAAGGTGGTATCGACTCTCAAATTGATATTTTATCGATATACCACTCGGACAGCACTAAACGTGAGAGCGGCTAATTTTAAATATAGAGTTTTATATTTATAATAGTTAGCTTATAATTTTATTTTGAATTTATTAATTTGGGATTAGCTACTATAGGGTAAGCTGTGACTATTATCATGATGGCATTTATGATTTTATTAAATAACATTTTCGTGTCATTGCAGTATGATCGTCGAATTTATTTTTGGAAATTTGAGAAAAATATTGTACGCTAAGAAGATAAAGTTTTTATGACAAAAAATTGGAGTGGCTGTAAATTATACTTAATAGACTAATTCAGGGACTTAGTAAGTCATTACTGTCAGCCATTTTCACTGAGACGGTTGTGTACAAGTATGAATTGTAAAATTTTATGTGTTTTTGCCTTTATGAGATGAAGATTACCAATGCAATGAATATTTGTGGGTTTTGTACAAACCGTAACTTTACTGGAACCTATGTTGATTGGAAATACCAACACTTCATCTCAAAAGTTAAACGAGCTACTGCTGTTTCTTTTCAATCTTCTGTAAACAAATTACATTTTCAGAAAGATATCTTGGTATTATTTTACCATAAGGTAACTTAGAAGTAGGAAATAAAAAACTTGAAATTAGTAGAATGACCAAAATTTAACGGTAGAGGTATGAATAATTTTGGTTAAAGTATTATTTAATTTATCCATTTATTTAAGGCCTTGATGCCTGAAATAAATGGAAAAATTAAATTGAATTAAATTATTTTCAGTTGGTGCTTCTAAACTGCTGCTTTTTCGGTTACACCATTTAAGAACGCCATTTTACTAATGTATTTTCTTTCTTTCTATTATTTTTTCTTTCTTTACTAAAAACCATCATTCACTTGTTTTAAAACTAGCAATAACTTCAGCTCAAAAGGGAGTAATGACACCTGCAGCTACTAAAAAGCTGAAATTCTCAGCCGTTTTTCGTCACGTCAGTCGCGACGTCAACGTGACAAATCCGCGGGCATTCGTCTAGTTGGCGGAGAGTGATCGCGGCAGCAGCCAGCGTGACACGCGCATTTATCACGCCACGCTACGTGTTAGCGAGGTATTGTCCCAGGTCTGGGACATTCAGAATATAGTGGGCAGATTTTGGAATGCCAACTTAATTTTGGGATTTAATTAATTAATTTATTTTGCCATTTATGTACACACATTTATTATATAAGCAGAAAAGAAAAAAAAATAACAAAGGTACCAAGTTTAATTTTTTTATTTGAAATGGGTCTGATCTTGACTAGTCTAGGTCACAGGTGACAGAGGCAAAGTCAACCATGGAGTGAGCTTACCCAGAAGAAGCCTGTTCACTCTCACTTTAAAGAGATACGGGTTGTATGCGCTCGTAATCACAGACGCAGGAAGATAGTTCCACTCTTTTGCTGTGCGCATTGTAAAGGACATTTGAAAACGCTTAGTGCGAATTGGTGGAATAGCAACTAGGTAGGGATAGTAACTTGTAGTGCATCTGGATGTCAGAAGGTAGAAGGGGGCCGGTGGAATGAGGTCGTGGTAAGGTGATGCTTCTTTCTAAAGAAATCTCTTCCAGCATACCTGCGCTAGGAGAGTAGATAGAGAGATGATTGATTGAGTTGGTTGTTTTTTGATTTTTGTATTTCGAAGATTATTTTTTGGGCGATCATTGGTATTGGTATGACTTTTACTAAAAACTACCTACTAGTTTTGCTTTTATATTATTCATAATTATTTATAAATAATACAGGCAGTGTATTTTTTCAAAGTCAACGGGTCCGATTCCTGACTAGGAAATTTGATATTCATAAAACATTATGAAGCAGTTTAAGGTTTCTTCAAAATTGGCCTGGAGAATTCCTTTGAGTAACTAGGTTCTACCTAAACAACCTTAACTAAGACTAGTGCACGTGTTAGCATCGAAGAGTGAGGAGGGAGAGGAGGAGGGGGTTTAACACGTTAACACGTCGCATGCTGCAACGGTTATTAAGTAACACTATTTGTCGCCTCTTGCTTGCTAAAAGACTCGGGTTTCCAGAAAAAATTACGATTAGTTTTAAAGATTAAAAGTTGGGAACGGTTTTTCTACTGTATTGTTTTTTTGAAGTGAAAACTTTAGGCGTGTTGGGCATTTTTTGAGATGGGAATAAATATTGAACTCGCGCCACTGTTACCGTAATCGACACCGCTACCGATGTGTTCGGCTGTCCTCGTTTTTAATGTATATCCGATATGTCAGTGAGTGATGGCAAAGTATTCTGTTTGTGTTTTGTTTACACTTCTGTCGGCACTCCCGGAGTGCCACTGTTTTTTTTTCTTTTCAATCACCGCTACTCATCACTACCCATCCATTGAAGATTCAGGTAACGTATATAATACAGGTTGGTACGGATTTCGACGCACAACCCGTTACCATGGATTCAGTACATGATTCTGAAAAAAATTGCTGTTCCATACATTTTGACCGCGTTGGTATTGCATTTTTCAACGAAACAGGAGATTTATTTTTTGATAACCGACGAAAAATGTCTACGCTAGGGGTTCTATCATGTGCTGAATGTATGGTTACAGTTTAAGCGTCGATATAACACCCTGTATAATCGATAAACACCATACACGTCTGCATCAAACCTTTTTAATTACAAACACCATGGTTTAAAATGCAATATAAACTCCTTTGGCATTTCCAACCCCAGAATTTATCGTGGCACCGCAACAGGGATTCAGTTTGGCGTCATCAAAGGGTGCAGCCAAACAAACGGGCTAACCAAAAAACAAGCTTCAAACGTTTTAATACGGCACGCGTTTATTGCGGCTTGGGGGTAGGATAGCTAGGTGAATGGGGAAATATAGGATAGTCCTGATAAAATAAAGAATAGTAACGCTGAGATAACCAAAGTATTTTACTATAATGATAACTATACCTAAGACTATACTTATGTGAGAGTGCAAAACGACTGATGAAAATATGCGATACAAAAATTACCATTTTGTTTATAATAAGTTTCTTCGTAGAGCAGTGGTAGCCCAGTGGCCGCGACTTACGAGTTGTAGGTGGTAGGTTCGAACCCAGCAAAAGGCGCTTTACTTTGTGGAAATTATTTCATCACCACTACTCTCAAATTCCATCACACGACAACCAAAAATTCAAAGACTTGCCATCCAACAACCCGCTCTGGGTACCGCCTTGTGGATTATAGCCCACTCCCTCTTACCGAGAGGAGGCCTGTGTCTATGTCCCAGCAGTGGGAATATTATAGGCTGATTATATAAGTTTATTGGGATCCTTATTGTTTGTTATGATAACAGAGGGACACTAAACACCCAAGTCCCGCTTCCGGTGACTGAAAATCTTCATCAAAATCATCTAGTATCTTGTATTTATTTTGAATTTAATACACAATGGTGCGGCGGCATGAGGTGGGCTTAACGCCACTTGCCAATCTCTGCCAGTCAACCAGAAATATCCTAAAATAATATTGCCCGATAGCACCCACCCTACCTGATGAGAGAACGTATCACAAGGTTCATTTTGTCGGGTTCTTGCGCCCGGGGGCGACACCGTCGTTTCCGGGGGAAGCCGACAGAGGGCGCTGGCAAACACGAGCTCCATTTCCGGCGCGGAAGAGCGCCGCCGACGTCGCTTCCGGCGGCCGACTGATTGGGCCTTTATTAAAAACTGACACCTGGGGCTATCCACCGGTTTTTGTTTTTCGAATTTTTCCTTTTTACTAAGGGTTGGTTATGACAAGTGCTTTTTTAATGTTTCTCGGTTGTAGTTTGTCGCGTTTGGATTAAATTTTGTGTTAAGCTGAGGGGAGGCTGAGATTGGTTTTTGTTTGTTTGTTTTGTAGGTTTTTTGCGAACGTATTTGCGTTCCATTTTCTAAAGATTAAATCAGAAATGATCGATATGATTAATGGTTTTGGTTTAGTTAATTTAAACATGCCTTAATGCACAGGCCATCTTGATGCATTTTCTTAAACAGCAAACATTTATATTTATACTTGAGCAAATTAAACTATTACCTTGTACAAGAATTCAGGAAACATTTCTTGAATCCCGTGTCTTATTATGTCATTAATAAACTACTGACGCTACCCCTAAAAAGCTTATACAATAACTTAATCACCAACAAAACATTATCATTCACACATTCTAGAAGATGTTATCTATGTAGACGACAAAGAATCAGTGTGTTGTAGTTGTTCCTCGTGAGACGTATCACTTCGGTACAAATCCGACGCGTTGTTACATGCACACCGGATAAGCTGACTAGAATAGTGTTGGGTATTTGTCGATGTCGATAAAAAAATATTAATTAAATCTGATTGAATTGATTATCACACATCATAATTATATAGAATATCTAATATTATAACCTCTATACAAAATTTTACTGTTGTTTTCACATTGACCTCTACCATTCATGTAGTTAACTATTCATTTTGTCACCAAAAATTAAATATTATTTATTTATTTAAGTACAGGAGAACCAACAGTAACAATTACTTTGATTTTATTATTTATTACTAGCTGCGCTTCTTGGTTTCACACGCATAAGTCTCGATTCCTTGGGAATATCGGAATAAAAAATCCAGGATATGGTCTACATATGTGCCCATCAACCGTTTTGGCGTGAAAGCGTAACAAACCAACATACAAAAAATCAAATATTTTCTCTTTATAATATTATTCTAGATGTACCCGTAGCTTCTAAGTTTCTTGTGATGAGAAAGCGGCAACATTTCCCATGGGCTTGAAAATATCCCGTAGTACGTGAATAGCTGGTGTAGACATCTCACTATTTCGTCCCTTTCCGCATTTGGATTGGTTTCAAGCCTCGATCGTATAATCGAATTAAAGCCGTAGTCTAGCTAGCACCAACATTCTATGCAAGGCCACCAAAGGATGCTATACATGCAGTATTTGATCTTCACGTCATGCTAGTATTTTGATTGGTTTCTGGTAAAAGCTATGACAGAACCGTATTTAATCAAATACATTTCAAACTTTATTTACAGGTTAAACAAAATCCCCTTATTTATAAACGTTGCTTCAAGCTAACTAATGATTAGCGTCTGCTTAACCATAACATTGAAGAAGTTTAAATGTCTCTTAACTTTAAGCAACATTTATAAATAATGGGGCTTGTGTGACAATAGTACAATTAAAGTTGAAGTCAGACCTACGATTCAATAAATATTCGATAAAAACAATTGATAACACAGTATGTACTGTGTCGTAAATAGTTTTTTAGCATACTTAACAAAAATTTTAATAAAAAAGTTTAAAAACTAAAACCCGACTACTAAAAAGGATGAAGCAAGAAAGTACCTTCCCGTGGTCGCATGCCACTGTACTAACATACATAATAATATATGTATAAGCTATGGTAGCTTTTTTTTTAATACTTTGGGGCGTATTTTTTGTAATTTTTGTTATTTACGTATTTCCGAGTATATATTTATATTTTAGAAATGTGCTAATTAAGCCCTTTCTTTTGATACCCCACAAAGCACCATCCCAAAATATTGATTTTTAAATTCATTACTTTATATATCCTCTAGATGGCGCCATGTTGAATTCAGTGTGGCGTCACATAGCCTATAACCAGCGGACGGTCAAGACGCTTCTAACGATACGTCATTTGTCCTAAGTACTTCTGAAGTTATGAGGGAACAGATGACCATACATACATACCGGCCAAAATCATAACCATTCATTTCGCTTCGCCGTAGTCGGGTGAAAAAGGCCCTGAAAAAACTGTCAAACAAAAGAAAAGAAACAGTCTCCTTTTACGCATTTCTTTATCTACAGTAACCTAAAACCCGTGAACCCAACTTTGCTCCCACCTTATCCGTCGCCACACAACTCCGAGAGCGATAAATCGAAAACACACGAAATCTGAACAATAAATTGCAGACAATATTTTCAGCAACATCGTTCCCGTAAATATCGTTGAAACTATAACTGAGTTCTTCCCGAGTTAGGGGTGGCACGTAGTTGGTAGTTTTTTGACTGAAAAAAGAGTTTTTCGCAAACATAGTGTTTTCTTTTTATAGAGTATGTTGAACAGAGATTATATTATATCTTCATTTTTTTTTTAAGACACGGAATGTTTAATATAAAATTTGTCACATAAAAAACCATAAAAGGAGAGTGATTTTGCAAATGCCTCATATATCTCTTTAAATTATTTTGAAAGCAGAGATTCGAAGTTCAATTCAATCGCTATTTGTAATGGCAGGAATGTTTATGTCTGGGACAAGACGAATTTATTATGCTAAATATTATACTGATATGGATTTTCGCAAAGTTACGTATGATTCCATAACTAATAAAAATAATATCCGTCTCTTACATAATGAGAAAATGATAATACTAAAACAAACAAAAATCTTCCACCTAAACTTTGACCAGCCCTAAACGGCTATAGAGTCGTAAAAACGTATTTTATTCGGAATGGTCAATGCAATGGGTCCCCAGTGGCCAGTTACATGTTCGAATGTGCCGCCCTCTATACGATCACTCTTTTTACGTGTCTCAACTAGTCACGTCGGACACGTGGAGGAGTACTTTAGGGTAGGAATGTCAGCCTTTTTAGGTGGTCTAGGGGTTTCAAGTTTGCACCTTTAGATAGTTATGATATTGTTTGTTTGAGAGTCTATGGTCGTCAAAGGATGTTGAGAAATTTTCTTCTCAAGATCACTCAGTTTATACTTTTTTGTCGAGAGTAGAAAAACTTTTTCTTCCTTTTCTTAAACATGGGAATATATATCTATGCGCATGTATATAATTATATGTAATATAATTATATTATTTATATTTATGAAATGTTCTGTATCCAATAAATGTAGGCATGAACACAAACACACACAGTCACACACATAACATCAATTAATTGTAACACGTTGATAACCTTTACTTTAGGCACTTTATGATCTCCGTAAATGACTGTGTCCAAAACTGGCTAAGTTTAATCGATTTTAGAACTCTTATACGTTATTTCTGTAGTTTCAGTCCCTTTCTTAAGGTCATCAGTTTTTACTAGCTCTTAGACTCAAATCTGGACACATTCCATGCAAAAAAATTGCTTTCATGATGAAGAAAATCGTATCACCCAATTGTGAGGAATTTGGAGTTGTCGAGGACCTGCAACATTTATTGATGGAATGTGTTCAATATGAGTCCAGTAGAAATAATTTAGTAAGGTCCCTGAATTCGAGCAGAACTGATGTAGGCATGTTCCATACAATTCTATCCCAACCAAATGGCGACGATGTGAAGGGTTTGTTCAAATTCATGGCCCACGTCCTGTGAAAGTACAATTGTTTAGGATACGATGGGACTGGTATACGCTGTGCGTAAAAGCCCCTATAAACAAATAAAGAAAAAAAAAGGAAACCTCTACTATGTGATATAATGGGGAGCCTGGAGTACTAATATATAAGCCTAGGCTTACTTTAGATTCCAAATTTCCCACAAATTACAAAATGTTGATAAACACCTGTCAACTTAATAACTATGTAGTATAAGAATGTTTTAAATTTATTTTTAATTCACTGGAAAATGAAAATAATACTTTAATATCCTTTTCTCAAGAAATATTAGTATTAAATGTGAAACTTTCGTATAAGAATCCTCAACATAAATCATAACAACAAAATAAAATGATCATTGCGTTCACAGCCAATAAAATATTGTACGATTTCAATTGAAGATCTTTCTTCCATGTCATTTTAAGTGTCGATAAATACTCGACACGACTTTTGATCTCACTAGCTGAGGTTCAACAGAACTGAAACCCGACAAATAAGGTCACAAACACAGTGACATCGACGTCTTCAACTTTATGATCTCCGTAAATGACTGTCTCCGAAACTGGCTAAGTTTAATCGATTTTGGAACTCTTATACGTTATTTCTGTAGTTTCAGGCCCTCTCTTAAGGTCCTCAGTTTTATTGCTTTTATTTTTATCGTTTACTTGGGAATAAAATGAAATTCTTGTAAGAGCTTGTATGTAATCGTTTTATGATTGTTTGGAAATATGTTTTGTTTTAAAACAACATGATTTTTAGGAATGTTATTCACTTTTACAGGTTCTTATTTGATAGACGGTTCTAAATGTTTTGGTGTAACGTTTACTCTTGCAGTAGCTTCAGAATTCTAAATAAAGTGTTGAAATTGTGAAGTGTCAAAAATAACATTTCATTTTGCGTCTATTTGCAAATCATATCACATTTGCATTGGCACATATTGCATATTCATTCACCATTGACACTTCCATCCAAATTCATCTTTTAAGTCTCTCAAATAGGGTTCAAAATTGTGGTGATGAGTGTTAACATTTAGAAATTCTTCAGTACCGAGCCGTTAAATTGAAGTGCAAACAACACGTTTAGGCGTATTAATAAATTATCGGTCGGCGAGTTTATTTGCTCACACATTTTAGTGTACATATGTTAATCAAAAAAGAAACTCAGCGTTAAGTTGTCGGTAAACACTGTGAGTGTGTGTTTGCTTAGAATTATGTACGCAGTATGTATTGATTAGGTTATATATGGGGATGTTTTTCTTGCCATTGATTTTTATTTTCGTGGTGAGTTAAGTACCAGTCTTAATATGGCCACCTTGAGACAAGGTCATCAATGTAGAATATAGTCTATCTCACCATCTGCCTCACCTTTAACTATGTTGGGGTTGGCTTCCAGTTTAACCGGATGCAGCTGAATACCCATTTTACATGAAACCAGTGTCTATCTGACCTCCACAACCCAGTCGGTAACACGATACCTCTTAGTGAGACCACTTGCCACATTCTTCTTATTTGGTGGTCCTCCATATACTGGCATTTTGACCTATCACCATTGGGCCATACAAGAACTATACGGTGTAACAAAAAAACTGGTCATAAAAATTATATTGACTGCCTAGAATACTTCTAGTTTATCGCAGATTTCTAATGCTCGTTCCAGTTATGTGAATAGTTAAAAATATTTATAATCACCGAACTTATCGATGTAAATTGCCATAAGCAAAATTTCTGAGATGCCATTATTGCAGCTATGCATGTTAGTATGTTTATTAACAGGTTTCTAGGCCATTATAAATTATGAATCTTATAATGACTCAACTCGATCAGATAACTCTTTTAAAGGATACAGAGTGACAAGCAGCTGACAGCCAGTTTTTGCTTTATTTCCCTCATCAATATGGATATTAATTAACTGCAGCATGTCTGGTATATTGTAATTCAACTGGATATGTGTAACTTTGTAGAATAAAAAGGAGTTGCATGCGTCGTAAAGTACTAGAAGCATCACAAAATTAACTTTGTTTGATAAAGCCCTAAAAATACAGAAGGCAGTTCACAAAACTTCACAAGAATTTCTATATTTACCACCAAAGTTCGGACAAAAGCAACAAAAATGGTAGCAGCAAACAAGAAAAATTTAAACCCTTCCATAGAATTACAAAAATGATTAGAGCAGCTCCATAAATAAATAAATATTTATTTCTCTTTGCCGACGTCAACCGACGTCAGTCTTTAGCGTAGACACGTTAAAATCGCGTTTGCGTTCGCTTCACACACGTTCCCAGAAGGACTATCTGTCAATACGACGACGTTCTAAAAATCGAATGTCAAATTGCTTGGACAAACCGTTCGGGTCCAGTCGGCTCGTATCGTTCGTCACGAAGCAAAAGGAGCAAAGGGATTGGTCGATTTAGTATTAGCTCGCTAATGCGTATAGGACAAAGATACCGACGACACACAAACCTCGTATTTCGGTTCCGTGACATTTTTACATAAATCAATATATTTTTATTATTTGTACATATTGATATTTCTTATATGAGACAGTTCGATAATTTATTGAGTAAATACGCGGTGATTTTCAAATGGAGTCTTGGAAAAATGTTTTTCGTTAGTATTATTTATTATCTATACAGATTGTTTGTAAAAATAAAGATAAAAACAAACTGATTTTCATGGTAATCCGGGGGTAGTAAAATAGTGACAAACTTGTTATCTTGGCTTTTATGTTAGTTTTGTCGAGCTCAGAAACAAAACAATTTGTTTTTAGACATGCTAAGTTTCAGTGTTATCTAGATGAGACTAACAATTTAAAGCCGTTGTAATAAAATGGTCTTATTATTTAAAAGATTTGGATAGCAAGTGACAATGCAAAAAAAAAAAAAGCTTTGCAGTTAGAAAGCTGCCACTTTATCTAAACTAATGTTTTAGTTGTTTCGTCTAAGTTACCAGGTATAGACAGTACCATCTACGAAGACGCGCCCCACTCTTCTTAATAATCGCTAGTGGTTTTTGCTAGTTAATTTCGCTAGTGTTTTAGTTTTTTGAAACACACTAATTACCCACTAATAAGTAATTACTGTGTATCGACAAAACTAAAACACTAGCGGAATGTTGCACACTTTTACTGTAAGCGATTAGGAAGAAGAGTGGGGCACGTCTTCGTGGATGGCGCTATCTGTATTACTTGTAACAAAGAAGTGTTTGCAGAATTCATTTCATTTTAACTTCAATTAATGAAACACTTAAACGAGCTAAACGGAAACTTTAACCTTCTTCTTCTTCATGTCTTTGGCACGACAGTCGACCCAAAATTTCACCACTTCCACGGCGGTAGCGCAGCGGTAGCGCAGTGGTCACATTGGCTGTATGTTTTGGGGCACAGAGGGCAGGATAGGAGGTGACGCATAGTTTGTGACACAACTCCACATTCACAAACCCTGCTGCCGTTCTGTCGAGGTAGCCCCACTCTATAACCAATTTTTTTAAGATTTTTTTTAGTTAAACATTTTTTTATTTAACAAAGTCAAATCGTTGACAAGAGGGCCATTAACAATTATTTTGTTTATCAAGAACACATTAATCTGTAGTAATGTGTATAGCAAATCCAAACCGTAACAATCCGATATTCATTGATACAGTGGTTGAATTTTATCAACCCCAATCCCCCTTTGAAAAATAGCAGAAAGCGGTCACAAAATAAATCGGGATACTTGTCTCAAATAACACGATGTGAACCGGACCGGGTATCGGCCGGGTAAATTGGATCGGCATCGTCGACTCGATCGCGGGGATTATCCGGCCATCGTTACAGAGCAACGTTAACGCCGGCCGCTTCTGATTGTCTCTTTACTCTATGTGCACTGTGGGTACAGCGATGTTGTGGTGGTCAAAATAGTTTTTGAAGAGTATTGTGGAATAGTAATTACTTACGACTGTCCCTGCTTTGCACGGGTTTTGCGAAATACAAACGAACCGGAATTTATTTCTCTAAATGATAGTGAAAACCACATCAAAATCCGTTACGTAGTTTATGAGAACAACGTAGTCACAAAGTAGACAGATTCTAGATAATAATTATGTATAGATATAGATATGTGTTGTTAGTAAAAGCTGGTTTTACGGCGTGATGTTAAAATCACAACTTTACCTATGTCTGCCTTCTGTCTAATAGTTTCCAGGAAAATTCAAAGTGGGTGACTTTCTAAAAGTAGGTAAATAGATATTTTATTTTAAGTTTTGTTGTACTTATAAAAGTTTCGGAATAATTTTGAAACAGTTTGACTCAAAACTTTCACTCTAAACTTTCTGCTTGTTTTTAATTAAATAATTATTATAAAACAACACATTGTCCCCACAAAGTCTACCCACTGTGCAGATCCCGCCCACAAGTTCAGCTGGCTATCGCAGATCTCCGCTCGTTTGTAACGACGTCTCGCGTCCGACGTTACGACTCGATCCCGCTTTTTATTTCTTGGCCCACCTGGTTTTTGCTGAGTGCCCACTGTGCATTTCAGTGATGGGGATTTTTTGGCTAGTTCATTGAGGTTTTCTGTTAAATTGCTGTGTAATTTGATTTCGCAAAGAATGTCAGATTTTGTAATGTTTTTACATTCCTCTCTTCCATCTTGTATGAATATTAGTTTCCCAGTATTGAGCCCTATTTTAAATAAAGTTATATTTTTTATAAAAACACACGTATGAGTCAATAATAAATAGAGGGGCTTATGACTAAGTAATAACAGCCGCACGGATCGATCGATCGGGTTATGCTACGCTTGCCGCGGTTGTGGTACGCGGATGGGTTATCATCTTCACATACCAAGACCCCTCCGTACCTCGGAAAGCATGTTAAGCCGTTGGGCTCGGCTGTCATTCGTGGATCTTTGAAAGTCTTTACGAATCGTCAGTAGCCCGAAAGTCTGACAACCAGTCTTACGAAGGGGTATCGTATTACCCATTAACTGGGTTGTGGAGGTCAGATAGTCAGTCGATCCATGTAAAGTAGTGGTATTCAGCAACATTCGGTTAGACTGGAAGCCAACCCCAACATAGTTGGGAAAAGGCTAGGCAGATGATGATGACATATAAGAGTCAATAATGACGAAACGAGCTTCACAGTTACGAAATAAAAATCCTGTAAACATTTAAGTCACACGACACGCTAACAAATTAGACTATCAACTCTACATTTGGGACACGCTAATCACCACAAATCACGATAAAAATTAACTACATTTTAGCAAGAGTATGAATCAACAAAATAAACTAATCAATCACGTACAATCGTACATATTTCACATAGCTTCCAGTTACAGCAGTCACCTAGAAACGTGCTAACAGACAGACAAACAGACCATCAAACATGATAAGTGACGTCTGTCCGACTTGAGATGCTAATTATGAATGTAACTGCGTTTTAGCGGTTTTATTAACGAGGTTGGAGCCACGGTTTGTGTATTATGATGGTGAATTATTGGAATTGGATGTTATTTCCCAAACAAATAGAAAACATTACTAACCTTATTAAAGAGGATTAAAATGTCAACTTTTTATACTAAGGGCTGACTTTTCCAACCCCAGATAATTTTATCTGAGGAATATCTAATTTTGAATTTTTGACAGTTCTTCCATACAAAAACTGCCAGACGTCAATTTTATTCCACGAATAAAAATTATCTGTCGTTTGAAAACTCAGCCCTAAATTAAGTAATAAACTATTAAAATAAAAATATATTAACCTAACTAAAATTATTAACTTATCTTCTAAAATATGGCGTCGTAAATTATATAACAAAATACACAACATATTATAACATACATAGTCAACTTTAATGTTCCCAGTGCTGGGACACAGGCCTCCTCACGAACAGACAAATAGACTATGAAATCAACAACGTCAACACATTAGGTGCCCGCCTACTGATTGATAATAATAATATATTCTTTATTTCGGACTATCACATACAAGTACACATAATCCATATATTGTTAGTAACAATGACTTTAAAACTATGTTAGTAAATTTTTACAAACTAATACAACTACTTTAATAAAGACGTGGCCCAACACACAATGGCACGTGCCTCCGTACCACTGCCTTACAAAGGGACTGTCTACTTTGTCTAATAATAATTTGATATGACCAAGGACTAAGACTAAGCTTCTGAGAATTACACATCCAAGTACATTGTGAAAATCAAATATCCAACTATTGTAATGTTAGTCTTTACTTAGTGCTTTTACTCAAATAACGTATGAAATGTTAGCTCTCCTTAGTACAAGGTAAAATATTGGACGAGGAAGATTTTTTTATCACCATCCAAATTTTTACAGGGTGTTTTTTACCCATGAATATGAACAACTTTCACTATGGGACCAACTCTGAAATCACTGAAATATTCACTGTAAAAATTTGAATGGTTATAAAAAAATCTTCCTGTATAGACAACAAAACAACGTACATTGAGATTGTCGATTCAATCTTAATATACTTACAGAAAAGTACGAGTATTTAGCAACCCGTAGACGTCACAAGCACGACCTATTCCCGGGGTAGCGGGATCGTCCGAAAGGGTTACCGCTGCCCCGGACCATAAAGGGCTAAGGAAGGAACACGGGTGGGTTTTAGTCAGTAAGAGTCTGACACTCCCTTCCGCTCCACCCAGAGCGGGAGGAGTCATTAGATGATTTCCCATCCAAAAAAAAAAAAAAAAAAAGCACGACCTATTCTCAATTACGATTAATTTGCCTCCATTACTTTGTCACAGCCAATGCTTCACACATTATCAACATCAATTCCGACCACACAAGTGAAATCCGAATATCAAAAGCTCTCAACTACTCTTGTAAATAACATACGGATGCTAATAACAACCAAATTGATATGACTATCGTTGCTATGGAATATCAAACAGAGAAGGCACGAGTGGAAATAGCTGAGTAATAATGATAATTGATTTGGCCAATTTTCGAAACGTATGTTTTATTTGAGCTAGCAGACGTAAGAATGTAGCGTTTGTTGACATACTTAGTGATTTGAGGAATTCTGTTTGGGTTGGGGAAGGAAAATTGGTAAAGAATGATGGGAATGATTTTGATGATATTGAAGAGACGGCAGCTTTGAAAGCCAAACAATATGATGACGAATTGAGGCAAGTTGATGCTCATACTGCTTTACAGAATTGAATATTTTTATTTGCATGGTTACAATTCGTCATTGATCATGGCGTATGTAGTGTCTGCCTATGGTTATGGGAAGAAGGCGTGAGTTTATATATGTAATAAAGGTTTCATAACATATCAAAGGTATACATAATATAATAAAACAGTAACGAAGAATTTTTGTTGTTGTGTTTGTCTTGATGTAAGTTCCGGATTATAACAAAAATGGCTGAAAGGATTTAGATGAAACACACACAGTTAGTTTATAGCCTGAATTAACATAGAAGGCACTTTTAATCACGGTAGTACGTTCCCCTGAGATATTTCCCGAAATCCACGCTATCGAAGCCGCAAGCAAAAGTTAGTAATGACTACATATTTTGCCATGGACTGGCATACGAAAGATATTGAGCATAAAATCTAATCTCTTCGTTAATGTTGTTGCCAAATCCGATGAAATAGTAACACTAGCTTTTGCAAAGTACTCGTATCTAATATTCTAAGTAAGAAGTTAAACGTTATAAAGAGTTTCAGGAGACAATCTATTTGAGTTAGTCGATTCCACCCCGCCTCTGTTCTTATAGTAAGATTTACGTGGCTTTTAAGTTGACGTTAGTTGAGATTATTAGTCCAAGGGCGCTCTCTTGTTGACCCTGGCTGAACTTAGCCAATAATTATACTGTATACAGCTTACATTAACACCGTTGTAGGATTTATGGTAACTCGGTTAAGTCTTAAGTTAGTATTAAGATTAAATTGTTTGTTATATTCATGAAATTACTAGATGTATGAACGTAAATGAGGCAAAAGGAGCATAAAAGGATCGTTCTGTAGTTTCTGCCTACTCCAATGGTAAGAATGCGTGAGTTTATGTAAAGTTTATTCAAAATGTTTCAAATTAATGTTATTTCAATTTAAACAAATATCAACTTTATTTTAATTTTAATTAAGTTGATTTCAGAGTGACTAGCACTATTGAAAAAGTTACAAAAATGTTTGAAGTTGTCGCGTAGGTAAACTGAACTTTATTGTATAGGAATTAAAAGTTATTTTTCCATGAACTCATATCTGTTTCCATTTTTGGCAAATAAATCGCAAATGCAGATTATGAACTCAAAATGCAAGCAGTATTGAAGTAAAAATTAAATTAAATTGACAATATTAGAAGTTATAATGTTAAAATATAAAAAAATAACCATTAGTTGCGTTATAAAATTCTAGTTCAGCATACGGTACTTGATCCATTTTTTTTGCTAAATCTATTTTGTGATGAATATCCAGATTTTTTTTCAATCTCGATGTTAGAATAAATTCACCCTTTATAAAAACAAACAAAAAATACGGCCTCACCAGACGTACTATATCTAAATACCGCCATCAATCAACCCTTACCGTTTCACTTATCCAAGCTGTCCACATGTAAGAGAAATTCGTTCACCGTTTACAAAACCCGAAAGAAATCAAGCGATCGATCAATTAAAGTAAAACAACTTATCATTCCAACCGAAAAAGAACCACGAATCCATTATACAAGGGCATTAACAAACAAATGTTCACACTTAACCTTTCTTTCTGGCTTGCGATATACATCTCTCGACGAAGCCTCATTATTACTGACCAGCAAACTTGCTGAAACAGTCTCTTTAATTCTTGTACCGTTGATATAAAGTTCAAAACCACCTGCCTCGTAGATAAATGGAACGTAGTCGAGGCTCTTAACACAAGGGGGGTATCTCAGGTGTCGTGGAAAACTTAATTTATGTTAAACTCGTCTGCGCCGCGATTATTTAACTGGCGGCGATGGAACGATAAGGAAGATTAATTGGGCTGGGCGTCGGATAAAAAATGCGAGGACAAGCAACCCGTGTGGTTCCGTCCGCCGAAATAACGATACGAACAAAGGCGGTTCTGGGAGGTTTATTTATGGAAACGCGTCGGACAAGACGAAGACTCTCATTTAAGCTGTATAAATTGGGTAATGGCGACTACTTATTAGGGAGAACTCTTTTCAATAAAGTCTCTTTTATGGTATAATCTTGATTACATACAAGTCATGCGCATATTTTCATAAATTTCTCATAATTTAGATAATGCTATTCGGAACGTAATTAATTTATATTATTAATATTAAATTGTGTCATCAAAACAAATACAACAGGGACCATCCATGACCTACAACAATAACCAGTTCATTGATCTAGAATTACATCAACAGTTGATAAGTTAATTATAAGTATTCATAACAAAACTTGCTGATAAAAAATAAATAATTATTTTCATCAATCCATCGTTTAGTATTGAACTTACTTTCAATAACGATGTGTATAAAAAGTAGTGCATATAATTCAAATATTAAATGTTGTCAAATATGCAATATCTATCAATTTTAAATTCATGTCTCTAAGAATAAATCCTCATATTCTCAAAAATCATGTAATAGCATCAAAATTAATTTCCGATTCAATAAAACTAACAATGGGTAGTGAAAGAAGAAGTAGCAGTTCTGAAAACTTGGTTGACAGTGACTTCGAAGATGATTATGTGGTCAAATCTATTGGTGCATTTGGTTTGTGGCAAGCCACAGTTTGTGCTATAGCAGCTTTAGTAAGATCAACAGCAATATGGAACATGTTGTCAATAATATTCCTGACACCCACAACAGAATTTGTGTGCATTAAATTCGAAAATAATGCTACAATCAAAGCAGAAAATTCAACATGCTATAACAATTGTGTAGAATATAAGTATTATGAAGATGTGTTTGAAAATACTTTGATCTCAGAGTTTGGACTTATTTGTGAAAATGCATGGAAAGCTAGTTTTAGTCAGTCAATGCTGATGTTCGGATTTCTGGTTGGAGTGTCACTGTTTGGTTGGGTTTCTGACAGGTAAAGTACAATTCAAAATTGTTTGAAATCATTATAAATTGAGAAAATTTTTAACATGTTTTGACTCTAATATCATTGTTTCTAGATTTGGACGACGTGTTGGGTTAATAATATCGTCTGGTTTTAACATCATATTCATGTTAGCAGTACCATTTGCTCCAAGCTACTGGATATTCAACGGATTAAGGTTCCTTATAGGAATGGCCTCAGGTGGCACTATGATAATCAGCCTAGTATTTATCATAGAAATTGTAGGACCACAGCATCGCGAAGCTGCAGGCAGTCTAGCAATAATTCCTGATGGACTAGCACAAGCACTGTTATCAGTATTTGCCTATTTCTCTGTGGATTGGAGAATGTTTCTTTTGGAATATGCTGTAGCATCTGTTTTTATTTATGTATTTATTATATGTTTGCCTGAATCTCCAAGATGGTTAATGGCTAAAGGAAATGGAGAAAAAGCACTTGAAGTTATGACTAAAGCTGCAAAAAGGTGAGAAATATAGTAAAAACTTACTTAACATGAAAAAGATGATAAAGCAAAACGGTTATTGATAGTTAAAAACGTTCAAAGTCTAGTAAGTTTAATATAGTATTTATTTTAGGAATAAATTAAACACAGCAGCCATACGAGAGAATATTGCAATGGTATTAGATGAAATGATGGTCAACGACAAAGAAATACGCAAGTCGACCTACTTAGATCTATTCAGAACTAAACACATGGCATTGAAGATGATATTTTCAATAATCATTTGGATCTCGGCGGGAGCGTGTTATTTTGGCATAAATCAATACATTACTTTTATTGGGTCTAATGTTTTTGTCACCGTAATATTATTAGGATTTATCCAGGTTAGTGTAACTTCTTAAAAGGTTATTGTAAGTCTGTTAAACATGAAGTATCCTCTATTTTACTTTATTTGTATATTTTCAGATCCCAACATGTCCTCTAGCAATGATGCTGAACAAAAAATTCGGAAGAAAAGTATCAACAGCAGGAACTCTTACCATTATCGGCGTTACAATGACAATCCTCATGTTCGTACCACCAGGCCATCAAGGGTGCACAATCCTCGGCATCATAGGCTTTGCAGCCACTTGTACCACATTCGGTGTCCTGTGTGTCTATGTTTCCGAATTGTTCCCTACTCCATTGCGGACTATGGCTTATGGTTTGAGCTCTGCTGGTGCCAAAATAGGAGCAATGGTTGCACCGTTTATAGCTACCATCAGCCCACACTGGATACCTTCGTTGATATTTGCAGTTCTACCGTTTATTGCTTCAGTGTTTTGTGTTTTACTGCCAGAGACTAAAGGGAGGAAATTGCAAGATACTTTGTAATTTGTGGACATTCTATTGTAAAATGAAAGGAGGAGATGATGTCTTAGTTTAGCCATATTTTGTCGGATTATACGTGTAATGTTCGCGTGTAGACTGTCTGAGAAACTTTTCGTAGCAATACTATTAAGATTATCCCGTTAATTTCAAAATATCACAAAGATTTATTTGACAAACATGATTTATCCAAAAAACGTGACCGAACTTTGTGATTTGGAAATAAATTGAACTTAACCATCATGAAAAGTTATCACGATTTGTATAATAAATATATTTATCAACTTCACGAAGTAGAAAAGAGAACAGAAAGACAAAGCAATACAATACAAGGTTACTATAATGTAACTGATAAATACACAGATCGCACTAAGAACAATGTGAGAGAGCGAACCTATGACATTGTTTTAAATGTAATTTCATCATCTCCATCCTTGTTTTATATTTAGAAAATATGTACTTCATCATATCCCTAACCTTTTGCTGCTTAATGTGCCCTTTAGATATCTGAAATGTGATTTTTCAAGGTCTGACTTTTGGATAGCACCGTATTTATTAATCAGGCAAATTATTATGCTTTTTACATGTAACCATTCTGTAAATGATAACTACTTACAGAAATAAAATCATTTATCATTTATCATGTATTATTCTGTAACTTCTTTTCGTACCATCGAAATTATTATCATTATCAATGCTTATGCTATTTTTAATTAAATCACTGCACTCTCTATCGACAAAAGTTCCAAGCTCCTTATCACGTGCTCATGCATCCACTGTTCTATCTTTCTGATACTTTGTGCTACTAATGGACGTTGACACTCATATTTAAGATAAACTTGTCCGTAGCAAGGTTGGCTCGTAATTTGTAAGTAGGTGATAATAAGAGTGATAACATTGGATGGACTGAGCTGAATTGTGGACGTAAATAAATTGTAATATACTTGATCGTTTATTGACGATTTACGACGCCGAGTTTACATAAACGAGCTGATAATTATTATTAATAGTATTATATTAAGTTGTGTGGTGTACAGTCAACATCAAAAGTAGATTATAATTTTAAAAAGAGTAGTGATTTAAGAAAAGTTTTTTTTTTGTATAATTATCATGATTTCATTGAAAATACGTTATAAACGGTTTTGATATTATACCTACGTACCTACTTGATTGTTAGACTGAAGTTTGTTCAAAATGACTTATACAAAAATCTTATCAAATATTGTATGTACATACTCGTATGTCTATCTAAGGATTCATAAACACTTTATTAATGGTAAACTGCATCACCTCCTATCTTTCCCATGAAATTAAACTCCATAGAACTACCACAGACTACCATTAATAATGGTGTAAATAATTCAAGAAATAGCCATAATAGCGACAATTAGCCGCGGGCTGGCTTCTCCCATAAACTGATGGTGTTGGTGGTTTATGGGCAATAGTCACGCGATGCGCCCGTAAGGATGCGCCTGGGCATACAGTAATTAATTGTGCCTGATACCATATCGGGCTGGCGTTGGCTATTTAATGTGGTGTTGCTAAAATTAGGGGGAGTGTGACTTGTGAGCGGTTTGAAGTGAAATATTGTTTTTTTTAATTGTTCGTTGCTGTAAACGTTACTAAGAAATGGGTAAAGTTCTTTTATCTATATCTATACACATACTTAAATAAAATTGAAATGTCTGTTTGTAATGTTAAAATAGCACCTTTTACGAAATGCATATGAAAGTATTTACGGTGAAATAAAATCAATTTTTAACATTTTTGTCTGTCTGTCTGTTTCTTCCGGTTAATCTCTGAAAAAGCTGGACCGATTTTAACGAGACTTTCACTGGCAGATAGCATAAGGAGTAACTTAGGCTACTTTTATTTTAGAAAAATAATTAGTAAAGAGACACATTAGTGTACAGTACATCCACGCGAACGTAGTCGCGGGCACAGCTAGTTCCAAATATAATCATTTTTAAGCTGGCTCAGTACCCACTTTTCCCCATTCTTAAAATATTATTTTATGACACAGAACTTAGTAAGTATACCTATGGCGTGGTAGACCATTTGTACTTAAAGCTAATAGCCAGCAGGCTTTAAAATACAACAAAAACATCGCCATGTTTTGACCAAACATTTCAATAAGCGCACACTAGCGACAAAAGCGCGACATATTTCATATGTAAAGAAGGATCGCCCAACATGCTACAATAAACGACACGGCTACGTCGCGTTATTGTAAATGCCGTAACTCGCATAAATTCTACTTTTGAAACGTCGAAATATTGATCGTGGGAACCCACACTTGCGACATAATATCGTGAATAAAAAAGTCGCTTAAGTTAATCGCAAACGCACTTAGTGCGTTGATGCTACAGTACTTTAAAAATAATAAAATAGAAGTCAAATTACGAGTCCAACTCAGTTCCTCACCACATTTCGCCAGTTATGTTTAAGTCCCATGTAATAGTGAGCGAGCCTATTGCCATCAACCGGGCACAAATCCAGACTCCGGGCTGCTACTGAGAAATTCCAGATGGAAAAATCCAATAACATTTGCCCGACCGGGGAGTCCAACCCAGGACCTACCTCGTTGGTCTAGTGGTAAATGATTCTATAAGTAGATTTGTAAAACACTTTTACACTTCAATCATATTTTAAAAACTAGATGAGGTCAGCGTTTCTTATCTGACTACTCTGAGAAGAAATAAACTCATCATTATAAGATTGTGTTTGTTTGTTTTAAAGTCCAAATAGGTATAATCTTGGTCAGATCATGTGAAGACCATGTAGATTGGTGTCAGAAATAGTCGTTCGAGGAATGAACCACATAGATTGTGTGGACCTGTCCTGTCAGTGCAAACGCTAGTGGTCGCAAAGGCTACTGCTGAGACATAATAAAATAAGAATACGACCAACCAGTGCGTCAAAATAGTCGCAAGCTTGCACCCCCAGCAACATATCTCATCGAACAGATGAATAACGAGCGAGCTGCCAATTACACTAAAAAATGTCCATAGGCGCCAATTAAAATGATTTACATATCAATAAATCGACGCCATGTTGGTCGTTGCGAGTTTTTCTACGATATCGCGTAGCCGGCAGTGGGTCGCGGAATGAATTATTTGTTGCTGTGGACAATGGATTTTTACCTTATTGTGCTGTTTTTGTTGATATTTTTAAAGTGGGAATTAAAAAGCGTGGTTTTTATTTTATTGTTTTTTTTTTCAATTGAAGTATGTGATGGTGACTTTGCATGTCTTTTTGTCTATGGGTATTGGAAAGAGATTTTCAAAAAGGTGCACGGTTTGAGTTGTTCTTTGTAAACTGTCATCTATTTGATCTGCACTTCATATTCTAATTATATACCTGAAGGCTAATTAAATTAAAACGTTAACGGCACGTAATTTAAAACGTTCAAATCTAGTCGCAGTCCCATCTCAGCGACAAACAAATGTTGTCAAAATTTTCAGACTGTAAACGTTCTTAAAATTACGAGAATTTCGCAGAACTCTGATTTTTAATTTGCTAGACTATGCTAGACTATTTGAATGACAACTGCGACCAACCTTTTATTGTCAACATGGCATTAATGTAATGATCGCAGATGTAATTATTCTGGTCTAGCAAATTAAAAATCAGAGTTTAGTTATTTAACTACTTTGCAGGAAGTAAATAAGAATGAAGCAACGTACCTACGATATAGCCGTGATTATACAGAGGTGGAAGAGAAATTTCCCAATTATATACACAACAAAATAAAATAAGGAATCAAACAGTTACCGACGATGTTGCATGTGACAAGTCAAATTTGACCTAATGAGCGTCAATGTTGACAAAACATCGCATGTCAAAAAGTAATATAAATCAACCAACCGCGTGCATGCATCATAAATCATAAACACCACTCAACAGATTTTAGACCTTCCTTCTAAAGTCATAGAGTTACGATTGCGTTGCAGAATATTCATGATTTACAATCTTGAAAGTACAGTCGACGAATAAAATTGTATAATTAAAGGCAATGTAGATATATTATCATGATGAGACAGGAACGATGTAATGAAAGAGATTATTACTATTGCCAACGTTCTAATGATAATAGACATATGAAAAAGTTATCCCTGCGTACATTATAATATAAATGACATCTAGTAGGTAATGCTTGTTTAATTGTATTTCATGGAGATTATAGAGTAATCAAGTCTGGTCATCTCATTGTTAGCACTAAATTCGATTGTGACGTGCATCAGCGTTATGTAGAAATATGAATCAACACTGTTATCATTATTAGCTTCTGACCGCGTCTTCGCTCGCGTGCTCGTTGAAAACAGACAGACAAACAGATTAAAAAAAAATGTTATAATTACAGTATATACTTCCATAATAATATGCATTTAGTAAAAAGCTGTTATTTTGACATTAAAAACTGACACTTCAATTTTATTTATTGCGGGGCTACGTCGTCGTAGGATGCTGCACCTAGTTGTACCCGGCTAAAACTAGGTGTAGCCGCACTTCGGCTATTAGCGGTAACTTAAACATAGATGTTTAATTCATTCAGTAATTAACTATGAATGCAGCATTTTTTTTCCAATTTTCCTCTTTTTCTTTTTCCGTGCGAGGAAACCAATAGTTAGTTCCACTACGCAAAATAAATAAAAGAATCTAAGTCAATACCTTTTTTCCTCAACTGTACAACATACTTACACATCCGACCAGTTTTATTGATACAACATTTAACACAAATCACTTGTTGATTGAACGTGCGTGCTTTACACTGCGTTGCAATTAATCGTGCGTCGCAACTTGTTTACACGAGTTTGAGTGCACGCGAGTGTTCGATACACTTTACGTTCGACGTTTGACGTTTTTATGTCGATAATGGGTGCGTTATAGTGGTCTGCAGTTTATTTTAATTAATACGCCATAAATCTTTTTTAAAATAGAACGGAAAAATAATTTAGCGTAAGTGCTTGCTGCAATGAAACAGTTTTAGGTATTAATTTAAAAGCAATTTTAAAGCAAAATAAGAAATAATCTAGTCTGCAATAAAGCATTTTAGAGAGCTATACCTACAGCTCTACAAACGGTGAAGGAATAAACTGGTATGTCCTAGAACCAAAAAATCGAAGATTGTGACATCCACCAACCCACACTGGGCCCGTGTGGTAGATTACGGTCCGCTCCTTCTCACAGAGAGGGCCTGCATGTGTCCCAGCAGTGGGATCATTATAGGCTGATTATGTTTATACCTACTCGACATTATCTCTAAAAAATATTTTATTTTGTGTGAAATTTTATGAAAAGCATAAAATTGTGAACAAAAATAAGAGTCAATCAAATCAAATCAAAATATTTTTATTTCACATAAACCAACATGGGCACTTATGAAACGTCAGAAGCTAGGTGCACGGTTCCAATTGGTCGTTTCCTATGGAGAAGAACCGACAAGAAACTCCATGGTTACTCTTTTAAAAATAATTCATGGTTACTCTTTTAAAAATAAGTCAACATTTCTCCCTCATTACTTTTAAGGTGCATAATGAAAATATATTGACACATTTTCTCTGCACGACTCCTCTCTACCAAAAGGTACTCAAACCAATCAAATACCTACCTAACAAATCACCCACATTATTTCCCATGACCGTCATACATTAAAATATACAGCCTTAATTTCGAAAAACACTTTATAAGTCGATTAATTATTCGTTGATTAAACACAGGCAGTCGTAAAAAGAATCGATATAATGACAATATCATTAACATATGCGATTCGAATGACATTATTAGTATTCAACATGTGTATGATAATGTCCAAACTTTGCATTGCCTCCTACGGTTAGTGGGTTTTTGGAGATTAATAAGGGCGGAGCTGCGAATTTTGAAATGTATTTTTTAACTCAGATTTTTATAGTGTGGTCGTCTATTTATTGATAATTTACTAAATGAATCACTAGATATATTTACTGTCTACAGCATTTTGAAAAGCAAAGGCTTCTTTTAATAATGTAACCTACATGCTAATGAGACAGCCGAACTTATATCTTTAAGACAAGACCACTCACTAGTGTCATCGCTTTTCATCGCTACTGTAGAAAATTGTAAGTTTATAAATGAACCTCTCCCGCTTTACTTCTAATTGCACAGATAAGCTGCAAGTTAGTTATTTTTCTATCTTTCATTCATAAGAAGAATAAAAAAAAAAGAGTAATACTACGTATACCTTTCAATATTTATTCCTTCTTCTAACTAACAAATACACACTTATCCACATCTACCGTCCACGTCCCAGTTCCAACTGCATAATGTTAACATAAATTACATTGGCGAAATCGATTGCTAATTAAAACCAAACATATTTTAACGACCGCGTCAATAAATTTATAACAATAATAATTTATTGGCAGTCAACTTTTTATGTCGGCTTTTGAATATTAATGGAACGTTATTTATTACCCGCTTAACGCTTGATATAACATGTTTTTTTAATATTTTAATATTAAATACAGGTTTTATTGAGTTTTCAGATTAGCCTCTGTTATTGTAGGGGGATTAGGGACGGTGGTTTATGGAACGTTTGATCGCTCTATTTTATTGTTGAGTAGTAGTCAAACGAGAGGTTTTTTAATTGGGATAATGTCAAGAACTTATTTGGTTTTTAATAGATTTTGAGTATCTTTGAATTTGTTAGTTAGTCATCTTTGAATTTTGTTTCGTGGTCAATAAACATGTAGGGCTTATTTATAAACAATGATTAAAGTTAAGTGACGTTTAAACTTCAAATAAATGTATGGTTAAACAGTCGCTAATCACTAGTTAACTTTAAGCAACGATTATGAATAAAGGGGGCTATGTCGATATTTTTCCCCTTTTTCAGGATATTTAATAAAATATATGATGTTTGTAAATTATTTTTGATATTGTTCTAGTGCTAACTGGCTCTTTAATTTCCTAACAATGATATCAAACTTAAACATTGTCTTTTTCAACATTAATAGGTGTGGTGACGTAATTTCTTCCGTCCCACCGAGCCATACTATAATTGCCGTCCATACCACATTTGTAAGATACAATCTCTCTTCCTGCCCACAGATCAACATTGTATGTAAATACTTGTAGATCGTGTGATAACATTGATAGTACATCATGTTCTTAGTTACATGTTAATGCTGTTATCAAGTGTTTAAACTATTCGTTGATTGTCGTTGTAAATGGTCATTGTTCTGTGATCTGATATACTTGGAGATGGTGTGATAGTAGCGTGGGCATGATCGTTGGAGTGAGACGTGTTTATTTCGAAATTGTTTTTGAGGGGTGGGTCATTTTAAATGGTCCGAAGTGTAATCTTTTTTCTCAAGGCACAAAATTGTTTGTAAAAGAGTGTGTCATTTTTAATGGCCTGAATTGTAATTTGTTATCACGGGGAATGAAGAAGATGAATAATTTTTTTCAAGGACGTATCCAGTTTTTGCACAAAGTTCGATTACAGTCTCCAGATTTGTCTGGCTTTGTGAAAAAATCTACCTACTGAAAGGCGGCAGGGACATTGACGCGTAACCCGTTACCATGGATTCAGTACATGATTCTGCACGCAGGGGTCATTGAAATTTTTCGTCGGTTATTAAAAACAAATTAGCTGTCCATACATTTTCACCGCGGACTAGGTATCGTACTTTTCTGTGAAACAGCAGTTTTTTTTTTTGATAACCGACTAATAATATCTAGCTAGTCTAGAATCATGTGTAAGTACTAAATTCATGGTTACAGTTTGTAGTTTCGTCGATGCCACCCTGTACCTATACCTAAAGAAAAATCTTATGGAAATTAAAAAAAAAAACCGGTAAATAGGTTGTCAACAACATTATCGTCAACACCATTTCCATTTCAGATTAATTAAACACACTCGTTCCACATTACCTTTCATTCCCACAATAAAATAGAAAATGGACACGAAAATTATGTAAATAGATAAATAAACTACCGACCAATATCAATCGATATCATTATTACTAACTGTTTTGTATAATAAACATTTAAATGAGTGTCATGCCCATAATTAATCTATAATAATAGTAAAGCTGAAGAGTTTGTTTGTTTGAACGTGCTAATCTCTGGAAGTACGGTAGAACAAGCTATTTGGTTTACAGGCAGCTAACTTGCAACTACTTTTAAACAATGGTGTGCTGAGTTAGTCAATCCTTTTATACCACTCTATTTAATTAAGGATGCCATAAGCTGAAAAAGTTATAACGCACAAAATAAAACGACATATTGGCAGTGTAGTGGAAAGATGAATATTTTTGCCTGTATACCAAATAGCTTGTTCGACCGTACCTACCAGTCGGATTTAAAAAAATCTTTTTGCATTTGATAGTCCAATTCTTGAGGAACGCTATAGGCTATAAAACATCACGCTATGACCCTAAAGAGCCGAGCAAAAATGTAAGAAAGAACGCTAAGGAAAAACGAAGCAATAGTGCGGGCGGGCAATGCGATGCGACATGGTGGGTCGGGGGAATAAGAAATTTTACGCGGACGAAGTCACTGGTAGAAGCTATGAGTTATATGTTGCCAAACACTTTCGACTAACGAACCGAATGTAAAATAAGCTTTTAATTTATCACCGTACATAAAAGACGGTGATTTGATTAGGTATAATCGTATTATTCACGTAGAATTAGCATATTATATGCATATCTGAATTAAGAAATGAAGTGCTGTGAGAACGTTATAAAAAGTGAATGGTTTTATGTATTAGTTAATGTGTAAATATAAATTAACACTTTAGAATTATAATTCAATAGACAGGTACTATTTTTCAGGTAAAATTATGGGGAAAACAAAAATTTTCAGTAATCCTACTAATATTATAAATGTGAACGATTGTATGTTTGGAAGTTTTTTACTCAATCACGCAAAAACGGCTGAACGGATTTGGATGACATTTGGCACACAGATAGGTTAACCTGGATTAAGCATACTCTTTACCCCAGTAATACGTTCCTGTCAGATAATTCCGACCTCCGCGCGGGCAAAGCCGCGGAAAAAAGTTAGTATTAAAATAAACAACATCCTACTTACCAATACGTTTCTCTATCTTGACTGGTCCACTGCTCAACATTAGTCACTAAAAATATACTAAACTTTAGTTAGCTTAACAATAAGATCTTACTGAATATTTTCATATATCTATATATATAAAAGGAGAACTGACTGACTGACATATCAACGCACAGCCCAAACCGCTGGGTCTAGAGATTCCAAATTTGGCACGTACGTTCCTTATGAGGTCTAGGGGTGCACTAAGAAAGGATTTTTCAAAATTCATCCCCTAAGGGGGTGAATCGGGGGGGTGAAATTTCACGCGGACGAAGTCGCGGGAAGAAGCTAGTTAGATATATTTATCTAATGAAATCTTTTACTATCACTATCACAACTTAGCTAAGTGTAATCTCTCTTTCTGCTTTACCCAATCCCATTTAATTTAGGGTCGGCCGTCCTCGTCATTTTTCGCCAGATGTTTCAGTTCTGGGTCGTCGAGTCATTCACTTAGGCTTGCTTCAGGTCGTTGTTGACTACAGATATCCAAGTGGAAAGGGGTCTACCGCGAGGTGGACTCCTTTCCACTTGGATGTCAACTTGGATGATGTGTAAGCAAGTCAGGAACATGAATTCAGGTCCAAAGAAGCGATCTTTGGACCTGAATTCATGTAGATCACTTGCTTAGTCCAGGTACTAAGAATTTAGCTAAGTGTACTGAATAAATAAATTTGTCGTTTCATTCCTCTTTCTTTCTTCCAGCATAATCTCCCTATCAAAACACTTTAACCCCTCTGTTTAAACTCACCTCTTTGGCCAAAGATCCGGCAAGCTTTAAGGTGTCACAACATCATCGCAGATTTAACGCCCGTCGCCGGACGTGCAGCTCACAGAGATTACCGCGACGGCCATGACGAATGAGAGACGAGATGTGTCAACACACGTAGGCATTATGTAGGATGATCTGTCTGCTGCTTTTGTTTTTAGTCTTTGTATTTGAACTTGGACAGCCAAAAAAGGAAACACAAAACGTAGTCGTCTGACGAAGCTGACGTTTTTCGATGTGATGTGCCTATCTCTTATCTATCTATATCTTCTTCTTCTTCTTCTATACCTTCTGTAAAAATCTCAGCGTGAAAACTAAGGTGAAGTGAGCTTGAAGTAAGCTGTTAATGGTGTCAATCTCTAGCATCAGGAATAATGACAGCTCAGGTAAGATTTTTACAGAATAGACCGACTAGAATCAGTAATTAATAATACTTTAAGAGGTAATAAAACGCGTGTCAATTAATACAGCTATAGAAATGTTACGTATTTTTCTTCGAAAGAATGATGTCGTCATTTTT
Organism: Hydraecia micacea; assembly: GCA_914767645.1. Lineage (NCBI taxonomy): Eukaryota > Metazoa > Arthropoda > Insecta > Lepidoptera > Noctuidae > Hydraecia > Hydraecia micacea. The sequence continues at coordinate 1,348,838 of OU611783.1, read as the reverse complement.
ATTGGACGCTTCTTATACCATCATAACTTCAACGAATGACGATAAGTATCTATTTGAATATACAAACAGGACCACGGCGTCTGTTTACCCTAGGCATTATACCACTTAACAGCCTTGTTGACTGAGTGTGGCTATTAATGTCCTCAAAACCCGCACCCCAATTGCGTAACACACTATCATTCACATTGTAAATCATTTTGAGGGATATTGCTAATCCATTGCTTCATATGTTCGAAAAATGTGTCTGTTCCACAACGATAATAACGCAATGAATGTTGTTGAACTGTCAAAATGAAAGTTATTTCTACTGTTAATCCGTTATGCAATTACCCCGCTACGCTGGACCACGTTTGTTCACCCTAGGCATTTCACCTACGTAACCGGTCAAGCTGCGCGTGTAACCTATGTAGTACGATACAATAGAAAATCAATTGTGTCTCATTACCGGAGCTCACAGCCTTATGACCCTTACAGTCAGCAGCTGTGTGTAGCTCATAATGTCACCAGAACTCGAACTGAGGTCAAACAGCGAAAAAGTGAGTTATTCCGATCTAATCCCCTGAACCCCGCTCTAGCAATGTAGAACTTCGAACGTCAACAACCATTACAATAAAACCCTTCAAACTTAAAACCCAAACCTCATAATGAATCCTTCAAACACCAATATGTAATCACCACAACAACTTATTCATAAATGGCCACAGAACAACAAAACTGATGGGCACTAAAATGAATAGTAAATTATAATATCCCGCCAACGGGATAAAGTTAATAAAGCAGCTTCATTTGCGCCATTTTGTGGGCTGCTGTGTTTCCAACGCGTTTAATTGCAAATGAATTATGAATATTTACCGGTGTCATTTCGATGTTGGCGGTAGGTGCAAGGTAGGGGATTAAGCGATGCAATCAATATCAATATTAAATTAATTTATGTACGCCTCTATGGTCTAGTGAACGTAAGCGCCATGGCGTCTTGGGTTCGACTCCTCGGTCGGGCAAAGTGTTATTGGGGTTTTCCATCAGGAATTTATAAGTAGCAGCCCGGAGTCTGGATTTGTGCCCGGTTGATGGCAATAGGCTCGCCCCCTATTACATGGGACTTGAAAATAACTGGTGAAATGTGGGTGAACTACAGGGATAGCTCTGCTTTACCCTTCGGAGATTACAGGGCCATGTTTGTTATGTATATTCATTTGTTACTCAGGAAATGTCGACCTTATTTTTAATAATATGACGAATTAAAGTAATACCGATAATATTAATTTGTTAATCAGGAAATGTCGACCTTATTTTTAATTTTTAATATGATGAATTAAAGTAATACGGATAATTATCATATTTACAGAATAAACAATTTTATTTCATACAATTTCAAGTCATTGCCCTAGAGTGGGACAACCAAGCCTAAATTAACAACAAGCTTTTTAAAAAATGCTAGGGGGGGGCACCAATAACTGTTGTGTGAAGAGTCCCCACATGTGGAGGAGGTCTTGGCTGCAGCATCAGGTCGTTTCTCTCAAGTGACTGTATTGTCATGCTCCAACTTGATACTTCGTATTTTTTTTTTTGTATAGGAAAGTAACACAGTGTATGAGTAACAAAGCATCATCATCTGCTTAGCCTTTTCCCTACTATGTTGGGGTCGGCTTGCAGTCTAACCGGAGCGACTGCCTATCTGACCTCCACAACCCAGTTACTGGGTATTACGATACGCCTTGGTAAGGCTGGTTGTCAGACTTTCGGGTTTCTGACGCTTCATCCCCCATCTTGTATCCAAAGCAACAGTTGTTCCGCTCACCTCAATACAGATACATTGATTCAGAACGAGATTGTAAACGTCAATTAGCAACACTGATGTATGTATGTATTTACAAAGAGATTTATTACCGAACAGTGCTCACTGATCAGCGACAATGTTCAACTGTTTTATATGCAAAGTTGGTGCTGGTTTATTTAGTTTGTGTAGATTGAGGCTATGAATAGACTGGTCTTTTCCTTATATTGGCAGATTGAGACTCTCATAGGTCCTGTTCTTCGAGCTTTATTCATTGGTTTGGCAGGTTTAAGACTTCGTGTATTGTCCCATCGCCATCTGCCTAGATCAGTCTACCTACTGCTAGATAAAGGCTTCTCCAATTGTGTCATGTGAATCCTTCCTAATTGACACCTTTGATCCAGTTGCTTCCTCATTATCACCCCATCGCATCGCATCACCTGCCTGTATTAGTACTTAGTTTTTGCTTAGCGTTTTTCTAATTTATTTTCTTTTTGCTCAGCTCTTTAGTGTCCTACCGTGATGTTATATATTCTATAGCCTTTCTCAAGAGTTGGGCTATCAACTGCAACAAGATTTTTTTCAAATCCGACTGGTCGTTCCAGAGATTACCCCATACATACAAAAAAACAAATTTTACATCTTTATAATATTATTAGTAGATAGTAGATGAGCAGCTAGAGGTTAAGAACTGCAAGTTATAGCTACTGTGTGGACTTGTCCAATGAGACTCAAAATCATCATTCTATAAAGTAGGGTATGTAATGTGTCTATTTCTATTTCTACATAATTAGAATGACTGTAATACTCGTACCTCAATTCGTTGTGGCTAATTTAATAAATATTACAAAAATATGAAATCCGAAATCCGACCAAAATCCGTCGCCAGTCGGTCTACGACGTCGAGGATAGGCCGATGTGTAGTGATCACATAAATATGAAAAACATATTGCCAATATTTGTTCTTTTCATTGAGTCCAATATTAACTTTCGGTTGATTTTAATAATAAACTTATGAGTGTTTGAGTAACAATATTTTTGTTGAGCAAATATTATGGCATGTATTATTGAATGAGCAAAGTTTAATATTCCCGTCATTGTTTAGGTACATGGGTATTTCTGGAAAAGGAAATTATTCACTTCCTTATAATAAATAATTACATAAAACGTGTTTTAAAGGTTTGGTCAAGAAGAATTGGTAATGAGCTTCACCTAACTTCATCTTTCTGACTGATCGACTCCTTGACAATTCAAAAGTGTCTGTTATGCAGGGTAATTGCGTGACACACTAACAGTAGTAATGGTTTTCGTTTTGACAGTTCAACAACATTCATTGCGTTATTTACGTTGTTGAGCAGACAATTTTTTCTAACATATGAAGCAATGGATTAGCAATATACTTCAAAATGATTCAGATTGTGATTGATAGTTACGCAATTAGGGTGATGGTTTAATTAAAATAAATGTTTTGGGTTTGAGTTACTATTTAGGGTTCCGTACCCAAAGGGTAAAAATGGGACCCTATTAATAAGGCTTCGCTGTCTGTCCGTCCGTCTGTTTGTCACCAGGCTGTATCTCAAGAACCACGATAGCTAGACAGTTGAAATTTTCACAAATTATGTATTTCTGTTGCTGCTATAACAAAAAATACTAAAAACAGAATAAAATAAATATTTAAGGGTGGCTCCCATACAACAAACGTAATTTTTTGCCGTTCTTTGCACGATATTAATAACGGCAACAAGTAGATGCTTGAAATATTCACAGAATATTTAGTTGTATATTCACTTTAAAAATAAATAACTAAATTAAAATAAATATTTAAGGGGGGCTCCCATACAACAGACTTGATTTTTTTGCCGTTTTTGCCTTGTGGTACGGAACCCTTCGTCTGCGAGTCCGACTCGCACTTGGTCTTTATACCACAGCTGCTGTGGCTCCTATGAAACTGAATTGCATCAGTGAAATTAATAATGCTTGTGTCTGTGTAAAAATATTATGACAGGCAATTCCAAGAATGAATGACGCTAATCCACCATGAAGAAAACCGATCACTTTCATACAAAAGTTATGTTTTATCTTCTAATCTATAATTACTCAACCTGCAATTAAAAAGCAATTACCCTTAACACACTAGAAGTTCATCTATTACAAGCAACTGTATCTAAATCAATTACAATCAATAATAGATGGTCTTACTCGTACATTATGTATGGATGTAAAAAACGATAAATTTTTTCGATGTATATGTTCGCACATACAAGAAGTATGTAATTACATACCTAATAAAGTGTAATATGTATAATGATTTACACATGGACTAGATGCGAATGTAAAAACGTGATAAGAACATGTAGCGTAGTAAAAAATTGCCTCCTGCGCAAGAGTGCGTGTTGTGTGCGGGGTGGGACTGTTTGTTTGTTACTTTGTTGTAAGATTATTAATAATGTATATGTGCTTCATGTTTTTATTGATGCTATCATTTGTTTTAAGTGTCAGTATAAAATGGTATGCAATCCCATTATTTGATTTTTTGCCAAAAAACTACATCTAGGCTTGGATGTAGAATGCAGCATCGCATGCCGATTATTGACGGAATTAAAACTAAATAGTAGCAGTGGTTTACAATTGAGTAAAGTGGTGGAGTTGAATTTTCCCATCAAAGATTAAGGCTTTTCTTAAGTGAAGCGTTGGGGCGAACATAACCTCCAAATGGTGGCAAGTCCCAAAAAAAAAAAGAAAAAAAGTACCGCCCTTAATTTTTCAATTTTTCATCTTTTAAAATGGATTAATAGGTTTGAGGTCAAAATACCATACGAATAAATGAACCTAAACAATTGTCTGTACATAATAGATTTATGAATTAATAAGGAAGTGAAACCGAATGCTAATACTAGTGCATTATAAAATTGCTTGTGAATTTTATTGTGCGCAGCACCGTGACGATTCTAGCAGTATAGTAACAATGAGATGTATTGGCATAAAGCTAAGCCTAAAGAAGACGGTACGTTCTTAATTGTCTATTCTATTCTATTTTTAATTATGGTAAGCAAAGCTGATGTCAACCATTCCACCAATACCTAAAGTGAATTGGAAAAGCAAGGTGCATTGTTATAAATTAAAAAAATTAAAAGGTTAAAAATCTTCGATGCCACCAGTTGACCTTAATGTGAATTAAAACAAGTTGTCGAAGCTATATCTAATTATTTTAATTAAAAAAAAAACACATGTGAATGGCTTGTGTCCTTATTCAGTCCTTCACCAGTAGCCCCGTTATTTAGAAACGTTAAGTAAACATAAGTAATGATTAGCGACTGTACAACAATACATTTTTGACGTTTAAATGTCTCTTAAATTTATTAAACGCTTATAAAATAAACCACTAGATTACCAGGGGCTTAGTTGGTCATTTATTGATTGTATGATCCTCCATGCTTTGTTTTAAAAACGACTCATGCAAACTCAGCCACAATTTAATTGGTAACAAAATAATGTTTTTCTCTTTGTAATAAAGCTTCGATGTCCACTGAAAAAAAAACACTTCACTATTTTTATTTGCTATTAAATACCTACAGTTGCCAGTTTACAGTAGTACCACTGCAAAAGTCTTGAGCACTAACTCCTTATAACCAACCACACATACGCTCATACACTTAGCTATATAATTATTCTTTTGAGTTATTACGCTCGTTAAACCGTCTAGCAGCTGTTGCTATTATGACGTCACTATAATAACTTTTTATAAGATGATGACAACACTAAAGACAAAGGCAAAAGTTCTATTCCGTACAAAAGAGTGAGATAGATTAAAGCGTTGTAAAAAAAACAAAAGCATATTTAAAAAACAGTTGAAGTTATAAAATGGTAAAATCAAGTCTACTAATTTATTTGCTCTGTGGTATCTTGTCTATGAATTTATACTATGGGTCTTCTGCAATTTTTTATCTGTGGCAGTATTAAAAAATAAATTGGTTTTCCAGTATAAAAAGCGTCAATGGGGACAACGGGAATGGACCAAATTATATGGGTCAATAATAAAAGGATAATAAATTAATTGAAGCATTTTGCGGTATAAGTGGAATGGAATTATATGACACGTGTGTGTCAGGTAAATTGTTTGGGGAGACAATTGATAATGGTGAATAGAATCTATTGCGGTTTTAAAATATGACGTTTTAAATTGATATTTTGCTATGGGTATGTAATTAGAGCAGATGTGTGTGCCTGGGTAACAAAACTGGTTAAAATAGGTAGGACAGTGTTATTGTATTTTAATGCAATTAAAGTCGTGTCCGGTTAATGGCAATAGGCTCACCCCCTTTTACATAGAACTTAAACACAACTGGCGAAATGTGGGTGTCAAACGCAAACTCAAAGCATTTATTTCAATAAAAAAATTTACAGGCACTTTTGAATTGTCAAATAGTCGGTCAGTTAGTCAGAAAGTTGAAGCTAGTTCTCCATTCCAAAACGTAGATCTCTTTGCAGAAGAACGGGCATGAAACTCCAAGGACACTATAACTATAGGTACACCGCTGCTCAACCCTTCGGGGAAACAAGCCGTGATGTTATGATATGTTAAAATTGTGTGCGAGAAGAAATTGTTAATAAAATATGTATGTTACCCACTACAGACTAAACACTAGCAGCACCCCGCGGTATCACCCGATAAGTGTCGATCCCGTGGGAATATCGGGATAAAAAGAATCCTTTGTATTTATCCAGGGTGTCAGCTACCCTCATACCAAATTTTATCAAAATTGGTACAGCCGTTTGTGCGTGAAGAAGTAACAAACATACAAAAACACTCACAAACTTTCGCCTTTATAATATGTGGAAACTGTGGAAAAAGTTTGATAGTTAATTTACCTACTTAGCAAATAACTAAAGAATAAATGAAAATTCAAGGAAAAGTTGTAAAATTAAGGAGCTAAAAGCTAAATTGCATAACAACTAATAGTTTGTTTAATTCAGCACTACAAATATAGATACCCATTAAGTTTTACCGACAAGCTATCAACATGTTTATAGATGCACCTTATAAGGCATAACGCGAACATTTCTATCCAAGAACTCTAACTTTTTAAGTTAATTCATAATTGCTTGGCAAACATACATTTTTATAGAAAAAACAAATTGGTTCAGGTTCAGAATTGGTCTGGGCATAAAACTAAACTGCTGTGTAATTTCTTGGTGATAAAAACTTGAAGAGGCCTTTTCTGAGGAGTAGGCTGTGGTCAGCGAAGTTTTATGATTGAAAAATATAGACTGACAGACTGGCATTTTCTGGAGTTGTATGTAACCCCTATTACTGTACTCTGTGGTCAAACCTATGTTAATTCTTAACGTTATATTCTTTACTAACTTTGGTTATCAGCGGAGACATGAAATAAGCACTATAACGCGTTTTTCATGGAGTTTTTGCCCGTTCTTCTCCATAGGAACCTACTACGCTTTGGAATGGAAAACTAGCTTCATCTTTCTGAATGACCAACTCTTTTGACAATTCAAAAAGTGCCTGTAAATAGTATAATTGAAATAAATACTTTGAGTTTTTGTGAAGTTACGAACTTTTCAAGAAGATTAGGAATATGTCGGCGACGAATAAGTAATTTATAATAATGACCGCTTCTGTAACGAATTTGCAATATAATTATGATCAAGACGAATATAAGATGGTTACACAAAGTGAAATACAGGATATAGCAATTGTAAGTATTTTCACCTACATTCATGATTCTAGGAGAAAGTCTTGCAGCTCACATGTAGGTATGTATTTATTACTTTTTATCGCAAGTCATTTATTTTTATAGCTGCAGATGATCCATAACGAATACCTTGTTTAGAAAGATTGTCGTATCTAAGCGTGTGTAGGCTACCCTCATAATATTTATCGTATTAATTATCCTATTCGTAATTAATAGCATAGGCATAATCAGCCTATAATGTTCCCACTGCTAGTACACATGCCTCCTTTTGGTGAGGCTCTTGGTTGGGAGTGGGCCGTAATTCACCACGCGGGCTCAGTGCGGGTTGATAGATGTCACATGTCATCGAATGTTTGGTTCTAGGACATGCCGGTTTCCTCCCGATGTTTTTCTTCACCGTTTTGAGAGCAGTGGTGATTAAATAATTTACACAAAGTAATGCGCCTGTCTGGGTTCGAACCTACCTACAACTCGTAAGTCGCAACCATGACACACAATTGATTTTCTATTGTATCGTATCACATGAGATACGCGTGTTTCTTGACTAGTTAAAATATCTATTTACAATATCATCTAATAACACTACACGGAACACTGCATACTAAATTAACTATTTAATAAAATATTTGCTCATTTATTAATTTACATTCATTTAATGTAATCACAACAATTCATTCACAAAACAAAAATAAAATAGTTGTATGTTCTGTGCTATACTCGTACATAAAGTATAGCTCGTGTCATAAGCAAAGGAAACTGAGGAATGACGGAATCCTCACCTCCACGACATGCCTTACAGCTGCTTACCGTTACACAAATGCACTTAATTTCTTTAATTCCGCAATTCATAGTCACACAAACATGGATAAGTATCGCCAATAAAAATTCTACAAAATCCAGCGACGCTTGAGTTTCGCGGGGCATTCGACGGTATGTATAATTGACGCAAAAAGTATGAAACACTGCTGGATGGCGCACATGCTAGACGTTTTTATGTGCTACTAGTGAGTGATGTGAATTTATTAAGAATGATGCCTTGTTTACAGGATCTGCTTGCGTTCGGTTTTAAGAAAATCGACATCATACTTTTCAGTTTGTATTGGCTGGAAATTGAGGGCCTCGTGGCTGAATGATAACAGCTGCTCGGGTCGATCGAAGGTTGCCGCGGCCGGTTCGTAGATGCGTAACCATCCTTCACGTATCGAGACAATCCGGGACAGTCTTTTACGAGAGGACACGGAGGGGCCTCCACAGCTGTCATTCGTAGATATTTGACAGTCGTTACGGGTAGTCAGAAGCCCAATAGACCGACAATCCGTCTTCCCAAGAGGTATCATGTTACGCAGTAACTGGGTTGTGGAGGTCAGATCTAATACGCAGTCGTTACACTTAAAATACTGGTATTCAGCTGCATCCGGTAAGACTGGAAGCTGACCCCAAACATAGTTGTGAAAAGGCTGGACAGATGATAATACAGAAATAATGAATATGTACATGTTCAACTAACTGCAAATAAATTCTCTTACTAAAAAACTGCATCCCTTCTTCCTTATGACAGCATCATAATATTGGCCAACACTTACACAGTAACTAATAACAGTAACAGTGAAACCTTAAACAGAATGTTACGTCCGTCTGTCTGAGAGTTACCAGTACTATTAGTAGGGTATGTACCGACATCGCTTGCATGCCGGACGTATGTTGTAAATGTATGAATGCAGTATCGAGTATGTTGGTTTCCTATGATTTAGTCAAATGAATTTTAGACTCGAACTACATCAGTAGATCAGAGAGGCCTGCCACTCTGACATGGGAACTCAAACTCTTGTATAGAAGCAAGTTTTTTAACTGAACAGACAGCTTTGCTTCTGGGGAATTTGTTGCGCCATTTCTTCTTCTCAGTGAAAGTACTAGGAAGTGGTGAAAGGCCGTCGTTTTGGGGGACTGTCCTTTGTAATTTTGACGTTCGAAAAGTGCTGATTCTCAAACTAATTTGAATAAATGACGTTTGATTTTGATTTCAAAGCTTTACGGGAAATAATTAATAATATTGATACTTTAATTTCCAGTATATTATGCCGCACCTTTCCTACTTCTCGTCGTGCACAACTAACTGCACCCTCCAAGACTTAAATGAGGCAAACGACAAAGCTATCCATAGCTACGTACTGGTCGGACAAAATATAAGTCATCGTCAGTGAGAGAAAGAAGAAGATTGGAAGACTTAGGGACTGGAAGCCGATGTCAATCATCCTTTTCATGATGGAATACTGCTTCGAATAAATGAATACCAATTCCCGTAATTAAAAACGGTCAAGTCGCAATCTCATCTCGGCGACAATTAATGTCAAAAAGTTTTCAAAATTGATTTTTGACAGATTGATTCGACAGGCTATCGTAACGAAAATAACACATTTCCATAACCTAATTTTCCTTGCCTCCGACAGCAAGCAGCTGTCAAAAGAATAGCGGTCGTCTATTTGATTTAAACTGACAAAATTTTTTCGGGTTTTGGACTTATGAACAGCGTTACTTCTACGATAACATTGATTGATGTTCGATCCGGTACGGAAGCGTATCGAGTGATTGTGAATAGCTAAGCTGGTGTGTTTTTGTTTTTGTATAATAGACCATAACATGCTTCCCAAACAAAAGTCCAGTCACCTGTTAAAGAGGTGATCAGTGGGTACTGTTTTTTGTCATGATTTTGTACTTGTAGTTACAGTTGCGGATTATCGAATGAGGTTTTACTATATTTTTCCCACAGCATAGACACACGTTCGTATCGAACGCGACTCATTTTCTAGTAAACGTGCACGTATCAATTTTTTCTACAAGTTGAAACATTTTGCTACTTTTCTCAACTGATTACGGTATGTTCTTAGTTTTTTATGTAATCCTGGTAACAAGTTGACAGCCTTCTGGTTTCCATCGGCGGTAATAGTGTGAATTACGTTGCCAAGTGGTTAAGTGTAAAATGAGATTTTACTAAGGAAACGGTGGGAGAAATTCCAGACAAATAGGTTGAGCTACTGAATTGCTTGACTTCAACTGTTAAAACTTTAGTAGTGTGCTGTGCACATAGATAGTTCAACAAAGACTATGGGACACTTAATATCGTGTCCTGCGTGTCCTGTCAGCTGCACATTACAGGCACAAGTAGTCGAAGTCTGGGCCGAGTCCACTTAGATTGCTATCGACACGCTAAGAAGAAGAAGACTTAAATAGTATACAATTGATTGATTTTCAGCATAACAATTTCTGATTATAAATAATAATACCAGCCTATTATTGTACCACTGCAGGGCAAAGGTATACACGGCTATACACCAAGCTTACATTTCGAGTTTTAGCTGACCTCGCATTTTGTAAAGTTTTTCGAAGAATCAGAAGTCAGCTTATACTGGTATACTCGTTATGTATAGCTTGATGTGTAGCCGTGCGTACAGCTTCTCATACTGAGAAGGCATGAGCATTGATCACCAGGCTTTCTCAAGGCGGATTGGCAATTTCAGACTTATATTAATTAGAAGTTTCTAACAATACCTATACATATTTATTTAGATGTAATAAGGCATTTACTTTATTTCCCATGTCTTTTTCAGCTAGCAGCAGTGTTTCTGTAGGTACTGGGACGAAAGCATGAAGGTGACTACTTACTGCCAGCAAACCATCGTACTACCAATGTCTTGGACGACACCTGCGGAGAGCTGCTGAGAACTACTGAAAGGTAAGTTGTTTCTTACGACCAACGGTAACTCCATTAATTTAATTAACAAGGACATTTTGCAGCTATGAATTTTCGTAATACAGAACCAGATTTTGAATTGAGTTCAACATACTATGGCAGTCATAATAGCTGAATAAAATGCAGCTGAAATTTAATACATTTACTTTTTTAACGTTTTATAGCAGTTCATAAAATACATTTAAAGCCAAATAAATTAAAAATAAAACCTGCTACTTAACATTTTAAAGTCCGCAGTTTCATTCGCACTTAACATAAAAAGTCCTTTAAATTCGAGGTCGTGTACAGTCAGCTACCAAATTACACTATCAACGCACTTATAGTACATTAAAAATAATGCACACCGACTCGACATTATCTTATCTATCGAGATATCGTAAAAACTCGATTTAATCGATGCGAAATCGGGATCGCCGATTTTATATCGAGAAACGTATACGATGCTGGTGTTAAAAACATGTTATGTGAATTTTACACTTATTGCATACTCGTAAAATTTTAAATACCGCCGTTAAATATGTTACTTGTATTTTTGTGCAAATTAACGTTATTTTTCCCGACGCCGACAATTTAATTCTGCTATATAAAGTTTTTATAATTTATTTTTGGATATAAAATTGCACGAGGTTGCAGTTTTATAAATGTGTTATGTTCATTTACTTTGTATGAGAATGTGATTTTAGTTAGAAATTAAGAGGCATAGTAAAGACTTGAACAGTAGCAAATTTTTCCTAATGGCAATAAGTACTTCAATTTTATAACACTTAGAATATTTTACAATGTAATGTAACGTAATTAAAACATACAGCTTTCGTGCCAGTAGCTAACTAATGTCATTTAAATATTATAAAGTCATTACCAAATACCGGTAGTCTTAATGGAGCAAGTGTATCGCTATGTTCCTGCATTCCCATATGACCATGTAAATATAAAAGTAATTAACTAAAATAATTATTATTTTACACATTTAATTTGAATATTTTCGTAATATAATGTACAGTAATATGATTATGTTAATTTTTATCGTGTCCTACAAAATCTTAATTAGGTATATTATTATTTTAATTCTGTTGAATCAAATGGTTATGATATTTTGTTGTCTGCTGATCATTATTAAATGTAGTTAGGTGAGCAGGTAAGTTTAAAAAAAAACTATACAATAGTGAAGGACAGTCGGTGTCCAGAATACAATTTACTTAATTCTGTGTAAGAAAAATACTTATCAAATACACTACATAATAAATCCTAATTTAAAAGCTTCTTGCCTGCGCGGTTTCATTGAATCAAGGTTATAGACATTTATATAATTCTGATCCTGATGGCTAATATTTAAACTATAACACACTTAAATATTTAAATCTATCGAGTCAGAGACAGGCGTGAATTAATCCCAGAAAAAATACATCCCACAATAAAACAGATTAAATTATACAAAAAAGAGACGAAAAAAAGCCCCATCACCCGGCACAAACTGGACGTAAACAAAGTAATTGATTTCCATTTCTAAGATTACTTATCGCTAAGTTTTTATTGGGCGGGCAGGTCGTAAATTAGCCGTTTATCGCTTTATTCGCCAGTCATTAAGGTTTTATATTAGAATTATGCGTTATTAATTTTAGAAAACGGCAGTTAAATTTATGATCCGCCTCGGGTGTTGCTGTTTTATGTTTCTTATTTCTGTCAGAGATTATTGTTGCAGACTGTACTTAGGTACCGTTATTTTTTTTTTATTTTTTTTTTATTTACATTGTTGTGATTTTACAAAGTGCTGATACTGTTAGTGCTTAATTTTTAACTTACTATTTTATACTTCTTCTATATAAAAAAGATATTTTACGATTTCAGTGTCACTGAAAAAATCAACGGCCCATCTGAAAAAATTTAAAAAATATTCATGATTATTCTGAACCACTTCATATTTTTTTTTCATCAATAATAGTTTTATTTTGATATGAACTGAACATACTCGTACAATTAGTAATTTTCAATATTTAGAAAGAATATCTAACTGAAACTTTTAACGTCATACATATAATTAAGTTTGACAACTAGTCTAACCAAGAGGTATCCTATTACCTAGTAAATGGGCTGTGGAGGTCAGATAGGCAGTCACACCATGTAAGATACTGGTATTCAGCTGCATCCGGTTAGACTGGAAGTCGACTCCAACATAGTTGGGAAAAGACTTGGTAGATGATGATCATGACCTATAATTATTTCTCTACCCATAACTGTTCATACCTTTACTCAACCGCATCGAGGCTCAACACATAATAGGCATAAAAGTCCTCACATCTACCTCACATAATCTTTGCCCCTAGAAACGGGTCTTATAACATGTGATTTAAGACGGGTGTCAATTGCCAATGTATTAATACATACGATTCATATGTAAATGTATGTACTTAGCTCTCTGACACGAATACAGTAGTTTACATATGGCCGACGATTGCATCATGGCGAAGATTCTGTTCAAAGAATTTATTTGATCATTGGCTTTTGATGTGGTTAGGCTTGGGAAGTTTTTCAGCGTCTCCTGGTATTTCCACAGGTCTGTATCGGGCAATTATAATTGCAATAACACAGATGTCTATGTCCAATACTTCGCAGACTTAGGACTGTGAAGTATTGGATTGTGAAGTTTTGGCTTGCCTAGCAAATTAATGGTGCAGGTTGATAGAGATCATCTCATTATCAGGAGGGAGACTAAAGACTTGTAGCTGACTCCAGTAGACTTATAGCTATGAAGCACTTTAGTTTTCAGTATGAACTATTGACGACTGATTCCACTTCTGACAGACGGACAAGACTAATCAGATCTGTCTGCCAATTCAAGTTGCACAGATGCCAGTACGTCAAGCTACCCGAAACTGTAAAATTTTCCCAATCATTATTGCACCTTATACTTTAGCGATAAAGTTGAAAACCTATTAAAGAAATTTGACAGATTGTAGTAGCTTGAAGTGCTGTCGTCTGTACATACACATAAAGAAAAATAAAAAAGACAATAAAGAAAATAAACACAGGAAACTATTAATACGTACGTAATAATAATACAGTTCCCAAAATAAATAAAGAAATGGAAATTAAAATCAATAAAACTATTTTCTGGACTAAAAACATAATAAAATACCCTATAGCACCTGTCATCACAAAGATATTGAACACACAAACAAACAAGTTGTAGAATTTACAATAAACAGTGGAAATACATTCATTTTCCACAGAATACTCGTAAAAATGCGGATGAGTAGAATGCCTGGTCCAGGCTGTGGAGCTTAGACGTAATGAGTTCCGTATAGCTCATTTCTTTTTATTTTTTTTGTGAGCTAAATGTAAATGCTTGTAATTATAATTCATAGCGTTCATTGTGATTGTATTCTTATTGGTGTTTTCTTTTGTTTTCAGGCTGTAAAAGATTCGCTTGGTGATCGAAATCGTAAAAATGATATTCGGTTGTGTGAATTTTGCCTGCCAGTCATTTCTGTAAAAATCGCACCGTGAAAACTTAGGTGACGTGAGTTGTTGTTTCTGCTGTTGCTAGGGATTGGCAGTATCGACAGCTCACTTCAAGCTAGTTCACCGAATATTTACAGATATTTTATAATTATTCTTGTGGAAATCGATAGACAAGAGTTTTGAAATCACCGCCATATTCATCCATTTTGTCATCAGATAAATTATTAAATGAGAAAATGATGAACCTTAACATTTAGATTATTATAATTTTTAGGAATTAATATTCCCTAGTTTCCTACTGAACCCTAAACATTAAGCCATAAAGCGGATGCGTGGGCGCAACCGTGCGCTCGATCATTATTTATGAAGACATTTAATGGTAAATTAATGAAATATGTTTATTGTACGTTTTCTATGAGTTTCACTAATGACTATGATCACGATGCTTTGACACCTACTTATGATAATTTTTTGGAAAAATATTAGTATGGGTTTTAGTTAAGGGGACTACATGACCTAAAGCGCAGTCACTGTCGGACTGCACAGAAAAGAAAGAGAAGCGCGATGCGCGCGCTGGTAATTTATTGCAAAATATGAAGCAATTATCTATTTACAAAATAGTCTATTGTTTGGACTAAAAAATTAAACTTAACTTTAGTATGTTGCTTGTAGAATAATTTGACAAAAAATCAGAATTATTGTATGCATATTAGTATGGATTTAATTGTAAAAATAAAGTTTTAGAGGTATCTTCATGATTTTTTTTATCGTATCAAATTATTTGTATTATGTTTTCAACACACTATCTGCCTAGAATATATACTGAAGAATATCATATATTTTTCTGATTTTGTTTACTATAGTCGATCATATACTTTTAGGCACTATAAAACTTGCGTTTTTTGCGTTTAGGTCCTGTTATCCCCTTAAGAAAGTTTGGCGGTATGTCAATTGAAAAAAAAACATATATTTAACAACAATTTGAAGTAACAAGGCAAGTGGTGGCCCAGTTGGCAAATAATTGCAGCTTGTATTTTAGGAGTTAGTGGTTCTTAAGGTGCAGGACTTACATAGACACAACTTTGTGGCCCAGAAATTGACTTCCAACACTTACCTAAAGGAGAAACGCCAGGGAAGCCTGCGAAATTTAAATTTTCATACCATTTTTGCAATTTTCAGGCCAGTGGCAGGTTGTATGTTGAACAAAATATGATTCACGACCGTAACAAGTATGTATTTAAGAATTATAATAATTAAAATCATCAATAGTTTATATATCCTATTGATTGATATTTCATGAAATGGTCATTTAATAGGGTTAATATTGAATAAATTCGAAATATACACATAATATTTGGTATTCAGCTCTAGCTAATTACTAATTAATAGACGAATACCTGATAATATTGTAATGAGTATACAAGCTTTTGTGACAAGACCGCATTTCAAAATGACTAATGTAGTAACTTAATTCATCTGCGTGCTATCCATATCCGTGTTATATGCAATTTCATTGATATCATAATTCAGTCGATGCTTTCGCCTCGATACAAACAATCGATTTATTCATGAATCGATGTAATTAATGTTTTTTTTATTCCTTCATAACATGCAAAGATGTGTTGTTCGTTTGCATGTACCAATAATATTAGCTTACACAGAATATGAAGATTTTATTTTTCTTTGCCTCAATAATAATTTAAATATTAATATGTATTTAGTGAAATAAAGGATAATTTAAATAAAAATGCATGCAAGGGAATTAAACATCAATTTCTAAAAATAGGTGACTTACTCGTATCATAATACCTTCCCTATATTTTTGTCCATGATAGTTTTTGCAACGTTCATTAGACAGACCATCACTGATAAATAATGCAAGGAGTTCTAGAATTGTACCAACGCATGTCATGTTGACACACTAACTAACTAAAAAAGTATGTTCTAATATTTTTTTCTACACAATGTTTGCCAAGCAAAACCTAGTGCAGAACCTAGTAATTAAACACACAAGTTGTGCATGCAACCATCAATTATGCAGTCTGTTGTTTTTTGCCATCCGATTTGTTTTGCGTTCGATAATGTCCGAGGGAATTATACCGAGTACGTTCTGAGGTGATTAGTGACGGTATCATGCACAAACAGACACACACAATTTACATTAAGATTTTATTTCTTTGAAATTTAAAACAGGGAGGGACTGTAATTAAGGTTTAAAACACAGATATATAAAAAAAAATTGTATTGTTGAATTTTTTTAATGGTTCAGAAAAATGTGTTTGGAATTTGAGAAAATAATTATTTAAGCACATTATTTGTACTCTGTGCCTCTGTTTCTCTTCTGTGACCATGATTGACACATTTTATTATAAACTTCACAAAGCGTGATCTTTCTTTGATTCTTATGTAAGAAACTAAAAACATATGGTATCATTAGTCGCATGCAGCTTTTCTAGTGCGTAGTCGTACCTTAACATACTATAGTTGTCGACATAGCTCACAGAATAAGCAAGCTGAAGTGGCAATGGGCCGGCCATATTGACCGTAGAACCGATGACCGTTGGGGTAGACATGTCTTGTGTGGACCGCGGCAGTGGAGACCGCGAATCGGCAAACGTAAGGTAGGACGCCCTCAGATCAGGTGGTGCGACGATCTTCGCAGGATGGCTGGTAGCAGCTGGATGAGAGAAGCCGAAAATCGAGTTGAACAGCGTGCAATAGGAGACGCCTACTTCAAGCCTGCTGTAGGCTGATGATGACCTAACTTAAGGCGTTGTCCACACTTGTATCATATTGGTCACTCACATGACCACGTATAATTTTGCAACCAAAGTAAAAAACGGGGTGCCACGCAACGGAGAGCTGATACACCAAAATAATATTGGTGTGAACAAGGCCTAAGTTTTTACGAGTTCATCTTTCCATCATTTTGCTACCTGTCTTTTGTTTATTCTGTCTCTGTATAAATCTTTTCTGTTTGCCCATACAGACACTACACATTATTAAAATCCAATCCAACCCGAGCTAATTCTAGCCTCTAACTTAGAATTATGACTTGTTAACCCATAACATTTATATAGCTTCTAACTAGACGGCATAAAACCAGTGGTTTCAAACCTTCGGCGGCTCTAATTATGCCACAATAAAATCAAATGTAAAATGGCTGTTAATTGGTGTAATATAACCTTGTTATCGGTAGATGGTTTGAATTAGCCTAATGGTATACTCCGCTTTGCACCTGCTATACTTGATTTATTTTATGACTTTGAATGTGTGTGGGTTTTGACAGCTCGGGTTTTGTGTTTTTATTATACCTAGGTTGTTTTTTAAATACGTTTTTGCGAAGGTTGCTGGTTGCTGATTTGCTTTATCTTTATCTATGTATATGATCATGCTAAAACTTTTTCATGTGTCAGTATTCTAATTTTCATAATAATTATCAAGTATGTGAACAGCAGCGTTATTCTGTAAACTCAACTCAAGCCATAGCACGAACGCGCAACGTAAATATATAACGTAAATTCGAACTGAATCGAAACTACAACTACACTTTTTCATTTTGTTTTAAATAAATAGATAGCTATTGCCTGTATTCATAGATATGAATAGAGTATTAAAACTAAGTCAATGTGTGCGAAACGAGAATTTTCAGTTTTCCTCCGCGCGTCCGTTATACAGTGATCAAAATTATGCAATGAAGTTACCTGTTGATCTTCCACAATAAATATTTCTAATTATAAAAGTAGGTATTTTGCGTTGCCCAAAAATAAAACCTACATTCAACATTCTTTGTGTTCTTCAAGATTAAAATCTCCAAATCCAAAATTGCATGGAAATTCTTACTTAAAAGGAACAAACTCGAGCTAACTAAGCGGAATAAACCGCCCAAAATCTGTTATTTATGTTCGGTTGTTATACGAATGATGAATAGCCATCGTATACCTCTTTTTTTAAGAATACCACATTACCGACAAAGTTGGTACAAGGCAATACAACCCATATTTATAAAGTAATAAAGTTTATATCAACTGCATGTGGTTACGTGGGGAATTATTTCAAAAGCTATTGTGAATGTTTTTATGAGTCCGAAGGCGTGTAATAGTAATTAATTACGTATGAAGAAATATCAGATAGTTGTTAATTAAATCTTGGTGAGAAGGTGTCAGAATAGACGTGGCATCAGTAGCTGATTATCTTTTTTAAACAAATGTGCAAAATACTGTTATTATACTTAGATAT
Source organism: Hydraecia micacea (assembly GCA_914767645.1). Classification (NCBI taxonomy): domain Eukaryota; kingdom Metazoa; phylum Arthropoda; class Insecta; order Lepidoptera; family Noctuidae; genus Hydraecia; species Hydraecia micacea. The sequence goes on along the minus strand of OU611783.1, from coordinate 1,329,910 downwards.
ACATCGTTTTGTGATGCAAGGTTTATAGACATTGGGCTTAGTTAGTTGCATGGAGCTCGTTAATGCAAGCGGTTTAGTTTTTACTGCAAAAGATGGGAAAGTGTAGGATCCCACTGAAGACATCCTTTGGCTTAGGAACTGCTTCCAACTGCTGAAAATGCTCCCAGAAAGTATTATTAATAAATTCTCCTTCTATAATGTATAGGTCTCAGCTTTCATAAGTACATTTTTGACAGTCTTTATTTTGTCAAAAGCCCAAAGGCCTAACAGCCAGTCTTACCAAGCGGTGTCGTGTTACGCAGTAACTGGGTTGTGGAGGTCAGATAGGCAGTCGTTCCATGTAAAATACTGGTTTTCAGCTGCATTCTGTTAGACTGGAAGCCGACCCCAACATAATTGAAAAAGGCTAGGCAGATTGATTGAACATTACATGAACCGTGTAACAAAATTTTATTACCAAGTTGTAATAATATGTAGGTGTGTTAGTACAAGTTTGCAACATACTAATAACAATAAACCACTTTATAATGCGCCAATCAATCTCGGCGCTAATTTGTTGAGAACCACCGACAATTTAATTGGCGTTTTAACTTTTTTTGTTTATCGAATAATAAATATCTACAATTTCGTATATAATGTTAATGAATAATATTGACTTTTATAGCTATTCTCAGGAAATAAAATATATATTTACGATCTTCCAAAAATCGAATTCATACAACTTTTTTTGGATTTATACACAAATTAAGCAATCGTATAATTTAGTATCGAAATTGGATACGTATCGATGTCGAATATATTATAAAATATAATAAAACATACATTATATTGGTCGTATTTTATTTTATCGATGTCATATTGGCAATAATTATGGTTTATTTTGATTATATTTATGTAATTAGCGAACGGATTCGATGACTAATGTTGCTTTCAGAAAAATCGATTAGGTTTTTTCTTTTAAATTTCGAAGAATCAGCGTGAATTCAAACACTATTGTCGTAACAAATAAAAGCACTTTTCAGTGTTAGAATAGAACGAAGGAATTAAGGATTTCCTCAACATACTTTCTTTGTTTGAAGTTTCTGGTATCTATAATTTGACACAGTGATGCTAGTAAAATCTACTTAATAGATATTATCAAAAGATGTCGCTACTGACCACTCTTTTATATGAGTAGCAAGAGTATTTTTGCCGACGACGTGATTTTGAAGTCTGGCTGCTGCTATAATTCCTAAGGATATTATAAGTTTCTTGTGAAATAACAGCGGAAAACCCTTTGAAAAAAAAAGCTTCTGAACTTTTCACCTAAAAAAAATAAACGACATTATGAAATCATCATCAAAAAAGTTTTAACACAAATAAAACAAACTACAGGAAGCTATCAAGGCTTCCTTCCTCCTGACACAATTTATAACGTGTTTTGTCAAAACATAATGGCGTAGGTATCACGAAATTTGGCAGCGTGACAACCCTGAATTATGATTTTTATTGCTCTGTCTGAGTCATAGTCCGTAGAATAAAAATAAAAGCTGGTCTTTCGACCCATAAAATAAATTATCACCCTAAATTTGTTCAGATTTATTGCTAAGCGAACGTTTGAATGTGATCGCTAAATTATTATAGAAAAATATATTATGAAGAAAAAAGTTGTGATAGCAATAAAAATGTCAGACTGAGGAAATGTTTTCTTTTAAATAAATTATTTATGTGTTTGTTAATATTTTTGCGTTGATGAAACGTTTCCAGGGATATTAAAATGATGATGGTGAAACTATATTAATAATATTTTCTTAGGAAACATCTACAACCAAATGAATCGAAAGACATTTATTTATGATGATGATGCCTACATCAACATCATAATACTGTAGACTTCATTTCTCATAATAATAATGATCATGCAATTTAATTATTTTCATCTTACCGATGATAAGATTGAATTCATTGATTTCTACTTCTTCACTTTTATTCAGAATCAACCAATACCCTTTACGTTTTAACATTTCCATATTGTATAAAACAGCCAGATTTGCATAGATACTGTTAATTTATTATTGTAAGAATGTAATTTATCGCCTTAGAATAATATTAATTATTATTTCTATTAAAATTTGTAGATGACGGAAGTATAACAAGTGACAAATTACTACTAATGACTTTGTATAATTAAATTGTGACACTATTTTAAAATCGAAGACATTGAATCAATCTTACTACCTACTAATAATAATGGCCGGAGCAAAGTATACTTCATAAAAACTCACTTGAACAAAATCTTACCTCAAGAAAAAAAGAAAAATCAAAACAGCAGATACAAAAAAAAGTGAAATGTTTTAACAACGACAGTATGTGCTACAAATGACGCAAATTATTACAGAGAGTCAATCAACCAAACAACTCAGTCAGTTACAGTTCACTGCTTGATTTGGGGCTCCATATTATTTACTGTTGCTAATTCGTTGGTGAAATAAGACCAAGATAACTCAACATGATGAAATACTGTTACGATCGAAATGATTAAACCTTAATTGGAAGTGCTAACAATATGAGTTATTCAAACCAGAATCATAAAAAACGAACTTTTATTATATTAGGTACCGGTATAAAAATAATTAAAACCACTTTATCATTATTATCCTTGGTACAATCAAGCAATCCTATTCGGTATTACATCAAAAGTAATCTATCTGTTAATTTATACAGTGTCCAATTAAACATGATTAATGTGATATAAAACGGCTACTTGTTCCTCCCGATACATGATTAAGTTATAAATTGTGGACGGCCGAAAACAGGCGTCCCAATTATTGGGCCGCAACTGACAGTGGCAATATTTCTGGCAATGATTAAGTGGGGTGGTTTGTAGATGTGGCAATGGCAACACTTTGCTACTGTAAGGACTTTAAATTATTGTAATACGTAATACACTACCAGGAGCAATCGCTTTCATTTTGACAATTTAACAACTTTCATTGCATTATTTACGCTGATGAGCATACAAATTCGAACATACAGGGTCCCATTAAAATCGATGGGCAATTTTAACACCGCTCATTACGTTTAACCAATAATATCCAAGGAAAAAAAAAACACTGATTAAAGTAATTTTATTTCGACCTAAAATAATAATAAATAAATTGCCGGCACATTATTTCGTTAGCTGATTATTTTTCTTGTAAGTATCTATTGCGTTTTTCTTATATACTTTTTACGATCGTCCTTATTTTGGTGGTATGAAAGATTTCTAAAAGTTTTCCGTCTATTTTAATGGGACCTTATATAGATATGTCGGAATGGTAATCCATTGCGTCATATATAAGCTCCCATCATCATGAAAGTGTGTTACGCAATTAGGGTACTGTTTTGCGATGCCGAACATTATTTTACACGTGGATTAAACCTACAAAATAATCATATTGGTAATATTATTAAAAGTAGGTAATATTAACTGGTAGTCTAGTTCTACTCGGTTTTGAAAATTCACTTGATACAGTTTATCAGGATTCATGTTATTTATTGCAATATTTCTCATTGAGGGTCATTTATAACATTGAAAAATATTGATCAAAATAGCTGATACCAGGACCTGTTGAAAGAGATACCATAGAAGTGGTTATAAGTAATAAAAGTGGTGATAATAATTCTACTTTATAGATCTATAATATGGAAGATAATAAATTCATCATCATCATCATCATTTGATTCTCCTGCCCTTTCCACAATTTATTTGGGGTCGGTGCAACATTTTCTATTTTCTATTAGACGTCATCTTGGTAGTCAACATAATACGTAGTAGATAATTCAACATAAAGCACAAAAATTGTTCCCATTCACTTCCAACCGGCATTTCCACAATAACGCTCTGTCACATCTGAAATATTTAAAATATTAATCTCAGCAGTAATATTTCATCGTGTAGTGGCGTAACACCTGCAAGCGGCATACGTGGCTGATTTATTGAGCCGTTTGTTTTCCCCCACTAGTCATCCTCCCGCCATCCACCAGCCCCCGGTGTCATCCTCCTGTCATCCTACATAGCTATGCAAAGCTCACCTCTATGAATTGTGATGTGACGCTTGAAATTTTGATGAACTGTGTGAATTTTATTTTTACTTTTATTAAAGTTCGTCAATCGAGTGTTGGAGTGTATCATGTCAAGTGTATCTGAATACATATTAGGGATGCCGAACGTAACTGAATTGAAAAAACTTTTTGTAGCGATAATTGTTTTGCATACCTGTCGAAAATATTTTTGTTCCGAATGATTTTGAAATTCATTAAGTTGAATGACCCACGTGATTGTTAATAATTGAATTGATTTCGTATTTTAAAGTGCATTTTATTTGTTTTCATTTTAATTTGCATGAAATGTTTTGAACTGAAAACAATATTACTTTTACCAATGTTTTTTTATCATCAAATTCCGCGTCATATTTGTTTCGTCTTCGCATCCAAATTAAAATTTTATAAGCGTAACTGACAATGAACTTGTCGCTAAACAAATGATTATTTTATTAATTCAATTTCGCTCTAGGCCAATCAGGTGCCAGGTCGTTGAATGGGCGGCATCTTTACAATGAGCACCGCAAGGTGTTTCGGCACTTCTTACGGTCACGTACAATCGTAAAAGCGAGCTTTATAGGTTCTTAGTACTGAATTAAAATGTAATTGAAGTTTTACGGCTTAAAAAAATAGACACCAATAGACATGCATAATAGGTGTTTTAATGAATTATGGAACAGCCGAGTCCTTTATAACAATTACATACAAAAATATAAAAACATGATAAATGATGCACCATTTGTGAAATACATACATGTTTTGATGTATTATTCTATACGTTTCTTGTGAATAAGATTACATCAAATCCATTTAAGATATTATATCGCTTCGAAAATCTAAAGATTTCACAGAACATTATGTTTGAATTTAGTACACCACGCAACAGAATGCATAACAATAAATTATAACACAAATAATCTTCACTCATATTGTCTGCCTATTAACATAATAAAATGTTTAGCACCGCTGAAATTTACGCACACGAACTCAACACAAAATAAACTGTACTCACTTTGAGATAAAGCTTGCTTTTGATTGGTCGATGTTTCGTTTCGCAACCGCATCTCCAGGGGCCCATAACTTTAGGTCGCGTGCGCCGGCGGCGTATTATTTTTAAATTATTAACTCTGTAATGGAATAATTCCGATATGCTAATGCTGCGACGAACGGGCACTGATCACGAGATCGCCACAGGATACGATTACCAGTAGGGCAAAAATTCAATTTACGTTGAATTCTGTTTGCGGTATTTTGTGATGCAAATGATTGAGAATGTGTTTATTTGTTTTGAAATGGTTTTAGTAAATGAATTATGTATGAAAGTACCCAGTTCGTTACCCATTATTCAAAGCCATGCATCATTGCATTTTAGCCTCAGGACAAAATATTGCAAGCATTAATTTAGATAGACACAGTAGATTATAAAATAACAGTCAATGAAATCTCACTGGCAGCTAACACTAAACAATATGGCGCAATTTGCGGGTTGACATCATAAATTTTAATGGCGATGACAGAGGTTAGCAGGCCGCAGCGACCAAATGACTTGACAATTTATCTCTTAAGTTTATGAATATCAAATGAATAAGGTCGAAAGAGTTACAAGATAAATTGTTATGGATTTAGTTAATTCAGAAGACAGTCATTAGTCCCAAATTAAAAGACGAGCTGGATATTCAATAATGATGGATTGCTTATAAACGAGAAAGAGGAAAGGAGGAAAATATTTCTAGTGGTAAGTAGAGGCTAGCAAAAAAAAAATCGATCCCAGAACGGAAGATTATCAGAGCCCTGATCTCTATAACTAGAAGATGGAAGGTACAGACGCCAGCAGATCAAGCTACCCGAAACTGTCCCCAATCAACTTTGAAACTTATACTTTAGCGATACAGTGGAAAATCTATTAAAGAAATTTGACAGATTGTAGTAGCTTGATGTGCTGGCGTCTGTACCACAAAATTTTAGAAACTTTTCAGATGCATGATTTTCTTGTTTAATTCTTCTTTCGGCAGCATTTACCCAAAGTGAACCTACTGCTTCAATCTCACTACAACCAAGCCGTTAGAACTACCTCCCCAGCTAATTGCTAGTGCTTGCAATTTGTTCGCTTGCCCAGTTTGTTGTGTGTCGGGTTTCTTTACCGGTAATGGATTGGTAGGCTGTGGCCTATCTCTACACTTCATTTGGGCTCACTATTTGATTTACTGATAAGTGGATAGTAAATAGATTGGTGTGAATTAGGATTTGTGTTAGGTAATGGCAGTCTTATGTAGTCTTAACGGTTTCTTAAAGGTATGGATTTAATCATTTGGGAAAATGATACAGATGTGTGTTTATGCTTTTGTTATTGCCATGAAAGGTGGAGCAAAAGATGTTCTGACAGAAATCTATCAGCTGTCAGCACCATCCATAGAAATGTAACATATAACACCGTTACTTATAATTTTTGCTGACTGCCCAAAAATTTTCCACGAAGTGAACTTTAGTACCTATACCGTGAAAAAGAAATCAATGGCAGACACAAAAGAAAAAAATATTCATTGTTGAAATTGATGTGTCTCTCCCTAATTTCTTTCTATTTCTACCAGCAACAGAGATATTTGAAAAACAGACACATGAGTGTCCCAGCAAAGGCTTTATCAAAACCTTTAAAAGTTGCTCAGCAAAATGACTGGTTTTACTTAACACTGGAGCAATTTCGACGCTATTTATTGCCTAATTGCAGCAATAGCGTGTTAATTTAGATAGCAATAAAGCCAATCCTACTTCGCAAGAGTAGTAAGATAAATCATTTTTACCAATTAATGGAAACTAAGCGAGTAATTTATTTATAGTTTCATCAACACGTTATCTTTATGAATATACCGGTAGCAGGCAAAGCAGCGGCTGTTATTATGTCCTAAGTTCGATTACCAAAGAGACTAATTTACATTTAGAGTCAACAGTAAAAGTTGATAGAGTTCCAGACTACTATCAATATAAACATTTGGAGAATAAAAAACCCTCCAGCTTCCAACCAAACAAATGGTCCAAGATGCATTAAAGTTGATTTCTTGCTCCAGCGCACTTTGGACTACCCACAGCATTCAGAGCTATTGTGGAAAGAAGGAGAATAAATATTTAGAAGAATTGCATAGTACTCATGTTGCTCTTAAAGAGTCTACCAGTAACATTCAAGCGGGGTAATTGCGTAGCACACTAACAGTAGGAATGGTTTTCATTTTACACAATATTCATTGCGTTATTTACCTACGTTGTTGAGCAGAGACATTTTTCTAACAAAAGAAGCAATGGATGTGATTGACAGAGTATTACGCAATTAGGGTGCGGGACGTTGGTACTTAAACTTGCGCTACCAACCTTGCCGACTTTTACTAAGACTTGAACTAACCTTGTATGTGTGACACGAGCTCACCCGAGCTTACCCGAGCTTACCCGAGCTTAGACGTCAAATGTTTCATCTTATAAGTTCTATATCAGATAAACTTGCCATCCTTAATCTGTGAGTATGAGGCACATCTCTGCTTACCCCCAGGGCCCACCAGCTTGACAGTGTGACGTAATTTATAACAGTTACAAGCGGCGCGTGCGCACAAGATCGCGAGATAGCAAATAACTATGATTTATTAATACACAATTTATTATAACTTCCTTTACTTACGAAATAACTATGTATTACCACGGTTGTTAACTTTCGCGGGGTCGGCAGATAACGTGGTTTTAATGTTTTAATGAATAACACAGTTATTTGTTTAGTAGTTAGTTTTTATGTCTCAATTTTGCGTATATAGGGGGAGGATTGTGAATAAAAGTAATTACTTTTTGCCTACTTTTATACTTAGCAAATCTGTGGCCTTAGAAGAAATTTGAACAAAATGTTATAGCGGGGTAATTGCGTAACACACAGTACATTGTATCAATGACAGTTCAACAACATTCATTGCGGTTTTTACATTGTTGAACATCCAAATTTTTCGAACATAATGAAGCAATGGATTAGCAACATCCTTCAAAATGATTCAGTTTGTGATTGATAGTGTGTTACGCAATTAAGGTGCTGCTTGGACTGTTATTTCTGTTTTTTACATTTCTATGGTTATTTGTGATTTTCGGACAGAAGGCATAGCAAGGTTGTGGCCTATGAACAAGTTCGAAATATGTAGTTACAGGTTGAAAAAGGCGGTCTTGGACCTCTGCAAATCAGATCCACAGAGAGGTTATTGTATCTTAGGAATTGTACAGTATACTAACTTACGCGTATTATTTAGCGACCACTTCCACAACGCTTATCGATCTGCCTAGCCTTTTCTCAACTGTGTTGGGGTCGGCTTCCAGTGTAATCAGAAGCAGCTGAATACCAGTCCTGTCCTTTATAATGCGCACAGCAAAAGAGTGGAACTCTCTACCTGCGTATGTTTTTCCGAGCGCATACAACCCAAATCTCTTCAAAGTGAGAGTGAACAGGCTTCTTCTGGATAAGCTCGCTCCATCGTCGACTTTGTCTCTGTCACCTTTGATCTAGACTAGAGTCAAGAGCAAGTCCATTTCAAATTAAAAAAAAAAACAGTGTTTTACATGGAGCGACTGCCTATCGGACCTCCACAACCCAGTTACTGGGTAACACGATACCCCTTCCGTTACTTCCGTAACGCTCATATCATTTAATTTTATGATTATAATTTAGTGATCAATGTTAACCAAATCTGCATACAAATGTTCAGTGGTTATTTAACAGTACTTGTCGGAAGTAACATTTCAACACACGATCCCACTTACATAAACACTGTTTTTAATTAACAAAAATACGTGCCATAATAGTGGTTATTGTCGGATTTAATTAATGTAAATTACGCGTCTATTATTATAATCTCCCTAACGTTTATAAAGCGAGGTAACGTTTGCTATCAGTTTTAGCAGTAAACTTAATGTTCGTTAGTACCGGATTGTTAAGTATTAAAGTGTTATAATTCTTCAAAAATGTGTTGGTAGCGGCACTTTCTAGCTAGCGTGTGGGATCTCGTACCGAACTTTATTGTGAAGCAGTACCTTCCATTTTTAAGGTTCCGTACCCAAAAGATGCCATTGGGACCTTACTAAGCCTCCGCCGTGCGTCCGTCCGTCCATCTGTCCGTCTGTCTGTCAGCGGGCTGTATCTCATGAACAGTAATAGGTAGACAGTTGAGTTTTCATAGTGTGTATTTCTATAATTGCCACACAAACAAAACATAGTAAAAATTAAATAAAGTTAAAAATTAAGGGGGATATAAACCTGTTTTTAGGTAGGTATGTCTATCAACTATTTAATATACAGAACGTCCTGCAGAACATCACGTGAAAAGTTTTCTCCTGAAATCCACATTTTCTTAAAAAAAACAACAAGGAACTCCCAAAAGTACACGGATTACAGAGTAATTTTATTAAATCCGTTCGGAAGTTTTATTTTTTTCAAGCAATAGTTCATTATTAGCCAGAGAGTAATATTTTACGTTCCTGTACAGTTAATTAAGAGTGAAACTGCGAACTCAAAGCTAAATCAAGTGATTATTAATTTAGATAATTATTGTAATTATAAATGGAAGTTCAGGAAGATTTGTCTAGACTTTACGATTGTGATCTTTGGCCGTCAGGAAATTAATTACTGTTAGAGTTACGGCTTTGTAAGATTCCAATACATCGTGCTCTGTTCCAGAGGGAAAAAATATTAAATAGAGCTCTTGCTCTTTTCAATCATATTTGCTTTGCTCATCTTATATCATTACTTGCTTCTGCCCTTGACTTCGTCCGCGTGAAATTTCTTGTACCTCCGATCCAATCGCATCGCCTGTCCGCACTAGTACTTCATTTTCGCTTAGCGTTCTTTCTGACTTTCTTCTTTTTACTCTGCTCCTAGGGCCCTAGCGTGATTTTGAATACCTTCTTCAAGCATTGGCTGCTAGTTCCTGAGATTAGCGCGCTCTAACAGTTCAAACAAACAAACGAACTCTTCAGCATTATTATTAGTATAGATAGGTAGATAAGAAATCATAGATGAGAAAAGCGAGTAAACCTATAAAAATAATTGATAATCTTGTCATGATTATTCCCAGTAATGAGAAATTACTGAGAAGAAAGAAAAAGGTAATTAGAAAACTGCAGCATAAGGTGTGTATGCATACAAGATGACGCTGCAAATCATTTCACCAAAAACTTTTTAAAAAAACAGTGGCACTCCGGGAGTGCCGACAGAAGTAAATCCAAAACACAAACAGAATACTTTGCCAACACTCACTGACGTATCGGATATACATTAAAATCGATTAAATTCCGAGGACAGCCGAACATATCCGAAGCAGTGTCGGTTACGGTAACAGTGGCGCGAATTCTATGGTTTTTTCCCATTTCAAAAAATGCCCAACGCGCCTAAAGAAGTTTTCACTTCAAAAATAGGCATAAACTCAAAACCTCACATCGTATCAACAGTGTTCAACTTTTCAACTCATTCTCCGGCCTTATGACACATACCTACGTCTTTAACGTCAAACGTTACTTATCCTCCATTAAAAATACCTCCACCCCACATCAGAACATCTCGCCAGCAGAGCAGTCCGACATTTCAAAACGGGTATTATCATCTCTTAGTTTATTCCGTCTCACTGGCATCTCGTGAAAGGCGTCGTGAAAGATTTATAATTTAATTAGCTGCTGTAAATAGACGCCGGCGGTTAACTGTCTGTTGAAGTGGCGGTGATCTTTGGGGCAGAAGGGACGGTAGGTAGAATGTAGGTGGATTTGGTTTCTGCCTTCCTGATTCTCCTCGTTGAGCTTCATTGTCTTGGCGTTTATTGGTGGTCATCACTGTTAATTCTGGCTTTTAGGAGTTGCAGTGGTTGTGAAATGTGTGGCGAGCTTGTCCCTTCCTGCCACTTTTGTGCTTTAAAGATTCCACCTTCAATTTTGAAGGAATTATAACAAGATGCATTTCTTCAACAAAATGAATATGGGCACTGTGCTGTGTTATCTAAACTATAAGGTATTATTAGATGTTAAATTGTGTGTTTGTAAGTGATTCTCTCTGAAAGTATTTACTGGTCTGATTACAAAACATCCTTTCACTGATAGATAGCTATGGTTTTGCCGAGTGGTCGACTTCGACGCGAACGGAGAGACAGAAGCTAGTACACTAAATTTATTGAGCGTTTGATGTCATGCAGAGGTGATGGTCTTTTTTAAAATTTATGACTTGAAAGGAGAGAGAAGTAGTTTTTTTTTCAGATATACTACTTAATGAGCTTTTAAAATAATTGTGCACCCTATAAAGTTTCAAGACAAATAAGGCAGGCAGATATAAATAATTAGATACTCACTCCAAAAGGTGAAAATTCATACTTTATGCAAGGGTCATCATAACTTACCTATCATTATTTACGTCCAGTCACACAAAATGACACAAGCACACTCATAACTCATGCACATCGTAATAACTCACTGACCACTATTAACTTTATGCAAAGATGACTAATATATCCATTCATTGATAAATCATTTCTTCAATACTGATGACATTAGGATATTGGTATTCCTCTCAGTTTGGCTTGTCTAGGTTGAATAGGAGTCACTTGGTTTTAAATGGCTTCCAACCGACTCTGATCTGCACCCTAATTGCATAACACACTATCAATAAAAATCTGAATCATTTTTAAGGATATTGCTAATCCATTGCTTCATATGTTCGAAAAATTTGTCTGCTCAACAACGTGAATAACGCAATGAATGTTGTTGAAATCTCAAAATGAAAGCCATTCAAATCAAATCAAAATATTTTATTTCACATAAACCAACATGGGCACTTATGAAACGTCAGAAAAACGTCGTGCTGCTGATAGTATGTTACGCAACTGCCCTGCAGAACTACATAACAGTTTGGGTGATTCCAATATTATTATTATTATGTAGGTATATCGGCTAATGATTTTTAAAATTTTAATAATAACCTTTTTTGTGGTAGCTCTTCCAACTCTGATCGGAGTCGATGCCTTGTTTTTCACATTCATCGCGATTTTACCTTCCTCTTGATCTATTTGATGTTAATTATTGTACCTCGTTCTATCTTTCTCTCTATTTCCTGCAAGCTAGTCCATGGTTTGGGGGAAAATATGCGTAAATAATCCCAACATTCCTGAGAACATACAGAAATGTCAAATCTGCATTAGCTACTCTTTGTCACCCAACAAACTTTTATTGCTCAAAATTCTTCCATTAAAATGCAAGTGGCGGTCATTTAATAAAGTACAATTATGAATCGTAAAATCGTTCCCGTAGTTGCTTTTATGAGTGGTTGCTTGTTATCGCCTCCATCTTGATTTACGATGCGCGGGAGTGGCGTGTTGCGTCCGGTGGATGCGGCATGTTTGATGTCAGTAGTTCTTATTGATTTTTTAGCGATTGGATTGAATTGTAATGTGTGGTAGGCGGTCTTATTTGGTTGGTGACGTGTCCTAATATATTTAGATTTGTGACTTTTGCGGTTGGGTGTTAAAAAAGATTGTGCGTGCATTTACCATGTATCAATCATCATTAGGTTAAATTAATTATTGATCTTATGCAGCGGAGAATACTGACTAAGGACATCCACCATAATTCTATAGTACGGAAACAAACTCTCCAAGCACCGTAACAGAACTATTGTTGCAACATTGTTACAATGACTGTGTGACCTGTAACATAATATTCTTCAATGAGTCAACACATAATCAGCCCATAATGTTCCCATTGCTGGGACACAGGCCTCCTTTCTGTGAGAGGGAGTGGGCCATAACCCACCACGAGGGCCCAGTGCGGGTAGGTAGATGTCACAGGTCTTCGAATTTTTGGTTCTAAGACATGCCGGTTTCCTCACGATGTTTTCCTTCACGTACTTGGGCAAAATCTACTGAAATCATCATCGATCCAATTCAATGAATTCACCAACTGGTCTTAAATAACATTCCTACAAACAAAAACTGCTTCACCAACCGCATCCGCACTCCAGTGGCAGTCTTGCGACACGACACGTCCACTCGACAGTTTTGTCGCGATAACATACCCGACACATCAGCTTCTTGCTACCGAAGTACGGACTTCAAGTATAATCAGGTATGTCAGTTTTGTTAATTGCTACTGTATCTCTGTAGTTATTCGATGAAATATTCAGTGGTGTGCTGCTTGCTCGTGGGTCGAAGATTTATGGAATGCTGTTGGGTAATGGTCCACGATGGTAATGATGGTTGGAGCTTTGAGTATGTGTAATAAAGGTATTGTTGTCTGTTCTTTGTGGTGTCTTTGAATATTTGGATTTTATGGTGGTATCAGCAAGATGACGTTTGATGTCACATATCCGTCTACTGTCTTGGGGTTTTGTCTTTAGGTATATCTACTATTTCCATGGACTTATTATAATACTAAGTCCATGACTATTTTTGACTTTTATCCCGTGTATGAAAGGAAAGGAAAGTTGAAAAGTAATTCACAGGATCAGGTTTAGAATATATTTTTCTTAAAAATCAATTATCGCTTTTTTTAAATTAACATATATTAGTACACCTAATTTTTCTTAATATGTTTTGTCTGGGTAGAGATATACTAGATTTTAATTTAAAAAGTGAGCCAGAAAACATGTTGTCTTTTAAAAGAAGTTTAATTTAAATTCCTACATGTCTATCTGTCAACACATCCTAAAAAACAGCTCCCGAAAATATAAATATTACGCACAAGTACAACACTAAACATCTACTTTATGTACGCCCCAAATGTGTTCCTAGTGATGCTCATAAATATCGATAAAATATTGCTATATCGATACTAAATCACTTGCAGTTTATAATAAGACAGAGAAACTTCCTCCATTTTCGTAGTGATGGATGATGTGCTTCATATCTTGGTCTTCATCATGTTGAACGTGTGTTATGGGGTATTACTGGGTAAGTGATGGTGAATGATGGGAGGTCGTGACGTCACGTTATAGGAGATAATGATAGTGTTTTATGGGCAATATTTTACTGCCTCTTCGTGTAGTGTATGTCAGGAATGTTGGGTTATTGTTGGATATACAGTAAGTCATGCATGTCATTGTAGCTTCGAGGCTCATTGTAGATTTTATGAATCAGCCATGTATTCTGAGTGAGCTTGAAGTGAGCTGTCAATAGTGTCAATGCCTAGCATCAGGTGGAATGAAGTTTTCCATGGTGAATTTCTACAGAATTGACCGATTAGTTCTAGTTTAGACACTGACTCATCTCTTTGTATCATATCGCGGAAACCGATTGCAATTCATCCCTATTTTGTTTGTTCTTTACTTTACCAGTTAGCAGTGCGACAAAATACACCATGACCAATGAATGAGATTAGCTCAAGAAGTGGCAAGCTGCAATCACTCAGGATGTTTATGTCTACATGCAAACAGTGAGTAGACCGGGCTGCGATAACACGTCGAGTACCTAATGCAAAAATATTAGTGCAACTTTTGTCCTAATAAAAACCGAAATTAGTAAGGAGTCTTACTTACATGTTCGGTTCAGTACATTTGATTTGGTAGTATTTGCTGAACAACAAAGCCGATCCAGAGCAATCACTACACACAATATTCAGCTCGTGCCGATCGGCTAACTTCGTTCGGCATCTTCTCTCGCTTAATCATGTTCGGGTCGGTTCGGCACAATTGGAGCCAAGTCGTGCTGGTATTTCCTTATCATTTATATCTACATACATTAGAATTTTCCGCCCGGCTGTGCCGCATCATGCCGACCCTGATATATAAGTCATTTATTCAAACTAGGCTGAGAATCAGCACTTTTCGAACCCCTCACTACAATTATTCGAATACGTCAAACGCTACAAGTATAGTCGGCATTGTTTCATTCATGCCTAAACTATCCAATAACTGTCAACCTATTTAGAAGTTAACAAGTCATAAATAATTCCAACGATGTTATTAGTCCACTGTATCTAGAAATAGTCGATCAAGATCTAAATAAATGGAATATTCATTATCATTGAATCGCGGAAGTAAACGCCATTCAAATTCATACACGCGACGCATATTAACTGGTTCATTTGTATGACAGTGATGGACGGCTTTTTGTATGGTCAAGATCGAGATGTAGGCAAAAGATAAACGTGACAATATTAAGAATATACATTTTTAAAATAGTGCTGCCTGCTGTTTTGTATGGATCAGAATTTTGGGCCACAGATAGGATGAATGAAAGGCAATTGCATGCAGTAGAGATGAGAATGCTAAAAGGGATGTGTGGTGTTACACAAATGGACAGAATAAGAAATGAGTACATAAGAGGAAGTCTGAAAGTGGCACCGGGAACTGAAAATTAGTGTGCGTTGCAGTAGGTAGTTTCATACAAAGAATAGGTACTGAATGGCTCGAGTTGATACGGTAACGATCCCTTTCCGATTTGATACGTGTGATATGTCCTGAAATAAAATTGGTTGGCTAAAACTAGGTAGCCATAATATATTTTGTTGTTGTGGATTATAGGTCTGACAGGTCCGACGTCAATCAAACTAGTTGCAAGTAATTACGAAAATGATTTCGGTAATTAACAACTATTTATTAATTCATCTAATTAATTAGGCATGATAACCTAGACACTGACCGTCCCGTGCTGTTCAAATATGCAGCATTCATTTTAGGTTTTGAATATTAAATCGAATATTGTATCAAATTGACATGTTTTATATAGCTGTTCTAAATTAGTGTGATGGTTGAATCACACATAACAGTTTAATCTAAAACACAGTAAAACGAATAAAAATTCTCCATTTACTGTAAGTTGGTGTCAGTGTTGCTATTTCTGATTGCAAAATAAGAAAACGTTTTAAAGTAAAGTGTAACGAAAAGATTTCTATAAGATTAATGGTTGGCAGTGAAACCCTGGCCGGGTTTACGGTTCACTTAGTTAAACTTAGTTTTATCTTTTTAAATACCATTATTAACTAGTAGGTTCTTAAGTCCACAGACGTACCATCAGTTCATTGTTTTCATAATTACAGGATAAGTAGCATTACGAATCTCACAATCAAAAACGAAGTAAACGAAGTAGCTATTTGAGTTGGTATAATCTGAGTAAATAATCAGTTTTCACACTCTAGACTTTGTTTCTCAAGCCAGCGCTGAGTCATCGTAATTATCCTCACTTTAGTCACACTACTTAACAAGAAACAACCGACACTATTACCGGTAAACATACCGCTAATTGCAGTTTCCGCTTCTCACATAATTATTACATTCGCTATGCCGGAATTATTACGTAAAAAATGTACCAAATAAATCTTTGACATGTCACCTTAAGTGGGACAAGTCCGGGCGACGATGTGTGTTGTGCAACAATTTATCGACAAAATTAATTAATTTCATCGACTGTTACCGTTTTTTGTTGTAACATTAACGACTAATGGAATAACCAACAGGTATTGTGTGATAATGGGTACATGTTCAAGTTTTTGGTGAAGGTATTGAATTCGTTAAAAAAGTTGAAGAGATTTTTTTAAATGTTGGTGGTTGAGAAGAATTTTATATTATTGTGTGGTCTGAGCGTGAGATGAGTCAGTTTTTATTTCAACGTATTCTGCGACGTGAATATTGATAAATTATGAAATTGCCCATAAATCAGCGAGGTAATTGCGTAACACATTATCAGTAGGAATGGCTTTCATTTTGACAGTTGAACAATATTCATTGCGTCATTTACGTTGCTGGGCAGACAAATTTTTCGAAAATGCGAAGCAATGACATGGATTAGCAATATCCTTCAAAATTATTCAGATTGTGATTAATAGTGTGTTACGCAATTAGGGTGCTGGTATAATTTTAAATTTTTGCGTTAATTATCATTCACGGCACTCAACATCCTACTGTTGGATATAACCCATTAATGGAGTAAATTTCCTGTATCCAATGCCAATTGTATGAAGGATTAAACTCTGATGTTTACCACAACGTAAACGTAACGTGTCTTGCTGCCCACAGATAATGCTTGATTCACCCTTCCTGGGACACCATTTAGTCAACACCTCTATCTCGCATTTCGCCTGACCATGTGTGCTGATCAACTGCTTTTCTTATTAGCATAGCTATTCACAATCACTCGATACGCTTCCGTACCGTATCGATCATCAATCAATGTCATCGTAGGAGTCCTCTAAACGCTGCTTACAAGTCCAAAACCCGAAAATTTTGTCAGTACAAATTAAAAAGACGACCTTCATTCTTCCAATAGCTGTTTGCTGTCGGGGGCAAGACAAAAAATCAGGTTATCGAAATGTGTCATTTTCCTATGCCCGTAGCCTGTTGGATGGTTGTGAATAACTATGCAGTCTGTTGCCTTTCAGTCAGCACTTTTAACAAGCTTTTAAGAACATTTCCAGACAATTCCAGTGTTTTCGGTATTCTACAAATTGAATCAGTATTTGATAACACCATAAAACTCACTACATAACATAAACTAAGTGATTGCCTTCCCAACAGTTACTTGAACCGATATACCACGCTTTTTATCTGCAACAACAGCGATTACGGTCCAGTATTTTACAACAAGAATTACAACAATACCTCTGTCTTATTCAGCTAATCAAGTTGTCCTCAATCCAATCTAACTCTATCTTAGTTTGCGAAGCTTAGTTGGAGGATAACGGGTGTCGACATAAAGTTACCGATTTATCCCTCGGTAACAGTTGTAAAGTCCACCGATATGTGACTGGATAACCGCTGGCAAATTGGAGTCGTTTGGTGCCAAGGTTTGGAGTTAATAGTCTAGATTTCATAGAAGACGTCTTATTAGAGTGTTTTATTTAGGACCAGGAATTGTGAGCAGCTGTTGTGAATCAAATAGATGAGGGAAATGCTTCATCGAGTGGCTAGGAACTGCCGTATTGACGATAAATAGGCTGTTTAGTAAGCATTTTAACTATCATTGCTTAGTTGTTAATAACTAACAACAATTCTCTTTTGAACAAATGTTTAAAGAGAGCTTAGCGGCTTAGCGGCTAAGCTGAGGTGGGACTGGGCTGGCCACGTCTGCCATGTGCCCAATAAGCTGTGGGCCAAAATAACTACCACGTGGAGCCCTGACACAGATAGATGGCATCGCGGCAGACCCCGTAGAAGATGGCGGGACGAGCTGGACAAAATAAACGACCAGTGGTCCACTTTAGCCCTGGATCGAAAGACCTGGAAGTCATGAGGAGAGGCCTTTGCACAGCGATGGGATGATGTAGGCTAACAGTAACAGTTTAAGGACAAAATTTTCCATTCTGGATTATGTTATACAAAACATCATAATAAAGAACAAAAACTATCTACGTGCACGAAAATGATGATTATTTTATGACTATTTCGATATTTTTACATTCATACACGGTCTGGATAAAACAAACCTAGCTGGAAATAATTAAGGCAGAGAAAGTCTATGTACCTATGTGTAATATAACTATGTAAGTACTTACATAAATTACGCCATTCATCAGCAAACTATACATGCATAATTAAAATAAATTAGCACCCTCTAATACCAGATCATAATTATTCCTCACACATCACTAGACTAATTACCTTGGCGGCCATTTACCGTGTACCATACACCAGCGTGTCAATATAATTTAGTTTATCAATATTTAGTATCAATATTACGACAACGAGCCAATTTGCTGCTATTTAAGCGAATCGAGATCACGTGTTCGAAGTGTCATTGGGCCGTTTACCTTAAATATACTGTTAGTGATGTGTGTGCAAAATGTCGATATAAATGAGCTGAGTTTCGCTTTGTTTTCTTCTCCTTTTCCTGTTTGTAGTTTTTTATTAATTAAATACAGTTGTCTTGGTTGCATGTCTTGCTTGATCGAGGAAGTAAAGTCTGACTTAGAATATTTAAAGCGTATCTACAAACAATTTATCTTAGTGTCTAGTCGTCTTATCAATACTCAAGAAACGCCACTTAAACGGCTTCCTACCTGGGGAACTAAATCACAAGTCACATCTTTACTCTACCAAACGATAAAAGATATTGACGTACTCAAAATACAAGTTAAGCCTTATCTCAACGGCGCCGCTAATTACAAATGAAAATCGCTTCCCGCCATTCCCTGTCACAGATAACCGCACGTCGTAATTCCCATAATCTATGCTCACTTGCTATCTTAATTACACCAAGGCGCCGAAGGAAACATTTTTAATTGAGCTACCTTATCTTGCCGATTACATGACAAATGCATCTTGTCCACCACTATTTTAATTCAAATATTTTATCGACAGTTTTTCGATATACTACTGACGGCACTAGCGTTAAGGTCCGTTCACATTAGCACGCTACGCTCGTTTTAGGCACGAACTGTTTGACATTTTGCGTTGTTAACGTGATTACAGTGTTTTAACATACGTGTGCAACTTTTAAATTTTAGTACACAAACAAAATGGATAAGTAATTTTATTTTAAAGTTTATCCATGACTAGCAGCGCCCCGCGGTTTCACAAGAATATGTTTCGAAAGACACGTGGCGCCATCTATTATCATAATAACGTTATTGTTGTTTTACTCGGGAATAGCACTTTTTTCGGGATGAAAGGTACCCTATGTTCGTTTCTGTACACCTGACAACGTATATGCAAAATGTCAGGATGATCGGTTCAGTGGTTTAGGCGTGAAAAGGTAACAAACTTACTTTCGCATTTATAATATTATTAGAAATTAGAATTAGAGTGACAATTTTCAGCCTGTTTTCATTCCAGCAAGACAATAACGCCTCTTTTTCCAATAAAAGGAAGAAGCAAAACATCAAATTGACCATCAATATGCTTACTCCTTGCTTGTTGGCTGTACTTCTAGCCATGTATCAGTTTCAATAGCCCTTTATTTTCCAATCAAATATCTGATTTACTTTTATCAACGTTATTTACGTACAGACGCCAGCACATCAACCTACCCCTAACTGTCAAATTTTCACAACCAACATTGAACCTTATGCTTTAGCGATAAAGTTGAAAATCTATTACAGAAATCTGACAGATTGTAGTAGGTTGATGTGCTGGCGTCTATACCGAATAAATCTAATATTTCAAAAATGTCGCTACTCTGAACAAATACCAATTTAGTGACGTGAGGCATATACACAGTGGACTCATTGATATATGATGTAACTTATGAATAGCTTTTATTCTTCGCTGCTGTAATCAATCTAAATCATTAGAATGGGCCGTTAAAGTCATTTTAAAGCATTAATGATACGATTACGCTCTTTGTAGGAGCATTACGTAAATCATTGTGAGAAACGGGGCGCACAAAAAGAGCAATTAGTGTTGTGCCAACGTCGATAGTTTAGCGGATGTCGATAGCATTCCGCGCGGTGCGACGTGACTGCACACTGAAATGCAGCAAACTTTAAATTACGTATTGTTTAAACGATTTTAGACTTTATGCTAAAGGTTTTAAGGCTTTTTTAATGTGTGGTCTGCGTTTCTCGCTGCACAGAGACGTGAGTTCGATTAAAAAATGTGATTTGTGGCTGCCACTCCGCACGTGTTTTATTTTGCGAGTTATGTTCCTGACAGGCTCGTCAAGAGGCCACGATAAAAAAGACGCCGAACGTTAGAGCTTTAAAACGCTTGAAATGATTTCGCCGCTGAAATGTTTAAAAACATTTTAAAATTACAAAGCAGCAGTCGTAGGTATAATCTTTCAACAAAAAAACAATTTGCATTGAGTCGAAAAAGTATTGCATTATTTCTCGAAACTACTTACTAATGTTTTGTTAGCGGTGTTAGAAAAATAAACAGTTTTCAATGTACCAAAAACAAAACTATTATCTTCAAAGAAAACGGTGGAGCTCTTTGGTGATTGCGATTGTCAGTCTACGTGCGTCTAGTCAACCATCATTCACACCTGTCAGTCAGGGCCTTTGAACGGCACAGACAGGCGGAGACGGGCCGCAACGACTAGTCGACGGCGATTTGTATGGCGCGAGTAAATCACTTTTGAAGTAATTTATGTCTGAACGCTGTTAGTGATGCACAACGTCGGGGTTGCTTGTCGATGTTCTCGTTTAAATTCTGTGTTTACTTGAATTTCAAATAAAAGGTTTAAATCGAAATGAAAGAAATGTTAACAAGAATTGATTTAATTACGATACAATAAATACTCGTAAAAGTGCGGTTAAACATATTTTAGGCATACCACACGTTCAAACAATATTCATCACATTCATGAAAGAGCATTGTACTAGCATTTCAATACATCTCAATATCGATTCACGTCACGACACAAACGCGTCTGACAGCTTTTGTGTTGACAAAAAGTAGACAAAAAAAACAAAAAACGGCTGAATAATCAGTTCGTCTATTAATCATACAGGGGCTGTCACATGTGACAGTTGACGTATGGTGACAGGGCCCGACAAGCGACGTATGTGACAAGTGACGTGACGTTCTTTGATGTGTCAGCCGCGGCGCTAATGAGCGAAGTCTCAAAGGCCAATTGCAACGGTTTTCTTTGAACCGACGATTGATGTGGTGTGATTATTAACTTTAATGTCCTACTGTTAAGAAGATGGCAGACTGTGTTGAGCTTTTCGAATGTTTTATGGCAGTGTTTGAAATGTGGGAGATATTTTTATGACGGAAATGCATTTTCGAGAATTAAGGAGGGTGTCTAATAAAGAATGGATTCTAAGATACTGATGACTGATTTGTGGATCCAAATGAAAATACATTTTAATATCTGAAACAAAAAGTTTTTTCAGAAAATTTTTGAATGGTATGACGTAAACGTTTCTGTTTATACGATTTTTAAGTAGATTTGCTACTTAAGAAAAAAAAATACGGTCTGTTTGTTTGTTTTCAGAAACTCCAAACATTTGTAATGTAAATGCATAATAGGCCCAAATGCAGTATGATGATATATTTATTACCAGTAGCATTGTTTTAGTTTATGTATAGTGTGAGTTATGAATTTATGATACTACAACCATCTAGGTGTGTTTCAGTGGTGTTATGTTAAATGTGTTGGTCTGATTCTTCTCTTGTCTTCCATTTTTCTCAAATTTTATGTGAGAGTCGGATGCTGCAAATAATTTCTCTCTTGTATCAATGTTCTTATTTTCATTTACAGGCGAAACGTTAGTACGAATAACATCTAAATTGGCAATGTACAGACTCCAGCACATCAAGCTACTACAATCTGTCAAATTTCTTTAATAGATTTTCAAGTTTATCGCTAAAGCATAAGGTTCAAGGTTGATTGGGAAAATTTGACATTTTCGGGTAGCTTGATGTGCTGGCGTCTGTACCTCACCAACTCAATTTTGAAAATCGGCAACAAATCACACTAAGTTCCCGCCAGTCAGCACTTCGTGAATAATTAACATATACACGCATACATAGAATTGCGTGAATCATAGGAGTAAGTTTGTTGCCTCTTCGGTGCAGTTTCATGGGATTTGATCAGAGCCATGAGCTATTAAGTTATAGCATACGAGTGGGTAGTTGAATTGTATCTGTGTTCTACACATATTGGAGTTTGTAATGAGTCATCTTAATAACGATTTGGTGGCGATTGCTGAAAAAGGTGCTTAAGTTTACAAAGCCAAGAATAAATCATTGTGTGCTGAGGTTATAAACCTATTTCAGTGTCATTAAAGGTTTTTGGTCCTGCAGAGCTATTCTGTAAAAATCTCAACTGAAAAAAAATACTTAGGTGAAGTAAGTTTGAAGTGAGCTGTCAATAGTGTCAATTCCGAGCATCAGGTGGAATGACATCTCACTTCACCTAAGTTTTCACGGTGAGATTTTTACAGAATAGACCGACGGTTGTCAATGTGAACAAAAATATTAAAGAAAGAGACTAACATTTAACTGTAGTAGCTTTCTAGTACGTAAGTACAAATTGTATTATTAGGTTAACATTATTATGAATGTGACTGTTTGATGGTGTAAGTTACTTTTGTAAAAATTTGCGTTTTGCGCGGAGTTCATTTGTTTAGACTATTGTCTTTATCTCGTATGGTGTCTCGGTTGTTTCCATCAAATGCTTGATTTCCTTTTTAAATAGAAAAAAAAAAGGAAACTCTCATGCCATTCCATTTTGCGGCAAAATGAAAGGGCGGAAGGTGAAATCAATTATTTTCTTACTATCAAGTGTGCAGTCTTCATTTAGTTCAACAGTGTTGTGCAGTCGTTTGGGCAACAGTAAATCACGCGGGCCGCAGCAGTTGGACGCTGTTCGTTTTGTACATAACTTGGCATAACATGATGCAGAAGAACCACTTTGCACAATAAAAGAGGAAATTGAACCACAGACAGACCAAGAAACAAATGACAATGTTAATAATGAAATTCATGGCATTGATTTGTAACCGTTTTATTTTAACTCAAATGTAAAATTTCAGTTCTTATGTTGTGATTTCTGTATCAGACCTTCTGTAAATCTATTTTGTTCTTGTATGTTGTTCGTTTTGTACGTATAATTGATGGGTGCGCGTGCACATGATATGTGTGACGTTTGCCGGCCGCGAGCGATAGATAGCGCTATTACAAATTTTAAAGCTGAAGCGGATTTGCGCTGGAATAATTGCAGCGAGTCTTGATTTAATTTAATGAACCTGGAAGTCAATGAAATAGACAGAAACCGACATACTATGTCATCATAATGAGGACGTTTGAGATGCCTGGTGATAAAGTATGAGTTTCTTCGTCTATTTATTGGGTAGGTTATTGCAGCTACAGACCAACTGTAGTTGCAAATAATTTGAAATGATTTTGAACGATTTAAAAAATAAGTAAATAATGTACAGACGCCAGAATAACGAGCTACCCGAAACTGTTAAATTTTCCCAATCAACTTTGAACCTTATGCTGTAGTGATAAAGTTGAAAATCTATTAAAGAAATTTGACAGATTGTAGTAACTTGATGTGCTGCCGTCTGTACTTAGCAAGAGTCCACGACTCAGGCCATGCAAATCATGCAAAGTTGTGTGGGTAATTCGTATTAATTTTTCCCAAAAGCTCAACCACCGACCACTGTGCAAGGAAAAACTATTCAACAGCCTCTACTCCAAATACTTTCACTCCAATCAGCATATTTATCACGACATAAATCTCCTACAAGACATACACTTCTTACAAAAGCAAGGACATCAAAAAACCTGGCACCCCGCAATCAGTATTCGTCTGAGCTGGCAATAAAATTAATATGTGCATACGGCGAAGCGCGAACTCCATTTGCAGTTAAACAAACGGCCGACCGACGCCATTTTGCATTGTTTTTTTTAAGGTTCCGTAATTGAAAAGGGTGAACGTTGTAGGTTAGTTTATGTGGTTTGAAATATAGACTTCGCAGAGGAAATTGGCGTTTCGGTATTATGGTTTCTAGTAGATTTTTTCATGACACTGGTTAAAAGAGTTTTGTTGCATTTTTGTGTGGTTAGAACCTGGTTTGTTTCAAACCTTTATAGAGCCTTTGTACTTAACTAATGTACCTACAGGAAAAATAATAGCCAAAGTTCGTTTTTCAATTATATTGATACAACTACATACAGTCTATCAGGATTCTACTGTAAGAGTTTGATGTTGTTTTTTTATAAGTACTTAGTGTTATAAAAATTTTCTTTTAATCTTTCGTTCACTTCTATTAATTTCATATAATAGAATAGTGACGCATTTTGTACCGTCGTCGTCTTACCCAAACTTATCTCCCTTCTTTTTAACTTATACGGAACATTTCACTTACAAACTGGACTCACGATCGATGTTTTTATTTCTGCATTGTTTTTTATACTCATCTGATTTATGCGGAGTCACGTAAACGTCGCATAATGCCTTTGGGGTTGAGAGCACAACGTCTGCACCTTTACGTCCTATTTTGGCGATATTCTAATTCAGAGGTGACAACTTTGAAGTATTGGCGGGCATATATTTTCTGTTGTCATGTCGTCAATTTGATTCAAAGAGTCACTTTGGAAGTGGCCTTTTTATTTAAAGAACTACGTGTCTGGTCATGGTCTTGATTTATATGCAGTTTGTGTTTGGTGGTCTTTAGTCATCACTTGAAAATGATTGAAAATGTAAAGTGGATATGACAATACAACAATAAATTAAACATCGTATACCTAATGACGTTCCTAGTCTGCATACAAAATTAAATCAATTATATCCAATAGTTTAGTCTAAATAATAAAAGCCGCACAGGTCGATCGATCAGGTTAAGCTACGCTTGCCGCGGTTGGTCTGTGGATGGGTGACCATCTTTACATACTGAGACCCCTCCGTGCCTCGGAAAGCACGTTAAGCCGTTGGTCCCGGCTGTCATTCGTGGATCTTTGACAGTCGTTACGGGTAGTCAGAAGCCC
This sequence comes from Hydraecia micacea, assembly GCA_914767645.1. Lineage (NCBI taxonomy): Eukaryota > Metazoa > Arthropoda > Insecta > Lepidoptera > Noctuidae > Hydraecia > Hydraecia micacea. The sequence goes on along the minus strand of OU611783.1, from coordinate 1,304,487 downwards.
GAAAGTCTGAAAACCAGTCTTACCAAGGGGTATGGTATTACCCAGTAACTGGGTTGTGGAGGTCAGATAGGCAGTCGCTCCATGTAAAATACTGGTATTCAGCTGCATCCGGTTAGACTGGAAGCCAACCCCAACATAGTTGGGAAAAGGCTAAGATGATGATGAGTTTAGTCACTGGACATTATTTTTCATTTTTAACATTTTCTACATGATGTATCTGTTAACAGGCCGGCGCTGACAGGTTAAAGACATCTGCAGTTAAACACGACACGTTGCCAGCTCGCTACTTCAATAACTTTCACCAAATTTGTTCTTAAATTTGATTTCCCGATGTGAGCATATTATGCTTGAGACATAAGAGTCATAAAGCGTGTCATCAGAATTAGATAAAAAAATATTGCATGCGGAAGTTATTACTACAAATGTTACATTTTTATGGAGTGCCCGGCACACTGACCTATAAATTTTTTTGCAGATTTCGACCATAATTATCATGTTCGTTGAGTCAATGACACCGTTCTGTTGTCGCAATATTTAAATGGTGTTCCCTTTACACTTTTATGCTATTTAACATGTTAGAAAAAAATACTTTTTTTAATTTCAACGTTAGGATTTATTTCATAGTTCCTAAATACTCCTATGCATTAGTATTGTTAGTGTTTCAATTTATTCTTGTATTGTCATCTCCACATTGTACTCGTATACTGATATCTATATATATATATAAAAGGAGAACTGACTGACTGACATATCAACGCACAGCCCAAACCGCTGGATCTAGAGATTCCAAACTTGGCATGTAGGTTCCTTATGAGGTCTAGAGGTGCACTAAGAAAGGGTTTTTCGAAATTCCACCCCTAATAGGGTGAATGGGGGGAGGGTGAAATTTCACGCGGACGAAGTCGCGGGCAGAAGCTAGTCTATATATATAAAAGAACTGACTGACTGACATATCAACGTACAGCCGAAACTACTGGGGCTAGCAATGTGAAATTTTGCACACGGCTTCCTATTATAATGTAGGGGAGCACTAAGAAGGGGTTTTTGGAAATTTAACCTTTAAGGGGGTGAAAAGGGGGAGGGTGAAATTTCACGCGGACGAAGTCGCTGTCATAAGCTAGTCGTTATATATTTTACCTATCTTCTTTTCAACACTTATTTAATTCCTCTTTAATTCACAGGACACTTGTCAGTTGGAACAGATGAGTTCATCAGTGGAGACCATGAATCATCAAAGGCAAATTGTGGAATTGTGGACTCCGTAGACAGGGGTCGATGCGATCTAAAGTAGAACAGAGAAATGGATGGACTTGGCGGCGCAACTTGGGAACTGCATACTGATAACAAGGCATGGAGTGGATCAAAAATGATGGATGGATAGAAAAAAACTACGATAATTCTTCCAATTTACTCTAACTAACTAGCAGAGCAGCTGTTACAAACCCTTCACATAAAACAATTACGATATAACTACCTCTAATGTCATTACAGTAATAAATCAACTTGTCAATTAGTGTCACCAATGACAGTTTTTTAAATGGCCATAATTTATTCTTCATATAAATAGCCCATTATAACGGGCTACCGAATTGACGGACGTTAAAAAGGCCTTATAATAAATTAAGTCTAATTATTTCTCACCCTGAATGTATGGCATAATGGTTACATAATATATTCCCCTATAGCCCTGTGTTTATCAGATAATGACCGACTATTAAGTTGATGCTCATGGTGTTCGCGGGTTTTCCTAGGGGATTATGCTTTAATGCCATTCGGGTGGATATGGATACTGGCAGATTTTTTTGATGTTTCAAATGGTGCGTGCTTGCTCTGCATGATGCATATCGTTTGCAACAACCGTAACCTCGGTTTTATAAGGCCTTTGCCATTAGAATTGTTTTTTTTTCTTTTGTTACATCTGTATAATTTATATTGATACAATTATGATACTCGTATACATTGCTTCCGTACAAGATAAGTAGGTGAAGTACACTTTAATTCCGTTATACGAATACTTGGTATTTTGTATTTCTTTTTATTATATTTCCTTGTTCGTGGACTAATGTCAAACTCTGTTCATAACTTGTGTAGAGAAAATAAACGTTTTATTATTATTATTATTATTTATTTACTTTTTAAAGAATTTAAACGCACAGAACTGATCTTAGAACAACATGGTTGATGATCAAACAGAACATTTAATTATTTTCTTGACGAAAGCTAACTTCACATTGCATAGTTAGGTACCTAGTGTCAATAACAAAAGTACAGCCCACCTCGTAAAATAAAAGGAGCATGAAGTTAAAGTATGCCTCGTAAACATACGTCGTTTATAAAATAATGGCCCCTGTCCTACTCGTCACAGTCGGTTAATTTCCTCCATAAAAAGGCGCCTATCGTAAATTTCTTCATAATTTTGAACGACGTAAATTAATATAATTATACAATTATAATTAGTTGCTCAGACAACCGAGTGTTGGCAAAATTATCTTTAGCTTACGTTATAAAGTTATAGCTAATAACTGCTTAACGGTTCAAATTAAAACGATTCATTAAAAAAGATTGTTAGTCTTAATTATATTGTCGTAACATTAATTTGCAAAATACAGGATGATTGGAAGATGGGTGCAAAGCTTTAAGGCGAAGATAGAACAGAAAATTTAGAACTATTTAAGCCATGGTTGTCTTAGACGAAGTTTTACCATTTTTTTAAACTCAATTTTTGTTTTGTTTTCGAAAATTAAATGTGTAAGCAATTTAGCTAAGCATGTTTAGGCCTCTGTGTCATTAGACATAAAAAAAATAAAAATTTGGTAAAAAAAATTTGTAAGACTTTGCCTAAGATAACCACGGTTTGAATGGTATTAAATTGTCTGTACCTAATATCTTCGCCTTAAAGCTTTGCACCCATCTTCCAATGACTCTGTATATCTTATTCTAATAGAAAAATATTACTTAAGTATATCTTTATTTTCGTTTAGAAGATTTTATTTGCTGTTGCTACCATGCAAGCTGTAAAAGCTGGTTAAGTTAAATCAGATGTTAAAGTATGGGTTGGTTAGGTATATGATTCTCGTTAAACAGAGGCGTAATTTTGCGTTTGTTTTTATTGTATTGCAATCATTTTAACCATCGAATCTATTTAATTGTTTTCATAAGAATTCCGTTTCTTTGTTTTTTTTTTTACTTACTCACTTTTTTTTACTTGTACTTCTTCGTTGAAGTTCATTATCATCAACATCATTGGCAACCTTGTCTCACCTACTCCTGAGTATAGGCCCTTTTATACCATGCTTCGCTGCGAGTCTCATCTAGGTCTTCTTAATTGAAGTTACTTAGTTACAACATTCATTCCATAAATGTTACCAAAAATATCAGGAACATTCGTCTTACTCAGCAACAAGTACGCTCCAAATACGTCACGGCTGTCTTGTAACATATGCTCAGTATGCCCCCGACTTTCCCCTCATAATTGTCTTGAACCTTGATACCCAAATGTGGGCTTGTATTGTTAAGCTAAGCTGTATAAATTAACGCCAGCTTGTTTCTCTAGCTAATAGCTTAATTTCCCCTTATAAATGTACAGTTGAATTTTATAATTATACGTTGTTTTTACAGAAAACTGTTTAGTTTAATTGGATAGTTTACCTTCTTATTGAAACGTTGTAAGTTAATATGATACTTTCTTCAGTAGCTTGATTAATGTTAAGAAGTTTGTTAAAGAATTTTAATAAATGTAAAGTGCCTTGCTAGGTACGTAGTAATGAAAGTTATTACCTATGTTAAATTGTCCTTGAAAAGATAAGTTTTTTTATGGTTTTATTCATATACACTGTAGTTAGACATGTTGGAAGCGTTAAAAAATGGGAGGTCCTATTTATTAATTGTTCAAGTCGCAGACAGAAGATCGCAGATAAAAGTTATTTCTTGAAAAATTACGGGATGAAATTCATCATTCCATAATGTAAACAAAAACTAATAATTGTATCGCACTTTGATAACTCATCAAGTTATGTGATTCAGTAGGTAGATACTTATTGCATGATCTTCATTTAAACAAGCAAAACTCATTAATATCTAATCGTTATTTTATAAAAACCGCTGGAATTAGCTTATATTTTATGACTCAATTAGCAGAATAGGTAATTACTCGCTAATTGAATTGTTATTCTTTTTATTCTCTTATATACGCAAATAAATTAAATAAAAATAGTTTGATTTTAATATAGCATGTGGAATTGTGGATCTTATTATTTTATTAGATAGTGCGTAACACTATAAATTTCCTCATATTATAATGGAATCGTTAGTGCAATTATCCAAGTTTATTATTCGCAATAACTACAAGATACATCACTAACAATAAAACTACGGCACAACGCCATTTAGGCTGCCGCAGACAGGCGTGACGCGCCTCTAGTAGAACCATTTCTATGAAAATTTAATGGAAATTTTTCTACCAGAATCGTGACGCGCCTGTCTCTCGGAGCCTTTACTCGTGACTAGATAAAGACAAAATTTACGACAGGATTCTTGAATAATTTAATAACTCATTTTTATTACACTTAATAACGGTTATAATAATTATGTTTTATTATACTATTCTAAGCTATTGCGAGTTTACCAAGTTATTTATTAAAGTCGTTTATTATTGTCTATCTTTCTCAATAAATAATTTAACTATGTTTTTCTTCGAATTTTGTTTCAATTACAGGTTGAGGACGCGGCTGTTACGTGTTTTTTTTTATTATTGTTATCAATTAATTTATTTTATCACAGTTTTCCCGAGGTTTTATTTATATTTTTATTATAGTACTAATTTTTATTTGTTAAATAATTATTTATTGATGCTTAATTTTAAGGTAAGTAATTATTGTATAATTATCATCATCTGCGTAGCCGTTTCCCAACTATGTTGGGGTCGGCTTCCAGTCTAACCAGATGCAGCTGAATACCAGTATTTTACACACTACAACCCAGTTACTGTGTGATATGATATTCCGTGGCAAGACTGGTTGGCTTTCTTCTGACGACCCGTAACGACTGTCAAAGATCGACGAATGAAAGCTGGGACCAAAGGCTTAACGTGCTTTCCGAGGCACTGAGAAATCTTGGTATGTAAAGATAGTCACCCATCCACGGAACAACCGCGGAAAGCGTAGCTTAACCTGATCAATCGACCCGTGCGGCTCTCATTACTTAGCCACAAGCTCCTTAATAAAAAAATACTTAATGCTTAATACTTATATATGGGTGCGTAATGTGTAGGTAGTTATGATACTAAAATAAGCGTTTAAATAATGTACTTCAATAAAATTTTATACTTTATCACATAGAAATAATTTTCTAATTTACAAGTATAAGATAAGATAAGATTTATTTATTTGTAGAAACATGGTATACATACAAGAGCATGCAAGATGTTAATAAGATATTATAGTCCAATCATGTTTAGCCTTATAATATACGAGTATTAGCGTACAAATATTTTAGTCACATTACTACTTTTAATCAATAAAAATCAATAAACATTATCAATAAAACTAAAATATCAGACAAGTTTTTCGATTAAAAATTATATATAAAAAGGGAGGGGACAGAATCAAAGGGCAAGAAAAAAATCGTCCGCATCGCTGTCAACAGGAAACGTGCCCAAAAGGTTACATCCTATTCTTCTAATCGTATAAGAACTACATAAAATTACAGATAGGCAAGCTTTTTTATATGAAGTGGTAGTAATTATGAAACTACATAGGTAAGTGCAGGAAATTACCAAGCAGTGGTAAATTAAGAATTCATCGCTGAATGAAGCCATTACGGCGCATTATACGATGCAAGTGATGTGAGTTGCATATACACTCGGAAATTGAACATTTGAACTTTAGATCTCGTGAAAGGAGTTTGTTAAAACTCTTACCATAATGGCATTTAACAGGGTTTAGGCATTAAACGCCAACAAACGAGAAAAGTAACCAAGTAGAAGTATAGTTGTTTAAGGATCTTGTTAAGCACCAAAAAATGAGAAAAATTAAGAAGTGTAAGTATGTGAACACAAGAATCATGTGGCGCGTGGCCACAGTTGGGACTGACGCCGCCGCCGCCGTCTTGTTCTTTCAATACATTTCACAAAAGAATTGCTCAAATATTTACCAACAGCGCCCCCTGTCTACGTCATTCGAGCGCCAAAAGATTCTTGCATATTTGTAAGTAGTTATCCGTACCTACCTTATCAAATTATTTTTCATTGCTAAAAACGAAATACGATAGGTAGCAAAATTATTCTAACACAAAATAATTCAAGAGAAATTGGTCCGTGACAGACAGACTGTGATCAGAATAAAGAAACTGAAGGTTCATTAAGAGACCTTTCAGCAATTTCAGTGACACATAATCATGTCCGTACTATACAATATTATGGCACGATTGGCATTTGACAACCTAATAAAGTTTCACGATTATTAGAACGTAATTTCGAGAGCACAAATACGGTACTTGATGGTTATGATGGACTATCAAATATCGGATTTGCATAATTATTAGGAATAGGAGCTGATAATTACGAAACGTCACGTGCATTGAAAATGCCAGTTGTAAGATGGTCCTTTGAGGCATATTAATTGACTTGCAGTTATTTCGTAATATCTCCTATAGATCATTTTATCGTGGTGACGTAAAGGTTTACAGGCCTGCTTCTTAGAAATACGGTAGGAGGAAACCTGGTCCTAGTAATATTACATCGCATATACAATGATACATGACAGACATATCTGTTTCAAATCGGAACACAACACTATGATGATTGACGCTGAAGATGGGGATGATGTTAGAAACAGAAGAAACAGAGAAGAAGAAGGGAAGTCTGGACAAGACCCCAGATGAACCCCTTACTAGAATTAAATTTCCCTCATTATATATTTATTTATTTAATACTTTAAGCACACAAATGTACAGAGGTGAAGTTAATGCCATATGCATTTTCTACCAGTCAACCTTTGGGTGATGCAGAGACAAACAGTGGTATGTGCAATTATAAAAATTGTTAATTTTGAATTGAATAATAATTAATATACTTAATTATAAATAAATATAAGCACAGACAAATATACATATATAAATATACGATTACACTAAAAACAAAAATGAGGAAATATTATCTTTGTGATGGTAGCATCGTTGGTAGCGGGAATGAAATGAGGTGGGCTGGCAGTAGTGCCAGCCCAGCTCATTTCATTCCCGTCATCATAATTTGATACCAGTACAATTTGGAAAACCCACTTGTCATCTGCACTATACAAAACGAGATTGGCCTCTATACGTATTTCAATGATAGTAGTGCCCTTCCAATCAAATTAAATGACTATGCCCATTGAAAACAAACTGTTTATTTTATTGGTAACTATGACATCAATACCCATACAGTGACGTGGCAAGAGTCGCGTGACAGTTATGACAAGAGTATGACAGAAAACACAATGGGACTGTTAATGTACGATGACGTGCAGCACCCTAATTGTGTAACACACTATTACTTTCAATTTGAATCATATTGAAGTATATTGCTAATCCATTGCTCCATATGTTCGAAAAATGTGTCTGCTCAACAACGTAAATAACGCAATGAATGTTGTTGAACTGTCAAAATGAAACCCATTGCTACTGATAGTGTGTTACGCAATTGCCCCGCAGGTTTGTATCCTTTGTTTATTGGGTAATAGATTCTATCATTGTGTAATTGACAGCCCTCGGTGTTAAATATTTCCAATTTATTGCATTTTTTTTCATGGAATTAGAGTGTAATTGCTGTGTTTAGATAACAAACAATATTATGAAGTTAACAACATATGTAGCTGAGTATTTTAAGATCTCCACGTTTGATATATTATGCATTTCTGATATGGTGGTTACAACAAAATTATTCAATGATAAGTTGCGAAGTGCAGAAAGAAAGAAAGGCTTTCGCGTATTTAAAAAACGTAAAAATTCAAGTAGCAATCTCATCTCAGAAACAATCAAAGTAAACAACTTGTCAAAATTTTTAGTAAATTAGTGGTGTTATTGACAGATTGAGACTGATTAAAATGCGAACATTCTTAAAAAATGCGCGAAATGCTCCCCAGCTTTTTAAACTGATGTACATACCTATACTTATACACACGCCGTTTCTTTGACAGATGAGTCACTGACCGAATAACAATTAATTAATTATGTCATCCATTTAATTACCTACAGCAGATGCTGACACTCAAGAAGCAGACACAAAATAATAAAAAAACCGACCTAATTCTGCGCAGCCCTAATTACAAGAAAACTCGTAAGTAACCAGCTGCCTAATTAACAAATACAACACGCCAGTACATACAATAAACGTAAAACAGTAGTTTGTGCGCCAATAAACTCGGTGCCCTTAATTTTATGCCGTAAACTAATAATTATAACTAGCTATATGTTACGCGGTATCAAACCATTAATTTATGTAGGGCTGCCAGCACGGCAGGGCTTGTGAATTATTACCTCAGCATTTTTTATGACGACTAACATAAAATATGATTTTCTAAGTGGCTAACAATTTTTATTTCCTACTTGTAAGGGTTTTTTTACTCACAAAGTACAGACGCCAGCACTACAATCTGTCAATTTATTTAATAGATTTTCAACTGTAACGCTAAAGCATAACCGCCTGGCCACGACTTTTGGCTTAGCGGCAAGCGGCGCGGCAAGCGGTGCGGTGTTTATGTCAAATGCACTGCTAGCGTTGACGCTGCGAACGGTGCGTCGTGGCATGTTTCATACATTTTCGTATTATATTTGTTTTTACCGCTCGCCGCCCCGCGCTAAGCTGCCGCTAATAGCGGTAAGGTCTTGGCCAGCCCGTAAGGTTCAAAGTTGATTGGGAAAATTTGAAAGTTTCGGGTAGCTTGATATGCTGGCGTCTGTACCTTTTGATAAACAGCGGCTTGTAAGTTATTTGAAAGAAAAGTGTTAAAAACATTGAGTGAATAGAAGACTATTACGCAGCAAATTTTTAGAGCTGTTTCATATAGTCTTTTAAAGGAGAGAAGAAAATTTAGGCACAAATCTAGCACTTCGATTTAGGTATAGTTGACCTTGTATTGGTTTCCCACTTCTGAAATAAATTTCCAGTTAATTGAAACTTTAATAAGGTTCAACCCATCAAACTGTCACATAGATCTGCCAGGTCTGCCTGTCTGCTGGACCTTGCCGTTTTGAAAAGTGCAAGTGACATTCAACCTTACGGTGTTAATCCGATTACGACGTCAAGTTTCTGATTTCACGTAGTCATTTTTGTAGTATCCATTGTTTACAACATACTCTAAAGTAGCAGCATCTTTACGTCACTTTATTGAAAGTCAAATCACTTATTTCAAGTACCCAAGCCATTAAGAGGCATTTTGAATTTACAAGATAATAAATTGATTCTAGGCTTTCTAGTGGAATTCTTGAATGGCTTTCTTTTTCCAAAAGGTAGTTTCGTATGAAGAAGAATAGGCAAGAAACTCCATCGTTACTTCTTTAAAATGTTTTGTAATATTTCATAATCATCACTCATAGTCAGGCTATAATGTTTCCACCGCACCGCTGGGACACAGGCCTCCTCTCGGTGAGAGGAAGTGGGTCGTAATCTACCACGCGGGCCCAGTGCAGGTTGGTTGATGTCACATGTCTTCGAATTTTTTGTTCTAGAACATTTACTTTGTTTTCTCACGATGTTTTCCTTCACCGTTTTGAGAGCAGTGGTGATGTAATAACACAAAGTAAAGCGCCTGTCTTAGTTCTAACCTACGACCTACAACTTGTAAGCCGCGGCCGTTACCACTTGGCCACCACTGCCCGTAATAATATTTATTAAACATTATCCCCTTTATTCATAAACGTTGCTTCAAGTTAAGCAGTAATAAGCGAATATGTAACCATACATTTTTGACGTTACTTAACTTTAATCATCGTTAATAAACAAACCCTTAGATTATGTGAAGACGATGCACCTAGAATAAAATAACTATACTGAATAGTAGTACCTATTCAGTATAGTATTAATTGACAACCCTGTATCCACGTAGTATATTAAAGCTGATATCAAAGTTCCTGCCGGCGGCGTTTTTATATTGCTCCACACTTGTCGCTACACGCTGATTGCTCTCAGTTTATTGAGCATTAATTAACAAGAGTTGTTGTAATCTTCGCTTTATATTGTTCTTGTTTGTGCTTTTAATTATCTGGGAATGAAGAAGCGAAGTGGGTGTAATGATAAACAAGTAAACCTGGTTTATTTGTTGAATTGTGTCTGCAGTTATTTTTTCCTTTTTCTCTTATCCCCTTACTAATAAACGTTGTGTAGCGTCTGTATAGTTACACAACGTTTTGTCTTCTTCTTTCGAAAGTAAAATTACTGGCGACTGATAGAGAGAAATCGGTGTGTAAATATTCAACTGATATAATACGTTTATTAGTAAGGGTGTATGTGGCGCTCGTCAACGTCAGCTGTCCCTTACGACTGCAACTTCAAAGATAGAGAATATCCTAGTAGCAGCCCGGAGTCTGGATTTGTGCTGTTTCGCCCCCTTTTACATGGGACTTAAACATAACTGCCGAATTATGGACCTGCTACAGGTACACCTCTGTCTAACCCGTCGGGGGTTATGTTATGTTTATGTGTAGGTACAGTAATTTTATTCAAAGTTAAGGACGTATTTCTCTTATTCGAGACAAAGTAGGTGTTGTAACAAATAAGTCGCTTTACGAGTATTATAACGTAGTAACTGTGATGTCTGTCTTACATTAATTAAGGTAGAACATTATTATTATTATATTTCCTTTATTTAATTAAATACATATAAATTATATTTTAAATATTAGAATATAAACAATACAAAAATCATAAAAAAATAGTAGCCCCCCGGTATCGGGAACAGGGTCCAAGCTACCGGCGGTCAGGGCTCCAGAGAGAGGAACCTCCTGGCAATGCGGGCCGTGTCCAGAAGTACCGCTTTCTGAATCAAGCCGTTGATCCAGCTGCCCAACGAGAGCGTCCTTAGATGTTGTTCGAAGCTCTTGGCTATTAAAGGACGAAGGAAGTTCACCCTTCATTAAGTTTGTCAAGGCCCAATAGCTCCGAAACAACATAACAAAAAAATAACATGCTTACCTTAGTATGTAAGCCTACCTAGAGACCACCAATGTCTAAATATTAAAAAAATCACAGCCACGCAACCCATGTTAATGACATTAATAGGTGTTTAAATTCGTGTCCACTATAAATCATTTAATAACCCCAGCAGACCACTGGTGGCTAAATCATTATTAATTACTAGCTTCTGCCCGCGGGTTCGCTCACGTAGATGTCGGAAATTATCCGACTGGTACGTGCTACCGGGACAAAAAGTAGCCTATATGTTACTCCATAATATCAGCTATCTGCCAGTGAAAGTCCCGTGAAAATCTGTTCAGCCGGTTCGGTAATTATAAACAGGCAGACCGACAGACAGAAAAAAAAGTGGCACTCCGGGTGTGCCGATAGAAGTGAAACCTTGAACAGTTACGTGTGTATTTTTTTAATCGTCATATAAAAAAAACACAAACATAATGCTTTGCAATCACTCGCTGACATATTGGATATCCATTAAAACCGAGTACATCCTGAGGACAGCCGAACACATCCGAAGCGGTGTCGGTAACGGTAACAGTGGCGCGAATTAAATTGTTTTTCCTATCTCAAAAAAATTATCAACGCGCCTTAAGAAGTTTTCAATTCAATTTTTTTTTTAAGTATCGTATATACTATCATATATGCATTTAGTAAAAAGCTGATATTTTGATATTACAAACAGATACTTCAATTTTATTTATTTGTATAGATTCTTTCAAACTAATAACGGTGAATGTTTCATTATGATAAATTGAAGGCCTCTTCCAATTGCCTTTTATTACATGTCGTAATGATATTTATGGTTGTGAAGAATCTTGTCTTTGACAAATATTTAGGTTCGTCGATGGAAAGGTCAATTGAAATGCTTTGAAGTTAATTTATGGGGAGTCTTAAATTTAAATTATATTGAACTATTCCCATTGAAGAGACTATCTGTGCCTGGTATTCTTAGTTCTATAGTTCAGCCATAAAGTGGTAAGTAGGTATCAGACATACAGAGTTAATGCGAAAGTAACTCATTAATTGGTAATGATTTCTACATGGTTGTTACTATAGAGGTATGAGAAACAGGGTGTAAAGTTCACTCATCCTCCATAGAAAAGGGAGGATCCTCCAACCAGACGGGTATTGTGTCTGGCGGGCAAATGCCCAATGATTCATGTCGGGCCGTTGTATCTATGCTAGTTGCGCGGTAAACTCTGCTTGCGAGATGCAGGATTTTGCGCGACGTCAGTATGACGCGTTGTTCGCATGTGGCGTTGTAGATACCACTACATTACCTTGCAGAAATCAGACTACACCTTAAATGTTTCCGGGTCGGATCATCAATGAAGAATTCTACTTTCATCGCTACATTAATCCCAAATTAAAATGATTTTATAACGAATGAAGATTAATATCCTGGCGCGCTTTCTACATCATTTATCGATTTTAAAGCAGTAAATCTTTGGTAATTACAGGCTACTAGCGTACTCTGGGAACTGAGAAGTAATCTCGTGACCTATTATGTTACATTAGGAGAAGTTATAACTGTAATTACGTTGTTGTATCTGAATTCCGTGATTGATTGTTGATGTAAGAGGAATATTATATCAAACTTTATACCAACGACCAAACTAAAGTTTACTGCAGTCATTAGTGCTATAATACCAGAGTCGCTGAGATGAGATTACGTCTAGATTTTGTACGTTTTTAAATACAGGAAATGGACCCTAGACCTGCTCGAGTGAGGTTTTGTTGTGATATTCACTACATTTTGTAAAATTATTGGTGAACACATATTGCCTTCTAATATTTCATGCATGGTGAAATGATTGTAACTTGCTCAAGCTCATCTTTAAAAAAACAATTTTTAAAATTGAGGAATAACTAACTGGTTACCTACAGATATTAATGGATGGATAGACACTATAATTTATTTAATAAACATCATTACGAACAATCACAGCGTCTATTTAAATTGCCAAGAATACGTGTATTAATAACATCTATTAATTAAGCGGCAATAAACGACGTCTCTAACATAAAAACGTTGAATTATTACCGTCAATAAATACAGACGTTAATAATACATGAACCAGTAATTATTTAAACATAAACCTCATCCAAAGAATCGTTGTACAATCGTAAAACAGAATCGATTCAAAAATAAATGGTTATATTCTAAATGGAACATCACTATTATTCAAATTCACGATGCATTTACAGAAGAAAAAAAAAATAAACAGAATTCTAAAGTGGTACGTCATAACATAATTCACGGCGATGTATTCACGAAGAATCGTTACTTCGAATCGATTCATCTGATGTTTACAATCTATCGGTATTACTGGAATCGATGATCGGTATGGGTATATTATTCTTGAGATTTATTGAGGCTATTCGAGTACAAATGTGATGTAATTGGTGGAGGCGCGTTGAGTAATTACGTGATCATGTGCGTCGTATTACATGGATAGTCAGAGGTAATTATCTGTTAAATTGACTTTGGGATACGAGAATCGAGTATTTCTTTGGCTGTTTGATACATAATCGTGATTAGTTTTAATAGAGATTTATAATACCTACGCTGTTGACTTATTTCGAGGTATCGTTACTAAGATACCATACATACCGGTTGATTTACATGTGATTATACATTTTCAGAAAAATGATCACGTTGTCATTTATTTGTTTTGAGATGCATGAAGAAGCCTCCTCGTCTAGCGCAACTGGTGGAACAAACTGAGCGCTTGGCGCATCCTGGACAGTCACACCCAGCACCTTATTTGACTGGCCAATTCTTCCCTTGTGGTAATAGAGGGCTGACGCCCGCCTGCTTTGCGACCACCCTCCCACCGGAGTCCGGCGTCAAGCAGCCTGCTGTGTTTCGTCGATTCATGGGAGTTCCAGTACCTTAGGCATCTTCTGGACACGCTCGTTCCATCATAGACCTCATCATCATCATGCCTCATCCTCATGGAGTTTTTTTTAATTCGCTGAATGGGTATTCAGCAAATAAAAAAAAAACACAAAGTCAAAGTCAAATCATTTATTTCAATTAGGCACACTAAAGGCACTTTTGAACGTCAAAAATTATAGTAAAACAAATTGATTCTAGTCGCCCATTCCAAAAGGTAGTTTTCGTATGGAGAAGAATGGGCAAGAAACTCCACCGTTACTCTTTTAAAATGTTTTACAAGTTCTGTATAGGTACATTAATTATATAATTATATGTGAAGACGATGCATCTAGAATAAAAATTCGTCTGCCAACAAAAGGTAAAAAGAATTAAAAATAAAGCAATGACAAGTAAATCAATTATGTGATAGATACATGGTGCTCACATATTTACAACTATTATTACACGTTAAGTAGGTTCTACAGGCACAGTGACTGCTGGGCAACAGTCTCCTCACGGTGGATGCCTGGGTATGGACGGAAGAGGTAGAGAGATGATCTAGACGCGAACCGCTAGGGTTGGAACGAGGTGGCTCTAGAAAAGGATGCCTGGAACTTTTTGGGGCAGGCCTTCGCTCAGCAGTGCGACTGTGCAGTCTAACTTTAAAAAAGCGGCCAAGTGCGAGTCGGACTCGCAAACGAAGGGTTCCGTACCACAAGGAACAAAAAACGGCAAAAAAATCACGCCTTTTGTATGGGAGCCCCCATTAAATATTTATTTTATTTTAATTTTAATATTTATTATTAAAGTAAAAATATAACTGAGTATTTTGTGAATATTTCAAGTGCCTACCGGTTGCCATTATTGATATCGAGCAAAAAAGGGCAAAAAAATCGCGTTTGTTGTATGGGAGCCCCCTTAAATATTTATTTTATTTTGTTTTTAGTATTTTTTGTTATAGCTGCAACAGAAATACATAATTTGTGAAAATTTCAACTATCTAGCTATCGCGGTTCTTGAGATACAGCTTGGTGACAGACAGACGGACGGACAGACAGCGAAGTCTTAGTAATAGGGTCCCGTTTTTTTATCCATGGAACCTACTTTAAAAAGTAGGTTCTATGGATAGCCTACTTTAAAAAGTAGGTTTCATGGATAGCCTACTTTAAAAAGTAGGTTCCACGGATAGCCTACTTTAAAAAGTAGGTTCCTTGGATAGCCTACTTTAAAAAGTAGGTTCCATGGATAGGCCTTGTAATGTAAGATGATACTATCCTGTTGTTGGTAATTGCCGTTTCAGGAGTCGGGTAAGTACACTTCTTCACCCGAGTCGACAAAAGCAGTACGAAGAAAACTCATGCTGCATGCCGAGATGGGCTATTTAGCCAGGTAGAAAGGTTTGATGCTGGCAAGACCAGCCAGGATGAACCCTTTTGACAGAACAAGTTACATTATATCAAGCATAATCAGACTGTAATTTTTCCACTGCTGGGACACAGAACTCCTCTCTTTTTGAGAGAGTGGGCCGTAATCCACCACACGGGCCGACTGAGTGCGGGTTGCTCACACATGTCCTCGAATTTAGCAAACACATTAAAAGCATTTATGAGTGCTAGTTTTAGCATGAACAAGTACTAATATCACTGACAGAAACATGCTCAATTTATTAAGCATGTTTCTGTCAATGATTTTACTTTAATGTTTTTTTTTTGTGTACTGAGAAAAAACTACATAATATTATAATTGTTAATAATAATGAATCTAAAATAAGGAACCAAATGGAAACCGTCTGATTGATGACCACAAAAAGTGTAATTAATTGAATTGTGTTCTCTATGAAACACATTAATGATTACAAATAAAAACACTTAGTTAAGTAAATGCTTAATGGTAGGTACGTTTTATTTCCTACATATCTGTCATGTCATTCAGATTAGGATTCGTTTCAGTTACTTACTTTATTAATTCAAAATAAACTATAAATAGGTAGGTACTCAATACTCAATATTTAATATATTTATTGCTTAAACATGTGAACTTAGGAGGTAGGTAAAAGTTAGATACATAGGTTCCATATCTTAACATGGCAAGAGGGACTTATGGCTATAATGTTTCAGGTTAAGCTACACTTGCCGCGGTTGGTCCGTGGATGGGTGACCATATTTACATACGTTGGTCTCGGCTGTCATTAGTGGATTTTTGACAGTGTTCAGAAGCAGAAGAGATAGGCAGTCGCTCCATGTAAAATATTGGTACACAGCTGCATCCGGTTAGACTGGAAGCCGACCCCAACATAGTTGGGAAAAGGCTAGGCAGATAATGAGTTAGGTCTCTACTTATTATTCGTCTCTCTAGGCGGATCTGAGCTACAATTTAACATACAGAGACAAAAAACATTTTCATAATCCTACTTTAATTTATTTTTAAATCATCATGTGTTTTCGATCACACAAAAACAAAACACAACAGATGACATTGGTCCCCAGGCTTAAACCCTAACCGCAAGGCATCATCTCAAAAATTATATGTGCTCTGTTAATACCTTCGGAGGTACAATCAAGTTTCATTATAATCGTGATTAGTACGGCATGAGCAGCGAACCCTAGCATTATGTGTGGTTAGGGCACATTATGCGCAAGAGTGGCTGGTGTTCAATTTTGTGTATATCGCCGGCTGTGGTATAGGGTAAGCAAGATTTTGAGTCGTGTACGTTGTAGAAGATTCTGGGAGTTTCATAGAAAAAACGTTGTTAATTTTTGTTGGAATTGGGGTTGTGCCTAAAGTGATGAATGGAAACGGTTTTAGTTTAGAAATTAATAGGTATTGTTTTCGCTATTTTGACGTTTGCTTTATTACAAACACTGATAAGCTAAATTATCATCATGAACCACTAAAAAACAAGCGAGCAAGGTAATACACATCATAGTTTCACCCTGGTTGAAATCATTCGTAATATTACTTTTCTTTTTCAAGGAAAACTCAATAACAACATCCACAACAACAACTTCATAACATACGAGCAGAAATCATTAAGCAAAATCGTGACTAACAATAACTACTTACAAAGCCGCCAATGACGTACAAGAAGTTGCTAAATAATAAATGAACATGTTCGAGTAACCTTTGATTATAGACTGTATGGTTAGGTTTCGACCAAATTACAGAGTCGGCAGTGTTATAATATTAAAGCTTAAGCAGCATTAGCAGGTAAGTTTGAGTTCATGGAAGGACTAGATATAGCCCGGAGCATCAGCGGTGTTAAATAAGACATGAAAATGAAGAAGGATACCTTTGTAAAACCGGAAAATATAGATAAATTATATTTTAATGAAAGAAATGATCTTAAGATTATTTATGAAGTGACTATGTATGATAAATAATTTAAGTTATCTACGAGTATACTAATAACAAAGCTGAAGAAAGAAAGAAAGAAAGAAAGAAAATACGTTTATTTGCGGTGAACATGACGCAAAAATACATATGACACAAAAGTAAAAAAATAAAATAAAAAGAAGACAAGGGTAACATGCGTCACATCCACGCAAAACGGCTATCGCTCAGCATTATGCTGCGACCCTATGCAAGACAGAGCCCCAGCGCTGGTTTTCAGCGACAGCCGGCGCTGACGTGATGACGTCGTCCGATGCAGCCCACAATTATTACACACTAGGCTTTATATTATACTAAACATTATACTAAACAGAAAACAGAAAACAGACACAGATACAGTACATGCTATGAGAATATCATCCTCAATAATCATTTTACACTTTATGTAGTGGCAACATTTCGAAGCGTCCTTTTAATTTGACGTAGGTGCACCCATCACGCACTGGAATTTATGATGTAAGAAATTACAAAATGGCCAACAAAATTATGTAATGTGATATGTTAGTATTATGCAATAGTTATATGTTACTGTTGTGAGTGTTTTATGCGTTTATGAGTGAATGTGCAAGATGAGATGGACCCAATACAAAGAGAAAACGAAACCTTGGAAACTGGAGGGTGACCCGCCATGCCAAAAACAAGACCAACAAGAGCTTTAGGGCTCCAAAAGCAGGAAGCTGTCATCGACGCGAACCCAGTGAGAGGCCCGGGTCAGTGGGTCGTCTTAGGGGCGGCCGTATGGTACCCCGCGGCCAGGAGGCGATGCCCTGGTGCCACTCGCCACGTCCCTTAACGGGGGCGCCGCGACTTCCCACAGCAAAAACAATAAGGTATGTAAAAAATGGAAGTCTAGAGTCACGAATAGCAATACAAATTAAACAATACAACTTGCATAAATAATAGGTATGATTATTGGAATTTAATTTGAAATTAGATTGTAAATGCAAGATTATAAAAAATAAAAATAGATACTTAGCAAAAAAAAAAAAAAAAAAAAAAAAAAAAAAAAAAAAAAAAAAAAATGTACAAGTAATATGATCAAAATGTATAAAATGTATATCATCAAGAGTATGCTAGCTTGCTTGCTCTGGTGGTTCGGGGGAACAAGTAATTTCACGCGGACGAAGTCGCGGGCAGAAACTGTATGTAATAATAAAATATAGAATTCGTCATCTGCCTAGCCTTTTCCCAACTATGTTCTGGTCGGCTTCTAATCTAACTGGATGCAGCTGAAACAAAATACGGAATTATGACATTGAAATACTATTGAAGCAGGCTCTATAGGTAACCATGCAATACTAATGGCGATTTCATTTTAAATTATTATTAATAATCCGTAAAGCTGCCTATTCATCTTTAATAAGGTGACCCCTTGATTCAATCCCTTAGCAGATGTTAAAAATTAGAAATCCCCCTAGTAAATCAAGTATCATGCTCTAAGCTTCACAACAAACGTGATGAAATGCAATTGAGATGTGCCAATACATCTATACCCCCTGGATAGACTTAATCCTTCAAAGGCAAACAGGAATAAACAAGGAATACAGAGCTATCGATAGACCCCTTTCGAACGCACTCAATAAGACTGGCTGCAAACATTTATTCAAATACTTCCATTCTTTTGTTAAAACAAATGCAAAGCGACTCCATTGGAATAGAAGAATTTAATGACTTACCGAATTCAAGTCTTTTCTAAATATTTGATGAAGTATTTGTTTGAAATCACAATATTTATTTTTCGTCGTTTTTAATGGAGTGTAAATTGCATCCGCGTGTTTACCATACAATTTAATAATTGCTTTGTTTCTGTGGTCGCTGATTTTTATTTGTAGAGTGAGATCACCTGTGATTGGCTTTTGTTGAAGTATTTTGTTTTGGTTGGGGTTATTATATTTTGATTGATTCCTATGTTGATTTCAAAGAATGATAGGCACAGATTCAAAGGGAAAATAAAAACAACAGCTGCATACTTCAGTGTAGTTCAAGAATACAAATTAAATAGAACGTTTTAGAAGGGTCACATATATAATATGTATATTTATATATTATATCACATGCTACGCTTCTGATATAATATATAAATCGAAGGCATGTAGAAAGTTAAATAAATTGCTTATAATATGAATACCAGTAGCAAAAGATGTAACAGGAAATGTTGAACAAGCTCAAATCCGCAATAATTTACGTTATGAACGTCAAAAACATATTAAGAGGATTAATTAAAAATTAATAGGTACTCATAACATTAATTCAGAAGCCAATTACTGGTTCTCTCACCCTAAATTTTGTGAAAGCTATAATATATGGACGAAAGTATACATTCAATTTAATTTGATAGAAATCAAAAGATGAAGTCATTATGGATGGAATTGGTAAGAGAATGGATTTGCCGTTATTAGTGATTTAGCAAGACTGACATTGATTTTGACAATTTAAATGGACAATCTAGAACATTTTATTGTTTGATTATACAGAAATGATAAATAAAAGATGCAAATTGCAAATATAAAATAGAATGAAAAACAAGATTAAACCAGGTTAGAATTAATAATGTGGGTTTTTTATGCATTTGTTTATTCTCTAATGTAATCTAGCAAGACAACAAACTGGTATTAGCACAATGTCGTAATGAAACTGTATTCGCCAACATACACTATTCCATAATGGTCCTCACATGAGCTGACCAAGATTATGTCTGGACTTTAAAAGAGTCATTTATTCCTGAGTTTTTTCGCCATTTCTTCTAGGAAGATAGAAAATGTCGACTCCATCTAAAGTTCGTTATTTAAACCCAGTTAATATTCGACAGGTGTAATGTCAAACTCCTATTACGTACAAAAAAAAACACACAAGACTTCAATTTCAGATTTATCGGGGATTGAAAAACGAACTAGCAATTTTTTTTATATGACTAGAAAAATTTCAATGTCCGATTTACAGAATAAACAACTTCATTTCAAACCGTTACATGTCTCAATAAATAGAACAAACATTCAATTTAAAATACTTCGTTTCATTAAAAATAAACCGAAAGTGTTCGCACACTTTACTCAAAATTAACACATAATTGAAGAACCCAACTCATTTGATTCACAAATATTATAACTAGCCACCACTTTACAAAAACTCATACATTTATTAATTTAATCAACTCCACAAAGTCATGACTCGAATAAAAAAACAACAAAATCGTCCTCACTTTGATATTTATTTTATTCGAACGCGGATTTTATGCGAAATACCATGAATCACTGAAAAACATACTGAATTATTCGTTTCATAATTCAGCTGGAACTCTTCAAAGGGATGTCGAATGAAACAAACAAGTGAATCGTCTGTCATAGAGCTTCCGCGCTTTATTTTTACTTGTTTATTTTATTTTTCATCAATTTTCAGTCTGAGCTTACGTTTTTTCATTTTTATTGCACTGTTTTTTGAAGAGTTAAATGCTGTAATGAAACCTGGAAGTGGTACGGGTAATATAATTTGATACATGCAATATAGTGTTTGAAAAATCACGTATCGGCAAGCGTAGTTTGGGACGCTCCCCAGCTAGATGGACTGAACGCCTAAAGAAGGTGTGACTGGATGAGAAAAGTGGAGGACAGTGTGTTGTGGCCTGGCCTGGGAGAGCCCTATGTCCAGCATTGGACTGAGATAGGCTGAATTGATTGGTTTATTGTATTTGAAGAAAGCAAAAAACGGGTAGTACAGTAATTGTTGCATCTTGGTAGTAAGAAACAAGACCAAAACTTGATTTATGGAAATAGTCGTATATTAAAAAGAAAACAAAAGTTAGCAGGCCAGCAATCGATGAGATTGCCGAGTCCTTCAAGATGAAAAAAAATATAAATACTCGCTGCTTAATCTTAAATAAACGCACGAATGTAAAGTGAATACAATTAAATAGTTTAGATGAAGCAACGGAAGCAATTGCAATAAGTTAGAGAAAAATGTGTTTTTGTTAGCAAAGCATAATATAAAGCAACTAAGGAATAGCGTCATAGCTTTGAAGTGAAGTTTCCGGCGGGTGACTCAAGAATTAATTTTTCAAAAATTGAATTGATTTTCTGCTCGAATTCTCTGCATGACAATCCAACAAATATTCTACCATCATAAAAATGTATATAACATAATATCAGTCTTCATCTTCAAGCATGAAGCATCTTCTACCCACAATTACCGCCCAGATAGAACATAGTAAATTACTATTGGAATCACTTCTACGTCAACCATTTCCTTGATAATTTCATCAGATAGTTTTAATTCCGTGAATTTATTGTACAGATGAACAGTTCCGATGATTTGTAAATAATCGAGAATAAACTATTACCCGACTTAACATTTTTATAGTGAACATAACAGTTTCTTTGATGTCACTTTTTTCTTTGCAATAAATTTTTCAACGAAACATAAAGAGAGCTCCACGCGTTATTAGACATGGAAATCGTTTTGGGACACACGGCTGGGAGAGTTTGGTATACCTACGCGACCAATTCTTATATAAATTATATTGCTATTTTTGATAAGTTACTATAGCAGCACAAAATTCCTTAATTGAAATACTATAATTTTACGTAATGAAAACTACGTAAGTATATATAGAATATCTCAAAATATTACAGTTGAAGTAAAAGTTTGAAAAATCAACTGTAACCAACTTTGGGATCCATCTAAACAAGCCTGTAAACGCTTTAAAGTTGTTGTAGAAAAAAACAACGACTTACGTCGTAAATTATAATAAAATACAGCATGAACATGAAAAGACAACAACTGTCATAACAATTCTAGTACAACAAAAAGCGAACTAGAGACAATACTCTTCCAAGAAGTTAGACCATAAATTCAAGTCCACTTAGACAAACATTTCGCTTAATAAAACACACAAAACATAAACTTCACGCAGACAACAATTTGTCATGAAATTCACGATGCGTTTGAAGTTGGTTCGCTCTCCCACATATCCGTGAGTCTCTATGGCTTCACACGTCGCCTCTTCAAGTATAAATCTGCCTTTACAACTGCATAAATTTGTCGATGGAGAGATTTTCGTATCCGGTCCGACTTTATTCGCCCCGCATCCTGTTTGCTGTGTAACAACGATTTTCTAGGAAACTTCGGCATCGATAAATAAAAGAGAACTCTATTTCGCTCGTAAAAAGTCAATACTATCAATTGAAGTTTCACGATTCGAATGATCGATATTGGAGTTGGTTTCGACTGTATCGGATGCCTTTGAGGATTTATGCTATGTGTTTGATCGGCTGAATTTGCATTTGAGTATCTGTTCGAAATGAGTTTTGTGGTTAAGTAATCAAAAATGCTGGTATTGAGTATTAATGAGATCTTTTGTGGGATGCGTACACGACTAGTGGCTCTGTGTTAGTATCAGCTTAAAACGTATATGAGCCTTTCATATTTCTTTGACTGCTCGGAACCTTTACAACATTATCTTAATAAAGGTACATTAAGATTATGACTATAATTCTATGATGCATTTAATGCATCATTTTGTAAAGGGATGAATAAAGTTATCTTAACTTAATTCCTATCACAGATTGCTTAGTCTGCCACTCTCCACGTCACTTGTAGTGTATTATTCTTAAATTTTATTTCCATCAATTTAAACATCACATTTCTCTTCAAGTATCAACCGGATTTAATCAAAGCCAATAACTCCAATAAACCTCACACATCATACATCAAATAAGACATCTTATTTTGACACACCATTCAAAGAAACTCCCGAGTCATCATCGCATAGAGCTGAACTTACTTGCAGTCGCTAATCGCATTAGTCTTCTTGACAGTGATCGGTTCGACATGGAGGGTAGAACAGAGGTGGAAACTGATCTCATTATAGTTAGAAGAGATGGGAATGTGTGTGGAGAAGATGGATGAAGGTCAGAAAGGGTAGAAAAGGCAATAATAATTGCAGAGCATATTGGTTTTGAAAAAAACTAGAAATAAACATTAAAAAAATAGAAGTAAAATGACATTGGAATCGTCAGACGTCTTTGAGTCGAGCGTTGAAAATCTAACAGTGTGCTTTTATTAGGCAATACATTTAGGTGTCGCGTAGTATTAGTGAAAACGGGCATGTGCTAATTATTATACTGTTCTATCCTGCTACTGCCTCATCTCAAATGGCTTCAATAGTTTGATTTTCCTTCAAATTTTCTTTGACCTTAAATTCAGCTACGTCATAGGCACGTTTTCTTAATAACCTTTTAAATAAAACATCAGCCTTACCGCCTCCAAATTTCCTCGCTCTTTCACCTTGACGTCATAGACATTTTTTGATTAACGATCCGTCTCGGGTCAGATCTCCATTGTGCCCCTTTGAAATTCCGACACTCATTTATCAAGCTTACTGTTCGTTCTGAAAATTAATGCGCTGGTACAATTTATAGACTCCTGATGTGGGACATGACTTTCATATTAATATTTTTGGATATATCAATCATCTTGGCACAATATAAAATTTTATATAGCAAGTGTTTGATTAAGACTTGGCAAACGATTTAATTGCTTGTTTGTTTATCATGAGCAAGCATATTTAACCGACTTCAAAAAGAGAGAAGGTTTTACCACATCTTTATTATCTATATTGCGCAGTAACTAAATCTTTGATGACGTTAAGTGCTGTGCAAGTTCCCAGAACTTACACAGTAAAAACCATTTCTAAAACAAAATCTTCAGGGAATATAGAAAATGATGATAAAGATAGGGTTCTCCACCTACCAGATTTAACCCAAAAAAAAGTCACACGACTTCCTTGTGTAATACCTGACAATGTTTGTCATTAACAATGTTACCGGCAACGATTAAGGGGATTGGGGTTATCACCTTTAATGTGGTTATTAAAGTATATTACACTGGTCTCCCTGTTATTACTCATGTACAAGACTCGTGGCTTTTGACCTTAGTTAATTATTTATACACGTGGATTAAAGTAACAGTTATGACCATTTGTTTTGGGGGTGTTAATAAAGTATGCTGGAGTTATTCTTGTTTTCCTTGTAAGGGTTAAGAAACTCGGCTAAAGTGGCCATATTGTTTCATGGTTTACTGCATTTCCAGTATTGTGTGATGTAACTACTGTTTGAACTTCAACTTTTAATGACCTTAAGTTTTTGTCGGGTGATTATGGTAAAGAAGATGCTATAAAATATCTGCCACGGCTTCAATGGGAGACAGTATTTTGTATATAGATTACAGTAGTGAAGAAATTTTGTACCCCGAAATAGTTAAATTAATTTGAGAAAATAAAAGATTTACTCTATTCTGCATAACGTGGTTCACAAACTATGCGTGATTTGTCGCTTCGTTACATTTTGCGAAATAAAATGACGGTGCGGCAACAGCTAATTACTATGGGACGGTTTAATGGAACTAAATCAATTCAAATTAATACCGTGCACATTTTTTTGTATGAAAACTTTATGACAAAAGATCAATAATGTATCTTTACTATTGTAGTCCATATAAAATCAAAAATCAAAATCAAAATATTTTTATTTCACATAAACCAACATGGGCACTTATGAAACGTCAGAAGCTAGGTGCACGGTTCCAATTGGTCGTTTCCTATGGAGAAGAACCGGCAAGAAACTCCATGGTTACTCTTTTAAAAATAATTGGCTTTTACAATGTTTTCGAGTTACAGTAGGGTATGGGAGGACAGCGTAGGCCTGTCAACAAGTACCAGGTACTTGATAAAATAAAAAATGGTCTACAGATCTAGTCTACAAGGCTTACAAAGTCCTCACATTTACAAAATAAGGATGTATCAAAAGGATAAACAAAATATAAAAATCTACTAAAACCAAGAGATATGATTGCCATTTCAACTAAGAAAGAGGTGAAAAATTAAAATTGTCTGTATATAATGTCAAATAATAAAAAGATTATGTCATAGAAGTATGTACAAATAAATACAAAATACTATACAGAATACTATCTCCCATTGAAGCCGTGGCAGATATTTTTATACCACCTTATATAATGACGTGCTACTGCCTAACCCCCCGGTATTTGGTGATTGAGAGCCTGTTTCACAACCTCCCGAAAAGTTGTAGTTACAATATTATCTAACAGAAGTTTTAACACGTTTTCTGTCCCACTTTATAAATAATGTTGTGAGTTATTATTATTTGTAAGTGAAGGTAATGAAGGACCAGCAAGTGATCCTTAATCCAAACCATCTTCATCAACATCTGCCTAACCTTTTCCTAACTATGTTCGGCTTCCAGTCTAACCGGATGCAGCTGAATGCCAGTACCTATGCTTAATCCAAACCAATACCTAAAATTATAAAACATCCCTGAATATTCCCCATCTGAAAATCGCTTCTCCCCCAGCCTTGAGTCGATAACTTAAAGCCACCTTCAACGGTGTGCGGCGTCGAGCGAAATTTACACGAACACTGATTTTGACGTATCGCCTTATGGGGTGGTTTTCATGAAAAATGATTTACCGGTGCCAGGGAGAACTCTGTTCTTGATTTTTGAAAGAGATTTAAATGCTTTAGCAATTATTACTGAGATTAGTTTCTTTAGTTCTATGAATAATAATAATAAATGATGTAACTAATATTTTTGTAAAAATATAATTTAAAAGAGTGTCCGTGGAGTTTCTTGCCCATTCTTCTCCATAGGTACCTACGCTTTGGAATGGGCAACTAGCTTCATATTTTCTGACTGACCGTCTTCTTGACAATTCAAAAGTGCCTGTAAAATGGTTTAATTGAAATAAATGCTTTGAGTTTGAGTTTGAGAATATAACTACTTATAAGTTTGGTTTTGGCTTTCAAATGGTTCTGATGATTTATATTAAGAAACCCAACTCAGATTTATGAATCACAGATTTCTAATAAACTATATTATATGGATTTGTTTTTAAAATATCATTAACGATTTATTCGTGCATTTTAAATTCATGTACTACATTCTTAACTTTAATTTATTTCAGCTTCACTTTATTTCAGTTCATTTAGTCATTAGCAGGCACATATTTATACATAAATCAACTGCTTTCAAATCAACATTCTTGATTAATTTACCTATTGCTAACATAGAATCACTGTATTCCACATATCAAAAGTTACGTATAAATCAGTACCTTTTGAATCTCCCACAATTTCCTACCCATACCTGCGACAATAATTTGCTTCCACAGTCTTGGCGTGTTTGCAAACCACACATCTAAACGTCTATCCGACTTCGAACTAAAGTCTATCAGAACATGCGTCCATTCATTACCAGTCGACTCCCAAGGCACGAGAAACATCGAAGGCAGGTCAGGCCTGAATTAATCAACTCACGCTTGCTCGGTGTCACTTGACAACCGCCTGTCCAGACCAACAACTCGACCACAAAGTTGATAGGAACCTTAGGGATATTGAAATAAGAGTAGATTTAGATTGGGTTTTGAGCCAGGAGCTGGTTGTACTCAATGTGTACTGTCACGGAAATGTTGGGTAGCATGTTAGTAAACAATTGCATGAGACAGTTCCGCTTGATTGATATAGTGTACGTGTATGGAAATTTGTTTTACGGTTTTAATGAAGTATCTGGATGAGTAAGCTTTGCTTTATACTTAATACTTTTTGCTTTATACAAATCAAATCATATATTTCTTTGCAAACATGGAGAATATGAGAAGGAAACTGGCGAAGAATATATTGGTATTGGACTACTTACCCTACTTATGTGTTGCTACAATTTTTCAGTTTTGATTCTTCGTCATTGTCATATACATATTAAAACCAGAACTAAATTAAGCTTTCAGCAAATTAATCATGATCAATTCCTATTAAACGTACAAAAAATCTAATAACCACCATAACCATTAAAGTAATCAACCCGCAATGACAACGCTAAAACTCACCCCCGAAGTGTTCGCATTACGGGCCCGTCTCAAAATAAACCAAACAGTATTAATCATACTTCCCCCTCCCCCCACTCCTAGCGCGTACACGATAATGATATATGCGATATTTGATGATAAACAATCAGGGTCATTTATTATCTGTCCGTTATTTGACAGGCGGTAGGCAGATGTCATTTGTCATTTTCCACGATCCGTGGGTCCCTTCGTTACGCCGCCGCCGCCTCCGACAGTGGTTAGCTACCAACAGATATAGTTCAACACCGTCAAGCGAAAATTCCATCTAAAACAACAGCGATAGAGTCCGATTTAGAGTGGGAAAAAAATAAATCTTGATTGTTTTCAGCATGAACGATTATGATAGATGAAAGAGTTAGCGCACACACAAAGCCGATGAAATTGTATCGACTGTTGAACTTTAGGCTCATGTGGATAAGGTTGGTTTTTCTAAAAACAATGGACGAGTAGTCCCTGCCTCAGAGAAACGTGTTATTGAAGATGAAACAGTAATGGATGGGGATACGGAATGCGTGAACGCTGTCGGAGATGTATTGTTATCTGCCTTGTTTATCGCTATACGAAGATCGTTTCTTTAAATAATTACCTTTTAAAAAGTATGTCCCGTCCGAGCTACTGGTAATATATTCATTATATCTGACAACTTACAAAGCGCCATTGAAATAAATAAAAATATTTTATAGGCGGACAGAGATCTCGATAGGATCGTTTCTTTAAGAAGACATATTTGAAATTTTGACTGAATCATTAACGTCTGAATCATTAAGGCTCGTTTAAATTTGTTGTCGAAAACATTCTGAAGTTTTATGGCTTGCTCCTCGACCCACGCCTGCGGTAAAAATTCTCGCGTAAATACCAATTAAGATTTTAAATATAGTGTTAAAGGTGGTATAAAATGTTTTGACAAGACTTGCGAGATTCAGTGGCCAATAACTAAGACAGTTTCGTAATGCGAAATGCTTGTTGAACATTTTTAAAGGGAAATGTATGTGAATAAATTTAGGGTCGTTCCCACGGGATGTCACGTCGTCTGCGGATGTGTCTAGTAAATCAAATGTTTAATTTCCACAGTGAAACAACGAGCATTGTGCGGTTCACCCCTTTTTAAAAGGATGTTCGCTCGTTCATGTGTTTAGTCTTTCCGTTTTATATATTGCAGCGAAAAATTTTATTACCCTTGCTTAACCAAAATTTATCGTGCAACTTTTTGAATTTGTAAGTAGATACTTTTTGGTTTTTATTGCAAGTGATTTATTTTTAAAGACGTCTGTCTACCTACTGATGCCAGTGGCTCTGTCTGCGTTTTACTGTTGTAGTCTAATACGCATAATAATCGCATTTTAAAAATTCTACACATTCTAATCTTAACAAAACTATCATTTATTTACAACGCCATCAAAGCAGACACCCAAATCAAATCAATTATTTGCATTACTAAAACATCTATTATGTGAAGCAGCCTCTTCCGTATCGCCAATTCTAGCCCTTAATTCCCAAAACGGGTGCGCTCTTTTAAAATATTCAATACAATGTACCGTGGATGCTGCTTCGCTGTCAAACGCATTACTTACTTCATTACTCTCACCTTGACGTGCCTGTTAATCTTTCATTGTGTTTGGATAAAAAGAAGCTTAAACGTGTTTTGTATTGAATTTTTTTAAAGCTTTCCTTTTAATGGTATTGTGTGAGTTGCGCGTTTGTATTGATGGGGAAGACGTTCCTTTTGTTACGCTTAGCTTGGTAATAAGTTAGTGGTAGATAATGAAATAGTTAATCGCTTTAAAAGCTGATGAGAGATTGTATGATAGGGCTCGATAACGATACAAACAAAAAAAAAATACATAGTACGCCTGTTGTTACAACTTCTACAATTATATGTATAAAAAACAATATATAGTTAACAAATAAATAATTGGATTTGCAAAAATTGCCTGACTTTAGTGATGCCAATACAGATACAGACTTATCAAAGGCAATCAAAATTAAAACCCAAGAAATGGAAGGTGAAACACACAAAAACAGCAGTTTTGCTCATCCCTGTCCTCTAGCATCAGAAGTAGGTAATCCAGTTCCTTCCACAAATATAGCGAAGGGCTCTAAACCGCGCGGGCAATTTTTCGAAAGCACCTGACAGTGTCGATCCATCGTACAGAGGCTGTATAAAAACGTCAGACAGTGCCGACACTGACTATGATCAAGTATGTCTGTTTACTATAGGGTTAGCCGAAGAATTTTATTTAGTTTAAGGGCAGATCTAGGAAATGCTATAGAGCTAATCATTGATCAAAAAGTAAGGAGTGTGTTATAAATAATGTATGAAAAGTTATATAAAATAATTCGTTCGTTATAATGCGTGGGTATAATATTCTTAATAACTAAAATTTAATTGAGTTTTTAATAGTTAAAAGTAATTAAAACCCAAGTTCAAATACTTAATTATCGAACTGTAAACATAACCATAAATTAAAACATTTTAATTTACCAAAGTAATTTCGCAAAACGATAAATTATTCAACATCATTAACATTATCTATAAAAACAGAACTTTACAACTGAATATTAACACAATTTCTATATCCAAATGATAAATGCATCAAATAAATTATAATAAAATTTAAATAATGTCTGTTGATTCTTTAATAGGATGGAAACGTGTAATTAATTAACAGTGTCGCTAACAAATTTTGTCTCCAGCCGACAGTCGGACAAAAACGGGGCATAATTTATGTGTGTAGCAGCCCTGTTCCACCGCCCTCCCCGCGCCCCTCGCCGGCAGGTTGAAAGAGTCACGGCGCGTGATTGATGACGGGCCCTCCACGCCCACGCGCCCTAACAACTGCCTAGAACTGACAAACTATCGCATTGTTGGCCGCAGGAAATCATAAGGCGATTGGCTTCGAATTTATTGCCTTGTTGGTACCATGCGTTTAGTTACGACCGCTGAACGTGAGGGACGGCCAGATCATAATCTCGATTAACACGATGATTACTCGTATTTTAAAATAAACATTAATTAAATAAATGATATATCGAACTTGGTCAACTTCGAAAGTTCTCAATTACATCGAGTAAGACTTAGTAGATATGATGATCAAATCTGGTCTAAGGCTTCCAAATTCTACACCGACACCCTAATAGAAAACAGTGCGATGACGAGCATGTTTTGTGTCAAATCATCGCATAATGAAAAATATGAATCAGTCGAGGGTCCCGACCGCATTAATCGCAGCTTGTCCACATGAAATT
Organism: Hydraecia micacea; assembly: GCA_914767645.1. Classification (NCBI taxonomy): domain Eukaryota; kingdom Metazoa; phylum Arthropoda; class Insecta; order Lepidoptera; family Noctuidae; genus Hydraecia; species Hydraecia micacea. Next base: position 1,273,897 of record OU611783.1, on the reverse strand, counting down.
CGTTTCTAGACATTTAAATACAAAGGTCGATAGAGTGATAAATTATGAATGAAATAACAATTCACATTTCAATAGCATCAGTTCGTGTTTGGAGTTGAACAACAAAAAGCGCTTGTGTGTACAACAATAGAACTATAAATATGGGTTTCTGTTGCGTTGTGCTTTAAGCTCGGTTCGCCTTCCGCTCGATACGGCTCAACGACGTTTTTATCTTCATTGTTATCGAGAAATATATTAATTGCCATTGCTGTCTGGCGGTACAACCCTGAGTGAAATTTCACCGAGAGCAATAATTTATGCATTTGAAGCGGACTCAGGCACGCCGCCAGCCTGCGATAGACCGCTCCGCGTTATATCTCTAAATGCATCTGACACAGTTAATCCATATAAAGTTATTATTGCCTCGCCTTTCAACCGACTTAATTGGCCGCTACCGGCTAGTGTAAACTCATGTGTTAACGATAAAGTAACTGAATAAATTGTGGTTTTAAATACTGTTCACGTTCGTTGCTCACGAATGCGAATTGCACGCCCGCTTGTTTTTATTGCCCTCGTGTTTACCTAAACGATTTTTCCTTCGCAACGCTCGTAAATATGGAATACAAAGGACGCACGTTCTTTATGCGATCTTGATAATATTGTTCTCGGTTCCTCGAGTTGAAATTTTAATTTGTCAGAAAATTTTAAGCCAAGTTTAATCTTCTTACGTCGGGGTGCCGTCCGATGTCCCGAATTAGCTCGCCGAGGCGTGTAGGCCATAGATTAAGTCGGATCTCGCGGCGAGACCGTTGCCAACGTCTCAATAAGCCGCTCTACATTTTTACGGCCCCTATATCCGTTTCGCTGCGTAAATACACTTAATGACCGACATTTCGTGAACGCTTTTATTGTGAAGTTTTTATTATCAAGAAAATCATTTGTTTAGTCTACGTACGGTTATTGCGAGGCAGCTCAGTGCGTTTCGGGGTTTATTAGGGTTACTTTATTACCCTTTTATACTGCGTCTTTAATACAGAAACATAGCCTGCAAGCTTTAAACCGTCTGAGCGGCCGGATGGTGATAATTAAATTTGATTTTGATCTGCGAATATGATTACATGTTCCATTATTACGTTGCAGACTTAAAAGCCTTTTTTTACTCCCAAAAAGAGTTACGACCGAATCATGAATGTTGATCGCTGATTATTTCCTTAATGGTTCTCGATTAGAATTTTTTATCGGTGGCGTAGTTAGAATCATCTAACGAGCGATATCGCCGATCTAAACGCGTGAAACTAAATCTGTGTAATTTAAACCCATGGAATTTCCGTCCAATACACAAATTAATGTATTCGAGCAAAAAGTCAACACCGTAATCTTGCCGGCCATAAAGCTGTGTCAGAGCACTATAATAATTTAGAAACAGTCTATTAAGTGAATCTTTATGATAATGTTGGAACAGAAGTCGCGGCCGCGAACGGGCTGCCTGTTATTTTGATACATTATCATATTTAAACAATTCAGATGATAATAGACACGTCGGGCGAAACCCTTTGGTAATATAAATGGTTGTATTATTATTTATTTATGGGTTTCCTTCCTCTGGGCCGGGGGCGATGTGGCATATTTCATTGAGCGAAAAAATGCTTCGAGTCGTGAGTTTATACTGGCTGGGATCCGGTTTGAGTACCTGAAACGACTGACTATAAGCTTGTTGCCGCAATAATAAAGATTTATGCGACATTCGGCGGTAGCGTGTTTTGTTCTGTTACGAGCCGATTCGCTTTCTGAAAGATCAATAGCGCTCTTTATTGTATGCGGTGAATTATCGTCATCGACCGTTCTTTTAGCTTCGACTATAAATTCTTTGGCCGCATTCGATATCTTATTATCGCCTCTTACATCTTCACCGTCTTTACGATTGGCGTTTTGTTTCACTTCAATAGCGTTAAGTTCATGTTTTACGATTGTTACTTCTTAATAGTTCGTGTCTTTTATCTTTTATTTGTTTTTGATTGCGAAACTGGTCGAGGTGATTTGGATAATCTTCGTCTTGAAAGTTGTTGTGTGTCAATTTGCATAATTGTTTTTCGATTGTGGTGTATTTTTATTTAATCGTCTTTTGTCGGCATTCATTAAACAGTTTTCTTTTATTTGTTGTCATTTCATAAACAGCAGTCCTACTTTTTTTTAATATCAATACAATCATCCTCAAACATCAACATAACCTTAAGTCGAATCATAATATTTCTTAGAAAACCTACATCCACCTCCACACATAGAAACAAACAATTAGATTTGCATGCAACTCCCAACAATTACTCGCAATAAAAGTATCATCAGCGTTGTAAGCGTCTAGACTATCATTCTCATGTGGACTAGCGCACACTGTAATTTTTTCAAGTAATCTCATTATTACGTACTCCACCACGGTGATTAACCAGTTGATTTATGGCGTATGCAATTTGCATCGGACTCGATGCTATGGCTTTTTGCTCCGAAGCCGATGATTATCGTTCGTATCGTGTCGGTCTTAATGATAGTTATTTCATGACCCGCCAAGCTCGCTCGGGGACGTTTCATTAAAACCCTTTACATACATTATTTCGACGAATGTGTCTGATTATGTTAATGCCTTCCTTTGGTCGGTATCTTGTAATGGATTGTTTGGTTTTTGTGTAATTACGTATGACGATTTATTTATTGTGTGTAGGTAGTAGCTTTCTTGCTTCGTACTTTTTCCTTTACACTGTTCCTATATCAACAAGTGTACCATTGGCACGTATAGGAGCACGTGACAGTAGCGTGTTTGTTCGAAAGATCTAATGTTAGACAGTGTACTAGCTGTTAGTATTACGTGCAGACACGTCAGACATGACAGCCCGTTTCCTTGCTACGTCCAACTTGCAATGGATATGTTGCACTTACGTTTTTCCTTTTGTTCATTTCAGACAGAGACGTGACACGGCATTTGTGGGTAAAATGCACATGTTCAATTGCTAATACATGTCATAAAAGGGTATTAAGTGGTAATAAAGTGATAAAATGAAGAGGCGATGATAACTTCCTTCCATTGTTTGTTATTGTTCCTTGTAAGATGTTGCATAACAAACGTTACTGTAAGCGTGACAAAGGTTTCTACGTAAATAGTTCATACATACTAACTTCGAATAACATTAATATTATTATCATCAGACTACAGCAGTCTACTGTTGGATATAGCCCTCTCCTATTGCACATGATTCAACTCGATTTTCGGCAACTCTCATCCAGTTGCTACCAGCCACCCTGCGAAGATCGTCGCTCCACCTAGCCTGAGGGCGTCCTACCTTACGTTTGCCGATTCGCGGTCTCCACTGCCGCGGTCCACACGAGACATGTCTACCCCAACAGTCATTGATTCTACGGCTAATATGGCTGGCCAATTACCACTTCAGCTTACTTATTCTGTGAGCTATGTCAACATCTTTGGTTCTCTGCCAGATCACCTACTTAAAATAACATAAATGAACAAAATCTATGTTGGCCATATTGTAACAGTAGCTATAATAACTTTAATATACATTTGAGGCGGATAAGCAGCAGCATATACTACTGCTATTATAATAATATATCTATTACTGTTCTCTCACGAGTGAGAAGACTGGAGAAGATGACTGTCAGCTAGTGAAGTGAAGTATTATTTTATAATAAAAATATGTATATTTAGGTTAAGGTTATGGGCCTGTGTCGCCTGAAATAAATGAATAAATAAAAAATAAAATCCACCAGTCCAGCTATAATTCCACAAACATAATTTTCTCCCATTGTCTTGCAACATGTTACAGAACACGTGTTAGCCAAGAGCGTGACAACTTCGGTGCGTGCACATAGATAATATCGTACATAAAACAAAATGGCGCGACGCTAAATTTATGAATCGGCCGGAGCTGCCTTCCACACAAAAGTTGTTTATTACAAGCTAGGGTTGCTAGTTTTTATTTATTTGGGCAGGGTTCTTTACGTCTTTATGGGGTAAAGGGAAATTTATGAAGGTTACCAAAGTTAATTATCATGTTCTACGATGTGGCGTTTTGAGTAGTTTCTTATTTGATGGTTAATAATCCATCAAAGCAGAGTTCCTCCCTTGCCTTTGCAACCAGCTTTACTTTTGACGCTACAGACTACAAATCCCATAAACTTTAAGTAGCGGCAGTGGCAACTGCACCACACGCCTCTACTATTGCAGTTACCTCTGCCAATATGCCGGCAATATGCCGCTAGAGCACTTACAGTTTATGGGATTTTGCCATCTGTTTGCAGCACTCAGTGGATACCTTCGTGATAATATTATTATGGTTTTTATTGCGACATGCAATTCCAGCTCGATACCCCTAGCTATAAGTTTATTGGTACTTCACAACACAACGGACATCATAATTTACTTTATATTATTAGAGCAACCTTAATGGCGATATGAATTATATGGAAAAAAGTACCCCGTAGGGACCGCGGCCCATTTAATCGCTATTATTTATATCGTTTACCGATACAATCGATTTAAATCGACTAAACGCAACATCGATATAAAATCTTCATCTCTTCTATAGGATGATTAATTGATATTTCTGTTAATTTGGTTCGTGATCTTTTATAAATTTGAATGTGTTATCGTGACTAGTTGTAACGATTTTTATCGATTGATATTCGAGTTTTATCGATGTGGGATCGATCAATCATTAAGTAAATATTATTAATGGTAACTGTCATGTGTTAAGCTTTGTATCGCTCATCGTAAGTTTGTTGGGCGCATTAATTTCGGTTCGAACGTGATTTGTGTTTAATTTATTTATAAGATGTGTTCGGTTGTTGATTTATCAATGTATCCCACCTACGGAGTGTGGGTCGGTGTGCGTGCAGGGTGGGCAGAGATTTAAGTTACGTATAGTAACATATTGCAATGTAAGTAATGGAACCTGACAAAGCCATGTTTTCTACAAAAGCTATACAAATAGTTTTAGGGGAGACTGAAGAACACAACGAAAAATAACCTGACGAATAAAAATCTAAAGATATTTATAGATGAAAACTAAAAAGGAGGTATAACAAATATATAACGACGCAGCAAGTGGCGCCGCCTCGTTTTGTTACGAAATTACTGGAATCACCGAAATGGTCGGATAAAAGTGACATAGGCGGGTGACAGTCACTCTCGCAGAGCGTCGCGTCGATGTTTGCGTGGCGGCTATCTTCTGATGATAGGAAATGGTGTCCGAGAGCCGCTGTCGTACCACGGCCACGATGAACAGCTATTTCAGCACAATCCTGATGATAATTTAAAGCTGCTGAACCACTAACACGAAGACCATTTCTGGTAAAGGCTATCTGCGCCGTTTTATGCATAATTTTGCTAGAGAATAATAATTTACGACTTGCTATAAGCTCATAGAAAAAGCTTTAAATATCAGTCTTACAACAAATCACTCACCCATCAGTTATTAGTTACTTTATTAATTTGAATGTCAGTAGCAGTAACCTCCAAAATCTTTCTCAATGCAACAAGACTTATAATAAGTGAATATTCTTTTCTCAATATATCTGACGTCAGATTATTGAAGATAAAATATCATCATCCTGCTTACACTGCGTCGAGGTAAGCTCCTGTGTAGTTTCTTAATCAAATGACAGTAATCATGATAAATCATTCGACACAAAAATAATGCACTGTAGACAAACAAATTGATTCGTGAGAGTATCCCACTTAGTAATTACTGGTTCTATGATTTTAGGGTTCCGTACCTCATATGCGAAAACAGACCCTTACACGATAAGTTTTCGTTCGTCAGTGAAAGTGTCAATACCTTTTTTCATAAGAATGAGTAAAGGTATCAAGTTGAATTTAATATCAAATACTGTGGTGTACGGTTTCTTGGACGAGTGAAAAATTCAAACTCAGGGCGCGAGTCCTACTCGCACATGTTCGGTTTTGTTTCGTTGATTTCAGTGTCAATTTTTAATAGATAAGTGTCTAGGAAGATAAACATCTTCTTAACTGAGCCAGATAAGGCGAAAAATTAATTTTAGAAGTTCAATAAGAAAAAGTAGGAAAACCTGCTAGTTAATAGAAATTGGATACCTGGATGTTTTATTGCAACAAAATAATGTAGTACTTATATACGAGCTTTCAAGCACACTGAAATACTATCATTCCATTACTAAGAGTAGGCAAGTGATTTGTGATCATCTTTGTTAACACTTACAAGCTTACAACAATAAAAAAATATAATTATAAAATGAAGCAGACCCACGCTGAATTCTATCATGTGTGGGTGTCGTCACTATGTTAATCTTAACAGCAATATCTTTAATATATTATCCGCTATCTATTCAAATTAATATGAAAGTTTTCCAATCGCTAGTTTAATCTCATTAAGAGATAGTTATTATCTTATCTTCTGGCGATGTGTCTACGTCAGATAATTATAAATCTTCAATCAAAGATTATATTTAGATATTTATACAGATACTGTCTTCATCATCATTCATTTTACAATGTTAAAATAATTGTCTTTTTTCGAGCATTTCCTTGTATACTCAATATTTACCTTAAAGATAGTATCTACTTTTTTGTTAATTTAGTACTGATTTGTATTCACTGTCATCACTTTTTTCGCCTACACCGACCATATTAAATTTCATCATCAATAAAAAAAATCGCAATGATCAGCTACGATGTTACCCATACATATTTTTAAATGAAGAAAAATTTAATTAATTTTTTGCATATATTTATAATAATGATACGAGTAGCCTATTCATTTTAAACATGACATAATCTTCATACTATTAACATATTTATTAAATTAACACTCTAAAGCTAATTTAGAATAAATCTTATCAATATTAATTAAAATTTGATATTTAAATAAAATAAAATATGACAAACAAATTACTCTATTTGCATTTCATTAAGAATACATTAATTATTAAGAGAAACTCCTCACTGATCATCATCTGCATCAATAAAATTAATCTAGGGACCTGCTAGTGGCTTCTGTTTGACATAAAAGAAATTCGAAAACGTTTTTGTCATTGAAAATAAACCAATAAATCTTATCGATAAATTCATGAAAGAGCCATAAATATAGAACAGTAAAGAAGGACCAATAAAACTTGCCATCCCTATTATTTCAATATCAGAACAGAATAAATGTCAAGAATATCAAATACACCCTACGTTCAACCCTGCCGCCGGCGGCGAGACATTAATACAAGTTGAAATATGGCCCACTAAAGACTATATAACGTAAAATTTACAATTCATAAAACAGAATGATATATGTGGTGGAGGATGGTTGTACTGAAGTTTACAGCGGGCCTTAGTTAACGCCGACTATTCCAGTGTTGATAAACTTATTGCATTACAGAGAGTTTATTTTGCTTTCGTGATTTGAGAATTTGAAGATGTATGTGATAGTGTTGTTTTTTTTTTATGAAAGTGATAAATTTTTAAGTATGAATTTGAAATTTCAGGCCAATGGTGATGCCAGAGTGAATATTTACAAAACATAGGAACTTATATAGTTCCTTAAATACCCAAGGCTATGTCGTTGAAACATATATGGGTTATAAAATCACAGCAGTTAACTACAATGGGCATAGAAACTAATCAACCATTTTGATGCTCATTTCGCATTTTATCAAGTGTAGAAAGCCTCAAACACTGCATGCAGGTAGATAAAAGCCCTTGACCAACTAAAAAAGACTAAGAAATGCCAACAAATAAATTACGAGAAAACACGACATTTGTAAAAGACACACGTATAAACAAAAACTGACATTTAATCAACAATGCAGACACATCAAGACTAACATACAAAGTAGACAGGCACGATCTTTTAATCTAGATTGAAACGGCGACATCTAGTGAAATGCAGCGCCGTCTGAAATCAAGGAAAACTAACGACACGACATGCTGTACCGCGACAGACGACATTGGAAGCGTTCTTACACCTGCATCAGATGGGTTGAGTACTGAGTGCAAACAAGGACATGAAGAAGAAATGTTTCACAGAATACTTTATTTGTACAGTAAAGACAAGCATCTCAAATTACAGACTTTTAAGTTGTGAATGTACTATACTTATTAATTTTGAAGACGAACGCTATCGCTAAAATAATCAAACTTTGGCAGTTTTTCCTAATATATCGCATAAATGATCGATATTGTTAGGATTGAGGCCTTTAAAACCCGATAAAATAATTGCTTTTACCGTCACTCAGAAAGAGATAGAGCCTTTGATTTCAAGCTGGGAAACACCAAAAGTGCGTATACTTAAAGCTATACCACTTGGGAGTTTTATGATGCTTTCTACACTTGATTAAACTTAAACGATTCCAAAAAAGATAGTTGTTCCATTATTACAGTAAAACAAGAAAATTGATTATCTACATTAGCCCTTACTTACCTTATTGGTCTGGTTGTAATAGTCTGGGTGTATAAGTTCAACCACATAATTATTTCAACATAATTACCGTTCCTTCTTTGGAACGTGGCGTGAAAATATGTGTATATGTATGTAATTATTTCTATGTGGCGTCGACGTGGGAACAAAAAAAAACTGTATCAACTACTTGTTGTAATTGCGAAGAACATTAGAAGAGATGGGAGACTACTAAATATTTAAACACTAGTTATGGATTATTAAGTGCTTCATCATCATCATCGTCAATTATTGACGCTGCCGTTGCGTTAGAACTGTTAGAAGTAACTCCCAAAAATATAAACTACTATAGGCCGACCGCTTAACTGAGACGTTACCTGAGGTAGCAGTGCGGTGCGGGAGTGGTGTGCTGACGTAATGCGAGAGCTCAGTGATTCGTCAACTTTTGACAACTATCACCCCTCCCGCACCGCGCAGCTACCTGAGGCAACGTCTCAGTTAAGCGGTCGGTCTAATGTGAGACCAATTTGGACAAGTAAGGGATAAAACCATGCCCTTCTTGCTGGAGTGCCCTAAGTGCCCGTTCGCCTGCACCTTGAATGATCTGAAGATTGCCACAGATGCCGCAATCAACGTGGCCACCTACTGGGCTCTAACAAAATATATATTATCGAAAAAGAGTACCATCGACATGAAAAGAAGAAGCAGAAGGGATAAAAGAAAGGATCTGTTAATGCCTGATGTTATTCTTCTCATTATCAGGTACTGTTGTGTCTTACACAAACCTTTTAAATCCATGTCTTTCATATTACGGGGACAACGGGAATACACGCATCATCACCCAATGTAAAATGCTGCAAAAATAAACTAGACATCCAAAAACCAATCAAAAAGGAATTCACACATTTGCTCAATAATGTCGACACCGCTGCTATCTGTACCGCCGGGTGGTTGCGGGGTGCGGGTCGCGGTAAGGGGGGAGGGGCTCGGAAGTAATAAATCAGGTGGTAACGTCGACGCGGCACGCCATCACTCATACTGCTGACAACCGTTCGGTCACGTCATACAACGGTACCTGGGTAGGGTTGCTGAGTGTCATATTTTAATGTTAGTTAGAATTTGTGGTGGTGGAAGCTTGAGATGTGTGAATGTAGTCTTAAGAATTAAGGCTTAAAGTTGGAGTTAAAATTTACTGATAATCCGTTTGCTATGTTTCTATTGCGTCAAGTTCTAAAGCTTTAACAAAATACCAAAGTAGGTATAGACGCCAGCACATCAAGCTACTACAATCTGTCGGTTTTCTTTAATAGATTTTCAACTTTATCGCTAAATCATAAGGTTCAAAATTGATTGGGAAAAGACAGTTTCGGGTAGCTTGATGTGCTGGCGTCTGTACATACAGTCAATCTCACACTAGTGTAAATATATGACATTGACAGCGCCCGTATGTCGTAGCAATAAGGGTTTCTCGTAGTGCAGGTGTTTCCACTGATGTGCGATTGTCTGCACCAAAACCGTATATTTATGCACAGACGCCAGCACATCAAGCTAACCGAAACTGTCAAATTTTCCCAATCAACTTTGAACCTTATGCTGTAGCAATAAAGTTGAAAATATATTAATGACATTTTACAGATTGTAGTAGCCTGATGTGCTCAGCTGGCGCCTGTACTATGTATAAAGAATTATAATATTAAAAATTTCGCTTACACGTTTCTAAATTCAGTTATTTGCTAAATACCCTACCTAAACCCAGGAGCACAAGACAAGTTCCTGTGCTTACGTGCATTCATAGGAAAAAGCAGTTTAAACAAATCGTAAGATAAGTAACACGCATAATTAAATCACAAGACCAGTTCAGAAAAATCCAAACAGAAATTCAAATAAAACAACTCAAACACCTGCCAGCCCTAACGCTACTGTAACTAGTGTGAATCATGAACTCAAAAAAGGAGTGGACTCGCCTTTGATAGGACAGCCGACGACACGACATGTCTGTACATTCATGTTTAATTAGCTGGCTTGAAGAAATGATACATAAACATCAGGTACTAATTGGTGAGGTAGCCATGGGATGATGGTAATAGTGTGCAGTGTTTGAGTAGATATTCGTCAGAGATCACGCTTCGACAGAGATTTTACTGACAGTCGTGCGTTTCCAGGTCTACAGGAATTTTCATGCCAAAGGGAAAATACGGCAAGCAGTCCTGATTAAGCCGTACAGGCTTAACCTTATGGACTCCGGACACAAGGCTAGAGTAAGCCTTGAACTCGAACTCCAAGGTTCGCAGCAAAATTTTGGGCTGGCTCGATTTTATTCAGATTAGTTCTAATCGGCTTAGGTTAAGTGTAGAAGTGAAGAGATTAGCCATTCATAAAAGTTGGTAGTGGAGTTATCAGTCTTAGGTATTTTGAACTTTCTTGTTTAAAGAATAAGATCAATCATTGAGCTCTTCATATGCACCTCAATTACTGTGTAGCAGTGGCTATGTTAGCATGATGTTTCATAGATACACATAATGTTCGGGTTTAAATCACGCACAGCACAGCCATGCCTTGCAGTACTGTTTCTATCAACGCAATTGTATGAAGCTTGGTCTCCGTTGTCTATCTACTCCTGTGGTGTCCATGTCCAGATAACTTTCTAAATTGATACTGTACTAGGCGAAAGAATGTGCAGTACAAATTCTTGTTCAGATGCTGATCTTATTTCCTTACGTGGTAGATGATAGGAAGGCATTTATACTTACGAGATTTTTTTCGGAATGTTCTTGGTGAAATGCTTGAGGATGAGAAAACGTTGGAATTCATTGCAATCCTGTGGTGCTTTTATGGCGATGGTAAATATTTGACATATTTGTCGCTTGACTTGCCTGATGTGTAAGCGCCTTTGCTTTGTAAGATCATTATTTTTCACATCCTTGATCCAAACTGGCAAATCTGGCGTATTTGTCCTTACGTGGTTTAAGATTTTTTACCTAGACCAATAAACCCCGTATTGCAACTGCACTAGCTGCCACTAAAACAGTAAGTTTATTATCCAGGTATTTTGTATTCAGGTCAATATTATACCCTTCAAGTAAACACTCATGCAAAAAACAAACATCAAAACGAAACAAAAATATGAACGTCCTAAAATACAATAACCCTAATTTTTGTCACGCTGTCATTCCACGTCACGAGATCACGTGACGGCGTGACAGCGTGTCACGGCAACACGTCGCGTGACACGTTAAATTATTTATCCGTCCGCCGACCATCTAATTGGTCACATTAATAACTAGGGATGTACTCGTTTATTTTTGTGGCAGTAATGATCTTGTTTATTGGGCACCTTCGTGGTGATACAGGATGGTGTTTTTAGCAGGTGAAAATAATTTCACTATTTAATTGGGCACATACGTTGTTTTACCAGTTAATGCTAATTGGTTTTATTTAATATCAACCATATTTTATTTGAAGTAAACTAAATTAAACCTCTTTCAAAAACTGGCTTTTTCCCCTACTGTCATGTGAAGCAAGATTATGTTTTTTTATGAAAGAGTCATGAGCAGGAAAAATAACGTAGTGACAAAGTTGCCATTGAATACGAATGAGGACAAGAAAGTGCTGTAATTAGCCATATTAAAATATCTACCATGATTAAATAAATACCGCAATACATATTCAACTGATTCGCAGAATTAAAATATTATTATGTTGATATTTTTACACCAATTAGGACAGTAATTTTGGCATGCATAATACGAGTTGATACAAAAGTATAAATAAATATTTATTGTGGGCAATAAATTTAAATTATGATGTAGGTTTTACCCGTTTAGTAACTAACCTTGGCTTTTTGTTTCGAGGTCCTTAGTCATAATTATTTTGAGTGTTAACTTTATATTGCCACAATAAATCTTTAATTATGAAAATAATGTTTATGTTTTAACCTCTATTTTAATTACAGGTGCGATGAACAATAAAAATTTAAATAATTTATATTTATAAGTCAACTGCCATTGTGAGAATGCAGAAATTAAGTTTATTGCGACTACCACACTAGTTCCTAATGTTTATTTAAATGACGTGGCATGATGCAATTTTTAAAACAATAAATTATAAATTAAGGCTAAGTATATATTAATATTTTGTTATTATTCTATTATTTTCAAGATTGAATAAATACATTTCAACATCTTTTAAACTACATTAATTAGACATCCATCAATGTAGGTATATGAGGATCCAAATTAAAAAAATGAATGGACTTACATCTGCTCATAATTATACAGAAAGCCGGTAACATATTCCTGAGATAGCATAAGTTATAATAATTCATGTATGTTTTTCAACTACTTGTCACAATAGAATAACTTTAGCTGGTTTTTTCCACCTAGAAAATGCATAGCGATTGACATTGACTACACAGCGAGATTGAGAAGTCTCGTGTGTAATTTATCCGTCAGGTATGGCAATAGGTAAATCAGTAATAGACATAAACGAGTTATTATGATAATTTATGAAACAATAACTACAAACAAACACGTAAGACCAATAATACAATCTGTTATAATTAAGTCGGACAGATTTTTTCATCAGTCCACGACAATTATGAACAATCACGGTCAATAAATTAAAATAGCAATCACATTGAATGATAAAAAGTGTACGTGTATTAATTAATAAAGACATGCTATCTATTACTAATTATCACACGCAACTTGTTAAAATTCGGGGAAACGTGAATTTTGCTAGAAAATGAAATTAATGTGTCGGTGTTCGTTATTGCAAGTTTGAAATACTGCTGAAACTGACAGTTGATGTATTTTTGATGATTGTTCTTGTAATTATCATGCCTGTTATTGACGTGTAGAGAAAGCATTTTATAAACCAATAAGAAACGAGCATTGATCACCACGTCTGTCTGCTCACTACTCTACTGGAGGCCTACCATGAGCTCTTAACGCGATCCATTTTCTTCTAATTCGTACCATGACGTCAGTTTAACGATTCAATTTAGGCCTTGCCATCTGACAGCGATTGTCCCAAACTGAGTTGCAAGTTTTGGGTTAAAAGTAAATGCCGCTGAACGTAATGGACGTCAAGATACGACTTTGAGCGATGCAGTTTAGGAACCTAAACTGAAATGTCTTGCTTTTGAATCGTTTTTAATTAGATCATGGTAGGCCACCTGTACAGGTACTACGAATTGGTTCTCCAAAGTAACTTTAAAGGCATCATGTTGGTCTACTTGTCAGGCTCTTCCAGTTTCTGACTACCCATAATCGAAACCCGTCACACATCGAATTGACCGCTGCACTTATTGATTGCTCCGTACGGTAGCCATAAGTCAGTAGCCTTCTCATCAATCATACTATATGTAGAAGTTGGAACAAAATCATGTAACACCATTAACACAATACTCCATACATTGGCGCCAACGTTGGGCCAACTAGGGCGTCGCCATGACAGTTGACAAGCGTGACACTTATGACAGATTGCGGCCGAGCGCAGATTATGTCACGTCACAAATGAGATGATAAAAAGTTAATCCGTATCGTGTGTGGAGGGCTCATTGTGTTGTGAGTGCTAATTAACTGATTACAAAGGTGGGGTTTAGGCCGTCTACACGATATCCGGCCGGTCGGATGTTGACGTAATGTTTTTATTTTAATTGGTGTTGCATTGTAAATGCGAATGTAATTTTTAATTGCATTCTCAGAATGATTGAATGAGAATGTAAGGTTTTAAACTGACCTAAATTATGATGTTTTCAAATTAAATAAAACCTTTTTAACATTCGCGAAGTTACTTCATTGTAATATATTTATAATCTGAGAAGATTATCTGTGTAAAAAAATGGAACAGCATTTGTATGAAACTATCAACCCAGATAACTTAACCGTAGATAGTCCAACAGACTATGAGTGTTTTGAATTAAATCAGTCTCCAAATGTCATCACATAACACCCTTATCATTTCACCATAGACGACAGAATCCTGCAAAAAAACTAAAATCCTCAAAGCAGCATCACACAAGACTACAAAAGGTCAAAGCGTAAAAAGCGTCCTAAAAAGCGATAATAATCCACCGTTTCCAGTTTCACGGATTACACTGTCATTCGAGTACGAAAAAAAATGAGAAAAAATCCTTTTCGAAGCCGCCGCATCGCGGTAGGCGCACTCATGCGTCATGATTCTGACAGGCGGTTTGACGTGAGTCTCCAGCTCGCTTGACAAGCCGCCTGACAAGCCGCGCTAACGCTCTGCCGGATTATGTAGCTTGATGGATTAATTTGTGTACAATCTGTATTCACTTTGGTGCTCAGATCGTAATCAAAATATAATGAGGTAACCCTATAGTTTTAATGTTCGAACGTGGGAGGTTAGCTTTCTTAATGAATGTTAAGGAGTATTATTTCTAACTGTTTGTGAATGCAATTGATAGGTTATAAAATGTTCTTTATGTTAATCCAGCTTGGCTCCAACTGCAGGGAAAAATATCTCTTCCATTCAAAGGAAGAACAAGCATTGACCAAAACGGTTGCTTTGCCGTGTTTAGACCTCACAATGCTTTTCTCCTCTTTTGCAATTCCGTGAAAAATACGATTATCAAAAAGTCACAATTTATGATAGGCATGAAGAGTTTTGATTTCGGGCTTACTGAAAAGCCAAAAACTTTTTTGGCCACCAAAAAATAATTATTGTCTTCCTAAATCGCTGTTAAGTCGGGACATTACTTCTAACATTTTACACACCGCAATTGACAAGCTATAAAATACCGTACATTAAAGGTTCCTAACTTATTCCGGTTGTCATTACAGAATTAGCCATGTCAGGCATATTTTAACATAACTGCGTGCTTGTAAGTAATGAGCTATTTTGCCTAATATCCTCTTATAGGATTGCGTGTGTTACTAAACTGACAGCGAATTCCTATCATGTTACCTACAGACTGTATTGAGCCATTTCCTTCCATTACCTTATCAGTAAGTGTATCTAAATCAATAATAAAATATGTTTTTAATTATTATCTTCCGCATCAATCGGAATCCTACCTGGATTTTTAGGTGCTCACTCGAGTCTCGCCTGTGTATCTTGCACTTGACTTGCATGCTTGAACACACATTATAAGAATCGATGTCTTGAAATAGAAAACAAGCCTCATCAGGTTCATCATCATCATTTCAGCCGAAAGACATTCACTGCTGGATATAGATAGGCCTCCCCCAAGCATGGCCACGTCGACCGACCAGTCTCAGGTTAAGCACTAACAAAAGGTCTAGCACTATAAACGTTATAAAAATGCGCAGTAGATGAGCTATTGTCTTCTGCGCTTAGAGTCTTAGATTGGATAACTCACATAGAATAAATATTGTGACACATCTATTTGTGCTTTATACGGAGCGATGATCATCAACCGTGTCATAAAAAAGCAAGACTATCTTTTTTTTTAAGTGCAAACTTTTTTAGTCGCGTTGGTAATTTTTTGAGATGGGAAAAACTATTGAATTCGCACTACTGTTATCGTAACCGACACCGCTTCGGATGTGTTCGGCTGTCCTCGGGATGTACTCGGTTTTAATGTATATCCGATATGTCAGTGAGTGATGGCAAAGTATTCTGTTTGTGTTTTGTTTTCACTTCTGTCGCCACTCCCGGAGTGTTTTTTTTACTAGCCTATACTGCCCCACTACTGCTACAAACTCGCCATCTCTTGCAGGGCCAGGCACCCATAGTGTGGAGACTGATGGTCCGCCCAATCCTAATCCAAAGATTATCTACGACTTCCTAAATTCTACTCCATCAAACGTGACATAAGCTTATCACTGTTTATCAATGCTATTAACCCATCAGTGTAATCAACTTCAATTACAACACGAGCCGATCAATTCGGCGCAGCACTAACATAAATACTGGCGAATGTCGTAACTGATTAATTTAGAGTCGACGGCTTATGAAATTCGCCAATTAATGCTCAAAGCGTTCACATTAGCAGCTTGCTTGATTACTTCTGATTTATAGCTGTTTTACAACACTATTTTAATGACTGCGAAAGAAATTACAGGCAATTAATTATAGAATTGTAATTATTTTTTTATCGGTTAATTAAAGTTATTAATCGGTTAATTATTTTTGTGTTTTAATGTAGGCTGAAGTTACGGAAGGTGGTAATAGATTAAGATCGTGTTGGCATAGTAAGTAAAATTCAATTGATGTAATATCTTGCTAGTTATAGGTAGTATTTAGGTAGGTTAGGTATTTATTTATTTATTGCTGAATGGGCCTGCTCATGATCTCGATCGGACTTACCTGATATAAAATAGGTTAACTTTTCTGAATGTGTCTTTAGAAATTAATTTGGGACAGACATTAAAGAGAAGCAAATTATTACCATCGTTAAAAAAACATCTACTCTCATTTACTAAAAATATAACACAAAATAAATATGTCCCACATTTCAGACACAAACATTAGTCTAAAACTTAGCGTCTTTTTGTATTCATTATTACATGTCATTAGCATACAAAATTGCTATCGCCATTAACAATCCACAAAACATACTGTAACGGTCCTTTTGCCCACGCAAAACATCACAATAATTCATGTCTAACAAAATGTTCAGTTAACCGCCACAATAAGGCTTTTGTGCCTACAATGAGCGCAAAAGTTTCTAATTTCGCATCAACCGTTTAATTTTTAAACTCCAATTTTATGCTTGTCAGATCATAATGATGGAGACTGATTGTTATAACTTGTCTAGCCTGAATGCACACGTAATACAGCAGGTAATGGTTTAATTTATAAAATGTTTGAAATATTTCAATTCGTTTTAATTTATTTTTTGCGTAAAGTCAGAGTTCACCGGAGTGCGAATTTCAATATAAGGGTACCTTCTCAACTCAACAGTTATGCAACTAATTAATACATTTTGTGATATTTTATATACAAGATTTCCTTTTGATCTCAGTCGTTGCTTCGTTTCATGTTAAAACACTTTATCTATGAAGAAGAACGGGCAAGAAACTCCATGGTCACTCTGCTTGCATGAAACTAAGGATCAATGGATTTATGCAAGCCTTTGCATAAATTCGACTTACGAGTTGTAGGTCTTAGGTTCGCACCCAGACAGGCGCTTTACTTTGTGTAAATTATTTCATCACCACTGCTCTTAAAACGGTGAAGGAAAACATCGTGAGGAAACCGGCATGTCCTAGAACCAAAAATTCAAAGACATGTAACGTCTGCCAACCCGCACTGGGCCTGCGTGGGGGATTAAGGCTCACTCCCTCTCACCGAGAGGAGGACTGGATCCCAGCAGTGGGAACACTATAATCGATTATATTTGTCTTTTCACTTTAATCGACCGCGACCATCAATTATCTGTCAACATTTAGCTATTCAAGAATACAAGAATGATCCCGTAAAAAAATATCCGTTGTTACGTCAATCAATAAACTGTCGTAACAACGGATAATTTTCTATCAAAACTAGAAGCACCATTTTGAATTGTTTTTTTTCTCTTTCTTTGTTTATAATAAACAATTTACTTCAAAGAAACATTCACACCGGTCCACTCAACTACCGATATTCTCAATCGATTGTTACCGTGACTATCGAACAAATTGGTTGACACACCGAGACGGGCGGCGGTGCCTTTATCGATGTCTAACTAGTGTAAATCGATTCTGATGCATCGATACCGAGACGAATCGAATAGAACGCGCTGTTGCTCGCTGTGATATTGGGACTTACTTTTTTAAAGTTTGTCGATAAGTATAGGTATTGTATTTTTCTTTAGGTATACAGGGTCAAAGTAAATTAGCTAGCGTAGCTCTGCAGGCGTGATGGGTATCTATACCTAAACACTATTAAATAAAAACAAAAAAGATTTGACGTTTTTTTTTGGGTCCACGACCGCTGGATTTTTTGTTACTAAAAGAATGAGTTGAGAAAATTTGTTTTATTTAGTGTTGTCGTGTTTAGACATCGATACCCGTCACGTTTGTGAAGTTTACACAATAAAAAGCTGAATTTTAAACTGATATGTTAAGTGACTACACTAACTGTGCTCGATGACCCCACAAAAAAAGTTTGATCGTGTTTAGATATCGATACCCATCACGTCCACGGAGTTTTGCTGGCTAATTTAATTTGACCCTGTATACTATACTCTGACGCAAGATAGCTGAAAAATATTGATGAAAACTCAGAATACAACCTCTTGAAGCACTACAATTCTAGATTAAATTTATGTTTTCATAATTTTTGGACATAGCCAGCATCAAACTCATTATAACAACGCGACCTCACAAGCTGTAGCACATAAAAACATTTTAATAATAAAACTTTGTTTGGTGTTATTCTATACAAAATAAATGAGAAAAAAAAATATATTTACACA
The DNA here is from genome assembly GCA_914767645.1 of Hydraecia micacea. Lineage (NCBI taxonomy): Eukaryota > Metazoa > Arthropoda > Insecta > Lepidoptera > Noctuidae > Hydraecia > Hydraecia micacea. The sequence continues at coordinate 1,255,105 of OU611783.1, read as the reverse complement.
TACCCAGTAGCTTTCAAAATATCCAGACTGTATCCTAAAATAATAAATATTGTGGACTAACCAATGTAAACATTCCTTTTTGGCACTATCCTATGTAAACATTCTGGAACACGAAAGACGAAACCTTAAAATATTTAAACAAATATAGTCCGAATGTGTGAAAAACAAAATGACTGAATAAAAATAAAATAATTCGTATTTTTGTAATGCACATTCATTTTAAAAAGCTGCGGATTTGACAATCTATATCCAAAATCACTGTAGACCATTTATATCAAATAAAGACTTGCATTCCTTTTTAATTTAATGTCGATCATACATCTATTTTTACTTAAAAAAAAAACTGTCATAATGTACATACCAAAAGCCACAAAATCTATTGTAATTTATTCAAATTAGGCTGAGAATCAGCACTGTTTGAACGTCAAAATTACAGGGAAGAAGTGGCGCAAAAAACTCCCAACAGATCAGTGACTTATTTAACTGGAGGTAAAGAAAGTACTAAACATTATACAGGGTGAAATTTTAATCACCGTTTTCCTTCACAACAACTTTTACTATGGAACCAAACATGAAATCGCGAAAAAAAATCAGCTGTTCCCTACATTTTTACGAGTTATACGAACATAAATGTAGGGAACAGCTGATTTTTTTTTCACGATTTCAGATTTGGTCCCATAGTAAAAGTTGTTCATAATGATGAGTACAATGACCCCTTAAGAGGAAAACGGTAATTAAAATTTCACCCTGTATAAACATAAATATAATTATGGACTAAAGTTTTGGTCTATAATTAAAATGTAACTATATACACTAGATACTAAAATAAATGACTAACTAACTATACAAATAAATTTTTTAAAAATCACAGGACACTTAGGCGTCGAAGTACTCGTCCGCATCGCTGTCATCCGGAAACGTGCCCAGAAGACTGGCAGCATGGACTAAAGTATGTTCCTACATATAAAACAAGTGAGTTAGTAATGAGGTGTAAAGTATCTGTGCACAGGTGTAAACGGCTCATGTACCACTAGTCTATTATAAGAAAGCGGTATCGATGAATAATGGATGCAGCCGGACTGCGCCGGAATCCAGCCTGTGGTTTTTAGATAAATCTATTTCTTGATTCACCTCGCGTAGTCACGTTTGGAGAGAACACAAAGAAGTTTCTGGTGTCATCTTAGAAGGTGCCTTTGTGCAAAAAACACTTCGTGATGTGTCTAAATCAAAATGTTTTAGACAACCTATTATATACTACTCTCCACGAAAGTTGTTGTCGAAAACTGGTTAAAATAAAATTAAATGGATACTGATTATCAACAATATCCAATTTTATTTCAACAACATCGTTTTCCATACAATTATGAAAGTAATTTACTGCTAGTCTACACTACAGACAGTTTTATATGACCGCTCACACTTTATTGAACTATAGAGCTTAATATTCCGCCATAATTTTACCTTAGCACACCTATTATCATACCATCTGAATAATTGAATTAATTTCACTAAAACGTTTCATACATTGTAATAATTGCCCGTCAGACAGAACTAATACCCGTCCACCTTTAGAATTTTATTTTATGTGTCTCTATACTCAAACATTCCCGCAAACTATCAATTTACAATATTGTCGTATGCATACATATGACCATATAAAATTTTACGACACCGTTTCGAAAGTACCAAGCTAGGCGTTGAAGTTTAAAAATTCATAAGCGTGGGCACTGAAAGGATCTAAATTGTCTTATTTACATTTTAATATGCGCTAAAATAGCGTTCGTTGAGTAGTTAATTTATTCAAGTCATTAATTCTAATGAGATAATCAGTAGTCGTGTCGACTGGATGGCCAACTGACCCCTGTTTGTTAAGAGATGAGCATCTATGCGTAGGTGTCGACAGGGTTAAGTAAAAAGGTGGTTTAGTCTGCTGAGCGTAACTAGTTTTTACTTATGAGAACCGGTAGCTCTAAGAGTAGAGTTGTCAATGGTTTGAATACTGGAGGTGTAACGTCATCCGGTCTTCAATGTGGTGATTTGTTCATAAAAAGCCTCATAAATAAAGCTAACAAAGCTGGAGTCATTGCTGACGTTCTAGACAGACCACCCGCTAGGAAACTGACTAAATTACCAATACATTAAGAAAGAAATAATTAAATAAGACCATTATAATAATATAGAAGTCAACAATATTTTTATAAAAGATTTAAAATATTTTGTAAATACAGAGCACATTTTTGAACATAATTGACACTATTCTAGCATTCATCTCCCAATAGACATTCAAGAAAGTTTAAATACATCAATAGTTATTTAAAGTTAAACACGGCTACCGTCTGGCGTTGTGAACAGAAGCCAAGAGCGGCTCCCTGGCAATTATGGATGAAAGCAAAATGTAAAGAGTCAATACTTGCTTGTCATCCGACACTGGGATTCTGGAGGCAAATAAAGGTTTTTTTGGTTCTGGTGGTCCTTGCAAGAGAGAGATGATTTTACAAATTAATGGTTTGAGCAGTTTTTGGGTTATGAAATACATATCATATAGGAGCGAAGGTCTTGGACACTATGTTTAAAAGTATTATTGTATTTTATTAAATAGGACAAAAAACAACTTGAAAGAAATACTGTTATAAAAAAGAAACTCAGAAAAAGACTGTTTGAAATTAGTTTTTAATCTTTGAATGCGTGTATTATTTTGTTTTTTTTTAATATTCTTACAAGCATCAAGTATTCAATCTCAAATGTCTCGTATATCCGGCATATAAAGGAGTTTTGACGTTAATATGTGGGTCGTATCATCCCGTTTCCTCCAGTTTTAATTTTTACAAGATCATTCGTATTCGTAACACAGGAAACCATAATCTCTACTAACGCGAACCCCAGTTCCCTATAAAGATTTATTATTTTTTATACTATACCAAATGAATGGGCACATAAATTACAACATCATAAACGTTCAGTAAAATATATTGCGCTATTTTGAATGTGAAAACAGTTTTATTTCTCAATTCCGTCTTTTCATTCCTTTCTGTTTCTCTGTCGTAAATTTTACGGCCGACACTGTACATGCGTTCACATAAATTCGCGGCTGATTTCCGATCGAGAAAATTAAAACGCATTCAGCCAAAGACAAGAAATGTGCGAATTAACATTAAATGCGCGTGAAATGACAGGCGAAACATAAAAATTTCTCCTTTTAAAATGCGGCTTTTGAGACCGTTCTCACCTTGAGCAGGTTCACTTTATTGAGCGACTCGATTAAAGTGTGGCGAATCGGGCTGTTAAACTACTGACGTGATTGACGCTAGCAAAGACTTATGTAATATTTTCTATCCTTACAACAATGAACTTTAAGGTTCTAAAAATAAAATTCAAATTACTGAAGTACACCACGATGTGTAAGGTCTTTTCAAATTTGTGACTGTCGTGCCGCTTGGGTGAGCATTTTGTACGTTGATTGGCATTTTGCCGCGCGAAAAGCAACACCTTTGCGGCCATGACATGTCGTCTGATTGATTGTATAATTAATTTTGTTTTAAATTCAAAACGCCAAGCAATACGTGTCAGCTGTGTGAGGTGTCAATTAATTTGACAGTTCTTGATGAAGGTAACCCATAACGAGGTGTTTTGTAAGCTCCGTTTTTTTGTGGTTAGTCATTAAAACTAGTTGTCTTGCTTTTAAAGAATAAGTTGACAGGTATAAAGTGCGAATGTTTATTTTTGTATTTTTTGTTTGTGCCTAATTTGTTATGTAACGAAATAATAAAAATGTTCAAAGATTTGTGTGCCGCTAATAAATCTTTTGATAAAACATTTTTCCGTTAGTCGAATGACGCAACGTTGCTCGGTATAACATTTTAGTTACTCGTACCGTACGATATTTTATTTGCAAACTTCTTTTTTTTGGGCTTCTTATTCGGAAGTCAACGTTTATGAGCAAAGTACAATCAACTTTGCGGAAATTATTTTTGCGCTTTTTACCGATCACTACAAAAAAAAAAACAGACACTGTCACGTACTACAGACAGATTCAGTTTCAAGCCTTTTTTGCCTCTTTTTACCAACTCGTAAAACGAACCTAAAAACTGCAATATCCACATCCGAACAGCGTCTCTCTTCCACAAATATTCCTCCGCTAAAGAAACAAAGGCTGCATGATGAATGGTTCTGGCCCGCCATACATCATCCCGGCCGCGATTGCCACTAATGATGAATAATTAGCACCGTTTGTCTCACCACACTCCCTTTGTGTAGCCACAATGGTTCGTCTGACGTCTACCAGTTATTGTGTTACAGTGACATTCATATCTTATCTCTGTTGCACTGGTTTCGGATAGGGTTACCAGGCCTAAAAATGCAAAATCCTGTCAGACATGTCTAAAAATCCTGATTTTGAAAAAAAAGTCCGGTCACGCACCTGTATTAAATAAAAATCATAGTATTAAAGTACGTTTTTATTTACTTATATTATTTAGACCCATATTTCTGGTTGCTAGCAACCGCATGCAAAAAGTTGTTTTTTCCAGCTATTTCGCAATAAAATTGTTCACACGTCACGTGTTTATAGTTATATTGCGTGAGCAATATGGCTCTCACCGACTCCACTGAAAGTCTGTTTCTTTCTTTGGTCCACTGAGAAGTCATGAGAGAAAAGACTCTCTCCACATTTGCGTTGTGTGGCAAAATACTAAAGAAATATTGACAAATCTTCAGAAATTCTGTAACTCTTGAGCTGTCGTTAATTGTATTAAAAAAGAGACACCATTGCTTTTCAGCGAGCTCATCATAAAAATTGCTCTGCTTTGTGTTCAGAAAATTCTTAAGCAGGCAGAACTCTTCAAATAGTTTTGCGTCATTTACAGGAATTCCTTTGTTCCTCAAAAACTCAAAAACTGCGTGCGGCACCCGCTTGAGTGGGCGGAAGAACATGCAAGTATGACAAAAATCCGGTCTGACGTAAAATCCGGGCGGAGTCCGGTCTAACACGTAAAAATCCGGTCTAGACCGGCTTTATCCGGTCAGATGGTAACCCTAGTTTCGGAGGAATTTCATCTAGGACGTTACAGTATATATCACTAAGAATATCATCATGTCCATTATCACTTCTTTCTTTATCATTAAGTCGTTTATTATCATCATCTGCTACTAAAAGTGTCTCAAAAGGTGGTTAATCTGTTAAATCAGGTGGATTAGCAACATCAACAAGACCACGGATAACGTCACTCAGTGAAATCTGGTTTCGCTCTCGTAGGCTATCGCTTAGCAAGTTGTCGCTACTTAGCCTTAAGTTCAGCGGTAATTTATTGCTTGCGGTTTCAAGACAAGTACATAAATCTTGCGAGTTCGACTTTACTGCAAAAAGAAATAGAGTGGTAACATAGTTGGTTTTAAAATAATATCCGTGTGCTTGGTTTGGAGTAACTGTGCATAAATAATTATTAAGTAGTTAGTTTTACTTTATGCTCCTTATTGGTATAAACCAGTAGTGAAAAGTGCATCTAATGCCGGTTTTATCTTTCGTCAACCCATGAATGCTAAAACTCGTATTTAATCTCTATTTTCCAACCCTAAACCCACAAAAGTAGACCCAACATTTAATTTCCCTTCAAATCGTCAACAATATCCATCCATCTCTGGTTAAATTTCAAACGAATCGTAAATACACTTTATAATCCATTCAAACCCAATGGAGTTGAAACGTCGGCAGCAAACAAGAAGCGGTTTCACAATCAATCGTCGACAATAAACGGTGTTCACCTCAGTAGCGCATAAAAGTGCTATTCATAACCATCCATCAACTATGATGAACGGGCTCTGAATGCCTTGTGGACTTTTGGTGTAAGTTATGAGCAATTCACTTGGCTGCAAGTAATTAGTGGCTCTTAGAGGAATATTTTATAAGTGGTCTACATTTCTGCCATGCCATCTTTCAGGTTACGTACGTCAGTCTTGATGCTGTGTTCTGGTTTCAAAGTGCCGGTGAACTATACGACTATTTCTCCAGAGATCTATTACTACTAGAGGTCCACCGGCTAGTAAATTAGCACTATTGAGCATTTTGCAGGTACTCGTATACATAGTTGGCAATTACCACTTCCTAGCAGATCAGCCAGCGTCAATCTGTTTTCGGTCTGAAACATAAAAAATAATATGTTACCAAAATCTATGAAAATAAGAAGGCTCGACAAAACCAAATATTATTATTAAATCGCGTTCACGACGATGCTATTTATTAACCGACTACAAAAAAGAGGAGGTTCTCAATTGGACTGTACGATTTTTTGTATGTTTGTTACGCGATATCTCCGGCAATATTAAATCGATTTCATTTTTTTTTTAATGGACAGGGTATGCCTCAGGGTTGGTCCTATTAAAATTTTATTAACTTTGGTTGGGTAGTTTTTGAATTAGCTTCAATAATACGTATTTGTGCCACTTAGTTTATATTGAAGATGATAACATCTCAAGTCAAAAATGACTTCTTGTCACTGATATTTAAATAGCAAGTAGTGTTATACGAATTTGTATAGGGTACCTAAGTATAACTTAAAAGTGAAAAATAAAAACTTTTTTACAAAAAAAAAAACAACCGACTTCCAAAAAAGACACTACAAAGTGAAAAATAACTTTAATTTCGGAAGTTGATGGCAAACAATGAAAATTCGAACCCAACGACACCGACTTCGGGAATTACAGTTATTTTTCACTTTGTAGTGTTTTTTGGAAGTCGGTTGTTTTTTTTTTTGTCTATGGCGACGTTCATTGATAATAATAGGTAACGTGTCTGTCAAAACATAATAAATAATTGTTAGATAATATACTATTATAATCTGTTTACACATTATGGTTGGGAATACCGAGATTTATTTTCTCATTATCACTTCAATCTTTGTCATTAATTAGTGACGTTTTATAATCGGTATCTCTATTAACATGATTACCCATAGAGTTATTTCGATAAATTTACGTCGATCGCAACATCTCGTCGCGCGCGCCGGTTCACCTCTCATTTTTCCACTCCCTTCAATATAGCCTCAGCTTGTTTATCTACACAATACCTCCGACAATTTGTCTTCGCCGTTTCTAAATATCCCTCATTGTCTTTGAGTAATTTTGTTAATAAATTCTACCAGTCAAAACCCTCAAGCGTTTCTTGAGCAATTTTCTTTTGTTTATCGAATACTCCTAGACAGAGTGATTTATGTACGGCCGTTCTTTTTATATCAACATCTAGACTTTGACGTGTATTAATTAATAAATCTTCCAGAAATTATTGCGTTGTTTAAAGCAAATAAATATTATGTGTATAGAGACTAGGAGTTTTATTACCTATATCTGGATGTTTTTGCTGTTCAGAATCATTCGTCTTACTTTATGTAGATTTTTATCTGACAGATGATTGGGTCGATCGCGCTTTTGGATATTTTTAGTTGTTTTTCTATTAAATCAAGTAATTAGGACTTACGACTAGATGGATGGATAGTGGTTTTTTTTTTAATGTTTTCGTTCAGTATGTAAAACTGATTTTGGACGCGTCCTTATGCCTTTTATATTGTCTACATTTCTGTACAGGAGACCTCTTTACACATTCTCTTCAGCATTACGTAAAGTAAATTGCTTCTTGAACTGGAACGGTATTAATTTCGTTCACACTCTTTTTTATTAAAGATTTCTTCTTCTAGCTTCTCTTATTTAACATTTTTCTAGGTGTCAATTTATTTAAAAGTCATATTATTATGTAAGGAAGCGTTTATTCAACTCGACGTCATTAGTGGAACAGACTTATTTACTCAAAATGTTATTATACTACAGATTTTAAATTATCCATTTATCATAATATTTTTAATATTCTATTGACGTAATCCCCGGGGATTCTTGACATGGTCAAAGATTAAGACGAGCTTTAAAAGTCACCTATTATATTATATTAATTTATAACATGAGAACGGTCACGCTAAGTAGGAACTAATATTGGTAAACTTAGCATAAATTATGTAAACTAATATTAATAACAATAAAATCTATATTTGGAAATATTTATTGAAATGTAGAAACGATTCTGTGATGTCAATCTGTTTGGGGCATATGCTTTGGGAATCAGATTTTAATCTACTTCAACCATGTGATGTTGAGCTTAAAATTAAAATTACCTATACTATATGAGTTCTTAATTTTGTGTAAGCAGAAACTGAGCAGTCAGTTTATTTATTAAAACATAACGTTTTAATATTGTGTAAAGATTCATAGATAAGCTTCATTGATCGTTAATGGGTTGTTCTTTTGATAGGCAGACTTTTAAATGTAAATTGATCATGTTCAGACTTTAATAGCATTATAAATTATTTATTTGAAAGTGTACAGCATAAGTCGAAAGCACTAGGTACTTACTCAATTATAATAAAGTTTATCCAATATAAAACCACTCAAGTTCCAGTCCCCACTCAGTAAGTCGGATTCATAATAGCAAGACCATTCATTACAAGCCAAATTCTAAGCCATTATAAGAACGTCCAAAATTAATTTCATGGAAAGACGCCCAGGTCTTTCATTACAGATAAATAAAAAACTGACCATAAAATATTATAAGTGATTGCCACCACTCAATGACACAGCATACTCACAAACAACTTATAATCAACACGATGACTATAGAAATCTTCTTACACCGAAGTAATGAGACTACCGATTATGATTAACACCGAATAGGGGCCCATAATGAATAAGTAGATGATATTCAAGATCTGGCCCAAGACCGGCGCCGCAGTAAATGTTGATGGACCAAATTAATATAAATATCCAAGCGAGCAAAAATATACTGTAACTCAAAGTAATAAAGATTTAGAAGAAGGTATCGATAACTTTGTTGGTGTGTAAGCGAAGCCGACAGCCGTCAATCAGACGGTAAAAACCGGTAGCCGTCGAGTCAGACATTACGGGCTAACAAATGGCGTGGAGTGGTTATTACGTCGGTATATTATTTCCGTAATGCGACGTGATTTAGACATAGTGATTGATTTTGTACGGCTCGTTTTTGATTGCTTCCGTTGTTAGCGACAGTTATCTTTGAATTAGATTTGCATGACAGATATAGTAAGGTCAAGATATGAATATTTAATCTAATATTATAATATTCGCATAACACGGCATGACCACGTAATAGAAACACGATTACTATAAAACAACCTTAATGTTAATCTCAATATAACATGGAAATAACAGCTGGCAAAATCCATGATCAACCATGCTAATAATTTCAAGCCAGGTGAAAATAAAGAAAACGATGAAGGCCAGGTTAAAATTGATGACACAACAAAAACAGTAGCTGACACCACTCTTCACACGCCGGTAGTCGAACATTTTTATCCCGACGCAACCGGCAACTTGACAGCACGAGGATTATACAAAGCACCGCAAGAACAAAAAGTTCCCAAATAAATTACTGTAGAGGGCAAACAAAAAACATCTTGAAGATAGAATAACAATAACGCAGATAGGCTTTGATATTATGAAAATAATACAAAAGGACCAAGATGAAATTTGAGCGGCGTAAGCGTTGGATACGAGGCTTATACTTAGCTTCTTGTTAGACACGTAATGGACGAAGGTAAGAGATTATATCTTCTAGCTTTTTATCTTTATAAGTAAGTTAATATATGGATAAACAAGAAAGATATTGAAATGAATAATGCACTGATAAAATTAGTTAACAATCTGTACTGGATATAGTTTACTAGCCTCGCCAACGGCGTCGGCACAGTTGAACTTTGATTGTAATCGGAGACTCAATTGAAAAGATTCCAATTGACATTTACTGATAAAGAAGCCATCAATTAGAACTGATTCTGATTACAATCGACATCTGGTGGCTGGTCTACAACAGCGGCCTCGGCTTCAAAACATTTAATATCCTCATTGTGATCAAAACCCATTTTTTCCCAACAACTTAAATTATCAAAACGTATTACATCACAAATCAATTAGTTTCAATAAATTGTTGGCTGAACAATAAGTGATTAATGTACACTGACATAGAAGGTCGGAACTTAGCCGTTCCATGATTTATAACACTTTGTTTTTATTTAATAATGCTCGTTGGTTCAATGTCGAAATTTACATTTTTATTATTTATTGCAATGTTTATTTATGTGCCATATAAGAATGGCGCAAAAAATCTGACAGGAGTGTTTGTCTCATAATTGTTGTTGAATCTTAAATAAATATGATTTTGTTCTGAAGGATAATGGAATGCAACATATGCCAAATTTGGTGTCCGGACAAAATTTTTTCAATATAATTGTTGAATGTTCTTTGGAGTTTAAAAAATATATCAAAAAACATACTTAATCATTGGAAGGTTTCACATCACTGTCCATAACACAAAATACAAATTAAACTATTACAAAATCACCATCAAAAACATTTTTTACCATACATCATTTTTAATCCTCATTGGCAATTATTGTTGTTGAATCTTAAATAAATATGATTTTGTTCTGAAGGTTAATGGATTGCAATATATGCCATACTTGGCGATCGTACAAAATCATTTCAATATGATTGCGAAATGTTCTTTGGTGTTTAGTTTTTTTCCGCCTAGCCTTTTCCCAACTATGTTGGGGTCGGCTTCCAGTCTAACCGGATGCAGCTGAATACCAGTATTTCTTTGGTGTTTAGTAAATATATAAAAAAACATACTTAATCATCGGAAGGTTTAACATCTCTGTCAACATGAAATACAAATTGAACTATTACAAAATCGTCACCAAAAACCATTTCTATCATATCACCATATTTTTGTATCCTCATTAGCTAGATATCTCATTTCTACCACACGACTTTACGAATTTTCTTATACCTACGATACATTACCTCCTTGAACAAGAAATGAAAAGGGCTAGACACAATGAAATAATGGACGGCCACTGAATAGAGCGTATAAATCTACGTCAAGGATTTGACGTATCACGTCTTAAGGATCAACTTGTATGAATGAATTAGCATACTGAGTCCCAATCTCATAATTGGAATCCATTAAGCTGTCAGTATCATAATTTAGGGTTTGTTGGTTTCAGGGATTGTTTACCAATGGTGTTTTTCATTGCGATGTCCAAGCTAAAGAAATGTTGCGTTAAATGGAAGTACAAACTTTTCACTTACGTTTATTACCTCTTCTTCTTATCTCACGATATTCTTTGTTTCTTCGTGTGTTTTCTAATTATAATCTTATATAAAGAAGTTTAGAATGATTGTGTCTTGGTTAGCTTTATAATGCTATCTGAAACTTCATCTTTGTACAGCCACGGCGCCTTCAATAAATGTTTAGCATAACAGCCTATAACGTTCCATCTACTGGGACACAGGCCTCCTCTCTGTGAGAGGGAATGGGCCGTAATCTACCACGCGGGCCAAGTGTGGGTTGGTAGATATCACATGAACACACGTATTTTTGGTTCCAGCATGCCCTACATGCCGGTTTCCTCACGATGTTTTCCCTCATCGTTTTGAGAGCAGCGGTGATGAAATAAATTACACAAAGTAAAGCGCCTGCTTGGGTTCGAACCCACGACCTTCAACTCGTAAGTGGGGGTCGCCACCACTGCTCCTAAAACCCAATAAATGTTTAGTAAACGTAAATCAGTACTTCAGCAGCTACCAACATGTCTCCTCTGAAACCTAAATCCTAGACTACCTCGAACAGATAATTTAAAAAAACCCGTCAAATCCCAAAAACGACTAGCATCCATACTAAGGATCTCGTATCAAGCATATCAGGTATCATTTGAATTCTAGTCTGACTCTGTTCAGGTTCAGATAGTCAATTGATATCTGACAAACATCCATCTGGGTTCAGATGCAAATTCCAAAAATGCTTATCTCCAACTGAAACGAAACGTTATAGCTCTACCTGAAAGTTTAAAGTCGTTTGCTGGGATTTTAGATTCGTTCAAACATGGTAAGGAGAGCTACAGATTTATAACAACGGTATAATTGTCTGTCTGTTTGAAATAAAGATTTGTTGATGACGTTAGATTATTCTAGATGGATTGGGCTAGGGTAGGGTTATATAATTATGAGTTAAGTTAGAATTTATGAAAATCATAAAAAGCTAATTTTATCAAAAGCTTTTGTGCTATTGCGATAAACGATTGCAGACAAAATACGAAGACATAATTAAAGATTATTTAATTTTTTATATTTTGTAAAACCGCCGTCCTCATTTTTTTAATAATTTAGATACAGTTGGTATTAAAACTATTTACATAAATAACGCATTTTTCATTAATTTAATCTTAATTATTTAAATTATGTTAATTCAATTCATAAATAAAACAAAATTACAATTTTAATTATACCCATTACTTAATAAATATTTTAATAATACGGTTTTGCAACAACCGCTAATAATGTATTATTACATACTTCTGCCGTGTGAACCGTAAAACTCATTCGGTTTTCCTGTATTTGATAATAACAAATTGCCCGAAAAATCAAAAAAGTATTCCGATACCGGGAATCGAACCCGAGCCTCCTGGGTGAGAGCCAGGTATCCTAGCCACTAGACCATATCGGATGGTGAGAGGAGAGTCAAAAATACTGCTCTAAATCTTCGTCTCTGGATATTTTTAGGTACTCTGTGGCAGCTAATTATAAATTGTGGGTTTTGTTACCATTATTTTATTGCACAGCGGGGATAGTCTCAACGTTCATTATTTGACAACATTTAATAAATACCTAAATAACTATTGAGCCTCAAAAGTTTTTAGGTAAACATACGAGTTAATCCTGTGCATAATTGTCTGGAAAGCATGCAAATAAAAAGCAGGTGCTTTCAGTAAATAAATACATGTTTATTTTTTTATCTTATTTTAGAAATGATGTCTATCTCAAACGCCATAATGACCTCAGACAAATCCGAATTTCAAAATCGGAGCCCAACAAAAACCGAAATAGAATTTATTTGAATAAAATCGACATTCGGAATTCAAACTTGAACCGCCATTCCACTTTGTTAATACGCGACTTATTATATGGTAAACAGTGCCATTAGCATGTCTCGCTGCACTGCATACCTGTCGCCGAAGCCTGTCGATCAACGTCACTCAATCGCGTCGCTGCCGACTTCAGCCGACGACGCCCGACATTTGCCGACATCCCACGATCTACTATCCCGATGTTATCCCTTTGGAGCTTTGTTTGTCCTTAAACGGCAGCTGCATTGAATAGCTTTTGTTGATGAGAGACAATAACTTCGTTTTTTCTCAAAGAAACCCGATGTAAAAGGTATTAATTATCATAAATGTATGGGTTTGTGATTTAAATAGTTTTAAAGGTAATATTAGATGCGGACGTGCTTTGGTCAAATAATGAAACTTGTTTTTAATAATAATAGACGATTATATTTTTCCAGGGGTGGAATAATTTGAGGCACTGTGTTGTGGTGTACAATTTCCTAGTACAAATAGTGGTTGTATTATTAGATGTTACAAAGGACACGGTAGCTAAGTTATTAGGCTACTATAAGTAATTAAGTTTGTAACTTATAATTAAAGGCATGTGTATGTACGTAATTTACTTAATCAAAGTGGATACAATGTTTCAACGCTGTCATAATTATCATGAATACATGTTTATAAATTTGTAGTTATTATAGGTAATTATTACAGAGAAACAGTGGATTCGCACGAAAACCCCTCAATATTCTGAATTGGTATTATAACCGTTAAATTAATCTTTGTTACAAAACAGATAAGCAGAATCATGCAGTCAGAAAAAACACAAATCGAATGTAATTATTTTTTTATAGTATCCAATTTAAATAGTTTAATGCCTTTATTGTGTTATGCCGGGTTAAGAATAACCACGTCAAGGATGAATAAATAAAGGTGTACAATACCTACCTACGTCATTGTAATTTCATTATTTCACAGATTCTAACATAAGGTATTCATTCAGTTTCAGAGGTTGTTGTTACTCGTAAAACTTTCACACAAGAGTTATACCAATATTTTATTTTAATTTTTTGATTATTATTTTTCACAAACATACATAATTTTTTGTTCTTACAATTTTACTCGCCAAACTTTCTAGTTTGATGGCGAGAAGTGTTTGTTAATTATTATTTTTTTAATTTAGTAAAAAAGTAACCTTAACTACAAATTATGTCAACATTAATGAAGCAATAATATCCTTCAGACTCTACTATACTTTAATGTAGTTAGTATCCAATTCAATTTTTAAAGCACGTTAAGCCGTTGATCCTGCGCCTGACCTCTCTCCGGTCGTGTCTGATTGCCGTCCCATCTGACTATGAGAGTGAGGGAAGAGGAAGTGCACCTGTGTGTGTCTGCGTGCACACTTGTGTACTATAATATCTCCCGTACCGAAGTCTAGTCTCCGTTGAGATTGGCCGCTGTGGCCGAAATACGGTCTAGAGGACTTTATTTATCAAATTCTCAAGTCGCATTATTATTTTTTTTAATAATATCACGCCTCTATGTCCCCGAGGGGTTAGTGAGAGGTGTACCTTTAGTACACTCACATAAAGCCAGTTATGTTTATCAACCCGGCCGGCACAAATCCTAAAACCGGGCTGCAAATAAAAAATTCCTGATGGAAAACCGAATAACACTTTGCCCGACCCGGGAATCGAACCCAGCGGGGTAATTGCGTAACACATTACTTATCATTAATATATCAATTGTCAATTAATTCACGGATTATACATAAACAGCTTCTAAATTATTACGTAATTGTCACGACGGCTTGTGGGTAGTACGACAGGCCTTGTCATGAAGCTGATCACGATTTGTCACGTTTGAAGGCATTGTCACGCCTCTGCCCTTTGTGTGACGTGACGTTTGACAATGTGATTGACACGCTATTTAATAGTTGGGTGGAGCGGGTAAATATGTGCGTAGTATAAGCAGTTGAGGTACCTATTTTCAGTTATTTTTTTAAGAGCGTTTACGACGTACGACATTTCATACAAACTTTCAAGCTCTTATTTTTCGAAATCAATGAACCGATTTTAATTAAACTTCGTACGCATAAGCAGGATACAAAGGTCTAAAAAGTTAGTAAAGAACATTTCTGAAATGTCTTATTTAAAAAAAGATAACTGGAAATACTGGTATTATTGTGACTGCCTCGTTGCGTCGCAAGCGCTACCGCTGAGCATGAAGTCCTGGGTTCAATTCCCAGGTAAGGCACCGTGTTATTAGGTTAAGTTTTTCCTTTAATAATTTCTCAGTAGCAGCCCGGAGTCTGGATTTGTGCCCGGTTGAGGGATAATCGGCGGTTGGTGCCGCATTTCATTAAAATTTTCTAAGAGGCCTACAAGTTGACTTCGGCCCCTCGTACGCCTTCCAAAGGATCGGGACACCATGGTCCCGAGATATATGTATAAATTCATAAAAATAATAATATTAACTGTTTCTAAATCTATGTCATCACCATCTGCCTAGCCTTTTCCCAACTATGTTGGAATCGGCTTGCAGTCTAAGGGCGTTTGTGCACTACAGGGAATTTTACTGTCCGGCAGTCCGATTTTTTACGGTCCCATGTTGGCACGCCATAATAAAAAAATAAAATCGGACTGCCGGACGGTAAAATTCCTTGTAGTGCACAATCACCCTAACCGGATGCAGCCGAATACTAGTAGGTATGTTACATGAAGCGACTGCCTATTTGACTTCCACAACCCAGTTACTGCGTAATACGATACCCCTTGGCAAGACTGGTTGTCAGACTTTCGGGCTTCTGACGTCCCGTAAAGACTGCTAAAGATCCACGAATGACAGTACGGAACCAACGGAATGACGTGCTTTCCGAGGCAGGGAGGGGTCTTAATGGTAACCCATCCATGGACCAAACGCGGCAAGTCTATCAACCAATTATTATTACTTAACCACAAGCTCCTCTTCCTCATAAGTAGACAAATAGTAGCTATTTCTAAATCTGTGTAACGCCTCCTGAAATAAAATATGGATGCAATAATAAATAACACGCACTATTCATTTTTCAACACAAAATCAAAATATGCGTTGTAAAAACTGGCACAGCCACCAACAAAATCGTTTAGCAATTCACACGTGCACAGTGTGCCACAAGCAAAAAAAAACTTAGCCAAATTATTAAATTTATTCTGTTGCCGTGTGCGATCGCGTATATCAAGTGGCTGGGTCGCACAGTGCGACAACATAGGGCTGTGTTGTCAGAATTCGGTTTGACATGTGATGGCTGTCATAACACTGTCACACACACGTCGGATTTCGAATTTATCGAGTATTATCATTGAATGTTATTCTATGATTACCATTAAGTATAAAGTTTATTGTATTGCCTTTTTTGTAGAGAGTGAGTAATTTAGGCTGCTGTTCCCGTGAGGGTTTTACTTATTTTAAATTATTTCTATTATTGATTTTGAACTTATCTCCCTACGGGATCTCACTGCAAATATTGTAGACTTTAAAGGATATTGAAAATAAAAAAAATAGAAAATATTTAACTACGGTTAATTTAACTTAAAATTAAGAAAATAAACTTGAAACAGCCTCAAAATTACAGGAAAATGAGAAACACAGCAAGTGACATTGATAAAAATAAAACGTTGCGAGTTTGTATGTATGACTTATAACAATGTTTTAAACATAATTGACACTAGTAATAGTCTCCTTTATAATTATCATACTATGGTCTGTTCCTAAGGTGAAGATGAAGGTATAAACAAACCCTGTTTAGGTTAAACTCTTACGCAGTCATTAACTAATGAAATTGAAAAGTAATTTACGAATATTGAATTTATAAAATTAGCCCCATTTATCAAATTAAAAAATATCTATATAATTATGGTGATTTAGAATAAGAATTTCGAGTTTATGTATTCAAATCAAAGCATTTGTAAGTGACACTACAAATTGGCATCCGTAGGTAAGTTTTCTGATCCATTTGTTTACATTTTCATTAGATTCCTTTGGAACAGACGATACATCGTAATTTAGTGATATGCAGACTGCGTTATCTTACTATTCTCCTAGCTTACTTCTCAAGAAAAAAAAAACAATATAATTAAGTACAACAAAAACGTAACATGAAAATCACAACCATTAATCTTGCAGCCTGGTTAAAAAAACTGTCAGATGTTATCAAAATAAATCTTTTCGCGGTATAAGCCGTATCTAATTCGGTAACCCTGTCGGCCAGTGACATATTTGTATGCAACACATATCGTTGCTGCGTACGCGAATTTATGTTCTATGCTTTTGTTTCTACGAAGCACTGGGTTGTCGCACAGTGGGTGGCCTATTGTCAGGTGTTTGGCTGATGGCTTTATGTCGCGTCGTGTTATGACAGAGAATTGATTTTGGTCATTAGTTACGTTATTTATGTGGCATGGTCAATTTATTGGTTTTATGAAGTTTGGAAACATAATCAAGTGCGTGGAAGGATAAGTAAAAAAATATATATTGCAATGCATATTCTGAAACATTTCGTAGCAAAGGTAGACAATTAAACGATTTCTAAAGTAAACAGGATGATGATATTAACTTAACATGAAGTAAATGAATTCATAGGAATTCAAGATGAATATCTTTGTACGATATTATCAACGGAATGAATAGCTACTTAACATATTAACGAAGTCCTACAGTCAGTCAGTCTCTATTAAAGAATATTCCGGGAACGATCACAATATACGCACAATGATGATGGAACCAGTTAAACTGCATTATACCCGTAATCTGACACGTCGAAGGGACAATCAGGAATTAAGTTTAGCGAGAACCGCACATTGTGTTGTCGAATAGACTCTGTATTCAATTACGACGTGAATTAAACCCACAGCGCGCGGCGTCGGGCGCACTCCAGCTAATCTTCCAACCAACAATAGCCCGATTTATTCTAAACCCCATTGTCACCGCCAACAAAGATCTTGTCAATTATAATCTCCACGAAATCTTTCATCGCCGACCCGTCAAACGGTAGCGCACGGTGAGCCAACTGCCATGGAAAGTTGGCCAAAAAAACTTTTTAACAAATTATTTGCAAAACTTGTTTGGAACCCTTCTCAAAGGGCGGCGAGGAAGCGAAACCGATTGCTCGTGACGTGACGGCCTTTGTGACCGTCGAGTATTATGTTGTCAAAATACACGGGGATTTTGTTATTATTTTTGTGTTTGCGAGCACACTTAGCACCCTTTTGTGTTGCGCAGACCTTCTCGGAAGAGGGGATGTGTGAGCTATAAACCGCGCGTCGTAACTCCGATCTTTCCATGAAAGAGGTCCATGTGAATGGAATAGTAATAACGCATCGGTTAAGCGGTTCACGAAAACAATGCGTAATCTCTTATTATCTAGCAGCGCTTAAAGAATGATGAGACGAAACACGCAAGCGTGCTTCTAAATAAGGGCTGGGAAATCACATTTCGTATGTTCACTGACGTGCCCTTAAAAAGTTAATAACATTTTTGTGTACGAAGACGTCGGCTCGAGTTACGTGATCTGTGCCAACTGTAACTGCCAAATTACACCATCACAACACATAACCACGCGTGGCTGAGCCCGCTTTTTGTCACGTCACACGTATGGGAGTCTCCTTGATATTTATTCAAATTATTATTCCTCGTCGCCCTCTTGTTATGTTCCGAATGAATTTTTCATGCACACGTCGCCCCGAGCCTCGGTAATTTCACTTTGAGTTTGCTCCACGCCAACGAAAATGAGTTTATTTATGTTGATATTTTTTTTTCCAACACGTCTACGGTTTAATGACATGAGGCGTCGCGCCGCAGCCTTCGAGATATTGGACATGTAAATATTTAAGCACGATAATTTGTTCATAAAATACATTTTGGCTTCAGTGTAGATTTTAACGAATTTATATGCTTTTGTTTTAGGAAGTTGAGGAATCTTTTGGGAAGTTAAACAATTGCAATAGGAATATCATTTATATCCTGATTTACTGTATTTTAGACTGTTTTTCTGCATTAAAATTATGACGTATTATTAAGAAGATAATATAATTATGAATGCTTTTATATTTTTAGCAGCTTGTTTTTCATAATTATTTATATATATTCATAAAATAAATCTAAATTCAAATAAAGAGGCATAGTTGAGACCACCTTGAACCTTAGAATCATTCGCTTTCATAAAAGTATCTGTTAATAATTATTTATAAAAAAATAGGGCATTCTTTGCAAATTTTCCATCAGTACCAAAGTACCAAGTAATAAGAACCTAGCATTCAAAGCATGGTACTCCATGCTTTGAATACTAGGTACTTATAACCTATGGTATCTAACTAATACCTGTCATGTGGTACCTAGTTACCTACTACAAATAAATACTAACTACACCAAGGTTCAAAAACACAAACTCGTCAACGTTATCAGACGTAACAAAGCCACCGCAGTCGTTGTTACCCAAAACCAAACATTTTATAATCCAAGTGCAGCCTTACCAGCCTCTAATTCCTCTGCTATTCCACTGTTTGCTGGGCCTTGATGATACGCTGATCCGTCATTAATCATCCTGCCAAAAGTACTTTCTTATTCCAAGTCATGCCGCACCTCCAATTATCATCTTCTAACTTGTAGAATATTTATTCTACCATACATCTGATTCTTTCGTTTTATTCGTCATGCATTGCTCTGTCTGTAAGATTTTTATTTTCAACGCCATCTTCAAAATCCTCAGTGGGAGCTACGTCGTAATATTCAACGGTAAACAGCAATTTGTCTAGGTCTCCGGCAATGGATTCACAGCAATAAATTTCGACAAGCCTGTTGACAGACGACACATAATATTTGCTAACATTATTTCACGACAAACAGAGTTGTCACTGAACAAATTTGTGGTGTTTTATTCCGATAGCGTTGTTTAATTTAATTATATGCGGTGCGATTAAATTATTTGTTTAAAGCTAATGGAGTTCGGGTATTTGCTTAACTTGATAGCGCTCTTGTGTGTCTTTGATAAGAGGGATTTTATTTGGAACGAAAATAAGGAACAAGTTCACAATTCTTCCGTGTTTTCGTACTATTGAAATTCTGTAATTTTCGAATTCATGAAATCTAATGAATCATGGTTATTACTTATTACATGAATATAAACAAATAATCAGTCATTATACGCCGACAATTTCATCTCAAAAAAGTATTTACTACGATAAGAAAACTTCAATAAGCTCTCACTTAATTGTACAACATATTACAGCGATTTCATAATATTTTATCTGAGAAAGCGAATAATATAAATAACATGTAATTTGTTTGATGGAATAATGATGAGGAATATTATAAATTTATAATATACTCAATTTCCGACGGTAATTTATCTTATAATTTTGAACACTATGAAATTTATGTTTACTCAAAAATTACATAATTTATGGTAGCATTACAATTTTTACTGCACTTGTGAACGCGTCAGCTAAAGCTAGTAACACATTTAAAACATAAACATGTCACGCTGCAAACAAACATTACAGAGCCGACCATTTTTTAGAACCCATTCGTTATTATTAGCGTTAGTCGTAATGTCTGTCATTTTAGTGTTACCGTCTATCTGAGACCTCCCATAAACCACCCCCTTAATCTAAATATCGCTCTTTTATCTGTCTTTAACAATTTCGTAAACTCTCACTAAACCGTAGCTGGAATATAAATTACATCAATACCACATCGCTTTTGCCTTTATTCAAATATCCTGCCATTTCATTCTCAACCTTATTCTCCGTTTCATAAAGGTTATCAATAGGCTAGCTGGGTGTTTTTGAAGTGTAAAAACAAATTGGTAAAACTGGTAGAATACATCGTCTCAAATTGCCCCCTGCCAATAAAAAAGGGGAATGAACCACAGGGCTGAATTTTGTTTATCGCTATCTTTATGGTGGGCACAGTTTATTTATACTGTATTCATGCGTGTACGACATGTAATATAATACGTTTTGGAATAAACGAAGAGTTAAGGGCCAGTTATTTTCGGGTATTGATGTGTGAGGTTCAAGTCTTCAATTCTTTGAATGGAATAGATTATCTTCTTTGAGAACTGGGTCCCTATTTGCTAATATATTTTCATAATGCTTTCATGAGTTGACGTTTTTGAAATGCTGTCACAATTAAGAATTGTTATGGTAATCATGTAGTTCGTCAATGTTGATATTTCTATTACATATTACATAAAAATATCAATACAGTACAGTACCTACAATATGATTCTCCTGGGAGTTTGTACTGACTTACCTTTCCATGTAGATTATTATATAGACTATTGCCATACAATTGTCATGAAGAATAAAGGATCCAAAGACATGTACCTAGGTTAAGAATCGCGATGAAAGCATTGAAAAATAAAGAACTGACTAAACTCCAAAACTGTTGTTGGTCCATTTCCAATCTTAGCCATAGAAACGAGCTGATTAAATAATCCGGATTGTTAGATCTAAATTAGATAAAATCCTTTCTTCCATTTCAAGTACAGCCCATTGTTTTAATCGCTGAGACAACCGATTAAGTTTTGTCATCCTTCGAAACAGATAAGATTCACATTTAATCCGAGCTCAATTTTCCTTCCAAATAACAAGGATTAGATAAGAAAACAGTAGGACAAAGAATCTGGATTAAAACAGACTCTTTTTACTTATCTAGGATTATAGATTATGAATTAACGTCTTATCAGTTAATTTGGTTTAACAGATTTAGTTTGTTCAGAACTTTGGGACTATTTGCGAGATCATCTTTGTTTCATAGAACTTCTGGATTAACGAAGATCAAGGTTTCTATAGATTTATTCCTTAAGACTTGAATTTAATGAATAGTTTCTAGTCTCACTATTCTCAGAAACTAAATTCATTACTTTCAA
Organism: Hydraecia micacea; assembly: GCA_914767645.1. Classification (NCBI taxonomy): domain Eukaryota; kingdom Metazoa; phylum Arthropoda; class Insecta; order Lepidoptera; family Noctuidae; genus Hydraecia; species Hydraecia micacea. The sequence continues at coordinate 1,233,241 of OU611783.1, read as the reverse complement.
GCTTTACAAAATATAGCGTCTCATTTGCTTTTTTCCCATTTACTTATAAAATAAAGTTAATATCATTCCCTTTAAAAACCCTATCAACATACTCGTAAACAACCCATTTAAGGTCACTAAAATTTAGTTTTTTGTTACCCCTTTCTTATATTTTTAAAATAATATAAGTAACTTTTATTACGAAAATCGTGAACTTCATCACGTCCTTACAAAGTTTGGTCTGCGCTTGGGAAATGCATTTTATCGTATAGTTCTTTAGAAATAACTGTGATTGTTAGGTTGTTGGTAGCAAATATAAGTTTGTCAATGCATTTCTCGGAATGGTTAAAAGTAGTTATTTATTATGCGCATACGGTCCGTTCGGTCGTGTTTACATATTTTAATGTTTTGTTACGCGTCCGCTACTGGTGTTTCTGTTATAATAGTGAAATATTTATTCAGTAAACGATTTCGTTTTATATTTATCGGCCTGTGAGGTCTCGTGTATGTTTTGGATTTTATGTTTTGACCATTTTCGAAGTCGTGGTGTTTAAATTATTTTTAAGTACGTCCGAAACCGCCTTAGGAGTCCTCTTGACACAGATATGGCTTTTTCATATTCCTCACCATTTTTCTACATGCAAGGTAGTGATACCGGCAACATCAAAGTGAAGAATATTGTACACTTTTTACCTGTGACTAAGTAACTGTCAACACACAATTGCTCACGTTCTCCAACAAAACTAAACATAGGTACTTAAATTAGCAAGAAGAAAATAACCTTGAAATAACAATTGGCAACAATTAAGCCATTCTGTCCATTCTTGAAGACCATAAACCAGTGGGTTGTTAACTGTAGCGCCAGGCTGGCAGGCACAAAGTTGCTAACAGCCGAAATCTTACAATACGTAATCATTATACCGTAGTTAAAGTATTGTCTTGTCGCCGTTTGAGATTCGCCGACTTTGGTGAAGCTCTAAAGTCAGCGATTGAAACTGACGTTGAAATGGTAGATGATTTTAAAAATTTGAATATTTTGTTTGCAAGGAGATTGCCAGAAGGTTCTTCTTGACGTAAAACTCACATGTTTTGGCGGAACGTAAATAATATAACGTCACAATCGTTTACAGATTATTAAACTATGTGTAAAAGGATTTAATTTAGGGCGTACCTACATGTGTCATTTTAATGTATAATATCATAATCTTGATGTCAAACTGTAACAGATGCTATTTAGTAAAGATCATGCCGCTATCTAAAACAAATACTTAATACTTTATTTCATTTAGACTTAAATATCCTTATACGTACATGGTTTGATGTTTATGATATTTTTACTCAAAAGTCACGAGAGTTGTAAAAAAGAAAATCTTTTATCTTCTTATAATTTCATTCATTTGAATTATTAATTACTATGCAGTGGGGTCTTATCTTAAAATAGACACGACACGTGTTAATCATAAATCTTAAAAACAGAAACGTCAAAGACCAACTCCTGATAATACAGGGTGGCAGGGTCATCAACGCGTTACCATGGATTCAGTACAGACGCCAGCACATCAAGCTACCCAAAACTGTAAAATATTCCCAATCAACTTTGAACCTTACATTTTAGCGATAAAGTTGAAAATCTATTAAAGAAATTTGAAAGATTGTAGTAGCTTTATGTGCTGGTGTCTGTACATGATTCTGAACTCACTGCGTTGAAATATTTCGACGGATATTAAAAAAAATTGCTGTTCCATACATTTGGTTTTGACTGCGTAGGTATTGTGCTTTTCTATGAAACAACAGATTTTTTTGATAACCGAAAAAAAAAGTCTATATGAGGTCTAGATTCATGTGCAGAATTCATGGTTAGGTACAGTTTACGCATCGCTGTCTATGCCACTCTGTATGTAAGACTGTAGACTGAACTGGATGACACCGGCGCAGGGCGGGAATAACCAAAAGACCAAAGCAAAATGAACTCGATCAGCGGTGGATCCTGCGAATGATAACATTTAAACAATAAACTTTACTAGTACGAAACATTCGTAGAAATAAGTTTATAGAAGCCAAAAATCCTGACTAATTCAAGCAAAGTAGAAGGAAAAACTAATATTAAACATAGACCTCATACAAAAATCGCTTTCGCCAGCCCCAGTGCTCGTTCTCCGCTACTTTAACACCCCTACTTAACAAGTGTTACAAGGCGACTGGCGCACAACGAAATTATTTACAACGCGCGGCGTTTCACAAAAGCTTGCCTGTTTATTGCCACCATAAATACTAATACAACTCGGCGAAAATTTATTTTACCTCACCTTTTATTTATAACTATAGTACAGTGGCCCGGTTTTTCCGTGCGCCAGTTTTTTTTCGATTCTGTAATCAAGGATCTGTTACTTGACAATGAATGTATGAATGGGTGCAGTTTGTTGTTGACGTGTCATAATATTGTGACGGTTTTGCTTTTGTTTCTGTTCTAGAATGCTGGTTATCTTTTCTGTCGGGTTTCTTTGCTTCTTTTATTTTCGTGACAGTTATGGAAGCTTTTGTAGCAACGAGATAAGTTACGACTTCAGTATCTTCTTGTAAATCTGCACATTTCATCTTTCGCTCTAAACTAACATGTATGCACGCTTAACTTTGTACAGTTACTATGTTTTGCTGTGAATAGTCCTGTAATTCGTTATTATGTAGAATACAAGAAACACGAATCGTGTTCTTCTAGTTAGTTCTAACAAATGACTCACCTACATTTGCACCAATCCTTCAGCTGTTACTGTTTTCCATTAAGATAACATTCAACTTTATGATCTCTATATCAGTCTCACAAAATATCCTAATCTAAATATCTAGATTAGCAACAAACCTGAAAGCGTCGAAAATAATTATTGTAAATAACATTGACATACTCGTATCTGTACTATTCTCAAGAAAACCGATATTTTTAGCATTTGTCTGCATTTAGTCATTGTTTACAATCTGATACTCTAAACTAGAATGTAGGTAACCAGTCGAAGTTTATTGTTCAGATAAAGGCAAAAGCAGACGTTTGAAATCTTTATCTTTAGTTCGTTTTAATGCACAGATAAGCGTTTACTGCGGCAATAAATATCGCAATTAGGGGTTGGAGAACGAATTGTTTTATGAACGGCATAGTTCTTAACGACTGGGAGTGGGAGGTCCCGGCTTGAATTTGGCGTAAAATTTGGTGTTTTACTACATTTACATAATGGAGGAATGGAAGAAGTATCTGGCGCTGTTTATTGTTTTTGTGTTTTGTAGTAGCCGACAATGACTAAAATCTTACAAATTAGATACTCTACGGAGCTAATTTCAGAAGTGACTGAAAAAGGCCAAACATGTTCGTGCTTTTGAACTTGCTATACTAGAATTCTCCAATCACATACACAAGTATATACACAACACATACCAACCCGTCCAAACCCAGTTAACTCTTAACAACAGCAAACTAAAATGTAATACCCATCTGGCCCACCTCCCACCTCCCAATATCATCAACATACACAATACACAATTATCCACGTCCCTTACAATAATTTAAAAGCACTCTAGTGTATATCGATGACTCATTAACAGGTTCGTGATCATAACAGAACATCAAAGAGATTGAAACCGAAGCAAGTCGGTGTGGGACCCGTCAAGCTTTTTACACCGTTTGTAAACAGCAATTTGGTACTGACGGTTCGGAGCGGCAACGCTTTGATCTTGCCGCATCCGCTGCGTACAATGACTGTCTATCTGGGGGCACAGTCGGTGATTTCACAGTAGAACAAGTTTTAAAGTACTTTGTTAGTTGAACGGATTTATGTGCAATTTCAATTTTGTAAGTTTCAGGGTTGGCCAGACGTGGCATATGAAGGAGGATATTGGTGTATCTTTTTCTGATCTGTTTATTTATGCCTCCTCTGTTGACAGTTGACGATGCTAGAACCAGAGTGATCTAAGTGACATTTTTGGCAAAAATGGTTTTTTTACACAATGGCATGAAAGAATTATGATTTTTCCATGCAATTGTGTAAAAAAACCATTTTTGCCAAAAATGTCACTTAGATCACTCTGGTTCTAGCATCGTCAGTTGAGCTCTAATACTAGCTCTAGGTACTAGGCGGTTATAAACCTTATCGTCAGTATACGTTGAATACTTTGGCAAGTCATCATCATCAGCAGCTTATACATTTCTAAAAACCCAAGTAATTATAGTATTAAACAATGAAACGAATTTCCCCAGTAATCATAAATTAAAGCTAAATACTTTGACTCACTACATTTGTTTCAACACACGAGTAAAATCCAGGCCATAAAAATGAGTAAGCTTTAAGTATCATATTTACACTATTAATAAAACTTTTATTACAAACATTCGATAACATATTTAAATACCATCTTGGCCTACGGTATAAACTAATAAAAAAAACTGTCGCATGATTGATAAAATGCTTAAAATTGAATGGAGATTTTTTCGTAATCAGTGGTGCAAAACATTTTGATTGACAATATGACTAGTGTCTAAGCAATCAACACTTAAACAGAAAATGATAGGTATAAAAAATTCTGCTCAGTCACCTTTATACAATGAATTCAAATTATCGTTGCTACACAGAATTTGATTCAATTGAAGATAATAACTTCTTGAAAGTATTCTTATAATAATTTGTAAGAGATGCTTTGAATATTGGTAAGGTATATAAATTCGTATAATCTACTAAAGCGTTGACTGCAGACTCTGAAGTATATCTCTCTCAATACGTTCCTAGATCTATCACTGGAAAATAAATGAACCATAATTTACTTGTTATTTGCTGCAGAGCAACACAGACATAATAAATTATTCCAACCTGAAAAGTGTACTGTTCTGTAACAAATTTTACCATCAAAAGATTTGTTTTTTTAATCTCCTTCAAAAGTTTAAAATGGGGTGAAAATAAGCCTCTAGCCATTTGGAACTTCTTTTCCTCTCTCATTTCTTAAGTTCTCCATTACAAAATTCAGAAACGAACCAAGTTTGTGTTCTTTCTTACAATGTACTCTGATCGATTCTCAGCTAGTTAACCGAACTTTTTCCGTCATGCTCGAACCTCTGTCGTCATAATTGTGGTTGTTTACACTCCGCTGGATTTCCACGTAGCTATAATTGGGCCAGGAAATTGTTTTCAAAATCTCTTTAGTGGCTGATCGTGCGTTCAATGTTTTCTGTTCACGATTTATTTGAAATTCTATAATGCCTGTTTGACGATTTGTGGTATGTTATGTTGAAAGATTTTTTCCAGTGAATTCCTTTGTGATGCGATTTTTTTTCATGTTTAATCTTCAACATAATGGTCTATTACATGCCAATGTGTGTCCGAATACAAAACATCTGCATGCCTGTGTATAATATAAAAGGAGATGAGGCTCTATTATACTTTTATTTCATATTTCACACTTGTCAATTTTATACTTAACAAAATTAAATGTACCTTTAAAAGAAAAAAATCTTTCCACGATTGGTATTGAATAGGTAATTATGTCATTCATAGTAACAAAATGTCAAAATACATCGGTGTTATCTAAGCTCGTCTTACTTCGTCTGTACACATGTCAACAGGCCATTAGCAGGCGTGCAATGACTGCGTGACAGCAAAGCCTAGCCGTAACTTGTTCTCGTACAACTCTCCTAAACAAACACTCAAACGGCCGCGTGCCTAATTTATAGAACAACATCGCCCGACACCGGCCCGATCTCGCAATAAACATGTTTTTTGTTTCGCATGTCCGCGCACTGTCAAATATATTACAGCCCGCCGGGTTATTTACGACCTCTGTCGTCCGCCCATACGTTATACTTAGTATCTTTGTTTGGACACAATAAGCAATATTTCTAAAGGGCCCCGCCGCCGTCTCTCGCAGCTGTTGATATGGGTTCCCAAATTGACATATTTAATTTGATCGCAACGGAGGGTCCGAACTCGAAGCTTGACAGGTTTTAGTGTCGGATTAACATTAACGTTATGGACTTAGCGTTGTCGATAAACTGAAATATCGCCTTTTGTTACGCTCAATGTTTATCGATTTACATGTAAACGGCTAAAGTTAGCGCGTGTTGACACATCAAACAGTTTCACGGAAAGCTCCCGTCTCGGAGAACAGATCAATTTTCCCTTTTGAACCGGCTCCGATGCATCCCAGAACAAAGCGGGCTCGTAAAAGAGTAAGTAGTTTCGAATGTGTCAGCAGTAAAGTGCGATGACGCCGGCGAAAGAATGAAGCTACGCCGTCGTCGGGGGCGTAATAAAAGTGGCGTGAAACAAAAAGCTGAGCAGCGCGCTGGTGCGGGCGGGCGCGCGCTCGGCTCAGGTACAGTCGCGCTCGCGGCGCGGCTCAAAGCGCGGCCGTCATGGGTGGCGAGCCACCAACACCATCGCACGTCTCAATCCGCACCCGGCTGCCGACCATACCGCCTTTCCTTTTTCCCCTACCGCAATGCAGCTATGTGTCGTTTCCGCTTTATTTTTTATGGCCGAGCGCTGCAGCGGTGAGACATAGCGCTCTCCCTCTAATGTTGACTTGAGATATCGCTATCCCTGTCTCGCACGGCGCGGGGTGAGGGGGCCGCGGCACGTTGTCGGCTGGTGGGGTCCGGTCTCTCAGAGTTGACTCGACCGCCGTCACTAACGCACGCGTTTCTCCCTTGTTTTCCGCGTACCGGTGGCATAGAGTAGATATTGCCAGAAGCGTTTCGTGACCGCACTGTGAAGTTTACAAGTGATCGTAAAAGTTATCTCCCAAATGGTGGTGCTTGAAGACGGTGGAATGATGACTACTAATCCTAACCAATATTTACAACCCGATTATTTGACTCCTCTTCCGTCCTCTGTAAGTATAAATATTTTATATTTATTTTAGAAAATTTTAGAAAAAAAAATACAAAAGTATTTTTTTAATTCCAAATGTTTTTCTATGCAATTGTACTTATTTTCAATTTCTATTGTTGCAGTTGGATTCGAAGAAAAGCCCGCTTGCGCTTTTAGCGCAAACTTGCAGCCAGATCGGTGTTGACTCAGCGCCCAGCAAGCCGCTGCTGCCGCCGCTAGATAAGAAAAAAGTGAATAGTGTTAACAGTGATACAATGAGTCGTTCGTCTCCTACTAATACCGTGATCAAAGCAGACAAGCCGCGCTCTACGCCGGAACACAACAAACATTTGGCGTTCAAGCCATATGAAACAAATGTTGTTACTAAGAAACCTGAAGAAAGGCCGTCGTCTAAAGCCAGCTCGGATAGCTCAGATGACAAGAAGTCTGGAAAAAGCACACCTGGACGTAAATCTACGCCGCCGTCAGCAGAGAACGGCAAGAGCAGCCCTGCTCCTAAGTCTTCTCCTGCTGGTTCTTCCGGAACAAGCCCAATTATCCGCTCCGGATTGGAAGTTTTGGGACACGGCAAAGACCATCTTGGAGCATTCAAGAATATTCCTGGATTATCCGGATTTAATCCGCTAGCAGGACTCTGCTGCCCGCCGGGAATGGAACAACATGCCAACCCGGCGTTCAGACCACCTTATGCGGGTGCTCCGTTCAGTGCTCATCACGCTGCTATGCTAGCAGCTGCCGCTGCTTTCCCCGGGTCTTCTCCAAACCCATACCTCGGATATGCGAGAGTGAAGACACCCGCCGGCGGTGAAACCCTTGTGCCAGTTTGCAAGGACCCCTACTGCACTGGATGCCAATTCTCAGTTAACAATCACCACCTGCTAATGAGCAATGGATCATGTCCCGCTGGTTGCACACAATGTGAACACCAAAAGTACAACCTTGCGATGGCTATGGCTCTCTCCCAGCAAGGGGCCGCAGCCGGCGGCATGCCGTATGCACAGCTGAGCCGTCCTTATGTTTGCAACTGGATTGTGGGTGAATCTTATTGCGGCAAGAGATTTGGCAACTCTGAGGAGCTTCTACAGCACTTGAGAAGCCACACGACAGATGGATCTACACCTGCATCTGTTGCTTCTACGCAAGCTTCCCTGTTGAACCATTTGAACCCGTTGTTTACGACGGCGGGTCTGCGCAGCGCGTACCCGACGGCACCTCTCAGCCCTTTGTCTGCCAGTCGGTACCATCCATACTCCAAGGCTGGCCTCCCAGCGAGCCTGGGAGGCTCTCCCTACGGCGCCTTCAACCCGGCGCTCGGCCCCTACTACTCGCCCTACGCGATGTATGGCCAGCGGCTGGGAGCCGCCGCCGTTCACCAGTGAACCAAGTGAAGTGCAAACCTGGACTGATCGTCTATGTTGTATTGTCCAATTTTCTTCTGTGATATCGATAGACTATTCATGTTCTAAGGCGCATTCCGCCATGACAAATTTAGTGATTAGTGCAATTTAAGTATAGTAATTTATAATAATAAGTGGACACGCCGACGGCGTTGCGTTGAGTGAAGTTGATAACGGACTGTACAGCCAAATGTTTTGTGTAAATAATCTCTATGTTTAATATTAAATGAATTATTTCAAATATAATATCTACCTACCAATCATAAAATGTTTTTTCTTTATTTTTCTCAAACGCCTGACTGAAATTGAAACTGAAAATTGAAAAATGAGTCAAATACGAGTCAGATTGCAATATAATTTAAACACACATACATCACACAGATTTATTAGCAAATAGAAAGTAAATAACGATAAATATCAAATGTTATAAATTTTATAACCAATCAACGTCGCTAGAGAGCTGCTATACGATCTTACGACGCAATAAACTAAGTCCATTGGTTAATTAATGTTCAAGCAAAAATTAAAGCCGTCAATCTATAGAGTAAAACAAGCTGGCAATCACGCGAACACACCTCCCATAGCGAAAAAAGGCTAACAAAATAATTTATTACATTGAAAATGTATACCAAAGAGGTCGGCGGCGTACACCGTCATTAATAATGAAACCGTGAGCTGTCAGCTTTAATGTCAAGTTTTTTTTAATAAATGCTATTTTGATTAGGCTCACGTCATGTTGGAAATTCAACTGTCAAAAGGCGTAATTGGTCGGACGGTAACATGAAACAGAGGCGACGAGGTAACTAAAAAGTAACTAGCTGGCAGCGAACAGGTTAACGTAATATTTTATTATAAATATTAATTTTCAGTTTCTAATCGAATTTGTTATTAAAACATCCTTTTGTTGTGTTAATGTAAATTAGACTTTTTTATGTCATAATAATCCTTCGAATGTTACACTTTCGTTTTTACGATCGCGTTTTTATACTTTTGGCCAGGGCAATAAAATCCGTATATCTTGGGGCTTTGCATATAAATATGTAGCAATTTTTTATATTTTCTTGGATGATAAAGAATGAGATTGAATTGAAGTTTTAATTAAGACTCGTTTATTCAGAGATTAAGATAAATAAGCTGACATGTTTCACTTTAGTAGGTACTTTGGAAGTTGCTTAAAAATGATAGTTATGCCATTTTTTTTACATAATCTGGCCTTGCTTTTTTTATGAAGGATTATTCAGGAGAGTTGATGCGCTTATGCATAAATTATGGGAACTACTTTTGTCTTTAAATAAAGAATAATTTTCTTTTGATCCGTTGACACTAACTACCATACTCTACTGACACGTATATTGAGCTTACTCCTAAGTAAGCTCAATATCATGGAGTTTCTTTCCGGCTCGTCACCATAGAAAACGACAAATTGGAACGGTGCACCTAGCTTCTGACGTTTCATAAGTGCCCATGTAAGTTTATGTGAAATAAAATATTTTCATTTTGAATAGACGTGTTTATAGGTACCTGTTTCTTTTTATTTGACAAATAACATGATATAAGGATGACAGTTTACAATGGTGAATTTATTAATGTCAAAAAAAAATTCGATCATTAAAGTCGTTGTAAGAATACCTACATAGCAATTTTTGATACTACTTTATCATTTCAAGGTTTCCGATTGTTCGAATTTTAAATGAATCCATCCATTTCTATCACCTACAGTTTAACACTATTAAAATTCAGCTCACCCAATTAAGAAAAGACAGTGTGAATAACATAAATCAAATAAATGAAACCCAGAGCCGTATTGACACGGTCCATGAATATAAATCAGCTATTGCATTAGATACCAGTTTCATAATTAACTTCAACTATTGGAGTTGATTGATAGCGACGTTTATATCCGTTCTGATTTGATTCAATAAATCATTGATATAGTAAAATATGTCGTTTAGATATGACACGGCTTTGACATAGTTTTGTTTGTCATAGTTCAGTTTGAGCCGAGTGGCGCCATCTCTTGGTTGAGCGTTGAACTTTTGGATGTGGAGTAAAAGTTTTTGTCGCGGTTTCTTCGTGATTAATCTTGGTGTTGTCGGGGTCCTCCTTGCGGATTAATCTTTTACTTTGGTTTGGTGTTCGACATCCTTTGTGGATGGTCCATTGGCTTTTATTTAGTCAGTGGGAAATACATACAGACAACTTTTCTTTGAGCAACTTTAGGAATATTTCATTATTGGGATTCCGGATGCTATGGAAGTTTTAGATATGAGCTATTTGCGCTAAAATTGATTACTACTAAAACTAGATTTTGTGGGCTACTTACCCCTATTTGCCGATTGTATGATAAGTTATTTATTGACAAGAATATCTAGTAAAGTTTTTGTACCTACTAAGTTCTGCGAATGCAAAGTCAAAGCAATGCCACAATAGTAATTGAATGTAATAGACACATTATTACAAGTTTATTATTACAACATTATATTGTATTATTATCATGTTAAAAGGTTAATGAAGTAGGTAATACTTATGTATCGTGGATATCGTTATGAGATAAGATGGCTATATTTAAACATTTTCTTAATTCTTTATTGTTTTATTATGGATGTTGATGGTCGTAAAGACGTTTTGAATGTTAAGTGTGTTTTAAAGAAGAATGTAGGTTTCATCCGCGGCTTTGTTTGCCATTTCCAATTCATAAATTAGGTACTTATGCATTTTCGATACACTCACTTTAAGTCGAACATCATCTATAATATTGATCTTTTTGCGACATTTTAGGTATTAGCGACACGTTCAATTACTTTAGTGCTATCTGTTGGGAAGAAAGAGTAATTGCACCTTTGACCTGTTGTCAATGCCGTAATGGCTCTTTCTTCAAAAGGTCCTTCCAGACATGGCCCTGCATTGTTAGACTCGCATATCCTAATAACATAATTTTTGGACTTTAAAAGAGACCGTGACCTCTGAGTTTGTTTCTTCCTAGGGATTAGTGAGCTAAGAAATGCCGGCGCCATCCAGTTTTAAAATATTGACCAACAAAATATTGACGTGTAAAAGTGTCTTAAAAGATCTACTTACTGATAAACATTTAATATTATTATTCATTTAATTTAAATGAAATAATGTGCACCAATGAATGATGGTTCTAAATATTAGTCATAGCCAATTATTAGGTACCTACCAATTTACCATTTATTTTACAAGTTCCAAACACATTAATCAATTTCATTTTCATTAAAATGCCATTAAGCAATTAACCCTCCAAGCGATAGGTGTGTTCAAAAATGTCAATCTGTCAAATACCACACAAAATTTATTCCCTGCGATCTCTGTTTTTACACAGCCAGCGTGATAAATTATCATATTAAAAAGTTTTAAAACGGGACGTATAAATCTTAAGATATTAATTGAGATAATAATGTAGATTTTATTAATACCGTCAGGGCACGCCTTGAAATATCACTACGTGTTTCTGTATAAATGACCTCTCACGGCGGGATTAACTTTGACAGATGCGTAGCGAAGATTGATGCCTTACAGCGCTGTAATCCGTGCAGTGAAATAACCAATTACGATTAGCATAAACATAAGGTGAAGTAAATTAACATATTATCAACGGATGAATAATGCATGCTCGGTATTATGTACCCGCACATCAAATTAGAGGGTTATGTTACCCTTCAACGCGATGTATTGTCAAAATCGGTTCCGACGATCCTCGTTATTATGTTAATTTCGTGTTTTTGTACCTGGATTTAGTGTATTCATGAATTAAACATCGGCTCTCTATTTTGAAAACCTAATGTCAATACAAGCGATTTTATTGGTTCGTTTTTTTGTCGAATGTTTTGTAACCCTCAAATGCAAGGGTATTTGACGGTGACGCGTGAATGACAGGAAATTTGACAATGCGTGACCGAGTGAGCGATCGGTTCATTTGATAATAAAAGTTCGCGTTTAGAATATTAAAAGCTTAAACGATATTTTATTGTGATACAAGTCGTGACAACGTTGGGGTTATTTTTTATGTCGTATTTGTGTGAGAACTACTTGTTAGTAATGTAATAGGATGCGGACTATTCGGGTTTTAATAACGTCTCATTGTAGGGTCTGCATAAACGCCCAAAGCGATTACTCGCATGAATTAAGACGATGTTACGAAGTACAGTTTTTATGATTTTCTCAAGATCAAATAAGTTTGCGAACTGCGCAACCTTCTTTCTTTATGAGTTGGTATTATGTTGTGTTACATGATCGTATATTTTTTTATGAAATTATAATTGTGTTGGCGTGCTTTGTGCGAATTGTAGCTTTTTATAACAAATAAACCGATGAATTATTTTATGATAAAAAAGTTCTAACACTCCTAAGAAGTTTTTCACTTCATTGTCGTTCTAGGAGAAATAATTTAAATGTCTCATGTGTCTGTTTTTTTCAGAAACTACTCAACAGGACATTGTAAAGCTAAAAAAAATGTGGTAGACCTTGCCTATCTAAGCCCTTTGGTAAGGAGCTCTGTATTAGACATCTTATACTTTTTCTTCTTCTCTTGAATTGGCACGAAACATGGGATGTAACGGATCCATCACGAAGCCGAGAGTTACTTGGAAGTGCTTCCTGTCATTGTGATAATTTTTTGAAGTGAAAACTTCTTTAGGCGTGTTGGGCATATTTTGAAATGGGGAAAAACCATTGAATTCGCGCCACTGTTACCGTAACCGACACCACGTAGGATGTGTTCGGCTGTCCTCGGGATGTACTCGGTTTTAATATATATCCGATATGTCAGTGAGTGTTGGCAAAGTATTCTATTTGTGGCACTCCCGGCGTGCTACTTTTTTATATGCGAATTGGTGATTGTTCATGCCGTGGTAAACATATTAGCCAGTCAGTAAGGGTACTTACTTATCTGTTCTCACCCATAGAGGCCATTTCAATGGGGCTATTTACCCAGGATGAACTGGTCCACCACCAGCATTAAAATCTACAACCACTAAAACAGTTGTTGAATAGGAAACAACACTAGCTATAAGCCACTACAAGCAAACAGCTCGTCGATCTATCAAGAGGAAGTCGGAAGGAGTGATGGAACACATCCAGGCTAATATTTATTGCAGAACTAAACTTGATAACGAACTAGTGTTGGCTGCTAAGCTAATAAGCTGTTGTGGGTTAAGTATCAAAGTGCTGAACTTATTTTTAAAAGATGTTTAAGTTTTGGAAAATTAAAACAGTTTTCAAATAATTTGTGATAGTAATAAATTAATGTATATTTTATCGATGAGCTCATAAAAATGTATAGGTTTAGTTAACGTTAGTGTTATTATATAGGTAAGCCTCCTGCTGCCAAACTCTATAAAACATTTATTAGGTAACAGGAAATATAATACTTAATTAAAATAATTTCTTGAATGCGATAGACCGGTAGCTAATAGGAAAGAATAATGATGGACCCAATAAAATTAATACAGAATTAATATTAATGATTTTCAGGCTACTTTAATTACCACAATTTAATTAAAATCTTAAACTAAAGTTACGCCATTACAGCCGAGCATTAAAATTACACATTCAACATTAAAATTTTAGAATTAATAACGAACATTAAAAATAAATTTTACAATCAAATGTGCAATTTAATTTTGCAACAACATAATAATTAAAAAGTGTAATAATGCAACAACCAACGGGTTATTATAGCCGTCTGTCGCGTGATGCCGTACAATAAATAAAAGTCTGCGCAAAGTAATTAAAAGTGCATAAATTCAAGTATATTTCATGCAAACCATAAATTGTGAACGCATACTTGAATAATTAACATAAATTATTAGGTTTACGATTATGTTTTAATTTTATTTTGTTCAAAATAATATTAAAATTCTCGGGTAAAGAAACAATTTTAATCAGTGTTATAAATTGGGCCAAGTGATTATTCTCTTCAGATGCAAACTTTTTATGAAACGCAACATCTCTTTCTCTCTTTGCCTATCCATCGGTTAGTGCGCTTCAAACACGAAAACCAAATAACAAAACATTTTTTTTTATTCATAGTCATAGATCCAATCCGATCACTGACCACTTGGCCTGGTTTACATATAGTTTAACTAAGGCATAAAAAAAAACAATAAATATATAAGGTGTTTCAAAATTAACCTAACAAACTTTAAGAGGTGCTTTAGACCATCGAATTGAACAACTTTCACTATGGAACAAACACTGAACTCACGAAAAAAAATCAGCTGTTTAATACAAAAGTTCAATACCTACCTGACCAAAATGTATGAAACAGCTGGTTTTTTTTCGTGATTTCACATGCCACAGCTTTAGCAGACACTTCTGCCCATACGTAATCAGAAACATCTGTCGTTGACAAGAATTAATATTAAATTAATCAGATATTAAATAAATAATTTATAATAATGCAGTTGTTTATAATAATGATGCATACGAGTATAAATAGCTGTATTTAAATTTTGCTATTTATCTTAGTGCGTAACAAATTTAAATAAATATAGCTTGTTTATTATAATGTGCGAATTCAAATTATAATATTTGAAATATATTATAATTTTGTTTAGATTTAGTCGTAAAACATTTGATTACCTCATTAGTGCAGTTTGAAGATTTTATTATGCACATTAAGTTCAGATAATAATCTGAATGATAAAATCTTTATTAAGACATCCTACACCCTAATTGCGTAACACACTGTCAATCTCCATCTGAATCTTTTCGAAGGATATTGCTAATCCATTGCTTCATATGTTCGAAAAATATATCTGCTCAACAACGTAGATAACGCAATGAATGTTGTTGAACTGCCAAAATGAAAGCCTTTTGCTACTGTTAGTGTATTTCGCAATTACCCCACGGGCCGTTTCCCCGTTGTACTGTATGCACCATTGACCAGCACCATCAATGATGCAGAGGAGACTAATTAGTGTCGTTTGCACCATGAATATTAATACAACTATTTTGTTAAATGCTATAATTTCTCTATTTTTATTATTATTCGGTTTCACATAGTATGAATAAATATCTACAGTTTTATAAGCTCTTATTTCTAAAAGATATTACATCTCATTCACCTTTCACCTCTTTATTGGTGTTTGTAATGGCAACCATATCACTTGGTTTTAGTAGATTTTTATATTTTATTAAGCCTGTTGATAGATTCTTATTTTGTAAATGTGAGGACTTTGTAGGCCTTGTAGACTTTAGATATGTAGACCATTGTATATTTTATCAAGTATCAGGTACTTGTTGACAGGCCTACGCTGCCCTTCCATACCTACTGTAACTAAAAAACATTGTAAAATCCAATTATTTTTTTAAAAAGAGTAACCGTGCAGTTTCTTGCCGGTTCTTCTCCATAGGAAACGACCAATTGGAACCGTGCACCTAGCTTCTGACGTTTCATAAGTGCCCATGTTGGTTTATGTGAAATAAAATATTTTGATTTTGATTTGATTTTGATTCTTATTTTTAGTTATTTAAACTAATATTACTATAAAAATATATTTTTGTATGTTTATTTGTTACGCTTTCACACTAAAACATCTGAACGGATTTCAATGAAGTTTCGCACATGGGTAGGCCATGGATTAGGACATAGGATACTTTTATCCTGATACTCTTATGGAATCGAGACTTATGCGCGGGGCGCAGCTGGTTTCTCATAAACTTTTTAACAATTCGTACAATATATTTTATTTTGAAACCTTATTTCAAAATAGAAACAAAAAATCATCAACACGAAACAATTTTTAAATTAGATTTAACAACTGACTGTCAACAAAAAATACTTAATCAATAAAATGAAAGAAATAATACAATACAATGCAGTAATTAATACAATATTTTGTCATTGCTTCCTGATATGTATTGGTGGAGCAGATTGTTGTTTCAGATAATATATAATAAGAGAAACTTAATTACATGACATGTGACACGGATAGTGGGACAAATTACAAGGTTAGGTCGGGTGCGGGCTAAGTTATAAGGTACAGACACAAAACGATCAAGATAATACATTATCTAAAGTAATAATAAAAGAGAAAATGTTTATTTTTTTTATATTTGTTTGTAATTGATTAACTCAATAAATACTTAACTGATTTTAAAAATGCTATCACTTAAGGAAAGGTTAACGAGTAACATAGACTGTTTTTTTTTTTTTTAATATTGTGGTGTCTTACGACTTCCACGCAAACAAAGGCGCAGGCAGAAGCTATTGGGAAATAATAAAGAAAGTTTCAAGAGGATGGAAAAGTACTAACATATAAAAAAGAGGGACATTTCCTTGAAGGATAACTATTCCTATGGAAAGTAATAGATTTGGTGATTAGTAAAAAGACGCCCAATGAAAATTAAATTTAGCAGAAATTCTATCGAATATAAAACTAATGCAATCAAGGATGGTGAGAAGCAAAACGAGTATCAACAAACTACCCAACGTTAGTACAATTTTATAGAAATCAAATTCTGCCTTCTATCACCTACTCTAAGATAAGTATTAGTTTTAGCGCACCGCAATCTTTTATAACTTGTACCACAACAACCGCTATAGTTTAATTGGTCGCCAAGCTGTCACAAACGAAGGTTTACAAAATGTAATTACAAAGAACCAAATTGTATGGCTCACTAGGCTCGCCCCGTCGAAACGTTCATTTCTCTAATTACTCTTTAAATAGTGGCCAATTAATGCTTTGAATTTATCAGGACTGTAATAACTTAATATGGAATTTAACAGCTGGCACCAATCAAATGGTAAATGTGACGGCAAAACTGTCAATCAAAAAGTGATGTTGGGGTAGTTAGTATTTTATTTATTTTTTCCTTCCTCTGCTGTACTTAAGTACCTATACGTTACACCAACAAAAGACAATGATTTTCAACCATCTATGTGGTTTAGCTCCTAAGAATTTCAATATAAAAGCAGAATCGAGTATAGAACCAAATCATTAAGTTGAAAATAACGAAAAATATTTTTATTTTTATTTTGTGTTAGGTAACAGATGTAGGTACATAAGTTTCTAGAGCGACAAATACAAGATTAATATACTATTAATAATCTGAGAAATGAACATATGAAATAATAACTAAACGTAATGATAATGACGAAACAGAATATGAAACAACACCAGTTATTAACTCTGACACTATCAGAGACGTATCACCAGTCACTGCGCCGATCGATCCAATATTAATTGAATACTTATCTGAGCTATGAGTGGCTGTGAGTGAAAAATATTATAAAATATAAAACTAATTGTTTTATATAAAACATCGATTTACATAGATATTATTACACTAACAAGACAGTCCAATAAAGGTAGTAGCAATCAAGTCAGTAACGTGAAAGAAAAACAAGATTCTTGGATAAAACAAACATACAGAATGATGTTATATGATAATGATAATAAATTAGATTGAGTTAAGTACTGTAGAGGCTGAGACCTCCTTCATATGACTGGCTGGTAATAATTTGATGACGTGTTCCAGTCGGGCATTCAAGCGTGTGTCAAATAGATTATGATGGTGTCTTTTCCTAGATAAAAGTGATAATTTTAATTAATATTGAGAAAAGACTAAATAATATTAATAATGAAATCCATATAGGAGTTTCATTTTAATAAATAAGCTCCCATCTGAGTTTCGTTACAACAATTGGTGGCCGCGCCGAAAATTCGCGAAATTTGCGAAATATATATATATTATAAAAAAAGCGAGACCGCTCGCATGCCAAGCTGAGTAAGAGGCGCAGAAACGTCGCCAGGAGCATAAAGCTAAGTGGTTTAATGATTTTTTTGTAAAGCGAGTAAGATGGCTCAATTTTTTACGGGCACGAATGGCATATGCCTGGAGGAGTTCATAAACCAGTTTAAAACGGTTGCCGCCTTCAATGGATGGCGTGAAAGCGATTGGGCGCTGATATTTGGCGCATATCTTCAGGGTGCTGCCCTAGCATTGTACAATTACACGTACAACGATGATATTTCATTTGATGCCATGTGTGATGTGTTACGAGCAGAGCTTCCGTGCAGATGTCACAAAGACAAAATTATTTATAAGGTGCAAGAAGCGGAGATCGCACAAGATCTGTCTGACGAAAGCGGACAGGAGAATTTTGTAAATGTAGATGATGATGCTTCTGTATTATTTAGTGGAAAACAAGAAGACCCACTACAGGACGAGCAAAGCTGCCTAGAAAGCAGTGTGGAAGTTGTTGGAGATGGAGAAGATGATGATGAGTACAGCAGCCAGGTGTACAGCCCCGCAGAGGAGGAGAAGGAGCTGATACAAGTGTTCGAGAATGAACACAAGAATGAAAATGATGAATCGGGTCAGTCCATTCCATTTACTAATATATATAGCAATGTTTCAGAGCCACAGGATGAGCATGATGATCACGATGTGGAAACCAATAAAAATAACATCGCTGGTGATCAATTTTTTGAAAATAATTTTTCGATCGATGTTTCCGAAACGAAGGAGAATGGTCATGTGGAGTTCTCGACTGAAATACAGGAGAATGTTCACTTCGTCATCGACACAAATGACAATAGTAAGGTCAATTGTAATATTGAGTTAGTTGAGGATAATGTAAAGTTATGTGCAGTGAGAGATGAAGATGCAGAAATGTTGAAGAATTCTGTACAATTTATAAACTCATTTAATTTTCCTACGGATGAGGTTGTAGTCTTTAATAGTAGTGATTTTATAATACATAAAGTAGATGTTCCAATATTAGAAAATGTTTATTTAAAATGTGCTGCAATCAATAAAAGAAAAGCACGCAGGAAGAAAAGAATTCCATTTGTCAAAAAAGCTAGAACTAAAAGATTAATTCCAAAAA
The DNA here is from genome assembly GCA_914767645.1 of Hydraecia micacea. Taxonomy (NCBI): domain Eukaryota; kingdom Metazoa; phylum Arthropoda; class Insecta; order Lepidoptera; family Noctuidae; genus Hydraecia; species Hydraecia micacea. Next base: position 1,214,144 of record OU611783.1, on the reverse strand, counting down.
GTTTATTTCCAAAAAGTATTTCGATTATTTATTTTATAAAAACATTTTCTAAAAGCAAACAACATTTTATAAAGAAGTTTTTATTTTCAAAATATAAATTTAGAAAAAGAAAGTTTAACGATAAAAAGCCTTTTTAAGATTGATTAAAACTTTATCTTGTCATGTCAATGTAGATATAACAGTTAGATGTAAACATCATAAATATTTGTGCATTATTTTAGTTTGGATAATATGTTATAATTTATTAATATGTGTTCATTTGTATTTTTTGCATAATTGCTGAGAAAAAAAACTTCGGACTTGGCCGGGAGTGTGTGAGGTGCCTCACCTCTCATCTCAGAGGCATGTGAGGTGTGACCTCGCAGCTCTAAGGGGCCTAAGGGAGGAGGAACATATCGTCGTCTTCAATGTTTTGTTTCGAATAGGCTGGGATAGCATGGACGTACTCCAGTATAGTTTGTCGCGAGTTATGGGAGGAAATAATTTTTGAAAACTGTGGTCACTCCTAGAGGGGGGGTGACAGACACTCAGCTTAAGTTGAAACCAACTTTGCTAACGGGGCATAGCCTTCGCAAAGTGTGTTTGGTTGACACATTTGGTTCAGCTTATGGTTGAGGACACACAGTTTTATCAGTAAGGACTGAGATTTTTATAAAGTTAGAATTTTTTGAGAACGGAGTAGGAGTTTGAAGTTTTACTCTGGAGTACGGGCCGTATAATAGGATTTCTTCGATGAACCCTGGCCTCTTAAACTTTTCCCTCCCTCTGGCTCAATACCGTCCGATGGGGTTAAAAGAGTTTGATGTTAAGATCATTTAATTTTTTAAGCCTCTTTCAGGCTGATGTGAACTCTCACATCAATTGTTTTCATTAGGAGGCCGCGTCGCGTCCTTTACGGCGGTTTTGGCGTGACGAGGTTTAAGCATGACGAAGTTAGTTTGTATGAGTGTACATTGGCACTTGTAAGAGTTAACTTACCTGACACTTAACATAGTGTTGGATTCGTTCGTCCTGACTTAAGCCTTCTCTTGCAAGAGACGGATCTTATCATGTAAATTTAATTTCCGTCGTTAGGTAAAATTATGGTTAGGATAGGTAGGGAGAGCTTGGATGTCCGAACATGGCGAATAAAAGTCTTGTTTGGTAGTTGAGCTATGCCAATCCTTTTATTCGAAGGTGGGCGTAGCTGATGTAGAGGCTGAGACCTCCTTCATATGACTGGCTGGTAATAATTTGATGACGTGTTCCAGTCGGGCATTCAAGCGTGTGTCAAATAGATTATGATGGTGTCTTTTCCTAGATAAAAGTGATAATTTTAATTAATATTGAGAAAAGACTAAATAATATTAATAATGAAATCCATATAGGAGTTTCATTTTAATAAATAAGCTCCCATCTGAGTTTCGTTACAACAGTACTTACTACTTTATTTAGTATAGGAGTAATTGGTTATTTGTAAAAGCACGATGAGATTGACACCGTAAGCGATCAAAAATCCCATAAATAAATAATGATTTAAAAAAATGGTGGTATGGAAAAACACTGAACTTGGCCACACTTATACATTGTAGTGCCAGTGGTAATCGCCGATTTGGTTACTAACACTGACGATAGCATTTGTAATCTTACAGACTTTGATATACGTTTACAGGGGAAATTACGATGTTGTATGAGATCCACGTGTAGATTCATAAGGTATATGTAATAGGGTAACATTAAGCACACTTTCGCATGAAACATTGTTGTGAAAATAATAGTTAAACCGACATGAGGCAAATTATACTTAATTAAATATACATCGTGAACAATTTCATTTTTAAACAGTAGAGAACACCCACAGAACACCTGACACAATTCTTTCATTCACAAATCATGAAATTCTCAAAGTAACAAGAATACCACATTTGTCATTTTAATTAACTTAAAACACAAAAGGTATGTATATTCTGAATAGTTTTATCATCCGCCATAATAACCGTTCACATGCAAGCCATTGTCGAATTAATAAGACGTGTCCTACTTACATTTGTTGTTAAATAAGTAATTATAACGTTTTGACAACACATTGTCTGTGTAATTACTTTGGGAATGATAAAACCATTGTGTTGCGAAACTTTCTGTCCAAGGTAAAGAATCAACAGTTTTTGTTTATTGAATGTGGAGTGGCAGCTGTTGGAGACGTTTGCTAAAACAGAGTCGGAATACAATGCAATTAGTATTTATGATATTATGAGAAGACTAGACAATGGATCTTATAATTTTATTATGTAGACAGAATTTAATGGATGATCGTTAATTTCAAAATAAAAATAGATCTGCCAGACCGATTAATTATTTTAATTTACTTCATCGCGAAGCTTTTTGCTTGCAATTGTAGTTATTAAATTAAAAAAAACAGTGGCACTCCGGGAGTGCCGACAGAAGTGAAAACAAAACACAAACAGAATACTTTGCCATCATTCACTGACATATCGGATATACATGAAAACCGAGTACATCTCGAGGACAGCCGAACACATCCGAAGCGGTGTCGGCGAAAATGTATAACATTTTCGCCGCGCCGTAGAAAGAGAGGGGGATACTCCTACGCCGCGCCGGCTGTCTACACTCCATCCGTCTTACGAATTTTCGATCAGGGTCACGTGTCCTGACGCGAGTTTAACATTTTTAACCCATTACAAAAAAGTGTACAACGCCGCTGAAGAAGTTTTCACTTCAAAAATCTTTTTAAAATACAATATGTTATTGATGCTCTCAAAAGCGAAATGAATACTTTCTCGATCTATCGATAAAGGCGTTACAAACAAAATAGTATTTAACATATTTTCGCGTCAGTCTATTTCAACATAGACTCCATTTTGCTACCAGTCCAGCTGATGTACTGGCACCGAAAGCCAAGTACAACCAAAAACATATTTTTATGATCGAAAAATACCTTTATACTGGCTGCAATATTTCATTCCGCTAGTCAGTCGTAGGTATCTCATCAAAAAGTTAAATCTTTTCTACGCTAACATTGGCGTTAATATTTCCTTCTTCAGGTTTCTTCTCAACAAGCCGCCAACATTGGCGCGAATCCTCACTCTCAGTCATATATGTCATCAATAAGCCTAGAAAACAACGCTCGTTGCTACTAATCTGGACAAAGTGAGGAGACATCGCTCACGGATGTCGCTCTAGACAAACGACATGACTACCGCTCTAATTATAGGTAACGCTATGTGCGAAAGAGTAATAATGGATTGAGGAGATTTAATGAATCAGTAAAAATAGCCAAGAACATTTAATAACGATGCAAAAAATAAAAGCTTCTTTGGTTAACGGTTTTACAGAAAAGCAGTAAATACGAATATATATAATTGCATCCGTTCAGCTCTTAAACTACGGATTTAGCTTTAAGTGGCACCGCCGCTTTATCTTGGTGTCCTTTTACCAGACAGCGAAACATGATCTTACTTAATTTTATCACTGAACACTAAATCTCTTTTAGCAGAATCCATAAAATCTGCCCACACCTTCAACGCCTATTAATTTCCCGACGGACAAAGCGCAGAGTCCGAAACAACGACAAAGACAGAGCATTGCAATATCTTCATCTGCCGTTTCACACGGTGCATTACAAAGATTAATGGGGCAATAGAGGCAGCACAATTTGAACCCGGCTCCCGCGCGCGCAGGATACAATATTTTATGTTGACAGACATAACAGCGCTTATACGACCGCTTATTCTTTGTGCTCCGTATTTTATTCGCTTTATGACGGTCCCTGACAACCTTGTCATCTACAACCCTAAAAATATTCTTCACTCCAATTTCAACTTTATATATCAGGCAGTACAGTTGTATATAGACTTTATTGTTGGCAAAACCGTTTGTGGCTTTATAGTAATGGTCGTGGATGCCGGTTGAATGTTTGTTAGTATTTTATTTCGGGGCGTTCTCGCGTCATAAAATAATAGCGTAATGCAGTGTTGTAAATCAATTTTCCTTTTGAACGATGACGTTTATGATGAGTTTTGAATTAGTATAAAATATTTTTTATAAACGAGCGTGATTATTATCTGTACGGTTTTATTAATGGATGTAAAAATCTGGTCGCTGTCGGGACTTTCTTTCATTAGATGTCGGTACAACTATAAATAGAATTTGGATGATTGAAATACTAATAGAACAATGAATCATTCTAGTTGATCTTAACGGTAATGTAGAGTATAATATTTCATGATTGGATTAGAGATAGTATTTGCAAAGTTTCGGTGAAGTGTGACTGCAAAAGCACTGCAATCTCCTACTATGAAACATAATATATTGTTTTACTTTATTTTAGAATTTATTATATGTATAGATGTATATTATTCTGCTGGAAATGGACATAATAGGTTTTGTACTACAATAAGTAAATAATATCCTAAAATATTACATTACTATAAGCAAAAGAAATCGAGTGTAAACTCACAAAAAGAATTATAAACTAGAATTATCTAAATAATTCAATCATGATTCGAACGACATCAACAAGGAAGCAAGAGAAGCCGTGACAAATAAAATAAACATTCAAAAAGCATCCCCTACGAATGCAAATTGAAATAAAAATGCATGAATGCTTATCCAAGCATCGGTTTGTGAATAAAACAATACACATCCGACGGCAAACGACTTGGATCAGTATGCTTAGGAGAAGTGCGATTTTGAAGGGGAATGCAATAGTTCATATGTAGGGCTTGAATAGCTGATTTAAATAAAGAAGGAGGAAGGTGATAATGATTAATATTAAAAGAAGAAGAAGAAAAACAAGACCATTTAAAATATGAAAGATGAAGTAGTAAGTATTGGTAAGCCATATTTTAGGATACATTATTTGAGACGACTAATTGTCGTTCACATTCAAAGTATGCCAGCACCGTAGACGGAATTGCTTTGAGTCATGGCAGGAGATTTGATTTCTGTGAGTAACTGACGTGATGACTTCATTGCAATGTAATAATTGATATATTGTCATGTGTATTGTTTGTCAACTAATTAGAATCGCATCGCATCTGAGCTCACACTTGTCATGTATGGACACTTATAATAACAAATATTAACTATCGCCTATCCAATATCTTTTGTTTTTTTGTTACAAACAGCAAAATGTTTCATAACCACGAATAAACTATATTTTCATAATAAAAACCATTTCTCAAAACCAGCAACTCTAAATAAAAATAATAGTCTTCTTAAAAGTTTGGCCCAATGAATATTCAAAAATTAACTTTCAAATCTACAAATCAGTAACAGCAGTCCTCCTTTCACCAGCATCAGAGCAGTCCAAGGATTCAACAGTTAAGTAAGGGTGGCAACTCTGACAACCTAGCTCATCCAGTCCTCGCCCCGACATGACGCGGCATATCCCGCCCGTCGCACATAAATACGTAATGAGAGGATCCGACGCCGCTACTATGGACTGCTGACATACTTCAACATTAACATAGGATCGTTCAGGAGATTTTGTAACGAGAGATTTTGCACTTGGGAGTTGATGCTATGTATAGCGTCATTGTTTTGTTTTTATTTTGTAACATTTCTTAAATTATGCTGTTATGATCGATGAACTGTCAATCGCTGTGTTGTTTCTTTTGTTATGTCGGTCAGGATAAATAAAGCGAAAATTACTTTTATTTTCTATAATACTTAAACTTATTTCTACTACCTTTTACCGTAAAGTATTTATAAATTCTATTCTATCTAACTTCACAAAGTTTTACGATGCCACGATCCAAATTACTACCAACGAAATATAAAATGAAATTGATAGCCTTATGTGTGAGCAACTGAGGAGCTTTATACCAAGGAACTAAGGTATCGTATTTCACAAAAATGAACAGCAAAAATATTATGGTAAATAGAGTTGCCTTTCATGCTCGACACTTATGTTGATATAATATTAGTATTCGTAAAAAAAACATGATTTATGTGAAAAGTGCACATTAAACTTTATTAGAAGTAGTAAATAACTATGAAAACTACATAAAAAGAGAATCAAAGAGAAAACTGATTGCAATGGAATATTCCAGGCTTTGCTTTCATAATAAGGTTTTAGACGAGTTTCCTTTTCAATACATGTTTTGTCCATCTCAACATGTCAGTGTCAAGTGAAAGAGGTATAAAAAGATGGATACGAGCTGATACCATAACGTAATATGGTAACGAGAAACTGGTCTCTGTATAGGTAAGTAATGATGGTGAAATAATATTAGAAATTATTTAGATCAGTAATTAGAGAGATGTTGGTGATTCCAAAACGGATTGCAAACATATTTTTATAAAGAGGAATGAACCGAATATTAACGATGATGATTGAAAATAAAATATCATGAAGTAAATAGATTATATTATGCATTTTAAAGAAACATAATTGTGAACTTGGGTAGGTCCCAAATTAAACATGGACCAAAACTGTATTGTATAAACAACTAAAAGTCGTAAAATGCACTTGAGTCAGAAATTAGGTTAACATCAGTAACTCATGAAAATCCTGCATGTTGGCGCAACATAAACAATTTTGTTTTGTTACCAGAATTACAGAAACGTGCACAGGAAAGATAAACTCGTGTTTTAAACTTTGCCATAAAATTATTAACAAAGTAGAAAACTGTATGTGGCTTCGACTGAACCGTAGTACCGGGTTGTTCATAAATCTTCATTGCGTCCCGATGACACGCCGCGACACGTCTCTCTGCTACCGCGCTACCGACAGACGCCACAATATGAACAGCTTAGAACACCTTAAATACATCACACCATTTCCAACCCTAACCCTACCCGATAAAGTCCATTTCTCTTTTGTACTCTCCACCTGGAACTAAGTCACATTTCCCAACACGAATAACTCTACAAAGTTGGGGCTTCCAAAGAATTTTGAAGCGATAGCTGACGCAATAAGGTTCTCTTCGAACTGTGCAATATACTGTAGTACTTTGTTCTTTTCGTTAGAATTCACATCACTTGGAACAAGAATGTCGTTTGCAGCGTTCTCCTCACTAATGAAAATGTAACTTTGGGTGGAAGGACCAGAGTTGAGTTTGGAATGCATTGGGATATTTAGTGTGGCAACAACATTATCCCTCTGTGACAAGCAACGTCAGGCTGTCGATCATTATAATATATGTGCCTGGCTGTCAGCTGTCTTAGCGCATGAATGATTCACTCCGTGATAAATTTTAGCTTATGATTACCTTTCAGACGTACGTCAATATGTCTGTTTACGTAATTACAACTTCTATATTTAAAGGCTTTCAGACTGTTTTATGGAGGGACAGACATGGCGGAAGGCAAACTCGTTTGACGTGAGTATGTGGCTCTAAGTATTTGTGAATGAGTATGATTTATCACCGTAACGGTTCGAATGATAAATCGTACTCAAATTCATGGACTGTAAATACAGAAAGGTGGTCGTTTATTTCCTTTACACGATCATCAATTTTCGAACTGTCGATTGTGAGATCATCAATTTCGAAAATTGTTTAGTATCAATCTTGAGTTTGTTATTAAGAACTAAGTGAAATGAAAATGCTATTACTCATGAGTGATAGATTGGGTTTATGAGGTTAGTTTTGTGTTTGATAAAAATGCTGATACACACGCTGATCATCTTGGTGGTAAAGAGAGCATAACACTTGAAGATGTATGTCCATAACAAGTAAGAGTAATCGTCTTCAATCACATATAAATACTTCTTCTCGTGAATTAATTCATACGCTCTACGCTGAATCGACATCATTCTTTATTTTTACTCTGAGATCGGTATAAAATCTTTATTGTTCGTATACATCATTACGATTAAGCCTTATCGGGGCGGGGTGAGTAAGAATCTCTGTATACTCGACATTTTTTATTGAGCATATTAAGATGGCAATGTCCAGCTAATATGGGACATTTATCAAATAGGAATTACGTATTAATCATTCAGATCTTCAATTCTATGTAGTAAAAAATGAAGAATCCATTGATAATCTTATTATAAAACCACTTGAGATGCACTGACATTATTACTAATGACGTTATTATAAGAAATAGATTTGCAATGTTAACGACTGTAAATATCTTTATGTGAGCAGCCAAGCTTTAAGCTTCATACCTACATATAAAATACACTCGAGAGCACACGGCACTTTATTTTATATTATATTCATGTAGGTAGTTAGTTATCATCTAATCGTACTTTTGTGTGTTGTGCTGTCTTTTGTGTGCGCCAAATAAATGGTTTATCTATCTAACTAGCTACATAAATATACCTGAAAGTCTCGGAAACTAAGAATGCTAGCTTAATGAAATAAACTGTGCCTAATAGACAATCAAATATTTTTAAATTGAAACTAATAAAATGTGTCACTTTGTATTAAATATTCATAAAAAATTACATAAACAAAAAATTAACAATCTTATCTTATAACAAAAATATAAAAGATTTTTTTCTTTTTAAATAAGTACTGCATTAATTATAGTTAATGACTGACCATTTAAAGTAAGTTACTTTAAATCGTCAGTTTTCTTTTATCTGGGTATATTAACACGCTTTTATTAGCTAAACTTTTGTGTCTAATGTCTAATTTATACCTACTATTGAAATGAACTTCAAACGAACACTATTCAACAACTTCAATATTGACTTCGCTCTTAAGTTCTGACAAGGCTTAGATCTTGTGCGTTAAACTATGTATATTGTGGTACAGACGCCAGCAGCACATCAAGCTACCCGAAACTGTCAAATTTTCCAAATCAACTTTGAACCTTATGGTTTAGCAATAAAGTTGAAAACCTATTACAGAAATTTGACAGATTGTAGTAGCTTGATGTCCGCTGTCTGTACACCAGCTAGTTCAGTTCTGTTCATTTATTATTATCAAAAGGACATGTCAATAAAAATTAGTCATAAAATTTACAAAAATAGAGCGTGGAACATTTATCATACATATAAATATTAATTGAGAAAAACTACAACATACTGTACTTAATAGAATAATCATTCGTCAACACAAAAAGCAGTCAAATACTTAAATCATAATTAAATCAATTATCTAAAACAATTATTTTAGGTCATATAATACCTGGTCGGTTAACCGGCCTTTTAGTTTCACTTATATACCGATGGACCCATGATATAAATCAACCTCTAAACTAATTTGTCTCTATCACGAATACAGTAGTTATGTCTATCTCCGCGTTTATTGTATTCATTTAAATTCTGCCTGCTACAAAGTTCATCCACTATACATTTATAATTATTATTTGCTATGTCTATCAAAATTTCATTACACTTTACAATTTGAGTTCTACATCAACATTCGATCTATCCATTAGGTCTACTATCAACATTGTTTCAATCTTCATTCAATGTTTCATTGGAATTAAAATTTATTATCTATTTATTATATTTCCTTCACACAAACATTCTTCTTTACATTGTCATAAAACATGGTGAAGTCAAAAGTCATGATATTTGTTTGACGTTGCGCCAAGAGGCGTGACACGTCACGTCAGTGTAATAACATTGTCTGTCTGTCCGTTAGAATTGATAGGGGAATGTACGTGATGGTGATTCATTATGAAATGTTGTTAGTCTTCCATTGATTGTGTTGAAATTGAATGGTTTTTGATTGAATTTTGTTTCTTGTGTGTGGTCTGATTGAAGAGGTGGGTGTTGTAAGAACTGAGGACATAATTAATGAGATAGTGAAACATCTATTTATCAACAAATTACTTCATACAGTAATCTCTGTTCTGCTGCAAACAACTGATTGTAATAAAGAGGAGGTTCTCAATTCGTCGGAATCGTCGGTAAAAAAATATATTTTCATCTTTAAATGGAAATAATCGTATAGAAATAACCAAAGTATTATTGGAACAGAGCTCAAAACCACAAACAGTCTTTATAATTTACTCAAAATTTGTTACTTTTCCAATCTAAGCAGACTTGTCTGAACCATATCTAAGCAGGTACACATAAAACAGTCAACAACATAGAAAGGACTCCCTCGCAACTCAAACTACTTCGGTAGCGACAGACAGACGTACGCTTATTGAAACGGCTGCAGACGTATATCAAGATGCGGCGCATACATCAAAGTCAGGAGTCTTATCTTGCACGTTGAGCGCATTCACACAGAGACGGGCAAATGTTCCTCTTTGATCTAAAGTGTTGGCTTTATGACTTGTTGTGGATCTGTTCTGCTTTAGCTGAGGAGTTTTTTAGAGGCTAGGTTAGAAGTTTGAACGTTCTGCGTTATCATGTTTTATGAACTGGCAAGATTACTGAGAGATAAACGGTATAAGACTGGCAATAACACTAGTAATAAATAAATATTTTGAAACTACAAAAGGTATGTCCGTTATTGAACAACACCAATATATTTATATAGATGAGTATTTGATACGGAATGCAATTAAACGCAGCGATACAAAATTATTTACAAAGATATTTTTTACTACGTTCCAATGCTCGCTTCTGTAGTAAATGCACGTTCGGCAGCTACAGAAGCGGAGATGAGGAATGCGATACAACGTGATGCGAGCATTGTCTGAGCTCATGACTACCGATCAGATGCCACCGCACTCACATCCAACGCGACACATAAAAACTATCCAACCAAATACAACTTTAAAAGACTTCACGACCGCTGAGACAGATAACCGCATTTCTATTCGCAGAGAAATAAATTGTAGACACCCATCAAAGCAAAATCCCATGTATATTTTGTTAGCGTTACAAGAAAAACCAAACAAGCCAGATTAATAATCTAATACCGCGAGGTTAAAGCGCCTAACAAATCAACGCAACAAATGTACCGATAAAAGAACAAATGACGCCGATATAAAATACTATCCCAATTATTTGGGACAATTCATTAGAGAGCCCCTCGACGCTTTCCGATTGCCGCGATCCGTCACACCGCTCGCGACAGATGGGGATCTATTCCGTATGGAGTGTCAGGAAGAAATGGGCACAGTAAATCAACCGTCGGCCGACAATCTCGCGCAGTCGCCGTCGATACATCAACTGTAATGCCTCGGATACCGCAGCCAGATAATCGAATGTGAGCATCGACTCGTTACGCTGGAAATAAGATGAGGTTTGTGACTCCATGTCAACGGTAACGACGTAACTCGAGCACGATTTTAACGGACTATAGGCATTATTGTGTGCAGCTGTTTGGCTTGAGGCACATTCATTTGGTCGAGAGTCGTTCCACGGACAGTAACAGATGGTTCTATGTCGCGGTGCAACTAAGGTCGGTTTTGGTTCGCGCGCGCGAGTCGCTTGTCCCCGCCGAGCGAGCGCTGATAGATCTGTAAAGTTTGCCGCGGACAGGAATATATCGAGTGGTTGCCTCCGTTCGGCTTTATTTATACATAACATCTGTTTGAAGTTGAATCTACCGGCGCGGACGGGGAGCGCATTACCGGAGATTTATTCCGCGTCTTAATTGTGAATCGATGGGTTAATGAAGATAAAACCCGCGGCTGTGTTGTAAATTAGCTCGCGTGTCGACTCGTGGCTCCGATAAAGGCCTTCTTTATTGCTTTGTTTGTTTTCTCGGGCCGTACTTCAAAGGGTACGGAGATAAACTCGAGTTTTATGCGAATGTATTTATTGGCGAGCTTTTAAAGTTACGCCTTTACTCAGAATCGGACGTCAGGTGGAAATAGGAAGCCGGCGCGAATGACAGCAGAGAGATAAATGGGAGCCGAAGAGAAATTAACGATGCGTCGACGCCCGCTGTAATTAACTAGGCTACTTATAAATCAGCTGTAACCTCGGCCGTCTGTAACAATAGCCGCAAAATAAGATAAATCGACAGGACAGCTCGGCTCATACAAGTCGATATTGACAAGAGCGGTATTCCCTTAACTCACGTTCACATTTGGCGACACTTTAGAATTGTCTGGCACCACATGTAAAATATTTGTTCATTCTTATTTTTATCAGCTGGTCGTTTCGAGTTTCTGGCGTATGGCATTTCACTAGTCTGTGTCAGTTCGGTGAAGTGACGTAGCACAGTTTGGACGAGGTTAACCCCACGCGGTCACACACTCTCGTCTAATGGCCGTGATTCGACAAGTACAAATGGCCTCCGTGACAAATGGCCTGCGGAAGACCCCGTGTCGAATGCTGTGTCGTAAGTTCAAGTTACGTACAAGCCAATATAGCATGTATTGCATTGATTTTGAATATTTTAGATTGCAATCAAGATTTAGATTGTTTTATAGAACTTAATCAAGTGGATACAAAAATTGATAAATAATTACCATCCATCTTAGGTGACTCAAATGGCAATTTAAATGAAGAGGAAACTAATGTGATCGAACACTGTACTAATAATTTAACATATTTTTAAGGTCCAAAATGCCATGTAAAAACAAACACGTTAGCGATAAATGATAAGTGAATACGGAAAGTGTCGATAGCTTTCTCAGTTCGCCCTCTGATACCGATCAAAGGTCTTATCCAGTGCGGACCCGCGAAAAACACTCTTATAGAGCACATTTGGAGGAAATGTTGAATGTTTTTTGAATGACGATTTCCCTTTTGCTAGTTCATGTAGTGTCAGTTCCGTAGGGGAGATCTATTATGAACCACTTGATTTATGGCTCGTATTGCTTCCAATGTTGCTTTGGGTTCGCCAATATCATTTCTAACAGTTTTGACGTACGGTTTAGTGATGACGCAACCGCTGCGATATTAGTTTCGGGAATTATTTATAGGTTTGTCCGTAAGTGCGGATGTTTTGTTATCTTTTGTGGGTAGTTCTGTGTTGCTATTAGGGTATTGTATTTCTTGTTAAAGTGAATTACTATCTATTATTATGATGTTTCATTGAACGGTGTTTTAGTTTAGTTTATCAAGCGTAATTTATCTTCCACGAATACTATCGTTGCGTCACAGTATGCTTTGAAAACTTAGCTGGCTATGTCTAAAGATTTCTTTGTATTAGTATCTTTAGCATTTTTTGCTTCATTAAGATAAACGTCTTCCTTCTAAAATATATTCAAGTTGATTGTGTTCTTACCACTAACTAATGAAAATGTATACAGACAATATAACTACATAGTTTTACTCTTAATCCGCAAATCGCTTACCTCACCACACCACCCTAACCACAAACCTATAACCATTACACAATTAAACGGCACCACAATAAATAACACGGTAGATGCAGACCATCCATCTTGTAATGAAGAAAAGTGCGCTCCAGCGATGCTTTATCGCCGATCTGTGTAATTAAAACGTTACCCGAAGGAAATGTGAGGTAATAACAATAAATCTAAGACGCTCGTAACTCTGGAACGGCGTGTAGATGCTGTAATTGCAGCATTTGTGAATGGGTCCGGGATCACTTGAATATTTGATGGGATCGTGGATCAACGGAGATGTTGGTAGTAACTCAGTCATAATAAATTGATTTGGTGTTGTATAACCAGTCCCTCAGTGCTGAAGACCATTATTCGTGACCCATCTGTCTAATTCTTCGATCATGGTTTGACGCCAATCATTCCATGCCTGAGTCCATTCTGGCTTCTTCAGATATGTCAATCCCAATTCAATTTAGTCAATTCGTTTTGGTCACTGATCCACTGATGGTCTATTTTCTGATCATTTTCTACATCGAAGACCTTCTTACAGTTAGGACTTTAGGAGTACCTCACTATCAGATGGTCTTCGCGTTATCTGGCGGAAGGAACGTATAATTTGGTGAAGCACTGTGGTGGATAGACATTCCTCGATCTTTAATTCTCCGAGCATAGAATGGAATCACTAATATTCCATAAAGGGTTGTTAAATTCCCGTGTTTGACATGGACCTCCCCTCGACTGAGAGGTAAATAGTCGGAAACGAAGGCCGTAAACGTCATATTGGATGGATTTCTGAGTGTTTAAGTGTTTTAAGACGACAGGTGGCTGGCAGTATGTGTCATTTATGGGTTGTGTTTCACGAGTGAGGAATTGTTTGTTTCATAGAAATAAATAACTGGCAAGACCTTTGAAAGCTGTTATAAAAGTTTAGAATTTTAAAAACATCATTCTTTTCTTTTATGAAATGAAAAATAAAAGGTAGTTAGGTAGTTTTTGTATAAATTAATATGAAGTATGGTGTCTTCCTTTTTAAATATGATTAATCTGAAATGAGAAACGAATACCTACTCAAAAGAAACTTACGATCCTTTATCATGCAAACGATCTGCCAATAAATAAGCATAATATAAATACAAAGGTCAAGGCATTGCATGAGTATTGACAAGTTGCCGATCCATCACTAAAGGCATTAAGCACACCAACAAATTTCTCTCAGCTTAACTCAAGGAAACATTCATTACTTTTATTCCTTAAGCAATAAGACTTATAACAAACAATGCTATTGAGGAAAACATTCATCTTAATACTAATATTAGTAAATATTACTCTGAAGTAACTGTACAATGTACTGTATACATGTTACACAATAGTGTGCTCTCTGACTAAGGCTAGACTAAGATGTTATTAGCATAACTTTGCATGCACGCTGTACCGAGTGCCAAACACAGGTTTTACCTTTGTCCACAGACGTTTGAATATTCAATAGATGTAATGATTATTATTTAACATACAAACCTATTCTTTCTCGTGTTTATTGAATAGTGGCTTTTAAATTCACTTTCCTGGTGTAGCTTGTTTTTTTTTATTTATTTTTTTATTGTGAATGTTCTTGACCTCGATCACGCCTGATAGAAAGCGATGGATGAGGTCTATGATGGAACAAGCATGCCCAGAAGATGCCTAAGGCACTGGAACTCCCACGTATCGACGAAACACAGCAAGCTGCTTGACGCCGGACCCCGGTGGGAGGTTTGCAAGGGAAGAATTGGCCAGTCAAATAAAGTGTTGGGTGAGACTGTCCAGGATGCGCCGAGCGCTCGGTTCAGTTGAGTAACTGGCGCAACAAACTGCGATACAGGAGGAGGCTTCTTCATGCATCCCAAAAAAAAAATGTTTCAAAATTAATTGTTCTTTTTTTTGTTTTTTTTTTTTAAGTTTGCTTCCGTAAACTGCTGCGATTGGTTTTTGATAAATCATTCAACCAATCTCAGCACGCTTGACAATGTATCACATTATATTTAGCGATCATTTTGGTTCGAGAATCTGAACACAATTATGTGTTTAAATCATTAGAGTTACTTCCTTTTTGGGTCTTGGCTTGTTTTTGTTTCAGTTAGTCAACGTTTCCTGTGTCGTATTTTTAATATTAAAGTAGTGTAATAGCCTGAACAATTGGTATATCCTTTTGCATTATAAACGCGGACGTACAGACACCAGCACATCAAGCTACTACAATCTGTCAAATTTCTTTAATAGTTTTTCAACTTTATCTCTAAAGTATAAGGTTCAAAGCTGATTGGGAAAATTTTACAGTTTCGGGTAGCTTGATGTGCTGGCGTCTGTACATCACGTCACAATTTTCTATTGAAAACTTTATCAAAATCAGGTGACGTTATCTCAAATAAAAATAACACACCCATACATATTTGTAATTATTGTAACCATCATAGAGTCGCAATAGCCGATGCATTTACAACGGGATATAGCACTAATAAAGATATACGAAGGACACTTTATAATATTGCCTTTATCCTTATCTTTAAAAGATTAGTCGTGGGAGTTGCTTATTGCTTTGTTTATCTTTTTATGGAATAGTTATAGTAATATAAAGATATAATATCATCAGTTATTTGAAAGTTTGTCTATCTTTGACGCATTTTTGAATAAAACTCCATAATTATACAGGGTCCCATTAAAATAGATGGATACATTTTAACACAGCGCTTAGTACGTCTAACCAAAGATATCCAAGCAAAAAAAAAAAAAACACTGATTAAAGTGATTTTATTTTGATTTAAAATAATAAATTGCCGGCACATTACTGTATTTTTGTTAGCTGATTATTTTTCTTGTACAGACGCCAGCACATCAAGCTACCACAATCTGTCAAATTTCTTTAATAGATTATCAACTTTATTGCTAAAGCATATGGTTCAAAATTGATTGGGAAAATTTGACAGTTTCGGGTAGGTTGATGTGCTGGCGTCTATACGTATCTAATGCGAATTTCTTATATATTTTTTTACCATCGTCCTTATTTTGGTGGTCTGAATGATTTATAAAAGTTTGTCCAGTCCTGACTCCCTACATTATGGGTATAAAAATACCCTGACTGAGACCTACGGAAACTATGGAAGATGTTATTTTAGAATATTGTAGTGTCCTACGACTTCCACGCATATGAAGTCGCGAGCAGAAGCTAGTTTCTTATATTTCAACATGGATTCTTAAAATGGTATAATTAAATTTAAATCATAAGGTAAATCGGTAGAAACATACATTTCATACATTCCCATCTTAAATTTCCCATCAATCCTCTCAGAGCTCCATAATAATCAAACAAAATGTACAATATTTGAATCATAAACACTCACACTAATCTATCTTTGAAGTTGAACCCAACAATACCAATAAAATAACCTCCCCGATCAAGAAACCTCCTAATTTCGCGTACAGTCACAAACAGCGGGCAAACTATAAGTAATTCTATTTGTTGTGCGCGACTGTAAGACCAATGGGGCGGTCTCGTTGCTGTCCACAAGTGTACCGCGTTAATTAGTTGTCAACATGTTTTAAACTGTTGCTTTCAGTTCGGTGTATTGTTTAGTTTGTATTGACAATAGTTGGAGGAAAGTGATTGTTTGTATGTATATTGCGGTCGATTTAGTTAGCCTTTACTATAAACTATTGCCTTATTTAATGTTACAAAACTTAGAAAGAAAATTTATATTTTCCTTTTTTGTCAAAAGTAATATGTTTTGTGCAATAAGCGTCTTTTTTAAGATAATATCATGGGCCACGGGGTCTGAGTGCCCACTTAGTATTTCGAGACATCGCCAAGCAGTTGGTCGACTCTTAAAACGTGACCAGAGGGCTGGCCTATTTTTTGGCCAAAGAATCAGCACTACCATACAACGTGGCAATGCTGCCAGCCTTTTGGGCACGTTTCCTATTGACAGCGATGCGGCCGAATTTTTTGATGCCCCTTTGGTTATTTCCCCTCCGTTTTATATACTTGTACATATTATTATTATAAGACTGTTAGCTTTTTAAATTATATAAATATAATGTAGTTTAAATAAAATGAAAAATCAAATTAAATAATTATTATAAATTATCATGGTAAGTATTTATATGGCCCAACCATAGCAATGTTAAAAAATTTGGTAATTCATCTTAGTTTTTTTTTTTAAGTCAGTCTACACTGCCTCACTGCTGAGCAAAGGCCTCCCCCAAATCCTTCCAGGCGTCCTGTTCTAGACCCACTTCAATCCAACCCTTACGGTATGCGTTTAGGTTGTCTCGCCACCTCTTCCTGGGCTGTCCTCGGCGACTCCGTCCATCCTCAGGCATGCACCGTGTTTAGACATGTTAATAATAAATTTTTAAATTGTGTTTCATTAGGAGTTTAAAATGCTACCATGGAGCCACTGACTTCTACTACCCCTTGCACCTCTCTACTTGCTACTATATTGTTATCATGAATTAGATACTGCTAAACCCATCTCACCTCCATGAAACGTCCTAGAAGATATTTGCCCTACTTCAAACCGGGAGCTCACTACAACCTAACTATTACACGTCACGTCAAAATCTTCTCACTCCACCACACAGCGACACATACTTTTTAAGCCATTTTTATCTGAAGCCATCAATTGTAACACCGCGGTAACAAAGATGTCATTCACCTCGCAGATGCCATTTATCCAGGAAAGTACCCACTAAACTAGGTACATAAATTATTTTGTCTGCTTCGCCAAGTGTAAGGAACTCCTAGGGAATTCATCACGCGTGTCCCGGTGTAAAGAAAAAGCGACTGCGGACAAAGAAAAAAAGGAGATTTTTTCTTTGGGTTGGTTTTGGACTCGAAGCTTGAGTTTGCTAAAATTTTTCTCATATTTATAGGGCTATGAAAGTTGAACATGATTATGTCGTGACGGAAAAGTTGTATATACACCAAAACCGGCAAAAAGGTGCGGGTTAGCTTCAGAACGTCGCAAGTCGGACACTGCTGAGGGCGGTTGGGCCGTCGGGCCCGAGTTTTGGTGTATAGATACCAAAGATGAGCGAAATTCGAAGCAGCTACAAATCAGAATGAGGCAGACAGACCAGTCAAGGTTAACTTTACTGGTAACGTAAACTCATAATCCCTTGATTTGTAATCAACGCCTCGTGATATGATTCTAACTTCTTTATGTTTAGCAAATTAATTGCACGACTCTGCAACTGTTTCTATTGTTATTCTCCTGCTAGTACACAGAACCTACTTAATTTGTATACCATTGTACGGATAATTTAATGGAGAATAATTCTGTACTTTTCAAAAATTGATTTAATGCAGTAGAAACGAAAAAAAAAACATCAAAATATTTCTAAAATTTTTCTCTTCAAGTGTAAAACCTAAAAACATTGTAGCTTGCGAAAAAATTATTTAATAGAGTCATTTTTTTTTATATATTCGTTTCACCCGTAGGAGGAACCCTATTGAAAATGGCTCTTTTATTCAAAGTATTTTTTTTATACGATCAAATGAGCTTTATGAGCTTTATGAGAGACTTGGATTTTCCAAAAAATTTTAAGGTTTGTCACAAAACAGTATTATTAGTCAGCGTCAGTGGTGGGAAAAATTGCAGGGATTACCTATTAAGTTTTTATGTGTTACTTGAAAATTGCCAAAATTATTAAAAACCTTTTTTTCTCTTTTTATAACTTGCACCATCCCTTGTAGGAAAAATAGTAGCGAGTGCCGACAGCCATTTTGTATAAAGCAAGGGGGTGGTTTAAAATATTATGCATCGTAAGGAAATGTATTTTTTGTAGGTGCGGGGTGCTCCGTTTATTTAGGCGACGATGATAAGTCAAATTTATAATCCTGAAGTCAGCTGTTTGTTTATTTGAGAACTGAGGGATTATAATAGCTGAGTTTGGATGAGATATTCTAAGAATCTACTTTAGAAAATAAATGTTGAACTAGAAGAAACGGTGATCTAATAAAGAAACTCTCATAATCATCTGAATTGAACTCCTTTTTGGTGCGGTGAAGCCACGGGTCAGTGATATTGTTAAATTATGGTATAAAAGCGAGAACAAATTAAATAAATTATTTATCCCGTCTTGCAAATAGGTACGTTGTTTTCCTGCAACTTAGCGTTTGTTTAGACAAGTGAATGTAAGTATATTATAATGTGCAACAATTAGGTTTTGTCTGCAGGAATATTTACTAGCCTTCTCTGAAATTTGAAAACATCTTACAGATAACCACTATCTTTTGCTTATAACTATTTTGCTTGCGTCCTGAGATAGCTCCCTGAGGTACTCCAAACTTATCCTAAACTCGAGTAGTATTTTATCGGTTTCTTTTATTTTGATTAGATTATAGACAAAAACTAAAACCCATGTGGTTATATCTATCCCAAAAAGTAACTCTTTCTCAACAGAAAACAGGGTCGTACCTCTCGTAAGCTATCCTTAAGTCACGTTTAATAAAACGGGCCGGCTGTAATACAGGCAGGCTTTAATACGCGCAGGCCATGACAAGTATCGCGAATACGGGCAGGCCATAAATCCGCCAGAACGCATAAATATCGCGGGACGCCGCCGAATCACTTTGAACGAGATAAGGTGAAGCCAGTCCTTGTGGCGTTTTGTTATTACGTTCATGTTTTGATATGAAGGAGTGTTGAAATCTGTGTTTAAAGGAGTGCTACACACGTCATTTTATGTTGAAGTTTCAAATGAAATGTATAATTAACTGTGTTGTTTGTATAACTATTATGAATGACAGTGATTAACCTGTACTGCTACAATATTTTTTTATAAAAAAAAATATTAAAAAATATTGTAGCAGTACCAATAATATAATATTATTTGAAGCATGTTCATAAACTTGAAAATACAAGACATTGACATTAAAAACACGTTCACATTACGTCACGAAGTAGGTGGAACATATCTCAGCAGAACAGGAGGAATTAATCTCAAAATCTGAAATGACAACAATTTTTTTCAACTCAAATACGTCATCACACATTTCAACATTTTGAATATAAGACCATAAATTTTCAGTAACAAGTCGCCGTTTCGCGTACCGTGCAGCACATATCTCAAAGTTATTTCCCTTGGATGAAATATGTGGCAATTTCTTTGAATAATACATGGGCCATATTTCAGCCGTAGCGCTACGAGCGTAGGCCGTAGCCTCGTAGCGCTACGAAACAATATATTATACTAGGAAGTGTCAGTGATGTTTCGACTTTGTTTTATCTTCTTGTTGTGTTGATTGGTTGTGTTACGGATTTATCAGGAGTATTCTTTGTTTGTCAGACAAATTAAAGTCGCTTTTCGTGTCTGTCATGTTGCCATTTCACCTGTGCTGTCGAGTCGCTAATAAATAATATAAAATTGAGAAACTACAAAAGACTGATTATTTAATGATGAACCACACTTTGGTATGGTAGGAACAGCTGGGTTCAGCTCTGTAGAAGTGCTTGGTAATGATAAATAGCTCACATAAACTATACGGCAGCAGGTTGGGTAACATTAGACCAGAAACCCACCGCATGATAAATAATTACTAACGTGCTACGTAATGAGCGCTTTACCTGGTTTTAAGCGAAATAAACCAAGTAAAATTTTCTTTACGATTTTTGACATACAACAGTAGATAGATGAAAATACTCTCACATTTAAAACACACACACCCTCACACACTCCCACACATTTAAAATGACAAAAAAATTACACCTGAATAAGAATTAAAATCAAAAGTGAATTTAATAAACAATGACAAACAGCTTACCAAGCAAATTGGATTTCTCTAGAAATATTAACCTGCGACCTAACAATAAAATAAAACAAACGGTTTCATACAATAATCACTAGAAAACGCTTGACAATCAAAATTTCACATATTTTATATCGAAATGCCATTAATCCCCTACAAACTAGCGTGCCAACTTACCACCTGCCAGTTTTTTGCCAGTAAAGATGGCAGCCACCAATTTATCACGTCACGTCTTTGAGACGCATAATATATTGCAACATTAGAACATAATGAACGACTCATTCGATCGTTTGTCATGTTTTTCCACTACAAAAAAAAACTGCCGTCGGTACCACCTTATTTTCTTCTCACTAAGAACCATTTTCTCATAATTTCTTGCTGGAATAATAAGGTATTTCACGCATGTATCAATTCTGAGACGCGTGTTCTTCCATTTAGTGACTTTTGAGAAGTTTTTCAACAATCGCAGATTTAGTGTGAAAGGGCAGGGACCGGGACTCGATTGTCATGCGCCATTATGTTGAGTGATAAATGGTCGGCTTGTTTGAGGCCAAGTTTGAACCATCTGGAATTAAGATTTAGCACCTGTGGAGGATAAAAATAATATGAATTTTATTAATGTAAGTTTTGTAAGGAAAAAATATTTTGAGGAGTTTGAAATTTTCCTAACTGTATTTTAATTTACAACAGGAAATATAATTATTTTGACCGATGCACTCAAAGAAAAGATCAGGCTGCACAAGGTCTGGTTTTCGAGTACTTTTACACATCCAGGAAAAAAAATGTTTGGCAAGATGTCGTCTTGAGAACTCCTCATCTTATCATCATTCTAGTCGCAGGTACTAGCTGTAAATACTTTCACACAACCCGAAAAAATGTACAATAATCTAAATAATTTCACACACCAAGCACCCAAAGAGCGCACATAATCAAAAACATAACCCCATCACTGCCAAAAAACGACGCGCTTCATACAAATCATCACCTTGCTGTAATTCCCCTCACCCCGCCTCACCCCTCTCCACCCCCTTGAGTCCCACGAGTACCACTCTTAAAACTCGTAAAAGGCGCGCCATAAGTTTGAATTATCGTCGCACTGAGCCCCCGTAATGAATATGGTCGACTGTATATTTCAATTTGGGCCGCAACTGTGAGCAATGTGTTACGTTTTTACGAGCACACGCTTTTTGGGCAGCACCTTTTTGAAAATTTTAGAAGGGGTGCTGTTTTGTATGTTTAATTAAGGTGCTAATTATGTATTCATTACTCCATTCTGAGCTGTGGGCTTTGAGGTGTCTACGGTATGGATAGCAGCCTTCTTGCTAGAAATAAAGTATTATTGCAATTTGCTTGTTATTCAAGTATGATGATTTTGGTGATGTTTCTTAATGACCGTTAGTTAAATCAATCTTAAGGAGACCCACTTTGTGGGAAAACAGTCGATTGAACCTCAATAGCTTTTTTTTACGTTCAAGCAGTCTTTCATGAAGTAAGACAAATAGAATAGCGTTATAGTAGTCAACCCCACACTTTAAATTACATCTAAAATAGCCACATCCATTCTATATTTTCAACCCATGGATATGATTTGTATAGTAAAATATTTGACACTTCTTACTTCAGGAGCTCACTCACTACAGTATTAAATCTTGAAATAGAAGAACCCTAAAAGAACTGAGCAGGAAATTTTCCATCACCGACTATATCCCACAAATTTTCACTCTAAAAAAACTCTATTATCCGCATCTATAGCGACATTATATCATACTAAGCCATACATTGCGAGAAAGGCTAATTTAGCGGGACCATTTAGCCTCGGAGCGAGGTTGGAATTGTGATATACAGGGTGTTTCATTACGCTCGTACGCGCCGTAACCGAGTAATAATTCAAAATTATAGCCCGCTTTACGACTTTGGCCGACGTCAGACGATGGTACACGAGTTTTAAATCGTGTTCCACTGCGGATGTTTAAGTGAAATGTCCAAAAGTGGGGGAGAGGGGCACTGTCTTCTGGTTATTAGGATGGTGATAAAATCTTGCTGGGTTTGCTTGGGGAAACTGAATTTAAAAAGCAGTCGTGTTATCTGCAAGGCATTATAAAATAATTTGTTCGCATCACAGACTTTGGCTGAACGATACGACTACCATAGATCTGTAAATGTTATCCCAATGCATTAAATTATCTATATAATCAATGTATAGTTATACACAATACCTATGTGATTATGCCCTACAATTGACACTGCTACGTCCCCAACTTCCCAAAAATTCAGGGGTAAACACTGTGACGATATATGAAGTAAGTAATACGTAGCCATAAATCGCTACAAGTATTATAATTTTAATTTATGACCTATTGTGTAATAAATTCAAAAAAATAAACACCACAATAAATCAAGGTGAGCGTGCTAATTGTCGAACCTCGAATTCTCAGTTAATGCGAAATCATTTATAATACTTTTATCCCGACAATTCTATTGTTAATAACAATTTCGAGTAATAAATTCTACCTCCGGCGTATCGGATCCCCCGGAATCACATAACAAAGAGAAGCACTAGATCATCGACACACAAAAAAACAGTACACACCACGACACCGCTTATTTATTTATGAGTTCAATTCAAACTCAAAACCCTCTTCTACAAGCATAATATTGAGCGATCGATATCAGCTCATTTCGGGCACCACACCGAGTTGACACAAAAGGACGCGTCAAAAAAAACCGCTCCAAGTGTCATCTTTCTTGTGACAGACGACAGCTGCGGGGAACACGACAATACGAGCGATATCGATTCATCACATCGACGACAATGCCGCTCATTGGGGTGTCTACCCTACACAACGCGCCACAGAATAAAATCTTCGCTATATACGCATTGACCAACTGATTTTCGTAGCATGTGTTGATGTAAACTTTTTTACTCTGTCCAGGGTGGAGGTGACAGTAATCGGTGGCAGTGTGAAACGGATAGACAGCCGTGGTAAATCGACAATGGTAGTGATTTAAAAGGGAAATAAATAGGGTAAAAGCCGTGAAGATAGTTATAACAAACACACATTTCATGGTCGGGGATTTGCTTATGTTAGTTGTAGTTAATTTGATATGGGTGTCGACTGTATTGAAAGGCATTTGTTTAAATAGTGGATTGTGAAATACAATGTATTGTGTAATAGGTCTGTACACAAAATGTAAGACGAGGTATCAATTGACGTAACATTTCAAGAGAGATTTGAGATTTTTCTTTCGCTGCTTAATAGAAAGTCTCCAAGACCACAATGTTTATTTTTCTAAGTCTCTTCATTTATCAAGAATGGTTATTTATTACCTATTATAATTATGTTGGTTAGGATTTGTATAATTGTAATTGACTTCTTTTTAATTTGTTTATTTGTAATTTTGTCAAATATTAATGGTTGAGATTTTTACATAAACGATCATGCTTTCTTCCCTTGTGCCCAGGCAAAAACTGCAGTACACCACCTGCTACGATTATTAAATTTATTATCTGCTCCTTTTCCCTCGTTTATGTTCATACATCCAGGTCATACACATTATTGTATGATTAAAATAAGCCTAATTAAATTTACATTCAAACAAGATATTCCGTCCATTTTAATAGGTTTTTCGACAGTGTCATTCAAAATGTAAGTTTTAAAACTTTTACCAACAACGCTATCATTCATAATTTCACGGATGATAGAATAAAAAAGTTCGATTCTATTGAAGCATGATGAGCAATAATGAGAAATTTAAAACCCATGGGAACAACCTGTCCAACTGGATTATTCTGGAAGGGATGATATTATACTTTTCTTCGATACAATGTTCAATGAATTTTATTTGACACATCATGGTCATGGTCATTAAAAACATAGAATGAGATTGTGGGGGCATGGTACCAACAACTTTTTTTATTTTTATTTTGTATGTAAACGGATGGTGGGAATGGTGGAATGAGCAGGTGGCCTACCATGATCTAATTAAAAACGATTCAAAAACAAGACATTTCAGTTTAGGTTCCTAAACTGCATCGCTTGAGCTGTTCTATGGTATGGACGTCATGGTACCAAACAAGTATGAATAAAACCAAAACTTGCGACTCAGTTTGGGACAATCGCTGTCAGCAGATGGCACGGCCAATCGTTAAACTGACGTCATGGTACGAATTAGAAGAACAGTTCAGTTTAGGTCCTTAAATGGATCGCGTTAAGAGCTTGTGGTAGGCCTCCTGGACTCCTTTAATAAAGATTGGTCCTTGGCAGATCTGGACAGAGAGAGGTGGAAAGAGAGTATAGGCTTTAGCCCAGCAGTGGGACATTAATGACTAATAATACAGATAGTTTAAACTCAGGGATTTTCTTTTTTAGGCAATTTGACTTCCAACTTCAATTGACTTTATATCACTAGTAGTATTGGCATAGTTTGTCAACTTAAACAATTAATTTTCCTGTCTGTACATACACCCACTTACATACTAAAACTACTTTTCATATTCATACACTACTTTTCAATAGAAAATATTAATAGTTGTGACATGGGTGGCACGCAATAATTCTCTAACTCACTTTCTAAAGCAAATAACAATCACACAAAATCAAACAACAACAACAAAAAACCAAACACACTTATCTAGCTACCCGTCCTTGCGTTAATAAATTATTCGAACAACATTGTTCAAAGTAAATCGCGCCACAACAGTCAACCTCACACCGCGTTCATGTCCCGTCATTCCCGTCAACAATGGCAACGTGTCCCGTCACTGTCCCTTTGTCGTTCACAATCGTGACAGACAAACAGAATGTACCGTCCGAGCTTCCTGCGCTTTCAAAACAGCGGAATTGTGTAAACACCACTATATTGTAAGTGCATTTTTCCGTCACTGTTTTGACGGAAAAACCACAACTGTGTCATTCAAATGTACACTGTAATTTCTTAGTTGCAAGGTTATTTTTTGAAGTGGAAGCTGTTGAAATGAGGTTGTTTTTCATGGTATAATAGAAGTGTGTGCGGGTAA
Organism: Hydraecia micacea; assembly: GCA_914767645.1. NCBI lineage: Eukaryota > Metazoa > Arthropoda > Insecta > Lepidoptera > Noctuidae > Hydraecia > Hydraecia micacea. The sequence continues at coordinate 1,188,234 of OU611783.1, read as the reverse complement.
TGGATTGGCCGATTGTCGGCCGTCGGTCGAGTGGCGGTGGGTGGTCATTTTATGCCGGCAGCTTTACATCATCGTTTGAAAAGAACACAAAGGGCGAATATTAAATGAACGCTCGTAATATACGTCGTTTTTATTGTAACGTGCGATGTTCGGTTTGAATAATAATTATGATGGAGTTAGGATACTTGATTTGAAGTTTTCAAAATGTGTTAGTGTTTTAAAATGGCACTGTACATGCTATCTTTTAGAAATTTATGATGATTCTTAACCTATTTACGAAAGCTAAATAACGAGACAAGAGTTTTATGCATCTTCATTTTTAAACCAATTATAAACTCTGTCTGTATAATAAAATAAGTACTTTTGTATATTTGGTAACCCATCCGAGCACAAAAACAACAAATAAACATCCAAGCAAATTCAAAGAAATAATATAAACGGAATATATAAAAGCGGATATCTGTATCATGTCGCAATACACAACAATAAAATCTAACTGCTGACGGTTTGAATAAAACCTGTTATTAAAGTAACGAGCCAAGGAACCACATAAAATTTATATATAACACACTTTAAATAAACATTAAAGTGTCAGCATTACTCCATATTCACTGCATTTACGTGTAATATCACCAATTAAGGGGCTGAGTTACGGCCGCGGGCGTCATTACTGCGCTGCCGCCTGTCCCGGTAGTAAAAAATAAAATATTCTTATCATTACCGCCGAGCGACTTATGTCAGTGTTTGAACATGAATGTGTGACAAATAAAAATGTTGGCGCCGACTTAAGGTCTCTTTTGACAGTTTGTGCACCTCTCTATGTCAGTTTTAATGTTAGAGGTGCGACGAGTTTTTGTTAATGTCAAATACTAAGTTCACTGTGTTTATTTGTGTGTAAATGTTACCTGTTACTCCGCAATCAATCGAGTGATAACAGCTCGATGTCTAAAACGTTGGTTCTCGATCGAGATATCGTAAGTTCAAATTCTACACGTTGAATTATCGTGAATTCACTACTAACACGCCACTTACTAGCAGGGGGTTAAAATTAACATAAATATCACTAGAAGATATCGTTTACACAAAATAAACTACCCAAACTGCATCATAAATTCTGTTAAAACAACTTGGACAAAAAATCGTGCCAATATAAATGGCAAAAAAGCGACTATAAAAATAAAAGTTATTTATGTTTCGTAAACATTTATCAAGACAAAAAGGTGTACATTACACTAATATCCCAATATGCTGATACACCACCGACGCGACAATTTTTATGTGTGGAGATTAACAAAAAAATATGGCGCCCGCTCCCCGGCTGTCAGAGCCCTATCTGCCGTCGTAATTCAATGTTTATTTTTTTTATTTGACTTTTTTAATGTATTCTAACAAGAAGCGCCGACTTTATCTATTATGAGTGGTAAATTGAGGTGTTAAATGTCATAGTTACTGGTTTGAAATGGTGCTTTTAGATGTGATGTAAGAAACTGTGATAAAATATACTTCTGTACTTACTGTTGTCGTATCGTTGACATTTTATTCTATCACGAAAAGCTTTATGTTCTGTTGGCGGTTTGTGCAACATAAGCATTATTTTTAAAGTTACCTATTTATTTCGAGTGCGTGTTGTTCCTGTCTTAAATTAGCTCAACGCTTTTCTTCTAACGGTTTGAGCAATTAAATATGGGGTGATAACAAAGAGAAGTGTTTCCATGTAAACTAATAGTATCATAACTTACTAAGTCACTTGCCGAGTACTTTTGGTATTACACGCAATGCTTAACATTTTTTGCTGACCAGTACATATCTACAAACTGAACGTTTTCCACACACTGTCCATTCCAAGCTTGCTTGGAAGAGGTCGCAGAAAGCGATAAGGCCGCCCATTGTATCTTTTGTAGTGTTTAATGTATTTTTTGTTATGTATTTTCTGGTATATTTGTATTTAGTTTTAAAAATCTAGAAAAAATGTAGCTTAAAAGTAAGAAGAGATTATAATAGCCTACTTGGTTCTTCCATGCAATCTTTATGAATTTTTGATAAGTAGATGTCATAATAATTATGAGGCAAGCACTAAAAACAGAAGAAAACCTATTAGGGGTCAGGTTAGAGGGCTGACAACTAAACGTCATCGTGTAATTATGTAAAATATTGTAGACGAAAATAATTATAGATGTGATTTTCCAGGTCACTCTATACACATGCGTTTTGAAGTTAACATTCCTTTAGGCGCGTTGGGCATTTTTTGAAATGAGAAAAAACAATTGAATTCGCGCCACTGTTACCGTAACCGACACCGCTTCGGATGTGTTCGGCTGTCCTCGGGGTGTACTCGGTTTTAATGTATATCCGATATATCAGTGAGTGATAGCAATTTGTATTCTGTTTGTGTTTTGTTTTCACTTATGTCGGCACTCCTGGAGCGCCTCTTTTTTATTTATCTATAGGTATTGTTAGCACACAGAGTGCTAACACTACCTACATACCAAAACACATAAATAAATGATTACCTTAAAAATAATAAAAACAACTAAAAGATACAAACGATTTTGTAACACAACGCGATATCCCCAATCTTACTCATAAATCAGTTGCAGGATACCCAATGTGTATTTTCCTCATTTATACCAACGTGTTGTACTGTACACATAAAAATTAATAATATATCAAGTTAATACTAAAAATAAACCAATATTTTAGCCTTACCACTAATCTCCAAACCATTTATCTAATCCCTACAAACGCGGCATCAATAAATTATAGCTAAGTGAAACATAAACGATAATGTCAATTGTGTAAACATTCGTCCCCTTTACATTTGTACAAACACTGACCTACTGGTTGTATTAGGGCCAACTAAGTATAATAAATCCTATACTACTTCACGTCGACTACCATTCGATTCCGAACTTAACTTTACCAAGACTAAAGATCAAATTCACTCGTGGTACGACTGTGACTATGGTCGTTTTTCACGGTTGCGGTTGGTAGAAACAAGTCGATCCATCATGGGTAAGTGATCGATGAGGGCTGCCCAAATATTTGAATTATTTGATATGAGAGTACAGGAGCGACTCAGTCACTTGCCACTGTGTTAGAATTATATTTTATTTATTATACGTACATTTTTCTGAGTTATTTTTTAAGGTTGGAATTTTTTGATGAGTTTGGAATGTATTATATAGATACGGTTGGTTTATTGAACGTGTTTTAAGGATAATAGTTTCCTGGTTAGTCACATGTCGATTGATCAGGTTAAGCTACGCTTGCCGCGGTTGATCTGTGGATGGGTGACGATATTTACATACCGAGACCCCTCCGTGCCTCGGAAAGCAGGTTAAGCCGTGGGTTCCGGCTGTCATTCGTGGATCTTTGACAGTCGTTACGGGTAGTCAGAAGCCCGAAAGTATGAGAACTAGTCTTACCAAGGGGTATCGTATTATCCAGTAACTGGGTTGTGGAGGTCAGATAGGAAGTCGCTCCATATAAAATACCGGTATTCAGCTGCATCCGGTTATACTGGAAGCCGACCCCAACATAGTTGAGAAAAGTCTAGGAAGATGATGAGTTTCTTGGTTAGTATTTTGGAATGCTTTTTCGGGTTGTACCTACGTATAATTATTTCGATTGTGTACTATGAATTAAGTAACTGCCCCGTGCAACTGTCTCGTGGTCGCAAGCGTGACTGCTGAGCGTGGGGTCCTGGGTTCAAATCCCGGGTCGGGCAGTGTTATTGAGTTTTTCCATTAGGAGTTTCTTAGTAACAGCCCGGAGTTTGGAAGTTGGTGGTGTGATACCCCCGTGCCTCGGAAAGCACGTTAAGCCGTTGGTTCTGCGCCTGGTCTCGCTCCGGTCGTGTCGAATTGCCGTCCCATTGGACTATCAGAGTGAGGGAAGAGGGAGTGCACCTGTGTCTGCGCGCACACTTGTGTACTATAATATCTCCTGCGCCGAAGGCTAGTCTCCGTTGAGATTGGCCGCCGTGGCCGCCGTGGCAGAAATACGGTCTGGATGACTTTTTATTATGAATTAAGAAAATGCAGTTAATACCTCAGGATAATTTTAAGTTCTGGTTTTCTACCACACGGTAAGATTTTCTTTTCAAGATTATCGTGCATCAAATATTTCTTTTTTGTGTCACGTAATCTCGTTATTATTTTTCTTTCGAGAAAGTGTTACCGTATAATCTGTTTTGTGATGGTCACTCCGAGGATAATGAAACATTTTAGAAAAATAAACGCAGAAGGATGATAAAGGAAAATGTGAATAGAAATATTCTTTGAACCAATGTACAGACGCCAGCACATCAACCTACACCTAACTGTCAAATTTTCCCAATCAACATTGAACCTTATACTTTAGCGATAAAGTTGAAAATCTATTACAGAAATCTGACAGATTGTAGTAGGTTGATGTGCTGGCGTCTGTACATTATCTACTAATTACTTTATTTCCATATTTCTACTAAATTTGTAAAATATTATGCATTTCTGCACAAACAGTGTTATGTAAATATCACTTACCTCACATTATAATACCATGTCCAATAGTACAAAGTTTTCAATAGAATTTAATACCATAACACTTTCCATGCAATTTATGTTTGCATATATTATTTTAATGATACATGTAGTGTAAGAAAATATAGCTAAACATATAAATGAAAATTATTGGTACACGTGTATTGAATAACTTGTTTTAAATAACATTGATTTTGCTTTTTGCACCATGTTCCTAACATAGTCATCATCATCATTTCTGCCGAAAGACGTCCACTGCTAGACATAGGCCTTCCCCAACCACCTCCACTTCGACTGGTTCTGTGCTTCTCGCATCCAACGGCTTCCTACGGCCTTCACAAGGTCGATGGTCCACCTTGTGGGAGGCCTTCCAACGCTACGTCTTCCTAACATAGTAATAGTTTTGAATAGTAGTTTCTAGGAGTTACCTATAGTAAATTCTTGCCCGATCTTCTCCATAGAGATCTACGTTTCGGAATGGAAAACCTTAACTTGCTGACTAACTGACCGACTCTTTGACAGTTCCAAAGTGTCTGTAAATTGAAATAAATGCTTTAAGTTTGAGTATTCATAGCTGGAATAAAAATTTATTAGATTTAGATTTTGGCAATCAATTTTTGTTGCAACTGTCAAATATTAGATTTTCCACTTTTCATTTGCAAGCGATACCTGATGACGAAGAAGTCATCTCTTCATCACTGACCACGGCTTGCCGGAGAAAAGTTACTGCTTCCCTATGAAAAGTAGTTTGAAACTAGCTGGCTTGTAAGAAGTTTTAGAAGTGTCAGTTTTTTTAATTTTTTTTTATTTGTAATGGTTTTGCTCTTGACTCTAGTCTAGGTCAAAGGTGACAGACAGAGACAAAGTCGACGATAGAGCGAGCTTATCCAGAAGAAGCCTGTTCACTCTCACTTTGAAGAGATTTGGGTTGTATGCGCTCGGAAAAACAGACGCAGTTCGGCACTTCTTCTTCTTCTTCGTCGAATCGATGATTCGCTTTTGTTAATTTTATATTTAAGCTTCGACCAGAATTCGGCTACTTCAACAGCATTAACGTTGGCCTTGCGAAGGTATTCCATAGTGCAGGCGTTTTTACATAGAGAGCACGACAAGAAGTGAGGCATAGTTTGTGATGTGGCTCCATAGTCGCACTGTGATAACTGTTATTATAGAACTGTAGCTGTCCATCTATCTACTCTGATTACGAGGATGGTCTAGCCAAATAACATTGCAACTCTAACCCGTCACTGTACAATTAAATTAATAAACACAAACCTCATTGCTACATACATTACGTACAAAAGGAAAAGGCGTAAAACTAAATAACCCGTCAAAACCCACGCAACTGTAACCGGTCAATTTACATCAACAATCATAATAAATGATTTGCATCGTAAATTCTAACGTGCCTTTAATTCCCTCGTATATCTTTCCCTGCAGAAATAATTCACAATGTTTGATTAATCGTATGTTGTAATATATTGTTGGAGTTTGATACTGATCGGTGGGAGGAGGAAAACATTGAATAGGTCAGGAGGGGAATAATACGTTAATAATACGCACGGAAATCCCATGAATCGCAACAAAGAGTTATATAATATGGCTTAAGAGAGTGGGCTACACTTCCCAGTAGCTCCATAGATACGTAAATGTAATTTAATTTTGTGTTGGTTAACCATCGCTTAAACTGCAGTTTTTGTTAAAATACTGATATTTGCTGGTATTTGGGCTGAATTGTTAGTCAAACCAAAAAAAACGATGGTGGTTTGGTCAGGTTCAGAATTCGAGAAAATAACTGACATTATACATGAGCTTAGCTCTAGGGTTATTCTGTGGCTTAGCTGTATGTACAGACGCCAGCACATCAAGCTACTACAATCTGTCAAATTTCTTTGATTTTCAACTTTATCGCTAGCATAATGTTCAAAGTTTATTGGGAAAATTGGGCAGTTTCGGTAGCTTGATGTGCTGGCGTCTGTACACAAAATCTGGGGTTACATACTAAACTGGGTTTTTCAGCAATTATGAAAAATTTATGGAATTGCATCAAGTCGTATTTTAACAAGAAGTAACATGCCTCTACCAAACCCATCGATATAAGTAGGTAGGTATACATTTATCATTAAAATCATATTTCAATGTCGTTGGCGACGTCGCCTAATCGCCCACCTGTCAACTTCGCAAACATAGGATCGTAAGCAAACAAGCTTCGCCCATGTTTGTACAAGTCTATGTATTTAGTTATCAATTTATTGCCTTATTATTAGAAGAAGTAGTTTTGGTAGTATGTATATCTATGGTTGATAGATTATTGAAAGTTTTTTTGAAGTATTTGTTATTGACATACTAGCTAGCTTTTGCCCGCAATATCGCCCTCGTGGAGGTCGGAAATTATCCCACAGGATTGTATTATTAAGACAAAATATTCTATGTCTCAACCCAATCCATGGTCTATCCGTGTGCCTAATTTCATCCAAATCCATATAGCCGATAAGGCGTGAAAGGTAACAGACAGATGGATAGAGTTAAGAACTTTGTAAGAAAAGTGTGAATGTTTTCCCCGAAATTTATTTTGCACAATTTTGGGAGTGGTGTCTAAGTATGTGTATTGTGTGTATAAGAGTACTAGACCAAGATGATTGATGACTGGGTGTGGCAGTTTCTAGGATCATGCTTTGCCGTTTATTCGAAGAATTTTATTTATTTATTTTACTGACCTTAATCGATATGAATATTCACTATAATTATAATTTAAATCGATTAAGGTCAATGAAAATTCAGCTGAAATTGATGATATGAGTTTTATAGAAATAAGAATAAATTATGTGTCAAGATGCAATATGTCTCTTGTTTATACTCGTATGGTAGCAGGTTTTGTCTACATTGGGGCATTTCTTTTCCAAAACACGACGTTATGACTATTTTTTTATCTGTACACATACTATTGTCAATCAAGTCAACCAATGTGCCTAGCCTTTTTTCAATTATGTTGGGGTCGGCTTACAGTCTAACCGGATGTCCGTATTTTACATAGCGTGACTGCTTATCTGACCTTTACTACCCAGTTACTGTGATACCCCATAGAAAGACTGGCTGTCAGCACTTTAGGTTTCTGACTACCCGTAACGACTGTCAAAGATCTACGAATGACAGCTGGGGCCAACGGCTTAACGTGGTTTCCAAGTGTATGGTATCTTAATGTTATAATTTTCTATATGGCATCTTATAGCTATGTCGTATAACACCACAACAATCAACAGAGAAATATTTCAATCCAAACTCACATGCAACATGTTCATAAAAATCTTGTTAAATGTCTGTCAGTCCGTAATATTTCACTTACAAAATACGTTTTCTGATATCTAAAAACAATTTGTTCTATTAACACAGAAATTAAAGTGATCAATTTTGAACGATACACAATTCACTTTTAGAGTTCCCCTCGTGGTACACAGAGCAATAATAACAGTATACCAACAACTACTTATTAACTTGTTTGTCTGTACTTTTGTTTTTAACATAGATTGATAATCATAACGTCAGAGTTTCTGTTTAGGCATACCTACATTTGAAAGAATATTTAATTTTTTGAAACAGTTTCAGTAGTGGACTTGCCATAAAACACGAAATATCAAATTAACTCAGTTCCTCTTTTTTGTTTCTACGACAGGACAGAATTTAGAGTGAAAATCGTTTCCTAGTTCGACCATTAACACCTACTGCTTATGTTCAAACTCAAAGCATTTATTTCAATTAAACCAATTAAGTACACCAACCTCTGAATTTTCAAGGAGTCGTTCAATCAGAAAGATGAAGCTAGTTGCCCATTGCAAAGCGTAGAAGGCAGGTCCCTATGGAGAAGAACGGTTTATCACATTTTTCAATTTGTCCTCTGTGACAACCTTATGACTTGCAAGCTTTTCAGACTAAAACCTATAAACCTACTGTTATCCCCAGGCTGTGGCGCACCCGTCGTGTAGTGACGATGAATGATGAGCGTGCCGCCGTGATTAACGACGCGCCATCCATCATACCGCCCTGTAGGTAGGTGCCACCACTACCTCTACCCCCGTCGTCCCGTCGCCGCCTCGCGGTACTACAGCGGCACTCATTTGATTGACGCGTTTAATATGTTGTTGATGTTGGTTAGAGTAAGATTTTGAGGTGGCGTGTTAATTGAAACGTGGGTCTTTGATTGGTCATAGCGAGTTAACCGTAAGATCAAACTAATGGATTGTCAAATGTGAACCACCGAACGATGACACAGTGTTTGAAGTTTTAGACCAATATAACCGGTCAACTATCGCTCAATTTTTTTTTTTATTTGTAATGGGTTAGCTCTTGACTCTAGTCTAGGTCAGAGGTGACAGAGACAAAGTCGACGATGGAGTGAGCTTATCCAGAAGAAGCCTGTTCACTCTCACTTTGAAGAGATTCGGGTTGGGCATCAGTATAGGTACAGACGCCAGCACGTCAAGCTACCCAAAACTGTCAAATTTTTCCAATCTACATTGAACCTTATGATTTAGCGATAAAGTTTAAAATCTATTAAAGAAATTTGACAGATTGTTATAGCTTGATGTGCTGGCGTCTGTACATATTTAAATTTTTTCACTGAATGTTAAAGTTATTTAGAAACAGGAGTCTAAAGTAACCTTTTGCCTCAAAATAAGTGGCATATTGGCATACACTGGTGTGACAGATCAATGGCCAAGAATCTGTAGACTGGTTTTCTTTATGACTTGAAATTCGTCTCGATTTTCATGATGCAAGTTTATTTCTCGTGGCATATAATAAAATTAAAGCAACATCGTGAAAACACTTAGATGGTGCAATTTTTTTTAACCGACGAAAAAACGGAGGAGGTTATCAATTCGACGCGTATATTTTTTTGTTGCGTCAAGTTAGACTAGCCATAGGCAATTTAATTACACCGTGTAAATCAGGCTTTACAATTTTTTCTTTGATTCATACTATAATAACTTTTCTCCAGTACTCCATTACCCTTTCCATCTCAATTGGTTCCGTATCTGTAGCCAATCAAACGTCCGGAGACGTCTAACGTCATGATGAATTTGCTCCGAAGTCGTTAATCATAGATGCTGCACCATCAATATAGTTGGATGGTAGGTATAGGATGTATTTGAAATGTGTCATGAAATGGACTGACGGTACACTGTAATTTTAGTCGCCTGTCGCGCCTGATTAGATTTGCAATATTAGAAGTAGGTAATGGAGGTAATTAAATGGATTAGACGGTACATAACAACAAAAAACAAATTATTCTGTTATAACTGCGGACTCCTACATCAAAATAGCGTTCTGCACAGTAATTACATTCAAAAATCTGTACAATTAAAATCATTTACACAATAAAACAGATTACCTTTCACTCTTTACGTTAGAGTCTCTCAATCATGTCATTGTTTAAGATCGAAACTGTCACTAAGTGACGCCCACGAACACAAACATACTTAATTACCTATTGTCTAACAAGCTATTATTATATCAACCGATCAATCATCGGAAAGATTTCGATCAATCGAACGCGGCTTAGAAAAATAGAACAACGTCGTTATACTAAAACTACTCCAATGTTACGATAACGATCTAAATGAATCGATATAATAAATCGATTAAAAATTTACACGAGTAATAACATGAATGATTGAATTTGATTTATGAAAATTGCCGCGATTGTTTTAGATACTAACTTTTTTATTAAAATTCCTTGAAGTATTATTTCAGTGATAATTTAATAATGGTTTAGAAAGATTAGGTTATAATCGCAATTATTGCATCATATTAAAAAATACTAAATGACTATCGAGATGACGACTAATAGAGAAATATGGAAGAAAAATAAATGTTGCGCCGTCCTCAAAAAAAAAAAATAGGTTAACAGGAGAATGATGAAAGATAATTAAAAAACACTAAATGAGTGTACTTCGTACTTAAAAATACTGGTCAGCAGCGCTTGCGACGAGTAAAGACACTGGATTCTTTAGTTAAGGAAAGTAGAAACGAACTGCCTGGCATCAGCAAAGCTACCATGTCAGATGGTGCAATGAGCTGGTGTGGCTGAGGAGTGTGAACACGAACATTCGAAGGAAACAAAAACTCAAAGCATTTATTGCAAATAAACCAATTACAGGCACTTTTGACTTGTCAAGGGGTCGGTCAGTCAAACAGATGAAGCTAGAACTGACTGGATGGAGAAGAACGGGCAAGAAACTCCTTTTCAGAGAATTAAAGTTCTTTTTAGTTAGCTTTTGCAAGGGAATTTCGATTAGCAGTACTGTAGCAGTTACGGCCATGCACCATACTTGACTCTGCTTTTCAAGTTTTCTTTCAGTTGTCTTTCATGATCAACCCCTGGCACTACAAGTATCGACGTGGTACCCATCAAGTAGGCCGCGTCATGTTGGCCAACATATCACACTAAAAATTCCACCGCGTAGTGTTGGCAATATCCTCCTAAAGGTCCCGACGTCCGCAGTCAAACCACGTCGGATTAACCCGTCCATAAATCATAATTAACTTAGCATTGATTAGAATCAAGATAATCACACTGTACTTAGAACTCATATTTTTTACTTGATAAGGTTTTCCGAGTAAATTGCACACGATATATTTGCATAATTCGCTGTATTTTTGCACTAATTTATTGCTCGTTGTTTTTTTTATGTAATTACTGTAGTTTAGTCTTGGGTTGGGGATTTCGTAAATATGATGGAAAATAATAAAGTATGTACTTGAAAACCGTTAACGCTTTTGTATAAGTTTTCAGTAGGTAAGTAATTAACTTATTTTTCATGTCAACTTCCATGGAGAGAACTTCACAATCCATCAAAATATAAATTAGAAACCTTGAAATTGACGGGACATTTTGAAAATTGACAGTCAAACTCACATTGAAGACAGTCTTTAAAATCAGCAAATGGTCTTGACTTCTCACCTCGTATAACGTGAAAAACACGTAGTACCTACCTATTGTTTTTGACACAAAACAGCTGTCAATCAACGTTACATAGTGCATTTGCATAAATCATACAACTATTGAAACATTAAACTTACAATATTGACAGTCCAGACTTGGGTTACATAATAGTCTGACTGCACAATTATTTTTGTCTATTGCCGGATTTTATCGTTGTCATAACCTATTGAAAGCAAAACCTTCGTGAGAATGCCAAGGTCACAACTTGTGGTTGCCATTCGACTTTGTCTCCTAAAGGTTGTTGGTTTCCTTTAGAATAGTGAAAGAATTGACATGACACGACACTAGGCAAAAAAAGACAGGAAGACGTTGCTGACTTTACGTATGGGCGCACGAGGAAAGTGTTGAAAATGTTGAGTATCTACTCTCTAAGTCCGTCAACGAAGATATGGGGCCATCGGTAAGTATTTGGCTATTAAAACAAGTGTCAAATTAAATTTTTCGGACGGGCAAAAACACATTAGGCTTATGGGGAAAACTGTCAAATCGCGTTGTCATTCACTTTTACTATTACTTACCGGTTTCTTACTAAACTTCAACTATATCCGACGATCCTGCATACTTATCTCTTTTATTGACTGTGCATAGAGAGGAGACCCTCTGGACCGGTTGCAAAATTAAACAATTGTCTTTTTTGCTAGCCTTTTCTAGCACTCGTGAGTTGGCTCAGGTTGGTTTCACTTTTCCATCTTTCACGATCTCGCGCTTCTTTCTTCCAGTTTTGGCAGAATCTGTCCAGTTCATCCCGCCATCCTACGCAATCTATATACTAAAAATAAAAAAAGTCTTACTAGTAGCATTGAACTACAACATGACAAGACACATCCACACTCCGACAAGTCGCACTCAGCTGCAACTGTAACAAAGCTAGTCGCAGTCGCATGTCGCGACAACTGTTGACAGCGCGCGCCATTACTTCCGTCGCCGCCTTCCACCTGTCTCCTGATGATCGATAGTGAGGGCTGGGGGTCGATATCGAAGAAAATATAGACAACCTATTTTAATAATGTAATACGCCCTAGCTTGATGCTTTTACAGCGTATTATACAAGATGGACGTCATTACAGCTGGTTTAATGGCATGCAGCTAGATTCTGGTAGTTTCCTTAGAAACGTCTTTGTGACTATGACATTTTATGTTTGTATGTATATTATGTCACTGTACCTTTTAATCTTTGACTGCTATACTCATAAATGTATTGAAGAGTTCACTTTCAGCCTGAGGAGGAGTAAACATTCGTCGTACCGACGCCAGCACATCGAGCTACCACAATCTGTCAAATTTATTTAATAGATTTTCAAATTTATCGCTAAAGCATAAGGTTCAAAGTTGATTGGGAAAATTTGTCTGTTTCGGGTAGCTTGATGCATCGGGATCAGTCAGTAAGTCTTAGAAAATGTTAAAGAATTCGTTGCTTTATGTAAATTTACCTATCACTATCAAAGCCCAACTTTTTGGGAACCGTTGAGAAACTGCAGGGTTGCAGAGGTTGGATGGCAGGATCTTAAAACATACTAATACCTAAGCCTACCTTTCTGTCTCTCTGGTTAGAGGAGTTACAAAGCTCTGGAAAATAAAATATCGATACTCTCCCAACTAACATTCCATCGTCCCTACTTCCGTTCCCCGCAGACGTGTCAATTAGAATCGCGGCCGCCGCTGTATCTTGTCACAGGCAAGCGTTTAAACGTTCGCGTTCGCGTCTGAAACGTACCATGAATCACTTTCTTTACAGTCGGCTACAGGTGTTGCTCGTAATGAGGTGGGCTGTTTCTTCTTCTTTTGAAAGACATTGTTGCACACTATTTTTTCTTTCTGTCGAGGAGGGCCATATTATATTTTTTGCATTTCTTCTTCTTCGCAGCACTCTTATCAGAGTGGTCGTGGTCTTCATGTACAGACGCCAGCACATCAAGCTACTACAATCTTTCAAATTTCTTTAATGGATTTTCAACTTTATAGCTAAAGCGTAAGGTTCAAAGTTGATTGGGAAAATTTACAGTTTCGGGTGGCTTGATGTGCTGGCGTCTGTAGTTTCTTGTCTGGGGGCTGATGTGATTTGTCTCACGATGTCTCACTACCTACTCCGATTTTTTGTATTTTTGGTGCACTCATACAAGGGGCGAGAATTCAGCGCCTCAAAACCGATCCACCCGAAAGGCCTCAACAACCTTGGATTGAACCCCTAAAAGGATTGGTGCAGAAGGCAAGGGGACTCCACTGGAACTGTTCTCTCAAGACAGTCAACATGGAAGTTTGCTGTTTACATACAGTTTTATGCTTCATACCAGTTATGTATTATATTGATCTCACTATCTACACTATCTACCCAATAGTATCAATATTATCAGTAGATAATCTGCTTGATCATTTGAATTTTCTGAACAGATGTAGCTGAAGCAGTGTTTCACACATAAACAAACAAAAACTCTTAAATACTAATATTAAATAAAATAGCTATACTCAAAAATCGTAGCATTAAAAACCTTCAGTTTTGACAAAGTCGAGGTTACTCCAAACGATGTTTCAAATTGCAAGTAATAAGGACAAGATTGATGATACTCCGACTGGGGCTGACAGATGATATCTTCATTTATTTTAACTATTTAATTCAAGGTTTTAGTGTAATTACTGAAATTGATGATGTCCCGTATGTGTTTATCCTGTAGTGAGAAAGCTCACAGTGACTATATAACACATAACATCACTCACGCCTTGTTCCCCCGAAAGGTTAGGCAGAGATACCTATAGTACACCGAAATTTCGCCAGTTATGTTTAAGTCCCATGTAATAGGGGGCGAGCCTATTGTCATCATCCGGGCACAAATCCGGACTCCGGGCTACTACTGAGAAAGTAATGGAAAAACCTAATAACACTTTGCCCAACCTGGGAACCGAACCCAAGACCTCATGCTCAACAGTAGCATTTGCGATCACTAGACCAACTAGGCAGTCGAGCGACTAAATTATTTGAACAACAAGTTATGGAAATGGTTTCTTTATGGGGCAAACTAATTCATATTTATCAACATAAAGATAAATAGGTCTCACATCAATTCACTCTGTTCTCTCTCATTTTCGGAAACAAGAGAAAACCAAGCATTCCCTTTTCCCAAAATTACAAACACATAAACAAAACGTAACAATAAATCACGCCGGATGTCAGCCGTCACGCCAGCGTGTCACGCGGCCGATCTGTCACGCTGTCACCTGACACGCTGCGGCGCGGCGGACGAAGCTCCACATTCAATTCTGAAATTTGGTAAGAAGATTATTGTAGTCATTATGAACACTTGACCTTTGCCTTTGCACTTTTATTTAGATGAATTGACAGTATAAAGTAGAATAATAGGCTCACTTTCTGTTACATGGGACTTAAAATAACTGGCGAAATGTGGGTGTAGTATATAATAGTTGCACGTCTGCCTTACCCTTCTCAGAAAACAGGCGTGCTGCTACATTATTTAATAATAATATTTTATTATAATGCCAGAGCTAACGTAACAATGAATCACGCTGGACGTCAGCTATCACGTCATTGTGTCAAGTTAACAATATGTCACGCTGACACCTAACACGCTGTGGTGTCCGCTATCCATAGAATTTCCGTGTTGCATTTTGCACAGTGAATAGCCTTTTGCTACAGAATAGTTTCTATTGGTCAATGTACTTTTTACGCTACTAACAACAAATATAAAAATATGATTTTATTGTCAATAAATAAGTTAAAAAAATGCTAGAAGGTTCTAAATGGGGTGGTCTAAAATAAAGCAATAAACAAATTAAATAAGTTTTTTTGATAAAACAAATTTTGAAGCTACAAATTATGATCATGGCAACTAAGGAGTAGTATTTCAAATCACAGTTAGTAAATCCAATAGTTTTACCTTCAGTACAACCACGAACGTAGGCATTAGTTATAATATGATAGCGTGACGTTATCCTGGCAGACGTCATGTGGCTAAGTTAACACGCTCGCGACATAATGCAGGCTATCACGCTGCGCTGTTGCCGCCACTTCACACAGAATTTTAAACTAGACTTTGCATGATGAATACCAGAGGCGTGGTACAGGGATATTGAAATATCCAACTCTAGAAGAAACTTACATCCATATACAAATAGTGAGTCCTCGTAAGTATAAGTCGCCATTAAATTCGTAGACTGTTTTAGTAGCAGGTATTCATCCGTACAACAGTGCAGAACTGATGGCCGATGGGGTCGAAAGGTTCTGGTGTGGCAACCGCATACCGGAAGACGATGCCGGACGACGGATGAGGACGACGACGGTGGACCGATGTCATTTGTGAAGACCACAGGAATCCGCTGGATGTGAGAAGCACAGAACCGGTCAGAGTTGCGGTACTTGGGGGAGGCCTATGTCCAGCATTGGACGTCTTTTTGGCTGAAATGATGATCATTCACCTGTAAATAATAAGCTTAGCCTTGATCTCTTTCTCTAAAAACAAGCACACAAAAACAAAAATAAAATATGGACGCACTAATAGTGAAATAGGTACCATTGTACCATTTACGTCACCCAAATCCATAACATCTGTCAAACAACCAATTAATCCCACAAACCCAATGAACTTTGATTATTAAAACAATAAAAAATGGCCGCCATTCTGTTCTTGATAATAGGCCGTATGGCCGTATCGATGGCTGCGTGACAATGAGCAATTAATTGACATTCGTTGACGGCGATCATTGTCAACGGTCAATCAAATTGAGTAATTGTTCTACGAGATGTGAATGGAAAAATCATGGACTTACTGCTATTTGTATGGCGGTTGTAGGATTTCCCATGCATATTGTTTTTTTTATTTTACTGTTTTTCCGTGTGAAAATAACTGAGTAATTAAATGTGACTTGATTTATTGTTCATGAATTTAAATACTACATCATTTCTTTATTTTCATCTTGCTTCTGCCCGTGACGTCCCACTTCATCGCATCGCATCGCCCGCCCACACTATTACTTCGTTTTTGCTTAGCGTTTTGTCAGATTTTTTATTTATTTTTGCTCGGCTCCTAAGGCATCATAACCTTTCGTCTCGTTCGATTCGTCTCAGAATTAAGTTGTCGTAGGGTTTCTTGTTTATGTCTCATAACTTTATTTTTTTATATTTTGTTGTATGTATGTATTTATTCTTATATCTTTTATAAATATTTTCTAATTATTTTTTTCACTGTTATTGCACCTGCTCTGAATTATTGTCTCTGCATAACCCTAAGGTAGACTGGTAGAAAATGCCCAAGGCATTAAGTCCGCCTTTGTACAGTTTTTACTTGTGCATAAAGTTTTAATAAATAAATAAAATAACCTTCCCCAAAAATTGCGCTATAAAATGTAAAAATATTTTTTTAAATCCGACCGGTATTAGAGAGATTAGCGCGTTCAAACAAACAAACTCTTCAGCTTTATGATTAGTTTAGATTACAGGTTCAATATATTATGGATATTGAGGTTAGTTTTTTTTCCCTGCGTACTCCAAAGTAATGTGCAAGAGGCCTAACGTCTATAACGATGATGGTTAGATTTTGACGTTTAAAAGTGCCTTTAATGTGCCTATTTGAAATAAATGATTTGACTTTGTAATAAGTACTTGTTCCTTCTGCAAACAATCATTACAATTAATCTTTGAGAATCAAAAACAAATACAAGTTTTACATAACAACATTAATATTTTTATAAAGTTAGAAATGGTTTCCTTAAAACACGTGAAACACGTTTCCTTGAACTTTCCCCCGGAATAAATCTATATTAAGTACTTTTTTATGAAGCGCTTACACGCCTTTAATTTTCAATATATAACTTTTTATGACGTCCGCAAACACTGACATTAACATGTGACACAAAAAATTCGACAAACAAATCCATTAATCTATGAGCTGATGCAGACCGTCAATCAATATCCGTCAGATTAGCTCATTAAGGGATTTACTGACGCAGTCATAACCACGTCAGTTACCATTGTCTACACATCACAACAAGCGATCAACGTCGCGCCAAAACATACCAAAATAAACTTTATTGCAACGCAATAAGCATCAATCATTTGTGATTCACGCGCTGTTTTAATGAGGCGAAAATTATGAAGCACATTTTTGTTCTTCTTCCCAACAGCCAAAACACAACCGTATTCCTTTGTAATAAAAGTGTATGTAACCGCAGAGAAAGTTATGTCGCAATTAGCTAATTACCGGCGGCCGTCAGCGTGACAGGCCGTCACGTTCGCGGCATGTTGGACGTCATGACGTGACACGCGGACATGAGAGTGACATAACTTTTCAACGCCCGTCCGTTGTTGGTCACTGATTTGTGGAAAGTGGGGAATTTATTGCCCAGTTTCGTTGTGTTTTTTGGCTGAAATTTATATGTTTGTTGATATAAATAAGGGGTCAGATAGTGGAAATAAATGTCACAAATAGAACAAAAAGATAAAACGTTCTTGTGCGTAGCTACTACATGTTTGTGTAGGGCATGAATTTAGGTATGTTTGTTACTGAGAGGATGCCAAAGCTCCTCTAAAGTATTTTCTTAAGAAATTATATAGCTTTGGTGTACGTTAAAGTCATTTCGAAAACAACTTCAACCCTAACTATGATTAAACTTTGCTTTTTTCAATTTCGTTCATCCCTCATTTATAACCTACATCACTAACATAATTCGTTCACAAAGAACGCATGAATTCCGACGTCTTCAAACCCAACACAGCTATTCAATTCACACCTCTCCAACCATCCAACATTGAACAATAGCGACAAATACTCGCTCGATAAATTAATCCACAAGAAATGGCAGTTTGCCTATCAACGCGGCATCGTTCACGTCAGAACGTTGTGTACTATTAAACGAAGTGTCGTGTCCAGTCTGCGTTGCGTTTCGTTTATTTATAATCTTGAGTTCTACACGCGACGTTGCCCGCAACTGATTTATTGCTGATACATAGGCTAGGAGCTTGGATTTGTTCTAGGGTTGGTATAAGCTGGTTAAATTATCAGGTTTTCATATTTGTCTGATAAAATTAGTGAGTCTTCATTATGCGACAACTACGAAGTACATCTGAATAATGTTTCAGAAGAAAATCTGTAGGTATAAGAGGACAGTAAGTACGAAAGGATATCAATGATCTGCTGCAGTAGAAACATTGTTCTTGTTATATTCTAAAGCATCAAAAAGATGTGTGTTGTTGTCATTTCCGAAGCATATGGGTCGGTATCACCGACATTTGAATTCAAATCGTACTGAAGTACGATTGATGTTTTTGATAAAGCGGAATGTTGTGTTTTCACCCATAAATGTTCTGTCAAGCAAATCACACTAGAATCTCAAAATAAGGCAATGTCTATTGCTTTGACTTGAGATTCCTATTAAAATTCTGCATTAGTGTCCTATGTCTTAGTAAGATTGACATTTCAATAAGCAGGATGCTGTGTTTTTCACCCATAATTAATATACTGTCGAGGAAAATGTATTTAGCGTTTTATTAAGAATCTCAAGGCATTAGACATGCGATGTTGTCTGCAACAGATTTACTGACGATACATAGCTCGAGAGCTGGGATTCGTCAGGGTTTTCTGGTGCTGGTCTCGATGTTTATTTATTACTTAAGAACTGCAAAGTTGGGTTGTATGAATATTAAGCTTCCATTACAATTAAGTTTTACATTTAGTGCCATTCGTTTGTGTACGTAGCATACGAATTAAATTTCACCCTTCCCCCATTCACCCTCTTAGGGGTGGAATTTCGAAAAACCCTTTCTTAGTGGATCACAAAGAACACACACTCCAAATTTCATGTGTCTAGGACTAGCGGTTTAGGCTGTGCGTTGATATATCAGTCAGTCAAGACTTTGAATTGTATATACACTCTTTTGCAAAAAAAACGGGCACCTAAGGAAATATACGTTCTAAGGTCGATTTGAGTTAATTAAATGAAATTTAATTGTTTGACATAGTCTGTATACTTATAATCGTGTAAATTAATACGCGTGAAGTGAATTCTGGCATTTTTTTTTTAATTTTCGATGAATTCTTTAAAACCGATGTAAACGGCCAAACAATAAGAAGTGGTCGGCAATAAAGACAAGAATATTTTTTTACTTTTTTTAATTAAATAAAGTTACAAATGTAAAAACCTAATAACGAGTGTGACCTCCTCTTGCCAAAATCACAGCTTGAATCCTTCTGGGCATGCTTTCCACGATGTTTTTAATAACGTTTTGAGGAATACGTTCCCACTCTTCTGCAATTACTCTTTTTAGCTCCCTGATGTTTTGTGGAGCAGGTTGCACTGATCTAACTCGTCTCTTTAGAACATCCCAGACATGCTCAATTGGATTGAGGTCAGGACTTCGAGCTGGCCAATCTAAACGACGGATCCCAACTTCTTGCATGTACGCTTCCACGTCGCCAGAACGGTGCGGGCGAGCATTGTCGTCAATAAAAATGGAACCTTCCCCAAGTGCAGTCAATGCGGGTTGTGCATATGGAATTAGGACTTCCATTATGTACCGGTGTGCATTTAATGTTCCATTTTCTATGAAAATTAACTCCATACGCTCCGTCGAATTAATTGCTGCCCAAAACATAACGGAGCCTGCGCCATAAGGAGTGATTTCTTCGAAACACACTTCCGCATAGCGTTCCCGTGGTCTCCGCAGCACTCGCCGGCGTCGGTCCTCTCCACACAAAGAGATTCTAGCTTCATCAGAAAACAATACTTTATTCCAGTCCTCCAGAGTCCATGAAGCACAGTTTCAAGCAAACTGAAGTCGAGCAACACGGTGCTCACGGAGTAATTTAGGGCCCCGAGCCGGGCGGTAACTCCTGATATTGGCAGCCAAAAGCCTCCTCCTGACCGTCCACAAGCTAACATCTACTCCTCTTACTTCTTCAAGGCTCTTCTTCAGGTCCACACTTGACGCCTTACGATTCCGCAACACCTGACTCACCAAAAAGCGGTCATCTCTTGGTTCTGTGCATCGTTTTCTTCCCAAACCGGGTCTTCTTTTGACCGAACCGGTCTCTTGATACCGTTGCCAAGTCCTCTGGACAGTTGAACAACTCACATTTAGCCGCTGAGACACATAAGTTTGCGAACAACCTTCTTCAAGTAGGGCTATAATTTTACCGGCCCTTATCGCTTTATCACTCATATCAAAAAGTGGTATTTAATGTAATGAGAAAGATTAAATTGTTTAATTTGCAGAAAATATCCAAAAAGTTTTAAAATTTTAGTAATCAGTGAAAAAATCGTTTCAGCAATTCGCGCCATTAGTAAAGCAATTTTACTATAATCCACAATAATCATTATTTTTCTTTTGTTAATTTAAAAATTCAAATTTGGAACGTAAAGAATCATGCCAGGATGCTTCAAATAACATGCCAATACATCGTCAAATTAATAAACCTCTTTATTGTTCTTCTTCATTGAAGTAGAGAAAAAAATCTAAAGTGCCCGTTTTTTTTGCAAAACAGTTTATATATAGATGATTACATACCATGAAGCCATTTTGTTATGTACCTAGTCTCTAATTAAATTCCACACCCAAACTGCCAAGACCTTTAGCAAGGATTCACAAACAGTCCTTTCATATTTTCTTTTACAATAATCAACGTTTCTATCCCAATAATTTCTAAAGCGTTAACCAATCAATATTATTCAATCAGTCGAATCAATCAGATTAATTGGACCGGCCGTTGCCCAGACGTAAATACAAATTGGTAGTCGTGCCAAGTTTAAATTGAAATATAAGGGGTTTTTTACTCTCACTTTCCTTGTGGATGAAGTGATGAATAATTATTACTATTAACGTGATAGATGGTTATCTATAACTTTTAATATCTTGTTGGGTGCAGGTGTAATTACGTTTCATATTTTATGCGTAATAGAATGGTGTACGCTAGACAGTCCATCTTAAGACCCTTTAGTTAGCTCTATGTTCAAGTTCAGGTGTTGTTGCTTTATCCACCATGATTAGTCTAACAATTAGTATGGCATGTACCAAAATCTCAGCAAAGAAGACTATTTACCTACTTATGAATTAGAAACAATAAATCTTATCTATTTTAATGAGGACCACACAGAAAATACTACAGTGACAAAAAAAATCTCATTACTCATCCAGTCAAAAGTAAAAAACGCAAACCTTTCATCCATTCAAAACATTCAAGATTAAAATTCCAATTACCATTAATCCCAACAGATAAAATTCAAATCGATCGGGACAAAAACGCATTATGTTTACGTTCTAAGAATTAATTTCACGCTCTGACTCCCGGGCTAATATTTCAACGCTATAGCCGCGGGCGCACGCAATCGTTGCAACGTTGACACTTACACGACACGTTTGATGATGTCTCATTTGTTTGATGGCTTTAAGATGAGCATTACAATGATATTTTATTTCACCTTTGACAGTATAAGTTACTGGTACTTTGTTATTATTAGTACTTCAGCTTTCAATGTAAATTTTTCCTCTTTTCTGACTTACCTTCACTTATGTACTTCAACTTTATCACTTACTTGTTTTGTTGCTTTGTCATCATTTGTCAAAAGAGGAAAATGAGTGGCAGAAGAGAGCAGCCAGTGGTGGCCCAGTGGTAACGGCCGCGATTTACTAGATAGGTCGTAGGTTCGAACCCTGACAGGCGTTATCTTTGTGTAAATTATTTCATCACCACTGCTCTCAAAATGGTGATGGAAAACGTCGTGAGGAAACCGGAATGTCCTAGAACCAAAAATTCGAAGATATGTGACATCTACCAACCCGCACTGGGCCCGCATGGTGGATTACGGCCTACTCTCCCTCTCACAGAGAGGAGGCCTGTGTCCCAGCAGTGGGAACATTATAGGCTGATTATGAGTGGCAGATCTACTTTGTTATAACTATCAACAATGACTGGATGTTGGTTATCTGTTTTACACGAAACAGAATCTCAGGAACAATAAATTACATCTGCAACACTGATGCAAATTATTGCCATTAATTAAGTCGCTTATAATGAACGTGAACATTCTCTCGTTCATTATTGTTTCGCAGTGATGACAGACTTCAACACGGGTGCGGTTTTTCATTGCTAAATGAATAAAGATTAGGTTAAGAAGTTAAACAGATTCGACGTGTAATATATTCTTTGATATAACTTAAAGTGTATAATTAAGGCAAGGAATATTTAAATGAGAATAAAACTGATTTTTAAAGAGCAAATGTGCCAGTTGCATTTTAAATAGCTGCCATATTAGTAAACTAACTAATGACAGGTATGTATTGGCACTCGAAAGGCAGAAACAAAACTGGACGACGACCAGTTGCTTTAATCACAAACCGTCTGCCAAGGATACACTTGACGAAGACTGGGTATAAAAGTGATGTGAAAAAGAAACCATTGGAAAAAATTATAAGTGTGCCCGTTACAAACATGAATATCAATTTCCTTTGTGTGCAAAAGCAAAAGGAGCATGAAACATTAAAACGGAAAAACTAGTCGTGTCTACTTTTCCAGTAACTATTTATGCTTTGACACCTTATGATTGACGGCCCGCTCCAAGCCGACGATCACGCGATGGTTTCCAAGATTCATGTCTATCAGATTTGAAATAATTGCACTGAGCTGTTGTGTTCATAATTAGATTCACAGTAATCTAGATTTTATTATTTGCACGAAGAACAACTCGAATTACGTGTTTTACTAACGGGAGCCAGGTAAATGATGTAATGAGAGGTAAATGACGAATTGAGGAAAATTACGATGTTGTTTAATATGTTTCTTTGTTTGATATTCTTTGACAATTGTATGGTGATATTCAGTTTAACGAGCACTCGTTAAGTGGTGTCATTAGACGGAACAATGAAGATAATGACACTATGTTCAGTGGTGTTCAGTAGCTAATGGGCGATTATTGAGTTGTTTTCACAACTTTTCTCTGAGACTCATTAGTTCTTATACAATGAGTGCAATTCTGTGTACCTATTTGCATTCATTTTAAAATAAACAAAATTCTTAACCTAGAATATCCCAATAATTCTTCTAGAACAAATCTAGATGACTTACATGTTTGTGTTGCCATATTAACAACTGCCACACGAAAAAATGCAAGCAACACATTTCCATAGACCATAAGACAATCAACACTAAGCAAACACAACCACTCACATATTTCAAATGAAAACCATGTTTACTATGCTAATGGAATCCTCAATATATCTACGCTGAGTCAACAAAGCAAATATTTCGTAGAAAAATCAAAAGGAATAAAGTGGTCTAACATTCTTGTTTGATCGTGAGACAAGTTGATTTAAGTTTAACACACGTTATTGTCTACTAGACATCCGCCAAGACGTCTTATAAATAAGCTTTCATGTCTCGTTTTTAACTGTGTGCCAACTTTTTTGTTGGTTGTTACTGACCAATGTTTGTACAAAGTGGACATTTTAAAAATGTCAGTTTTCGTCACAGCATTCTTGGGTGGTGCGTATAAAGTTTTGTTCCGAATTGGAATTTGTGAGATGATTTTTGTCCTGCCCACACAAGGAAATGATATGATATTGTATCTGGTGCTAAAAATGGCATAAAATCGATTGACTCAAGAACAACACGATAGTAATGTTTATTGACATCGTAATGAAGACCACCCAAACCGATTTTATGCGAGACTGAAGTGATTAGTGAACACAAAATGTTGACAGTCATATGAATGAACTGTTTGTCAGTCAATAGTCGTAATAATTTTACACAGGATGGCCAACTGGCAACTTTGTACGTCATGTCTTCAAAGACAATTATTTGATGACAATAAACATTACATTGTATCCAACATCTGCTATTCTAGAGGCATTCAATTGGCCAGTCATAACACAGTACTTTATAGGACTAATAAAACTTTACTGCAGATACGACTTGCTGTGTCCTTATCCAGATAGACTTTCACTCACTTTCACAACGGACTTAGGGTTGAAGAATGTGGACCACCCAAACGTGAGTGAAGTTCCCAAGCTTATACTGCTTAAAATTCTACACACGTTCCAAAGAAAACGGGTGTGAAAATACAGAAGAGGGTTGGTGAACCAATATCTGTCGCCAACTGCCAAGCTCCAAACATTGGCCATACGTACCATTAGAGGCACGCCGACAACGCGAATCGTCAATCATCTGCACGCATTAATCTTGTGAAGACAAGTTGATAGATCATCGCGCTGTGAGGCCCGAGGAGTGAGAAACAATTTAGACAGAATGTGTGGTGGATGCGGTACTTTATTCTTATTAGTGTTTAGAAATGTTAGTTAACAATTCGATAATGGAAAAGAACACAATATTGATTACAACATTAGAAAAGACATTGTACCATCTGCTGATTTTAGTGTTAGAGCAGCTCTATCAGAGTAAAAAAATGCAATAAAAATGATTACTAACGACAACAAGATCATTTGATTATATTTTAGTCAGATCATGTTAACGCTGTTAAATAATTACTTGAACTACAATATGCAACTATATAAAGCAACAGCGTTGTTACTTTAATTACCGAGTTTTATGATGAACTTCACTAGATTGTAACGCGCTTTGAACATGTTTTGGTAATTATGGATGAGACATAACAATAATCAAACAACATGAATTGTTTGTTTTCCTTCTATTCTTCTATAAATTGTCTGTTTTGGTGTGTGTAGGTGAATAATTAAAATATCATGATGATTATCGATTCACACTCTTAGCCTACAAACAGAATCACCTGCAGCAAAAACGCTCAATAACCAATACATTTTTTACCTAACCCGCAAACACATTAGCCATTGATTACATTTTATTAACCATCTCTGACGCACAAAACATGTGTATCAACTGACCTTTCATTATTTCCCAAATTAATGAAGCGTTACATTTTAATTGCTATTCCCTTTTGATATTATTCAGTCATAATTGTATACGACCACCCGGCTTATAATGACGATATTATTGTTTACGTCGGAGGCAAAAATCTTTCGATCTACAATTGAAATGTTACGTTCCACCGAGTCGATCGATATGTCAAGAGGAATCAATATCAATTGACGTTAAAATGGAAATAGATTTCTAGGGTTAATTGTAGGGTTAATCAAATGTGGTTCTTGTAGCATGACATGCGCAAGCGTCGATGGAAGATTCTGATTGTGACAATATTTATTATTATGGTTTTGCGCACGAGTTACGCGTTGGATTATGTCATGTTCAAAGGAGGTGACTGTTGCAATACGAAATTTGTTTTGTACGATTTCATTAGCAGCCTGTGTCATCCCACTACTGGGCATACGCCGAGAGGCTACTCTCGAGGAGACTCTTGATTGCCCTTTTATTACATTTTATAAGTTTGACACGTTAGTATCAGTCTGAGTAGAAGTATCGATGAATGAAACATTAACCAAAGAATCAACTGTGGCATCATTATTCAACTAGCTGACACATCCAACAGCTAGCGAAGATGCATGATGACAACCCATTCCATACATATCCACTCCTTCAAACACGACAACTAGTAAGCCCTGAGATATTTCTCATGTCTTCGAATTATCACCTCACGGCATTATCACCTCCAACATCTGATAAAAATTCTAGATTCTCTGCGACGGCCGTCCAGGCCCTCTCTCGTGGCTTGCAGGTAATAAATCGTGTTAAACAAGTAGGTTGGGGCGTTTTATCAAAGTCAATCGGTATCACGCCGCCGGCCGTGAGTAATTACTTGATACTTCTCCCTTTGATAATCTAATTTATACTCTATTCGTATGCGATAAGGTTGGAGTTAGACCCAACTCTCTAGTGATAGTGTTGTCTGTCTTTTTCTGTCTTCATCTTTTTAGTGTTGGGCTTTTGATAGTTCGGATGTAATAGTGTGTTTTAGAAAATTTTGAAGTCGGACCAGTCAATTATGAATTTCAAAGAGATCGTTAAATTATTGTGTTTCATTTTCCAGACAGATTTTACGTAAATTAACATGATTGAACACTAAATTGCAGTCATAAAATGAAGAGGACTGACGTAGATTTTTATCGAAATACCTACGTCTGCCATGGTAACGACTTATTTGTAAATTGATGGTTATTTGTAATTTTAAAATCGTATCGGCAATTATGGCGGCAGGATCCTGCAGAACTCTTATTTTTCGTAGTTTTCAAATGTTTTTCGTAACAATGAAAACTTACTTTAGTAAATACAGCTGTACAACTTTGTTTTAGAGACGTGTTTCGATAAGAAACGTATTCTGACATGAATAGTAAAGTCGTGAATGCTTACAAGGTACTCCTGCCAACAACTTTTATGGCGATTTCATTCAAATTATGTTAAGCTGTAGAACTTCCCACGCAGTCAGAAGTCGTGATTCTAAAAAGGTTACTTCAAAATCTGATAGAAACAAAATAATAAGACGCTATAAATGTTACTCAAATATTGAACAAATACAATAAGTATTTAGAAATAATTTTGGAAAACCCAATGACAATAAAAATAATTAAGATAAAAAAATCTAGATGCAATTTCTCTGAAATAGATTTCTTAAAGAATCATGATTGGTTTAGGTATAAATTATTGATTAAATCAATCATACTATGAATCTACGATGTGACATATGCTTGCGATTTTTAGGAAGTTATATTAATGTATATGGTATGGTAGCTGTTCATTTATTATTACATAGAGTATATGGTAGCTGTTCATTTATTATTACATAATTGACACTCCTACTCCTCACTCTTACTCCTTGTATCCTTTGAAACAGGATGATGAAATAAATATTATTTGCACTTTTTAATTTTCCAAGGCATATCATGAGAATAACAATAACAGTCATGTACAGTGGCATCCAAAAGTTAGCTGACTTTTTTCCACTTCAGCTGTGATGCCAAATTAAGATTTAAAATAAAAATAAATAATCAGGTATTCCTAAGAGATTCCTTGATTATTTTTTTTATGATAAGTCAAAGGTAGTTGAATTTGTCAATAGCAAAGTTCATTATTTCAGCTCGGAATCACCAACTGCCGGGTACAGGCCTCCCCTTTCGTCTGCCACACTTCCCGGTTCTGTGCGTCTCTCATCCAGGTGTTTCCCGCGACTTTGACGATATCATCAACTCAGCGCGCTTTTGGACGGCCCTGGTTTCTTTGGCCGAACCTTGGCCACCAACGTTATAGCAGTTCAAACATTTGGATCACTAGAATTTTAGATCATTATGGGGCATGTCACAGCTAAAGTGGAAAAATGTCAACTAACTTTTGGAGACCACTGTATATAAAACATTTCCAGAACTGGAAAAATGTTTCGTATTTGAACAGATTAATTATTCTTTACAAAATCTTGGTTCTGAAATTAATAAAGTGGAAAATGTAGACCAATATCTGGGACTTTAACTAAGATTTCAACTTCACTTTCACCACAATACTATATCATAAACGTCGTAGCACGGATGTAGAATTATATTTAGCCGCAGACATTCGAAAATTACTCTCATAAATCACTCACAAATAATATCATTCATATATACCTACGTACTAATAAAAGCTAATCTAGATAATGCATTCAGGTCATACATTATCAACATAACCAATGATAATGAATCATTATGATAAATTGACTAAAATTGATCCAATTTCAAACGATGACGTTAAGTATAAATTGGATTGATGATTGTTTTATTGTCCACCTTTCAACATTTGTCAATGCCATTGATATTAAACGTGTCTTTCATTTTATTTTTATGATGCTCGTTCAAAAAATGTGGCGCAATTCAAGATTTTTGGCACGAATAAAATTAGAATTGATGTGAATAATATCTATCATGTCTTCTAGTTTTTCATATTAGCTTATTGCATAAATCTATAATTATCATAAATCTCTATGATGTGTTTTTTTTAATGTATAAATTTCATTGTAAGTATTCATGTGGCTATAAATACCTAGATAGATTAGCTATGACGTATGTAACTATGATAAAGCAATTTCTAGAAACCATTGATACTCGCACTCTTTAAATTGAAGTAAAAAATAAGCTCACTCACATCTTCACAAATTAAGCACTCTCAATTCCAACCTACATATTGCTATTCTGTCAACGTGTCATTTCGAATTATATTACTGTCAACGTTTATCAAATGCACATCGACACATTTGTTCATAGAAGCGATGAAATATTCAAGTTTCTTGGCATCTGCGAAAGCTATCAATTTAATAACGTCATATTTGTTTTCGTAAAATCCATTTTCTTCTTCGATGTGTGCAGAAAATCGAGTGTCATCACCAATAATTATGTTTTGTTTTCATTTGTCCTTTTTTGCATTTACTCAGATTTTTTAAATGGTTCTAACTTTTTCTCAGATGATTCCTTAGATCCGCTTTGCTTACCTGGAACTGGTCGTGTTTTCATTAGCAAGCTCATCACTATACACACGTTCTCCGTTTACTTTCTACTCAATTTATTGAGAATCTTTTTTGATGACAGCTTACTTCTATATTGTGGTTTGTTATGTTTCTATCTTATCTGCATTTTTGTGTTGGGCTGATTCGTAATTATAATCAGCCTATAATGTTCCCACCACTGGGATACAGGCCCCCTTCTCTTCGAGAGGTGGGCCGTAGGGCAGGATGATTTTTACTTATTCTATATTAGTCTCAACACATCAAACTAAAAACACTGCCAGCACTAATCTTCCCAAACAAACATACTTCAGCAATTAAAACGCAATCCCATCCTTGAGGTCCATCCATCAAGCTATTAATCAACAAAAGCAACTTGAAAAAACTCACAAAAAGCTTACAAATAAACATTCTTCAAACACATTATGCAATATACCGACCATCATTCTAACCGACTCGGTTGATTGATGACTGCTGCAATCATGAATGCCGAAGGACCAGCTACCAAGACCTGCACGCGGAACGAAGGACCAAATTCTGAAGGGTCAATTTATAGTAGGCTGGCAAAACGGTGATAAATGAATGTTCGGATAAACATGGCTACTTTATTACAGAGAACGGTTATGATTTATTCATGCTCTTGTCAGATTTGAGAGGTGGTTGCACTTGGCGCCTTGAGAATTGTACCTTTAATTCGCACTCTAGAATTAGTGTGTTAATTTTGTTTGGGTTTAAAATGGCGGGTTAAATTGCTAGTTTTTATTTCTGAGTAAGCTAAAACTTTATTTAGCTAACGATTTTTATTTCAGGTTGAATGTCTTTGGTATAATTAAATGAATCAGTTCCTATTGGTGACCAATTCGCAATGCATTACGAATCAGAAATAATGTTAATAGACAATGTAAGAAGCATTACATGTCGAAAGAAAGTATTTATTTTAAGTCACAAAAAATCCGTGAACCCAATGGCATTATTACTGTCCTTGTGTATATTTGTGTTTAATCCTTTCTAGACATTTATATGAGCATTATCGACGTCGGTTTAATATAAAATGTATTGCTAGGTATAAAGTTAATTTTAGAGGCATTTCGTAAGGACTGATAACGTTGGAATTTAGTTTATATTCTTTGGTGTGAATGTCAGAAACATGATATATTGACACAATAATTACGATGAGTTGTTTATGTGTAAGTTTAAACCTTATAACTTTTTAAAATAAAACAATTACAGACACTTTTGAATTGTCAACGGGTCGGTCTGCAGAAGGATGAAGCTAGTGGCCCCTTCCAAAGCGTAGTAGGTACCTACCTATGGAAAAGAACGGACAAGAAACTAAAAAAAAAGAGAAAAGCATTTAGCTACGACAACGTATTGATAGATGTGACCATTATATAAGAAAATAAACAGGTTACATCTATCAAATCTGTTGTAATTGTTGATAAAGATGCAATTTCATATTTATATTACAGAAAAACTAAAACATGTTACCTATCGAAATTAATTTACCAAGTGTTAACATGTCGAATACTCAACGCACATGGTCTCAAAATAAAGAAAATACAATACGTATTCATCAGTTACAAGAAGATCAAACTTGTTGGAAGCTTCTTTCAATCATTATCTAGTCACGGCATGACCGATGCTCGCTTGTATTGATGAACGCTACTAATGGCTACGAGGCCTTTGTGCGATCAGATGAGCGAGGAGGAAGCGAGAGATGAGCTGAAAGAGTAGCTTGAGTTACCTAGTTGATGCATACGTAATGCGTATTGGAGTGGAAATGAAAAGAATCCACTAATCTGCTGACAAAATGCTGCAGGAAATGCAGAGCGATTGCTCTGCATTTCCTGCATTCAAAGTATTTTTTTGTTTGTTCATCAAACCTAACAATACACAGACAGAACTCAGTGAATGCCAATCAATATACAATTTACAAAATTGGTATAATGCTTCTTAACATTTTTCGTCAAACTGCTTGTAATAAAACTTGCTGCTGATAAAATCAAATGTTCGAATGCTCATTAAAATGTGAATTTAATTATTAATAATTTACCAATTTTTCGTACCAACATGACATTAAAATAATAAATTGATATCATAAAATATGAATTAATGACTTCATACATTAAGGTCAACATATTCATTTTCGAGCATCAATTTTAAAGGGGAAAATTAAGTATAAAAGCTGTATTTTGCCAAAACTACGCATGTTCTAATAATTTGAGTTTGACTGTAGTTAGATAATAGCTAATGATGGTCTTGTTTCTCTAGTGGCTAAATAATATCAAATTACACTTCTAGCTCTTCTTTTATCTTTGATTACTTTCTTATGATTAATTACACTTATTACGTGCAGAAATATGTTATTATAACACAAAATAGATTTGAATAAACTGGAAACGAGTTAGAATCGTCTAAATAGAATGTGTTGAAAATTCTCATTATAAAATACCAAGGAACAGTGCATTTAAAATATTTCACACTTAGAAATCCAAGACGAAATATTTCCACAATTTTCCCAAGCCCGCACACACTGTAGTCGCACCAGCGACATTAACAGGCCGCCCGGGGCGCCCTCTGCCAGCAATTTGTCAACGTCAAAACTCATTTTTATTGTAACCAAGTTGTCAACTTGGCCCCTTATATCTTTATAATGACACGTTACCAAGTAGCTTTCTTTAATGTCACTTTGAGACAATCGTTCGTGACATTTGGTTAATGACACTCAATGTGTAATTTTGGTCTTTTGAGTCGAGTGAGAAAGTAAAATGTTAAATTACTTAATTTTTTACCAAGATAACTTTTATAGAGGCTTTGATAACCTTTAAGGATAATATCGTGTTGCAAAATTATGGGAGGTCACCATGATCAGATCTGTTGCTGATATTTTTGTCTGCAATTAATGCGATACTAAATTGGCAATTTCAATTCGAACAATTTGGAAGGAAATGTAAGTACAGATAATTATGTAGTTACGGTAATTACAGGATAAGATACCATTTATGTCAGGATATAATAGAGACATAAATCAGGAGATAAATGAGCTCCAATTAACAGTGGGTCTACTTCATCTTTCGTTTTCTTCTTTTTCAGTATAATTTTAGTACTGTTTGTTGCTTTCTTTGTCAGTATTATTAAAAAAAACATAAATAAAAGAAGCAATAACAAGTTAACTGTATATTATATTCCCTTTGACTGTTTCACTGTCTATAGCTGCTCTTTCATTCATCACGATATGCACATCCATTTTCACCATCTCTCATCAATGCAACTTCACCTTTCACATCTTAAGATCAGAGATCAGAATATGACTCACACAATCATTAGCTGTAATAAGTGCATTAACAATATCTAATCTACCCCCCCATCTATTTGCTAGGCAATCAATATCTGTCAGAGAATTCATACTAATCTTATTATCTGGTATTAATATGTGATTTATATTGACTGAAGCTAGATATAGTATTATTTATTGGCAAGTTTACCTCGGCGTTCGATAAAACGACGTTATGAAGCTTAGATCTTGATCGATCGGTTGATTCTTATTTTAAATCAGCAATATTAGTAGATTGATATCTGGGGGTTTCCATGTCGAGGTATAGATGGCAATGTAGATAATTTACACGAATGGCGTGGTGGTTAATTTAATGTGTTTGGTCCTTGGAGTCACAAATTTGATTAAGGTGGGAATAATATTTTACTAAACCCAAAATATGATAATAAATGACCCCTTCGATGCTATTAGTTCGATTTTCAGATCTACGATGTAGATTTGTTCAGGTAAATAATTTTATTGTGCTTCCTTATTGAGTTTAACTTCGTAAAGCTTGTTGTTACGCCTTGTCTGCCATCTCTTTTATTCCATTAAAAAATGTTGTTTAAAACGCATTCTTACAAAAATTAAAACAATCACCAAAGTACTTAAATGTTTCAGCTCATCCTCGACTTACGTCTAAACAAGTAATTAAAGCGGCCACAGAATGAAGACACTAATGGCTCCAAGTCACACGGGAGCGGGATCCTGACAGGATGATGGATCAGCCACTCCTCCTAATGACTCCTTATGTTACAAACTGTAAGTCATCGCGCTTATAAGATTAGATATTGCGTGATTGCTTGCTTTTATAATGTTGATGTAGTAGGATAGGTGACTTACTAAATTTTATTCCTGAAATATGTAGTTAAATAGGTGTAACAGGTTGTGACAGATACAATAGTGGTGTGAATAAAATGGTTGCTTTTCAGCAAGGATGAACAAGATAAGCAATTAGGTAGATAGATATTATTGGAATGTCTGTTTTTCTAACATAATCTAACTGGCACAAAGTTGCTGGTTTAAGCATGCGAGGAAATACAAACAGTTCACAGTCTGTCATTTGAAAATATGGAAGAAAGCCATAAAAACTACAAAGAACCAATACGAAGTGAGACTATGTATTATAAATTACACACAAAGGAAATCATGACAAAAAAAAAAAGAAAATATTAGTGTTCCCAAGTTAAATTATGTATCTTTTTGGAATCAAACCATTCGAAATAGATTGAACACGGAGTCGGTCTGTTAATGATCCTGACATAACAAAATATTCAAATAAATAATTTCTGGAGCCACATTCCCAGTTAGTTAAAACCAATAAACCTGTCCATACATCATCTTGAACTGTACTTGTCACCTGTCTTTCGGCATTTTGGCATTTACTGCCGGCGCAATGCCCGTCAACTGCCAACTATGTGGCGACGATTGACAATCTATTAAACACCTCTATCCATGCCAACTAAGTGTGAAAGATGCATAGCTTTGCTGTAATTAAACTAGGCGTAAATATTTTTAGACATGTTTTAAGAAGTGGTGACAAAATGTGGGTTTGGGAATAGAATGTTAGATAATGTTAGATTGTGTCGATTGGTAAGCTTTAACTCATCAGCTTCCTCATGACATGAGGACTGAATGAATTGACATTGTCAAGACATTGTCTTGTCCCAATTTATTTCAGGAAGCATGTCTTCTTTTTTCATACCTCTCTACTTAGAGCAGTGATGGCCCAGAAGTAACGGCTCTGACTTACAAGTTGTAGATCGTGGGTTCAAACCCAGACAGGCATTTTACTTCGTGTAAATAATTTCATCATCACTGCTCTCAAAACGGTAAAGGAAAACATCGTGAGGAAACTGGCATTTCCTAGAACCAAAAATTCGAAAACATGTGACATCTACCAGCCTACACGCCCGCGTGGTGGATGATAGCTCACTCCCTCTCACAGATAGGAGACTTGTGTCCCAGCTGTGGGAACATTATAGGCTGATTGTGTACATGTCTGCTAGCCATCATCAGTGTTCAAACTCTTCCTTGCTATATTGTCTGTCATCTAATATTCTAATCCATTCATCATTTCTTTGGTATTCCTCTATTAGTACAGTTAGTTTCTGTCCAGTTTCTGCAATATTATTTCCTGACTAATTTATTTTACGAGTCTCAAGACGTTAAATTAAATCAATTTCCTAGGACACGCTAGGTGTAGGTAATTTTACGACGCTTTCCTGCAGGTGGCCATCAATTTTAGCTGACAGAACAGACCACCCTGTACCTAAGATAATAAAACACTAAGAATGCAAAAATCCTGTCGGGGTTCTCACAAAGGTTTTATTTTATTTTCGCATCCCATGAATCCTACCATCAACAATATTTAATAACACATTCATTGGAGGTGTAGGGGATATGGATGTGCACAGTGAATTATAATAAACATATTAAAATACAAATATTTGAAATAGGGAGACGATCACGCGTCACCTACAGGAGGATTGGTCCATATCGCCTCAGGATTGAGTGGAAAAAGGAAAGGGAGGCTTTTGCCCTGCAGTGGGACAATACGGGCTAATTATTATATAAAAATTATAATTGGAAAGCTACTCTCAATATTAATAAATTGAAAGCGTCATATCATGCATCTTATAATGAGTAGAACAGAGTAGTGACCGCAAACCA
This sequence comes from Hydraecia micacea, assembly GCA_914767645.1. NCBI lineage: Eukaryota > Metazoa > Arthropoda > Insecta > Lepidoptera > Noctuidae > Hydraecia > Hydraecia micacea. The sequence goes on along the minus strand of OU611783.1, from coordinate 1,153,340 downwards.
CCAGCTTACTTAGGACCATGTAATCTCCAAGCATAATTTATAATTGTCGCAGAGATTTATGTCATAGACGAAAAACAACGAAATATAATAATTATATATCGAACAGTTTCGTAGCAGTAATTGATATGACCCGTAATCCGGTTGCGAACTAGACTAAGCCCAACAGGTTTGAACTTTAGTCAAACAACAAATTAATCTCAATAAACGTAAATAAATGGCACCTGGTTTACAACTGACCTAAATGTTAGTAAGCTGCTTTTATGAAACCAATAACTTGGTAATAACAGTGTTATTAACATTGTCCCGCTAGTATTTGTAAATCCGTTGGTAGAGTGGTTGTTAATAATATTTTATTATACCAATGGATTTAATCAACTGAATGGACTGACGGTTTTCTATGTGAATCATAAATAGACTCCGAATAATTTCTAGAAGCACTGCAGTAGCTAGTGTTTATAGTAAGCACTGCGAGGATATCATAGGAAAAGATTAGTGCCCTTCGGAATATGCTAAGCACAAGTTACAACACATGAAAAACACTGATTAGCGACATCGAATATTCTTAAGATTCCGCAGCAAAAGTTTCATATAATTCCTTAATTTGAATTTTGGTGCTTGAGCCTAAAAAGAATATTCTGGTGTAATTGCCATCTTCGTTGTGAACAACTACCATTATCAGCAATGTGGTTTCACATAGAAGCTTCCGGCGACTGGGACCGCAATTAACTAGGACCGCGGTCCCAGTCGCCGGATCCGTAAAAATTAATTATTTTTCTTCCAGCGACTGGGACCACTCATAGATAACTTAAAAAAATCTATTATTCAAGCCAAAAGGACTAATTTAATAATAATGAGAAATTGTGAGATATTAAATACTAGTATCTTACATCATTTTGTAAAAGCTCCCCCTGTGAGCCGGAAAAGGGCGTAAACTCTCACATCCCACAACACATTTTTCATATCGCACGCTTCTATTATATTATCATGTCGGTGCTCCTCTATTATAATAACGAGTGGGCCTCGATATAATTTATTACCACCATTAAAGTTACCAACATGTTAAACGCGCCGGTTGCCCAGCGGGGCACCTTATTATGCCCACTACTGAAATGCTAAGTTCCTTATTTATATCCTTCATGATTGATTGCTTTATGTAACTGACAAAATTGTGGAGTTTGTACATTATTTTGGTTTATGATTTCGTGTGGTCTTTCGAGAAGGCTGGGGTGGTCTTTTCGGATCAAAGGACCGTTAATGTCTATGAGTGATGTGAGAATTATGGTCTCAAATACTGATGATATTATACTGCAATCATATTGAATACTGTTGATTCCACTGACCTGTTAGGAAAAAAAGACAGTAGAGTTTGTTAGCTAGATTGTGAATGAAAAAATTTCATAGCTTTTCGTCATACTATGTTAATGTATAATTATGGTAGTAGACACATCGACGCGCAAATTGCTACCATAGATTCAGTACATATTTTTGAACCTAAAAAAATGCTGTTCTCTGTTTTCCATAATTTAACACAAAATATCTATGAAAAAAAATCTACGCCAGGGGGTTTAGAATCATGTGTTGAATTCATTCAATTTTCCAAAAAAAAAAACAAATGTTTATGTCCCTTTTCAAGATAATAATTATTAAGTAGGTAACCGAATCAAACTCAGGTACCTATACAACTAACAACATTAGAGGGCAAACTGTTTTTGAAGGATAATCTCATTCGCTTATAGTTAATGATCACTGATTACAGGAATCGTGTCAATTGGCTGTAATAATGACACAAAATTATACACAATGTAATGACAGTCACTGACATTAGGAGTACAGCAAATTGCTATCATAAAGACGTTTGTGTCGCTCTGTAATTGGCTGGAGTTGTGAATTCGTCATGTGTTCGTGAGTCTAACTTGTGTCGTGTGATGCAGGTGTTTGGTGCGTCAAATTGTCGAAATGTGTCGCTTGGAACTTCCTATATTGATCATTCGGTTAACTCGTACACATATGTCTCAAACTCAAAACGTTTACTTCTATTATACCATTTACTTTTGAAAGGAGTCCGTCAGTCAGAAAGTTGAAGCTCTTGAAGACTGTGCCTAAGCATTTAAATCCTCTCAGTCTCTCCCAAGTTTTGCCTCAACACCCGTTTTTCTGCCTTCATTGATCCAGTCAGCCTCGTTAGCTTTTTTGAGAGGTCGTCGTTTCATCACCACGCAATACAGCTAAAGTTAAGCTTGTATTTTCATCTTCAAAGCGATATGACACCTCAACGTAAATTCAGTATCTCGGTAATGCTTCGGCCATCCTTTCGTAATGTTGTAAACATACATCTGAATGCTGCCATTCCCCTGATTTGCGACCTGAGCCTATATTTTATTCTATACCACAATTAAACTCGTCGAACAGATAAACGGGCCTCATAAACAAATACATTTAGTTATAAATCGTGCACATAATAGCTACTCTTTGAGTACGCTTTAACTCAACGGAGCGGGGCCGACCGGGCCCTATCGCTTTCGCTTCGAATAATTTATGTGTATTGTCGAAGCGAACGGTGTCGATTATTCATATTTATGCCGCTAGTGTGGGCACTGTGAAATATTGAGCTGAGGAAATTACTTTGCACGCCTGAGGTGCGGTAGGGTGTGGCGCCTTGTCGAGCGATTGGCGATTGCAACTTTATTTTTTATTTTTATACTTAGATCTTTTTAGTCGTTTTCCAAATGAAAGCGAATTTAACAGGCTGACAATTTGCAATGGGAAATAATAATGGTTCCGAAAAACAAATTAATCTCAAGTGATCTGTGGCCGCCTAAAAAAATGGATCTTCGAATAACAAAACTAAACTTCCGAATAAAATACTGAACCTCCGACAAAATTACTAAGTTACCGACAACAAAGGTTTTGTCAAAATAATCATATTAAATATATTATACGCGGGGCTACGTCGACTTAGGATGCAAGAGTGAGCGAAGGGCACCCCGAGGTTAGGTTTGGTTAGGTTACTTTCCCCCCCGGTGGGTTCCCGCATTGTCGAGGCGGGGGGGCTCAGTAGCCGTGGCTTGGACCCCCACGGTGAAGCGAAGAGGAACCCGAGGAGGGGCCGCTCGTCAGGGCTTTTGCCTGTAAGCCGACGGCGTAGCGGCCAACAAGTAGGTTGCGGTGCCGCTTGGGCGACATCACAACTGAGGCGGGCCGCGATGTCGTGTGGGAGGCATCGCGGCTGAGGGTTGGAGGCCGCGGCGGGAGAGGAGTGCCGGTATTGCGGTGCGCCGCTCTCCCTACCTTCCGCGGCCTTGACGGGGTCGCCACCGTCTGATGGCGGACGCGGTGGGGCCGCAGGGGAGGAGGAGTGTTGGTATGACGTTGGCCGCTCTCCCTATCCTCTGCGGCCGAAAATTGGCAGGTGGCGGGGTCAATTACCTGACCCGTCAAAGGGGGACCAAGGGTGCCCAGACACGGGGTCGTCTGGCACCCATGTGCTGGTTTAGTCCCAGAGGTGGTCACGGCGTGCTATGTGTTCTGGTGCGCCGATGATGGGGAATACTCCCCAGAGGGGGGTCCGGTGACGGACAGCCGCGGCGGGTTCACGGATGAGTGCAAACGCGTGCCCGTGTTCCCGCCGTAAGCGGCAGAGGAGGACACCGTGGAGTTTTAGTGGGTTAGAGTCCCACATAACTGCACTATCTCCCCGTGATAGTGCAGAATGCATGAGCATTCCTCCACGTTAAAAAAAAAAAAAAAAAAAATGGTTAGGTTACTTTAAACCCTTTACATAGAAATAGGAGCCCCGCGAAGCGGGGTTCCGTCGACATAGGATGCAAGAGCGAGCGAAAGAGAATATAAATACCTTTACCTAGGTATATAATTTTATTTTTCGCAGATTTCAGTATCTCATTCGGTCGTTTCTTCATTTTTATTCGGACAAAAGTAGTCGAAAAGTTAGTATTTTAGGCAGTAGACTTAACATTTTGAGTAAGGGCAATTCTTATTTTTTTGTCGGAGCTTTTATTACTATCCATTTGCAATCTTTAAAAGGGGAAATCAAATAATAAAGTCATAACTGAAACGGTTCATGTGACATAGCTATTATTCTTATGTCAATGTGCGATGCAATTTAAAACAAAATATCGAAAAAAAATCATCAATCATAATTATTTATTTGTTCGATACCTACCTAAACGACGAAAAAAAAAAAAAAAAAAACTACGACGTCAGAAATATGACGTTTAACATCAATTAACAAGTAACGAGTTTAATATGACAAAGCTTTTATTAAACGTGATTAACGTTTCCATATAGCGATTGTTTTATTTAAAGTAATAAATCGTACCTACTATGTCACTCAAACAAAAGTGATGCATGTGTACACAAACCATTCACAATTTAAGTCCTTATAAGCCAGGAAACTGATTTATAGTCTGCAACAATGTTCAGTAATGGCGATTTGTAAGACTATCGCCTGCAGGCGTGTTTATGAATTTCTAGATGCACGACAACACAATCATATTATTATTATTTGAGTTCAGAGAATGAGAATAAAATATGACTATGTAATGTTGCTGCACACGATAACGAACTTCTATGATGCCGTTTTGTTTTTTAACTCTACGGGCTTTACATAGGTGACTATAGCGGCAAGATTTTCGCCCCACGGCGAAAGTCGACTGACTAAATGGCAATTCGGCTAGGCCACAGGTGATTAAAATCACATGCGGCGTGTGCCTAAAATCAACCGTGAATATATGCTCAGTCGCTGGCGATCTCTTATTGCATGTAGGTCGACATTTTGATGCAAAATGTACTAGTCACTTGCGATTTTTATTGGCCTGTGTAAATGGGGTGGCGATTCGGCATGGCGATTTGGTAAGCGAAGCGACCAGCCGCACGGCGAAAATCGACGTAGTGTAAATCCCCCTTTAATTAGCACATCGAGTTGTATACAAAATCAGGGTCATCTTTGTGACAAAGATAGACCAGTGTGACAGTATCTTTCAAAAGCCCATAGTATACGAAGTTCATTGACTACTGTAACGTGCTATAAACTCAAATAATCAATGAGTAGCCAGAATGTCACAGTTGTAGTATTTCAATGGTAGTTACAAAGGTTGCGTCGTAAACGGACCGCTATTGAAATACAAACTTGTAACCATATTTTGATTTAAAGGAGTGTCCGTGGAGTTTCTTGCGCGTTCTTCTCCATAGTTACCTACTACACTTCTGAATGGGCACTTTCTGACTTACCGAAACCTTGAGAGTTCAAAAGTGTCTGTAATTGGTTTATATTTAAAAAAAATGTTTGATTTTGAAAATACTAGTGCTGTGACGTTCCACTTATATAGTTACATTTGGGTAATTCGAGGTTACTTTTAAGTAGCCTTATGGAAGATCAGCCTTGAACTTCATGTTACCACCCCCCGGGTACTGTACCGATATTATCTTTTGATAGTCTGGTACCTAATTATTGTAGATACATATTTATCAGTAGGTGGAATAACCTTGATTTCTAAAAGATATTTGCGACCCACCTATATCCACTAACGTGGAAACACATTAACAATTATCTGTCATTATAATCTTGAAACTTACCATGTCTGATTGTAATCAAATAAAAAATAATGATTAATTGGTGATAATCTTATATTTGGAAAGCGATAATCATATTAATAATTTATAGACTATTTACGACGTGTGATAACTTATGGTGATGACTAATATTAGTATAATCACCGGCAAGTTGGTACATCATTAAGTACTGTGTTATCTACGCTATGAAATCATAGGAAATAAAAGTTATAATAGGAATTAGCTGTAAAACAACTGTTATGAAAAGGATTCCTAGGCGATTATTGATAAATGATTTTTGTTTCTGTAAGTAGTTTTTTTTAATAATTTCTCCTAAACAGTATTTCATAATTATTCATAATTATTGATTTGCTGCTGCTACGAGTATGTGCCTTTATACATTATAAGTAAGTACTTAATACTTACTGAGAAATGGAAATATTCCTTTCTTTTACTCGAGCAAATGTTACAGAGCAAAAAATAACTCGCACATTTAATTCTCACAACAAACGAAAAATGCAGTGAAAATAAAAACTAAAAATAAACAATTTTTATTGCTGCTCGCGAGCAGTGTGAACCCACCTGCCCCTCAGCCGATGAATTGTTTCATAATGTTAGTGCTTTAACTGAAAACTTTATGTTAATCGCCACTAGAGTTAGCGTTACGACGTGTTCCACCTAAGTGGACTTTAACGGCCTATGACTGATGATTACCAATGCTAGCCTACATGGGAACACTGAGCTATTCCAAGTTACTACTACAGTTTATAATGGTGGGACTTATTACAGGAATGTTAAAGTGAAAAAGGGAATTGTTGTTGTTTTGAACTGACGATTTTTATTTCTAGCCTGAAATTTTCCTGCTTATGCGCAAAGTTTTCTTACGAAACTGAAAGTAAATGAACATTTTTTCACAAGGGAATTTTTGATTTTATTTCTTCACTCTCTGTTGCCCGCGATTTCCACTGCGATCCAGGATTAAAAGTAGCCTATGTACTTCTCGAGTTTGATCTGTCAAATTTCATAACGGTCGGATCATTGGTTTAGGCGTAAAAAGGTAACAGATAGATAGACATAGTTACTTTTTCATTTACAATAATTATAATTATGTATTAAATCTTTTTAGGGTTCTGTAGTCAACAAGGAACCCTTATAATAACTCATAGTTTTGCCATGTCCGTCTGTCCGTCCGTCCGCAGCTTAGCCCAGAGACTCTTAGTACTAGAAAGCTGTAACTTAGCATGGATATACAGATTAGTCACGCCAACAAAATGGTAAAATAAAATCTAAAAATATTTTTTTTAATGTGCCTCCTCTACACGTAAAGTGGGGATGTTTTTTTTTTCTCGTCTACTTCATCGTGTAAGGTATCGTTGGATAGGTCTTTCAAAAACATTGTAGGTTTGTGAAATCAATTTTTTGATTTAGGGATCCGTTTGTGAAATATTAACCTTTAAAGTGCTAATTTTTGTTAGACTCAACTGGTTTTTGGATATGTGAAAAAATTCGCAACAGTAGTATATAATAACGAAGTTAAAAGGAAAACTATCACAACTAAGTAGGCTTTACAAATTTATGAGTAATAGTCGACCAACTTACATTTGCAGTTGCAGTGTATGGGAGAACATTATTTTCCACTACAATGTTAAGTTTGTTCTCGGGATAAATTCATTCCAACTACGGAACCTCTCATTGTGCGTGGTGCGACACGCACTTGGCCGGTTTTTTTATTTACTCTGCTATTGTTACCATAAAAATCCCTTGAAACTTGTCTCTTGTAGAGCAAATCATTTTAAACCAACGTTTAAAACTTAAGTACACAAAATGGGCAACTGTAAACGCCTTAATGACTGTTCAAGATAGAAAGGTCCCAGACAGCATACGTCATCATTAACTCAAGTCTGACTAATGACAGCTACACAAGAGAATATTAAAATCTTACAAACATTGCCTTCATTAACTGTACGCTCTCTGAAGGCAATCAATCACTCACAGTTTTCACCCACACACACAGATAGATCCACGCACACATTAACGTTTTTACTTCCTTGGACATCAGCTTAGCCACAGCATAATAACTGAGGCGAAGTTTACGACATTGTCTTTTCTCGGATAGAAAGGAACTGTTTTATGATTAATGTAGACAGGGAAATTAATTGTAACAATTTAAGTTGCTAGCAGCTTAAATTGTCCGTTTATTCACAGCTGTCATTCTATGACAGTTATATGAAATGGCTATAAAGCCTGCGATACACATGTCTGTAACTTGCACAAAAGTATGCAAGTAGCTTGCATGCCATTGTGGTATTCACCAATTAGAAGTTGTTATGGCACACGGCATGCAAGCTAAAGGCATGTGTATTCCGCGCTTAACACAGGTAATTGACGTTAAGCTAATACACACTGTATTAGCTTAACATTTTTTTTCCTTGACTTTATTTACTAAAGCTATTGTATAACAGTATCTCACACATGGACCTTCACTTTTATTATTTTCATCACGTTTACTTCAGTTTGTCAGGCCTCGTCGACTGGCATTTAAAAAGTTTCATGATGGTATAATAGGAAGTATGAATGAAGTGTTTCCCAGTCCAAATAGTGAAATTAAATTTTTTATTAATAAACAATCTATACTAGTATCGCAATCACTTTAACACGTCATATTATAAAAAAAATAAGCTTCATGGAGTCGAAATTTGCTATCTGACCACCCATGAGAAGAAATGGCGAAACAAAGGCAGCTAGTGATGGATAATTGGATACGGCGAATCATGACAATCATAAGGCAAGACATGCAAAATTATCTAATTGATAGTTTCAAACTAAAAGTAATTTAGAAAATACCAAAAGACGTTAGAACAATTTCCAAACCCATAACGACGTATCAATCATGATAACCCTGCTGAATGTGGGCGTCACTCCATTGTATCGGGCCGCACACATCGGCGGCACTATTATAAACGGGAGCATTAATCTTCAGGTCATAAGGTTCATCAATTATATGCCCACGTGGTGAAGCCTAATTTGTTAAGGTTTTGGGTTGTCCGCAAGTTTTAATTTAAATATAGATAGATTTGTGGGATGGCGCTCTAACCATTTTGTTGTTTGATTATTGTTAATTAAAAGATGCGGCTTAAAATTTTGATCTAAAATTCATACCAATTAAGTAAACTGCACTAATACTTTATTATTTGGTAGCTCTATAACCTTACTCACAAAAAACAGAATACTGGATCCTTCTCCAGCCGCGATGATTTTTGAATCCTACAACTACAGGATAACTCATTGAAAATATAATGCTCGAGGAAATTAAATAAACACGTCAACAACAACAAAGCAAGATGCTAATATAAAATGAGTCAATGAGAAATCCACAATGTTTATTACGGCTTTAATGTCACCATATTTTTCTCGTTGCGATCATCCAAGAATACATAATACATGAATGAAACTACATTCTATGACTCAAAGTGCTCGAAGTAAGAACTCGTGTAGACGATGAACAATACATAAATTCATTAGTCTAAACTGCAACGGTAATAATTTGTAAGTTAAACGACTATTTAGTAGAATCGTGTGCCTGTACCTTAACACATCCAAGAATCAATTAAATTCAAATTTAGAATTCATTCAACACCACAGCAAACGCTTTTAAATGAACGGAACGAGTGAATGATCACTTTCATATCCCGCTTATTAGAACCGAGTGAATGAATATGAATTCTTTACCTATTTGAAATTCAAGCTAATGTATTTTGCCGTTTGTCACGTCAAATTAACTTTGGAATTAGTTTCATTTTGCATTTTATTATTCAGTTAGGGTGACTATACACCGGGATATTAATCATTGGAAGAATGCCACGACTTTTTAAGAAAAAGGTGGTTTGAATTATTCAAGATCAAAGTTCGAAAGAAGACACTTAAATCACATGCTTTCGGAATAAGTTTAAAGGTAATTTAATGCATCCGAATAGGTTCAAGGATTTCTAAAGTACAAAAAACAAATCTGTTATTTTTACGTAGGTAGACGGGAACTGTCGAAATAACTAAAGATGATAAGTACCATAGTCATCAGTGTCTTTCTTGTTGGTTTTAGATCAGCTCAGGTTTCTTCTACTGTTTTACTTCTCAGTAATTCTATTAAAACTTACATTAAAAAAAAACAGTACCTTTGTACTCAATACATCCATCCTAACTAATATTATAAATACGAAAGGAACTTTGTTTGTTTGTCTGTTACCTCTTCACGCTTAAACCGCTGAACCGATTTAGATGAATTTTGGTATAAAGATAGTTTGAGTCCCGGGAAAGGACATAGAATAGTTTTTATCCCGATTTTCCTACGGGAAACTTATGCAGGTGAAACCGCGAGGCGCTCTATTTTACTGTGTGTAAATAATAAAATAAATAAAACAAAATGGATGGCGGGGCGAGCTGGACAAAACAAACGACACCAGAGGTCCACATCAGCACCTTGATTGTGTAACACACTTTCAATGACAATCTGAATCATATTGAAGGATATTGCTAATCCATTGCTTCATATTTTTGAAAAAATTGTGTACTCAGCAACGTAAATAACGCAATGAATGTTGTTGAACTGTCAAAATCAAAGCCATTGTTACAGATAGTGTGTTACGCAATTACTCTGCTGCACTAGATCGTAAGCACTGGAAGTTATAGGCCTTCGCACAGCAGTGGGAGGATACAGGCGAACAGTCCCTAAAGTAACAATAAAAACATAAAAAATCGCAAAAAGATTTAAAACTGCAACTACATAATAAACTTTTATAAGAAAATAAAATGCACATCTCATGAACGTCATACCCTTGCATGAAACCAGCTAATAAATTTAATTTTATACTCTTCCTCTACACCTATAGAATAGTAATAAGCAATTAAGTTTTACGAGGCTAACACAAGACATAATAACGACTGATTACCATTTTAATATGGTCATAATATACTACAGGCTGGGTTTGCATCTTAATGTGAAGTTGAGATGACAATCTAAGCAGATTTAGCTATACTGTTGTTTGAATTATAATGTGCTGTCATTGTTTGAGTGAATTGTGTGCGACAATGTTTATAAAGGTTAAAATAGAAAACATGCGACAAATCGAAATGGGAGATTGTACTCATCATTATGAACAACTTTTACTATGGGACCAAACCTGAAATCGCGAAAAAAAATCTGCTGTTCCCTACATTTATGTTCGCATAACTCGTCAAAATGTAGGGAACAGTTGATTTTTTTTCGCGATTTCAGGTTTGGTCCCATAGTAAAAGTCGCTTATAATGATGAGTACAAAATCACGTTTCGATTTGTCGCATGTTTTCAATTTCACCCTGTGATGACTTGTTAAAAAGTTGTTTTCGTCAACATTTTTATATGATCGATCGGTGTGCCTCGTTGGTCTACTGATCAAGTGTTCATTAAATTTTTTGTACAGGGTGGCAACATTGACGCGCAATCTGTAACCATGAATTAATGGGACGCTATGGAGCGAGAACTTAGAAAATTTTCGTTTTTTTTTTTCGGGAATGTAGCAATTTTATTGCAGCATCGGGTTAACCTTGATAGAAACCATTTAGTTTCTGAGAGGCATGGCCCTACGACGCACCGATTCCGAGTGAGGAGCTTTTAAGCCCACAGCGTAGATCGTCGGTTATCAAAAAAAATTCAGCTGTTTCATAGAAAAGCGCAATACAAAAGGTAAAAATGTATGGAACAGCATTGTTTTTTTAAATTAACTTAAGTAAAATTTTAACGAAGGAGGTTTCAGAATCGATTTATTTTCGTTGGATCCCACTTTTGAATCCAGTTTAATGTTTTTGGCGTTGGATCCTACAAACATGTAAAAAGTTGTGCGACGATGTCCTTGCCACCCTGTATATCAATTCTTAGTGCCACATTGTGCTAGTGGTCGCAAGAGCTTCTTCTGAGCGTTGGGTACTGGATTCGATATGCTAGTCAGGCCAAGTGATATTAGGTGGTCAGGTGTTGAAAATTCTATGGAACAACAATCGATATTGTAAAGTCTATTCAAACTTATGTTTCAAATTAATATTATTTCAAGTTAAACACATATCAACGTTATTTTAATGGTAATTATGTTGATTTCAGAGTGAAAAAGTTATAAAAATATTTGAAGTTGTAGCGTAAACTGAACTTTATTGTGTAGGATTTAAAGTTATTTTTCCGTAAACTCATATTTGTTTACATTTTTGGCAAATAAATCGCGAATGCAGATTAATTACCTATCGATGGAAAAGAAACAAAGACAGTACGTTTATTTTCCAAAAACCATGACGCAAAAAATATGCACATACACATGAAAGAACAAGGTTTACCTAAGCATAGGTCGGCGTAACTTAAAATCCGCTTTATATCCAGCCGATACCGGACAGCATTGTCTAAGTTAAACACTAAATAACATCAAAATAACTGAATACTTGAGTATTTACCGGTCATAAACTTAAACACAAGTTATAAACATGCATAAAACATCAAGTAATCAGTATGTAAAATCAATAAACAGTATATTACGCGGTAAGCGGTATTTTGCAACGCATAGTATAGTAATGTGTACGGAGCCTTATTATTTATGGGTAATTGTGATTTGTGATGTTCTAACTCTGCGGTAATCACATAATACATGGAGGAGGGGCTCGTGGCTCAATGGAAAATACACTGATAGTAAGATGTGAGAGGTCAAGCCGTGCCTAACGCGGTCAAGTCTTGGATCATAATCAGCCTATAATGTTCCCACTGCTGGGCCACAGGCCTCCTCTCTGTGAGAGGGAATGGACCGTAATCCACCACATGCCAATGCGGATTGGTAGATTTCACATGTCTCCGAATTTTCGGTTCTAGGATATATGCCGGTTTCCTCACGATGTTTTCCTTCACCGTTTTGAGAGCAGTAGTGATGAAATAATTTACACAAAGTAAAGCGTCTATCTGGGTTCGAACCTACGACCTACAACTCGTAAGTCGCACCACTGCTCTCTCAAGTCTTGGATGGGTGACCGTTTTTAAATGTTATTGAGATTGTTGCATATCAACATTAGTAATTCTGCCACAGGTAGTGTTATATGTATAAATTCTGCTTTGCCTATGAAGAAAAAGCTTAATTACAATCGGAGGTATAAGCATGCATGACACTGGCATATGTACCTATGTATTGCATCAGTACCTCTTCTGACAGCGCGACAATAGCACTAAGTTACGCTGTCACCACTACTATATTGCTACTATAAGAGTGTCCCCACACTACCTTAAGTCACGCGTCTATTATAATAGTATAAGATATAAACATGCTTGGCACTGTCATATGTATTACATCAGTGACCGGTACACAAAAAACGCATAAATGCTGATTTGCGGGACCCAACCCGTATTACCTACCCTACATCAGTGACTCCTCTGAAACTGCGATTATGCTGTTTTAAGAGCCTTTACAGACTAGCTCAGTCGCGCGTTTGTTATAATAGTTTCAGATACAAACATGTATGGCGCTGGCATATGTATTACATTAGTGACTCCTCTGATACGGTGACTATCGCGCTAAATCACGCTGTCAGCACTACTATATTGCTGTTTTAAGAACCTTCACAGACTAGCTCAGTGGCGTGTTTGTTATAATACTATAAAATACAAACATGCACGGCACTGGCATATGTATTACATCAGTGACTCCTCTGACACGGCGACTATCGCGCTGAATCACGCTGTCAGCACTACTATATTGCTGTTTTAAGAGCCTTCACAGACTAGCTCAGTCGCGCGTTTGTTATAATACTATGAGATACAAACATGCACGGCACTGGCATATGTATTACATCAGTGACTCCTCTGACACGGCGACTATCGCGCTAAATCACGCTGCCAGCACTACTATATTGCTGGCATAAGAGCCTCCACAGAGGAAATTAAACGCGCGGTATTTTAAAGCTAGTACTAACTCGACTCAACATCATTCTACACACAACACTTTATTCGTATTAACCTCTGCCACAGAGATCTTAAGAAAGCAATACGTATAAAATATTTCCAACTCTAACGCTTGTTAACAAAAACCAGGAAGAGAATAAAACATGCAATAACAAGAATTAACACTGCAGAAATAAAATGAAATTGTCTAGTCAATAAAACAGCCTATTTCAACGTAGTTTACATGACGTTAAATAGAAGTTGCAAATGTCTTGTTACAAATTAATGTTTGTTACAGGTCTGTTGCAGGCTAAATCAACGCAAAGCAATGGAAAATGGTCTGTGTTAGTTGCTGAATTTAAGTGGCACTTGGATGATGTTAGCCCAGAAGACATCAAACAATAATAACGCGCTTTAAACATCTCATATAATGAATGATGTTGTTGATGTTTGATGAAGATGTACATACATCTTAAAACATCATCTTGTAGTTAAAGACAGACATCAGCCAAGTGCTAAGATAGAAAGAGGACGACAAAGAGGAGACATCTTTATCATCTAGATGAGAAAGAAACTTCACTAGTGCAAAGAAAGGTAAATATTTTGTCACACTTTATCACAATATTCAGTCGGATTTTTCCATTTAAAAGTATCCATAATTGATTAATTACGAGTTGATAATGACCGTCATCATAATCCCTTATCATTCATCATAATAATCACTAAGAAGTTTATAATCATTAGTGCGTCAATCCACCAACATCGCGCATCTTGCCTGACGCGCCTTTACGCGAGCTCCCACACGGGCAGACGCGGCATCGCGACATAAATCTAGACTGTAATCGCGCGCAATCTGACAGGCAGCCTGTTGAAATGAATATTCGTGATAAATCAATGTTAGCCACCGTGTGGGGAGTGGATGTTGGCATTTATATTTTTGTTTCCATGTTTATTGGGACATGAGAAATATTTGATAAAATTAACGACTTCATGCTTAGTTTGTCTTGCAATTTACTGTTTGTTTAATTGCAGTCTTAGCGGAACCAATTAATTGATCACTCGTTTGCGTTCTTTCGTTGTTACAGGATTCAGCAAAAATGAAGAAACAAGAATTTGTGCTGCTAAGATTGAATCTTTTACGCGATATTATGTAGTGGCTGTGTTTTGAATTAGTTGAGCGTCAAATTAAACAGGATAAAAGTAAGTTCGTATTTTTTAGTCACAATCGATCATTATCTATCTCTGTTTCTGTATAGTGGGCTATGTCTGTCTGGTGACATTCTGAGGTCAGCCATCCTTATTTTCTTCTCCACATGATCCACTCTCCACTTCAAACTTAATGATGTGTAAGTGGAAACGTCACTTGTTACATGTCTTCCCATCATATTGTCATCCCTTATTTATGGAAATCACCAATCATTTCCATCACCTTCAACAGGCATTTGCGAGTTATTCTCGAATGATATTGCTGCCACGACTCCACAGCTTTCCTATTCCATACGCTACGACAGTATCTGTCCATTATTATGTCACATTCATTATCATTTTATTACATACTCGACCCGTGTATTGGCACCACTGTTTACAATGTTGTAAACTTAAGGCCTTAAACCTTAACTTAAGGTCCGGAATTCAAAATTAAGTTTATGAAGAAGCAGGTGGGACTCCCTCTTTATTATAATAGAAATGGTTAATCCATTAAGAGTCCCTATCAATTTCGCTGTCTAAAAACAGAAAATTCCATTTTTTTCAGCGCAATTTTCTCAATATCCTTAAGTTATCTACTTTTTTTTTAAATGCACAGTTATTTATCATCTATTTATCTAGTAAGTCTACAAATTAAAATTTTGATAACTACTTAATATAAATTAAGAAAAATAAAAATCTAACACACGTTTTTACGTAAACACGAAACACCATGTTTTTCAATTGCTTTTTTAGCTTACTGGTAGCAAATAACAATCTGAAAAAAATCCCAAATATTGGGCACATAGTATATTAGTAAGTCTACAATTTATTTTTTAAAAGTTTAATGAATTAGTACTTGTAATAAAATGTTGACTACGCTGAAAAACTCCAATAAAATCATGTGCAAAACCGTCGTCTATGTGTAAGACTTGATTGAAAATAACAATAAGTGTTAAATATTTTAAAATTTGAGGTGTTTATCTACCAAACTCAATTTTTATATTTTAATTTAGACTACTTATTTAATTGTAGTAAAATATTTAAATAATGCCTTATAAACCGATGCGCTCGCTCGATGCATTCAGTCGCGCCCGAGGGCTTCTCGACGACGGACCTGTGTCGCCTGTGACGTTCGCCGCTCCCGACGTAACTAGCGAATCGCGCATGATTTTGTACTACGCCTGACCAGTTTTGAGACTAAGTATATTTATTTTTTTATTTTAATAGTGTGACTTATTAATGTTTTGTATTGTACTATTAGTAATATGGTGAATATATTTTTAGAAAATGGGTCGAAAAAGTGAACTTTATTATCATGGAAAAATCAAAGGTAAAAAGAATAAAGTTGAAAAAACACGAAAGGCATGTGCAGTTCTTAGGTAAATAATAATTGTTGCAATCACCTTAATTAAGAAAATTGTAATAATTTACTATTATTTATATAGTCTAAAAATATTTTAATTGTATTTGTAGAGAATTACATGGCAGAAATCTACCAAAAATCAAATATTACTTGGAACATCATCAATGAGCAAAAACACAAATACAAACACACAAACAAGACAAATTATAAAGTAACAGTGTACTCATTGTTGAAAAGCCTAATAAATAAATAAAATAAATAAGACAAAATGGCTCGCTATACTATACTCTCATGGTATGCGGTCTTATAGCGAGGGAAATACTACAGACCCCTTCGTTCTGTATTAGGTAAACAATAACACGTGTAATTCGTTTCAGACGTACCTTGTATACGCTGGTCACACTTTGTAATTTGCTTTTACTATAGTGAATACTAGGTTAAGATGTTTTTATTTCAACGATATTAATTGTATTTAGGGGACCTAAACATAACATGTCATAATCACAATAAAATCCATCCAGTATTACGGAATCTTAGTAAAAACTATGGAGTACTAATA
The DNA here is from genome assembly GCA_914767645.1 of Hydraecia micacea. NCBI lineage: Eukaryota > Metazoa > Arthropoda > Insecta > Lepidoptera > Noctuidae > Hydraecia > Hydraecia micacea. Next base: position 1,136,726 of record OU611783.1, on the reverse strand, counting down.
ATAGCGGTTCCGGACCAAGATTATTTGTTCCCGCTTCATCGTACGCTTCAACGCACACTACGATTATCAGCTATAGTTCGAACGCACACAGACACATTGCGCTCCTATAATTACCTAATCTAGTAGCGCGCAGAAATTGATAGGGACTCTTAAGGTTCATAGTTCATAAATAAAAATCTTAAGTTTATTCACTGACAGACAAAGCAGAGCCTAAACCGGTGTGTCTAGAAGCATTACATTTTGCGCAAAAGTTCTTTATATAGCGAAAATGAGTAAAGGAGATTTTTTGAAAAATGATTCCCTAAAGGGGATAAAAAGGGGATGTAAGTTTGTATGGAACTTCGTCATTTTAGACGACGGTGAATCCCATTATATTTTTATCAACGCCGTCCTAATTTTATTTTTTGCGATCCGGAATACACGGGTGCAGAATCTAGTCAGCCTGCATATTTGCCATTGTTTCATACATAAGGATTTATAAAAATAAACATATTCGTCGATATTATTATTTGACTATAATAGGTATAAGTACTTCTATCAACAAACTTCTACCAGGTAAAAAAAATGGTAGATAAGCTTTTAAAGTAGAAATAAAGCATGATATTAGTACATTACTGCAGCGGCCAGCAAAAGAGGCATTGATGGACAAACGTGTAAATGTGGGCCGAGGCGAAGCCAACGCACACATACGTAAGTCCTGGTTGTGGCTAAGGCTTTTATAGTTCTTTTCTCAAATAATGCGCGGAAATTAAAACTAAGTAGTAACTAGGCAGAACTTTTTTGTCAAATTTGCAAGCCAGTTCAAAATTGAAATAAAACTTTTGATAAGTTACTTCCTTGGTTGCCATGTTTCAGAGTAAAAGATCGTTCCATTTTTAAATTACACGACAGATATGTGTTTATTATGTAATTTATTTGGCCGCTAAATCTCGACAGGTATGGATTTTTATACAACTTTTGCCGGCCGCTGCTCGCATGTATTTGGCCAGTACATCAATTTCGATTTATCTTGAAGAAGGTTGTCAATATAATTCTCAAACCAAGCATGTTTGAAAAAAGGAATGATAGTGTTTTCGACCCGATTATAGAAATGTCAATCTTGACAAGTGTCAGTGCAAAATATATGTACAAGAATGGTATAATACTTCGTGGTAAAAAGACTAATTGGATAGCAAAATTGCCGAACGAACCTTAGTATCGATGACCAACCATAATATACCTGAAGTAGCGGTATAAATATTGCAAGTTAATTATTAATTTGTAATTAAATTAAGAACGGAATTCCAATGCGGATGCTGTGCTTTATTTACGAGATATTTTACGATGATTATACAGAAAATTGTATAATTTGGTCTGCGGTCGTTAAATTGAGTAAACATTATGTCGTGTATTGAATTAAGTGAATGCATATTTCATATTTTTAAAGTACACATTTAAAATATGCAGTCATTTTAAATTGAGGTTATATAATTCCCAGATATTCATTACTAGCTTATGTCCCCGACTTCGTCTGCGTGAAATTTCGGCCTCCGACCCACCGCCTCGCATCCCGTCGCCCGCCCGCGCTATTATCTCGTTTTCATTTAGCATTATTTCTGACTTTTTCTTTTTGCTCGGCTTCTAAGGGTCATAGCGTGATGTTAAGCCTGTTGCCTATAACTTAAATCAAGAATTGGGCTATCAAAAACAAAAATAGTTTCAATTAAGACTGGTAATTTTAAGAGTCTTCATTTAGCTTTATTATTAGTATAGATAAAGATAACGGACAGTGCAATTTATGAGAGTTATCAGGACTGTGTATAGACGCCAGCACATCAAGCTACCCGAAACTGTAAAATTTTCCCAATCAACTTTGAACCTTATCCTTTAGCGATAAAGTTGAAAATCGATTAAAGAAATTTGACAGATTGTAGTAACTTGATGTGCTGGCATCTGTACAGGCTGAGAGTTGCACAGAGAGCCACTGAGCGTTCCATGCTTGGCATCAGGCTATTAGATCGAGTTCCAAACGTCGAGATACGAGGACTTACGAAGGTCTTCGATATCGACAAGCGTATTATGTAACTCAAATGGAGTTAGGCAGGACACTTGGCAAGGCATAGTAATGACAGGTGGAGTAAGGCTGTGACAAACTGGCGTCCTAGGACTGGAAGACGAGATGTCGGTCGTCCGGCGGCGAGATGGGCAGACGACATTGTTGCCATCGCGGGCAAAACCTGGATGAGGCTGGCACAGGAGCGTGGGATTGGCATATCAAGAAAAGAGAGGCCTATGTCCAGTATATGGTAAAGTCGGGCTGTTGACGATGATGATAATGACTGTTCCCCGGTCACCCGAAGAGAAGCTGTAAAATATCCATAGGCTGATTTGAATTAAATCTACGAGTTGCAATAAAATTAATGTAATGTTATTCTGCCAAGTAAGTAGCAGTTGTATTTTTTTATTGAAGAGATAAAAAAGTAAACTCTAAATGCATTTATTTAAATACTAGTTGACCCGGCGAACTTTGTACCGCCTCAGATTCAATAAAAACTAATGTATGAGAATATCAATTACTTACCTATTTTTATAATAATTTTTTTCGTGAAATTTACCTATGTTGTAATAGTTATTCTGCTATTCGGGGCGGAGACAAATCCAAAAAATCAAAGATCATCAAAATCGGTCCAGCCGTTCTTGAGTTATAAATGGTGTAACTATAACCCGACTTTGTTTAATGTATATAGATTTCTGCAGAAAATTACCATCTAAGTGTCTACTACATCTCATCGCTTCCGTAATCTTTAAGCTGAGGAGAAAAAACGACATAAAACGTCCCCAAAGCAAGTTCATCTGAAGGCTCTTACTTAGCCGGACACAGCGACACAATTTACACACATAAATATTAAATGATTAATAATTAAGCACGAAATAAAATCGACTCAATAATAAAACAAGCAATATAATCAATTATAAACGACACAAACATAATAAATCACAGGTTTACTGATACATCCGCGTTATAAATTAATGTTACACGTACTTGTTATTATTCATGATTAATAATAAATTAATCTCTCAGTTAAACCGTCGGATGCCACATTTGTAATCTGCATATTTTAATTATAGTAGCTAAGTGAGTGATTTGCGAGAAAGGTGAGATTTGACTGCCTTCACTAAGTTTTAAGAGAAAGTTTAAGTGGGAATGCTGTTATTTTAATTTATGGTTTACCTTATAATCATGGGAATGAGGTCAGAACAGAACTACCTTCATTTTATTGTAGATTTTAAGTGAAAAGTTAAAGCTTGATGGTAGAGTAAACAGGTTGAAACATATTTGAAAGTCATGAATTTTTATCTTATTGTGATCTTGTTACAATTTTATTAACAGTCAGTGTAAGGTGAGCTGTGGTGGCCCAGTGGTACCGGTGGCCGCGACTTACAAATTGTAGGTCGTAGGTTCGAACCAAGACAGGTGCTTTACTTTGTATAAATAGTTTAATTACAAGTTATCGGTTCTTAGTCCGAGATATGCCTGGTCGTGCTGACAATGGTTCAGACAATCAAATGCAGATGACTATGCAGCATGTCACTTACTGCAATCATTATCAATCTGTCAACATTATTTAGGTAATGTAAAGGAAGCTTAGAAAATGTACTTATTTTACCAGACAGCTGCTCGGCTGTCAGAAGCCCAATCACAATAGAATCAACAGCAATGCTAATTCAACCGTCACGTCGAGAAGTCGAGACGCGCAGTGGGCGATATCCTTAACATTATTTCGCGATAACATAATCAGGTAATACCTTATTAATTCTCAGATCAGTAAGCAGTAATAAATCAATAATGTATTAGCACAGCTTAGAATAAAATTTTCTTTAAAACGATTACTCTTATCACTAGGAAAAATCCCCTGGCTGTCTAGCAAAGTTACACGTAACTTTGAATCATATACTTCTAAAAATACAGTTTAATTTTCTTTGACAGTTTTTTCACCGCCGAGACATATTATAAAACAATATACGTAAGTATAATCTGAGCGTCCAAATGATATAATTTATTGTCGATACTATTTCTATTATAAAATCAAGAACAAACATAATTCGTATGGCCTGACGTTACCACACTTTTTTCAAAAAACCCAATAACGTGGTAGCAATTGGAGAAACCCAAGGATTAAGGCATTAAATACATAGCGTAATTTATTTGGTCGTCATAATTGTGACACAAAGATTATAATTTATTTACCTTAGAGTAATTAGACTTAGAGTGATAGTTTCATTCAAAATTCCGTTCAAAATTGAAGCAACAACACAATGAATGTGTGATGCCTAAGCGGCACGTAATTACGTTCGACGACACGCACACAAGCAAATAATAATGTTGCAAGTAAATTTCATTTTCCCCAGCATGTGGGGAAAATGTAAGTAATCCTACTAAATGACTATTTCATGAAATCTTGACATTTTAGGATTATACTAACTTAACAAATTGTTTTACTGATTCTAATGATTATAATTCTGTAAATACATATTTATTACGGTCGCGAATCATATTTTAATCAACGTACAACTTAATACTGTCCAGCAAATTCCAAAAAAACGTTAGAAAATTTGAATTTCGCTACCTTAGCGCGGCGAGTGGGAACCGTAATAATATTTGGCAACAAAAATACCTACATAGATGTGGATTGGGATTATAGGCACTACATAATTATAATAACAAAAAATGGGGTAAAATATTTTCCCAAGCCTAGCAACATTTTCATTGTAATGGCGGCTGTCAAATTTACGATTTATTATTTTGTTTTGATGAATGTTTTATACAAAAATATAAGATGCTAGGCTGTAATTACCCGTGAAATGGTATCTTTAAACGTTTTTCATGATTATGTGATGAGTTGTGACACCCTTTCACTGCACAGTACGTCATTTTTTTGCGAAAATGCGGGAGCTCTTTACAGTAGTACTTGGTCTTGAGTACTGACGCGCCGAAAGTCGTACGTAGCCTTAAAAGGCTAACTTGAAATGGCTTTACTTTGCGTGCGACTACTGCGGTTCTAAGCCTATTAATTCTATGTTATTTACAGTATAGCTGTTTCATCACAATTCTTAGTATTTTATAAGGCTTGATTTAATTATGATCAGTGTCAATATTGATACCAAAATTGATACTCAATAACACTGAAAAAGTACATTTACAGGGTTTACGGGACGTCAAAACGCAAAGTAAATACCAAGGTTTCGTCGGTTATTAAAGAAAAGTTTTTCATTTACGTTTTGACCGTGTTGTATATACCTACGAGTACCTATATAGTATGCACTTCAGCTGATTTTTGATACATTTTTGTATGAATCAGCCGATTTTTTTTAATAACCGTTCTAGAATCTAGATTATTATTTGACGTATTTCAGTATTAAATGTTGTGAGATTTTTTGAAAAAAAAAAAAAACGTAGTAAGGTTTTTCTTATTACACATGAAAATGTCCACTTACTGAGGTTCTTCACACTTGCTTCACATTTTTCTCCATTATCACAGAGGAGGGAACTTCATAGACACAAATATTTGACTGCAGTTACCTTTATTTCTGCATTGCCTACTCATTGCCAACCCATGCAACGTGCAGAGCACTACATGGGAGCTAATTACTCTGGACTGCAATTTACATGTTAATTGTAACAGCTTTACATTATGTAATTACTATAAAATTGAATACAAAAGTTTCGCTTTTACAACGAACAACAGAAAAATTACTTTAGGGAACTTAAAGAGGATTTTTCTCATTATTCTCATGACGTATTTTTCACCCCTTTCTTTTAAAGAGATATATCTCTTGAACGGTACGGTACGGTGAAGGAAAACATCATGAAGAAAACCAGTATGTCCTAGAACCAAAAATTCGAAGATGTGACATCTACCAACCCGCACTGGGCCCGCGTGGTGGATCATGGCCCACTCCCTCTCACCGAGAGGAGGCCTGTGTTCCAGCAATGGGAACATTAATTAGAGGTTGATTATAGTTAGATTTCAAGTACTGTATGGAGTCATCCTTCTGCAATCTATTTCCTTGATTTAATTACTATCATAAATCATTGGTAACTATTAATTTTCTACCCATTATGCTTACAAAGTATGAAGCTAGTTGTTTAGTATGGGAATACGTATTCTTGTAACATTATCTAGTTGTAAACGATTTAAAAGTATAGGCCATTAAGCCTTTAAAGGCATTGGCGGGTATTAATTTATGTAACAATTTGTATAGGTTTAATATTTTAATTTAATCATAAAATTATATATAATAGCCTTGTGGTGTTGCACGTGGTGGATATAAACTGTGTGGAAACGTAGTGGTGTTAAGATAAAAGTGACAGACATACTGACGTGGACTAGAATAATTTAATGATCATATTTTTTTCTGTTCTTCGCTGTCATTCGTGCATCTTTGACAGTCGTTACGGGTAGTCAGAAGCCCGAAAGTCTGACAACCAGTCTTACCAAAGGGTATCGTATTACCCCCCAGTAACTGGGTTGTGGAGGTCAGATAGGCAGTCGCTCCATGTAAAATACTGGTATTCAGCTGCATCTGGTTAGACTGGAAGCCGACCCCAACATAGACGGGAAAAGGCTAGACAGAGATGACCTTGAACACGATTTCCTTATTTTTAGGAAGCACCAACATTTTTGATGTAGGTAAGTGATATTTCTGAAGAATAATGCGAGGAGCTTTGTTTATTAAAAAAATCATGTTTTTATAAGGCTTGCACAAAATGAAAGATTGAATTTTGAAAAAAAGGTATGGTCAAGAAAATAAACAGAATGAAAAAGAAAAGTGTTTTTACATGCCAAGCAATTTCATTACGTATCCTTTAAGAGCTTGCAGTATAAACAGAACCATGATTAACTTCACCTTTAAGCATGTACCAATCACACGCAGTGCCTGTAAATATTACTTTTAATTCCCATTTTATTTTGCCGACCGTACAAAACCATCAATAAGTCAAATGAAGCGGTAATCTTGTGCGGTTAACTGCTCATTGTGTTGCCGAATGATTTATTTTACGACCGTACTTTCACTGCGTCCGCAATCGGTTGTTTTGCTGACCGTACCCAGTACTCGTTGTTTACGATTTGGAAATTGCTAGTTTCAGGAATTTGCTGGCGGTACTTGGTAATGTATGGAACGATGAGGAGTTGCATCACTTAGGTTACAGCCATTTCGCACGTGAAATCGTGTTCCCGGGACAATTTATTGAATATGATTGCAGCGGAACTTATGACCTTATCCATAAAGAATGCAGTGATCGAAGTTATTTGCTGTGATTGGTAGCGATTGGAATAAAACATATAAAAATAAAAAAGAAGAAGTTCATGGGTCGGTAAGTAAAGACCGTCGAGATGAAGCTATTAAATAACCTGTGTCTAGGATTACATTTAATGCATCATGTTGTAATAAGAACAGAATCGATCAACCGCTGCATTGCTAGTAATCCAAAGTCACCTCTAAAAGGTTTTTTAAAAGGTCATGACTGAAGATGTAACTGGCCAATTAATCTGGTCATCATAAGAAAACAAAATAAGACTTAAACAAGCTGTAACTGCTTAAGCCTGCAGCCAAAACTGCTGTACACATACACCATACATCATATCTTAATAAAATCATCAGAATTAATGGAAAACATTCAATATCCAGTAACCGCGCGTAATTCATAATTTAATATTTCATTGCCGTCCGCCGGCACCCGGCAATTATCAGCAATACATCGTTCGGCAACCAGCAACCAAACAATAACGGGTTGGGTCAATTAACTTCGGGTCGTATCGGTTTATGAACGGGGGAATGTTTATGGGGCAAAGATGGGGAATTATGGGTACTTCGATATGATCAGGGTAATTGTTGTATTTATGATGGATTTTTGTGTTACAGGTTGGTATATGAAGGCTGTATGATGGGGCCATAGACTCCTGCAGCACTTAGAGTTATAAGAGCACGACAACTGTAGCTGGAACATAATGATGCTGATTGACAGCAGATAGGTAAGTCGGTAGGATTCATAAAACAAAAGAACGATGGTCTTGACCTTACCTTGAATGAGGCGATGATTTTATGATCGTCGAACACCATATAATAGCTTCAATATAATGTGTTGAATCCCAACAAGTAATTTAATTTATATCTCCAACGTCTCTTAATTTGTTCGGCAACATAAAAACATAACTTTCTTCCCCGAATTAATAAAAGGCGCCACGATACAGAATACAGTTATAAAATACAAACATTTTACGACACAATATCATAACCCGTCCAGTTTATAACCACGGGAATATAACTGAAAATCGATAAAAACAGCGAATCGAAACTCAAAAGGATATCTCGATACTTCGGAACGATAAAAAGTAATGTTTGGCGCAAATCGAGAAACAATAGTGAGTCTGTAAACTGCATATGAGAAACCCCACGGGAAAAACCACTTTATTTACTGACCTTAGAGTCAACATTTGCGTAGATATGTGAATTCAATAAAGTTTTCCGTGGGCAGTCATAGCCCACGCGGTATCGGATTTATTGTCGGTTTATAGGAGCAGTATTGATGACTGAACTCACATAAAACATATGGATTTGGTCTTAGTTGTTGCAACTATGTGCCAAAATGTGAAGGATCAAGAATAAAGCTAAGTGAATAAGTAGGACTGAGCCTGATGACATCCTTCGAAAAGTTGCATAGCATAGGTAATCAACCTATAATGTTCCCATTGCTGGGACACAGGCCTCCTCTCTACGAGAGGGAGTGGGCTGTTATCCAACACACGGGCTCAGTGCGGGTTGGTAGATGTCACATATCTTTGGTTCTAGGACTGTATGCCGATTTCCTCACGATGTTTTCCTTCACCGCTTTGAGAGCAGTGGTGGTGAAATTATTTACTAGTAGCGCCCCGCGGTTTCACCCGCGTAAGTTTTGATCCCGTGGGAATATCGGGATAAAAATTATCTTATTTGTTAATCCTGGTTATATACTATCTGTGCTCCAAATTTTATCAAAATTGGTTCAACCGTTTGTGCGTGAAGAAGTAACAAACATACAAACGCACTCACAAACTTTCGCCTTTATAATATTAGTGTGAAAGTACCTAAAGCGCCTGCCTGGGCTCGAACCAAACGACCTCGTAAGTTGGGGCCATTACCACTAGGCCAAAATGTTGCATCATCCTTATTAGGAAAATAGTACCCGATGACCAATGTGAGCTCCTTCTCTATATGAAAGAAATAGACGAGAGGTGTCGTGGGACATACGGTTAGAACGAAGTGCCACAATGTAATAAACTAACAAAGTTTGAGACTACCAAATAAAAAAATAAACACATATAAAAAGTAAAAAGCAAAAGCAAAAGTATCGTGGCCGTCAAAATGTTACACTTTTCTCGCTCTAGCTCTCAATCGCCCAGTATGCAGAGAGTGTGCGATAAGGGACTTTGTTCCAAAACAAAACAAGACTGTCCGATAGTCCTGAAATCACAGCCAGCATACCACAATACACACACACGGCATACAGCAGCAGATAGCATATTATAATACTTTCTCACACTTCAGGAAATAATCTGTTACATAAAACTATTAATTTGTCAACACAGACCGTTGATACAGGTACAATATTACGTAGCCCGTGTGAGTTCCACCATATTGACACAACCGTCCCTTACATAAACCTTGCAACTACGACTAAGCCAGGGGAATGTCTCGATCGTAAACCGATTATCGATTACTAAGCGTGCAGGTGCCCGGTTGATTGATTGATTAATATTAATCGGTTATAATCGGTGATTGCATTAAATTTGTATAGCTCCAACTTGTTTTATGTTGTAGTTTTAGAATTATGGGCATAGTTTATTATTCTGTCCACGTTCATTATCTACTGAAGTTAATCTAGTCGGTTGATTTAATTTGCAAAGAGATCGATGGATTTGACAAGACCTACTTTTCGTTGCATATCAGTGTTTTCCAATCTTGTTACTTTATCAAACATTGATCGAACTTATGTGCGGCGTTACTTTTATGTATCGTTTTTGATTTGTCGGGATAAAGAGTTGTTTGCGATGACCCAAAAAATAAATCACAAGTGGTTTAAAGTCTAGTAAACATAGTAAATTGAAGGGTAATATGTTATACTGCACATAATCGTGTAAATATGCCAATTAATAACTGTCATGGATAATAACAATGTATTTTCCTTCACACCTGGAAAGCAAAAGATGGCGGTATCAGCTGCTAATATTCTTATTCTTATGGTTTTAATAAAATAAAATGTTTTGCATGCGAACTGCAATTGATTATACCACCTGTTTCTGTTGATAAATTATATGCACAACATTGCAGAACGTTATTGTTATGCAAATTCATAGTATTTAAACATTGTAAGATAAAGGTGGGTTTGTTAAAAGAGTCAATACTAACCACGTCTCGTGTGATGGTATACACGTCATGCGCACATAGTCAGCAGGGCCCATTGAGGTAGAAAAAACATGGAGATGCCGCGTTATTCTATACATACATTTGCTTATACAAATATGAGTGAAATATGATTCAGAATGTGAAATATCATTATGTCTCATTCTTTCTAATGAGATAATTTTATTTGATAAAAGAGACAACAATATTTAAGTTGTTGCTCATTATGGCAATATTTTATCGTGACGTAGTGACAGTTGTAGGTAAGTGCCATAGCAGCCATCTTATGCGAAGAGTTTCGTGGTAGTTTTGCTGTCAAATGGTTGTTTATTTTTTGTATTATTGAGGATTGCAAGAAAATTACGAGGATTTTACCTGTTAAAACTGCATGTAAATGTTGGAAAACAGAAATTCAACATGCCTGTGTGTTGTATTGTGAAGTGTGGTGCAAGAAAGAATGAAAATCAACCTCAATTGTCTTTGCACAGGTTAGTAGCCGGTTTTCATGCATTAATACATACAATAATACACATTCGATGATACAATTGTAACGTGATCATGAATTTATGGCTAAAGTATTGATATTTGGGTTCATTTCCGTATAACAGGCCTTTCTATTATATTTGTTAATTCGTTCGTTTGTTTACAATAATATGTCATAATGGAATAGTGTTGTACCGTTGCCGACTTGGCGTAATAGTTTCCGAAACTAGTTCCTCCGCTGAAACGATACCGGTATATTCTGCGATGTTAACATAAATAATCCTGCGTCTTATTCAGTCCGAGTGACCTTGCTAGGTCCGGCCTGTGGTTCACACTTCAGAGCACCAAAATCAAAATATTTCACATAAACCTACATGGGCACTTTTATGAAACGTCAGAAGCTAGGTGCACGGTTCCAATTGGTAGTTTCCTATGGAGAAGAAACGGTAAGAAACTCAATGGTTACGCTTTTAAAATAATTGGCTTTTACAATGTTTTCTATTTTGTTAAGTACCTAGTACTTGTTGACAGGCCTACACTGTCCTCCCCTATCTATTAACATTGAAATTTCAAAAGTTTTTCTCGGCTCCTAAGGGTCGTAACGTGATGTTAAATAGCCTATAACCATCCTGGCTACCAAACGCAAAAATAATTTATGCATGGCATTTTTTTTGCGCGGAACCCTAATTATTTTTCTAAAATAAAAGTAGCCTAAGTTACTCCTTGTAACATATCTGTCAGTGAAAGTCCCGTCAAAATTGGTCCAGCCGTTTCAGATTAGCCGGAACAAACAGACAGACAGACAAAAAAAAAATATGCCATTTTGTTAATAGTACTGTTTAGATTTTTATAAGCATTTAGTAAAAAGCTGTTATTTTGACAGTACCAACAGACACTTCAATTTTATTTATTTTTATAGATAACGGAAAGTAAGATAACCTACTCATCTTTTTCTGTTACAATTACAACGGACTTTGTATACATAATATTAGGTATGATCTAAACGTGATAACTAGTAAGACTCGTATTTAGTATTGATACTAGTTATAGTAACACCTATGTTCCTTGATAGACACAACACTAGCAATGGCAGCCATTTTATGAGACAATACCAGTTGTAGGTATGCACCCTTTTTTCGTAGGTATTTCCAGTCCATACTTTTGTATGTCAATGGCAGGGCCAATCAACTGACCAACTGAACTGACGCTGAATTTGGCTGTAGCTTATTTATCGTGTAGTTACTTCTTTATGGGTTTTCTTCATTTCTACAAGGTTTTTGGCCCATGGACCGACACAATTTTTTGGGGTGTTGGGAGGGTCATTTGCGAGGTTTTATCCAAAGATCCCATAACCTAAGTAATGAAATAATTTAGAAGTTGTAATTTTATATACTGTTTGTTCCGTTCCCACAGACAAACTGTGAAAACGGTTTTGCGGGGCGTAGTTCATAAGTTAAGATTATTACATAAACTTGTAGAAAATAAAATAAATAATAGTAATACATAAAAAATACTTTGGAAGCAAATAAGTATTTTTTTACAGACCAATTGCATGAAATAATGATTTATTTAGAATAAAAATACATTGCAGAAAAGAATAAAAGTTATTTCGTGCAATTACAACCATAAACAAAAAAGTGATGACGATTTAAAGACGTCAAAAACAAAAAAATTGTGTCGGTCGATACGCCAAACACCCTGTACATACTCCTATACGTATTATGATGGTGATTTAAAATATCAATTGTGCTTCTCTTATTAAGTCACACGTCAATACTTTTATTTCGAAAGGTCAACTGTTTCTACGCGAGTTCTTGTCATTACTTAGAACCCTTGGCTACACCAGCTAATCGAGTTCTGCTGTGATATTCACAGAAACATAGTAGAATTTTGTCTATTATCCTGTATGTTACCGTCACACAAAATAATTTATAGTATTACCACAGTTGCATATAAACACTTTATGACTAACTCGTCAATATGGCGTTAACTTCAAAACCACAAAACGTGACAAGAAACTAACCGATTCATTGTCGATCCAATCGATAGCGCTATCGATAACACTGAACAGACATTATGCGATGTAAATCATCGGTTGTCAATCGTTAAGATCTAGATTTTAATCGATTTCATAAGAAGTCTGTCTGTTGGATATTTATTTTAAAAGTGACGTTTGCGTAAGGCTCTTGATGGCTTAATGTTTCTGGATTTAACCAGTTATTTGCGGATTTATGACACCATAATTCTGAATAAATCGAAGCAGGCTGGTATCCTGATCAAGGCCACATTCGATTTTACGATGATGACGATATTAGATTAGAATATTAGACAATATAAGATTTAGATAACGATGAGGAGTCCGTGGCTAAATAATAACAGCCGCACAGGTCAGTCGATCAGATTAAGCTACGCTTGCCGCGGTTGGTCTGTGCATGGATGACCATCTTTACATACCGAGACCCCTCCGTGCCTCGGAGAGCACGTTAAGCCGTTGGTCTCGGCTGTCATTCGTAGATCTTTGACAGTCGTTACGGGTAGTCAGAAGCCCGAAAGTCTCCTAACCAGTCTTGCCAAGGGGCATCGTATTACCCAGTAACTGGGTCGTGGAGGTCAGATAGGGCTGGTTCATACTCTTAACAACCTCTGTTACTGGTAAAACTAGAGAGTGTTACACCAGTATCAATAGTCCTCAGCAGGAGCTCAGTAGGTAGCTCTTGACACATTAAACCGCTGAAACAAAGTACTGTCTTTTTAAAAATAACTTGTCATGGCTTTGTCCAGACGGGTAGGTTTTGCAAAGGTAGGTACTCCATTGAAAATGATGAAAATCGATGGCCTCAATACTCAATACTTCTATTGCATTCCACATGTGCCCAATAAAAGCCTGCACCACGTGCCTCACTTGGGTCATCTATCAAGTTCTGGCACCACATTATTATTGGCTACAACTCTGCCATCAACAAAATATTTAAAAAAAGCTATAAAACTTGCAAACCCGCCTCTACCACAATATATTATAATTAATACGTTTATATTAGCATGCCTGAACGCGACTTATGAATTTTAAAATAATATCGATCGTAATTACTGCCTACGTTAACAGGCGGTTATAACGCAATAAATTGTACCTAGACTTGTTAATAACTATGTTTTTTGTATTGCTATTAACTCTGCTTGTTGAAAAGGAAGGAAACTTTGAAGTAAATTGTTTGTAGTTATTGCTGCTTTATAAGTGGTGGATGACGTACGTGTGGATTAACAGCTGTTGTTGCTTGACAACGTTATGTAATTAGGTTTAATTAAAAAGTTTCTCATGATCTTTGAATGACAAAGTGTAATTAAGTGGCAATTCAATTTAGTTTGTAGCGGTATCTACAACGCCACATGCGAACAACGCTTCATACTGACGTCACGAAATCCTGCATCTCGCAAGCAGAGTTTACTGCGCAACTAGCATAGATACAACGGCCTGACACGAATCATCGGGCCCGCCAGACACAACACCCGTCTGGTCGTAGGATCCTCCCTTTTCTATAGAGTATGAGTGAACTTTACACCCTGTTCCTCATACCTCTATAAGTTTGTAAAGACAAGTAATAGAAGACTACGTAAGCCCCAAATGATTACAGAGGGTTGACAGGTATCAGAGTAACAACTTGATACAACAGAAATCGATTAGTAAAGATCGAATGAAAATGAAAAACAATGACAGTTTTCAGAACGCATGTTAGTGGCAAAATTTTACAAATAACAAATATTTTTGATTGTAATAAAGAAATACTTAAAAAAAACAACAAAATAAATCGCAGATTAAAAACAAAAGCCATCATTACAACCCAATATCACAGAAGCAAATCAACAATTAATCTTAATTTTCCTTATCCATCTGTATACATCGCTGTATAAATAAATATTCGGAGCTATAAATCTTGGCAGCCATACGTTAGCACATCTCAATCGTATATCTCAGGTACAATTAAATTTCAATGCGCTGGAGGCTGAATGCTCAACGCATGTTAAGGTAGTGTTGCTAGGGTTGAGAAACTTGAGCATCGGAGAAATATTGCGTACTTGAATGGAGTTAAGTTAGGAAGTGTTTGAATGGAAGTAAAAAGTTATGGAAGTCTACTGGAAGGTCTCTATCCAATTGTAATAGGACACAATGATCGCCATGCGTCATGCTCACTTAAATGTCTCAGTGATGGTGGCGAGTGTGTTAGTGCATTCGGTTCCTTACAAAATGGTTGAGCTGGATGGTGCTGATCCACGTATCGTGTTCGTGAACGGCGCCGTCAGTTGAGACTGGTTATCTCGTAGCTGCCAGGGCATATTTAAACATAAACCCTGACAGTTAAGAGATGACCATATTATATTTGGAATGGTTTCTTCATTTATTTTATTTTTACATTATCCACATCCCAGACTTGGTCTTTGACAAACATTCCAAAGGCTTAACTCAAGGTTTGCCAATGTGCAACGAAGCGCAGTATTCTAGGCGTCAAATTGACAGACCATATTTGCAACACCACAATGCACTCCAAAACACAGATTACTGACGTTGCTCAAAAAGCCGCAAAGCTGAAGTGGGACTGGGAAGGCCACGTCTGCCATATGCCCAATGAACTGTGGGCCACAGCTAGAAGGCGTCACAGCAGACCCCGTAGAAGATGGCGGGACGAGCTGGAGAAAACGAACGACCAGTGGTCCACTTTAGCCTTGGATCGAAAGAGCTGGAAGTCATGGGAAGAGCCCTTTGCCCAGCAGTGGGATGATGCAGGCTAACAGTATACAGTATAGTATAAATTGTTCTCACATATAGAACCAACAAGAATAATGTACCCAAGATTTTGTATACACCCTTAAATTTTGATCGTTTTAATCCTTAAAAGGGGTCATTGTACTCATCATTATGAACAACTTTTACTATGGGACCAACCCCGAAATCCTGAAAAAAAAATCAGCTGATCCATACATTATGTCGAGTTATGCTAACATAAATGTATGGATCAGCTGATTTTTTTTTCAGGATTTCAGGGTTGGTCCCATAGTAAAAGTTGTTCATAATGATGAGTACAATGATCCCTTTTAAGGATTAAAACGATCAAAATTTAAGGGTGTATATCTTGATTTAAAAGAGTGAGACTTGGAGTTTATTGCCCGTTCTTCTCCATAGAGATCTACGTCTTAGAATAGGCAACTAGCTTCAACGTTCTGACTGTAGATGGTTTAATTGAAATAAATGCATTGAGTTTGATAACAAGCCAAGCCTAGTTTTTGTTACAGAGTCTTGTGATTCTCAAATAAAGAGTAAGCCCTTTTCGAAACAGTATCAACTCCAAGGTATTTCCCATGTTATGGATCAGAGAGTTGATTATTTTGCGAAAACAGAAACTTCCTTCTTGGAACGTCCTGCCAGCACTCATCACGTTTCTTGTCGTGATAGATGGGTTGTTCGCACTCTGTCATGGCGACATCCAAGCAGAGAATGTTCTCAAATGTATCCATCATTGAATGTCAAGTCGTGTGTGTAACCCAATATGGTTGACATCCAATAAAGCAGCCGGTAGTACTAGCTGTACCATTTATATTAAACCGAAGGGGTTGTTTCCAATATACGGGACCGCTTGTCAACATTTAAAGCCGATGTCTAGACATAAATGTTTGCACTTCGATGGAGTTGAATAAAAGCTCGCGTCCTCTCAAATGTAAACATATTTTAGGAACGTGCTGTAAGCGTTGTTGGAATTCAGCCCTAACAAGTACCAGACTCTTTGTAGATAGCTGAATATAGACCTCCTACATTGAGAACGTATCTTCTGAATGTAACTAATTGTCATTAGAATGTTAACTTATAAATCGATGATGATTTCCAGACAATACTGACTGTAGATGATGATGTCAATAAAATTAATACTGTTGCACTGAAGGAAGCAAAAGAAGCACCTTCTCATTAGCTTTTCACACACAAGATGTTTAGACAATACCAACATTCTGCTAAGTCCAAGACAAGAACATAAATCCAAAGCCCTTCATAAAACAAATAACCCCGACACTACATTGGAACTAGCAACCCCGCTATCAGTCCACATATATTGAGATCTAAAGGCGTAACTGAATGTAAATTTACGTGGCGGCGTGGCATAAATAATGTGTGGAGCCATTAAATATGATAATCTTGTTGCTGCATCGGCGGATGAATGGTCTTTGTTCGGCCCAGGGTGAACAGATCCTGATAGCATTGTACGGGTTGAGATTCGCTCGTAAATACTACCGTTCGATACTTTGTGTGTTTGTTTGTTCGGTGATTAGCGTGAGGATTTGGGGTTGTTGAATCAAGTTGAAATTAATTCTATGAATGTATTGTTCGTTAGGTTTTGCTTTAGCTGCTTGTGTTGCTTTTGGTCGTTAGGTTCTTCCGGTCGAGGGTTGTAGCAGATCATAAAGTCATAATACCATGATAGTTTGGGATCATGTCGCTTCAGGTGTTTTTACCTTAACTGAAATTGGCATTGCTGCTTTGATAGATTTATAACTTTGGCTTACTCTACAAAGAAGGAAATCAAATAAAGACTCAAACAATTTCCTTGAGCCTGTTAAATTGGTTACTATGATATCACGTCAATCCATTTGAATAGGCGTATTGTTGTGAATATAATTGTCTGGACTTCTTCTTGTAGAAACTTATAAACATATGCACCTGAACTTCTAATAATAAAATCGGAAGAAATAACATACACGCAAAAACCGTATTCTGATTTTCTAACAGTGATTAATCCTGTATATATGTCCTACAAAAGAGTCAGTCAGTAAATGATAAAATTCAACAATCAAATAAATTATCAAAAGTATTTTCTAAATTGAAATCGACATCGAGTCCCAATAGTAGCGGCTACACTATCACGTTATAATTTATCGCCAAAGGAAGATGTAAATCATACGCCGGATCACGCCCTCGTAAATCCAATAATATTATCCTGTGCCGTTTGGGGGTCGGCGATAATGTTCCCATGGTTTATGACCAGATATGGCCAATGGTGACGTGTTAATGGGAAGTTTTGATGGGACCTTATCTGTTGTGATGATTTTTGATGGTGATGAAAGTGGTATGGGCAAAGCTAGGTAGTTGTGATAGCTAGTGAGTAGCGAGATCCAAGATTATGTATTATGATAATTATTTCTAAATTCAAGGTCATCAAATAGCAAGTAAGTAGTATCTATCTATTAACTATTAGGCGATACACAACGAATAACTTCTTGTTACCTACAAAAAAATAATCTTTCATTAAACTCATTTTTAGACTTTTTAAATTATTTCCTTGCTGATGCTTTTAATGCTGATATACCGAGTCTTTTACTTCAAAACGTATATAATAAATAATAATGCCTTCAGATTCATATTCATATCTTGTCTCTAGACCCATGCCATGTAAGTCAGGATCGCTGGCTCCGCAATAAAATATCAAGAGGTAGTTTCTGACTCAATAAACAGTGTATAACATTTTAAAGCTTGTAGAGACCTCAAGTTATCACACAATAAGTAATAAGGAAAAAGATTAAACACAATCGTGACAATCCTAAAATATTTCAGAGCAAACGATAGCACAGACTCTTCTACCACAGTAACGTAAACATCAACACAGACCAATTTAAATTTACACCTTCGTGTAGGCACTATCTGCAGACAATCCAACTATCTTCGATACGAAAAACATACGCATCTTCCTCTCATTGTTACCTCTAACCAAAGTATTACGTAGGAGGCACTACAACCCCAACACAGAAAGACACTGAGCCACACAGTGTCACAAGCTCCATAGTCAAACTTGGGACGAAGGTGAGCAGTGTCATCAAAATGGAAAACAAGTCCAGGATATAAAATGACGGTATCAAGCGGACCCATTGAGGCTTCAATAGGTATGGAAATAGGCCATCAGTGGTGCACATGCAGTATCGGTTATATGCTATTCCCTATCTGTAATAGCCACTTAAGTGCGAGCCGTGAAGATATCGTATCTGTATGTCTCTATTGCTGGAATGGGTACATTCAGTGTATTTTATATACGTGAGGAAGTTTTTCAATGGAGTTGTGTCGGGTTTTATTTGTTGATGGAACTTTGTAGAGCTGATAGTTTTAAGTTATGGAGACGAGAACTGGTTGGGAGGTAACCTGCTTGCCGGCGCTTTGAACGTTTTGTTTTCTTGACTGGATACGTCGAGAACATTCTTGTTTAAATACATTCTATTACTTTTAGAATGTGCGCCCTTACAGTACTATTTATTATATGTTGACAGTACTGCTTATATTATTTTCTTAATGTCTGTTTTGTTTTTGGGTCCACTTTGATCTAAATATTTGTCTGTAATCAAAATAACGACGATATACGTTATTCCTTTCAAAATCCTTCAATTAAACTTAAGAGCTACTGTGCTTTAATTGCACATTCAACATTACTTATTTTGGCTTGACATGACTATAATTCCTTCTACAATTTCCAACATTAAAAAAACCTTCTCCAACACAATCTCAGAGCCATAACTCAAGCACAACATCTAGAAATAACATTAAACAGCAACAAAAGACGGTCGCAGAAAACGCTAAACAATAAAAAGATACACGCGCCAACAAAAAAGCCTTAGAAGTTGTAACATAAAGGGGAAAATTATGGCGCTTTCAGCGGCACATTTAAACGGGACATATTTCAAAAGTTTCAGCGTATTAAGCAACATTTATTTTGGCAGTGACTCGACCATTACGCAGCCGTACGACCCAAGCTGGATGTTATGAAAAACATTGCGGCTACTATGAGTTTCTCAATGAAGTTTACGAAATATTTTTGTTGGACTTCATAAAGAATGGCTTTGAAAAACTATAGTAAATAAAACTATTAATATAAGAAAGCCATGATTACACATTGATTTATGATCATTGATGTCAATACTTTTTGATGATGCATTATTTTTATAAGCACTAGAACTCGCAATAAATGCCGATTTAAACCGCTGTCAACAGAAGCCTAGTGTACAACTTTGATAACTATTAATGAAAAAAGAAAAACATGGGACATAGTATGTATCCTGCTTATTCAGTTTATGGTACATCTTTTAAATTAGTCCAATATTGGAGGAGGAAATAGGCAAGAGCCAAACCTCGAATTATGACTTTTTAACCGACTTCAAAAAGGAGGTTCTGTATTCGACCCGTATTTATGTATGTCCGCGATTTTCTCAAAAACTAATGAACCAATTTTGATAATTCTTTTACTAATGTGATCTGCATAATTTCAGGAAGGTTTTAGTATATTAATACATTATGTAATTATTCTTATGTACGATGTTATACGCATAAGTGTACTGCATCTCCAGCATTTCTATACGAATTTTGATGATTCTTCTAGTCGGTGTCTTCAATTCTTCAATGCACTAGTGTTATTTGAATTTGTGTGGAGGTACAACTTAAAAGTGAAAAATAAAAACTTTTTTACGAAAAAAATTACCGACTTCAAAAAGAAACACTAAAATTACTTTAATTTCGGAAGTCGGTGTCAAAAAACGAAAATGCGGAACCAATGACACCGACTTTCGAAATTAAAGTTATTTATCACTTTGTAGTTTTTTTTTTTGAAGTCGGTTGTTTTTTTTTTTTGTCAAAAAGTTTTTTTACTTAGGTTTTTTCAAGAGTCTCTCAGACCGCATTTCCTCTTAAGATTGAATGATAATGTTGCACGTTATAAAACGACAAGGTTTATTTGTCTATGTGACAGTTGGATAATTTCAACCTTAGTGAAGTTTTAATTTACTGGGATTTTTTGTCAAAAGTGATGAAGCAACTACGAGATCGAGTATGCCATTTGCTTTTATTATTTTCCAGATAAACCTATTCATTTTGGACATCTTGATTAAGATGGCGATAGTTCAAAAACCAACATTGAACACAGGCAAACATGGTGGAAAGTTCAGTATCCGTTTAGAAATAAACTCGAAAGCGACAAAGAATCTAAAACCAGTGATATGCAGCATCTCAAGGCATAACAGCTTGGCTGTCTTGTTACATCCTAGATTCATGCCTAGGCCGAACGCCAGCGTTTTATTATTTAGACTGGGCACACTGTACCAGCCAGCATTTTCTTCCAAATTATGTCTGCACTTCGTCTTATCAAGATGGGAATGTATGGCTATTTTATTTGGGCATGAATTGAGGTCTTGTATAAGTAGTCGATGTAATAAAGGTTATGTTGGGTATGACTACTTCTTTCTTGGAAGAAGCCTATCTTGAGCATTGGATCTTAGTGTTTTTTTTATTGCTGAATGGGCCCGCTCTTGACCTCGATAACGCCTGATGGAAAGCGATGGATGAGGTCTATGATGGAACGAGCGTGCCCAGAAGATGCCTAAGGCACTGGTACCGCAAGGAAAGAATTTGCCAGTCAAACTCAAACTCAAAGCATTTATTTCAATTAAACCATTTACAGGCACTTTTGAATTGTCAAGAAGTCGGTCAGTCAAAAATAAAATGAAGCTAGTTGCCCATTCCAAAGCGTAGGTACCTATGGAGAAGAACGGGCAAGAAACTCCATGGACACTCTTTTAAATTATATTTTTACAAAAATATTAGTTACATCATTAATGTTGAATTTATAATAATATGTGAGAACGATGTAAAAAAAAGACGTATGCGTTAAAAGCGTCCAGAGTACAGCAAATATTAAATAATATAAAAAAACAACAATCCAAAAATAAAATAATTAAAAATAAAAATAAGCCGAGGCAGCCGAGTGATGACCAGCCCCAACTGACGGCGTCAAATAAGACGTTGGGTGTGACTGTCCAGGATACGCCGAGCGCTCGGTTCAGTTGAGTAACTGGCGGAACAAACTACGCCACACAAGGAGGCTTGTTCATGCATCCCAAAAGTGTTGATATAGACCTCGGTAAACTTAGGATTAATGGCCATTAGTAAGTTGGTTTTGTAATTACAACATCTAAACACCTTGACTCACACCGATTGTCTAGGTCCATTTTAAAAAACTTCTTCGACTCCTGACATCCGCGTCATGATGACGGCCTCAGAAACGTTCTCCAATTGGTATTCGGTTTGCGAAATTGGCTAGATAATCCTTAATGACCTAAATTGTTACATATTTACAAAACGTATGCTTTTAGCATTGAGCATTGAATTGAACCGCTAACAAAAAAAAAAAGACTCGAGAACAAACAAAAAAACTTTTTTTTCTCTCAAACGAAACCTCAACAAAACCGTCTTCCTACTCCGCAGTGATAGCAATATCGCTCAAAGTAGAAACATTGCAGTGATAACATTCCAAGTATGCTTGTGATTCTCCTGAGAATAAAGTAATGCGTTTCTTTCAGTCGGTTCTTGCTATTTCATTTTGTATAACTTATTTGAACGTTCCACCGTCTGTTATAAATGTAGATTGCTTTGTGTTTCAACATATATTTGAATAAATTAACTTAGAATGCATCATGCGACCTTAGTTTTGGAGTACCTAAATGGTAGACTTAGGTTACCGGAACATTAGGATTGATATAGGAGTAGTGAACATGGAACAGTTACAAAATTTTTACTTCAAGTGTTTTCATTAGAGTTTGCATAATGAACAAGAAATACAATACATTAAGAAGGTAGGTACACTATGAATAGAAATCGAAGCAATTGAAATCCAGGAGGCGTAAAAAAGCCCAACAATACTCCTAAATTATTTACGACAATAAACAAAAGCTAGCCATCAATAAAACCACATCAAAACTAAAATAATAACACCAAATATTTTCAAACAAACAGCGTTTAATCTATTCAGCACATTCCTTTAAACACTACCTCCTACTGGTTTAAACAACGCTGAGCGGTATACATTGAACCGTGTGAAAGGTGACGAGACTATTGTAGTCGGTTTGGGGTGGCAGTGTATAATTTGTTGGGGAAGGCGGGATGACACGCCCCGTTGTAACTCCAGGCGGGCTGTTAAGGGAAATGCTGTGTTCTGTGATTGAGGGAGTTCCTGGTAATGTATGTGTTCTTGTTAACGTTAAGGAAATAGCTGTTTCTTCGAAGAAGAATATTGCTTTCAAAATGAAGCAGGTTCTCGATAATCTCGTTTCCTACTTCATTGTAGATGGACTAAAATTAGAAAACCTTTAAATCAACATGCTCTGTGTGCAGTTCTACCTTCGGATATGATGAGGGACTTAAGTTTACTTAAGCTGATGACAATCATTGTCATCAGCTTATAAGAACGTATGGTTCTGTCTCGAGTGACGGTACATTAGGAATGGCTTGCGCAGCAATTCCTATGGCTACAGCTTCATGCCTTCTAGTTTTATCAGTTTAAAAATACTTCATATCTTGTGGGTAAATACGTTCTGTAGGTATCTCAATTTTCGTTCAAAGAGAAGCGAATATAGCTTCTCTTAAGCCCCATTTACACGATGAAAGTTTCTTGCCTGTGGCATATCTACAAAAAAATTTGCGCAAATAACAACTTGCATCGTCTAAATGCTGTTTAAACGGTGCAACTTTTATCATTGCTTCAACTTACCACAGGTCACAGGCTTTACTGTTTACGGTTTCACTTACGTATTTGTTTCGGGATTCACAGTTCTTTCTCTCGCAGTAGTAAACAAATCAAAATAATCCAGTCATACAATTCTCTTTAAATAAATCTCACTAGTGCTGTGCTGCCCCGCCCATCACTAACGAGCCCCTCGTCACAACGACACTCCACCATTTCACAATTCACTAATAGCAGCACAAACAAGCGTTATGTACTTATTTATTTCTGTATGTAAATAGAGAAGTCTTTTGTTGTGACTGGCAGGATAAGTACAGTGGATGTCAGAAAGTGCTGAAGTATTTACACTAATCTAGCTGGTGGTATTTTGTTCTTACAGGATCTATACATCAGGAACAGGATCAAGGTTTGCCAGCGAGCGATGGAGCGTAGTATTTATTTATTATTATTTATTTATTTAATACTTCAAGCACATAAATGTACAGAGGCGGCGGACGTGGTGTAGTATTCTTGGAATTCGATTTACAGACGTCAATCAAAAAGCAGCCAAGCTCAAATGATACTGGGCCGGACACGTTTGCCGCATGTCGGATGCATTATGGACTAAGAGGGCACTACAGCATTGTTTCCTGAAAACGTCCAACGGTATCGCGGAAGACCCAGAAGACCCAGGCCAACATGGCGGAGCGAACTTGACGCCTATATTAGTCCATATTGGCTCATGATCGAGTTGAGTGGAAAAAGAAAAGGGAGTTCTTTGCCCTGCAGTGGGATAATACAGGCTGATTATTATGTCGTAATATTGGTATGCGGAAGGACAGTTGTGTTTACTAGTATATATACTAGTGATACATGTCCGAGAACCAAAAATTCAAAGACGTGACGTGTGGGATAGGTATTATCCATTCGTCATTATGTGGTAGTTTTGGTACACGTTAACTGTCATGAATTCCATGTCGTTTACAGTTTTTGTAATGGACAATCATCACTTTATACCAGTGGGGGTTGTACTCGTAATAGCTACATAGTGCCAATCACTTAAGCAGCATTTTATGATATTTTTTGAACCCTTAGAAACTCATATTTCTTTAACACCAAAAAACAAAGTAAATGCCATAATTTACTTTTTCTTATATTTCGGCTCCATTTAATTATGGCCCAATTCGAATGAGTACCACGTGACATAAATAGGTCACGCCCCCTACTAACTACGTCGAGCACTCAGCATTATTTCAAGTCACCACTCAGGACTCATCAGCACCAACTTATTGTTACGTTGATAGTGTTTGAATTGAATGTTATGTTCCAGTAAATAAAAGTCATGCTAAATGAAGGAATGATTCGGCTGAGAATATGGCGCCTGTTCTTAAGAGTAGCCGTAATTAAAGTTTATGAGGATACTCGTACATAGAGTCAAGAAAAAGAATAACTCTTGTTTGATAATGAAATAAAGCATACATCTGTAGCTAACCCATTCCTGTGGAAAAAATGCCAATGAAGTAAGCAGTCTTAGAAGAATTGAGATAACCTGTATGGTAATTGTGTATGTGCACCACACTAACAATAGCAATGGCTTTCATTTTGACAGTTCAACAACATTCATTGCGTTATTTACGTTGTTGAGCAGATACATTTTTCAAACATATGAAGCAATGGGTTAGCCATATCCTTCAAAATCATTCAGAATCTGATTGGATACTGGACTGTTTAGTCTTGTATGTTTATACAGGTATCGTATTTAGCGAGCAAGCAAGGTGTTCAACGCTCTTTCCTTCACTGTATAAGGAGACTTTTGACCTGCAGTACAAGCCTGTTGTACGACGATCTTCACCTGGTAGCTGGATTGAGATTGGAGAGGTCAACATAATAATTATTTATAGTGGATTGCTATAAACAGGATGATGATGGCCTTGTTTTAACAGAAAACCCTCTTGATAAACCTTATATTAAACCATGTCCTATCTATCAAAATCACACTCTGCCTCCCATACAAATCACCGTCTCGGATGGGCGGAGATTCGAAGTATCCTTAAAGCTCCAATGCGACAATTTCGACGCCTATTTGTCAAATTAACACAGCTGAGGGGAGAGTATACCATCTTAATCACGTACGGAGATTTTAATAAACGGCTCGGCTTGTAAATTATGTGTGTATTCGTAGGTACTTTGATTTTCATGGGAAAAGAGAGGGGGAGGTTGATGAGTAAATTAATTTAATTAAGGTGGGCTTTGGAATTTTGAAGTGAGCCTTGAGTATGTATTAGAAGATTTTTATTGAGTCTTTGAAACTCGTGACGAAGCCATGTTGTATATAATGTTTATCAAATGGTATTTTGTGCAGAATAGATAATATTCTATAGGTACTCTTACGTGTCTACTACCAGGAAAAATTATTCCCCAAAGGAAGTAAATCTACAAGACAATCATTCCACTTTCACGTGGTAACCTGAGCTACTGCCTACCCCTGTACAAGCATATCATTGCGACGTTAATGGCTTTGTGGCCGGCAGCGCGTGCGCCGATAATCTACGGCGCGGTAAATCACCGCGTGACCCGCACTATCGCACATCGGTGTACAGGGCTGCCACTGTATGTGGTGGTGATAGCGGACGGTGTGTTATCACCATCATAGACATTAGTTAGGTAAAGCGAGGCTGTCTAAATGTTTAGGAATTGTTAGCCGCACCTGTTCAGTGTTCAGCGTATATGCAAATGTCCCGTTTTCGATTGCAGGTACTTAATGTTTACGAACAAACAACAATCGCAGCTTTGTTTCTCGAAGAATCTTTATCGAGTGAGGATGGCGAAACCGTAAAAAACTTACATTGACCACTTGCGTTTCTGACAACATGCAAGTAATCCGTCATATCGAGTGGAATGAATAACGTCATTATCAAATTAACTTTAATGATGCAAAATATTAAGCTGTCAATATTATCATATCAAGGAATGAAAAAGCTTAACAGTTTAAAAAAGGATAACACCAAAGTTTAAAACAGAAGACGAACTAGCAGGGCATCGAGGGGGGGTGGAGGGGGATTTTTAGGGGATCAGACCGGAATAAATCAAATAGATGCGTTAGTGAAATTATATACTTCTTTATACCCATCTGAGCAGCCCGCAAGTACTCTTGTAATAGATATTTACACATAAATCGTAGAGAGCTCCATTTATGACATAAACAAAGGTTTTTTTACCAACCAGCCAACCCTACTCACTTGCGGGTCGTGAGCTTTATTGAATTTAGCATATTTCGCTCATATCGAGACATCGAGCTCGCGTTGTCCCAACACTACCGTATGTACAATAATATGTTGCTGTACATGCTCGAAACCAGAGTTACTTATAGTTTTTGGCATCACCGTGAGATCCGGATATTTATTTAATTTTAGGATTCCTTTGTCCCAACTGCACAGAAAGTGGGAAAGTGGAAGACATTCTTCACATCATGGTAGAGTGTGCCTAAAACCAAAATCTTAGAGCTAAGTTAGTAATATACTTTAGTGAGGATGCTAAAGAGGTAGGAAAATGCAATATTTATATTTTAGCATTCCCCTTGTCAGAAACAGCGAGGCTGTTACATGAACTTGTGCGGATTAGTATTTGTAGAAGATATTCACTCATATTTAAGGACTGTATAGTGTTTATAA
Source organism: Hydraecia micacea (assembly GCA_914767645.1). Lineage (NCBI taxonomy): Eukaryota > Metazoa > Arthropoda > Insecta > Lepidoptera > Noctuidae > Hydraecia > Hydraecia micacea. The sequence continues at coordinate 1,109,644 of OU611783.1, read as the reverse complement.
AATGCTGTTTATATAATATTATAAGAAAACCTTACAGAGCAACTTAGTCATGTTGACCAAACTTCTTAAATAAAGATAAAAAAAACAAAGGATTCCTCAGCAAAAAGATATGTAGTATGATGAGTGGTACATCTATGCCGTGCAATGACAACACATCTTATTATCTTTTGTCGTAACACATAGGCATATAAAAAAAATTAAGTCTTAGGGGTCTATTTTGGCATAACACGACATTTGTTTTAGCTGCCCGCTTTCTATATGTACAATGTTTTGTCACAGTCCCCAAAGAACGAGAGTTCGAGACAAGCTGTATGTAGCATGTAGATTTTATTGCGTGTTTTGTTTATTTTAATGAATTAATTTATTCAGTTCACACGTCTTCTGGTAAGCCGGTATCTGTAACCCTGAACCTCTCATGAGCGTAAAATAAAACTAGTGTTCACAGCAGCTTAGCTGTCGTCAGGATATTAGGAATGACAAAAGAAGATCGACCAACGTTCGTAGATGGATGTGTGCACCGCCCAATTGGATCTTCCGCGTAGTTATATTCGCTACCGGTCTCAGTCTTGAGGAGGCAAATAGAATCGTTTTTGTCTTGAACGATAATGTCTTCAATAATCATAGCCTACTTCTCATCGCTAAGAAATACAAAATGCAAGCAAAAAAGCTAGACCATGTTCACTACACTTTGGCTCCCTTGAATCTAAACATCAGCCAAAAACTTAGGGGAAATTGCACGACAGAATTCATGTCGTTTCCTCTAAAAGTTTAGCACATTCACAGCGACATGCACAAATGAATACTGTGTAGAACTGTGTGTGCATGCAATCGTGTGTGATTTAGTGCGGTAACAAACGGCTAAGCAAACTGTGTCGGCTGTGCGAATAGTTTGGTTAGTAACCTAATGGTACAGTCATGATGTTTGTTTATGCTCCCTAGAGGTAGACAGGGTGGTTGCGAATGAGGTGGTGGGAAACGACGATGTCGATCGTGCCATGCTATTCTGTAAAAATCTCACCGTGATAACTAGGTGAAGTGAGCTTAAAGTGAGCTTTCAATAGTGCCAATCCCTAGCATCACGTGAAATGACAGCTCACTTTAAGCTCACCTCACCTAAGTTATCACGGTGATCTTTTTACAGAATAGCACCGCTGGAAGGGCAATCATAGGTGGTCCGATGTAAGCAGGTAGTTACAACCATCAAAGGGAACACATAGGGTCAAGACAAGAACGGATTGAGAAAGGATTTGAGAAAATTGCTAAGAAATTTAACCTGAAAATGAAGTCTCTACACGAGTCCATAAATTTACGCTAATGAAGAAGTGTGAAGGTGTAGAAAGTCTACTATCCGTGTCATGGGTGACGTTTAGGAAGCAAAAGCAGGACAGATTATTATTAGCATTAAATCAAAAGCAATCATATCTATGCATCAATGTAAAATCTACCGTGCAGAAATTTGTCACATAACATCCTACACCCTTTACTCATAAACACAATTTGATCGACGACAACACAAAGGTATTTGACATCATTATCAAACACAGAATGCATTATGTTGTTCCGAAATCACCGCCCGCACCAACAGTGATTTGTAACAGTGATTTAGAGCTCTGCCAGACAATATGAGACCGCTACACAAACATATTATTAGTAATTTATGTGTAATGGCGTCAGTGACATGATTTCAGGTGTTGAATTGATGATTATTGCATGGTTGATGATTTCATTTTGGCTCGCATGACCTGTGTGAATGGAATCGTTTGATGCGCCAGTGAGCATGTCAGTTTTCTGTGACTGCTCATTAGTATGGCTCGTACGAAAACAAATGTAATCTATATCTATACATATAATAAAATTGTAGAAAAGTGGTGTCTGTACAATGGAAATATATTAAAAAAAGTAGCAGGGGTTGTTATTATATCGATGCCGAGCCCGAAATTGTAATTAATTTTTTTTGTCTGTTTGTCGGTTTGTCTGTGTGTTTGTGCACGCTAATATCAGAAACGGCTTATTCGATTTAGATGCGGTTTTCACTAATATATTGTAGTAAGCTTCACTTAACATATAGTGTTTATTTCATGTCAATCGGTTTATAAATAAAAAAGTTATGTCAATTTAAAGAATCACGGCGAACATTTGTTAAGGTAATACAGAGAAGCATTACTGTAAAGTAAATTTTTAGCTACCCAAACGACGGTATATGTAATTCAAAATATGCTGCCCGAAAAGTCACTATTCCACGCGGACGAAGTCGCGGGCACAGCTAGTTACTATTAATTGTCTAGTGGATGATTTACATTATCTTAATGTCACAGAATTTATCTTGTCGTAATCTTAGGGTGTTTTTCTCCCCAGCTATGGGAACCCGATTTTATGGCTCAGAAAGGCTTGATTTCATCTCACCAACCAGCTATATATTTCGTTAAACATTCTCCGATCTAAAATAATGAACACCACCTTGCAGATGAACTAAATCATACTCTAACAGAACTAAAATCGAAATTAAATTTCCATCTTCCGTTGTATCTAGAGGCAGTAGGCAATGTGGGCAGGGTACTCTCACGACCCGATATTTACGAGTTCGGTCCGATACTGAACATTATTTATGTCTCTGTTTCCCCATTTTTGTAAAAATATTTATTGTGCTCGAATATATCAAATGTGGAATCTTTAACAGTAACATCTGTTTGGTAAAGGCTTTCAGATATTTTTTGTAGGGATTTTTTGGAGGTTACGTGGTAACGTGGGGCTGATCGGTATAGATTGTGATATGATTTTTCATTGAAACAGTCCTCTTCTTCTTCTTGTCTCTGGCTTGGCCGTATTTTAGATCTTGTTGGTCCAAAACTTCGCCACTTCCGCAGCGTCGTCGGTGGCAGCGCAGAGGAAACTTTGACTGCATGTTTTGGGACACAAAGGGCAGGATATGTTGATGATTGAACTACTACTTCTACTTTCACTTTCTTGTGTTGGTTTATTGTAAAAAGTCTCTGACAATCGTCTCATATTGTCGCACCTAGTCTTACCTGTTATTTTTAGCTCCCACACCTCGACACAGCACTCCAGGCCACCTCGGCAGGCTACTTTGAAGTGCTGATATATTCTTCAACACGTCGGATCGGACACAAAGGGGTAGGTTGAACGTCAAACGATATGTTAACATGTGAACGAAACATTTGTATAATTTTGTGCACAGAGGCACAGCGGGAGCGACAGTCAAGGAACCTTTCAGTGGAAAAATAATCATTGATTTCTTCAGGAAGATCATCTCTAATCACAAACCTCAGGACTATATCTTCCACTATCACTATTTGGGTTTGTATAGCTTTGTCAATCAAATCCACATCATCAATAAGTTTTTCTTATACTTAGTGCATGATTCCATATTTTTATATTTTATGAGTCGGATAATCTGGTTTCTTCACTATCATTGAATCTTTTTCATTGTCTGTGCATCTTCATGTTCCTTACCTACTTATAATAATAATATGGTAGGTACTTCTTCTTTTCCTTTATTCCGTAAACCGTTTACATAATTTTCTTCACCACCAAGCTTAGATCCTAAATAATAATTTGCATAAATATTATAAATTATATCGTTATAAAAACCCTCTCGTTGTACCACGCGACTGCTTATTCGCTGTCGAGCCGCAACGCCTCTTTCATGTTTAGAATCAGATACGCGCCGATTTATAGCAGCCCGCCTTAATTGTGGCCCGATCAGCCGGCCGCATCAATTCAATTTGTTATTATGAACACTTAATGTGAACACGGATATTTTGTGAGTAGGAAAATTGGTGGAATTGGCGTGATTTTTTAGTTATCCTAAAATTATAAACTAGACTTTCAGACCCAAAGACATATAATTATATGTCTTTGGGTCTGAAATGGATAAAGTTTTAACTCCACTTATAGCTTACCTACGTGTTACAGGCCAGATATTATGACTACTGCCCTTCTCAAATACTCGTATTGTTACTTTTTATTCTACTCTGTGTTGCTTAATCGCTTTCGTGCTCATCCCATCTTATCCACAAGATTCACCTTCTGAAGAAGTCAATCATGCTACTATTATTAATTTACTGCAGTCCACCTCTGGACATAATTATGAAGAGAGGTAACCCACATAGAAAGAGTAATTCCATTAGATAATACTGAACAAACGGAAGCGTACAAGTTCATACATTTTCCATTTACCACTTTTAAAATATTACCTTTGAAAGCCCAAGGAACCTGAAAGCGTGTGGACTAACATTTTTATAGAGCAATAAAGTAGGTAGAGCGCCATTCGCAGACCACCTATCGTAGAGCTATCGCAACAAATTGCGCTTGATGTATCGCCCGCTATTATTGCGTGGAGCATTGTTTTGAGAATAGGGGGACAGTCCTGGTTTGGAAGTAGAACGGTGAATTTTGTGTCGTAAATAATTAAGTCATCGTTGGTGATTTCTTTATTTAACATAAAACAGCCAAAGGCTAATTACCTACACACATGTAGTTTTTATTGTTTAAAACGTGAAGCAAAAATGACATTTGAAAGAGATAAAATAGAAAGCACTTAAAACAGTAATCTAAAGAAACAATATCTTTAATCAAGAACTTTTGTGTCAACTTAGTTCAGAAATTATAGGAAAAGTTCAGCTTTGAAGATGATCGTTTCTGTCACTCACACCATGACAGTCTGTGTCAAAAACTTCATATGCCACATCAACGGTCTCGTTTCTATAGATTCACAGTAGTGAATCTATAGAAATCTCATCAAATTGGCAGACCCTAATGACATGGTACACCTAAATTTATCTTTTACCGGTCATCATCTGCCTAGCCGTTTCCTTTTTTTTCCTGTTCCTCTTTTTTCTTTTCTTTTTTTTTTACCGGAGATTTATAAAAACAAAAACCTATACGACTTTACACAAAAGCTGGAACGTATCCCACTTTGCACAAAAACAAACAGTCCCTACCACCATTACGTCGACCGGCCGCTCGCTCGCCACCAGCTAGATTTTATCGCTCCTTCGAACCATTAAAACGGCCATAATGAAGTTTCCCTACGGATAATGCACTGGAGCATTACGCCATGATTTACAAGGCCAGCAATAAAAAGAATTTAAGGGATGACCCGGGATAGTAAAAATAGCGGGCTTGGGGCGAATCGACATCATAAATATGAGGAATGAGCGCTAGTGTGTTTTATGTTGGCAATTTTATTATATCATATTAGGTACATGTGGGGTGGAGTAGGCTTTTATTGCGTATTTGTTGAGTCGGTCGAAAGTACATTTTTTCATATAATACACATTTAATTCGGAGATAATGAATGGCTAGAACTCCTTAAGAAAGAAAAGAAATCCTGTGTTTCTATGCAATGACATAGAAAAAAAAATGTATTATTAAAGAAGCGTTATGCAATCGAAAGTGATAAAACTAAAGACATATTATATCTACATAGTATAGATAACATAAAAAAATGGATAAGGTTAGGATTCATAGACATCCTTCTGCAAAAACACCGTATGCTTGGATAGTCATGTGAAAATACTTGTTAAACCATAACTAAAATAATCCCAAAATTACAATTTATTTCAACCAATAACTTGAATCCAGAACCCCCGTGTGTAAACCTCATTCCCTTCACAGTTGCCTGCCAACAAAACTCATAATCATCAGAAAATCATTATGTTTTAAAAAAGGAATTTATTCCGCATAAAAAGATTGTCTAAAACCATTGAATACAATTCAATCTTAATAACAAAAGGTCCAAATACTTAATACGGCTATTGAACGAAACCAAATTTTGTATCAATTTCAAATCATGGCGGGATTATTTTTGACCTCCTGGTGAGAGAGACCCCTTTCTGTTGAACTCTGAAAGTGTTGCATAGATTAAGTAATTGATGGCAGATGTACCAGTCGTTGGCATTCGCAGGAGTGGTACATCAAAATAATCAGTAAAGTCAATACTTTAGTGAAGATTTTGAGCTTTCTTTACTCCTCCTTTAGTTAATGGCTCATTGCTGAGCGTCGGGATGTGCTCAGCTAAACTTTTTTTGACGACCGCCCTCCATTTTGGGAGTCTTTTCTATTTAAGCAACCAAAAATATAATAAGTGTAAAAAAGTTTACCCATGTAGACCAATGACAATGTCTTTCGGCAGCGAGATGAGTGAATGACATTGTTACCATCGCAGGCAGAACTTGGATGAGGCTGGCACAGGGGTGCGGGGAATGGCACAAGAAAAGAGAAGCCTATGTTCAGCATTGGGTTAAATGGGGCTGGGGATGATGATGATGATGTAGACCATTTTATTGGACAAAATATAATTTTAACCGACTTCAAAAAAGGAGGAGGTTCTTGTTTCTTAGGCTGCATGGTCTCAGTGATTGGTAAGGGTTTCTTCTATATTCTTCCATTATTTTTCTGGTTAGCTAGTTTTCGTCATAGGTATGTAGGAAAACTCGATTTTCAAAGTTTCTCTAGTTTTGTATTACAGTTTTTAATAAATGATATTGTATTGACAGTACATGTTTGTGTTTTTAGAAAATGTTTCGTGCAGCGACTAAAAGAAAAAGTCTACCAACCAATAAACTTTAATCTATGACCGTAATACCCAGGACCCCTGGACGGCACCCCGCGGGATTCGAACTCGCTACCCACCGTATTAAACCCGACGTTACACTCAATATTAGGCGTAATGATGAAGCGGGTTCTTATTACTGATTACTTACTGAATGACGAGGGGATTTTAGTGTTTTTTTTTTGGAATAATAAATAATGAATTTTTGGTTTTTGTACTGAGTAATGGTAAGGCGATATGGCTTAATCCATTCATGGGTGTAATTAAATGCAATAATTATAACCTGTTTGATCCGTTAAAATTCAAGCATTTAATTTGTCTTGCTATCTGTAGCTTAGTGGTCGTTCAAATACCCGATTAAAGGTCCTGAAATTTCTAGACTCCCTAGCGTAGAAATTATTCATCGGTTACCGAGAAAAAACATCTGTTTCATGGAAAAGTGTAATACCTACGCGGTCAAAATATATGGAACAGCAATTTTTATTTTTAGCATATACTGTCCCACTGCAGGGCAAAGGCTTCCCTCAAATCCTTACAGGAATTCTTTTCCCGCGCCACCTCGAACCAGCCCCCGCGGTACGCGTCCAGGTCATCTTGCCATCTCTTTCTGGGCCGGCTTCAGCGGCGCCGTCCATCTTCAGGCACCCATTGTGTGGAGATTTTTGTCCAGCGGTCATCGTGCATACGGCTGATGTGACCCGCCCAATCCCATTTGAGCCTGGCAGCCTTCTTTCCTACATCCAGTATGCCCGTTTTGGAACGCAGCGTGGTGTTCCGAATTTTGTCCTGTCTTTTAACACCCAGAATGCTGCGTTCCATCGCTCTTTGGCAAACTCCAAAGCGGAACTTTTGTGGCTCGTTGACCGACCAGGTCTAAGCGCCGTAGGTTAGGACTGGACCTTTTTTTAATAACCGACAAAAAAATTCATCGTAGGCTAGTGCTGAATCACCCCACGCACAACGGACCAAATGGGAGTCTAAGTGCGGAAAAGGGAGCCCCATCATCATCAGTGCTGAATCATGGACTGAACCCATCGTAACAGGTTATGCGTCGATTGTCCCTGCTACCACATATTTGCTACCGTATCTATACTAGGTATTGTTCTCAGATTTTAGTCTATCTAGTCTGAATAGGGCTGGATTCCGTCGAATCATCCAAAATAATGTAGGTAGGTATTTTTCACGAGATGTTTGTGAACAAAGAGTTGTGTGTGTTTCGTGCCTCTTATATTAATTTCATCTTGTTTAAGTGTGGTTTCATAATATACTACAAACATTCAGCAAAAATTATTTGCATTATAATTTTATTTGAATTGATGTCAGCCATTCAGGTATTTAAGTAATTTGATGTAAATCAAAAATAAATTTGATCTTTCATATTTTATAAAATACTAGCTTCTGCCCGCGACTTCGTCCGCGTCAAATTTCTTACTGCCCCAACCTGTCGCATTGCATATTACTTCGTTTTTAGCGTTCTATCTAGCCTTTTTTCTTTTTGCTCAGCTCCTAAGAGTCCTAGCCTGATGTTAAATAGCCTTCTTCAAAAATTGAGCTATCATATGCAAAAAGTTTTTTTTCAAATCCGACTGCAGGTAGTTCCAGATCCAGAGATTAGAGCGTTCGAAGAAACAAACTTTTCGCCTTTATTGTTACTAAAGATATAGATTGTCTTACACATCATCATCTGTCTAGCCTTTTCCCAACTATGTTGGGGTCAGCTTCCAGTCTAACCGGATGCAGCTAAATACCAGTTTGTTACATGGAGCGACTGCCTTACATAAATAGATTGTCTTACACAATTAAACCAATACTCAATTCACGAAATCAACTAGTCTCTATTTCCATTTCAATCCTATCACTAGCTGCCCACGAGCCCAACACAAACGAAGCCATACATTACTCTCATAGCGTGTCCGCAGAACATTAGTCTAACCGAATCAATGAGCCATTGTGGTTAGTACATTAAATTCCGCGCCATAACTCATGGTGTGCCATAATTTCGTTCACAAAAGACCGCCTGGACGGCCGTGACTAATGTAGGTGGAAGAAAATGAAATGAGATGTCGCTGACGGTTTGTTGCTGGTTTGGGAGCTTCTTGTTTGGGGAGTTGTGGTGGTTTTTAACCGACTTTAAAGCAGGAGGAGGTTCTCAATTCGGATGTTTATATTTTTTTTACAAAGGCTTTTCTAAACTAATAATATAAAGAGAAATAATTAGATTTTTTGTATGTTTATATTTTATTACGCTTTATGGGTTGACCATGACCTTGATTAGGACAAAGGATACGTACTTTTTATATATATTCCCATCGGATCGAGACTTATTCGGGTGAAACGGCGGAGCGCAGCTAGTAGTCTTATAAAACAGGTCGAGGTATAGTTACTGATTTGTATGGTAGGTAAACTGAATTTGAAGCCCTTGTGAAAAAATAGAATAAGTACACTGATCTCCGACCAGCACCTCAATTGCGTATTACACTTTCAATCACAATCTGAAAGGTTTTGAAGGAAATTGCTGATCCATTGCTTCATTCGTTTAAAAAATTCGTCTGCTCAACAACGTAAATAACGCAATTAATGTTGTTGAACTGTCAAAATGAAACGCATTGTCATTGTATGTGTGTTATGCAATGACCCCGCAGGTCAACTGCTAGTTGACGCTAAAGCCTTGATCCTGATTGCCATAGGAGTGATTATGACAGCCGTTAAGGAAGACGTTGTGGTAGTCAGAACCATTTAGGCGTAGCCTTTAGTCTACTTTGCAAAGGTTTTTAATTAGTACCAGGTACCGTATTATGACGTTTTAATGCCATCATGATTCTAGAATCATGATGGCATTAAAACGACGTGTGAGAGAGAGATAGAGCTATACAATACATGACTGAGAGTACCATCCCTTTGAAGGACTAGATCATAATAGCATTAATACTTCATAATACGGCCCCTGATGTGAATGCTAACGAGTCAAATATGACAAAATACCTAGGTGGTCTATATTGGATAAAGTGTATGAAATAAAATGCACATGCAGCAGCCAACTGTACCAAATAAAATATCGCCCCATTTAGTAGTAACCCAATCTGTCCGCGGCGCGTGTAGCGGTGATCCAATAGAAAAATTAATCACTATATTTTGTTGGGCAGCTATCGACATACACGTGTCGATATTGTACTGATGTCGATAATTTGTCGCGTATTATGTCGGTTATGAAATGTGATTGACAGACACGGGAGTAATTATGTAAGGGGAAGTCTGATTATTGCTTCGCAAGGGACAGTACGTATTTAGATTTAAAATCATTTATTTAACTATCATTATGCTTTATTTATCCTCGTAGTTTTTTTCCTAAACTGGATGCTGATAAATAGTTTGTGGCTTCAAAATCCGTTAACCTAGTTGCAATTCGTCTATTTTTACCGGAAAAAACAGGGCCGGAATAAAAAGTAAAAAAAAAAATGTAACGAAGCGGTCTGATCTAAGAACTCCAATGTCGTCTTTCACTACAAACGAGCTTTGATGAAACAACTGGGTTTGTACATTGTCAACTTTAGTCTAACTTGAACTATCTAAGCAGCAAAAATTTAATTCGATTTCTATTCCCTCGCTTAGCTACCTTATCATCCCACTATCGACACTTCCTCATCTCTACGTGCGCCGCCGCGGGTGTCCGCATCACAACGAGCAGGTCGGATTAGCGGTCGCCGGTCCCGTTCCGGTTGCACCCTTTGTGAATGTGACGCCGCCGGCAATGGACGGGCCGGAGTGCCGCCGTGCCGGACGGCAAGTACATGAGTATGCTTGTAGGTACAGGAGGTTTACATGATGTTATGTTGTATGTAGTTTGATGGAAGATAGATAATGAAAAGAGAACTCCAGGCATGAAAAAGTTAAATGACTAATAAAACAGGGTTTTACGACACGTTTTACTTTTTACAAGCATTTTTGTAAAGGTAAGAACGGGCAACTAGCTTCGAATATTGAAGCTACCGACTGTCTATACTAGAATAGTGAAGTGACTTTTCTATTCCAGTACAAATAATTTTAAATACTAGCTATAAAACCTGCAGAAGTTGACATCCGCAAGCAATTCTTTATAAAAAAAATCCGGAAGTGAGTTTGCAGCGAGATTGTTGTGTTGCTTATATAAACTTTGCTGAAGTTCAAAGTGAGAGACTTCTTCTGGATAAGCTCGCTCCATCGTCGACTTCGTCTCTGTCACCTTTAACCTAAACTCGAGTCAAGAGCAAGTCCATTTCAAATAAAAAAAAAAAAAAACGGGCAAGTAACTTCATGGGTAGCTATGCGTAGCCACTATGTATTTGAGTCCACCTAAAATGTAGCAATGGAGTTTTCACTCTCCCATCTTCAAATAATTTTTACTCTTTGGTTACTGCTTACCACATCTGCAACCCATTTACTCCCTGCTCCCGTTCGCTGTGTGAGCAAACGCTCAGCAGGATAAAATTGATCATTATATAACCGCTGGGCTTAACTTATAACCGCGAAACTAGGTGCTCCGAGTTGAAAGTGAAGATGTAGGTATATTAGATGTTGATCATACAAAAGTTACTTATTGCCATTAAAATCCCAACAAAGTAACACCAAGGAAGACATAAATTATTATTCCTTTCTTGTACCTACATCCTGCCCTAGAGTTTAAATCTTATACCTAATATTGTACGATGACCTGGACGCGTACCGCGAGGTCTGGTTCGAGGTGAAGTTGGAGTGGAGTAGTTTTTGAAAGGAGTCGGGGAGGCCTTTGCCCAGAAGTGGGACAGTAGTTACAGGCAAAAAAAATTGTTTAATTTTCAATAAGTATAATGGAATAGAATAATAATTATAATTAGGTAATGTTTATTGTTGTTATTGGTAATACCTAATCTAGAAATAGTGTGGTATCAGTCTCGAGTTACATAATATAACATTTAAAATAATAGTTTTATCAAGCTTGGAACAACGCCATCTACCAAACATAACTGCAACTTCAATACAAGAGTAACCACAAATTTACAAACGTTGAGTACGTTTGTAAATTTGTCGACGTTTCAATATTGATTCATAGATGTCACTGCAAGAACTGGAAACAGTAAGAAAACAGTTTTAGTTTGTTGCAAATATAGTGATGATTTTACATTCTAAGCATGGAAATAGTAAATAAAAAAATTAAGTTCCTTGCTTGTAATTCATTTCAAAATAAATAATCACTTTATCTTCTCAAAATTAAGCTTTTGAACAGCGCCATCAAGTTAGATCGTGGAGTTACCATGTACAAAGAACCTTAGTCAACGATAGACATACTATTTGAACCACCTAATAGATGGCGCTGTAGGTACTAAAATTGAGTATTATTTCTCGTTTTAGTGTGGGTGACAAAGTCCTCAAAAAGTTGGTAATGTGCGTTTTTATCATTTCTAACGTAACAATAATATCGTATCGTATCCACGTCCATAAAATGTATGGGAATACGTGCACGTTATAACGTTATCATAGACAGAAATTTAAAAGCGTCTTAATTTATATTTCCATACATTTTACTTCCCTGTGTTATCGTGATACTGTGACGTGGACGTGGACGTCCAAGATAATATTCTCACGTTAGAAATTATAAAAGCGCAATGTTTATTAATTATGCTTCTTAAAATTTTTTACTGTAGGTATTGTTTTTATTTTACTCGATTGAACGCCGGGACATTTAAATAAATATACCTAAGTGTACATTCAATACATGGGGTATTGGATAGATTCATGTCCATTACAAAACAATAAACTATCTTCGGTAGATTTTGCAGTACCTACCCGCTAGCCGCTAGTATACAGGGATATTGGAAAAACACCAACAACCTCTTAAGAGGTCATTGTACTCATTATCATGAACAACTTTTACTACGGGACCAAACCTGAAATCGCGAAAAAAAATCAGCTTTTCCCTACATTTATTACCGACTTCAAAAAAAATAGAGGTTATCAATTCGACACATATGTATGTAATATTAACTGCATTATATTCACATATGACAATCTATTAGGGCTTCCAAACAAATAATATACAAAATTTTATACATGTATATTGCCTACGTAAAAATCTGAGAAGGTCGAATGCCAAAATGCCTTAATTGTGACTATAAGGGCCTCGTTACCTACTGTTGAGGCAAATCCCTTTGTTTGAACCAGTCCTCGTGCCTATAAGTCAAAATATTATCTTTAGGCTTTTCCATAAATAATCCTAAGGCCTGGTGCACATTGGCGGCACTGCACGGCAGGGGATCTTTCGGCATCCCTACATGTAATTGCACACTGGCGGTAACTATGCCGTGGCATCCTTAAGTATGCCGCGACGTCCTTAAGCATATCGAAGCGTTCTTAAGCACACCGAAGCGTCGTATCCCGAAGACTTCCAAAGCGTTCCGAGGGATGCCGACCGAAGCGTTCCGAGGGATGCCAAAGCATTCTGAAGGCTGCCGACACAGCATGCCTAAGCATACCGCGGTATTGTTTTTGTACCTGCGACCGTTAACATTAAAATTTCTACTTTATTTCCATACTATTAAGTTATATTTTTATTCGTCGCCTAAAAATACCTTGCCATGCCGTGCCGCCAATGGGCGCCGGGCCTAATGCTATTGAAACTCGTTTCGATATTATTTACGAACGTAGGTAAGTGTAAGCATTGTTTCCTTTTTCGATAATATACCTACATAGTACGTAATTACGATTACATAATTAATTTATAAATGGTAATTTTTGAAAAATATTTATTTTGATCTAAAGAATAATCAAGTTTAGTTACTTACTGTAAGTACCTACTAATAATGTGGTTCCATTTTTTTATGTGTACCTAACAATGATTTAGGACAGGGTGCCGAGATGGGACTAAACCTGTGCGCCAGTATTTCTGCGAGGGTTCCACTCTTACTGATCATAGCGTGATGTACAGACGCCAGCACATCAAGCTACCTGAAACTGTAAAATTTTCCCAATCAACTTTGAACCTTATGCTTTAGCGATAAAATTTAAATCTATTAAATACATTTTACAGTTTGTAGTAACTTGATGTGCTGGCGTCTGTACATACCTAAAATAGTTTCAAGTAGGTAAATGTACTAAATAATAATTTTAAGTAATACGCGTAAAGTAATGGAATATTATTTTAGTAGGTTTTTTCCTCAAATTAACGCGGGTGAAACCGCGGGTACAGCTAGTATTAGATACAGGTAATTAAAAATTCCTAATACCTACTCATAATTAATCGATAGTGGAGGGGAATTTATCAATACCCATTAACCCGATAGTATAGGTAAGGTAGTATTATAAACAACAATGGTGCCATACTTACGGGGTCATATTTAAGCATGCAAAAGGACTTAGGGTGCGTACTTTAACTTTTCCTAAGTACTAACATTGCCGAGAACCCGCGTCTTTATGTAAAGACAAGCCGGTACCGATCGGTGCGAGTACACACATGAAGAAACAGGTACAACATTGTGACCGTAGATCAACCTGCAGCGATTTGAGTACTGGAAAACCCATTGCTTATATAAGCACCCGAACGGACGAATCCCAGTAATTTCTTTCAACTGTTTCATTGCACCTACTGACATTCTACAGACGCCAGCACATCAAGCTACTACAACCTGTCAAATTTCATTAATAGATTTTCAACTACATCGCTAAAGCATTAGGTTCAAAGTTGATTGAGAAAATTTTACAGTTTCGGGTAGCTTGATTTGCTGGCGTCTGTACATCAAAAGTAGGAGGAGAAATAAGTTAACTGACATAACACAAAGGGACAACACAAAGGGTAACATAAAGGATGGGACAAGGGTTAGACAGATTGAGTGGCAAGTATGGAAACCGTGTATTAGAACAGTGTTCTTTACCATACGAAACTACTATTTTGAATATTGGGCAACTAGCTTCAACTCTCTGACTCACCCTAATAATTGTGTAACACTCTATCAACCTCGATTTGAATCATTTTGAAGGATATTGCTAATCCATTGCTTCATATGTTCGAAAAATGTGTCTGCTCAATAACGTAAACAACGCAATGAATGCAGTTGTTGAACTGTCAAAATGAAACCCATTGCTACTGATAGTGTGTTTCGCATTACCCCACCGAATCCTTCACAACTCAGTCGGTCAGTCGAAAATGGTTAAATTGAAATAACTGTTCTGAGTTCGAGAAGGCGCGGCATCCTGGCGGTAGTTCTCTGGTGCTGCTATTTACTCCACAAGGTAGACCGATGACTTGGTACAGGTCGCGGAAATCCGCTGTTGGAAGCACGTGACCATTCTGGCGACGCTTGATGGAGGTTAAGACCGCTAACTTGCTTGGTGTCGAGGGTCTGATGATGGAGCCAGGTAGTGGAACTCTTCAGTGGCTATTAGTGAACCTCTCGAGTTTGGGCTCATAATTATGATTTGTTTTGGCGAGTCCACTAGATTGCACTTGGTGTCAAGGGTCTGATGATGGAGCCAGGAGGTGGATCGCTCCACGCTTTCTGAATTCAATTTAAGTCAAACTACATATTTTTACCATCATTTTACAACTAAATCATGTCGAATGAATGGGAATGACCAGCAAGAAACACGTCTACCTACGAACATCTATTGTTGCTAGGGTATTCGTTTCGTGTGGGATCTATCACATTGTGTTTTCAAACTTTACGATCAAGGTGTATAAACAAGTCAAAACGGTTTATGCCCATTTATTTTTCCTATCATTTATTGATTTTTACTTTAATATAAAACGGCATTATCTATAAAAATTATTTAAATAAAATTAGACAAAATTCATACACTCATCTCACAGAACTCCAACGTACTAAAATCGTCATCATGATTATATTAGAAGTTTATCGTCAGTATCGAGTCTACCTTCAGGAAATTGTCTTGGATTGCAATTTTAATTTACTCCATGTAGATATCAAGGTACATTTCATAATATTTATTATGACGATCGATTGATAAGTCCTAACCTACGTCTGATTATTGTGGAAAACCTGAAGATTATGACAGTTTTATATACGGATATAATAATAATTACTTACCTATCATATCTATTTGTGATATTTTTTATCATAATTAGATATCAATGAGTAATGTGCATCAGCGATAATTGTAAAAATAAACAGAAGTCAAATCATTTAAATGTCCAACCCGCAAGAGTAAACTTGAGACTACGCTCGGGTGACGTAAGCGCACGGTACTGAAGTATCAATGGCGAGAGCGGTAACAGTGCTTGGGGTCGGGAGGGGTCGCTCGGGTGTCAAGTTAACTTTTGCGAGTTGTACATCTTCTTCATACTTACCTACAAATAAACCAATTGTCAGTTACCTGCATTTAAAAGACAAGAATTTACAAAGAAAAGAGAATTTGCTCATTGCATAATATTACTATATTTTTTTTTTTGAAGAAGAATGTATTCAGATAATATGTTGTTTGCAAAGACATGTGTAGATAATATACATGGTATGATGTTTATTATAGGTGTTACAGGATATTCTTTGGCACAACATGTTTGACCATGACTGGTGTACAAATTAGGTCGGAAGACCAAAATTACAAAATAAAAAAATTAAGTTAAATAATCTAAAAAAAAAATAACAATTACATTTCTATTAAATTAAAAATATAAAAATTAAAAAACTGTTGGTAAATATTCATAAGATTCAAAACAAATACAATAGATTCAGTCAGTATACTCGTATATTATCAGAGCGATTTGTTATTTAAAAATTCATTGACATTATAGTAGGCTTTTAATGTGAGTATTTTTTTTTACTTCACTAGGAACTATTATGAATCTTTCGATGATGTATCATCGTTATGCACAATGACGAGAAGCAGTCACAATAGGCAAGGAATCATTACGTATGTATATAATTTAGGGCAAAGGTAGTCAAAATAAAATATGGCTTTAAAATTACCCTGAAGGTGACTATGGAGTTTCTAGCTAGTTTTTAAAGATTCCGTACCCAAAGGCAGCCAACGGTCCGCCCGTCCGTCCGTCTGTCATAGGGCTGTATGTTTTGAACCGTAATAGGTAGACACAATTTCACAGATAGATTTTAGTTCTTGTATGGGGACCTCCTTTATCTTTAACTTTATTTTATGTTTATTTTAATAAAACAAAAAATTAAAGGAGGTGACCATACAAGAACGAAAATATGTAGTGTCAAATGTTGTACGGTTGTACGGAACCCGTCGTGTGCGAGTCCGACTCGCACTTGGCCGCTTTTTCTCTATAGGAACTTTAGCTTGAAAAGGATAACCAATATTCTGAACAATGTGGCCGAGATAAACTTGTGGAAAACTCAGAAGTGTCTGAAAATGGTCTATTTAAAAGTTAATGCTTTTATCATCTGCCTAGCCTTTTCCCAACTATGTTGTGATCGGTAAGTTTAACTGGAAGCAGCAGATTACCTACCAGTATAACATGGAGCTACTGCCTATTTAACCTCAACGACCCAGTTACTGGGAAACACAGTACTCTTTAGTAAGACTGGTTGACAGTCTATCAGGTTTCTGTACTGACTGTTCAAGATCTACCTACAACAAAAATAAATGCTTGAACTTTATGAATTGATCAAGTCCGAGGCTGTTTTATAGCTAATAGTTCAGTTAAAGGTAGAATCAAGCGACTATACTATTCACATTAACACTTCAAGACGTTGACCACTGAAACAAATTACAACGACAGTTGATACCGATACGGTGTATTAAACCGTTATCAGGCGTTTCACTTTTTGCTCGTTTTATCTTTCATTCGGCATCATTCACTCTAAGTGAAACATCGGAACACAAAATGAATCAAAGTGAAAAAATAATTAATTAGTGAACCGATACAACGATGTTGATTTCGGAACTCACTCTTCGCTTACAGAATAATCGTAAAATGAAATAAAAGGAGCAACTTGCATTCATATTTTATTCAATTGTTTTTTATTGTTAAATGGACCTGCTCTTGACCTCGTACACGCCTGATGGAAAGCAATTAATGAGGTCTATGATGGAACAAGCGTGCCCAGAAAATGCCTAACCTATGTAATTTTTTCGGTGTCATGTGAACGTAGAATTAAACAAAAAATTAACATTCACTCGAGTGCAGTTTCTGAAATCAGCTTTGCGGAGTCATAAGCCTTAAAGATTTACAACGGGTGTAACAATAGACTACCGGTATTGTCTAGATTGTCGAGTTTAGGAGACAGTCAGTTCTAAAGTGATTAGAATACCTTAACACATTAATAACGTTTAAAGGTCTAAATTGCACAATCAGCCTATAATGTCCTCACTGCTGGGACACAGGCCTCCTCTCAGTGAGAGGGAGTCGGCCGTAATCCACCACGCGGGCCCGAGAATTTTTGGTTCTAGGACATGCCGGTTTCCTCACGATGTTTTCGTTCACCGTTTTGAGAGCACTGGTGATGAAATAATTTACTCAAAGTAAAGTGCCTGCTTGGGATCGAACCCCACCACCTACGACTCGTAAGTCGCGGCCGTTACCACTGGGCTGCCACTGCTCTTAAGTTTAAGTAAGTAAGCTTAAGTTCTAAATTAATAGAGGTAATATAAGCTACTTAGGTATTTCGCTCAACTGAACAACGGTTCAAGCCAATTTTTACGCCCGTTACCGGTGGGATAACATAATTATTTTTTTTCTTTTTCAATGGTGTTGATTTACAGTAGGCATTGTTCCATGAGAAACGTCGAAATTATAGTCGTAAAAAGTGTAAGAAATCGTAAACCAGTTCGGAAGTTACGTTTAAGATCATCTAGTGACTCACGCGCGAAGTCGCTTTGAAACAATAGTAGTATTGCTATAGTTGCTATAGCAATGACTTTTCATATATAAGTAGGAAATCCAAAGTAGGTATTCTGAAGGATGAATAATCTAGCGACCTCTACTTGACCAAAAACTACAACATAATCTTAATAGGAACAAGAAATCTCATAATAATACTATTATGAGATTTCTTTCGAATATACAATCGATACTTAGCAAATAATAATCAGATAATTTTAATAATCGGTGTATTATTAATTATGGGCACGTTTTTATTGTCACGTATGTTTATCGTCTTAATTTCGCAAAACATCCGATTGTTTTAGTTCATTTGGTGATGACAATTAGTGCAAAAAAGACGTGTTTCATGTGGTGCTGAAAATATAAAGAACACAGGTGAGTTTTCAGTGGTTTGGAGAGATGATACCCTGAGGTGAAATTAACTCACATATTTAGCGCATCTGTTAGGTACTCAATTACCTATACTTACATTTTTAATCGCTTAATCCCCGCTAATGAGACACAATTGATTTTCTATTGTAATCGGCCGCCAGATGCCCGCGTCGGGACTGAGCGATTAATGTCATGCTTTTAAGAAATGTGTTTTCCATTAAGTGTTTAATCAAATTCCAATTACTTTGCTAAATTGACTTACGTTTTTCTTTCCTTCTTGTAATAGGTAATAGGGACTGGTGTTCGCAATTCCACGTCAATGAGCGTATTTTGTGTATATATCTGTAATAGTACATAGTCAACAGCACCCGCTTTCTTAACTGTGCGTGCATTTCAATAATATTTTCAGTACAACTGTACAGGTGCAACTGCACCTGATCAAGGAATTTCCTTTGTTTTAATTTGTTGCTAAGCTTATCAACAATTTTCCTAGGTGCTATGCTGTATTAGCATTGTTAAATATTTGTTGCTAACTTAATATATTTCCTAGGTGCAATGTCATAATGGCATTGTTCAATAGCAATTGTATAGGTGAGCCGCTTGGAAATTTGGATAATATATTGCTTGATTAGTTATTTCATAATCGGGGATTACATCATCGCTAATAATGTTATTTAATCTGATTGCAGGATGACAGGTGCAAACGCCAAACAGGAGGTGGTCAAAGACAAAGGTGGTGATGAGGTTGTAGAACATACAAAGCAAACTAAGCACCAGTGGGAACCTCTCACAGATGGAGTGAAATGGATTGAGAAATATAGTGAAAATCTTGAGAAATTCTTCGAAAGATTACCTGAGTTCATCACTACCTTCATTGCCACATTAGCTGTCTTCACATTTGGAGCTACTTTAAGAGGTATGTAATGTCTTTTATCTATTTGTTGTAAGTACGATTTATACGATTAGTCACAATTTTGATAAGACTTAGATCAGGTTTTATCAATGTCGGTTTATCAGTACTATAAAAAGCTTCGTTAATGAGTGCAAAATTATACATTTCATTGTTCGTTTTGGTTAATGAAGCTTTTTATAATTAGCTTCTGCCCTCGATTTTATTCGCGTGCAACTTCATGTTTTAACATAAAATCCTATGACAATCGACAATACTTGGAAGCCGACCCCAACATAGTTGGGAAAAGGCTAGGCAGATGATGAATCGGCAATACTGTAGCTTCCCATAGGTAAAAGAATTTGTGGAATTGGATCAGTAGTTCCAAAGATTACCTCCTACATACAAACACATTTTACCTCTTTATAATACGATGACAAGTATAGATTTACAAATTCATTTTTATTTAGTTTAGTGATGACCTCAGACAATGCAATAGCACTAGAGATTATGTTTCATGTCATTCCCATGAGATCGTCAATCATGAGTTGAATAAAAAGATCTATTCAATATTTCACACATTCTCCCCAGCCTATCGTCAATTATTATGACTTAACTTTAACTCCACTTGAGTTGATTTTGAAATAGCAATCTGTATCCATTAGCCAAGTTTTAATCACTGCTGACAATTTAAATTTATATTCATAATAATAATTTATAGTGCAGACCACTAATCACGCAGGTTCTGCTTAGCAGTAAACGCCCCTTTTAACGATGATTTATTCTGCAAAGCTTAAATTAAATGTCATCGGTCACGTGAAATTGATATAGCTTTAAGTCATAAATTACTAAACTAATTCATGTGAACTGAATTGAAATAATTATGATAAGATAGTTAATATTAAAACAATCGACACTGCGGCAATGTTTAGGACACAGGTTGAATGAATGATTTTGATAACGATCGATGAATTGTTATAGCTACAGATTAATCTTTTGGAAACATTGGTAAAAATAAAAATAATAATAAATGATAATGTAGCAGTAGCATGATGAATTGCATTAATTAAAATCAGTGCCTTCAAAATTAAATAACAACATAACACATCCTATCGCAGGTATGCTGGAAGAGATTTCTTATGAAATAAGCATCACCTTTGTACCTATTTTTCTGTTCTGTTTTTTTCTTGTCTGTTTATATATGTGTATACATAAATGGTAAAATAAATAAATAAATAATTATCATAACATCCACAAAGGGCTAGAGGTGCATCTGTAGCAACCCAAATTTCACCACCAATACCAATGATGATGTTTAAGACCAATGTAATAGGTGAGGGCATTGCCAAATTAAGTAATATTTGCCGCATTTTTCCTCTTGACGACAATGTAATTACCTAACAATGTTGCAATCAGGACAGTAGAGCTAATTGATCTATTCGATAAGCTATCTTTGACATTGGTATTCAGGTTGAAGTAACATATTAAGTACCTACATCTTTGTGACGTATGACAAAAAAAAGACAAATTTACATAAAACAATAATTACCTTTGAAAAAGGACTTGAAATGTCGAAAAGATTGATATTTATATTGCTTCGTGCCGGTCGCGAAGCAATATAAATATTAATCTTTTCTCTGTAAGTCTAGGTTGTACTCAATTATCACGGTACGTATGGCAACTCTAGTCGCCTGACTATAGGAAGAGACAAAGCATTGTTATTGTCATAGGAGATGGGACCTTTTATCCCTGTTATTAAGAGATCCTTGTGTCAACACTTTTGCTCCTTTATATTTAAAGTGTGATGGTGCAGATGAGTACTTCGCGACGATACTTTTGATGTTGGAAGTCGTAGATAGTTATTACGAGTTTCCTTGTTGTAGTCGCCCTTTGACCCCTAAGCCTTATTCTTCTGCCTGTCTATATTCCAAGTTACCTAGGGTCGGATCAATTTTCATAGGCCCCAAGTGTTGCAAATAGTTTATCGCAAACATAACGTGGCTACCTACCGATGCGTTAAAAGATAATGTAATTAGTCTCATCACGATTGTATTAAATACCTCGAAGCTAAATTGTTTGGAGAATAATTAATTATCTATTGATGGATCGCTATCTATTCAACTTAAAGCAAAGTTTACAATTGCTTCTGAATATGTATAGGTTTTTAAGTGTTTCGATTTTAGGATTAAATTATTCTAAAAGCTCAATAGATATTTACATAGTAAATAATCTACCAATTATTGAATACCTTTTGCCCGTTTTACATTGTTGATAATTGTTCACGATAATTTATTAGCTGAGCTGATACAGACAATTCACAAATTGTTATAGTAAAATCCAAAAAACTTAAAACATTTCGATGTATGTTGTTAGTTTTGAAATTTAATTGGTTGAACCATCAGAATTCTTGGAACAGTAAAGTATACTAGAAAACACTAGGGAGAAATGTGACCTATGGGAAATACTGATGCACTATCAGCCGATGCTGTGTTACAAAAAAAAAAAAACAAACTGAAAAGTCAACAACAAAAACACTATAACTACAACACACAATCGAAAACAATCGATAGCTAACATAATAGGTTTACCGTTACCATAGGTAATAGGTAATACGGGCTGGTACAACCGCAACTCCACGTCAATGCGCGTATTTTGCGTACGTTACCATGCAGGTATATTGAATACCTCAAAAGAAATTTGTTGTGGCTTCTTGTAAAAAAAAAGTTTTTTGTAAGGGACTTTTTCACAATGTTCTCCTTGAGAATAAATACGGATAAATAATAAATTAGATGAACTCTAATCTATTACCTATTTTTGGTTACCTTTAATTTTATTCGTATTCAGAATCAAATGTTTATACAAAACCAGGCAGAATTGCGTAGTCTATGAAAAAAATATGTATAGAAGACCATCGAAATACGACATATTGTTAAAAACGGTTTTGAATCTTTTGAAAATTATGGTGCCATCTCACAAATATTTCTACATGTATTAATTTATGGACTTTTTCTTAAATTCCAGGAGAATGGGTGGTAATCCTAGTGACAGCGCTGAAGCAGCTGAGTGGCCACACGAACAACAGCACAAATACGTCGTCTGACATAATGGAGCTGTTCTCCTCAAGAAACTTGAAGATGGAGAACTTCACGACCATCTTCATCGGAGCACATGTCGTGTCGATGAGCATGTACTTCTTAATAGGAGGTTTCTTGCATGTAAGAAGACGTTATTAAACTAGGAAACGTCTCATTAGATTCACAGTTTCTATTTCTCTTCATATTTCTACCAATAGCTTTATGTGGCGACGTAATGTTTTAATAATGTAGAGCTTTAAACGATAGAAAGTGAGTTTTCCAATCTCTTTTCTTAAAACACACTCAGTATTTCATAAAACCTAAAACACAAAAATGACCGTGGGCGCAAATTCAAATTATTTTGTGAGTTGTGACCTTTTTCTAAACCGAGCTAAGTCAGGTAACCCGCTGTTTTTACCAGTAGGGCAAACTTCCCAGACAACATAACAAAAACATTGAAACATCACAAAACCACTTTCCACTAAATCTACTTCGAAATCGCTACATTAACATTTCACACACGTTTAGTCTGAAAACTTCCAATTTGAAAACATAATGGACCGCCACAAATTGGTTTTGTTCTAGGAAACTTCCAGCTAATATAAATTCGTGTTCAGTAATTATATCAAATTTGGACCCGCACATTTTGAACATTTTAGCTGAAATCAATTTCTAATAGAATTTTAAGTTGACAACGGTTGTGAGCATTTCCGAGAAGGACTTGTTACAAGTAAATTCGCTTTGACTTTGATGGTTCGCTCTAATTTTCATCAGCGACAGTACCTAATGGATTTTATTTGTTTGGTACGGATTATCGGAACTATTCAACAAAGTTTGTTTCATATACCTATACATTGGTATTTTGCATTTAGCCTGCCAATCATTACAAAAAAAAATTCTATCAGCTTTAATTAACGAATCTTGTTTCTGATTTATTCGTTTTAATTTCGTTAATTTATCATGGTTTTAATATTAATAGCACTTTCGAATATCTGTTCAAAATTATCCTTTTCAAAAGCAATAATCTAATAAAATCTGTAATGCCTCGCTTCCTTGGCAATTAATATTTTGAATAATTAATATTTACGTCACTGAGATATGGAAATCCGCTTGTTATCTGTCATTTTAATCAGAAGTTTGTTGAAGAATTTGTAGACCTGACTCTCATCACATACGTACATAGAGTTATCAAAGTTGTGAACATCTGTTGATATGACGAAGACGTTTGAAACATTTGTGTCTTAACGTGACTTTGTGTTTTGATAGGTACTCACAATAATGTAGCGTTTTAATCGCGACCGTGGTATGAGATTAATGATTATAATTTGCCTTGAGAATAGGTACATACCTACCTTTAATTACACAATGAATATTTTTTAGTTACGCAACATAGCAGAATACAATTTTAAAACACATGAAAATTATTCTTGAATCTTTTGTCTTTCTTATTACAAATAGAGTCCAATAGACTGTTAAATCACTGTATTCATTCTCTTATTTCCATTTCCAGTGGTACTTTTACATGAACAGAAGGCATCTGGCCCAAGAGTGGAAGATCCAGCCTGACAAGTGGATATCCCCTGAGCTGGAGCGCCACGAAATTATGGTCGGCACCCTGTCACTCCTGGTCACTGGCAGCTTCTCCGCCTTCCTTGCCTGCTATATCTACAACGGAAACCCTTCCACCGTCTACTACCAGTTCGATGAATACGGCTGGCTTTGGTTCTTCCTGCAGTTCCCTGTTATCTTCTTATATTCGGTTAGTATTACTTTTAGCAAGCCTAGACTATTTTCAATTTATTGACTCTTCAAATTATTTCTATTTCATTACCCGCATAATTACAAAATTGTAATGTGAAATTGTTTGATCAAAATTATTGTGAAAAAACTGGAAAAGTATCATATTTTCATTTTGTATATTCCGTTCATAATTGGATCGAAAAGACTTTGCATAATTTAATACTCTGCTTGTGTATCAGTCGGTACTTAAGTACTAAAATAAACCATACTTTTACCTTCGTTTTCAGGACTATACGACTTATATCCTCCATCGCCTGTACCACACTCCGTGGCTGTACAAGCACTTCCACAAGCTACACCATAAGTACAAGCAGCCGACTGCCTTCTCTGTCACCGCCATTCATCCGTTCGAGATCATGCACGTCCAGCTTACTATGTGCCTGCCACTCTTCGTCGTACCTGTTCATTGGCGTAAGTTTTGAGTTTTATGCCATTTTGCATAGCTATAGAGCCAGTAGGAGTTAATGAAATTGTAAATGGTATTTAAAGTAACACTTTTTATAAACTGCATATATTTTCGAATTATAGTTGTCCATATATCATGTGTAAGGCTTGGGTTGCGTTTCCTTAGTATAACATATTCAAATATGACGCCTGTACAGTAATTCCAAAGGTTTGGGCAAAGGTGTACCTATAATAACATTTCGCTAGTTAAGGTTAAATCTCATTTATTAGGGAGCGAGCTTATTGCTAGCAACCGCACAATCAGCGTATAATAGTTCCAACTGCTGGGACACAGGCCTCCTCTCTGTGAGAGGGAGTGGGCCGTAATCCACCATGCGGGCCCATTGCGGGTTGGTGAATGTCACATGTCTTCAAATTCCTGGTTATAGAACATGCCGGTTTCCTCACGATGTTTCCTTTACCGTTTTAAGAGCAATGGTGATGACATTATTTACACAAAGTAAAGCGCCTGGCTGGGTTCGAACCCACGACCTACAACTCGTAAGTCGGGGCCTTTACCACTAGGCCACCACTACTCGCTAGCAACCGAATCATTAGAAATAATAATAATGATTATCAATCTCATAAAGACAGCTTCTTTCTTATCTTCTAACGCGTCTTTGGCTGAAAAAAGATCACTGAATTACTGAATGAAACATAAAATCTTAAGATTTTTTATGTAATATTTCAGTCCCCTTCTACGCTATTGCTATCTACGTTTACTACCACGGTATCATCGACCACTCCGGCATCAACTTCAAGGCTCAGTGGTGGCAGCCGTGGCAGCCTGATGCGGAGTTCCACGACCAGCATCACGAGTTCTTCCACTGCAACTTCGGTTTCAACATGTCCCTTTGGGATAAAGTAAGTGGACTTTGATTTATTTATTTATAGTTAATTAAAACGGTACAACACCAATTACATTAATTAACATACAGACAATAATTACGTTGATATAATTTAAAACTAACATGGTTCAGTAGACTCCCTTGCATACTTTCTCTCACAGAACTCCAGACATATACGCAGAATTTTTATCTATTCACCCGCAAACACATAACGTTCAGGGTTGGCAGCCAGAAGGGCATTCAGCACCTTTAGAGTACGACAGATTGGAGATTCGGCTCTGGCTTCAGTTTTAGCTGGCAGTTGCGTAAACAGATTGTGCCGGCGGCTCTGACAATGTCTGATGTATTTGTCGGGCACAAAAATAGTCGGCAGGAAAGACCATGGAGTTCTGGGCAGTCGATACTTCCCTGTAAGGTCTTACAGGCTACTGGATCAAAGCCTCTTCTCACCTCCAATGAGTTAAAGCCCAACGTTCCTAAAAGATAACTGGTAGGGTACATGTATGGCCAGAAATGGTATAACCTTTGGAAGAGGCGATATAATTTAATAACATTACTTTCATCGTATGAACAGTAATGAGGCTTGACTTTTTATCTTATTTGTCTAAATCATGTATGGCCGAAACGCGAAACATCGGGTCTTTGTCGCGATCCGACATAGTTTAGATAGGTGTGGGCACTGCAGTTGGTACTCGAACGAAAAGATAATTTGAATTTAAAGTAACTTTAATAAACTAGCGATAAACAAACAACAAAACACACACGTGCGTCGGAAACAAACACGTGCGTTGGTACTGAGCGTTTGCCAAGACTGTCCGAGCTTGACGGTCGATTGTAGACTGTTAGTTGCAACACTCGGTCTCTCCGCCAGCCGTCGCTGCATTCCAAGTAAATATGTTCCTTGCTGCATTCCTTCCATCGACGATCGTATCCGCGCGGTAGGGCTCGCGTGCGTTTCCGATCACATGATTATTCGTTTACCAATCAAATTGTTAGATGGCGCTGTTCGCTGTATTGTGGCGCAATCCATCCACGCCATACATTATAATTTTAATTTAATCAATAACTGTGTTAAAAATGATGATTGAATTTTATAACAATCTTATGGGTTAGCGTTTAACCACTGAATGTTTTAACTACTTATTATATATTATATAGATATTTTTAATTATATGCGGGTATTTATGGAGTTGTTAACACTTTGGATTTTTTATTTTGCAAATCTAACCAATTGGCATATTATTTAAGTCAGTCATGTTGAGTTATCCTTCGTTTTATGAATCAATGACAATGCAGTTTATTTTGGCACTCTTCCATTAGAATATGACAATAATTTGAAAATAAAGTAGTCATAAATCAAACAATTCTACAAGAATTCAATTTAGATTATGTTGAGTGTTCGTTAATTTACCTTCGAAAAAATTGATGATCAATCAGATCGTTGACTTGACAAGATGTTTAATGATTATGAGGACCTTGTATCGGTATAAACACTTTCTTAAATTCTAAACGTTATTTTACAGTTACACGGTACAATGAGGAAAACTTACCGTGCTTACACTGAAGACACCTACCACGGAGAAGCACCATCCCTCGACACTCCTGAAGGCAAGGCCCTTCTAGCTGAAAACCCCGATCTTATAGACAGCAAAGTATTGCTTGCAGAAATCCCTGAAATTATTCAAAACATCAAATCAGATGCATCCAAGACTGAACAGAAAAAGGATAAGTAAAATGTAGATTTAGAAAACGCGTTCTTTTTACCCGACTGCGCCAGAAGGAGGGTTATTTAATAATTATCATGGTAGAAGTAAGATGTAGGATGTAAATAATGACAGGTTTAAATTAAATCTTATTCATCATAGATCTGTCCTACTTGCTAGATTGTAAGGGGTTATGAATACAGAATGGTGAACCAAGATTTTTACTTTCATTTCTCCAAATTATTGTTTTTTGAAAACTTTATTTGTTTGATTGATTTGAGAAGTCATCTGCAACAGAAGTATGCTACTATTAAAATTCAGATGCATTTATTTAATTATATTGTGAAAGAAATACATTTTCATCTTCTTGCTAATGTTTTAAAATATTCAGAGACATATTTGAATGGACTAAATTGTTTTCTTTATTAACGTTGTGATAGAAGTTGATATTTAAATAGTTTTAAGAGTATCAGTTATATATGATATTTTTAATAATTTTGATTCAGTAAAGCGATTCTTGAAATATGACACTATTGTTTTATTGTTTTTTTTTTCCACCAGTTCTGATTATTCAAAAATATTTGATACCGTGCAAGTTTATTCTAATACTTAATTGAAAACGTATAGACATTTTAATAAGAGAGCTCAGAACCTCGCTATCAATACTTCAGTTATATTTTTCAAAGAAATAAATGATTGTTTCATTCATCATTACATGTATGAATACTTTTCTAAAGAATCTCATATATCGATTTCTTCGTACGAAGTTTTTTGCTATCATTCAATATTACTGTTACGAGCTTGGGGTTCGTGACAATAAAAACTGCCGATTTAATAACCAAAAATAAACACTTTAATTAAATAACACCAATAAAACACAAACACACTAATTATAAAACACAATCGCACTACTGATCACTCTTAAGTCGCACTTGAAGATCGCTTCGAATGTTATCGCTTGTATCGCAGAACCAATACTGACTCGGTCGCGGCCCATACCGGCCTTATATAGGGCCTCAGATAGTTCCAGAACTTTCTACTGTAGAAACATCTAGAATGTTCGAGTACATACCGGTCCCGACTGACCCGATGACGATAGTTCTAGAATGTTCTAGTATCGAAAGTTCTGGAAGCATCTCGACCTACTAGTTCTGCTACTCGATACTAGATGGCGCTAGTGGTAGCTAATGTCGCCATCAATCGTGGCGCGCAACACTGCCCCCTCCTAAGACATGCTCGTCCCGAGCATTATCGGCCCCATAATAACGCGCCAATCGATCCACATGGACGATCTTAGGAGTACCTCTTGCACCTTTCTGTATCCGGTAGGTTACGTCATTGATCTTTGTCACAATCCGGTACGGCCCGTCCCATTTAGCTTGAAGCTTAGGAGATTTCCCTTTGCTGCGGACTGGATTGTGCAACCACACTAGTGAACCTTCGTCGAACCCTTTATTGTTCATTTTGCGGTCATAACGGGTTTTCATCTTTTCAGACATTTGCTGGCCCGATTGTCTGACGTGCTCATAAATGTCATTCATTTTGTTCCGCAAGTCATTCGCATAATCAGTTATACTGCGTGGGGCATCAGGTGGTATTCCGGTGATCAGGTCTGCAGGCAGCCGTAATTCCCTTCCAAAGTTTGCGAAAGCTGGTGTCACCGATGTACTTTCGTGAACAGCACTTCGATAGGACAACAAAAACGGTTGTATGTGCTTGTCCCAATCTCGTTGCCGATTTTCCACAACTTTTGCCAGGTATCTCTCCAATGTCTGATTAAATCGTTCCACCATTCCATCCGATTGTGGGTGGTAAGAAGTTGTTCTCGTTTTATGAGTACCCATGACTCGGCAAGTTTCCTGGAATATTTGGGACTCAAAATTCCTTCCCTGATCGCTGTGAATCTCCAAGGGTACTCCAAAACGGCAGAAGACTTCATGAACCAGTTTATCTGCAACTGTTGAAGCTTCTTGGTTTGGAATGGCGAAGACTTCCGGCCACTTAGTGAAGTAATCCATTACAACCATGAAATACTTGTTACCACTTTCACTTTCCGGAAACGGCCCCGCAACGTCAAGGGCTATTCTCTCCCATGGTGCACCAACATTGTACAATTTCAATGCACCTCTACTACGAGTCTGAGGTCCCTTTACAGCTGCACAACTTGTACATTTGCGACACCAGTCCTCGACATCGTCCCG
The DNA here is from genome assembly GCA_914767645.1 of Hydraecia micacea. Taxonomy (NCBI): domain Eukaryota; kingdom Metazoa; phylum Arthropoda; class Insecta; order Lepidoptera; family Noctuidae; genus Hydraecia; species Hydraecia micacea. The sequence continues at coordinate 1,079,930 of OU611783.1, read as the reverse complement.
ACAGTGGACCCAGTAAAACCGTTCTCGTATCTTCAGTAGAGTCCGTTTTACTCCCAGATGGCCTCCTGAACAACCATTATGATACAGCTGTAGAACATCCGGTACTTTAGCTTTAGGGACAACCATTTGCAAATGACAGCTATCCCCCCGAGCATTTTCCCATTTACGGGACAGGACTCCATCTTGAATCACCAAGCTGTCCCATTGGGCCCAATAGCTTTTTGTGATCAAACTCATCGCTGAGACGTCGCTCCATCTGGGCTTAGGTGCACCGGCCTTCATCCACTCTAGAATCGGCTTGAGGTCTGAATCTTCCTGCTGTGCACGTTGAAGCCTTTCCTTCCACTCATCGCTGAGGTCTGTTCTGAGCATCCTCACAGGTACCACTTCCTTACCCTCTTGCCTAGTACAATGCTTGCAGTCTTCTGGACAAGGTCTTCTTGATAATGCATCTGCGTTGCCATGAGATTTCCCGCTGCGATGTTCGACCACAAAGTCGTATTCCTGCAGTAGCTCAATCCATCTCGCAACTTGTCCTTCTGGATTTTTGAACTGCAATAGCCATTTCAATGCAGCATGGTCAGTTCGTAAATGGAATTTCCGCCCCAGAAGATATTTGCTAAAATGCTGCAATGACTTTACCACAGCAAGCAATTCCCGTCTCGTGACACAATAGTTCCTTTCCGGTTTTGACAAAGACTTGCTGAAGTACGCTATCACAACCTCTTGATCACCATTCCGTTGAGACAACACACCACCAAGTCCTATGTCACTTGCGTCTGTGTCAACTACAAATTCCTTGCCTGCATCAGGATACCCCAAAATAGGTGTTTTACACAGTCGGTCCTTTAACTCCTGGAACGCGATGTCGCAACTTTCATCCCAGCAGAAATGTCGCTTCTCCTCGGTTAGCTTGTGCAGGGGTTTGGCTATATCCGCAAAGTTCTTAACAAATCGCCGATAATAAGAGCACAAACCCAAAAATGCTCTAACCTGCGTCTTGTCTTTTGGAACTGGCCAATCCTTGACAGCGGCGATTTTCTCTGGATCCGTGCGGATACCTTCTTCCGACACTACATACCCCAAAAAGCTAACTTGCCGTTTGAATAGTGAACATTTCTTTGGACTCAACTTGAGGTTGGCACTCTGGATCTTCATGAGCACCCGTTCCAGGTTTTGAAGATGTTCTTCAAACGTACGGCCTACGATGATGATGTCATCCAAGTAGACCAGACAGGCATCACCAATTAACCCGGTTAGTACAAGTTCCATCAGCCTTTCAAACGTTGCCGGAGCGTTGCACAATCCGAACGGCATAACTTTAAATTGCCACAGACCCTTTCCTGTCGAGAATGCAGTTTTCTCCTTGTCCTTAGGATCAATTTCAACTTGCCAGTAGCCACTTTTCAGGTCCAGCGTGCTAAACCACTTTACCCCCGTAAGCATGTCTAGCGTGTCATCTATTCTTGGCAAAGGGTAGCTGTCCTTCTTCGTAACGTCATTCAGACGACGATAGTCAACACAAAACCGCATGCTGCCATCCTTCTTCCTTACCAGCACTACAGGTGAACACCATGGACTAGATGAAGGTTCAATAACACCATCCTTCACCATTCCCTCAATCATGGTTTCCACTTCCTTTTCGCGTGCTACCGGCAATCTCCTTGGCCGCTGACGGATAGGCAATTCTTCTCCTGTGTGTATTTTGTGTTGAACTAAGCCAGTCTTCCCAATGTCACCGTCGTTTGACGAGAAAACATCGGTGTACTTGAGTAACATCTTCTTCGCCTTGACCATTTCATTTTGGGACAGAGCGCTGCGGCAGTCTTCTAAAAGTGTGGACACTTTTGTTTGTGCATCCTTGCTGAGGGTACCAGTCGATAGATATTGGCATCGACGCAACCAATCCACTTCCTCGCAAGTACCAACTAGTGTGCCTTTTTCTATAATCTGTTCCTGATCACAAAGGTTCAGCACACGTACCCCTGAGATGTCGGTGGCTCTGACCAAAGTTCGTGCCACTTTCCATGGAAGGTCACTGTCTACCCTTTCCACGAGTACACAACGATGAGTTTGCCCAGGATTCCGAGGAAGACTAACCGGCACCATCGTTTCTGATCTCGGCGGAAGTACAATCTTCTTAAGGCTGTACACATTCCCTGGTAACGCCCCTTCCATAAAAAGTTCCTCTTGTCCACATTTCAGAACACCTTGCTTGACGTCAATCTCACAACAATTCTTCCTCATAAAGTCAAGGCCCAAGATGCAATCGTCCATTATATCAGCCACGATGACATTATGCAGGTAGAATCTGTTGCCTAGCTTTAACTCCATCTTCTTCTCTCCATGGACGGGTATGCGCTGACCGGTGGCTGTTACCAAATTAATGCGTTCTCGGTTGTATGCGGAGTCCCCAAGGAACCGACTTGTAAGTTGGGAACTAACGACCGTACGAGAGGCTCCTGTATCTATGGTCAGTTTACAAGGCGTTCCGTTGACCTCGCCCTTGATGATTAAACTGTTCCCGTCATGGGTTTGTGTGATCGAAATCCTTGGGGCTCTTTGAACATCAGCCAGCACCCGCCCCGCAGTCCTGGCTATTACTCGTTTCCCTGCTGCTGCTGGGCGGTGCTGGTAGCCGCACTGCCCTCTGGAGATCGGCCGTCTTCTTTTTCTGCAGTCCGCTTAGGGCAACTGGATCTAAGGTGGCCCCTTTCCCCACAGCCATAGCACCTAGGGCTGTATCCTTTATTGCGGTCGCGAACTGTAGCCGCTGCAACCTCCCTGACGCGATGGGAACGATGATCCTGCCGCACAGCTTCCACCTCCAGTGCATGGGCCAAGGCGTCCTTAAGCGTCCCGTGGTGACCGAGCCTTACAGCAGCTCTAACTTCGAGGTCGCGTATGCCATCGATGAATACCTGCACCAGGTTCCCATCAATAAGCGCAGGTACAGACTGGTATGCTTTCCGAACCAGCTTCTCCACTTCAAGGGCCCACTGCTGCAGGTTTTCGTTGCTGCGTTGCACACGATCCCTGAGCTGCGCACGAAACACGTGTTCCAGGTGAGCGTCGCCATACCGAGCCTCCAATGCCTCAAGGAGCTGCTCGTAAGTCACTTCCTTACCGAGAGCTTCCAAGACAGTTAAGGCCTGGTCGCGCAGGCCTAGGGTAAGGGCAGTCATGGCCTGGCTTTTATTCCACCCGTTCGCCTTCGTGACAGCCTCAAATTGGATTTTATAGGCCGACCAGGAAGAAGTTCCGTCGAACGGTGGCACTTTGAATCCACGTAGCGAAGGTGTTGTAGCTACGGGAGCTGCGATTCCATCCTCAAGTTTAAGGTAATCCAGCGTTTTCTTCACGTCAGCCATCACGGTTTTCTTCACGTCAGCCATCACGTTGTCAACCCGATTATTCACTTGGTCGATTCGGGTTTCAGCTTCGGACAGGCGGTTGTCATGTTGAGCAACCTTATCCTTCACCTCCTTCATGTCTTTCCCGATGGTAGCATGAAGGTCCTTCATAAGGAGCATCTGCTCTTCCTGGCGACGCGCCTGCTCCTCCTGTCGACGGGCTTGTTCCTCCTTATCGCGCTGGAGCTGTTCTTCCAGCCGACGAGCCTGTTCCTCCTGTCGGCGAGCCTGCTCCTCCTGTCGGCGAGCCTGCTCCTCCTGTCGGCGAGCCTGCTCCTGCAGCATCATCATCAGAGCAGCCAAATCTGGTGCTGATGATCCTGGAGCAGCTGCGGACGGGCCGGCCTCCGTGGTCGGCAGCTGGCCCTCCGACATCTGTGGCGCAGCTCCACCAAAACGTCTCTGGTCCGTCTCCTGTTGGCGTTGACTCCGGGTACGGATACCCTCCGTGTCGTCTTTGGGTAAAATCGGCATGATTTTAATCCTTGCTTCTGACACCAATTGTTACGAGCTTGGGGTTCGTGACAATAAAAACTGCCGATTTAATAACCAAAAATAAACACTTTAATTAAATAACACCAATAAAACACAAACACACTAATTATAAAACACAATCGCACTACTGATCACTCTTAAGTCGCACTTGAAGATCGCTTCGAATGTTATCGCTTGTATCGCAGAACCAATACTGACTCGGTCGCGGCCCATACCGGCCTTATATAGGGCCTCAGATAGTTCCAGAACTTTCTACTGTAGAAACATCTAGAATGTTCGAGTACATACCGGTCCCGACTGACCCGATGACGATAGTTCTAGAATGTTCTAGTATCGAAAGTTCTGGAAGCATCTCGACCTACTAGTTCTGCTACTCGATACTAGATGGCGCTAGTGGTAGCTAATGTCGCCATCAATCGTGGCGCGCAACATTACTTAACAATCATGCCAAGATTTCTCGGAAGATAATCAATTAGGTACCTAGATGTTCTAAATATTTCTTAGAAATAAATGAAATGTAAGATTGTTGATAAATTTTAGCTGAAGTTTTTACTTTAAGCCTTCGTATGCCAAACGTGGATCCATACGAAACACAATGGCTTTTTAATTGTTTCTGTAGTTACGGCGTTCAACCGGCTAATGACGTTAATGAAAATTCTAAATACTTCAGAAGCGTATGTTCAGTTTATTTAATAGCAATAAGCCTCCCTATTGGTTTATGAAATAGTTGCCTCCATAGAAACACATCCAGACTCGTTTCCAATCTAAAAATGCCCAAAGAAAAGCGATCAACAAACAATTTTCTTTAACATCAATTCAGCAATCAAAATTCTCGATTCGTATTGAATCATCAGCTTTTTTCATTGTACGCCCATCAATTGACTTGAATGCAAATAATTTATCGTAATAGGATATTTCAATGTCTTCAGTTCTGGCCTCAGATTGAAACAATGCCGGAATATAATAGGATCGCTTCTTTTCAAGGCTGATCAAGTATTTTTTCATGAAAAGCGGACACAATTGTTTTTCCTTATATTCTGACAGCGTACGATAATTTTTTGATAACGTGTTCATAATTCAGTTATTTCCATATTTTAAAGGGAAATCGCACTTTGGTTGGCAAATTGTAAAAAATGTGTATTCGAAGCAACATGCAATAACAAAAGTCAATAACTTTTTTTATTGCATTTTTGAATGCAAGTTTTCTTTTCATAAGTTTTTAAGTTTTAGTTTCCTATTCCTATACTCAATACTAACGAAATATAAGCTAAATTTCTCTCAAGATTATGACATGTTTAGGCATATTATTATAAACATAATCTTGAGAGAAATTTAGCTTGTATTTTAATTTAGCTTATTTATATGTACATCTTCTGTTAGAAATCCTAAATAAATAAATACATACAGGGTGCTGGGACATCAACGCGCATACTGTCAACATGAATTCAACATAGTTATGATTCTAGACGCCTAGCGTAGAAATATCAGATTCGTCTACCTTTTTTCTACATGAGTAGCAAAATATTCAGGGATACTCTTTACGACTTGAGAACCGTAAAGGGACTCGTATTTTAGTACACAACAATGCTTCCATCTTGGTTATTAGGCCTTGCGGGTCTAAGCTAAGTTACGGCCTGGCCACGCAGTCAAGCCTATAAATTTTAGTGCCCTAGTACTTATGTCCGCTTTTGTTGTTTATTTGGTATGTTTTGAGTGCGAAAATACAACAATTCATTTTGATATACAACCTTTATCCTATTTTGTATGTGAAATATGTATTATGATTCCATTCACACAGTGTACTTGACCAAAAGTGACTGAAACAAATTGCGTCTCGTACTAGATATTTGTGTTGGGTCAGAAGCCCGAAAGTGTGACAACCAGTCTTACCAAAGGGTATCGTATTACCCAGTAACTGGGTTGTGGAGGTCAGATAGGCAGTCGCTCCATGTAAAATACTGGTATTCAGCTGCATCCGGTTAGACTGGAAGCCGACCCCAACACAGTTGGGAAAAGGCTAGGCAGATGATGACTAGATATTTGAGTTCAAAAGTTCTGAAGTGACTTATTTTGGATGTTCACATAAGTAAGTACTGATGAGGGTAGGCCGAGGGTACAGAACGACGATTACTATTCCTTTTGCCTTATTCGCGTTCATACATCTGATTCGTTCATTCATTATTTTCTTGAACAAGAATGTATTCATTCATTGAAGGATAGGATACAAATTGTGGGTGTATCCATAAACGTTGTGCATATGTCAATATGCATTACACATAAATATCAAAAGTGCTTCAGATGAAAGCTTTAACCTTAAAATGAAACAGAGAACTAATTTTGCCTCCGTGAGCTCACTTGAGCTATATTTAACAACTTGCTTGAAAAAGAGAATATTTTGTAAAATGTAAATGTTTAGAGCGATAGCTAAATAAGAGTTAGTGTAAGAGTAATTATACCCTAAAATATCTTAATCTCAGAATTCCAATCAACCGATCCTTTAATTATATATAGAATTAATTGAAATCGGATAAAAGTGGTAATGCCGCCAGTCTCTTGGGTACATTACCAGTCGACAGCGATGCGGATGAATTTTTCGACGCTATATTTTAGTTTCTGTGTTAAGATTTCATTTTGTTATTTTTAGTATTAGATATACATAGATATTATATTAGTTACTGTTAGTATAACACAATGCCTAATTACAGATAAAAGTTAAATTAGAAGTTATTCCTGAAAATTGATTTGACAGTTAAAAGAAGTGGTTGATGTTTTATGGATAAGAAACGTATAAGCAACATCAAGGTAATTACAGAGTCCATGATTTTCATTACGGAGTCCTCATTCCCATTAAGGAGTACCTACATAATAATTTTACTCATTGCCTGTCCTAGAAATCTTAAGGTAATAATATTATAAGTAAAAAGAGGTACAAAGCTAAGTGAGAGTCAAAATGGCGGTTGTACCTTAACTAATCGAATTTACCAAAAAAATATACCTAAAATGTAATATTTAGTACCAAACTTGGCGAAAAAGCCAAGTTACATATAGTCTAGTCTCTTTTTCGCTCCTGGTATTACGACATGCCGTACTACTTTCACGTGTCATCTAATTATAGTGACATTGTGCCGCTATTGACGATTGAATGTTGATAGGAACCTCTCTTCGTTTTAGTTATAATATAATTGGTACTGTTGGTAATATTATTACTTGACGGTCCCATGGCCTGCCCTCAACGCTATACCAATCATTTTCCGCTGTAGGGAAGATGTTATCTGCTTCTAAGTGGACTCATTCTCTTTAAGCACAAGGAAATCGCCTGCATCCCATCGAGCGATCATAATAATTCACCGTTCAAAACAGAATTCTGCCTTTTCACGCAAACCATTTATCACTCTCGTGAGAAGGAAAAAAAATGCTGTGGCCTTAAGGAGCCAAGTGAAAATAATGTGAGAGCAGGGGCCAACTTCATTTGATTTATACCGTTCAGAATATTGCGTTTTAATTAATCTTTGGTGTAACAGACTACTCTGGAACAATGGGCTAACTCGGCGAAGGCTATGCACAATTATATTTCTTTGTTCTCAAGGATTTTTGAAAAATTTCAACAATTTCGTTAATACTAATGTTGAGCTAGGAAATAAAAGGTCAAAACTGTTTAAGGCAAAAAGCGGATTTTTTATTCTATATACTTACTTATCATTTTATATTCTATACATAATATGTATAAGAAGTGAGTTTTAGTACTTAATTAAATGAAATGGTTGACATACTAATTGATTTCCCAATCCTTACCACAAAAAGCGGAACCTCTTTCACTACGAAATTCAAATCATCGAATCAATATCTAATTTAGGTCGTTTCAATGACCAAGTAATCACATTTTCACATTTAAATATTGCTCCCCAGTCTTTTATCTGATCAAACTTAAGGAACAGACTGTTGAATTCCCTTTTTATTAATCGAATTTAATTGGACACTCTACCCTTCTAAGAGCAGGCTTCATTATAATTTTAGGTAGAAAAAGTCATGAATTCTCTTTGGAAATTTACTTTCTGTAATTGCTTTCGATTTTATTGTTAGAGCCTGTTTGACCTTTTACAGATGTAATAATATTGATTTTTATCTTAAAGGCTCAAGATTGATTTTTGTTTGAACGAATTTGATTGATGGTTTGGTTGTAAAAGCGTTTTATACGGAGTAACAAATGCTTCATTATTACACTCTAGAAATTGTTATTATACTTTTTTATTGTCGTAGTTTTCTTTTGTCGCCATTTGTTAGGACCTCTTATTCAAAATTCAAATCTTAAACAACCTTGACCAATATAAAACTTTGTTGAACTTAATAAAGCTTTTAGCTACTGTATGACTTTGCGTGTTTTGTTCTTCTTTCGTTGTTATTAAAGTTAAAGTACCGATATAATTATTCATCATTAAAAATTTAAGGTCCATACAAAGATTTACAGTTCATCAAAATTCCGGTCTTCTTTACTTTTATGGCACCAAAACTTCTGTTATTACGTGTAAAACGGCGGAGACGGCGCTACAGCGCTTAAATCTAAAAATAAAATGAAGCTTTGAACTTCAACTTTAAGTTGGAGGCACTTACGACAATAACAAGCTATGCGAGGCTATAGCCATTTTGCTGCTTGGAAACGGCTTAATACTTGAGAAGTAGCGGGAATCTTTTAAAGGAAGAAATTGTTTTACATATTATATTTAGACAGGAGCTCCTAAGTATAAATAAACTGCATTTTTTTACTTAATGGTAGACCTGAAACCAATTCATGATTGGATTGATAAATAAAGTTAGTAGAACAATATCATGTTCACATGTTCTCTTATTCAGGGTACTCATAGACTTATCACTAGTGTAGACTAAGATAGACTACTAAGTATATTATTGAGCGTTAACATTACGTGAGTCAAAATTGTAGTTCAGCACGCAGTAAAACTGAATATTGACATGTTCTTGCAGTTAGTGGCTTACTGTTCACCCAAAAGTAGGGCATTTGTTCTCACATTCAAGGCAACCTACTGGGTACTTTCCAAATACAACTACATTAAAAGTTTCTGTTTTCTTTATATCTTGCAAATTGAACCACTGGAATAAAAAGAGGCACAGAATGGGGTGGAGTCAAACGCGTCGAAAGCCTCCTGCATAATGCATTGTGACTGCTGCAACCTTTGACTGACGGATTATACGCCGGATTTATTCCCCCAAATACTTGGAATCATAGCTGGAGGAACAAAGGAACATTCTTGTGCTTTGCGGTTTTTTAAGGAGAAGTTTTTGGTGGGTATTTAAAGAGGTTTCTCCATCGGTAAAATAGTCATTAGGTCTTTTTTTTTTTTTTGGATGGAAAATCATCTAATGACTCCTCCCTCTCTGGGTGGAGCGGAAGGGAGTGTCAGACTCTTACTGACTAAAACCCACCCGTGTTCCTTCCTTAGCCCTTTATGTTCCGGGGCAGCGGTAACCCTTTCGGACGATCCCGCTACCCCGGAGATCCCGCTACCCCGGCAATCCCGCTACCCCGGACGATCCCGCTACCCCGGGTCATTAGGTCTGACTTTAATATGTCAACAAATTAAAATTTTTTGTACATTTTTTTTTATCGACTTCAAAAACGAGGAGGTTATCAATTCGACTGAATGTTTTTTTTTCTGTTCCGCAATATCTTCGTTAATTGTTAACTTAATTTTTGTTTAGAAAAGTCCCGAGTTGGTCCCGTAATGTGGTTAAGGATATAAGGTTAGGTTAAGTTACATAATGACCTTCAGAGATAGACAACGGAAGTTCTCAATAACGAACGTACATTATTTATTTTCCTTTTCGGACATTTTAGGTAGTAAGTGAATTACGTAAACCTTAACATACTCGTATACATATTTATCAGCATTACCTAATGTTGTATCATAAATAATATATTCAAAGCCAAATAACCTCAACATTCTGAACTTTCTAGACTTAAGTAACACACCAAAGTCGGAGGCACGTACCAACTATAAACTAGAAAAAAATATTTTATTAAGTTTTCCCTAAGAATATGACACAAAAGAAGTGAAGGCGGAGTTTTCTAGTTGTCGTAAAAAAGACAATAAAACATTGACGCTCGTTCACCGGACTGTGCCGTACGGGTGGAAACGTCGTCGTCGTACGCGTGTTGAGGACGGCTCACATGTGCTGTTTCTGCTTTTGTGTTTGAAGAATCTTTTGGGTGGCTTTTAAACTTCTGTTGGTTCTGAACTTCTTTTAGGGTTTTATAGACTTTTTGCGGCTTCTAGTCAGTTGGTTGAGATGTCAACCAAAATGTGGCTAAATATTTGATTATTAAGGTGCATTAAAAACCCTTAGTCTTTAAATTGTAATATCGCAATTTTTTTTAACCTATTGCAATTTGATAAAGTGTTTTAAAAGTCTCCTGAAATTATGAGAGCAAAGGTTGATCACTCAATATAACAGCACCGCTCCGACACAGCAAATAACTTGTCATTCAAGTTAGGATTTTAAACAAAATGTATTAAAGAACATTTTACGATGACAATACTGAATAGTCACACGTCTCGCCAACCACGTGCTTCAAGCAAGCAGCCCGCTCCCCTGTGAAGAAATGCCTGCAACCACGGCGCGGTACCTATTCATGCTGGCGACTCGCCGTCATCGCGCCGCTCGCGCAGCTGTCTCCCCATCGCGTCGCCCGCAAATCATTATCTTTTTCGTCCAGTGCAACAGCTATGATTTCCCGTAAAAAAACTGAGACATGTAGAAACGCTTGCTTATCAAGCGAGATCACTCAATAATGTGAGCAGAGGTGCGGATCCTGTAGCGAGTGATGACTTTAAATAAAGGATACCTTATCACAGCGCCACCTAAATTTTTAGAACAAAAAAAATCATGATATAGCTTAGAAACAGAATGTGTGGGACAATTCTAAAACAGATAAAAGTTGAATAAAAACTTTTAGCCGTCGTCGCCTGTTGTATCGGCATCGGACTCGCGTAACAGAGAGTGTTCAATTTATAGCTTGTTCGAACGTGTTCCTAACATCAGGACAAAAACTTACTACTATTGCACAACTATCAAAGAAGAAGGGTTATGTGTTCTTATTCTTTGTGTACTAGATATTTCGGTATGACATGTATGTTGGAGCTAGGCTTATTACTTATTCGTAGGAGCTAGGAAATAATGTTGGCTTTTTGTGTTTTGTTTTTCATAAGGAGTCTGAAATGAAAGAATAACAAGTGAGGCTGGTTGTTCGTGCCTTCCGTGTACTGAATAATGTTGTGGTGATACTGTTTGATGTAGTATCAACATTTATATGTATAGAGGTAAAAGTTTGTATGTAGTAGGAAATCTCCGTAATCAGTCGGATTTGAAAAATTATTTTTGCATTTGGTAGCTCAATTCTTGAGGAAGGTAATAGACTAAACATCACGCTTCGACCACTAGGAAACGAGCAAAGGGAAAAAAATTCAGAAAGAACGCTAAGCGAAAATGAAGTAGTAGTAAGTAGGGCGAGCGATGGGATGCGACGCGATGGGTTGGGGAACGAAATTTCCCGCGGACGAAGTCGCGGGCAGAAGCGAGTAGGTAATAAAGTGGTATACATGGCACACATTTGAAGGATTATACAGAGATGACAGAGTGACAAATTCCAGAATGAAAGAAATAGCATCGGTTAATTTTTTAATGGAAGATGAAGAAGATAATCCTTAACTACAACATTCAACAAAATACATAAGTGAGTATATTGTACGTTTCGTATTTATCACTCACAAAAAACATGATAACATAAATAAAAGATACCGCGTTGCTCCAAAAATAATGTTCCCAAAATTATTTCATACATGGTCCAAATAACACACTTGTAGCTTAATTAAACCAAAACACAAACAAATTATACATTAATTTGTGTAATATATTTTATAGCAAGTCAAACATTTCTTAATGAACGCTAAACAAGACGTACAGTTGCTAACAATTGTTGGTCTAAAGCCTCTCACCGAGTTTATTCGCGGAAAAGTTCTGTGTTAACTACATCTCGGTGACCTAGATTTTACATCAAATTCATTTAATTTTCATTTAGGACCCGTAGGTATAGAAGTTGGCAAATTTGCTGTTTCAGAGTTTTCAAGATAGCTGGTATAGTTGGAGGTAGTAGTTGGAGCTAGGTTTGGAGTTTTTTTGAAGTCGTGTTTAATTTTAGCAGTTTCTTTATACCCTTTTTGAGACTTATTGAGAGAATCAAATTATCAGTTTGATGAAATGTAAGTTTAGTCTGACTTAGTGTGAAGTCTTAGTCTTATCCTGCCAGGTTTTCATTTTTATAGCATCTGCGCCTAATTTTTGCTTTTGATTGACGAATAGATATAATTTTTCTGCTGTGGCTGATGCTCCTATTAATAAATTTTCTTTTAATAATTAAAATCCCATTTCTTTACTTACAGGAAGAGATTTTATCGATGAAGTTTTATTAATCCATCACAAGAGAAAACACAAATGTAATCAAAACTACCAAGATGGCGATGCTTACAAGTGTCTTTGTCGATGTCATATCTCATGTTTACAGCTCAGTTTAGTTGGCTGAAATAATTGTTATTCAGTTAAATTTGAGCTTTTAGTTAGATATAGCCCTAAACAAAACAGTCAAGCTACTTTTTCACGACACCAGTTTCAAATGTTAAATTCTACCCTAAACTAAATACATTTGGGGATGTTCGATGCACTTATAACTTTTTATTTGGGACAAGCCCACCCACACTTTTCTCCACCACTACAACTCGTTTAAACCAAAATCGATCAACTAAAAAGAGTCAAGACCATAGATATATGAATTAGATTCTATGATCAAGACCATGAAGCTCGGCAAGTCCCAATACCTCAATGGTTGTTTTAGAATCCGAAACGAAATGAATCTGAAAATAACAATCTTCTTAATCTTCTTTTCTCTATTACAAATTACGATGTGACCAATAATGTAAGCCCCGCGTTAATATGATGATACTTATGAAACAAAGCTAACAAACCTACAAACCCACGCCAGCGTCATTTGCTTACTAAAGGCATCTAAATAACCGCGTACTATTTCACGCTATAATGGTGGACATTAATGAAGTCTACAGACAATGGCGACTCACTAACGAGCGATAACCGTAGACATTACACGACAAACGGCCACACAGAGCCAAATGACACCAAATTTTGTTATAATTTGTATTAATTTGCTATCGTTTCGTTTAGTTTGATTGCTAATTGCTACAGGAGTATTTATTTTCGTATAGCTGCCACTAATGCACTTTCTCCTACTTAATCTTAGGTATTTTAAACAACTTCAAAAAAAGGAGGAGGTTCTCAATTGAATTGAATTTTTTTTATGTTTGTTTCCTCAGAACTCCGTTATTTATAAGCTGATTAGCAAAATTATTTTATTATTTGAAAGCATATACTTTCAGATTGGTTCCATAGAAACATCATCATCATCCCATAGAAATTGCCGTTGCCATTGTCGTTTGTTTTCCTATGACTTTTCATTGGTGGTTTGGTGGAATTGTCATGGGATCCGTTGTGGCTATAGGTATTATACTTATAGCCACAACGCATCCCATGACAATTCTACTAAAGCGTATCTTTACATAATTTACCGACTTCAAAAAGGAGGAGGTTCTCAATTAGACTGTTTTTTTTTTTAATATACATATAAAAAAGTTTTTCTACTTTACCACACAAGTGCGGTTGGGTGTTATTTAATGGATTCTTTTAAATTCTATAGTATAACCTTCATAAGAATATTTTTATTAAATTACTATTTTAATGTCGTGCTATTTTCTATTTTGTCATGCTGAAACTAGTATAATCATCTTCGAACATTTCAAAGGTAATACATATTCACTCACAAATGCACGACCAATTTCAAAATACATAGTATCATAAAAGTCCTAAAGAATATTTCACTGAAAGAAATCTTGAAACATTTGTATCCATAATACTTCTCAAGCCGAAACCGTTCAAATCGAATCCTATTTGTCTGTAAGTACAATACGAGTACCATCAGAGAGATTTTCGCGAGCCAATCCAATATCTATAAAAGTACACATAATTTTGTTAGAAAAAATCCTATTATCTTTAATGCTACTTCAGACACACCGATTTGAATCTAGACAGAAGATGTTTCGCCAATACAACGATTACGGAGCAATCTTACTGGATTTACTTGGATTTTGGAAAAAATAACTTTCTATTGGTACCTTTGATTTCAAACGGTGCGCTGTTTACGAAATTGTTTTACGCGTTTCCATGTTTTGGGCAGAAATGGGTTTTTCATAATTTCGGTATTAACTTGGGGCACAATTTTGTTATACTCTTGTAGGGGCTTCGTGGCCAATGTATTTACAAATAACTAAGACTCCTTTTGGTGTAATTATGTATCAGCTGAAACAGTTAATCATCAAATTGAATTTAAACTAATATTAGAAAGCTACACTACTGCCGAGTGACATAGAATACACAGACAATATGGACATATGCTTTATTATATAGTTGATATCCACGCGGATAAAGTTGCGGCGTGAAGTAAGTAATTTTTTTCTTTTTAATGAAACAATTTCTAATTTCGTGTTGAAACTAATTTAAAAGAACCTTTAACCTTATGAAAAGAGATCTTGATTATCCACTTAAACTCAAGTGGACTAATCATTTCAAGAATTTCTTACTTCACCCGCAACATAGATGCCAAGAAGGTCCCCTAAGATTCCTGTTGGTAGCCGCTTTTTTCGAAATATTTCGTGTTATGTCGACAATTTGGCTATTTTGTTTGAGGATATTGAATTTTTTCACTCCTACATTTTTTATTTCCAGTATTCCACGCGATTTCCTTGAATCTGAAATGGCAATGTTTATACGTTTGTGTTTTACAAAAAATAGCTAAAAGCTTGTTTTCTTAATATTATTCGATAACAGAAATACTTTAGTTGAGGAAAATCACGAACTAGAAAGCAACGGTCAATCGAATTATCGCCAACCTGTTAATTTTATTAATCTTAATGTGGCTTGTTTCATACGAGTATGTCTTTGTTTTTAGAGATGAACTACTTACTTATATTAATTCCTTTAAGACATTTATTTAATATCACAATGGGAAGCCAAAATCTCGGAGAAGAAGGACCATAAACTATTATAATGCTCGACGAATACGCAGGATACACGTATTATAGTTTCACACTCAGACCGTATATAAAAAACCAGGACAGAGGGCTGTCAACAGTAAAATGAGCCCGGTTTCGTAAACATATATGCACTTAGTGAGGTGTAGTTTGATTGTAAATTGTTGCAAATGTGTGCGCTTGAGCGTGTATGCACAGAGCGGAGGTGTAGTTTTGGAATACATCACTGTATTGTTCGCAGCGCTATGTCTTGACTTTTTTATTTGCTCTTTTTTTATGGATGGCAAATCATCAAATGACCCCTCCCGCTCTGGGTGGAGCGGAAGGGAGTGTCAGACTCTTACTGACTAAACCCACCCGTGTCCTTAGCCTTTTACGTTCCGAGGTAGCGGTAACCCTTTCGGACAATCCCGCTACCCCGGCAGGCTTCGGCCCTGACGGGTCCCTTCTTTTATGCTCACATCTCTTTGAGGCGCGCGTGGAACACATACGCGCCGTCTGGCAAAGGCCTGGTCCTGATCGGACGGTGAGCTACCCATTACTCTCCGTTCCCAGGCCCGCACCGACGGTGGCCGGGAGTCGTCACACGGCTCCCGACGCCCGGAGAGTCTCCCGCGACGGTTGGGATGTGAGGCTCTCTCTCTCAGCCATCCCGCCACCTCCTTCGCTAGCATGACTGCTTCGCAGAAGGAGGTGACTGCCCCCCACTCCTTTTTATTTGGCCTGAGGTTTGAAATTTTATGGAGAAATCCAGTACCTATAACGTTTTAACCTTTCAGAGGGCGTATCCCCCTTGGGTGGATTTTTTGGGATGGATAAACGGAATAACCGCTTTCAGACATTCTACACAATATTTGAGCTGCGCTAAGAAATACATATTTATTATATAAGCGGCAAAATAACTAGTAGGGTAGTAACTTTTTATTTAGTATTTTGTGATATAACCTATTTCGCTCAGGCAGTAAAGAAGGAATAAATCTAGACTCTACAAGATTGTTATTTTTGCGGCTTCTTATTGAAAAATAAAGATTAGTTTTCTTAAGTCTAGCTTTATTGCATGGAAGACTTGAAAGAGAATACTCTTTCTCTTTATATATAATACTCTTTCTTTTTGTTGGAAAAGGCTACTTAGGTACTTTATAGGTACACGTGGTACTATTAAAAGTACCCCGTAAATACTTAGCGAACATCAATGTTTATAATTTGAACTACGTTTTACCCACGACTTATAATTATTCTATGTCCTAATAGATTAGGACATAGAATATTTATAAGACGCACAGATAGACCAAACCCTTTCAGCCGTTAAGGCGTGAAGGTAACAGGAAGGAAGGACAGACAGACAGATATTCACCCATTCCAGACAATATAAATTAGTACCTACAGATTTTAATAAAATTATATTGCATAGATACAGAATGATTTTCAAGAATAGATTACCAACAATCAATTTTATAAATCAGAAGTAGGCCTATATGCTGCAATAAATTTCAGTGGTCCTTTCATAATCACGAACATTTCAGCTTGTCTTCAAAAGAAAATATGAAGAAAATTACCTTAATACCAGACCAAGGACAGACCGAAAACGTTGAATCCACACGTGCGAACACACCGGTTATCGCTACGTAGATTGCGTTGCAATACATTGCTGCCTTTCATCGGAGTGCGTGACTTGAGCAAGGGACGCGACCAGAATACGATTACGGGCTATGCGGGGTTAACGTTTATCATAGGGCTTTGGAAGTTTTAGCTGGTATGGATTAGGAAAGGAGGTAAATTCATAATGTTGCTGATTATTTTGGTCAGTAAGTTAGAATTAGAGCTTCATTTAGAAACGTTGAATGTTTTTGAAACAGCTTTCTGTAATTAAGTAAGTGCTGCTTCAAAACTGCGAAAATTTTTGACGTGTGTTTGACACGATGATGAAATTTTCTTTTCATTTTAGGTCGAAGTATTGTTGCGATTTTCCGTTCAACGCATTTTCTTCTTACGACCTTAATTTTTAAAAGATCCGCAATGGGCTGACTGTTCATTTTATTTATTATAATATTTTCTAGAGGCAGATTCGAGTGCCATGAATGGTGACTTTCAACAATGATCTTTTGAATCACAGCAACCGTCCAAATTTTTCAAAGCGACTCTTGTGGTCGTTCAAACAAAAATAACTTATTGAATGCGGGAGAAACACTTTTTCATTGGCAATTCGATTTATATCACCTCCTACATCATAAACTCGTTAACCGTCTCTTAGCTCCTATTACTTTAGACTCAAGGTTGATATTACCATGATTTTAAGTTTTCGCACTGTACTCTTTGAGGGATTTTTGGTAAATATGTTAAGTCGTTTGATCTAGACTGTGACGGAGGTCGACCGGCCCGATAAACCTTATAAAGGGTCTGCTACGTTTGATATAATACCTTTGTTGCTATTATTTTTTATTTGTTTTGATATTGGTACTTGCACGAATTTGTAAATGTTGTTTTCTAGCAATATGACCGTGTGCTTTTGTTTATTGATAAACTTAATAATTTGGAAATATTAAGACTTTGTTGTTTTGATACCAGCATTGAGATAGAGTAGTTTTACAAAAGTACAGATGTCAATGACAACTTAGAATACTGTGCTTGTTTAGCGAAAAGAACTTCATTTAGTTTCAGTTTTGAACTTTAATATTTTTCTGACAACATAATCCCTGAAAGAGAGAAACAAAAAGCGATAAGGCCGTCCATTGTATATTTTGTAGTGTTTGATGTTTTTTTGTTATGTATTTTTGAGGTGTACGATAAAGCATATAAAAATAATTAAATATTTATATAAGGTTTTTCAAAATTAACCCAACAAACTTTAAGAGGTGCTTTAGACCATCGAACTGAACAACTTTCACTATGGGACCAACTCTGAAATCACGAAAAAAAATCAGCTGTTTTATACATTTTGGTCAAGTAGGTATTGAACTTTTGTATTATGCAGCTGATTTTTTTTTCATTCGTTTTTTATTTCGAATAATAATTAAATTATAATTATCATACCTCAAATCAATCGAACTGAACTTTGCCCTAGTCTTGGCCTTGCAAGACCAAAATACAGACCTCAGCAATTACTATCACAGGTATGTTAAACTTTACAACTTTTCGTCATAACAACTTTACAGAGCTATTTTATCTTCAAGTTCTAAACTGTCATCGCATTAAATCACCCATTAATTTGTACTTGTTTCTTCTCAATTATGAGGGTAAGATAATGAATTTTTGTTTTAGCAATTAACCAGAATAAACAAGAAAGGATATTAATTTTACTTATACTGTTTTGGAAAGCGCTTTTAATGGGTTTTCTTGAGCATCTCTCTCGCACTTTATTCTTTGAATTTAAAAGGCTACGTTTAAATTTTAAATACAGGGTTTCGTGCTGAATTTTCGGTGAAAGTGTTGGTTTGTCAATTATTGTATTAAATTTGATTAAAATTGTGTTGTTTTGACAAAACTCTGCTTTTGATGAATTTTTTTTAAATAATCTATGTCGTGTGATTTTTTTTCTCTCGGAAAAGATTTACTACTGTTTTTTTTTATTGATTTGATTGATCACTGTAAGCCTTATATTGTATATTAACCAGGCAGAGTCGCATACAAGAAAAATTTATATGCATAATTATAATTATATTAAATGTAAAATTCATGATAGTAACCATAACCTAATATTTTTGCGATTACAACAAGACGTAACATCATATAATATCAAATACCTTATACCCTAAATAAGGTCTTTGTATAATATAATATATTTAGTCACAAGCCATGATTTATAACTCCATATTCAAATATTTAATATCAAATGAAAGAAGTGATGTCGGTCCTAGCATTTTATTTGGCTGATTCAATCACGCGCGAAAACAAATTCCATGTCAGCTCAACCGTTGTAATTTAATGAGCATCTTTATATAGTAAACGCATGTTCTATTATCTTCGCAAAGTTTTTTGCTTTTAGGATAGATTTTCAACTGGCGAACCGAGTATGAACACGGAGTATTCATACTCCGTTCCGTATTGAGTCGTATTGATTGGCTCGCTTTTTTATTAACCGACTTCAAAAAGGAGGTTCTGTATATGGTCCGTATGTATGTTTGTATGTCCGCGATTTTCTCAAAAACTACTGAAGCAAGTTTGATAATTCTTTCATTGTGATCTACATACTTTCAGAAAGGTTTTAGTATATAATAGATTAGGTAATTATTCTTAAGTACGAAGTTATATGCATAAATGTACTGCATCTCTGGCATTTCTATGCGAATTTTGATGATTCTTCTAGACGGTGTCTTCAATTCTTCAATGCACTAGTGTTAATTGTATTTGTGTGGGGTAGGTACAACTAAAAAGAAAAAAATAAACTATTTTACAAAAAAAAAAACGACTTCAAAAAAGAAATACAAAGTGATTTAACTTTAATTTCGGAAGTCGTTGTCAAACAACGAAAATGCGGAACCAACGACACCGACTTCAGAAAATATAAGTTATTTATCACTTTGTAGTTTTTTTTAAGTCGGTTGTTTTTTTTAATCTTGATGTTTTTTGGTTTGCGGTTATGGATCAATTGTTATGTGCTATTGGAGGAATCGTTTGTTTGATTGAGACTAGCATAAATCTGCATGAACGAAAGCCATTGTAATCCAATCAATGCAACGATTGTGAACTTGCCAGTACACAATGAACTTTTGTGAACAATGCAGGTCCATTAGAATTTGACCTGGACCAAAATGTCAAAGTTCGACCAGTTTGGCAGACTCATTCAGGTCAAATTCTAGTCCATTATGCGACAAGCTAAAACTTTTCTGCATATTTCGTGGGCTCGCGTCTTCCTATGTAGGTATTTATTTAATGTTTGGTGATGATGCACTTGACAAACGCGCATGTTTGCTTAGATGTAGCCTTATCAATTCAGACTTGATATATTCCATTGCATACATACATAAACTCTTCACATAGGGGTAGGATTAAACTATAGAACGCCATCTGCTACGATCGTAACATACTCACTTTGCTTAATTAACGTTCATACACCTGCTCAGACATGCCGATGGAGAGTTGTACTTTGCACCTGACCTTTATGAAGAACATCACCAATAATGTCATTATAGTGCAAAGGCCGGGAGGGGACGCTCTAGAAGTCCTTCAAGCGCTTCTCCGGGCGTTTCCACTCATATCTTGTAAATACCTTTTGTTAAACACCTTTCATTCATCATCTGAACATGATCAAACACATTCTTTAAAATTTTTGGTACTACAACAGCAACCAACCAAACCCGAACAACCAATTTTTTCTCTTTTTCTAAGTTCACAACTTTTCAGCATTATAAAACACGAACCACAAACACGGCGACAAAGTCTGTTATTCTATTTCCTAAGTATTGTAACATAAAGCACATCTCGCTCACTTTACGACCAGCATGTGCGAAGCGATCGCTACTAAAACACGGCTTAAGTTTAGCTGTCGATCGCAAGGGTGGCGATACACTTAGGGACTAAGTTTTAAGGATGGGGATACATGCTACCGAGTGATTGAATCGATCCGCAGGTAGGATTAAGATGGAGATTTACAGATAATAAAATTTTGTCTTACAAATAAAACTGAGCAAGATATTAACGATAGATTCCCTTTCTACTTTGCTTTTTTTCTGCCTTTTTTTAGAAATCAATGTTCTCAATACTTGGACTACCTCCTTGGTCTACTTGCAAGCGCGACTACTGAGCATGGGGTCCTGGGTTTAATCCTCACTTCGGGCAAAAAATGCATTACGTTTTCCCTTTAGCTAATTTTTTGTGGCAGCCCGGAATTTGGATTTATGATACCCGGTTCAATAGACTACTCATTACATGGAGCTTCTTCTACGCATAAGTTACACCCGCGCTACTCCCACGCGATATCTCTTCTCAACTCTCCTGGAGGTTAAAAGGCGTGATGCTATGTAATACCTATGTAATACGATACCACAGTCCCCCATGTGTCCCCAGCAGAAACACTCAGGACGCTTTTAACACATACGTCTTTTTTTACATCGTTCTCACCATATTATTATAAATTCAATATTAATGATGTACTTAACTAATATTTTTGTAAAAATATAGTTTAAAAGAGTGTCCATGGAGTTTCTTGCCCGTTCTTCTCCATAGGTACCTACGCTTTGGAATGGGCAACTAGCTTCATTTTATTTTTGACTGACCGACTTCTTGACAATTCAAAAGTGCCTGTAAATGGTTTAATTGAAATAAATGCTTTGAGTTTGAGTTTGAGATCAGCATCAGTTAGCGCTCTCAGAACATTTTCATATTGAGCGACACGAACACTTAACGCGACTTTATTGATGCGCCCATTCTAATGAACGTCTTTACAACTACTATAAAATATTATAGTAGTTATTATAATATTATTAGTAGCCCGTTCAGAATATCTTAGATTTTAAACATATTAACCTGTAATGCACCGAAGGGTTGGGCAGAGGTGTACCTATAGTACACCCACATTTCGCCAGACATGGGACTCAAGCGGGTTCAGACCAAGAGCTAAGGTAAGTTAGTCTAACTTAGCTCGCACAGCTGAGGTAATTTTTCATACTTCTGTTCATAGTTTGCGGTCTGTACACAAGTATAAAAAACTACATCAGCTATGCGAGCTAAGCTAGAGCTAAGCTATTGTCTATCTTAGATTTTATCGATATATCTTTTAAATTATTAAAAACCTAACGCCGTTTTCCCGTAGGGATAAGCAGAAACTACTATTCGCCACGTGCTAGGACTACGATCCTTACATACCTTTGCTTCGTCGCCGGAAAAACTTTGTTTATGGTAAGCATCTATTTTACTTTTGTGATTGGGTTATGGAGGTCGGAGTATACAGGATGGTAGGTACAGACGCCAGCACATCAAGCTACCCGAAACTCTCAAATTTTCCCAATCAACCTTGAACCTTACGCTTTAGCGATAAAGTACATACCGGATTCAGACTCAAACAGGCCCAAAACTTTTTGAATTGTCTGACATGAAATCCACCCATACATGAAATCCATACAGCGTGCCTTATAAAGGATCTGTCGACTTTTTATATTTTGAATAAACGTTAACGAAATATCGCTGTTCAAAATTCCAAAACAAAATATACTCCTATGAATTATGTTTACTTTGGACGATTTTGCATAATGTTATAACAAAGGCAAACTCTGGTATCTCGTTAATTTCCGAAGAGAACGCACGTCACGATTAATTAGGGTCTTTAAAATAATATGTACTTATTCGCTCCATTATGGCGCAATTTTCAAGCAAGTAAGTTTCGCGTCGCAATTAAGCTTAAAACGTAAATATATGGAGGTTGGTTTGATATATTAAATTAACTCTTCAAGAAAATTAGACAAAAGATTTTGTGTTTTCAATAGCATGTTTAAGCAATTTCATGTTGAATTTGCGTGGGAAGCCTACCCACGGACGAAGTCGCGGGTAGAAGCTAGTACCTATATAAAGTACCTATGTCTAGCAGCGGACATTTTTCGGCTGGAGTTATGACTAAACCGAACGGCACTACATAATAGTACCCACAAACACAGCATAGTTCCACGCACATTCCCCAACAAACATACGTAGGCAGACATTCGCTAATAAAACCCTTGCCCGCGATAATTGCCGCCATTGTTTCAATATTACCCAGTTAGCAACCATACAACAGTTACGGGCGAACGTAAACAACATTAACATTAAATTAAAGGCGTTTAATACGATTATTCGGGGTAATCAGGGCGAGTGGTCCGAGATGGGGTGAGAAGGGCGAGATTAACCGGATAATCGGGGTGGGGACGAGTGCCGACGAGTGTGCACGACTGATACCGAGTCACCGGCGAAAGTGTTGCGAGCGAATACAAAATAAGGTAGAACTATGTATATTGTAATTGGGTACCTACTGTTTATATGAGTTTACAAAATGTTACGAGCGTAATTGGATGCTTTGTGGGATAATATACCTACGAGGTAATGTGTTGTTTTGCTGAATAGTATTACCTGTATAATACTACCACTCCTCCAACTCCTACACTCTCGACCAACTCTGAAAACACGAAAAAAATCAGCTGTTTCATACATTTTGGTCAAGTAGATACTACTCGTAGTAACTTTTGTATTAAACAGCTGATTTTTTTTCATGTTTTCAGAGTTGGTCGCATAGTGAAAGTTGTTCATATTCATGGGTAGAACACCCTGTAAAAATTTGGATGGTAAGAAAAAATATTTTCTTTATACTGTATACTGTTAGCCTGCATCATCCCACTGCTGGGCAAAGGCCTCTCCCCATGACTTCCAGCTCTTTCGATCCAAGGCTAAAGTGGACCACTGGTCGTTTGTTTTGTCCAGCTCGTCCCGCCATCAGTATTGTATGTTTCAATAATAATTATATAGTAAGGGACAAATGCAAGCGGCATTTGTAGAAGGGATTACGTTAAGAGGATAGGCAGGAGATTACGTTGATAATAACTACGAATCTATCTGCCAATGGAAATCACAATAACCACTAGATAATAGAAATTCCGTTAACGACATAATGGTGGGACCATGACCCTGATTGTGGAGATTAGTATTTTAGAATTTAGTAGCACGGAGCTGTTAACCTTTTGGCGAAATGCGGATATTATCGTAACATTGATCCATTTAATTTATTTAATAATAATTTACACTGTGTCTGAATGTGTTACATAAAAAAAAAAAAATTAATATAGGTACTTACAAAGAAAATTTTGTTTAGAAATATTGATTGATTAGTAAAACAGTCATTTAAATATTTTATTTTTATTTGAAATGGGTTTGCTCCTGACTCTAGTCTAGGTCAGAGATGACAGCGACAGTGCCATTTAAATATACCTGCTCGCGTACACCTAATCTACCTGCAGGACAAGTAGTGACGCCCCCACCGAATAAAATATTAAGTCATGTTACTGTAAAATGTTTTTATTGTATATATTTTTATTTGATTTTTCTTGTTTACATCTGCTAGATTTTTTAATATTTTTGTTTTTTTATTTATATAAAGTTATTTAAAAAAAAAAATCGATGGAAGGTACACATTTTTTTTTGTACACGTTCAAACCTATTCATTTCTGCCGAAGACGTCCACTGCTGGACATAGGCCTTCCTCAAGCACCTCCACTTCAACCGGTTTTGTGCGTCTCGCATCCAACGGGTTTCTACGGCCTTCACAAGGTCGTCGGTCCACCTTGTGGGAGGCCTTCCACCTTGTGGGGGCGTAAATTGACGTAATTTTCGTAGCTAAGTTTTAACCACGTCTATACTTGTATGGAGTAGTGTCAGGTGCTGATTAATTTGACAGGACTAAACTAAAATGTATCTTCTGTCCTTTTCTTAATGATTTAGAAAGAAAAAGATGCACTGAACTTAAATTTAGTTTAGTTTATGAGAGAGAGACAGAGAGCAATGGTGGCCCAGTGGTAACGGCCGCGACTTACGAGGTGTAGGTCGTAGGTTCGAACCCAGACAGGCGCTTTACTTTGTGTAAATTATTTCTTCACCACTGCCACTGCTCTCAAAACGGTGAAGAAAAACATCGTGAGGAAACCGGCATGTCCTAGAACCAAAAATTCGAAGACATGTGACATCTACTAACTCGCACTGGGCCCGCGTGGTGGATTACGGCCCACTCCCTCTCACAGAGAGGAGGCCTGTGTCCCAGCAGTGGGAACATTATAGGCTGATTATGTTATGAACAAGGAAATCGGCACCATTACCTAATACTTTTTAATACGCGAAATTTAATAAGACTAGGTTTTTTATACTCTTGTAAAGTTAGACATGATGTGGTAGTTATCGTACAGATGCCAGCACATTAAGCTACCCAAAACTGTCAAATTTTCCCAATCAACCTTGAACCTCATGCTGTAGCGATAAAGTTGAAAATCTATTAAAGAAATTAGACAGATTGTAGTAGCTTGATGTGCTGGCGTCTGTACATCATCATACGATATCGGTTAAAGAAGTGTACGCACTCACTTATTTTAAATTATGTTCAGCTAACTTTAACGAGCATACTTCGGCCGATGATTCGGTGTACGCGAGTCAAGTCCTTTCACTGCAAAGGAAAAATTCTTAGAAATTCAATATAAGTGTCTATAATATTCTCGTGAATTCAGTTATATGGCAGCAGACGAAGATATAACATGAAAAGGTTTTAAAGATGTCGATCATGTAAAATGTTACGCTAATTTGTGTACATCGATCTTACTCGGAGTTTCTTTGAAATATCTAACGAAGCGAAGTTTTCAAACGTTTGTGTGCTATGTTTTCTGTGATACGTCGAAATTTTTTTTTTATAATAATGTGTTTACCTTTGCTTGTCATGCTCACTTAAATGTCTCACTGATGGTGGCGCGTGTGTTGGATCATTCGGTTCCCTACAAAATGGTTGAGTTGAGTGGTGCTGATCCACGCGTCATGTTCGTGAACGGCGGGCGCCTTCGGTTGAGACTGGTCATCTCTTAACTGCCAAGGCTTATTTTTAATCTTATATTTTGAATTGTTTCTTCATTTTGTGACGTTGCAAAAATTAAATATTGATCGTGTCTAGTAGCGACACCTGTTGTAATTAACGGCGGACTAACGCCTTGGTTGTCAACGCTGTTCTACGTTGACACAGATGGCGTTGGTGTCCTTTTGTTTAGTTAATTAATTACAAGTTTATTGGATAACTAAATAATAAATAAATAAATAATCGGAGGTGCCGTACTACAGGTATGTGCCCGACCCAGTTCTCGAAAATGGTAATATCACGTTGTACTGGGATCGATCCATCATCACTGACAGGACTATTATTGCCAATAAGCCTGATATAGTGGTGGTGGATCGATCAGAGCGGCGTGCAATGATTGTTGACATAACCGTCCCACATGACGAGAACCTCGTGAAAGCCGAAAAAGATAAACATATCAAGTATCTTGACTTGGCTCGCGAGGTTGTCGACATGTGGGATGTGGACTCAGCGATCATTGTGCCGATAGTCGTGACTGCCAATGGGTTAAGAGCCAAGAGTCTCGACCAACACCTAAGGAGGCTCTCGTTGGGCAGCTGGATCAAGGGCTTGATTCAGAAAGCGGTACTTCTGGACACGGCCCGCATTGTCCGGAGGTTCCTCTCTCTGGAGCCCTGACCGCCGGTAGCTTGGACCCTGTTCCCGATACCGGTGGGCTACTATTTTTTATATTTTTAAATGTTTTTCTATATTTTATATGCTAATATTTAAAAATATAATTTATATGTAAATAATGGAATAAAGGAAATAAACAAACTTACATAATTTACCACATTTTATTTTAAAAAACAATGTTTGATAAATTGAAGATACAAATCGATAAGAAATCTTAGATGGTCTGTGAAAGATGATTCTAGAAACGGTCAGATTGGTCTGGAGAAAAAGGCGAGGTACGGTGTCCAGTCTTTACGATCAAGGACACGAGCCTAAAGGCCGATTGAGAGGGACTTAATCCTAGGAGGATTGGGATGTGTCCAAATAACCCGATGGGGTTTTTATAAGTATGAGCTGTTTTGAGGCAGAATTCCGTGAGTACTAAACCATTATCTCTGTTCTTGCTGGATAGCCTATAGCTTAGATCTTGCATGAGTGTTCTGACACGAGGACGTTGTTTCAGGTCTGGCTTTTATGCTAGCCTAATAAGATTGGTGCTATGCGCGATTGATTTGATGCCTTGGTGTTGCGCCGTGTGATGATTTGGTATTCATCAGAGCGCAGGCGGATTTGAGGTTATCCCTTGCAGTGTGGTCCTCCGACGTTAGGAAGGCTTTACCTAGCCGAATCCAGGTGATGAGGGAAGTTCGCCACTCCAGGTAACGAAAGCGTCACCATCTTGTCCGTAGGCCGCGTTCGCGTGTGTTCACAGGTTTCTCCTGTGAACGACGCCAAGGACCCTGAACCGTCAACTGAGGGAGTTATACTGAAGGTTTTATAGAGAGTATTATCTGCGTCATTATGATTCAATCTATGAGAGAGTTAGGCCTTTTGTAGGAACTAGGTTGTTTTAAGACCAGTTGTTGTAAGGATATTGTGTCTCGGGTTTGCTTAGTATAGTAGTTATTTTCCCTATATGAGCACAGTCCGGAAAAGGCCAGTACATGTTCGATTGAGCTAGAAATTGTTAATTTGATCACCTCACGGACTCGCTATAGCGACTCTGAGAAACTGCTATTTGTCTCATTGCTGGCGTTCACTGACACCACTAGGAACGGAGACTAGTTGTGTGGGTGTATGCCATAGACTCTGGGAAGGGTACATTGGTTTAGTGGCTTGCCACATTGTTTGTAAGTGTACTTTCAATTTTGTATAATTCCAATAAACTTTGTATTGTGTAAGAAGGTACTTGTTTAATTAATCCTTTCCTAGCAGATTATACCTTATAAATTTACTTTAGCCCGGCTAGCTCAGTCGGTAGAGTATGAGGCTCTTAATCCCGGGTTACAATTTGTGTCTTTTTTTTTACATTGTTCTCACATATAGAAGCAACAAGAATAATGTACCCAAGATTTTGTAATATCTTAATTTAAAAGAGTGTCCATGGAGTTTACTGCCCGTTCTCGAGCTCGTAGCTTTTTGTTTTAATTCATGAGACATCAAAAATAATTTATTAAGTACACATGTCACACAATACATGTGAGACTACTACATTTAATCTCCATCAAGAAATTATCTTCAAAGCCGAGCAGTGCCTGCGTTAAACCAGTCTGTTGTAATAAATTTTGAAGTTCAAAAAGTGCTGACTCTTGTGACTGATTCTCAGCCGAATGTTAATAAAGGTTTTTTTTATTATTATTGTAGAGACAAATACTAACTACTACTTCTTATTACAATCCACTTCGATCACAAATCCATTACGTGAATATTATGCTAATTTCTCCCGTTTAATGTCTGTCCTGTGCAGCAGTAGGCGTTTGAGGAGTGTAATTGACTACTTATTTAATTTTATTTATTCAGTAACAATTCGCATTGCTTACGAATATAATCCAGCATGAAACATTAGTATTAACCCCCACTATTTATAAAAGTTGCTTAAAGTTAAGTAGCGATTAGCGACTGTTACACATACACATTGTTTGACGTTTAAACGTCACTTAGCTTTAATCGATCATCGTTCATAACCCCTACTAGCAGCGCCCCGCGGTTTCACCCGCATATGTGTCTATCCCGTAGGTATATCGGGATAAAAAATATCATATGTCCTTCCTCGGGATTCAAAGTATTTCTATACGAAATTTCATCTAAATCGGTTCAGCGGTTTAAGCGTGAAGAGGTAGCAGACAGAGAACCACACTTTCGCATTTATAATATTAGTATAGATGTGTACAAATATAAAAGAATACACTATGAGGGTATGATTTATGTTTATTCCATGATATTATCACATTAGCGCTTAAAAAGCTATAACCTCACCAGTTTTATGCCATGTAAAGACAGAAAATATTTGCTTATCAAATTGACTACTCAAATTGTCCATATTCAAATCACAACTGCGATTCTGTGACAGTTGTATGAAATGGGTATAACATGGTAAATTGACGTAGTGTGTGTATATGCAATGTTGCACACTCGCTGACTATAACAGACTTATCTACTAGAATTCAAATAATCCTCAGTGTAAACGGATACATAAACTTGGCTACTATCGCACCCTGTGGAAACCGTATATCGTTTTATAAAAACAGGATTTAAAATATAAGAGGCAGGCATCCGTGGCTGTTTCACTTGGTCGCTTGCCAGCAGAATTTATCATGCACTTATCAAATTCTTTTCTTACAGTTTAAGTAGGACTCGGAATGAAGCTGACACGTACGCCATTTTTCATTTCTTTTGAAACAATTTTGAGTGTGATTTGTGTGAATTTGAACATGCAGAGCCTTGGTTTGCTCTGCTGGGTATTGTTAGCAGGGAGCTTTAAATCTATGTTAAAATTTGTGTTCGCTCGTTTCGCAATTGTCTCTCTCTTATGTCTAAATTACCTACAGGTACCTCTTAGAAATATCTAACACTGTCTTGAAAATATGATTTAATAGTGAAACTTTTACTGGTAGGTATACACCTGGCTTCTGATTTGTGAATTTGAATTCGAGGCTTTGTCAAACTCTAAGTTGGCATATTCCTTCCATGCAGCTTGCATAATAAATTGTCAATCACTTAGCACAGAAAATTTCAAATTTTTGAGCTTTCCCTTTAATGCTAACGTTGATGAGATCACAAATTCTCAACTTCTTTAAAGTCAGAAACAGGGCTATAGTCGTCACAGCTCAGTATGACTTACAAAGGAATAAACGATCTTCCTTTGTCTCAACTGGAAAGATCGTCTGTAGGTGATTACTTGAGAAATCTTGTAAGATTATTAAGTCAATGAATCATACAATATAAGCGTATAATGTTACGATCAAAACCACCAGTATAATGTTGTAAGTGAATTGTTGTACAGACGCCAGCACATCAAGCTACTACAATCTGTCAATTTTCTTTAATAGATTTTCAACTTTATCGCTGAAACATAAGGTTCAAATTTGATTGGGAAAATTTGACAGTTTCGGGTAGCTTGATGTGCTGGCGTCTATACATAATGTTGAGAAAAAACTTGAAGAAGAAATACAATATTGTAACAAGACTGTAACTACGCGAACAAGGTAAATAACAAAACATTTGCAAAGGAAATTTATGTCCAAAACTCCAAAGTAAACTCCGAATGTCAATCCTTTGCCTAGATATTTATTTCACTTTGTCTGCCAAGGGCTAACCACAAACTTGGCTTTCAAGATGAAAAATTCCCGAATTACCCTCTCACAAAGACGAATCCCATCACGTCTTATCTAAGCCACTTCCAAGTCGGCAAACTGAAAGCTCGTTTGAATCACGATTTATTCAGGACGAAACTGTGTTTTGTCTGCGGCGTTGTTTGTGTAGAAGTTGAGATTGTTACCTTCATCTACGAAAGGTAACTACTTTAGATTATTATTTAGGTGATAAGCTGTAATCAAAGCAAACCAGCAGTTGTTTTTAGAAAACTAAAAGTTACATTAAGTATTTCAACGAATTTACAAAAACCATACAGCGAAAACTTTGTCAAAACTGTTACACGGATATTGCTAAACATTTTTAATAATTTTCTTATACCTAATGATATTTCGATTCTTTTTGAAAAGCACTTATCTCTTGATTAATTCAATCAACCAACTCAGGCTATTGCAGTCCACTGCTGGACATAGGCCTCTACCAGGCTTTGCCACAACATCCTATCCTCCGCCTTCCGCATCCAGTCCGTCCCAGCCACCTTCTTTAGGTCGTCCGTCCATCTAGCTGGGGGGCGTCCCACACTACGCTTACCGATACGCAGTCTCCACTCCAGGACTCGTCTGCTCCACCGGCCATCGGTCCTTCGACCAACATGGTCAGCCCACTGCCACTTCAGTTTGCTTACTCTGCAAGCTTTGTCGGTAACTCCGGTTCTTTTCCGGATAATTTCATTTCTGATTTTATCCATCAAAGATACTCCAAGCATTGCTCGCTCCATAGCGCGAAGAGTGACCTTGAATTTGTGGACCAGCCCGACCGTCAGTGTCCACGTTTCGACACCATATATCATGACTGGCAGTATGCACTGGTTGAAGACCGTCTTCAAACACTGCGGGATAGGCAACGAGAAGACATGACGGGATTTTCCAAATGCTGCCCAACCCAAATGGATCCTGCTGTCAGCTTCTTTCTCAAAGTTGTATCTACCAAGCTGGATTATTTGTCCTAGGAAGACAAATCCTTCACAACTTCGAGAAGCGACCCTTCGATGTAGATTGGACTCGGCAAGACGTGCGAATTGTACCTACATGACTTTCGTCTTGTCCAAATTCGTGCATAAGCCAACCCGCCGCTGAGAGGATCATTCGGGCTGTGCAGTATTTGGTCTAGCTGTTCCAGCGTCTCTGCCATTATGACGATGTTATCGGCAAATCGGAGATGTGAAATGTTCGCAACGTTCACGTTGATACCCTGTCTAGTCCAGTCCAGCGTCTTGATTAATTATTATAATTCAAAATTGTTTGTTAACAAACCTACATCTAGAACAATTTTATTATAATAAACAGATGAATTCTAAACTCCTCTGTCCGCGCTGAATTATTAATATAGATTCTGACATTGAAGACTTCCTGGCTACTAACAATAAATTAAGTTAGAGGTCGGAAGTGAGCAGAGTGATAATTTCTTGATATTTGGCAGGTTTAAATTGCTCAGTTACTTCGGCTGGTTTATTTTAGAGCCACTGCAAATAATGTTAGCTTGGATTATTTATTGTTTACTATTAGTCTTAGCATAGCTTCAAGTTGTAGGGTATTAGTTCTACTATCTACCTATATTGTGATATCACTTTATTAAAATTGGAGTTTCTTTTTACTAGCCGACACTGTCCCACTCCTGGGCAAAGGCCCCCCTCTACTCCTTCCATCTTTCGCGAGCCCGCGCGTTCTCCTTCCGGTTTTGACGGAACCTATCCAGCTCGTCCCGCCATCTCCCACGTGGTCTGCCGCGACCCAGTCTCAATGTCTCAGGGCACCAGTTCTGTGCGAGTTTGAACTTCTGGATGTTAGTCAAAGACCAAGTCTGTGCACCATAGGAAGTGCACCAAAGTTGGAGTTAAGTAATGTTTATAAATAATCTCATGATTGGTATAATTATTGATTTCGAAGTCATGATGGCAGTTTAATAAATTGTATCATGGAACTTAATCTCATGGAGTAGTAAATCTTCTTAGCGTGTCGATAGCAATCTAAATGGACTCGGCCCAGAATTCCGCTACTTGTTTTGCGCTATCACCAGCGTCCGTCTGATGGAGTAGTTAATAAAAATAAAATTTAATAAGGAAACAAATCATAAATTTAATTATTTTGCACGAAATGCTTTGGGCCAAATAACTCTTCCTGGCGTATCAATATCTAAAACAACAACAACAAACAGCAGCCTCAAAAACAACAAATAAACAACAGCACCCACAGATAAAGCATTAAATCATCGCGTTAGGAAATTACTCCTAAACTGGAAATCCTAGTTAAGCCGAGGGTCGTTAAAATGCCGTAAATAGCAGCTAAATTGTTGCATCGCGTTCAAAATGGACCCAATTTGCCTGACTACTGGATATACGCTGTAATTATGACAGATTACTGTACTTGTACATGACATGTGTTTAAAATTGTTCTGAAATTGCTGGATTCTCTAATTTTATTATTTTTTTGTTCGTCATATTTTTATTTCTTCAAATTCACCCGTTTTGTTTTATCGTTGAAAATATGACCTGTCAAAGAAAATTTGTTTGGGGAAAAAAGACGTTTAAATACACAATTACGATAGACGCGAAAAAAAAACGAACAGTTCTAATAGTAAGTTCTTCTATAACATTTCTTAAATTTTAATTGAAATATGAAAATTGCCAAGATCACAACATTTAATTATTTTATAGATTATCAGATCAGTCATCGTTAATTCGTAGGTCATCGCTAAATTACCAAATCACGATGTGACATAATATCATCAAGCAGGAAGACGTTGTTATCCATTCTCTGAAATGGTCCTTAATTCATATTTTATTGTAGGTACCCAAGGGTGAGGGAAAGACTTTTCTATGCCAAGCACATGGTCCAAGGAAGGTAATATAGTGGACCTCGTGATTTCTTTATCAATCAAAGATTGAATTATACGTACATATTTGTTAAAATTCGTCAAATTATTGATGTAGAAGATACTCCTCAGCAGTAGCCCGAAAGTCTGCCTTCCAGTCTTACCAAGGGGTATCGTTTTACCCAGTAACTGGGTAGTGGAGGTCGGATAGGCAGTTCCAAGTAAAATACTGGTACTTATCTGTATTCAGTTAGACTGGAACCTGTCCCCAATATAATTGGGAAAAGACTAGGCAGATGAAACTTCATAACAGCAACTTGGCCCCACCTGTCGGTTGAATGTCACGTGATCATTAAACGACAAGGCCTATTTGTCTTTGTGACAGATAGGTTCAATTCCAACCTTGGTAAGGTATTCATTTACTGAAAATTATTGTCATAACTGGTAAGCACTTACGAGGCCGACTATACATAAACATCGCTAATACGTATCTATTCTAATTTCCGCTACCTATAAGAAAGTTGTGGTTTCCCCGAAGGGCACAACATGTTCGTAGGATATTATGTCGGCCTAAGCACAATACCGGGCAATAACATGATATGTAACGTATTCGCCCCATGGGCCTATTTGGACGAAAGGGTAGAAATCGAAAATAGTGGGCCAAACGAACCAAGGCTGTATTTGTTGAAATATCTTCTTTATATTCGTGGATATTTTTACTGGTTCATAGTGTTTTTTTTTTGTTTGATGTAAGCTTATACTACAACACTTAGGTTAGGTGACTTCGCCCTCTCAGAAGTAGGCAGTGACCTCTCGCTTGTGGCCGTAGTCGAGTCGATGGTCGGCAGCGAAGAGTCCTGGCACGCGGTGGAGCTGGAGCTTGAGGTGGAGGTGGGCTGGAGGCTGCGGAAAGGGAGAAGGAGATCTCGTCTACTCACCCGACCCGCAGTAGGCGCTCCGGGCGTCGGCGGAGGGCGGATAGCCCTCTTCTAGCCCCCCTAAATGGGTCCAGGGGCGACATCAGGGTTCGAGGTGATGGCGCGGACCGTTCTACGCGCGCTCCTCTTAGACGTCGCGGGGGGAGTCAAACACTTCACTCCCCCCCATGACCCGAGGAGTCCCGCAGTGACACCAGTCAGGCCGGCACCAGTCGGGGGTTGCGGAAGGATCGTACGTTCCCGCGACATCCTATTACGGTGTGGTTTCTAGTCAGTAAGAGTCTGACAGACCCCGCCACCCGCCCCAGGGCGGTAGACATCTATGAGCATTTTCCACCCAGGAAACAAAAAAAAAATGTGGGTATACTAGGTTCACCTCTGCCTAACCCTTCGTGGATTACAGGCGTGATGTTATGTTAGTCAGGTACTTATTCAAGTGCTACATTTTAGTGTAGGATCTTATACCATGGTATGAACGGAGGTAATATTACCTTATCATCTGCCTAGCCTTTTCCCAACTATGTTAGCGTCGGCTCCAGTCTAACCGGATACAGCTGAATACCAGTATATTACATGGAGCGACTGCCTATATGACCTCCAAAACCCATTTACTGGGTAATATGATACCATTTGGTAAGACTGGTTGTCAGACTTTCGGGCTTCTGACGACCCGTAACGACTGTCAAAGATCCACGAATGACAACCGGGACTAACGGCTTAACGCGCTTTCCGAGGCACGGAGGTCTTGGTATGTGAAGATGGTCACCCATCCACGAACCAACCGTGGCAAGCGTAGCTTAACCTGATCGATTAACCCGTGTGGCTGTTATTACTTAGCAACAAGCCCCAAGGTAATATTACCTACTACTCAGAATTTCTCGTTTGTCTGTAAAAAAGAAAAACGAGTGTGCTTATGACCACACGACTGAAGTGAAACTTCAGTATTGCGTATTTGGCTATGAGAGGAAGAGAGAAAGAAAATGTGCGCGCGCACTGCAGTCTCTTGCTTATATCCCCCACTCAACTCCCGTTCGCCTCGCCCGATCACACTTTTCGTAACGCTTACGTCACGCGTTCGCCAGCTTACTCCCCAAGTCAAGCGTGCGTAAAGAAGTTTCACGTCAATAAAATACCTGACCTGACATTTCAATACTATTTTAATGTAAAATGATTTTGAAATACAAATCTAAGATGTATACTTACCTACACAAACTAGAACACGTATTTTCTATAAAATCAGGTCAATCTTCCATTTTCTGTAGAAACATACGAGAAACACGTGTTACCAACCTTTTTTGCATATCCCGATGTAAATGGGTATACGTGAGAAATTACATAAATGAAACTTCCACTTCATATTTGTTGAAATTCGTCGAATTATTGATGTAGAATATATTTCTTAGTAGCAGCGCGACAGTCTGACAACCAGTCTTACCAACGGGTATCGTGTAACCCTTGGTTTTTGAGATCGCTCCATGTAAAATATTGATATTCATCTGCATTCAGTTAGACTGGAAGTCAACCCTACCATAATAGGGAAAAAGCTAAAAAGGTGATATTTTTTAGTTGCCGACTGCAGTTTCCTGATTTTTTCTCGGTTAACTACATTAGCGCCACCAATCCGCTTCCGGGCCTCTCGAACCGTTACTTAACCTAACGATGTGCGACCTGAACAATGACCTAACCTAATGTAATACTACCAGCATGACTTGTAGTTACCGTTAATGATATCTACAGTGACTCTCCACTTTCATGCAAGTTCATTTTTCATGAAAACCTTTATTGTTCGCCAAGGAGGGGGCGGAGTTTGTTCTTATAACATGTGCGGTATTTTAAGATTAAGGATAGTCTAAGGAATAGTTTTATTCTATGCTTATCGAACACGGCATCCCATTTTATTAAGTTCATAACAAAATATTGATGAGTCTGGATTTGTGCCTGGTTGATGGGAGGCCCACTACGACATGGACTTAAACAAAACTGGCAAAGTGTGAGTGTGGGTGCAAGTGTACTATAGGTACAACTCTGTCCAACCCTTCGAGGAAACAACGTGTGATGATGTTATTACGATTCCGATTAGTGTGCGTTGCAGTAGGGAGTTTCATACAAAGAATACTGAACGGCTCGAGTTGATACGGTGACGATCTCTTTCCGATTTGATACGTGTGCTATGACCTTAATTCGGTATACCTACTAGGAATCCTATAACAATGAGTGAAGAAAGACTTGCTCAATTAAACTCTTCCCACGGCCTCATGATAAAGTGCCATGTTTGGTTTATTTTGCTAAAACATTACTAAAGTTATACCTACTACTTACCTGCACGTACCATTTCCTTAATAACATTGCGTTATATAAATCAACGTCATCATCAGCCTATAGCGGTCCACTGCTGGACATAGGCCGATCTCCTATTGCACGCCATTCAACTCAATTTTCGGCAACTGTCATCCAGCTGCTAACCGCCATCCTGCGAAGATCGTCGCTCTAACTAGCCTGATGGCGTCCCACCTTACGTTCACCGATTCGCTGTCTCCTCTAAAGAACACGTCAACCCCAACGGTCATCGGTTCTACGGTTAATATGGCCGGCCCATTGCCACTTCAGCTTGCTTATTCTGTGAGCTATGTCGATAACTTTGGTTATCTGCTGGATCACCTCGTCGCGGATTCGATCCCTCAGAGAGACTCCAAGCATAGCCCGTTCCATAGCTCGCTGAGCGACCTTGAATTTATGGACCAGCCGTGCCGTCCACGTTTCGGCTCCGTAAGTCATAACTGGCAGGACGCACTGATTGAAGACCTTAATCTTTAGGCTCTGTGGAATTCAAGTAATTAACATTAACAAATCAGTATTTATCACACCCAAATATTTCCTAGCTAAGTAAATGCATCCGAGTAAACATAAAAGTTTCGTATGATTCACATACGATTCATGTAGTTCCAAGTAATCAGTCATCTGCACACTAGAGTAACGAGGAAAGTTTTAATTCAATAAACATGTCTCCAAACGAATGCTCGCGTGGGGGCGGCCTAACATCAACTTTGATTATGTTGGCGTACTGGGGTATGGAATTAGGGAGATCTTCCAGATAAGTCTTACTTTGGTAATACTTTAATAGTAATGACCTGTTTTATTCCACACGACATGGGGCATAGACCTTAGCTCTAACAGAGAACTACTATACTCGTATCCTGGTGGTTTTTTTACGACAATTTGATTTCATAATCATGTTCAATTCAATTCAGTTTTTATTTCGAGGGCTAGTTCAAGGTGGCGCCAGAAAAGATTTCCTGGAAGAATTTGGGGGAGGCCTTTGCCCAGCAGTGGGACAGTAGATGCAAAAAAAATATTTTCAAGAACTACAAATTGAATCAAGATTTAATTTGGAGAGGCAAGGTCCTACACCATGCTTTTCCAAATTAAATTTCGATTTCATTTTTAGTTTTATTTTTATTTTAGTGTCAGTGTACAGTGAAACCTGTCAACGGTATTTTTACAAGCAGCAAATTTCTATTAAATCTCTTGTAGGAATCCAAGTACTCCTTCCTCTAGAGTACCATACGTCTTTTATGTTAGTTCGTCTAGATGCGGTGTGCGCTGGCTAAGCGATTAGCATCAGCACTATAAATTATGATCTGTGTTGCCCGTTATACGTTTTCTTAGATCAGAGAGTTTATGAATTTATGCGTATGTATTTAAATATATAAATGTGCAGGCAGCCTCAAAAAAATGTCTTGATCATCATGTTTTATCCATAATATTGTGTCATAAAATCATAAAACATAATAATTATCATATTGATATTTTTATTGATCGATTGGGTACTTATAACATATTTTTTAATTTATAACATTATGTACAGTCAACAAAAGAGATAAGTATGTAGGCTCGTCGGATATACATAGTTGAAGTTTAGTAAGAGACCGATCGATGTTGTCGACTGACATTTAATTTGATAACTGAGCTGTTTGTTTTCAAAATTTTATTCGAGAACATCCATCGGTTTCTTACAACTACAACTATATTCGACGATCCTGCATACTTATCTCTTTTGTTGACTGTACCACTACTTTACACCTACCTATGTGTACAATTACATAAATTTTTATTTTTTTAGCTACACATTGATACAGATTTATGGAACACAAAATTGTACAACCAAATGAATTCTTGTCGATGTATAGGTGCACTTTAAGGTTAACTGTACGTATCACGTTACTAGAATAATCGTACGGAATTGTCTTCGTATTACCTAATTAAGTACCAAAAAGAATCAGTTATTTTTTGGTCGTCGGTACGGAGCCCAGCACCCTAATTGCGTAACGCACCCAATCACAATCTGAAGCATTTTGGAGGATATTGCTAACCCATTGCTTTATAAGTTCAAAAAATTTATCTAATCAACAACGTAAATAACACAATGAATTTTGTCAAAATGAAAGCCACTACTAGGTACAGTCAGTTATAGCAATTAGCTGACCCATATTTGCATAAATAGTTGAGATTTTTTAGAAAACGAATCGATAAAATTTTATAATTCTTTTATATTTTATTTACTTTGCTCAAATAAATAAAATACAGAAGAATTATAAAATTCTATCGATTCGTTTTATAAAAAATCTCAACCATTTATGCAAAGGTGGGTCAGCTAATTGCTATAACTGACTGTACTTAGTGTGTTATGCAATTACTCCGCTGAATAAAAGTGAAACTTCCACTTAACCAGTCAAAGTAACCAGTCAGAGCTCTTCAAACGGGTAACAACCTGAAAACGTTCAACGATCGCACTGCACCAACATTCAGATTCAAGCAATCTTGCAAAAGGCACCCATTATTGTTATTTGTGTTCCTCCAAGCGAAAGTTAAAAGTAGTAAAATAAAATAAGCTACTTGAAGTTCAAAGCTTCTTTTAAAGTGACTTGCCCCTGCTTCGCATGGCTATGGTACGTACCCACCTACAACCGGGACCACCCCTATGTGCTGATGGTGATCACCGGGGTGATTTTATTGAGGTAAAAATCCCACACTCCCCAACCTCCTTTCCCGGGGGTCGGATGCCTTTTGAAGGTTGCCCTCCGAAAACAAAAAAAAAAGGTACCTACTGCCTGGCGATATTTCACAACATCGAGACTTCTGTGCTATATTTACGTTGAAAATAAAGAATTTCGGAATAATTTTTCTAAATAATTGTGAAAATCGTATAAAAATCCATTGTATAGTTTAGAAGAACTAAGCAGAAACTCATGCACACGGCAACACAACAAGCACATCATTTCCAGTTTTATCTGACCTCGCATTGTATAAGTTTGTCGTAAAATGAGAAGTCAGCTTATACTGGAAACGTATTGCTTGATGTGGCCGTGTGCGTACATACACGAACATTGATATCGAAATCCTTTTTACACTACGTAGCAAGGAGCCGTAGCTCGTTCTGGTATTCCGTTTATAGTTATTTTACTTCTGAATTTGCAGCACTGTCAACATCACACTGATGTTTATAGCCGTTTCATTAAGGTTGCTATTGGATTGCTGCTGTCAGAAG
Source organism: Hydraecia micacea (assembly GCA_914767645.1). NCBI lineage: Eukaryota > Metazoa > Arthropoda > Insecta > Lepidoptera > Noctuidae > Hydraecia > Hydraecia micacea. The sequence goes on along the minus strand of OU611783.1, from coordinate 1,040,697 downwards.
TAGGTACAATAACTGAATGGACGACTGTAGATGACACCACTAGATTCTTTGTTTGATTTACGGATAATAATTTGTAGAAACTAAATTCGACATAAAATCACTCACTACAGGCAAGCATAGATTTATTTTACATTTACCCACATAATTATATTATTATACCTTAGCTGGTTTTTTGCAGCATGTAGGTAGGAGATCTGGGAAAGGGTGTCCATTTGTACAGTGTTACCATCTAAAATATGTTATGTTTGCAATAAAGATATCATAATTACATTCGGAGAAAATTATAGATTGTTGAAAATATTTTAAAGTATTATGAAATATAATTTAATGCTATCTGACACTACCAGCTAAGACTTTTATTTAGGCTCAGTATAAATAAAACTGATTGCACTTTTATTAGAGATTAATATTTATAAAACGCAATAGTATCTTATTTGTGATCAGAAATTTCTTGTTCACCCGTCGCATCACCTGTCCGCGCTATTACTTTGGATTTGTTTAGCGTTCTTTCTGACTTTTTATTTTTTTGTTCGGCTCCTAAGGGCCATAATAGCGTGCCTATAGCCTTCCTGAAGAATTGGGCTAACAAAAGCAAAAATTTTCAAATCCGATTGGTATTTCCTGAGATTTGCGCGTTTAAACAAACAAATAAACAAACTCTTCAGCTTTGTTATCAAAATAGATAGATTTAGAAAAATAAGTATTCGGGACAATTTTTAAGTTTATAGTTGTAGTGTAGGTTTATATCAATGGAATAAGATTTTTCAAATGAACAATGTCCTCCCTTTTCACCACGATAGGGTTTGTTTAAAAAAAAGCGTTTGGTACGTTTCCGTTGTATGACTTAACATTATTTATATCCATTTTCAAGTTAATTGAAGCAAGCAGTAAAGTCGAAATTTTATTACTCTTTAGAGTTTTTCAAAAATCAACTTCTAACGGGGTGGCCGTTAGAAGTTGATTTTTGAAAAACTCTGGAACATATAGATTAATGAGTGATGACTGCAAGTATTTAACTTTAAAAAGAAGAAAAAAAAAACATTAATAATTAATACCAATTTCCGGGATACTTAAATCCAGGCACTGGCAACACAAACGGCGTACGAACTCATTCCGACAATTAACCGATGATTTCCGAACAATCAAACTAAACTGATCCGCGAACCTAGCGACATAACGCTGCGACAGACGAAATTATTTCAAGTTTATAACGTTTTATTCATCAACAACCATTTGGATAGATACGTGATAGTCTGTAACTTCAATATCAAAAAAGGTTGTACCTATTGCTTTAAATCTGTAAGAAGATACAAGAAATATTGATGATTGAAGGAAGTATATATATACACACAGGATTGCAATTGGCACATTATAAATATAATGTAAGTATTTGTTAGTATTCATTATTAACAACATTTTTCAGGCCTTCACACGTCCAAATGATTATGTGAATATGTATGATATTTACTGGAAATCAATTTACGGTTCTTAAAGTATTAAAAGATGAATAATTGTTCCAACTTAGTGTAGTTCTAAGACGACCCACTGACCATTTAAATGAAACCCTCATTTAATTTGTGTCAACAATAAAAACTTGCTGTGATCACCAATATTTTGCTTCAAACGTAGCCAATTCAGCAATATACGTCTACAGCCGTGTATTGCACTAATTTATGAGTGTAGGTACCGTGATAAAAATATCGCATCTATTGTGTATTTGTAATAGAATTAGTGTGCTAGCGATGTGCATTGTTCTTATAACCTAGCTGACATTTTTTTTGTTCTTTCCAGCTCACATTTTGTCAAACATGTCTGGACACCAAACCCAAATAGAAAAACTTACAGATGAAAAGGCTGCTCTAAAAGAACGAATCGAAAAATTAGAAAAAGATCTTGCAAAACGAGAATACCGCCAGGGACTTAAAGAGAGACCTTTTTGGAGGGGTGAACACGCAGCTTTCTGGTTCTATGTCGCAGAGTCCGAATTTAAGGTAGCCGGTGTGTCAGACGATCACACAAAATACAATTATGTCGTCAGCCAGCTAGATGAATACACGATGGAAATAGTAAAGGACATTATAGGTAACCCGCCAGTCAGAAGAAAATATGACAAGATAAAGGAAGAGTTACTTCGCCGTTTGGGTGAACCAGAACATGAGAGAATCCGGAAACTTTTCGACGAAAAGCTTGAAAACAGGACACCTTCTCAGTTCTACCGTCATCTACAGAGTCTGGCCGGAACTAGCGTCACAGTAGATAAAATATTGCTCCATCTTTGGTTACGTCGGTTGCCGCTGCATTGCCAAGAGATTTTAGCCAGTCGGCTTGAACAGACCAATACAAAATTGGCTGAGCTTGCAGACAACATTATGGAAGCGACTAAAGCATCTGAGAACCCCATTTTAAATAATGCAGCAGTGGATAACATACAGCAAAGTGTTGATGAGCTTGGCAAGCAAATGGTGGCTTTGGAAGAGTCTGTGAAGAGACAGACTAGGAGTCGTTCGAGGTCTACGAGCAGAACTCGTTCCGGTAGCAAGTCGCCAGCTGCAAAACCTATAGTATGCTGGTATCATCAGCAGTGGGGGGTTAATGCTTATAGATGTATTGACCCCTGTAGCTGGAAACAGGAAACAAACAAAGTGTAAAATCTTTATATTTAATGATGCTTTATATTTTTTATCGTGGGTAAGCTTTTAATTTCATCATACGGTATGGTAACTCTTGTTTTAGTAAGTTTTAAAAATTTAAAGTAGACTTAATGGCACCAAAATTTCGTAGTTTTTTTAAATTTCTTGTGGCCTTTTTCCTTTTTATTTCACATGAACATTTTTATCAACGTCTTTAATAATTTGATTTTACGATTATTTTTTCACTACACCTACTATGTTGAAATTGTAAATTTTACAGTTTGATTGTGGTTCTAGACCTCGTGCATTTATTTATTTGTGATAATATGATGTAGGTATGTTGATTGTTGTACTATCGTTGTTATTTTGCAGTAATTTTATTTCTGATTTTATTTTTGTTAGCAAAATTTTATATACCTAGTAAGTATAACTTGTTTACGATATTAAAAAACAAGTGATACAATACTTATTTTAATATTAAATTAATTGATTGAATATCATTTTTGCCCTCAGTTTTAGTAGCAAGACTTTAATATAAGCCAAATGAATTATTGTGTTAATTAATTGTATTAATAATTTTAATGGAATAAAAATTAAAAGTATTTTGAAGTTCCTAAATACCTAGTTTTTTTTTTTATTGAATCTTGCAAGTGTTCACGTTTAGTACACGCAGTCAGCCACGAAAAACTTATCAAAATATACATACATTGAAGAATTGTAGATTGTAGATTGCAGGTATTGGAATATAATTCTCAATGTTTTACTTACTTTTCAAACAAGCAGGTATATCGTACGAGTACCTACATCAAAGTTTTTCACGTTGTTCAACAAAATAGATATAACTCGTTGCACGTTCCCTTTGTCTCCACATAATTTTCTGTTCCAAGAAGGATTTGATATCTTCCTCTTGAACACAATATATTTCAATTTGTACATAAAAACGAAGTAAGTTTTGGAAATCGGCGAATTTCTTAACAGTTCCCCAGTCAAAGAGACTTGACGATATTAAATTTTTCCTACGACATTCTTTTTCTTCGTTTGATACAATATTGTTCCTACACGTTATTATAATAAAGGCGGTTATTATTATGTTTTATTGTGAATACTTTACAAGCTGAAGTGGGGGGGACATGGAAACGGGTTTACTTCTTTTGATGAACTGGTAACAATAGGTGCTTTGAACGTTTGTTTCATTTTTATCGACATTTAAAAAGGTTCCTAAGAGAATTGGCTGATGAGCTGTTATTCATGCGTAATGTTAATATACATTATATTGCGTAAGGGTGTCTGTTATTGTGATAGCATTTAGTTATCATAATAACACATAGTATAATAATAAAGACAGCATAATCTTTTGTTTCCTGTGTTTGTAGGTGCAGTCATACACTAAACCACAAAATATTATTCATCATCATCTGCCTAGCTTGTTCCCAACTTCGGAGGTCGACTTCCAGTCTAACCGGATGCAGCTGAATACCAGTATTTTGTATGGATCGGCTGCCTATCTGTTCTCTACAACCCAGTTGCTGGGTAATACGATACCCCTTGGTAAGACTAACTACAAATATTATATTATGCTAAGCAATAATTGATTTTAACTATAAGTATGTTCCTGACGTAGTTTTGATTAATACATACATAAACATACGTCTTCATTCCATGGGGGTAGGTATAAACTATAGAAAGCCACCTGCTACGGTCCTTTATAAAACGTAAAATGTTTATTAATGCCTATAAAATATAGGTAGGTATAACTTTATTTCACCTCAACAATTCTATTACACTTGATAGAGCAAACTAACCAAACAGTCGGGAACTCGGGCTCGGAATAATTTAAACCCTTTCAATGTACCTACCGTTTAAACTAGCAATTAATTTGAATAACGAGGACAGCCTGTAGACGTTTGATAACCAACTTAGAGACACACGCCAAACCCTATAAGTTAACGTCAATAAAACGGTATTATTACGTAGGGCTAACCCGAAACAGGATTAGTTTTGTATTCCGGAGTCGGTGTTGGAGCGTGATGAATTAAGCAGACTTAACCGACGAGATATTGATTCTGAAGTTGCTAGTCTAAGATTGCTGTGAAGTGTATTCTGATAGTGTTGGTTTTGTTTGTAGGAGGTAAGCTTGTAGCGGACTTGATTTTTTCAGTCAAGAAACTTTATTCACTATAAATTGTGAGGTACAGCTTTACCAGAAACTGTTGGCGCTTGAATGATATTGAAAGGGTTACAGTTGGTAATCATTTGTGCAATTGGTTTGTGAAAAGAATTGAAAAAAAAACAAGATGGGGATTCCGATTTGGCCACGCGCCAAAACATCCTCAAACAGCTACACCTTTTAAAACATCTTTTTTTATGTTAAAAACTTACGGTAGTCATGATTATTTATGGCAAAAAAACAAAAATTATACTAACAGTAGGTAATTACAGGTTTACCATCTAGGTATGGAGTTATTTGGAACACACTTGGTTTATAACCCGACCCGTCTACCTTCAAAGCAAGAGTGAACAGGCATCTTCTGGGCACGCTCATTCCATCATAGACCTCATTCATCGCTTTCTATCAGGCGTGATCGAGGTCAAGAGCAGGCACAATTAGCAAAAAAAAAAAACAGGATCACAAATCTGAGCGTTTTTTCAATATATACATATTATTATTATTTTAGGACTGTTAGGTTTTTAAATTATGTAAATATAAATAAACAGAAGATGTACACGTTTTAATAACAAATATTGCAAATTAATAAAAATATGATGAAAAGTAACATCTGGCCTCAGCTGAACACACGGTGTATAATTCCATTATTAATTTCTGGAAAAGTAATTACAAAAATAAGCCCTTCATTATTTCACGCCAACGCTTCTAACATAATCCTTGGTAGCGTTCAGGTGTACAGTACAAGTCGGCTCTTCGAACGGGACGTGATCCGACGGTAATCGATCCAATGCCGCTTGCGATTGTGCGAGTAGGTAACCACTGTTACACGAAGCTTTTGCTCAACAGTAACGCGTTTTTGTATTTCTTGCATGTAAATAATGATGCCATTTTTGTGACTTTGTGAGTTGTGACCTGTTAATAAAACCTTCCATCATCTTTTATAAGAATTATTGTGATTTTGGGCGTTACATAAACATGATAAATATATTATTATATACTCATTGTAATGGATTTTTGCGACATGATAAGGCTTTTTTTATTTGACTTGGAGTCAGATTGGCTTTATCGCATTAATTAAACTATGAGCAGAGTATTGTGTTTCTTGAGTAGTACCTACAGGAACGGTATGTTATTTACATACGGAATATAATCGAGTAGAATATATTGTTGATACAGGTAGGCTTATAAATAAAATATGGTAAAAGATAAGAGTAAGTCTTATCTATTAAAAATTCCAACCCGCACTGGACCCGTGTGGTGGATTACGGCCCATGCCTGTCACAGAGAAGAGGCCTGTGTCCCAGCAGTGGGAACGTTATAGGTATAACGCTGATTACGCTATTATGCTTAATCTACGTCCATCCTATAGGGTGTGAATGAATCAACCCGAGCATTATAGTATAACATTATGTTGTGTATTTTATCTATGGGCCTTAGCTGCCTGATAATAAAATGATTATTATTTTTTTTTTTTTTTTTACTAAAGCTAGGTTCAAACTCAAACTCAAAACTGAAATTCAAAATATTTATTTCAATTAAACCATTTACAGGCACTTTTGAATTGTCAAGAAGTCGGTCAGTCACAAAAAGTTCTTATTTAGAGGTGCAAAAGGATTATAATAATATAAGCCCAGACTTCACGATGTTTTTCGTAACTGATCATCATCTGCCTAGCCTTTTCCCAACTATGTTGGGGTCGGCTTCCAGTCTAACCGGATGCAGCTGAATACCAGTATTTTACATGGAGCGACTGCCTATCTGACCTCCACAACCCAGTTACTGGGTAATACGATACCCTTTGGTAAGTCTGGTTGTCAGACTTTCGGGCTTCTGACTACCCGTAACGACTGTCAAAGATCCACGAATGACAGCCGGGACCAACGGCTTAACGTGCTTTCCGAGGCACGGAGGAGTCTCAGTATGTAAAGATGGTCACCCATCCACAGACCAACCGCGGCAAGCGTAGCTTAACCTGATCGATCGACCTGTGCGGCTGTTATTATTTAGCCACGGACCCCCAGTTTTTCGTAACTGATGTCATACAGAAAGTACATAATTATGAATTGAATAAAAACTTTATAACAAAAAAATTAAACCTCCGAAAAAACTGAAAAGCAAAACATAATAGATCTTTTTTATTTAACCTTAATAAATAGTTCTTAAACTAATGTAAGTATACCTAAGTAATTTTGAATCGGCATCAAACAAGCAAATTAATATCGTTGCGAGTGAGTGGTCGCGCGGAGAGCGCATTTTTTGTTTGGAATGTTAATGTTTATCGCTGGAGACTTCACATTGCATTGTAATTTGATTTGGTTATTTCTTTTAAGATATTTTAGTGATCTTTGTTCATTGGTTGTTTGGCGCCGACTCAAAATTACTTAGGTATACTTACATTAGTTTAAGAACTATTTATTAAGGTTAAATAAAAAAGGTCTATTATTTTTTGCTTTTCAGTTTTTTCGGAGGTTTAATGTTTTTGCTAAAAAGTTTTTATTTCATAATTTTTTGAGGCTATAATTTACTAATTACTACATGCTTCATTTTTGATTACTTTTAAAATAGCTACCTACCTTACTTTAGCTATTAACTGTTATATAATCCTACTTTAACTATTTGTTGTATAATGAAGTACTTAACAAAAAAACAGGCTTTATATACCAACATGGGTAGGCCTTTTTATTTAACACAACTCCGCATTAAAATCTATGTATGAACAATAAATCATCTATTTTTCCACTCTTAGGGTAGGATTTTTTATTTCCAAATTTATATGGGACTAAGTTCGAGGTATGCCCTATCCAATAAAAAAAGAATTATCAAAATCGAACTGCTCTGTAAGAAGTTATGCATGAAGTTATGCATACATAAACAAAATATATATATATATATGTTAGAGATAAAGACTTTTTAATGGTTATTTAATTTGTTCGAGCGGCAACACTAGTCAGTGTTGGGCTGTCAGTGTCAACGTGGTATCTGTCAGTAGTGCGTTCGTTTGATATTAGAGTGATCTTGCTCTGGAAACAGCGCCTGTGCCAGTTGTGCGCACTGATTGATAAGAAATGCGATATGGCGGACACCAACAGCGAACACGTAGACGCTAATCCATCCGAAGACGCGACAGCAGCGGTGGGATCGCTTCTAAAAGCTCCCTACGAGTCTACCGCGATGCCAGCTACTTAAAATCAAGAATATTTTAGGGCGGAATATAAATCTCAAGAAAATGTGGCGGCGGGGCAGTCGACATCAAGAGACGACGTACCTGGCGCGCCTACACCTGAAACATGGGTGATATTTTCTTCAACAACAAGACAACCATAGTTATATTTTTTTTGGCTTCCAGAACTCTAACCGGAAACCTTCTACGAGCACCGTGGAATCGAGGAAGTTGAAATTTGTTGCAACGAGGAGGTTTTACGACCTGTTTCGCGATATGGTGGAGTACAATAGCACAACGTACGTACGTAGAGTACATCGAGTATTCTACAAACAAGTTGGCGCTGATAGATCGACTGGATACTGGTTGGGGTGAGTCCAACAAAATCGAAGTAGTGATCTCCGATATCACAGATATTCAGGTACCAATTCATTTTGCGGCACTTGACAGACATTTAAGTACGTACCCTAACATTAAGCGACATTTTGTTAAGACGCGGAGGGAACATGAATCATGTTGTTCTAAACGTCCTGAAGTTAGTGATAAATCTATAGATCGGCGTTGTCATTTCTGTAATAAAATAGTCATCTGAAACGGCATTGCTCACTGTTACGCAATAATAATAAAAGTGACGGTACCACCCATCCTCGGGTGTCTCTTGATAAACCCAATGATAAGACTGTTTCTATACAATGTTCTTACTGTCATAAACCTAGGTATTCCGAATCTACTTGTTTCACGAAGCAACAAGATGACAAATTAAAGTATTTTAAAGATCTTAAGTCGGTAACAAAATCGGTCAATAATTATTGATCCTGTAATGATTCTTTGGTTTAAATATGTTTGGGTGGCTATAGTCTACCAGCATTGATCGACAGTGGTTCAGAGTACTCAGTAATTAAAAAGGAAATCGTAGATTGTTTACCTGATAAGAAAGATTATTTATTTTATTTAATCTTGTTTACCCGCGTCACAGGTATTGGCTTAGTACCATGCTTTTCATTTCTGAAACAGTTTTATAAAGTGTGTCGTCCCACTCACTGGCGAACCACCACAAGAAAGACTGAATCTGTGGCGAGACAGTGCTTCCTTACCCAAACCGTTCATTCCACCCGCTGAAGACCGGGCACCTGGACATAAAGAAAGAAAGAAGAAAGAAAATGCGTTTGTTTGCGGTGAACATGACGCAAAAATTGGCATGACACAGGACTAAAATAAAAAAAAGAAGTTAAGAGAAACATGCGTCGCATCCACGCGGAGCGGCTATCGCTCAGCATTCTGCTGCGACCCTATGCGGGACGGATCCCCGGCGCTGGTTTTCAGCGACGGCCGGCGCGGACGTGATGACGTCATGCGTCAAATCAAATCAAATCAAAATAATTTTATTTTCACGTAAACCAACATGGGCACTTATGAAACGTCGGAAGCTGGGTGCACGGTTTCAATTGGTGGTTTCCTGTGGAGAGGAGCCGGCAAGAGGCTCCATGGTTACTCTTTTAAAAATGATTGGCTTTTACAATGTTTTCAAGTTACAGTAGGTATGGCGTAGACCTGTCAACCAAACCAAACCAAACCGGGTACTTGATGGAATAAAATATGGTCTACGGATCTAAAGTCTACGAGGCTTGCAAAGTCCTCACATTTACAAAATAAGAATGTATCAAAAGGATAGACAAAATATAAAAATCTACTAAAACCAAGAGATATGACTGCCATTTCAACTAATAAAAGGTGAATAAAGAGGTGAGGTGGCGTCGTCCGATGCAGCCCACAATTGTTACACACTGGGCCGGTGTAGCGTACTTGAAGATAATATTATACTAAACAGAAAGCGGACGCAGGTGCAGTGCATGCTGTGAGAGTGTCATCCTCAATAATCGTTTTACTCTTTGTGTGGTGGCAGCATTTCGAGGCGTCCTTTTGATTTGACGTGGGTGTGCCCAACGCGCACTGAAAGTTGTGATGTGGGAAATTATAAAATGGCCAAAATGATGTAATGTGATGTGTTAGTATTATGCAATAGTTATATGTTACTGTTGTGAGTGTTTTATGCGTTTGTGAGTGAATGTGGAAGATGAGATGGACCCAATAAAAAGACAAAACGAAACCTTGGAAACTGGAGGGTGACCCGTCATGCCAAAAACAAGACCAACAAGAGCTTTAGGGCATGAGTTACCTTGGGTAACCTGGAAATCTTTAAACATACTCCGGACTCAGGTTGGCCGAAGCAAGGAAAACCTGTTCAGATGGAGATTTATAGACGACTCCGCCTTGGAGTGTGAATGTGGTGCTGTTTCACAAACAATGGACACTTAATAATGTGGCCTGCGTGTCCTGTCAGCTGTATGTTGCAGGAGCTGATGGGCGCTGGTGATGGCGCCAAACAAGTAGCCGAATTCTGGGCCGAGTGCATTTGGATTGCTATTCACGCGCTAAGAAGAAGAAGATTTCTGAAAATCACCACTTATACTGAATTTGACGGGTTCCATACTATGACGTTCGTCATTGTTGATTCACATTTATTACCGCATGACCTACCTAATCCTAGGTAGGGAGGTGCTTAAGACCCCAACTATTTTGCCAGCGGTATTATTCTAGGTCGACTGTTAGTACAGGAAAGATGTAAATAAAACAATCGGCAATAGGCTTTACATCCTGTTGACAAAATTGCAGAGCCATTCCACACTATTTACATCGATACGAGTTACAAACCGACTGGTGGAAAGGTTTCCAAAGAATATGTGATCGTTATTAAAGTGTATCGTGTTGCCCAGTGGCTGGGTTGTGGGGGGTCGGATGGGCGGTCTCTCCGTATGGAACGCTGGTGTTCGGCTGCGTCCGGTTTGACTGGGGCCGGCCCCGACATGGTTGGAGGAAGGCAGGGCAGATGATGATGATGATGATGTGATCTTTATTATAGACGCTTTTACCAAGTTTTGTTATGTCACTGGCAATTTCATGAAATTGCCAGTGACATTTTCTGTGCCAACGGACAGGTAGAACAGACTGATAATATCCGTACTGACTAATTGTTTCACAGTGGCCGGTGAAGTCCAACTTGTTTTGAATCGCACGGTGTCCAAAAGTACGGGCAAAAGTCTGTTTCAATTGTTGTTCGGTTGCAACAAATGAAAACTAACCACCCAGGTTAAACTGTCTCTCGATGGATCTTGATATTCACAATGAACAGGATTTGATAGAAACGAGACAAGTGGCTAAGTTTAGGATGGACGAGCAAGCCATGAAAGATAAAATACGCTATGACGCTAATAAAGCCGCGATTCGTCCTTTTGTTCTTGGTGGTCCTTGCAAAAATCACGAAAGTTTGTCCAAACAAACGTTACGTTGTTGAGCCATTATCTGGGGGACGTGGTCAATATGTGTGTCATGAACGATTACGCAAATATCCAAGTAACCTACCAGAATTGTCGGAATGTCTTGATCCTGTAGAATCCAAAGATGATTAATTTAATTTTAATAAATTATTGCTGGGTGCTGTCGCCGCACGGTGGCGTGTTAATTATTAAGGAATTAATGAGTTGCAAATTTGCTAGATTGTTCGCAGAATTTTAAATTTTAAGTTTTGTTGAAATGAAGAACTGTTATGTTTGTTGTTTTGTTGATCATGAACTTGGATCAATAAACTTGCTGAGTGATAAAACTGATAAAATGTTTTATTGATACGCTAGAAGCGCTTTGTCAGAGGGATGGACTGAAAGTTTCATCGCTTTGTCCTGTTGAACTGTTGAAAGCTTTAACGCTTTGCAGTTTAGTCATTGAGCTGGATCATGTATTGACCCATGACTAATGCTGAAAGCTCCTACGCTTTGCTGTTTAAAAGTACTGTGTTCTTAGTAATGCTGAAAGCTTTTACGCTTTGCGGTTTAAAAGTACTGTGTTGTTAGTAACGCTGAAAGCTTTTACGCTTTGCGGTTTAATCAATGTACTGTGTTCTTGTTAATGCTGAAAGCTTTTACGCTTTGCGGTTTAAAAGTACTGTGTAACGCTGAAAGCTTTTACGCTTTGCGGTTTAATCAATGTACTGTGTTCTTGTTAATGCTGAAAGCTTTTACGCTTTGCGGTTTAAAAGTACTGTGTAATGCTGAAAGCTTTTACGCTTTGCGGTTTAATCAATGTACTGTGTTCTTGTTAATGCTGAAAGCTTTTACGCTTTGCGGTTTAAAAGTACTGTGTAATGCTGAAAGCTTTTACGCTTTGCGGTTTAATCAAAGTACTGTGTTCCTAATAATGCTGAAAGCTTTTACGCTTTGCGGTTTAATCGAAGTACTGTGTTCTTAATAATGCTGAAAGCTTTTACGCTTTGCGGTTTAATCAAAACACAGTCTTCTTACTTATGCTGAAAGCTTTTACGCTTTGCGGTTTAATCAAAGTGCTGTCTTCTTACAAATGCTGAAAGCTTTCACGCTTTGCTTTTGAATGATATTGGCTTATGAGAAGGTTGAATGATTTTTTAAAAACACTTTGCCTACAATAGTGCTGTTTAGACTATACGGGATTTCGAGAAGCAACGCGAGAGCGCGTTGACTTGCAGAATGGCCGTGTTAGAGATAAAGACTTTTTAATGGTTATTTAATTTGTTCGAGCGGCAACACTAGTCAGTGTTGGGCTGTCAGTGTCAACGTGGTATCTGTCAGTAGTGCGTTCGTTTGATATTAGAGTGATCTTGCTCTGGAAACAGCGCCTGTGCCAGTTGTGCGCACTGATTGATAAGAAATGCGATATGGCGGACACCAACAGCGAACACGTAGACGCTAATCCATCCGAAGACGCGACATATATATACGCGTCGAACTGATAACCTCCTCCGTTTTTTTGTCAAAAAGTCAGATTGATATCTACTTGCCCGTATTTGAACCCTCGTCCATGAGAGGCGAGGCTTTAACGCCATCACGACACTTTTATTTAAATCCTTTTATTTTTTATATTCACTTAAAGTTACACATTGATTTGTGTGTAACTTTAAGTGAATATAAAAATATAAAAGGATTTTTATAACCTTCAGTTGGACAAAAAAAAACTTATCTAAACACTAAGCAGCGAACTTTGGTGATGATATGTTTAGGGTGTCAGCGTCCTCGCCTACAATAATTTGAACATCATATCAGTAGTTGTAGGACGACCACAGTATATTATTATTAAGATAACTACTTACTATTAAACGCAATATATGATGTGCCTATTGTCTCTCAATGCACACATACATACCCTCATACATAGTTAATGTATGTGTATGTATTGTATGAGAGACAGATAAATTGGTGAAAACTTTTGTTTATGCAAGTCTATAAATACATATAATTATAAATATATCTCTTTATTAACTAAATTAGGTTAAGCGATTGATACATGTAGTAAATCTTCAGTCTTATCGTAACTCAGTGTCAATCGCCACTTTGTGACCTTGTATCAATAAACAAATCGTAATTGCACCGTCACAATTAATCACCCAATCAGTTATTATTTTGACAAGGCTATTGCCACTCCGGGCACCGACATTCCCCGCCATTCCGGCGAGAATCCGATTAATTACCAACCCTTAGGGACAGTCCACTTATTCACGTCGACAGTCCTCAAGTGATGTAATGATTTACGACTTTTGGTATTCAATACTTATGTTCAATAATTGAATTGAATTGATTTTTGATTGGAATGAGAATTAAATCAAGCTAATACTACTTTCTAAGTGTTTTTTTTAAATAATATTAGGTAGCTTTGTAGGAAAATAAATTTTAGTCATCAGACAGACGTAATTTAAAATAAGATTATCAAGCAAATGTAAACTTTCTTGTTTATTTAAACTCACATTTTTCTTTTCCCAAACTCAGCGCTGCTAAGTTTTTTGTCAGTGCGCCTGAATCCCTGAATAGGTTTAATTTAAAACCCTTACCCTCATAATTACCCACGCAAAGGATTACATAAAAATGCAAAACCCGAAAACACCTTATCCCTAATTTTTGCGTCATAGCGTCATCTTTCCAAGAATTTACAATTTAAGTTTTGCAAGACTAAAACCAACGATGGTTTTGCGAGAGAGGCAAATTCTCCTCCCACGTCCATACACATGACGTTAAAGGTTCCAATAAAGAAGGGAATGATAGGTGTCGCTGACATCGCACAGTCCTCAGTAAACATACCCTCATTTGGTCTCCCACGTTCTGATTTTGAACTTGGTATGCTGCTCATTTCTGATTGGGTTGTATTTACATAATATCTTTTTTTCGCCTTGGAGCGATGTTTGTAAGGTTAGGTTTTAGTGTGAGGTCTTAGGGTTCCTGTTGGTGTTAGTCTAGCTGATAGCTGCTGATAGCGTAATCTATACTTACTAATAATTAAGCTGATTGTTTGTTTGTTTGAACGCGCTAATCTGCCCGACGTATTTGAAAAATTATTTTTACATTTGATAGCCCAATTCTTGAGTAAGGCTATTTAATATCACTCCAGAACCTAAGGAGTCTAGCAAAAAGAAAAAAAGCTAGTAAGAACCAAAACAATGTAATAGCGCGGGTGGGATGGGGCCGACATTTCACGCGGATGAAGTCGCGGGCAGAATCTAGTTGCCAAGCCAATGAGTAGGGGCTAATTTCCCAGTAGTTTTGAAATTTTAAATACACCTTAAAACTGAACTGAAGCTGTTGTTTAAGGGCGTTGCCTAAGCGCTGCAACGGCTGAGCAGTGACGTCATCGCAGCGCTCGTGCGGCACTCACTGCAGCGAAAACACTGCGCTGCGACGACGCAACGCGTTGGCAAAGCCCGTGTGACATCGCACTTAGTGGTTGGTGAAAACGATGATGACTTGACTTTAAAAATGTAATCCTAACTTCTATTATTATTGCGTGCAATTTAACAGTAAATACATAATAACAAGAAGCCTTGTGAAGGCCGCAGGAACCCGTTGGATGCGAGAAGCACAGAACCGGTCCAAGTGGAGGTGCTTGGGGGAGGCCTATGTCCAGCAGTGGACGTCTTTTGGCTGATATGATGATGCTGATGATGACGTAATAACATAGCCTATAGGCCGACCGCTTAACTAAGACGTTGCCTGAGGTAGCTGAGCGGTGCGGGACGGGTGATGGTTGTCACAAGTTGACGAATCACTCTCGCACTCAGGCAACGTCTCAGTTAAGCGGTCGGCCTATAGCTTTGATAGTCGTCTAACAGCTATGAATTTCTACTTGTAAAAATGTTAAATAGGAATAAACAGTTGTGGCCTACATAATAGAACTTTAAATCAAATCAATGTGCCAAAAATTAATAACAAAATCATGAAATTATACAGGGTGGCAAGGACATCACAAACTGAAACCACGAATTTTGCACATGATCCTAGACCCCTAGCGTAGACATTTTTAGTCGGTTATCAAAAAAAAAATTGTTTTATAGAATAGTGCAATACCTTCGCGGCCAAAAGGTATGGATCAGCTATTTTTTTTAAATGCTCGATGACAAGTTTCAACGCAGTTCAGAATCATGTACAAAATCTCTGTATTTTGTTTTTTCCATATTTTTACGAATCTCTAAAAATATTTTTCGCAAATTCATAATTTGTTCTTTAACATAATTTGTACATTTGACAAGTAAATGGAGCAGGCTTAACTCAACGCTAGATTGGATTTAGGAAAAACATTTGACTTATTTTCCGCCTGTACCTACTTTAATCTAACTTTCAGGTCTGGAACACCACTTAACATTCCTTTGACGGAATATGTTTATTTTTTTGGTAAAAGGAGTTCCTAATGTTGAAGGGTATTTTTTTAAGTTTTGCATGCGTGTTTATTTTTAGGAAAACTCCAAACTATGGTCACTTTTTTCGAAAACAATTAACTGTTGAAAGTTAAACATAAAATTATTATGATTGTTTGTAATAGGAGCTGTTTCGTCAATAATTATACTGTAACGGGTGGGTTCCGAACTTCCGACCTTCCTTTCGCCAGATCATCGTCTTACCAGTTGATCATTTGCTGCTAGCTATGATTGTCATTTCTTATCTGATTACACTAGAGTAAATAAACAAAAGTAGGTTGGTACACCTTTGCCCAAAGCTTAGAGAATTAAGACGAATCTGGCGGCACCTCTCAAGCTGAAATCTATAAAGCCATTTAGACTACAGAACGTGCCAAAGAAATATAGATACATACATACACTCGAAAAACGTAATCCTCCTTCTGGCGCAGTCGGGTAAAAACAGGAGTAATGATATTTTATAACAAAAATACTCTGAAGGTGGTCATACTGGAAGCAGTGTAAGAATTTTGACTACCTATAGTAGCCTCCACACAAAGAAAAGTATGTAGTAGCTACTTTTCATCTCTTAAGAAACAAAATACCTTCTTTATTGGCATTAAAAATCTACTAACATGTTACCAAGCAAATCGAATCAATACAGTTCGACAAAGTCACAATCTCCAAAATATATATCTAGCATCTACCAGGCATCCATTTCCATCGAGCCGTCACTTAGTACGTCCCAATAGGTACATGAGATGACATTCAAGGAATAACTCAATTGACCCTAATCGGTATCTATTACAGCAATATGGAACTAACCCTTTGTCTACCAGAACCGAATTTTATCGTCGAAACATGAAAAACTCATTTTCTTTGTTGTATATTTATTGGAGAAGTATTTTCTCTGAAATATTTGGAATATAAAAATCTTAAGTGTTTTTCGTTTCTACATGATATTGAGGTGCGTTTACGGGAGAGTTTCTTGATAGTTGAGAGCCTAGGTGCCTAGGTGTAACTCAGCAGGCGATTATTGCACACACATGAGGAAACAAATGAGTGCGATACAGCGCGCATCGTCTAGTAATTCTCACAAGGACATTCTCGCATCTTGGCAGTTAAAAACTATCCTCATGTATACGCACTTTTCGGCCCTTTATACATGGCACGGATTCATTACGTTACGGCGCGGTGGTAATTTAAAAGCTTCCTTAGTAATCCATACAACACTGACGAACCGTGCCTACACACGGCGGATAAACCATAGTTTTCACGGCAAGGAAAACGTGTGTGTACAAAGGATCTTAAGTTATATTGGTTTTTGAGACTATATTGAGATGTTAGAGTTTTCCTTGTACGAGTAGGTCGCCGGCGCCGGTTGAGGTTCGTTGGGTACATTTCTGTTCCGGCTTAAGTTACAGGTTATTTTTCTTTTGAATTGACAGTTTGCTGCTTCAACGAACAGCGAGGGATTAAATCTGGCAGATAGACAGGAGATTTGTTACAATATGCTGCGGGAGACTGGTTTTTGTAGGGGCTATTGAGGTCAAATGACAAAAATTCTGTAGGTATTCGATGCGGGATTTTATTTATTTATTTTTATCCACGGAAAGCTTTTAGTAGTCACTAGAGCCTTGGGTACAAATATGCAGAGCTTATGTCCTTTTCCCAGGTCCCGGCTACCGATCTGTTGAAGTTCATAACGATCGGTTCAGTGGTATAGGCGTAAAAAGATAAGAAACAGACAGAGTTATTTTCACATTTATAGCATAACTAACTTACGAGCTAAGAGGCTAGGTTTATAAATGTGATTTATGTGTAATTTTCACATTTATAATCTAACTATCTTACTTCTGTAAGCTAGTGTATATATAACTAGCTTCGGCTAGTTATATAATAAATGTAATATCAGATGAATAGTTACACACCGATTTCTCTTTCAGTCGTCAGTAATTTAACTTTCGAAAGAAGAAGACAAAGCGTTGCGTAACTATACAATGCTTATTAGTAAGGAGGTTATAATATAACAAGGTTACAGATAAGCCAGTTATATTTAAAATGTAATTTTCACATTTAAAATCGAATGAATGAATGTGAAGACTTCTACCCACCCGTCGCATCGCATCGCCGGCCTATCATTTCGTTTTCGCTTAGCGTTCTTTCTGACTTTTTTATTTTTCTCGGCTCCTAAGGGTCGTGATGTAACGTAATACCTTCCTCAAGAATGGGGATCTTTGAAAAAGATTTTTCAAATCCGACCGGTGGTTCCAGAGATTAGCGCTTTCAAACAAACAAAAAAATTCGTCAGCTTTATTATTAGTATAATATGGGTATAACAAAATAATTGAAGAATAAAACTATTATTTATGTTCTTAATAGTACAGAAAATTCTTAGATAACGTAACGGCAATGTTGATATTACCTTTAAGATCATTTATTACCCACTCGAATTTATACAATTCACATTTCAATGCCAAAATACCTTCTAGTATCTACTTGTATGTCTTACATACAAGTACTACGTAAATAACTAACCTAGCTCTAAGTCTGACAGACAATCGTACCAATATCGAATTCACGGGAGCTATCGCCTCAACGCTCTGTTAGCCCACTCGACTGCTAAGTGCGAACCTACCTAATAATACCTAACGTATTGCGGTCGCCAAACGTAACGTATATTGGTCATGGATAAAGAAAGTTCATTAGAAGCGACATAAAGCTGATTCCACCGAAATAACTAGTAACACGTGAAAACCTTCAGAATGTGACTTTCTCCCACATAGTTTCAGAACATACATTTTAACTTCCACCGATAGAGAGGAATTTCGCATCTAGTATTTTTCTGCTCAGATTATGTCCCTAGGCGGCAGTTTCTTGAGCTAAGAGGGATAGAGAAGCGCCCAGCTGGAAAAAGCACTAATAGAATTTCACTAAATTCACGTCATTCACACATCAGTGGGCAGGGCTTCCACCAAACTACCACACAATTATAATACTACCTCCTGTTACTCCACTTACTTGCTGAAAAAGACAGTGAGTTTAAATCCCATTTACACGATGCAAGTTTCTTGCCTGTGGCATACAATAAAATTGAAGCAACATAATGACTTGCATCATGTAAACACGGTATAGACGCTGCAACTTTTATTGTTGCTTCAACTTATGATATGCCAGGCAATTAGATCGTACCAAGTAAATACGCTTTTTGTACCGAATCTGTCAACATTTCTATGGCATTTGGAACTGGCGTGTCGCCTCTGTTCATTCATATTTTATGCTGCACTGGTCTGCGCGTTTGCTGTTAATATTGAAGCGTACAGAAGCGATTGAGACATCAGTTTGTGGTGTGGTCGTCTTACCAGTAACGAACGGGAATATGCTACAACATGAAACATTAGTATTGTGTTCTACCACAGTTTATGCTTAACGTGTGTTTGTAATCCTGTTTCAGATGGTCACTGTTCTGCATTGGACTTAAGCTAAAGATGATGATGAAAGTTAAAAAGAATCGTACCCTGTGAAATGATTATTAAGAGCCTGATTAGTCAAGTAAACTTATGAAAGACTAGCTTCTGCCCGCGACTTCGTCCGCGTGAAATGTTCAGGGGATCAGACCGGAATAAATCAGACTTTTAATGATAAGGAATGATTGAGATTTTCTTTAAGCCGATAAAGAATAGTTTCCGGTATCAAGCAACCTATTACATATAATATAGATCCGCAATATCGCTAGCATGTGTAAACAGTAACTAGATAGCTGTCTTATCATTTCCCAGAATTCAGAGTTAATAGAGATACAACCGATATGCATGGCAATTAATTAATTAATTAGAAAGCAATGCCATTGAACATTGTTTAGAGAATTACGGTAGCATAGTCTAAGATTATTGAAATCTTGTCAATACTGACCAAATTATGCACAATGATTGACAAATAATAAAGAAGTAAATAAAATTCATTTATTTCAGGCAACATGACGAAAAATTAGCAAATTTGCGGAGGCGCCCGCGCCATCTTGAATTGTGATTTTGGTAGTTTTGTTATCAGCGACCTCGAAAACCATAAAAATAACATCCATGACGAAAAAAAAGAATTAAAAGGAAAAAAAAAATAAAAAAATAAGCAGGTACTCAAATGTTACAATAATATTATTATGTTGTATCTTTAATGTATATATTTTTCTCAACATCATCATCTGCCTAGTCTTGTCCCGACTATGTTGGGGTCGGCTTCCAGTCTAACCGGATGCCGCTGAGTACCAGTATTTTACATGGTGCGACTGCCTATCTAACCTCCACAACCCATTTACTGGGTTATACGAAACCTCTTGGTAGGACTGGTTGTCAGACTTTCGGGCTTCTAACGATCCGTAACGACTGTCAAAAATCCACGTATGACAGCCGGTACTAACGGCGTAACGTGTTCTCCGAGGCACGGAGGGGTCTTGGTATGTAAAGATGGTCACCCATCCACGGACCAACCGCGTCAAGCGTAGCTTAACCTGATCTATCGACCCGTGCCGTAAATATGAAAATATATAAAAAAGTGCAACAAAAAAATTACGACGATCACTATTGACGTTTAATTGGACTGTTCACTTCCAGCCTGTCTGTAACTTTAACATAACTGGGAGCCCCTGCCCAACCCTTTGAAAGAATACAGGCGTGATGTTATGAAGAAATCTCATACCGCAACTTTTTCGCGCAACTGTCTTTTCGCGATGGTCATAATATTATACTGAAACTTTTGATTCGATAACATAACCCTTTCATAACAAGGGTCCAGTATTAGTACCTAAGTTAACAAGCCTGCTGAAGCCTAACTTTACTCATGTGTAGACTGTTAACTGTTTGATTTGTTTGTGTATAAGCTACTGAAGATATTGTGGTGCTGCTACCTAGCCGGACATTTGGGTACCTACCTTGTTATGTGAAGTTCTAAACAAGAACATTGACTAAGTATTGGACTCTGGGAACTATTATTCCAAATGGAGTAACGTTAAATGAAACACGAGTCACGAGTACTAATATTATACAGATTAAAATATCTATTTCAACGTGTTATAAAAAAAAAATTAGAGGATGCACATACGTGCGCGTAGCAAGCGATTTGACAACGTCGTCGCGCGCCCTTTTTTTCGTAAGAACGGTCAAAATTAGGTAAATACACATTACGAATAAGCATGCTTTGTCATCTTTTCGTATAACTAGGTACAGACGCCAGCACATCAAGCTACCCGAAACTGTCAAATTTTCCCAATCAACCTTATGCTTTAGCGATAAAGTTGAAATTCTATTAAAGAAATTTGACAGTTTGTAGTAGCTTGATGTGCTGGCGTCTTTACCTAATTTGAGGCCTTTGGCAGTGGAACAATTATTTCAATGCACCGAGATTGTATAGTTACGTATACCTACAATCTAACCGTACGTCCTGACGACTAATCATTGCTTAATATTTTATTATCGTGACTGTTCAGAAAAAGAGTGGGACTACCTAATACGGTCTATCGAAATGCCCATATGAGCAATCTACATTTTCGGCCTCATAATAAAAATAATTATTCAAAAGACAATCGTCCCCATTCATCCTAATCACCTACAAACACAAACGTACATAAAACAAAACACAACATAGTGCATTGTTCCGAATATTTTATATGAAGACGTAACGTGCCACTCCACGATGCTATGTCAGTCAAAATCCGCGTCACACTGTCGCAACAAAGGGGAGACGGGCGCTCAGCTCTTTGTGACGACGTACGGAGAGACTCGTGTGAAGGACCCTTTAGAATATAAAAAGAATTGTTTAGATGCTATGGAACGATGTTCTTGTTTAATTGTTGTTTCATTAAGGAGGTAATGCTTTTTTTGAGGGCTTTCTTGCACATCCTTGTGTTTTTCATTTTGACACATTACCCAACCTTTAAATTCAAGTTCCGTATGTCTGTTTTCAATTTTGGACGTTTACGTTTACGTTTTGAACATTCATTACAAATATCAGCAGAACCATTTTGAGATAATCTGCTTTAAAGACAATGTAAGTAAATGTCGCTATCCGTCCATTTAGATTATTCCCCTGTTCAGCCTTACTGAGATTATATCCCATAAAAAACTATCAAAGTCACATCGCAGTCACGTTTTATCACCACTGCTCTTATCACACATAACAACTCAAGTCCCTTAATGCAATAATTTACTTAGAACTTATACGAATTGTTATATTTCCGCTGACTAGCCAAAGTATAATGGAGATGTAGCCTAGCTTCTAACTCATTTTTAAAAGGATCTTAAGATCTACTAATTATTCTGATGATCACTCATTCTAATTGTAATAAATTAGAAGGTTAAGAAATAACTTCTTGAAAACGGTTTTGTTTTAAAAAAATTTACTAAAAGGTCTATGATGATGCCTACACAATTAACAAACAGATGCCTATGCTTAAAGTTATTATATAATTATGAATCAAATTGTCGAACAAGCACTTAAAAAGATTTTATGGATGAAGTTTTAATCTAAGTAAAGTTCATTTTTTTATTTTTACAACACTGAGGACAAATTCCTTGAATATTATGTGTAGTTTAAAATAAAAATAATATTTTATTTCCTGTCAATCTTATGAGGTTGAAATAGCAAAAAAGAGCTTTTAATGGATTTTGATTATGTTTACAACACTAAGACCAGAGAAAAGGCCAGTTCCCGTAATTATAAACGTTCAAAATCTAGTCGCAATCTCATCTCAGCGACAATCAATGTCGAAACTTTTCAAAAATATAGGGAAATTAGAGGTATTTTTGACAGATTGAGACTGAGATCAGACTGTAAACGATCTTAAAAAATTACAAGAATTGCCTTCCAGAGCGTGAAACGTTTGCACCTATATCACCCTAGTACTTGTCCGTTAAGAATATTGTGTTCTTTTACAAAAATATTCCAAACTAGTCTATAGTTCCTTACTATGTCTGCTGCTTCGATTTGAAACAAAGCATTCTTCCAGGATATGCACTTTTGCCTTTGTTAGCTCCTTTCAAGGTATGTTATTCTGTTACTCTCTCACTCGCTTGCCTTGTGAGTTCTTCACTATCTCTATACATTCATTTTTACCTACTTTGTTTTTCGCAGATTTTTAAATTAAATTCCAAGTGTTTGTCTAAGATGGTCTGCAAATGAAAGAAACCTTTTATTAGACAGTGCTTCTTTTAAATTAATTTAATTCTAGACAGACACTGTGGAAGGGAATTTATTTAAATGAAATAGTACAAAACTAGCAGTAACGAAACTTAAATTAATGTTTGTGAATCTTGGTTAGGTCTGAACCGGTGAATGGTCCATAAGAATGTAAATGGATTACTATCAATCATGTCTGTTGCAAGTAAATCAAGCCTTTTGTACAATATTATTCCTATAAAAATATCATCGGAAAAAAATAATAAGAAACCTATACAAAATAATAAAACGTCCACCACATCAAATCTTGGAACACTATCATTGCTGATTCCTCGATTCCGAAAACAAATAAGGCCGAGAAACTTCTGGAGACTATTCAACAAATTGGCCAACTCCGAGACTTCTTTACAAGAAAAGCGAAAAAAAGGATTTTCCAAAACAAAAGCATGTAGGAGTGTATCTGGTAGATGACGCGACGTGATCCCCAGTTCGTCATTCGTGGCTGATGAGTTAGCTACGCAATGATCCATGTGATTACCGGGCTTGCTTGTGACGCGGTTCAAGTTAGGAGTGCCTTGGCCTTTTTTGTCTTGCTAAAATCAACCAATTGGTAGTTTTACTTGTCTTTCTTGAGTAGGTGTAATCGTAAAATATCGTTTGTTATTTTCATCCTACTTGCTAAATTAATTATAAAATGATTAACAAACCTTAACTTATGTAGACCCAATTCACAGTCCATTGCAGATAAATTGTATATGAAAAGTGTCATGTTTTCTAGTTTTAGCATACAATAATCTAAACAAGTTTTTACGGTTATAACTACGATATTTTTGTATCGTTTAGGAACTAGTAAACAGTTTACTGTTCTGTAAACATACTTCAAAATATCAATATGTATTCTATTTCCCAGTCAACTCTCGTCAATATCTTGTGCTTTAGGCACGACATGATTGCGAACCGTGGCGCTACTGTCAATCATTACTGAAGGTACTTGAATTTATTGTTCATCAATAACGTGAACAATCTGTGCGCTGTGGTCGCTATACTCTATATTGATGACGTCATTATTTCCGTACAATATTAATTGTGTGGTAATCTAATGTCATCGGGCTGGAGCTACGAGAATTGCTAAATTGTGTAATGATTGGCCAGCTGAGAGACAGCTAAATTATTTGACTGCCGTTCCAGCGTGTGCTGGATATGGTAACTATTATGATATAAGCTGTTAACACTCAAGGAGGCTCTTTTTTTAATAGTTTTATTCTATTGAAAATGTAACTTAATGACTGAAACAGTAAATCAAACACAACACGCAACACAGACCAAGTCAAGTTCACTAAACTCGTTAAAGCTGAACTAGGAAAAATACCCGCCCTTCCGGCTGAAATACCAGTAACCAACTTAGACGAACATGTCAACAAGATCACATCCATCCTTATATCTAGCTTTGAACAGTCTTGTCCCCTCACGGTACCTAGGCAGGGAGGTCGCCGCTCCTGGTGGAGTCCTGAACTGGAAAGACACCGACGCAGGCTGAGAAGACTGTTCAACAGAGCTAGGAACACAAGGTCGCCAGTTGACTGGGACCGCTACACAACAGCTCGTAAAATATATAAAAAACTGATACGCCTCAGAGGGAAGAATAGCTGGAGACGTTTCTGTACTAACATTGAAAATAACAACCAGGCAATGAGAGTCAAAACCTGTCTTGCTAAAGAGACAGACCACTCAATAGGATGCCTGAAAAAACCAGACAACACCTACACAACAAACGACGCTGAGACAAGCGAACTACTCCTGACCACCCACTTCCCAGGATGCCAGATTGCCACCCAGCAAAGCTGGGAACCGCACAGGGAGAGGCCCACGGGCATCCTAGATTGGGAAGTGGCGTCAGAGGTAATCGATAAAGACAAAATAACGTGGGCAATCAACACCTTCCTACCCTTCAAGGCAGCAGGACTAGACGGTATCTTCCCGGCTCTGCTCAGGTGGAGCCGAGACTTACTGGCTAGTTACCTCGCTGAGGTGTTTCGGGCCTGCCTGGCACACCGCTACATTCCCTTGAAATGGCGGGAAGTAAAAATAATCTTTATACCGAAACCTGGTAGGGGCGACTATACCCAGCCCAAAGCTTTTAGACCTATAAGCCTCTCCTCGTTCTTCTTGAAAACACTGGAGAGGCTGGGAGATAGGAAGATAAGATCCCAAATTTCGATACAAAGACCTCTACACCCTAATCAACACGCCTACTGTGCAGGCAAATCAACTGAATCAGCACTCCATAGCGTAGTGTCACGCATAGGAAATGCTCTTAAAGCCAAAAACCCAACATTAGGCGCTTTCATTGACATAGAAGGTGCTTTCGACAAAACTAACTTCGCCAGCATCGAACGGGCACTTGCCACGCACGGTGTTGCGCGAACACTCATAGAATGGATAAATAACATGTTAAAACACCGTGCTATTCAATTTACCGTGAATACCACCACACGAGGTATCGTGAGTAGGGGCTGCCCACAGGGTGGGGTGCTGTCACCACTGCTGTGGAATTTAGTCGTAAATGAGCTCATTGCAGAGCTCAACGCCAGCAGTCTGTACTCGGTGGGATATGCGGATGACATAGCAATTCTGATTTCAGGGAAGTTTGAGGGTATCCTATGCGATCTCATGCGTAGGGCCTTCAAAATAATCGAGGGTTGGTGCTCGAAGCACGAACTATCGGTTAACCCCTTGAAGACAGAATTAATAATGTTCACCAACAAAAGAACCATTGGACCCCATAGGCTTCCAAAACTTTTCAACACAGAACTAACACTTAAAGATGAAGTCAAGTACTTGGGGGTGATTCTTGATAGCAAACTGCTCTGGAACAAGCATCTTGACTACAAACTTAATAAAAGCACAATTGTATTCTATCAATGTAAAAGAATGTTAGGAAAAACATGGGGGCTCTCTCCGAAGATTACTCTGTGGTTATACAAAGCGCTGGTCAGGCCAATGTTGGCTTATGGCGCTCTGGTCTGGTGGACGAGAACCGAACTCTCGACCACTATTACCAGACTACAACGCTTCCAACGACTGGCCTGTTCAGCTGCCACTGGCTGCATGAGAACCACCCCAACAGCAGCCATGGAGATAGCCCTTCAATTAACTCCCCTTGACCTGTACATACAGCAGGAGGCGGCGCTAGCTGCCATCAGGCTAATGCACCTGGGCATATGGGGCAATAACCTTAACAGTCCACACGCTAAAATCCTGAACCGGGCGATTGTGTACCAGCCTCTCATCGCTGCACCGTGTGATAGAACACCTAACCAACCGATGTTTAACAAAAACTACGTCATACAAACAACTCAGGAAGATAGGGATCAGTCAGGAGCCAATGAAGTGCGCATCTACACAGACGGCTCAAAGACACAAAACGGTTCAGGTGCCGGCGTACACTCCCTTGACCTTAATATTAACTTCTACATACCACTAGGCATACACAGTTCGATCTTTCAATGTGAATGTGTTGCCTTAACACAAGCCGCAATAGCAGTAAAGCGCTTAGGCATCCGGTATTACGGCATTAAATTCTTATCCGACAGTCTATCTGTGCTCAAAGCTTTAGAGAACAAACAAACTAACAACAAACTAATCTTTGAGTGCCATTTAGCTCTGGAGAGTTTATCGACGTGCAATCGAATCACACTCCAGTGGATCAAAGGGCACAGTGGATCCTTGGGCAATGATGCTGCAGATGAACTTGCGAAGAGAGGCTCTGATTTGGAGGTGCTAGGCCCGTACCCACTTCTCCCTCTGCCTTTCTCACAAATTCGTGCGTGGATTCGCCAAAGATCGACTGAACTCCATAACAACAGATGGTCACGGGTAACAGACTGTAGACAGTCGAAATTGGCTTTACCAATGGTACACCCGCGACTAACCAAAAAACTTCTTAGCTTAAGTAGAAATAACCTCAGAATAATAATAGGTACAATTACGGGCCATAACCACCTCAACAAACATCTTTTTAACATAGGCGCCACGGACAGCTCCCTCTGCAGGGGCTGCCTTGACGCCGAGGAATCAGCCGCCCACGTCATCCTGGAATGCGAGGCCGTGGCTTCTCAACGTAAAGAAATCCTCGGAACAGTGAGGTCGCTCCGTGAAGCCTGCGAAGCTCCCAGGAAGCTTCTGTGCTTTTGGGCGGAGCTAGGCTGGCTTTCTTAGCCAGAATCCCTACGCACAACGGACCAAATGGGAGTCTAAGTGCGGAAAAGGGAGCCCCATCATCATCATCATCATCATCATCATCATCATCACAGTAAATCAAAAAGACGATGGTGAATTTAAAGCATTCAAAAAGTTATCAGTAAATAAAAACATCACTCTCCTTTTCGGATTGGTCGCCGTGGGTAAAAAAAAAGACCCAATAACAAGATTGGTCCACACTCGTTAACGTAAGGATTATGATGAATCATCTGCCCAGCCTTTTCCCAACTATGTTGGGGTCGGCTTCTGGTCTAACCGGATGCAGCTGAATACTACCAGTATTTTACATGGAGAGACTGCCTATCTGACCTCCACAAACCAGTTATTTTATAATAAAGTCCGACAACCAGTCTTACCAAGTGGTATCCCACTTGGTAAGACTGGTTGTCGGACTTTCGGGCTTCTGACTACCCTAACGAATGTCAAAGATCCACGAATGACAGCTGGGAACAACGGCTTAACGTGCTTTCCGAGGAACGGAGAGGTCTCGGTATGTAAAGATGGTCACCCATCTACAGATTAACCTGATCGATCGACCTGTGCGGCTGTTTTATTTAGCCGAGGGCCCCTCCCAAGGGCCCCGTAAGGATTATGATGAATGGAACCAGGAAAGGATTCCGGAAAGAAAATATAAGGGAAATCTAAAGGTGAAAGGTTGAAGGGATTGATTGAATAAAGATTGTATTCTTATAAGACGGAGTTCCAGGTTATTGAAATCCGCTTACGCGTCGAACCAGATTTATCTGAAGTATATAGGCTTAGAAGAGGTTATCTTATAATAATACGTGCCCGTGCGTTTAATAATTGCGTCACACTATCAATCTCAATCTGAATCATTTTGAAGGATATTGCTTCATATGTTAGAAAACATTGTCTGCTCAGTAACGTAAATAACGACTCTTAATGTTGTTAAACAGACAAAATGAAAGCCATTGCTTCTGAAAATGTGTTTCGCAATTACCTCGCAGTTAATTTTTTCATAGCAACTTCATTTTTACTGAAATTATTTGTTTAACTGGACATTGCCATCTGACCTCTATTCTAAATCCAATTACTGGGGAACATTAATATCCTTATACATGAGTTGTTCGATGATCTAGGCTTCTTAGAACATAATTAATAATTTTCCTTAGTTTCTGCAAGATTCATCATCAATTTCAAATCTAATGCATGGCCAAATGCAAGCGTATCTAATGGCTGCGTCAGCGAACGGTATTCGCGTTGCTGAATTTTGGACCAAACAAAATTAAAACACTACGAATATAATCATATATTTTTGTGTTATTTTTGACATCGACACGTTGACAATAAGAAGAAAAATGTATGTGATTGTCTATTAAAGGAAGAACAACAATTACCTACTCAAACTTATTCTAGCATCATGAATTAGAAAGTTTTAAAGTTGATTTATGTTATTGCCTGGAGATTTACATACCTAGTCCGATTCTCCAACACTCAGTGGATTACCAGTATATATTTTTTAAACATTATAATAACTAAAGTGGTGGTTATTTTAAAATTCAAATTGGCTGCAGGTACTGGGGCGGTTTTCACATTCAATTTGATACCTGCCTACATTTTTCAGTCTACGAGTTCACAGATTTACATATACTTTACATATAATTATGTGCACGGTATACTAGCGTCGTACTACTAGCATTCTAGCTAAAAATAGCAAGGTAGTAGGAATTCCAGTATTACTAGGTATGATAAAAAATCTACTTTTGTATAAGATATTCCTATGAAGTTCTATAGATGCTGTTTAGCTCTCGATAATCTAACAGTACCATAATAAATAAAACGCAGGTTTATAGTATAACTTATATAATTATTTCTAGAATCGGAACTACGTTTTTTTTTTCATAACATCCATGTCATCTCGGGTTCATTTCTTCTATTCTTAATATGAATGTGCGCTTCTCTCATATTTATGTCATCAACTTATCATATATTCATAAAGGATGTTATAGAAGCACCAAATAGGCTTTAATCTCCACAGTACTACTATAAATGCGAGGTGTGAATGTGAAAGACTGATATTTTTTAATAATTTAATTTGGGTGATCATGATCTCTATTCCCGTGCGTTTTTACTAAAAAGCTCTTTTAATCAGAAAAAATATTTCGTATCTTAGTTATACTATATTTTTTTCTTTGTATCAGGTAGGTAAGTTGGAAGGAGTCGTAATATGACGTCAAATATTGCCTTAGTTTTCCTCTGAACTACGCCCAAAAGAAAAGATGGCTTCAATAACAGTTTATTCGACAACGCGTGCACTGAAACAACAAGATACGCACGTGACAAAACGTGCCAATTTTACTGAAACTACATGCAATCTATTTCAGAAATACCGCGATTCCGTACGAATTTAAATCCCGAACATTTATTTATCGGGAACACGTAACCACAGCGAAACTCCAAATAACACTCGAAACTTATACACAAACTATTGTTATTTTCCTATCGTATATTTAAACTCGGAAATTCCGAACTCCTGGCGGAATTAATAATGGAAGTGTCGCAGAACAATCGTATATTTGCAACATATTCCGATACTGATGAGAAATAATTTCGTACTCTGTACACCAATTTGCTACTAATTCTGGCGCGTTGTGGAGGATTTCATCGGGCGAGTGTGTAACGAGACTGGAACTATAAGCGGGCAGAATAGTTTCTGTTTGGAGTTTAAATAAAATCCGCTTTTGGTTATTTAAATAAGCATCTAGTGTTACGAGCGGTGGTTTACGGAATAATACTACTATTGTCCCGTTTAAACGTATTTATTTACTCGGACACCGCTTTTAGATCTACTACTACTTTTATATGGTTATTACTGTAGGAATAAGTAAGATTACCTTAAGGGGGATGCGTTAGGTAGCCTGCTAAATTCAAATTTTATTAAATTTTTTTACAATTTGCAGGTCAGTGTCAGGATTTATGTTCGTGAATCGAAACTTATGCGGGTGAAACCACGGGGCGCAGCTATTAATAATGTTTTTATATCCCATTCATGCTTCAGATCAAAGACACCCAAAAATAAGCGGCTTTCAGAGGTCTGTCACTCTTGAGAAGGATCATAAGATATGAATGAAGAAGGCCATATTTGCATTAGCGGGGAAAGAAAGGGGTACCCTGCTTTCTTATTTTTTGAGGTATTTTATTTCGGGCGTATAAAACCTTAATATAGTAATGAATTAAAATGCCGTATATTTCCTAAGAGACTGTGGGTCAGAGGATAACTACATTACTATTTTTAAGGGAGCGTTGTTGCTTCAAAATCTTGCAAAGAATTGAAAGTAAAATGTGACTTTTTATGCTGAAAGGAGAAGTCGTGATAGAACTGGAACTTCTAAGTGCCGGAGCACACGATGCGGTGCGGCGCCGCAACACATCGTGTGCTCCGGCACTTAGAGCCGTTCGCGGCGCCACAGCGGTGACGGAAAGAGGCTTACCCATCTCTACGACAATCTGTACAAAGTTAACAAGCGTGCGCCCTTCCCTCTGCCGCACAAATAACTGAGCCGTCCGTGCCACTCCGGGCGGCGCCGCACTAATTACACCTCTCCCCGCCTCGTCTCAAGTTCGAAGTGCGTGCGGTGCGGTGCCGGAGCGCCCGGAGCGCGCCGTGTGGCATACCATACATTTTTATATGTAGGAAACCGTAGCGGCACCGCTCACGCGCCGCGTCGCAGCCGCACCGCACCGTGTGAAACGGCTCATAGGTATCTAGTATATTTATACAAGTTCGATGAAATTATTCTCCAGAATTAGATTTATTGAACTGTAGCAACACAATAGTGTAGTTCGTAAGAAGACTCACCATACTCAATTGTAAGTCAATGTCTACGTAGAACAGGCCACACATTCGCATATTCCTGAATGATGCTCGATTATACTGCGTTTTTGAATAGTTTTTCTCATCATCTGTAAAAAAATGCAAAATCAATAGGTATTTTAATAACAATAATGTAATATATGAAGCGTTCAAATGATCATTATTACCAAAGAATGGCTAGTCTATCATTGGATCAGGTTCTGAAGTAACACTGTTAAAACAGAAGCACCTTTATGTTTGCGAGAAACTTTGATCTTATAATCAAATCAAATCAAAATATTTTTTTAATCAATCAAATCAAAATATTTTTATTTCACATAAACCAACATGGGCACTTATGAAACGTCAGACGTGAATGAATTTAGAAGCTGGATATTATCAAAATATAAAGCCCATTCAAATCCTTGTTTCCAATTATTGCTATTTTCACTTAAAACGACCAAGGTTACGCTTAAAAATGAACTTACGAATTGCTGAAAACAAAGTTTGTGGTCGTCATAGCACTCAAATTATCAACATAAACCTGAAACACTTCTTTCCTATAATTTTTACAGAGCGTGTCTTCCACTTCTGAGTAATTTAAGTCTTGAATATTCCACAACTTTGCTTTTTAACAACTTAATAACTCGTGTAACATAAACTACATTAAAACGAAAACGGCCAAAAGGTAACAAACAAATAAAGTAGCAAGGAAAACCTAGCCGTGTCGACAAATAAGCTACAATTCGAAATGCTAAAGTGGTTAAAATTGGTTTCGTTGTTGAGCATCTGTTAACTATTCGAAAAGTTAAGACGATCTGGATAACATTTTTAGTTTGAATTATGCCGATAGTGAAATTCATAGCTAATCCGAAACAATAGAAGACGCAGTTCAAATAAGTGGAGACGTATTGGAAAATAGATTGTCTATATTTGAATAAGGACACGATTAAATTATAGTCTATACATAAAACCATAAATAAGACTGATCCTGTCAGTGAAACACAATTGGAGATGGAACTATTAGGCGTTATAAAATAATTTTTGATGCGATATTTAGGACAGAAGATTAGATCTAACATTAAGTTCAAAGGAAAAAGCATCGACTGCACATCTTTGTCTACTGTATTGATCAACACTTTCATAGCTTATTTTAAGGCATTTCGAATTATATCCATTTCACTATAACACAGTGGGTTCTTAGCGCCTAAATGACACAATATATCAATGGCAAAGTCTATGTATAAACCATTTTATTTATTTATTTGAAAGCACAACGCGATCTTTTTAGGAAATAATTATCTCATATTTTTCCACCACCTGTAACAAACGTTATAAGTAACTATATTTCAGATCAAATAAATTTACGGTCACATTGAAATAATTAAATGTTTTAATAAACAACAATTTTATCATCGCATAAGCCATGCATAATTATATTAAAGCCATTATTAAAGTTCTCTTCAACAAGAAAGCTATAAAAGATATCCACTAAAAACACAACAATTACTTTTTACGTCCATCTCATTAAAATCTCAGACTCGTAGCTATTTTAAAACTCAACCCAGCCATTCAATAAAACTGTGAAAATTAAACAACTGTATTACTTTCTTTGTGAAAATAACTACACAGTACTTTTGAAGCCGGTGGAGTTGCCAGCGGTAAAATGAGTTCATACACTAGAAAAGTTCATCAGGCAACATTGAGGGAAAAATTGCGGAATCATTTTGAGCCGTTGCGAAAGTTGGAGGAATTTAAAAGTGTCTGTCTTTCCGCTTTCAGAATATAATTCTTTTCGAGGTGTGGCGACTGATGAAAGGTATCGGTTGCATTAATGAATATCAATATCAGTATCGGTCTGTTTAGAATAATTG
Organism: Hydraecia micacea; assembly: GCA_914767645.1. Lineage (NCBI taxonomy): Eukaryota > Metazoa > Arthropoda > Insecta > Lepidoptera > Noctuidae > Hydraecia > Hydraecia micacea. The sequence continues at coordinate 1,007,884 of OU611783.1, read as the reverse complement.
ATATAAGTTTTATTTTAAGAGCATTATTAACCGCCTTGTTGTTGCAAGTTCTTTGAAAGAGGACAGTATACGCAGGGAGTCTTCTTTTCTTAAATTAAACTATCTGATTATCTTGGCGCCAAAAATCAGAAGTATGAAGATAAAAATTCTGGTCCCATCAGCCGTATGCAGGATGACTACTGGGAAAAAGTCTCCATACAATGGGTGCCTGAATAGGGACTGCGCCACGGTGGTGCGGGAGAAGAGTTGAAAATAAATCACTTTGCTCAGCAGTGGGACAACTAAGCTAAATAAAAAATATCCTGGCATCACAGAGATACTAAAAAATTCAGTGTATTAACAATATAATAAAAATTAAAGAGCGTATAAAAGTCAATGGAGCGCCCGTACATTAGATTAACTGATCTGATAAGTATGTTATAACGTTGAGGATCCAAGTACAACGGGCACATAGCAATAGGTCTCAGACGATATATCACCGAGATAGATCTTAATGTACTGCTGTGGTCGGTGAATCACCAAAGGTGAGTTATGGAAGTAGAGTATTTTTTGCGATAATTTTGCGAATGCTGGTTTATAAAAAGTACACTTTAATGAAGCGGTTGATGAAAGTGAGATACTTATTATATTTTAATTTGGTTGTTATCACAGTCAAATTATGTTTTCAAGTAAATAAACTGCTTGCAAATTGTGACACGAATACCTCGAAAAAAGAGGACAAATCTATCTATTATCTATTTTCCATGTTTTTTTAAATAAGGTCTAGCTTTGCTATTTCAGACAAACAAGGCTTGCAAGTTAGGATCACAGATGGATAAACTTTAATACTATTATTATTCAAGGTTATGTTAATGCATTAGTTAAACTTCTGAGCACGCTATAATGAAAATCAATTGTTTCTAAAGTAAACAGCTGGATATCTGAAAACAATCATTAGCGATGTTTGATTACTTTCAGTTGCTAAAGATACTAGCTACTTAGATTGAGATTCAAGCATATTCAGTAATATTAACTGAATGAAATTATAATATTCATGTAGTAGTAGTTAACCTAACTCTGTCAAGACTATGGCAGAGGCCATCCGCCATAGCCTTGAAACGTAAGGTTTAGGTCAACTAAGTGTAAGATAACTTGAAGGTATCAGAAACTAAAAAACTGGACCAATTAAATTACTAGATATTTGCAGAAATTGAATTTAATAAAATATTATTTTTTGTAACCTAAAAAAAAATCACTTCTTCATAATTTAATATATTATTATTTTTCAGATTCAATAACACAGAAACACGTTCACGTTCAACCAATAGTCACATAAATAGAAGAAGAGAGATTGTCTTTAAATAACGAAGTATTTAATTATTTTCTTATTGCTGCTGTGCGAGTGTGATAACTGCAGCCTATAGTCCACGCGTAGGCGACTGCTACGAATACGTAGATGGCGTAGCAACAGTGGCTACGCCGTAGCAACATCGAGCTCATATTCATAATGTTTTTATTTGTTATTCGTGGCAACTGTAAACTCTATAGTCCGTTTATTAAAAAAATATGAAATGTTATAGTTAAATGTTTCCATAGACTGTTCACATGTAAAGGTAGGTAAATATTGTTTTTTTTTGAGTTGGCGTTGCAGTGTTCCACGCGCGCCACTCGAGAGTGGGTGCGGCCATTATAGGAATGGGCGCACGGGGTGGTGGGACCCGCTGAGGAACAGCGGGTCGAGGCCTGTCGGGGGAGCGGTGAATGCTTATGCGAATCCCGCACCCCCGGCCATAGGTAGAGGTGGAACACCGCGGTGGTTTTAGCCGGTAAGAGTCCGGCATGCCCCTCTGTCCTCCCCACGATGGAGGAAGTCCATGACGATTTCCACCGCGCAACAAAAAAAAAAGGTAAATATTGCTTACTTTTTAAATTATGTAAGGTTCTAGGCTAACTTTCAATGCCTGCCTGTGTCAAGGCTTCTTAGAAACTATCCATAGTCATACTATCTACTTACACAGATACTGTTTGCCCACACTTAGTCTGGTGTAGTAATATAAATCTTCTGCGGGTCTAGATTAAAAGGGCCTATTAAAGTATCCTTTAATGGATAGTGGTTGCTTATCTCTGCTAAGAAACCTTCTTATTGGTTGGTTATCTCTAGAAATTCTGTTGAAAAAATCTTAGTTCTTTTACAATTTTTTAAATAGAGTAAAGTTTTAAACTACCATATCTGATCTACGTAAAGTTTTAAAAACATTTTCCAACACGGATTCTGTGGTATCTATTTATTAAGGAGCCACTTAATTTCTTCTACGACACCATGCTCGCACGCAATTTTCAACTTTCCTCCACAGTTTTATGGTTAAAATACGCTTGTCTGTCGTCATCATTGGTCGAGGCTACGTAGAGACCTTTTCACTCGAAAACTTTCAACACAAATTCCATTAACGGAATTAAAATTAAAATACCCTCATTAATATGTAAGGAAAGATTAATGAACTAACTAATAGCACTGCTTCGCTCGGGTTTAGTAAAAAGTGTAAGTAGGTACTATAAGTACCATCCCGCCATTAGCACGGTCGACTATGTCGACTTGATTCAATACTGAATAGTTCCCTTTATTTCCTTTGTTTTTAAAAGTAATTTTCATTACTCAGGGACAAAATGTTTGTGTAAAACGACTTTATTGCTATAAGAATAGAATACTATTTTTGCTATTCTGGAAAAGAGAAAATTAAAGCATAGTGGGCAAAGTGCGTTTGTCAGAATTTGATTATGATTTAACAGAAATCCTATTCCCTTTAGCATTCAATTAAAAGCTGATAATAATAATTATTATTGTAATACCACTCCAATCCACTTGCAAACTAAGTGAAGCGAAACGGTATCGAGAGGACACACAATTCATAAAAGGTAGTTTAACCAGTTTAACGTTTTGGTTTCTGAAAACCTGTTCAATAAATTTGTATCTCTTGTAAATTTACACGAAAAGTAATTTGATTGGCTGTTATTATTTCCAAAAACCAATCACATCATTTAGCGTGAAATTGGCAATTAAACTACCTACTTAAAACAACAGATTATTTTGGCGATTCAGATCAGAACAGTGTCTAGTGCTAAATAAATCCAGAGGTTAACTTTCAAAATAAAACACAACAGGCAGTCTTATTAGATAATAAATAGTTCCAACAATGGCCGTCAGACGACCGCTTCCAATTTTCTACCTTTTAAAAAAGTTAGTCGCGTTACGTTGAAAACACGCTGGCAACATGTTCCATTGGAGCGACAATGGGCCGGAACAAAGGACGCTTTGTTGCTGCCTCTATTGTCGCGTCGTTCGTCGTGTTTATTCCGATAATTTCTACAATCAGTGGACTGCGACAAATCGAGGACTGAAAATTAAAAGTTTGATTGGAATGGTGAAAATTGGTTTTCAGAATTTAATATTTATACATTAACTTAAATCATTTACTTTTATTTAATCCACGAAGGTGGGCTTTTGTAAAGCTGCTGGGCAATATTTATTATACCTAGTTGTTTATCTCGCCTTGGTTTTTCAACTAGCATCAATCTAAAAACTAGAAAATGCATTAGTACCATATTTTTCATTTTATTTATTTTGTGTATTTAAGAAACTTGAATACAATTTTTTTCTACGCCGATTTAAAGTGGTAATAAATGCGATATTAGTACAATTTAATGGACTCCATTCCATTTCAGAACGTTCAAAAATATTTTTATAGCCGTCCGTCTAGAACATTCTTCATTACTACGTTTATTTTATAAAGATGATATTAAACCCCGACAAAAATGAAATAAAACGGTTTGAAAAGATTTTACGGTCATTTCATATTAAATTCTTCAAGAGTATAACAAGGATATCTTAGGCATCATGCTTTTCCTAAAGTACTTTTAATCTGAGTTGTGGGTAGAAAAACGATGTTCCTGGGAAAACGAATATGTTTTTATGATATAGGACAGGGTGCCAATTTGTAAGCAGATCAGCGTACGGTCCGCATGATGAGAAGTGGTTGATAAATAATTTTATTTTTATAAGTAGGTTTGTACGAACACTTTTACACGTCAATTCGATTCGTCGATCGGTTACCGCTACTTATAGGCACTTGCAAGATTTAATTAATTAGAGTTAATTAAAACGGTACAATACCAATTACATTAATTAACATAGAAACCATTAATATTACGTTGACAGTAGTTATCACTTCCCTTGCATACTTTCTTTCACAGAACACCAGACATTTATACGCGCCTTCTTTTTCATCGTATCGCTGGCACGACTGTATTTTTTAAATCTCGTTTTCACTTCCACGGCTTTTTCAGTGGCAGCGCAGAGGTCACTGTGTGCATGTTTTGGGACACAGAGGGCAGGATAGGAGATGGAGCTTGGTTTGTAACATAGCTCCACAATCACTGCCGTTCCGTCAAGGTAGCCACACTTTACCAGGTTGGACTTACATCTTCCCACGCATAATTTTACTCCATTCACCCGCAATCACATGACATTCAGGGTTGGCAGTCAGAAGGGCATTAAGCATATTTAAAGTACGAGACTTGGAATTCGGCTCTGGCTACAATTTTGGATGACAGTTGCGCAAACAGATTGTGCCGGCAGCTCTGACGGTGTCCGATGTATTTATGTATTTGTCGGGCACAAATAATCGGTAGAACACGCCATGGTGCTCTGGGCAGTCGCCCCGCAATGTCTTACAGGCTACGAGTTAAAGCCCGACGTTTTTAAAAGAATATGAAGGCTATTTGCCGATGCGTGGTCATCGATCATTTCTATACTAAGTCCAAATAATAAGTTTTGACCTCAGAAGTCCAACATCCAGTCGACCAACTAGCAAAATACACATTATTTATTTGTTTACCAGTTCAAATCCTCATTGAGACCTTTCTTAGATTACACAAACTCAATTACAAAGCATCATTAAAGCTGATGCATCTTAATCTAAAGCTAGACCCATATATTTATAGTCGTAGCTAAAAGTATCTAATAAATATAAACTTTATTACTCGGGGGTCACCTTCACGAGAATCAGACGGAGTTTAAATAAATAGTTAATTAGTTAAAAGATCAGATAGCTCGGGATTATTTGAATGGAGTTAATGCCGCATTGCCGATTCAAATTCGCAAAGGTTCCTCTATCTAGATCTCTGTTTGAAATAGTTTTGGACAATATTGAGATAATTGTGCGAAGTTGGGATTAGTGTGGTGACTTATTGTAGATAGCATATTGTAAAGTTCATTTATTTAAATATAAATTCACACAAAAATCGAGTTGACATTGAATGATTTATAAAAGAAATTTTCTTTTTTTTCGGTTAGTTTTTTTTTTTAATAGAAACTACTTATCTCGAGCGTTTCTTTAAAAAAAAAAACTAAAAAGCAGAAAAAAGTAAATACAAAAATGTAGGTAAATATGTCCATAACATAAAATTGTTGAAGCTCATGGAAATATTTACTGATGAAAAGATTTTATCTTAACCTATTTCAGCTTAAAATGCGATTCATTGCAAACATTTGCATGGCCTACTGATAGTTTTTATCGATATTGTTATTTATAATTGTAAATGCACCTATGACATGGGTATCAGTTTAGAAAAGTGTAACATTTATTACAGAATCTACAAAAAACAAAATATAGTGTCAAACAGTATACTTTTTGACGTAGAATACCACCCAGAACAAATTGCAAACAAATTGAAAACAAAACAAAAAGCCAGATGCTACTCAGAATTTCAATCATTTGGCCTATTAACTAGCTCGTCCATACAAATAAGTCTCACTACATACATAATATATACAAACACTTTCGTACCTTCGCGTTTGTTTTCTTCTTGTCCCCGGCAAATCTTATCGATTTTCAGCGAGAAGAGAATAGGAGCCGATCCGATTATACGAATACGTTAGATGGATACCTATAGCTTAGCGGAATAGATGGTTATATACGTGATATTAGCATACGTGAATTTGTTGCTTCACTTGCTCTCGATTATTCTGTTTGCGTGTTACATTCGAATTGAGGTGGTTGTTTTCTTTTAATGGGGTTTTGAGATTCTGTGCGATCTTCTACTTTGTTGTTATCGGCACAAATTGTAATATTATGTATAGTAAAAAAGATTTGCTATAAAAATTTGCTGAAGTAGCAATAGCCATATTAGCCGTAGACATGATGCCCATTAGGTTAGACATGTTGTTGAGCAGCGACCGCAAATCGGAAACGTAATGTACCTATATAATATAATCTATATTTATATCTATATTTTGTTGTATATATGTATATATTCTTATATCTTAGTTATAAATATTTTCTTATATATTTTTTTTTTCTCTGTTATTGCACCTACTGTGTATTGTCTCTGCATCACCCTAAGGTAGACTGGTAGAAAATGCCCAAGGCATTAAGTCCGCCTTTGTACAGTTTTTACTTGTGCATAAAGTTTTAATAAATAAATAATGTCGGACGCCCTCAGGATAGGTGCGGCGACGATCTTTGCAGGATGGCTGAGAGTTGCTGAGAATTGAGTTGAATGGCGTGCGATTTGAAAGGCCTGAGTGCAGCAGTAGATCACTGTAGGCTGATGATGACGAAAAAATATCAATACGTTAGCATGGTGCTAGCGGACTGACTAGGTCGGTCGTTCATTTATCAATCGTTAGGGTTTGCATTATAGTGTATTTACGATTGCAACTATAACCATTTTATATTTCTGAACCATATGCACCAGACAGTACTAATAATAATAATATTATCAATGAGACATGAACATTCTTAGGATTATATAGAAAGAAGCTCATACTCGTAATACTGTACCTAGATGAAATTATATTATAGAAATGAAACAACGTTTTCTTCAACGACCAACCAAAAGATGAATGATATTTAATTTTAATATAGGATTTTTCGTTAGGTTAAGGAAAAACGAAGAGGAAATTATTTTTTTAAATACCTTTGCGTTATTTTGAGATTGTCGTGGTAAGATGCTTAGAGAAAGGCTAGCATATTTTAATTTATAATTTATTTTTGTGAAGAGTATTAAGTAAGTGCATCTATTGTAGGTATGTATAGATAACTAACTATTTACACTAAATACTAAATAAAATGACTAACTAACTTAGGTGCTATACATATAAATACAAAAACAAAGGACACTTACGCGTCGAAGTACTCGTCCGCATCGCTGTCGTCCGGAGACGTGCCCAGAAGACTGGCAGCATTGCCAAGTTGAATGACAATGGTAATTCTTTGGCCAAAGAAAAGTAACGTGAAGTGTCGACCAGCCGACGAGATATTTCCTTAAAAAGGAGACGCGCATTTGGGTTCCATGACCCGAGCGTTTCGACCCCAACCGGCTCAAACTTTTCCACCTTCTCCTCTTTCATGAAGCTGTCCAGACACGCCTGGAACGGGATGTGAGGCCGCACCACCTGCGACCGATTCAGTCTCTGCCTCGGCCTGCGCCTTCCGCTGCTCGTAGTTTTTTTGTGACATTAAATCATTTTAGTATGACATTCACAATTCTATGTTAAGATGTTTCGATTGGCTAAGTGGGTGGTCGATTGGCTTTGGAACTTATCAGCGAGTTTAGAATCTGGCGACTTTTATGTGATTTCGAACAAACCCACGCGTAGTTGGAACTCCAAAGTGAGACTATTCTTTTCTTTAACGATGAAATGAGATTTACTTTAGTAAATTGTTACAAAGGGGACATTCGTTTCTTTTACGACAAAGATCCACAACAAAAAACCAGATGATAACGTTAGTACAGACAATTTAAGAAGCCTATAAATCTGAATATCTCATAATATACATACAGTATAGTAATCAGAGCAATTTCAATATCTAGGTTTTACAGAAATAATCATAATCGAGAGAGATATTCGTAATACCCCTGTGGGCTCACGTAATCTCTAATTTTGTGGTTTCCTCACGAAACGATATTAATATTATTATTCCTAATATTTAGATACCTTAGTAGCAGATATGTTTGGCATTTAGCCAGAAAGTTGAATCCAATATTTAGCTCAGTGGGCCTACACAAACACAAACAGAACGAAATTCATGGACTATAAAACACGATTGTTTAACCGTTTAGTCTTTAGTTTCTTTTACTTGGGATTATCCTCACGTTAAGTATGACCTAAATGGCACAGAAGGGGTATACGTTATGTATTATCTACTTTCAGTTTGCATGTATGACAAGATGTATGAACGTTCATTGAACAATAAGAGCATTGCGTTTATTTGTGGTCTAAAATCGTAGCAGTTATTCAATAGCTACTCCCTAGCGCAATTTTATCTAAAATTATGTACCTTTTCTGGTATTTTAACGAATATAAAATACTGTTCTATAGGATGTTGTTATAACTACTACGCCTAGTCGATCGGTGATGATGCCAACGTGATCCCATTAGAAGAAGTAGGAAAATGCTTCCATTTCACATTTTCATTAAACGCATAGGTGATCATTTATTTCCCTAAATTACGTAGGCTTCTAATTTTCTAATACCAGTATGTGAAAAGTTATTTATTAAGGCGCAGTGCAAGACCAAACGCTATAAAAACACCTCATACCTTCCACTCTCCTACTACTTTTTACTTCAAATAAAAAGGATAAAACTGCATATTACTGCAGACAGGTGGAACTGTATAAATAAACATCAAGTTGTGGAGACTTTGCTGGCCGCAATAAATTCTTGTTTCTCTCATGAATGTCCAGTTTCATATTTTTGCTGCAGCTTACTCAGCGAAGTTGCTTTTAGTTTGTATAAATCTGTGAGTTTGTTTGTGTCGCAGTCATTATTTTAATTTAGTGTGAAGTTGATTTATTTAAGCGGTAGTTCTTTTTTCAAGGCTAAAAATGTTTTTTCGTTAGTTTAGATATTAGTTTAGTATTATAAATTTTTGTGTGTTTGTGTTATGTTTTTTTATTGCTGCATGTTTATTTAAAGATAAAATACTTTCGGTTTAATCTGTAGGTACAAACTTGAATTATAACTTTAAGAATACATACAATATAACAAAGATAGGTAAAGTTACAAAGAGAGAATGAGAGATTAAGGTTAACACAAATGCGCTTTGAATATACTTTATGTATAACTAGCTGCGCCCCGCGGTTTCACCCGCATAAGTTTCGATCCCTTAGGAATATCGAGATAAAAACTATCCTATGTCCTTTCCCGGGACTCAAACTATCTCTTTACCACATTTCATCTAAATCGGTTGAGTGGTTTAGGCGTGAAAAGGTAACATACAGACAGACAGACAGAGTTACTTTCGAATTTATAATATTAAGTATGGATTTCCATTAAACAAGCGTCTGCAGACTGGAACGTTGAAGTTCCCGAAGACTCGACTATTTACTACGCATACCTATAAACGGTCGAGTCTATGGGATTCATGCATAACGTTCATTGGACAAGAGCATAAAACTGGTCAAGGACATTTTGTCTTTTGTAACCTACTTAGCGCTCATGCCCACGAGACGGTTTTGCGCTGGAGCTAAGCCCGGCGTCAAACCGGGCCTACGGGCGGTCGTCAGTCGTGTATGAAACTCTATGAAGCTAACCACACGACGCCGGCGCTAGAGCCAGCTCGCCTTACAACCGGGCACGGTGCTCGCCGCGTATACGTTTGCATTTTTTTATCGTCTTTTTTTAGCTTTTTATACATGTACCACGCAATAATACATTTTCTTTTTTTAACACTCAACATTTTGTACGTTCACAATTCACGAAATGAAACGAGCGAATGAAGGCGGCACCCCCTTGAAACCGGGTCGTGTACAAACCGTCTAGTGTGCGCGGTCGGACGTTTTCTACCCGGCGCCGGCAAAAAACCGGGCCGTGTTAAAACCGTCTCGTGGGCATGCGGCCTTACAGTACCACTGATGGCTTCAAATTCATCATCTCTTTAGACCGGTTAGTGCCGCAGTTTATCACTGTCTCCTAACAATACGCAGCTTAATTGGACGAGATACCAACTTACCTCACAAAGTAAGGTCAAAAAATAAATCATTTCGCAATAAAGGCTATAAATCCCAAACGTGACGCGGAGAAAATTTTATTTAACCGTAATATTAAGGGAATAACCGTCGAGTTCCAGCGGTCGCCATATTGGAATGTTATCATTTGACGTTGTTCGCTATATTAAAGAATTTTAAATTGTGGTCATAAAAATATCGTCCTGTGTATAAATTGGTTTATTTTCAGCACTGTCTGGGTTTATAAAAGATCTGAATCAGCTGATGGGTATCGCAGGGCTATATTTGTTTACTGATTTATGGGGATAATCCCCTTGGTCTGTTACAAATAGTCGCCACAATATTTATTTTCTGCACCTGGGTGTTAAAAGAGATTATGGGATAGTAATCCCTGAAAGCGTTGCACGTTTTTACAGTTGAAGTATAGAATGGAATAGAATACTCTTTATTATGTACACCATATAAATTACAGACATAAATATAGAAACTTTACAATGGGTGACACAATGGGCGGTCTTATCGCTAAAAGCGATCTTTTAAAGACAACCACCACCAGTACCAACATCAGGGGGAAAGTTGCATGCTAAATCTACTGTCCTCTAAATTTTATCTACTTATCTGAACATACATGTAGGGAGTAGCTGATTTCTTTTCACGTTTTCTCCTATACATAATTTCAGGGTTGATCCTATACATATTGGTGAATGAGTACAATGATCCATCCATGGTTTAGGTTAATCAAAAACAAAGCTTGTATAGACAGTGAAATGGAGCTCAGTGTAAATTAAATAATAAATGTATGATGATAAATCAAATAGGTAGGCACTAAACTCAATGACAACATGATTTTCTTCACTTACTCCAAATTTTATCTACCTATTTTTAAAATCATTCAGCTTCCCCAATAAGGATGGCTACAGACTTTTATTAGCGACTATTAGATGTATATTGGCGCTGGATACGGGTAGGCGTTAAGAAGATTAACAGGCGACCCTGCTCTATCAGGCCGGGGCGACGGGATTCATTATTTTATGGATGGCGAAGTACTTGGTGTGTTTAGATGTGTTGATAGAATAGGTTAGGTTAGTGAGAGATTTGGTTGTGAGTTTTTATAGTGATGACATCACTGTTACTATCTATCTTGTAATGAGTCCCAGCTTTCTCTTCGCAGCAACAGTAAATAACCATGTGTTTAAAACAGCAACCCCAACCCACCCAGTTCCTTAATTTCCTCAACTTCCGTCCAAAAACGCAATCCAATTTCATCTGCTTACATTTATTACAACCGAAAGATGTCCCATTCCTCCCGACAAGCCAAAATGAACCAATATAAACTTCGATGAATTAACTAATGTACCGCGCTACCACAAAACGAGGCTTCATCAAGTTATTCATGTACCAGAACAAACTTTTTTGGTGTTGTTTCACCCGTTATGTTTGTAACAACAGGCCGGTAGGTACATAAAAGTTGCGAAATTAGTTGGCGTAACTCCGGCCGACATCGGCACCAAGATTACAGGTGTAATTCCATTAAATGAAAAATACAGGGGCCTTTTTGAGTCTAGTTGGGGAACTTTTGGATTAGCAGCTGTCAGTCCGTTGATTGGGGACCTTAATTGCTATTATGGTTAATGTGACAGGTATTGTAATTGGCTGCTGAATAATTTGTTGTTTTACTGGACTTTGCAGCGGGGTTTAAAATGTTACATTTTTTCTTTTCGCAGTTTGTAGATGCTACTTTCTGTTACATAGAACGAGAATTTTCACAATCACAAGTAATTTAATATATTATTACACTCAAGTTTTATCCATCAACTGACAGTAATGAAATACACTCCTAAGCACTTCGGCAAGAAGTTTAGAACAAGAAACAAACTTTACACAAAAAACAACGTAAAAAAATCCATAACAGTAAATTCAATTTCCTCCCTTGTAAACAAATAAATCACAATTTTAGAAGGAACAGAAAAACAATTGTCTAAACTATAATTAACAAGTCTAGACTGACGATTGTTTACAGCAAAATAACTATGGTCCGGCCCACAATGTAAATTAGTTTTGTTAGCAATAAATCGTACGCCTTACAAACTTATGTTCGTTGATCGCTAGTTATTTAGGACTTTTTCACTTTTGTTGGTTCCAAATTGACCTTCGAACTGAAATTGGTTTTTCCTTTTATTTTTGTAAATGGACGGAAACACTGTCTTTAATACAATTCGGAATTGTCCACTGCTAAAGTAAGCTTTCTTGATGGCTACAATCTGAAGGCAAGATCGTTGAGCTTGGCAGAGGGATTTGTGACTTTGATGATGCCTGGTAATAAAATGAAGTGACGGGCAGCAGTTATTCCACAATAATGATCAACGTATTGTTGTCAAACTGCAGAAAAAATATTTCTTAGATGATAGTTAGGGAAACTAGATAGTATGACTAATTGCCAACTTGCACTGAATAAACCTGTGAGTTAAGTATCCACCTCACTCAAGGTTTTCCCACCAAAACACATTTTATTTTACTGGTCTTTCAATTCCTGCTCATAAGACCATATCAGTAAAAGGCCTCACAGTGTCCACACCCAATTTTGCCATGAAACCATTTCGATTTTACGAACCACCTCGAATTCCTTCCTCTTCACGCTTGTTCTGTAGCGAGGTGATAAATTAGCCTTACTGCTTCCACGGCTCCCACACTGAATATGTATTACTACTCCCAAATTAAATGATACTGTAGCTAGACATTTACGAATGAGATATATTTAGAGTACTGCAGATAAAGATGTGAAATATGTACATAGGTATTTGGTGAAAAGTTATGCGACTGTATCTCAAAGACATTCATCAGTTATATCATCATAATTCAACATAATTTCAGCCGAAAGACGTCCACTGATACTTAAGTTTGGAAATTCTTCTAACTATGTCTGTTACCTTGGAATCTTGATATAAAGTTGTCAACCTAACCGAAGTTATGTTAAATTATGCAATTGATTAGAACTGATATCTAATCTATCTATTGCATAATTTTAGTACAAAAAGTAGGTTTTGCAGAAAAGTGAAAACAGTGCTGGTAAATACGAAGCCTGACCGACGAAGGTAAACCCTCTAAGATATAATTTAAATCGTATCTATAGACACATAATTATAATTCACGTATGACTTCATAACATACATACTTATTATAATATATTTATGTATGTAGTAGGTACCTATGTTAATAGTACTAACAAAATTCACTAGAAGGATAAAGAAATACAAACAATTTGCTTCGTCCAAGAAACGCACGTGACACTATATTTTGTTGTGAAACATAAACTTTTAACACATTGTTAGTTATAGAAAACTGACTCCAACTTTATCATCATTAAGGATCATACTATCAAAATTCAAATTACTCAAAGTGAGCAAACCCGAAAATTCCATAAACTCATTCCAAGAGATTTAATCTATTGCTCAAATATCAAAGCTTATCAATCTCTGAACCTAAACCACAGAATAGTTAAGCACAGAAGGCCAGCTCCTTAAAATAAACGAAAACAGACGTGTGCACACATAGACGCATACATACAGGGCCTCAATTCTGTATGTTGATTATTATTCCCCGCGTAATCTTACTACTTGCAAACCACGTACCGTTGTCAAGCGCGGTATTTTGACAGTTCAACCCACGCCAACTTCGCGTTCATTTCATGCGGTTTCGTTCATTGTGTCATAGAGAATACGTTATTAGCTAAAGAATTGACGTGGTTTCGAAGTAAGGATTCATTAAGTGGTCATAGTGAATTAGGGCCCAATGGTCGGCCGCGCGTAAAAGTAACGTAAATTCGCACTATTTTAAAATTTAAAACACTCTTTTCGCACAAATATTTACTTAGTTTTAAAACTTTATTCATATCAACGGGTGACAACATTTCATATTTTTAACCAGCATATATTATTACGTTAAATAAAAGTAAATAAAAATCTAAGGCACCCGTATTTTTCCGTTTTTAGAAATTTTATGAACTTTTCATTCATAATTTCAACTTTGAAATTCGGTGTATTCTAAAAATACGTAAACGCCAAATGACGTCATGCTTACGGTGGAAGGGCGATATATTATAATCTATGCTTTACTGTGACCCGTCAAAAAAACTGTTAGATGTCACTGTCAAGATCACTTTGTTGTCACTTTGTCAGCTTGCAGTTTGTCAAATTCGTTGGCGCCTGAATTTGTTTATGTTTTTTTTCAATTAAATTCTCAAAAATATCTTATTTTTAAGTGTTGTTATTAAGTCACCATGAAAATTTCGGATGGATTTGTAGTTGCCGATAGCAGAAACTTGCCGAAAGTTGACTATTTAATGCTATTGCAATATATGCGCGAATATGAATGCTACAATGTTGCGGAAACACGTAGTGCCAAGGCATTACTAGCATCACGGGAAGCATAAATGTTGATACAGCTGTAGGATATGTAGAATCCACGAATCTCTCGAGAAGATTTATCACAGTAATTGTTTATTTTCTAGCTACACTTCATAAGTGACATTGACTTGACATGTCTTGTTTGATTAATGTAATGTTTTCATCAAAGACATTGGAATGCGCAAAGGTAACTACCTCATTCCACCATTTATGTGACGTCATCACATGTTTTTTGGTTTTAATTTTTTCCTCAGTAATGTCGAAATAAAAAATAAATATATTTGAACTCAGGATACGAAAATAAAGAAATTGTATTTTTGTTTTAAGGTCATGTCAGGTTTGAAATGTTGTCAATTGAAGCCAAAATGTTGTGTTTTTTATTCAAAAAGCTTTTATACAAATAAAGAAACAAGCACCTTCCATAACAATCCGAATTTTGTGGTGATTTTTTACTTTATAGTGTTTGTTTTAAAAACACTCGAATTGAGAACCTTCTCCTTTTTGAAGTCAGTTTAAAATGGTTCAATGTTACGTTACAATCATCATGCCACGAATGCCTCTGATCTCAACCGATGTCACAAGAATGACAGCCACACGTAGTGTACGTGAACTCGAGTCTATTTGTCCGTATGGGTCTTAACTCGTTGTAAGTACGAACCCGACCTTCTGTATCTATATATTCTTTGCCTTAACTTTGTGTACAATACCTTAGAATATTATGTTGTTCTGCGAAGAAACTTAATTAAAGTTGGCAAAGTTATTACGTGTATCGGTGATCACGGCCTAATAAGGGCGCAGTCATGTGCAACGTACAACTTTCATATTAATCAAATAACTTGAATCTAGCTAGATCACGGCTGTAGATTTGCTTAGGATTAGTAAGCGTGGTGATCAATTATGAATGGTATAGTCGACAAATGTCAGATTCTATAAATGTCTGACGAGTTTAATCCCAGATTCTATGAATGCCAGATTCTACAAATGTCAGATTCTACAAATGTCAGATTTTATAAAAGCCAGGTTCTAATAATGCCAGATTCTATTAATTTCAGATTTTTTGCAATAATTAATATAGTAACACTAAATATTTATTTAAAAGTATAAAAAAGCACTTGGAAAGTATTGCGATGTTGCCAACTTTCAGAATGATCAACAAAACTGTAAAAATATATATAACATGAAATTTTAATTTTCGACTGTCTATATAATATAGGTCTATTCGCGATTCAGTTCATCAGTATTTCAATTCTCAATTCTTTATTGCGTACCATAATGTATATATAGTTGGTAAGAAAATAATAATATTAGTCACAATTATGGACCCTGTCGGGCACAGCATAGATAGTAGGAGAGAGGAGGAAGAACACGGGGTGTTTACTTATTGTGATAAATTTTAATATTAGTTAAGTACCTATTTAGTAAGTTATATTGTTTTATGAATACAGAATTTAATTTACGAATTATAATTATTGTTTTATAAATTATACACATTTATTTATTTAATTAAGTAGAACTTTGTAAAAAACATTTTTTTTTTCCTTTTAATTAAGTATTCATTATTATTTTATTTACTTATAATTTTTTTTATGTATTATGTAAATAATATTTATTATCCCTAAGGCAAGTTATTTATTGAACGCTTCATATTTCTAACTAATGAAATACTTTTAATAATAAATTAATGTTATTTGAACATTTAAGCCTACAAGCGCCCACCATATAATTGGAGCGACATAATTATGCGTGACGTCATCAACTCTACTGAATGCGATTACAATGATAATTGGCAAACATTTTGTAAACATTCAAGATTCATTTTAAGGCGATTTTAATTTGTTTTTACTAGACGGAGCATTAATTTTCCAGCACTTCGGCAGCGAATTATTGTAATAAAAATAATTTTCGTAAAACAATAACAGAGGCTAATTTTTAGCAGAGAACAAGAGAGCTGAATAATTCTATCTGACGTGTCATAAACCCTTATTGTATAGGCTACCACTATTAAAAATATAGGAAGAAATCGACGTTGGAAACACTACATATAAAGTTTAAAAACATTTATTTTTCATAATCTCCAACCTAATTACAAAACAAATTCTCTAAAAATGTCCAAAAGCCAATTAAAAGTATATTTATATACTTCACAGAATTAATTAGGCATTCATTTATAATGCGATTTTTTCGGACGAAGTCGGACCAAATTAAGTTTAGGTGGAACTGTCGCCCTTCATTAAGATATTTCTTACGATAGACCCCTCCTAAGCTTTCCCGTGAATTTGCAGCAGTTTTAAAGTTACGACGTATAAAATATAAGATCATTATCTGTTTCAACCCTTTGGGTATAGATGTTATCTGCTGTTTAAAGAACTTGGTTCGCAACTCGGTGGTAGCTACACATTTTATTTTTTGATAAATTGCACGGAAATGTGAACTATTGATTAAAGAACTGAGGGGCCTAGACAAATGCCAATCGCTTTCAAAGCGTATATACCTAATTCAAGTGCTCTGAGTGGAATTACCTCAATTCAAATATTTAATATGTTTAGCCCAAAATTCAGCCACGTGAACTCCATTCGCTGACGCTGTCATAAGATCCTCAAGTGCGCAGGTGAGAGGGTCATGCAGGGCAAGATGGAAGGTGGCCATTGTCTGCGGAGAGACGTCGTATATAATATACTTGAGGTCCGAGTCGTCCATAAACTTGTGGTGGAGATTCTCTTTTTTCCGGTAATCTATGTCAATCTAATACCTTTTTAAACTTTTCTATCATCTTTATCACTGATAGAATGTCAATTTGTCTTAGTCCTCTGGTCAGTACAAGTCAGTATATTATTAATTTGTCAGTTTCTGTTTTATAATAATTGCAGGAATTACACATAATTTTCCAGATAAGTCCCAATCAAAAGTAGGCACTTTGACAGACAAAATTTACCAAAGTATTTTCTGGAATTATTTTCAAAAATTCTCTTTAGCTCCTTAAATCATGCTGTAGTTCATTGCGGTTATTTTACTTGCTAGTAATAGCGATATTGTGAGGAAAACAACTAAAGCTCCCAATCTCATAAAATAAATATTATGGAAATTGAGTTATTAGCATAATTCCTAACTGTCGGTGAAATAGCTAATGTAAAAAATTGTTGCGCGAATAATTTGATTATCATCGGTCGATTTACTAAACCAACAAATAGGGAGGTGGTTTGAATAAAGACGTCCCAGTAACTGGAAACTTTGACCAATAGATAATCTGATATATTATTTTAACTGCACTATAGGTTTCTGACCAACAAAACTGCCATTGTTTATTCAATTATTTATATGCTCTCCAGCACATTACATAATTTATAATATATATAATATAGGTTTTGTACGTGAACCCTGTCAGTGTACTGCAAAACTCAGTGTTGGTTTGCTGCTAAGTTAGTGAACATTAACATAAACTAAATTAAAACACATGAAGTATATTAAGTAGTATCTAAAGAAATAAAAAATACAGAGAAAATATGTTTATTTGCGGTGAACATGACGCAGAGAAAGAACTCGAAACAAAAAAAAAACAAATTGGAAGAAAATTTGCGTCACGTTTTCGCAAAACGGCCACCGATCAGCATAATACTACGACTATATGCAAGACAGAGCCCCTGAGCCCCTAGCTGGTGAGCTGCTGGTTTTCAGCGGCAGCCGACGGTGATCTAGTTTACCTTATTCTTATTATTTACCATTCTAGAGGCCATAGTGATATGTAGGAATTTTGATAATTTTACTGCTACCGATTATGTATGTTAAAAAGATACCAGCCCTACAGCTACAGCCCTGTTACAGACAGATGGACAGACGGACTGACAGATGACGAAGGCTTTAGTAACAGGGTCCCGTTTTCACTCTTTGGGTTCGGACCCTATTTTTTCGCTTCCACAGATACATTCTCTACTCCCCCATTTCATATGCTAAATTTATTAATACAACAAGACTGGCAGCTCGTAAAACACGAATAATTTTGTTATTATGTCGGTACACCTAATTTGTGTTCGTATTATTTTGCGCTGGTCCAATTACTCTAAGTAATTTGAAGACGACGCTTTCTAAATTTCCATTAAGAAGCCGTTTCATTGGATATAAAAGTGTGTTCTTGTTGGAAAATAATCGTTTTAATGGTTCATGCTTGGAATGGAGAACAGAATTTTTAAGTGCTGTAGATGAAAAAATGTGTGCAATTTAAATTTAATCTTGAAATGTGACGCTTTTTTTCGAGAATTTATAAAAAAGATAGAAACACTTTAATAGGAAGCAAGGTAAAGTGCCTATTCAAAGATTAATGTTTTCGTCTCAATTCTTTCTTTTGAATAAAATTATCACTATTAAGTGAAAGAGATAGA
Organism: Hydraecia micacea; assembly: GCA_914767645.1. NCBI lineage: Eukaryota > Metazoa > Arthropoda > Insecta > Lepidoptera > Noctuidae > Hydraecia > Hydraecia micacea. The sequence goes on along the minus strand of OU611783.1, from coordinate 989,121 downwards.
TATAAAAAAAAATAATTTAGACGAACGGCCGAACCCTAATTACCTATCTATCAACAGTTTTGGCATACTAGAGTTAAAAAATCTATCTATCTCTGGTTTTAACGTCCCAATAATATAATCTATATATGTAGCGATCAGTATGATTATATTATACTGACAGTTATAATTATACTGGCTATCATTCAGTAGCTATCTGTCAATAGGTTATTGGGTTCGGCCATTAGTCGTTGGTATAGTATATTATTATTAGTTAATATACACTACATTATTCTGCACGTGATTATAGATCTATTTTATTTTTATTATTAGTGTTATTTATATGCACTTGTTTTTGAAACAAATAAACTTCTTTTTCTTTCTTACGCTGCTTGTATACAATGTACTATAATATACATAATCGTTGGTAACAGTATATTATTAAGTTAATATACACTACACCGTTCTGCACGCGATTATAGATCTGTTTTATTTTTATTATTAGTATTATTTATATGCACGTGTTTTTGAAACAAATAAACTTCTTTTTCTTTCTTACGCTGCCTGTATACAATGTACTATAATATACATAATACACAAACCTATATACAAGCTCTAATTAGTGAAAGTGCCCGCGGCCGTCCTAATTAGCCGAAATAAATGACAAATGGATAATGAATACCTACTTGTGGCTCTGGGGTCCCACAAGGTCACACACTATGCCCGATCGTGTCATGTTCAGGGACTTTGTATGTAGATTTGAGTAAAAGCTTATTAAGCTGTACAGTCAGAGAAATCAATTGGTTAAGCATTTTTACACACTACGTCAATTTTTCGTGTTACATTGTTATAGCTATTTCATACGACTGTCAAATAATCACCGTTGCCATTTGAATTAACGGACAATTTAAGATGATTCGTTGCTATTTGAATTATCGGACAATTTAAGATGATTCGCTCAGCAGCTCAGCTATTATTTTTCCTGATCAAGACATAATATGTTTAGAGATCGTATGTTGTTAAGCTATATTGCTGTTACTCTGGCCTCTGCAAAGTAACTACTATTAAAGATGATGCCAAAATCATCGATCCCTTTTATAAGCTTAGTACTGAATTAATCAAAGAACATTCCAAAAATATAAAATAAAATGAACAGAAGTACAACTGCTAGGTAGATGGCGCTCCCCACCGAGTGTGTCTTCACGTTGTCGTCGTGGTGGGGCTTGCGTGTCTCAATGATCTTGGAGCTTTGCCGGTAGAGTCACTCATGCCGGAAAGGTCCAAGTGAGAGACCAGACTAAGAGAGACACGGGGCAGAGTTCATAACATCTGAATTCTGCGAGGGGCGCACCGTTTGGAGATTTGAACAGTGTTCATTCACGACGGGTGTGTGATTTGCGACTCACTCGTCGAATTCTTCGCAGAGTGGGTCCAGGGTTGAGGTGTTAGTCGTGTGCCGTATAATGACCCACGGAGCGGGTCATTGAACGATACGTGATTTTGTAATTCGCTCCTCTAATATTTTTAGAGGAGCGAATACGGGATGGGGTTTTCGTCGTGTGCCGTGCGATGGCCCACGGAGCGGGCTTATCGGACGGTACGTGATTTGTCATTTGTTCCTCGAAATCTTTGAGGAGCTAATTTGGGGGGCGGAGTTATTTTCCAAATGCTGAGGATGAGGGCCCAATCAGGCAGGCTAGAGAAGGGAAGATTCACTTCTAGTACGCATTTGTTCATCAAACGTGACTTAGAAGGTATACAAGTGGTTTTTGGGGACAGGACAGGAGTTCTGGATGTTGAGTTGTCCCGAGGCGACAAGTTTGCAAGCTGAGCATGGCTGGCAGACTGTGGGGAGATAACCCCTTTAAAAATCGACTACCTGGGGACCCCACCCCATAAAAAAGGCAAAGCTGAGTTCAGCAATAATTATGAAAGCGCATCAAACAAAACAACTACCCCAGGAGGGTACCAACTGCTCCGCAGTAGGAGAATCCCTCACCGAGCAGAGCTCGGTCAGTCCCAATTCGTATTCTGGGGGGGACACTGATCGCTTAAAATTCGAATCGAATTTTTATCCGTCCTTTAAGGGCGCATTGAGCCAGTGTGGCTCACTTACCGGTGATGAGGAGTCGCTGGGTTCTATTCCAAGCACATCAACGGCAACGGAACCTAAAGAGCAGACTACCACCGACCTGCCCTCAGGCAGTCGGAAAGAGTATGGCACACAAGGTTTGCCCAGCACAGAGGTGTCTAAGAATGCTTCTGGGAAGAATGCACAAAAAGTTCCAAAGAAGGTACCAACACGTGCAAAATTTTTGCGCCCGCCTACCCCGATCGCCATCGAGGTGGTGAGTGACTCCTGCGAGTCTACTTGCTCGCAAATGTCATATGCCTCTGAAATGTCAGCGAGATCATCTCGGTCCCACACGCGCAAGCGAACGCAGACGTCAGGGAGCTGCGAGCCGATCACAACCAGGGAGAAGCCTGCTAAGCCGTTAAGCCTTAGCAAGTCAGTGACTGATAAAGGAGAGGATGGCGGAGACTCAGAGCTTGCGAGTCCACCAGCTAAACAGGCGAAAACTCGATCAATTGCAAAACAGAACCTGCCAAAACCAGAGATGTTGGCCAAGACGATGCAGGCCCAACCAACGGCGGAACTTAATACCTGCATCAGAGACAGTCTTAGGACAATAGAGGAGGTTGCAAACGAATCACGCAACCTCAAAGGGAGCTTTGTTCACAGTCTCAAGTTGGCAGCAGTTACAGTGCAAGCTGCGGTGGCTGAGTTAGCCACGCGATCGGCCGTTTGAGGTCAACGTTGAAAGGCTGGAGAACGAAAATGCTGAATTGAAGGCTCGGCTTGTCGGTCTCTCAGTACAGGTCGAGAAGCTGACAGCGCAGGTCAGCCTTCTTAATCGCCAAGACCAACTTATGGCGAGCCCCAAAGTGACAGCCTCTTCGATGGGACCTAGTCAGATCGCTGCAGTAGCCAGACCTTTTCAATCTGACGAGTCGGAGGCCCAGCTTCGGCGTTCTATAGCTTTAGAAATTGGAGGCATGGTAGACGCCAAACTAGCCGCTATAGAGAGGAGGTTGCCCCCAGAGAAGCCCTTGCGTCCGCCACTCGCCGCCGACGCTAGGAGCGTTTCACCAACGGTTGTTCGGGCGCAACCAATTGACGAGTCACACTTAGAGCCTAATCCAGCTAAGAAAATGGGGCGAGGAAAGGGTAAAGGAAAAGGCAAAGTTGTCGCTCCGGCGGTGGAGTCGCCCCCTATGTGTGCGGTGTCCACGCAAGCTTTGCAGGCCTCCCAGGCTCTGCAACATACAACAATGGCTGAGACGGAGGCCTGGTCTACTGTGGTGGGAAGGAAGGCTAAGAAAGCAAAACTTGCCACGTCGGCGTCGCCCACTACTGTAAAGGGCCAAAAACAGCCAGTGAAACTGCCTAGGGTTCCCGCCACGGCAGCTATTGCAGTCTCGGTAAGAGAAGGGTCATCTGCCAATATCGGTGAGGTTATGTCCGCCCTAAGGCAGCGAATTCGTTTAACTGATGTTGGCATTGACACTGTCGGCCAGAAAAGGGCTGTTGATGGTGGTGTGCTGATTACCGTTGCTGGCGCCGACTCTTCCATCAAGGCGGACAGTCTCGCCAACCGAATGCGAGAGGTCCTTGCCGAATTTGATGTGAAGATTTCACGCCCGACCAAAAGAGCTGAGGCGAGAATCATGGATCTCGATGATGCCGTCACACCTGAGGAAGTGGCAGCTGCTATTGCCGAAGTGGGTGGCTGTTCCCCTGAAGATGTAAAAGTAGGTGAAATTCGTCGGCCACCTGCTTCTCTGGGGCACGTCTGGGTCCGTGGCCCCCTGGTGGCGATAAGGAAACTAGCGTTCGACAAGCGCATGCGTTTAGGTTGGACGATAGTAAGAGTTCAAATTTTGGAGGCACGTCGTATGATGTGCTTCCGCTGCCTCGAACCTGGGCACGTCCGCCGCCATTGCACTAGTACGGTTGACCGGAGTACCCAGTGCTATGCATGTGGGGGAGATCACAAAGCGAGAGAGTGCACGTCGCTAACCACGCGGTGTCCGCTATGTGCAGATCATGGTCTTCCAGCGGATCATCGGCTGGGGGGTAAGAAATGCGCTCCGCGCAAGAAAATGGCCTCGCTTGCCCCCGCCACATCACAAGGGTCAGCGCAGGCACCACTGGGTGCAGGCCCTGCGGAGGTAATGGACACGTCGCCTTCGCAGCCCTGAAGGTACTCCAGTGCAATCTGAACCACTGCCGCAACGCGCAAAACCTTTTTCTGCAGACTATTGCGGAGTGGTCGATTGCTTTGGCGGTGGTAGCGGAGCCCTACGGCCTTCGGGATCATCCTCGCTGGTTCCGGGACACCGCGGACTCTGTCGCTGTTTACTGGGCTGGTGGAAGCGATGGGACTCACTGCTCCTTACTAGATAGGGGCAAGGATTTGTTGCAGTGCAATGGGGACCTCTGGCCGTAGTGGGCTGCTACGTATCTCCCAACATTTCCCTCACCGAATTCGAGAGATACCTGGACGGGGTTGCCAACTGCATTCGGTGCAAATGCTCAGCCCGTCCGGTGCTTGTCTTGGGTGATTTTAATGCTCACTCCAGAGCTTGGGGCAACACCCGGGACAGACCGAGGGGACACGCAGTACAAGACTGGGCTGCGTCGCTTGACCTCGGACTTCTGAATCAGGGGTCCGTTTCCACATGCGTTCGGTGGCAGGGCGAGTCAATTGTAGATCTCTCATGGGCAACTCCTTCGGTTGCCCGCATGGTGTCGGGGTGGAGAGTAGCGGAGGAGATAGTCACACTTTCGGACCATCGCCACATCATTTTTAATGTAACACTCTGCGCTCCGCACAGTCTGAGCCGTCCAAATTCTAGCCCACCGGCCCGGCGATGGGCCCTCAAGCGGCTCAATCGAGACATGCTCATCGCAGTTGCTAACATTGTGGCATGGCCGGAAGATATTGGTTCCCAGGGGAACTCGCCCGATCCAGAGGAAGAGGCAGTCTGGTTCCGGGATAAGATGGCGTTGATTTGCGATGCTTCCATGCCCAGGGTCAGGTGCGCTCAGCGTCCTAGTGCGGTCTATTGGTGGTCGGAAGATATTGCGCAGTTGCGTGTTGTCTGTCTTAGATCCCGACGCCAGTATCAACGCACCAGACGCAGACGACAGCCGAGAGCTACGGAGGAGGAAATAGCCACATGCTATAGAGTGTACCGGGAGGCGACAATGGATCTCCAACACGCCATCGCGGATGCCAGGTCAAGATCCTGGCGGGAGCTTCTCGAGGGGCTGGACAGGGATCCATGGGGAAGACCTTATAAATTGGTCATGGCCAAATTACGTCCTTGGGTTCCCCCTATCACTGAAACCATGGATCCAAGTCTACTGCAGAGAGTCGTAGACACGCTCTTTCCAATAGTTAGGGACAGTCCTTCACCACTCTTGCCTTCTTCAGACTGGTCTGACGAGTTGGGGGTAACCGAAAGCGAGCTAGACCGAGCCGTTAGACGTTTGGCGGCTCGTAACACCGCGCCAGGCCCGGATGGCATCCCTGGTCGGGCTTGGGTTCTGGCTTTGGCTGCTCTGGGGGATCGCCTAAGACGATTATTCAACAGCTGCCTCCGTGCGGGCGTGTTTCCCTCTGGCTGGAAGGAGGCCAGATTGGTCTTGTTGAGGAAGGACGGCAGGGACTCAGAGTCTCCCTCTGCATACCGTCCCATTTGCCTGCTCGACGAGGTTTCCAAACTATTCGAAAGAATAGTTGCCGAAAGGCTCATCGGGCATCTATCACGAGTTGGTCCCGACCTCGCCGATTGCCAGTATGGCTTCCGGCAACAGCGTTCTACTGTGGATGCAATCCTACGCGTCCGTTCGCTGTCGGAGCAGGTAGTGTCCCGGGGTGGGGTGGTGCTGGCGGTAAGTTTGGATATCGTCAACGCCTTTAACTCTCTGCCTTGGGATGCGATTAGGGCGGCACTTGTCCATCACAGAGTGCCGCCTTACCTACAGTGCATCGTTGGGGCCTACCTCCGAGATCGGCACATTCGCTATGTGGGTCGAGACGGTATTGTTCATCGAAGGGAGATTACGTGTGGGGTTCCACAGGGGTCAGTTTTAGGTCCTTTCTTGTGGAACGTCGCTTACGATGCGGTACTGCGTGTCGACCTCCCCGTTGGCATGAATTTCGTTTGTTACGCGGATGACACGCTGGTGTTGGCTGGCGGAGACACCTTCGACGAGACCATTCAGCTTGCCGAGCTCGGAGTGGCAAAAGTAGTGGCGTCGATCCGCGGACTGGGTTTAGAAATAGCGCCTCATAAGACTGAAGCGCTTTGGTTTCACAAACTACCGAGGAGCAGAGAGCCACCCAGCTCGTTGGTCAGAGTGGGAAATGCGCAAGTCCAGGTGGGTCGTTACATTAAGTATCTCGGCCTAACCCTGGACGGTCGGTGGGGCTTCGAAGAGCATTTCGAACGCCTGGTTCCCCGCGTAGGGAAGGCAGTGGGTGCTTTGCACGGACTGTTGCCCAATCTCGGTGGACCTCGAGAAGAAGTTCGCCGCCTCTACGCAGGTGTCGTGCGATCGATGGTTCTTTATGGGGCACCTGTTTGGTCTAATAGGCTGTCAGGCGTCAGACGCTGCAAGATTAAGATCAATAGTCTGCAGCGGAAAATGGCTATTCGTATCGCACGAGGATACCGAACTGTATCCTTTGAGGCGGCAACTCTCCTTGCACGCTTTCCGCCGCTGGACATCTTGGCGGATATGGACGCGAGGGTCTATAACCGAATCTGTGTCATCCGCCAAAGTGGCAATGACGTACCAGGAATCGGTGTTGTTCGGCTGAGGCGGCAGGAACGGCGACACGCGCTCGAGCGGTGGCGTGAGCGGCTGCAACAGCCGCAATATTCGCATAAGCGCGTTGTCGAAGCCATCCTACCGCACTTCGAAGCCTGGCTGAAAAGAGAAGAGCGCATATCTTATAGGCTAACTCAGGTGTTGACCGGACACGGTTGCTTCGGTGAGTACCTGAACAAGATTGGGCGAGAGGCCACGGCAAATTGTCACCACTGCAGAGGCAGCCTGGATTCCGCACAACACACGCTCGAGGAGTGCCCTGCGTGGGCCTCCGAGCGGCAGGTCCTGGTTGCCAAGATCGGGCGAGACCTGTCTTTGCCAGCAGTAGTGAGGGCTATGCTGGCAGAGACAGAGAATTGGACGGAAGTAGCCTCCTTCTGTGAGACCGTGATGGTCAAGAAGGAGGCCGCCGAGAGGGATCGGGAAAGGGCCGATCCCGCTCGGAGAAGAAGACGCCGAGGAGGCAACCGCCTCGACGCCTAACACGCCGAAACCCCACCTGCATCATCTAAGGCAGGCGGGAATATGGGGTCGCGGTCGATTAGAGTGGGGACTCTATCGGCCTACTGAGTGATCTCAGGGAAGGCGGCGCACAGTGGTCATGTGCTGCCTTGCACACTTGCACAGCTAGGTTCCGGGGAGACCCCTTTACAGTCTCCCCAGAGATGTGCCCTAACAGGCGTTGCACAGAAGGGGCTCCGGATTGGTCTTTTGAGAGGTAACGGTGCCCCTTCCATAGTGCAGATGGTGACCGCCGGGGTGGTTTTAGTGAGGTAAAAATCCCACACTCCCTGGTTTTATCCCCAAAGACCAGGCGCCTTTTGAAGGTTTCCCCCCGAAAACAAAAAAAAAAAAAAAAAAAAGGTAGATGGCGCTGAAGTGAATAAAGGCTTTTACGTAAATATATCATAATGAAGTTCTAAACTGTCCCGAAGAAAATAAAGCACGTAAATTAGGTGAAAATCGTATCAAAATTCGCTAAGCCTAATGCAAAAACACAGACAGACATGTTTTTTTATGAATGGTATCTCGCAGATCAACCTTGGATGTTATCGGCTGCTTAACCGGGCTATCCTGTTGATGACTTAGTAATAAAATCCTCCAGCTAGGGCATACAACTCATAAACTACAGACAGTCACGGCCGGGGCGTCTTAATCTAAAATCTTAGGGCTGTTAATCTTCTGCTTATTATATTTTCTTATTGCTTATATCTACATATACATTTGTCCTCAACCTAAAGTCCCAAGAACTTTAGTCCCAAGGTCAAGTTCAAAAGAAAAGTAAAAGAAAAAGGTTCGATCCATTAGCTTAAGATAAAAACGTCATTGTTGCATTAGTCCCGACGTGTGACGAACAATTACTGATAACAGTGATACCCTTTGTTGAGTTTGAAAGCTTTATAATGTTTTTAAAGTGAGACTTGAGTATTTAATGAAGTTGGTGTTTGAGTTTCTTTTGTGGCAATTCAATTAATGTATTTGAAAGTTATGAGCTGAACTTCTTTAATAAAGATTGGTCCTTGGCAGCTCTAAACACAGAGAGGTGGAAAAAGAGGGAGGCCTTTGCGCAGCAGTGGGACATTAATAGATAATAAAAAAAAAAAGAGTTCGTGACGTCATTTTTTTTTTAAATAAAATACGTAATTTTTTAGGAAAAATAAATTCACACTGATTGAGCTAATGATTTACCTTCTTTTAATTAATATTTATCTTGAACTTTGGTTTAGACTTCAACTGATATTCTGTATCTAATTAAATAAGAATATTTTTATTTAATATTTAACCCTTTGGGTCGTAAGATTAACCTTGCAAAACACTCAATGTAATTTAATAATATCTTTATATTATTATAATGGCAATGAAAATAAAATAAAGTAGGTACCACTTAAATAAAGTCTTCGTGATTGTTTAATACTTGAGATCTATTCAGAGTCCGTTTACTTTAGAAAATTTGAAATTTTCCAATAACCACAAGAAAACAAACGAATTTAAATGAAGAAAATTGAATACTTAGTGGTTGGTTCATCGAACTTTATTGTAAGGTTAATTATTAATTCCCCGTGGCTATAGTAACTTCGAAGTAAAATCTTATGGAGACAACCAAACTATTACGAAATGCAGTAAAAGTTTTCAGTTTTATAGCATGTGTTATTTTGTAGTTTTTATCAATGAAAGTTTGTTTTTAATTATGTTCAATTAATGCAGTTTTTTTAATATAAATTAATAACTACGAAACTTTCTATCTGTAACGGTTCTTTGCTATACGGATCCCTGTTTAAAATATATCCCTTATACCAATAAATTAAGAACGTCATAACTATTTTTTTTTAATAGTGATGTAAATTACAGATGACCTAATATTTAAGTATCGCGATGCCTCTGTAGAGGCATTATTAAGACTTGCGTGACTGTCATTACGTAAATAACCTTCATTTATTCACGGTTTTTTTTTAATAGTTGTTTTTGTAGTGTTAATGTAAAAGGACGCGATACATATATTGTTGTATTTCTGTACAACAACTTGATAAGAAAATCGGGGTTTCATGCAAAGTTAGTTAAGAACAACACTAGAGGCAAAGGCACGTGCATTGCGTTTGTTCCAATCTGCTGCAGCTCTGGCGCTATATGTATTCAATTGGTTGTAATACTGTGCGTAAAAGATATGGTAAGAATCCTATTGCTAAACTTCGTAGGCGGTGACCTTTAATTTCGGTGAGTCAGCCGGCCCTGTAGACCTTTGACTTATAATATATTATAGAACCTAGAGTGCGTATGCCTTTTTTTTTTTTTTTTTTTTTGATGGGAAATCATCTAATGACTCCTCCCGCTCTGGGTGGAGCGGAAGGGAGTGTCAGACTCTTACTGACTAAAACCCACCCGTGTTCCTTCCTTAGCCCTTTATGTTCCGGGGCAGCGGTAACCCTTTCGGACGATCCCGCTACCCCGGCAGGCTTCGGCCCTGGCGGGCCCCTTCCTTTATGCTGACATCTCTTTGAGGCGCGCGTGGAACACATACGCGCCGTCCGGCACGGGCCTGGTCCTGATCGGACGGAGAGCTACCCATTACTCTCCGTCCGCAGGCCCGCGCCTACGGTGGCCGGGAGTCGTCACGCGGCTCCCGACGCCCGTAGCGTCTCCCGCGGCGGCTGAGGCGTGCGGCTCTTTCCCTGAGCCGTCCCGCCACCTCCTTCGCTAGCATGACTGCTTCGCAGAAGGAGGTGACCGCCTCCCACTCCCTCTCGCCTCGGACCATGGCTTGAACCAGGGCCGGACGCGAGAGGTCGCCGCCGTTGCCGATCGCCTCTACGAGGACACGGCGGTGCTCCGCCCAAGCGGGGCAGACCTCCACCGTATGCTCCACCGTGTCCTCTGGGCGATCCTCGCAATGGTGACACCCGGGCGTCTCCTCCCGCCTGATGATGTGCAGGAACCTCCCGAAACATCCGTGTCCGGTGAGGACCTGCGTCAGGCGGTAGGTGAGAACGCCGTGACGCCTCTCTAGCCACTCCTCAAAGAGGGGTCTTATCGCCACTATCGTGGCGTGCCCAGTGCGTATGCCTAAGCAATCAATCGATAAAGGTGTAGTTAGCTTATTTGATTGTTTGCTCATGTATAAGCATTCTAAATCATTAGACTGTAATGCCATGACTAATAATTATAATGTTTTCTTTTTTTAATACGACCGCTTTATGATTTTGCAACAAAATAAATGTCCAAAAGAACACTCATTTAGTATTCTAATAAACACACTACGTGATATAGAAGTTAGAAGGTTTTTACTTAAGCAGTCAACAACGTTTCATACAAAACAAAATGGCTACACTTCACTAATTTAAAGTTCTCGAGTCACGTCAACAGGTAAAAACTACAAGCAAACTCGTTGCAATTTATACCGTGGAGCAGCGATCAGTGTAAGGTTTGCACCCAAATTAGTTTCTAACAATGTTTGATAAGTAAATTCATGTAGTATAATAGGTATTTTTCAAAGTTCGTTCAACATCGCCCATGTTGTACGCACTAGTAATCGTGTTAGATCCGCGAATGAGCGCGGATGTTCTGAACAGCGATGGAAATCCGCCACGAGATTGGATCCTTGGCTCGACCATGAAACACGTAGGGTCAGAAGTTCTATTGATTTTGGGATAGTGTTGGGTTCCCACTAAATATCCATCCTTTAAATCTAATAAACAATATAATCCTGGAATAGCAGTTAAAGTAATCAGCGCTACGCTGTGAAAAACTTTAGTAATAATCATAATTGATATGCTGGTTGTAGAGCATGGCCGCGCCAAACGCAGTTTCTGAAACACTAATAAGTAGGCATGTGTCCCATACCTGCTTCATCGCTTCTCTGGTCAGCATCATTTATTGCCATAGTATAAGTGCGACTACTGTACTTTCCTATTCTGTGGTACTGCGCTTCGCATACAGGGTATAGTTTCTTGTTGCGGATTCAATTCTAGGCGAATAGTTTGTTCAGCTGCGGTGCGATAAGATAGACTAGTTTGCAGACTAGCTGCTATCTGAAACAGGATAGAATATTGATGGTGTCTGCGAAATTTAGGTTAAGCACGTTTCGCATAGTGTCTTAATAAAGTAGGTATTAAATGTATAGTGCCGAACAATCGCGCCGAAGGTAACAAATTCATAAATGACCGCTAAAGATTCAATACTAAATAAAATTGTGAATTCTAAGCTGTTATAAGTAGTGTTGTTTTAAAGAAATCTAATTTCTTTCCTAAAAGTTGTACCTAAGTATGCAGATATTTTTACGCTGAAACTGATATATTGCAGTCTCAGAAATAACATTTTCGAATTGATCACTTGTGAAGTTGTCTCGACTAGCTGAGTCAACGAACCGATCAGTACCACAATTTAGCTGAAACTGAACGATTCATCGGTATAAATCACAGACAAACTTGCGGCAAAACATGTAATAAAATTGTTCACAGAAGATAACTGAAGTTTATAGGCGACGCAGACTCACAGGCGGCGACCGAAAAATATTGCTAACCTCTGCCATCGACGCTGTTGTGATATTTCACTCCTTATATAAAGGTGAAAACCCCTGCACATACCAGCTACCCTAACTTACGCCAAATATTGAACTTTCTACTTATTTACTTAACTGTACAACCCACGCAGATTGTTTTAATTTCGCGTAACAATGGCACATAGCTTTTACTGTCGCTGTCGTATTTAATTTTCATTCATAGACTTCCAAAAAAATTTGGGTTTAATACTAATTGGACGCTCAGTCTCAAGACGAAACTCTTTGACCAGTGCGTCTTGCCAGAGATGACCTATGGCACTGAAACGTGTTGCTCACAATGGGCCGTATTAAACCTAAAAGTCACCCAAAGGGCAATGGAGAGGGCTATGCTTGGAGTTTCCCTACGTGATCGAATCAGAAATGAAGAGATCCGCAAAAGAACCAAGGTAACCGACATAGCTCGAAGAATTGCCAAACTTAAGTGACAGTGGGCAGGGCACATTGCTCACAGAACAGACGGCCAATGGGGCCGAAAGGTTCTGGAGTGGCGACCGCGTACCGGAAGACATAGCGTTGGAAGGCCTCCCACAAGGTGGACCGACGACCTTGTGAAGGCCGCAGGAACCCGTTGGATGCGAGAAGCACAGAACCGGTCGAAGTGGAGGTGCTTGGGGGAGGCCTATGTCCAGCAGTGGACATTTTTCAGCTGAAATGATGATGATGATGATGGACACTCAGTCATAAACATCAAACACTGAGTATGTTGGTGTTGGTATTATTTGGCTCAAATATAAATGACTTGGATTTAATCTTAATGAACACACTTGTATCAATAATATAATATCCCGTATCATTTTTAAAGCGATTATTAATGTGGAACTAAATAAATTCTTAATACATTGTTTACATTCATATTATCATTTTAATTAATATTTCATTTCGTATCGTTCGTGACGTAGGTGCTTTATAACGTTTATCTTTTCCAACTAACCACGATGATATTATTAAGTTTAGTTTAAATTCTTAGCCTTTATAAACCTGTGGCCGAACAAAAGATTTCCCAGCGGGTGACAAAGCTTAGTAACTGTATTATGTGACGCGGCTCCTAAGATGTAGAATCTCTACATTTTGAGAAAATAAAATGCTTTTCGCCACTGGTTTATGGTTATAACTTTCTTAGTTTCTTTCCTAGTTTGTATCCAACATATATTTTATTGTGAGCGTTTTAATGTAGCCACAACATCAAACAGACTAATGATTCTAATAAGGTAAGGTTATATTTTGTGTTTTACACTAAGCTGTTTAAAAAAAAATTCTTGCACCTTATTGACTTATTATGTCGCAAAATAGAAGTCAAGATCCTATTGAAAAAAAACTACATGACAACTATCACTGGTTTTTTCCTCAAAATACCATTACAGACACTAATCTACATGGTCCTTACATGATCTGACCAAGATTATGGCTGGACTTTAAAAGGGACTCTGACTCCATTGTTTGTTTCGCCATGAAATGAAATTGACGATGACATTGACTGAAATAGAAATGGAGGGAAATGTCGGCTCCACCTAGCTTTTTTTTTATATGACATGTAAAAGTGATTCCGATATCATATTAATAGAATAAACAAACCATCAACACCGAATATTTGGTTTGAATCCATAAATTACGGGGTCGTTAAATTCGTAATGGATCGAGATAGGGCTGCCCAAACTCACAAACTCGGCAGGTGTATATTTATATCTGTGAAATGAAATGAAATTATTTCATTTCATTTCACAGATATAAATATATCAAAATGGTGACAGTCGGGATAATTAACCCCTACCCAACAATAAAATAAAACAAGAAAACTCCGCCCTTCATTGTCTTGCAAAAATAAATCTTTCCTCTCACAACTCCAGTGAGATGCACTTACTTACGAGTAACTCTCTGAAACTCAATCTGAACACTTTCAAACAATTTCTGCAACAGGAAAACTAACAAATGAAATTCCGCCAATTCTTCAGCTGAGCTCAATATGAGGACTTGCTAGAGGTGTCACTGTCGCATACTTGCACAAGTTATGCTTTGCACAAGTCTTGGATTCCCAGATAAGTTTTACACTGGCGTCCGTGAAGTAAATGAAAGTTGAAGTTGAATCTCGGAGGGAGCTATGTAAGGAGATTTAACCCTTCGTAGTACTGCTTTGAAGTTTGAGAGATATGGAGTAAGAGTAGGTTCTCGTCACGTTTGTTCGAATAAGATGTCTTATTTCGTCGTCAGTACTATGGAATTAATATGAAAGGAGCTATATTTATACTCTGATAATATGACATACACCGTTTAGAACTCGCGAAGACGTGTATTTTGTTTTGACGGATCATTAAAACCACTAATTGGAAGATGAACGGCCATGTTCTGAAAAATGTTATGACCTCAATTATTATGGCTTCATTTTATATTTAGAAATTCGAAAGAATAAAAGAGATATAAATCTGGTTGCTTGTTACTCATATCTAAATAGCAATTTATTTAATTACTTAACCTTCAAAAAATAATTTTGATATAATTTGAAACTTAAGCTTTTTATTATGTTCGGGCTAGACAGTTATTATCTGGCTGGAGATGGTTTTATTTTATTATTACTTTCATTGCCTTTAAGATCATCATCATCTGCCTAGGCTTTTGCCAACTATGTTCGGGTCAGCTTCCAGTCTAACCGGATGCAACTGATAACCCGCCGGTCGATTCTGTAAAAATATCACCGTGAAAACAGGTGAAGTGAGCTTGATGTGAGATGTCATTCCACCAGATGCTAGGGATTGACACTATTGGGTTGTTCCACTGCGCTCCAAAATAAAATAAGTTGAGTCAGCATAAAAGGCCAACCATAAGTTGTTTGTTATACACAAATATAAATATCGGTAGTATTTTTTTACCGTGGTTTCATCTCGTGTGTCAAAAATGCTCAAGGCCATTTCGCACTTTATGGCCCTAGTGTCGCATGATATTGCATGACATAACTCGCGAAATCGCCCCCGCCGCCCCGCCCGCGGTCATTAAAATGACGATATATCTAAAATTTTGTATGAAAGTTAAGTAGTATAAAACTTACGTCGTTAGAATTTCAATAAAATGAGCTAACTGGATATGTACAATACACATTTACCTTGTCATGTGATGTTTTTTTCGTTGTTTTTAAGAAAAAAGAAATGTTAGTCGTGACGTTGTGATTGTGACTGAATAAACATTATGATATTTAATATAATGTTTCATCCTTAATTTACTTGTGCTAACTCTACTCAACATTTCTTGGAGCGCAGTGGAATCAATGTATGAACATTAAAATTATGAGAACACAGGGTTTTGGAGCGCAGTGGAACAACCCCGCTATTGACAGCAAACTTTAAAATGACTTCGCCTAAGTTGTCACTGTGCGATTTTTAAGCAGTATTTTACGTGGAGTGAGTGCCTATCTGACCTTCACAACCCAGTTACTGTCAAACTACACGTGCAAGACAAAGACGGAAACATATCAATGCCAAATCACGTGCTAACTAACATTTATAGATCTCGGCTTTAGTTCAACATGGTTGTTCAAGGTCATTATTAAATCAATCCTATTCGTATTTACTCCTAAAATCTTTTGACTTCGGTTTTTACCATTCGTCTTTGCTTTTTGAACTCAAGATATTGCAATTATGACATTCACAGTGTCTTCTAAATATTTGCACTTCTTTGTCATATTGCACGACGCATGTGTTACGTCGAAAATTCTGGAAGTCATATGCTGCGATTGTGTCAGCAGTTCATATTCATGCAATATGAAAAAGTTTGTAAATAGAGTTGTGTGTGTTTAAAATTCACCAAAAAGATACAAGTTGTTGTAATTAAATAATTGAAGTGATACTATTTTTTCCCATCCATAACTTCTAGACATTCACCCGTAAAAAAAATTATCATATGGAAGTAAACAAAATATCGTTCTGTAAGCGAAATAAGAAAGAGCCTTCCACTGCCAAAATAACCAAATTTTTTTCCGAAAACATTAAGAGCGCACTTAGTCATCGCCTTACAAATTAAGTTTTCATTACAAAGACCTCGCAGAACTTTGGGCGGCACGAGTTCGAGTTTTCTTATAAAACACTGGATTCTGAATATTCACTCGAGTTAGTTCAGGAAGTTAGCGGGATTTATTGCATAATGCGGTAGAGGTGCACTGAGTGCGGATTTTTAGTTGCTGGTGCATGAGATAAGGGGTGATTGTGACAGGTGCTGAAATGAGGTATACTTGGAGGTAGATTTCTAAACAAGGTACTTGTTGAAAGACCCTTTCTGAAAAGTTCAATTGTCGAGGTACATGTTAGATGATAGGTATTATTCTGTATAATGAATAGTTTTGTTTATCATTCCAATTTAATTTATAGTATTTGTATTCAGTTTAAGTTATTTATAGTTTTAATTTAGTCCTAATTTAAAAAAAATGCGAAGCTATCCCGTACTGTCTCTGAATTGTACCCACCCCTACACCGCAAAGAAAACCTACCCAACATCAGCGCACTCTGTTCATTAAATCGCACACGCAGCCAACGTCTTCACGTAGACACAAACGTAAAGCACTCGAGAGACGCATCGCGCAAAACAAGTTTCATAAGCACTCCACCATTTCATAATACCGGCTGAAAAGCGACGACGCGCCGCTGAAAAATGTCTGAAAGCTACTTTACCATGAAAAAGTACGCTTGGCAAACTCTAGAAGGATTTTACTTCTACGTTTTCAAATGAGAAATTATATCTGATTTATTTCGGATATTGGGTTTTTTATGTGCAAACGCTCGGTGTTTAAATTTAAGTAATATTTTTTTACGAGAAGTAAAAGGATTTAATATGGAATTCAATAAATTCGTCGTCGATGGAACGATCACGTTCCAGAGAGTTTAATACTATTTCAAAATGGGTCGCTTGTAACCTTATTTGACTCAACGATTAAAATTTTAAATAAAAAATGAATTAAATCTCATTACAATACATAATTATATTATAAATATATTATGCGGACGAGTACTTCGGCGCCTACGTGTCGTTTTGTTTTTGTATAGTTAGTTAGTTAGTCATTTAATTTAGTACCTAGTGTAAATAGTTAGTTGTAATACTAAATATAATATAACAATTTACTAAATTAGAGAGAAATAAAAAGCATTATATTACATTTTTTCCTATCACCATTAAAGTTCACCAAAATGCTATAAACCAATATTGCGTTGTACCATAGTTTGACTAAAGGAAATTGTCAAGTTCTTGTAATAAGCAAATAAAGAAGTAATTAGATATGCGCTGTTAAGATACTAATTAGTTTACAAACGCGTGAAGTTTGCTTTGTTCTTTGAATGGTTAGCGAAGTACAGTCGCGAAATAAAAGGTATAACTCCATTTTTGATTTGCACTATGAACCTTCGATATGAGGTCATGGGTCCGATACTTGAGTTGGAAAATAAGCTATTACAACATCGATTTATCTTTTTGTTCCACAAATGTACATTGTACATTCATGAAGTTCCATTGACAGAATTAGGGGGCGTGGGCCCCTACTTTCCTTTATCCATATAATTCTAATCTTAGAATGTCTATAGGATCTTGCTTGCTTTATTCAAAAGGGCAAATGATGTGCCTGTTGTCATTTATCTAACAATGTCGTGCCCTGGACTGCTTCTAAGAATTACTTGATGAAAACTGGTAATTTATTTACAAATTCTCAGCATATTTTGTTGAGGTGTTATTTATTTACATCGTAGCAATTAGTGATTTTTAGCCAAGTGGTGATTTGGTGTTACTTAAATTAAAATATAAGCCACTTTATTGACTGGTTTAAGAGTGAAAATTCACGCGGGAAATTAAAATAAATATAGAAGAAATATTTAGTATGTTACCGGGTTTCGTATTACCCAGTAACTGGGTTGTGGAGGTCAGATAGGCAGTCGCTCTATGTAAAATACTGGTACTCAGCTGCATCCGGTTAGACTGGAAGCCGACCCCAACATAGTTAGGAAAAGGCTAGGCAGATGATGACTTAGTATGTTACGATACATGTGACTTAAGAGTCCATTATTGCACGGCGTGAAATTGTCGCCCGAGCGTAGTGAGGCTGCTAAACCGGTGCACTAAGACTAACTTAAGTTAACCATTTTATAGCTCGTCTAACCTAAACCCTTACTTATGGCCCGCTTTTCTGTGTAAAAATAGACTACTAAGTCAGAAAAGCGTGACCTAAGTGCGAGTTTAGGTTACATAGTGCTAAGATAAATATTGTTAACAGCCATTAAATACCTGTATCTACGTACCTTTAGAAAATAAAAAGTATGAAAAAATCAGAAAATAGGCAGGTTAGCGTACTTGGCCAGTTTTTAGCCCTAATACTAAGATTCCCTAAAGGCCATTACGTAACAGATTTTTTCATAGATGTAAAAGGCTTCAACATAAAACTAGACCCGGGGGTACCACATACGTTTTTAACGAAAAGTAACCTCCCAAGGCTAAAATTTACTAGTCCCTACTCATACACATTTTTTTCCATAATATAGTACAGTCAAGGACAAAAACATTACCCTCTTATCGACGTCGAAGTGCCAATACCTCCTAACTGAAATTTTTCGGAAATTCACATTTTTATCGTTTTGAATTTAAAGGCGTTATTCGCATGTTTTAGTGAAATCTCCTAAGTATATTTTTAGTTGCAACAGCATTCAATTAAAATGTGGAAATACCTCCCAACTAAACCAAGTGCAACGTGTTAACGTGTCTATTTTTGAACGTTTCTTTTTTCAGTTTGTGTAAATTTTCAACTTTGTCAGTTAGGTGTTATTGGCACTTCGCCCTCATTATGCCCGCTTGCACTACACGGGGTCTATCTACTCCCTGAGCACGAAATCCGTAGTTTCAGCCTGACTTACGTGCGCTTCCTACTCCGTATCACCTACGGACATAAGATTAGTTCGGGGCCCAAACTTATAATGAATGATAACACGATTTGACAGTTTTTCCTAATCCTGATGTGTTTTTGTCCGTCCGTAAAGTTGATTGTTTTCCGTATCTTCGTTAATGGACTTATAGAGTAGACCCCAGATTTCTTAATACGTTTAACGGTAAACGAATTTAAAACATAGTTCTGTGTATCGGCCCAGACTGACGAGTTGCAGGTCGTGGGTTCGAACCCAGGTAGGCGCTTTACTTTGTATAAATATTTAAAGTAAAGAAAAACATCGTGAGGAAACCAGCATGTCCTAAAACCAAAAATTTGAAGACGTGGGCAGTCTAACAATACGCAGTGGGCTCGCGTGGTGGATTATTCTGCAACCCACAGCCTCTCGAAAAGATGTCTGTCTGATTTCTATATTTATGTCTGTAATTTATATGGTGTACATAATAAAGAGTATTCTATTCTATTCTATTCTATTCTGTCTGGGACATAAACCTCTTTTACAGTGGAAACATTATAGGTACGTAATGGTTAACTGGAAAAAATGCCTATGGCATTAAGTCCGCCTTTGTACATTTGTGTGCTTAACGTATTAAATAAATATAGGCTGATTATGTTCTGTTTCTGTTAATCGTTTGAAGATGACAGGGTCAGAATGGTGTTTTATATGTTTAGCTTTTCAAATCAAATCAAATAACTTCTAAAACTTTAAACATTGGCAGAACGGTCGACTCCGGCTATGCAAAGATTTAGACAAAACTAATACCCATACGCCAAGCGCTGCGATTCTAAAACCAAAGTAGAAAACACACTTTCTTAAATTCTCTCACACTAGAACATTTTCTTTATGCTGACGGAAAAAATCCGTATATTACACTCCCCACAGTGCGGTATTAGAGCGGAATATTGCAAGGGAATTACTAAGCAATTCCCTTGATCTCGGCAATCACGGGCTGCGCCGCGGAATGCTAAGGTCTCGTTTCTAAAGCGCGACCGCAGAACACGCGAAGAATAAATAAGCCGCAGCACTTACTGTTGTTAACTGTTCGTATGCTCGAGCCACGAGTGCTCGAGTCTATCACATTTAAATCGTCATCGTGATAATTATTTGGATTTAACAATTGTTTACTTAACTGTGACGAGAATGCAATCTCCAGTTGACTGGCATGTCTCATTTCACAAACTGGATATCTACTAGCCTATTTTCCAAGTATGGCTTGAGAATTGACGTAATTTTCTAATATTGATTGTGTACACACATCATTCCATTTAATTCCTGCATTTATCTCAATTTATTAGGCGCAACATGTCTTTTTCTTCCATTCTTCTCTAAGTATTAGTCGTCATCTCGGTAGTCACTCCCTTTCTAAACATAATATCATCATTCACACAGTCCTATCATTGTTTCTTTGGACTTCCCCTACTCTTATAGCCATTTTAGTTGGTTGTCGCAATATCGAAACCTACCTCTAACCACTTCGTTCAGTGATATGTTCGGCTGAGGGGCTGAGGACAACCGCGTTACACACACTTATATTCTTTTTGATTACCATTCGCTTGTGGTAAAAGCTATCGAAATGTTCGCAGTAGTTTTATAAGACGTGCCAACTAAAAGTTAGGACTCGTAGGATATTGAGATGACAGAAAATGTACTGAACTGTGAACCAATAAGAATAAAATAAAAAGAATATGACATCTTCTCAATTTGAAATTAAAAGAATTATGGACTTTTTGAAATAAGTAGGTATTTAATAAAGGGTGAAGTTCTCTATTTTATATTCCTTTACTCTTTTACACAAATCTGCACCCTAATTGCGTAACACACTATCACTCTCAATTTGAATCATTTTAAAGCATATTGCTAATCCATTGCTCCATATGTTCGAAAAATGTGTCTGCTCAACAACGTAAATAACGCAATGAATGTTGTTGAACTGTCAGAATGAAACCCATTGCTACTGATAGTGTGTTACGCAATTACCCTGCTGATTACCATCAAATCGCATAGGTCTTTCAATAAAAATATTTAACAAAAATTCGATCACCGTTAGTATTTTCATCGTGGAACACAATATTTTTACTCAGAAAACAATTCTTCAACATCGCTTGTAGGTTAATTTTTGTAATTGCTGACCGTGACCGTATCACTGTTTGAAACTGAGTCTAGCTTTCATCGCTTGTCACTATTTCGTTACAAAATTCAATAAAACCTCGACCAAACTCTATTCCACCCGCTATGCTACGTAACTAACTGTGAAAAAGTTGAATTAAAAATTCCTTTGTACGGAACCACTGGGAGTCCGTCAAAGGGTCGATATAACATTTTTCATACGCTTCAAAATCTTTTTGTTCCATTTCCATAAAATCATGGCGGCTCTTAAAATGAAGTGGGCAAATTGTAGTACTCGTAATTCATTTATGAAGGGTTCGAAAATCTTTTTTATTGATTGTGCCGGAGTATTGAACCGTACCTACAGATGGAAAAAAAATCATAGTATTTTTTTATACCTAACTCGGGAAACAGTATAAATAAATCATAATATTCTTGAAAGTAGTACGTACATAAAAGGTGGACAAAAGTTGTAGATGGTTTTTTGTTCAAAACCATTTACAACTTTTGTCCGTGCCGTTTATTTTTTTGTGGAGTTCTACTAATATAGTTGAGCTCTTATGAAAAGTTTGTCGAGGAAGTAATTCCACTTATATCAATTTTATTTCTGGCGACCACTAGCAGCGCTTTGTTTCGGTTACATTACTTTCAAAAACACATTCGTCGTCATCGGCAATACATTCATGTCCTTGTATTTTACCAATTCCATGTCGTTGCATGTTAAAGATAATATCAGCATGTTTCGAGATCCTGACAATGTCACTATATTGGAGAAAGCGCTGGTGGTAGTTGTGTAACCTTCCACATGCTGTCACCAATTTTTGTGTTATTTGGAATGACAGTGAAACATCGCCATAAAGAGATTAATCAAAAACGTTATTGTCTTCTAAAAGCGCTCCAACGTTATTACCCATCCAACTTATTGCAATTTCCCACTTACTAGCCAAGAATCTATTTGCCCATGTAATATCATAATGTTTCTTTCTGTACACGCACAGAGGGCATTAACTCGTAAGGTTTATGGTTCATATAGTGTACAGATTGTCAGGTTGCCAGGCTATAACCGTAACCATTCCCTGTTAATATTCCAACAGCCTGCCTCCGTACAATTTGTAGCAGTAACTTTGACGAACAAAATGTAAATAACCAATTAACTCAGAAAGAATTTTGTGAAGTTTATAGTAATATGATTTGTCAACTTCCTTTAGATTTCGAGTGATTGATTATTGATTTTTTTTTTGTTTGAGAAGGTGGTCTGGCAGTAGATTATTTTGTGTTGATCGGGATTTGACAGAAAATAATAATAATAATGTTTCTTCGATTGGGCGTTTTTATATTTTCCAACGTGACGATATTATCGGCCACGGCCACACGATAACTCAGGGAAGTAAAATGTATGGAAATACTAGCAGCGCCCCGAGGTTTCACCCGTATAAGTTGATCCCCTTGCGCTTGCATGCGCTTCCTCTTGATATCAGGACGGCCACCAGTCGGTATGCATTTAAGCGGAAATTGCAGAGTTACTTTCAAAACAAATAGGTAGTCATCTCAACATCTCTCTCCCTTGAATTTGTATATATGTATAAATATATATATTATATTAAATAGTATGTATGTGTATTTAAACTATTTATGTATTTGTGTACCTAGTTTTAATAGTTTTTTTTTATCATTGTTCCTCTCAACCAAAGCACCTGTCATCTAATCTCTTCACCACCCTTGGTTGACTGGTAGAGAATGCCTAAGGCATTAAGTCCGCCTTTGTACCTTTTTTGTGCGAAAAGTTTAAATAAATAAATAAATAAATCCCCAAGAATATCGGGATAAAAACTATCCAATGTGTTATTCTGATGTACTCGTATAAGCTTACTGTATAGTTTCATCAAAATCCGTTCAGTAGTTTTTGCGTGAAAGAGTAATAAACACCCATCCGCACAAAATTTCGCGTTTATAATTTATAATTTTAAGTAGGATGTAGGAATAATACGAAGTAGGATATGAAGACGTTTTTAAAATTAAATGACTGTCATCGATAACGAGACGTGCAGAATTATAAAAACGCACAATGCTGAATGTGACCTCAGCTCTTCCGTATGAAATATAAAAAGAAAGCAACGTCCATTTGCCTACTGTAGAAATCAAATTAAAGGTTGAGAGTTGAAACGTTTTTCTTTGAAAATAAAATAATTTTGGAAAATATTCTAAGAAAAATCAGCCACCAATAAATATACCTACGTATTTCTATTCAAAATCGCTAAATATACCTAAACCCTTATTACGAAGGTTTCACACAGACGCTGGTGGATGCCATTATAGTCACCGGTTACAACTGTGGCCATTGACGTACATACGTGGGTTCGACGGATTGACAATAATGACAACGGTTTCCGTACCAAGACATGGACTGGGTTGGTACAAGTTTTGAGAGGAAGAGAAGAGAAATTTAAAAAAGTCTGAAAATGTTGATGTGGAAAATACTTCAAAGGGCCACTTGGAAGTACAGTATCCAGCCGTAAGGCTGCTTTCCACCAGAGATGTGCATAGCAGCTATGCTGCGAGGATGTGAAAGCTAAGCTTCGAAACTATGCGACCGCTTCCACAGACGCTAAGCTGTGTAGCATAGCTGTGTAGAAGATGCGCCGCCGTGGGGTAGCTGGGCGAGGAAGTTGCGCAGCTCGAGCTTTGCGATGCATTGATAGTAGGGAAGGTACGGGGAATACTCTGCTCTGCACATAACTTCACCACTCGCGCATCCATAGCTCCCATCCATGGCACGCATCATTCCGTATAAAAAACATAGCTTTGTTGAACCCGTTTCCACCAGTGCTATGCTATGTGAACCAATGAATATGATTGGTGGATATCAATCGCATCCAAAGCAACGTAGCATAGCACATCTCTGATGGAAAAGCAGCCTAAATATGGCACAACGAGTTTCGGCTGTGTATATCGTTGTCTCCTTCAAACATTTTTCGAGGCGCATTTACATACAAACACGTTGTCACACTTATTTCAACAAGAAGATGTTGTTTATTACCTACACTATGTGATGTCAATTAATTGGTTAAAGAGCAAATATTAGGAATGTCAATGCGGAAAATTCATGTGAACGTGAACTAACTGCTCGCCGTAAACCGCAACATTAAACTCTGTCACATGTTGTCACAATTTTAACACTCGGATATACTCACACTCAGGTATCAAAACCAGTGTAAACTGGCCTCGCATTCTATTGAAACTCCCGAAACTCCGTGCTACGCTTGTCCAACTCAAGGTCAAATTTTTAGTACGGACGTCCGACCTACTGTACCTTATTAAACATTTTTCGTCAAAGAAGAATAAACAAACCATCATCAGTCACCAGAAACTTGCAACTCGCGCCATCACCAAACAAAAACCGAAACGTAATCGTTCACGTTTGACGTTAGAGCACGTTAAATTACCGGCGCGGAATCTTATTTATTTGACAGCGGGACGTAAGCCCGCCGCCTCCGGCCAGATTAAAGTTCCTTTCTTCAGATCTTTTACAACGACAGATTACCTTTTTTTGGAATGTCTAGAATGGAAAATAAATATTTCTGGAGTGTAAGTAAAAGTTTCAATATATTGGGGTTAGTCGTAAACATGTTGGTGATTTGTCACTGGCTGACTGTTGAGTGATTTCTTGATCTAATATTGTTGACTTTCTTTCTTTTCCCATGGGTGTTGTTCCCATTGTGGAGCAAAAAGGGTGACGTTACGTCCCTTCAAAATCGTTTTTCGATCACTCAGGTTAAGATACCTTAGCCGAATATAATATGTTTCTGCAACGCGTCATAAGTCACATCTATCTACGACGTGATTTCTATATCATTGTATGAGTATAGGTATTGCAACCATTTGCAAAGCAGGGTGGCAGAGATATCGATGCGAAACCTGTTACCATGAAATCAGCACATGATTTTAAATCAACATTTTCTACGCTAGAGTGTCTCAGTGTGTGAGAAATAAAAAAAGACGAATTTTCTACGCTAGGGATAGCGTAGAAAATTCGTCTTTTTTTATTTATTATTCGTCGGTTAAAAAAAAATCTGCAGTTCCATTAATTTTCACCGCGTAGGTATTGCACATTTCTATGAAACTGCTCGACGAAAAATTTATTCTGCCACCCTGTAATTTAAAGCCATGTGTCTGTATCTTTACAAGAGTAAATGTATAATCACCACCGGTTTCAAAGCTTCTCCATGTTGCTCAATCTCCAATTAAAAGCAATATCATACTGTACAGGATCCGTAATACAAAAATGAACAGGAAAATTGTAAAAATCACGATAACCATTTTATAGAGTACTATGTGACGTCATCATTCCTTTCCAGTTTTATGTATCGTTAATGTACTTCCCAGAATTTTGTTTTCTCAAAGAAATTATGCAAATTAATTTTTACTGAGTTCACAGAACAATTTTATCACAGCAATTTTGAAGGCGAGTTTATTAAATTATATTTTTTAAATTTTCTCGGTAAAACGCCCAATACAGCTTTAATATTAAACAATATTATTTTTTCATTTACGTTAATAAAATTAAAGCTTATCCATATTTCTACAAATAAAACAAATTACTTTTAAAAATAAAAATAAATTGTACAAAATCTTTTTCAGCAATTATTTCTGACGAACTGGAAGTCGTTCTTAATCCATGGTCATCATGTTCAGGGCCTCTACTAACTACAGAATCTTATATTGTTTAAAAGCTGTGATACTGTGGTTAAGTAATTAGGGGATTGAAGGTTTTACAGGTTTATTTTTTTGCAGACGTCAAGCAACTTGTACTTTTTTTATTTCGAAACGAATAATTATTAAAAACTTTTCCAGTCGTCATTCTGTCCCCAAGAGTAATGAATTTTTAACGATTGTTTTGCAAGCGCCACTTTTTGTAATGAGCTCTTCAATTCAGAATAATTATAATATATACATTAATCTTAATTGCTACTAATTAATGTTCTGTGACCTTTGTAACGAAGCCTACACTTTGACATCATGAATGTATTATTAAGCCATTATAATTTACACGTTTTATTAGCTGAAAAGCTAAATGGAAGTATTATTGTGTTAATGTCGCAAACTGTTTTATCAGACATCATATTTTAAGAGTGTTAGAAGCCAGTCTATAGTAAATGGCACAATTAAGAAAGTTTTACCAGAGAATTATCTTTTATCAATCTTGTCACAAAAACTAGCATCTCTGATATGGGTTCGGAGGGATGAAGTGCCGACAAAACAATATCTTTATATATCTAGGAAGAAACACAGTTTGATCGAGTAACTATAATAGCAGAAAATAATTTGTTTTTATTTCAACAAATCTCGTACGAAAAGCTGTACCTTCCCAATGCGTCTGTTTCCAACTTAGTACAAAATAACACGGACGGGGAATGTGTCAAAACTTCCTTCATTTACGTGTTTGAGTCATTTTAGCAGTACGTGCGTCCGACGTCCTTTCATATGGACTGTATGAATTAACTTTACAACATGCTGCCAGCAATTTGCTTGGCTACGTTTATATTTACCAGAGTTTTTTTACCAGTGTTTTTCTACCACTAGGTTTAAAAATATAATACAATAAATTTTAGAACATTATTTAAATTAGTGCCCGCGCAATAAGGCGTGATTTTATGTATTCACGCGTCATGTTCGTGAACGGGCGGCGTCGGTTGAGACTGGTCATCTCTTAACTGCCAAGGCTTATTTTTAATATTATATTTTGAATTGTATCTTCATTTGTGTGTGTTTTTTTACATTGTTCTCACATATAGAAGCATCAAGTATAATGTACCCAGGATTTTGTAATATCTTGATTTAAAATCAAAAAATCAAAATCAAAATATTTTTATTTCACATAAACCAACATGGGCACTTATGAAACGTCAGAAGCTAGGTGCACGGTTCCAATTGGTCGTTTCCTATGGAGAAGAACCGGCAAGAAACTCTATGGTTACTCTTTTAAAAATAATTGGCTTTTACAATGTTTTCGAGTTACAGTAGGTATGGGAGGACAGCGTAGGCCTGTCAACAAGTACCAGGTACTTGATAAAATAAAAAATGGTCTACAGATCTAGTCTACAAGGCTTACAAAGTCCTCACATTTACAAAATAAGGATGTATCAAAAGGATAAACAAAATATAAAAATCTACTAAAAGAGTGTCCATGGAGTTTCTTGCCCGTTCTTCTCCATATGATAGAGATCTACATTTTGGAATGGGAAACTAGCTTCAACTTTCTGACTATTTAATTTTGACAATTCAAAAGTGCCTGTACATGGTTTAATTGAAATAAATGCTTTGAATTTGAATTTCATAACAGAACCAAAGCCTGCTCTCTGCTATAATCGAACCAGAAAAAACAGAATGGATCAATATATAATTGCCATTACAACATCCACAAATGTCATCCTCATCATGATCCACCTTGTCTACATACTAATCAGTGAAGCTCTCTTCTCTGTTACGTCATCACAAACAATATCCACCTCTCCATATTCATCCTTTAACCAAAACTATCTCACTCCTCCCAAAACCATAGCCTCTCCAAATATTTCAGGGGGTTCATTCTACCATAATAGCCGAACATCATTCTATGTAACAGTGTCGTATTCGGGAGCATCGTTTTGGCAAATGTGCGCCAGTGACGAAGCCAAAGCTGCGTGCATTTATCTTGGCCTAAGTCCATCATAATAATTATTGTGGAACATGGTCTTTGTGTTCGCGGGAAGAGTGTTTATTTAATTGAAATGTTTTATCAAAATAATATTATTATTCTTTTCATATCATTTTTTTATGCTATCTCCTTTGATACCTTTAGTAAGTAAAGACTATCCTAATTGAATCTATGTTTAAATCTCCAACCCTTATGCCTTTTTTTTATTGGTTATCCAATCAATTCTCTGAACCATTTTTAATTGCATTATGCAGAAAATTCGTAAATGACGTGATATAAATGACATACTGGTTTAAGCCCACGATCTTCACCCTCTCTCTATCTACTCATTGCGCAAATGATTGATGCGCTCTTCGTAAAGTCATCCTAGACGTGGAGCAGTATTGATTGATAATTATACTATAGAGAAGGATCTCTATAGTATAAAAAAAAACAATTATGAAAACTAGCGAAGTTGCTGCATTTACTAGGAAGTAAATGCAGCAACTTCGCTAATTTTTATAAGTGTTTTTTTTATTTAATTTTCTTTTGTTCATCTCTTTTACTCGCTGATCGCATTCACAGCGCCCTCGCTTCACCTCGACCGCCCTAGGCGAGAACAAATACAGTGTTTTGTCGGCCCCTCCTTTTGTTGTTGTAACTTTTATGTACGGAAACGCTCTGTTATTACAAACCGACGTATTTTTATAAAGGATTTTATAAGCACACAATACATGTTTACTTTGTTTACTTTTATGTTATTCATGGCTTTAGATTGGAAACTGTTAATGCTTTTATTCGTTCAGGATGAGGTACTTAATTTTTTTTTATATGTTTTTTTATGTTGTATTTCTAATGTATATAACGTGTATCCTTTGTTGGAGATCCTCAATAAATAAATATGTGTTTTAATTTTCATTCGTTGAATCCATTCAAGGTTTTCACGATAATTTTAAAGACTTTTACTTGAGCTTTTACCATTTCAATATAACCGTTATTTAATCGTCCAAGTACCAATATGTGCTATACAATTTTGATTTAGAAGTTTCAATTCATGCTGTTATTACATTTTTGAAAAACACTCGTTTTGACAATATTATAATTTCACTGATATGCTTTTTTCATATCGGTAGCCAATCTATTCTACTTGACATGATTATGACTAACCTTGATCTGCTTCGCGGAAAATTTAACGACACAAAAACCCTGAACCCGATCATAAAACAATTCATAATTCATAAAATTATTATAATTATGGACTATAATCTTCAGTGACGTCAATCTCATTAATAACATCCATGACGTAGCAGAATATAATAAGATCTTCTCAACATGGCCATATTATGCTAACAATGGTTTATAGTTACAAGGAATTTTCTGTTCATAGAGCACCTACTTGCGAAATTCTAAGCCCCTTTGCTGTAGTTCACTTGATTGCGTAGTATTCGTATATATATCTTTGTTTGTGTTTCTATTCTAGAATTAAACGGAGAGTTGAAAGAATTATGATAATATTTGTTTGTACATTTAGACTTGTAGTCCCGAATTCCCGATGAGGCTAACTAGCTTAACTGTAGCCAATCTCAACTTTAACGATACTTATTTTGTCAAAAATTATCATAATATTTGTGCCTATGTAATGGTGCCCAAGACACAGGCTGTGCCTAGTTTGGGACCAACGATACCTCCATATTGTATTTCTGAATTATGAAATAAACGATTTTACTTTACTTTACTTTATAAAGCCATAAAAACCGCTTGGAAATAAACACTGAAACACACGGTAAATATTAGTTTCTTTAACCTTATTGTGATATGTTCGCCGACGAATGGAGGAAGATCTTGTCAGAATGTCTGGAGTATAATTGAGAGATGACGTATGTCTGTCGTGTATATTTTATTTTATATTCTAAACATATCTTCCACTAATGTAATTAGCTTTTCCCGTGTTATATCAAAATAAAAATAGTAAATAATTTGACACATTAAAAACGGCAATATTTCATACCCAAAGTTTTGTAAAGAAAAGATAATAAATTGACAGCTGAAAGTTTCAATTCGCCAAAAGAAAATTTTGACATTACTTATTCATTAAAACCTTGAACTCTTACAAAATCAACAACGTTGTATATTTTACCAAACTTCCCTAATCATTGAAACTATTCCAATTAACCGAAGAAATATCTAAATTGAAAAGCGAAATTACTTTGAATTCCTGACGATCTACATCCAAATAGGAAAAACGTTCCTGTCGGAGATTTGAAATCCCACTCACCGGGAAATTAAAAAACTTTCAAACCACTTTGGCAAACTTCATTACTGAGATCCACAGGGTAGTTCCATCCTTCAAAATGTATAACGTTTAATATAGCCGCTATTTTTACGTTGCGTTACTATTTAAACTTGGTGCATCTGGATTCGTGAGTTTAAATTGGTCCAGGTTTAATTACCTTTTTTGTGCTGCCCGAGTCAGCTTCTGTTTACGCGAAGCTCTGTAAATATAGAGAAGTAATTGAACGTGTTGTGTTTTTAATTTAAAACTTGTTTTTTAAAAGTAAATTTTATAAAGAAGGAATAAACTAATCATGAATTTTATATAGAATTAGGTACACAACATTTTCGGCAATTTACTTCAAAACTTAGATGCTATCAGTATGAATTGATAATTTAGTTTTTGTTAAACCCTCACATGGTTAGGGAAGGTTTTAAAGCCGAATCAAGTATTTCATAGAATTGACCAAAGTGAAAAGCATAATATTCGGTAGTGCCCTACGAATAAGTAATAAGGTAGTGCCATAAATGTTTTAAAAGTCCTATATCTGAATTCTTTCTTATATTAAAACAAAAACTCAATACCCGTAGTACTCAAAGCATATAACAGCCTTCATAGTTTATACCACGGTTCGTTTCACAATAGAAAACATGGTTGAAAAGCTTCATATTTATAAACTGCAGCTATTAACCGTTGATGAACATTCACGTCATGACGGAAGGCCCGTACATTTCCGCGTACGCCTCGTTACTTCAAACCGACCATCCGTTGGTAGCGAAGTGGGTCAAAGTCCTGGTGTTTTTTCATTCGAAAGTCATTATGAGTTATAGCAAAAATAAAATTGTTTTAGGAAGTTAGTGACAGAGTTGGTTTGTTAATTTTTGCGGTCAAAAGAGCTCAGCTATATATATTTTTTTGGTTATAAAACTTTTTTTAATACCTAGATGGTAATTTGCATTTTTCTAAAGAAGTAGGTATGTAGGTAAATACAATTATTATTAGGTATATTACTTTAGGGTGACATTTTGTATGCGTTTCCAATAATGATTTGTATGAGTTTTGAGCCTGATTAAATGAATCAATCAATTCAGTCATCACATGTCACTACACGCCGGACTTAACTTTTTTTTTTCAAGTTTCATCACAGCATTCATTTTTCAAGCTTCCTCGGACAGTCTGACCTTACCGCTTTCAACGGCTTCTCATTCTCTCTTTCCATATTTTATTTTTATTATTATATTTTTATGACATATCTCGGCCACCTTGGGCTCCGGACCTCTGAAAGGCGTACGAGGGGCCAAGGCCAACTCACAGAGGCCCCTGAGACAATTTTAAGCGTTGAGGGTTGAGGCACCAACACACGATTATCCTTCTATACACTATGCAAATGCACCCAAGGGCAACCCCCGGTTGGTGCAGGACTATTGCAGAACATGGAAACAAAACATAATAAATTGGACTATGGTTATGGGTGGTTATGGACTGCGAGAAGCACAAAACCGGTCGAAGTGGAGGTGCTTGGGGGAGGCCTATGTCCAGCAGTGGACGTCTTTCGGCTGAAATGATGATGATGTTTTTTCGTAGCTATTGCAGATTACCTAGAACTATGAAAGGACTATGTCCCCTGCCTGATCAAGGTTATGTAATACACGGATAAAATGGCAGGGGGTGACTTGCACACTAAATAATGGGCCCCAAAATACACATTCAGCACATAGTGACGTAGCGACAAGGGGGCAACACTTTCTGAGGTGTTTATGAGGAGTGGAGAGGTATTCCATGGCTATCAGGAGAATCCCGGAAGTACGGTCAAGATCCCTACCAGCATTTTAATGGAATACTTTCTTCCTGTGAGTACGTTTGCTTTTGCGAATCTCTACTCAAGCCGGTCAATAAAGGCCAGCCAGAGATGAGGAACAAAACTATTCTCTGGAGATAGGATCCGTGGGGTCGCTACTGCCCAACAGCTCACCACATACTGCCCTGCAGGTTTCTGTATCTCTCTCGGCCTGGCTCCTTACTCCAGATCTGTTTCGGTATACTCCACCGGCACCGGTCTGGTAAACATAGTGTATACGGGTCGGGATATAAATTACTTTATTATATTTTTTATTTTCCATAAGTATTGTCAATTTCCATAGCTCATCTACCTAGTTTGGTAACTTATATAGTTAGTTAACTACAATTAATACTCGAAGAACTATTATCGCAACAACAATTTCCACACGGCAAGGTTTAATCGTTCACAAAGCGGAAGAGATCAGCCACGTAATAATGATCCAATAAATATCTCGGTTTTCTATCGCTAATGTTCTTCCCCCAAGGATTAGGAGCTCGAAGCTATATCAACAGGAGATTAATTCTGTATTAATGTCCGTAATAGCATTATGGGATTCGAGTGGTGTTCGTGTATTAATATTTGATGTTGCTTGAGTTTCATTTTGCCCTTTTGCGGATGAGTGTTAATAAGTTATAATAGTAAAGTAAGACTAAGATTACCTACATTATTATATCGTAATTAAAATAATTGATGAATCTCTTGTGATTATCGTCACAGTCGTCTGCAGATATAGAATAGAATACTCTTTATTATGTACACCATATAAATTACAGACATTAATATATAAATACATTTAGAACTAACTAGTTATTATGAACCCCTGAATTTAATTCATTCATTTGGATAACACAAATTCCTCAGCTGTACTAATTGAACCCTGAAATTGTTGTTGCACAAAGCTTTTTGTTACAGATAACTGGCAGCTGTTATCATGTTTTAGCTGACATAATATAGCTATGACATAACTTAATAAGCACTTACTTAGAAATTATAGTATCATTTTTGCACAGCATAAAAACAAAACATAAAATACAAATCGTTATTAATACCTACTATTATAAAAATATAGAATGATTTAATGTATGGGAAGAGTTTAACAAAAAAAAATTGACCGGGGTGTCACGCGCATTGGCGAACGAATGTCTGTGAATAAAAATAATGATCACCTTTGTTTTCACGTCGTCGACATAAAAACAATTTTTTTTATTATCTACTTTAATAAATCTAAAGGCGACTAAAAATTAGAATAGTAATTCTATATTCATGAAGCGAGAGTAACCAAATAACTTTTTTGATGAGAAAACTTCGGAATGATGGAAAGAACGAAAGACAAATATACATGAATGGAATCTGTTTGCTCAAGAAATGGAAACATTTCTTTGTGCGACACCTCATAGGATGAACTTTGGTAGTTTTGAATGAGGACACACTTTCAGAAAGTAGTCCCCGGCTTATCGGTGGTTGTTACATTATTTATAGGGGCCTAATGGAATCTCATGAAGTAGGCTAACTTAAGCTAAGACATATGGACTTATGTGGTGACATATAATAGTACAAAATAGTAATAATACAAAACCTATGATTATTAACAATGAACATTCGAAGAATAATTAATCAATCAACTTATGACTCCAAACGTTCAAGACATGAAATGTACATAATTTTATAAAGAAAAGAAATGAATTTTTTTTTAGCTAACTCAGTATAGTATTATACAAGTACTGAGTTATCTAAAGAGATTTTTCTTTTTCTTTTCTTTATAACTTAGGTAACCAACGTTCAAACCGTTCTACAAAAATCTCCAAGCAATTCTAGAACAGAAACTACACACAAAACAACGCAAAGGTAAAACCGAATAACTGGGCACCGCATTACCCACAATTTATTGCTAATCGCTAAACCCGAACATAATTCGCTCGATTCGAATCGAAACCGGCCACCGATGGGTTTAAGTGACCACGCATTAATATAGAACATCGCGAGTTATTAGACCGAAATTAATTGCATCCGACTAATTTATTCGAATGCTAATTTTGATTTGACGTTTACCGCTATTATGCGGGGGTAGGTAAACTCAGTGAGAGGTTTCAAATATCCATTAATTTCAAAATAATGACGGTATTTTGACGTTAGAAAAGCGGCCGATGAGTTTTGATGTTGCATAGAATGGAATCCCGATGACAACGAAGCAAGTGCGAAAGTTTTTGTCATGGTTTTTTCTGCACTGGCAATACATTCTAATAGGCTCGATTTACCATAAAATTATTTAAAGAAACCTATTATGTTATGTAAGTTCCTATTGTTTAAATAAAATACAATTTATCTAAATGACCAAATGCTGTGGGTGTTGCCATTTTTTATTTATTTACCTTAAATTAAAGAGGTAGAGTCACAAATAAAAAGAATAAAAGAATAATATTATGATTAATATTTTGCGTCCCCCAAAACCTTCCCTGGCTTCAGCTAATATTGTCATTAAGGGCGGAATTGTTCCAGAAACAGAACCCTGTGTCATGTCCGACCGGAAGTAGCGTGTATTTCAGGCTATAACAAAAAACGGACCGGAAGAACCACAACGCTATTGTGAGGTCCCAAATAGCAACTGACATTAAATGAAAATTGCTGCGAAGTTCCCACATAAAAGTTTTAGAAGAAAGGGATCGTCATGGGGCCCATGTTGTTCGAATAGTTGAGACGTGTTTTCGACTTGGTATGTGTGTTATGACAATTTTTTACGCCGAATTGGTTACTTAAGGAAAAAAACAGAGTATATGGATCGAATACTTTATTATGTAGCACGAGTTTAAGGAAATGGAGGGGAATGGATAAATTGTGTATGCTTTTATGTGTTAAATTGTTGTCTTGTCGAGCGCTGCTTTGTTTTGTAGAGTCTAACAACTCTCATAAGATAGTATATTTTTGTAAAGAGCACCATTAGAGAAACTTATGCTATGCTTACTGTTACCCAATACAACATAGGACCACAAGGAACAATTCCCATGAACCATTTTGCCATACATCTGCCAAAAACTTGACTATTTGACTTTCCATTTCAGTTCATCGACATTTAACACGAGTCGAAACACGTCAAATTCCCACAATCGAGCACACACAACGCGACTTGGCAACTTGTTACCCTGAAGCAATTAAATCGATTCGGCATTCGAGTCACGTTCAGAATTAATGTCCGAGAACGTATCGGTTCGCGCTTCGTGTTTAGACGATACCTGCGACGTTTAATGTATTGGATTAGTCGTGATGTGTGTGCCGGTGCTTAGTAGTTTAGAGTTTCTGTTTTATCTAGTTAGGAGTAATCTTCTAATTTCGCTTGCGAAGGGGAAGCGCGCTGCATAGATAATTTCGAAAGGAATTTAAGAGATTGGTTTGTTTTCTGAATCTGTTTTAGTAATCAGGATGAAGAAGAGGTTTAGATTGGATGAAGGATTTATAGTCTGCTCTTACTTGCAAAGAAATAAGTCTTTAATTCCTACTCCATAGGTACTGGATCAATCATAAATGAGTGCAATTTTTTCAGCCTATCCCTCTTACCATAGATTACTTGCTTATTATCATTAAACCGTGTTCATATTATATCTAACATAGTTTAAGTTTTCAAGACAGTAGTCTTCTTCTTAAATCGTACGTTCGATATTAGTTTGTAGGAGAATTGTATTATGAACTTACTGTCTGCTGTCTTTTAGCAGAACTAAGTATAACTGGGCCACATAGGTTACCTAATGATCCATTTATCTGTTTCCTGCACGATGAGTGCAGGATTCCCAACGTCTTTTCTTTGTTAAGGCGCTTTTACTCTACGTTCTTATAAGAACGTGCTCACCTTTATTTATTAAAGTTTCTAAATCTTTTAAGAATATAAAAAAATATATTGTTATCATGAGTGAAATTTTACACGTATGTTTCCTCAAGGCATAAATTTATATGACGTACAACAATAGCATTTATATTGCCAACAAACGCTAATCTCCCTGCAAAGCCACGGGATCATGGCATTACTCCCTAAGGACCTTCTTGGAACACATGGAGGTTATCATAATATTAAAAATGATGATAGCATTAAATATTAAGATACTCAAACCAATGTTGGACTAAGTCCTGACATGAATAACTAAATTGAACTATCGAAACACATTCCTAAATTTGCATAGATTATGGTAAGCCAAATGTCAGTGCGGGCCATATATCGGGTGATTGCGAATCATATTGTGTTGTTTCATTTTCATTTTAAACCGCACTCGTCACTGCACATTGTTATTTCATAGATGTTTCCGTCGATTTGTTGCAATCGATTTCAGTCGAATTAGTCATTGCAACTAGTTACAGTGTTTCATTTTGAACTCTTGTGATTGACTAGTACGTAATGTCTATTATTGATATTTTGGGATTAAGTTTATGAGAATCAAACTGTAGATAGTAACTAGATTGGTCG
This sequence comes from Hydraecia micacea, assembly GCA_914767645.1. Classification (NCBI taxonomy): domain Eukaryota; kingdom Metazoa; phylum Arthropoda; class Insecta; order Lepidoptera; family Noctuidae; genus Hydraecia; species Hydraecia micacea. The sequence continues at coordinate 952,951 of OU611783.1, read as the reverse complement.
ATAAATTACTGGACAATAGTTTGAACAAAATCACGCACAACATCTAGGTTTAGAAACTAATCAGTTATCCAGGCATTTCATTCTCGATATTTTACACTGTCATAAATGAATAAAATAAATCAATACCTAAATGCAACTTAACCCAAATATATTTCACTATCACACGTTTAATTTCACACACCCCGTTTTAATCCAGAACACCTTCAAACATATTCACACCCAAGAAGATTCCTACAGAATCCCTTCACCAAATTAACAGGACGTAAAACGCATTAACCGCTACCCGATTTAACAGGCGTAAATTTGAAATATTCATGCGTTCAAATTAATGGCCGCACCTATAAATTTGCGCCGATACAACCACTATCACCTGGGCTACATATTAAAGGGTCTTTAAAATCCTCTCGCAAAATTCTCCGCATAAACGCAAACGACATATTTCGGTCCCTTTTTAGGGAACCGTAGCTCATGCGGATTGGAGACATTAAATTTGAGGATGTAGTGGGACGGTTACAGAAAGTCAAGTAATTAAGGGTCGAAAATTATGTTTTAAGTTTGTTGATAGTAATGACAATTTATAAGGTTTGTTAAATTTTGGGGGATGGTTATGATTTTGACCTGGGCACTGGGTTTTGGTGGAAGCGCCTTTTATCTTGATTGTCTAGTTGTAGCATGTGTGACACGATATTTAACCTTTCCAAACCAAGTCGAATTATTATTAAGGGCGTAATTATAAATGTCCCGGTTCCTAGTTCTATAATATCTACGTTTTCAAACAATGCAATTTCATCACCCAGCACAAAGTTGTTCTACGGTCCGTCGCGCACGCTCCCACACGCACCTACGGAGACAAAACTAAAACAGGGTGCTTTAAAACAAACGGCGTGTGGCACACATTGTTCTACGCTTCTCACGTCATTAACTTGAGATTCGTTTGCTTTTAACACTTCTACAGCTTTAAATTCGCCAGACATTTTGTTTTTGTTTTCTTCAGGGAATATTAATATTGTTAAGAATTCGGAATTTCATTTTGTAGCTGAAGTGATATGTCACCTTTGAAATCATGAACACATGAGAGTAATTGTTCATGAGAGTGTAAACCGATGACTTCCCTTTGTAACTCTCATTAAGCGGTATACTCAAAGCAGTGTTTTATACTTACACATAAAATGACAATATATAGCATCACGCGTTTTTTCCCCGAAGGTTTAAGCAGAGGTGACTTTTAACAATTGGTTTTTCAAATACACAGACAACAAAAACATAATTTTAGAGGATTAAAACACTCTGTTTTAGAGATATAGAAAACATAACTTTGGCAATGATTACAATGGAAACAAAGAATCTTAGTTGTTGTAAAATCTAATCTTCTCACATACCTAATCCAATTTATAATTTTAGTCTTCGATATAAATAGTTTTTTATTCTCCTGCAAGATTTTATTTCAACGATTTCCAATTTGAATATCGATGATTTTGCATTTATACATGAACCTAACTACAGTGTAGAGTGTCACCAAAGTTTTGTTCTTTTGAAATAAAAGGATTATTACACGTTTATACTACAGTTTTATTATTCTGTTGCTCTGAGCTTTTTACGATGCTCGGTCGAATAAAATAATCCTAAAGTTATATTATGGAATCAGGCGTTACTTTACGGAAATCCATGACATTAAGATGTTATGTGTAATATCTAGTTTTAATATAAGGCGGGGAGAGCCGTGCGTTGAGCTCACTTTACGACTAGCGGTCGACGAGTCAACATCTCCTGAGGATGCCCCGTGGAGGGGTGAAACACGTGTCGAGTATAGGTTCGGTTGTGTGGCATGCTATCCTCATTTTCCTGCATGTTTGCATTTGCATGAGGGCGGGAGGGTGGGACCTTTCTTGCATCAGCATATGCATGAGCGTGGGAAGGTGAGATTGCTTCCAGCATCCAAGCCTGGGTTTTTATTACACGGAATTAAAACTAGATATTACACATAACATCTTAATCCTAAAGTTACTTTTTTATCTTTCGTACTACTTTGAATATTGTATTAAATTACTTGGTCTCTGAGGATTTCAACATAAATAAATCAGATACTTATTATCTAGTCAGAGTAACAAGCTAACTTTGTTTTGAAAGTCAAAAGTTGTTGAAAGACGAACAATCAGCTTCTGTCATGAATACCGTATTAACGCGAAGATTTGTTTTTTTTTTTCAATATTTATATTTATAATCTGATTAGATCGCCTGCAAAGTTTGTTGACTGTGGAACTATTCATTATTATTATTCAAAATAGCCTAAAAGATTAACATGTATTATCCAAAGACATTGCAAAGAAAGAAACAGTTATAAAAACTAATGACATGCTCAGTGGACTTCTTTTGACTGAAATGGTGTTAAATGACATTTACTTATTTTTGTTAATAGGTTTTAAAAAATATGATGACAATGATAGATTCACTATCACACCATCATCATCACCATAGTCTAACTAAAACTAGTCTTCTGAAACAGGTTGCTTTCATGTACCTGCTCTGTGACCAGTAATTGGGTGGACGCTCCTAAACTATTAGTAAGATCAAAGACCTTTAAGGAATGGTTCGATGGACCCTAACATTGTCGGCATTGTTGTAATATAGTATAAAGGTAGCTCTGTACCCTGTCTTGATTATCTGAGATTTCTAAAGGACTGTTTTTATTTAATTATTTCTTTGATCATTAGCCGGAGGGGACTAAGAAGGGCTTGTTTTTGGGATCTTTTTGATTTTCTGCGTGAATGGTCAGATCTAAATTCAATTACTTAGTGCCGAATTTAAAATGACTCGTGCCCTGTTTGTCTATAAATAGCAATTGTAGGCTATTTTTCTTTATTCTTGATTTTAAAAACATACGTTGATCATTTTTTTAGTTACGAGTATTTGACTTAGAGTTGATTTTTCCAACGGTAGACAATTTTATCCGAGGAATAATTTTGAATTTTTGAGAGTTCTTCCATACAAAATCTGTCAGACATCAATTTTATTCCACGAATAAAAATTATCTGTCGATTGAGAAATCAGCCCTTAGTGACATACAAGAATAGTGACATTTTATTTATCTCAGTTGGCCTAGCACGAACGCGCAGAGTAAACGTATAGTTAATTTGAACGATTATAAATTGAAAATACATGTAAGCACATAATATTATTCACTTAGTACAACTAAAGAAGACTTTATTCATATCTATATGTAATACTAATTGTGCTTGACGCAAAAATGTTAACCGAAGTACTACGAGTTAATTGAATTTTCGATTAAAATATCGTTTAATTTTCGTTAAGTTTACACCACGCGTTCATGCTAGGAACTCTACTCGATAGGTTACTTCACCTGTTATACCTAATAGTTGAACTTACCTAACCTGTGAACCTAATGAACATTTATAGATGCCCAATTTCCCAATAAAAAATACATAGGTAAGTAATGCGTTTCGGCTTCAGTCGCAGAAGCTAGCATTAGTCTACTTATAGGATCACAAATACTTTTAGTAAAAATCCCTACAATAGTATATAAGTAACAGTTATTCTGAGGGATAAAAGAGTCTGCCCACAGAAAGGACAGCTACTTGACATTGTGTCATGCCTCGGGAAAGATATCCAGCAAGACAAATACAAATAGGAGAGTTAAGAGCACCTATTGTCGTCTTAGTGGAGTTATTTAATGAAGTTAATAACGTCGCTGTATTGGTTCTTAACCCAATTTGTATCTATCTTAACAAAAAAATAAGCTGTCCCAAAGAGAATCTTGCAAGCTAGTTCTTTCAATAAAACAATCCTAGAATCAAGCACCATTCAAGTCAGGATCAATATGGAAATGTCGATTTTAATAACAAAAGTGAACTAAAGCGTTACAGAAAGGGTCAATTCAACCCTCTTTCACGAAAAGGTCATAGGTGAGGCATCAGAATTCCGTTCAAGAGACCAATTCACCGAATGCCGAATTAATCCTCCTTTTATCGTCAATTGGCTCGATCGCTTGTTTTTCATAATTGCTTTGTAAAAGGCATAATCCGATTTCGATTTGATATTGTTGTTGGGATTTGATGGATTTATCTCTTTTTCTTGTAAGCCTTTCAAATAGCCTTTTAATTTTATCAATTTACTTTACATACCTACTTTTTAGTGATGAGATAAGAGAAGTAATATGGGGACGAATTAACATTCGAAATGACAGTAATTTGTAACCTGTTGTAAGTTCTTCGAAGAGAATTCGAAGAAACGAGACGAATCTAATCAAAGTTTGTTTGTATACTTTGTCTTATAGATTTCTTCTGTTGAGACTGACTTCTTTGTTATTTCAATTTTTTTTTTATAATACAACTCAACTTTTGTGACATTATAGCGGAGTAATTCAGCGGATTTTGCTTGTCTTAAAGTCACTCAAGAAAAAGCGGAAGAATTTGTCGACGCCTATATTTTACGCCATATTTTAGTTTGTTAATAGTTTTAGTTAAGTTTATTCGATCCGGCCCTATTGCACTTAAGCAGAAATCGTTGGCGGAGATTGTTCGAGAAGGGAAATGGAAGACGCAGGCCCCGAGTGAACAGTGGGTTCGTGTCCAAAACAAAAGGGCACGAAATCGTTTCATTGGGAAGAGAGGAACAGCAATTCCTGAGCCTGGAAGTAATTTTATGGCAGCGGAAACTAAGGTTCCCATGTACATTTATAACGTGGCGAAGGGCGTGTCCGTGTGTGACATCCGTACCTACATTTTGAAGAAGATTAATGTTGATGTTAAAATTGAAAAAATGGACATGAAGTTTGCGAAGGATTACGAATCGTACAAAATAATCGTACCTAAACGTTCATTAATAAATTTCCTGAGTGATGACTTCTGGCCAGAGGGGGTGGCCTACCGTCGATTTATAAACATCACCAGACGTGTGGAAAATGTCCGTGTGACGGGAGAGAATATTAGCAGTTCTAATTTATGAATAACGTCAATTTAATAAGTTTTAACTGCAAAAGCGTGATGAGATCAGTGGAATGTGTGCGGAAGCTTTGTCTTTCGGCTGATGTTGTGGCGCTGCAGGAGACGTGGCTGCTGCCGCATGATCTCGGGTACCTGGCTGCGATAGATGAAGACTTCGCCTGCACGGGTACCTCTGCAGTGGATGTCGCGGCAGGGGTCTTACGCGGTAGGCCCTATGGCGGAGTTGCCCTACTGTGGAGAAAGGTTGCGTTTCCGACGGTAACCGTAGTGAAGTGCAATAGTGTGCGTCTCGCCGCGATTAAAATCGAGCTTAGTGATCGTTCCATTTTGATATTTTCTGTGTATATGCCTACCGAGTCCAATGAAAACCTAGTGGAATTCACAGAGTGTCTCAGTGAAATGACTGCCATAATTGACAGTCACAATGTGGAGTCGGTGTTTATGTTAGGGGACTACAATGCGCATCCCGGTGAGTCATTTGCTACTGAACTCTTAACTTTTTGTGCGGAACAATCATGGTCCTGTGTAGACCTGGAACTAATGCCGCCGGACAGTCATACATTTGTCAGTGATGCGCATGGCTGTCGACGCTGGCTCGACCACTGTCTTGTGACTAGTGCCGCGCGGCACTCTGTGTCCGCGGCCTCTGTCTTATACAATACTTACTGGTCTGATCATTACCCTGTGTCTATACTATGTAATTTTAATTTAGTAAAGCCTAAGACTTGTGTACCTACTGTTTGTATAAATAGAATAGTCTGGGGTGAACGTGACTCAACTCAGATAGCGAAATTCAAAAATGTATGTCATTCTAGACTTCGTGAAATTGATTTTCCTTCAGAACTAAGAAACTGCGCAGATAATATGTGTTGTAACAAAAGTCATAGAATCCTGTTAGATAACATGTATGACGAGATTATTTGCATACTGTCGGAGGCTGCTAAATATACTTATAATGTTACCGAAAAGCGTAGAGGTAAATACATTACTGGGTGGAACAGGCACGTCCGTGGCGCTCACGGGAGGGCTCGGCTATGTTTTCTAGCTTGGTTATATGGGGGTAAGCCCGGGGCCGGCCGTCTTTATAATGATATGTGTGAAACTAGGCGCGCTTTTAAATCCAAATTAAAGTGGTGTCAGGATAATGAACAACAGATAAAAATGGATATTATAGCTGAACTTCACTCAAACAAGAAATTTGGCCAGTTCTGGAAAAATACCAATAAAATGAATCATAAGCCGGGCCTCCCCGTCAGTGTGGCGGGGGTGCACGAGCCTAGTGAGATCGCCACTATGTTCTCCCACCATTTCAGGGTGGACTCTCCTCTGGGGCTAGCGCGGCAGGTGCCCGATGCTGAGGATGGTAGTGTGCGTAGTGTTCGCTTTACTGCGAAGGAAGTGCGTGCGGTGATCAAAGGCATAGTGAGGGGTAAATCCCCGGGTCACGATAGCCTTAGCATTGAGCACCTGCAGCACGCAGGTGTACACCTACCCAGAGTGCTTTCTATGTTTTTTACCCTGTGTTTAGGCCACTCCCATCTGCCCGATAATCTAATGCGTACTGTAGTTGTACCAATCATCAAGAACAAAACTGGTGATACATCAGATGTAAACAACTACAGGCCGATCTCTCTAGCCACAGTGGTCGCCAAAGTGCTGGACGGTCTGCTTGGACAGCACCTGGCTCAGCACGTAACGCTAAACGACGCGCAGTTCGGCTTCAGGCCCGGGCTTTCCACCGAAAGTGCTATTCTGTGCCTCAAGCAGACTGTACAGTATTATACGAGTAGAAAGACCCCTGTGTATGCATGCTACCTTGATTTATCGAAAGCGTTCGATCTTGTATCGTACGATATTCTATGGGGTAAATTAAGGGATGAAACTTGTCTACCTAGGGAGATTGTACTATTATTTATGCATTGGTATAGTAATCAAAGGAATTGTGTAAGATGGGCAGGCGCTCTCTCGGAGGAGTACAGGTTGGAATGCGGGGTGAGGCAGGGGGGGCTGACCTCTCCCACGCTCTTCAACCTGTATGTCAACCGACTGATTGATGAGCTCAGCAGCACCGGCGTCGGGTGTCATATAGATGGAGTGTGTGTGAATAACATCAGCTACGCAGACGATATGGTGCTGCTGAGCCCTTCGATTGGTGCCTTACGAAGGCTCTTGAAAATTTGTGAGTCCTATGCGGTGACTCATGGGCTCAAATACAACACGAAGAAAAGTGAAATAATGGTTTTCAGGCCGGACAGTAAGCGATACACATATGTTCCGAAATTCACCTTATGTGGTATAGCTCTGAACAAAGTCGAGCAATTTAAATATTTGGGCCATTGGGTCACTGAAGACCTTAAGGACGGTGTGGACATGGAAAGGGAGCGCAGAGCGCTGTCTGTCCGATGCAACATGTTGGCCCGCAGGTTTTCAAGGTGCACGGGGACTGTCAAAGTTGCGCTTTTTAAAGCGTACTGTCAGTCCTTTTACACCTGCAGCCTGTGGGTTAGATATTCGCAGCGGACATACAGCGATCTGCGCGTTCAATACAATAACGCGTTTCGGGTGCTGTTGGGGCTGCCGCGCCACTGCAGCGCCTCCGCGATGTTCGCGGCGGCTCACACGGATTGCTTTGCGGCAATCATACGCAAACGGTGCGCTTCTATCATGCGCCGCACGCGCGACAGTCCCAACACCATCCTGCGCGCGCTGGTGGACCGGTGGGACTCTCCGATGCTGGCTCGCTGGATAAGGCTGCACGCAGTCGTATTGTGATTTGTCGCCATCAGCGGTGAGTCCACCCACTTACACAATTATTATTATATATTATTTAATTAATTTATGTCAATCAATTCAATCGAATCAATTATAATTATTACTAACACTAGTTTTTAAGCTCGCAATTGTACTAACAAATATGGATGTAGTCGTAGGATGAATCTGAAATAAATTATTATTATTTATTTTTGAATTTATATATCTCGGGACCATGGGGTCCCGGTCCTTTGGAAGGCGTACGAGGGGCCGAAGCCAACTCGCAGAGGCCCCTTAGGAAATTTTAAGGAAATGCGGCACCGTCCGACGATTATCCCTGTATGCACTATGCAAATGCACCCAAGGATAACCCCCGGTTGGTGTAGGACTATTGTAGGATAGGAAAAATAAAAAGTTGGACTATGGGTTTGGGTGGCTGAAGTGGACTGGTTACCAAGAACTATGGAAGAACTATGACCCCTGCCTGATCAATGTTTTATATATACACGGATAAAATGGCAGGGGGTGACTTGCACACTCAATAATGGGCCCCCGGAAACGGTCGCTAGCACATAGTGACGTAGCGACAAGGGGGCAACATGTCCTGAGGTGCTTATGAGGAGTGGAGAGGTATTCCACGGCTATCAGGACAATCCCGGAAGTACGGTCAAGATCCCTACCAGCATCTTACTGGAATACTTCCTTCCTCCGAGCACGTTTGCTCTTGCGAATCTCCACTCAAGCCGGCCAATAAAGGCAAGAATGAGGTGAGAGCTCTGTTCCTCGTCATTTTTCACTCCAGCCGGCCAATAAAGGCAAGCCAGAGGTGAGGAACAAGACTTCTCCCGGGAGATAGGGTCCGTGGGGTCGCTACTGCCCAACAGCTCGCCACATGCTGCCCTGCGGGTTTCTGTATCTCTCTTGGTCTGGCTCCTCACCTTAGACCCATTCCGGAGAGTAAACTCTTTCGGCGCAGGCCCAGAGTTCGGAGCGCGCAAGCCCCACCACGACGTCAACGTAGAGATACGGCGATGGGGTTATTATTATTATTATTATTATTATTATTACATTATATTTTAATTTTAATAGTTTGTTCGTTTATTTAGTATTAGAAAAGGCAAATTTTCCTAAAATAAAATTAATTATTATTTATCTCTCTGCGTGATACTAGTATTACAGAAAATATTAAGTTTTATTCTACGTAATACTAATACTGCTACTTTATTTCTAATTAGTAAACTAGTAATACGTTAACCCGGGCACTACAGACATCGTGGTAATTACTTAACTAATTCCTGCTAGCCGCGTGAATTCTAGGAAGATTACTTTGAGTAATCTATCTGTGAGAAGCCTCAGACAGACCTCGTTAGCTATAATAATCTAAATATTTTTTCATGACACAAACTTATATAGAATAATTGTATGTCATCTTCAGACTTGCTTTAAGCGAATAAATGGATTTCTCTGGAACATTATTTCAGAATGTTCCTATTTCTCGATACTGTCAAACTTTCTAACATATAGCTTATGGAAAATGTCGCAGATACAGACAGACCTATCTCTTACGAATTCAGTAATATATTTCCTATGATAATAGACTATAAAGATAATTTTATAAAGAAGGCCAACCGACAAAACAGTTTAACCCATCTACGCATTACCAATACAGCAACGACCATCCCAAAAACAATTTTTATATCATATTCTCCACGATTAACTTTTTAGGTCATCCGCTCTCACCTTTTCATTTGTCCGCGAACAGAATTGTTCATAATGTTTTTAGATACTCGGACGAAAAAAGTGGCATTTCATAAAATTGTCACACCGTCCATTTGGCTAAACACGAAATGGCTGCGGGCGACGCGACGCTACACGGCCCTTCATTAGGACACCACCGTTTGATTACGTTAGTAGTACCCACATAGGTGTACTGTGACTTTTTCCGTCTGTTGGGACTTAGTCTGTGGTATCTGCGTGTAAATCGATATTGCTTTTGTTTGAAGTATTTATTTTATTACCTATATGATGTTTTTTTTTACGTTATGACATCCGAGCTAGTAATAATATTTACAATTAAACTGATTTCAATGTATGCCTCCCCTAAAAGAACACCTACCTATTTTGTTAATTTTAGTATTTACTTATTAATTAATGCGATCCACTAAACTTAATTCTCTTGATTCAATATTCAAATTCTCAAATAAAGTAAAAGCTTCCAAAGAATATGACAAAACCCAACCTAAAGCAACGAACAAAATAAAAATAGTGTGGTTTCTAACGCTGTGCTCGGATAATTCTCATATAAATTGAAGAAAACAGAAACGCAGCAACATTTGCAAAACGGTAACAAAAATTATATAAAAAATTTCAAACGCAAAAGTTCATTTGAAAATGCGATTTAAACTAAATAGATACAAACAACGAGGACATAGCAATGCGGATTACTCTTTACCCGTTATTTGTAAAAGCCATATTTTAGGGCAATTTGTATTTATAAAAGTTGAAACTTTCGCTCGCACCAATTTATGGACCACATACATCCCGACCCAAATAGAGCATTGAATGCATGCAGCGATTATTTTAGTCCGGTTTCCAGCGCAAAAACCAATAGCTGCAAACATAACCATAGAAAACGTTGATCCAATTTGGGATTCTATCAGCAACTTTGAATAGATTGTAGGGTTTGAAAAAAACAAATATACTGAATCGCAAAACAAATATACTGAATCGCAAAACCGCACTCGCTTTGTTTGCCACAGAGTATTATTCGTAAGGGACAAAAACAAACCTGAAAAGTAAATACTCATCTAATAAATAAAAGGTAGGACGACCATTCGGCGGCTCACCCTAATTTATTGAGAACGTACAAAATAGGAACATGTTAATATTAAACAGAGGCTCTCAAGTGTTAGGAATGTAGTATTACTCCTAGTTAGTTTGTGAATTAGGATGAGTGGGATTAATGACACTTGCTTTTTATCCCACGATAGTCGTAGGTACTTAATTGCCAATTCAGATATAACCTTATAAATTTATTTGACTAAGCTCAAAACGGGCTAGACCGGTATCCCACGACCTTATTGTAAACTGTGCCATATATGTCGGATCAGCTCTCTTATCCAGCAGGTAATTTCATACTATTAACTGTTTCATTTTTACATCTAAATCATTAAACTTTTACTTGTGAGTATAAATCAATTGCCACTTTTTAAAATAATGTTTTCCGCATAATACAATGAACAAAAAAAATAACTGAATCGATATCAGAAGTTGGAAACCTCTTAAGAAGGAACAGATCTTGTATAAGAAAATAAGTGAGTTCCCCGAAATAAAGCGTTTATCCGGGTAGAATGCCCCGGTAATACTTATACCCGGGTATTCGATGTACCCGGGAAAGTGAAACGTCAATTGAACGTTGTACTGGAAAAATAAAACCTCTTTTGAATCACTTACTAGAGGAAGATATTCGTTGATAGTTTTATGCATAGTATGGGAAAGGGTAAAGGCGCAAATTGTTTTATTTTGGTTACTAAAGAATGTAAGGATAAATGACTAAAGATACCTAATACTAAACAGTGCGTGTTTATATTAATTTTAAAATAGTAACTTTAATAAAAAGTCCAATAAGACCGATGATACCTACTCATAATTTGTGGGAAAATTAACACATGCTTAATGAAACGAACCTGTAATTCTTCAACTGCAAATAATAAGTAATCGTCCCAAGCAATTTTCATGCTCAATGAAACGATAAAATGTAAAATAATGAACATTCACTGTAATGACACCGCTGCGGCACTTATCGATTCAATTGTATCGAGTTTCAGAAGAATTATATCGAATATCGATGAGAATTCGCTTCGGTAACGTTTTTATCGAGTTTTTATTGTCTCGAAATCGAATTAGTTTTGATACTTCAAAATCCTTTAACTTTTTAAGCTTGTGTATTCCCTTTTTGTGTTATTAAAACTAAAAACAAACATAACTTCGTTAGGTACGTAGTAATATTTTACTTAGCAGCTATAACAAGTAATTACTCAGGTACTTAAGGAAAGACAAAGGAAAGATAATGGATGCCGTAACAGTGTTATCTTTTATCAGACATTTTATGCTTAGCTAAATGTAATTTATTTCGCACGTAATTCTGGTAAAGGCAAGTGGAACTTATGTTTGGTAAGTTTCTAATGGACGTAGAGTTATATCAGTAGCTACAAAATATATTCTACTTACTAAAAAATATATTGTACTTTAAAAAAAACATATATTAATAACTAGCTGACCCGACAGATCTTGTCTGTCAAAATTTCAATAATTCATACAAAAATCCTATAAAAAAGCAATTTCAGTTTTACCGAATTGTTTCAGGGCAACTTTTCCAATTTTTTCTATCCATAAAAACCTAATTCGGATTATTACGAACAGTCGAACATATTAAAACAAAAAATAACCAAATCGGTCGAGCCGTCCTCAAGTGATTCGTTTATTCGTTTTCCTACGTTTAACCGACGAAAAAACGGAGGAGGTTCTCAAGTCGACGCGTATATATATTTTTTTTTTTTTTTTTTTTATTTGAAATGGACTTGCTCTTGACTCTAGTCTAGGTCAAAGGTGACAGAGACAAAGTCGACGATGGAGCGATGTAATGTAATTTTTTGATGTATGATCACGCATAACTTTTTACAGAGTAGTCTGATTTTGATAATTCTTATTTATTGGAAAGGGTATACCCCGAAGTTGGTCCCATATACATTTGGAAAAAAAATAGCCAACCATAAGGGTAGGAAAACAGTGGATGATCAACAAATAATAGTTAAAGTAAGATTATTTAACTGTTAATAGTTAAAGTAAGGTAGGTAGCTATTTTAAAAGTAATCAAAAATTAAGCATGTAGTAATTAGTAAATTATAGCCACAAAAAATCATAAAATAAAAACTTTTTAACAAAAAAATTAAATTGCCGAAAAAAACTGAAAAGCAAAAAAATAATAAACCTTTTATATTTAACCTTAATAACTAAGTTCTTAAATTTTGAATCACTACGCTTGCGCAAGAAGGGTTGGTACCTAACTAGCCCATTTTTATCTTAAAGCCTTTTTTCCAACTTACTTTCATAACATAAAATTTGACTTACCTATTTTACCTTGCTGAAAGTTTTTCAGTTTCTGAAAAAAATATATTTCTTGGAATCCTGTTTGAAAGAGAAACATTTGACGCGTTGTCTCATGCATTATGTAAAGATATTCAGCTGTCCGAATTTAAATACGGGACACCTGTCCAACTTCGTTTTTATTTGTGAAAAAGTGTTCTCCTCCCCTGTGTCTTATAAATTTTCATCGTACTGTTTACGTTTATATACGTATTAGTTTATATACGTATTAGTTTAATGAAAAGTGTCGAACAACTAAATTATTTCACTTTCACTACTACTACTTTTTTTAAAGGGTTAGCAATTATTATGGCAGCTTTCCTAGCCATTAAACATTATTATGATTTGGAAACCCATGTAGGGTTTTTCAAGAATTCTGCGAAAACACAGATGTTTTCAGGATATAATCAATAAAAGCTTTATGTTTGGATTCTTGAAAATGATACTTACTGTTTACAAATATTATATTTTTTGTAACAAATCTAAATTATAGGTACCTATTTCGTACGTTCACAACCACACAAACACAAGGCCTCAAACTCATAATGCAAACTTCCATAACTGGTATTTCCAAGAACGCAAGGTACGCCTTTAAATTCATTAACGAAGGTGTTGTAATAACGTGAACGTTTCGTCATGATATATTACTACGTCAACACTCATCTGCTAATTGCATACACGAGATCTCGAAGGTACGAGATGTTTACTTATTCATATAGTAGGTAGTGTAGTGAAACTGTCAAATAGAAGCTTATGGAATTATCTTAGAAATGATGTAGTGTTCCGAATTGATTGGGGAGTAATCTTGATGAGCTGGGTCAAGAGTCTGATAGAGGACGTTCCTCCCTCTGCACCCGTAGTTAGATAGGTATCGGCGGATTAGGATTTTGTGCACCGAACTATAGCAGAAGCTGAAGAATACCTTATTAAGGAATTCTTCAACTTCTTTAGGTACATTAGGTATCTATAACGTAATTTAATAGCTGGTGTTCCCATTATTGATGCTAAAGCACAATTTCGAAAACACATTAATTCAACGGTGGATGAAATAACTCCAAGATAGGCTATAAACCACTGATGTTGATACACGTACTGTTTTCACTTAAGCATTCCAACCCACACTCGCCACATTACTTCCACTTCACCAAGTCAACCATGAAAATAAAGCTATAAAAGCAACACATCCATGAATCCAACATCTTTGAATTTATCGACGCAGGTGCTATAAATAAGAGCGGCAGCCATTACGGCAGATAACTCTGTTTTATTGTAATTTTATGCGCGATGTTACCACCTAGAGTTTCGTACAAAATGCAAACCACCCTGGAGATTAATTAGGAGACGCGCTCCGGAGGTTTATTCGGTTATGGGACAGGCAATAGTCTTGTACCAAGTTTAGATTTAAAGTCTCAGATTTGGGAATTGATAAAATAGAGATGTTGTTAATGTCCCAGGAGATGAATTAAGGAATAAGCCTAAAAGATGAGAAGCGATGTAAATAAGACGGCACAATATTCATTATTGAAGCGACAGTAAGGAAAGTGCGACTTGTGTATCCAGTATTTTATTAAGAACTAGCAGTTTGCCCGCGACTTCGTCCGCGCGGTGTTCGTACTTCCCCTAAAAAAATTAACACTCTCTCCACCCTCCTTGAAGGTATTATGTATTACCTATGAAATTATCAATTTTTAAGGTCCCGTACCTCAAAAGGAAAAACGGAACCCTTTTATGATCACTTTGTTGTCCGTCTGTGTGGCCTAGTTTGTACCGGCGGCGTTACTATTGCATATTATAACATGGAAAAGTAGTTATTGTGACATAACTGTAATAGTTAGACATATAGTATTTTAGACTTTTTTGTAGATATTGATGTCCTCTATAAAACTGTTGTACATCACTTTGCTCCTTTCTCAATAGTTTCCGCAGCGTACGCGATATAAAGACTTTTTTTGGTATTTTTTTCACGCCTTGGGTTACATTATCGAAGTTTTCATACGGATCCCTAACTTTTATAAAAATATTGTATCACCTGTGATCACAAAGGATAGGGTAGGATTCTAATGGTGAAAGATTTTTTTAAATCGGTCCAGTAGTTTCGGAGGCTATTCAATTCAAACAAACAAACACACCTTTCCTCTTTTTAATATTAGTGTAGATGTAGATGTCACAGTATTAAAATAAAAATAAAGTTTAAAAACTAAAACCCGACTACTGAAAAGGATGAAACAAGAAAGTACCTTCCCGTGGTCGCATGCTACCATAGCTTATATGTATAAACAGCGGCATGCGACCACGAGAAGGTACTTTCTTGTTTCATCCTTTTCAGTAGTCGGGTTTTAGTTTTTAAACTCTTTTTTATTATTTTGGGTCTTATTTTAGTAATGTTTTTGAAATGTGTTAATTAAGCCCTTTCATTTGATACCCCAGAAGGCTTCATCCCAAAATATTTATTTTTAAATTAATTACTCTTTATTTAGGTATGCCCTCTAGAAGGCGCCAAATTGAATTTAGTATGACGTCACATAGCCTATAACCAGTGGACGGTCAAGACGCTTCTAACGATACCTCATTTGTCAAATTATTATAAGTACCTTTGAAGTTATGAGGGATTAGATGAACATACATACATAGTCGGGTAAAAAGTGTCAGAAATTTCTTGATAAAAGAATAACTGAAAGGAAAAAAAGCAACAAGAAAAATTTTGACAAGAGCGAACCCGACACGTGCAAGTACAATTATTTATTCGAGTATTGCTTACACGTGTAATGCTTATTATTTTTAACCTTATTCCATAGAAAAAGCTTTCTAGCTCCGTATAGACAAAATTATAATTTTCTCTTTACTTATACCAGCCTCCATTATTCGCTAACCAAAAGCAACAAAATGAGCCCATTTTCAACAGATTTGAACAAAGACAATGAATCATAAAGCCAACTACAATCTCACTCAAAAGCAATCATCGCGAGCCACGCAGATTTATAAACTGCTAATTCTCTAGTATTGTAATTCAGGACGAGGCTGGAGTAGGCTAAGTAAAAGAGGGAGATTAGGGAACGGTACCAATCTGGACTCTGAATCACTTCGGAGATGTAATTTGTACTGTTGGAAGTTCTTTATGTGAGAGATTCGAGGGGCGTGCTGACCAGAAGTAGTCTGTAATGGAGTATTGGCTCAAGATAAAGCTATGTACATAGTAAATGGAACAGTATTTTATTTCAGACCGGTATATGAAATGTGATTAGTGTGTGTATTTGAATGAGGATGATAATGCAGTGGGAAAGTGAATTAAAGATAAACATTGTAGAATTGGGTCTGTGTTTGCTGTTCTCTTAAAAAATGTTAAGCAGTTAGATTATAGAAGTAAGTAGGTTGGTGATATTATGCGTGAAAAACTAAGACAACAGATATTTTTTGAATAATATTTGCATAAATTACAAAGATGTTTGAAAAGAAAAAATATTTTTAAAAGTCACATTATTTTAAGTATACAGCGAGTATGTAATAAAGGAGGGAAATTATGAACTTAACATCAATTGGTTCAGCTTTGTAAATGTATATAATTATCTGTATAAATAAAACAAAGTCGGGTTAGTTACATCGCTTATAACTCAAGAACGGCTGGACAGATTTTTATGATCTTTAATTTGTTGATCTGTTTCCGCCCCGAATAGTAGAATAACTATTAAACATGGGAACATTTCACGAAAAAAAAAGATAATTCATTTTCTCATACATTTTGTATGGAACGGCATTTTTGATGATATCTCGAGAACGGATTGATTGATTCCAATGGCGGTACGAAGTTCATCGGGTCAGCTAGTTACAAACAAATAAACACAACTCAACAAAAATATAACTGCAGTTTAATTCCTGAACAAATGAAATGAACAATTAATTAAAACATTATTACGTTTGTGTGGTGCAAGTAGTATTTACTCTGTGGTCATCATGTTTGTGTTCCGGCTGCCGGTGGTTTGGCTTTCACCAACGACGAAGGGAACAAACTGCGGTTATTTTTTCTACTAAAAGATTAAATAAAATATAAAGATTTTTTCAAATGTTATTTAAAAGCAAGAGTGTCATCGTTGGTCTAGTGGTCACAAGCGCTGCTGCTGAGCCAGAGGTCCTGGGTTCGATTCCCGGGTCGTGCAGATATTTTTTGTTTATCCATCTGGAATTTCTCAGTAGCAACCTGGAGTCTTATCTAGATTCGTGCTCAGTTGATGGCAAAAGGCTCGTCCCCTATTACACGGCACTTAAACATTAACCCACTTACTAATAAACATATTATATCAGATGAATAGTTACACACCGATTTCTCTCTTTCAGTCGTCAGTAATTTGACTTTCGAAAGAAGAAGACAAAGCGTTGTGTAACTATACAGACGCTATACAACGTTTATTAGTAAGGGGGGAAGTCTGGTGAAATGTAGGTATACTGTAGGTAGGTACACCTCTGTGAAATCCTTCGGGACGTACAGGCGTCTTGTTATGTTAGAGCAAACAAGAATACTTTTTATTGTATTATTTTTTTGCTGTTCGTTCCTTTCATAGCCCTCATATAATAATTTTCAAAAGTCATGCTAGATTCTAAACTAGGGCAGAGAGAAAGCCAATAAATTTTTGAGTACCTTTTCCAGTTAGCGTTTAGCCGAAACCCCTCGTCGGGTTGGAGCAATTCCGTTACGGCGGCTGCATTTTCCCGAACTCCATTGAAATAGGTATACATGAAAGCCAACCCCTACGAAATTATTGATTGGAAAATTACGCAAACGGACGCCAAATATTGCCTAGTTTAGAACAGATATAGATTTGTTCAAAAGTTTGTAAGAACGGCAAGAATACAATTATAACGAAATAAAACAGGTTCACAATTCCCAAACTTTTATATTTTACAACGGAACATTTCAATACAATTTAATTCTTTACATTATACTTACATAGGAATTTACAAATAGGTGTAGGTACAACCGTTCGGATATTCATAAAAATAAAGACAAATCTTTCGGGTTTTTTTTTATGAAAGATGGATGTATTACTCTTGGACACTGTAATTTCCTTAAATTAAGGAAACGAAAGATGTTATTCTGAACTTAGAAGGGTTTGGGACCATCCATCATGCAACACGCCAAATCACGACGACTGAAGATATTACGGAGTGACGTCAAAAAAATAAGATATCTAATAATTTTGTAGAAAATGAAAACGGCCCTTTTGAAGGGGATTTATTGTCTCTTAGCCTTAGGCTGACGATCGTTTACTGGTAGGATAATAGACGAAAGTTAAAAAGTATAATATTGTTCTGCGATGTGGTAGGATTTAAAGCAAACTGACTATTAATCACTTCATAATATTTTGCTTTTTGATGTCCTTTAACATTGTTGATCGTTGACAAGAGCTAATTAAGGCAAAAGGCTTTACCTAAATACAGGATGACAGGGACAATGACGTGCCAACTGCATCCGTGGATTCAGTAATATGGTTGTGTATGGGTCCCCCTGCGTTGAAATGTATAGTCGGTTGATCAAAAAAAGTTCCACAGTTACTCAACTAAGCGCTCGCGCTTGGCGAATTCTAGATAGTCACACCCAACACCTTATTTGACTGGCCAATTCTTCCCTTGCGGTGGTAGGGCTAACGCCCGCCTGGTTTGCGACCACCCTCCCACCGCCCGGAGTCCGGCGTCAAGCAGCCTGCTGTGTTTCCTCGATGCGTAGGAGTTCCAGTGCCTTAGGCATCTTCTGGGCACGCTCGTTCCATCATAGAAATGCATAAATGCATTTCCATCGCTTTCGACCAGGCATGATCGAGGTCAAGAGCGGGCCCATTCAACAATAAATAAAAATAAAAAATATAGACCTCATCCATCGCTTTCCATCAGGCGTTCAGCAATAAAAATAAGAAAAGCAGCTGATTTTTTTTTGATAACTGAAGAAATATTTCAATCTTGAATCATGTGTTGAATTCATGATTACAGTTTGTGCGTCGATGTCCCGGCCAGCCTGTATATGTATACATCTAACATATTTAGGGCGGAGTACAACATGTTTTGATAAAACATAATATTAGATATAACATTAGTTGTAATACTAGATATACTCATCGCAGATATGCCAAACACTTCACGAAAATGATCCGTAACTGAAACATTTTTATCTTACTCTTATTTATGTTTACAACCACACTTTGGACTTAGGCCAACGTTCTCTTAATTAATAAAGCCTTCAAAGATATTTACTATAATAATAAACCTTTTACAAATAAAATATCACTCAAAATCCTAAGGTCATATTGGCTTTTCAAAGGCTATTCCTTCATTATATTTAGTATAATATTGGTTTCCACTCCGCATGTCAAAGTCACCTCTGTTTTCAATTTGCAAAATGAATTGCAAGAATTATAATCGAAGTGAAAACTTAAACACACATTTGCATTTGAAACAAGTCAAATATAACACAATGATAACATCTGACTCACTAACAATGATTTATTCATAATCGTGTCCTATAAATTGATATGACTATCTTCGTGCAAAATTATTTACAGCCACGTTTATAATAATCGATCCTAAAATATATACATTAAACAATACGTGATCAGCAGTCGTTGTTTAATTAGTGTACAATTACAATTTACAAGTCAAAGTTCCTTGGGTCACTAACGTCAGAATAAATAAGTACAGAAGGTCAGCCCCATACAACGAAGGAAAGTGAACACATAGTGAGTGCTAGCGCACTCGCAACTGGCATTCGCTTGAGATGGTTTGAGATCGCCGTTCGCGTATATTTGTGTACCGTCCTGGCCTCCTGTACCTATCTATTTTGTTGCAACGTGTTAAATGAATGTTGAATAGTGAAAGCCGTTTAACAATGTTTGTTGTAGTAGATCAGTGGCCGGTGGAGTGTCACGCGAGCAGCACTATGGCGAGCGCGAGCAGCGCGCACGCGGGCGCGGCGACCCCCGCGGCGCCGTGCGGCGGCGGCCAGCCCTCGCTCCAGGGGCCGCGCGCCCCCGCCGGCGGTCACATCGTCGTCACCATTTCTGGGGAGACGGGAGCTGTCAGTAGCGTCTTACTGGGACCGACGCCCGCCGCACATGCTCACACGGTCATCTTGAACCGCGTGTGAGTGGCAGCATTTAAAACCTATGGCGCAGTACTGAACTCCGTATTTGTCGCACGTGTCGACGCAGACACGTAATGAGCGTGAACGCGCGTATCGTGAGAGTGAACCTTCTAACTCAGACACGTAACGTGTCCATATTATTTGGTGCACACGTGTCGACTAATGTCAGTGCTACATTAGCGCAGTATCGTAAAAGTGTGAAAAAGTTAGTTGGCATGTGCGACGGGCGTAAAAGTTGGAATACAAACGCTTGCAAAAGGAATAATACTACAGCAACCGACCATCGGTGACTAAGGGGATAAATTAAGCAAAAAATAGGTCAATCTCTAAGATACAAGGTATGGTTCAAACACAACCTGAATTAACAGTGGTAAAAGTCTTATAGATTGGTATGGAACTGTGACGTCTAAGAAATCACCATTATCTTGCGTGAAATTTTCTTTTCAACTATGAACAACATTTAGATGAAAATCTCCACTGTAATCGACTAAGCTCTTGTAATCGCAAAAAAAGTATAAAAATTGAAAGTTACCATTTAAAGTAATGCCACGATAATGTCAAGATCTTTTTAAGTTTACCTGCGGCTAAGTTTAAATTATTACAGTTTTCGACTAGCACGTCTGACAGATTTAAAATTCATTAATCTTTTTTGGTGTGAAGATAGTGGGAGGCACATAACCGACGGTTATGGTGGCCTATGTCCAGTAGTGGATGTCTTTCAGATGAATGATGATGATGATGAAAATGGTAGAAATATTTACCAAGGTTCTGCATTTGATGTTGGCTCAGAACAATGTATGGGTTGTCGAGGCCGGGATCTTCTAGCACCCCTCGATGCAGCTGTTCCAGATGTCTTTCAGTGTCATCTAGATGTAAAATAAGCTTTTAATTTAATAACAGCTAGTTGGATATCAATTTGTTTACCTACTTAAAAAGTGACACATGAAATTTATATCAATTTGAAACTTAAGCAGGTACTTGGATACTTGTACAAAACACTTTATTTCTTTCCCGAGGAATTCCATAACGGATCGCTAAACTTAGACATATTAAGTTATTTTCGACATCAGTCTTACTATGCTCATCAAAACTTCTAAATGCGTAAGTTCTAAACAATTCAAAAGTGCTAAGCAATGTTCTAAATTAATAAACAGTTACAGTTTGTCTTTGATTTTCATTTCATTCATTAAAATATTTAGATTGCTATCGTTAATTTCAGTATCATGGTAATTTGATTTATCTATCTAACTAGATTAAAAGTAAATAAATTGATGTAGACTAAGCTCCTGAACATTGTACGCTTTTAACTCATTATCAACAAAGAGCATTGACAATAGTAAATGCTCTTTGTAGCAGTATCAAATTTAAATCCATTTCAGGCTGAATTTTCTAATACGTGGATGTTTATTTAATGTGTATGATCATTATTAACAACTTATGGAGTATTTTTAATAAGATTCATAATAATGCTGAAAGACATAGCATAACTCACAAAAGAGTCCTCAAACATTTACAGTCCGATCGTCGAGAGAATGTATTCCTGACACCTGTCAGTGCGACATTTCTAGTAGGTAATAAAGATCAAATTCGCAAAACGCGTATTCTTTTGTATGAAACTGACGGGTTTTAAGAACGTATTCTCTCGTCGGCCGCACTGTAGATATTCAGATGGTTCAGAAGGCTTAGGGCGCGTTCCCACTTTGTCGTGACGACAGATAATCGTGTAGTTTTAAGTATCGTGGCTTATGTGTTTAAATGGAGGCGACAATAAGTCGTGTCGTTCTATATGTGAACACCTCCATTTAAACACATAAGCCACGACACTTAAAACTACACGATTATCTGTCGTCACGACAAAGTGGGAACGCGCCCTTACTCAAACATACAAAAACGCTAGAAGAGACAAATAATAATATCACTGATTGTATTTTAATTAAAATGTTGTAGTTTCACTCACATGGTAACAGCGTTGTTGTTGGTGGTGGCATTGTTGTAGTAGTCGTTGTCGTTGTTGTGGTAGTTGTCGTTGTAGTAGTAGTAGTTGTTGTTAATACTAAGGAGACAAACATTTCTGATTAAGATTCAAAACTATTCATTTGGTAGACAAACTTGGTGACACGACTTTTCTATAAAGAATAGAGAGAGATTGACTTAAAGAGTTGTGGAAACTATATGCCATTTGAATTTCTCTGAATCGATTGTTAAACTTAAAGTCCGGACGTTGAGAGAATGTGTTCCTGACACCTGTCAGTGTGAAAATTCTAGTAGCTAATAAAGATCAAATTCGCAAAACACGTATTCGTTTGTATGAAACTGACAGGGCGTCCAGAACAAATTCTCTTAACGGCCGGACTGTAACTATAAAAGGTTTTATCTGATATGAAAGTAACATTTTATCGTTTCATTCTTGTCGGTAAGCACTTTTACTTACTTAAATGCCTTAAGTTGAATAAAATAAAGATGTTCTTAAATCCGAAGAAAGCCAAGCAACTTTAAATTCAATCTAACCGCTTACGATGCACAAATTCAAACTAAGTGAAGTAAACTAAAAGCCCGTTAGTACCTCCGTAACGTCTTTACCTCTGTCTGCACTTTCCACCGTTCACGGAATACGACTTAAAATTAAGGAAAAAGACGTAGAGAGAAAATCCGTGCTTTAGTGAAAAAAAAATCATAAATCATCTTATAACAAAACACATTGTGTTGAAACTAGTAGGTGCAGTGATGATAAATAAAATAAGAATTTAAAAAATAAAATAAAACATTAAGTATATTCATTTTCGGAAATCCGGAATGTACGAGAGTGGAATTATGAATTTCCAAATGGAAAAACAAAAACTGTTAAAAAATTATTGCTAAGCAAATTGACTCCCAACATACATTTTCCATATATTCAAATCACAACTGTTATTCTTTGACAGTTGTATGGAATGGCTGTTATACGGCAAATTGATGTAGGGGTGTAAAACTGCTTAACAATGAATTTACCACCTGTACAAAACCTCAAAAAACTTGCATTCTGTTACTTCTAATCAGCTTTTTAGGAGTCATAAAACAAGTACACAGGGTACACAAGAACGATATTAAATCGTTTTATTTCTGACAACCGTTTGAAGATGACATAGATAGAATTATTTTTTCATTTTATGTGTAGCGCAATTAATGTAGTCCGAATCTCGCCGATGAAACTGAACGCGATCAGCACACGTAAACCGCGTTCAAGAGCTGTCAGTGTTATCATTGTCGTGAAAGATTGACACTGACAGCTCTCCAAAATCTGCTTTTAGTGATTTGTGGTGCAAGCGGGCCTTAGTAAAGGGAAAAAAAACTAACACTTACAATGTAAGAACAGCTCAGCCTGCGCTCTTCCCTGTGAGTTCTCCACATGACACCGGTAGGCCCCCGCGTCTTCGCGGGACATCTCCATCACCATCAGACTCACAGTGTGACGGTAGCCTCTGGACGTCATGCTTAGTCTGTGTTTTGTACCTAAGAATATAATATTATATTTTAATTTTTGTTTCCAAAGTCAATAGTCAGCCGATTACAATTAGAACCTTTTTTTTAATGAGTTTCTATTTTATTTAGTCAAGATCAAAGGAATTGCTCATTACAAAATATTGTTTCTTGTTTAAAAGAATGTATACTAAGAACAAAACGGGTGATATTTATAAAAAATCCTTCCGATTCTTCATCAGGGAGACAAGACCTTAATGAGATATAGCTTCAATTTGGGACATAGCAACTAAATTAACATAAATTAACATTATAATTATTTGCTATAGTTTACATAACATTTATTATTATTGTGTTAACTAATTTTTTCACATATATTTAGAATGAAGAGTATCCATTAAAACAATTTGGTTGAAATAATATTTAGTTAGTTGTTCAACGCAATAGTATATAGGTTGTTCTAATTCTAACCTAGAAATAATATCACAAAAAGCATATGGCACTTAAATAAGACTACAGGAGTAAACTTAAATATAAATCGTAAAAAATATTACTAAAACAGAATTTCAGTGAATTTTTTTGTTATTTTCGATGATAAAATAATGAGAATAGGCTTAATTTTTTATTGTTTACTGTCTGTGCAAAGTTTTTGATGTTGTTAGTATTCTGCGGTTGTCTCGTGTTTTTGTTTTTATTATTTTCTTTGTTTGCAAACTCGATTTGCGGTTCCTAATCTATTTTAGAAAATAACTTTGTAATGTTTTTTTATTTATACTTAAAAACTTTTTTTTTTTTTCTTAAACACAACCTAATTCATTATTTCGGTTGAGTTTAAATATTGTGAGACGTATTATTAAAGTCTGCATAAAGTACAAAAAATATTAAATTATAACCTTCTGGTGTTTTTTTATGAGCATTGATATTATTTTAAGGGGTAGGTACGGCTTTATCATTTATCAATAATTTGCACTAATTCATATAAACTGTTAATGAAATTTATTGAAAGCAGCAGCAAAAATTAATAATTAAAATAATAAGCAGTAATTTATTCAAATTAAATCCAAATTGCTTATGAAATGCAGTCTCAGTAAAACGTTTCTATTAAAACTAGTTTTCCAAAAATTCTTTATTATCAATTTACTTTACGGCTTCACATAAAGTTCTAAATCATAAAGCGCTTTCATAATAAAAATTATTCTAGATTCTTGAGAGGCAAACTTTCAGAGCTCTGGAGCATTCATTAACTGATACATCAAAGAGTAATAAACTGGAATCTTAAATGATAATTGTAATTAAAAATTTTTAGAGCAACATTTTGTGTTTTGTGAAGACATGATTACTTAGAAGACTGTCTTTTATCATCCTTGGAGGGTATTTTATTTATTGGCTTTGATAAACTACAATATAGAGATAAAATGGCTCCTTTGCGACTGCTTTGAAGTTTCGCAAGCCTTAATTGAATGTTCCTTTAACTATGAGTTGTAGGACAATCTATTTCACTTTGTACCTGGTTAGTTTTGGTTAGATTTTTTATCAAATTTCCTTTTGTCGTCTTGGATGCTTGGATTTCTATTACTTTTGCTTACTGACCACATACAGCTTTTTATAAAGATATTGGGACTTAGGGCGGCATGTGGGTTGTTAACAATAAGATTGACAATCAACTTTATTTTGGGAGGGGTGCTTTCAGGTGAAGTCGTTGAAACAATAAGTTCTCAGAAGTAAATGGGATCCCCTAAAAATAAAACTGACATATCTAATTATTTTTCCAAAACATTTTGTATTCGCACGTTTTAAATATTTTCTGTCTCAACGTTCATTAAAACGAATATTATAAAAAAAAACATTTGATATCCAGCCAAGGTCCCTTTACGATCTAATTAGAATACGTATCCTTTGCAGAACAAACTTAAGTGATTGTAGCGGAAATGAGAACAAAAGACTGCAATTATATACAATGTTAGTTTGTTTTTATTTCATTATTTTATTTTCTTTCTTTCATATTCTAGAACCATTTCAGGCAGCAATTTGTATAAGTTTATATAATTGTGCGGTAAGAAAGTTTTACCTCGGGCAAGGAAAAGGTTAGCGTATTTTTTATGTGACATAAAAGTGGTAAGTATTTTATTTACGAATAGTTTTAAACCCGAGCCTCCGACATCTTTGTGGAAGCACCGCTTACTTTAGAGTAGCTGTTTGTTTACTGTACCTCGATATAAATTTAAACCTACATTAAGATTGAGCTCATGTTCGTGAACGGGCGCCGTCAGTAGGGACTGGTCATCTAGTAGCTACCACAGCTTATTTTTATTTTTGAATTGCTTTTTTTATGAATCCTTTTTACATTCTGCATCGTTCTTACATGAATAATTTTATATGAAAAAGTGCCCGTGAAGTTCCTTGTCCGTTCTTTTCCATAGTTACCAACTACGCTTTGGAATGGGCAATTAGATTCATCTATCTGAGTTACCGACACCATGATAATTCAAAAGTGCCTGTAATCGGTTTATTTGAAAAAAAATATGCTTTGAGTTTGAGTTTATGTAGGATACTATAATAATAATAAATTTATTGAACCAATGTTACAAATCAATGTTACAAATATTACCTTATAATTAACTTAACGTCGGTTTGTAGCTGTACTTGATCTAGTTTTTTTCTTGCTTACTAGAGGTGGCCCTCTTCTTTATCAAGCTACTCGTGGCTATAAAACTGTATCTACAATTCTACATCATTGCCATGTTCCATGTTAATGTAATATATTATGCTTGTTGCTTGGTTATTATTAATCTTTTGTTTACAATCATTGTTGTTTTTTATCTAGTAATCCCTGTAAAATAAACTTAACCTTAACAAAAATAAGCTTACCATTAAATAGCCTCTGTTCTCCATTAAGAGTCCAATGGACCTGAGGTACTGGGTATGCTTCAGCTGTGCACTGAAGAGTGACGGAGCCGCCAGATGGCGCCCGTATGGCGACCCGGCCGGCCCACACTGACGGGGAAACTGGGAACGACTAAGTATATTAGCGGATTCCATTTAGCTACGTTCATCATCTTGCTGCCCTTATTCCATTTAAATTGGGATCGGCGCAGCACGTCTTGTTCCTTCATTTATCTCTATCAGCCGTATCTTAGTAAATATATCAGAAATTTCGAGACAGTAATATAGCTAGAAATAGGTCGCCCCATTTCTAGCCATAACCGTATTTCACTCAAATCTTCCAGCGTATCTTTGGTCGTTCCCTTATTATCAAGCCGTCCATATTCATAATCAAAACTTGTAAGTGGCTGTCCGGGGTATTTGGTCTAAAAATACCTAGGAACATTTAGGGCTTCTAAACATTCATCCCTAAAGTAATGAGTTCGGGTCTTACGTAAATATAATTCTGAAGTGAAAGAAAATATTGAACCTAAATGGAAATAGATTTTTAAAATATAAATAAATAATAGATGAGCAGAAAAAATATCTATTTATGTCTGACTTTAGTTTAATGTCTAAATATATTCGTCGAAGCATTTTAAGTAATTAAAATAACATCATGAAGTTCCTCACTAAGTAAAATACCATTACGACCATAAAATCATTCCAAATTCAATTTCTTCCTAAAACCAACTTCAAAAGGGTAGTATCTCTAAAAGTTTTTGTTATTAATGAACCTCGAAACGCGAATATTTGAGAAAATAACGGAGAAAGTTGTAACACACGACCAACTTAAATGGAAAACGGGCACTTTGGTCAAAGTACATTACTTCATTGAGGTTTCACGTAACAAAAGATTTTTCTTCAATCTTAGAAGTTTGTCTGAACCTGTCTGTCCTTAGAATTAATCCTGATTTTAGAATAATTTAAGTGCTTAGTAATCTCAAGTTACGTTTTTGGCTTTCTCAAGGCTTTGATTAATGATAGGTTTTACTTTAGCTTCCATAAAAAAAAACGAGTTCTAATCTGGCTACTGACCCAATGGTTATGATTTTATATTCTCTTTCAGAATACTACTCTTAAAATTCCACCGTTGTTGAAAGGTTTAAAGATAAGTATTCATGTTGTTTATATCTAAAATGAAGATATACCTACACAGGAAACATTATATTCTTTACTCCGAGGTCATCTTACATGTACTGTTGCATTGTACATGTGTAATACCTTTCAATTTGACAGTTCAACAACTTGCATTGCGTTATTTACATTGTAAAGCACACGAATTTTTCAAACATAATTATGAAGCAATGGATAAGCAGTTTCTTCAGAACCCTTTCGATTTGAATTGAAAAAATGTTTCACCATTAGGGTGCAATCATTCCAAACTAGTTGATATACTTTAAGAACAAAAACCCGAATCTCAATTTGGATTCATCAATTGCCTCAATTTATAAACACTTTCTTACTACCAAATAAATAAACCGTCATAACTCAAACCGACCCGTCACGCAGCCACGAGGAGCGTCATCTTACAGCCTCCAAACTGACAGTACCAGGACACTCTTAATTGTGTCCGTTATAAACGACGTAATTAATTCAACTGTCGACTCACATATCACATTAATCTGGATTCTCTTGCTGACTGAAGGAGGGACGCCATTGGTGGCTATACACAGGTAGGCGCCTGATAGTACTCGCTCGACGCCGGTCAGGTTCAGCCAAGGGCCGCTCCATTTTGACACTGTAGAGGAAAGTTAAATACCAGTTTACTAGTGGAATACCAAAACTTATGAATAAATAGATTGATTTCTGTTTATTTAAATAAAAAAAAGTAACGATGGCAAATCATGCAGGTTTGAGATTTGGATCTTATTTTCTTATAATTTAAAACAATGAAAAAAGCTGTGTAAAATAATTTTAAAATAAAAAGGTTCGGATAATTGGGACATAAAACAAAGAAAAATGGATCATAATCTTCGACTAGTTTCCAACTTCCATAAAAGCCGCTTTCTTTCAAAATCTTTTTCTTGAAGACGCACTTAACGGCATAAAGTTTTTTAAGTACCTTTATTATCTACAAGTAAGTATTAACCGAATTTAAGCAAAGATAGGTTCGAATCATGGCACCAATCAGTTGTATTTACAAAGATTTTTGATTGTGTAAAGACTTTTATTCTATCATTCACTTGTCAGAGAAAAAGGTCTAATGATTTGTAAATAATGGAGAAATTCCGTCTTTCGAAACGCTTTCTTAAACTCAGTTTGTACTTTTTGTGTGTCTTTTAACGTGTTCTAACGAGGGCCACGCCACTAAGCCGCCGTAAGCTCGTTGATACTACATCCTCCCTCCATGCCCACGAGTTGATCGCTGATCTGCTGATAACGACCATTGTCTGACTTATTTGGGAAAGTAATTTCCTTGTGAAGATATTCGTATTAATAAGAGCTACGTTTGATCCATTTCCTGCTCACTAGCTGCTTTATTTTGTCCTCGAGTCCAATATTTCGCAAAGTCTATTGGAAATTGGAATGTCCGCGATTTTTGCTGTGTATTTTAGAGTCAAAGGCAACTTACTGTTTGTATACAGATTGTTTACGACAAAATTCTAAAATTAAAATGCTTAATACTTTACTCAAGGAAGTAATTGGCTACTTACTAGGACAATAATGAGTTAAGAATTTATTTAGAACTTAATAAAGTTGGCGGTGCTAAAGGCCCGGCGATACTCTGCACAATTTTATAACAAATTCGTTTGAGCACACAATGCAAATAAGAGAGCTTACATTCAATTTATAGCCGCGGGCGCCAAAGTTTCCCTTTGTGTTACACAGTTAGTTCTGGCGGTGACTGGCTGTGTGCATACTGTGACAGTTTTTGCACACTGTCGCTTTATAATGTTTGCGGTCCTCTGTGCGGTAGTGTGAATAACAGATAAAGGTTATTTCTGACTTCAAGTTTATATAAAACAATTGTTTGTACTTGTTGTTTGAACGGTATTAACGGGATCTGCGAAATTAGCTTTTCCTGCCCTGTTTATGCATACGATGTTGTTTGTACTGTTACCGTGTTTTCTAAAATCTGCAACATTGTTGGGCTGTTTTCTTCGAAATTGCCGTTCCCCAATTATTTTTACGGTCTACAGTTATTCCTGACGACGCGACGGGGGCATAACGATGTGGTAATTGAAAAACGGAACTTCGGCGCAGAGAGAACTAGAAAACTAAAATTAGTTTTGTTCGCTTTTATTTTGCGTAAAAATATTAATGTCGGTATTTGAAATTCTGAGTTGAATTAAGCTTTTTATAATATGAATTTAAGTTGTCAGTTGGAAGACAAAATATGACGAGTCACTTTAGAATGGCCAAAGACTTTATTTGTACTTATTGACAGGCTTACACTGTTCTCCCATACCTTTTATCACTGCTATTTGAAAACATTGAAAATGCCAATTATTTTTTAAAGAGTAACCATGGATGATGGAGTTTCTTCCCGACTCTTCTTTATAGGAAACGACCAATTGGAAATGTGCAACTAGCTACAGATTTACATCTCACTTGCTCAGTCCGTCCTGGCATATTGTCTACCGGTCTGGGGAGGTGCCACTAAAATTATATTCCTAGTCCTCGAGAGGGCTCAGAGGTCCCTACTGAAAGTTATTTTTTTTAAGCCCTTCAGATTTTCAACTGAAAACCTTTACCGGAATGCAGATCTTCTGGCCGTTAGAAAGCTTTACGTACTTAGTGTAAGTCTAACTAAGCATAAAACACTATCGTTTAATCCATAGAAGACAAAAGGCAAAAGAAAAAACACCGCTGCTCCTACTGTCTCAGTAAAGTCTACTATCGCAAAAAGACAATATCCTCATCATCCCAATTATACAATCTTTTCATAAAGAACTTGACATATACCCACTAACCTACCGCCAATGCAACAACGCTTTGTCTAAATGGCTTAAGTCAAAGACCTATGACGAAGTGGAAAATATGGTGCAATCGATGAAACTATAATATACATTTGATATTTTGCCGCTAAGTTAACGTCTTACTGTATTTTCCGATCTCAAGACTAGTCGGACGGTTAGAAAGCAAAAAAATCTGCATTTTACCTCAAATCACAGTAAGTAATTAATCTCCACCATGTATTATACTGTGTAGGTACAACCCTCCACTCCCACTCTCTCACTCCCACACTCACTCACACCTACACATTCACACATACACATTCACACATACACATTCACCTCCACACTATCTCCTACTCACATACCTAACACACACCACCCTAGCGCGTTTAATGCCTTTCATAAAAATACTGTTTCCATTTCATTCTTTTGTTTTTATTTTTATATAAGTTTACATGTCTTGAACAGGCTCAATTACTTAATAGCAATTATAATTATAACCTGGGGAAGGGCGGAGCATCCTAACACAAACAAACTATTTGCTTATAAGGATTCTCCCCATTGTAACTAGATTAAGTTATTTAAGATGATGCAATAAACATTTTTAACTCAAACTCAAAGCATTTATTTCAATTAAACCATTTACAGACACTTTTGAATTATCAAGAAGTCGGTCAGTCAAAAATAAAATGAAGCTAGTTGCCCATTCCAAAGCGTATTATTTTATTATGTCTTTTATACTAATGTCTGATTACTAACCTAATGTCTGGTTGTCAATCTTGAAGTGCCTGGAGTCTTCTCTCCTCCAGGCTATGATGGGTGGTGGTGTTCCCGAGGCGGCACACCTCAGTGCCGCGTTATCACCTTCTTTGACGAGCACCTCGCCACTGCTGGCTTCATCATCGATGTCTGGTGGAACTGTTGGATTTGACAAAAAATATTATAACATGTATTTGAATAAAATTATACAAAAGTTAAAGATTTATTTATGTCGCGCTCTTTTCCGTTGCCTAGTCTTCCAAAAAGCGTCACAAGGATCTTGTTACCAAAATAATGATGTTTCTATTTTTGTATTTAAATTATAACTGTATTTGTATTTAATCCGATATTCTTACCATCCTTACATAAAAATTCTGCTACAGTCGCAGTCCCGTTTTGTTTTCCTGAACCTTTTGCTACAAAAATAATATAAACCTTCTGATTGAGATCCCACGCAGGATAAACGATAACACAATGTTCTGTTTTTCTTCTCCCAAATTAATATTGTATTTAGGATAATGTTATCCTTACTGATATCCCAATAATAATACGAGTATATCATTATTCAGGGACCGCTTGGCTCTTCTAATGCAAAACTATGCTGTTTACTGTATTAAATCAAATGTTAAACTACTAAAATATTGAAGTAAAATACTGTTTGTGCAGTCATTTACATAAATACCTTACAGTTTCGCAAAAGTAAAAAGCGCTTTTCTCGTGAAATTGCAACTTTGTGAAAAAGACCTATTTCACAAGAATACGGTTTTGATAATACTGAAATCGTAACACTCTAAAATATATATCAATACTTTAGGAAACAATTGCTTTTGAATCTAGTGTACGTGTAAAGTATTTGTGTATTCTGAACATTGCTTCGAGTGAAATGGTTTTACAAAGTAAAGAAAATTTTGTTTCACACTTTTCACAGTAAAGTCTTACCTACAACCTGTAGCAGATGAGTCTGGCTCATCATCGGCTCGGTGTTGACCTGACACATGTATCGGCCGCCGTCAGAAGGGCCTATCTCTTTGAGCGTCAGGGTCCAGGCTCCGTCTCCGT
The DNA here is from genome assembly GCA_914767645.1 of Hydraecia micacea. Classification (NCBI taxonomy): domain Eukaryota; kingdom Metazoa; phylum Arthropoda; class Insecta; order Lepidoptera; family Noctuidae; genus Hydraecia; species Hydraecia micacea. The sequence goes on along the minus strand of OU611783.1, from coordinate 920,873 downwards.
GACTGACGCTGACGCGGTGATTTTTCGTGATGACGTGGCCGGCAATCGTCAGGATTGTCTGAGTGTCCACTCGGAGCCACGCCACCTAGAGATGGAAATTTCTGATGAATAGAATAGGCTTTATTATATAGTCGACCTCGTAATTTCTTTACGACCCCTAAGGTGACATTTAACCTTGCACATAATAAAACAGCAACGTCTATGTGTTTACGTGACAGTAACATACTCATAAGGTTGAAACAGTCAAGTGTTAAAACAATTACGAGGCCTACTATACACCAAAGTTTACACAGCTCATGTACAATATCGATAAGGGTACAATGGCCGTAATTTTATTGATGTTGTACGAAAACCTCTGAACAATGAGAAGCAATAACTGTGTGACTGGCATTTATTCAAGTGCCCTATTTACCTTGAAATACTCAATTAATGATTCTTGTAACGCTACAAAAGAGGAATGGAAGAATCCGAAATGTTGGGAAAACGTTATGAGGCTCTTACTTATATTTCCACGCAGATATTCTTTACAAAAATCAAAAACAAACTACCCCAAAATGTTTTGACGATAAATATTAAGGAAAATAATCAAGTTACACTTTTCAAAATTCACAATGACCGACTACTTTACTTTCTCTTTGAAATAAATAAAAAAAATTAAAGAACAAAAATCTCTTTTTCCGTGTAGAAAATTGAAAATGAATGAGGTACCACAAAAATCTAGCGACTAATTAGATACTAATCAAATTAGTTGATTCAAAGAAAGTTAAGCAACACCTCAGAACGAGGGAAAGATAAATATTGAAAGTATCTTAATGTTGAAACAAAAGAATTTTGTAATTATGAAACTAAGTTTACAAAAGAACGAACGATTTGTTAACTTTTGATGTTTACAGTGTTATTACCAGTAGAGAAGTTGTTTTAAATATTGAATAGATTTAGAACTCATTGCGGTTAATATTAAAACTTTTGGAATTTAAATTTGAATAAGCAATTAGCAGTGGTACGTTTGAGAGAAAACTTTACAATTTGTTTCTCTTTCTAAATTAGTGACTGGATCTGTTATTTCCAGGATTATGTACTTTGCTATAAATAAATAATTATTTGCATCCATTTTTACTCACAATTTTATTTTTAACAGAATGTTTTTCTTCAACCAGATTCGCGTCTCACCAAAAACGTTGCCGAATAAATCAACATCAGTACCACAGCTAAATAAAAATTCCAAATCTCTAGAAGAGATAAGTCACCCGACATTATCATGCTGGAAAAAACACGAGGAGTAATTAAGATAGCGAAGAGCCTTGTCCCACTAATTGTGGAGGCTTCCGGCCCTTCACTGATTCAGCAATGTGACTTGTTCACACGAACATCCCTTGATAAAGGAAGCCGGGAGAAAAATAATTAAAAGAATTCGTTGGGACAACATTAATGCCTTAAATCTCTCTAATTTTCTGAGGGCAAGATACAATAAAAATAAAATATTGTACCACAGCAAAAAAAATAATACTATACCTTTATCTTTTCAAGATTTTAATCAAAGCCTTGGAAACTACTTCAACAAATTGAGCTAAGTATAGGTAAGTCTGTTCAACAATGTTTATAAATAGAAAAATCCAGACAGATTCTTGCCAAAATTACTGTCAAATAGCCATTTAATAACTTACCACCTACTTCACTCTCGCCCCTACCAACTCACACTTCAACAAAGAAATACTCAAGAAACCCTAGAAGAGCTAAATTCCATTTTCAAAGCCACATTGTGACGTTGCAAAAAATTAAATATTAATCGTGTCTAGTAGCGACACCTGCTGTAATTAACGGCGGACTAACGCCTTGGTTGTCAACGCTGTTCTACGTTGACACAGATGGCGTTGATGCCTTTTGTTTAGTTAATTAATTGCAAGTTTATTGGATAACTAAATAATAAATAAACAAACTTACATAATTTACCACATTTTATTTTAAAAAACAATGTCTGATAAAATGAAGATACAAATCGATAAGAAATCTTATATGGTCTGTGAAAGATGATTCGAGAAACTGTCAGATTGGTCTGGAGAAAAAGGCGGGGTACAGTGTCCGGTCTTTACGATCATGGACACGAGCCTAAAGGCCGATTTAGAGGGACTTAATCCTAGGAGGATTGGGATGTGCCCAAATAACCCGATGGGGTTTTTATAAATATGAGCCGTTATAGGCAGAATTCCGTGAGTACTAAACCATTTTCTCTGTTCTTGCTGGATAGCCTATAGCTTAGATTCTTGCATGTGTGTTCTGACACGAGGACGTTGTTTCAGGTCTGGCTTTTATGCTAGCCTTTTAAGATTGGTGCTATGCGCGATTGATTTGATGCCTTGGTGTTGCGCCGTGTGATGATTTGGTATTCATCAGAGCGCAGGCGGATTTGAGGTTATCCCTTGCGGTGTGGTCCTCCGACGTTAGGAAGGCTTTACCTAGCCGAATCCAGGTGATGAGGGAAGTACGCCACTCCAGGTAACGAAAGCGTCACCATCTTGTCCGTAGGCCGCGTTCGCGTGTGTTCACAGGTTTCTCCTGTGAACGACGCCAAGGACCCTGAACCGTCAACTGAGGGTGTTATACTGAAGGTTTTATAGAGAGTATTATCTGTGTGTCATTGTGATTTAATCTATGAGAGAGTTAGGCCTTTTGTAGGAACTAGGTTGTTTTAAGACCTAGTATATGTAAGGATAGTGTGCTCGGGTTTGCTTTTTTATAGCAATTATAACCCTCTATGAGTACATTGTCAAAAGTACAATATGTATCTCGGGTTTGCTTTTTTATAGCAGTTATAACCCTCTATGAGTACATTGTCGAAAGTTCAATATGTGTCTCGGGTTTGCTTTTTTATAGCAATTATAACCCTCTATGAGTACATTGTCAAATGTTCAATACGTGCCCGGCTAGCTCGTTCTGTAGAGCATGACACAAAAAACCGGGTTACAGTTGGCGCCCAACGGTATATAATTATTTAATTATATAGGGTGAACGAATTAATAACAATATCTCTCTCTCTCTCTCAATTCCCTCAGTTCTTTCAGTTGACGGATTCTTGTATTAGTTTAAGGCTAGTTTTTAAGTTTTAAATATAAAGTGGTCACCGCACCACAATCAAACCATTTCTTTTGTTGGACCGGTAAGGTGCAGAGTGTTGATAAAGGTCATTAACCTATTTATATGTATGCTCAACTCACAAGTTGGACAAGTGCATTGTGTTAAAGTTTGTTTAACAGGTACAAGTAATAATTATTACAACTGGAAGATAATTAGTTTACAATATAAAACAACAGTTTTGTGTTATTATGTTCATGTGGTTGTTTAAGTTGAGGTCCTGATAAACTGTATTGCATTATTTTATAGTGAAACATTGTAAGTGTAAGGTATTATAAATCAATAAACCCTACATTAATTTCTGTAAAAGTTGTAAAACAATTGGGGGTAAACTTGAAAATTGTAAACAATTTCTATAAGGCAATTCTCAGAAGAGTTTTAGCAGTCTCTTATTTGTTTTAGAGGATTCCAGTGGTAGGAGAATAACACTACAGGCTTTCACTCTTATTAATTGGATTTTGCAATACAGGGAACAAACAATTTGTAGAAATTAATCAACAATAATAGCCAACTTTCATTGAAACGGAACACTTGGAATCTTTATGACAACTGGTCGGTCACTTCGTCGTATAGCGTTTTAACACTCATTATTTAACCCAGATTTAAGATACAGCCACGGCATTTCATAGAACAGCATTGTTTTTATCAGCATTCGTTTTCATACATTGGTGCTTAACCTATAAAACACATTGACATTGGTGACATTTGACGTTCGACGTTTTGATATGTTAGGGTGCGTTCCGAAACGCGTTATACACGATTTGCGTTTAGTTTGTCATTAATTTTGCTTTACTAAATTGTAATAATTACTATACAAATACAAAGTTAATAAATAAATAAGCTATCATAATGGATTTAGAGACAGTGTATTAACATTCCCATCTTGCGGACGAATTGACTTATGAGGTTGCGGTTTATGCATTACTTGCATGCGACTCGTACATTTATTTGTAGTTTCTTGCTGTTTTTCAAAATATATGATAGTTTTTCATTACGTCGTGCAACTAGTGCTTTGGTAGCCTGAAACTTTGAGAATTATGTTCTTCTTGCTCACGGGATTCCTGAAACCGTGATTACCGTTAGTGTGGTTCAATTCACGGGATCAGAGTTTCATAAGCAATTATAGAAGTTTAACGTGCCTCAAGTTCATTATGGGCGCTCCACACACTAGCATGGTCGAAAGGTACATAAAAACGGCAAAATCAATTGTTTCGTCTTATAGATCATATGACAGGGATCTGAAGCTCACAAAAATTTTATAGCTTTAAGTAGTGTACCAAAGAAAAAAAAATATGGAAAGTAAGGGTTTACTATTAAAACTTTCCCAGGAAAAAATAAATAAAATTAAAATAGTTTCAACAGACTGCCACCAACCACCAGAACCGGTCGACATGGGTAAATAGTTTTTTTTTTTAATGTGTTTCTGATTATATAAAACTTAACACATCAGAGTCAACACTGTTTAAGCCAGACGGGTATATAAATATATTCAGCCATAATTTATATAAATATAAATATATATATATATATATATATTTTTATTTTTTTTTTGCTTGGTTGCTGGGACCTTTTAAGCAGGAGAATTTATATGATGTAGCATTATATGTAGGGATATGACTGTATACATAGAGAAACAATTATTAATAAATCGATAGTTCAGTCAAATAATAAAATCGATATAAACATAATCATAGTCGATTTCATCTAAAATCGATTAATTTTATATATCCCTAATTATACAGTTTATTTATTAGCTGTAGTCCGTGTTTTCACGTGTTGTTAGGAAGTAAACTCCAACAACGACGACAAGGCATATATGCATGCTAGACTTTATTTATAAGTAAATTGTCTTGATTATTATATATTGAACGTAAGTTTTGGGTATCGTTCAAAATTGTATACAGTAATTTTGCTGTCTTGCATGCCTTGTGTTATTTTTTTTAATGGCTCGGTCCATAACTTTTATAGCCAAGCTCGCTTGGTTGTTTTTTTTTTTCATATGAAGCGGATCAGTGACTTCTAAAATAAGCCTTCACGTTGTTTGTAATCAAGCTCGCTTGGTTGTTTTTTTTACGGAGCGGATAGTAACTCATAAAACAAGCCTTGACTGAAGCGGATCAGTGACTTCTAAAATAAGCCTTCACGTTGTTTGTAATCAAGCTCGCTTGGTTGTTTTTTTTACGAGCGGATAGTAACTCATAAAATAAGCCTTGACTGAAGCGGATCAGTGACTTCTAAAATAAGCCTTCACTAATGTTTTGTTTTGCCGATATAGCATTGTTGCTTCGGTGAGACTTTAGATAGCACTAGTGCTTATCTAGTTACGAGCGGCAGGTGACTCTTAAAATAAGCCAAACCACCATTATGTTTTCAGAATATTTATTTCTGGGAACGCTGTATACGTCTTGCCTGGTGAGTTATGCACTTTGTTTGCCCAATATATGTATCAGCTCGCTGAACATATTCATCAGGAGGATCGTTTAAATTTATAGTAAACAATTCAGAGTTCCACTGGTTTACAGACGGAATTCGGGAGTATGCAAGAGGTGGCTGCCTGCGATTTGAATGCAGGTGGCTACAGGATTGAAAGAGAAAGAAATTTAGGGATGTATGAAAGAATGGGGGGGTTATGCCCGGAATGTAGGAAGATTTGTAAGCAGAATAGGTTTCCTGGCAGTTTGGATTTTATAAGGTTCGTTATTTACTTACAGTTGGACAAAAATTCATCTTTAAAATTAGTTTATGTCGTTTCACAACCATCGGTTTATAAATAGATCAGAACTCTTCCACTAGTTTCTATGAGAATTGGTAAACCCACTCCAGTGTTATAACACCGAGGGCGGTGTTGGTTTTTGCGTACACAAAAACCTTTTTGTGGGAAGAGGGGCATTGTGACGTTGCAAAAAATTAAATATTAATCGTGTCTAGTAGCGACACCTGCTGTAATTAACGGCGGACTAACGCCTTGGTTGTCAACGCTGTTCTACGTTGACACAGATGGCGTTGATGCCTTTTGTTTAGTTAATTAATTGCAAGTTTATTGGATAACTAAATAATAAATAAACAAACTTACATAATTTACCACATTTTATTTTAAAAAACAATGTCTGATAAAATGAAGATACAAATCGATAAGAAATCTTATATGGTCTGTGAAAGATGATTCGAGAAACTGTCAGATTGGTCTGGAGAAAAAGGCGGGGTACGGTGTCCGGTCTTTACGATCATGGACACGAGCCTAAAGGCCGATTTAGAGGGACTTAATCCTAGGAGGATTGGGATGTGCCCAAATAACCCGATGGGGTTTTTATAAATATGAGCCGTTATAGGCAGAATTCCGTGAGTACTAAACCATTTTCTCTGTTCTTGCTGGATAGCCTATAGCTTAGATTCTTGCATGTGTGTTCTGACACGAGGACGTTGTTTCAGGTCTGGCTTTTATGCTAGCCTTTTAAGATTGGTGCTATGCGCGATTGATTTGATGCCTTGGTGTTGCGCCGTGTGATGATTTGGTATTCATCAGAGCGCAGGCGGATTTGAGGTTATCCCTTGCGGTGTGGTCCTCCGACGTTAGGAAGGCTTTACCTAGCCGAATCCAGGTGATGAGGGAAGTACGCCACTCCAGGTAACGAAAGCGTCACCATCTTGTCCGTAGGCCGCGTTCGCGTGTGTTCACAGGTTTCTCCTGTGAACGACGCCAAGGACCCTGAACCGTCAACTGAGGGTGTTATACTGAAGGTTTTATAGAGAGTATTATCTGTGTGTCATTGTGATTTAATCTATGAGAGAGTTAGGCCTTTTGTAGGAACTAGGTTGTTTTAAGACCAGTTGTTGTAAGGATATTGTGTCTCGGGTTTGCTTAGTATAGTAGTTATTTTCCCTATATGAGCACAGTCCTAAAAAGGCCAATACATGTTCGATTGAGCTAGAAGTTGTTAATTCGATCACCCCACGGATTCGCTATAGCGACTCTGAGAAACTGCTATTTGTCTCATTGCTGGCGTTCACTGACACCACTAGGAACGGAGACTAGTTGTGTGGGTGTATGCCGTAGACTCTGGGAAGGGTACATTGGTTTAGTGGCTTGCCACATTGTTTGTAAGTACTTTCTATTTTGTATAATTCCAATAAACTTTGTGTTGTGTAAGAAGGTACTTGTTTAATTAATCCTTTCCTAGCAGGTTATACCTTATAAATTTACTTTAGCACGGTGGTGAGTAGTATAGTCAAATAGAAACCATCATCAGCTTGTTTCCAGTTTAATAAACACATTAACTACTAAAAACCGGGTTACAACATGGGCCCAGCAATTGCGTCCTACGTTTAATAGCGGGGCCTACCGGGTGGAACGCGGAACACTTTTCTAAGCCTCGTTGGGCACCGGGGCCTATCTGCGAGACCAGACGGAGAGTGATAAGGGGTTAAGCGAGCGAGAAACTAATGGGAGAATGTGAGCAGCTATTTTTGACGGTATCGGGTAAATAGTGGTTTGTTTCAGGCTATTTAAAGATGATTTATTTAATAAGTAATTGTTCTGCCTGCGGCTTCCACTGACTTATTTTTGATTTATCTGGTATGAAGAGTGTCCTACGCCTTCTTCTAGGAACGCTTACCTTTTTAAAGAAGGTGTGAGTTCATGTATGGGTGTATACCTTTTTATTAATAAAAGAAAACATCTTCAATTATACGTTGTTATTAACAATAACTAGGTAAGAAGAATTGTAAAAAATTTGTTGAATTTTTAAGGAGAAATTATTTTTGCTATCGTATTATTTGCATTGACTGACCTTGAATGTCTGTAAATTATCAACTCTACAGGTAAGTGCCGCATCTCTGCCGACTGCCACGGTGACGTTAGACCCTGGACCCACGAACCGTGGCAAATCTGAAACAAAAGAACACAATCATTGTAGAACAACTGATGAGCATCGATGACGTCATTAGAAAATCAGCCTTCTAATAAATAAAATGCAATGCAATCGGACCATACGTTTGGGAGCTAGGATGCCACATACAGACACACAGTGTAGCGGTATCTACAACGCCACATGCGAACAACGCGTCATACTGAAGTCACGCAAATCCTGCATCTCGCAAGCAGAGTTTACCGCGCAACTAGCATAGATACAACGGCCCAACATGAATCATCGGGCAGTTGCCCGCCGGACACAACACCCGTCTGGTCGGAGGATCCTCCCTTTTCTATAGAGTATGAGTGAACTTTACACCCTGTTCCTCATACCTCTATACACAGATATACAGAAACATTGAACGACAGAAACGTCAAACTAATAATAACCCTCTTCATACGTCGGGGGTTATAAAACAATGTCAAGAGTTTATGATATTCTAAGCTTACATTGGTTCTGAAAACTGTCTTTTGTTGCTTAGTGTTTTACTTAAGATCGTTGATGTCAATATAAAATTAAAATTGTCATAAAAGATTCGCATAGGTACTTAATTGTCAAGAATTTGTGTTATTTTAAAATTATATTGTTAACGAAAACTGTTCACTATGTCTCGTAAAGGAGCCAGCAGGCTTTTACTCCTTTATACCTACATTTACCATATACCGTCTTTGATTAAAGACATAAAAGGATTTAATTTAAACACCGAAAATAATTATGAGTGACATCTTTCTTCCGTTAAAATGTGTGATCGAAGATTGTCGTTGACAGCTTTTTTGAATAAACACCAACGGTTCCACATCAATATCAGCTGTATAGTGTATATCCCGAAACAAATCAAAGCGAGAAAATCTTTTGTTCTAGTATTTCCTCGGAACGCTTTTGTCGTATGTTTATTCATGAGCGACGGAACTCACAGTCTTCATTTATGATACATTCGTAGCAAGTTATTAGTTAAACGTGGTCGGGCTCTTTGTTTTATAACATATAAGGCCCGCTTGCTCCACAAATAACTATAAACATTTAGCGCTAGATGAAATTTAAAACGTCGTTATATTTCTGTACATCGTTTGGACTTGACAGAGATAGATTAATGTTTTAATTAAATATTTACCTATAGCGCTAGATGTAAACAACTTATATTTTCCGTATATTCAAATCACAACTGACATTGACAGTTATATGAAATAATTATAACTCGGCAAATTGACGAAGGATGACCATTTCCTTAATCATTAATTTCCGTGACTGTAATTTAGTGATTTGTGGTGCAAGCGGGAGTTGGATTTAATTCTGATGCTAAAATTTCACAATATATTTAATGACAGGTACGTAATTGGAGTCAACCCGGCTAGTCTCAGACTCGAACCAAGACCCATAACCATTAGCTTGTCCTCACAGCGAAACGGCAAACTAAACGTCGGATTACATTTAAAACGTTAGCGTCCATTTCAGTTAGAAAATAGTCGAATAACCCCGATAAAATGCATACAAATAAATTCGAATACAAAGTATTAAAACACCCATTTTGATGAGTTCATGATAATAAAGATAGATAAAACGTTATTCACTGAAGTAAACACAAAATACAGGACACTATAATTAAAAGACCATTATTACAAATAAGAAAAAGATAAATGATTTTTTTTTCGACATGGGCAACACTCCAATATTATAACAACCCTTTGACATCTACCCGCAACATTTTAACCTTCAAATTTATATCGAAAATATACCCGTACCACATTCATTTATAATAACTTCGACAGAACACTAAAAACAAAACGTCTGCTGCCAAAATAGTCTCGTGAGACGGAACTTGTAGATACAGTTATGACGGAAGCGTCCCGGTTGGGACGTTTGGGGCCATTGGGGACGTTTGGGGACAAAACGAAAGCAAAAGGTAGGAAATAATGGACAACTCGGTATTGGTTGAGGCGTATGTCCGCGAGGGACACATTGTCTGGTCGACTCTTTGTTATGTTGCCGTTGTTATTTTGAATGATTAATGTTCTTTGTTGGTGGATTTTATTTGGCTATTTTAATGATTGACTTTTGATAGTCACGACACACACACACACACACACGCGAGTATACACATACAGCATAACCTAATTATCTGTACCTTACGAACGATTCCATGAAATAATCTAAGAAACCCCTAAGATGACCCACTGACCAAAAATTGCTATCATCACTAACCACGGTTTGATAGACAAATTGCTGACTATTGTATGTTGTCCTCGGGATAATTACATCCCTGTAACCGGTTTAATTAATCGTTTGCGTAGTTTATAACATTTACAAGAGACCACTCACCACCATCTAAACCATATTCTTCTCCCCACATCTTCAAACATAATCACAGCCTTACAAAGCAAGCAATTTAATTATTACTGACGCAGTACTTCATTATTCACATTAAATCTGGGAACATTAGTCACTCGCTAATCTCAGCTTAGTAAACCGGCTGTACATACAACTTTACTAAAATAGAAACGGTCCACTAAGTACATGTAATTTTTCAACGGCTGCGGGGCTATAGTAGGTAGTCGGTGAGCTGAAGAGAGGCACCCCGGTGTGTTGGGTGTTTCAGGTGGTTTTAATTAATATACATTTTCTAGTTAATTTAGTAATGGAATTTAAATTATGTCTAAATTATTTTTAATAGGTATGTACAGAAATGATTGGCTCTCTAGGTACATGTGTTAATAAGTCACTTACAGTAAGGCACTGATACGGTTTTCTGCAGTATGTTGGCTGTATTTATATATCCAAATGTTCCATTCAGAAGCACCACCGGGAATAAACATAACCTATACTAACATTTACTTAATCAAAACTTCCCCTACGTTTAAAACAACACACGGCTCTGAGACAAAAGGTCGTAACTCTTGGATACAATCGCACCTAGGCCCGGTCCGGCTAAGTAAAGTCGCTAACTTTTCCTTCACCCCGTGAATTAGTTCTGATTAAATTCGTTGGACCCTACCCACATTTATGTGATGGAATTAGGGATAGTTATATAGGTAGTTACCCACGTATAGCGCCCGGTATTAGGGAACAGGACTTGTAGTAAGTTAGGTTAGTTTTGAAGGGCCTGACTTGTAATTTTGGGTTACCTGCTGTGTTTTAGTTATTTTAGTCGGTATCCAGATGTGAACCTCTAAATGGTTCAGGAAAAGAGCAGTTACGAGATCAGGTAAAGCGAAATCTACTTAGGTACTACTTACTTAGATCGAAGAGAAGTAATCAGAAGTAATATTTTAAAATTCTCTTAGTTATTTGAATGAGAACTAATCCTTGCAATACAATACTTTCTGCTACTCTTTGAGACCATCGATTTGAAAGTCTGCCAAAAAACATTGATTATATGTCTACCCTTTAAGAAAGTACAGCCGTAAAGAAAATGTTTTGTCAAAAAAACATAATACCTACGAGATCAGCTGAACCGTTATAAAGACAAATAATATTTTTTTACCCCCCGAGGGTACCATGACAAGTGGCCCGCGTCCTTGAATGCGATGTTACTTTCCGTTCAAAGTTCTGTCGCATTTTATCAGTACGTGATCAAACAACACTCGTACACTTCATATCGGTAGCCATTTTGTTTTACTTTTATCGGTTATGGATATGGGGGTGCTAAAAGTTGGTATATTTTTACTTTAATATTGTCATTAGGTTTTGTTTTCTTGTAGGCCTTATGGTGAATTTAAACAATGCACATAATAATATCTACATATCACAAATAAATTCAGGGTATGTTTTGTGCATTGGTCTGTATGTATATATATTATGTAGCTCGCACACACTCTCGGACCTTTCCACAAAGAACGTAATCATTCATGGCTATTATTCGTCATAAAAGCACAACAACGGCATTAAATAAAACACCTCTAAAATAATTTTACATAACTTAGTTAGGAGACTTATTATTATGAAACTAATCAAGCATTTCTAGGTAGTTACTTAGTAAATCAAGTAAACAAACAGGCTAGTGCTTCTAAGAAATGAGTATGTTGTGTTGTTAATCAAGATGTTGGCTCAACGCTAAATAATTTTGTTAAACACTCCGAACACAACCATAATGGCAGCCTAGTTACAGGGAATAATAACTAGAACATATTCTGTATTACCAGGAATATTCTCCATTGTAAACACCACGGGCAATGGAGCGCAGCATGTTAGGTGTTAAGCGTACAGATCGAGTTAGAAACACCACGCTGCGCTCCATAACTCAAGTAGCGGATGTTGGAGAGAAAACAGCCAGGCTGAAGTGGGGATGGGCCGGACACGTCTCACGAATGCACCCGGAGAGATGGGCAAAGATCGTCACTCACTGGACGCCTGAGGCAGGACATCGCCGTCGAGGTAGACCAAGGCGAAGGTGGCGTGACGATCTAATATCTTTCGCAGGGCCAACATGGCCAGAGATCGCACAAGACAGGGAGGTTTGGAAGGGAAAAGGGGAGCCCTTTGCCCAGCAGTGGGACACAAAATAGGCTAACAAAAAAAAAAAGTCTTACAATGTACTGCTATAACTAGCAGCACAATTTCTCTGATATATTATAAACGTATACTTCGATATGGTATTTGCCACAACAACTACCTTCCGAGAAATCACTCTATAACTCTAGCTCCATCAGCTGACATCAGTGCCTACTGAATACTACATCGATAAATTCCGCGTGTAATGTACCCGACCACATCACACGACACGAACATTAACATTATTCTATACTCATACATCAACACATCCAGACACGCATACACTGACACATTCTCACGCACACACTGAGAGCTGAATTCGAATTCGAACGCTATCCTTACGCACACATGGACACGTTTCAACGCACACATACGTGCAAGGACGTGTATAAATGATAATGCACAATTTGAGACGCGTTGATAAATTGGCTTTTAACTCTGAGTAAGCTTGTTTGGATGAAAGTGCGTAATCGCTTCGCTCAGCTTCAAAAGGGCTGCGGGAATGTTGTCGAGTTGCGTTTTTCTCAGAGTTTCTTACGCAGATAGCAGATAAATGCTCAGATATTTTTTGCATCGTTACTTGCGATTTTTCGTAAGAAATATTTGTAGCGTTTTCTTGAAAGAGGTAGAATAAACTACTTAGGCAAATAAAATATGTAGCTATTAGTAGGAGATTTCGTATAAAAAAGAAATTTATTTTCCAATCATTATCATGATGTTTCGCGGACACCTGTAGGTACTTAATGTTTTATAAATATGAATACAACAGAACTTCTGTCCTTCGAATTCACAACATTGAAAAGACAGTTATTCTCTTCTTACAGTCATCATATCTCTCTTGTCCGACTCCAAAAAGTAGAGTTCTATCCAAAACAGACGCTATAAACAATTGAAATACGAAACTTTACCACCGTCCCATTTGTAGACCACAAACAAAATCAAGATGGTTCAAACTGGTTCAAAGCTTCGCCGTTTCGAATGGGCGAGTCTATGTCAGTATTTAAATTAATGTCTCAGTCTATCATTGTATAGGTAATACAAATTTAATTAGAAACAAGATTTATTCGAAATGTTGACAAGTTATTTCGTACTATTTGTCGCCAAGTTTTCGTATTAAAGTCGTCTTGGTTAAAATACTTATTATTTCATCGGGTTTACAATATTATTTGCGAAGCCTCGTAATTTACTGATAGAAAGCCTTTTCTGTTCTTGGTGTTAGCTCTAATTACCAAGTTACAGAACATATTTGAAATAAATAGCATTAATGCAACTTTCAATTTTTTTTTACAAAGGCCCCGTGGTTTAATAATTAAACTAAAGAGCTCACTTTCATTTATTTACCACAAAGTACAGCAATACATTAACAACAGAAAAACCCTGAAACGAAGAACTAAAGAACTGCCATTTAATTCCCACAACAGCATTAATTTCCAACGTCCCTTACAATTAGGAAATTTCTAACAAGGCGTGATTATTAGAATTGATTCGAAGGTAACCCTCAAGGTCCCCTACTCCGTCTCCCTACTCCGTTCTCTGTAGTTTTAGCAACGGTATCCCTAAAGGCTATCCGTTTTAATTAGGGGCACGACTCGTAAATGGAAATTACTTAGTTACAATTTGAAATAACTTCAGAGAATCGAGTCAAGATTAGTTCCTGGGACGTCTACCTGGGTTATGGAAATCGCGCTGTGAAATGACAGAATAGGGTGAAACTATTTAAGATGTATTTGGAATAGTTTTGAGTGATGTCATCCGGATGATGGAGGTTGCGCTCGTTTAGAATCTATGAATTTACTTAATAAACATAATCTCAACTGGCATGCGTATATGACCAGATGTATTGTATGAACGTAAACGCAAAAAAAGGAGTATGTAAGAATCGTAGCAGGTGACGTTCTGTAGTTTTTTGTTTACCCCCCATGGGGAGAAGGTGTAAGTTTAAGCATTTATATAAAGTCTTAAATTCATTAATTCTTTTGTTGACAGAGAACACACACCTTAAACAGCTGAGTCTAGAAGCATGAAATTTTACACAAGAGTACCTTATACAACGGCAGTGAGCACTAAGGACGGATTAAAAAAAAAACACCCCCTAGAGGGGTTAAATAGGGGATGGCAGTTTGTATGGAAGTTCGTCATTTTGCCGATGACACAAAATACTTAATAGTACTACCTACCGATGGGATAATAATTATTGGAATCGGTTCTCGAGGTAAAAACGCTATGTCCGCATTGACAAGCCGAGACGCCAAGCGTGTATCGAAGTAAACAAATGTGTTTGTTTTTTTTTTCACGAGGCGCTAGGCATGTTACATACAAAATTAAATATGATTGCATTAATTTTTAAAAGAGAACCTTTGCGGGATCCAGCTATTGAAGTCCATAAAAACGCAGTTTCCCCAAAAAAACTATGGCAAGAGGTAGCACTTGAAGTACAAAGAGATGGATATAACCAAATAGTACATTTATTCATGAATATGACAGACATGATATGATAATTTCATCACAATGAGAAATTATAAATGTTCCAGTTTTTGAGCTATTTTTAAAAGTGACATCTTGTCGACGTGCCAACAAAGAAATGAACGTAGGCTCCTAGCAAATCAACACGCAAACGATATACTAGTACGGCTACCGTATATCAAAAACCCTAAGCAAGCCGCCTGTCAGCGCGGACGTAGCCTTACAGACTGAAAGACACGGAGACTTTTATAATAAACAGGCATTTTCTGGGCACGCTCGTTCCATCATAGACCTCATCCATCGCTTTCCATCAGGCGTGATAAAGGTCAAGAGCCATTCAGTAACAAAAAAATTGACAGAATAGGGTGAAACTATTTGAGATGTGTTTGGTTTCGTTTTCGTGTTATCCAGATGACGGATGAGGGAAATTAAGGTTATAATTTTTATATTTTCTGTACCCTCGGATCCGTTCGCGTAAACGAATACCATTTATAACGTATGTATGAGTAATTTAAAATAATTATGTGAGTTTAACAATATAATTCGTTCCAGGAATCATAGCATTTAGCATGTTTTTTTTTTCTGAAACACACCGTGGTATTGTAGGTTAGTGTACAGGCGCCACACAATATCACATATAGATACAATTGTACATTGTACGAATAAACGACGAACAATCTGTCCGTATACTAAACAAACATTTGTTTAGAGTGTCGATCGACCCTTCCCTGTAATCCCCATCCATCCTATTTTTAACCGACTTCAAAAAGTAATAGGTTCTCAATTCATCTGTATTTTTTTGTATGTTTCTTACGCGATATCTCCGGCAATTGTAGATTGATTTCAAAATTTCTGGATAGGGTATGCCTCAAGGGTTGTCTTATATAAATTTGCTTGGGATGTTTTTGAGTTAGCTTCAATAATACGTATTTTTGCCACTTAGTTTATATTGATGATGTTATAATGACTTCCCGTCACTAATATTTACATTGCTATGTCAATATCAGTACTTGCTAGTAGCACTACAACTTAGAAGTGAAAAATATTTATTTTTACAAAAAAAAAACAACCGACTTCCAAAAAAGACACTACAAAGTGAAAAATAACTTTAATTTCGGAAGTCGCTGGCAAACAATGAAAATGCGAACCCAAAGACACCGACTTCCGAAATTAAAGTTAAAAAAGTTTTTTTACAAAACATCCGTCAAACCGTTACGTCATTGGTTATAAAATCCACAACACAGAGGGTTTTTCATTCCATGCAAAAAGGGACATTGATTGGCGAATAATATTACCTCTTTCAAGAGACATATCATAATATGAAATGTGTAATACCTTACAAATTGATTGATAAGCTTATTCGTATTCGCTTGTTATATTGACGAATTTTACTCCGGAAGTCTTTTACGATGATCAATGTGTTGACAATGAATTTAATGTAAATATATTGTATTGATGTCGTGTCCGGTTGTACAGTACTTTATAGAATACAAATATTATGCGTGTCCTTCTCCCTACTATGTTGGAGTCAGCTTCCAGTCTAACCGGATGCAGGGGAATACCAGTATTTTACATGGAGCAACTACCTATCTAACTACCACAACCCAGTAAATAGGTAATACGATACTTCTTGGTATTAATGGGTGTCATTTTGGGCTTCTGGCGACCCGTAAGGGCTGCCAAAGATCTACGAATAAGAGCTGGAACCACCGGCTTAACGTACAGATGCCAGCACATCAAGCTACTACAATCTGTCAAATTTCTTGAATAGATTTTCAAATTTATCGCTAAAGCATAAGGTTCGAAGTTGATTGGGAAATTTGATAGTTTAGGGTAGCTTGATGTGCTGGCGTCTGTACAATGGCGAGGCATGGAGAGTTTACCTTCGATCGTCCCGTGCAGCTGTTATTATAAAATCCCGTGATACAAAATCAAGTGAATATTCAATTGACGATAAGCATTAAGTAATCATACGCATAATAATTGATGACTATTGAACAAACACTCGAGATCAATAATATACACGGAATAGCCGAAATATTTATACTAATAATAAAGCTGAAGAGTTCGTTTGTTTGAACGCGCTAATCTCTGGAATTGCCAATAGGATTTGAAAAATCTTATTGCATTAATTGATAGTTCAATTCTTGAGGAAGGGTTTAGGCTATTTAACATCACTCTATGGCCACAGCGTGATGCTAAATAGCCTTAGGAGCCGAGCAAAATGAAAAAAAAGTCGGAAAGAACGCTAAGCGAAAGCGAAGTAATAGCACAGGCAGGCGATGCGATGCGACGGGATGGGGCGCGGGAGCAAGAAATTCCACAAGGTCGAAGTTGCGGGCAGACGCTAGTTATACTATAATAAGACTTGAATAAAATAAATCACATTTAATTCATCGAATGGTAACAGATGAACGAGACTGCAAATTATTCAATAGTTAGAAAATATAAGATATGGAAGAAATTAAATGAAACGCGATAGGATTTCATATATATTTAATTTGTTCAATCGAAATTAAGAGATACTTTATGGAAGAATATTCCAGTTTTATTTTTATAAACTCTGAACACAGAAACACAATTTTATTTTGTAAAAGTATCTCTTTATGAACAACTTCTACAAGTATAAATATTTAACAGATATTTCATATAAACTTATTTTGTAAAAAAATATTTTTATTTCTTTGACGTCCAAAAACCTCTTGAAGACGAAATACTTATGTAGGTACTTACATTTATTATGTACTGAACGATGACGGCAAGAAAAGTATCTATTATCTAAACGTACTTACATTTAGGATTTAAGCATTTTTTTATGTTATGAAAGGAACACTAACGTAGGTAATCGTAAAATTCGATAACGGATAGAAAGTCTGACTATACACATTGTTTACCGAAGTTATGTTTTCATTATTACCTAAAAAGTAAAATCAAACCTTTTCACACCCTGTACGAAACAGCATGTTGTATCAAACAAAATGAATACTCATTTCTTGTCCTTCGTTTAATTACAGCAGCACTAAACTAGTATTTAATTAGTAAAGCGATTCAAGGTAAATACCCTTACAGAATCCAGTACAATCGAGTTTAATCCAGTTTAATTTTGAGATACTTGGCAACAAGGAATATTCATCAACTTGACTCGAATCTGGGTCCTTTGGCAAATAAATAAGAGTCAGTGAGCCAAGCAATAATTTATAGTGCCAACAGACTGTAATTGTATTGAAGTCTTTATGGTCGCACATCTAGTTATTATAAGTAATTGAATCAGGAATCATTGTTTACGATGTAAACGTGAATTAGTACAATGTTTCATAATAATTATGGTCATAATCATTTGTATAAATAAACCCGGTCACATCATTGATTCTTGTTGAATACAATGTACTCATACAACCATCAATAAATTTTTCTTTTTCACTATTTTTTATCTTTTGCTATCGAATATTTTTATGAGTCTCTTTTCTTTTAACTCCCGATTGTTCGTAGGTGAAATGACTATAACCACTAAGCTTTACAGATGGCTTGTTCATTATTTTATGAGACTCACCCGATGTGTGAGTTTGTATAGGTAAATAATCCCTTTGTATAAAATAGTGGTGGCCAAGCGTATACAATTACTGGAATAAAATAGACCAATTTAAAAATTCGTGGGATTTTATAAACACTTTACAGTAACGTATCAGTTTTCCGGGTAAAAAAAAGTTTTTGGGGTCGAAACATCAGCCAAAAGCATTTGTTTGTTTCAGAATCCTGGAAGAGTGACAGGCTCAATTTTTTCGAGATAACGTTAGTGCCGAGAGCAATGCCAATAGCGGAAAAAATACATGCATCTGAGGTAGCTGAGGCCTATTATTTAAATTTTCATTTCAAAAATAAAACTACCTAAGGAGTCGTCATAAAGTGCTTGATGTAAAGATTCAACCAGATTGCGGACGATCGAAGCCGACCAGTCGATTTTGATCGCCTTAAAACATAATCTATGGTCGATCGATGAACGTAATCCCGAACGTAATCACTGGAATTTTATCGTTCGACGACGGCTGTGCCTTAATACTAATATAATTAACAGCTAAGCGTAAGAAACCTAAAATCAAAAAGTTGGTGTTTTGATTTTTGGTTTCTTACACCTTATTATTAAACAAAATCTAACTTTAGCAAGTTTTTGTACAGTTCCGTAATACCGAACTAAGTTATCGGTTTTGAATAAAAAACTTTTGAATATTTCGATAACAGTAAGGTTTAAGTTTTGGTAAGGCTGTTTTTATTACAAAAACTGGCCCGCTGGTTTAAACCATGTCTAAAGAAAAACCTTGTTTTGTAATACGAGCGTAATAAATTAATCTCAGCGGCAATCAAAAGCAGACCTTTTCACGCAAAAATATTCATCCAAACATACAAATTCACGTGAGACTCACATTCCAGGGGGTTACGTAAAAAGAGATTCGAGTGGTCCGGACTCCTAAATTATTCGTAAACAAAAATATGGTTGTCATAAAGTCAGACAAAGGTATAATTTATGCCATCCGTCAAATACCTGCGTATGCGGAACGTAGTGAGGTTAACTTGCTCCTTGTATTTGGCGTGATTTGTGTACTATGAGTGCGGATTCTGCATTGAATGGTGAATTTGTTTGGGATTTTATACGAGGAAACTTTTTAGGTCTTTTTATGAGGTAGAAATCTGTAATTCGAGTACACTAATCTAGAAGTTAGTAGAGAATATTTGAAATACGGGAAAGCCAACTCGAAGGTTTACGACGTCAAGATTATTTTTATTACAAACGAAAATTACCTACCAGATATTTTTGCATAACCATATTGTTCAGGCTTAGTAATATTGTATATACCCTTTTTGCTGCTTAAAAAAGCAATCGCTTTTCATAATGTTTTTCATCGAATTTTCGCATACCATAATGGGTGTCCCAGTAATAAAGTCATATATTCTGCTTTAAGTGTTTAAGATTTACCAATACATACCTCTAGACAATCCCAAAGTAAAAAAATCGGGATAAGTCGTACAATCCCCTGTGATCAAAACGGTATTCGTACTCGTGATGATTTGTTACGAAAAAATGGGTCCATTGCAATCCGTTCAAGAACTTTGGAATAATATAACTAAAAGTCACGCGGTGGTCATGGTCTTATAGACTGTCAATGGACAGTCTCTATAAGGAATGTAATTTTGCAATAAGGAGACCTATCTCCAGTCATGTATTGTATATGTACCACTTATTTGTTTATTGATGCAACGCATGAAGCTTTGACATAACTTACGTTCAAATGCCGCATCGTAGTTTATATTTATAACGTCTGCAGATGTATAGTTTATTTGTCAGTAGTTATGAAATAAACATCAAATAGCAGCAGAGATGTAAAATACTCCTCCATCTCAGTATTTATTTATTTAAAGAAATGGCGAAAAGATCTTACAACAAATGTATTCGAAATTCAACGTTCAAAGTTTAGAAAACAATCCAAGTTGTTTCATAAAACTGGTTTTAGAAATATGAAAAGTGGATATCGGTATAAAACTTTTATTTTAATGTAATGGAATGGTTGGACCCCACTCTAACTTTTCTCTGGGGACCGATACCAAAATTGTATACACGGACATATGTATAGAAAGTATGCATAATGTATCTTTAAGCGATGGGTAGTCATATACTTGTCTACCATCAAAACGCATAACGAAAATGACCATAATAATCGAAATAGGTACAAAAATATTCTCAAACAAAACGAAAGAGTGACGTAAAATTTATTTCCATTTTTTACGTCCATATTTATATAGTACTATAAAATAGTCGTTAGAAAACAGAATAACTGTCTGTACGACAGTAAAAGTTGAAAGAAATATGAAAACGTCTGCCAGTGAATAAGAGATGTTTATAACTTAACTTGTAAATTATACTTTTACTGCTAAGTACTACGGATGCGAAACAACCTTTATGTATATTACACAGATATTTGAGACAGTTTTTTATGTTATGCAGCATAATAAAATAAATTGTTTAGGGCCTGGGTGTTATGATAATCCTATTAGCTGTGTTTAAGAAGACATTTGGCAAATATTGCGCAGTCTCTTCCACTTTGTATAATTATTTCAGTAAATATTTTTCACAAAACCGCATATTTAATACGCATTTTAAAATCTGCCTTCATTGCAAATTCGGCTCTCAAAAACGCTGTTAACGTAATTGATTCTTCGACCGCTAAAGCTTTTTAAATTTCTCTTCTTTGGTGAAAATGTTTCTTTTCTTTTTCTACTTCAAAGTAGTTCTTCACTAAATAAATTAACTGCTAAAAATATTACGACAAAAAGTATAGTGACTGGTGAATGCTCATTTGAAATGCACTCAAAGAACACTGACATTTCTTACCAAAACAATGTAAACTATTCAAACATGACCCATCTTCCAACTATCCTATATGCATACCCATACAAGCATAATACAGAATCATTCATAACGTACTTTGCTAATGCCTCCTACACACGAGGAAGAGTGCAAACTTGGCAGCCACCGAAACACATCAACGTGTTATATATGGCCGTACGTTGCAGCAAAATGAAAACAGATTTTTCTTGCCTTTTCTGCAATGAATATTCTTCTATGTATCTTAGCTGAAAGCGGTAAATGAACTGTGGTGACCTTTTGTGGGGTAGAATTTCAGTTTCTGTGTCGCGTGGTTCCGGAAAAACAGGTTGTGGTTCATTTCATTAGCGTCGTCGGATGAAGGCATTTTCAAGCACGGCATATTTTCATACTTCGGTACTAGCATGAATAAATTTCTTGTTAGATTATAAGGATCATTTTTAAAGGGAAATTAAAAAAAGTATGATGGGGACGTCTATTCAATTGTGTCATCTGATTCGAGAGGTCTAGGCTAGATTATGTTGAAAAATGAGTGCAATTTAACGATTGACCCCAGACATTCTTCAACCCATTAAAAACTGCACACATAAAGCTTCTCAAATCCGCAGAATACCGGTAAAAATCCGTTGGTTCTTACAATTATCAGTCTGGAAGCTCTTATTCACAATTGTAAAGAAACCAGCTATTCTCTCCCAAGACCCACTAATAGTGATTTACACGGACGTTTAAATAATTTACCTTTTGTTCGAAATCTCTGCAGCGTGTTCGCTGCTGTTAGGGCGTTCACACACATGGTTTTGACCGAATATGAAGTAATTTTATGGAATTCACTTAAACTAATAATAAAATGCAATATCTGTGACAGTCTGGAAGAGATGTCACTTTTACGGTATATCAGTCATGCTGCATGGATACAGTATGCTCTGAGGCAGTCACAGGCAGCCTGGTAAATAATCTGCAATGTTTTGTGCGACATATAAATACCTAACTGTTTTAAGACGTACTAAATTTTGGCGTCCAGTCACAGTTTCTGTTAGTTACAGACCTAAACAAAACGTTTTGACAATGATATTACAATAAGAAATTCAGTTAAAGCGGCGACAATTCTCAACTATTGTTCAGTCCAGCATTCCAGCTTGGCCAACCCTAGCTGCAGGTGGAGGCAATTTGTACAATTCAATTACGCAGTCACCACACGAGTATAATACATGTGACTTTAATTCCGTACACAATGACTCATTAGTCCCCGGTGAATTGATAATGAATTGAGCCAATTTGTCATTGAAATCATTTTGCAGTCTTTCAATTGGTTCATGTGAGAATAGTTGGAAAATTACCTGTTTCCGTGAGGATTTTGT
This sequence comes from Hydraecia micacea, assembly GCA_914767645.1. Taxonomy (NCBI): domain Eukaryota; kingdom Metazoa; phylum Arthropoda; class Insecta; order Lepidoptera; family Noctuidae; genus Hydraecia; species Hydraecia micacea. The sequence goes on along the minus strand of OU611783.1, from coordinate 898,152 downwards.
AGTTCTGTTGGATGGTGGAAATATTTATCGGTTTTAAATTGATATTGTTTACTGAAGATACAGATCATGATGTTTTCACCACGTTATACTTTAAAACGATGAAAGGACGTTTTTATTTTAAATAATAAAATTATATCATGAGAGAATACAACCTACCTTCATCATTCTTCTAAGAAATGGCAAAATCAAACTAAATATCAACAAAAATAAGTAGGTATCTCGCAAACATAAAAATCACAAACGTACCTAGTACGTAACGTACCTACTACGCTTAACAACTACACTTGTTGACTAGTCGTGTCATCGTCTGTAAGTACTATAATGTCTTTATCAAAGTGGAGTACATAATATATGAAAGTCGCGCATAATACTCCCAAACTCGCTGGCGTCCTAAAAGCTTTTTGATTAGCTAGTGAACGGTTTTTAGAGCCCTACAGGCATGTATTAAGATGATTTGAACAGTCAATGCAAGTATATAAAGTCAGTATAGCAATGTGTTATTTAATATGTTTATTTTTTTTTTAAATCGCATGATACTACTACTACTTACTGAGGTAAAACTTAAGTTCACCCACACAGACACAAACAGGCAGACAGACACAGGTCACGCAGGTAAATTATAGTAAAGCAATCACACTAATATTATAAAAGCGAAAGTTTGTGAATGTGATTGTATGTTTGTTACACAGATAGTTTATAATAGCCAGGATTAACATATAGGATACTTTTTATGCCGATATATCCACGGGATCGACACGTATGCAGGTGAAACCGCGGGGCGCAGCTAGTCAATAATAAAACATTAAATTCTACCTTCATTTGTATTTAGATATTAAAACCATCTGTCTGTCTGCGGCCTAGTTCAGAGACTCTTCGTACTAGACTACTGTAATTTGGCATCTATCCTACAGGTAAAGTAGGAATGATTTTTTCTATCGGCGGGTGGTGTCGTTGGATAGGCCGTTCCGTTCTAAAATATTGGTCTGTGCAAACTATTTTTCGATTCTGGGATAGTATGCGAAATATTAAGCTTGAAAGTGCTAAATTTTGTTAAAGTCATGTGTCCCTCCCCCCGCCAGTTAAATGGTTGTTTTTGGATACGTGAAAAAATCACAGCAGTGGCATATGCACATAATATCGAAGTTACAGAAAAACTATCACTGCTAAATAGGCTTTACTAGTTAATAACTATTAGTCGACCCAACTTACATTTGCAGTTGTAATATTTATGGGAGTACATATTTTTCTACTACAATGTTAAGTTTGTTGGGATAATGTCATCCCAACTACGGAACCCTTCATTGTGCGTGGTTGACACACGACGTGGTTTTTTTTTTACTGAAAATATATAGGATAAAAAGAAAAAATTATTTTGTCAAGCTTAAAAAAAATATTTGGAAACTATTTTATGAAGGTAACTCTACGAAACCAAGTACCGATGTACGTTGTTATTAATACGTTTCCAAGAACTTTTTGATCAACGTTTATACGTACGAATGTGAACACTGTGAACGGATTCCTATGAATTTTAAAAACTACATCATGTTTTAAAACATAATTTTATACATTTAACAGGCACTTTTTCAGAAGGCTGATTCTCGTAAAAAAACAATTCATTTCGCATCTCAGCGACAATTAATGTCCAAAAACATGTAAATTAGAGGTTTTTTGACAGATTAAGACTGAAACTAGAACACGAACATTTCGAAAAATAAGGGAATTACCACTCTAAATTTATTGACGTCTACACTACAAAAGTGAACGGCGTAGCGCGTAGCTGCATTGTGTAGCACGTAGCGCGTGAAGTAGTGCGTAGCACACGCTCGTAGCAAATAAGTGCTTCTCGTTAACAATAACTGCGTTCTTAAACGTATTGTAGATGAAAAAGAGAATCATGTGGGAATGAAGTGTAAGTTTAAAGAAAGTAATTGCAACACAACATTTTAATTACAGTTTATTTTAAATCTATTATATTACTCATGTTTGAATAAATACATTCTCATAAGCACTGAAATTAGAAAAAAATTGCAAGATAACGTGCTGTATTCTACAATAAAAAAAAGTTTAGTGAAAGGACTATTAAAATCATCATTACTTCAAACGAAATCAATATTCAACCGAATTTAATGACCAATTAAAAAATAGAATAGAATACTCTTTATTATGTACACCATATAAATTACAGACATAAATATAGAAACTTTACAATGGGTGACACAATGGGCGGTCTTATCGCTAAAAGCGATCTTTTAAAGACAACCTTTGGATGGATTAAAAAGAGGAAGGACAGACAAGTACTGTAGGTAGTCTGTGGTGTACCATTTACACAATACCATAAATACATACATAAAGTATATTATACTAATCTAAATAAATATATACTATATATATAATAGTAAACATGAACAGCAGCAAAGAAAATATAATGATGATGTTTAAGGAGAGAGGAAGTGCTTTTTTATCATAATTTTAAAAGTGGACAAAGATTGAGCACGCCTTACCGACAATAAAAAACAATAATATGCTGCTAATAAGCTTTAAAATTAATATTTTTCCGGTATGAACCAGGTTTAGCGGTGACGGCGGCTTGCCACAATGTTTTTATTGCGCTTGGTTATATTAAAGTGCTTCAATATTTAATAAACCACCGTGAGCGGCTAATGTGGTTATTGCATATCGAGCATTTCATGGCAATATTAACGTGCTACACGGAAATGCTAACATATTTTGTAAGAATTTTATGCTGTTGATATTAAGTGCTCAAGTATAACAATCTAGATTTTTATCAATTTGTTGCTACTTTATTAAATGTTGTGCTGTGCATACTACATTTTTCGCGTGAAACTAAAGTTTAATAGGGAAAAGTTGGCCTAATTATTTTTCTATCCAGTTTGAAACTAGACTAATTTTGTAACATCAAATCTTCCCAACTCACAGTCGGCGGCTTATAGTGATCCCTTTTCAAAGACTTAATACAAATAATGTTATATGATATTGTTTCACAGAATGTGAAAATGTCCACTTTATCAGTTGCCGAATGTTTCATCAGTGTGTTCTCACATATTTGTACAAACATAATAATAACATACATACATTTAATATCCTGAACAAACATTCAATGTTATTATTTTATTAATGTACTGGATATGATAACTTAACATCAACAAGAAGTTAGGTTCAAAAGCAATTCATACATTTTGTCCACTCCTCGTTTTTCTATAATTTAGGTAAGTAAAGGGGTTTTCAAGAGGGACAAGGTATCTTTGACAGCCAAAAGCAAAGGACAATAAGAAAAAGGAAAGAAAAGAGAACGGAGAAGGGGGGGGGGGGATATCAGATTGTCTATTGGCGCGAATTTTTGACAGATGTGTCAGTAAATCTTCGGCATTTATCTTATGTTATCGCTATACAGTTGAACATCGCACGATTAAAGTGTATTTTCAAAACGGCAGTTAAATTCATCAAAAGAGATTTATTGAAAGATAAATTCAACGGGCTCCTCATCTCTAGATTCGGGGACAAGACATAGCCTACAAGATCATGTGATGTAACGCCCTTTGATTATTTATTCGTGGGGTTATGTGAAATCACTGGTGTACGCGAACAAGTCAAGGACTGTCGAAGACCTAAAGAGTATCACACGTGTCATCAATAAGATAGAGGTCTCATTATGTGAAATAGTGATATAAAGTTGAACCTCTCGTATCCACGCTACCATACGTAGCTGAGGTGTTCATTTAAATGATAAGTATGGTATTCCATTCAAAACGCCAGAAAGAAAGACTTCGAAAAATAAAATATTATTTAATTGTAAAACAACCAATGTGTTTTTTCAATTCAAATATACCCGGTCCCTATTAAAAAACCCTGTATAACTTTAAAAACATACTTAGAAAATTTATCATTCAGCTTAAACATTTTTTTTTGTTACTTTATGAAAAACAATAAGTACTTCTACATTCTGTAATTATTTCAAACAGCGAAACATTACCCTCTTTTGGGCGTAGACCGGTTTGGTTTCAGACCAAATAAAAAACCAAGACAGAGGACTGTCAACAGTAAAGTGAAGCCGGTTTCGTAAACATGTGTGCACTTAGCGAGGTGTAGTTTGACTGTAAATGGTTGTAAATGTATGCGTGTGAGTGTGTATGCACAGAGCGGAGATGTAGTTTTGGCATGCTTCACTGTATTGTTCGCAGCGCTATGTCTTGACTTTTTTATTTGGTCTGAGAGTCCGGTATAAAGATAAGTTGTGTCATATACAAAGGCAACTGCACGAATACAATTTGAAGGTAACCCAGCGTGGAGTTCATATAGAACTATTTGATTGCTCGGCTCTTAGAAATTGAAATAGCCATTTAGCCTCATTCGGTATTGGTTATCAAAGTAAGCAATCTCCAAATTGCCTGTCACAGACATGTAAGGGGACCATATAATGGGCATATCGGAAAAGATTCGAGTACCTACCCTACAATAGTTACCTTTGGAGACATACATAATGTTACACTTACGTGTTATGATTTCCTTCAGTATTTATGTTGTTAGATATAATGTAAATATGGTGTTTGATAAGTTAATAGGTCACTCGTTTTGTAGAATCAGCAATTCGTTAATTAAGTTTAGTAATCATAGCAACTTCAATTTTGATTATTTACAACAAATGAAAAAAATTATTACAAAACCTCGTTTCCAAAATTTGTTAAGAGTCATTATGACTAATAGGGTTGGACATAAAACAAAGTAATTTCAGAATTACGGTAATAAGTGTTCAGTTAAGTTGAAATATTATTTATTATTTCCCATCTCTCTTAATAATTTTTGTTTATTCTTATGCCCCATCACAGGGCAAAGACATTAAAAATCACACTAACACACACAAAAATCAATACAAATATTAATTTCCTCTCAAACCAATGACGTCTTTTCAAAAAATGTTAAATATTTACTAAAATAATACAACACTTAACACCTGTGCCTTATTTCTATACAAAACAACGTATAAAACAATGGACTGCAGAACGATTGAATATACCTTTCACCCACTAACCTACTTTAGATAAACTTAGAACACCCGATCACATTTAACCGATCACTAATGATCGGTTCCTATTATCTAGCCGACCAGCATTGGTTAAACTTTGGCTCGTATGTACTAATGATTACAGGCATAGTGTTACAAACGATTTTGTAATCTTTTAGTGTCTTAAATTAGCTGGTCTACTGATGTTTTGACTAGATTACTTCCCTTATCGGGGGGAAAGAATTAGCTAGCCACTAATGTAGTAGGTAAAATATGTTTGTTTGTAAGTTTGTATCTAGGGGGTAATCTTCGGAACTTCCAGTCGAATTTGGGTTTTTTTTTCGCTTTTGATAGCCCAATTCTTGAGGAAGCGGGATCGTCCGAAAGGGTTACCGCTGCCCCGGAACATAAAGGGCTAAGGAAGGAACACGGGTGGGTTTTAGTCAATAAGAGTCTGACACTCCCTTCCGCTCCACCCAGAGCGGGAGGAGTTATTAGATGATTTCCCATCCAAAAAAAAAAAGCTATAGGCTATATCATTACGAAAGGACCCTAAAGAGCCGAGCAAAAAGAAAAAAAAGTCAGAAAGAACGCTAAGCGAAAACGAAGTATTAGGAGTCTTTGGTCAACTGGCGATGCGATGCGACGAGGTGGGTCGGAGAACAACAAATTCCATTCAGACGAAGTTGCGGGCAAATACTAGTGTCTTATAAGAAGAGTAACAGTGATCTTCTAGCCGATAATAATAGACAGTATGCCAAAAATAGTCAGTTATGGCATTATGTAAGAGTATTGTTCTAAGCTATGAAACACAGGCCGAAAATCAGTCGTAGACAATAAAGTTGGTGATGCTATCACTCCTCTTCAAAGTAATAATTTGTGATTAAAACAAACCATGAGTAAGTGCCACAAACGATCCGTTTTCGTATATAAGAAATGAAGATCAAAGTAGATAAATGAACGACCCAGGAAATGTATGTGTATTGGTGCAGGAACGTTGAACAGTTTAATGTTTCCTTTGAGAAATACTTGGCGTTCGGTATATCTTGTATGTTTCAAAGAAATAAATAAGTGCTTGTCAAAGAGTGCATTCAGAAGTGACGATACTTAAGTGGAACTAACGAACAGCCTTGCTGACTGGCCAATCTTTTGAATATAACATTTGTAATATAGATCTTGCCATCACTAAATGTGAGAAGGAAGTGTGGCTAATGTAACCACATACATTTATTTTTTTCATTACCTTATGAGCTACATAGGTTAATGAAAAAAAGGTTGACCTCATATGAAGTCCTAACGTAGCTGTTAATATTTTTGCTGACCTACTTTCTAAAGAAGCCTTGGTTAGTTAGTTCATAATTATTATAAGATATACATAGTTGAATGCCTATCAGAATTAGTGACTGCTTACAGAAATCTTGTTTTGTTAGTGTTTATTCTGATTTGGTTAACCTAAATATGAATGGCTTCAGCATGTTTTAAGTTGACTGATAGTTAAAATATAAAAAACGCCTTCTTGGCTTTCCGCATGCCTAATCCGTAAAAAAATGTCAAGCCTCTTCAAAGAGTTGATGTTCAATATCACATCGATAGCCCTTATCTTTTGCAGTGTACTTTCCTGCAATCTCCCACAAACCGCTTTCGATAATATCGAGGGGTGCCATAAAACATTCTAGGGAGGGGATAAAAAATTTTTACTCATCAAATAAACTGAAATGTATGTAATGTCATCGGCACTTATGGGTTTATATGTGGTTCTATCAATGAGGGCTGTGGAAAAGAGTATTTTTTCCCATGGATGTCTATCAACCATTTTCTTAGGGAAAAGATACAGCTGTATGTGCATTGAGTTGATTGATTTTAATACGGGAATATCACAGTGGGTGACCTCGCTGCAGACTAAGGTACAGGTGGAGGGACGAACTTGACTCCTTCCGGAATGGTTGGCTCCACCGAGCAGAGGAAAAAAGTGTGTTGCTAAAGCAGAGTTAGGCACTTGCCCTACAGTGGGACAACACGGGCTACCTAGCCTTTATTGTGCATTTATGTATGTTATACTCTAGAAAAAAAATAGAATATTATATACATATATATATACACAAAACATCACGCATGTTGTCCCCGTGGAGTTGTTGTAGCCATAGTAGAACCACGTTTCGCTTTCGATAGATAGATAATATCGGTATCTAGGCGACTATTGGTGTATAAGCTCGACTGAGTGATTGGCTTCGTCACAGTTCGTGGATTGATTCCCTCATGGACCAAATATGTGTATGGCTTACACATAGCTGTTTCTGGATGTTGGTTTCAGCAAATGGAATTGTATCTGTACTGACACATACTCACGATATAGAAACAAATTGTAGGAAGAAATGTTTACAAAATATATATGAATGACAAACCGACAAAAAAAAATTGGAACTACCTATATATAACGTAAATCGTATTGATGAAAAATTAACTATTCCACAGCTAAGTAAATGGTTGTACTAGTTGTTAGTGTGTCACAATTTAATATCGTGAACATCAGCCTGTAAACGACCACTCCAGAGCATAAACCCTCTAAATCACTACAATAAATAGTACTATTTACATACACTTTGCATAAACCTGACGTGCCGGAGCCCAACATTTATAACAAGTATCTCACAATGTCTCATGTCTTCTTTCATGCGAGCGCAAAACATTGCGACGGAAAAATCCCACACTTGTTTCGCAATTTCTGTCTTCAAAACCTACCCTTTACATCTTCAAACTCACGTCAATTTACGACTATACATACATTTTCATATAATTTAAATACATGAATGCTGAATCAATTACGCCGAGAGTACTGTATAACACAAATCTATACGATCGTCAATGTTAACAGCCCTCTCGCTGCTAAAATCCTCAAATCCCTTCAACAAAAAAAAAACTTAACGAGTGCCTTATTATACGAGTACTCAAACGTTCCGTTCTCATAATCTGTCGTTTTCTGGTTTCTAAGCTTCATTAAAACGAAGGATCACTGCTAAATCCCTTTGTGTAATACATCTACTTTTGTTTGAAAATCTCGGAGACCGGCTGTCGACGAAAATTAATATAAGGTTCTCTTTATTAGTTCTCGTAACAACCTCACTTGCAGGGTTAATGAACCGACGAGGGAAATATTTTAATCTCAACGAAGCCTCATCAAAAACTTTTTGATGACGAAGTCTAAGGCTTCTAAGTTAGACATTTTGTTCTAGTTGGATTTAATCAGGATTTACTTTAGATCGGATTGGGATTATCACTTGATCGGGCATGGAAACCTGACGTGTTTTAATTAATAGGTACTGTCGAGTGCGTTGTTTATACTATATCTTCTTGCTTTGTTCATGACTATTAGTAGTCATCATCTGCCTGGCCTTTTCCCAACTATGTTGGGGTCGGCTTCCAGTCTAACCGGATGCAGCTGAGTACGAGTATTTTCATTGGATCGACTGCCTATCTGACCTACACAACCCAGTAACTGGGTAATACGATACTCCTTGATAAGACTTATTGTTTTTGTTGACTTTCGGGCTTCTGATGACCCGTAACGACTGTCAAAGATCCGCAAATGACAGCCGGGAGTAACGGCTTAACGTACTTTCCTAGGTACGTAGGGATCTTGGTATGTAAAGATGCTCACCCATCCAAGGACCAACTGCGGCAAGCGTAGCTTAACCTGATCGAGCGACCCGTGGCACTGTTATTACTTAACTACAAGAGCCTGCCCAGCGCCTGTAGTTTAGTATAAAAAGACTGAAAACGAATTTAATGTCGTGTCTCACAGCAACGTTGTTTTTATGCCCACTGATTAGACTATGCGGCCGAAAGTGACGGCGAACGAAAAACTCGAATGCCCCGCCCCCGCGTGACATCGTCTCGAATGTCCCAGAAAACTTTTTTCAGCGCACCACAGGGCACTCGTCTCTTAAACACGACTTGTACACAAAAAAATTATATGGACCGCTGTTAAACTAATGGTTGTTTCTCTAAGTGGACAGACCAGGGTACATTACACAGCTTGTTTCGTAACTTTTAATGGCTTTGATTTTTTTAATAATTGTTTATTTTATTTGTTTGTTTACACTACGCCAACAAAAAACTAAAAAAATATTTTTTTTAATCTAAAGGGATGACCCTATTTTTATTTTATTAAAAAAATTGCCCTATTCATACTGAATCGAATGACAATATTATAATACATACCATTGTTTTTCCAAAGTTTTGAATTACGATAACAATAACACACGCGAATCATCACTTATTTCGTAATGCCGCTATATCCACATGGTCTTTGGCACAAATGTGCTACATCTAACCACTCGACTAAAGAACCTGGAACGCAAGCAATACTCCCATAGACAAAATGACTAAAAATAAAATAGTACGGACTGGACCGCGCGCGCTGTTACCGTTTTTTCGCTGTCATTCTCGGGCGCGTGTCATTTCCCTGTAATTTTAGTGGTTTGCGATCGCCGTCATCTTCGGGCGCATCCATAATTAGTAAATTTGGCGCGGGGAGCTGGTCGTATGAGTGGATAAACAAATTTCACTTGTACAAAAACTCGAACTGGTATATTTATGTGTAGGTCCTTCTATTTTTGACGTGAATACGTCTTTAAAATTGTTTCCATAGTGTGAGGCAAGTAAAAAACCAATGATAACAAAATCGGGGGATACAATTTGGTGTTGCAGCTTCATATCTCCATCCTAAATTCAATTACACCATTAGATAGCTAAAAGATCAAAGAATACATTACGCCAAGTGAGGACTGTGACGCATCGCGTGCGGTGGAGGAGAAAGTAATTTTGCTGCGTATCGAGATTTCCACTTAGTATAACTTTTGACTTGGAAAAGCTACGACGTTCGTTTGAGTTTCAATCGTCGCCTCATGTCAAAATCTATCGATTGTATACAAAACATTAGTGTAAAATAGTGACAGTGAATATAATGTGTTAAAATAAAAAGAAAAATAATATCATATAAAAATATTCGGCCTATACGCGTCAAAAAGCCAAATCCAAATACAGAGATCGTATACGGTTGGAAAGGGCTTCTTAAGAGCAATCGAATGGTATGAATAAAACACCATATGACCGCGTCAAGCTGTGCCGGAAATGTAAAAGAATGAGTGCGGCCGAGCGGATCAACCCCGTTACGTAAACGTATTCACGTACAACACACGACCGTGTCCATGACACAGCCACATCTCTTTTTTGTGCGGAAATCGATCCCACGCCTGAAGGTCAGCTAATAAATTAAAAAAATACTAATCCCTCTGATTCCACAATTTTTCCGAATCCTGTACAAACTGAGTACCTTACAGATATTCTTTAAAAATCTTGTGCGTTTTTTCATCAAACAAAAACGTTTTTTAATCTAGAATGTTCTAAAATAAAAAGAAACGTATCTCCGCTTTTCTTCGCCCGCCATATTACCCAGAATGACAATAATGAGAAAGTAATCCGGTATCGAGTCGATCGCACGATAAAATGATAAAATTCAGCGCTGAATACGCTGAAACAGCTGCCTTTGATTATGTTTGTTTCTTGATTAAGTTTTTTCTGAATATTCGATGTATCAGTTTGCTGAAAAGCGAAAAGGATGATTTTATAATGGAAAGAATGTGTATCGATTTTCTGATTAGGGATGTGTTTTAATATTATTTTGTTTGAAAAACTAACCTTAATTTTTATAATATGATGATGATGATCTCATCATCATCATAATATTATAAATAATAAATATGACTTACGTCACGTTAAGACGGGTCAAGGGAAATTATGATTTAAATTATTATTGGTATGTATGAACATAATATGTCCACTTGTCTAGTCAATATAATGGATTAGATTAGATTGGGATTTGATTGACTTTGTGAATAAAAAAACAAAAAATACTTGCCTTGTTAAAAAATATGCGATGTAAAAACCTCGCAGGCTTGCTTGGTGAGCTATTTATAAGATTAAAATAACTTTAGGTAGTAACGATTCTGTCCGAACTAATATACATAACTAATGAGAGAAATGGGCAGCTGCATCGATCGCTAGTCTAATTCGGTGACCACCTAATACTAGAAGCCTACGTCAACAAGTCTGACGTCACACGATAAAACGATACATAACAATACTAAACCAAAGAACTAAACAAAACACCTAAAAAACAAAAGTGTCTGTTATTCAAGTTTGCGGGTGTTTATCTTATTACTGATACTTTGGGGAGTTTGGGTCGCTTTTAGTTCACGTATATTTTCTTTCTGGCTGGTTGCTTATTAGTTGATTTCATTTGGCACAATGTCTGTGTACTTTGGAAACTGATTGTTCCCATATAACCTTACACGTGACAAAAAATATGGCAGAATGATGATAAATATGAAGATCCAAATTAAATTATTTGACGTTTCCCTTTTTTAAATATCTTCTTACGCTGTGACTTATCTTTATGAATCAAGGAAAAATAAATTTAAAAAAATATATTAAAAGAAAAATATTATATAAAAGTTTTACTTACTATCACTGACTTTCCTTACATTGTAGATATATGAGTATGGGTGTTAACCTAACAACGTTACAATCACATAGAGTAATGCTACGAGTAAGTTGTCAGAGTAAAACTAATCTCGAGCTGAACTCGGTGCAGCCAGGACTTGCGAGTGCTACACGTCAGATTTAATAGTTGAGCTCAAGTAAATCAAGTTATGGAACAGGGAGAACATGTTGAAACAAGTCCCAAGTGTAGCCAATGCTTTTAGTATAAACTTGTTAACTAATTCTTTCGACTCATCGGGTTAGGGGCAGATAACTTTTAACTGTTTGTTTATATTTTCAGCTTTACTTTGTTGTCTTTGGTAATAGTTATATTATTATACTTACGAGTATACAAGGTTGATGAAAATACAATGATGTGGTTGAATAGGCCGGTATTTAATTAGAAAGAAGTAAAAGAACCCAACCGTATCACTACTGCGGCCAATTTGCAGAAGGAATCAAGTTTTCTTACAATACTTTCGTGCTTTTTCAATTTTCCGTCAAGAGAAAAAAAAATTGAGGTAGTATAGTGTACCATTTATGAATACATATTATTATTGTACATAATACTACCCTTAATTATCTATAGCCTACAAAATTGTTGTCAAAAGTAAGTACTTACTATAATATGAGATTAGCGTCTGTACAAACACCCAAACCAATTCGCCACTCATGGGTACTAATTAAGACCATTGACTCTGTCGTGGCATTTAGTTTATGTCAAATTCACGTTTTACAGATACAAGAAAATGTCACAAATATCTACAAATAACACGTTAACTATTTTGTTTTCATTTAATTCCAGTTAAATGTCATCTCATAAATTAAAAAACTGTTCAAAGTAAAGGAGTTTGCCGTGCACCGGTCGGTAATCGAACGGGTGTAATATCCTGTGAACAGATAGCGTCCCTATAGATGAGCTACTGGGGAGACATGCATTGAGGATGAACATACATCATTATTATGATGCCTTCGATGTAGGTCAAGTTTATAAATAATTTGAGAGAGCTCAAACTCAAATATTATGCTTTGCGAGCAAGTTTTTTGCATCAATACGCAAAATGTCTATAATAAGTGGAGTCTCGTAGACTCAGTCATCTTAAACACTAATTAGATCTTTTTAAATTGCATTTCCCTAATGATAAAGGTCCTTACTTAAAAAATGTCTAGTACCCATGCAATTACAGCTCACGAAAAGAACTAAAAATAAAATTCACAACGAGACTCTGACCTAAATTTTTAACAAGCTAAAATCACACAAACTCTTAACGATCCAAAAAAATCAACGAAAGAGCCTCAATGGCAGGATGAATAAAAGATGATCCACTGTCAATCCATTATTGTTCACTTGGTGACTCCGGACAATGAACATTCAGCCATTATGTAGACAGACAAACAAACGACACTCATCAACATAATCTGGAAATCAAACGACTCCGAGCCATTTTAATCCGTCTCCTTTTGATCAAGGGACGCTATTGTCAGCTTAATTGTGTGAGATACTTAATCGTCAGCTGCTATATTCGGAATTGTTCGGAAACTTTCGGATTTATAACTAAGCTCTTTGAAACTAGAAGGTTTAGATGAGAATAATGATAGTCTTAAGTAGTAAGGCTTTTCGCTCAGATGTGACGAAACTTTGAAGTAGAATGCGTAGATGCGTATTAAGGGGGTGTCTTATGTGACTTTGCTGTACGTCCGATGTGCCTTGGGAGTTTGGATGTGGTATTATTTATTTCTATACTTTCTGTAATTTACTCTGAAATATGCAGTGAAGTCACTTCGAAAAATATCATAATTTGTAAAGTGTGACTTGGTCAAAAAGCGTGTAGTTTATACACTACATAATTATAAACAATTCTTTTTTTATGAGTCCATCTAAGCTTCCGAATTTGCAGTATCATAGACTTTGAAAGTACCGAATTTTATAGTTGCTGTTAACCTTGATAATGTATACATATATTGGGTAAATAATACCTCTTAATCACTACAAAACAGCCACTGTTATGAACATAATTCAAAGTAATTGTTTCGTAATAATACTTCCCGGTGACTTTAATGTAAATGTTACGAAATTTACATAAAGCTCACTGCTCTACTCCTCAACTTGTATAAAATTATTCCCTGTACTTAATTTAGTTTAATAAGCTTGAAATATTTTTAATTAATTTGCCAAAGGTCTTAGCACTTTGCGAGATAGGAACTGAGAAAATTAATTCAGAATATTCGTAAGATTTCAAAGTTTCCGAAATACGGTGTACGTCGGCGAAGTTGTACGAGCTCGATACGAGAATATCCGAAGTCGGCCGAAGTGTACCGAATCGGAATATCGGAAAACGATGAACGTCGCGGCCCGACGCCTGAGACAAGCGATTAAGTTTAAAAAAATGCCCATGAAATGCGGGCCCGCATTGTTCTGGACCATTTGCTTGAAAAAACAAGAGGAGAATCCAAGGTGTGAACATTTTGCTAGAAAGTTATACTTTTTATTTCGAGAAAATTACATAAAGTGTAGGAGGAGTAAGTCCAATGGATGAACTTGGTGCCAAAATAAATTGCAAAAAATGTTTTGTATTAAAATCGGAAAGCCCTTATATTAAATGTTATTCGTTCATGGATCACTGGTCACAAAGCGAAACGAGAAAATAGGAAATCATGTCTGAAATAAATGTTGATATTTTTAATTTTTTGGGTCCTCGATGGATTTTACTTATCTAAGATTGCTCACACAATGACAGTCTTGTTCTTCAATTATCAAAAGCTTGATCTTTGATTCTTTGAAATCTTAACCTCTATTGCAGAAATTTGGAACAGTCCCTCTTAACTCAGTAACGGGATTCCATTTACTCTATTAATTGTTCGCACTACAATGGATATCCTGGCACAATCTCCAGTAATAGGCCACTTTGCGATGAGTGATCCGGGTGCATAGAGTAATTGGGTCAATGTGGTCCGTATCTATTTTATGATCTGCTCTTGTTATGTCACCCTCATTAAGCTATGCGGTATTAAGATTTTGATGAGGAACTTCAGAGAAATTGGAAGCTACGTCTAGTATAAAAATATTTATATCAAACTTGCCACTAACGTTACCTTTTTATTCAAAGCTTTTATGATAATTTGTCTCAAATCTAAACATTGATGGGTCATAAACATGTCTAGCGGTTACCGATCTTATTTATATGGGAGACGAAGGATCGTTCTTTACAATCATTTGTCGAACGAGACGTAAGAAATGAAGCTTTCAAATTCAGTAGGCCATCAAGATGCAATAACAGAGCATACCTCCTCGTAAAACTAGGACATTCAAAAGAACAAGCACTTTGTTAGGGGCAACACATCCGAACCATCGTATCTAGCGCCCTATAATAGCCCGCAGTATGTGCGAACGTCGAATGGCTGGTAATTTGGCGACAGAGAAAGGGTGGGCCCCGGCCATTTGATAAAAGGCGCGTTTTATGAGAGAGAGGAACGCGTTAGATAGACCACCAGCGCGTGTTCACTTGATTTACTGGGATAGGGAGGATACTTTTTAAAATTGATACTGAAACAACTTTTGGGCTCGATAAATAAGTTTTTTATCAAGGCAATAAAGTACTTAAATCTTCTTAAAATACCTCCTGAAAATGTTTGTACATAAAAAATCACTTTAAATTCAGTCAAAAAAGTATCTGGAATCGATGATTTGTTTATGGTTCCAAATTCATTTTTTGTTTTTTTTTTTTGTTGGATTGGACAACTGTTTTCGATTTTGGCGCGGAGTTTGAGTTCTGTCATTATCTAGTGTGTATTGCGAATTTCTTATTGGACAAAAACATCGAACAAAGAGTTTGTCTTATGCATCTCGATTTGGAATTTCATGTTCGAAGTCACTGGAAATGTTACAGAAGGCTTACGGTGAATCGACTTTATCAAAAAAACGTGCTTATGAGTGGTACAAAGCGTTCAAAAGCGGTCCAGATATGTTGGAAGATTTGCCTCGTCCTGGTAGGTTATCAACTTCTTCAACTGAAGTTAACATCGCAAAAATGAAGGAAATAGTGAGTGAAAATCCTCATTCAAGTTTGAGAGAGATAGCCGCTGAACTTTCTGTGTCTCATGAGTCAATTCGTATCATTTTAAATAATCTCTTGGCTATGAAACATGTTGCCGCTCGGCCAGTCCCAAAAGACCTGAATTTTCTCCAAAAACTCAATCGCACAAGAGTCGCTGAAGACATGCTAGAACGAGTCAATTCCGACCTTACACTCATGAAACGCATTGTTACTGATGACGAGACGTAGGTTTACGAGTTTGACATGCAAACTAGTCAACAAGCTTAGGAGTGGCGCCTTCCAACTGAACCGAAACCGAAAAAACCACGCCAAAGTCGATCAAAAATCAATGCCATGTTGACTGTTTTCTTTGACTATCGCGGTGTAGTGCACTTGGAATTCTTACCGGAAGGTCAAACGGTAAATAAAGTATATTATTTGAGCGTTATGCGGCGTTTAAGAGAGCAAAGTCGAAGAAAAAGGCCAGATTTGTGGAAAGAAAATTGTTGGATTTTGCACCACGATAATGCGCCTTCGCACAAGGCCATCATTGTGAACGAATTTTTGACTTAAAACTCAACAAATACCATCAAACAACCTTATTCACCAGATACGGCTTCAGCCGACTTGTTTCTTTTTCCTAAACTCAAATTACCACTACGTGGCACCCGTTTTCATTCGGTAGAAGACAAAGGAGAATTCGCGGCGAGAACTAAACTCAATTCCGGAAAAAGCGATAAAAAAATGTTTTGATGATTGGATTATTCGTTGGCGTAAGTGTATCGTTTCTGAAGGAGCATATTTTGAAGGCGATAAAATTAATTTGGAATAATAACTAAAATTTTGTGTATTATTGATCTTTTCCCGGTACTTTTTTGACAGAGTAGTATTTTAACAATCGTTTTATAAAATTATATTTGTACATGAATCTAAATATAATTAGTTTTTTCTTCTTCTAAATCTGCTATTTTGTAGGAAGAGTAAATGATTAAGCCGTTATCATAGTTTAGAACAGAAGGTACAACAATAATACATGTATTTTTTCTTTCTTTCTCTATCCTTCGTAGTGAACAGATACCCCGTAAACTCAAACCGCTAAACCATTACATTTCATCGTTACAATTTCATTTCTCTCTTATTCAGGTCGGGACCAGCAGGTCTTTGACAAATAATAGTTGTGTTTATTTGGCGGCGACTTCACACGCTGGTGACGCGTGACGAATGTCGGCTTTAAGCGGAAAAATCGCTGTCGTCGCGTCGCTTATATTTGTTATAAAAATACTTCTATAAGGAAAGCCGAGGTTGGTTGCGCTTAGCGTAATTCGCTTTTATGTGGCTCTAACGCGTTATTTATGAAGGACATGTGTTGTCTTAGTATCCACATTTAATTATGTGGAAGGAATAAGAGAATAAATAATACGGTTATTCGTGGTGTCTGTATGTATGGCGTATTCTAGTTTTGTTTCATGTGTAGGGTGAATATAAAAGCTGCTCACTCATCATGAAATATTAACATAACTTGTGAAATTAAACAACTTACAGCATTTTATGAATACTTTTCCCCATTATTTTTTATAAGAAAAAATCTGCTAGTGATTAGGTACTGATTAAAAATACATTTCCCGTACATTCAAACGTTAATAGTACATTATGATACATGTGTGCTATGTTGATCATGAAACCCGAGGCGGTATTATTCGATAAGGAAGCCGAGAGTGTAATGATCAATGTACACGCGTTTCATACGACGTTTTTCAATACACTTGCGAGGAAAAAAACAGACTTGTATTGTTAATTATTAACTTGTATGGAAAATGGCGCGCAGGTTTTGTTTTTCCGCACACGGTGCTAGCGTGCGCGCGCAGGTTTACCTACACCTGCGCGCGCATCGCTAGCGCGGCGCGCGTTTATTTACATAAAAGCACAGACAAAACCCTGTACAGCCTATAGAAAAAATATAATAAACACAAAATAATGTTTAGACTGATCGTAGTGTTGTCGTATGTCAAATTGTAGTTTAGTTAGTATGCAGTTAGAAAGTACTACGAGCCCCGATGCAAAATAGTTCGTCTAGTATGGAAAGCGTAAAGCGTAAATAGAAAGTAAATATTTGTAAAATAATTAAGAACGTTTAATAAAAAGTAAACCACAATTTGAGGAACATTTTAAAGTTTATTTTAACATAACTGAAATTCTTTCATGACTTTACATAACATAAAAAATAAAAAATAAATATTCTAAAAAACATAACGCAAAAGTATTCGTCTACCCTTGTCACTCACGCAAAATAGTTCTTCTACCACTTAGTTGTGTCGCCTTTGCTCTCAATGACAACTTTAATGCGAAGAGGCATGGTTGCAACCAACGCTGCACACTCCTCAGGCGTAATTGACTCCCAGGCAGCCAAGAGTTTAGCCTTTAAGTCGCTCTTCGATCTTGATGGATTTTAACGGAGAACTTTTAATTTTCCGCCATAGGGTTTCGATCGGCGACAAGTCCGGGCTGTTAGATGGCCATTCGATTGTAGGGATGTTTTTCAAGGCCAAGACCAAGGACAATTCAGACTATTTAAAAAAAAGTGAAATATGGCTCTTTGATGAGATTTAAAAAAAATGCACATCTCCGACCTCCGACTAGTAAATTAAATTGTTATCTGTGGCGTTATAGCACTAGTGCCGTAATATAAAGTAAAAAGCACGCGTTTTTAATACATTGCATTATGGACCTAAAAGCGGTTCATCAAGAGCCACTTTACGAGCAAGTGTGTTGAAAATCATGTTAAACAATACTGGGATTTTGGCTGCAAGAAATGAAAAGCCAAATAATTCGTTAAGCTACCTTTGTAAGTAATTTGGAGAAATATTTTAACCTCTATGGTTAATTAGCGGAAATGATAAATAGCTTTACACGAACCACGTAGGCGGTGTACCAGGAAGGGATGGCGGCGATCCATCTGACAACACGACCGTCTGTCAGACCGACCGGCACTGACGGGCAATCGCTCTCACACGGGCTAAGGCATAAGAAACTAGCGGTGAGACTTGCCGCCATTGCAGCACAACATTATTTGTCAGAAGTGCAGGAATATGCACGTATTATTAACTACCTTTTAGGCTTTCACTAATAATAAGCCTTAATCAATGCAACAGTTATTATTATTATCCTTAGACTAGCAACCCGCCCTTACTTCGCACCGTTTTACAACTTGACAAAATATCGAGATTTCATTATTACTATGTAAGCTAAATCTCCCTTAAGTTGTTGAATGTAAACCTTCCGGAATTAATTTTCTAAATGATGCCATGATGGTGAGAACCGTGTGAAAATCCGTTACATAGCTTAGAAGAACAACGCGGTCTCGAAGGTAGACACGGAAAATGATTTTAATTTATTATTTAAGGGGACTACATGACCTAAAGCGCGGTCACTGTCGGACTGCATAGAAAAGAAAGAGAAGCGCGATGCCACAACACTGGTGCAAAATATGAAGCTATTATCTATTTACGAAAAATCTATTGTGTGGACTAAAAAATTAAAATACTAGTGCTTTAGTATGTTGCTTGTGGAATAATCTGAAAAAATGTATGTATATTACTATGGTTTTTATTGCAAAAAGAAAGTTTTAGAGTTATTTTCATGATTTTTTACTATCATATCACATTATTTGTATTATGTTTTCAACACATTATCTAACTAGCATATATATCCTGAAGAATACTCGTATCATCATATATTTTTCTGATTTTGTTTACTGTAGTCGATCATATTTTTTATAGCTTCTAAAACTCGCAGTTTTTGCGTTTAGGTCCTGTAATCCCCGTAAACGATCAGAGTTCCCACTGCTGGGACACAGGCCTCCTCATAATAGATAGATTATGCTTATAATCAGAGTGCATCATGGTGGTAATACAGGTTCTCCGTTAACCTTCTCATAGGCTTTTAAATGTAACACAGACTTCAAAACACGAGGCGTATGAGAGGTGATTCCCATACATTTTGGGTAACATAACCGGCGACCCTACCCTCAAATAGATTGCTGCAATATTTTAGTAACTGCAAGACTCCGGCGTTGTTGCCATTTCTCATTTGTTAGGCTGTGTCACCGCAGCTACCTATTTACAATTTTTAGATGTTATGAAGACAGGGTCTGTATATTTCTGTATTGATATCTATATAACGGCACAGGAGAGCCCTAACTAGAAGTGGTCATCGTATAGGTGGTTCAGCAGCTTCGACATCATCAGGATTGTGCCGGAATATAGCAGTTTGTCGCGGACGTGGTACGACAACGGCTCTCCTGACATCATCTCTGTCATCAGTCTACTAAGACCACCACAAAATGGCCAACGGCATCGCGGCAGACTCAGGCGTAGATAGCAGGACGAGCTTGACGCCTATAGACGGGATTGGTCCTATTTGGCGCAGTAAAAAAAAGTTACATTAAATCATAAGTAAAATATAATCACATTTTTTTTTGTTAGCCTATAGTGTCCCACTGCTGGGCAAAGGCCTCCCCCAAATCCTTCCAGGAACTCTTTTCCCGCGCCACCTCGAACCAGCCCTCGTTGTACGCGTCCAGGTCATCTCGCCATCTCTTTCTAGGCCGGCCTCGGCGGCGCGGCGCCGCCCATCTTCAGGCACCCATTTTGTGAAGATTTTTGCCCAGCGGTCTTCGTGCATACGGCTGATGTGACCCGCCCAATCCCATTATGCTTGCATTTAATCATGATGATGTCAAATAACAGCAATACAGCAGGTTTCACTAAATAACATAAATGCAACATAGTGAATACAGTTTATTTATAGAAAACATTCACTTACAAGATTGTATGTGAATAAATAAAGTTGCAGTGGGCGGTAAACACTCCGCGTGTGACAGCAATCCATCTGAGAACGAAACCATCCCGCACTGACAGGTAATCGTTCCTAACACTCTCATGTTTCATAGGAAACTGGGGGAAAAGAAAAATAACTAATGAAAATTGAATGGCCTTTTATAAGTAGCTACAAGCCTGTTGTACTAGTTAAATTAAATACCTGCGGTTAGTATATTATTATCATTTATTACACCATAATAACTTAACGAGAAACAAAACAAAGTTTTCATAATAATATGTAATGTTATGAAAGTTGTTAAGAAAGAAAGCACGTGTCGTTCTGTAGTTCCCCCATCGGAAATAGGTGTAAGTTTATGTACCTATATGTATATTTAGAAAGTCTGGGGCCCTATACCACAAAACCTTACAAGTCTACAAAATTGTTAAATTGTAGAAAAACAACACAGAAATTACAAATGAAATGAAATTGCAGATGTATGAGTTACAATCATGATTAAACTTTAATAAGGAAGCGACAAGAAATTGGAAAAGAGAAGGTAGTTGTGTTTTGGGTATTCTCCTTTGTAGGTTTTTCCGGAAAAACACAAGTCATATGTAATTTTTTGCGTTACGCTAAATTGTAATATTGTAACTACAATTAACATATTTGTAACGTTTTTCCGTTACGATTGTATGACTTAGAGTTTTGTGGCACACGCACTTGTAAGATCTCTAAATTGTAAATGTAAAGTTTTGTGTTATAGGGCCCGGCCGCATTTCATACATTTACTCGTAGTAATTAGCATGATAAAAAGTAGGTACATAAATAAGTACAGCTATGAAAAAATAAAGAAAAAGAAATTCAGACTTCTACAAAAGTTAAAATACTACATAATAACAAATAAAGAGAACTACAATCAGTATAACACAGTTTTTTATGCTAACTATTGTTCCGGTCGACCGAGATTACAACAAGCAATAATTTTCAAGCTGATATTGAGAATTATTGTTCAAAAAACAATGGAATTAAAACCAGGACCGACTTGGCAGACTGCATAATCTTGGAAGTTCGTAAGAAACTAATCCCGGAAGACTAATAGCAGTAACAAAGCTTGAATTCGTGAAGTGGCAGACAAATGGTAACTATTATGCAGCAGTATATGTTAAAGTTACAATGTAGAATGGTCGCAATACGTCTGGGACACAACCGTACGTCGCGTCGGACGCGTGATGAAAGAGATTGACGACAAACATGGAAATTGTTAAAAAAAATACATATTGCCGAATACAGACGAGATTTATTTTACCTTATACCGATAATATATTCCCAAATTTATCATGGCATGACGATAGGATGAGTAGAACATGGCGTAGAAAAGGTTGTCTCTTGTAAATGAAAGGCTTGTAAATAAATGTAAGTCCTCACTTAGGTACTATTATAAGCCCGTTAACCGTCACTGTTCTACATGAGACTAGTTAAAGATACACCAGAACTAAAATTGTTTAAAAATTATAACAGGTTAATTTAAGATTTTAGCGATTGCTCATTATGATATCCCGATTTTAATGATCGCTTTTCATTAGTTATCTTCATGATACGAGTAGCCTGTTAGAAAATATGACAAATTTGTACATAAACGATGAATACCGGTATCATATTATCCAGTAACTGGGTAGTGGATGTTATAATATTTTTTCACTTTCTTTCTTTAGATAGGCAGCAAATAAACTGGTACCGGTTAGACTGAAAGCGGGCCCCGACATGTTTGGGCATAGACTAGGCAGAGTATGATGATGATGAATGGACGTGAACCAATACGCTGTCCGCTTCTACCTTGCATGCCAGCTACACACGAAACTTGTCTGGGCACCACAATGATAAGTTAAACAGATTGTTGCGCGCCTCGTGTGCGGCCTGTCATTAATTCTTGGTGTAATTTCGCCTTCAATTAGCGGTAGGGACATTCCAATAACTCAGGATACCGGAGTTTTGCTTAAATTAGACAGATGGAAGTGAGTAAGTGATGTAAGGAAATGTATGGGGGTTTGTAGTGTCATAATTAGAAGATACCTTTGAAATAAAGTAAAAGAGTTATGGCCGACTCGACACTTCCAATTTGGTATGTGACGCATTTTTTTTTGAAGATAACTACTGTTATTCTGTGATTCGATACTTCATTCATTACTAGCTCTGCCCCTCGGTTTCACCCGCGTTATTTCTGTTTTCCTTGGACCACAATATTATTGTTTATTTTTCAGTAGTGTTCTGTTGGGTACTTACTGTTGGCCCATTTTTGTGGCACGTGTATACAGAACTCCGAAATTCTGATAGGTATCAACACAACTACAAAAAACGACCAAATAAAAAAGAAAACATCCAATACTCCCTGACGCGTTGACTCGTCACATTGAAAGTGTCATAAAATGTACCGTGTCACATGAGTAACAATATATCTTTTGGAATTCCCCCTTACACAGAAATGAAAGATATTTCCCTTACTTGTGAACGTGTGCATTCAACATGCGACGCAGTCAACGTCGTAACGTCACTCCTCATCTTCCCGAATAACGATAGTATTTAATAATTCCTATTATTATTATTTTTTAATCTTTTATATCCGAAGAATATACAATAATATGACATTTTCCCCATTTTTCCATATTCTCCCCTTATTGTGAGCAGCAAAAGATCTTTGACGTTCTCCTTGCTATTGTTATTTCGATAACACACGTATTTCGTTTCCGCGTGTTATTGTTAAGATCCGATCAGGTGAAAGTAATTTGTAAAACGCTAGGGGGTAAATGTCGGAATTATATGGGTGAACGGAAGTGTTATTTAACAATGGTGATGGTAACAGTTCATTCCACACGGTGTTAGGATGGGTATGCAACAGTTTCTACAGGTCGATACACCTGTGACCACACAGTAAGTATATATTTTTCGTATCTCTCCAAAATCTCATCAAACGTGGGCTGCGATAGCTTTGCATGGAACGATAAGTCAACACAGACCCCGAGCGCTGGCTCCACACACCCTGTAGACTTGGCAAACAATTCATTCATACAACAAATAGTTACAAAATAGTACAGTTTCGTCGATCATCTTTGTAAGGCCTCTCAAAGGTGGAGTACAATGAGATGGTTGGTGGAACAGACGTGGAGCAATTATTAACAAAGTCCGACACTCAATTGAATACTTCAAAATGAAAAATGAAACGCGATGAAACCACCTGTCAATCAAATAAAAGTCCACAATACCCGTGCTCACTGGCTGCGGTCGACTAAATTCCAAATAAAAACCTTTTAGCAGATTTTGAAATTAACGTGGTCCACGGGGTCCACCTCTCCCGAAAAGCCATTTACTATGTAAAGAAAAACCTTTACAAACCAATGTCAACTACCTAAGTGTATAAAAAGTCCGCCTAGCAGAGACCCACTCGCCGGTAAATCTTATTATTAGCAATAATCGTGGCATTGTGACTCGCGGGGCCACAATAGGGCCCCGTAATAATGGACTGCCACACAAAAGGCCTGCCCAGTCCTTTTACCGGGATTGTGGGCCACTGTGTACAGACAGAATTTAAAGCAATCGCATCAAAGAATTATGGCCCAATAAGTCTTATGCCTAGTTTGGGCTTTATTTTATTAGTCTATGAAAATAAGTTACGAGTTTTTATTCACTTTGTTTTAGCAGACAGACGTGTGTATATATTACAAAACGATCTCAGCTTAGATTTCTAGTCTTGTTTGTAGTATTTCTCAAAAAGGCTTTTCTTTAAAAATACACCCTTTTCATTTTATGAAATACGATCACGTCGCCATAAAATGGTAGTAATATGATCTGTTTCTGAAAACAAAGTCATATTCTTTTATAAAAATGTTGACAGCTATATAAACAGAAAGCAATAAATATTATAATATTTGATTAAATAATTTTTGTATTTTAGTAATCACTACTTCATTGAACATTTACTATTTTGTACCTTGAGGCACACATTTCATTTTACCATGTTGCCTAGCCATTTCACTGAATACAGTACCTGCTTTTAATTTAGCTATTTTTTTTTTTTATAATTAGTTATTATCTTTACGTCTCTTGAAATGTATCGGACCCTGGGGTCCCGGACCTTTTCTTTTTTCTTTTTTCTATTTCTAGCTTAATTCTGGGAAAAATACACGTATATATCATAGCGAGTCTACTAGTAATATATAAAGTTTAAAAAGCAGGATTAAAAGATAAACTAAAAATTAAAAAACCCCCGACACAAACAAAAACATAATATAAAAGTAAAAAATAAATGTATTGGCCCTAAATGTTTCGTATAAGTTGTAGGCAATTTGATCCAACGTCTGTCGTCGAGTTGAGGGGCCGCTAATGAAAACGCCAAACAGGCGAGACATAATATATGATGATATAAGCAATAATGAATGTATGCTATTGTAGAAAGAACAGCTGCTATTAACTTCCTATCTTCATTAGCCGACCTCCGATGGGACGACGGTTGGATCAAAATATTGCCTACAATTTATACGAAACTTACAGGGCCTATATTATTTTTTACACACTCAACATTATCCTAAGTCAAGTCAAGCCAAGTCTGACACAGACGGACAGAGATTACTTTTTTTACTTCTATTCTTACAAATGTTTACAAAAAACTTGAGCCAAGCAAAGGTGTTGTTATCTCATAGCACGTCACTTTGATTTATGTGCACAGATACTGTCGGCTCATGCTTGTAAATTAAGGATGTTTGGTGTACTTATGTCGTCGTTTTACGTTTTAATTGACTTGCATTTTTTTTTTTTTATTAAGACATGGTTGTCCGTGTTTATGGGACTAGATTTGAGTTGACTTAGGCCAAAGTTGACAGTGTTCGTTTTGAGACAAATGTGATGTGATAGGTGCACGCCTTAGGGTAAAGTGGGAATGGTTACCTGTGGCTGAGGTTGCGGGGCTACCTACTGTTTAGTGATATAATTGTTGTTTATGGTAGACCTGAGCAAAGTAAGGGAGTCTAATTTTACTATTTCATGATTTTTAATTAGAATTATGTATGAATCAATCAACTCAACCTATCGCAGTCCACTGCTGGACATAAACCTCTCTGAGGCTGCCCAACAAGACTCTGTCCTCTGTCTTCCGCATCCTCTCTGTCCTAGCTACTTTTTGAAGGTTGTCGGTCTATCTAACTGGGGGTGTCTCACACTACGCTTCCCGATACGCGGTCTCCACTCCAGGACTCGTCTGCTCCACCGGCCATCGGTCCTTCGACAAACATCGCTAGCCTACTGCTACTTCAGTTTGCCTGACTGCCACCCATGCAGGTTACTCCGTTTCTTTTCCAGATAATTTTATTCCTGATTTTATCCTTCAAAGAAACTCCGAGCGTAGCCCGCTCCATAGCGCGCTGAGTGACCTAATGGACCAGCCTGACTGTTAGTATCCACATTTCAGCACCATATGTCATAACGGGCAGGACGCACTGTATATAAATATGTATAGCCACAGTGATCCAGTCAATCCAATATTTTACCTATATGAAATGCCAAATTAACCAAAACATTGAAATATAACTATATTCTAAGGTAAATTACTACCAGTAAAGACTGTAATATGTCTTACAAACAGTAATTGCGAGTAGTCAAGTTGTATTTACGACACACCGAGCTCTTTGTTAACGTTTTGCTGTGTGTTACTACGCACACATCCACAGGATGATCCCAATTAAGCGCAGCTTAACCCAGGGATCGTTTAATCGGATTGATCCGTGTGATCGTTTTTAAACCACGAACACTCTTCCCACAAAATGAAACCAATACTGCGCAAAAAGTGTCACTTGCTCAATTGGCTGCCAATACAAAACCACGTAATATACATTATCAGGAATGAAGATATTAATAGCCCTATCCATTATTTGTCAAATTAAACTCAATACAACAACATGACGTTTCAAGTTTCAACACGCTTCCGTGACAATTGATGTAATTACTTTTTCGAGTCGCCACATAATATATTCATACTCAATTAATACTCATAGCAGAGTGTTATAAACAAAATAAATGTGATTTTTCGTTTAATATGTAAATTACGCAATAATGCGGATTCTGTAGTGGCTCAATATTACCCCTTTATGGAGATTCTCTTTCACATAACGTATGTGTTTTTTTTTTTTTCAGAATGTATTGGGAGGTCGTTCGTTATTAGAATAAAACATTTTAATGTAGACTCTATTATAATAATATTAATCATACATATTGAAATAAATCATACATACTGTATTCATCAACTTGAAATAATCGTTCATACTCAAAAAATAGTGATTTTTGATAAACATGGACGCTATTCGTTTGGAAAGAGGTAAAAATCAAGACCATTTCCACGCTTTCAGAATATGTCATCAATAATTTTATCACAAATCCTCTCCATACATTTCAATATCCGCAGCATTGTTCGTCATTGTTCAATATATCCCCAGTTAGTAACACGTCATAAATTCGTCGTGTAATCGAGTCGGTAAGCGAGTGCGGCCCATTGAGCAATGCGCAGACATGTCAAGATTACCTGTCGTACATTATAGCTAGGTATCGCGACTCACTGATTGTCGTGGCTTTTGTTTAAGAGTGGGGAGTTATGTATGCTTGAGTTTAATTACGGCAAGATGAATAAAACTCAGTCCTTATTACAAAACAAGGTTTATCTTAAGACTCAGATTTTAAATATGGAGCCATTTTTGTATTTTGAACGTTATTCCGACTACGGTAACTAATTAACAAAACTGATTTAACCGGACTTACGAGTAGTTATCAGTTTTGTAAAAAAAAATCATAGTTACGTTATGTTTACAAACACTGGCTTAATGATTTAAACCGTCTGAAGAAAAATTCTTGTGTTGTAATAAGTTCGACTGTGTGTCGCTCAAAATGAGTGGAAGCAACCTAATCCTGATTTTGCCGAGGCAATAAAACAGTTGTAAATCACACCAGGTTAATTCTAGCTAAGTCCCATCCTCAGATTAACAAATAAAAAAGTGCAGATATGTGAGGAAAATCTCAAGATACAAGTAGATAGTGATACAAAATGCAATCCATCCATAAATCGTTGTATGTTGCACGATAAATGTTTCATGTAGGCAATTGTAAGAATTTGGCAGAAATATCCCAGCACTGATTTTCTCGTTTCGTTTTCTCCTCTACTGATCGTTATTTCTCCTTTACCGATCTGTACGTCTCCTGACAAAGTTAAATCTATTTATAATTATGTATGTATTTATTCTTGTATTTTACTTTCGTGTTATCAATCAAGCCATCTTTTCTATCTGCATCACCTTAAGGTTGACTGGTAGAAAATGGCACAACCATTAAGTCCGCCTTTGTGCGCTATGTTTTTTTACTTGTGCATAAAGTTTTTGTATATAAAAAAACACCTATGGCTCTATGTGATATAAACTAGAAAAACACGTTACAATAACTTGCCGCTAATTACAAGGCAACATAAGTCACTGATGGAGTTATATTAGAGCTTTTGTACAGGATCCGATACTAATTTAACACTTTCAAGGGCACTATAGGTACGGCTAATAATAGCCACCATAACAATAAAACTTATATTGTCTCTCGTTTACCGCGCCAGAACCTGTTAATATTGTATAGAGACATTTCCGTCTTCACGTAACAAGACGTAAAATCATTCTACAGTGTATAATAAAATTGTGAATAATAAGACTAGCTTGTAACTTCAAGATCGTAATAGGTAATAGAATACGAATAATTTGTGGAATAAGGTAACCGTAGAACATTAGCTAACAAGTCACACACAGGATGAAGACAGTTTACCCTAAAAATCAGATTCAAACAAAACGTTTCTTCTGAATTCACCCATATCTACTACTCATACTAGACCTTTTAATTACTTAATTACTTTTCATCCTGATAGTAGTTACGATGTGGTCATAGGACCATGAGATAATTACTGGCAACATGTGCGAAACCGCGGCCAAAAGCTAGTTAAAAAGTTGCAAAAAAAATATTTTCAGTAAATATTTTTGAAGTTTATGTTGACCAAAAATAACTCTTCCTATTCTATAACGTAGACGGGTAAACAAAGGTTCCTTTTTAATAGCTGTTGCTTTTCTCAATGTTAACCTCGGTTTTACCGTTGTCATCGATTTGGTATTAACAAGTAACGCCTGCGGCTTGCGGTATCTTTTACCGATTTCAAAGCGGTATGTCATGCCGAGTTTTCAGTATTTTTTTTATTTGGCTCGTAGGTCGGTGGTAGCTGCGGTTTTCTGTGATCCAGGGTTCAAATCCCTTGACAGATTTTTGTGTACTTCTGTTGTCCTGATAATACACACATTTACTAGCAGTAATTGAAGAAGCTTGCACGTTTCCAATGAGTTGGCGCTTAAAAGTGATAAAGAAGATGCTGCACAGGCATGTTTTGGTTGGAGTTCTTAATCTCCGGAAAATAATGAAAATAAAAATAATGTTCGCACGCTTGACACGTTGAAACCAAGGTCACAATAAAGAGAAGAAAGTGAGCCCGCTCATAGAGTCCATTTTCTTTTATTTTATTCCCATACATAATTTTGTTTCAAAACTGATCCAATAAACAACATACATTCTCTATTTGCCCGCGTTGTCATAGCCGCGGTATATACCGCCCGCTGCGGTATCGGTCGCCATCGCTCCGAGGCGGTATCGCATCCTGTCTGCGGTTATCGATGTCATTATCTACGATGTTATGTGATCCTGGTATCCACTAAACTGGTACGGCTTTTGCGAGGGTTAGACGTGCCGGGTTTAAGGTTAGATTAGATAGGATTTTGAAATTGTTGGACAATTTTGTTTGTTATAGCAGATCCTGTAATTTTAAAATATTTAGTTTGTGGTTACATAAACTCTTTGTATCGTGATCAATCTTTAGGGATTGAGTCTTGTCTAAGTGTCATCTAACGAAACGATAAAGAAATCATCGATGGAAAAACTGAAAAAAGTCTGCAGGAACAGAATTCTTACAAAAGCCACCACGATCCGCCTTAATCAAACACTGGTGTTCCCTGCTCAGACGTAGACGGTGCTTGACTTCGAGAAAAAGAAGACAGATATTCTGGAAATATGGTGCCGGATAAGAATTCTTGGGGTATCGTGAATCGAGTTTCGCACCACACCATGAGCTCGGCATCAAAAAGAGTATATCTGTTCTGGTTCGAACACGCATCCTCACATACTTCGGATACGTCTCGAAGGCAACTCTATACAGCGCATTGTCGGGCAGGGTAGAGTGGAGGGCCCTAGACAGATCACGGGGACGCTCACCAATGACACAGCCAATGAGACGGATTGACCAAATGAACTCCGCAGTGGGCGATCCCTTATGGGTGCACAAAAAATACCAAAAATCGGAGCAGACAGCGAGAAATCGTGATGTGATTTATCAGACCCCCCTAGACATGAAACTACATCAAGACCACGATCGCATTCATAAGAGTGCCACCAAGAAGAAGAATATCGCGTTTTTCTAAGCTACGCGGATTTTGTTGCAGTTTCCAGCATGATCCAGAGAGTTTATGTGTATAATAAAACATTAGTATTAAACTTAAAAATAACAAAGAAATCTTGATGTTATGTCAAGTCTTGTGCGAAGCAGGGGCGGGTCTCTAGTGAGAATATTACATGTTCTACCAGATACACCGGTTTCAGACTTTTAGGAATAAAAATAAAAATAGAAGATAACGCGAGTAAACTAGTCGCGACCTCGAACTCACTGGTGGTCATGGCCAAAATCACGCTATCTCACCTGGCTGCGTGGCCGACACAGCTAGTATTAGTGATGAGCAGTTAGATGCTAGTCTATACGCACAACGTCTAGTTCACACGCACAGCCGACCGTTCCGAACTGATAGGCATGTAAAAAAAATCGAAAAGTACTTTGGAAAATCGAATTTTATGAAAAAACTACTGCATAAATCAATTATAAACAAAGTTTATTGACTTCTTCGATAATTGATCGTTGTTGGTACGGACTTGGTTTTGATGATTTTACAGTTCTTTTATTACTTATTTACACCCAAAGTTACATTAAAAATAGCAAGAAAAACGAATTTTTGTTGGCTCATAACTTTTTAATGGCTTTTACTATTCTGTTTCCGTACAGGCAAAATCTATCTATATCTATATATACTTATAATAAATCTGTAGAGAGGTCAATTCTGTACATGAAATATATTTCCAAAATAACTATCAGCGGGTGATTAGTGATCGATACTGACGCCAAAAATGCAATCAGTAAAATTTTTGTCTGTCTGTCTGTCTGTATGTTCTTTATAGAAACAAAATCCACTAGACGGATTTCAACGAAACTTGGTACAATTGTTCTTCATACTCCTGGGCAGGTTATAGTATACTTTTCATCACGCTACGATCAATAGGAGCAGAGCAGTGAAGGGAAATGTTGGGAAAACCGGAGAACTTACTCCATTTTTGAAGCTTCCGTCGCGTGTGCAGCCTTAATGGTTAAAGCTACACAGAAATCATGTATGACGGAAATGTTCTCCTTAAAATTATATAAAAAATATTCCACGACAGCAAATGTCTATCTTTTATGGTTGACTCACAATCATACGTGTAACTCCCGATAGCTTAGCAGTTCGGAGCTTTCTGATTATATTTGTCTACTCTTACGTTTATAACACTCTCACTCATCCCAAATTAAAAAATGTTAATATTATTACCTATTTAATAAAAAAATAATCATAGAAATCGGTACAGAAACACCAAAGTTATACATGAAATACGCTAATAAGCCATCGTGCGTGAATACTGAATCATGCTATAAGGATTATTTTTGTGTAACGGTCGCCGCGCTCGACGCGGCTCGCGGCGGGAGGTATAAAAGGGCGGGGGATCCAAACGCGAACTTCACACCGTCCAGCAGTTCATGAAGCGCCTCGCCAAGCGTTTCTTCGACTCTGCTATAAAGCACCCCAATTGCCCTGATTGCGGCGGCCTCCCGATATACTCCCTCCCGCATAAGTAGGATTAGCCGACCAAGGCATACTCTCACCATCCCCGACGACGCCACTACCCTCTTACAGGAGAGCAGGAAAGCCACCAGCACCATTAAGAGACACAAAAACACGACCCGACAACCGTCCTTCCGTCCTCGCCGTCGAGGACGCCCGTCGCGACGCCCCGTAAATTCTCCTCCCCGACCCTTGCTCGAGCCAGCCCGCGCCGCTGAGCCTGTAGTATTAAATTCGCCCCTAAATAATTCCGATCCAGCCTGTCCCTTGCTGCCCCCCCCCCCCAGCGACGCCCTAAGCCGAGGTCCGTACCCCACAGGGGGTGCCCTTAGCGTGTAGTCGCTTAGTTTTTAAGTTTTTTTTAAGCCCTGGCTGGAGGCCTTAATTTTGAGGCATCCACAGGCAAGCCCGGTTAAGCAGACGACAACCTCATAGGTTGAACTGCGAGATGGCATACCCAAAAAAAAAAAAACGTGAACTTCATACAATATTTGGCTTTTGATGCGAGTAGACGTTCCGAGCATTTGACCTTATTGACAGACAATATTGTTTATCAGCGCGACTTTTAGTCTTTAAATTAATTTAGTTTATTTAGTTTTCTTTTGTTGTTATTTTATAAAATAGGTATTAGTTATTTTGGTAGTGTATTATATTCGTTCAAATTACAAATTATTAATAGTTTACATTTTATTTATTTTTAGGTGAAGTAGTAATTTCGTTGTATAGGTACTTAAGCCTCATGTGAACGTGATCTAAACAATATTACCAATACATTAACTTAATAACACACAAGGAATTACACACTGACGGAGTTGCGGGCACAGCTATCTATATCAGTGGCGAAGGGTGAATTTATGACAGAGGTAGGACGGAGCAAAAAAAAAATACCAAAAGAAAATTACAATGATGAATTGACTATAGAGTGGTTATGTTCTGAATTTTCGAAGGGAAGCCGGCGGGAATCGAGTTGTATGGTACCTTCGCCACTGATCTATATCTTTATATAAAACTCTTCCGTTACTGAGTGACTGACAGACAACGCACAGCCGATACTACTGGCAGTACCTAGAGAGCTGAAATTTGGCATGTGTGTTTGTTGGGAGGATTAGGCTACCACTAAGAGAGGATTTTTGGAAATTCCCTCCCAACGGGGAGAAAAGGGGGATAAATTGTTTTTTTCCGGAAGTCATTATTCCACGCGGATGAAATCGCAGGCAAAAGCTAGTTAATAATAAGTCAAAACGATATCATGTTATCTTTGGATGTACAATGTCAAACAGTGGAGTAATACTCTCCCGAAATTTGTATGGAAAAAATATCGACTAGTGGCACCTTAAACGTGTGCTTGCTGCAACATCCAGCACGTAGGCTAGACATTTATTACACATACGTGCAGACATCGTTGCTTGCACGGTAGACCTGTATTTTTATGTTGCATTTGCTACTGGTTTAATGGATTTATCGCGCCCTAAAGTTTGGTTTCGAACTGCAATAGATGAAATCATAAAATTCATTGATACATAAAATGTGGTTGGACTGTGTTGTGAGGAGATTGATCACCCCTCTACTGAAACCAGAAGTTTATAAAATTGTACATATTTATTAGGTACAGATATTACCAAAGTAAAAAAATATAGGTACATAACTGGTTTTGCCCGCGACTTCGTCCGCGTGAAATTTCTTGTTCCCCCGACTCACCCCGTCGTCGCATCGCATCGCCTACCCGCGCAGTAACTTCGTATTCGCTCGATTTTTCTGACTTTTTTTGCTCGGTTCCTAAGAGTCCCAGCGTGTTATGTATGTTAAATAGCCTGTAGACTTTATCAAGAATTGGGTTATCAAATGCAAAAGATTTTTCAAATCCGACTGGTAGTTCCGAGAGGTAGTTTCCGAGATTAGTGCGTTCAAACAAAAAAACAAACTCTTCAGCTTTATTATTATTTATTTATTATTTAGCATAGATAGATAAATCTAAAAGTTATCTCAGTTGCATAGGTAAAGTTAAAGAAATTTATTTTTTAACAAATTGACTACCAACTGAAATTGTCCGTATATTTGAATCTCAACGGTCGTTCTTTGACAGTTGTATGATATGACTATAACACGGCTAATTGATGTAGTGTGCCAATTCGATGTATCTACAAATTATTTCCCTAACTGTAGATAGCCAAAACCAACATCTATTCAAATTAACTCGGAGAACTTGATACAAAATGTAAAGAGAATTTAGCTGCGAAATACAAACTCCTGGTGACTAATTATGAGTGATAATTGTAATGTGTTTCAGATTACTTAGTACTGTTAATTAATTAATTACTTACCCTAATTATTACTACGCTGCTAATATTGGAGTAGGTAAGTAGAAGGTAGAATTTAATTGTACGTATTTTATAGCAATAGCTTTACATCACGCCTGTGTCCCCGATGTAGGCTGTGGTATCACAGCAATAAATACTTACGTAACAAAGGGCGAGCATTCATTCCTGATCTAAAAATACAACAATTTAAAAAAGTCCGAATTAGTACTACCAAAATTAAATAAGCAAAATACGCAATCAAAAATTAAACCTTTATTGACTGACTTACCCCCGAGTTACGATTCTCAGTAAAGACTAATCTAATTCGCAGTTCGCTGATTTATCCCCGGTTTATATAAGTCCATCCAATTTAATCTTTAACAATGTTTGAGCAGATTCGCTGATGTAGATGGGCTGTCTAACATTCACACAGACTAGATCAGACTTTCTTGTGATATTTACTACCTAAATTATGTTTGCATTATTTAAGTCGCATCATTGGTAAGTAGTAGCAGCAGAACTCTTTGTGAAGGAGCTTATCCATAGAAGTATCCTTATTCCTGGCGTATGGGTACTGAAGGTACACATGATAGATATGGTAGCATGCTAGCTCATAGCTTTGTTTCTAAGGTGAACAACGCACCTGAGATGCCTCCTCCATTTACCATCAGAAGGATCACCTGCCTTTGTCAGTTTAAAAAAAAAAGGTGTAGGTAACATAAGAGTTTGAAAATATTTATATAGCATTTTTTTTTTTAATTAAGCATTTAGTGCTCAACGACACGTTTGAAAAGGGTACTTAGCGCATTCAAAAAAACCCATCAGTAAACAGTTGATTTAGTAGATTGATCGAGCTTGTTTGATTGAACGTGCTTTAATAATAATGCCTGTATCGATTTGGAAAGTTTAATATTTAAATTTTTTTTTTTTTTAATGTAATTCGACCGTATCAAAAATTATTAATAACGTTAATTAAAATATAAACATAAAGAGGTGCCCAAGATTCTAAATGAAAAATACAAATAAAATGGCAGGTACCCAGACCATTTTTTATCCAGCTTAAAATTAAAACTATAACTCTTTTGGGGCCATTTCTTTCTGTAGTTTTAATATAGAGGTTTTCTTTAACCGGTTCTTGAACATTACTCATCTAAATAATGGTCTGCTTCATGGCTTAAATGTTTCATTATATAATTTTAGTAAAAGAACATTCAATATACTTTTATGAAATCTTCAACTTCAAATGTTCAGTGAGCACACTCACAATATTTGGTGCGTTACACCAATAACATTATATTGATCCATCACAAATAGACAGATCTCTGACGATTCCCTTTTCATGCCAATGTACCTGCCACATTTCTAAACACACACCCTACACCCGTCTTACCGCCAATCAAATAACAGGAGGTCCTTATGACGTCACGGGTACTTACGCCTAATCCAACACAACGGATGGATCCAATATGGCTGCGCTCCCAATAATCACATCAATTGTTCATTCGGACGGTAGGTACCTACTCCTAAACAAATTATTACCTAATTGCTTCAATACTCGATAACCAACCCGCCTTCAATGGAACCCAATTATATCCACACCGATGGGGACTTTCAAAAGAAACTGGAGATTCGAAAATGTATTTTTCTTTGATTAAATCGAGTATTCGCTGTATTGAACGCACTTGATTCGGCATAGGCAGAGCTTGTTAATGTTGCGTAGTACAATAAATGGATGAGATTAAATTAGTTTATGGAATTCTAAATAGGATTTCAAAGCTTTTTCAGGCTGCTTCTGAAGTATCTCATTAGAGTAACTATACCATTATCACATGAATTTTGATGATGTAATAATATTCTCGATATTTCTTTTTTTCTTACAATCATCTAGCTCCAACGTCGATAACAGTACCAGTGGTGAAACCTAACGTACAATAGACACTCGACAAGCCGAATATAATGCAAATAGGTACCAATGTTTTGTGACCTCGGAATGATTCCTTCTAACAGAAAGTCTTTAAAAATGTCAGTACATTATACGTCAAACATAAAGTACCAAAGGATTGTTTCACATACAGAACTTGTACATACAAGAACACCTCGGTTCTTTGCCACACTTAGTCGTGCGGTGCTGTACGATTCCGTGCGGTTCCCGGGAGAAACATATTAACAATTTATTAGCTGTACCGCCGAACTTCGGCGCAGTATTGAACTGATATTAACTTGAATGTCTTGTGAGACCTTAAGCTTAGCACGGTAATTGTTATTTATTAGAGTGTTATAAACTTCGTGGTTGAGAGCTAATAGGTGCTGATAGAAATATAATGCGGTTTGGTACGGTCCGAAATAGAAGATAACTTAGGTTCACATCTGTGCTTAGAAAACATAAAAGTGTTCGTTCAATTAGCGTCCAATGGGTTTAGTCATTTGTTGTTACCTTTTTAATCAACGACAAGCTACCTCAATTTCAAACACGAAAATTATTGACATCAGATTAAACGTTACATAACATCATCTTAGTAAAAAGAGCTTTCTCGTCAAGAACCATTTATTATTTCATGCCTAAGTTTATTCCTCAAAGTGTGCTCAAACAAGAACAGTTTGCAAACGAAACGCGAATAAAATGACTTGGCAATACTCAGAATTTACAGCTAATCTCCATTAGATTGCCTCTTTATTGGTGTTTAATAACGAATTAATTTTAATGCAAATCAATCGTGATTGATAAGCTGTATATATTGAATTACCATTTCAATCGTATTGTTTTGTGATGCGTGGATTTAGTTAGGAATATATTGAAATGTAGTGGTAACGGTCCCGTCTTACGAGTCGTAGGTCGTACTTTGAACACAGGCAGGCGTTTTACTTTGTGTAAATAATTTAATTAGCAACGTCGTGAGAAAACCGGTATGTCCTAGAACCAAACTTACTAGGCCCGGATGGTTGGTTGTAGCTCACTCCCTTTTGAAGAGAGCCCGATGTCGCAGCCATAAACATTCACATTCATTTACATTATAATGTTTATTTATATTAATGTTGAAATCTCATATTTTATGTGGATTGCTGATCTTTACCATAGTGAATTTTATTCCAAATAAAACCTATTAAAGTCTTTTTCGTTTCATAGTATATTTTATCTGTTTAAATTCGTTCACGTTATGCTTACTAGATCTATTAATCGTTTAGTTTTTGTTGTGGACTTTGGCATGGGTTAGTTGGACTTACCTGTAAAGCACTGTTAACGAATATGGGCGATTAGCGAATAAAGAAAAATTTTCATTAGCACACAATGCCAATGCCAAATGCCTATCTTATTAATATCCTTATCTGTCAGTATTTCGATGTCCACAGTCTGTAAGCACAAAATACAGTTTGTGTTTTGTGCTGGTAGAATACGTTTACTAATTGCCAAAACTTACATACAATAAGTTTCCTAACTCACCAAGATGCGAAGTGCCGTCTCCAGCCGCCAACCTCATGGCTAACAATAGTTTAAGTTTAATAATGACGTCACCGATCCCAGTCTATTAATGACCGTTATTAGGCCGATCCGGTTTATCACATCGTAACTCCCAAGTTCGGCAACTTTAGATATCATAATTACTTCGATGACCTTTAGCGTATTTTGTCGGAAATACCTTATCGATATTAAAAAGGGGTATAACGGTGTGAGCTGAATTTTAATTGGGCTAAACTTTTTTATATTGGTTGCGGTAACAGCTAAGAAAAATAAGATCCATGAAAAGTATTTGGAGCTCAAAGTTAATCAGAGTGGATTATTCAATGGTTCCATTTAAACTTCTTCATTGGTTTTTTTGTGATATGAAATCTCAAATAATAAATCTTAGTAACTTTTTCCATGTTCTATGTATCTAATGTGATGACCAGAGGGCCTGGTGAGAAAGTGACGTACTATCATCGATAACGATGATGGAAAAGTAAATAATGTATTGGATTGACATAGGCTACTGAAAACCTTAATAATGAAGTCAATCCTGTTTAATTATTTTTACTAGGTATAGAATTACGAAACGCTTTGAAAGCGATTGCCACTTGTCTAGACTATTAGGACAAGAACTAAATCTCGGCGTCTCAGCATCTTAATGTACCGTTTCCATGACACCCTTATGAGTTC
Source organism: Hydraecia micacea (assembly GCA_914767645.1). Lineage (NCBI taxonomy): Eukaryota > Metazoa > Arthropoda > Insecta > Lepidoptera > Noctuidae > Hydraecia > Hydraecia micacea. The sequence goes on along the minus strand of OU611783.1, from coordinate 860,287 downwards.
CATAACAACATTAGAATAAAACGTGGTGCGATACTCCCGGAGGTCGTTTAATGGACGCCCGAGGCCTTCATTCAAAAGTTTGCGACCTCAAAGTCACTATGGGCGTGGGTATAATTCAGAATTCGAGACCACAACTGCTTACACAGCCTTCATTGAAGACCCGGTGATATTGAGGACCAAAAGGACCAGCATATACTATTAAGCCTCTTTACAGAACCGTATTATGTTCCTGTGCCTACGGTTTCAAGTTCTCAACGTTTAATTAGTATTAATACCTCTATCTATCTGCTAACTAAGGGCTAGTGTGTTTCAAATCCGTCTATGGGAGAGCCCAAAAAAAGGGTTATATTTTTTATATTGCTAGGTGTCAATCGAGCAGACGCACACCTGATATACTTACCAGAAGCCTCGAATGTGCGTGGTCACCCCATAGGTAAAAGTTAAATGTCTCAAACGCCTTATGTATAATTAACACCAACACCCTTAAAACCTGTTAAATAGGTACCTAGTATTTGGTAGCAGCTGTTTTTCTTCATATACCATAGGTGCCTACTTTCAGGTATAGGTAACACTTTCCTTGAACCCTTTCCATAACCCGACACGCGCTAATCGAATAGAAGGTAGGTTAGGTTAGGTCGTCATAGTCCCAGGGTATTCTTGTACCTTACAGCGTAAACGCGTAAAAAACAACTTCCGTTCATGGCAATTACCTATCAAGTTAACATAATGTGTGTGTAGTGTTACAATAGGACCGACCCTGGGCTAACGACAGATTCGATATCAAAGATTTTTTTCTGTGATAAAATGGTTGTACCTATAGCTGGTATTCTATGGTAGAACTTACATCGTAATCGATCTGACATCGGTACCAATTTTTTACTATCAAAATTCAGAACTGAGCTTTCAACATGGTAATAATCAAAAATTTAATTTATAGAGAGTGTATTTATCACATTTTAATTTATTGCTGTTGCTGAGCTTGGTTACGAAAAATAATAACTTGGCGCCAAATCATTTATAAAATTAAAATAAAATTCACATTACAACACCAAAATTAAAATTTTATCATAGTTCCCGTATCTTGCATTTGTCCCGCTACTTCATTAGGTGACGGTGAGCTATTTATTTAGGTACCTATTACAAGAGACGAAGCAACTGCTAATAAATTAAGTTACTTAACTTTGAATTAAGTTTCGCGATTAATTAGCGTCGACGACGGGTGAAAAATATACCGACGTTGAAATAAGGTGCTTTTATTAAATACACGGGTGCTACCCTTAAATAAATTAACCTGGTAGTTTATTGTGATACTTTAATAATTAATATTATACATTTTGTATGTATATTTATATTGTTTTCTACAACTTACCGACAGAATCCGTACATCGAAACAACACTGAAACTCCGAGTACAAACAACTGTGACCACTTCATCACAAAGTTTTTCAACAAACTCATCTTCACTAGATACATCAACGCAAAAACCAAAAATTCAAAAAACGTTCCAAATTCTAGAACGTCGCATTTTCAGAAAAGTTTTCGTAAATCGAGCGCGTGAGCGACGACGGTAACAATTCGCTTGGGTTGATTCGGTGCGGCGATCGTGAAGCAACTGTTCTGACGGAACGGTTGAACGGAGGCTGATGGTTCCAAGCCACGCATGCGCGAATCTTTCTTCGCTTTTCAGAAAGCGGTGTTTCTAGTTTGAATTATACTGTATTTCCTTTTGACGTTACGCTCGATGCGCCTTTGACTTGGTGCATTCCTTCAAACGCCCGAGGTTCTGTGGAAAGGAACAAAACGTATTCGGTGTTCCCTAGGAATGCGTCCTGTCCCCTTAAATTGTTGTCCTGTTTTGTAAATGTTTTGTTTAAAAGGATTTAGTCTTGGATAATAGAATATATTATATAAATGGTGGGACAGACACTTTTGAAACAGTTTGAAGTTTGTTTCTAACCAAAATGATTAAAAATATTGGAGAAGCTAAGTCCAATAGGGTAATTAATTGGTACAATTTTGGAAGCGAACTATGCACGTACTAACTTTACCAATTTTAAAGTTAGTAAGTACATAGTACGCTTCACACAAAAAAAAATGGTACACAATTTCAATAATAATAATATTATAGAACAAATGTTAACAATTTCTATGAACTCTTATCGTTCAAATGGTCGAGAGATATTCATCCGTTAGATTACTCGAGGAATTTATGCGATCGTGTGACGTCACGGTGACATGACTGTGTCTTCAACTGAAGAGCTTTTGTGGCGGGAAAGATGAACGGAGAGATTAGATGGCGCCAGTTCTGGTAGGCGCTGACTAAGCTAAATATAGTGCTGGCTTTTATTAAAAGTGAGATATGAAAGAGATAGGAAATACTTTTATTTTAGTTAAAATTTTGTTCCAAAAGTATCTAATGAAAGCGTAAATAAACCCTTTTCAGGTTGTACGCAATCACTCACTAAAGCGAATGGTAATAAATTCATCTGTATTTATAAGGTCTGAAACCTTTATATCATTATTTCTCACCACGTTTTCCAACAATTTTTGTTTGAATAACATTATTAAATTGTTATCAAAAAATTGTCGACGGTAAAATCAACCTCAATCAGCATTGCCATACAACGTGGCAATGCTGCCAGCCTTTTGGGCACTGTTCCTGTTGACAGCGATGCGGACGAATTCTTTGATGCCCTATGATTATTTTACTTATTTTTTTTATATAAATGTACATATTATTATAGTTTATATGTTATCTTAAATTATAGAAATAAATTATTTTTAACCTCAATCATCAAATGAAAAACATCTTTTAGGTTGAAATAATCAATACAAAGCACTCAATTTGTAAATGAAACTACAGATTGGCATCCACAGGCACGTTTTCTGACTGTACTCATTACTCTTTTTACTCTTTTTTTTTTTACTCGATAACTATTAAAAAATATTAAAAATAGATAATATCAAAGAAATATTACAAAATTGTCCTGAATCCATATCGAGTCTTAATAATGATTGCATAAAAATAAGAATACCTTCTTTTAGTACCCAGACATTCTTAATTTCCTCTTAGCGACATTGTTGTCGTTAATATTGTTTAGCGAAGTACAATTTTCCTTTGTGAGGGCAAATAGCATTTACCCCGATCTCTCGAGAAAAATACCATTTATAAAATTCTTGCCTAGAAAGTAGTAACGGAGTTTTTAGGTTTTATTTAGGTACCATGCACAAGGTAATCCAGATTTGTATCAATTAAACATTTTCGTAGTCTTTTGAAGTCTATGGATGGACCCGGATGTCCATTTTAGATTGATAACTGCTCTGTAATCTTGCTTCTAATTAACCAACGGGTGCCAAACTCGAAGTTTCGAGCTCTTAAGTGAATGCAATACCGCAAGAAACATGGTTAGGAAACCTTTGCTTGCTATCTACAAGGAAGATGTTCATCAGTTCATTTCAATACATTCTGTTTTATAGAACATAATTTGCAAGTACTTTGAACATGTTTCCTTGAGTTAAAGTTATACTGCACTAACAAAATAAAATGAATTCATAATACGGAAGAAAATGAAACAAAAATATTAGTGATGTGCCTTACCCGTGAAAGTTACCTACAATAATAATTGGTCCCCTCGCGAGCCCTCACAAGCCCTCGATTACCATAAATCACAATAACAGTAGGTATTATTGAATCCGACTGAACTAGGATCGCGGTGTTTGAACATTAGCTGTTCACGGCAAGACCAACATCATCAATCATTACGTATTACTCTAAGTATTGTGTTATGTTTGCGTATTATCAATAAATTGTATAGATGTAAAACATATCAGATACTTTTGGAGCAGGCGGCAGCGATTTTGGCATGAAAGTGTAATTAAACCCTGTTCAGCGGGGTAATTACGTACCACACTAACAGTAGCAACGGCTTTCATTTTGACAGTTCAACAACATTCATTGCATTATTTACATTGTTGAGCAGACAAGTTTTTCGAACATATGGAGCAATGGATTAGCAATATCCTTCAAAATGATTCAGATTGTGATTGAAAGTGTGCTAAGCAGTTAGTGTGCAGGTTAAATTCTTACGCAATCACTCAGTAAAGGGCATTCGTAACACGTTTACCTATATTTAGAAGGTTTCAACTTTATACCATATCACCACTTATTCCAAAAATTATTAAATAACATTATATATTGAATAACATTATCCAATTTTAATTGAAAAATCATTGACGAACTGAAGTTATACTACAAATCGACATCCACAGGTTCGTTTTCCGATCCATTTGTTTACAGTTTCCCTCACATCTTTTGGAACAGAAATTACTACAGAACGTTACGACCTCTGCATTAAGTAGTGAATAGACGAAAATTAATCAGAGGCGTATCTTTCTAAGTGCCTACGAACAAATTGAACGTTAATAATGATTATTTATTTATTTATTAAAACTTTATGCACAGGTAAAAAAAAATACTGTACAAAGGCGGACGGCATTTTCTACCAGTCAACCTTAGGGTGATGCAAAGATAAAACATGGCATGTGCAACTTAAGGGATAGATATCTCGAAAAATAATTATTATTATTCAAAAAATACTAATACATAGATACAAATAAACTTTGTAATAATACTTAACTAATATCAGTAGATTGAATCCGTCTAAACTAGAATAGCCACGTTAGTTGAACGTTAACTTGTTCGGGATCAGACAAACACAATCAATCAATGGCATACCTATTACTTAATACGTTCGTGGTAGTTTAATTAAGTAACAGCAGTTAATTATTTAATAAATTGATTTTGCTATGCACATTAAAAAGGTTGCACTGCTGGAATTTCTAAGATAATCTACATGAAGGAAAATAATTAATTAACAGCGTATTTAATTTTCATCCTCTGTTACTGTTATGAATATTATGAGGACAAAGGGGCGATGAATACTTAGATATACAATCGAAATATCGTATTTTGCAAGCTAAACTATGTGTTTGATTATATACTATTTGCTTGAAAAGTGATTTACAAACGCTTTTTTTATTGATATGAAAATGTTTGAAGGTGTTATGGAAAGCGTTTGTAAATCACTTTTCAAGCAAATATCAAACACATTGTTTAGCTTTAAAAATACAATATTTCAATATTCAAGTATTCATCGCCCCTTTGTCCTCATAATAGGTATAACACCGACAAACGTCTTCATATCAATAAAAAAATCTGCATTCTTACTTGACGTTGTATTATTTAACAAAGTTCGGGGTTTCATGAACATTCTGATGTCAATACTATCGGATGGTGTTTGCTGAAACATTAGCCGGCTCACGGCGCGTGCTCTCTAAACAACATCAATCAACTGTGTATCACGGAGGTTGACTCCAAATAAAACGTATGGCGTTGTATTGTGTCGAAACTGGGCTTGTTTTAATCTGTCTAGAAAAGACTGCTGTTTTGGAATTTGATCGGTTTGGTTTTCATTCGGTTCGGTTTTAATTTTTCGTTAATTTTTAAGGGTGGTCGCACATCTAGTGGAATATACGTCGTATATCTTCGGCCTCGTAATGCCAGAACCTGACAAGTAGATAATAAAACATTCAACCTTACACACTCAACCGATGATGTAACGAAACACACGACACGACACTGAAACGTTAGTGCATCGACCGTACTAAGTTATGCCCGAAGCATCTTCAATCAGATGTGCGACCACCGTAATATTATTATACCAAATATAAATAAATAAATATAATCTAATATTTTTTCTCTGCAATAAATTTTTAGATACGTTTTACCGACAAAACAATATTATCAAAATAAATATCAATCTATTCAAAACTGACACAGGACGAAGGTTCAATCGTTACGGTATACAATGTAATTGAATCAAAAGTCCGCGGGTTTCCGGATTTTGTGACGTTCCAGGACGCTATCACCGCGCCCGCGGTTCTTTGGTTCATACTCCATTGTTACACGGGTTTGGTTGTTAATGGCTTTTCAATGTTGATGATTTAAACGTTGAAAATTGCAATAAGAAACCGTAGCCTTAAAATAAAACTCTATTTTTATTCATCAAGAGAGCCAACAAAGCCGATCAAAATTGTTTGTTCAGCAAGCTCGCCACTAAAATAACTTTCCACGTACATTGTTTTCACAAAACAGCCACAATTTACGGTCCTAACCCTCTCATATTAGCATAGATCAGGCTTCCAAAATCATAATTCGTCTCAACAGTGGAGCTGCTCGCTCATACATTAGTATGCGGGTCGGCGCTCCCAGCTATTGTGGTTTGTTTATAGACAAATTTCCACCTGACAATATACTTGAACAAGATGAAACGGACTGATTTGTGTTTGCTTTACATCCAGTCCTTTGTGTTATATCTATTGTTCGGGACCCAATCAATCGTACCTTTTATTTATTCGTCAGGATTAACTGAGATTATGGTGCGGGCGTTTGGGAAAATGCCGGTGATGTGGGAAATGTCAGATTTAGTTCGCGACTGCGACGTAAATTGCAGTTGGATTAATTTGGTGTGTGGGCGCCGGAATGAATTTGCGTTAGCCATGGCAAGTTTGGTATGTTTGTAAATGCCATCAGTTCTGCGTGCGTCTGTTCAAATATACGTACTGCATATAAGCCCTTTATGACTTTGCTGGCAACACTTTTAATGGAAAATTCACTAGTAACAAAAAGGCATTGAATTGAGAGAGGAAAATGTGGGCTGAATTACCTAATGATGACAGATATTGTATCTCGTCAATTCAGAACAGACAAGTGTTCAGAGAAGTTAAAAACTAAATTCATTATAGAATGATTCTGCTACTTTGGGAGCACGTGTTACTTTTTAAAGGTAACTTCCATTAGAACCAAGGTTAACTTTCTAGATTTCAAGAACGTTGCCAAAAATAGGTACATGAACAACCTTGTACTTGGGCAAATAGAAAGAACAGAAATTACCTTGAGACACGTGCCAAGAACCTTGAGTTCCCAAAAACCGCTTTTCAAAACTTTTTACCACGTACGGTAGGTACTACGTTGAACCATACCTTTACATAAAAATACTTTAGTTACAAAGTGCTAAGAGCTTAATCTTGAACTCGGCAGTAATGCTCTCCGGAGAATCAAATCATTGCCGCTCGGCTGAGCAAATTAACTACAGGGGAACAGAACGTGGGGCGCTGTGTAAACGAGCCTTGGTTCAACATCTGCACTCATTAATTTGTACGAGTGATGTTTGTTTTGGTAGTGTTAAGGCGTAATGGAAGGGGAATCCGGTGCCTGTATAAGGTTTAATAGGGAATCATTAAAGTGGAGACGCAGGTATTTACGGTATTTTTCGCTTAGACTACGTAAAAATTTAAATGCTACTGTGTGGTGGAATACGGTCCACTCCCTCTTAGACTACGTCTGCACTGACTGGCGTATTGCTTACCTACTGCCTAATCCTAACGAGTCGCCTGGCGAGTAGCGAAGTGACACAAACGTCCTAGAATCTTTGCAACCAAATGCACTGCGCGCTTGGCGCCTTCGCCTTTCGCCTAGCGTGTATCGAAGTAAACAAATATGTTTCTTTTTTTTGTCATGAGACACGAGGTATTTTTATACAAAAATGAATAAAATAAAATATTAATTGCATCAGTTTTCAAAAAAGATGCTCATGCAAATATTCATAAAACTTATATTTATATAGAACAATAAACTTCCCATCAGTTGATCTTGATATATAATACTATGAACCCAACGTGGATTAGGCCATAAAATGGTATAATTAAAAAAATATTCTCTCGGAGTAATAATTTTTGACAGTGACATTTTGTCAACGTGCCAATAAGTAAATCAACGTAGGCTCCTAGTGACTCAACACGCAAACCATCTGCCTTGGGCCATGTTGACCCTGCAAATATGATCAGATCGTCACACCACCTTTTGCCGCGGTCTACCTCGACGACGCGACGATGTTCTCGGTCTACCGCGGAATAAAAACTAAATATTTTTACTAATGTAACAAATATGAGTCGAGTTCGAGTGGAAGGATTTCAGGGAGGCTTTTGCCCAGCAATGGGACAGTACAGGCTAACACAAAAAAAACAAACGAACATTTTACTGTCATGGATTCCCGCAAAGTAACACCTGATTTTATAACTTATTTCTTCAAATCTTGACTCTTCGTACAAATCATTCAGAAAAGTAGTTATTAAAGCCAAAATTACACTAACAGTACTAGTTAAAGCAGGTAACGACGTTTTGAATTGTTGGTAACAGAAACGTTCCCTACGAAACTAATTTGCAAGGAATTCTCAATGCGGTGATATTATACTAGAAATTTCAATGTTGGCACCGATCAATATTGTAATTTATGATTTCCGAGAATCCAGAACCAATGGATTAAATGCGGATCTGAGCTTCACATCCGTTTATTAGTTTGTGTTAACATTGGTAATGCAATTATGAGATTCTGAGTCAAAGTTCACATCAATATGCAACTACGTTCAGTCAACCAATTAATGCGTTCGGCCAACATTTTTCTCCATCTCAGCCTATTATCAAAGTAGTTCATACGTAAACGCAATGGCTTTATCTCACGAATGTAGGCAACAATTACAGAATGCCAAGAACATACTGCTTTTACTTTATTTACGATACATTAGGTCATAAACATAGTCCCGGTTGCAATTTAGTATTATCTAAGTACCTAATCTTGGTGAATCTATCTGACCTTTGTGAAGGACGTAACTAGTAAGGTCAATGTTTGCCAGGGCAGGGCGTCTCATTCCTTTGTTCCCACTAGTAGCACCGAACTGAACCACCGGTGGTACTAGCGGGAAATTTCGTACTCTATAGTACCACCATTTATTTTAATCAATATTAGTGGTACTAGTGGGACTATCCCATCGATCCATTCATCAATCTTATAAAATACTAGCTGTGTCCCGCGGTTTCACCCGCGTTAATTTGAGGAAAAAACCTACTAAAAATATTCCATTACTTTAAGAGGATTATTACTTAGTACAGAGCCGACCACGCGTCTAAGCCGCGCGGCATGGCACCTCGCAGGGCTACATGTTTTTAATCCTTATCCAAATAAATACGTTATTCGTCACAAGTATTTAAATTTCGAAAAAAGTTGCCCTTGTCATCATTTGATTTCGATGAATATCTCGGGAGATATCATAGTTTTAAAATAATACTAATAATAAAGAGTTTGTTTGAAAACTCTAATCTCTGGAAGTATCGGTCGGATTTATAAAAATCTTTTGCATTTTGATAGCCCAATTATTGAGGAAGGTTATAGGTTATTAAATATCACGCTAGGACCCTCAGGAGTAGAGCAAAAAGAAAAAAAATCAGAAGTTTTCGAAGGACGAAGTCGCGGGCAGAAGCTAGTATTAGTATAGATTCCTTGCCCTACAGAATCAAAACAAAATAAAAACGTTTACAAACATTTAAATGAAACATTACAGACCGCAATGTCATTTCAGAAAAAAATCATTCTAAATTCAAAGTTGTTACCCAACCTTACCTCTTTCTTTACAAATTAGAACCCCTAGTTGGCAGTTAAGGTTGGCGTTAATCATAACTTTTTGTTGGCTGTTATCGTAAATTCGCGGCAACTGAATAGCAAATTAGAACGGTTCACTGCCCACTTCAGTTTGCTAATACTTGTAGAAATGTAAGGGATAATTTGAAAGCACTAAAGTAATAGAGAAAGATATTGATGAAAATTATACATTTGTAAATACATAATTTATTGTTAGCATAGTGTCGCGAAACGGTACTACAGTGAAAATCGTGCAATATCTAGTAGATTAAAAGATTTTCTACACATTTATGTCAGACATCATCATCATTTCAACCGAAAGACGTCCACTGCCGGACATAGGCCTCCACCAAGCACCTCCACTGTGACCGGTTCTGTGCTTGCCACATCCAGCGCATTCCTGCGGCCTTCACAAGGTGATCGGTCCACCTTGACACCTTGGCTTTATGTCAGTTGATAAATATTATTTATCGAACTATGTATGAATCTAATCTAATCTATCTAGCCTGTACTACCCCACTGCAGGGCACAGGTCTCCCTCTTCCTTTTCCACAATTAAATGTTCTCTAGGCCACAACTAATTTACAATAGCCTGTTACAAAAAATGTTTATTATACCATAACATAAACTGGTACTACTATTCATCTAATTAAACCCCGCTTACAATGTAAGAAACTAAGAACTACTAAACAAAACTAAGTTAAACTGCACAACTCGTTCCTTAAAAAGCAGATACCTCTCTAATCTGAAGCACTAGTCGAAATAAAAACAGAGAGTGTATCAGCTTGTCCCGAACAAGTTTAAGACTAACTTCACTGAAGCTAGTGAAACTGGGTTACTAATGTACTCAGTCGCAGAGTGAGCGAGCAAATATACTCCCTACCTTGTAGTATGTGTCTTGAGAAGTGCATGTACTCGTATGTGTCTGTCGTAATGGTATTACTTACGGGTGATGTGGAAATATTTCTATTAGTTTTATAGACAGTTGCTAAATGTTATTTTCTCTAATATCGACTACTGAAACTCAAAGAATTTATTTCAATTAAACCATGTACATTCACTTTTGAATTGTCAAGGAGTCAGTCAGTCAGAAAGATGAAGTTTGTTGCCCGTTACAAAGCGTAGTACTTAGATTCCTATGGAGAAGAACATACAAGAAATGTTCACGCAAACACTCCATGGAAACAAAGCGATATTTTACTCACACATATTCCTCTCCAAAAAATATACACACAAAATAATCCATGTTTTTTATAACATCAAAAAATGAAAAACCATACGCAATAACAATGCAGCTTGGACATGACCAGACAATTTTTTATCCCCTGTTGGCCGTTCATAAAAGCTAAATATATCATGCAGGCGAGGTACGCTTGTCGGTTTTCAATTTACCTCTTTTTATATTGCAAACAAACGGACGGTTATAACTAGCATTTTGACAATTTACATGTCATCATGTCGCTCATTTGGAGAAACATCGACGTACTGCTACTTTACTTTTTTTACGTCTTTGTTTCTTCTAACGTAAATACGCTTTCTTTGTCTTTCTTTCTTTTTTTTTACTAATTTTTGGTAAAAAATACATTTACGTTGATGTTGCTCCAAATGAGCGATGTGTTATTTGCATTCTCGTGTTTCATATAATAAAAATCCTCTGTGTGGGCCAAATTTGGCCTCTCGTGGCTAAATGATAACAGCGGCACGAGTTGATCAAAGGTTAAACTATGCTGTGTGATGTTCTGTAAATTATATTCTTACGTGAAATATTGCACGCGTTGGTTCAGTTGGATGGAGAAGAATGTGAACTTCGGTTTCCATTCTGAATTATTCAACAGTTTCTGAAAATAATTTAACACATCCAAAAGTGAAGAATATTGGTTTACATACAGTCGGGAACTTATCTTTTTGAGCTACAAAATTAATAATAATAAAATGAAGAAATGAAGAATAATTATATTTTTAAATGTTTTTATATATTTTATATGCTTATATTTAAAAATATAATTTATATGTAAATAATGAAATAAAGAAATGAAGAATAATTATATTTATTAGGGATCAAAATTCTAGGCCCTTCTAAAGGGCCGTTCAAAAATTAACCGTTACAAAATTAGTCTTATACATAATTCTTAAGGGTATTATATTTAATTAAACTTGTATCTAAGTAGACATTAAGTAGGACAGGTGATATCGCTATATTTAGAGTAAGAAGAGGGCAAAAACTGCTCAATTCAAAAGTATCTACATAGTATCCACACAGACATAGGCTTGAATGAATCTATAAAACATGCAGGGGCTTTGTCCAGTACAAAAATTAAACTCAGTATACAACTTTAAAAAAAAAAACAATCAGACTATCTCCAACGCTACATCAAGCTTTGTGGCTGACTGTCCGACGTCCGTCAACCAACTGGATTGTAACATTTCACACCATTTAATTCTCGCACCATTCAATCAATGTTCAGCCCATTCATTTATACTGTGCATTGTTTAAATGAATGCGAGAAACACGCATTGTTTCGTTAGCCGAACAATCCAATACATTTGTTATTCATATTCCACGAGGCTCGTATGACAGCACCAAGCAATATATTAGTAGGAAAGGCTATATTTTACAGTGAGACAAACTGCACGAAAGTCTGCCGGATAATATTGATGCGGTGTATGAAAAGTTGTGTTTGTATTGCGCCGTTTATTTTGACTATACTTGATCTTCTTCTTAGCGTGTTGATAGCAATCTAAATGTACTTGGCCCAGAATTCGGCTACTTGTTTGGCGCCATCACTAGCGTCCATCAGCTCCTGTAACGTGCAGCTAACAGGACACGCAGGGCACGATATTAAGTGTCCCATTGTTTGTGGAACAGCACCACATTTATAATCCAAGGCGGAGTCGTCTATAAATCTCCACCTGAACAGGTTTTCCTTGCTTCGGCCAACCTGGGTCTGGAGTCTGTTTAAAGAGTTCCAGGTGACCCAAGGTAACTCATGTCCAGGTGGGAGGTCTTCAGCGGGTGGAACGAACGGTTTGGGTAACGAAGCACTGTCTCGCCACAGCTTCAGTCTTTCTTGTGGTGGTTTGTCATTGAGTGTGACGACACACTTTAAAAAACTGAATTTGCCAATTTCCTACCCAAAAAAAAAAGGGAAATCTAAATGCAAAAACATTTTTATAGTAGTCACTAAGACTAAGAATTGTGTTGTTATAGTGACCTATCCTGAGTGAGGAGGCTGGACTGATGTCTACTCTGAGATAATTCAAAATCCCTCTTTTGAACACAACTCTGTAATTTAGCGACATCCTTTACTTAGTTTAATTACTTTGTACAATAATTTCGAGTGAGCTTTTCGTTGAAATACGAAACAATTTCAAAATGTGGCCGCGGCGCGTGTTATAGTTATTTAATTATTTTTGTGGAAAGCACTGTAATATTTTTCATTTAAATAAATTCTGTTTCCGTGCGCATTAGTGTACCTATTTCTCTTTGATCATTTTACAGTCTAGTATACAAAATATTTTTATTTTAAACTAGGTTTTGTACCGTAATAGCTTTTGTTCAATTTAGAAGTAACCATGTCAATCCCAATACACGGAGGTTAGTCGGTCGGTGGTCGGGTTCGTCAGTAGTTCAAATTGAACTTCATGGTCTGTATACTCATGAATTAAATATTACAATGGAATTTAATTGTAATTACATAAACCTAATTTATTTACTTTAGAATTACACTTTTTATTGTTACTTATTTTTTACGCTCTTAATTGCAATTTTCCTTGTTCCCTTTTCGTACTTTTGGTGAAATACTCGTATAAAAATGATTTATTTAAAGGCATTCTAAGTAAATATTGCGAATACTACATTTAATATGTAGTACCTCTAATTTAAGTAACCCACAGTGGTGGACAATAAAGAAGACCTACATTCTGAATCAAATGTTTAAGCCATGGTTTATTTCGTGAAATCACGATTTATATCGGCGTGCTATTGTCATTCCTTTACAATCACGATTATAGTATCTATTGTATGTAGTGCATTGTGGAGGTTTGCAATACTGTGTAAGCGCATTGTAGTGAGGACACATTTGTATAGTGTAGTGATTGTATACGCAACTATTAAAGCGTTCATTGATGAGTATATCGATAGTTCAATGTGCGGATCGGCTACCAGTCTAGTTGATCTGGATTTGGTTTTATCTCTTGGTTGGTTTAAGGTGACGCGGGAATAATAATGCCTGGAAGGACTTGGGGGAGGACGATGTTGAAAGTTATGAGACATGGTGTACCACATGAGACATTTCAGCACTGTCACTGGAATGGCAAAGAACCTGGGGTGCCTCTGATATTACAAATGTCCATTCGGCGGTAAGGACGACTTACCTACCGTAGAGTAGGTTGCTACTTTTTGTCACATAACAACATAAATCAAAAGACATCATCATTAAAACCGTGGAGTCCTCACATATTAATTCCGTGTCCGAAATATAGAAACGGAAACGTCCTACATTCGTAAATAAACACAATTTACATGGACACGAGTATTAGTACGAACATCGCACTTAATGCCTGATATTGTATTACATGGGTACAGTTAAGTAGAGTACATACAAGTGTTGAAAGCGATACTCGTTACTGTGTCAATAAGATTAAGCTTTTTGTACCTATAGGTATATTTTCTGGTATTTTAACTAAAGTAGTTATTAAATATTAATGAGTGATTGAAGAATAGCGCGAGCGGTATGTCTGACAGAACACCAAACTAAGATTACATATAGGTATCCATTTTTAGTAGGTGGTGTATTTTCATTCGAAAATCTGTTCATAGTACACAGCTGTTTTTCGTTTTTTTAGGCTGTGTGGCGCACTTTGTATCCCAACTGGTTATAACAAAGTGCACTGTTTAAAGGTGTGTATTTTTTCGCTTTGTGAGTAAAGCGGAAATATTTTTCACTCTGAAAATTCTCATCGGAATTATCCGTGTTAAAATCTGCCGGACTAAAAGACTTTTGTTTTATTAAACTTGATTGATCTCTTGATTGTCTGTTATTCCAAAATATGCGGAATATTTAAGTGTTTTCTCTCTATCTTATTGTTTATTTTATAACAATGGATTAATCGTTAAGATTTTCCTTCAGAAAACCAATAAACTTTTTTGAAACATATCAAATGAAAATTTTGTCCAGCTGTGGCAACCAACAGTAGGATACCTGAGTTAAAAAGGATAAATTAAATTATACAAAATCAAACAAAATTACTTGATTTAACGTGATTAGATACTGATACTAATCACGCTAGTGAAAGTTCGCTAGCTAATTAAATTTTACCCGCAAAAACTTCTAAGTCTCAATTGATATTCTTAGCATTCTCAACAAATACTGAAAGCCGTCATAATATCTTACTCAAAGTTTAGCGCTTAGTTAGTAATTGTAAGTAAGTTTTTATGCTGAGTTTGCGCAATTAATACTTCTCTTCCACTTAAGTATGGCTTACTGTGATCATTGGTCGGCCACTTTTGGGTGTAGGGTGACTGTGAGTCACGATACTGTAGATAGATAATTCAATTATAACAAACACAGTAATGTATCAAATTTTGTAAAAAGTACGTTGTACTTATTTCAAATATCACAAAGAACCAAACTCAAAAAGTCCCGATGACGACTGTTTCCAGTTTCTAGGAATCGATAACAACCAATTTACTATATTGCGCATAATACAATACAAAGAACATAGATGAAACTGACTTACGTCAGTCAGACAATTCTCCACCTAAGCTAGACGTGCGTCTGTCAGTATATTTTGTTTTCACTCGTTTACTACTAAAGTTCTTGCATTTCACAAGCGTGCACTAATTATTGCAATTTAAACCTAATATTTCTGAAATAAAAGTCATGGGGTGTGCGTTCGTGGTTTGCAACGACTACAACTTATTTTTGACTTGATGCGGCACTACTCTACTGTCCTGGAGACATCGTGTCCACATCACTACGGCATAACTGTGACCACACTACTACCCAACTCATTGCTACGAACTTCAACTGCCTATAACAAAACTTTTCCCATTTCACAAAATATCCTCAACGACAACTAGCAACAGTGGTCACTGTTTGCCCAAGCCTCAAAGTGTAGCAACAAGGATTAATTCCACACAAACTGCATCGTGTTGCTCTGTTGCCCGCGCTGCCCTCGTTGCCCGCGACATGCCCAACTTGTGCCGTTTGTTGCCTTAATGCCCGCTGAATACTTGCGGCTAATGGTTAGCACTGACTTGTGTTTCTGTTCTTAGGGATTAAGATTGTGGACGTAAATTGGAGGGTGTTTAGATTTTTATCTTAGAGGGTTTAGTGGCAGATTTAAGGGGAATTCCTAATAGTATAGTGGTTGACAAGAAAATTCTAAACACTTTTTCAGCTTCAAAATCCAATAGCGACATGGTCTGAAATCATACTTTAGCATACTACTGAATCCTAATTTTAACCAATTGAAAAAGCCATCTAATGCTAAATACAATATACTAAACAAAACTGACAACGAACCCGACATGAGAATATTTCTACTCTGTCAAATCACACACAAATCACACATCTGTAACAGGTTGTGTTATATAGTTCCCAGAACATGCCAGGGACGCGAGGTGCGCGCACGACCTGTATTCGCCACTACTTAACTTCCAGTCGTACAAATGCCGGCTTGCGTGCGCCTCTTCGTCGCCTTACAAGCAATTTTAATAAGAATTTCTGCAGTTTGGATCTGTTTGCTTTACCGCATAGAAAGTTTAGACTCGTGTTACTTAACATATTGAAAAAGTAGTGTGACACTGTTGTTCCACTTATGCGGCACTATTAATATTTTTTGTTGATACTTATTCCTCTTTTTTATTGTTTACAACGCTAGTCATAAAATTTACCAAATTGTCTTATTGTGTATCTGTGGAGAACGTGGTTGATTTCACATTTGTATCATTTCTGTATCTTACCTTTTTTGTAATTCTTAATGTGTAATTGTTTGTTTTCCCTGAATAAATAAAATAAATTAAATAAATCTTAAGCACCCTGTAAATTGAAAGGTCACTGTATAACAACTACTAAGTAATTCGTCTGTTGTCAACACATATACAAATAGAAAGTTAATTACATTTTTCCATCATCCCTCATCAGAACTTAATGAGCCGTCCCCTATCAGCGCAAGTGACAGGTATTCAGCAACAGAGAGCATCCGCACGTGCCGAGCAATATTGCTGTTTAGACAGTTACCGTGCCGAAACGTACAACTAATAACCAACTCATACTAACAGTCCAACTTCAGTTAAGGTTATGTGTTCGTGTATAATTGGGATTTCAATGTAATGTACAGTCGGAAAACGAAAAGGTTTAATAACCTCTTGGTATTTTTAGTTCCGTACGTCTGAATGTAAAAACGCATACCCCGAATATTATATAATTATAGACCACAAACACAGACGTGTTTGGGTAAATAAATTAATTTTGAATATGTAATAGATCACTTTTAGGAGGCAAATAAGAAATAAGAAAAAATGTTTTGCAAACTGTACTGTGTGACATATCAAATGAAAGAACTTAGTGTGGGGGCCTCTAATATGTTTTATAATTTTAAAATAAATAATTCTACAGCTATTTAAAAAATTTATGAATATTGACCATTCTCGACCTTGTCCTCCTCCGAAACTACTGAGCCTGAAATTTTGAAAAATTATAGGAGTTAGTTTTATATTTATAGAGATATACATATACAGTAAAACCTATAAAAAGTCTTAAAATAACATGGTAAATCTTACATTTGTAGCACAGATTCACCATTACACTGATCACAGCAGTACACGGAATGTTTCAGATTCATTATTACACGTTTGTTTGTTGTTATTAGCCAGTATCGCAACGCATAGTATTACGTAATGTGTCATTGAAGTCTTATAACATAACTAGCTTATGCCCGCGGCTTCGCTCGCGTTAAGTATTATTATTAATTAGGTATATTTTTTGCGGCTTTACTCTTAATTTATTCGATCCATTAGGTACTGATAGTTCAAATTAATACATTTACATCCTCCATCAGCCCTTATTTTATCCCCATGGGGGTTGAATTTATCAAAATCCTATTTAAGCGGACGTCTTCATGATAGTAGCTCCAATCTTTAATTTCAGTTCAATCAGTCGAAAATCTAAGAAGATTTATACAAACTTTCATCCCCTTGGGGGTAGAATTTATCAAAAGCCTTTCTTAGGGGATGCCTACGTCATAGTAGCTATATGCATGCAAAGTCTCAGCCCGATCGGTTTAAAATTGACAAAGTTTCATACAAAGTTTCATCCCCTATTTTATCCCCTTGGGGGTAAAATTTATCAAAATCCTTTCTTAGGGGATGCCTACGTCATAGGAGCTATATGCATGCAAAGTCTCAGCCCGATCGGTTTAAAATTGACAAAGTTTCATACAAACTCATCCCCTATTTTATCCCCTTGGGGGTAGAATTTATCAAAATCCTTTCTTAGCGGATGCCTACGTCATAACATCTACCTGCATGCCAAATTTCAGCCCGATCCCTCCAGTAGTTTGGGCTGTGCGTTGATAGATCACTATGTCAGTCAGTCAGTCACCTTTGAGTTTTATACAGGGTGATTGGAAGATGAGTGCAAAGCTTTAAAGTGAAGATAGTACAGACAATTTAGAACCATTTTAGCCACTGTTGTCTTAGACGAAGTCTTACCAATTTTTTTTACCAAATTTTTGTTTTTTTCCAAAATTTTAAGTAAACTGCTTATTTATGGACAAATTGAATGATAACTGAACTAATTTATAATTTATTTAATTAAAGTAAGGTGTAAACAATCTAGCAAAACATGTTTTAGGCCTCTGTGTCATTAGACATAAAAAACATAAAAAGTAGGTAAAAAAAAATTGGTAAGACTTCGTTGAAGACAACCATGGCTTAAATGGTTCTAAATTGTCTGTACTATCTTCGCCTTAAAGCTTTGCACCCAGCTTCCAATCACCCTGTATATTTAGATACGATCGCCACTTACGTGGTAATCATGTTCGTATCGCATTGGATTAATGTACAATTGATTTCATTTTTCTGAAAACGGCGAAAGAAAAAGTCGCCAGGTAACCGGTCATCACAAGCCCGAAAGTCTGACAACCAGTCTTACCAAGGGGTTTCGTATTACCCAGTAACTGGGTTGTAGAGGTCAAATAGGCAATTGCTCCATATAAAATACTGGTACTCAGCTGCATCTGGTTAGTCTGGGAGCCGACCCCAACATAGTTGGGAAAAGGCTAGGCAGATGATGAATCTGGTAAGGTTTAATAAAACCAGGCAGGTTTAAAATATTCTTACAGCACGGCTAAACGTGCTCTTAAAGATAAATTCATAGAAAACGTGTCGGTGTGTGTCGTCGGGCTTCTCTCTGCACCTCGGGCTCACTCTCTAATACGTTGGTTTGTTCACGAAACATAGCGCTGCAAAGTGTGCACGTGTCCACTTCTTCTGTTGATCTGATAAATACAATAAGTAGACCAGTTTTAGTGTCATGAATTCTCAAATGAAGAGGCGATGCCGATGTGAAATAGTTATTAACTGTTTTTTGTTATTCACTTCTGTATCTATTCTCCTTTCAAATGTTCCATGTGAAGGTAATTGAGGGTATAGAATGCATCCTTGAGCTTTTTTAACAATTTTGCTATTTTTCAATCATGGAATAATTTATGTAAATCATTATAATAAATGAGCAGGGCTTGTTTAGGATCTTCATGTTGGTAATTAAACTCCTTTTCATTCATTCTGTCTGTACATGGTTTATCATTAGTTATGGTATGTTTACCCTAATCTTTGTGCCTGGACGGAAGCTATAAGTACCTCTTACCCTCCTACAAGGCCACATAATCGATGTTTCCTACAGGGTGAATGTAACATCGAACCGTACTCTGCTTTTAACGTCATTTGCGTTTTAGTGCTCACTATTCGCGACACACTTTTTGTTTATACAGCTATTTTACGACCTTTGTACAGCTATGGGAACCATAAGTCTGTAGAAAATGCCTGTTGATAGTATAAAAGGGTTAGGGAGGAATTAAGTGACGAAAAGGTTATATTAAATTTTTTCGGGGAAGATAGGGACTTTTTCTTTTAACATTTTCCGGATTTCTTATTATTTATTAATATCAAATTTATAGTATGTTTGTATAAAAAAATATAAGTAGGTACTATCGCGTTTTATTAACCGACTTGAAAAAAGGAGTAGGTTCTCAATTCGGTTTTTTTTTTTAATTTAATTTGGTTTGGAAGTAGCTATTAGGCCCTGTTTACTACGCACAGGGTTAAACTTGAATAAGAATCATCACTACTTATACCTAAGAAAAGTTTCCCTTAGATTTGTTGTAGGTATATCCGATCCGATCTAGATTAAGAAAAGCATTGCACACGTGGTCTTCTTTTTATTCTTGCCAATATGATTTGCTTAACTATTATG
This sequence comes from Hydraecia micacea, assembly GCA_914767645.1. Lineage (NCBI taxonomy): Eukaryota > Metazoa > Arthropoda > Insecta > Lepidoptera > Noctuidae > Hydraecia > Hydraecia micacea. The sequence continues at coordinate 840,277 of OU611783.1, read as the reverse complement.
CCGAACCGCACTGGGCCCGCATAGTGGATGATGGCGTGTCCCAGTAGTAGGAATGTTATAAAATATCACTGATGATGGCGCGTGTGTTGAATCATTCAGTTCCCTACAAAATTGTTGAGCTGGATGATGCTGATCTATGCGTCATGTTCGTGAACAGGCGCCGTCGGTTGAGACTGGTCATCTCTTAACTGCCAAGGCTTATTTTTAATCTTATATTTTGAATTGTTTCTTCATTTGTGTGTTTTTACATGGTTCTCACATATAGAAGCAACAAGAATAATGTACCCAGGATTTTGTAATATCTTGATTTAAAAGAGTGTCCATGGAGTTTCTTGCCCATTCTTCTCCATAAAGATCTACGTTTTGGAATAGACAACTAGCTTCAACTTTCTGACTAACTGACCGACTATTTAATTTTGTCAATTTGAAAGTGCCTGTACATGGTTTAATTGAAATAAATGCTTTGACTTTTTTGAGATGAGTTTTACAGGCTGATTATGCTAATAATTATTGAAGGAGTAATTTTTACTTGAGGTAATTTCCGAACAGAACGATGTCAAACATGTAAACTTAACAGGCACACAAAGTTCTCCCGTATATTCCATGTATTACGTGCATTAGGATCCGAGGCGCGATAACCGAGGTTAAACTGTACATATCTGTGGCAGACGGGAAGCGTGCCTCATATCCTATGCTCACTACTTGTACTAGTAGGCACCGAAACTTTGCCTAACATCGATAGTCGTTTAATTACAGCTTCTCGCTTTGGTTTCAATCTTATGGTTATACCTATTAATAATACATTATTATTGATGCCGAACTTAGTGACGATATTTGTGGCTTGTGTGTTCTAACAATAATTATTGGAATTATGCGTATGCCATATATATTTCGTATTGAGTTAATTATAGCTTTGACTAAAGTAAATTATTAATACAGTTGACATAGAAAGGTCATAATAATATAGTAAACTACTAAACTATTATACAAGTTATTGATAATTAATTACAGAATTTCATAAGTAGATATACCGACTCTAGTAAGTTTTATCCTTCGATAGAATTAGGTACTTATTTGTTTTATTTTTAAATCAGTGTAAATATATTCGTTTTCTAATATGGAACAGCTATTTATACTTTAATTGAACCTAACAAACAAGGTTATTTGTTGAGTATATATAAACAGTTAAAGAGGTTTGCTTAGATCAATCTAAGCACAGCATTGCAATGTATTTTCTGAAATAATGTTTCTGATAATGATTATGACAGCAGATTCGAATCGACAAAAAAGTAGGATCAAAGTCACGTACCCAAATATAACTAAGTTGGTGTAAAACTAACTGGCACGCATAGGTGTGTCCGTAGATAAAGTTGAGCGCGATAGTTGAGCGGCAGATAGTTGCGACGCGACACTACACACGTGACCTGACACACTAATAAGGCTGACGCGTGACATCGCGTCAATGTGATGGCATTGCACCCTTTATTTATTTTATACGATGAAGAATTGTAATAGTATTATTCAAAAGATAATTAGTAAATTATCGATAGGTAGGATTAAGCATAGCACATACCCAATATAACGAGATAGTCGAGACGAGACGTCGTGACGAGATAGTGTTGGTAGACAAAATTGAGCGCGATACTTGAGCGGCAGATAGTTCCGACTCAACACTTATACACGTGACCTTACGATTGTCAATTTTTCAAGGTTTCAGCAGCAGTATTCTGTAAATATCTCACCGTGAAAACTTGAGTGAAATGAGCTATCAATATTGTCAATCCTCTAGAGATGAGGTGGAATGACAGCTCATTTAAAGCTCACTTTACCTAAGTTTTCACGGTGAGTTTTTTTACAGAATAGACCGGCAGATACTATTCCCTAATCACTTAAAGTAATAAACAACATCCTTTAACATTAAAAAAGTAGTTCAACCGACAATTTTATCAAATATTTTAATATCTTTATCCAAAGCATCGATCAAAAGCATTAAAAAAAGAAAACAATTTTGTAAAAGAATATGCTCATAAATTCTCTTTCATTTTGGATGCGAACTGATTTATGAAATTCTTTTAATCTGATAAAAGATTGCCTCGGTATTTTTATACCTGAATTATTGCTTCCAAGATCCTTTTTCATCTAAAGATTATTTAACACGGTTCGTTTCTTGTGGAAAACTAATTTTAAGAGTTAATTTTTAAAGAATCACTTAAAACTATCGAAGTGAGCGATATCTGAAATATTGAACAGACTGTATGGATGTTATCAACTTAACTTTTTTAAGCTCATACTTAATTCAATGTTCTTTTTTAAGGTTATTTAAATAAATAAGATAATCTTCATTTTAAATACCACTCAAACCATTAGTCTTTCACGTTAAATTTTACTCATGTCAAATATAATTTCAAGGACAAGAGAGCAACTCATGAAGGGCATCATTACCTAATAACATTAACATCACGCTTGTATTCCGACAAAGGAGTAACCAGAGGGATCTGTATATTGCACCTACATTTCGCCAGTTTTGTTTAAGTCCTGACTAGTGTCGTTTTTTTTCAATATAAAGACTTTACCATGTTACTGTCGCAATTCTCAACCTTCTTTCATCAGTTAATAAATCATAAAAATAATTTTCACACAGCACCAAATGCTCAAAACATACAAAGAGCACACCCGTTCCCAGACAGTACCGTGAAATGGGTGCACAAACTCGCAAATACAATTTGGTAGTAACTGCGTATCGGACGAATTAAGCCACCTCATCTCCCGCCGGCTCCCGAATGTTTTCATGCTAAATATTAAACACTAACCAAAGGATAACTGAGTTTGAAGCAGGAAATGCGTACGGGTAGCTTTAAACAATAGATTTTTTTAAGTTTGAATGTGGGTCCAGTTGACCAAAGAAAAATACAGAAAATCAATGATTGGTTAGCTGGACCCGCGGGCCAGTTCGAGTGGGTCCAGTTGACCAAAGACTCTTACCTCTGAAATAGAGGTGGATTATCTAATAATACTCTTTTAAAAAGATGACCTTAATAGTCACTTGTTTGAATACACTTATACTACTATAGATATCCCATCACCCATCGGGGTTTACGAGCGTGATGATATGTTATATGTACAGACGCCAGCGCATCAAGCTACCCGAAACTGTCAAATTTTCTCAATCAACTTTAAACCTTATGCTCTAGCGATAAAGTTGAAAATCTATTAAAAAAATTTGACAGATTGTAGTAGCTTCATACTGGCGTCTGTATGTAGGTACTAGCCGTAGCTGAGGTTTTGTCTAAGTCTTGTTTTAACCGGAATCTTAAGTATGTTCTCTACGTCATTCTAGGTTGGAAGCCAATAACTGTAAAGTGAAATATTCACGGTTGAATTGATTACATGCATTAGCATGCTAATACAATTAAAGACATCAAAGAAGAAGAACGAGTGTTTATTTTAAATCGTTAGTATGAATCAATAAATCTTCTTTGAATGAACGAAGTAAACTGAAACTACTCTCCTAATAGAGTAACCTTCAAAATTCACTCGTACAACAAACAAAGCAAAATTACGATCCTCCAAAATGATAAACAACTAATTATAAGTCAATGGCTCCAAAGACTCCGAAAGATGTCCTAATTTGTATAATATCGCTGCCTTTACTTTACTTACATTCAAAACAAGATCATATCTCTCTGATGAATCGCTTGCGATCACTTTACAACTTGTAAGTTAATTCCGTGAATTGGTGAGATCTATTTACTTTTTTTTGGTTTTTTGAGAACGATTATTTATCAACTACTAGTGTAAGGTGCAAAGGCCGACCTGACACAGAGTTGGCGTTCCAATCAGCAAAAAAATATTTTTCCCACCAAAGTGCACAAACATGTCATTAGTTCGTATGACAAGTTCCAACTAACTCGTATTCTCTCAAGTAGTTTGCTCTTGGGTAAACTTGAATATCGTGGGGTCATAAAATTCTCAGTTTTTGATGGATTAACCCCTAAAGAAATTCATCCAAAGTTTACGAGGACTCTGCTTCTTCCATGTCAACCGTTAAAAAGTGGTCAGCTGAATTTAAACGTGGTCGCATGTCTCTTGCATACATAATTAGGGATGCGGAAGCTCTGCGCAAGATGGTTCCCGCATTTGCTGAATTCCGATCAAAAGCAATTGCGCAAACGATTTTCGCAGAAATCTTTGGACCGATTCAAAAGGGATCTGAACGATTTTGTGCGGCGATTTGTAACCATGGATGAGACATGGGTCCATTACTACACGCCAGAAACAAAACAGCAGTCGAAACAGTGGGCGAAAGCCGGTGGTTCAGCGCTGAAGAAAGCAAAGTCGATCGCATCTGCCGGAAAAGTTATGGCCGGCGTGTTTTGGGATGCGAAAGCAATCCTGTTAATTGATTTCTTTGAAAAAGGTAGAACAATTACAGGCGAATATTACTCCAACCTTCTTGACCAGCTGGATGCTAAAATTCGCGATCTGACTTGAAGAAGAAATAAAAACTAAACAAGAAAGATGAAGATGCTATGGTAGCATGTTAGTACAGCAGCATGCGACCACGGGAAGGTACTTTCTTGTTTCATCCTTTTCAGTAGTCGGGTTTTAGTTTTTATTAAACTTATTCTATAACTAGCTTTTGCCCGCGACTTCGTTCGCGTGGAATAGTGACTTCCGGCAGATTTTTGGTTTTACCCACATAGTTCCCGATCTCGCGGGATCTCTTCAAAAATGAAATGTGGAACCCAACCAAATGCGTGTAACAAAACCATAGCGCATCTACTTCGATCCCAACGCCATCTATCGAGCATAGTGACAACTCGGATTATTTATCTATACTCCGTTCGGGCATTTTCTTTGGGGTGTGTAACGGTTGATATAATAACAAAAAATCTAACGTTCACTTGACCTAATTTCAGTTAATATACTTTTGTTTAATATAACGATCAGTTGAGATAATGAATTGTTGATATAATTTCATTTTATCTAATTTCTTATGATATAATAAACATTTCCTATAATGCACATTTGACATAATATTCATGTAGTATAGTATTCATTTACTATAATATTCATAATCTCTAATAACTTTTAATATAATTTAGAAAATACAGGACCAAGACCCAAGATACAGGCGCCGCCTAGTTTGGGGACCACCGTAAAGATCCAAATGATGATCGCTAACAGCTACAAATCGACGTTAAGTTAAGTTAATTATAAGGTAATATTTGTAACATTGATTTGTAACATTGTAACATTGGTTCAATAAAACAAAATCTGATACGATTTTAAACGCCTGCTAGTATGGTTTTTTTTTTCTTCGCTTTATACCCTATACACCTACCACCCTCAACTATTGTAACCAGTAGAAATTGGATGCAATCTGGACTTTAGGGCACCCCGACTCGGACAGGTTAGGTTAGAAGGGGATGGCGGGGTCGTGTGAGCGAGCGAAGCGAGCGAATAGACCCCGCCATCCCCTTCGTGGTTATTTTTTTATAAACCACCCAGAAGTAGGAGCCCCGCGAAGCGGGGCTCCGTCGACCAAGCCCACCCTCAACCATGCATTGAATATTTTAAGATTTGGTTAGGTGCCATTTGAGTTAGGTTAGAACTGTGACCATTAAACATGAAAATTAGGTCAAAAGAACATTAGGTCAAATTAATGTTATATAAAAAGAATATTATACATATTGAAAATTATATAAAATGAACGTTATACTAAATGTTTTATCATGTTTTATCATGTTATATGAAAATTATATCATATGAAACATTAGGTCATATGAAATTAGGTTATATGATTTTATAGCATATGAAAATTATATTATATGAACGTTATTTCAAGTGAAATTAGAGCATTTGTTATTATATCATACATTACACACCCTTTTCTTTGTACTAAAAGTTTTATTATATTGATATTAATTTTTTTCATACCTTTTTACTATTTATTTACTTTTTTCCGATGAATTAAAACAATAACATGAAGTGAACTCGTGTAACGATCGACACCATTGCGCGATCACCAACTCGACATAAATAGTACTAATAGAATTATCTATACTCCGTTAGAGCATTTTCTTTGTATTAAAAGTTGTATTATATTATATTTTCATACCTTTTTACTATTTATTTACATTTTTCCGATGAATTTTCAGTACTGAATTGATGCCGACTCTTGACCAATAGATGGCGCTGTATGTCCGGAATAAATTTTATTTTTTATTTTATTTTTTGTAATAAAAACTATTCTATGTCCTTTCTCAAGTTCCAAACTATGTCTGTACCAAATTTCACACAAATCGGTTCAGTAGTTTAGGCGTGAAGCAAAGACAGACAGACAGACAGACAGACAGAAAGACAGACAGACAGAGTTACTTTCGTATTTATAATATTAGTTAGGATTTAATTATTTTGGAGCTTTTTCAGTAATATTTATATTTTAGAAATGTGCTAATTAAGCCCTTTCATTTGATACTCAACACACAAATAAAAAAAATATTTTAGGTCATGACTTTATGTCCGCTAGAGGGCGCCATATTCAATTTATTGTGACGTCACATAGCCTATAACCAGCGGACGATCAAGACGCTTCCAACGATACCTCATTTGTCCAATTATGACAAGCAGTTTAGAAGTGATGAGGGAACGGATGAACATACATACATACATACTGGTCAAAATCATAACCCTTCTTTTTGCTGCGCCGTAGTCGGGTAAAAAACATCTTTCACCAGGACAACGCCCCTGCACACAAGGGTGCGTTGGCGATGGGAAAACTGCGGGATTTCGGATACGATTTGCGCGGCCATCCCCCTTATTCTCCTGATTTGGCACTCAGACTTCCATCTGTTCCCAAACTTGAAGAAATTTGTTTCTGGGAAGCGCATCCAATGAAGAAGTTGAGAGGGCTGTTTATTTTTAATAATACAAATTGGTGGATTATTCTTTGGTCACCTCAATCAGGAAATAGACAGGACTTCATAATCAGCCTATAATGTTCCCACTGCTGGGACACAGGCCTCCTCTCAGTGAGAGGGGGTAGGCCGTAATCCACCACGCGGACCCAGTACGGGTTGGTGGATGTCACATGTCTTCGAATTTTTGGTTCTAGGACATGCCGGTTTCCTCACGATGTTTTCCTTCATCGTTTTGAGAGCAGTGGTGATGAAATAATTTACACAAAGTAAAGTGCCTGTCTGGGTTCGAACCGTGGTTCGAAGTCGTGTCCGTTACCACTGGGCCACCACAGCTCACCACAGATAGGACTTACATACGTCTAAATATATCAGTACCTACATTGCCGTTAGTGTTTACAATTTCATATCCTCCAGAATGAGCATATCACAAATCATAATTAAAACAGAATCTCTTCCTCAAAATATGAGGCTTGTTTGCCCCTAAATTGTTGTTTGATATTTTAAGGAAAATTGCTCTTTAAATATACGCCCTTAATAATTTATAACAATTGGGGCAGGACTCCCCTACTTCTCCCCTTCGTCTGCAAAGTGTACATTAACGTAAATGCGAATAAATACAACTTGGTGCATATCACTTGCTGCCGAGGATCAGTAATAAATACTTGTAATACATCATTTTGACGCTTCAGTTCCCGAAGGGTTATGCAAATTGCTGTTGGTTCGAAACTTGACTTTATTAGCGTGATTTTTTTTTTCAGGAAAATTTTGAATTTCCTGTTAGCTTCTTATTTAAACTCTGATACGTAAATTCCGGGGTCGAGAACAGAGTTTTACTTACTTGTCGTATTATTTCGTACTGGTCTGGTCTTTTAAAAATACTTTGAAGGCTTTCCTGTAAGCTATACTAAAAAAAAATACTGTTCGGTGCAATTATCCCCCTAACATAAGCCATATATTTATAAACCACACGGCAATCACCCTGACACCACTCACTCCTTCAGTATCAACAAAATATCTACTATCATACTGTTACATCATATTTTTCCAAAATAAACAAAACGGCAATCAATTCGCAGATATTCGAAACTAAACTGCAATTCCATTGTATATTATTTTTACACCGGTTGGTAACTAAAAATTGATTAATGCGTCGATAGGACTAAGGTTGGCAAACGAGCTTGTTTATTTGTTCGGTTCAGTAAATAAACAAAACTATTGGAGTCGGCATATAAAGGGAAGTCTAAATTCTTTCTTTTCGTTACATAGTTTGAGTGGCTGAATAAATAAGGGTAATATCATCAATCAATAGATCTGTGAGGTTAAGTTACACCTGTTGCGAGAAGCCCATGGATGGGTCAATTCTTGACCCATCGTGAATTAATCACCCTCCATGTCTCGGAGTACCTGAGTACAAGAGAAGTACAAAGCAGTACAGAGAGTACAGAGAGTACCTGAAGTACAGCTTTAGATACTTTTCAGCTTGATAGATAGATAGAATACTCTTTATTATAAACACCATAAAAATTACAGATATAAATGTAGAAATTTGACTTAGGGTGACACAATGGGAGGTCTTAGTGCTAAAAGCGATATTTTACAGACAACCAGTAGATAGTTTTTCTGGGTAGTCAGAATCCTAAAAGTCTGACAGAGGGCCACATTTTTGAATATATCGGAGTTGGTCTAGTTATGTCAGGTCAGGATGAAAACCCACTCCACTGAAAATAAGCCCCCAAGAACTGCTCAGGCCTGTTCGGCCCGCATTCAAATAGCACTCATCGTAATTTATATTGATATTTGTATTTTTGGTGTTACGACTGAAACCAACTCCCAGCAAAACAGGTCCGGTAGATGATGATGGGTATCGACAAAATGTACAGACAATGAAATAAACCCGGTTATCTAAAGAGGCAGCCCTTACTGCAATGGTTAGGCACGCGCAAACCGGATAATTGTTAACTGGACGCCCGTGTTATTATCGTTTTAACTCCAATTTACAATCACATGCATCGAATCGGTCGAAAATGTTAAAAGTTTCATGTATATTCGCTTCCTTTTTTTGTAACTGTGAATTTTTTAAACGGCCTTCAGCGGCCATTGCCCGCGGGTCATATAAGCAAATGGTAATTATTGTTGCATGCAGTTATGTAGGTAGTTTGAAAAAGCTTTCGAAAATATACGTAAATCAGAGTTTAATAATATAGGAAATGACAGATTGAGACTGATTAGAATGCTAATGCGTTCTTAAATATGTATGTATACAGGGTTATTGGAAAAACACCAAAAACCTCTCAAGAGGTCATTGTACTCATCATTATGAACAACTTTTACTATGGGACCAAACCTGAAATCGCAAAAATAAAATCAGCTGTTCCCTACATTTATGTTCGTATAATACGTCAAAATGTAGGGAAAAGTAGATTTTTTTTTCGCGATTTCAGGTTTGGTCCCATAGTAAAAGTTGTTCATAATGATGAGTACAATGACCTCTTAAGAGGTTTTTGGTGTTTTTCCAATAACCCTGTATAATAGCCCCTTTGACATCATATACAGTGAATGTTATTATAAGGTGACCGTGTATATAAAAAGCAACCAGAAAGTTCTTATTAATGCTTGATGCTGCGAAAAATACGATACCTCCACCGTCTGGGCTTGACTGGCGAAGTTTAAGATAAGTACTTTAGATGTTTACTATAGCCACGCTCTTTAGTAGAGGGAGACAGGTTAAAGGTTTTAGGAGTTCCTCAACTTAATGAGAACGAACTCTTCCTGCTCACAAATTGTTATTAACTTGGCAAACTTACTTAACTAAGGTTATTATTAAAAGCAACTTAGCCGCGTATTTTATAACGATCATTACCTTCTCGTGGTCGAGATTTTTATTGTAATTAAAAATTCATTGGCGTCCATTAGAGTTTTAATGGTAATGTAATAAATTTTTATCAGCGACGATGTGAAAATAAAGTAATTGCTCTAGCGTTGCTTCAAAGGATATTCTTTGGTAAGTACTTTTAACATAAAATGCTGAGAAGAGGACGGATGTTTATGTTAATATAATACAAGATTCTGTTTTTTATGTTCCCATACTTATGTGATGTTTATGATTACTTACTAATTATGAAATTATTTTATTCCACGAGGAACCAACTCCGTTTTATTTAACAGAAATTTTTTTTAAAGCGATGCAACATATACGTTTTACATGCAAGCATGTAAGCACATTCATTTGACTTCAACAAGTCAACATCTGTATAATGATGCTATTATCCTAAATGCATAAGGCTGCCAAATTGTTTCTCTCGCTTTTGGAAAATTACAATACACATGAAAAAATCATGGGATTGTCTCAATTATTTGTAAGTTCGTTATCGTACACAATTAAATATCACGACGATAAATATCTTCCATAGGAAAATCTAAAAAAAAAAAATTCATAACTCTCGTCATGTTTATGGACGCGTGGTCCAATATTATAGCCACAGAAGTGCTCATATCTCATACCTCCGAGTGCGCGTCAATCGAGGTAATAAGTGGCAGGTGGATCGGATTGCAGCGCTGCAGCGGCAACATCCCCATGTCGCGTTAAAACGTGGCCTACGTTATTAAACGGTAGGGATGGGAAGCGGAGGGAAAAGTGAGCGGGACTTTTGATGCATTCAGTGGTTGGTAGGTCGGTAGATATAATAGTTGGATAGTTTTTTGTTTTAAAGTACTTACTATTGCGGGTTATGTTGAGATTAGTTCCACTTTTGGCTCTCCATTAATTTGCATTTTTGGTAGTTATGCCATTTGACACAAATGTTACCAACCCGAACTAGTCTCGCTTAGTGGTTTACGACTTACTTCCTAATACAGATAGTAGGCCAGCTGGGGAAACATTATAGGCTGATTATTAAGTACATATAATTTGTCTGTATTTACTTCGGAGATCAAAAATAAATATTTTTCTTTCGAACAATTAGCTGTTGCAATAATTACAACATTTCATAAAAGCAAAATCACATCAGCAGACTAAAGACTAAATACCAGACTAAGGAGGAATTATTCCGTAAATTAATCAACAAAATATATTCTGATAAAGCACATCACTATTATAAGAGCATAACGCGATTTTCACATCGATGCGCGCTGCAACGCAACACGGAGCCGGCGCGGATCAGTTCAGTGTAATTATCAATGGCAGCACTATGGTTTCAAGTGATAGGCTTTAATTCGATACCTCCTGAAATCATTTGCTATTCCAATGGCTGAGCGTGATTAGAAATGATTTTCGCATTTCTGATTTACAGAGGTTATGTTAGCTAGAATGTTGCAGTTGCAGGATTAAGTAGGAGGATACTAGATGCATTACACGTTACTATTATTCCTGTTAGCCCTAAATAAATGCTTTAATAAATAATTTGTTTATACAACATGCAATTGGAAACTTGCGCTAAATCAAATTAGGAGGTGCAGTAATAAGCATTATAAATTGTCATTTCCCAAATATAAATTCTTGAATTAATTCGAGTAATTATCATCTTCGATAATGCAAACTAAGTTATTGCCTTCAAAAATAAACGAATTATCGTTATTCCAGGAAAACATTTTCGTTTTCTAAATTATCAAAGCAAGTTAGCAACGCGTTGAACAAGCGGTATTTACCTAATTTTGACCGACTACGGGCACACAACGACGTTGCCAAATCGCTTGCCTACGCGCACGTATGTGCATCCTTTTCCTTAATAATTAAATACTCCAAATTTACTTTATAACACGGTGAATTAGATATTATAATTTGGCGCACCAATTCAATTTCATTCTGTATACATGGTAAAGTTTCATGCCTTCGATTGCCAAACTTGCGACGTATCCGTTGGGCTATTTAATTATTAATGTTCTGTGTTCGGTTTAAATAAGAACAATTTTACTCTCATAAAGAACACAAATATTTCACTTAAAATTATTTGACATAATATACAAATAAATCAGTCATAAGGTAACGGCAATGCAAATTATGTGAGTATTTATTAAAAGTATAACTTGTAATAAATACCGCTTGAAAGAAGTAAAACTATGCAGAGTGTACGTTTAAAATTCGTGGACGTGCTCACAACGCGTTTCAAGTAATAAATAAAAGAGTTTCACGTGAATTTCAATAACTGATATTTAAATTTAAATACTGCACATTCTCTGAAGGGATTTAAATTTTAAATTCTGTTATTTTACAAGAGAATAATTGTAAGAAAAGTTGATACTCACAGTCAGTGTGTGTCCGGAACACACTGATGGATTTATGTATTGTTTCACAATTCACTACTTACGTTATTTGTTACTGTCTTATCCAGGAAATAAAACATTTATTTATTTATTAAATTGAAAGATGCCTTTCAATTATAAAATATAAATTGTTTTTAAAAAAGCAGTTCATTATTTTCATCAATATTATAAACATTATAATTATAAATAGGTATGTATTCTATAAACTAGTAATTGCAAAGGTAGGTTGGAACGTGGTTGATATTTATTACAAGTTTATTTGTAAATAAACATCAATATTATCCATGCACGAATAAACGATATTATGTATTCCCGTTAGTATTTATACAGGTTTGCGTCCAACAATACTGGAAATCCAGATTTCTAGACAAATTTATGTGCCCTCGGGCAAACTAGTTTGTTCAAAGCACGTTAAGACCAACCGGATAAGCCTATACTAGACTGGTTTGTCCTTAATGCGTGCCTTGTTGGTCTAGTGATCGCAAGCACTAGGTCCTGTATTCAATTCCCTGATCGGGCAAAGTGTTATTGGGTTTTTCCATTACGCGTTTCTCAGAAGCAGCCTAAAGTCTGGAATTGTGCCCGGATGATGACAATAGGCTCGCCCCCTATTGCATGGGACTTAAACATAACTAGCGAAATGTGGATGTACAATAGGTACTCCTCTGCCTGACCCTATGGGGATTACGGGCGTGATATTTATGTTTATGTAATAATATTCTAAAACCACAGTATGAAGAAAATAATGAGCCATCATCATCAATATTACCGATGACCAAAACATAATTATGGGCTAACAAAATTCAAACTAGCTGAACCGGGTAATCGAATCACAAAATCGTTTACAATTCATAAATTTAAATCGATTCAATCCTAATATTGAAATGAGATGATGGCAACATTTGCCGGAGTTAATACTGTTCATTTTAAACTCCACTGCTGGGAAGGGTGCATGTTCAGTATAATCTGTTACGGAACTGGGATTTGCATTTATAATATCAATTGCGTTTTGGGTTTGTTCAATAATTTAGGAATTTGTTACTGAAATATTCGTGTCGATGAATTTTAGGCTGGAAAACAAGTTGCGCAGCATGTTATAACTTTATTTTTACTAATGAGCTCTGTTATAACGAACTTTTATAGACCGTTACATTTATTTTTATATTGAAATAGGTAATATTTGTTTTACTGCGCCTAGACGGAGTCCTATCCTCTTTTTCAGTAACCGTGTTTTCTAATTTGACAACACAGTAACGTTTAAAAATCAAAATTAATCTTTTGTACAGGTAGCAATTAAAATGTGTATCATGCACAAGAAGTGTATGAGACAAATTTCAATTGGTACTGGTACTGAGGCCCTATTGGTACATAAAACTTAACCAGGTGAGTGACCCTAATGAGTCATAAAACTGGTTAAGAATTATTTCTATAACAGTTTTATGACTCATTTTATATCATTCTTAAAACTTATCTATCACGTGCTAAAATCTGCCGACTGCAATCCCTGCAGTGTGAAGTTAATTCATAGGATCGGACAGTCCCATTACCGGTGCTAGAAAGCCCCATTATTTATACTTAGCTCGGTTTTCACGCCGAGCGAAGTTTTTACCTTAGAAAAAGATAAAAACATTGTTACGTACGTTTTTATTTTGTTAAAAATCTGTACTTGTGTATCTGTAAACTTATGATTCAATATGCTAATTAGATTCTGTTAGGAGGCCATTCATTGCTCTATATTGACAATTTACCATAAGTAGCAATTTAATTTGAAATCATTACTTGATTTCTAGAGCAATGGTGGCCAAGTGGTAACGGCCTCGACTTACGAGTGGTAGGTCGTAGCTTCGAACCTAGACAGGCGCTTTATTTTGTGTAAATTATTTCATCACCACGGCTCTCAAAACGATGAAAGAAAACATCGTGAGGAAACCGGCATGTCCTAGAACCAAAAAATCGAAGACATGTGACATCTGCGAATCCGCACTGAGCCCTGTGGTGGATTACGGCCCACTCCGTCTCACCGAGAGGAGGCCTGTGTCCCAGCAGTGGGAAAATTATAGGCTGATTATGACTTGATTTCTTAGTAACAGCCCGGAGCTTGAGTGCTCAGTTGATGGCAATAGGCTTACCCCCTATTATAATGTCATGTCATGAGACTTAAATACAAAATGGTAAACCTCTGCATAACCCTTCAGGGATAAGAGGCGTGATGATTTGTTACTTTGTTATGTGACGACTTTATTTTAGAAAGACGAAAAACTAATTCACGATAAACTCCCATTATGCTGTACTGTGGTCTTGGTCCACTAATTTGTAATACCGAAGAAAATTTAAAACGAGACCCATCCTCTCCTAATAAAATCAATGATAAAACCTCGCCGAATCTTCCCCAAAATAATTCCAAAACCGAATGAACTGGAAATACCATTTCCTGAAATACTCGAAGAATCTTCTATAGTAATCCTGCCTTATTTGTATACCCCTGAAAAAGGGCCGGGATAGCTGTTAAGTGTAACCTCGTGATTTTTTAATTTAAATACATAAATAAATCCAAAATGTTTGTATTTGGATCGGAGCCCGATTTTATTTCTATTCAAACAGCTCAGTACGGGATTTGTCTGTTCCATTATCTACGAGTATTGAATAGAATTAACAACGCATAGTCGATGAAATACTAAAATACACCAGAAAAAATATTGTAACACATTGGGCTTGGAAAAAGCTGTTATTTTTGTTGATTTGAAAATATTTTTCGACATATTTTGTAGAGAAAATATTGGGATATCCACTACAAAAATTGAGATCTGTTAGTGCGTCTGTAAAATCTCTCAATAAATAAAATATTAAAACCATTTTCCGCGTGGCAATTACAGGTGTACTTACAAGTTACAACACAAAGATGATGTCATGAAAATACTATCCTGTCTTTTATAATTCTAAAGAAGTGTCTTTTCTTATTTTAATTCCACATTCGTACTTATTCTTTGTTCCGGCATTTCATTTAAATATCCTTGTCATCTTTCCAAGCAGTAAGCCTTGTTTTATGTTCAAGCGCACTGCATTTTCCTCGTAACAGTCACAGCTATCCAAAAGACCTGACCTTAGACTTAATTGTCTCATATTTTCTCACTGTTGTCACTTTAATTACTACGCAACGCTTGCCAAAAGTTTTTTACGAGAACAACTGAAATTAAAGCTGAAGTATAGTAGCCTAGAAAAATATGAGTAATATTCACCAAGAGCTCATTTAGTGCAATCAAACTGTCTGATCTTTGGCAACGTTCGATTCCAAGTTTTTGCCCAATCACGAGCTGCCTCGGAATGTCGCAAGAACTGAGTACAAAATGTTACTTTCCTATAATTTATGTATGTGACTGCATCCTCATATTGAAAACATTCAAGAAAATTTGCCTTGCTGCTATCCCGGTTACAGAGCAGAATATGACGGTAGGTGAAGTTATTACTGAATATTTTTTTTTCGATTTCTATTGAATCTTTATTCATGAATATTTTTAAAATCAGGTTCATAATTTTAATTACACTGCGATGTTCTGGTTTTTACTCACTGTTTTATTATTTTTGAAATGCGATCCGTCCCGGTGTATACAATTTTGAAGATTATAATGACACAGTAAAGCCGAATAAATGTTAGTTGGTATTTCTTTGTTACAATAAATTGTTTTGTGTCTAATAAGGCATTTTCATGTCAACATGCATGATTAGTTCATATTAGCATAGAAATAAAAATACTTTCTTCTCCAAACAAACATACCTACTTGTATTACTGAACAACATATCTTTCCCTGGGTTCAATAGAAGCAAGCCAAGAATTCGATTTGAGCAGCGCACTGCACCGTCCGTGATGTATGCCCTCTTTATGAGCGAATTAAAATGGCCGCCACGTGAATTATGACGTCATAACGGCGGCTATGACGTCACATACGTCATACGTGTACGAAATTAGTAGGCGGTTAACTGTTAAGTGGCAATTTAATGTGGCATAGCGGGGTACGTTATTTTTGGTAGGTTGTCACTTTTCTAAAAATAAACATAACTTTCCGAAATACCTACAAAAAAAAGTCATATTTTTGTTTTATTTTGATTATTGTTCTGTCGTTAGAAATGAGAACCGAACTATTTATGTTTCAAATACGGACTGTATTTGAAACAACACTCGGCACTATATTGACAATCTAACAAGAATGTATCCTAAACGGATTCCTTAGAAACTCCCCAATTTATTAACAAACAAATAAAGTTGTTAATAAAAAAGAAACGTCCCATAAAGTCCGTCTAATAATGTCGATCATTTAATTAATTGAATTGGATGAAGTGGGGAGGGGGGAGGAAGTGATACAAATGTAAATCAACGTCCATTATCCTCCATCGATGTCTTTGGAGCGAAATGAAAGATTACTATATTAAATGGTGTTTGAAGTTCTAAATTTTTTTACTATAATTATAACGGTAAAAGCATAAAAGTAGAAGTTTAGTGGGTAGTTTAGTAATTATGAACCTCAAATTTACATCATTTAAATACTTTTTGTTAATTTAAGCCGAACTTGTTAAAACTTGAGAAAGGTTTAAAGGCATAATATATGCATGCATAAGCTAAAGTCTAAACATAGTCAAAGTCAACTAACTAACAAAAAGCGCTCATCAAAATGGAGTAAGCTTTAACAGAATATCTTGGCGGATTATCTTACCTAAAAACAGCTCGTTCAATTTAAAAACAAAACAATAAATCAAGGAAATCTAATTAAAATATCTTTACAGACGCCACCAGCAAATCTGTAATTATCTCGGTAATTTAATCAAATAAATCAGAGAGCGATAAAAATAAATTTAACGTCCACTAAAATATTCCACTTATACTACTTAACGTAAAGAGGAAAATCCATCGTCAAATGAATTTGATGTCTTTTATTAATTTCGAAAGCGGTGTCCACAATTTTCCACTTAAAATAAATTACTTTTGCACAAAGCCACTGCCGAGACGTTATTTAGAAAAGTAAATAAGAAATACTGAAGTCCAAACCATCTTAGTCGCTTTTCCTTCACTGGAGTGAAGATTGGAACATAGAAGTCTTGCAAGGGATTTTTTCCTTTTTCTACAGGCTTGAGTTTTTGCCTCCCAGCGATTTTTATTCTTTGCAAGAGATTAACTCTATTATGCAGAGTTCGCTCGGAACCGCTCGGTTTATTCCCGACGTCAATTAATATTTTTTTCGTCTTTCCGGTGTAACTTAAAAGAGGGAGAGAAGTTTGTTTAAAGTTTGACTTCGTGGTATTGTTTTTGTTCAACAAAATCTCGCTGTTCGTTAGTTAAAGTTGGCTTTTAGAAAAGCTAAATATTGGACGCTGTTTTGCTGGGCTCCAAATGCCGTTAATGTTTTCGCTGGTTGGATAGGTTTTCATGATCAGGCAGTCCAAATTAATTTGAGATAAGACTTCCAAAGTCTTAAAAATATGCTAAACTTTTAGATGTTACGTATCTTGCGTATTTGTCAGTCAGTTTAATAAATCAGTATATTTAGCTTAGTTTACCAACATCATATTTATGATAAGCAACATTTCCCTACCTGTATTCCCAACACAACATATATTCCATACACACACGCGCCGTCGGCACATTCACACGACAATTTGTTCAGGAGCTCTTATATCAACAGAACGCACACGCGCACAGAGTGTGTTTTAGTGACAAACAATTTGCTGTGAAAGTTCACAATACAAGTGTATTGTTTAGGTGCAAACTATGTGCGTGTGGTCCGGCCGTGGAGTCCGAGTGTTCTTTAAGGAAATCTCCAAACGGCTAGTTGACACTTCCCGTGATTCCAGGGCCGGCTTTTACCTTGGCCAGAGGGTAAGCATTGCCATTCAACGTGGCAATGCCGTCAGTGTCTTGGGTAGGTACATTACTAGTCGACAGCGATGCGGATGAATTTTATTTTTCGATGCCATAATTTAGTTTATATTTCAAAAGTTTATTATAGGTAGTGAAGTACTAAATATAATTACACTATTTTAAATAAAGTTTTCGTATTCATTGCCTTGTGTCTAGAGAGAGGACGTTATTTACAATAATTAGAGTTTTTTTTTTAGATTTTCAATATTCGCTTGTCATAGGATATTAATCTATTTAGACAAGGACGTTAATGTTACATGGGGATAACGGATGACAAGACACATGTATCTACTACCCAATAGTCCTCTAACATTAAGCTTCAAAGTACGACGAAATTATGCAGGAGAACCCCAGCTTACTGTCTGATAAAAAACAAAACAAAATTGCCTTAAAATATTCTTTACCAGACAACAAAAAAATCTACAATGCAAATAAAAACTGCTATAAACAACTGTGAGCCCTTTCATTAATTTACTCATTCCCTTTTTATTTGCAAAAGTAATTAATTGCTAGTTATTCAGGGGCGGACGTTATAGGGGATGTTAAAAAACCCTTTAATTTTTCTAAAGCATTTGCCAAGAACTAGACAATTAATTAAGACAACCGACAAGATGGGTGCCGTCTAAGTAAATTAACTGAGAACATGGATGCACTAAATGTAAAGGAAGAAACAGAAGGTTCATGGAAACGATGTTTTTATATCGGCTCGTTGTAGGTATCTATGTTAGAATTTTCCTCGTAGGTTAGACTATCTTCTAACCATCAAAACCCCGTTTTTGAGCACTACCCTAAAGGTGACTTAGAAAAAGTTTAACGTTTGTCTTTATCTTGGCCGATCAAAACTTATTTGAGCATAGCCTTTTTACTACCAATGTTTTGTTTGATGTGCTCGCCAAAGCACCACGTGAGATAGTGTTCTTGAATAATCCACATACTGACTATGGAAGTTATTGTTAATATTCACGGATAATAGCGTAAAGTACTTGGAAGTTTATATAGCATTTTGAGTTTTACAAAGGGACTTAAATTTAGAATTTTGGTGAAATAATGTTAGATTCATTCGAGAAAGATAATTATTAAACCTTCTTACTTATAATTACAGGATGCACTATAACGAGGTGTATTACTCCCGATTGTATAAAACAGACATCTCTCGTCAGATTGAAGACTGAACGTAAGACTAAATTAAATTGCAAACGTTAACAACTGTTTGTGTGCAGAGCTAGCTAACAATACGTACTACGGTTTTGTGAACGTCTGGATGATAGTTTGGGGCTTGCAAAAATAGGAACAGGTATCTAGTATGTAGTGTAACGTTATTTAGGACGAGAGACAAAAAAACGGTTACTGTATTTACCAAATATTTCTTCAAGCGAGGAATTCTTAAATATGACTTTTTTCTCTTTTTTAAACACAAATCAGCCATTCTTTTAGAAAAAAGAACGTTTAATTTCGATACTTTGATTAAACCTTTCAAATGCGTTGAATGCTTTCAACAAAATAATCTCAATACGAATGCTCTAAACCTGTTATACATTTTGAATTGCGAGGTGTGCCGCGACACAGAACGAGGGCCACACACAAACAGCTGCCGCGACCGCGTCACTCGGAAACACAAGCGGTGTGTGTGCCAACCCTGGAATATATCCCACTATTTACAATACATTACATACACAGATTTAGGTATACGCAATACATAATAAGTACCCAAATAATATCTACAAGTTAATTTTGGTTTATTCCAAACATAATTGACCTACACGCACCTGCACCACTACCACCATAAAAACAGAAGAAACGAAAGACAAAATTACCGATTTTAGAAAGACAAGTTCACTTTTTTCTACGACTTGTACGGCACAAGGTCAAATGTGAAGAAAAGAAAATGTCACTTTGTATAGAAAGAGATCTTTCTAATCTTCGTAGAGTAAAATAGAAATGAAGAAGTAGAAGTAGCCATGGTACGCGTACTATATGTTAGGGCATTGTTTGCGAAGAAACCGCTAAAGGGTGACAGCAGCGTAGGTACTCCTAGTGAAGAAACCTGACTGCCAATCGTGGTAATCTTTTTAATTATTCTATACGGGCTCGAGTTTTACTACTATCACACGTTTCATTCTGGCGATTTGGCAGCTGAATTGGTGGCTTATGTTCAGGTGTCTAAGACACTTTAACGCCGATGTAAATCTGAGTTCAACAATTAAAACCCACTGCTATAACAAAGTCACGAGTAGGTCCAAGGTAGGTATATAAAATTATTATTTTGTATCGAAACAGCTGTGTTACAAAAAGTAAAACAAATTTGCATTAAAATGAAATTAGGTGCGTTTTTCTTCCTGCCAAATGGTGAGGCATACATTAACATAGTAAATAAAACAATATTTTCTATCTTAGAGAAAACCATCAATTCCTGCTTTAGATTCTAGAAACTTCCTTATTTCCTTTCTGAAAGTAGTTTCAGAAGCTCCCATAAGCCGAAGTGCATCACACATAAAAATGCGATACAACAAGTAGTGAATAATTTTAAATAGTCCGTGAAGTCCTGGGTGTGCCTCCATACTGCCAATCTGCCAAGCTGCCAGCCTGCCAGACTGCCAGGCCGGCCATATTCCATTCATTCTGGCACAAAAACTGGCGATATAAACACTGTATGGAGTTTGGCAGTGCAGCGAATGTACGAGAAAAAGACGAGCGTGTTGTGGTGAGGGGCGTGTACCGAAACGAAATTGTTGGCGCGAGTTGTGAGCAACAGCGATTGTAGATGCGTGACACGTGTTGTACTCATCCTTTAGGAAAAGTGGCGGCTATTATCATGAGGTGATCATATTAACAGTATTATTGATTAACGGTCACTATTATGATACCTATACATATATAGACACTGCGTCAATCTGATTGGCTGAAGGATCAATCAACCTAGTTTCTTTGTGTCAGATAGTCAAAAGTTTTAATTTAAAATGAACTGGCTTCTTACAAGAGAGTAAAACATTTAAATCGTTTAATTTTATAGTAGCTTTATTAGAATAAAATATTTTAAATTTGATAATAATCGGCATCGCAATAAATATGGTGTCAATGATTTCATAGTCACCCGCTCCCGTGTGCGCTTCTCCCACACACCACACACTAGACCCAATTCCAAATGTAACTGCAGTGCTTGGCACAGCCGAGTGTTCACAAAAAGTATAGTCGCGTATAAAATACAATTTATTTATTGGTTCCATTGACGTTTATACGGGCGAACGCCAAATCACGCCGTAAACACGCCAAGAGCAGTGCGCAATGTACACTAAATAAATCGCGGGCAAAGTTTTACCGCGTCCTAGAATGTGGGACGCCGTCTATGCTAAAGTTTCGTGATGAAAGGTAATTGATGGAATTTGAACGGAATAGGACTGGATCGAGTTTGAAAAGATCATAGTCATATTTTCATAAGTTTAATACACTTTCGTGGTTAAAGAATACTTCAATTTTATCGTAGTTTTTAGGATTTCAAATGTCGTAGTCCCAGGTGTATTAGTGATAGTTAAACAAGATGTATCATCGTCATTTATTTTTAAAAGAGTAACCATGGAGTTTCTTGCCGGTTCTTCTCCATAGGAAACGACCAATTGGAACCGTGCACCTAGCTTCTGACGTTTCATAAGTGCCCATGTTGGTTTATGTGAAATAAAAATATTTTGATTTTGATTGATTTTGATTGATTTAAAACGTATTTCCAAAATCACCTCAATATATTTCGCTTGTTATTATTTAAATAATGATTTTTCAATACGTTTAAAAATCTGTTAATAATTAAATTCTATTACTATTCTGTGAACGCGAACGCTGTTCAGAAATATACCTTTTTAACGAACGAAAGCATTAAAGCCATATGGAACTTAAATTTAATGCACAATTTTGTCGAAATTCTGAATTTCTGCAGCCAAATGAACCCTCATCTTTACACGTGGTACTGAATTAGACAACCTTGCGCCACAGAGCAGAAAAA
The DNA here is from genome assembly GCA_914767645.1 of Hydraecia micacea. NCBI lineage: Eukaryota > Metazoa > Arthropoda > Insecta > Lepidoptera > Noctuidae > Hydraecia > Hydraecia micacea. The sequence goes on along the minus strand of OU611783.1, from coordinate 818,196 downwards.
AGGACTTCAAAATGTTGTCTCTCTGTTACATTCGGCGTTTTGAGTCAAGAGGTGATTTTACACTGTGTCTGAGTGCTGGTAAGTCTGTAGAGGTATATAATCGCCTCATATCGTGCTTTCTCGTCGATTAGGCAAGCAAATGAGGTGAAAGGAATGTATTGTGTGCGAAAGAGACAAAGAGCGGGGCGAAGTAAGCTGTATAAATGACTATTGATTATGTTGATTTTGTTTGTGTTAAATACCTGAGATAAAGTCTCCCTATTTTTGTATAATGTTGCTTTCTTAGCATTTTCGGCGTTTTTGCTTTGTTTGAGACAATGGAAATATAATTATTCCTCTTCTATCTTGTATATTAGAGACTTTTCCCTTCAGCGCAACATTGGTTGTCTGTTCAGAGTCTCATGAACTTTGCAAATATGAATATATAAACAAATATAGTATAAATATATTACACTAATCGATTAATCCGTAAAGTTCTTATTTAGTCACCAGCCACTCTAAGTGCACACATTCATGGTACAAATCTAGTCTAAACCACAAACATTCTAACAGCCTTAATGTTTTACAAAATAAAATGAAATCTTATTCGAGATTCAGATCAAATACTCCGTTTGTCTCAAGGACTAAAATATTATATTATAAAAGAATATTACAAAAATGGTATCGTATTATTGTACAATAATTTGTCTATTTTCTATGGTTTTATTTCGACTACTTTAGATTACACAGACGGTTATATTTTACTTGGGTCCAATTCAATGCTAATTATCTTGGTATCAATTTTTATTCTGAATAATTGCGAAACACTTGTTCAAATGAACTATAAAAACTGACCAAATAATGGTCTCATTTCACAAAGTACTTTTATCTATTAAGCCCCATTTACACGATGCAAGTTGGCTGTGGAGGTCAGAGAGGCAGTCGCTCCATGTAAAATACTGGTATTCAGCTACATCTTGTTAGGCTGGAAGCTAACCCCAACATAGTTGAGAAAAGGCTAGGAAAAATTAATTTTTACACGATGCAAGTTGTCGTTTTTAGACGACACATTTTTATTGTTGCTTCAACTAATAGTAAGTCACAGGCAATTCAATCGTACGGTTAAAATCAGCCTTAAGATTCTGAACCAGTAAGCTATAAATACATAATATCAAGTTCCCATTAAAAAAGTTCAGTCCAAATTTATTGAAATAGTTGTAGAGCATACGTTGTTTTACATTGATACAAGTATGTAAAACCGTATCTCCATAGCAAACGTACCAGTAGCCCCCTGTGACGGGACACGGTGGGTCGCGGGGGATGGGAGGAAGGAGTGCAGCCAATAATAAAACATTGTGATAACACCAGGTGTCCACTTCCCAGTAAACTGTCCAGCTGTTTACTGGGAAGTGGACACCTGTGACTTAGTACTCGTAGTACAGAGTTCGATGTAGGTACAGTCGACGTATTCATAGCTTGACCACCCTAACGTTGGATATCACTTGCACTACGTCATTGTCTCTATTGCTGCTTATTTCCTACTGATAACCTTAGTGAATTCTCAAATAAGATTTTTTTTTTCTCAAAAATTCATCTATTACGAATTCCATTATAAACGACCTCGTGATTGCTTTACCGTATAATACATTTATTTCAGTATGTATGTAGTTAGCGCGGGCTAGTCACTTTTATTTACATTTTAGTTTACAACCGCTACGCGAGCTACGCTTTTGACTGCCGTTTGATTATTATTCATGATTGTCAACAGAGGTACTCAATTAAATCCAGAGAAATATCTTACAAGTAGTTTAAGTGTATTTTCAACAAGGTATCAAAAGCTGTGGTAATAAATAAACATTTTCTGTTCTAAAACATTTCTGTAATATCTTGTAAACCCATATAAATGTATCAAGAATTAGATTTGTTGCAACGCCATCGTGTCGCGATGCTCCGTCTTACATTAGTGTAAGCCGTGATCGATAGCTGCACCTGTGACTGATCGCTCAGCGTGTTTGTTGTTACGTTTTCTTGTATTGGATATTGTTGAGAAATTGTAGTGTTAACATAATTTTATCGTTTTCTTTTTCGCTCTCGAGGAATTTACACTGGATTATAAGATTCAAGCAAAGAGCTATAATGTATGCGAGTGTCTGACTATTATTGTACTGAAATTCTTGTCTGTTCTCATGTAAGTGGCTTTTTTGTCTTTTATGAGAATAAATGATTTAAAACTAAATTACCATCTAATGCCTACTGATAACTGGTGTTCTAAAACACAATTTTATTCTCTCCCGCAAGGCAAAAAAGAACATTATTTTATTAATTGGTCCTAAGCTAAGCTGCTAATATAATTATGTTCTATTAACAAGTACTTAGTAATCTTACCCTTTCATGATTAAAAAAATTATTTATAAAGTTATTTAATAAAATAGACCATTCTACCTGTATCCGAAACCACTGAGCATAAGATTTAAAAAAAAAATTATTTGATTATAGATTCCAGGAAAATCTACAAAAATTCTAATACTATACTCTTAAATAAAATTGGCAAATCTTTCACTATAGTGCGTACAAACTTATATTTGCAGTTGGAATGTATGGGAGAACATGTTTTTCATTTACAATTAAGTAAAGTTTTTTTTTTTTGATAAATTATCGGTATAATGGTGTATAATGTACAGACGCCAGCACATCAAGCTACTACAATCTGTCAAATTTCTTTATTATATTTTCAACTTTATCGCTAAAGCGTAAGGTTGAAAGTTGATTGGGAAAATTTTATAGTTTCGGGTAGCTTGATGTGCTGGCGTCTGTACTAACAAAAAAGTCGAAGTGTTTGCGGAATACCTAGTTTATAGAATTAATTTATCATCATTCCAAAACATGCTAAGCTTACCAACAACATGTATACTGGGTTATTCTGTAGCAAACTATTAGAAAGTATCAAAACTAAAATCCACAATAGATAAAGTTTAGAGTAAATTAAAATAATTATGCAAAGCGAGCGCATTCCGAATATAAATTCAAATATAGACACAATTCGGCGTGAAATTCAATAAATGAGGTACCTTGGTCATAGGTCCTGTCTGTTATTAACTCCGTTGCAATATTATTTCCAAAAAACAATTAAAATTACATTAGACATGGCAAGCATTGATCACAATCAGGAACAATGCTTATTGTATTTAATGCTTAAAATAATTTTATTACAATTTCCAATTAGGTATCGATTTTTGACTTTCACACACAAACACATCATTACAATAAAAATAAAAAATAAATAATGGTCGGCAATTTTGAATACAAATTGAGTAGTGGTAATGTAATGTAAAAGACGTGTTACCTGGACGTTCGTGGACCTGTGTTTGAATATTACGTTAAGATCTGTGCATTTTCGTGTTTTTTATAATATTTTCAGTAATATTGGTCATATTTTAAACCTAAAACAAACATTACATTTTAAATGTATTTGTGTGATATTTATGAATAGTAAGCATGTAAACACGCACGATTGGCGCGAAACTTCGACTCAAAAAATATATGGAAAAAACTTCATTACCACTACTTATTTAAGTTGAACAATCAAATCAAATAAGTAAATTATGCCCATGTAATTGTGCCATGTGGTGGAGCTTGGATGTTCTAAATCCCCAATTTTATGTTTTTTAGTCTCGACCACCACTGTCATCAAAATGGCAATTACCGCATTTACAGACTTGGATTTAATAAAGGTAAATTAATAAACTTGCGCGCTAAATCTAACAACACATCAATTTAGAAAAACTGTAGTTGATTCTATCTTAGCTTTGTAATTGTTAAATGGTGTATTTATTTCATTTTTTATATATATATTTTCTTTCTTCTTTCTATCCCATAAACATCGTTTTAATTAGCATTCATTCAGTCATTTATCTTGCACTCATGTAGGTACTCTGTTTATATTTTGTTTTTCTTACGTAGCATCAACATATTAGTAATAGGTGGATAATGTTGTTGGTAGTATGATAAGTACTTTGTTTAATTAGTAGCTAATTGTATAATATTTAATTGTACTCCTGTTTTTTATCCCGAAATAAATAAATAAATAAATAAATAAATAAATATGAAAGAATAAATGGCGTTAAAATAGTATGAGGTTTTTATAAAACTCATTTTATTAACGCAAATTCCTAAGATTTAATGGGTAGCATAGTAAATATTTACATAATCAACTTAGGGTGTCGTATCGATCAGGTAAAGCTACGCTTGCCACGGTCGGTCTGTGGATGGCTGATCATCCTTACATACTGAGACCCCTCCGTGCCTCGGAGAGTACGTTAAGCCTTTGGTCCCGGCTGTCATTCGTAGATCTTTGACAGTCGTTACGGGTCGTTAGAAGCCCGAAAGTTTGACAACCAGTCTTACCAAGGGGTATCGTATTACCTAGTAACTGGGTTGTGGAGGTCAGATAGGCAATCGCTCCATGTAAAATACAGGTATTCAGCTGTATCGGGTTAGACTGGAAGCCGACCCCAACATAGTTGGGAAAAGGCTAGGCAGATAGCTTAGGGTGTCGAATGCAGTCATTCTCGGGTCCGATGTGACCCGGTACTGAGCCAGCGTAGGTTCGTGTGTACGGGTCCATTCGGGGGCGCTTTCGAACTATTTATACGGTTAAGCACCCTTATTTTTGCCAAGCGACTGCGATGTTTTGAAAATAAAAACTACTTGTGTCCTAATACTTTCACGAATCCCTTACAACATTACAGACGCGCGACAGTGTGCCATTTGCTTGAGACGACTTCTACAAATTGTGTGCGGTGACACACACCTGATGCTTCTGTGCTCCTAGTAGCCACATATGATACATATGTATCACTTTGAATATTTGTTGTGAACTATTTGTTATTATTAGTATTCATACTCGTTTCAAGCTATTATGTATCGCCTGACTTATACTATATCTGGATAAGTTTAAATAATTAACTCATCTGACAAATATTGTATAAACATTGTGTTTCATTTTTTACTTTATCTAGATAGAAGATAGTGCAGCCTACCTAGATTAAATTAAATCTTAATTAATCGCATAAAAAACCTAATTAGTAAGGACAAACTGTAATAGTTTATTAGTCTAAATAAACCAGTCCTAAGTTCATCATTCTTATGCGGTGGCAGATAATTTTAGTGGAAGATTATTTTTAGCAGATACGATAACATCGCTCTGGTGTCCCTTTTTGATCGAACTGTGAACCTTCTTGACGCAATCCATTAGTTGACTTGTACAGCAATAAAAATACTTTAACTGTTATTAAGAGCGACAATGTGATAAAGTCAACATCTGCTGTTCCGTTTCCCTGTTTTAAAGAAAAAGAGAAATAAACAAACTATCCTGAGTAAAAAACAAAACTACTAACTTTGGCCCTTATAGTTCCTAGCCTAAACCTAGAACAACGCATTAAGAACAATAGAACCACATTAATTAACTGTAAAAGCCATTAAAAACATTAGCGTGAAGACACACCGTCTCCCGACGTGTGTACGCGGCGTTACATTAAGCGTATTCAAAAGGCGGCCGTTCTAACCGTTTTACTAACGAGTGACGAAACTCTATGCTGCTATGTACGAGTACCTTCAATACACTGTTGGGTTAGATTATGTTGTTAAGCAATAGCGGATAATTTAAAAATGTTTTGCATCACCTTTACTTTCTTGAAATATTGACATTTGGTAAGATAAGTCTGTAGTCCATACCTACCTATATTCTCAATATACCCGGCGTTGAATATGTCTGTCATAAAACTCCACGCCGAGTTGTATATTATAAACAACTAAGTATAACAAGAAAGAAAAGATTTAAAAAATAATGTTCCGAGATTCATTTTTCAAGTTCAATATAAATTATAATTTTTTATCATTATTCAACTGAACTGTAATATGGTCTAAATCTATCAATACCCAAAATCTCTTTGAGACATTTCTTGAGATTACTTTATAATCGAATCCTGCAATTTACTAGTACCTAAAGATAAATAAGATTTTTATTAGCTAATATTACTAGACTAGCTTTGAAGGATTTAGTTATTTATTCAGTATTTCTGAAAACTTATAGGACTAAATAATAGTATAGCCTCACTTTAATTAAAGTTTTGGATATTTAAAAGGTAATCGTTAATCGCTGTTTAAAAGTTATTGAGAGGTTTTCAACTATGAAACTGTTTTATAGTTGACATTTGAAATTAAACATGAACTATAAAATCAGTTTCAGATTATACTTATGTAAGGTTCCAGTAATGTGGGTTGCATTGTTGATAAATGAATAATAAAATCTTATAAAATATTTATGTAGCTTTGTGCATACAAAACATGATTATGATGTCACATAAGTAAGAAAAAATAAAATAAAATATTTAAAATAATTAACACTAATGGAATTGAAATATGCAGAGAGATTTTATACCTTCTTGTTCGGTCTAAAAATATTGCCAGGTCAGAAAAATAAAATAAACCTGTGTGTCTGTTTATTTTTGGTAAAATTAATTTACCTACCGGTAAATGGATGAACTTATTGTGTATCTATATGTAATGTGACTAAATTTGAAACAGCCTGGAAACGCATTTTATGTAATGTGACTAAATTTGAAACAGCCTGGAAACGCATTTTACTGTCAGCTGTTCTGATTTCACTGGGTACTCGAACCTTACTATCGAAAGCTGGAAATGTTTTTCTTATTCTGCCCAAAGGCCAGTGAAGAGGTTGAGTGTTTTGGTTTTTAAGCAACACTACCATAATTAATTACAATTACAATTTTGATAACATTTTGTAAGGAGGTAGCACTGACACCCAGGATTAACATATAGGCTACTTTTTATCTCAATATTCCCACGAGATCGAAACTTATACGGGTGAAGCCGCGGGGCGCAGCTAGTTACTTCATAACAATACCTATTTATTGTTAAAATGACTAGATTCATTTGACCACACCTTCCAAAATGCTGCCGGGCTTGTTCACAAGATCGTCAAAGACGAAGTCGATTGGAAAGGACCTTTGTGATATCTGGGTGAGGATAGGATGTCAGCAAACTACCAATTAAGAAATTACCTGGAGTCAGAAATAAAAAATCACTATAATCATGCGAAAGAGGGGTAAGGAGCGAAAATTCAATATACTCTCTATCTCTGCTATAACTATATTAAATTGCCCATAATTATGTAAATATTTTTGAGCCAACTATTCTTTTAAAATGGTACTTGGGTTTAACTTATATCTATGACATACTAACCATTATTTTGTGTGTATCAATTTTTATTTCTCCATCAATGCTTAGTTGTGGCCAAGGCTTGTATAGTACTTTTCTCAAATAATGCGCGGAAATTAAAACTAAGTAGTACCTAGGCAGAACTTTTTGTCAAATACAATTACTTTTCAAATTCAATGACGAACAACGAACAACAATAATTTTTCCCGCGTTAAAATGTTCAATTTTGTTTTTTTGTTTTTCAATGAACAGCTTTCTATTTGCAAGCCAGTTCGAAATTTAAATAAAACCTTTGATAAGTTACCTCCTTGGTTGCCGTGATTCGGAGTAAAAGATCGTTTCATTTTTAAATTACACGACAGATATGAGTTTACTACGTAATTTATTTGGCCGCTAAACACGACAGATATGGATTTTCATACAACTTTTGCCGGCCGCTGCTCGCATGTATTTAGCCAGTACAGCAATTTCGATTTATCTCGAAGAAGGTTGTCAAAATAATGCTCAAATTTCCAAGCATATTTGAGAAAAGTAATATTTTTGAACACATACTAGATACTCGTAACAAGCTTCAGAAGAAATTAACATTTAAATTTGTTGCATGGAGGTCCATGCAACAAATTTAAATGTTCATTTTATAATATTAATTGAGTAAGAAAGCATTTATTTGGAAGATTGGCTCGAAACTTCTTTGCGACGGGCAGATCTGCATTTGTTAAGCGTCCAATCTTGGAAAATTATATTTATCAATGAAATGTTTTAAAGTTGATAAAATTTCATTATTATTCTCAAAGCCTTTTAACTCATTTGAAAAGTATTAAATTTGAACACCTCTTATTGAAGTTTTAATGGCATCTGATTTCCTGAGCAGAGAAGCGTCTAGTATTTACAGCCTAACATTTTACATTATTTTTATTAACCTTAGCATGTATGACTAACCAATACACATTTGTTGAACCTCGAGAATTTAGTGAATATTGGTAATAAATGACTATGCTTATCCGGGAGAATTGAAAGTTGAGTAACATTAATATACATTTATCAGAGTTCTCTAGTTTTTCGGCGTAAATCAGAGGAGACTCTATTTCAGATAAGTAAAAGTTATCATTATTACAATTTTGTAAATAATCTGGGCCATGCTACAATTTATTTTCACACACTCGTAAGCTATGTTGCTATGCCTCGGGATAAGATATCTGCTGGATTAAATGATCCAAGTGTCTAAAGCCAAGACATGTTATTTGTAAAAAAAATCTGGGATACCTATTTAAGTGGGTAATTTATTGCTATTAGAAGAACTAAACCAACCAAATACTATTATAGAATCACAAAATAAACGAATAGTTTTCACATTAGGGAGTTAATTTAAATGTTATGTGCATGTTTAGCTAACAATAATGCGTAATTTAATTATTTTGTTCGAAAACTAACTCATCTACAGGCAAATATGATAATAAACTCTAATCATTTGAACATCATTAATTATGCAAATCAAAAGTTTTTAATTGCAAAGGGTCTGTTGTGTGTTTCGTAGTTAATTGGAAAAAAATCTTATATAATTTAAACGGATGCTACCTTTAATCTTTGCACAGACATCAAAAACAGCACGTAATTTAATTGGTTTCCTGACAGTCGGTAAAACTGCGCGATGCAGGAGAAAATACAATGGTTGATTGATCATCAATTAGCTTTGCATGTACCAGCTCAGGATATTCATTAATAAAGACAATGTAGAAGGAGCAATAGAACTTGTTCCCTAACAACACGTTCTTCTAAATTATAAATCAAATCAAATCAAAATATTTTTATTTCACATAAACCAACATGGGCACTTATGAAACGTCAGAAGCTAGGTGCACGGTTCCAATTGGTCGTTTCCTATGGAGAAGAACCGGCAAGAAACTCCATGGTTACTCTTTTAAAAATAATTGGCTTTTACAATGTTTTCGAGTTACAGTAGGTATGGGAGGACAGCGTAGGCCTGTCAACAAGTACCAGGTACTTGATAAAAATAAAAAATGGTCTACAGATCTAGTCTACAAGGCTTACAAAGTCCTCACATTTACAAAATAAGGATGTATCAAAAGGATAAACAAAATATAAAAATCTACTAAAACCAAGAGACATGATTGCCATTTCAACTAAGAAAGAGGTGAAAAATTAAAATTGTCTGTATATAATGTCAAATAATAAAAAGATTATGTCATAGAAGTATGTACAAATAAAAAATAAACATCGTAATTTGAGAGCAGTTAATAGACATTTACGTAGAACTTATGCCGTCAAAGAGGTGCCAGGGAAGCCACATGTGCAGAAGGAATTATTGCCAAACTACCTTGTCTTCAACGTAGTCTTTAATCTTATAATATGCTTTTTTGATAAGGACTCGTTTGATGAGGGTTTTGAACTTTCCATCGCTAAGTTCTGTAACCGACTTTGGCAACTTGTTATAAAAACGGATGCTGTTTACAAGAAATGACTTGCTAGTTTTAGTTAGTCTAAATTTAGGTATCACAATTTCATTTTTACTGCGTGTATTTATATTATGGAAATCGCTTCTTATTTTGAAAAGTCCTAAGTTTTTGCGAACATACAAAATACTTTCTAAAATGTAAAGAGAAGGCAGAGTTAGTATATCAATTTCTTTAAATTTGTTTCTAAGAGACTCGCGAGGACCCATTTTATATATTGCGCGGATTGCCCTCTTTTGTAAAATGAAAATTGAATCTACGTCAGCTGCCGATCCCCACAGCAGAACACCATAAGACATAATACTGTGGAAATATGCAAAGTATACTAACCTAGCTGTGGCTATATCTGTCAACTGCCTTATTTTTCTTACTGCATATGCAGCTGAACTTAATCTACCTGAAAGAGCTCTAATGTGTGCGCCCCATTGTAATTTTGAATCTAAAGTAATTCCCAGAAATACAGTTTCCGTAATAGCATCTAGTTTTTTGCCATCAAGTTTTAAATTCAGATCCACTTGAGGTACATTTGGTAATGAGAACTTAAGACATTTAGTTTTGTTCGCATTAAGTAAAAGATTATTAGCTGCAAACCATTTCGAAAGAACAGCCAGACTATCGTTGACATGTAAGACATCCGTATCTTTTCTATCTATTTTAAAAATAAGGGAAGTGTCATCAGCGAATAAAATGATATCCGATAAGTTAGCCATCATGTAAGGAAGGTCATTAATATATACTAGAAATAAGAAAGGGCCAAGAATTGAGCCTTGAGGCACGCCCATCTTAACTAGAGACCCCGATGACGTCGCCCCGTTAACGTTTACTTTTTGCTGCCGTTTTGATAGGTAGGAAAGAACAAGATCAGCAGCTTGTCCACGAATTCCGTAATGGTATAATTTACAGAGCAGTGTATTATGGTCAACGCAGTCAAACGCTTTTGAGAGGTCACAGAAAATGCCAATTGCATCCTGGGACTTCTCCCAGGATTCCAAAATGTGACTGATGAGTTTTGCTCCCGCGTCCGTCGTCGACCTACCTTTCGTGAAACCAAACTGGCGACTATGTAAAATCCCATTTGAGTTAAAATGTGACAACATCTGGTCCAGCATGATTTTTTCATAGATTTTGCTCAATGCTGGTAGCACAGATATAGGTCTATAATTGGAGGGATCAAACTTACTACCCGATTTGAAAATTGGTACTACTTTACTATGTTTCATTAGGTCAGGAAACGTACCGCTGTCTAAACATTGATTAAATATGCCTGTTAGGGCAGGGGCAATTGTGTCAATAATATCTCCGAGAACCTTAACAGAAATCCCCCATAAGTCTTCAGTGTTTTTTATGTTAAGACTTTTAAACGCTTTTTTAATTGTGGCAACAGAAATGGGCTTGAATTCAAAGCTTGGAATATCCTTATTAAAGTTTTCTTTAAGAAGAGCTTCAGCTAACATAGGTGATGAGGGGAGAGATTTCGTAACCTCTATTGGTATGTTGGTAAAGAAATGTTCTAGTGTCTCAGCAACTTTCAACTTATCTGAAATGGTTTCATTATCAATTTTTAGGGACAACTCATTCTGATCTCGCTGTTTTGTGTTTCCAGTTTCTTTGTTAATTACTTGCCACACAGTTTTTATTTTATTATTAGACATACTAATTTTGTTACTTATTAATTTAGATTTAGCCACAGCGCAGACTCTTTTGAATATTTTAGAATAGTTTCTTACATAATTATGAAGGGCTTGATCAGAAGTTAGTGATTTCTCGTGGTACAGATTATATAAAGTATCTCTGCTTTTTCTAATGCCAGCAGTGGCCCATTCACTAAATTTTGGTTTAGTATTTATAGTAACTTTTTTTACAGGACATGCTTTATTGAATTCTTGGCATACTGTAGAAAATAATGTACCATAGTTTATGTTGGGGTCTTGTGAATCAAAACTAGCTGTTGAAAGATTGCTATGAACATTATTATTAAACATTTTCAATTTATTTTTAGTTAAAGGTCTCAAATGAATGGATTTTTCCGTGTTTAATTTTTTACCTAAGTCAAATGATACAAGTTGACCAGTATGGTCAGACCTGACGCCACTAATTAAGGACGAGTCTTTTATTTTACAATTAGTAAATACATTGTCGATGCATGAAGCTGAAGTTGCTGTTATTCTAGTCGCTTCATTAAATATACATTTTAAATTAAATGATTTAAACAATGAGATTAGCTTACATTTTTCTGGTGAATTAACTAAAAGATCAATATTTAGATCACCACAAACAAAAACGAATTTACTATCTTTAAAAAGTTTACTCAGGATTTCTTCCATTACAATCAAGAATGATGACAAGTTAGAGGCTGGTGGTCTATAAACACATAAGAAAGTATGGCCTTCAACCTCTGCACATGTTACCTCACATAAGCGATCAACAGAGCAAGCAGTGATATCCTTTCTTTCTTTATATCTAAAAGAACTATTACATAATATTAAAGTACCACCCCCTATTGAGGACCTGTTGTACGCACTGGCAACTGAAAAATTATTTACACTAAACAGCATTCTATCTGGTTTTAACCATGTTTCACAAAAACATAAGATATCCATATGATATTTATCTATTAACATTTCCACGTCTAAGATTTTGCCAGAGATGCGATTTATATTTTGGTGATACAGTAAAATATTATTACGCTTCTCTTTTGTCGACTCTAAAAGTTTAAAGAATTAATGACAGTATTAATAGAAGTACTAGATAATACTGTTTCGTCACTTAACCTAGTCTCAGTTAAATTATCAATAACTGCGTGTATATTGTAAGCTAACAAAGTAGCCAATACATGTTTACTTTTCTTGGGAAGAAACATATGTTCCTGAGCTAATACAAAATCCCTAATAAAATAGTTTGTATCAAAATACAATAAACGGTCACTATGACGACATGTCAAAATATGCATTAAGTTGTTTAAACTATAAATGTAATCGTTTTCTACATCATACAAATTATCAGAATATGGCAATGCACATAATATTAATTTACCTAGTTTTAATTTAAGTAGGGTGTCAATACCGTTAACTATGTCCCTTTTTGTTACGCTCAAACTGTTTCCAATTAAAAGAACTACAGTAGTCTGCTCATTCATTTGTGTATGTTTTATTTTATGAACAAGCTCATTAAAATGCAAGTTATGATAACAACAGTTAGCTATAGCATGTTTAGAGCGGTTATTTAATAATGAACCAAAACCTGATCCTAATCTATCAGAAAATACCAAAACGTTACTTTGAGTGGGATATATTGTTTCTGTAGTATGAGCTGAAATGGGTGAAGCAGCAGGTACAACATGCTGTGACATGTGAGGTGAATGGGGTGGTGAGGTGGTGGTGTGAGTGGGAGCACAACTACAAGTGATATTATTTGTTAGTGACTCGTACCTCTCTGCATTGTACTTGACTAGGTCCACTAACTCACAGGCCTCCTGCAAGCGCTCGCTTAGCATTTGTTGACTAGACTCATACTTACAGGATATTTCCTTAAGTGTATTTTCCCTACTCAGTAATTCCTTTTGAAGGTTTTGTATGTCAACATAATACATTTGTCTGCTATTTTCCAAGTTATTATTACATACATTTAGTTGGCTTTGTAAGTTAATACATTGTTTCCTAAGATTAATGTTAAACTTGTGAACACTTTGTGTCTTCAAGAGTTTCTTGTACCTTTTAATGTTTTTACTAATTTTAATATATTTCTTAATTTTATTATGACTAGTTGGAGTTGGACATCTAGTTAAGGTATCGTTCCCAGTCAGGTCTATGGTAATGGTGGGCTTCTCATACTCCAGTCCAGATACACTACCAACCAGCTCGTTGAAAAGGTTATTGGTGTTGGCAACCTGTTCGCTGGCTTTCAGAGAGTTGATGGTGGAAATGGTGTTGTGTGCCACACATAATTCTGCTTCAAGGCCTGATATGCGTTTCAGAGCCTGGTCATGAGTGTCACTACAAGTTTGAAAGTCTGACACTAGTTGACGGAGATGGTGATGCTGGTCAAGTATGTCGATGTGCTGGGTATGAAGTTCTACAAGCTGTCTTTTGAGTTGAGTATTTTTGTCATTAATCCTCTTGACTTCAACCTCGCTGTCCTCTCTTTCCTGCAGCAGCTGGTTGCATTCCTTCTGTGATGCCTCCAGCTTCTTCAGTGCTACACTCAGTTTTTCATTCATATCACGAACCGTGGCTCCGCGGGTCATCATTTTCAAAAAATTCCCCAAATAGCACCTGAAATATGACAAGAAACAACTGAGTGTATGAGGAATCTAAGAGTTGAGAACTTGAGAAGGTGGGAGGGTAAGACAGTTAGCAGGGAATAAGAAAAACAAAAGATAAAGTTTTAGAAAAGATTAAAGAAAAATATAAAAAATATGAAGGTACAAGAAGATAAGAAGCTATTTAATTTATTCTAGGGCTTATCACAATTTTTAATGTTTACATAAAGACTTTTATTATTATTTAGGATAATAACTATTATTGGGCATTCTAGATTCTACTAAGAATGCTAGGGACATGAGATTAGAAGTACTTAACAAACTGTCATCATTTAAACAATGTTTGGTTTTCAAATAATAGGTAGTTTAATAATTAAGTATAGCAATTAGAATTTATTCCATCAAACAATAGTAAGTATATATTAGGGATAAATATGTGTAGTAAAGTTTGTAGTGTAAGTTTATGTCTGAAGCAAGTGTTTTCGTCGTCGATTCTGCTTCCACAATTTGTCAAGCAAAAGGAGACATAAACGGTGCCTGTGTGTACTGGACGTTGCTCATAACTCTGAGCAGTGTTTACAGATGATGTATAGTGTGTAAATACAACTACAATAATGATTATCATAAAACAAAATACTCCCCGGGTTCGATGAATTCAAATCCGCAATCCAAACGTTGACAGCCGGTAGATCGATTTTTCGTAATATCGATTATTATAGATTATCACGACCAAAAACACGGCACAAACACTGCGTGTGACACTTTATACTAAGATTGTATGATAAACAATAGATTTAAAACAAAATAAACACAATTAATTAATATTCTAAAATAATTTATCTACGAGGTCGTTTTTTCACGACCTGTCACCAGTGTTGCCAGCGCGCAAAAAAATGCTGCAATGCAACTAAATGACTGAAGTATTAGTTTGACATCTATTTTTAGAGGTAATTTAACCCTCAAAACGATTACATGTTGTTATAATCACAATATTCTAGCTCCGGTAGTTTTTTAGAGTAGTAGTTGTGTTTTTTTTTTTTTCTGTGACCATTTCAGTCTCCCAGAACTTCCTGACCAGGAGTGTGTGCTACTAATACATGCATAGCAACAGACATGGGTAAAGATGAAAATATGTTACCTGAAATGACATATCCAAACCGGAACTTGAACAGTATCGGATCCTCTGGACATCTCTCAATTTTGAAAGAAAATGTCAGCAGCTAACAGCAGTGTGTCACCTGGAATATAAAAAACAGTATCAGCAAGTGTCACATGTTTAGGTATATTGAACTTTGATAAGTTTATTGACCTCTATGGGAACTACCTACTACAGAACAAGTGACAAATATAAAAAAAAAACTCTTTGACAAAAATAAAACAACCGACTTCCAAAAAAAAAACACTACAAAGTGAAAAATACTTTTACTTTAATTTCGGAAGTCGGTGTCTTTGGTTTTGTATTTACGTTTTTTGCCACCGGCTTCAGAAATTAAAGTTATTATTCACTTTGTAGTGTTTTATTTGGAAGTCGGTTGTTTTTTTTATTGTCAAAATGTTTTTATTTTTCACTTTTTATTTGTGATACCTACCCCACACCAATTCGGTCGCTTAACTATCTTAATCAAGATATCTTATCGCCACCCGTGAAATGTTTATTATCATTGAAGAGTTCTTGTGGCTATCTGTGGTCTCCTTAATCGATTTCAAAAAAGGAGGAGGTTCTCAAACCTCCTCCTTTTTTGAAGTCGGTTAAAAATAGTTTTTTGTCATAGAATGTAATGTTAAATTGACAGCTTTATCAATTATATGCATTGGCTGACTCTGAACATTATGTTGCTGCGTGTATGTTGGGATGCCCCGCCTATTAACTAAACTACTTGTACAAAAATATGTTTGACTACCACAGTCTAACAATGCACACATTACATAATTATTTTATGAGTCTAAACAAGAACCCCTACATTAGGTAAAAGCACATTTAGTGCTTGGTTGTTTTGGTGAATGTAAGCTCACCTCAGGTTGTGATATCTGCTCTTGGTTTTGATGTACCTGAGTATCACTCAGCACAGATTTGTGCCCATCACTGTGTATTTGAGTGTTATGAAATTGTGAGGCACATACTGTATATTTGAAATAAAAACAGCCCTTGCTAGCTTGGGGACATAACCACATCATGCATAAGTTATTCGCTTTTACGTACATTTGAATAATTTGTGAGATTGATCACACAAAACTGTTTGGTCAATCTCATAAATTGTTCAAATATCCTAAATTCATTTTAATGTCCATAAATGAGTAATTTCAATCCATGGCTCCAATTGCACACGATTTTATATGAACATAATATGAACGCGACAATCGAACGGACAATATTTTCACACTAATATTAATTAGACACTGGAAAACGACTCGCGCACTTCAATACAGATCACTTTATTATATTTGTTTCGTTTAGGTACCAATAGATGTTATACATGAGCTAAGAACTTTGATTATATAATGTCTAGATAGAGCGTCGCCCTACAATCAAAACAAAGAAAACGAGGCAACAATTTCAAACGTGTGTGCGTGCGGGCGGTGTTTTACACTGTGCATCTATGTCTCTGTGTGCGTGAATAATGATACCAGCTACTACAATTCTCCCATAAACCACATATTAAAAAAATTGACTATACAAATAATATAAGTAAGTTTTAGGTGTATGTTTGTAGTATTATTCAGTTTTAGTAGTGTCTTTATTTACTTGTATTTATAAATAAAAAACACTATTTAATTGAATTAGAGTTGTGTGTGTGAATGTTGTGTTATATTAAATCAGCTAAGTAAATTCAATTAGAATATTTAACTTTTTAGGCAGTTTGTATTTGGAAATTTCAAATGAAAGATCACAGATAATACGAATGGAATAAATTAATCTTATTAAAATTACTCTTGGCACCTTTGAAATCAGTTTATTGGACCCAATGCAACAATAATCATTAAAATGGGCTCATAAACAAAAAAGTTATACGCGAACATTATATTATTATAAAAAAGTACCGACGAATTGAAAAACTTCACCTTTTTTGAAATCGAATAATAAAAGTACATCAACTAAATAATATAAACGTAACCATAAAGCGACGAATATACCCACAAAAAAAGGACGTTAAGTTGGGAGAATGGAAAAAGAAACTGGCAACACTGATAAAATATGGCGTAATTTGGTAAATATAAAAACAAAAAACAAATACGTAGTTTTTTTGGTTACTTACTGATGATATGTGATGTGTTTGGTGTTTTTTACCCTTCCTTTATAATTTCGACACAGTTTAATAGCACATACCGTCATTTTATCGCTGTTATTTGTTTATTACTTAGCGCGCGTAATACGTAGTGACACCAAAGCGGTACGATCGGCACTAATCGGCGGGTAAGTACTTACAGTCCAACAGTTGGCTGGTATTTTTTGACACGTTTGCGCGCAATTGATGCTCTATCTAGACATTATATAATCAAAGGCTAAGAAATAATAAAATAACATAAAATATTTATTTAGCTTTGTGCATACATGAGATGTCACCTATGGAAGAAAAAACAAAAGAAGTTAAAAAATGTTTCAAATTAACAATAATAAAAATTTAATTTAAAAAGAGGTTTTAAACCTTCCTGTTGGCTCGAACTATTATATGTATATCAAGTGATATACATATAATATTGTTTTTTTTTTTTTTTAGCTTGAATACAAGTGTATTCAAGCTCCTTGAAAACAAAATATTCAAACTATAATGGGCATGTTTAGATGCTCATCAATATTGAAATGGTTGGATATCAACCTCAGGAACTGTTGCTCGTCAGTACAAAGTCTGAAACATTAGGCTGTTACAGGTACATATTCTGGTAAGGGGACTGCTTCACAGACACTATCAGTAGCACTACAGGATTTATACGAATTGATCTGCATGATATGTTGACTGGAACTTGTTTGGAGGTAGTGTAACAAGGCACATTTAATAAACAACAAAAAATTAAGGTTGATATTCATGTCATTTTGTTGCATCGTCTTATAACAAAAACTCGCTACCCGCTCCGTTTATCAATAAAGTCGCGACCTCGCCCAGCACTCATTACGAACTCGTGAGACAAAAGCCTCGCTCAAGTTCCATTATGATATAAAAAGGAAGGGTCGCTCCCATACAACTCACACAAACAAAATGTAATACATAAATTGCGTTACACCGTTACCAAATATCAGGTAAGTGCAGAAGGTTCACGTATTATTTGAAATACAAGCATTGATGGATGTAGAAATTTCGTAACATATAAACATCATAGGTATCTACTTAATTGTTGAGGATCACACTGTCATAAGTAATTCTGTTGAGGATCTTTTCATTTTCTTGTAAAGACGTAAATTAGATAATTTATGCATAAAATGTCAACAGAAATCATAAATTGGAAAAATTTGCAAGCGTCAAATTAACCTAGCCCGCATGCAGATGATGCTCCGTCTTTTTTTATCTACCTATATATCGTATAATTATCAACAATGGTATGGTTTGCCATTTATTAAAAAAAATATATATGTATAAGTCTACGTTACCTTTATGAGAAGTGAACCTTCTGGTTTCCTTATTCGAGGGCCCCGCCCAACCACTTGAAGTAAAGCTTGGAGTTTGTTTAGTTCTCCGCTTTCTTCAACTTTATTATCGCTTACAATGTTTGTGCCGCGAGTATTGTCTAAAGCTGTTATGGGACAGTTTTCATGTCGTATTGTGTGCAAACAAAGTGGCCAACTTGAGGTGTATTGCTTGGTCTGTTTTTTTTTGTTCTAAAAATTTAGTTTGTAGTTCTGAAGTTGAAAGTTTCTGGATCTGCGAGTATGTAGATAAATCAAAATAATATACAATGTAAAATAGTACAATATCAACGGAATATTAAATTATTTTTATGTACCTACCTAATCTCTTCTGACTTCTGCATCGCATTTTTAATATTTTGTACAAAGTCATTACATTCTGGATAGAATATCTTTATTTTGTATAAAATGTGGTACAAAAGAGGTTATATTTAAGACCTCTTATAAAAGTTTCACATATTTTGTTTACTTACTTTAGCGTGCAAAAAATACCTTGAAGTAAAATGATAAACACTTCAATTACTACTTCTGAGATCATGTGACCAAAAAATAGTTTAAAATTAAATTGTGTTACTAGTGAAATCGTGTGTATTAGCGTAAATTTAAATACCTTAGGTATGATCAATTAATATTTTGAACTTTTTTTATAAGTTAAGTACTCGCTTATACTGTAGAACACATTATTATTTATAGAGCCATTTCTTAAGTTTCGTTTCGAAATAATTTAATAGTATCTCTATGATGAACTTAGTTGTATGTATACTTACTTATACATCAAAAACTTAAAGCATTTATTTCAATTTAAACCATTAACAGACACTTTTGAATTGACAAGGAGTCGGTCAGTCAGAAATGTTAAACTAGTAGCCCATTCCAAAGAGTAGGTACGTATGAAGAAGAATAGGCAAGAAACTTTTAAATTACAGTCACAATATTTTACTATAACAATATTAACAACAAGTAATCGATACAACAACGAAGCACCAAACCAAATGAATACTAGGTCATCACAAATGAGAAACAAACATTTGACGCCACTACCGAGGACTGCTTCGCTCCAACTCGTAAGTCCTCGGGCGGTCCTGTAATCCACCGCAAGAGGATTGCCCGCGCTTTGACCAGCCACCTTTATGACGCGGCGCAGTTTATGCACGACTTCCTCGGATGAATTCTTGCGGCTTCCGGGAATATTGGAAGTTCCTGTTGAAGTTAAATACTTAAAAGTTACTGGCCAGCGGACAAAACGATATACCATTTTTCTTAGGTTTAATATACAATATCAGTGCCAATCTAGATTTGATTTCAGCTAAAATTTAAGTTCAGTCTTTCATTATTTGCTATTGTCATTTGATGTCTTGGCTCGTAGGCTCATTAAGGAGGCTATTTTAATGTGTTGCTAACTACAGGAACTAATAGTAAAGTAGAAGATTCGTGTGCCTGTATTTTTTATCACTTCTAGAACATAGCAATGCTTAGACAAATTAGAGCGCAGTAAACAATCATCTAAACCGCTTATCTCTTGCGCCTCAGACCCTGTATATCCTTAGCCTAATACTGGAAGACATTCGTGAGTAATTTAAGGATCGCCGGCTTTCAATACATGCCGACAAGTGTTCACGAGCCGACGACTAGCGACTCGAGTTACTACTGATAAGCTGTAAATAATATTATTGATGTAAGGTGCTGTTGGGGTGGTAAAGATTTCACATCTCATGAGTCGTTATAGGTAGACACTTGATCAGTGTATTTCTATTGCCGCTATAGCAATAAATAATAGAAATAAAATAAATTTACTAAAACTTAAAGGGGGTGTCTATACAAGAAACGTGTTTTATTCGGAGTTTTTGCCTTGTGCTACGGAACCATTCGTGTGCGACTCCAACTCGTACTTGGCCAGTTGTTCTTTTTTAAGCTATTGCATAGCTTTTATCTTGGGCTTTGAGCGCGGCGACCGAATGAAGAAATTCCGTAACGAAAATAAACCTAAGCATCGTCTAACGTCGTATCAGTTCGGCAGACTTCGGCACGGTGTTTGTGTGCGTTGCTATGCAATAGCTTTACCGCGGCAGTCCCCGAGTGCCACACGTATTTTTTTATTACTGCCTCTTTAATTCAGATCACCAAAAGCAGTGTAAAAACATGGCATTTTGATAAGAGCCCCAAGAGAATCATTTATAAATAAAATCTGAGTAACACAGTTTTTTTTTCCCAGGTAAAACAAATATTAAAAACCAAAAAAAAAATGTAATACAACATTCACAATTTCCCAGCATGACTATAATTTTATTACGCCGCTTTCTTTTTGTATTATTTAAAAGCAGATGTCAAAAAACCAAAAGTGTTACGTGCCAGCTTGCCAGAAAAAAAGAACAAAGGAAAATAAAATTCCACACTTCACTCCTGACTGTCCAAAAAGTTTCAATTCAATTCTAACTCAAAAAAGAGGTCAACTATTCGCATAACTGGACACCGACACTCACGAAATGACTTCACAATGAGTGCATCGATTGCTCTTTTTGTTTCAGCCGCGATTCGAACATTTTGAACTATCCAAACGATGTAAACGCGACACAGCGTGCATTTTATAAACATATTCTTTATGTTGCAAAAATGGGATGGTTTTTGACGGTTTCTGAATAAAAAATTTGATGGATGGGTTATCAAATCAAAACACTCGCACTGTCTAGAATATGTCTTACAACTGTAATAGTCAAACCATCTCTTGTGTTGTACACAACAGACTATATTTTGTATGTACATAATTGCGAAACAAACATATTTTTTTAACGATTGCTGTATGTGGTTTATTAATTATTTGGGATTTTGAGACCTCAATATTCAAACAATGATGATAAATCTTCCGCTATAAACAAAGTTTTCAAGCTGCTTTAATCTGGAAACACTACACATCGCCAGCCACTTCAGACGCATCCAAACCACTGAAGCACCACATCATCATCTGCCTAGCCTTTTCCCAACTACGTTGGGGTCGGCTTCCAGTCTTACCGGATGCAGCTGAATACCAGTATTTTACATGGAGCGACTGCCTATCTGACCTCCACAACCCAGTTACTGGGTAATACGATACCCCTTGGTAAGACTGGTTGTCAGACTTTCGGGCTTCTGACTACCCGTAACGACTGTCAAAGATCCACGAATGACAGCCGGGACCAACGGCTTAAAGTGCTTTCCGAGGCACGGAGGGGTCTCGGTATGTAAAGATGGTCACCCATCCACAGACCAACCGCGGCAAGCGTAGCTTAACCTGATCGATCGACCTGTGCGGCTGTTATTATTTAGCCACGGGCCCCTCACTGGCACTGAAGCACCACGTATCCAGCTAAATACCCATGAAACGAATTAATATATCTTGGTAGTGGGCAGTAATTGAGGTTGGAAGGCGTCCAGCGTCCGCAATCACGTAGAAACACCGATCGGTACAAATTAGTCCGAGACTCTTCATTCAACGTGTCTGGTACTTATGTGAGCCTAGTGCTAATTTTGGCGTATTTTTTTTTCAGGTTGAGTTTTTTTTTATTAAATTACTAAGATACGAGTACCTAAGTATATGTGTAAGTTATTTTGTATAACCTTAGTAAAGTGTGAAAGGCAACCTAGAAAGTAAACACTAGTGATACCCATATTAGCTATACGTGATGTTTTTGTAACACTGGAATTCACAAAAATTTGAAAATCCAACATTTGGTCAAATCCAAAATCATAGATATTATACTCGTATTAGTTAGTTTTTTTTTATTAATTATGATTAAACTACTTTGAATAAAAGAGCCATTTTCAATAGGGTTCCTTCTATAAGTGAAACGAATCTAAAAAATACAATGTTTTCAGGTTTCACACTTGATTGACGAGAATTTTTTCAGAAATAGTATGACGATTTTGTTCATTTCTACTGCATTAAATAAATTTTTGAAAAGTACAGAATTTGTCTCCATTAAATTGTCTATACAATAGTATATAATTTAAGTAGGTTCTATGTACTAGCAGGAGTATAACAATAGAAACAGTCGCAGAATGGAGGCAAACATTTTTTTCGATCGTAACGATTTCTCTAATGCTTCGTATTATGAGTCGTGCAAAAAACGATATCCGTCCTAATATTTGCCTCCGAATCACTGATTCCGCCCCTTGTCACCTACACGACTCTGCAGCTAAAAACAATTGAAACTACTTCAAGTTCACGTAATCAACTACCCACTAAACTGCCACTATCCATATTGAAACTAGTTGACTCCACGCATTACTGCCCTTTATTACAGCCCTCTCAATCACGACTTATATACTCCTACGAATAGGATGGTCCTTTAAGATGGTCCTAAGGATGCCAGTTTTTGGACCTTCTCTCCGCAAAGATTGGGAGTTCCGTAATTATTGTGACGTAATAAATGGCCTCTTTGTTTGATGTTGATCGCATTTGCGAAGTTGTTCGAGAACTCAAACTTGTTATTCAGTTATTAAGTGGAGAGGAAGTAAGCAGTTAAGATTTTGGAGAGTGTTTGCAGGATCATTGTCAAAAAAAGAATGGATTTATGTTACTTTTGCACACGATTGACTTTAATAAATTTATTCACATGACTCAAAGTCAACGTATTTGTTTCATTTAAACTATTTAAAACATTTTCATTTACAGGCAGTTTTGAACTGTCAGAGAGTCGATCAGTTAGAAAGTTGAAGGGCCCATTCCAAAACGTAGATCTCTACGGAGAAGAACGGGCAAGAAACTCCAACGACACTGTTTTAAATCAAGATATTACAAAATCCTGGGTACATTATTTTTGTTCCTTCTATATGGTGAGAACAATGTAAAAATTCTGCAGTAAAGTGATGACCAGTCTCAACTGACGGCGCCCGTTCACAAACATGACGCGTAGCTTAGCACCATCCAACTCAACCATTTTAAAGGGAACCGAATGATCCAACACGCGCGCCACCATCAGCGAGACATTTGAGTAAGCATGACATAATACTTTCTGTATGCAAAATATAAGAAATACTTTATCTGGGTGACATCTAGAATATGACAGCAAGCAGCATTATTTACCTGTATCATTACTGTCTTCTGTATTTACGTTCAAAAGAATAGTACCTGATTTCATACTAGATTTTTCTATAAGACAGACTGCCCCGTGGAAGCTTTCAGTATTTTTATAAGTTTTAAACTTGGTTCTATCTTAGATTACGTTTGAAAACAATTCTTCTTCGAGATTTCAGTTGCGAAGCGAACACTTGATTCGGGATTGAATTCTTCACATCCCAACAATTTTTACTAGGAACACAGATCACAGAAGGAAGTGAGACTTGGCAAAAATACTGTTATTTAACTTAATACGAAATATAAGTGAAAAATCAAAAGTCATTTATTGAAATTAGGCTAAGGATCAACACTTTTCGAACGTCAAAATTACATACATACATAAGACAGTCCCCCAAAACCAAAAACGAAGAAGAAGTTGCGCAACAAACTCCCCAGCAGCACAGCTGTCTGTTCAGTTAGAAAAACTTGCTTCTATAAAATAGTAGGTATGCAAAGTAATTAACATTACGAGACACAGAACATTACATGGAGTGACTGCCTTTCAGACCTCCACAACCCAGTTACTGAGAAATACGATACTCCTTGGTAAGACCGGTTGTCACACTAGCAATATCTATAAAATATATCGGTAATCCCATATATTGGAAAAAAAACTTCACAAAACTATTGAAGATTATGATGCAGAGATGCAGATTTAGCTCTAACTTTCAAAAAGCAGGTAAGTATTGTACTTCCGTTGACCACCTGTTTTACAAAGAACTTTACTCAAATACTAGGCTGGTGCCCGTGCGTTTGTCAAAATGGAAGGCTCATTATTCTTGGTTATTAACCGACTTCATAAAAGGAGGTTCTGTATTCGACCCGTATGTATGTATGTTTGTATGTCCGCGTTTTACTCAAAAACTAATGAACCAATTTTGATAACTCTTTCACTAATGTATTCCACATACTTTCAGGAAGGTTTTAGTATATAATACATTTGGTAATTATTTTAATAAGACAGTTAATAAAATTAAACCAACGCAACGTTAAGTCCAGTCCAAATTATACCAATTCCAATAGTCTTGGACTGGACAGTGATCAATATCATGTGCTAGCCAAGGGCTGACGATATATTTTATAATTCCTATCTCCAGAAAAATATTTCTTGTTTCTACCATCTAAGAATTTTTCACTATGCACAATTTTTCACAGAAAGAAGATATTTATTAAATCGACGCCCGATACAGATTTTTCCAACTTCCATCGCTTGGCAGACTTTTATAAGTTTTGACAGCATTTCTCAAAGTTTGCAGCGCCTTCAGCTTGTCGAGTAGAACTGAAACTGGTATTTTACTTTTTTGCAAATTTATAGGCAAGTAATAAATTTTAAAGGAAACTAATTAAAAACGTAAGTGCAGAATTTATAAAACAATATTTAAAACCAGCACACTAATTGCGTAACACACTATCAATCTCAATTTAAATCATTTTGAAAGATATTGCTAATCCATTGCTTCGTATGTTCGAAAAAAGTATCTGCTCCGCAACGTAAATAACGCAGTGAATGCTGTTGAACTGTCAAAATGAAACCCATTGCTACTGATAGTATGTTACACAATTGCCCCGCAGTTTTGCTGTTTTCACAGAGGATTCCTCAACCGCAAGAGTCATTTTGATTGCATGTTAAACAGATATGTACAACGATATGTGCAATCTAAATTGCTTCTCCAATCACGCTAATAAAATATGCTTCTGTTAGGAGAAGGTTGACACCAGTGAAGGAAAACATCGTAAGGAAATCTAGACTTATAAGTATAAATCTGAAATCCACCTTGAGTTAGTGTGGTTATCAATGTCAAAGTCAAATAATTTATTTCAAATAGGTACATAAAAGACACTTTTGAACGTCAAAATTTACAAAAAATTGATTTGATTCCAATCGTCCCCCTCTTCCAAAAAGTAGTTTAATATGTAGAAGAATGGGCAAGAAACTCCACCGTTACTCTTTTAAAATGTTTTACAAGGTTTTGTTCATTATTTAATAAATATTATGTGAAGACGATGCACTTAGAATAAAATTACTAAAAAAACAACCGACTTCAAAAAAACACTACAAAGTAATAAATAACTTTAATTTCGAAAGTTAGTGTCAAAGACACCTACTTCCGAAATTAAAGTTATTTATCACTTTGTATTATTTTTTTTTGAAATCGGTGGTTTTATTTTGTAAAAAACTTTTTATTTTTCACTTTTTAGTTGCACATACCTCAAATTCAATTAACACTAGTGTATTGAAGAATTGAAGACACCGACTAGAAGAATCATCAAAATTCGCATAGAAATGCCGGAGATGCAGTACATTTATGCATATAACTTCATACATCAGTATAATTATCTAATGTATTATATACTAAAATCTTTCTGAAAGTATGTAGATCACATTAGTGAAAGAATTATCAAAATTAAATCAACTATGTAATAGACACATGGTGTACATAATTATGTACATATTTACAAATATTATAAAAGTAGATGATTTTTGTTTTTTGACGTAGCGTTGGAAGACCTCCCACAAGGTGGACCGACGACCTTGTGAAGGCCGCAGGAATCCGTTAGATGTGAGAAGCACAGAACCGGTCGAATGTCCAGCAGTGGACGTCTTTCGGCTGAACTGATGAGATGACTTTCCAAGAATTTTAACAAGAAGTGTGTGAGTAACAATAGTCACTGAATGTAAAAATCAATGTCATACAATTTTTATACATAAACAATTAAATTAGCAACCAGTTTCATTTTGTCTAGACTCTAGGAGGTTCATTTGAAAACCAGCATCAGATAGCATCTGTCTGGCATTAATGCTGAAATGAGCCTTTTTTGGCGCAGACATGAGGCACACACAGCACACTATTGTTGTCTGAAACAATTTTTTTTATTTTGTATTTTGTGTTTCACGAACTGTGACCAAATAAACTTTTTTTCTTTCTTTCTTCTTTCTAGATTATCCTATGGAGCAGTACTAGCATGTTTTCAAGCATTCTTCTCTTGCTCATGCCTTATCTGTATGAGAAGAAGCCTGCACTGTACTGCCAAAACTTTAGTGGGACTGTATTTATTGGGAAAGGGTTACATTTAGACTCAATCGTGTATCCAATGGACTCCAGACTCATTACTTCTGGTTTGCCTGTTCAGGTTTGTCCTGGATTTCGGACTATTGTGGCTCAAATGCACTAATGTATAGAAGGGATCGTGATATAATAATATGCTTAATAATCTTACATTCGTTAATTAGTTTTTATATAAGAAAAACAAAGAAAATTCGTACTCAAGGACCAAGTTGCAAACACTACGTGAGGTACCCATCCATACTTTTGCAGATTCACACATTATACTAAAAAGTAACAACCTGATAGTATAACTTTATCCCACTTCAAAAACCAAAGAGTAGTATCTACCTACAAAACATATAAAAGTGTTCTAATAAAAATTTACGACACTCCGTAAACAAACAGGATACGGTAAAATTTTAACCTTTAAACACAATTTTATACGGTTTCGAGATATTTTTATATAAAAGGGAATGTTAAATTAGAAAAGAGATATTTCAGTTTATTCGTCAGGTAGGTTCAAGTATCAGGTTCCCAGCGTAAATATTTTATTAGTAGCTATAAAATATAAATATTTTATGGTGTCGCGAAGTGGTGTTGGTATCAAAAGCGCAATAAACCCGGTGACGCGTTTTCCGATATTTGACGTCTATTGTAAAAGGAGACTACTATGTAGGAACTGCATAGGAATGCTCCTTGATTTTGACGCATTGGTTGATAAGAAAATAGTATTTTTCTTCATAAAATACTTATCAATGACAAGACAATGTTTATGTTCTTCCTACAGAATTAGCTTATTGACAGGTTATATGAGTTTATATAATATTTTTTTTTATTTTACTGTATATATCAATTCAGTTTAATTTTATTTTAATTTTCTATTGACATAATCTACTCAATTTCAATCTTTTTTAATGAGTTGTTTGCAATATGTGGTTAGCTAGCGACCTCGACGATTGGTCATATTATTCTTGCCTGGGCAACCGGCAGCAAGTTCGTCATGCTCCCTTAGATGTCACTGCTTGCGGTAGCGTCGGGGTCGGGTTGCTTCCTTCCCTCAAATATAGTGAGTGGGATAATGGCTGATCTTTGCGTTATGCTCGTGAACAAGTGCTGCTTGAGGTGACAAGCCGTCGTGTTTTATTGTTTTTATTAGTAATAACTTGTTCATTTATTTATTTTACTTCGATGGTCCTAGTTTATCATTTGTGACTTCACGTGACAGCTATGTGAACAGAACCCAGCATTGCATAAATATTTAAGCTGTCACGCCCTTTATACCTGGAGGCTTTTACTTAGGTAATAAGTTTTTGTTTACATTTTTAATTCTTATAAATATTATTTTTTTGCTTGAGTACGTATAGTTTTTACTGTATTTGTTGATATGTTGGCCTGGCTAGCTGACATGTGGCGAATAATTTCATTTAATAGGTATTCTGTATCTTCTAGTGTTAATTACTTTGCATACATACCTAGTATTGCATATAATCAAGTAGTTTCTAACTGAACAGACAGCTGAACTGTTGGGGAATTTGTTGCGCCACTTCTCTTCAGCGAAAGCGCTTGGAAGTGGTGAAGGGTGGGCGTTTTGGGGGACTGTCTTTTGTACTTTTGACTTTTGATTTGATTTATCAATCGCGTAGTAAAATTACATTTTAGAGACATATTGATGTTTACGATTGCTTAGCGTACGTGCAAGAATGCACTACTTAAATATAAGGTTAAGATTTGCACATGGCATAGTTATTAATGTGACATTACTTATACTCAGAATACTGACATTCAGCTGTATCCGGTTAGACTGGGAGCCGAACCTAATATATGTAGTTGGGAAAAGGCAGATGATGACGACATTAATTATACTCAGAGCACAGATAGAGCAGCACCGACATTACAAGGGAAACCTGTAGTAGTAGACGGGACGCTGTCAAAATATTTGACATCTCGAGCCCCTAAACTATAGCATCACTAACAGCATGTCGTCCCCTCGATACTAGTACAAGTGCATGTACAACTCCCCTTAAACGTAACCCGTAGGTCACGCCAGCCACTCTTCACGCTGCTTTATCGCCGGGAGTGGGCAGACTCGGCGCTATTACCATAAATACTGACACACTATCTCGATTTTATGTAGCAGGGGATTAGTCTTGATAAATGATGGCGGATGAGACTAGTATATTATGGTGTTTTGTGGAACTTGCTGCTAATTTAGTTACCCACTAATTATTTTACTTTAGGGTACAGACGCCGCCAGCACATCAAGCTACTACAATCTGTCAAATTTCTTTAATAGATTTTCAACTTCATCACTAAAGCATAAGGTTCAAGATTGATTGGGAAAATTTGACAGTTTTGGGTAGCTTGATGTACAGCTGGCGTCTGTACATTAGCTAATAATTTATTTATTTATTTATACTTTAGTAAATCACTTAGTTTTGTTTTCAAATCAAATTTAAAAAATCTACAATTTTATGCTTACCTATTGGTTATTACATAAACCTCATTTGTAGCATTTATTTTATTCCATAACTTCATTATTTTTTAATGAAATTATATTTCTTCGATAAGTGTACTAGTTCACTGTAGCATACGGAAACAATGTTTGTCACGCCTGCCTCAGTTTCAAGTAACAATACTAACTACCTTGGCACTAATTACAGTCATTTCGCCCCCTCGGTTATTTTACGCACGTAAAATTCCATTCCTATGTACCTTACTTACGTAACCTACTTTACTTAAAGAAAGTAAGACACCAAACTCGTTATTGAAGGAACAAATTTGCCAACAAGACGAAGAAAGTTGAGCGCGATGCGACGCTATAACTCAGCGAGAGATGATATAAATCATTGCACGAGTTTCGGCAGCTATTTATTGAGCGTTCGGTTTTTGATGGAGTAAGGGAAATGTGCTGATAGAGGAGGTTTTGAGGCTGATCCTAAAACTAAAAAAGCTGTAGCAATTTATGACATAAACGAAAATAAAAATAAAACCCGTCAGAATATTCAACTTAATTATTTAAAACTGTTTCAGTACTCACACTAACACACTCGACTCACTAAGTGTAAATTAAACAACACAAGGAAACGAACCATCCAAAACGGAACAAGAAATTAATTACAACAAACTGTCATGGCGCCGCACAACATTCTAAGCTGAAATCTCACAAATTAATATAAAGGGAAAATTGTTTTTCCGCGAAAACCCCTCTTGAAACCTACAATTGTATGTTCCACGTCCTGAACTGCACGATTTAGTTAAAATGTTTCAGCTAACATAACATTACGAATATAAAATTGTAAGTGTTATACTCGTAAGAATTTCATTTGCAAGTACGAATGTAAAGAAATTGAATGAGTCTGCGAAGTTCTGCTTGAATTCATGACAACCTCGTACTTATTAAATTTAATTTAGTAAAAAAATTAGGTCTTGAGAATCTCTTGAACGGTTTAATGATTGTAATATTTTTCAGTATGAAAACGTGTTGGGTTATTTTCATTAGTTTCTTAGAATGCGAGAGGAAGGTGAAGGAGGATGAAAGGCCTAAAGTATTTGTCTACTACTGAAAATTTCTAGATGACCTTATTATAAACTCTGAGAATCAACATTGCTTAGTGAAAAAGTCGAAATATTCTGAATACCGCCTTTTGGAACCGTTCATTACTAAAAGGCGGTATTTTTACAGTTACTGTAAAAATACCGCCTTTTTAACTGGGCGGTGGAGGTTTGATAGGCATGTAAAATACGAGTATTCAGCTTCATCCGCTGAGGCTGGAAGCCGACCTCAACATAGTTGGGAAAAGGCTAGAAAGATGATGCTGATGACACCCTTAGACCATCGTCAGCATCTTGGGGAAATAACGACGCGCCCACCCAATGGTGCAAAAAGACTAACAATTTCAACATTCAAATCACTTAAAAGGTGAAGATTCTGTTTCCCCACAAAAAAAGAAAACAGTTACTATACTACCACCAGTTTTTAAACAAGTAAAATACTCATTGGAAACTCAGGAAATGCTTTTAAAAATATACAAAATAGATGCCAGCCTGCAACATCAAACTGAAAAGAAAAATTTAAAGAAACAGGGTGCATGAATAGCTCTCGAATGTAGTATTTGTCGATGGAATCGAACAATCCGCTCGTTGCAGTACCGTCGGCAATCATCAGCGACTCGATAACGAAATAACACTGTATGTACAAGTGTGCCGGGACGAGAAATTGATACTACTTTCGAGAATTACGAGGACTAGACGTAGAATACTATTATAATTTTAGTCTTTTCGTAGGTATCTATTTCTAAAGGGCAACAAAGGTCGCTAGTGACTACTTAAGGTGTCAAAGAATAGGTAGGTAGCAAAGCAACGTTTTTCTGTCAACTATGTATTACATACTGCAATAACAACTGCCTATTTATTTTCGTTCATTCTTTAAAACCATTGTCAGGGTGTAATGATGATGTGAACGATATTACCCCAGGAGACAATGATTTTAGGAAATAAATATCAACCATGGTTTTATTATACACACATCAAAAGTGTCTAGGGATCAACATATATTTTTGCAATAACTTTTCTCCTGATTGATATTAATTAAAATTTTCTTTAAGGATTCATCAAATAAAGTGTTTTCGTTTGTCACAGTAACGATAAACCAAGTCACCTTTGCATTAATAAAGAAATTTGCCATTTTCCTAATAAAGGGATTTTTGACATTTGAACCACTAACACAAAAGTTCGAAAAAAAGACTGAAATAACAGTTTTCTTTAAAATTTTATTGGGTAACTTAAACAATTAATAATCCGTGTTTCTACCGCGAACACTAACAACACAAGAACATCGGTTTGGCATACTCAAAATGAGTTCATCCAAATCACGCTGTGGAATGGCAGCCCATGTTCGTTGCAACAACAAAAAAAGGTCTTCTTGCGACTGGATACCCTCCATATTCGGCAGAGCTCTTCTCTGTAGCATATCCCATGCATGCTCAATCGGGTTCAACTCTGGCGACTGAGCAGGCCAGGGCAGGACATTGATGTTAGCTGCGGCGAGAGTCTGTCTTACAACTCTTGCGGTGTGCGGTCGTGCATTATCATGCATTAACTGAAATAAGGGACCGATTTGCACTTGTAGAGGAACGATGACGTCTGATACAATCGTCTCAGCATAAATTTGAGCGTTGAGGTTGCCTCTGATCCAAATCAACTCAGTTCTTCCGCCGATCCAAATACCCGCCCATACCATGATGGTTCCACCACTATAAGGATGGACTTCCTGGCAGGATTTTAATCGCTGTTGGCGTCCAGGGGTTCTCCAGTGTCGTATACGTCTTGTATCCGGTCTCATACCAAAACGAGATTCATCAGAAAAGCACACGAAACGCCATTGGTCTTCTGCCCAATTTCTGTGTTCAAGAGCCCATTGATATCGAATCCTACGATTGTGCATTGCTATAGGTGGTACCCGTAGCGGTCTTCGGGAATGAAGGTTCACTTCATGCAAGCGGTTTCTGACTGTTTGGTCGCTAATTAAGTTCCCTGAAGAGTGATGAAGCCTCACGGCTAACATCATGGCGGTTATTGTTGGAGCTCTTCGAGTTAAGATTTGAATGTATCGGTCTTGTCTCCGTGTGGTGCAGCGATACCGTCCTCCATGGCGCTCAGCCACGGTACCAGTGCTTCGGTAACGTGTCCAAAGTCGACTGATAACACTCTGACTTGTATTCAGAGCTAAAGCCACAGTACGTTGCCGGGAACCAGCTTCTATCATTCCCACGGCTCTGAGCATTTCTTCCCTGCTTAAATGACGTCGCCGCTCCATAATAACGTTGGTTTTAATCAGTAGTAGGGAAACAGTAGCACTAATAATGTCTTCAATGCGTTGTATGTTTTTATAGGGAAAATATTGACAGCTGATTTTCATCTTTTACTCGAATTTGATTCACAGTTCCTGATTCAAATTATGAAATGCACCAAAAAGGATCCATATAAATTTATAAAATCATAAATTTATTACAAAGCCACATCTCAATCTCAAGAAATCCGCATAAAAATGCTTGATCCCTAGACACTTTTGATGTGTGTAGTAATAAGTTCATAGTAACATACAAAATCTGCATATTTAAATAATTATTATCCACAAGCATATTTTTTTGCCACTACACCAACTCTTCGTGGAGTAAACGATACAATATTTAAATATTTTTCCTGTAAAGAAACACCGCCTCACAATGCGAGCCCATTTGAGAAAGGCTTAATTTAAAGCAGTACTTAGATGTTGAGTGCTATTTTGTTATAAAAAATGCGTATACTAGATGATGGAAGAACAGAAAACAGTTGAATGTTTTAATTTTAATCTTTTGGTACGGAGTATTTCGTTAGATAGGTCTACTCAAATGCCATACTATGGTGTTGTAACTCATAGCCGTGTGTTACACGATAGTGGAAACATAACCGAAGATCCATCCTTTATAATCAAGACACCTTCAGAAAATACGAACGTGAAACTAAAGCTTTCACTCTCACTATCTCTACTAACAGTTTAGGTAACGAGTTACACTTGTATAACCACAAGATACAACATAAACTATGCGCCGCGAAACACCAATTAAGAGCAACAACAGCACTATTGTATTATTTAGTAGTGTTAGCTACTTAGCCCAGTGTTGCCCGGGCATTGGGCATCCCAATCGTGGAGGCAAATATTTTTTTATCACTTCATCTCGATTAAATATTAAGTGGAAGGCGTAAAAACCGAGCGTTGGTAACCTGCCTATAGGGTGTAGGTACACTGAGAGATGAAAAGAAAAAATTAAAATCTTAGTTTTCTTAGTACATAAAACAAAATGATTTGTATACAATGAAAATATTTTAGTAGCCTTACCTAAATCTTTTCCTATGAAAAGGCTAGCAGCTAATAGGGTTGACGTCGGCAAACTATAGTTATATGTTGCAGCACGCATAGCATGGCTAACGTATATACGGAAGGAATTAAAGACAAAATAAGAGATTGAGAAAGTTTTCAACGCGCAATTACAAAATATAGGTAAAGAAATGTCACTTTGTCACTTTTGAGAGGTAAAAGTGGTCGTGCTACGCATGCAGCAGCATGCAACAGCTTGCACATGCATGTTTTTTATAACGATACCACATTCACAATTCCATAACATACTATCAAAATTTGTCACATGGAAAAAAAATACAACATGCCAAAAGTAACAATACATTTCACGAATCACCTAGTGTATCCCCCATACCAATACAGGCTATTAGAAGGCGTGAAGGTATCGGGGGTAGGCAGTAAAGCAGGTTTACGACTGGCGTGCACAATGAGTGCCCCTATGAATTCGCAACGTATCGGTCTGCGAACAATTTCGATACACTTAGATTTTTAAATGAACTTGCTTTGTTAATAGGCCTGTGTGAAATGTACTTTACTGACGAGAACGGTAGGTTTTATACTGATGTGATTTTAGATGAGGTTCGATGGAGTGTTATAAAAGCAACTTGATAATTATAATACCTACGTAGGTACCTGTATCGGAATAATTGATGTATATTTTCGAATTATTCCACTTTGCCCCACCGGCCGCCCTTTTATGTTTATAGGAAATGTGATTTATTAAAATGTCATTTTCAACTTTGATTTACTTTAAGAAACATAATTAAAATTAGAAGAAAACGCTTTGGCTTTGGATCAGCAAGAGTATCTGACCTAGGACTCGGTTACTAGATGAAGGGAAACTGACAATTTTTACCCCAGCCCGTTTGAGATTATGTCTTAATTTTTTTTTTGGTATTTTTTTTTTGTAGTTAGTCACATATTAAATCATTAAGTACTCATAAAATTCAATCAAATCACTATGGGCCACTGATTGAACTAGTAAAGTCGTCCCAAAATGTAGCAAATGGAAACATTAAGCCAAAATGCAAGCACACTGGCGACAGCTGCGATCGATCACAAAGCAGACGAAGATAAACTAGTTGCAATAAATGGCGCAACTGCTAGATAACTTATTTCTGGTTCAAATTAAATTGGACCACTTCTTGTAGCAGTAATAGAGCTCCTAGTGAACGGACACATCTGGGGAATTATTTCCACCATACTTAATACAATATGAAAGAGGTAGTTACATATACAGGTAGAGTCAGGGCAATTAATACTACCAAATTAAATTATCCATATACCTAATTAAATTATACACATTACAACTATTATTCTGTAACAGCTGTATGAAATAGCTATGCAAATTAACGTAACGTATCATTTTGCTTTCCAATTAATCTCTCCGATATTTTTAATCAACTTCAAAAAAGGAGGTTCTTTATTCGACCCGTATGTATGTATGTCCGCGATTTTCTCAAAAACTAATGAACTTATTTTGATAATTCTTTCATTAATGTGATTTAAATACTTTCAGGAAGGTTTTAGTATATAACACATTAGGTAACTATTCTTATGTATGAAGTTATATGCATAAATGTACTACATCTCCGGTATTTCTATGCGAATTTTGATGATTCTTCTAGACGGTGTCTTCAATTCTTCAATGCACTAGTGTTAATTGAATTTCTGTTGGATAAAATATAAAAAAAAAATACAACCGACTTCAAAAAAAAAACACTAAGTACAAAATGATAAATAACTTTAATTTCGAAAGTCGGTGTCAAAAAACGAATATGCGGAAACAACGACATCGACTTCCGAAATTAAAGTTATTTATCATTTTGTAGTGTTTTTTTTTGAAGTCGGTTGTTTTTTTTACTGATCATAAGTTCAAAAAACAACTAATTAGGCTTAGGTGGCGGTAACTACTTAACATCAGGTGGGACGTTCGTGTTGGCATGTTTGCCAAACCTATCACATAAAAAGAAAGTTTAGCAATTCTGCTAAACGATGCGCAAAATTTCGGGATCTAATCCCCAATACATGTAGAGATCTGTTCAGTTTAAGGTTTTAAGCCACTTACTGGTGGCTTCAAGAGCACATTACACCGGCAAACGGCGGTAACTGTGGTGTAAACACACTGTAACGGCCACGAGACGTCACTCCTGCCACTACGCTCTATTGACGCGCTGGCCTGCCGCCAAATACTTTTAAATCCTGTAGCAGCTGCTCTGCTTAAATGTAAACCTTACTGCATGGGAGTAAGGGAAGTATGATGTACATTGATAAGTTTGTTCGTGCGGTCAGCATGACCAATTTATTTTTGCAGTTCACTCCATCCGATTTTCAACTGTGTGTCTAAGCATTATAGTTGAGTATTATAAACCAGAACTAGATAGTGTTGGTTATAGCTGGATGATAGTAACGGTAACGGGAAAAGGCTTAAGGGTCGTCTGGGGTGAGATGTTCAGGGTTTTTTACACGTTACGTGCAAAAATTGAGCGATACTTTAAGAAAGGCATCTGGTTTTATTGTAGTCCTATTCCAAAGCAATAAGATTGAGAATTGGTTGTTAAAAATGAGATGTTGAACAACTATAGTCATAAATTCGGTTATAGTGGACGTTCCAAATGGCTGATAATAATTTTGTGCTCAAATAGCAATCCGTCTGGAAGGAAGTCCGGCGACCTCGGATGACCTCTGTTGACCAATAAGGCAGATATTATTGGACTTGAGATAGAAGTTATACATAGAAACTAGAATAACAAATACCGGACGATGTTTACTCTACGTATTACAAACAGTACAGATTCCAAGAAAATTACTCTAGTGCCTGCTAAGTAAATACATCCGGGAATACCTACAATTAAATCAATAAAAATAGTTACATGTTATTTCTCGGAATAATATTGAACACAGGATAAATGGCTATACTTCCTGACTGCGATTTGGCTATAACTTTCAGATTTCCTCACGATGTTTTCCTCTACCTTAAGACCCACATCTTAAATTAAGTTAAATAAGCTAATAAAAAACCCATATTACCCATGTTTAGTTGACATATTCGAAAACAAACAAATCACAACAAGCGATTGTATTATTTTGTTTCAAAACAAAAGCAAGTGCAAGACAAAGACGAATCACTGAGCGACGTCGTGACGTCACGGATAGCTCTATTACCGGACAAACAGTCGCCGACGTAATCGATTTAGTTGCGCTGCGCTCGCGCTGGATAAATTGATTTCAGTTCTACCATGGGACAAGTTATAAGTATAGCGATTGAATTTGTCAGGACTTTTTTTTTTTTTTTTGGATGGGAAATCATCTAATGACTCGTCCCGCTCTGGGTGGAATGGAAGGGAGTGTCAGACTCTTACTGACTAAAACCCACCCGTGTTCCTTCCTTAGCCCTTTATGTTCCGGGGCAGCGGTAACCCTTTCGGACGATCCCGCTACCCCGGCAGGCTTCGGCCCTGGCGGGCCCCTTCCTTTATGCTGACATCTCTTTGAGGCGCTCGTGGAACACATACGCGCCGTCCGGCACGGGCCTGGTCCTGATCGGACGGAGAGCTACCCATTACTCTCCGTCCGCAGGCCCGCGCCTACGGTGTCAGGACTTAGGTTAGTTTTCACCAAGGATGAGCGAGGATGCGTAGCGAGGGATGTGTACAATACCCACTTATAGGATACTTTCATTTTCCTAGCCTCGCACAGTGCAGCTCTGGTGACAAAGAGCTCCACTTCCGCTAGCGAGGTCTTATACATACGAAACAAGCGACTAAGTTGGATGATGGTACGGTAGCTATGGATGTTATTGAATATTTTTTTATTATTCGAACATTTCGAAACTCGCGATGTAGGGTACATCTGCAGAGAAATATGCCTTTTAACAGTGCCTGCCGATTATAAAGCAGGAAACTCATTCTGGTGGTTTCCTTACTACTAGATAAACTGCTGAAAATGCATCCTTTCAACTGTGGGAAAAATCAAAATTTAATTTATAACAATAGAAAAAGTAATTGTGTCTCATTAGTCACAGTTGAGCTCTTATAAAGTTCTCAGTTCTAAAACTATAAAGAAAAACAGCTATAATTATATTCATGTTATTTTGTTTAAGATGTTTTTCTTTTTTTGTGACTGGTTCAACAAACACCGCTATAAGCTACTATCTTATACCACACCTTTCTCTCGCTAAAGTCGTCGCGACGCGTTCAAGCGAAGACAGCTATCGCTCGCCGTGCAGTGAGAATTAATCTACTCGAATACAGCGCTGAATTCTTACCTGCGATACTGGACAACATCTTCCCATAAATACTGGGACATGTGTGAAAATAGAACAAACCTCGAGAATGGATGGTGGAGAGACGATGTTCTTCGGTGCATCGAATTTCCGCCGAAGTGATTGTTATGCGTCTGCGTTTTGACTTGTTTTTTGTGAAGGTGCTCATGGTTTTGGGGGAAGATGTAGAAGTTTTTTTGGATTAAAGTCGCCTTCAAAATATAAGACTTCAGGAGCACCAAAATCTGCGATGGACAGCAACGGTGCATTTTAAACTCAAAAGCCATTGAAAAAAGAACTAATGCTTAATCCAAATTAAACTTTTTGTTAAATAATAAAATTAATTCATTTTATTTTATTTGAAAGGTACACCAACGACCTATTCACTAGAAACATTAACATAATAAAACATAACATATGCATTGAGTTCTGGTGAATTAGTCACTTGCAGGCGTACATAGCACATACATTAAAAAACCATGTTCAACTTTCAGTTAAATTTAGGAAAAATCCATTCCGGTGCACCTAAAGTACATAAGGTAAACAAACAAAATGGAACCTAATCTAATCCGTTTACATTGAGCTCTCGTTCAGTATTCCTGGTGCGAAGTTCTGCTGCCTTGATACCTAAGGATGTAAAGCCTCTAATGACAGATATATTTAATGTTAAGCGGATTACGGTATCGTGGCCAGGATTAGTTCCGTGCCATCTGCTGCAATGCTGCGAGCATTGCAGCTAAGGAGAAATAGTGGCATGAACTATGTAGGCGATGGTCACTAATATTGTTTGTTTTTATGTATGAGGAATACATGCGTTATGTTAAAAGTTGAAAGGTTTAGTATTAATTTAGACTAAATACTAAACCTTTCAACTTTAAACATATTAATAATTAATTTAGTAACTAAATAATTTAGTACCTATAGCTACGAGTATAAATACAGGGTGTCCAGTGGCAGATTTCAAAGTTAGAACAAACGTAATTTCTGAACACAACACGTTAGAGGGGCGCGGGGGGCTTCGTAGAAAGGTTGAAAGCGTAAGCTCTGCGGATTTTTTAGCAGCCATGGAGCGGTGGTGTAGAGTGCACCGCGCTTTTGCCGTCGAGGCGTACATTTCAAGTGGATTTTCGCTTACTGAAACACGATTTCGTAATCGCTACGTTATTCGTCGATTACGTCATGGACCATCTAACAACCTCATTCAGTCTACAGGATCAACATTAAACATTCCCAGACCAGGACCTATACCAGTGGTAGCCACGGACGAAAATGTTGAACGTGTTATGTTTACTGTGAAAATCCCCGTTTATCACTTCGTGCACGTTCATCGATATTGGGAATTACGAAACAACCTTACAGGTTATGCGAAAAAAACTCAAGTTCCATCCTTATAAAATTCAAATCGTTCAAGATTTACACGATTCTGTCGCTCTGTAAACGCGTTTTTGAAAACATGCGTGTTAGACTTGAAGAGCGTGCTAGGCTCGATGGTCACCATTTGGAGAACGTAGTTTTCAATAAAAACTTTTTTAAGTCAATGTGTGAAATTTATTTAATATATTTTCAACTTTATTGCTAAAGTATAAGGTTTTAACAATAAACATTCTTTGTAATAGAGGTGTTCTTTAAAAGAAACGAACTTTGAATTTTGCCACTGGACATCTGGTATACGATTATTACTATGAACAGCTCGGCTACTAAGGACATCTTGACGACAGATATTAATGGGTAAATCATGAAGATATTATTGCCAAATTGTCAATGGTAATATTAATTGTGTTCTCGACTGTACAACATATTTCACTAGTCAGTTATAATTTTAGAGCCTTTGTAAGGAACTGGACACAAATGCGGACTGCTAATGAGAATTTCCTAATAAAAAAACCATTATCACTCAACCGTTGTAAATTTTGACATTCAAAACTCATTTTAAATGGTCAACTTGAAATAAATGTTTTGACATGACGACGTGCTTAGCAGGCAGGATGGTTGATAAAAGAGGTTTGTGAATAAACCATTCAATAGCTAGAGACAACACAAAAGTCGTAACATTTTGCCATCGAGGCCAAATTCACTGAAAATATCCTCAAGAGAACCAAGTACTGTTAAGACTTAGTGAGAGGCAACTTTCAAGCAAATATAATTAAGTCGTCGTGTTGTCACATGTAAAGACATAACTTATTCAAAGCCTATTGTAATAGGGTGACGTGCGTATTAAATAAAGAGAACTGTTTGGCTCTACTATCGATATAATAATGAATAATATTATGCGTGCAGTTACAGTTATATAGGGTTAGGCGTGCTGCACACTACACCTCCCCCTTTTTTGTTTTTTTTTTTTTTTGCAATTAAGTAAGTACTGTAATTATAAAATCAATAACCGATAACTATATTAACTTATATAAAATTATTTGGATTTATTTTATATTAAACTTATATTAATTTATAATAAACTTAAATTCACCTGACAACACAATATGAATTTATATTAAACTTAAATTAACCTGACAACACAATATGATTAATTTGAAAAACATTCGTGGATGTATAATAACAATAATTTAATATTTTAAGTTACAAACAATTTAGTGTTGTTTTTATGAATTACATACTCTTTCCCGTTTTTTAAAATCTTAACATTAGGTGCTGTTTCTTCTATTACTCTATATGGTCCTAAATAAATTCTATTTAACTTATCTCCTACCTGATTCTTTATTAAAACTAGATCCCCACTCTTATACTTTACTGGATTGACATTTTTATCAAAATTGATTTTTCGCAACTGTTTACTTTGTAATAAATTTTTTTTAGCTTCTACTTGGGCTCTCTGTAGTCTATATTTTAGTTCTAAAGGATAAGAGTCGGGATTGTACAATGGTTCAACAAATGTGTTTTGTTCTAAATTACTAGGTAAAATACATTTTTTCCCGAATACCAATTCAAATGGAGTGTATTTTGTCTCAGTGTGAACCGTGGTATTATAGGAAAAAGACCAAAATGGAATCCAACTGCTCCAGTCAGTTCTGTTGCTGTCGCACTGTATTCTAAGATAAGTCCCTAAGTTCTTATGAGTGTTTTCTAACGCTCCTAGAGTTTCATGGTGATATGCTGTCGAATGCAGTTTATTAATACTTAGTAAACTACAAATCTCTGCAAACACTGAGGACATAAATTCTGTACCCTGGTCTGTTATTATCTCCTTCGGGATACCGTACCTTAAAACGAAGTTATTAACAAATAATCTAGCCACTGAAACACTATCCTTCTTTTCTATTGGATATGCTTCGACGTATTTTGTCAAGTCGCATTGTAAAGTTAAAATGTATTTATAATTTAAATTATCTACATCTAATGGTCCCATTATGTCTAAGCTAACTCTTTCGAAAGCTGTGGATGCCGTGGATGTGATGACCATAGGTTCCTTGGTGTGCCTATTGGAATGTTTTTGAATTTGGCAACTTTTGCACTTTTTAACGTATTCGTTAACATCATTCGTCATTCCTGACCAATAGTAATATTTCCTAACATTATTTATCATTCTGTTAACCCCTGCGTGGCCACCGGTGGGTAACAGATGAAAGTCATTTAAGATCACAGTCTTCGTGTCTTTGTCTGTAACTCTCGTGACGTCTTGTACTACAAGTAATTTAGGAATATCGTTTAGCTGACTCATTTCCTTTAAAATCATATTTATTAGTTTTTCATAGCGCTTACTTTTAATTATAACGAGCTCGGATAATTTGATTTGTTTGCAAAATTGTTGCAATTCTCTCGCTAACACACTTACGGTCGATAACGATCGAGACATTACAAATATTGCCGATTTTTCAGGCAAAAAAATGCAATTACCATTTTCACTGGCGAAATACGTACTCTTTTCTATCTGCTTTAAGGCAGTCTTGTTGTACAATAAAATTAATTCTACACTGTCAATTGGTCGCTTGAGGATTTCCACTACCTTAGGTTGATCGGGCCTTAGAATAGAGGGCACCTCAGAAGTCATGTCATTATTGTCAGTACGCAACCTACGAACTTGTGCTCTAGTCATGACCGATACTACATGCTTATGCATATTTTTCAAATCGGTGGATGTGATGGGTATCCGGCTCAATGCATCTGCAGAGCTGCGTTGTGCCGTCCCGGAACATAACTTATCTCAAAATCATATTCCTCCAGATAAAGTCTAAATTTAGTCAGTCGGCTTGAAGGATCGGTCATGTTGAACAAATATACTAATGGCTTATGGTCCGTTTTTATTAAAAACTTTTTTCCATATAAATATGGTCTAAAATGTCGTACAGCCCAAACAATAGCAAGTAACTCCAGCTCGATTACAGAGTAGCGTGTCTCGGCGGGTTTCAAGTTACGGCTTGCGTACGCGACTACCTTGCTATTGCTATTAGACAGTACGGCGCCTAATCCAAGTTTTGATGCGTCAGTCTGTAGCGTAAAAGTGTTACTGTCAGTGAAGTCTGGGTAGTCTAGTACCGTTGGACTAATGAGACTCTGTTTTAAGTTACGAAACGCACGCTCGCAGTCTTCAGTCCAAAAAAACTCTACATCTTTTTGCATAATGCGTTTAAGGGATGGGTTATTACTGCGAATTTAGGTATAAAACGCCTATAATAGTTAGCGAATGCTACAAACCTTTGTACCTCGTCTACGTTTTGTGGAGTGGGATATTTTTGGAGGCATTCTACCTTAGATGGATCGGGAAATATCCCTTCTGCAGTAATCTTGTGTCCTAAATATACAATTTCTTTGCGTAAAAATTCGCATTTTAGTGGATTTAATTTCAAATTTACTTTTCGCAGACATTCTAAAATTTGTATAAGATTTTTGTTATGAGTTTCAAGACTATTGCCTACCACGACGCAATCATCTAGATAAATAAAACAAGATTTATAATTTAAACCAGACATCGCTATCGTCATGAGACGTGAAAAAGCACTAGGAGATGTTTTTAACCCCATAGGGCACCTTTTCATCTGATACTGCTTGTCTGTTGTAAATGCAGTGTACTTTCTTGACTGTTCTTGAAGTGATAGTTGGTAGTAACCTTGGCTGAGATCTAATTTTGAAAAATAAATGTTATTGGATAAGGAATCTAAAATCTCCGTAATATTGGGCAATGGGAACTTATCGTCCTGTATCCTATTGTTAAGTTGACGATAGTCCACTACAAGTCTCCATTTTTTTTCTCCTGACCGATCTGTTTTCTTGGGAACTAAAAGAACAGGGCTTGACCACTCAGACATTGTCTCTTCTATTATATCGTTCTTAATCATTTCATCTATTTGCCTTTGAACCTCTCCTCTTAATGCCTTAGGCAGCCTATACGGCTTAACGTACACTGGGGACGTATTTTCTTTTAATTTAATTGAATGTTCAACTAAATTGGTTGTAGAGAGCGTGTCTCCTGGCAAATGAAAAACATCGGCATACATGGCACACACGTTTTCAATGCCTCGTTGCTCCTCTTTATTTAAATAAGTATGAAGTTGTAAGGAACTTAACAAAGTTTTGACTCTATTTGTAGTGATACTGTCTTCGTCAAACTTGCAGACATAATAACTATCTAGACTAGTAATGTTAAATTCAGAAATATCTGTTTTGACCGAATCGTCAGTCGTATTTAAAATTCTAACAGGAATAAGGCCGTTAAATGGTTTTGAGATTACACCCGCTACGTACACACCTTTATGAATTTCTTTTGCTGAAATGACGCAATCGCTAATGTGTGTCGTCGGTATGTGTTTAATTACCTCGCATCGTGGCGGAATTGTAAACAAATTACTATTTACTTGTACAATAACCGACTGGTCTCGGTTTTCCAAACTCAGAGTACCATCTCTGTAATTCAATACCGCGTTGTATCGCGTGAAAAAGTCTTGACCGAGTATACCTTCTGCGGTGCAAGATAAGTTTTCAAAAATGTAAAACTTCTGTTGGAAAATTACATTGTTAATAGTAATATCTAAATAAATATATCCTAAAGATTCTAAATTACCACTTATTCCTTTAATCACTATATTATCCTTTTGTATCT
This sequence comes from Hydraecia micacea, assembly GCA_914767645.1. Lineage (NCBI taxonomy): Eukaryota > Metazoa > Arthropoda > Insecta > Lepidoptera > Noctuidae > Hydraecia > Hydraecia micacea. The sequence goes on along the minus strand of OU611783.1, from coordinate 774,284 downwards.
GATTTAATAAACTTTCATTCCGTGATAACCATTCATATTTAAGTACACATAAACTTGCCCCACTATCAACTAATAAGGTAAGTTTATTGTTATTCCTAAGTTTACATTCAATTACGCAAAAATTACTAAAACTTAATATAGAATGAGTACACTGTTTAGGTACGAAAAAACTCTACGCGATCATCATTATTTGTGTTATTGCTGTGTACGTTGCCCTCCTGATCGTTGGACTCTTGCACGTTCACGTTATGCTGAACGCGCTTAAAAGCGGGACTACTACCGCGTATTTGCTGACGCTGTTCGCTCGTGTTTTCACCTCGATTGTCATAATGACCGTAGAAAGTTCTTTGACCTCTATAATTGTTTTGGTTGTTATAACTGCGATTATTGTTAAACTGGTTAAAATTACTTCCTCGGCCTCGGAAACCTCGTTTGTTCGTAAAACCGCGTCTACTGTTGAATTGGGTGGGTCTAAGCTGCATGACCTGGTCCTGTTGCTGGGTACTCATGGATTGCTCATCTACGGCAGCCCTAATGGCTTCGGGCAAAGACGAAAACGGCCTCGAGGCTATGATGGTGCTGAGCCGCTCGTCAGCAAGACCATCACTGAACCGCTTAATCGCAGTCTTCTCATTGAGTGGTCGCAGAACCTCATAAGCATTCCTATCATCATTTGCTTGTGCTATCGTGAGGTTTACAAATAACTCCTCGAGCTCCAAACCGAATTTCTCGATACTCCTACGACCTTGGGTAGCCTTAAATAACTGTGTTTGTAATGCTACAATAGACTTTTTGGGCAACAAAAATTTCCGAATATCGTCTACTAAACCTTGAATATCTGCATAGGTAGTCTTAAGACGCAATTTTGCGCTTGGTGAAAGACGAGTTTTTAACACAAACTCAATTAACTGGCTTTTACCTGAATCACTTATCAGCGAACTATAAAGTAAAATACCGTCAACTAACTGGTTGATCACCTGTTCCTGGCCATCTATTACTGGTAATAGGGAAATTGCTGTTTTAATATCAAATGAATTAGCCATTTTTGGAAGCAACTAGACTGATCTATGAAGTTATCAGAACTGGTTTGGCTACTATTATCTATCTGAGACAATAATCCCTTTATTTCCTGATATCGCTGTTTTATTTCATTAATTACTTTCTGAAAACCCTCACAAGACTCTGTGCTTAGCTTATGCTCTTTAACCTCTTGGTTCAACTGTGCCAAAATACTCTCCAATTTAATGTATTCCTTGGTAGCCTCATCTAATTTTTTATAAGCCAATTCTTGCTTACGTCTTTCTGGACCAAGTTTTATTAAATACTCTCTTAAATATTTCAACTTCGAATGCAAATCTAGCAGCTGTTGGGACATAATACAATATTATTTATTTATACGTGACCTAAATTCGCTAACGATCTACTATTAACAATTAAAGATGAGTAATGCAAAAGTAAAAATAAAAAAAGTATTGCGAAAACTTACAATACAATGTGCAACAAGTATGTCCCGGCAACGGTTATGTAGGTCACGATGACGTCCGAGGTGGCGTGGCGTGTTGATGTGTCTGCTGGACCCCTGTTATTGACCTCGAACTGACTCCCTGCTGCTCCTCATCTGACCCGTACATATCTCCCAGCGCCCTGCATATCCTCACGTCATAGGCTTGAGCATTCTCCCAGCACCCGGCGCCATCACTCCTATTCTTTCTTCTTTTACGTTTCTGCACCGTTTCTTTCTTCACATTATTTTGGATAAGTCTTGTGTCTTCTTATACTGTTCTTTCATGTCAATTTTCAACTCGTTCGCCTTCTTGCTTCTTTTCCACCTTCTCCTTTGTTCCGAATATTTGTTGTCAAGATTGCAGCTTCAATTTTCTTTGTTTGCTCTTCATGATAATTATGTTATTTCTCAATCGTAAATAAAAACTGGCCAAGGGTCGCCATGTAATAGGGTGACGTGCGTATTAAATAAAGAGAACTGTTTGGCTCTACTATCGATATAATAATGAATAATATTATGCGTGCAGTTACAGTTATATAGGGTTAGGCGTGCTGCACACTACACTATTAATAGTCCAAGCACAGACATAGATCTATGTCTGTGAGTCCAAGTCAGAGCAATTAGGTAGTTGAAACAGAAATATGTATCTGTCCTATTCTTGCATTATGAATGAAAAAAAATAAGAAAATCGAAGGAAGAATATAATTAATATATTAAGATAAATATTGGTGCACTTTGATTGTGAAAAGCCAATAGTTTAAAATAACAACTAAAACATTATTTAACACGTTACACCATTCCTACAGCAAACTCAAAACTACATCTCTCCAAAGTTTTCAACACTTACAATAACAAGTTTCCAACACAATCCACGTCAACATATTTAACTAACAAAGCACGACGAAGTGAATATATTTCAGATTTAATCTGTATTAAGTGATCCGCTGCGAGATGATAACAATGTAACGTCAAGATGCTTCTGTTGACTAAAGATTGTTATCTGCATCCCTTTCTAACTCGAAGAGTAAGATAGAGAGGACCAGCCAATCAGGTGATTGAATTGTATCGCACGCACAATAGAATGGAAATTAGATTTAGTGAATCACATTGTTCGTCTGCTTGTGTAGGGAGGGGAGGGGGAGTATCGATAAAATAATGACAATTTCAGAGCAAAAAGTGGCTCGTATTTATATTATGTGTATGAGTTTTGTACGGACGAATAATTGTAATGTAATGTTCGACATGAGGTTGGGATTCACGTACCTTTAATCATGCCATGTTCATTTGCGTAATGTATTTTATAATTTTCTGAAAACTTACAGACAGGCTAATCAGCAGTGGACTGCGATAGGCTGAGTTGATCCAGACAGTAAATATAGTTGCAATTGCATTGTCTTCTTAAAATGTTGTCCTGAACCCTTTAAAGACTTTAGTTTTCCAAGCCATTATATGAATATTTTTAGTACCAACCAGCAACAGACCAGGTCAACAATATAACACTAGCAATACATCCACAATGCGGCATTATTACCCAATTGCAGTACAATCTCACATCATAATCGGTACGTGCCTTACATTCCGGCGCATCGTCTACGTTGCACTCTGGTCCGTCACGGCGCGCGGCGAGCCGCGAGGGGCGAGGGAGCTATAAATTGAGCTCGAGAGCTCACACCTGACAGCTACCGAGTTCAATTAAACTGACGCTACGTTTTATACGTAATTTGATGACGTGAGGACTTTGGGAAGATAATTTATGAGGTGGAGAAAGAATGGTGTAGGTGTTGTTATTGGGAATTCGGGCTAACTAGCTTTATACACATTATATGAATACACGTAAATCAAAGGAACTCTGTATGTCGATGTCGGTCTATCTGTCTGACTGTCAGCTTGTTACCTTATCATGCCTCAACGGCTAAACGGATTTGGGTGAAATTTGGCATTTGGATACTGTTTATGACCTATGTTAGGACATAGAATATTTTTTACCCGACTACTTATCTATGATTTTAACCGGTATATATATGTATCTGTTCCCTCATAACTTCACAAGTACTTTTATAATAATTTGACTAATGAGGTATCGTTAGAAGCGTCTTGACCGTCCGCTGGTTATAGGCTATGTGACGTCACACTATATTCAATATGACGCGCTCTAGATGACGTAAAGTAATGAATTTAAAAATAAATATTTTGGAATGGTGCCTTGTTGGGTATCAAATGAAAGGGCTTAATTAGCATATTTCAAATATATAAATATTATACTGAAATAAGCCCCAAAATAAATAAATAAAAAATAAGTTTAAAAAACGAAATCCCGACTACTGAAAAGGATGAAACAAGAAAGTACCTTCTCGTGGTCGCATGTTACCATAGCTTATAACTGTGTTAGTACAGCGGCATGCGATCACGAGAAGGTACAGGTAGTTTTTAAAAATATTTTATCTCGGTAGTACGTTTCAATGAACGTTTTCATAATATGTAGGTATAATTTGGTAATGTAATGATAATTATAGTATAGGTATATATTATAAATAACGAATCAATTTCATTATGGTTAAAGTTAGTAAATACATACCCTCTTGTGTAGCACTCGTCATCATCTGCCTAGCCTTTTCCCAACTATGTTGAGGTCGGCTTCCACTCTAACCGGATGCAGCTGATTATCAGTATTTTTACATAAAGCGACTGCCTATCTGACCTCCACAACTGGGTAATACGATACCCCTTGGTAAGACTGGTTGTCAGACTTTCGGGCTTCTGACTACCCGTAACGACTGTCAAAGATCCACGAATGACAGCCGGGACCAACGGCTTAACGTGCTTTCCGAGGCACGGAGGGGTATTGGTATGTATGGTCACCCATCCACAGACCAACCGCGGCAAGCGTAGCTTAACCTGATCGATCGACCTGTGCGGCTGTTATAATTTAGCCACGAGCCCCTCTTGTGTTAGCATTATCGTTGGAAAAAATACATAATTATTATATTATGTGCCGTTGTGAAAAAAATTGTTTTCACCAAAGTTTACAGCGGGGCCAACCGCAGTACACACATATTTAAAACTTTGACCTTGAGCTAGCCACGCGTAGCACGGAGGTTCAATAGAATAAGAATCCAGCTTATACTGATTATGTTACTACTGACGTGCGGTTACTTTAGTATCGGAGAGGCTCGTTTAACTAGACAAAATTGTATTGAGGAAAAACGTCTTTCTGAGGAATTTATTTAGAGAGTTTCATTGTATGCAGTATATAATTATTGTCAGTTGAAATCTATTGAGTAAGGTTATTGAAGTGATTTTAGATTACGAGACTCAACTCCAGGATAATATTATTTAACTAAATGGCGATTTGATTTTCGCATCGCCGACTAATGATCCTCCGATTTAATTACGGAACATAGCTGTCGTCAGCTGCTAAAATCTATCGCATTTGAAGGGATAGATTTTAATAAACTGTTCAAATTATTTTTAATGAAAAATAGATTTAAATCCTAGGCTTGCAGTCATACGCCATGTATGGTGGTTTTGATACGATGACTTCACATATCCTACCAGGGGAGCTAAGCTACACTTGTTCAGGTCACATTCGATTCGGCAGTATTTGTTGAAGAACAAAGCCGACTCGAAGCAATTATTACTCATATTCGGCTTTCATTCGTCGACTCGTTCTGATCAGCGTGAAAGTGGCTGAGACAGACTAGAGACGGAGGACAGGGTGTTGTAGCGCAGCCTGAGAGAGGCCTATGTTCTGCAGTGATCTGCTTTAGGCTGAGTTGATTGTTATTGATTGCACCGATCGGCAAACTCCGTTCGTCGTTTAGCCTCAGAATCATGTTCGCATCGGCTCGGCAAATTCGAGTTAAGATGACTCTTGCTGACTAAAACCCACCCGTGTTCCTTCCTTAGCCCTTTATGTTCCGAGGCAGCTATAACCCTTTCGGACGATCCCGCTACCCCGGCAGGCTTCGGCCCTAGCGGGCCCCTTCCTTTATGCTGACATCATCATACATATAGATTATTTGATTTTGTCGCTGATACACAGGAACAGGCATAAATACTAATAATATCACGTTTTTAGGGTTCCGTACCTCAAAAGGAAAAAACGGAACCCTTATAGGATTACTCGTGTCTGTCCGTCCGTCTGTCACAGCCAATTTGCTTCGAATCTAATGGACCGATTAAGTTGAAATTTGGTACACATATGAATCTCTGTGACCCAAATACAGACGTGTAACGTAAATAAATGAATTTTGAATATGGGGTTCATTTTGAGGGGCATATAGAAAATTTTAAAAAAAGTTTCGCAGTCTGTACCATGTGACATGTCAAATGAAAGAGCTTACTGTGAAATTTTTTTTTTTATAATTTTAAAGTAAACTGTATTTAAAAAAAATACAGAAAATAGCTCTATATCTATAGATTACAGGAAAACCTATAAGAAGTCTGTGGTCTTAAAAAAAAGTTGGTAAATCTCTCAATATTGTGCGCACAAACTTACAATTTCAGTTGGAATGTACCTATGGGAGAACATGTTTTTCATCTACAAACTAAACTTCATTCCAACTACCGAACCCTTCATTATGCGTGGTTCGACACGCACTTGGCCGGTTTTTTAAGTCTATTCAGAACTTCCCGTAAAGAGGCCTGAAGCCTTTAAGCCGTTTGATGCCGTTGTTGATGAGAATACATTGAAATATTGCTTGCTAACTTTTAATTAATATGAAGTAGCAAGCGAGTCTTCTCATTAAAAACGCATGTAAAGTGGGTGGAAATTAATAACTTCCTTGGTCCAGTTTATCGTTTCATGAGGTCTGACTTGTTTATGTGGTGAAAAGAGGACTTCATTTAAAATGCATGACATAGCTTAGAAAAAATACTTTTTGATGAAACTGCGTTTTTATACGATATATTTAATGCAGAAGGTAGATACGATCTGCAGCACAAGTCGATTAGAGCTTCTGAGTCTCGTTATAATCTTTAGTAAAAGCTTCATCTGTTATTAGACCATTTATTTATTTATAATCGTCAAATTCATACATAGAAAACACGGTGGGTGATCTTATACCTACTCACAAAGTGATTTAAACCTTCAAGATTGTCTCAAAACTCGGACTTTTGAACTTACAACTTTCAAACTATCTAAATTACTAGAACTGGAGTGTGCGACTTAACAATACTCATTTTACAATTTCTTTGTCAATTTGCTTCATTCAGTTCCAATTGGGATTTCGCCAATTGCCATTACATAGAAGTTTAGATTAGTTCATTTAAAAATAGAGTTTAATTAAAAAGAAATTACTTTTTTCTGATGATTGGACGCTAGGAGCGTTTTTAGCATTATTAGACAGGCTTTTAACGTTAATTTTTAATATAATTCTTGAAAGAAATTATTTTTTGTCTATTTGTAAAGTGGCTGACTTGGGTGGTACCTAATCTACCTACCTGATGAAGGTGGGAAAAGATATAATAATTTACTGACAACTGACAATTCATAAAAACATATAAGTTCGCTGAGGTGCCATGAAAAAACAACATTCCTAAAAATCTTACAAGAAGAATTCTTAAAATACTCCATTAATTTGTTACCTCGCCTAAGAAATGAAATCGTTCACACTTTTCAGCTTCCTCAATTTCCTTATAAAAAGTGTTCGAGTTCGCTTACTAAACACAAATTACTCGAGTATCGATTAACAAGTAATCGGCGAGGCGAAAACTTATTGACTTCACTGAGTGACGTTTAGACTTCGGACCGTCTCGTCGGGAGATTGGTTCGGGAACTTGGTGGACTTTAGAAAGTAGTTTTGAAGCTTTAGAGCGTTTTTTTTCTTATTGCAGTCTTTGTGTAGTTCGGAACTTGGCTTGCACAAATATGGCTTTTTCAATGTCAGAGTATTTCATCCGTTATTTGACTGTAGGACACTAAACGAGACACAATAAAGGGTTTTTTGTTATTTATTATGTCCCTCAGTGTAATTTTTTTTTTTTAACAAAAAATTGTTGAATGGTGAAATCACGAAGAATGTGCGAGTGTGGCGATCACTGCTCGCACCTTTTCCGTGTGGGTAGAGGTTATACCGCGCAGTAATCCTCGTCGGACGTTTGTAATAATCGTCTTTATAGCTTATCCTGAACTCGATTTATTCAAAATTGGCGCTCCTACTTTACAAAAGCACTATACGCAAAACTGGCGCCCATTCTCCTTGACCATAAAGTGGCGATGTCGTCGCGTTCTGCCAAACTATACCAAGGGGATGATCGAGCGAGTGCATGAGATACTTCTTAACAGAACCTCATCATGCTCTGCATTTTAAACACGCCATTTTTTTACTTAAATCAATGTTTTATTTAAGTGTATCATGCTGCAAACAGTTTGCGAGGGCTGAGCATGGAAGTGGCACGCTTGGCGGCTGGCCAAACTGCACGCAAGGGAATCACTTGAGCTGAGCACTTAAGGCGTTTTCTTCGGACGCTCAATGTTGCGTTCTACCTTAAGTGAGTTGCAAATCGTTTGAATTGTAAATGCATTGTAGAGTATACGACGGACAAAGATTTCTCTAAAATGAAAAGTTGTGTTGCGTTTACTTGGGAAAACCGTGGCGTGACCGTGGCATAGTTTTCTCTCGAGCGAGAAGAAAAGATGGGTCAGAGGATATGAAACGGGGCAATATGTAAGACATGGCAAAATTTCACCAAAAACCATCGTCTAATGAATCCTTCGGGACCCTGTGAGATGTGGGATGTGGTGTGTAGGGGAACACCACGGGACACCTCATGGGAATTGACCTTCACCTCAGGGCCATTGACCTTGAGGTCAAGGTCAATTATACGCACGTTGAGATCAGCTATTCTCCTTAGGTTACTGACCTTGACCTCAGGGCTAGTGATATTGAGGTCAATGTCTACGGTGCACTCCTTAGGGTCCTTGACCGCCAGATCAGTGGCAGGTCAACGTCCATATTAAACTACTTAGGGTCTATGACCTTGAGGCCAAGGTCAATGAACCCGATTCATTCTCTATGAGGTGAAGGTCAATTTCCACTCCACGCGGATCTTGAGCTCAAGGCAAAATGACCTTGGGATCTGCTAAAATTCAAGTGCCCTGACACGACGTGAGGTCGTAAACTTAATACATTAAGTTTTTTTCTCGTTAAGAAGTAGGTTATTAACATTAAACCCATTAACTACTTTAACGAGGGCTCTATTTACATTGTGAGTAACCAGCTGCTGACTTTTGAGTTTAAATAAAAGTGAAGTATCCTCTGAAATCAACATTGTATCATGATTATCCTTTATGAGGTAAGGCGTCATTATTATAAATAAGAAACAAAAAGGACCACGAATCGAGCCCTGGGGGATCCCCATTGTTACTACAGATCCGGGTGCTCTTTTTCCTTTAGCATTAACTCTCTGAATCATATTATTACCTAAGTATGAAGTAAGAAGATCCAAAAAGGCGTTCCGGATTCCATAGTGGCGCAGTTTCCTGATTAATGTTTCATATAAAACGCAATCGAATGCCATGGACAAATCGCAAAAGATGCCCAAAGTATAGAATTTATCCTCCCATGCATTATAAACATGTCTTAAGAGTACAACAACATCATGTTTGTTATGTAGTAATTTAAGTTTATTAAAAAATATTTGCATTTGATCTAAAGTAAGTTTTTCAATAATTTTGCTGATAGCATTGAAATAGGTGTAGAGTCTGATATACTACCCGATTTAAACAACGGTATTGATCGCTTGATCCCCGCTAATGATACACTATAAAATTGATTTTCTATTGCATCGTACTACATAGGGTACGCGCGGAGCTTCACCGGTTAACTCACCACAGTCAATACAATTATTAAAAATAACAGTTAGAGTAGATGCTACTGTGTTTATAATAATCGACTTAGCAACGTCCACAGAATTACCTCATAGATTTGCGGTCTTTTTATTAACATTTAACTTGTGAAAGATTTAAATTATATCTTTACAGGTGACATTTAAAAAAAATAACAGAATCACAAACTGGAACGTTTTCTTTCAGTAAAGACGGACGTAACATACCAACCCAATTTACGCAACGAATTATAAACACGTAAAAATGAATGTATCGTTTCGAGTTGTACCTGTGGTTGTAATCAGTGTTTCTGAGTTTTGTGCTAGGTATAAAAAGCTGTTCATTGTGCAGATGACAAACTCGGAGATGTGTAGTATCCTCAACAGGTCAAGATACGTAATAGACATAGACAAATAAATAGCCTTCCCCATACACAAAGCTACTAATAAAAATGTATATTTATACTAGGGTAAATTGGATCAATACGTAATTATGTTGCATGTCATTTACCGAAATAAGAATTCTAAGAAGATACTATTATTTTAATAATCAGAACAGACACAAAATGTTACAACTTCCTACTTTACGAAGAAAAAAATGTAAGTATATTAAAACTTCATCTTTACCGTTGTATAAAATTGTCAAATGTACTACAAGTTCTTAGAACGACGCAAAGTAAAGAGTTTCATAAAAATATCGTTTAAATCCTAATTGGAAATTATCGTCGGCAAGTCTTTTAAACTCTTAATGAAATTCTAGTGTTTTTGTGACACCAGCGCCATTAGAACTGCGTGGAAGCACGCGCGAAGTATTAATTATTCTTTAAATCTTGCGTGATTATGGACGTTTTTCCACTGGCCATCACCGGCACGACATCGGAAAGGCGACCACCCGGTAAAAAATTAAACAAAATCTCAAATGATTTCTAATAAATAAAAATCAAGTGTGTAATGACAAAATAACAGCTTTTTACTAAATGCATATGAAAGTATATGCGGTACTTATAAGAAAAAAAATTTTTTTTTTCCATTCTGTGTGTTTGTTCCGGCTAATCTCCGAAACGGTTGGACCGGTTTTAACGGGATTTTCACTAGCAGGTAGCTGATGTTATAAGGAGTAACTTATATAAACGCTACTTTTATTTTAGGAGAAGAAAATCAAAAAGTACAGCAGGTAGTGTATTAATAAAAGCCGTCTCTGGCAAGTGGAAAGACTTCCTCTGGATGCTGGGTGGTCCTCTTTCCAATGCCAGTGCCAAAAATCCGCTGTGGAAAATAACCCCGGATTTACACCAACAAGTTGACATAATATATTTGTCGAAAACATGCAATGGGTATAACTTTGGTGCTCTAAATAGAGGTGCTCTAAAAATAGGTGCTCAAACGGGTATACTCTATGTAGAGGATAGCATGTTTTATATCTCACGGAGTCGAAGCAGAAAACCTATAAAAAGATGTGTGAAAATGCTGAGTAGTGCGTGGAGATGAATTCTTAGGTTGTACCTCGACTGACATCAGAATGCAGTTTGTTAGTACAATCACTTGGTCAATGTATCTCGAATCTATAGGGATTGTTTCGTCGGGCCGCCGATCTTACTGGTAACAATATAATATTCATGTATAGTATTCATACCCAAAATAACCAAAGCCTTTTGCAAGTCACAAGCCCAATTATAACTGAAATTGCAACACAAATATTATTGTGGGCAGTCGTAACTCGTAGGTTTCGGAGACCGACAGCATCGTCAGACGAAGTTTTTAATAGTGTTGTGTCGAGTCACCGCCCGCAGTTAATTACTGGCGCTGGCCTCTGACACTCTTCACGCGAGTCTCGACCTTACTGACTGCTGTATTGATAGGCAATTAGGTGATTTTCCTATTGTCTGTTTAAACGAGAAGTGGGCTTTTTTCAGTTAAAATTTAAATCGTTTTTTTTTTCGTATTTAATTATGATGTATACTATCCTAAAACAATTTATTTAATTAAGTATTTTTCTTACATAAATAATCTGCGTTTGTAATAATCGTATTAGTCAAAACACTGATCATTATAGAGGGTTGAATCTCAAGTACCCGTGTCAACCTACCAAGTTTTTCCGGTTACTGCAACATGAATATTATTTTTGCCCTATGTTCAGGAAAACCAAATAGTTAACTGACAAGACTTTAACTGAACTAATTACCTAAAGTAACATGATTATTTTTATTATAACAAAACCGCTTTAAACATTATTATCTCTTCAAATTTTTAACCTATTGTGACGGAAGAGGTTAACGTGGGAAGATAAACAACAACCACGTAAAGTGTCAACATAAATGTATATTTTAAAATAATGAAGATTAAAGAGAAAGTGTATAGGTAGGTTTATGGTCATTACAATTTCCTTAATTTCCCTTGGGACTAGCACAGTATTCTCCTGGCTCAGCCTGGTGTGACGAAGACCCCAGCGGGCATTTCACGCAGACTCTGCTGACGTCAGGGGAGGTGCAGGTCGGCAGATGGTGTTGCCAGACCCGGAACAAGCACGACATTGTCACGCGGGTAAAATATGTACCGGCCTGGAGCACATGCTCCACGCCGGGAGTATCCACGTGGATGCCCAGAATTTTGCAGATGGTCACGCCGGTATGTTGGATGGTAAGCCGGTACTTGAACCGGAACTTCGGAGATGTTAAGCCGGAACTTCGAACCCTGGAATAGTGTCCAGCGTCATTAGATGCGCTATGATCATCTCCGCTGATTGTGACACCAAGCAAAAACAAAGCGAGATGTACTAGTGCGCTATGAAGATAGTGTGTGGTTGTCATAATCAGTGCGGAGTTTACAAATGGAAGTGAGGTGTGAAGCACGACATGACTTGCACATTTTGATAGAATGAAACATACGTATAAAAATGCACAGAGCTAAAGGCAAAATAGGTTGCAAGAGAAATAATAATAACGCAGAAGGCATACTAAGCTAAAACAATAAGTAGTAATTAGTAAATGGCCTTGACCTAAATACAATATAAAAGTGGCATTGTTCAACACTTACCCAATATGGGGATATACACTGAGTTTAGATTAAGACTCATGACTATATAATAATATGTATGTAGTCGATTTAATATTTGAAATCGTTCTATTATGTAATTTATTATGTATTTAAAGGAATGGAACGTTATACTATTATATCACCGATCTCATCTAAAAATCACTGTTTTTATGTAACATCTTGCTCTGTTCGAAGTTGGTTGCGCACCAACAATTTGACGCAGATTACTGCACATTTCCGATACATTGCCCTCAGCGATGCTGCTCGTAATATTGAGGCAATTCTAGGAATAGCTTGCTATATTTCCCGTCTTAGGGGATAACTTTAAGTGGATTCAATGGCTGTTATCACTGGCCATCTTCAAAGATAACCTGTTTGATGTGGAAAATATTTTCCGTGACTTTCTTTTGTTTTTAAAGAAGCTTTTATTTGAATAAAATAGTCACATCTGCATTTCAAAACACAGTTGGTTCCGTTTGTCGGTTATCGAAGTACTAAGGCTGCATATAGCTAAGGAGCCTTAAATATTTACCTATTAATTGCCTCAAACTTTCTTGATACCACTTTTAGTAGCGTATAATTAACCTTTGTTTTGCCAGACGCATTGGATTTACATTTAAAAAAGCCATTCAAGTGCGAGTCAGACACGCGCACCGAGGGCTCCGTACAAATTTGTAGGTATGTAAATAGTTTTAATTTTTTTTTGTAATGTATCTACAAATTTACGGTTTTCTGTTTTTTTACTTGTGTTACATGACATTGCTTCTTGCTAAATTTCATGATTCTAAGTCAACGGGAAGTACCCTATAAGTTTTGATTTCGGAACATAAAAGCCCGTATCTTAGAAGTTTGATTTGTTCGCTGCTTCAAGGGATTGCAGCCTTCAGTACATAACATAACATAATCAGCCTATAATGTTCCCACTGTTAGGACACAGGCCTCCTCTCAGTGAGAGGGAATTATCCGCCTTTGTTGTTTTTTGAGTTGTCAGCCTTGAGTATTTGATATTAATTTCAACTTGACAAATCCACGAGTTCCTGAGAAAAAGGGTCTTGACTGACGGACAGACAGACGGACAACGAAGTGATCTTATAAGGGTTCTTTTTTCTTTTTGAGGTACGGAACCCTAAATAAAAAGCAATATTTCACCAACGTCAGCAAATTAATTATTAAGTAAACGACCTCTGCTGAATTTAAGCTTCTTGACAACGGATAAGTGATTGCAATTTATTATTGAGTAGTTAAAAGGACAACCCTTTTAATACAGGTTTACTTTATAAAGCCGAACCCTAATCTGTCTATACTGTTAATGGATCTAAAGTTATTGAAAAACTGCACTTAAACTTCGTAACAGTGTGTATAAACACTGCATTCTTAATACATTGAACGGTTGTTCATACAACGAGGTTTGGAATATTCTAGACTCTGAAAGGCTTAAACGTTTTTATTCAGAGAAACTTTCGAAATCAAATCTTGATTTTGGCTCGTTTAAGAGAAAGGTCCCAAATTGAATTGTCTGTCGTGTCCCAAGGCGTGGGTAACTCGGTTACTGTGATCATCTGAGTGCCATATATGTTTCATCGGTTATTGAAATAAGATTTGAAATATTATGCGTAAGTAGGTAATGTAAGGCGTTTTGAGAACATTTTAGAAGCGTAGTGTTGTTTTGTCAGAGGTTGTATTGGACATGATAGTAGCTAATCTATGTGTCGCCAGACCGCATTGTGGTATTCCGGGTTGAAACATGTTAGACATATGAGATAGGTTTTCTATAAGATAAGTATCATAGTCATCATCATAATTTCAGCCGAAAGACGTCCACTGCTAGACATAGGCCTCCCCCAAACACCTCCACTGCGACCGGTTCTGTGCTTCTCGCATCCAACAGGATAAGCACCCAAGATAAGCATCGCATCGGTTAAAATACTTAAATGCCAAAAATTGCGCAATTTAGTTTGTGTTGCCGCATTTTAAGATGTAACAAATATCGATATGTCATCACTATTTTTCCTTCGCAAGTTCCACCAAAGTAAAGTCTCCCGAAAAAGGTTTGCCTCTCCAAATAGACACCGTGTAATGGGCGATCGGTTTAACGACTACCATCAGGCCTAATTGACGTTCCCGCCAATTTTACTGTCTTCAGTCTTGACTGACAGCTGCTATTAAAATGAGTAACGCGAAGACCAAAGATGGCCGGGTTGTTATAATCGAGTCGTCTTCATAGATATTATTAAATTATTTGTTATTTATGAATTAGTTTTGGTAATGTAGTTGAAATAAAGAGCCGATTGAAGGCAAGCACACATAACAGCCGAATCGCATTTCAATACTAAAAGCGCCGTATGGCCTGTAGTGTGCGGCGGTTCTTACGAAAGTGATTTAATAGAAGTTGTGGTGTAGCGCGCCTAATTGTGCGCCTTTACGCGGTATGATAACGTAATGTATTCTAGTGCTATAAAGACTATCTATGTCGTCTCTTGGGAGCGTTGAATTACCGCAAAAGGTGAACCATTGATTCATTCTCGTAAGATAGTACGACAAATACCTACTTATAATATAATTCCTGATGTAATAGATAATGTATACAATTGAGGCAGAAATAAGTCCATGATTCACGAACGTGACGAATGTTCATTTCATGATCCAGTATTACATACGCCGCCACCGCGGCCCTTTTTCGTGTTCATTATAAATATTGGCACAAAAAAGGTACTAAAAGAAAATCTTGCATTTATTATTCAGTTGATGAAAGGATTTTTATCCCCTTGTGTGTTGACCAACGCTTCTAATTTTAGCTTCGAAGGGATCATTCGCCAATGCTTTCAGATATTTGTCAATATGCAAATGCTAAATCAATCGAATATTGCAAACGTGGACCAAATCGGTAACATTAATATTTGGCAAACTTTGGAAACATTATACCGAGCTGTTTTATTGATTGGCGGAAAAGCTCAACTTAGTCATACGCTATCAAAAGCTCAACTTAGTCATACGCTATCAAAAGCTCAACTTAGTCATACGCTATCAAAAGCTCAACTTAGTCATACGCTATCAAAAGCTCAACTTAGTCATACGCTATCAAAAGCGGTTATGATATTTCCTTATGACTATTTTCGGTAGTATCTAGTAGCTCATGAAAATATTCAATAATAATTACTTCTGGTCACCGCTTTCATAATGAAAACATTATGAAATATGTACCGACTATGAAAGTCGCGTAGCACAGTAAAATCAAATTAAAATAATGATGATACTGTGAATTTAAACTGAAACTGAAAAAAAGATATTAAATTATTTATTGAGAAATGAAATTACATTTTTAGTATTATGTCTCAATTTATAAAATTTGAGATTGGATGATCTATAAACAGATTTCGGTAGAACGAACGTGTCAACAATTTACAAATTATAGTAGACACTGCCGTGTTCAAGTATTAAAAGATTCTAATAGAGTATTCACCTCTAAAGTTGCAACAAATTATATGTAAGGTAAAGCGTGCAGCCCACGAATATCCCGTAAACCCGGGAGTCCGACAGCCTTAGTACATAGTAGTAATAAGAAAATAAAATGTTTCGTTTAAATTCCACATTTAGGGGGTTATGTCACGAGAAGCGCAGCCGGCGCGACGATTATGTCTAATTTATGTACATAATTTGTTGAACAAATGGCCGCCTGTTTTTGCTCCGAGCTCCTTATAATTAATAAATTTGAGACTACGCCGCCACACCACAATATTAGCTACAATGCCTGATTACAGACGATTTGATGTTGGATGGATAGCAAGCAGTTTTCGAGAGAAAATCTTGTTTTTGAGAATTCACTCGGTGAAAGACAATACTTACACGTTTATCAGCACTGGCTTACAGTGAGCTACTCAACCAAACCACTAAGATAGTACTCATAGTCTTATGTAGACGATTTGCGGTGACTGTTGCCTTTACCTCGCCATTTATAATTGAAGAAAATACCCCACAAGAAACACAACGAAAGAATAAATAACACAATTGAGGCAACAAAAAACCGTTTAGAACATATTCCTTCTCCCAAGAGACGCGTGTAAGGGAAGATATTCTTTGTAAGAACGAGTAGAATACCAGCATTTACTGTGTGTTACAAAAATAAAGTTATTCAATATACCCACCGGCCCCGGAGCGCCGAGCAACCAGGAATTATTATTTTATTCACACTACATTATCGTTTACATAATATTAATTCATAAGTAGACAAGGGTCTACTTACCGATGCCTATATTGTAGCTATTCAAAATGATTTTTCATTGTGTGTTTGGGCAGGGTATTTTTAAAACCGTATCTCCTGCGCATGTTTTCTCGAAACATTACACAGAAACATCGAAACAAAGACGCGGGGCCATACACATTTGTGTACGCAAACACGATGTTTTTGTTTTTCGAGCTGCATGGAAAACATTCCCCGCGCGGGTGGAGACGGGAAGGGTTTGTTTTATTTTCAATCCCTGCGCGCACCACGCATATCTAATGACATCACGTCTGCACATCGGACCATAGAAAGAAAACGAATTGTTCAAAATCAGTTTCAGACACACGAAATAAATTGCCCAATCCAAAGCGGCCATCAATCCGTAGCTCTTGGTAAATGTCAAAATTTCGAAGTCGTATCTGATATTGAGTCTAAAACTGATAGGACGTCTTCATCGTCGGAACTCATAACGACATCTACACAAAACGTGTTAGTAATCTAAATCTATTTTAATATGCTGGAGACAGCTTGTGTATGAAAACAAATGTTTATGTGTAAGGTTTTTTGTGTAATGTACCGGACATTACACAAAAAAACCTTACACATAAACACGCGCAGGAGACACGGCTTGATGTAGTTGCGTATATATCAACGTGAACTATGATTCCATGGTTACAAAGGAAATCGTTCATCATTTGAAATCATAACATCTATTTACCATCATAACATCTCTTAATTCTATAGCCAGCTTTACACGGAACCTCAGTACATAAGACGACACCGGCCTTTACATTATGTTGGTACCTAAGTACGTATATTGTGGTTTGTGACTTTATGCATACTACAAACACTGATCATTCTGCATTCTGTTGCCCAGCACACGACCTCCGTAGAAACGGGATAAACGAATGATAAAATTGCAGGCTTTAGAAAGATCGGGAAACGCGATGTCAACAATAAAGAAAATTATAGTAATATAGATAGAGGTGGTCATAACACGTGTAAATTAAAAACACATGAAAGAATAATAGCAGTAGCATAAATAATGATCGTGTGACAGCCAATGGACTGCATTTGTTTTGTGGATACAATAGAAATAATAAAAAAAAAATGTACAGTCAACATACAGGGAGGGACTTGTCAAATACCAAGTTTAGTTGCTCTGTCCTAAAGCAGAGAACATCTGCAAGAAACTCCAGGGCCACTGCTATCAGTCCAACAATTACAATTTAACTCGTATCCCTCCAAGTTACAAAATACTTGGTAACTGGAGTCTAGCTCTTTGAGAGTTCTGCTACAAACAGCACTTACCGGCATTGCATCGAACACTCAGATTACATTGAAACTAATACAAGTTGTTTGCAGCCGATGTACGTACTCGGTAGTTTACTGGTGGGTGTGGTACATGCTAGAAGAGATTAGCGGCGAACTATGAATCTTCTTGCTTAAATCTATTTCATTCTTCATGCAATGCAACCATGAAATTCTGGAGATAGACAAGAAATAATAGGGCGGGGCGTTTTACTTAGCAATAACTTTTTTAAATAACCGAGTCATTTACAACGGTTTCAGCAGACTCCGAACAGTGAACAGTGACTAGTTATTTTACTAAGATTTTTTTTTTTTGCTCTAGACATTTCGGGATCTAGAAATAAACAGCAAAAAGATTTTGTTGTATTTTTACATAATTACCTGTAATAACTTACTTTCTTGGTACTTTTATAGACGTCACTTTACTGAAAATATAGTAATAAAAATATTTTATTAAGTCAAATGGCATTGAGAATTTGAGCATTGTGTTTCTGAAAAAAATTTACTATTTATCAGTCACCTTCGCTTAGAACTTGCCTCTCTATATAATGTACAAGAGAGCGCCAGTTGTTTGGCAAAACGCGCGCGTGCAGGACAGAGCCCACAAGCAAACCGCTCAGTAATCCGGCCAGACAGGCGCCCAGGCCACAGGGAATGGCGATCACTGAGCCGTCCAAAGAAACCTTTACACATGAAGATTTAGCTGTTAGAGCGTAATAACTCTGTTGTTCGAGCAATGGTTGTATGCGATTTATTTATAACGTGTTTGTTTGCCAGTCGACACACAAGGTCAATGCAAGCTTGAAAAAAGACCAGCTTCTTTTCGCGGCTTCGTCGGAACGTACTACCGGGATAATATTATGTTTCCTATGTCCTAACCCAGGTCATAGTAAATATGTGTGTTCATTCAAATCCGTTCAGCCGTTAAGGCATGAGAAGGTAACAGAGAGACTGACAGTTACTTTTGCATTTATAATGTTAATATCGACTAATGTTTCAATTGTACCTGTGCACTTTCAGACCACATGGAGACCGTTGCATTTAAACGCTTGCAGTATAAAATTATACGGTTGCAAAATGGCAGAGTTTTGTGATAAACTTTTGAGAATCGCAGAAAGGGCTTATGACGAACAATCCAATGCAGCAGCACCAAGACCCTACACTATTGAATACACCACATTTCTTTATGATAGGTACACCACACAATATGATAAGTTAAATTCAAAGTTACACGTGCCACTAATTCATAATGAAAGTGCGCTAACCGTTGCCGTAAATACTGCTAATGAGATAATTAAAAGCGAAATAGCGCTGTATGGAATTAAAAATGGCGTATTTATTTGCCAGCGGCGTGTTGGGATAAATGAGAGGATTCTACGGAATTATGTATTGTTACGATGTATGTTGTAGTTTATTTGTTGGTTAGTTACGTTACTTGAAGTGAATTATTTTTTCCCACACATGGGAACAGATTTGTCTTGTTTCTTTGTGTCGGGGCGAGTTGTTTGAGAATATCTCATGTTGTGGTCAATATTAGAGACAGTATATTTTTTTTAATTTTTACATGACATTATTTTATTTGTCATTCTATGTTTTTAGACTGCCCTAGTCCTCTTCTTAGTCGCAGTATTTAGATATACAGGGTGAAAATAAATTAGCTAGCAAAACTCCGTGGACGTGATGAGTGTCATTATAAAATAAAAACAAAAAAGATTTCATGTGTTATTATAGGGTTCAACGACCGCTGGATGATTTGTTACTTGAAGTATGAGTTAAAAAATCTGTTTCCTTTAGTTTTGTCGTGTTGAGATATCGATACCCATCACGCATGTGAAGTTTACACAAGAAAAAGCTGATTTTAAACTGATATATCAAGTGACTACAGCAAAGCTTCGGCATACCTGGTACCCTGGTACCTGGTAACCTGCGCGACCGAAGAGACTGCGAAGCGGGAGCGTCAACAACGTCATCTGCGCGACTACAGCAGTCGCGTAGGTATGCAAAGCGCCATGGATAAACATGCGCAGCGTCCGCCGCGCGACTGACGAAGCTTAACTGCGGTCGGAAACCCCACAAAAATAAATTGTCAAATTAATTTCTTTTTTGATTTATCGTGATATATAGTCGATACCCATCACGTCTGCAGAGTTTCGCTAGTTAATTTAATTTGACTCTGTATAGATAAACTACTCTGGATACTTTGAATGTTCCGTACGCAAAATACGCGAATGGACGTGGAGTTGCGCACACGGCTTGTGTCCGCAACTCCATGACCATCCGCGTATTACCTATTACTTTGAATGTCGCGTAAAGCATTTCAAAGCGTGACAAATTAATTATATTCCACCAGTCAGTCCTGTTAATTATCTGCAATAAAAATAGTGTCCAAGTCCTTACAAATCTATACAAACTCCTACACCGCCCACTTATTGTTACGCAACCATCTTGATCGGTTAACTGGCACGTAATTAGGTCAATTGTAGCGGAGCCTGGCTCTCTGCCAGACCTCTTGATCTCAGCTTAGGTAGCGTGCAGATGCTCGTGTGCTGGATGCTGGCCTTCTGCTTCTTGAACGGGCTTTAGCATCTACAGGTTTGAATGAAAACTAGCTGTTGACTTTTGTTTTTTACGCACAGTCTTGCCCTAAGAGCCTGACCAGATACTGGAGCTACATAAATATCCTGTCCAGATGCTACCACGCGTTTCCTCACTTGCGCGTAAAATGCGTGCAAAGAGCGGGACTCTCGACTCGCTCGTTTTACGTGCGAGCGTCGCGCGAGTTAAGATACTCGGGCGCCATTGCTGCGTCCAGTACTACGCGCGAGTCCGTGGCAAAGGTTACATGCTCTGTGTTCGTGGCGAGTGGACGTATTTGGTTCGAAATGGAGCGTGATAACTTAACGTGGGAACTTCTTCATGTACCTATGTTCTTCTATGTATGTAAAGTACCTATCCTATGTTCTTCTTCAGTTTTTAATTTTCGTAATTTTTTTAGTTTCGTTGTAAGCAATTCTGTAGTCCTCTTCTTACAAAGAGTAGAAAAATCGTTCAAACTTTTGAGTTTTTTTGTAACTGATTTCAAATGAAGTTAAATTTTCCTCGCTTTCATTAATTTTAAAATAACATTAAGTTACAATCACTCTCACAATTAGCACCTAGGAGTAAGTAATTACAAAACGTCAAGCCCTCAAAGTCTTGAATGGAACCATTCCACATTTGGCTCGAAATCCTAAAAGCGTGGGATGATGGAAATTAAATCGGAAGGATTTCGGAAACTCACGCGTTGATAATTACATGTCATCGTGCGTAAATGTTCTAAAACCGCGGGATGCGGCACCTGTCGGATTCTAATATGAACTTTGAAACCTGTGAAATTAGGAAAATAAAGGATTGTCCGTATGTTCGATGGAGTTAAAAGCGGTGATAATTAGTTAACTAGGTATTGTCAAGATAAGCGTAGGTTGTTACTGCTGGGATTGGGGATGGGTTGTTTTTGTACAAAAACTCCCGTGATACACTACGGATCAATACAGTACATAAAAGGGTTTATTTATAAACGTTACTTAATTAAAAATAAAAGAAGTTGAAATGTCAAAAAAATATAGTTTAATAATAAACTCCAAAAGGCTAAATAGCCTCTCTGCTACAACACCTGTGTAAATAATAAGATTTGATTTATGTATTGAATACATCACACATTTTAGAATAGGTTACAGTCAGTTTTGTACATGAACTCTGTCAAGGCATTGCAAAACACTAATGTTGGTTTGCTGTTGAGTTTGTGAACATTAAATTAAATTAACATAAACTGAATCAAAACTTATCAAACACAATACAATTTTTGGAAAAAATATATGTTTTGATGTCTAATTAACAGTAATAAACAATACACAATAACACAACGTTTAGTCTAGCCTAATCGTTGTCTGGCTCCTCACCTTAGACCTGTTCCGGCAAAGTAATTTCTTCCGGCACAGGCCCAGAGTTCGGAGCGCGCAAGCCCCACCACGACGTCAACGTAGAGATTCGGCGATGGAGTTATTATTATTATTGTCTTTTCTTCAAATACATTTGTGTTTTATGATTTATCAATTAGATAATAGCAATTTAATATTAGTCAGGATATTATGTTAATTGCTGATCGTGAACCTCTCCCGCAGGGATACTACCTGCATCATAGTCTGCTCTTAGAGATTAGCATAATCCGGTAATTAGCGAGAACGGTCCGGTGGTGTGGGTTGTATGGGTCTCTTATATTAATGTGATGTTGTTCGTAAAAAGAAATAAGTGACGCCACTAACAGCAAAGTTGATGGAATGAAAGGATGGAATGAAACACATGTGACTACAGAAATTATGAATATAAATGTTAATGAGAGGAGAGGGAGAGGAAGACCAAACAAAAGATAGATGGATTGAGTGAGGAAAATTATCAAAGAAATAGTGATGAATGATAACGTGATGGTTGACAAGGAAGAATCTTAAGATAAAATGTATAATGAAACCAAAGCAGTTAAACATATAACTCATAACAATTAATAACGAAACAAACAAATAGAATAATCTAAACACAACAATTATCAGGCTAGCGTTAATCGCACGGTTACCGGCGGCGCTCGCTTACCGCTGATTAACGAGCAGCGCCACCTGCGCCCGTGTGTGCACCGCTTTATACAGATTACCTGTAATCTTTACTTATTGAACGATTTTTTGTTTTTGCTCTGATGGATGGAAGGGTTGGAGGGAAAAATGAGGCTGGAAGTTGTAGATACAACTCTGTGTTGCGTACGGGTACCAGGGATCAAGAATGGCTGAACAAAAACTGTTTAAAAACATAGGCTTGTTTGTACCACAAAACACTGAATGCGCTAAACATAAATATAAAATTATTCGGTCTCTTTCATCTTCAAAAGGTTGACAGAAACAACGATGTTTAAATAAACTACGTTTACCACTAAATGTCTTTAGTAACTTGTGGTGCAAGCGAACCTTACATTTATTACTATTTTACGTAATAAAGTAGAAAGCAAACATCTGCCCACAGAATTAGCACAGAGAAAGCAAATTAGCCAAAATTAAAACACGTAGCCAGACTCCACACTTCCTAAACAAATCCTTTCCAAGTTTCATTCCGAGTCTCGAATATTCGGGAACATTCCAGAAGTCAGTGTTCCATTAGAACCTGACGTGGGTTCGTAATAACTGTAATGTGAGGCACATTATACCTCACAGGAACCTCCAAACTTGAGCTCGGATACTACGTAAGTACATAAGTATTATTTGGTATTGTTAGATTCACGTTATGCTTGTAATGTTTATCATAATAATATGAGGAAACGTCTGGTTCGTAAGTTATAAGTGTAAATTACGTGTTAGTAATATTATAAGTTTAATCAATAATTCGTAGACGAAATGTTTAGAGAATGCTACGAAAATGCTACGCGCGTGCTACGAAAGTGCTACGTTGCTACGTAAAGTGATTAATGCGAATAAAGTTGTATCTGTGAATTATACGGGATCATCAATTTAAAAATGAGGACTTATTTGTGTAATAAGTTGGCACCGGTAGGTTTTTCAAACCGGTAGCTTAAGCTGCAGACATAATATTATAATAATTAATAAACTTAAGGTTAAACGTTTTATACGAAGCTTTGCTGCAACTATCTACTTTCTCTTGGGTTACAAAGCAAAATATTTTGGCCAAACCTCACCGAAATTCCTAAAAACTAAACATGGAACTCAAAAATGTATGCAGTATGTAAAATAAATCAATTAACACACAGTTGGAGCAACGAGGCGCATTGCATCTGAATGGCGGGTAGTTGTAAAAATGCTCGCATTTACATGTAAAGTGTGCATTAGCTCTTTTGTGCGCGAGCAGCCGAGCGGCCGCGTGTTCCACCGAATTGTTCTCCACCATATTTTTCGGAGTTTTCTCAAACTAGCAATAATGAAGAAATGACATGCTCAATACTCAATTGCGTTTACGGTGGCTAAACTAGTTTGCTTAGAATTAATTTGACACGGATGAAGCCTAATACCTAATGAAACTGTACGCAAATTACACGCTTAGACGTGTAGTGGCGGACAACAGCTCATTATGAAATACAATAAAATACCTGATGGCAAGAGTACCTACCCCTTCCTACCTATATTAACTTATCACAACCTAAAAATTTCGAAAATATAAATATATCAACAATATAATAATGAGTGTGCAGTATCCCTACACTATACTCTCTAATAAGTCTGCTAATAAGTTTAGAAGCTCATTGATAAAATTAATTAGTGACTCAGATTTTTAGTTCTTTTGATTTGTTCTTTCTCTATTATTGTAAAAAAGTGTTTATCTTTTCTTTTCATTTAAAAAATGATCTTAAGGTTTTGCCTTTTAAGTTTCACTCGTATCAATCGTCAATAGTACTATATTAATTTTATAGTATTTAAGATGTGGATAACGTCGTGAGCTACACATATGTAATGTCTTTTTTTTTCTTATTACATGTTTATTACGATGTATGTGTAACTGTTTGTTTTCCCGAATTAAATAAATAAACAAATATTCTGCACGTGATTGTTCAACTATTGTTGTATGTGTAAATATTTAGATGTGACATTAGAATTGAATTCATTAGGCTTTCTAAACGGAAACTGTAATATGTAGTTTATTTTTTACATGTTCAGTATATTTGTTATAGTATCAGACGGAACCCCACAATTATAGCAAGGAACCCTAAAATGCAGCGACAATGGTGACTAACTATGCGCAACGCTCGGCCACCCGGCACCGTGCGATTCGCCATCTCAGCATTCCCAAAAACTTCGACATCGTGTGACCAAAGCATCCGACCACCAATAATTCCATGTATTAATATAATGTGTTACTTTTTTCGTTCTCACATCGAACAATTGTCACGCCTTTAAAATTACTGTAATAATTTAATTAATTAAATAGTTTTATTGAAACATATCGGTTTCATTTGCATCCCCGTCTGCAGCCCCACGTAATTGGCGCAGTCGGTAGGATACTCGCGCTCGGTTTCGCGTAAACAGGAAGATTTCCGTATCGCAAGGCCGCGCGTGCGGCTATCCAGTCGCTCCAGAGTATCCAGAATCTACACGTCGTGCTGCAACGAGGTATCCAGACATTGATAAAGCAAAGTGACCGATATAATGTTCATGTAAGTACATTAGATTATTTCTAGTGACCGCTTACTCCTAGCCTGTACTAATATAACTTTCCAAAATTTTCTTTCCACGAGAATCTAGGAATCCTAGGTTAGTTAGGAATAAGAGATATTCAGTAATAGATTCTAGAAGAAATATTAACTTAGATATAATACTCGAGGACACAGAATCGTTTTCTGGGAAAATGTCTTTGGATTTGGATACTATTTTTAAAGCGTTAAGGCTCGTTCCCGAGTTCGACGGGAACCCGAATGTGCTAACTAGATTTATTCATTTGTGTGATCAGTTGGTAAAAGAATATTATAATGTTCAGGGTGGTTCCGAATTAATTAACACGGCTCTTATTAACGGAATATTAAATAAAATCGTAGGATCTGCTGCTCGCTTAATCAACTCAAATGGCATAGCAAGTGATTGGAATGGCATTCGTAAGGCATTAATAAATAACTTTGCCGACCAAAGGGATGAGACCGCTCTTTATAGTGATTTATCTCTTTTAACACAAGGCTCTAACACTCCGCAAGAGTTCTACGAGCGTTGCCAAAATCTTTTTAGTACGATTATGACCTATGTTTCTTTACATGATCTCGTACAAACTACTATAGACGCTAAAAGGGACTTATATAAAAAATTAACGCTACAAGCGTTCGTGCGCGGATTAAAGGATCCTTTAGGATCACGCGTGCGCTGTATGCGCCCGCAAAGTATAGAACAAGCACTAGAATTCGTTCATGAGGAAACTAATACCATGTACTTGCAAAATCGTAACGATCGTCTACCTGACAAGAAAAATGATAATACTAATAATCCTAAAATACTTTCACAATTGAATATGCCCGTTCCTAGGCTTAACAATTATAGCATGCCAGGTCCTGCTCGATTTCAATTTCCACCTCAATTAGCACCGCAATGGAGACCAAATAATTTTCAATCTCGTGAGTTTGGGCCGACTCGTACAATGCAAATTTTTAGGGCACCCCCACCGAACTATAACAGGCAAAATAACCAATTCCAGGCACCTCAACAGAGTCCTCCTAACCAGCAAAGTGGAACAACGCAACCACGGCCAATGAGTGGTATTAGCCATTACGTTGCTAGGCCGTTACCACCGTCTAACGCTATTTCAAGGCATGATTGGTACAAATCAGGCAATCCACCGCCCAGTAACTACTTCAAAACCCGGGAGATGCATTTTAGTGATTGTTATAACGATCCTATGTTTAATGATTTTTATAAAGATTGCGATGGACTATATTACGATTTTTATGAGTATCCAGAAGGCATACTTTACGAATATCAACCGTACCCTCAGGAATGCTTAGATAATACACAGACGCCGCCGTCTGCGTCTGCGTCCCAGCCTCAAAGTGATAATGAAAAAGATAAGAATTTTCAGATAATTCCGAAATCCGACACATTAAAATAGAAATAAATCTTCAGACTCAACGACAGCTACCATATATTGAAATTGCGTCACCGCCTCTTAAGCTTTTAATTGATACAGGAGCAAATCAGTCATTTCTAAGCCCTAATGCCGTTGAAAAATACTTTAGCAATTTTCCATTAACGTATTCTCCATTCGAAGTGCATAGTGTTCATGCCAAAACTAGAAACGACTATTCGATTAATTTGCCTTCTTTTAACGAATTTAATGACTCGGATACAGTTTCATTTGACATCTATAAGTTCCATGACTATTTTGATGGACTTATTGGTACCGATTTGTTAGAAAAATGGGAAGCTACAATAGATTACAAGAATAAATTATTAACTACTAAGTTTGCTTCAAATCCTATTAAAGTATATGATTCACGTAATATTAATTTATATGAAAACGTTATTCCAGCCGGTTCGTCTAAACTGCTCAGAATTCCAGTTAATAGTTGTGATGGAGATGTCTACATTCCTGAACAATCTATTTCAAACTGTATTATACGTGAATGTCTTACAACGGTTAAACAGAATAGGGGTATATTAGAAGTAAGAAATCCAAGCCGTAATGATGTAATCTTTTCAATGGATCGCGCTATCCCAGCAGAAATATATAACGCTGAGTGCAAGCGCACTAAACAGCAAGAGCAACGCATAAAAAACGTACTATCGCGCCTTCGCACAGAGCATTTAAATCAAGAGGAACGTATTAATCTAGAATCACTGTGCTCGCAATATGCAGACGTCTTTTATATTGAAGGCGAACAATTAACGTTTACGAATAAAATTAAACATTCAATTAAAACCACAGATGAGATTCCAGTTTACACTAAGAGCTATAGATATCCATACATTCATAGACAGGAAGTGCAAGAACAGATAGGTAAAATGTTAGAACAGGGAATAATTAGACCTTCAAATTCCGCTTGGAGCTCTCCTATTTGGGTAGTAGCTAAGAAACCTGACGCCTCAGGAAAAACCAAATGGCGTATTGTAGTCGATTTCCGGAAAGTTAATGAAAAAACAATCGACGACAAATATCCGATCCCCAATATAGCAGATGTCCTAGACAAATTGGGCAACTGTCAATATTTCACTACGCTTGATCTAGCCAGTGGGTTCTATCAAGTAGAAATGGACCCCCAGGATATCCCAAAAACAGCATTCAATGTAGAACATGGGCATTTTGAGTTCCTTAGAATGCCTATGGGCCTTAAAAATAGTCCATCCACATTTCAAAGGGTTATGGATAATGTATTGCGAGAACTCCAAAATACTATTTGTCTAGTATACCTAGACGATATAATAGTTTTTAGTACATCGCTCCAAGAGCATATAGTCAATTTAGATAAAGTTTTTAAAAAATTACGGGAATCTAACTTTAAGATACAAATGGACAAATCAGAGTTCCTTAAATTAGAAACAGCTTATCTTGGACATATTATAGGAAAGGATGGAATAAAACCTAACCCAGATAAAATCGCGGCTATACAAAAGTATCCCTTACCTAAAACCCCCACGGAAATAAAAAGGTTTTTAGGACTCCTTGGTTATTATAGGAAATTTATCCCTGATTTTGCTAAAATAACCAAGCCAATGACTCAAAGCTTAAAGAAAGGATCTAAAATTACACTTGATCGGAACTATGTTGAATGCTTCGAAAAATGTAAGACCCTTCTGGTCAATGATCCAATCCTTCAATACCCGGATTTCTCTAAAGAATTTATACTTACTACTGACGCCTCCAATTTGGCAATCGGAGCAGTCCTTTCACAAGGGCCTATCGGTTCTGATAAACCTATAGCTTATGCCTCGCGTACGCTTAACACCAGCGAAATAAACTATAGCACTATCGAAAAAGAATTATTGGCTATTGTCTGGGCTACGAAGTATTTCAGACCATATATATTTGGACGGAAATTTAAAATTGTGACTGACCATCGCCCCTTGCAATGGGTCATGAATATAAAAGAGCCGAATTCCCGCTTAACTCGTTGGAGATTACGTCTAAGTGAATTTGAATTTACAGTTATCTATAAGCAGGGTAAAATTAATACTAATGCAGATGCTTTGTCCAGAATAGAAATTCACAATGAGGAAGCTAGTTCGATAGTAGTTAACACTTCAGAAGGAACACCATCAGAATCAGACTCTAGAACTGAAAGCGCGGATTCTAGAACATTAAGTGCTCATAGCGATCTAGAAAATCCCATACTAGAAATACCTATTTCAGATGATCCTCTTAATAAATTTAATAATCAAATCTATTTTCAAGTAGTTGGAGATATAAAAAGTAAGCCTAAAATTACTAAGCCATTTGAAACCCATACCAGGACAGTCATACAAATTTCAAAATCTAATTTAAAACAGGATGTTACTAATTCCATTAAGGAATATGTTAATCCAAAAATAAAGACAGGTATTCTGATTAACCCTATGTTGGAGATGTATTCTATAGTACCAATAATTCAACAGTGTTTCAAAAATTCCGCGATGAAATTAGTACTTACTAAAACCGAAGTAGAAAACGTTACGGACTATTATAAGCAACAGGAAATTATAAAAAAATATCATGAGGGTAAAACCAATCATAGAGGTATTAATGAGTCTTACCTAGCATTATCGCGCAGATGCTATTGGCCAAAAATGAAAGAACATGTGGCCAAGTGTATTAATGAATGTAGAGTATGTGGGCAAGCTAAATATGACCGCCATCCAGTTAAACCAAATTTTCGGATAGTACCTCCACCTGCTAAGCCTTTTGAAATTGTACATTTGGATTTGCTAAGTGTTGAAATGAATAAGTACCTTGTTATAGTAGACGCATTCTCTAAGTATGGACAAGCATACTTATTGAGAGATGCCACAGCTGTTAGTGTCGTGCAAAACTTATTAAAATTTTCTACTCATCATGGAGCACCTTTAACTGTCGTAACAGATAATGGTCCTGAATTTAATAACCAAGTGTTTGCTGAATTTACAAAGTTGCACAAAATTCAACACCATAAAA
The DNA here is from genome assembly GCA_914767645.1 of Hydraecia micacea. Classification (NCBI taxonomy): domain Eukaryota; kingdom Metazoa; phylum Arthropoda; class Insecta; order Lepidoptera; family Noctuidae; genus Hydraecia; species Hydraecia micacea. The sequence goes on along the minus strand of OU611783.1, from coordinate 744,762 downwards.
CCTGTCCTAATACACCTAATGAAAATGGCATGGTCGAACGGCTAAACTCTACACTGTTAGAACATTTGCGTATATTGAAATTAGAACAGCCGACAGAATCAGTAATTAATCTTATGCCGTATGCTATATTAGCTTATAACAGCTCAATACACAGTTTCACGAAATGTAGGCCCATCGATATAATAACCGGTCATTTTGATCCCCGGGATCCATTAGATATGAATATTTCGGAACATCTTTTGCAGCAGTATATCCATGAACACCGTAAACGAATGTCAAAAGTGTACGATATCCTCAATGACACTTCACTTCAGCGTCGTACTGAAATTACTGAAAATATTAATAAGAATCGCGAACCCGAGAAAAACTATGAGCCTGAACAACAAGTGTTTGTTAAAAACCCATTATGTCATAGACAAAAACTAGCAGCTAGATATACTCACGATATGGTAGTAGCGAATTTGCCTATTCATATCTACACTAAAAAGAAAAAAGGCGCTGTGCCTAAATCACGTCTAAAACGGGTGCCTAATAGTGCTCGTTTGTTACAGGACACTGAAAATTCTACCAGTCCTGACACTGGCTCTGACCCTGGCTCGAGCGAACGAAATAACGCTCGACAGTCTTAACGACGGACCAGGTATTTTGCCCTTTAACATGGGATCTACAAAAAATATCTCTCACTTCCATTCCTTTCTCCAAATTATAAACCTTGATAGTATGCGTAGCAATTTAGAAACTATTAACGAGCAATTACGTAATCTAACGCCACAACTGACTAGAGTGTCGTTATCAATCTACGAGCCCCACGTTAAACATCTAGGTACGAAACTAGAAGAAATATCAGAACAGCTAGATACACTTGAAGCAAAACGCATAAAAAGAGGTCTTATAGATGGTCTTGGTTCAGTCATAAAAAGCATTTCTGGCAATTTAGATTACACTGACGCAGTAAAATACGATAACGCTATTTCAATCTTGAAACAAAATGAAAATAATTTAGCATCTGAATTAAATCACCAGATAAGTTTAAGCAAGCAGTGGATCTCAGGTAGTTCAAACGTTACAGATAGGATAGTAGAAAACCAGGTTAAAATCGAGAAAATAATCAATTCTATTTTAGCTAGTAATGCTAGGCATGAAACAGTTACGATACAACATGCTCATTTGGCACAGTTACTTATGATATTGGGAGATAACATAGACAATTTATCTAAGGAATTTTACACATTACAAAATTTATTGGCATTTATTAGAGCTAAAAGTACCCATAATTCTATTCTAAACTATGCTATGTTTAAGGAAATAAAAAGTAAGCTAGATATGTTATATGATAAGAATACATTTTTAGATATTAGCCTTAGAGAATATTTCGACATAATTAGATTAGGTTACTATTATAATGGAAATAAAATAGTAATAGTTGTGAAATTTCCAATAGTTTACCCTACTAACTATATCCTGTATAAGCTCTCCCTAGCTCCTAATCGTAACAATAGGGTCCTGATTCCAACCTCACCTTTCATAGCGGTTCATGAAAGAGATCTATTGTATATAGAGACAGAATGTCCGAAGTATAGTCACGGTTACCTTTGCGAAGATAACATAAGTCACCACCATGGCCAGCAGTCGGACTGTATCCAGCATCTTATACTCAACCAGAGAATTAATGAATCCTGTCAATTCACTTCAGTCATCCTGACTTCTGAAGCTATGGAGCAGCTAGATGACCAACACTTCATCGTGACGTTTCCTAACCCAACGCAAGTTCGTTTAACCTGTTCTGAAGATCACTATAGAATACTACAAGGGAGTTACTTAGCTATCATACCTAAAGGCTGCGTGCTAAGAACTACGGCGTTTACGGCCAGCAATCGTCATGATCAAGTCAAAGGGAAGATTTTGAAAATTATGGACTTACCAATCATTAAGGAAACCTCATATAACTTAAATACGAAAACCATAAAGTTGGAAACTATAGACCTTGGCAGTCTGCACTCAAGTAACTCTGAAATTGCTTTACAAGAACCAGTCTCGCTACAGTCGCCGAATATTGAAGCCATATACCACACTACTATACCAATATATATTCTACTATCCGGTGCAGCTGTACTCGTCATCATCGTTATTCTTCGTCACCGTAGATTGAACCAAAAACGGCAAGCCACTAATGAAAACGATAGTCAAGCACAGAAAAAGGAAGCCGACGATACAGAGATCGATCCAGCTTCACCATCGTCACTATTCTCGACTACAATTTTCAAATAGTTGCCGATCTTGTGGAGGGAGATGTTATAGTATCAGACGGAACCCCACAATTATAGCAAGGAACCCTAAAATGCAGCGACAATGGTGACTAACTATGCGCAACGCTCGGCCACCCGGCACCGTGCGATTCGCCATCTCAGCATTCCCAAAAACTTCGACATCGTGTGACCAAAGCATCCGACCACCAATAATTCCATGTATTAATATAATGTGTTACTTTTTTCGTTCTCACATCGAACAATTGTCACGCCTTTAAAATTACTGTAATAATTTAATTAATTAAATAGTTTTATTGAAACATATCGGTTTCATTTGCATCCCCGTCTGCAGCCCCACGTAATTTATTCATGACTAATTCCATTTATTTTCCTTGTATGTATCAAATTCTAACCTTTACGTCTCTGCACAAAGATGCATCACAACACAGCGAGCACAGCGTTTGCTCGCGAGTGTACACTGACATACTAACTAAGTTAAGTAATTGTTTCAATCTGTGCGCCAGTTTAAAAGTGTATCTTGAATGTCTCCTGTGTGACGTGGTGGTGTTTGTGATGGTGGCGTGCAACTTTGAGTTTCGAGGATGATAATAATTATAAATAAAATTTACATATCTGTGAAACAAATCAAATGTTTCGGCACAGGAAACGAGTAATTGTAATTTTGCCGATGGTCGTATAAAAAATATTATTATGTGAAATATTGAAGGGAATACTTATATGCCTGTAATGAATAACACCTGTTTATGATTTATGTCTAGCTACAGGGTCAGGGCCTCTTTTAACACAGAGAATGCAAAAAAAACAGTCTAACCGTATGCAGCTGAATACCAGTATTTTACATGGAGCGATTGCCTATCTGACCTGACCTCCACAACCCAGTTACTGGGTAATACGATACTCCTCGGTAAGACTGGTTGTCAGAGTTTCGGGCTTCTGACGGTCCGTACCGACAGCCAATGATCCACGAATGCCAGCCGGGACCAACGACTTAGCGTGCTTTTTCGAGGTACGGAGGAGTCTTGATAATTAAAGATCATCCACTGTCCAACCGCGGCAAGCGTAGTTTAACCTTACCGATCGACTCGTGCTTACTTAGCCACTTAGTCACAAGCCACTCATCAGTGCTATGGTATTATTAATCTAATTGAAAGCACTGTAACTTCTCATAAAGTCCTGTGGGGATGCTTTTGTCATTTAGATAAATGACACTTCCTTCCCCGAAGAATCCCTTTTCCAATACCTTTAAGAGTCGTTTTCCAGTCTTATTATAAGTCTTGGTTTTATTATTACTGAAATAGAGAAAGAGAAAGCTACTGAGGTAAAGAAAGAAAGTTTCATTTGACTTAATTAGAAGAAAAACGTAAATATAAAACATTACATAAACCTTGTTTCTTGAGCTAAATTACTTAAATGTATTTAACTTATTAAATACATTGAAGTACATAGCCACGAGATTATTTATTATGAATAAGCTTGTTTATTAGTAGACTAACACAATTATTCTGATTACGGTAATTATAATATCACAGGAGTTTGTTCTGAATACACATTCGTTATGTAATTATTTGAATTAGTATTCATTGTGTGCGTACGTCGGCACTACACGTAATTATATTATTGCCGCTTACTTGAGTGTATTGAGTTATTGAATTGTATGATTACTTGGAAGCTCTTACATAAACATAACATCGCTTACATGTCTGCACACATTAATAAAAACATGTTTGTCTTTGTCAGGAATATAAAAGTTATATTATGAGTTAAGCATATAAACACACCATAATTTTTCAAAATATCCTACTACTAGCTGCGACCCGCGGTTGCACCTGCGTAAATGTCAATCCCGTGAAAACGGGAAAAAAATAGCGTATAATTATGTTAATCCAGGGTGTCGGCTACCTCCATACATAATTTTATCAAAATTGGTCCAGCCGTTTGAGCGTAAAGAAGTAACAAACATATAAACACACATACACACACACACCCTCACAAACTTTCGCCTTTAAAATATTAGTGGGATTAGCCTAACTGATATTACCATATGTAAGTAACTAGCAGCGTCAATGTACAACGCAGGCATTTATGTGGGCTACTAACTGGGCTGCTAACTTAACTTACGTAATTTTAGAAACATCGCTTGTTCACACAGCGAACTTTTTTAATGCAGTTATCTGATTAATAAATGTCTGTGGTTAGTTGTTTGTGGAAAACCACATCATGCAACGTTGTAATAATTGAATGGTTCATAATTACGGGAAAGAGTTTATTTATGTGAATGTGTTTAGTATGTTCTTACTTTATATAATTATGAATGCCTAGAACACAGCATAATTCATTGTTGCGCTCGTAATATTTATACATATTATATTCTGAAAAGAGTTTGAGAACTACTTTGTGACAAAGAACGTACTTACGTACGAATTGTTTTGTAAAAAATATTCCTTTGATATTCCGAGTCCGTGAATCTATAGGGCTACCTTTTTCGTAGGTAAGACTAGAGCCTTTGTAATATAAAATTAATTTATTACTACAAGCTAATCTGCTAAAAGTCGTGAAAACTTGTACAGTAGATGAAAAAACGTGGATGAGCCAAAGGCAGCCAAACTAACAGGCAGCCTCACTTTTTTGGAATTGAGCAGAATTTCCATATTTTTGTAAATAAAAGAGCTACAAAAAACAGACGACACTATCATTCCAAAACGAACAAAAATATAAAACCCAGTTCATACCAGACCAAACACTGCACAACACAGTTTTTAATAACTTGAAAGCTGAGCTCATCGGTGACAGTGCCATCAGTGTAGTCCGGGCTTAAATTGAATGATGGCGCGTTTCTTTGACGAGCAGTGTTTGTGCTCAGTGTGCAGCTTTGCGCACAGTTATCTGATGTCGTGGCGTTGATAGGCTCGGTGCACACAAATGATGCGACGGGAAATTGTAAGATTGTATAAACTATTGTCGTGAGTGGGATCACGTTGACATTATTTTGTAAGTTCAAGTACAGTTGAAGTGAAAATAGATTAGGTTTTGGCTCCAATCGTACCTAGAGCTATAGAGTGGTAAATAATATTTGAGGTTCAAAACGGAGTTATCGGGTTGAAGAAAACACAAATGTGCGAATCAGCTCCGATAAAGCTGATGTAAAGTTTGAAATGACAAAAATCGCTTGCAATATTAATTCGCTGTTCTACAACCCCGTTGATGTGATTTTAAGAGCAACAAGGATAACACGAATCACCTTACCCATAGTTCGCTATAGTACCTTTTTATTCTGTTTCATAAGTACCTACGTAAATAAAACATCCATCTAATTTTCAACAGAACCAATCGAAAATCCAATAATTTTGTAACCGTTCCATCTGCTAATTGTTTAATTGTGTACATGAAGGAATTCCAGCGACTTGTAACACCGCTGCACCATTTCGTTTGGGGAATGGAGCCGCTTTACGCAGAGCTTAGAGAGAGTATTACCCAATTGCAGTTTCCAAACATGGCGTCCCTGAACGCGGACGCCTGATATTAATCAGGGGAACGGTAGATGGTACTACGGCCGTCTGATTAACGTACCACGTCAAGTTATAAGCGGTTACGTCTTTCTTTTATGTCGAGGTCCAGCCTTATCATTTTTGTAGTCGGTCCAGTCACTTGCATGAGAACAATATTTCTAAGCTAAATTATAAATTTGAAGTTCGTCACAATAAATTATGATACAGCTTTCAATGCATTTAGTTTTTAGGAAGGGTGTTTTTTGCGATTAAATTGAATCTATTCAAGACTCAATTAGCTCGCGTTTTATTAGTTAATTTTTTTCATACATGAGGGTATTTTCTTGTATAATTATGCTCCTTGACAAGTTATAATTTTTTTCCAAACTTAAGATAATAACAAAACTGGCTCGGCGAGTGCTGCGTTGGGTAATTAGTTTTACTTTAGTAAACGATAAAGTCTGTATACTTTTGTTAAGATCTTACGGATAAAATAGACATGTGTTGTAAATATATTATAAGTATGTACTTATAACTGCCTAATTTTAATGTACATTCATCCGCTGACTACTTATAACTTGTACCGCGTCTATTCTCCCTGCCATGTAGCGATGTTCGCGTGAACTCAATGTGACGTGTCAGTACCGAGCCGGTTCTAACCGCTTCACTGCGGTCCAGCCCCTCTAAATTGATTGTGAAATTCTTCCTACGTGGTGGACGATAACAGTGAATAGCCAGAGCCAGTAGGAATACCTTATCTGGAAGTGAGCTGCAGTGGTTACTTGAAAGTATTACTTCCAACTGTTTTAGTTAGACAAAACCTTCCATACGGAAGCAGTCAATAGGAAGTCAAGAAGTACAGAATGTCCTAAAAAAATATTTGATAAACAATCAATTTGTTCACTTAAGTTCAGGAGTATTTGAATAGTTTACTTCCTAACAACAACGACTTAGACACGCTAGAACATAATAAGTTATAATAAAAAGCATCATAATGTGCTAGCGCTATTACTTACACTTTTACTTACGGAGCCAAAACGTGGACATTCCAGGTACGGCTGGTCCATAAATTCAAGGTCGCTCAGCGAGCTATGGAACTGGCTATGCTTGGAGTCTCTCTGAGGGATCGAATCCGCAACGAGGTGATACGGCAGAGACTCAAAGTTGCCGACATAGATCACAGAATACGCAAGCTGAAGTGGCAATGGCCGGCCCATTGCCACTTCAGCATATTAGCCGTAGAATCGATAACCATTTTGGGGTAGACGTGTTCTTAAGTGGATACCACGAATTGGTAAACGTATTACGTAAGGTGGGACACCCTCAGGCTAGGTGGAGCGACGATCTTCGCAGGATGGCTGGTAGCAGGTGGATGAGAGTTGCCGAAAATCGAGTTGAATAGCGTGCAATAGGCGAGACCTATGTCCAGCAGTGGACTGCTATAGGCTGATGATGATGATGACGTTTAGGCGCTTATTAATAATAACAACAATACACTACCACTTATGTACGTAAGACTAACTTATTAGATCCAGCTTTTGATGTAAATACGGATTCATCTTATATATCAATGGCCGCAAAGTATATACGATTGTCTAATTTAATTGTTTTTAATTCGATTATCTTAAGCCACCTCTCCTCTCATGCCTTGTCGCTTGGGTTCTGCAATGTGGAAATATTTTGAAATTAAGTTCATCATTCATCATTCTCTATTCTAAGCAAATCCGTGACAAGGGACGGGTCATGTGGGTTCCTTCCAAGTTGGTCCGACCGTCGCAACCCTGTCCGCTGTATTCTTATGACTTGTTCACTAGCAACGCAACGTTGTCCTGAACGTAACATCGCCAGTTTGTCGGTGGTGTGACCGCCGCAGCGATTCACTGCGGCTATGCGGGGGCCGCGTGGCCGCATATGTCTCCGCTGACGGATATACGAGGTGTTTTGGTGACAACTGACTCTTTGATTGTAGTAGGACTGGTTTTTCGTCTGGCAAAATTCAACAGTCACGCACAGAAAAAAGTTATGGTAATTTTGAATTTATTATTAAGCATTAATTAATAAGTAACAAACAAAGATTGAAAAATATTATAATCTAAATAATGTTAAAGCTTTTTCTGGAAATAACGATTTCAGTTAGTTGTTAAATTAATAAACCAATTACTAGGTCTGTACTGTAATGTCTAACTAGCAAAATATCCATCCATTTCAAACTTTTATGAAATCACATAAACATTGCAGTTCACTCACACAATTGAAAATGTGTGAAAATAATTGACAATTAGACATTATACTAGTAATACATACTAAAATAACCTAACGAGTAAAATTATATAAACAAGTTTAAAATTAACCTGAAACCGAGATAAATTGTCAGTCCAACTAAACTCCCAGTTTAATTAGCTAGCTGAATAACATGTAAAAGAGCATTGATAGTGTCCAGTTAGTTGTTGTACAGTCGAACAAAGATATAAGTATACAGACAGCTTGCTGGCAACTACTTTTAAAAATTTTTGTGATAATACATAGACAAATCTTTTACACCAGTATTTCTTCTCGAAGTGTGGTTTACACTGAAAAAGATATTATGCAAAAAAAAATGATATTCGGCAGACGTTTTGCCTGCATACCAAATACCTAGATTTTTGTTTGTCTGTACGCTTACACAAAGTGGGCGGAGTTAGAGAGCAAAGCTGTGTAAATCGCTGGACCTCCCGAAGGAGCGATGTTTCTATCAGATTGTGTTTGTGAGGTGATGTACGAAGTAGAGTGGGTCTAGTCTACCTTAAGATTTAATCAAAATTGGCCCGAAATAATGGACCCGTTTTACTGGGTTTAGTTTTTTTTAACATTATGACACCCAATACTAAGGATGTGCTTGCTAATTAGAACCAAGTGTTAAAGTTTTGTTTAACCCACATGTTTGCTCAAATAAGTTCAACACATTATCGGATTGGTTTAGGAAGTCGAAAATAACTACAGCAAAGCGTGCTAGGTTTAGTTCATCAAATAAAACTTTTGCGTGGAAAAGTACATAACTGATATCAAATATTTTCTAAAAGTAAAACTTCACAAATATGTTTTTGTACCGTTCATTTTCTGCCAACACGGTTTTCTTTTTATAATTTTTTTTTTTTTTTTAGATAAAAACCGTAGTGCAATATTCTAGTCGATACATAGCCAGAGGCATTTCGAAAAATTCCTGCGTTAGCCATTTTACACTCGTAATAAAATATATATGCAAAATTCTACCCGAATTCGTATTTAACAAGCAAAAAAATGGATGTGAAATAGCAGCTACATGAGATGAAATTACTTTATAGAATTCGGATTTAAGAGTACTACATGATCTAAAGCACGGTCACTGTCGGATTGCATAGAAAAGAACGAGAAGCGCGATGACACAACGCTGGTAATTTATTGCAAAATATGAAGCAATTATATATTTACGAAAAATCTATTGTTTGGACTAAAAAATTAAAACACTAGAGTATATAGTATGTTGCTTGTAGAATAATCTGATAAAACATCATAATGATTGTATTTATATTGGTATGGTTTTTATCGTAAAAAGAAAGTTTTTAGAGGTATCTTCATGATTTTTTTCTATCGTACCAAATAAGTTGTATTATGTTTTCAAAACATAATATAACTTATTAATTTTGTTTACTGTAGCCGATCATATACTTTTATTGTTTCTAAAACTTGCGTTTTTTTCGTTTAGGTCCTGTAAGCCCCTTAACTGTTACCTTTGAGCACGCAAAATATTTGCAAATTTTTATGTAATAAAATATTTATTGTGATATGTTTATATGAGTCGGGCAACAGAGTATTACGTTTGTTGATTGAAAATAAAATCCAGCAAAATAATGGGTATTTTAATAATGAGTGACGTCACACTGATATACATTTTATTATAACACTCAGACATTACTTTGCACAATAATTCATACTTAATTAAATATTTATCCAACATCTAATGTTAGGAGTGTCGATCATGTTAATACTCTTAGCTGAAAGAAGTCCAGGACTCAAGCTTTATATACATAAACTTACACCTTCTTGAATACAAGCCATCTGTATACCTCCATAGTATTGCATACCACATCCACAACTTCGCAAATCTAACCCTTGCGGCGTCCAGTGCACTTTACGTCGGCCCCGGCTGGGAATCGAAGCGGCGACTACTAAATTAAATAACTCAAAACATCTCTCCATTGCAAGCACTTAAATAATTCACTTTGTGGCCGCTAGATAGCGCTGGCTCGCGTTAAACGTATTTACGAGATTGCATAAGCCTCACACAGATGTATTTGTTTGTTTATCTAATCGTTGTGAAATGTACGGGATCCTTTTGAAGCTGTTTTTAGGGTTCTTTACCAAAATGGTAAAAAAGAACCCTTATGGTGCGACTCAGTCTGTCTGTCTGTCACAGCTGGATATCTCAAGAACTAATGCTATCAACTTGAAAATTGGAATAGTTTTAGATGACGTTAGGGACTGAAAGGGAGTCTGAAAAATTCGAAAGGGGGCTAAGGGTATCTGGGGTATCACATGAAAGAGTCAGTTAGCACATTTTCAAACATTTTTTCTTTTTATTTTCGACTTTAGTTTTCGACTTTTGATGAAAAATTAAAAAAGTTATAAAAGTTTTCATAGACAATAATTATTATTACATGTGATAGAAGTTTATGTAGAGATTGCAGGAAAAATAAAAGGATGTCTCTAAATAGCACACTTTTTCAGAAATCTTCAACAAAAGTCAAGAGATGGCGCTGACCTAAAACTGCAATATTCTACACCGCAACGCGCAGTGTTATAATTCTCTGACGAATATAGGCCTTGCCGATGAAAATTGAAAAACATAATTATGATGGTACGGAACCCTCAGTGCGCGAGTCCGACTCGCTCGTGACCGGTTTTTGATTCTGTTTTGCTCTTTTGTCGGTAAATGGCTACTTGCTACAGTGTGGACTGCAACAAAAAACATAATACGTGTGGTCATGATAATTCCATGGTTTGTTTAGCTTATATTAATGCCCTTAAACTATAATCCAACAAGCTGTATTGTAAAGCCTGCAACGTGTGGTTTTAGTCAGTAAGAGTCTGACAGACCCCTCCACCCACCCCAGGGTGGTGGACATCCATGAGGATTTCCACACGATAAAAAAAAAAAAAAAAAAAAAAAAAAAAAGGCATGCAGGCTTTACATATTCCAACTTTGTCTTGAATGTAAACAACGCTTAAACAAACTTCTTAGTATTGTAACCTCGCCTTGTAAATCAGTCGAGGTACAGTGTAAGCGCATCACGTCTTTAAAACCATTAAAATTTCATCGCGTACAGGTGACTCACCTTTGTTCCTTCCTTACCCACGTATTGACAATCTATTCGTAGTATCGCTGTATTTTCCAGTGTCAATGCTCTAGCCAATCACAGGTTGTCTGCCAATAATTTGATGGAATTAGACAAGAGATACACTAAATAATTTATTTTTGATCCGATTGTAAATGTATGTAAGATTTGTCGCTAACTTCCATCAATAGACATTCTTTTTCTATCGAGTCGGAATGAGGTATAACGATGTCCTGTGCAGGCAGTATATCGACCAATACTTTTTAAGAGTCTTCCAATAGAACTATATAAAGTTTAAACAGCAGCCATGCCAGACACCGAGACATACGATGCAGGAAGTAATTTTAGGACATTGGACTTACTGACTCAAATCTCCAGCAAGTCATTATCAATTCACAAAATATTATAAACGTCTTATTTTGAGTAAGTATACATAATATAATCAGCCTCTAATACTGCCCAAAGATCGTGATACCAATGATGATCATCATGAATGATGTCCGGCACCTATGCGTGATGTTCCTGTATGTTTCTTTAAGAAAAGAGGCATTTACTTAAAATATGGTTGGTATTTTGAAGTTCACTTGATTTTCTTTTGTTTCTCAAATCTTTTAAATTCTCTCCCCACAACAAATACTCTAGAACATTAAAGTACATGTTTGTCCTGAAGTGTTTGCTCGGAATAGATTCGCTTTACATTCTTAATCAAATTAATAGCAGTATGTTTGCCAACTGCCGGCGGTGGAATCGTTAATGTGCGGTACTCGAACTTCTCTTTGTAATTCAAGTGTTTCTAATCTCACTTGTTTGTTGCGCGAGCTTCAAGAATTGTGTTTGTTTTGTTAGTTAGACAGAGGTGTACGAGTATGAGGTATGTGCTTGTGGATACATATGGAAAATTGCCCATCAGTTCATTATCTAAGCAAATTGTTTTGATAAACTGTGCTGAATTTGTCTTTTAAAGAAAAATAATACATTTCAAAGTCAAAGTCAAATCATTTTTTTTATTTTTTTATTTGTAATAGATCTATCACACTACCTACTACCTTCCACCCATCAGCTATCACCTACCTACGCATACCTGAACGCATATTAGTTTTGTTTTTACGTGTCCCAAGATACATCTACATGCAAACTGAAACCATGAATTCAGCACGTAATTCTAGACTAGCGTAGAATTTTTCGTCGGTTATCAAAAAAAAAAAACTGCTGTTTCATAGAAAAGTACATACCTACGCAGTCAAAATGTATGGCAGTGCATGATTTTGAACCCCCCGTTCAGAATCATGCACTGAATCTATGATAACAGTTGTGCGTCGATTTCCCGGCCATCGTGTATTGTAACCTGGCTGTGGGTAATATTTTACGCTACATAATATCGATAGCTCTGGGCGTATAGCACATTTTGGGTATTTTGACATTTTTTACTATTCTCACTCAGTTTGTGATTCTCTATCGATCTGTGTAATCCACAAAGCGAAATTTGCAAAAAAAATGTCTAATACAATCTCATAATTTTCGTTACGTAAACACAAATTGTTTGAAGATTAGGGGAATAAGGAACATAAATTGCTGCCACCACAATAATTGGCAGGTTGTATAAATCAATTTAGGTTGAAAATTTTGGTTCTAAGATTGTAATTTTACAAATTATCTTTTACTTCTTCGTTCGAAAAATAATATTGCCCTTTACCTCCTTAAATAATTTCAAATAAAAATATAGTTGTGCTAATTTTCTTGGCATATATTTTTCACACAGAGAGTAACAGCAGACAAAACATAAGAGTAAATTTAAATAAAAAGAAAACAAATATGAATATTGTTGATGATGGGGTTAGACTCTGATAGGCGGGGGTGATGCAAATTAAACCAGATCACTAGTTTGAACACATTATAATCAAGCACGTACAGTTATTTACACGAAGCACATATATTCACAATAAAGAGACTTTAATTACTTAGCTTACACATTATAATTAAGACTTATTAGCGAACGCGTAGCCTAACACAGGGCTCCGAGCGAGCAATAATAGCGCGACGTGTTTGCTCGCTGAAGTGATTTTCGGACTCACTCACAATTTTTCTCGCGAGGTGTATTTATACCCGCAACCGCATGACTCACGTAGTGAGTCATGTCTCGCCCCACCCTAGGTCACGTCAACCAATCCGCGCGGTCCTAAGAATGGGCTCGCCCTTTTTTCGTCACTACATTGGTCGAACAGGTAGTGACTTGTCGACGTGTTACGGACGGGTGCAAGCCTGTCTGCATTTTTCTATTCATTCGTCTGCGTGCAGGTTGCAACCTGTCCGCGTTCAATCACAAGTGCGGTCTTAGTATTTTTCCATTGGTTTTACTGAGACGGCCTTTGGTAACAATATTAAATAATCAGTACTTTAAATGCAAACGGAGCTAGATGTGTTGTGCTTCTCCTACATTCCACCCCCTGTAAAAGGGTTCAACCGGCTTACATCCATTTCTGTGGGAAGCACAATAATCTTAGCTACTGGTCGACGCAGGACCCCATTTGCCGTCTTAACATCTACAACACGGACGATACTGTCATCGCCTTGGTACACAGATTGTATTATACCTTTTGTCCACGCACTTCGCTCTCTATTGTTGTCGACTATCACTACCACATCATTGACACGCACATTGGGTACACTATTTGTCCATTTCTCACGACGTTGCAGGGTCGGGAGATACTCCCGCAGCCAGCGGCGCCAGAACATGTCGGCGAGCGCGTTCACCCGCCGCCACTGCCGACGGGAGTCGATGTCCTCGTGGTTGCTCGACGTAAACGGTGTACTCCCGGACGCCGTGCCCAGGAGCAGATGGTTCGGCGTCAGGACCTCAGGCTGCTCGTGATCGTCGTACACACAGCTCAGCGGGCGACTGTTTACTATAAGTTCTGCCTCGGTGAGGAGGGTGTAGAGGACCTCCTCACGAGGGGCCCGCTCCTTGAGCGTGCTTCGAAGTGCATTCTTCACAGACCTGACCAGGCGTTCCCAGCAGCCACCCATGTGTGGCGCTGATGGTGGATTGAAGTGCCACTCGATACCTCGGTTGGTCGCCTCGTCCCTTAGTTGATTTTGATCAAGGTCTTTCAGGGCTGCTCGTAACTCAGTGTTAGCCCCGATGAAGTTGGTACCCTGGTCAGAGTACAGGTGTGCAGGCTGCCCCCGGCGCGCTATCAGGCGCCTCAGGGCCAGTATCGCTGAGTCGGCGCTTAACGTGGCAGCTAGTTCCAGGTGGACGGCGCGCGTAGCGAGGCAGGTAAATAGTGCTCCCCACCTCTTTTCGCGACGCCGCCCTATCGTCACCTCCATTGGGCCGAAGTAGTCCACTCCTACTCGCACAAAGGCTCTTCGTGTAGTCTCTACCCTGGCGAGTGGAAGATCACCCATCTTTGGTGGTGTGGGTTTGGCTCTGGTGATGCGGCAAAGTTGGCAGTTTGCGACCACGGTCTTTACTGATGTTCGTATTTTTGTTATCCAGTACCTCTCTCGTAGATTGTTTACTACGGTCTCGTGGTTCGCATGCAAAGCCATCGCGTGATAGTGTGCGATTAGCTTTCTTACTAGAGGGTGACGTCCGTCTAGAATAATCGGGTGCCTTTCTCCGAATGTGAGCTCTTCACAGGCAGTCAGACGTCCCCTTACTCGCAGCAGCTCATCGTCGGTGATCATCGGGTCCAATGACTTTATGTGGCTGTCGTCTGGTGCGGGCAACCCTTTCAGGATGGCGGCCCGTTCTCGGTGGAAGCTGTCGTTCTGGCACAACCTCATTAGGCGGAGGTGTGCTTCTTCCAGGTCGTGTGGACGCAGCTCCGACGTCGCTCTTCGTTTGCGACATCGCTCGATGAAGATCAGCGCGCGCGCCATAACGCGCTGCACGCGCTTCCAGGTCGAGTACCGCTCGTACTCTAGGAGGGGGCCTGCTGTGGCCGCCTTGGTGTGGACTCGTTGGATGCGCTCGAGGTCTGCCTCTGCCGCCTCAGGTTCGCGACATGCTGGCCACCGCTCCTGTGAATCACACAAAAACGAGGGGCCCGACAACCACGCTGCATGGTCATCGGGCCAAGACAATCTGGTAGCTTTGTCCGCTGGGTTGTCCGTCGTGGGGACCCAGCGCCAGCTGCCTCTGGCTGACAACCTATCTATTTCAGCTAATCTATGCGAAATAAACTTTTGGAATTCCTGTGCTTCTGAATTTATCCATTTAAGTACTGTCTGACTGTCAGTCCAATAAAACTTTTCCCTAATTGGCTGCCCTAATTCCTTTTCAGCAGTGTCCGCTAATCGACACGCTAGCACTGCTGCCTGAAGTTCTAACCTAGGGACGGAAATAACTTTTTGAGGGGCCACCCGTGCCTTGCCTAGTAGCATGGCGACCTCTCGTTTCCCTTCGGGGTTATAGCCTACTAGGTAAACGACCGCGGCGTAGGCTAGCTCACTGGCATCCCCGAACACGTGTAGTTCGAGATCTGCGAGGTTCAGCCCGTACCACCGCGATATTTTAATTTCGGTCAAACTGTTTAGATGTTTAAGCCAAGCAAACCACGTTTTTGCCTCTTTTTCTTGTAGGGGCTCATCCCACTGGATCCCTGACTTCCATATCCTCTGCATCAATATTCGTGTCTGGATGACGCAGGGATAAAGGAAACCTAGTGGATCGTAGATCGACATTATCGCGCTCAGAAATTGACGCTTGGTGGGAACCAGGTCGCCGCTTATCAATTCAGTTGGTAACCGTTTAAACGACAGGTCAAATCCCAGTTCGTCTTGTTTGGGTGACCATGTTAATCCTAACGTCCTTTCTAACATCCCTACTCCCTTTTCGAGGGGAACCTTATCGGGCATGTCTACTTCGAGCTTTTCCCTTAGCTCTGTCGAGTTAGTTACCCACCCCCGTATTACAAACCCTCCGGAGGCGTGTATTTTGGCCACCTGCTCGATCAGGTCGTTGGCCTGCTTGACGGACCACGTGCTATCTAAATAATCGTCCATACAGTGCTTGTTTTTTATGGCTACAACAGCTTCAGGGTAGACGTCAACCCAC
The DNA here is from genome assembly GCA_914767645.1 of Hydraecia micacea. Classification (NCBI taxonomy): domain Eukaryota; kingdom Metazoa; phylum Arthropoda; class Insecta; order Lepidoptera; family Noctuidae; genus Hydraecia; species Hydraecia micacea. The sequence continues at coordinate 728,597 of OU611783.1, read as the reverse complement.
TCATTGGCGTTTTTATTGAGTATGTAAATCGCCGTGGTTGGTGAAGAAGCGGCTCCGAATATCATCGACGTCATGGCGTAAGTATCTGGTTCCCTACCATCGTCCGCGCCTCTCCACAGAAACAGCTGTGCGCCCTGATCTTGTGCCCTAATCTTAACCCGCAAAAACATGTCAGCTATGTCACCTGAGAACGCTATAGGGCCTACTCTAAATTTAATCAAAATACCTAATAATGAATTTAATAGATCAGGTCCGGTCAGTAAGTTATCATTCAAACACGTACCTTGTGACGTAGCGGCCGCGTCGAAAACTAGGCGAAGCTTCCCTGGTTTGTTCGGGTTTACAACACCGAAATGTGGTAGGTACCAAACCGGTGAGCTATCTACCTCGCCCTCTACCTTTCGTGCATAACCTTCATTCACTAATCGGTCTATCTGGTTCGCGTACGTCTCAGCGAAACGAGCGTCCTTACGCATTCGTTTCTCGATACCGTATAACCTTTGCCGGGCCTGTCTGTAACTATCAGGCAACAGAATGTTGTCCTGCTTCCACAAAAGACCTACTTCCCATTGTTTCTTATCGGGCGTGCGTTGACTCGTACTATCTAGTACCTGTACAGCTCGTTCTACGTCCTTATGTTTGCGAGTTACATGAGAAATACCTATTGATTCTAATTCAAACTGTGACTTTACTAAATCATGCAAATCTGGGAGGGAAACTGTTGTACAATTTACTGCTTCAATACTACTGGTGTTATCAAATGGTCCATGTATGACCCATCCTAGCTTAGTAAGTGAGGCAACTGGCTTACCGGATCGTCCACGGCGGGTGTCTCCACCGACGAGTAGCTCCCAGTTGTCCTGCCCGATTAGCAGCAGCGGCTTGGCTCCCCTCATCTCTGTGCAACCCAGGTCGCGCAGGTGTGCGTTGTCATTGATCACTGAAGAGGTCACTGTTTGTGTAGGTAAGTTCAAGTTCACTATTGTCCTGCACTTGATATTATGGCACTGTCCATTTGGGCCTTTCACAGACACTTGTACTACCCGCGAGGTAAGGTCCGACACAGCATGGCCGCCTGCGGTCTTTAGCATTAGTGGTACACGTGGGCCTGATAGGTTTGTAGCGAGCGAACTGTCTATTAGCGATACTGTTGCCCCGTCGTCCAACAACGCATAGCACTGATTGTTATCGCTACCTTTGTTACACATTGTCACTGGCACTATTTTCAATAACGCTGTGGCTCGCCACTCTCCTATGTTTGTTACACATTCCGGTTTCACTTCCGGTTTCGGCCTGTCCTCGTGTAATAATACATGGTGTCTATAGTCGCACTTTTTGCACTTTTTCGCGCGACAGAACCTTTTCGTGTGTTTTACACTTAAACAATTAAAACACACTTTTTCCCGCTTGATCAGTTCCCAGCGTTCTTGTACATTCAGCTTCTTGAACTGGTCGCATTCTTCTATGGCATGTTTGCCGTGGCACATCACGCATTCCTTCTGTGTGGTAGCTTCATCGCTCTGTGTGTTCACACGATGCGTCATCTGTGGCTTGTTGGTGACTGGGCGTGCAGCGTTTCCAGGTCGAGTCCGTCCACTGGTCTGCTGTTGCTTTACAGGGGTTTTAGAAGGTTCTGGTTCATACACAGCTGGTTGCAGGTAGTATGATGTAGAGCGCGTCACGTGTATGAGAAACTGTGACAGCATTTCTAAGCTGGGTGATATCCTCAAGTCCACCCCCTGTGTGTTGTCCAGGCCCATCGCGAAGTCACCATACTGTGCCCGTTGTACTGGTGTCAGCTTACTTAGTAGTTCGCCTACTAGTTGAGGGTTATTCAGGTACCCATCTGCTTTGATATTCTTTAGCAGCGACACACAGTTTCTTATTGTTGATGAGAATTTCCTTAATTCCTGGCCACTTTCAGACACTTTAGGTAAATCTCTCACTTTCTTTAGGGCATATTGAAGTATGACGGTCGGGTGACCGTACTCTTCTTCTAACGCGCGCATTATTTCAGTGGGGTCTCTCGATGACCGTAACAAATCCTCCACTGCACTCTTCGCCTCTCCATGTAAAGAGGACTTCAGACGCGCTATGTTCTCATGCGGCCTAAAGTTATACAATTCAGTAGTGTCCCAGTACATATTTCTATATGATATCCAATCAGCTGGGTCACCGTTAAAATGTGGTAATTCGTAAGCCTGTCTAGGTACCGGGTGCGGGCGTGCCATATTTGTGATCGCTTCCGCCAGCTTATCTATCTTCCTGTCCCTCTCGTTCGACGATAATCGTCGCCTTTCTACCTCGTCCACTCCGCTATTTCCGTGTCGCTGTGTGACCGACTCGAGTGTCGATACTCGAGGTACACTTGCGACCGGAGTGGTGGTGGCCTGATAATCGTCGGGCAAACGGAATCTAACCGCTTCAGTATAGGCTGGCGTATACATAGGCCCCGTGTTGCTCACTGGGACTATATGCGGATGCGACACATTATTCTCGCTTAACGTAGCCGGCACACGGTACATATCATTTTCAAGATTCACTCTACTTACATTTTGATTGTGAATCCTAGGTGTTTCATACGGCGTGGTGACCTGGAGCGGCCCGCGCGACGCCACCGGTGCGCCTGACGCGGCCGTCGTAAACAGCGTCGCGTCTGGCGGCGGTGCTTGGGGCGTCGTGTTTATCCATTCTTCAACGCGGTGCGCCGTATCCACCTCTGAGTTTGAGTCATCACTTTCTGCATTCGCCTCGATCTCTGCTAGTTCCGCCTCCATCCTTTTCTTCACCAGGTTCTCCCTGATGCACACCAGATCACGTTCAGCTTCGTATTCGGCCCTTTTCCGTAAGAATTCGACGCCCTTGCGACTATTCTTGGACGAAACTCTGCTGCTCCGCGTCGATCTCGCGACTGCCTGCCTTAATACACCCTCTGCCGGCTTTTCACTATAGTCGATTACTCGACTGCCGGTCAGCGGTATATTGGGGGCAGCTGCTGATGTTATTGTCGGCGCTACTGATGGTGAACCTGGTGGTACTTCGGACAGTAAGCCTGAGTCCGAGGCGATGGCGGCTTCCCTGCGCCGCGCGTCTGCCTTACGTGATTTGCTTCGCGTGATTACAACACTTTTTACACTCATTGTTACTGGTTTAATTCGCCTTTAGACTTAGTCCGATTCCGAGCGCTAGTTCGTAAGGCTACGTTCGGACAATCGGTTATCCGGCTCGCAAGGACCAATGTTGATGATGGGGTTAGACTCTGATAGGCGGGGGTGATGCAAATTAAACCAGATCACTAGTTTGAACACATTATAATCAAGCACGTACAGTTATTTACACGAAGCACATATATTCACAATAAAGAGACTTTAATTACTTAGCTTACACATTATAATTAAGACTTATTAGCGAACGCGTAGCCTAACACAGGGCTCCGAGCGAGCAATAATAGCGCGACGTGTTTGCTCGCTGAAGTGATTTTCGGACTCACTCACAATTTTTCTCGCGAGGTGTATTTATACCCGCAACCGCATGACTCACGTAGTGAGTCATGTCTCGCCCCACCCTAGGTCACGTCAACCAATCCGCGCGGTCCTAAGAATGGGCTCGCCCTTTTTTCGTCACTACATTGGTCGAACAGGTAGTGACTTGTCGACGTGTTACGGACGGGTGCAAGCCTGTCTGCATTTTTCTATTCATTCGTCTGCGTGCAGGTTGCAACCTGTCCGCGTTCAATCACAAGTGCGGTCTTAGTATTTTTCCATTGGTTTTACTGAGACGGCCTTTGGTAACAATATTAAATAATCAGTACTTTAAATGCAAACGGAGCTAGATGTGTTGTGCTTCTCCTACAAATATAATATAAAAGGTTGGTTGCTGGTCGTCAACATGGCCCCCGACGGTGTGAAGGCACTAATTTACTGGTAGGCGAACAAAACACTTCACTAAAATCAGCCAAAAAAGGAATATCGAGCAAAGGACGACCTACAAGGTGCAAAACAGAATGACAGAGACAACATTTTGAAAATTCACAGAATTTAGATTTTTTTTTGTACAGTGCGGAACCGACTGTACAATCTAACGCAACTATATATTCGTGCTCCGATAACATTCCACCTTTCACAGGCTGGAAAGTTCATAAGGCACTGCGGAGCATGAGAGCCCAGGCGATGGCGACGATGGCGTAACCACTGCAGCCATAAAAAATCTAAGAACTTTGTCCCTTGCATACTTTTATGTAGCTCTAAAAATGAGAGAGATATAACGAAAAATCTTTTTTTTGTTTTTTGCTTCTCCTGAAAACCACTGTTTTGTGCTATACGCCCTTTGGAGCCCAGAGGTATCGATATGTCGTCTCAACTTGCTATTAACCTGCTTTGTATTACCTGGATACTCAAATATTTTCTATTTCATTTTTATGTACCTACACAAACAACATACAACACCACCAAAACAACAACAAAATAATTGTAAAATTTACACCAGATTACAATCATGTTCACAGTATGTTCATCCTTCCGCAACCCCGCATCGCGTAACATCCAACTTTGCAATATGTCAGAAACATACAATATTTTGTTTCTAACAAATAATAATTCAATTAAACAGTTTGCTCACAAAATATGTTTCATTAAAATGATAAGTTGAGCCCAAGGGTCAGTTCAACTTGTTTTGTTAATCAAAAAGCTGTCTAACTTGTCAGAACAACCTTCATAAGTGGATAGTCAGACCTGCCCATGAAAGTACATACATACCAATTAAGAGTTTTGTTGTTATCAGATTTGGTCTTAGCGATTAGGATAGGACTTTTGGTACAACTTCTTGGTTGAAAAGTGTAATGAGATTGTCCGGTTTTAGTATATTAGACCTCGTAATTGCTTTATCACTTTTGAGAACAATATCCAGTAAATAAGAACTTCATTAAGGTTGATATTATCTGTCACATAGACACCAACTAGTCCTGAAGAGCAATTCTTGTAATTTTATGAACGTTCACAGTCTGAAGGCCAATTCTCGTAATTTAAAACGTTCAAAATCTAGTCGCAGTCTCATCTCAGCGACAAACAAATGTCAAAAACTTGTCAAAATGTAGGAAAATCAGAGGTTTTTTTGATAGATTGAGGCTCAGATCAGACTGTGAACGTTCTTAAAATTACGAGAATCGCCCTCAGATCAGATCTGTCTCAATCTGTCAAAAATACCTCTAATTTCACTATTTTATTTACAAGTTATTGAAATTGATTGTCGCCGAGATGAGATTGGGACTAAATTTTGAACGTTTTTAATTACGGGAATTATTGGCCTTCTTGTAGTTTTCTGACGTGTAAGTGACATTCAAACTTCGATTTCTTCATTTCTTTACGGAAACTCTCGAATGTTATTGTCCTTGTAACATTTGTCTTATAAATAGTTACAACCCAGCCCCCTATTGTAAGGGATCTATTACGGGGGAACTTTAAGATACCCTTTTCTTTTTCTTTCAGGTTTTTTCTACCTGTTTCTTAACTCGAAAGTTAAGAAACAGGTAGTCCTCGTGTTTTATTCTTTCCATGGCTATGAGTAGGAAAAATTAACTTTTGAAAAACAATAAATGCATATCTCTTATAGTAATGATATAGTGTATCTACCTACTATAGATTTTTAGATCGAAATGGAAACGAGTATTTATATTACATCTACTAATATAACCAATATAACTCACAGAAGGCCAATTTATTCTCGTAATTTAAAACGTTCAAAATCTAGTCGTAGTCTCATCTCAGCGACAAACGAATGTCAAAAACTTATCAAAATGTAGGAAAATTAGAGGTTTTTAAATAGTGGGTAGTGTCCCTGCTTTTCGATTTTGGCTCGTCTTGGCGGGGGCACTGCAATGCCTCTACATACATTGTATTTTAATAAATTAACATTGCATTGTGACTGATTGGCCAGTCATAGTCACACTCGTTTGTGATCGTATTATATAACAAAATCAATAACAACTGATACAAATTTAATTTCTATACGCCACAAAGAATAAGCAAAGGATCACAAACGGAACTACCTCAGCAGCCTTACATTCCTCACGTCGCATTGTACCCCTACCTACTTATCCTGCAGATTCGTATGAAGGCTCCGAGTCAGTCATTACGAAGGGAACATGTTCAATTTGAGCGAGCATGTCGCTTGCCTGTCACGTCCGCTGCCTATTATTTTTGTGGGAAAACAATCCCAATTTGCCTGAGAACAAAATTATTATAGGATGTTGTATCTTTGAAGTTCAGACTTTGATTATATTTTTGGTCTAGGTTATGGTTTTAATAAAATTGGAGGAGGTATTAGGTATGGATATTTGGCAGCTGTAGTAATTTTCCTTATTTTTTTTTTATGAGCTGGGCGGAAAGCGTAGAGGTAAAGATAGAGGGCGGAGGGGCTACCAGCTACTAAAACTATATGGTATTCTCGAAAAGTTTTCTAGTTCATATGATCATCGGTCTGCACTTATTTCTGTCCTATATATTAACCCATCAAAAACATAAATGTGAAATGAGAGCCAAGTTCAATATTATTATATATGCCTTGGTTGTTGACTTCAACGACAAAAGAAGTGAGATCTAAATGGGTGCCAAGTTCAATGGTCAGTCCTTAAATTTATTTCTAACAACATAAAATATTTTATAACAACTTAACGACATGCTAGTAATCCAAAATATAATTTCTTCTTAAAACATAGGATAATATATTGAAGCCCAAGGTCTGACTTGGCTAGTTTTCATCTTTGATTATATAATGTCTAGATAGAGCGTCGCCCTACAATCAAAACAAAGAAAACGAGGCAACAATTTCAAACATGTGTGCGTGCGGGCGGTGTTTTACACTGTGCATCTATGTCTCTGTGTGCGTGAATAATGATACCAGCAACTACAATTCTCCCATAAATCACATATTAAAAAAAATTACTATACAAATAATATAAGTAAGTTTTAGGTGTATGTTTGTAGTATTATTCAGTTTTAGTAGTGTCTTTATTTACTTGTATTTATAAATAAAAAACACAATTTAATTGAATTAGAGTTGTGTGTGTGAATGTTGTGTTATATTAAATCAGCTAAGTTAATTCAATTAGAATATTTAACTTTTTAGGCAGTTTGTATTTGGAAATTTCAAATGAAAGATCACAGATAATACGAATGGAATAAATTAATCTTATTAAAATTACTCTTGGCACCTTTGAAATCAGTTTATTGGACCCAATGCAACAATAATCATTAAAATGGGCTCATAAACAAAAAAGTTATACGCGAACATTATATTATTATATAAAAGTACAGACGAATTGAAAAACTTCACCATTTTTGAAATCGAATAATAAAAGTACATCAACTAAATAATATAAACGTAACCATAAAGCAACGAATATACCCACAAAAAAAGGACGTTAAGTTGGGAGAATGGAAAAAGAAACTGGCAACACTGATAAAATATGGCGTAATAGGGCGTAATTTGGTAAATATAAAAACAAAAAACAAATACGTAGTTTTTTTGGTTACTTACTGATGATATGTGATGTGTTTGGTGTTTTTTACCCTTCCTTTATAATTTCGGCACAGTTTAATAGCACATACCGTAATTTTATCGCTGTTATTTGTTTATTACTTAGCGCGCGTAATACGTAGTGACACCAAAGCGGTACGATCGGCACTAATCGGCGGGTAAGTACTTACAGTCCAACAGTTGGCCGGTATTTTTTGACACGTTTGCGCGCAATTGATGCTCTATCTAGACATTATATAATCAAAGGTTTTCATAGACTGGATGCCAAATTTGAACTTTCTAGGTCATCTGGAATTGGGTTAGAGTTTTGATCTATAGGTCAGTCAGTGACAAAAATATTGTATATATATATATATATATATAATATACAATATTTGATCGCATAAAATAATATTGTATTGTACAAGCATTTAAATTGATTTATTATCCCTAACCGTATTGTTCCAATGTTCGGCAAGCACCCAATGAACCGACAATACATTATTTAATACGTGACTACCCAATAAGCCGATAAAATGATCACCTGAACTACAATAAAATTCTAAGCATGACGTCACAATTCAGTACACGCTATACATACTCACGTACTACATAATCCTGTATCCATATTCTGTAACCGATGCTGAACTCATTGTGCCCGAGTTATGTTAATATCGCGTTAGCTAGCGACGCCGCGGGGCGTAAGTTGCGTTTCAAAAGATAATAATAATAACATTGGAAGCAGTTGGCAAGCGAGCGACAATACGCCACTAGCTGGCTTTTTGTTCAGTTGTCCAAGGTAAGAGCGGGAGCGGTTTTGTGGTTTTGTAATGTTTGGTTCAACCTGAAGTAGTCTTTGTTAACGTCAGTATTTTGTGTGATTGTTTGCTGTCACTGTACTCTTGGAGTCCCCTAAACGCTTTCAGTCGGTTGACTGAAACCGTTGAGAAACATTTTTCTGTTACTGAAAGATGATAGGTACTTGTATAAAATGCCTTACTACTGAAAGTCTGTTCAATATTTTATCTGACTGTTGTTGTTTTGATCACCCAATCTGAGTTGAAATAAGATGACGGTCAGTTGACCTACGAATAGCTTGTGACCTGTGCTTGTCAAATCAAATCAAAAGGAATTAATTAAAAAAAAAATTAGACTGAGAATCAGCACTTTTCGAACGTCAAAATTACATGAGACAGTCCCTCAAAACGCCCGACCTTCACCACTTCGTAGTGATTTCGTTGGGAAGAAGAAGTGGCAAAAAACTCCCTAGCAGCACAGCTGTCTGTTCAGGGCCAAACCCAATTACCTATCTATTAGCAGTTTAGGCATACTGGAGGTAGAAAAGCTATGTATTTCTGGTCAGTGTAGTTTTAAGCACTTCTTTATCTAAGACGATGTTGGGTCCTAGATTTCTAACATTCGGTAAGGCGAACTTTACACATTTCGTTTTATTGGCATTGAGATTGGTTATTAGACGTAAACCAATCCGTAACTATTGAGAGTGCACTGTTTACGTCGCACTCTGGTTCGAGTAGAACAAACTAGCTGGACAAAAACAACTCTTCAATTCCTAGTAGTTAATGACTAATATTAACTCATTAGCCCTATACATGAAGGAATACACCTATTAATTTTCGTAATTACCCTCATACGAACTGTCATAAAGGTAAGTATTTAAAGAATTGATAATTCAAAGTGCATTCATTTGCATTTTTACACCATCATTGATAACATTATTTAAGTAACTAAAAGAAATTTGTGATAGTGTTTTTGTGATGGATTGTGTACATAAGGGTAAGTAGTTTTCGTTTTAATTCCGTTTTATCACAGGAACTTCATTCTATAATTTTATTAAATTAATTGTTTAGATAAAAGTGGACTTTTTCACCCATATTTTTTAATTCAATGGTCAAAAAATTACATGTCCACTCATGTCCACTCTGTAGAATCTATTTTATATGATTCTCACAAGTATCTAGTAGTGATTAGTAAAAAAAAATATTGCGAATTATTTGCACAACAATTTTTTTTCATTAAGCAGTTTTCACCGTCTCAAAAATGGATTTTTTCGAAGAATGGCTAAAACACCCAAAGGAAACGCGGAATGAGGAGCTGTTTCGCCCTACTTAAGTCCTACAGTATTTCATAATTCAACCTAGATGTAAGGAACAAAATGTTACTATAGTTTCTAGTTTCCATAGTTCTGCCACTCATGATCATGACTATTCAATGGATGATTCATCTGATGATAGTGATGATAATGAGTGATAGATTTAGTTATTAATTATTTTTATGTGTCTGTTATTACATTTTATAGTTACATTTATAGATAAAATATTAAAAAAAAAAATCTTTAAAAAATAATGTTTTTATTTGACTATACCTGCTCAAACGACCAATGGTCCTCAAAATAACTTCATTTATGAATAAAAATCGAAACAAATAATTTTGTCCAGCTAGCTTGTTCTACGCGAACCATAGTGCGTCGTCAAAATCTTGTCTACTCCTGTCTAATTTAAAAATAAAAGAGGTATCACCTGCAAGCAGTACAACGTCACAAGCCATTTAAATAAAATAATAAATCATTGATATATACTAAGAACAAGAATAGACCCAGTATTGAGGCTTGCGGTACACTTAAGTGAACTTATGACCTACGAAAAGAATTCATGGGTAGGTACGTCACCATTACGTCGCGTATAGCTTGCACCACACACCACCGCCCGTAGCCAGCAGAATGAACGGGCACCTCATAAAATATTATAACATGCAAAAAACCCACACACAGACACACACACACCCACAGATAATTGTTATAGGATGTAAGTATATAAAAAACTTTGTTCTCGATTTTTTGTTCAAATACATTGGGCGGCCGAAGCGCGTTACCATGGCAACGGGGTTTTAGTGCCAAACGACCGAATTCTGTACGATGTTATATTTTATTATGAACTGTGAAATGATTGCTTTAACTAGACTTTATAGTTAGAGTGGATGAGCTTAAGTTGCGTTTCTTAGATAATAAAGTTTTAGTTGTGTCCATAGAAGTATGTTTGGTCGGACTTACTAAGTCGTACGTTTATTCTTCGTTTGAAAGCAATATTTAATTTTAACGATTTCTAACTGGCTTGCAATAGTTCCTGCAAGTTCCAATATACCGCACAAAGTCGGCGCTAAAATAACCTTAAACGTTTTATAATTTCTAAATTTAATACGAATCTGTAAAATAGTGTAAATGAATGGAATAAATTTTCTAAAGAAAGGAGTTTTAGTTACAATATTGTCTTAAGCAACACTATAAATAAGAAATGCTCCCAAGCTTCTCTTTGTTTCTAAAAAGAGCAGAAAAAAGTAAAATAAAACTGAAAATGTAGTATAATGGATAAAATAAAGAATAAATTTAGAATATTTTAGTTTACAAATGAATAGAAGAAAAACATTTAAACGTAAGTATGTGCCCACATGACATGATTTGACTTATTGCGAGCTTCTTAATTATTTGGACTGCTTTAGAAAGGGCTAATGACGAAAGCTCGAAGTAAACAGGTACTTATGACCCTTATACCAAAAACGACAAAACATGGTTGATGAAAAAAAAAAGACTCTTTATTTCCATAATACCAATAAAATAATCTTCCTATATGTCTTCCCTGTCCAAATAAAACAGTACATTAATATAAGTATCTGAGAATGAAAGAGCTTAGATCTTAAAATCACAAAACATACCAAACATACCTTCAGAAAGTAAACCACAAGACCTCCGCCAGGTGAGCAGATATTCCTACATTAGGTAACATGATTCATAGCTCAGCAATATATCACCCTTCGTGAATATATGAGCTGTCGTTTAGCTCAACAGTGTTCGTGGGACGAGGCTTTGTTTTTATTTTATCAAGCGTAGATTTTTCGGGTTGCGATTGACTTGGTTTAATTATTTTGATTTTTAACATTGATTCGGATTTCAATTTGAGCTGACTTTTGATACCTGCTTAATTTTATTTTCAATTCCAATTAAAAATCATCATCATCATCTGCTTATAACACCTTTACAGAATCATACAAGGCGATGTTATAAGTCACAATGTCTATTCCTTTAAAAAAATAAAATCACCTGCCATGTAAGCAAAATTGCAACAACGTTATAACGCTGCTGTAACCCCGCCTACCTGGGTTGGATCAGTCATTATGGGTCAAGCCAATAAAATATACATAGATGGCATTTCAAAGTGCTACGTAAAAAGACCTGAAATAAATAACCAATTATGATCATAATAAAAAATGATAATGAGGATAAATTGGATTGTCCTGATAGCCGTGGAATAGCTCTCCACTCTTCATAAGCACCTCAGGACATGTTGCTCCCTTGTTGCTACGTCACTAGCTAGCGAGCGTTTCCGGAGCCCACTTTCATTGTTCTTTGGCTGCTTATTTGTTCGTCCGTTTACATAATGCAACCATTAATTAACTAGCCATTTCATTGATGGGAATCAATTTTTAGTGTGAGGCTGCATCAATGCAGGCCGGCGATAATCCGATTTCAATCAGCAGCGAATATCATTAATGTGCTGAATAATGGATTTGTGTGTGCCATGTGTGTGGCTATACCACGGATTAAAGAAAATTTAGAAGTTCCACTTCAAACAATGCGCCAAAAAAAGGCCAACTTGAATGATGATGTCGTTAAATTTCGGTAAAAGAGAAACATCATCCAGGTGCTTGGTGGATTACAGAGTGTACTCTTTGCTGGCGATAAAATTACTGACTAATAGCATGATTGCCAGTCAAATTTATTTTCATTGCCGAATAACAAAACTTGTTGTCAGTTTTCTAATTCGGAACTTGGTACTTTTAAGTGTACATACACACGAGCGACACGCGTCGACGACAGACATACCTGCAATCGTGGACATCAAGCAATTCGTGTATTTGAGCACCGTACTGAAATACACGAGCGACACGCGTCGACGAAAGAGGTTGTGCCGAATCCTTTTCCTATCTTTAGCAGTCTGCGTATATGCGCTACGTATGGTGCGCCAGTCTGTGACCGCGCATAGCATGGACCTTCTGCGTGTACATCTTTACCACCATCCATTCCCCACTGCTTGCAATCCAATATTACAGCAGTAATTATTTACAGCTAGCTACATATTTAATTGTAATACGCGCTGATCCAATTAACCCGTTGATTAGCCCGATTTGTTTGTAATTAATTTGTATAATTGTGTTGTGCTTGAGGCAGCTAATTACTATATCCAGGCAGGCACATGGTGCCTGTTTGTGCATTGTAATCAAATATTCTAATCATGACGCTGAGAATGTGACTGAATCTCTGAAGAATTATTAATTTGGGACAAATCGGTGAGGAGACGAACTAATTCATTTGCTTCCAACTAAAACACAAGTGCTCAGCAGCACCACATTCACATGAAAATAAAGTAGTGTGTATGTTCACATAATAAACTGATACATCCCATACTTTTGAAATAAACTTTACCCCTTTGAAGAGATTACTGATTTTGTGGGAATATTAAGTAAGTCCCCTAAATTAACTGAATAATAAATTGCATTATTAGCGATTAAACACAAAGTCACGAGCTCTCCCACAATGTCCAAATGCGTAAACAAACATTAGCAGACCTAATAACACTTAATCTCTGCATAGTCAGTCCATACAGTCCACGTGTACATTGTAACGCTGACAATCAAATATAAAAGCCTCAACTCCTACGTCGTTCTCTCGACTATCTGTCCCTCTGACATAGATCGTAGAAAAAAAATAATCCGTCAATATAATAAATACATTGGTCATTTCGTTCCAAAATATTATGATAAATTGACATCAAAATTATAACGGGCACATAGCTATGGCCCAACATAAATTGGAAGTTTCTATTTGAATTATTGGTTTTAAATATTATTGTTCAATTGTTCATCTTACTTTTATGTTATAAAGGCTGTTTTTAAGTGTTTCATTTCAATCTGTACTTAGGTAATTATAATAATATTATAAAGAGGTATTTGTTTGTATGTAGGGGGTAATCTCCGGAACTGCCAGTCGGATTTGAGAAAACCTTTTTGCATTTGATAGTCCAATTATCGAGGAAGGTTATATGCTATTTAACATCACGCTACAACTCTTAGGAGCCGAGCAAAAGTAAAATAAGCCAAAAAGAACGCTAAGCGAAAACGAAGTAATAACATGAGCGAGCTATGGGATGCAACGTGATGGGTCGGGGCAGAAATTTCACGCGGACGAAGTCACGGGCGGAAACTAGTTCTAAATAAAATGCACAGATCATGCAGATGATGTGTTTTTTCTAGATTGTTATAATGATGATCACAGTACTTTGTTACTTAGCATTAAATACTTCAGTTTATGTGTATTTTGAGCATATTGAAGCACAATGGGTCATTCTCTTGATTCTATGTCTCTACCCGAGGTTGAGGTCCCATCGCTTTGTTTTTATTTGTTTTACTGCCCGCCTTTTTCTATGGGCCGGTGACGTCATTATGTTTAATTTTATTCATTGCCACCTGTATCGTGTGGGCTGTTGGCAGATTGTGACCCTTTGTTTTGTTGTGAATTGTGTTATATTACCCACAATATTGTGAATTCCCCCTTCAGAGTAATCTCGTCTATTAAATGTAATGTTCCCATAAAGATCTTTTACTCCGATTTGGGTGAAAAGACAAATAGTATAATAAAATATTAGCCGTATATGAACCGTTTATCTCGTAAAACGGAGTGATATTATCAATACATATATGTGAATTTGGTACTATGTAGTCACTTCGTTTTATCAAAATAATTTCTACACTATTACATAAAATAATATAAGTATGATCAGTAAGTATATACAGATAGTGCCATCCACGAAGACGCGCCATTCTTCCTAATCGCTTAGAGTACAATTGTTCAAAATTCCGTTAGTGTTTTAGTTTTGTCGATACACAGTAATTACTTATTAGTGGGTAATTAGTGTGTATCAAAAAACTAAAACACTAGCGGAATTAACTAGCGATAACCACTAGCGATTAGTAAGAGTGGGGCGCGTCTTCGTGGAGGGCACTATCTACACACTTACTGATGTTGTGGGTTCCCGTAATTTTTTTTGATCGAAATCTTAATTAATAACGACAAAGCAACTCAATAATAGCATTATTTTCTACAAACATCTCATAATTTCAATAAATTAAATTTATTTATTTACTTCTCCTATTCCTCCTGTGCCTATTGTAAATAAGTAAAAGATAAAGCTAGTAAATACAGTAGAACGTGTTGGCAAGGTGTCGAGCAGCAATCTATCTCTATTTAGCTCAAACTATTGAGATATAGTGGCGTGTTTAACGAAAAAAGATTATCATTCCTGTTTTTAGCTCAGGGGACTTTAGGGGAGTTTATTTACCTGATAAATAAATAGCGCTTCGAAAGGATTTCATTTTGAAGCGATTATGTATCTCGTTTGACTACTATCTCAAGTAATGGTAACCGATATTGCGGTTGAAAATAATTTGCCGTGTTAGAAGGGGCAGTATAAACTAGTGTAATGTGTAAGATACAGATATTACACAAATACCAAGCTTTGAATATCAGAATGGCTACTGGTTATTTACTTTGTATGAAAGTTCTTATGAATATGGTTTTTAGGGAAAGGATTTCATGACGTAAAGTACAGAAAAACAAGGCTAGACATTTATTTCAATTAGGCTTGTCAGTAATTAATCAGAAAACTAGTCATCCGTTCGCAAAACCAGATCTTCATGGAGAAGATGGACAAGAAATTTCATGGAAACAGTATTAAAGAATTCTATCAACACATTTCTTATATTGCCATAAGTTATCGTTATCTTAAAACAGTTAATTCTATTTCTTGGGCAATGTTCCAAGAAATCTCAGAATAATAGCAACATAATAACAATAGCAAGGAAAAGAACATGAAGATTCCATTTTACAATTTAATACATTAGCAATATTTTTATTATAACTTACACAACATAGTCATAATAAGCTATACTTAAAGTATAATGTCAAATTACTTACTCAACTTACGTGACGTCAGGGCCCTAGTTCACTGTGACCACTTAACGATTCCTTACTTCGATCCACGTCAATTCCTTAGTTAATCACGACATCTGCTATTAACATAATTTTCTATGAGACAATGAACGAAACCGCGCGAAATAAACGCGAAGTTGGCGTGATTTGATTTGTCCAAATACATGTTGTCCTTACGGTTGACATTTCGATTCCTTGCCGTTACAGGGGTTTCTACAAGACACGATACTGACGTGGTTTGCACGTGGGAAGATTTTGCGGGCAATAATAATTACCATACAAAATTGGGGCCATGGTAGATATATTCCACACAACGACGGTACTGGAACTAACCAACCAAACATCTACCAACCAACTGACCCGATAGTGTCATTAAAGTCCGTTTTATGTTTTACAAACGTCACTTTACGTCAAACATCAACTGCCATTTTGAAACAATCACAAATCATCATACATTTTGGCTAAATAACTTCTAATACAGGTAATAATAAACGAATCTTATTTAGTGAAAAGGTTTTAAAACATTATAAGGTAACAATTTATTACGATCTGATTCGTAATTCTAGTATATTTCAATAGAATAACAAAATCATCAAACAGTATATTGCGAATCGTTTAAAACAGCCTATATATAAAAATAGCAATATAAAATCTAAGATATTCCACACAAGTATCATTAAATATTACGTAATCATTTATAGTAATAACATCTAACTAAGTGATTTTTGCAAGTTAAGAGTGTTACAATTTTGTAAACATAATATCTAGTCAAATTAGGTACCTACCTACTTTCTACATTGGACCCAAGCTTCGTAAATGTGTCAAATGTCATTATCCAACAAACAATATATTCTAATATTATAATGATGTCATAATTAATTATCTAGCACACGCTCATCTATAAGTAACCTATTCACTAATGCTAGAGAATACATAGATACTCAATTAGTGGTGCAGTGATATTTCAGCATTAGGTGATTTAAATAACTTTCAGTAGTTCTGTGCGAAATGTTTCACAAATAAATTAATTTGATTTGATTTGCAAAATCACACATAAGTCAAACGTGTATATGACATCGATAAATCGATGCATGACATCATGTAGAGCTAATTACAGTTTTTGCTTAAAACTAAATTAACTAAGTTCTATCACAAGTATTCTAACATAGTAAAAAACAAGACATGCTCATATCCTGTAAAACAAAAATAAAGCTCTGATTTTTATATCCGAATAGGTCTGCACTTCCTGACTTCGAAATTGACCCCAGAGTTTCTGATTCCACAACTCAACTGGCTCGACATTCACGATTGGAGAGTTTGTACTTCTCATTACCACTCAACGTAGGATTCGATTACGATGCCTTATTACGTCCAAGGAGAGCCGATATCTGAGCATTATTATTCAACGCTTAACTCGGTTTGTGTCGATCGGTGACAGAACCCGAGACCCTCTATAACGGTCAACCCAACCATAACACTTGGTTTTGATTGGCTCGTTTTGATTGGCTCAGTACTCATTTGAATAATTATTATGATTTTTACTTTCGTAGATAAAGATGCAAGGAAAAAATATATAATTATATATATCTGCCTTTATTCGAAGTTATCATGAAGTTAGTTAAATTAGGTTCAGACAGAAAAAAAAACCGGCCGTCGGACTCGCACACCGAGGGTTCCGTACAAACCTGTAGGTCTATAATTATTTAAAAAAAAATGTGATGTAAATAAAAATTTAAGCCTTTATCTGTGCTATAAGACGATGCTTCGAACCAAATTTCAATATTCTGAGTTCACGGGAAGTACCCCGTAGGCTTTAATTCCCTTGCGAATGTCGAAAATTTGCGGAAATTTGCGGCATAAACGGCTGTATCTTTTGATTGCTTTGGCTTAGAAGTTTGATTTTTTCATAACTCCAAGAGACAGTAGACCTGAGTGTTTGATATAAATTCCAGTTTGATAACTCCACGCGTTCCTGAGAAAAAGGGTCTTGACAGACAGACAGACGGACGGACGGACGGACGGACAACAAAGTGATCCTATAAGGGTTCCGTTTTTTCCTTTCGAGGTTGAAACCCTAAAAAGGGCTTGTGTTAAAGTAGCTTGGCGACACGAAGGGCAAGAAAATTACTGATGCTCGGCTCCTTCTATTTTATTACGACCTGCCTTGATCATGTTGGTAGAGATACCTAGAAGGTACGGCCGCAGGATACTGATGTATCAAATCAATATTTATTCACCTATGTTAATCACACCAATTATTATACCCTTGTCTATCTATGCGATACTCAACAGTACCCACGAGTAGGTATCCCAGTACATTTGATTGAATAATTAATTCTCTTTTGATATTCGATATCACACATGACAGGTAGCAAGATATTGAGTTAGGCCCAAAATATTCGAATTGGGGCACAGATCATGCAATAAACAGTAACACAACTTCGATCAAATGACCTGATCGCGCCGCTACATGCCCTATCAGTAAGTTGTGCCCAAGTGGCGGTTATCTCGAGAGGCGGCTATTATCTATACTATTTTGGTTCAAACATCACAGTCCACGATCTTATCAATGTACTACAATTTGTTTGATGATATGTAGAAAAAAAAATTGTTTTTAGTTGACTGACCAAGATGGAATGGCTAGGAATTAAATTCACATAGAGATGATGACTGAGATCAATGAAAGATGATTGAAATAAAGGCAGAAAGATGGAGATAGTTGACAACTCTCCGAGGGAACGTAAGTCATTATTACAAAAACAGCTTAATTGTCATACTGTTTAAAACTTCTACAGTGACAAAGGATTGGGGTGGAAACACAATACCTTTACAAATAGGTCCGTTGGAGCCCACAAGGGTTGTGGTCTGGTCTCCGAGCCTCGTGTCTCCGGGTCAATAGCATTCTGAGGAATAAGTATTAGGTAGGTAGGGTAATCGCGAGGTGGTATTATATATTCATCATATCGTTAAATAAATCTTTGTTGCTAAGAAAAGAAGCAAAGTATTAAATTGACTATGAAAGTATGAACCCTGTCGCTAATCTAGAGCTACAGTGTTAATACTCCATTAGATCACGAGAAATTATAACCCTTGTTTATTTCTTCGAAGCTTGCCTTCACATTATGGCCTCTGTCAATCAATATGTGCATAGTTTATATTACTTCTTTAATATAAGAGCCACACACTTGTTATGTAAGATAGTAAATATTGCCTTAAAAAAGTCACTTCTTAGAAGGACTAACGAAACGAGTTATTCCGGTCTAATCCCCTGAACCCCCCTCCAAAGCACTTCCAGACGGAATCGTGTTTGCAATCTTATTTTAGTTGAATAAAATTGCAATTTAGCGCCGAATAAAATGTTGTACAATCGTCTTTAATGTAGGCTACTTCTGGCACTTCAGTTTTTACTTGGAATGTATTGTATTGCTCGTTGTGTTACGTAAACGTTTGTGCTTGTGGGTTGATGTGAGTGAAATATAGTAAGTTTGTATGTTTTCTCTCTTTCCATGTAATATCATAACATCACGCATGTAGTTCATCTGTAGTAGATAATAATAATATACCTAAGAATAATCTTCATTCATGAATATGAGACAACCATACAGATTAACTTAATCATAAACCCACTCACACAGATACAGCCACATTTCACCAGATGTAATACAGGGTGAACTTGCCTTCACTAGGACACAAATCAAGACTTCAGGTCATTATTGAGAAATTCCGGGTTGAAAAACCCAATAACACATTGCCCGACCTGAAACCTGCCGTTTAAATTGAAAAGGGGTTTTTAATTATATCTAATAAAACTTATATTTGTTGACAGAACAATTCATGAAGTGAAATAATTATCTCTTTGTTGTGTTACGGCTTTCATGGAAACAAAAGATAATAATTGTAAAATGGATTATAATAATTTAAAGCGAAATCCTGATTTCACATAATTTTACTAAAGTGATACCCCAAATCCCTTTACCCACTTCCCAAGTACAATCTCTCAGTAAGATTACTTAAATAATATTGTAATACTCCTTCATTCCAGACAATTTCTCTTTATTCATTCATGGCATGGCTATTCCCACAAAATACGTATTATAATAGCGTGTAAGACTTCTTCAATATATCCTATTGATGCAGGCTCTGCACTGTATAGCTTCGGAATTAAGCTGCATTAATAACGGATGAAATTCTCGACGCCCAAGGAATGCTCGACTTAGTGTCCATCATGCAATAATATGGGAATTATACAGGGTGGCCCAAAAGTCCTGGATCAAACGAAACAGGGCGATAGTTGAGGTTATTTACAGTAAAAAAAAAATAGAAAAAAAAATAAAAAAAACATTAAAAAAAAATTAAAAAAAAGTATCATCACTACAACAGTGCTTTTATGACAGTGCATACCATGATTTATCAGTATTGGCACTTTTTTCAATATCTTTTAAGGCTCAAAAAAAATTATTTCTAACATTAGAACCTTACTGTAAACACTCAAATTGTCATAACTTTTAAGGAGATCAAGTTAGGGCTCTCGCACAAATTTTTTTTTACTACAAATAACCCCAACTATCGCCCTGTTTCGTTTTATCCACGACTTTTGGGCCACCCTGTATTAATAATATCTATGTTGATATTGTATGTTGTTGTCTAATTGAGGGGAGTACCGCTAATTTGTATTAATTGACTATCGAGAAGTTAGTTGGGATATCAAAAGGTTGACTGTGTCGCTATTATTAGTTATAATTATGAAATACATTATGTAGGTACAGTTGTAATTAAATATAAGCGGTATGTGCGTGTGGCGGAGAACCGAGTATTGTAGGACAACTAAAGCTTGTTTGTGGGGTACAAATAAAATAATTTTCGCACTGTAAATGTGAGGAGCAGTGGTGGTCCAGTGGTAACAGCCGCGACTTAAGAGTTGTCGGTCGTAGGTTTGACCTCAGACAGGCGCTTAACTTTGTGTAAATTATTATTAGCGAAGGAAAACATCGTGAAGAAACCGGCATGTCCTAGAACCAAAAATTCGTAGACTTGTGACATCTACTAACCCGCACACGGCGCACGTGGTGTATTACGGCCTACACCCTTTCACAGAGACAAGGCCTGTGTCCCAGCAAAATAAATAAATTATAATGATACGCCACAAGAGGTACTCCGCCCGATGGATAACGATTATACGCATTAGATGCGTTTTGTTCTCACTTTAAATAGTTACATATCTCTTGATTTTACTGCAACTTAGTTACGGAGTTTTCATAATCGGAAAACTTTCGCACTGCCTAATATTTAACATAGGGAAGTAATTCATCGTAAAAGTTGATTTTATAATAATTTGTATCTTCAAAAGTAACTATTACATAACAGCTAACACGATTCTGCAAAGAATGAAACGTTCAATGAGTTGTATTTAACTACGGCGTGCTGCGCCATGTCTGGTGATACGCGGCGTACTGCCCGTAAAGCTGAGACTTCATTACACGGTAATTAAGCGTCTTGTGGCTGCCGCGGTTCGACTATTAGAACCAGTAACATTATCATCATCTACCTAGCTTTTTCCCAACTATTTTGGGGTCGGCTTCCAGTCTAACCGGATGTAGCTGAATACCAGTAATTTACATGGAGCGACTGCCTATCTGACCTCCACAACCCAGTTATTGGGTAATACGATACCCCTTGGTAAGACTGTCGTAACGACTGTCAAAGATCCACGAATGACAACCGGGACCAACGGCTTAACGTGCTTTCCGAGGCACGGAGGGGTCTTGGTATGTAAAGATGGTCACCCATCCACGGACCAACCGCGGCAAGCGTAGCTTAACCTGATCGATCGAAACGTGCGGCTGTTATTACTTAGCCACAATCATATCTTTGCATATACTTTGTCTGCATAAACAGTATCTACGCACTCTCTCTAATGGTTTTTGGTAAGTTTTTTTGTATAAATAGGTACCACGACGTGATATTTTATCTAGAGTTGTTTGTGTATTTCGAGTAAAAATATTCCATAGTCACCTCTTCGGCCAGACAAATAATTTTACCTATCTATCGAATAAACTTAAAAATAGTGCCAGCAAAAACTGAAAACCAAAACAGCATTTGCTGTGACAAATTAGACACAAACCATCGACAAAGCGGGTCCGTTTTGCTCCGAGTAATTGACATAAGCGGGCCCGAGAGTGCTTTATTATAGTCTGTCGCGGTCCCATGTCGCAGCAGAGTGGACCAAATACAATGTGAGCAGTAATGCAGTTTTGCGGAGTGAAGTACGCGGCGTACTATTAGTTTTGTACCTCTAATGCTCTCTCTGCGCTTTACAATGCCATTATTTTCCTGCCATGGACGCGATTTTAATCAGATTAGCGCTGACATAACGAATTACTTACTAACCTATATTTTTAAACGTTTTCCCTATGTAAACGAAAACTGTTAATTATATTTAAGTACCTGTTTTTGTAATATTCCTGATTAGCTGATAGTGATTTCCAGATAGTGTTTGTGTCGCAGATGGATTGCTTAGTTAGCTGTTTACATATATGCGCTACCTTTTTTATAAAACAGCTTGCGATTATGTAAAACAGTCAATTTGACACTCCTTTTTCTCTCTGCTACATACATATTATGCACCTCATCCAAATTAAAAAAAATATGATTGACGTGTAAAAGTGTTTGTACAAACCTACTTACAGAAAGTAAATCATTTATCGTTTATCACAGCCTAGCATTTGGGACTCACAATGCATCTCCCATTCTAGCTAAGTCTTATGCATTGTGTTTATAATGTGTGTGGTCGTCACCGGCTTACGATCATTTCCCAAAGATATAAGTAGATGTTCCGGTTCTGAATCTTTTGAGAATATCTTAGTAGCATACATGTAATTCTCACTGGTGTGTATGTCATGACTGATTGATTTAGACCCTTCTTTGGTAGGACGTTCGTGTACTATTCACATTGATTTAAAATCTGTCACCAATACATATGTAGAGGTGAAAAAGTTGATCTTGTTTCGACGTCAAACAATCTGACACACGGATTCCTCGCCCATTCTAGCGATTAAATTGTGACGTGAAATCTAAGCGCCCAACAGCACCCACGAGCCAGAGGTAAAGTTACTGGAACTTTTCCAATATCCAGTGTTATTGCGCCGTTTTCCACCGTCCCGCGCCGTCCCGCGCCGTCCCGCCGGGATGAGGTGGACTTTCACGTCTTCACACTTTCCCGCCTGTTAGTTGGTCGTTTTGTGTTGGGATCACTGACCTCTAAAAAACAACTACTTGTATAATGCAGGTCAGTGGTTGGGATATAAAATCGGTAAACATGGTGTTTGATAAAATAACTATTGTGACGAACTATCTTTAAATTATCTGACTAATGGCCGTCGGACACCAAAACAAGTCGACAGAATAATGAATTGAAAAGATGTGTTTTTTCGAGTACATATAATTATACTTATAACAAAAATACTCTTAACATTGTATCGAAAAGTATTGATAAGATTTTCTTTCGCACAACTTGTACGTTATCACCGTTAGCAAATATAACACAGTCATAATTATGTATGAGTGAGCAAAAGAAACGAGAGGAATGTCAAATCGCATAACGCCTGTACGAAGTGACAGGCGTGGCTAAGAAATTATTATTATTTTTTAAATTTATTTTCTCAGTTTCCAAGAACCTGGTATTTATTACAATCTCACGGGTGAAAACCAAGGTGAGATTTTACGTTTGAGTAGATTACATGTTTGGCACTGCATTGAAATTATTGTCTAAATCTAATTGCAACAAATTCCGGACTATGCGACATGTTTTTAATATAGCAGCTTTCTGTAGTGTATGGTTATATTAGAATACTTGGAAAGATTGATTGCATTTAAAATGATAAATACTTAGTTGTTTCGGGATGATACCAGTCGTTGATACCACTATTGGGACTATTGTTACTTTATAATTATTCATATTTATTTATTCAGACTACAATGGTCTATAGTGTTAGTAACAAAAGTGGATTAGCCTATGTTACTACCATAGATATATGCAATTTTACATTTCTAAAACAGAACAGGTCCGGTTTTTAACCGCGCACACTAGCGGGCTATCTGCCCAGGCGGCTATTAGTTGCAGGATAGTGTTGGAACTACCACACAGCCTGCGGAGTAGCGAGGCAGATTTCTTACGCCACAATGAATCAAATCCGTCAGTGCGTGCGTGTGCAAACATTGCCGAGGCACTACAGAAGCGCGGCAATGGCAACAATACACTGAATGCGTCATTATATTGGATACGCAGAGCATTGTAAGCCTTTTGGGTATATGTGAACCACAGGGCTCCCGAATATAATGCTGTACAGTATGCCTTACTCATCGAGAAAATCTGCGGGCCAGCATATTCGCCCTAACTGACAATGCTCTGCGCTTCCTCTCTAGATCCATATCATCTTTCAGCTCATCAGTAACCAGAAGGCCCAGGTATTTAAATGTATATAGGTACCTTTCATTAGAAGAGGAGGAACCATAGTAGGATACCAGTGCCAGACCTGAACACTTTAAATTGAGACTTACTGCAATTATAAATTAACCCATGAGTTACAGTGTACGACTCGCACACATTCATTTTGTATACGCTGTAAGTTCTATAGGACAACTTAAAAGTTGTCAATTTCATTCCGTATCTCATACCATTCTTCTATAATTACGTATACCTATTATAAATTAAAACCGCTTTTCGTGTCTACCTATAGTATGACCGCGTTGGTCTTCTAAACTACGCAGCAGGTTTGGATGCTTAGTTCACCATCATTTAGAAATTACACTCTGGAAGGTTTATATGTATAATACAATGACATTAAACTTACAAATAAAACACCCACTCGCTAGTACAAAATAAAGCACCCACTCAACATCCCTTTAACCGAACACCACAAATTCTCGTAAATCTAGCACGGAGTACATAAGTTAGCTCCGATCGCGCACGGCTGCGGCAAACGACGCGTGCACGAGCCGTCGCCGCCGCCGCGCCGCGCCGCCCCGCCCGCACCACATCGCACCGCATCGCACCGCATCGCACCGCGCCACCGGCCGCCGCACGATTATGTAAATACACCTACGAACGCTTTTGTTTTTACACTTAATAATCTATAGAAAATTGGGGAAAGTGTTTCTGTTTTTTAGAGTCTAGATTTGTTTTATAACTTTGCGAATACAGCATAAAATATTTACTGCATTACAGCGCTTGGATTTTGTTGTTTTCGGCTTATAAACTGAGTTAATTTAAAAGCTTTCAAAGCACGAAGGGGTTCTTGGTATGTAAAGATGGTTACTTATCCATGGACCAACCGCGGCAAGCGTAGCTTACCCTGATCGTTTGATCCATGCTGCTGACTTGATTTAGCCACAAGACTCTTCAACATACGTCACTTTAAAAAAATTGGCTTGTTGACAACATGTTTAATTTAAGATGAAATAAATCATCTCAGGCGGACATACCTACAAGTATTAGTGCATAAACTAGACTATTATTATAGTTCTCCAAAATTGGGTACTTTCTATTAGTTTGTGTATCACTAATAATCACCAGATTCTTAATTAAACCACCTCACCTTAGCCGTTCGGTTTCAATCGCCACTATTCACTCCGTCACGGTGTCACAGTGCAAACAGCAGCGTTGCATGTCCACTGCGTCTATTTACCGGTAGCTGGGGCCTTGTTCACTGTGCGAAAGGCAATGGAGTGGGTTCACTGCCTTCTATAGGATTAAGATTATTATTTGACTACGTGTGGTGACTTAGTCGCAGAATTTTGTTTCTACGTGTGGCGGGTTCGATTTTTTTTAAGTGAAAAGTTCTTCAAGCACGTTGGACATTTTTTGAGATGGGAAAAAACCATTGAATTCGCGCCACTGTTACCGTAACCGACACCGCTTCGGATGTGTTCGGCTGTCCTCAGGATGTACTCGGTTTTAATGTATTTCCGATATGTCAGTGAGTGATGACAAAGTATTCTGTTTGTGTTTTGTTCATATGACGATTAAAAAAATACGTAATTGTTCAAGTTTGGACTTCTGTCGGCACTTCCGGAGTGCCACTTTTTTTTTTGTTTATGGTTCTTTGCGGTCCACGTGTACGAGGAGTACATAACCATGAGGTATTATTTTACCAGTGGGCTGATGTTTATTTTCAGATCCTTGACTCGGACTTGGAAAAAAAATATCCATTTAATCTTCATTTGGTTTTCTGAATGAAATTGCTTTAAACGAAGGCTCCCCTATTCCAACTTGTTTTGAATAATATGTTTACTATAGTTTCTGCAAGCAGTCTACCAATATATCAGTGTAGAATCTAATTCCAACAATGTTCACAATCACATTACCTCAACCAACCGACCGACAACTTCTCAATAGCATTACACCCACGAAGTTGTGACCCATTTCCAATCGCACCGGTTCCACCGAGCTCAACACTGAACCAGCTGACGTCGCATTCTTGTACCCTCGCCAGAGGAGCCGTGTTCTGCGGCCGCGGGCCGATGTCGCCCGAGTTTGCGGTTCGTTCCCGCTGTTACGACGTACTTTTCTCCTTGCGATTTTCTTATTTGAATGCTTTTCTTTTTTGTGGTTTTTGGTGGAATAAAGAAAGTGTGAAATTATTAGAATTGTCAAAGAATTTTAGAACCTAATAACAATTGAGTATGTATTATTATACTTATTTATTAAAGTCATTGTGAGCGGTGGCCCTTTTTGTGGGAAAAAATAAACAGAAAATACTAAACGGTATACTGTATGTAACCGTGTTCTCATTTTACGTGAAACTAATTTGTTTCTGTAGAGCTTCTACAAAGTGCTGCATACGTTTACTTTTACTTCGCTTCTTGTTTCGACAAAGCTCCGAACTAAGCACACGTACATAGTTCGCATCAAAGCTAAATAGTCTGTTTACTTTGCGTTTGGGATTAACATCGGTTTTAAAATGTATTATTTAAATGGAATTAAATGCAGAAACACGAAAAACTTTTAAAAAGCTATGACGTATTTGAATATAGTATCTTCGGTTGCTACACCGTAACCCGTAGCACTGCTACGTCAGCTACGGCGTAGCAGATAAACAACTAGCTACGCATTGAACATAATTTTTTCTACAAATTGGCCCAAGGATTTATGTTTGTCAATGTAGCTGATTAATATAAATAATAATACTGCATCATAATTTATAATTGTCACTCATTTTTCATCTAAATCCGTATTTGTGTTCTCGACATATTGTTTTTTTATGTTAATTCAAACCAACCATCATAATATTCAAACATCTCCATTTTGAAAATTCAACTTTATTTATTTATTTATTTAATACTTTAAGCACAAATGTACAGAGGCGGACTTAATGCCATAGGCATTTTCTATCATCCTCCGTAACAGATAAAATAAAGGCTTCAGAAGTAAAGCCTGGCCTGAAACAGCTCGCATCGCCGCTGAATCAGCTGAAGTTCTCGTGACACTTAAACCCTCTCGGAGCAGACACTAATGCACCGCTAACGGCACAACTATGTGAGGAAAAGTGTTTGTGGAGGTTGCGATAAGGAACTGTAAGAATAAAATTATTGGGTGCGGTTTTTATGGTCACATTTAATTAAAATATAATACAAATAAAAAAAGAAAAACAAAAAAAAATACAAAAAAATACTGTCCTTATTTAATACTTATAAATGCAGAAGTAACTCTGTATGTAATAAGTCCGTCGTCTGTTACTGTTTACGCCGCGGCTTTTTGCGCAACGGCTGAACAGATTTCCATGAAATTCGGAACACAAGTAGTATAAGTACCTAAATTCCCGTGGGATCATCTCCGGCCTCCACGCGGGTGAAGATATAATATTGCTTTAGCAACGTTTACGATCTTTTCACACATCCTGATTATAATATATTTTGAACGGATTTATATTATTTCATTTTTTCGTAATCCGTGCGAATAAAGAAGATCCGTAAAAAAACACGGTCCGCGAGATGACGATATATCCATGTGTAAATGTGCTGTTATCAACAAAATTTATTTACAAAAACATTACTTGGTGTAAACAATACATATTACATTGTTTAAATTAATAAGAAAACAACATTATTAATAATTTATTATGTATAATGGAACCCTTTGAATCGCTTAATACCCATCACGCTTGACCAATTCACAATAAATGTTCTGATGTTGTAGGGTTCACGTTCCAAAGCAGGATCTGTGAAGGTCAACGGTGGTCCCGTACAATCTCATTGGAAAGGAACAATAACACATACCTAGAAACATACACCATAAATGTGGGGAAAAATAGTACCATCTGATTGCTGAAGCTTTATTTCTTCTTTATTGTATGAGTGAGTATGATCTGTTCCAAAAGCGTGTTGTGAAAATGTAAACAAATGAATCAGAAACCGTAACTGTGCAATTTTTTTCTGCCACTTAAAAATTGAATAATTAAATATTTAAACCCAAAATTCTAATTTATTGTCCATTTGTATACGTTTACAATTTGTAATTTATAGGTCTTTAGTAGGATATAAAAGTTACATACACCCTGTTAGGGCATTTGCAAGTGAGCACAATTTGCATTAAATTTTAACATTGCTTACACAAATATTAATGTTAAACATATGAAATTATTTAACATCAATAATTATATCAATTCGATAGTTACACGTTGCATTTTACATCCTCCAAAACATGTTTTTCATTTGATAATTGAGGTTAATGTATTCGTATAATATCTATTACTGCCCCGTTGGTCTCGTAGTCGTAAGTGCAACTACTGAGCGTGCGGACCTGGGTTCGATTCCCGGGTCGGGCACCGTATTATTGAGATTTTCCATTAGGAATGTCTCAGTAACAGCCCGGAGTTTGGAAGTTGGCGGTGTGAAGCCCCCGTGCCTCAGACAGCATGTAAAGCCGTTGGTCCTGCGCCTGATCTCTCCCCGGTCGTGTCGGATTGCCATCCCATCGGACTATGAGAGTAAAGGAACAGAGAGTGCATCTGAGTTCGCGCACACTTTTGTGCACTATAATATCTCCTATGTACCGACACCGACTGTGACCGAAATCGGCCAGGAGGGTATTATTATTATAATAACAAGTTCCAGTTGTGAAAACAAATTTTTATATGCCTTGCCGTCCCACATATCATACATGTCTACACGAAAGGTAAACTATTTAAATACTTTCAAACTGCTTACAAATAGAAATGTAGGTATAATATACACTATCATATTATGAGCGTAAAGTCTAACGATAAGGTAATTATCATGTTCCTTTACACAGCAAGCACGTCAGCGCACTATCTGATGGTTATAATTATGTTATTCTAATAGTCGCAGCAATCATTACTAAATGTTTAATGAAATGCGAACACAATGAGCACGTTAGTGGAAATGGGCTTTGTGTCGCAGATGAATTCAATTGTTAACTATAATTGTTTTTCAAGAAACCGTAATTATACAATGTATACTTTTAATAATGTCATAGATTAACTGTATCTACATAATTATACAACAAATGTTGTTTTTCTACTTTTTTTTCTCAGAACTTGCTCCCTTGAACTCGCTTACTGAAATCGGAATCCTGATTAAGCTTGTCCCTATTAAACCAACTTATCTCTTTTGCCTAAAACTTTTTCATAATCTGCTTCTACTAAGCCGCATAATAATGTGTTATAATACCAACATGAAAAAATAATGATGACCTTAAGAAAAATATAACCGAGGAGATTGCCGCGACAAATTGTTTATACCTTGACCAATGTCGTTCAACCCCAAAACGTTACAAAGTACGCTTCTTGAACATCACTTCAACAGACTGACGGAGATCCACTTCTTTGCAGCCTACGCCTTAGAACAAAAACTGTAAAGTGCTTCACGCAAGTCTAGACTGAATTTACGTAAGTTACGAATTGTCTGCCGCCCACGACTTAAGAGCACGGAGTATGTGACAAAGGGAATACTTATAACAATGCCATTTTTCAATTCCAACTGGCTACGCTGTTTTGCTACGTCTTAGACTTGTTTTGCTACGCCGTAACACTTTGCCCTTCACCTTTCACCTTTGTACCGTCGTAGCAGATAATGTCGTGTACAGTAGGCTCCAAAAGTCCATAGGCAAAGTCACAATGCAATAGCTTGACGTTTAGTTTAACTTACGACCTTCTTTTAATGAGTAATTAGACACACACACTCGCATATTACTCGAATATAGTTCCGTGTCATGTTCGTCTTGTTCACATAGTTCATAAAACTTTATGATTATACCCACAGAAATCTAAATAAATAAAACATAAGGTAGACAGATGCTTAACTCATTCACCGCTAGTCCCCGACTAAATAGAATGTTGTTGCTTCTTGGTTGGTGGATAATTTGATATGTGAAGTGTGTTTAATCTATTAGCGTTGTTGTAGTTCATTTTGAAATGCAAGCAAATTTAAATATCGAGATGATAGCTGCTGATATTATCGCGCTGCGTAAATATGGACTTATTATTATATCACAAATATTTGATGAAACCGGACTGACTGTGAGTATTATGATTTCATTATTTTATGGAACATTTATCTAATTAAAGTATAAATGATGATCCTTGTAGTTATTTTTTTAAACGTTTTATATTTACCTACCATAAGCCCTAAATAGAAAAAAAATATATATTTCCTAAAGTTTATTTATTTACTTTTGGAATGATGAATATAATATTAAGCATAATATTATAATATATAATCATTTTGTAACATTTCTATTTTCAAAATAATTTTGTTTCAAAATAGTAATAATATTTTATAATTTTGCTAGTAGCTTAACAGTATTCCTTTTTTGTTTTAGAGAAATTACCTACTGTGAGTCGGAGGGTCAAAAGATATAAGGAAGAGGGTAGCCTTGCCAGTCGAAAGCGAAGTGGAAGGCCCAGCTGGTCAGTGAATATGAAACAATTGGTTTCCGAGATATTTTGCCGAATTATTCAACAAGTGTTTACGAAGCGTTCGCCGTGCAAACGAAAACCAGCTCAAAAACATAATATTTGATTGGAAATAATAAACAAGAACATTTATACAAAGTATTAAGTTATAAATTGATTTTAGTAATATTAAAATAAAATTGTGTCATATCCGTATTAATAAGGATTATTTTGAGGTTTAGTTTCAATCTTCTTTTCATAATGAAAATGAATACTTAAGCTATAACCGCAATAAGTCCTAATAAATATGACTGTTTATAACGAATAAACATTTTGAAATCACTTAAGCATAAAACATTTTTATTTTTAACCCCATATAACATAAGCATAACAATATAATAATAAAAACATAAAAATTATTACATTGTTATTCTCTTTTATTATCTCTATTGAATAACAAAAAAAAAAAACGAAAAAGATAATTGTTGAAAAGAAAAATAATAGTCTCATCTCGAGATTGGAACCCAGACTTTCACGTTTGCTAAACCATTAGGTTACGTTACCAGCTATCTATACTTGCTATGATAAAGTGAATTTGAGCAGTAGTATGAACCCACCAAGGTTATGTGTAATTACGTAGTACCGTGTGCGTAAAAGCGACGATATGTTTTGTTTCGTTCGACGCTAGGACAGTAGAAAGATATTTATACTGTGACGCTCACGCTAGCCAATGCGTGTTCGACTTACACACACAGATATGGCCTGCGGCGCGAGGCGGCCGGTACTATCACAGCAATTTGAACTTTAATATGCTTATGCAAAATTGATGCCTTACTGTACGGCGGAAAGATAGCAGAATTAGGATAGTTTAAGAAAAAAAAAATACAATTTTTTTTTTAAGTGTCTACCTGACTTATGCATGACATTTTGTACCCAGTGTACGAAGGACTTAAACAACTACCTGAGACCTAACACTTTAATACCTCAATTTTATGATGACCAGTATTTTCATTTTCATCGTTGTGGATAGCTCTAATCAAGGTCGCAATACTAATGAGAACTACTTTGGCGATTTAATGAGTACTCCATTTGTTAATTAGTCTGATATAACCAGTAATTGGTAGGCACTGTGGCTGAATCGAGACGTCTCAACTGAAACTGATGTTCGCACTCATTACTCACAGTCACCACAATTGAGTGATGTTATTATCTAAGTTTTAGCGACGCTGTACCTTCGTATGTGTTAATAGATTGTGTTAATATTGCTACGGGTAAGTAATAATTGTAGAGTACCGATAGACTCATATTTTTCTCATATTCCTTCACAACCAATATAATGTAAAAATAATGCAGCAGTGTGCATTTGAGTGCGTTACAAGACCTACACAAATGAAAATGTCATACTAATTAAACGTTCGGTCCTGGGCATGCAGTTGCACTACCAAGCTGCTAATTGGCTTATCGTTTAATCCCGGCATTAACTATATTAGTATGTCGAATCTTGTGATTATGTTGTATGTGTGTGTATTTTTTTATTAGTATGTCGTACATAAGGTCTATGCAAATTATTATTTCCATTTGATTTTATTTCCACGTAAACAAATATCATCTTTACATGCATAAACTCACACTTTCTTCCCATGGAGTAAGTAGAAACTGCAGAACAACACCTGATACGATCCTAACATACTCCTTTTTCATCGGTTACGTTCATACATCTGGTCATATACGCATGCCGGTTGCGAGTACTACGCACCTAACCTTTCTGGAGAACCTCACCAATAAGATCAATCAATCAATCTTTAAGTGTTTATTAACAATGACTAGTACTATTGAAAATGTAACAAAAAAAATTTAAGATGCTTTTCAAAAAACTCGTATATGTTTACATATTTGGAAATTAAATAGTAAACGCAGGTTATGTACATACAGATTATGTATATGTTTATACGTCGTACGGTCGTATTAGTATACGACACCATGCAACATGAAAACGAAGCAGTAAATAATTACTTGTCTATCTGAGCTGAACGCGTCTAATTTTCCTAATCAATAATAATTGATAAAGCAATTATAGCTAGCCCCTTGACAACCATTTCTTGGAAAAGCGGTCACTACCTCATTACGCCGTTTCCATAATAACAATAATATTGGCTTTCAGTAACATTGCCCTGTCTTGTGACACGGCTGACACACTTGAGTACACTCGAGTGACAAGGAACGTTATACGCTTGACGACCAATGGACCGGGAGATGTAATGAGGGTAATGTTACTTATACAATAATATGTAGCATGTACATACATGTAACCACATGGTTATGTAGTGGAAGATATGAGGAATAAGTTGTGTGATTCAAACAATCGCAATGATGTGTGTTCCTCGGTGCTTCTACAAAACGCTCGTAAACTTAGAACAAAAAGAAGTCCGGGTCACTAGACCGCGATTATGATTAATTACAATCTACAACGAGATCATTTTGGTGTTGCATTAAAGGTACCTCCAAGAATGGTGAATGTAGGGCGTATCCTGGACTGTCGCTACCACATTACAGCCTGGTATTATTTTTTTACCGCGGCTTAAGTTAGACGAGAAAAGACACAACGTTCAGTAATCCGGAAACCTGAAAAGGTGACACTAGTTGAATGGTGAATATCTAAAGACAGTGTTAGAAATATTAACAGAAACATAACACTATCCAGTTGGTCTACCTAAATAACAAGACGACCGTAACTAATGGGTTTACGAAATCTAAAAAAGTATACTCTGAACACCTCAGACGACATTTCTAAATAAAAAAAAAGTAAATTCCTAAACCCGATACCACCAAAACAAACGGCTATGGTTCACAACAAACATTTTAAAAGCAAAATACTGTATGTCTTATACGCGGCTTCACGCGAGCTCTGGCCGCCGTCCAACGTATCTGCGACCAACTTCTTTACTATTGGTCGTAAGTCGCGCTGACGTGCGGCACTGTGCTACCTTCCCATGGGTTTAGGAGCTTACTGTATTTGTTTATTGAAAAGTTCTTTAGAAAATGCTTAGAGGTTTAAAGAGTTAACACTATTTTCTTTCTTTGAGGTGCGTTTTATAATATATTTTTTTAGAAATGTACAAGCATTATTTTGTAATTTTGGTCTACTTCATATGCTCAATACTATGTTTCCATGCATTCACACTATCTATAATATTCTTTGACTACCACAACTAATTAGTAAAATGAATATTTATAATAGTAGCCTAAAACACGGAGTGCCAATTAATTTATTAATATAAACGTTTGTGCATTAACTGACTCTAAAAACATAATTCCATTTTCGCGGCATGGCAACTAATCTAAACTGATTCGAACATATTATCATTTTTCTCAACAAGCTCACACTCGGCTGGAGTCACTCGCAGCAGATGATCTGTTAATGTTACTACAATTTCCGCTTTGTACAGAAGATGCTATAATTTAATTAAAACTTGTCCACACACAATAACCACCCTTTCTCTAGAAGTAATACGTGTGATAATCCCGTGATGAAAGCTTCAGTTATATCGTTACAGGTCTGCGGTCGCCGGCGAGGCAGTGTTAGTGAAATTTCATTACATTTCAGTAATCGGAACACTAGACAATTCCGTCATGGTCTAATGCTCGTGTTTATTAGGAATGTTCAAATTAAACATCAATAAAGTTTTATTGGAAATACTGTGGAGTTGCGCCATAATTGGCGGAAGGTATTGATTACCGATGTTATTAAGAAAAGGGTCGATTTTGGACTTGTCATGTCATTACACGAAGGTTACACGTATAGGAATATTGATAAGGGTTTGTTTCGTGGAATCAAGGTTGTAGGATAAGACAGCCACCGATATACTGATAGCAAAGATTTTCCTAAAAGGGTTATTAGTAAATATATTTGACAGGGTATTGTCACTATAAAGAACTAAGTCTTGATAATATTATTAAATAATAAATTAAGCAGATTTTTAAACCTTTCTATGTCTAGAGAATTCACTCATTAGCCCACTCGAAATACTATAGTACGGAACACATCAATTCTGAACAAGATTATCATCTAATCAAGTTGTGAAACACAAGTTCATTCTGAATAATTAACCAAGCTTATAAAATAATAATCTGCTCACAAACCCGCACTATTAGCACAATATCACTAAGTATATCACTAAATAGTGGCACTGAAACAATTTTCTGTTGTGAAACAACTTCGTCCTATAACACCCTTGACTTGATAAAGTACCCGTCACGTGAAATACGGGTAAATACGAATACTTACCCTTATTTACCCCCAGTGAGATGAATCATATCATGAGTACCTGTACACTGAAGACCTGACTCAGAAGGTGCATTACGTAAACTCATTATGGAAGTTGAGCGCCTTCCTCATATGTCACGAATAATAAATTTAAAGCGCGTTAATTATCCGTTATTTCCTGACGCCCTAATTAAAATATACATATATTAAGTAATAAGCTTGAGTTATCAAGTTTTGTTAATGGTTATTGATCAGAGCAGCTTTAGATTCTGCTGGACCATCGCCCTGAGATTACCAATCTGTAGACTTAATTTGGAAGAAACCCAATTGCGTAATATACTTTCAATCACAATTCGAAACATTTTGATGAAAATTTATAATCCATTGCTTCTTATGTTTGAAAAATTCTTCTGCTCGACACTGCTCGACAACGTAAATAACGTAATGAATATTAAATAATAATACATTATTTATTGAGATAGAACAAGATGTACAACAAATGACAGATTTTTCTGATTCCTGCGCTTGATATAACTGTGTTGCATTATGAAAATGAATTGCATTGCAACTGTAATGTGCCCGCAGGGTATATCTGTCGGCTGAAAACGATGGCAGTTACACGAAACAAGCATTCACTTTTTCATGTGCCCTGTATAAAAGTCCACCTGCTGAAACTACCTGCCTAATTCAGACTCGTAATGGGTCATATTTATGACTCGGCAAAAGAAATATACGTGTTGTGATTTCGCGAATACTAATGAAAGAAGAGAAAATAATGTCTGAGAGAAAGGTAATGAAAGGTGCAGAGTTGAGAATAATACTTATCCTAACTAATATTATAAATGCGAAAGTAACTCTGTCTGTCTGTCTTTCTGTCTGTCTGTCTGTCTGTCTGTCTGTCTTTGCTTCACGCCTAAACTACTGAACCGATTTGTGTGAAATTTGGTACAGACATAGTTTGGAACTTGAGAAAGGACATAGGATAGTTTTTATTACAAAAAATAAAATAAAAAATAAAATTTATTCCGGACATACAGCGCCATCTATTGGTCAAGAGTCGGCATCAATTCAGTACTGAAAATTCATCGGAAATCCTAACTAATATTATATATTATAAATGCGAAAGTAACTCTGTCTGTCTGTCTTTCTGTCTGTCTGTCTGTCTGTCTGTCTGTCTTTGCTTCACGCCTAAACTACTGAACCGATTTGTGTGAAATTTGGTACAGACATAGTTTGGAACTTGAGAAAGGACATAGGATAGTTTTTATTACAAAAAATAAAATAAAAAATAAAATTTATTCCGGACATACAGCGCCATCTATTGGTCAAGAGTCGGCATCAATTCAGTACTGAAAATTCATCGGAAAAATGTAAATAAATAGTAAAAAGGTATGAAAATATAATATAATACAACTTTTAGTACAAAGAAAATGCTCTAACGGAGTATAGATAATTCTATTAGTACTATATGTCGAGTTGGTGATCGCGCAATGCTGTCGATCGTTACACGAGTTCGGTTCATGTTATTGTTTTAATTCATCGGAAAAAAGTAAATAAATAGTAAAAATGTATGAAAAAAATAATATCAATATAATAAAACTTTTAGTACAAAGAAAATGCCCGAACGGAGTATAGATAAATAATCCGAGTTGTCACTATGCTCGATAGATGGCGTTGGGATCGAAATAGATCGCGCTATGGGTTCGTTACACGCATTTGGTTGGGTATCGGCGCAGCGCTTCGGTACTGTCGTGGAATTGTGGATTGATCGTTTCGTAAATTTAAAATCTTCCACATTTCATTTTTGAAGAGATCCCGCGAGATCGGGAACTATGTGGGTAAAACCAAAAATCTGCCGGAAGTCACTATTCCACGCGAACGAAGTCGCGGGCAAAAGCTAGTGTTACATAATTATGGTTTGGGGGTAAATGGGAATCTGATTTTATCTGTATTATCTTATCACGCAACAGACATACGTATTTGATTGTGAAATACATACTTAGTTATATTTATTGTGAGTCTCTGGTGTGACACAAACGTTTTGTTGTGGAGTTAGTTGCATCGCCTCTTGTCAACTTTAACACTAGAAAGTGATGATTGATAGAAGATGATTTTACAGGATGTCTTATAACCTATAGAAATTATGGTTAACCTGTTAACGCCTCTCCTACCCCAGCGGTATGCGTCACCAAAAATATATAGTTGGAAAAACAACAAACGTCGATCGTCAATTTACCAATTCAGCACTTCGGTATCAATCACAAAATAATTCTTGGTAACGGGTTAGAAAAAAAAATATTTCGTTCGCATTTGAATGGTTTTTACCAATTACCTTCCGAGAGTATCGCGTGTAACGATCTGACGACCGACACAAATACACGGAATATCCGGGCAATGTGACGTGGGCACTGTGCGAAATATCTGAACAAAGTGACGGACTACCGCGTGAATCAAGCTCCAGGTACAAAATTGGAGATAACGGTTGGTGGCGGGAATCATTTGGGAGATGTTTTATGCATTTTTGAGAGCGCTGATAAATTGTAACAGTTCAGCAACTTTCTAAAGGCCATTGTTTACAACATGGTTTTAGTAGCCAATTATGGGAAATGTTAAATGAGCAAGACTGAACACTAATTAAAGATATCTTTCGCCTAGCATCAGACAAGATGTATCCCTATATAGGGTGGCTGGTAATTAGTGAACGATACCTAAACACGTGATTGTACTCATGATAACAAACAACTTTTACTATGGGACCAACCTGAAATCGCGAAAAAAAAAATCAGCTGTTCCCAACATTTTGACGAGTTATACGAACATAAATGTAGTGAACACCTGATTTTTTTTTCGTGATTTCAGGTTTGGTCCCATAGTAAAAGTTGTTTGTTGTTATCATGAGTAAAATCACGTGTTTAAGTATCGGTCACTAATTACCAGTCAACCTATATATTTATATGTAAATCGGTTTCGTCCGAAAAATTAACTAAACCGAATGTGTTTCCATTTATTAGTAAAATAAGAAGTTAAGTAAAGTAAAGCAAAAAAACTTAGGGTTATAGTTTAATTTCTGCTTCGGGAACAGACTTCTTTACTCTACACTTAAACCTACGAGCGTCTTTGGTAAGCAAACAAGCGCCATGTTTCGCTCCTGAGATGTGTTTCACTCACAAATTCCGCGCTAAGCTGCAAGTAGCTGCAAGTTGCTGCAAGTAGTTAACACTTAAGCCTCTTTTGTGAACTTAGCCCGTTAGTAACACGCGTTACAC
Organism: Hydraecia micacea; assembly: GCA_914767645.1. Classification (NCBI taxonomy): domain Eukaryota; kingdom Metazoa; phylum Arthropoda; class Insecta; order Lepidoptera; family Noctuidae; genus Hydraecia; species Hydraecia micacea. The sequence goes on along the minus strand of OU611783.1, from coordinate 690,590 downwards.
TTACTGCAATGTTTTGCAAATATAGTACTTAGAAACTGTTATGTGATACAATATTATGGATCCGTCTTTATTTATTATCTACGCTACGTCTACCGGTACGCGGTCGCCACTCCAGAACTTTTCGGCCCCATCGGCCATCTGTTCTGCAAGTACCCTGCCCACTGCCACTTAAGTTTGGCAATTCTACGGGCTATGTGAAACTCCATGCATAGCCCTCTCTATTGCATTTTGGGTGACTTTCAGCCTTTGAACAAGGCCCATTGTGAGCGACCACGTTTCATTGCCATATGTCATCACTTGCAACATGCACTGGTCAAAGACTTTCGTCTTGAGACACTGCGGTATGTGGGACGAGAAGATATTGCGTAGCTTCCCGAACGCTGCCCAGCCGAGACGGATTCCACGATTGACCTTTTTTTTGAAGTTGGACCAACCTAACTGAAAATTTGTCCTTGGTAAACATAACATTGGAAGGCCTCCCACAAGGTGGATCGATGACCTGGTGAAGGCCGCAGGAATCCGCTAGATGCGAGAAGCACAAAACCGGTCAAAATGGCGGTGCTTAGGAGAGACCTATGTCAAGCAGTGGACGTTTCTCAGCTGAAATGATGATGATTTATTATCTAGAAAAAATTGCAAATAGGAAAAAAAATCTGCCAACTTAATTTCATCAGATGGACCACCGACCTGTTTGTCAAACTAAAACATGAAAGTAATAATTGATTAGACACGTTTAAAAACAAAATTGACAGAATTAATTACACTAAAATGTCCAATAGCCGTAATTTCATTGTTAATAGAATACAATTTGGTAATTGATTGAATTTCGGAAACGTTAACTAAATGACATGGACATTTTAATGGTTCGATGAACAAAAATTAATTGCTGGCGAGAGCCGAGCTTAGAATTTGACAAATGAGTTGTTAATTTTGGTTGATTGAGTGGTTTCCAGCGAAAAATGGAGCGGTGCTTATGATGGGAAGCAAAAATAAATTACTTGTTATGTTTTGAATGGGCTAAGGCGTAATAAATAAATGTGCAGGAAGTTATTACATCTCGTGGACACACGAGACACTCATCGACACTCGTGATACTCTCATCGACTCACGTGGCATTGTCGTCGAAACTCGTAAAAATTGTTTCGACGACAGTCAAACAAATCCTGGAATACCATAAGAGTTTAATTTATATTACAAAAAAATATTCTTTGTTGTACATCTACCGATATAAAACGTTGGCTTACTAGTCAATTCGCACGAATTTACTTGCCCGAAATGGGCGAATCGACACTTTTAAATTACTTATGTTATTTTTCTACTTAATTTATTTGTGGGCGACTCTATTACTTCTTTCTGGAGTAATTGAGTCGCCCACAAATAAATTAAGTAATAGGCAATTGACACATTTTGAATTTTATGCAATTAGGTCAAGAAAAAGTATACGTTTGAAAATATTTTACTCTTATCACTTCTGTCCGCTGGTGTTCTTTTTTATACTATATTGCACAAAATTTAAGAGAGTAAATCGACGTATAAGCCAAAACTTTGATGTGTGTATGTTTGTAACTTTAGTGCATCGTTAGCGCATTGCGTGACATGTGCCGTGAACTAGAAACATTGCGTTTAATGTCCGCGTGGTCATGAACATAGCGCGACATATTAATTGCTAAAATAAGCGTTACTACATGTTATTCATATGTGTAGCGTTACATATTCATAACATGGAGTAACGCTTATTTTAACAATTAACGTTAAAGTTTATTAAATAATATTTGCCATCACCGCTGGTATTCAGCTGCATCCGGTTAGACTGGGAGCCAACCCCAACATAGTTGGGAAAAGGCTAGGCAGATGATGATTTGCCATCACCGCTACGAATAAATATAACTGAAAGTTTTTTACCCTTTCAAACTCAAACTCAAAGCATTTATTTCAATTAAACCATTTACAGGCACTTTTGAATCAAACAGATGTTGGTGTTTTAAAACCTGTTAAAAATACTCGCAAAAGTCTATTGTTACAAACCAAAACTTTATTTTTGTCCAATTTTGATTCGATCCTTCGACCAACGCGTCCCGATTTCATTTCCCCAACCATACCCAATACAACAACCATACCCAATACAACAACCATACCATACCTACAAACTCATCCATTCTACGCCGTCCCGTAAAACCTGGCGCTTCGGTATTTGCGAATGTATTCAGTTTCCTATCTCCGTTCTAGATCCGATAACTTTGGTTCCAAGCCCGGTGGGATTAATTGTTCACCAGCTACACCCGTGGGATAAACCGGTTAGTTTAAAAGCAAACCGGTTGCTTGGCAAGCCGGCGACGTTCAAGACAAACACAGAGGTTAATTACTGCGGGCCGCGTTGTGCCGACAATATCGTCGTCATGCTGCCAAAGTTAGCTAAATGCACAATAATGCAATTAGAGATAAATCAATTTGAAAGTTTACTGTAGATTGTTTTGTTAAATACTAGCTTTCATTAATATTTTTAGTTCTTTTCCGATGCATTATTTATCCTTCTGTAGAAAGCAAGACTAGTTGATTCGATTATCCTTATAGAAACGAATAAAAATAAAAAAATATCTCCGAGAGGACTGCTTTTAATCAATTTTGGCTGCCAATTATCAAAAATAGTTTTTTGTTAAATTTGAACCTTTAAGTCTTACAATTTTAATAATCCATAGAAGCAGATATTCATTGTACCATTATACATATGTAGAAAATGTTGTGTCTATTGAATGTTAACAGAAGAACAGAAAAAAAGAGTTAGACATAATTTTAGCTAGTTTTACCTGATGAAAAAATTAAGAATTTTTCATTTATTCTTTTTATACTCCTCTATACATTTTGTCTGTACATGTTAAGAGGACTACATGACCTAAAGCGCGGTCTTTGTCGGACTGCATAAAAAAGAAAGAGAAGCGCGATGCCACAACGCTGGTAATTTATTGCAAAATATGAAGCAATTATCGATTTACGAAAAATCTAGTGTTTGGACAAAAAAACTAAAACACTATAGTTTTAGTGTGTTGCTTGTAGAATAATCTGACAAAAAATCATAATGATTGTATGTATATTAGTATGAATTTTGTTGTAAAAAAAAAGTTTTTAGAGGTATCTTCATGATTTTTTTCTATCGTACCAAATAAGTTGTATTATGTTTTCAACACACTATCTTCCTAGCAATTATCCTGAAGAATATCATATATTTTTTTGATATTTTTTACTGTAGTCGATCATATACTTTTATTGTTTCTAAAACTTGCGTTTTTTGCGTTTAGGTCCTGTAAGCCCCTTAATATCCGAAACTACAGAACGGTTTTGGATGAAATTCGGTAAGTAGATAGATAAGGCAAAGGATTAACACATAGGCTACTTTGTATCTCACTGCTGGACACAGGTCTCTTTCAAAATTAATCTCTGAAACTGCTGAACGGATTTAGATGAAAGTTGGTAGGTGGATAGATAAGGCACAGGATTAACACAGGCTACTTTATAACCCACTGCTGGATATTGCTATTGAGCTTGATTTTAAAAGATCAATGTAAATAATTACTTGGTAATCGAGTTTTTGTTTGTTATGAGGTGTTTAATTAAATGGAAATTAAATATTAAATGGAAATAAAACTAAGTGCATAAGATTTTAGTTACCAAATGTCAAAGGTAGTGATTATGAGATAATATTGAATCAAGAGAAACTAGAATTCGTCGATAAAACTGTTTTCCTAGGGATCACGCTCGACTCAAGGCTACAATGGGGTCCTCATTTAACATCTCTTGCAGGACGGCTAAGTTCAGCAGCTTATGCTGTCAAAAAAATGTCCACGAGATGTAATAACTTCCTGCACATTTATTTATTACGCCTTAGCCCATTCAAAACATAACAAGTAATTTATTTTTGCTTCCCATCATAAGCACCGCTCCATTTTTCGCTGGAAACCACTCAATCAACCAAAATTAACAACTCATTTGTCAAATTCTAAGCTCGGCTCTCGCCAGCAATTAATTTTTGTTCATCGAACCATTAAAATGTCCATGTCATTTAGTTAACGTTTCCGAAATTCAATCAATTACCAAATTGTATTCTATTAACAATGAAATTACGGCTATTGGACATTTTAGTGTAATTAATTCTGTCAATTTTGTTTTTAAACGTGTCTAATCAATTATTACTTTCATGTTTTAGTTTGACAAACAGGTCGGTGGTCCATCTGATGAAATTAAGTTGGCAGATTTTTTTTCCTATTTGCAATTTTTTCTAGATAATAAATCATCATCATTTCAGCTGAGAAACGTCCACTGCTTGACATAGGTCTCTCCTAAGCACCGCCATTTTGACCGGTTTTGTGCTTCTCGCATCTAGCGGATTCCTGCGGCCTTCACCAGGTCATCGATCCACCTTGTGGGAGGCCTTCCAATGTTATGTTTACCAAGGACAAATTTTCAGTTAGGTTGGTCCAACTTCAAAAAAAAGGTCAATCGTGGAATCCGTCTCGGCTGGGCAGCGTTCGGGAAGCTACGCAATATCTTCTCGTCCCACATACCGCAGTGTCTCAAGACGAAAGTCTTTGACCAGTGCATGTTGCAAGTGATGACATATGGCAATGAAACGTGGTCGCTCACAATGGGCCTTGTTCAAAGGCTGAAAGTCACCCAAAATGCAATAGAGAGGGCTATGCATGGAGTTTCACATAGCCCGTAGAATTGCCAAACTTAAGTGGCAGTGGGCAGGGTACTTGCAGAACAGATGGCCGATGGGGCCGAAAAGTTCTGGAGTGGCGACCGCGTACCGGTAGACGTAGCGTAGATAATAAATAAAGACGGATCCATAATATTGTATCACATAACAGTTTCTAAGTACTATATTTGCAAAACATTGCAGTAAGTGTAACGCGTGTTACTAACGGGCTAAGTTCACAAAAGAGGCTTAAGTGTTAACTACTTGCAGCAACTTGCAGCTACTTGCAGCTTAGCGCGGAATTTGTGAGTGAAACACATCTCAGGAGCGAAACATGGCGCTTGTTTGCTTACCAAAGACGCTCGTAGGTTTAAGTGTAGAGTAAAGAAGTCTGTTCCCGAAGCAGAAATTAAACTATAACCCTAAGTTTTTTTGCTTTACTTTACTTAACTTCTTATTTTACTAATAAATGGAAACACATTCGGTTTAGTTAATTTTTCGGACGAAACCGATTTACATATAAATATATAGGTTGACTGGTAATTAGTGACCGATACTTAAACACGTGATTTTACTCATGATAACAACAAACAACTTTTACTATGGGACCAAACCTGAAATCACGAAAAAAAAATCAGGTGTTCACTACATTTATGTTCGTATAACTCGTCAAAATGTTGGGAACAGCTGATTTTTTTTTTCGCGATTTCAGGTTGGTCCCATAGTAAAAGTTGTTTGTTATCATGAGTACAATCACGTGTTTAGGTATCGTTCACTAATTACCAGCCACCCTATATAGGGATACATCTTGTCTGATGCTAGGCGAAAGATATCTTTAATTAGTGTTCAGTCTTGCTCATTTAACATTTCCCATAATTGGCTACTAAAACCATGTTGTAAACAATGGCCTTTAGAAAGTTGCTGAACTGTTACAATTTATCAGCGCTCTCAAAAATGCATAAAACATCTCCCAAATGATTCCCGCCACCAACCGTTATCTCCAATTTTGTACCTGGAGCTTGATTCACGCGGTAGTCCGTCACTTTGTTCAGATATTTCGCACAGTGCCCACGTCACATTGCCCGGATATTCCGTGTATTTGTGTCGGTCGTCAGATCGTTACACGCGATACTCTCGGAAGGTAATTGGTAAAAACCATTCAAATGCGAACGAAATATTTTTTTTTCTAACCCGTTACCAAGAATTATTTTGTGATTGATACCGAAGTGCTGAATTGGTAAATTGACGATCGACGTTTGTTGTTTTTCCAACTATATATTTTTGGTGACGCATACCGCTGGGGTAGGAGAGGCGTTAACAGGTTAACCATAATTTCTATAGGTTATAAGACATCCTGTAAAATCATCTTCTATCAATCATCACTTTCTAGTGTTAAAGTTGACAAGAGGCGATGCAACTAACTCCACAACAAAACGTTTGTGTCACACCAGAGACTCACAATAAATATAACTAAGTATGTATTTCACAATCAAATACGTATGTCTGTTGCGTGATAAGATAATACAGATAAAATCAGATTCCCATTTACCCCCAAACCATAATTATGTAACACTAGCTTTTGCCCGCGACTTCGTTCGCGTGGAATAGTGACTTCCGGCAGATTTTTGGTTTTACCCACATAGTTCCCGATCTCGCGGGATCTCTTCAAAAATGAAATGTGGAAGATTTTAAATTTACGAAACGATCAATCCACAATTCCACGACAGTACCGAAGCGCTGCGCCGATACCCAACCAAATGCGTGTAACGAACCCATAGCGCGATCTATTTCGATCCCAACGCCATCTATCGAGCATAGTGACAACTCGGATTATTTATCTATACTCCGTTCGGGCATTTTCTTTGTACTAAAAGTTTTATTATATTGATATTATTTTTTTCATACATTTTTACTATTTATTTACTTTTTTCCGATGAATTAAAACAATAACATGAACCGAACTCGTGTAACGATCGACAGCATTGCGCGATCACCAACTCGACATATAGTACTAATAGAATTATCTATACTCCGTTAGAGCATTTTCTTTGTACTAAAAGTTGTATTATATTATATTTTCATACCTTTTTACTATTTATTTACATTTTTCCGATGAATTTTCAGTACTGAATTGATGCCGACTCTTGACCAATAGATGGCGCTGTATGTCCGGAATAAATTTTATTTTTTATTTTATTTTTTGTAATAAAAACTATCCTATGTCCTTTCTCAAGTTCCAAACTATGTCTGTACCAAATTTCACACAAATCGGTTCAGTAGTTTAGGCGTGAAGCAAAGACAGACAGACAGACAGACAGACAGACAGAAAGACAGACAGACAGAGTTACTTTCGCATTTATAATATATAATATTAGTTAGGATTTCCTATGAATTTTCAGTACTGAATTGATGCCGACTCTTGACCAATAGATGGCGCTGTATGTCCGGAATAAATTTTATTTTTTATTTTATTTTTTGTAATAAAAACTATCCTATGTCCTTTCTCAAGTTCCAAACTATGTCTGTACCAAATTTCACACAAATCGGTTCAGTAGTTTAGGCGTGAAGCAAAGACAGACAGACAGACAGACAGAAAGACAGACAGACAGAGTTACTTTCGCATTTATAATATTAGTTATGATACTCTCATCGACTCACGTGGCATTGTCGTCGAAACTCGTAAAAATTGTTTCGACGACAGTCAAACAAATCCTGGAATACCATAAGAGTTTAATTTATATTACAAAAAAATATTCTTTGTTGTACATCTACCGATATAAAACGTTGGCTTACTAGTCAATTCGCACGAATTTACTTGCCCGAAATGGGCGAATCGACACTTTTAAATTACTTATGTTATTTTTCTACTTAATTTATTTGTGGGCGACTCTATTACTTCTTTCTGGAGTAATTGAGTCGCCCACAAATAAATTAAGTAATAGGCAATTGACACATTTTGAATTTTATGCAATTAGGTCAAGAAAAAGTATACGTTTGAAAATATTTTACTCTTATCACTTCTGTCCGCTGGTGTTCTTTTTTATACTATATTGCACAAAATTTAAGAGAGTAAATCGACGTATAAGCCAAAACTTTGATGTGTGTATGTTTGTAACTTTAGTGCATCGTTAGCGCATTGCGTGACATGTGCCGTGAACTAGAAACATTGCGTTTAATGTCCGCGTGGTCATGAACATAGCGCGACATATTAATTGCTAAAATAAGCGTTACTACATGTTATTCATATGTGTAGCGTTACATATTCATAACATGGAGTAACGCTTATTTTAACAATTAACGTTAAAGTTTATTAAATAATATTTGCCATCACCGCTGGTATTCAGCTGCATCCGGTTAGACTGGGAGCCAACCCCAACATAGTTGGGAAAAGGCTAGGCAGATGATGATTTGCCATCACCGCTACGAATAAATATAACTGAAAGTTTTTTACCCTTTCAAACTCAAACTCAAAGCATTTATTTCAATTAAACCATTTACAGGCACTTTTGAATCAAACAGATGTTGGTGTTTTAAAACCTGTTAAAAATACTCGCAAAAGTCTATTGTTACAAACCAAAACTTTATTTTTGTCCAATTTTGATTCGATCCTTCGACCAACGCGTCCCGATTTCATTTCCCCAACCATACCCAATACAACAACCATACCATACCTACAAACTCATCCATTCTACGCCGTCCCGTAAAACCTGGCGCTTCGGTATTTGCGAATGTATTCAGTTTCCTATCTCCGTTCTAGATCCGATAACTTTGGTTCCAAGCCCGGTGGGATTAATTGTTCACCAGCTACACCCGTGGGATAAACCGGTTAGTTTAAAAGCAAACCGGTTGCTTGGCAAGCCGGCGACGTTCAAGACAAACACAGAGGTTAATTACTGCGGGCCGCGTTGTGCCGACAATAATAATATCCGGGTAGACGGCTTGTTAGGTGCGCTGCGTAGGTGCGTCTAATCGATCTTCTATAATTATGTAAGATAATGTATACATAGAAGCTGTTGGTGTACCTTAATAAATAAATAAATGTAAATTGTTCATTCACTTAAATTGATTAATAAACACACACATTTTCAAGTTATGGAATCAGGCCAATTCATGGCCGTTCAATGTTATACAAGAATATTTTAATTCCACAACTAGATCCAGGCTTGGATGCAGAATGCGAATGAAAACATCTCCAGTGGAGATGAGGAGTCAATATCTCCAGCGGATGCCCAGTGGAGGGGGGTACTACACTCGTGTCTAGTAGGTCATTACAATAACCGAATCTTTGCATAGGTATGCTTATCTTTGCGCTGCATCATCATTTTCATAACATTTACTCGCCTTTTTCTCGTGGGGATAGGCGAATACTACAAATATCCAGATCATGTGTATGTGTGTACAGTTACTTGTAGTAAGGAGCAACTAAGATACTTTTTGGTCAATGTAAACAATCTGCCAATACATTACAAAAACGTGATTTCCCAAAGGATTGGAAAGTAAATTCGACTGGAACCAGCATCGATACGTCCACGAGAGCATTCTCATTGGTAATCCTTCAAAATGTTTTATTGGAATAATGAAGATACTGTACCTACTAGTGGTGATGCATTTTTGTTTTATATTTTCCTGTGGGTATCTTATTCCATGATTGCATTTGGCTTAAACCAAAATTAATAGTATGGTATGGTAATAGGATGGCGAGAATGACTTTGCATCTTTGTTTTTGATTCGCACTTGCCATCTTTCGTTTAGTGATTTACGGCTTTGTGTTAGTGTTTTTACAAATAACGGAAAAAAACGATGTCAGAATGTTTAGCATGTTTTAGTATTCGAGTACTGTACTGAAAATATGTCAATATTTTTTTATCTAAACTCAGTTTGGGCCAGACGGCGCGCGGCGCCACTCACACTAGACGTTGAATAATTATCTACTAGTCACTGTTAGGTACTATCCCTCAAATATATACGCACATCCAGCCAGACTCGCCTTTGACTAAAACAAATGGTTCTTGTTCATGAGACATGTAGGTAGTAATAAGTGTGGGCTCCTACTGTTTTAGGTTCGATTTCCAATTCAAATATGGAAAACATATAAGAGAAAATATCATAACCATTAGCACAATTTATATTATGCGTAAAAAATATGAACAGTAGATGCGGTGCCAAAGGTAGCAATAAAGTACGCTTCGATATAATGTCGTAAGTCTGTAGCCGGCCTTAGCGTGGAACCTACTTCTTAAGTAGGCGAGGCTATTGAAAATTACATAAATAGTGAATGAAAGAACGGTAATTAACTTCTCGTCTGCAACGTGAAGGCTGGTTTTGCGCAGAGTACCTACTCTGGTAGCTACTTAATTGACAATTTAAGACTATTGTTCTTGGTATTATTTTGTTTCTGTAATGAGAAATGTGTGATTAATGCCTTAACTTTAGTGATGTTTGTTTTAAATTGACACACGATTTCAGGAAGCCATTAAAGAGATCAAGAATCATTTGTTAAAATTTATTAAAATGTTTTGATTCAGAGGCCTTTTCCCAGCAGTGGGACGATGCAGGCTAACAGTAACAGTTGTAATTCAAGCTGTCAATCAAATAGTTTGACGTGTGATGTTACAATCGATTCAACTAAATAGGCATTCAGAAACATTCAAAATGAGAAAACATAACATCACGCTTGTTTCCCTGAAGGGTCGGAGCGACCGAGGCGTACCATTAGTACACCCATCATCATTTCAGCCGAAAGACGTCTACTGCTGGACATAGGCCACCCCCAAGCACTTGCACTTGGACCGGTTCTGTGCTTCTCGCATCCAGCGGGTTCCTGCGACCTTCGCAAGGTCGTCGGTCTACCTTGGGTTGGTCCTGCGCCTGTTTTCTCTCCGGTCGTATCAGATTGTCCCACTGGACTATAAGAGTGAGGGAAGAGGGGGTGCACCAGTGTCTGCGCGCACATCTACGCATTATATATCTCCCGCGTCGAAGGCTAGTCTCCGTTGCGATTGGCCGCCGTGGCCGAAATAAGGTCTGGAGGGCTTTATTTATTTTAGTACATCCACATTTCGCCAATTATAATTAGAAAAATCTTACAATATTCTTGAACCACTCAGCGCAAAGCCCTTTAGACAAAGTTAGACGGCAATATTGTCCTCGCCTCTATTTATATTGCCAGCATAAGGCAATCACGACGTACTCAAACTGATACAAACTCCATTCTGTCCCAATTCAAGTTAGTCGTTGTTAAATAGTGGATTACCTTCCTACACATGTAGCTTATACAACGAGCTAATCGTGCAGCTTCATTGATTTACGAGCTGCGAACAGTCTGGGAACACTTTAATGTACTTTTAAGAGAGCTTTACATTGTATCGCTTGTTCTTTACAGTTGAGAGAAATTTCCGTACGTAATATCAATAATGTTATTAATCTAATTGAATAATTTGAATAATTGTGTGTTAACCTTTTTTAGGGTCACTATCGCACTAGTGGTTGTTTTGGTGCTCAATAAAATATGGGCTTGATGGAGTTACTCATTTAAGTGCAACAGATTGTTACAGGTCTGCATGTTGGATGTGAGAATAACTCTTTCACGATAACAAAAATCCAAATGTCATACTTAGTTAGTTACTTCATTTGAAATATTTTATAGTCACATTACAGTGAGAATGTTCGACGTGCCAATGTCAAGGTCAAGGTGGGGTGAGGTAAGTGACGTATCATTGCCTTCCTCATCATCATCACCATCGTCATCGTTCACCAATGAGGTTGTTTTGTATAAATACATAGGTCTATTATTTTCTTCGGCATGGTGCAGCTTCTATGCAACTAAACTGCTCTACTATTATTGTAAATATTTTATCATCCCTTGTATTTGCATGCTATTCCACATCAATTTCCATATTGATCAGTATCTCCCTCGGAAATATGTCAGCTTTAGGAAAATAGGTTACCGCGGTGACTGGGGGCCGTTGATCGGACGGTGGACACTAATATTACTTTGTTATCATAATAAGATGATAACAAACATTTGAAAGATTTCACCCTTATTGAATTATAGGATAGCCTGCTATAGTGACCATATTGACAGATGGCGGAATGGTGATTGCAGGATTTCGTCATAATTAAAAAAAAACGTTATTAATCTTTAAATATACTGTCTACAAATTCATATTTATTGAGTCTCTTACCTCCGAATTCCCAAACAATACTTCATTTTAAGAAGTTTTTAAAACTCCTTCTGACCCTAAAATACGATACGCACTGGAAATTATCATTACCTTGTAATGGAAAAACGTTTATCTCCAACAAGCCAAACTCTTTTGTTCCCCCTTCATGTATCTGTACAGACGCGCTCAGCGCTTCCAGCAATTTGCCACAATTCCGTGTAATGGCGCGGCAAACCGCTCTCGACCGCAACTTGCATCACACACAACATTTTATGCCCACTTTTGTGCACGTCTGTACCGGAGCGTAGAGGTTGTAAATGTCTCCAAGTGTAGGTACATGATTGGATGGTTTAAAGTTATAGCTTTCCAGTATGAATTTGTGCCCTGTTCATGGCAATAGACTTGCCCCTTTTTGCTTAAATATAGCTGGTGAAATGAGGGTGTACAACACCTTTGCATACACCTTCGAGACGTAACAGGCGTGATATTAGTTATTTTATATTAACCGGCCAAGCTTCGAGCGTGACCTATGGGTCACGAATCAATAGAAAATCAATTGTGTCTCATTAGCGGATCTTAATGAGTTAAAAATAGCCCAATAAACTGACTAGTAACGTAAACTACATGTTCAAATATTATTAGATGTAACAATAATTTACTTACACTGTTACGAACACACTTAGTAAATAAATAGTAACACCATTTTAAATGAGAAACCGAGTGCCAAGTTTAATAACTCACCAACGAGTATAATATCCTTCTAAACACTCTGCTGCTTACTCATATAAATATAAAGCTGCTATAATTCCACACTTTATACCAACTGTAGTCACTCTAAACTCGATCCTTCGCATATCTGAGTCGAATAAAATCCTACATAATGCGCGAGTTGATCGCACGTTAGCAATTCATGGGCGCCCGCTTCTCTATACATCGCCTGCCGCTCGTAAACACGTTTTATTGAGTTGTGTAGTGAGCGAGCGATGAATATTAAAGTACAGAGAGAACGAACGATGCATATTCAATTTTAATATGCCGCTATGTTAGTGACACTGCGATATTGTTTGATTGCTATTCATTATGAGGGGATTAGGGATATACAATGCAACAGCGTTATCAACCAGTTACTTTCCATTTCAAACTCCAGTCATTATAAAGAAGTAGGATTTCAATTTGTGTATTATTTGTGTCAGAAATCAGATGTGTTGATTTCACTCACATTTTTATCAGCCTGACATCGTTATTTCTACGCGTAACGATTAAATTAAATACATCACGTTGTCAAGTTGCGCTTTGAACTAGAAGTTAGTCTTAGTCGAATTGCTATCAACAAATTGTTTTTCATAAGATTTATTGCTTGTAGATTATTCCTAGGGAAACATATTTTTACACTAGGTAGGTATTTGAAAACCAATAAATTCAAAAACCGGTATATTTCAAGAAGTGCCTTTTTACAGAACTTAGGTACTTAGGTGAAATTGCATGGCATGTGTTATTGCACCAATGTTAAATATTCTCGAAGAGTTCATGAAGAAATTAAAATCTCGAAGTACAAAGAGGTATGTTTGTATAAATGTCTGTTTTGAACTTTTAATATAAAGGAGTCAAAGACTTGTGGAGTGTAATGGAAGTGACTTTATTTCGTAGATATTTTCTGCAAAGAAGCTGGTGACAGTTCAGAGTTTTTACGTTTAAGCTCATTCAGACGTTTCAACCAATAATTTATTACGTTTTTTGAACTTGCAATGCGACCTTGGCAATACGGCAAATAAAAATGCATCTCACTATAGAGGATTACTCTAGGCAAATGGTATTCAAGCTGGTCAGGTATAGAATTTATGATCATTGTTGCCCGGTTCCTATAACAAACGACTCGTCATACGTAAAATTTACCATCCGTTTTCTAGTAACCATTAACGAGCCGTTATTGGCGTTCCTATATTTTTTGCATCATAAACGAGCTACGAGCCGTCATCCGTTTGTTTGTTACCGAAGCCCTCCCTGGCGTCGTTTTGCGTTTTGTTAATACAAAGAAGCTTATTTTTGTTTAAAGTAAAAAATTATGTTATTTTTTTGCTATTTGACTTTTTGTGTTTTGTAGATATTAATAAAATATTAATCAATAATATTTTATTATATCTTCATGTTAAATATTTACTTTCATAAAAAAATATCATTCATTTGGCATTTGTATCGAAAGTAACAAAACGCGTTTTTGATGACTGACAGCCCGATGCGAATACGAGGAAGTAGTCATGGTAATAGTTTTTCGTAGGTTACATTCAAAAAATTCAAAGAGTACTGAGTAAAGTAACTATTGTTTGCTTGGAAACCAAAATTACCATCACCAGTGTTATTAAAAATAATCTTATATTAGGATCAAGAGCTATAATGGATGTTGCACTGGTAAGTAAACTACATATTTTTGTTAACGTATCTACTTAAGTCTCAGATCTGGTGGGTTTTGCACACAAACCAGTCAACAAGTGTTGCATGAATGTTGTATTTAGTTATAGTAATTTCTAATATCTTTTTATGTTATGATTTATAGAAAATTAAGAAGGCGATGAGCAAGGAAGAAACTGCCTTATTAGTAGATTTAATTTTGTCTCATCCTATCCTCACTAAAAAAGAAACCAATGCCACCACAAACAAAATGAAGGAAGAAACGTGGACTTCTCTTACGTCCACGTTCAACGCCAAGTGTGGTAACATCCCCAGGACCAAAGACCAGTTAAAACTAAAATGGGACAATTTAAAAAAGGCAGCCCGTAAAAGAGCCCAACAAATAAGGATGAATAATCTTAAGGTTAGTATTACATACTTATTTTTAATATAAATAGGTCCGTAATTTAGTACCAACAAAAAATGAGACTATATACTTAATTTTGATATATACATATACTAGCTGCGCCCCGCGGTTTCACCCGCGTAAATGTCGATTCCGTGGGAATATCGGGATAAAAAGTAGCCTATATGTTAATCCAGGGTGTCGGCTACCTCCATACAAAATTTTATCAAAATTGGTCCAGCCGTTTGAGTGTGAAGAAGTAATGCATATAAACTTTCGCCTTTTTAATATTAGTGTGATATTGACCTATCTACTTGTTTATTCATTCTTTTTTTTTTTAGACTGGTGGAGGTAAAGGAGATTTCATTCCTCCGGATGAAATATTAGAAAAGGTGTCAGGGCTACTGGGGTCTACTGTCACAGGCTTTGAGGTTCCTTTCGGTGGTGATGGCATTGGTTGTGAGAGTTTTAATCTGGGTGGGGACGATGTAGATGTTTTCCTTGTATCGGGGGAAGAAGTTTCTACATCTAACGATGCAAGGACAAATGTTCCTAATGATGTGGATATTATAACTCCAACCGAAGGTTACAAATTTTAATTTTTTTTACATAATGTATACTTTCACTGATGCACACGCATGTAGCTATCCATTAATAATATATTTTTTAACTTCTTCATTTTCATTTGACTAAGGTTCGTTTGACTAATGTATTGAGCACTACCTTATTTTCTCCTTACCACCTGTGACGTTTACTGGTAGAAAATTATTTATTAACCTTTTGTAGGTACAGTTTATTTTGTGCAATGAAGTATTAAGTAAATAAACAAGTCAATTTTTAGGTCTGCAACCCAAAAATCCAAAAGTACTGGATGTAAGTGAGGATTTGATTGGAAGTTCGGCAGAGAAGTCCAAATATTTCTTTGGTGCCCCTATGTCCAAGAAACTCTATGCAACACCAACAACCAGTAAAGGTAATATGTAATTCATTTCAATTTAAATATCAAATTAAGTAAGTAATACTATCTATAGAAGTTGCTCTACCTGCAAGTTTTGGGTCAGTGCATGCACCTGACTAGCTCATTTATGTTTAGAAAAAACATTTTGATCAAACCATGGCAATGGGCTCACTCAACCTCTCTACTGATTGTAATATGTCCCCATAGTAATATGAAGGACTGTATTCAATACACACTCCTTGAAGTTGTACTCACTAGTAAAATAAATAACTGTTGTGTATGAGAATTGTTATACTATCATAAATTGGTAATTATCATATTGATTGTTCATATTGATCTGAAATTAATATTTCTTTTAAACAGGTAAAAATAAAGCTGGTAACGATGGACGTTTAGCTCGTAACTTGGCTATAGCAAGATACTACGAGAAGAAATCCGAAAAAATGGAATTGGAAATTAAACTGCTAAAAATAAAATTAGCAAAAGAAAAAGATAATAATTTTGAAAATATTGAAGAGAGTACAGAACCTGATGAGTAAAATAAATATGTGATTATGTTGCTGTATATTATTATGTTTATTATATACAAATTTAAATATTATTATGTGTAAATTTGTATATAATAGGTACAATAATGTAAATAAAAATACAGATATTCATTATTTTTAAAGTTTATTAATGTCCATTGATTTCATATTTTTACTAATCCCATTTTCTATCTTCCAACATAGAGCAATGCATTGGTTTCTATAAACTGAAACAAAATAAAAGCATTGTTATAGTATAAACATTACATTTTTAACACATTTCAAGTTTTCAACAATAGTATTGACAGTTATATACTCACTTGTTAAAGTAATTTGATATAAGTATTGCTCTTTCTGTAGCATTAACATCTTCTGCATTATTTTGAATCGGCACTACCTCTGGGTTGGGAATTTCTACTTCCGGTGGTACATCATCTAGACAGTTCAGACGGCAAATATTGTGCAATACAGCTGTCGCTATAATAACTGCATTAGCTCGGGGTAAACTTAATCTCATTGTTAAAGCCACAACTGGAAATCTCCTCTTCCATACACCAAAACACCTAAAAATATACAACACTGGTAAATAAAGTAACATCACTTTAGAAGTACCTACTTATTTTTAAAATATTAACATATGGGACAACATACCTTTCAATACAGTTTCTTGTTCGAATATGGGCTTCATTATAAAGCTGTTCTCCTCTAGTTTGGGGGTTTAACAATGGAGTTAATAAATATGGCTTTAGGGGATAGGCGCTGTCTCCAAGCAACCACTTGTTACCATACAACCCACTCTCACACTGAGCTGGAAAAAGTAGATAGTTAATATAAGGTACTTATTAGCAAAATACAGACATAATAAATGTTTTATCGTTACCTCTTAGTTCTGAATTATTAAAAATAGTGGCATCGTGAGCTGAGCCAGGCCAACGAGCTATCATATTCATAAACAATAAATTAGCATTACATGCTGCTTGTACATTCAAAGAAAAGAAGCCTTTTCTATTCCTGAACTCTTCGCCTATTATGGAACCTGTAAAAAATTTGGTATTGTAAGGCTGGAGTCATACTAAATTAAGTACCTATGTAATGTTAGACGGGGACTGTAAATGCCTATGAAATATGATAAAAAAGGCAAGTACTTATTACAATAATAATTCAGGATAGTCCTACTAACCTGGTACTAGGCTTACTAGTAACTGAAAACTTACATGGGGATTGAATCTTGATACAATCAATTGCTGCTTTAACAAGAGGAAACCTAGCAATAGCAAAGAAGTCCTGTTCTGTGTCAGTGTGCATATATATGTACTGGCTGTATAGCTGCGCTATAGCACAGCTAACATCACGCACTATCCTGCAAGCAGACGATTTTGACACGCCAGCAAAGTCAGCTACTGACAACAGCATTGTCCCCAATGCATAAAACCTCAAGGTTAATAATAACTGGTGCAGTGGATGTATCCCATAGTTTCTAAAACAAAAATTAATTTTAATTAACTTTAAAATTTGCCATGTCATACGTTAGCTAGGTACTATTTTTCTAAGCATATTCAATTTAAATTGGTAAGGAATCCTACATACCTGGCTCCTTTCACTCTCAAATGAGGATGTATTTCCATAAGTAGCCGTTCTACAGAGGATTTATCCAGCCGAAATCTGATAATAAATTCACTAGAATCCAGAGTCGTCATATGGTCAACCCTTGTTTGGTACCTGCGACCACTGTATTCTTCATCTGAATCCCAGTCAGATAACATTTGTAAGTCGCTTAATTCAGAATCACTAGAGCTAAACATTTTTCAAGCAATCACCAAAAATTAGTAAAACTTAAACTCAAATAGTTTATTAGTTACACAGCAACCGACAGAATATTGGCGGTAACAAAACCAGATACGCCTCGTAAATTTGACAGCTCTTTGACGTTTCAAAAAATTTATAGGAACGCCTTGAACTGTCCTAGCCATACATTATTACTACGATCCGTTACAAGTTATCCCTCCAGATGCCTCCCATCGGTAGTTGGCGGCCATCGGTAAATGAGCCTACGCCGCGTTTGATATAGGAACGGTAAATAGATTACGCCTCGTAGAAAATGCTACGAACCGTAAGCAAAACGAATCGTTTTTAGGATATAGGAACCGGGCATGTGTGGCCAATATTTTAAAGATGGATGTTAGATTTCAGGCTTCCATTTAATAAATTAGTATTGAACAACCTCTAAAAACGTCAGTATAACGTGCTTGCTAATTCACGAAAAAGTCTCAATTTTTTAAAAAGTAATGACTAAAGTATCTCATTATTCATAATCACATTTCTCCTGCAATACGATTTACAAATTGGGCAAATTCCTGATTTTATAAATTCGATATCTGCTAAATAAACATACTTACCGATACGTCAATTACGGACCTAATTTTAATGACTATCTGACCATTTGATCGGAGAGGCACATTTGATATAAAATATGCCCGGGGCGGCGGGCGAGGCGCGGCCCAATTATTGGCGATAATTAGTCTGGTACCAAAATTAGTACATGTTATGCTCCGTGGGGCCCGTCTATTGGTCCAGGAGACTTTAGGTCAGTATTTCAGGTAGTATTTAAATAATTACTTGATTAGCCGGAAGATTGTTGTTGTAGCAATATTTTAGTTGAATCATTCCTTTGCCAATTTTGTTAATTAATACATACGTACGTTCGGCATTATTTTCGAGTGACTATTACTTGCGTGAAAATGAGGGGTAACTTTGTGATTCTATCGAGCAAATGTTATGTTTCTGGTCCATAAAAAGTTAGGAAATATCATGTAGTTACTCATATTATCTTTATTGTATACCTGTCTTATTAATATAAGTATGTATGATGTAATGCGGAGGAATGAGGAAAATATCGTGATGAAAGTTTTGAGTATGAATGTGGACTGCTATATGAGTAGGGGAAGACCAAAGAAAAGATGGATGGACTGCATGAAGGATGATATAGAAAGGGCGTGACTACCAAGATGACGACTAAAAGAGAAGTATGGAAGAAAAATAAATGATGCGGGGCCCCAAATAAATTGGGAAAAGGGCAGGAGAATGAAGTCTTATCAATTTCATGAAAACTAAAATTTGCGATATGCAATTTTATTTTTCTTTCGGCCCACTCTTAGAGGCTAAATATTCACTTAATGAAAAATAGAATTAAGCATCGTTTGGATGAAAACAAGTGTATTTTAAATACCTACTTCTTTATTGAGGTGCTATAAAATACGATTAAATTGTCACCTAATTTATCTTCTTGGAAAAGTCGTTAAATTCGCTGTGGACACAAAAGATGCGCGCCGCGTACATAGATCCGTCACCTTCTTAATTTATTATGATCTCTTCGACTTATCTAGATTTGAGGCGACGAATGAACGTGATTTATTACTGAAAATGAATTCAAGTAGATAATATAAAAGATCAAAGGCGTTGAAGAAATTGCCTTTAAATAAGGAGCTACTTCTTTTTATCGGGTCGATGGCAGACTAAATGGACTCGGTCCAGAATTTCGTTACGTATTTTGCGCTTTCACTAGCATCCATTAGTTCCTGTAACGTGCACACTACAGGAAACGCACACGATTTTTTAAGTGTCCCATACTTTGTGGAACAGCACCTCAATTACACGAGTACCACCATATGTGTGACACTCGCTCAAATAACATCTCATGTAACACTCACTCGAGTCACTGCGTTAAATATCCGCTCCTATTAAACGATATTCATAATCAGCCTATAAAGTCCCCACTGCTGGGTCACAGGCCTCCTCTCTGTGAGTGGGAGTGGGCCGTAATCCACCATGCGGGCCCACCCAATTCGGGTTGGTAGCCTCGAACTTTTGGTTCTAGGACAAGCTGGTTTGGACAAGCACAAATGGTGATGAAATAATACACACAAAATAAAACGCCTGTCTACAGCTCGTAAGTCGCGGCCGCTGCCACTGAACTCGGCCACCACTGCTCCTCTGTATTACAATTAATTAATTAATTAAAATTATTACGTCCACGGATATCGGAATCAATTAAATAAATTAATTCATCACGAGCAAAGCGCTTCAAACTTGCATGCTTCGATCAATCATGGACGATCCTTGCTTTATTGAAAATTGACTTAACACTGAACCAATTGATTACTAATTAAAATTTAACATTTTTAATTAGTTTGCTTAAATGAGTGGGTAAGAAGTAATAACTAGGTAATTACTTTCGTGTTGATGTAGTAGGTGAGTTAGTGTTTCAATCATGCATCCATATTGATAAATGCGAACGTAATTACTCTGTCTGTTATCTTTTCGCACCTAACCCACTGAACCGATGGAAAAGATGGATAGTCTGTGACTTGGAAAAAGATATAGGCTACTCTTCATCTTCATCCTGGATATACAATTATGAAATACAAAATACATCCAGACGAAGTTACGGGCAACGGCTAATTTTGGACAAGGCAGTGCTGGACAGGTTTCACTATGACGTTATCGTTTTTAAGCCTAATGGCATGGCGCACGTACTATGCTAGGCCAGCTCGTAGTCAAGTTGTTACCACTGACACTATACTAGTATGTTATCAAGTAGTTCATGCCCATACGAGCAAACAAAAATAATAAAAAAAAAATATAAAAAAAAAAAAAAAAAAAAAAATAGAGTGTTGAGAACATTATACATTCTTTCGTGAGTAGTTTTTATGGACATCTATACAATAAACTTACGTGTTACTCCCGTGGGGATGTAGAAACTACAGAATGGCACCTGCTACGATCCTTACATACTTCTCTTACTTCGTTTACGATCATACATCATTCATGAACATTGTAAACCCGTCAGGTGGCTACTTAATTCCGTTAATCGGTGGTAATAAAATGTATATTTATCGGCTTACGTTTTCAGTTTTATTGCGTATAAACTGGCATGGGATTTCATTAAACTGTGTCAAACCGAATTTAATTTATTACCTACTGGTACTTTCGATATTTTATTGCATTGTATTAAATACCTCCTCACTAAAATATAAAGTGTTATAAAAAGATGGTAACAATGTACGTGAATTGATTCGGAAATTAAACTTACTTGTGGATTCTTAAGAAAAGATTGTTTATCTATGTTTTTGAAATACATATTATACTAACTGGTTTTTTTTTTTAATAATACGGGCATTTTTACTATCTATTAGATATCGCTCGTGGCTTCGCCCGCATCGAGGTCGGAATCGGGATAAAAAGATTTTTCGATTTTTTCAAATCTGCTCAGCCGTTAAAGAGACAGATAGACTGACAGAGAGAGTTACTTCAGCATTTATATAATTAAATTATGGAAGAGCTTAAGATGATCCGAAGTTCGCCTCTGCATCTAGTCAGGCGAACTTCGGGACAACCTGTAGGGGCACCCGGCGCCTGAACTTTTCTCCGGTCGTGTCGAATTGCCCTCCCATCGAACTACGAGAGTGAGGGAAGAGAGGGTACACCTGTGTCTGTGCACACACGTACACTATAATATGTCCTGCGCAGAAGGCTAGTCTCCGCTGAGATTGGTCGCCAAGGCCGAAATACGGTCTGGAGGAGTATTATTAGGTGGCAGTCGAGGCAAGCAGGAAGGTAAAAACTTAGTGCTGTACTGCAGCTTGGTAGTTAGATTCAACGCTGCTCTACTGAGTACCTAGCGCCAGCGGAGACCACACAAGAACTTGTTTAGCGAGTCAAGTTTATTTCTGCAGACATGACACTTATCACATCTTTTTTTATTTAAAGCTTCTTATTGGTGCACATTTTTATTAGATTTCAATTTTTTTTTGGTTTTCTTGGCGAATCTCTCTTCATGTGCATCTGATTACTAGGAATATTGCTAATCTGAGTTATGTATAGTACTCGTAGTAGTTAGAATTTAAGCTGGCTAATTTTGTATTTTTTTGCCGATATGGCTTCCGACCAGAAATATTTTGCATTCACTCAAAACACATTGTTTGTTTGTACACAATACCTGTTTCACAATTGTGTGTTGACCACAAAACACTGTATTGGGAATAAATTCATTATTCCTTTGGTAATATTTTACGTGGATTTAAAACCAATTTAAATTCTCATAAGCGGTGGTTTCGATGGGCGCTGTTTGTTTTAAATTAGGCCACTGCGGGTACTTGTGTTAGTATAAACAACGAAATGGAAAAATGCTAAAAGATTATATTTTGGGGTTCAAGCTTATGAGGATGTATTGTTTTCTCGTCGCTATGTATTTTGCTTGCTATACTACATATAGTTTACATACATTTTGCTTCTACACGTAAAGCGTCTGAAAGCACTTTTACTCTCAATAACAAAAAACAAGATGCCTACGTTTCATGGTAAAACAGATCCCCTGTTGAGGAAAACCCGTACTGTACATTTCTAAGAAGCAAACGGTTTCCAATGACAGGTTCTTTCAAAACCAATAAATTATACCTAATTGGTGAATATACATATATTGTTTCAGTAATTATAATGTCTCGTAGAAGACTTCGTGGAAAAGCTGAGGTCCTGGCCCTGGCAAAGTTTTTGCTTGAGAGTAAAGATTTAAATGATGACTCTTTGTTGGTAGAATAATCTGAAATTGTATGTAACCAAAAGATACTATCGAACCACAACGTCACTGTGGCATATTTTGTTTCAATTTGAATTTTTATGTGAGCTTGTCAAACAAAACTGTGGGTGTAGCCACCCTGCCTACTCCTACGGGAAGTATGTGTGTATTGCTGTGAGCTGTTATATTATTATGTCGTTTATTTATTTTCTTTCTTATTATATACGTTTTTAAATATTTCTTAATATGAAAAAATTATATAAAAACGTTTAAAATATAAAAACCGCCGGTGTCGGGATCAATGACCCCGTCATTGTTATTAAATATTATTACGTTACTTGTAAAAACTAACACCGTTGATTATCTTGCCCCTTCAATCACTCGGTCTTCAGCCAACCTACTATGTAAAGAAAAATTAACGAAATCAGATTTTCATTTGTTAATTTGGAGACTTAAAAATATCCTTATACTTCTGTTATTACAATTCCAAATTAACTTTCACCTTTTCAAGATTTCTGAAAAGATATTTAGAGAAATAGGTTCCTTTTCAACCTCCGTCACCCCGAAATCGACTCTTTAAGCTGAAAAGAATCCTTCGTAGCCCCATTTTGTAATTCACTCCGAAAATATTTAAAAAAACGTTATTACAACAAAACTGAGACCCGTTATGAAAAATATATGTAAAAGTATTGCATGCGCCAGGCAAACGTTTAGGTAAATTATCCTCTTAATAAATCTATACCTACCTAATACAGTTCACGTAGTTCACTCATATTAGGTACTACATTATAACACACTGAAATTATGTTGTGTATTCTGCTTAATGTTCTGAACCCGGAAAATCGCGTATATTTGCAGAATTTGAATGATACATTTTCTTCACACTCAATTAAGTGTTCATTAGCTACAACTTATACTTAAAGCTAAATTCAGTGCGGTCCGATTTATTTTCTTGTGTCACGCTAAGCCGGGTTTCGGTCGAGAATTTTTACGTATAAATCCCTTAAGATTCCTTACAAAGAGTTTCATTTGCATCCGAATGTTTGCGAGGCCACTAAATCAGCGGATCATCCTCGCTGTACATAATGAAGGTGCAATTCGAGCCGACTGCAGTCGTTATGACTAATTCTGCTTTTAACGAAGCATAGTTGGGAGATCATAATAATTCTTTAATTCAAGGCTGTGTAATGTAAATACATGTAGATGTAGATAGGTTTAAATTGGATTAAAAATATATATTAAAAGCCTGTAATGTTCTACTGCAGGACAAAGGCCTCCCTACTCTCATTCTGCTTTCTCTGTTTAAAGGTGCTAATGGCTAAGGTCTAATTTTCTTTTTGAAGGAGTCCAGCTCATCCGGCCATCTCCTTCTTTGCCTGCCGTGATGTCGCTTGCCATTAAAAGGGTTCAGGCCCATTGGGATTGCATATTTTGTGCAGTAGTATCAGGACTGCCGTTTTCTGTCTGTCTGTCAGCGAGACCATTTTGTACTGCCCTAATCTGTCTTTGTAGTTGAACATTTTTTAGCTAATTGACCTTTGTAATATAGATGATATAGGAAACGTCTTTGGACACTTTCTAGGTATTTGATGAATATGTCGTTGTGAGGATTTCATACCGGGCTACTATATTCAACTATATGTCGAATCCTGGTAGAGTAGTAAGATAAATCCAAGGATTTTGAATCCCTTCGTTGACATATTTAGGATACTTATGTCTGCCAAATTTTATTTGTTTATACAGTGTGACTCCCAAGTCACATATCCTTAGTCGCTATTATCTTATTTTAGTTTGTTTATAGTCTAACTAAATGTTAGATTTGACAATATTGCTACGGCTGAATTTAGTTTAGTTGTTAGCTGAACGCAAAGAAGCGTGAATTATTAGTCAATCAATCAACAATTATTTTTCTAGTTCTACATTTAGATTACTCTTTATAATGCACAACACATTACCAATTGACGTCACAGTATGTTTCTTCTTAGCACGTTTTGGTACTCTACGCAAGATGCTACGGCGTAGCTCCGTGCTACGACATCGTAGCAATATCGTAGCAAGTATTATAGAAACTTCCTATAAGAACAAGTTGTGTCAATGTTTGATAATGTAATTATAAAACCAGCCGATTCCCATACAATATTGCAGATGTCTAACACACACCCTGCATAATATTATCTCAGGAAGCATCCCCACATCCCCGAAAAAGTCACGCCACCTTTTTTCCCCAACTCCCTCATTTCCCCTTTCCCCAAATATTCTATAAATTAACCTAATCATCCACCTGTATCGTTGCCGCTCACTTCATTGCCGTAAATTTCTCGTCTCCAGATTTATTAAGGCAATTAAACTTGGTCCAAGTTGACAGTTTTTTCCTTTGTTTCGGACACTTTAATGAGCGCCGCGAGACGTAGGGAATTAAATTCTTATGGCCTACTGTACCAGAACCCGTATATTCTAATTTCGCAAATTCTAGGCTCTGAAATTAAAAGGCATTTATGGAATTTATATTGGCTTTTGTACATCTTGGCACATCGCTAAATAAAGCTGTCCGGTGAAAGGACCCGAATTCTATTATTGGTTTAGATGGGTTTTTTTTTACATTTTTGGTTTTTATTTTTTGCTTGAGTATAGTTTTAATTGTATTTATTGGTATATTGGCGTGGCTACCTCCATTGCCAAATAATTTAATTTAATATTCTGTGTCTCGTAATGTTAATTACTTTGCATACCTACTATAGTATAGAATCAAGTATTTTCTAACTGAACAGACAGCTGTGCTACTGGGGAGTTTGTTGAGCCACTTCTTATTTTCAGCAAAAGCACTAGGAAGTGGTGAAGGGCGCCTTCGAAAAGTGCTGATTTTCAGAATAATTTGAATAAATAACTTTAGATTTTGATTTTTTTGTATTTTTTTTTTGTTAAAGTCTGCGTGGGTATGGAATGTTGTCAAGCCTAGAATATCAATATGTACGTACTTTGACGTGAGTATGTAGTGTAAAATTATAATTATATTATTGTGATTATACAATTACATGAAACATAATATCGGCTTGCTTTAAAAAAAAGTTTTCAACATGTCTTTATAAGTGAAGAAAGATCAACAAAAGATATTTAACACTTACCTACGATGATTATTCATTGTATATTGGCGGTGGAAAACTAAGACAATACATAATAGATAGGAAGAATAACAAAGGTACAAGCTACATCGATACAAGGTAGATAATAGGGTTTGAACACCTTCTATTTTCTTCAGTTCAGATACATATTCTGCCAAAAACAATGTAAATATTATCTCCTATCAAAATATATAAGTTTCCATTACGATATAAACCTACTTTAGACTACATTACCGATAAATGGAACATTGAGTAAACCCTTTTCTCAATACAAAGACGAACTAAACTAACGTATTTTTTATAACCCCAGGGACACACGGTGGTCATTACTTTTCGCTTTGTTTGCTCCCGCGGGCTAACTTGTTTGATAACAGTTAAGAAAAAGACGACGTGTTCTGTTGTGTGACGTCATCGGGTGGCGTTAGCTGATGTTGCTCCAAGTGTTGATTATAAGATGGTGTTCTACATTTTATTTTTAGCACTTTTTAACGTAGAACATGTTGGTTTTGTATTTTGATTTTAAAAGAAGATTTTTCATAATTAATTTAACCTCTGCTGTACTTTGCTTTTTTGTATTAATAACTAAAATTATTTTGGCTACTTAAATAATTATTATGTCACTATAAGTAAGCTGCTACTATAAGTACATTTAGAGAAAACGAGGAAGACTGTTCCACCGTAGTACCGGGAGGACATTCTCGCGTTTACACTCGCAGCAGGACGCATTCGTCATTGCTGCTCGTCGTCTATTTCGCTTATAAAATGGCGACATTATCCAGAATTATGTATTCTTAGTATAAGTCGATCATAAATCACGAGTCTAGGAACAAACATGTTGCCATTATGTGTCCCACGAAGTAATCCATTCCACATAACGATGCTATTTTTTTGACGCAATCGTCAATGTAGGTACTTTTGATTTATGTCAAAAACATGTTTTGGGCAGCATTTTATGCGTATTTCATAAACATTTATCAATCATATCAATTTATATCATATTAATCATCACTACATTTTTATTTTTATTCTTATTAACATTAAAATAAGTTTTCCTTAGTATTTGCTACAACGGAATGAATGGCTTTTTTTTTTTTTTTTTTTTTTGTGGATGGGAAATCATCTAATGACTCCTCCCGCTCTGGGTGGAGCGGAAGGGAGTGTCAGACTCTTACTGACTAAAACCCACCCGTGTTCCTTCCTTAGCCCTTTATGTTCCGGGGCAGCGGTAACCCTTTCGGACGATCCCGCTACCCCGGCAGGCTTCGGCCCTGGCGGGCCCCTTTCTTTATGCTGACATCTCTTTGAGGCGCGCGTGGAACACATACGCGCCGTCCGGCACGGGCCTGGTCCTGATCGGACGGAGAGCTACCCATTACTCTCCGTCCGCAGGCCCGCGCCTACGGTGGCCGGGAGTCGTCACGCGGCTCCCGACGCCCGTAGCGTCTCCCGCGGCGGCTGAGGCGTGCGGCTCTCTCCCTGAGCCGTCCCGCCACCTCCTTCGCTAGCATGACTGCTTCGCAGAAGGAGGTGACCGCCTCCCACTCCCTCTCGCCCCGGACTATGGCTTGAACCAGGGCCGGACGCGAGAGGTCGCCGCCGCTGCCGATCGCCTCCACGAGGACACGGCGGTGCTCCGCCCAAGCGGGGCAGACCTCCACCGTATGCTCCACCGTGTCCTCTGGGCGATCCTCGCAATGGTGACACCCGGGCGTCTCCTCCCGCCTGATGATGTGCAGGAACCTCCCGAAACATCCGTGTCCGGTGAGGACCTGCGTCAGGCGGTGGAATGAATGGCTGATGTTGATTTGTCGATGTCAACGATATTTGTCACGTCAAATTATAGTCATAATTTTATTGGTTATTTACATTGGTTATCTACATAAAATAGGTGAATAAATAATAACAGAATTAATGCCAGTAGATAGTAAACAGGATCGTAACTACATGTCTCGTCGACATTACTTTACAAAGGCCCAAAAGATTGTTGGGAAATCCTTGCGAAACAAATTTCGCTCTAAGAGCCCTAGAACTACGAGTCTCATTACAACACGAATTCAAATTTCTTTGTGATCAAAGTGCCGCACAAACATCTGTCGAAATTCTTGAATACTTTGGGCGAGAGGGGAAAGCATCCGGCGATACCTACGCCGGCTACCATGTACTCTAGTAGTTATTATAATGTATTGTTTACTTATAGTATTTTTGTTACATAATTATGTAAGTTTTACATTAAAAAAATAATTTAAGCTTTTTGAACCTTTATTGGTTGTAATGCTTTGTAACACTGCATCTTGTTGGTGGTACAATAATAATAGGTGAGTAGGTATATTATTTATTTCCAGTATTTTTCCTTGAATAGGTACCGGTGTTTTACATGGAGCGAGTGACTATCCTGCACAACCCAGTAACTGCGTATTAAGATACAGACTTATTACCTTAAAAAGTCTAAAAAGATAGTTAATCCTGAAAACAAATTTCCTCTCTGATGGTCAAGCGATAGGAGTTTTGTCACAAAATAAATTCCAATTTGTTTGTGATGAAAGTGTTTGACAAACGTCTGTTGTAATTTACGAAGTATTTGGACAAGAGGTGTAATGGTCCGGCAATGCTGAACAGCGCGGCGCACACGATGCCGACTAATCATGTAAACTAGTGATTATTATAATGTATTGTATAAGCTCAGTGTTTTTAATGCTCAGAAATGTTATATTTATGATGGAAAGTATGTTTTAGCGAGAAGTCTAATACTTAATGAAATAACATTTAAAATCTTCACATAAAATTATACTTTTATTAAATGATTTTTACGGATTCAAAACTAATAAAATCACCAGAGGGGGTCGATAAACGCAAAGTATAACATATCGCTCGCGTTCAACACAAGTCAACTCAATATAGTGCGCTCGATAATTAAGATTAAATGTTGTTTACATTTTAACTATTTGTAAGAACAACTAAAGATCCACCAAACAAATCGTTCTGAACGTTTCTTCGTGACTTTTGTAAAGTTCTCGGGAACGGCGTCATTATAAACTTTTCGATAGTCTACTATGGAAGACGTATTAATTTTTCTAAAACTTCTCTTTTGAAGTTCGTAGTGACGTGAATTTTTAATGGCGTCCCCTTGTTCATATCCTGTTTGATGATTTTTGTTCAAACAGTTTTGTGTGTGAGATTATTATTCTTCAAAATGTATCGCTTTTATTTACACAGTACCAAGTTTTACTTGCAAATTAAAAAGTTATATTTAGGGTTCCGTACCCAAAGGGTAAAAACGGGACCCCATTACTAATACTTCGCTGTCTGTCCGTCCGTCTGTCTGTCACCCTGAAATCGCGAAAAAAAATCAACTGTTCCCTACATTTATGTTCGTATAACTCGTCAAAATGTAGGGAACAGTTGGTTTTTTTTTCGCGTTCAGGTATGGTCCCATAATAAAAGTTGTTCGAAATGATAAGTACAATGACCTCTTAAGAGGTTGTTGGTGTTTTTTCCAATAACCCTGTATATTTGTTTTTGTTTAATTCACAAAACTGATGTAAATGTACTAAAAAAGTTACAACACAATATTTCTGATTGACATCTACTAGATGTGAATCTAGCATGCATATTTTATGTAAAATACTTATATATAATTAAAAAAAAAAAAATAGGTATTAAAAAAATATTAGGTACTAGATTTTGCATAACTGGTAGTTTTCGTGAGACTGTTTGTAATGTCCAAACATGCCACGTTATTATTTAATTTGTGACCATAACAAACCTGTTAAAATAATAAGTGTTTAATATTGCTGACATAATCTAATAAGAAAAGTATTAAATAATAAAGAAGTAGGTGGAGGCATCCACGTGGCGCCTTGCGAGGGAGTTCCGAAGATTTGGAATAATTCAAAAGAATAATAAGATCAGCTTGTTGTTCTCCCAGTCTGCGAGGCCTTAACCCGTGACAACGCACAATTATCGCGTATGGCCCTCAGGAAAAACGTTAACTTACAGTTTATATACGACGGCGAATGCAGGAATGATAGATGTCCATGAACAGCTTTATTTTGCTTCCAAAGTCAAAAGCAATTTAGAAAAAATACTAGTTAATCTCACAATGGACAAAACGGAAAAACGTGGCGAGATGACCTATACGCGTATCGCCGTGTTGGGTAAACAAATTCACTCGCTGTGACGTCATCATACACTGTTATTGCATTTCTTCTATTCAAAGTCCACACGCATTTTTTTTTGTTAGCCTTTACTGTCCCACTGCTGGGCAAAGGCCTCCCCCAAATCCTTCCAGGAACTCTTTTCCCGCGCTACTTCAAACCAGCCCTTGCGGTACGCGTCCAGGTCATCTCGTCATCTCTTTCTGGGCCGGCCTCGGCGGCGGCGGCTTTGCCCACACGCATAAAAACATAATATTATGAAGTTCTGAATTCAGTGCTAGAAGTATTATATTAACGTGAAGATGCGAACATAACGTAGTTTTATCGTCTATTAACTATTTTACGAGCTCGCGAGTGCGGCACTGATGCTTATCATGTAAATTGCTTCCTTTTGTCCGGGAAGGAAGGGTTTTGGCCGCTAACTTGTTGTGCATTAGTTGTTGTCACAAAATAACTAGATAACATGATGAAAATAGTCAAAGAAGCTAGGGTATACGATAATCTTCGACTTAGATTTAATTTTTCAATAGTCAGATAATTTTTATCTGAGGAATATTTATTGCGGTTTGACAGCTTTTACATAGAAATTATGTCAAACTGTCATATTTATACTTCACATATAAGTTATCTGACTATTAAAAAATCAGCTCAAAGTATAAAAAAACAATTACGTTTTATCCAAAATTTGAATCAAATAAAGACATGACCTGGTTTATCAACGAGCCATCAAATTGTTATTGTCTCTAAAACAGCTATAAATAAAGTAATTGTCGCCACCCTGTCGATAAATCTACAAGCAGTTACTTGCAAACGAAACGAGTAGAATAGTTACTAATGCGTTTTATTTCCCTTAATTCCCCGATCATTAGCAACGGACATATATCACGTCCAAACCGCTTACAACGTTTTACGAAAAATGAAAATAACTAAGAATAACCGCTATTTTTCTCTCTCCCCTAACAAATAATTCGGGAAATAAAATTTATGAATCAATAAACACGGAATGTTCTTTGGATTCCGTATTCGCGTGTCGCCCATTATGTATTATATTTTTACGACGTCTCTTCAGAAACATTTGAACTCCACTAAGTGACTAATACATCCAATCTAGCCCTTACTATATAGGCATAAGAGCGTTTTTCCTGAGCCTAAACATCGGAAATTGGCTTGCGGCGAGAGTATCCAGGAATTCAGGGCAGAGCCGAAATGTGCTAAGTTTTCAGTTAAAGGCATGTAAATGTCTAATATTTTGCATATTGATTTTGGTAAAAAGTAGAACAAAATGGCCTTTCCCGGCTCAAGTCGTACAATTTTAGCGAGCGGAACATTTTCTTGAATGTTTCGTATGAGGGAGAGCACTATTGGTTTTTAATGTCAATAAAATTAAATGGGTCCGTGTATCGGTATAATTCTCGACTATATCATTGGGCACGAGTTCCTTTTATAATATTGAGAAAGTCTAAGTTAAAAGAATGAAACAATCATTATAATACAAGACTAGTACAACAGTATCACCAGAACGTGCAAGTTAATATGTAGTTCATTATAACAACGCTTCCAACCCACCACAAGTTACCCATTACAAACATGTATCAATAACAAACTGCACAGCGCAGTGCACAACTCCCACTTGACACAAGCTTCCTGTTCACACAATATTTATTCCACTCATTTCCCGTTAATCATATAAAAGTTGGCGAGCCTACTAGTAAGGTAGAACAGCCAGTTGCCGACCTACTTCCATTCGGTCTGTGTTTTAAAATTCCCTCGCCGCGCCTGCCAAATGTGGCGTGGATTGAAAACGAGGTCGCGAGCCTTGTTAACTTTTTTTTTCGACAATTTTATATGGCTTCCTTTGCATTCGGATTTTTGTATATCCATTGACATTTTGATATTAAGCCAACATTACGCGGCTCTTTTGCTTCTGTGACTAAAAACTGGTCCTTTGAAGTATTTGTGGTGATTTATTAAAGTCCTATTTTTATGGACAATATTCAGTATATTTATATATATATAATATACATACTTTATTCTCCAGACAATACACAAAAAGTAATCAGAGTAGTAGGACACGGGGACTGAGGAGGGTTTGGAGTTGTTCAGTAGTTTTTTTTCATAAATCGCAGTAAAATAGTACGCCTACATTAGTATTTAATACGAGGATTATTTTGGAAACCTTTTAAAAAGATTCTTGAACATGGGCAGAAAAAAATTGTATTATCGGCTGAAAACCACAAAAATTATGATCCTATAATCATTTGCACTCCCTATCCCATAACCCCGACCATTCCCACTAATATGTTCTCATTCTTTTTCCAAGAAAACTACCGTAAAAGCGGCGCTACAGACTACGGATAGATCTCCATAATCATTTGTCCTCTGCATACGTTACCGTAAGCTGTAGTTTCTCTCAACGATAAACTTCAGTCCGAGATCCTTTTTACTCTGTGACAGTTTGGGAGCACACATCCCTTTGGAAACATGTTTATTTGATAAATTACTCGTATGCGGGGGCTGAGCGGACAGTGACATGCGTGAAACTAGGCACTGTTTTTAGAAAGAGCACGAATAAATTGGCTTATGAATGTTGTAGCAAAGTGATATTCAATGAGCTTGCAAGGTACAGTTGGGTCAGCTGGGATTCTTGTCCTGTCAATGTTTATTTGGGAAAATGTATGTATTGATATCTCTTTGTTAAACTTAACTACAGTCAGCACGAATTAGAAAATAGATACCTACGAGTAGACAAGTACTGAATTTAAAAGTGTGCTGAATCAATTTTGCTTCATCAGCAATGAGAGTTGAATTAAACATTTAGGATCGCTGACTTGAATTCCTGCTCTTCAAATATTCAACGCACCAAAATTTATCTTAATCTTTTCCTCCTAAGTATATTAGCCACGCAAATCTATCCGACAAGGCCTCCAAAAAGTTGCAGAATTTATTCCACAGTGTTGCCAACAAACAAAACGTCCCCAGTTAATTGTTCCGCGACGGCTGGGGAAGCTCGCCGACCAACTTCGTGGTACCTGCCGCCACAGTGTTGCCAGCATTAATTCTAATTACGCACGCGGCGCGATCCACTTCTAAACTTGAGGAATAACTCTCGGGAACTATAATATATTAATTAAAATCTATCGGCAACTGTGGCCACTGCGCAGGGTTGCGCCACGTTGATGAATTAATCAAATTCACTTCGGTGATTTAGGGATGGAGTTCGTTCTGTGTGTGTTCATATCATTAGTATTTTTAAGGTGTAATATTATATCTGAAATAAACGCATAACAGCTAAAACTAGATAGATCAGTTTTATTAATGGAGCGAAGTTTAGTCTAAAAACATGTCTCTGAAAATAGTAAATTTCTCAGTGCTCCAAACATACTACTTTGAAATGTATGATTTAATGTTAACAATCTTATGTATCCTCATTTAAAAATAACATATTGGAAAATGAATTTTGCAACTATAAAATTAAAACCAACGATGATTTAGTAATCCGCATTGCATGGAGTTTACACAATAAATCCCCTATCAAGACTTAATATGGTAACCCTACAAGCATGGTAGCAGCACCAGTTGTCGGGCGTCTTGCTCCACAACTTAGCTCACGTGTGGTATTAAGCGCAACTTTTATTAATTCTTATTGTCGCCGTCCGTAACGCGTCGCTATTGTGCTCATTGTTCTCTGTAATAACTTCTCGGAGGGTGGGTGGATTAATGGGCCCTCCACCCTGCGCTTTATAACTCTATGCTCGTGTATTTTGTCTTTTAAATGTAAACAATTAAATACAACTGAAATAAACGTTTAATGAATATCGAACTAACGATACGGGCAATAAAGATTATGTTCAAGCTCTCTTTATACGATAAATGATTTTATTTCTATAAGTAGGTTTGCACAAACACTTTTACACGTAAATCATATTATTTTAAAAACTATATGAGGTCGGCTTTTCCTATCTGACTACACTGAGAAGAAAGGCCGAAATAAACTCAGAGGTCACAGTCTCTTTTGAAGTCCAGACATAATCTTGGTCAAATCATGAGAAAACCACGTAGATCAATGTCTGAAATAGTCTTTTGAGGAAAGAACCACACAGATTGAGTGGACCTGTCCAGTCAGTGCACGCATTTGTCAGAAAACATGCAGCTCAACTCAAAACGTAAGGAGGTCAAAGATTCGACGAACAATACCAAAGAAAAGACATTTGGTTAGGCCACATAAATTACTCAAACTGCCAGAACATGAGAACACTAACAGAACAGAGAGAAAAAAATCAAAATATAAATAAAATGACCCACATAGTCTTCACATTCACAAATTTCATTGTATTTATAAAATTCATTAATGTCAATGTACTCATTATGTATAAAAAAAATCTATATTATGTAAAAATTGGAAGCCGCTCAATCCCAAGCCTTTTGTCCGCAATATTCTCAATATATATAATTATGTAAGGTGTTGGTAGAGTTAGCTTATAATTTTTTTCAAGCAACCAATCACGTTCTATCTTATAAATATTATCATCTTGGCCTCCTTAGTTATTTTAGCTAGCTTGATGGATCGACTATCAAAACATACCTCGTCGAATACAAACTGGCGGACGAGCAGGTCTGGAAAGCTATCGAATTATTTGCTAAGTAACTATTAGGAGTGGCTACAACTATCGTATTGTTCGTTTGCTTTGCGCTGAATTTCGACTGTCAACATTTGCGTATACAGGTTTGGAAGTCGAAGCTTAGAAGGTGCAGAATAGGTTCAGAAAATCAATTAGCACTTGGTGATTTTGCGTACAAAATTTCAACCTCTATTTAACCCCTTTAGGGGATGAATTTTCAAACAAACTAATTAGTACTTATGAGACTCAGACCAACAAAAAAAGATAGACAGCGCGCCGCGAACATTAAAAGTGAAGCCACCTTTTTATCTATGTGTGTATTGAAGGGTTGCCATTTGTTAAATGTTTTCCCTATAATTTGGGGATATTTGTGTGGGTAGGAACTAGTATAATATTGTACGAGTATTGTTGAGTATGGTATAGTACCTCAATTGTTTAGATTTTAGGAGGACTTCTATTAAAAAAAAACAACTCATATTTTCAATCAACTTTATTACATATTATTATATTATTTATTTTTAATTTCATTATTAATTGGAAACCTAAAATATTAAATACATATAAAAAGAAAATGGGAATATAACTCGAAGTAAGAAATCATATTTATATGTATACTTAGATTAATCGAATGGGGAAATTTTAAATCGTCTTATGGCAACTTCCGCACTTTATGTCACTGCTTTCGTTCGTTGAGGTTTTTTGTTCCAAGTAACCTAAAATTCATAGATAAATAATAAAGAAACGATGTTATTTCAAGTACTTATAAGTGAAAAGCGATTCCGTGAGACTTTTTGTGTGATTTTGCAACTTTTCACTACACAGGAAGGCATAATTATATTTTTTAAATCTATGTTATCTTGACGACGACTTGTGACAAACTAAGAGCAATGAGCATGGTTTTAGTGTAGGTGTGTGCGTGAGCGTGTATGTTTACTTGCAGGAGCACGGTTTTATGGCTTCACTTTTGATGTTTGCGGCGCGCTGTCTATCTTTTTTTGTTGGTCTGAGTTATGAGATGGTAGCGGGACTTCGTGTTGAGAATCACCGCTCGTAGAGGATATTTTAACAATGTAAAAGTTTGTTCCAAAAGTGTCTGATGACAATGTAAGCAAATGGATCAGAAAACGTACCTGTAGACACCAATCTTGTAGTGTCACTTACTTGATATTAATTATTTGAATTCCCCAAATTCTAATTAAATTCTGCTGTGAGTGAGCCACGCCAAATAGCCGAATTATTTAAGGATCGTTGCCCATATTATTAAATCAATATTGCTAAGAGGTATGTCTCCAGGACATGACGACGTTAGCATCGAGCACTTGCAGTTCCCAGGAGTTTATTTGCCTAGGGTGGTGGTCATGTGTTTTACTTTGTGTATAGGCTATTCATATTTACCCCGGGAGCTGATGAAGACCACTGTTATACCGATACTTAAGAATTATTATGATGATGACGACGGCTAATACCTCCGGCGACAGTAACTACCATTCCACTCGCTATGGTGATCGAAAAGTGCTGGACGCTTTGCTTGATAGTCACCTAAGTGAGCATATAGATCTGTTTGAGGCCCAGTTTGGTTTCAGAGCTGGGCAATTGACTGAAACTGCGGTACTGCGACTCAAGCATACTGTTCAGTACTGTTACAAGGAAAACGCCTATATACGACTTTATTTTGACCTGTCGAAGGTATTTGACCCGATGTCTTATAACGTATTGTGGCATAAGCTCCGGGGGGAAACCAGCACATCAAGCGATATATATAGGTACGGAAACCAAACCAATGATGTTAAGTTGGCGGCCTCATGTTCGCTAGAGGTTGGAGTGTGGAGTGAGAAGGGGGTAATAAGAGTCCAAAAACCATTCCACCGGTCAGACTTGGAGGAATATTCCTATAAGTAAGGTCACCAACTTCAAGTACCTGGGCAGTGCCCCAGAAGTTAGGTGACCCTTATTACCCGCCTTGAATATTACTAGTTCACTCTTCTTACTTAGCCTTACCTGAGGCCACCCACTCGGTGACCCAGTGCGTCACCGAGGAGCTCTCAGATGATTTGGCTGTGAGATGAAATATGCAGGCGTGCAAGTTTGCACGATGCACAAAAAGAGGTCATAATTGCTCTTTTAAGGCATACTGTCAGACGTTATATTCTGCAGTCTGTGGGTCCGTTATACGCGTAGACCTTTAATGCCCTACGGGTCCGGGTTGGAGTTGCCTTACTTTTGCAGTGCATCGAAGCAGTACTGCTTTAGAGGAATAGTACGAAATAATGCGCCGCGTGCGAGGTAGCACCAACAGCCTTTTGAATATCTTATTGGAAGGGGTTAATTGCCCGGTTGTGAGGCACTGCAATACCATCCACGGATCTGGAGGTGCTGGATTGGATTTTTAATTTTAAATAGGGCAATTATAAATAATAATAAATAACTAATTAATAATTCTACTAACATAGTTAAAAGTATTATTTACCTACTAACAATGTATTGAATGAAAATATATTCTGAAGTCAAATGATTAAAAAAGATGATAATAAAGTTGTTAATTTCTAAAATACATATATAGATGAATGTGATACAAATTATCTTTAGTGAGTGGTTGCGTAAGACTTAGCACGTTACTACACTTTCATCAGATAGTTTTGAAGCAGACCTACCAACGTTTGATGTACCCTGTACATTGTGCAATCAGCCATCCTTGCCAAAACTGTTATTTTTTCTTTTTCAAGGGAGTTATTTTTACTATAGTTTCTTTTGATACGACATGATCTCAACAGTGCACAGTGGGCCTTCTGAAGCCATTTTGTTACTACAGCCGTCTAGAATTCTAAATTCTCAAGTGACAGGTCGCTTTTAGGCGCGAATTTCTAAAGGAATGTTTTCTATACAATCCAATTATAAGAAGCTCGTTGTTGAAAGACTACCGCGGAGAGATTGCTAGCTACTGGCACTTGTAGGGTCGAATGAAGGTCAAGAATGGAAGATCAATGTATGCTTCAAGATAGCTCTCCGTATAGTCTGGCATACACATGCTTTGTAGTAGCACAAAAGCATACCTACCAATTCAAGCAGATGCTTACTTTCACACGTCACACACATGTGTAATGGTGTATACGAAAAGAGTATGATTATTTTGCTCATACAGAGAGCACGTTAAAGATAATCATGCTTTTTAGTAGCATGTGTATATCAGCCTTATATTCAGGAAGTAGGGTCCCATCCCACGATAAATTAAAAACGTTTATTCAACTGTTCTGTTACTCAACTTAAATGGAACAGGAGTGACATAACCTTTCCCATAAATAAGGCAAGGTCTTCAAACTTCCAAAAAATCCCCCATTATACACAAAACCAGTCGATCAATGGTAACTAGTGTGGTTCCCCACCGATTACAGCACAATGAACATTCCCATAGGCAGCCATATGTAAGTAAAAACCGCGGGCCAAGTGTTTGCATAATGGATCCGTGGCACTCAACAAATCATTTTCCGTCGGGGCCTAGTGCTGGGACGTGCGGCTTTATTTTATGTTGCTCTTCTATTTTTATACGACTAAATTGATCATGATAGTACTTAAACAATGTTGTTATTTTTAGACTCGATGCAAACAAATGAGGATGTAATGCGTGTTAGAATATTTTGTTACTATAGTGTCCATTAATAAAATTGTTCATCATATCATATCATCATTGTGATAATTATGAAATTTTTAATAAAAAATAAAAAAAAGTAATAATAAATAATAATAATCAGCCTATAATGTTCCCACTGCTGGGACACAGGCCTCCTCTCGGTGAGAGGGAGTGGGCCGTAATCCACCACGCGGGCCCTGTGCGGGTTGGCAGATGTCACATGTCTTCGAATTTTTTGGTTCTAGGACATGCCGGTTTCCTCACGATGTTTTCCTTCACCGTTTTGAGAGCAGTGGTGAGGATATAATTTACACAAAGTAAAGCGCGTGTCTGGGTTCGAACCTACGACCTACAACTCGTAAGTTGTGGTCATTACCACTTGGCCACCACTGCTCTTGAAAAATTGTTCAATGAAGTTATTATTATTATCCGCGTGATATATTAGGAATAAATCCAGTTTATTCCTTGCCATATATTCATTTACAGGTATTGCTGCTTACCACCCCCCAAGTCAATTGTCAATATTGTCTTTAGTTATAATAATTTATGTCATGTAAAATTCGTATCGTAAAAACGTTGATTTGTTCAAATTCCCCACAGTTCTTTTTCAAAAGTCCAGCTGTATACATGCGTGGTACATGTGAGTGTGGTGCCGCCCGGCGGCGCCCGAGTTCACACTAATTGTGTTGAGATTTGTTCGTAGTGGTTGATTTGCTTGTTTATACAATAAACATGCTTTTACGTGCAGGTTTCAGCGGGATTACGAGTTCTGACCTCAGTTAAAACCCGCGAACTACCGGGTTTTATCTTTTAGTGGCTGGGTGCTGGAGATTGCCTTTAATAGGTTGGATGGTTCTGCCATGTAGTGTGGTGCAATATTATCTTGGATGACTATAATAGTTCTCTGAATAATAATGTAGTGGTCTACCATTGTTTTAAGTAAAACTGTAACGATAACTAAATTAACCGAAACGTGATAAACTTCCAATTTTATTGACTGTTCAAATCGACTCCAAATATTGCAATAATGCCAATTATGGTGATATAGCACACAAATTTACAAAGGCGAACTTAATTCCATGGACATTATCTAAAGAAAGATAAAGTATTTATTGCGACTCGTACAGGAAGATCACAAACAAAGCTAAACACAGTCAAACATAAAAATAACAAATTATATAAAAAAATAACAAAAAGAAAAATGAAAAAGTAAATCCTATCGAGACCAAAAGGATCCTACCTCAGCATGACGCTGCGACATTTAAAAAATGAATGTCGCGGCGCTGGAATTCTGATAGGGCCCGCTGTGATGTCACGGGCAGTTACAGAAATAAATAAATAATGAAATAGATAAATGTAAAATATTAGCCAATAAAATAAAATATTCATTTTTAATACGCGCCAGACGTAACCACATTACTTGTCTATGCCTGGAGTGTCAGAGGCACTCTGTGGCATTGCTGTGACAAGCAAAAGGTCGCACGCGCCGATCCTCCGGCGAAAATAAATAAATACATTATACATCACGGCTGTCTAGTGGAACAGTATTACAGTGAATATACAATAAAAGTGGAAAGTGGAGTGTAATATGGTAGTCAATTAACGGCATGGATGAAACGGAGAAATAGAAATAAACTAATAATGAGCGTGCTATCGAGTTACAAATTTTACATGAAACAAGTGACAGACAACGATACTACAAAACATTGTGTAGTCCAGCAATAACAATTCCTCTATAGATGCTGCCAGTAAAAGTGTGGAATATGGGTTTAACTTAACAAATACAGCAACTTCTAATATTATCTAAGTGTGTATAAAGAAACCCTATCATACTACATCGAATCAATTCGAAGTCTTCGAAATAGATTTAACTCTGATCTGACTTTTATTCGAGTAATAAATCGAGTGGGCCCACCTCTAGCGCGCGAAAAGGGCGATGCTTATGTATGAAGGGCGCTGGTTATAAATGGCGCGGGTTCGGCTGTTTTAAGCGAAAATCGAGGGAGTTTTAGCCGACAGAGGGAAAGCGGTCAATGTGATTTATGAAGTGACGCGGAGCGATATCTTGTGAGAATCGACGTGTTGACATCAGCTGTTGATGTATCTAATAGGGCTGTTGCACACTTATACGCGTTTTTGGGTGAAATCTTCTGAAGATTGCCATTTATTTTATGAACACAAAATATTTAGAATAATTGAGAACAGACAATACACGTACTTGGTAGTAGTATTTTTATTGTGGAATAAAGATAAAGTAGAGCTCACTTAGTCTTTATTGACACCAGCCAAATGTTTCTCTCCGACAGTGTAAATATGTTTGTAGCTATAAAAACAGGTTGAATCTTCCGTAAACTAATAATTACTATGTATAACTCAGCAAACATTCTTACGAACAACTTCCAAAAATAAACAACTTCTTGACGAACTCGTAATATGGGATTAGCGTTAAATACTTATATAGTGAAACAATTTCGTCGGCTGCACTCGATTGATCCTGAGTCCGACCCGAGTAATCCCGAAGTACTCCGGAACTTTTTAATTTGGCCAACCCAACACCGCGTACTTACCCCTTAAGAGAGATGAAAACTTCAGAATTAGTTACGTTACACGGTTTCATACAGTTCCGCACAATTTTTTCCGCGTTTTTTTTTAATTACAGACATACTGTGCAGTCGGTGGTAGGATTTCATTTTATAAATGTATGTGGACGGTTAGTAACTTTTGTATTTTTTTATTTTATTACACAACTTTATGTTGCGAATTTTCGTGAGCTGAATTTATTATTCTCTAGTTTAATTTTGCGGCGTAAACATAAACTATACCGTCTTGTGCTATTATTTTTCTGGAGTTCAGTAACTCAAAAGGAAAAAAACGGAACCCTTACAGGATCACTTCGCTGCCCGTCCGTCCGTTTGTCGGTCTGTCTGTCAAGACCCTCTTCTTGGGAACGCGTGGAGGTATCAAGTTAAAATTTATATCGAATATGTAGAGGTCTACGGCCCCTTGAAGTACTAAACTCAAGTTTCTAAGTCAACGCAATAATAAAATACGACCATTTATGCCGCATAAGCACGGTACGCCAGCATTAATGACATCATCCGTTGTGCTCTTGTTACCAAGGGTGCCAGCTGTTTTAGTACCCAATGGCTTGGCACGCGACTATGGGAAGAGACCAGACGGAATGACCATAATGCCTTGGAAGATTAGGCAGGCCTTTGGCGTGAGATGCAACATATGAGGCCCGTGCTGCGTCTCATGTACCGCACGTGTTGACAGTACTTAATAAGCTCGTGGAGCCCAACACGGACTGCGATCTGTTCGCTAATAAATTCGCCAATTTAATGGTTATGTGCCTACATTTTTGTGAGAATAATAGCATGTAATTGTTGTTATTAGTTTATGTTTTATGTTGGTGCTTATTATAAATGTATTCTGTGATTTATGTAGGTAATTGGTTTCTTAAGCCGTGTAAATCAAATAAATAAATGTCGAAATCTTTGCGCCATCCCTTCTTCTTAGTACGGCGCGGCGGGAGGGGCTGAGGCGGCTGCTGCAGGTGCAAAAAACCTTGATCGGCGAAAATATTCCAATCTTATTGGGAGTTATATGTTCAAGCCTTTTGAGGTTGAAACACTAGGGCCATGCGGTCCGAGTGCCCACTTGGTTTCTCGAGACATGAACAGGCGGTTGAACAACTCTTCACGTGGCCAGAGGGCTGGCTTATTTTTTTGGCCAAAGAATCAACATCGCCAAACAACTACTACTGCCAGCCTTTTGGACACTTTTACTGTTGTATTTACATATCATTAATGTTATGTTCACCTTAAAGATATATTATGTAAATATTACATTTTGAAATAACTACAATGTTAAGTAATTCATTCCAACAATGGAACCCTTTATTGTGCGTGGTCCGACACATATTTGGCCGGTTTTTTAATTATAACGTATGCTTTTAATTACCAAATGCATTCATTTTTCTTAAGTTTTCTTACCTCTATTTGTTATTTTTATATTATTCAGCACATTGGGATACCTGCATATTTTATTTTTTTGTTTGCTCTGAAACAGAATTCATACAGGGTTTTTTTAAACTACATATTTTCATATAATTTGTCCGCAGTATTCAGGTACATGTTTACATAATTATATTGTACGGGACACAGTACTATATACAGTATTTATTTCGGAAAAATGAGTCTCAAGTCCTAACAACGTCAAAAATCAACAGACTTCTGGAACTGGAACCAACAAGTAAGTTACAAAGATTATTCATACTTTTCATAAATTTTCCTTTGCGTTCACATCACATAGTTATTATCTTGAGCTCTCGGGATATTTGTTCTGTGCTTGAAGAGCTTTATGTAGCAGACAGCAAAGGTATTGGAAATAGTTCGCTTTGTACTTGTAAATACGCTGGAATGCTGATAGAATGTTCAAGCGTTTTTTTGCTCTTAGATTTAATTATTGTTTGAATTAATTTAGTTTAGTTTTATACTGAAAGTGCTGGATTGTGCATCAGTTATTTAATTGAACATAAATAAATATTAGTGAAGTAAACACATCTCCCTTCTAACTTACTTTCTATCCTTAGTTACATTTAATTCTACTAAGTGCACCGTACCATTTACTCCTTTTCATAAAAATTCTTTGCATTTTAGTGAAAACACATGATATAATTATAAATTTCATGAGTACGATACAAGAAACTTAGCTGTTATGTTGTTTATTTTTGAGTAACTAGGTACCCTAACCTAATCAGAATTACAAACGACTATAGAACATAACAGTATCATCAAATCTTCTTCACAAAATAGTTTCGACTACCAGTAGAACACAAAGGTAAGCCCACACTAACACAGATGGTTCAAATGAATCAACTGCCCCACGGGGGTCGTTATGTTAGGTATCTGTGGAGCAGTCAGCTGCGTGACGCTGATCCCCTGAGAGTTGCTGGCACATCGTAAGCTGTTGCCAAATATACCTACATGGTTAGACTCTGGTAGGTATTAATAGATATTATTGCCATGTCAAGTTATCCATACATTCAAACGAATCCATACGAATATTATAGAATAGAATACTCTTTATTATGTACACCATATAAATTACAGACATAAATATAGAAACTTTACAATGGGTGACATAATGGGCGGTCTTATCGCTAAGAGCTAAAGCTAAAGTAACTCTATCTGTCTGTACGAGTATGTATCTGGTGTATTGTGTATCTTTTAGTCTGTGCTAAATAAATGTATTTTCTTTATTTTTTTTTTCTTTTTGTTACCTTTTCACGCTGAATTAATTAATTTCATTGACATTTGGTACACAGATATACCGTGACCTGGGTTAGGACATAGGATACCATTATTATCCTTATAGTACGTTCCCGTGGAAAAATTTCCAACCTCCACGTGAGTAAATCAAGAAGATAGGTCTAATAAATCAAGAAGTTCTACACAGCAATAGGTCATGATATCATTATCACTATATTCTTTGGTCATTAATATTTATTCTGTTTTAAAATGAAACGGGGCATATTTAGCCCTTACTAAAGAATAGCTGTATAACTACACAAGGCTTAAGGACTTCGGACTGTTTTGCAGAGTCCAATAACATACCAACTACACAAAAAGAAAATCCGTCCTGTTATCACTTTAGTCCGTATAAAAATAACGCCCAACATTCAACATAGTTCGTACATCCCGTTTCGCCGAACAACCCCTCTTATTAAACATGGTGGCAATTAACAACAAAAACAAAAATAAATTATTCCCGTCACCAACAAAGATTTTGTTATGGGCAACAGAAGAGGGCGGCACACTGTGCGACACACATTTATTGCGTCGACTTCGACTCGGCCGCGACCACTGTGCACCGCCACGCGCCGGAACTCGCCTTGGTTTAATAAACAGATGTGTAATAATTAACTAACTTAATTTATATTTTGTTGTTACTTTCTACTACCAGGCATTATTTACAGTGCTTTGAAAATAAACAAATAAACATAACTTGTTTATTTAAAAGTTTATTCACACACATTATGTTTCAATTTATTAATACATATTGAATTTGATGTTGTCAAAGAAATATAATGAATGATAGAATATCTTGGTTTTTTATATTATTTTCCTTATCCCTGAAATAAGTAGTCACAATCATAATAGACAGTTTATAGTGATATTGGGGTAACGAAATTAAGATCCATTTGGGAATATTAGCATCTATTTTGAGGTTAAATATATTCGGAAGTTAATTAGTTGATTTAGAATGAGGGTATTTTAAAACCCTCGAATACAAAAATACTTAAAACTTAACTACGCTTAATTTGGTTCTCGTACTGAGCATACAACCACATGCATACAACTGACACTGCCTTAAGGGGGATGCGCTAGCTAGCCCGCGAAATTAAAATTTTCTTAAGTTTTTGCAATTTGCAGGTCAGTGTAAAGTTGTATGTTCTACAAAATATGATTGATTCGCTAGCGCAACAAGTAGGTACCTACCTACGTATGTATGTATATACAGAATAATAAT
The DNA here is from genome assembly GCA_914767645.1 of Hydraecia micacea. Taxonomy (NCBI): domain Eukaryota; kingdom Metazoa; phylum Arthropoda; class Insecta; order Lepidoptera; family Noctuidae; genus Hydraecia; species Hydraecia micacea. The sequence goes on along the minus strand of OU611783.1, from coordinate 645,839 downwards.
CAATAAAATCATCAATACAACCGTCTTAGTTCATATAATCCTATTGAATGACAATTTCATGAAATATCAAAACCTGACTCTGACCTGCAAATTGCAAAAAACGTAACAAAATTTGAATTTGGTACCTAACTTATTCTATTGTCGGCCAATTACTACAAGCTATGACCTTTAAGTCTTTACTGACATTAATCAGTCTGTGAATGCACGTGTAGGTAAGACACTAAGCTATATAATTTAAATACCCAATTAATTCGCAGGTATCAGTTTGGAACAAGTATCATTAGAGATAGAACTAAATAGTTCAACAGAAGTTTATCTCATCTGCATGATTTGTGTTTGTTCATACTACAAACTTGAACTTAAATACGTCTACGTCTTGTCTATGGGCTATCAATACCCTTTCGTATCTTCGCCAATAAGTGTTGTTTTCATAGCTAAGTACACAAGACCCTTTAACTATTGAAAACAAAAATCATCTATACGTTATACCTATTATTATTATTATCATCTACAAGTAAAGGAACCATTTTGAAAAGTAGCGCTTTATTTACTAGTTTTAATATGAAGCACAAAGATCCGTTTATTGCACAGTCAACCGCACATCAGTGGTAACAATTTGACATTGACTGCGCCTTTATGTCGTAGCAGTAAGAGCCTTACTTTCGCAGTGCCAGTGTTACCACTGATTAGTGATTGACTGTACCTACAGAGACTTGTATTCGAATTATAAACAGTGGTCATAATCACTAATCTAAGATTGCCTTTATAACTATCCCAGTCATTAATACTTCGGTTTTATCCGCTGGATGCGAAAAGCAGTACAGGACCAGTCGATGTGACGATGCTTGGCAGAGGCACACAGCAGTGCACGTCTTTCGGCTTTAATGATGATGACCATACGGCCATTTTTAATAAGCACCGTTCTACTGATTGAATAAGAAATTTTTGAAAAAGTATGAGAAGTAATAACGCTAACGATGCTTAAAAACTGTTTGGTAATCCGATTACCAAACAATTTCTAGAGATTGTTATGGCAAATCCTACTTATATACCTTTCAATGACACATACCTACACCAATTGAAAAGACGGTATAACTTGTGGCAGTACCCTCAAACAATATTCAACCACTAATCTAATTCCCTTCTTGTAACCTCACAAGTCAACACTCTCGTCTCACGAATACATCTTGAGGAATCGACTGGCTATAAGTAGCGCGCGTTTGTAAGGTGTCGCCTTTGTACCGACGCGGCGCGGCGACGATGCAGGGCTCACACGTGACCGTTTAGCTGGCTCACGTGACATGCGTACCAGGCAGGGAAATGCAGCCATAGTGGTAAGAACATGAGTGGGTTAAGTACGAACGATATTGGAGAAAGCTATCTGTGATTTAACCTTGTTGGACTGGAGGCTGACACTTGAAACTTGAAATTTTCACCCCAAAAAGTTAATTAATCTGAAATTAAAGTATTGGAGGTTTCTTTTTCATGTGTAAAAACATTTTGCAATATGCCATAAACGTATGAAAATTTTCAAACAGGATACATATTTTTATGCAAAGTATGTCAGAAAAAGTAATAAAATTTGTTTATTTGCACCTAATAATGACACGTAAAAGTAAAAAATACATCGGGAAAATATGCGTAAATCGTACGAAACGTGCTGGTTTTTTTTGCGTTCGCTTGTTTTTTATTTATTTATTTATCTGCTTACATCTACCGCTACAGGATAACCAAATGCATTAATAATCGATGACGTCTGTTGATAAAAAAATAAACAAGACATCAATAACATTTTTTTTAAATAACCAGAGTTTTACGTTAGTGCTACGAAAATAATAGATGAATAATTGTTCAGAGCGTTGTTGTGAATTAGTGTTTATGAGTTTTGTGTTAGAAGAATGTAGGTCTTCAAACGGGTCAAGATAATAAATACTAAATAGGAATACCACAAATTATGGTAAAAGCTACGTATAATATATTATTTTAAATCATTGTCGATTAGTAAGTATTGACCACAGGTTTATTACTAACTAACAACTTATACCATAAACCTATGATATCCTAACCTAACTAAAATAATATTAACAAAATAAAATATGGTTAGTAAGTTAATCAATAGGTCATATAAAGGCGACCCGTGTCTTTCACGAGCTGGTCGTCGGTTCATCTTGTGAACCTCCAACTTTCTGCTTATTAATTGATAATTGCAACGACTAAACCATTGCTAACCGAAAGCTGAATATACATTTTCATTAGTACTAATAAATACCAATTCAGAGGTTTCAACGCAATCATATTCACATACCTCAATGTACCCAATACAAATTATCAAAATGAATTTAATTATAATAATTAATACAAACATTCAGCCCAGTGAACACATACATGCAATGAAAGAGAAATCAGCAACAACATTAAGTAAATAAATAATAATAATTTAGGTAATACTTTATTAGTTTCCGAAATTAATAAATCATTTTCGAAATTGCGTTTTCCTTCAGTAATTCAGTAAATATAAGTCTCAGGTATTTTCATGCTGACAGGTACAAAGGAGTTACTTCGGGAAGAGTAAAATAAATAAAATGTTAAATGAAGGTATGTGAGCGCGTCAATCAGCGAGCGCGTGATTTCCCCGGAGGAAACACTTTGCTACTTAGAAAGGCTTTGTTTTAAATAGGTCACGTGTAATCTGCACTAACTAATTCTTGGGTGGCTACAAATGGTTTGATTGACCAGGAACGGGGGCCTATTTGACAATCCGACAATTTTGTAAGTTTGTTTCATAGTTTCCTGCATTATTAAACAGCACTCTCCTGACATAGAAATATGACAATTATGCAATTGTCATATTTTTACGCCTAAACCATGCGGTTTAGGCGTAATTTTTGTTGCCTTACTGTTCACAACTGAGCTGTGGCGCTCAGGGCGCTCACAAACTGTTTGCATTACTTACTTAGGCTTATTTGCTGATCGTGTTTTATTGCCAAGATGAGGATACAATTTGAATTATGTGCACGTGTCTGACACACGGATAATTATGTGGAGACATAACAATTGTATGCTAAAGATGTTAAAGATGAAATATATTCTTGGCACCTCTATTTTTATCAAAAACAACTAAGAAATTTTGAAAATGAAAACCATGATCGCACAATACTTCCATGTCTAAACTGCTAATAATGTAAATCCGAAATAAGAGCAGGTAGCTAATATGAAACTACTTCGGTTGGCTTTTCATAGCTACCTGCCTGATGCCACGCCTGATGCCGATCCTATTTACTTATTCTCTCTTCAGTCTGACGTTATTCATTCGGTTACTAGAATGTCTCTAACTCAAACACGGCAAAATTTAGACCAAAATGTTTCAGGACAGTAAAAAATTACCTTGTCATTGTTCGCATAAAACGCAACGTGACATTTAAAACAAGTTGTTACGTCTGCAACGAGTCGCACGTGAACTATTAATCCGCTTGTGTCCAATCATGGCGGATATCCGTCCGGCATCGCGCGATACGCGACTGTTCGGACGTGATCGCATATCGCGAAATCGTGACCTGCATATAGCCACGAAATAGGTATAGGCAGAAGGCCAACAGGAACATAAGGGAAGCAAAACACATAGATATCTTACAGATATAAAACTAACACAAGACTTCAACATGATTAATTGATTAAACTATGAAGATGTACATTGTGTAAACAACTTATAACTACTTAGTTTACTAACTATTTATTTATATGAAAAATTCAACGTCAGGTACACAGTACACTAAAGCTAAATCAATTCGTCCTCGGATAGACATGGCAAAATAATTACACCAGGATATTATTTCCTTGACGTTGGTGTTCGCGAAGGCGTCGCATTAGCGTAGCTAGACGTGTTTAACTTGCATTAAATATATATACATCAATTAATATCTATAGAGCCTCATTGATTTATTTCAATAAAGATATATTATTATTATTACCTATTTCATTATGGTGATGAAATTGGCCGATTTTAAGTAGGTAGTTTGATATTTTTATTGCGCTCGAAGTTCATGTCACAATTGAACTTTTTGTGTCATCTACATTGTGACACGATGTGATACACCGTTGATGTATCCATCGCTTTATTAGACGAGCGGTTGACACTAGCGGGCGACCATTTAATATTTGATAGTGTGTTGTACCTTGCAAGTCATTTTGATGGAAATCCCGTTTAAAAAAAGTTTGATAGTTAAGTTATTCGCATATTCGACTCGAACTAGAAAGTATTTTGATAACGTTTTTGATAATTACATCCGGTTATGTTCGGCACGCGTTTTAGACGTTCTAAACTCTTTCATAATAAGTTGTAACAGTAAGCCACCACCCTAACGTACAGTAATGTACGTAAGTACCACCTGAGGATATAGGAAAAATTTATTCAGAGATTGCGTAGAAAAAAGCAGCAGCGTCCACTTTTCTATCATTTGCAAAAACTTATCAGTTGTTGCATGGTAGATACCAGGCTTGATTATTACTAACATTCCCTGTGGCTATTCATTATCATTAAACGAAGTTAATATCTTTTTGAGCATTAGATCCACGCTGCGTATACTTCGTTTCTAGACTGTGCATAAATAAATGGTGAACAAATACCTAAGTAATAAACTAAGCTTAGTCAAACAATGAGCACTAAACGTAATTGTTATCACTAGTCAGACGCACTTCTATTGATAAGCTAAGTACATCACTGAGCTAGGCACGCGGGTATGTAAGCCAGGGCTTATTGATTAATTGACGCCCATTAAGTACTGACTGATTGCTTTACATCATCTGTGTTGCTACTAATGTTTCACCTTTAATGATTACAGGACGAAAATTAATAGAAGTTTGTATTACTTACGCAGACTTCATATTTGTTTGGAATTAAGACTATTTAATGCTGAAAAATATGAACTTAGTTTAAATATGGCGCATTGAAAGGATTTATCAAGTGACGATGCACAGAAGAAGCTTCCATCAAGAATCGTATTTGGAAATCATATACATTTTTAATCTTGGATGTGAAATAAGAGTAATCAAGAGCGTTGTTGGTGCAATTTCAGAGCGACTTGTATTGAAAACTGACTGCATCAGAGGTTGAGAATGATAAATATTTAATATATATCTATTAAAGGGGATAAAAATATATTCACTTGATAAACTCCTTATACTAAATTAACTTACAAACTATTAAAATAACATATAATAACCTAAACTAAATAAAACTATACACAAACTAAAATATGATATCGAAAAAAATTTCTCCGGCCCGCTGTCAACTGGTAATGTATCCAAGAGTAGAGGTGGTGGTGGTGGTGTGTGCTTAGTCTCTGGCCAAGGTAAAAGCCGGCCCTTGGGTCACGGGAAGTGTCAAGAAATACCAACCTGAACTCCTGTTTATATTTTCTACTTAAGAGGCTAACACAGAGAAGAACAAGTAATTACTAAACACACTAACTTCTCGGTTTCGAACTAAAACGAGAACAGAAAAACACAACTAATGAAGTAGTCACGACAAGTCTTATTAGTGTTAATTACACCGAACAACTAATTATCCATTTGTGCAAAAAACTTGAAACTTGGATTATTTTTTCTCTGGATTGAATTCAGCGAGACTTTTGTTCGCAAACTTCTCCCGATCGTGGTGGCTTAAAAGAGTTCGGGCATCAAAGCACGCCCGTTAATGACGCCCGGCGCAATTGGATTACGTGAACATCGGTGCACGGTGTGTCAACATTTTTATATTTGCTTTTTTACTTGTTCGGCATTTTTTTTAATGGGAATTCACAGATTTTTCTGGATTTGCAATGAATTATAACTGCTTATTAAATAATACATTGAGTACTTGACTCAACTGGTAAACTTCTTAAAAACGGTTAGTAACTATACTAATTGAAACAAATTACCATTCACAAATCACGGTTCATTTGTTTTCATAGAAACCCCGCACAAGGAAGGTTAAGCTCTTACAAGTGGGTTCAGTGGGTGGAACTTCAATATTGCAATGGGTGGTTTAGATTCACGTCATATTAAAAATGCAATATTAAAAATGCAATGTTTTTCTCTGTAGAAAACGTTAATTCATCAAAAATCTCATTCAAAATCCAGACATTTTAAATATTAATTTACACTAATGTTTGAGAAGCGTCAGTTAGTTTTAGTTTGTCTAAACTTTTTTAATTACATGAAGTGTTCCATTCAGACCTGGGACACTAATTATATCGTTGAGATTTTAAGATTTTTGTTAGTTATAGTTACAAGTTAACACTTGTTACTCGCCACTTGTCTATGTAAATATTACTTAACAAAGTTCTCCTAAATGATTTAGCAGAACTTATTTAAATTCAATTCAACGTGAAATTGAATTATATACTTCTGCTATTAAATTCACGTCGAGAGTAATTTTCTTTTAATATCGTAGTAGCAGCATTATTTTATTCATATATTCATGAGAAGTTTCCTCAGGCAGTCAGGTGTGAAGCTCTCTTCAAATAGAAAGGGAACTATTAAGTGTAGGTGTCTGCTCGCTATCCAGACCGGGTCAATTAGGGGTTTGGTAAACCATTGCGCGTTTGCGTTGCCTTCCGTGTATTTTTTAAGAACCCTAAACAAAGTGACATACTAACAGCGAAAACTATTGTGATAAAGTCATTTATATATGTTTCAAATTGATATAAGCTAACGAAAAGCTTATTTCAATTCTGTTGAAAGTCGTTGTAGAAATACCACACGCTTTGAAAGCGATTGCCACTTGTCTAGGCAATCAGATCATAACTAAAATAAAAAAGCCAACAAACATCATTCATATCTCTCTCCGGAACATTCAAGCTAATCATCTGCCAGAAATGATAACAGGCGTAACAAACACTCATGTCAAGTAGAAAGCGTTAGGCCTTTTGATAAGAAACTAAATTCCCTGTTTTGGCTTGTTCGACTAGCTCGAATAATACCGTACATAATAACGTATCGTAACTTCCTCTGCCTAACCTTTTGAGGAATACAGACGTGATGTTATCTTTCGTCACTGATGTCGGTACCTACACAAGTTCTAGAAACATTGCTTTCCAAAGTTGCAACAACTCCACAATAATCATATCGCTTCAACATCTCTCCTCAGTAGAACAGCTATAAAACTATCTCAGTTGTAAAGTCACGGACACCGAGCACATGTTTGCTTTAACTAGCACGTTAGTGGACAAGTTGGCCGCACGCCCATCGCCATCGCCAGCCATCGCCGGCCAGCCACGGTTTAATGAGATTTTGTGGACCATTGGCTGGCATACACAAATACAAAGATTGTAGCTAAAATATCGGTTTAGTTTTATTTTGTTAGCCAAAACAATAGTTTAAATAAAAATCATCTAGGCTTTTCAAAAGAGCTGATGGGACAGATTTTTCTTTAAAGTATAGGTATCTTTCAATAGTATCAAAAAGTGTTTGAGTGTTGTATAGGTGCCGGTAAAGTCATACAAATTTTAGACTATTTAATTTGTTTCAGGATTGAAAAAAAAAAATTGGCATTGCATCAGTGATCTCCTTCGTACTGCACGCACAACTCAATTGTTTTAAAAAATTCCTTACACAGAAAAACTTATGGTTACAATAGGCGTGCATACTTCCGAATCAAATGATTTGGAAGTAATAATGAACAAAAAAGCCGACCTGAAGCAATTGATAATTATGATCTATTTTGGCGTCTGGCTGGGCTGACTTGACTAATACCAAACCGAAAGAGTGTGAAGCGCGGCTTACAATTATTATTTATGTCGTCCGCCAATCTCTAGTCTAATAAAGAGCTGCATTATTCAATGATTGCGTTACAAATTCCTGTGGAGTCGCAATCAGACATGCAGATCCTAACAACTGCTCCGTTCGTACGCGACTGTCATAAGTATCGAGGAGTAATGATATCGACGAGAAGTTCATTCGTTTACTTTTACAGGTATTTCAGGGTAATGATGTTATATCCTTGTTGAGTTTTGTAGTTACAATCAAGACTGCATAGCTAAAAGAACCGTATAAAGGTTTAAAAATGGAGTTATAAATTTAAATGCGTCCGATTTTACATTAAGCGGCAAGTCCGGCAAGCCCATTGGCCGATATGTCAGTCGACAGAAGAAAAGAAAATAATTAAAGTTCACAAACTTACTAAAACTAACGTAATTATATAATGATTCGAACAAGTGAACACACAATAAACAACATAATAATTAAGAATGCATTTTGATTTCCTTTATATATTCTGAGACAAATTTCTTGGAATATCTTTGAGCCAAATATACATACTCTGAGAAAGTTAAACTTGGAAGATGCGAACACATTTCTAGAATAGCTCTCTTTGCAGCAGACGACACACAATGACATTCAAATGATCGAAGACGTCGGAATCGAGACATCGACACTTACTGTAAGGGACTATCCACACATTACGTCACACGAATGATTTTGGAGTGTATGTGGAGATTATTTGTGTGACCCCCTCTTCCCTGGTGACGTCACATATTTTGCAAATATTTGTAAACTCATAATAATATTGATAGAGTTGGTAATATATATTTTAAAGATTTTTCGTTAGAGTTGATGTTTAAACTTTGAATACCTTAGATTGTACGTGTTAGGAAGCCTATGCCCGCCCCCTTGTCATATTTTGTTGACCCCCTCCCCCCTCATTATGTGTGACGTTATTTATGGATAGTCCCTAAGTTCCAACATTCCGAGCACATTCACCCGCTTGTTGACAAAACGACAGAAAATATTGTGTACATAACACAATGTTGGCAACACTCAACTTTATTTTATTGGTGAACTTACATCTTGGCTACTTTTCTTTTGTAACAACACAAATTTTATAAGATACCCCTCCCCTCTTTAACATCCTCTAACATGTAACGATGAAGAGGAAACGTATTTTACGAGTAGAGTTCTCATCACAATGGAGGTATCATTGTTATTTTAATGAAACAATGTGGTTTGGTGTTTGTGCGTTGAAACTTTTCTTAATAACTCCACAATCTAGTAGGTACTTACAAAGAAAACGGAACAAGTAAGGGAGTAAATTAATGAACACATTAATAAACTGAACCGTAGAGAAACGTTAATTGATAACGATTCCAAAGTCCGTATTTATTCACTTTGATGCCGAAGTTGGATCCGGTACCTATTTAAAGCAAACAGTTAAACGAATTAGCTATGCTGAAAGATTAAACACAGTTTTTAAAACGTCTGTAATTATATTGATATTTTATTAAAATAATAAATAATTGAGGTTTGTCTCATATATAGAATAGAGAACCTCTTTTATAATACATATTTCGTCATGACAATGGTCGAGAAACGAATATTCTCAACATTAGATAACGTTAGGTAGGTAAGAAGAAAATAATATTATTATGTAGGTATATTGCTTTTTAGGGGCCCGTGGCTAAAGAATAACAGCCGCACAGGTCGATCGATCAGGTTAAGCTACGCTTGCCGCGGTTGGTCTGTGGATGGGTGACCATCTTTATATACAGAGACCCCTCCGTGCCTCGGAAAGCACGTTAAGCCGTTGGTCCCGGCGGTCATTCTTGGATCTTTGACAGTCGTTACGGGTAGTCAGAAGCCCGAAAGTCTGACAACCAGTCTTACCAAGTGGTATCGTATTACCCAGTAAATGGGTTGTGGAAGTCAGATCGGCAGTCGCTCCATGTAAAATACTGGTATTCAGCTGCATCCGGTTAGACTGGAAGCCGACCCCAAAATAGTTGGGAAAAGGCTAGGCAGATGATGATGATTGCTTTATTATCTAACATTTTCTAAATTGATATTATTTTCTCTCTGACAATATCTAAAGAGACTAACTCGATAGAAAATAAGCAAAAGAAAGAACCTGAGCCTATTTGTTCTAACAAAGACATTAATACCCGCAAGGCACCAATCTGTTGACTTCTTATCCATACTATTACACCCGGCTTAAACGGCTTAAATTACCCTCAAGGAAAAACAAAAACCTACATTTAAAAACATTAAAGCATTTCCCGAAATCACCACAAAATACGGAGCGCATTCATTAATCGTGAGCAAAGAACAAGCTCACGGAAATGAAGGAAACGGAGAAAAATATACGAAATGAGATTCATTGCAATAAGTTTTATTGGTTTTGTTTCGTTTTCATAAATAATGCACGCCGCGCCAGCTGGGCACAGTGCGCACAGTGGGGCGGTGGGCCCGCCACCGAGATATTGCTTGAATCATTTGATAAATTAGACTTGTAATAGGTACCTAGCTAGGTACCTATCTGATATTTACATGGTCTGCTTTGCTTTGATTTTCATCTAAGTGAATCTTTATGGTACCGTTAGCCTTAAAACGTGTACACATAGACAAGAATGCATGCAATGCATAGCAAGAATGATGATAAACAAATAAACTGTCTAATAATAGTCCTCCCGACGAATTTCAGCCACGGTAGTCAATCTCAATGGAGATTAGCCAGGTACTCAGGAGATATTACAGTGCACAAGTGTGTGCGCAAACACAGGTGCACTCTTTGTTTCTTTACTCTCAAAGTCCGATGGGACGGCAATCCGACGCGACCGGGAGAGATCAGGCGCAGGACCAACGGTGACACGTGCTTTCCGAGGTAACTATGCACAGTCAACAAAAGAGATAGTTCTTTATGCAGGATCGTCAGATATAGTTGAAGTTTAGTAAGATACCGATAGATGTTGTCGACTGAAATTTAATTTGATAGGTAAATGAACTGTTTCTTTGAATTCAATGTGAATTTTCTCGAATAAAATTTAATTTTGTTCGAGAAAATACACATTGAATTCATTAGAGTGACAAAAATCTTTAGGAAAGCTACCTGAATCCGATAATAATAATTACAGGCCCATTAGTTTATAATCACATAGGTATCTACAAAATATTCATAAAAATAATTGAAAATCGCATATCTTGCGAACTAGATAAACACCAATCCCGGCCGGCTGTCGCTGAAAACCAGCGCTGGGGCTCTGTCTTGCATAGGGTCGCAGCAGAATGCTGAGCGATAGCCGTTTTACGTGGATGTGACGCATGTTTCCCTTACCTTCTTTTTTTTTCATTTTAGTTTTGTGTTTAAGTTAATTTTTGCGTTATGTTCACCGCAAATAAACGTATTTTCTTTCTTCTTTTTCTTTCAATCCCTTGAGTAAGCAGGCTTCCGGCCTGGCCTTTCTACGACAGATCATCTGCAAACAGGCTGTGAGCCCAAATAGCACAGAATTGGTGCCATGAAACAGTGCGGCGGGGTCACGGCAGACTACGTAGGAGATGGCGGGACGAGCTGGATAGGTTCCGTCAAAACTGGAAGGAGGTCGCGCGGGCTCGCGAAAGATGGAAGGAGTGGAGGGAGGCATACGTATGTTATGAGTACAATAAGGTGCACTTATTCACGGTAACAGCACTGTAACTGAATTTTTTTTACAAAGAAAATAAGAAGTTTTATACTCTGACTTTCTAAGGCATTTTGATATCTTAGTTGTCTCTGCTTTAAGTTTAACAACCAAAAACCAATCCCTCCCCTACGTTGTTCAAATCATAATCAGTGAGACTACCTTCTAATAAATTCTCTCGAACTCTTCAGTTTCCACCCCTGACTTACAATCACCCTCCTGACGTTAACGGTACATTTATTAATTAAATCTATAAAACGGACCGGCTGAATGAACTCAGGGCAATCAGTCCATAACAGTATTTTCCCATTCATGTTGAAGAGCCAAGTTTTATGTTGGCAACATTTTTGATTATCGTTGTTTACAGAAGTTTGTTGCTCATTGACGGATTAGTAACTTTACTTTAAGCTTCTTGTTTGTAAACGAAGAGTTTAAAAGAACCGTAGCTATACAGAATATTATGTGTTCACTGCAGACAAAAGAATGCTTCTTAGTATAATATAGGTAGCCAACATTGTGTTGCATGCAATGGAAAATAATATGAAAGTTTATATTAAAAGTTTCCCGTGATTTTTACCAATTAGAACTTTTCACTTACACGCTGAGTTTTGCAGCGAGTGTTATATATAGGTAATGTATAATTAGAAAATTACAGCAGAAAAATAATGAATTTTTGGGCGAATAACTTGATTATAAATTACGAGTCATTTTACCTTATTATTACAGAGTTTAAGCACTTATAAATTAAAACGTGACACAATATAAGAAAAATTAATTTAAAATAAAGTCAGTTAATTTTATATCAATACTAATTCTGTCGGTTATTACTGGAATGCGTTCCTTCAAACTATTAATTACGACTGGTGAGAGTCAGCGGCTGTAACATGAATGAGTTACAAGCGTGTGATTATGAAGAGAGCGCTCGAACGTGAACCGTGAGCGTTCTCATGTGTTTGTTCATGACATCATGTTTTGCGTTTATTGCAGTGCAGTTTTTGTGTTTTTAACAATAATTAAGTTTGGTTATATTTTAATTGAAAGTAATGTCTTATTAATAGATGATTATGTTGATGCAATATTAGTAGATCTTTCCTACGGATGCTATTAGCCGACGGCTCGAACTCGTTGGTGGGTAATATGCATGCTATTAGTTTATTTATTTATTAATTCAATTTTATTAATTTAGTATTAATACTTATGTATAAGCACTCCGTGAGGGGTCCGTGGCTAAATAATAACAGCCGCACAGGTCGATCGATTAGGTTAAGCTACGCTTGCCGCCGTTGGTCTGTGGATGGGTGACCATCTTTACATACTGAGACCCCTCCGTGCCTCGGAAAGCACGTTAAGCCGTTGGTCCCGGCTGTCATTCGTGGATCTTTGACAGTCGTTACGGGTAGTCAGAAGCCCGAAAGTCTGACAACCAGTCTTACCAAGGGGTATCGTATTACCCAGTAACTGAATTGGGTTGTGGAGGTCAGATAGGCAGTCGCTCCATGTAAAATACTGGTATTCAGCTGCATCCGGTTAGACTGGAAGCCGACCCCAACATAGTTGGGAAAAGGCTAGGCAGATGATGACTTATGTATAAGCACTTGAGTAAGATACCTGAGATACAGGTTTATTCCTAGTTCAGGTAGAATCCAATTATTTCTTACCTACCTCTAGTTTAAGGCCCTATTTTGTAAATATTTATGTAAATCAATTATTTCAATTTATTTAGTAAAATCGACGATGTTTTATAAGAGTAAAATTTCATAAACAGACATTTGGGCGTATAGATATTATGAAAAAACTACTGGATGTATTTAAGTATTAAGATATTTAACTTCTTGTAAAAAATTTCTATCCCTTACGCTAATAAGTTTCCATTTTCATACACCCGGCGGGACTTATTAATATCCGCCCAAAGATGCGTTTAAATATGGAAGATTCGACGCTCATAACTTTCAAACCATTTTTTGTTTTCAATTCTGGGTCCGTACAGGACTAGATAATAACGAGACAAATAGATATAATTTTTATTTTTTATGTACACGCTGTCAAACAGTGGAGTAAACTCCATAGGTACAATGTTAGTATGGAAGAATGACTGACTAGTGTAACCTTAATCGCTTGATCCCCGCTAATGAGACACAATTGATTTTCTAATGTAATAGGCCGCCAGAGGCCCGCGTCATGACAGAGCGATTAACAAGGCAGTATACATACATCAGCAACATATAGTCCAACTCAACTATTATAATCATAATTTTAGAAAATGGTCGTAGAACACACACTCCTCTAAACCATTTGGTATAGTAACAAGCCTGATACTCATTAAAACAACAATTTGTCAACAACATAAACAGAGATTTTCTCATAACATGCACACTTTAACAACTTCCTCCTACCGAATATCATAGTGCACAATACTGCACATATCCGCACGTCGCGGTATAACTCAACCCTGTGCGCGCCGGCCGGTCGCGACGACCTATGCATTCCGTTCCGGCTTCATTCCGGACCGGACAGCTTTACGGGCTCACTCGTGCGAACACCTTTCAATATTTAATGTTATTCGCGTATTCATATCGGACTGCAATCCGACTTTATTGATTCGATAATTGAATCTGTCTTGGTTACGTGATTTATGACGCAGAGCTAAGAAAACTCTAGTTTTGGAACGTCTCCGATTGCATGACTGTCATTACTATTTACTGGCATTACATTTTTTTTTTAAAGTACTAGTAAAGGAGCGGTATTTGAATTATTTTTACAGCGCGGCGGTTATAATTATCTCCACAGTGTTTGTCAACAAACGTACACGCGTATAGTCAACATTTAAGTTTTTTGCTTTCTACCTGAAAAAAAAGCCTAGTAATAAAATAATAGTCTACTGAAATGTTTTAAAATAACTAGTTTAAGAAGGCGCCATGTCTTAAAACTAATGCATACCTAAAGAGTAATCTTAAAACTAATGCATATTACATTTCCATCCAATTGGCATCGTAATTCAACAATACTTAAAAAATTTAACTTCAAACAGACTTTGGTAACAGAACCTCTCCAGTACAAACCACCACGCCGTCGCAGCAACACGGTTACAAGTTCCGCTGTGATGAGATTTCTAACACTTCTACAGTGTGGGACACTGAGCCGTAGACTTATGACAAGTGTGGAGAAGAGCGGGTTTAAGAAAGATTATTTTATCAAAGGCATCGAGCGGGTTACTTGAATATTGTTGCGTTTTGCTTGATATAACTTTATTGAGTTTTAAGAACATAATTTCAATTTAAATTGCATCACAGACGTAAGACAAACCAACCTTATTTGTTGTATGTTAGTTACATACCTAACCTATGATGTAAAATTAGGTTAATATTTTATAGGGAGTTACGGCAGCGACAAAAGTCGATTAACTCAGCTGCTTTTACATAATAAAACTATTCGATACATGTATTTCAGTGTTTCATATAATAAATAAGAGAGTTAAAGTTCTATAAATATTTAGCTGAATTATTAAAAATTAAAAAAACTGAACTTTATATTACAGTCTCATGAAAATCTTGAGCCTCAGAAACTGCCTTAATCTTCAAAAGTGCATTACACACCTACTTCTCACCATTCACCTCCCGCCTCCCAAGAGCACACACCTCCCTACCTCGCGGGGTCCCGCGTCATCTCAGTTGTCGGACACAATCTAAGTTGAAGCGCTCCTAATTCCGGCACCTGCCGCATTGCGCTCGGCTCGAGCTCGTGATTAATGGCTGGCCTGATGCAACGTGCTCGAGATTGATTCGTAACGTTATACAGCGCCTTCGTGTTGTAAGATTGCCTGATAGATTGGGTTAGTGTGTCGTGAGATTGAGCTACAGTCGGTCATAGGTGCTGTATGGGTATAAGGTTATTAATGTTACATTTAGTAGTTGTAGAGCGTATCGTGAAATGGTTCGTCCTGGCAAAATTAAAAAATAATGAATAAGTTTCATCCACAGATTTCCTGATCACATCCGGTTCTGTGGACCAATTTCTTTAAATTACCGGAGAACAATATAACTCTACGAGTTACCTAAATATAGCGAGTGTCTATAAGTGGTGGCGTTATGACTTTCCACCAGCCAGGAAAAACAAGAGGGGCAATTCTCGTAATTTTAAGAACGTTCACAGTCTGATTTCAGTCTCAATCTGTCAAAAATACCTCTACTTTCTATAGAGAAAGTAGAGGTATTTTTAGTAGAGGTACAAACAAATGTCAAAAACTTGTCAAAATATAGATTTTGACAAGTTTTTGACATTTGTTTGTCGCTGAGATGAGACTGCGACTAGATTTTTAACGTTTTAAATTACGAGAATTGGCCTTCTGATTGAAAACCCGGGAAGATCGGCGCGCCATACTTCGCTGGTTTGTCAACCTGGTATTTGACACATACAGGGCGTTATTAATAAACGTTGTTTAAAGTTAAGTAGTGATTAGCGACTGTTTAACCATACATTTTTGACGTTTTAAGTCTGGCATAACTTTACAACAAGTTTATTAATAAGGGGGACAAGGTTTAATTCAAATAAATTGAAACCTGGGAAGGGGTTATTATACTCGTAATTATGAATCACTTTTACTATGGGACCAAACATGAAAACACGAATAAATGTAATTGTTACTCCATACATTTAAAAGTTGCATAACTCGTCAAAACCAGATTCAGCTATTTCAATTAAACAATACAAGGAACAAACAAAAAAAACAAAACGATGTAGTTTAACAACTACATGGTTTTATTAAAATAGCTTGGATAACTGACATGCCGTTTCATAAAACTGACCTGTAGCCACACACAACACTGATAATGTAAAGTATTTGCTACAACAGAACAAAATTCCACGTCTGAAATCATAAATGGTTTCCCATCGAGTTTCGTTCATATTTCCGCGGCTCTCGTTCACTCACTCGTTCAGTCGTTCAGTAAGCCTGGGCGCACACCACAACTATTGTGCACTTAAAATGCTCGTCTGTTATTATAACTACACGTTCGTTGCCCGGCGGAATGCGTCGATGAGTGAGCGATCGTTCTAAGTGTGTACCGTCAGCATGTTAGTGTTATTTGTAGATACTTAGTACGTTTGTAGTTCACTGTTGTCATTATCATGTCTCTGGGCCTCGGTCGATTCTAAAGTGGTTGCCCATACGCCATCGCAGAGAGCAAAGGGCGCTGACCAATGTATTCAGCGCCCTTTTCGTTTTCGTTTCTTAACTCTCCCTCTTCCCCTAGTTATCTAGCCACAGAACCACAATAGAAATCTACGTCCATTACACAATCGTCTTCTTCAATGGCTCACTCACCGCACAGGCTTCATTCACTCTTACTTTTTTGTTCAGTCTATCTCCCTTATTATCATTTACCTAAAGTTCGCGAACACATTCACAAGAAGCTAGCAATATCATCACAATGGTAATGTTTTCTCATTGTTTTCTCTTAGTATATTCCTGTTGTAATTTGCGCTTACATTTATTAATTTTATTTTTACAATTATGTACATATATTATATTCATCGTTTTTATAGTTTTATGCCTATCTTTATAAAAATAATTATATATTTCTCAATTTTCGTTATTTCACCTACAACTGTTTGTCTCTGCATCATCCAAAGGTTGACTGGTAGAAAATGCCTGTAGCATTTAATCCGCCTCTGTACGTTTGTATGCTTAAAGTCTTTATTTATTTATTTTATTATTTACTAGCTTTCCGCGGCTCCGCCCGCGTATATTCTGTAAATTCTTAAAGTTTCTAATATAAATCAATCATGATTCGAAAGACACGTGGCGCCATCTATTACCATAATAACGTTATTGTTGTTTTCCTCGGAAAACAACAATAACGCCTAACCTTTGTGCTCAAATTATAATTAATTTGAGCAAAAAGGTACTGCTTATTTTTTAAGAAATTTCTTCCCGCTGACCTGCAAGTATAAAATAAATAAATATTTTCGGCTTGTTAAACTTTCACTTTCGGCTAATTAGATTAGAAGTAAATAAATACACACAACTATCTACTTCGTAAGCTTTATGTTCTGCATGTATACCAGACTATCTGTCAGGCATAACTGTACCTATAAGATATGCGAATCAAAATCCTATATTTTTTTCACAATACTTACACGCCGCGCCGCCCTTGTTTTCATACGAGTATGAAACTAACATACGTGGCAAACGTTCATTTCCCATGGCTGCAAAAACAGCGGCTGCATACATGATTCGCCAGTTCACGGCAACCGTTTATCCTCACGATGTAACAATGGAACAGTTGGCTTGGTGACGGCTGCAGCGTCATAACATTATTAGGTATGTGCTGCGTTTAGGAACGATTAATATAGCGAGGGAACGGACGTTGTTCATAAAACTTGACAAATATGTAGGAAATTGGTCATCTTTGTTTTTATTGTGCTTGACACAATTTTCAATTAGTGTGTCCCACTGCAGGAAAAGGTCCTACTTCCACTAATGAAAATGTCCACATTGCAAAGCTTTTGTTTAGTTAGCCCTTATTAAAAACTGTAATAATAGGTATCATCGATGATAAAAAATATAAAACTAACTCAAATTTTAATAATCGTAATCAAATTTTGCCTGCAAAATTTCGTAGCTCCTTTGTTGGCATCAAACAATTTATTATGTTTGTGTCGTGTCCTCGCGAAACAAAAGATGTCAAACATGAAATAAAGGTCCAACACGGTCTACAGTTCTGAGTTAGGATGCGTGCACACTGCCCGAGTGGCAGATGGTCCACGAATGTTAATTTTATATTGCACGGAGCTCGGAAAGTTTTTTAAATTAGTTTGCGCTGCTGCAGTTGAGTGCACTTGAAACTTTTTTGATCATTTCTACTTTCTTTGTTGTGGAATTGGCGAAAATGGAGTGGCAGCACATTATTTGTTGTATACATTTGCTATTTTACTAACAAAATTACTGACACAGCTTTTAATTTAGCTTTTGCAATATATAATTTTTTGCCATAATTAAACAACACATAGTTCTGTGTTTAATCACTCTGAGTATACGTACGTCTGCAACAAATTCCTATTTATATTTTAGATTTTACAAAAAATACTAATAAATAGCCCATAAAATATCAATTCTCTACCAGGACGAATACGGGCTGATTGCAGGAGCAACGAAGCAATCTTGTAACTGAGCCTTGGGTCGCAACTGGGTGAGTATGGCCTGGTAGTCGTGATGTTCTTCTCAAGTCAAGATATTACGTTACGAACTCGCGACGTAACGTGCCACTCAGTCTGCACTCTCCTTAACATCAAAGACGTCGCAAGACGTTTCAGATCGCCGCGTTTTTGTCGCTTCCACCGCGTTACCTCCACTGTGTCATAGTGTTGGTAGCTGTGCCGGACCGGGCACCTAATGAACGCCTCACTTCTTGCTGGGATTCACGTATTCTCTCAATTGTAAGTTTTAATGGTGACAATGATATTGGTATTGGAAATTAAAAGTAAAAATGGGCGTTCCACATGGCTCAATTTTGGGTCCTTACCTCATTTTAGAGTATATTAATGATCTACTCCATATATTTAAAATCAACCATAAATAGTGTTATTTGCTGAAGACTAGTTAGGTCTAAGATTGGTTCGCTGCTAATAATTTAGTATTAAATAGAAAAAAACGAAGTACATAAGATTTCTTTACCAAATGTTAAAAGATAGTATTAAATCAAGAGAAACTAGAATTCGTAGATAAAACTATTTTCCTGGGTAACACGCTCGATTCAAGGCTACACCAAGGTCCTCATGAATGGCTAAATTCAACAGCATGTGCTGTCAGAAAAATCCATCAATTTACTGATATAGATACGGCGAGACTAGTCTATTTTAGTTACTTTCATTGCATCATGTCTTACTTTTAATCAAAAATTCGTTTTTGGTAAACTGACAGGACACTAGTCAAATAATATCTCTTTGTGATAGAAAAGTTCTTGGCTTTATTCTCCAGTACTAAATAAACTTACACCTGGTTTCTGAATTAATAATTTGAAGTTGAGAACCTCTCAAACTCTACTTAAGGTGACTACTTCAAGGTACCCCGCGAAATAATTTCTTACACTTTTTGCAAATACATGAATTTGCAGGCATTCACCTTAAGTAATGCGAAAGTAAACTTTGACAACTTCAAATTCTCAATCCAAGTCTAGAGTTTTGAGAGAGATGAGACATTCATGTTCTATAAAAACTACTTATTGTTTTTCGCACAAAAATATTTATGTAACAATAACAGAATTTCTTATAGTTACAGAGGATGTTTACCTACAAGGTTTGTGTAGCTAAAAGGGAACGGACGATTATTATGTTACGTTTACGAAATGTTCATATTTACAGTACCTGCAAGTAATATCCGATTATTGAACATACACAAACAGTCATGAGGAAACGATTTGTTAATAACAAACAATTGGTGGGTGATATTGTAATAACATATATTATTACGATAATACTAAACTTGTTTTTGTATTGCTAAAGAAATATTTACATACGATTCATTTTGATTTATGAATAACATGTTGCCTCACAAAATAGAGAGAATTTCCTTTCTTAAATAGAAAATGTCTAAAAAATAACTTTCTGATTATTTCAATTGCCTCAAGCAGCTATCGAGTCTGTTGTTCAGACAATTTATGCAATATTTGTGTAAGGAACTCATGAAGCCTACTCTATTATGCAAAGGTTCGTATTTAAGTGTACACAGGTCTAATCATACAAGACACAGGGACGTTTTAAACAAGGTTGAATTCCTAAACAATACTACCTACGGCAGATACTCTGAAACGTGTCATCTTAGTAAAGGATCAGAAACTGCACAATATAAGGAAAAACCACTTCCCGTGAAAGTTTTTTAATTGGCCGTAGGTATAGTTTACTGGAGCTTTCAACTTTAGCCGTCCGCCGGATAGGAAGAGTGAAGTATGAAACTACGTGATGCGTGGGGGACCGGCTTATTGTTTCGATAGCTAATTCATCAGTGGGTTCTGTATCTAGATAAGTTTTAGCTAAAAAACTAGGCTTTAATTAGATAACAGGGCTGATTGCCGAGAGTATATTCCTTAAATTAAAAATCCCTCTTGTATTAATATCTCTAATACACAAACACTTAAAACCAAATTAGGTATCTAAAGACCATACAATAATTATAATAGCTTCATTTATTATAGGAGTCATTAAGAAAATCAAGAGCTCTTGTTAGTCTTAATTGATTAATAAATGGCCCGAAGTAGCGTTCAAGAGACGTAGAATTAGTCCATTGTCCCAATAGATCCCTTACATGGTTTGCCTGACTTAATTAGAAGCCTTTTGTCACCTGAATACACCAATTGCCTTAATAAGTGTTAGTCCACGTGTATTAATTGGTCCAGATCTAGACGAAGGACCAGTTGACCTCGGAGTCGCGTCAAGGACAGTGAGGCGATCTGTTTGTCTTCCCTGGGGAACGTAAATGATTATGTTCTCCGTTCAGCTCAATATACTCGTATAAGCACGTATAAGTTGGAACTAAATAACTTCCGCCCTCGTTAGCTTAAAACATGACTGTAAATAGAACTTAATTAGAGAATGTCAAACTTTTTTTCTTTTTTAGAAACTCCTCAGTACAGCATTCCTCATTTTTCGCCAATAAAGATGACAAAAGCTGTCCCGGAATTATGTGAATGTCCAGGAAAATGGGTCGTCTAGAAAATGGAACGTTATTGTTTAGATCGGTCAGAGCACTAGTTTTCCCGATTTTCCTCTATGAACTTGAGACGTGGACAATCCGAGTAAGAGAAAGACAGAGGATAGGCGCATTGAAAATGTGGTGTTAGAGGTGGATGCTCCGAGTACCATAGCCAGCTAAACACAAATGTATCTGTCCTTTCCCAACTCGAAATAGCTTGAGCGTCCTCAAGGTAACTTGAAAGGTGGTCATGTCAACTTGGACAGGAGGCGATGGAGGCACTTAAAGGGGTCCAGTGACCA
This sequence comes from Hydraecia micacea, assembly GCA_914767645.1. Classification (NCBI taxonomy): domain Eukaryota; kingdom Metazoa; phylum Arthropoda; class Insecta; order Lepidoptera; family Noctuidae; genus Hydraecia; species Hydraecia micacea. The sequence goes on along the minus strand of OU611783.1, from coordinate 624,426 downwards.
CGATCCTCAGTAAAGAGGAACCGATTGAACAGACGTTAATTACTCAAGTTTTGTTTATTTCTAAAGCATAAAAACTTTTCTACGTTGTTCCTATTATCTTGTTCAATCGCCACATAACGAACATTGCTCATAATTCTTCCATGACAAATGCGCTGTTCGCCATCCGTCGCTATTGATTAGGGTGGTCGCAACAGTGTTCCTAGTTAGAAAGCCTGCTCCGGATTCTCTCGATGCATTCGACAAGTTGCAAGCGCTAAGTACCTATTGAAGAGAGGCAGGTAGCGCGGTGACGTCATTAGCGCTATCTCTAAGACATAGGTTTGATTCAGAAGTTCCACTTAAAGATATAAAGGACCTTTTAATTTTCCCAAACATAGTGGTGCTCCGAACTACTCATCAAGGAAGCTTCTTTAAAGAAGTGGGCGATGATTGAATAGATAATAATATTAATTGACAACCAAAACTCTTTAGGGGCGTAAAGGCCATTAGAGAGCCCTAACGAAAACTTTTTTAAATGTGTTTTTATCGGTTTAGTTTTCAGTACTGGATTGCTCTCGACTAAAAGAATGAAACTTTCATTCTATCAATCAATCAATCAATCAATCAAATCATTTATTTCAACTAAACCATGTACAGGCACTTTTGAATTGTCAAAATTAAATAGTCAGTCAGTTAGTCAGAAAGTTGAAGCTAGTTGCCCATTCCAAAACGTAGATCTCTATGGAGAAGAACGGGCAAGAAACTCCATGGACACTCTTTTAAATCAAGATATTACAAAATCCTGTGTACATTATTCTTGATACTTCTATATGTGAGAACAATGTAAAAAAAAAACACAAGTAAAGACACAATTCAAAATATAAGATTAAAAATAAGCCTTGGCAGTTAAGAGATGACCAGTCTCAACCGACGGCGCCCGTACACGAACATGACGCGTGGATCAGCACCGTCCAGCTCAACCATTTTGTAGGGAACCGAACGATCCAACACACGCGCCACCATCAGTGAGACATTTAAGTGAGCATGACACATTCTCAACTGCCCTGCTCTTTCAAGTCAACATCAAAAAATCATAATAAACGGATCCATGGTTCTTACATTTACAAAATTGAAAAAAATGCATCTAAATTATACAAAACTATAGATTGCAATTTATTTAAAAGATGATTAAAAATGTTTACTACCGTGTCTAAGGTACAATGCTCGTTCAAGGTGGGCAATCACTAATGCTGTTGCAGGTAGGAACACAATTTTTTGATCATACCAAAGAACCGCAAATTTATGGTATTTTGGAGTTTTTTTTGTGGCAATACTGCGTACATTTGCTCGGTGCCTTTCATGCCGCGTTATGAGAGTAGGAACGCTTTCGTTGTGTACTGCGGGTGGCAACGTCATTGAGGTGCGATAAAGTTTGACTACCCTCGTCTGTTCTAAGCAAAAGTGGTTGAAATATGAAGCCAGAAGATTTTTTGTTTTACAAGAGTCTTTTAGTTTCATATTTCAGATATGGTATAAGAAATATTCAGCACTTTATTTTCTATTTAATATGGCTATTTTACACGGTCTCAAGCGGTATTACCCTTTTAGAACGTTTATTTTAGTTCACTAAGCGATGCAGATTAAGGGGCTTACAGGACCTAAACGCGAAAAACGCAAGTTTTAGAAACAATAAAAGCATAAAATATAATTGACTACAGTAAACAAAATCAAAAAATTATATGATATTCTTAAGGATATTTGCTAGGTAGAGAGTGTGTTGAAAACATAATACAACTTATTTGGTCTGATAGAAAAAAATCATGAAGATACCTATAAAAACTTTCTTTTTACAATAAAAACCATACTAATATACATACAATCATTATGATTTATTATCAGATTATTCTACAAGCAATATACTAAAACTGTAGTGTTTTAATTTTTTAGTCCAAACAATATATTTTTCGTAAAACGATAATTGCTTCATATTTTGCAATAAATTACCAGCGTTGTGTCATCGCGCTTTTCTTTATTTTCTATGCAGTCCGACAGTGACCGCGCTTTAGGTCATGTAGTTCTCTTAAGTGACGTCGGTAAGAAACCAGGGCTGACCAATCACGCCAGAGAGATTCATGCTCACAAAAGTGCAGTTTTGTGTACTCTACGTAGGGGAGGTACAGCCTTCGTATTGCATAATTATGGAAATAATCAGCCGTGGACTGGCGTAGGTGGCGTGGACCGTCGGGATGGCCCACAAATTTAAGATCACTCAGCGCGCTATAGAGCAGGCTATGCTCGAAGTTTCTTTGAAGGATAAAATCAGAAACGAAGTTATTCGGAAAAAAACCGGAGTTACCGGCTAGTTAGTTTGCAGAGTAAGCAAGCAGAAGTGGCAGTGGGCCGGCCATGTTTACCAAAGGACCAATGGCCGGCGGAAGCAGACGAATCCTGGAGTATAGACCGCGTATCGACAAACGACAGACAGACGACCTCAATAAGGTGGCTGGGACAGTCTGGATGCCAGGCTGTGGAGCGCAGCATGGGAGAGGCGTATGTCCAGCAGTGGACTGCGATAAGGCTGAGTTGATAATCAGCCGTAGGTACTTGCATTTTGACCAATTGATAATAACATGATCAAATTCATATGCTCCTATACAAGCAGATAAGTATTGTAAGTTCTCAAAAGAACAATTTTTGCGTTCAGCTTCAGACTCGTAATGTCCATTCGTTTTACATTTTAAAGCGTTCAAAGGTGAAGGAGGTTCAAGCGTGGCTGCTACACTAGCGATGTTCATGATGTATTACAAGAAGCTAATAATTGCAACAACTGAGTGCCATTTGTAAAATATCACTGTGCAGTATTGGTAATTATTAACCATAATTACTATGAGGTAGCCACTGGCATTATATGTCAGTTGATCGCCAATATAAGCACCTACCTAATTAAATGATATTAAAAAAAAACCTACTTATAGAAACTGTGACAGTTCACCTGTTTTATTAACCACGACGGGCCAAGAAATACATAAAAAATATTAACTAACGCACACATGAAGGAACAGCGGTGGCTCAGTGTTAATAGCCGTGACTTACGAGTTACAGGTCGTAGTATATTTGTACGCCTTATTATGGCAGGAAATGCTGGAACCAATAATGTAACATGTATTGTACCATATTCTAACAAATAAACATTTTTGATTTGATTTGAATCCGCACTGTGCCCGCGTGGTGGATTATGACCCACTCCCTCTCACCGAGAGGAGACCTGTGTCCCAGCAGTGAAAACATTAGGTATAGGGGGTTATTAAGGGATTAAATGCATAAAAGCACTCATGAACGTTAATGTTTATAAGTTAATCGTCGACTATTAACTAAGTCAGGTCTTCCTGGCATCCCAAAAATATTAAAACTACTACTACAAAATAAAAAAAGCACTACACAACTACAAAAAAACTATACAATATTATGGTCTTTTAAACGCGTCATGTTTCAAGCGTTTATTATCGTTAATTTGCAGAAGCGTTATTAAACCAAACTTAAGCTCATATCATATCATCATAATAAACGATACAAATTCTATACTGATAGTAGAATAAATGCTTTTCGCTTCGGGCTCACTTCGGCTTCGACTTCGTTCGGCTTCAGCGCCGAATCTTTATAGTGGTGGTAGTACGTGGCTCATAAACAGCGAACTGCACGTCTTTGCTTGCGCACTTATAACTACACTCGAACGATAAACTTAAAAGCTAATACTGGTCACGTACCTAGTGATGTTATTCATTTCGCATTCGGTGTGCGAACTCGTGTAAGTATTTTTCGGTTTTCGTATACTTAAATGTTTTTTTTTTTCAGTATTAGCTCTGTATACGGAATAATTCAATAGCATACGGGTTTATTTCCTGAGTCGCTTATGTTTTTATAAACTACATAGTTCCTTAGAACACATTCCTCTAAGGGTATCTCACAAGGACACCAGTGGCGGAGTAACCATGGTCGCACTGCCAAAAAATGTATGCTTGGGTGCGCAACTGATCTGACGCCTGGTGAGATACCCACGATAAAGCTGTGTACATTTTGCTGGCAACGCGGTCATGGTTGCGCTACCGTGTGCCCTAGCAAGACATAAACCATATAGGGTCAGATCAGTCCACACTGACCTATCTCGGATCACGCTGTATAGAGCCAGCGAAACTCTCAAACAGCTATTATTTACATTATTTGAATCTGGCACAATAGGTACTTAAGCGCCCCTATTTCAAAGCAATATTCAATGCCCTATAGTAATTGTATCAGAAATATTGAACAATGGAGAAAATGTTATGCAAAAGTGAATACAAAATATGAAAGCTTTCTTTGACGTAGTTCGAATAAAATTACACAGAATCGAAAAAGTAGGCATTATTACTTTACATTACTCGACTTAATAATATTTTATGTAACCAATATGTACGTGTTATAGCTCCTATTAATTTATGGCTTTTGTTCTTAATGGCCAGTCATTATGAGTACTCTCCCAATTATGTTACGGTAAGAATAAGATACCGTAGCTGTAGATAAATAAAATAATTGTATTATGATGTCGAATTATGACGAAGACACTGATTAATTCGGTTGTTATTATGTATATTTCTTTGCCTTTCTATACCTTTATTTTGAGATATAATTTAGTTACTCGTTTTATCGAAAGTCTTTATGAATAGGATAGGTAGAAGTGTCATTATCTGTGGGCAAGTTACAACAAAACCGTGGCAGTTGAATTTGACACTTTGATGAAGCCTCGATAATGATACTTTGGCCTGATTCTGCACCAGTATTCATTGAAAAATACCACAGACAATTTAAAAACATTAATAAGATCAATCCGTGCGCTACAGAAACACCCCTCTCCCCCAAATACTTTGGAACTACTTTTACTTATTATTTTTTTATTCCTCTCCATTGCCAGCTTACAACTAAATTATCCCTACCAAATCCACACTAACCGATTAATGTATTAATAAATTATTAACTTTTGTTCCCGCTGATGTGATGGCCTCAGGTGCAGGCGCATCAAACTGGAAGCGAACCTCTTCATGGATACTTACGTCGAAGCTCACCTAACGCCACGCTAAGCATTGTCCTTTGTTTTAATAAATGTTGCTCTGATAAGAAATTATTGTTTGTACGAAATTGGCCACCAGGGCTCAATTTAATTTATCTGATAATGCAACATTTTTTTGACAATTCTTTGAACGGCAGAACCGCTTACATGAAGTTGTGCACATAGGTACGTTTTGCCGACTAAGCCCAGACTAAAGAAGTTCCACAGTTTGCGCGGCTACTTTAGAATATCCATAATTTGAACGTCAGAATGGATTAAAAATTAACGAAAAATAATTTCGATACCTTCTCTTTTTATGCAAGATAAAACAAATAACGATATGACTATGGACCTATTGATGCTGTAAAATCAAAGCTTCTTGCTTCTAGAGTGATCAAACTCCGATTTTCTTCTCTTTTTTGTGATTTCCTTCTGTTTTCGTAAATTTAGAACAATGGTGATATCGAAGTGATTGCCAGTATGTCAGCTTCAAACTGCATAAAAACTTTTTCTCTGAATTATCGCTTTAGGCCTTTAAATACGACGATTGCTGTAATAAAGCACTAAAACTTTGGAAACAATGTGTAAAATTTTCGAATTGTCGGATTATAGAAAGTGAAGTAGTCAAGGGGATTGTCGGTTCATTGTGGTCGGTTCAGTGGTACCGGTGTTTATTATTTTGATAGTCCGTTTTTTTTCTGCCACCTCTACAAACAAATATACAGTTGCATATTATTGCGCACTGAAACAATCCACGGTTAGACAAACACATTCTTACTGAAAAATATAAAAAGGTATTAAACTTTAACAGTAACTGCGGTGCTCAAAACAATATTGGGTAGTATGTAGCTTGCCCAGACTGTTGTCAAATGAAACAGGGTTCCTGTTGCCCTACATGTTACCATTTTGATAACTTTCCTTAGTTCAAAGAGTGGACAGTAGATAGCGCTTATTGCCGATTGGTGACTCACGTAGCTTTGACATTTCAGACGCTAGGTGGTAGCACTAGTAGTTACTGTTTCAGTCGCTGTAGTTTGTATGTTATTATGGATTAGTTTTTCAGGTACCTAACACCTGCGATGTTGGCTGGTTTAAACCAGCATTTGCCAATTACAGGTGTTTAAAGATACATTATGTGATTACAACGACGTTTTCAGCAGGGGGAGTCGGCTCCCCTAGGTAAAATGTCACATCAAAGTCCATTTTACTATCAGATTACGAATTTCGACATTTCATTTTTTACGATTACGAGAGGGGCAAGCTAAACAGTGTACTATATTGAAGTAGTTATGTAGTATTCTTACAGCTGACAGTAAAATGGATTTAGTAGTAGGTACCCACAGCGAACAGTAGGTACTATAATTTAGTAGTAGGTACCCACAGCGAACAGTAGGTACTATAATTTAGTAGTAGGTACCCACAGCGAACAGTAGGTACCTACAATAATTTTGCAGATGGCGTTACCACTCTGTACTGTATACGTATTTTCTTTACTGGCGGTAGTTACATCAAATAATATTCTGGATTAAAATAAATGAAACGACATCATTTAATATTCTTGATATTTATTTTATTTATACATAAATAAATTATTAATTTCTCTGACGTTGTTAACTAAATTTGTTTTGGTGGATAAATTTCGCTTACTAGATACAAAACTGACGCCTAGCTTACAGTGCGACAACAGGATGTCGGAACTGTGAATACATAATGATTTAGAAAAAAGATTGAGAGTAAAAACAAAGTTTAGATATTGCTTACAAATAAATTTTACAAGCAGTGTGCAGTGATACAAATTCAGCCTTTGTTGGCATATTCTAGTTTTCCGGGGCAACAGAAAAATTTCGAATCGGCCCTCTTTTATCAGAGTTTCTTTTGAGCCCGGAGCACAAGTTTCGTATAACTAAAGTAAGCCTTTAAAAAGTAGTATACACTTTAATTCAAAAGTTAATGTCATCTTCATTGAATGATTATGAAATGGGTCGGCCGAATTTTGAAAAACATGTTATTTGTTCCTATGTTAAAGTTTTGCAGTAATTATTCTGATATGATATGGTTAATTATTTACTTTAACATTGATTTAATATGAGTAATGTTCGAGTGTTATTCTAAGTTGTTTCTATCATGTCCTAAGGTAAAGCTACGTTTACACATGCTTCTAAAATTACCTATAACAAACACAACCAAAATAGAAAACACGATTAAATATAGAATTTGAATTCAGTGAATAGTTATGTGTATTGCCAGTGTTATCATATCAAAATACTCTCAAGTTCTGACGTCATTGTGTTGAGTGGGAGTTCTGATTTCATAGGTCCTAGTTCCGTCGACAAACAAAATAATGAAATGACGTAATAGAGATGTTATAGTGGAATAAAACGTAACATTAACGAATATTAATTAAATATGCAGTTTAAACAAAAACAATTACAAGAAAAAAGTCCAAAATAATTGAGTAATCTGCTTCTACGAGTAAGACTCGACCAACCGCTGTTTCTACATTATCTGTGGCGGTAATATCTTTGCATATTCCCCGGTTATTTAACAATTTCATGAGCTACTAATTCGAAATCGAATTGGTTTTGTTACCTCACAGTAGGTGCGAAAAGTACAGTATTTTCCTCGGGGATAAAGGGCTCTTTATCTTGGGTGACCTTGTATCACTCGATGCACTCAGGACTAACATTCACTCCTGAAGACTTCTGGTCTTAACACCCTCACTTTGATCAGGAGTTAACTCAGAGCTCCAACTCTACAGCCCTTCATTTCGTTCGGCATTCAATATAGCGCCCGTGACTTGAGACACTGTTTTATCTTATACTGCTTTATTAGTGAATAATCTACTATGATTTATTTGACACTTCAAGCCCAGAAATGTACAGAGGCGACCAGTCAGCCTTTGGGCGACAATCACTTAATCAATCCGGCAATCAATCAATCATACAATAGTTATTTTTAATGCAAAGATAGTTGTACTGTTTAGGTAATTTAAGCGAGAAATATGATTCCAGTATTACATCTATGAGCGTTTAACCATTTTCTTTGTCTTTTCACATTTTTCATCATTTGCTGATAACAATAAAACAAATCATGAAACAGTTTTACATTTCCCATAATGTTTCAGCAAGTGATTAATTCAGTTTAAAACTTCAAACGCATAGTGACCACATGAATATTGTGGCAAACTTGAAAATCAATTCTTTTAAAACAACTTTACAGTATAGTTTATTGCAATCAAACGCATATAATAGAATTCTGGTAGAAATTAGGCACACAGCTCGCAACAGACACGTCCACATTCTGATCGAAGTGTATTGACTTGACTCTTCAGAATCCACTTGCCTTGTTAAAGTTAAAAAAGTAACATTGAAAATGAAGATTTACCGAATCACAGAACAGATCTATAACAACAAGAGTTTGCATAGTCTCGGCGAAAATATAGTCCACATTTTGTGGCATTTTAATGGATCAGACACCTTGAAGTGAGCAATACCGCAGCCTCGTGCGACAATAGGACATAGATAATGTCACGATCCCCGTATCCATAAACCGTGTCGTTCATTGCTTTGTACGAAGCAGTGTTTGCTGAAATGTCACAAAACGTGGACGCAGCTCCAAGAGTGGTCTAAACGTCGAGCTGCGCGAGGAAGTGGTGCTGGTGCTGCGGGTGGTTGGGGTTGTGGTGCGGCGTGTGCCTCTGCGCGCGGTTGTCGTGCGCGTGGTGCGCATGCGCGTGGTGCGGGTGCGTGAGCGCGTCCAGGTCGGCGTGGTCGCGGCGCGCGGCGGGGGCGCGGCCGGCGCGCGCCAGGCGCAGCGGGACCGGCAGCAGCTCCGGCATCACGCTGTGGTGCGTCACTAGAGCGCACAGGGAACTGAACTCCTTTGTGAAGCCCTGGAACGTGCAAATGGTGTGTGTGGTTAGTCATTGGAAGTCGTTCTAAACTGGGAAAGAGTCGCAAGCAGTACCTAACTAACCATGTAATTTACATTGCTTTGGAATGAGAATTAAGCATGAAAAATAAATAAAATACGAGATTATGAATATAGAGAATATTTTTAACTAGCTTATGCCCGCGGCTTCGCTCGCGTTAAGTATTATTATTAATTAGGTATATTTTTTGCGGCTTTACTCTTAATTTATTCGTTCCATTAGGTACTGATAGTTCAAATTAATACATTTACATCCTCCATCAGCCCTTATTTTATCCCCATGGGGGTTGAATTTATCAAAATCCTATTTAAGCGGACGTCTTCATCATAGTAGCTCCAATCTTTAATTTCAGTTCAATCAGTCGAAAATCTAAGAAGATTTATACAAACTTTCATCCCCTTGGGGGTAGAATTTATCAAAAGCCTTTCTTAGGGGATGCCTACGTCATAGTAGCTATATGCATGCAAAGTCTCAGCCCGATCGGTTTAAAATTGACAAAGTTTCATCCCCTATTTTATCCCCTTGGGGGTAGAATTTATCAAAATCCTTTCTCAGGGGATGCTTACTTCATAGTAGCTATATGCATGCAAAGTCTCAGCCCGATCGGTTTAAAATTGACAAAGTTTCATACAAACTTTCATCCCCTATTTTATCCCCTTGGGGGTAGAATTTATCCAAATCCTTTCTTAGGGGATGCCTACGTCATAGTAGCTATATGCATGCAAAGTCTCAGCCCGATCGGTTTAAAATTGACAAAGTTTCATACAAACTTTCATCCCCTATTTTATCCCCTTGGGGGTAGAATTTATCCAAATCCTTTCTTAGGGGATGCCTACGTCATAGTAGCTATATGCATGCAAAGTCTCAGCCCGATCGGTTTAAAATTGACAAAGTTTCATACAAACTTTCATCCCCTATTTTATCCCCTTGGGGGTAGAATTTATCAAAATCCTTTCTTAGCGGATGCCTACGTCATAACATCTACCTGCATGCCAAATTTCAGCCCGATTCCTCCAGTAGTTTGGGCTGTGCGTTGATAGATCACTATGTCAGTCAGTCAGTCACCTTTGAGTTTTATATATTTAGATAATAGATAATGCTTATTCTTTTGTAGCTAATTTCAGAAAATGGAGCAAAGTATCTTTTGGATAATTTAGAATAAAAATAATAAAGCTTAAACTTATACCTGTCGCAGCCAACTGGTTAAATTAGCCGTTCCCTGCCTAGCGTTTTCACTAAACGGCGCCGCTCAACTAGCTGCCTGACGCGGCTGGCGCCGGCAGGCGGGGTGCCCGCGGCGACGATCCGTTCGCAACGACGACGCTGCTGCCGACAAATCTCTGGAAAATTTAGGTTTTCAATTCAATTTTTTTTATTCAGTAACAATTCACATTGCGTTCGGTTGGCTTGTTAGATTGTCATATCGCCACCGGTTGGTCGCCAGCGCCTCGTCCGTCAGTCAGTCGTTAATAGGCAGGTGTACCGCGCGCAGGTGAGGTTGGCATTTGGAGAGTCCGGTTGTTGTTTCCTTACACCTCGCGTGTGCGTGCGTGTGTGCGTGTGGGGGGGGGGGGGGTCATGGTTACATGAGGTACTCGGACCGCCTGTGCGCGGCGGGAACGGCGGGGGGCACATGCAGTTTTGTAGGGCTGCAAGAGAGACAAATGTGTGCTGTAGATACTGCTAATGAGAATAGAAGATATTAGAACAATGATTTTGGCACATAAAAGACACATTACAAAACTGCTCAATACCAATGCAGTTCTCAAAATTCAAATAGTCGTGGCCATCATTTTGGCATTCATTCAAAACATTGAATTGAGTGAAAGATCACGATGGGCTCCATCTTGGAGTGTCCAAAGTGTCCATATTCCAGCACTTTTGAGGACGTAATTACGCTATGAAAGGCGCAATCGGCGTGGCCAACTACAGCCACTACTGGGTCGAAGTAATTAGGGTCAACACGTATGGTGTATCACCAATTCGAAAAGAAAAAAAAAACCAGTGTTTCGATTTTGGCTACATATAAATATAACTTATACTTCATTGAGCCTAATGACTAGTTACTCCTTGTATAGTATATAAATTGTGATATGCTATTCCGATATGCAGAAAAATGCCAGCAAAAGTCACATTGCATCAGTCACAAGATTTATTGAATTGTAATTGTGTTAACACTTACGTGGTGGGTATATCTGCAATCAGCGGCGTGGAGTCATCGTTTGAGGGCTGCAGCAGCGCCGAGCCCTACGGCCAGCCTCTTCATAAGAGGAGGCCTCTCGCCCAGGCGCCGCCGGGGTAGCAGTTGATCTCCGTGAGAGAGTTCGACTATTCTGAACTGTTGGAGCTCGGCATTTCACTGGCAACCTGGAAAGTTGTTGTAGAATGCAGATTTTAGACACTTTAGTCGTGTTTATCACATTCATTCTTCTTGTTACATTGGTCTGCGAACGTTAATACTTAATTATTTATTGCATTCTACAATGTAAAGTTAGGTTAGATCATTACTGACCCTGTTGGGCACAGCAAAATAGTAGGAGAGAGGCAGTCCCTAGCGGGACCTTATTACTAAGACTCCGCTGTCCGTACGTCTGTCTATCTATCACAGGGCTGTATCTTTTGAACCGTAATAGGTAGACACAATGTGTATTACTGTGGCCGCTATAACAACTAATAAAAATTAAACAAAGTTGAAAATGAAAGGGTCCCCATACAAGAAACGTATTTTTTAAATCTTTAAGAACAATCGCTAGCATCCATATATCCATGCTAGCATCTCTCTTGTTGTTTACTGAGGTATTTAAAAAACATATATACCAACCCCTCGCGTGTGAGTCCGACCTGCTCTTTTTCTTTATTTTTTAAGTCTGATATTTTTTCTTAACCGTTTTTACAATATTAGACTATAAAGAGAAATGATTTGATTTTTTATGTTTGTTTGCTAGGGTTTGACGCTAAAACAGCTGACCGGCCGTTATATACATATTTATTTTATGTATAATAAATATTATTAGAATGAAATAGAAAACATTTAACGTATAAACGTATTTTCTTTCTTTCTTTTTCTTTCATTGCATTTATATTTTGTTTTTTCTGTTAGTCTGTACTGTCCCACTGCTGGGCAAAGGCCTCCCCCATTTTCTTCCACATTAACTTCTTAAAATGATGAAGAAAGATAGGCTGAAAGGATATGTGTTAGAATATCTTACCTCGGCTTATCTCGGCTTCGCCTCGGCACACATTTACACGTTCGTTCATCAATGCCTCTTTTGCTGGCCACTGCAGTAATGTACTATAGTTCTACCACACATACCTAGTGCATGTCGGAAGACAAACTTGTAAACCTCGATCAGTCATTACGATGGTTCTCTCTTTCTATAGACATATATTTTCTTGACAACAATAAATACCTAGTGTTACGTTATGGGACAGGACTCATCATCATTATTTGGGATACGCCTATACTATCTGAGAGGCAATTCTCATATTTTTAAGAACGTTCACGCTCTGAAGGCCGGTTCCTGTAATTAAAAACTTTCAAAATGCAGTCGCAATCTCGTCTCGGCAACAATCAATATCAAAAACTTTTCAAAAATGTAGGGAAATTAGAGGTATTTTTGGCAGATTAAGACTGAGATCAGAAGGGCAATTCTCGTCATTTTAAGAACGTTCACATTCTGATCTCAGTTTCAATCTGTTCTAGATTTTGAATGATAATGTTACGGGAATTGGCCTTCTTATGTAGTCTAAAAACTGCACACTCAAAATTGTTTTAGTCATCTTAAGGGCTATTTTTGTCTGATCATTTCACGATAGAATCTGCTTTACCAACTCAGCGCTATTTAGTGCGTCGTAATGTCAATACTTCAAGACATTTTAGAAACCGTCAGAACGAGTTAAAAATATAAGGTATGCTTTTTTGATATTTGTTATCAAGTAAGTAATTAAAAGTAGTATTCTATGCAATAGTGTTCTCAGTGCCGTCACTTCAAAACGTGTCGGTGGTGGTGTGGGTGGTGGTATGTGTCCTGTCTTGTTGTCTTGAAAGAATTTGAAAAGTGACGAAAATAACTTGACTGTACTAGATAAGCTAGATTCCTACCTGCTACTACAGTAGTGGTGAGACCGAGCAGGCTGTCAGGCGCGCGCATGCCCATGCCGCAGTCGCTCCCGCGCTCTGAAACATCTTTTTTTTAATGGCTTCTCGCAGTTCAACCTAGGAGGTTGTAGTTTGATTAACCGGACTTGCCTGTGGATGCCTCAATAAATTAAGGTCTCCAGCCAGGACTAAACATGTTATGTTATTATGTAGGTATATTTAAACCCTTCTTCACTGGTAGTTAGGTTAGTTTCATTTCCAACTTTCTCGCTTTTTTTTCCATTACGCCTTCATTCTGAGATATATTCAACCCCCTGGATTCGTGTCCTTCTAATATGTTTTATCTTCAATGCCTCTGGCTTCGGCAACTCGTCTCTTGACTCAATGACACATTTAATGCAATGCAATAACAGCATTATAATGTGGTAATACAAATTATATCTAAACTGCAAAATTTGAAAGCTATAATGAGTTTACATTATCAACGATGATCTGTCTTAGACAGCTGCTTTTGCTAGTTTATTAACAGCGTCGAAAAACTATTCAAATAATCTCGTGCATTATGTTTCCGACATTTTGTGCGACATCAATTGCCTTAGAAGTGTAGCCTTCTTAGCAAGTATTTTTGAAATATAAATATCGACTCCAATTTCAACCAAACCTCTCTTGAAGTGTTACAGCCCCTAAAATGTCGAAGGCACATATCGACATAATTTGATCCACTTTGTCATCCTCTGCTTCCTTATTCGTAGCTTCGCCTGTTTCTAATGGTTTTCGTTCCTTTCCACTTGTATACCTCCGTTCATAATTTTGATTAGGATCACCTGTATTCGCCAGCTATCATAATTCTATTTGTTTAGGGGCTCAATCCTAAACATACTGCTCATAATCGCTCCTTTGCACAAATAATTATTTCGCTGCTTGAAAAATAAATGTTATTTCTTACTTAACTCTCTATGCTTCTTACTGGATCCACGATACTCCTATCCACTCTGGGTCTCGTACTTTGGGTATCTGGGTGTCCGGGCCCATAACCAATTTAAGATAAAAGAAACGACTGAGAGAAATAGATCGTAACAAAATATATTCGGAGAAAATTTAGTGAGTGACACACAATCACACTTGACAAAATTACATCAGAACGTATTTATTTTGAATTCAAATTTTACTTCATATACACATAGAGTCTGTATATCCAATAGTTCACAGCTTAAGTCACTACACCCGTCCAACACAGCCCAGAGATCACACTGACCCAATAGAGAGAACGAACAAAACAACCAGCCCACTGACCGACCAGCGGGAACAACACTACACTTCAGATTCAAATGCTATCCTAGTGAAGATGCATACAGTATATCCGTACGCAACAGCCACTTAAGAAGAACGCGGTCACGTGGTTGTTGGCGTTCATTCCTCTGTTTTCTGCCTAGTTAATGATACTAGTCCAAATATTTTTTTTACGATATTATAATGTATATCCATAGATGTCCCTATGTTTTAATTTTTGGCGTACCACAATTGTTTTTTCTAAAATCAATAAAATATTTGTACCAGTTTCAATCTTCTTCTTCTTAACTTCTTTAACCAGGGACAAAATAGAAGAATACGTTAGTATGGATTTAACGCTAACGACCACGTGACCGCGTTTCCTCTTAAGGTAAAGATAGTTAACGAACCTTTTCCTTGTGACTTTGTCTCAATTACTTTTTATTGATTTAATCCCTATCTATTTCTATGTACATTAAACAATACAAAATTGTGATCAGCAGTCGTTGTTTAATTACATTATAATTATAATTTACAAGTAGTATTTACAAAGTACGAGTAGGTACATATGTCCTTGGGTCACTAACGAGAATAGATAGGTATAGAAGGTCGCCTTGATACAACGAACGAAGCCGAACGCATAGTGAGTGTGTGTTTGAGATAGTTTAAGATCACCGTACGCGTCTATATCTTGTGCGTATGCATATTGTCACTCGTCGTATGAAACCAGCCTTCTGCACCTATTGTTTTAACGTTGTTTTAACACCGTTTAAACAATGTTTGTTGTAGTAGATCAGTGGCCGGTGGAGTGTCACGCGAGCAGCACTATGGCGAGCGCGAGCAGCGCGCACGCGGGCGCGGCGACCCCCGCGGCGCCGTGCGGCGGCGGCCAGCCCTCGCTCCAGGGGCCGCGCGCCCCCGCCGGCGGTCACATCGTCGTCACCATTTCTGGGGAGACGGGAGCTGTCAGTAGCGTCTTACTGGGATCAACCGAGTGTCCGTAAAATCTTTGGCACCCATGGTTTTTGATTCGCATCGATAAATGCTACCAATGTACGAATCGTGTCGGCAAATGCTGACGCACACGTGTCGACCAATTTCTGTGCTACATCAACACAGTATCGTGAACGAGAGCGTGTGTGAGCATGTGCGTCGGGCGTAAAAGTCTGGCTACAGACGCTTGTTGTATTCAAAGAACTAGAGCTACCATCTACCGGTCACCAAAAGGAGAAATTATGGAACAAATAGGATAGTTACTGAGACATTAGGTTCCTAGACAACCTGAATTTACAAGTCTTGTAAAATGAGTATGGAACTGAGCGTCTAAAAAGTCCCATGATCTTGCGTGAAATTTTGTTTCAAACATTTAGATGGAAATCTACTAAGCTCTTAAAACTTGTTAAACACGTTGTTAAAAACTTCAAACTTGTGTCTTAAAACAGTTAAAAAAGTATAAAAACTGAAAGTTTTACTATCCAAAGTAATGGTACGATAATGTGAAGATCTTCTTTTACAATCCATTTTCTTTAAATTGTTGTACTTTTCGTCTACATTTAAAAATCCTTTAATCTTTTCTTATTTGAAGTTGGTTGGAGGCACAAAACCGGTAACTAAAGCAATGGTTGGAGAAAGCTTATGCCCAGTAGTGGTCTTCTTTCGCATGAATGATGATTACGATGGAGACGGTGGGAATATTTACCAAGGTTCTGCATTCGGTGTTGGCTCAGAACAATGTATGGGTTCTCGAGGCCGGGATCTTCTAGCACCCCGCGATGTAGCTGCTCCAGATGTATCTCTGTGTCATCTAGGATATACAAAGTAGGTAAGCCTATAATCTTATGACAGCTAATGATTCAATTTTTATTTACGTTAACAGTAACACACGAAATCCATATTATCAATTTGGAAACCTAAATACACAGTACTTGTACAAAACACTTTAGGTATTACATTTTCTAAAAATCCTAGCAAAACCATGACGAGTCGCTACACTTCGAAAAATAAACTTATTTTTGGCATCAGTCTTATTGCTTGCCGAAACTTCTAAATGCGTAAGTATTAAAAAGTAATAAACAATGTTCTAAATGAATAAACAGTTACAGTTTGTCTTTGATTTTCATGTCATTCATTAAAATATTTAGATTCCAATCGTTAATTTCAGTATCAATGTAATTTTTTTTTTATATGACTAGATTTAAAGCAAATAAAGGTCAGCGGTGGACGAAACCATTGCGCATGTGCTCTTTGAATGCAAAACCATCTCCATCCAGATCTTTTACATATATTTTACACAGACAGACGTAATAAACTTCTAGAGAGAAGTGGGCTGGATGGAATAACTACCGACGGCCGCCATGGCCCACGCACAATGGTCTCCCTGAAGGATTATGTGTGGAAACCAAACCCTCTAACACAGAGACAAAGCCCTGTAGCTACTGACAAATAAAATAGAGACTTCAAACAGAGGTATATACAAACACGAATATAAAACTTTAGACGAGACAAACAATATAATCGTTTCTCATATGATCAAGATCACCTACAGATACCAAATATACTCACATGGTAACAGCGTTGTTGTGAGCGGCGGTAATGTTGTAGTGGTCGTTGTCGTTGTAGTTGTTGTCGTAGTAGTGGTGGTAGTTGTTAATACTAAACAAACAGAAAGCAATGATCTTAATATATTTGAACACATTGTAGTACAGCTGCTGTCTATTATCTGGTGAAATCAGAAGATAATTCACAAGTTGAAATTCGTTAGAACAAAGTCCCAAAATCAAGATACATGCTATAAAATATGCTAAGTTTAACATGGTTCACTGATATTATTTTGTCTCAATTGTTATGTTACTAAACTCTAAGAACTGTTCAATAAATTGCACGTCATGTTACCATAAAAAACTTTGGCTTGACATAAATTGTAACACTTTTAATTAGTCCATATCTAGTAAGCATTAACTTAACCAATAACGTTCTTTTGAATACTTAACTAGCTTAAGTTGAGCAAAAGAAAGATGTTCTTACATACTAAAAGAGTCAAGAAACTTTAAATTCCATTTTCTAACCGCTTACGATGCACAAATTCAAACTAAGTGAAGTAGACTAAAAGCCCGTTAGTACGTAACGCCTTCACCTCTGTCTGCACTTTGCAGTGCTCACAGAATGGGACTTAAATCAAGGGAGAAAATGTAGCAGGTTAGCTTAGCTTTAGTTAAGAAATATCCTAAATAAGCGAATAAATTAATTCAACATGGCAAATCAAAAAAGTTATTCAAATAATTACATTATTTGAATTTCATACAATACCAACAAAAAAAAAAATGCTATCCATTTTCTTGCGGCATAAAAAAGTAAAATAGGCAGCGTCATAGGCAATATATAAGATGAAAGGTGTATTTATCGGGAGATTTTAGGCACAAATACAGTGAGACTGAAATGAAAGGAAGGATAGTGATGTAGCACATTCTCCTTCTCTTATCGAGTCATCACGAGGTACACTCCACACGCAAGTGGTAACAATCCAGTATAAGCTTTTTATTCTATTGTCACCGTCGACGCGGCGACGCGACGTGCTGACGGGACATTACGGAACGAATACAGTGGAGACTATCGTATAAGGAAGGATGACATCTCGAGCTATATGAAAACAGCCCATGTCGCGGAGTTGATAGCTCCTCGACACTTCAAGCAAGAGAATGGTTCACTTGACTAAAGGTTCATTATGGTTCCGAAAAAAAAATTACGTTCGCCTGCTTCTTTCATTTAATTTCTTGTTCAATCGGTAGGTGAATGAACTAACATCGTTGAATCGGTTTACAAATGATGAATAAATTTTCCAGTTTGATTCATTTTGCGTTCAGGCGTTTCACTTCAAGTGAAAGGTATCGAGTGAAAGGCAAAAATGAACAAAAAGTGAAGCGTCTGGTCGATACCAGACGCTTCACTTTTTGTTAATTTGGCTTTCGTAAAGTAATCAAAATTAACACTTACAATGTAAGAACAGCTCAGCCTGCGCTCTTCCCTGTGAGTTCTCCACATGACACCGGTAGGCCCCCGCGTCTTCGCGGGACATCTCCATCACCATCAGACTCACAGTGTGACGGTAGCCTCTGGACGTCATGCTTAGTCTGTGTTTTGTACCTGAGGAACGAAAAAATACGTTAGATTTCTATTTTTCTTCCCTAATTCAATAGTTAGTTTATTTCAATCAGAATATAATTATAAGTATCTTATGTTTTTTTTAATCATGCAAGTTCTAGGGAATTGGTTCCTGCGGAGAAGAATTAATGGGTAACACATGGGTACTAAATGGACGCTCTGTTCAAATAAATCGTTTTATACTTTATTCTAGAGAATACCTTATTAAGACGAAAGCTTCAATTTGGTACTTAGCAACTACATTATTAGAATGTTTATATTCTCTGCAATAGTTTACATCATGTATTAATGTTATCACTTTTATGATAGTATCTATTAAAACAATTTGGTTGAAATAAGATAACATTTAAACAGGTGTTCCTAACAAAATTTACTGTTTTGGTTTCAACTATTGAAAATCAAAATAAATCTACCAGCTTAGGTACAATACGAATAAATCCAAACTGCAAATGAAATGCAGTGTCATTAAAACGTTTATATTAAAAAAAAAATCCATACAACTTCTTTACTACCAATTTACTTTTCTACGGCTTCACATAAAGTTCTCAATCATAAAGCGCTTTCATAATAAAAATAATTCTAGCTGAGTCATAATTCTCGAGAGGCAAACTTTCAGAACTCTGCAGCAATCATTATCTGATACTGTTAGGAATTATGCTAATAACTCAATTTCTATAATATTTTATTTTATGAGATTGGAAGCGTTCGTTGTTTCCTCACGATACCGGTATTACTACTAGTAAGTACAATGACCGCAACTAAACGCTGGGTTTAAGGAGCTGAAGAGAATTTTTGAAAAAATTAAATCATTCAATCAATCAATCAATTTTGCCTTTCAGAGTACTTTTGATTAGGATTAATTTTGAAAATTATATTTAATTCCTGCAATTTTTATAATACAAAAAAAAAACAATATGATTAATTTTATTGTACTGACAAAGAACAAGTGTTATCGATGATGGACAAGTCAAAAATGTTTTCGAATGAAATAAGCTACCGAACATTTTAATTATATCAATCCTGTTGTTGAAAGTCATTCTAGAAATACGAAACTTTTTGAAAGCGATTGCCACTCGTCTAGGCCCCTAAGTTCTTATTATGAATCCATAGTTCACATTTCCGTGCTATTTATCTATAAATAAGATGTATAGCTTCCACCGAGTTGTAAACCACGTCCAATAAACAGTAGATAACATCTATACCCAAAGGGTTCAAACAGATAAAAATCTTATATTTTTGCGTCGTAACTTTAAAACTGCTGTGAATTCACGGAAAGCTCAGGAGAGGTATATCTTACGAAATATCTTCATTAAGAGCGACAGTTCCACCTTAATTTAATTTGGTCCGACTTCATCCGAAAAAAATCACATTATAAATGAATGCCTAATTCATTCTGTGAAGATTATATTAGAACGCATTCATTAGATATGAAGATACTTTTAATTGGCTATTGCACGTTTTTAGAAAATTTGTTGGGTGATTATTTAGATGTAGGAAAATATGAAAAATAAACGTGTTTTTACGAAGTGCTTTCGACTTCCACTTTCTTCTCTGGTCTTTTCTCAACCCTTGCAAAAATAAATATATAAACAGTTATCTATACATATATGTGTATAATATAAGTGTAAGTATATAAGTGGATTATGTCTCGTCAGCTAGAATTATTCAGCTGTCTTGTTTTCTTCTATAAATATCAGTTTCGATTATTGTTTTGCGAAAATTATTTTTAATTATCATAATTATTAATTTGCCACCGAAGTGCTGAAAAATGAATGCGTATAATAACAATCTATCAAAATTGACATAAAATTAATCTTGAATGTTTACAAAATATTTGCCAATTATTGTTGTAATCACATTCATTAGAGTTGATGACGTCACGCGTAATTATGTCGCTTCAAGTACAAAAGTTTTCAAATAACATTAATTTATTATTATACCTAATCATTTAATTTGTTACAGATCAATGAACTGCGCAGCGAGTAGACGTATAAAGGAATATTTTCATGAACGATAAATTAGTATATTTTACGGCTTTCTTTCATATTATTTTAAATAAATTTCCATGTACCTACCTACATACAAAGTCCAAGTCAAAACGCTTGTTTGTTGTTTCAAACTATGTGTAGGTACAAATATTGGTCTTATTGTTGGTTTGTTAATAAACTTTATAGAGGATAACATTTGTTACGCCAAAATAATAATTATCATAATATTTGGCTGAAATTAGTTTTACTTACGAGTATGTATTTCTAACGTGAGACAAATCAAATCAAATTGTAAGACTACTATTTACTGACCAGAATAAGAACCTACCTACTGTAAAAATATCGAAAAACGAATGATTACGAACTTTATTATTTTTTTACGAACATATTCCTGCCAAGTTATAGCTGCATCTGTTTCAGCTGCATCCGGTTAGACTGCAATCTGACCCCAACATAGTAGGGAAAAGGCTAGGTAGATGATGATTCGTGCCAAGTTTCAATTTTATTAATTCAAGGAATTACATTTTCATATAATCGTCATCCCTCCTTTTTACCCCCTTAAAAGTCAAATTGTTAAATTCATAAACAAACAGCTCACTGTCATCTTCGTAAACAAAAAACAAGCAAAACCTAGGTATTAAATCGTTTGTCATTCATTTACAAATCCTGTCAGTGAATTCGGATTTGTAAACCACAGCCAGACTCTGTGCTTGAAAATATATGAGAATAAGTTCAATACTAGATGGAGCTTCGTTTCCGACAACGAACAATGAAATGGAGGTAGATTGATGTATTTATGAGATAGTGCTCCTACAGAGCTAGTCCTCTTTACTGACTGAAAAAACTTTCTCCTTCTTTTTGGGTTTCACCGCAGTCGGTTAAAAATTAGTAGCGACATTGGGATGATTTTCAAGTAATTCCCATATTTTTTATATCTACTCGTATCTTGTGCCCGCAACATAACATGATCCCCCGTCCGTGCTATTACCACAGAATAACTGTACTTAGTCTATTACTCTGTTTTCGCTTAGCATTTTTTTTGAGTTTTTACTTTTGGCTCGGCTCCTAACGGTCGTAGCGTGATGTAGAGTAGCCCATCACCTTTCTCAAGAGTATTTTTTTATAATTCGACTGGTCGTTTCAGAAATTAACACGTTCAAACAAACTCTTCAGCTTTATCTATACTAATAATCTATACAGAGTACTGAGAGTCAGAAAGAGTGCTGAGCGATAGCGAAGTAATAGCGCGGGCAGGAGATGCGATGCGATGCGATGCGACGGGGTGGGTCGGGGAACAAGAAATTTCACTCGGACAAAGTCGCGGGCATAAGCTAGTTATTATACAGATAGATATGGGTGTTATGACTACTGTGAAAAGGTTTCAATGTTGATGCAAAAACCAATTGATAAACCAGCAATGTCTTTAAGATCAATCGCCGCTACACGTCTTAAAGCTAAACCGAACAATACGGAGTCATTTCTGTCTTCAGATTCAACTGAACTGACCAAAATTCTTAACTGAACAGGAGTGAACGTTTCGATCTCATAAACGAAAGAGTTTAGAACTTTTAGAGTCCTCAAACTCTTATGAGATCGAAACAATCGAACGATGGTACTTAATTTAATAAGTAAGACACCACAGAATATCCCGGTTAAGCAGACGACATCCTCCTAAGTTTACCTGCGAGATGCCTTCCACAAAAAAAAAGCATTCCTAATCGTTTCGTATATCTGCACACATTCAGTCGGACCAGTATGGCGATATGTTATGTGCTCATCCATTGAGACTCCTTTATCTCTAACTAATCTCAAGACAAGCAAGCCCGCAACCTTAACATAGCTAGAACTATCAAGTTATTTGATTAACATGAAAGTTGTTCGTTGCACATGACTGCGCCGTTATTAAGCCGTGATCACCGATACAGGTAACAACTTCGACAACTTAATTAAGTTTCTTCGCAAAGCAACATGATATTCTAAGGTCTTGTACACAAAGTTAAGGTAAACAATAGATAGGTACAGAAGGTTAAATATCTGGCTACAGTATCATTTAATTTGGGAGTACTAATACATATTCAGTGTGGGAGCCGTGGAAGCAGCAGTAAGGCTAATTTATCACCTCGCTACAGAACAAGCGTGAAAAGGAAGGAATTCGAGATGGTTCGTAAAATCAAATTGAATTCATGGGAAAATTGGGTGTGGAAACTTTGAGGCCTTTTACTGATAAAGTTCGATTTGATTAGAAAACCTTGAGTAAAGTTGATAGTTAACTCACATGTGTCACTGCAAGTTAGCAGTTAATCATACTATTTAGTTTTCCACACTATCATCAAAAGAGATCAGGAAACGAACCTGCGTTTGACAATGACGCGTTGATCATTAATAATTTACAAAAATAAAAGGAAAAAGCAATTTAAGTTGGATCAATTTGATCCTGGACCAATAAACGTAAAAAACATCTAAATGAAAAGCGATCAGCAATCATAAGTTTGTAAGGTAGGGGCACTATTTTAGAAAACCAATAAAAAAAATAAGCAATAAAAGTAAAGAAATAAGGAAAAAATAATAATAAACAACATGCAGCCCCACCGCCGTATCTAGAAGTTGACGTCGTGGTGGGGTTTGAACTCTAGGCCTGTGCCGGAAGAGTTTACTTTGCCGGAACAGATCTAAGGTGAGGAGCCAGACCAAGAGAGACACAGAAACCCGCAAGGCAGTATGTGGCGAGCTGTTGGGCAGTTAGTTATTACTGATGAATTTCTGAATGATAAATTAATGTAAGCTTATTTATTTATGTGACTGGAGAAACAATTTCTAATAAAATATTGTGACTAATTCTAATTTATGATTATTTATGCATTAACTGTAGAAAATTTTCCATATTGTTCGTATTTTGCTTGCAACCATATTTGTACACCTCTTGGCATAACACAGCGACCTATGAACTTTAATTTAAGAACTGTATTCACTACGTAAGTTACACTAATAAAAAATAATTATGATTATGAGTATTAAATTAACTTGCGATTGTGAAGCTTCTCATTCTATTAAACAGAAAGCGTCTCCAACAGCAACAAAAACCGAGGCAGCACAAATAAAAAAAATTACGGCCGCTACAAAATCCTGTAAAACATCAAATTACCCAGCAGCCAATACCTGTCACATGAACATTCATAGCAATTTAGGTCCCCAATCAGCGGACTGACAGCTGCCAATCTAAAAGTTAGTAGGTAACTGGGGGTCTAAAAATTCTACAAAAAGGCCCCTGTAATTTTCATTTAATTGAATTATTACACCTGTAATCTTGATGCCGATGTCGGCCGGAGTTACGCCAACTAATTTCGCAAATTTTATTTACCTACCGGCCTGTTGTTACCAACATAACAGATAAACGCCAAAAAGTTTGTTGTGTTGGCAAAACATGAATAACTTAATGAAGCCTCGTTTTGTGGCAGCGCGGTACATCTTGGGTCTGCCTCGCTACTGCAGCGCTTCAGGTATGTTCGCATGGGCGCACACGGACTGTTTTCATGCGACCATGCGGAAGCGCTGCGCGTCTTTTGTGCGCAGAGTGCGGGCCAGCTCCAATACCGTTCTGAGTATGATAGCAAATAGGTTGGACTGTCCTTACGTGCGACACTGCTGTGACAGACAAGTTACCTATAGTGTCGCTCGTAAGAGACTACTGTAGTTTATGATTAGATGAAATTTGTATTATTTTTAATTTGATTATCTACTTTGTGTATTGATGTTGTATTTATATTTGTATTTTTTCTTTTGTATTTATTGACATGTGTTTGTATTTAATATTTAATTTTAATTGAATTTTTAATTATGTTTTCTGATATGGGTTATGTGGTGCCTGAAATAAATGAAATTATTATATTATTATTATTATTATATCGGTTCATTTCGGCTTGCCGGGAGGGAAGGAGAATTTTTCGGTTGTAATAAATGTAAGCAAATTAAATTAGATTGCCTTTTTGGACGGAAGTTAAGAAAATTAAGTTGCTTTTTTTCACACCTGGTTATTAATTTACTGTTGCCCTGTTACTGGGAAGAGGAGTTAGTCATAACAATATTTTCTCCCTAGAAAAATGATGAAATAGACTATAGTCTATTTTATCATCCTATACACCGACCGCTTAACTGAGACGTTGCCTGAGGTAGCATCGCGCTGCGGGAGAAATTAAATAAAGTTACGTATAAACGCCAGCTATGGTCAGAAAAAAATTACAATGGATTTAAAATCGTGTGTTGATTAAATTCAGTTATATTCCTGAGAAACTGATGAAGATGATAATAAAAAAACGTATAGGTATCAAAAATCTTCCACACATAACCTAACCTCTTCTATCAACAAATCTGAACCCACGAAATACACCAAGTAAACAAGTAGGTACTTCGTCATCCATCAATCAATCTGCCTAGCTTTTTATCAACTAAGTTCTGGTCGGCCTCCAGTCGAACCGGATCCAGCATGGACCGACTGTCTTGGCAAGATTGGTTGTCAGACTTACGACTATGACGACTCACGACTTAGACTTTCGGGCTTCTGACGACACGTAACGACTGTCTAAGATCTACGAACGACAGCCGGGACCAACCGCTTAATGTGCTTTCTAAGCCACGTATTATAAAATAGTGAATCTTGTCGTTTCGGTCAGATAGCGCAGGGTCGCCTGTTAATCTTCTTAATACCTACCCGTATCCAGCGCCAATAGACATCTAATAGTCGCTAATAAAAGTCTGTAGACACCTCTATTGGGCTGATGGAGTGATATCCATTCAGTCGTTAAGGCGTGAAAATTTTACAAACAAACTCACTTTTGCATTTATATTATTAGTTAGGATTGAGTTCTTTGAACTCTATTGCACTACGCGTTTTTGTTTACCCTAAACCTCTTAAGAGATTATTTGTACTCATACTTATATGACCAACTTTTACTATAAGATTAACCCTGAAATCGTGAAAAAGAACACAGCTGTTCCTTACATTTCTCTTCACATAGATAGACAAAATGTAAAGTACAGCAGTTTTTTAATACCGATCTCCTTCTCTAATATTGTATTATGTTACTTTCCCGCTGCTAGTTAAATTAACAATCGTTGATTGCATTGTGTTTAAAAAATTCTTCGCGATATCTTGAACTACGCAATAAATATTCTGGATCTGTTAAAATGTGCAACATTTAATCTCTTTAAACACCTAGTTGCAGAAAATAATATTATTGTGGCG
Source organism: Hydraecia micacea (assembly GCA_914767645.1). Lineage (NCBI taxonomy): Eukaryota > Metazoa > Arthropoda > Insecta > Lepidoptera > Noctuidae > Hydraecia > Hydraecia micacea. Next base: position 598,683 of record OU611783.1, on the reverse strand, counting down.
GCCATTTGTAGCTGAGACCAAGGGGATTATCCCCATAAATCATATAAATAATTTAGCACTGCGATATACATCAGCTAATACAGACTTTTTTAAACCCAGACAGTGCTGAAAATAAATCAGTTTATAAACAGAACGATATTTTTGTGAATGTAATTTAAAAACCTTTAATATAGCGAACAACGTCAAATGATAACATTCCAATATGGCGACCGCAGAAGCTCGACGGTTATTCTCTTAATATTACGGTTAAATAAATTTTTCTTCGCGTCACGTTTGGGATTTATTGCGAAATGATATATTTTTTGACCTTACTTTGTGAGGTAAGTTGGTATCTCGTCCAATTAAGCTGCGTATTGTTAGGAGACAATGATAAACTGCGGCACTAACCGGTCTAAAGAGAGGTAGTTATACTATCGACGATTATAGGCGAGCTAGTGATGATGACTTTGGAGACATCAGTGGTACTATGAGTAGTTAAAAAGACAAAATAATGGACCATTTTATGCTCTTGTCCAGCGAACGTTATGCATATTCATGCATAACGTTCGCTGGACAAGAGCATAAAATGGTCCACACACACATGCACTTGACCCATTCGGGTCAAGTGCATGTCTAGCAAATTGTCGAAACTTTGAGAGCTTCAACGTTCCGGTTCTTGTTTAATGGAAATATCTAGAAAAATGTTTATTGGAAATATCTGGAAATGGAATTTCTTGAAGAATATCTAAATAAAGAACGCTTAAATAAAACAACATCACAATCAACTCAAATATGACTGCGACACAAAAAAACTCACAGGTTTATACAACATAAAAGCAACTTCGCTGAGTAAGCTGCAGCAAAAATATGAAACTGGACATTCATGAGAGAAACAAGATATTGCGGCCAGCAAAGTCTCCACGACTTGATGTTTATTTATACAGTTCCACCAGTCTGCATGGTCTTGCACTGCGCCTTAATAAATAACTTTTCACATATATACTGGTATTAGAAAATTTTAAATCCACGTAATTTGTGAAAATAATTTACCACCGACGCCTTTAATGAAAATGTGAAATAGAAGCATTTACCTACTTTTGCTAAAAGCAACTAGTTGGCACCAACACCAATCGACTAGACGTAGTGGGTATAGCAATAATTCTATCGGACAGTATTTTATAGTCAAAATAATACTAAACTATACCCATAAAGTATACCCTTCTGTGCCATTTAGGTCATACTTAACGTGAGGATAATCCCAAGTAAAAGAAACTAAAGACTAAACGGTTAAACAGTCGTGTTTTATAGTCCATAAATTTCGTTCTGTTTGTGTTTGTGTAGACCCCCTGAGCTTAATATTGGATTCAACTTTCTGGCTAAATGCCAAACATATATCTGCTACTGGGTATAGATATTGGAAGTAATAATATTAACATTGTTTCGTGAGGAAACCACCAAATAAGAGATTACGGTATAGGGTATTACGAATATTTCTCTCGATTATGATTTTATCATTATGATCACTATACGTATGTATATTATTAGATATTCACACCAAAGGCATGCCTAACTTCTAGAGCAGTATGATCATTCCAACTGGTCTCTTCCCATCGTAGCGTGCCCAGCCGTTCTAAAACAGCTGGCACCTCGACGGTGACAAGAGCACGAATCATGATATCATTAATGCTGTCGTGTCGTGCTGTCCAGCCTGCTATCTTACTGAAAGATAGGCTATGGTGCCCGAGATAGTGGAGCCCCCGTAAGAAGCACCCAGACGCAGACAATTAGCGAGCCGGAAATTGGTGTAACCCAGCAAAGTGCCTATATTGGGTGGTGGTAGTGCCTAAAGCCAGAAGTGCGACTCCCACTGTCCCACAGTCAGCCAATACTGCGGAGCATGCCCATGCTCCGCAGTATTGGAGGACGTATTGATAAGATTATTCCGTAACAGTCACCTATAAACAAACTGTAAAGCGGCTCATATCACTGTCTTTGGTAAGATGGGTTCACGGGCCGATTTGTATACGCGCAAGCCGCTGTCCAGAAGGGCAATTTTCGTAACTTTAGGAACGTTCACAGTCTGATCTCAGTCTCAATCTGTCAAAAATACTACTAATTTTCCTACATTTTGACAAGTTTTTGACATTTTGTTTGTCACCGAGATGAGACTGCGATTAGATTTTGAACATTTTAAATTACGAGAATTGGCCTTCAGACTATGAACGTTTTAAATTACGAGAGTTGGCCTTCAGGTGTTCGCCGCATCAGTTATGTTAATACTGGTAATTTTGCGGATTTGAATTTGAATTTTTAACCATTTCGAACAAACTTTTAATTTTCAATCCTCGATTTTCCGCAGTCCACTTCTCCATATTGTAAAAAATATCGAAATAAACATGACGTAACACGGCGGAGGCAGCAACAAAGCGTTCTTTGTTCCGGGCCATTGCGCGCCAATGTAACATGTAGCACGCGCGCGGCGTGTTTTCAACGTAAGGTAAAAGTTAGTAACTGAAAGTGTTCATCTGACCTGACGGCCATTGTTGGAACTATTTGTTATCTAATAAGACTGTGTTTAATTTTGAAAGGTAATCTGGATTTCTTCAGCACTGGAAATTTAAGACTGCATTGTTCTGATCTGAATCACCAAACTGATTTGTTATTTGTTATTGTTGTTAATCAAAGATTATCTCTGGATTTTTATGAAACTGGAAATTTGAGAGTTGCACTCTTGTGAATGACTGTTGGAAATAACAATAGCTTATCAAATAGCTTTTCGTGAGAATTTACGAGAGATAAAATTTTATTGAACGGGATTTCAGAAACCTCCAAGTTCATTGGGTTATACTCATCTTCTAAGAATGTTATCCATAATCATAATCATCATTTATTGCATTCATGTAGTTTACAAGTTCTTTCAAGTATATAGGTTTCATACATGAACCCTGCTAGGGCACAGCAATATTTATCCTCTCGATACCGTTTCGCTTTACTTACTTTACCATTTAAAATGTTGTTGCAATAATATTTTTATAAATTTGTGAGATATATCCTCGTATCCTGCCGTCTGATATGCTATCCTTTCTGAAACTAAGTGACACCAGAACTGCCATTCTTCTTTTGACAAACACGTGTTGCTGTGCTTTGCTCACTGCGTTTTCATTATCTCTTTCCCATAAGAGTAATAAAGTCATTTTACACAAACATTTTGTCTCAGAGTTATGAAAATAACGTTTAAAACAAAGGAAATTAAAATATCTATTCAGTATTGAATCAAGTCGACATTGTCGACCATTTTAATGGCGAGATGGTACATATAGTTCCCAGTTACACTTTTTGCTAAACCCGAGCGAAGTAGGTACTGCTATTAGTTAGTTCATTAATCTTTCCTTACATATTAATGTCGGTATTTTAATTTTAGTTCGGTTAATGTAATTTGTGTCGAAAGTTTTCGAGTGAAAGGTTTCTACGTTGCCTCTACTAAAGCTGATAACAGACAAGCTAATTTCAACCTTAACACTGTGTAGAGAAAAGCTGATTATTGAGTGGTGCTGGTGTCATAGAAGACATCCTTAATAAGTAGATACCACAGAATCCATGTTAGGAAATGTTTTTAAAACTTAAAGTAGATCAGAGATGGTAGTTTCACTAATATTTTTTAAGATATTGGTGAAACTTGGCTCTATTTAATAAATAGTAAAAGAGAACAAAGTTTTTTTCATAGACATAGTACCTAGAGATTACCAACCCGCTTATAAGGTTTCTTAGCCGAAATAAGCCTCTAAAAAAGGATACTTTGGTAGACTTTCCTGCCTTTTAATCTAGACCCGCAGACGATTTATATTACTGACAGCGGACTACAGGTGCTAACAGTCTCTGTAAGTTGATTGTATACAACGGATACTTTCTGAGATACTTAGAGACAAGCATTGGCGGTTTAAACATTCATCAAAATAATGTTTTTTTTTTCTAAAAGGAAATCTTTGACAAGGTTTTATTATTTTTTATTCTGAATATTATAATTTCATTCAGTGAGTACTACAGTACATTCTAGAATTTACATCTAACTACTTAGTTAGCAGCTGAAAGAAATCAAACATCGCTATTGATTGTATTAAGATAATCAACTGTTTACTTCAGAAACAATTGATTTTCATTAAAGTGTGTTCTGATGTTAACTAATGCATTTGAGTGACATAGACAATGACATTACCTTGAGCAGAATAAGAATTATAGTTTCTCAAACTGTAATCCAAACTTAATATTATTTATGTAAATGAGTTTGTCCTTTTTCGTGAAAATTGCTTATTGTTGTGTTTAGCTTTTAATAAATAAAGGTCACACATTTCTTTACATGCAGTTTTAGGAGATCATCTTGAAGAGAAATCATAGATCATAGAAGAGTTTCATCTTTTCTCAAGGTGGCCAATTTATGTTTATAGTTTGAAACCGTATCAAAGCAAATGTGTAATTGCTTCCCTCTCTAGGGCGGGAATGAATTTTAAAAATAGAAATAAATTGGTTAGGTAGTCAGCTACGAAATTTTTTACATAATTAAGAAAAATGTGCGGTCTTGTGAGTGTATAAACAGCCAGTGTCAATAAAAAAAAACATATTAAGCGAGAGGGCCCGCGGCGGTGACGCGGTGTGTTCACTATTTAAAATAGTACGCAAATTGTTCTAACATCTCAATTAATTTTAAATAGGTACCTACTATTCATGTTATTATTATAAATAAATATTTTAGAAAAACCACTATTTTTTACTTTCCTTATATTCGAAGTGAAAAGTAGAGTGTTTAACGCGGGTGAAAGTCATCAATTCCTACTCGGACTATATAGCCGTCTAAATACCTCGTATGGGAATTGATTCCTTTCGAACCTTGTATAACATTCTACCTACTATTATAAATATGTTTAAATGACAGGAATGTATTTTTTCAGTTACGTTGTATGTTTTATTGAAGGAACTTATAACCTAAAGAAAAAACCATGATAATGTTGTAGTAGATCAAAACAGCAGTGTCCAAGTAAAATTCCGTAAACCACCGGTCGTATCACTAAAGGCTTTAAATAATGAAAAGCACATTTTATTTAAACTCCAAACCGAAACTATTCTGCCCGCTTATACATAGTTCCAGTCTCGTTACACACTCGCCCGATGAAATCCTCCACAACTCGCCAGAATTAGTAGCAAATTGGTGTACAGAGTACGAAATTATTTCTCATCAGTATCAGAATATGTTGCAAATATACGATTGTTCTGCGACACTTCCATTATTAATTCCACCAGGAGTTCGGAATTTCCGAGTTTAAATATACGATAGGAAAATAACAATAGTTTGTGTATAAGTTTCGAGTGTTATTTGGAGTTTGGCTTTGGTTACGTGTTCTCGATAAATAAATGTTTGGGATTTAAATTCGTACTGATTTTCGGTATTTTTAAATAGATTGTATGGAATAGTATGGTTAAAGTAACATTGGCACGTTTTGTCACATACGTACCTATCTGGTTGTTTAGTGTTCGCGCTGTCGAAAAAACTGCCATTGAAGCAAATGCATATTTATTTATAAAAAGGGACACATTGACAATAAGTAACATATGAATTAAAATAGAGCACTGCGTATTTTCCTGAACTAGTTTGAACCTGTGCATTTCCACAATGTACCTAACTGAAACAAAGAAAAGATAAGGATTAAACTACATAAGATACGAAACTATTTATCTGATTAAAAGTATTTTTAAGAAAAAGTGAATGAAAATGAAGAATGTTAACCATAAATTATTAAAAAAAACTCGCAGTCAAATAACTTACCAGAAAATTCTTAGGAGAAAGTGAAACTAATCTAGTTAGAATATTCTCACTACCTTACTATTTTTAGGTATTAGTTAGAGTGCTATTCGCTAGTAGGTATACTGGGCACATAATTATATGTAAATCTGTGAACTCGTAGACCGAAATGTAGGCAGGCATCAAATTGAATGTGAGAACCGCCCCAGTACCTGCAGCCAATTTGAATTTTAAAATCACCACCACTTTGTGTATAAGGTTTAAAAAATATATATTAAAATACATATAAGAGTTTCGGACTATGTAAATCTCTAGATAATAAAATAACCTTTGTACCTATTTTTCTGTTCTGTTTTTTTCTTGTCTGTTTATATATGTGTGTACCAAAATTGTAAAATAAATAAATAAAATCAACTTCAAAACAGGAGAAAAAAGTAGGTTTTTATTAATTCATGTAACCAGTAAATACAGAAAGAAGTTGTTCTCGTGGTCGCAAGCGCGACTGCTGAGCGTGGGGTCCTGGGTTCGATTCCCGGGTCGGGAAAAGTGTTACTGAGTTTTTCCATTAGGAGTGTGGTCGGACATATTTTGCTAAATGTTTTTTACTAGAATAATTTTGACTATAAAATAATGATAACCTATATTTTAAAGTCCAACAAAACACTCTAATATTAAATGAACATCGGAACACTGGGTCAATTGAAAGCAATTTGTTTAATTCTACATGACATACGATTTAATAAATCACGCTAATTTATTGAAAGTCTACTTCAAATGGACCCGGTTGAATATTTATTACTAGATGGATGTGCATGTGTTGGTACTGACAGTAGAATTTTATATTATGGTGACATACTTTATCGAATTTAGAACTTAGAGCTAATTCGAGCAAACTTTTAAACCTAGCCTAAATATTTTAATAGTTATTTTATACAAATCTGTCAAAAGTCAATTTGGTTTTATTCCGCTGAAAAATATGATTTTGGTAAAATCATAATTAAAAAGAAATATAATAATAATAATAATAACCCCATCGCCGTATCTCTACGTTGACGTCGTGGTGGGGCTTGCGCGCTCCAAACTCTGGGCCTGTGCCGGGAGAGTTTACTCTCCGGAATGGGTCTAAGGTGAGGAGCCAGACCAAGAGAGATACAGAAACCCGCAGGGCAGCATGTGGCGAGCTGTTGGGCAGTAGCGACCCCACGGACCCTATCTCCCGGGAGAAGTCTTGTTCCTCATCTCTGGCTTGCCTTTATTGGCCGGCTGGAGTGAAAAATGACGAGGAACAGAGCTCCCACCTCATTCTTGCCTTTATTGGCCGGCTTGAGTGGAGATTCGCAAGAGCAAATGTGCTCGGAGGAAGGAAGTATTCCAGTAAGATGCTGGTAGGGATCTTGACCGTACTTCCGGGATTGTCCTGATAGCCGTGGAATACCTCTCCACTCCTCATAAGCACCTCAGGACATGTTGCCCCCTTGTCGCTACGTCACTATGTGCTAGCGACCATTTCCGGGGGCCCATTATTGAGTGTGCAAGTCACCCCCTGCCATTTTTTCCGTGTATAAATAAAACATTGATCAGGCAGGGGTCATAGTTCTTCCATAGTTCTTAGTAACCAGTCCACTTCAGCCACCCAAACCCATAGTCCAACTTTTTATTTTTTCCTATCCTACAATAGTCCTACACCAACCGGGGGTTATCCTTGGGTGCACTTGCATAGTGCATACAGGGATAATCGTCGGACGGTGCCGCATTTCATTAAAATTTCCTAAGGGGCCTCTGCGAGTTGGCTTCGGCCCCTCGTACGCCTTCCAAAGGACCGGGACCCCATGGTCCCGAGATATATAAATTCAATAATAATAATAATAATAATATTCGATTAATACCGATAGATTATAAGAAGGCCTATGACTCCGTGCCACATACATGGCTCATGAGGGTGTTGGAGTTGTATAAAGTAGATACAACTCTGTGCACCTTCCTGATGTCGTGTATGGGACAATGGAGGACGGTCCTTCGCTATCCAGGATGTCGAAATATCCAGAGGAATAGTGAGCCGATAAGGATCGAACGAGGCATATTCCAGGGCGACAGTTTGAGTCCGCTTTGGTTCTGCTTGGCCTTGAATCCTCTAAGCACACTGCTGGAGGATTCAGGTCTAGGCTATCGGCTGAGGAGAGGTGGTCAGGTTATATCTCACCTCCTTTACATGGATGACCTAAAACTCTTTGCCCCCAACAATTTGCAACTGATGGAGCTACTGAAAATTACTGAAACTTTTAGTAGCGCCATCAGGATGGAATTTGGTGTGGACAAATGTGCGGTCATGCATGTTAAGCGAGGGGAGATTGTGGAATCCGTGGGAAACCAACTCTCGGATTCCACAAACCTTAGGGCCCTCTCCGCATCCGATACCTATAAGTATTTGGGTATGTCAGAAGCGTTGGGCATCAATGTTGCTGACATGAAGCAATCGTTGAAGGAGCGCTTCTTTGGTCGCCTGAAAAAAGTATTTAATAGTCTTCTTTCAGGCGGAAACAAGGTGCGTGCCTTCAACGATTGGGTCATGCCGGTTTTGATGTACTCTTTTGGCATACTCAAATGGACTCAGACCGAACTCGACGCCCTGGATAGGAAGGTCCGTACGCTGCTGACTGCAAATCGAATGCATCACCCACGGTCATCGGTAATGAGGCTGTATATTCCGCGAAAGTGTGGAGGTCGAGGGTTTTTAAACGCTAAGACTCTCCACAATCGCGAGATATGCAGTCTCAGGGAATATTTCCTTGAAACCGACGTGGGGATGCACCGAGATGTAGTCGTGGTGGACAATGGCCTCACCCCGCTCTCCTTAGGTAAAGAGAACTGGCGCAAACCAGTAGTGCTTGACACTAATGATCGCATGGAGGTATGGCAGAGTAAGGAGCTTCACGGACGCTTTTTCCGGGCCCTACATGGACCCGATGTAGATTTACTAGCGTCCGTAGCCTGGCTGCGTTTCGGTGATCTTTTTGGAGAAACCGAAGGTTTTGTCTGTGCAATTATGGACGAAGTTATGATGACGAACAATTACCGGAGATTTATTGTGAAAGACGGCACGGTTGACATCTGTCGGGCATGCCACCGGCCGGGAGAATCAATCAGGCATATTATCTCCGGGTGTTCTCGTCTAGCTAACGGGGAGTACTTGCATAGACACAACCTTGTAGCCAGGATAATCCATCAGCAACTTGCTCTGAAATACAGCCTTGTGGAATCGGAGGTGCCGTACTATAGGTATGTGCCCGACCCAGTTCTCGAAAATGGAAATATCACATTGTACTGGGATCGATCCATCATCACTGACAGGACTATTGTTGCCAATAAGCCTGATATAGTGGTGATGGATCGATTAGAGAGGCGCGCAATGATTGTTGACATAACCATCCCGCATGATGAAAACCTCGTGAAAGCCGAGAAAGATAAACAAATCAAGTATCTTGACTTGGCTCGCGAGGTTGTCGACATGTGGGATGTTGACTCAGCAATCATTGTGCCAATAGTCGTTACAGCCAATGGATTGATAGCCAAGAGCCTCGACCAACACCTGAGGAGGCTCTCGTTGGCCAGCTGGATCAAGGGCTTGATTCAGAAAGCAGTACTTCTGGACACGGCTCGCATTGTCAGGAGATTCCTCTCTCTGGAGCCCTGACCACCGGTAGCTTGGACCCTGTTCCCGATACCGGTGGGCTACTATTTTTTATATTTTTGAATGTTTTTATATATTTTTTTTATATTCTAATATTTAAAAATATAAATTATATGTATATAGACGAATAAAGGAAATAATAATAATATTCCACAACTATCACACAACGCCATCTAGTCCCAAGCTAAGCAGAGCTTGTGTTATGGGTACTAGACAACTGATAAACATACTTATATATTTCTAAATACATACATATTATAGATAAATTACAACCAGACACAGAACAAATGATCGTGCTCATCACACAAACATTTGTCCTGGGTGGGAATCGAACCCACGACCTCCGGCATAGCAGTCAGGGTCACTAACCACTAGACCATCAGGCCTGTCAAAATAATTGTAACAGACAGAAAGTAATTAGATTCCAACAAGTAGTCAGCCGAAGCAAAAGGAGTATGTAAGGATCGCAGTATGTAGTTTCTGCCTACCCGCAGGGAAAGAGGTGAGTGAGTTTATGTATAAGTTATTAGCCAAGTTTAACTTGTCACTAATATTTATTACAATCCAACTCGTTTACACAGTCTATAGCAATTTTCAAGTTATCAATTTAGTTTCATCGTCGAGACTTGGAAATTGCCAGTCTCAAGACTTGCCATTTCCGACAACTGTAAAAAATAAATCGAAGTATTTTTCGATGGAGCAATAAAATCTACAAACTCTTCGCGGGAATGTTTAATATAAGTTTACCTCTTCTAAGTCTTATTATACTTCAGATATATCTGGTTCCACGCGAAAGCGGATTTCAATAACCTGGAACTCCGTCTTTTAAGAATACAATCTTTATTCAATCAATCCTTTGAACCCTTCACACACCTTGAGCTTTTCCTTATATTTTCTTTCCGGAATCCTTTTTACACTTTCTTGGTTTCATTCATCATAATCTACGTTATAGAATCTGGACCAATACTTTTATTGAATCAAATTTAGTATCACATACCCCTAAAATAAATTGTTACTGTGAGCTGTAGACCGGGAAAAGTGGAAAAAGGGAAAGGAGGATTTTACCCTGTAGTGGAACAACTCAGGGTTATAATACTTATATTATATATACTAGCTTCTCCCCGCGACTTCGTCGGCGTGAAATTTCTTGTATTTGGTGACATACCGACAGCAGCGCCACCTACCGGATCCAATTGTGTTTGCAAACCATACAGAAACTAATTGAAATATACATACAAAATTTCATCCAAATCAGTTCAGCCGTTTAGGAGGAGTTAGGTGACAAACACACGTTATAGAAGATTTATATATATAAAGATTTTGACAAAAACAAATTGCTGTACTCAAAGCCAAATCAATAATTTTATTGTTTAAGTGGATACAACTACGTAACTAACTTGGCCTTTTTCATATCTAATGGACCGTAAAACTGTATGTAAAAAGGAATTAATTTGGCAAGTTTGACAAAGTTCAGCAAGCATGTTATATTCGTGTAAATAGTATATAAATTTAAAATTCAAGTTCCTCCCGACTTGTACCGCGTCGCAAGCAAGCACGGCAATCACATAAATCATTGCGTAACCTTTTTCGCTTTTCTTGTACAGAACGTTTGATTTGGCTAATTTGTTGAATAGTCTCCAGAAGTTTCTGGGCTTTACTTGTTTTCGGGATCGAAGGATCAGAAATTATAGTATTCCAAGATTTGATGTGGTGGATGTCTTATTACTTTGGATGGTTTTCTTATTATTTTTGTTCGATGTTAAACGAATATCATATTGATGAAGGATTCTATTTACTAGAACCTGACATTATTGATAGTTTTAGTTTAGGGCAAAAGTAATTTACTCATAAAACATTAAACATCAAATTACAGTGATTACAGATATAGAACAAGTTCATTTATAATCACAAAAAGTAATTTAAACAACGCTACGACTAGTTTTGTTGGGTTTGATCAAACCTCTAACGATTCCCATTTTGCGCTCCAAATATTATTGAACAGACATCAAAGAGTAATAAACTGGAATCTCAAATAATAATTGTAATTAAAACTTTTTGAGCAAAATTTGGTGTTTTGTGAAGACATGACTACTTAGGAGAGTGTCTTTTATCATTTGTTGTCTTTGATAAACTACAATATACAGATAAACTGGCTCTTTTGTGACTGCTTTGAAGTTTTACAAGCCCTAATTGAATGTTCCTTTAACTAAGAGTTGTGGGCTAATGCATTTCACGTTCTACTTTATTATTGTTAGTAAGATTCTTTATCAGATATCCTGTTGTCGTGTCGGACGCCTGGATTTCTATTACTTTTGCGTACTGTTCACATTATTCTTCATAAAGTTAGTGGGACTTGGGAAGATATATGGGTTAAAAATAAGATCTACAATCAACTCCATTTTCGAATTCTCTTTCGAGAATTTCATATGTTTCAAGAAAAATCGTTGATAGAATTAGTCCTCAGAAGGGATCCTAAAAATACAAACTTACATACCTACTTCTTTTTCCAACACAATTATATTTGCATGTTTTAAATATTTTCTATCAATGTACAGTCAGTAACCTGCATAACCTGACCCCTCTTCCCCTCTTCGTCTTTGTAAGAGGGGTCAGGTAATGCAGAGTACTGACCGTACATTAGAACGAATGTCTTCAAACACATTTTATATCTAGCCAAGATGCCTTTACAATTTGATTAGAAGTATGTATCCTTTGTAGAACAAACTTAAGTGATTGTAGCGAAAATGAGAACAAAAGACTGCAATTAGGTATATGCAGTGTTAGTATGTTTTATTTTATTTTCTTTCTTTCATTTTCTAACCGACAATTTTTAGAGACGTATTTTATTTATGATTGGTTTTAAGCTTGAGACCTCCGGCATCATTGTGGAAGCACCATTTACTTTATATACCACTTTTAAATAAGCACATAAAGTAAAACTTATAATACTGGTTTTTGTCTCTTTAACATAGATTCCTCTATCCAATGTGTCGTTGAATCTTCTTAGTCGATGTTATTTTCTGTGTTAAAATTTTGTTATTTGTATTTTATTCTATAAATTCCTATAATCCAATCTTAATTTTAACATTTTAGCTTACCATTAACCAGCCTCTGTTCTCCATTAAGAGTCCAATGGACCTGAGGTACTGGGTACGCTTCAGCTGTGCACTGAAGAGTGACGGAGCCGCCAGATGGCGCCCGTATGGCGACCCGGCCAGCCCACACTGACGGGAAAACTGTAGGAACGAAAGAATATGTAAATGTGGGTATTTTGAGATATACAGGATGGATGTTTAAGAGAATTGACGAGTTTCTAGCTGACTGTACCATTTTTCCAAAACCTGTGAATGCAATTAGCAATAATTAAAAAGGGCTGTCATGAAGTAAGACGTTCTTAGGCGACCCTATAAGAACGTTTACCTGTAGCTTTGAGTCCGCGTATCACTGGTCAGTTTCCCTCAGTCGTCAGTTTAATTAATTCGCCAGTTTCGTTGATTAGCCAGTTTCACTGATTCGTCAGTTTTCCCGATTAGACAGTTGTGTTTACTCGACAGTTTCCAGTGTTTGCCAGTTTAGCCGTTTTAAGGTACTTACTTTACTGCCCCCTCTCAAAATCCCAGCCTATTATATGTTAGGTTTTGTGAATGTAGGGCTTTAAAGCATTCAGCCATAAAGTAATGAGTTCGGGTCTTAGGTGAATAGAAAATTGTAATGAAAGGAAATATTGAACTACATTTGAGCAGAAAAATCCAATTCTATCAATTTATTATAAATACTTTAATGTAAAGCCTAAACTATATTCCTCCAAGCATTTTAAGTAATTAAAATAACATCATAAACCACACAGAGTTCCTTACTAAGTAAAACACTATAATACAATTTGGAATTAAATTTCGTCTTGAAACCCATTACAACACCACATCTCTAAAATTTATTCGTTATTAATGAATTTCAAATCGCAAACGTGCAAATATTTGAGAATTGTTTTCTCACCAAGAGAGTTGTAGCACACGACCAACTTAAATGGAAAACGGGCACTTTGGTCAAAGTACATTACTTCACTGAGATTTCACGTAACAAAAGATTTATCTTTAATCTTAGAAGTTTGTCTGAACCTGTCTGTCCTTAGAATGAATCCTGATTTCCAGAATATTTTAAGTACTTAGTAATCTCAAGTTACGTTTTTGGCTTTCTCAAGGCTTTACTTGATTGACAATAACAGCTTTTACTTTAGCTTTCATACATAACAAGTAGGTACTTAATCTGGCTAGTGATCCAATGCACATGATTTCATATTCTCTTTGAGCACACTACTCTTATAATTATAAAACACCGCAAACATCTATAATATTTTTAATTCTATCATAATTGATAAAAATAAAGGTTCTATAGTTAATCTAATATCAAGAAACCTTCATACGACATAGAAAACGATGTCATTACATGAATTATGTATGTACATGTGAAGCCTATGAAGTAATAGAACAGATTTCTTCTAAATCTTTTGGAATATAATTATACAGATCGGACTAACTTACCTAGTGACGTCCGATCCTTAATTATGTGAAGTAATCTCGTCCTCATTGAATACTTTGTAGTTTGCACTTCGTGCAACACGCTCATCACAATATTTAAAGAAACCAAATGTTATCTGTGGTCCAGTCGTTGGCGCTCGCTCCTGACATCTGTCAATCATTCTTTCAAAGCATAAGAACGGGACTTCACGATGACCTATATGGGCATCGTATAGTCCCGGCATAGTGCATACAGCACAACACAACTTATAGAGGGGGTTTAATAAGGCAATCCAATACACATATAAGTATGATGATTATCTGGGAAGGGTTGGGATAGAATGAGGACGAGATTACTTCACATAATTAAGGATCGGACGTCACTAGGTAAGTTAGTCCGATCTGTATAATTATGCTTCGTAATCTCGTCCTCATTGAATACTTTGTAGATGTTCAAAGAATAAAGTTGTGTTGGTAATACATTACATGAGCATTGTTCAGTAATTGAAAATTGTAACTTAACATGTTATTCTAAGTTTGTTAGGTACTTAACTACTTAGTAATTGTAATGTATTTCTATTTAAGAATCAGTCTACCATTAAGGTAAATAGTTACCTAACTTAGTTAAATTCTCTAATTACTATTAGTTTCTGGAATAATTATTCAGTTTTGAATCAACTAGTTTAATTAATAATCTTATAGGTATTGCACATCAATTTCCTATAATAAAATGATTAACATTGACATGTAATAAGTTCTATGAACAACCACTCTATGGAGCACACAAAGGCTGGTGCAAAAGCATTAGAATAGAATCACTAATAAAAAGGTCTCTAATAAAACCGAGTAAAGGTTGAGTTTGTGATCCAACCAGCATATTGACACCTTCTTCAGAGCCCTATGAAGTAGAGGCATGTCTGCTTGTGTGAATTTAGAAATAATAATATCTATTCCACTGTTAGGTACCTATTTAAAATTTGTTTTATCCATCTACTATTGGTTACAGTAGAGGTGGCATTATAAGGTTTTCTTATAGTTATAATTAATGATTCACAATCTTGTCTTATACTCTTAGTAAAATCTAAATAGGACAATTTAGGGTTGTAGCAGTACAGATACATAGATTTATTCCTAAAAATGAAAAATGGTAGTACCTATTAAGTTGAGTTGAGATCTACCAGGTTACTAATTGTTAGGTTTGTAATTCTAAACCAATGGTTTGATTAGGAAATAAATTAAATAATCCACAACGATACTAGGGTCCCACTAACTACTATTTCATATTTGGGACTCTTTGGACTTAATATAAATATATCCCTGAGCAACCTTGCCACTCTGTCATCTGTGTCAATGTGGGGCCCAAAAACAAGAGTAATTGCTGACTATTATATAGCTCAATCAACACCATTAGGATATTGAGTGAGCTATATAACAATGCTTCATTAAACTTAGTGGTAAAAATTATATGACTATCATGACTGAGCCTAGGGGTCAATGACTTAATTCTAACAGAAGAGAATCCACTGATTTAGAGCAACTTCATAAATTGTTTTCCTTTGTTTTGCACAAGGAAGCTAGTACTATATCAATTTTAGGGTTTTAATTTTTTTTTTTTTCTTTCTCCTCTCAGTAAAGCGTCCCTGATAATATGGCAGCAATCAGTGACTCCTGTGCATTGGGTGTCGAGATCTCATTTTGTCAGTGAATAGATTTATGGATCAGGGAGCCATGATATGTTTAGTATTGGACCTGTTGCAAACAGGTCAATCGGGGGCTGACCCAGTATCGCAACAATTGACTTGTAGGCTATATCACATCACTTCCATTCAATTTCTATGTTAGGAAGCCTAGATTCTAGATTTCCCATAGTGATTTCTTGAGAACTAATATAAGATGCATAAACCCATATTTGTCTTTCCTCGTACCATTGCCAAACTGTCATAGCCAAGCTATTATAGATGAGTAAAATTAATACCAACCATCTTACTGATACAGGCTATGGCCGTTGTGATATCTTTTCTAAGTCCTCACAGTATCTGAGTTTGTTTGCAAGTGTCTTGAGCCCCCTAAATGCTGCTAATAGTTCAAGGTAAGGTAAGGAACTTTTCATCATTAGCTCTCCAGTGCCAGTGATATCATTACATGCCAGTCACCCCCCCCCCCCCCCCCTCCCCCAAGCCAGTTGGGGAAGCTTCACACAATATTTCCAGAACAAAGACAAATTGTTTAATTCTATTGTGGATTGTTGAAATGATTTTTAATCTGTTTCTAGTTCTGTTACTTTCCATTGTCTAGGTATAAAGTTAACCATATTCTACAGCTGCTGCAGTTGCAGCTACTAGAATACCTAGTAATTAAACAAACTCTATTATTTTATATCTCATTTCTGACTCAATATTCTTTATGGACTATATATGAATTGTGAAATTAACAGTTAAAATTCTTGTTTATATTTGCAAACCTTATATGGTTATTAACAGTGTACCATTTTGACCTTTTGTAACATCCACTGAACCTGTTTTATGCAAATAAATGATTTGATTTGATTTATAGGATAAACTCTATCCTTTCCTGAGGAAGTGAAATGGCAAACTGGACTGAATCCAACAAATATCCTAGTCACTGGCAGCACTGTCTGGGCACTCTTTTCAGTTTTAATATTAAATCTTAGATTTTTTAACACAGTTTGAGTAGCAGGCACATTTTCTAAACACTTTGCATATGAATCGGCAGGGTACAGAATATAATTGTCAAGATTTATGACAAAAAAACAACCCTAATGACCTTGGGGGCCAGGCAACTTGCTTTATGATGTTTGTGAATACATATAAGAGGCATGTAAACTGTTATAACATATCTTGAAATAGAAACTGGAGATATCTTTTAACATATTTTCATATGGATAATTGATATGCATTTTTTTTTTTTTTTTTTTTTTAAACAATGTAACAGTGTAAACAATGTAATAGTGTAGGAACATATGTATTTTGATATGTATCTCCAAGTACCATGTGATTTTGGTAATATTATATTAGATAAAATTAACTATTGACAGGAGCACATGTTTCAATGGCACCTAATGTAAGAGATTATTCCATGGGGATAGATTGCTTTCTTTCTGACTGAAGTTATTATTCAGAAGTTTGAACTGGAAACTCAGTAGAAGGTAGTTTATAACCCTTGACCCACTCAAGTATGGTTGGATTAGTAGTAATACCATACTTCAGAGAAATACTACAATCTACCAGCCCGTACCTGAGCTAGTGATGATGCTGGTTCTGGCAACGATTGTTAAAGCTTAAGCTATTCTGACATTGGTGTGTAGAATAGGTATTTTGATATTGGTGTTTACTCACATCAATTCTTGCATTTCTTCATGGCTGGGTAGGATTAAGAATCTCAGTGTGTTGCAATGATAAATGTAACACAGCAGTCTAGCTCAGTAACTTAACAATTTGATCTGCACTATACAAACACTTAAGGAGGCTATTAGACTGTTATGAACTTTTCCAATGAATGTAATAACAGCAGCCACTGTAATTCGCTGTCCCCTGATTATGTGGTCCCATTTGATTCCTCTTCCATTTACTGCTGCCACCCTTCCTTGTTAAATTTTGGTGGTTTCAATAGGCTACAGATTATGTAGGCTACAGATGTTTCATACTTCTTTCAAATGTTTCGTTTCATCTCCACATTTAGTCCATTAACACAATTGACCACCGTGTGGCCAGACTGCCATGCAGTTTTATAGGTAAAGTAGCTAATTGTACTCCAGCATCTCACAAGTAGATTTTCAATACTTGAACTTGAGGCTTCAGGTTGGGTATGTATACCTTTCCACTCTCAGCCTCCTTGCGGCTGTATTTTTAGTGGAATTGAAGTACTAGCACAGCATATTTAAGTTAAATTGTATAAAAACATCTAGAAATATAAAGTATTTTGGAGTTAGATTATAATTAGCGGCATTGAGTATGCATGTTCCCAGTCCGGCTGCATTGGCTTCGGTCACACATAACACACAGTCCAACTGTAGGTTTCCATGGAAGAGGGCTTCGTACTCATCTACGAAGACTAATTATATGTAGGTTCCAGAATGCTTAGATCTAAATCCACGGCTAACTTATCATGATAGCTCTAGGGATGAAGCAAGGATGTGTTTTTAACACTGGACCTATAGACTGGTTTTTGTCTGATTTTATTTGATTCATATATTATGTTTTGTGGTAATGGTTGTTATTTACCTGAAATAAATAAATTATTATTACAGACCATTGACTAACCTCTCGTGGAAGTTTGTGTGTTGTCGATGGCACAGTTGAATGTTCTCATAATTGATCTCCCGTGAAAACTATTAGACGGCCAGGGATCCAGCAGGAACCTGTTTATAACACTGAACGTATATACCATTGACCGACCTCTCATGTGGGCTCATGTGGTGTGGTTCTTGTGTAAGTATACGGCACAGTTACGTTCTCATTGGTAGACCCCTCGTGAATACTCTAGAGACTGCTGTGCGTATTACGGCATCCCTGTAGTTTTAGGAACATGATTTCAACTGCCGACAACTTGAGTTTCCATGACGGGCGACGGCTCCGCTTTCGCTTCTTCAAGCGATGTGTAAGTATACGGCACAGTTACGTTCTCATTTGGTAGACCCCTCGTGAATACTCTAGAGACTGCTGTGCGTATTACGGCATCCCTGTAGTTTTAGGAACATGATTTCAACTGCCGACAACTTGAGTTTCGATGACGGGCGACGGCTCCGCTTTCGCTTCTTCAAGCGATGTGTAAGTATACGGCACAGTTACGTTCTCATTTGGTAGACCCCTCGTGAATACTCTAGAGACTGCTGTGCGTATTACGGCATCCCTGTAGTTTTAGGAACATGATTTCAACTGCCGACAACTTGAGCTTCGATGACGGCTCCGCTTTCGCTTCTTCAAGCGATTTTCCAGTTCTCGCAGACGTTTGTTCAGCTCCTTCATTCCTTCGTCTCGTTTTCTTCTATGTTTTTCCATCTTGTTAAAACTTTTCTGAACTTTTATAAACGAAAACGTGATCAGCGCGCGGCACAAAAAAGTACAATGATTGACAGATGTCAGGAGCGAGCGCCAACGACTGGACCACAGATAACATTTGGTTTCTTTAAATATTGTGATGAGCGTGTTGCACGAAGTGCAAACTACAAAGTATTCAATGAGGACGAGATTACGAAGCATAATTGAAAACGTGTTACACAATTAAGGTGCAGATCGTACCAAAAAAATTGATACAGTCAAACAACAAACACAAGTAGATACAGTTTTAGGACATAACGCCGACCCTCAACTTAATAATCAATTGCCTCAATTTATAAACACTTTCTTACTACCAAATAAATAAACCGTCATAACTCAAACCGACCCGTCACGCAACCACGAGGAGCGTCATCTTACAGCCTCCAAACTGACAGTACCAGGACACTCTTAATTGTGTCCGTTATAAACGACGTAATTAATTCAACTGTCGACTCACATATCACATTAATCTGGATTCTCTTGCTGACTGAAGGAGGGACGCCATTGGTGGCTATACACAGGTAGGCGCCTGATAGTACTCGCTCGACACCGGTCAGGTTCAGCCAGGGGCCGCTCCATTTTGACACTGTGGAGGATATTTTTTTAATTACAGTTGATTGAAAAAGTTTAGACTAGATTGAATTTGTCATTATTCTGAAATATTCAGGCGATGGATATCATGCAAGATTGGGACTTAATTACTTATCTAATATGTACAAACTTCTAATACCAAATAAACTACAAATTATTAAAATAAAAATATAATATCCCAATCTAACTAAAACTATTAAAAAACTAAAATATTGTGTGGATATATTCCTTATTGTTCCTTTATTGATTGGGACTTGGATCTCATTTTATTATCATTAAAAATATGATTTCATTATGATAAGAAGCAGAGTCAGTGAGAGCTGTGTTGGCCCAGTGGCCGAATTAACACCCAGTTCACAATCTTATTATTTACAAAGATTGCTAGAACTACTTTAGATTGTGTAAGGAGTTTTAATCTATCATTCACTTGTTATTGTTATTTTAGTGAACCCATCTTTAGTCTTTGGTTTATTCAAATAATTATTTCTTTGTTTTATAAAAAAAAAAATTACACCTCGTCAGGCAAAACATGTACGGTCTTGTTAACTATATTTAAGATCTTGCATGCTTGATTTGTATGTAAACGCATGTTTGACAAATAAATTATCTTTATCTTGTCAGAGAAAAAGGTCTAATAATTTGTAAATAATGGAGAAATTCCGTCTTTCGAAACGCTTCCTTAAACTCAGTTTGTACTTTTTGTATGTCTTTTAACATGTTCTAACGAGGGCCACGCCACTAAGCCGCCGTAAGCTCGTTGATACTACATCCTCCCTCCACGCCCACGAGTTGATCGCTGATCTGCTGATAAGGACCACTGTCTGACATATTTGGGAAAGTAATTTTTTCGTGAAGATATTCGTAATAAGATTAGAGTATTAAGAAGAGATTAAGAGCTACGTTTGATCCAGTTCCTGCTCGCTTGCTGCTATATATTGTCCTCGTGTCGAATATTTCACAAAGTGCATTGGAAATTGAAACGTCCGCCATTTTGCTGTCTATTTTGGACTCCAAGGTAAGTTACTGTTTGTATAAAGATTGTATAGGGACAAATTCGAACATTCAAATATTTAATACTTGACTCAAGAAAGTAACTGGCTACTTACTGGGAACCGAAGCAAATTTAACTTGAGACAATAACGAGTTAAGAATTTATATAGAACTTAGTAAAGTTGGTAAGGGCCGGCTATACTCTGCACAATTTTATAACAATTTCGTTTGAGCACACAATGCAAATAAGAGAGCTTACATTTAATTTATAGCCGCGGGCGCCAAAGTTTCCCTTTGTGTTACACAGTTAGTTCCGGTGATGACTGCTGTGTGCATACTGTGACAGTTTTTGGCACATCGCAAACATTATAAAGCTACATTAAAATTTGCGGTCCTCTGAGCGGTAGTGTGAATAACAGATAAAGGTTATTTCTGACTTCGAGTTTATATAAAACAATTGTTTGTACTTGTTGTTTGAACGGAATTAACGGGATCTGCGAAATTAGCTTTTACTGCCCTGTTTATGTGTTTTCTAAAATCTGCAACATTGTTGGGCTGTTTCTTTCGGAATTACCGTTCCCCAATTATTTTTACGGTCAACAGTTGTTCCTGACGACGCGACGGGGGCGTAACGATGTGGTAATTGAAAAACGAAACTCAGGCGGAGAGAGAACTAGAAAACTAAAATCAGTTTTGTTCGCTGTTATTTTGCGTTAACAAAGGTTGACGTATTAAATTCTAAGTTGAATCAAGCTTTTTAAACATGAATTTAAGTTTAGGTTCGCAAAAGAAATATGTCGAGTTATTTTAGAATGGATAAAAACTTAATTTGTACTTGTTGACAGGCCTAGCCACAGATATAGGTACTCGTAGATATACCTAGATAACGCAAGTATCACGATGTGCATAAAAACCAAGCGTGCCATTTTATAACTACCTACTATGACGTCACAAGCACTATTTATTGAAGGGAAAATCAAATCTATTCAAAGACGCCTCCGCGTGCGGCACCCCCGGGGCCTAGCGGCAACGCTCACGCTCACCCAGCCAGCAGTAATCCGCAAGTAAAAGGAGTTTCTTGCTGGCCCTTCTCCATATGAAACGACCAATTGGAACCGTGCACCAAGAATCTAACGTTTCATAAGCTTCCATGTAGGTTTATGTGGATTAAAGTATTTTGAATTTAAATTTCGAGAACAATAATGTCCTTTATAATGACTAACCTAATGTCTGGTTGTCAATCTTGAAGTGCCTGGAGTCTTCTCTCCTCCAGGCTATGATGGGTGGTGGTGTTCCCGAGGCGGCACACCTCAGTGCCGCGTTATCACCTTCTTTGACGAGCATCTCGCCACTGCTGGCTTCATCATCGATGTCTGGTGGAACTGTTGGAATTGACAAAAAATATTATATGTATTTTAATACTTATCCATTAGGTAATTATTTATTTGTGTCGCAGTCTTTTCCATTGCCTCGTCTTCCAAAAAGCGTCACAAAGATCTTGTTCCCAAAATAATGATGTTTATATTTTTGTATTGAAATTTTAACTGTATTTGTATTTCATCTGATATCCTTACACGTCCTTACATAATTTAAAAAATGTGAAATTTCTGCTACAATCGCAATACCGTCTTGTTTTCCTGAACCTTTTGCTACAAAAACAATATCAACCTTCTGATTGAGATCCCACGATAAACGATAGTCGATAACACATGTCCTGTTTTTCTACTTCTCCCAAATTAATATTGTATTGAGGATAATGTAAGTAATCCTTACCGATAATAATATCAGGGACCACTTAGCTCTTCTAAATAATTGAGCAGTCAGCGATTAGGTATTATTGATCTGTTGGCTAGAGATAAACGTGAAGGTACCTAATAAATATTTGAGTAGTCTGTAAAGATTGCTTTTAAGGGCATCTAAGTTATGCGTCTGATTCTTAGTTAATCCATCCTAAGTGTTAGTGTGCTGGTCAACGTGGGCAATAATTAATTAGGAACTTATCGTGCCAAACGATGCTGTTTACTCTTACTCTATTTAGTAATATGTTAAACTTATAAAACTATGGAAGTAAAACACGTTATGTACAGTCATAATCATAAATACCTTACAGTTAAGCAAAATAAAAAGCATGTTTTTCGTGAAATTTCAATTACAACTTTTTAGATTATAAGACGTTATATATTTTATATTTCATAATAGTACGATTTTGATAATACTATATTCGCAACACGCTAAAAAACTATATTAATACCACAGGAGAAAAATGACGAATCTTGTGTACGTGTAAGATATTATTTGTTTATTAATTATAATTATAATGTCCATAATGGGATAAAGTATCCAGTACCATACCATACAGTAAAATAATTACAAAGGAAAGAAAAAATTGTATAAAACTTTTCACAATGAAGTCTTACCTACAACCTGTAGCAGATGAGTCTGGATTATCATCGGCTCGGTGTTGACCTGACACATGTATCGGCCGCCGTCAGAAGGGCCTATCTCCTTGAGCGTCAGGGTCCAGGCTCCGTCTCCGTGACTGACGCTGACGCGGTGGTTTTTCGTGATAACGTGGCCGGCAATCGTCAGGATTGTCTGCGTGTCTACTCGAAGCCACGCCACCTAGAGATGGAAATTTCTGATAAGAATAGAATAGGCTTTATTATTGTACACCATATTTTATATCTACAGCTCAGGTACAATATCGTTAACAATACAAAGGCGGTATTAATGTTGATAGTCAAAGAAAATCTGCGCTTGTATGATGATTGAGTATCAATAACTGTGTGACTGGCGTTTATTCAAGTGCCCCATTTATATTTACATAGTAAATTAATGATTCTTGTAACGCCAAAAACGAGAAATGTTGGTAGAATCTGAACATCTTCCTTTACAAAAATCTGAGCACAAACCACCCCAAACGTTTAACGGCAAACATTAAAGAAATTGATCAAGTTAAAGTTGTACTTTGAGAAAACCTGAAAATCAAAGCATATAAATCGCTTTTTCTAATAGAAAATTGAAAATAAACAAGGTACTACAAAAAATTTGCGATTAATTAAATACTAATAACATGAATTGAATCAAAGAAAGTTAAGCAACACCTTAGAACAGGGAAAGATAAATTATGAAAGTATCTGAATGTTGAAACAAAAGAATTTTGTAATTATGAAACTAAGTTTACAAAAGAACGAACGATTTGTTAACTTTTGATGTTTACAGTGTTATTACCAGTAGAGAAGTTGTTTTAAATATTGAATGGATTTGGAACTCATTGCGGTTAATATTAAAACTTTTGGAATTTCAATTTTTATAAGTAATTCGCAGAGATATGTTGAGAAAACTTTACAATTTGTTTCTCTTTCTAAATTAGTAACTGGATCTGTTATTCTCAGGATTTTAGTACTTTGCTATAAATAAATAATACGTATTGAAATAGAACGTAGAATGGTTGCTAAAATAAATAATTCGTTTTTATTACGAACGTTTGAAAGGCTTTTATTTGCATCCATTTGCTCACAATTTTATTTTTAACAGAAACTTTTTTTCATCCAGATACGCGTCGCACCAAAAACGTTGCCGAATAAATCAACATCAGTAAGTACCTCAGCTTTATAAAAAATCCGAGTCTATAGAAGAGATAAGTCACCCATAATTATGATGCTGGAATAAACACGAGGAGTAATTAAGATAGCGAAGAACCTTGTCCCACTAATTGTGGAGACTTCCTGCCCTTCACTGATTCAGCAATGTAACTTGTTCACACGAACAGCCCTCGATAAAGGAAGCCGGGAGAATTTGTTACGACAACGTTACAGCCATAAATCACTAAAACTTTCTGAGGGCAAGACACAACAAAAATAAGATTTAGTACCTACCACAGTAAATAAAATATTCCCGTAATAGACGTCAAAGATTTTAATCAAAGCCTTGGAAAATACTTCAACAAATTGAGCCAACTATAAGTCTATTCAACAATGTTTATAAATTGAAAACTCCATACTAATTTCCGCCAAAATGTCTGTCAAATAGCCATTTAATAACTTAACAGCCACTTCACTCTCGAGCACACTAACTCTTACTTCAACAAAGAAATACTCAAGAAACCCTAGAAGAGCTAAATTCCATTTTCAAAGCCACATGGGCCCAGCAATTGCGTCCTACGTTTAATAGCGGGGCCTACCGGGTGGAACGCGGAACACTTTTCTAAGCCTCGTTGGGCACCGGGGCCTATCTGCGAGACCAGACGGAGAGTGATAAGGGGTTAAGCGAGCGAGAAACTAATGGGAGAATGTGAGCAGCTATTTTTGACGGTATCGGGTAAATAGTGGTTTTCTTTCAGGCTATTTAAAGATGATTTATTTAATAAGTAATTGTTCTGCCTGCGGCTTACTTGTCTGGGATGAAGTGATAAGTGTCCTACGCCTTCTGTGCACATTTACCTTTTTGCCACGTAAATATAGCCAACGGATCGTAGCAGGTGGCGTTCTTTTATTTTAAGTTATAATTTAAGAATAAGTAACTAAAGCTTCTATGACTTTTATCATAATTATTATTTGCAGTGACTAACCTTGAATGTCTGTAAATTATCAACCCTACAGGTAAGTGCCGCATCTCTGCCGACTGCCACGGTGACGTTAGACCCTGGACCCACGAACCGTGGCAAATCTGAAACAAAAGAACACAATCATTGTAGAACAACTGATGAGCATAGATGACTTCATTACAAAACCAGTCTTCTAATTAATAAACAGCATTGAAATTTGACTATACGTTTGGGAGCTACGATGCCACACTACAGACAGACACATACATAGATGTACAAAAATGCAGAACGACAGAACCGTCGAACTTATAAGAACCTTCTTCATTCGTCGGAGTTAAAAAACAATGTCAAGAGTTTGTGATATTTTAAAGTAACATTGGTTCCGAAAACTGTTCACTATCTTTCGTTGCCAAGTGTTTTAGTTAAGATCGTTGATGTTTAAATAGAAAATAAAACTCACAAAAGATTCGTATATCGTATACTTAAATATCAAATGTTTTGTGTAATTTAAATATATAATTATATTATATTATGTACCCAGGTTATTGTAATATTTTCACTAAAAAGAGTGTCCTTGGAGTTTCTTGGCCGTTCTTCTACATAGAATAAAATATAATAGAATACTCTTTATTATGTACACCATAAATATTACAGATATAAATGTAGAAATTTTAGGTGACACAATGGGCGGTCTTATCGCTAAGAGTGATCTTTTAAAGGTTGTCTACCTTTGGATGGATTAAAAAGGGGAAGGAGAGACAAATACTGTAGGTAATCTGTGGTGTACCATTTACATAATACAATAAATACATACATAAAGTATATTATACTAATCTAAATAAATATATTTATATAATAATAGACATGGAACAGGAGCAAAGAAAATATGCTATTTTTATCATAATTTTAAAAGTGGACAAAAATTGAGCACATTTTACCGACACGGGCAAGTCATTCCATAACCGTACTGTTTGAACCATTGAACAGTAAAAGATGTGTCATTGAACCTGCAGACCTACGTTTTGGTATGGGCAACTAGCTTCAACTTTCTGACCAACTCTTTGACAACTCAAAAGGGCCTGTAAATGGTTCAATTGAAATAAATGCTTGAAATTTGAGCTTATATTGGTAACGAAAACTGTTCACTATTTCTCGTGCTGACTGTCGCTCCTTTTTACCTTACCTGTTTGAATTGAATAGGCTCCGAAACTACTAAACCGATTTGAAAAAATCTTTTTGTGTTAGATGTTCCATTTATCGACCACCAAGAGTATTACTTAAGATTATTACTTAGTACATTAAGTACTAAGTAATAATCTTAAGTAATACTCTTAAAGTAATGGAATAGGAATCTTAGTAGGTTTTTTCCTCAAATTAACGCGGGTGAAACCGAGGGGCACTGCTAGTTTATAATAACTTCGACAGAACACTAAAAACAAAACGTCCGTTGCGAAAATAGTTTCGTGAGACGGAACTTGTAGATCAGATACAGTTATGTCGGAAGCGTCCTGGTCGGGACGTTTGGGGCCATTTGGGGCGCTTGGGGACAAAACGAAAGGAAATAATAGACAACTCGATATTGGTCGAGACGTCCGTCCGCGTTTTTATTTTGAATGATGAATGTCATTTGTTGGTGGATTTTATTTGGTTATTTTAATGATTGCCGATAGTTGACTTTTTTGTAATTTTGATAGTCACGACGCACACACACCCCTTAAGAGGACCCACTGACCCACACACGCATACACATACAACATAACCTTTATTGTTTGTAACTTAAGCGTCCTTCACACTGGCAAAAATTTTGCGTAAAATTATGAAAATGTGCAAATATATTGAAAGTATGAGGAGAAATATTGCGCAAAGAAGGAGTATTCAATATTTTGTGGGGCGTTCAAAAGTTTTCTAAAAGCTTAGAAAGTTTTTGCGGACCCGTCCATATTTTTTCAAACACTTCTTCATTCATCCTCAGGGTATAAAGTGAAGGTTCCGGGCTCAGTTCACGAAGTTGGTTACGATGACAATAAGTCGGTTGATTCTTTAAGCGATTCCTGACCCTTAAAACATGCAACCTCCCGGTCAGCCCTGGATAAAGCGACGTAGGCAGCTAGTGCACAAAAATTAAGTTCAATATTTTTGCACATTTTGAGCGACATTTTTGCCAGTGTGAGGAACTCGTTACGAGCGATTTCATGAAACAATCTAAGAAAAATTGCAATCATCACTAACCACGGTTTCATAGACGAATTGCTGACTATTGTATGTTGTCCTCTTGATAATTACATTCCTATAGCCGGTTTAATGAATTCTTTGCGTAGTTACTACACGTACATTTACAAGAACCCACTTACCAACAACACAAAATAATAATATAATCCGTATTCTTCTCCCCACATCTCAAACATAAACAAAATCAAATCAAAAGTCGTTTATTCAAACTATGCTGAGAATCAGCACTTTTTGAACGTCAAAATTACAAAAGACAGTCCCTCAAAATGCCCGCCCTTCACCACTTCCTAGTGCTTTCGCTGCAAAAAAAAGTGGTGCAACAAACTCCCCAGCAACAAAGTTTTACAAAGCAAGCAATATAATTATTTCTGACGCAGTACTTCGTTATTCACATTAAATCTGGGAACATTAGTCACTCGCTAATCCCGGCTTAGTAAACCGGCTGTACATACAACTTTACTAAATAAAATAGAAACGGTCCACTAAGTACATGTAATTTTTCAACGGCTGAGCGGCTTTAGGCTGAAGAGAGGCACCCCTTTGTGTTGGGGTTTCAGGTGAATTTAATTAATAAACGATTTCTAGTTAATTTAAAAATCAAATTAAAAAATAAGAAGGGGAGGAAAAGGAGGAAGAGAGGAGGGGAGATGAAGAGGGAGGAGGAGGAAGTCGAATTTAAAAAATAAGTTAAGTATACATAAACTTATTTTTTAATATTAATTTACAGAAGTGATAATGTAATCTCTCACTACTTTATTATTTTTGTCTCATTACTTTATCATACCAAGGTTGCCTCCAGTATGTTGGATGTATTCATATGACGTATAGGTACCCAAATGTCCCATTCACACAGATGTATTCCGGTCTGATCCCCTGAACCTCCCCGTCCATCCCTCCCCCTCCTCGATCCCCGCACCACCGAGACATGTCTGTGTAATTCAAGATTATTAAACGAACCTATACAAACATAATCAAAACTTCTGCTACGTTTAAAACAACACACGGCTCTGAGACAAAAGGTCGTAACTCTATATAATCGCACCTAGGCCCGGTCCGGCTAAGTAAAGTCGCAAACTTTTCCTTCACCCCGTGAATTAGTTCTCATTAAATTCGTTGGACCCTACCCACGTTTATGTGATGGAATTATGGATAGTTATATAGGTAGGTATCCACGTATAGCGCCCGGTATTAGGGAGCAGGACTTGTCGTAAGTTAGGTTAGTTTTACCTGTAGTTTTGGGTTACCTGCCCTGTTTTAGTTATTTTAGTGGCTAATCAGACGTGAATTTAGAGGTTTAGAAGGGCGGGCAGTAACGAAATCAGGTAAAACGCGATCTTCTGACATAGTTGGAAGAGAAATAACTTGAATAGTGGCATCCTTAACAGCTGTCTTTTATACCGTGACCACTCATAAAAGTGCTTATGGTAATATCTCTTAACATCAATCTTCTAGCCAAAAGTCGGCAATAAACATCTATATATATAAAAGGAGAACTGACTGACTGACATATCAACGCACAGCCCAAACCGGTGGGTCTAGAGATTCCAAATTTGGCACGTACGTTCCTTATGAGGTCTAGGGGTGCACTAAGAAAGGATTTTTCAAAATTCATCCCCTAAGGGGGTGAATGGGGGGGGTGAAATTTCACGCGGACGAAGTCGCGGGAAGAAGCTAGTTACTTATATACCTACGCTTACCCTATGAAAGTACAGCCGCCAAGAAAATGTTTTGTCAAAAAAGTCATAATACGAGTAGATCAGCTGAACCGTTATAAAGACAAATAATATTTTTCTACTCCCCCAGGGGAAGTATGATAAGTGGCCCGCGTCCTTGAACGTGATGTTACTTCCCGTTCAAAGTTCTGTCGCATTTTATCGGTACGTGATCAAACAACACACCTACAATTTGGTGACCATTTTTTAAATTTTTTGTGATTGGAAGTCATCAAATGACTCCTCCCGCTCTGGGTGGAGTAGAAGGGAGTGTCAGACTCTTACCGACTAAAACCCACCCGTGTTCCTTCCTTAGTTCTTTATGTTCCGGGGCAGCGGTAACCTTTCCGGACAATCCCGCTACCCTGGCAGGCTTTGGCCCTAACGGGCCCCTTCCTTTATGCTGACATCTCTTTGAGGCGCGCGTGGAACACACACGTGCCATCCGGCACGGGCTTGGTCCTGATCGGACGGTGAGCTATTGGTGACCATTTTGTTTTACTTTTATCGGTCATCGGTTTCATCTAACCTTAAGCAATTAACTTAGGTATATTAAATTTAAATGTGTGTAGTATATTGTAGATGTGTGTGGTGTGGGTGTGTGATAAATGTGTAAGTTAAGGTGGGTTTAGACCAACATAAGATATAACCAGAGCAAGGGTAAGAGCACTCCTTTCCTGACATCCCTAAAATTTCTGTAGGTATGGATAGACTAACGAAAGAATATTTCCGCTCCGGTTAGACAGAAGGAATCTGGCAAAGTGGGGACAGAATAAGCATTCAAAATCAAAACCGTTTATTTGCATAAAATGTGGTAGGTACAAAAAGATGATATATAAAAATAATTTCATATAATGTGTGTGTTTTGCTTACGAGTTAAGAAACTTGTCAGTGCTGTCATGGGCCAGAAATTTTGAAAGGCGATTTGCATGCATTATTTAATTTTGTACACATGCATTGCATTTATTTCTACTCATCGTCAGTATACCCATTTCACTATTGAGCTTACTATAAATAAAGGTCCCATATAAAGAAAGCATCTGTTGCCAAAAAAGAGTCTACATTTAGGTTTATGCCATTTAGGCTTATTTGTATTTCCAAGAGAGCGCACTTTGGTGTGTGTTACTACGCGATGGGCATTCTTGTGGATCCTCAGTGTCACTGTTACAATGTACAGTTGGCGCACATGCAGAACTCCAATCTCTTGGTACAGTGTATCAGTCGAGAAGCACATTGGTTTCCTGTAAGTTACCTTAAGAAGAGCCCGTTGTGCACGCTCTATTTTCATTAGAGGCGTCTTGTGTGCTACAGTTTGTGATAACGCATTTTCAAAACAGTGTTGTAGCAATTCAGCATTTTTTTTTAAATGTGTACGAGATTTCTAACCCGACCACTTACATGCTCTATTTGTTTTGACCTGTTAAGGTGTTGGTCTACGAGTATGTGAACGCCAAGATACCTGATGAGTTTTATTTTCTCAAGGCTTGGGCTATCACAGGATTGGATCTAAATGAGAGATGATCCGGCTAGGAAGTTTTTATTTAAATGAGAGATGATCCGGGCTGGAAGTTCTTATTTAAATGAGAGATGATCCGGGCAGGAAGTTCTAATGCTGACGGTAAAATTCATATGCTTTGTTTTCTCTACATTACGCGTCAGTAGATTGTGGGTAAGCCAACTGGAAACCAGTGTTAGCAGCCTCTTGGACCCCTTCCCAAGTTTTGCCAAAGAAGATTGTGGCGGTATCATCAGCATCGGCGAATATTTTTGGTCGGTCCAACTCCAATGTACAAAAGCTATTTATGTATGGGATAAAGAGTGTCGGCCCGAACACACCTCCCTGAGGAAGACTGAAGTTTTTGCCGCTTTTGCTATGTCAAAGAAGACACCAGTGCATTTATAGCCGCTGTCCTCTTTATTTACAGCAAAATCAACTCGATTAGCGACTGCGTCTTCCGTTGACCTGTGCTTGCGACAGGCATATTGATTTCCTGATATCAAGCCGATTTTCTCAAGGAAATTTAGGAGTCTGTTGTTCATTATCTTCTCCAGGATTTTGGAAAGAAACGTGAGTAGAGATATCGGTCGATAATTCGATGGGGCTGTTATATCTCTTGATTTAAAAATGGGGCATACACTCACGGTTTTCATTAGCGTAGGAAGTTCATGGATATGGAAGTGCTAGAAATTAGTGTAATTTTAGGTATTTTAATATTGTCATTTGATATTGTTTTCATTTAGGCCTTATGGTGCGTTTAAACAATGCTCAGCATGCATCTACATACCACAAACCATTTCAGCGTGTGTTTCGTGCATTGGGAACAATCAATAAAATACATAATTATATTGTATAGCCTTTCTATGAACACAATAATTGATGATTTAAAATTCGTCGAAAAATATGTTTACTAAAATAATTTTACATCATACTCATCAGAAAGGACGAGATAACTTAGTAAACCGATTATTAGGAGACCAATCAAGCATTTCTAGGTAGGGAGGTACTTAGTAAATCATACAAACAAACAGGTTAGTGATTCTACGAAATGTGTGCATTCTGGTAGTTCTAGTAATAAATGGTAGTCGAGATGTTAGCTCAACGCCGAGTAATATTGTGGTACACACTTCGAATACACGCATATGGGCAGCCTAGCTAAAGGGAATAATAACTAGAACATAATTATGTGTATTTGCATGAATATTCTCTACAATAAACATCTCACAATGTAGTTACTGCTATAACTAGCAGCTCAAGTTTTTTGAAATATTAAGTTAAGTTCTCGATATTATACTTTCCACAACAACTACCTTTCGAGATTTCTAATTCCATCAGCTGACATTAACATGCCTACTGAATACAACATCGATACATTTCACGTGTAATGGAAGTATCCGAGCACATCAGACGGCACGAACATTAACATTATTTTATACTCATACATCAATCAACACATCCAGACTCGCACACATTGACATGCTTTCACAATATAATGTCAAATTTGAGACGCGTTGATAAATTAGCTTTTAACTCTGAGTAAGCTTGTTTGGATGAAAGTGAGTAATCACTTCGCTCAGCTTCAAAAGGGCTGCGGGAATGTTCTCGAGTTGCGTTTTTCTCAGAGTTTCTTATATAGAAATTCTTCAGATAGCAGATACCTAAATGATCAGATTTTTATTTTTTACGTCGTAACTTGCGATTTTTCGCAAGAAATTATTCCAGCGTTTTGTTGGAAGATAGACTTTAGATACATCAACTGTGTGTAGCTATAATTAGGTAGGAGATTTCGTGTAAAAAAAAAAACAATTTTATTTTCAAATCACTCATAAAGTTTCGAAAACACGTGTAGGTTATGTTTTACAAATATGAATACAACAGAACTTCCGTCCTTCAACATAACTCTTCCTTTCTCGACTCAACAAGTAGAATTCTATCGTAAATAGACGCTTTAAACAACTGAAATACGAAACTTTACAACCGCTCCATTGTAGACTACAAACAAAATCAAGATTGTTCAAACTATGTAATTCACAGCTTCATCTGTCAACAGTTCGAATGGGTGAGTCTAATTCAATATTTTGAATTGTGTATCAGTCTATTATTGTAATTCAAGTTTAATTAGTAACAAGATTAATTCAAAATGTTGATAAGTTATTTCGTACTATTTATCGCCAAGTATTGGCATTTGTGTCGTCTTGCTTCACATAGAAGGTATTATTGTATGAATCTGGTTATGAATATTATTTACGAAGCCTTGAACCATTTTTGGTTGGCTTCAATTATCAAGTTTCCGTTGAGATTTCGAACAAATAGCATTAATCACAAGATTCAAAAATGTTCCTTTCAAAAAACAATGAAATAAAAAATAGCGTCCAATTATTTACCGTAAAGTACAGCAATACATTAACAAGGGAAAAACCCTGAAACGAAGAACTAAAGAACTGCCATTTAATTCCCACAACAGCATTAATTTCCAGAGTCCCTTACAATTAGGAAATTTCTAACAAGGCGCGATTATTAGAATTGATTCGAAGGTAACCCTCAAGGTCCCCTACTCCGTCTCCCTACTCCGGTCTCTGTAGTTTTAGCAACGGTATCCCTAAAGGCTATCCGTTTTAATTAGGGGCACGACTCGTAAATGGAAATACCTTAGTTACAATCAGAAATAACTTCGGAGAATCGAGTCAAGATTAGTTCCTGGGACGTCTACCTGGGTTATGGAAATCGCGCTGTGAAATGACAGAATAGGGTGAAACTATTGTTTAAGATGTATTTGGATTAGTTTTAAAAGCATGTTATCCGGATGAGAGAAATAGTAAAGTTAAGGTTATAATTTTAATAACAGCTGTGTTCCAGGTCAGTTGTGCTAACGAATAGGTTCAATAAATATTGTTTAAAACCTAGTCAAAACTAGTCACGTCAATCAGTTAAGTGGGTTTTGATTTGCCTATGAGCACATTAGCGGTCTGTATAATACTTTCATTTCGAAACCATACCGTAGCTGTATCATGGTTCGGTAAGGTATAGGTATTAGGTATAATACAATGACACTTGCAAATTGTACAAATAAATAACCAAAATACTGTTTGAATACCCAAGAAACATTGTTTAAACCGGTAATCGACCCTTTCCTGTAACAGTTCTGCCATCCTTCCTATTTTTTTATAAAACATCCGTCTAACCGTTACGTCATCGCTTATAACATCCACAATATACAATTTGGTTTTATTTTACTCCAAACAAAAAGACAAATTGATTAGCAAATAATATTACCTCTTTCAACAGGTATATCATATGAAATGTGTAATACGTTGACAAATTGATTGATAAGCTTATTAGTAAGTATTTGCTTGTTATGCTAACGGAATGTGTTCCAGAAGTCTTTTACGATGAATAAAGTGTTGACAATGTTTGGAATAAGAATGTATTTCGTGATGTGGTCACTGGTATATTGATTTCCTGACCTGTCGAGGCCTTACGAGGTAGGTTGGATTAGTATGAAGAAGATTTTGGTGTAAAAAAAAACGTGTGAAAAATTTCCTAAAATAAAAACAAATATTGAATTGACCATGAACATAGTGTCCTTTCTTTATAACCATATGTATGGACGTTTTATTATTTCACGTTTGAACAAACTCAGATCAATAATACACAAGGAATATTTGATAAAAATAACACGTTGAAGAAAATCAATCATATTTGATTCATCGGATGGTAACAGATGGACGAGACTGAATATTATTCAATGTTATAAAATGTAAGACATGGAAGAAAATAAATGAAACGCGATGTGTTCCATGGAAATTGCTTCTTGCTAGACTCCCGACTCCCACTCGCCACAGCCAGCAGACGGGCACGGTCAGCAGTATTGGTGGACGTATCAATAAGATTATTCCGTACCAAACTGCAGAGCGGCTCATCCCACTGTCTCTGCGATGATGGGTTCACGGGCCGATCTGTATCCGGGCAACCCGCTATCCAGGCGTTCACCGCATCGGTCAAGCATGGCACTTCAGAGTCAACCTGGGAAGGGGTTGTTTCCGGGTCAACTTTTCAGTGCTATGGACAGAGGACAGTAACGCTGTAAGCAAATACCGGTAATTTTACGCCGAGGCCACCAAAACGGATGCGTAGTGTGCATGCAGTGTGCTTGTAGCCACGCTCGATCATCCAAGACCACGTTATAGATGGATGTTGATGTGCTGAGAATAATTTGGTCAATTTTTACCTAAAACTGGCTGCTTCCGTAAAGTGGAAGATTGTAGAAAATATATAAAATTTGGGTCAAAACGGCAGTATCTAACCAAGGTGCGGTGTACTTTTTTATAGATAAATGATAAATGATAAATGATTTTATTTCTGTAAGTAGGTTTGTACAAACACTTTTACATGTCAATCATATTTTTTTAAAGCTAGATGAGGTCGGCGTTTCCTATCTGACTACTCTGAGAAGAAAGGCCGAAACAAACTCAGAGGTCACAGTCTCTTTTAAAGTCCAGACAAAATCTTGGTCAGATCATGTGAAGACCATGTAGATCGGTGTCTGAAATGGTCTTTTGAGGAAAGAACCACACAGATTGAGCGGACCTGTCCAGTCAGTGCACGCATTTGTCAAAAATCGTGCAGCTCAACTCAGAACTTGAGGAGCTCAACGATTCGACGAACAATACCAGAGAAAGGACATTTGGGTAGGCCGCGTAAATTACTCAAACTGCCAGATCATGATTAAAACTAACTAAGAAGGAAAACAGAAAAAAGAAATGACCCACATAGTCTTCACATTCACAATAATTAAATAAAATAAAAATACTTTACAAAGTAAATATTCATGTCATTGTATATATAAAATGAATAAATGTCAATGTGTATATAAAAATCCAGACATAATCTTTGAGGACCATGTAGATTGGTGTCTGAAATGGTCTTTTGAGGAAAGAACCACACAGATTGAGTGAACCTGTCCAGTCAGTGCACGCATTTGTCAGTAACCGTGCAGCTCAACTCAGAACTTAAGGAGCTCAACGATTTGACGAACAATACCAAAGACCGGACATTCGGGTAGGCCGCATAAACTACTCAAACTGCCAAACCATGATTAAAACGGAAACAATGACCCACATAGTCCTCACATTCAAAATAATTAAAATATATAATATTTGATACAGTAAATGTACATGTCATTGTTTAAGTACATAGATATTAAGAAAAATAAAGTGTAAAATAGCAAAAAAATAAAAACTACATTCACTGTCTAAACATATTGGAGCAGCTCAATCCCAAGCCTTTTTGTCCTCAATATAGTCTTTTACAGTATAATAAGCTTTCTGGCATAGTTTTCGCTTTATAAAAGATTTGAATTTATTAAGGCTTAGTTCTTGAATGTGGCTAGGAAGTTTATTATAAAAACGTATACATTGGCATCTAAACGAGCAACCTATTTTCTTGAGCCTTGTTGTAGGAACAACAAATTTGTGTTTGTTCCTAGTATTTATGTTATGGATATCACTGTATTTTTTAAACAGATTAATATTTTTATGTGCATACAAAAGATTATCATAAATGTACTGAGAAGGCACAGTCATTATATTAATCTCTTTAAATTTGTCTCTGAGGGAGTGTCTGGGACTTAACTTATAAATGAAACGAATTGCCCTTTTTTGTAAAATAAAAATTGTCTGAATATCGGCGGCATTTCCCCACAACAGAATACCGTACGACATCACACTATGAAAATAACTAAAGTAAACTAAACGGGCTGTCTCTAAATCAGTTAAATCACGAATTTTCCTAACGGCGTATGCTGCAGAGCTAAGCTTTTTTAAGAATTTTGATTTGTGGAGCTTCAAATTCAACAGACATTTGATGTAAACTTTTATACGTAAATAACTACGTATAATATAATATTTATTTCTATATGTGCATGTATTGTATATTATTTATATCATTTAATATTTATGAAAATATGTTCCATGTACAATAAATAAAGCATAAACATAAGCACGTTAAACATAAGCATGTACGATACCACTGCTGGGACAGGTTTGCTCTCTTTGAGAGGGAATGGGCCGTAATCCACCACGCACGCAGTACGGGTTGGTAAACCATGTCACATGTCTTAAAATTTTTGATTCTAGGACATGCTGGTTTCCTCACGATGTTTTCGTTCACCGTTTTGAGAGCAGCGGTGTGAAATAAATTACACAAAGTAAAGCGCCTGGCTGGGTTCGAACCCACGACCTATAACTCGTAAGTCGAGGCCGCTACCACTGGACAGCTCCTCCTAAATAAAATTCGATAACAGATACGAAGTTGTTTAACTCTTGACTTGGTTTCGTTTAACGCTTAATTTGTTTTAATTCTCACCTAAAAAGTAAAACCAACCTTCTCTTCACTTTATAGAACGTTGTTTCAAACAAAATAAAAATTCTCGTCCGTTTAATTACAGTAGCACTAAACTAGTATTTAATGAGTAAAGCGATTCAAAGTAAATACCCTTACAGAATCCAGTACAATCGAGTTTAATCTAGTTTAATTTTAAGATACTTGGCAACAAGGAATATTTATCAACTTGACTCGAATGTCTTTTGGCAAATAAATAAGAGTCATTGAGCCAAGCAAGCAATCGTTTATAGTGCCAACAGACTGTTGTACTGGAGTCTTTATGGTAGAACATCTAGTTATTATAAGTAATTGGAGCGGGAATCATTGTTAACGACGTAAGTAGCTGGGTCCACACGGGACGATCCATTGCGTTCCGATTGGGCGCGGCAGGAGCGCGATCCAAATGCGCGGTCGGTGTAGACGTGCCGCGCGCAATCCGAGCACACGCGGTGTGGAGCGGCCGATCCTAGTCGCTTGGCGCGTTTGATCGGGCGATCGGGCAATATGATAATGCGCTAAGTCAAATGATAAGAAATAATTATACAAATTAGGGTTACAGCTGCCACTGCAGTCTGACATTGCTGTCGTATGTGTAGCTCTATATCGAGCGTGTGTTCAACAGAACCTCATCAATCGGCAAAATCTAAGTGCACCTTATTAAAAAAAAAACTAATTATCGGCTTTTGCAGTGGAAACAGGAACTCGAAACACAAGTCTGATTTACACCTTAGATTTAATTTCCTGTGGCTTAACATTAAGTTGAAGCATCAATAAAAGTTGTATCACATCGTCTAATCAGTATTTAGATAATCCTGCCAGATTCCCGGTTTGTCGAAAGAGTTACCGTGGCCCTGGCACAGGCAACTGAAGGAACACGGGTGGGTTTTAGTCAGTAAAAGTCTGAGACACCCTCCCGCTCCACCCAGAGCCGGAGAAGCTATTTGATATTTTTGCAGCCAAAAAAATAAAAGTGTTTAGACGATGCAAGTCATTTGATGCTTCAATATTATTGTACGCCACGTGTAAGAATCATGCATCGTGTGTATGGGGCTTAATATATGAATTTCAACAGCAAAAGTATAGCGTTACACGCCAAAATATTTGCCTAAATATACAAATTCATATGAGATTCATTACAGCGAGTTATGTAAAAAGAGATTTGAGTGGTCCGGATTCCTAAATAATTCGTATACAAAAATATGCTTGTCATAAAGTCAGACAAAGATTTATGCCATCCGTCAAATACCTGTGTACATACTTATAAATGAGGCTACATTGCTCTCTGTATTTGGCGTGATTGTGTACTGTGAGTGCGGATTCTGCGATGAATGGTGAAGAGATAGAAATCTATAACTATTCGAGTATACTCATCTAGAACCTGGAAGAGAAGATTTGAAATACAGGGTGGGCGACTTGGAAAGCACCCTGTATATGTCGACCAAACGATGAAAGCACTTCATCGTTTGGTCGACATATACAGGGTTATTGGAAAAACACCAACAACCTCTTAAGAGGTCATTGTACTCATCATTATGAACAACTTTTACTATGGGAACAAACCTGAAATCGCGAAAAAAAAAAATCAGTTATCCCCTACACTTATGTTCGTATGACTCGTAAAAATGTAGGGAACAGCTGATTTTTTTCTAATAATCTGTAAATATGCATCCGTCAGTGTATCGCTGTTGCGTAATTTATATGCAGGAACGCAGGCGAACATTAATTCACTATAAACGAAAAACTTCACATGCAATGGGAAATTTCTATTTAAGGCTGTCGACCTCAGAACGAGCTGCTTCTCACACGGATAACTGTAACTTACTCCTGCGTCACCAGTCCGGCCTCTCTTCATATGTTGGACTGCTGGTTTGGTTGGGACAGGGAAGTTTTATAAATATGTGGCTGTTATTTTAGTATATTGTGGTATCTTACGACTTCCACGCGAAAGAAGTCAAGGGCAGAAGCTAGTGTATAGTTCAGTGTGAAGTGTGTGTATTTGTAACGAAAAACATCATAATAATCGAAAAAGGTACAAAAAAAATCTTAAACAACCCAAAAAAGTAACGTAAAATTTATTTCCATGTTTTACGTTCATATGTATATACAATAGTCGTTAGGAAACAGAATAGCTGTCTGTACGATAGTAAAAGTTGAAAGAAATATGAAAACGTCTGCCAATAACAACGCCAGTGAATAAGAGATGTTTATATCTTAAGTACCTACTGCTGGGATGTGAAACAACCTTTATGTATATTACAGAGATATTTGGGACATTTTTTTATCTTATACAGCTGTTACTGTTACTGTTACTGTTAGCCTGCATCATCCCACTGCTGGGCAAAGGCCTCTCCCCATGACTTCCAGTTCTTTCGATCCAGGGCTAAAGTGGACCACTGGTCGTTTGTTTTGTCCAGCTCGTCCCGCCATCTTCTACGGGGTCTGCCGCGACGCCTTCTCCCTGTGTCAGGGCTCCACGTGGTGGTTATTTTGGCCCACAGCTTATTGGGCATACGGCAGACGTGGCCAGCCCAGTCCCACTTCAGCTTAGCGGCTTTTTGAGCAACGTCAGTAATCTGTGTTTTGGAACGCAGTGTGGTGTTGCGAATATGGTCTGTCAATTTGACGCCTAGAATACTGCGCTCCATTGCACGTTGGCAAACCTTGAGTTTGGCAACGTGCAATGCAAAAGCATAAAAAAAATATTGTTTAGGGCCAGGGTATAATGATAATCCTCTTAGCTTAGTTTAAGAAGAATTTTAGCAAGTTATTGCGCCCCGAGTTTTTATGTTTGTTTTAATGATCATTTGATACAAAACTGCATATATAATAGGTCTTTAAAAATTTGCTTTCATTGTCAATTTCGCTTGCACTGATAAAAAAATGCTTATAACATAATTGGTGCTTCGACCGTTAAAGATCTTTAAAACTTTTCATTTCTGGGTATTTTTTTTTCTATTCTACTCCTACTCCTAAGCTGGTTATTCAATGAACAAATTAACTGCCAAGAAAATTATGACAAAAAAGTATTTTACTGGTGGAAGTTATTTTAAAATGCACTCGAATAACACTGATATTTCTTACACAAACAATGTAAAACTGTTCAAACATGACCCATCTTTCAACTATCCTATATGCATACCCATACAAGCATAATACAGAAACATTCATAACTTACTTTGCTAATGCCTCCTATACATGAGGAAGAGTGCAAACTTGGCAGCCACCGAAATAC
The DNA here is from genome assembly GCA_914767645.1 of Hydraecia micacea. NCBI lineage: Eukaryota > Metazoa > Arthropoda > Insecta > Lepidoptera > Noctuidae > Hydraecia > Hydraecia micacea. The sequence goes on along the minus strand of OU611783.1, from coordinate 558,475 downwards.
ATCAACGTGTTATATATGACCGTACGTTATAGCAAAATGAAAGCTGATTTTTCTTACCTTTTCTGCAGTGAATATTCTTCTATGTATCTTGGCTGAATGGGGTTAATGAACTGTGGTTACTACCAACCCGCACTGGGCCCGCGTGGTAGATTACGGCCCACTTCCTTTCATAGCAAGGAGCCCTGTGTCCCCAACGGTGGGAATGTTATAGGCTGATTATGCATGCATGGTATGAAGGTATTTTCAACGACACCACAAATTTTTACAACTTCAGTACATGCATGCAGTCTGTCAGATTTTAAGAAATTTTTTGTTAGGGTTAATAAAAATATGGAGGCCATTAATTGTACACCTAACAAATGAGTACAATGTTTCGATTAACTAAAAACAGTCTACATTAGAAGACACCCATTAAACACTGCACATAAAGCTTCTAAAACGTAAAAGGTAAAAATCCGTTGTAATAAGCAAAGTTTTTACAATTATCCGGCTGAAAGCTCTCATTCACAATTGTAAAGAAACCAGCTATTCTCTCCCAAGACCTACTAATAGTGATTTACACGGACGTTTAAATAATTTACCTTTTGTTCGACACCTCTGCAGCGTGGTCGCTGCTGTTAGGGCTGACACACGGGTTTGACCAAATGTAAGGATTTAATTTTATGCAATTCACGTTGATATGATGAAAAAATGTCTGTGAGTAACCCTGGAGGAGATTTCATTGTGAGTTGTACGGTATTTGCTGTCATACTGCTGGCCTCTGGCTGCAAAATATTATTATATGATATGCATTGTTTTGTGTGACCTACTTAACTGTTTTAAAATCTGGTGTCTAGCCGCAGGTTATGCTAGTTACAAAGCTTATCCAAAACGCTTTGATATGATATTACAACAATTAATGCGGCCACAATTCTCAACCATTGTTCGGTCCAGAACTCCAGCTTGGCCAACCCTGGTTGCAGGTGGAGGCAATTTGAACAATTCAATTACGCAGTCACCACACGAGTATAATACATGTGACTTTAATTCCGTACACAATGACTCATTAGTCCCCGGTGAATTGATAAATGAATTGAGCCAATTTGTCATTAAAATCGTTTTGAAATCTTTCAATTGATTCATGTGAGAATGGCTGGAAAATTACCAAAAATTATTAATTATTGTTTGTTGAAGAGGTACTGATGTTTTCTACACCATACTTTAAAACGATAAAAGGTCGGGTTTTTTTTTTTAATAATTAAATTATTTTAATAACATGAGACACTTATTACAACCTACCTACTAGTGCGCTAGTAGGTAGGTTATCTAACTGTTATATAACTCTTCGAAGAAATCTCAAAATCCAACTAAATACCACCAAAAATAAGTAGGTATCTTACAAACATAACAAAATTACAAGACTTACCTACGGTTCTAAGAACTAATATGAGTAGTCGCGTGTAAGTACTCTATGACTTTATCAAAGTGGAGTACGAATGGGAGTCGCGTATAATATTCCCAACATCGCTGTCGACGTGATAGCTTGTTGATTAGCTCGCGAACGGTTCTTAGAGCCCTTGGCTATCTGGGAATGCCGATGATTTGAACAGCCAATATTACCATTTAAAGCTAGAATAGTATATGTAATAATGTGTTTTAGCTTTTTATATCAAATTGCATAGGCACTAGACGGGTCACGTAGTTAAATTGGTAGAATAATAAATATTCCTACAATAAATTCTACCTCAAGCTGTATTTAGAAAATATAAATACTATTTTTCTTTTAATTTCATCCATTAATGAATAAGAAAATAATTTTGCCAAGCGTAAAAAATTTCTTAGTTATATTATGAAATTTAAATTGTAAACTGTTTCATTGTACGGTATATCTAGACGAAGCCACTCATGTAAGTTGTTATTAACACGTTTCCAAGAACTTTTTGATTCACCTTTATATGAATATTATGTTTAATATTAATAAAGATAAACGAGTAGACATATTAAAAACAACATCATATTTTAATTCAACTGTAAATCTTTTATATTGAACTGGCACATTTTCAGAAAACAAATCGTGCTTTAAAAACATTCAAAATCAATAACTTCTCTAAAATGTTGGTAAATTAGAAGTTTTTTATGCAAATGCTCTTAACAACACGGAAATTGACCCCCTGGAATTATTCGCGAATATAGTACACAAGTGAATGGCGTAGGGCGTAGCCGCGTTGTGTAGCACGTAGCACGGAAACATAGCGCGTAGCCGCGTTGTGTAGCACGTAGCGCGTAGTCGCGTTGTGTAGCACGTAGCACGTGACGTAGCGCGTAGCACATTGGCTCGTAACAAATAAATGCCTCGTAGACGATAAAGGAGTTCCTAAACGTATTGTAGATGAAAAAGAGAAGCATATAGTAGTGAAGTGTAAGTTATAGGCAACTGCAAAACATAATTTAAATTACTAAGCTATTAATTGCAATTTCATAAATTATATATCTACTCTAATGCAACCATAGCCGTTTAAGTGTCGTACAACTTATGAAAATTCAAGCGAGATTGGGACAAGATTAGGTGTTGTATTCTACGGTAAAAGAGTCAGTGAAAAAAAACTACTGAAAATAACAAATATTTTTAAAGATCAAAATGATAAAGATTATAATATCGCCTTTATAATAATATCCATATTGATGATAAATCCAACAAACGGCGTTTAAATGTAGCTAATAAACTTTAAAGTGAATATTTTTCCGGTATGACACACGTTTAGCGGCGATGGCGGCTTGCCGCACTGCGCTTGGTTTTATTAAAGTGATGAGCGGCTAATGTGGTTATTGCATATCGAGCATTTCATGGCAATATTAACGTGATACGCGGAAATGCTCACATATATTTTGTGAGAAGGTTTTTACTTAGTGGTTATCAATTTGTAGCAACTTTTCAAAATTGTGTGCCGCGAATGTTATTTTTTTTTTTCACGAAAAACTGAAGCTTTCATTTTGGGGACAAAAGTTGATCAACTTTTTATTTCATTCAACATTTTGAAATCCGTATTAAAAGGCACGATAAAAAATAGACTAATTTGTAACATCAAATCTTTCTAGCTGTCACAGTCGGCCGCTTAGCTGCCATAGTGATCCCTTTTCAAGGACTCATAACAAATAATGAAAACATATTTTCTCCACCCGGTTTAAGTAAATATGTACACTTTATCAGCAAACTTTAATACGCTTTTACCTAGTGTATTGTTTTTAGCTGGTTTCCGTACCCAAAGGGTGCCTCCTTATTACTAAGGCTTCGCTGTCCATCCGTCTGTCATAGGGCTTTGTGTTTTGAACCATTATAGGTAGACACTTGCAATTTTTACAGAGTATGAACTACTATGGCCGCTATAACAAAAAATAATAAAAATAAAATAAGGTAAAAAATAAAAGGGCGTCCCCATACTAGAAACTTGTTAAAGAACTATGCAGTGTTAAATATTGAACGGGTACTGCATGCATTATTCGTGTAAATTCATTAATTTATTAAAGTAATAATTCAAGAATATTTGACAGTAACCCAGCGTGGAGTCCATATATAACTATTTGATTGCTCGGCTCTTAGAAATTGAAATAGCCATTTAGCCTCTTTCGGTACTGGTTATCAAAGTAAGCAATCTCCAAATTGCCTGTCACAGACATGTAAGGAGACCATATAATGGGCATATCGGAAAAGTCTCGAGTACCTACCCTACAATAGTTACCTTTGGAGACATAATGTTAGAGTTACGTGTTATAATTTCCTTCTGTTTATTTTGTTATACATTATAACATAAATATGGTTTTTGATAGGTTGCAGCATTAATTTTGTAAAATCAGGAATTGGTTAATCAAATTTAGTCATTATAAAAACTTCAATTATGACGATTAAAAAAAATCAAACGAGTCAATGACAGATACCTCATTTGCACCAAAAATGATTGTAAGTCATTTTGAGTCAAAACAATGGGGTTGGACCTAAAATAGAGTAATTTCATAACTACGGTAATGAGTGTTGATTTATGTGGAACTATTATTTATTATTTCTCGATATCTCTTAAGAATTTTGTTTTGCTCTTGTGCCCCATCACTGGGCAAAGTCATTTAGATTAATATCATTTCAAACCTGTATGTTATTTCTAACATAGTAAAATATTTTCGAAAATAATACAAACATAACAACTGAACTACATAAACTATTTAACCGATCACTTATGATCGGTTCCTTCTATCTAACCGACCAGCATTGGTCAAACTTTGGCTCGTACGTAGTTACGTACTAATGACTACAGACCTAGTGTTACAAACGACTCTGTAATCTGTTAGTGTCTTAAATTAGCTGGTCTACTGATGTTTTGACTATATTGCTTCCCTTATCGGGGGGAAAGAATTAGCCACTCTTCAAATATTAAATGTTTTAAGTAAAAAGAGACAAATAGATTCTTGTGACGGGGTGACGCTGTTAGTTGACGATGTGCTATTGTGTTTGTAGTGTTAGTTTCGATTTTGGCCACGCGCCAATAGATCCTGCACAGCTATACACATAGGTAGCGTACAATTTTCTGTCAGTTATTAATAGACTGTAATCAATTTATTATCTGTACTAGCTTCTGCCCGCGACTTCGTCCGGAAATTTCGGCCGCCAACCCACTTTGTCGCATCACACAGCCCGCCCGCGCTCTTACTTTGTTTTCGCTTAACTTTCTTTCTAACTTTTTATCTTTTTGCTGGCTCTTAAAACTCTTAGCGTGGTATTCAATAGCCTTCTTCTTACCTTCCTCAAGAATGTTGTTATAAATGCATTTTTTTTCAAAGACTGGTATTTCTAGAGATTAGCACTTTCAAACAAACTCATGAGCTTTAATATTAGTATAGATAGAAGATAGATGAGAGGGCTGGTTAAGGCACTTTGTCAAGTAATAGTTCTTATTAGTTGTAATAGGTATTATTTATAGGTATAAAAAGAAGGAACAAATGTAGCCGTATATGGTAATAAGGCCGATGATGCCAATAACTATCATCTGTAAATAGGTAACCAATTTGCGAGTAAACTTTAACCATAAGTAAATCAAACGATTCGTTACCGTCTATACAAACTGAAGATCAAAGTAAATAAATGAACGATCCAGGAAATGTATGTTTAATGGTGCAGGAACGTTGAACAGTTTAATGTTTCCTTTGAGAAATACTTGGCTTTCGATACATTTTGTATCTTTTCTAGAAATAAATACGTGCTTGTCAAAGAGTACATTAAAATAGCATTTAGGAGTGACGATACTTAGTGTATGTGGTTCACTAACAGCCTGGCCAGATTGGCCAGTCAGCGATGACTGGCCAATCTTTTGAACATTTCACATTAAATGTGAAATGTTCAAAAGATTGGCCAGTTTGAACTTTTTGTGTTGGCAAGAGGTATCGAGAAATTTTCTCGATACCTCTTGCCAACACAAAATGTTCGAAGGAAGTGGTCACTTTTTATACCATGTAATTTCAGATACAATTTATTGTTCATGAATAAATGACTATGACTATGACTTACATAGTGTAAAGATAATATATGGGCTTCATGATATAAAGTCCAAATGAGAGCTGTTAATAGTTCATATTACAAGATATACATAGTTACAAGCTCTGCTTTGTCATTAATGAGTAAATTCGTGAAACAAACTCAACAGACTAATAAAAATCTAAAAAGATTGTGTAGTTAATTGTACTACAGAGTTATTGTTTTGTACGCCTATTCGATTAATTAGTGTTTATTCCGACTTGTTTAAACTTAAATACCACAGGCTCAGTCTGTACTAAATAGACTCATACTAAAATATAAAATATTAGCCCGGCTTTCCGCACGTCCAATTTATCCATAAAAATGTTTAAAGCCTCTTCAAAGAGTTGATGTTCAATATCACATCGATACCCCTTATCTTATGAAGTGTACTTTCCTGCAATCTCCCACAAACCCCTTTCGATAATATCGAGGGGTGCCATAAAACGTTCTAAAGAGAGGGGATAATTTGTACTCATCAGATAAACTGAACTGTATGTAATGACATCGGCACTTATGGGTTTATATGTATTCCCTATCAATGGGAGCTGTGGAATAAAAATATACATAATATTTCTTTATTCACTAAAGAACAACAACAGCATATACGTTCGACATTGGATTACATAAGTATTTAGGAAGTGTATTAATGTTCATGTATATTTTCACAAATAGGTGCATTGAACAGAAGCTGCTCTTAATATTTTTGTCTCATTTTTTTGCCAAATATAATAACTGAACTATTGCAATAGTCATTACGTTATTAACAGTGTAATCATAATGAGCTGAAACGATCGACCGATAGATAGATAGATAGCAAACCATGCATACACATGACGTTACACATGCTTTCACCGAAGGTTCAGGCAGAGACGTACAGGACAGTTGCATATCGCTTTAGATAGGTGATATCAGGTGAGATTATGTCTGGACTTTAAAAGAGACTGTGGCCTCTGTGTTTATTTCGGCCTATCTTCTCAGAGTACTCGGATAGGAAACGCCAAACTCATCTAATTTTAAAATATGATTGACTTGTAAAAGTGTTTGTACAAACCTACTAACAGAAATAAAATCATTTGTCACGGACCAAATATGTGTATGGCTTACATGGAGCTGTTTCTTACATGAAGCTGTTTCTTACATGGAGCTGTTTCTTACATGAAGCTGTTTCTTACATGGAGCTGTTTCTTACATGGAGCTGTTTCTTACATGGAGCTGTTTCTTACATGGAGCCGTTTCTTACATGGAGCTGTTTCTTACATGGAGCTGTTTCTTACATGGAGCTGTTTCTTACATGGAGCTGTTTCTTACATGGAGCTGTTTCTTACATGAAGCTGTTTCTTACATGGAGCTGTTTCTTACATGAAGCTGTTTCTTACATGGAGCTGTTTCTTACATGAAGCTGTTTCTTACATGAAGCTGTTTCTTACATGAAGCTGTTTCTTACATGGAGCTGTTTCTTACATGGAGTTGTTTCTTACATGGAGCTGTTTCTTACATGGAGCTGTTTCTTACATGGAGCTGTTTCTTACATGGAGCTGTTTCTTACATGGAGCTGTTTCTTACATGGAGCTGTTTCTTACATGGAGCTGTTTCTTACATGGAGCTATTTCTTACATGGAGCTATTTCTTACATGGAGCGATTACTTACATGGAGCATTTCGGGTCTGAATGTTGGTGGTTTGTGCAAATGGAATGTGTGTCAGTCTGGCAAGTCGCAATACGGGAGAAACTTAAAGGAAGAAATGTTTACGAAAAATTATGAATGCCAAAACTGACAGTAAAATATCTGGAACTACCTATACAAAACATAAAATTTTATTGACGAAAAATTGTATTTCACAACTAAGTAAATGGTTGTACACACGGCTACACATCAAGCTATACATAACCAGTATAAGCTGAGTTCTGATTGTACGAAAAACCTATACAATCCGAGGTCAGCTAAAACTGGAAATGTATAGCTTGATGTGTAGCCGTGTGTACTACTTGTTAGTGTGTCACAATTTAATATCGCGAACATCAGCCTGTAAACGACCACTCCAGAGCATAAACCCTCTGAATCACTACAATAAATAGTACTATTTACCATACACTTTGCATAAACCTGACGTGCCGGAGCCCAACATTTATAACAAGTATCTCACAATGTCTCATGTCTTCTTTCATGAACAGCGTAAAACATTGCGACGGAACAATTCTACACTTGTTTCGCAATTTCTGTCTTCAAAACCTTCCCTTTACATCTTCAAACTCACGTCAATTTACAACTATACATAGGTACATTCCTATATAATTTAAATACATGAATGCTGAATCAATTACGCCGAGAGTGCTGTATAATACAAATCTATACTATCGTCAATGTTGACAGCCCTCTCACTACTCAAGTCCTCAATGACCGTCAATAAAAAAAAATTTAACGAGTGTCATAATATACTCAAACGTGCCATTCTCATAATCTGTTGTTTTCCGTTTACCCAGCTTGATTAAAACAAAGGATCGCTGCGAAATCCCTTTGTATAATACATCTACTTTTGTTTGATAGTCTCATAGACCGGCTGTCGACGAAAATTAATATAAGGTTCTCTTTATTAGTTCTCGTAACAACCTCACTTGCAGGGCTAATGAACCAACGAGGGAAATATTTTAACCCGAATGAGCCTCATCAAAAACTTTTTGATGACAAAGTCTAAAAAAAAAAGGCTTCTAAGTTGGAAATTTTGTTCTAGTTGCATTTAATCAGGATTTACTTTGAATTGGACCAATTCGATACAAAGTTAATCCTGATTAATCCCAAGATTATCACTTGATCGGGCCTGGAAAGGTGATTTAAGTAATACTGCCGGGTGTGTTGTTTATAGTTTATGTTCTTGCATTGTTCATGACTAGTGTGTACAGTATAAAAACACTGAAAACTAATTTAATGGGCAACTAGCTTCATTTTATTTTTGACTGACCGACTTCTTGACAATTCAAAAGTGCCTGTAAATGGTTTAATTGAAATAAATGCTTTGAGTTTGAGTTTAATGTTTTACTGCTACGTTGTTTTTCTGCACAAACAAAACACACAAAACTCGAACCCGTATATTTATCAGTAAGCCCTTCTATTTGTTTTGAGCTTAAATCCATCCATGCACATGGAGGTCACCTTATGAATGAATTATCACTTAGTCCTCTGACTCCTTTATACAAAGCCTCGTCATTTTATTCACATTATTTTTCCGAATTCTGTTCAAACTCAGTACCCGGCCTGTAAATTATATTTAAAAATCTCGTGCGTTTTTTCATCAAACAAAAACGTTTTTTAATCTAGAATGTTCTAAAGTAAAAAGAAACGTATCTACGCTTTTATTCGCCCGCCATATTACCCGGAATGACAATAATGAGAAAGTAATCCGGTATCGAGTCGATCGCACGAAAAATTATAAAAATCAGCGCTGAATACGCTGAAACAGCTGCCTTCGATTATTATGTTTGTTTCTTGATAAAGTTTTCCTGAATATTCGATGTACGAGTATCATTTTGCTGAAAATCAAAAAGGATGATTTTATAATGGGAAAGATTACACATCCTTCCCATTATAAAATCATCCTTTTCGGCTTTCTGGTAAGGGATGTGTTTTGATATTTTTTTAAAGACTAATATAATAATATAAATCGTTATCATTATAACCTCATACGGCCGTTTTGTAAAGGGACAATGTGCCGTAAACAAAACACTTTTGATCTTGTCTACACACAGCCAACGCACCGGCGGCGGCGACGCCTTTTGCCCGGTTTTTGTTTTATCTATCATACATAACATATCGCCGAATTTCCGTCACGATCGGTCCAAATGATCTCGTTTCTCGATAAAGTCCCGTTGATGGTGGCGGTGCAACAACGGCCTTTAGGTTAAGAGAAATTACGATTTATATCCTTTATTATATTTTCAGACATACTATTAACATTTTCAAATATTTTTATAAAAAAAAACATAAAAATAACAATTAAAAATAAACGTTTAAAAATATAAAAATAATGGTGCATCGGCATCAGGAACAGGGTCCAAGCTGCCAGTGGTCATGAGAAAGGAACCTCCTCACTATGCGTGCCGTGTCCAGAAGTACTGCTTTCTGAATCAAACCCTTGACCCAGCCGCGCAATGAGAGCCTCCTGAGGTGTTGGTCGAGGTTTTCCGCTTTATGGCCATTTACTGTAACAATTATCGGTAAAATGATTGCAGAGCCCACGTCCCACATCGACAACCTCGTGTGCTAAGTCATTTGATTTTTTTATGTTTCTCAGCTTTCCTGAGATTCTCGTCATAGGGGATAGTAATATCAACAATCGATTTATATTATTATTAACATAATAATGTGCACATTTCAAGTCAACTAAATGGATTAGATTCGAATTTGGGATTTGCGTGGTGTAAAATATTATTATTTATTCATACTTGAACTTTTTAAGCTCAAAAATAACTTTAGCGACGTACCGTTTGTGGCCGATAATATACATAATAAAAGAGAGAAATGGGAAGCTGCACCGTCTGCTAGTCTAATTCGGTGACGACATAATATCAGAAAAGAAGAAGTCTGACGTCACACAAAAAACCGATTCGAAAACACCACTACAGCAAAAAACGAAATAAAAGAACTAAAAAACAAGAACTGTCAGTTATTAAAGTTTGCGGATATTTATTTTATTACTGATACTTTTGGCACTTTGGGTCTCTTTCAGTTCACGTATATCTACGTTCTGGTTGGTTGTTTTTTAGTTGTTTACATCAGGCACAATGACTGTATATTTTTCCTATATAACGTTGTGTTTTCAGGAATCCCTTCAGGCTAGATTTTTTGTTTTATATTTTTTCCGTGTTTTTTTAATGCATATGAACACAATATATTAACGGCATCTTCTTACTACGACTTTTTTGTCTTGCCAAATTAAGGAATAACGTTACACGAGACAAATGAGGCTGAATGATGATATGAAGATCGAAGTTCCATTCAATTGACGTTTCCATTTTTGAAGTATCTTCTTACGCTGGTTTTGATTAGGAGCCGAGCAAAAAGGAAAAAAGACAGAAATACCGTTAAGCGAAAACGAAGTGATAGAGCGGGAAGGTGATGCGATGCGACGGGGTGGGTTAAGGGACCATGAATTTTCACGTGGACGAAGTCACGGGCAGAAGCTAGTATTATATAAAAAAGTTAAACCGTCACTATTTTCCTTTAGATTGTTGTTCGATGATTATGGGTGTTAATCTAACAACGTTACAATCACATAGAGTAATGCTAAGAGTAAGTTGTCAGAGTAAAACTAATCTCGAGCTGAACTCGGTGCAGCCAGGATTTGCGAGTGCTACATGTCAGATTTAATAGTTGAGCTCAAGTAAATCAAGTTACGGAACAGGGAGAACATGTTGAAACAAGTTCCAAGTGTATCAAATGCTTTTAGTATAAACTTGTTAACTATTTCTTTCCAGTCATCGGGTTAGGGGCAGAAAACTTATTTGTATTTTAGCGGTTTTGGTTTGTCAGTTCACCAAAAATGTATTTACTTACTTGACAAGCAACGATTGGCAAAAAAATGATTTGTCATTTCATCAATATACAACAACAAAATTGCCAAATAATTCAATTTACAAAATAATTACCCGATAAACTTTTGTTTAAGAACGTGTTATTAAATGAAATCTTGTAATTCAATTTCACGTTTTAAAATATTCACTCAAGAGAAAAATAATTTAGAGATAGCATCGTGTACTATTAGTTATGATTATTTATTATTGTAAATAATACTACCCTTAATTATAGCCCAAAAAGTTGTTCTCAAGAGTTTACGTATAATTAATATGAGATGAACGTCTGTAGAAACACCCACGGCATGGGAAATTAAATTAACTAAGACTAACGACGCCACCGTGGCATTTTGTTTTAAATATTAAATCCCCGTTTTACTAAATTGCTATCAATAAAATTTAAATAGCAAGAAAATGTCGCAAATACCATGTGTTATCTTCTAATAACAGTATACCGTTAATCATTTTATTTTATTTTATTCTAGGTAAATGCCATCGCGCAAACTGAAACGTATCTCAAGTAAAGCAGCATGCCGTGCACCGGTCGGTAATCGAACGTGTGTAATATCTTGTGAACGGATAGCGAACGTTCCTATACATGAGCTACTGGGGAGACGTGCATTAAAGACGAACATACATCATTGTTAAGGAGGCTGCGATGTAATAATGGCAAAGGTGTAAAAATTGTTAAAGTAAGGTCGTTATTGAAGAATTTGAGAGAGTTCAAACTTTAATAGTATGCTTTGAGTCTTTAAACAAATCAAACATAACAAATCTTTAGCTTGGCTACGCCGAATTTCCATGATAAGTGGAGTATCGTGGATTCAATAATTATTTAACACTAATTAAATAATTCTGTTTTATTAGTTACATTGACCTAAATATCAAGGTCCTTATCCAAAAACTTAAAAGCGTCTAGTGCCTCTTAATTGTAGCTTCCAAAAAGAACGAAAAACAAATATACAGCGAGACTCTTACCTAAATTTTTAACAAGCCTTAAATCAAACAGACTCTTAACGAAAATCAACGGAAAAAATTAACGAAAGAGCCTCAATGGCAGGATGAATAAAAGATGGTCCACTGTCAATCCATTATTGTTCACCTGGTGACTCCGGACAATGAACTTTCAGCCATATGTAGACAGACAAACAAACGACACTCATCAACATAATCTGGAAATCAAACGACTCCGAGCCATTTTAATCCGTCTCCTTTTGATCAAGGGACGCTATTGTCAGCTTAATTGTGTGAGATGCTTAATCGTCAGCTGCCATATTCGGAATTGTTCGGAAACTTTCGGATTTATAACTAAGCTCTTTGAAAATGAGAATAATGATATGGAGTCTTAAGTAGTAAAACTTTTCAGGCGTGGAAACGTTGAAGTAGAATGGATGTGTTAGAAGGTGTCTTATGTGACTTTGATGTACTGAGCTCTGGAGGTGGTATTAATTATTTCTTTACTTTCTGCCATTTATTCCGACATATGCAGTGAAGTAATTTCTGAAGATTCTACAAGCTCCTGAATTTTTGTATCATAAACTTTGAAAGTACCATTTTGTAGTCGTTGTTAATCTTGAAATGGCTTACATAAATACCTACTTTGAGAGAATAATACCTCTTAATCACTGTACAAAACAGCCACTGTTATAATAATACTTCAAAGTAATTGTTTCGTAATAATACTTCCCGGTGACTTTAATGTAAAATGTTACGAAATTTACATAAATCTGACTACTCTACTCCTCAACTTGTACAAAATTATTCGGTACCTAATTTAGTTTAATAAGCTTGAAATACTTTTAATTAATTTACCAAAGGCCTTAACACAGGAACTGAGAAAATTTGTTCAGAATATTCGAAAGATTTCAAAGTTTTTGAAATACGTTGTACATCGGTGAACTTATACGAACTCTCTACGAGGATAACCGAAGTCGGCCGAAGTGTACCGAATCGGAATATCGGAAAACGATGAACGTCGCGGCCCGACGCCTGAGACAAGCGATTAAGTTTTAAAAGATGGCCACAAAATGCGGCCCCGCATTGTTCTGGACCATTTGCTTGAAAAAATAAGAGGGGAATCTAAGGTGTGAACATTTTGCTAGAAAGTTACACTTTTTATTTCGAGAAAATTACATAAAGTGTAGGGAGTCAACTCAATGGATGAACTCGGTGCCAAAATAAATTGCCGATTTTTGACGGCCGCTTCGATATTTCTGCTTTCCCCGAAAATATTTTTTCTTAAAATCGGAGAGCACTTATATTAAATGTTATTCGTTCATGGATCACTGGTCACAAAGCGAAACGAGAAAACAGGGAATAATATCTGAAATAAATTTTGGTATTTTTTCATTTTGATCAGCGGGACCTCGATGGATTTTACTTACCTTAAGATTGCTCACACAAAGGCAGTCTTGTTTTAAGTTCAACTATCAAAAGCTTGATCTTAGACAGAAATCTTAACCTCCATTATTGCAGAAATTTCGAATATTCCCTCTGCTCAGCAACGGGATTCCATTTACTCTATTAATTGTTCGCACTACAATGTATATGCTGGCCCAATTTCTAGTAATAGGCCTCTTTGCGATGAGTGACCCGGGGTGCATAGAGTAATTGGGTCAATGTGGTCCGTTATCTGTTTTATGATCTGCTCTTGTCATGTCACCCTCACTAAGCCATGCGGTATTAAGATTTTGATGAGGCAGTTCAGAGAAATTGGAAGCTACGTCTAGTATAAAAATATAGATGTTTATCGAACCTGCCACCAATGCAAAATTTTATTTCAAAACTTTTATTTATGATAATTTGTATCGAATAAAATTGATGGGTCATAAACATGTCTAGCGGTTACCGATCTTATTTATATGGGAGACGAAGGATCGTTCTTTACAATCATTTGTCGAACGAGACATAAGAAATGGAGCTTTCAAATTCAGTAGGCCATCAAGATGCAATAACAGAGCATACCTCCTCGTAAAACTAGGACATTCAAAAGAACAAGCACTTTGTTAGGGGCAACACATCCGAACCATCGTATCTAGCGCCCTTTAGCCCGCAGTATGTGCGAACGTCGAATGGCTGGTAATTTGGCGACAGAGAAAGGGTGGGCCCCGGCCATTTGATAAAAGGCGCGTTTTATGAGAGAGAGGAACGCGTTAGATAGACCACCAGCGCGTGTTCACTTGATTTATTGGGATAGGGAGGATACTTTTTAAAATTGATACTGAAACAACTTTTGGGCTCGATAAATAAGTTTTTTATCAAGGCAATCTACTAAATCTTACATGTTTCCCCATAATTTATTATAATCTTTTAAACATTCAGTATTTATGCTTCTTACCTATCCTGAACATCTATTTTTAAAGCTGATCTTTTGTGGGAATCTTACTTAAGGATACCAGAAAAATTAGCCATCTGTGGCTTTCTTGCAATAAAAATAAAACGTAACAATACGAACACTTTTATTAGGAGTTTCCCAAATCCTTTGCTGTAAACGGACTTCTGTAAACCTAAACCATATTCATTACATTTCATCCTTATAATTTCATTTCTCCCTTATTCAGGTCGGGACCAGCATGTCTATGTCAAATAATAGTTGTGTTTATTTGGCGGCAACTTCATACGCTGGTGACGTGTGACGAATGTCGGCTATAAGCGTAAAAATGGCTGCCATCGCGTCGCTTACATATTTTATGAAAATACTGCTATAAGGAAAGCCAAGGTTGGTTGCGCTTAGCGTAGTTCACTCTTATGTGGCTCTACGTTATTTATGAATGACATGTGTTGTCTTAGGATCCACATTTAATTCTGTAAACGGAATAAGATAATAATACGTTGGTTTGTAGTTTATGTATATATTGCGGATTCTGGCTTTGTTTCGCACTTAGTGCAGTTTATGAGTAAGTAAATGTTTCCTTATTAACAAAGATTTTTTTTTTTTATAAAATAAACAAAAAAAAGATAAAGAAAACATTTCCTATGCACACGCAAATCATATAATATAAAACAATGCTGGGAATTTGGCTGCTGTAAATGTAACTACTAATATCAAGAGATATTTAAGCCTGTAAGAGTAATTAGCGAGAACGATAAATAGCTTTGCACGTAACTACGCAGGTGGTGTACGAGGAAGCGATGGCAGCGATCCACCTGACAACACGACCGTCTGTCAGGCCGGCCGACACTGACGGGAATCGCTTTCACACGGGCTAAGGGCATAAGAAACTAGCGGTGAGACTTGCCGCCATTGAGCACAACATTATTTGTCAGAAGTGCAAATGCATTATTTGCAAGAATAGGCACATATTCATGTAACTACGTTTTAGGCTTTAACTAAAATAATTATACAGATCGGACTAACTTACCTAGTGACGTCCGATCCTTAATTATGTGAAGTAATCTCGTCCTCATTGAATACTTTGTAGTTTGCACTCGTGCAACACGCTCATCACAATATTTAAAGAAACCAAATTTTATCTGTGGTCCAGTCGTTGGCGCTCGCTCCTGACATCTGTCAATCATTCTTTCAAAGCATAAGAACGGGACTTCACGATGACCTATATGGGTATCGTATAGTCCCGGCATAGTGCATACAGCACAACACAACTTATAGAGGGGGTTTAATAAGGCAATCCAATACACATATAAGTATGATGATTATCTGGGAAGGGTTGGGATAGAATGAGGACGAGATTACTTCACATAATTAAGGATCGGACGTCACTAGGTAAGTTAGTCCGATCTGTATAATTATGCTTCGTAATCTCGTCCTCATTGAATTCTTTGTAGATGTTCAAAGAATAAAGTTGTGTTGGTAATACATTACATGAGCATTGTTCAGTAATTGAACATTGTAACTTAACATGTTATTCTAAGTTTGTTAGGTACTTAACTACTTAGTAATTGTAATGTATTTCTATTTAAGAATCAGTCTACCATTAAGGTAAATAGTTACCTAACTTAGTTAAATTCTCTAATTACTATTAGTTTCTGGAATAATTATTCAGTTTTGAATCAACTAGTTTAATTAATAATCTTATAGGTATTGCACATCAATTTCCTATAATAAAATGATTAACATTGACATGTAATAAGTTCTATGAACAACCACTCTATGGAGCACACAAAGGCTGGTGCAAAAGCATTAGAATAGAATCACTAATAAAAGGTCTCTAATAAAACCGAGTAAAGGTTGAGTTTGTGATCCAACCAGCATATTGACACCTTCTTCAGAGCCCTTTGAAGTAGAGGCATGTCTGCTTGTGTGAATTTAGAAATAATAATATCTATTCCACTGTTAGGTACCTATTTAAAATTTGTTTTATCCATCTACTATTGGTTACAGTAGAGGTGGCATTATAAGGTTTTCTTACAGTTATAATTAATGATTCACAATCTTGTCTTATACTCTTTGTAAAATCTAAATAGGACAATTTAGGGTTGTAGCAGTACAGATACATAAATTTATTCCTAAAAATGAAAAATGGTAGTACCTATTAAGTTGAGTTGAGATCTACCAGGTTACTAATTGTTAGGTTTGTAATTCTAAACCAATGGTTTGATTAGGAAATAAATTAAATAATCCACAACGATACTAGGGTCCCACTAACTACTATTTCATATTTGGGACTCTTTGGACTTAATATAAATATATCCCTGAGCAACCTTGCCACTCTGTCATCTGTGTCAATGTGGGGCCCAAAAACAAGAGTAATTGCTGACTATTATATAGCTCAATCAACACCATTAGGATATTGAGTGAGCTATATAACAATGCTTCATTAAACTTATTGGTAAAAATTATATGACTATCATGACTGAGCCTAGGGGTCAATGACTTAATTCTAACAGAAGAGAATCCACTGATTTAGAGCAACTTCATAAATTGTTTTCCTTTGTTTTGCACAAGGAAGCTAGCACTATATCAATTTAAGGGATCAGTCTTTCTCCTCTCAGTAAAGCGTCCCTGATAATATGGCAGCAATCAGTGACTCCTGTGCATTGGGTGTCGAGATCTCATTTTGTCAGTGAATAGATTTATAGATCAGGGAGCCATGATATGTTTAGTATTGGACCTGTTTGCAAACAGGTCAATCGGGGGCTGACCCAGTATTGCAACAATTGACTTGTAGGCTATATCACATCACTTCCATTCAATTTCTATGTTAGGAAGCCTAGATTCTAGATTTCACATAGTGATTTCTTGAGAACTAATATAAGATGCATAAACCCATATTTGTCTTTCCTCGTACCATTGCCAAACTGTCATAGCCAAGCTGTTATAGATGAGTAAAATGAATACCAACCATCTTACTGATACGGGCTATGGCCGTTGTGATATCTTTTCTAAGTCCTCACAGTATCTGAGTTTGTTTGCAAGTGTCTTGAGCCCCCTAAATGCTGCTAATAGTTCAAGGTAAGGTAAGGAACTTTTCATCATTAGCTCTCCAGTGCCAGTGATATCATTACATGCCAGTCACCCCCCCCCCCCCCCCAAGCCAGTTGGGGAAGCTTCACACAATATTTCCAGAACAAAGACAAATTGTTTAATTCTATCGTGGTTTGTTGAAATATAGGGTAACCAACAATCTCTACAAATAAAGGATTTTTAATCTGTTTCTAGTTCTGTTACTTTCCATTGTCTAGGTATAAAGTTAACCATATTCTACAGCTGCTGCAGATGCAGCTACTAGAATACCTAGTAATTAAACAAACTCTATTATTTATATCTCATTTCTGACTCAATATTCTTTATGGACTATATATGAATTGTGAAATTAACAGTTAAAATTCTTGTTTATATTTGCAAACCTTATATGGTTATTAACAGTGTACCATTTTGACCTTTTGTAACATCCACTGAACCTGTTTTATGCAAATAAATGATTTGATTTGATTTATAGGATAAACTCTATCCTTTCCTGAGGAAGTGAAATGGCAAACTGGACTGAATCCAACAAATATCCTAGTCACTGGCAGCACTGTCTGGGCACTCTTTTCAGTTTTAATATTAAATCTTAGATTTTTAACACAGTTTGAGTAGTAGGCACATTTTCTAAACACTTTGCATATGAATCGGCAGGGTACAGAATATAATTGTCAAGATTTATGACAAAAAAACAACCCTAATGACCTTGGGGGCCAGGCAACTTGCTTTATGATGTTTGTGAATACATATAAGAGGCATGTAAACTGTTATAACATATCTTGAAATAGAAACTGGAGATATCTTTTAACATATTTTCATATGGATAATTGATATGCATTTTTTTTTTTTTTTTTTTTTTTTTTTTAAACAATGTAACAGTGTAGGCAAAAAACTTATGTATACAGTATACTACATAATTATGTATTTTGATATGTATCTCCAAGTACCATGTGATTTTGGTAATATTATATTAGATAAAATTAACTATTGACAGGAGCACATGTTTCAATGGCACCTAATGTAAGAGATTATTCCATGGAGATAGATTGCTTTCTTTCTGACTGAAGTTATTATTCAGAAGTTTGAACTGGAAACTCAGTGGAAGGTAGTTTATAACCCTTGACCCACTCAAGTATGGTTGGATTAGTAGTAATACCATACTTCAGAGAAATACTACAATCTACCAGCCCGTACCTGAGCTAGTGATGATGCTGGTTCTGGCAACGATTGTTAAAGCTTAAGCTATTCTGACATTGGTGTGTAGAATAGTTATTCTGATATTGGTGTTTACTCACATCAATTCTTGCATTTCTTCATGGCTGGGTAGGATTAAGAATCTCAGTGTGTTGCAATGATAAATGTAACACAGCAGTCTAGCTCAGTAACTTAACAATTTGATCTGCACTATACAAACACTTAAGGAGGCTATTAGACTGTTATGAACTTTTCCAATGAATGTAATAACAGCAGCCACTGTAATTCGTTGTCCCCTGATTATGTGGTCCCATTTGATTCCTCTTCCATTTACTGCTGCCACCCTTCCTTGTTAAATTTTGGTGGGTTCAATAGGCTACAGATTATGTAGGCTACAGATGTTTCATACTTCTTTCAAATGTTTCGTTTCATCTCCACATTTAGTCCATTAACACAATTGACCACCGTGTGGCCAGACTGCCATGCAGTTTTATAGGTAAAGTAGCTAATTGTACCCCAGCATCTCACAAGTAGATTTTCAATACTTGAACTTGAGGCTTCAGGTTGGGTATGTATACCTTTCCACTCTCAGCCTCCTTGCGGCTGTATTTTTAGTGGAATTGAAGTACTAGCACAGCATATTTAAGTTAAATTGTATAAAAACATCTAGAAATATAAAGTATTTTGGAGTTAGATTATAACTAGCGGCATTGAGTATGCATGTTCCCAGTCCGGCTGCATTGGCTTCGGTCACACATAACACACAGTCCAACTGTAGGTTTCCATGGAAGAGGGCTTCGTACTCATCTACGAAGACTAATTAGATGTAGGTTCCAGACTGCTTAGATCTAAATCCACGGCTAACTAATCATGATAGCTCTAGGGATGAAGCAAGGATGTGTTTTTAACACTGGACCTATAGACTGGTTTTTGTCTGATTTTATTTGATACATATATTATGTTTTGTGGTAATGGTTGTTATTTACCTGAAATAAATAAATTATTATTACAGACCATTGACTAACCTCTCGTGGAAGTTTGTGTGTTGTCGATGGCACAGTTGAATGTTCTCATAGTTGATCTCCCGTGAAAACTATTAGACGGCCAGGGATCCAGCAGGAACATGTTTATAACACTGAACGTATATACCATTGACCGACCTCTCATGTGGGCTCATGTGGTGTCGTTCTTGTGTAAGTATACGGCACAGTTACGTTCTCATTTGGTAGACCCCTCGTGAATACTCTAGAGACTGCTGTGCGTATTACGGCATCCCTGTAGTTTTAGGAACATGATTTCAACTGCCGACAACTTTAGTTTCGATGACGGGCGACGGCTCCGCTTTCGCTTCTTCAAGCGATGTGTAAGTATACGGCACAGTTACGTTCTCATTTGGTAGACCCCTCGTGAATACTCTAGAGACTGCTGTGCGTATTACGGCATCCCTGTAGTTTTAGGAACATGATTTCAACTGCCGACAACTTGAGTTTCGATGACGGGCGACGGCTCCGCTTTCGCTTCTTCAAGCGATGTGTAAGTATACGGCACAGTTACGTTCTCATTTGGTAGACCCCTCGTGAATACTCTAGAGACTGCTGTGCGTATTACGGCATCCCTGTAGTTTTAGGAACATGATTTCAACTGCCGACAACTTGAGCTTCGATGAAAGCTCCGCTTTCGCTTCTTCAAGCGATTTTCCAGTTCTCGCAGACGTTTGGTCAGCTCCTTCATTCCTTCGTCTCGTTTTCTTCTATGTTTTTCCATCTTGTTAAAACTTTTCTGAACTTTTATAAACGAAAACGTGATCAGCGCGCGGCACAAAAAAGTACAATGATTGACAGATGTCAGGAGCGAGCGCCAACGACTGGACCACAGATAAAATTTGGTTTCTTTAAATATTGTGATGAGCGTGTTGCACGAGTGCAAACTACAAAGTATTCAATGAGGACGAGATTACGAAGCATAATTCGTAATCATTGCAATAGTTATTTAATCTTTTGGATTTATCTTTAGACTAGCAACCCGCTCTTGCTTCGCACCGTTTTAAAACTTGACAAAATATCGAGATTTCATTAAGATTATATATACGTTTAATCTCCCTTAGTTAATTTTTACGCAAAACTTCCGGACTAAATACTCTAATTGATGGTGAGAACGCATGAAAATCCGTTACATAAAAAGAACAACGCGGTCACAAAGATACAGGTTATGATGAGAGGTCATTATGGGCCTTTCAATTAATAATACCTTATTATGTGAGTTTTTAACCAAAATTCTACCACCTTCTAACACTACACAATACAGATTCGTTAACCTTCCCGTAGGCTATTTATTGTTATACAGGTTTCAACACACGACGCGTGTGTGACGTGATTCCTATACATTTTAGGTAACGTAACCCATTGGTTACGTTACCTAAATCAAAAAAAAATCAATCAATCAATCAAATGCAATCTATTTGAGGGTAGTGTCATTACACTACCCTCAAATAGATTGCTGCCATAAACTCAAACTCAAAGCATTTGTTTCAATAAAACCATTTACAGGCACTTTTGAATTGTCAAGAAGTCGGTCAGTCAGAAAATATGAAGCTAGTTGCCCATTCCAAAGCGTAGGTACCTATGGAGATGAACGGGCAAGAGACTCCATTGACACTTTTAAATTATATTTTTACAAAAATATTAGTTACATCATTTATGTTGAATTTATAATTATATGTGAGAACGATGTAAAAATAAGACACGCGTTAAAAGCGTCCACAGTACAGTAAATAGTAAGAAAACAACAATCCAAAAATACAACTACAGCAGACAAATGGTAACTATTATGCAGCAGTATATGTTAAAGTTACAATGTAGAATGGTCGCAATCCGTCTCGGGCACAACCGTCCGTCGCGTCGGACGCGTGATGAAAGAGATTGGCGACAAACATGGAAATTGTTAAAAGAACGGAGATATCTTATACTGATATATTTTCAGATTTATCTTAAGATCATGACCTGGAAAACGATGTCCCTTGTAAATGAACGGCTTGCAAATAAAGGTAAGTCTTCGCTTAGGTAAAAAATATATAACTAGCTAATATTATAAACCCGTTAACTCACTGCTGTCATTAATTCTTGGCGTAATTTCGTCTACAATTAGCGGTAGGCGGGACAAGCCAATAACTCAAGATACCGGAGTTCCGCTTAAATTAGACAGAGAGAGTGATTTAAGGAAATGTATGAGGTCTCAAGTGTGCCATATTAGAAGATAACTTTGAAATAAGGTAAAGAAGTTATGGCCGACTCGACACCTCCAATTTGGTATGAGACCGATTTTTTTTTTGATGAGACTGCGTCGGTACTTTATTAATTAAATATGTTTCTGCTGTTTACACAGTCTTTTGAGGAAAGGGTCAACTCGTAGAAATGCTTATGTAGACAGCAGTGATGATTTTGCATTAAGGCATTATACCTTACAGTGGTAATTTCTGTTTACCTTTGACCACAATATTTTTTTTTTCAGTTGTGTGCTGTTGAGTACCTAATTTTAGCCCACTTTTTGTGGCACATGTATACAATACTTTGAAATTCTGGCAGGTATCAACACAACTACAAAAAAACTTAGACAAAACAAAAAAGGAAACTTCCTATGGTCTCCCGACTCGTCATAATGTCATAAAATGTACAGTGTCACATTGAGTAGGTAACAATATATCTTTTCGATTTCTTCCTTACACAGAATTGAAAGATTCCCTTACTTGTCCTTTCCACATGTGACGCAGTCAACGTCGCGACGTCACTCCTCATCTGCCCGAACGACTTGCAACGATCGTATTTAATAATTCGTATTTCCTAATAATATACTATAATATATTTTTTCCTCATTTTTCCCCCTTATTGTGAGCAACACAGGATCTTTGACGGTCTCCTTGCTATTGTTATTTCGATATCATACGTATTTTGTTTCCGCGTAATAGTGTTAAGATCCTTTCAGGTGAAAGTAATTTGTAAAAGGCTAGGGGGTAAATGTCGGAATTAGGAGCGAAAGGAGGTATTATTTAATAATGGTAATGGTAACAGTTCATTCCTCACGGTGTTAGGATGTGTATGCAGCAGTTTTTACAGGTCGATACACTTCTGTGACCACACAGTAAATGTTTTTCGCATCTCTCCAAAATTTCATCAAACGTGGGCTGTGTTAGCTTTGCACGGAGTGATAAGTCAACACAGATCGCGAGCGCTGGCTCTATACATCCTATGGACTTTGCCCGCTGCAAACACACCACTCATACAAAAAATAGTTATAAAATAGCACTAGCACTTGTGCTAAATGTTTGCATGCCTAACATAAGGTAGAATGTATAAGGATCCCTAATTATAAAAACATCTGCATTTTTTTGTACCTACTTTCTATGCAAATAAATAATTATTCTATTCTATTCTAAAATAATACAGTTTCGTCGATCATCTTTGTATGCCCTTTCTATACTCTCAAAGGTGGAAACAATGAGAAGGTTAGCAGAATAACAGAAATAGAACAATTTATTCACAAAGTCAAAGTCTGACACTCGATTTAGTACTTCAACATGAAACGAAATGAAACCACCCGTCAATCAACTCAAAGTCCACAAAACCCGTGCTCACTGCGGTTCGACTGAATTCCAAATAAAAACCTTTTAGCATATTTTCAAATTAACGTGGTCCACGGGGTCCACTTCTCCCGAAATCCATTTACTATGTAAAGAAAAACCTTAAAAACCAATGTCAACTACCCAAGTGTATAAAAAGTCCGCCTAGCAGAGACCCACTCGCCGGTAAATCTTATTATTAGCAATAATCGTGGCATTGTGGCTCGCGGGGTCATAATAAGGCCCCGTTATAATGGACTGCCATACAATAGGGCTGCCCAATCCTTTTTACCGGGATTGTGGACCTAGCACTGTGCGCAGACAGAATTTAAAGCAATAGCATCAAAGAATTATGGCCGAATAAGTGTTATGCCTAGTTTGGGCTTTACTTTATTAGTCTGAGAATAAGTTACGAGTTTTTGTTCACTTTGTTTTAGCAGACAGACGTGTGTATATTACAAAATAATCTCAGCTTAGATTTCTAGCCTTGTTTATAGTATTTATCAAAAAGGCTTTTATTTATAAAATCCAACCTTTTTAGTTTATGAAATAAGATCACGTCACCATAAAATAATAATATTATTATCTGTTTCTGAAAACAAATATATATTTATTTAAAAAAAAATGACAGATAAACGTAAAGCAATAACAATATATTTGATAAAATTCTAAAGTTTTACGACCGGTGCGTATAAATTACAATTTTGATTCATTCGATATGTGCTTAATTTAAAGACGCAAAGAGCAATATTTAAAAATCCGCCAGACGTTGCATATTCACGACTTTCCTCTTCCATACATCTCTACAGTTCCGACTAATTCTCTACAGTTCCGACTAATTGGACTGCGCCATTCAATGGACATCCCTTAACATAATTAAACTTCGAAATGTTTTATGAGGTTTCGTTCCATTGACCGAATTGCTTTGTGGGTCAAGGCTTGAATGAACGAGTTTCACATGGAAGAAACTGTGCAGCTGAAAAGTGAACGACGCTACTCAAAAGTAATGTGTTATAAATTGAATTTAACTCAATAAGCAGATATGCGAGACATTGTTCTGTTGCCGTCAGATAGTTTTGGTTAAAACGGCACTTGTACGAGTATATGATCAGAAATATGTATTTGCCGTCATCTTGATTAATCATGAAGTCAGATATTATTGCCGAGGTGTTCATAGTAATATAATTATGCTCGTGACTTTACATAATCATTAATTGATGATTCGAGTTCGTAACACAATAATACTTTTGAGTAGCGTAATAAATTATAGTTTGTGAAACAAATCATTTTTATGTTATATCAAACCAAGGGTAACATTTATACACTCAACTTATCCTTAGTCAATTGAAGCCAAGTTTATACAGACGGACAGAATTTACGTTTTTACTTTTATTCTTACAAAATATGTTTACAAAATCTTGAGCCAAGTAAAGGTGTTACCTCATAGCACGTCACTTTGATTTATGCGCATAGATACAGTCGGCTCATGCTTGTAAATTCAGGTTTTTTGAAGATACGAAAGGTACTTATGTCTGCCTTTAACGTTTTAATTGACCTGCATTTTCTTTTTAAAATTAAGACTCATGGTTTTAAATAAATATGATGGGGTATGTCGCAAAAAAAATAGTAATCTCAGTTCGTTTTTATGGGACTTGGTTTGAGTTGACTTAGGACAAAGTTAAGTGTTAGTTTTGAAACAAATGTGATGTGATAGCTGCACGCCTTAGGGTAAAGTGGGAATGGTTACCTGTGGCTGAGGTTGTGGGGTTACCTACAGTTCTGTAATGTGATTGTTGTGTATGTTAGTCCTAAGTAGGAATCATATTTTACTATTAATTCATGTTTTAACCCATTCAAGGACACTGAACGAGACACAATAGAAGTGTAACGCAAAGTGTTTATTAGACTATGTATAGCATAGTGATACAGTCAATCGAATATTTTACCTATATGAAATTCCAAATTATCCAAAACATTGAGATATAACTATGTTCTAAGGTTGACTACATGTAAAGACTGTAAAATGTCTTAAAAATAGATTTGACAGTAATTGCGAGTAGTTAAGTTGTAACAACAACAGCGACACACCGAGCCCTCTGTTAACGTTTCGCTGTGTGTCACTACACACACACATCCACAGGATAATCCCAATTAAGCGCAGCTTAACCCAGAGTTTGTTTAATCGGTTTGATCCGTGTGATCGTTTTTAAACCACGAACACTCTTCCCACAAAATGAAACCAATACTGCGCAAAAACCGTCACTTGCTCAATTTGTCGTCAATATAAAACCGCAAATTATACAATAGCAGACATGAAGATATTAATAGGCCTATTCTATTATTTGTAAAATTAAACTCAATACAACAACCTGGCATTTTTTTGTGTTGGTTTCAACACGATTCCACGTGCTATTTGTATGTCATTTATTCATCACGCGACAATTGATGTAATTACTTTTTCGAGTCGCCACATAATAAATTCATACTCAATTAATACTCATAGCAGAGTGTTATCAACAAAATAAATGTGGTTTTTCGTTTAATATGTAAATTACGGAATAATGCGGATTCTGTAGTGGCTCAATATTAATTACCCCTTTATGAAGATCCTCGTTTAAATAAAGTGTTTATTTTTCCAGATTGTATTGGGAGGTACCTAATGTAATAAGTCATTATAATATAGACTTTAATATAATATGATTCATAATACATACTGTATTCATTAACTTGAAAAAATCGTTCATTTTATTATTAAAATACTTAATATTGTTGCAGAAATAAAATTAATGATAAATGATTTTGTTCCTGTAAGTAGGTTTGTACAAACAATTTTGCACGTCAATCATATTTTTTTTAAACTAGATGAGGTCGACGTTTCCTACCTGGCTACTTTGAGAAGAAAGTCTGAAAGAAACTCAGAGGTCACAGTCTCTTTTAAGTCCAGACATAATCTTGGTCAGATCATGTGAAGACGTAGATTGGTGTCTGAAATGGTTTTTTGAGGAAAGAACCACACAGAATGGGTCGACCTCTTCAGTCAGTTTACGTATTCGTCAGTAATCACGCAGCTCGACTCAAAACTTAAGGAGCTGAACGTCGACGTAAGACCATTTCACCAGGCATTTAAAATACATTTCACTATCCGCAGCATCTCATCGATCTTCGCAGGCTGGCTGGTAGCAGCTGGATGAGAGTTGCCGAAAATCGAGTTGAATGGCGTGCAATAGGAGAGGCCTATGTCCAGCAGTGGACTGCTATAGGCTGATGATGATGATGATGATCCGCAGCATTGTTCATCATTGTTCAATACATCCCCAGTTATTAATACGTCAAAAATTCGTCATGTAATCGAGTCGGTAAACGAGCGCGGCCCATTGAGCAATGCGCAGACATGTCAAGATTACCTGTCGTACATTATAGCAAAGTAACGCGACTCACTGATCGTCTTGCCTTTTGTATAGCAAGGAGTTGTGTAGGGATGCTCGAGTTTAAGTGTGAGGAGAGATGAGTGTAAGGCAATCGTTGCTCATAATGAGTGCAGAGAATGTGTAGTAACTTTGTCCGTACGGTTGACATTTCGATTCCTTGCCGTGAGAAAGACACGATATTGACGTAGTTTGCACGTGGTAAGATTTCGTGGGGAATAATACAGAATTAGGGCCCTGGAGTCGATACTAATCTAGTATTGTATACAGAATTTCCGTCTTCCCGTAAAGACGTAACATCGTTCTACAAAGTATAATTATAATTAATAAAACTGACTTGTAACTTCAAGATCGTAATAGATAAATTAAGAATATTATAGAGTAGGTACGTATAAGTTAACTGTAGAACATTGTAACGTTTACAAGTCGCATACAGGGTGGAGACAGAGACAGACAGCCTATTTATTTATCACATCCTATTTAAATAGGCCTTTTAATTAGGTAAGTGTCAAAAAGTTCTGCATCCATCCATACCTACTAATGTTTTATTTTTAATCGAAATATCGCGGAATAATTTCCGACCATAACGTGGGCAAAACCGTGGTAAAAGCTAGTCAAAAATACTTAAATAGTAAATAAAAGGTTTCTTAGAATATTTTTGACGTTAATGTTGACCAAAAACCGAACTCTTCCTATTCTATAACGTAGACGGGTAAACAAAGGTTCCTTTTTAATAACTGTTGCTTTTCTCAATGTTAACCTCGGTTTTACCGTTGTCAACGATTTGGTATTAACAAGTAGGTACTGCCCGCGGCTTGCGGTATCTTTTACCAATTTCAAAGCGGTATTTTTTGCTAAGTTTTTCTTTAATTTTATTTGATTTGGCTCGTAGTCGGGTGTGCCTGCGGTTTCCTGTGAGCCAGGGTCGAAATCCCTTAAGAGTTTTTTGTGTAATTGTGTTTTCATTATCATAAACGAATTTACTCATAGTAAGTTAAGAAGGGGTTGGTTGGTTGCCAAATTAAGTTTTTGGGGGAAAGAAGGCGCTACACAGGCAAGATGTGGTTGGACTTCTTGACACTTCTCTGGAAAATAATAACATGACCATCAAAGAGTTGAATGCCAAAAAATCACATAAATGAAACTTTTAAAATGTTTTGGCGTCCACTTTCTCGTATTGTAGCTTTTAATTATTTTTCTCAAACATGCTGGGAAATTTGAGCATTATTTTGACAACCTTCTTCGAGATAAATCGAAATTGCTGTACGGCGCTGCCGCTGCGGCTGCGGAAAACCTCAAGCAGCAAAAGTATACCTTATCAGTTATTATATTTTCGAGCCTTTGAAAGTTCGGGGTTGAAACCCCGAGACCTCGGGGCCTGAGTGGACACTTCCCGTGCCACAAGGGCTGGCTTTTACCTCGGCCAGGAGCTAAGTATTGCCATACAACGTGGTAATGCCGCCAGTCTCTTGGGTACATTACCAGTCGACAGCGATGCGGAGGAATTTTTCTACGCCATATTTTATGTGTTAATAGTTTTAGTTAGATAAGGATATTATATATTTTTTTTATAGTTTGTTACAACAGACAGATAGTGTTGTTACAACTGATCACCTCTCTGTTGACACCGCTACAAAGCTTTACATTGTATTACATAGCTGTCCACAGCACACAGTCTACCACAGTACATAATATTATAACGTGACAGAACATCACGCCTGTTCCCCTGAACAGATAGACAGAAGTTCACCCATAGTATACCCACATTTCGCTAGTTACGGTACCTATTGCTATCAACCTGGCACAAATAAACTAAACCCCTGGCTGCTACTGAGAAATTACTAATATATAAACATAATAACACTTTGCCCGACCTGGAACCCAGAACCCACGATCTCTTACTCAGTAGTAGCGTTTGCGACCAACGCTATTTTAAAATCAACTTAGGTAGGTACACATAGCCAAACACAATATCAATTCAATGTACATAGCTCCTAAGAACCTGATACTATATATAAAGAGAATAATAAAGATAAGCTTTGTAATACAAACTCCTGGTGAACTAATCATGAGTGAGAATTAGTCATGTTAATTACCCTTATTATTACTACGCCATTGTAGTAGGTACGTTGCTGGTAGAATATAATTGTACGTATCTTATGACTATAACATCACGCCTGTATTTCTCGAAGGGGTAGGCTGTGGTGTATACAGAAAAAGAAATATATTTCTATGGTAGTTACTACAGCTGTAAATGTGGCTGTAAATACTCATGTAACAAACAGACCCTTTTGCTGGAATCCAAGCTACTAGTGAAAATTCATTCCTGATCGAAAAATCCTAAAAGCCGTTAAATTATTTAAGAGTGAGAATTGGTATTTGGAATATTTTCTGTTTTGCTACATTATTCCTTAATATTTAGGTTATGCAAAATATTACTATTTTATCAAGTTTTAACAGTAAAATGATAACAATAACAATACCTATATAATTAGTATAATCTGTTACACACGAAGGGTTCCGTACAATATTTAACACTACATATATAAAAACATCACGTTTGTTGCATGGGAGCCCCCCTTAAATATTTATTTTATTTTATTATTTATTATTAAAGTAAAAATACAACTGAGTATTTTGTGAATATTTCAAGTGCCTACCTGTTGCCATTATTGAGATACAGCAAAAAAAGGCACAAAATCGCGTTTGTTGTATGGGAGCCCCCCTTAAATATTTATTTTATTTTGTTTTTAGTATTAGTTGTTATAGCGGCAACAGAAATATATAATTTGTGAAAATTTCAACTGTCTAGCTATCGCGGTTCTTGAGATACACCCTGGTGACAGACAGACGGACGGACAGACAGCGAAGTCTTAGTAACAGGGTCCCGTTTTTACCCTTTGGGTACGGAACCCTAAAAAATAAACATCAAAAGATGCCTTCTAGATGAGATGAGATGGATGCTAGAAAAATAAAATGGCAGGTACCAAGACCATTTTTTGTACAGATTAAAATGAAAACTATAACTCTTTTGGGGCCGTTTCTTTCTCTACTTTTAATATAGAGGTTTTTTTAAGCGGTTCTTGGACATTACGCCGACCTCATATAGTTTTTAAAATATGATTGACGTGTAAAAGTGTTTGTGCAAACCTACTTACAGAAATAAATCATTTATCATTATCATTACTCATCTAAATGATTGATGTCTTATAATTTAAGTAAAAGAGAAAACCATAAACATTTTGAAACCTTCACATATTCAGTGAACTCACTTACAATTTATTTGATGCGTTACTCAAATAACATCTATTGATTCATCACAAATAGACAGATCTTCAACAATTCCCTTTTCATGCCAGTGGGCTTGCCATATTTCTAAACACACATCCCACATCCTTCTTACTGTCAATCAAATAACGTGACGTCGCGGGTACACCTAATCCAATACACGGGTGGATCCAATTATGCTGCGCTCTCAGTACCTAACCACATCATTTGTTCATTCGGACGGTACTACTAACCAAATTAATACCGAATTGCTTCAATACTCGAGAACCGAACCGTTTTCAATGGAACCCAATTATACCCGGCATCCACACCGATGGGGACTTTCAAAAGAAACTGAAGAAGTGTATTTTTATCGAGTATTCGCTGTATTGAATGCGCTTGATTTTGTTAGTGTTAAGTGTGCGAAATCGGGAGGGCTTGTTAATGTAGCGTAATAAAATAAATGGATAAGCTTTAATTAGTTTACGGAATTCTAAATAGGATTTCAGAGGCTTTGTTAGGCAAGTTTGTTCTTTAACATGCCTAACAGAAGAAACAAAGTTGGCACCTCATTAGAATAGCTACATCATCCCTTCAGGAATGTTGATTAAGTAACTTTCTTGATATTTCTTTGTCCTTCATAAACATCTGGCCCCAACGCCAATTTTTACATAGACCTAGCATATCATAGTACCACTGGAGGAACTTAACGTCCAATCGGCAGATTATAAATGGAGTGAAATACTTTGTGGCAAGCCAGGAACCATTCAATAGAAAATCTCCAACAAAAATATAAGCACATACATTAAGCATTGCCAAGAAACCAGAACACGAAGATAAAGTACCAAAGGAATGTTTCACATACAGAACTTGTACATACAAGAACACCTCGGTTCTTCGCCACACTTAGTCGTGCGGTGCAGTACGATTCCGTGCGGTTCCCTGGAGAAACATATTAACAATTTATTAGCTGTACCGCCGAACTTCGTCGCAATATTGAACTGATATTAACTTGAATGTCTGGTGAGACCTTAAGCTTAGCACGGAAATTGTTATTTATTAGAGTGTTATAAACTTCGTGGTTGAGAGCTAATAGGTGCTGATAGAAATAGGATGTCGTTAAGTACGGTCGGCAATAGAAGATGACTTAAGTTCACATCAATCTTCGGCGGTCAGCAGCGAAGAGTCCTGGCACTAGGTGGTTACATGGGTTAAGCCATTTAGCCAAAAGCAGTGGTGGCCCAGTGGTAACGGCCCCGTCTTACCAGTAGTAGGTCGTAGGTTCGAACCCAGACAGGTGCTTTTCTTTGTGTAAATAATTTCATCACTACTGCCCTCAAAACGTTGAAGGAAAATACCGTAAGGAAATCGGCATGTCCTAGAACCGAAAATTCAAAGACATGTGACATCTACCAACCGCACTGGGCCCGTGTGGTGGATTACGGCCCACTGCCCCTCTCCGAAAGGAAGCCCGTGTCCCAACATTGTGAACTTTATAGACTGATTATGGGTTTAACCATTTGTTACCTTTTATAATTAACGATAAGCGATCTCAATTTCAAACATTTCTCAACACGAAAATTATCGACAACAGAGTCATCGTACCATAACATAATTTTAGTAAAAAGAGCTTTCTCGACAAGAATAATTTATTATTTTTATTATATTTTTATCATTTATTCCTCAAAGTGTGTTGTGTGTGTGTCAAACGCGAATAAAATGACTTGGCAATATTCAAAATTTACAGCTAATCTCCATTCGATTGCCTCTTTATTGATGTTTAATAACGATATAATCAATGCAAATCAATCGTGATTGATAAGCTGTATTTACATATATTGAATTAACATTTCAATCGTATTGTTTTGTGATGCGTGGATTTAGTTAGTATTAATTATACTCGAGTGTCAATGTTATAATGGAGCAGGATTTAGTTAATGATGACGGTTATTTTTTTTTTTCGGTTATTAAGTGTCATGTTTTATATAGATTGCTGATCTTTCCCATATGAATATTATTCCGAATAAAAACCTACTAAAAGTCTTTTTCGTTTTAATCCATTCGCCTTATACTTACAAGATTTACTAGTCGTACGGTGTTTGTTATGGGTTTTCGCATGGGTTAGTTGGATTTAGGTACCTGTAGCACTGTTGACAAATATGGACCATTAGCGATTACAGAAAAAAATCCATTAGCACACAATAATAATATATGTTTATTCATCAAACATTACAGATAAATAAGTGGGTAGAGAGTTATACAGTTAAATAGTTAATTAAGTTTGTTGTAAAATCTGTACTAAAAT
Organism: Hydraecia micacea; assembly: GCA_914767645.1. Classification (NCBI taxonomy): domain Eukaryota; kingdom Metazoa; phylum Arthropoda; class Insecta; order Lepidoptera; family Noctuidae; genus Hydraecia; species Hydraecia micacea. The sequence goes on along the minus strand of OU611783.1, from coordinate 526,144 downwards.
TCTTAAAAGCCTGGCTCCCAAACTAGGTTATCATAACCTGTATTTTGAGAAACAGTGTACGGCCACAAAATTCTATACACTATTACTGTTACAACAATTAATTAACAGTGTTGCCGCTGCAATATTTATGTGATACTGTTTTAGTTGTGACGTATGTATATTGTGTGTGATGGTGTGTGTACATGTAGTGGAAGGTGAGTATTGTATATAGTGTGCATGTGGGATAAGGTGTGAAGGAGGGTGGGGGGGGGGGGGTTGTGCGCGCTTGTTTAATTATTATTTCCTTTATTTCATTATTTACATATAAATTATATTTTTAAATATTAGAATATAAAAAAGAATATATAAAAACATTTAAAAATATAAAAAATAGAAGCCCACCGGTATCGGGAACAGGGTCCAAGCTACCGGCGGTCAGGGCTCCAGAGAGAGGAACCTCCGGACAATGCGGGCCGTGTCCAGAAGTACCGCTTTCTGAATCAAGCCCTTGATCCAGCTGGCCAACGAGAGCCTCCTTAGGTGTTGGTCGAGACTCTTGGCTATTAACCCATTGGCAGTCACGACTATCGGCACAATGATCGCTGAGTCCACATCCCACATGTCGACAACCTCGCGAGCCAAGTCAAGATACTTGATTTGTTTATCTTTTTCGGCTTTCACGAGGTTCTCGTCATGTGGGACGATAACTAATTAATAATAATAATAATAATTATTATTATTATGAGCCTGTTATGTCCCACTGCAGGGCAAAGGCCTCCCTTCCGTCTTTCCATTTTCTCCTGTCTCTTGCTACTTCTGGCCAATCCTTTAGATAGGCGTCCAATTCGTCACGCCATCTCTTTCTGGGCCTACCGCGTCGCCGATTCCTGTTGTTCGGAATCCAGTCAGTGGCTACTTTTGCCCAATTCCGTTGCGACATGCGGCAGATGTGGCCTGCCCAGTTCCACTTTAGTTTGGCGGCTGTGTTGCCCACGTCTGCGATTTGTGTTTTGGAACGAAGTATACTGTTCCGAATGCGGTCCGTGACTTTGACTCCAAGAATACTTCGTTCCATTGCTCGCTGGCAGACCCCGAGTGCGGACTTTTGACGTTTCGTTAACGACCATGTTTGCGCTCCGTAGGTGAGGGTGGGGAGGATGCACATGTCCATGAGTTTCCTTTTTAGGGAAAGTGGAAGTGATCCTTTCATTAGGTGTTTCATGGACCAATAGCTCTTCCAGGCGTTTTCAGTGCGTCGAGCAACCTCTTTATCTTGCCTCGCCTGGAAGGAGACTATTTGGCCGAGGTATATGTACTCATGGACATATTCAACCTCCACACCCCCAATGTCCACTTTGCGTTTCATGCTGTTTGTCATTAACTTCGTTTTCGTCATATTCATTTCGAGTCCGACCTCGAGGCTGGCGTGGCTCAGTTGTTCCAGCATAAGACTCAACTCAGCCGCCGAAGATGAGAAAAGGACAATGTCGTCGGCGAAGCGTAGATTAGTTAATCTTCTGTCTCCAACGACAATGCCCTTGTCCCGCCAGTGTACATCTAATTTTTAGAAGACTTCCTCAAGCGTTGCTGTAAAGAGTTTTGGAGACAGCGGATCCCCCTGCTTGACACCCCTTCGAATTGGAAAGGATGGGCCAGTAGTATCTAAGCGTATGGCAGCTGTACTTTTAAGATAAATTCGTTCCAGTAATTTAATATAAGTGGGATCAATTTCCTGTTTGTAGAGTGTCGTAAAAATGGCTTTATGTGATAAACTATCAAATGCTTTGGAATAATCCACGAACGCAAGGTACAACGGTAAGTTAAATTCTTCGTGCTTTTCTATTAGCTGGTTCAAAGAGTGTAAGTGGTCGGTAGTGGACAAGCCGCGGCGGAAACCAGCTTGTTCAGGAGGCTGGTGGAGGTCTAGTTGGTCGGAAATTCGGTTTTCGAGGACCTTGATGAAAGCTTTGTACAGATGTGAGACAAGGCTAATAGGACGGTAATTACTTATATCGGATTTGTCTCCCTTTTTATGTAGCAGAATTATGTTGGAATGACAGAACTTACTTGGAAATATGCCTGTTTTTAAAATTGAGTTAAATAGATTACAAATGTGTGGTAATAAAAATTGCTCCCCAACTCGCAGTGCGTCTGTTGTAATTCCATCTTCTCCTGGGCTTTTATTGTACTTCATGCTACTGAGAGCCTTATGAACTTCAAAGCCAGTTATCATTGGGACATCATCAGAGCATGAGTAGACTTCATCGGCAAGTTGGAAAGTTGTGTCGTCATCTGAGTATAAAGATTTATAAAATTGAGTGCAAATTTGGATTAATTTTGACTTATCGCCCTGTCTCACACCATTACTGTCCTTCAAGTGTGTTATAGAGGATCTCCCCGCATCCATTCCACGCATGGCTAACCTCAAGGAACGGTTATTCATTAAAGCCGAGTGAGCAAGTTCGGTGTTGTAGAGTCTTATATCTTTTCGTATGCTCCGCTTTACTTTTCGGTCCAGCTCTCTGTATTCGGAGGACTGATGTGGTAGATTCTGTCTCTCCTCTATAAGGTGAACTGTTTGGTCAGTAAGCTTTTTCTGTTTTTTCTTAAGGCACCTTATGTTCTGACTAGCTGTTGTGATGACCTGTTTGACGTTATTGTACTGTGTTTGTACATCTTCTGAATTTTTAGAGTCGAGTATGCTGAAACTATTTTTGATATGTATATTAAATTTGTCTCTGTTCGCAATTAATGTTGTTTTATCAATCCGTTTTATTGTTTTTTTAATCATTTTGTTTCGATAAATCTTCATATTGAAACTAACTACCACTCTTAGTGGACGATGATCTGAACTAAATTTGAGACTGTTAAGTACTTCAACATTCTGTATTATTTGCTTGTTAGAGGAGAGACAAAAATCAATTTCATTTTTCGTGTGACCGTCTGGAGAAAACCAGGTCCAACGACGTTGTGGCTTTTTGGGGAAAAAGCTGTTACTCACACTTAAGTTCTGCCCAAAAGCAAATTCTAGAAGGTGTTGACCACGTTCATTCCTATCACCCAGACCGTATGGTCCTAGGACGTTCGTGTTATCGGATGGTCTTCTTGGACCAATCTTGGCATTGTAATCGCCCATGATCAGTGTCCAAGTTCCTCTGTGTTCGTCGCATGCCCTGTTGAGTAGGTCGTAGAACTCTTCCACCTCGTCGTTACTATGCGAAGATGTTGGAGCATATACCTGGATTACTGTAAGTATCTTTCCCTTAGCCACACGAAACTTGAGCAGTGCGATTCTGTTGGAATATGCGACAAATTCTATTATTTTTTCTTTCCAGCGTTTCGATATCAGGAAGCCAACGCCATACCTCGTGTTACTTTCTCCAATATGATAGAAGATGGTGTTATCTCTTTCTATTGTGTTTTGCCTTCTCTTCTCACTTCTGCTAGACCAACTATATCCCAATTTACTTTTTCTAGGGCATGTTCTAGCTCTAGCATTCTCTCTTCAGTTCGTAATGTCCGTACATTAAATGATAAAATTTTAAGCTTTTCGGTGTTCTTTTTGCGTTGCGTAGTGGTTTGGCAGTAGACCCTCGCTCGGAGATTATTCGCCCCAACCCCAGGGCGCGCCTGCATACTGCCAATAGCCGCGCACTGCCTGGAGTTGCCGAGCACTTGGGGACTGGCTTGATTGTCGTTCATACTAGGAAGGGGTTTAGACAATTAAACCCATCACGCTTGTCTAATGCGGGTTGATGGGTAAGCAGTAGACCTCCTGACTGGGTCCACAGGCGCCGCCGTTGACGTGCTAGACGTTCCTCCGCCGCCACCCTAAGTCAACATCCTGCCCTGATGTCGACTGTTATATCCGGGCCTCCAGGAAATATTTGTTTCCCGAGCCCTCGGATACCTTAGTGTTGGGTTACGAGATGGAACCCAAGTGAGCAGACATATGATGTTCGTCTGAATTTTGCCCCTAATCGTCCCACGACACTCGTGGGGCCACGGGTGTTGCACAAGACGATCAAGGGCGGGGGTTTCACCAGATGTTGAGGCAAACGCTTCCCTTAGTCGACTTTTACGACCTGCGCGGGATGATAAGCAGCTGATACATTCTATGTTTTTCTTTTGCTCCCAGATCAGCATGGAAGTGCGCTTGTTTAAATGTAATATAATATTATCGAAATCGTGGTGCGTGAGAGATTAGGTGATGTATGTAAGTAGAGACTCCGTGTAAGCATAGTCCCTTACTAGTAGCCACTCTTTCAATACACACAATGTCAATGCCGAATTCCTATCTTTTTGATATCCATATCGGTTAGTCTGTAAGAAAATATTGCCAAAACCCACATACTATAAGTTTCCTAACTCACCGCCAGCAGCCGCCAACCTCATGACTAACAATAGTTGAAGTTTAATAATGACGTCACCGAACCCAGTCTATTAATGACCGTTATTAGGCCGATCCAGTTTATCACTTCGCAACTCCCAAGTTCGGCAACTTTGGATATCATAATTATTGCTTCAATGACCTTTAGCGTATTTTTTCGGAAATACCTTATCGGTATTAAAAAGGGGTATAACGGTGTGAGCTGAATTTTAATTGGGGCTAAACTTTTATATTAAAAACTGAGAAAAATAGGAGATTAATGAAAAAAATATTCGATACTCAAAGTTAAACAGGCTGGATTATTTAATGGTTTCATTTAAACTTCATCATTGGATTCTAGTTTATAATAGTAGTCTATGATTGGATTTTCATAATAGACCAATGCGACACATTTGTCAAAAAATTTCAAGATTGTCACATTTTCACGATCGGTGCTGTTTAATAAAGCCATGGAAATAGTATGTACTATGCATATAGATGAAAGACTCTTCAATAATAACTGTCGAATTGTCAGATAGCGTCCACTACTGTAGGTTTTATTAAATAGGCTTCTGGTTATTCAGGAACTCAATGGCGGCATCTCAGCATCTTAATGCACGTCTGGGTAACCTTCCTTGACCCCCTTGTGACTCCATAACAATACGTGAAAACAACATGCTGCGATTCTCCCAAAGGTCCATTAATGGGCGCCCGGGGCTCTCATTCGAAAAGTTCGCGACCTCAAAGACCAATCGCTAGGCATAGGTGCGTGGGTCCAAGAAATCAAACTGCCTTATTTGAGAATCCGTTGATTTACAGATCCAATTTCAAGATTAATAATCAAAAAATTCTTATGTAGAGAGGGTAATTATCATATTTCATTTTATAGCTATTGCTGAACTTAGTTACGAAAAAGAAATAACTAAGGCACCTAGTTATTTATAAAAATGAAAATAAAATTCATCTTTCGACACCAACATACAAACAAAAATCGTGGTTGAATAATTTTGCATCTGTCCCGCTACTTCATTAAGTAACGGTTTAGCTATTTATTTACTACAAAAGACGAAGCAACTGCTGACAAATTAAGTTATAACTTTGAATGAAGTTTCGCGATTAATTAGTGTCGACGGGTGAAAAATATTACCGACGTCGAAATAAAGTGCTTTTATTAAATACACAGGTGCTACCCTTAAATAAATTAACCTGGTAGTTTATTGTGATACTTTAATAATTAATATTATACGTTTTGTATGTATATTTATATTATTTTGTACAACTTACCCACAGAATCCGTACATCGAAACAACACTGAAACTCCGAGTACAAACAACTGTGACCACTTCATCACAAAGTTTTTCAACAAACTCATCTTCACCAAATACATCAATTTAAAAAAACAAAAGTTCAAAAAACGTTCCAAATTCTGGAACGTCGCATTTTCAAAAAAGTTTTCTTAAATCGAACGCGGGAGCGACGACGGTTACAATTCGCTCGGGTTGATTCGGTTCGGCGATCTTGAAACAACTGTTTTGACGAAACGGTTGAACGGAGGCTGAGAGTTCCAAGCCACGCATGCGCGAATCTTGCTTCGCTTTTCAGAAAGCAGTGTTTCTAGTTTGAATAAATACTGTATTTCCTTTTGACGTTACGCTCAACGCGCCTTTGACTTGGTGCATTCCTTCAAAGGCCCGTGGTTCTGTGGAATGAAACAAAAGGTCTTTCGGTATCCCCGAGGAATGTATCCTGTCCCTGTCGCCTTGTTTTTTAAATGTTTTATTTGAAACGATTATTTTAAACAAATATTATTATTATTTGAGATTAGAATTTATTATAAATGGTGGGATATACACTTATGAAATAATTTGGAGTTTGTTTCTCCTACCTACATATTTAAAAATATATTGGAGTAGCTCATTCCAATAGGGAAATGAATTGGTCTAATTTTGGATGTGAAGTATGTACAGTCAACAAAAGAGATAAATATGCAGGATCGTCGGATATAGTTGAAGTTTAATAAGAAACTGAAATTTAATTTGGTTATTGAGCTGTTTGTTTTCTATTAATAAAATTAAATTTTATTCCAGAACATCCATCGGTGTCTTACTAAACTTCAACTCTTAATGTTCAAATGGTCGAGAGATATTCCTCCTTCAGATTATTCGAGCAATTTAAGTGATCGTGTGACGTCACTGTGACATGTGTCCGGTAACTGAAAAGCATTTGTGGCGGGAAAGATGAATGGAGAGATTAGTTGGCGCCAGTTCTGGTAGGGGCTGACTAAGCTAAATATATGTAGTGCGGGCTTTTATTAGGAAGCGAGATAAGAAAGAGATTGTAGATATTTTCATACTAGTTTACATATTATTACATGAACAATGGCCATGAATCATGAATTCATGATATTTTACGTAGGTATTTGTTGAACGTAATTAGACAATTTTTAATTTCTTGCTGAAGGTTCAGTTCTAATCTGTATTAAATTATGAATGTGTGTTTCTATTGAGAGTATTTTAATGGCCATTAACAACATACTCGTACAAATAATGTAACCAGCGTTTAATCCGTTTAATAACAAACAAATTTGTAGTAGTCGTGTAGAAATTCTATAACTCCACCATCACAGACAAGCTACACAATTTCCTTAGTCCAGATGTCGGTTCTTAATGGTTTTTATAAAAATAAGAACACACCTTAGATACACCTTAAAGACACTTACAGACAGACTTTAGTACCTAGACATTATTAATTTCCGCTTAGCGACATTGTTGTCGTTAATATTGTGTAGCGAAGTACAATTTTCTTTTTTCCTGTGAGGACAAATAGCATTTTCCCCGATCTCTCGCGAAAAACACCATTTATAAAACTCTTGCCTAGAAAGTAAAAAAGGAGTCTTTAGGTTTTATTTAGGTGTCATGCCCAAGGTAATCCAGATTTTAATCAATTAAATATTTACTCTGCCTTTAGAAGTCTATGAATGGACCGGGATGTCCATTTTAGATCGCTTACTGCCCGTTTCTAATCTTACCTCTCATTGACCAACGGGTACCAAACTCGAAGTTTGCCAATTCGATCCCTTGAGTGAATTCAATAACTCAACAAACATGGTTAGGAAACCTTTGCTTGCTAAACATTAACAAGGAAGATCTTTATCAGATATATTTTATTCCAATACATTCTGTTTTATTGAAAAAATATAGGAGGAGGAAGAAAGGAACAAAAAATATTAGTGATGTGCCTCACCCCTGAACGTTACCTACAACTGGTCCCCTCGCGAGCCCTCACAAGCCCTCGATTACCATAAATCACAATAACAGTAGGTATATTGAATCCGACTGAACTAGGATCGCGGTGTTTGAACATTAGCTGTTCACGGCGAGACCAACATCATCAATCAATGTCGTATTACTTTATATATTGTATTGTACCTATGTCTGCGTATTATTAGTAAATTACATAGCTGGAAAACGTATGGTCTGTTCCAAAAGTGTAAGCAAAACCTGTTCAGGTTAAATTCTTACGCAATTACTCATAAAGGAAACTAACACTTTCATCCGTATTTATAAATTTTTCAACGTCATAATATACCAGTATATAAGTAACAATAATTGTATATAAGTAACAATAATTGTATATAAATAACAATAATTGTATGAATAATTATTTTTTAAATGAAAAATCATCAACAAAAATTGAGGTTATACTACAAATCGACATCCACAGGTTCGTTTTCTGATCCATTTGGTTACATTTTCCTCAGATATTTTTGGAACAGAAATTACTACAGTTGCAACCTCTACATGGTTAATAGACGCAAATTATTTTTAATCACTGACGTATACCACTGACCTCTTTCTAAAAGCTTTACTATGTGTTTCGCTATGTAATTCGAAAAGATATTTGAAACTGTTTGCTTAAAAAGTGATAACCGAAATCCTTCTGCATACTTGCTTATCGTGGTATTATTTAACACAGTTTGTATTTCTATGACCATTCTGATGTCAATACTATCGGATGGTATTTGCTGAAACATTAGCCGCCTCACGGCGCGTGCTGTCTAAACAACATCAATCAACTGTGTATCACGGAGGTTGACTCCAAATAAAATATATGGCACAGTATGTGTTGAAACTGGGCTTATTGTAAACTGTCTAGAAAAAACTGATATTTAAGAATTGGTTCTCACTTATTCTGAGGTATTTTTTTTAAATAGTTGTGTTTAAATAAAGTATTGTTAGCCATTGTTATTATTTTGTGTTTGTTATAATAAGCAATGCTCTAAATATTATTTTATTTTGTACAAGTAGTTATTTGTAGTTTTAATATTTTATTTCGTAAAGTTGTACCATGTGCCCAAGTGACTATTTCCGGTTGGCGCCACGACCTGTCAAACTGTAGCCAACGTTGATAACCTCACTTGGGAACATGGCAGTCGAGCTTGAACACTTGTAGAGTGCAGACGTATTGGTGTATTTTAGAAAGTGTAATATTGGTATTAAACGAATTATACAATTATTCAGACTTTTGCTTTATTTGCAACATAGTGGATTACAGTATAATTAATAATACAACTAATAAAGAAATGTGATCTAATATTTTTTCTGTGCCATTTATTTCTAAATACGCTTTAGGTACTCACAAATAAATATTATGAAAATATATCAATCTGTTCGAATCCGACACAGGACGAAGGTTCAATCCTTACCGTTTACAATGTAATTGAATCAAAAGTCCGCAAAATTGCGGATTCGCAGGGTGCCATAGCCGCGCCCGCGTCCCGTTGGATCATAATCCATTGTTACACGGGTTCTGGCTGATCAATTGCTTTTCAATGTAGATAATATTAAATATTGAAGATTGCGATAAAAAGCCTTTCTGCATAGCTAAAAGTTGAAGGTTTATTTACTAATATTTAAGTTTCATTCAAATACATCCATTAGGTACACGTAAAACACACTATGAAAAATATCTTAACTTTTTGCCTCCTTTAATCATCAAGTGAGTCAACAAAGCCGATCAAAATTGTTTGTTCAGCAAGCTCGCCACTAAAATAACTTTCCACGTACATTGTTTTCACAAAACAGCCAAAGTTTACGGTCCTAACCCTCTCATATTAGCATAGATCAGGCTTCCAAAATCATAATTCGTCTCAACAGTGGAGCTGCTCGCTCATACATTAGTATGCGAGTCGGCGCTCCCAGCTATTGTGGTTTGTTTATAGACAAATTTCCACCTGACAATATACTTGAACAAGATGAAACGGACTGATTTGTGTTTGCTTTACATCCAGTCCTTTGTGTTATATCTATTGTTCGGGACCCAATCAATCGTACCTTTTATTTATTCGTCAGGATTAACTGAGATTATGGTGCGGGTGTTTGGGGAAATGCCGGTGATGTGGGAAATGTCGGATTTAGTTCGCGACTACGACGTAAATTGCAGTTGGATTCATTTGGTGTGTGCGCGCCGGAATGAATTTGCGTTAGCCATGGCAAGTTTGGTTCGTTTGCAGATGCCATTAGTTCTGCGTGCGTTTGGGCAAATATACAGACTGCATGCAAGCCCTTTATGAGTTTTGTTGACAATACTTTTAATGAAAAACAGTGATTTCATTCAACTAGTATCAAAATGTGATATGAGTGTAATGCGGGTTGAATGATCAACAGTTGACATACAGTATGACTCGTCAATTTAGAACAAAATTTTTATTCAGAACCGTTAGACAATTCTCAATTATAATGATTCTGCTACTTTGGGAGCTAGTGTAACTTTTTTAATGTAACCTTCATTCGTATCAAAGCTGCCTTCCCAGGTTTCAAGAACGATGTTTAAAATAGGTACATGAATAACATGTGACAACAACCTTGACTTCCCAAAAACCGCTTTTTAAAACTCCTTATCTTTACATAAAAAGACTTTCAGTAACAGAGTACTAAGAGCTCAATCCACGACTGGCAGCAATGCTCTCCGGAGAATCGAATCATTGCCGCTCTGGTGAGCAAATTAACTACACGGGAACAGAACATGGGGCGCTGTGTAAACGAGCCTCGGTTCAACATCTGCGCTCATTTGAACGCGTGATGTTTGTTTTGGTAGTGTTAAGGCGTAATGGAAGGGGAATAGAGTGTCTGTATAAGGTTTAATGGGAAATCGTTAGAAAGGAAATGCTGGGTATCGTTTACGGTAACTTTTGGCTTAGAAATCTGAATGCGAGCGTGTGGTGAAATATGTTCTATTTCCTCTTACAGAGGAGCCTTCAGTCTCAGCAATGAGAACATTACAGGCTGATTAATATTAAATATATATTATGGGTTAAAAGCTTATTAAAGTACTGTACACTATATATATATCTCTTCAAATCTCTACTTTATGGTATTTTTTTTTATAGAATAATTACCTAAATCCTTCAAGATACCAAAGTTAAATTAATAACACTTGGTAATGCAGGTAACTTTTTGAATTGCTGGTAACAGAAACGTTTCCTTTGCAATGAATTTGCACGGACTTCTCAATGCTCCTGCATCCTAGAAATATCAATATTGGCACCGATCTGGTTACCGAGAACCCAAACCAATGGTTTAAATGATGCGAACCTAAGCTTCAAAATCGTCTATTAGATTGTGTTAACAGTTGTAATGCAATTATGATATTCTGAGTCAATACTTACATAAATATGCGATTTCGCTTAGTTAACCAATTAATGCATTTTTCCAACATTCTTGGCTTCGATACATAAACCCATGGCTTTTCTCACGAATGTAGGCAAAAATAAAACGCATAGATTATACTAGTTTTGCTTTGTCCACAATACATTTGGTCATAAACTTATTCCCGGTTACAAACTATCAAAACAAACATCTACGTATCTGACCTTTGTGAAGGACATCACTAGTAAGGTCAGTATTTGCCTCTCCAACAATCGTATAAAATATTCCTTGTTCTACAGATTCAAAACAAAAGAAAAATCTTCAAAATCATTTGAATAAAACTATAATTTAAGAAAAAAAAGCATTCGAGATTCAAAGTTGTTGCCCAACCTTATATGAATGGTTCACTGCCCACTTCATCTGACCGAGATCGATGATCTAGACTGTAAAGGAGACTGTGACCTCTGAGTTTGTCTCGGCCTTGCTTCTCAGAGTAGTTAGATAGGTAACGCCGAACTCATCTAGTTCTTAAAATATGATTGACATACAGAAACAAAATCATTTATCATTAACTACCAGCTCCCCGCGGTTCCACCCGCGTGAGTTTCGATCCCGTGGAGACACTTAACCTAACACTGCAATCTTGTTTATGCGAATCCCTGCTACAGGCTCTACACTGATGTGGAAAGTTTGCAGTAGCGATTCAACACGATTATGACAGCAGATTCGAAACGACAAAAAGTAGGATCAAAGTCACGTACCCAAATATAACTAAGTTGGTGTAAAACTAACTGGCACGCATAGGTGTGTCCGTAGATAAAGTTGAGCGCGATAGTTGAGCGGCAGATAGTTGCGACGCGACACTACACACGTGACCTGACACACTAATAAGGCTGACGTGTGGCATCGCGTCAATGTGATGGCATTGCACCCTTTATTTATTTTATACGATGAAGAATTAACAAGCCACACTCCCAAAAATAGAAGATATCTGGCAGAAGCCAACTATAAAACTCATTAATTTAAAAAAATTGTAATAGTATTATTCAAAAGATAATTAGTAAATTATCGGTAGGTAGGATTAAGCATAGCACATACCCTATATAACGAGATAGTCGAGACGAAACGTCGTGACGAGATAGTGTTGGTAGATAAAGTTGAGCGCGATAGTTGAGCGGCAGATAGTTGCGACGCGACACTACACACGTGACCTGACACACTAATAAGGCTGACGTGTGGCATCGCGTCGATGTGATTGCAATTCACCCTTTATTTTAAACGATATAGCAAGTAGGATTAAGCACAGTTATCGCGCTCAACTTGGTCTACCAACAGATCTATCTGGCAGATAGTTGCGACGCGACATTATACACGTGTTAATAGAATTATCCAGAGAACCGATCAAAAACATTAAACAATGTTAGTAAACGCGATTAAAGCCTTAGTTTATCTTATTAAACCAATAACATTAATTATCATATTACCAGACAACATTTTTGTAAAAGAATATGATCATAAATTCAGGAATGTTATAAAATTGTCTACCAACCTTTTTTTATGGTGAGAGCTGATTTATGAAATTCTTTTAATCTGATAAAAGATTGCCTCGGTATTTTTATACCTGAGTTATTGCTTCCAAGATCCCTTTTCATCTAAAGATTATTTAACACGGTTCGCTTTTTGTGGGCAAAATTAATTTTAAGCGTTAATTTTTAAAGAACTACCTACTAATAATTTTAAATTATCAAAGTAAGCGATATCTGAAAAAATTAATAGAAAATTACTGTGTGCGTGTTATCAAATTAACTTTTTAAGCATTTATTTAATTCGATATTCTTTTTGAAAGTAAGTTTAAATAAATAAGATAATCTTCATTTCTAAATGCGACTTATGATTTCAAACCATTACAGTCTTTCTCATTGTAATTCAATTTGACTCATGTCAATATAATGATGATGTGAGATGTCAATATAATTTCAAGGACAAGCGAGCAACTCGTAGAGGACATATTAGTAGCATTACATCACGCTTGTATTCCTTCAAAGGAATAAGCAGAGGGATCTGTGTAATTTATTTCCAATCTAAAGATATTACCATGACACTGTCGCCGTTTTCAACCTCAACGATGAATTAACCATAACAATCATTTTCACACAGTACCAAATGCTCAAACCATACAAAGAGCACACTCGTTACCAGACAGTACCGTGAAATGGGTGCACAAACTCGCAAATACAATTTGGTAGTAACTGCGTATCGGACGAATTAAGCCACCTCATCTCCCGCCGGCTTCCGAATGTTTTCATGCTAAATATTAAACACTAACCAAATGATAACTGAGTTTGAAGCAGTACGAAATGGTGGTGGATTATCTAATAATACTCTTTTAAAAAGATGAAATGAACAGATACTTGTTTGAATACACGTATACAGAGTCCCATTAAAATAGATGGACAAATTTTAACACAGCGCCCAGTACGTCTATATGCAAGCAAAAAAAACACTGATTAAAGTGACTTTATTTTGAAGTAAAATAATAATTTGCCGGCACATTAATGTATTTTCGTTAGCTGATTATTTTTCTTGTAAGTATCTAATGCGTTTTTCTTAAATATTTTTTTTACCATCGTCCTTACTTTGATGGTCTGAATGATTTCTAAAAGTTTGTCCATCTATTTTAATGGGACCTTATATTTCTATAGAGACACATACATAACCTGACGCAGATTACGGGCGTGGCTGCGGTTCAGTCTCAGTATTTTTAAAACGGAATCTATAATGTATAAATTTAATGGGACCTTATATTTCTATAGAGACACATACATAACCTGACGCAGATTACGGGCGTGGCTGCGGTTCAGTCTCAGTATTTTTAAAACGGAATCTATAATGTATAAATTCTTCGTTGTTTAAGTTTGGTAGCCAATAACTTTGTAAAGATAACTATGAAAGATTCACGGTTTAAATGCATTAGCATGCTAATTATATACATCGAAGAAGAAGGACGAGTGTTTAATTTAAAATATTGTAAAAATGAGTTAATAAGTTTATTTGGATGTACGAAGTAAAGCACATTGAAACACATCTTATAGTAACCGAAATCGTTTACGTAATCACTTTACAACTTGTAAATTAATTCTGTGAACTGGTGAGATCTATTCACTTTCTTTTGTTTTTCAGAAGGGGAACTATACGAATGGGTATAATTGATTTTTGTAGGAAACCTTTGTCCATTCCAATTTATTTTTGTGGGTGCTTTTTTTCGTATTATTTTACCATTTTCTTATTATTATTGGATTGCGTTCGACTATTTTCCTTTACTCTTAGGACTGCTGTTTAACCGATTGGAAATAATAGTATCTTGTGAAAGTAGGTACAGGCATAATACAGATTTCAATGTTGTATCTAAAAACGTAAAAGAAGTAAAGAAATATAATGAGACCATTATAAACCCCGTCGGGCACAGAAAAAATAGTAGGAAGCTTCCAGAGTGGAAGCTACCTGTCCGTTCGTGTGAACACCTACAACATAAAAATGACAAGGGTTCTTATTCCAGCTGCGAACGAATCATTTCCAACCCTGAGGCCACGACCTGCGTGAACTTATGCGCTAACTGGTAATGCAGGTTTATTTTTAATAATACTTAAAAATTGGTGGGTCATTCTTGGGTCAACTCCTAGAACAATAAAAATAGCTATTAAGACTTACTTCTAAATATCTCGGTACCTACATTGCCGCTAGTGTTTACAATTTTATCCTCCAGAATGGCCATAATTATCATAAATAACAATTAAAACTCAGTCTCTTCTCTCAAAATATGAGGCTTGTTTACCCCTAAAATTGTTGTTTGATATTTTGAGGAAAATTCTTGTTTAAATATGCTCCCTTAATAATTTATAACAAGGGCAGGACTCCCCTACTTCTCCCCATCGTCTGCAAAGTGTACATTAACGTTAATGCGAATAAATACAATTTGGTGCATATCGCTCGCTGCCGAGGATCAGTCCTACATCATTTCACGCTTCAGTTCCCGAAGGGTTATGCAAATTGCTGTTGGTTCGAAACTTGAATTTATTAGCGTAATTTTTTAGGAAAATTTTGCGATTCTTGTTAACTTCTTAATTAAACTCTGATAGGTATCCGGTTTTCGGCGTCGAGAGCGGATAGTTTTACTTACTTATTGTATTACTTTGTTTTTGTCTCTAGTTCATTAAAAATACTGTGAAGGCATTTCTGTAAACTATGCAAAAAATTGGCTGTTCGGTGCACTTATTATTAAGACATTATGTTTCTTAACCACACTGACATCAGTCACTGGTTCAGTATCAACAAAATATCTACTATCATACTATTTTTCGAAAATAAACAAAACGGCAATCAATTCGCAGATATTCAACACTAAACTGCAGTTCAATCGTATAATATTTTTACACCGCTGCACTGCACCGGTTGGTAACTAACAATTGATAAATGCGCCGATAGGACTAAGGCTGGCAAACGATTTTGTTTATCTGTTCGGTGTGTTCCAAAATTTTAGTGACTAAAGGGCAGCTACATCACATAAGGGTATGCTCAGACATCAGTAGATCTTATATTTGATGTGTGAGGTTAAGTTACACCTGATTCGACAAGCCCATGGATGGACCTATTCTTGACACAACGTGAATTTATGACCCTCTGTCTTAGAGTTAAGCTGTATGTCTTGGTTATAATACGAATTTCTGTGATAGTCTCTCCGGATAGACAGAATCCCTAAAGTCTGACCACGGGTCTAATTTAGGAATGTCTCGGAGTTGCTCTAGTTATTTCAGATGGCAATCAAAAACCACTATGCTGAAAATAACCCCCAAGGACTGCGACAACGAGACGTCTTCTGCCCGCATCCAAATAGCATTTGCTCTTCGTAAAAATATTGATTTTCGTATTTTTGTTGTCAAGATTGAAACCAATCCCCAGCAAAGCAGGATCGGTAGATGACGATGGGTATCGACAAAATATACAGACAATGCAATCATCCCGGTTTATCGGAAGTGGCAGCCCTTACTCCAAACGTTAACCATGCGCATACCGGATAATTGTTAACCGGATGCCCGTGTTGTTATCTTTTTAACTCCAATTTACAATCAAATGCATTGAATCGGTCGAAAATGGTAAAACTTTCATGTATATTAGCTTTCTTTTTTTTTGTAACTGTGAGCCTTCAGTGGCCATTGCCAGCGGGTGATAAAAGCAAACGGTAATTGTTGTTGCATGCAGTTATGTAGGTAGTTGGAAAAGTATGTTAATTGAGAAACATAGTTATCATTGTCATCGTCATATATAATAATATAATAAAATTGAACTAATGATACAATTATTACCTTATAATTAACTATCATTAACAAAAAGTAACGTTCAAACATTACGATACCTTCACCGGCTAGGCTTGACTAGCGAAGTTTAACCCCTCAGTAAATGCACCGCTGTCTGCTACAGATACTTAAGATATTTATATAGCCACAATCTTTAGTAGAAGGAGACAGGTTAAAGGTTTTAGGAGTTCCTCAACTTAATGAGAACGAACTCTTCCTACTCACAAATTGTTATTAACTTGGCAAACTTACTTAACTAAGGTTATTATTAAAAGCAACTTAGCCGCGTGTTTTATAACGATCGTTACCTTCTCGTGGTCGAGATTTTTATTGTAATTAAAAATTAAGTGGCGTCCATTAGAGTTTTAATGGTAATGTAATAAAAAAATGAGTTATTCCGGTCTGATCCCCTGAATTCCCCCTCCACCACCCCCCTCCTCGATTCCCTGCTAGTTCGTCTTCTGCTTTAAACTTTGTCTTATCCACTATAAACTTTCTCATTCCAGTCTGATCCAGTTTACGACTATATGAAAATAAAGTAATTGATCTATAGAGGTATGAGGAACAAGGTGCAAAGTCCACTCATACCTACTCCATATAAAAGGCAGGATCCTCCGACCAGAGAGGTGTCATGTCTGGCGGGCAACTGCCCACTGATACATGTCGGGCCGTTGTATAATATAATGCTAGTTGCGCGGTAAACTCTGCTAGCGAGATGCAGGATTTTGTGTGACGTCAGTATGACGCGTAGTTTGCATGTGGCGTTGTAGATACGGATACAGCTCCAACTTGGCTTCAAAGGTATTTTTTTGTACTTTTAACATAAAATGCTGAGAAGAGGACGAATTTTTATGTTAATAAATATAATACAAGATTCTGTCCGTTATGTTTTCATGCTATAGTTTTTATGATTACCTATCCTTACTAGTTAGCAAATTGTCTCTTTTTTATTATTTTTTGAAAGCGACCTTTTTTTACATGATGTTTTTTTTTTTACATTTATTTATATACACTTTATTGTACACTAGAAAATACATTTGTACGACGTTTATAGGCTTTAGACGATTTAAACTTGTATTTAAGCACATTAATTTGACTATCTTAAATTCAGAAAGCTTCCAAATTGTTACGAGTAATTCTGAAATTGACAACCTTTTGGATAATGGCTACACAGTTTGTCAACAAAGTTTTACCAGAAAAAAACTTGTAATTGTCTTAATTATTTGAAAGTAAGTTATCGCACACTATTAGAAATCACGACGATAAATATCTTCCATAGTAAAACCTATAACCCTAAAATCATTTATCGTCCCCGTGATATTTACGGAGGCGTGGTTCAATATTGTAGCCACAGAAGTGCTCATACCTCATACCTCCGAGTGCGCATCAATCGAAGTGGCAGATGTATTGGGCTGCAGCGCTGCAGCGACAATATCCCCATGTTGCGTCAAAGCGTGGCCTACGTTATTAAACGGTAGGGATGGGATTTTTGTTGCATTCGGTTGTATGTATAATAGTTAGAATGCACTTTAGAACATGTTACCAACCCGAACTGGACTCGCTTGGTCGCTTACGGTCGACTCTCTCACGTAGAGAGGAGATCTGAGTCGGGAGTGCCAGCTGCAGGAACATTATAGGTTGACAAGTTTAGTTGGTTGGTTTTTAACAATTTTTCATTTATTTTAGGTACTTTGAAGAACCAGAAATAATACATATTTTTCTTTCCGACTTACTTATTAAAGAACTTACCATTGCAATAATTATAATATTTCATAAAACCGAAATCACGTCAGAAAACGACCAAACTTCATTTTCATTTTCAAATGTCTTTCTCAGACAGAGATGAATTATTCTGTAAAATAATGTACAAAAAATATTGTGACAATGTACATCACTATAATAAGAGCATAATACGATTCTTGCATCGATGCTGCAACACGGAGCCGGCGCGGATCAGTGTAATTACCAATGGCACTATGGTTTCAAGTGATAGGCTTTAATTCGATACCTACTGAAATAATTTGCTATTCCAATGGCTGAGCGGGATTAGAAATGATTTTCGCATTTCTGATTTACAGAGGTTATGTTAGCTAGAATGTTGCAGTTGCAGGATTCATTATAAGATACTAGTTGCATTACACGTTACTATTATCCTGTTAGCCCTAAATAAATACTATAATAAATAATGTGCACATAGGTACATGGTGACGACGATGACCTTGTGAAGGCCGCAGGAACTCGTTGGATGCGAGAAGCACGAAACCGGTCGAAGTGGAGGTGCTTGGGAGAGGCCTATGTCCAGCAGTAGACGTCTTTCGGCTGAAATGATGATGATGATTACTTACATAATATAGGCTATACAAATATAATATATCTATGTATATCTAATACTAAAAATAACAAAATTAAATCCTAGTGTAAGTACTCTTCAATAAATAATAAAACTGATGATGATGATACATGGTGTAGTTTTATGACTTCTCGGTTGCCAAACCTACGACGTATCCGTTTGACGACGTTCAGTGTTTGGTTTAAAGAAGAATTTTATTTTCATAAAGAAATAAATAGTTAATTTAACACAATATGACATTTGTAAAAATAAATCATGCGGTTATAAGGTAACGCCAAAATAAATGAGTATGTGTATATTTATAATAAGTTATACCAAAATTGCGCTTGAAAAAGTAGAAGTATCTAGAATGTCTTTTTTTTATTTAGCCAACCAACAACGCTACATACAGGATGTTACAGAGTATGTGTATTACAGTATTGTACGGCTAATGATAGGTTTCCCTTACCTAGGATAAGTATAAAACATGTGAATGGACTACTAAGAAATATTTAAATACGAAAGGATATACGTTTATAATTCGTGGATGTGCTCACAACGCGTATCAAGCAATAAATAAAAGAGTTTCACGTGAATTTCAATAACTGATATTTAAATTTAAATACCGCACATTCTCCGAAGGGATTTAAATTTTAAATTCTGTTATTTTACAACAGAACAATCGTAAAAAAGTTGATACTCACAGTCAGTGTGTGTCCGGAACACACTGATGGATTTATGTATTGTTTCACAATCCACTGCTTACGTTATTTTTGTTAATACAGCTTATAAATTAAATATTATTTATTTACTCAATTGAAAAATGTACTGCCTTTCAATTATAAAATATTTGTTTAAAAAAGCAAATAATTAATACAGTTTCATTTTACTCATTAATATTCATGAATTTTCTATTATTAGGCAGGTATGTATTCTATAAACTAGTAAATATAGGTTGGTAATTAATTTTTTTATTAACAGTTTACTGCCTGTAATGTTCCCACTGCTGAGATAACAGACAGATGTAACAGTTTATTTATCTTAACGCGTTAGGACAAACCAATTTAGCTTACATAATAATATTGACTGGCTCGTTGGTCCAGTGTCCGCAAGTGCTGCAGCTGAGCATTAGGTCCTGGGTTTGAATTCCATGTCGGGCAAAGTCGCTCGTCGGCTCGTCCGCACGTCATAGGGCCCGCATGCAGGGAATCGTTGTCATTAGTAGATAGGGAACGATTGCGGTATACGGAGGACGTGCACCGCACGTTTGACAGTTGCTTTGAAGGCCCATTTTCATTCAGTGTGGGTCTCGACACGCTTTTTACCGGCTGATGAATTTCTTTGGCCACTACGCCCCTTATGGGGATTCCCCACAGACGTTATATAAACCGCGTTATCGAGTAATGACTTTCATTAGTCATTTCCCCACCTGCGGGGAGTCATCGTACAATATATCGACCAAGTTATCGACTAATTAAAATAAGTCATAGCACATAACTTGAAATGTGGATTTCTTAGCTCTTTGGGGATCACAGACGTGACGTGAGACGTGTTATCTTTATGTAAGAATATTCTAAAGCCGTACATAAATAGAGTCATTAATATTACCGATGACCAATTATGGGCTACCAAAATTGAAACTAACCGAACGGGGAAATAGAATCACAAAATCGTTTACAATTCATAAATTTAAATCGATTCAATCCTAATATTGAAATGAGATGATGGCAACATTTGCCGGAGTTAATACTGTTCATTTTAAACTCCACTGCTGGGAAGGGTGCATGTTCAGTATAATCTGTTACGGAACTGGGATTTGCATTTATAATATCAATTGCGTTTTGGGTTTGTTCGATAATTTAGGAATTTTGTTGTTGAAATATTCGTGAAATTGAATTTTAGGTATGTTGTCTAACAAGTTCTGCCCGCAAGCTCTTCAAATCACAACAAACTTTTACAAAATGGTTACATTCATTTTAATTATTATTTTAAAATAGATACTATTTGTATTTCGGTGTCTAAACAGAGCTTTTTATCTTTTTCACTAGCCGTGTTTTCTAATTTGACAAAATAATAATATTAAAAAACTACAATAAATCCCATTGGTCACACGGCTTGTTTTATATAACTCTTTATAAGCGTATCTATCACGTGCTAAAATCTGCCGACTGCATTCCCCGCGGAGTGAAGTTAATTCATAGACTCGGACAGTCCCGGTACCGGCGCTAGAAAATGCCATTATTTATACTCAGCTCGGTCTCACGCCAACGTTTTCACCTTAGAAAAAGATGAAACAGTGTTGTCGTACGTTTTCCTTTTTCATGAAACCCTGTACTTGTATATTTGTGAAATTACTGTTCTATACGTTTGCTAAATTTATAAATTATGTTTGAAGTACCTAATTTACATACATAATCAGGTGTTCCCACTACTGGGACACAGGCCTCCTCACTTTTGAAGGGAGTGGGCCGTAATCCACCACGCAAGCCCAGTGCGGGTTAATTTGTCTAAAATGGCAGTGTACACTATATTATAACCACGTATATAATTTGAGTATTTACTTGTGACTATTCTAACTATTACACAGAAAGTCACGAAGATTTCATTTACAACAAAAAAAAACTCACTGTATTTTCCTGTAAGGGTTTTGGGCCACATATTAGTAATAGAACCGAAAAAACATTTAAAACAAGATTTTTCCTCCCTAAATAAACCAACCCATTGATGAAACCTCGTTCATTCTTCCCCATAATTATCTCAAAAACGAATGACCTGGAAATACCGTTCGTGAAATACCCTAAAAACTTTCTATAATAATCCCGCTTTATTTGTATAACCCTAAAAAAGGGCAGGGACGCAGCACAACACCGAGATTTTTGAATTTAATTAAATAAAACCAAAATGTTTGTATACGGACCGGAGCCTGATTTAATTTCTATTCAAATTACTCTGTGCGAAGAATCTGTCTTTTCTAATATCCACGAGTATAGACTGAAATGAACAACACATAGTCGTTGAAATACCAAATACAAATCAAATATTATAATTAATAAAGGGTTAACAAAGGCTCAAGCATGTTCTGTTTACGGAAATTGATAAGAAAATTTAATTTAGGTATTGTTTCCTTAGCTGCTGTTCAGTGTATTTTCTGAATTCCCTGATGTTTTTAGTCAGTAGGCAGGTTGTTATGGGATTTCACATATTCTTTAAAGTCGAGAATATGTTTGGAAACATTGGTCAATTATAAGGAATCGGAAGATATTCGTCAATGAATCAATGTCGAGTGAGTTTATGAGAATGTTTGAAAACTTTTTTAATAAAATAAGAAAACCCTTTTCCTTATGTCAACAAGTGTTATAAACATGCATTCGTGACAATGCTGCCTTCCTTTAAAATTTCACAGAAGTAAGTGTATTTTGTTATTTTAAGTCCTTATTCGTACTAATTCTTTGCTCTGGCATTGCATTTAAATATCCTTTTCATCTTTCCAAGCAGTAGGTAAGCCTTGTTTTATGTTCAAGCGCGCTGCATTTTCCTCGTGACAGACACAGCTATCCAAAAGACCTGACCTTAGACTTAATTCTCTCATATTTTCTCACTGTTGTCACTTTAATTACTCCGCAACGCTTGCCAAGTGTATTTTTACTAGCACAACTGAAAATAAAGCTGAAGTTTAGTAGCCTACAAAAATATGAGTCATATTCACCAAGAGCTCATTTAGTGCAATCAAACTGTCTGATCTTTGGCCCAATCACGGGCTGCCTCGGAGTCTCGGAAGAACTGAGTGCAAAATGTTACTTTGTTATAATTTACGTGTGTGACTGCATCCTCATATTGAAAACATTCAGGAAAAGGACATCATTCATTTCATACCTAAAAAAAAAAGAGCGGGCCAGAAAAAAAAGTACTGTTTTCTTAAGGCAAATAACATCTTGAGCATTTTTAGTATACATTTTTACTTTAATTTTTGGGTATAAAATGTTCGACACTTGAATGATGTCCTTTTTCTTGCTACTACCCTGGTTACAGTGCACAATATGACAGTAGGTGAAGTTAAAACTGAATACTTACCTTTTCTTCGATTTCTAATGATAATTATAGAAATCAGGTTTTATATCATAATTACACTGCGATGTTCTGGTTTTTATTCACTGTTTTTTTTTTTTGTGAGAAACACGATCTGTCGGCGCCTGTTACACACAATTTTAAAGATTATAATGAGGCAGTAAAACCGCAAAAATGTAAGTAGGTAGGTAACTGTTTGTTACAGTAAATTGGTTTGTGTCTAATAAGGCATTTTCATGTGAACATGCATGATTAGTTCAAATTAGCATAGAAATAAAAACACATTTCTTCTCCAAATAAACATACTTGTTTTACTGAACAACATATCTTTCCCTGGGTTCAACAGAAGCAAGCCAAGAATTTGATTTGAGCAGCGCACTGCACCGTCCGTGATGTATGCCCAATTTATGAGCGAATAAAAATGGCTGCCACGTGAATTATGACGTCATAATAGCGGCTATGATGTCACATACGTCATACGTGTACGAAATTAGTAGGCAGTTAACTATTAAGCGGCTATTTAATGTGACGGCGGTAAGTTATTTATGGCAGGTTGTCATTTTTATAAGTAATGTAACATTTTCCGAAATACCAGTTTTACCAATTTTTATCAATGGAAACTTGTAAATGGCCTTTATTCTTATTGTTTAGGAACACTGTAAATTAGCTGAAAGTTTCTTGAAAAGAGTAAAATAAATAAATACCTACAAAGGAAACTCATAACTGTGTTTAATAACTGTCGTTATGGTTTTGCCATAAGAAATAAATGTGAATGAAATATTTAAGTTTATAATTCAAATAATGTTTAAATCTGCATTTTATCAGCCCTATATAAAACAAACTCGGCACCGTATTGCTAATCTAACAAGAATGTATCCTAAACCGATTCGTTAGAAACTCCCCAATTTATTAACAAAAATAAATTTGTTATTAAAAAAGAAACATCCCATAAAGTCCGTTTAATTATTTCCATAATTTAATTACTTAATTGAATTGGAAGTGGCGGCATGAAGTAGGGGGTGGGGGAAGTGATACAAATGTAAATTAGGTGTCCATTATCCTCCATCGCAGTCTTTGAAGCGATGTGAAAGGTACACTACATTAAATGATGTATTGTGTAATTTGAAGTTCTACATTTTTTTAATATTTAACGGTAAAGCACAAAGGTAGACATTTAGTACGCAGTATAGCGATATAAAAGAAGAGCTTCACTACATAAAACACGTATATTTTTTATAAAAATAGAACCAAAATTAAATATAAAATGTAAAAAAAAACTATTATTATAAAACAGTTGCGGAACAATATTGTAGCTAGTAAAATATAACATAAAACGGAAACAGGAGAGAGTATCAATAGTCGAGTGGTAAAATTTAAACCGCTGGTTCACGAACTAGCGAATCGATTGCAATCGGTTTTTAGGGTCGTTACCACTAATTTGCACAGATTTGATAAAGAATTCAATCTAAAGTAGATTACCTAAGTTGTCCCGAAATAAAAAAGGGTCCAAGCACTTAAGTGTTAATAATAATATTAGATAAAGATAGCAGTTACCTGGACTCTCGCGAAGGTGGCCTCGAAGCTCAGTAGACTTTAACAGAACCGCTGGCGATGTGACGAGCAAACTTCGTGGAATAAAAGGACAGGAAGAACAGTGGAAGTACAGGAATGCTCTGCAGCTGGCCTGGCGATAACGACACCATAGACTCGCAAGCCTGATAGACAATCCGTTATCCGGAAAAAGGGCCGAAGCAGCCCTTTTTGACTGGCTCTACACCGACGACAAATAAAATAGGGTGTTACACCAAGGAAAAGGCAAATCTTCGCTTAGAGAGCTGGAGATCAGGAAAGTACGTACCAGATTCGAAGAAACTCGTATACCGATTTGTGTGATGCGAAGCTCAAAGTCAGGGACATCATAGCACGCTGGCCGGGATCAGTGCATGCTTGTACAATTTTTAACAACAAACAATTGCAGCATTTTGGAAATTTTGTACTATGATTCCATTAATATTAAAATTATTCTACATCAAGTCTCCTGTTCGATTATGCCGTAACTAAAGATTTTTTTTTATTCATTAATTAATTTTGCTTCTCAAGTCAAAATACTAATTCTGTTTAAAAAATATTAATGAACAGGACATGTTAATTAGAAAAGAATGTTTTAACCGCAGAGGTAACGCTGCAGTAGGTATGTGTTTAAAATTCAGTTTAAATTCACTGTAATATATTTTTTGAGTTATAAAACATCGTCAGCAGTACTTTTTGAAACTTGAGAGAGGTTGAAAGGCATGATGAGATGAGATGCCAATGTATACGCTTTTACAATAAACTACCAAGCCAAGTTCAAGATCTAAGCCTTAATAAATTCAAATCATTCATTAAACGTAAGTTGTGCCAGAAAGTCTTTTATACTGTTAAAGATTATATTGAGGACAAAAAAGCTTGGGATTGAGCTGCTTCCAATTTTTGCATTTTTAATATTTTTTATTTTTCTATATACACATTGACATTAATGAATTTTATATAAACAATGACATTTGCTTACTTTGTAAAGTATTATATTATTGTAATTATTGTGAATGTGAAGACAATGTGGGTCATTTTAATTTTACTTTTTTTATTTTAATTATTTTCTTTGCTCTGTTAGTTTTTGTCATGGTCTGGCAGTTTGAGTAATTTATGTGGCCTACCCAAATGTCCTTTCTTTGGTATTGTTCGTCGAATCGTTGAGCTCCTTAAGTTTTGAGTTGAGCTGCACGAATTCTGACAAATGCGTGCACTGACTGGACAGGTCCACTCAATCTGTATGGTTCTTTCCTCAAAAGACCATCTCAGACATCGATCTACATGGTCTTCATATACCCTGACCAAGATTATGTCTGGACTTTAAAAGAGAATGTGACCTCTGAGTTTGTTTCGGCCTTTCATCTCAGAGTAGTCAGATAGGAAACGCCGACCTCATTTAGATTTAAAAAATATGATTGACGTGTAAAAGAGTTTGTGCAAACCTACTTACAGAAATAAAATCATTTATCATTTGTCATGCATAGCCTAAAGTCTAAACGTAGTCAAAGTAAGCTAACTAACAAACAACGCTCATCAAAATGGAATAAACTTGAACAGATCTTGGCGGATTATCTAACCCAAAAGAAGCTTGGTCGATTTAAAAACAAAACAATAAAACAAGCCCATCTAATGATTTGGTCAACTGGACCCGCGGGTCCAGTTCGAGTGGGTCGATAAAAGAAATTTAAAAAAAATATCAGACAGCTGTAAAATAAATTTAACGCCCACAAAATATTCTACTTATACTTCTTAACGTAAAGAGGAAAATCCATCGTCAAATAATTTTCATGACTTTTAATAAATTCGAAAGCGGTGTCCACATTTTTTGCACTTAAAAGAAATTGCTTTTGCACAAAGCCACTGGCAAAACGTTATTTAGAAAAGTAAATAAGAAATACTGAAGTTCAAAGCATCTTAGTCGCTTTTCCTTCACTGGAGTGAAGATTGGAACATAGAAGTCTTGCAAGGAATTTTTTCTTTCTACAGACTTAAGTTTTTGCCTCCCAGCGATTTTTATTCTTTGCAAGAGATTAACTCTATTATGCAGAGTTTGCTCGGAACCGCTCGGTTTATTCCCGACGTCAATTAATATTTTTTTCGTATTTCCGGTGTAACTTAGAAGAGGTAGACAAGTTTGTGAGTTTGTCAAGTTTGTCATTGTTTTTATTCAATATTTTGCCGTTCGTCGTTACAATTGGCTTTTAGAAATGCTATATATTGGATGGTATTTTACTTCTCTTTAAATTCCTGTCACAGCTGACTATACCAACAATCAACTAATAAAAAAAAGCTAAACTTTAAATTGTTGAGTGTGTCTTTCTTATTTTTGTGACAGTTTGTTAAAACAGTATATTAAGCTTATTAATTTTACCAACATCATAACTTTCCTCCTCAACCTCATTTAATAACAAACATTTTTTTCCCTGTATTCCGAACACAACATACACTTACACGCGTCGCCAGCACGTTCACTTGACACTTATTGAGACGCTCTTATATCAACAGCGCACACGCGCTCGGATTGTGTTTTAGTCACAAACAATTGCTGGACTTGTATTGAATAGGTGCAAGCCATGTACGAAATAAATATTTGTGTCTAATTGTTTCTACGTGAGAAATACATCCACGTACAGAACACCACGCCTTGTTTCCACGGAGAGTTAGGCAGAGGTGTACGCATACGCATGGCAGGTTAGGCACACCCACATTTCGCCAGTTATAATATTAAGTCCCATGTGATAGGAGGTGAGCCTAGCCAAAAATTCATATTTCCATCAACTAGGCACAAGTATGCCCGTTCGATGGCCATTGAAATTTCTCAGTAGCAGCCCGGAGACTGGAAATTCAAATCCACTCCGGGCTGCTAACGAGACATTCCTGGCGGAAAAACCTAATCACACTTTGCCCGTCCTAGTAATCGAACCAAGGACCTCAGCAGTAGCGCTTGCGACCACTAGACTGGTGAGAGATGTATTTCTTTTTAGTTTATTTCGGTAGTCAGATACCGAATATAATTTCTATTTCTTTTTTTATTTTAGACTACGTTTTCGTTTTCATTTCCTTGTTTCTAAAAAGGAGGATATAGGTTAGGTATGTGTAAGTTAGAGTGTATAACGTGGTTTTCTGTGGTTTGTAATTAAAATCCAACTCACGGTTACAGCAAATACATTCTCCAACAATCCTCACACAACACACAATATGATTTAGAAGGCACAGTGGGAATTAAAGCACAAGCGTAAGCACCATAGTCAGTAAATTAGGAAGATGAGACAGAGTTCAGATGAGAAGATGGAAAGAATAGCTATGAATCACAAGCATTAAGCAGTTCGCAACAGTAAAAATATGCGAGCGAAAAGCATGCGCTCCGCGCCGTAGATAAGTCTCGACTGGTTTGACCTAGTTTATAATAGTAGTCTATGGGTTTGACATTGTGCGGTGACCGCTGCGCCCGCCACTGTGCGCCAGCGGCGGTAAAGTCCCGTTAGATTAGTGATGTCCAGCGAGTCGATAGTTTATCGCGCTTATTATCGATTAACGTTATCGACCGACTGGTGTTTTGGATGTGCATATTATTGATTAAGGATATATTTATTCTATGATGTAATAAATAAATGTAAATAAATATCAATGTAAATATAATATTAAATAAATATTTTTGTGTGAGTAATTGTAAACCAGTGTTGTAAATATGTATGTTTAATTATAGTAAATTGTTATTAATTAAATAAATAGGTAAGTAGTAGCCTACAGAGGATATCTACAAAAATAGTTAGGAGTATCAATATTTACTGGTCAAAATAAAGACAATTTAGACAACACAAAAGTACTCCCAAACCGTCGTCTATCATTTACCTTCAAGTCACAACAAATTATTCAGGAGAACCCCTTTCAGCAAAGAAAAACGAAATCTTCAACAAAAAACAAAGAAAAATGAACATCTACAATGCAAATAAAAACTGCTATAAACAATGGTGAGCCCTTTCATTAATTTACTCATTCCCTTTTTATTTTCAAAAGTAATTAATTGCTAGTTATTCAGGGGCGGACATTATAGGGGATGTTAAAAACCCTTTCATTTTTCTTAAGTTTCGTTGCCAAGAACTAGACAATTCATTAAGACGATCGACAAGATGGATGCCGTCTAAATAAATGAACTGAGGACATGGATGCACAAAATAGGCAGAAAGAGACAGAAGGTTTATTCTGCTTTTTTTGTGAAGACAAAATAATAAATGATGCACGTCTTGACATAAATGCAACCTCTGTAACCCACAATTTGGGTAGTGACAACTACTGCGAAATTCCTGGGAAGTATTGTTATTCAGCTAACCGTACGATTTCAAGATAGCTTCTTGCAGGATATCCGGTTTTCACTGTTGAACAGAAAGAAAAAAACAAACAGCAAACCTTCGCGTACCTATCGTTATGCAGTAAAGTAACTTAGTTTTTAAACCAGTGCCTAACATATCTTCTTCCTTTAAATAAATAATCTCTCTTCTTCTAAAAAAATTATGCTTACACCTTGCAAAAATGATATTTTAATAATAAAACACATTTTTTCTGAACAGATCTTCTGAATTAAAATTTCTGGATGCACTATAACGAGGTGTTTCGCTCCCGATTGTATAAAACAGACATCTCTCGTCAGACAGCATGAAATTGCAAGCATTAACAATTATTTGTAGACAAGACGTATGTACCTACCACGGTTTTGTGAACGTTTGGAAGATGGTTCGGAGCTTCCAAAAATAGGAGTAGGTATCCAGCATGTAGAGGAACGTTATTTTTTACTACAGAAAATAACTTTTGCTTTTGCACTTATTCTATCAACGAAATAATTAGTTGAACGACGGCTTTCTAACTAATTTCTTTTTTTTCTCTTTGTAACAAAAATCGATCATTCAATTTCGATACGCTGATACCTTTCAAACACATTGAATACCTGCAACGAAATAACCTCAATACGAATGCTCTACACCGTGTTATACGTTTCAATTGCGAGGTGTACCGCGACACAGAACGAGGGCCACACACAAACAGCTGTGCCGCGACCGCGTCACTCGGAGACACAAGTGGTGTGTGTGTCAACCCTGGAATATATCCCACTATTTACAATATTACACACGTAGATGTATAAATATGCGTAATAAGTACCTACATAACATCTACTGGTTTATTTTTAGTTTATTTTGGTTTATTCTAAATACATTTCTAGGTGCAGACCTGCCCCGCATGCGTAGTGAGACTACCAGAAGAAACGAAAGACAAATGACAGATTATAGAAAAATATCCCTACGGGGCGATATGATATTTCTTATATATAAATGATTGCCTCAATCACCACTATTGAAGGTTTTAGCAAATTGAGGCAATTTGGCAGCTCCATTGGTGGTTGAGGTGTACTTATAGACTTTCAATCGCCGATAATATGCCAAGCTCGAAAAAGTAAGGTTTTACAATGTACATAAGTAAGCTACTATTAAGATGTATATCATTATTCTATCTACCTATATAAAAGCAACGTCGAAACAGCTGTGTTACATAACGTAAAAATAATTTGTATAAAAATAAATTACGCGCGTTTTTCTTCCTGCCAAATGGCGACGCATACATTAACATAGTAAGATGTCGATAAAACAATATTTTACAATTATCTTAGAGAAAAATCACCGATTTCTGCTTTAGATTAAAGAAACATTCTTATTTCCTTTCTGAAAGTAGTTTCAGAAGCTCCCATAAGCCGAAATGCATTCACACATAAAGATGCGATACAACAAATACTGAATAATTTTAAATAGTCCGTGAAGGCCTGGGTGTGCCTACATACTGCCAATCTGCCAAGCTGCCAGCCTGCCAGACTGCCAGGCCGGCCATATCCCATTCATTCTGGCCCAAAAACTGGCGATATAAACACTGTATGGAGTTTGGCAGTGCAGCGAATGTACGAGAAAAAGACGAGCGTGTTGTGGTGAGGGGCGTGTACCGAAACGAAAGAGTTGGCGCGAGTTGTGAGCAACAGCGATTGTAGATGCGTGACACGTGTTTTATTCATCCTTTAGAAAAAGTGGCGGCTATTATCTATTAGGTGATCATATTTACAGTATTATTGATTTACGGTCACTGTATCACACGTATATACAGACACTGTACGTCTGATTGGCTGAAGGATCAATCAATCCAATTTCTCTGTGTCACAGATAGTCAAAAGTTTTATTTAAAAATGAACCAACTTCTTACCAGAGAGTAAAACATTTGAATCGTTTAATTTTATAGAAGCTTTATCAGAATAAAACATTTGTTTAATATTAATCGGCATCGCAATAAATATGGTGTCAATGATTTCATCATCACCCGCTCCCGTGTGCGCTTCTCCCACACACCACACACTAGACCCAATTCCAAATGTAACTGCAGTGCTTGGCACAGCTGACTGTTCACAAAAAGTATAGTCGCGTATAAAATACAATTTATTTATTGGTTCCATTGACGTTTATACGGGCGAACGCCAAATCACACCGTAAACACGCCAAGGGCAGCGTGCAATGTACACTAAATAAATCGCGGGCAAAGTTTTACCGCGTCCTAGAATGTGGGACGCCGTCTATGCTAAAGTTTCGTGAAGAAAGGTAATTGGTGGAATTTGAACGGAATAGAACTGAATCGAGTTTGAAAAGATTATAGTCATATTTTCATAAGTTTAATACACTTGTGTTGAAAGAATACTTCAGTTTTTTCGTAGTTTTGAACCTTAAAAGTCTAGGCTAGCTGGTAGCACCAGGTGTGCGAGTAATGGATGAAAAAATGTATCATAGTACTTTAAAACACATTTGCAAAATCACCTGAAAATATTTCGCTTGTTTTTATTTTAAGACAGGCATTTTTAGTTAATTTAAAAATATGTAAAGAAGATGGAGATGATCTGTGATTCTATAAGCAGTCTGTGAATGCGAACGCTATTCAGAAATATACCTTTTTAACAAACGAAAGCATTAAAGCCATATGGAACTTAAATTTAATGCACAATTTTGTCGAAATTCTGAATTTCTGCAGCCAAATGAACCCTCATCTTTACACGTGGTACTGAATTAGACAACCTTGTGCCACAGAGTAGAAAAGAGACCTTCAAAATTTTGTCTGTCTGTTATATTTGACGTGTTAAATCAATTGGTAATTGTACACTGTGGTCGAGTGCTGGTAAGTCTGTAGAGGTATATAATCGCCTCATGTAGTGCTTTTTCGTCGATTAGGCAAGCAAATGAGGTGAAAGGAATGTATTGTGTGCGAAAGAGACAAAGAGTAAGGCGAAGTAAATGACTATTGATTATGTTGATTTTGTTTGTGTTAGATACCTGAGATAAGGCCTCTCTTATTTTTGTTCAATGTTGCTTTCTTAGCGTTTACATGTAAGTGCTTTGATTTAAATAATGGAAATATAATTATTCCCCTTCCATTCGATTTTTAAAAACTTTTCTCTTCTGCTTAAAATGACTGTCTCTGTTCGGAGTCTCATGAACTTTCACATATCGACTGGCGTGAATATAAATATTCATTGCACTTATCGATTAATCCGCAAAGGTCTAATGTAGGCGAGAGCCACTCTAAGCTGGTCGTTAAACTTGTATTTACTCTGTAAACAACACTGAGAGACATTCGTGATACAAGTCTAGTCTAAACCTAAAGCGTTCTAACAGCCTCAATGTTTTACAAAATAAAATGAAATCTAATTCGAGATTCAGATCAAATACTCCGGTTGTCTCAAAGACTAAACGATAATATAATTAAAGAATATTACAAAAATGTTGGGCATATTGAGTATCGTATTGTTGTACAATAATGTGTCTATTTTGTATGGTTTTATTTCGACTACTTTAAATACTTTATTTAATATTTCAAGTATTAATTCCTGTACACACATAATTACAATATAACTATATACTATACACTAGATACTAAAATAAAAGACTAACTAACCTACTATACAAATATATAAAAAATTAAATTACATATATGATTATATTTTACTCGGGTCTAATTCAATGCTAATTAATTATCTCGGTATTTATTTTTATTCTGAATAATTACGAAACGCTTGTTGATTATGATTATAAAAACTGAGCAAATAATGATCTCAGTTCACAAAGTACGTTCACGAAGAAAGTTGTCTGTGGCCGCTTACAATAAAATTTAAGCAATGACTTGCATTGTTTAAACAGTGTTTAGATGACGCAACAACAGTGAAACAGTGTTTATTGTTGCTTCAACTAATGTTATGCCACACAAATATAAACAGCAATTAAATACGTATTTAGTATTTGTTTATCGGTGGCACACTTTCCTAGTCGTTGGAAACTTACGCGGGTGGTACCTATACCAAAAGGTCGAGGTGGTACGGATGTCAGTGACTTCAGGCCAATTGCAGTACTCAGTGCACCAGCCAAGGTATTCGAGATGGCTGTTCACAATTGCCTTTATGCACAGATAGGCCCTCATTTGTCGGATGCGCAGCACGGCTTCCGTCCTGGGCGCGGTACAACGGGGAACTTGCTTCACCTGATGACACAGTTGGTACCAGCTGTTGACGCTAGACTTCAGGTTGACGTAGCCTATCTGGACTTTAAGAAGGCGTTCGACACAGTCGACCACGACATACTCTTGTCAAGGCTGGCGGGTATAGGCTGCACATTTCATACTGTACAGTTCTTCGACAGTTATCTTCGAGATAGACGTCAGTATGTGGACTGTGGCGGACACCTCTCGGAGCCCTACTACACCAGATCGGGCGTCAGTCAGGGTACAAATTTGGGACCCTTATTATTTATTATTGTGGTAAATGATTTACCAAAGGTAGTCAGGTCAACATGCATGCTATTTGCTGACGACCTTAAGTTGTCTGCAGTCATAAAAGACACTGCGGATCGTGACATGCTGCAGCGCGACTTGGATAGGGTCACTGAATGGAGTCACTGCAATAAGCTATACTTTAATGTATCAAAGTGCTCGGTGATTTCATTCACACGCACACGAATACCACAACACCACCAGTACATCATGGACGGGGAGCCGCTGCAGCGTGTCACAGAGATTAAGGATTTAGGCATTAATTTCACCAGTGATCTGCAGTTTCGCAAACACGTGGTACTCGTTTGTAAAAAGGCGTACAGGAATCTGGGATTTGTGCTGCGTCAGGCAAATGACTTCACAAACATCAGTGCATTAAAGGCTTTGTATGAGGCTCTTGTGAGGAGTCATCTGGAATATAATGCGGCCGTCTGGAGCCCGAGTGAAATAAAGTACAAACATATGCTCGAACGGATACAGAATAAATTCGTCAGATTTATTTATTTAAAGCTGTATGGGAGGTACCCGGGATACCCGTTACTGTATCCTACCTTATTCTGTCTCGGTATGGTGGGCTATTACAAATTAGAAATTAATAATAATAATAATAATATAATATTCCACAACAATCACACAACGCCATCTAGTCCCAAGCTAAGCAGAGCTTGTGTTATGGGTACTAGACAACTGATAAACATACTTATATATTTCTAAATACATACATATTATAGATAAATTACAACCATTTAATTAGGCGTGAAGTGGCACTGGCAACGTATCTCTTCAAAGTTTTAAGAGGTAGTATACAAAACTCAGGTATACTATCAGAAATAGGGTTTCATGTACCGGATAGGTACGTGGCGCGGCGACGCAAGCCTCAGCTGCTGGTGGTGCCGAGTGCACGCACTAACCTGTTGGAGCGCGCACCGGTGACTCGTGCGCTGCGCACTCTCAACACGGTGGCGGATGCCATAGATTTGTTCACCTGTACACTGGGTGAGTTCACAAGGGCCACGTACTGTTTAGCATGTAAGGTATAGATAAGTATATTTTAAGTTACTTTGTCGCATTAGATTTAATCTGTAATGGCAAAGGAAACCATTTTTGTGATAAATAAATAAATAAATAAATTGCACCGTATAAATCAGGCTTAAAATTCTGTAACAGTAAGTTCCCGTTGAGATATTCTATTATAAAATCATTGAAATATTTCAAGAGCGTACGTTGTTTTGTATTTATATAAGTAAAACCGTATCTCCGATATTAAAACATTGTAATAATACTAACAACAATATTATTATGTTTAGACGTGGACAGTTTACTGGGAAGTGGACACCTGAGACTTAGTACTCGTAGTACAGACTGAGCTCGATGTAGGTACAGTCGACGTCTTCATTGCTTGACCACCCTAACGTTGGATATCACTTGCACCACGTCATTGTGTCTATTGCTGCTTTACTTCCTACTGACAATCTTAGTGAATTCTCAATTTACAGATAGTTTTTTTCTTCAAAAGTGGTAAAGCTATAACAAGTTCCATTATAGTCGACCTCGTGATTGCTTTACGGTATAATATACAAAAACCTTCGATTTTGAGTTATTAAAGTGCGTAATTTAATAGCTTTATTGCAAAGCCATCTAGATCTACTATCGATCTTCTACAACTTTATCACCTTCAAAATTAACATTACATAATTTTATGACCAATTATGATGCAAATTATTTCAGCATGTAGTAGACGCTGGCTAATCACTCTTATTAACATAGTATTAGATTTTCAAATGCACAATACAATAACCTGCACGGTGCCTGAATAAGCCAATGTAACATGCATCGTGCACATACAAGCAGCTTTACAATAAAGAACTACGCGAGCGCTACGCCGTAGCAGTAACCGCTACGCGAGCTACGCGAGCTACGCTTTCATAACAAAGAAGAATATCGAATCGACTGGCTTTTAAGTATTCAATATTGTTAACAAAGGAACTCAGAAATGTGTCAGAAAACAGTATACAGCATGTATCAATTTTTTTTTCATGCTAATATCTTTCTGTAAGTAATATCTTGTCAACCCATATAAATGTATCAAGAATTAGATTTGTTGCAACGCCATCGTGTCGCGATGCTCCGTCTTACATTAGTGTAAGCCGTGATCGATAGCTGCACCTGTGACTGATCGCTCAGCGTGTTTGTTGCTGTTAGGGACATAACTAAACGCCCGAACAGTTGCACGTTGTCTTGTATTAGATATTGTTGAAATATTTTAGTGTTAACATTTATTGTTGTCTTTTTCGTTCTGGAGCACTTTACACAGTAAAAATGGAACACAATTTGTAAGTCAAATTGTGTTCCATTTTTACTCTATCTAGTAGATAGAGTACCCATATTCAGTACAACTAGCCCTTAGTAAATTTTCTCATTCATTCATTATAATAATGTATAAAGAATTAAAACCAATAATTTAAAAAGTAGTACTTGAAGCAATCCATTAGTCGACTTGTACAGTCATAAAAATACTTTAACTGTTATAAAGAGCGACTACGAGATAAAGTCAACATCCGCTGTTCCGTACGTCTGCTTTAAAAAAAAAGATAAATAACACAACCTATTCTCAGCTGTAATAAACAAAACAAAAGTACTTACTTAAACCCTAGTACTTCGTAGCCTAAACCTAGAACAACGCATTAGGAACAATAGAATCACATTAGTTAACTGTAAAAGCCATTAAAAACATTAGCGTGAAGACACACCGTCTCCCGCCGTGTGTACGCGGCGTTACATTAAGCGTATTCAAAAGGCGGCCGTTCTAACCGTTTTACTAACGAGTGACAAAATTTCGTGTGCTACTATATATACCTTCAATAACTCGTTGGGTTAGGACGTGTTGATAAACGGTAGCGGATAATTGAACAATACACAGTTATGAAACTGTTAAGTTCACATCACCTTCACTTTGATAAGTAGTACGGTAGGCCGCACGTCGTAATGAAACCAGTATAAGCCGTCCTGTTGTTCTATTGAACCTCCGTACTACGCTAGGCCAACTTAAGGTCAAAGCGTTGCCACTGACGCGCGTCCTACAGCTAAAAAAAAACCACTCGAAATATTTTTTTTCAATGTACCTACATCTCCAATTCTTTTTTTTGTGTTTTTTTTCAGGCTCTAATAATTGTTCAAGTTACGTAAAAATGTGGTTTTCTATAGCTAATTCAACTGAACTGTAACTTCACTCCAATGATCTATCTTTACCCAGGATTACTTTTTGAGACATTTCTTCAGATTACTTTATAATCGAGTCCTGCAACAGTACCTAAAATTAGATAACATTTTTGATTACCAAAAATTATTTGACTGGCTTTAAAGGATTTAATTATTTATCTCGTATTTCTGAAAACTTATAGGACTGAATAATAGTCTAGCCTGACTTCAATGAAAGCTTTGGCATTTAAAAGATAAACGTTTATAGACAATCTTTAATCGGAGCTTAAAAGTTATTCACAGGTTTTCAACCGTGAAATTGTTTTATACTTGATATTTGAAATTAAACACAGTTTCAGATGATATTTATGCTTTGTGAATACATGACAAGTCACATAGAAAACACAAGGAGATAAAAATATTTAAAATTAATAATAATAAGAATTTGAAAATAGGTTTTATACATTCGTGTTGGCTCTAACAATATTGACAGGGAAGGAAAATAAAATAAATCTGTCGATCTGTTTATTGTTTGTAAAGGGTAGGCAAATTAATGAACTTATTGTGCTAAAATTATTGTGTATCTAATTATAATGCATTAAATAATATAATGCCTTGATGCATGCATTTTACTGTCAGCTGTTCTAATTTAAAAAAACCGAATCTTGTTATCAAAAGCTGGAAATGTTTTAGTTATTCTGCCCAAAGGCCAGTGAAGTGTTTGGGTTTCTAAGTAAATTGGAAATGTTATGTGCAAGTTTAACTAACAATAACGCGCCGTTTAACTTCGACATAGTCAACTTTGCATGTAAAGGAGCGATACGTGACTTTGAACATAAAAGTATTCGTGATATTTCCCGTCTACGTTTATTTTTTCTATCATTTCGTGATATTTTACGTCGTGATTTGTTGCAGTAAAAGCAGCAAACTGAGTGCGCTCAATAATGATCGTTTTTAGGGACAACAGGATGTTCTGTCATTATTTTAGTTGCAAACGTGGAGGAGCGAGCAGAAAAATATATGTCGCTCTCTGTTGACAAGATGTTGATATTATAGCAGTTAATATTATTATGTACTCAGCTGTGCTTGTTATGGCGATATTCCTTGGCTCCAATGGCAACACGATTTTTAATTAAATAAATAAAAAATGATCGCGATAACCGGACGCACAATGTTTTTACACTAATATTAATGATACTGAAAAATAACTCGCGCACATCAATTACACCTATCACTTTTTATATTTGTTTCGTCTCGGCACCAAAATTGTTAGAAAAAATATAATGAAATCGCATAAACTATTTATTTAGGCTTTTGCATACATGAGATGTCACTTAAGGAAGAATAAACAAAATAAGTTAAAAAAAATTAAATTCAGACTAATGAAAATTAAATATAAAAAAGGTATTAAATACATCTTCTTTTTTGCACAATAATTGTATTCGAGCTCCTCGAAAGCTAAATACTAAAACCATAATGTTCATGTTTTGATACTCGCCAATATTGAAACGGTTGGCGATTGATCTCACGAACTATTGCTCGTCAGACGAAAGTCTGAACCATTAGGCTGTTACCGGTACATCAGGTCAGGGGGCTACTCCACAGACTAACAGTAGCATGACAGAATATATACAAAATTATCTACCTTGATATATTACCTGGATGGAACTAATTTGGACTTAGTGAAACAAGCCACATATTAATTATTAAAAAAATACGATTGACACTCATAATTATGATCATTTCTCAAAAACTCGCTACCCGCTCCGCTTGTTAATAAAGTCGCGACCTCGCCCAGCACTCATTACGAACTCGTGAGACAAAAGCCTCGCTCAAGTTCCATTATGATATAAAAAGGAAGGGTCGCTCCCATACAACTCACACAAACAAAATGTAATACATAAATTGCGTTACACAGTTTCCTCTGATGAGAGAAGTGCAGAAGGTTCACGTGTAGTCTGAATTACAAGACGACGTAATGACGAAATCGAGCATCAGGGTAAATCAAGGTCAAGAGTAGGGCCAAAAGGTAATTTAAAAAAAAGTGCAGCCGGTTTCGATGTTGGTTATAGACATTTTTTATTTAAGTCGCTACGGTACCTCCGTAGTGAGTCTGTAAACCTTCTGATTTCTTTATTCCGTGTCCCCGCCTAACCACTTGATGTAAAACTTGGAGTTTGTTTAGTTCTCCGCTTTCACATTGTAAGCGATAATAAAGTTGAACT
The DNA here is from genome assembly GCA_914767645.1 of Hydraecia micacea. NCBI lineage: Eukaryota > Metazoa > Arthropoda > Insecta > Lepidoptera > Noctuidae > Hydraecia > Hydraecia micacea. The sequence continues at coordinate 487,574 of OU611783.1, read as the reverse complement.
TTATTATCGCTTACAATGTTTGTGCCGCGAGTATTGTCTAAAGCTGTTATGGGACAGTTTTCATGTCGTATTGTGTGCAAACAAAGTGGCCAACTTGAGGTCGTATCACTTGCTGTGTTTTTGTTCAACAAATTGAGTTTGAAGTTTTGAAAAAAAGTTGTATTTGTTTCGCCGACCATGTATTTTTTCCAGGATCTGCCTGTACAAAGATTCATGAAAATATTGTCCCAGCCCAACTAAAAAGCACAACCAAAATAGTACCTACAAGCTCATCGGCATAATCATTTATTTTTAATTTCATTTCACGTTTCGACTAACATTTGACAATAAAAACCTAAGTACCTACCTAATCTCTTCTGATTTCTGCGGACTCATATCAAATCTGGTTAATTTTTACTATTACATGCTATATCGTCATTTTAAGAACGTATACAGTCTGATCTCAGTCTCAATCTATCAAAAATACCTCTAATTTCCCTACATTTTTGACAAGTTTTTTACATTTGTTTGTCGCCGAGATGAGACTGCGACTAGATTTTGAACGTTTTAAAATATGAAAATTGGCCTGCTGATCTTTGTTCTATGTAATGCCGTGTTATAGCTATTTCATATGATTGTCAAATTGTCAAATAATTGCAGTTGTGATTTAAATAATCGGTAATTTTAAGTTGGTAGATAAATTGCCTGACTTTAAATTGTACAATAACAAGCAACGTTAACAAGTAATCAATACAACAACGAAGCACTAAACCAAATTAATACTACGTAGTCACAAATGAGAAACAAACATTTGACGCCGCTACCGAGGACTGCTTTGCTCCAACTCGTAAGTCCTCGGGCGGTCCTGTAATCCACCGCAAGAGGATTGCCCGCGCTTTGACCAGCCACCTTTATGACGCGGCGCAGTTTATGCACGACTTCCTCGGACGACTTCTTGCGGCTTCCGGGAATATTGGAAGTTTCTGTAGAAGTTAAATACCTACTTAAAACTTACTGGCCAGCGGACTAAACAATACACCATTGTCTTGGGTTTAATAAACAGCATCAGTGACAAACCTAATTTGCCAACTAGGTTTGCCTCTGATGTCCTGTCTGATGTCATGTTAGTAACTGCTATTTTTATTTGATGAATTAACTTTCTTTTGATAAGCAAACCTTTACTAATTTAATAAAGCTGAAGAGTTTGTTTTTTTTTGTTTGATCTCGCTAAGCTACCAGTCGGATTAGAAAAAATATTTTCAATTTATAGCCCAATTCTTAAAGAAGGTGATAGGATAAATAACATTTCGCTACGACCTTTAGATACCGAGCAAAACTGAGAAAGAACGCTGAGGGAAAATGAAGTAATAGCACGGGCGGGTGAAACTGCGGGGCACAGCTAGTGCACTAATAAAGTAAAAGTTTCATGTGCCTGTAATTTTTATCATTTATACTAAAACATATAATATGCTATGCTTAGAACCAATCACAAGGCCGTAAACAATTAAATCTATACACCCGCTTATCTCTTGCGCCTCAGACCCTGTAGGTATATCCTTAACCTAATACTGGAAGACATTCGTAAGTAATTTAAGGATTGCCGGCTTCCGATACGTGCCGACAAGTGTTCACGAGCCGACGACTAGCGACTTGAGATACTACTGATAAGCAATAAATAATGTTCTTATCGTGAAGCACTGTCGGGGCAATAATGGAAAGAGTAGGCGTTTGTAAGAGTATAGGTTCTTGAACAAATTGAGCAGGTTAGTTTTATTTAGGAGGATAAAAATATGTACACTTACTGGATAAACTTCTAATATTAATACTAAATAAACAAAAAAACTATTAAAATTCAAATATAATAACCCTAACTAATAACAAACTAAAATATGGCGTCGATGAATTCCTCCGCATCGTTGTCAAATGATAAGGTACCCTCTTGGGTACCTGACTGGCGGCATTGTCACATTATATGGCAATACTTAGCTCCTGGCCAAGGTAAAAGCCAGCACTTGGGTCACGGGAAGTGTCATCCAGCCATGAGCACTCGAACCCCACGGCCAGAGAACTTCAACCCCAAACGGATCGAAAATATAATTATCGATAAGGTACTATACTTTCGCCGCTAGAGGTTTGCCGCAGCCGCAGCAGCAGACTTAAGGCCTACCCACCTTCCATGCAAATAAAGACATGTTGTCCGGTCTCCTTGCCATCGTCGTGTGACAAGGCATTGGGTTCTTACAGCTGGAACGCCGACGGTAACAAGAGCTCGTGTTCGCGTGGCGCACTAAGTGACCCGCGCTTCGGCTGCAAGACAGGCTGTGATTTGCGAGGTTATTGACAACTTTGCCACAGTGATAGCGATGAGGAGAACAACAAGGAGCTCCTAGTCGCAGGGAAGCAGCTAGGAGGAAAGTAGTTTAGAGTTTAATTGAGCATCGCTAAGAATGATCGATAGACTACCTGAAGGAACGTACGGTGACTTATGGTTTGATACCTGAAAAAAAAAAGGTAAAGGAACTTAATGTTTTTGTTTAATTGCTCCCATCTTTAAATCAGATCACAACAAGTGGCGTAAAATCATGGCTCTTTGATGAGAACCCCAAGAGAATTATTTATGAATAACATCTGAGTTACACAGAGTTTATATTTTCCTTTTTCAGCTATAAAAAAATGTTTTACTTTAGATTTTTCCATAACGACTTTAATTATGCCGCTTTCGTTTTGTATTCTTTAAAAGTAAACGTCAAAAGTCACAACATGGTACGTGCCAGCTCGCCAGAAAAAGAACAAAGGAAAATAAAATACCACACTTCAGTCCTGACTGTCCAAAAAGTTTCAATTCAATTCTAACTCAAAAAGGAGGTCAACTATTCGCATAACTGGACACCGACACTCACGAAATAACTTCACAATGAGTGCATCCATTGCTCTTTTTGTTTCAGCCGCGATTCGAACATTTTGAACTATCCAAACGATGTAAACGCGACACGGCGTGCCTTTTACAAACACGTTCTTTGTGTTTCAAAAATCGTTTGAACATGGAAAAGTGTTGAAGTTTTCTGGATCAGATAATTCGATAGATGGATCGTTAGATCACATTAAAACTGACTAGAATATTATTAAAAGCCTGAAGGCAAAACAATCTCGTACAATCATGTAAAAAATCAGCCAATTTTTATTTAATTGCTTAGCAATCACATTTCTTTAAAAATATTTCCAAGTATTTAATAATGATTGCTAGATGTGGCTTAACCTAATTGTTTGGGTTATCGAATGGTCAAAATGAAGCAATGTCAGGTAATCAGTAATGACAGGTAATCTTTTCTCGGAACCAACAAATCCATCCTAAATGTTAACATGTAAAAGTTTGCGTCTTCTTTTACTTATCCTCTTATCATTGACCCTTGTCACCTACACGACTCTGCAGCAAAAACAATTGAAACTACTTCAAGTCCACGTAATCAACTAGCCACTAAACTGCCGCTATCCATATTGAAACTAGTCGACTCCACGCATTACTGCCCTTTGTTACAGCCCCCTCAATTACTGAAGATGGTCCTAAGGATACCAGTTTTTGGACCTTCTCTACGTAAAGATTGGGAGTTCCGTAATTGTGACGTAATAAACGGCCTCTTTGTTTGATGTTGATCGCATTTGCGAAGTTGTTCGAGAACTCAAACTTGTTGTTCAGTTATTAAATGGAGAGGAAGTAAGCGTTTAAGATTTTCGACAGCGTTTGTAGGACCATTGTCAGTAATGGTATTTGATTTATGTTCTTTTTCCGCTTGCTTTAACAAATTTATTCACATGACAAAATACTTTCTGTATGCAAAATATAAAATATTTTATCTTGGTGACATCTTGAATATGACTGCAGCGCTATTTACCTGTATCGTAACTGAATTCTGTATTTCCGTTTACAAGAAAAGTAGCCAATTTCATACTAGATTTTTCTGTAAGACCGACGGACGCTTGGAAGCTTTCAGAATTTCTTAAAGTTTAAAATTGTCTCCATCTTAGATTACGTTTGAAAACAATAAAATTCTTCTTAGAGATTTCAGTTGCGAAGCGGGCACTTGATTCGGGATTGAATTCTTCACTACCCAACCATTTTTACTAAGAACACAGATCAAAGAAGGAAGTGAAACTTGGCAAAAGTACTGTAATTTAACTTAAAAGGTTATAATAACTTCAAAAACTATAGATCACAAAGCTATGCAGATTACGGTAAAATTCTTTCCGCTGTCGACAGTCACCTTAGACTTAGGTCTTACTTTCATAAAGCAACTACTGTACTTTCACTGATCCTCTTTCACAAAGAGCCCTATTCTAATACTAGGCTAGTGCCAGTGGTTGTTAAAACTGTAAGACTTCTAAGATTCTTAGATCTTGATCGGTTGAAGGACACTGAACGAGACACAGCAGAAGTTGTATTGTAATTACACCTATGGGCCTTTAGTTTTCCTCAAAGTGCTAATATGACAGATAATGAAATGAACTCTGCCGCAACTTTTTAAGCCTGTTAAAATAAGGTACGTATGAAACGATTGGACCAGCCTGTGGTCAAAATAATGTGTTAGCCATGGGCTGGCGATATATTATATTTCTTATAAGGCTTTCTAGGCTGTTTTATAGTTCCTAACTACAGAAAAATATTTCTTGTTTCTACCATCTAAGAATCACAGAAAGAAGATATTTATTAAATCGACGCCCGATACAGATTTTTCCAACTTCCATCGCTTGGCAGACTTTCATAAGTTTTGACAGCATTTCTCAAAGTTTGCAGCGTCTTCAGCTTGTCGAGTAGAACTGAAACTTATATTTTACTATCTAGCACATTTATAGGCAAGAAGTAAGTTTTAACTGGTAAAATGCCATAATTACAGACACGATTAAAAAACCATTGTGTCTCGCGTGGATCCACGTTTAAGCATACGAAGGGTTAAAGGAAACTAATTAAAAACGTAAGTCCAGAATTTATAAATAGTACATTACTGCAGTGGCCTGCAAAAGAGGCAGGACTCACGTACGTGTGTCTTGATTTCGCCTCGGCCCACATTTTCACGTTCGTCCGTTAACGCCTGGTTGCGGCCAAGGCCTGTATAGTATTTTTCTTAAATGCTCATAAAATAAAAACTATGTAAATTCATTATGAATTCCGATCAATAACGAACAACAATTTTTTTTCACGCGCCAATATTATTTTCTCAAACATGCTTGGAAATTTGAGCTTTATTTTGACAACCTTCTTCGAGATAAATCGAAATTGCTGTACTGGCCAAATACATGCGAGCAGCGGCCGGCAAAAGTTGTATGAATATCCATATCTCTCGTGGATTAGCGACCAAATAAATTACATAGTAAACTCATATTATGTCGTGTAATGATTTTGAAAAGTAATTGTATTTGACAAAAAAGTTCTGGCTAGGTACTAATTGGTTCTAATTTCTGCGCATTATTTGAGAAAAGTACTATACAAACCTTGGCCACAACTAGGCATTGATGGACTTAGTATGTGTGCCTCGGCTTCGCCTCGGCCCTCATTTTCACGTTCGTTCATCAATGCCTCTTTTGCTGGCCGCTGCAGTAATGTACTATTTCATTTGTTTCTTTTTTACTTTAAACAGTTCTATCGTTTATCTACTCATGTGGTTCTATTTGCAAACCAGTTCGAATTTTAAAATATTTGATAAGTTATCTCCTTGGTTGCCATGTTTCGAAAGATAAAGTTCGTTCCATTCTTAAATTACAAGAAGAGATTTTGTAGTAATTTATTCGGTCGCTTAACACGACAGATATAGATTTTATACTAACATTGCCGGCCGCTGCTCGCTTGTATTTGATCAGTAATCATTTTCAATTAATCTCTAACTGCCGCACTCAGAGACGTCACTTAAAATTAATCAATCATTAACTTTTATTAACCAGCACATCTTGGCACTTTCAACAATATGTTTGGCTAACAGCGTTTCAATTTATATTAGTCAGTTAAAGTTAAATAATATAAATTGAAACGCTTTAGCCAAACATATTGTTGAAAGTGCCAAGATGTGCTGGTTAATAAAAGTTAATGATTGATTAATTTTAAGTGACGTCTCTGAGTGCGGCAGTAAGAGTTTTGTCAAAATAATGCTTGAATTTCAAAGCATGTTTGAAAAAGCAATAAATAAAACTAGTTTTGCTGTTTGCACTTTGGATACGTCAAGTGCAATTTTGATTGCATGTTAAACGGATATGTACATACAGTGCTAAATGTGCCATATAAATTGCCTCAATAATTTAATTTTAATTCTGAGAAGCAATTTTGTTTCGATATCAACTTTCTCCTAAGAAGGTTGACATCGCTGAAGGAAAACATCTAAAGGAAACCTAGACATATACTTAAATATAAGTCTGAAATCACCAATCCGCTTTGAGTAAGGCAAAGCAAGCTTTCCATAATTTTGCAGATTCACACATTATAGTAAAAAGTAACAACCTGATAGTATTATTTTATCCCAAAACAAAAATCAAAGAGTCGTCTATCTACAAATAATATAGAAAGTGCTCGAATAAAAATTTACGACACCCCGTAAAAAGACAGAATACGGCAAAATTGTAACCTTTAAACACAATTTTATACAGTTCCGAGGGAATGTTTATATACATAGAAGGGAATATTGAATTACAAAAGAGATATTTCAGTTTATTCGTCAGGTAGGTTGGAATACCAGGAACGCAGCGTAAATATTTTATTAGTAGCTATAAAATATAAATATTTTATGGTGTCGCGAAGTGGTGTCGGTACCAAAAGTGCAATAAACCCGGTGACACGTTTCCGATATTATTGACGTCTATGTGAAAGGAGACTACTATGTAGGAACTGCATAGGAATGTTCCCTGATGTTATCGCTCTCGTAATGGTTGATAAAGATATTTTCTTCGCATCACTTTGGTACATCAGACCTATCGATATTAGTTAAAACGTTCTAAGTATATTTTAGGATTGTACAGTCAGTTATAGCAATTAGCTGACACACCTTTGCATAAACAGTAGAGATTTTTTAGAATACGAATCGGTAGAATTTTTCTTTTATATTTTATTTATTTGACCAAAGTAAAAATTGACATACTGACAATTTTCTATTTGCAGTACTTGTTACGACTAAATATGTTTATTTAAGAGTAAATGTTAAAAATAATTATAAATACCAACGATCTAGTGCTTGGCTGTAATAAAATAGCACTTAGGCACGGGCAGTTACATGTGTGCAATAAAAAAATCGGAATTAGTCGGTAAGACTTCTAACTTAGAAGTAGCGCTTACTTTATTGTTTCAAGTGTTCTGTCACACTAATTTACCAACACTCGGAATATAAAATTACTGCACTTTCACTTTTTTTTCTCTATCACTTTCAACTGATCATAATAACCTCGCTAATGGTTAAATAATAGTTCTGAAAAATATTACCCTTAAAAAACTATATGTGACGTATCGAGCCACTTAAAACATCACTAACAGCATGTCATCCCCACGATACTAGTACAAGTGCATGTACAACTCCCCTAAAACGTAACCCGTAGGTCACGCCGGCCACTCTTCACGCTGCTTTATCGCCGGGAGTGGGCAGACTCGGCGCTATTACCATAAATACTGACACACTATCTCGATTTCATGTAGCAGGGAATTAGTCATGATAAATGATGGCGGATGAGACTAGTATATTATGGTGTTTTGTAGAGCCTGCTGCTAGTTTAGTTACCCACTAATTATTTTACTTTAGGGAACATTGGCTTCATTCAAGATTCATTAGAAAACCAGCGTCAGCCAGCATCTGTCTTGCATTAAAGCTGAAATAAAAAATGTTAGCGTAGCCATGACGCACACACTATTGCTGTATTTTGTGCTATTGTTGTTTGAAGAATTATTGTGTTTCACGAACTGTGTCCAAATAAACTTTAGTATTTCTTTCTTTAATTCATTTACTTATTTATATTTTTGTAAATCACTTTGTTTTGTTTTCAAATCTTTAAAAATCCACAATTTTATGCTTATTGGTTATTATATCAAACTCATTTTTAGCATTTAGTTTATTCTATTACTTCATTAACTTGTAATGAAGTGTGAAGGGCGGGCGTTTTGGGGAACTGTCGTTTGTAATTTTGACGTTCGAAAAGTGCTGATTCTCAGCCTAGTTTGAAAAAATGACTTTTGATTTTGAAATTATATTTGTTCAATAAGTGTACCTACTAGTTCACTGTAGCATAATTATAGCAACAATATCTTTGTCACGAATGCCTCAGTTTCAAGTAACAATACTACCTTGGCACTAATTACAGTAATTTCGCCCCCTCGGTTATTTTACGCACTTAAAATTCCATTCCTATGTACCTTACTTACGTAACCTACTTTACTTAAAGAAAGTAAGACACCAAACTCGTTAGTGAAGGAACAAATTTGCCAACAAGACGAAGAAAGTTGAGCGCGATGCGACGCTATAACTCAGCGAGAGATGATATAAGATAAATCATTGCACAAGTTTTGGCAGCTTTTATTGAGTCCTCGGTTTGTGATGGAGTTAGGGAAATGTGCTGATAGAGGAGGCTTTAGAGCTGATCCCCAAATTAATTAACAAGCTGTTTATTCAGCAAGCATAGGCTCAGATTTAAAACCCGTCAGAATATTCAACTTAATTATTTAAAACTGTTTCAGTACTCACACTAACACACTCGACTCACTAAGTGTAAATTAAACAACACAAGGAAACGAACCATCCAAAACGGAACAAGAAATTAATTACAACAAACTGTCATGGCGCCGCACAACATTCTAAGCTGAAATCTCACAAATATAAAGGGAAAATTGTTTTTCAGCGTAAAAGCGCTCTTGAAAACTGCAATTGTATGTTCCACGTCCTGAACTGCTCGATTTAGTTAAAATGTTTCAGCTAACATAACATTACGAATATAAAATTGTGTTATACTCGTACGAATTTCATTTGCAAGTACGAATGTAAAGAAATTGAATGAGTCTGCGAAGTGCTGCTTGAATTCATGACAACCTAGTACTTATTAAATGTAATTTAGTAAAAAATGGAGGTCTTGAGAATCTCTTGAACGGTTTAATGACTGAAATATCTTTCAGTATGAAAACGTGTTGGGTTATTTTCATTAGTTTCTTAGAATGCGACAGAAGGAAGGTGAGGCAGGACGAAAGGCCTAAAGTATTTAATTTTGCCAGCTATTGAACATTTCTTGATGACTATTATAAATTCTGCGAAACAACATTACCTGGAGAAGAAAATAGAAATCTGCTGAATTTAAACGGTATTTTCACCTATTTACACCTCTAGACCATCAATATTCATTAACATTGTTTATGTTTAACACCACACAGTGGCAAAACACTACCAATCTTAACGTTAAATCACTTAAAAAGTGAAGTTTCTGTTTCCCCACAAATAAAAAAGATGTAGGTTAGTGCCAATATCCGTGGTGCCATTAGTATTTATGAACTGTAGCAAAATACTCATTGGAAAATCAGGAAATGCTATTAAAATATACAAAATAGATGCCAGCTAGTAACATCGAATTGAAAAGAAAAATTTAAAGAAATAAGGTGCAAAAATAGCTCTCCACTATTTGTCGATGGAATCGAACAATCCGCTCGTTGCAGTACCGTTGGCAATCTGATCAGCGACTCGATAACGAAATAACACTGTATTGTACAAGTGTGCCGTGTGCGGGGCCGGGACGAGAAACTGATACTAGTAGACGTAGAATTTAATTATAGTTTTTAGTCTTTACGTATTCTATTTATAAATAAACATATTATATTTATAAAAATGCAAAAGGTCACTAGAGACTAATGTCTAAGAATGCGTAGTCTCCTACTGTACAATTATTACAGCAGTCTAATATTATGGTAATTTTCATGGTGTCATGATGATGCAAATCACTTTACAACACAGGGCCACTCTAGAATGATGCAACAGACGATATTTGGAACGGTTTTATCACAAACGGTTTTAACATTAACTAACATACAAAATCTGATTATCCAAACTATTATTACCCACAAGCTTATTATATTGTTGCCACTAGACTAGTTCTTCGCAGAGTAACCAACACGATGATTTAATAAATTACTTTTATTCTGAAGAAACACTGCCCCACAATACGATCCCATGTGAGATGGATTACTTCCAATTAGTAGTTAAATGTTGAGTGCTACTTTGTTATATGTACCTATAACTATTATAAGCATTGGAAGAAGAGGCTAGTTTTAATTTTGGTCTTTAGTTACCGAGTCAGAATTCATTTCGTCAGATTGATCTAGTGCGATATTTACTACTATGGTGTTATTTTTAATTTTTTGTCGCGGTTATGCCATAATCAAAACAACCATGGAAATTTAATATGTATGTATCAACAGGGCTTACATTCTAAATTCTAACTGTTATTTTAAAATATTTACACATTCAAATATTTACAAATATTCAACATTTACAAAAAAAGGGCATCAAAAAACTCGTCCGCATCGCTGTCAACAGGAAACGTGCCCAAAAGGCTGGCAGCATTGCCACGTTGTATGGCAATACTGATTCTTTGGCCAAAAAATAGGCCAGCCCTCTGGTCACGTGAAGAGTCGACCAACCGCTTGGCGATGTCTCGAAATACTAAGTGGGCACTCGGGCCCCATGGCCCTAGTGTTTCAACCCCAAACGGCTCAAATATATAAGTTCCAAAGAGATTGGAGTATTTGCGCCGTTTGAGGTTTTCCGCACCTGCAGCAGCCGCCCCGGCACAGCTCACCGTGCTTGGAAGATGGGATGGCGCAAGGGTGTCGACACACGTTGCATCCCACACCAAAGGCCTACCTACCTTCCAAGGCATTATGGTCATTCCGTCTGGTCTCTTACCATCGTCGCGTGCCAAGCCATTGGGTTCTAAAACAGCTGGCACCCCGGCGGTGACAAGAGCACGACGGATGATGTCATTGATGCTGGCATGCCGTGCTATCCGGCCTGCGCTTTTACTGCAGGATAAGCCATGGTGTCCGAGGCAGTCGACACCTTCACCGCATTGGCAGCGATGCGGAGCCACGCAAGGGGCGCCCAGACGCAAACAAGTAGCGAGCCGGAAGGTGGTGTCACCCAGCAAAGTGCCTATGTTGGGTGACGGTAGTGCCTGAAGCCAGAGGCCCGACTCCCACTCACCCACAGCCAGTAGGCGGGCACGCTCAGCAGTATTGGTGAACTTATTAATAAGATTATTCCGTACCAACCTGCAGAGGGGCTCATCCCACTGCCTCTGGGAAAATAGGTTCGCGGACCGATCTGTATCCGGGCAAGCCATTTTCCAGGCGTTCTCCGCGTCGGCCAAGCACGGCACTTCAGAGCCAACCAGGGAGGGAGCTAAAATCTTCCTGGTCAACTTTTCGGTGCTGTGGACAGAGGACAGGAACGCCGGTAAGCTAATACTGGTAATTTTGCGGAAATAGATTATAATCAAGAATTAGTAAATAGTGAAACTCTATAATATTACAATTTAACCTCTAGAAGCAAACGTGACACTAAAGTTTTCAATCTCACTATATCAGTTAAGTTAACGAGTTTATAGACATTTATATAATCACACGATACAACATAAACTATGCGTCGCGAAACACCAATTAAGAGCAACAACAGAACTATTATTGTATTATTTAGTAGTGTTAGCTACTTAGCCCAGTGTTGCCTTGGGCATCACAATCGTGGAGGCTAAATTTTCTTTATCACTTCATCTCGATTCTATATTCAGTGGAAGGCGTAAAAACCACGCGCCGGTAACTACTACTTATCGAGTGTAGGTATACTGAGAGATGAGCAACAGAAAATACAACAATAATCATTATTTTCCTTATATCAAAATACCTATTTGATAATAACATAAAATTTACTTTTTTTATCATTTTGTATCCAATGATCACATTTTTGCGCTAAGTAGTTCAATTTCCTGTAAAGGGCCAAACACTACTAGGGTAACAATGCATCAGTAAAGGCATCGCCGAGTCTTCTTCCGCCAATTTATTGGGATCGTGGGGTTTTCAGGACTGGGACTGCGGTCCCGGATTCCATCTATAATTATTTTTAAGTAGAATTTTGGGATCACAAGAAAAAAGAAGTTAAAGTACAGTTACTCGTAACAAGAACTTTTTACTCATTGCTCAAAAAATATACACATAACACAAACATTATCAGCCAGAATATTTCCCCGGCTGGGACTCAGGCCTCCTTTCTGTGAAATGAAAAATACAACGTGCCGTAAGTAACAATACATTTCGCGGAATATTCAGTGTATCCCCCGTACCAATACAGGCTATTAGAAGGCGTGAAGTTATCGGGGGTAGGCAGTAAAGCAGATTCACGAGTGGCGTGCACAATGAGAGCCCATATGAATTCGCAACGTATCGGCCTGCGAACAATTTCGATTCGCCTACATTTTAAATGAACTTGCTTGATAGTAGGAGTTGTATATTACTGACAAGAATGGTAGGTGTTATACTGATGTGACACTGGATGGGCTTGCATGGGTTTTTCTAAAAGTTACCATTATTGTTTTAACTTCGTCGAGAACAGAAAATCTCTAGTTTTAGAATACCTATTTTTAAAGACATAGAATTTGGTTGGATGGACTTTCTCTAAGGCCTCAAAAAAATCTAATCAGGCATAAAGGTCCCTTAAACTTTTTTAACGTCTTCCTTTCGCTTTTGGCCAGTCATTACTAATAAGGTCTTCCAAACATCCAATAAACGAACCACTTATTGAACTATGAAAATCGTCGAAAACGGAGCAAATGGAAACATTAAGCCGAAATGCAAGGACTGACGACAGCTGCGATCGATCACGAAGCAGACGAAGATAAACTACATAGTTGCAATAAACGGCGCAACTGCTAGATATCGTAATTCAGGTCCAAATTAAATCGCATTAATCGTTCCCGTAGTAATAGGCCTCCTTGTGAAGGGCTCATCTGGAAGCCTACTTTTGCTGCCAAGCACTATTATGAAGATAATTTATTAAAAATTGCAGGTTCAGGTATTTCAGCTGGATCTCCAAAATCGACAAAGCATCAATAACTATCTCAGTATTGATGCTTTGATGATGGTGTATATATGTGGAGATAACTTCTAAACATCAACCATTTGGCGTGTTTGTCAAACCTTAGGTTTGACAAACACGCCAAATGCTACCTGATGTTTAACAATTCTACTAAACGATGCGCGAAATTTCGGGCTCTAATCCCCAATACATGTGGAGATCTGTTCAGTTAAAGGTTTTAAGCCACTTACTGGTGGCTTCAAGAGCACATTACACCGGCAAACGGCGGTAACTGTGGTGTAAACACACTGTAACGGCCACGAGACGTCACTCCTGCCACTACGCTCTATTGACGCGCTGGCCTGCCGCCAAATACTTCGGAATCTCTTTCAGCTGCTCAGCTTAATTTAGAACCTTATCGTAAGGAAGTAAAGAAAGTATGATGTATATTGATAAGTTTGTTCGTGCGATCAGCATGACCAATTTATTTTTGCAGTTCACCGCATCCGGTTTTCAACTGTGTGTCTAGGCAATATGGTTGAGTATTATATTCCAGAACTTGATAGTGTTGGTTATAGCTGGATGATAGTAACGGGAAAATGCTTAAGGGTCGTCTGGGGTGAGATGTTCGGTTTTTTTACACGTTACATGCAAAAATGAGCAATACTTCAAAAGAGGCATCTGGTTTTATTGAAGTTCTATTCCAAAGCAATAAGGTTGAGAATCTGTTGTTAAAAATGAGATTTTGGATATCTATTTGTCATGAATTCTGTTATAGTGGACGTTCCAAATGGCTGATAATAATTTTGTGCTCAAATAGCAATCCGTCTGGAATGAAGTCCGGTGACCTCGGATGACCTCTGTTGACCAATAACGCAGATATTATTGGACTTGAGATAGAAGTTATAGAAACACATAAACGTATCGCTAGAATAACAAATACCGGACGATGTTTACAAAAGTTTTACAAACAGAGCAGATTCCAAGAATGATGATGCTAGCACCGGCTTTGTCATCCTGATATACAAGTAATACAATTAAAATAATTAATTATTTGTTGATAAGCAGGCACTTTGACAACACATATTTAACACCGGACTAGGCCATCCTTTGTTAAGGAATGTTTGAATGCTTAAACCCACATTAAACCTTCTGTTGAGTAATGAAATCATATTCAACTTTCAAATAAAACTCAGGACAAAATCCCTTCCAGTACATCTAAAGTGCACAAGATAAACAAACAAAATGGAACCTAATCTAATCCGTTTACATCGAGCTCTCGTTCAGTATTCCTGGGGCGGACTCTTACTGCCTTAATACCTGAGGATGTAAAGGCTCTAATGGCAGATATATTTTACTGCTAAGCGCATTACGGTATCGTGGCCAGGATTAGTCCCGTGCCATCTGCTGTAATGCTGCGATCTAAGGCGAAATAGTGCAATGAATTATGTAGGCGATGGTTACTAATATTGTTTGTTTTAATTAACATGATATGAGATCACGCTTGTATTACTAGAAGGGTTAAGTACTATGAACAGCTCGGCTACTATGGACATCTTGATGACAGATTTTAATGGATACATCATGAATTCAGATATTATTGCCGAGCTATCTATAGTACCTACCTAATATTTTATGCTCGTGACAAAAGGTTAAGTACATATTTTGCTAGTTAGTTGGATGAACCGGACACAATCCGTTTGTGCCCGGTTCATCTAACTAGCTGCTAATGTGACCTTCCTGAAAAAAAAAACCATTATCACTTTATCCGACCTAGGAATCGAACCCATCCTTGTATTGACTTTCAAAAGTGATTTTAAATGGCCTACTTGAAATAAATCACTTGACTTTAACATGACGCCGTGTTCAGCCTAGCAGTCTAGCTTGCGACCACTATACCGACGAGACAGGTTGCTGGATAAAAGAGGTTTTATTTTTATTTTATTTATTTATTATGGGACAATAAACAGCTACAATATAAAATGTTTACTGTTTGTTAATGCTACAATATAAAAGGTTTGTGAATAAACCATTCAATGTGAAATGCCAATAGTCTAATTAACAACTGAAATGTAATTTAGTACACCATAAATAACACAAATTAATCAAGACCTTACACCATTGCTACAGCAACTCAAAACTAAATCTCTTCAAAGTTTTCAACACTTACAATAAAAAGTTTCCAACACAATCCACGTCAACATATTTAACTAACAAAGCACGACGAAGTGAATATATTTCAGATTTAATCTGTATTAAGTGATCCGCTGCGAGATGATAACAATGTAACGTCAAGATGCTTCTGTTGACTAAAGATTGTTATCTGCATCCCTTTCTAACTCGAAGAGTAAGATAGAGAGGACCAGCTAATCAGGTGATTGAATTGTATCGCACGCACAATAGAATGGAATTTAGATTTAGAGGCTCACATTGTTCGTCTGCTTGTGTAGGGAGGGAAGTATCGGTAAATAATAATTTCAGATCAATACATGTTCGCTCGTATTTAATTGCCCGTTGTACCGTATGCACCATGTGTGGATTTCTTGTATGGTCGATAATTGTATTGCATTAGCTGTTATTAGGCTGGGTTTCACAGATATACAGGAGGGTATTAAATATTGAATGGTGCATTTGTTATTATGCCATCTTTTTTGTCAGGTAAAACATATTTAGCTTCTTAAAATCATGGAACGAATTATCAGCAACTATTTAAAGTAGATACGGTGAAGCCTTGATAGGTACATACCACTAATCTGGTTCCAAAAAAAGGCTTCAATACTGCTAAAAATATGTTGAGAATTGAGATGACATTATTTCAAATCTTTAAGTGGTTGCATTTTTTCGACACCTACCAAAATACAACCCATTTAACGTAATATTTTTAGCATCAAAAGCTAGAAAACAATATGACACAAGCAATACATCCACAATGCGGCATTATTGCCCAATTGCAGTACAATCTCACATCATAATCGGTACGTGCCTTACATTCCGGCGCATCGTCTACGTTGCACTCCTACGTTCACGGCGCGCGGCGAGGCGCGAGGGGCGAGGGAGCTATAAATTGAGCTCGAGAGCTCACACCTGACAGCTACCGAGTTCAATTAAACTGACGCTACGTTTTATATGGAATTTGATGACGTGAGGACTTTGGGAAGATAATTCATGAGATGGTGGTTAA
The DNA here is from genome assembly GCA_914767645.1 of Hydraecia micacea. Lineage (NCBI taxonomy): Eukaryota > Metazoa > Arthropoda > Insecta > Lepidoptera > Noctuidae > Hydraecia > Hydraecia micacea. The sequence goes on along the minus strand of OU611783.1, from coordinate 471,350 downwards.
ATAACTTTATACACATTATGTACAATGAATAAAACATTACAAACATGATACATACATCCCACATTTCTTTACTATACTAATATGCGAGAGAAACTGTGTCTGTATATCGGTCTGTCTGTCTAACTATCAGCTTGCTGTTTGGCACTTGGATAGATTATGACCTGTTCTGGACATAGGATACTTACTTCCTAGGTCCATATTGGCTCACCTAAAGTTCTTTACCCGAAATTGTTCTTCCTAATGATTTGTAATCCGAATGATCACTCTTCCTAAAATTTTTCATCCTAAAGTTTTCATTCATACTATTTGTAGTGCTATAATAATGAACGGCGTTTTACACATATTTAATATGTGTAAAACGCCATTCATTATTAGTTATTACAATATATTTCTTATTAATAACTGTCATTATAGTATTAACGTGTTGATTGCTGTTTGGTAGTAAACAATTTTAATCATCTTTTAAATAAATTGCAATCTATAGTTTTGTATAATTTAGATGCATTTTTTTTTCAATTTTGTAAATGTAAGAACCATGGATCCGTTTATTATGATTTTTTGATGTTGACTTGAAAGAGCATGGCAGTTGAGAATGTGTCATGCTCACTTAAATGTCTCACTGATGGTGGCGCGTGTGTTGGATCGTTCGGTTCCCTACAAAATGGTTGAGCTGGACGGTGCTGATCCACGCGTCATGTTCGTGAACGGGCGCCGTCGGTTGAGACTGGTCATCTCTTAACTGCCAAGGCTTATTTTTAATCTTATATTTTGAATTGTTTCTTCACTTGTGTTTTTTTTTTTTTTTACATTGTTCTCACATATAGAAGCATCAAGAATAATGTACACAGGATTTTGTAATATCGTGATTTAAAAGAGTGTCCATGGAGTTTCTTGCCCGTTCTTCTCCATAGAGATCTACGTTTTGGAATGGGCAACTAGCTTCAACTTTCTGACTAACTGACTGACTATTTAATTTTGACAATTCAAAAGTGCCTGTACATGGTTTAATTGAAATAAATGATTTGATTTGATTTGATTTGATTTTGGAGGGGCTTGAGGCTAAGTAATAACGGCCGCACGGGTCGATTCATAGATATCCGTGGGTCGATCAATCAGGTTAAGCTACGCTTGCCGCGGTTGGTCCGTGGATGGGTGATCATCTTTACATACCAAGACCCCTCTGTGCCTCGGAAAGCACGTTAAACCGTTGGTCCCGGCTGTCATTTGTCAGATCTTTGACAGTCGTTACGGGTCGTCAGAAGCCCGAAAGTCTGACAACCAGTCTTACCAAGGGGTTTCGTATTACCCAGTAACTGGGTTGTGGAGGTCAGATAGGCAGTCACTCCATGTAAAATACTGCTACTCAGCTGTATCCGGTTAGACTGGAAGCCAACTCCAACATAGTTGGGAAAAGGCTAGGCAGATAATGATGAGTATTAACTTGTTGATTTTATTTAATTTTAATTACGAGGTATGTTAAACTCCACCTAGTATGGTATGGTAGTAGTGTTTAGTCGCCTAGTATACGGAAGGTCAATGCAGAAGGTAGGTACGATCAGCAACAAAAGTTGATTAGAGCTTTTGAGCCTCGTTTTAAACTTTGGTGAAAGCCTCATCCAATTCTATGTTGTTAGACCATTTCTTTATTTCCTAATCATCAAATTCGTAGATCCAAAACAAAGTTGGCGACATACTAATGAAGTGACTTAAATCGTTAAGATTATCTCAAAAAGTATTTTCACTGGAGTGTGCGACTTAACAATACTCAATTTACAATTTCTACGTCAATTTGCTTTATTGAGTTTCAATTGGGATTACTCCAATTGCCATGGAAGTTTATATTAGTTCTTCTTACAGCAGCGTTTTATTCAAAAGATATTATTTGTTCTGACAATTGGACGCTGAGAACGTTTTTACTTTATTTGGCAGGCTCTTACCGTTAATTTTTAATAGAATTCTTGAAAGAAATTAGTTTTCTATTTTACAAAGTGGTTGACTTGGCTAATATAAACTGACATTCCAAGAAAAATATAATCATTTTGAATGAGTTTCTGAAAAAATCCTTTATCTAATATTTTATTAAGTTCTTAAGATTTATTAAGAATTCGCACTATATGAAAACTAATTTTCATCGCCATAAACGATGAAAATTAGTTTTCATAAAGTGCAAGTTCTTAATAAATCCTTCCTTAATTAAAAAGAAAAAAAAAATAAAGACTACACAAAAATTCTCAACGCATAAAAATTTTAAGTTCACTCAGGTGCCATGAAAACATAGCACAGGTACCTAAAAATCCTACAAGAAGATTATTTTATATACTCCTTTCATTAGCTAAATCACTAAAAAAAACCGTTCACACTTTTCAGCTTCCTCAATTTCTTTAAAAAAGTGTTCGAATTCGCTTACTAAACACAAATTACTCGAGTATCGATTAACAAGTAATCGACGAGGTGAGAGGCATTAAAAAACTTATTGACTTCACTGAGCGACGTTTAGAGTTCGGACTGTCGGGAGATTGGTTCAGGAACTTGGTGGAGGACTTCAGAGTAGTTTTGAAACTTTCGAGCGGTTTTATTTCTTATTACAAGTCTTTGTGGACTGAAGGTGGTGAGTTTGGCAATTCGCCTAAACCAAAATAATGTACATGGCTTTTCCAAATGAAGTACCTACCTACTTTACAAGTTAATTTTGATCATAACTAAACGTTGAAGTATAAACTGTTGAGGAATGAGTAAGCGCGGAATGAGTAAACGTGTTGATGACTGGTCCCACCTTCTCCGTATGACCAATGACCATATACTCTGTATTGGGATACTTTAAAAGGTTTTGTAATAATCGTCTTTATTGTAGCTCATATTCCGAACTAAATTTATTCAAAATTGGCTATCCGTATCCTACTTTACATAAGTACTACGCAAAACTGGCGCCATTCTCCTTGACCATAAAGTGGCGATGTCGTGGCGTTCTGCCAAACTATACCGACGGGATGATCGAGCGAGTGCATGAGATACTTCTTAACAGAACCTCATCATGCTCTGTATTTTAAACACATTTTTTTATTTAAATCAGTGTTTTATTTAAGTGTGTCATGCTGCAAACAGTTTGCGAGGGCGGAGCATGGAAGTGGCACGCTTGGCGGCTTGCCAAACTGCACGCAAGGGAATCACTTGAGCTGAGCACTTAAGGCGTTTTCTTCGGACGCTCAATGCTGCATTCTACCTTAAGTGAGTTGCAAATCGTTGCAACTGTAAATGCATTGTAGGGTATACCAAGGACAATCATTTTTTTTAAATGAAAAGTTGTGTTGGGTTTACTTGGGAGAACCGTGGCGTAACCATGACGTAGTTTTCCCTCGAGCAAGACATTGTAGTTTAAAATCAGGAAAATTTAGTTAAAAGATAAATGAAACCGTACATTTTTCGTAGTATTTTCAAAAGTGAAATCGCGTCAAAACAGACAAATATATTTGACTTACCTCATTCAGCAAAAGTCTCCGGACTGGCAGTCACCCAAACAGCATTCTAAGAACCCACCACAGTTGAGCACATAAGACACTTTCGAGCACACATAATGACCTCGCGGCACTTGCACACCTTAAGTGACATCACTTCATCTAGTTTTGAAGACATTAAGTCATGAATGTTGATGTTGTTATAACATTACTTTATTGTTTGTTAGATAATAACGTCTGACATGAAACTTGGACCCAAAGGAATGGTTGGAATGTCACTATGTAATAGGTTTTTTTCAAATGATTTGTACAATACTGGCAGTTGATTCGTAAAGTACACAACACGAATAGAGTTAAGCTCCATTTACGCGGTGTAAGTTTATTGCCCGTCGCCGTCGCATACTATAAAGTTAAAGCAACAATTGACTGGGACCGTCTAAACAAATTGACGGTGGACGTTTGGCGGACAATAAATTGTTGCACAATACGTTTAAGACAGTTACCGTTCAAAACTGTACAGACGCCAGCACATCAAGCTACTACAATCTGTCAAATTTCTTTAATAGATTTTCAACTTTATTACTACAGCATAAGATTCAAGGTTGATTGGGAAAATTTTACAGTTTTAGGTAGCTTGAGGTGCTGGCGTCTGTACAATATTTAATTCTAAAGGTACGAACGAACGAAACAAGTTAAAAAAGGCTTAAGACGTTCAATGATAAATTGAAATATTTGGCAGCGCAAATACGTGCAATACAAGGACGTGCACTCTGTGACGAGGCAAAATATGCATACAGTAATCGCCTTGCAATAATTGCCATGGTTTAAACAGAAGTTGCATGCAATTACTGAATGGCAAAACTTGCATTCAATTATTGAATACTATTTTATATAAATCGCACGCGTGTAAACACTTGCATGCAATTCTTGAATGGCAATAATTGAACGCGCTTTATGGCTTGCGATTATTGCTAAATGATAAATAAATGATAAATGATTTTATTTCTGTAAGTAGGTTTGTACAAACACTTTTACACGTCAATCATATTTTTTTAAAGCTAGATGAGGTCGGCGTTTCCTATCTGACTACTCTGAGAAGAAAGGCCGAAACAAACTCAGAGGTCACAGTCTCTTTTAAAGTCCAGACAAAATCTTGGTCAGATCATGTGAAGACCATGTAGATTGGTGTCTGAAATGGTCTTTTGAGGAAAGAACCACACAGATTGAGCGGACCTGTCCAGTCAGTGCACGCATTTGTCAAAAATCGTGCAGCTCAACTCAGAACTAGAGGAGCTCAACGATTCGACGAACAATACCAAAGAAAGGACATTTGGGTAGGTCGCGTAAATTACTCAAACTGCCAGATCATGATTAAAACTAACTAAGAAGGAAAACAGAAAAAAGAAATGACCCACATAGTCCTCACATTCACAATAACTAAATAAAATAAAAATACTTTACAAAGTAAATATTCATGTCATTGTATATATAAAATGAATAAATGTCAATGTGTATATAAAAATCCAGACATAATCTTTGAGGACCATGTAGATTGGTGACTGAAATGGTCTTTTGAGGAAAGAACCACACAGATTGAGTGGACCTGTCCAGTCAGTGCACGCATTTGTCAGTAACCGTGCAGCTCAACTCAGAACTTAAGGAGCTCAACGATTTGACGAACAATACCAAAGACCAGACATTCGGGTAGGCCGCATAAACTACTCAAACTGCCAAACCATGATTAAAACGGAAACAATGACCCACATAGTCCTCACATTCAAAATAATTAAAATATATAATATTTGATACAGTAAATGTACATGTCATTGCTGTTGAGCAAACTAGAAACTTGCACCGTGTAAATGGGGCTTTTTGTTATTTGTGTGTTACATCTGTCACATTTGTTTAAATAATAACTCGACACAAAATTTTACAACTATCTACTTCACCAAGAAAAACAGAATATAAATGTTCATCTTCACCGTTTTATAAAATAGTTCAATAAACTACAAGTTCTTAGAGCGACGTTGTACAACAAAGTAAATAGTTTCATAAAATATCGTTTAACTCCTACTTAGAAATTATCGTCGGCAAGTCTTTTAAACTCTTAATTAAATTCTAGCGTTTATGTGACACCAGCGCCATTAGAACTGCGTGGAAGCACGAGTAAAGTATTAATTATTATAATCATCGTCACCGGCACGGCAACGGCAAGGCGACCGCCCGGTAGAGATTCAGATAAAATGTATGAATAAAAGCCGTTGCCGGCAAGCGCAAAGGTTTTTCCTGGCGGCCGATGCCATGCCGCTGCGGCCAGTGTAATAACGCCAAAAAAACGTGTGGGGTCGGGAGACCCCTAGCAGGAACGAAGTTCAAAATAAAAATCCAAGATGGCGGCTGCGAAAATTTGAACATTTTTGCTGCCGCCATCTTAATTTTCATTTTGACATCACTATCGGCTTCAGCACCCTCGAAAACCATGTCAACTATCTCCCTCTCCCTCTTTCTATTACATGAATGAAAAGTCGCATGGAGGGGGCATAACGCATTTTCGTTACGTGACGATTTCTCCCATTTTACTTCTACCGCTAGCTCCGTAAAAGAACTTTGTTCCAATAACCCCGCGTTTACACTATTACACATGTTGAAGTCTTGTAAAAGACTGGTCTGATGGTTGCTTGTGTGGACTATGAGAAAGCTTTTGACTCTATCGAGACGGTCTGTTTTGGAGTCTCTGCAGCGATGCCAAGTCGACTGGCGACACATCCAAGTGGCGAGATGTCTTTATGAAAACGCGAAAATGACCGTCCAAACTCAGGACCAGCGAACTGAACATATCCCCCTGTGTCGAGGGGTGAGACAAGGGGACGGAATTTCCACGAAATTGTTCTCTAACGCATTGGAGGATGTGTTTAAGACGCTGAACTGGGAAGGACGTGGCATTAACATCAACGACAAGTACATCTCACTTTTGATATTTGCAGATGACATTGTCATACTGGCTGAATCGGTGCAGGACTTGCAGCAGATACTGCACGACCTAGTTGATTCTTTTGTACGCAACGGTCTCCGGATGAAGTTGGGCAAAACTCAGGTTATGTTCAACGAACACTTTACCCCGAGACCTATTGCTGTCAATGGAGATGGCACTGCTCACGAGGTTGATCAAGAACACGTTTACCTCGGGCAAACTCTGCAGTTTGGTAAGAACAACTTTGAGAGGGAGGTTAACAGAAGAATTCAGCTGAGCTGGGCAGCGTTTGGGAAGCTTCGTCGAGTCTTCTCGTCGCGTATTCCACAGAACCTAAAAACTAAGGTGTTCAATCAGTGCGTCCTGCTATTTATGACTTACGGAGCAGAAACGTTTTTTATACAACTAGTCTTTGCAACTTAATTCAGCCAACTAATCGGAGCATTTAACCAGAGATATTATGACAGCGTGTTAGTTGAATTTATCAGCTTTTCAAAAACCGGGTGTTAGTTACCTATAGCCCGAATCAGAACAGTCAAGCTACTGTTTCACGATACTAGTTTCACAATTATTTAAGGCTTCTTAGATATAATACCTATATGCGGCCTTAGTACCTCGGTAACCGACAAACGGAATATATTACATGTGTCGCTTTAGGCGAATCTAGTACACAACATGGTATAACATGTTTTATACCTTAGTGTAAGCATGATTATATTATCAAATTCTGTATCTGATGAATACATGTCAAGTGCTTCATGGGTCGTGATGATGTATTCCCGGATTGTACCTCAACTTACATCAGCATGCAGTTTTGATGATTTTACTGTAGTCGTTTAGTCCTAATATCTCGAATATATAAGGAATGATAAAATACAATAAGAACATGTGTAGTATTCCCACAATAAACAAAGTCTTTTGCAAGTCACAAGCCCAATTATAACTGAAGTTGCAACACAAATATTATTGTGGGGCAGTCGTAACTCGTAGGTTTCGGAGACCGACGGCATCGTCAGACGAAGTTTTTAATAGTGTTGTGTCGAGTCACTGCCCGTGTTAATTACTGGCGCTAGCCTCTGATACCTTTCACGCGAGTCTCGACCTTATTTACCGCTATATTGATGGTCAATTAGACGATTTTCGTATTTTTTGGTTCCAATATAATGGAGAAGTGGGAGTTAGTGTTGATATTTCAAGTTTTTTTATTTATTTATTCGTGATATCATGCAAAAATTTACCATTTATTTAAGTACTGTTTTATTTTTTTTATTATACCTATTATTTATCTTATTTATATTACTTATCTTCCAAAAAATACAGTGCTTTTGTTATGGTCATTTTAACCATAACACGGATCGTAAATTCGTAGCGTTGAATCTCAACGTCGGTACCGAAATACGCAGTTTTTCGGTAACTCCAATATTGTGTATTATTTTTTCTCTAACGTACACGGAAACCAAAGAGTTAACTTGACTTTAATTTAACTTATTACCTCCAACAACTTGATTGTTATTAAAAAAGAACACTATAAAACAAGACAATAAATTATTACCTCTTAAAACTTTTTATAGGTACTTACTATCGTCGATCATTCTCATCGCTGCATCTACAATTTTATATAGATAGGTACCTAACATCGCCGTTCGGTTCGAAGTTGGTTGCGCACCAACAATTTGACGCAGATTACTGCACATTTCGAATACATTGCTCTCAGCGATGCTGCCCCCAATATTGAGGCAATTTCTAGGAATAGCTTGCTATGTTTCCCGTCTTATGGGATAACTTGAAGTGGATTCAATGGCTATGATCACTGGCTATGTTCAAAGTCATCGGGCGGGGTAATTACGTAACACATAAAATGACAATTGGTCGCATTTTCTTTCATTTTGACAGTTCAGTCACGTTCATTGCATTATTTACGTTGCTGAACAGAGGAATTTATTAAACCTATGAAGCAATGGATTAGAAATATCATTAAAAACTCTCGGATTGTGATTGAAACTGTATTACACAATTAGGGTGCTAAATGTTGATGTGAAAAAGATTTTCCGTGAGTTTCGTTTGTTTTTAAAGAAGCTTTTATTTAGATAAAATAGTCACATCCACATTTCAAAACACAGTTTGTATTCAATTTGTCGGTTACCGAGATACTAAGGCTGCATAATATGTAAGGAGCCAATAAATTGCCTCAATCTTTCTTGATACCACCATTCCTTTTAATGTCGTCTTGTTAACCTTTGTTAGAAAAAGAATATTTTACCAACGTCAAAGTTATTTATTTATTTATTACTTTTAAGTGAAAAATAAAAACTTAAAAAAAAAAAAAAACAACCGACTTCCAGAAAAAACACTAAAAAGTGAAAAATTAATTTAATTTCGGAAGCAGGTGTCAATGAACGAAAATGCGGAACTAAAGACACCGACATCCAAACTTAAAGTTATTTTTCACTTAACAGTTTTTTTTTTTTAAAGTTTGATGATTTAGTAGTTAAAAGGACACACAGGTCTATTTACTTTCAAAAGCTGAACCCCAATCTGTCAAAAATTACGGTTGATGGATCCAAAAGCTTTAAAAAACTCTTCTTAAAGTTCACAATAGCGTGTATAAACATTGTGTCCTTAATACATTGACCGGTCATCCGTACATCCGTACTAAGAAGTGTGGAATATTTTAGATTCAGAAATGCTTAGAACATTTTATTCAGGGAGACTTTCGAAATCAAATCGTAATTTTGGCTCGTTTAAGAGAAAGGTACTAAATTGAATTGTCGGTCGTGTCCCAAGCCGTGGGTAACTCGGTTACTGTGATCTACGTGTGAGATAGGTTTCATCGCATATTGAAATAAGATTTGAGCTATTATGCGCAAGTAAGTAATGATAGGCGTTTTGAGGACATTTTAGAAGTTAGTGTTTTTTTGACAGAGGTTGTGCAATGGGCATATATAGATCAAAACAGCAATGCTATGTTCTAGGTGCAAACTAGCTAGTTATATGAGACATTAGAGGTTTTCTAAAAGACTGATAACAAATTGGTTAAAATTATTCGGTGTGGACAACACGCCCAAATTAGATAAATACAATTTGCCAAAAATTGCGCAATTAAGTTCATGTTAGCGCATTTTTAGATGCAGCAAATAGCGCTATATCATCACTGTTTCTCCTTCTCAAGTTCCATTAAATAAAACTCTTCCGAAAAAGGTTTGCCTGTCCAAATAGACACTATGTAATGGGCGATCGGTTTAACGACTACCATCAGGTCTAATTGACGTTCCCGCTAAATTTACTGTCTTCAGTCTTGACTGACGGCTGCGATTAAAATGAGTAACGCGAACGTATGAACGAAGTAAGTTTCGGGGGTGGGGTGGGAATAATGCGCTTTAAGTGCTGCTTTACGAGATATGATAACGGAGTACGTTGTAGTGTTATGTAGAATCATCCTATGCCTCTTAACGCCTTCCTACTAATTGAATGTGATGTGGACACCGGACGCTAAATCACTGCAAAGGTTGAAAAAAACATTGATTAATGCTTAAAGAACAGTAAGTTAAACATAAACATACCTACTTTAACATAATTTGTGATGTAATAGACAATGTAGACAGTTGAGGCAGAATTAAGTCCATGATTCATGAACGTGACGAATGTTCATTTCATGATCCAGTATTACATACGCCGCCACCGCGGCCCTTTTTCGTGTTCATTATAAATATTGGCACAAAAAGTACTAAAAGAAAATCGTGCATTCATAATTCAGTTCATGAAAACCTTGGAAAAAGGATTTTTATTTTTATTTCCTTGTGTGTTGACCAACGCTGCTAATTTTAGCTTCGAAGGGATTTATCATTCGCCGGAGCTATCTGCATATTTGCCGATATGCAAATGGTCCATCAATGGAAAATCGCAAACGTGGACCAAATCGGTAACATTAATATTTGGCAAACTTTGGAAATATACGGAGCTGTTTTGCTTGAAGTTGGCATGTATTTAGAACTTATCCCACCAAAAACATTTTCATGTAAAATGTTGCCAAGACGAAACCACATATGGCTCGCACTCTCAAAAGTTATCAGATCTCATGTAGAGCCAAGCTTCTAACTCTACAAGCCCTAACTTCACAAACTCTACACCTTAGTCAAAATATGAGTCTTGGAAAAGCAATGGACAGGAAATAAAATTTTCACCTTACGCCCATGTGATGGTGGCGAAAGGCCAAGCCACATATATTTTGACTAAGCTACTATAGAGTAGTATTTACTACCACTAGCTGTAATACGGAAGACACTAAACGTAATTCCATTATATTCGATACTTGCGATATCAATCATTCCAAAGTCAAAGTCAAAGTCAAATCATTTATTTCAATTAGGCACACTAAAGGCACTTTTGAACGTCAAAAATTATAGTAAAACGAATTGATTCTAGTCGCCCATTCCAAAAGGTAGTTTTCGTATGGAGAAGAATGGGCAAGAAACTCCACCGTTACTCTTTTAAAATGTTTTACAAGTTCTGTATAGGTACATTAATTATATAATTATATGTGAAGACGATGCATCTAGAATAAAAATTAGTCTGCCAACAAAAGGTAAAAAGAATTAAAAATAAAGCAATGACAGGTAAATCAATTATGTGATAGATACATGGTGCTCACATATTTACAACTATTGTTAAAGTAGATTATTTTTATATAATTTTAACAAGTGTGTGAGTTACTGTAGCCACAAAAAGTAAAACTAATGTAATAAAAAAAAAATAAAAAAAATTAGCGACCAGTTTGATTTTGTCTAGGATCCAGATATGACAATACAATGATAAAAATTACAATATTATGATGGCCTTGAGCTATAGCTATAATTATCTCTTTCAGCTATATCAGCTCTTGTGAAACAAACTAACAGTGTTCTCCTTATAATAACAGCGACAGGTCTGCCCACCATACATTCTCGTATGTTTCTCAATTAGCTTAGTCATAGCAATTTAGATTTCAATAATTACCATACTGTCAGATTAGTTCGTTAATTTTAATTTAGGCCTTGATCTGTACGCAGTAGTCAGGACTGTCACAACATAGATGAAAAGAAATAATGTCAGGTGAAATTACTTTGTTTGTTTTATTTTCCAGTTTGGTTACAGATATAGGATTAGAGATAGAATTATCTATAAACAGACTTATATTAGGTAGCCATGCACGGCTGTGTTAACAGCCACAAAAGATTAGTAGAATGTACACCTTGTTTGTAAGTTGCACCAAATGAATGTAAAGTAAAGCGTGCAGCTCACGAACATTTCGCTAAACCCGGGAGCCCGACAGCCTTAGTACATAGTAGTACTAAGAAAAATAAAATGTTTCGTTTAAATTCCACATTTAGGGGGTTATGTCATGAGAAGCGCAGCCGGCACGACGATTATGTCTAATTTATGTAGGTACATAATTTGTTGAACAAATGGCCGCCTGTTTTTTCTCTGAGCTCCTTGTAATATTAATAAATTTGAGACTACGCCACCACACCACAGTATCAGCTACAATGCCTGATTACAGACGATTTGATGTTGGATGAGTAAAAAGCATTTTTTCGAGAGAATATTTTGTTTCTGGGAAAGCGCTTGTAGCTTAGAGTCTTTGGTCAACTGGACCCACATGAACTGAACCCGCGGGTCCAGTCGACTAAATCAAATTTTGAATAGGTCGACTTACAGTAGATATTGAAAAAATTTCATTTATGCTTTGCAAAGAATCATCGCAACCACAGCATGTGGCACAGTGGCAGCGATGATCTTTCTGAGCTAGTCAACCTAAACACTAAGTAAGTTAGTAAGTAGTCTTTAATAAAAATTAAAGGATATTGTGATAGTGAAGTCTTTAACTCATCATTTGTAGTTGAATAGTTATCCCACAAGAAACACAACGAAATAATAAATAATACATAATTGAAGCAACAAGAAACCGTTTAGAACATATTCCTTACCTCCCAAGAGACGCGTGTAAGGAAAGATATTCTTTGTAAGAACGAGTAGAATACCAGCATTCACTGTGTGTTACAAAAATAAAGTTATTCAATATGGGTATATTGAATAACTCCGGCCCCGGAGCGCCGAGCAACCAGGAATTATTATTTTATTCACACTACATTATCGTTTACATAATATTAATTCATAAGTAGACAAGGGTCTACTTACCGACGCCTATATTGTAGCTATTCATTATGATTTCATTGTGTGTTCGGGCAGGGTATGTGTGATGTAGATGTGTATACAGTATCAACATGTACCATTACGATTCCATGGTTATAAAGGAAATTATTTGTCCTTTGAAATCATAAAGTCTATATAAGTATCATAACATCTCTTGGGTCTTAGCTGGCCTTACATTGTAGCAACCTCGTGCTGCAGCGCACAAGACGACACCTGCCTTTACATTATGTCAATACCTGAGTACGTACATAATTGTGGCTTATGATGTCTTTTTGCATACCACACACAGTGATAATTCTGCATTACATGTTACCCAGCACGCGTATCACGACCTCCAAAGAAACGAAAGACAAAATTACAGATTTTAGAAAGATTAATAGGTGCGATATCAACAATGACGAAGCAATTAGTAGTAGTGATGAAAGTGGTCATAACACGCGTACAGTTGTAAATTATAAACATAGTAAATAATGATCGTGTGACAACCAAACGACTGCATTTGTTTTATGGATACAATAGAAAAAAAAATGTACAGCCAACATACGGAGGGACTTCTCAAACACCGAGTTTAGTTGCTCTGTCTTAAAGCAGAAAACATCTGCAAGAAGTTCCAGGGCTACTGCTACCAGTCCAACAATTACAATTAAGCTCGTATCCCTCCAAGTTACAAAATACTTGGTAACTGGAGTCCAGCTCTTTGAGAGTTCTGCTACAAACAGCACTTACCGGCATTGCATCGAACACTCCCACCACGACTCACTCAGATTACATTGAAACTAATACAAGTTGTTTGCAGCCGATGGTACTCGGTAGTTTACTGGTGGGTGTGGTACATGCTAGAAGAGATTAGCGGCATGCTTAAATCTATTTCATTCTTCATGCAATGCAACCAGCTAAACTCGATAAAATTCTGGGGATAGATTCCCAGAATTTTATCGCTTGCATGGAGAATAAAGAGCTTTTTTTTACCTTCTACAAGTCGAGATCTAGAAATATACAGCAAAAAGATTTGATTGAATGTTTAGATAATTAACTGCTAATAGTTTACTTTCTTTGTACTTACGAGTACATACTATAAAGTAACTACTGAAAATATTGTAGGTTTCATTGCTTGCATGAGCCGTTTTTGAATAATACCGTATTATTTTACCAAAGAGATTTAGTAAATAATTAAATGTGTTTGTATTTTACTAAGTTAAAAGGTTGACATTTAGAATTTGAGCATTAGTATTTCTGAATACAATTAAGCTATTTATCAGTCGATTTCACTTAGAACTTGCCTCTCTATGTAATGTACAAGAGAGCGCCAGTTGTTTGGCAAAACGCGCGCGTGCAGGACAGAGCCCACAAGCAAACCGCTCAGTAATCCGGCCAGACAGGCTCCCAGGCCACAGGGAATGGCGACCACTGAGCCGTCCAAAGAAACCTTTACACACGAAGATTTAGCTGTTAGAGCGTAATTACTCTGTTATTCAAGCAATGGTTGTATGCGATTTATTTATAACGTGTTTGTTTGCCAGTCGATACACAAGGTAGATGCAAGCTTAAAAAAAGACTAGATTTTTCCAACGGCTTCGTCGGAACGTACTACGGGGATAAAGTGTTTCCTATGTCCCAACCCAGGTCATAGTATATCTGTGTATTCATTCAAGAAGGTAACAGAGAGACTGACAGTTACTTTATACTATTAGTGTACATTAATATTTCAATTATATCTATATAGTTTCAGCTTTTTATTGCTTTGACCGCAATACCGGAGACCGTTGCATTTTAAATGCTTGCTAAACTAACCGGTTACCAAATGGAATACTTTTTTGATTGACTTTTGTAAATGATAGAAAGGGCCTTCTTTGACGAACAATCTAATGCAGCAGTACAATACCCTACCCTGTACAGTCATGAGCATAAGTATGTATACACTTGGCTTTATCCAAGGGCGATTTTCTCCTTTATTTTTAAATCAAATTTTATGTTATTGCGAACATAGTATTTTAGATCCCGTAGGTTTATGTAAAGTGTCGTATTTCAACGTTGCATTTGTTATTTCACGAAAAAATCGCAATTGAAAGTTGCCAAGTGTTGACATATTAGTGCTCGTGACTGTACACATTTCTTTATGATACACCACACAATATGATAAGTTAAATTCAAAGTTACACGTGCCACTAATTCATAATGAACGTGCGCTAACCGTTGCCGTAAATACTGCTAATGAGATAATTAAAAGCGAAATAGCGCTGTATGGAATTAAAAATGGCGTATTTATTTGCCAGCGGCGTGTTGGGATAAATGAGAGGATTCTACGGAATTATGTATTGTTACGATGTATTTTGTAGTTTATTTGTTGGTTAGTTACGTTACTTGAAGTGAATTATTTTTTCCCACACATGGGAACAGATTTGTCTTGTTTCTTTGTGTCGGGGTGAGTTGTTTGAGAATATCTCATGTTGTGGTCAATATTAGAGACAGTATAATATAATATGACGGCAGCCATATTGTCTAGCAGCTGCGAGAGACGGCGACTAGGTGGCGCTAGTGGAACGTGCACCGGACGCATCATAGACAAATCATTCACTCTATCGATTATTTGGCCTAAAGGACTTGGTATCCAATCCAGTAAAATATTGTAACGTTTCCCCCCCACTAGCGATCAGCCTTTATAAGGAGCTGCGCGGTTGAGTCTGTACGCATTTCCAACAGATGCGTCTTGGTGCACGGACCACTGTCTCCCGACAGTCAGTACTGCCCGATTATTGGATGTGGAACGCTGTCTCTGACAACTAGTACTGTCCTTATTGCGGTGGGTGCATGGACCACTGTCCCTGACAGTCAGTACTGCCCTATATGACCGCCCTCAATGTTATGATTAGTTATTTAATAATTAATTAAATTAATTTCTGTATTTTAAAGATTTAAGATAACTGATTGTTCGATTTAAATAAATTTGTGTATTAGTTTTACTTCTGTTGTCTTGGCCTAATCCGACATATATTTTATTTGTGATTGTTTGATTTTTTATTCGATGTTTAAACAACGATTATGCCAGTCCTCTTCTTAGTCGCGGTACATCAACCCATCTTAACAACATAAGGATAGATAGAAAATGCTCTACATACTTTGAAAGTTACATAAAGTATTTCAATGGGTGACTCTATTCTAGTTTTGTTTATTATCTGCAATAAAAATAGTGCCGCTTTCTTTTAAATTGCTTTAATTATAGGGTATGAAGGATGGGTAATTAGAATAGGTGGTCATATGCCATACATTTAAATCTATACAAACTCCGACACCGCCCACTTATGGTTACGCAACCATCTTGATCGGCTAACTGGCACGTAATTAGGTCAATTGTAGCGGAGCCTGGCTCTCTGCCAGACCTCTTGATCTCAGCTTAGGTAGCGTGCAGATCACGGATATCTATGGTGCAGATGCTCGTGTGTCGGATGCTGGCCTTCTGTTTGTTGATGGGCTTTTGTATCTACTATCTTTTGAATGAAAACTAGCGGTTGACTCTTGTCCTAGGGAACTTTAATGTACCCGGATAAAAAGTATCCTACCTCAGATTTTGATTAAACGGCTAAGGGTTGGACCTCATCTGGCAGCACGGAATCGCCTTTTTCCGTCGCCCTTTCTCTTTCTGTCGCTTAGAACTGCCATTTGCTAGACCGAGACAGAAAGCATAAAGCCCGTCACACACCTAGCTATAATCTATATTAATATACCGTACTATAATATATTTTATAGCAAGCTACCACACACGGAGACGATGCTATAATATATATTTTGCCTTTATTTTCATTGATGGTCGGCCTAGCTATAATATAAATTACAGATATGTCGACATATTTTGGTGACGTCATAGAAATATATATTATAGCTGCGTGTGCGGTCAATCGCAAATTTATATAGAAAATATGTCGTAATATGTCTTGCTATGATTCATATTAATATATATTATAGCTATGTCTGTGACAGGCTTAATGCGATAGCACGCGGCGGAATCCTCGAGGCGATCGGCATCACGGACAAAATGCAATGGTCGGCAGGGAGACTCCGGAACGCTGAAGCGAGCGTCTACAAGATCTCCTTTCATTATAGGAACGACGGAACGGAAAATTTAAAAAATTCACTTGATTTTCTTTCGTCTCTGAAATCTTTTCAATTCTCTCCCCACGACAAATACTCTAGAACATTAAAGTACATGTTTGTCCTGAAGTGTTTGCTCGGAATAGATTCGCTTTACATTCTTAATCAAATTAATAGCAGTATGTTTGCCAACTGCCGGCGGTGGAATCGTTAATGTGCGGTACTCGAACTTCTCTTTGTAATTCAAGTGTTTCTAATCTCACTTGTTAAACTGTGCTGAATTTGCACTTTAATGAAAATAAACATTTATGAAAAGAAGGTATAGTATTTTATCAGTTCGTTATTAGGTACAAAGGTACCTATTTAGACAATTTGCTCTAGTTTTCTTAATTGAATACTTTAAATTTATTGATCACCTTAAATATTAAACTTTTCATTCATGAAATGAGTGATTATGTGATATTTTAAATACCTAAATTAAACATCACCAAAACAAAAATAACAAAATATTTATTAAATTTAAAGCAGATTTCATATTCACAGTATGTTCATCTTTCCGCAATCCCGCATCACGTAACATCCAACTTTGCAATATGTCAGAAACACACAATATTTTGTTTCTAACAAAATAATAATTCAATTAAACAGTTTGCTCACAAAATATGTTTGATTAAAATGATAAGTTGAGCCCAAGGGTCAGTTCAACTTGTTTTGTTAATCAAAAAGCTGTCTAACTTGTCAGAACAACCTTCATAAGTGGATACTCATGTAAGTACATCATACATATTAAAAGTTTTGTTGTTATCAGCTTTGGTTTTAGCGATTAGGTTAGGACTTTTGATACAACTTCTTGATTGACAAAAGGGTATTTATTCAGATTTTAGTATATTTAACGCCGTAATTACTTTATCACTTTTGACAACATCTCTTGTTAATATCATGTAACTTTCACATGGAAATTAAAAAGACCTTGTCGTTTTATGACGTAGAAGTGACATTCACGCTTCGATTTATTTATTTATTTACGGAAATTCTGAAATGTTATTGTCCTTCTAATGCTTGTCTTGGGATCTAAATGATCTAAAACGGGCAAACTTTGAGAAACCCTTTTCTTTTCCTCCGGGTATTAACTCAAAAGGTAATAAAAAGGTTGTCCTCTTGTTTTATTCATGAAATGGAACTTTTATAAACCAATAATTGAATCTCTTTTTAGTAATGATATAGGTAGGTACCCTACCTACTATCTTTAGATCGAAATATTAAACGAGTACCTACGGTGTAACCTGGATAAGAGGAATCTCATGGGACCTAGAAGTATCCCAACTAGTGTGGTTTAACACGACAGTTGTCATTTTCATTTCAATTGACAGAGGCCCAAGCTAAGACACACTACAAAATGTCCAATAAAAATGTATATTTTATTCTTTCATTTTTGTGATAAATTATTATTAGTTGTCTTACTTATACAGGCTATTGAACTACAGTCCCGATTATAGAGGTAAAAATCGAACAAATATTTTCTCAGATATAAATTAAAATTCAAAATTAAAGGTTTAATTATTAGAGATTTCAAAGCAATAGTGCACCTCATTGTTTACCTCTCAATAGATAGTAGAGGTTTCTCACTTTTCCATTTTTCAGGGCCCACTTATCCAGGTTACACTGTTTTTATGTCGAGTTATTCCGGTCTGATCTCCTGAACCCAGATTCCGATTCCGCCTAGTTGTTCTTCTGTTTTAATCCCTGTCTTATCCACCATAAACTTTCTCATTCCGGTCTGATCCCCTTTTTCTACCAATCGTGACCTTTAAAAGAACCTAACTAATCAGTATGTACTTTGAGAAGATTCAAGGTAATTTTATATGTAAACTTTCATGAAGGATAAAAGGGCCCCTGCTAAGTCACTACGCTGTGATATTGGCAATAACTTAAACTGGTTCTAGATCAAGACAGATCAGGCATAAATCGTCATCATACTTAAACAAAATATAGGCATTTTCACAAAATTACACAATACCAGTGACTCGCTATCAAATAATGCATTTCCGTGATCTTACACCCAGAGAAACAAAATCAATACCAGCTGATACAACCTACATTTCTGTACCGCCCAAAATAAGCAGAGTCACAAACGCAACTTTACTTCCTCGGCAGCCTTACATTCCGCACGTCGCATTGTACCCCTACCTACTTATCCAGCAGATTTGTATGAAGGCTCCGAGTCAGTCATTACGAAGGGAACATGTTCAATTTGAGCGAGCATGTCGCTTGCCTGTCACGTCCGCTGCCTATTATTTTTGTGGGAAAACAAACCCAATTTGCCTGAGAACAAAATTATTGTAGGATGTTGTATATTTGAAGTTTATGACTTTGATTAAAGTTTGGGTTTAGTATAAGGTTTTATTAAAATTCTAAGAGATATTGGGTAGCTATAGCAATTTTCCATATTACGCCAGGCAGGAAGCGTAGAGGTAAAGGAAGAGGGCATAAGTACCTACCTACTATAATTTTATGGTATTCTCGATAAAGTTTTCTAATTCATAATTATGATATTCATTTAACTTGATAAATTTTATTAGATGTTTAATTCAAACTGTTCGCGCCTGCAACCTTTGTGTTCGCCTCACGCGACGGATTAAAAGCTCTGTTCAGCATCAACATTCTCTTCAGTTTATTGAGCAACAAGCTCCAGTGTCTAGAGCAGACACGAACTAATACTAACACCGTTTTAATTGAATTTTTTAATAACAAGTAGGTACGGATTGTTTGTACTAAAGACAGAAAGAAAATATTCTTAATAATTTCCATATTTTTTCTAAGGTTCTCAGCAGTACTTATAGGTATTTCATTGTATAAAGGAAGATTGTTTCGTACTGTACAGGCATTTATTTTGATTTATTAACTAACGTGTACTATTCCAATGTTCGACAAGCTCCCAATGAACCGAAAATACATTATTTATTACGTGACTACTCAATGCCGATAAAATGATTAACTCAACTACAATTCTAAGCATGACGTCACAGTTCCTTAAGTACACACTATACATACTCACGTACTACATAATCGTATATCCATATTCTGTAACCCACGCCGAATTCATTGTGTACGAATAATGTTAATGTCGCAGATGGATTGTCGAATCCGCCGTTTTACATAACCACTA
Source organism: Hydraecia micacea (assembly GCA_914767645.1). Taxonomy (NCBI): domain Eukaryota; kingdom Metazoa; phylum Arthropoda; class Insecta; order Lepidoptera; family Noctuidae; genus Hydraecia; species Hydraecia micacea. The sequence continues at coordinate 451,486 of OU611783.1, read as the reverse complement.
GCCGTTTTGCAAAACAGCTTCGTTATGTAAAACAGCTGAACAACGTTCATGGATTGCCATTGCATTACGTTTAACAAAACTGCTACCGACGTTTAGACATAATGCAGAATTACTTATAAGCAGTCACAATAAGTGTTTGGTGTGGCTTCTAATACTGAATCGGTCGCGTTAACTAGGCACCTTGACCAGTTGTTTAGGTTAGGTAGGAACTGTGTTACCAACCGCGCGCGAGCCGAGCGAGCAAAGCGAGCGGTGCCGATGCCGCGGTAGCGGCCATCGAGCGCTACTTCCAAGTTGGTTACAGTTACTTGACTATTTAGTATTTATAGGACTGATTTTCATAAAACTCAGATTTTTTCGGAAATTTTCCTTAAAATCACTATTTTCACTTGAGTTAGGTCATAATACTCGTTTTATTTATTTCTGTTTCGGACGCTATTATTGTTTTTATGACACACAGAGCCACGAGCGTCAATTTAGAACTCAAATCTACAATGTGACGTTTCATTCACGCTGTTATACATAACCGTAAATCGTTGACCCGCTGCGTTGATAAATGTAAAACGTTTATGCAATTCTGCGTGTTAGAGTTCAGTAATAATGAAAAATCGCTAAACCTCTTTAAAACGGTTATGTAAAACAACGGATTCGATAACCCATCTGCGACATTATTACGGTGTTAGCGAGCGACGCCGCGGGGCGTAAGTTGCGTTTCAAAAGATAATAATAATAACATTGGAAGCAGTTGGCAAGCGAGCGACAATACGCCACTAGCTGGCTTTTTGTTCAGTTGTCCAAGGTAAGAGCGGGGGCGGTTTTAGTTTTTGGTTCAACCTGAAGTAGTCTTTGTTAATGTCAGTATTTTGTGTAAAAACTGTCACTATGCTCTTGGACTCTCCTAAATGGTTTCAGTCGCTGGACTGAAACCATTGAGAATCACTTGTCTGTTACTGATAGTTTTTTTTTTTACCGTCAACAGACTTTCAATAGGTATTACTAATGAAGGTCGGTCGAATATTTTATCGGACTGTTGTTGATTTGGTCACCGAATCTGAGTTAAAATGAGATGAAGGTCAGTTGACCTACAAATAGCTTGTGACCTGTGCTTGTGACCTGTGCTTGTGACCTACGAAAAGAATTCGGGGGTGGGCATGTCACCTTTACGTCGCGTATAACTTGCACCACACACCACCGCCCGTAGCCAGCAGAATGAACGCGTACCTCATAAAATATTATAATATGCAAAAAACCCACACACACACACACCCTACAGATACCAAATTGTGGGATGTATATGAAAAACTTTGTTCTCGATTTTTTGTTCGAATACATTGGGCGGCGGAAGCGAATTACCATGACCGTTGCCAAATTGAAAGTATTGTTTTAAGTATACTTTATAGATAAAGTTAATTCGTTCTATTGGCATACCCTCGCTGGGGTATTAAGTTATAAGTTAGGTACTTATAAGTGTCTATCAAATAAGTAATCTAATGAATTAATTATGAAATGAATTCATTAGACTACGTTTTTCAAATGAAGAACATTAATAGTAGGGAAGAATGCAATGTAAAGGCTGACGCACATTTGGGCGGACCGCACCGCATTGGAAAAATTACATGACTTTCGTAAGTTTTGTATGAACCATCGCACACAACAGGCGCGCCGCACCACGCTTTGTTGCATTGAAATACGATGCGTTGCAGCTCGGTGCGGCTGTGATGTGCGCTTAGCCTAAGTCCACAAAGTTATAAATTTGTGACAAAACATAACTAGCTAGCTGCTGAAAAAGAAGCAATTAAAGCAGTTATGATTTCGTATACAAATAAAATACACACGACGATACGACTTCCCTATCTAAATCAAACACAACATTAATATTTCAGAGGCAGAACCACAAATCACGTAAAAATACCCCAAAAAATAAACCCCAAAGCTCCGCCAGGTGAGCAGATATTCCTACATTAGGTAACATGATTCATAGCTCAGCAATATATCACCAATCGTGAATATATTATGAGCTGTCGTTTAGCTCAACAGTGTTCGTGGGACGGGGCTCTATTTTTATTAAGCGTAGATTTTGTGAGATGGTGATTGACTTATTTTAAGACATAGATATTGATTTTATATTTTAATGAAATTTTACTATTTTTTTACGTGTTTATTTATTCTACTAAAAAGTCATGTCTCTTGGCAGGCTTTGTAGAATTTGTTGTAAACTATTGTGGGTCAAGTTAATAAAATCTGGATTTACATAAAATTCTACAAAAGCAAGCTCGGATCATGGCGCCCGACTGTGCGTCTTCTCTTTCAGGAAATTTCTCGCCGACTGATCTACTGTACACTTCAAGTGACCAGAGGGAAAAGGATTAGCATTGCCATTCAACGTGGCAATGCTGCAGTCTTTTGGGCACGTTTCCGGATGACAGCGATGCGGACGAGTACTTGGACGTCTAAGCGTCCTTTTGTTTTTGTATTTATTTGTATAGTTAGTTACTCATCAATTACCTAGTGTAAATAGTTAATTGTGTTAAATATTAAATATAAGCATCTTAAAGGAAGTCTGATGTCAATAACGAGATACTTACCCATTATTTAATGAGTATTTTATTAATTGATTTTCAAGATCTTAATTCATTGGGCAGAAATAAAATGGGGTGGAATAGAAAAATTAATGTCTCTAGTTTATGATAGTATGGGTTTCAATAGTGTGGGTACTGTCTGTTAGATCAAATAATCTATTTATCTTCTGTTATCTAATACTTTTCCAATCTTTAGCAGTCTGCTATGTGTACTATTCTGCATTCGCGATTTATAAGCCAAAAAAGAAAACAAATATGACTTTATGGAAAAATAACTCTACACAATAAAGTTCAGATTACGCTACAACTTCAAACATTTTTATAACTTTTTCAATAGTGCTAGTGCTTTGAAATCAACTAATTTACCGTTAAAATAAAGTTGATATATGTTTAACTTGAAATAACATCAATTTGAAACATTAATTTGAATAAACTTTACGTATTATGTAGTGCGCCAGTCTGTGACCGCGCATAGCATGGACCTTCTGCGTGCACATCTTTACCACCATCCACTCCCCACTGCTTGCGATCCAATATTACAGCAAGTTACATATTTAATTGTAATACGCGCTGATCCAATTAACCCGTTGATTAGCCCGATTTGTTTGTAATTAATTTGTATAATAGTATTGTGCTTGAGGCAGCTAATTACTATATCCAGGCAGGCACATGGTGCCTATGTGTGCATTGTAATCAAATATTCTAATAATTATGACGCTGAGAATGTGACTTAATCTCTGAAGAATTATTAATGAGGAGACCAACTAATTCATTTGGTTCGCAGCAGGTTAGGTTCAGGCAAGGCGCTCTGCAGCATCACATGAAACGAAAGCTGTGTATAGTAAGGTTTATTTGTAAACGATGATTAAAGTTAAGTGACGTTTAAACTTCAAAAATGTATGGTTAAACAATCGCTAATCACCTATAAGCAACGTTTATGAATAATTGGGGTATATATTTAAATAAAAACTGATAAATCTGATGCTTTTGAAATAAACATTACCCCTTTGAAGAGATGACTAATTTTGCGGAAATACTAAGTAACTCCTCGAACTTTACTGAAGAATAAATTCTCTTATTAATTATTGGCGATTGAACACAAAGTCACGAGCTCTCCCACAATGTCCAAGTGCGTAAACAAACACTGACTAGTCTAATGGCACTTAATCTCTGCATAGTCAGCCCATACAGTCCACGTGTACATTGTAACGCTGACAATCAAATATAAAAGCCTCAACTCCTACGTCGTTCTCTCGACTGTCCGTCCCTCTGACATAGATCGTAGAAAACAAAAGAGAAATACATCAACGTAATAAATACATTGTTCGTATGATCATAAATTGGAAGTTTATTTTTCAGTTATTGGTTCTAAATATTATTGTTGATCAGATTTTTGTTTGTGTTTGTTCTAAATATTCAAATCAAATCAAATCAAATCAAAATATTTTTATTTCACATAAACCAACATGGGCACTTATGAAACGTCAGATGCTAGGTGCACGGTTCCAATTGGTCGTTTCCTATGGAGAAGAACCGGCAAGAAACTCCATGGTTACTCTTTTAAAAAATAATTGGCTTTTACAATGTTTTCAAGTTACAGTAGGTATGGGAGGACAACGTAGGCCTGTCAACAAGTACAGGTAAGTACTTGATACAATAAAAAATGGTCTACAGATCTAAAGTCTAGGTACAAGGCTTACAAAGTCCTCACATTTACAAAATAAGAATGTATCAAAAGGATAAATAAAATATAAAAAACTACTAAAACCAAGAGATATGATTGCCATTTCAACTAATAAATAGGTGAAAAATTAAAATTGTCTGTATATAATGTCAAATAATAAAAAGATTATGTCAAAGAAGTATGTACAAATAAAAAATAAACATCGTAATTTGAGAACAGTTAATAGACATTTACGTAGTTATGCCGTTAATGAGGTGCCAGGGAAGCCACATGTGCAGAAGGAATTATTGCCAAACTACCTTGTCTTCAACGTAGTCTTTAATCTTATAATATGCTTTATTGATAAGGACACGTTTGACGAGGGTTTTGAACTTTCCGCCACTAAGGTCTGTAACCGATTTTGGCAACTTGTTATAAAAACGGATGCTGTTTACAAGAAATGACTTACTAGTCTTAGTTAATCTAAATTTAGGTATCACAATTTCATTTTTACTACGTGTATTTATATTATGTTATTATTATTGTTATTATTGTTGATCAGATTTTTGTGTGTTTTCAAGTATGTCATTTTAATAATTATTAACTTGCACAGACTATAGTTTTATACTAGATTATTATAACGATCATTGCAGTACTTTTGTTAGGTTCATTTATCTGTATTTTGGAAATCGACTAAACTGACACAACGATTATTCAGAACAATTATTTATGTGGCAACACCAAGCGGTAACGGTTGACAAGTGGTGATGAAAAAGCGCGATCGGGGAATCGATTCGGTCACTTGGTTTTGGAGCGAGCTACGGGTCGGACAAATAAAAGTGACGGTGTTAAGATTTGTAAAAGGTATTAATTATTAAATGAAGTAACTAATTATTGTAACCGGATAATTGTAATATATTGTTGGATTAGAGTGATTAAACAATATTACTACCTACCCAAGGAGTTTTCTTACATTTCAGAAGTGGTAAGTACACATGTGCTCACATTACATAAGCTTACGTTTACGTACAATTTTAATGACTAACGGTTTTTTATTTTATTGTCGGTATTTATTTTTATGTTGGTTTAAATTATAACGGCACAGAATATTTAAGACTGATTACTATTACAATGAATCCTAATTATAGCTTTGATATTCCATTCGATACCGACACGTTTTTATTTTTGGTTTTTACATGAGCTGAAATTTGAATCTGGCGGTTACTTTTCGGTAATTTTAAAATAGCTGTTCTTTTGCCTTCATATAATTATTGCTGTTAATATTTCTGTAAGTAAGTCTAGGCACTATTATAATGTTATAAATTAAAGGTAATTACAGAATAAAAAAAAAAAAAAAAAAATCGTTATTATTAATATACCGAGCTAATTGCGGGGAGCAAGGGGGGCACAAATTTTTGTTGTTTTTGCGATTGGACTAACCGTTTTCGAGATATTTACGATTTTAATAAAAAAAAAGAGGCACATACATAGTTGTTTTAATTTCGAGTTTCAGTTATGGAGCACAACCATGAGGCTCAAGGGCGACGGCGTTTAAGGACGCCTTCACATGGAAGATCACTGCGTCTTGACGAAGCTTCTGGAGGCTGTCGCAGCCGTAGTCGACGACGCATCAGTACCAGAGATGTTCGTGGTCGTAGCCAGCAGAACAGCCGAAGCCCGCAGCACGTGCGAAGCCCGCAGCACGTGCGAAGTTCGCAGCGCAGTCGAAGTCCGCAGCGCAGTCGAAGTCCGCAGCGCAGTCGAAGATCGCATCGCAGTCGGAGCCCGCAGTACAGCCGAACCGGGCGACGCAGCAATCCGAGCGTCCGAAATCGTACGAGCCACCGAGCTGAACAACTTGAACGAGAACGTCAGGCGGCACAGGAGCGCCTGCAGTCCCTAGAAAACCAGTTGCGAGAGGAACGGAGCAGACGACGCGATGCTACAGCGACACAAGATGGGACAAAGGTTAGAGATCATAGTCCTACGTTTACTTCAAAAGATGTCATGAATATTTTAAATTCAATTAGAAACCAACCGTCGGCGGCTGGCCCACTCGATCACTCTAGTAACGTTGTTAAAAATCATAAAAACATTTTGCCCGATTTTGACCCATCTTCGAAAAATCAACGTGTAGATGTGTGGTTACGAAAAGTGAACGAGTGTGCCACCGTTTATGGTTGGGATGATAAGACAACCATCCATTTCTCAATGCAGAAATTGCAAGGACTGGCCAAGACGTGGTATGAAAGCCTAGATTCAATTTTATTTTCTTGGGCCGAATGGCAGGTGAAATTGTCTCAGGCTTTTCCTTTTGAGCAAAATTATGGCCAGTCCTTGGAAGACATGCTCAGGCGTAAAAGTAAATATCATGAACCGATTGAACAATACTATTACGAAAAGTTGGCTCTGCTGAACCAGTGCGATATAGTTGGCAAACGTGCGGTCGATTGTATTATTCATGGTCTAAGTGACAGAACAATGAAATCAAGTGCACTAACGTTAAGATGCTCTCAACCTGATCAATTGTTACAATTCTTGATGAGCAACAAGGAATTGTCAAATTCCTTCGAACGTTCTAATACCAATGCTAAAGGTAGGTTAGGACCCGGAACTGTTACAACGGATAAATCTAATAATAGGGGAAACTTATCAAATGATTACGTAGCATTCTGTTTTAACTGTAAGGAACGAGGTCATATATACCGGAAATGTCCCAAACCGCTGATTAGATGTAATCAGTGTCATAAGGTAGGACACAAAGTTGACAAATGCCCCACAAAACTAGAGGATAACGACGGCAAGATAGCGAGTACACAAAAGACAATGTGCATATCATTATCTAATCCTAGTTCGAAATTTTATAAGGATGTCTTAGTAAATGGGGTTCCTGTTCGGGCTTTTATAGATTTTGGAAGTGAGGTTTGTCTGTTAGCGAAATCGGAGTCGGTTAATTTGAAGCTCGGGTGTGATGGCGTGCGTACCCCAATAAGGGGATTTGGGAATAACATTGTTTATTCTTTAGGAAAGGTTACAGTAGAGATTAATATCGATGGTGTTAGTGCCAACACTATTTGTCAGGTAGTTGAAGACGGACTTTTAGATGTACCTTTGCTAGTAGGACAAACTTACACCGAACAGTCGCATGTTTTTGTATTGAAAACGGCAGAAACGTTACAGTTTATTGATATTTGTCAAGAAATACCATTCAACAAATCTGAAATAGACGAGGATCATACAGTAAAAGTTATTTCCGCGGCGAATTTCGAAATCTATGGCCCCACTGTAATCAAGGCTTATACAGAACCACGTTTAAACGGGCATATTATATTAAATAGTAAGGTTATAGGAAAACCAACGTTTCAATACGTTGTTTGCGGTGGTGTTTATGCACTTAAGGATGGTTGCGTATATATATATGTTATGCCTACATCTAAATATTGTCATTTATACAAGGGATCTATTTTAAGTCGCGCTAGCAATGTTCAGGTAGTTAATAGCGTTTTTAATGTGGATGATAAACTGTTGACTGATCGCATTGATATTAGTAAGGTTCATATTGGCACTCACGTTAGCGATGAACATAGATCGAAGTTGTTAGAATTACTAAATAAATTTAAGGATTGTTTTGCATCGAATTTAAAAGAGCTAGGAAGTACTAACGTTACCGAAATGAACATTGAAATAAACAGCAAACGTCCAATTGTTTATAGGCCTTACCGGTTATCACATAAAGAACGCGATCAAGTACGTGAAATGGTAGGCGAAATGTTAGAAGCTGGGATTGTAAGAGAATCCACCTCCGAGTATGCTAGTCCCGTGATTCTCGTGCGTAAGAAAGATGGGCAAATGAGAATGTGCATAGACTATAGGATGTTAAACTCCGTGACCATTAAGGAACATTATCCGATGCCGGTAATAGAAGACGAGATTGCTAGACTTTCCGGTCAGGTGTTTTTCATCACGCTTGACTTATTTTCTGGGTACTACCAGGTGCCATTATCAGAGCAGTCGAAGCCGTTGACGTCATTTGTCACTCCGGATGGACAATTCGAGTTTAATCGAATGCCGTTTGGATTGGCAAATGCGCCGGCGGTATTTCAACGTATGATGAATAGAGTCTTAGGGTCAGCTAGATATAGCCAAGCCACAGCTTATATAGATGACGTATTGATATATGGAAAAAGCGTAGAACAATGTTTAGAGAGGCTTGAGCACGTCTTGAAACTTCTAAAACAGGCAAATCTCACTCTAAACCTGTCCAAGTGCGAATTTTTAAAAGATAAAATTGATTATTTAGGATATGAAATTAGTGCTTTGGGTGTTAGGCCAGGTGACAAAAAAATCCAGAGTGTTTTAGACTTTCCTCGGCCTATAAATGTTCACACCATTCGTCAATTTCTTGGGCTTGTAGGATATTTCCGAAAATTTATCATGAATTTTGCACATATTGCGCAGCCCTTAAATAAATTGTTAAAAAAGGATGCTGCTTGGATTTGGACAGATGAGCAAGAAAACGCATTCAAAAGCCTCAAGGAAAAGTTAATACACCGTCCAGTTTTGGCAATTTATGACCCAAGTAGGGAAACAGAATTGCACACGGACGCCAGTAAATATGGTATTGGTGGAATTTTGCTTCAACGTTTAAGGGGTAGTACTGATAGTTTCAGGCCCGTGGCGTTTTATAGCCGACAAACTTCTCCCGAGGAAAAAAACTTCCATGCATATGAATTGGAGACGTTGGCCGTAGTATGTTCTTTACGGAAGTTTAGAGTCTATTTATTGGGTCAAAACTTTAAAATTGTCACTGATTGCAGTGCTTTACGGTCCACATTTATTAAACGCGATATAATACCGCGGATCGCGCGTTGGTATCTCTTAATACAAGAATTTCAGTGCACAATAGAATACAGGCCGGGGAATAGGATGGCTCACGTGGATGCTTTGTCACGCAACCCGATCATAAATGACGGAAACAATTTGGGAACAACATTAGATGTTACTGACCAATATCCAAAAGTAATGGTTATCACCGGTGATGATTGGCTCCATACGTTACAGTTAGGTGATAGCGAATTAGGTCGTATCAGAGATATTTTAACTTCAAATTTAGATGTAGAAGGACTTAAGCAAATAAGGGATAATTACATTATAAAGGACAACAAACTTTATAGATGCATTGATGGTGATAAAACAAACTTACGCTGGGTTGTGCCAAAGGGCGCAAGATGGCAATTGTGTCGTATGAACCACGACGACATTGGCCATTTCGGTGTGGAAAAGACTCTCGAACGAATAAGGAATGCATACTGGTTTCCTAAAATGTCAAAATTTGTTAAAAAATATGTTGAAGCATGTATTGAATGCGCCTACTCGAAAAAGACTTCATGTAATGAGGGTCACTTGCATCCAATTCCTAAAGTCGAGGTTCCTTTTCACACCGTACACATTGACCATCTTGGGCCCTTTGTGCGTTCAAAAAGAGGGAACTCGTATATTTTAGTGATAGTAGATGCGTTTACCAAATTCGTTTTCATAAGGCCTGTAAGGAATACAAAGTCTCTAGTTGCAATAAGAGTTCTAGATGAAATTTTCTGTACCTTTAGAGTACCCGATAGAATAATTAGCGATCGTGGCTCTTGCTTTACTTCCCATGCCTTTAGGAGGTTTTGTTTGGATAGAGGGACGAAGCATGTATTGAATGCGGTTGCTAGTCCACGCTCGAATGGACAAGTTGAGCGATACAACCGCACAATCCTTGCTTCTTTGACCGCTACAAACCTCAACGATAATGAAAAAGATTGGGACGATAAAGTCGGTAAAATTCAGTGGGGAATTAATAATACAGTTAATAAAACAACGGGAAGGATGGCTGCTGAAGTCATGTTTGGTAGTTGTATGAGTAGCGAGTTAGACCCGAGGCTAAACGTAGTTAGGCAAGAAACGCGAGAAAACAATAACATAATAACAATTAGAGAGGAAGTCAAAGATAAAATAGACGAAGAGCAAGAAAAACAAAAGGAACGGTATGATAAAAGCAGACGTCCTGCCCGCGTTTATTCTGAAGGGGAACTAGTTAAAATTACCAACACGAATTTTAAAAATGACGGTAAAAGTAAGAAGCTTCTTCCTCAATATACAGGGCCATATCGCGTCATATCTATACTAGGAAATGATAGATACAGAATTGTAGCAATACCAGGATTGAGTAGTAGTAGACATAAACGTAAAACGACCGTCGCTGCCGACCGTATGCAGCCCTGGGTACACGTGGCTGCTTTAAATTTGAATGACAATGGTTCAGAGAGTGAAAGTCATGATATTGACAGTAATTAGATAGTAGAGAATAGATGTATTATTTACAGTTTACAAAAGGATAAAATATACTATTATTAAGAAGTAAGTTAAACTTTAGTTTACATTTTTAGATTTACTATACAATTTAGTTAGATAAAATGTACCATTATTAAGAAGACTTAATAATAAATGTTAAGCTTTAGTTTAATCTTTTAGTTAAGATCAGTTGTTACTTAAAACTAGAATAATTTATTTTTGATTTATGTCTATGGTAAATGAAATAGCAACCATGTGATTGGTTTGCCAGTTTAGCAACCATGTGATTGGTTTGCCAGTTTAGCAACCATGTGATTGGTTTGCCAGTTTAGCAACCATGTGATTGGTTTGCCAGTTTAGCAACCATGTGATTGGTTTGCCAGTTTAGCAACCATGTGATTGGTTTGCCAGTTTAGCAACCATGTGATTGGTTTGCCAGTTTAGCAACCATGTGATTGGTTTGCCAGTTTAGCAACCATGTGATTGGTTTGCCAGTTTAGCAACCATGTGATTGGTTCGACAAATTATGAAAAAAGTTCCCAGCGTGTTGATGGAATAACGAGATTCATTTAAGTTGTTAAAACATAAATAATAAGCGATTGAATGAAATAGCATAATGTAAAGTTGTATTAGCTCAATTACTAGTTCGATTATAAAATATACAATAATGATATTTAAACATGTATTTAATAGATCATTTTGTTTGAAATTTTTGTTCTAGATTCATATTCCGTGTTTCATTTTTATTTTTGTTATTTTACTCATTTTGTAAAACGAATCGATTGCCCGAGTGTTAGGTTCGTTCTGACTTATGTGTATGAGGACATACACAAGGTCAGGATGGACGAGTGTTAGGTTCATTTATCTGTATTTTGGAAATCGACTAAACTGACACAACGATTATTCAGAACAATTATTTATGTGGCAACACCAAGCGGTAACGGTTGACAAGTGGTGATGAAAAAGCGCGATCGGGGAATCGATTCGGTCACTTGGTTTTGGAGCGAGCTACGGGTCGGACAAATAAAAGTGACGGTGTTAAGATTTGTAAAAGGTATTAATTATTAAATGAAGTAACTAATTATTGTAACCGGATAATTGTAATATATTGTTGGATTAGAGTGATTAAACAATATTACTACCTACCCAAGGAGTTTTCTTACACTTTGTTACTTTAAATACCGTTCAATGCTTAACCTTATGTGCACTTTGAGCATATTGAAGCACCGTGGGTCATTCTCTTGATTCTATGTCTCTATCCGTAGTCTGAGGTGCCATCGCTTTATTTTCATTTGTTTAAATACGGTCCGTCCGCCTTTTTCTATGGGCCAGTGACGTCATTATGGTTAATTTTATTCATTACCACCTGTGCAATGGGGTATCTTGTAGGCTGTTAACAGATTGTGACCCTTTATTCTGGTGTGAATTGTGTTATATTACCCACATTTGTCTCAATTCCTCCTTCAGGGCAATCCCGTCTATTAAATGTAATGTTCCCATAAAGATCTTTTACTCCGATTTGGGGGAAAAGACAAACAGTATAATAAAATATTAGCCATATATGAGCAGCGTATGTGGCAGGGACATCGACGCACGACCTATTACCGTGGATCCAGTACATGATTCTCAACTGCCTGAGTGGAAATTTGTCGTCGGTTATTAAAAGAAATAAGCTATTCAGTTTGACCGCATAGACCGACGAAATAACCGACGAAAAATTTCTAATCTGCATTCGCGATTTATTTGCCAAAAATGTAAACAAATATGAGTTTAAGGAAAAATAACTTTAAATCCTACAAAATAAAGCTCAGTTTACGCTAAAACTTCAAGCATTTTATATCTTTTTCAATAGTGCTAGTCACTCTGATATCTGTGGGGCAATTCTCGTAATTTTAAGAACGTTCACAGTCTGATCTCTGTCTCAATCTGTCAAAAATGCCTCTAATTTCCCTACATTTTGACAATTTTTTGACATTTTTTGACGCCGAGATGATACTGTGACTAGATTTTGAACGCTTTAAATTGCGAGAATTGGTTGATATTTGCTTAACTTGAAATAATATTAATTTGAAACATAAGTTTGAATAGACTTTACAGTGAGGGTCTAGAACCATGTGCTGAATACAGTTTGCGCGTGGGTGTCCCTGCTACCCGGTATACATTTACTGAGACTGCCTCGTTTGTCCAGTGCTCGCAAGTGCTACTGTTGAGCATGAGGTCCTGGGTTCGATTCCCGTGTCGGCAAAGGCACTGGAATTTATTTATTTATTTATTTATTTATATATACTTTATTGTACACCAGAAAAAACATTACAATAAAAACGATGGTTCACATAAAACATACAATGGGCGGCCTTATCATTCATCCTTGGAATTGTTCAGTAGCAACCCGGAGTCGGGAGTTGTGCCCTCTCCTCGGCGAAATGTGGGTGTATACCCTTGCTTGTCCCTCCGGGGGATACAGGCGTGAAGTTATATTACACTTACTGATATTGTAGGTTCCTGTTCTTTGATCGAAGTCTTAGTTAATAACGACATAACGCTAGGTACATCAAGATAAATTCCTTTGTTTACTTTACCTTCTTAAAAGAAGTAAATAAGTAAGTATTCTAAATAAATAAAATATAAAGCTAGTAAATACAGTAGAACGTGTTGGCAAGGTGTCGAGCAACAATCTATCTCTATTTAGCTCAAACTATTGAGATATAGTAGCGTGTTTAACGAAAAAAGATTATCATTCCTGTTTTTATCTCAGGAGGGTTTAGGGGAGTTTATTTACCTGAAAAATAGATAGCAATTGAAAAGGGTTTCATTTCAAATCGATTTTGTATCTCGTTAGACTATCTCACCTGATGGTAAGTAACGTTGAGGTAATGCGCGCTTGCGCAAAGGTGGCACTAACGTTAAGAGAATAGGTAGATACTCTATTAGTGAGGCAGGGAATTTCGGTATTATTTAGGTGATTTATATAACTTTCGGTAGTTTTGTGCAAAATCACGCATAAGCCAAACATGAGACTTCCATGCCTGACCGCCTTACATGAAATCCTAAAGTGAATTACATAACAGTTCTCTAAGTTTAAAACCAGTCCATTTTTATATTTAGCCTAGTTCTATCCGCATACCTACATGGTTAACGACACGACATGCTTATTTTCTTAAAAACAAATAAAGCTCGAATTTTTCTATGCAAAAGCCTGCTCTTCCTGATTTTGAAATTGACCCCAGCTTCTGACTCCACAAACTCAAGTGGCTCGACATTCGCGATTGGAGAGGTATCTTTGTACTTCTCATTACCACTCATCGTAGGATTTGATTCGATTACGATATCTTATTACATTCAAGGAGATCCGATATCCGAGCATTATTATTTTATTCAAGGCTTAACTCGATTTGTGTCGATTGGTGACGCCCACTAGAATGGTCAGCCGAAACAAAAACTTGGTTTTGATTAGCTCAGTACTCATTTGAATATTTAATATGATTTTTACTTTCAGAAATATATATGCAAGATTAAATATATGCCTTATGCATGCCTTAATTCGAAGTAAACATGAAGTTAGTCAAATTAAGCTCGTTGTGGCTTCACAACAGTATCTTGTCGAGTAATTAGTAAGATTCTAAACACTATTGGACTGATATTACTCACACATTGCACGCTGCTCCAAACTGCACGCTGTTCAGAAGTGCACTCGCAGCTGAACCGCGCGCCCCTTGCGGTAATATCAGCCGAGGACCGCGGCCAATATCACCACACGCTGCACGAACCTGCAAGCTGTGCTGAGCCGCATGCTTCCTGCGATCCTACGACGGCCGGCCACTTTGCGAGTCCTGTGCTGACAGACCACCACGTTCTACCACGTGCTGCCAAGGTTGGTACCTTTCTTAACATTAGTGTGTGCGAGTGCTCAGATCAGTCAGTGAACACCGCGTACTACTACAATTATAATAATGTTTTGAAATTACCTGCTAGTTTCCCTTATCTCTCCTTATTAGTTGACCGCCTGCGCAGTCTACCTGCAAAGCGCCAGCTCTAGGTATTTTCTGTGAAAAATAAAATGGTGTTTGACAACGCGTCAGTAGTAACATGTTGGTTGGTTGAGGGAACACGATCACAAGATACTGTTGTATTCAAATAAATATTTATTCATCTATGTAAACCACACAATACCCTTCCCTGTCTACGCAATACTCACCAGTAGATACATTACAGTACATCTACTTGATTAATTAATTCCCCTTTGATATTCGATATCGCACGTGACAAGGAGCAAGATATCAAGTTAGGAGCAAAACTTAGAATGAGGACAGTGCATACAATAAGCAGTAGAACAACTGCGAACAAATTACCGAATCGCGCCTCTACATGGAACTTCAGTAAGTTTCGCACAAGTGGCTGTTTTGTCATCGTTATACCAGTGAAGAAAAAGAGCAATTAGGTGTAACAAAAGTATTAAAATTGGCTACTATCACTATTTCTATTTTTAGTCAATAATATCATGATTTTATGTAAGTTTTTTGTTCCTTTATTTATTTAAAGTTGACTATTAATAACCAAGATGTCAGATGATTGGAATAAGGACAGGAAGATGATGATGGTCGACAGTTCTAACGCTCCGGAGGGTAAGTAATGTTAAGTGACCCAGTTGAGATACCGTTTTACATTTCTACAGTGACAAAGGATAGCAATCAGGTGTGAAATGTGGGGTGGAAACACAATACCTTTACAAATAGGTCCGTTGGAGCCCACAAGGGTTGTGGTCTGGCCTCCGAGTCTCGTGTCTCCGAATGGGGTTCAATAGCATTCTGAGGAATAGGTATTAGGTAGGATATCCGCCTCGGGTATCTCGGTATAAGATGTCGTTGATTTAGATTTCTTTAGATAGCTAAGACACTGAGGCAGTACAGAAAATAAGTAATTCGTCGTAAAAAGCAAATAATTGAGTATTCACACAATGGCCGTGGCCTGCATGTGACCGCGTCGGTGTAGGATCCGTACCTACACCACTGCCTGCCCCTTTGGGGAATACATTCGTGATTTAATAAATGTATCCTACATAACTTATATTGCACCTATGTAATAATATTGATTTAAAGATATGTAATTAGAGCTACCCTTATTATTACTTTTTCATCATCTTTACCACGGTATTTTAAATGACAACTTCATAATACTAACTTTCTAAAAGAACAAACGAAAGAAATTCACATAAATATATCCACACGTCTCACCTTCCGTTTAAAAACAAAACCACAGTCCAATCCAAAAAAGTCTAATCAAACCCGAGCTAGATTAAAGTGGACAATTACAAGCGACTGACCTGAGAGCTTCAAAGCAGAACTAAAAAACGCGTCTGGCAAAGTGGCGAGCTAAACAACGCTGCGGAAAAACAGCTTAGGGAACTAATCCGTTCTGTATTTCGCTGCTCTACGCTGAGTACAGAACCTTTTCCCGCCAAGTCACGCTCGGTAAAGGTCCTTGAAGAGAGAATTGTTTTACGCGTAACATTAGTACGGTTAAGTATGACGTCGAGTTAATATCACTGAGAGTAAGTTTCATTATCGAAATATCGATACAAACTGTAATTTCTTTCCCCGTCATTATTTGATCGTAACAGCATACTAATTGTTCATACTTTCTAATATCACACTAAATCATCACAAAATTAATACGAAACTGTAGTCACTATACGAACAACTCCTATACATACAGATCATTTTAACTCAGGTAATTTTAGACGATTTTTTTTCTTCACACTAAATTGTCAACAAACAACCTCCGTCCTTACGAAATTCTCTCGGTACAATTTTCCCTCTCAGTGCGTTAAATCGCAATACCTTTTTGTACGTGTTTTCTTTCTGGCGACCGTAAGGCGGCGTAATGTTTGTAAATAAGAAAACAGTACAATAATAACACTTAACTTTGGATCTCGTTCGACGCCGCGAGCGCAAGAAGCACTTCCAGACGGAATCGTGTTTGCAATCTTATTTTAGTTGAATAAAATTGCAATTTAGCGCCGAATAAAATGTTGTACAATCGTCTTTAATGTAGGCTACTTCTGGCACTTCAGTTTTTACTTGGAATGTATTGTATTGCTTGTTGTGTTATGTAAGCGTTTGTGCTTGTGAATCGATGTGAATTTCCCATTATTCATTTCTGATAGGTTAATTCCCAAACAAAACGTACATTAAAATTAAATACTCGACCTCCATGATTGTTATGCTCGGCTTAGTGTGCATCACGCGATAATATGGGGTTTATATTAATATATCCGTTTGTGTTGTTATCGTATGTTGATGTCTAATTGAGTTGAATATCGGTAATTTGTATTAATTAGTTACTAGGTTAGTTATAACATGAAAGGGTTGACTGTGTAGGTACGTACAATTAGGCAACTTTACACAAACAATATGTACCTACAGTTGTGATATTAGCAGTATGTATGTGGATGACTGAGGATCGGGTACCAACTGTAGGACAGCTGAAGCTTGTTTTCATGGAAGCACCGAAAGAAAGAGCACGACAATATATAAAACTTCGTATTGTAATGATACGCCACAAGTGCTCGAACGATGGATGATGATTACGCGCATTATTTATGCGTTTTGTATTTACTTTCAATATTTTTAGGTATAGACCTTGATCATTTTAAGATATGCAGTCTTCTTATAATAAAATATACCCTTTTTTTGTAATAAATGTACCGTATCTATTACACAGTCCATCCCTTAGGATTATCAAAAGAAAGTTTTCTTTTTCATAAAAATATTAATCTTCAAAAGTAACTAACTACTAAATAACAGCCAACACGGTTCTGCAAATAATGAAACGTTCAATAATTTGTATTTAACAGCCGCGTGCTGTGCGATGTCTGGCGATACGCGGCGCACTGCCCGTAAAAAGCTGAGGCCTTACTTACGCGGTAAGTACGCGGCTTGTGGCTGCCGCGGTTTTGCCATTAAAAGTAACTATTTTTAACATATATTATCTTTGCGTATAATTTGTCTAGTTAAGTACCTGTGTACGTGCTCTTTTTAATAGTTGTGGATATTTCTTTCCGTATAAATACTAGGTAAGTGTACGGTGGTGTTTTATCTAGGATTGTTTGTGTATTTTGGGTAAAAATATTTCATGGTCATCTATCCGGTCAGACAAATCATCTATCCATCGAATAGACTTCAAAATAGATAGTGCCAGCAAAAACTAAAAATCAAAACAGCATTTGCTGTGACGAATTAGACACAAACCATCGACAAAGCGGGTCCGTTTTGCACCGAGTAATTGACGTAAGCGGGCCCGAGAGTGCTTTATTATAGTCTGTCGCGGTCCCATGTCGCAGCAGAGTGGACCAAATACAAAGTGAGCAGTAATGCAGTTTTGCGGAGTGAAGTAGGCGGCGTACTATTCGTTTTGAACCTCTAATGTAGTCTGCGCTTTACCTACAATAGACGAGTCCTTTATTTTTTTACCCTTTACTTTCCTGCAATAGACGTGATTTTGATCAAATTTTCGCTGACAAAACGAATACATCTGATCTTTACAAATGATGAGAGTTGTTTTACGTCTCCCATTAGAGCTAAGTGCAGTGCATTGTGCTATTTAAACCGAAAAATAGGTACCTAGGCATGTCTAAGCCTTGGAATATACGTTTAACGCGTAGTGCGTTAAACGTATATTCCATAGCTGACTTATATAATATCACTTATTTATAATTTGTCACGATTATAGTACTTATAGAGGTTAAAAGTTGATCTTATTTCTAAGTCAAACAAACTGTTCACGGGGCTTTCGGCGTTGTAGCGATTAAACTGTGGCATGAAATCTAAGCGCCCAGCAGCACCCACGGGCCAGAGGTAAAGTTACTGGAAGTTTTCCAATATCCAGTGTTATTGCGCCATCTCGCACCCGTCCCACGCCGTCCCGCGGCTGCCGCGCCGGGATGAGGTGGACTTTCACGTCTTCATACTTGCCCGCCTGTTAGTTGGTCGTTTTGTATTGGGATATTAAAGATTGTATTGGGATATAAAAGCACACATATCAATTCGGAAAGGGATCGTCACCATATCGCCTTTCGCCTCGCCGTCAAACAGGCATCAACATAACGTAAGCACGTAACCAAAGCGGATCAGGAGCTGCGATACGTCGACTCGGCTACGGCTAGGTGACGCCGCGCTTACGACTCGCCGACCGCTGGTTGATGGTGCTGCAGGCAGGCCGCGGGAGGGGTGAGAGGGGCAAATGTGGACGAAGAGACGTAAGCTCGGGTACGGAGAAACTTAAGCTTGGGGACGACGAGCCGTTAGCGCGGGAACTGCAAGTTGACCACGCACCGCATCGCGGCTCGTGAGCTTGTCCCGAGACGAGGCGATTACGTTACGATTCCGATTAGTGTGCGTTGCAGTAGGGAATTTCATACAAAGAATACTAAATGGCTCAAGTTGATACGGTGAAATAAAAACTATCTTTGTATGACTAACGGCAGGCGCACAACATGGACAGGGCAAGCATAAGGTGACTGAAAGTAAAGCATTGTCATGTGAGTTTTATCACGTGAAAAGTATCGCAAAGTATTGATAATAAGATTATTCCATTATAAGAGTTTGTACGTTATCACCGTTATCAAACATAACACAATCATAATTTTGTACGAATGAGCGAGGAAACGAGAGGAATTTTAAGGGAAAATGTAATATTGCTAATGTCAAACCGGATGAAGCCTGTTCGAAGTGATTGAGGCGTGGCTAAGAAAGACGCGGTTTTAGAAATGCTTGCGATTAGTTATGTCATATTATTTGATGATCCTGAAATATAATAAGGATAGCGTCAATGATTTTCAAATAAGACAAACTTGAAACCTTCTGCGCCATCGAAAAAAGATTTGTTCAGCAGTATTTTATATAAGATTTGAAAGAAAAAAGACAATGAGTAATGCTGGGCCCCTCTCAATAGAAATAAGATACTCATGAATGAATAAGTATTCTTATGCAGAATAAAACTTAGTATTAGGTACGACTAAGCTTAAAAGTCAGTACTTTCGGAGTTATACTGCCATAAAAGTGATCCCAATCTAAGCAATATGAATAATGAGACTATTTTGATGAGTTTACTTCATATGATAAACATTACTCAGACTCAATTCGGTTGGCACGGTTGGCGCAGTAGTTAAGCGATTGACTGCTGTGCTGCGTGTCGCGGGTTCGATTCCCGCACGGAAAAAATATTTGTATGACCTACAAGTAGTTATTCCGGGTTTGGCTGTTTGTGTATGTGAGTTTAAATGTTTGTAAACGCACCCACAATACAGGAGAAATTCCTAGTGTGAGGCAAAGTATACAAAAAAAAATCGTATATTGTATACTCATTAATATATTAATTGATCGAAACCAAGTTGGCAGAAATGAGATAACACAATACTATTACTATTCTACCGTATACCGTATCCATAAAAAATATGTTAGACTGAGACGGCTTTAAGACGTCGTATCTCCGAAAGTAATAACATTTGACAATACTTTTATTAGTAACTAATGTTCCGCATAAAAAGCGCTATCCAACGGTACATCAAATGTTACTATTAAAGGGTGCGCCCAGACCCCATACATTTGTTTCCCACTCTCCTTTAGATTTATGAACTGGTCTAAATTTAATTTTTTTGATTTAAATGTTCTATAACAAACCCGAGTCTTTATTTTGTGATGCTAGCGTTTGCTCTCTATTAACTTGATGTTAGGCAAAGAGGCATGCATGATCTTGAATTTGTGACTTCCTGATTACATCTACTTACCATCACGTTATCGCTAACTTCGTGGCCACCAATCAGTAAATCTGTCTCTAATTTGATTACATTCCAGTGGGCCGTGAAAAAATTTTGTGAGCACCTAAATAAATACGCGCCAGGATTAGTTAAGGAGCGCTTAGTCCCGGGATCACGACTCATTGGTAAGGAGCGCTTAGTCCCGGGATCACGACTCATTGGTAAGGAGCGCTTAGTCCCGGGATCACGACTCATTGGTAAGGAGCGCTTAGTCCCGGGATCACGACTCATTGGTAAGGAGCGCTTAGTCCCGGGATCACGACTCATTGGTAAGGAGCGCTTAGTCCCGGGATCACGACTCATTGGTAAGGAGCGCTTAGTCCCGGGATCACGACTCATTGGTAAGGAGCGCTTAGTCCCGGGATCACGACTCATTGGTAAGGAGCGCTTAGTCCCGGGATCACGACTCATTGGTAAGGAGCGCTTAGTCCCGGGATCACGACTCATTGGTAAGGAGCGCTTAGTCCCGGGATCACGACTCATTGGTAAGGAGCGCTTAGTCCCGGGATCACGACTCATTGGTAAGGAGCGCTTAGTCCCGGGATCACGACTCATTGGTAAGGAGCGCTTAGTCCCGGGATCACGACTCATTGGTAAGGAGCGCTTAG
Source organism: Hydraecia micacea (assembly GCA_914767645.1). Classification (NCBI taxonomy): domain Eukaryota; kingdom Metazoa; phylum Arthropoda; class Insecta; order Lepidoptera; family Noctuidae; genus Hydraecia; species Hydraecia micacea. Next base: position 430,489 of record OU611783.1, on the reverse strand, counting down.
TCCCGGGATCACGACTCATTGGTAAGGAGCGCTTAGTCCCGGGATCACGACTCATTGGTAAGGAGCACTTAGTCCCGGGATCACGACTCATTGGTAAGGAGCGCTTAGTCCCGGGATCACGACTCATTGGTAAGGAGCGCTTAGTCCCGGGATCACGACTCATTGGTAAGGAGCGCTTAGTCCCGGGATCACGACTCATTGGTGTAATGAGCGTGGGACCCTGTGCTATGTGTTGAGGGACCTGGAGTTTAATAGAAGCTGTGATTATCGTATGGTAACTGAGATGTTTTGGCTTCATGAAAACCAAATGAGATATTGAATGAAATAACTATTATTTTAGGGTTTATTTATAAACGTTTTAAAGTTAAGTAATGATTAACGTCTGCTTCTCTTTAATGTTTTACTTTACAACGTCCCCTAACTTTAAGCGACGTTTATAAATAAACCTTCTGTTACATCCCCAAAGATCAATATACCGACATGCATCGAGAAAATATAGTTACGACTTTCGCTCAGTAGTTTCAACAGAATTGTTAAGAATGCACGAGCATTCTCATAAATATTCTGTCTGATTATTACTTACAATATAAGGTACTTACAAGACGTAGTTTAGGATTACAATGTGTCTGCATTCAAACGAAGTAAGTACAAATAGAAACGTGTGACAATAAGTACTGACTACTATAAACCTTCGCGAGGTGCTTTCAATGCCTTTGTACTGCTATAAAGAGTTGCTGAAAGAAAAAAGCAATCTACTACAAGGGGTCATTCAATGCCGGGGTAGCGGGATCGTCCGAAAGGGTTACCGCTGCCCCGGAACATAAAGGGCTAAGGAAGGAACACGGGTGGGTTTTAGTCAGTAAGAGTCTGACACTCCCTTCCGCACCAACCAGAGCGGGAGGAGTCATTAGATGATTTCCCATCAAAAAAAAAAAAAAAGGGGTCATTCAATATGAAACTGCGGTTTCTTGTTGTTGTAAATGTTATTTAAATTCGTGAATTTAACGCACACTCTACTTGGCATTTAACTCTACTTCATTACAAACTTGTAGTTGTAGTTGTAGTTGTTGTGCTTCTCTATTGAACTACCCTCCACGTGTAGCAATACGTAACTCGAACTTTCGGATCAATCTTGTTCACGCTGTAACTATAGGTAGTTGTATCTCCTACCATTTTTCTATAAATCTAGACTTATTATATTTAAATTAAAACGGCTTTTCGTGTCTACTTATGTGCCCGCATTGGTTGATTTTCTCAACTATGCAACAGGTTTTGATGCGTCCTTCACCAACATTTAGAGATTATATTCTGAAAGGTTTATATGTATAATACTATAATATTAAACTTACAAATAATAAAGAAATCGTACGAAGCAGGGGCAACTCGCTAGTACAAAATAAAGCACCAGCATCAACATCTCTTTAGCCGAACACCACGAATTCTCGTAAATGTAGCATGGAGTACATAAGTCAGCTCCGATTACGCACGGCTGCGGCAAACGACACGTGCACGAGCCGTCGCCGCCGCGCCGCGCCGCTGCCCGCACCGCATCGCACCGCGCCGGCGGCCGCCGCACGATTATGTACCAACAAACGCTTTTGTTTTTACACTTAATGATCTATGGTATATCTGGGAAGTGTTTCTGTTTTTAAGAGTCTAGATTTGTTTTGTAACTTTATGAATAAAGCCTAAAATATTTAATGCATTATAGACTTGAATTTTGTTGTTGGATAAATTGAGTCATTAGAGACTTAGTTGGTGTAAGAATTAAGTCCTATCATGAGTTTTTTTAGGAACGTTCACAGTCTGATCTCGGTTTCAATCTGAAAAAATACCTCGTAATTTCCCTACATTTTTTACAAGTTTTTGACATTTGTTTATCGTCGAGATGAGACTGCGACTAGATTTTGAACGTTTTAAATTACAAGAATTAACCTTCAGGCCTACAAGCCTACAAGTACATAAAATAGACTATTATTATAGTTCCTCAAACTTAGGTACTTTCCAATGCTTTGTGTATCACCTATAAACCTCAGATTTTCAATTAAACCACCTCACCTAAGCCGTTCGGCTTCTATCGCCAAAGTTCACTCCTTCACGGTGTCACAGTGCAAACTGCAGCGTTCCATGTCCACTGCAGCTATTTACCGGTAGCTGGGACCTTGATCAATGAGCGAACGGCAATGGAGTGGGTTCACTGCCTTCTATGGGTATTAAGATTATTATTTGACTATGTGTGGTGCCTTAGTGCTAAAATTTAGGAACCGACTTCATGTTGTGGGTTTGATTTCATACGGCCTCGTTATACGGTTCTGTGCAATCCACGCCTGTCCTTCACGTTCAAATTATTGTTTTACCAACGAGCTGCTCTTTTTTATCAATTATTTTTTTAGGCTTCAGAAAATAAATGTTTTACTTAATTTTCATTTATTATCGCTTTGATAAGACTGTCTTTTTCTACATTGCGTACGTACTTTATTTTTTGATCTTGTTTTGAATAATATTTAGGTATGTTAATATGCATGTTTATGAAATCTGTGACCACCTTCCACCCATATATCGATATAGAATCTAATTCCAACAATGTTCACAATCACATTACCTCAACCAACCGACCGACAACTCTCAATAGCATTACATCCACGAAATTTACCACCACAAGTTTGCCACCCATTTCCAATCGCACCGGTTCCACCGAGCTCAACACTGAACCAGCTGACGTCGCATTCTTGTACCCTCGCCGGAGGAGCCGTGTTCTGCGGCCACGAGCCGATGTCGCCCGAGTTTGCGGTTCGTTCCCGCTGTTACGACGTACTTTTCTCCTTGCGATTTTCTTCTTTAAATGCTTTTCTTATTTGTGTTTTTTGGTAAAATAAAGAAAGTGTGAAATGATTAGAACTGTCAAAGAATTTGAGTACCTAATACCAATTGAGTATGTATAATATTATACTTATTTATGAGTGGTGGCCCTTTTTGCGGGAAAAAATAAACAGAAAATGTCATTAACTTGAATAAACTAAACGGTTACGGTACTGTATGTAACCGTGTTCTCATTTCACGTGAAACTAATTTGTTTCTGTAGAGCTTCTACAAAGTGCTGCATACGTTTACTTTTACTTCGCTTCTTGTTTCGACAAAGCTCCGAACTAAGCACACGTACATAGTTCGCATCAAAGCTAAATAGTCTGTTTACGTTTGGGATTAACATCGGTTAGAGGATATATTGTGTACATGCAATGAAATAAAGGAACACATACAATTTTAACAGAATTTGAGTTTGTGTACATAATGCTTTCTCCGGTTGCTACGGCGTAGCCCGTAGCACCGCTGCATCAGCTACGGCGTAGTTGATATTCATCTCGCTACGCGTTGTGGATACAATTTAAATTTCATACAACTTAGGCAGTGTATTTATTAATTTTGTTGGTTGTCTATGGCAACAATATTATACCTTCTCATCACATCGCTCATTTGGAGAAACATCGACGTAACCACATTTTTTTTTTAAGTCTTTGCTTTCGTAACGTAAATACGCTTTCTAAGTGATTTGGCATATTTAACTCATTTTTGGGAAAAAACACATTTACGTCGATGTTTCTTCAAGTGAGCGATATTATAAGTGATTATTTTTAAAAGGCTGTAAAAGAATATTCCAATAATGTAATGTTACACCATCTTGAAAATGTTATTATTATCTGCGCATAATATAGTGCATACTGTGCTTTTCTTTAAGTGATGAGGCGCTTAGACTTATTTTGCAATGTACAAATGCTAAAGCAACAGTGTACTTATTGTTGAAAAGCGGAATAATAAATAAATTTTACTTTACCATCCTCCCTACCAGATAAAATAAAATCTCGAGATCTAAAGCCTGGCCTGAAACAGCTCGCATCGCCGCTGAATCAGCTGAAGTTCTCGTGACACGTAAACCCTCTCGGAGCAGACACTAATGCACCGCTAACGGCACAACTATGTGAGGAAAAGTGTTTGTGGAGTTTACGATAAGGAACTGTGAGACTAAAATTATTGGTATGGAGTCTTTTATCTTGCAACACTTTATGGCTTTGCTGTAAATGCGTGGAAATGAGTAGTTTGTGGAACATCTAGCCTTAAGGGAGTTTACTTGGGGAATAGGAATCCTGATTATGCGCTTTGACATTATTTCTCGGTAATCTGTCCTGTAAATTTCTATGAATGTGAAGTGTTAGAGGATAACAAACTGTCGGACACGGAGGGCCGGGAAGTTATTGTAGAGTTTGTTGGTTGGGTACAAGAAGGGCTTCTTGAGCATTGCTTTAATGACGGCTCTTAGTGCTGTTTCGACTTCGATACATGCAGTTTTACCAGCACCAACCTAGACAAAGATTCTACATATATTGTTGGACAGATTGAGGGAATAGTTGATCGTATCTGATTGTAAGAAGCAAGTATCAGAGTATGAGTGAGTGAGCTTAACATTGTCTTTATTGATCCAAACATAAGTGACTAGGAATTTAGGTTCTTTTTTTGTTTTTAGAACAATCAAAGATTTTGCTTTGTTTTGAGAATGATAATAATAATGTGAAAGTCAGATGTGAATGATTAATCATATTTTAGCATAAGGTTTAAGTAGTGAATCACCTTACAGTCATTTTCAATACACATACATATTATTATCTACACAAAAGGGAAAGTAATTAGATACTTTCAAACTGCTTACAAATACAAATGTACCTAATACAGACAATATCTTAGATGAGTGAAGAAAAGAAAAAAGTGAAAAGTAAAGGGAATTGATATTATTACACTTTAGTAAAGGTATCAACTCTCTTTACTTTTAAGCACGTCAGCACACTAGCTGATGGTTATAATTATGTTATTCTAATAGTCGCAGTGATAACTACTAAATGTTTAATGAAATGCGAACACAATGAGCACTGTTGTCATTAACAGTTACTGGAAATAGGCCTTGTGTCGCAGATGAGCTCAATTGTTAACAATTAGGCTTTTATGAGACCATAGATACAAAATAATTTTGCTATGACTATTTTCCTCGAATAAACTATGTAAATCTTCACTATACATCAGACGTAGTTTTTCATTTAACATTTCTCGAAGCTGCCCGGCGCCGCGGAGAGTTATGTAATATGCTAGCTCCATTTAGATCAGCTTCTCTTACATGCTTATCATTATTTTATAAAAGTAACTTTCAACTTAATTCACACACTATGTTATATCACTTACAAGATATCATGACCTTTGATTGCCCCGTGGCGCGTTGGTCTCGTGTTCGCAAGCGTGATTGCTGGGCTTGTGGTCCTGCGTTCGATTCCCAGGTCGGGAAAAGTGTTATTGGGTTTATCCATTACGAATATCTTAGTAACAGCCAGGAGTTTGGAAGTCGGCGATGTGATACCTCCCATCGGACTATGAGAATGAGGGAAGAGGGAGTTCACCTGTGTCTGCGTACGCGCTTGTGTACTACAATATCTCCCGCGCCTAAAACTAGTCTCAGTTGAAAAATACGAGCTGGAGGACTTTAGTTATTATCATGACCTTAGGCCATGATATCCAGGCTCATACCTACCATGTAAAAAGTTACAAAGTAGGTACGCTCCTAAACGCAACTTCAAAAGTTTCATTAAGATCTACTTCTGTGCAGCCTACGCCTTGGAACAAAGACTGTACAAAGTGCTTCACATTGTCTAGACTGAATTTTCGAATTTTCTGCCGCCCACGACTTAGCGCCACGGAGTAAGAAACAAATGGAATATTATAATGATGCCATTTTTTAATTTCAACTTGTAGTACGTTGCTTGCTGTTTTGTTATACCGTATCATATTGTTTCGTCTGCTACATCGTTGTATCAAATTATCACTTGTGGGGTGGAGAAATAGCAGAATTAGGTTAGTTTAAAAAAAATACCTACAAAAATCAAAGTGCAATCCTCATTTTATGCAATAAAGTGAACACACACAGTTCAGTTCAGTGCACAGTGAACCTGACTAACTAACTGACTGACTAACCTAAAGTTTTTGATGACCAGTAGTTTCATCGTTGTAGTCAGCACTCATCTATGTCACGATACTGATGAGAACTAAATTTCCAAGCTAATGCGTGCTCCATTTGTTAATTACTGTGATATAACCAGTAATTGGTAGCTACTGTGGGTGAATCGAGACGTCTCAACTGAAACTGATGTTCGCACTCATTACTCACAGTCACCACAATTGAGTGATGTTATTATCTAAGTTTTAGCGACGCTTGTTAGCGGTGAGTGTTACCTTCGTACTAGATGTGGTTATAGATTATGTTGATATTGTTGCGTGTAAATGTAAATAGAGTATCGCTAGACAATAATTATAGATAGAGATATAAAAAGCCCATAACTCGTTTTATTTAAGTGTTAGAACCTAGATTTCCTATAAATCCGTTGGGTAGTTTTTGAGTTTATTGCATTCAGACAGACAGACGTAGCGGGGGGGACTTTGTTTTATAATATTTAGTGATTTAAATATGGCTACTCATTGAGGTTGTTTTAATGAAGACTGTGTGTGTGTCTAACTCCTCTAATCAATAACCAATAATTAATAAAGCAATTACAGCTAGCACATTTACAACCATTTCTAGGAAACAACGCGAACGTTATCACTACCTCATTAAACCGATTCCATAGTAATAATAATTTAAATTGGCTTTCAATCCTATGTTGTCCCTATCTTCTGACACGGCTGACACACTCGAGTACACTCGACTACACTCGAGTGACAAGCAACATTACACGCTTGACGATCAATGGACCGGGATATGTAATGAGGGTAATGATACTAACACAATATTATAATATGTAGCAACTGATTGTTCGTGTTGTGGAAGAAATGAGAAATTGGACAATGTTGTAATGTGTGTTTTACGCCCGCAAACTTGGAACCAAATGAGATTCGAGTCCCTGGATCGCGATTATGATTATTGCTTACCTACAATGAGTTAATTTTAGGGTTGTATTAAAATAGCCTCCACGAATGGTGAACGTGGGACAAAGACCACCGTCCTGGACTGTCAATGGCGCTGCTACCACGTTACAGCCTGGTACTTTATATATATATACCGCAGCATGAGCTAAATACTTACGCAGTCCGCGCCTATATGGGAGAAGACGCGACGTTCAGTTAAACCTAAACAGGTCGCACTAGTTAAATGGTAAATGTCTAAACAAAGTTTTAGAAATATTAACATAACACTGTTTAGTTGATTCACAAAGATATCGAGACGACCGTAGGCCTACTGGGCTTTCGAGATCTAAAAATACTCTAAACACTTCACACGAGATTTCTAAATAAAAGCCAATAAATCCCTAAACCAGATACCACCAAAACAAATGGCCACGGGTTCACAACAGATATTTTAAAAGCAAATACTTTATGTCTCGGCTTCACGCGAGCTCTGGCCACCGTCCAACGTATCTGCGATCAACTTCTTTACTATTGGTCGTAAGTCGCGCTGACGTGCAGCACTGTGCGAACTTCCCATGGGTTTAGGAGCTTACTGTATTTTTTTATTGAAACGTTCTTTAGAAATGGTTTAAAGTTAGATGAGAATTAAAGAGTTAACACTATTTTCTATCATTGGGAGATGTTTTAAAGTTATAATGTTTTTTCATAAGTGGCCACTTGAAAATGTACAGTAATTATTTTGTCTTCTTCGAAAGCTCGATAATACCATGATAATACACTGCAATTTTTTAAATTAATTTGACATTCACAACTAATTAATAGTTCTGATTGTCAAATTAATTTTTAGCAAGAACATAGAGTCCCAATTAATCTTCTATACAAACATATTAAATTGAAGTGTCTGTTTGTAATATCAAAATAAAAGGTTTTACTAAATGCATATGAAAGTATAAACGGTACTTATAAATTTTTTTTAGGGTTCCGTATCTCAAAAGGAAAAACTTCTAAGTCAACGCAATCAAAAGATACGGGCGTTTATGTTCCGTTTATGCCGCATATTTTAACACTCGCAAGGGGATCAAAACCTTTAATGTACTTTCAGTTGACCTAGAATTATGAAATTTGGCAAGAAGCAATGTGATGTAGCACAAGTAAAGGAAAAATCCGAAAACCGTAAATTTTTAGTTACATACCTACTTGGTGCGCGAGTCCGACTCGCACTTGACCAGTTTTTGTCATTCTGTATATCAATCTATTGGTTCTGGCTAATCTCTGAAATAGCTGGGCCGATTTTGACGGGACTTTCACTGGCAGGTAGCTGATTAAGGTGCAACTTAAGATCTTTCTCCAGTAGCACGTTCCTGTAGGATAATTTCCGACATTCTCGCGGGCGAAGTCGCGGGTAGCAGCTAGTTTATTAATATAAACATCACCTCATCTAAACTGATTCGAACATATTATCATTTTTCTCAACAAGCTCACACTCGGTTGGAGTCACTCGCAGCAGATGATCTGTTAATGTTACTACAATTTCCGCTTTGTACAGACGATGCTATACTTTAATTAAAACTTGTCCACACACAATAATCACCCTTTCTCTAGAAGTAATACGTATGATAATCCCGTGATGAAAGCTTCGGTTATATCGTTACAGGTCTGCGGTCGCCGGCGAGGCAGTGTTAGTGAAACATTACATTTCAGTAATCGGGACACTAGACAATTTCGTCATGGTCTAATGTTCATGATTATTAAAAATCATCAAACTAAACATCAATAAAGTTTTATTGAAATTCTGTGGAGTTACATCATAATTGGCGGAAGTTATTGATCACTGATGGGAAAAACGGTCGATTTTTGACTTAGTATGTTACATGAAGAGGATTTTACGCATCAATTGTTTTGTGTAAACTAGGTAACGTGTGTTTACAATAGTTGTAGGGTAAAGATCTTACAATATTCTTGAACCACTTAGCGCAAAGCCCTTTACACAAAGTAAGCCGGGCAATATTGTCCTCGCCTATATTTATATTGCCAGCATAAGACAATCACGACGTACTCAAACTGATACAAACTCCATTCTGTCCCAATTCAAGTTAGTCGTTGTTAAATAGTGGACTACCTTCCTACACATGTAGCTTATACAACGAGCTAATCGTGCAGCTTCATTGATTTACGAGCTGCGAACAGTCTGGGAACACTTTAATGTAAGTACTTTTAAGGGAGTGTAAAGCTGTAAATGGTTAATTAGCATGTTCTATTCTGATGAGATCAATTACCATAAGCTATGGGTCGTTATTTTAAATAAAAATAAGTTCTAGTCTTTTGCATGATCATTTACGTAGCCAATTAAGTAGTCGTATGAGATACATGACTTAATACTAATAAAACGTTATTTTGTGGAAAATTCTTATTAAGTATGCAATGTGCAACAGTTTTTTCCAGGTTTGTTTGTTGGACGCGACAGTTTTCTCAGAAAAAATCTTACGATTCCAAATAGACTATTTTGTGACATTTTAGTGTTAATCGAAACATGTTGTGTTATAAACCCAGCCGCCAGATTTAGGTATGTGCAAATTCAAGGTAATTCACTTTTCATCAATGAGGTTATATGAAAACATATTATCTCCGTGTAGCTTCTATACAAATGCAACTGAACTACTCTACAATTTATTGTAAATATTTTATCATCCCTTGTATTTGCATGCTTATTCCACAACAATTTCCATATTGATCAGTATCTCCCTCGGAAATAAGTCAGCTGCAGGAAAATAGGTTACCGCGGTGACTGGGGGCCGTTGATCAACCACTAGGAGATTAACAAAAAAAAATTCACACTTGGTGAATAATAGGATAGGTATGTGTAGTCATAGTCACCATAATTGATTGATGGAGATTGGTGATTATAGGATTCTTCAAAAATATGATCGTTTAAAAAAAAAAGTACGTGTGGCACTCGGGGACTGCCGCGGTAAAGCTATTGCATAGCATTTTTATCAACTTATGCAATTATAATATTTATGCAATATTTTTTTTTCTTTGATATTAATTCAAGTTACACTTTTTTAGCGTGGTGACCGATAAGAAAACAAAACACGCATACGTCTAGTCGCACGCACACAAACACCGTGCCGAAGTCTGCCGAACTGATACGACGTTAGACGATGCACGGCTTTCAACGCTGCACCGCTGTGCCGGTCGGAGTGGGGGGTTTTACGTTTATTTTCGTTACGGAATTTCTTCATTCGGTCGCCGCGCTCAAAGCCCAAGATAAAAGCTATGCAATAGCTTAAAAACTATTTTCAATTATTAACCATTTAAAAAATGTTCGATCTTTAATAAACACAAATCCTTACTTGCTGAGTCTAATTCCTGAACTTACAAATCTTACAATACTTTATTCTAAGAAGTACGAAAAAGTCTTGATATGTTACGCACTAAAATTAACATAACCTTGTAATGGAAAAACGTTTATCTCCAACAATCCAAACTCTTTTGTTCCCCCTTCATGTATCTGTACAGACGCGTTCAGCGCTTCCAGCAATTTGCCACAATTCCGTGTAATGGCGCGGCAGACCACTCACGACCACAGCTTGCATCACACACAATATTTATCCCCACTTTTGTGCACGTTACCGTCTGCTTAGAGGTTGTAAATGTCTCCAAATGTACATGATTGGACGGATTAAAGTAATTTGATAATTTCAAGCGTAGCGTACGGTTATTGAGTAAATTGACTGCCTCGTTGGTGTGATAGTTGCAAGCGCGACTGCTGACCATGTGGTTCTACTGTTGATCACTAAGTTTATATAAAAAAATAATAAATAAGCTGGGCAAAGTGTTATTGAATTCTTCCATTAGAATTTTCTCAGTGGCAGCCCAGGTCTGCATTTGAGTCTAGTTGTGGGAATCGAATCAAGTCCTACATAATGCGAGAGTTGATCGCACGTAAGCAATTCATGGGCGCCCGCTTCTCTATACATCGCCTGCCGCTCGTAAACACGTTTTATTGAGTTGTCTAGTGAGCGAGCGATGAATATTAAATTACAGAGAGAACGAACGATGCATACTAACTTTTAATATGCTATGTTAGTGAGACCGCCATATTGTTTGGTTTAGATTAATTAAAAATAGATTAGGATTATTGTGTGTTCAATAAAAAGGTTGATTCAAATCGTTACTTTTCATTTCATTTCAATTTTCCGTCAGTAAAAAAGAGTAGTTTTTTAATTGTATTGCAGAAAGCACATTACGTGAAGGTGAGATGTACAGCCTCGCATTTTAAATAATATGACATCTTTGTTACTGAGAAATTGAGAAATTAATTTATTTACCTATAACCTAATGCTTAATTATTATAATTAAACTCATCCGTTTATGAATTAACGCTTTCAATTCAACTTAATAGGTATTACAATTCAAGGTAGACTTGTCGCAGTACTCAACAAAGCGTTTTTTTTATATTTCTATAAAATATTTATGCCTTGCAAGTTATACATAAGTAAAAATCTGTTTTAAGAAATCAAAGAAATCATAAAATTCCATGAAGTGCCTTTTCATTTCAGAAGTTATATAAGTGAAATTGCATGCAATTTTTTATTGCACCAGTATTAAATGTTCTCGAAGAGTTCAGGAAGAAATTGAAATCTCGAAGTATACAAAGAAGTATGTTTGTATAAATGTCTGTTTTGAACTTTTAATATAAAGGAGTCAAAGACTTGTGGAGTGTAATGGAAGTGACTTTATTTCGTAGATATTTTCTGCAAAGAAGCTGGTGACAGTTCAGAGTTTTTATATTAAAACTCATTGAATCTATTGAATAATCAGCATTTCGCGGTTTATTTGAATATATAAAACGACCCGGACAGCAAAATTTCCCCTCAATTAGATTTCTCCAGGCATGAAGGCATTGAAACTGATCACGTATTAAATTCATGGCCATTGTGGCTAAGTACCTAATTTATTTCAATATTTTAAAGTAAGAGTGGTAATAAAAGGTTTCTATATAAAAAAAATATTCTGATAACAGTTGACTATAAAGACACGAAAGTCGACAAAACAACTCAAAAAGCAATTCAAAATATTTACAATATTTAAAAGCTGTCTTAAAATAATAATATGTACAAGTAATATGTAAAAGCAATCACAAATTAGTCTAGAAGTGTCTCATTATTCATAATTATGATTCTCCTACGATACGATTTACAAATTGAGCAATATCCTGATTTTATACTTCCGATATTGGCTAAATAAACAAATACTTACCGATAACCGATACGTCAATTACGGACCTAATTTTAATGACTATCTGACCGTTTGATCGGAGAGGCACATTTGATATAAAATATGCCCGGGGCGGCGGGCGAGGCGCGGCCCAATTATTGGCGATAATTAGTCTGGTACCAATTAGTACATGTTATGCTCCGTGGGGCCCGTCTATTAGTCCAGGACACTTTGGGTCAGTATTTAAATAATTATTTGATTAGACAGAAGAATGTTGGTGTAAGAGTTTAAGACCAAGATTTTAGTTATATCATTCCACTGCCAAAAAAATTAATAAATATATTAGGCATTTTTCCCATTGACTACTCGTATTACTTTGTGATTCTATCGATAAAATTTTTAGTATTTTATTTTTCTGTTCCACAAAATATCATGTACTTACTTAGATTTATTTTATTATCTATTAAAGTCTTATCAATTGCATGATGCAATTTAGCTTTCGGCCCACTCAATAGGGCCAGCTAGTGTACCTATGCAACCCATCAAAATAATGTCCACCTAATGAAACACAGAATTGAGCATCTTTTCAATGAAAACAAATGTATTTTAAAGACTTAAGTACTTTTAATTGTGATGCTATAAAAATACGACCAAATGGTCACCTAATTAATCTTGGAAAAGTCGTTAAATTCGTTGTGGATACAAAAGATGCGCGCCGCGTACATAGATCCGTCACCTTCTTAATTTATTATGATCTCTTCGACTTATCTAGATTTGAGGCGACGAATGAACGTGATTTATTACTGAAAATGAATTCAAGTAGATAATGTAAGAGTTCAAAGGCAATAAAAATATGAGCTTTAAGTATTGAGCTGATGCGCATTATTCAAAGCTAATATTTTAGGAATACTAATGACGGCAAAAATGTAACACTCATGCGTGTAACATCAGGCGTAACACTGGCTCGTATTATGTGTACACTCGCGATTCACCATGTGAAACACTAGCGAGTTAATGAAGTGAGACTTAGATTTAAAATAAAATATAATTTTATTTTAATAATGATTTGTTCGTCATCTCGCGAGTCTCAGGCTCGCCGGCGCGCGAGTTGATTAATAATTAATGTTACACAAATGCTTAGTTCTACTACAAGTTTGAAAAGTCCTCGAATACAGTGAAGTCGTTGCTTATATAGTCTATGATAAGAGTGAATCCTCGTGGGGATGGAATCTTAGTGGCGATAACAGAATACTTTCGTGATGACTAGTTTACGATTACAGATTGGCGCGGTTGCTTGATGAAAGGGTGTCCTAATCTTCATCTTGTGAGGTATTTCGGACTGAGTAGTTACGTGGTGACTGGATCACGATAATAATATGACGTGGTTGTTCGATGACGAGGTGTCCTTATCTTCATCTTGTTGAGGTATGTGGTCATCTTGCACTGTGCTGGTATGGTCGTGATATTTACAAGCGCGTGAAACATTTGGATCACCAAGATCTCGATACAGGCTGTGTATAGTTTGGGACCTATCGACGACCTACCTGCTGTTAACAGCCAAAGTCTAAGTGTGTTTCCAGTGTGTCTAAGTTTTCTGTTGGTTAGAACTAGTAAGTATGTAAGTAACATGTAAGTTAAAATAAAAGAAGTTGAAAACAAGTACTTACGTGACACTCGGTGCACCACGTGTAGTACTCACGTGACACTCGGTGCACCACGTGTAGTACTCACGTGACACTCGATGCACCACGTGTAGTACTCACGTGACACTCGGTGCACCACGTGTAGTACTCACGTGACACTCGGTGCACCACGTGTAGTACTCACGTGACACTCGACGCACCACGTGTAGTACTCACGTGACACTCGGTGCACCACGTGTAGTACTCACGTGACACTCGGTGCACCACGTGTAGTACTCACGTGACACTCGGTGCACCACGTGTAGTACTCACGTGACACTCGGTGCACCACGTGTAGTACTCACGTGACACTCGATGCACCACGTGTAGTACTCACGTGACACTCGATGCACCACGTGTAGTACTCACGTGACACTCGGTGCACCACGTGTAGTACTCACGTGACACTCGGTGCACCACGTGTAGTACTCACGTGACACTCGGTGCACCACGTGTAGTAATCACGTGACACTCGGTGCACCACGTGTAGTAATCACGTGACACTCGGTGCACCACGTGTAGTACTCACGTGACACTCGGTGCACCACGTGTAGTACTCACGTGACACTCGGTGCACCACGTGTAGTACTCACGTGACACTCGGTGCACCACGTGTAGTACTCACGTGACACTCGGTGCACCACGTGTAGTACTCACGTGACACTCGGTGCACCACGTGTAGTACTCACGTGACACTCGGTGCACCACGTGTAGTACTCACGTGACACTCGGTGCACCACGTGTAGTACTCACGTGACACTCGGTGCACCACGTGTAGTACTCACGTGACACTCGGTGCACCACGTGTAGTACTCACGTGACACTCGGTGCACCACGTGTAGTACTCACGTGACACTCGACGCACCACGTGTAGTACTCACGTGACACTCGGTGCACCACGTGTAGTACTCACGTGTAGTATAAAAGCTTAATAAGACAATTTGTATTTAAATTAAAGTCTACAAACGACCCACTCATTAACGCAAACTAATTAAAAATGCGTAATTTAAATTACCAATCAATTGCTTCAGTATTTGCTTCCTCGGTTTATTGAAAATTGACTTATGAATTGTCAATAAAGCGAGGATCGTCCATGATTGATCGATGCATGCAAGCTTGAAGCGCTTTGCTCGTGGTGAATCAATTTAATTGATTCCAATATCCAAGTAGGTACATATGTAATGACTTCAATTTATTTATTTGTTCATACAGTTTCATGAAAACTCTTGTAATGGTATCTCTGTAATAAGTAATAACATAAGAAAGTAATTAATTACTTTCTAGTAATCAATTTATTTATTTTACAACATAATACATTAATTTAACATAATATAATATAACATTTAAAATAATAATATGTAGATACATGTGTATGAAAAAAGAAGCAAAAGAATCATAGGGCATCAAAAATTCGTCCGCATCGCTGTCAACTTTCTAGTTGATGTAATATTTATTTTAAGTGTTTCAATCATTCGTGTAACTGTCTGCCTGTGAGATATAGGATACTCTTCATTCAGGGTATTAATTTGTGTCAACAAAGATGAAAAACAAAATACATGCAGACGAAGGTGAAGTCGCGGGCAAAAGCTAAATTTTTCCCGACTACGGCAAAGCCAAAGAAGGGTTATGTATTTGACAGGCTATGTATGTATGTTCGTTTGTTCCCTCGTTACTCTTAAACTACTCATCCTATTATAAAACCAACCAATATGACGGCTTATAGCGGATGTAAAGTGGTACTGATTTTTTCACTTTATTAAATTATTATACCGTGTATATTATGGACTACTTTCTGAAAATATATTGGTTATCTGTCATTTTTCATAGATAAACCACAAATATGAATAAAGAATTATGTTTCACACTGACTGTTTTCAATAACACTAGAAACCATTCTAAAATGTTATGTAAGCTGCTTGCTTGAAGGTATCAAATTCCATATTCCCAAAATAACTGAAATAAAAAACTAAAACCCGAATACAACAAACATCGCTCTTGCTCTCTCCCACTGCTCTTGAGAGGTTTTACAATGAACTTACAGTTTTTAAGCCTTTGACCTGATTGTTATTATATAATATTACTTAGGGATTTTAGGTGCATTAAATAAGCCCCATTGATTGACAATACTAGTATTTTTCCAACTATCTGGCTAATCTTATTACCACGGCATGATCTACTTACTCTCCTGTAGTCTGTGTCAGAGAGTCCACATGACAGGCAATAAAAAGAAAAAGAATTATGAATTGTAATAAAAAATAAAGTGTTGAGAACATAATATTATTTCGTGAGTAGTTTTTTATGGACATCAACATCTCATGAACATTGTAAACCAGTCAGGTGGCTACTTAATTCGGTTAATCGGTGGTATTAAAATGTTTTTATTTATTGGCTTACGTTTTCAGTTTTATTGTGTACTGTTTATTGCGTGTAAACTGGCATGGGATTTCATTAAACTGTGTCAAACCGAATTTAATTTATTACTGTTACTTTTGATATTTTATTGCAAGTAGTAAATTCCTGCTCACTAAAATTTAAAGTCTTATAAAAGGGTACTTATGTGATTGATTCGGGAATCGTACTATGACCAAATACGTAGGTCTAAATACAGATAGTTCACCTCAGCTTCAGAGTTTATTTATTTTCTTTGTTATTATATACATTTAAAGTATTTCTTAAAATTAAAAGATATTGGTCAAAATAGTGGTCAGCCGGTGTCGAGAATAGGGTCAATAATATTAATTAAGGCCGTTGATCATCTTGCCCCTTTAATCACTCGGTCCGATCTTTGTAAAGAATTAACTAAAGCAGGCTTTCATTCGTTCATTTGAAGACTTAACAACATCCTTTACTCCTGTTATTAGAACCCCAAATGGGACGCTCTCCTTTTCAAGATTCCTGAAAAAGTACTTAGACGAATAGGTTTCTTTTCAACCTCCGTTACATCCAAATAGATTTCTTTAGGCTGAAAAGAAACCTAGGCCCAATTTTATAATACATTCCGAAATGTTGAATAAAAACTAAGTAGTTTTTTTGGTAGTTGTCAAAACCCGTTATGACAAATATTGGCAAGCGTGAAATTATATATTTAAGCTTAAGGGTTCGGAATATCGCGTGTATTTGAAGAATTTGGATGAAAATTGAAAACTTTCTTTCACACTCAATTAAGTGTTCATTAGCTACAACTTATACTTAACGCTAAATTCAGTGCGGTCCGATTTATTTTCTTGTGTCACGCTGAGCCGGGTTTCGGTCGAGAATTTTTACGTATAAATCCCTTAAGATTCTTTACAAAGAGTTTCATTTGCATCCGAATGTTTGCGAGGCCACTAAATCAGCGGATCATCCTCGCTGTACATAATGAAGGTTCGATTCAATCCGACTGCAGTCTTCATGACTAATTCTGCTTTTAGTAAGATTTAGTAAAGAGTAGATCGTATTAAATCGTTCGTTCGTTGAATCGTTTATTTAAGGAGCCTATTGTACAAGGTGTAATTAAAATAACTGGAACTCTAGTAAGTACTTAGAAGCTTAGATGTTAGCTTTACAAAAAGAATTTTGAATAAGATATTAGTCAATCAACCTGCAACTCTTTTCATCGGACTACATTTGGATACTCTGCGTAAAGCAGAACACACTAACCAATTGACGCAGTTTATTAACCGACTTCATTTCTTCTTAGCATGTTTCGGTATGCTACGCAACATGCTACGGCGTAGTATCGTACTACGAAGACGTAACAGTCTCGTAGCATGTGTGTTAGAAACTTCAAATATGAATAAGTTGTTTTTGTAAACCTATCTCTATGACTTCCGTCCAATATACCAGAGGGGTAATTTTCTCGTAATTTTCAGAACGTTCACAGTCAGATCTCAGACTCAATCTGTCAAAAATACCTCTAATTTCCCTACATTTTGGCAAGTTTTTGACATTTGTTTGTCGCTGAGATGAGACTGCGATTGGATTTTGAACGATTTATATTACGAGAATTGCCCCTCAGATGTCTAACACACTCCCTGCATAATTATTTTCCCAGGAAACATCCCCACATTCCCGAAAACCTCACCCCACTTTATTACCACTAAGTTCCCCCATTTCCCTTTCCCCCAATCCATACATATTATAAATTCGAAATTAATCTGTGAGTATGCTACATTTTAACGCCTGAACTACTGTATGGATTTCAATAAAATTGAAAGTCAATGAGATAGATGGTATCCTGGGGAAGGATATAGGCAAATTTTCGCGAATTATTCTATAAACTAGCCTAATCATCCACCTGTATCGTCACCGCTCACTTTATTATTTGATAAACTAACCTAATCATCCACCTGTATCGTTGCCGCTCACTTCATTGCCGTAAATTTCTCGTCTCCAGATTTATTAAGGCAATTAAACTTGGTCCAAGTTGACAGTTTTTTCCTTTGTTTCGGACACTTTAATGAGCGCCGCGAGACGTAGGGAATTCAATTCTTATGGCCCACTGTACCAGAACCCGCGTATTCTAATTTCGCAAATTCTAGGCTCTGAAATTAAAAGGCATTTATGGAATTTAAATTGGTTTAGTCCATCTTGGCCCGTCGTTTGTAAATAAACCTGTCAGTGAAGGATACAAAATCTATTCTTAGTTTAGGTGAGTTTCACTGTGCAGATTGTTTTAGTAAACTGTCACCTCTGTCTCTAAATTCAAGAGCAAATCCAATTCAAATTAAAAAAAAACTCTTATTATGGAATATTGTTAATCTTAGAACAAAGTAAGTGTGACAAAGTATGTAGTGAGTAGACAACAGTAACAACTCAGTTTTTGGAACACTCTGGTTGTATGTGTCTGACGTGACATGGTAAAGGATGGTTTACAAAATTTACCTAACATCCACGTTTGCTCACCATACCTTTTTAGGCAGTGTGAAAATAAAAAAGTAGGTAAATAATATTATTGAAAGAATTACATAAGATACAAGCTAAATCGGCAGATATTAAGTTTTGAACACCTTGTAAGTATTATCATCAGATACATATATACCGCATATACTCATAACAATGTAAATATTATCTTGTATAGAAAACTTTAAGTTTCCATTACGATATAAACCTACTTTAGACTACATTACCGATACACGGAACATTGAGTAAACCCTTTTCTCAATACAAAGACGAACTAAACTAACGTATATTTTATAACCCCGGGGACACACGGCGGTCATTACTTTTCGCTTTGTTTGCTCCCGCGGGCTAACTTGTTTGATAACAGTTAAGAAAAAGACGACGTGTTCTGTTGTGTGACGTCAACGGGTGGCGTTAGCTGATGTTGCTTCAAGTGTTGATTATAAGATGGTGTTCTACATTTTTGGCACATATATAAAATTTGAACCCCGTGTTTCTTTTTTGTGTTTTGATTTTAAATGAGAATTTATCTAAATTCCATAAAAAGTCTATACTTTTTTAGATAAATTCTCATTAAAAGGTATATTGGTATATTGTTTTCCATCGAACTTCCTGCTAGTAATGCTTATATACCTGCAACAGTAAATTATTATACAAGTATTTACACTTTTCAAATAGATGACAATGCATTTTGACAATGACAGTTTTAATCGGTACGTGTAAGGAAATAAATAAAACTTGTAGGTCGTTGCTCCACAGAAAACAGCGGCATTCTCGGGAGCGGCGTCATTATACTTTCGATAGTCTACTATGGAAGACGTCTTAATTTATCTAAAACATCTCTTTTGAAGTTCGTAGTGACGTGAATTTTTAATGGCGTCCCTACTCCATATCCTGTTTGATGTGCTTTTTGTTCAAACTGTTTTGTCTGTGAGAGATTTTATTTGCAGAGGTACCAAATTTTACTAGCAAATTAAAAAGTTCTTTTATATGCTTTCAAAAGTCATTAAAAGACACCTTCCCTAGAGTCCCTCATTAACAAACACTAATCACGTGTTTGTCGAAGTTGGTGCACTGATTACATACAATCTCTGAGTCTTATAAGTATTCTAGACTATAATATATCTTGTTATCGTGTAAAGTCTTTCAAAAACACTTCTACAACCAACAAAAAAATACAGAACACAAAAAAAAAACAATAACAATCGAAAATTAAAAAATTCTAAGAACCCTAAAAAATGTAGGAAATGTTTATTTCATGTCAACAATTATTCCCTATTTTCCAAATAAAAATCACAATCAGTCCTTTTCCTCCGAAATCAACAAAAACTTTTCACCTACAAGTTCTTCCCCGCTGTGTTTATAATCTGCGCTGAATATTTAACGCGGAGGCTTCGTCAATGACACCGCTCCACAAACTAAAGCATTATTAATGATCCGAAATGGAAAATACAATCTGATGCTTTGGAATTAAAATAATTGAGTTCGTTTACATAACATAACATTATGCTTGCATTTCCCGAAGGACTAGGCAGAGCTGTACCTATAATAAATAAACATAATACGACTTATTTGGTACGATAGAAAAAAATCATGAAGATAACTCTAAAAACTTTATTTTTACAATAAAAACCATACTAACATACATACAATCGTTATGATTTTTTGTCAGATTATTCTACAAGGAACATACTGAAACTCTAGTGTTTTAATTTTTACTTCAAACAATAGATTTTTCATAAATAGATAATTGCTTCATATTTTGCAATAAATTACCACCGTTGTGTCATCGCGCTTCTCTTTCTTTTCTATGCAGTCCGACAAAGACCGCGTCATGTAGTCATGTGGTCATGTAGTCCTCATAATAAGAAAAAGCATAATCAGCCTGTAATGTTCCCACTGCTGGGACACAGGCCACCTCTCGATGAGAGGGAGTGAGCTGTAATCCACCACACGGGCCCAGTGCGGGTTCGTAGATGTCACATATCTCCGAATTTCTTATTCTAGGACATGCCACTTTCCTCACGATGTGTTCCTTCACTGTTTTGAAAGCAGTGGTGATGAAATAATTTACACAAAGTAAAGTGCCTGTCGGGGTTCGAACCCACGACCTGTAAGTCGTGGCCGCCGAAAGGATAATAACATCACCCTGTTATTGTCACCACTCTACGGGGATTTTACAACATATTTTTTTGCAAGATATATAGATAATAATAATAATAAAATATTTTTATTTCGGACAACTACGAGATCCATAAATTGTTAGTAACAGATTTGCACTTAAACACTATTGTTAGTAACTTAATCTAAAGACTAATCAATGAGAAGACCCCCCATCAACTACAACAAAGAAATACTAAGGTATAAGTCTTCTCACATATATCACATAGATAGTGTATTGAAAATAATTACATAAATCAGCCTTGTTCAATGCTTTTTTTATGTAGGTACGTAAAATATAATAGATTAGAATACTCTTCATTATGTACACCCATAGGTACACCATATAAATTACAGATATAAATGTAGAATTTTTACAAAAGGTTACACAATGGGCGGTCTTATCGCTAAGAGCGATCACGTACTCTTCTCTGTAACGCCACTTTGAACAGTCTTGTGCTTTCTATGTCAAAAGCATAAATATTAATTTCTTAATCTAACAAACCATAAATCATCTGCCTAGCCGTTTACCAAAGAGTAATTCTAGTGTAACCGAAAACAGATGAATATTAGTGTTTTACTCTCACAATTACTTCTGATCGCCAAATAACAGATCGAGGTGATGTACACCTAGCAGTTTAACATATGTATACATAAACTGCGGTGACAACCATCTCGCGCGTTAAAGATCACGTGGTTTATGACCGAGCCCGCGGTAAGCGCTTCTGTTTTGTTTTATTGATGCGATTGTACCGTCATTGCAAGTACTTGATGAAGATTTGTTATAAAAACATTAATTTTGATATTTTGCCACATTATTATGAATTATCTACATACACAGGGCATAGTAGGATTTGACTCGAGTGAACTTGAGTTTTAAACAGTTGTAAAAATCACCACGCTTGGCGATCAAATTGGTGACCAAAGAGTTATAGAGTATGGACGTGTCTCGTCAAAATTGATAATCATAATTATGAGCATATCAGATACTGAATTCAGTGCCAGTAGTGTTATATTGACGTCTGATACGAACATAACGTAGTTTTATCGTCTATTAACTATTTTACGAGCTCGCGAGTACGCCACTGATGCTTATCATGTAAATTGCTTCCTTTTGTCCGGGAAGGAAGGGTTTTGGTTGAGCTGAATGGTGCTGATCTATGCGTCATGTTCGTGAACGGGCGCCGTCAGTTGGGGCTGGTCATCACTCGGCTGCCTCGGCTTATTTTTATTTTTGGATTGTTGTTTTTTTTTTTTTTTACTATTTGCTGTACTCTGGACGCTTTTAACGCATACGTCTTTTTTTACATCGTTCTCACATTTTATTATAAACTCAATATTAATGATGTACTTAACTAATATTTTTGTAAAAATATAATTTAAAAGAGTGTCCATGGAACTTCTTGCCCGTTCTTCTCCATAGGTACCTACGCTTTGGAATGGGCAACTAGCTTCATTTTATTTTTGACTGACCGACTTCTTGACAATTCAAAAGTGCCTGTAAATGGTTTAATTGAAATAAATGCTTTGAGTTTGAGTTTGGCCGCTAACTTCTTGTGCATTAGTTGTTGTCTCAAAATAACTAGATAATCATGATAAAAATATTCAAAGAAGCGGTATAAAATAATCTTTAACTTTTACCTTTACTTTTAACTTTTTGTGTTTTATCAAAAGTTTGAATCAAATTAAAGACCTGACCTGGATTATCAACCAGCCATCAAATTGTTATTGCCTTTAAAACAGCTATAAATAAAGTAATTGTCGCCACCCTGTCGATAAATCTACAAACAGTTACTTACAAAAGAAACGAGGAGAACAGTTACTAATGCGTTTTATTTCCCTTAATTCCCCGATCATTAGCAACGGACATATATCACGTCCAAACCGCTTACAATGTTTTACGAAAAATGAAAATAACTAAGAATAACCGCTATTTTTCTTTCTCCCCTAACAAACGATTTGGGAAATTAAATTTATGTATCCATAAACACGGAATGTTCTTTGGATTCCGTATTCGCGTGTCGCCCACTATGCATTATATTTTTACGACGCGACGTCTCTTCAGGAACATTTGAACCCCAATATCTGGCTAATACATTCAATCTAACCCTTATTATACAGGCATAAGAGCGTTTTTCCTGAGCCTAAACATCGGAAATAATCTGCGGCGAGAGCCTCCAAGAATTCAGGGCAGAGCCGAAATATGCTGCATGTGAATGTCTAATATTTTGCAAATTGATTTTGGTAAAAATTAGAACAAAATGGCCTTTTCCGGCTCAAGTCGTACAATTTTAGCGAGCGGAACATTTTCTTGAATGTTTCATATGAGGGAAGAGCACTATTGGTTTTTAATGTCAATAAAATTAAATGGGTCCGTCTTTCTGTATAATTCTCGACTATATCATTGGGCACGAGTTCCTTTTATAATATTGAGAAAGTCTAAGTTAAAAGAATGAAACAATCATTGTAATACAAGACTAGTACAACAGTATCACCAGAACGTGCAAGTTAATATGTAGTTCATTATAACAACGCTTCCAACCCGCCACAAGTTACCCATTACAAACATGTATCAATAACAAACTGCACAGCGCAGTGCACAACTCCCACTTGACACAAGCTTCCTGTTCACACAATATTTATTCCACTCATTTCCCGTTAATCATATGAAAGTTGGCGAGCCTACTAGTAAGGTAGAACAGCCAGTTGCCGACCTACTTCCATTCGGTCTTTGTTTTAAAATTCCCTCGCCGCGCCTGCCAAATGTGGCGTGGATTGAAAACGAGGTCGCGAGCCTTGTTAACGTTTTTTTTTCGACAGTTTTATATGGCTTCCTTTGCATTCGGATTGTGTATATCCGTTGACGTTTTGATATTAAGCCAACATTACGTGACGCGGCTCTTTTGATATTAAGCCAACATTACGTGACGCGGCTATTTTGCTTCTGTAACTGAAAAATAGTCCTTTGAAGTGTTTGTGGGTGATTTTATTGAAGTCTTATCATGGATGGTATTCATAAATTGTTTTTAATTAACAACATAAGTTAACTTTATATTCAATCAAATGCCAAAGCATTTAATAGGAGTATATTTTGTAAATTCATAAAATAAATTTGGAAACCATGTGAAAAGATACGTGCAGGAAAACTTTATTTATTATTGTTTTATCGGCCTAAAATCACAAACTTTATGTTCCCATAATCATGTGCACTCCCTATCCCATAACCCCGACCATTCCCACTAATATGTTCTCATTCTTTTTCCAAGAAAACTACCGTAAAAGCGGCGCTACAGACTACGGATAGATCTCCATAATCATTTGTCCTCTGCATACGTTACCGTAAGCTGTAGTTTCTCTCAACGATAAACTTCAGTCCGAGATCCTTTTTACTCTGTGACAGTTTGGGAGCACACATCCCTTTGGAAACATGTTTATTTGATAAATTACTCGTATGCGGGGGCTGAGCGGACAGTGACATGCGTGAAACTAGGCACCTTTTTTTAGAAGGATCACGAATAAATTGGCTTATGAATTTTGTAGCGACATGATATTTAATGAGCTTGTAAGGTGTACAGTTGGGTCAGCTGGGATTCTTGTAGTGTCAAAGTTAATTTGGGTTTTACCTCACATTTTCTTTGATAAACTTAACTATTGAAACCACTGGGAATAAATAGGTACCTACGTAATTAAATTATTGAAGTGTTCTTCAGCAATCAGAGCCGAAATATATATTGACTCTCGCTTCCCTGAATTCTCGCTCTTTAAACATTCACCAAAACATTTTTTAATATTTTCGTTCTAAGTACATTAGCCACGCAAATCTATTCGACAAGGCCTCCAAAAAGTTGCAGAACTTATTCCACGATAATACAAACAAACAAAACGTCCCAAGTTAATTGTTCGTTGACGGCTGGGGAGGCTCGCCGACCAACTTCGTGGTACCTGCCGCCACAGTGTTGCCAGCATTAATTCTAATTACGCACGCGGCGCGATCCACTTCTAAACTTGAGGAATAACTCCCGGGAACTATAATATATTAATTAAAATCTATCGGCAACTGTGGCCACTGCGCGGGGTTGCGCCACGTTGATGAATTAATCAAATTCACTTCGGTGATTTAGGGACAGA
This sequence comes from Hydraecia micacea, assembly GCA_914767645.1. Taxonomy (NCBI): domain Eukaryota; kingdom Metazoa; phylum Arthropoda; class Insecta; order Lepidoptera; family Noctuidae; genus Hydraecia; species Hydraecia micacea. The sequence goes on along the minus strand of OU611783.1, from coordinate 405,485 downwards.
GTTCGTTCTGTGTGTGTCCTTTTTATGTCATTAGTCATTTTATGGTGTAATATTTTATCTGCAATAAACGTACAACAACTAAAACTTGGTAGATCAGTTTTATTAATGGAGCGAAGTTTTGTCTGAAAACATGTCTCGGGAAATAGTATATTCTACAGTGTTACTACTTTGAAATGTATGACTTAAAGTTAGCAATCTTATTATAGCCTCGTTTAGCAATTACTATAAAATTAAAGCCAACGTAATCCATGTAAGCCTCAATCTAACATGTTCAATATTATCGATATGATTTAGTAATCCGCATGGAGTTTACACAATAAATCCCCATCACGACAATAATGGTAACCCTACACGCGTGGTAGCAGCATTAGTTGTCGAGTGTCTTTCTTCACAACTTAGATCACGTGAGGTATTAGGTGCAACTTTTATTAATTCTTATTGTCGCCGCCCGTAAATAATGAATTCCACCAAACGGCTCACACCGTATCGGATCGGAGGACACGAACGAATGCGGCGACAGCCGATCGCGTGCGGCAGCATGTCAACGCATAATGATCGGCTCCATCGCGTCGCGTCGCTTGCGAACGTATCCGTTTCTGCGCCTAGTCAAATAGTTTTATTCCTACCGTGTTGACGTGTTCTAATTTTTGAAAATGGTTGAAGCTGACTTATTGCCGGTTTCTGATTTGAGAAAAGTAGCAAATCTCATCTGATTATTCTCAAATACATAAGTATGTGCTTAAGTTTTTTGCGTTTCACAAGTTAAAATAGAATTTCGTTAAACCATAATCTACTGATCATTTACTTAAGTATTCCTGATCAAAGCTAACACGTTCCAATTTACATTAAAAAACCGTTACTTTTCAAAAACTCATAATATTAAATAATTTTATTCTTATGTAAATTTAAAACAGACTTAAAAAGTAAGTTAATTTTAAATAACGGTATTAATTTCAACAAATTTACGTTATTAGAGTTTCTAAAGCATATTTTAGCAATTTAATATTTGACATCTTTGTATGAACCGAATCGTGACGTGAATGTCAATCAAACGTGAATGTCAATCAAACTGCAAATAAATAAACACAAGTTTTATTGGAATTCTGTATTTTTACATAAATACCAAATTATTGCACCAATTAAAATGGATAAAGATAAGAAAAAGAGATCGCCTAACTATACTCTAGAGGAGAAAGTACATCTTCTTTCAATAATAACAAACCTATAATGTTTACAATGCTGCTGCGTCCAGCAATCCTGACGACGCAGCTGTACGTGCCCAGACTGCACCACTCCACGAAGGTTGAAGAGATCGTGGAGTACATGCGTGTGTGTGAAGACCAACTGGACTTTGAGGGCCGAGAAGTTGGAGTCGCGTCACAACACGAACTTCAAGTCGTTTGTGGTGCGTGTTCCGACACATCATCTCGAGAAGTTCCTCAAGGAAGAGTTCTGGCCGAAGGGTGTTCTGTACCGCCGCCGCGCCGGTTTCGTGGCCGGCTACATGACACCAGTCAGCGAAACACGACGCAGTCACTTCGTGTTCAGTTAGTTTTTAGTGTAATTATAATGTTGTATGTATTTATAGTATTTTTAAGTTATATTAATATTGTATTGTATGTGTTTTATATGAAATAAATGGATAAATAAATAATATAGTTTTACGTTTCACCAAATTTGTTATTTAGATGTTTGTGGTTATTATTGCTTCAGATACCAAAGTATAATAGAGTGCAAAAGGACAGCAGGGGCTTACTACTCGTATATTCAAAAGAAACAGGAAGCCTGGAAGTCCATTACTAAAGGGTACAATACTGGGCCTAGGGATGAAACAATGCTAAAACATTTTTATAATAATATTTAGCATCGTAAGCTCCCTCCATTCAGCCACTAGGATCTGACGGAGCTCGGTCCTTCGTGGCTCGAATTCCCGAGGAACCGGACCACGCGCAAGCTCCACCTACCGCCAGCGTTATAGAATCGCATGGATTTTCGCGCCCAGATTCCAGGGCGTTGATCCGGTTGATTCAGGAGAATTGCTGCATCGTAGGAGATCGTACGGTATCCTCTTATCACCCTAACAGGCCTCGCTCTTTACGGCCTTCACAATATTGCAACGTTGCGGGCAGTCAGAGTATCCGCCCACACGGGCGCCCCATACAGGGCCATGGACCGCACAATCCCCACGTACAGTCTCCGGCAGGAGGCGTTGGGCCCCTCCAAATTGGGTAGCAGTCGCGCAACAGCAGCTGCAACGCTGATCAACCTGGGGACCAGTCACCAAATGTGCGGCCCGAAGTCCAACCGGCTGTCGAAGACAAGTCCCCTAGGACTTGTCGATGAAGAAGTCGAGTCGACGACCTATACTTCGTCGTCGACTCGACACCGATGCGGACCCCTCCTACCACTATGTGTAAATCGCGTGGTGGCTTGTTCCGAGGAATATTAATATATTCGGCCTCGGACACGGGCGGCCTCGGCCCATGGAAACAGAGGGTCTCAGATTTGTGCAAAGCCTGCGCAACCCCTGCCGTGGCCTGTATGGCCGATTGCCGATGCATTTGCCCCCGGGCCGTCTAATCATAATAATACTCTAGCTTATTTTGTTGCTTATTAGTAGATTCAATTATTTTTGTGATTTCGAAAATAACTAAATGGAATGTATTATGTAGGTAATAATAAGTTTGTGTAGGTCTTGGTGGTAGATTATTTATTTGATTGCTTTTGTGTGAAGTTATATTATGTAAGTATCCAGCTTAAAATTTCGAATAGGTCCCCAAACATCCACTCATTATGAAGAATTGAAGAAAAACTACTTACAAAATGACTAGTTACTATTGCTGATTACAGTTTGAGTAGCCGAAATTGGTGTGTCAACTTTCAACAGCTTATCTTGACGTTGATTATGCTTTGAGTATTGTCAAACACGTTTTTCTTAATTCAGAAACGCAACAGAAGACCTTAAGTATGAGTTAAGCATACTGTCTGTCAAATTTGAGTAAATTATGTTTAAATTACTCAAATCTTGATTAGAGTTTAAAAAAACTTAATTCAGAAACGAAAAAATGTTTAAGTTATACTTAAGTACAGATTAAGACGTTCTCAACTTCAAATTCTCAAATCAGAAACCGGCAGTTAGTACCTATAACAATATTACGTTAGCTTCAACCATTTGTTGTGTAGGCTATTGCATTAGAAGAAGAAGAAAATAATCATAAAACAGAAGAGGAAAAGAAAAATTTGGAAGACAGCCGAAAGGATTCGATCGGATACGACGATAGGCGAACGAAGCCGATCGCGCGTCGCAGCATACTTTCGGCTACGATCACGTGTCGCAGAAGACGCCCGCAGTCAAGCTGCTGTGCGCGGCTTGGTAATATAGACTTTAAATACTATGTACACGATTTAATATAGTTTAAAGATTGTAAAATCCGTACCGATTCGATGCGATGAGAGCCGTTTGGTGGAAATCATCCTTAACGCGTTGCTATTGTGTCCATTGTTCTCTAATAATAACTTCACGGAGGCTGGGTGGATAAATGGCCACTTCACCCTGCGCTTTATAACTCTGTGCTCGTGTTTTTCGTCTTTTGTAACGTAAACAATTGAATAAAAATTTAATGAATATCAAATTACCGCCGATTCGGGCAAATAATGTTATGGTCTCTTTATACATAATGTAAGGGGCTGATGAGTTTGCTTGTCTTCTAAGCAACCAATCACGTTCTATATTATATTATCTCCTTGGCCTCCTCAGCAGTTATTTTAGCTAACTTGATGGATCGACTACCAGAATATACGGCCGACAAACAGGTACGTCTAGAATGCTGTCGAATTATTTGCTAAGTAACTAAATATTAGGAGTGGCTACAACTATCGGATTATTCGTTAGCTTTGCTCTGAGTTGTACTAACTTTAGCGTCATTACGACGCTCTGTCAACATTTGCCTAGACGGGAATGAAAGTCGCGGTGACAAGTTTAGAGGGTACAAAAATTTTGAAAAGTCCAACAAAATAAAACACTAGAAGGATCTCCAATAGCACAGTTTTTGAAAAATAGAGTAGGAGTTCTAAGAGCCTCCATTATTTTTTTTTTTTTTCTAGAGAGCTATTGCTACAGTTTCTCTTGATACGTTGTGACAGTGGGCCTTCTGAACACATTTAATTACTACAACCGCCTAGAATTGTAAATGCTCAAGCGACAGATCGCTTCTAGACGTGATAATTTCTAAAGGAAGGTTGAATATACAATCTAATTTTCAGAAGCTCGTTGTTGAAAGACAACCGCGGAGATCTAACAAGCTACTGGCAGTGTTGAATGAAGGTGACTCATGTAACATCGTTGTTCGAACTTTGAGATTGGTCTCCCGTTCTTTAGTAAGCAGGATGCCGTATCGACATAAAAAAGCAAGGATATTGCCCATCCGCGAAAAAACTTTAAAATGTCCTGTGACTCGACTAACATAAAAAAGCAGTGATTAGAGATGGGCAATAAATAACGAGTTTAGTTTTATTTAAACCCGTTTCTACACGTTTAGACTATGTTTGTATATAAAGACATGCAAACTTCTATCAAAAATCCCACAATAAGGACAAAACCAGTCGATCAATTGTAACTAGTGAGTTTCCCCACCCGGTTACAATGCAAAGTAAAATATTCCCATAGGCGGCCATATGTAAATAAAAACCGCGGGCCAAGTGTTTGCATAATGGAATATTCCATAGCACTCAACAAATCATTTTCCGTCGGGGTCTAGTGCTGGGACGTGCGGCTTTATTTTATGTTGCTCTTTTGTTTTTTACGACTTTGATCGTTTGTTAGTAATGAAACAATGTTGTTATTTAAGAGGAAATGCGGCGGAGAGACTTTTGAAAAGGCCTAAGTAAATCATCCTCTGTTGACAACGGTTTAAATCGGCATTTTTTGAGGGTTCTAGTACTTATAAAAATAATGTATCATCAAAAAGGAAAACATGGGGACATAGAAGTAGTTAATATTTATTATTCTGTGTTATATGGAGAAACGACCATCCGCATTTCCTCTTAAAGACTTGATGCAAATAAATGGAGATGGTCATGGTGTACATAATTTTAACTGTATAATCAAATTCCCCACAGTTCTTTTTCAAAAGTCCAGCTGTATGCAATTATGCATGCGTGGTACATGTGAGTGTGGTGCCGCCCGGCGGCGCCCGAGTTCACACTGTGTTGAGATTTGTTCGTAGTGGTTGATTTGCTTGTTTATACAATAAACATGCTTTTACGTGCAGGTTTCAGCGGGATTACGAGTTCTGACCTCAGTCAAAACCCGCGAACTACCGGTTTTATCTTTTAGTGGCTGGGTGCTGGAGATTGCATTTAATAGGTAGGATGGTTCTACGATGTAGTGTGGTGCAATATTATCTTGGATGACTATAATGGTTCTCTGAATACTAATGCCTTGATCTTCCATTGTTTTAATGCAAAACAGAAATTAACCGAAACGGGATAAACTTCCAATTGTATTGACTGATAAAACCGTCACCCTAGTGTTAAAAGAACAACTCCAAATATTACTGTATTGCCCATCATGGTGATATATCTATGAAGTCTCTTCAACATCCGTCTCCCACCTGCAGATAAAGCAACGCTATCATACTACTTTGAATCAATTCGAAGTCGGCTATGTAGATTTACCTCCAATTCGACTTTTATTCGAGTAATAAATCGAGTGGGCCCACCTCTAGCGCGCGGAAAAGGCGATGCTTATGTATGAAGGGCGCTGGTTATAAATGGTGGGTGTTCGGCTGTTTTAAGCGAAAATCGAGCGAGTTCTTAGCCGACAGAGGGAAAGCGGTCAATGTGATTTATGAAGTGAATATCTTGTGAGAATCGACGTGTTGACATCAGCTGTTAATATAACTGACGATGGGGATAATCGGGCTGTTGCATACTTTTACGCGTATTTAGGTGGAGTTTTCTGCAGTGTGTGTCGTTCGTCAATCAGCGCAGACAGTACACGTGCTTGGTAGTAGAATTTTCACACCATTTTTCATTTTTACACCACCCAAAGTTAAACATCGCAGACAGTGTAATTATGTTTGTAGCTACAAAAACAGGTCGAACCTTCTGTAAACTAATAATTACTATAACTCAGCAAACATTCTTACAAACAACTTCCAAAAATTAACAACTTCTTGACGAACTCGCAACATGGGATTAGTGTTAAATCTTACATAGTAAAACAATTTCGTCGGCTGCTGATCCCGAGTCTGGCCCGAGTAATCCCGAAGTACTCCGGAACTTTTTAATTTGGCCAATCCAACGCCGCGAGCATACCTGTTATGAGAGGTGAAAACTTCGGCCATAACTTTTTCGTTTTTTACTTTCTTGAATAGTTATTTTTGCACCTTACAGCTTTTGTAAATACGTGTCTTTTGAGCTTTTCTTCAATATCATATCTTTACAACTCTCCGAGATATAAGGGGATCGCACTTTTTCATGAAATCGGAGCCTACACTGGAGCGAACGAAAAGACATTTCTAATGTCAAAACTGCATAAACAAACTGTTCTAAGTAAACTGTTGGTTCTTTTCTTTCTTTCCTTTATGCCTCCTCTTGTAACAATATGTTGACCCCTCCCTCCCTATTACGTGTGACGTTATTTATGGATAGTCCCTAAGTTCCAACATTCCGAGCACATTCACCCGCTTGTTGACAAAACGACAGAAAATATTGTAAGTAGCACAATGTGGCCAACACTCAACTTTATTTTATTGGTGAACTTACATATTGGCTACTGTCTTTTGTTAGAGCAACACACCTTTTACAAGACACCCTCCCCTCTTTTACATCCTCCAACGTGTAACGATGAAGAGGAAACGTGTTTTACAAGTAGATGTCTCATTACAATGGAGTTATGACTGTTATTTGAATGAAACAATGTAGTTTGGTGTTTGTGTGGTGAAGATTTTCTTAATAAATCCACAATGTAGTAGGTACTTACTTACTATTTACAAAGCAACCTGTACAAGTTAAGGAGTAAATTAATGAAAATAATTAAAAAATAAAATGGTCTGAATCGTCGAGAAACAGTTTTAATAACGATTCTAAAGTTCGTATTTATTCACTTTGATGCTGAAATTGGATCCGGTACCTACTTAAAGAAAATAGTTAAAAATCGAAAACGAATACGCTTTGCTGAAAAATAAAAGAGAAACACACATTTCCAACATCTAAAAATTATAATTATATTGAATTAAAATATTGATGTTTGTTTTATGGTAAAACAAAAACACCACCTAATCTCGCGCCATGATAACGGATAAAGAACCGAATACTCAACATCACATAAGAGATTGAATACTCTTTATGACGTAGGTACACCATATAAATCCCAGATAATTCCTTTTACTTTAGGTAGGTAAGGCTAAAGTTCGGTAGACAAAACGCAGTATTTTCTAACTAAATCTTAATAGATTATTGACTGTATAGAAAATAAGCGAAAGAAAGTACCTAAGCCAATTTTTAACAAACTATCCAACTTGTAAGACGCATGTGGTACCAATCTGGCTTATATAACCCTCCAGGAAAAACAAATATTTCATTTAATGACGTTAAAATATTTCCCGAAATCACCACAAAATACGGAGCGCATTCATTAATCGTGAGCAAAGAACAAGCTCACGGAAATGAAGGAAACTGAGAAAAATATACGAAATGAGATTCATTGCATTAAGTTTTATTGGTTTTGTTTCGTTTTCATAAATAATGCACGCCGCGCCAGCTGGGCACAGTGCGCACAGTGGGGCGGTGGGCCCGCCACCCAATCATTTGATAAATTACACTCTTAATACAGCTAGGTATCTGAGGGGCAATTCTCGTAATTTTAAGAACTTTCACAGTCTGATCTCAGTCTCAATCTGTCAAAAATACCTCTAATTTCCCTACATTTTGACAAGTTTTTGACATTTGTTTGTCGCCGAGATGAGACTGCGACTAGATTTTGAACGTTTTAAATTACCAGAATTGGCCTTCTGATGTTTACATTGTGTAGTTTGCTTAAATTTTGATATAAACGAATCTCTATGGTATTGTATATGTAGCACTCGATGTTCTTCGCATGACTGGTATATCTTTATGCTTCTCTGTCGGCAAATTTGCGTGTCCGGTGTCGCAGCGGTCCGGTCACGACGAGACGTGTTAAATTATATCAGGCTGCCTAAAACAGACCCGCTGCACAAGCTCTACCCATTGGTCGGTATTGCACCGCTTGTCGTACGATAGGAAGTCGCATGCGTGCTTGCCCCGGGTAGATTTACAGCCGGAAGCATTGGCTTCCGGCTGTAAAGCATTTACTATCGAATATGTATTTCAAACGAAATACGAAAGTAGTAAAGTAGAGAGAGAGAGAGAGAGAGTAGCAGTAGAGTAGTAGTACAGTATGTGGAGATACTGGGAGGACACTCCTCAATGAAAATATTGAGGTATTCGTAAATACTTTCTGAGTGAAATAAGATGTACTTATCTACGGTAACAGCACTATAACTGAAATAATTTTAAAAGAAAATGAAAAGTTTTATGCCCTGATCTAAAATATTAGTGTTCTCCAAGACATTTTGATCTCTTAGTTGCCAGTACTTCAGATTCTAATAATAATCAGTGAGACTACTTTCTAATAAATTCTCTCGAACTCTTCAGTTTCCACTCCTTGACTTACAATCACCCTCCTGACGTTAACGGTACATTTATTAATTAAATCTATAAAACGGACCGGCTGATGAACTCAGGGCAATCAGTCCATAACAGCCTTTTCCATTCATTTTGAAGAGCCGAGTTTTATGTTGGCAACACCTTCGCTTAACTTTGTATACAGAAGTTTTGTTACTCATTTGGGAGATTAATAAGTTTATAAGCTCCTTCCTTTTTCTTAATGTTTTTATTATATACCTTATATATTTTAGTGTTAGTTTGTAAATTGTAATTAAGGCTTTTTATCGAATAAACAGATTCAATTAGACATAAAAAAAAGTTTATTTAGATACTTATTTTGTAAGAATAACACGAATTAATACCCCTACCCCCTACCCCTATTTTATATAATTTACCCCCGTTGGGCCTTTTGCTTCTAATAGTTTTAATACACGTAGTACACACAATAGGTTTAATACACATTAATGTTGGGAAGCGTAAGTAAAGAGTTAAAAGGAACCACTATACATACATAATTAAATATATATGTTTGACTCTGTAAACATTTATAAGGGCACGTATCTGATCTCATAAAAAAGAAGAATGCCGTCAAATATAGGGCGCCCTGTGGCCTGTACCAAACGAAAAGTCCGCTGTCACTACCAAACCACTAGGTTTTGTTGTGACAGCGGACTTTTTGTCCGCACACTACAAACAATACACTAGTATTTGGAGGTGAATTTAATGCTTTTCCTATATTGCTAACTATTTTAACATGCATTCCCGCAATTTGTATTGATTTGCCATTTACCTACTTAAAATTTTGAGGTTACGTTCTAGAAAATAACGAATTAACTATGACGATGAATTATGGAGGCATCGCTAAGGATTATCACACAAAGACTACATTATGAAAACCTGACGTTGACACCTGAATGTGTTGTAACATCACTATTTAGTATGTTATTCGTATGCACACCACTAGAGATTATCTATGTTTCCGTTTCCCTACGGGTCACTCCGGCAGATACTGTGTGTCTGACACTGGACTGATATACCACGACTGTCTGTAGATATTTATACTGTGTGCCTAATAGTAATAAATCTACTCAACCACAACGGTGTCTTATTCAACAAGCCTTCAGAACACTACATGGTGTCAGAAGTAAGGAAAGAAAAATAAATAAGGTTAGTTCTAGTCGAGAAAAATGCCAATCCACAGTGCTGACGGCAGCCATGACAGCGAACAAAGCCTCAACACGCACATGAAACAACTCCGTATTTCGTCGGATCGATCAAATAATAATAATGAAGCATGGAAAAGCTGGTGGCAGCAGCTGGAACTATATTTATTGGCTACGGGCCTGGACAAGTCAAGCGAGAAGCGGAAAATAGCCATATTATTGCACTCAATTGGTGAACGTGGTCTCAATATTTTCAACACATTTAACCTAAAAATTGATGGGAGCACACTTAACGAAGTCAAATCTAAATTCGACAAATACTTCGAGCCTAGGAAAAATGTGACGATGTGTAGATACCTATTCTTCACACGCAGGCAGAATAAATCCGAAAGCATCGATGAATTCCTCACGGATTTGGAAAATAAAAGCAGAGATTGTGAGTTTGACACGCTCAGGGAGTCTCTAATCAAAGATATTTTTATAGCAAACCTCAATTTGGACTTGTCACATGTACGTCAAAGGTTACTGCAAGAACATGACTTGACCTATCAAAGAATGCAAGAGCTGGCGAGGACACTCATAGTCGCACAGCAGGATGCTGAGAAGATTGTCAAAGAGAGCAGTGAAAATGTCATGCATCTCAGTCGGAGGAGCCGCAGTCGAGATGGTCAACAGCGTCCAGCACGAGCTTCCAGTCGCAGATCAACTTCAAACAAACGCCAGTCAGCTTCGAGCAGCCACGGTTCAGCTTCTAACAGCGACCACACCAGCAACTCAAAGACATGCAATCGATGTGGGCAGTATCATCGCTACAAGTGCCCAGCAAAAGCCGTTCAATGCAGGTCATGTAAATCTTTTGGTCATTTTGCTAAATTTTGTCTCAAAAATAAAAATGTCAGTCAGTTGCAATCGTTTAATTCAGATAATAATAGTCATGAATATTTTGTTGGCATGTTGAACAGTCAATTTAAGTCTAGTCAAAGTCATATAAGTCAATCAAATGTATATGTGGATCACACTACACAGAGTAGTCAGTCATACAGTCAGTCACATAATCACAACACAGTCAAGTCAATATCCCAAAGTCAACGTCCCCATTCATATTACCTTCGTGATGAAAAGGGTGATATTATATCTGAGAGATCCAAGTCAACGTCAAATAGTCAATGTCCTAGGTATTATCTCAATGATAAATACAGTCACAAGTCTAAGAGAATCCCCAATGTCCAGTCAAATAGACAAAATAAAAATTGTCATAGTCCATATTTACATCTCAATGATGAAATTAGTCACAAGTCAGAGGGATTACACAACAACACACAATATCATCATCAGTCACACAATGGATCATTAGTCAGTTACTCAGATAACAGTCATAAAGTAAATAAAGTCAATACTTTGGAAAGTAATTATTCAAAACACTCATGGGAAATAAACTTGTCAATAAAAAACAAACAAATTAGATGCATCATAGACTCAGGTGCAGATGTTAATATAATGTCAAAACAAACATTTAATTATGTCAAACGTCAAAACAATCTGTCACAAGTGTCACTTGTCAAATGTCAAATAAATGTCACAGGATTTGGTGGCAAATCCATTCCAATTTTAGGAAAAGTCGACTTAGATTGTAATTTATGCGTAAACAATAATAACATAGTCGTGTCAATAATGTTTATAGTAGCAAATTTAGATTGTCCAAATGTTCTTGGTCTACCAACTTGTGAAAGGTTAGGTATAATAAAACGTGTCTTTTCAGTATCCAAACAAGATTTTTGTAAACAAATTCTTACACAATATAATGATGTTTTCCACGGACTTGGATGTCTGCCTCCAGTCTGTCATCTTAAACTCAAGCCGGATGCAGTACCATGTGTGGATCCACCCAGAAAAGTTCCATTTGCGTTACAAGGCAAACTACGTGAGGAGTTGGACCGCATGGTGCAAATGCAAGTTGTTGAGAAGGTTACAAAACCTACAGAGTGGGTTAACTCAGTTGTCATAACCGTAAAAAGTACAGGTCAGTTGAGAATTTGTCTAGATCCTAGAAATTTGAATAAAAATATAATGAGGGAATTCTATCCACTCAAGTCAATTGATGAGATTAGATCTCAGCTTGAAGGAGCTGTGTGTTTTTCTCATTTAGATGCATATTCTGGATTCTGGATGCTACGTCTGGATGAATATAGTTCTGAATTATGTACCTTTCAAACACCATTTGGTAGATATAAGTATTTAAGATTACCATACGGCATAAATGCCTCGTCTGAAATCTTTCAAAGAGTCATGATAAATCTATTTGGTGATATAGAAGGAGTCTTAATATTCATAGATGATATTTTAGTTTATGGACCAAATGAGTCAGTTCATAATGAACGTTTACATAAAGTCATGGAAAGAGCTCGTCAAGTCAATTTAAAGTTTAACAAAACAAAATGTAAATTTTTAGTCTCAGAAGTATGTTTTTTGGGTTATGTCTTCAGTAAAGAGGGTGCTAGGGCAGATCAAGAGAAGGTCAAAGCCATTGTCAATATGCCCCCACCAAACAATGTCAAAGAGTTACAGAGAATACTAGGTATGATTAACTATTTAGGACCTTTTATAAGTAACTTGTCAGAAAAAACACAAATACTTAGAAATCTCTTAAAGAAAAATACAGTCTGGACTTGGGATGAGAATTGTAATGAATGTCTCAAAAAATTGAAAGAAGAGATTACAAACTCACCGGTTTTAGCACATTATAATCCTAAGATTCCATTAGTATTGTCAGTTGATTCTTCAAAGTCAGCATTAGGTGCAGTCATTTTACAAAAAAATAAACCTATTGCATATAGTTCAAAAACTTTAACTATAACCCAGGAAAGATATGCACAGATAGAAAAAGAGCTACTAGCAATTCAATTTGGGTGTGAAAAATTTCACCAGTATGTATATGGCAATAGAGTCACAGTGCATACTGATCACAAACCTTTGGTCTATTTATTCAAAAAACCATTACATGATGTCCCCGCTAGATTACAGCGTATGATGTTAACTTTACAAAAATATGATTTAGAAGTAATACATGTACCAGGTAAAGAAATGTTTATATCAGATACTTTGTCAAGAGCAGCATTGAAAGACCATTATACACCTGAAAATGAATCAGAAATGTCTTGTCATGTCAATCAAATGTATGCTAATTTAGCAATAACAAAGGAATATAGCACAAAATTGGCAGAGGAAACCAAAAATGATGAATCCTTGCAATTATTAATTAAATATTATAAAGAAGGATGGCCAAAAAACAAAAACAATGTCAGTCCATTGGTAAAACCATTTTGGAATATTCAAGGTGAAATTCATACAATTAAAGATTTAGTGTTCAAAGGGTCAAAATTAATAGTACCACAGTCTATGTATAAACAAATGTTGGAAAAAATTCACAAAGGTCACCAAGGTATAAATAAATGTCTAAAGTTAGCTAAAGAATCTTTGTATTGGCCAAACATGTCAAGTGATATTAAGAATTTAGTTGAACAATGTCTCATATGTGCAAAATTCAAACCAAACAATCAAAAGGAACCACTACAGAATTTTGAAATATGTAAATATCCATGGCAACAAGTCGGTATTGATCTAATGCATTTTGATAGTTTAGTTTATTTAATTGTCACAGATTATTACTCAAAATATATAGAGATAGCATTATTAAATAAAAACAGTACATCACAAAATGTAATTACCCATTTAAAATCAATTTTTGCACGTCATGGAATACCATTGTCACTAGTGTCAGATGGTGGACCTCCTTTTCAGTCAATTGAATTCAAAAATTTCTTAGAAGAATGGGACATAGAACATGTTGTTACTAGCCCATATCATTCACAGTCAAATGGTCAAGCTGAAAGTTCAGTAAAAATTATAAAAAACATGTTAAGGAAATGTAAAGAAAACAAAACAGATCCTTACATAGCTTTATTACACTACAGAAATACACCAAAAAATAATTTGTCATCACCAGCACAACTATTAATGTCTAGAAATTTAAGAGATAACATACCAGTGTCATATAAGAAATTAAAGCCAAAAGTAGTAACATTTAACTATCATAAAGAGTCAGTCAAGAAAAATGATGAAAACAAATCAAAATACTATGATAGAAATACAAAGCCTTTGTCAATGTTACATTATAACGACCATGTTTATTTCAAAAGAAATCCTAAAAGTAACTGGGAACAAGCTATTGTTAAACAAAGAATGATGAATAATAGGTCATACGTCATTGAGGATGTCAATGGAGTTCAGTATAGGAGAAATAGAATTCACTTAAGACATAAGTATTCTCACAACTTTGTAAACCCTCCTATGCGGTCTAACTCATCACAGGGGAGAGAGGAGGATGACAGACAGGAGTCCAGATCCCAAGAACCCTCATCCCAAAAATCCTCAAACGTAACAACAAGGTCAGGTCGTATTGTAAAACCTACAAGAAGGTTAATTGAGGAAATAGATTAAATAAGTAACTAGTAACTAAGTATTATTAAGATGGTTGTCTAGATTAAATGTAACTTAGTATTATTAAAAATGTTGTCTAGTTTTAAAGTAACTCTATGTATTTCATAACAGGTTGTCATTTAAGTAAAGCTTGTCATAGTATATCTTTTTAATTGTTGTCAAGGGTCTAGTTAGAACTCAACAAGGGGGATGTTGTAACATCACTATTTAGTATGTTATTCGTATGCACACCACTAGAGATTATCTATGTTTCCGTTTCCCTACGGGTCACTCCGGCAGATACTGTGTGTCTGACACTGGACTGATATACCACGACTGTCTGTAGATATTTATACTGTGTGCCTAATAGTAATAAATCTACTCAACCACAACGGTGTCTTATTCAACAAGCCTTCAGAACACTACAGAATGATTTTTTCGTTAATAAGGATTTTAATTATATTTAAATAGTTCAGGTGAAATCAATATTAAAATAAAAGTGAAGTCATCCGAGACGCTCCAACAGAACAAAATATGCAATACGTCAATAAAAACGTTTTTTTTTTCAATCGGTTCTCTTTTCTTTAAATGCTTTAAATGTATTCCAAAATAATAATTTAAATTAATACGACGTAACGCGTGACCTAAAGATGTTTCGACACACGTAAACATATACCTAATAATTGTAGTAAATAATAAATCAGTGTCGGTAGGTACAAATCATCTTCTTCATTTAAATGTTTGTTGGCAGGTACCTATATTTTTTACGTAGTAGCAATATTCAGAAATGAAGTGCAATGGCAGTGACATAAGAGAAAATATGTACAAAACTAAATAAAATTACTTTTATTTTTGATGTCCAAAATCCGGGAATCTTTTTCATAACAAAAACGTAAATCTAATTTTAAAAACTTTCTTAAAAACAATCTTTTAGTTCTATCAACTTATAGCGTCATTAAGTAGGTACACAATTTATGATATAAAAGCTTGTCGCGAGATTAAAGTACTCTTATTTACTTGGAATGAGAATTTAAAAAATTAAAATCAATCAGATCAAGTTATTTAATTTACTTGTTTATCTACACAGGTAAATCTCGCGACAAGCTTTTATATCATAAATTATCGCAAGTTAAATAAAAGCTTGTAAAAATAGAAGTAATTGTATGGATCACATTTGGTTGTGACGCGCTCCCTCGCAAGTTGGACGGTCCCATGGCATTTTCCTTTACTGTATGTTTCAGTCCACTGCAAGACAAAAGTTTGCTCCTAAGTAATGTAGTATGTAATATAGGTAGGTAGAGGTAGCCAACATTGTGTGTTGCATGCAATGGAACCTTATGCATGGAACATTAACTTTATTATTTAAACTTTCGCGTGAGATTTACCAATTAGATCGTTTCACTTACTCGCTGAGTTTTACAGCGAGTGTTCCAGTTAAATAATTACTAGAAAATTGCAACAGAGCAACTTCATAAAAATCTGAAAATTTAAATTGGGGTACATAATTATAAATTACCAAAATTTTTACTTCTATATTTCGTTAAATGCATATAAATTATATTTTTAAATATTAGAATAAAAAACATTTAAAAATATAGTAAATAGTAGCCCACCGGTATCGTGAACGGGTCCAAGCTACCGGCAGTCAGGGCTCCAGAGAGAGGAACCTCCTAACGATGCAGGCCGTGTCCAGAAGTACCTACCGCTTTCTGAATAAAGCCCTTGATCCAGCTGCCCAACGAGAGCCTCCTCAGGTGCTGGTCGAGGCTCTTGGCTATTAATCCGTTGGCTGTCACGACTATTGGCACAATAATCGCTGAGTCCACATCCAACATGTCGACAACGGCTTTCACGAGGTTCTCATCATGTGGGACGGTTATTTCAACACTCATTGCGCGCCGCTCTAATCGATCCACCACCACTATATTTTTACCTTATTATTAAGAGAATCTATGTACATTATTACGATAAACTTAAACGTGAAACATAATAAGAAAAACTAATATCCTTTACTAAAATAATCTTTATTTTATGTCAATCGTAATTCTGTTGGTTATCTTTATCTATCATAAGAAAGCGTTCCTTCAAACCGTTAATGACGACTAGTCAATGTGTGTATTGAGAGACAGCGGCTGTAAGGCTAGCCAAGTTACATTCACGAGTTAAAAGCGTGTGATTATGAAGAGAGCGCTCGAACGTGAACCGTGAGCGTTCTCATGTATTTTTAACCCCCGACGCAAAAACGACGGGGTGTTATAAGTTTGACGTGTCTGTGTGTGTGTGTGTGTGTCTGTCTGTGGCATCGTAGCTCCCAAACGGACGAACCGATTTTGATTTTGTTTTTTTTGTTTGAAAGGTGAATTAGTCGGGAGTGTTCTTAGCTATGTTTGATAAAAATCGGTCCAAGATGGCCGCTTCCACAAAATGGCGGATTACATAATTTTTCACAACTCCCTCAATATGGGTATCAAATGAAAGGGCTTGACTAGTACAATACTATACACTATGATAAATTTCAAATCCAAGATGGCCGCCACCAGAAAATGGCGAATTACATTTTTTTTCACAACTTCCTCAATATGGGTATCAAATGAAAGGGCTTGACAAGTAGAATAATGTACACTATATTGAAAGGGAATGAGGAACATTAACTAAAGAAATGAAAACTAAAAACTTGAAAATTATTTTTTTAGTCTAATCAATGCCCTAGCTAGATCGATGAGGAAAGTGGAGTGATGACTGGTACCTAGAGCCTAACGAATTATTTAGCTTTTAATACATTATTTACTACATTATCATTACCTTCATTTTTTCAATAAAACCGTTTCAAAAATATATAATTAAGCCAAAGTATTTGGACTAGTATCATTATCCAGGGAGAAAACAGAGGAATACGTTAATATGGAATGAACGCCAACGACCACGAGTACTGGTAAAAATACGTACAGCTTCGCAGATTTCGGCGAGTTACGTGTCGATCGTATAGCATGTTTACTAGTAATATAATATTATAAAGTTTAAAAAGCAAGAAATAAAAGTTAAATTGAAAATTTAAAAAACCCCCGACTCAAACAAAAACCTCTAAAAACTAAAAAATAATATAATATAATATTGGCCCTTTAAGTTTAATATAAATTGCAGGAAATATTTAGATCCAAGCGTCCTCACGTCGGGGGACGGCTAATGAAAACGCCAAACGGATGAGGCTTAAACCCAGCAATAATGAATGCATGCTACTCGTATTGTAGAAAACATAGCTGCTGTTAACTTATTTTGTATGCTCATGACATTATGTTTTGCTTTTATTGCAGTGCGGTTTGTGTCTTTTAAACACCAGTACCATTAAGTTTTAGTTTATATTCTATTTGGAACTATCTAAGAAGATAACAAACACTAGCAAATGTTTCTTCACTAGACAGGTAGCCATCAAAATAATCTTGGCTAACGAAAACACTCTCGTTGAAACACAACAATTTGACAACAACGTAACCAGAGATTTTCTCGTAATATGCATACTTTAACAACTTCCTCCTACAGATTATTATAGTGCACAATACCAATATACTGCACATATCCGCACGACGCGGTATAACTCAACCCTATGCGCACTGGCCCGGTCGCGACGACCTATGCATTTCGTTCCGGCTTCATTTCGGACCGGACAGCTTTACGGGCTCACTCGTGCGAACACCTTTCAATATTTAATGTTATTCGCGTATTTATATCGGATTGCAATCCGACTTTATTGATTCGAGAATTGAACATTTAACTAACTAGTATTTTACGTATGAAAATAGTAATGTAACTATTACTATTATCATTTAATAACAGTAGGACTTTATATTATGTTTACGAAATGTTTATATTAACAATACCTGCGACTTTTGCGAGTAACAGCCAATTATTGCACATACACAAAGAGTCTTGGGGAAATGATTTGTTAGTAACAAACAATTGAAATGCTGATATGGTCCTATTATGATAATGCTAAACTTGCTAAAGAAACATTTGCATACCTACGTTTGATTTAATAACACCATTTTGCCTCACAAAATAGAAAGATTTTCCTTTCTCAAATAGTAATGTCTAAAAAATAACTTTCTGACTATTTCAATAGCCTCAAGCAGCTATCGATTCTAATGTTCAGAAAATTTAAATAATATATGTGTAAGGAATTTACGGAGCCTATTCTATCACATGCAAAGATTCGTTCGTAAGTAGGTGTTCATCGTGCAGGACACAGGATTGTCTAATCACACAATATAAAGAGATGTCAAAACAAGGTTGGATTCCTAAACAATACTACCTACGGCAACTCTCAAACTTGTCATCTCAGTGAACGATCGGAAACCGGACAAGTATATGTGTGGAAAAAAAACTACTTCCCGTGAAAGTTTTTTAATTTGCCCATGGTATGGATTACTAGAGCTTTTAACTTTAGCAGTCCGCCGCGCGCCGGATAGAAAGAGTGAAGTATGAGACTACGTGATGCGTGGGGGACCGGCTTATTGCTTCGACAATAAGTCATCAGTGGGTTCTGTATCTGATATAGATATGTTTCAGCTAAAGAACTAAGCCTTAATTAGATAACAGGGCTGACTGCCGCGAGATAGATTCCTCAAATTAAAAACCACTCTTGTATAGCAATTGTGTTAATATCTCAAATACACAAACACTTAAAACCAAATTAGCTATTTAAAGGCAATGAATATATAAATTCCATTTATTATAGGAGTCATTAAGAAAATCAAGAGCTCTTGTTAGTCTTAATTGATTAATAAAGGGCCCGAAGTAGCGTTCATCAGACGTAGACTTGAGTCCATTGTCCCAATAGATAGATCCTTTACATGGTTTGCCTGTCTTAATTAGAAGCCTTTTGTCACATAAATACACCAATTGTCTTACTAAGTGTTAGTCCACGTGTATTAATTGGTCCAGATCTAGACGAAGGACCAGTTGACCTTGGAGTCGCGCCAAGGACAGTGAGGCGATCTGTTTGTCTTCCCTGGGGAAAGCAAATATGTACTCTGTTCAGCTCAATATACTCGCGTAAGCACAGAGTTGAACTAAACAACTTGCACCCTCGGTAACTCACAACATGACTGTAAATAGAACTTGATTAGAAAGTCTACAACTGTTTCTTCTTTTCTCTTTATTTTGCTACATTCTCCATATTTTACCAGTTAAGGCTTACAGACTAAAGCTGTCCTGGAGTTAAGCGAATGTTCAGAAAACGAGCCATGCTGCTGCATGCAGACGAGTATGACGTTATTATTAGGATAGACGTATGTGACTTACCTACATTGTAGTATGTGGATTAAACAAGCGTTTTGAAACTAAGATACATTGTTGTTTAATGTGAGACGTTTCACAAAGTTATTATCATGTGGGTTATATTTATTTATTTATTTATAGGAGAACCAACAGCTATAACAGAAGTACCTATAACAATATTATATGAGACATAAAGCCAATTACAGGTTCTCACGGGTAAAAACAGAAAATGTAGTAGAAATCTTAGGACCATTAACGAGCACGATAGAAATGAATACAAATATAAGATATATAAAAACTATGCACTTTTGAAAAAGTCGGCGTTAATTCGACTGCGTGCAGAATAGGTTTTGGAGGTAAATGGGTCAAATGAGAACTCTTTGCAAAGAATATTAAAAGTCCTTACTCGCTCGCACCATGTATGAGTTTTGCCTGTAGTTAGAAGAGGAAAAAGGAATGGAAATCGGCGGGTTAAATCTAACTGATCTCTGAGGAACATTGAAACGCAGTTTATGCAGGAGATCAGGACAGGCAATCTCGTTACATATAATTTTTAAAAGAAATGTGCAATTTGCTAGCCGACGACGATTTGGCAAGGCAATGGTTTTAGCACATACGAGTAAAGATGATTGATGCTTTAGCTCGAAATCAAATCAAAAGTAACTACTTATACAACTTAATGTGAATGCATAATAAGTTCTATTAGTTATTTATGTATTGCAACTATGCTTGTAATACTTTTAAGTCAACGGCACTTATTTATATTTTTCACATTTCTCCTCCTCAACTCCCTAGCAGCAGAATATGTTAGTTCAAAATGTTTATTTACTACGTCATATTGTTAGATAGTGGGACAATATTGATAAAATCATATATTTTATAAGAGCAATAACAAATACGAACTAACAGGAACAAACAAAATCGTAATTTCCTCATAAACTCACATAATAATATTATTATATGTCGTAAAAACATTATCTTTAATATTTACCATAGATCTACAAATTCAATAATAACAGACATATGTACGTCACGTCTGTACTTAGAACTTTCTTTAATAACGTCTTCTTCGAGCTACTAAGGTTCTGGAATCATGAGCTGAACATTTAATTTACAGTGCTTGACTGCCAATCGTATAGTAGGTAGTTGGTTGAGCCTTATTACCGCTCCTTTGAAATTACTCTAAAGAAAATGAGTGAAATAGTGTTTATTTTACACAGACAGGCTGAGAGGCTTTTCGGCTTTGGTCATATTATTATATTCTTGTTCAATAAGCATGCAAGAAACATTTTACATAATTTTTCCATAAGAAATGCGTTTCGCGTCATCCCTCGCTATTGATTAGAGTGGTGGCAACAGTGTTTCTAGTTAGAAAGCCTGCGTCGAATCGTCGTCTCAATGCCTTCGACAAGTCGCGAGAGCTTAGTACCTATTGAAGAGAAGCAGGTAGTGCCGGTGACGTCATTACCGCTCTCTCTAAGATATCACCACATAGGAATGACTCAGAAGTTCCACTTGAAGATGTAAAGAAGATGACTTTCTAGTTCTCACTCATGGCGTTTTCAACGAAGTTTCGTAGATGAATACATGGATAATAATCTTTGACAACCAAAATTACTTACGGTGTGATGGCCATCAGCCATCACCTTAACGAATTTTTTTAAATGTATTTTAATGGGTGTAGTTCAGAACTGGATTATTAACCTCGACTAAGTATGAAACTGTCATTCTATTAATGTGCGTTCAAACATATTTTTTTTATAGAGTAATTACTAATGCAATTTTATAGACGGCGACAGTTTCGCCCGTATCGAAGGACCCCAAATTTTTAGTGTGTGTGTGTGTGTTTTTAGTGTGTTTAGTGGTATTTTGTAGCATTTCCTTTGTTTCCTTCGCCACATATATTTGCTCGATGCCTTTCATGCCGCGTTATGAGAGTCGGAACGCTTTCGGTATATACTGCGGGTGGCAACGTCTTTGAGGTACGATAGAATTTGACTACCCTCGTCTGCTGTGTACGAAAGTGGCTGAAATATAAAGTGAGAAGATTTTTTCCTTTATGAAAGCCTTTTAGTTTCATGTTTCAGAAATAGTAAAAGAAATATTCAGCGCTTTATATTCTATTTAAAATGGCTTTTACATGGCCTCAGGTGTTTAGTCAAATAGAAGTTTTATTTACGTTCGCTAAGCGATAGAGCTGATAAGACGTAGGTAAGAAACCGGTGTTCGCCAATCACGCAAGAGAGATTTTCTCACACCGACAGTTTTGTCTATCGGTATACAGCCTTCCAATTTCATAACAACATTCCTAGCCGTAGATACTAGCATTGTGACCAACTGATTATAGCATAATTAGCCCAAACACAAGCATAAAGCATATAACGTAGCAGCCTACAACGGCACCACTGCAAGGACACAGACCTCCCGTCTGTGAGAGGGTCTGGACCATAATCCACCACGCGGGCCCAGTGCGGGTCGGGGATATCACATGTCTTCGAATTTATTGGTTCTAGAACATGCCGCTTTCCTTACGATATTTTCCTTCAACGTTTTGAGAGCAGCGATGAAATAAATTACACAAAGTGAACTATAATAATAATAATAATAATAAACCCGCAGGGCAGCATGTGGCGAGCTGTTGGGCAGTGGCGACCCCACGGACCCTATCTCCCGGGAGAAGTCTTGTTCCTCACCTCTGGCTTGCCTTTATTGGCCGGCTGGAGTGAAAAATGACGAGGAACAGAGCTCCCACCTCATTCTTGCCTTTATTGGCCGGCTTGAGTGGAGATTCGCAAGAGCAAACGTGCTCGGAGGAAGGAAGTATTCCAGTAAGATGCTGGTAGGGATCTTGACCGTACTTCCGGGATTGTCCTGATAGCCGTGGAATACCTCTCCACTCCTCATAAGCACCTCAGGACATGTTGCCCCCTTGTCGCTACGTCACTATGTGCTAGCGACCGTTTCCGGGGGCCCATTATTGAGTGTGCAAGTCACCCCCTGCCATTTTATCCGTGTATATATAAAACATTGATCAGGCAGGGGTCATAGTTCTTCCATAGTTCTTGGTAACCAGTCCACTTCAGCCACCCAAACCCATAGTCCAACTTTTTATTTTTCCTATCCTACAATAGTCCTACACCAACCGGGGGTTATCCTTGGGTGCACTTGCATAGTGCATACAGGGATAATCGTCGGTTGGTGCCGCATTTCATTAAAATTTCCAAAGGGGCCTCTGCGAGTTGGCTTCGGCCCCTCGTACGCCTTCCAAAGGACCGGGACCCCATGGTCCCGAGATATATAAATTCAAAATGCTTTATTGAAAACAAAGTAAGTACACAGTTACATAAGCGCCCTGCCTCCTGAACTAGGTTGTTAGCCTGTATCTCAGAAGACAGTTCCCTTCCAGTTAATATAATTACTAGACCCTTACAGCGTTCTCAAGTAGTTGAAACTACACACAAAAAAAGTGAATTTTTAAATAAAATAAAAAATAAACTAAAAATTATACAGTGCAAGGTTAATTTAACTGAGTGCGCACGTAGTGTGGTATTCATTGTGATAAATGATGTAGGTGTGTGTGAGGGAGTGTGAAAGGGTGCTTGTGTATTGGCACGGTTAATATGTGTGTTAGGATTAGTGATATTGTAATGTTTGTATGTATGTATGTAGTTGTGTGTGTTGTGTATGTATGTATATATGTGTTTAGTATGTATTTAAATATGCGTAGGTTTGCGATTATACAGTCAGTTTAGATATTGGTTAACAGTAGGCTTTCTACTTGCTCATAATCTAGCTTGGTCAGCCAATCGAGAATGCTTTTTCCGAACTCGTGGTTATTTAAGTTATGACTATCCTTTGCTGTGAGTTTGTTATAAATACGCGGTGCGATTGAGTTATAGTGTCGTTTTGCAAAAAAGGATTTTACACGGGGTGTTGGACAAATAAAGCGTCTCTTGCTGGTCGGCAGTAGCTGTGGAATTGTAATTCGGTGATATCTACGAAGTACCCGACTTACGTACAGTTTACGAACTGATAGAACACCAGTGCGATTATATACGTCCGTTGTGGGGTGGCGGTATGGTAGAAACATAAAAACTTTAATAATTGCGCGCTGTGCACGTTCCAGTTCAATCATAGTTGTTTTCGCTGCAGCACCCCAACAACAGATGCCATAACTAAGCATACACTCGCATAATGCCTTGTAGGTTGAGATCAGGAGTTTAGAGGGAGCAATGGTTCTTAGTTGCTTAAAAATGTAGATCATCTTACGAAGTCGGGAACTAAGACCAGAGATATGCCGATTCCAGTTTAAGTTCTCATCAACTATAATGCCCAAGTATTTTATATAGTTAGACCTAGTGAGAACATCACATGTACATTGCAAACATGCTTCTGGTTTTTGGTTACATGGGAAAGTATGTATTTTAATAATAAGCTCATCATCTTTAGGACGAGAGGTACTAGTTTTTGTGAAGCATATGTACTTTGTCTTGGACGCGTTCAGTGTTAACAGGTTATCCTCAAGCCACCGCGTGACTATTGCAAGACCGTTTTCAGCTATCTTCCGTACTTGCTCCCAAGTACGGCCATGAAATAAAATAACAGTGTCGTCTGCGAACATGATCGTTTCGGCATTGTAGAGAGCAAGCTCCGCAAGACCATTTATATATGTTAAGAAAAGAGCTGGGCCAGTCGTACTTCCTTGCGGAATACCGAACGAGCACGTCGCAGCGTCACTTAGGTACTTTTCCACCCTCACTCGCTGCTCCCTGCCGGACAGATAGTCCTGGAACCATTGTAGAACATGTCCTCTGACACCGAGGTTATACATCTTTGATAAAAGTATAGGAATCGATACGGTATCGAAAGCTTTTTTTAGGTCGAGAAAGACACCGATCACTTTCTCTCCTGCGTCAACATGCTCGGTAATAGTCGATGACAGTTTCAACAGAGCATCCTGAGTTGATATTCCTTTTCGGAAACCAAATTGGCAGTCAGTTAATAACTTGTTCTTCTCCAGATAGTTTGTGAGTTTCTTGGTCACCAGTTTCTCAAGGATTTTCGACAAGCAAGAGATCAGCGAGATGGGTCTGTAGTTTGAGGGCGTCTGCTTGTCATCTGCCTTGTGTATTGGCGAGACTATCGCCGCTTTAAATACAGTTGGAAAAGTACCGTTTCCCAGGCTAAGATTGCAGAGGTGGCTAATTGGTTCGACCAGTGAATTTTTTGCCAACTTAATTAACCTGCTGGAAATTGTATCAAAGCCTGGTGCACTATTTGTTTTTAGAGATGCAATGATGTTATTTATTTCTACTGGATCTGTGGGTGTAAAAGACATAGAGGTAGGTATTTTGCTGGTTGTTTGTAGGTTAGCTAATTCGGCTTCAGTTTTGTTTAATTTACGCAGAGTGGCGTCAGCTAGCTCGCTACCAACGTTTGTAAAGTACGTATTCACTTGGTTTAACGACTTTGTGGGATTGCTGTCAATACGTAGGAGTTCTCTCGGCTTGGCATTATTTTTTTTTATGTCACAAAAGTCCTTAATGATACTCCAAGTTTGTTTAATATTCCCATGGTTCTTTTCAAGCTCCGACTGATAGTATTTTCTCTTTAATGTTTTAATAATTTTATTGCACGAGTTTCTATAATTTATATATGTTTGTCGTAACTGCTCATTATCTGGTTGTCTCCTTGATTTTTTGTGAAGTTTATCTCTTTTACGGATGGATCGTACAACGCCCATAGTGATCCATGGTTTTAACGGGGCCTTTCTTTTAGGTACGGTTGAAATTTTTGTACAGTCATTCATAATAGTCTTGATCGTATTAACTAAATATTCCGCGGCGGGGCTAACGTCGTCCATCTTGTAAAAGTCTGACCAATCCACTTCACGAAGCCTCAGGCACGCGGCAGCATAGTCCAAAGTTACGTTCGCATTTGTGGGTTTATTCTTACATAATCCTGCATGCTTAACACAGAGAAGAATGGGACTATGGTCTGTTAGCTCTGGAAGTACTATTGTTTGCCAGCGTTCCCTTGTTCTTACCATAAAGTGGTCTATGCAGTTGTTTACCCTAGTTGGGAATGTAATGCCTTGTTGTAGGCCATGCGAAGCCACAAGACATAAGTAGTCACTCGCGTTGCTATTGTTTCCATCGCATGGCAACGTATTGATATTAATATCCCCCGTAAATATAATATCCTTGTTACGAATCTTTTTGAATATCTCATCCAATGATGCTAGGTAAGGTTGAATATTTTTGTAGCATGGTGGGCGGTAGGAACAAATAATACTGTATCGGGCAGTATCGAGTCGCAAGCAATTGCCCTCCGCCATATCTGGTTCGTAGGCATCAACACTAATTTCTGTTCTAACATAGGCCACCACGCCGTCGTTCTGATTTAAGTTATTCTTAGTATAATACATATTATATTCCCCCAGGTTGGGAGGTGTGACACCTTTTTTCGTCCAACACTCAGTAAGGACTATAATATCCACATTTACATTAAGAGATGTTATAAATGTAAGCAGCAAGTCAAAATTGCAGTAAATACTGCGTACGTTCACACATAGAATACATAGGGAATCCGAACCAGCGTAGTCGCGCAGAACAAGTGAACATTGGGATGAGTCAATCAGTTTAGTACAGTCAGCGTTGCCCGTATTGTCAAGGTCGTCAATTACGATAGAATTGTGGTTATTGAATTTTAGTGTTAGTGAACCAAGGGAGCCATATACTAGACCATAATATAATGTAATTATGTTGTTCCAAAGTACAAACTGTAACAACAAGTGGAATTTCTAATTTATTATTGTGACTGTAACATAGCCGTAATTTTAGCCTAATTTTATATGTAGTTGAGATATTGTTTGATTGTGTGAGTTGATGTGTATATGTTGAGGTGTGTTTATGAATGTGGCATTTATGTTGGTTGGTACAGGAATGGTAGACAAACATAACAATTACTTTTATTGACAGTTGCGCACTGAATATTAAATTAAATAAAAAGAACAATGTTGTTAAAAAAGTTAAGAAGGCCGAGACTAGTCATTCGGCATTAATTTTTTTAAGATCATTCTCGTGATCAATTCGTATTTGTTTGTTTCCTTCCGCTTTGCGTAAGTAGACCCTACCATGTGACGTCCAGCAGAATGCGTAGTCATTGTCTTTAGCAAAATTACGACTTAGGTAATATAGTCTTCTCGCATATGTTGTAAGTGTTTCCGAAATATACACTGGCGCCGTCGGTCCGTCAATTGCAAGGTGAGATGTGTTCAGTTTACCGTCCTTGTGGTCTTTGTTGAATTTTTTTAACGAGTCCAATATATTTTCTTTTGTCAGACAGCTTGCGAATTCCACAATAACAGGTTTGTAAGTATCCGACTTAGTGCTGACGCGTAAAACATCACGAATGTCTCTCTTTTGTACGTTACAATTTAGGACACTGCTCATTTTTTCCACTATTTTGACAAGATCTTCCTTGGTTTCTCTAACATTTACTTTAGGGATGTTGCGCAACTCAATACTAGCTGACTTTTGTCCTCGCTCAATACTCTCTATTTTATCTTCCAGAGCCCGTATATATTTTAGTTGCTCTTTCCTTTCTTCCTCCGATTCCGCCAGCTTTGACTGTATGTCGTCGTACTTGGACGAAATAAATTTGACACTCCTACTCAGTTCCTTATTTTCTTCTCTCAGCTCGTTTAATGAAGTAAGTATTTGGTCATATTTACTGCCCTGAGTGTCCGTAGATTTTTTTAGGAGGTCCAAAATTTCCTTTTTAAAATCCTGCAATTCGGTTCCCGGGGAGCAACACGTCCGTGGACGCTTATTAGGATGTCGCGTCGTAATATTTGCATTGTCATACGGGCTGCTTGATATCGTTTGAGGAATATCGGAGTCGGACAAAGCTTGCGTAATTTGCGGCGGCGGTGAGCGCTGTGTACGTAACATCGTGAGAGACAGGACGACGTAAAATAGACCGTAAGTACTCACGATTATGCGTTAAG
Source organism: Hydraecia micacea (assembly GCA_914767645.1). Classification (NCBI taxonomy): domain Eukaryota; kingdom Metazoa; phylum Arthropoda; class Insecta; order Lepidoptera; family Noctuidae; genus Hydraecia; species Hydraecia micacea. The sequence continues at coordinate 377,870 of OU611783.1, read as the reverse complement.
GTCGTCGCAATATGGGTCACCGTGGCTCCTTATCAGACAGCGCCTGCGACGACGTGGGGTCTTGGAGAAAGCGAGACAGCAATTATGACCACTGCACTGTTTCCACGGAGGTGAAGTTGGCACGCGCGGGGCGAGGTCACGTCGCTAGTTCGGCGGTGAGCGTTTGGTAACAGGCTCACATATATTATACGAGTTTAGGCACTTTACTATTCTAATTAGAGGTTAGAGTAGCGTACTTGCTACTTATTTTTTCTATTGGAGCTACAAAACACGTCTACTCTCGAACACGGTATCGGGCGGAACTGATCATAACATGTACAAAGTGAACTGATCATAACATGTACAAAGTGAACTGATCATAACATGTACAAAGTGAACTGATCATAACATGTTCACTTTCACATGCCCCTATAAACACAGATGTTGTCATTCCTAAAAAAGAACAATCGGAACAACCCATTAGAGCCGGCGCCGGTTGCATTCAGCTTCAGACTCGTAATATCCATTCGTTTAACATTTTAAAGCGTTCAGAGGTGAAGGAGGTTCAAGCTAGCGTGACTGTTAGACTAGCGATTTTGATGATTTATTAAGTAATTATTATAAAACTGAGTGCCTTTTGTAAAACATCACTTTGCATGTGCAGTATTTCATTGATAACTACGAGACACAATACAAGTTTTATTGTTTTTTCGTCTGGGGTGGTTTAGTGTCCTTCAACCACTCCAACATAGTTGGGAAAAGGCTAGGCAGATGATGATGATCGTTCAGAGTTTCGCAAAGTGCTACCTAACTAAAATTACTATGATTCTATGAGGTAATCACTGACCAATACCTATGTCACTTCACTACAAGTATAATATAACCACCTACTCTAAGTTCTTGAAATGTAGCAGATGTAGTATATAGTAGATGTAGCAATTCATTACCATGATGTGCCAAGAAAAATATTAAATAAACAAACGCACTCGTTCATAACAATATTTATGAATTTAGACATCGTAGATCATTACCTAAGTTAGTTCAACAGACCATAAATTAATAATATCGTCTTTGAAACGCGACATATTTCAAGCGTTTGTTATCTTAACTCCGCAAAAGCATTATTAAATGAAACTTAAGCTCATATCATAATAAACGATACAAATTGTACACCGATAGCAGAATAACCGCTCTTCGCTTCGGGCTTCATTCGACTTCGTTCGGCTTTGGCTCCAAATCTTTATAGCGGTGGTACGTGGCTCATAAACAGCATATCTGCACGTCTTTGCTCTCTCACTTATCTGTACTGAAACGATAAACTTTAAAGCTGATACTGGTCACGTATCCAGTGATGTTATTTATTTTTGAATTAGGTGTATTTTTCATTTCTCGTTTTGTGTGTGTGTTTTTTCAGGAACATTTCTAAATGCGTGAGTAAATCAATATCATACGCATGTATTTCCTGAGTCGTGCAGGTATGCAATTTATATGCTGTTTCTTAGCTGCTGTTTTTTTTTCGTTTTCTAATTTCAGATTAGTCCTCACTGACCCATCTCGGATCATGCTGTATAGAGCCAGCGAAATCTCAAACAGCTATTACCTACATTATTTGAATTTCATACAATAGGTACTTAAGCGCGACTATATCAAAGCAATATTCAATTGTATCAGAAATATTGAACAATGGAGAAAATGTTATACAAAAATGGATACAAAATATGAGAGCTTTCTTTGACGTAGTTTCAATAAAATTACATAGAAACAAAAAAGTAGGCATGTTAACATTACTCGACTTAAATAATATTTCTTCAAATGTAACCAATATGGACGTGTTATGGCTCCTTTTATTTTATGGCTTTTTTCCTTAACGGCCAGTCATTATGAGTATACTCTCCTAATTATGTTACGGTAAGAACACCGTGGATAAACAAGGGAATTTTATTATTCTGTCGAATTATTATGAAGGTGGTGATTGATTCGGTTGTTATTATTATCATTCTTTGCTGTTCTTATGAGATGTGTAATATCTTTATAGATATGTACTTACCAGATTATGATAAGTAGTAGCGTCCATCTTTTGAATGACAACATTCTGCGCCCAACATACATTTCAGGAGCTGTGATACAGGTGAAGGTCGTCTTACGAGCTTCAACTTATATCTGCTAGACAATTTCTGAAACAAGATCCTAACATAAGAATTAACATGAATAATATGGAACCAATGATTTCAAAAGTATATAAATCAATCTATGGAACATTTAATAAAGATTGGCGCATCATGGAACATCCCTTAAATTCCTTCGATACTATCAAGCTTTAATTTTTCGTAATTACTAGCTGACAATTAACTCTCCCCGCCACATCCACAGTAACCAGTAAATGCACCTCACCCTCACTGTTACTCCGCTGATGTGATGACGTCACGTGCGGGCGCATCAAACTGGAAGCGAACCTCTTTATGGAAGACTTACGTCGATGCATAGACTATACACTTATAAACTGACTTCGATGCTAACCGAACACCACGCTAACCATTTTCCTTTGTTTTGATAACTGTTACTCTGATACTAGCTTTAGAAACGATTGTTGGCACGAGATTAGCCACTGTTGACACCATATTTTCAGAAAATTACAAAGTTGTCATATTTTCACAACAATTGCTGGTTAAAAAAATTTTAATACTTAATTAGTCAAAGAAATAGCGGATTTTCATCGCTTTTATATTATATGCTAGTATAGAAAACCTAAGTTAGACAGATTGAGTGGGAAAACTAAGTGCATACCTAACATTAACACGTAACGTTACTTAACGTTTTTATTTAAGAGGGTAGGATGTAGCATTCAGAAAAAAATCACCAAGATGAGAGCAACAATCATTTATTTACTTTCGTGTCCATTGTTTATTTTTCAATAACCTCTACTACAATATTTATTAACCACTAGTGACATCTATTAACGGAGTTAAACACAAAATGTAAGTGTAAGTAGTATGTAGTTTGCTAGAGACTGTTGGCAAATGAAACAAGGTTCCAAGTCAAATGTTCGCATTTCATGTAGTAACCACAGCAGTTTCCTTAACTCAAAATGCTGTCGGTAGATTGCGCTTTCACCGGTTGGTGACTCATGAAATATTGACTCTTATTTCAGCCGCTAGATGGTAGCACATAGGCATGTTTCAGGCGCTGTAGTTTCTAAGTTATGATAGTGTAGAGTCTTTGGTCAACTGGACCCACACGAACTGAACCCGCTCACACCTGCGTTATTGCTAATTTGTACATAATGTGGTTTATTTTATAATTTATTGTGTGGGTAAATTTTGACTATCAACTTATAACGTCATTATTATAATAATATGGTATAAAAGCTTGTCGCGAGATTTAAGTACTCGTATTTACATAGTTTGAGAATTTAAAAAATTAAAATCAATCAGATCAAGTTATATAATTTACTTGTTTATCTACACAGGTAAATCTCGCGACAAGCTTTTATATCATATTGTTACGAGCTTGGGGTTCGTGACAATTGGTGTCAGAAGTGGGATTGTGTTTTATAATTAGTGTATTTGTGTTTTTATTGGTGTTGTTAATTAAAGTGTTTATTTTTGGTTATTTAATCGGCAGTTTTTATTGTCACGAACCCCAAGCTCGTAACAACTGGTGTCAGAAGCAAGGATTAAGATCATGCCGATTTTACCCAAAGACGACACGGAGGGTATCCGTACCCGGAGTCAACGCCAACAGGAGACGGACCAGAGACGTTTTGGTGGAGCTATGCCACAGAGCTCGGATGGCCAGCTACCGACCACGGAGGCCGGCCCGTCCGCAGCAGCTCCAGCATCAGTAGCACCAGACTTTGCTGCTCTGATGATGATGCTGCAGGAGCAGGCCCGCCGACAGGAGGAACAGGCTCGCCGACAGGAGGAACAGGCTCGCCGTCAGGAGGAACAGGCTCGCCGTCAGGAGGAACAGGCTCGTCGGCTGGAAGAACAGCTCCAGCGTGATAAGGAGGAACAGGCCCGCCGCCAGGAAGAACAGATGCTCCTTATGAAGGACCTTCACGCTACCTTCGGGAAAGACATGAAGGAGGTGAAGGATAAGGTTGCCCAACATGACAACCGCCTGTTGGAAGCTGAAACCCGAATCGACCAAGTGAATAATCGGGTTGACAACGTGATGGCTGACGTGAAGAAAACGCTGAATTGCCTTAAAGTTGAGGATGGAATCGCAGCTCCCGTAGCTACAACACCTACGCTACGTGGGTTCAAAGTGCCACCGTTCGACGGAACTTCTTCCTGGTCCGCCTATAAAATCCAGTTTGAGGCTGTCATGAAGGCGAACGGGTGGAATGAAAGTCAGGCCATGACTGCCCTCACCCTAGGCCTGCGTGACCAGGCCTTAACTGTCCTGGAAGCTCTCGGTAAGGAAGTGACTTACGAGCAGCTCCTTGAGGCATTGGAGGCTCGGTATGGCGACGCTCACCTGGAACACGTGTTTCGTGCGCAGCTAAAGGATCGCGTGCAACGCAGTAATGAAAACCTGCAGCAGTGGGCCCTTGAAGTGGAGAAGCTGGTTCGGAAAGCATACCAGTCTGTACCTGCGCTTATTCATGGGAACCTGGTGCAGGTATTCATCGATGGCATCCGCGACCTTGAAGTTAGAGCTGCTGTGAGGCTCGGTCATCACGGGACGCTTAAAGACGCCTTGGCCCATGCACTGGAGGTGGAAGCTGTGCGGCAGGATCATCGTTCCCATCGCGTCAGGGAGGTTGCAGCGGCTACAGTTCGCGACCGCAATAAAGGCTACAGCCCTAGGTGCTACGGCTGTGGGGAAAGGGGCCACCTTCGATCCAGTTGCCCTAAGCGAACTGCAGAAAGAGAAGATGGCTGGTATCCAAAGGGTAGTGCGGCTAACAGCACCGAACAGCAGCAGCAGGGAAAACGAGTAATAGCCAGGACTGTGGGGCGAGTGCTGGCTGATGTTCAAAGAGCCCCGAGGATTTCGATCACACAAACCCATGACGGGAAATCTCGTGGCAACGCAGATGCATCGTCAAGAAGACCTTGTCCTGAAGACTGCAAGCATTATTCTAGGCACCAGGGTAAGGAAGTGGTACCTGTGAGGATGCTCAAGACAGACCTCAGCAACGAGTGGAAGGATCGCCTACAACGTGCACAACAGGAAGATTCGGACATCAAGCCGATTCTGGAGTGGATGAAGGCCAGCGCTCCTAAACCCAGGTGGAGCGACGTCTCAGCGATGAGTTCGATCACAAAAAGCTATTGGGCCCAATGGGACAGCTTGGTGATTCAGGATGGAGTCCTGTGCCGTAAATGGGAAAATGCTCGAGGGGACAGCTGTCATTTGCAAATGGTTGTCCCTAAAGCTAAAGTACCGGATGTTTTACAGCTGTACCATAATGGTTGTTCAGGAGGTCATCTGGGAGTAAAACGGACTCTACTGAAGATACGAGAACGGTTTTACTGGGTCCACTGTCGGGACGATGTCGAGGACTGGTGTCGCAAATGTACGAGTTGTGCAGCTGTAAAGGGACCTCAGACTCGTAGTAGAGGTGCATTGAAATTGTACAATGTTGGTGCACCATGGGAGAGGATAGCCCTTGACGTTGCGGGGCCGTTTCCGGTAAGTGAAAGTGGTAACAAGTATTTCATGGTTGTAATGGATTACTTCACTAAGTGGCCGGAAGTCTTCGCCATTCCAAACCAGGAAGCGTCAACAGTTGCAGATAAACTGGTTCATGAAGTCTTCTGCCGTTTTGGAGTACCCTTGGAGATTCACAGCGATCAGGGAAGGAATTTTGAGTCCCAAATATTCCAGGAAACTTGCCGAGTCATGGGTACTCATAAAACGAGAACAACTTCTTACCACCCACAATCGGATGGAATGGTGGAACGATTTAATCAGACATTGGAGAGATACCTGGCGAAAGTTGTGGAAAATCGGCAACGAGATTGGGACAAGCACATACAACCGTTTTTGTTGTCATATAGAAGTGCTGTTCACGAAAGTACATCGGTGACGCCAGCTTTCGCAAACTTTGGAAGGGAATTAAGGCTGCCTGCAGACCTGATCACCGGAATACCACCTGATGCCCCACGCAGTATAACCGATTATGCGAATGACTTGCGGAACAAAATGAATGACATTTATGAGCACGTCCGACAATCAGGCCAGCAAATGTCTGAAAAGATGAAAACCCGTTATGACCGAAAAATTAACAATAAAGGGTTCGACGAAGGTTCACTAGTGTGGTTGCACAATCCAGTCCGCAGCAAAGGGAAATCTCCTAAGCTTCAAGCTAAATGGGACGGGCCGTACCGGATTGTGACAAAGATCAATGACGTAACCTACCGGATACAGAAAGGTGCAAGAGGTACTCCTAAGATCGTCCATGTGGATCGATTGGCGCGTTATTATGGGGCCGATAATGCTCGGGACGAGCATGTCTTAGGAGGGGGCAGTGTTGCGCGCCACGATTGATGGCGACATTAGCTACCACTAGCGCCATCTAGTATCGAGTAGCAGAACTAGTAGGTCGAGATGCTTCCAGAACTTTCGATACTAGAACATTCTAGAACTATCGACATCGGGTCAGTCGGGACCGGTATGTACTCGAACATTCTAGATGTTTCTACAGTAGAAGGTTCTGGAACTATCTGAGGCCCTATATAAGGCCGGGATGGGCCGCGACCGGGGCAGTATTGATTCTGCGATACAAGCGAAACATTCGAAGCGATCTTCAAGTGCGACTTAAGAGTGATCAGTAGTGCGATTGTGTTTTATAATTAGTGTATTTGTGTTTTTATTGGTGTTGTTAATTAAAGTGTTTATTTTTGGTTATTTAATCGGCAGTTTTTATTGTCACGAACCCCAAGCTCGTAACAATATAAATTGTGTACCTACTAAATAGGAAACTTGAGCAGCACACTATGTTGTGATTTGTGATGCAGCCATGCAATGCAGTAGAAACAGTAGGTTCTGTTTTATGCAGATGGCGTTAGAAGTCTGTACCTTTACTATTCCCTTTATTGTCTGCACATATTATTATTATTTGAAGTCTGTAAGCTTATTATCTTGTTTGAAAATAAATAAATGTCATCTGTAGCTACAGATTTTGGTTTCAAAAAATAAAACAACGTCATGTAATATTCTTGATATTTATTTAATTATACGTAAATAAATTATTAGTTTCACAGATGTAGTTAATTACATTTGTAAAGGTGGATAAAATTCGCTTACCTAACAAAACTGACGCCTAGCTCACAGGGCGACATCTGGTGTCGGAACTGAGAAGTAATATATAATGAACTAGAAAACAGATGAGAGTAAAAGAATTATTGCTTTCAAATTAATTTGCATGCATGCAGTGGTACAGTAATTTCAGCATCTTGTAGGCGCATTCTAGTTTTATGAGGCCGCTGCTTTGTAGCAGCGGCCTCGCATTGTAGAGCTTGTGCTCGAAAGTCTCTAACCTGCTCTCGTATAAGTGAGTTTCATTCGAGCCCAGAACATGAGTTTCATGGAACTAAAGTAAGTCTTTAAAAACGTAGCACGTATTAACTTTTATTAAAATGTTAATATCTGTGAGATAAAAAATCATGTAGCAAATAAAATCATGATGGCGGATTTTGAAATACATCAACCTAATACAATCTGTCAAATTTCTTTAATAAATTTTTAACTTTATTGCTGAACCATAAGGTTCAAAATTGATTGGGAAAATTTGACAGTTTCGGGTAGGTTGATGTGCTGGCGTCTGTACATGTTATTTGTTTCTATCGTAAAGCTTTGCAGTATTATTCAGATAATTATATAAGTAGATAACTATTAGCTCTAATATGGATTTAATATATTATGAGTAATGTTAGAATTGTTGGTATACATTTAATGAACCCATTCGAAATATTCCATAACAGTAGGTAAATAATGCAGGGTCAACAGTTTAATGTTAAGTTGCTTCAGCCAAGTTATTTTATGTAAGTACGGTTTACCATTACCCCAGGTAAAGCTACGTTTACCCAAGCTTCTAAAATTGCCCATAACAAACAACCAAATTAGAAAAGACGATAAATAGAATTTGAATACAGTGAATAGTCATGAGTATTGCCAGTGCTATCATATCAAAAGACTCTCAAGTTCTAACGTCCTATAATAATAAACTATTGATGAGATGGCAAGTTACAGTAAAACATCAACAGACTAAGCTACTGATATCGTTATGTTTATACAAACGTCTCGTACTAAGGCAGTGTATAACAATCAACATTTTGTATGACGGACAGACACACGGACAGACATACGCACAATCAGACATGTCAATCTGACTTTAGTTAATTTCAATGTCGATTAGATTTCAAATGTCACTCTTGTTTTAGTTTCTGTTTGTCTGTACCTCATAAATGCGAAGCCGTAGTGTAGGTACTCGCTAAAAGGCAACTTGTTTACAATATACACCGTGGGGGCGACACCGTCGCTCCGATGATACTCTTAAATTATTGCAATAGGCTAACTGTTGTTGACACGAGGAGCACAATATGATCTCTAACAAATTCTGGATGACTAGTCAGGCTGTTAAAGATAGATATACATCCAATGTAAAATAGTAAAGAGTCAAAACTTGTAGGCTGATAAAATAGATGCTGCATGTGTGCAATATAAGTACCTACAAGGCTCAAAGAGAACATGAAACGATTGACCTTTTGAGTCTGAAAGTATAAATATAAGTATCTTAAACAGCACATAACCAGCACCTTCAAATATAACCTAGAGAGAGATGTTAGGATAGTAAACACGAACATTATGTGTCTTTGTGCGCTTAAACATGATTTAAATGATATTTTGTCCAGTGATCTGATGAACCACCGTATCAACAACAGCAGACTTTATTGTAACACGTTACACAATCTAAATAACTAATTATTATAATGTGTGGTATCATTCGTGAAACAAACCGTGCTCACACACTCACTGTACATCTCATTAGACTAGACCATACCTACACAACTTTCAGATAAAACAATTTAAGCGCAAACCATCTGAAACTCGACGACACCAACAGGCTACTTCTAGAAGCGCGCTGTTCAGAGCAAATACATCAATGTTTAAGATACAACGCTACAAGGTTCTATTGGCGCACGGCCAAAATCGGAACTAACGTCCCCATCTTGTTTTGTCAATGCATTCTTTGACAATTTTACAAATGCTTACCAACAAACCCCCCCCCCCCCTCCTGTCAATGTCAATCAAGCGCCAAAAGTCCTTGGAAAACTCTACTGTTATAGGATAGAAGTTACATTACTGAAAACCATGAAATGCCACATCTAAACAAAAATGCAGATCTTGCTGACTTCTTTTAGGTTTGCATAAGCTTAGGAGAAGCCACACTTTGGTTCGCATAATTCTAGGTGATTCTGAACTTTTTAAAACCGTAAAACATCGTCTAATAAGTAGAATATTGATGTCGTCGCTAAAATCAAGCCATGCGCATGTCCCTTCTCTATAACTATCGTATAAACTATGATTATGACACGAATCTTCTAATAATTACAATCCATATACACATTTTTATTTATACAAATATATTTTTTTACATTTGCGTACACACCCTAGTATGATATTTATCACATTATTCTTACAAAAGAGAACTTACCAACAGATACTAGACAACATACAATAATTTAATGACTCCTTAAACATGACTATTTTAGATATTCTTCTTTACTCAATGATATAGAAATCTTTTTATTTTTGATTATTATTTATGTTTTATATAACAGTGAATAGGTATTTTTAATGCGAAGATATTATTATTGTAATGTTTTATTTAAGTGAGAAATTGTGATTTCAGCATTACATCTACGTGCGTTTAGCCATTTACTTTGTCTGACATGAATATTATGGCAAACTTGAAAACAATTCTTTTAAAATTATTTCACAGCAAAAATTAACTGCAGTCAAACGCATGTGATAGAATTAGGCACACAGCTCGCTACAAACACGTCCACATTCTGATCGAAGTGAATCGACTAGACTCTTCTGAATCCACTCGCCTTCTTAAAGTCAGTGAAACTTTGTTTCCACTGTGGAAACAGAAGTGACATCGAAAGTGAAGATTTACAGAATCACAGAATAGATCTATAACAACAATAGTTTGCGTAGTCTCGGCGAAAACAGTGTCCACATTTTGTGGCATTTCCATGAATCAGACACCTTGACGTGAGCATTACCGCGGCCTCGTGCGAAAATTGGACGTAGATAATGTCACGATCCCCGTATCCATAAACCCTGTCGTTCATTGCTTTGTACGAAGCAGTGTTTGCTGAAATGTCACAAAATGTGGACGCAGCTCCAAGAGTGGTCTAAACGTCGAGCTGCGCGAGGAAGTGGTGCTGGTGCTGCGGGTGGTTGGGGTTGTGGTGCGGCGTGTGCCTCTGCGCGCGGTTGTCGTGCGCGTGGTGCGCATGCGCGTGGTGCGGGTGCGTGAGCGCGTCCAGGTCGGCGTGGTCGCGGCGCGCGGCGGGGGCGCGGCCGGCGCGCGCCAGGCGCAGCGGGACCGGCAGCAGCTCCGGCATCACGCTGTGGTGCGTCACTAGAGCGCACAGGGAACTGAACTCCTTTGTGAAGCCCTGGAACGTTCAAATGGTGTGTGTGGTTAGTCATTGGAAGTCGTGGATTAACGTGACCGACTTCAAGATTGGTCAAGATTTGCGAGCGCTAACTAAGCATGTATGTAGCTCGTGGATAAATAATAACAGCCGCACGGTTCGATCGTTGGTTAAGCTACGCTTGCCGCGGTCGGTTCGGGAATGGGTGATGATCATCCATTAAGTATATATCGAGAACCCTTTGGTCCCGGTTGTCATTAGTAGATATTTCAAAGTAGTTACGGGTAGTCCAGAAACCTTAGTCTGACCAGTCGAAAGAAGAAAGCTATAAGTTTAGCCTATGAGCACAATTAACTCACCTTAATCTTATACCCCTTGGGTGTGCGCAATATGAGGTAGTGCGCGATCCCGGCGGGCGTGAAGTCGCGCGGCACGCGCACGGACAGCGCGAAGCAACCCGTCTGCGTCGTGCTGCCGCGGACTAGGAACGCGCCCACCGGCTGCGAGCTCAGCACTTCTAGTGCTATCTGTAATGTGGATACGAAACACGTAAGTATTAGTTCAAGGATATCTGAAGGAACATGGTCACCAACATCACTAACTGGGAAGGAGGCGTTTGGACAAGTTAGAATTTGGCTAATGTTTTTTTTTTTGTTACCTCTAAGTTTTTTAACCTGAATTTATGAAATCCTAGCCGGAAAAAATAGAACAAGTCCTTTGATATAATGTGATAAATGCTTTTGTGATTGCTCCTAAATTACCCTAGCCTGACAAAATATTCCTTATTCCTAATTATGTGGAAGAGGCCGTGCTCCGCCATCCACACGGCCCTGTATAGCTCGTCTCCGGACAGGACACTCTCGCTCTCGCTGGACTGTATTGAATTAAATGAATTCCAAAATATGAAGATGTTCGATGCCTTGTCCCATTAATAAGGCAAAGAAATAATTGAAATAAATGGTAAATAAGCCTTAGGAATTCATAGTTATGAAAATGCATTGGAATTGGGTTTAGAAAGCTAAAAGATAAAATTGGAGGGATGCACAGTATATTATTATACCTATAAGATTGTGAGTAACCCTTATGCTAGCGTACCGTAGCGTAGCGTACCCTTAGGCTGGCTTTTACCTTGGCCAGAGGCTAAGCATTGCCATACAACTTGGCAATCCCGCCAGTCTATTGGGTACATTATCAGTCGACAGCGACGCGGAGGAATATTTCGACGCAATATTTTAGTTTTTTAATAGTTTTAGTTAGGTTAGGATATTATATTCAACTTAATAAATAATATTCGCTATCTAACGACAGGCCACTGGGACATGGCCTTCATGGCATTCACCGTCTCATAACTTAACTAGCCTAGAGTAACACGACCGTATCCTATAGCGGGCCAAAACCAATTGTATTAACTTAAAACAACCTTTATCGAGGTGAAAAAGGAGAACACAGTTTATATGAAAAATCTTATTGCTTTGATTTATAAACTTGAACACTGGCTCGAATGCTTATTGTGTCCCTAGGGTTCTTGTACCTTCTTTTCCATAGAAACCACGCTTTGGAATGGGCAACCAGCGTCATCGTTCGGACTGACCGACCCCTTGACAATTACCCGCCTGTCTGTAATGCGGTGGTATGCGGTATGTTGGAATTAGGCGCCCGGCGCAGCTCGGGCTCAGCTCATGACACGTTGTTGCTGGTGCGACTGCAGGCTGTTGACTCACGGAAGAACATAGCAATGTTTGCCAACTCTCACCTCTCTGGGTATTCCGTGTTGGAACCAAGGCGCCTGGCGCAGCTCGGGCTCTGCGCGCGGCACGTTGTTGTTGGCGGGCACGCCGCCGCATGACGACGCACCCGACGACGAGGACGTCGTGCGACTGCAAGCTGCTGATTCACTGGAAAGATAACAATTATAGTCATGCATATGAGTTATTTAAAGTAGTAATTCGAGTTCAACAGACAGTGCCAAGATTGCATATAAAAAAGAACAATAATCTATTCATTTCAATTTAAATGTAAAAGCAATTGATTGACTGTAGAAAAAACTGGTACAGACAGTAATTTCCGGGTACAAATTCATCGCAGAAATTGAAAATATCAAACACTATTGCATTTTGCCTTATTGCAGAACAGAAAACTCCAAACTCTCATAAAGCTTTATTTCAAATACGTATTCATAATGTTCATTCAGCAAAAGTTCTGACGTCATTTGCTCTGTTCTCTAAGCTTAAAAGTATTAAAATAAAATATTGTTGGGAACCATTCACAAGAATGAAAAGTCGTGACCCAGTTTCCATTAAGCCGCTATCATCGCGGTAATTTAATATAGAACTTTTTTCAAAAAGAAAAAAGCAAAAAGTAAATAGAATGGACCAACTGGGTCCATTCTATTTACTTTTTGCTTTTTTCTTTTCCGCATCTCTCGTTACGGAATATTTTAAATCTACGGAATAGATTTTGTAAAGCCTTTTGTGCAACTTTAAAAGTTTTGGACCGAGGTGTCAATTGGGAATTTATGTTGTTGTATTTTTTCAGAGACCGTTCTGTGTTAAATCGTTTCCCAAAAGTTTAAAACTCTCTGCAATGAATTGAAGTTTAACCTAATTACGGCAACAAAATAAACAACACAAACAACAACATTACGTGTATCAGAGTTTTAAGGTTTTTTTTTTGTATGTATCAGTTTAATATTGTATAAGATTATTTTGTGTATTTTATGTATGGGCCTTAGTTGCCTGACAATAAAATGATTATTATTATTATTGAAATTAATGTTTTTAAGAAATTGAGAAAACTTTACATTTACAAAAAAATATCTAAAAACGATTTACAATCATATATTCGATTTTTCATTTATGAATTTCATTTATTCCTCGTATTTTGCCTTTGTGCTCACTAGTTCTTTTGAAGGAACTGCTGAGAATTTTAGGATCAGTAGTTCCTTTGCAAAAATTAAAGAAACTACTTCAAATGATTTTGGATGTCTTCGTTCTTCGTCATTTTTACGATTCGCTAACACTTGAATTACGATTCGCTAACGCTTGAATTACGATTCGCTAACGCTTGAATTACGATTCGCTAACGCTTGAATTACGGTCATAGGAGTTTTTGCGCTACTGAGAATTGGCTGTAACTCGTAAAGCTTTTGAATACCAAAAGTTTTAGGCAGAATGTTTTCGTTACACGTTGATGGGTTAAATCCTCATTATAGACATGCTTTATTAAACTATCATTCAGTTGTGGGATTAAGTACCCTACCCACCTATTCTTCATATTGTTACACCTCCTGAAGTCCACATCTAGATCCGAGTGCATGAGGTGCTCGGTCCGGCGGGGCGCGGCGGGCACGGCGGGGGGCTCGCGGTTGCTCTCCCGCGTGCGCGCCTCCGCCTCCGACGCCTCGTTGATGTAGCCCCCGTTCATGCACAGAGGCAGGTTTGTGGGGCTGAAAGTAGGAATACGTTTGTTGTAGGTACAGTCAAAATGAGAATAGAAAAATCCTTGGGCAGTACAAGAAAACGGGAAAGTTGATACAACGCCATATGGATGCTGGATCAGGATGAAAGAATAAGACATATTAAAAAAGAAGTGCCAAAACCAATGGTGAAGTTATCGATGTGCAAGATAGCGTCTTCTTTCCATGATTTTGGGAAGCAAGCCCCCTAAAGATTCTCGTTGCGTTAACAATAATTATAATGACATAGACTTTATTCAGTCTAATTTAATTATGAATAGTCACTAGAAACTATTCTAAGTAGTGATGTTTTATTCCCAGGAATAATATATATACAGATTTAGGAATAGTGCCACAAAGTCCCTTGCAACATTGGTTACAATCAAAAGTCACAAAATGGAGTAGTTTCATAGTTCAGTTGCAACTTACGTGGTGGGTGTGTCTGCGACCAGAGGTGTGGAATCATCGTCTGAGGGCTGCAGCAGCGCCCCGCTGAGCCCCATGGCCAGCCTCTTCATAAGAGGAGGCCTCTCGCCCAGGCGCCGGTAGCAGTTGATCTCCGTGGGGGAGTTCGATTCCTCCGAGCTGCTGGGGCTCGGCTCGTTTACTAACTTTGATACGCCCATTATGTTGCATTTCGCTGGAGACCTGGAAAGTGTTGTAGAACGTTGGTTTAGCCGGTTATAAAGTTAGCAGAACCAGACATACTCTTCTTTCAGGAGCTGTCATCAAACCGACCTATCTTAAAAGGCTTTAAATAATGGTTGTTAATGGTTTCATACGTTAAAAGTATAAGTTATAAAGAAATTAAAGACATTTTTTGTGTCCCACTCAGTACCCTCAAACATAGTAAAAAAAGGCCTTTGTCTCAGTAATAAAAATATTAAAAAACCATCCTTTAGCTATAGAAGTCGTTCTACAAATTGAAACTCCTTAACTGGAACTTTTTGCAGCGTGCTGCATACGGGTTCATACAATATTAAACGACATTGCACTGCATGAACGACGCAGTAACCCGTCTTGCATAGAAAGCTACAAAATATGTTACTGCAATACCAATTTAGGTCATACTGTCGAAAATTGCAGGTGCTCTGAATAGTTTGGGATTGAACCAGTATTTTACAAAGTTCTGCCAATTTTAGTAAACGCTGCTGCCCTCCACTATGTGGACACTTTAAAACCGAATATAAAAAAAACTAAGTACGTACCGATAAAGAAAAATAAAGATGCCTAGAGAAACAAACTGTACAAAAGACATTCAGTGTTTCTCCATCTCACTTCCCATCCCATGTAGGAAACCTCCCCACCCCCTCCTATCTCATTGGCGGGGTTCCGCTTTCTTGATCTTGAGATCTTGATCTGGGACCTCTGTTCCAGACTCATGACGAAGACATTCGCAAAGTACTCGTACATAAATGTAAGGATATCTGAATATTGTTAAAGGCGCATTCCTTGAGGAGCGGCATTGGGGTGCAAATTGCGCCCACTCGTCACGCTATCTCTATCAAATTAGATAAACTTCAGGTACCTGTCGCTACAGTAGTGGTGAGTGAGACCGGGCAAGGTGTCGGGCGCGCGCACGCCCATGCCACAGTCGCTCCCGCTTAGCTCCTTGCTCTGAAACAACACAGAAACTTCATTACATGCCATACCTTTCTATATTGTGTGTAAGAGGATTAACGTTTAATTTCCGTATACGACTCCCACAAATTGTGGGGGTTTTGAGGCCTCGGGTCTGATGGTAAAGTTGAGTATGTTTGCCAAATTATATGCTGTGCAATCCTAACCTAAAGTAAGTCATTCTAACCCTGGGGTCTAGCCGGGTAATATTATTGTACTGAGTTTCATTAAAACCTAACTGGCTGGTCAATAATGTGATTTGAATTTGGAACCTGAACCACAAATTCGTATGAAAACTTTAACACGAAAAAAAAAACGAGAATCGTTTTTTTTTATTGTTGCCTCACGTAAGGTGTGAAAAGTAGAGTATTCTCCTCAGGGATAAAGGTGTCTTTTTCTTGGGCGAATATAGTGCCTGTGACATTATAACACAGCTTTATCCCCATATCCGAAAAATCTACTATTATTGATTTGTTGATTTATTATTGGTTAACCTTAAATGATAGCACAGCCAATAGGTACATAAAAGACTTTTAGATTTGAAAGTTGGTCTTTGGCCTAAACCGGTCACATTGTTCGCCAAAATGCTTGCTACAATGTTTTACAACTTATCAAGTATTATCCAATATTTACTATGGAATGCTACCTTGTGCAGCAATATAAATGGTTCAATATGATTACTGATACCAGGCAATACATTTCTAAGTACTGACAGCCTCGAAAGGCCGTTCGATGAAGGACATTCTTCGATAATAACTCAATACAATGAGTTTTCAATATTTCGACTCGATTACTGCTCGATATAACCGCATTCCACGTTAGGAATGCAGTCACATCCCAAGAAGAATTAATGAAGTTCCATTTCACACAATTCATAACGACGCCGACGTTCGAGATCATCTAACTTAAAGAAGAAATTGCTGTTGTCACACTGTGTGCATGACAGTTATGATTATTTTGTTGTTCTATCCCTTTATCTATATTAAGCAACTATTTAAAGAAAAAAATATTGTTGATCAGTCCCTTTAAGTTAAGAGTATGCCAAGATCTCCAATTATGGGCTCAGTTACCCACCAGTTCCAGTTTAGCAGACAGATTATTAGAAACCTTATTGGTGCTATGTCGCTGATTAGCGATACCCTGAAGGTTTTCAGTTTTCACAGTCGCAGATGTGTTACCAGTCTGTGATAATGTTTGATAAATTCTTTCAGCGCGCATTCATCCTGCTGCTTTTAAGTCTCGTTGTCAGTGGTCCTTCGGTGTCACCCCATTACGTGGTTGTATCGCTATAATATAGCCGGTATCTTTTACAGCGATATTACGGCACGTTACCGCGTATTACCGCATATTACCGCGCATTACCGCTCTTATTCATACCGCATCTGAATGGTAACGCGCAGTTAGCAGACTATTGACTGTTACAGATGCAATAAATGCAGACGTGTAATTTATATGCCGTTAAGTGCAGCTCTGTGTTAGAATGAATTGAAAATTATCCTTAAGTATATTAAAACCTGTAAGTACCAACACTGACAGATAATTCTCAAATTATAAATTCAGAATTAATAACGAACGATAACGAATAGAAATTATTGTAAATAAATGTCATGGTAATATAAAATTTTCAATGCACTGGTTGTTGTGTATCGTCCTTATTCCTTATGAAATCTCTATTCAATGTCAATCAAAGTATTAATTTATTATTTATTAACAATCGATAAAACAGTTGGAGTTGTAACCCGCAAATCTCCGAAGTAAACCTCGTCTAGTTAGCTCGGAGATTTAGACGAAAACAAATATAACTAAAAATAAATGTTCTTTTATATCGATTTTATTCAATTTCAAGCGCCCATTGCGCGGCCGGATCTAAGCAGTAATAGCTTATTGAGACATTAATTATACCTTAAATGATTGTTAAACTCCAAGTTGTGCTTTTATTTTCTAATGTTTTCTTTATCATCCATCAAAATTTTAAAAATAGAAGTTAACCATGGTGAACCATTATTATGTCATAGTTAACCATTACTAGAAAATTAATAACTCGGAGTACCTACCATTCCTAAAGCTTTCATTGAACAAATAACATTCCTTGATAACCAAAGACAGTTACATTTGCGTCATAGTTACCTACCCACATAAATCAAAATTAAAACAATAGAGAGGCTTTTAAACGATAATTTTATCTCAATTATTTTAAAAGGTTGGTTTTAACCTTGCTTGAACTAGTAAATGATCATAAAACTTTCCTTTCATGTAGTAAGACAGTACCTACACATCGTAACTGACCTTGGTTCGCGACTAAAACACTATACTACAATGACAATGATGCCTAATCTAAGATGCGATATTCACTCAAAAAGAAAATAATCCTATACAAAAAATCAATCTACTGCAAGTCGTGTACAATCAACGATTATTATACAGCAAATTGTGTATCCAATAACTTTGTTGACAACGCGTGCACCTTTCAAGGACAATAACAAAGATCTGGGACAGAATTAGAAGTACACTAAAGACTAATACATAGTCTCATATCGATACCTCTGGGCTCAAAGGTCGTAAAGGACATTTGGGCGAAAATGACTTATTGATACTGCTATACTCAGTTTTTAATTTCCTATCGATCTGTATATTCCGTTTTACGAAATTCGCAAAAAAAATGCCTTTACGACCCACATAATTTGAGACGTTAAACAAAGTTTACCGTGAAAATATGGATGTAAATAACACTTAGTTACCAGAGTGAACTCATTTTGGTAGTAAAGCAAAGTATAAAACAACTTTTGGGTGTAAAATACATAAAAAATATCAATTGTCTTATACCACCTTAGGTGGTTAATATAAGTCCCTCAAAAATTTGGATGTAAAGGACATCGTCTTTGCAAATTGTCCTGTACACCCCTACAATTTAAAATAAAAAAAATACAAGTGTCCTTTACTACCTAGTTTCATTTTAATTCTTTGCTTCCACTAAGGGCGTATATATAAACGTTAGTGAGGAATTGTCCCATAAATCCTAGAATATTCATAAAACAAAAAATTTAATCTAAACTTACTACCTAACTTAATAAAAATGAAATAATTTACACAAAACTATTAACTCACAATTTTGTGAAATGTATTATAACGATTATTGAAATTACAAGATGTTCAAGTTTAGATATCCACTTCATAATTATCGTAGAATTTGATTTCTGTACACAAACTTTCAACCCCTACCTTATTAAATTGTTTCTAATACTCGTTGTACATTACTTAAATATAAATAGCCTCCTCTATTGGGTAGGTTGTAAATAACTAGTATTCTAGAAAGTACGAAGTAGAAAACCGTTAACCCTCAAATGGTCAATCTTCACTTTTTAATAGAATGTGACAGAGTTCAAAATTCGCTATCTTTCTGTCTAAGAAACATTTTAACAATAATAAATAGTTCCAAAGATATGAAAATATTTTAGACCGTTAAGTAACATAATTTCTGATGATTCCATCACTTGAAAGCATCTAACCCACACTTTTTCGCTTAATGTACTTTAAAATACCTTAACTGTCCGATGTGATGATTATTTTCTAGCCTTCTACTTAACTACAAGTACGTTATCTGATTTTTCTTGACTATAAAGACGCTAAAGGACTATAACTACTTTATAATTAAGCATTTAAAGAAAAGTTTCAGTGAAAAACTTAACTTATTTGCAGTTACCCTCCCTTAACACTATTTTAGTTAAGCATTTAATTCCCATAATACTTTTCTTGAATATAATGCCTGTTTAATGAAAACGGTAAAAAAATATATAATTATAATTGCCTGTTTAATGAAAACGGTAAAAAAAAAATATAATTTTGCAACAAAGCAGCTAAGCTTCATTACTTAGCTAAAAGACAGTTAGCCGACTCTCGCGCTGTGTTCACTCCGGGGGTGAGCTGAGGGTGCTCAAGCCATCCGCCGTCCCGTCGGACTTAATCTTTCCACCCGGTGGGCCGTCTGCCACTGACACTGACTCAAAACTACAAGATCTAACTAAGATCAAAGAAGTGACGATATAGATGAAGATATTGAAACAAAAAAACCCAAACCTACAAGAAAACGATCCAAAAAAAGAAATACAATAATTCAAAGACTAGCAAGTCTCTTTAATTCTGTCATCTAAGAGAGTATAATGCCCGAGGCGTGGAGCTGCGGTCGTTCTGTTCTTCAAAAAAATCCTCGGTGAAGAACTATAGACCCATCTCACTTCTGAACCACGTATCCAAGCTGCTCTCGAGGGTCGTCACGAACTGTCTCGCCAAGAGATTTGTTGAGTTCCAGCCGTCAGATCGCGTGCGGGCATTGAGATGTTTGTACGACGCTGCCACAATGACTGTTCAGATCCAGGATTAAAAAACCACCCCATCCAACTGCTCAGAGGGGTGTTTACTCATCATCTCATCAAACAGATTCTGTTTATAAAGTTAAAGACAGGAGCTCATTTAAAAAAATTCGTCCACATCGCTGTCAAGAGGATAAGTGCCCAAAAGGCTAGCAGGGCAGCATTACCGTGTTGGATGGCAATGCTTATTCTTTGGGCTAAAAATAGGCCAGCTCTCTGGTCACGCGTAGAGTCAACCAACCGCTTGGCGATGTCTCGAAATATTCGATAAGCACTCGGACCCCAAGGCCTTAGAGTTTCAACCCCAAACGGCTCAAACATATGGCTCCCAATAAGGTTGTTATATTTGCGCTGTTTGAGGTTTTCTGCTCCTGCAGTAGCCGCCCCCCCCAGCATAGCCCGCCGTGCTAGGAAGATAGGATGGAGCGAGGGTGTCGACACAGGTTGCATCCCACACCAAAGGCCTACCCAACTTCCAAGGCATTATGGTCATTCCATCTGGCCTCTTCCCATCGTCGCGTGCCAAGCCATTGAGTTCTAAAACAGCGGGCACCCCGACGGTGACAAGAGCCCAACGGATGATGTTGTTAATGCTGGCGTGCCGTGCCATCTGACCAGCGCTCTCGCTGCAAGATACGCCATGATGTCCGAGGCAGTCGACTGCTGCACCGCATTGACAGCGATGTGGAGCTCCGCAAGGAGCGCCCAGACGCAAACATGTAGCGAGCCAGAATGTGGTGTCACGCAGCATAGTGGCTATGTTGGGTGACGGTAGCGCTTCAAGCCAGAGGCCCGACTCCCAATCACCCACAGCCAGCAGGCGGGCACACTCAGCAGTATTGGTGAACGTATTAAAAATATTAATTACAAATAAACGATCTCAATTTGATTACAAAAATGCACGTTTTATTTGTATAATTATGTTATTTCATGAATATTTGTAAAGAAAATACAGTAGTATACACATAAATACATACAAAATTACATAATCCATTTAATATTTAAGTTTAATTATTAATTTATCCTTTCAGAATACCTTAGCGGGTGGTCCTTTAAGAACCTAAAAATTATTACACTTGTCGATTATTTCCTTATTTTGTTTAGTTTTGTGCAGTAAAGTACATTTACGCCCTTAGGTTCATCATAGGATGAACATTTTAAGGGTGTAAAGGACGTTTGTTTTTAAATTTATGGTCGTAAAGGAAATCTATCTCGGTAAATACAGCAGTAGGGTCATTTTTTAACACTGCCCTAGAGAATACTATAAATTCTAAACACTTTCTTCTTAGGTTTCATTTAAATAGCTCAAGAAACAAAAATGTTAGAGCAAATATAATTTTTTTTTTTCGTTTTTTGCTTCTCCTGAAAAGTCGCATTTTGTCCTTTACGACCTTTGAGCCCAGAGGTATCGATATATTGATGAGGAATGTTAATAGCGACGTGTTTGTTCGCGTGACGCCTCGCATCCTGCCGATGCCACAAATAATCCATGTTGTGATTCCGATATCCGTCCCCCTCGCTAATGTTCATGTGTAGACGTCAAACTGTTTGCGCTGAAGAAGGTATAAATTAAATTATGGTGATTGGGATTTATTTGTTTGTTTGTATGAGGATGACTTCGTTAAAACAACTGTTTTACATGAAAGTCTATATTAATAATAATTTACGAACGATAGAACGATAGAGACGATAGAACGTGGTGATCCACGTTCTATGTATAAGTAGGTGCTTAAGGTGCGTCCACCCGAGCATGTAAGTATATCAAGTACTGAAAGTAACTATTCAGTAATACCTAGGGAAGTTGAATGAACCCGTTATACCTAATGGGCTCGATAGTGAAAGTCACAAACTTTTTGTTTCCACAACATCAGGGCAAATGTGAACCAACCCTAAAAGTACCGCCATTGTGCTACGAGTAGTAGAACAAAGACGTTTAAATCACAATTAATTTAATAAGCGACAGTCGCTAGTAACTGGCTCAACAAGTCGACAAGTTTGTAGAAGTCGTCCTTATGTACCTATGTATGTATAATTAGAGCTTCTATTGTGATTCCGCTGTTTCAGGACTTATTGAATCTAAATGTAGAAATGGTTTCGGAAAATCGAGACTCTGAATAATAATTACAATGAAGGCGAGAATTATGCAGTGTGTTGTGATTCTATGCAACAATTTAATATTTTTTTTATTAGCCGACACTGTCCCACTGCTGAGCAAAGGCCTCCCCCAAATCCTACCAGGCATCCTTTTCTAGAGCCACCTCGATTCAACCCTTGACGTACGCGACTAGGTCGTCTCGCCACCTCTTCCTGGGCCTCGGCGGTGCCGTCCATCCTCAAGCACCCAGGGTGAGCAGACTGTTGCTCAACGGTCAGTGTGCATGCGGCTGACGTGAGCCACACAATCCCATTACAATTACATTAAACGTTTCAAAAATTAAACTAGGAAAATCCTTGGTTTAAATCCCAGTTAGAAACATAGAACATAATAGTGTAATTTGGGGTTTTTATGGAGCTAAATTGCAATTCAATGAAACCACTCCAGAGTCACAAAACACAGGCAGAGGACGCGAGTCTTCTCAGATTAATGACTGAAAAAATAAATAGGACTAATAATTAAGTGTAAGTAAAAGAATCTGTTGTCGTTTAAGTACCAGTCCAGCTCTGATTACGTTCATCTCGATTTATTATATAAATAGTATTTTATGTATGTTTTATAATTTCTTCACGCCACTAGAGACGGAGTATTTAGCTATTTATGTGTACCTAATTTTAAGAGAAACGCATAACGAGAACGCTTCTGTTTTGGATTTGTTACAAACACATTCCCAGTCACAACACTTTAGTCACTAAACCAGTCCAATACAGCCCAGAGATCACACAGCACAGTGACCCAATTGAGACAACAAACAAAACAACCAGCACACTGGCCTCTAACACAATGTCAGGCACTCGACCACCCAACTAGACACCACTAGACTAACAGTTAGCCGACCCGCGGGAACAACGCTACACTTCACATGCGATCCTAGTGAAGATACGTACAGTTGGTCTGCATGCAGCAGCCACGCGGATATAGGTAGGAATGATAAGTGTCTAGTTTGATTTAATATTAGACAACCGTATATCGAAATGATTATTTCACTTTTCAACGATAAAACATCTTAAAACCCTTCAAATATTTGGTTCTATAAGAATACCAGCCTCTTACACTTTTATTATCAAAACAAAACATTTTTGTTCTAAAACATTTGGAAGTACAAAAAAAATATTTTCGTCTTTCCATACTCTTACTAACTTACTCGTAAAACGCTAATCGTTTGTTTTGAGTAGGAAGATGAACATTTTGTGAATACACAAAATACGAAATTTAGTTTTTTTTTTAACTAAGGACGTATACTACTATCACCGTTTATAATGTTTATAATGATATTGAATAAAGTTTTAAACTAAATAAGCAATCAGATCAAACCCAGATTTACGAAGTTAACAAAAAATTTCCCAATCACCGAAGCTTCTGTCTTTCCGACATCTGTTTGCTGCCCTAACACACGTTCATATAAAATATTCAGACGATACAGCGGAGGTTTCCGCGTGCAGTTCCGTAAATGCTCACACGTAAAAGTTTAGTGGGAGATGTGCTGCACGTCGTGTGGACTCGGTTTATGGCGAATGGAATAGGAATGTAAAGGGAATTGGAGGGGTTTAGAACGGCATTAATGTATGAAAGAATGTGAACGAACGAATAGTTAAGTGAGAGCAGCTTAGATTGGTTAATACTTTTATGTCATTTGAGGTCGCAGCTGTATGCGTAAAACTAGTTCAGGCAAGCACGGTCACGGCCTTAAATTGGTATGGGTAAAATAATGGATAATGCGCATTATCAATCGCCAAATAATAATTATGCTTATTGCTGGGAAGATGGGGAAAAATGTACGAATACACACTTTAAGGGACTACAGGACTTAATCGTAAAAAACGCAAGTTTTATAATGCCTAAAAGTATATGATCAACTACAGTAAACTAAATCAGAAAAATATATGATATTCTCCAGGATATATGCTGGTTAGATAGTGTGTTGAAAACATAATACAACTAATTTAATACGATAGAAAAAAATCATGAAGATACCTCTAAAAACTTCCTTTTTACAATAAAAACCATACTAATAGACATACGAGTACAATCATTCTGATTTCTTGACAGATTATTCTACAAGCAACATACTAAAGCACTAATGTTTTAATTTTTTAGTCCAAATAATAGATTTTTTATAAATAGATAATTGCTTCATATTTTCCAATAAATTACCAGCGTTGTGTCATCGCGCTTCTCTTTCTTTTCTATGCAGTCCGACAGTGACCGCGCTTTAGATCCTGTAGTCCCCTTAACTATGATGCAACCACCAATATAATATTCTCCATCAAATTAGAGCCCCCGTAACAAACTATAATTACGCCAAAGTCCTATTATTTACCGTAACAGTAATAATCAGTACGAATCTCAAACATAAACTCAAAGCATTTATTTCAATTAAACCATGTACAGGCACTTTTGTATTGTCAAAATTAAATAGTCGGTCAGTTATTCAGAAAGTTGAAGCTAGTTGCCCATTCCAAAACGTAGATCTCTATGGAGAAGAATTGGCAAGAAACTTCATGGACACTCTTTTAAATCAAGATATTACAAAATCCTGGGTACATTATCCTTGTTGCTTCTATGTGAGAACAATGTAAAAAAAAAACACAAATGAATAAACAATTCAAAATATAAGATTAAAAATAAGCCTTGGCAGATAAGAGATGACCAGTCTCAACCGACGCCGCCCATTCACGAACATGACGCGTGGATCAGCACCATCCAGCCATTTTGTAGGGAACCGAATGATCCAACACACGCGCCACTATGAATGATGATCACGTTACACAACGAGGAGCATGCATCGTCCTCTCTCTCCGCAACACTAATGTGTGGTGAAACCGCAATAATATTAGATCACCCCTTATAATTTCATTACTTGTTTGTAGGGGAATATAAATTATTATTGCTTTACCAGCTGTTGAATGTTTTCGTTTCGAGTTGATCGAGGGAGAGCTATTTGATCATTATTTGCGGTGGGTTCATTAATCATCAAGTAGCCCGTCAACGGATGAGTTCTGAGGTTCATAACGAATACTGTTTCCAAAGTAATTTCGAAACATTTAAAAACTAAAAAAGAGCTTAAAATATCTTTGAAACAAGAAAACTTTGTACAATTTCTCAAGGTCGGCTTTATTTTTTAACAAATTAAAGAGCTAAATCGTCAGTACTTTAACTTCATAAAACCCCTTCAAGACAGTTTTATATGAATTTGAAGAAACTCCAGCTGGCAATAAGGTCTGTGATAGACGATAATGGTGCGTTCCGTGCAGACACGCAACCGTGGCATAATCCACAGACAATGACTTGTTATGACTCGTCTACACCTAGCGTAAGGCATTGGAAGGTTGTTGCTTCTTGATCATATTAGGTCGATATTTATTATAAAAGCTATACATGAAATAACACAAGTCAAGTAAATTGTGTAATATTATCTCTCACTAAAATATATACATAACTAAAAGTATGTACAAACAAGACATTTTTTCTTTTTAATGTTTTGTTTGTACATACTACAAACAAGACACTAAAAAGAAAAAAAACACTAGGTTTTTCGCTATAATTATTTTCAGTATAATGTGCTGCCTCTTATGCAGTTAATCCTGTTATAAATCAGTCGCCAGTCGCATCAGACTATAATTTAGATCTCTAGCTGTCTTGATTGCTGAGAAGAACATCATTTTAGTTCTACAGACACAGCTTTTCTCATGTTTGGATTGCTGATTTAATTAAAACCAACAAATACTCTTAATTAAGTCGAAAGATTTATAAACCAAAAGCAGGCCTTAATGTGGACAAACCTTAACAAGCAGTTGCCGAGTTTTAGCATTGTTACGATCGGCGCACAATTAACGACTGTTCGGGGCAATTATTTCTTTATCTTTATAATGCCTGTTTTTATCGTCCGTACGCGACTAAATTTATTTAATTTGCCCCAATATTTTCAGTGTTTTATTACTTGGTAATTAATTTCTAGATTTTACACAACGTTAGCCTTTTATGCCACAAACGCTGGTTTTGTTTGAAACTATTTTAGTTTCCCGCATTAAATCATAAAGACTTGAACATAATAGTTTTGGACCGAATGTGAATTATGCGACCCAGTTATCGTGATGGTCTAGCTGGGAGGAACATTCTGAATTCAAATTTTGCTCATATTTAATGGTAGAGGTAATGTATTCCCACATTATTATTATTAAAGTTAGATTCAGTTTGGATGTGTTGGGACTGTATGAGGTATAGTTATAACCGCAGGAGAAACTATGCGAGCATCGAAATAATCTAACAATTTTCGAAAATACAATCTTATAGCAAAAATCCTGAAAGTCTACTCAATTTTAGATGTTGTCTAATCTGATTCTCAACACGCGTTCGTTTGTTGTGGACACGTTGGACAAATCATCTTGGCTTCACTATTAGATTTGAGGAAATATGTTAGATTTCGGAGAAACGTGAAATCTTGATAAATGGCAGGCTAGACAAGTAACAACAACGACAAGCAAGTATTACTGGGAAACTGCTTGATGAAACAAAACTGTCCCCGAAATTGAAAATGTTCTATATCCAACCTTCAGCACAATATTTGTGTTCCAAACATTTAATACAATTAGTAGTTCAGCTACAGATGTATATCTTGCTCAGTATATTTATGACTCGCGTGAGAGTCCGCAGTTTTGCCCGCGGCCGCGACTGCGATACGCCGACTATGTCTTGCCCAATGTACGCACACTACGCACTACGCACAGTGTGCGCGGCATTTTTTCACTAATTATAATTATTGGACACGAACATGCTATTGTACGCTTTTATTAAATTAGGGCCAAGCCTTATTTTAGGCGTTTTGTTAATGTTTAGCCTTTAAAACTGTGTATCTAAATTACAAGTTAGATAATAGTAGAAGCAGCAAAGAGGTTGATAAGTGGGGCGCAATTTTACGGTTATTACCTTTTAAACAAATTATTTAGGCAAGGGCTCAATGTCATTTCTGGTCCTCAGACCCTGTGTTGTTTTAGTACCGACCTAATTAAATTAACTACAATCAAATTCACTGACGAAAGGGCACGAATTTGATTTAACAACGGTTTTACATTTAAGATTTCACTATTAATATACTACATATTTCAGCACCCGTTTCTCTAAAGACAAGCTTAATCATTTTTACGGTCACTTGACTATAGTTCGTGCAATCCACGAAGACGCGCCCCACTTTTTTTCCTAATCTCTTACACTACAAGTGTGCAACATTCCGCTAGTGTTTTAGTTTTTTCGATACACACTAATTACTTATTACATAGTGGGTAATTAGCGTGTATCGAAAAAACAAAACAATAGCGGAATTAACTGGCGATATTACGATTAGGATAAAGAGTGGGGCGCGTCTTCGTGGATTGCACGAACTATAACCCGATTAAGATGCTTCACTGGCATAATATCGATATCATCGTTATAATTTTCAAAATAGAATCTAAAGTTTCAATCACAAAATCTAGATCCATGTTGATTACACTATCTAAAACAAAACCCCATAAACCTTATTTTCCTCGCCCCAACTCCTGCGGGACCTCAGAAGGCCGTGGCATACATGATTGTCACTCGCAAGGTTGGTGTAACACAGCGGTCGAGGCCACGTTTTCTATCAACGTGTGAACGGACGATGAATTCCATTTCACTAACGTCCCACAGGGATGGTGACTTGCACATGTTAGTAGCGGTGCCAGTTATAGCGATTTATTTTTTTTGTGATTTTTCAGTCTGAAATTTATTTGCCAGAAACAGGGCGCACATAGGATGCACACAGGTACATTCAAGAATAGGACTACATGTTTCACTATTAACTGCTGTACAAATACAAGTTAAAAGTTGAATTAACGTCCTTTAAAATACCATTTCTATGTCATATTTTCTTATATTTCTTGAATATTATTGTAATGAAGCAAAGCAAAGAAAGGCAGTGAGTACATATTCTTTTCAAGAAAACATTTTTCATATTTTCTGTCAAGTATAGTCGAGTCAGTTAAATCATGATGTGTAACTAATAAAATTTGAGTAATAATAAATTATTAAAAACATGTTAATTGTAATTTTTTCCATGATGAGCTCAATAATAAGCTACTGATGAGCTTTATAGGCCAGTAATCCTCAAAAACCAGCTTTTAATTCAACATTATAATCATAAAACTGTACTTCCAATAAATCAAATTACCAAAAAGTAATAAAGACATTAACAAACTTTATTAATTTCTTCACATAATCCAACATTATGAATTCTAAATAATATACTGTACACATGTCCGATTGAATAGCCTCATATTTCATGTAGAATGACTTAGTGGCGTGAAGCACATTGGTTTGATGCGTCACTCATTAATATTAACATAAGCTGATTGAATATGGAAATCTATTTAGAAATGTATAAAGTCCCATTATAGGTTGAACCTTCAAGGTGGAGCTTCTTGCAAGAAGAATGACTGTCAACATTAAGTCAAATATTTTTGAAATTCAAACTTTGTCGAGATGCGAATTTAAAACAAAGTGAAAGTGAGTTCGCTTTCGGCTACTTGAGTGAGATTCGAGTGAACTCTACAGAACAACACTATAGCCGATCTGCGAGGTAATTGTGTAACACACTAACAGTTACAGTAGCAATAGCTTTGATTTTGACAGTTCAACCACATTCATTGCGTTATTTACGTTGTTGAGCAGACAAAGTTTTCGAACGATCGAGCAATGGATTAGCAGTATAGTATCCTTCAAAAAGATTCAGATTGTGATTGTGTGTGTGTTTTACGCAATAGGGTGCTCTGTAATAATCTAAAAATCCTTGAAGTGGGCTGTCATCCCAGCTGACAATAGGGACTGACAGCTCACATCAAACTTACTTCACCTAAGTTTTCACGGTCAGAATTTTGAAGAATAAACCTGCTGTACTCGTGAATGTATTTAGTTACATCGTTAGCCGCGTATCTAAATATAATGCTTACTCATAACTGGACTTAGTGGAGACTTAAGATGCAATTGCTTTCTCTAATGTACTGTTGGATGGATTAGGTTTTGTCCTCAACCCTTGGATGCTACCTTATTTGAGGGCTTGTAATTTCCTACCTGATACAAAGCGTACCTAACTCCTAGACCTTTAATTTTCCTTGAGACCACCGAAAGGCTTGTTTAAGTTAACAAATATTAAACTCAATCTGTGCAAACTGTTGTGCGACGAGAGTCAGGCAACTGACTATGCGCGTGAATAGCAATTTGTTTATGATCTTATTGTAACGATGATCGCGATTTGCAAGTTCAGTAAAAGACGTTTACTGGACTTACAAACATTATAATTTATGATTAAGAATCCATGATTTTTTATTCTGCTAGATCGCGTTAATAACTCTTTGGGTAACTTCCAACGTATTCACAAAAGCTTTAGTGAATTTATATGACTATTGTTCCCTGCGTGATCGAATCAGAACTTAAGGGATCCGCTGGAGAACCAAAGTAACCGACATAGCCCGAAGAATTACCAAACTTAAGTGACAGTGAGCAGGGCACATTGCTCACAGTACAGATGGCCGATGGGGCCGAAAGATTCTGGAGTGGTGACCGCGTACCGGAAGACGTAGCGCGGTCGGAAGGCCTCCCACAAGGTGGACCGACGACCTTGTGATTTCTTGTGAAGGTGCAGGAACTCGTTGGATGGGAGAAGCACAAAACCGGTCGAAGTAGAGGTGCTTGGGGAGGCCTGTCCAGCAGTAAACGTCTTTCGGCTAAAATGATAATGATGATGATATGACTATAACCAGAACACGGATAAGCCGGATATAGAGTCGCTCTACCTGGCACCACCCACACGCGGCCGGCGCCCAATATCGGTCATTTATCGGCGGGTGGCAAATCGGCCGCGTGCTTTTTGTTTGCCCGTTAGTGGCCGTGAACACGAAACGTCTGATCTACATAATAAGTATGGTCAGTAGAACCACTCCTAGCAAAGATAAGATAAGACAGGTTTCTGAAGACACCCTTTATAATGAAATCCTGCTGAAATGAAATTTATTCTGCGTTTGATGTGTTGCTGGGGAGTTTGTTGCGCCACTTCTTCTTCCTAACTAGGAAGTGGTGAAGGGCGGGCGTGCCGGGGGACTGTCTTTCGACGTTCAAAAAGTGCTGATTCTCAGCCAAGTTTGAATAAATGATTTTTGATTTTGGTGTGTGCTTGCCATAAAGTCAGAGCCAAGGTTCACTAAACAAACAATATACAAAGTTAACTTTCTGAGCTGTTCATTTTGTTCTAGGTTACGGACCCATTTCAATATTTATTACCTTTCGCTCGACCTTGCAGATTTTGTAGCTTGTCTTCGCAAAGTTTTACATGAGGAAACTAAATACTTACCTTTGTGGTTTCTTTTCTTGAAAAAAAGTAGTATTATGGTAGTAGTCTTTAAAATAAACAACAGGTAAATATTTCTACTATATAATTGCAATCTTCTTTTTTGCTCTTTGCAAAGTCAGCCTAAACCTCCAAAAATGTAAATAGCCTAACAAACAAAACGCATGAAATAATAAACATTTCTAAAAACGAGTAGGAGCGTGTTCCATTATAATTTAAACAGTCGTAATAATGGGAATGCCGTCTGAAAGTCACTTTCGTTGAGAGTGGGATGGGTGTATGGGATTTAGTGCAGGTGCGAGAGGTATAGAAGGCAGGGTCGTGCGGATTGGCGTGCGAGAAGGCAGTATCGGCGAACGGGGCAAGCTCGGCTGCTCGGATTTAATTATCGGGACAGCGGGACAGAATTCCACATTTAGAAAGTGTTTCACGTTGTTTGAACTTGCCTAACTACTGCTGAACTCATTCTAACGCAGGTGTTAAAGGTCAATATGGGTGTCACTTTCTAAATATGGAATTATTTTGTCGTGATTTGGGAATGGTCAAGTGTGGTTCGGAAATGTGAGTTTGAGTTATTCGTCACTAGCGGCCCGCCCGCGCTCCAGCTTCGCACGGGAGCAATTTTTTTTCGAATATCCGAAGTTTTATTTCATACAAACCTTGCCCTGGCAATACCGAACACAACATAAAGAAAATTATCCAATTTGGTGCAGTCATTCGGAAGTTATGCGCGTACAGACGTTTCGGCGACTTTGTTTTAAGTATACTATGTAAGGATAATAAATAGCAAAAGAAGCAAAATCTTTGATCAAGTAATAGGTATTAAAGTAAACAGCTATTTTACATTGAGGTAATTATGTACTAACGTTAGTACATATTACCTCAATGCTGTTTTATGATATTTTCTTAACCGTATGTTTAAGGATTTATTCAGATAATCTAGGGTTACACTTTCGCAGCGTGTATTTTGTGGAAGGATTATAAGCTGAAGTTGAAGAAGTTGTAAGTAAATTAAGTTGTAATGATATGCACCACATCATTTAATTTCAACTTAATTTACAACTTCTACTTAAAGCATCTACCGTTTTTCTAAAGCTTGTACAATGAACATTTATTTTCACTGCAACAATGTTACCAACTTAATTTTCATCAATTAATTCTTTGCACTTCCAAGAGAAAATAAAAGCTTTTTACTAGGACATGTCAGCATAAAAGTGTCTCCAATGAAAATGTATACAGTGTAGTTTTAAGAGCAAAGCGCGAAATGCAGTAAAGTAACATTTTATTTATATTTAGACAGTAAGACTGCAACATGCACACTGTAAACCCAATTTAAGCGGAATTGTGACAACCCTAATTTTGACGTGTACAGTGAACTGCACATTAGTGGTAACAATTTGACACTGACCTGGCAGGGCCTTTAAGTCGTAGCAGTAAGGATAGTTTTTATGATGCAACTGTTATCAGTTTATCACTGACATGTGCGTATAAAATATTTTTTACAGCGTATGTAACCACTCTAACAGTTAGATATATATATGTAGTTTACATTTTCATACAATGTTTTATAAGAATACTGCAAAGTGATATTTTTCCTACTGCAAAACATAGCTGATATATCATTAGAATAGCAAAACAAACACTTAAGAGCGATGAACTCAGTGCGGTTTAAAAACAAAAAGTAAAAAGTGTCGCAAAGTTTTATTGTAAGTGCGCCTACAACTTTGTCCTTTATCTAAATAATACACCTGGAGAAAGTTTAGGGGCTAGGGCTGGCGACTATCAAGATTGAAGGGCAGAAAGCGATAGGATTGGAGATTCTCATCTTAGCTCCCCGAAAAAGAACATAATAATGAATGACTTGGCTTTTCATTTCGCAACCGTCGTATCGTAAGAAAGCATGTTATCGTACCGTCTATTGTATATTATGAATAAAATATACATGTTGAATGAACAATATGCCTTGTTGCACATGCACATTGTGTGTACGACATAATTCTTGCGAGCTTTAGCAAGTCATCATGATACTCGACATCGTCACCCGTCAAGATATATCGTGTTCGTCAAACGTGACATGTCATCTGCGGTTTGAAGTTATTATTGTCGTCTAGTAACAAACAAAAGAGTGCCGACCGGGACACTATGATTTTTAGGGCAATAGAACAAAAATGTGCTCCCAAAAGCGATTATCCCACTAGGGAAATTCGGAAGGAACCCAATATTTGGCAACCCTAACAGTGGAAGGAAGGCTTCCCATAAATCGCATGTTATCTGCGCGCGCGTCAGGCCGCGTGCCCGCGCGCACTAAACACCTTAGTTGCCAAGTAATTAATTAAATATTTCCACGTCATTCTGATTCTAATAAAAACAACGTAAAATACCCTCTTAATGGGCACTTGGGCACTTGGATTTATTTTTATCGTTCAAATTTTTAAAAAGTAAGCGGGACTCGCAGTTTTAACACCACTGGAACAGATATGCATGCACGCAATTGCTTTTTCGGTTGGATATTCGATACATACGTTTATGATTTTGTGATCGACTCGCGATTAGACAAACGCCATTGCAATAACGATAACTCCGCAATTTATTCAATTAGAATCATCAAATAACAATAACATACAACCTCACATACAAAACACAGCAACACCTTATCAACAACCAATCAAAACTATCTCCAAACAATAGGAACTCAAAGACTAACTCCGGTGTGAAATCCAACAATTTAATTACACAACAGAAGCCGGACGGCTGGCACCCGGCAGCCGGACAGCCGTTGTCCGGGATGTGGTTGTAAATCGAGCGGCTTCGGACGGCGCCGGCCGGCCCCACGCAAAGTGGGCTAGATTATTAGACCGCTCAGTCCGAACCAGAGCCCCGCACGTGTGCGGAATTAGGATGAAGCAGGAAATATGAGGATGTTTCATGTTATATTTGTGTGTTTGAATAAAATATCTGTTTCATGTCAGATTGTAAGTATATCTAGGACAGTTACATGAGCCTCCATAGGAAACAAAACGTGAGGTTCAGGATAATACAAACACAAAGCTTGACAAACAACTGAATGAACTGAATGTTCCCTTTTTTATTTGAGTGAAGTGAAAATAGCTTCACTTTGCTTTAATCATAGATAAATTTTGTCCATGACCAACTAATACTACCCAAAAAGGAAAAAATAAAAACTAACACTACGACAAACACATTCAATCAATTGCGACCTAAGAGATCTGTGACATATGGACATACAACTTTGGGCGGAACGAACAAATGTTATGTTAGCGTCAAACTTGCTGCGAGTTCGGTGATTTATTGAAGCCGTTTTGTCTTGTTTTCTCTAAATCTCTTCTTTCAGTTAACTTTATAAATCCCATTAGGCCGGATATAAGAATAATGAAACATTTTTCAAGTCTCATTAAGAACGTTTACCTGTCGAAGAGATTCGATAAAACTTGCGAGTTGCCGAGCACTCGAGTCGTAATCATTAGCAGCGTCGATAAGTTGCCGAGTTGTTTTATCTCCAGCATCTACTTGAGGAGTTTGGAGCTGTTTGGAGATGCTCAGACTTCCCTAACTATTGTTATTAGGTATAAAGTTAGTATCCAATCTTAATATTTTGATTGGCCAAAAAGTAATTTGAGAATCTTACAATTTCTTTATTAATTATGTTTTTTATTTATTTATTATTATTATATTAAGCTCGTCGGCCTTGGAATAAATTTTAACCAAAGTTCTTATAGATATTTACTCGTTCACAATAAAATTAAATACTTCTAGAAGGAAATGTTAGTCTCTCTTACATTAACTTTAGTGACTTCTAGCAGCTCAACCTTGGATAACGGTCCTTTCCAGTGTCTGCTGTTCGACTACTTTTGAATGCCTTTTAAGGTAATTTGGTTCATAAAATATGCTCCAGGTTATCCAAAAGATACTTACATCACTAACGTGTAGGTACTTCAATAATAAAGGCTACAAAAACACTTGTCTTGTTATGTTTTTTTTAATGGCACAAAAAGATAATTATACCTAGTTCATTCAGTCAACCTTACTTCCAACTTACACTACACAAACCTCCAACTTACCCGAGAAGGCTAACCCCGTCATCCCAAAAGCAAACATGGCGCCTCCTCACACCTAAGTGGTTAGTTCATAACGTATCATTACCGCGCGCTGCAGGTAGACGGGGAGCCGGGATCGTTCAGCGCCACTCATCATACAATCACTATATTGATAGCTTTACTTTTAATACTCTGCTTCGTTTATAACAGGTTGAAGTTTGATTGAATGTTTAAAGATGATGGATTTATTTTTAACTAAGTTTCTTGATTTATTCGAAATTATAGGTTCAGGTGTGAACGTTTAGATGAGAGTGCTACGCAGGCCTTTTTTATTTGTGGTTAATTTATGATAGATACTCATAAATAGACGACAAACAAAAAACCCAAAAGATGGTAAAGATGAGATATTATTAACACAATTTCATAATAAACAGTAGTACATCCGTTGGCAGTAATTCTCAATATCATTCGTTATAGAAGTCAATATGAGTTCCCCTGTAGGTAGGCAGGCTAATAACAATTGCAGCGTTTTATTTATACTGTCATGGGACACATTATTCACATGGTATCCAAATAAACTTTCGCATATAAAGAACGTCACATAAATAGATGTCAAAATAACACCTTTATAATACCAGTTTCTTTCGAAACCGGTTTGTTGAACATTATCTTAAACACAATAATTTAGCGTAGCAATGTCACATCGATTACGGCCCCACCAACCCACCCGTTCTTACCGCACAAATAAAGCGATTCACTTTGCAATATATTTTTTCTTCAACATATATAAAAGTATAAATTACCATAATGATTGTCACCGCACAAGTTGCACAATTATTATTATCTTAACTACTGTAAATTACTCGGGGCTGGAACCGAACCCCTATAATGTCCGACAAGTATCAGATACGGGAGGAGACCAAATTAATTATAATGACAGAGATGGCATTTCATGACATATAAAACTAGTATATCCAGCGACGTCTTAATAATTACTACTTTACTTTTCAAATAGCTCTTAATAATAATATATTATAATTATCATCTTTATGAAGATTTGTAATGGTTTTTGTAATGTAAAAATAACCGGTTATTAAAACCGGTTGCTGCTAAAACAAATCACGGGCACGCATTCACGGCGGCATTGCTCCCGGCCTAACAGCAGCGCCACATTAGCACTAAGTGTTTACAGCACTAAATCTTTGCTAATGTACACATCAGAGTAACAGAAGCATGTTTTTACTAGTAACAAAGTGTCCTTTTGATATATCATTAGAAGCAAAACATTTTTGCCATCGCGATTCGCGGGTTAAACTTAGAATAATCAGCCTATAATGTTTCCACTGTTGGGACACAGACCTCCTCTCGATAAGAGCGAGTGGGCCGTACCGTAATACACCACGCGGGCCCAGTGCGGGTTGGTATAACCCACGGAGCACAAAAGTATAACCAGAATCGACTGGCGCAGGAGGATTTAGGTAGCACAACGTAAGAGAGACCAAAAACTGTTCCCCCTCGGTGGGTTCCCGCATTGTCGAGGCGGGGGGGCTCAGTAGCCGTGGCTTGGTCACCTACGGTGAAGCGAAGAGGAACCCGAGGAGGGGCCGCTCGTCAGGTCTTTTGCCGGTAAGCCGACGACGTAGCGGCCAACAAGTAGGTTGAATTGCCGCTTGGGCGACATCGCAACTGAGGTGGGCCGCCATGTCGTATGGGAGGCATCGCGGCTGAGGGTTAGAGGCCGCGGCGGGGGATGAGTGCCGGTATTGCGATGCGCCGCTCTCCCTACCCTCCGCCGCCTTGACGTGGTCGCCACCGTCTGATGGCGGACACGGTGGAGCCGCAGGGGAGAAGGAGTGTTGGTATGACGTTGGCCGCTCTCCCTATCCTCTGCAGCCGAAAATTGGCAGGCGGCGGGGCCAATGACCTGATCCGTCGAGGGGGGACCAAGGGTGAGACACGGGGTCGTGTGGCGCCCATGTGCCGGTTTGGTCCCTGGGGTGGTCACGGCGTGCTATATGTTCTGGTACGCCGGTGATGGGGAATACTCCCCAGAGGAGGGTCCAGTGACGGACAGCCGCGGCGGGTTCACGGATGAGTGCTAACGCGTGCCCGTGTTCCCGCCGTAAGCGGCAGAGGAGGACACCGTGGAGTTTTAGTGGGTTAGAGTCCCACATAACTGCACTATCTCCCCGTGGTAGTGCAGAATGCATGAGCATTTCTCCCCGATAAAAAATAGGCTATGGATGATAAAAACTACCTTTTGGAATGGGCGACTAGAATCAATTCGTTTTATTATAATTTTTGACGTTCAAAAGTGCCTTTAGTGTGCCTAATTGAAATAAATGATTTGACTTTGACTTTGAAAGTTAAGTTAGTACCTAGCTAGGAGCCTAGCTACCATCATGACAACACATCAACACAATCGTTTCGCTGTATAACTGTATTCACAAGTGAGTCTCAATATAAACAGTTATAACTAGCACTCACTTTCCACAGTTTCCGTACTAAAACTATAACATCAAGTTTCAAAAAACGAAATAGTCGTTTTCGAACAAGTTTTGAAATGAAAACAAAAACAGCACAAATCACAGTACATAACATTTGCCGTAGCACAACTCCCGGTGTACGCAATAGTAGCAAGCGAGCAGTAACTCAACGCTAATGTTCACCTGCACGTTCTAATAATAACGTGTAAGTGCAACAGATATTAAACTTGAGGTTGAGGCGCCTGAGTGCGCGGTACGGCAGTTATATTAAATACCGGATTATTAACTACTGAAGAGGATGTGGGAACCTCTAGTTACGTTTACTAAAGGCATGAATCAAAGAAGTTTATGTGCACTTCATTTTACTGGGAATCGTTACAGGCAAAGGTTTTTTTATGGTGTCTTAAACTCCACTCTTATCCTGCAATCATCGTGGGTACAATGGTCGTTACCAACCGAATATACCCCCTTCTTCCACAGTGTTCAGCAATTTTAATATCTTCTAGCTTGCTTCATAGACAAACTAGTTTGCAAAATCACGTAATTATTAAGGTAATGAATAAATCGCCAGACAAGTAGTTGATTCTTTACTTTCTACATGACGCTGCCAAAGAAGGTAAATCTAAAGAATACTTAATACTCGTAGTAAAAGAAATAAAGCCGATATCAGTCTCTTCACTCAAGTGAATTGTTTACTTGAGTGAAGGTTCATTTTTGTTTCATTCCACGTTTAAATTAAAATTAAATAAGAATGAACGTTCGTCAGCTCATTTTATTCCCTATTTCGATATTCGGGAGGCGAGTGTTGAAATCCGACAACGTTGTATCGGTTCACTAATGAATTATTTTATCATTGTTGATTCATATTGTGTTCAGACGTTTCACTTTGAGTGAAAAGATGCCGAATGAAGGGCAAACTAGCAGTAAAAGTGATTCCATCCTCACCCAGAGCGGCGCGGAGGGCTGCAGCTGCGACGCGAACGCCATTCGGAAAGCATCTCCCACCAGCGAATTCAGTTCCTCCGCCTGAAACAATAAAAACAAACCATTTTACTAATTGCACTTACGTACCTAAAAATTTGATAGTGCTAGCGAAACTAGAAGTTTGAGGAAACGAGGGACAATTCACATGAACACGCTTCGTCAGAAGATTTTCTCTTGTAAATACATCCAGCCAGAACCATTCCCTAAATAGTGTTCACAAACATATTTTTCTCTCATATTGTAAAACTAAAAATTGATTTATAAAATGTAGAGCTATTACTTTTTCCACGTGCTACAAGCTCTTGTAATATTAAATGAGATGGTGCAGCACTACAGCGACTATTACTATAAACAAGGCATAACATTTTTCCGAAGGCTGAGCGGCAAGTTTTAAGTGAGTCTGCGCTATTGCGACCGCTGGTACCCCCACTACTTGTACCACCAAGTATTACCACTTAGAAAGAAACGCAGAAGTTTTACGACACAGACGAATAGTTTGTTACATTTACGAGGAGTGCAGTGATGCAGTTTTATTTTATTTTGTTTCAACTAAGGAACATTTTTCTGCGCCTTTGAAGAAAACAGAAAAATAAATTATTCACTAGTTGACAATGACACGAAGGAACGTTCGTTTTAGACCTCCGCACTGTGGTTTTATAAGTAGGTACATTTGGTACTTTTTACAACAGATTATTGCAAAATGCTCTATAAATAAAGAACCAAAACATTTCTTTTTCAACAAATAATTACCAACTATGTAGTACTTAAAATCTGCATAAGTAAATAAGTAGCTTAATTTTAATTTTATTTTACTGTTTATTTTGTAACCATATTATATTTTTTACGAGTTCACTATATAGCACGTTCGAATTCTTATTTTTTATGTAACCTATCTTGGAAGGCGCTTGTGTCTGTGATACAATGATTTTCTTTCATTAGTACAGGCACCAACGATACACTTTTTTCTGTAATGCTCATTTTTAATTGGAAAATTGTTTTTGTGAACCTAAATGTGTTTTTCTGAAATAAAAAAATTTATTATTAATTACGAAAACGCAACAAACTGAACCTACTGTCCTAAATTATATCTCTGCAAGCACTTTGCACAATGGTCCACTAGAGAACTATACGGTGGCGGAGCAATATTAGACCTAAACGTCACGGGTACTGAGCCGGTGCGAAGCTGCACAGAAACCGTACAGAAGCCTAGGATGCCGGGAAAGCCGCCAGTCAATGTGGTCGACTTAAAAGTCTGGTCCGATCGTGGTAATAGAACCCGCACAATAGAATGGACGGGACATAGCCGATATTGAAACGAGGTGCAGATGGACATAAAGATGAAAATAACTTTAAAGTTCTCGACAGGGGACAGGATTAAATGGAGTGTTTGGGTGTTAAATGTAGCAATTAACAGCCTTTTTTTTCGGTGGTTGAAAATGTAGATCATTTTTTCCAAATTTCAGTTGGCAGATCATCTGCCTAGCCTTTTCCCAACTATGTTGGGGTCGGCTCCCAGTCTAACCGGATGCAGCTGAATACCAGTATTTTACATGGAGCGACTGCCTATCTGACCTCCACAACCCAGTTATTGAGTAATACAATACCCCTTGGTAAGACTGGTTGTCAAGACTTTCAGGCTTCTGACTACCCGTAACCACTGTCAAAGATCCACAAATGACAGCCGGGACCAAGGGCTTAACGTGCTTTCCGAGGCACGGAGGGGTCTCGGTATGTAAAGATGGTCACCCATTCACAGACCAACCGCGGCAAGCGTAGCTTATACTGATCGATCGACCTGTGCGGCTGTTATTATTTAGCCACGGGCCCCTCAGTCAGTTGGCAGATAGCTTTACAAATAATTTTTCTTCAGTTGGCAGATAGCTTTACAAATAATTGTTCGTATTGTGCAATACTTCATGCTTTTTTATGGCAACACATGTATTTTTAGGTACTTTCTTTAAGATTACGCTACCGTCAAAGACACCGTTGCTAAAGTAAACAATAATAAAACACGTACTGTTGAACTATCAAATACTCGAGTCCAAATATGATTGCTCAAAAACAAACAAACTAATATGGAAGTATGTTGCCTTGTATGTTCTGTTAACATTCTTCTAACTCAATATTTGATTTCAGACTTTATTGATATTGTTTTAGAGTATATTTTTGGTATGTGCGTGTGAGTAACATAAATGGTAAAGTTCGCTGGGTGTGAGCGATATGTGAGAATGACAGCCGTCAGGCACCCACGACAAAGATTGACGTGACAGCTTACATCACACTGAGAAGCTATGCTAGCTTGGAGCGATTTTCCTCTCAACTAAACTTTAAAATAAATTTAAGAAACCAGACAACGAATGTAGATAACAATGCAGACTTAAGTACTGTTAATAGGTAGTAGCTTTATTAAAATAAAGCAAATTTTGTTGTTCGTTCTAAAAACATAAGCAAGCAAGTTGAAAAAACATCAATATTAGGTTTAAGAAAAGAAGAAAATTTAAATAAAAATCACGTAATTTGTTACTTTACCCACTGGATTAAGCTAAAGACCTAATTTACGGAAAGAGATTTATCTCCCTAGGGACGTGATAAAGGAACTGGTGCATTCTACTGGAGATAGTATAATCTCCTCTCTTATGTGCTGAAAACAATTAGTATCAAGTCGCTTAAGTTGATGATAGGCATAAGAAAGCATTCATACAAGAAACAACTTACTAACAACAATGCGAAACTACTGTAGTAATACATAGATATACATAAACAACTTTTATCTATAGCATCGCCCCTCAAGTGTGAACCAAACCCACCGAGCAAGACCACGTCGAACTTATAGCAGTGACTTCATAGCAGAAATATGAGAACAATCGACGTTTATGATTACGATGGCCTAACGGTACGAGATGATGGACAAATTACACCAATATAATAACTGGGATAGGCTTCTGAGTTTCAAGCTTCGGTCGTAAAGATTCAATGGGGAAACAACTGTTAGCTAAAGTGAGAAGAAAATTGAGGTGACACATCTTCCATATTGGTGAATAGTGTATGATCTCTGAAAAGAAAATTGGAATTATGTTTGTATTTCCGGCAGTGTCATATACTATATGGCTGATGGCTGTAGATCTGTCACTTTCATTATCTTTCCCAGAATGTGGATTTCCTCTTCAGTCAGGATAAGTTTCTGTCCTGTATAATAGATTAGTCGAACCTAATTGAAGCTAAGCAGTGTTGTATGATACGTTTAAAAACCGATATATAATGTACTAATAGTAACTATGAAGCTGGTTGATGAGTTATTATAAAATTCTTGAAAGGAACTCTTTCTCTCATTATCTTATCATGCAAAACTCATTGTGTTGGTGTCAAATGTTGATTACTTCACTAATCGTCACAATAGCCTTTAGAAGCCATTGCTAAAACATACACAATTATGATTTTTACTTGAAAAGCAGGTTTACATTCGATCCTACGACCAATATTGCGTAATCCCCACACTAGCCCTCTTATTAGCATCACGTAAAGCTCACCAACATAGAGGCATATTATGTGATCGCACGTAAGCGCGTGTCCACGTTAGGCTTGTTTGCTCAGATAGCGATACTGCGATACATAACGATACCGAGCGATGGCCACTAAACTGGCGGTTAACGACACATCGCTGACATGTGCTAAGGGGTAAACGATGCTATCGCTTCATTTGATGTTGAATGGTAATGTGCATGTTTGTAATAAATGGACCATTTGTAAACTGATTGAATGCGATTCCGGAAAGACGGTATTAAGTGCTTTAAATATTTTAACATTAGGCATTGTTATAACCAAAGCAAAATGTAGCAACTTGTAACATCCCAATGACTTCTTAACTAGCTTATAAGACACTTGAACGGAACGTGTTGTTCAATAGAATTAGTTAATTAAAACTGTCCTTACAGCGACTACAGTGACTCAGTACAGTTAGTACAGGCGGCTCGTATTTAAAGCGATTGTTGTGGAGTTAATTCCTACAGACTTACATAAACCTCGGACGTGCCTCGACGAGAGTCACACGAAAGAGACGATGGGTTCAGAAGGTGCATTCATTACATTTCTCACATCCACATTCAAATCTCTCGAATGTTTAAAAAAATATGTAAGTTTGTTTAAAAAATAATAGATATCTGCTCTGTATTCACCATCATCTTCAAATCTACATGTAAACAATCTACTGCTAAACAAGCCCTTATCAGGAAACCACCTGGCCATTATGCTAGATTATGCAAGATTTTTTTGAAAACTCATGGCTAGTTATGTGACATCTGCCAACCCGCACTGGACCCGCGTGGTGGATTACGGCCCACTTCCTCTCACTGAGAGGAGGCCTGTGCCCCAGCAGTGGGAACATTATAGGCTGATTATGTTATGTTATGGCTTGATAACATGGTTGGCAAAATGGCTACAGTGCTTGTGTTTTTACTGATCTCTCAAGCGACTCATCATATATTTATACACTGCGTGAATTCTATACTTGTGTTTAGTGTGGACCTTCTATGTTGTACTACTCGGCGGTGGTCGCATCGCAACGCGCACGCCGCTCCAACTCAAATTGTGAGCATCAGGATTAACACGTTTCTGTGTTCGCGCGATCTCGTACACAGCGGCTATTGACTGCTAATTAACTAGTTTATTTTAGCAAATTAGAACAGTTCGCGATATTGACTCGGTGAGACGAGCTCGTAGCGCCCGAGGCTGTACTTTGATTAGCGGAGATTCTCATGTTACTATTATTTGGAAACCCAATATTGCATTGTCGGATATTATTACATCTCACTCGTTTACGCCCACTGCTGAAAATTAACCTTTGTAGGAAAAGTTTTATCTCAGGGGTATGTGTTGGGTCTATTTAAATTATTGGAACGCACGTTTAACAGGTTAAAGTATATAATTGTAAAGTAAAGTAGGGCACAAACAGGAAATATGGGTAAAATATATAAAAACAAGCAAAACTATTCGCGAGCGGGTCGCGAGCGTGGCGTACAGACTCGCGTTCCTTCGTCCACTATCGGTTAGCGCGGGAGCGCGGGCGAGGGTGTATGCTTCCCGTTCCCGCGCATAAGGGCACGTTCACACACATTCTAAAAAGGCCGTGTTACATCCTCCCCCTCTGACCTAGACATGCGGCCACGCGTCTGGGTCAGGACAAGAAAACGCTTACGTCTTCCGCGCCTATGCTTCTCATTGACCGGGGCTGGTAGTTCGTCGCCTACGAATGGGGTCAACTGAGAGACGTGGTACCTCCCTAACATTTCGCCGCTACTAACCTTCTTTAAAACATGCGTGGTTGAGCACGCGGCTTCCTTAACACGGTAAGGCCTATATAATACTCCATCAGACATAATGAAGCCACGGCCAGACCAATCCCTCCCCCTAAACGGTTCGTCAGTTGCCTTGAGTTTCTCGACGATTTTACGCACGTCGGGGTCCTTGAGTCGGTTCCCACGAACATCCTTGGGGCCCTCCCCCTGCATCAGTACTGCTCCGAGGTAATATCCACTGCTGTCAGTCCGCAACGATTCGTCGACTTGACGCAGTATCGGAGCGGAGACTAACTTTGCCTTAGTACCTACATCATTCCTCGGCACAAGGTCTATTGCTTCTACCTTCATCAGCTCTATCTGGCCGCCGGTAGGTAAATGAAACTTGGTGATAAACGGATGCCACCGCTCTGGCTCATCGTTAAAACACCAGCTGCTCTGTGGTAAGTCCAACAGAATACTAGCTCTTAGAATAAAGTCTCTACCTAGCAAAGTCCGGGTTTGCGCATCCGGCAAAACTATAAACGTGGTAGGTATAACATGGTTTTCCAATGTAACGTCAGTATCACACTCAAGTACACTGCTTAGTTGTTGTGATCCGTCGGCTAGCCCTATAGTACGTAAAGTCTTCCTAAAAACAACGCCGGCTTTTCTAAGTAAATCATATAGCATGGGGCCCGCAATAGAATGTGTGGCCCCCGTGTCTAAGATGGCAACCCCCTTACGGTTAACGACCTTGATTTCGACTAGCGGCAGCGGATCGTCACTACCGCCTATCTGAGCGCTACAAAAATCCGACTTACTTGCAGTCGACGCGTCTTTGCAAATACCACACTTTGAACGTACTACTCCCAGCTGACCACATCCATAGCAACGTAACTCGGTACTATCGTTCGACTTATGAGAAAGGTCGATGACCTTTCCTTCCTTCTTATTCTCTTTATTACGGCACTCTTCTACCGTATGACCGAAAAACTTACAATAAGTACACTTCGGTCTAACACGCCTTTGCCCGTCACTTACGCTATCATAATTTTCCGCGTTTGACTGTTTACCACTCGACTTACGTGTGTCGACTACGGTAATCGTAGGGTTAATATTTGTGCTCGAACGTTCCTGCGCGGCAACGGGAGGGTTATTGTTTACATTACAATGAGA
Source organism: Hydraecia micacea (assembly GCA_914767645.1). Lineage (NCBI taxonomy): Eukaryota > Metazoa > Arthropoda > Insecta > Lepidoptera > Noctuidae > Hydraecia > Hydraecia micacea. The sequence goes on along the minus strand of OU611783.1, from coordinate 333,343 downwards.
AGAAGCACTCACCTCCGCCAACGACTCCTCGACTAACCTGGCCTTCGCTATTAGCTGATCCAGCTCGTGCACCGCGTCTCGAGACACTCGTTTCCTTATCCTACGATCTAACAATCCGTAAACTACATCTAACATCATCACTTCCGGCACATCATACGGTAACTTCGTTATTAAAGCGCGCACTTTGCTTATGAATACGTCGGCCCGTTCACTGTTTTGTTCGGTACCGAAAATGTCACGAAAGATTTTATATCCGGGTCGCGGCACTCCGTACATCCCTCGAAGACGCTGCAGCGCGTCGGACCACGACGCTATCGATGACTTCACGCCCTGCCACCAGACGGCCGCCTCGCCGACTAGCAGCATAGGCAGCCCCCGTAGCGCGTGCTCGTCGCTGATGTTGGTGCAGTCGCGGTATACCTCGATAGCGTCGATGAATGCCTCGAGCTCTTCCGCGTTCTTCGATGACCCGTCAAAACGCGCCGTACATTTTGCGAAGTTACCCGACCATCGCGCGGTGTCACGCGTATCGGGTATCCGTGGTGATGATGTGCACGGCTCATCCTTGTTCGCCATCAGTATGCTCTCAATGAGAATGCGATTTGCTTCCGCTTGGTTTCTTGTTATGTTGCACACAAGAGTCTGAAGCATCTCCTCAGACATGGTGATGTTCGGAGACGATGATGATGATGCGACCACCGTCCTATTTTGCTCCGCGTCCGTGTCGGATTCCGACCCACCATCTCTTCCGGTACGTTTCTTTGTTGGCTTCGGCGGCATGGTAACAGGGCACTACCTCTGCTGTTACTCGCTCGAACAACACGGGTGATGGTTATATGGGTGGTAATGTGTAACGAACAACGTATTCGTTACTAATTCGTTGCACCAAATGAAAACGTTAATTGCACTTTTCTTGTTCGCGCCAAAACACTACGCGCGGTAAACTCCCTCGCGCGCGCGTCTGTTAAAATTTTTGGCGGGAAGTACAATTTTTGGCGGGAATAGTGGACTCGCCCGAAGTTTTGTCGATTGTTTTTGCACTGTTTGTGGAGATTTTTACAGAAAGCACTATCGGAAAGGGTTCACAGTATGTGATAGCACGATAGGATTTAGCACTTATTGTCACTTTTTGTATTTTACGAGTTTTTCACTAAAAACTTGGCCACGAGTTGGGCGACACTTGTAAGGAAAAGTTTTATCTCAGGGGTATGTGTTGGGTCTATTTAAATTATTGGAACGCACGTTTAACAGGTTAAAGTATATAATTGTAAAGTAAAGTAGGGCACAAACAGGAAATATGGGTAAAATATATAAAAACAAGCAAAACTATTCGCGAGCGGGTCGCGAGCGTGGCGTACAGACTCGCGTTCCTTCGTCCACTATCGGTTAGCGCGGGAGCGCGGGCGAGGGTGTATGCTTCCCGTTCCCGCGCATAAGGGCACGTTCACACACATTCTAAAAAGGCCGTGTTACACCTTTCAAATACCTACTTGGAGATAGAAAAAACGCAAACGAGCAAAACTACATCTATGATTATAAAGTGACCTTTTTTTTTCCTGGGCACCCAAAGCCTATAAATAGAAATGCTAAACAATACAATATATAAATAATAATACAATACAATATATAATATATATTTGCCATTTCTGACACCTACACGATGAGAGATAACGAAGTCTATTCCCACACGAATCAATAAATCTCCAAGTAGGTAGGTACAAAATTATCATTGTTCTCTTAACGATGTATATGTAAGTGTTGAATTAATCAACTTAGCAGACTGCATTCGATTTACAACCAATTAGTTACGACCACGACAAACATAAATCTTTAGTAAATACACGACAAAAAGTCTGTCAAAAACAATTACATTTACGTCATCTTATAAAATGTTGGTAGCACAACTTGATATGATAAATGTACCTTCGTAAGTATATCACAAAAAAAATATTAATCGATTAGCGAAGACTAATATATCACTCAGGTGCTTCAAAGATGGCGGCTTTAATATTAATTGTAGGCATCAACTTTTTCGTGTAATTGTGCCTCCGTTAGTAGGAAGGAGTCGGGAATAGTACGATAACAGCGATGTTTCTGAGCCGGGCGGCGCCGGGCGGCGGGGCGGGGCGGCGCGCGGCCCGTGTCGCCGGTAGCAGTCGCCTAACTATCAGTTGCTCGACCGAACAACTGCGTTATAATTGCAACAGCACCGACTGGCCTAAGGGGAGACCTGTGTTTTACCAAGAACCTACAGTTTCACAACCTTCTATTTCAACGACTCAGGTTCGATTTTCGCTTATTTTAAACGTAAAACACGTAAGGTAGGGCACAATTTTCCAAAGCATGTAATTATATAAATAAACAGTCTCGGCCGCTGGGGCTCAGTGACAGGATAATTTTCTAGTTCGCAGGAAACTGACTCAAATGGCTGTTATAGAGAATAGGCGAATGCGTTCGCAAACAATTAGCTTCCTTTTCCTGTAATTTTGCATTTGTATTCTTGCATAAACTGAATAAGCCTGGCTGGTTGGCGGAGTGATGAAACTAAACTTAGGTGTAGTGTTTGGTAAGTACCCGAAGCTCACGCAAGAATTCCAATACATAATAACGAGTAGGTAATTGAATGTTATATTCACTTTTCAAAGCAAGCAATATTTTATTTCAGCTTTAAAGTTTAAACCTTCAGACAAAACCTAATTAAATATCTCTCAAAGACTTTCTAACTAAAAGTTTATGTGAGCTTTAGAAATATTTCACCTGTTTAATATTTCTCATACTTTTTCTTGCCTTTTCAATGTTTAATTTAATTTGTATTCAAAACAGGCTTATTATTCGATTCACTCGCCCGAAACGGGTGAATCATCAGTTATAAACAATATTAGTTTGTCTATAGGCGTCTCGCAACAAATATATTTACTCGTATTTTTGCATTATTTATTGCATAAAATTCAAAATGTGCCAATTGCCTACTACATAAGTACATACTATTGCTGGAGTTGTCGACTCGGCCTCCAATAAATTAACTTCGTGCGATTCGCCTATAGCAAAAATAATAGATATTATTTATAAGTGACGATTCGTCGATTCGAAATGTCTAGAAATCTTCAAAACACCGCACATAAACAAGTATTAGCCGCATGAAAACAGTAGGAACTTACTAAATACTGAGCGAACAGGTCTTGTTAATGAACACGAGATCTGAGCAAAAACCTTACATTGAAGAGCATCACGCAAACAATGAACCACAAGAGTGGTAAAACATCCCTATTAACATTTCTGATGTTAAAATTCCGTCATTGTACGTTAGAGAGAAGACACCATACAGAAAGATACAGAAACACCAGTGCACACAAATCACAATTGCACCGAGGACTCAACAAACACAATCCTAACCAACATGCAACTATGTAGATTCGCTAAGTTGCACTTCATATCATGTCAATAATTCAAAAATACAAGCTCAACCAATGTTGTTTGCCAATTTTAGAATCAATCGATCAAAGAAACCCAAAGCTTTAATTAGAAGTTTTATATTGATAGGTTCACATCATACGCCTTATAAATCGTGGGCCTTCTTTCCTCTGCTATTGTGTAGGAGGTGCGAGTATGAATGTGTAGACATCATACATTTTCCATGTAGCTTTCTCATGCAATAGAGGAGCGTCGGAACAAAAACCGATATGTCGCATTTATGCCATTATTTTTTTATATTTTTTTTCCGTTGCAAAATGTTGTATTACATACCCTTCAGGAAAGAAATCTATTCAAAAACAGACATTTCCAGCTTTAAAAAAATATCACAAAACAGTGGTCCAATCAAAACCCGACACATACATATCTAAGGAGGTTCAGTTTCTAGTTGTCGTATCAAAAACCGATAATTCCTTAAGAAGTTTAACATAATTTAATAGTGGTCGGTTCAAATGCCGAGAAATACATGTTTTCAAATAAGCTTAATCTTTATTTCGATTCTTTTTAAAAATCGATTCCCTGTACGTATCTTAACACTCTCCGTAAACACCCCTCTTACGCTGACGTGATTGGCTACCTGTCAATATCTCTTGTCATCTCGCTGTCAGTATTTTTCATGTTCGATTCTTTTGTATAATAATAAAAATTATAATATCTACCTATCTGTTTTTATTTAAGTACCTACTTTATATAAAACAAGGCTAATTTACTGTAATTCTCAAATTTATACCATGTAGGTACATAATTTGAAAACTAATTTGCAGTTAATATGATTTGGTTTTACCAAAACCCGATAAATCTATTTTAATCATTTCAAAAACCGACATATCCAAATGATCGCGTCAAGAACCGATATATCCAAACGTGTTCACCCAATATCTCGCCAAATTATGTATCTACCTTCCGTTTCGTTTCACAAATCAATCTGGGTCCCTTTTAACTTCATATTGACATAATTTATTTTTCCACAGCTGTAACATTAAAAAAGTTACAAACTTTTTTCTAATTTGTGTAAAATACGGTAACTTGGATATATCGTTCTTTGTTCCGATGCTCCTCTATAACAATGCGACACTGTAAACGGACGCGGCCGCAACGATGCGGTGCCGACTGGTGCGGGCCGGTGCGGTGCGGATGAGGCAAATTGTTAATTGTCCGCAGCTAGTTGTGAGCGGATGTGGAGCCTCCCTTATGTGCCGGGAACGTGTCAGTGGGGCAGTGATATGACTTAGTAATAGGTAGTGGTCCTTCGGTTTGACGTATCACTGTCGAGATTGAATTATTATTTAAAATAATAACCGATATAAACGTTAACAAGATTTATTTTAATTTGAATTATTTTAAATAACAAAATATAGCACATAAACGAGTCAACCGTTCGTTAAGTTGTTGTCGTCACGACGCTTGAAGAAAAAAAGAGACCTACTGTCGATTGACGGGCATTTTTATACATAAAGAATTACCATAGAGAACACAATATTAGTCGACTAATTAAATCGATAACAATTTAACTTCTTCTACTATTATCCAATTTTTTTAATATTAACAGTCGGCCATCCTGGGAAAGTGTCTGTCCCAGACAAAAATAAACACAATAACACATAAACTTATTTGATACAAATACTTAAACAAGAACCAGTACTTTAAGGATAGCATAACTACACAGATACATAGATATCGCAATTTGCCTAAGATATCACAGAAAAAGATATAAAAAAAATTAGATAACAATTTACTTACTATTTGTTAAACAAAACATTACTTCGAAAACTTTTGATTCGGCCATCCTTCCGAGGAATGACCTCATTGCTCTTAATTAGGTACTCTATTGAACAATTAGGTACTCTACTTACATGTATAAAAAAGAATAGAGAGAAAACACACGTTTAAAGCTAAACCTATACAATTATTAATTAATTCACTGGATACTTCTGCTACATAATTATTAAGCGTTGTGATTGTCGCAATCAATGAACTGTTGCTTCTACGTCGTCTTCACAGGGTCGATGTCCAATACAAGGGGTTACGTGATCCATTGAAATCCATTCGATTTGAAGGACAAGGTAAATCTCAGAAGTCTCAACATAAGCGCCCACCAGGTTCTCGTCTCAAGTCAACATTTCGCCATTAGGGTCGACAGCTTTCAGTAATTTTTCCGCGAACATGCACGAGGCGCTTCTGCCAGAGGTGATGTTTCCAAGTTTGCCACGTATCGCCCACACAAGGACCTATGGTTTAACAATTCCAGATTTGTTGTCCGCATGCACACACAGAGCTACGGGGCCTCGAAGCGGTACACCGCTTGCCCACACCAGGAGCTACGGCCTCGAAGCAGCACGTCGCTAGCCTACACAAGGAGCTACAGCCTTGAAGTATAACATCTGCCCACCGCTTGCCCACACCAGGAGCTACGGCCTCGAAGCAGCAGGTCGCTTGCCCACACAAGGAGCTACAGCCTTGAAGTATAATATCTGCCCACCGCTTGCCCACACCAGGAGCTACGGCCTCGAAGCAGCACGTCGCTAGCCCACACAAGGAGCTACAGCCTTGAAGTATAACATCTGCCCACCGCTTGCCCATACCAGGAGCTACGGCCTCGAAGCAGCAGGTCGCTTGCCCACACAAGGAGCTACAGCCTTGAAGTATAATATCTGCCCACCGCTTGCCCACACCAGGAGCTACGGCCTCGAAGCAGCACGTCGCTAGCCCACACAAGGAGCTACAGCCTTGAAGTATAACATCTGCCCACCGCTTGCCCACACCAGGAGCTACGGCCTCGAAGCAGCAGGTCGCTTGCCCACACAAGGAGCTACAGCCTTGAAGTATAATATCTGCCCACCGCTTGCCCACACCAGGAGCTACGGCCTCGAAGCAGCACGTCGCTAGCCCACACAAGGAGCTACAGCCTTGAAGTATAATATCTGCCCACCGCTTGCCCACACCAGGAGCTACGGCCTCGAAGCAGCACGTCGCTTGCCCACACAAGGAGCTAGAGCCTTGAAGTATAACATCTGCCCACCGCTTGCCCACACCAGGAGCTACGGCCTCGAAGCAGCAGGTCGCTTGCCCACACAAGGAGCTACAGCCTTGAAGTATAATATCTGCCCACCGCTTGCCCACACCAGGAGCTATGGCCTCGAAGCAGCACGTTAGGCGTAACCCGTCTAGGAAAGTCATTTATTTTGGAAGATATATTCCGAAAGTATTTTAAAACGTCTTCTGGATTATGATAACTAGCACCCTGGACGTTCATTCGAATATTGTTATCGTATATACCATGGGTAAGACAGTCTACTGCCTGCTGACCCCTAAGTTCGCATCTATTTATTAGCATAATTTTGTCGTAGTAATATTCTTCCAGGGATTCATTTCGCCTAGACCGCCTAGCCAACATTTCCGAAAGAAGTTCACCATAATTGTGTTCACAAGGAAAAGCAGTTAGGAGTTTTATTTGCCACTCAGCCCACGAATACTTTACGCTGGTCAGACCATTATACCACCGTTTAGCAAGACCTGATAGTTTGGGTAAGGCATAGAATATTGTTTGTCTTTCCGACCAGCCATACACCTCCGCTGATTCATTGACCTTCGCTAACCAATGTTTCATGGTTTGTGTTTTAGCCTGAGGATCAAATTCAGATATAACGTTTTGAGAGCCATGGAGACCAGATGCACCAAGAGACCCGGTGTTATTGCGATCGCTAAGAGCAACTACTAACTTCTCTAAGACAGACGTTTCAGAACGGTTACCTAAACGTTCGCTTCGTTTTCGTTCACATTTTTGACGTTTGAATCTAGTCGAAGATGAGTCACTGGAGCTCGATGACGTAGTCGAAGAGCTACTCGAATTATATTTTCGAACCCTATGCCGTTTCTTTGCGTTGCGGCTTTGTTTGCGAGCCCTACGTCTATTATCGTTTAAGCTGGAGTGCCTGCTCGGCACTGGTGAATTTCTATGTTTACTACGAGACCGAGACCGCGATCGCGATCTCGATCTAGCTGGAGAAGGGGTACCCATTTTGAATCAAAAGGGATGTGAGGGTAGTAGAGATAAAGGAGAAGGAAAGACAATATTCGATCACTGTAAATGATATTTAACATTAATGCAATGTACACCTACATATTGCATTTAACAAACAGATTCAGTTTAGTGTCTAATATACTCGTATAATTAAATAAGCAGAATTCAATAACGTTCACGCAATAGCAAAACCATTATGTTTAATAATAACAAAAAAAATAAGTGTGGGTATTTTCGTGTCAAAAGCAGCGTTAGTTATTATAAATCAACTGTTGCTATGTCAAAAGTTACGCAACCGAACCTAGGTATATGCTAAGTAAAAAACATTAAGGATGTAGGTAGGCGCCCCAGTCTAATTAGATTTCGATTTAAAAGTAGATCAATCGCCGGTAGGTACCCGTTTACCGCAGCTCGCCGTGAGGGTAGGAGGATGGTACAACGACGTATCCAAGCATCCATCCACCCAATTATTGTTTTGTACCCTAACTAACTTTTGTGGTAAAACGACTAGTGTAAATGAAAACAAACAAAACCCAGGCATAATGAACACACATAATTCCAAGCGAATGGATTGTTGAATTACTCAGATAAATAAATTACTTACAAAATTTTGAAGAATAACGATATTCCCCAATAATCTGCATGGCTATTATTAAACCAATCGCTTGGTATTAAAACAGAGGACTAATAAGGCAATAACAATAAGTGGGTAATTATCATAGGTTGTTCAACGTTATTACGTTGATCAAGCTAATAAAACAATTAGAACAACTCACCCGTAATCTGCAACCAATTTTACCTTAGACCGTGCGGTTGACGCGATTAAATACCACTTCTGAACTTTAAAATAATAACCGATATAAACGTTAACAAGATTTATTTTAATTTGAATTATTTTAAATAACAAAATATAGCACATAAACGAGTCAACCGTTCGTTAAGTTGTTGTCGTCACGACGCTTGAAGAAAAAAAGAGACCTACTGTCGATTGACGGGCATTTTTATACATAAAGAATTACCATAGAGAACACAATATTAGTCGACTAATTAAATCGATAACAATTTAACTTCTTCTACTATTATCCAATTTTTTTAATATTAACAATTAATTTTTCGGAAGAATTACCTAATACTAAAGAGACGCCTGCTGAACATTGAGTGCCGTGTCTGTTCATATAATATACTAGCTTCTTCCCGCGACTTCGTCCGCGTGAAATTTCCCCCCCCCCCCATTCACCCCCTTAGGGGATGAATTTTGAAAAATCCTTTCTTAGTGCACCCCTAGACCTCATAAGGAACGTACGTGCCAAATTTGGAATCTCTAGACCCAGCGGTTTGGGCTGTGCGTTGATATGTCAGTCAGTCAGTTCTCCTTTTATATAATTATATAGAAGATTAAAATTGTAAGAAACAGAAATCATTTGAGCTTTACTGAATTTGCACCTAAATAGACCACACACATATACTTATACACATATATACATATACCTATTATGGTATCTGAACTGTAGGTACTAGCTATTTGTTTTCAAAAGCCACGATTTACTTTTTGTTCTATCTAAAGTGATCGTACTCTAAAGAACATTGCTTACAATTATAAATCTTCGTCCAGAACGTTTTATTGCTACTTCAGTATTTTACTATTATACCTTCGCGATTACATGGAACAGAGAACCATAAAACACGAGACTAATAGAATAACCCTCCAATAATATAAGTATACCGTTTCTATAGTTAATTAAATACAGTAACTATTCAAAAACCAGAAAATATTTAATTTACAATTAAAAAAATAATAGCCTTTTTCACAACATCAAAGACCCGACTACCAGTTATATACTGCTCTATCGATCTATTGAATCGGTCGCCACTGGCGACTCGCCAGTCAATGAAACCGCAAAATGAAAAGCCCACCCTGCGCCTATGTACAATCAAAAAGATATAGGTAGGTACATCGAAAATCATTCTTGCACATACTTCCTACCAAACCCAGTTTGGTGAAACAAAACATAAATGTAACACGTTGTACAAATTCGCCTAGTTGTTGTGTTACATTTCTCGTTGCATTGCATACAGTTGGACGACCCATTTGTTGCATGTTCCGTTTCACCAATCTGTACCCGGCATTACCAAAGACCGCAAGACTTGTCTTACTGTTCTCTCCTCCTCTGTGATCCCAATCCGGTCGCTATCCACATGCGCGCTATCTCTCCATCTTAATTACTTAATTAGACATGCGGCCCGCGCGCGCGCATCCATCATAATGCGGGCCCGCATATTTACCGCACTGGGTGCCTACGTACTGCCTCCAGCCTCGGTACATAATGTAAGTACATGCTCGTGCTGTTTTCACTAAAAAGGTAATTAAAATTCTAGGATTTACTTAAGTGTCTGGAATGGTTTGCAGTAAATCCAAAAGCGTGCGTTTGTAAAAACATTATTTTCTTAACATGTAATACTTGTTAATATTAAGTGCTTACTTATCTACTACTTGAACAAGTTTACATCACAATGGTCATCAAACTGGGAAAATCTGCATTTTGAGCTGGTAAAATATGTAGGTAAAAGTTTTTTCGTCTTCAGAGCAAGTTCCGTCTGTCTGCACACAAATTTTATGTTAGTTTATAATTGATATTGTAACATGATGATCATAGTTTTCACAGGCGTGGATCAATTAATCAGGATGTTAGCCACTTAAACTTGTAAACTATCCTATAGATAAATAAAGTCCTCCGGACCGAATTTCGGTCAAGGCAACCAATCTCAGCGGAGACCAGTCTTTGGTGCATGATATATTATAGTGCACAAGTGTGTGCGCAGACACAGGTACACTCTCTTCTCTCACTTTAATTCAAATTATCCTATAATGACTACCTAAACTCCATCCGATCCGTGCCACTAACCCATACAATCACACTCACAGTCAGCAGCTAATTGATAACGACCAACAAACTTGATATGGTAAATAGTTTCCCAGCGCTTTGAAACTGTAGAAACTATAAGACGTGCGAAGCGTTCGGGATGCGGAGGTTTCTTTGTAAAGAAAGTCAGAAGATGTGGCCGACTGCTGAAGGGTTTATCATAATATCTGTTGTCAAACTTTGTCGGGGTACACGGGACCATTCAGTTTGTGACACTGCTCCAGTTTCTTCAGAGAGTTCCGAGTTTTTCTATCAGCCGGAAAATACAGACGGAAGTTTTCTTTTTACCAATTGTTGTTACCAATTATTATTCTTACTCAATAAATAGGACTTTAATCACTAAACCAAAACTGTTTTATATAAAGGTTCTTTTAAAGGATCAAGAAATGATTAATGATCACTGGGATGATTATTTTATTTCCGAGTTTTTTTTTTGTCTGCAAAAGATTAGTAATCATCCTGATGATCACAATAACTTAGTAAAACTTTTTCTGCATCACAAAATAAACATTCCATTTTTATTAATAATCGTTTACCTATGTAACGACCGTCAATCAAGGTCTAAAATACAAAAAAATACTGTTAAATACTATAATCGTCTTATTAAGTATATTTAACGTCAGCCGGTGAAGGTACCAGGGCGTCATTAGCATGTAGGAGATATGAACTAATTAGTTATGCGACGTAACGGGGACCGCTAAATGTAGCGTGTATGATAGAACGATTTTTTATAATCACTTTACTTTTATGGTAATTTAGTACCATTTTTAACGTTGAATGTAAAACTGTTACCCAAAGAGTTTAAATTGTGTCAGAGACGATCATTTATCAAGTCAATAAATAACAAATTAAATCTTTATCACCAATCTTTCTGTCAGGTGCAGTGATTGTATAATTTATGCTTATCAACGTTCATTGTATTATTGTGTAGGAAGAGCCCTATAACAACAATAAGAGACATCGACAGATTTATTGAAGAAAAATTAAGAAAATAAATAATATATAAAAACCCCAAATATCTCTGGGTGTCTCAGATAAGGCGTATACACAGTTAAACTTTATAACGGCAGACTTTATTGGGCTGATAAATTAGGAACCTATAAAATGTCAATAAATTAGTAAAACTCATAACCAAACAACTATAAAATATTACTAACATAGAGTTAACCGATCGTAACAGTTCGAGCATTCATCAAAATCATTCGATCACTAATAGTAAGTTTATGTAAGCGAGCCGCACGCGCAGGTGAGGTTTATAATAATATAGTATCACACGAATGTATAAATACCTAGTTTTGAGCAGTTTCATACACTACCTTTATCATGCAATTTCACATAACTTGTGCAATTTCATCAAAAACACTAAAAATATTATTGAAGTGAAACTTCTTTACGCACGCTTGACTTGGGGAGTAAGCTGGCGAACGCGTGACGTAAGCGTTACGAAAAGTGTGATCGGGCGAGGCGAACGGGAGTTAAGTGGGGGATATAAGCAAGAGACAGCAGTGCGCGCGCACATTTTCTTTCTCTCTTCCTCTCATAGCCAAATACGCAATACTGAAGTTTCACTTCAGTCGTGTGGTTATAAGCACACTCGTTTTTTATAAATATGGCGCCCAGATCCAACATTCCGGTGCGGGGTAAACGCCACAGCTGCCTCAACCACAAATAATATAAACATTAATAATAAAAAAAATATGTTTTATAAAAATATTTAGTTTCGTGTGGATTAAGTCTCTCAATAAGGTACTATTTTTTATTTCAAAAAGAACTACGATTTGAGTGTAAATAAAATAATATAAAACTGTCTGATATTATTAAAGCAGGTTGATGTTCGTCAAGTCGTTAGAATATTAATGTCTTCGTCGTAATAATTAATATAAATGTTCAGTGAACGCGAAATAAACTAGTTTGCTCGCCATAAAACATTCTATGGTGCTGGTTCTGGTGCGTCCGCCGCCACGCGGCAGCGAAATACTTTTTTTTAAAGATTGATGGATAGTTTTTTTTTTTAATAAATTGCTATGGTATTCTGATATGGCCCGCTATAATGCCACGGACACACCTACGGACATAGATTAAAAACCCATAAGTAATAGAAAAAAAAAATACAAGATAAAAAGCGTAATGCTTGCAAGATGTCATAATGGATAGATGACCCACGAAATTGTCTAAGTATGTCTATAACAAACGAAGAAACGCGGGCGCAGGCGAATCTATTATAGGCTATAATCCGCTGTCAAAAGAAAACTTAGTAATAAAATCACAATAATTACAATTAGAAAAAAGGCATAGTGACAAATAAAAGCATCGGAGTACATAGTTCTTCAGTTGAGAGATTAACATGAAGTGAGACAACAAAGTGGTGCGTTTATACGTTACTCTATGAGATGATGTATTACAGAATGTAGGTACCCACAAAATTTTGTGGTGCGATGTCTTAAACAAAATAATTATCACTTCAGACATCACTTAAATGAATTATTTTCCAAAACAACCGGACTCCTCCGTCGTCAAAAGAAACTCTGAACTGTCCACAAAATGCTAAGCAACCGCACACACTGTACACACCCTCACACACATTAAGCATCTCATATTTATGTGTGTTTGTCCGTGTGTACCCACGCAACCCGCGACCGGCAAGTCGTCGTCCGCATCGATCCGACGGTAACAGGATTGCGATCGTTTCATTTACATTTTATTCGAGCCGCAAAACACTACAGTAATTCAATCGAGCGCCGCCGAATGCGTGCGAATTGATAGCGAGTGACGAGTGGTGCCTCGAGCAGCGATGAGGGACGGGAAGTGATCTTACAGTCTGCAGCATGAAGATATTATTGTGTTCTCTACACATGTGTTTTTCTATTCTTGCTCTTTGACCCACTTTGCTTGTGCCAAGAGCCTGCCATGTTTTCCTGCACAAAAGTTTCTCTGTTACTCCTAAAACCCGTGCCTAAAAGTGACAAAGGCTCAGGTATTTTTCCAAGCGATTAAGCTTCGTCACTACAACAAGAATATAATTTAAGTTACAAAATGCATTAGTCCTCAGATGTCAAATTATATCCTGATCCTGACATCAGAGGGGCAATTCTCGTATTTTTAAGAACGTTCGCATTTCCAAAATTTTTTATACATTTTTGACTTTTTTACATTGATTGTCGCTGAGATGAAATTGTGACTAAAGGACAATGCCGTCAAATATAAGGCGCTCTGAACCAAACGGAAAAGTCCGCTGTCACAATCAAACCTAGTGAATTTGGAGGAGAATTTAATGCTCTTCTATTGCTAGCTATTTTTACATGGATTCCCGCAATTCGTATTTATTTGCTATTTAGTTAAGATTACATTCGAGAAAATGACGAATGAACTATGACGATGAATGATGGAGGCATCGCTAAGGATTATCACATTTTTCACACAAAGATTACGTTATGGAAAAGCACCTGAACGTTTTCGTTAATAAGGATTTTAATTATATTTAAATAGTCCAAATGAAACCAATATTGAAAATACGTCATCCGTGACAGCGCAACAGAACAAAAATGCTATGCGTCACAATAAAAACGATATCTTTATTTTTTTGAATCGGTCCTCATTTCTATAAATGCCTAAAATGTTATTACGAGTACTACCGACGCAACGCGAGACCTAAAGATTTTTTGACACACATAAAATATACCTAATAATTATTATAGTAAATCGGTGTCGGTAGGTAGGTATACCTACTTACAAATCATCTTCTTCATTTAAATGTTTGTTGGCAGGTATATTTTATTCGTAGTAGGAACATTCGGAAATGAAATGCAATGGCAGTGACATAATAATATGAGAAAAATACGTACAAAAGTAAATAAAAATACTTTTATTTTTGTGTCCGAAATCCGGGAATCTTTTTCAAAACACAAACGTAAATCTAATTAAAAAAATAGGAGTAATTCTATGAACTACATTTGGTTGTGACACGCTCCCTCGCAACTTGGTACGGTCTCGCGGCATTCTCCTTGAACGTTTTCAATTACGAGAATTGACCTTCAGGTTGAAAATCATAACATTCTCACTTTCTTTTGATTACAAACACTTATAGCATGTATATTGAAATGATGGTTTTATTATTTTTGTTTTGGTATTTTAGTCGCTACCAAAACAAAAATAATGATAATAATGGTTTGAGGTGGCGCGGGAAAGGAGTTCCTGGAAGGACTTGGGGGAGGCCTTTGCCCAGCAGTGGGACAGTAAAGGCTAAAAAAAAAAAAAATTTTAGTCGCTGAAACTGGCACCACGCACTGAAAGCTTACATTCTTGCGTGTATCGGGTATTTGTTTACAAAAGCTAGGGGAGACCCGACTCGATGGGAATCGGCACTATTCGTACATGACGCGACTCGACACGACAATTGTGTGGAATCTAGTGGCAAGGCTCTCGTTTTTTGATAAGAAAACGAGCGGAAAATCTTATGAAAACTTTTCAGAACTCATGTCACGTTTCGACGAAAAACGTTGTGTGTAATCAGCAAGTTTTAATTCATACGCATTTTCAAGTTTTATCAACAATATTATAGTGTACTGTTGAAACTTAAATGAGCAATTAAAAGGGAAACTTATCTGAACTAACTTTGTACATAAAAAGTAATGTGTATAGGTACTCTTTTTGAGTTTTCATGCTAAATAAGATCACTGTCATGTGGAAAAAAAAATTTAACTTCAGACATTCACGCTGAAAAAGTTTAACTTACAATTACCATACCAGTTCATAGCTAAATGCCAGCTAATGCTTCATTCAGTCACAAAAGATGTTAAGTTCAATAAATCTTAAACGTGACTTTTTTATTCAGCGGAGGGAGCAAACTTTCAAGCTAGTTTATTGGCAGAGAATTCTGCTTCTACATAAGTATATGAATAAAAAAACAGGGGTAGCGTTACTAACACACTTCCCTCTAAATACTGGTAAAAGCAATTGTACTTGATCAAAGAATAAACGTGATCTAACCCTTAGTTAGTTTCACAAAGAAGAACCGAGAAATAATCACAATAAACGTGAGGCCGGCTCTCAAGTTGATGAATGTTGCGTTTACTTGATGTCTGAGAGTACGCGCACTCGGTCAATTTGCGCGAGGGCTACATCTCATAACATTAGGAGGGCATCTGCTGGCTTTATGTCATTTCTATGGCAACCCTGACCCTCTCTGTTAGCGGCCAGATTCGATGGGGACGTCCCAAAATTAAACAGTGCCAGCCTTTAAATTACCAAAAAAAGCTGGGATTTATTAGGTTATCCGTCTAAAAACTCCCAGAAAAGCAGAGGATTATCAAGTATTGCCGCATTTTTATCTTCGCTCTACATGTTCCTGCTTTGTTGGTTCGTCTATAGACATAAATCTCTAATGCACAAACCCAAACCCGGAACAACTAACAGTGGGTCATACAAATATTTGTTTCATACGGGATTCGAAGCAATCGGGTTAGCCGTTACGCAAGTCGTCTTGAATATTTATAGTACAGATTCTTTTGGAATTCTATTCAAAATATTAAAAATGGAAAGTTCATTTCACAAATTCTTAAAAAATGTTCCAGTGGAGAGTTTTTGCCTGGCATTGTTTTGTTTCCCAACGAAACAAAGACACATCGCGGACTGCAGCGGGCAGCCTGCGCTTGGGCGCTGTGACACAATAGGTACATACAAAAATGCTGCGCTCTGAAACATTCATGTGTATTTTATAATATCATTATTTATCCGTTGTTAGAATTTATTGCTGGGCTGAATAAGCCTATAAAGTCAATAAAGCACATGCATACGACTAACAGCGTGTAATCATCTAATTATATATATGCCTACATAATAAACAATGCTTATATATAAAAGTTTTCAGCGAAATGAAAAAAGGCTAGTCAATCTTAATACAAAACCATCCAGTCGCAAAGAATTGATGGTTCGCAGACACGATACGCAAAATAAAAATGTGGTCAATCGAAATGAAAAAAAGAAAAAATCTATAACAACTGCCGACATTGAATAGACGAGTTCCAGACACGATACTGCTGAGGTCATGTTACGCAATACCAAGCTACTCACAAATATTGTCCCGCCCAGTATAATGTTTGTTTAGACAAAATATTTTAGATATGGATCGTACAGTCAAATTGTTTAGACACACGACGTATGGCCATGTTATAGCCATTTCACTGAAAAAATGACACTTTGTTATTTAAATATAAGAACAAATAAGGGGATCGTCAATTAATCCGATCCCCTGTCTCTACTTAAATCGACACCATCGTTTCCAAAGTTAATTAGAAAATCACAAAAATAGGTACAGACTGGTTCAAAGTCAATATAATTAATTTAATCGGCGCGTCCCAGCCCTGAGCCGTCGCGGCCTCGCTTGTAGCCGGCGCCCGGCGTTATCTGGGGAAGTGCTCCCGCAGGACACGTCTGTTTCCTGTCCAAAACACGCACACAACAGAAGATTCAGACAGCAATTAACATAGAACACTAGCTTTAACCCACGGCTTCGCCCGCGTGGATGTTGGTAATTATCGTACGGGATCGAACTACCGGGATAAAAAGTCTCTTATGTTCTCACCGAGGTCATGGTCTATCTAAATTTCATCGAAATCCGTCCTGGCATTTTAGTCACATACACAAACAGACAAAGTTACATTTCTAATATTAGTATGGATGACAATGGAGGCTACAGACATGTAGTCTAAAAAAGTAGTTGGTGAACCGTTCCTGTAGCAGCAAGATATTGCTGCTACAGGAACGGTTCACCAACTACTTTCAAATCATAATACTTAATGATAAATGTCTGATGGTACCACTTGTGTATACCTACCTGTACATTGACGCGGGGCTTCTGTATCTATTTATTTGATATATCAATAAATATGCCACGGAATGCACGTGAAGGGTGATAGGTCACATTGCATACTAAGATGTATGGGTGCGTTTGTTAAGATAATAATCTGGTTTATTCGGGATGGACCAGATAATAATAATAATTATGTTTTATGGAGTTTTAAGCATAATATGTACAATAGACAGATAAAGACATATTAAAAATTTTAATTATACCTACAGAAAATCAATCCTTTATCTTTGCATAGTTGTCATAAATAATACCAACACCATCTTTACATAGGCAATTCATTTTATTTTTATTTATAAATTTAGCACTAATTTATATAATTTAAAAAGCTAACAGTCTTTAAATAATAATAATAATATGCACTTGCTTGCTTTAGCACTTGAATTTGTTCACAAAACCATTATAAAATAATGATTCACAATAAGACTTACTACAAGCATGAAGCAGCTCATCTAGTTTATTTATTAATGTTCTGCTTGCATTATAAATATCTTCTAAACACAATTTATTTCCGTTGCAAGCCATGTGTTAGATGTTTACGAGCGAGTGCATGCTCTGCGTGAATGATGCACCCACTAGTGTGAACGAAGCACAGACTAGTGCAAACGATGCACCAACTATTGCGAACTCTACAAGTTATTGACTGGTGTGGAAGTTTAATGATGCTGGAAAATATTTCACGTCACTTGTCTTCTGAATGGTTTTGTACTTAATTTTATTAATCAAGTGTAACACTTAGTATAATATAGGAGGCTGTGATATGCTATTTAGCCAAATCAATCGTTATGAGGGTGGATCATTGGAATATTTAATTAAAATATAATTTTCTTATTTTTTTACAATGACTAAACCCATCGTATATCACAAGTATGAAAACTACTGCTTTAAAAGTTTATAACTCCACGAAACTGACTAAAAAGCTTATAAACGTACCCATTTAATTCCAATAGTCTTATAATTGTAAGAAACTAATTTGGAGAAAACCTCGAAACGCTTAAGTTAAGGGAACATTCAAAGTTGGGGCAAAGTTGGTACGAATCTGACCCAGCGTTGTTTGAAGACGGGAAGTAACGGGCAGTAAATCTCTCCGCACGCAAACTGAGGTACCTACCTATACGCGACGAGCTGGAGACGTTACGCGCCTCACGAGCGGTTACGAGTATTTGAACGATTAGGAACATATTATACTTTTAGAGACGGGTAGGTGTGGTGTGTGGTGTGTGGTGTGTGGTGGAGTTTCACACTCAATTATTAGGCATTGTACAATACCCGTTGTACCGTTTGCACCATTATTGGTTATTTTCATCGATTCTCGAATATGGGCTCTGTCATTATACAGGTTTTAATTCTATGATGATGTCACACATTTTTAGATCCTTACAAACAATGATCTAAGCACAAAAATTATGAATGCCTAATCGCCATCCGATATGGTGGACTGATACCTATAAATTATGCGATGTAATATGAGTCGACGTGGGTACACCTTATTTAAAGAAACCAACCAAATCACAGTTCCGTACACCACGGCCTCATAAAAATCTGCATGAATTCAAAACCCATAAGAGACTTTGAATCGAGGACATATCGGTACCGGCGAGTTCGAAGAATCCCGGGGACCCGGCCGGGGCACCAGAGAGGTAATGTAATATATTATGGAGGGCATGGGCGCCCGCGCGTGACCGAGCCGAGCGCCCCGCGCCCGCCACGTGGGCCCCATGGACGCGAAAATGCTGCACATTCCGATATTATAAAGGATTTAATATTGTGACACCGAAGCGGTGTGCATTTTAAAGGCCTTACTGATGTTCACGTTTATAGGGGTCAGAATAAAACAAAATGTACTATTTTATCGCATATTTGCAAGACAGTCATGGAAATATTATAATTAGCGACTCTTCGACAGCTCAGTGAAAGGGTTGTTCAACCAGCACACCAGTAGCGTCGTTAGTCTAGACATCAACACCCGTCAAAATCAGAAGGGAAAGATCTTGGATCTTGTTGACGCGAGGGTAAAGACATTTTGGGTTACTACAATTTTACACTCTTACAGACAGTATTGCGTTTAAAAGCTAAAGCAGCTAAATTAAAAGAAACGTTCAATTTAAAGCTTCTTCAAGATCTTGTTTCAAACGTTTGAACGTTAATAAAAGCTGTAAAGTATACTGTAAAACTCGCTATTACTCCAGTGTTGTACAATCGATCGCTTGAAGAACTCATTGAAATATTTTTATAAAAACAACTTGTAGATGGTAGCTACTGCAAGTGGAGTATTAAGTCCAAGATGGTAGTTAGCGCTTCGTTACTTCGAACATTAAGATTCTAGCGCATCATTTACGAGTTATGCAGTTTAGAACCATCACTTTTATCACTGTCATTACAATTATCTGTTCCATCTACTTATTAATTTCTCTATTTTCGCTATAAATGACAATTTTCATGCTTGAGAACTATTCATTAAGCTTGATTTAGCTTCTCAGCTGTTGCTTTCGATTACCGGGAAACTTAAAACATCTCGGAATTTTGCATTTCCATGTTGACAGACCTCTGGAATGTGTCAAAATAGGCATACTGTGATGTTTGCGAATCAATCAAATCGTGCATGAATATATCAGCAGATGCGTTTTACATCGCCAACTACAACTCCGGACGTGCAGTAACTCACTCCTAGTATTTACCCAGTATTGTTGTGGGTTTATTGTTTATATGTCTGTAAACGTTATTTTTACCCGACAACCGCGACGGACGGAAACACTTTGATCTGCGGCGAATGTGCTGTGACCAACTTTATTGATATCTTCCGCTTAGAAATTGTTGGGTTTACCTATCACTTTTATCTTTATGTCACGCGCGATGACGTTAGTGACGAGAATTATTGACTGAAATTATTTAATTAAAAGCTTCTTTAGTTATGAGTCCAATAATTTATGAAGTGCATTTCTCTCATCGATTTTGAATGGTTACGTTATTCTTTGTTAGTCTGGTAGTTATCAAATTTTAGATTCGCTTCTGAAATTGAGGGTCCAAGTTATTAGGCTTATAGTTTTATAGCTCTAATAAGTACAACTGAACGTGTGTCAGTGTGTGTGGCTTCTGTATAAAGTTATGTGGCACCTGCTCTGTCAAGCGTCAACTATAAACACAAAGTGATCACAAGAATGCAGTTAGAGTGACATACAATTATATGTTATTGGCTAAAAAATAGACAAGGGAAGTAGTTTTTTCACGAAATGTTTTTTTGACCTTTCCTTCTTTATTGAATACTGCTGAAAGATAAATATATTTTTTAGAAAGTTTTTTGCCTGTTTTATACAATTGAATTGAAGCAACAAATGACTTGCATCGTCTAGACATTGTTTAAACGGTGCACCTTATATTGTTGATGGCATAGGTCATTGAATCGCACATTGTAAACTAAGCTCTACGATGACATGAAGATCATTCATTTATTTAACTCCTCTCATTTCGGAGTCCTCCTGTGATATATTCCACGCACATCCAGGCCAGTAGGTACTTAAAGTCGTCAAGCGCCATTAAAGTTAATAAAACGAATAAATGACGTCACCAGTACATAGGCTTATTGAGTGTTTTACGATCTTGTACGGATTTAAAGACTCTTGTGAAATGTGGGCTTCGGTACGAGTTCCGGTTTAAATCCGGTCATTATGTTTTTATAGTTGTCGTTATTTGTTATCCGATTTATATTTTTGTAAGTAATCTTATAGCTGTATCGAATGGTACATGTTAGGATGTACATATTATACATTCCTACCGCGGATATCGATGATTCCTACATTTGATCGTGTGAAGTTCACATTGCAAATTGGTTCACAAGCGCTACGTCGCAGTCCTTGACGCGTCCAACTTTAAATAGCCTAAACTTCTATATTTTTTATCACATCGACATTATATTCCTGTACCTATATAGCCTAGTACCGTACTATCATGCATCGTAGAATACATAGAACTTTACTTTTATCACTTCAAGATAAATATACTAACCCACACATCGATGTGCTCACACAGCACACGCACCGCACGGCGCACATCCGGCGCACGCACCGCCAGTCTGCCACCACGCGCAGTGCTCACCCCACACCCCACTGATACCTGTTTATGTACACAACACCACGTGGTGTTTGATCTTCACCAACATACGAGCAACTATCTCAGCTATTCCCCGAAGGTACTTCTTAATTTATTTATCTTTCAGTTGTACAGTCAACGAAGGAGTTTGTAATGTAGGTAAGATGTCTTGGCGCAAAAGTTGTTATCCGAAGTTCTTTGGCTGTAATTTTTTTATGAATAAAAAACTTCGGTTCTGCTCTTGGATTATGTTTATTTCATGTATTATTTTGTTTTCTATTAAGTCGTGAATATGACATTGGCTAACTGGCCGCCGCCAGATTGATGACCATTCGGGCCCGATTTATGGCATTTTCCATCACTCTTGCCAGAACTTCCGGCGATAGGTCCTCGCATTCTTGACGGATATTCTCTTTGAGGGCTTAAGAGTCTGCGGCTTGTTGACTCGTGACATCAAAAGACCCCACAAATAGAAGTCTGGAACGGTTACATCAGTCAATCTTGGCGGCCAGTGCAAATCACCAAAAAAAGAGATTAGGCGACCCGAAACAATTATTCCACTTCTTCAAGAGTATAGCAATTTATGTCTTGTTGACGTGTATTTGGTACTTATCTGTTTACTTCCCTTTCAAAGTAGAATTGAAATGCCGCCATTTGCAAAAATTATAGCATCTTCCGATAGGGTGATGTGATGGCTTTTACATTTTATTGGGTAATGTCGATTTTTTTACCGTGAGATTCCGTATAAATTCAAATGAGAGAGATACACTCAAACGATTGCTGCCAAAGTCTAACAAGGAAGCAGAAGCACCACAATATGGTAAGTTGCACATGTTGCTGCATACATGATACTTGTCACTTTTGTTAATATTTAAGCCGTTTCCTACCTAACCTAGTTCCCCGTTTGTAGCAGCGCTAGTCAACACCACATCAGTCTCAATATTCAGTAACACTGTAATAGAGACTTAATTGAGTTGTACGAACCTGTGATAATGTTATTTGCTCAAAGCAAGAGATGTTGTGAAGCGTTATTATATCAAATGAGGAAACAGAAGATTTGAGAGAGGAAATTATAGTGATCTCATTATCATTGTTGCCTCACTAACTGAGAGGAAGTAGGTTCATTAATGAATATATCCCGTCATATAGAAAAGCTTTTAATGCATTATTCTGGTCTATTAACTTTCTTATTACGTTAGCTAATAATGCTGCCGCCATTACGATTTGTTCAATTAATATTAATAACATCAAATGTTTATTCTTTTGTCAATTATAAATCAAAATCCTTTCACTTTGAGCCACACAAATGATTGTTTAATGATGAATGATTGTAAATATGTGGTTTAAATATTTGCGAAGTTACGATTTATTGAGCAACTCTCGTGTATTTCAACTGTATAAGCATAGTTATTATTGAATTCCGTAAATGAATAAGCCTTCATACATGTTTAGAACAAAATCTATACACAGTTCTGTAACCAATATTCTTTCGCTAAAAACCTTCGTTCCCTACAACTGTAATAAACCTACTTCATTTCGGTTGTTAACCACATTTAATTTCCCTCTAAACGACTGCGGCTCAGTTTTCAATAGATTTCAATTCAATGATATTTATGTAGGAGTTCTTACACAACGGCTTTATGAATAGGCTCTTAAATAGAATTTGAAATGTATGAAAAATCCAACGGAACTCTACGACCCGGATCAAATATCTAATAGAAAAGTCGAGGCTTTCTATATATTTTGTGTTAACCTACCGACAGGTAAAGAGGATAAAATATTTGCAAAATATTCTCGCATGTTTTTTCAGGTCAAGTCTTTTTGAGTAGGTAGTTGGAATAAAACGCTGGCCAAATTGTTTTTGCCCCAATTTCTAGTAAGTTAACTCGCTGGTGTTCATAGCTTTATAGTTGGAGCACCTAACAATAAAACGCTTAGGATTTTGTGCGCGGAATAAAATAAAGCCGATATCAAAACTAAGTTAAATAGTTGAGTAAGAATTAATTTGGAAACGATGAACAAGAGGAAAATAATAAACTTATAGGTGAAGTAGAGGCTGAAAATATTATGATTTTAGTATAATCAAGGATAGCGTAATAAATGGTAATGCAATAACAGTGACCAATCCTCGGGTCTGTTCTGGTGCGGCGTGATCGGCGGCTCCCGAATGGGGCTATTATTCAATTTGTAGCTCCCAACGGCCGGGCCGACATCTGTCTAGTGTAAAATTTATAATTAATGCCGGATACCGACAAATCAGCGACGATTACATTCTTCAGAAACAATTTATTGTCTTCTGTTTTGGGTGTTGTGGTTTTGATGGTATTTTTAGAGATCAGATTTTCGGGGTAGAACAAAATCGTATATTAAAAGGGTTTTAATTTCAACAAACTCGTTTTAGGTAATGACTACAAATAACTGAATAGGATTAATTCTATAATAATTAATGTTTACAATGGGTACGAGATTATGATTGTAGGTACAAAGTTAAAGTTTATCATACTTTTTCGACCACGTTCTTCACAAATTAATCTTACAAAACACTGCACGCAAGGAAAAAACTATAGCAAAAATAATCAAACCGATGTTTTACGATCTCTACCGGAGCGAAGGTTCCCAGAATTTGGCGGTTTTTCGGCGCGTTATCAAGTTACGCCATATTAAACGGTTAATTAACCGAGACTGTCTTACAAGGGGTATTATTATAACTTTGTTCATGTATTTCCATGTACCTAAAACTTATTAAAGCGCCCCATCAGATTAAAGATGAGGAACAAAATCCACCCGGCTTCATTTTCTGCATTGTGTTCTTCATTATTAAAATTATATGCCTCTAAATCTATGGCATTGCATTATAATGTCCAGATATTTGATTTTTTATAGCCAAAATATTCCTCCCTTTAAAATGTTTTTAGCGTCATCATTTGCCAGATTGCAATTTATTACGTCAGAATTATTAATATCCACGAGAATATATAAAATTACTTGAGTCCACTGGGAGGTGTGAACGCGTATAAATCTGTCACTGAAGTGGAACAGGATGTGAATACTTTTATAAACAGACTTTAGTTATTACGGCAGAAGCACGAACAAGCTTCAAATTAAGTGTTTCCTCTCCAAAGTATTTCTTCGACAATTTAATTAGATTTAAAATGATACCAATGTTGATACTTCGCATTTTTAAGTCATTAACAGATATGCTCTAAACAAAATTAAAGTATATTTGATAATTGGACATCGACGACATAGCAACCGAGTCCCGCATAGACAAGAACACAGAATCCAAAACAATGGAGCCCTTTAAATTCCAAGGTATTTAGCATGAACTTCCGCAAACAATAACTGGACATTCAATAAAGTCGGGTACAATGGTAGTAAAACAATGACGAGCATCACAACAGATGAGCAGAAACCGGGACGGATGAGCTTGAACCGGCGTGTGACGCGTCGTAAAAACAAGAAATACACGAGCTCCGGTGGTGAGCCCAAACGTTGCGGACGTACTACATAAATATGACGATGTTCATGTATTGTTGGCTCATGCTGTACAGGTTCTGGTGGACGTTGTAAGTATGCAATTATTGAAAATATGTATTAATATTTATTAATAGGTAATAGGTATATATTGTAGTAATAGGTCGTATAAATTCGATCTAAACAAATAAACAATGTCTTTGGTCTGTGTCTATAGGTTTAAATCAATGGTGAAACTTTCCAATTAGATAATATTCTTTTCTTCTGGGCTCCAAATTAAGCATTTCATTTACATCATAATGATGCTGCAGAAAAAGAGAGGCTCAATCTTTTACACAAATAGTTACCTCAAATTATGATTAGCGTACAAACCTATGGCCTGTCAAAGGGACAAAAGGGGAGTATACAATAGCTGCTAAACAAAACGCTGTCTGGACACAAAGGGAGCTGTAATTAAAAGATCAGGTAGACAGTGCAGCGGCAATGAACACACGACCACCCGCCTCTCTATTGTAGCACTTTTTATACTGCCGGCAAAAACATTGGACATAAACACAGTATTAAAGCTATTTTTAGCAAATGGAAGTGGAATTTCTTGCTAAACCTAACAACTCATACCGACTGGATGCCGCAATCGAAGATAAAGCTGAGTACAGTAAAGGTGCTTAACAGGACAAAACAGAAGAATTTCTCCACACAGCTATACAAAACCATACAGTTGCATACCAGAGGAAAGCTCCCACGATTTGTTACGAACAACAAAGTCGAACTATACACAGGTCAATCACACCTCACTGCACGCCGGGTAACACCACAGACACGCCGCGATCAAACAATCAATCACCACGACGACGTCACTCAATGACACGCGCGTTATTATATTAGGGATCGTGGGCGCGACGTGCGTGCTTCTAGAGAGCTTGAACGCGACTGCGCTCGGAGAGGAGAGATGCTAACAAACTCGTTCTGAGCTCTACTAAAGCCTTCACGGTAAGTGGCGCAGGCACAATGGGAAACGCAAGCGCCCGCGCACCTGTGTCGTATACTCCTTTTTCTTTTTAATTTTATAAGGCGTCGAACTTTTCTGCGAGCGGACGAACGGTTGATGACCCTAAACAGAAGTCCCTAATGATAATTTAATGGGACCTCAACCGCCATCGATCGAACAATTCACATTCAATGTTAATAGTTATTCATTTGGCGAGCAATCAGCGGCGGGTTCATTTGAGACAAAGTTACATAGCATAATATAATGGTCGGTAATTCATCAGGAGCTTTTTTCCGTCCGCTGTCGGTGCACGGAGGGACGTATGAATGGACAGCTAGATGAAGCTGACGATAGCGGACGTTTGTGAAACTGCAGTGTTTACTATTTGGGAGGCGGTTGTGAGAAATGTGCCCCCGCGTGCGCCCCTCTCCCCCGGAGTGCGTCGTGCAAGGTCGTGCGCGGAGGAATGCGCGGCGCGCGCGCACTGCACTGCCAAAACGGAATGAAAGCACAAAAGGCCCACTGCATACGAAGTGCAGAACGGAGCTTTCTCGCAAATATTCGCTAATGAAGTAGCGGTATGGAGCAACGTTCAAAGATTTCTCACTTGCGCTTTAGGTGATGTTTGTATAGTCTCTATCTATATTTGCATAAGTTACCGTTTAGTCTGGAGCTTCATTACTTCCACTACTGCACAGCTTAAAAATATCTCAAAGCCAGATCAAAGCATCATAATGCTCTGATCTGTTTGAGATTGCAGATCGATGACAGTCACGACTCGCGGCTAAAGTATTACAATGAACCAAAAATGTACAATCTTTCGGGGCCTCAGGGGGAGTGAGGATCGATTGCTCCCAAAATAAACATGTCGACGACGTTAATCCGATTACAGAAATAAAGACAACTAAATTTTAACACGACAAGATTGTCCGAACGATACAATAAGACAAGTTAAGTATTAATGGCCCATTCACGTGTTTATTATTGTTGTGAGCTTATTCTCGACGTTTGAATCTTCCGGCAATAAATTAACTGACGGAGTCACATGCGACTGTAGCCCAAATACTCAGACGTTGAGAGGAGATCGAGAGTTTATTGATCTTTCGGAGCTTACCCCGTTGATTGATTGTGAAAGCTTTAGCGAAACAACTCAATGTATTTCAAACACACTGTGTGCTACATATTTGCGTGAAAGTAGATCCACTTGCAATCCCCTATACAAAAAAGATTACTAGACTCTATAGGTTCTCCCTAGCATTTGATAACACAGACCAATTTAAAGTAGACAACTCTATAAGAAACAAACTTAAATATAGTCGTTACTGTTTTTGTTACTGCTGCACCTACGAGTGCAGCCAATAAGCCACAACTTATTGCGATAATTATCGGCGTTTCTCGTTTAGTGTGGTCCCGGCACAAGAATGTGCTTTGATTACCACAGCGTGGTTCCCCACAGTGTGTTCCAAGTGCCGTACACAAAGATTTAAGTTCGGATGAACCTTCTGTACTATCTGACCCTCACACATAGTGTCCACGCAAAACATTCACTACCTGTGCTCGCTCGGGAAATTAAACAACTGATACACTCAATTTCGTTCATTCTCCTATTTCGCTCACTCTCATATAATATTCAGCTCAGCATATTGAAAT
The DNA here is from genome assembly GCA_914767645.1 of Hydraecia micacea. NCBI lineage: Eukaryota > Metazoa > Arthropoda > Insecta > Lepidoptera > Noctuidae > Hydraecia > Hydraecia micacea. The sequence continues at coordinate 305,867 of OU611783.1, read as the reverse complement.
GAACTACTTGTCTGAAGATAGTCTGATACTATTGTATGCAACCAGAAGTTATGGAACAGATGAACTTTTGAATTTGTATAGTCGCATGAACATTTTATTCCTGATATAGGTAAGCGGAGTCACTTATATTGCAGGACAGTATTCACAACTATTTCTGGAATAATTATGGATGAAACTTAAAACAGATTATCCCACTTGCCATGATAATTATAAATTCACTCTATACTGTTCTCGCTCAAATTGCGTAAGTTAGAACGTGCCCTATTTACCGTAAAAATATTTCGGTAAAACGATATAATACAACCTGTTTAACCCAGAGATGAATTCTGTGTGTAACGTAGTGCGACGGATGACTCGTCACTATTGTACAAGTCGTGACGAATGTGACCGTGTCAGTCATCGTCATTAACTGGGTTTGTATACCAGCTACCATTTGTTAAACAGTCGTTAGGCAATTACTTCTGGTGATAATTTGATAAGGAGATTAACTGGCGATAGTAAATAATTATTATTTCTTGTTTTTTTCATGATCAAATCACATCAAATATATTTGTGAACCAAAAAGTATTACGTTAGTTGGTGATTGGAGCCTCCTGTTAAGCAAGCAGTGCTTGTGTTAGGAGACTCCACAGCAGTATACAATTTTTTTCAGTAACTTAGATATAAACAGTATGTGAGTGAGTGAGTGTGAGGGTGTGTAAGGGGGTGTGTGTGTGTGAGGGTGTGGGTGTGCGTGTGAGGGTGTCTGCATGTGAGTATAATTTTGTGTGTTGCAATAGTTTATCAGTGCCTGCGTAATTTAGTCATCATCATCATCACCATTTCAGCCGAATGACGTTCACTGTTGGACATAGGCCTCCCCAAGCACCTCCACTTCGACCGGTTTTGTGCTTCTCGCATCCAACGAGTTCCTGCGGCCTTCACAAAGTCGTCGGGCCACCTTGTAGGAGGCCTTCCAACGCTACGTCTTCCGGTACGCGGTCGCCACTCCAGAACCTTTCGGCCCCATCGCCCATCTGTTCTGCGAGCAATGTGCCCTGCCCACTGCCACTTAAGTTTGGCAATTCTTCGGGCTATGTCGGTTACCTTGGTTCTCCTGCGGATCTCTTCATTTCTGATATGGTTCTAGATCCCCTAGCGTAGAAAGTTTTCGTTCATTATGAAAAGAATCTGCTGTTTCATAGAAAAGTCGCGTCGACCCTGCCAGTAGCCTGCCTGCCAGTAGAACTTACAAAATACTTCAAGCGTTTATAATTGCAATCTACGATAAATAACGAAGAAAACTGTAGCTAAATAACTGACCATGTAAACGCAAATAAATTTCTCGCATTAGATGATCAGCAAGAACCCTAATTGCGCGTTATTGATCAGATGGTGGCGATGATGGCGGCTAAGTGCGTTTATCTGTTAGTGGGAACTTGTCCGATCTGAATCACTTGCAGACGACGGCGGAGTTATCGATGAACTAGTTCATGTACGTGACGATGCTTGATAACATTATACTTTACCTCTATGGTATTAAAATGAGGAAATAATAATATCAAGCGTTAATACTTGTGCAATATTTCACACTATATTTACTAGTAAGTACAAATAGATACGAAGTTACAGGAATTGCTGGAATAAAACTGAAACTCAAATAAAGCTGACCAAATCAATTAGTCAAGATTTTGTTCTATTTTATAAACTAAACTCATATGTTGTGAAAAACGAACAAATGCTTTCCCTTGTGGCCTCGCCTGTTCTAAACAAGCTTTATCATATTAAGGAAATTACATCGTATTTATCGACAAAAGAATCATAATATATTTATACCACTTTGATCTCACACAAAATTTTATTCTAACTTCTGCAACACATACAAAAGTTTATGCAACGTCGCTACAAGATGCAAGTAAACAACAAACAGCATTCTATATATCGGCTAGGCTTAGCACCAGTTCTTAAACCACAACTCAGTGCAACTTACACGCGAAGTTGCAGCGACAGTCTGCTTGCTACAACTTGCTCCGCGCCTTCCAAGTGCACAGTGGCTCAGCCACAGCTCTACCGCCGCCGCCGCACAAACGCCGCGATTTCTTGCGCCTCTGTGCTACATTGCAACTTTGGAAGAAAAAGATAATGCATAATTCAGATTCCAGATGCGTCTGTATTGTGAGCTTTTTACAGATTTTTTGTTGGATTCCTTTTCTTTTGTTGGTACGTAGAATACATAGACGCAGTATTTTCGCCGCTCGAAGTTTAGTACCACAAAACATAATTAACATTATTTAGATAAGCGACTAATCCAATCAACAGTGGCTATTGATTTTGTTAAGATTAGATGTCTTATAAAAGAACAATCTATCTCTAGAGCTTAACAAAAAAAAGTACCGAGATCCTGTACCTTCAATTAACATTAAAATACAGAACAAAGAATCTACTCGACACGTATCTTATCCGCGCTCCACAGTTCATTTGTTTCTCTCGGCGGTTTCAGCGGAGCTGCAAACTGTTTATTTCTTTTTTATTTCATTTTCAGCTCAACACGATCCTTTACATGCATATACATAAAATCAAATGATGACAAATGTGGAGCGTTTTGTCAATATTTGTAATATTGGTTAGTATTCCTTTGTTGTACAATTTTGAAGTCGACCTACTTTGTAGTGATTGATAAAAATTAATCAAAATAATTATTATGTTGGAAATGAAATATTATTAAGTTTCTATATTTGTTGTGTTTACTTTTGAAGGTACCAAATTTCGCATAGATGGACCCTTAAAAGTACATAGAGAAACAATTTCTAAAACTCAACGCAGCCGAACCTCCAAAGGCATCCCTTAATATGAAAGTCTGGATATCGACATGACTGCTCTAGCTCCCCACAACTTGAAGTGAAGTCTACATTATAGGAAGAGCTAAAGTGCAATTTCGTACATTGGTGAAATGATAACGCTACCTCACAAAAGCGCTAACGTTATGTTTCGATAACAGCAGAATATTAGTAGAGGTGGTGATGTTGAAATTGGTAATTTTAGTAAAGGTCTATGCTGCTGTAAGAACGCCGCGTAAAGAACATCCCGTGGGTGGATGTTGGAAACAATTAATGAAATCTACCAATAGGATATGCATCTCATTTTAAAGAAGGAAAAGAAATAGGTAATTCAACAGACGTAGCAATAGTGAAGCAAATCATTATCTACATTAAAGCTCAACAGGCCACAACAATGCTCATTACAAGAACAATGACGTAACATGATCGTTGCAAATATTGTAACTAGATAATAAACTAAGTGTATGATAAACCAGCACATTAATGTGAGCACACGTCTTACAATAAATGTTTGAGTCTTGTTATTCAATATTCATGTCTAACACGAGTAACATGTCATGTGCTAGAACTAGCACAAAGCAAGGAATATAAAGTATGAGAGAGACGAGCCTACGATGTTTAATGAGTCTCATACATTTGATGAGGACTTGGAACCATTTGAGATTGTTAGCGAAAATGTTAATCACTGTTTGCTAAAACCGTAGGTTAAAGTCAAACTTGAAGAGCCATAAAGAGGTCGTGATCTGTAACCACCTCTTCAACTAAGTTAGATGAATTTACAAGAACTTAGATGGTTTAGGACAGATTGCCACCAAAACAATTTTATAAGAGCCAAAATGAAGTACTTACTAATTTTGCACATACGACATGAACTACTAAAATTCCAAAGTCTGGCAGTTCTGGCACACGACTTTTTCCGTATGCTGTCACCACGTCTATATTGTATACCGCAACGGCTCGTGTCATCAGTTATTCATATCCTCACTAAATATATTGTTATTCAGCGAAGGCGTCTTTTGTCGAAGCTCGGTGAACGCAAACTTATCTCGGATGACCTCGAACTTGACGCGATGCGTAAATACTTGAAAGTCGTGCGTTCATACTTTCTCCGCAACTTTTAAAGTAGGTATGCAATATACTGTGGATACTTTTTGTTTAATCTTATAATTATCTGATTGACATGATCTGCTGCCAAAATGTGGCTGCTGAGTAAGGCTACTAAAATTAAGTTGTACAAATCTGACACAGTGATTTATCATCCTTTAACATTGATGAACCGTTCTGATGTTACATTGTTACTGCATCATAAGTACACAAAATAATCATCCGAAATATAGGCACAAGAAAAGAGAAACTAGGTACCATCGCACAATGCACCAGAAGTTGCAACATTCATAACCCAAACTAAAACATAAGCAAAGCTTACGAACGAAACAAAATTATACATTCATGAACTGTCTTATGAGTCCTCTCGGTCTCACAACAGGATCACAACAACGAACCATGTCACACTCAACTTGCGACGAGCACCGGGTTAAGATTCAAAGCTGAAAGCCATCAGCCTGCGCAGGTATTAGGTGTGATGCAGAAAGTGTCGGGTTAGCCAAAGCCGGAGCAAACTTTACCGAGCTGTCGGTAACGTGGGATCGAATTTGCATACACAAGGAAATGCTTTACTCCTTTGAACTAGAGATATTAGATTGTTTCATCAAAGGTTTATTAAATTGAAGTGTAATAGTGCTGCGTAGTATTCAGAAATTCTCCAAGCAATGTACAGTTTTCAATCATAATTTTTTTTATTTTAGTAAAATCTGGTAGTTTTTCCATAAACGTAGTCTAGGTGACGTAATTATCCATGCGAATGAACTCGTATAAACTTTTACTTCTTCTAACCCTTTATAGACTTTCAACAAACAGTAACGCCGTAAAATTATACAGGATGTTTCACACAGGGTGTTTCACTGACCTGTTTTATTATACAGTACTTATGTTTTTAATAACATATTCAATTATACAGGGTGTATCGTACTGATCTTTTCTATATAAATAAAATTCAAAGTCCTGACTGACTGATATATCAACGCACAGCCTAAACCACTGGTCCTAGAGAAATAAAATTTGGAGAGTGTGTTCTTTGTGAAGAGTGGGTATCCACTAAGAAAGGGTTTTTCGAAATTCCACCCCTGAGAAGGGTGGAAGGGTGAAAATTCATTCACGCGGACGATGTAGCGGGCAGAAGCTAGTCTATTATAAAGGATATTTGTACTGACCTGTTCTATCATACATGGTGTTTTGCACTGACCTGTTCGGGCGTGTCGGTCTGGAAGGCGTGGCAGTAGTGGTGTGGTGGCTCGGAGCGCGGCTCACGCGCCACCAGCGCGAACAGCGCGCGTGTCGCCTCACACGTTGCGTACGAGATGCGCCGGAGCGCGTGACACATGCGCACGCTCTGGAACAAGCGTGAGGTTTAGTGTGGGTTCTTCAATTGAGAACAAACGGTGTATTCCGGGACCTGGCGGCGGGGGAGCGAACAGTTTCGTACTTAAAAATTATTTTTTTCATTCAGCGACTATGAATTTTTCAGCAAGCCATTGTTGAGCACCAAAACTCACACCCAGCAAATAAGGCGTAAAATAAATAATAAATTAAATAAAATTATGTTTATTTATCTTATTTATCTCCACCAATTACATTATTATATTAAGTTGATAGGTATTTCGACAAAATTTTGTAATTTGTGGGAGATCTGGAGTTTAAACTAAGCCTAGAGCTAGACTTGTATTTTGGAACTCCAGGTCCCCCATTATATCACATAGTAAAGGTTGACAACGTGGTACAATTATTACAAGTGATTGATGGTGTGTGTGAGTGATGTGTGTATTAGGGTGCGTGTGAGTGTGTGTGTGTATGCCTATATTTATCGTATAAACAATATTTCATAAATATGTATGTAATATAATTAATTATGTATATGAACATAGAAAATTAAATTACAATATACGTAGAAAACTAACAAGCACTTGTCTCACCATCTCCGAGTAGCTTCCCGTTGGTAAAAACACTCAGACACTGTGAATAAAAAAGTATTTGTAACAAATATTCCTTGTTACTTTACTATCTCAAGGACTTTTCCGTTTCTGCGTAGCGTCGATTTAGTAAGCATTTGTTTATTTTATTTTTCATTCACTTTTACGATAATTCGCTATATTAATGATTTTATTTATTTTATTGAATAATTTGCCTCCTTGGAATGAGAAAAATCTTTGCGCCAAGGAGCTATGACAGCAGTTGACTCACATATTGCGTAGTTTCTTCTGGAAAGGGCTATACGTTTTTTCCTTTCTTCAGGTAAGTCGGAGTGTTAGCAATATGTACAGCTGGCGAACCGTTATCGCTTGAGTTTCCTCATAAAGTTTTGAGGTAGAGAAAAGACGAGGTTTGAATAGACTCACTTTTAGTATTATTCTTTGGGCTCTTTTAACTGTTATCATTTTAGTTTTTCATGCTCCTCCCCATGTTGTTATGCAATAACTAACGATTGGCACCAAAGCTTCATAAACCATGCTTATCATCTGTTTCTCTGCTACATCACGATGCTCTTTAAAAATATATGTGAGCTTACGTATTCTTTTGAATAGATTGAACATGGTTTTCAAATGATAAATTAGCATCAATTTCGATTCCAAGATATTTAAGCCATTTGGTGGGACTAATATTAGGACAATTACAGTTTGGAGCTGGAGGAAAGTTACGTGCAGAGATATTATCATTAGTAAGGTTAGCAACATCCATTCTATTATGAATTGAGAAAAGAATGCATTTGGTTTTATCTTCGTTTAATGTGAGAGAAATTGATGATAGCCAGTGACACACCGTGTCAAAACCGTCTTGCGCAAGCTTAAAAAGCTCATTCCACGAATCTGCGAAAAGATTAAAGCAGTGTCATCAACGTATGCGGAGATGCGGCAATTTTTAATCTTAAGTGTACAGAGCTCATTTATTTAGCAGGTAAAAAGAGTGAGACTCAATATACTGCCTTGTGACACCCCAAATTCCACAGGAAGTTCGTCAATAAAGTGTTCTCCAATGTTTACAGATTGGGTTCTGTTTTTTAAATAATCCGATAAAAATGTGAGTGGAATGCCCCTAAAATCATGGTCTTCAAGTTTTTGCACAAGGTGGGGAACGATTAGCCTATAGTTGCTGACATTGTCTCTGTCACCCGCAAGATGTGTGATTTTAGCAGAAAACATTTTTTTATATGCGAGTGCCACTATAGAAGCGATGGGGAAAACAATAAAGTTAAATAAATGAATGAAGTGTTACCTGATCGTCGGGGTCGCATACTTTGACCCCCGATAGCGCGACCACTACTAGCACTGGGACCGCACGCCCGTTCTCCTGTAGAACAATCAAAATATAATGGTTTAAAATAATAGTAATACTTATTTAAAACCACCCATCAGTACCTACTAAATAACTACATACTAACTAATTAAATAAGCTTGACTCAAGGGGATTGCTGCTCCACTATTCAGTCAGCAGGAATGACAGCCCACCATTTCCACCATTTGAGTCCATAAAATGTAATATCTTCATAATATTATTTAATAATGGGAAATCATAAAGCTTCCGAAAAACAAAATTTAACTTCCAACGATCTGTGATTAACTGTAATGCTAACTAAGCTGTGTTTCAATGAATTACCGAAAAATTAATACAAAATTAAGCGACAAAAAATGTTGTATTTAACAAACAAACATGAGCTTATTCAAATTAACGAAAATTTATCTGGACTTTCAAATCTATATCTATACATATAATAAAATTGCAGAAAAGTGGTGTCTGTACAATGGAAATATATAAAAAAAGTAGCAGGGGTTGTTATTATATCGATGCCGAACCCGAAAGTGTAATTAAATTTGTTTTTGTCTGTTTATCTGTGTGTTTGTGCACGCTAATAGGAGCCCGTCGGCATAGGATGCAAGAGCGAGCGAATGAGAATACAAATACCTATATCTAGGTATATATTAATTGATTCGAGTGGCAGGTAAGTAGGTGTAAGTAATTAATGATATTTATTACAAGCACATTTTAATATTTCTTAGGAGTATCTATGGAATCACGTAGAAAAGTATTTTTATAATATCAGACTAGTTTAGCAAGCGCCACAGTTACAAAAATGTCTAAGGTTAATTCTAAATTTATAATACGTAAGTTACGATGAAAATGACTAACTGTAGTTTTCGGTAAAACGCTATTTAAGCTGGTGGAAAAATATTACATCAGCAAATGCTGTATTGACTTTTCGGGATTTATTTCGGTATTATTAGTGAGTAAATTTAATATTTTGAGTATGCTCATATTTTAATTTTTTTCGGAGCTTTTATTACGACCCTTTAATAAATATGCCTTCAGTGTTGTTATGGGCCACAATCTGAAATATCATAATAATTTGTGGCCAAAAAACTAAAATACTTCAATACTAAAATACTTCAAGTTGGAGATAGCTGAATTATTACTTCAACATTGAAATAATATATTTGGGCACTTTATATTCATTAATGAAATATTAGATCTGTCCGCACTAAGTGCGGTGCTTACGGGGGCTAATATTATTAACTTACGTAATAAATTATCTGAAGGCTACACACAAAAAGTCGTAATCTAACAAATGGCGAACATTATGCCTTGACACCAGAGAAATCATTACGAGGAATTTGGATAATCTGCGATAGAAAATTGTTTTTTCCGCCACAGTGAAATTGAAATAATTATAAGTATTCTTGAAGAGTACCTACAATCGCAAGTTATGAGTAAATGGATCAGAAGAAGACTTTAAATACTAATTTGTGGAAAACAAATTTTTATAGCATTGCAGTCCAGTAAAAAATAAACAGCCTATGAGAAGTAGCTCATAGGCTGTTTATTTTATTAACAAATTGTGAACAAAACGAAGTACTACTCCGTAAAAAAAGTACCGGGAAAAGATCAATAATACACAAAATGTTAGTTATTCGTTAAAATTTATTTTATCGTCTTCAAAGTATGCTCCTTCAGAAACGATGCATTTACGCCAACGAATAATCCAATCATCAAAACAAGTTCTCGCCGCGAATTCTCCTTTATGTCTTCTACCGTTTGAAAACGGGTGCCACGAAGTAGTGAAGTAGTGAGATTAGGAAAAAGAAAGAAGTCGGCTAGAGCCATATCTGGTGAATAAGGTGGTTCCTCGATGGTATTTGTTGAGTTTTTGGTCAAAAATTCGTTCACAATGATGGCCTTGTGCAAAGGCGCATTATTCTGGTGCAAAATCCAATAATTTTCATTCCACAAATCTGGCCTTTTCTTCAAATTTAACGCTCAAATAATATACATTATTTACCGTTTGACCTTCCGGTAAGAATTCCGAGTGCACAACAATACTGCGATAGTCAAAGAAAACAGTCGACATGACTTTGGTTTTTGATCGACTTTGGCGTGGTTTTTTCGGTTTCGTTTCAGTTAGTAGGCGCCACTCCGAAGCTTATTAACAAGTTTGCATGTCAAACTCGTAAACCCACGTCTCGTCACCAATAACAATGCGTTTCATGAATGTTGGGTCGGAATTGACTCGTTCTAGCATGTCTTCAACGACTCTTATGCGATTGAGTTTTTGGAGAAAATTATTTTTAAAACAAATGGTAAAAGCCAATTATTTTTAAAAGAGTAACCGTGGAGTTTCTTGTCGGTTCTTCTCCATAGGAAACGACCAATTGGAACCATGCACCTAGCTTCTGACGTTTCATAAGTGCCCACGTCGGTTTATGTGAAATAAAATATTTTGATTTTGAATGAGGATTTTCAGTCACTATTTCCTTCACTTTTGCGATGTTAACTTCAGTTGAAGACGCTGATGGCCTACCAGGGTGAGGCAAATCTTCCAACATATCTCGACCGCTTTTGAATACTTTGTACCACTCATAAGCACGTGTTTTTGATAAAGTCGACACCGTAAGCTTTCTGTAACATTTTCAGTGACTTCGAATACGAAATTCCATTGGCGATGCAAAATTTAAGACAAACTCTTTGTTCGATGTTTTTGTCCATTATGAAATTCGCAATACACACTAGATATGATCTAACTGAAAACAGCACTGTATTTAATCTAAATGACAGATGCAACTCAAACTCCGCGCCAAAATGGAAAACAGTGCCAATCTAACAACAACAAAAAAAAAAACAAAAAAATTAATTTGGAACCATAGACACAACAAAAGTTGCCTAATGAATACGGAGCTTAGTAAAACGATTCTGAAAATAATATTAAATAAGTATTAGAACATAGAACTGAACCTAACGACTTCTAGTAATGTTAAATGTTGGACAAGCTTCGTAATATAAGTAATCTAGCACATTTCCGACAGACGAGTTTTACTGCTCGCAGCGTATGAGAAACAACTGATGTCTTTAACAACTAGCTGTTGTGTTATAAATAACGTCTTTCTAATAACTGTTCAACCAGTAATGTACTGAACAAAATAATACTAACTTCTGTCTTTAGGATTATAAAACATCGTGGCTTTTACTATATTTTTTAATACTCGTATTCACTTTCATCGCGGGTTAAGGCGAAAGAATCTAGCCGCGCTCACGAAACACCATCGATCCTTCTTTAATTCATCTTCTTGTAGACCTGCCACTTCATATTAATATTATTATAACAATTTTCAAAACTTCATCCCAAAAGAGTCTCAACATTAGTTAGAAGCCTGGTTACCCTGGAGGTATATTATCCTTGATTTAATGCACGCATGTTAACTCAACAGTTCCGAAACGAGTTGATTTACGAAACTACATTTGTTAGTAGGAGGGTGTAACCTAATAGCAATGGTGATTGTGTGAGAGGTCGCGGGGTGCGGGGCGCGGGGCGCGGGGCGCGGGGTGCGGGGTACGAAGTGCGGGCCCAGGCTGTCCCGGCGGCGGCTCTCATTAGGCATTTTAATTAAGACGGGCGGCCGCAAGTCGTAACGGCCACTATCTACCTGCTACACACTACATCTTTGTCAACTAATATTAAATTCTGGCGCAAATTCTTGACCTGATTTTATGTAGAGGTTCAGTGTAATGAGAATCGCGAGATAGCCTGAGAGACCCTCGACGTGCAGATCAATTGAAAGGCATCATGAAAGAAGGATTAATCACAGTGAACAGGAAAATGCAATTTATTTTGAGAGGGACCAGAAGTGAACTGAATAAGCCGAGGTGATTATTTGTACGAGGAAAACTAGAGAAAACAGGCTGGTAGTGTGTCACTACAGAGTAATCACTACATAGTATAAAACAAAGTCGCTTCCCGCTGTCTGTCTGTTCCTATGTATGCTAACGTAATTAAAATGAATATCTTAGAAGATATCAGAGATTTACCTCTTTAATCGTTTTTGTCAAAACCTCACTGTAGAGAATAGCTAAAAAAATAAATCAGTGTCTGTTTTTTTTTTTTTTATTTTAGAAATAGTTAAAGGAATAGTTTTATTAACTTGTATGTGGAAAAGTGTCATTATAAAAAAAATATGATAATAATGTACAAAAACAAGGAGCTACGTCTGCCAACAAACTGCTTTGCAGTTTGACAGAGGTCAATGTGTCATGTTATCATGTTTAAAATTATTTATATGAATAAACACTTTTTAATTATTTTTTTAAAGCGGTGGCAGAGCGGCTGGCGGGGCGGTACAAAGTTCGCCGGGTCAGCTAGTATCAATGAAAAGAAATTGACGCAAGTGCACCAGTACTGAAACATTTCACTAGAAATATTGAGCTCCTTCAGTATCAAAGGTTTAGGATATTTTGGTAGTAATTAGGCAATGTTTAAAGTCTTTTTTTCAGTTTTTCTCAGTATACACTGGAATATACTTAGGAAACTAAAAAAATTAGTTCTTATCACTCCGTAGTCGGAAGTAGTGGGTGCTCTACGGGACGTACGCTTTAAAGCGCCAGAGCCATTACTATGTAGTAGCTGAAGTTTTAATGCGAACTCAGAACTGTTCTCACTGTGCTAATAACAGTTACACTAACGGAGTTCAAGCACACTTGTTTTAAATTTCAATCTGGCAACACTGTGGTTCGTGAAAACACGGAGGAATCAAGATGGGGTCGCAGGTACGCATGTGTTAACTTTGTATTTATGGTGACAAGACATCAGCACAACTTTCCGAAACATTTTTCTAGCGCTCCCGCCCTAATGCTTCTCAAGGGACCTATTTATAGGTTAAAATAACCCTATGAAGATGCATTATATTAGGTAATTTCAGAATCAGAACTTTATTTATGAATGTAGGTACAGGTATAAGATGTTGTATATAAATGAAAGAGATCGGCTACATAACAGTCTACCTTACGGCGTGCAAATTAATAATAACAACAATAAAAATAATAACAACTTTATTCTTGCCTAACAATATGTTTATTTCTTTGAAATATCAACAGCGTATAACATTAAAGTTACTAGACTCTTGTTGAACAATTGCTAACGTGGTTTGATAACACAGCCTCGCGTGTGAGCCAAACTGAAGAATGCAACCTCCCTGCGTTAGGAACACCGTGCGGCGTATGTGCCTTGACTGCTCTAACGATATCATGTGCAAATTAATATCAAACAAAACTACCAACCAAAACACAATTATTGTTATATACACTAGATACTAAAATAAAAGACTAACTAACCTACTATACAAATAAATAAAAAAAAACCAAAGGACACTTAGGCGTCGAAGTACTCATCCGCATCGCTGTCATCCGGAAACGTGCCCAGAAGACTGGCAGCATTGCCACGTTGAATGGCAATGCTAATTCTTTGACCAAAGAACGACCCAGCCCTCTGGTCACGTGAAGTATCGACCAGCCGGCGAGAAATTTCCTTAAAAAGAAGACGCGCGCTCGGGCCCCATGACCCGAGCGTTTCGACCCCAAACGGCTCAAAGCTGTAGTTGCCCACAAGGTTACAGTATTTGCGCCGCTTGATGGTCTCAGCGGCCGCAGCAGCGGCGCCAGCACAGCCCCAATATAGTTATATTGTAATTATGTGTGTACAGAGATGAGAATATTAAATCAAATATCACAAATTAAATTATTGTTATTAGAGCAACAAGTTGTTGAGACTGAAAGTCCACAAAGATCGACAAGTTCCCTATGTAGAAACTGTAGCTCAATTCGTGCCAAAAATATTGAAAAGAATACTTTCTGTATCTCAAGCAACTTGAAAAAATATTCTCCTTCCATCATCATTTTGTCATAAATATACAGCGCTCTTTCCCTCCTCACACGCAAAATACATTTGAGGCTTCTTTATTAAATATTCTTTGATGGCAGTTTGTCGGGCGCAGCTGCGTCCTCCCTACATTCTCCACTAACACACTTTCCTGCTGACAAAGCAAATGAGCGATATCGCCAGGTAGGGGAGAGTGTGTATGAAAGAGCCAGGCTTTGAAAGAGCCGATGCGATTATCTCCCACTTAACAAAATCCTACCATAATTCAATTGTACTCTTTGTATGGCAACACTGGACAGCTGCCATCCACAGACATTTGACAGTTCTAGAATATCAAATGGCGTCGTAGGACTGAATTGAAAATTTTGAAGGCAAAATGTAAGTATTTTTGTGTTTACTTAAGTTTTTTTAACAAGAGGTGTAAAGCATAGGTTGGCAAAATGAATATGTTGTGTTGATAAGCATATAGTTGGCATTATTTTACGCAAATATTATTGTTATGATGTTATGGTTAATTAGCTGTAATTTGAGGTTATATTTTTTAATACAAAATGTTTTGAAAGAGCCAACTGTCGAGTCTATGAAAGAGCCGGCTCTTTCATGACACGAAAACTGGCTCTTTCAATATACTACTAGCTTTTAATGTAACATTGCCGTATTTTTGATACATATTTAATACTGTTAATTTTACAGACAACAAAAACATGTCCTCGCGAGCCTCAGCACCGAAAAAACGGCAAAGACCGACAACTGCAAAATATGTGAAGGGTGGACACACGAGTCTTGTGGTAACAAAGGAGTGATTAATTTCTTTTGCCAAAAATGTTTTTAATTGTTCTATCAGAGTTTTATAAAAGTATTATTAATGATTAAGATTATTGTAAGATGATTATTTGAGACTGATCAAAAGCTGTGATTTTTACTTACGTTTAATTTTGATTATATTTTTGAGTATAAGTTAGAATTTAATAATGTAAAAGTTTATATTATATAAATGATTAAATAACGTACTTGTACACTTAATATGCATATATATAAAGTATATAAGTATAAAAGAGATATTAAAATTGTTGAGAAACTAGTTTGTTTATACAAAGTGGAATCTGGCTCTTTCATGGCACATGGTAGCTCTTTCATTGACAGGTTGTTTTGAAAGAGCCAATTTCCCATTTTTTTTTAAGTAACTATATTTCAGATTTCTTGCATTGTTACCTATTTTTTTTTTATTTCAATACCATAACTATTAAACTGGTTACTGAAAAAAGGGATTTTTATTTAAAAACAACCAGCCTAAAATGATTTTTTTTAATACTTTTTAAAACTGGCTCTTTCATGCACACTCTCCCCTAAAGGCCCTTACTTTACCATAGCGAGATATCATCTACTTTTTTATTCACGGTCGTTTTTAATCGGGCCCGAGTTTTTATATTCCGCGCTAGCGAGCGATGTAAAGGGTCCCGGGAGAAGTATCGCGCTCGGTGGCGTATGATGGCGGGGTGGCGGCAGTTTGTATGTAAATGGTGAATTATTCGTGGTGAGGCTTATTGCGACCTTGGTGCTACGTTTTAGTGTCGTACTCATCATGACTGCGAAATATATAGCTACAGAAAATCAACCCCTAACAAAACATGATAAGAAACTTGTATGCGTATGTTTACAGGTAAATTGGAGCAGTCCCAAAATCTACACTCGTTAATCGATCAATATTTTCTTTTCTTTTCACGTTGTTAAGTTTCGCATGGACCTATACTTCTACACCTCCTTGTAACGTGTCTTTACTGCCTCGCTCCTGACGACGTCGTCGTAAGTTTGCTCCAAGGAGCACGTGGACTTGATTGTTCCAATAATAACACAGAGAACGGTTCGCTGTTTCCTGCAATTTCATACGATTGACGGCTCCAAGCCTTTGACATTTACTTCGGCTCTGATTGATGGGTGAAAGGAACGCTTTTGTTGTATGTAGGTACCCCTTTTTTTGTTAGTAAGGAAAATACATGTTCATAATGGAAATGTATTATAAGTTTGAAAGCAAGAAGCCTTTAAATGTATCTGACGCCGATACATAAATAATTTTCTAACAGTCCAAATAAATAGCTGCAGTTACAACCTGTATTTGTAACATATCTAGTCAAAGTCACCAAGCTCTTCTAAACCCAGCGTTCTATTTAGCAACTAAATCGTTTCTCCAGAGAGCCTCACGCACAGGACAATAATTTATCGCCATAAGCGATAGTGCACATGTGCGTAATCTGGCGGTTTTGGTCGTCCCATGTGGAAACGATCGCGACCGGTCACAGTGTTCGCCCCTGGGGGACGCCGCAAACGAGTGCCAATGACATTTGTGGCCACAGGACCAACCCTATTGTGACCCAACCTTTATTAGCTATTTCATTCGAGCATCATACCACATACCGACATTTTTGTGCTAACATTGGAATATGAATTTTCTGTTGGGACTGTGCATGGAATATTTTTTTGCAAAATAAGGAGTACTCACTTTGTTTGGTCAATAATATCTGCTCACTTAAACAAGATAAATTCCACATTGTCATTTGCCCCAATAAGATTAAAATCGTCAGTATGCTAATAATAGGTATATAATACAAAACCAAAATCATATTAATATTTAGCAAATTAATGTCCATATCTGTGTCAGGTCATGCGAAAGGTACCTATTTAATGTTCTGAAAACAAGAAATAATTTAAAGAAATTTCTAGAATGTTTATATCTATGGTTTAGTCCTTCAGCTTACTGAAAACAGCTTACAACAACGCCACACGATTAGACAAAATATAATGGCTCAAGTTCGTGTTCATCATTCAACTAACTTCTGCCGGCAAGGTTAATTCCGTGATTTAGTACACGTCTGTGGGGACTGTGGGGGTGAACCGAGGGGTGAGCGGGGTGGGGAGTATGACAATCATCCCGCACACAACGGACTGAACTAAAGAGCACAATTACCAGGATCGCATGGCACACAGGCGAAGTTATGATCGCCTCATTACGTTCGCTGACAATAATTTTCCTCACAATTGTCTGATATCTGTCGTATAACGTGTCAACTGTCAACTGTTATGACCTTCTAGTACCTAGCGGTCTTTTTATGAGGCCTTAAATTTTAAGGGTCTCGTATGAAAGATAACTTTACTCATTTTATTTATGTTTATGTGGGGCAAATATTTTCCCAAAAAATAGAGTATAGTAGTTATTTTTCTTTGTTGAAATATTTCATCTAGAATTCTAGATATAAGACGCTATGGAATATTCTTTTAAAACAGCAATACTCGTACAATGCTCAATTAATTCCTGTCTCCAGTTTCGTCGAAAATAACGTGAAATATTTAGCTGCTAAGACGGGGGCACCGAGAGTGTGGCGGATGTTAAGAACGCAGAACTGGGACTTACTTTCAGCCTCTACACAGTAACAGCTTTCGCGAGCTGAGTTACACCAGGCCCGAGTCATGAGGAATATGCGGACTGTCTAGTTAATAGTCGTGTAAGTCTTACGACTATTAGATGCACTGGTTGGTGCAATGAGTTTTATTGATAGCTCTTTTTTTGCTATCCACATTGAGTTGTGGATGTCGTAAAGGTGATTACTAAATAATAGGTTAATTTAGCTTGACTACATAATTATGTTGTGTAATATAATTTGACTTAAATTAGTGAAAGGTCTTATTTCGAACAAACATTAATTTTAACCCCAATTGAAACCAGTATATTAACGATCAAGATTGTTTGATTACTATGGTATGAAGCCAGGATTTCCTACTAATGAAAAAAAAGTTGACGGCATACTTTTATATCTAGTAAAATATGTCTATTTTTCGCTGCTCGCTCCATCTTCAACCGTGGATATAATAGTGCAGATCCATTAGCGCGTAGCTAGCAGTCGAGTACCGACACAAGTTTACGAGTTACCACTAACCACCAGTCCCCCATCGAGTAGTAGACACAGAAGATAAAACAAGAAAATAAAGAAAGAAAAAGTATAAAAAAGAGAAATGTAAATAAATAAATAACAATAATAAGACCACGACAATGACATAAGGAACTTACAAAACAATCAATCGAACCCACCGCTGACTGCAGTTCTACGACGATGGCTCCACAGCAACACAACTTTGTAATCTCCGGTAGCGGCAGGAACTATACAAGAATAGCTCATTTTGTGAAAATGGCAGCCGGTCAACTAAGTTGTATGTGCCGCTTATGCCGTATTCGAGGAGGCCATTTTTTACAAAGATACCTGAACTTCGGCAATGCTGAACACTATCGAAGAAAGAACATGGCCAGTTTTTATAAGGACGTCGGCATAGTTATCAACTTTAAAGTACACGAATGATTTTTGGTGTTTTATATTCGTGAATATTGGCCTATTAAATTGCTATAAATAAAAAACTCTGAGAACTTGTCATCACAACATACTAGACAAAAAACAATTTCATTAAATCTTTTAATCAAAACGCTAGCAATAAGGTATATACTTATATAGATTATAATTTCGCTATTAAAAAACTTAAAGACGCTTTAAAGTAGCGAACAGTTGTGAATTATTACGTATAACTGATATGGTATGGTTGGTGATTATTAAGCATTTAAACAAAGTAATGGCCACCTAAATGAAGGATTTTAATTTACATTTATTAAACTGGGTAATAGTCTCAAAAAATGTGACAATAATAACAAACATAACATCGCGCCTGTATTCCCCGAAGGCATGGGCAGAGGTGTACCTATAGTACACCCACATTTCACCAGTTATGTTTAAGTCCCATGTATTAGGGGGCGAGCCTATTGCCATCAACCGGGCACAAATCCAGACTCCGGGCTCCTACTGAGAAATTCCTGATGAATAACCCCAATATCACTTTGCTCGACCTGGGAATCGAACTCAGGACAGTAAACCAACGAGGCAGTCATAATAACAATATTAACAAAGCATATTCAAAACTAATATTTTTCTTTAAAGTACATTTTTACAGGGTGCCCTTATATTTTTTTAAATAGTTCAATTAACAATAAACAAGGGAAGCACAAAATAAAACAAAAGAGTTAAAAAAAATATGTATTTATTAAATAAAAATATTTTGCTATATTATAATTATTATATCTTAAATGCCTACCTAGGTAACATACATTACAGCAATGCAGCAATAGTGTTAATAAAGAGACCGAGGGAGGTCAATCAACCAGCTTTGATAAAACAGAGCATTTTTATTTCACAAATACACTAACCTGGATAAAGTGTAAGTATAGGGCTTTTTTTTTGGATGGGAAATCATCTAATGACTCCTCCCGCTCTAGGTGGAGCGGAAGGGAGTGTCAGACTCTTACTGACTAAAACCCACCCGTATTCCTTCCTTAGCCCTTTATGTTCCGGGGCAGCGGTAACCCTTTCGGACGATCCCGCTATAAGTATAGGGCTTCAGTAATTACATAAATAACAAATGTAACAATCTGTTTCTGCATTGTTGAAATATACAGTGAACAGATGTGATTGAAGCTGGCTTATAATTAGGTAATGATATCGTATTACTATCCCATTGAAGTGGCCCTCTTTGAACAGGCGGCAATGGTGATGGCTCTGGTGGGCTAACAACTTGAACATTAGGGGCTGCTGCATCATTGTTCAAAGCCAATTCCTGCATGTCTCGTGATGAGTCATGCACTGCCTGTCTATTTGCTCGCATCCAACACACATGGCAAACATAGTTGTTTCTTGAGGGCTGAAAGTAAACCAGTTAGAATAAACACAGATAAATGCTTATGTTTATATAATTTTTAGTAACAAGAGTATCTTTTGTATACATCTCTTTATGTTTTCAAGTATTATGTTATTGTTACACATGCCTTCTTTAGGCAAGTATATGTTAAAGATGGAAAATATATAAAACGCAGATATTACAATCACAGAAACATAGTATGAAAACTCCTTTTTTTATAGATTAATACAACTAGGTATTTATAATAATGAAAAACAAAATGCTTATCACATAATTAGTATTTTGTGATAAGGACAGCCAGCAATGGACACTCCATACTGACAGTACGGTGTCTTATTTTCCTCACAGATTTGCCACAACCAAGGCAAACCATGTTATTCCCCAGTAGTCTCTCGTGTTCACCAGCTTCGGTATTTAATAATAATAAGCATGGATGCCAAATAAATGTATCCATAGGCAACTGAAAATAAGATACACTGTAAGTTAATTTCGCATACCAGAATTATATAAAAACATTGAGGTCATAATATGTACTTACATAAATTACCTCAATGTATAAAAATAAATCAGAAGTTTTTTCTAGTCCAACTTCTTACCTGGGTTTGAGCATTGGTTATCCAACGCGAAAGTCTTGTTTGATGGTGTGCAGAAAGCGAGGTTATGAGATGCCTCTGCAACCTTTGCATGGCTATTCCCACAGAGTACACTATAATATACTGAAAGCTATTCCGCAGTTGATGCACCTCATATTGATCCACAAAACAAATCCAAAACGCAATGCAAATCAGAGTCCAGTGTTAATAGCAAGGTAATCGAGTGGTAGACGGTATCAGTCCGTAGAAATAAGCAGGGGTAAAAAATATTAGAAAATAATCGCAGAAACAAACACAATAAATACGCAATGAAGAATCTGCAATAACATTACATTGACATAGACAATGACACATTGTCAAACAAGTAAACGCGTTCCGTTTTAAGTTTTTTTTTGTGTGAAATATAAAAAAAACTATCTTACGCATCAACATTATGGAAAGATAAGTTTATTAAATGCGACAAATACCGATGAAGCCAGTTTTGTATGAATAAAATGTTCCTAATAAAAACATTTTGTCGTCCATATCACATATCTACAAGTAGTATGCATGGTGTGGAACGCCCATTATTATATTTATCTTTCTCTATGGTCCATTATGGCAGACGTTGACAAATGATACTTTGAATTCATCTTTCATTACTAATTATTTTGAAATAAAAACTGACGAGTCCAGAGAGGTTAAAAACTACGAATCAATTCATTTTTCTATTTTTAATATCCAATATTATTTACTATGTATGTGTAAATGGAATGTACTTTTTTGTCCATATCATTTCTGGTGCTGATGAAATTGCAGAAAGAAGAATATGTACAGATTATGCAACATTCTTTTTTCCATTTACAATTTGAGTATTGCCAATCACCTGTCTCCATTGCCCAGTACTAATAGCCTACATACACACTTTTACGGCCCAGCTAATTACTGAATTATTGCTCCAAGAGTTCACTGGCCACGAGGCAGGACTGTTTCCTCTAACAATGCGCAATTGAGGATACGATACACTACGATCTGGGTATTTCTAATTACTAAGACTTTAGTATCGTTGGACTCGTTCGTATCACCTGCCGCCTGCCAGGAGTTAAGAGTGGCAAGTGAGCAACGAACCATCAATGTTTACGTACCTAGTTTTAATAGTATTTTCACTCGTCTTACTCAAAAAGACTGTCACTGTAGCGTACCAGAGCGAGGAAAAAATAGCATTTCTTCCTGTAGGGAAAAAAGTTTTTTTTGTCTGTAATATTACCAACGACCCTACAAAAACGAAAAATTCTATATTCATAAGTAGAATAATCATGCATAAAAGCTCGACTTATTAGTGTTTCATAAAAAAAGAACATTTTATTTTTGAAAATATAACTAAAAGCGGCGATTTCTACGGTATAATGCGTGCATTGCGTTGCGGCTACAGAGGAAATTAAAAAAGACATTCGTGCGAAATCTTTAGAATTTAGTTTAGTTTATTTAGTTTCTTTAATTGCGAATTGAATTGGTGACTGTAATTTATTTTACAACAGAGAAAATGTCATCATCTAGTGAGAATGGAGACCCTAATTTGCAAATGGAAGAGAAAGGAAAAGAAACAAATTTGATATCACCCAGCGTATCACGGAACTCATCAATATTCTCCCAACTAGCCCACGACCATCGATATCAAGGGATGAGTCAACTCAGCTGATTCTCTTTTCAGAACATTCGAAAGAGGGGATCCTCAAACCTGGAACTACGTGCATCCTCCACGTTTACCCCACAGACAACTCAACATTCATGTTCACACAGACGCCACGAAAAATCACCTCGTTAAATATCAAGAATTGAAAGAATTTTACATTTAATTTTTAATAAAATAAACTATTCAATATTGTATTGTATTATTTAATTTTTTGCAATCGTAGTGAAAAGTAGAGTGTAACACACAGCGCTAAAAACCCATTATAACTCGGTTTCTATTTACTCCCTCGCCATAGCTCGGGAGTAAAACTACCTCGGATAATGAGTCATTTTAGCCCCTTGTATAACAATCTAATATTTGTTTATCATTGTTCCTCTCAACCAAAGCACCTGCCACCTAATTTCTTCACGACCATTGGTTGACTGGTAGAGAATGCCTAAGGCATTAAGTCCGCCTTTGTACGTTTTTGTGCGAAAAGTTTAAATAAATAAATAAATGTTTCGTCTTATATCAGTTCAGAGTAATATTTAAGATTTATAGAGCCAATTGTCACTTTTCTTCTATAAAATTGAGGAAAAACACTGAATTAAGAAAAGAAAACAATATCTGTTACATTTTCATAAGAAAGATATTATGTTATGATAATCACACTAATATTATAAAGGCGAAAGTTTTTGAGTATGTGTGTTTATATTTTTGTTACTTCTTCACGCTCAAACGGCTGGACCAATTTTGATAAAATTTTGTATGGAGGTAGCTGACACCCAGGATTAACATATAGGCTACTTTTTATCCCGATATTCCTACGGAATCGACATTTACGCGGGTGAAACCGCGGGGCGCAGCTAGTTGAAAATAAATATTGCCTGCGGATTTGTTGATTCAAATATAATATGTGACGGCATATTGTCTAGCAGCTGCGAGAGACGACGACTAGGTGGCGCTAGTGGAACGTGCACCGGACGCATCATAGACAAATCATTCACTCTATCGATCATTTGGCTTAAAGGACTTGGTATCCAATCCAGTAAAATATTGTAACGTTTCGCCCCCACTAGCGAGCAGCCTTTATAAGGAGCTACGCGGTTGAGTCTGTACGCATTTTCCAATGGATGCGTCTTGGTGCACGGACCACTGTCTCTCGACAGTCAGTACTGCCCGATTATTGGATGTGGAACGCTGTCTCTGACAACTAGTACTGTCCTTATTGCGGTGGGTGCA
Organism: Hydraecia micacea; assembly: GCA_914767645.1. Classification (NCBI taxonomy): domain Eukaryota; kingdom Metazoa; phylum Arthropoda; class Insecta; order Lepidoptera; family Noctuidae; genus Hydraecia; species Hydraecia micacea. The sequence continues at coordinate 283,589 of OU611783.1, read as the reverse complement.
TGGACCACTGTCCCTGACAGTCAGTACTGCTCTATGTGACCGCCCTCAATGTCATTATTAGTTATTTAATAATGAATTAATTTAATTTCTGTATTTTAAAGATTTAAGATAACTCATTGTTCGATTGAAATAAATTTATGTATTAGTTTTACTTCTGATGTCTTGGCCGAATCCGACATATGTATTTCTTACTTTACATTCTTAGTCAAATCATTTATTGTTTCTTTTTTCAATTCGTTGACTGATAGATTCTATTTATCATTCTGTATAAGCCCCTGTCCACACCATGCCCTAGCCATTTTTTAAACTTAATTGAAAATAGTGCCAATAAATCACATTTCATATGGGTACCTAAATTGCATTTATGAAGTAGCAATGATCCTGCATATGAATCACTCGAGATTTATTGATTTGATATAAATTAAAGTGGAGGTGCGTAAGTATGAAGTGGAAGCCGTTCCTAAGTTACTATGTCATGTGGAATAGATATGTCTACAAGATATTTTTGTATAAACAAATCTGGGTCGAAAACTTACTAATAACAATAAAACTACCTATTACACACAAACATTTTTTCCGACCCATACACAGTGTTTGATATTAGGTACCTACTGGTATTCAGCTGCATCCGACTAGACTGGAAGCCGACCCCGGGAAAAGGCGAGGCAGATGATGATGATTTGAATACAAATATGGAGTATCTTTTTAGTCAGGCAGTCGGTAACCTTTGTGAAGTTACGAAAGGCAAAAAAGTTCAAAACACACAAAAAAGATTCGACGGCAGTAAAAGTGCCGATGACAAAGAGGGCGAGAGCGAAAGGTTATTTTTCTTAAATTACTTTAAGAGAAAAGTACGTCATTGAGTTTTGTCGTTCTGTACCCGAGCTAATTACTCGAGACGACAGGTTGAGATGTAAAGGGAAACAGAGGGGTGCGGGGACCGGGAGGGGGAGGGGGCTCTAGTGACACGTTACAATGGGAAAAGTTACGCAATAACAGACTAACTTTCGGCTCTGCACCGTTATCAGTGCGGTCCCGCCGCTCAAATATAGCCCTTGGGAATACGACATAAAGTCCTTGATGAATACTTATGTAAGTTAGCGAACTCCTCCGTCTTTTATTCGTCCGTCAGGCGTACGAGATTTATGTGAATAAAACACGGATTCGTGTTTTGTTTTATGGTGGTGAACGTTCTAATCCAACGACAACACGGAAATATGGAATACACGTTACGTTGGGAACTTCGCTAAAAATAATTTTAATGGCTGTGAGCTACGTTAAAAGTATTAAACTATGTTGATGTTCCGGATGTCGACAATAATATATTTTATTTTGTAGGACAGAATTATCTTTTTATTGAATAATATATTACAAACTATAAAGTTATAATATTATTTAACTCAGCAATTCATGAACCATTAACCTTTTATTTTGATTAAATTCCTTGAATTATCTACCGGAAATGTTATCAATAGTATCTAATTGGTGAACTCTAAAAAGTATTGAAACGACTAATTCTTATTTTTTAACGCATTTACCTTTGTGAATATTGGCATTGTTTAATGATACAAAAATTAACTGTTAAACATTTTCACATTGTTTGTAAGTTTTTTTGAACTACCTAAGTAATAACCCTGTAAACAGGGATACATTGGCACGCGACGATGGGAAGAGACGAGACGGAATGACCACAATGCCTTGGAAGTTAGGCAGGCCTTTGGTGTGGGATGCAGGATGTGTCGACGCCCTTGCACCATTCCATCTTCCTAGCACTATTGGTTATTGGCTTGTATGTTGAAACACTAAGGCCACTGGCCATGGCGTCCGAGTGCCCCACATGGTTTTTCGAAACTACTCGACAACTCTTCACGTGAGCAGAGGGCTGGCCTATTTTTAGGCCAAAGAACCACCATAACATAGAACCACCATACAACGTGGCAATGCTGCCAGCCTTTTGGGCACTTTGTCCTGTTGACAGCGATAAGGACGAATTTTTTGATACCCTATGATTCTTTGCCCTCTTTTTTATAAACATGTACATAATATTATTATTATTTTAAGTTTGTTAGCTTAATATTAGGTATATAATATATTCCGAAATAACTAAGTATGTAATAAGATACAATACCACATCGACAGAGGCACCCGTGCTCTGCGCGGTAACGCTTTCGTCGGTAGCGTGAGGAATAAGTCGTGTGTTGTAAACTTGTAAATTGTAAAACAAGAAAAGTAATAATAAAAGCTTGTAAAAACTGTGTCGAGTCAGTGCTAATGGTCCCCGAAACGAACAATTGCAGTTGTCAATGTGTACGTGATTGATCCACATTGACGCGCAATTGATTGTAATTAATCAATTGCAATTGATTATTTCGGGGACTCTTACCTAAGTGTGTGATTCAATTGTGATTTAATTTCCCACGAACTGCTAATAGTGCTAAAGTTAGACAGAAGTCACGGAGCGAGTCTATCCACCGAGTCATGTAAGTACGTTGTAGGTACATACTGTATATATTTATTGCGCTTTCGTTATATTCGTCCGGTAATTAGAGCTCTAATCAAGTTTGGCATTCATATTCAGTAATTTGCTGCAAAACAGCTCACAATCGTATTTTATTGTTCTCCGATGTACTATACTAACCAGAATTTCGAGCAAGCTATACGTACATAAAATCTATTAAATTTAATTTATAAATTGTGTTGTTTCAAATCATAACAAAGTACATTCATAAATCAAGTTTCAACTTATTCCTTTGCTGCCACAACAAATTAATCAATAGCTACGTACATATTTATAACTATTTTAATATAATGTTATATAATTGACTAACATTGATCCTCGAAAGGGTAGAAAAAGGGCAACATCTACAGTCCCCGATAACGGCAGAAGGGTCCAACCCGATAGGACGCGAGCCCATCACAATTTATTGGAACAAATTCCAATCCCGAGCTGTAACTGAAAAAATATGTAACAGAAAAACGTAATTGCACTTTTCCCCTCGGAAATGTGACTATTTGAAAAGGAACCAGCTCCGTCTGTGATTTAGTAGTCGAAGACAAATTCAAACTGGCTGATATTACTTTTATGACGATCATTCTCCATGACAGCAAGCTTCTAAACGTTCTTATGTTATTTGAAACATCTTTAACTGTCTACAATCTTTGTATGCATAACATTGTGTAGCCTCACACATTTAAGTAACCAACAACGTGTAATACGTTTTGTCTGACACATTAAAAATTTAATTGTAAGTGTACATTAATACTTACCATATTATGGAACACAAATTGTAGGCAAGCGAAATATGAATTCTTGTGCTGACTGCAAAAATAATTTGGTACAAAACTAGTAAAAAAATTAAATATCTTTCTGTTGTTTAAACATTAGAATATTTTAAAATAATTAACTAGTCAAAATTGACTGACCCAACTGATAACTTACCAATATAAAGTCTCAGTAAAACCAACGTCCTAAACCGTCATTCAGTGTTTCCGAACTTTTCTGAAGTTACGTCCTAGTCCGAGTGCGTTCGGGCGCAGGCGGCGCGTGGTGCCCGGGCGGCTCGCGACGCTCGACTGCCGCCCTAACCCGCCCGCCCTAGCCGTGACATACGGCGGTCCGCAGGTAATTGTTTTTTTATATGAAACATTACTGTCAAGGTGATTATTTTATTTTGTAAAGCCATGTTAAATAGTAATTTTGCGTTCACAATGTAGGCAAGTTTTCAGTTTTTCTAAACTTTTTATACGAATGATATTTACGGGTATACGTCATCATTCTGGAAATACTCTAATTAGTTAACTAATATGTTTTGTTGAGTGATTCGTGACGCTATTGGCTAGAAATAAATACATGATCGCTCAGGAGTTGATATGTACCTTGAAGCGTTGGTATTTTGGGATAATTGGTTCATTAAAACAACATTTTCAAATAGCAATTTTTCACTTATGATTGAAAAATATGTGCATTTTTTTAAATTCATGTTCTTGTTAAGGTGGATCCACACATTGCGAGCATGCGCTCCGCACGGCGCACAACGCATGCCTCGGCTTGAGGCGTGCGTGTTGACAAATTATACCAACATATGCTCGGGTCGAGCCATCGCGTGCGAAGCAAATGCTCGAGGCAAGTAGGCGCGCAGACTTGGCAAGGCATGCGCTCCGCACGGCGCACAACGCACAGCGCGTGTGCGCCGCACACGCGCTATTCGCTGTGCGCCGTGTGGCGGCCGGCTCATTGCGAGCAGTGCGTTGCGTTTGGATGGTTGTGTCCGCCTCGCTGCGGATGTACGCGCGCATTATGAACGACAAAGAAATGTTAAGAAAAGCAGTTTTATTATACGAAAGTAATAGATTATTATGGGATCCTAAACATAATCATTATTTTAATAAAAATAAAAAAGAAGACGTATGGCGTTTTCTTTCCTTTTCTTTTCAATAATTGAATTAATAATTATAAAAGCAGCAGCGGATACGCGCACGCGATGCAAAGGCGCCATCTTGACTGCTGCTGTGTGGGTTGGATCGGCCCGAGCATGCGCTGCGCGCTGTTTGGCCCGAGCAAACGCAGTTTCATTTTCGCAGTCGAGGCGTGCGTTGATATTCTACGCGGCGCACGCCTCGAACGTGCATGCGCGGCTACGTCCACACCTAACGTAATGCTCGCACTGAGGCACTTTGATCTTGAAGCATTTGCCGACATACGTTGGCTCGCCCTCGCGCGTGCGGAGCGCATGCCTCGCCACGAATATACAGGTCCACACTTGGCGAGGCATGCGTTGTGCGCCGTGCGGAGCGCATGCCTCGCAATGTGTGGATCCACCTTTAGATATTTCAAGAACACAAACGCAAGTCATAACAAAGGCTACATCAACACATTTTGACATCAACTTGAAAACCAACAAGCATCTCACTAGTTACCGGGACCGTTCTTACGGCGCAGGAGTCACACAGACACGGGATAAGAACAGGATTTATTCCGCACCACTACATAATGCGAGCCATAAAACAAAAACGGAAGTCGCACCAACCAATCACACACCAGCAGGAGCCGAACCCACCAATCACACAAAGACTCGGGCAAGACAAAGGGCCTCTGAGGGACATCGATCATCGTTTGTACGGAACCGCAAAAAATTCACGACCAAAGCTTTGTGTTGACATACATCATTATTAATATCAATACTGGAGTAATACGCCTGTTTGGATTATTGTATCGTATGGACTTGACTTGTTTATTCAATATGTGACTAATAAAATGATTTATATAAGGGTCAGAGAGTAGCTAAAAATCATGTAAGTGAAGATAATTTTACTGAAATGTTAATGAGGCCGCGAATGAAGCTCTTAATATTATTATTTTTATTTATTGTGTTTTAGTATTACTGCATAACCATTAAAATGTTTTTTTTTTTTATGATATCATATAAAAGCAAGTACAACAGGATCGATGTAACTACGTAACCCCCTGTTTCACAACTGAACAACCATGGCAACGAACAGTCACAGAACTGTTATTTGTTCTTCCAGTTATCGTTTACAGAATGCAATATTACGTAGTTAGTTTCAAGAAACGGTTAACTCCATATTCCTCTAATTTATGGCACAACGAAAATAGTATGCTTCAAGCATTGCCGACCTAACTTATGTCCTGGACAATTTGTTACAGCGGTACATTACAATATCATATTTACCGCTAGCAATTAATGATCCCTAGAAAGCCTCTAGACGACATCCAGGGCTATCTGCTTAACATATAAATAACATAATATTCGTGGGAGGCGCCACTTTATGCATTATTCAAGTGAATGCCGCAATCAATGTCAACTCTTAATTAAACAACTGGGAAAGTTATGGACACTTGTTTCACAATGAAATCTTATTAACTTTTTAACGCCCGAAGTTTTCTTTTTAACGCATACTTTATTTTTTCATAAATCTTTATACCTAAATATAACTACAGGCTCAGGGCATTTGGCAAAAAAACACTTACTGCTTTGGTAGTACCTATAAACAAAAACGAATCGACAAATGATTATAATTCTGTTTTTTTACTTAAAGAACGCTTAGTCATATTTCAACCTAGTACTAATTCTATCTCTAAGGTCTTGGGTGCGATTAAGACTAATATCAAAGTCTCGACTGTTCTCCTCTCCTCAAGCCTTTAGAATGACGTTGCATTACTAGCTGACGAAAAGCTCGCACTTGATCTTAATATTTAGGCAGAAGTGCGAGCACTAATTATAACTTTTGAAAGCAACTAGCCATTAAAACATCTCGATTGGGAGGCAGAGTGTGTGGAGAGTTGACAATAACCGGTTGGGGCCTGAAACTGCAATCTAGAGAACAAGCGCGGAGCGGCGACGTCGTCGCCCGAGCCCCGGCGCGACGCGCCGCGCGCTAACTGTAAATATGTCTTCGTTACTTACACGAGACACACGAACGGCCCGAACGTTTACATTATGTGCGGTTACAATTTCAGCACCTACCGAGTGAATATGGAAGAAATGGATAATTATTCTCTAGGGGCGGATTGTTTCAGGGGAATAAATAATTATGGTGGTTTGACATTGAGCTTTTGTATAGAAAATAATTATGTGAAACTATCACATTTATTCTCCAGATAAATGTTTTCTGATTATTGAAAAATCAGCCTTAAAACGATATTGTTCTCGTACATACAGTAGAGAATGTAGTGAAATCAGAAACAATCGAAGGTAAACTAAAGCCATTCCGCAAGATGATGTGGCATAGATATACGTTTCACAGTGTTCAGTAATTGACTAATAAAATATTGATTTGAAACTATTGCATCAATAAAAGCGCTCCATTTAATACTATTTTCGTCAACAAACACTTTCTACTTTTCCCTCATATTTATAAAATTCCGTCAGTTTAAATGCTCGTATGTACTCAGTTCAGAAAGTATTTCAGGTGTACTTAGCGCCTCCGGTGCGCAGACGGCGCGCGATCGACGACGCGACCGTCTCACGTCTATGACGCGAGAATATTATTATTATTGAGTAAAGTCTAGGGTTCAGCTCAACAGTGGGAAGTTTTATAGAGAGGGTAGGATTGAGTGACACAAACGTACAAAACTGCTTGAATTTGACGCTTTCCTATGTATGTTTATTCTATTATTATGATGAAGATTGACAATAAAGTACGGTATAAATATGTAAGTAATGCATATTAAAAATATTTCACTGTCGCTTTGATAATTATAATCCTTGGATTCTTTTTGCAATTTTTGTAGCTATCCTTAGCATCACAAATTGCATTCCCAGATCTTTCTCGATCAGCAGACCTAGCTAATAGACCATTGTCTTGATAACGGTTCAATGGGAAAGTATTTTCATTGAAAAGCAAAGAGCACATCCAGACATTCGTAGTGTGATGTAGTCGCGTCAAAACGAAGTACCGTTTATCTTGTTACGACAAGCTTCAGCAGGCGTGGCACGAGAGCGTCCCGGAGATGCCTCGCGTCGTGCAACGTTGACGTGCTCTCTATTTATTTCTAGTTTACCATCTAGTTTACAATTTTTTTCATCTAGTTTACCCTTATTTGAAACGAATTACGAATCGGTTTGAATCGATAATCTTGTAATGTTGCTGGCCTTCAAATTGTTCATACTCACATCAACAACAAAGCAAATACACTGCCTATTAGCCCAAAGCAAACTACATTTCCACACTTTAAAACAGACGAGCTCAGAATATCTGTAAAACAACAGTCAACTTCGAATCGTGAACTCAGTGGAACAGCAAACATTGCTGGATGGGTTTAAAACTGCTCATGTAATGGTCCACACTCGTCTCTCTACAGCAAAACGGTTCGTTTGCTCCGAAGTGTCGCTTAACCCCGCGACGTACAACAGGAAGGTGCAGAAGGTTCAGGCTATGCGTCGTTTGTCCATCTTGGGATGGTCGAAGCAGTTTACAAAGTTTCTTAGAATAGTCACCGACTGAGGATTTCAACTGTCAACCACAATGCCAGGATTTAGAATGCTGATTTCCCAGTCTCAAGGTATGGAGTATATTAGAATATAACCAATAACACAGGGCTGGAGTTAGCAATGTCCACAGTATACTCTGTTAAATGAAGATTAACACGTTTTAATTAGAAATATTCTGCTGTTGCCAATTTGAAACTTTACTCACTGACGAAATCGAAGCCTTTTATTTATTTGGTTCAAAACTCACTACATGACGTACTTAGTTAATTTTGAACCTTCTGAAACCTCTATGTTTTATCCAAAAAGCTCGAACGTGACAGGGTGAAAGCCGCGAGTGATTGTGGCGTTGTTTCGCCATCAGCGCGATATTGTTGTCAACGTCGCGTCGCGTCAAAGTCGTCGGCGGCGGGACGGTGCGGGACGGGGCGGGACGGTGCGGGACGGGGCGGGACGGCTCGTAACGACTTGATGGCAATGTGATGATACTGAGTAAGCAACAAAACGAACACACAGCTGACGGAAGCTTTTTTATTAGACGTGTTCATGGTAATGGAATCAAAATATCGTTTAAGATGAGTGTGTTAGCAAAACAACAAACAAGTAAAACATTAAAATATTTATATTATAGACCTAGGTACGGCCTACATAGAAGGACGAGAAAAGCATAATAAGTTTTAGAAGAGCAGAACCACGATATCTATGAGCAGAACAGTGTTGGTAAAATGTTTAGGTATCCCACAATGGGCGAAAAAAAATTATTTGTCATCACCTACAATCAAGGTAAAAATCATTATTCAACTAATTACTACTGTTACAAATAACAAAACAAATACTGCAACGAAATTATCGCTGAAATTCCTCAAAGAAAAATCGATTACTGCAGCCTTTCAACCACAGACATCACGATATTTACAGTAAATGTTCCCGTGGTCTTAGTTACATGTGTCCATTAAAATGAGCTCAATCTCGTGTAGATAAACTACTTGTAAGTACTCGTATGTAGGTTATGTAGATACTTACAGTAAAGAAATGACCGCTCTTCGTACCAAATGACCCGACCTAACATGTTCTGTGTACTCAATCCACGAAACATATCGAGGAAAACTATATTCTTGAGATGGATAGATTCAACGATTTCAGTGGTGATATAAAGATGGGAACAGATTTATAACCCACTAGTTGCCCGGCGCGACTTCGTTCGCGTGGTGTCCTACCCTACCCCTACACTACTCCTACCATAGATATCTGTGACTCCTACCCTACTCCTACACGAAAAATAGTTTTAAAATTAAAAAAAAAATTAGTTTAGGCCCTATTCTTAGACCTACTGAATTCTCGTATACACACAAAATTTCATAAGAATCGGTCAAGCCGTTTCGGAGGAGTTTTGTTACAAACACTGTGACACGAGGATTTTATACTCGTCTATTAGATATTATTGACATTTTTAATTTCGTAATATCTTTTGAATGGAATGTCCGATTTCAATAATTCAAAAAGTAATCATCAGGTATTGATACAGTCTTGAATACGAAATAATTTATTTGGATAAGAATTAATACAAAGGTATGGATAACATGGTCTGATTTTGATCGCCATTTCTATCAACTTTTAAAATGTACAAAAGTAGTTATAGTGACAGAACTACAATAGTTGTTTTTTGTAGATATTGATATGTTCTATAATATTTTAGAACATTTTTTTTGTTCTATCATCAATACTTTCCGCAGCGCATGCGATAAAAGATATTTTGTGGCTAATTTTTTTACACCTTGGGTTGGTTTTAGTAAGGATTTCTAAGGATCTCTAATTTTTTCTAGTAATAAATATAGCCTAATGTAGATGACGCGACTAATCGCTTGATGAAAGATTTTCAGAAAAATAAACACTGTAGGATGTTCATGAAAAACAAAATGTGAACCTTCTGTGATCGATCTGTGTGAAGAAACTTAAAGGCGTAAATTGCTTTATTTGTCGTTTGTACCATGATGTGATAATATTTGTCTCAAGCTTTTCATTAAAAAAGGTGCAATGATTTACCGGTAAATTGGTAACATTAAAAGTTGTAAGTTTACTTAGCAACATAGGACTCAATTAATGCATAGAACAAAATACAAACCCGCGTCTGAAACATGTCTGTTACCACCTTTACAATTCGTACCCTTGAATTTCCGAGAAAATTATACTTGTACATTAGCCTTGAATGTTCGGCCTGGGTTTGTATCGGTGATGTCGGCCACAGATGTGGTTCTGTTTGATTAGTTCGTGTCCGGAGGAGAGACGCGACACGTGCGCGGATTGATGCGTTGACTTAATACTGAGCGACCGCGACGCCACGTACTATCAGGAGATGGTTACTTATTCATTGATATGTGGATGTTATTCAGTGTATACGGTTTTAAATACGAATGGAATGCCATGAGCGTAAAGACCAATCACAATATTACAATTCTAACAGCAACTTAAATCCAACAGCTATTAATAATCAAACGGGCATAAGTTACATCCAAACTCAGGAAAACCTTGTAAAATCAATAAACGTAAAATTTTAATAGTGTCATAATTGAGTAACCAGTTTACGAAGACCCATAATAAACCACAGAATAATGTGAACGTTGAATGAGTTGCAAAGAGTTACGCTACGGGCGCAGGTCAGCTTACCTTGGCCGGCCGTCCAGTTGGTAAGCATTTCTTCCTGACAAGTAAGTCGGCTACTTGCGACATTTTATTGGAAAACTTCCCGTGGACCAACTCCAGTGCTTTATTCTCCTACTTTAGGAGTATTACCGACGAGAGTCAGGAGCATCGTAAATAAAACCAGTTTGAGGAGGAAAATATATTAAATGCGTTACTAAGTCATACCTCGTATATAGGTGTATTATAAAAAAAATACGGGAACTAGAAACGACGATGGCAAAAACTCTTCCTATACCACCAAAAGACATCATACCTAAAATGTTTAGGTTTTATTATTTTCGAAATGGTCTGAATAAATTTAGATGATTTCGATAGCGATATTACAGGAGCACTTTGGAATAATTTCACTTCCATTTAAAATATTATGTTTACATTGAAATCCCAGAATGAAAGGTAATTTATCTGACTACCTACCTGAAATATTTGAAATTTGTATAAATAAAGCGAGGCAATTAAATGTTACGTTTTAGAAATGGAAATAATACATGTATGCTTTCATTGCTAAAACAAGACTATAAATAATAACACCAAATATATTTCCACCAATACAAACAAACACCTGTGTATTTGCTACAAACAGTTTTATGGACGATCTATTAGATTTGAGAGGCAGCCCAATATTTATGTAACGAATGTCGCCCCGTACATAACACATTGTTCTATTTGAGTTTACGAGGATGAGCGGTGAAAATAAAACGCTTACAGTATTACGGATGGATGGGACAGAGAGTTTTATTACGAATCTATCCCCGACGCAAACTGTCCCGGAGAAATCTATCATAGTAAAAGTTGTTCTAAAAGTTGGCACACACAGATGTAGGTAAGGATATTGCTCAGGGTGACGCTGTGCTGGAGGTCATTTAATTAAGAATTTTAAAAGTCGAACTTATAAAGGAAGTAGGACAGGCCGCTTAGAGATATTAGTTTCTTTAAAAAATATGGTGCTGCATCTAATGGTTGGTTTCGCGGAAATATATGAAACGCTTCCATTAAATATTTCTCTCTATGGAGTAGCAGTAGTTGATGTTATATATTTAATTTTCCTTTTCTTCGCTCTTCTGAAATACTGTAAAATAATACATAAAATGTCGAATTTACATTCCGAGAGTCCCTATCACCAGACGATCATCGGTTCCTGTCCGTTACCGCCAGCATCTAGCTCGACTATTTGCCGTTCAATTTGGGTGACATCAAAAACTGTGTCTCCTTATCTACGGGTCTAGCCGACAGCCCCGGGAGGTACTCGTGAGTTATAGTAGTAACAACCTTCCATTTAGATAACACACCGAAGTGATTCGTCCTCTATGTTAGAAATAAAAACTTATGATTATATCTATATATATAAAAGAAAGTCGTGTTAGTTACACCACTTATAACTCAAGAACGGCAGAACAGATTTGGGTGAAAATTGGTAGGGAGGTAGCTTAGAGCCAGGAGACGGACATAAGATACTAAAAAAAATCAGAAAAAAAAAAAAAAAAAAAAAAATCTGACTTGGAATAACAAAACGCAAATGACAGGGCTAGGAGTAGGCTCGGGGTAGGGCAGGAGTAGGGTAGGAGTAGGGGTAGAGTAGGAGTAGGGGTAGGGTAGGAGTAGGGTAGGGGTACGGTAGGAGTAGGGTAGGGGTAGGGGTACAGTAGGAGTAGGGAAGGGTTAGGGTAGGAGTAGGGTAGGGGTAGGGTAGGAGTAGGGTAGGGGTACGGTAGGAGTAGGTTAGGAGTAGGGTAGGAGTAAGGGGTAGGGAAGGGGTAGGAGTAAGGTAGGAGAAGGGCAGGGGTACGGTAGGAGTAGGGTAGGGGTACGGTAGGAGTAGGGTAGGGGTAGGGGTACAGTAGGAGTAGGGAAGGGTTAGGGTAGGAGTAGGGTAGGGGTACGGTAGGAGTAGGGAAGGGGTAGGGTAGGAGTAGGGTAGGGGTACGGTAGGAGTAGGTTAGGAGTAGGGTAGGAGTAGGGTAGGAGTAAGGGGTAGGGAAGGGGTAGGAGTAAGGTAGGAGAAGGGCAGGGGTAGGATTGGTAGGAGTAGGGTAGGAGGTATTAGTAGGACACCACGCGAACGAAGTCGCGCCGAGCAGCTAGTTTTTTATATCTATGAAAACCAATAATACTTTATTTGGGATGTCATTGACAGAACATGGTATAAAACCAAGTACCGATCTATAATTGATAAAGAATTTTATGATAAAGAATTAAATTCTTATATCCAAAGATAGTTTATTGAGAGGTAAGTGTAAAACAGTGAATATAATATAGAAGAAGTGACTCTCGGCTTCCTTGTGCGTCTCTCGACACCCAGGTCACCTCTAGATACAGTTTATCTCCATTTCTGTCTCGGTAGCTAGCTTGCTTCATTTTGTCTCGATCCGATCCGTACGGCCTCAAGCACAGCCGGCCAGCTCACAATCGGTATATACATTGTAGGTAGATGCTGTAGATACAACACATGAATATTGAGTCCAAGTCTAGTGGACCGTGCTTAGGATGCCGTACGCTGATATCGGATAGACAAGATAATTGTTACTTCATCGTACTACTACCACTAGAAGATGCATAATTACTTAGGATTATACTTTTTTAATGTCTTTGTCGTGTTTAAATATGACAAAGCTGGAAACGACAATGTTGGACTGAAATAAAAAAAAAAACAAAGTTCCTACCATCTTCCTACTCATAAAAAGCTAATAATTATAACCTACTCCAACCACTGAATGAATCAAAACCCCAGCAGGTTGAAATGATCAGCGGTCATACAGTTTACTTTTTCATCCCACCGCCATTGTGGCTTTTTATTACTATCCTGGAACTACCAATAACCCATAATTACTTATTCAATATCAGCCTCTATTAATCCCTTATCAATAAAGACCCACACACATGTAGTAATCGCTACCTAATATCGTTAACTAATCTCCCTATTATAACGTACCTACATATTATATGAACAAGCCCCGCATGTCAGACGTAATCACTTGTACAGTCAGCTTCAAAAACATAGGAACGAGAAAATTAAACTACATAAATTCTGGTCAGAATGATAGTGTTCATTTACGTACTGGGTTAATTCTGCAACAGCCTTTGTCTCATTGACTTTTTATCTTCGTGTGATAGTGTGTCACTGTGCCTGATAAAAAGCTAAGTTGTGATGATTTTTCTATAACAGCCACTAGCGAAGTGTGCAAGTTTAAGTATTGTTAAGGTAATGTTTTTAGATGTTCAGATCATGTTGACCAGTTTGCTCGTCCCGATATTTTTGAACCTGCCTGTACAAAAGCACAGAGACACGTCCTTCTCGGACTAATTACAATCTACCTGTGTCTAAAGGATTTGTGGTCGCTCTAGGTCCAGCTCGCTAGCCTGGCTTCTACTACATTTGTGCCAGTTTCAATGGCGTTTGGTTTATCAGGGTTAGCAATATGAATGGAATGTGTTACAGGAATAGTACCGCTTTGAGAGAGGTATTGTTCATTATAACATTAGTCTAGCACTAAATACGGACCTTTACGACCTGTTGTGATGACGTCACGGTTGTTATCTGTAGTAGGTTTTGAAATAAAAATACAATTATTATAAGTTGTGTCAAAATACCTTCACCAGAGTACAACTGCATGGTTCTTCCTTTGCAAAAGGCTTTCTAAAAGGCGATAGTCGGGGCACGTTGCACTGTCATGGGCTAAGCTAATGTTTATTGCACCTAATTGCGGAATTATTATTATTATAATACGGCAAAAATCAACTTTGACATACCTATCCCTATAATCTTACACACTTTTACTTCATAAACCACATAACTCGCGTTGAACACTGTAAACTACAAGCTAGACACGTCAATTAAGAGTAATAACTAAATAAAACACGTGACGCGCTCATTAGTGGTGGTCCCGGGTTCGATCCCCGGAGCTTGTGGTCATACATCACGCGCACCTCATGCCTCACCATGAGGACTTCCTAATTGGAACCGCGCAGATAATTGTGCAACTTTAAAGGAGTAGGTACTAACAAACTTGATGAACGGAGGTTGGAAGGGTTTTGTTTGTCGGAACAAATCGGATTCTAGTGGATATGGAAAAGGAAACAAAATCATGTATCAATAATTATTACAAGGAACTTATAGTGTACCTACACACTATAAATTCCTTGTAACGATCAAAAGTGTATGTGAACAGGTGTTCACATACACTTTTGATTGTTTCTTAATAATATGTTATGTACTAGTTCAGATTTTGATATTTGGTTCCGCTTTCAAATAAATTATAGTATTTACCAAATCATAATTCCATCTTTTTTTAGGGTTCCGTACGTCCGAATGAAAAAACGGAACTCTTACAGGGTCACTCGTGATCGTGTGTCTCTCTGTCTGTCCTTCTGTCACAGCCAATTCGCTCTGAATCTAATGGCTGGTAAAGTTGAAATTTGGTACACATTTTACTGAGCCTATAATTGTTAAACTATAGGCTCAGTAGCTAATATTTTTTTTTGAAAATAGTTTATATATTACAGGAAAACCTTTAAGAAGTCTATGGCGTTAAAATAATATAGTAAATCTGCAATATTGTGCGTAAAAACTTACATTTATCCGAACTGCAATGTATGGATATCATAATGTACGTGTAAGGGAACATGTTTTTCAACTACAATGCTAAGTTTGTTTTTGGGATAAATTCATCCCAACTACGGGAGCCTTCATAGTGCGTGGTCTGATACGCATTTGGCCGGTTTTGTCAAATTAAATTATTGTGACTAACATAGTCTATGAGCTTTATATCAGAAACATTATGGATCATAGTCCGTAATAAAAGATTGTTATTATTAGTTAGATAAATGCAGTCATCTTCTTCACTAAACTTTCTTTCATCAATGTCTATTGAGATATTTACTGCGGAATCACTTTCCAATTGCGTTCCGTTGTGATTCACGTCATCAATAGCGTGTCACCGACAGAGGCTATACACATCAGAGTCTATATTCAGAGCTATCCTATCTAGCCTATAGTCTATCGCATTCAATAGCCCCGTCTGGTGGAGCGAACTTATTGTATGAACTGTCCCCACCGGGGTAGCGAAGCAGGGCCGCATTCCGTGCATACTGGATAAGGAAGAGTTAAGTGTTTACCAGCGTCAAAATGAGTGAACCTATTGGTATTTGACATTGCAAGGCAATCTAATTTGGGAGAAATCTTGCCAAGAGACTTGTCCAGAGCTAGCAGTATAACTCCTCCTAGTTCCTTTACGAGGGACAAGACCTTTATAGAACACACGTGATTAGGTTTTTAGGGTTCCGTACCTCAAAAGGATAAAACGGAACCCTTATAGGATAACTTCTGTCTGTCCGTCTGTCAGTCAGATAAGACCCTTTTTCTCAGGAACGTGCGAAGGTATCAAGTTGAAATTAATATCAAATAATTGTAGATTGTAGGTCTAGGAACCGGGACCACCTCTATGTGCTAATGGTGATCACCGGGGTGTTTTTAGTGAGGTAAAAATCCCACACTCCCCGACCACCCCGGAGGTCGGGTGCCTTTTGGAGGTTTCCCCCCGAAAACAAAAAAAAGGTCTAAGGTCCCTTGGGGTTCCAAAAAAATCGAGCTTCTAAGTTAACGCAATAAAAAGGCCATTTATGCGACATATTTTAATACTCGCAAATAAATTGAAACCTAAAGGGTACTTCCCGTTGACCTAGAATCATGAAATTTGACAAGAAGCAAAGTTTCACGGCCCAAGTAAAGGAATAAATCCGAAAATCATTATTTTTAATTTTATTTCCGTTTAAAAACTTTCATTGGCTGTGACGTATATCGATGTATGGAAGAACATGTTTTTCATATTCATATTCAACTACAATGTTAATTTTGTTTTGGGATAAAAATAATCATCCCAACTACGGAACTCTTCATTGTGTGGGGTCCGGTACGCACTGGCCTATTATTTTAATTGAGTTTCCTATTCAAAGGGATCCTATAAATAAACTTTATTGGTAACTTACCCTCAACTTCAGTCCATCCCTGGACAGTCTACCGTCTGGCGCACCAATCACTGTGAAAGGATACTATCTGGTATTAGGCCGCTCAGCCGCGCCCGTCTGCAACGACCGCTGCAATATTCATCATCACGTAAACTTGGAGGGAATACCCACGTGTCTGGCCAAGGAGTATTTGCGGACACACGCACCGTTTGGAAGTTAATACGGAAGATACTGCGAGTCTCACATCAGAACAAGTGCTACAATGTGCAATAATGACATGTGTATGTTATTTAATCCATACTATACATTCATTGTGGAGGTGCTTGGCGGAGGCCTATATGTCCAGCAGTGGACGTCTTTCGGCTGAAATGATGATACATTTATACATAATTATTATAAAAAGTCGATTTTCGTATTGTCTGTGTTACCGCGTTGTTCTATTAACCTACGCAACGGATTTTGATGCATTTTTAACCATCATTTTGATAATTTATCTCGAAAGGATTATGATACATTCATATTAAACTTACATATCTAGAATCGTTGACTTAGGTGACTACTCATCCGCAAAATATTTCATCCGCGGATGAAACGTTACCCTTTTAAAATTGTAAGGCGACGAATCATCCGAAAATGTTCTTAACTAACTTTATAGATCTTTGTATCGTGCTTATGTGTATGAAGTTTCATTAAAATCGGTTCATTCATTTCGAAAAACAAGGGCTTGAAAATTTGTATGAAATGCTGTATGTCGTAAACGCTCTTAATCACACACAATAAACAGAAGAAGGTATTTATTGGTATTTACAAGGCAGATGTGAGAATGTTAGAAACGCTGGAAGTGATGGACGCCCTAAACAGACATATTCGGATGATTCGTCGCCTTACAATTTTAAAAGGGTAACGTTTCACCTGCGGATGAAATATTTTGCGGAGGAGTAGTCACCTAAGTCGAATCGTTACCTATCACCAAAACCCTTTATTTCCCGCCTTTGTCATCGTAATGACTTCGCGTAGTGCAAAATAAGAAAAAACGTTACTCTGTGTATTCTATGAGGAGAGATTGTCTAGACCTCCAAGAAATTGTGTCGTCAGTCGGTAGTAGTGCCTTTACGAGTACTAAATTCAAGTGTTTAACTGTTGACTGTTGTCCCGAACTATGTCAGTAACGAGCTTACTATCTCCACAGCTGCTGCTTACCCGTTAATCGCTACTACACCGTACTGCAAACTTGCTGGCTCACATTTACTACACATTTTTATACTCGCTATGAAACTTTCATTAGGTTTTTACGACAGACCACCCCACTACTTCAGCCAGGGTTGCAATACATGCTAGAAAAAACTAAAACTTTATACAAAAAAAAAAACAATCGACTTCCAAAAAAGGCACTACAAAGTGAAAAATAACTTTAATTTCGGAAGTCGGTGTCGTTGGGTTCGCATTTTCGTTGTTTGCCACCGACTTCCGAAATAAAGTAATTTTTCACTTTGTAGTGCCTTTTTGGAAGTCGGTTGTTTTTTTTTCTGTAAAAAATGTCTTATTTTTCACTTTTAAGTTGTACTTACCCCACACAAATACGTAATAACACTACATACTATGTAAATATTAGTGGCAGAAAGTTATTATAACATCATCAAAATAAACTACAAAAATACGTATTATTGAAACTAACTCAAAAACTACCCAAGCAAAGTTAATAAAATTTATATAGGACCACGCCTGAGGCAAAAATAATTTTTGTAATCGATTTACAATTGCCGGAGATATCGCGTAACATAGGTACATACAAAAAAAAAACACAGTGTAATTGAGAACCTTCTCCTTTTTGAAGTCGGTCAATTATAGTAAATACGGCACTTATAGCCACAATGCATCCCATAACCATTCCAATTTTGGTTTAATCCAAATTACTGAATGATGAAATTTCTATGGGACTAATCTGAAAGTATATCCTTTCAGCCGAAGTATTCGAAGTATTCAACCGAATTGAGATCCTCCTCCTTTTTTTGAAGTCGGTTAAAAAGCAAGATGGCGCCGTTAGTTCCAATTTTGGCCACGTGCCAAAATTACCTTGAAACATAGCACTATAAATGTGCTGTCATGAGCCCTGTCAACCCTGTCTCCGCACCAGATTGCTTCATCGTGCATCACAAACGCTTCTTGACGTCGATAACTGCCAAATTAATTGCAGGTATGATCGTAACATGCGCCCCTCGGAGCGTCGCTGTGACAACCATAGACAAGTTTACGATGTTTTGAGACGGTTCGTATTAAGTGTGGCGCGATTAGGTGGGGAATACGTTAGGCGCTTCAAGTCATTTAAGATGATAATTGGAAGCGTAATTAGAATAAGACGTATAATCACATACATTGACATATTATATTAAGCAAGTTCGTGATGTACGTCAATGACAATGTTTCGCGGCATATGTCTTATATTTCTTCTTCTTTCGTAAGACAAAATATTCCAAAGAAGTATTTTTTCTCATATCTGAATTCTCATCTCTCGGATATGAAGTTATTCCTTGCTATCATAATAGTTTTTGTCTGAGACGGATTTGTTCGGGACTCGAGCAGTCTGTAATAGAAACGTTGATAAGAGCATCATTCCGGCGGTCGGACGGCCGTTCGTCCGGCCCAGTCCGGCCGCTATCGAGATCCAATATCGTTCGCCCATCGACCGGGCCGGCACGCCATGGCTTCATACCAGACTTTATCTTTGACAGATACCATTTATTTTTACTGAACCTATCCTACTTATTGGGATATACATAGGTATGTGCGTAAATAATATAATATGTAGGTACCGTAGAGGCAAAAAACGTAAATGTGGACCGGTGATCAAACTCCATGTCGGTACTGCCAGAAAGCCAGATTTCACAGAGCAAAATTAAACTGTTTAGTCTACAATCTTAAGGCCGTAAGCCCGTAGGAATTAAGACAATTAAATGTTCAGCTTAAACACCAAAATATACTCGTACCGGCGGCGTTTGCGAGTTTAATCAGTTTATCTACATTTGGTATTTAAATGTGTAATTTAAGGAACAATCAGAGGAAGTAAGAGAGAATAAAGTTGGGCAACTGGAGCATGAAACTGAGTGTTGGTTACGTCACGCAAGGTCGCGGACGGCGCGGGGCCGCGCGTGCGGGCGCGGGCAGCTGGCGGTCAGGGGATGTGTCGATGAAAGTCATCACTGTGTTAAGTATCTAAGTTAGTGACTGAGAAGAGATTAGGTAAATTAGGCAGTTGCCACTTTTGCCCTCCCTCCTCCTCAAGTCGTACTCCTCATTAATGAGGGTCGTGATCCTCCCTTGAAAACACCTTTTCCCTGACGATGTTTCGCCATCTTGCCACTTTTTACAGGTATAGAATTTGATAAGAGATCGATATGTAATCAAGTTGCATCCTTCTACATTTTTACAACAACCGAGTGACCCAAATGACACGGTTTTTTCGACTACAGCAGAGAAAATCATATCAACTATCAAAATGATTGTGCAAATTCTACTAAGATAATGCACTTCATGAAAATGTTTCAAATATTTATTTCTCCCATCGACATTCGCGCGTTCCTAGCGGCGGCAGTGGCAGGTCGCGAGTGTTCCCGCGGGCGTGCTGCCGCCGCCGCGCCAGTTTGCCGCGATTCTTACGTAACGCGCCGCGGGGACGATTGCCTAGATTGGATCCCCCAATATCTAGCCCCGACTTATTGCTCCACAAGATTTGAATACGCTTGTGCGGCATTCAAAGACTTTCAACTATTTTGTGTGGAAAAGACTCGTGTTTTTATTGAAAACGAAAATTGAATGGGATACCTAGAACGTAGATTTCTTCACCGAATTCGCAACTAAAGCTTCTCATCTACGGTGTTTGTTTCGATGGCGGAAAATGTTTGTGAATCCGTTGAATAAATATATATTCAACGGATTCTTTCACAAACATTTTTGGGCAAGAAATAAGCCTGCACAAAATATTTCCGCAGTCTTTGCGTATTATTTTCATTTCAGCGGAAAGGAACTAACTAAGCGAAAGAAGTCATTACACGTTACTCATAAACCGCCGAAGGCTGCAAATGAGAAAAAATATCTATTGTGCAGCAGAAAATGGCATTCTTGTTGCAACCGCAGAGCTGTGTCGCGGTGGAGGGAGTCGCAGAATATTCACTCCATACGACACACCGACGAACACAAAAACAGAAAAAATGTTTTGCGAAACTGGATAAAGACATTTTATAATGTAGGGCTTGATTGTTCTGGTGGTCCGTAAGAGGTATCTATAATCTTCTAAGGGAAATGCCCTAACAGAACTTCGGTGCCGAGTTAAAGAAGTTGCGAATATTTTAGGCCATAAAACTTCATTGAAGGAGGAAAATTCCACCAAATGTAGAAACATTTTACTTCTCATGTATATCTACAGCATGTCTCAGAGAGGTGTGTTCATATTTAAGGGTGTGGTACAGATCAGCAAACTGAACAACTTTCGTAATATCGTAATCGCGAAAAAAAGAATAGTAAGTGTTTTGTTTAGCAGTAACTAGCTGACCCGACAAACTTCTTACCGCCCCGCCAGCCGCTCTGCGCTCCCGTTTTTAAATTTCTATCTTCTTGTAAAAGGCAATTTTGATCTACATGAAATGCACAACGTATCTAATGTATTTAATTGAATAAGAAATCATACTGTATTGTTTACAATAGCTTGGTAAATAACCCATAATTTTTTTGTAATATGTATGAGACTAGCTTCTGCCCGCGACTTTGTCCGCGTGAAATTTCATGCTTCCCCCATTCACCCTCTTAGGGGTGGAATTTCGAAAAACCCTTTCTTAGTGGATACCTACACAAAGAACACACCCTCCAAATTGCATGTGTCTAGGACCAGCGGTTTAGGCTGTGCATTGATATATCAGTGAGTCAGGACTTTGAATTTTATATATGTTACATATAGATAAAAATGGTTACTTTGGGTTATCCTTAGGAGATAAACATAATTATACCATAGCGGACTTTTGATCGATCTTTTTAAGATATACAATTTCGTAGTATATTAATTTGATCTATCTCGTAAGGTTTAGCCAGAGTTTGCAATGTAAGCGCGCAAAAATAATTATGTTTGTTTCGACATCCCATTATGGCATTACAAATCTTTGAATTTCTCGGCTTTTCTCTAATATATGCATGTATTATACATTATTTTAAACCTTCCTCTTGACTCACTCTATCTATTGCTAACTGCATTAAATTGCGTTGCGTAGTTTTTAAAAGATCTAAGCTTACAGACAGCGGGAGCGACTTTGTTTTATTCTGTGTAAAGATAAAGAAGATGCATAAGAAAGAAATATTGATTTTTTATCAAGTCATAAAAACCATGCGAAGCAGGGGAGGGTCGCTAGTATGGTATATGCAAGTGGCTCTTCTGTACCCATTTATTTCACAGTCCTCCAAGCTAGGTAGTCTAGGCTGTAGCAACAGACGCTTTGTTGCGTGTAAAGAATCTTCCGATGGGCCCCACCGGCCCCACCACCACAGCCCACTGTCGTTTTACTTTAATTTCCCGTCCGTCTGTTTGTGTGCGCACTACGGAGTCGAGTAATCTCTGTGTAGCCGACGGCGGCCCCGCACTGCTCCCGGTGCGGAACATTGTAGTAAAGCCTCCTTTATACAATATAACAAGACTAGGTTCTAGATTATATAGTCAAACTTACCTCCATTATATCTAGGTTTAGAAGCGCGACTTAATTTGAAGTTAGTCCTAAAATATGAATGTACAAGGCCGAACCGCCTAAGTGGAACTCCAGACAAGATTTTACAAAATAAGTACTTATCGTTATAGTTTCACGGCGCTACGAGTACTAATAGTTTGCCTTCCTTTATAAGAGCAACCAATTAGCTATTACAATGACGAAAGGGTTGTGACGATAATATGGACGGAGAAGGGGGTGGAACAAATAAAATGCAGAACGACGGCGACGGGGGCTCCCGGTTCATATTACACGCTGTAATAATACTTCACTTCTGCATCTTTTTACTCGCACACAATCATTCCGTTACTTGAAACTCTAAATAGGTTCTGCGACAGCCCCCTTATTTCTCCTTTAATTCACTGTTTTCTCCTTTAATGCTTTGTGCATGTTTGCGTCTATTGTGTTCAAATCGTTAAAAGAAGATTGAACTATGTATATTTCTGCTATTGCCTATATGAGAGTGTGTCGACAGGTTTTAATTACCTTCTCAAAAAAGGAATCGCTGCACTGATACGCAAGATAATGACATGATGTGCAGCTAGAGATTACCAAAATACACTGGACCGCAAAGAAACCGGGTCGGTTATAAAAAAGCGATAACTTTTAAATTATTTGAGCAATCCTTTTAAAATAAAAACTTAATTAAAGTTTATTTCATTACAAAATCTATAGGAAGAAGCAAAACCTTTTTATTTATTTTTGGTGATTGTATTAACTATAAATAAAAAATAAAGACGATTAATTTAACAACTTTGAAACCACTTGTGTTACTTTTGTTTCAGTTATATGACTTTTCTTGTGCAGAAATTAATTATTCTGATGAAATTCAATTGATAACATGCCGCTTACCCCTGAAGAGTGTACCAGAATTCTGACAATGTTTGAAGATGGGCGCAGTCAGCGTTATACAGCGAGAACTGTTAGTGTGTCGCTATCACCCGTTCAAAAAGTGCTCCAGAGATTTGAATAGACTGCATCCAATATTCGTAGACCAGGAACAGGCCGAACAAGGTGCACGAAAGCGCGGGAGGATCGACATAATGGTCGTGTCAACAATGTTAAACAATCGATTTCAAAAGGCTGTTGAAGTCAAAAATCACCTCCTTCGTGCTGGAGAGAGCAGTTCGAGTACGTGTACAATGAGGTGGCGTCTTGCTGAAGCAAACTTGTAGCCATTTAGACCTGAGAACACATGAGAATGCACGGAATTGGACTCTGGATGAATGGTCAAGAGTAATGTTTTCGAATGAGTCGAGGTTCATACTATACATGCACGATGGGAGGCAAAGAGTCTACAGAAGACCAGGAGAGCGCTATAACCAAGTTTACATTGAAGAGAAAGTGCTATACGGCGAAGGCTCCATCCATATACGTGTGAGCTGGAATTTGTTCCAAAAGCCGCACCGTGTTAGTGGTGATAGAAAAGAAAATCACTTTAACGGCAGAAAGATACGCGAATGAAACCTTTTTTTTTTTTTTTTTTCTTAATTGAGTAGATATTTTGGCCCATTTTTAGGAAACATCTTTATGTAAAATAACGCTCGCCCCCATACAGCTCGAATAGTGTTTGTCTACCTTGAAGATGTCACTATCACACGCATGGAGTGGCCAGCATGCAGACCAGACTTGAACCCCATCGAGCATGACTTGCCGCCACCATCGGCAATACCTGTCTTGGAGCGTATTGTGGTGTTGTGGATTTGGTCGGTGAGTTTAATCATTAAGATACTACGCTCCATCGCTCTTTGACAAACCTTGAGATTGGACTTCTGAGCCTCTGTCAAAGACCAAGTCTGGGCGCCATAGGTTAGGATAGGCAGGATACACACGTCGACGAGCTTGCGCTTTAGTGTGTGTAGGAAGGTCGCCTTTCATTAGCGCCTTCATGGACCAGTAGCTCCTCCAGGCATTTTCGACTCGACGGTCGATCTGTTTGTCCTGTCTGTTGCGGAAAGAAACTAGCTGGCCCAGCTAGATATTATATTCGTCGACATAGTGTATTTCCTGCCCATCGACTTCGACCTTATAGTTGGTGGCATTGGCCATGACTTTAGTCTTTGACTGATTCATTGTCAGTCCGACCTCAAGGCTTGCATTGCTTAGTTGTTGGAGCATTTGTTGCAGTCGAT
Source organism: Hydraecia micacea (assembly GCA_914767645.1). Lineage (NCBI taxonomy): Eukaryota > Metazoa > Arthropoda > Insecta > Lepidoptera > Noctuidae > Hydraecia > Hydraecia micacea. Next base: position 259,109 of record OU611783.1, on the reverse strand, counting down.
CTGCTGTAGATGCAAGAAGAACGACATCTGCAAAACGAAGGTTTGACAACATTTTATCGTCGATTGGAATACCCCTCGTTGCCCATGTGTCTGCGAGTTTTTTGAATATCTCCTCAAGGGTGCTCGTAAATAGCTTAGGAGAGAGCGGATCACCCTGTTTTACCCCTTTGTATATTTTGAATGTTGTGCCTATGGAATCCAGTTTAACGTTGGCCGTGCTATTATTATAAATAATCTTCAGAAGATCTATGTAGGTTTCCTCTATATCTTGAATTCTTGATTTCGTGAGGCTGAAAATATTGCCTTGTGTTTGATATTATCAAAGGCCTTTGGGTAGTCCACGAAAACCAGATATAGAGGTTTTCGTAATTTCAATAGTCAGGTAATTTTTATCTGAGGAATAAATATTGCAGTTTGACAGCCTTTTTATAGAAAATACCTATGTCATACGATCATATTTGTTCTTCAGATCTAAGTTATCTGACTGTTGAAAAATCAGCCCTTATTCGCATTGGTATTTAAAAACTCACAGGAATTCAGTTTCAGTTTGATTTGCCTACAGCTTGCACCCTTTTCGTGGCACTCGTGGTGGAGGGTTGTCTAAGTCTGTGGTGCGCATTTCACGCGCGTTCGAGCGCTGAAGTGCGTTATTACTTTCATGTCAACCCGCGACGCGGGGTTCAATTTGAGGGTCGGTGCAGTATGGGGGTCGGTGCAGTATGGGGGACTGTTCAGTATGGGGGACTGTGCAGTTTGGGGGACTGCCTGCAATAACGTGCTTTTTGTTTGTTTGAGCTGCTTTGTGATCGCTCAACCTCGCCCTGTGTGTGTTTTGATGATACTTCATAGGGTAAGTTTGGCTCTTTAAATGAAGCACTGCTACATAAGTATGTATTACTTTTTGTTTGTTTGTTCACAACATCAAAAAATTAAAATAACATTATAAAATTTCTCTGTTAGTATTAATACTGTCTTGTCTATGTCCTAGAAACAAAAATTCGAAGACATGTGACATCTAACAATCCGCACAGGGTCCGCGTGTTGGATTACGGCCTCTCCCTCTCACAGAGAGGAGGCCTGTGTCCCAGCAGTGGGAACATTATAGGCTGAATATGTATATATTAATACTGTCTTGGTTATTATTTCACCTTCCTAAACCTTGATTCTAGACATGATTATTATTACAACGGCTATTCGACATGACATCTACTCCTAACATCGTCCCACCGAGCGAATCTAGAGAAAATAACATAATTCTAAAAGTAGCTAACAACATGGTCATGTGCTCGCTGCGGCCTGGTGGATGCGACAGATTTGCCCGTGTATGTCGTTTAGCTTCCACTCTGCATGCGCCGCGGTGTCGCTCCACCTATTTGTCCAGCCTGTCTCACGGGCAAGGTGACACACAGTAGTTACGACCAGAAGATTCATCCAAAAACTGTACGAATTTGTACGTAAATAGTGACTTGATAAACTAGAATATTTTGAAATGTTGCTGTAGAAAATAAGTTAAGCAGAATTCAAATCTTAGTAAAGTGTTTAGTCTATACACCTAACTACCTTCTGGTAGGTACTTGTTGACAGGCCCACAGCGTCCTTCTATCCCTACTAATAGTGTAATTTGAAAACATTGTAAAAGACAATTATTTTTAAAAGAGTAGGTAACCGTGGAGTTTCTTGCCGGCGTTCCTCTCCATAGGAAACGATCAATTGGAATAATGCAACTAACTTCTGACGTTTCACAAGTGCCCAGTTTGTATTTTTTTTACTTTTTTTAGTATTTGTTTACTCCAAACTATCCTAAGACCCTTTTTTCTAATACATGTCTTTCTAGAAAATTGTAAACGATTTAACGTTCTATTTGTTTACATCGATGTCTTTAATTGGTACAGTTTACTGAAACATATTGTTCAGTGTAAATCTTCTGAAGCTACCTAGTCATGTGCGCCTCGATAGCTGCCACATGAGCCAATGAATACATCCCCGCCGCGCTGTCGGGAGTCGGAGCCCTGTATCAAAACGATACAAGTGCCGTCTACGTGCGGGGAATACGTCGCGGCTCTCAAGCCGACGGTAGATAGGTACAAAGTTTTGGTAAATATTATGTAAAGTTGATAACCACCTAAACTCCACTTGTTTAAGTAATTAAATAAAGGTAAACAAAAAAAACACGTGATGTGATTAACCGACTAAACGTAATACCAGTCTATTCAGTTGTCATGCAACGTCACAGATGTACTCTTCAATTTAGCAACGTTATTAACGAATTATAACGTTGCTAAATTGAAGAGTACAACTGTGAAGTACCTAAACAAATGGAGTATAAGTTTTTCAGATAAAACTAAAAAAAATATTCATATGTAACAAATCCTTTCACATAATTCGTCCTGAAAGAGAAATAGACTGCTATTTTGTTAATTAAGAGTTCGTTCACATGCCTACGTAATCCGAAATGCATTTTGACATTACGGAATAATGATCCAACACTATTAACTTCACTCGTAAATATAATACTCACAACACACAAATCTTCATTAAGGTAAGTATAAAGTTGTCTAATGCATTATGCACCTCTTAGTTACGCGAGTAAATTCGTCGCAGCGAGCCCGCACGTACGAAACCTGTGCATGTTTTGTAATCGCCGGCGCCGGCGCTCTGTCTGTATACTTAACTATGTTGCAAAAGCAACCTAAGTTTTATTTGCAAGTGCATATTGTGTTTTATTACCTTGTGTGAATTAAGCAACCGTAACGTCGAAGGAAAATATAATAAAATATACAATATAATTATTAATCTCTATAGTAATTTGATTTCTCCCGCAAGTCCTCCGAAAATCCTTCTCACAATTTATTGTTATAATAATATATTCAAGTTAAAAAGATTTTATCCCAAAACTCTAAAACTGAATGATAAAAATTCGTGCTGTACCTACCACGAAACAACTGTTCTTTATTATCAAGTAAACAAGTTATTATGAAGCTAATTCATAATAACATCTTTGCTGAGCGCTCGGCTGTCCGTTATCGCGCCTCGCAGGCATTTCATAAAGCTGTGAATAGCGCCATCTATGAGCAACAACACTAAACAACGCCAGCTAATGATGGTGGCTTAGCGCGCCAACAAAATGAGGCGACGAAGAGTATAATAATGTTACGATTTTTTATTTACACGTAAATAAGGTTTATACAAACAATGATAAACTGAAACTTATATACCTTGTTCTTTTGTATAGATTGATGCTGTTTGTATTATCTTAAACTGATTTAACAGTTGATGCAATAACACAAAATACAGTAATAGCCGACAGTAATAAGTTAAATTTAGTCCTAGACGATAAACTCTCAAAACTAGTAAACTGGCTGAAAGACCATAATTTGGAAATAAATTACTCAAAAACTAAACTTATGCAATACAGACCTTATCAAAAACGCCCACTGCCTACTTATTAACTATTTGTCCAATAACATACAGCTTCAGTGTGTAGATGAATTTAAATTGTTGGGGCCATGCCCATGTTGAGGCTGTGTGCAGTAGACTTGTTGGGGCCATGCCCATGTTGAGGCTGTGTGCAGTAGACTTGCAAGTTTCACATACGCTCTAAATGAATTAAAAAGGTCAACCGATTTAAAAATAGCTATGTCAGCATATTACGCCTACGCATACTCATGGTTAATATACGGAATCACAGTGTGAGGACATAGTGTAGAAGTAGGAAAACTCTTCATTTTACAGAAGAAGTGTGTAATAATTCTAGCGAACATTGACCAAATGCAGAGCTGTAAGCCAAATATGAAATGCTCACATTAACAAGCATGTACATCTTGGAAGTAGGCAAGTTTGTCAGAAAGCATGCGTCACTATTCCCATTAGTTAAAAACCAACGCACGGCCGCATCAACGTAAATTAAGACCCCAAAACTAACTAGCGCAACCAAGATCAAACCGTGCTATGTATTATTCAGGACCGCTTGTAATGTGCATAAAACATTACAATAAATTACCAAATGATATTAAAAATATAGAACATGAATATAAATTTGTGAATGCGCTTAAAAACACCTTATACAAAAGTGTTATTACAGCCTCAAAGAATTCTTGAATTAACAATGCTACTACCGACTAGGTTGTGCAAATATAATAATGTAGATCATGTTCTCATAGTAGTCAGATAGGAAACGCCGGCCTCGTCTAGTTTAAAAGTGTTTGTACAAACCCTCTTACAGAAATAAAATCATTTATCAAGATGTATAATTTGTTATAATAATGACATTAAAATAATAATAACGTATGTAGGACATTAAAATGTTATAATTTGATGTCATGTAATTTTCAATGATAATTCAATGTAATAATAATTTATTGTAGGTGAAATATAATATATACACTCAATGTAAAATTCCCATTTCGTAAAAATTAATGTTAAAAATAACAATGTCAGTAAATTTAATGTTTAATGTTGTGCATGCAATAGCTATAAATCTAGTTATATATACCTACAAATATGTTGCTGTGCCCTAGCAGGGTTCTTGTTTGAAACTTATAACATCATATTGTAACATCTTGTAAACCACATGAATGCAATAAATAAATAAATATTTTGTTACCAGTTAATAAGATTAGGTGATGCCGATTCCTGCCTGATGTTGTATTATTTGTGTGTCTTGTTTTGTGTACGTCTTTAGTTGGAAATCTTTAACCTAAATACATGAATTGTTTGAGTATTTTAAACTAATTAGTATTTTGACTAATTAGTAATTTACACTTGTTATAAAAAAGTACTTGCTCACGATCATAGATATAGTATAAATAGAGTAGTTTATAAGCCGGGTGTTGCCACTTAATCGCTGCTACGTTCGTTAACCGAGCGCGTAGCAGCGTGCGCGCTACGAACTTCTACGAGACTACGTAGACGTGACGTTTTCGTAGCACCTGTCTACGAAGCAAATTGTGTATTGAAAATCTATTATTGTCTGCGTCTTAAATGCATGGAGATGCATGTCTTCATCATGACAAAACAATACTAAAGAAGTATTAGTGACAGCACAAGCTGAAGTTTGTCAACGCTGAACAACTTGGGTACTGATCGTAGCCAGCCATAGCCCCTGTTCATAGTAACGCTATAACGTACATTGTCGTGATGAGGGGCACTGACAAAAAGAGCAGTGTGCTGAACAAACCCCGCGCCGTTCAAGTGCACAATGTTGCGGCCCACGCGTGCTGCTAGAGATAGGGGTTGCTCACACTGACTACCTTTTATGACACCTTTGTCTCTTTCGGTACATTCGATGCCTGATGTAAAGTACGCAAGTTGATATCCGTGAGTTATGACGTGCAGTAGGTAGCTCCAGTTATGTGGCAGTCACTCACAGCTAGCAAACTATAAATCTGTGACTACACACGGATGATTTGTTTTATTTTGACAGCTGAATTGGTCGTGTGTGTCATAACTCTGTAGAGTTTACGTATACGTATGCAGCACGTAATTAATAAAAAAATAAAGAAAACAGTACTATTATTTACACTAAACGTGACGCATAATGCGGCGACGGCAGTTCGAGTAATCGATGCGGTGGATGTCCGTGGGTCTACCCAAATGTCCTTTCGTTGGTATTGCTCATCGAATCATTGAGCTCCTTAAGTTCTGAGTTGAGCCACATGATTACTGACAAATGCGTGCACTGACTGAACATGTCCACTCAATCTTTCCTCAAAAGACCATTTTAGACATCAATTGGCATGGTCCCCACATGATCTGACCAAAATTACTTTAAAAGAGACTGAGTTTGTTTCGGCCTTCCTTCTCAGAGTAGTCAGATAGGAAACGCCAATCTTATCTAGTTTTTAAAATATGATTGATTTGTAAAAGTTTTTACAAACCTACTTACAGAAATAAAATCAATTATTTCAATCAATTATAAACAACTTATCCATAGACCTAAATAAAATAAATAAAAGTCAGAAACCTGAATAGGGTGTCATGTAAGCTCACACATGAAGACACGAGCTAGACTAGAACCACACAGCAAGGTGCCTTACACAGTGGTGAAGTGTACACACAGGCTGACCTGACTCTGTTCACGCTCCACTGAACGACTGCGATATGTATTTGTTATGTTCATTCCAGGGGCTCTATTATACAAGTAAGTTACATTTTTACAGTTTATATTCTGAAAAGTCTCTGGGACAGAAAATTCGAACTTAGTTTCCATTCAATATGAAGTTATACCTGTTAGTTAGCCCTGATAGTTTTTTTTTATGATTAGAAAATCATCTTTGAGCACCATGCGAAGTGATTGAAAAAAGAAACTGAGAACTTTTGAATCGTAAAAAAATCACCGATATTCTCAGGGTTAAAAAGTTTGGAAATTACCTAGCCCACGCCCCTATTCGATTTGATCCATACTTCCAGGGTCACCCTGTAAATAGCTCGTCTACTCGAAAAGCCATTGTCAATTTTTCTTAGGAATCCGGCACGTCAGAAAAAAAAAAGTAGTTCAGTAGGTTTTAGCAAGGAGTCTATCATTGTATTTTCCTAAACGCAGTAGCCGCAGACTGCTATATCATTATTTTCCTTCATCACTTGCCGCTTGAGATCACATTAGGGACGCAAGGCGCAAGGGTCAAAGGGTCATATTGCGACCCCAAACAAGTGACACACAGCACTCTGGTGTATGAGCGCGAATGTGGGGCAGCGCAGCCACGCTTTGTTCATGTGTCAATGTGGACGAGTGGGGTCACGGGGTTAAGAATTTGGGTCTTGTTTTAACTGAAACTTTAGTGAAACTGAAAGTATGAAGTGATACTTGTAGTTCCAATTTAGGATTATCTATTCGCATAATGATATATAAGCTAACAACAAACGTCATACAATTAAAAAGTTTGAGTAATGGCTGTAATTCCCTGATTGTAACCAGTAAAGAACGTACCTACAGGTGAAAAGCATTTTCCATATTTGAAGAAAGCAGACTGATGACTGTAAGCCTGTCTTGTTGTTGCACAGACGCATCTTAGATGCATGTCTGGCTGCACTAACACAATGAGGCTTACTCGTGATGCTCAGAGCAGTGAGCCGGCTTTGTGCACTGACACCTCGTCGGCTACGAGGGAGGAGATACATGGAGTGGCTGCTCACTGCAATGCGAGGGGGACAGAAGATCAAATGGTAGGAATTATGAGATGTTTATGTTATGTTTGTCTTTGCTGATTTGTCTGCGTATAACAGCGGTCTCATACTTGACTGCCCAGTAATGTTACTCTTAAATTCTGCATCCTTGTCATCATGGGAGATAAATAAATAAATTAATATAGTGGTCTGACTGTTTATTATCGTAATAAAACCTAATCTGGCAGTAATGAATTGGCTCCAAGTTTATTAACACCAACCTGTTAGTCATCAATACCTAATATCGTGTGCACCTCATATTACTAAAGTACATCAACAACCTCGACGCTTTGTAGCTTCAATAATACCATTCATCACTGTCGGGATTAGAGTTGAATTGTCTCGCCGTTGTCTCGTGCACTACACACTCAGTAATAAGCAGGCTAAGAGGGCGTGACATCGGGGTCACCGCGCCGCGTGACGTCATCCGTCACGAATGTTCCTCTCTGTGTTACCTGCGCTGAAGGTTACATGTGTGAGTGTTACATATTGTGCTACATGTTACATACAACCTGCGGCCCTGCTGCCCTGCTGCCCGAGCCTGCCACACATTCATTAGTTTGACGTTTCAAATGCTGGGGCCATGAGTACTTAGAAACGAATCGCTTGGACTGACACAAGACATGAATAATTTGTTTTTCACTTCTCATGCTCTAAAAGTTCGTCTTTAACTCTTTATGTTGTGCGTAGGCGACATAAAATCGCTTTTTATGTTCTAGTGCATAAAGTATTTTTTTTTCTAAGACTAAGATAATCAGGCCCGACAGCCACACGCACAATAAAACGTCGCCGATTAAAGTCGTGATTTATGTAATTTTCTTTAATTTATACCACTTCCATGTTTTCTATCGTTAATTTAATCAATTCAGATACAATAGTTGTAATTTATTATTTAAAAACGCAAATAAACGTTTTTATGACTTGGCAGTATGAAGTAAAGTACCCAAGTCGAATGACATAAGTTGAAAATAAAAAAAAAACTTTTAAAAAGTTTCGTGGCGGGAATTAGCTATGCTTTGCAACATTTTTGATTAATTATGTACTGTTATATACTTTATGCAATCAACTTTGACAGATTGTAGTAGCTTGATGTGCTGGCATCTGTATAATCAAGCACAACCGGCCTGCCCTCTTAAGGTTAGTTGACTTAACCACTTAAATACAACAGAGTTCAATTAAAGTGCTCAAAAAAGACAAACTAATGATAATATATAATATAAAATTAAAATATAGTAAAAAAAATATATACTAGTAATAATTATACTCCCATTATGTTTTTAACTCACATAATATTTTTGAATGCCCCCTGGTGGAAAATGTTTACTATTTAGTAGACTATTTAGCTACATAGGTCTGGTTGGTGGTGGAAATTTGCCATACTTACATTTTTGAGCATTGTCCTTTGATAACATGGATATTAAATATCTATACAATAATAAAATCGTAGCTAAGTCAAAACTGAACATTGATTTTTTTTAGTTATTTTTGCGAGGTCTGGAAACGATTCTTATGCCAAAAATATTTTTATTTTTGTCTGTTTGTCTGAATGTATGTTCCAGCATCACGCAAAACTACCAGATAGATTTTGTTAAAATTTTGCATAGGTATATATTTCCTATAATTCTGGTCAGTCTGTCGGCTATAAATTATCACGCTATTTTCTATGGGGGATGAGCAATACTGCAATTTATTCGTATTCTTCTATAGTTTACCGTAACTAGCCAGACAGTTACAGATTTAACCTTTTAAATGATTATCATCACGCTATACCTTTATGGAGCTAAGCAGTCAATCATGACATACACAGGGTGGTTTTTTGAGATGGGGCAATAAGGGCAGGTAACTAAATCATTGTCGCTACAAGAAAACGGTCTTAGGAGTCTGTTCTTAACTTTTTACCCGACTACGGCGAAGCAAAAAGGAGGGTTATGATTTTGACCGGTATGTATGTATGTTCATCTGTTCCCTCATAACTTCAAAAGTACTTATAATAATTTGACAAATAAGGTGTCATTAGAAGCGTCTTGACCGTCCGCTGCCTGGTTATAGGCCATGTGACGTCACACTAAATTTAATATGGCACCCTCTAGAGGACATAAAGTAATGAATTTAAAAATAAATATTTTGGTATGGCACCTTGTTGTTGTATTTCAAAAATATAAATATTATTGAAATATGCCCCAAAACAATTAAATATATATTTTTTTTTAATTTAGTCCGGCTGTCACAGATTTTAAAATTCAAGGTTCGACGACTGCTTTGAAAATCTAAGTTCAATTCCCAAAAATGAATAGATATTTTTGTGTTTCTGTTTTTGGGTTTCTTTATCGTTTTCTTTAAACGTTATTTCGTAGAACACATACATATAAAAACATAATGTTTAGCCTTTTGTGTCATTTTTGGTTAAAATTAAATTAAATAGATCCATGGTTATGTGACTTTTAATGAGAAATCCCGTGCGTTTACAATCTACTGTAATATTCTTTCAGTATTAACTGGTCGTCAAGAAAACATTGTTAGAATGCATCAGTCAGTGTATCTGAGTTGTGCCATTAGGAATGGCATGCAGGAATGCAGGCGTTCATTTATTCACTCAAAATGAAAAACTTCGCAAGTGATAGCAAAATTGCTAGTGAAGGCTGCAGGAAGATTTGCTTTTCAAAACTGTACGTGTCTTGCTCCCGCGTCATCAGTCCTGACTTCCTGAATATTTTTGACTGCTGAGACCAAAACTATAAACGTAGTAAGTATACAGAGAAGTTTCATAAAAATGTGGCTGTTATTTTAGTAGGTATAAATTATTGTATTGTTTTACGACTTCCACGGCAGAAGCAAGTATGATATAAAATTATAAAAAAAACATTCATGCAAGTAAATATAGCTCTTATAAAGTACTAAAATAATACTGATAACAGCCCCACAAGCTGTTGTTAGCCACTAATGTTCCATTAAAAACATGTTACACGCATCCTATTCCCCTTTCACTCGTAAAATTGATATACAATCGTATCATTACCGTGCGATCACTGTAAAAATCTAAGTGAAAGGTAATAACTAGGGAGAGTTGAGTGTATGTCGATGTAAGTACTCGTGTGTTTGCAAATGAGTGGAGCAACGGCACGCAGGGGGAACCTTCTGATGGGAGCTAAATAAGTAGTTCGGCAATGAGACTTGCAATAGCAAAACGACGCCGACTTTGTGTGTCTTTTAGTCAGGAGCTAGTTGATGAAGCTGTGTCTTCATACTAGCAACACTGCTTACCTTCATGAGGTGTAGATGCGCCGAGACCTGGTCGCCGCGCGCCGCCGGCTCGCCGCCGGACACCGGGAACGAGCCCAGGTACTGCAACAAACAACAACACATACTCAACATAACATATGGAACATAGCATGACGACTAACATACATTCTTGGGAGACATGCTGCCCCAAACAGGATACCGGCAGAAGTCTGGATGTTGCTTTAAATAAGAAACAGTACCTAACTATGCAGGCCGAAACGATTAACTGTCAAAACATATTCATTATTGTACATAAATATTTCAATAATTGACAGGCACACCGTATCCTGATGACGGACTGTGATAAAGTGTTTAATTCGCGTTGAATGTATAATGAGCAGCGTATAATGAGGCGCTCGTGATAAGTGCGGGGCTGCGACCGCTGCGGGCTGTCGACATGACACGAATTAACATAAATCACATTATCGACATGCTGCACATCACTACACACTACACGTGACGCCTCGGGGTGCAGTGCAGATCATAATACTGGAGGTTCTCTGTAACTGTGGTTGCGACGGGTACAACACTCATGTTTTAATCACAGTTATTCACTGTAAGGCTAACCGTGAAAAACGAAGCTATATTGATGTCGTCGCTAAAAGGTGCATGAGTTTCCCATGTCAATAACATAGTAGACATTATTTCGTGCCAGTAACATCTTCCTCCAACTTCACGAATACTTTCCACAAAGCGTTACATTTTGTTTCTTTTAATTTTACTTTATTGTCTCCGCCACGCCCCTCTCGGAGCACAGATTGGAGCTCTAGTTGACGCTGTTACGTCGAACTCCGTGACACGGATACAAAATCTCAGGTCTAAGTATTATTTTTATGACATTTTAAATACATACGTAATATTTACTTAATACATATACAGGTTATTGGAAAAACACTAACAACCTCTTAAGAGGTCATTGTACTCATCATTATGAACAACTTTTACTATGACACCAAACCCGATATCGCGAAACAAAAATCTGCTGTTCCCTAAATTTATGTTCGTATAACTTGACAAAATGTAGGGAACAGCTGATTTTTTTTCGCGATTTCGGATTTGGTCCCATAGTAAAAGTTGTTCATAATGATGAGTACAATGACCTCTTAAGAAGTTGTTGGTGTTTTTCCAATAACCCTGTATAAGCTTACGAATCTAAAATAATATTAATAATATGTACATGTATATAAAAAGGAGGGAAAAACACCATGGGGCATCAAAAAATTCGTCCTCATCGCTGTCGCTGTCAACATTATTACAATACAACCTTCCTGCAAAACAATGTTACTCATTGCTGAGATCGAAGCCTGCACATGAATATTCTAAGGTAATTGACATATCGTGCTTTGACGGCCGTGATCTAACACGCCCAATACATAAACATCATTTTGTTCGATAAATAAACTTTTGGCATTTAATGCGAGTGCATTGACCCCTTGAAATGGTTGCAATTAATAAGCCCACCAGCTGAGCCTGCCATAACAATGCTGGCGACAATCGCACAATGACCGTAATGTAGTGGTGTTCATTACGCGCCCCTCAAGCGTGCGGTCGAGGGTGTTCGAGCAGAGCGCGCAGTGGACGCCGCACCGCGACCTGCGTAATTTCCTCGAGGAGCCATTCAATGCCGCTGATTACTCACAGTTGCACGTGCAGTGGAAAACGATTAATTTAACACGCATGACGTATACGCCAAGTGGGACACATTACAATTAAATGAGTCCTGCGTGCCCTATAGAGAGTTTTGTACTCTAGTACCTAGCACATAAATAAACTATAGCCATACGGAAAGTTTACCGTAAATGAAATAAAAGGTACAATGCAGATTATCACTGGCCGAGTATAGATTTATATATCGTAGTACCAGCAATATCTCAGACCCAGTTTGCATTTCAAAAAGTACCCACAATTCAAATAGCATCACATCCCACACAACAATAACTCCGTTCATCTGTAATCATAATAAGCTATTCTGTCGCTGGTTTAATTAAGAGCAGTGAAGCCGCGCGTCACCGCGATCGGCCGCGACTCGCGACTTGTTTAATTAATGTCTCGGCGAGACGCGCCTGTCTGCGTGTCTGCGTGGGCCGAAGTAAACCCTGCTGATGGTCGCATGTAGTCGCGCGTTATGTTGCGATATTATTAAATGTCTGTTCTTATTCGAGGAGATGGCTTCATTGTGCATGAAAAGTAACTGGTATTCTATGTTGTTTCAATAGAGGGCATTGGTGAGTTATGGTCGCGTCAATTTGCATTGAAATCTATTTATGTAGGCACCTACTCGTCGCGATTGCACGATTATTAATTGATATCGTGGCACCCAGCCACGACACCAAAAATGGTAATAAATCCTTATGGCCTCAGATACATAGTAGCTATAAGTTTATTTTGATCAAACTGACAGGAATTCAACACATTTTGTTGTCACCGCCGAGGACGACGCTATTCCTTCAGTGTCAGGGTCAATCGACTGATATATCGATTCGGGCGTGCTGGTATTTTCAATTACGACAAGACACGACACTGTACAACGGTGAAGATAAACTAGTAGAACTCTAGGTTGTACATTCTCCTACCGATGTAAAGGTTGCTGATAATAATACTTACCTATGTTTAAAACCAGTTCGGATGATTACTTAGAAGCGCGTAACCGCAGACGCCACACGTGGTGACGATACGGGAACTTTATCCCTAAACACTAATCCTCTAAGGCCACGGCCACCAGCATAAACTTGGATGAATGTTGTTTGATACCTTAGAAGAAATACAGTAAGACAGATTTAGAGTTAAATGGAATGATTTCAAAAGATATAAGTCAATGATTAAATAAGACTTCTTAAAAAGACCTTTGACATTGACAATAAATAAATGACAATAGGTACATGAACACAGATTGTTGTTGGGTTGTTGTAACCACCAAAATGAGTATTAACAAACATCTTTTTTCATAATTATTATCTACATTCCTAAAATAGAAACCAACAATGCAACACATTCGTAGCTGGCTAATGCCTAAAACCCGACTAGTGCGCCTAAATCTGACGCAGCCACGACGACCGCCTGTGGTCGCGTGGTCGCGCGGTCTCACATTACGTAGCGACCAATGCCGACCATATGTGTATCTGTACCATAGTACAGAGTACGCGAATGTATACTACTAAAAGTATTTAATTAAAATTAATACTCAAAAACCCGGAAGGATTACCGCCTACTGCTTACCTTCCGCCGACATATTGTGAAACAGAACTGAAAATGTTTTGTTTGTTCTAACAGTGCTTTTGGAAAGGAATAGGCTACAGATTAATTAATCTATGTAAATTATGCATGTGATGTGACCTTTTCATGAAACTTTTCGATGCACTAGGCATTTTTCTCCTGAAAAAGTAACCGACTTACAGCAAAATTCTCCAGCACTTGGAGAGTATCTTGAAGCATGAACAGTCGTTGAAGACAATTTAAACTTAGGGCAATTATAAGTGCAGCAACAAAAGTTTTCTTTAGCACCTGCAACCTAACGTATGTAGGCAACGAGTTAATAGAACAGCTTCTATTATATTAAGGAGGGACATAGCTCTTGCTACCTATATTTTTAAATTATTACGTGGCAAGACTTCAAACCCAGGTATATTAAAAGAAATAAACCTGTGTGTGCCCGACAATTATGTATTGCGTAGGCGACCGCCACGTTTATTGGCGGTACCCAGTAGTAGGACCAATCTACTGAGTAAAGCCCCTATAACGCGCACCTTGCGTGTACTTAATGACGTAGCAGACAGTATAGATCTTTTTACTTGTTCTCTGAGTGAGTTCACAAAAACCACGATGCACAGAATATGTTATTGTAAATAATAAAACTGAAATTATGGCCACACCAATATGGCCAATTAGGAAATTCCTGTAATGATAGTGATGTTGAGTTAATAAATAAATAAATAAATAAATATTAATTCATCATCTTTACTATTCCAACAGAATATCAAAACCATCAAACTTTTTTATTCAACAACTAAATTACCTAGTAAATCATATTCTTTTTTCATGACAATTAGCAGTAGGTATAATAGTCAAGTCATCAATTACTGATTATTCCCGAAGTCCACCACTTGTTTGGCCACCACTGGGGGACAGCGAAACAACTTTTAAAAATTATTCTCGTTGTCCACCACTGAGGGACACTTCATGGTTTGAATAGGACAAATCTGTTCCAAAACCGAATCGGGGCACCCCCGACTTCACGTAGTCTTTTGGCTGCTACCCCTAGAGTGTATATAAAAACCGGAGGCGCGAAGTGAGCATGGATGCCTGTCCTTTGTTACGTGCGGGCGGAGGGACTTCCCGCAACGCCGGAGATGATGCAGAAGCAACTTTAAAGTGTTTTGAGGTTAGGTTACAATAAATAGATGGTAAATACATGAAATTAGAGCTTTCATTGACCATTATTTGATGACAAAAATAAGGTTATTTTATGTTCAATTATAGTAGATCTGTAAGTGACTATACAAATTGAATGAATACTAAAAATAACAAAATTAAATCCTAACTTAACTAAAACTACAGATTATAGTATATTCACTCATCAATTACTTATGCTAAAATATAAAAATATAGGTGACTATATGAAATTAGCGTATGTTGAAATTATTTTATAGATGCAGTTGATACACTTATTAGAAGCTGGCAAAGCGTACACATATCACTTTAGTTGAATTATCACCATGCTGCGTCATATGAACAGTAGCTTGTTTTACAATATAATTATGGTCACTTGAAAAGCATTTTTTGGACGCTAAAAGTTCGTCACTGACCTATTAAATTCATTAGACAATATTTGAAGACGAGAATGACATTGTAAAGAAGTTGCCCCTTAAACTTAAGGTAGTAAATGAATGTACTATAGTCTAAGCCCGAATGAAACAAGTTATACCTTCACTACCTATCTAGATGAAACGTTTCAAATCTGTAGCACCTGCAGACTGTCTTAGGCCATCGCAAGTTACAGTAGTGAATAAATGCGGGTCGGGTGGTGTCCGGGCCAGGTCGTTACGTCGCCGGGACGTAGCGACGTCGCTCCACACACGCGTTACGACGCGTAATTTCCCAGAAGACGACACGCTGTCGACTCACACTCTTGATGACAGCGTTGTAGATAGGTAGCTGAGAGGAAGCTTTAAAGCATGGAGGATATTGAAATATAATGATCTTTAAAGCATGGAGGATATTGAAATATAATGATCTTTTAGCGCTAGAGGCGATGTAGCTCTTAGAACGGAAATAGCGTTTAGAAGTACTTACCTAGTCCCTAGTCCTAATATAAGGATAAGGATACTACTTGTGTGGAAATCGGTTGTCATGGTGCGGCCACGTGATGCGGAGGAATGATGTGAAGAGGGGGAAATGTAGTTAGGAAATATTTGAGCATTGCTAAACATGAATAAAGACCCGCAACCAAGATGGAATTATATGAAAGGCAACGTAATCATCGCAACACGTTGTTTGTAAGTAGTGCAACGGAGGATGCAGCCGGTCCTCCGGCATCCCCACGAAGCAAATGGGTATACCAGAGCGTCCTCTTGATATCACCTTCCTTTCCTCTTTTTAATTACTTTGTGACTAAAAAGAGAAAAGGAAGTCCCCCTTAATCCTAGCGGGGAAGATGTTTATCATTACAAATTAAATAGGGATTAGGAACAGTGGGATGTGATGTTAGGAAACTTCTAAAAAAATACTTTTAGATTATTTTTACCCGAGGGAATGACGATTCTGTTCTATTCCCTAACCGAAACTATCAAAAGTAGTAAACAACTTCATTTTGAAAGGATTTAGGATGACTAAGGAAATAAGAACTTAAGGTGTTGACTTACTGCTAGCTAATGTTCCGAGTGTTCCTCGGTACAATGTGTCACGGAGATATATTACAGATGTGAACAAGTTTCCGGCACACTTTCAGGACCCTTAGCTTTAGTTACGAAACAGCAGGTGTGGAGTTTTGTGTGTCATCCTTTTCGTAAAAACTTTCTTGTCCTTACAGAGCCCATGATAAGATAGAGTTAAACTTACGGAAATATTTAATAAAATCAAAATAAAATATAAAACAATAAATCTGATTTAGGTAGGTTCATATAATAACGAATTAACTAAATCTTACATAAGTAAAGCATACTTAATTCTGAAAGTGTGCTAACAATGGCAAACTCGGGCATTGAAAAATGCTTGCTGGGAAATATGAATGAAGGACTAAATGCTACTAGTAGCGCCATCTTTCAGATGGCGAAGATACTAGCGACAGTTTTAGCTGAAAAACGTTCCTGTTCTAAGAAACGACCTGTCTCGTTCACTACGACTGCATTTACTGCGGGAAAACACCGCTAGATGGCGCCTCTATCCCGCCTGTACAAATGCAATCATTTCAAATGCTTTAAAAGTTTGTGCAGTTTTAGTGCATTAGGTAGGTACTTCGAATCATAATGGAGTGATCAATAAAAACTTTCATACGAACATCACTAGTTACGATAATGAAAGTTCTATAGGGTTGTCACAAAGTAAACTCGTTTTTCGGTTTAGGTACATTGTTTACAGTTCATTGTTCAAACAACTTTATTAGCGCTGCAAATATGAACAGTTTATTATGTAATTTAGTTAATGCCAATTCGCATATCGGCCATCGATAGCTATTCGTAAAGTCATTGGATGGAGTGCCAACAACGCAGCTTGCGTGGCAGTGCCATAATTGGCACATTTGGCTCGGCACTGGTAGTGGGAGCATGATGGAAACGCAGCTGATACCTTAATATACCTGGAAACTAGCTGGAACTGTATCATGGGGAATACCGCATGATACAGTTCTAGTTCTAGTAGCTAGTTTAAACCAATAGGTTTAAAATATTGAATTATATGAGCAAGTAGGTACCTAACTGAGAACTTTAGCAATGACTAGATTATAAGTACCTAGCGCCTTTATTTTAAATTAGTTTTTGTAGCGTTTTGTAGGTTTCGAAAGAATGAAATCCAATTAACTCGAGTTCCGCTCAGCAGAGCGCTATAATAACAGAGAAGTAACAATATTAATGAGCTGTACAAAGCCAAGAATAGCTAAAAACTTAAAGCAGCAACTGGAAAACGTACAAACTAAAAACTTTACTGTAACAAAACTGTTCCGAACAAGAAACACATTTCATAATTACTACAACGCCTTTAACATTACTACAAGACCCGCACGCTTGAACCAATAACCACTCTCAATACGAACGGAACTATTCATTAAAATATCTGTTCGGGCTCTTATCTGTTAGTCAGTTCAAGTAGCTCCCGACAGAAAGCATGGGTGATCTGCTGGTATGTTGCCTCCCGACAGAAAGCATGGGTGATCTGCTGGTATGTTGCCTCCCGACAGAAAGCATGGGTGATCTGCTGGTATGTTGCCTCCCGACAGAAAGCATGGGTGATCTGCTGGTATATTGCCGAACTACTGCATGACCAATCAATCAATATAATTACGGTCAACTGGAATCACTATACAAAAGACATCACCATAACATGATCAGAATGTTCAAGGTACAAAGCGCTCTTTACATATTTTGTTATGGTATAAAGATCAGTGCTTGAAAGTGAGCCTTGCGTCACTAAATTGTTTATGAAGCGTTGTCCATTATCATTATCCATAATTACTTTCCATTGCTTTTCCCTAACTGAAAACTGAATTTTAACAACTAATTTCTCAATAGGCAGTCTTGATCGCGTCTGCCGGACGAATGAAGCGATTCAACAAAGTTTTACAATTTCCCGCTCACAATGATAAGTCAGCATTAGCGTTCTTCTTTTACTGGATCCTTCCCAGACCAGTCTACAAGTTTTCATTAACACTAACACAACCACGAGTCTAATCTACTTCTTGCTTCGTCCCAAAACTTATAAACTGCCACATAACCAAGTTCTGGTATTCAGCAATATCTGGCGAGCTTCAATACGACGTGAAATTTAACATAAACAACACATTAAGATTAGGAATTCATAAAGTTGTGAGCAACTCCGGCGTGGCGCGAACTTGGCCCACTGTGCCCCCACAGTGGGGGGCAGTGGAGCAAGTTGGCGGCAAGTAGTTAGGCGGACACTGCAAGTACTACAAGTGCGGGAGATGTCATGAGTGTTTGTAAGATTTAGTTGAGTGCAACTCCAACATCGTTGTGGCGTTGATTCAATGGTAGCTCTGCTGGCGTCTTGTTCTACGTTTAGTAAACATCTTCACTTAAGCGTTGGATGACTTCTATTCATTTTAACACATACGTTAGTTTTTTGATGAAGAGGCAGCAGCTATTGCATGCCAGGCTCAAGCATCATCTCATCATCAATGGAAGTGCTACTTACTAACATACGTTGAATAACTTAGTGCTGGCCATTTACATAATGTGTCCAATAGAATAGTTTAGTACGGGCGGATGCTCTCAGCTTCTCAGCGAACACAGATTAGCTTCAGATTTGATTGCTATTACTAACCGTGTACACCATTGTTATAATATATACAGAACAGAACACACATCATTTCGCTCAGTAAGTAAGTTATAAGTTTAGTAAGTAAGTCAAAGCGCCGCCGCCGCCGCCGCCGCCGGTGCTCAGTGATCCGTCACGAGTTCAGAGTTAACAACAAGTTACTGAGCTCACCTGATACTGACGTCTCAATATGGATTTAAGTGTTGCCATAAATTATGTGACGATATAAAAAAGTTTTCAGTGACATAAAGTTGTAATATGAATATATTTTCTTCTTTCTTTCTTTCAAATAACACACTTCAAGGTA
Organism: Hydraecia micacea; assembly: GCA_914767645.1. Classification (NCBI taxonomy): domain Eukaryota; kingdom Metazoa; phylum Arthropoda; class Insecta; order Lepidoptera; family Noctuidae; genus Hydraecia; species Hydraecia micacea. Next base: position 239,881 of record OU611783.1, on the reverse strand, counting down.
TCTTCAGTCCTATATAATTATGTATATAGGACTGAATTGCCGTCATCTCAACTTTTCACCACGACAACACACCACCCAATTAAGCACATCTAATAATTTATAATTTAAAATAATATTGATTTGCTACTTAACTTAGCCCTCTTCCCCATTCCTAATTTTGCTGTGCCCGACAGGGTACATATTGATCTTTTACTGATAATACCATCTATGTAATACATATATGGAATGCAATAAAGAATTGAGTATTGTGTATTGAATTGAAACGAAGAATCCTTTATTAGTACGAACAACATAAAGCCCTTCACAAAGCTCATAAGGAAACTACCTACAAAGATCTGCACCACAAACAATCTACTAATAATGGTAACACTATTATTTAGCGCTAATCTTAAAAACGTAACAGCAATAAACACAATTAGCGACCGAGAGCGTATTATCAATACATTCGATGGATCCACTTTACGGGCCATTGAGCCGCGCCATAAAACCGTGCCGTACGGAGCCGGTCTCCGTAATCCGCCGGTAATTAGCGCAACGACATACTAAACCAGCGATCTCGATGCCGCGACATGGACTGTGATGGAAATGGAGCGTGCTCTGTGATGATGTTGAGCTAAGCGCTGCTGATTCGTTTGTATAGTCTCAGGTGTGATCTGTCGTTTCTGCTTGTCTGTAAAGCCTGCTTTGTACTAACAAGTCATTTAGTCAAGTGGCGAGTCATTTAGTAACTCAGTATGTCTGAACAACAAAAATATCGAGTAGTTTAGGAAATGATTTAGTCGAGATTATCTGTTGTGTTGTATGTTTTCAGGCGGGTAGCGCCCCCCGCTGTGCGTCACTGGTCACTGGATGATCGGCTAAACAAGTCGGAACCTGTCGAAATTAGTAGAGTTCATTAGCTGCCGCAAAAATTTTGTTTCGCTGGAGCGAAGAAACCACGTTTTTGTTTCTAAATATTTACACAACTTTCGGACGTTCTCAAAATATCGAGGTATTCATTAGGATCTCCTAATGTCCTTCTAGTTCATCTTCTAGTTCATCTCATCTATTAGTCTATTTTCGTACCCATAGCTTTTTTTTTTGTCACACAAATTTATACTTCTACCTCTTCTAAAATAGCCATTACCATAAGCTTCATCAGCTTATTCACTTTATTGTGTTGCAGCCTGTTCATCTTGCATATTGCCACTAAACATGTGTAGGTATGTACTCGACCATAGTGCAAACGATATTTATTTAACTAATGACTATTTATTTGGTGACTTACTAAACTTTTAAAAGTTACTGAATCACTCGTCACTTGACTAAATTACTAACATAGTCCGAACGGCTTTATGGCAATCATTTTAGGCTAATTTCTCGGAATTCAGTGTATTTGACTAGTTTTAGTCTCGGTTTTAACTGGTCGTTAACTTCTACTAGCGACTCCCCCTGTTTCGTACGGTGTTTTCGATTTGATGAAACATCGAGTTTTTTAATAAGTAATATTAAACGTACCTTACATAACACCTTTCGGAATAAACTCTCTAAATGATGGTGAACACCGCATCAAAATCCATTGCGAAGTGTAGCAGAACAACGTGCTCACACACGACAGATAATATCTATAGACATGACTTGATCGACTGTCAACACTTTGTCCTTTTTTTTTTTCTAATGACTCCTCCCGCTCTGGGTGGAGCGGAAGGGAGTGTCAGACTCTTACTGACTAAAACCCACCCGTGTTCCTTCCTTAGCCCTTTATGTTCCGGGGCAGCGGTAACCCTTTCGGACGATCCCGCTACCCCGGCAGGCTTCGGCCCTGGCGGGCCCCTTCCTTTATGCTGACATCTCTTTGAGGCGCGCGTGGAACACATACGCGCCGTCCGGCACGGGCCTGGTCCTGATCGGACGGAGAGCTACCCATTACTCTCCGTCCGCAGGCCCGCGCCTACGGTGGCCGGGAGTCGTCACGCGGCTCCCGACGCCCGTAGCGTCTCCCGCGGCGGCTGAGGCGTGCGGCTCTCTCCCTGAGCCGTCCCGCCACCTCCTTCGCTAGCATGACTGCTTCGCAGAAGGAGGTGACCGCCTCCCACTCCCTCTCGCCCCGGACCATGGCTTGAACCAGGGCCGGACGCGAGAGGTCGCCGCCGTTGCCGATCGCCTCTAAGAGGACACGGCGGTGCTCCGCCCAAGCGGGGCAGACCTCCACCGTATGCTCCACCGTGTCCTCTGGGCGATCCTCGCAATGGTGACACCCGGGCGTCTCCTCCCGCCTGATGATGTGCAGGAACCTCCCGAAACATCCGTGTCCGGTGAGGACCTGCGTCAGGCGGTAGGTGGGAACGCCGTGACGCCTCTCAAGCCACTCCTCAAAGAGGGGTCTTATCGCCACGATCGTGGCGTGCCCTGCGCTGGTTTGCGAAAGCCGCTCTTTCCATGCCACCATGAGATCGCGCCGGAGGTCTGTCCGCTCCGCCGCAATTTGCCGCGGAAGCGGAGTTTCCCCCCGGCGTAGTGCCTCCGCGCGCCACTCATACAGGCGCGCGAGGACCATCGCCTCCAGATCCCATGGCGGCATTCCGGCAAGGAGGCTTGCCGCCTCGCCCGAGATCGTGCGGTAGCCCCGGATCAGCCTTACGGCTACCACCTTTTGGGGCGCGTTCAGATAGTGGGCGACTCGCAGCCGCAGTGAACGCGCCCACACCGGGGCCCCATATAGGGCCATGGACCGCACGACCCCCGCGTAAAGCCTCCGGCAGGAGGCGTTTGGCCCCCTCAGGTTGGGCAAGAGCCGCTTTAAAGCGGCCCCGGCCCGTTCCAATTTGGGGGCCAAACGTCGAAAGTATTCGACGAAGTTCCACCGGCTGTCGAGGACGAGACCCAGGTATTTCATCGTTGTCTCGACGCCGATGTGAACCCCTCCTACCATCAGTTGGAATCCCGATGGTGGCCCGTTCCGGAGCCCATGAAAAGACATGGCCCCGGACTTGTGCAATGCCACCTCGAGACCCAACCGCCGGATCCTCTCAACGACTATCGCAACCCCTCGTGTCATTGCGTCGGCCGCCGCCTGATGCGACCTCCCCTGCGCCAGGACCAGCGTGTCGTCAGCGTAGCAAACTACGCTGACGCCATCAGGGAGGTCGGCCCGCAGCACCCAGTCGTAACCGATGTCCCACAGGAGCGGCCCCAGAACCGATCCCTGTGGGACACCGCACGACATCTCTCGCCGGTTCCAGTTCCCGTCGCGACCGGGGTAGATGACGGCTCTGTCCGTCAAATACGCCCCGACTACTCGACGGAGGTAGGTCGGCACCCGGTGATACCGGAGTGCCTCCCCAATGCAGCTCCAAGGCAGGGTATTAAACGCGTTGGCGATGTCGAGTGACACCGCCACGACGACCCCACCCCGGGACACCGCGTCCCCCGTCGTGAGGGCTCTCACGCGCATGATGGCGTCCACCGTCGAACGCCCCTTGCGGAAGCCAAACTGGCTGTCCGCAAGATCCGGCCCTGTCCTCCCCAAGTGCCCGACGAGGCGGCCTGCAATTACTCTCTCAAAGAGCTTGCCCACCTCTTCGAGCAACACAATGGGCCGGTATGCGGACGGAGAGTCCGCAGGGCGCCCTGGCTTCTGAATGAGGACCAGCTTCCCCGTCTTCCAACGGAGTGGAAACTGGCCTCTCTCCATACATGCGCTTAAGAGCGCCTCCAGTCGAGGCCCGAGAGCCCTCGAGGCCAGGACCCAGGCTTTACCCGGCAAGCCGTCGGGTCCTGGGGCGGTATTTTTGGCCTTCAGCCTGCCTACCGCCGCTCTCAGATCTACCCCGGTCACTTCAGGGATGTCGTCGTCGCCGTTCGCGTGGTCCGCTTCGGGCACACTTTGTCCTCAAATAAATATTTTGAGTTCCGTTTGGTGAGCTCTGTTGTGTTAAGCAGTAATAGCGTTGCATTGGCACGTTTTAGCTGTAATTGTGTTATTCGCGAGTTTGTAAATAAATAAATAACTTTATACTAAATTACACAACGATGTGGAGGGGTCACTCTCATAATTGGTTAATATTCCGAATTTTAAATAAAAATTCTATGTAAGTCCTTTAATGTATTTTTTCATAGGTTCAGTATTAAGTGTCAGCAACAAGAGGCTCATTATAATTCTCTAATTACTTCAAGAGCCACTAATCGACGTACTCATTGTATGCTCGGTCATCATTCCCGGCAATTCTAATTGTTGTCAGGTTACGATTAAATACTCAGCGATTTATCCGCCATTTGAAATCTCTTTGAGATACAGTAATAGATATATTTTTCTTACCATCATTAAAACTTGAAAAGAGTCAGAAGCGGTTTGGCAAAAGTGAGTTCTACAATACTATTCAAAGCGACGGAAATTTCCTTTATGAAATCGGCACTTCTACCGATGCCATGCGCTGGCATCGGTTGGCAGTCATCCTGGGCCCCAAGTCTGCTAATTTTATAAAATCGGTCATCCCAACACGATGTCATTGTCATTTTGCTAAAAGTTCGTAATCTGCTAATTCATAATGGTCGGTCAATGGTCTCAATAAAGAATTGTGCCAGAATGACATTGCGGGTATTGCCATTATTATGAAACCTGTTGGTAGAAATGGTTCTCGAAAAACTACTACTACATTTAACCATTTATTCATGGCAGATTTTATTTACATTTCATTTTACATATATTATTAATCAGTGTCATAAGCAGTCTGAAGTAGTAAGAAGTTCGTAAATACCAAAAAACATTAAATATTCGTGTAACAAGTATAAATGTGAAACCGTCAATGTCAGTCTTTGACTCTGACATTGACAATTTGACAGAATGTGAGAATGTCACTTGACAGTTTCACATCTTTTATTGATGTTTATATAGCTATTTTGTTGTAATTCGGCCGGTGTTTCATTGTTTTTTGATAACTATTTATTTTGTTTGTTGTATTTACCTACTATTATTTAAGTGTTTATATGGTCAGTGGGTCGTCTTAGTATATTTCTGTTTGTTTACTTATATTTAAAATGGTGCTAATTGAGCAGATTTCGGCACTCATCGGGAACATCAATAAAGGGGTTTATATTGGTTCTCATCAACCGACGGGCTAAACGACGCCTTCTGGATTCCCTGCTTCTTCTTTCTCTAGCATCCACTGCGTCGGCTAGGTCCAGAATCGCAGATCGCACCGAATACATAGCAGTAATATAATTAATAACACACTTAATGAAAAACTAGTATTATCTTTCAAACACAACGTGATTCAAGACACACGGCTACCGGCTTAAAAGCAATTACTGCACAATGGCATTCAAATGGTACGTCACTGTTCAAAGGAACTGTCAAAATTTTAGCAGATTACCGCATACGTCAGTCATTCTGTCATTATGTACGAGATTACCATTTTATGCCATTTTTTTCAATGAAGTGTCAGTGGTCGACCTTAGGAAAGTCATAACGACGCCATTGTGTTAGTAGATTACCAAACTTGTCAAAATCGACCACTATGAGATCAATGTTATACCATTCTGACACAATTGTAATAGCAGACTCGGCCCCCTGCAATAGGTACAATATGTGCCGCTGCTCGGTGGCGCGGCATTAAGGGGCTTACAGGACCTAAACACAAAAAACGCAAGTTTTAGAAACAATAAAAGTATATGATAAACTACAGTAAAAAAACTCAAAAAAATATATGATATTCTTCAGGATAAATGCTAGGAAGATAGTGTGTTGAAAACATAATACAACTTATTTGGTACGATAGAAAAAAATCATGAAGATACCTCTAAAAACTTTTTTTTTACAACAAAATTCATACTAATATACATACAATCATTATGATTTTTTGTCAGATTATTCTACAAGCAACATACTAAAACTATAGTGTTTTAGTTTTTTTGTCCAAACACTAGATTTTTCGTAAATCGATAATTGCTTCATATTTTGCAATAAATTACCAGCGTTGTGGCATCGCGCTTCTCTTTCTTTTCTATGCAGTCCGACAAAGACCGCGCTTTAGGTCATATAGTCCTCTTAAGGCTTTATTTACGTCGACGTGATCGTCCGCAAATAGAACGTGGAGCGCGCCGCGCGGCGCGGGCGGCGCGGGCGGCGCGGGCGGCGCGGGCGGCGCGGGCGGCGGGGCGGAGAGGCGGAGAGGACGAACACAATTAGCAAGGGTCAGTGTGTGGCGCGGCTGTGGCGGTCACTTTGGTGCTGTTATCAGATAATTTTCGGAGAATTATTCTTATTGACGACGGTTTAATTCTCATGATTTGTTTTAAAACTAAAAACTGATAACTGGAAGTCAGATGAACCCAAGCTCGTAAAGCTACGCACCTCCGAGGTTTTTTGGGGTACCATTGAACGCTAGCTAGTAAGAATCGTAACTAGGTTAAAAGACATGATTGTTATTGATTTGCAAAGCGCCCATCAGCAGAAATAAGTCGATCTTTCCAGGAGTTTTTCCGCAAAGAGCTATTCTAGTGCAAAAACTATATTTGTGATCAAACAACCGCGTACACAAGTAATTAATGACATTATGTCTGAAGCTCTCCTTGTTCCGATCATTTAATGTCTCGTTCCCCTCTACACGTGTCAACAAAATAGGAACATAGTCTTGTCTCTGTCATACTCTTTATTAAATTTTCCCTATTTTGGGCGTCCAAACAACAAAAAATAAAACATTCTTCACTCAATTTATTGACAATAACAATTCGATTAAAATTATGAGCTGATAACAATGTAAATAATTATATTTTACGAGGAATAAAGGGGAGGGATGGGGCTTATTAAAAGAGCCTCCAAGAGTGACGACACGACAATGATTATGAAGGGGGATCGGGGAAGTAATCAAACAAAATATTAAAATCATTCTTTAAATATCAGTCAGAACCTGCTAACTTATAAGCGTAAGTAACGCTGCAATAAACAAGCGTCAGAAAGGATTGACACACGCTTACCAAACGCACCGATGTCTGTAGTCGTGAGAAGTGCATGTGTACTTGTGTAGGTCACTTCAATCTCCGAACAATCAACTGAACCTATCGCAGCCCACAGCTGGACGAAATGTTAGTAAACGAACCATGAAACAGACTGGCTTACAAGAGATTAACGATAAAGATAAGACAATATCGCAAGATATGAATCAAACTATCCACACACGACGGACAATAAATGGCTTGCAACTTCGTCCACGTATCTCTATCTTTGCCAATGTGAAGTATACTCTATTGACTGTAGTAAAAAGTGCATTGTGGAGTGTCTGGAGGATGACCTCGACACAGTTGTTAGGCGGGGTGTGCAGGGTCGCAGCTGTGGCGTATCGATACGCGATAACTTTGCCGAGACCTAAACCAACACGCGGTGATCTATCTGACGTCGGAAGCACCTCACCCCACTGCTGGCCAACGAATGGCTGCTCCAGAATACTACTCAAGTAATTCACGTAGGTACCTGAAATGAAATAAAAACAGATTGCACAAGATTGTTTTTCCTTCTCGTACGAAAATGTCGCTGGACTTGGCGCTTTGAACTTCCGGTATTTTGAAGGTTCTAGATTGCAAAGGCTACATGAACAACGATTTAGTGAACCTATGTGCTATGCTACTAAGGTGGAAACTTCTACAATAATTGTAACTAAAATTATTGAACGAGTTAATATTATTTATTTCATTCAACTATAAAGAATAGACATTCGGTCGAAGGAACCGAATTCAACTACAGGTCTGTAATACTACGATCCTAGAGAAATGTGCATTTAAAATATACTGCAAAATAAGTTACTTAATGAAATGCATGCTCTACAAAATGCAAGTGGAGTTGTATGCAAGTCAACAACTTTATGAATATGAATCTCATAGCTCCTCATAATTGTATGCAGAATATATTCCGCGAAGACACGCTGACGAACTGCATCGTGTATCACAGAGGTAAAGAAATAAACAAGTGCTTCTGAACAAACCGTGTTTGGTCGACCAAATTCTAATTCCAAAAGATGGAATATCTACATCACCATAATTAATCAATTTTTAATAGCTTGAGAAATAGACTGTCTAAGGTACACACGACACACCACGATAGGTACGTAATAGCGTGAGAAAGAAAGACGACAAGTAGCCAACAATATTCAATCACGAATATCTCACAAGCCACTGAACTGTCTAGCTAACTAAACATATTTGAAACATTATTATGTCACCTTCAACGATTGACAGAAACAGAACGATGTTTTAAATTCGATAGCGTTACATATGTTATGTTGTGTGACGCAAGCGGGCCTATGTGTCTCACGCCACTAATTGCAATGAAAATTAATGACGTCATCATACGCCGATAGAATCTGTCCTCTCTTTGCTCATACCATGTCCGACTTTACTCCCAGTGCTACACAGAACGACGGATAATCTATTTACAAGTAGAAGTTAGTGCAGGTCCTTCACTTTTCCAGGTGAGATAGTGTACATAGTACAAACTAAATGATAAAGTTTCACTTGTTTAACTTCGTCATCGTATCTACAGTAGGTATGTGGCGCCGGGGACTGAGTTAGTGGAGGCTGATCGCTAAGTGAGCAATGCCTGCCGACGACTGATGGACCGCGACTGTTCTACGTAGTGTCACCACAGAGCAGTGAACAGAAGATCACACAAAGGACTCACATCGGTACAGGAAAAACGATAAGTTTGCATGTAAAGTTGCTGATTGCACTATGTTTTCCTGAGTAATGCTTGCTATTACCTAAACAATAAAGTTTAGCCAAGCGAAGAACTAAAGATAGAATGTAATCGGAATAAATCCTTCTACCATAGCTAAGGCTATCTATTGCAACGGCATCTTATTGGAACGGTTCTTTTCCTTCTGAAGTCGGCCTATTGAACCAAGCTACGTAGTAGTGCTGCACAAATCCTCCACGTCGACCTCAGGGTCACATCCGCGACCTCTGATCGCTAACGATCGCTGCCTTCAATGTCATCGCTTAATGAAGCCGTGCAGTTATCAGTCGCCAGTTATTTATGATGACTATTCGATCCGATAAACAGACCTGATTGATGTTTAGCAATCCATTTTTCAATGAGCATGTAAAGACATTTCATAAGTTTACAGTTGTTAGTCGTGATAGCGGTCAGTCTGTCTGATGAGACTTGTTACAATCATCATCATAATCATAATCAGCCTATATCTTGTTACAAATTCGGTCATTATTGATCCATCAATAATTCAAGTTCAGGACCATATTCAAAAAGACATTCTAGAGTAGTTCTTTGTGCCCATTACAATGTTGTATGTAGTTTTATGTACCTTTTTTTTTTTCCGTGTGGAAATCCTCATGGATGTCCACCACCCTGGGGTGGGTGGAGGGGTCTGTCAGACTCTTACTGACTAAAACCACACGTTGTCCTGCTGCTACCTTTAGCCGGGGTGCTGGATTCATTTTAGGGCTGATTTGTACATCGCCAGATAACTTTTATTCCAGGAATAAAATTGACGTTTGACAGTTTTTGTATGAAATAAATGTCTTCAAAATTATTCCTCGAATAAAGTTATCAGATGATTGAAAAATAGTGTGCCCAAATCAATACCCAAAAACAAATGCAGTGAGTAAATAATTGGACATGTCAGATTCCACAACGCAAGCAGTGCAGGGAACATGAAACAGGCAATCCAATTCTAGTACATCGACATTATAAATATTCGAATCGATGTAATAATGCATGTTGTTTGTTTAAATATATCAGCAGAATACAGTTTGAGGCAAAATTAATGATTTTGTATTGTATTGCCAAAGAAACAATATTGTTTATTCAAATTCATTGTTATTCTTTCCAATTTCTTATAATCCGACTTCATCCACTACTGTGCGCATGTTGTTTGTGCCGATCCCCGCGCTCCCGTGCCAGTTCCACCCAGGTTCTACTTGCGATGGCAACAACGTCATCTGCCGTCTCACAGCCGCGGAGGACTTGGCACCACTTAAAATTATATCCAAAGTCCAAAGTTCTACAAACCGATATGCACTTTATCTTTAAAATATTGCCTGACTAAGATATATGCTTAGCACACAGAAGTGCGCGCGAGTGCTTCTCGCGGCAAGACGCGGGGGTAGGGGTTGTGACGGGGGGAGATGTCACTCAAACCGCGCAAACTTAATTAAAATCCGTACAAATAGTTAGCACAAGCATCGTGCTGCCGCCAACAAGCGAGGCACAATTCATAAGCAAAAGCGGAGAGTTACATTTGTGGGAAAGTGGCGGTGATAAATAGAATGTAAATAGATACATCCATGAATACAAAAAAGTTTATGGCTGGCCGGAAATCATCAATTAGGTATCAATAAAATGTATACTGGCACCCTAACTGCAATCAACAGGATACTATCACACTACTAACTATTTACACTAGATACAAAATTAAATAACTAGTTAACTATGCAATCATGTCGTATTTTGTTTATTTATTAACTTAATTCATTACTTTAGTCAGCACTACAAAGAAGCCAGCGAATATTGTTGATGAATAGTAAACTAAGTCCACGGCACTAAAACGTAATAACAGTATCAATCTAGAGTATAATGACTACGGTTTTAACGAGCTCATTTAAAGACGATTCACGTTTAAACGTCGGCAGTTATATCACCGGCCGTACTGTAACTCAACCTGTCGAATTAGATGAGAGTGGATGGATATGGCGTTTATTTACAGCCAGTAAATCCTAATGGATTTGCTTGTAATCAAACTAATAACTCATTTAATGTTTGATGGATTGGCTATTTCCCTCAGGTACTTAGTGTTACTAGGGCGATATTACACGGAACTGTGAGAAACTCTTTGTTTACAAGACATTTTACACTTTATAATTTTATGAGCCATTTGTACAAAACGGATCCTTGCGCACTACGTAACGGCGTAACCTTTCACACAATTGACAACGTTCCCTATTACGAGTACTTTACACACAATAACGCAATCGACTACCTTCATTCTAATGATCATTACAAGATAAAGTGACATTTTATATAGTGTCAGACTAACAATAAGTCGTAGCAAGACTCGTGGTTCGCTCATAGCTCACGCCCGTTCACTGTTCAACTATCGTTTGGTAAGTTGCCGAAGCCACTTGACTGGCTCCTACGATTTGCATAAGTTTTAATCAAAGAAGTCGCTGTGAGGAGTGAGGACGAGCCTCTCGACACACTCGCTGCCAACAGGACTCATCTTTTAATTCCTCTCAGGACGGCGCACCGAGCGAGGGAGCAAAAAAACATACTTAGTTGCAGAAAGTCCACTCTTATTAGATGCTCTCCTACACAGACTTGTTTTACGGAAGAATGCCCTAAGGTAAAAAGTTATGAATAGTTTTCATCCGTATGATAAAGCCTTGCGCAGAGAGTCTGGACTTGCGTACTTAAGTACTAATCTATATAAATAAAAATCAATATTTTTATGTTTGTCATCTATGTGTTCTGAAATCATTGGTCAGATTGTGATGAAACTTTGGTAAGGTGTTCTGGGGACGCCCGTGAGGGTTCCTAATTATTAAAACATGGGAAACTATAGCAAAAAAAATTGAGGCGGTATGAAGTTCGGCGGGTCAGCTAGTTTATTTATTTATAAAAATGTCTTTGAAAATTATTGTTGTGTAGTTTATTTTTGTGGCTCAAATTCAACTCGAGTTCTCGAGTAAGCATAGTCTCTTAACGACACAATACAGCTGTTTACCTAACTTCAGTGGTTTATATTCCCCAGCAACTATTAGCCCTATTCCGAGAGTTAGCCTTCTTCGAGTTATCACACTGGGAGGTTGGCTTAATGACCGGGTCAGTAGTTGAAGTGCCCCGTTTACATGAGTGTACTGTGTGTAGTGTGTAGACGCTACTTACATTACGTCGCGTCGTCGTGCTACTCGTTCGTCTGACCCGCGACTCCCGGCGCGTGCTCCAATTTACTTGACGACAGTTTAGCTCATGTCTATAATATTAATGTAATTAAACTATCACAAGTTTATGGATTAAACTCTGGTTGTGGACGCAAGTTTAATGTACTGCTGCCCATTGTTTTGTTTTATTGGATGCATTATTGAACATGAAATAAATATTTCTGTGTAATAAATAACTTCGGGCCAGTTTCATTTGCTTGTTTATGTTCATTTTATTACACAAAATGTTCAGTTGCAAAACAGCCTGTAATTTAATGAACAATATTACTTATTGACAGCAAACCACAACCGACATCAGAAACATTTTCGTTTAAACAACTTTGAAATCACATCATTACCACTAACCGCCAATCAAAAAACACTAGTGAAATAATAACCAAGCGATCATGGCATATAATGTCTTTATAGAAAGCTTACATAATATCATCCACATAATATATTGACACAGATATAAATGAAACCAATATGTGTCATGTGATATTAACGACGTGATCAGGCATTACAGCCGCTACTTGTATTAGTGAATAGTGATCGAAGGCTTTGTTTAATCTAATGAATACTGGCAGTCATTCCCGATACTCATACATAACCGACTCGTAATAAAATTAATAATACTGTTATAAATACGGACGATAACTAGTCAATACTAGTTCTATGGAAATGTGCATAAAATACGATTCAAATCTGTTACCGACTGACTAACTTTACTGATGATTCGTAATATTTTAATGGTTGCTCTTTCATATTAGCTTCTAATAAAATAATACAGCGAAGGCAAAATCCTGTCCTCTTAGAATAAAAGAACAAATATGTATCCTTATTCTTGCTCCTTCACGAAAAACTATTTTTTTTTTTTACAATGTTTACAGGGTCTTCAATGCATAGAAAACAAATATTGTCACTTAAAAAATCACATCAATATTATTTTAGGCGCTCAGTGTTAGTGCAACCGTCGCGACAGTCTTCTTATGATGAAGTATGAATGTGAATAACCAACACGCTATGACGCTACCAATCGCAAGAGATGTTACGAGTATGACTGTAAAGCCCAGAGGTCAGCTGATGGTTGCCGCCGGGACACTCGACGTTCGCTCATTGACTGCCGAAGCCCAGAGGTCAGCTGATGGTTGCCGCCGGGACACTCGACGTTCGCTCATTGACTGCCGAAGCCCAGAGGTCAGCTGATGGTTGTCGCCGGGACACTCGACGGTCGCTCATTGACTGCCGAAGCCCAGAGGTCAGCTGATGGTTGTCGCCGGGACACTCGACGTTCGCTCATTGACTGCCGAAGCCCAGAGGTCAGCTGATGGTTGTCGCCGGGACACTCGACGTTCGCTCATTGAATGTCGTTGATCACGTCACTGCTCTTTGTACCAACACTTGGATTGATTGAAAGATTAGCGCAGAACTACCGGCAGTATATTGACGAAGTATTGCGTGCACTATTTGTTTATCATTGATAGAAATCGAAATTGCGTATTTCATAATTCCTGCTACGCAAATTGGATAAGTTTTACCATTAGGTACCCAACTACGATCTTACAGATTGTGTCTTCACTAACGAGCTAATGGAATAGTCAGACTAATTTCCAAGTTAATCCATAAACATAAGCTTTTTATTCGGTATTTTGATCAAATCGCTTTGCCTGTCTGATTACACTACAAAACAAAAAGTTGCTAAAGATTACAAAAATATAGTTGTTAAGATAGATTTATTATAAGATAGTCTCAGACGCGCTATTGTGTCATGTCCCTTATATCGTAGATGATAGGGGAATCTTCTGTAAGTGAACTCGAAGTCACTCGGTATACAATCTGTACAAAATGTCGATGTCTATATAATCGCTTGTTATGTAAAACCGCCGAAGGAATGGCACAATTCTCCGACAGCTAAGGAGCTCTCGAGGGAAAAGTTTTTATCAAGCTTATTTGTCAAGGTATATAAATAAATAATGCTTTGTTTTAAGAGAAGCTCAGCGGGTTTTGTAAATTGTTATTAGCAATTTTGGGTAAAAAGTCAGAACAAGGAATTGGTTGTTAAAACATTAAATTATTAGGCTTAATCTATAAGCGACTTTAATTTATATTAAAGTCGCTTTTCGTGTCTGTCTGTGTGACCACGTCGTTTTTCTTTTCGTGTCTGTCTGTGTGACCACGTGGTTTATCTTATCTTGTCTGTCTGTGTGACCACGTCGTTTTTCTTTTCGTGTCTGTCTGTGTGACCACGTCGTTTTTCTTTTCGTGTCTGTCTGTGTGACCACGTCGTTTTTCTTTTCTTGTCTGTCTGTGTGACCACGTCGTTTTTCTTTTCTTGTCTGTCTGTGTGACCACGTCGTTTTTCTTTTCGTGTCTGTCTGTGTGACCACGTCGTTTTTGTTTTCGTGTCTGTTTGTGTGACCACGTCGTTTTTGTTTTCGTGTCTGTTTGTGTGACCACGTCGTTTTTCTTTTCGTGTCTGTCTGTGTGACCACGTCGTTTTTCTTTTCGTGTCTGTCTGTGTGACCACGTGGTTTATCTTTTCGTGTCTGTCTGTGTGACCACGTGGTTTATCTTATCTTGTCTGTCTGTGTGACCACGTCGTTTTTCTTTTCTTGTCTGTCTGTGTGACCACGTCGTTTTTCTTTTCGTGTCTGTCTGTGTGACCACGTCGTTTTTCTTTTCTTGTCTGTCTGTGTGACCACGTCGTTTTTCTTTTCGTGTCTGTCTGTGTGACCACGTCGTTTTTGTTTTCGTGTCTGTTTGTGTGACCACGTCGTTTTTGTTTTCGTGTCTGTTTGTGTGACCACGTCGTTTTTCTTTTCGTGTCTGTCTGTGTGACCACGTCGTTTTTCTTTTCGTGTCTGTCTGTGTGACCACGTGGTTTATCTTTTCGTGTCTGTCTGTGTGACCACGTGGTTTATCTTTTCGTGTCTGTCTGTGTGACCACGTGGTTTATCTTTTCGTGTCTGTCTGTGTGACCACGTGGTTTATCTTTTCGTGTCTGTCTGTGTGACCACGTCGTTTTTCTTTTCGTGTCTGTCTGTGTGACCACGTGGTTTATCTTATCTTGTCTGTCTGTGTGACCACGTCGTTTTTCTTTTCTTGTCTGTCTGTGTGACCACGTCGTTTTTCTTTTCGTGTCTGTCTGTGTGACCACGTCGTTTTTGTTTTCGTGTCTGTTTGTGTGACCACGTCGTTTTTCTTTTCGTGTCTGTCTGTGTGACCACGTCGTTTTTCTTTTCGTGTCTGTCTGTGTGACCACGTGGTTTATCTTATCTTGTCTGTCTGTGTGACCACGTCGTTTTTCTTTTTGTGTCTGTCTGTGTGACCACGTCGTTTTTCTTTTCGTGTCTGTCTGTGTGACCACGTCGTTTTTCTTTTCGTGTCTGTCTGTGTGACCACGTGGTTTATCTTTTCGTGTCTGTCTGTGTGACCACGTGGTTTATCTTTTCGTGTCTGTCTGTGTGACCACGTGGTTTATCTTTTCGTGTCTGTCTGTGTGACCACGTGGTTTATCTTATCTTGTCTGTCTGTGTGACCACGTCGTTTTTCTTTTCTTGTCTGTCTGTGTGACCACGTCGTTTTTCTTTTCTTGTCTGTCTGTGTGACCACGTCGTTTTTCTTTTCGTGTCTGTCTGTGTGACCACGTGGTTTTTCTTTTCTTGTCTGTCTGTGTGACCACGTGGTTTTTCTAAACTGCGCGGGATTTTGGTGCGATTTTCACCATAATTTAGAGAATTTATTCCGAAAAGTTTATAAATATAATAATACATTCATCTTACACTTGCACATAATTAAGAAATGTCAATGTTTTGTCAAGTCGTAAAACCACGCGAAGCAGGGGCGGGTCATTAGTATAATATAAGTGGTTCTTAAAGCATAGTCGGAAAAATGATTGTCAGCACATGCACTACTGTACAGTACGCACACTATGCCATCCAAGCTTGACCTTAGCTTTACTTGTCTTCAACTCTTTAGGACCGACCCGTGTCAAATGATTCGCGACAATGATACAATAGTACCTATCTATCCCATACGTGCTCCGTAAAGAAGTTTGGTAGGACAGCACACCCACAACTTCGTCCTGCCGTACCCACAGCCGTGAACAGGTAGCTAGTCACATAGCTTGTACCGCACGAGTGGGTCCCGTAGCCGTGTGAATGTAAACTATGTAAAGTAATGTACTTTAATTTACACATATTTTGTTCCTGTTGTACTCTAATTCGCGCCGCACGATTCATTCGCGTGTTATCCTCAGTTGTTTGTGTTCGTTCCGCTCCTTCCGATTTATTCGCCTTATAACTTTAATTAGATTTTAATCTAGATTATTTTATATTACGAGTAGGTCCACAGTGAGCCGATTCGCGGTAATGTGGATACACTCGCGGTATCTCGAGCCCCTGTGTAAAGTCGTGTTGTGTTTCGTTCTTTACGACTTTTATTTCACATGCTTCAGAGAATGAGGTTCTTTTATTTTACATCTTTGGTTTGAGCACAGAATATCTTTGAATTGTGTCACTTGTGGTACTCAAATATGTTCTGGTGCCAAGTTGAAGTCTATGGAATGGCTTGGCTCTCTAAAACATGGCCACGGCACATATTCTAAAACAAGCACACTCTAATTGTACGAAAATAAAATCAAAATCTATTTAATCTCAGCAAAACCCCAAACAAACTTAACTTCTCAAAAAAAAGGAATTTCTCTAGCTTGAACTGTTGTGTGGCACATTTTTTCTTACATAACGGTAAACTAGATTATTAGATCAGATAACAAATACTTCCGTAGTGTCGGCGAAAGGTTGCAAAAAGGCTAAAGTTCAAAAACGGTTAATAATAATATCTGCGTTTAGCATATTTAGTTTATAAGCTCTGTGGTTCGGGTGTATTTATGCACATAATACCTTATAAGTAGAATTCATCAATTATTATTTGTATCCTTTGCCCAGATAAACAGCCCACACGTGCTCAGTCAGTGGTGGCCGGTGGCAGTACGTGAATTGATCTGCACTGTATTTTTACTGATTATAAGAAGGTAGAAACTATTAGAAAGTTCCCAAAGCTACAGTAAATCATAAGGACTCGTATACGGACTGCTCCGTGGACAGTAGGACATGCCGGTTTCCTCACGATGTTTTTGTTTTCAGCTGTGATGAAATAATTTACCCAAAGTGCCTGCTTGGGTTTGAACCCACGACCTACAACACGTACTCGCAAGTCGCGGCCGTTACCATTGGACCACCACTGCTCTGCGGGGAGTCCCCGCATGCCGTATATCGACCGAGTTATCGACAAACGAGCAATGGATGTTTTACGTTGTTTCGGCACAAACCGTTCGTTAATTCGACGAAGCATTACACAAAAGATCGGCACCCGTCGCGCGTCGGTTGTGATAAACGGCACATTCTTTTGTAATGAAATATTTTATGATCATATTGATTTTAGGTTGCGGTTTTACCGTAACGAGATTTTTAAGGGGAAATTTTCTGAAAAATGGAATAAGCAAATCTGTTTTTTTTTTTTTTTTTCAAGTTTAGTCCATCACGGGACCAGCAGCAGGGAGAATGTCCCCCGGGTGAGGCCGGGTGAAGCCGGGTGAGATTAACAATATTTTTTTTATTATTACTCTTTTTTAGAGCTGTTTTACCAAAGTCGGATAATCTTCTATCCGTGAAATAAAATTGTGGTACCTACTATTTAATTATTTTAGTTTCTCATGTTCAATGTTATCATGGTTCCGGTGCAATGTATCCGAGATTGTATCAACATCTATAGGTAGGTACAACAACTTTCCGAATTTCAGTGAAACCTACAAAGAGTTGTGGGCTCGCTGCTAATGTGTTCGTTAGTTTGTATTCAGTAGTAGGTACACAAAAAGACACAACGAGTACCGACACATTTTCGAATTGCTTTGAACAAAACTAAAAACTAGTCTAGCGTTTGATGCTAATTTCTTTATCCTAATGGCCCACCTAGTAGGCAAGCTCTTTTGTATCCGTTTATAGTCACGTGGGCAGGTGACATTAATGACTGTAGTATTGATCTAGGACATTCGTATTTAGCTGCAGTGGGCGTATAGTGATCAAATGTACATTATGCGAGATGGTTGTTTAACATTACCATTAAAACTCTACCAACACTTCATCAAGTAGAAATAAAGAAGTTGTGTGACTCGAAACAAGCTACAATCACAAATTATTCAATATTGACTTGCAAATTATACAAAAAAAGCTAAAATATGTGGTTTATTCCGTCTCCCACGCACTCCTAGTGTCAAATACACGAATGCTATGTTCAGCGCCGCTTCTAATAGTAGTCCGCTACGTCAAAGTGCCAGAAGTGAAGATAGGTCTACAAAGAAGCTAAGTTAATAATTGGTTTCTACTGCAGCTACTGGCACAGTATAATAAAGTAAGTAGTGTTACGTCTGGCAGTGTCTTTCAAATAATTACCTACTCCCGCTCGGTAGGTAAACACGCACTAGGGTTGCCTCTTTGGTTATAATTGTACTTTGTAAGTCCAGAATATTTAAAGAAGGGAAAGCATCCTTTTTTAAAACCTTGCGGCTTAGGTAGTAAAGTAAATGTTTTTCACAAATCCGGTAGCTTGTAGTTAGGTCTGTTTGCTAAATCATCTCGGTAAATAAAAATAGATATTATCAATTTTTTAGGAGTTAAAAATAAAATAATTTCTATAGAAAAGTTACATAAAAAGGCCTATAAAAATATCTGCGATGACTTACCTATATCTAAATACTCAGGTAAATTCAAAAATTGAGAAACGTTTATTTTCTCTTGACTGTACTTACCTGTCAAAAAGAGTAACCTAGTATAAAGCGGATAAGCCAGAGATTAAAACTGAAGAAGAACTAGCAGGGGATGGAGGAGGGGGTTGGGGGGTGGAGGGGGGAGGCTCAGGGGTTCAGACCGGAGTAAATCAATATGACAGAGTTGTGTATAACAATTAATAGTAAATTAATTAATAATTAGTTAGTGGTGAATTAAGGTAATGTTAAATCCCTATTGAAATAAATTCGCTTATCGTCACGGAAATGTACCTGAAAATATACGGCCGCCACGAAAACAACATGTGTATTTAAAGCTAGGATAAAGGCATTGCTCTTAAAAAAATGTTACCACAGTATTCAAGAATTTATGGAAGATACAATGTTAAAATAGAGTTCAAATATATATCTGTGTGTTAATTATAATATATAATTTTTTACGTATAAAGCTGATATACGTTTAATTAATATAATATTAACTGCGAAAGTTCCTAATCTACGTGATATTAGATAATACATACTCGCTACAATATTATTAGTTTTAAGTTATCTTGCGGCGCCCTAATAGGGTCATCATGTACACTGAAAAAAATAATTTCTCACTACAAGAAATTAAAGTGACTTTATACAATAAGAAGAAATATTTGTAAAACAGTAAAAGAAAAAACAGTAGATTTTAATGATTGAACATACTATTTACTGAAAAAATAACAAAACAAAGGAAAACCACCAGTACTGTAATGTAAGTAAATTTCAATGGTTTGAACGATATCACTAAATGAATAAAACAGTTAATTTTGTAACCTTTTAGCTACTTAAAACGTTAAAGTTTACGGTCATGATGACGGCCTCAAGCTTTAACTGTTTTCGGATCAGTAAAAAATACTTTTTTGAACGTTAGGCTCATAATTATGGAACTGCTTAAAGCAGTTCAGGATCAATGTTCTTTCATTGATATTTACTGCTTTTTCTTTCAGTGATAATCGCTAGTTTAAACCTATCGTGTAACTATGGGTGTATACATTGTGCATTAAATAAAGAAATAAATAAATTTTATGTAGATAAAAATTGCATTTTACACCAAATCATTTGGATGAATATGAGATGCATAGTTCAGATATCACGAGCGTGTTTTGATCGCGGGACACACGATAAAGACTTTTGTGATAGACAGAAATATACGCGGGCGAAGCCGCGAGCAGAAGTTAGTATACTTAGGTATATTTTGTTTCTTCACTCTGGCGTCGATCTTATGGAAAAAGAGAGTTACCTACTAATATAATACGTACCTGTCAAGAAAAGAAAGTTCTGCTCGCTACGCTTCAATAAATATACAAATACCTACACAACACAGAAATAAATAAAAATAATGTTATTTTTATAGGCTTACCTTGTCGACTAAGTTGGTAATTTATAAAATGATATTTTTAGTTTCGATATTGAGGAATTCAAACATCAACTTCATGCTATAATATTTCACGTAAATAAATGTGCGGGAGCGTCTGCACCGTCTGCGACCGTACGTATCTGCGGCGCACTCGAGACTTGACTATCTACTGATGTAGGTACCTACACCACAATTTCGAAGCGCGTCGTTTCTGCCGTTTTGTATGAAGACGTAATACTGCTTACTTTATTAGACTGTGGTACTGGCGAGAATATCAAGTTAAGTTGAGTCAAGGACGTTCGGGGCGCGTGCGGCCAATTTGCGGCGAGAGGGAATCCCCAGACCATTACTACTGACGAGTTATAAGTACAGAAGGACCACTCCCTACAATGTATCACATACATTTTATAATATTTCCCAGTAAAAGGAAAATAAATAAATTTGAAAATGACAGAACTGTCAAATAACCAAGTTGAAAAAAATATTCGCTATTATTTTAGCGCGCAGCCACAATTGGAACTAACACCGCAACTAATCTTGTTATTTCAATACATTTCATAAAACAATTTTTCGCAAAGGTTAACCAACAGCCTTACCTGTCAACGTCATTCGAGCGCTAAAAGATCTTCGTTGTAGTGTCCTACTTGTTTCCTGACCTTATATGAAAACAATACCTAATTACGTAATAGTGTTAAATCTTTTACTGAATTTGCATGTAGTGGGCCTTCCGTAACTCTCTGTGTAGTGACATAATAATTTTGGAGGCAGTCTGGAAAAATTACAGCCGCCACGTGACGCTTGTGTGTAACAGATACAATGATACTGAAGGCGCCGACGTGGAGGCGACTGTACCTACTGATGGCACGAGAGATAGCCGAGTGTCCCGGTAGTTGCTGATGACGATACGTACAGTGTGCTGTAGAGATTATATTATTTCAGTTCGAGGAAATAACTTTCAGTTACCAAGTGGTTCCTGAAAGTAATTTCTTTAAGACTGCTGAAATAGGTACGCCACAACACTGCACTGTGCCGAGTTGCCGACCACAAACACAATACCAAGAAACTAATACTGACTAGTGTTCCCTGCAATATTCACATAGAGAAAACCGTACAACAATACCTAAGCCCTGCCATATTCAAATAAGAGTAAATCATAGAAATTTAAAAAACGGTGCATGGTAAATGCACGCTCTGTGTTATGAGTTAAGGTTTATAATTGATTATGTAGTACGTTCTGATTTATGAATTGTAAGTGCGTGTGCGACTTTGTATCTATTGCTTTTACTGAACTACATGCGTAGCAGAGGCGCGGTGGTGGGGCGTATCTCCTTCTTTCTTATATCTATGCAGTAAACTCTACTGTGAATAAACAACACATCCCCCTTGTTTCTGATCTGCGGCACAACATAACGAAGGGCTCAATCGAGATTGTGTCGAAACAATATCATCGCAGCAGGTAGTAATAAGCTGCGCGTCGTAAAAGCGTGCGTTCGTACGAGCGCATCACCGCGTTATCTCGCCGCGGCAGTAAAGAGACGCGTGGCGCGCGCGTTTACGAGCGGCAGGCGACGCGCGATATGCAACAATAAATATTATGATTATATCGAATTACATCGGCGTGGGAGGCGTGCGGTAAACTGTGAAATGTCACGCTTATCTGCACGGGGCGATTTTGCAACTAAAGGAGCTGCTTATGACAATAGTTGGGGAATAATGCGGCTCTTTCTAATTTCAAACTTATGCTTACCCAATATTTACATATATACCGTCGTCTTGACGACAGATAACGAAATCAGATATTGTTGCCGAGCTGTTCATAGTAACATATTTATGCACCTCTTCCTAACCCTTTGGGTACAACAGGCGTGATGCTGTGTCATCATTACATTTCCATTTGTCTTCGATCGATTTTCCTTAACAGAGTTCTTAAACACCACCAATCATTTGCAGCTTCCTTTTTTCTATGCAAACGAAAATACGATTACACAAACCCTCTGAAACTCCTTTATCTCGTGTAACAGGCGCGAGCCCGGTCGGTACTCACGGCACTCTATGATTTATGCGGACTCGCTTGTTCGCAAGAGTTATCGCTTTCCATACGTCTCGCTGGCAGCACAGTTAAATGCCTAGCCTTGCAAACATGCCGACCGAACTCAGAGCTTGAATACTGATCGCACACACAAGTTAAACCTTATTATATGAAAAACCTAACGGCATGGGATCCACTAATCTCCCGAGTCACTTTTAATAAATGGAAGATAATGTCTGCTTTTATTTAATACTGCTTTAGCAACCGAACAGGGCACACACGCTTTTATTTTACGGTTAGTTCCAGTGGACAGCTGCTATGAAAAATCAATCCCGTTCTTTCAGGACATTGATTAAAGTCCCTTACTGCTTCCAGAAGTATCTCATGAAACACTCCGACAGTCAGCATGGGGCGCCCAATGAGGTGCTCGGAAACTAACGTGACGTCACGAGTAGACGAGCGAGCGCCGCGTTAACGAACACCCTTTATAACCTGTTGATACGATCAAATTGACCGAATTCATTGCGAAGCAGATTACGCGCACAAAGAGTCGCAACACGCTCTGCAACATTAATACGATTAATTGAATCGCGGGATTAATCGCAGAGAGTATATATCGCCTGCAATGCTTTTAGTATATCTGTGACTTTTGCTCTTATCAGCCGTTAATGCTCAGCTATTTAAATGATGATAGTACGATTGATGGTAGTATTTATAATGCGGGGAGCATTCACTGAAGAAATGTTTAAATAGAATACTAGAGGTCATGGGAGTTACAAAAGTTAATCGAATGTCATTTTGTTTGAGCTGCATACAATGCTGAGAATAAAACTTTCACAGATATCATCATAGATGCAGTTAGTTAAATTACTATTTCGATACAAAAATCCATAATAGCAACTAAACCTGCACATCACACTGCGGTCCACGGTAGGTATCTCTATTCCTGTCTGCGTGCTCGGGGCCCTGGTCCCCAGCACATTGTCTCCGTGGCGCACATAATCGAAGCGTGCATAAAAAGATACATGACTATAAATGAACCTAATGAGCTACGTAATGATCAGAAGCATGCTCCCCTCCTCCCCCCCCCCCCTCCTTTCATTCCATGTCCCCCTGGCACCCGCCTCGAGAACATTCTGCCCCATTAAGTTGAACATGACGAAAATAGAATCATGTCTCCTACTAATAGTTAATAGAACCATAAAAATGTTTCTGTGCATCTCTGTGATGTCACGCGTGACTGAACATAGAAGTATTAACGTATTGGTAGTAGCTACTTGAAATTCTGGTTCTATAGTTATTCAAGATCCTAAAGTACTTAAATTCCAAGGAATCATAAGGTTTTAAGGACGTACAGGCGTCCTTAAAACCTTATGATTCCTTCCATAGTCTTCAAGATTCATGATTTGAATACTTGAATGTTTTTTTTTGAGTGATCGTATATTTATGGTCTAATTTCGTTCAGTAATTAACTAGTTCATTAAAACAGTGAGGTATAATAATCTTAACTAAAACCTTTGAATACGGTTACCTTACGGAAGGCTTACGTCTGCTGATACGATAATATTAATTTTACCTAACTCGTCCGAAAAGTTTAAAGGTTCATCTCATAAATTATGCAACTTAATTGATTTTCGTAAACTTCCGAATGTACCATACCATAATATCATACCTTAGTATTGATAAAGATAAACTCCACAGTTTTAATCAGTATCGATATCTAAATGACGTTAAAACAAAAATTGTTAAATTGTAGTACTTATTATCACAAAAAAAATTGCGATTTGAAAGTTATATTTTTAGTTGGAGAATGAACCGTCACGTATACCGATATATGGAGAACGTTTTATCAACTATAAGGTTAAGTTTATTCTTGTGATAAATTCATCCCAACTACGTAACTCTTCATTGTGCGAGTGTGCGTGGTCGGACACGCACTTGGACTGTGTTTTTTTAAACTATTGCATAGCTTTTATCTTGGGCTTTGAGCGCGGCGACCGAATGAAGAAATTCCGTAACGAAAATAAACCTAAGCATCGTCTAACGTCGTATCAGTTCGGCAGACTTCGGCACGGTGTTTGTGTGCGTTGCTATGCAATAGCTTACCGCGGCAGTCCCCGAGTGCCACACGTATTTTTTGTTTTACCGTAATTAGATATCGAAAGTCGAAACCATCACGTGCACGTAGTTTCGCTGGCTAATTTAATGTGACCCTGTATACAAGACGCACTTCTCTTCCTATATGGCTCCCAAACTTACAGTTACCCCTAAAACAATGGAAGTCCGCGCGAGCGGTCGAGCGGACTTCGGTGGCGCGCGCGCACCCACGCATGCGCAGTGCCACGCGCGCCGCTGTTCCATCCGTACTTCGTACTACATCACACTACACGGAAGGTCCACTGCTAGTAACAATCAGATAAGCAAGTACTGTTTGTGTCGCGTCCAGTCGCAAGCGAGGCTGGTGGCCATAGGGCCCTTGGCTCAATTCCCCGGTCGCGGTCGGGCGAAGTTTTCTTAGGTTTTTAACAGTAGTACCTACAGTCTGGATTTGTGAGCAGTTAATGGCAATGTATAATATAGTGATAGTGATAGTAGATGGTTCTCCAACATTGCTGGCGGCATGTTGCTGTCTGCCTACCTTTTCGGGACATACAGTCTTGATATTACTTTGCTAATGCTTCTCACACACATTGTTTTAGATGAAAAAGTGAAATGAGGGTCCATTCCCGGGGTGTACCGTGGTATACTGAACACATCTGCGTACTCCTTTAGAGGGTACAGGCGTGATGTTATGTTGTGTGATTGCGTTAAACAATGTATACATATGCGATAGCAGCAATCGCGGTTGATTTGCTGGCATTTATTGAAGAGTTCCGTTGTCTGTCCATGGGACCATTTCGAAATAAACCTCTTTCGAACGAAATAATATTTTTGCAAATCCGTCTGTATATGACGGAGTTATGCCCAAACATACATAAAAAAAAGAAAAAATAATATATATATAAACATCCGAATTGAGAACCTCCTCCTTTTTTGAAGTCGGTTAAAAATATAATGCTTCAACACCGCGTACAGCGGCTGTGCATTTAATTCGCAATTTGCAGATTGGGCCCTCTGTAGAATTTTGTAGTACGTATGCCACATTAACGACATTAGCGATTAACTATGGTTTTGAACCCTATTCCGAAGAACATAGAGTTTGATTTTATGTTAATTTAGTAAGTAGGAGGCAGAGTCGAGTTCAAGCGCGCCCTTGACGCCTTTCAAGATCATTATCCTCGTAACAATAATATAATATAGATACGTTACGTTTCATTCCACGACTAAGTACGAAAGTAAAAGTCTCCAATATAGCAAGTTCTATCAACTCGTAATAACACAACCTTGTGACAAACTTATGATGAGAGACCTTATAAATACCTACCTACTGTACATTATTAAATTAATACGCCTCTGAATTCGCTGAAAGCAGGCCGTTATGTGAAAGTTCGCTACTGCGCCGCGGTGGTATTCCGTCTCATGGGACCGAGCCAATTGAACAATTTCGAACAGCGACTGAGTACTTACTGAGTATTTACATACAGACAAACTCTGGCCCACCTCTCATCGGTGATCGAACCAATAACCTGACGCTCAACAGCCACACTTACAACCACAGTAGTACAGCAGTACTTGTACTGTGCTTGTACTTGTACAAGTACACAACCATATCAATGATGTATTTGCTAAATTCTTCCTGTAATTATGTTATACTAGAATTATGTATTTGAATTATGTGTGTTATTTTCATGCCTTTCATTCGTTTGTATTCTGTTATATTTTGTTTTATTGAAATTAATTTACTTTGTTTAAATTTTACATTTAGTTTATTAGCAGCTTCTGTCCAATATCTTTTTTCTTTAATTTGTATGTGAAAAAGTCTCATTATAAAAAAAATATATACCTATAATATGTACAAAAAAAGGAGCTACGTCTGCCAACAAACTGCTTTGCAGTTTGGCAGTGGTAATTAATATATGTTGTCGAAAATTATTTATGTGAATAAACACTTTTTCATATTTTTTTTTAAATGTTATGTACACCATTATACATAATTTGTGTATACATTAGCAGTAATACCTTTCCTAAATGCTTTTGTAAATCAATATTGAACGTATAAGCTGTTAGTGTTATGTAATAAATAATTACCAAGCAGGTTGACTACCACACAATAAACATTCTTCATCCTTAAATCCCAATAAAAGTGGTAACCCATAATAACATGAGATTGTTTTCAATAACTATGTTCTGTAACCCGAGCAACAACCTCTGCCGACTAATTTGTATTTGTGCGCGAAATCATTGGCTGTTATAATAACATGTATCAACTCGATCGGATCAAACACAAATCATGGGCATCGGACAGAGTATATAGACGTACCACCCGCAATATTGCGTGAAAATAATCTGACGTCATCACAAACTGAACTAAACACAAGATTACTGAAGTGCGTGCACTTTTTAACTGCAGTTTTCCCTAGTCCTGTCGCATGCGTACCCCCAGCCGTAGCCTTCTCACTATATGAACGAATCTTATAGCCGTCACTCCCAGAAAATGTTATGGTTATTCTGTAGCATAAGATTAGTCAACAAACCCTTACACATAATAATATATTTTGTATAAATATATTATTATGTATAATGGTTTGTTGACACAACGCACGGCCAATTTTAGTGAGACTCTTTCCTATTAACTTGTCCAATCACCTCGATCTGATGACATCCGATACAAAGTGACTTATTCGTGGCCCGCTGATTGTTTGGCTAGTTTCTGATCACATCATTTGAGTGGTCTACCTTTTGTAGTTTCCCTATAAATGCATGACGTCATGTAGGTACTTATAAATAACAGTGAATACTTATTTGTTGTCTGCAGCAGCTGCAGTGCCGCGCGAGTGATAATACTCGCATTGTGATCGGAATGGCCTGTTCCGACCGCAGGATATTCAGCTGTAACACTTCCAAGTTCAGACGAACGATCTGCGTGGTAGTAATAATGAACCTACGTGTTTGTTGGGTGTTAATAACTTGGAGTGACGAGTTTGAGGTTGTTAAACTAGAATAAATATCAAGAGAATTAGATTGTGTGTAAATCAGGTGTGACACTAGCACACATGCAGGTGTGATATGATAATTATCAAACATTCGATTTAACATCTAAGGCCTTTGTCTAATTTGTAAAATTTAAAAGTTGCAGCAGCTGACTGTCTGATGTGATTTGTTATAAAATTGTTAAAATCAAAGTTATGTAACAAAAAAAAATTAAGACAATATAATTTAGCTAGAAAATTTAAAACAAAGAGCATGCCCTCACTTTCACTCGTATGCAAAAATAATTGTTAAAGTGCAGGTACAAATGAGCGTTTGTGCTGCGTTCAGTTCGTTCACCCGACTCGCTCGTTCACTCGCCCCCGCCGTATTTATACGCTTTGTCCTGTCAGCGCACTGGTTAATGACTCCTCGTCCTCATGCGAGTACAGCAGCTCTGTGTTCCACTCGGTCACATGTGGCTAACAATGCTCTAAGGGTTGAAGGAGGTCCTCTAAAAGGGTCGGAAATCGGTTTGCTATCTTGACTCGCATAAGAGCTCCTTGAAAGGCAGAATTGTAACGTTGCACGAGGAGGCAAATAATATTGATTCATGAAATCATGAATTTTAGTTTAAATGTAAAGATAAGCTTTTAAAAACCTTTGCAACGGCATAGAAGTATTAGGTACAAGGTTCAACTACAAAACCTCATTCAGAACACGTTCACCCGGTTCACCCTGCTCTAAAGCTAGTCCTTCTGCATCAGCAAACTACACATCACGTCACATCAGTGCTTGTCCTAAACAAACAGTCAGCGCCTGTATCAGAACATGACATAACTCAAGTTTAGCTTGTTTAGGTTCTACTTTCAATTGCGTATAATTCCAGTTTCGCTGACTACAATAATAACTAAGAATACTGGAAGAACACTGTTACACTTTCTATTTGCCTTAACGAACATCGGGATTATAGAAAAAAGAAGTCCTGATGTATGTGGCTTCAACACCATATTCAGGCCTAATGAAGACCATTTTGACAGTTCAATGACATTAGTTGCGCTATTTACGTTGTCGAGCTGAGGAATTCATATATTTATGAAGCAATGGATTGTGTTTTTTTTTTTATTCTATTCGGGAAACTTACAACTGCCGTATTTTTAAACAATACGCATTTGAAGGCCATTTACAAGTTTCCACTGATAAACACTTGAAACAAAAAAAGGTCGATACAAAATACCTATATCATAAATTAGGAAACAAAATAACACGATCGACTAATAAAACTAAAAATCATTCAGACGCAAACAATTACTTTTCCTTAAAAAAGCTTTTCACCAACAAATGCTTAAGCCGAGAAACACTGGTATTGAAAATGTCCAAATCATGTTCACTACTTAGTCAGTTTATTAAAACTTTTGCTACCACGGATTAGATACGAATTCGGCCTGTACGCGAACTTGGAATGAGGGACATGCAACAAGCTAGTTTTGCGAAACATTTTGCAGTGTGTAACTAAATCCTAAACTGCCTAACAGCTCAGGGCAATCTATAAGTGTATATAGTTAATATGATTATATTGCAAGCGTGTTACGCAATGGGCGTGCACGATAATATAATATAAAACAATAATTTATTAGTATTCTCAACATTTTTTTTCATATTATGACGGTGTGGACTTAGACAATCAGCATTCAAGATTGTTATTTTCCTTTTAATATTTTTTATTCCTTTTCGGACGCTCGTTGTGCTCTCCCCTCCGGCGCCGCGCGCCGCCTGCCCGCGCTCTTCTGTTTGTTTACAGCCGCTGATGACTTTTATATCGCAAGCAAACGAACAAAAACTCCAGCTTTGTATCGACGGCCTCGGAAAAAGTACCAAGTAGCTACTCGAAAATTAAAGCCAAAATATGAATAGACCACCCGACCTAATTATTTTGTAGAAAAATAGTAGTAAAGAATTTAGAGCTAAAATTTAACAACCCAGTGAGTAAGTACTCACTGGGTTGTTAAATTTTTAGCTCGAAATTAATTAACTTTTTTGTAAGTAAGTACTTACATAAAAGTAAATGGGGCTTGAGTTGATGCAGTCAATTTATCAGTCAGTAGTAAGATCACCAGTCTGCCTATCAAGTTTGGTAATGCCAGTTTACTTGTAGCCAACGTAGTGAAGTACACTGTTCAAACAAATCATATTTTATGTTAAATACTGCGTCCTTAATCATAAAATGATATCGGTGCATCCT
This sequence comes from Hydraecia micacea, assembly GCA_914767645.1. Taxonomy (NCBI): domain Eukaryota; kingdom Metazoa; phylum Arthropoda; class Insecta; order Lepidoptera; family Noctuidae; genus Hydraecia; species Hydraecia micacea. Next base: position 210,471 of record OU611783.1, on the reverse strand, counting down.
ATTGTTTTCGCACATCGCGTCGTAAAACGTTAGCAGCGTCGACAAAACAGCGCAATGTGCGACGTCACTTACAATGTACCGATAATTACTAACAGAAGATCTACCCCACATGATGCATAGCAATATTTTGCATACAAGAATATAACTAAAACAAAACTTCGTTGAAGTAGGTACGATCAGACTTATTACTCCATCATAATTACTTATTTCGACGCACATTCCTGCCTTACCGCGCACTTTTCGGAGTGGGATTTCTGTATGTTCTTGTAATGTGTGTAAACGGAACATAAATAAACAGCAAACAATGTTCAGTACGACATACGATGCGCTCCGAGACCTCGTGCTTCGACGAGCACGTTAGGCTGTCAGTGTCGGCTGTCGCGCACGTTTCTATGACAGTCGACACGAACAAATACTGATAAATAGCCTGAAGTTATTGGGGAATCATTCTGAGCAAAATTAAATCTCCTAAAATAATCGCGTGCAACATAGAGTTAGAATACAATACTCTTTTTTTTGCATTATGTAAATACAATAAAATAAAAAAATTCAGACATAAATATAGAAGTTCCACTAGTTTTGGCAGAGAATAAGTTAAGGATAAGTTTAAAGTGATATACTGTCCTAACTGGTGTCACTGATTTAGTAATCAGAGGCATTAGATAGGACAGTTCATCGGTTTCTGTGAAATGCTCGGTTGATGAGTAAATCATCCAGCAATCGATGAGTGCGTCATCTGCATGGCGTTGGTGCGGAGTGCGCGGAGTTTCCACACCATTGCTCGGGGTTATTGCATGGTTCCTTTTGTTAGCGCCGCCTCATTTAGCCGCGACTGCCCCTAATGTCCCGCGGATGATAAGCAGCAGTATTACCTCCTGCTTCACTTTATTTATCGCCTCTCGAGCCTCGGCTTTATGGAGTCACAGACATAAACATTGTGTTACGCGCTTGCAACATCCCTTAACATTCCCCTCGGGAGACGCAGACTGTACGATATTCGTCTGCTCGGATGTGAAACTCACTACACTGTGGTGTAATCTGTGCAGATTATTGTAAGTAGTGGCGCCATATTCCTTGCAAGTGATGGTCCCCCGGCGGAGAGGAGCCGCGAGCTCTTAGCGCGGCCCTACGTTAAACACATGTTCACGTCGTATAAACTGACGCGACGTACTTATCGAGCTCCACATATTTTTTATCGATGGCTCAACGACTACATTATTAAATTAGGATCAACGTTCGTGTCATGATCAAGGAAGTTGCAAAACTGGCCTCTACGCCTACACCTGATTCCCAATTTCGAATAATTTTATCTCTACTTACTAAAATATCACCAACCGCTAATAAAATTTTGTTTACTATAAAAAACAGACATTTATTTAATTGTCAACAGCTCCAAAACGCACAGTAACTAAAGTATACTATGAAGTGACAGCAGGCTGCAGCGAGCGCCCCTTCGGCCTGCTTGGTGACAGTATGACATGTAGAGTATACTATGAAGTGACAGCAGGCTGCAGCGTGCGCCCCTTCGGCCTGCTTGGTGACTGTATGACATGTAGAGTATACTATGAAGTGACAGCAGGCTGCAGCGTGCGCCCCTTCGGCCTGCTTGGTGACTGTATGACATGTAGAGTATACTATGAAGTGACAGCAGGCTGCAGCGAGCGCCCCTTCGGCCTGCTTGGTGACAGTATGACATGTAGAGTATACTATGAAGTGACAGCAGGCTGCAGCGAGCGCCCCTTCGGCCTGCTTGGTGACAGTATGACATGTAGAGTATACTATGAAGTGACAGCAGGCTGCAGCGAGCGCCCCTTCGGCCTGCTTGGTGACAGTATGACATGTAGAGTATACCTTCGCATGGCGGACGGCGAGCATGTTGTTGCACGCGACATCTCCCGCTGACACTACATAACCGACACTGGACACTCGCGACACCACTGTACCGACACCGCTGACATTCTGCGACACTCACGTTTTTCTACTGACCGCGATTCAAACAGACATTACCAAAACAAATAGGACGGAGGCTTGCGGCGGGACTGCGGCAGTTTTTGCGAGTGCCACTACCTCGCAGAACTGGTCGCGGCGCGGCAGGCGGCAGGCGGCAGGCGCGGGCGGGGGAGCGGGAGGAGGACCGGTCCGACCGGCGTCTGCGCCGCGCGCCGAATTATACGCTGCCTCCGAACACTGTGCAGGCAGCCACAGTAGGACCACACCACCGTTAACATGCTATAACAAGGTTCCATCGCACCAACAGCGACACGGTGACGGTGCCGCCAGTGATCCAAGAACAATAAGAAACTTGTACAAACGTGGGATGTCGATACCAACAGGACAAAAGTGAGAAGCAATAATAATAATAAATAAAGGTTTATAATAATACTGTCATCCGTCGTACCATCGTGCCATCATTACTTGCACCTCATAATCATCTGCCTAGCCTTTTCCCAACTATGTTGGGGTCGGCTTCCAGTCTAACCGGATGCAGCTGAATACCAGTATTTTACATGGAGTGACTGCCTATCTGGCCTCCACAATCTAGTTACTGGGTAATACGATATCCCTTGGTACGTAAGACTGGTTGTCAGACTTTCGGGCTCTTGACGACCCGTAACGACTGTCAAAGATCCACGAATGACAGCCGGGACCAACGGCTTAACGTGCTTTCCGAGCCACGGAGGGGTCTAGGTATGTAAAGATGGTCACCCATCCACAGACCAACCGCGGAAAGCGTAGCTTAACCTGATCAATTGACCTGTTCGGCTGGCACCTATAATAAAAAATATTTTATTTTTAGGTTATTTTTAGGCATTATAATTGTATGGGAAAGCTACTCTTGGCTAAATGTACACCTTTTGTAAACGTTTTTTATTAAATAAATAAAATTTTTAAAAAATACTGTAGTAGGTAGTACTACAGGAGGTGTTGTCAAATAACACTGTCACCCTAAGACGGCTACATACTGCGGAGCGGTGAATCAGAACAGTCGGTAGGTTATGAGCATAGTATAAAGTGGGCCTTCTGACCATATCCCACGGTTGTTCGCTGGTGATATCGGCGCGTTCCAGCTACCACATTCTATCTGAACTGTTGCTATAACAACGCGTGCCTAAAGCATTACGATTGTTTTATAACACCCCGTGAGAAATCACCAGAAATCAGTTATAGATATTATTTTTCATACTGTATTTAATTTTATATGTAACATTTTAGGGTTCCGTACCTCAAAAGGAAAAAACGGAACCCTTATAAGATGACTTCGTTGTCCGCCTGTCAGTCTGTCAAGACCCTTTTTCTCAAGAACACGCAATGATCTGAGTCTGATGATATTAATAATTTACTTGTGGGTTGGTATAACATCTGTATATATATAATCTAGGCAAGTGGCACTAGCAGGAGTTATTCTAGTGGGCTCCAAAAATTGGTTAGCAAGGTTCTATGATGACAAACTTACAATGTTAGTACTTAACCCAGAAGTTTCTAAAAAATTAACATTAAAATCACCACAAGTGATGATAGCCTTGTTTGAATTACAGATTTTGTGCAACACTTCATCCATAACCTTTTCGAAACAATCATACAATCCTGAAGGTCTGTACACACTTTCAAAAAGAAACTTAATAAGAAATGGCTCTTTAGGAGTCTGGTATGTATTCTACACTAAAAGTGAATTCTTATTATAAGCAAAGTTCCATATACATAGATTTAGTATATACTACTAGCGGTCCAATTATGATCTCACTAGTCATAATTGAAGTGTTTTTGTTTAAAATTTATTTTAAGGTATTTTTTGCACCCTGAAAGAACTAAGCAAAATATTTGAAACTAAGTATTTATATTTGAGACCTTATAAATACCATATTTTCTGCATAATGAAGATATACCATTTCCTATTCTATTCTAACACAATGCTAAAGACAAACTTGATCACTGCTCTGTACTGTAATTAACTAGCACGGATAGCTGTCAAAACGTAACACGGCCGTTTTAGTTTCTGGCAGAAATAAGAGCCTATGATGGTCATGTAGACAAGGGAGGTGACTAGTACAATGAATGAGTAGCTACGACTATTTTACATCAATCAGATCGTTCCCCCCGGTGGATCAGTAACTCGTGAAATGGAGTCAATCTCAATAGGTAATAACATATTTTACTGATCACGACGAATACAGAAGTGAACTCACAAGCCACACCTGCACCCGCTGCGCGCTGGTATTGTTTTATCAATGAGATGTCGCGGAACACGCCACACTCATCATTCTCATGGTTTAACAGAGAACGTATATACATATGCCATCATCGAGTTTTATAGCAATAAGTCATGTTCTCTGTTAAACCATCATCAAATTACTGGTTGAAAACTGACAGTACCTACCGTAAGGCCCGTCACCCACGACGCTACTCAAAAGTAACGCGTTTCAAACTCAACTCACCAATGAGTAGCCAGAATGTCACAGCACTGTTATAGTACTATCTTTTCTGTGCTATAGTATTTCAACGGCGGTCCGTACACCTTGGTTGTTGGTTTGTGCTTTAAACATAATTATGAACAGTTCACAACATTAAAATAATAAATCTTCCAAATTTGAAAATATGTAGATTAGAGGCGTTACATGATCGCTAAGTATTCATAAGGCGCGGCGCGTGATCGCTCGCACGTCCAACTAAATCAAACTGAAGCGGTAATGGAATTAAAACGATTCTTTATGAGCGGCACAGGTGCTCGTTATAAGGTAAGTTATCGCTAATATGCACATTAAAGTTGCCATATACGCAGTATGTGGCCTGAGAGGTGTGGAAGCACATGATACTTCAACTCAAGTTGTATGAGCTGAACCTTGCCGCAGACTGAACTGTTTGGGTACGTACAATAAACTCTAAAGACACGAAGGTAATTAATATAATTATAGGGTTTGCGTCGATAGGAATTGATTCCATAGACATTATAGGTAGGTATAGGTAGATAATCTTCGCTTTTTCCAGCAGGCGTCGACTGGTAGTATAACTGACGATAATCTCTGCCAACACGAGAAAAAAGGATTTTCTTGGAAAGCATAAGTGTAATGGTCTGCCCTAGTTCCACCTGTCGCTCGTGACTGTACTTAAGTGGTTCCGTTTATAGCTAAACACGATACAGACTACTGGGAATCGTAGATTTGTGTATGAAACGTCATTATTCTGTCGCAAATGGTGAAAACGAATTATCCTCAATCATAAAACTGTCACGATTCCAACTGTTTTAAATTGATAATAGAAATAAGGAGCTTTATGCCTACCTCCAGAAGGAGTATAATTTAGGCGTTTACCTGTGAGTGCGATTCACTCTTAGGTGTACGTGAATCGCACTCACAGGTAAACGCATGGTATTACATCATCGTATAGATTGTCCCATCAATATCCTAAAGTCCATTGCCACTAACGCCTCTCATCCGGCGCGGACCAATGCCGCGGGAACATTAACACGACGTTATAATGTAATTGTCACGATACAACACATAAAACAACGATCGTATTTTTGTAGCGATTTTATGTACACTTTGAATAAAGATTTTCTGTGAATTGGGCTCGGGTTTACGACGCGGCTCGTAAATACGGGTGTAAACAGAGAAGCCGAGGATCGGCCACTACTCACACATGTTCCACACGTCTACGATATGATACGGTTGATTTTATACTCCCAGTACGGTGTAGTTTATTTGACAATTTCAAAGGTCTATTTTTGTACAAATCTTTTTTCTTTACGATGGTTTCATATTCAGATTAACTTGTTAACACACCGCTGGACAGACCTGTCTTAGAATTTATTCAAGTAGACTTTACGCTAAAATAATTTATTAAAATAATATTCAGATAAATTTTCTTATGAGGCCTACCTAACCTAATGTAAATCAAAGCTTGTTCTCGTCATAAAAACGTCTAGACTGAAGATAAGGAGGCTTGTAACCGTGTCCTAAGTATCTGTTGTCGCGGGTACACCTGTGAGTGACTCCATCCGGGACATCATTCCGGCTGTTATTCACTACGGAAGTTAGTGCGGCTTGAGCGGAGCGGAGCTGAGCTATGCGTGGAGTGACGTAATCGAGGGCCATCTTAACTTACACTTAAGGGCGCGTCTTAAGTGCGAAAATCAGCCTGAGCCCCAATTTTCGTGTTTATTCATTTATTTAATACTAACTCTATGCCCAGCAGTGGGACAGTACTTATAGGCTAATAAAAAAACTTACTCTGCAATAAAATTAGGTACCTACATACTCAATTTATCTTGTCATAGTTAATTTTAAATAGGTAGTTTTTTATTCATTTCAATTTCGAGGTTTGATTACGCATTGTATGTGTAGGTATAAGGCGATTGGCTTGCGCCCTTTAGACCCTGCGCCCGGGTGCCACGCACCCCTTGCACCCCCGGGTAAAGACGGCCCTGGCGTAATCCGAGCCTTTAGCGTCAGTAACAGGTGTCCAAATGCAGTCGGTAACAATCGCTGTTCTCATGTAACACTTGACTTATTACTATTATTATTTTACGGGTAGATAAGTTAAAGTGAAACTACAAATGATTTTCGTAGAATATCTGCATATACATATATTGTTTTAGGATGGTTCTCAGTGTACCTACTTCTGAAGCTTCCGGCGCGGCGTGTGCTGCACACTAAACACAGTGTGATATGTGCTCGTGGGTCCTTATCATCATCATAATTTTAGTCGAAGTAGTTCAATGCTTGACATATGTACGTATGCAGGTGTACGTTTTTACAGAAAAAACATTGAGTTACAACCAGAGTAGAATCACACATTCGTAAAAAATCACATAATCATGTTAAGTACTTGTAGATATCGATTCGTGATAACAGGAATCTTCACAAAGTCCCCATAAGTGTGGCATTTACATGGGTTGTTCCATGAGATCGACCGCGGGACCGATCGACACACATGTGTGCTGTCACACAATATGACATTACGCAAGAGTTAGAGAAAAGAAAAGCTGCACAGGTGTGGCAGTCGTATAATAAATGTTCCCACAGTTGTCAGCAAGTACTAAAAATATAATATTATAACAAAATCTATAAGTCATGTTAATAACACAAGCGTTTACTGAGAACTCCAAGTATTTATTTAGTCGCGAAACTTTAGGTAATTTATGCGAATACTTCAGACTCCCGGGAAAAATTACCAGAGAGCGTCTAGTGTATTAGTTTACAGAATTAATTTCACAATACGGTACACAGCCTCTAACTCCTCAAGTTTGTTTCACTGCCTCACTCTAGCTCACTAACGAATGTCTTCACTTGTTCACTATTGTATTTGTTGTTACTTTCAATAATACGTAAATCAGCGTTAACGGTTTCTTGAATTAAAAAGGCTTAATTTAAAAGCCAAGAGATAATACTCTCTTATACATATTGTAGACTAATGTACGACTTGACTCCATAATATTACAACAATATACATTTTAAGCGCTATTTAAGAAGAGGATTCTCGGATTTCCACAAGATGTAAAATCTAAGACGTGTATATGTAAATAAAAATTTCCTCGGGGGTGAAATGTGCGAAATATTGTGATGCGGAAAATGGGTAGTGCAAAGCGGCTTAAGTGGAGGGCGAGAGAGACGCACAGGGAGGTGGTGCGGGGCGGGGCGACATGTCGCGCCCGTCGCAGTCGCACGCGACGCGCCTGTCGCGGATTTGCACAGACAGCACAGAATTTACGTGGAACGCGCGCCGGGATGAGCCGCACTGTCAGCTATCACACTACGATAAATGGAGATCCAACCTTTTATATCTTTAGGTAAACGAAATGCATTTAATATTTCCCATTGTATTTCAAGTAGGTATGGGTTTCAACAATATCGAAAATAATATTCTTGTTTTTTGAAACTCGTAGCGGTTTGTATAAAAAGTATTTGTGCGATTTATTTTACTGCCTGTTCATCGGCGTTGTGAACACTTACGGCTTTGGTTTAAAATCTACCTGTTCTTGTCGATTTATTTTTTACAACAAACCCAGCACCTCCCAAGAGTAAGTACTTAGGTTGTGTTAGTCTGCTACAGTGAAAAAAATAACCATCGGAAAATATCCCCGTCATTACATTATAATTGTAATGTCCGGCACGAGTCCAAGTCATGTTTGGTGAGAACACATATATATAAATTGGCGATTCCTGGAATAAGCATTAGGTACCTATAGCCGAGATGATGACGGTATGTACTAAGAGAGAACTATGTAAAATAAGGAAAATTGTCATAATTTGTCATTGGGCGTAATCTGACCCGGTTTGTGAAAACTTGCGTACAAAAACCAAACTAGATTAAACTGGTTAAGTTATACCCCACTTTTAAGGTCAATAAAAAATCGATGTTTATACCGGCCGTAACGTAGGTATATCAGGAAACTCTGGTACGGGATAGCTGGTCAGCGGCCGTAACGCACGGACGAGCAAACTCTGTTAGAAGCTTGCCGCGTTGAACGTTTTTATTTTTCGCAATACAAAAATGTTTAGTTAACAGTAATAATTAATGGAGCAAAATAATTAAAAGTTTTATAATAATGCGTGATTAAGAAGTTATTTTTTTATTGTTGTTAGAAAAGAATAAATAAATAGACAATACACGTAGAAAAATAGGTAGGTACACTTTAATTTTTTGGCCTAACAGACAGTACCCACACTAATGCAACCCATATTATCGTATACTAGCATCGATAACTAATAAAAAACTAGATACACAATTCCAAGCAAAAGTTCTCATCGTATTTACCTAATTCTAGTTGAAATAAATATACGTTAATGTACATTCAAACTTAAATGCAATGCTTAGACCCGATTTCACCAAACTATTCTTAATTAGCCATTAATAAATGAACTGTTATAATTGACGTAGACGTCAAAAAGTTTTACGTTCTATGGAGGAATCTTAACAAGGCGTTGCTAAATCAAACATCTAGTAGATATTATCTGTGATCGAGTGAACAAAAAACGACCGGTCTGACTTATCATTCACTCTCGTTTATAAGCAACCAAATCAAAATGTATTGGCGCCTAAGCAAAATGTTCTTTATACAGTGTAATTCTATATTAGTCGTATCGTATTCAACGTCAAATGTTTTCGGTTTCGCGCGGATTTAGTTTTGTGGTAATTTAAATATTGTTTTATGTACTCGTACTACCATTTATCCTCTCATTATAATTTTTGGTTATTTTGTGTTTTAAAATGTCAAAAAAAAGTCGCGGACCCAATTTCTGCGCTAGTGAAAAAGAAATGTTAATAGGACTCATTACAAAACATAAAAGTATTATTGAAAACAAAAAAACTGATGCAGTGACGATTGCTCATAAAAATGAGGGTTGGAAGGTGCTCACGGAAGAGTTCAACTCCCTGAGCAGTTTTAATGTCCGAAGTAAGTTGGTTTATTGGCGAAATTGACTGGTTCCTGTAAGCAAATAAAATTTCGGGGTAACTTCATCCATGCCCATCTTAAACGAAATCTCTAGACGCTTTGTGCAACGTTCACGGTAGAGATGATGTGGTAGTCCTATTACTAGTGGGAACCACTGTGTGAGCTTTTCAACTAGGTTAAAATTAGCATCCAAACATTTCTAATAATATTATCTGAACGCCTTACGTAAGAAATTGTACTTACCTACTAATCAACAAACCATAAGTAGGTAGGCCTATTTTTATTACAATTCACATAATATGGCAATGTTAAGGTAGGTAGGTACTCACCGATTTGATGGGTATTCAAGTTTATCTTCAATAATTTGCAAAACATCCATACAAGATTCTTTCGATAAACGAAATCTTGTCCTGAAATCTACATCGTCATATTCTTCAAAATAGTTACGTCGATCTTTATATGTTTTAGGACGTCGAACATTATTATCTAAAAGTTCTAAATTTTCTACAATATCATCATTTTCACGTTCAAATATAAAATTATACGCCGCTTCCATTTTATTTGACCAACTGACAACCAATATTGACAGCCGTTAAAAGCATTAACGGACCTTCGGAGCAGTGATCAAGTTTAACGTCTTGTTAAGAGAATTAACCATTCATTAGTACGTGGTGAAACACTCACTACGCTTAACGGACCATTATCTATTTAATGGGACGTTAAAATGAACTAACAGAGTATGGTGAAACCAGCTCTTAAAGTCGTATTCACAACGCTATTACGACTGGTGCTCGCTGGTCGACATAAATCAAAACAAATTCAACCTTACGCAAAATGTTTTAAAGTCAGAATTACAATGTGCTAAAAAAGAACAATACATTTTACGACTGAGGCTCGCCGCTAGGACAAGGAATGAGTGGAGTTGGAATTGTTCTATATTTTTTTGTATTTTTTTTTTGTAATATTGGTATGGAATTTTTTGAAATGGTATATTTTTTAATTTTGTTAAGCTATACATGATATGACAAAAAATGTCCTTACCGAATGAGCGCCCACTTGAACATTTGGGTTCGTTTGAATTCGAATTAACCAGCGGATCAGCCATATCGCTTGTATTTCTCTCCTCATAAAATTTCCATACCGGAGGCCTTTGATTATATAATGTCTAGATAGAGCGTCGCCCTACAATCAAAACAAAGAAAACGAGCCAACAATTTCAAACATGTGTGCGTGCGGGCGGTGTTTTACACTGTGCATCTATGTCTCTGTGTGCATGAATAATGATACCAGCTACCACAATTCTCCCATAAAACACATATTAAAAAAATTTACTATACAAATAATATAAGTCAGTTTTAGGTGTATGTTTGTAGTATTATTCAGTTTTAGTAGTGTCTTTATTTACTTGCATTTATAAATAAAAACACTATTTAATTTAATTAGAGTTGTGTGTGAATGTTGTGTTATATTAAATCAGCTAAGTTAATTAAATTAGAATATTTAACTTTTTAGGCAGTTTGTATTTGGAAATTTCAAATGAAAGATCACAGATAATACGAATGGAATAAATTAATCTTATTAAAATTACTCTTGGCACCTTTGAAATCAGTTTATTGGACCCAATGCAACAATAATCATTAAAATGGGCTTATAAACAAAAAAGTTATACGCGAACATTATATTATTATAAAAAAGTACCGACGAATTGAAAAACTTCACCTTTTTTGAAATCGAATAATAAAAGTACATCAACTAAATAATATAAACGTAACCATAAACCAACGAATATACCCACAAAAAAAGGACGTTAAGTTGGGAGAATAGAAAAAAGAAACTGGCAACACTGATAAAATATGGCGTAGTTTGGTAAATATAAAAACAAAAAACAAATACGTAGTTTTTTTGGTTACTTATCGATGATATGTGATGATTGTGATGTGTTTGGTATTTTTTACCCTTCCTTTATAATTCTGGCACAGTTTAATAGCATATACTGTCATTTTATCGCTGTTATTTGTTTATTACTTAGCGCGCGTAATACGTAGTGACACCAAAGCGGTACGATCGGCACTAATCGGCGGGTAAGTACTTACAGTCCAACAGTTGGCCGGTATTTTTTGACACGTTTGCGCGCAATTGATGCTCTATCTAGACATTATATAATCAAAGACCGGAGGCCTTATATTAATATCGATTCAAAAGGAGTAAACTCCAATAAAATCTCACATTATCATTTTATTACATGCACTTAATCAAAATTAAATCTATTAAATGTTACTATAATATTTACTTATACAAAAAGTAAAAAAGTCTCATAAAACAAAAAAAAAACAAACATCCTTTAATAATAAAAAAAAACTTAAGAAACAATAGCGTCTCCACAAATGGAACAGATTTAACGCACATAACCCGAACAATTTAAGTGGGCATGCGATAATTATGATTAATACGTTTAGTAAGAGTCTTTACAATTGAGATGCTTTATAACTCCTGCTGTTTATTACGACTTCATTTAAAAAATGTTTTTACGACGGTTTCTTGACAAAATATCTGTATTCATGATACAGTGAATTATATAATGATAATATTAAATTATTATTAATACTTACCGAAAATATGAAAATCTATCCTTTTTTAACGTCCTGGATATGTGATTTTAACAGTTTTTAAACGAGCACTGAGGCGTATTTACCGTCGGAGCGTTCGAATGCTACTAGATTAAAAGTGCACCCAAATGTTGAGTTGGGTGCACATTCGGTGAGGACATGTTTTGCCGCTGATTGTGTATCTAGTTCTTTTTAGTGATCGATGTATACTAGCGACATTAATTTGTATATTCCTCCCCATTTCATTTCTGTACAGTGTAGGTATAGTTTCCATACAATAGTGCCCAATGATTATTTGTATGTATATAAATTCATTTAGCATCATGTCTACACTCACAAGGTGGGATATCGACGCCCAACCTATTACCATGGATTCAGTACATGGTTATGGACTGCGTTGAAATTTTTTGTCGGTTATTTAAAAAAATATTTGCTATTCCATACATTTTGACTGCATAGGTATTATTACACATTTGTAGGAAACAACTGATTTTAAAAAAATAACCGTTGAACATTTCAACGCATGCGGATCCAGAATCATGCACTGCATCCGTGGTAACAGGTTGCGCGTCGATGTCGCTGCCGCCCTGTCAGTGTGTTGTCTCACTACGACACCGCGGTGAACTGTATCTGTGTTGTCTGACTACGACACCGCGGTGAACTATATCTGTGTTGTCTGACTACGACACCGCGGTGAACTGTATCTGTGTTGTCTGACTACGACACCGCGGTGAACTGTATCTGTGTTGTCTGACTACGACACCGCGGTGAACTGTATCTGTGTTGTCTGACTACGACACCGCGGTGAACTGTATCTGTGTTGTCTGACTACGACACCGCGGTGAACTGTATCTGTGTTGTCTGACTACGACACCGCGGTGAACTGTATCTGTGTTGTCTGACTACGACACCGCGGTGAACTGTATCTTCGTCGATGTCGCTGCCGCCCTGTGTTGTCTGACTACGACACCGCGGTGAACTGTATCTTCGTCGATGTCGCTGCCGCCCTGTGTTGTCTGACTACGACACCGCGGTGAACTGTATCTTCGCGACTCACTACAGATTTAACAGCTATTACCTTCATACAGGCTACAGGCAATATGATACACTACAATGCAGGCTACGCTAGCTATATCTCCTATCCTGCCTGACCCACTGGCACAGGCTGCCACGAGACGCAATTGACAAGTATTAATAACTCCCAGTACGTGCACTTGTCAATAGCTGCACTGATATTTAGTGCTCCACTGTGGACTATTAGTCCCGAGTCTATGATGTAACTACCTTCCATGAATTCACAATATTCATGATCGACCTTTTTCCTACGATAACGTCGGTTATTTAGAGCCGATCTCAAATAAAATAAACAACCGCCAAAAACTGCTCCTGGTAAACTACCATGCTTGGCTGAGGGCTAGGATAAACAGAGATTTGTGTTATATATTACATTTTTCGATACGTCTTTCTTTTCTTTATTGAGCAGAAAATCCAAGCTCACGATGCACTTAGTTTGTTGTCCAAGCCGTCCATTACGTCACCGAGAGCGGCGGATGAGACTACTGCAAAGTCTGCAAACAGTCACTTAATCGACTGTAGTTGTCGCACAAGCCCTGGCGGCTCCCGCAGAGTGCCGCGTGATGGACGGAGCGCTCCTTCGTCGTCGCGGTCGTCGGTGCTACTTACAAGCGTCGCTTGCTAACGACGGAGGATAAATATTCACGTCGACAGAACTCAACTGCCGCTCATGACATAAAGTATTTTGTAACTATGCACTTCGCACATGCACACAACGAAACATGTTTACCTGACACTATTGTGTACAACTTTAACTAAGATAGTGCGATGAACATGTTGTACTTAGATTATGATCGTTTAAGTCTGTCGTTCCGGGTCTGCTATGTAACGTTTAAACTGAAGTCTACGCAATAATTATTTATGTAATATCGCGAGTGAGTTACTGAAATAACTCTCATTCCGAGCAAAAGTGCGGTTGAATTCTCTAAAACAGCGAAATACCTCACGATGTGTGTGTTGTAGCGTTTTTGGGCGCCTGCGGGGCCCGGGGCCCGGGCGATGCCTCATCGACATTATTGAAAGGAACACATTACAAACAATGTCGCCAATGTTCAGCAGCTAGGGTCTCGGGTAGTCGGGACTCGGTCGTTAGGGTTCGTTTCCCGGGGGAAATTAAAAACCGACGCCGATTGTGCGCCTGCCGCCTACTTATCGAGGCGCTCACAGAGTAGGCACTGAACCACCGCTACCGAACGTAAGCCGCTTAAAAGACCTTCCAATTTCTTGTGGATAATTACGATTCACTCTTCGAAAGTAATTGTCGGGAGCGACGAGCCGACGAGTCTGTCAGCGCCCACCGCCGACTGCTCAACTGTGTGGACGACTGAACTAGAAGTAAGGCCAAAAGTAAAAGAATGGAAATGCTTGATACGAGCAGATGGATGAGTTGATACGAGCAGATGGATGGGTTGATACGAGTAGATGGATGGGTTCATTTTGTATTTTGGAAGAGCGTGCGCTGATGAAGACTAATGATGGCGTCATTTATGATTGATAGACGGTCTCTACTTTTTATATTCTAGAGTTGACTTAGAAATGAGTTTTTAAACGATGTGAGAGCTAGTACAGTTCTCTACATTGCTTTGTTACCTACAACACGTAAATCGACTACGTCGGTCTGTGAGTGAAGAAGTTTCCACAACGCTCTGCAGCCGGTGGTGGTATTTGTTGCATAAGAGGCATATTTTGTTAGGTAGAACATTAAAATTTGTTTTATTTCTTCATTTGTATATGAAGTTACCATTTGTGATTATTTTATAAATCAACAAAATTCCAGAGGCTAAGCATTGCCATACAACGTGGTAATGTCGCCAGTCTCTCATTCGACAGCGATGCGGATGAATTTTTCGACGCCATATTTTAGTTTGTGTATAGTTTTAGTCAAGTTAGGATTTAATGTTGATATTTTTATTAATTAAATTATTTGCTTAGGTACTGATTATTTTAATTTGCAACAATAAAGGTATACAAAAGTCCAACAAGAAGGAGTATCTATTCTTGGAGGAGCCTACCGTACAAGATAACTATAAATAAGTAGTTCCTTTCACGCTATCTAAACATAAATCCTATACAACAGCTTTAAAATGATTTTTGTAATTTTTAAATTATTCATTTTGATTCTCTAAAAATATTTTTCTTTTCGAGTTGTTTTCTTCGTATATAACTACTAGATAGTTGTATCCGTGCGACTCCCCTGGGCAGCGGCGGCGCCCGCCACGCCACAAGGTTATGTCCATTCCGTTGGGTCCCGCTGTCGCTAGTCGTGGCGCGTTTATTTTTCTACAATGTGCACAATAACACTACTTCTGAGCTGAACACTTTGTTCCACTTGCTCTCTGCTACACACTGGCTATATACAGTTTCAGTTCATATGTCTTAATATCTTAGCTTACTTATGACAAAGCCCCCGACGACTAACGGCGGAACTATCTATCACCAGTTTTGGCATACTGGAGGTAGAAAACCTATCTATCTATAGTTTTAACGTCCCAATAATCTATATCAGTAGTGGTCTGTATGATTATGTTATACTGGCAGTTATGATTATACTGGCTACCATCAGTAGCGATCTGTCTTTAACTGAAAATAGGTTATTGGGTTCGGCCGTTACAGAGCATACAATCTATCCTCAAATGGTGTGAAACTGTCAGCTCTCTCTAGCACTTGACATTGCCGCCTAAACTTTCGTTCGTTTATCATTTTGATATCACAATTTAACTTATACGTACAATGTAACATGATTAACGCAATACCTCATACACCCCAATTAGAGTATTGAGTTAAAAGCATAATACAATAACCATAACTTATTTTTTAGAGCTAACTATTTTTGAATTTATATATCTCGGGACCATGGGGTCCCGGTCCTTTGGAAGACGTACGAGGGGCCGAAGCCAACTCGCAGAGGCCCCTTAGGAAATTTTAATGAAATGCGGCACCGTCCGACGATTATCCCTGTATGCACTATGCAAGTGCACCCAAGGATAACCCCCGGTTGGTGTAGGACTATTGTAGGATAGGAAAAATAAAAAGTTGGACTATGGGTTTGGGTGGCTGAAGTGCACTGGTTACCAAGAACTATGGAATAACTATGACCCCTGCCTGATCAATGTTTTATATATACACGGATAAAATGGCAGGGGGTGACTTGCACACTCAATAATGGGCCCCCGGAAACGGTCGCTAGCACATAGTGGACAATGATGTGGGTTACATGCTTGTTAAAACTTAAGTTAAGTATTTTTCTGTATTTAGTAGCATGTAACTGTATTTTGTCCCTAATAAATAAATAAATAAATAAGATGTGCCTTCTACGAACTTAACTGCAAAAAATCTTCATCGGTCGGACGAAAGGAAACTATTTTTTACGACCACAGGTACCTCGACAAATGAATGATAAGTTATTGATTTACTGAGTATAAAGAAAGCCGATAGTGAGATCAAAATGAAAATCCAAGATGGCGGCTGTAAGACTATTAAAATAACAAAATTTTAAAATTTTCGCAGCCGCCATCTTGGATTTTTATTTTGACTTTATTATCGGCTCCAGCACCCTCGAAACCCATGACGAAAATTTTGAAAATTTTCGCAGCACGTATCAGATAGAATCCTAACTAATATTATAAATGCGAAAGTAACTCTGTCTGTCTGTCTGTCTGTCTTTTCTTCACGCCTAAACTACTGAACCGATTTGTGTGAAATTTGGTACAGGGTAAGTGTGAACCCCAACAAAGGACATAGGCTACTTTTTATTCGACTTCGACTTCGTCTGCGTCCGCGATAACCGACATATACGCGGACGAAGTCGCGGGCAAAAGCTAGTATAATATCGAGCCTTTTCAGGAAGAACATCGTAAGCGCCAAAAATCCCAAAAAACTGTTTTAATGTTAATCGCCAGATCAACTGATTTTGCATTTTGCATCACCTTCTCCTGTAAAATATGCAAAATGGCGGTTACGATCTTCTTCCTGAAAAGGCTCGATATAATAACGCTTATTGTCTCCAGTATCACAGATAGTACTCGTAGTAGGTCTCTTGCGTAGGTACACTTGGTGCGAGTGAGCCTTCTGCTTTTGTGCACATTCTAGCAAGTACTTGTCTGTAACACGTTTTAATTTCCCGCTGACTGTGAACACGACACACTGTCACAAAGCTGTGTTATTTGTTTTATAAGTGCGCGCGCGGGCGGTGGGCGCCAGTGGGCGCCATCGTCGCCAACCCTTCGCTGCGGGTTTTTTGCAAACTGTTCAAGTAACGATGTCCGCCGGGCTTCAACTTATTTGTTTAATTACTCTCATTTTCATTGTTATGTAGTGTACTTGTTACAAGTTTATTTTTCCTAAATGAAAGCGGTAATTTGTTTTGTAAAGTAGAAACTTGCAGGTTTGATGTTCGTACTTACCGTTTATCATTTTGTAAAACATTGTAATGATGAGGTAGTATTATATGTTAAAGTTTGATTTATCTATAGGTAATATCTATCTATTATAGGTACATGTTAAGCCGTTGGTCTCGGCTGTCATTCGTGGATCTTTGACAGTCGTTACGGGTCGTCAGTAGCCCGAAAGTCTGACAACCAGTCTTACCAAGGGGTATCTTATTACCCAGTAACTGGGTTGTGGAGGTCAGATAGGCAGTCGCTCCATGTAAAATACTGGAATTCAGCTGCATCCGGTTAGACTGGAAGCCAACCCCAACATAGCTGGGAAAGGGCAGGCAGATGCTTTTTATTATTTGTAGTTGACCATAGTAGTAGGTACTTACACACTCTGTTAATGTGTCTACCTCTTACGGTTCAAAAGTTACAGCCCTGTGACAGACAGACAGATGAACGAACAGCGGAGCCTTACTAATGTAGTCCCGTTGGCACCCTTTGGGTTTGGAACCCTAAAAACAATTTGTTACAAAATGACGACAAATTGACGATAATGTATCACACCGCGCGTGAGCTGTGGAGGTACGGAGCTCCTTGATAGTTCGAGCCTTCCTTAAGTTATGGTAGACAACAGATATATGGTAGATATTCAGGCGAACGTTGCGGCTTAATGAAGTACCTACTCGCGAAGTAGTTACTGCACATGGTTCGATACTGTGACGTACCTATGCTGCAGTCTTGACCACTTAGTTAACTTGCAACGTCTTAACACGCAACACGTATTCATGACGAAAAAGTTTTTCGTACATAGGCAAATTTATGCATTTATCAAACTGTTAAGAAGTATGAAAAAAAATCACTTGAGTCAGTTCATACCCTAAGGCAATCCACCGTAGCTCCTATAATTCAGAGGTCTTTGTTACCTCATACTACCTCCGATACCTGCGAGATGACTGGGCTGTCTCTTCACACAAATTAATTGAACTCTCTTTCTTGTCACTTCTCTACTTGTACCTACACAGTATAAGTACAAATAAATGTAAGCCCCGCAAACGTTCGTGACTTGCAGTAAAAGGAGTGAGCACAACGTGTGCGGCGTGCTTGTAAACAGAGCCGTGAGATGTGCTTCAGACGCGACCTAACGTTGTAGGAGTATTAGTGAGGCGCGGATACTTCGCGCAACAAACTCGCGCTACAAACTAACGTTGTAGGAGTATTAGTGAGGCGCGGATACTTCGCGCAACAAACTCGCGCAACAAACTAACGTTGTAGGAGTATTAGTGAGGCGCGGATACTTCGCGCAACAAACTCGCGCAACAAACTAACGTTGTAGGAGTATTAGTGAGGCGCGGATACTTCGCGCAACAAACTCGCGCTACAAACTAACGTTGTAGGAGTATTAGTGAGGCGCGGATACTTCGCGCAACAAACTCGCGCTACAAACTAACGTTGTAGGAGTATTAGTGAGGCGCGGATACTTCGCGCAACAAACTCGCGCAACAAACTAACGTTGTAGGAGTATTAGTGAGGCGCGGATACTTCGCGCAACAAACTCGCGCAACAAACTAACGTTGTAGGAGTATTAGTGAGGCGCGGATACTTCGCGCAACAAACTCGCGCAACAAACTAACGTTGTAGGAGTATTAGTGAGGCGCGGATACTTCGCGCAACAAACTCGCGCAACAAACTAACGTTGTAGGAGTATTAGTGAGGCGCGGATACTTCGCGCAACAAACTCGCGCTACAAACTAACGTTGTAGGAGTATTAGTGAGGCGCGGATACTTCGCGCAACAAACTCGCGCTACAAACTAACGTTGTAGGAGTATTAGTGAGGCGCGGATACTTCGCGCAACAAACTAACGTTGTAGGAGTATTAGTGAGGCGCGGATACTTCGCGCAACAAACTCGCGCAACAAACTAACGTTGTAGGAGTATTAGTGAGGCGCGGATACTTCGCGCAACAAACTCGCGCTACAAACTAACGTTGTAGGAGTATTAGTGAGGCGCGGATACTTCGCGCAACAAACTCGCGCTACAAACTAACGTTGTAGGAGTATTAGTGAGGCGCGGATACTTCGCGCTACAAACTAACGTTGTAGGAGTATTAGTGAGGCGCGGATACTTCGCGCAACAAACTC
This sequence comes from Hydraecia micacea, assembly GCA_914767645.1. Classification (NCBI taxonomy): domain Eukaryota; kingdom Metazoa; phylum Arthropoda; class Insecta; order Lepidoptera; family Noctuidae; genus Hydraecia; species Hydraecia micacea. The sequence goes on along the minus strand of OU611783.1, from coordinate 190,885 downwards.
GCGCAACAAACTAACGTTGTAGGAGTATTAGTGAGGCGCGGATACTTCGCGCAACAAACTCGCGCTACAAACTGCGGAACTGTTTCGTCGCGCAATCAATGGGCACAGAAGAATGTTTGTAATAATTCTAATACACACTCCTTACAGTCACGCCAGTATGAATGTCATGCACCAGCGATATGATCATTGCGTTAGTTTAAAAATGGTATTTACAAGTACGACCTTCTGTATTTATCTTATCTGTGACAGAACAGGACAGTTTGTGCTTACACTGAAACTTTATAGGTAACTTAAACACCTTTATGTTTCATGTCTAAACCTTAAAACTCCTGGCAATAGCTCACCGAATAAATTGCGTATAACCTTACAAGTTAAATAGAAGCGTCACATCAAATAAGTTGCTTCGGGCGAGCATAATGTATTTTCTTGCTTAAAACGCATGTAAATGCAAATAGAAAGAAGCGGTCGGCTGTGGCCGGCGAGTGCGGGGGCGTGGCGGTTGCAGGGTGGCGGCGTTGCTGCTGCGTGGTTGCTGCGTGGCGGCAGTGTGCGGGAGCGTGGCGGCAGTGTGCGGGAGCGTGGCGGCAGTGTGGCGGCAACGTGGCGGTAGCGTGGCAGCAGCGTGGCGCGGGCGGCATCCGTCTGCGTATCACGTGCAGCGCGCTTTGCAATTCTAAATACTAACTGTAACTTGTTTAATTAAAACTTCATGCTCACACTTTATGCTTATACTTTCACACGAACTTGATAGGAATTAAATTATAAATTACCACCTGCATCACGCTAATATATTCACTACACAAATCTTACAGAACTTTACATAGTGTAAAGTTCTGTAAGATTTACTAAGTACCCTATATTTCAAAAGATTGCTTCAAAAAGTTTGTAAATATAGCTTAATTATTCCTAAATATTTAATAACAAACTGCTTTTCGGAGCGTTCTCATCATAACGCAAACTCATTTCAAGTTAAACTTCCTGAGCGTGGAACAACGGATTCGCGATAGAAATAATAAATATAAAGAAAATCTCCCACTCTTATAACACGGAGTTAGGAGCGGTCTACGGTTCGTAGCACCCAGTTACTCGCTCGAGCGATCTCGTAGCAGGTCGTAGCAACCCGTAGCAGCGTAGCGGCCGCCGTAGACAAATGCTACAGATGTGACCCCGCACACGCCGAGCGTCCGCCTCGCATTGACACCGGACGAGCAGCGTGTGTACTCAGCACCTTATAATTGAAACTGTTACAGTCACAGCAATACAAAGTAGTCGCTAGTTCTTTGTTAACTCATGATGTTTGAACGTCTGTAATGTAAGAAAATAAAAAAAAACTGAAGATTTCATAATGTGACAGGCCTGATGGTCTAGTGGTTAGTGACCCTGACTGCTATGCCGGAGGTCGTGGGTTCGATTCCCACCCAGGACAAATGTTTGTGTGATGAGCACGATCATTTGTTCTGTGTCTGGTTGTAATTTATCTATAATATGTATGTATTTAGAAATATATAAGTATGTTTATCAGTTGTCTAGTACCCATAACACAAGCTCTGCTTAGCTTGGGACTAGATGGCGTTGTGTGATAGTTGTGGAATATTATAAAAAAAAAAATTAATATTTTTTGCAAAATAGGAATAAAAAGGAATGAAGATAAAACAGCAATGTTTCGCTCCCATAGTACAAGGTAAGGGTGTTAGTAAAAACAAAAACGTTGGCAGTGCAGGTAATAGAATGCAATAGCCCGGGCCGTTTCATTTGGCGGGACGGTGTCATTTGCCAGGCGGCCGGGCCGGCGGGTAATGGTGTGACGCTCCATGGGCCGTCACGGTGCCGCCCCAGACCGTACCACGAGTAAACAGCTACAGCAGCTAACTGACAAAGGTAAAACACGCACAATGTACAAACAGAACGTAATCTTCAGTAGTGAAGAAAGTCGTCCTGTGAAAGACGTCGCAGTCAAAAGCTAATCCCTGTTCAAACACAAGTGTCATAGTGTGGCAGAGATAGATCGACGTTCTATCACTTGTATGTGAACTTCGCGCGTGAGTGAGTGAATGATTGTGAGTGAGTGTCGCAGGTTGCCGGCGTCGCGGGGATTTGCGCGTATTATCCGCGCCGCGGTAAGTCGCTCGCGGCGAGTATTACGACGGCGTTTTATTTGAGTGCGCCCACCGGCACCGGGTTGAAGGAAATAATGTTGGTGACAAGCAAATATGTAGGTGCGTTAGTTTTAGGTTTTATGGCTGGCGAGGAGCTGAGTGTCGACTACACTTGTGATTTATTGCGTTGAATAGCGCGGCCTTGAGATGAGACTGAGCTATGAGCCACGAATGGCGGGTGTTATACAATGTGGCGCTTAGATTATCATATTAATTGAAACCACATATTCTACATTACGTATTTTAAACATAATATACAATTAAAATAATTTAACATTCTATCCGTGGGATCTTTTTTCGTTTTAGTATTTACCAACATTAAACTTAATTTGTAATTATTTGGGAACAATACCATAAAGTTTGTGTGGAATTGCTGATACCATCGCCTCTCACGTGCCTAGTGCCTTGTTATCAAAGGTTAAAACGCTATTTCTTTATTTTCTTTAAAAAAATCATGTTTATATTTTTAGTAAAATTGTTTTTTTTTTTTTTTAATAATTATTAACAGACTAATAACAACTTGTAATAACTGCTGAACTATTTAATGTGCTAACCGAATTGCTACTCTGTATAATAAATGCATGACAATGCTTTGCAATGCAATGAATTTCGTGAATTGGCGCTTCCCCCATAAGCGCGTGCTGGAGACGGGCGAACAGCGCCCTCTGTCGCCCGCCGTCACCCGGCGCTCACCGGCGACCGCTCCCGACGTGTCCATCGCAAATGATACTGATTGCCATCGGATTGCTCATACCGATGTTAATGTACCCATTATTTTAGTAATAAACATTTTATTATTCAGCCAACTGGTTTAATTAGCCGTTTAGTTAACCGCCTAGCCTTAAACTAAACGGCGGCCATTCAACTAACAGCCTGAATGATATTCAATTATAGTTTAGGTTGTGGAACTGTAACCAATCACGCGAGAGCCGAATTGGTCGCAGTAACTAAGCCAGGGCATCCCGAGCAAATGGGTTAGGTTGGGTTAGAACAGTGATCAACCACGTGCGAGCTGAGAGAGCGAAGCGAGGCGAGCACTACTTCCAAAGGCCAGGCGGTTAACTAAACGGCTAATTGAACCAGTTGGCTGCGACATAATTATACAGGGTGTAATTGAATTCATGAGCATCCTTTTAAGGGGTCATTGTAATCATCATTATGAACAACTTTTACTATGGGACCAAACCTGAAATCGCGAAAAAAAAATCAGCTGTTCCCTACATTTTGACGAGTTATACGAACATAAATGTAGGGAACAGCAGATTTTTTTTTCGCGATTTCAGGTTTGGTCCCATAGTAAAAATTGTTCATAATGATGATTACAATGACCCCTTAAAAGGATGCTCATGAATTCAATTACAGCCTGTATAATGTAACAAATGACAAGACGACAAATAATAGCGGCCTTCGGTAACTCCGCTGTCATCACATGTACAGTCAACAAAAGAGATAAGTATACAGGATCGTCGGATATAGTTGAAGTTTAGTAAGAAACCGACAGATGTTGTCGTCTGAAAATTAATTTGATAAATGAGCTGTTTGTTTTCTATTAATAAAATTAAATTTTATTCGAGAACATCTATCGGTTTCTTAATAAACTTCAACTATATCCGACGATCCTGCATACTTATCTCTTTTGTTGACTGTAGGTACATCAGTTATATCTCCATCACGAGCCAAATTCCTCAGTAAGGTGTAGTGTAACAAACGGGACCCTTCACAGAATGCGACCTTTAATGTAAAGTGAAAGCAACCAGCATTCCCCATGGATGTATAATGAGGACACCGGGACACGGTCACAGGTGACCCCCCCCCTCCCCCCCCACTCCCCGGAGGGACGTGGGGGTACCACATGGACTGGAAAATTAAAGTACAGGAAGAAAATGAGCCTTGCTTCCCGCCTTTATCATTTTATATATTGCCACTGTATATCACTAGGAATATTATAATAAATACAAGATTTACCCTCGCAGACCTGCTCCAGAATAATATCGCCCTGCAGGTAAACTAGGGTCTACTTTAAATTCAGTCCTTCTGTATCACGGTACCTACAGGGTGACCTCGAAAGTAAAGGTGTCGCTGAACGAACCTTTATTGTAATAGACAAGGAGCGAGAGCAGTCGCAACGCGCCGCCATTCGACCCGACCGACTGAGGAACGAACACATGCGTTACTCAAGTTGCCTTTTTAAACTAGATTGCAGGCTACACTGTCTGTAGACCAGAAAATCTTACACTGATTTTGTCGGCATCCTACTTTGATAGGTTTCACCGATTTAAATAAGTATCTTTCTTTTAACCAAATCTGTTGTTTCTCCTCAGCGGTTTACTGAGGTTTGGCTGCTGAATGAAACACCTTTTTATAAATGGTCTTCCCTAAGAAAATTCTCATGAAAGATATTACTCGTATTTTCCCGACTCAAGTCCTCATTGATTGAGTGAAGTGATTGTTATGTACAAATGTGGAAGGTTATTGGGCTTAGGAAGTCTGTCGTCAACAATATATCTCCGAGAGGTACCGACAATACTCTGTCACACCACCGGCACTTGACTTGTCGTGAAAAGAGCGTTGGAATAAGGCCCGCATAGATTTTAGCCATGACAACGTTATGAGACATCTCGTCGTATGCCAGCGGACTGCGGGAGACGTCGCCTACCCTCGTCCTGTCGGCGCGATATTGAACATGAGCTTAAAATAAAAAAAATCTATTAGGACGATGTGTCCGCGCTCGAACTGGGACAGTGTGACACATCAATAAAAATATGTTACACTAGCCGTTGCTCGCGACTTTGTCTGCGATCCACGATGAAAAGTAACCTATGTCCTTCTCCATGCCATGGTCTACCCATGTGCCAAATTTCATCCAAATCCGTTCAGCCATTTTATCGTGAAAGTGTAACAAACAAACAAACTTACTTTCGCATTTATAATACTATAGAGGCGCCCCGCGGTTTCACCCGCAAAAGTTTCGATCCCGTGGGAATATCGGGATAAAAACTATCCTATGTCTTTTCCCAGGACTCAAACTATCTCTTTACCAAATTTCATCTAAATCGGGTCAGCGGTTTATCCGTGAAGAGGTAACAGACAGACACACTTTCGCATTTATAATATTAAATATAGTATGGATTAGCCTACGGATTTTTGATTTACATGTAAAACATCGCAGTGTAACATGATAGATTGATTTACTAGAACAACTTGTTATTAAACCCATGTACGCACCACACGTGCTCCTTGGAACAGTTCAAAGCGAAAGCCCAATAACATAACACTCTGGTTATCAAAGAACATTCTAGGAAAACAATTTTCGTTGGAAATAAAATATCGTAGTCATAACAACAAATTATTTGGTGTTTGAAGTGTACTCCGTGCAGCAAGAAACAAAATTCGCACACAGTCGTGAGTGCCCGGCCACGTGAGTGTCTGCACACAGTCGTGAGTGCGCGGCCACGTGAGTGTCTGCACACAGTCGTGAGTGCGCGGCCACGTGAGTGTCTGCACACAGTCGTGAGTGCGCGGCCACGTGAGTGTCTGCACACAGTCGTGAGTGCGCGGCCACGTGAGTGTCTGCACACAGTCGTGAGTGCCCGGCCACGTGAGTGTCTGCACACAGTCGTGAGTGCGCGGCCACGTGAGTGTCTGCACACAGTCGTGAGTGCGCGGCCACGTGAGTGTCTGCACACAGTCGTGAGTGCGCGGCCACGTGAGTGTCTGCACACAGTCGTGAGTGCGCGGCCACGTGAGTGTCTGCACACAGTCGTGAGTGCGCGGCCACGTGAGTGTCTGCACACAGTCGTGAGTGCGCGGCCACGTGAGTAACTGCACAATCAATAATTTGAAAGAACACGAAGAAGCCGACCAAACAGCTAAAACAAAATGGCTTCAAGGAAACTTCCTGTACTTTAGAATAATTGAATTAAGTAAAGAAATAAATTCACCGGCCAACAATATTCAAAACGAGAAACTTGGGAATTATTTGAAACAGAGTGAAACCGGATTGTGAATAAACGAGGCGATGAATTTATCAGCGCCCTTCATAGTGACGCCTGCGCCGCCAGCGCCACCACCCGCCGGTTTGTAATAATATATTAGTATTTATTATTTCTTTAGCAGTCGTATGAGATCGATATAACACGGCATATAAGTTGTGTGGTTGGTGTGTCAATCTGCTATAAGTACCAGTGATGTCCCTGACTGCACCTACGTCACAAATGATACTGTCCGCACAATAGAGCCGCCCGGGCACAAAGCCGACTGTGCTGTCACCTCCCCCTCTATTAGCTGCAGTTGATATACTCCCATTTTATAGAGAATGTTGTTTCTTTCTGTCTCGTCTTCTACACAGGTTTTCTATACGACTATCAGATTAAGACGCTTCAGTTTCGCTTCTTTTGCCAAGAGCTAACGACCACCTCGAGGTACAAGTTCCGGTAAGATAGATTGCCAGTATAATACACGGGTCATAGTATTGTCAAGTTTCAATTTAAATTCAAAGTACCCACGGTATTGAAAAGCAAACAAAATGTGAAGTTAGGAAGCCAATAGAAATGAATGGAAGAAAAACGTAGAGTCGGCAGTTGTGTCTGATTGTTGTAATTACCATACAAATTGTAACGTACGACATAAATATACCTGTTACTTCAGCTATTGGTTTCCAACAAAATAGTTATTTGCGTACCATTGTGTTATTTACATTCAATATCGAATTACTGGCTGACGTAAATAGTTAGAATTTATTTTGAAAGAGAAAATGTAAGAAAACTACACAATATTACTTCATCCTAACATTTTTTAATGGCCTAGAATGCCGAAATCGGCTCCCAGTCTTGCCAGACACGGCTTATCTAAAATAATTACCATATTGCTTCACGTCCGTGTCGTACATACGGCGCCTCCGAGCATGACATGCATGAGTACTAAGACTAGGCGCCCTAAGGACGCTAGTTAGCCGCACGGTACCGCACCGCGCCGCGCCGGATCGCAGCGCGTCGCACAAAGCCGCCCGACAAAAAGACTACGGACGGACGAACAAAGGACAAAGTCTAACGATCGCACACGTAATCCGCTACATCGTATCAAACATACCACTACCACAGATGTCTAGCTATGTATGGAGTGTGTAGAAAATATGCACTCCTACAAAATGCTTATTTCTGCTTTCCAACGCAAGTTCATCACCTCGTTAATTATTTTAGTGACGGTTTTACATTACACCATCTCACTTTTTATGATGTCATAAGTTTTTAATACAAACTAATAGAAGCTATGCATCGTTCATTGCAGCCCACTCAAGTTTATTTCCTAAAAGGATGTCATTCACCAGCGCCTCGCCCTGTATGTTTGAGGCTGTTCCGTGATCTATCTCATCATCCACAATTTCTACCATGATAAGATTATTTTAAGTTACAATTTAATAATGAGCCATAACACCTAGGTAACTTGTGCGAATTTCCATAAGCTTATAAGAAAAATGTTAAAAGTAAATCACTGAACATCGCGCTTTTTGTTCATGTTGATAGATCGCTACTTGTTCAACTTATAATAGTTAGAAGAAAACTCTGGAAAGAGCAAAAAACCTAAAAATTGCGTTGAATGACCTTAATTGCAGCGCGGCACGAGCGAGAGTTCTCTGTGGACGGCGCGCGGCGCCGGGAACTTTACGAAACTCACAAGTTAAATGAGAATTCTTGATAGTAGCCAGAGCTGCACAATAATAAAACTGCGTGTCAAGTGTGTGTGTGTGCGAGTGTACCCGTTTGTGTGGCCGGTGCACGTTAAAAGTTTTAACTAACCGATTTTTTTTTTTAAATCGGTTTGGGGCGCCGACGTTTAATTAATCGAACTAATAACTACTACTACTAGGATTAATTAAACGTCGGCTGCCCTTTTGAAGTAAGCAGTCCTTTCTGAAATAGTCTACAAATATTTCCAAAGTAGATATTATTATGCTATCATGATATGACACCTAGGGATAGTTACATATTATGTAGTTCATTCATCGAAACTAAAGGTTGGTTAAATCTATTTTAAATCGACAGCATGCAGAACACAGAAGTGTCAAAGAGTATCGTTTACCTCCACTGTATATTGTGCCACTACGTCGCGCGCCGCGAACGCACTACACACAATATTTGTTTTGTTTATAACATGTAGTGTAGCGAATCTAGAGCAATGACTTGTGGAACTGTTCGCGAAAATACTTTATATTAAACGCGTAGGGAGTTCGTGAGGAGAGGAAGATGTTTAGGAGATTATCTCCATATTATCTGAAGGATGTAAGTAATTTCCTCGCGGAAATAGCCGCTGCCTTGGCAAGGAGGAAATTGGTGCCGAAAAAGGTGAAACCATTGTTTTTGATGTATTGAGAATTTGAGAGTGTTGTTAAAGAGAGTAAGTCAGTGACAGTGAATAAGTATATTATGTAATTATACAGTGGTAAAAAGTATTTGTTCATTGAGATCGAGGACAGATGCGGATCTAATTTCTAAATCCTATTCACTTTTTTTTTCAATCACAAGTGAAATATCCTGTAGGTACATCAAAACAAAGATGGTACTAAAACAAGTTCAGTGAAACATTTCGGCAACAGAGGGGTTATCGTCGATTGATATCCGTTTGGTCGGCTTGTCAGTGATGCATGTGTGTGTGTGCACATAGGCACTCATTCACATGCACGTACGCATGTGTGCGATAGGTTCGCGAATGGTTATCGCTTGTCCAATTCGGTTTTTGAAAACACTGTCACGAACAGAGACGTCGGCGTCGGTGAAATAGCTACAACTGTACAATTGTAGTTCTGACTGAGTATTGGGAAAGGTGGTTATACCTACATACCTATCTTGTGCGAATATGTTGCTGGATAAAGAAATGCATTGAAAAACACGGAGAGTCTGTACACAAAAAAAGAAAAGCTCATATACTTACTGTTTTATAAAGTTCAACTTTCAAGTGAAGTTATGGAGGAGAAATAGGGCCATAGAAAAGTGATGTAGAAGTCTTGACGTTAAAATATTTTCTCACTGAATAATTAGCTTATGTTGATTACTAACCGCAACACTATCACACTGCCGTGCAAGTGACGGGTGAGAGAAGTAGCACCTGAACATTACGGAGCCCGCACCGACGGCTTGCTTCCAATCAACACGCCGGCGGATTGTAGTTTTTACATTTGGTCGCAATTAACTTACTATAGTGACTCTTAATTATTATTACGAAGAAAAGACATTTTCCGTTAATCATGGTTGCTGCATGATTCCTGATTGAAAGTGGTATGTATCACCGCACCTCCTCCCGAGGGTACTGTCAGTGCAAATATGTAATTTTAAATGAAGTAGGTATTACAACCGTTATACAGGCTGTTCGCAGCGCGCGGCGGCAGGACTTCAACACTTCTCTGAGCGCGTTCGTCAATGTAGGTAACAATTACAATCATCAGGGATATAAGAAAAATAAAAAAATAGGAAAGCGTCCTACTTTTGTGAGAGAGGCTTATTATAATCTAGGTCTAAAGTACGAGAGCTCAAGGTAAGCAGTTCAGCGCCAAACATTCACCTGCTTCGTATGCAGGCGAACTGTAACGATCGAGGATTGACACGTCATGTAGACGTATTAGCCGGCGGCGTAGATAATGTGGGGCTTACGTCTGCGTGACGCGCTACATACGGGCGCACGTCGGGGGGCGTGCGGACTAATGCGCGGGACACCGCCGCCGCGCACTAACGACGTCGCCCGGCATCGCTCGCTGCCGTCATGTGATGTACTCACTGCAACTGCAACTGCAACACATGTGCCACTGCAAAGCCGCTTCAAATTACTAAGGGTACCTACATGAGTTAATTTAAAGTAAGCAGCAATGTGATGAAAATATTTTGTGTGTAATACAATACGTGGGAATCAGAATCCTAACTACAAACTTACAACTCCAAAGTTATCAATGGCAAAATATTTTGACCAACCCAGAAGAGAAGAACTGAAACTGTGAAACATTTGCGAGGGAACAGTACCGGCGAGCGGCGAGCATCAAATTCTTTAAGATAAATCGCAGACTTTTTAATAATAGCCGTGTAACACCGTTGTACGTCGGAGAGACAATTTAAACGCTTACAAATGAATCCCGGGGGTAAGCCCGCGCCACTCATTTGCAGCGCCACAGCCCCGGGACGCGGGACGCGGGGCGCGGAGCTCGAGCGGGATATAAGCGCCTCTCTATGACACCTCTAGCACACACTTTATCTAGCGGGAATTCTAATTTCCGTATGTCGATATCATCCGACATTTTCAATTAAATTCATTTTGAATATGGAAAATTAATGAACGCCTCTTTATCTATTCCCAGGGTTGGTATCAGTGTTGCAGGCTGCAGGGGTGGCGCCATAGACAGGCCTGATGGTCTAGTGGTTAGTGACCCTGACTGCTATGCCGGAGGTCGTGGGTTCGATTCCCACCCAGGACAAATGTTTGTGTGATGAGCACGATCATTTGTTCTGTGTCTGGTTGTAATTTATCTATAATATGTATGTATTTAGAAATATATAAGTATGTTTATCAGTTGTCTAGTACCCATAACACAAGCTCTGCTTAGCTTGGGACTAGATGGCGTTGTGTGATAGTTGTGGAATATTATTATTATTATTTCGTTTATTTATCTATTTACATATTCGGTTATATTTTTAAATATTTCTTAAAGTATAAAAAATAAGTAAAAAAAAAAAAAACATTTAAAAATATAAAAAAATAGTAGTCCGCCGGTGTCGGGAACAGGGTCCAAGCTACCGGTGGTTAGGGCTCCAGAGACAGGAACCTCCTCACAATGCGAGCCGTATCGAGGAGTACTGCCTTCTGAATCAGGCTCTTGATCCAACCGCCTAACGAAAGCCTCGATAGATGTTCATCGAGGCCTTCGGCCATAAGGCCATTGGCCGATACGACAATCGGCACAATGACAGCCGAGCTCACATTCCACATGTCAACAACCTCGTGTGCTAAGTCAAGATATTTCATTTGTTTCTCTTTCTCAGCTTTCACGAGATTCCCGTCATGTGGAATGGTAACATCGACAATCATTGTGCGGCGCGCTAATCGATCTATCACCACTATATCAGGCTTATTGGCGACAATAGTCCTGTCAGTAATGATAGACCGATCCCAGTACAACGTGACATGGTCATTTTCAAGAACTGGGTCGGGCACATACTTGTAATACGGTACCTCAGAATCCACAAGTTTATATTTCAAAGCAAGTTGCTGGTGAATAATCCTGGCTACTTGGTTATGCCTGTGCAAGTACTCGCCGTTAGCCAGACGAGAACAACCAGAGATAATATGTCTGATAGACTCACCTGGACGGTGGCATGCCCGACACACGTCAACCGTCCCGTCCTTCATAATATGTCTCCGGTAGTTATTCGTCAAGATAACTTCGTCCATAATTGCACAGACAAAACCTTCGGTTTCCCCGAAGAGGTCACCAAAACGTAGCCAGGATACGGACGCTAAGAAATCTACACCGGGCTCATGAAGAGCCCGATAGAAGCGCCCATGAAGCTCTTTGCTTTGCCATACCTTCTTGCGGTCATCGGTAGTAAGTACTACAGGTTTGCGCCAGTTCTCTTTAGCCATGGAGAGCGGGGTGAGCCCCTTGTCCACTGCAACTACATCACGGTGCATACCCACTTCAGCTTTTAAAAAATATTCCCTGAGACTGCACACCTCGCGGTTGTGGAGGGTCTTCGCATTTAAAAAGCCTCGACCCCCGCACTTCCGCGGGATATACAGTCTCATCACCGATGATCGTGGGTGATGCATCCGATTTGCGGTCAGCAGTGTACGGACCCTTCTATCCAGGGCGTCGAGTTCGGTTTGAGTCCATTTAAGTATGCCGAAAGAGTACATCAAAACCGGCATGACCCAACCATTAAAGGCGCGCACCTTATTTCCGCCCGAAAGAAGACTAATTAATACCTTCCTCAGGCGACAAAAGAAGCGTTCCTTCAACGATTGCTTCATGTCAGTAACGTTGATGCCTAACGCTTCCGACATACCTAAATACTTGTAGCTTTCGGATGAGGAGAGGGATCTAAGGTTTATGGAATCCGATAATTGAATTCCCTCGGATTCCATAATCTCCCCTCGCTTTACATGCATGACTGCACATTTGTCTACGCCAAATTCCATCCTGATGGCGCTACTGAAAGTTTCAGTTACCTTCAGTAGTTCCATCAGATGCAATCCGGTGGGGGCAAAGAGTTTCAAATCATCCATGTAGAGGAGGTGAGATATGACCTGACCACCTCTCCTTAGCCGATAGCCTAGACCTGAATCCTCCAGTAGTGTACTTAGAGGATTCAGGGCTAAGCAGAACCAAAGTGGACTCAAACTGTCGCCCTGAAATATTCCCCGTTTAATCCATACAGGCTCATCATTCCCCTGGATCTGCCGACATCCTGGATAGCGAAGGACCGTCTTCCATTGCCCCATACACGACTCAAGGAAGGTGCGTAGAGTTGCATCTATCTTGTACAACTCCAGCACCCTCATGAGCCATGTATGTGGTACCGAGTCGTAGGCCTTCTTATAATCTATCCAACATGTCGACAGATCCTTGCGGGATCTACGAACCTGTTGGCTAATGGCCATGTCTATGAGGAGTAGCTCCTTAGTACCGCGGGACCCATTCCTACATCCATTTTGAGAGGCAGACATAATCGAGTTATTCTCAATGTGCGTATTAATTTTCGCTCTCAAAATGGATGTAAGAAGCTTATAAACCGTCGACAAACAAGTGATCGGTCTATAATTCTTGGGTTCCGCAGGACTACCTGATTTATGGAGCAGGTGGGTAACGCCTGTTGTTAGAAACTGCGGTAGCGACCCAGACTCTAAGGATGACTGGAACTGAGATGCTAGGCAAGTGTGTGAACTATTTAGCCATTTCAACCAAAAGTTGTGCAGTCCGTCCGGTCCCGGTGATTTCCAATTCGGTAACGGACGCACCGCTCTGGCAACGTCTAATGGCGTAATTAGTACTGTTTCCATTTCTGGTACAGTCTCACACACTCGCTCAACATCCTGTATCCAGCCAGCCTCAGTGTGACAGACGGGCACCGACCAGATGCTGCGCCAGAATGCACTCGTGGCGGCATCATCCGGGCGGCATACATCTGTCTTATTTTGTTCAGGTCGCTCCCATGCTCTATACACCCACCTTTCATCGCTCTGGAACATGCGATTCTGCGTGTATCGATCAATCCGCCGCTTATACCGCCGAATACGGCTCGCCCATGCACAAACTTTCTGCTTGAGGAAGTCGATGCGCTCTGTGACATGGGATATGTATTCTCGAGGACTGATTCCAGTCCCCGAGAACGCCTGTTTCACAAAGCGCATCACTCGTGGTCGTGTATTTCCCTCCCTGAAGCAGTAAAGTTTGCCTATGAGTACCCTGGCCCCATCGATACGACGCTCGATCCTGTGCTGCCAGGCTGGTACAGCTGGTTTTGGTCGAGTAGCTCCGTCACAAATTGGAAACTTGACGTTAGCTAAACGACATGCCGCCACAGCCGCACAATACAGGATCGAATGTGTATCAACGAGATCCTCGCTGTTCTCGAAGAAATTCTTGAGCTGCGAGTTCAAGGCACACACCAGCGCCCTATTCTTTTTGTGCATGGGTAACCGTGGTAATCGTAATTATTATTATTATTATTATAGGGTGGCACGGATCTTGACAGAATATGTTTGCCAACGTACTTGTATTGCGACAGCAATTTGGCAACTAGAAAACTAGATAAATGAGTATGTGTGGTGTGATGTCATTTGCTTTTTGACATATGATCATTCCTTTAATATTTTCTACCCGAATACATACGGAAGAAAAACTTTTCTACAAAAAAAACAACCGACTTCAAACAAAAAACTACAAAGTGATAAATAACTTTAATTTCGGTAGTCGATGTCAAAAAACGAAAATGCGGAACCAACGACACCGAGTTCCGAAATTAAAGTTATTTATCACTTTGTAGTTTTTTTTTTTGAAGTCGGTTGTTTTTTTTGTAAAAAAGTTTTTTCTAATGTAATATTCAGAAAGTAAAATTTCGTTCTTTGTGTACATTTTGGTATCAATAAATAAATAGTTAAAATTAACATTTTTTTTATTATTATTGTTTGAAAAAGTTGGATCGTTCTGATACATCCTGTATTTAGTAGCTATGCTCATACGAACAAATCTAACTAAATGGCTCAGTAGGTTCCTACGCTCATGAATTTCCAGATTTTCTATTAAAAAAATTTAACTGGAATATTATGTAGGTTTTCTTCAAATTGAAAAGTTAGCTAGCTCGCTACTGTTGTTGCTTGTAACGTGTTATACCAGCTCTTCAAGTTACAAATAAGTGGTCGTAACACCTTCTAATGTAAAAAGGGTGTAAAGTACTCGCAGCGAATAGAGAAACAGACAAATGTGATACTAAACTAATTTGAGATCACAACAAGGTTAGCTGTCTGTGGAACTATTAAGTTGGGCGAGAGAGCAGGAGGGCGAGAGGGCGAGAGGGCGAGAGCGCGCGAGGGCGCGATAAGTGGAACGAAGTGCGCGAAGACGGGACATTAATAACACGCCCAGGACGATAAGTCACCGTGTTTGTGTTCGCGCCCTCACCGTGCGGGCCCGTGCGGCTCTGTGCGGCTCTGTGCGGCCCGTGCCTGAGCGCGGGCCGCACGGTTAGAAGGGCCACTCGTAACAATGGCCATAAGGAAAGTTTCCGCGGAAGAAAACGCGTTTTGTGATCTATAGATTTGTTAGAATTAACGCGCACGGTCTATTAAAAACACTGTTAGTAGCTAAGTACGGTCAGCAGCAAAAGTCGATTAACACTTCAGTTTTTTAATCTTAGTTATTGAGCAAAATATTTGTTCAAAATTCCAGCAGAAGAAACATTTTTAGAATATAAACTCTTTGCTATCATGTGAAAAGCTAAAAAGCAATTTATTGAAAAAAAATTGTCGTTAATTTAATAACATGTAAAAAATTATAGTGTTCATCGACTTTTTTTGCTTCTCAAAGTAGTTTAATCCCAAAAAAAGGCATGTCTCAACCAAAACAGAGGTGCCTATTTTGTGAGCAAGCTTGTCACTTATTGCGTGAATCATTTTTCCGTTACTTTCTCGAACATAAAGCTGAGAGTAAAGAACGGAGTAGTACCTACTAACTTAATTTATGAGTATACTCTAAATATACTCTTAGGGCTGAATTATCAATCATCTGATAACTTTATTCGAAGAATAATTATGAAATGTTAATAGTTATTTCAAACAAAAACTGTCAAACGTCAATTTTATTCCTCGAATAAAAGTTATCTAGCGATGGTAACATCAGCCCTTAATCGTTTAGACCTTTTGTTCACACCACCTACCAAGTATGAAAGTGAAGTAATCCCTCTATCGCGACATTTTTTCGCCTACCGCTGGGAATTCAGAGCGGAGTTAATTACTGCTTAATTATCTGCAGACGATGAAGAACTGCGCGAGTGACGAGCCAACTAGTTCCTGTCGTATCATGAGTCAGCGGATCGTGGACAGAAAGTAACTCGCTACTGTAGAGATCGTACCCTGTTGGGTTCTACCATGCAACCATTTCGAGTAATTATAAGATAATGTCGTAAGATTAACGATAATACGAATTTAGAAGGCAGGAAAAAGGATGAGGGGTCTGATTAGTGAGCTGACAAGAGTGTATACCATCTTATTGTAAAATTATACATTGAGTTGAATAAGAATGCAAGAAAAAGTATAAATTCGCGTTTTACTTATCCCAGTAGTGTTAGGACGCCGCGCCGCGGTGCCGGCGCTAACGTACCCACTGACCGCTGTGTTCGGAGGAAATACCTACGAATACAAAGTCGAACAAAAATACTGTTAAATATTTCAAGGGGTCATAGCATAGTAGGTACATCCTAATCATGAATATGAACAACAGATAAAATCCACTGAAAAAGTTGTTCATATTCATGAGACCTCTTCTTAATTTGAATAATTATATTAGTTTGGTTAGACGATGTACAATAAAGCTTCTGTTGTGTTGTGTGTTGTGGCCCCTCATTCACGCATTAACAATTCCATTCAAATCAAACAAATAGAAATAAAACCTGAATGTAATAATGTCAGTGTT
This sequence comes from Hydraecia micacea, assembly GCA_914767645.1. Taxonomy (NCBI): domain Eukaryota; kingdom Metazoa; phylum Arthropoda; class Insecta; order Lepidoptera; family Noctuidae; genus Hydraecia; species Hydraecia micacea. Next base: position 174,562 of record OU611783.1, on the reverse strand, counting down.
AACGTGTTAACTGAGTACCTACGAGGATGTACCTGGCAAACCTTGTAGTAACGTCGTCGTGTCGTCGCGTCGTGCCCCGACGACCTCACACTCAGTACATGCTTTTCATGATAGCACGATACGCATAAATATGTGATTTACCTACAAAACCAACCAATTAAAAAAAAAGGAATTGCACGAGAAGAAGCTATCTGTAGTCCATACAAATATTATGTGCCGGTTTACCCACTAGTCAATCGAGTTCGAGCCACTATAATGTACGGTCACCAAAGGAGATAAGTAACCAGGCTCGTCGGATATAGTTGAAGTTTAGTGAGAAACCGAAAGATATTTTCGAATGAAATTTAATTCAATTAATAGAAAATATACAGTTCATTTATCAATTTAAATTTCATTCGAAAACATCCACCGGTTGCTTACTAAACATGAACTAAGTATATCCGACGACCCTGGTTACTTATCTCTTTTGGTGACTGTACCTACCTACGTTTATCTGCAAAAAGGAATCTACTTTTAGAGACTAATCCACTACTTAGTGGCGCCTGAGTCCCGACAGTACTCGCAGGTACTTGCGGCCAGTGATGATGGATGTGATCTCGATCTTGTATTAATTAGCAGCTGTGTCTAACGTGCCGAACTATACGCGACACAATGCCGGTGAGCTACCACGTCACTGTGTGGCGACCTACGCAGTACTACGCACGCCGCGCGCCGCTGGCAGGCTGTGAACAGCTTGCGTGTGATCTGTTATTACTGGCGAGTGGCGACCTGCCCCTGCCACGCGAGCATGGTTTTTATGACTTGACAAAACATCGAGATTTGTTTATTATGTGTATGTTTAATATTAATGTATTATACACATAAACCTTCCGGAATAAATTCTCTAAATGATGGTGAAAACTGCATTAAAATCCGTTGCGTAGTTTTAATAAACAACACTGTCGATATTATAACGCACAAGAGTGCGCGCAGACACAAGTGCACTCCGTCTTTCCTCACTCTCATAGTCCGATGGGACGGCAATCCGACAGAACCGGAGAGAGATCAGGCGCAGCACCAACGGCTTAACGTGTTTTCCGAGCCACGGGGGTATCACACCGTCAACTTCCCAACTCCGGGCTGTTACTAAGAAATTCCTAATGGAAAAAATAACACTTTGCCCAACCCGGGAATCAAACCCAGGACCCCACTCCAAGCAGTCGCGCTTGCGACCACGAGACCAACGGGGCAGTTAGTTTTATTAGATACTAGCTGCGCCCTGCGGTTTCACCCGCATAAAGGTACGAGTTCGTAGCCGACTGCAGACAGCAGCAACAACGACGACGACGTGACGTTCATGTCGCTGCAGTCACGTTAGCTTATATTATAATAAGTAACAGATATCAGTGCTAAGAGGCGTCTCATCCAAACCGCTACACAAAACTCAAACGGGAGACAGTTTCACTAAGCTAAGGAGAACATGTCGCGAGTTGAGAACAGAGACAACTCCAAAATCTGCAAATCATAATTTTCCTGCCCGTATCTCGTATCCCAATGTTTCGCTCGGTGTATTCCTACGTATCCCAATGTTTCGCTCGGTGTATTCCTACGTATCCCAATGTTTCGCTCGGTGTATTCCTACGTATCCCAATGTTTCGCTCGGTGTATTCCTACGTATCCCAATGTTTCGCTCGGTGTATTCCTACGTATCCCAATGTTTCGCTCGGTGTATTCCTACGTATCCCAATGTTTCGCTCGGTGTATTCCTACGGTGTGTACGGAACGCCGACCTCATCTAGCTTTAAAAAAATATGATTGACGTGTAAAAGTACAAACCTACTTACAGAAATAAAATCATTTATCATTTATTTATTTATCATTTCACCTACTCATACAGCCATCTATATTCATACTCAGAACTTCCATAATCCCAAAACAAAATAAAAAACTGGCCAAGTGCGAGTCGAACTCGCACACCTTCGTTCCGTACCACCGTACAATATTTAACACTACATATATAATACGATTTATGACGTATTAAAAAAAAACTACTTACTAGATCTCGTTCAAACCAATTTTCGGTGGAAGTTTACATGGTAATGTACATCATATAGGTATTTTTTTTAGTTTTATCATTCTCTTATTTTAGAAGTTACGGGGGGGACACATTTTACCACTTTGGAAGTGTCTCTCGCGCAAACTATTCAGTTTAGAAAAAAATTATATTAGAAACCTCAATATAATTTTTGAAGAACTATCCGTAGATACCGCACACGTATGGGTTTCATGAAAAAAACATTGGAGTTTCAGTTCTAAGTAAGTATGGGGAACCCCCAAAATTTATTGTTTTTTTTTCTATTTTTGTGTGAAAATCTTAATGCGGTTCACAGAATACATCTACTTACCAAGTTTCAACAGTATAGTTCTTATAGTTTTGGAAAAAAGTGGCTTCATACGGACGGACAGACAGACATGACGAATCCATAAGGGTTCCGTTTTTTGCCATTTGGCCACGGAACCGTAAAAAACACAAATTAGTACAAACATCCACGATCCAAAATCCTACCACATTATCCTTCTCACATTAGCAGTCGCTCAACTGTACTAGGAACCATTCATGTTGCGAGATGGCTCTTAAAGTACAGACAAATGTATGATTTCATTCATTTATAACATTGGTGCCATGTTCGCCTGCGCCAATCTACAAAAGTTTACGAATTTATCAGAAATTGTATCGTTAAACTCGAACTAAACCAAACAGCAGATCATTTATATTTGAAGTTGTGGACCATTACAGTTACTCAGCGAGATTCGTATCAACATGCGGCTGGCGAGCGCGGCTGGGCCGAGCGGGTAGTCTCGCCTCCCATGTGGAGGGTGGTAGTGGGAACATTTTTTACTGGTGCCGAGACAATGTGCTCAAGTGATTGAGCGCATCTGCGAATCTCTTCGTGAATGCAATCCCTTGGTGGGACAAAAAGTATAATTTGGTTTTTGCTAGCAAATTCTTAGATATTGCTTGGCATTTTTCAAGATGGGAAGATTTTGTCAAGAAAAAATATGTAATGTAAGAGATTGTAGTAATAAGCATTGTGAACGGTGATAAAGTACCCCTTTATTGAGCAGAATACTAAACCAACGTCACGGATCTATTGATGATCGATATTTTTTCTATACAAATTTCGGGAGAGTATTACTCCACTGTTTGACATTGTACATCCAAAGTTAAACATGATATCGTTTTGTCTTATTATTGATTGTGTCTGTACGGAAACAGAATCGTAAAATAACAAGCCATTAAAAAGTTATGAGCCAACAAAGATTCGTTTTTCTTGCTAATTTTAACGTAACTTTGGGTGTAAATAAGTGATAAAAGAGGTCTAAAATCATCAAAACCAAGTCCGTACCGACAAAGCTCAGTTATCGAAGAGTTCAATAAACTTTATTTATAATTGATTTATGCAGTGGTTTTTTCCTAAAACTCGATTTTCCAAAGCACGTTTCGAATTTTTTCACGCGTCTATCAGTTCGGAACGGTGTTTCTGTGCGTGAGAACTAGACGTTGTGCGTATAGACTAGTGTCTAACTGCTCATCACTGATACTAGCTCTATCAGAGACGAAGCCAGGTGAGACAGCGTGCTTTTTGCCCATGACCACCAGTGAGTTCGAGCTCGCGACTAGTTTACTCTTAAGTGTTCCCCGAAATATGGGCTTTATAGGTGTACCACCCCATGACGGTAACCTCCGAGCATCCTGCGGGACCCGCTGACAGCGCGCCAGCGCGCCTTCATGTACGTACTGCCCCGAAACAGTTCCGAGAAGCTGGACTCCGACTCGAAGCGAACCGGTCAATAATTAATTAACAGTGTCAAGTAACTTGGAGCATCTCAACAACGCGCCGAATCTCTGAGAACAAACCAGAGCCGTACATATTTTACAATAAAGAATTACTTTTGTAATTATAAGAATCTTCTCTGATTAGATGAATGTATAAGAATTTCACTTAAAACTTGAGTTCTGACATTCCGCCACGAGCCGACTCCACACTTCGCCCGCTAACTGAATTAACTACTGAAAGGCGAGCCTACTTCATATTACCACATAGCAAGAATATAGAGAAATCTCACTTTGTAGAAATAAGTTGTACGGTGGTCGTATGTTTGACACGTAACCATCTAGCTAGAACCACAGAATTAGATTGTGTGACACACATTAACCGGACTGCACCTTCTGCGCGTACTGTATGTGCTGTGCGATAGCCCAAGTTCTCTGTGAAAAAACTTTTTAACAAAAAAATTAAACCTCCGAAAAAACTGAAAAGCAATCAATAATAAACCTTTTTTTATTTAACCTTAATAAATAGTTCTTAAACAAATGTCAGTATACCTAAGTAATTTTGAGTCGGCGCCAAACAAGAAAATTAATATCGTTGCGAGTGAGTGGTCGTGCGGAGAGCGCATTTTTTGTTTGGAATATTAATGTTTATCGTTGGAGACTTCACGTTGCATTGTAATTTGATTTGGTTATTTGGTTAATTTAAGATAATTTAGTGATCTTTGTTTGGTTGTTTGGCGCCGACTCAAAATTACTTAGGTATACTTACATTTGTTTAAGAACTATTTATTAAGGTTAAATAAAAAAGGTTTATTATTGATTGCTTTTCAGTTTTTTCGGAGGTTTAACTTTTTTGTTAAAAAGTTTATATTTTATAATTTTTTGAGGCTATAATTTACTAGTTACTATATGCTTAATTTTTTATTACTTTTAAAATAGCTACCTACCTTACTTTAACTATTAACTGTTATATAACAGGCTTTATATACCAACATGGGTAGGCCTTTTTATTTAATTGTAATACACAATTCAGCATTAAAATCTGTGAATAAAAAATAAATCACCCCTATTTTCCCACTCTCAGGGTAAGATTTTTTTTCCAAATGTATATGGGACCAATTTTGAGGTATGCCCAATCCAATAAAAATAGAATTATCAAAATCGGACTACTCTGTAAAAGTTATGCGTGGTCATACGTCTGGCAGTGAAAAATATTCCAACCCTAAGGGTAGGAAATCATACCCTGTTTTCCTACCCTTAGGGTTGGAATATTTATTCCAAATTTATATGGGACCAACTTCGGGGTATACGCTTTCTAATAAAAATAGAATTATCAAAATCAGACTGAAAAGTTATGCGTGATCATACATAAAAACTTTTTTACAAAAAAAACAACCGACTTCAAAAAAAAACTACAAAGTGATAAATAACTTTAATTTCGGAAGTCGGTGTCGTTGGTTCCGCATTTTCGTTTTTTGACACCGACTTCCGAAATTAAAGTTATTTATCACTTTGTAGTTTTTTTTTGAAGTCGGTTGTTTTTTTTGTAAAAAAGTTTTTATTTTTAACTTTTTAGTTGTACCTACTCCACACAAATTCAAATAACACTAGTGCATTGAGGAATTGAAGACACCGACTAGAAGAATCATCAAAATTCGCATAGAAATGCCGGAGATGCAGTACATTTATGCATATAACATCGTACATAAGAATAATTATATAATGTATTATATACTAAAACCTTCCTGAAAGTATGTAGATCACATTAGTGAAAGAATTATCAAAATCGGTTCATAAGTTTTTGAGAAAATTGCGGACAAACAAACATACATACATACATACATACATACATACATACATACATACGGGTCGAATACAGAACCTCCTTTTTTGAAGTCGGTTAAAAAAAAAATATATACGCGTCGACTTGATAACGTTTTTTCGTCGGTTAATAAAATAAAGACGACTCATACGTTCTTAAGAGAGCGGAGTATTTGTAAACATTTCATGTCACAAACTCCAATATTTTCCAGCTTCTAACAGTACTTATATCGAAAGAAAACACAAAAGGCAGGCATTGTGTTCAGAAAACATTTCAGAACGATAACAAGAGAGCTTTGTACGTCCGCTTCGAGTTGTTTACTCAACCAACAACTGGCTGTTGTCACAAACAACGATTACTGTCGAAGTCGGGAGCCGCACGCAGCAGGTAGCGGTGACGAGCTGGCCCGAGACGCGCCGCGCTCGACGTTATCACTCGCGTCAGCCGCGCGTCTGTTACACAACGGCTCGCTGCCACTTCTTGGTTAATCACTACTATTCGTTAGGGTCGCGGTAATAGGCCAAGACAGGTCTCTAACAAAATGTATTAGCGAAAATAATAACATCAAGGAATAATTCACTTGTTTTTCTAATAAGGTTTTTGACTGCCAGTATCTGTAATATTTTAGGCCTCTTCTTAGGAAAGAATATAATATTTCGTTCGTTCGGTTCCCTCGAGTTTCGTTTAGTTATCGATAAATTTTGATCAGCGCGCGGCGGCGGCGGACGGCGCTAGAACATTTCCTGCGCTCTCAGATAAAACAAATTTTATCGACGAGCTTACGCTTTGTTACAGCCAAACGACAGAAATTCGTTTACGCAGCCTGATAACAAATACACAATAACTACCTTTAACACAAATAAAACGCTCGATGCGTTCACAAAACGGTGCTGCGATGATATCGGAGGAATTTAGGTCCAATGTAACATTAAACTTGATGTGGCTCGTTGGTAGTATTTATTCCGAAATGAAACGATGCTCATCGTGATAACCAAATAATTGAGTGTTAAAGTTGATGTAATATATGTATATGTCGCCGCCAACTGGCTTAATCAGCCATTCAGTTAATTACCTAGCCTTTTAACTAAACGGCGCAGTTCAACTAGCAGCCTGAATTATATTCAGTTGATGTGTCTAACACAACATTTAATGAACTGGCTAGCTGATGCTTAGGCCATTTATTAGGGTGAAAAGTGAGGAAAAATGGAACTAATAGGTAATCATTTTAACAAATGTTGGTTATTTAATCCAAACAAAAAATACTCAAGTAGTAAATAAACTAAGCTTAATGTATTTCAATGAATTGTGTTCGAACGGATGGCGAAGACCCTCTGTTGGTGGTGGCGATGGTAGAGCGACCCGCAGCGGTGGCGGCGGGAGCTACAGCCTCTGCCCTTGTCGTGGGAGGTGCGGGCGCTGGACGCGGCTGGCGCGCTCTCACGCGTCGCCAGGCGTACAAGATGGCGCAAACCACGATGACCCCAGCCAAGGCGTAGATGGCGACATAATGGTGAATGTCATAGAATGTCACTCCATCCGCCAGTTCCTGACTGGTTTTCATCTCTTTGAGTGCTTTTTCAATCGCCTTTATGTCTTCCCGTAGTTCCCGATACTCGAAAATCGTCATGGCAGGCATAATCAAGGAAAATTCATCTCTACCAATAGCACAACAGACTCAGATTGACTGAATTTTAAGCGGCAATGTCAAGTCCTATCAATGCAACGTTATCATGAACAATAGAGAAGACATACAAAGCTTTTGGAGCATTGAAGATGACATACACATGACATATTTATTTACTTACGCATTTATATATTTGTTATGACGATTATCTTTAATTAGTTTACTGCACAGTTTTTACTGCCGAACATGATAATAAACATGCATTTTGTCATCCAAACTTCCAAACTAATATTATAAATGCGAAAGTAACTCTGTCTGTCTGTCTTTCTGTCTGTCTGTCTGTCTGTCTTTGCTTCACGCCTAAACTACTTAACCGATTTGTGTGAAATTTGGTACATACATAGTTTGGAACTTGAGAAAGGACATAGGATAGTTTTTATTACAAAAAATAAAATAAAAAATAAAATTTATTCCGGACATACAGCGCCATCTATTGGTCAAGAGTCGGCATCAATTCAGTACTGAAAATTCATCGGAAAAATGTAAATAAATAGTAAAAAGGTATGAAAATATAATATAATACAACTTTTAGTACAAAGAAAATGCTCTAACGGAGTATAGATAATTCTATTAGTACTATATGTCGAGTTGGTGATTCAAACGCAGAGCTCATTATGTTGATTTTTGAAGAGTTCCCTAGAATATCTTCCACATTTCATTTTTGAAGAGATCCCGCGAGATCGGGAACTATGTGGGTAAAACCAAAAATCTGCCGGAAGTCACTATTCCACGCGAACGAAGTCGCGGGCAAAAGCTAGTGTTTATATATTTTTAAACTATAATAAACAACTGCCGCTTTAAATCAACCACAAATCAATCAATCGCCAATTTAAATGTCTGGGCGAGGCAAGTAGTTAAATTTTAGCGATCAAAGTCATTTACCTAGCTGTTTGAATGAATGGCTGAATATCATTCAGGCCGCTAGTTAAACAGCTAGGCTGTTAACTCAATGGCTAATTAAGCTAGTTGGCTGCGACATATACAAGGTGTCATTGATTAACTGTAACAGTAAAAGTTGTTCATAGTGATGAGTACAATGCTTTTCAGTCATTGAAATTAGATACCTTTCATAATGTATCGCTGCTGCCCTGCCGAGCCCGATGCGCGCTGTGAGAGAACGAGGCCAGCGGCACAGCGTGCGCGAGGAGTGGCGGCAGGAATATATCTGAAGACTCTGAAGTTGTAATTCGTTACAACAAAGTCTCGTCGTAAAGCCCGCCGCACACTGCCCCGACACGCCGCTCCCGCGCTCACATGCACTACTTTTTACGAGCGCGTAAAATGCTCAACCGTTATTAATTTTGCTTTTAACGCTTTAGAGACACTAAAGAGTTAAAAATTCTACTCTGCGCGCCCTATGTTGCGAAACTAGTGCAACTGTAGTCCCTGTGTATAAAACACTTCGTTAACTACGCATATTTACATGAACACGTAATGAAATCCCGCAAGATGGCGCTCACACAATCTGCATACATTACGCACGTTTCACAGGCGTACAATTAGCCGCGCAATTAGCGCTGACATCAATGAGCCTCGGACATCATATTAGATGCTAATGTGACGTCATTATGCTCGAACACAGCACTTTGAGGCTTCACGAGATGATAGCATAATATATGTTACTTATGCAGTTAATCAGAACAAAATGGGATGATATTTATAAATTCCACATAAATGTATTTAAACAAAGTACGAAAGTAAACAATGTTCTTATCATTTGTTAAGTTCTAGCTTCAAGATCTAAATGTGCGAATCTCTTGAGATTGTCCCACACTATGTGTTTTCTCATTCTAATTAGGTACACAAAATCAAAAAGCAATTCATATCCATTCATTTAACATAACTCCAAACCACGAGTGTGTCATTAATTTATGACGTCCTTAGAGTGTCGATAGTTAGCGCCACTTGTCATATTAATTACCGGCTGTGAACCGAGTGGGTATTACACCGCCCGGAGCACACACGCGACTGAGAAGTGCCCTCGACTACGACTGTCTATTTTATAACGAGAAATTATACTCGATCGAGAAATATCAAAACGCAAGCCTACTTGTACATATGGAGTACAATGTAACCGGATCAGTGTTGTGACTGTACTAGAACAGCACGGCATTGTGCCGTATGGGATAATATTGTTTGAGCGAGAGCGATCCGATGTGAGCGCGCCAGTGACCCGCCGCGCGTGCGACCGACCGATAAATGATCGCGTCCACGGCGTATCGTCGCGTGTTGTCTGTAATGACTAATAAATATTTAAGTAGCGTTTTTATGTATTCGACAATCATTTTAGCCTGTAGAAGGGTACCTACGTGCTAGGACGTATGGATATGTAATAATGCCAGAGTAATCGTCTTACGCAATAAATATAATCTCGTCCTCTTGACAGCATCCTGGCGAACATGAAATACCAAATCCTGAAGGAAATGAAAGGAAGAAAAATGATAGCAACACCGCGGCGGGAGGTAATGGCGGAAGCGGGATCGTTCCTCGCGAAATAGTTTTAAAATTATAAAGTGTAGGTACATAAGGCGTCGGCGCGTGATTTATGACGCTCGTCCGAGACGCGCCGCGCCCGCGTGATTAATAACCGCGCGACGCCGCCGCGGCTAATACACAGGTGAGCGCGGCAGGCACTACTCCGCGCGCCGTGCCCTACTCGCAATATACAGGGACAAATGTTTTTAATGTACCTGAAACCGGTATTCCCTAGAACCAATTTAAAACTACCTCAGGTTTGTAGCATAATCTTATAATGTTCCCAATACTCGGACACAGGCCTCCTCAAGAAGGAGTGGCCTGTAATCTACCAGGCGGCCCAGTGCGGGTTAGTAGACGTCACATGTCTTCAAATTTTTAGTTCGTGGACATGCCGGTTTCCTCACAGTCACGATGTTTTCCTTTACCATTTTGAGAGCAGTGGTGATGAAATTATTTACACAAAGTAAAATGCCTGCCTGGGTTTGATCGAACCCATGACCTACCACACTACTCGTAAGTCGGGGAGATACCACTGGGTCACCGCTGCTCCTGAGGGATGGACATTGTACCAACTTGCGCTATGGTGTGGTGAATTACGGCCCACTCCCTCTCACGGAGAGAATTGGAAACATTATAAGGTCGATTTCTCTAATGCTGCTATGCATTCTATCGTCATATTAATAACATTCGTTTAACATTTGTGAAATATAAAGTCAGGATAGGAATACTCGTAGTATAAATAGTGTAAGCAGACTACAATAAACTGAGTGTGTATTGGTGAGTTACAAGTTAGGTACCTACTAAAAAGAAGTTATGATATACACATAAGCGTGTGCCCTGTGGCGTCGCCCGCAGTCGGCACACGCTCCACTTATCGCGCGACCAACACTCGCCACTGACGAAGCAAACTCGCTCGTCTGCCTTCACACTAACTTGCTAACTGTGCTTCCCAACACTTGTTTATTAATCATTTGTGCCAAACTCTAGTAAATACAAATCTCTGTAACATACTAAACACGTTGTCCGCTCGCCGTGTGCCACATAATTGGCCAGAATTAATCACATTTAATTTTTGTCTAGACATGGGCTTTTGAATATTATAACTTTAAAAATATGTTGTTGGCAAGAAAATAGATATATGTATTTATAGATATTTTATTTATTTTAGAGTTTATTTTATATAACACATCTCAGTCGATACAGTAGAGCACCTTCCAAAACAATCTAATGAATCACACTAATCCACACTTAATATTATAAATGCGAAAGTGTGTCTGTCTGTCTGTCTGTTACCTCTTTACGCTTAAACCACTGAACCGACTTAGAAGAAATTTGGTATAGAGATAGTTTGAGACCCAGGAAAGGATCATTTTTCCCGATATTCCCACGGGATCGAAACTTATGCGGGTGATACCGTGGGGCGCTGCTTAGTATCTTCCTAAATTCATTAAATCGATCAATTACCGGTTTAACCCGAACCGTGAAAACCTAACAACAAAAACAGACATTTTAGTTTTGTAATCGACTTCATACGATATCATAATGATCTTCACATGTATAGGTAGTAGTAGATAAATCGCGTGTTTGTGTAAATGTTTGCACAAACATACTTGTTTACTTAGTACGGGGCCGACCAGCGTACTTGTTTGTGAATCAAAAGGTGATCCGAGATACGTAGCGCGGATGATTTCAGAGAGGGTCATCTAGAGCGGATCGCGCGTGTGAAGTGGACGCGGACGGGCACACGCGCGGCTGTAGAGCGGCCAATCTCACCCCTCCGTAAAATAGTACGAACGGCCAAGTGGTCCAAGCGGCCAAGGGGTCCAGCTCGACCCGCACACGAAGGGTGCCATACCACTGTACACATAATACGCCTAAATACACGTTTCTTGTATCAACTCCTCTAACTTTAACATGTATTTAACATTTTATTTTATGTTGTTATAGCGGATAGTAGTTGTGAGGGTCCCGTTGGCACCCTTTGTGTCAAACGTACCTATATGACCTTAAAATCAAACTATTTAATATACACTTCTCAAAACGTACGTTTTACCATAGGTACCTATGTATACTAAATATTCACACGGAAACTAAACAAACAGCAGTGCTGTGTACCAGACCTGTCACCGTTACACGATCCGCAAGTCCGCAATACGCCGATCATTGGCACATCACTAGCTCGTATCCAGTCTCATTACCAGGCGCCGATAAATACCCTTTGTGGGTAGAATAGTGTGAGCCGAACAGGTAATGTACGCAGGCGCACACAAGCCGCTTACGACGTATAATGACGAACACAAAAGACACCGCACTCAATAGACTCAACTGAACGAAAAAATACTGCCGTCTGTTATTAGTTCGAGATGAGGAAAACTCCGGGAATCCCGAGTATGTTATAAGGACAAATATCCGCGAAATGCAATAAGACGGCGATAGGGGGACGAGCGCGCCGCGCGTAATACAATATGCTGAACAATCAGGAGGCGGCCGCCGGCGTGCCTGCGACCGCGACCGGCCGCCGCGACCCGCGACCGCGACTCGCGACCAGCGCCCGGCCGGGGACGGTTCGACGCTGCGATGTCGTCTTAGCGGTATTCATAATACAGGGAAATCGAAATATACGCACACAAAGTCCACTAAAAGAGGACGATGCACGTTGCGATGAGAGCTCAAGGACGCCAAACATAAATATCAGTGCAACGTTTGTGAAACATTCATCTACACGATCGCACACAACCAAATAATATTTACCCACGTAGGTACTACTAAACACCAGAGATGATCGAGCTTGCTCCACAAGATCAGTGCGTGTATGGCTGCGTACTGTTGCTACGCGCCGCTTTTTGTCATTTCAAGAAACTGTTACTGTTGCCGCCATAACCTTTAGGAATAAAGGGGTGAGCCTAGTGCCAATAATAGTGTCTGTCTCAGACTGTAAGTTTCAACCTTTTTTACCTACCGTTGTCAAGAAGAGTGAGTCTTCTGTCCATCACGTTCTTGTGAGTATTTCGTACTGATGTTGGCAACACTGGTACACTTTGAATATCGACTGATATGATATTACGACTTGTAATTTGTCACTCGATTTCATATCAATAAGGGTAGCGGCAACCTATCCACTTGGTAGTTTACCTAGTGCACCACAGTTTCCGTCAAATCGACAGTTTTTGATACATATTTATGCGATGTTGTTTTATATCCGTTCGCAAAAATAACTTCTTGATACGCTACTCTGTAGAACATAGAGTCGTACTCGGTGGACGGTGCCTGGCTTAGAAGGTAGTTACCTATCATAAATATTAATATTTCACAACTCATCGTGCAAGACGTAAGGGAAAGTGAAGTAAATATAGGTAAGTTAAGCTCCCATTCGCACGTGAATAAGGAGCTCGTAAAGAGGCTATCAGGGCCATCCGCGATATATGGCCACACGCACCGCCCCGATCGTAACCGATCATAGCCGGTGATACAAGACAACAGAGCCGGCCCAGAGATACCGATCTATCAGCCCCACGTACTGCACTCATTCGCCGAGGGCTAGCGTGGACGCGCCCACGAATGATAATAAGATGGCTTATTACTGAATAATGAATTATTTGCATCGGTAGCACGTAACGCTACTGAACTGACACTCCGCGCTCAACTTCACCCAAATACACTTTTCATCAACATTCTGCATAAACGTCTCGCATAAAATGCAATGTTCAGTGCAAATACAATTTGACGCCACAAACAAGGCTGGGGAGGCCACCTCGCGCTTCACAATCATTGTGAGAGCAATCAGGTTCTCGTGCGGCGCTGAAAAACGCCATTCAGTGAAGAACAAAGGCACAACAAACAGCCGCGACCCGCCGCAGCTAATTAAATATGAACAAGAAACATCCAAAAATTGTCGCCGAACTTTGACCTCTGCCCCCTCCCCCATCCCCCCACCTGCCGGCGCCCCCCTGTCACCCGTCTCCCGACAGGTGGTAATTGGGTTAAGCACCGCGAGTCGCGACTGCAACGGTAAACGCTATTTTGGTCATCCGTCGATATCGCACTCTCGATAAACGATAAACTGCACGTAATCATTGACACGTTCCAACTGTTAAAATCCAATTACACAACTCGATACTTTTATTCGTTTATTCTCTATGGCTTTGTCAATGAACGTTTTCGAATTGCTGCTTCGTTTGGTGTTTGCGTTGAACGTCTTCATCAGCATTAGCCTGTGTCTCTCCATAGCTATATTCATATTCTTGACAACATTAACCGTACTTCAACGAAGTTTGGTAAAGAGCTCTTTGGCTAAATTATGTTTCCAAATTCAGTCGTCATTCGTGAACTCTTAAGAATATTATAATTTGGGAGTGCACCAGAAACAATTTAAACATCTACATCGAAATGCACTCAGCGCGGTCGAAAGTTCTGAACAGTAAGTACCTATCGGTGGCCATACACAGTAGCACAGCCAGATGAGTCGTGCGCCGGGACAGAGCACGAGTGTACACGAGCGAGCCGCTCTCTCCGCACAGCAGCGGCTCGGAGCGGTGCAGCGCCACACAGTGTGTGACAGTGACCACCAGTGACGGGCACACTCACACGCCTGTACGCAATTCAATCCGCTACGTTTTGAGCGCTCAATGAGTTATTTGAACGTCACAATAGCATTTAAAATGTATAGGACGTATTGTTCCGTGCATATTTGCATCAGATACACTACGGATTGAAACAAAACTATTGATAAGGTGCTGCGGCTATTCTACATATATGTTTCAATGCGTCACGGAAAGGCTCACTTTTTCCCAGTTTTATAGTAGACACTTCCTGATAATGGTATTAAGTTGTAATGTGATGGGAAACAAGCCTATCGCCATTTATCGCGTCATAAAGGGATTTCCTGTTAAAGAACCCCGCGCTGTTACAGATTCAGATGACCGGCTACTCAAACCTCATACGCATTACGTGCTCCAACGTATCCTGTTACCAACAGAAGAACATCTTCTCCTTTCGTCTGGACGCAAGATATAATACAAGTAGATGTAAGTATCGGTCGGCGAGTTGAGCAGGTTTCCAGATTAATAAAGAACTAGCTTCTGCCCGCGACTTCGCCCGCGTGAAATTTCACCCTGCCCCCATTCACCCTCGTAGGGGTGGAATTTAGAAAAACCCTTTCTTAGTGGATACCTACTCTTCACAAAGACCACACCCTCCAAATTTTATGTCTCTAGGTTGTGCGTTGATATATCAGTCAGTCAGGACTTTGAATTATATATATATATATATAGATAACACGGTAATGCTTCCACCGATAGATTAGATTCCTTAATCCAATCGCGGACAGACTTTTATCAAATGACGGCTAGTGTCGGACGTGACGTGAGGTATGGGAGACCGAATGCCGAGCGGGGTGAAACAAATGTGTACAGAAGGTCAGTGCGAGCCGTGTGTGATTAGAAGAAGACGGTTAACCGAAAAAAATTATGACTTAATCTAGTCATAGAAGAGTTCAATAGCCTACACTTGGATAATTGTAAGTTCATTGGAACTTCGTGGTGGGTACGTCGGTACCCACAGCTCATTTGTAGAAGTATCTCATGACGCACTACTACACGTGAGTGGATCTTCTACATTCGCTCGCAGGCGGTGCCGGCTGCGCCGAGCCGCCGAGCCGCCGAGCCGCCGCCGGTCTCCGGATACGTTTTCAATTAACTGCTAGCGAGGCCCGCTCCGTTTAATATCGCGCAACGGACTTTAATCACAGAAGAATCAGGCAATAATACTTAGCCGGGGCTCGAGGGACGACGCTGATTGAAATACCTCCCACTACCTACTGCTACGTACCGCTACGTACCGCTACGTACCGCCAGGTGCCAGTCGTTCGGCACCGCTGCATCGCGGATGCGGCTTGAAGAAATGAAGAGTACTCTCTCTTTATACAATGTGATATATATATTTTTCGTTTGAGATATTTAATTAATTTAACGTCGTCGTACGGCCGGCGCTGCATTCGGGTGAGTTTAATTAAACATTCCGGGAGTTATAATGTCGCATCCATCGGCCGCGGCGCTCGTGACGTCATGGCGTGAGGCGAGCAGTGTGTAATTCAATCGTCAAGTCAATGACGCAGCACACAACACAACGCATATCTCGAAGCCGTGCATCACTTCAAGTACATCGCAGGCGCTGTGCCTGCCACATTCCGCCATAAGTCATGGCACGCGACAAACGGCTGCTCATCTGTTTGTATAATATATCTGAGATTATGCGTTAGACTGCCGGTGACCTACTTTGAAAGCTGCTAAACAAGCGATTAGTTCGTGTGGTCAAGTGGAACCTAACGAATATCTGCAATCACAGGAACGTGCTCATGTATTAAACATGAAGTTTTTTTAATAAGTAAGTATAACTTTTATTTAGATTATGTATTTGAATGAATACAAAACGAACATTTCGAAATACTTAAAAATAAAGATTCATAAGTGAAGTTGTTCGTTATCATCCGCCAAGCATCTCCCGCGTTATCGCTAATTCATACGTATTCAGGAGCTAGAGAACAGTACTATGAGTGAGGAACACGGGAACACTCGCCTGTTGAGGCACATTGAGGCACCAAACAATACTTGCCAACAATTCCGAACTCGGCCGGAATCCGGCACAAGTTGGTAGACTACCCGGCTACCCGGTGCCAGCCTCGTGCGCCGAATATACGACAATAATATACGAAGGTCCATTTCATACGAAACTCAATGGCGAATGTTGGAAACGACGCAGTCAGAAATGGGTCCCTTTACACTATAAATAGGGTGTCAGCTGATTATGAATCAATAAATCGTTATTGCTGACTCATATTGTTATCACTTCTGCCTAAATAAGAATGTGCTTATGCTTCTTCTTTTTCTTTTAGAGTCGTAGGTACAGTCGGGAGCCGAGATACCTACATATGTTCCTCACCGAGTACACTGCTACGTAGGGTGGATACTTATCTGGGTTAGCGACCGTACATCATAATCTATATCTGTATCTTCTTCCAGGCCCAGTACATACCGGACCTTCTACAAACGTAGGTATATGTTTATCGCGGGTGTCTTCCCGAGCCCCACGTCTGCCTCGCGAGCCACGTTCACGATCACAAACTTGTGCAAGTACCTACTGCTACATGTGCACCACTACACTTGTTATATCCTTTCACCTGTGCTCGCTACTGTTCGCCGACGAACCTTTCACCTGTGCTCGCTACTGTTCGCCGACGAACCTTTCACCTGTGCTCGCTACTGTTCGCCGACGAACCATTCGCCAGCCGCTCTCACTCTACAACATACCAGACAGGCTTACTATCTAAATGTATTGCTAAACATTCAAATGCTTTTTCAGGAGCTGCACTGATTTACTACAACCGCACAAACAGACAGCTTAATTGAATGTGACCCTTACGACAAAAGTTTCTTAACCAGTCCAATGCCTTAGACTTTGTCAGTTTAGGACAGTAAGCCAAACTTGATTATAGTAACCTTTAATTATATTAGAGGTCACTTTCGTCGAAGATTTGTTTACAATATTGAAAAATCTTTGATTGAGTTGAATCCTTGAGCAAAGCGGACTCTTAAAGCCCCGCAGTCTACCTGCCTGAGTCGCGAGTAGGTACATCGGTATGTCGGTACACCAGCAGCAGTTTGAAGTACGCGAGTGGTGCGAGTGGTGCGAGTGGTGCGAGTGGTGCGAGTGGTGCGAGTGGTGCCACAAGTCACAAGTCGAAGCAATACTAACGAACGACTTGTTGAAGTTGGGAATCACACGGCGACGACGTCCAACTTGCCCGATACCATCACACCAGTACATCCACCTTCTAGGCGGGCAGGTAATGCATTCGCACAACTCTATTGAAAGCTCCGGAAAACATTATCTTGAAAGTTTCATTTGAAAACTTTGTGATAATCCGACGTTATTAGTGAGAGAGACGACGACATACTTCTTTTAGGCGGTAATAGTTCAACACTAAGAATATCTTTCAAAAGCTATGTTAACCTAGTTTCTACTTTTGTTATTATCATAGGATCGCACAAACGAATAGATAAACTATTTGAAACAGAACGAGGTCTACCTTATTCATGTCATTTTTTAGTAGTGTTTATTGAAATGTTCGTGTTGTTTATCAGCCTGCGGTTGTGACAGTTGACCGTATCAGGTTTCCTATGATCCACCCATCGTATTCGTCCTAGTCGTTTTGTATTGTTCAATATTTACATTCTACCTATTTATAACGTACTTCATTCAAATACATTCAGCCTTTGTAGTCTACATATTTGAGTTACAAACAAAATAAACTTTCGCATGTAAGTACAATGTTAGTGAGACGAACTCTCGTTTTAACTTCACTGTTCGTAATATTTGAAGCCAAACACTAGGAGTACTTAACTAATCTAGCAATGAAAGGCAAACACTAGGAGTAGGACCGTACTTAACTCATCTAGCAATGAAAGGCAAACATGCTACATTATGTGCAGTGCGTGCGTGCTAGCGTAAGTTAGAGCTAATTGAAACAAACTTAGTTACCACATTCTACAGAATTATTAAAATGGGATTATGTCACACAACAAACTTCATAAACCACTAACAATCAAAATGTACATACAATAACAAGACTAAGCTGGCAATGCTATAAGGACGGAACCTATTAGTGCGAGTGCTTGTTGAACTGAACTCATCGAAGCGCTGCTGATGAATAAACCGAGCTCCTTTGCATCAATATGTGAAGATACCACACAACGGAATATTAATCTGTCGCCACTCGCCAGTGACCGAGGCGACTACAAAAACGGAAACATGACAATAGTCGGCAGCCGAGGTTTAATAAACAATCGAGTTGTGTGTACCCAAGCACGGCGCACCACAAACAACGAGGCCTGTTCGGCGACTGTACCTCCTTTACAAATAAGCCTTTCGAGCTTGGCCTAAATCTATGGACATACGAGTTATCACATCATGACAAATAGCGTAGGCAGGCGCAAGATATTGCTAACAAATAACTTGCATAATAAAAACATTTAATTTTGATGGCAGCCTTCATGCAGCTGTAATGCAAGACCTGCATGCAATGTTAACGTTAGTGGCAATGTGGCTAGTTCGGCCGTTCTTAAAAAGCAGGTAGGTTTATTTATAAAAGAGACCCTCTAAGCTTACTCTTAGTCTGCGCTGGCCCATAATTCGATCTCACAGGACGTAAGGGTGAAGATACAAAACTAGTAGCGCTTTGTGAACTAAAGAGAGACTAAGGTAGCTCTTGTCTGTAGTCTCCATGAAGAGGTAAACTTTTTTGCCACGAACTTTTTTTTGTAGGTACGTTGTTTGTCACGACACCGCATCGCTTATTCTGAGTGACGTGAACAGATCCCTGATCTAATTATATCGTCACCGGTAATACGAGCGTCTTACTGACACATCTACATGATAACAGAAGGCGCAATCCATTCAATACCAATACCAAGCCACTTCTCACAAAATAAATATTCTGTAAAAATGGCGCTGTGACTTACTAGTCACAGCGCCATTTTTACATAATACTCGTATTTATTTTATCGTGCTAACCATAGATATAAGTTTACATTTCTATGGCGTTAACAATACAACTGTCTGAATCTGTGTATGCGCACATACCGGTACACGCTGGCTGTCGAAGTGCGCCTGGCCGCGGCCGACGACGTGACGCGTACTGCAGACGTCACCTCGTCTTGTGACAACCCAATTATGCCTCACGCACTCAACTCAATGCTAATACTAAATAATGGCGTGTAGTTGGAGAGGTCTATGTCCAGCTGTGGACTGCTGTACGCTGATGATCGTGATTGTGACGCAAATATTATACTCCGTTCTAATTGAGACCTTTTATCAAAATGCAGAATTATTATGTCGTTGTTGTGATTGCAATATAATTGCCGAGCGAACAATGTGGCCACTAGACAGCGTGCCGGATGTTTTCCAGATTTTCGATACATCAATAGGTACCTATGAATAATAAAACAACAGGCCTAAAAATCACTCAGTCTGTTCTGCGAAAAACAATAACGTAATACTATCAATTTATATTGAATGAAACCCTAGAGATCAGAACCGTATTTAGAAATTATTAGCCGCCTCGTCTACCGGATTAAAAGGAACAGTAGGCTCAGCAACAATCTGTCGGTCTGACCGGTGTGCGGTGAGAGTCGCAGTCATACTGAGTCTCAGCAACAATCTGTCGGTCTGAACGGTGTGCGGTGAGAGTCGCAGTCATACTGAGTCTCAGCAACAATCTGTCGGTCTGACCGGTGCGCGGTGAGAGTCGCAGTCATACTGAGTCTCAGCAGCAATCTGTCGGTCTAATCGGTGCGCCGTGAGAGTCGCAGTCATACTGAGTCTCACCAACAATCTGTCGGTCTGACCAGTGCACGGCGAGAGTCGCAGTCATACTGAGTCTCAGCAACAATCATATAAAATCAATCATATAAACTCAATTTCCTTTGTATTGTATAATTGCATAGCACAGATGTGAGTTCTATGTACTGTAGAGCTACCATTTACCGGGTAATATGTCTTTCATTGACTTGAATGTGCCCTGGCAGCTGATAGTATGTCATGCTCACACAATTGTCTCGCTGACGGTGGCGTGTGTGTTGGATCATTTAGCTCCCTTCAAAATGGTTGAGCTGAATGGTGCTGATCTATGCGTCATGTTCGTGAACGGGCGCCGTCAGTTGGGGCTGGTCATCACTCGGCTGCCTCGGCTTATTTTATTTTTGGATTGTTGTTTTTTTTATTATTTAATATTTGCTGTACTCGGACGATTTTAACGCATACGTCTTTTTTTACATCGTTCTCACATATTATTATAAATTCAACATTAATGATGTAACTAACATTTTTGTAAAAATATAATTTAAAAGAGTGTCCATGGAGTTTCTTGCCCGTTCTTCTCCATAGGTACCTACGCTTTGGAATGGGCAACTAGCTTCATTTTATTTTTGACTGACCGACTTCTTGACAATTCAAAAGTGCCTGTAAATGGTTTAATTGAAATAAATGCTTTGAGTTTGAGTTTGAGTTTGAATCTGTCGGTCTGACCGGTGCACGGTGAGAGTCGCAGTCATACTAAGTCTCAGCAACAATCTGTCGGTGTGACCGGTGCACGGTGAGAGTCGCAGTCATACTAAGTCTCAGCAACAATCTGTTGGTCTGACCGGTGCGCGGTGAGAGTCGCAGTCTTCCTGAGGCACAAGACGTTCTATTATCACAGTGTTGTGTATCCTAGAAGTTGTATTATCAGAGTAAACGCGCCCGTTACCGCCGCCGCCTTTTACAACACAGACCTGTCTCAAACCCTCTTTACATCGAAACCGCCGATTAATTATTTCTTCTTATCGAACTAAAGCGCTCAGCTTTTTTATAAATGTACCTCAGTTATGGCATGATGTAGGTATCTCGCCGGACCTCTGGCATTACTGCGCGACCACTGACCATCGTGTACCTGCGTAGTCTAAATCGTGACCTACATCTATAGTTAAGTTATCTGAATAAATTAGTACTCGATTAATATCCAGTCTGTAGGTGACTTGAATCGAGAACTGATTTGCCAAGGCGTACTTTTGGTAAGATGAAACACTGATATTGACAAGATTATTAAACAGGCAACATGAACAGTCGCGCAGTTACACTGTTTAAATTTAAAACAACATTATTTTGTTAACCTCTCATAGCTCATTACAGCAGATCCGTTTATATTCAAACCACGTTTATCTGTTGATACCGTGATCAGGTTAGCGCGGTCGTCTTGAGTATCACAGGAGTAATTCAGTTAATTTACCGTAAACAGTAACTAATCATACTCAAGTAGAGACCAAGGCATTTACGAAATTAGATTCTTCTTAATTAAATAATACAATTTTACTTCGAAAACTTAACGATCGCTCGCCGAGAAATTCTGTTCATTTTACTAAATCAAAATAGGTTATTGTTCTGTGGTTATTTTATACCAGATTATGAATATTATCTTTAATTAGATGTCGGCAGTTGTTCAATTAGTTCCCACAATGTTCCCGCGCTCGGAGGAGGACTGCTCGTGTTGTGATATGCCTCACTCGGAGCAGTCGCGTGGCTACCCACAATGTTCCCGCGCTCGGAGGAGGACTGCTCGTGTTGTGATATGCCTCACTCGGAGCAGTCGCGTGGCTACCCACAATGTTCCCGCGCTCGGAGGAGGACTGCTCGTGTTGTGATATGCCTCACTCGGAGCAGTCGCGTGGCTACCCACAATGTTCCCGCGCTCGGAGGAGGACTGCTCGTGTTGTGATATGCCTCACTCGGAGCAGTCGCGTGGCTAGATGAAAGTTTAACTTGAACATAAGTTTTAAAGAAAATTCTTCTCTGAAACTAGACACATTAGCCTTCATCATTGTGCCCATTTTGAAGTACATATGATTCGGTCGATATGTTTCCGTAATGAGCAGGTATTCTTCAATGAGTCGTCCACTAACTGCCAACTAGATGCTACAATGTTGCCCCTGAATCAACTCGTGACGTATTCATTATAGTCGGATGGGCGCGCTTTAGAAATTGTAAAATATTTTATACACTACCCTCACCTTACCTTTCTCATAAACCTTGATTTATGTGACATGTTAAACATAACTGGTCTCCACACAATAATTTCTAACATTTAATTATAAAAGGAATCATAAAGGAAATAAACGTTTTTTAGGTGAACATTATAAAATATACTACAACAAAAGGCCGCGATGCCGGGTGGAAGAGCAAGCTGGCAACCAGCCCAGGCCGTGACTCCGGCTGTCCGGCACTCCGGCACTCCGGCACTCCGGCACTCCGGCACTCGGCACTCCGGCTCATGTCGAATAATGTACTTACTTTACTACACCTTGGTACCTTTTTTAGTACTTACATATATATATATTTTTTAATAATAAGGTAGATTTATTTAGTTGTATAATAGAAATATTGTTATCGTTGTGTTTTTATTTCATATTAGAGTATAAAATGTCCATAGTATAAGTGTTTTGTATTGTTTATTAGAGTTTAAAGTTTAAGTTAGGTTTTATACCTACCCACGTGTACATTAGGTTCACATTGTAAATATTCGTATGCTTCTATTAGCGGCGGATGTGTTGAACTTATCCATTACCAACCAACTTTGTACCTACCATATCCGACGAATAAATGTCTTTGTCTTAAATAAATGTCTTTGTCTTTGTCTTAACTCACACCCTTTCCCATGGGGTACGCAGAAACTACCTAGCTTTTTCAAGTTCCGTGACTAAAACATGCTAACGAGACTACTGAAACCAATGTCTGAAACTATATCGTCGGTCCATTCGTCTGCCTGTCTGTGGATGAGTAAGTATTGGAAAAATCTAACAGCACTTTAGCTAACCTGCACCCTAATTGCGTAACACTCTATCAATTTGAATCTGAATCATTTTGAAGCAAATTGCTAATCCATTGCTTCATAAGTTGGAAAATTTTGTCTGCCCAACACTTAAATAACCCAATGAATGTTGTTGAACTGTCAAATTGAAACCGATGCCGATTGATAATGGGTTACGCAATTGCCCCACTGGGTACACAACCCAGGCAGGACAGCAGGACCTCATGCACACCGGTCAGGCTCGCGATCACGAGCCCAACATGTGACTCAGCAAGGTGTCTTTATTACTCTCTTCACGCAATATTAGTAGTCGCGGGAGGTTACCGCGACGCGCATATTGCGAGCTTGTATTGGGACCCATACGTGGGTACACACAACAGCTATCTGCATAGTGTTTGTGCGCCGTGACGTCACAGACGACTGGCATCATTGGTATAAACATCGAGCGAGCGCCGCTAATTGATTCCTCTGCCTTCGAACTAGCGCCGCCTACTGCCACACTGAGTCTCCGTGCAAGTGTTAATAGTTGAGCAGACGACCTGATTGTACTAAACGCAACACGATGCTGCTAGTAAATGTTAATAGTTGAGCAGACGACCTGATTGTACTAAACGCAACACGATGCTGCTAGTAAATGTTAATAGTTGAGCAGACGACCTGATTGTACTAAACGCAACACGATGCTGCTAGTAAATGTTAATAGTTGAGCAGGCGACCTGATTGTACTAAACGCAACACGATGCTGCTAGTAAATGTTAATAGTTGAGCAGACGACCTGATTGTACTAAACGCAACACGATGCTGCTAGTAAATGCACTAACAAATAGTACTTATTCGTAAGTATACCTAAAATATAGTTCAACATGCACGGAGTTACCACGAGCGAGTAACGGCCAATTCCTGTATTTAAAAAAATTCTAAATCTAGTCGCAATCTCATCTCAGCGACAATCAATGTCAGAAACTTGTGAAAAATGTGGGTAAATAACGTGTATTTTTGACAAATTGAAAATGCAAACGTTCAAAGAAATGTTCTTAAAAATGCGGGAATGGCCTCTCAGGTTCGAAGTTACTTTCACCGTACCATAATAAATGTAATAACTAGGAACTAAGTAGCCTATGCCACTCTCTGGACTTTTACTTTAAACTAAGTAGCCTATGCCACTCTCTGGACTTTTACTTTAAACTATTTCTTAGCACAAAATCTCGACGCTCTATAAAGAAGGATAAACCAACAAACACGCTTTCGTATTTAGAATATTTAAAACATAACTATCGCGATTTCCATAATAGTTGTGTACGAGTATAACTAGTATCGTATGACAACAAAACACAACGCAATCAATGTTAATAATAATTAAATGAAACGCCATAACGTGTACGAACTATCCGCGCTTCCGATCAGCAGCAACGCGGCACCACAGTTATTTGTTATGAATGAACTGCAGCTACACGCCGCTATCGTTGATATCCAGTCGTTACCGTCACGTACGCCAGCATGTCAACGCAACGAACACGTTACCCCGGGACCGATTGCTGTCAATGGCGATGGCGGTGCTCTTGAGGTTGTTCAAGAATACGTTTACCTCGGGAAAACTCTGCAGTTTGGTAAGAACAACTTTGAGAGGGATGCTAACAGAAGAATTCAGCTGGGCTGGGCAGCGTTTGGGAAGCTTCGTAGAGTCTTCTCATCGCGTATTCCACAGAGCCTAAAGACTAAGGTCTTCAATCAGTGCGTCCTGCCAGTTATGACTTACGGAGCCGAATCGTGGACACTCACGGTACGGCTGGTCCATAAAGTCAAGGTCATTCAGCGAGCTATGGAACGGCCTATGCTTGGAGTCTCTCTGAATGATCGAATCCGCAACACGAGGTGATCCGGCACTCTGGCAGGGAACCAAAGTTGTCCACATAGCTCACAGAATAAGCAAGCTGAAGTGGCAATGGGCCGGCCATATTAGCCGTAGAACCGATGACCGCCGGCGTAGACGTGTTCTTAAGTGGAGACCGCGAATCGGTAAACGTAACGTGGGACGCCCTCAGGCTAGGTGGAGCGACGATCTTCGCAGGATGGCTGGTAGCAGCTGGATGAGAGTTGCCGAAAATCGAGTTGAATGGCGTGCAATAGGAGAAGCGTATGTCCAGCAGTGGACTGCTATAGGCAGCATGTCCAGCATGCAAATGAACGTCAGCACATAAGTGAACGCGAGTAGAACTTCATAGAGCTTGTCTTGTTCATTTGTACTATCACTATTTGACTATAACAACACAACAGCACAGCTACCTATAGTTATCATTTGTACAATTACTTTATTAATAAATTACCAAGACATGTACGGTCACGGTCATAAGTGGAGTAGCAATTTCACAAAGAAATAGATTGACACTTTGGTTTTACTTACGACCTTCTTTTAATTAGTCATTTCTCTACTATAGATACACACACTCACATTCATTTGCAACTGATTGCATTTCATAAATTCAACCGCTACGGCATAATTATGGCATGATAGCTTAGCGGTTATCATGTTTGGGTAAGCGCGTCCTGCGTAGCGAGCCGTGGGTTCGAATCTCACGCGTGAAGATAGTTTTTTTAATGTTTTAATAATTACTTCGATTAATCACGTTTTTTTATATTTGATATTTCCTTGTTCGTCTTGTGCGCTTAATTCGTAAAACTTTATGATTATACCCACAGATATCTAAATAAATAAATTATAAGATAGACACAGTTACGAGTCATTCACCGCGATTAAATAGAACGTTGTTGGTTGGTTGTCTGTGTCTATCGTAGTTTAGCGACGTGTGTTCTATCTATTAGCCGTGTTGTAGTTCTTTTTAAAATGCAGAATATTTAAATGAAAGCGAATATGATTGCACTGCGTAAAAGTGGACTTAATGTAACATAAATATCTTATGAAGCCAAACTGAATGTGAGTATTATGAATATGATTTAATTATTTGTTCAAACATTTGTTTTATTAAAATAGAACTGCTGATCCTTTGTAGTTATGGTTTTGAAACGTATTATAAGGTCTAAATATAAGAAAAAATTATAATTTAGAAGTCCTAGATTTTAAATGATGAATATAACATTATATTATACTTATGTGTAACATTTCTATTTTCATTATAAGTTTGTTTCTAAATCATAGGTAATACTTGTTCGTATTTTGCTAGTAGCCTAACAATACTCCTTTTTTGTTTTAGAGAAATTACGTACTGTGAGTTGGAGGGTCACTAAATAAGGAAGAGGGTAGCCTTTTGCCAGTCGAAAGCAAAGTGAAAGGCCTGGTCCGTGAATATGAAACAAGCGGTTATATACCAACGAGATATTTTGTCGAATTATTCGACACGTCTTTACGAACCGTTCGCCGTGCAAACGAAAACCAGCTCAAAAACTATAAGTAGTTCATTGAAAATCATAAACAGGAACGTTTACATTTGCGATACAGCGATGGAAAGTAAGGAATTAGAGGTCTGATGAGCAGTTGAAGTTGCATTGCAAGAAAGTCTGGGAAATTTTAACAGGAGCAGAGATACCTATGTAGCAATATTGCAGGGCCCATGCGCCAGCGTTTACAAGATTGCATTGCTAATGACGGGGGTTATACTAAGTATTAAATTATAAATTGATTATACCTAGTAATAATAAAATTATATTGTAGCATGTTCGTAATAAGGATTATTTTGAGGTTTAGTTTCAATCTTCTTTTCGTAATGAAAATTAATACTTAAGCTATAACCACAGTAAGTCCTAAACTAGAAGTTTATTTATATTTTATAAAAATTACAACGAATAAACATTTTGTAATCTATATACACCGTGTTCTTCACGTTATCCATAAACTTTGTCAAACGCTTTTATAGCTTTTACAAATTAAATCTAAAAAGGAAGTAGTACTTAAAAAGGCTTCGTTACAAAGATATTTGTAATTTCATTTAATAAAATTTAATTGAGCTATGCAGTGAGAAAGGATCTTAACTTAGTTTTGACAAGTTTCAGTCCGCCAAATCTTATGAATGAAAATTACGTCGTTGTCAATTCGAATAAAGAGGCATGCATATCGGGTGATTTACGTCAAAGTATTTAGTTTGTATGAGAATTAACAAAAACTAAAAAATAAGAATTCATTAATGTGTCCATAATGAAAAATGCTTATTTCCATGGTCTGAACATCAGGTCGAAGTTTATGTATATCGTCCGGAACACGGTGTATATATATAAAAGAAAGTCGTGTTAGTTACACCACTTATAACTCAAGAACGGCAGAACAGATTTGGGTGAAAATTGGTAGGGAGGTAGCTTAGAGCCAGGAGACGGACATAAGATACTAACAAAAATCAGAAAAAAAAAAAAAAAAGAATCAGACTTGGAATAACAAAACGCAAATGACAGGGCTAGGAGTAGGCTCGGGGTAGGGCAGGAGTAGGGTAGGAGTAGGGGTAGAGTAGGAGTAGGGGTAGGGTAGGAGTAGGATAGGGGTACGGTAGGAGTAGGGTAGGGGTAGGGGTACAGTAGGAGTAGGGATGGGTTAGGGTAGGAGTAGGGTAGGGGTACGGTAGGAGTAGGGTAGGGGTACGGTAGGAGTAGGTTAGGGGTAGGGGTACAGTAGGAGTAGGGAAGGGTTAGGGTAGGAGTAGGGTAGGGGTAGGGGTACAGTAGGAGTAGGGAAGGGTTAGGGTAGGAGTAGGGTAGGGGTACGGTAGGAGTAGGGAAGGGGTAGGGTAGGAGTAGGGTAGGGGTACGGTAGGAGTAGGTTAGGAGTAGGGTAGGAGTAGGGTAGGAGTAAGGGGTAGGGAAGGGGTAGGAGTAAGGTAGGAGAAGGGCAGGGGTAGGATTGGTAGGAGTAGGGTAGGGGGTATTAGTAGGACACCACGCGAACGAAGTCGCGCCGGGCAGCTAGTCACTTATAAAATTACAACGAATAAACATTTTGTAATCACTTATAAAACATATTTCACTAACTATATAATAATAAAAACAATTCTTACATTATTATTCTCGTTTATTAATTTATCGAATAATAAAAGAACAGATGAAGATAATTGTTGAAAAGAAAAGAAAAAGTCTAATTTCGAGATTGGAACCCAGACTTATGTGTTTCTTTATCCAATACGTTAATCGGCTATCTGAACGTATTATAACACTGTCAATTTTAGCAATCGTATGAACCGACGAAGTTCATACGTAATTATGTACGCTGCGTTTGTGAAAAAGCGATAAGTATGTTTTTGTTTCTCTCGACACCAGTGTATAAATTCTGAGATGTGCGCTCTGTGTTAATACATCACTTATAATTATAAACACATATGTAGGTACGGCCTGTACCGCGTTTTCACAGCAAAACATCAACATTCCGCGATATATCCGGTCCACCTTCCTGCCAGTGTTTTTACTTTGCTTTGGTCCGCGCGTCCAGCGCCACTGAACCGGAGGATTCCGAATCCCACGCAACCCTTTGGCAAAATTCTCTGCGACCACTCGATGCTTAAATAATTTGGTAGCCACTAGCCACTCAGCTACTGACCATTGGTTTGACATAATACATCGTGCGCCTTACTCTACGACTACATTCTTTCTTCATCTGCTTTCCTCACGGGCACGAGGAAGTATAAAACATCTACTTACAATAAAACCACCTGACGGTGAAACTTGCTGAAATTAACGGATCGCTCCGTGCCGCCCGGGACATCTGGCCCAGAACGATATTATAACATGTAATAAAATTAATTGTAATACTTGATAAACTTTGATATACGACTGCGCCAGGACGTATCGGAAATAAGCTGGGGGGAGGAGGGGGGGATCAGTGGACATCAGATAGAGCTGCCTTTTATGCTAATAAGAGCACTCGCGCTCGCAGAATGCACTGAGTTATCTGCTCGTAGCAATCAGTGTCGGTCGCAAGTACCTGCACTCACTAAGAGCATCCGAACATCCTTCAAGCCACCTGTAGCAGCTCACTTCTGAACATGCATTAGCATGGCGGAGGTACACACAACTAACCTCGCACGTACTCTGCCAGCATCGCCTTGCCTCCGCTAAGCTCTTTTCCACCAGAGCAGTAGTATCGCACTCATCCCTTGCACATCCCGCTAGAAACGCACCCTAACACCCCACGCGCAGCGGAGCAGTTCTTATCATCTGCCAATAACTACGACGTCTCGGTTCATGGATACATATATAATCCCATCAAACACTTATCACTGTCTATTCTATATCGACATAAGCCTCTCCACAAGATACCCCTGTAAGTCTATAACATGATAAGCCGGCGCATGTCCCTCGGCGGCGGCGCGGCGCTGTAAGTCGCGCTTCTCCAGTAAGTCTCGAGCCCTGTGCCTTTGTGTAGTAACGCGATTACGTCGGTGACGCGCCGAGCTCACTACGATATTATGATGCGTACAATATATAAGTTACGTCGTACGACCCGATCATTACATGCACTGAGCGCCACTTCGAGCTAATGAGTTATTGTGGAACGAATGTTTATTATGAAACTTTATAATATTATTATGTTATAATTCTAATGGTTAGAAAGGAGGCGACTACCGATATGACGTCTAATAGATAAGTATGGTAGAAAAATTAATGTTGCGCCGACCCCAAATAAATTAGGATAAGGGCAGGAGAATGATGATGATGAAACAAAAAGCGCAGCAGTACCACGCGACACAATATGACTGCGAACTGATCGCGTCAGCGTGGAGACATGTTACATGTCACTCATAGTGACCGCAGCATGGTAAAATATGTCAAGTACTCGAGTACAAGTTACTAAATGTGATAAAATTATAATCACAGAACCTGGGCCGGGTTTATTGCGGAGTGTGGCCGCGGGACGGCCGCGATCGGGCCCGCACCGGCGCGGATAGGGAAAGGGGCGCAGGCTCGAATTAACATGCAAAGAAGGTATGTATATTCTGAACAATGCACGGAGGGACACACAGGTAGAACACAGTAAAGTACACAGATCTAGTCCAGCTTGTAGATCGTCGTGACTGTCACTGATAGGTACAGTAGGCTCCAAAAGTCCATAGGCAAAGTCTCAAAGCAATAGCTTGACGTTTAGTTTGACTTACGACCTTCTTTTAATGAGTAATTAGACACACACACTCGCATACTACTCGAATACAGTTCCGTGTCATGTTCGTCTTGTTCACATAGTTCGTAAAACTTTATGATTATACCCACAGAAATCTAAATAAATAAAATATAAGGTAGATAGATGCTTAACTTACGGCTCATTCACCGCTAGTCCCCGA
Organism: Hydraecia micacea; assembly: GCA_914767645.1. Lineage (NCBI taxonomy): Eukaryota > Metazoa > Arthropoda > Insecta > Lepidoptera > Noctuidae > Hydraecia > Hydraecia micacea. The sequence continues at coordinate 144,103 of OU611783.1, read as the reverse complement.
CTAAATAGAATGTTGTTGCTTCTTTGATAATTTGATATTGTGGGTTAGTGAAGTGTGTTTAATCTATTAGCGGTGTTGTAGTTCATTTTGAAATGCAAGCAAATTTAAATATTGAGATGAAATCGGATATTATCGCGCTGCGTAAACATGGACTTAATATTATATCACAAATATTTGATGAAACCGGACTGACTGTGAGTATTATGATTTAATTATTTTATCGAACATTTATCTAATTAAAATATAACTGATGATCCTTGTAGTTATTTTTTTAAACGTTTTATATTTACCATAAGCCCTAAATAGAAAAAAAAATATTTCCTAAAGTTTATTTATTTACTTTTGGAATGATGAATATAAAATTAAGCATAATATAATAATTTTGTAACATTTCTATTTACAAAATAATTTTGTTTCAAAATAGTAATAATATTTTATAATTTTGCTAGTTGCCTAACAGTATTCCTTTTTTGTTTTAGAGAAATTACCAACTGTGAGTCGGAGGGTCAAAAGATATAAGGAAGTGGGTAGCCATGCCAGTCGAAAGCGAAGTGGAAGGCCCAGCTGGTCAGTGAATATGAAACAAGTGGATTCATACCAACAAGATATTTTGCCGAATTATTCGACAAGTGTTTACGAAGCGTTCGCCGTGCAAGCGAAAACCAGCTCAAAAACATAATATTTGATTGGAAATCATAAACAAGAACGTTTTTACAAAGTATTAAGTTATGAATTGATTTTAGTAATATTAAAATAAAATTGTGTCATATCCGTAATAAGGATTATTTTGAGGTTTAGTTTCAATCTTCTTTTCATAATGAAAATGAATACTTAAGCTATAACCGCAATAAGTCCTAATTAATACGACTGTTTGTAACGAATAAACATTTTGAAAACACTGAAGTATAAAACATTTTTATTTTTAACCCCATATAACATAAGCATAACAATATAATAATAAAAATATAAAAATTGTTACATTATTATTCTCGTTTATTATCTCTATTGAATAACAAATAAAAAAAACGAAAAGGATAATTGTTGAAAAGAAAAATAATAAGTCATCTCGAGATTGGAACCCAGACTTTCACGTTTGCTAAACCATTAGGTTACGTTACCAGCTATCTATACTTGCTGTGATAAAGTGAATTTTAGTAGTAGTATCAATCTACCAAGGTCATGCGTAATTTTACGTAGTACCGTGTGCGTAAAAGCGACGATATGTTTTGTTTCGTTCGACGCTAGCCAATGCGTGTTCGACACACACACAGATGTGGCCTGCGGCGCGAGGCGGCCGGTATTATCACAGCAATTTGAACTTTAATATGCTTATGCAAAATTGATGCCTGTTACAGTCTTCTCCTAAAGCTCTATGCGACGTATTTACGCCAGTTATATAAACATTATTTACTGGAGCATTATTTTCCCGGTTAGTTTCAGATGTGCGCTTGCTCTGCGGTCGACGGCGAGACTACAGAAGTGGTCCTTCTGTCCTGCCTGCTTGCTCTGCGGTCGACGGCGAGACTACAGAAGTGGACCTTCTGTCCTGCCTGCTTGCTCTGCGGTCGATGGCGAGACTACAGAAGTGGACCTTCTGTCCTGCCTGCTTGCTCTGCGGTCGACGGCGAGACTACAGAAGTGGACCTTCTGTCCTGCCTGCTTGCTCTGCGGTCGACGGCAAGACTACAGAAGTGGACCTTCTGTCCTGCCTGCTTGCTCTGCGGTCGACGGCGAGACTACAGAAGTGGACCTTCTGTCCTGCCTGCTTGCTCTGCGGTCGACGGCGAGACTACAGAAGTGGTCCTTCTGTCCTGCCTGCTTGCTCTGCGGTCGACGGCGAGACTACAGAAGTGGACCTTCTGTCCTGCCTGCTTGCTCTGCGGTCGACGGCGAGACTACAGAAATGGACCTTCTGTCCTGCCTGCTTGCTCTGCGGTCGACGGCGAGACTACAGAAGTGGACCTTCTGTCCTGCCTGCTTGCTCTGCGGTCGACGGCGAGACTACAGAAGTGGACCTTCTGTCCTGCCTGCTTGCTCTGCGGTCGACGGCGAGACTACAGAAGTGGACCTTCTGTCCTGCCTGCTTGCTCTGCGGTCGACGGCGAGACAACAGAAGTGGTCCTTCTGTCCTGCCTGCTTGCTCTGCGGTCGACGGCGAGACTACAGAAGTGGTCCTTCTGTCCTGCCCGCTTGCTCTGCGGTCGACGGCGAGACTACAGAAGTGGTCCTTCTGTCCTGCCTGCTTGCTCTGCGGTCGACGGCGAGACTACAGAAGTGGTCCTTCTGTCCTGCCTGCTTGCTCTGCGGTCGACGGCGAGACTACGGAAGTGGTCCTTCTGTCCTGCCTGCTTGCTCTGCGGTCGACGGCGAGACTACAGAAGTGGTCCTTCTGTCCTGCCTGCTTGCTCTGCGGTCGACGGCGAGACTACAGAAGTGGTCCTTCTGTCCTGCCTGCTTGCTCTGCGGTCGACGGCGAGACTACAGAAGCGGTCCTTCTGTCCTGCCTGCTTGCTCTGCGGTCGACGGCGAGACTACAGAAGTGGACCTTCTGTCCTGCCTGCTTGCTCTGCGGTCGACGGCGAGACTACAGAAGTGGTCCTTCTGTCCTGCCTGCTTGCTCTGCGGTCGACGGCGGAACGGTGGAAGTAGTGTTATGGTGGCTCGTGTGTGCTTACAAAGTAAAATGATTAGTTCGGTACAAGTAAGTTGTTTTATCGCATGCTCGCAGAGGTCGTGTCGGACGCCTAGCCCGATGCTGTTGCGACAGATAGACAAACGCACTTCTTATTCCAACATGATTAAGTCTATTGTAATAATGGTAGCAGTAATATTAAATGAATGAGTTGAACACATAGAAATGTACTTTCATATATCTATGGTTGAACATGATGCATTCGGTCCGGCACGGCGCAGTCTTACAAGACCGCAACAAGTGGCAGTAGAGAGCCCTCAGACTGAATTTCAAACAAAGTGTAACGAGCTACCTACAGTGAAGCTTACCTCAACTAAACTTAATTTAAAACGACAAAACGTGATTAATATAATGTCCATATTTAAATTAACCCTTGTAAAATAATCAGCCTGGCTTATTTAAAGCGCCCGTTACTTACTGGTAGAATCTTCCTTCATTTTCAGGAAAGCATGCAATGAAACAATAAGAAAGATGCGCCTAGAGAACTGAAAGTAACGAACTGAAACTCGCAAATATAATGGACACACGGCGTCGGTCCGGGCGCCGGCGCGCTGTCTTCGGTGGTCCGGCGTCGCTACCGCCCCCAACCGCCACTCTTATACCCCCTCCCCCCGCCCCCGCCAAGAGACGCACTCCAGACTTCATTTCGCAAATTATACTCTCAACAAACTCATATCCGCCCAATTACTTACCTGTGATAGTACACCCTCTGAAATTGCTCCACATATAAAACCTCCAGTATATAATAACGAGATTTTTTATTTTCCGCTAACATTCCTTCATGGATATGAAGTTTCAGTATTATCTTTTGCCGTTTTCCTCCATAGCCTTCAATTACTTACTGTTCTTATAGTTGGTTAATGCGAAGAGAAATTTTTAAAAATAATATCTGAAGAGGCTATTTCCCGGAAGTATGACAATAATAGTGGTTGTGAAAGTAAGCGTTGACAAAAGAGTCGCAAGTAGTGGAGGGGGGGGGGGGTAGTGCTCACCATGCTCGGAGCACAAACAACAACAAGCGGAACTACGGAACTAGTGCAACTGTGCAACAATACGGCTACCTTTGTTCACATCAGCTGTGAAATAAACACGACATCCTATACCAATAAGGCTCATTTTTAATTAACCGACTTCAAAAAAGGAGGTTCTGTATTCGACCCGTATGTATGTATGTTTGTATGTCCGCGATTTTCTCAAAAACTAATAAAGCAATTATGATCATTCTTTCATTAATGTGATCTACATACTTTCAGGAAAGTTTTAGTATATAATACATCAGGTAATTATTCTTATACGAAGTTATATGCATAAATGTACTGCATCTCCGGCATTTCTATGCGAATTTTGATGATTCTTCTAGTCAGTCATCAATTCTTCAATGCACTAGTGTTAATTGAATTTGTGTGGGGTAGGTAGGTACAACTAAAAAGTGAAAAAATAAAAACTTGTTTACAAACGAAGACAACCGACTTAAAAAAAACTACAAAGTGATAAATAACTTTATTTTCGGAAGTCGGTGTCAAAAAACGAAAATGCGGAACCAACGACACCGACTTCCGAAATTAAAATTATTTATCACTTTGTAGTTTTTTTTAAGTCGGTTGTTTTTGTTTTAAAATTGAAAGATCAGATAAGGTTGAGGATGGCGGATGGCTTTCAACATAATAAACGATATATTTTGGTAATCGCACGAAAAAAAATCTAAATCGCACGAATAGTATAGGTAATAGGTTAGGTCCTTACCAGCTGAAAGCTTCATTAATTCTTTGTTGGTACAAATAAAGCGACAGACAATACGAGCTAGCACCGAGGTAGAGAACAGCGCAAATACTCGGCACTAGTAGGAGCACACCTCGCATGCCGCCGCTAACAAACAGAGCAGCGTTACGGAGCGTGCAAGTGTACACCGCTAACAAACAGAGCAGCATTACGGAGCGTGCAAGTGTACACCGCTAACAAACAGAGCAGCGTTACGGAGCGTGCAAGTGTACACCGCTAACAAACAGAGCAGCGTTACGGAGCGTGCAAGTGTACACCGCTAAATAATGTAGACACAGAATCAGTGAATTTTCAGAATGAACTAGGTTCAATATTAAAAAATAAACATTGTGGCCGGGCGGGTCAGGTTATTGAGACGCCCTGAAGGTAAATATATTTCAGCAAACATTTTGTAACACACCCTGCCCATGTCGATATGCCATAGATAGATCTAAATTTCTTCAAGTAATCTGTACGAAAACGTGCAGTGGTGGAGCAGACTCCACCACTGCACGGCACCCGCGGTGCATTCACCTCTGTATCGTGACCAACTGCTGCGGTGAACAAGTAGCAGTGGTGGAGCAGACTCCACCACTGCACGGCACCCGCGGTGCATTCACCTCTGTATCGTGACCAACTGCTGCGGTGAACAAGTAGCAGTGGTGGAGCAGACTCCACCACTGCACGGCACCCGCGGTGCATTCACCTCTGTATCGTGACCAACTGCTGCGGTGAACAAGTAGCAGTGGTGGAGCAGACTCCACCACTGCACGGCACCCGCGGTGCATTCACCTCTGTATCGTGACCAACTGCTGCGGTGAACCGGTGCATTCACCTCTGTATCGTGACCAACTGCTGCGGTGAACAACTCCACCACTGCACGGCACCCGCGGTGCATTCACCTCTGTATCGTGACCAACTGCTGCGGTGAACAAGTAGCTCGCGGTGCATTCACCTCTGTATCGTGACCAACTGCTGCGGTGAACAAGTAGCTCGCGGTGCATTCACCTCTGTATCGGGACAAACTGCTGCGGTGAACAAGTAGCAGAAGTGGAGACTGACTCACGGTGCCTTCACCTCTGCGAGGGAGTAGCGACCACTTTACCAGAATTATGATAGCCTTCAATATCTCTATAGAACATGCATTACCCGCGACAGTCCCGTCTCCTCCTCTTATCCCGGTCTCTCCACTGCTAACTGAAATACACCGGTGCAATGGACGGTGCAACCGACTGACTAGGAATAAAATAGAAAACAAAATACAATCTCGAATTCTCCATAACAACTTTTAAATTGGATATATGCGGTATGAGGAAAACTAAATGATGCGTTTTATGAGTTCCATGTTTTGGTTCCTACTACACAGTGGTAGGTCATGTACTCGAGTTCTCGAGCCTGCACCCTAATTGCGTAACACACTATCAATCGGAATCTGAACCATTTTGAAGCAAATTGCTAATCCATTGCTTCATAAGTTCGAAAAATTTGTCTGCTCAGCACGTAATAACGCGATGAATGTTGTTGAACTGTCAAAATGAAACCGATTCCGATTAATAATGTGTTACGCAATTGCCCCGCTGGTGATACGATTGGTTGCGGCGAGTCGCGCGGGTTATGGCCGGCTCATTACTACGGTTAACGCGGAGTTAATCAGCCGGAACTATACGAACCTGATCACGTTTTTTACAGGATTTCTTTGTCTAAGTGACGCTGATGAATCTCGGCTTTCATATACTTTTGGTCAATTTTACGAGAAATTCGTTGGCAGTTCTAGGTATTGTGGCGTCCTACACATAATCGGATTATGAGCTAAAGAGTGAAGTAGTGCGAACAGGACCCCTGCAGGACGTAGATCGTGTTATCGCTGGTCGGTGACTCGGTGTCATGTCAGGCGCGCGGTTGCAGTTTCACAAAGGAATACCTACCGGCCCTCCTCCGCCCGCTACTATCAAATAACGCGTATTTTTCCTTCACTATATTGTGCACACTTATCTTTTGAGGCGGCTAACCGAGCCCTTCTACTGGAAACATTGTAAACTTTAATCACCTAAAAGATGCTTGAAACATCTTTTCTCCGCACATTTGATAACGCCCTAATTAAATTGATGAGAGTAAGATCAAACAACGTATTTTGAACTACGAAGAGAATCACATTAAGTAATAGAGGTTCAAATAAAAAGGGGCTCCATAAAACATTTCTTAGCATTGAAAATGTTTTCTGTCAACTATTAACTGAATACAAAATACAGTACTTATTCATATAGAATATAATGGCTTATGATAACATACGTCCACAACTCGACATAATTATGGCTCTACTGATTTAGACAACTCACACACACGAACACAATTGGTTCAGTTGCAGTGTGTAAGTTTTCTTGAGCCATCGTTCACTTCATGCATATATTGTGTAGCGAGCCTTCTGTGTACTTCACAGCGGCGCCGCACACAACTGTACGGGAGAACAACCCCAGTCCAATCCGCTGCATTAACTGCATCCGTGACACAGCGGAGTGTCATAAGGAAGATCACATCACGCCGAGCGACGTCGGCGATACGAGCGGCGGCAATATGAGCCGCTATCAATAATATGCATGAGCAGGGAATACCGCCAGGGGCGTCGCGGCGCGGTGAGGGCGACGGCTGCCATCGATCTGATCGGACAACAGTTCAAACGTGATTACGTTTACGAATGCCTCTTCATTTTTCATTCAATCATCATCATCATCTGCCTAGTCTTGTGCCAACTATGTTGGGGACCCAGTCTAACCGCATGCCGTGCCCACTGCCATCATCATCATCATCATCATCATCTGCCTAGCCTTGTGCCAACTATGTTGGGGACCCAGTCTAACCGCATGCCGTGCCCACTGCCATCATCATCATCATCATCATCATCTGCCTAGCCTTGTGCCAACTATGTTGGGGACCCAGTCTAACCGCATGCCGTGCCCACTGCCATCATCATCATCATCATCATCATCTGCCTAGCCTTGTGCCAACTATGTTGGGGACCCAGTCTAACCGCATGCCGTGCCCACTGCCATCATCATCATCATCATCATCATCTGCCTAGCCTTGTGCCAACTATGTTGGGGACCCAGTCTAACCGCATGCCGTGCCCAATGCCATCATCATCATCATCATCATCATCTGCCTAGCCTTGTGCCAACTATGTTGGGGACCCAGTCTAACCGCATGCCGTGCCCACTGCCATCATCATCATCATCATCATCATCTGCCTAGCCTTGTGCCAACTATGTTGGGGACCCAGTCTAACCGCATGCCGTGCCCACTGCCATCATCATCATCATCATCATCATCTGCCTAGCCTTGTGCCAACTATGTTGGGGACCCAGTCTAACCGCATGCCGTGCCCACTGCCATCATCATCATCATCATCATCATCTGCCTAGCCTTGTGCCAACTATGTTGGGGACCCAGTCTAACCGCATGCCGTGCCCAATGCCATCATCATCATCATCATCATCATCTGCCTAGCCTTGTGCCAACTATGTTGGGGACCCAGTCTAACCGCATGCCGTGCCCAATGCCATCATCATCATCATCATCATCATCATCTGCCTAGCCTTGTGCCAACTATGTTGGGGACCCAGTCTAACCGCATGCCGTGCCCACTGCCATCATCATCATCATCATCATCATCTGCCTAGCCTTGTGCCAACTATGTTGGGGACCCAGTCTAACCGCATGCCGTGCCCACTGCCATCATCATCATCATCATCTGCCTAGCCTTGTGCCAACTATGTTGGGGACCCAGTCTAACCGCATGCCGTGCCCAATGCCATCATCATCATCATCATCATCATCTGCCTAGCCTTGTGCCAACTATGTTGGGGACCCAGTCTAACCGGATGCCGTGCCCAATGCCATCATCATCATCATCATCATCATCTGCCTAGCCTTGTGCCAACTATGTTGGGGACCCAGTCTAACCGCATGCCGTGCCCAATGCCATCATCATCATCATCTGCCTAGCCTTGTGCCAACTATGTTGGGCACCCAGTCTAACCGGATGCCGTGCCCAATGCCATCATCATCATCATCATCTGCCTAGCTTTGTGCCAACTATGTTGGGGACCCAGTCTAACCGGATGCCGTGTCCTGAAGCATGTTGTCATAATTCAATGTTGCATTGCTACTTTTATTAATTAGCAGTGACATAATGACGTATGAAATTGGGTCATTAGCTAATAGTATAAATACATTGTATTGCATCAGACATTAGGCTTTTGGTATGGAGACTACTGAAATATAAACTTATTCAACACTTCACGCTGAGTTTCTCTTGTCTTCGAGAGCTCCTCTGTCAACACTTCACGCTGAGTTTCTCTTGTCTTCGAGAGCTCCTCTGTCAACACTTCACGCTGAGTTTCTCTTGTCTTCGAGAGCCCCTCTGTCAACACTTCACGCTGAGTTTCTCTTGTCTTCGAGAGCTCCTCTGTCAACACTTCACGCTGAGTTTCTCTTGTCTTCGAGAGCTCCTCTGTCAACACTTCACGCTGAGTTTCTCTTGTCTTCGAGAGCCCCTCTGTCAACACTTCACGCTGAGTTTCTCTTGTCTTCGAGAGCTCCTCTGTCAACACTTCACGCTGAGTTTCTCTTGTCTTCGAGAGCTCCTCTGTCAACACTTCACGCTGAGTTTCTCTTGTCTTCGAGAGCCCCTCTGTCAACACTTCACGCTGAGTTTCTCTTGTCTTCGAGAGCTCCTCTGTCAACACTTCACGCTGAGTTTCTCTTGTCTTCGAGAGCTCCTCTGTCAACACTTCACGCTGAGTTTCTCTTGTCTTCGAGAGCTCCTCTGTCAACACTTCACGCTGAGTTTCTCTTGTCTTCGAGAGCTCCTCTGTCAACACTTCACGCTGAGTTTCTCTTGTCTTCGAGAGCCCTTCTGTCAACACTTCACGCTGAGTTTCTCTTGTCTTCGAGAGCTCCTCTGTCAACACTTCACGCTGAGTTTCTCTTGTCTTCGAGAGCTCCTCTGTCAACACTTCACGCTGAGTTTCTCTTGTCTTCGAGAGCTCCTCTGTCAACACTTCACGCTGAGTTTCTCTTGTCTTCGAGAGCTCCTCTGTCAACACTTCACGCTGAGTTTCTCTTGTCTTCGAGAGCTCCTCTGTCAACACTTCACGCTGAGTTTCTCTTGTCTTCGAGAGCTCCTCTGTCAACACTTCACGCTGATTTTCTCTTGTCTTCGAGAGCTCCTCTGTCAACCTATTACAGTCCAATGATCGCTTAAAAATCTGAAACTTTAAATATTTCGTCAGTTTAAAAATTAATAAGTATAATAAATAATATTGTAGGTATGTTTTTTTGTTATAATGCATGTGTTTCAAATAAGGGTAGCTATACACCTTCGTGATAAGATGACAAATTGTAGTCTGTACCGCTGCCGGCGCCCATCGTTCCCTTCTCGTATAACAATCTCAGGTTTTCATTATTTATTCAGCTTCATTCACTTCTTAATTCTTAATAGCATACAGGGCAAGTATAATATATCCATTATCTTTAGCCTGACAGAGTCGCATGTGAGTCAGAAGCCACCACCGCCCGGCCAGGCGAGCCGGCCAACATTCAAAGCTTGCAGCACGCACTCCATCAGGATTGGGCACGGTAAGCCGACGTGTGAAGTGCGTGTCACGTGACACCGCCTGCTGAATGTATTGCTGTTCAAAATACTTCGTTCCTTGTGACCTACATGTATCTTACTGTTTAAAACATAATGAAACATTAATTTAAAAAAAAGGTTGTACGTCCATGATCACGTCGTACTAACAACGCTACTCGAACTAATATTCCAGCGCGGGACAACGCCAGTCAGCGTGTGAGCGTGTGCCACTGTAGCACTAATAGGGAAACTTGCACAATAACGCGCCGCAACACAAACGACGCACGCCGCTCAGCAAAAATTCAGTGTTCACTGTGCGGGGCCATCGCGCGCGCGATCCTGCGGCCCGCTCGCCCTGCAGTCACGGACACGTGCAAGCAGCTGCAGGGCCGATGTGCTTCAATGTGCATGGTTGAGTGGCAGCGCTTCACCAAGCTCTGTCAGCAGTTTGTCTGCAATTTCACTGCTTTAACTGATGCCGCGAAGATTTCTATATTATATATATAAAGAAGAAATATTTATAATGCGGCATAACTACTGTTTCATGGAATATTGGTTCAAAAACTTTAACAAAGTAATCTACGTATCTACCTAGATTATATGAAATTCGTATCTAACTTCGGAATGAAAACTATATTTAAATATAACTAAAACATTAACAATTCTGATAATAACTACGTCGCTTCTCGGAATAATTAATCTTGTAATACATATTTATTCATATGTAGAACTTTCAGTAATCATTTATTGAATAATATAAAAGCAGCGATTTGAGAAAACCATTTAAACCATACGTTGCACTAGGAGCACACTATTCGAAGGCACGCTTCTGTCTCGTGTTTGGGGGCCGCACAAGAATGAGCCAACTTGTCGCGTTTGTGTTTTCAACTACGATATCCGGCGACGAGCCGCCGCCGCGCTGCTCTGCCACGCCACGGCCACTCCACGGCCACGCCAGCGCCGCGCCGCAGACGCATGATTACTCACAAGATGCAACTAATATTGAGTAACGGCACGTCCCCGCCGCCCTCGCCTCCCGCGCCACCCGCGCCGCCCGCGTCGCATGCATCACGTCACCGTAATAGCCTTTTGATATCAGTTAAAGACTTGAATAGCTTCACGTTTGTAAGAAACTTTTACTTCCAAAGTACCTACTACGCAAGAGTTATGTTTTCTCTACATGATGATGATGATGATGATGATGATGGGGCTCCCTTTTCCGCACTTAGACTCTCATTTGGTCCGTTGTGCGTAGGGATTCTGGCTAAGAAAGCCAGCCTAGCTCCGCCCAAAAGCACAGAAGCTTCCTGGGAGCTTCGCAGGCTTCACGGAGCGACCTCACTGTTCCGAGGATTTCTTTACGTTGTTTTCTCTACATTTGTTGTATGTAATAACGATCATTCTTTTCGTAATGCTGACGAGCAGACTCACGACTATGTTGTCACACGGTAGTTGACAGAAGTAAAGGGTTACACTTACTAATACCATATCAATGAACAATATTTCAACAGGTTTTTTTTTCATGAAAGCTAGATACGCTAGCTTAGCACTAGAATGCGTCCATAAAATAAACTAATAAGCCGCTGTATTGACGCTATTGTAGTACTTAAAAGTCGTTAGGTACTTGTGTGACGTCGGCTGTCATTTGGCAGCACACCACACACGCCACAGAACATGCGCCACACTTGGCGCCGACTGCGCGCTATATTAACACTTTCCGTATAAAGCGCAGCGCACATTGGGGCGGGTCGCGCCACATTGCAAAAATCCCTCTACATCACTTTCGCACATTTTGTATAATCTATCCCACACTACAGGCGCGCCGCTCCGCGCTTTATTGTATTGAATGCGATGCGCTGCGGCCCGACGCAGCATTGTAATGTGCGCCAACCTTCACAAGCCACTTGATCTGCCGTCGGGGTCCAGCCCAACTCTTTTTTACCGACTTCACATAAAGGAGGAGGTACTATGTTCGGCTGTTTGTATGTTTTTTTTGTATGTTTGTTCATCGAATACTCCGCCAATTGTCGACAGATTTTCAAAATTCTTTTTTTGTTCGAAAGTAGATAGTTCTGAGGTGGTCCCATTGTCACCAAGTTAGGATCTGATGATGGGATCTTAGAGAAATCGAGGGCAACCCTCAAATTTTATAGGCTTACTTATGGTTTTTCGCATATTTTATGAAGTATCTTGTGTATTTGCGTATGGTTGTCACCATCTCAGGTAGCTGGGCTGATGATGGAAGGTACAACTCCTTAACAGTAAGAAGTTACTCGAACAGGCAAGGACTGTTTTAGTAAATTGTTTTGATGTTTGATTGGGCATTTGCCACATTTGGTCTCATGATCATCAAGTCATGACCTGATGCTGCAGTCAGGATAGTCTGCAGAGTACCTAACTCCTCGACAACTAACAGCAGATATATCGTGTTTAGGCTCATTGGAAAGGGCTCGATGTGTGGATAAACGTAATGTTAATGAGGAACACCGAAGTACATAGAGACCTGATGCTGAAGCCAGGAGCATCAGAAAAAGTACAAACCTTGAAATTACAGCACCGTAGTCGTGTTTGGGCTCATTTTAAACAGGACTAAATTTTAAGTTCAATGCAATGTTGACATAAGTTTGGCCTGATGCTGCAGCCAGGATTATCAGCATCTAGTCTAATTAATAAATAAGGTATGCTTCAGAGGTGGTCCCATATAAATTTTATGAACTTTGCTTGGGTAGTTTTGGAATTAGCGTCAACAATACGTTTGTTTTCCACTTAGTTTATATTGATGATGTTTATCTCCCTGTCACTAGCAAGTAGTGTTATATGAATTTGTATGGGGTAGGTACAACTAAAAAGCGAAAAATAAAAACTTTTTTACAAAAAAAACAACCGACTTCCAAAAAAAAAACACTACAAAGTGAAAAATAACTTTAATTTCGGAAGTCGGTGTCAAAAAAACGAAAATGTGGAACCAACGACACCGACTTCCGAAATTAAAGTTATTTTTCACTTTGTAGTGTTTTTTTTTTGGAAGTCGGTTGTTTTTTCTTGTTATTTTATGATTCACAGAACGTTATTTTAGACCTCGAGGTTGCCTAAAAGAAACGGGTTCAATTCAAAATCGAATTAACTATTCAACTAACGACACATTTACAGGATTTAGAAGTGAATAGTTGAAAACAGTAATAGGACTTGATTCAGTGAGGACTTGATTTTGACTTGAAACCTAGTGTTCAGTTCAAATCAAATACGTTTATTTGTGCACACAGCGCACCTCACACAAAGACACGGGCTAGCGGGAGTGTAGTCGAGCGAGTTAATAGTTTGTGGCGCAGAGGAGCCGGCCGACAGCACGCCGCAGGATACGACCCTACGGAAGCGCTTCCACCAAAAATAAACGTTGACTATTTTCGTTCGGTTTTCGCACCCGACCTACAGTTTACACAGGTACGCAAAACTTGAGGTACAGTCACAACTCACAATGTACTGATCCACAATCATGAACATCTGTTTCGATACTGACGCTATCTCATGCAGATGTATGAAGCCGATGCATCTCACAACGGAGAACAACGAGATGTGAGAACGTTGACACAGTTACCTTAACAATATGTTAGCTCCTGTCTTGCTAACTCTTCCAACTATTTGAATCTGATAGGTTTGTTCGATAACTAGAGGGGCCCGTGGCTAAATAATAACAGTCGCACAGGCTACGCTTGCTGCGGTTGGTCTGTGGATGGGTGACCATCTTTACATACAAGACCCCTCCGTGCCTCGGAAAGCACATTAAGCCGTTGGTCCCGGCTGTCATTCGTGGATCTTTGTCAGTTGTTACGGGTAGTCAGAAGCCCGAAAGTCTGTCAACCAATCTTACCAAGGGGTATCGTATTACCCAGTAACTGGGTTGTGGAGGTCAGTTAGGCAGTCGCTCCATGTTAAATACTGGTATTCAGCTGCATCCGGTTAGACTGGAAGCCTACCCCAACACAGTTGGGAAAAGGCTAGGCAGATGAGGTTAGTTCAAAAACTTTGTATATTTTGATGTCAATTACCATTAACTCCTCAAGCGTCAAGCGTACACCAAGTGTACATAAGAGAAAGTGCTCGAAACGTCATCGGTACACCAAGTGTACACAACAGTGTCATTGTTCTATTGTCATTGTTAAAACAATGACTTTACTGCGCCCATTCAACTAGTCCGACGCGTGTGGTGTTTCGACAGGTAGGCGGACAAACGTGTGAGAGGTTAAGAAATAAAATGTTAAGCAGTAGTGAGCACACACTCAAGCACGCACTCATTGCTGCTGTACCTATGATATGGCCACACTACGTTGAGGAACATTTAGCAGAACTGCGATGATCATCGAGCACCAACTAATCAAACGGTTCTACTCACTATGTTCAAAAATATACAAAATAAATGTGAAATACGAATGAACACGGACGTTAAGTTGATCGACGACATTTATCAAATCAGTGACCGCAGCCTATTGACAGCGTCGCGCCAACGAGCTGAGTACCAGTGTGTTCGAAATAATGACACCGCCGAGACCATCCGAACAGTTTCATGTATCATAAATCACGTAAGTATTGCGGACTACTTACAACAATACACACGCGAACGAAATGAGAACAGCCAGTAACAAAATTACAAACAAAATCTAAATGCGTGACGTCAGAAATGTTCAAAATTATAACCCAGTCCCACTCGTTGAAGTGCGGTTAGTGGAAGTGCTCAAGTGCTGTTCGTCCAAGTGCGGTTCAAATCAGTGCTCTGAGTGGAATACCTCGATTTTTAAAAACTAATCATTTAATAAATTGGGCAACATATTTGGGTCTCTACTGACACTCAAGTAGAGCAGACGTGCGTCTAATTTTATAAGCAATATTATTTATCATATGTCGTTAAAATATTTCCGAGTGATCTGTGACCTAGAAAGCGAATCGCACATTTTTCTGCTAAGTTAGTGATTTACTTTAGTGAACAACAATTAATTATGAGAAATATTTAAGACTTAAGTATGTTATATAGTGAAAACAGCCCTCGAAATATCCCACCACCAGGCAGCCCTGCCAGCAAATCTCAAATACCTGACCATGCGGCTGAAGGAAGAATTCAAGCAGTGGATACGAGGAATATTAGTAACTGGCTGATCTCAATTGAATCATGCCTGAATGAAGTATGTACCATTGCTCAGGAAGGAAAGCTGAACTCCCAGCAAAAGCTGAGGATCAATTCCCTATCGCGCAATGTTGGACATGGCGTTTCACAAATGGCGGTTTATTACCAGGACTTGAAGCTAAAAGCGCAAGAAATATAAAACTCTAAACTAGTGTTGAAAGAAAAAAGCGACCTCACTGATTGCCTCGAAAATATCAAGAAAACCATTCAAGAAAACTGCTCTAAACCAACGATGGCAGAAAATGTTTCGTTCGCTGACATGGTAAAAACCAATAAAAATAATTACCTGCGCCCCAATAATGTCAGTTCTATTGCAATTTATCCAGCGGACAAATTAAAATCTAGTGAGGACACTAAATCTCTTGTCCAAAAAATGATATGCCCTGAACAAATGAAATTGCACGTTAAAGGACTACGCAAAATAAAAAACGGAGGCGTTATAATCAGCACGGAGACCAAAGACGACATAGAAAAACTTAATAAGTCATCCCAACTAAGTAGTTCTGGCCTGAAAGTGGAAGAGCCCCATAAGAGAAGACCAAGAACTGTGGTTATAGGAGTACCAAGCGTATTAACTGATCAAGAAGTTTATGATTGCATCTATGAGCAGAATGTAGCCGAGAAGCTGCCTAGTTTGTCCCGTGACTCTTTTTTGGCATCTATAAACTTAAGTCACAAGTCAGGTAAAAAAGAGGGACATACGTGCAACTTCATTCTTGAAGTTACTGTTAGCATAAGAAAGGCGCTTATAAATCAAACTTGTGTGTTCATTAATTGGACTTCCTGCCCAGTGAGGGACTTCACAATTGTGACCAGGTGCTTTAAATGTCAACAGTATGGACATGCTGCAAAGACTTGTCGGGAGGATACCTATACGTGTGGACATTGTGGGGAACAGGGTCATCAGGCGAACGAGTGCACTAAACATGCTGAACCGTCACATTGTGCAACATGCTTGCGATTTAAAAAACCGAGCAACCACAAAACAGGCGATCAAGAATGCCCCGCAAAGAAAATAGCTGAGACAAGATACGTCAATTCTATAGATTATAATGACGTCGCTTAAGACTGCCAATGTTTATCTATAAGCCTTTTTTACTTTATGTTACCTATACTGGGTGAAATTTTAATGGTTGTTTTCCTCTTAAGGGGTCATTGTACTCATCATTATGAACAACTTTTACTATGGGACCAAACCTGAAATCGCGAAAAAAAAATCCGTTTGTTCCCACTAGTTCTACTGAACAGTTCTACGGTAGAACATCAGCTGTTCCCTACATTTATGTTCGTATAACTCGTAAAAATGTAGGGAACAGCTGATATTTTTTTCGTGATTTCAGGTTTGGTCCCATAGTAAAAGTTGTTCATAATGATGAGTACAATAACCCCTTAAGAGGAAAACAACCATTAAAATTTCACCCAGTATAATTATTGTTATTTTGTCTTTGGGTTATTTATTTAATATTTCAAGTATTAATTCCTGTACACACATAATTACAATATAACTATATACTATACACTAGATACTAAAATAAAAGACTAACTAACCTACTATACAAATAAATAAAAAATAAAAAAAAACCAAAGGACACTTAGGCGTCGAAGTACTCATCCGCATCGCTGTCATCCGGGAACGTGCCCAGAAGACTGGCAGCATTGCCACGTTGAATGGCAATGCTAATTCTTTGACCAAAGAACGACCCAGCCCTCTGGTCACGTGAAGTATCGACCAGCCGGCTTTTATTTTATTAGTTTTTACAATTTAGGTACATTCTAAGTGAACATGTAATCTTAACATTTTGTTGACACGGCAATTTTTTCTGTATGACAAAGTAAACGCGACCTCATTAAATATGTAACATTGCAAAAATCATAGCAGAATATTATTGCAAAAATGTCTTACGATGATGCAAAAAGTGGCATACTATTTTGCTCAATTTGAAAATAATCATAATAAAGTAGATAAATTATTTACTATTTTTTAGGAATTTCAGATACCTAACTTATGTATAAGCACTTGAGTGAGATACCTGAGATACAGGTTTATTGCTAGTTCAGGTAGAATCCAATTATTTCTTACCTACCTATAGTTTAAGGCCCTATTTTGTAAATATTTATGTAAATCAATTATTTCAATAAATCAATTATTAATAAACCAATTATTTAAAAACACGTCCGTGTTCCGAAATATCTGTTTACATTTTACGACGGCTGAATAGTACCTATAGTAAGTCGGTTTATGTTCAGTTGCGCCCACAGATAACTCTATGGATGCACCCCATCCCATCATCATAAGTGCTCAATTTAGAAGTATTCAATATTTGAAATATGGACCTAAAAGCGTGTTACGATCCAAAATTGTTTGCTGCCATAGACAAAGCCGCGGGTCAGTGAGCGTAGGATGTGAACGGGCAGCGGGGAGGGGGGGGGGTGACAAAGCGCACAAAAACCTGCGATTGGAGCTAACCTCAAAGGGCCACAAAAAGCACCGCCGACGGATCACTCCGAATTGCATTCAATCAAGGCCTCGTGACACTACGCGACTGCTACGCCAGCGCTACGTTATTGCTACGTGCGTAGCATTCCTGCCGTGAGTGTCAGACAACAGAATTACACTGTCATGAACTCGTGAAATATAAAAATAGGGAAATAATATTTAAACAAATGCTTTTATGAAAACAAATAATATTAAATTGTTTAACTGACACACACAGAGTCATGTCATTTGTGCTATTCGCACTCTCTGCTCTAGAAACTGTCAATTGAACTTTGAACTCGCAATTTAACTCGAAAAATTAATTTCGGTTTTAAAACAATTGTTACAACTAGGTAGATTAAAAGCGTCGAAATTGAATTGAATATCGGAAGATAGGTGCTAGTCGACTGGTCGTACGTGGCTTCAATTTAAAATCTCCGGTGATTATTCATGCGTCGGGAGCGAGCGGCGACTCGAAATATGAGAATAGTTTCATGAATTATAACGAGTTGAGATAACAGATCAGTTTCAATATCCGTAAGCCGTTTTCGGCGCGGCAGCATCCAACGGGGGTCACTTCACGCGGGTCACCGCAGGTGGGTCACCGCACGCGGGTCACCGCACGCGGGTCACCGCAGGTGGGTCACCGCACGCGGGTCACCGCAGGTGGGTCACCGCACGCGGGTCACCGCAGGTGGGTCACCGCACGCGGGTCACCGCAGGTGGGTCACCGCACGCGGGTCACCGCATGCGCGCGTGTATCACCAACCTCCACGTCACTTGTTGTTGACATTCTCTTAATCCCTTTTGATGTCCTTTTGTTTTTTGATAATTATGATTATTTTGATTTTTCCAAATAATAATATCTCAGTTGATTGAAAGAAACCGTAGTTTACACGTCAAACCATCAGTAATATAAGAATCATGTGGCTAGCAACAGGTATACCTTGATTGCGCTTTTGGTTGACCTAATCAAATAGCAATCAATAGTCGGCTGCACCTGGCGAGACAGGCGACCACGACACACTGACTCGGATGTATGGCGCTTGAATGTCCCGGGAACACGTCATTCTCCGCACCAGTCGCTAATCGCTCGCGGCTCGTGTCTAGTCGCTCGCCGCTCATCTCTAGTCGCTCGCCGCTCGTCTCTAGTCGCTCGCCGCTCGCCGCTGCTGGCATCACTTACGCGCTTAAATCACATTTATAACATCTCACATGCAGCGCTCTCGGCGCCAAACGCTCTGACAAATTGAACGACAGTTATAAAGTGAGCGGCAAATAAACTGCCTTTACTTGCGGCGGAAACGTGCTGTGCGAGGCGGAGCGGTGCGGCACGATGTAAATTATAACAAGCATTTATATTGCAATATGTCGATATAATTGTAAGAGTTATTAGAGTTCAAGTTTCATCACCACGTCCAGAACATTCCAATCAGTCAATTCAGTGTTAGAAAAAACAATTACGTTACCATCACTCGACGAATATTACGTCAGATGAACAAGTCGCGCGAGTCGCCCGTGTACCACGTCGCATGCAAATGCGAAATGTTAAAGAAAGAAAAATATTTTATTTGGGACATGCACAAGAATCGACGTGGGTGTTAACGCTTTAAAGTTATTATGACGAAACCACAAGCTAATATGAAGTAGAACGCACAGTATTCAGTTAGTGGAGGTGCGAGTTAGCGCCGACGGCGGCGGCGGTGTAATGATATTGTTACGGCCAGCTGTAATGCTGCATGGCGTCATTATGCTAACCGCGTGGAAGCTCGCTATGTACGCGTAGTGTTCAATACCGAAGCCTCGCTGCTCCTGCACCGACTCCCGCAGAGAACACTGCCCAGAGACTTGGTCACTGTAGTGAACCCGAACGCAAATAGTGTCCAATCTCATTCATTCACGCGCTGAGTGCTCTTTAGAGTTCACATTTACATCATTGTGAATAAACTGGCTATCCTATTGTTCGGAGTGAGCCTTCTGCACTCTCTCGAGTGACGTGCTAATAACGTGCTACAAAGTGTGAGCCATCAAATTAAACGTAATGTTTGTTCGTGCAGGTAGTACTCGTCTCTGGAGAGCGACTGCTGCTTCTGTGAGAACAGGGCACAGTGCACCCGGTGAGCGCGTGTAACGACACAGTGCTCACAAGTAACATACGACAACCCCACAACCAAATAGAATTTGCACATCATGAAAAACCGAAATGGCTCAGTAGAAGTTACCTAGTACTTAGTAGAACCTAACTAGTACAAAATACGAAATATTGGATTTCATGTGAAACGTGAGTTGTTGAAATCGGATTTGAAGTTAAGGCCACAGATCACACGGACATACATACAAAGCTTTGTATGTATGTCAATAGGTCTGTGGCCTGTGGCCTTAACGACGGTCACGGGCTGTGGTCTGTGGCCGAGCACACTCGGCAGCAGGCAGGAGACCGGCTCGGCGACAGTGCAGAGTCCTCCTGAGGAGGTCACTAGTAGATCAGTCGGAGATAGCTCCTGAGGTGTGGGAGGGAGTGTTCGCGGCACTTGCTCGGCCGAGTGCCCGGCAGCCGCGTGTGTCTGTACGAATTGATAGTACTCGATGTCAGTTAGTCAGTATCTGTCAGTGTCAGCACCCCCTGATAGCGGTGACTTTGTTAGTAATGGCGTCCGTTAAACATAACGGTGTAGCGGCGGTCGGTACTTGCCGACGTTGTTGAATGCCCATCGTACCCTACTCCCACGCATCGTGCCGCAAATGAAACTTTATACCTACTTGCAAACATATTATATTATTTATGCAACTGTTGTAATAATAAGAGGTATTAAAACACGAATGTGCGAACAAAAATGGCGGGATAGGACATGAATTCGAATAACCTATGTTTTTTTTAATACGGCGCTGTGGTAGTGAAACGCGCGTGCATGACAATGTTCTTTTTTTGACATTCATAAAGATACCACGAATTCAATAGTGAGAATGTGGCTGTTTGATGAGTAAGGAAAGGGTCAAAAAAGCAAAGAAGTTGCACAATGAAATGTAGTACAACATTATAACACTCGTTTGGATGATATTATGGTTACTATGACACTGGTTGTTTTAATGTTGGCAATAAGCTAACTGTTTCAGAAACATTTATAAAGGATTTATAGCATGGGTGTAGATAAATAAATATTATAACACTTCATTCAAATAGTGAAAGCCCTAGTAAAAATCTTGTGCATTAATAACTTTGTAGGTAGTTTTAACACACAATTTAGTTCCCGAAAGAACAAACGATCTCTTGAAATGTAAACCGTTCCAAAGGAAGAGCTACGCGAACTGCGAATGCGTCGCGACCTGCGCGCGAGTACGAACAGTGGACACGAGCCTGTCCGGCGCATTAGAATGCTAGTCGATACAAGAGCAATGATTAGCTATCTAATTGAAAATTACTCATTAAATTAATAAGATAATTTCTAATAATAAGGAAATCTTATCAGAGCTGTCTTATTAAAAATCTTCGTCAAATATCGGTCTGCAGAGAGATTGTCAAGCAACGCGTGACGAGAGTCCCCTGCGAGCGTCCCTCATGAGGCGAGCCGGCCCGGGACCCTGCGGTATCGGTCATCGTTTGTATGGTAGTCGTACAACGAGTCGAATCGAGCGATTCAATTCTATTATTTGAAAAAGGTGCACGCCGTGAGGTAAACAGTATAATATATGGGCTCCATCTTGTCTTGTCTGTAAAACTATCTTATCCTCGTATGCAAGTGATTTCTATTCAAACTATCTTATCCTCGTATGCAAGTGATTTCTATTCAAACTATCTTATCCTCGTATGCAAGTGATTTCTATTCAAACTATCTTATCCTCGTATGCAAGTGATTTCTATTCAAACTATCTTATCCTCGTATGCAAGTGATTTCTATTCAAACTATCTTATCCTCGTACGCAAGTGATTTCTATTCAAACTACCTTATCCTCGTACGCAAGTGATTTCTATTCAAACTATCTTATCCTCGTACGCAAGTGATTTCTATTCAAACTATCTTATCCTCGTATGCAAGTGATTTCTATTCAAACTATCTTATCCTCGTACGCAAGTGATTTCTATTCAAACTATCTTATCCTCGTACGCAAGTGATTTCTATTCAAACTATCTTATCCTCGTACGCAAGTGATTTCTATTCAAACTATCTTATCCTCGTACGCAAGTGATTTCTATTCAAACTATCTTATCCTCATATGCAAGTGATTTCTATTCAAACTATCTTATCCTCGTATGCAAGTGATTTCTATTCAAACTATCTTATCCTCGTACGCAAGTGATTTCTATTCAAACTACCTTATCCTCGTACGCAAGTGATTTCTATTCAAACTATCTTATCCTCGTACGCAAGTGATTTCTATTCAAACTATCTTATCCTCGTATGCAAGTGATTTCTATTCAAACTATCTTATCCTCGTATGCAAGTGATTTCTATTCAAACTATCTTATCCTCGTATGCAAGTGATTTCTATTCAAACTATCTTATCCTCGTATGCAAGTGATTTCTATTCAAACTATCTTATCCTCGTATGCAAGTGATTTCTATTCAAACTATCTTATCCTCGTATGCAAGTGATTTCTATTCAAACTATCTTATCCTCGTATGCAAGTGATTTCTATTCAAACTATCTTATCCTCGTATGCAAGTGATTTCTATTCAAACTATCTTATCCTCGTATGCAAGTGATTTCTATTCAAACTATCTTATCCTCGTATGCAAGTGATTTCTATTCAAACTATCTTATCCTCGTATGCAAGTGATTTCTATTCAAACTATCTTATCCTCGTATGCAAGTGATTTCTATTCAAACTATCTTATCTTCGTATGCAAGTGATTTCTATTCAAACTATCTTATCCTCGTATGCAAGTGATTTCTATTCAAACTATCTTATCCTCGTATGCAAGTGATTTCTATTCAAACTATCTTATCCTCGTATGCAAGTGATTTCTATTCAAACTATCTTATCCTCGTATGCAAGTGATTTCTATTCAAACTATCTTATCCTCGTATGCAAGTGATTTCTATTCAAACTATCTTATCCTCGTATGCAAGTGATTTCTATTCAAACTATCTTATCCTCGTATGCAAGTGATTTCTATTCAAACTATCTTATCCTCGTATGCAAGTGATTTCTATTCAAACTATCTTATCCTCGTATGCAAGTGATTTCTATTCAAACTATCTTATCCTCGTATGCAAGTGATTTCTATTCAAACTATCTTATCCTCGTATGCAAGTGATTTCTATTCAAACTATCTTATCCTCGTATGCAAGTGATTTCTATTCAAACTATCTTATCCTCGTATGCAAGTGATTTCTATTCAAACTATCTTATCCTCGTATGCAAGTGATTTCTATTCAAACTGTCTTATCCTCGTATGCAAGTGATTTCTATTCAAACTGTCTTATCCTCGTATGCAAGTGATTTCTATTCAAACTATCTTATCCTCGTATGCAAGTGATTTCTATTCAAACTATCTTATCCTCGTATGCAAGTGATTTCTATTCAAACTATCTTATCCTCGTATGCAAGTGATTTCTATTCAAACTATCTTATCCTCGTATGCAAGTGATTTCTATTCAAACTATCTTATCCTCGTATGCAAGTGATTTCTATTCAAACTATCTTATCCTCGTATGCAAGTGATTTCTATTCAAACTATCTTATCCTCGTATGCAAGTGATTTCTATTCAAACTATCTTATCCTCGTATGCAAGTGATTTCTATTCAAACTATCTTATCCTCGTATGCAAGTGATTTCTATTCAAACTATCTTATCCTCGTATGCAAGTGATTTCTATTCAAACTATCTTATCCTCGTATGCAAGTGATTTCTATTCAAACTATCTTATCCTCGTATGCAAGTGATTTCTATTCAAACTATCTTATCCTCGTATGCAAGTGATTTCTATTCAAACTATCTTATCCTCGTATGCAAGTGATTTCTATTCAAACACCTTTTTCACCCACTGCTGGGCAAAGGCCTCCCCCATAACTTTTCATTAACAAGATTAATAACGCACTAGCGACTCGCCCTTGCTTCGCATGGTTTCCACGACTTGACAAAACTTAGAGATTTATTTATTAATTCAATATTAAATGAATGTGTTATACACACACCTTCCGGAATATATTCTCTAAATTATGGTAAAAACTGCATTTAAATTCATTGCGAAGTTTAGATAAACAACGCGGTTACACATTTATGATACGAGTATACTACTCTGTCAAAAAAGTACCGAGAAAAGATCAATAATACACAAAATGTTATAATTTTATAATGCCAAATTTATTTTATCGCCTTCAAAGTATGCTCCTTCAGAAACGATACACTTACGCCAACGAATAATCCAATCATCAAAACATTTTTTAAATGCTTTTTCCGGAATTGAGTTTAGTTCTCGCCGCGAATTATCCTTTGTCTTCTACCGAATAAAAACGGGTGCCACGTAGTGGTAATTTGAGTTTAGGTAAAAGAAAGAAGTCGGCTGCCATATCTGGTGAAAAAGTTGGTTGCTCGATGGTATTTGTTGAGTTTTCGGTCAAAAATTCGTTCACAATGATGGCCTTTTGCGAAGGCGCATTATCGTGGTGCAAAATCCAACAATTTTCTTTCCACAAATCTGGCCTTTTTCTTCGAATTTGCTCTCTTAAATAATCGCTCAAATAATATACTTTATTTACCGTTTGACCTTCCGGTAAGAATTCCGAGTGCACAACACCGCGATAGTCAAAGAAAACAGTCAACATGACTTTGACTTTTGATCGACTTTCACGTGGTTTTTTTCGGTTTCGGTTCAGTTGGTAGGCGCCACTCCGAAGCTTGTTGACTACTTTGCATGTCAAACTCGTAAACCCACGTCTCGTCACCAGGAACAATGCGTTTCATGAATTTTGGGTCGGAATAGACTCGTTCTAGCATGTCTTCAGCGACTCTTATGCGATTGAGTTTTTGGAGAAAATTCAGGTCTTTTGGGACTAGCCGGGCGGCAACATGTTTCATACCCAAGTGATTATTTAAAATAAAATGATACGGATCGACTCGTGAGACACAGAAAGTTCAGCGGCTATCTCTCTCAAACTTGAACGAGGATTTTGAGTCACTATTTCCTTCACTTTTGCGATTTTAACTTCAGTTGAAGACGTTGATGGCCTACCAGGGTGAGGCAAATCTTCCAGCACATCTCGACCGCTTTTGAACGCTTTGTATCACTCATAAGCACGTGTTTTTACACGACTGCCCAAAAAGGAGTGTAATGTATTCAGGGTTGATGACCGTTGATGTATGTTTGTATGTATGTATGTGAGTTTCTTTATTCCACCATAACTTTTAAATGCCTCAACAGATTTGGATGTATGGGGTATCCTTAGAATCCTTACATCATCCCGAGTGATACTGGCTATATTTAAAAAAATATTATGGCGGCAGTATGGCTCTATTTTGAAAAGTGGAAAGAAAAATTACTTCAATTATTACAATATGGATATCAAATTGAAGGCCTTGATGAGCACAATCCAAATATATATAATTTATGGGCACCAGTTTTACTTGGGTACGGTGTACACACGGCTACACATCAAGCTATACATAACCAGTATAAGCTGACGTCTGATTGTACGAAAAACCTATACAATGCGAGGTCAACTCAAACTGGAAATGTATAGCTTGATGTGTAGCCGTGTGTACGTGCAAAACAACCATTTCATCTTTTTCTGTGCAAACGATTTAATCAGACCTTAACGGGAGCCATCCTTGTCCTCATCCATCCTATCTACGCCTCGCCTCGCCGTGAGACTAAACCACCTTTAGTGCTTAAATTAAAGCCACCTAGCATGAATAAAGCTTGTCACTAAAATGTATAAAATAAAAATAAATAATTTAAAAAAAATTAAAAACACGACTGCCCTGCCTAAAAACGAACTAAAAAGTAAAAAAAAAACGGCCAAGTGCGAGTCGAACTCGCACACGAAGGGTTCCGTACCACCGTACAATATTTTCTACATAGACAATAAAAAAATCACGTTTGTTGTATGGGAGCCCCCCTTAAATATTTATTTTATTTTAATTTAATTATTCATTTTTAAATTAAAAATACAACTAAGCATTTTGTGGATATTTCAAGTGCCTACCTGTTGCCATTGTTAATATCGAGTAAAAAAAGGCAAAAAAATCGCGTTTGTTGTATGGGAGTCCCCCTTAAATATTTATTTTATTTACTTTTTAGTATTTGTTGTTATAGCGGCAACAGAAATACATAATTTATGAAAATTTCAACTGTCTAGCTATCGCGGTTCTTGTTTTTATATTTGAGTTGATTGAATGAAAGGTAAATTGCGGTTTACGATTTATGACGTATTAAAAAAAACTACTTACTAGATCTCATTCAAACCAATTTTCGGTGGAAGTTTACATGGTAATGTACATCATATATTTTTTTTAGTTTTCTCATTCTCTTATTTTAGAAGTTACAGGGAGGGGGACATTTTACCACTTTGGAAGTGTCTCTCGCGCAAACTATTCAGTTTAGAAAAAAATGATATTAGAAACTTCAATATCATTTTTGAATACCTATCCATAGATACCCCACACGCACGGGGTTGATAAAAAAAAATTGAGTTTTAGTTCTAAGTATGGGGAACCCCCAAGATTTATTGTTTTTTTTCTATTTTTTGGGAAAATATTAATGCGGTTCACAGAATACATCTACTTACCAAGTTTCAACAGTATAATTCTTATAGTTTCGGAAAAAAGTGGCTGTGACATACGGACGGACAGACAGACAGACAGACATGACGAATCCATAAGGGTTCCGTTTTTTCCATTTGGCTACGGAACCCTAAAAACAAGTTGTATTCTCTGACTAAACAGATAAATAAAATTGTCATTGCAGTCGGGGGAACTCTTAGATTAAAAACTTTTTTACAACAAAAAAACGTCGTTGGATCCGCATTTTCGTTTTTTGACACCGACTTTGTAGTTTTTTTTTTAAGTCGGTTGTATTTTTTGTGAAAAAGTTTTTATTTTTCACTTTTTAGTTGTACCTACTCCACACAATTTCAAATAAACACTAGTGCATTGAAGAATTGAAGACATCGACTAGAAGAATCATCAAAATTCGCATAGAAATGCCGGATATGCAGTACATTTAATTTTATGCATATAACATGGTACATAAGAATAATTACATAATGTATTATATACTACAACCTTCCTGAAAGTATTTAGATCACATTAGTGAAAGAATTATCAAAATTGGTTCATTAGTTTTTGAGAAAATCGCGGGCATACAAACATAAATATATACATACGGGTCGAATCATAGAAATGTAAAAAATATATCTATGGGTCGAATACAGAACCTCCTTTTTTGAAGTCGGTTAAAAAAATGTTCTACAGAATGGTCCCCCGACTGCATTGACAATTTTATTTATCTGTTTAGTCAGGGAATACAACTTGTTTTTTTTATTTACTTTTTAGGCGTGTTTTAAATTTTTTTTAATTATTTTTTTTTATACTATGTAAAGATTTTCTAAACCAGTCACAGTGATTATGACCGTATTTTCCATTTGGGTCAAATAATTTACAGGCAAAAATTTTTTTCTATATAATCTAGTCGTTTCTGGCAGTAGTGGTGTAGGGGTCACAGTTTTAACCTAACCTAACAATATTTTAAAGAATTATTAACCTAACTAGTTAGGATCCGGGTAGCCCACTAAAAAGAATCTCTTTTTTCTATTAGCGCAAGTGAAAGAATGAGTTTCATTTTTAGGAAATTACGTAATAATAAGTCAATATGTAAAACGTTTTTATCCTAAACGTTGTTTTACGAGATAAAATATATAAAAGGAGAACTGACTGACTGACATATCAACGCACAGCCCAAACCGCTGGGTCTAGAGATTCTAAATTTGGCACGTAGGTTCCTTATGAGGTCTAGGGGTGCACTAAGAAAGGATTTTTCAAAATTCACACCCTAAGGGGGTGAACGGGGAGGGTGTTCACGCGGACGAAGTCGCGGGAAGAAGCTAGTAAGAGATAAAATGAGTAAAAAATGAATTGTTTGTCAAATAACACGTTATTAAACAAAAGTTTATCGGGTAATTATTTTGTAAAGTGAATTATTTGGCAAACTTGTTGTTGTATAATGATGAAATGACAAATCATGTTTTTGCCAATCGTTGCTTGTCAAGTAAAAATTTGTAAATTAATTTTTGGTGAACTGACAGGGCACCGCAGTATTACCAGTAGGTACCCGCAGTACCCGGTTTCACAAACACTTTTCCATGCTAAAGTTTAATTTTGATTTAGATAGTTCATTAGATAAGCAATTCTTCTTCTTCTTCTTAGCGTGTCGATAGCAATCTAAATGTACTCGGGATTACCTAATCACTCCCCTTCATTCAGAGATCCTTACAACGATAATACAATGCCGGTTGTTATCATAAAAGTTTAACGTTATGCTAATTTTAAAGCAACGAGTCGTCTACGTGTAATGTTCCTTCTGTTGTACACGGCGAGTGAGAATGCAAGTCTCGCTTATTAGCGTTGTTCTGAAGCCACGGCCGGCACGCGGCCGGCACGCGAGCGGCACGCGCGCGGCCCTGCCGCCGCCCGGTCACCGTCCGCCAGGTCGGGCGGTGGAATTTATATTGGCCTCCAGGCCTCCAGCTGACCATCGGCATCTTAGTGGCCTCTACGTGCTCGCCCCGTTGAACACGGACGCGTTCTGTGTGAGGAGATTAATACTTTAAGAGGGTCCACCTTTCATAGCAGAACTTTTTATGTCATAATATTATTTTGCATAACAGCGGATAGCATAAACTTCATTTCGCAGAAAATCGACTGGCAAACACTCATTTATCATACATTCGAAACTCATTTTGTAAGTCAGAATCATCTTTAGGCATAAATTTCATATCCATAATAATTAAAAAGTAGAACCATCATATCGCAGAAAGTTCACAGTCAGAATCGTCTTTTGGCATACATTTCATATCGATAGTCATTAAAAGGCAGAACTATCATATCTCAGAAAGTTTACAGTTAGAATCATCTTTTCATATCCATAATAATTGAAAGACTCTTCTATCATAATTATCACTCAATAAAACAGTTGATCGCGATCATATGTGGTTTTTATTTCCCTGTAAGGAGCACGCAAACATGCAAACAAGCATACACCATGCATGCAGCAAGCATGCAGCATGCAAACAAGCATTCACCATGCATGCAGCAAGCATGCAGCATGCAAACATGCAAACAGCATTCACCATGTATGCAGCAAGCATGCAGCATGCAAACAAGCATACAACATGCATGCAGCAAGCATGCAGCATGCAAACAAGCATGCAGCATGCAAGCCAGCATGCAACATGCAGCAGGCATGGTTTCTGTCAAGGGTCCGGTGTTGCGAGGCTCCGGCGGCCCCACGCGAGCTTAAATTACACTCTAGGTGTAGGGCAGACAAGACTACGTGGAGTCGGTTTTGCAGCGATTCGTTTCTGTCACTAACTTTTGTAGCACAACATATTAATTTTTTAAGACAATATTTTAATTAAGGTTCAAAATGCTATTTTATACAAATAGCAATATGCTTAATAAAATGATTCCAAATTAAATTCTGCCATCTTCAAAGTATGCCAAGTGAAATTGTACCAAATAAGTAATCGTCGCTCTAAATAAACGTTATGCTAAACGAAATTATGCGGAATTTTAACTTTGCCAAACGTAATTATGCCAAATAAAATTCTGCCATCTTAAAAGTATGCCATTGTAAATTCGGACATATAAACATTCGGCCAAACAATTATGTTAAATAATTTTTATGCCTTAAAAATATTCGTTTAAAGAAGATTATGCCAAGTGTGTTATGCCAAATAAATTTCGGAGCATCAAGATTCTGCCAGATAGAGGGAACCCGCTTTAAGATGCGCGTGGGAATAGTTCTATAACAATGATTACTGTTACTTGACTATCAGAAATTATGTTCCTAGTTTAGTATTTATACCTATGAGTAAAAAACAAACAATAGAATTTCATAATATTTATTTCTTAGAAAATTTTACCGATTTGAAATTGATATCAATATTTTTTGGAAATATCGATACGATATACATCGATACTTTGCGTCCCTAGGTGCAGTGTGACAGCGGGGTGGCGGGGGGCCGGCGGCAGTCGTGAATTTTCAAATCTACTCGAACGTAAAACAGGTAGCCTTGGACATAGGTACAAACAAAAATTAATTACCAAAAAAAAATTACTGCAGTTAAGGATAGTTTAATTTGACAATTTTGCAATAAAAGCAATTAATAAATGATATTGTTAGGTTCGGTATGACCTAGCTGTATGGAGTGAGCCTTCTGTTAGCGTAGTACTGCAGCAGTGCGGGGCGGCCCGGTAGCGCTCGTCGGTGCACTGTCGCGCAACACGTGCGTCTTAGGTACAACGCACAATCAGTAGCCGGTAGCATAGCCGGGCGACGGATGGCCAGCCAGCCGGACACTGACGCACTTATTGCACAATCATAGGGCAACCATCAACCAAGACGATACCTACCATATCGAGTATGCGACGCAGGCGCAGCTGATACAGAAAAGTTTTACAAAAAATTATCTGTAGCGTAATAAGTTTATTAGCTATCAATACAAAAAGCTGAAAAGTTCCCACTTGTATTAATCAATCAATCTAAAACAATCCTAAACCCCCCTATAGCTTAGCGTCACTTATGTCTCTAGAATATCTTGTGCAAGAGTACTTGTTAGTACTTGCCCAGTGTCAAAACGTTAAACAATGTTTTTTTTTTTTTTTTTTTTAGCCTATACTGTCCCACTGCTGGGCAAAGGCCTCCCCCAAGTCCTTCCAGGAACTCCTTTCCCGCGCCACCTCAAACCAGCCCTCGCGGTACGCGTCCAGGTCATCTCGCCACCGCTTTCTGGGCCGACCTCGGCGGCGCCGTCCATCTTCAGGCACCCATTGTGTAGAAATTTTTGCCCAGCGGTCATCCTGCATGCGGCTGATGTGACCTGCCCAGTCCCACTTGAGCCTGGCAGCTTTCTTGCCTACGTCTGTTAGGTATACCCGTTTTGGAGCGCAGCATGGTGTTCCGATTTTTTTTTTTTTTCCATTATATTTGGAGCAGGGAACGTCTTGAAGTAATAAAGAAGCGCGGCCTGCGCCGTGTAGCCATTACTGCTGGCTCATCATTTACAACTAGCGGCATTCACTCCAGTTGTTATTTACCCGAACTTATTAAAGGTCTAGCCTGAGCGTGCAGCACGCGGAGCGGCGCGGCGCGGTGCGGCGCGGTGCGGTGCGGTGCGGTGCGGTGCGGTGCGGGGTGTTGCGGTGCACGCAAGAAGTGTACAACAATGAATAGCCAGTTTTAATGCAAATTAAAACACTCTACCGAACTAGCTCCTACCGCCATGGAAGAGCTGCGCTCTATGTTACATTCGTGTGCTACAATACGCCTCCGACACGATTGAGTCCATGAAAGCCTATCACCATAAACAATTTCAATCCCGAGCTACTCGTATACCCAACTGAAAACTTCCAAACGGGAAAATTCAATTACAGTTTGCTACCCCTGTTCTGGACTGTTGTGGACTTTATGTACTGGGAATCGAAGCCGGGACTATATACTGCCATCTCAGCATTCATGTGAGCTAGTACATAGTAACACAATACATGCTCAACGTTGGACCAGTCCCTACCTACCGCAAGTACCCCGCAGGTTCATGTGAGCTAGTACATAGTAACACAATACATGCTCAACGTTGGACCAGTCCCTACCTACCGCAAGTACCCCGCAGGTTCAAGTGAGCTAGTACATAGTAACACAATACACGCTCAACGTTGGACCAGTCCCTACCTACCGCAAGTACCCCGCAGGTTCATGTGAGCTAGTACATAGTAACACAATACATGCTCAACGTTGGACCAGTCCCTACCTACCGCAAGTACCCCGCAGGTTCACGTGAGCTAGTACATAGTAACACAATACACGCTCAACGTTGGACCAGTCCCTACCTACCGCAAGTACCCCGCAGGTTCACGTGAGCTAGTACATAGTAACACAATACACGCTCAACGTTGGACCAGTCCCTACCTACCGCAAGTACCCCGCAGGTTCACGTGAGCTAGTACATAGTAACACAATACACGCTCAACGTTGGACCAGTCCCTACCTACCGCAAGTACCCCGCAGGTTCATGTGAGCTAGTACAGTCAGTTATAGCAATTAGCTGACCCACCTTTGCATAAATGGTTGAGATTTTTTAGAATAGGAATCGATAGAATTTTATAATTCTTTTATATTTTATTTACTTTGCTTAAATAAAATATAAAAGAATTATAAAATTCTATCGATTCTTATTCTAAAAAATCTCAACCATTTATGCAAAGGTGGATCAGCTAATTGCTATAACTGACTGTACATAGTAACACAATATGCTCAATAAAAATCGCATCAGTGAATCATTAGTTTATAATAATCTTGCAAAAATAGCAAATGAATCCGCAGTTTTGATGGCTTACAAAGCTTGTGTCTCTTCAACGTTACGTTTTGGAATAATGTATTGAGGAAATTTCACTGATAAGCAAATTGATTTTAAAGCTCAATAGAAGTGTGTACGCGCTGTGTTTAAGTCGAATGAAAAAGACTGATAAGTAGTTGTAGTCCGTATTCTAAGAAAAATAAACTTCTCAAAACTTGAAAGGAAATCGTTTGGTTTGGTATGGGCATGTGATGAGAAGGGACAAAACGCATGTGACTAAAAGAGTGATGAATATACATGTTGATGGATGGAGTGGGAGAGGAAGGCCGAAAAAAAGATGTATGGATTGTGTGAGGAATGATATGAAAGAGAAGGGAGTAAATGATAGCGTGCCGGTTGACAGGGGAGAAAGGAAGAAGAAATCGTATTGCGCCGACCCCAAGTAACGTGGGATAAGGGCAGGAAGATGATGAAACTTCTCAAAACTACTTAGTTCTTACTTAACTTATTTAAATTAGGCTGAGAATCAGTTATAGAAACGTAAATAACAGACAGATTCTTTCATATATCTATGGAATCAACACTTCTCGAACGTCAACATGACATAAGATTGTCCTCCGGCACGCGCGCCCTTCACCACTTCCTAGTGCTTTCACTGGGAAGAAGAAGTGATGGAAGAAGTGAAGAATTTTGCTGTATTTGTTACTAATTAATTAGAAATTATAATTAGAATATTTGTGCGCCGTTGATGGCAAGACATAGCGTTCAATTTATTAATATTGACATCTGTACTTTTTTGTTTACCTTTGTTCTACAAATAATAATAATTATTTGAATTTAAATACGAAACTTATCTCGTTCAGGAAGCTCCATTACGTAAGTTGGTGTTGACAAGCCGACGACATGCTTCCTCTGAGAACACATCAATATTCACCTGTCTATCGACACGGAATTAATTCACTATTAATTTAGCTGAAAACCCATTATGAAGTAGAACCCTCGGAGAGAAATACGAGTACAAAGGAGGTTAAGATTAAATAGACAACGAACGAACAAATCGTCGGGAACGTAATCGGTCGGAGCCTCGAAGGTAATTTACAGACTAAACGGATTTCTGGAAGACAGGCGGTGTTTACGGACGCGGTTCACTCCGCACACTAATTGAAACCGCCGCAGACGCACGACGCGGCGACGCGCGCGGTGTACCACGCGCGGGGCGATACACTTACGGCAAATTAGTTGACAGAAACGCCATTACATTTTATGATATGATAGTATTAGACTCACAGGGACTGCTGCGCCCAGTGAGTGAGACCGCGCGTTGCATGTGCGTACCTAATTGTTTAGTTTTGAGTTGCGCGGGAGACAAGACCTTGCGAGAAATCACGTGCGTGACGTCACAAATCTCAGTATCACAAATCTAGAGTTGCTGCATTTTCTTGCTTCCTGCATCGTTTACCGACGGACACACACGTATTTAAAGTACATCTTTACGAAAAGGGAAGCGTAAAGCTAAGCCAAAAGAGTTAGCAATTTTGCACCCAGGTAGGTATAGGTATGTAATCTTTCTAGTTTCAGCCACAACAATACAACTTTCAGAATAAGATCAATTACTTTTGGAACCTGGTTTCTTTTATCTGCTCTCAAATCAAATTACCCATAAAAACGTCTACGGTTTATTAAAATTTCAAGCTTTATATGTCTCACGAATAGTGGCCTAATGTTCATTTGTATATACTAGCGACCCGCTCCTGCTTCGCACGGTTCTTACAAACGACTTGACGACATTGAGCAACTTTGGTTGAAAGTTGCGGAATCGGAACAAGCCCACACCACTTGCACACACGTATTTCGCTCATTTTAACTATTTTAGCTTTTTAGTCTTCGGAATAAGATAACGAGGTTTATTTGCATTCAAAATTGTTTTATTTATTAGTTTTACTATGACCTTGGTACTAAACGAGTCTTGAGCGATACGCCCCGTTCGTCTACTGGACTAGTATTTGTCGTTTGTTATGTCAGCGTGAGAGTAGCCGTCACAGCCACCGTAACAACCAGTCGTGAGAAGCCAATCAATTGTGTCGGAGGAGGGGGCGGGGGTTGGCGCGGGGAGTGGCGGTAGGTTGATAAGAGGCGCTAAGTGGGCCGCGGACGCTACCGGCCGCCGCCACTCGATCCGCGCGCAGCTATCGGTAGGCACACACGACACAAGTTGAACTCTCTTGCCTCCATGGGATTGCCGGCGCGCTTCATGGATCGTAGTTATGGACAATGAAATCAGTCGGATTCCTACCATACTTCAAAGCTCTTTGTTTTGTTTCCGTTCTAGTACATACTGTGTATTTTAATAAATAAATGACTGCCTGGACTATATCGTGACACTACTGTTGCTTTAACATGGATCAGTATTTTGTTACGTGTCGTATTGAGAAGGCCGTCCTTGAGCCAAGTAGCAACTTCTGAAATGACATTATTCTTATTATTATGACAAGCCTGACTAGGAGTCCCGCTAAGCATCGAACATGTCCCCAGGACTCCAGAAGCTAAGTACCAAAAAACAAGTGTGCGGTGACACCAGTAAACTTGAGGAGTTCAGTCCCCTTGATGGAGATAGTAGAGGGTGTTGTTGTGATGATGACGACGTAGTGTAGGCACATGTTCGAGCAACACGAGCACAGCTGCGGATACTTAGTATATTGTACGACGTAGGTACGTCCCAAACATCCACACGGTACACTTTTATATCGGGTCGGGAGTAGAGCGACTAAGTCTAATACCCCGCCGGCTGGGGGCAGGGGGCGGGGGGGTGCGCAATTAATAACCCGCGGTCAAGTTGTCTCCTATACTATTAAGATAAGCCACTTTAACTTTTTGTATCCAGCGACTGAATTTTGTCACCAACTCGTTGTACGTTGTCAGCTACGGTTAATCGCACGGCATGGTTCTCCGTTAACGCCCACTTGCCACGTCAACGACCATCATGCGCGTTCTGAATCAGGGCAGCGTGAGGTCCGCACGACGGCGACCAGGAACTCCAATCAATTCGAAGCATCAGAAGTTTCTGTTGTGTTTTCAAGTCAAATACAGATTGTCTAAACTAAAAGCATACCTGGGGTTGCCACGTACTCTAACTACAAATATGTTATCATATATATAACGGAGGAAAAGCACAAGTGTCTAGTCATTATCAGCCATATTTTAATTACTGCGGGCGGACTGTGGGTAGTGTTGGTTATTGCGCAATAGAAAAACTAGTTTGCAGTTCAAATCAAATTATAATTTTACGAACAGTTTAGTTACAACTCAACGATACGTGCACTGTTTTGGAATATAATACTCGCAAAAGAACGCACTGAGACGCGACGTGTGTCAGGCAGCACACGTAAAGTGCCGGCCATCTTAGACGCGACGTGTGTCAGGCCGCACACGTAAAGTGCCGGCCATCTTAGACGCGACGTGTGTCAGGCAGCACACGTAAAGTGCCGGCCATCTTAGACGCGACGTGTGTCAGGCAGCACACGTAAAGTGCCGGCCATCTTAGACCTTTGATTCATATATTCTGTTTTGTACTTCTAATGTTCTCTAAACGTGTTTCCATTTGGGTAATTAAAGTCATACTTAAGTAAAAATAACACCAAACACTTTCATTCAGAGGCCCGAACCCTATGCCCGTCGGCTACAGCACTTGATTTACTCCCAAATAAAATTGATTACAATGATTGTCACTGATTAGGTCAAATGGCTAATTGTTAAACTTACATTTTCGAGCCAATGGATTTGTGCGTCTGCACCGCGTGACGACCACATTCAAGAGTGATCGCCACCACTGCCATGACACTCACAACCCCATTCGGTGTTACCCGCTCTAAATTAAAAATACCACTAAAGAAATAAATTCTAAACCACAGAGTAAAAATAATCAATTACAACTTTTAAAAAGTGGTACAATAAATCGACAAAATCACGCGTCGCCATATATATCATTATACACAGAAAGATATGGTTCGCCGGGAACACATAATATTGTTACAACAGATGAACTCTGGGCCAGTGCGCCCCAGCACGGGACCTCTTGCGAACATTACTAAACTTATATCCGGCGGTTCGCATCGTAACTTTTTAAAACGGTCCTTGATAAGGTCATTTCCGTAGTAAAGGCGAGACGCAAAGAAGGCACTCTCCCGAGCTAAGGCCTCGCGCATGAATATTCAGCGCGCACCGAGCGGCACGCCGGCCGTGCCGCCCACTTGTGTGCTCGCAGCCTTATTGCTACGTGTACATGTGCCTTGTTCTTTCAGAACATGTAATAAAACACAAGTATTTGCATAAAGAAGCTTCACTGGGGAAACGGCTTGATGACCACACAATCCGCAAATCCTCTAATTTCAAACACAATGTTCAAAAACTGCAATAGTAAGATGAGCGCAACATTCTACGAGTACTAACTTTTTCTTTAGCTAGGTACTTAATGCTACTGTCATAACTTCACAGACGATATCATTTGATGGGCGCTCACAAGGCTCGTCGCAGACGGAAGGATTTACAACAACAACAACTTCACGATAAAGGTGCGATACACCGCTTAATAAAAAGTTTT
This sequence comes from Hydraecia micacea, assembly GCA_914767645.1. Classification (NCBI taxonomy): domain Eukaryota; kingdom Metazoa; phylum Arthropoda; class Insecta; order Lepidoptera; family Noctuidae; genus Hydraecia; species Hydraecia micacea. The sequence goes on along the minus strand of OU611783.1, from coordinate 107,260 downwards.
AAGCGCTTAAATCTTCGCACTCTGCTGAAAGCTGCGGGGCACGCCACGCCTGAGCTCGTGTTATAAATCTCGTCGCAACAAAAACTGAGTCTAAGAAGCGTGCACCAGGTGCGAGTATCGCCCCGCATCGCTTCGCACCGCACCGCGCCGCGCCGCGCCGCCCGTGACCCGCTGCGCACAATCATCAATCAATTACTTGCCGCGACGTCATGTACACCACTCGACGGCCTCCGCACACAACTCCTGCACACCACCCATACTATTATATAACTAAGTTCGAGAAGTTCGTTACGGAACGCATCTTCAAATGAGTCGACTGGGTGAGGCGACGACTGCTGCCGGCAGACGTCAGTCCTCGCAGCGGTTGAGAGGATTGCGTCCAATCGTTTAATTATAATATTCCTCATCATTTAGCATGCAATCGCTTGGCAAAATGTATCAGTAATGAGGCGGCGGCGGGCGCGGGAGGGGCGCGGAGAGGCGCGCGTGGTGGCGCGCTGGAGCGGCAAATGAGCGGCAGATTACCGGCGCGTTGTTTTGCCAAATTTTAATAACCCGCCGAGCTAAATAGCGCGCTGTAATACCTAGCGCAGCGTACTCGCGCCGAGTCGCGCCGCTCTCGAACCTACCAAGCTACAAGTATTCATGTTCTCAAATACATTAACAAACTGTGGTGTTTTTCCAATTTGCACGGTTTGATAACCCTCTTGTATGCAGCAGACCGAAGTAAACGAAACTACAAAAGAACAGATCGTCCCATATTTTGATCCCAAGAGATAGCGCTATAATGCAGTCGCTAGAACACGACACTTTTAATTTCTTTATCTAAGAAAGAATATTTTTTTTGTTTATAAAAAAATCGTTTTTAATATTTTTGTTGCGAGATAAAATAGAAATAAATCTGAATAAATTCAGGCGCGTAGTACTCGCACGGGCGCGCGTGTATGACCAAATGCACTTGGAAGAAAAAAGGAGTACTTATATGAAGATCGTAGCAGGGCGCGTTCTTTAGTTGCTGCCTACCGTATGGGGAAAAGGTGTGAATCTATGTAATCTGAATGATGTAGCTTTTTGTTTCTTTAACTTAGTAAAGTATTAGGAACATGGAAGGCACACGTGTACCGCCGCCTGCTCGTGTCCGCACGCGCATGTCGGAATATAATTATATAGAATATCATCTTGATTTCTTTTCCTAAATTGCACAGAATTAGCATGTACTTTATTCTTGCTAAACTCATCATCATCATTCTCCTGCCCTTATCCCAATTTATTTGGGGTCGGCGCAACATATCTTTTTCTTCCATACTTCTCTATTAGACGTCATCTCGGTAGTCACCCCCTTTCTAATCATATCATCATTCACACATTCCATCCATCGTTTTTTTGGTCTTCCCCTACCCTTATAGCCATCGACATTCATACTCAAAACTCTCCTCACGACATTTTCCTCATTCCTCCGCATCACATGCCCATACCATGACAACCGATTTCCACACAACTTTTCCGTTACCGGTGCCACTTTCAAACTTCCTCTTATGTGCTCATTTCTTATTCTATCCATTCGTGTAACACCACACATCCCTCTTAGCATTCTCATCTCTGCTACATGCAGTTGCCTTTCATTCATCCCTTTTGTGGCCCAACATTCTGATCCATACAAGACAGCAGGTCTAATCATTGTTTTATATATCTTCCCCTTAAGCTTAAGGGGAATGCGGGAGTCGCAAATTGTTCCCGTGACCTGCCGCCATTTCATCCATCCAGTGTTAATTCTGTGCTTAACCGTCCGATCTACTTCGCCATCGCTTTGCACAAGTGAACCGAGATACCGAAAGTCGGAGCAGACTGGGAGAAGTGCGCCATCAAGCGCTATGGCTCCAAAACTGGAGAGACCGCCGAAATCGCAGAACATATGTTCGGTTTTGGTTCTGCTGATTTTCAAGCCAACATTCTCCAGCTTCTGTTGCCATTTCTCCAATCTGCTCTGGATCTCAGGTCCATCTTCACCGACAAGGACAATGTCATCGGCAAACAACATGCACCAGGGTGCCTCCTCCTGGATTTCCGACGTAAGAGCGTCCATAATCAACAGGAAGAGGTAAGGACTTAAAGCCGATCCCTGGTGCAAGCCTACAGCCACACTGAACTTGTCGGTATTGCCAGCAGCCGACCGGACGTAGGTACAAGATTGACTGTACATAGCACGAATTAACTCTACATACTTCCCGGGCAAACCTTTCTCTTTCAAGGCCCACCACAGCACATCCCGAGGTACTCTATCATACGTTTTCGACAGATCAATGAACACCATGTGCAAGTTCTTGTGTGCACGTCTGTACTTCTCGCACAATTGGCGGAGTGCAAAAGTGGTTATTCTTGCTAAACTGTTGAGAGTATTTCTAGACGAATAATCGAAGATTTCCGAACGAAACCGGTGATCTATGAGTCGGTCTAAATAAATACAAAAACTTATTTTACTTTCAACTAAAATTTAAGGATAACAGAATTAAAATTGACTGTGCCTTCTCAGTATATTTATGAAAATCTTTTATATGCCCATAAAAATACAAAATTGTTTAAAAAATACAGTGATATCCATAATATAAATACGAGGAACAAACACAAATTTGTTGTACCTACAACAAGGCTCAAGAAAATAGGTGGCTCGTTCAGATGCCAATGTATACGCTTTTACAATAAACTACCAAGCCAAGTTCAAGATCTAAGCCTTAATAAATTCAAATCATTCATTAAACGTAAGTTATGCCAGAAAGCCTTTTATACTGTTAAAGATTACATTGAGGACAAAAAAGCTTGGGATTGATCTGCTTCCAATTTTGTATTTTGAACATATTTTTTTTTTATATATACACATTGACATTAATGAATTTTATATAAACAATGACATTTGCTTACTTTGTAAAGTATTATATTATTTTAATTATTGTAAGTGTGAAGACAATGTGGGTCATTTTATTTTTTACTTTTTTTATTATGATTATTTTCTTTGTTCTGTTTAGTTTTTGTCATGGTCTGGCAGTTTGAGTAATCTATGTGGCCTACCCAAATGTCCTTTCTTTGGTATTGTTCGTCGAATCGTTGAGCTCCTTAAGTTTTGAGTTGAGCTGCACGATTTCTGACAAATGCGTGCACTGACTGGACAGGTCCACTCAATCTGTGTGGTTCTTTCCTCAAAAGACCATCTCGGACTTCGATCTACATGGTTTTTAACCGACTTCTAAAAAAGGAGGAGGTTCTCAATTCGAATGTTTGTATTTTTTTTTTTTTTTTTTTTTGGGTTTGTTCGCGCATAACTCCGTCGCTTGCCAACCGATTTGAAAATTTCTTTTTTTGTTGGAAAGGGTATACTTCCCAAATGGTCCCATAGTCAACAAGTCGGGATCTGATGATGGGATCTTAGAGAAATCGAGGGCAACCCTCAAATTTTATAGGCTCACTTATTGTTTTTCGCATATTTTATTAAGTATCTTGTGTATTTGCGTATGGTTGTCACCATCTCAGGTAGCTGAGCTGATGATGGAAGGTACAACTTCTTAACAGTAAGAAGTTACTCGAACAGGCAAGGGTCCCGTTTTAGTAAATTATTTTGATGTTTGGTATGGATAGGGCATTTGCCACATTTGGTCTCATGATCATCATGTCATGACCTGATGCTGCATCAGGATAGTCTGCAGAGTGCTTAACTCCTCGACAACTAACAGCAGATATATCGTGTTTAGGCTCATTGAAAAGGGCTCGATGTGTGGATAAATGTACTGTTAATGAGGAACACGAGAGAGACCTGATGCTGAAGCCAGGAGCATCAGAAAAAGTACAAACCTTGAAATTACAGCACCATAGTCGTGTTTGGGCTCATTTTAAACAGGACTAAATTATAAGTTCAATGCAATGTTGACATAAGTCTGGCCTGATGCTGCAGCCAGGATTATCAGCATCTAGTCTAATTAATGAATAAGGTATGCTTCAGAGGTGGTCCCATATAAATTTTATGAACTTTGCTTGGGTAGTTTTGGAATTAGATTCAACAATACGTTTGTTTTCCACTTAGTTTATATTGATGATGTTTATCTTCCTGTCACTAATATTCACATAGCAATTAGTGTTATATGAATTTGTATTATGGGGTAGGTACAACTAAAAAGCGAAAAATAAAAACTTTTTTACAAAAAAAAACAACCGACTTCCAAAAAAACACTACAAAGTGAAAAATAACTTTAATTTCGGAAGTCGGTGTCAAAAAAACGAAAATGTGGAACCAACGACATCGACTTCCAAAATTAAAGTTATTTTTCACTTTGTAGTGTTTTTTTGGAAGTCGGTTGTTTTTTTTTGTAAAAAAGTTTTTATCATATAACCTGACCAAGATTATGTCTGGACTTTAAAAGAGACTGTGACCTTTGAGTTTGTTTCGGCCTTTCTTCTCAGAGTAGTCAGATAGGAAACGCCGACGTCATCTAGTTTTTAAAATATGATTGACGTGTAAAAGTGTTTGTGCAAACCTACTTACAGAAATAAAATCATTTATCATTAAACACTTTATTTGAAATATTTTCTTAATTTATTATGTGCTATTTTGATGTATAAGTGGTTATACATAATACATGTAGTAAACTCAGCAGGATGTTATGTCTAAGGGACTTCATTTAATTATAGTCGGATAAATTGTTATAAAAATACGTTGAATATCTTATAATGTTTTAACACAGTTCCGCCAAATTAGATTTAAGTACTTAAGACTGTCAATATTAAAAGTTATTTGGTCAAAATGTTTGATTGGTTAAAAATAGCGGTAATGTTAGACGTACTTGAGTAATATTGGGAGACTATAAAATATGTGGGTCCGCCAATTCTGTGGACTCCTTGATTCAACTGTGGTGACAGATGGACTTACCATTCACGTAAGTTAACTGATATTATTGCTGTTAACTATGTTGTTCCATATTATGTGGTCACAGAGGACTTTATCATGTCAGGACTAAAGAAAAACCTATATGTACCAAATTACTAACTAGCTGCAATATATAATAGAAGAGAGATCAATAGAGGAGGTGCATGCATACTGGTAAAAAAACTTTTTTACAAAAAAAACAACCGACTTCCAAAAAAACACTACAAAGTGAAAAATAACTTTAATTTCGGAAGTCGGTGTCGTTGGTTCCACATTTTCGTTTTTTATTTGACACCGACTTCCGAAATTAGTTATTTTTCACTTTGTAGTGTTTTTTTTGGAAGTCGGTGGTTTTTTTTTTGTACAAGTACAAGAATACAATTTACTCAAAGAATACCAACATTTAAAGATTTGGGAGTTAACTATAATAATACCTATTGAAATTAGAGAGGTTACCACTACAAAATTTTTAGGACTAACTATTGATAACAATATAAATTGGAAAACACATACAACAGAGCTGTGCAAAAAAATCAGTAGTACAGCGTATGCGCTATATAAACTTGCACACGTTCTTAATGTTGATGCCCTACTCACGGCATATCATGGAGCGACTGCGTCATACCTCCGATATGGGATAATATTTTGGGGCAATTCGACAACCAGGGAACTAGTTTTCAAGGCCCAGAAAAGGTGTATAAGAGCGATGTTTAATCTTAAAATTCCAGAAAGCTGTGAACCATACTTTAGACAATATAAACTCCTGACGTTACCATGTCTGTACATTTTTGAAACCGCGACTTTTATGAAATCAAATCCCTGAACTTTTCGAGACTATGGCAGAGACTCGTAGCAGGAGGAAACACGCACAAATTAAATGGCGATTACAGAAGACAAAGACGGCACTAGCACGGAAGAGTCTATACGGCATGGCTCCAAAAATGTATAATAGGTTACCAGAAGCTTAAATAGTAATCTTTTGAAAAAACATTTGCATCACTTTCTAGTCAGTAAAACTTATTATAAAATTAGTGATTTTCTCGAAGGTAAATAATGTGACTAGGAAATACAAATTCAACGAGATTGTAATTTTTTTTTTTTTTTGTGTGCATGTGATGGATATATTGTAAATTTTTATTTCTGTATTGACATGGCCCTTAAGAAATGTATTTAATTATTTTGACTTATATTCTAAAATACATGACTGATTATTTTGTTTGTATTATAAAATAGTGCTATTCTTTATTATCTTAATTTTATCATTGGAACTATTTAATTTTTACTATACAGAGTGAGCAAAAAATCGTGGATCAAACGAAACAGGGCGATAGTTCGGGTTATTTGTAGTAAAAAATATGTTTGTGCGAGAGCCCTAACTTGATCTTCTTAAGAGTTATGAGAATTTGAGTGTTTACAGTAAGGTTCTAAAGTTACAAATAATTTTTCGTGAGCCTTAAAAGATATTGAAAAAAGTGCCACTTTTTTTTACTGTAAATAACCTCAACTATCGCCCTGTTTCGTTTGATCCACGATTTTTTGCCCACTCTGTATAATATTGTTATGAATGTTAATATATACTAATTTTATGTTGATGCATGTACCCACTTAAATCTACTAAGCACGCGCTGCTAAGCGCGCGTGCGCTCGCGTACTCGTAGCACTCGTCTCGTAGCAAGTCACTCTAGATCATACACCTCTTTTATTATCTTCTATTTTAGTTGCAACACCCGCAAGTCATTACATCTATCGTAAAATAACAGTTATCATAACTAAGCCCCTGCTTGGTTGTTTACATTAATTTTGTTTGTGTAATTATTGTAAACGTGATGAACTCGTATGAGTACATACATACAAACTCTTGAATACGAAGTGGCGTGCCCGTGAGCACGCGGAGCTCACTGTCGGCGGCTCCTCACACCGATAGGCGACACACGAGCGCGCGAGCGCGGCAGCACGTGTGAGCTGTGACACGCTGAACCTGCCAACTTCATCACTGCCTTCGTGTTTGCATGTTGTGTTTAGTCGCACTCTTCCTTGTGCCGTATGTTTTTATTTGGTCAGAATAAAATAGTGTACCGTTAGAAATTGATCGGTAGCGTATCACACGCGTAGCAAGTGCTACGTCGTAGCAAGTGCTACGGCGTAGTCACTTACAGAGGGGAATTAATAATATCATTACAATGACAACAGTGGGCTGTAATCCACCACGCGGGCCCAGTGCGGGTTGGTAGATGTCCCATGTCTTGGTTGGTTCGTCTTGGCACGAGTTTTTGGTTCTAGGACATGCCGGTTTCCTCACGATGTTTTCCTTCACCGTTTTCAGAGCAGTGGTGATGAAATTATTTACACAAAGGAAAGCGCCTGCCTAAGTTCGAACCCACGATCTACAACTCATAACTTAACTCGACCTACACTGGGCCACCACTTCTCGCTTGTTCCTATTAACCTGTTCATATTTCGGTTTTAAGTTTCATTCGCATTAAGCTATTAATTCTAATACTTTTTTCCATAATTTGTTCTAATACTGGACACAACAGGGTGACTGGCTCCACATGATGAGGGTTTGCGAGTGTGACCTCGTTCTTATCGTTTGAAAAGAAAAATATAGGTATTATGGAAGTTGATGATAAATAAATAATGTACTTATTCTTAGTTTTTCATCAGCTATTTGATGTTTACAACTTTACTTTTGTAACCGAAGTAAGAGACGCTTCGCTAAAGTTGAAACATTCATTCAACCTCGATGTCGGCGCAGCATCACAACTAATGCTACAAGGATCGTTTGGCGACTGAACGACGTTATCAGGAGGGCGCTGTTGGTAAACAGTTGTGGAAATGTAAAAAAAAGTTCACTTAAACCTATATGGGCACTAATGAAACGTCTGAGCAAGGTTCCAATTGGTTGTTTCCCTCGGAGAAGAGCCGGCCAGGAACGCCACGGTGACTCTTTTAAACATAATTTCCTTTTACAATGTTTTCAAATTACAGTATTGGTATGGGAGGACAGTGTAGGCCTGTCAACAAGTACAAGTATTGAAAAAATAAGATGGCGTCGTTAGTTCCGATTTTGGGCACTACACTAGTGACTTACCCTTGCGTGTCGCACGACGGGCGCCGAGAGGGGTGAGGAGTCGCGCACGGGCGGCGCGGGGGCCGGTGCGCCCGCGCCGCCCGGCGTGCGACTGCGACGCGGCTCATCTGTACACAACATCATACATTTAACTCTAATTTTAAGTAAGTTTAGTAGATATTTTATAATTATATTAAAATAATATAATAATATGAATTTTATGTTATTTTATTTTTATTTTACATTGTTTCTGTGCTATGAAATATTGTTTCACGCGACAATACGTTTTCATTAGAATTTCTCAGTAACAGCCTGGATTTTGATTTCTGCCAATTATAATAGCTCATCAATTCCCTTTGGAGAACGAAGGCGTGATGTTATAATAAGTTTACGTGTAGAGAGGTGTTCGTGATCGAGGCGACGAGGACATCGGCAGTAGATCCAAGCAGCATTACTGTGTTTCAGATTATTTGTTACTTTTAATTAGGTATTTTTCCACTGGTTCGACCACCAACCTGTTCGAAAATTTCTACACAGTAGCCGACAGATTTATGCAACAAGTTTAAATAAATCCCAAGAATTAACACAGACATTATTGCATCAACTAATAGTTGTAACAACTACAACATTATTCCCTTGACATTACTGACTATAGGTACTTAGAGCGAATCAATGGATTTAATTTGACCAACTTAGCTTACCAATCAACTCAGCCTATTGCAGCCCACTGTTGGACATAAGCCTCTCCCCGGCTGCGCCACAACACCCTGTCCCACCCTTCACTTAGCTTAGACCTACACTAATGTGAATATACTTTCCTTGACTACATAATAAACCTCTGAACTGAATGTCTAATGATGTCTGACGAGCCCTCCTTGACATACAGTGACTGTGTACCTAATTCGTTGGGTGGAGTTGTACAACTGGCCTCCAACCTCCAGTTCATGAATGCACCTGGCTTGAGTTTAGGAGGCGGCAACCAGCTCATGACCTTGATGACTCGCTGCACGGCTGCCTGTCAGTGTGACGCTAACGTAGGAGTACTAGTGCAGTAAGTACCGTGACATCTCCTGGACGGCGTGGGGTCGGGCGTGCGCGCGCGCCTCGGCGGTTGTGCTGGCGGCGCGGGGGGCAGCGCCAGCAGCTGGCGGTACAGCTCCAGCTCGTGGTAGAACTCCAGCGAGTCGGGCGAGCCCCCCCCGCCGCCCTCCCCGCCGGCGCTCTCCCCGCCGGCGCCCACCTCCGCCGTGAGTCCGTTGAGCACGAGGCGGCGCGCCGCCATGCCGCGCCAGCCACAGCATGCAGCTCGCGCGCCGGCACTCCGCGCGCTCACGTCACTCCGCGCCGCGACCACATCGGACAACGGATCGGTCAGTGTTCAATACCAAAGACGATTGACATTTATCCGCATCTGGTTAGACTTGGTCGGTCGGTTTCTTACTAAACTTCAACTATATCTGACGATCCTGCATACTTATCTCTTTTGTTGACTGTACTGGACAACACCATACTTCAAAAAAAGCAAGATTTCGCGCTTAATGCCATTCAGTATAGAACACCCCAAATATCATAGCAAGTCACTTCAAAGCGCATCTCGTCACGTCAATTAAGATGACAAAGTGAGTTGTAAAAGTTGCGGAAGTATATCGTAAGATACCGCGCGCGTCGCTCTGGGCGTGCCGGTCGCGGCCGTCGCGTCCGTCGCGCCGCTCGCGCGCCGCCACACTGCCGGAGCACGGCGCGGACACGCGACGTTGCGCCGGCCGCGCGACACGCCGCGCGTCACACACGGCAACTAGCTATTTCCTTACGGCGGTGGCGACCTGATTCATATTAGGTAGACCAGTCACTAAAACGACGCTGCTCGTCCATACTACGACTTTGTTTCAGCAAAACATAGTTTAGTAGGTCCCAAAGGTAATGGTTCAATATATCTAAACTAAACGAAGCAAAGTGAATGGTTCTGGGTGTGAAACCAAAACCAATCACTTTGCTTCATTTACTACCCAAATCTACCCAATCTAATAAAAAAGTAAATTCTGGTAGAGAAAAAGGCAACATTGCCTTTTTCTCTACCAGAATTGCTAATTTTGCGCCTCTCTCAGATTCTTAGCAATATCTTTGTAACGACAATAGAGTCATTCCCACTCGTCCACACCCCGTCGTCCACACTGCGGACGACTGGGAATGTTGCGTTCTGTTCGTCTACACTGTGGACGAACAGAACGCATTATTCCCAGTCATCCACACCCCGTCATCTCACGTCTAGTGTAAGAGTTAATAAAGAAAATATAATGATAGTATTTCCTTATATAATAAACATACTTTTAAAATATTATGTACTTAGCTTTATTACTTTAGTAAGGCAAACACTTTAAAAGTACATACCTAGTAAATCTAAAGCTTTTTTGCGTATTTTATACTAAATCTATAGCATGAGTCATTCCCGCTCGTCCACACCCCGTCGTCCACGCTGCGGACGATTGGGAATGTTGCGTTCTGTTCGTCTACACTGTGGACGAACAGAACGCAACTAGACGTATGTTTTATACCAATTTGCAAACCTTAGTAATTTTACAAGTTTTTAAAATAATTGTACACTTCGGTGTCATAGATTTTTTTTTACAGGAGAATTTTTCCAATTTTGGTCTTTTCATCTTAAAAAATAACTTTTCAATTCAAGGTGTTTTTTTTTCTAAGGCAAATAAAACGTTATTTAAAAAAATGGTAACTTATAACATATGTAAGCTATTCAGAAATGTTTGAAAAAAATCATACCTAAAAATGTTATCATTTGCAGCAACAGCATTAAAAACACTGAATTCTGGTAGAGAAAAAGGCAACATTAGAAAAAAGAATGTCGGTTACCGTAACGGTTTTTTGTAAACTGTTCAAAGTAGTTGTTGGAAATCAGTTAAGCTACCTACCAGTTACGTTTGATCCATTAGGTATTTACAGGACACCCTTTATTCTTCATTAAGTCAATAAGTATAAAGTCAACGAAGTTAGGACGATTACGGGCTACTAGCAAACTCAAGGGGTTTACAAGTAGCCCCTAAAGACTTCCACAATCCACCTTCTGGCTCCATCATCAGACCCTCGACCCCAAGTGCAATATATTGGACTCGTCAAATGTATCATATGACCCCAAACTTAAGGGGTTTACTAGTAGCCCCTTAAAGAGTTCCACTATCCATCTCGTGAAAATAGCGTGCGTCGCAATAACGTCATTCGAATCTTCATATCACTCCCAATATAAAAAAATATAAAAAAAAATAGTGAAATGGTGTCGGTTCGGTAGGTACTTACAAATTATCTTCTTCATTTAAATGTTTGTTGGCAGGTACAGACGCCAGCACATCAACCTACCCGAAACTGTCAAAATTTTCCCAATCAACTTTGACCTTAGGCTTTAGTGATAAGGTTGAAAATCTATTAAAGAAATTTGGCAGATTGTAGTAGTTTGATGTGCTGGCTTCTGTACCTACCTTTATTTTTACGTAGTAGCAACATTCGGAAATGAAGTGCAATGGCAGTGACATACCTAAATGAAAAAACGTACAAAAGTAAATAAAAACTTTTTTACAAAAAAAAACAACCGATTTAAAAAAAAACTACAAAGTGATAAATAACTTTAATTTCGGAAGTCGGTGTCGTTGGTTCCGCATTTTCGTTTTTTGACACCGACTTCCGAAATTAAAGTTATTTACCACTTTGTAGTTTTTTTTTTGAAGTACTTAGGTTGTTTTTTTTGTAAAAAAAAAAATATTTTTCACTTTTTAGTTGTACAGACGCCAGCACATCAACCTACTACAATCTGTCAGATTTCTGTAATAGATTTTCAACTTTATCGCTAAAGCATAAGGTTCAATGTTGATTGGGAAAATTTGACAGTTAGGTGTAGGTTGATGTGCTGGCGTCTGTACCTACTCCACAAAAATTCAAATAACACTAGTGCATTGAAAGAATTGAAGACACCGACTAGAACAATCATCATTTGCATAGAAATTCCGGAGATGCAGTATATTTATGCATATACTTTGTACATAAGAATAATTATATAATGCATTATATACTAAAACCTTCCTGGAAGTGTGTAGATCACATTAGTGAAAGAATAATTATCAAAATTGGTTCATTAGTTTTTGAGAAAATCGCGGACTTACAAACATACATACATACGGGTCGAATACAGAACCTCCTTTTCTGAAGTCGAAATTTCTGGAGTCCGAAATCCAGGAATCTTTTTCATAACAAAAACGTAAATCTAATTTAAATAATAGGAGTAATTTTATGAACTAAGTACATTTGATTGTGACACGCTCCCTCGCAAGTTGGTACGGTCCCACGGCATTCTCCGTTATCCAATAAAAAAAGAATTACGCTAATCGGCTTATAAATAAGAGAGTTCTGAGGTAACAAACATAAAAATTAAAAAAATATATATTCGACCGATTTGAGGACCTCCTCCTTTTTTAACCCCGTCAAAAACAGAGGGGTGTTATAACAGTTATAAGTTTAGCGTGTATATCTGTGTGTCTGTCTGCGCCATCGTAGCTCCCAAACGGCTGAACAGATTTTTTTTTAATTGTCTTGATCGAGAGTGTTCTCAACTATCATTCAAGAAAGTCGGTTCAGCCGTTTGAAGATTATGAGCTCTTTTCTAGTTGATGAATTGATGTGAGCATCTTCCACAGATCTCCTTCAGCTCTGATTGAGTCATGTGGGCATTTCATTACTTCAATGAACGATACGCTATTAGAAGAACATAGTAACCTTGAACTGCTGCTGCAGCATCGCCTGGAATTTGCAGGATACCCAACTCCCTTAACTTACAGCAGAGGTATCGTGTTTGGGCTCCTTGGAATGGTTTCAATGAAACGGCCAATAACAACCAAACATATGTCAATAACGACCTACTATGGCGGTTCTTTTCAAATCGCTCTGTGAAAAAAGTTACGGCGATGTTCCGTAGGAGGTACCTGGACAGTACCTACCTAGATGACGGAATACTTGAATAGTAAATCACTTCTAGTGGTCTTCGTTTGAATATTCGCAAAAATGAAACCATATCATTTTGTTATCATTGGAATTCTGTATGCATTCCGATTATGATTCCGATGATAACAAAATAATGTATGGTTCCATCAAGTTGGTCAGATGATAGACCTGGACGTTAGAAAACGGAACTCTTGAATAGCTACAAGTAAAGCCATCGACTGTGGGCTCATCAGATATGTCTCAACGAGTCCTATTAATTTTACCTACTCAACTCAAACTCAAAGCATTTATTTCAATTAAACCATTTACAGGCGCTTTTGAATTTTTGTCAAGAAGTCAGAAAAAATTAAGCTAGTTGCCCATTCCAAAGCGTAGGTAGGTACCTACCTATGGAGAAGAACGGGCAAGAAACTCCATGGACACTCTTTAAAATTACATTTTTACAAAAATAGTAGTTAGGTAAATCATTAATGTTGAATGTATAATAATATGTGAGAACGATGTAAAAAAGACGTACGCGTTAAAAGCGTCCAGAGTACAGCGAATAGTAAAAAAACAACAATCCAAAAATAAAGTAATGAAAAATAAGCCGAGGCAGCTAAGTGATGACCAGCCCCAACTGACGGCGCCCGTTCACGAACATGACTATATCGGTTACCTTGGTTCTCCTGCGGATCTCTTCATTTCTGATTCGATCACGCAGGGAAACTCCAAGCATAGCCCTCTCCATTGCCCTTTGGGTGATTTTCAACCTTCTCGCAAGGCCCATTGTGAGCGACCACGTTTCAGTGCCATATGTCATCACTGGCAACACGCACTGGTCAAAGACTTTCGTCTTGAGACACTGCGGTATGTGGGACGAGAAGATATTGCGTAGCTTCCCGAACGCTGCCCAGGCGAGTCGAATTCGACGATTGACCTCTTTCTCGAAGTTGGGCCTACCTAACTGGACAGTTTGTCCTAGGTATTACATTTAAGTATATTAGATCGAAGGTAGGTACTGTAAATGTTTACGTCAATTAATAAATAAACATTTTTATTTAAATTTCAATAAGCCAAAATATTTAGACTAGTATCATTAACCTGGGAGAAAACGAATGTTTACCAATAATATATATAGGGTGACTGGTAATTAGTGACCGATACTTAAACACGTGATTGTACCTACTCATGATAACAAACAACTTTTACTATGGGACCAAACATGAAATCGCGAAAAAAAAAATCAGCTGTTCCCTACATTTTGACGAGTTATACGAACATAAATGTAGGGAACAGCTGATTTTTTTTTCGCGATTTCAGGTTTGGTCCCATAGTAAAAGTTGTTTGTTATCATGAGTACAATCACGTGTTTAGGTATCCGTCACTAGGTAATTACCAGTCACCCTATATAAGTAATATTATAATGTTTAAAAAACAAGAAATAAAAGTTAAATTAAAAATTTAAATAACCCCCGACTCAAACAAAACCCTAAAAACTAAAATAATAATAAGTATAGGTATTTGGCCCTTTAAGCTTAATATTTAAATTTTGGGGCAACCCTTCAACGCAAGCTCGGTGACTAACTGCTCTCGACTACTCCCGAGACGAGCCAATGTTATTACGCAGTTCACAGAAATAATGCTGAACGGCTCGCATCGAAGCGATGCCGATTCGGAGTCAAGAAGACACGGGTGGATAACAAACAGAAACAGGATACTTAATAACATTTTATTCTAAAGTTAAATGCAGATCAAAGACAACACAACATCGCGATACACTTCGCGGACTAGCGGACACATCACACGGCAGCCAGCAGCGTGTGCAGGCGCCGCGGGTCCAGCCCCTGCGCCGCCGCACGCGCCACCGCGTGCGCATGCGCGGGCCAGCGGTGCGCCAGCAGCGCCAGCAGCGCCGTGGCCGCGCACAGCGCCGCCGCCAGCGGCAGCAGCGCGGGCGCGCGGCGGCGCGGGAACACGGACAGCGCGTGGTGCTGCGGCAGCAGCTCGCGGTCCGCGCACGCCGCGCAGCCCGCGCCCGCCGCGCCGCGCTCCGCCGCCGCCCACGCCGCGCCCAGCAGGCGCAGCGCGCCCGGGCACGCGCGCCAGTGCCGCAGGTGGAAGAACGAGTAGGCCAGCGCCTCGCTGTCGCCGCGCCGCAGCACGTGCTCGGGCGGCAGCGTGAGCGGCCGCAGCTCCAGCAGGTACTCGGGCACGTGCGGGTTGAACTCGATGGCGCGGCGCATGGCGTCCAGCGCGCCCAGCTCGGCCGCGCCCCGCGCCGCGCCCCCCGCGCCTCCTGCGCCCCCCGCGCCCCCGGCCGCGCGCGCCCGCAGCAGTGCGGCGGTGTAGCACACGCACGCCGAGCGCGGCAGGCCCACGTCGTCGTAGCGCGCCAGCACCGCCTTCACACACGACCATTCAACATAACAATAACAATGATTCATTCAATAACATTGATGGGATGCCGTTGCCGTTGATCAGAGTTACAGAGGTTAGGCATATAGTCAAGTGCTGTAAAAAGGCCTACAGAAATTTAGGGTTTATTATACGTACTGTTCGTGGTTTTACAAATGTTACGGCGATAATCGCTTTATAGAACACTTTGGTAAGAAGCCAATTAGAATGCAACGCGTCATCTGGGACATGAGACTAAATATAGCCTTATGTTGGAGCGAATACAAAATAGTTAGATTTTTATATTTGAGGCTCTATGGAGTACCTATATCCTTTTTACCCGCTTATGTATCCAACCTTGTTTATATTAGGCATGGTTGGATACAACGAGCTGAGAGTTAGGCGTGAGTTCGCGCTTGTCTCATATTTATTTTAATTAATTAGAGGCAAAATCTTTTATCTGTTCTGTGATCTGTTCTGTGGGCAAAATACATAACGCCAACCTATTAGAGTTAGTGTGTTTGAGTGTGTCCGACAGATATGTGTGGCGGCGACGCTGTGGACGGAAAAACTAACATGTTTTTTTTTTCAATCTATACCATCAAAAAATGACTTTATATATTTCAAATGTATGAAAATGGAATTTGTTTTCCTCATAACTTTTGTTTGTCTTGGATTGTAAAGCTGAAACTTTTAGGTATTGTTGCCGAGCTTATACCAAAGCTACCTGACCTTTGACCTTGACCCCGAACTTCCCCGTTCAAAAGATATGAATGAATTAAAATTGCATATTTGGACGATGTTTAATACGCGGTAATGTACCTCAAATATATGTACATATATATATTTTTTACATAGTATTGAGCCCTGATAGACAACAAACATATGTGACTATTGATCTTGACGAAAAACGTGCTTATTCAAAACGTATGAATTAATTAATAATTGCATTTATACAACAAATAATGCGATATGAATTCAATGATTCAGTAGAAGGCCCAATCATAATTAAATTAGTCAATGTCACAGTCAGACAGGTTTCCTATGTCTGCAAAGTCTACATTTTCTATATCTGAACTAGAAGTTAATAACAATAAGGCTTCATCTGATAGAGGTTTACTACGAAGTTGCCTTATCTTAGGTCTGAAACTAGAGAGATATGGGTCAGAGGATATCAGCAAATTATGGATAATATCCTCATTTGTTGCGATTCTGTTAGTTTTCCGCGAGTAGAAGGTTCTGATTTTTTTTTTAATCTTTGTTGCGAGCTTCGGATGCCTCTTCAGAAAGTTTACCGATTGGAATAAAGTCATTATGCTCAATTATGTCGGCACCATGCATGTCTCATTTATGCACAATTGAGGGCATATATTACCATGCATAGAGCTCAACATATCTATAAACTGTTGTAGCACAATATTGCCGAAACTTTTCCACGTCTATAAACTCTCCACATGAGACTACCTGAAGAATCACTCCAAACCTTCTAATAAGTTCTTCATCAACACCTGTGATCTGCGCTGTCACTTCGGGATTTCCAAAAAATCTTCTGCCAGTATTTCCATCATTGGTAGTTCCTGCACCTTGTTTAACTATATCCACAAGCAGTCCCATTTCATACCGAAATCGTTCTCGAATATTTCTTTTGTGGCCAATTGTATTTTTAAATCATCTTTAGCTTGCCATTTCTTGAACTCGAGGCGGTAAGCAATGTGCAAGATGCATTCCATGCATTTAATATGTGCATGAAGTGTAGACAGACCAAACTTAAACTTGTCGATAAAATTACTTCTCTGTGATACTATGTCGATATTATTCATCCCTTTCGGTGTCGCTTTGCAGATATCACATGTCGCTGTGGAGGTACCTGATAGATGTGAGGTTATCTCGCCATCGATCATGGTCATAATGTAGTTTGTGTGTCACATTTGCACCTTCAATAACAATTGGCCGTAGAATATCAATTTCTGTTTCAATTGACGCCATTTCTTCTTTAATTTTCAAATCGATTTCTTTTGCGAATTTGAAATAAATTGGCCGAAGGTAAAAAGTTAAGGAATTCTTAGTAACTGAATACAATATTGCGGCTTTAACAACCATTTTTACCATGACTAAATTTTCAAAATATAAAATTTTAATTAATTCATACGTTTTGAATAAGCACGTTTTTCGTCAACATCAATAGTCACATATGATTGTTGTCTATCAGGGCTCAATACTGGGTAAAAAAAAATTATATATACATATATTTGAGGTACATTACCGCGTATTAAATATCGTCCAAATATGCATTTTTAATTCATTCATATCTTTTGAACGGGGAAGTTCGGGGTCAAGGTCAAAGGTCAGGTGGCTTTGGTATAAGCTCGGTAACAATACCTGAAAGTTTCAGCTTTACAATCCAAGACAAACAAAAGTTATGAGGAAAACAAATTCCATTTTCATACATTTGAAATATATAAAGTCATTTTTTGATGGTATAGATTGAAAAAAAAAACCTGTAACTACTAATTTATTCAATGTTTTAATGTACTCGACAAAACTGTACACTTGAAACTATCAAATAAAACGTTTTATTTTTCAAAAATCCTACGAAAGGGGAGTTAGTTTTTCCGTCCATAGTGCGACGGCGGCCTCAGACAGATATGTGTGGCGGCGACGGCGGCCTCAGACAGATATGTGTGGCGGCGACGGCGGCCTCAGACAGATATGTGTGGCGGCGACGGCGGCCTCAGACAGATATGTGTGGCGGCGACGGCGGCCTCAGACAGATATGTATGGCGGCGACGGCGGCCTCAGACAGATATGTGTGGCGGCGACGGCGGCCTCAGACAGATATGTGTGGCGGCGACGGCGGCCTCAGCTGCTGGCTGTCCCTCGCGCCGCACTAATCTGTTCAATGAGGCGCCCCTGACGCGGGCGCTTCGCACTCTTAACCTTTTAGCAGAGGAGATAGATATATTTGCTTGTACACGGAGTGAATTCACAAGGATAACATTATATGTAATAAGTTTTAGAAAATAAGTTGTTATTAGGTTTGCTTCTCTAGGTATTGCATTGGGTTGTACCTGTAATAATAGTTGTAAGTGATTAAATAAATAAATAATAACCAGGCCCGGACTTGGAGAAACAGGGCCCCTAGGCATTTGACATTTGAGGCCCCCACCCGTTCATGAATTCCCGACGCCGTTTTGGTAGGTAATTTAGCAAATAAAATGCACTAGTACAGAAAATAAAAATGTTAACCGACCCTATTATATTATTATTAGTTTTTAACATAAAAAAGTAATCCAGTTTGTGTTAAGTACCATCGAGGAAACTTACATCTATACACCGTAAGGGCTATTCTTGCTTGCAGCGCTCGGCAGCTATAGTAACGCTTGCTAACAGATGTAGTCATCGTGTGCAAGGGATTTTGTTTTCTTGGGGAGATGTAAATTTCCTCGATGGTACGTCACTATAGTTACGTCAACAGTATTGACATTTCTAAATAAAGACGTTCTTTTCCTCGTATTCTTTTACACTCAAGTTACCTACTTGAACCAACGTACAACTTCCTTTAGACAACAAACACAAGTACCTAACTACCTACCTACTTTTGTAAAAACCTACGATTGATTTATCGCATAGCTGATATCAGCAGTTATTGAACGGTGAACTTCCTAAGAGAACATGTGATGCAAGAGCGAGCGAAGCGAGCTCGATAATTTAAAGACCTCGAATATATTTAGTGATTAAACGAACTTACCTGTAAGCGAAGTTCGATCATAATTATAAGAAGCGCTTCGTCCGAAGAGATTAGAACACAAATGTAGTAACACATAAGTGACACCACTCAGACACTATAGTTGAGAGTTTTTTTTTTTTTTTTTTTTTACTGCGGGTACCTCTGTTTTCCTGATAACTTGGCTTGGAATCTCATTTTCTGAAAGAGAAATAAGGGCGTAGCGGAAGCGTGGGTGGGAGGGAGCTAATCTCTTCGGACGAAGCGCTTCGTATAATTATGATCGAACTTCGCTTACAGGTAAGTTCGTTTAATCACTAATTATACTAACGCTTCGTCCTCGAGATTAGAACACATGTAGATTTTGAGAGTTTTTTCTGGAAATATTAAGAACGTACTGTTATCATTATAGAATCATTTATTGTGGAAACAAAATATCCAATAACAAAAATGAATGAAAACTTAGATTATACTTAAGGATTTTAATAATTAAAGTCTCTTAAACTAACACAAAAAATAAATTAATTCTAATTTTCCGCAAAATTACCAGTATTAGCATACCGGCGTTCCTGTCTTCTGTCCACAGCACTGAAAAGTTGACCGGGAAAATTTTAGCTCCCTGCCTGGTTGACTGTGAAGTGCCGTGCTTGACCGACGCGGAGAACGCCTGGAAAGCGGCTTGCCCGGATACAGATCGCCCTATAAACCCATCTTCCCAGAGACAGTGGGATGAGCCGCTCTGCAGGTTGGTACGGAATAATCTTATCAATACGTCCACCAATTCTGCTGAGCGTGCCCGCCTGTTGGCTGTGGGTGAGTGGGAGTCGGGGCTCTGGCTTCAAGCACTCCCGTCACCCAACATAGGCACTATGCTGGGTGACACCACCTTTCGGCTCGCTACCTGTCTGCGTTTGGGCGCTCCTTGCGGGGCTCCGCATCGCTGTCAGTGCGGTGAAGCTGTCGACTGCCTCGGGCACCATGGCCTATCCTGCAGTAGGAGCGCAGGCCGGATAGCACGGCACGCCAGCATTAATGACATCATCCGTCGTGCTCTTGTCACCGCCGGGGTGCCAGCTGTTTTAGAACCCAACGGCCTGGCACGCGACGATGGAAAGAGACCAGACGGAATGACCATAATGCCCTGGAAGTTAGGCAGACCTTTGGTGTGGGATGCAACATGTGTTGACACCCTTGCGCCATCCCATCTTCCTAGCACGGTGGGCTGTGCTGGGGCGGCTGCTGCAGGTGCAGAAAACCTCAAACGGCGAAAATATTGCAACCTAATTGGGAGTTATATGTTCGAGCCGTTTGGGGTTGAAACACTAGGGCCATGGGGTCCGAGTGCCCACTTGGTTTTTCGAGATATCGCCAAGCGGTTAGTCGACTCTTCACGTGACCAGAGGGCTGGCCTATTTCTTGGCCAAAGAATTAGCATTGCCATACAACGTGGCAATGCTGCCAGCCTTTTGGGCACTGTTCCTGTTGACAGCGATGCGGACGAATTCTTTGATGCCCTATGATTATTTTACTTATTTTTTTATATAAATGTACATATTATTATAGTTTATATGTTATCTTAAATTATAGATATAAATAGACAATAAATAACTGAAAGACTTACATTTTGTGCATGAGTACAATTTATTCTTATTAATAAGTTGCAACAGCGACAATTATTGAGAAATTAAGACTATTCTGTTCTTATTGATTGATTATGGACCTAGCTAGCGAACTTTCATCATAATCAGTGATGGTGCGATTATAAAATCTAGCAAACGTTTCAGAACTACCGCTCCAGCCGGCAGTCCTGCGAATTTCATCGATATTAACCCCAAGGGCATGCGCACGCGACGTAGCCGCATGACGCGTGCTATGCGCCGAGAATATAGACACATCTAACCCACTATCGTTTAATGTACACTTAATCCAGCGGCTAAGTGTTTGCGTACTTACAGAGTTGTGTGGCTTTTTTGGATTTATAAAAAGGATGCCAGATTTGCGAAGATCTTTGGTTTTATTTAAGTAAAATACTAATGTGTTAGCGGGGCATATTTCTACACTCTCATTAAAAAAGGGTAAAGTTAATAGGGGTTGCTTTGACCCCACTTGAGAAGTTTTTATTAAATCGGGAATTTTTATAATAATTTTGGATGGTAATATATTGATATTTTCTATACTAATTTTTGACAATGTTTGAATCCTATGAGCCGTGGTAAGGGCCAGTAATGTTACACGTTTTTTTGTAATTTCATCGAGTGACAGTTGGTCATTGGGGAATTTAGAGCGTAAAAAATTTAGCACACAGTTAGTATCCCACGTTACGTTATATTTCGGCCTAGGTGGTCGTAGACGAAAAACACCTTTAAAAAATCTAATAATTCGATCATCTTTAGACATATTTGGGCCCAAAATCAGTGCTAAAGCTGATCTATATGAATTTAAAGCCCCATATTGACTACCATTATTAAAAATTTGCGTAAGGAAATATATTACTGATGGAACCGAGGCCTCGTATTTATTAATCCCTGATTCTTTGCAAAAGGTCCACCATTTTTTTAGACATACGTCATATTGTTTCATCGAGTTATTTGATAAAGAAGCCATCATGATATCTATCGATGAAGGCGGCAGACATCGTCGTGAAAACGCCTCCCGGATAACACCCCGGCAACCAGGGTAAGCGTCGAATGCACCTGACGGTTGCTGGAATGAGATATCAAAACGTTTTCATTAGGGGTGAATATAATTGGGTCTGATATAAGCAAAGACCCATATAAAGGAAACCACGGTTGCGTCGGCCATAAAGGAGCAATAAATATTCTCTGAGCGTTATCGTTAATAATTTTCCTAAGACTTTTTAAAATAACTGAGAAGGGGGGAAAAGCATAGAAATAATATAAACCCCAATCGATTGTAAATGAGTTAATGGCATAGGCGTCCAGATCTTTATGCCAGGAAACGTATTTCGCACATTTTTTGTTGATACGGCTGGCAAACAAATCTATATTGGGTTGCCCAAACCTACACTTAAGAGTATTGAAGGCCCCCTGTGACAACTCCCATTAAGAGTATTGAAGGCCCCCTGTGACAACTCCCATTCTATGTCCGGGTGATTACGACGCGATTCGGCGTCCGCGATGGTGTTATCACAAGATCGTATATATGAGGCAAATATGTATAGTTTGCGTTCCTCGCACCACTTCCAGATCTCCCTAGACATACCAGTTAAGTGGGGAAATTTAACCCCACCCATGCGATTGATGTATGCTATAGCAGTCGAATTGTCTATACGAAGTAGTACCTACTTGACAGTCGTATAAGTCCTTAGCAAAAAGTTTTAGAGCTATGAAAGCGGCTAATAGCTCTAAATAATTTATGTGCTTATCGCGTTCGCTATTCGACCACTGACCACTTGCACTTTCACCATCACAGGAGGCGCCCCATCCCGTTGTTGAGGCGTCAGAAAATATTTCGATGCTATAGTTGTCATCTCTAATACGGTGCTTTGAATTGTCAATAACCTTTAACCACCAATGAAAATCAGGCATTAATGAATCAGGGAGAACCATTTGTTTGTTATAATCTTCATCACCCATAAGATTTAAAAATTTGCAGCGTTCGAATTGTTTAGTGTGTACCCAGCCGTATTCCACTGCTGGGCAGGCTGATACTAAAATACCTACTAATTGTGCAAAGGTTCTAATTTTGCAACTTTTCATATTAATAAATTTACGGATTTCGTTTTTAATACGCACTTTTTTATCTGTGGGTAAACTAATTTCTAAGTTTGCCGAGTTTATAAGTAGGTACTCCTAAGAATTTACACATGTTAGAGGGATACAGACTGCTTTTATCATCATTAATTAAAAAACCTAAGGAACAAAGAAGTTTCTTTGTAATTGCAACATTTGTTTTGCAATTTTCATATGTATCTGCTAATAATAACCAATCATCTAAGTAGACTGTAGGTAGACAGAAAACCCGCCGATCGTAATAGTTTTACAACCGGTTTCATTATTTTTGTAAACAAGTATGGAGCTGTATTCAAACCGAATGGCAACGCATTGAATTCGAATAATTGGGTATTAAACGAGAATCTAAGATATTTCCGAGAACTTTCATGAATTTTAATAGAAAAATAAGCATCTTTTAGGTCTAAAGTCGTCATATAGCAGTCCTTAGTAACAAGTTTTATAGCGGTTCTTAGGTCCTCTTTAAAATGGTGTGTATTAATGAACTTATTCAAATTTTTGAGGTTTAATATGAATCTCATTTTTCCATTTGGTTTAGGAGTGAGGAACACGCTAGATACGAATTGACCTGGGCACGGGTCACATTTCGATATGGCTCCTATATCTAATAGGCTATTAATAGCTTCGGAAAAATTTGCGAACTCAGAAGTAGAATAACTTTGCTCAGCAGGTACTACCTTCTGGATTACTTGAGAGGAAAATGTGAGTTTGTATCCGTCAATCCACGACAGTATCGATTGGTCACTAGTTATAAGTGACCATTGTTTATAAAAGTATGTCAAGCGACCCGCATACTTAACTGGATCTAGTAGCGGCGCTGCGGCTGGCGCTGTGGCGGCAACCTCTTCGATGAGCCGGCGGGCGGCGGCGGCGGCCGCGACGCTGCAGGCTCGCGGCTCCTCGGCGCGGCTCCCAGCGGCCTGCGCGCTGGAGCAGGAGCTCTTCGGTGTAAATACCTCTGAGGCATTGAGTTGTTTGGTCGTTTTGGTAGGTTTTTATTGACAGTATCGGGCTTCAGTTCAGTACCCGATTTTGTTACGGCTTTAGCCGATTTTATCGTTTCTGACAGGTTGTCGCCGAATAAAAATGCATCAATCTTAGTGCTACTTAAAGCGTCCTTCATGTCCCTTTTTAGCGCAGATAAAATAAAATTTCTGCGGGTAACTGAGTCATAATGTTGGATGTCGCAAAGGATTCGCGCAGCGTTCATTAGTTTGGGTAATAACTCATTGTTTTTTGAAATGAGTTGACTAGTGATCACCTGGCCCAAGCAGGAGATAGCACTCGCCATTTGTTCTTGTTTGACAACTATGGCCTTGTCACGCTTTGCTGCGGCTTCGGGTATTGCTGCTTTCAACTCCGCGTTCAACGTCGGGGCAGCAATATAACTGCAGTTCGATGGAACCAAATATTTAGCTATTAATGCTTTCCTACAATCCTTGTCGAAACCCTCGGTAGCGATGTGCTGGAAGCGTTTAGTAATTTCTTTATGTAAATCTGGTCCGTTCTTCACAGTTGTTGACGGGTCTTCTCCCAGGATGACCATCGTGTCCTGGTCTAGGTCCTCGTCAATGATGTCACCTGACGCTTCTTGCGAGGCACTAGGTTTGTCCTTCAGATTTGCTGGGTCGATGGATATGACGGGATCCAGTGATACGATAGGATCAACCAAAATTTCAGGATCAATTGGATCATTAAGAACCGCGATAGTGTCGTCAGGCGGATTACTGATCTCCGGATAGTCTTATAACCAATCTTCAGGCTCAATACCCGTGTATTCTAAAAGGAAACACGAAGTAGAAGTAATTGCGATTTAAGAATATAGTACTTTTCTTAAATGGCAAAGCATAGGTAAGTAATATATTTTTTAATTTTACTCGTAGGTAGAAGGAAAGTAGATATCAACTTTTATTTTGGTTTGGAAAAAATTTCGGACAGCAATAAAGGCCCAATGATACCTACACGTTTAGCAAGTAGGTAGTTGCCGTAGTAGAACATAATTGGGTGTTTTATAATTATTAGTCCTTGCGTCGGGACAGCCCACAGACAGCCCGGAGTGCAAGACTTATTTAAACGTAAATACATTTAGCAATAAGACCGTGTTGTTGAGTATCGGTAGTAAAGTTTGTGCGTCGGAAAACCCATAGGTAGCCCGGAGTGCAAAACTTAAATTTTAACGTAAATACGTTATTTTAATACTCGGTAGGAACACGTACACACTGTTAAGTACTAACCTGTTTGTTCATACGACGTACTCGCGATTGGAGGCGTTGAGTCAGAAGGCGGATATAGACGCCGTAATCTGCGTTCATATTTTTGTATTTTCTTCGTTAGATGCTCGTAATCAACAACACTCTTTCTTTTTGACATGATGTAATACAAGAAATGTTAAACGTGTTGAGCGGTTGAACACTAAAATGTGAATGACGAGAGATTCCAAGCCAAGTTATCAGGAAAACAGAGGTACCCGCAGTAAAAAAAAAAAAAAAACTCTCAACTATAGTGTCTGAGTGGTGTCACTTATGTGTTACTACAATCATGTGTTCCAATCTCGAGGACGAAGCGTTAGTATAATAGGTTTCTTTTGACTATGCATACAGTAAGTAATATGAGTTACTTTGTCGACTTATGCCAGAAAGCTTAAGAATCAAGAGTAACTATGATGCAGTAGCGAGCGAGCTCAAAATTTTTAGCACCCCCCCGCCTCGGAAAGATTAGATTTCTTTTGATAATTTAAAAAAGAAATATACAGAATTGCTTCGGCGACTTATACTAGAGCAGTGGCAACGACCCCTACTTACGAGTTGTAGGCCGTGGGTTCGAACCCAGGCAGGCGCTTTACTTTGTGTAAATAATTTCATCACCACTGGTCTCAAAACGGTGAAGGAAAACATCGTGAGGAAACCGATGTCCTAGAACCAAAAATTTGAAGACATGTGACATCTACCAACCCGCACTGGCCCCGCGTGGTAGATTTTAGCCCACTCCCTGTCGAAGAGTGGAGGCCAATGTCCCAGCAGCATAATCAGGCCATAATGTTCCCTACATTATGGCCTGATTATGCTTTTCATCAGCCTACAGCAGTCCACAACTGGACATAGGCCTACAATTGCACGCCATTTAGCTCGATTCTCAGCAACTCTCATCCAGCTGCTACCTGCCACCCTTGCGAAGATCGTCGCTCCAAATAGCCTGAGGGCGTCCTACCTTGCGTTTGCCGATTCGCGGTCTCAACTCAAGAACACGTCTACCCCAACGTTTCTACGGCTAATATGACCGGCCCATTGCCACTTCAGCTTACTTATTCTGTGAGCTATGTCGACAACTTTGGTTTCCCTGTCGGATGACCTCATTCCGGATTTTATACCTCACAGAGACGCCAAACATAACTCGCTGAGCGACCTAGAATTTATGGACCAGCCGTACCGTCGTGAGTGTCCACGTATCGGCTCCATAAATCATAACCGGCAGGACGCTCTCATTGAAGACTTAAGTCTTTATGCTCTGCGGAATACGCGACAAGGAGACTCGACGAAGCTTCCCAGCCCAGCTGAATGTTTCTGTTAACCTCTATCTCAAAGTTGTTCTTACCAAACTGCAGAGTTTGTCCGAGGTAAACGTATTCTCGAACAACCTCGAGAGCACCGCCATTGACAGAAATCGAACGCGGAGTAACATAATTTTGGTTTTTTCAAAGTTCATTCGGAGACCAATACGTACCGAAGAATCAACTAGGCCGTCCAGCATCTGCTGAAGTTATGCAGCGATTCAGTCAGTATAACGATCTCATCTGCAAATCACAAGTGTGAGATGCACTCGCCGTTGATGTTAATGCCGCGTCCTTCCCAGTTCAGCGTCTTAAACACATGCTCCACAGCGTTAGAGAACCATTTCGGGGAAATTACGTCCCGTTGTCTCACCCCTCGACGCAGGGAGATATATGTTCAGTTTGCTGGTCCTGAGTTTGGACGGTCATTGTCGCGTGTTCATAAAGACATCTTAGCACTTACATGTATCGCCAGTCGACTTGGCATCGCTGCAGAAATTCCAGGCCTCGATAGGGTCAAAAGCCTTCTCATAGACATAGACCACAAACGTAAGACAAAAGGGGCCGATTATACTCTTCGGACTTCTGTATAATTTACCGCACTATGTGAATGTGGTCTATCGTGCTGTATCCTCCTTGAAACCCGGTCTGCTCTGGTGACTGAATCCCGTCGAGTCTTCCCGCTAGACGACTCGTGACGACTCTTCTGGATTTCTGCCAGAGAACAGGACAGAGTTGAAGAGCTCCCGAAGCGTTTTCAGTACAGGACTTCCTACCGCTTTCAGGAGCTCGGTTGTAATCCCGTCCACACCCAGGGGCTTTTCCATTTTTAAGCTGTTTAAGGGCCGCCTTGATTTCGTCTTGGCTGTCTTCTGGCAGGTCTTCAGTGTGAAGTGGCGGGTTAGGGTGGCTCAGGAATCCTCATTTTCGAGACCAGGTCAAGATGCATGCAATACGTTCAATTGGCCGTAGATAATGCAGGAGATTGCATAGCGAGCTCGATCCCCCGTCAGGCAGGCCAGCTACCTGGTCGGGGTAGCATCTCTTTGACAAGAGCTAGCCAAGTTGATGAGGAGGGTTTCACGAAAGTAGAAAGGCAGAAGAAGCCCTGTTCTCGTAACCTGTGTGGCACCGCACCGAATTGACCCAACATGCTGCTGCAACCTGCTGTGCCTACGACGCAGTTGTACCTTTCGCATCTGCATCACTCCACGACAACTGAGGAAGTCGTGCAGTATTTGAAGGTGAACAGTTGAAGACCAACTGGACTCTGAGGGTCAAAAGTTTGGAATCGCGCCACAACATCAACTTTAAGTCATTCGTGGGACGAGTTCCAACCCAACATCTACAGACCTGCCTGAAAGAGGGCTTTTGGCCGAAAGGTGTCGTATATCAAAGTTTCCGAGAGCGGTTACGCGACACCACGCAACGAAACACGACGCCAACAACGTTACGTGTATAGTCATCGTTTTAAGGTTTTTAAATAACGTATTAGTATTATATTGTATAGGATTATTTTGTTTATTTTATCTATAGGCGTTAGTTGCCTGATAATAGAATGATTATTATTATTAAATCCAACAGCAAGGTCTACACCCTGTAACAGTGATAACTTCTACCGTAAGGAAAAGCAGGTTGCCTTACCTTACTGTAGATCCTTTAGACCAGAAAAGAGAAAACCCTGAAAATCGTAGGTGTTTAGTCCAGTTCTATTGAATGTCGTCAGGCAAAATTTTTAATGATAATGATAAATGATTTATTTCTGTAAGTAGGTTTGTACAAACACTTTTACACGTCAATCATATTTTTTTTAAGCTAGATGAGGTCGGCGTTTCCTATCTGACTACTCTGAGAAGAAAGGCCGAAACAAACTCAGAGGTCACAGTTAGAACTTAAAATTAAAACTAAGAAGAGCGTGGATAGCAATTCGAATAGAATAAGATCGATTAATTCAGTCATATTTTGTCTAATATTTGTTTGAATTTAATTATTAGTAATGAGATTCTAACTTCAGCTCATATTAGTTTATAGTTTATAGAAGTAAACAAACGTTGAACAGTAGCTAATATTGTAGAGGGCAACTTAAAATAAGATTGGGTAACAATGTATGTTTCAATAAGTTTTACTGCAGAAACAAGGGTTGCAGGTCCACTTTCTGAAAATTTAAATGGCAGTAAGTCAAGTAAGTCTCTGCCGACCTGCACGTCCGCGTAGGCTTTCTGCTCGAGCAGCACCTCGATGAGATTCTCGTGCAGCGCCAGTGCGTGCAGCGCAGGCGGCGCGTCGCGCGCCAGCTCCCGGAACAGGCGCGCGGCGTCGCGCAGCCGGCCCAAGCGCCGCGCGCACATCGCGGCGCGGCGCTTCACGTGCGCCAGCACAGCGGCATCGCGCCGCGCCTCGGCCGCGCTCGCCGCGCCCCCCGCCGCTGACTGGCGCCACGCGCCCTCGGCGGCGCGCCAGGCGCGGCGCAGCACGCGCTCGGCTTCGTGCACCGTAGGCGCGTCCTCTTCGGCCAGCAGCAGCAGCGCGGCGGCGCAGTCGGCGCGCACGCCCAACGCGGCCCGCGCCGCCGCCACGCGCGCGCCCGGCTCGCGCTCGCGCCACGCGCGCGCCATCGCCTCCTCCGCCGGACCCTGCCACCCACAAAACTAAGCACCTCTGTCTACATACATCACATTACTACGCACAGTCGGCGTGCACGCCCAGCGCGGTCCGCGCAGCCAGCCGTCTGACGTCGCCTTAGCCTCCTCCGCGGACCCTGCCACCCACACGTAGTCGCGTATCCTAAGGGAACTACTTCATGTATTCGGACAAAAGAAATCCAAGTGTTAATACCAGCCATAGTTAGATAAACTTTGGCTTGTATTATTATGTACTAGCTTCTACCCACGACTTCGTCCGCGTGAAATTTTTTGTTCCCCCGACACCCCGTCGCATGGCATCGCCTGCCTGCGGTATAACTTCGTTTTCGCTTTCTTCTGATTTTTTTTCTTTTTGCTCAACTCCTAAGCGTCCTAGCGTGATTTTTAATAGCCTTCCCCAAAACCCACATAACTGCACTATTTCCCCGTGGTAGTGCAGAATGCACGAGCATTTCTCCACGATAAAAAAAGGCAAGTTAAACATGTCAATGAGCTTGCGCTTTAGTGAAATAGAAAAGTCGCCCTTCATTACCGCCTTCATGGACCAGTAGCTCCTCCAGGCATTTTCGACTCGACGGTCGATATCTTTGTCCTGTCTGTTATGGATGTTAACTAGCTAGCCCAAGTAGATATTATATTCGTCGACATAGTGTATTTCCTGCCCATCGACCTCGACCTTATAGTTGGTGGCATTGGTCATGACTTTAAGTCTTTTGGCTGATTCATTGTCAGCCCGACCTCAAGGCTTGCGTGCTCAGTTCTTGGAGCATTTGTTGCAGTCGATCTGCTGTAGATGTAAAAAGAACGATATCTGCAAAACGAAGGTTTGACAGCATTTCATCGCTGATTGGAATACCCCTCGTTGCCCATGAGTCTGCGAGTTTTTTAAAATATCTCCTCAAGGGTGCTCGTAAATGGTTTAGGAGAGAGCGGATCACCCTGTTTAACCCCTTTGTATATTTTGAATGTTCCTACGGAATCCAGTTAACGTTGGCCGTGCTATTATTCAAATCAAAATCGTTTATTTGCATAAAATGTGGTAGGTACAAAAGATGATATGTAAAATTGTAGTGCAAAGACACATTCCGCCATGTAATGATGGCATGCAAATATTTAATACATGAAGCAGGTATGAATTAACAACATACAAGGCTAAGCATTGCCATACAACGTGGTAATGCCGCCTGTCTCTTGGGTACATTACCAGTCGACAGCGATGCGGATTTTCGATTTTAGTTTCTGTATAGTTTTAGTTAAGTTAGGATTTAATTTTATTATACGAGTATTTAGTATTAATTCAATATACAACATGCAGTAACATACTAATAACGTACAGTTATTATGTTATAAATAATCTTCAGAAGATCTATGTAGGTTTCCTCTATATCTTGACTTCGTAAGGCAGAAAATATTGCGCCGAGTTTAATGCTGTCAAAAGCCGTTGTGTAGCCCACGAAAGCTAGATATTAGAGGTTTTCGAAATTCTGTGTGTTTTTCTATTTAAGTTTGAAGATGGTCCGTGGTTGAAAAAATTTGAGCAGCGAAATCCTGTTTGTTCCGGTGGTTGTTGCGAGTCTAATTTTGCATCTATGCGATTGTGAATGACCTTAATGAATGCCCTTAATGAATGCCTTATAATATGTGAGACTAAGTTAATGGGCCTGTAGTTGTTTATATTGGACTTGTTTCCTTTCCTATGAAGAAGAACAATGTTTGAGTGGTCCATCTGGGTTGAGAGTTTACCTGATTGTAGAATTGCTTTAAATAAGTGTGTGAGGTGTGGGAGCAGTGTAACAGATCCTAGTTTCAGAGCTTACATTTTTATTAGTGGTTGTAATGGCAATCATATCACTTGGTTTTAATAGATTTTATGTTTTATTTATCCTTTTGATAGATTCTTATTTTGTAAATGTGAGGACTTTGTAGGCCTTGTAGACTTTAGATCTGTAGACCATTTTTTGGGTTCCGTAGCCAAATGGCAAAAAACGGAACCCTTATCATAATGGATTCGTCATGTCTGTCCGTCCGTATGTCACAGCCACTTTTTTCCGAAACTATAAGAACTATACTGTTGAAACTTGGTAAGTAGATGTATTCTGTGAACCGCATTAAGATTTTCACACAAAAGTAGAAAAAAAACAATAAATTTTGGGGTACTTAGAACTGAAACTCGAAATTTTTTTTTCATCAAACCCATACGTGTGGGGTGTTATCTATGGATAGGTCTTCAAAAATGATTTGAGGTTTCTAAGTTTCTAATATAATTTTTCTCTAAACTGAATAGTTTGCGCGAGAGACACTTCCAAAGTGGTAAAATGTGTGTGTGTGTCGTCGTCGTCGTCCCCCCCCCACCCCTGTAACTTTTAAAATAAGAGAGTGATAAAACTAAAAAAAATATATGATGTACATTATTATGTAAACTTCCACCGAAAATTGGTTTGAACGAGATCTAGTAAGTAGTTTTTTTAATACATCATAAATCGTAAACCGCAATTTACCTTTCATTCAATCAACTCAAAGTTACAACGAACTACAAGAACTTTTATATTATGTTCCTTGCTGCTACGGAACCCTTCATGGGCGAGTCCGACACGCACTTGGCCGCTTTTTTATTTTATCAAGTACCTGGTACTTGTTGACAGGCCTACGCTGTCCACCCATACATACTGTAATTTGAAAAAATTGTAAAAGCCAATTATTTTTAAAAGAGTAACCATGGAATTTACTGCACGTTCTTCTCCATACGAAACAACCAATTCATAAGTGCCCTTGTAAGTTAATGGGAAATAAAATATTTTGATTTTGTATTTTTTTTTTAAACAAAATGAACACTAGGACGCTATTGGAGATAACAAACTGGATTTCACTTGATGAAACAGTTGAATTTTAGGGTGATATGCAGTACATTTATTAGAAATACAATTGATTCAAAAAGCTTTTTAAAAATGTATTAAGATATTTATTACAAATGTATTCAAAGCGCATAAATAATTTGCAAGACTTAATCATCATATTTATGAAAGATGATCAAAATCATATATCCATAGTAGTTAAAAAACTATTAACTGTCTCACACTTTAGTGGTCAGGAGCTTTGTTGCAGTGCTGCAATTGTGGCAGAAGGTTGGGGGGGAAGGAGCCGGAGCTAATGTCCCAAACTGCAGTATAGCAATTCGGAACTGTAGGAATGTACTCAAAGGTTGAGAAATGACAAAACTCTTGACATTACTCAGGTCCTGTCAAAACAATGAGCGATGAACCACTATAAGTAGTTACACTGTGGTATAAGCATCTTTCATGAGATTGATGTCAGCCATCAGTTACAAATTTGGTTTAATATAGCCAGCCACATAGTATGACAATGTGTGATAAAAGATTGTGGAATGCAAATAAACGATATTATTATGATGAGCATAAGTCGCGTGTACCTCGGCGCCGCAGCCGAACCAGGCCTGGTGCTCCTGCGCGGACAGGTTCATGTCGTAGTAGGTGAGCGGCGCACGACGCGCGGCGCTCCACAGCCGCCCGTACTCAGCCCCGCGCAGCAGCGACAACGGGTTGCGCCACACCTTGCAGTCCGCCGCGTCTGTCTCGGCGCTGGCGCCGCCGCCGCCCAGCCACGGTCCCAGGTGCGTCAGCGACACCTGCTCGATGAACGACGTGCCGTACTTGCGGAAGTACCACCACTCGAAGATCAAGATCAGCCCCGAGATCAGCGACGACGTGCCCGTCAGCGCCACATAGAACTTGGGCGTCAGCGCGCCCAAGAAAGCCGATGAGTCCCACATCGCGAACACCGTGATGGATTACGGTCGCGCCGCCGCCACAGCACGCAGGAAGTCGGCCCGCTCGTCAACACCGATTATCTGCCTTAATTTAACTCACGAGACAACACTTTATGTCGGTTTTATGCCGATCTTATTGATTTTTGGGAAGTTTAACAATGACTTAAGTACAACAATAACATAGCATAGTACGTCAAACATCACTTCAATATCAATAACATCATGACCACTCCACTGATCCACTCATGACTTTGACACACCTGACGTTTTTTTTTTTTTTTGGCTTCGCACTGTTTTTGTGCATATTCAGTTTCTATTTATTCGAAGAAAATAAAGGTAGGGAAACGATTCGACGTGTATTGTATTGTGTATGATATCTTGCGGTTAAATCTCTGATTGTAACCGAAGGTTAGGTAGGTTGTGTAAGATTGCTGGCTGTAAACCGTGGACTTAGTACATACTTTATAGTAGTTATATTGTAACATTTGTAACAAACCTGTTATTCCAACAAGTTGTATTGTAGCGCACTGACCATAACTGCCCGGAAACGATTTTTGGCACTTTTAGTTTAGCAGCAAGTGGCGCGGTTTCTTTTGTCTAGTGTTGACGCTGCGAGCGGTGCGTCGTGACATGGTTCATACATTTTGGTCCATATTTGTTTTTACCGCTCGCCGCCCCGCGCTAAGCATAGCGGCGAGGTCGTGGCCAGGCCGTTAAGGTCAGTGTTGTAGCGTCTATTGCCATTCTATTGCACCCTTAATAATCTATAGAGGATAGTATTTTTAACCCCCGACGCAAAAACGACGGGGTGCTATAAGTTTGACGTGTCTCCGTGTGTGAGGGTGTGTGTGTGTGTGTGTGTATCTGTCTGTGGCATCGTAGCTCCCAAACGGATGAACCGATTTTGATTTTGTTTTTTTTGTTTGAAAGGTGAATCAGTCGGGAGTGTTCTTAGCTATGTTTGATGAAAATCGGTCCAAGATGGCCGCTGCCACAAAATGGCCGATTACATAATTTTTCACAACTCCCTTAATATGGGTATCAAATGAAAGGGCTTGACTAGTAGAATACCTACTATACACTATGATAAATTTCAAATCCAAGATGGCCGCCACCAGAAAATGGTGAATTATATACTTTTTTTCACAACTCTTTTAATATGGGTATCAAATGAAAGGGCTTGACAAGTAGAATAATGTACACTATATTGAAAAGGGAATGAGGAATATTAACTAACGAAATTAAAACTAAAAAGTTAAATTTTTTTTTTTTAGTCTAATCAATGCCTTAGCTAGATTGGCGAGGAAACTGGAGTGATGACTGGTACCTAGGGCCTAACGAATTATTTAGCTTTTAATACATTATTTTACTACATTATCATTACCTTTATTTTTTCAATAAAACCGTTTAAAAAATATATAATTAAGCCAAAGTATTTGGACTAGTATCATTATCCAGGGAGAAAACAGAGGAACACGTTAATATGGAATGAACGCCAACGACCACGAGTACCTAACTAGCTTCACTGTAGTAAAAATACGTACAGCTTCGCAGATTTCTGCGAGTCACGTGTCGATCGTATAGCATGTTTACTAGTAATATAATGTTATAAAGTTTAAAAAGCAAGAAATAAAAGTTAACTTAAAATTTTAAAAAACCCCCGACTCAAACAAAAACCTCTAAAAACTAAAAAATAATATATATTGGCCCTTTAAGATTAGATTAATATAAGTTGCAGGAAATATTTTGATTCAAGCATCCTCACGTCGGGGGACGGCTAATGAAAACGCCAAACAGATGAGGCTTAAACCCAGCAATAATGAATGCATGCTATTGCAGAAAACATAGCTGCTGTTAACTTCCAATTTTCATTAGCCGTCCCCCGACGTGAGGACGCTTGGATCAAAATATTTCCTGCAACTTATATTAATCTTAAAGGGCCAATATATATTATTTTTTTGCTTTTAGAGGTTTTTGTTTGAGTCGGGGGTTTTTAACCCCCGACGCAAAAACGACGGGGTGTTATAAGTTTGACGTGTCTCCGTGTGTGAGTGTGTGTGTGTGTGTGTGTGTGTCTGTCTGTGGCATCGTAGCTCCCAAACGGATGAACCGATTTTGATTTTGTTTTTTTTGTTTGAAAGGTGAATCAGTCGGGAGTGTTCTTAGCTATGTTTGATGAAAATCGGTCCAAGATGGCCGCTGCCACAAAATGGCCGATTACATAATTTTTCACAACTCCCTTAATATGGGTATCAAATGAAAGGGCTTGACTAGTAGAATACCTACTATACACTATGATAAATTTCAAATCCAAGATGGCCGCCACCAGAAAATGGTGAATTATATACTTTTTTTCACAACTCTTTTAATATGGGTATCAAATGAAAGGGCTTGACAAGTAGAATAATGTACACTATATTGAAAGGGAATGAGGAATATTAACTAACGAAATTAAAACTAAAAAGTTAAATTTTTTTTTTTAGTCTAATCAATGCCTTAGCTAGATTGGCGAGGAAACTGGAGTGATGACTGGTACCTAGGGCCTAACGAATTATTTAGCTTTTAATACATTATTTTACTACATTATCATTACCTTTATTTTTTCAATAAAACCGTTTAAAAAATATATAATTAAGCCAAAGTATTTGGACTAGTATCATTATCCAGGGAGAAAACAGAGGAACACGTTAATATGGAATGAACGCCAACGACCACGAGTACCTAACTAGCTTCACTGTGGTAAAAATACGTACAGCTTCGCAGATTTCTGCGAGTCACGTGTCGATCGTATAGCATGTTTACTAGTAATATAATGTTATAAAGTTTAAAAAGCAAGAAATAAAAGTTAACTTAAAATTTTAAAAAACCCCCGACTCAAACAAAAACCTCTAAAAACTAAAAAATAATATATATTGGCCCTTTAAGATTAATATAAGTTGCAGGAAATATTTTGATTCAAGCATCCTCACGTCGGGGGACGGCTAATGAAAACGCCAAACAGATGAGGCTTAAACCCAGCAATAATGAATGCATGCTATTGCAGAAAACATAGCTGCTGTTAACTTCCAATTTTCATTAGCCGTCCCCCGACGTGAGGACGCTTGGATCAAAATATTTCCTGCAACTTATATTAATCTTAAAGGGCCAATATATATATTATTTTTTTGCTTTTAGAGGTTTTTGTTTGAGTCGGGGGTTTTTAACCCCCGACGCAAAAACGACGGGGTGTTATAAGTTTGACGTGTCTCCGTGTGTGAGTGTGTGTGTGTGTGTGTGTGTGTCTGTCTGTGGCATCGTAGCTCCCAAACGGATGAACCGATTTTGATTTTGTTTTTTTTGTTTGAAAGGTGAATTAGACAGGAGTGTTCTTAGCTATGTTTGATGAAAATCGGTCCAAGATGGCCGCTGCCACAAAATGGCGGATTACATAATTTTTCACAACTCCCTCAATATGGGTATCAAACGAAAGGGCTTGACTAGTAGAATACTATACACTATGATAAATTTCAAATCCATGATGGCCGCCACCACAAAATGGCGTATTACATTTTTTTTTTACAAACTCCTTTAATATGGGTATCAAATGAAAGGGCTTGACAAGTAGAATAATGTACACTATATTGAAAGGGAATGAGGAATATTAACTAACGAAATGAAAACTAAAACCTTGAAAATTATTTTTTTAGTCTAATCAATGCCCTAGCTAGATTGATGAGGAAAGTGGAGTGATGACTGGTACCTAGGGCCTAACGAATTATTTAGCTTTTAATACATTATTTACTACATTTACATTACACTACATTTATTTAAACGATTACCTTATTTTTTTCAATTAAACCGTTTAAAAAAATATAATTAAGCCAAAGTATTTGGACTAGTATCATTATCCAGGGAGAAACGACCACGAGTACCTAACTAACTTCACTGTGGTAAAAATACGTACAGCTTCGCAGATTTCGGCGAGTCACATGTCGGTCGTATAGCATGTTTACTAGTAATATAATATTATTAAGTTTAAAAAGCAAGAAATAAAAGTTAACTTAAAATTTTTAAAAACCCCCGACTCAAACAAAAACCTCTAAAAACTAAAAAATAATATATATTGGCCCTTTAAGTTTAATATAAGTTGCAGGAAATATTTTGATTCAAGCATCCTCACGTCGGGGGACGGCTAATGAAAACGCTAAACAGATGAGGCTTAAACCCAGCAATAATGAATGCATGCTATTGCAGAAAACATAGCTGCTGTTGACATGAGGACGCTTGGATCAAAATATTTCCTGCAACTTATATTAAACAGGGAAAATATATATTATTTTTTTGTTTTTAGAGGTTTTTGTTTGAGTCGGGGGTTTTTTAAATTTTAAATTTAACTTTTTTTAAATCAATGGACAAGATAAATAGCGCCGCTCAACTCAATGTAGCGGCTTGCCGGCTTCGTAAGGAACGTTACTTACTCTATGGCTTCGGGCTTGGTAATGGTAACATTGGGCTAAGTACTGTCAAGTGTCAAATTCTTTTTCTTGACTCTTGGGATTTTTGATTTGACGTTTGAC
Organism: Hydraecia micacea; assembly: GCA_914767645.1. Taxonomy (NCBI): domain Eukaryota; kingdom Metazoa; phylum Arthropoda; class Insecta; order Lepidoptera; family Noctuidae; genus Hydraecia; species Hydraecia micacea. Next base: position 69,899 of record OU611783.1, on the reverse strand, counting down.
TTTACGTAACAATTTGCTGTGCTAAAGAGCGGAGGTTATCAATACCTATCCACAAAAATTGGCAAAATGTTGGGCCGTTTGGGAAAGAAACATGTTGATATCGCTGCATCGTTCGCCACATCAGCGGTCGGCTTCGGAGGCGCGGCTTTCTTCGGTCTCCTATACTTCACGGACTGGAGATTGTTCTGTGCCCACATCCCCTTCTACGGAGGAAAATTCAAGGATGTAGAAGAAGAGAAGTAAATCAGAACAAGAAGCTACCGAATCAAACGTGAATTGTATACCTTTCTTTTTATTTAGATTTTATGTAATTACAATATCTATGTTACAGTGTTATCGATGTCGTGTTTCTTTGAATTTCCCCTTTTTCATCGTCCTTTGCACTAAGAGCAAATAGTTGATAACTTATATAATGTTACACAGCAGAGTCAGTTAATGGTTGACAAAATGACAACATACTTTAACTCCTCTATGGTGCATAATATCTTCTGTTATAGAATACCTTTGTGATGGATTGAAGCAGGCTTCATAAAAGACTTTATATAAGATATACTGTCTCAAGACAGAGCAGTCTGGAGTGTGTGTAGCAAATAATTCCCATCATACTCAGCCTGTCAGACATGAGGAAACAATGAAAGAAGTAGTATGAAATGACAAAATGTCGTTTCCATGATACAGAAAGTCCATCCTGCAATCAGATCAGTTTAAAGTGAAACTAGACAGTATCAGGAGGAGTTGTCCTCCTAGTATGTTGCCACTACTTGCAACTAGCACTTGGTAGCTGATATGTGGGCCGGGATCTCATTGGATTGGAGTTCTTCTAAGTATCAAGTTAACCCTGACACATGTAATGATTTGAACACTCATTGTCTGGCAACTATTACAGAGACACATTTATAACTACACAGGGTGGCAGGGACATTGATGCGCAACCTGTTACCATAGATATGGAAAGAAAGAAAATACATTTATTTAGCACAGACTAGAAGACACACTGTACACCAAATACATACATCAGATAAAAACACAAAAAAGTGTAAAGTCCATTGCACGAAATTAGCAGGAAAGTGTGCCCCACAGCTGCTCCAAAAATATGGCACATGATTCTGAACCTCCTGTGTTGAAATTTTTTGTAGGTTACCTATTATAGAGAAAATTTGCTGTTCCATACATTTTGACAACATAGGTAGGTATTACACTTTCTATGAAACAGGAAATATTTGTTTGTGTCCTTCACCACACAATCCTCACCTTTAAAAACTTCATGAAAATCAATTTTGAGAATGCCAAAAAATTGTCACCAAGGTCAAAAAAATAGTCGCATTATGGTTCCGAAGTTATAGCTATAAGTTGGTGAGGATTGTATGGAGAACGTCTCCACACAATGCTCACCTCTAGTGCAACCAAATGGCTGGGAGTAACAACTTGAGTTTCAATTCCAAAAAATAGTTAGGTAAGAAATAGTAATAACACCATGCCAATTCTCAAAAATAGTCAATTAAGTGATTCCAAAGATATAGCTACATAACTAACAATTACCGTTTTTAATACAACCATAAAATTAGATTACCACAAAAAATACGTAATTAATAAGTTTGTGCTCGACTGTACTCGACTCGAAAAATGTATATAGAAGTTTGCATGGAACTTTATCATTTTCTACATAGTAAATCAGGTCGAAATTATCATGGTTGGAGACAAATATTTTTTGGCATCCTCAAAATTGATTTTCATGAAGTTTTCAAAAGTGAGGATTGTTTGGTGATGGACACATTTATTTTATAGTGATCACAGGAAAATTTTCTAGGGGTCTAGAATTGTGTGCTGAATTCATGATACTTAATAGTTTGCATGTCAATGTTCCCTGTCACCCTCTCTAGCCCACTCAATGTTCCTCACATGATTGGTTCAGTTAGTTGCAATGCTTTTAAACATAATTGGAGCTGTTTATTCATGATAAACTTGAGGATGATTGTCTCTTAACGAAACAAGTTGTAGGTAACTGTTCCAAGCTTAAACCTGCAAGCTATAGGCTGACCGCTTAACTGAGATGTTGCCTGACCTCAGGCAACGTCTCAGATAACAACTGCGGTGATATGTGATAGCTGTCACAAGTTGACGAACCACAGCTCTCGCATCACGTCCCCACCCCTCCCGCACCGCACCGGGCTGCTACCTCAGGAACGTCTAGCCTAGGTATACTACTTGTACCTATTAGTGCAACATGGTGAGTAAAACTGTCGCCTTGCTCTAGTGCATAGAGTATAGTAATATGTATATTGGGTACTCTAGTGGTTGCAAGTGCTACTGTTGAGCAGTGTTATTTAGTTTTTCAGAGTCTGGAGTTTGTGCCCAGTTGATGGCAGTAGGCTCGCCCCCTCGTGGGAGTTAAATATAACTGGCGCAAGTGGGTGTACTACTAGTTCCTAGGTAGACCTCTCCCTCCATTTCAGGTGTGATGTTTTGTTATATGAGCAAAACTGTTTACTACGGACAGTAATTCATGGAGTTGTTGATTGCAGGCAATTAGCAGCCTGGTAAAGTGGTAACTGATTAACTGAAGATCCAGCCCACTATGTTGTATTTTTTACTAATAGGTAATGAGGAAAATACAATGAAATAAGGTTTTATTGATTTATTAAAGTACAGTGACAGATTTAAAAAAGTGCAAATAATTGTCTAACTAATGTGATTTTAATAGCTACCTGTACCTACTTACAAATTAAAATAATATTCTATAATAAGTATATCTAATTACAACACATTCATAAGAAATAGTAAAATATAACAGCCACAAGGACACTGGAGCCTTGCTGGCATGCTCGGTGCTCACTACGATAGTGTAACAAACAACATAGAGTAGCCATGAATGGCCGAGCAAACTGACACGCACCTGGCACCGCCACCGGCAGTCCGGCACCACTCACGTAGTATAACTCTAATATCAAATATTCATAAGCTTAGTGGCTATAGTTACCTACTAAATCTGAGTAAATGTTGGGTTAGGTATCTTCTAAACATAAGGCCATGAGTACCAGACCTATCCTATACTATACATGTATATATAAATAGGTATATACTTAATGTTTTCTCTGCACTCGAGGCCATGCAGCCACTGATTAGGTACCTACACCTTGTAGGTACCTACTTCCATAGTAGGTAGGTACACCACAGAGTAGGTGTAGGTACATTCGCATCCAGAACACCTCTAGGCAATGAAATATGATACCATATAAATTGCATTTTCCCTCCTATTTGCTGTAAAAATAACAAAGATGTAATGACAAACAGGAAAAGTGTCATAAGTAGGTACTGGAGTTAGCACACAAAGGAACAGTTCCTCAACTTCAGGTTAGGTCAGTTTCCTCTGACGCATTTCTTTTGAACCGACAAATGCGATTAACTTCCTTATAGAAATGCAATGCAGGTATGCTGGAGTGACCGAGTGACTTGATCTAATGGTGCCATAAAGGTCTATTCAAACCTAAGCGATATTCGCTACCGCTGTGGGTAGCGGTACAGTCAACAAAATAGATAAGTATGCAGGGTCGTCGGATATAGTTGAAGTTTAGTAAGAAACCGATGAATGTTCTCGAATAAAAAACTTTATTAATAGAAAACAAACAGCTCTTTTATTAAATTAAATTTCAGTCGACAACATCCATCGGTTTCTTACTAAACTTCAACTACTTATATCCGACGACCTTGCATACCTACTTATCTCTTTTGTTGACTGTCATACCGCGCGGGTTTCGCTCAGGTACATATTTAGTATCAAGTTCCACGACTAGAGCGACCAGGAGCGGTATTCGCTGCCACTGTGGGTAAGAGTGCATACCGTGCGGGTTTCGCTCAGGTATTTAGCATCAAGTTCCGCGGCTAAAGCGGCATAGTTGGTGCCATAGTAGGTACCGCATAGGTATTGTTTCGCTTGTTGGGCGAAACCTCGAACTCGGTATTCTACCCACAAGGATAGCGAAATCCGTATACCTAGTACCGCATACCCACTCGGTTTTCTCTACCGCAGACGGTAGCGAATACCGCTTAGGTTTGAATAGGCCTTTATACAGGTATATATTATTATGGTAGTACAGATGTATTATTATATGTATAGGTAGGTACCTACCTACATAACAGGGTGTATTTTTTGGTTTCAATTTGCAGCTGAGGCTAGCGTCTTTTGACAGTTTATTAATAAAATGCAGTTTTACTTTGCCTACTTGAGTAAGTGAATGTTTCTCTCGAGTGTTTCTCGGCCTGTTTAATCTTTCTCTCCTGAAAACAGCACTTAAGTACCTACCTATTTGTATTAATAATTTAAAGATGTCCATACACAACCACATCAACCAACTCGAAGTCTACAATAAGCGTAAGACAGCCAGCCCTAAAGAAGTAGGTAGGTACATACATTATCTGATCTATACCTACAAACACTCTACAACAAATGATTTGTTTTTAAACTCCATCTGTTCTTGGGTTGTTTGATAATATTAAGTAGGTAGGCACTCATACACATTGCCTAATGTATATGAAGTACCTATATTATTAACTAATTCCTGATCTTTGAGGGACGGTTAAACACTACAATTAAATTATAATCCTTTAATTTTAATAGGTACTTACCTAGGCCAAGTTGGGTACTCTCTGGAGAGTTAGGTATGTTACAAATGTACGTAAGTAATAACATAGGTAATGCTTTTAATACATTCATAATCTTCTACTTTCTAAAACTACCATAATTAAGTACTTACCTACCTAATTAATAATAAATTATATTAATTTGGGGTTCTGACAAAGGAAGCATAATAATATTAAAGTGTTACTTACACATTTAAATAGCTTGTACCAAAGTGTAGGTATCTATAAAACTTTACAGTTAAAATTCGTTACGTAATATTTTTAGGACGGTACCTACCTAGTACTCACTGCGAGTAGTTGCTTCGCGATTTCGTTTTGCAAACATTCGTTGTACGAGCTATTGTTACAGTCGGTTACGTATATTATAATATCTCAAGTTATTCTAGTTTCGAGATAACTACGGTCAAAAGACCTACCTACTGTTTAAAATGCCTAAAGATCGTTTAACTTTCACAGATTTTTGTAATACTTAACTAATGAACGAAATAGGTACATAAAGGAGAATTCAGCTACAAAATTAATAAACCTAAGGTTGATTGAACTAACGGACGATTCACCTAGGTACTGTTGGTTTTTTAACAAATCCTGATTTTGTCTGTTTTTGTGCTTTTGAACCAGAAGAAGACGGTCGACGGCGTTAGGGGCAGCCCGAGGTTCGGTTTGGTTAGGACCCTGCAGACAGCAAGGAGCCTCGCGCAGCAGGGCTCCGCCGCGTCTCGGCCGCCGCACAGTGTTGTAAGATCCCGATTTTTGTGTCATCGTGTTTTTATTGAATTAATCGATAGAGTCTACAATTCTGAGGATTAGAGTAAAACTCCGGATTCGCTAAGACTTGTACTTTTTTTTTTAAAAAATGACAAAGTTTCGGAATATCCGACTATAGAAAAACGAAAAAAAAATCATTATAATTTAACGGAAGTACTTATTAAAGAATTAATTTATTCTATCGAAAAAAGGTATAATAGCCGATCCTTCCACCAATTTCTGTTGCTTTAGTATGAATGGGTCGAGAGATATGATTTTTTTTCTCATTTTTCGTTTTCATTTTTTTATTCATCTAAACCGCCGTAGTAGGTGGTCATTCCTACATTGAAAAATTGCTGATATTTTCTATTATGTGTAGTATTTTTTCCAAAACCTAACTCATTGGTTTCCAGGAGTTATTGAAAATTCAAAATTTTCCTTAGGGTTGTCACTTTCAAGTATCCGAAAAAAAGCAACAAGAGTATATTTTATTTGAAAAAAAAAAAAGAAGGTGTTTTAAATACTTTCTAATAACTAATATGCAGTTGGCTATTCGAAAGGAAAATGTATGTAAATTTATATTATGTGGGCTAACCGAACTAAAAATCATCTTCATTGTTAGTTACAATTAATTCAACATGCGAATAATCATCGATGGCTAGATTTTCTTCATTAACAGGTCTCAACAAAGACAATGCGGCTGGTGGCAGTGGGATTTTTTTAGCCTTTTTTTTCTCTCTAAGAGGTTGTAATCAGGGGCCCGATTCTGTAAAATAACTAACTTGTCAATCGTGTGTCGGTAGTGTGTCAGTGGTGTCTCAATAGAATAGTCATTGACATATTATGGTATTCTACAAGTTTCAGTGGTGTCTCAGTAGTGTGTCGATTGTATGTCGATAGTGTGGCAGTACAATAGTTTTCAGTGTTGCTAACAAAAATCGACCATCTGCATAAAAATTCTCTAAATTTAAAAATAATTTTGACACAACTAAAATGGAATTTGACAATCGCGACTCGTCGACACGTGGTAAGTACTTGTTTGCCCTATCCCGTGAATTTTTTTTAGAGCCGCAGGCGCGCATGGTGTGGATTTGCAGTGTTTTTTAAGGAATTTTTCACTTTTTGTATGGAAAATATAAAAAATTATTACCTACATGTTGAGTTTTAGGGGTTTATGGGTTTTCTAAAGGGGGTCGAAATTTTCATTATTTTTGCGATAGGACACACCATTTTCGAGATATAAGCAATTGAAAAAAAAAGATACAGTAGTTTTTGCACTTGAAATCGAGGTGTTGGTGTGAATTTCTATTCATGACGACTAATTTTATTCCACACCTTTTTACATGCACACTTTATTTTAAATTAAAAAAAATAAACAAATTGAACCAAATCAACAATAGCGGAAAGAGGTGTCGTTGTTCGATGGCTTCATAATGGCGGTTCGATGGCCAAAATACTATACAAACACGATAGACACAAGTGTCAAATACACTTAAAAATATTACAGACTACCAATAGTATTAATAGTCTTACTGTGGCGTTTCAATGGCACCACAGTGGCAAGTTAATGACCAATAAATAACTTGTAGAATGCCAAATGTCAATGACTATTCTATTGAGACACTACTGACACACTACCGACACACGATTGACAAGTTAGTATTTTACAGAATCGGGCCCCAGAGATAATTGGATCCGATGAGACTAAAGCTAACTATTAGTTGAGTCTTTTGGGTTTGAATTTATAGACGGTTTCCAAAAAAGGTGTATCAATCAACATGATACCAATTTCTCCATTTGTTTTTTAATATCCTTTATAAAATCACTCAATGTGTGCCACTTTAAGCCACAAAACAATGATATCTTTTTATGGTCGCGATAAGAAAGCTAAAACTTAATAAAAATAAACAAATTATGTTTTGGTTGAAGTGGCAGCCCTAAGTGCGGATATTTCGGATATTACTAAAATTTCCAATAACTCCTGGAAACCAATGAGTTAGGTTTTGGAAAAAATACTACACATAATAGAAAGTATCAGCAATTTTTCAATGTAGGAATGACCACCTACTACGGCGGTTTAGATGAATAAAAAAATGAAAACGAAAAATGAGAAAAAAAATCATATCTCTCGACCCATTCATACTAAAGCAACAGAAATTGGTGGAAGGATTGGCTGTTATACCTTTTTTCGATAGAATAAATTAATTCTTTAATAAGTACTTCCGTTAAATTATAATTATTTTTTTTTCGTTTTTCAATAGTCGGATAATCCGAAACTTTGTCATTTTTTTAAAAAAAAAGTACAAGTCTTAGCGAACCCGGAGTTTTACTCTAATCCTCAGAATTGTAGACTCTATCGATTAATTCAATAAAAACACGATGACACAAAAATCGGGATCTTACAACACTGTGCGCCGTTAGAAATAAAACGAGCGCGCACTGTACGCGCGTCGTCCATTAGGTATATCATACATAAGTAGTTGAAATACCTATCCAATATCTATCTTAAAAAATCATTAGATTAATCGTTCGTTAGTGCAATTAATTTGAGTTTAATCAAAGTTAAGTAAGTAAAACGACTAATATTAGGTATGTGTTATGAACATTGTGAATGAACCGTAGTTAAGTACATCGAAAATAGTTAGAATAACTTAGATACCTATTAGGTATAATACGTAACCGTTACAGTGTTAGAGAATTGGCTTTTCGTTTAGCTTACTCATTAAAGCCCAAACTGATCGTTTTGCGAATGAATTTTCGTTGCGTTGCGTAACAAGCTCGGGCAACGAACGTTCGCTAAACAAATTCGCAAAGTGAAGACTCGCTGTGAGTACGGTCCTCGTAATTATGTCATGTTTAAATTAAGACCTGTCATTCATAAATCGTAGCAAAGAGTGTCAGACAAAAAGAACCTAATGTTCATGCAGGTAAGTACCTACCATACCTACTAAGTTTCTGATTTAACCTCTCTGCTCGACAAGATTTTGACAAGTGACACATCAGCTGACTCGACGGGATGTTGCGAATTACGTCATGATTTTCCGGAATTTACATCAACTTTCAGCATTCGAATTTATTAACAAAAATGTGTTACCGCGCCTATTTTGTACAATAACTTTGTGGCAAACATCTTTAACTATATGCTGAGGTCGGTCAAACCGCGTCATTCTACTGCGAAAGTTGTATAAAATAGATATTACTACACCTATACAAAAGGTAGGCACCTTAAAATCGCTGAAAATATGTACATAAACCACCTAATCTCTTGATGAAAATATGCAAAAGGGAAAAATAAAGATATTGTCATTCACTCTGCATTATTACTTTTACCATTTTTCATACATAAACTACAAAAAAAACATGATCAAATCTTGATAAAAATTATTAAAAATTGTGTTGCGACGTGACAGTTCTTAGTGCCGACCATCCATCCAATTTTCTTATTCCGATTCAAAAATCTCATAAAGCCTAATCGATAATCGGTATTAAAAAAAATGTAGAAACTGAATAAAAACTCTTTGGTATATTTTTCATGAATTAATTATTTTTCTAAATATAATAAATAATTTCATTATATATAAGTACATACACATACAGTGTGCATAAGGGTGTAACGTTTTATGGTTCCATATGTCCGAATGAAACAACGGAACCCTTATAAGATCACTCGTGTGTCTGTCTGTAGGTCTGTCATGACCGATTTGTTTCGAATCTACTGAACCGATTAAGTTGAAATTTGGTAGGTAGGTACACAAATAAATTTCTGTGACTCAAACACGGACGTGTGACATAAATAAGTAAATTTTGAATATGGGTTCACTTTTTGGGGTCACATAGAAAATTTTAAAAAGCTTTGCTTACTGTAGGTACTGTGTGATATATCAAATGAAAAGGCTTGTCGTGAGGGTCACAAATATATTTTCATAATAACTAAAAAAAGTTAAGCAAATCTCTCAATATACTGCGTACATACTTACATTTGGTCATAGGTAGTCAAAACATGTTCGGGATGTTATGTTCAATTTAAAGTTGGTATTTTTTAAATGTTATGCTTAAAACAGTTGTTATAAAAATAAGATTTGTGGCATTTTCAATCTCGTATAGCAGCCAAGGGGTTAATTTCAGACTTTCGCTGTAATAGTAAGAAATGCTGAAGATGTTATTCCCCATAAGAAAACAGTACTTTTCTTTTCTGGCCGGCACTTTAATTTATGGGTACGTTATGAACTTATGAATGATGAGTTTATGAAATACAAACTTATTTTTGCAGTTGATCAAATTAATTATGTGCATTGTGCTTGCGTAAATATTCAACCCAACTACGGAACCTTTCACTGTGCCGACTGTGCGTGGTCCGATATAAACATGGTCAGTTTTTTAAATTTCGTTGGTAACCTACCACAAAAAAAATCAATTTATTACTCAAGTAAACTAATAGAAACAAAAACTACCAAGCTCATACAACTAACAAAACATATTGAAATGTAAAGTGATTGCGGAATACCCAATTTATACAATTAATAATCATCATTCCCAAACTTTTGCTAATCCTACCTAAAAAAATGTATACTGGGCATTCTGTAGCAAACTATTAGAAAGTATCAAAAATAAATAATTGTACAATAAATAAAAATAATTTTAAGCGGCGAGCGCATTCCGAAGATAAATATTCAAATATAGAAACAATTCGGCGCGAAATTCAATAAATGACTATGGTCAAAGGTCCTCAGGTATTGACTCAGTTTCCATATAATGTCCAAAAAACTATTAAAATTACATTAGAAAAGCATAAGTCATTATTATAAACAATGCTTATTGTATTTAATGCTTAAAATAATTTTATTTCAATTTCCGAGTATCGATTTCCGATATTCGACATATTAATTACCCGAGTCAATCGAAATTAAAAAAAAATCGTTTAGCATAATCGCTTTCGCACATCATTACGATAAAAAAAACAATAATGGACGGCGATTTTGTACACAAATTGAGTAGTGGTAATGAATAATACGTGTTAATGGACCTGTGTTTTAATATTACGTTAAGATTTGGGAATTTTCGTGTCGTTCATAATATTTTCAATAATATTTGTCTCATTTTAAATCTTATCTACATGTGTGTGTGTGAAATTTGTGAAAAGTAAAAATGTAAACACGCACGATTGGCGCGAAACTTCGACATTAGATATCAAAAAAATTCATTACCACTACTTATTTAACTTGGACAATGGATGAATTCGTCAAATAATTAAATGATGTATTATTCACTGCCCCTGTGGTGGAGTTTGGATGTTCGAAATCCCCAAATTTTATGTTTTTTAGCCTCGACCGCCACTGTCAACAAAATGGCGATTATCACATTTACAGACTTGAATTTAATAAAGGTAAATTAATAAGCTTGCGCTCGAAATATGAAATATTTAATGGCGTTAACAGATGAGTTTTTTATCCAATTTTCTTAATTAACGCACATTCGTACGATTTGATGGGTAGCATAATAAATATTTACATAATCAATGTAGGGTGTCGTATGTCGTAATTCTTGGGTCCGAAAGGGGTCATTACCGAGCCGGCGGAGGTTCATGTGTTCGGGTCCTTTCGGGGGCGCTACCGAACTATACGGTTAAGAGAGGAGAGAATTCCAGTGTATTTAAGATGAGTAAAATATAAGTAGGTATATTAAATAGAGGCGTTCTTAAATCTCTCCCCTTTCCAATAGTAGAAACTCTTCATCTCCATAGGTACGTGTAGAAGAATGCCAGTAATATGTCTTGTCTGTAATGCTGTCGGACGATCGCGACTAAGTTCTATGCATATGAATAATATAGCCTCTGGGCTTTCATCGAGCTTTTAGCGTTTGGTTAATGACTGACGACGAGCTGTAGTGCAAGGTTGCGCATTGGCTACGGGCAGGTGGAGATTTGCAGAGCCGCGCGTGGAGACTTGCAGAGCCGCGCGTGGAGGCTAGAAGCGCAGCTCGGCGTCCCCGCTGCCGGCGCCGTCCTCGTCGTCGGCTGGCGCGCCCTCCGCACCCGCAGGGCCCTCCTCGGGCTTTTCACCTGCAACCACATCCGTCACACTTTAGTGTGCAAGTGATAAAAGACAATATGATAAACGAGACAACCGACAAACGAGGCAGGACGGTCGCAGTCGACGAATTAAACGGCACTTACCGGGGCACGCGGGAGCACCCTTGGTCCGTGAGCCGGGCAGCTCCTGGCCGTGCGCGTCCACGCACCAGCAGACGGCCAGCGCGGCGTGGCACTGGCGCGGCCGGTAGTAGCCGCGCGCGTCGCACGCCGGCACGTAGGCCCCGCCGCCCGCGCCGGGCGGGTGCGCGCGCGCCAGCGCCGTGCAGGGCCGCGCCGCGCGCCGCAGGCAGCCGCACCACGCCGCGCGCGACACGCCGCCCGCGCCCCCCGCGCCCCCCGCGCCGCCCGCGCCACCGCACGACGACAGGAAGGGCCGCAAGCAGCGCTCGCGCTCGTCGTGGCGCAGCGCGTACAGGTTGCTGGCGGACAGCAGGCCGTCGCCGTCCGTGTCGAGGTGCGCGAACATCCAGCGCACCTCCGGCTTGCAGTCGCCCGGGAAGCCTGCGGGGACCGAGCGTCAGTTCTGGTGCCTGTCCCTCGTCCTCAGGTGATCGCTGAAATCGTTCGCTTACCGTCCGCCGGCGGCGCTGTCGCTCCCGCTTCGTCCATTAGAACCGAAAACCAGTCGAGAAGTCGATTCGCCATCTTGTCCAGCGCGCAACCCTCGGATCCTGTTGATGTTAGTATTTATAAGACAAATTATTGTAACCATAATAGGTATCATCACCATCATTTCAGCCGAAAGACGCCCACTGCTGGACATAGGCCTCCCCCAAGCACCTCCACTTCGCCCGGTTCTGTACTTCTCGCAACCAACGAATTCCTGCGGCCTTCACAAGGTCGTCGGTCCACCTTGTGGGAGGCCTTCCAACGCTACGTCTTCCGGTACGCGGTCGCCACTCCAGAACCTTTCGGCCCCATTCTGCGCGCAATGTGCCCTGCCCACTGCCACTTAAGTTTGGCAATTCTTCGGGCTATGTCGGTTACCTAATTTCTGCTGCGGATCTTCTCATTTCTTTTCGATTACGCAGGGAAACTCCAAGCATAGCCCTCTCCATTGCCCTTTGGGTGACTTTTAGCCTTCTCAATAAGGCCCATTGTGAGCGACCACGTTTCAGTGCCATTGTCATCACTGGCAACACGCACTGGTTAAAGACTTTCGTCTTGAGACACTGCGGTATGTGGGACGAGAAGATATTGCGTAGCTTCCCGAACGCTGCCCAGCCGAGTCGGATTCGACGATTGACCTCTATCTCGAAGTTGGAGCTACCTAACTGGACAGTTTCTCCTAGGGAAACATACTCGTCCACGACTTCGAGTGTAGCGTCTCCGATCTTTAGGAAAGTGGGTGTTACGTGGGCATTTGCCATGACCTTGGTGTTGTCCATGTTCATTTTAAGACCCACTCTTTCGGAGGCTCTACTGAGGCCATCGGGCATTGTACTGAGGTCCTCCATAGTCTCGGCCATGACTACGATATCGTCGGCAAACCGAAGGTGAGTTATGTACTCGCCATTGATGTTAATGCCAGCCCCTTTCCAGTCCAGAACCTTGAAAACATCCTCCAGTGCAGCGGTGAACAGTTTCGGAGACATAACGTGTCCCTGTCTCACACCTCGTTGCATAAGGATAGTTTTCGCGTTTGCGTACAGACTCTTCAAGCACCTTGATGTACCGATAGTCGATCTGGCACCGTTGAAGAGACTGCAGTATAGCCCATGTATTGAGCGAATCAAAGGCTTTCTCGTAGTCCACAAACGCTAAGCAGAGAGGCAGGTAAATACTCTTCGGTCTTCTGTATAACCTGTCGCAGCGTATGTACCTATGTGGTCTACGGTGCTAAAGCCTTTACGGAATCCGGCTTGCTCGGGAGGCTGGAAGTCAAACCTGCGCGCGAGGCGGTTCGTGATGACTCTCGAAAACAACTTGTAGACATGGCTCAGAAGTAAGATGGACCTATAATTGTTAAGGGCATTGTCGCCCTTCTTAAAGAAAAGTATCACCACACCTCTGTCCCATGCCTGTGGTGTTTTACCCTCGAATATGACGGAACCAAACAGCTTCTGAAGGGCCTTAAGAACGGGATTTCCGCCGGCCTTCAGGAGCTCGGCCGTAATTCCGTCATCACCCGGCCATGTTGTTTTTGAGCTGCTTCAGACCCATCCTAATCTCGTACAGGCTGACGTCCGGGATGTCTTCGGTATAGTGTCGGGTCAATCTAGCTCTTGGGTTGTTTGCCAGATTCGTAACGGGGTTACTTGTTGACGTGTATAACTGTCCATAGAACCTCTCAATTTTTCTCAACAGCTCAGGTTTGGCGGATACGATCCTGCCATCATCGGTCTTCAGTTTCGTAAGCTGGCTCTGCCCAATAGACAGATCTCTAGCAAAGACCTTGGAGCCTTTATTTCGCTCTATCGAGTCCTTAATAACGTCTGTATTAAAGCGGCGAAGATCGCTTTTCAAGGACTTACAAGTCCGTCTATTGAGTTGCCGGTAATTGAGCGCATCATCTAAAGACTACGGGATCATCTCGCGCCTCTCCTTCATGAGCCGTAAAGTAGGGTCAGAGAGCCTCTTTTTTGAATTCGTACGACTACGGGTCTTGAAGATCTTAGACCCGACAGTATGGACAGTTTCCACGAACCCATCGTTATAATCGTTCACGGAGCTCCCTAGGCACTCGAAACGATTCTGAAGTGCGAGCTGAAAGCTCGAGAGCTATCAACTCGTACTTCAGAATCGTTTCGAGTCGACCTGGATCGGTGCTGGGCGGAGCGTAGACTTCATCAGTTGAGAACTTTCCAGCTTGATATTTAAGTTTAATGTGCCTCTTACCATGCGGTGATCACTTCCAGTTTTAACCGTGTTGATCACAGAGATTACTTGCTTCTTCGTCGACATAATGAAATCAATCTCATTTTTAGTTGCACCATCCGGGTTCTGCCAGGTCCACTTTCTGTGCTGACGTTTTCTGAAGAAGGAATTCATCATAAAGAGGCCTTCCTTCTCCATAAAACTGGCCAGTGGGTGGCCCCGGCGGTTCCGGCGTCCGACTCCAAATTGCCCCACTCGCAGCTCATCGTTTCGTTTACCCAGTCGACCCGACCCTACGACCCTTAGTCGCCTGTTACGACACCCACTGGAAGTATGGGGGTGGTGCTATTCTTTAAGTCCACAGAGACATAATAATAAGTAGATATACCTAATTGAAATAGGTTACTCGAAACCCTACATTGGGTCATTGAATTTATATTATTATGAACAACTTTTACTACGTTGTGAACGTTATGGGCGAGTCCCATAACGTTCAGGGGCAAAATGTCCAATTCTCAAAATGTCCAAATACCCAAAACGTCCAATTGTCAAAATGTCCAATTGTCAAAATGTCCAATGGTCAAAATGGAACAAGTTAATTATTGGTATCACCTTGTGCGAGCCGCCGTCTTGATTGCCTTTCCGGCAGAACCTCGTTGTGTGAAGACTCAGATTTTCGTCGCCGCCAATCCTGTAACATTTAAGTTGTAACCGTCACTTTACATAAAACAATCACAATGATCATATTTGTATAGAATTTAAATTTTAATTTCGCGGGTTACCTTAGAGCATCCCCTTATTAATGCAACCCAATGGACTGCAAGTTCATTGTAATGTAATGTAGGTAGTGGTGCACGTTACGTACTGTATCGTAGTCGTGAGGGCGCACGCGCAGGCGCTGGTGCGGGCGCGGGCGGCGGCGCGGGCGCGCGCACGGACAGAAGCCGCGGCACGCCAGGCGCACGGGCCGAGCGCCGCGCCGCACGCAATTGTGCAGGTCCAGGCGGCACAGCGACGAATACGTGCGGTTGTCCGAGCCGCACAGGAACTGCGCGCGCAGCCGCCCCGGGCAGCCGACGCATCTGCGTAACCTTATGTTACAGTAGGCGTCAGGGTACGCACAGGCCACGCTTGCTAACACTTTGGCAACTTCAATAAGAAGGAACTAATAAGTTATAATTTTGGTGTTACTTGCACAGCTAATCATGTCAGCCCCATCGTCAATTCATGACACACGAAATTAGTTCTTGATCGAATAAATTATTGCGTTTCTGCCCTATAAAGGGTTAAATAGAGCAGAAATTAAATTAGCCTAACTGTATTGTGTGGTATTTTTTATCAATTAATATTTATTTATTAACCAGATTCGGATAGTGACCGCCGAAGGGGACAGACGTGTCGTGTCCCGCCTTTGTTTTTACTTAATGCAATCTGCTCAACACGTGGCGAATTCGGAGTTTGAAACTCGAATTTGAAATACGAACGGTGTTACGCTTGTTGTATGTAGTGGGTGCAAATTAAAACACCTTAAAACGGTGGTGAAGTGGCATACGTGTGTTCCTGATCTGCAAGCCCGAGGCCTAGGCCTGCCGGCTGAGGATCTTGGTGACGTCGAAAATCTGGTGAGATCTTTCCGTATATTTCAGGGATCTCCATTGGAAGCTGTATCCGGCTGCGTTTTGGTTTGATAATTTGGACTTTTGAAGCCACGCGCGAATTCAACACCATTGTAAGCTATAAATAGCTAAGCTATAGGGAAACGTTTGCATATTATATATAGGAGGGTGGGATAAACTAATACACTCTATTATTCTAGCCTAAAATACGGTATCGCTTTAGAATTCGTATCTCAAGATTTTCTTAATTTAACATTGTACTAAATTATTGCCCAGCTTGTAAGTCAAGTTTGTATACCCAAGCGCGCCAAATTGGATTCGAAGTACAAAAAAAAAAAAAAAAGGTTAAGTAACAAAAAACAAAAAATTCTAAAGATTTCATAAGTGCGAAGTTCATAAATTTCAGACGGTACGCTCGCCTGACAGCTATATTGGTTCCCAAACCCAACACATGTGCTGAGAAGGTCTTGAAATAGCATAAAAACAAAAGGTTTTTAAAATGGTTATTGTACGTATGACAAAAGACGGGAACTGCTTGTTTAGGGCTATAGCCCATCAAATAAATAATATAATGGGTTTAACTTTTGATCACGTGTCTGTCCGTCAAGACCTCGCTTCATATGTTTTGGAGCACCGAAATGACGACAGAATTCACCTAGCACTTCTAAATAATATACAAGAATTTCTCCATAACAGTAATATATCCCAGGAACAAAGGATAACAAAATACATAACCACGCAGTTTAACAAGACGTTCTGGGGAGGAGAGGACATTCTAATCGCCGCGTCCGAGTTCTATCTTGTAAATGTGCACGTGCACACGGATACAGGACACACACTTGTGTATTCACCTACCGGCGAACCAGTACCCGGCAACATACACATCCTCTACAAGGACCAGCACTATGATAGCTGGATCATGACCGACGACGAAGATTACAACAACAACCAGATAGATCTAATGCAAGAAACAAACAACCTCAAAACAACACAACATAACAAGCCTTTAGTTAACCAGTACAACACACGTGAAGAGCAAGGTCAACCCACGAAACCCCAGTTACAAACGAACAGCCCCCAATTAGCTAGCTCATTAACACAGTATGAACAACAAACATCAATGTATACACAGTTATCGGACGAAGTCGCAGATGTCACTGGGTTTACAATAATTAGAAATCAGCCGTCTACCGCAATAAAATATGCTTGCCCAGACTTGCGTATGGCAACTTGGAACGTCCGGGGGGCCTCAAAACCGGCCAAAAAAGATAAAATAGACGCAGAACTTTCAATTAGGGGCATCCACGTAGCCTGCATACAAGAAACAGGTATGAATTCAGGAGCATACAACTCTACACACTACGAATGGCACCTCTATGGAACCGCAGGTAAAGCACACCGGGGACTTGCAATTCTAATTAGAAAAGATGCTCAAATCGAATTAGTTAACGGAAAAAAGGATACAGACGCGATGTCAGCTATTCTTAAGGTTGACAGGGGAAATGACAAGCCTGCTCATCTGTATATAATCAATTCTCACATCAACAGTTGTACATCTATAGCAAACAGATCCTTCACAGGCTTATTAAACTTGATCAGACAAAAACCAAGGAAATGTACTTTAATTATTTTTGGCGACTTTAACGCTCATATTGGTCGACATGATACACAAAGTTTCCAACGCAAAGGGCTGATCCAACAAAACCTACACCATGACCTTTCCAACTACAATGGGGAAATGTTAATGGATATAGCCAACAGGGAAAAACTTCAAATAGAAACGACAAAAGCGAGATCATCATGCAGGATAACATGGTCAAAGGGCACTCAGAAATCTCAATTGGATCACATTATAACGCCACATGCAACAAAAAAACTCTTCGAACTTATTAAAGGCGAATGGGCCGCTAGGGGCACATCCGACCATAAAATAATCTGGGGTCTGCTAAGAATAAACCAAATTTCAAACAAAAAAGAATACACCAAACATAACAATACACAAAGACAACAACAAGCCGCGAAGGAAACAACAATTGCAGCCAAGAATTTCAACTATAAACAGTGCTATTATTCCGCCCTCAAAAGTAAATTCACGAAAACAAAATACCAAGATTGCATAACAAAAAAACTAAAAGATATAGGAATCAACTCAACGGACGAACACACCGAAATACCCTGGAATACCATAACGGAAATATTAAAAGCGGCTGCCCAGGAAACTCTGATTCTTCAGCCAGTTCTCTCCAGAGACCATCGACTAGCTCTTGCTAACCTACAAAAGGCTAAATTCTTACAAAGTAGGCAACCAGATAATCCAAATAGGCACAACCTAGTAAAAGAACGTCGGGCAACACTTCAAAAGGTTAAATATCAGGAAGAGCAAAAAGCATGCAGGGCCTGCCTCAGTGGACTGGGGAAAAACCACCCTGCTAAGCGCATGCAGATGCTATACTTTTTTTACAGTAAGAACAAACGTCAAACAAAACGTCGAAAAAAACCTACTTATATACCGATGACCAAATGGGAGCAAATATTAAAAAAATCCGAGGGTCAGCTTATACCAACAGTTAATATAACAAAAGCGATAACTGAAGTACAGTGTGATGGACCCACAGTGGAAGACGTAATAGAAATCATTAGTAAAATGCGGAACGGGACAGCTCCCGGAACTGACCAAGTGGTAATCGAGCTTTACAAAGCAATGCCCCAAATACTACAAGAAGCCGTCACCAAACACATGAAAAAAGCTTGGACACTGAACGAAGCACCCGACACGTGGCTGGAGACAGTACAGGTACCTGTTCCAAAAAACAATAACCCTAAAGATGTAAATGATTATCGCCGCATATCGGTTTGCAATACGGGTTACAGGATTTACGCCTCCTACGTACTTAAAAAACTAGATGAGATAATAGCGGAATTAGGCAATTACCAAGCGGCCTTTTTAAACAATAGATCAACAGACGACCATATCTTTACGCTCAAAAGGGTCTTAGACGAAGAATGGCGGGCAGGTAAAAGAATTTATGTACTCGCCCTCGACATAGAGAAGGCCTTTGACAACGTCGACCTCAATGCACTAAGAGATATCTTATTACAACGAACCAACAAATCGCTAACCAACAGGATAATCAAGGTATGCATGAATGAACGTACATGCATCAAATGGTGTGGCCAGCAAAGCAGTTGGATTATTAAAGGAAAAGGAGTCAAACAAGGTTGCCCTCTGTCCCCTCGCTTGTTTACACTGGTCATCGACGAAGTCCTTAGAACTCTCGACGAGGAAACCCAATTAATAAAACTTGACCAGGATCGTGAAATCTCACTCCCCCTAGTACTATCATTTGCGGACGACCTTATCATCATTACAGATGACCTAAAAGGGTTAGAAGGTATCCTATACCATATTAAACCCCTACTAGATAGTGTAGGCCTCCAAATTAACGAAACAAAAACAAAAATACTAATTAGGGACCCCATAGCTACACAGATAACGACACACGTGACCCTTAATGGAATAAATATAACGACATGTGATGAAATTAAATACCTAGGTACACATATAACATCTACACTAAGCAGAAAAAGGACTATAAAGAAACGTTGCGAACAGGCTATGAAAAACGCCAAATCGCTACTACCATTCATAAGGAACTCAAATATGGACTGGAAATTAGCCAGACTCATGTATCGAATGGTGATCGTACCGTGCATGATACATGGTTTGAAAGTATCCGCACTTACCAAAGCCAACAGATCAAGACTCAGAAGATATGAGCGAGTTATCATGAGAGACTTGATTAACCACTCTAGGAATAAACCAAGACAAAAGAAAATGCATGAAATCTTAGACGGAAAAACAGTAACCAAACGCATCAAGAACCACAGGATGTGCTACCTCGCACATGTCTACAGGCGGCGCAAACCACACCTGCTGCATGCAGCAATGCAGTACAAGGCCAAATCCAAGAAGGTCGGCCGACCTATTTACACATGGAACGACAATTTAAAACAGGACATGAAGTACTTTGACAAGGATATCAATTTTTGGATGGATACAGCTGAAGACAGAAGTAAGATCAAGATCGCCGCTAGCGAGGTTTACGAAAAACCGGAAACGGATAGTAACGAAACTTCCGAAGATGACATTGAAAACAGAAACATCTAACACAACACAGCAGAGCGACGACATACAAGAGAACCGAGAAAGCACTAGAACCCCGCCAAAAGCTCAACAATGAAGCTCGACCTTAACCAACCTGGCGGCAAGGTCACTAAAAGATGCCCATCCATAGATATAATTACCCATCTCTCCACTAGTCCAATGCTTGCTCTAGGATGCATATCCGGTAGGCTCTTAAATCCTTACCTATCCTTCGGGCACGTCTACCCTACCATTACCGCGCCCCCCGGTCTATTCCTTGATATGCAATGGTAGCTGTAGCACCATGAACATGAGGCTACAGGAGCTAGTGCGAATCTTGGGGTTCATTCGATTAATCGAGTCTGGTTTAACCATGCTGGGATCGGTGCAATTCATTCATTCATTCATTCATTCAATTAATATTTATTTATTAACCAAAAAAGTAATAAAAAAAAAAAATGACTTCAAAAGGAAATTCACTCAAAATTATGAAATAACTTTAATTCCGGAAGTCGGTGTCTTAGGATCTGTTTTAGTTTTTTACCACCGACTTTTTGAGTGAATTTTTTTGAGGTCGATTTGATTTTTTTTAAATTAAGTACTTAGTACTTTTTATTTCGTAATTTTCACTTTTAAATAAAAACTGGAATATTTGTTTGTAATATGTAAGTAATAGTTTTGGTGTACCTAAATCAAGGTTTTGAGATGTTTTCCCTTTGACACTACACCCGTAGCTCGTATCATATCAATAAACCAGGCCGTCACACTTGCACGTATTAGTACATAAATATCTTGAAAATTACTGAATCGATTTTGATGAAACTTGCACTGTTCTCTAAGTTGAAGTAACTGTAAGCCAATGAAAAAAATTGTCACTATCCGATTAATAGTTGCGGAGAAATGCGTGGACAAACATACATACTTCTATAAATTTTGTATATTTGTTTGGAAGCCCTAATAGATTGTCATAATTATTTAAATATATTGCAGTTCCAATAATATTACATACATACGTGTCGAATTGATAACCTCCTTTTTTTTCAATTCGGTAAAAATAATAAACATGCTACACAATTTGTCTTAGCTAGGTACTTATAATATTATGCTTAAAAGTAAATCAGTTACAATTGTGTCTAACTATTAGCATATCTGCTACCGAACTAGGCTTATAGCCTGTGTTTCAGCGCGCAGCGCCTCAAGCCCTCGGACTGCCGCCTCGGCCTCGGGTATGCAAGTATGAGTTTACGAACAAAAGGAAACAGTTTATAGTACCGCTTGGCGTCGTCGGCGTCGAGGTCGGGGTCGGGGTCGGCGTCGCGCGCACTGGCGTCGTAGAACACGTCGTCGTCGTTGTCCTCGCGATCCCACTCACCACCGCCGCCCGCGCCCGCGCCCTCCCTCGACTCGCCCTCCCACCCGCCACCGCCGCTTGCAGCCACTATTATGTCACTGGGGAATTTAAAAAATACCAATGGGTGCATAACCATTATATGTATCTGTCACGGCCACGGATATCGAGTCACGGCTAATAACCGAAGTGCGGCTACACCTAGGTTTAGCCGGGTACAACTAGGTGTAGCCGGCCACATGCGGTTCGCGTTCGTGTGTACTTCTGGTGACATCGGTTTCGGTTGCATGTTGTTGCGGTCGATCGATAGGCGACGTAGGATGCAAGAGCGAGCGAAGGGCGCCCTGAGGTTAGGTTTGGTTAGGTTACTTTCGCGGTGGTTTCCTTCTGCGAAACAGTCGTCTCGCAGAAGGAGGCTGCGGAAAGGGAGAGGGAGATCTCGTCCACTCACCCGGCCCGCAGCAGGCGCACCGGGCGTCGGCGGAGGGCAGACAATGCCCTCTTCCAGCCCCCCTAAATGGGTCCAGGGGCGACGGACTCGGGGACGTCCGTCGCCCCCCACACACTAGGACCCGAGGTGGCGGCGCGTAGTGTTCCACGCGCGCCCCTGTTAGACGTCACGGGGGGAGTCAAACACCTCACTCCCCCCCCCTGACCCGAGGAGGCCCGCAATTGCGGGGGCACCAGCCGGGGGTTGCGGAAGGATCGTACGTTCCCGCGACCCCCGGCGTAGGTGTGAGATGGAACACCGGGGTGGTTTTTAGTCAGTAAGAGTCTGACAGACCCCGTCGCCCGCCCCAGGGCGGCGGACATCCATGAGGATTTTCCACCCCGGAAACAAAAAAAATAAAAAATGGTTAGGTTACTTTACCCTTTACACAGAAATAGAAGCCCCGCGAAGCGGGGCTTCGTCGACGTAGGATGCACCTACTGCCGCACAATTTATAAACGCAGTAAAGTCACATGTTCTTTACTGCGTTTATAAATTGTGCGGCAGCCTAGTTGTACCCGGCTAAACCTAGGTGTAGCCGCACTTCGGTTATTAGCCGTAACATATCTACTAGACACGGCTCCAGCTTCAAATTACAGAAGAAACGTACGTTTGCTTGCTGTTACTTGGGTAATTGGGTAGGTAAAGCCTAAAGGCCAGAAATTCATTGCTCACAGAGAAAATACACTATTACGATGGTAGGGACGGGGGGGTGGTACTTGGTAGGGTATTATTACCCTCTCCGTAAGATGTCCTTCTTGGTGGCGCAGAGCGCGGTGAAGGCGTCTCGCAGCACGCACACCTCGCGCTTCTTGCACACCAGCGACCGACACAGCGAGTCTGCAAAATATATTACCAGTATCATAACTGCCTCTTCGTTTCATACTTGCTCTTTATTCCATCTTCCCCAGATTACAGGTAGATGAGTAGGTAATGCTTCCTGTGCCCTCATTCGGAGCTAGACTGCTAGGTACTCAACAAACGCTACAAAAAGACAGGTACTCACTGTGGGGATCGTACACATATCGGCGAGGTCTGCGCGAGTGAGCACCGTTCGCCACCGCTGTCACTCCGGACTCCTGTCAAAAAACCAAAACTTGATCGTTATCTTGAACCGGTCATAACCGGTGCAATAATCAAAGATCAATATTGCCCTGGTTTTTGCACGCATGGTCAATGTTGGCGCCTGCAACCTGTGTTCGCATCACGCAAGCGTATTTCTCATGCGCTTCATAATTCTGCGGCCACATTATCGCGATAAGGCTATCTACACTTCGCGCGCTCTTTCTCGCACACCGCTCGCTCGACGTCTCACTGAAAAGTGAAAACAGAGAGTGCGCGAAGTTTAGTTCGCTTTATCGCGACAATGCAATGTAGCCGTAGTATAACTGACGGTACTCCACATGCGCCACAAAAATTAATTTAGTAACTGCAAGCTTTGGTGCTGTATGTACTCGTAGGTACTCGTAAGTGCAGCAAGCAATTGTTATTTATAAATAAGTAAACTATACCTAAATTATTAATATTTTAACTTCGATAACATAAAGTTTGTGGAGTCCTAAAGTGAAGGAGTAGGTACACAAACATAATACGTATCTACCTGATGTTGCCGATTATGAATTGTGTCATGTATTGTGTAGGTACTAGCTTCAGCCCGCGACTTAGTTCGCCCGGAAGTCGTAAGTGTCGTACCACACTACAATATTCTAAAATTATATTATATTATAAAAATTCTCTGTATAAGTAGATACTATAATACCTAATGGCAGAACACTGATTAACTGACTGATGAATAAAGAAAGGAAAAAAAATTGAGCTAGGTTAAGACGCACAATACTTAGTCGCACTAAAAACAAACAAAAAAATCTATTTGTGGCTCACGGAGTCACGGCTGTGCCAAATAAGCCCAACTGAACAACGTTCAACGTCTTGCATTTATCAATGCAGCAGCGGGTCAGCGATTAGCAGTTATGTAAAAACGCGTGAAATGAAACTTCAGATTGTAGATTTTAGTTCTAAAAAGCTCGTGGCTTTGTGTGTCGTAGGTATCAACAATAATCGTGTCCGAAACAGAAATAAATAAAACGAGTAATAAAAATTACCTTAATTCAAGTGAAGACAGTAGGTACCTATGAGATATGCCATTCTGCATTACGTCTAAAGTTCTAAACGTCGCGTGTCGGTAGCAGCTAGTGTTTACATTCTCTTTGGGTAGCAGGTAGCAGTTTTGTAAAACGTAGCGCAATGACCACCACCAATGTATCCACCTGAACATTGCGTTGTTCAGTTGTGTTACATAACGGAGCTATTTTGTAAAACAACTACTTACTTACTTAGCGGTTTTGTAAAACAGCGGATTCTACAATCCATCTGCGACATATACAATGACATTTGCTTACTTCAAACCTAAGCGGTATTCGCTGCCGCTGTGGGTAGAGGTACTCGTACACACCGCGCGGGTTTTGCTCAGGTATTTAGCGGCTCCGCGGCGGAACTTGTACACACGGCTACACATCAAGCTATACAATACCAGTATAAGCTGAGTTCTGATTGTACGAAAAACCTATACAATACGAGGTCAGCTAAACCTGGAAATGTATAGCTTGATGTGTAGTCGTGTGTACCTCTACCCACAGCGGCAGCGAATACCGCTTCGGCTTAGGTTTGAATAGGCCTTTAGATTATTTTATTTACTTATTGTGAATGTGAAGACTTTGTGGATAATATTGTTCGTCGAATCGTTGAGTTTTGAATTGAGCTGCACGATTACTGACAAATGCGTGCACTGACTGGACAGGTTCACTCAATCTGTGTGGTTCTTTCCTCAAAAAACCATTTTAGCTACATGGTCTTCAAATGATCTGGCCAATACCTATTATGCCTGGACTTTAAAAGAGACTGTGTCTTAGAGAGTGCTTGTTTCGGCTTTTCTTCTCAGGGTAGTCAGTTAAGAAACGCCGACATCATCTTTATCGTTATTATTATGAGTCTGTGTTAGGGTTGCCAACTCATTTTCAGTAAAAAATAGTAGTTTAAAAAATAATTACCCAAAAAATATACTAGACGCCAGCACATCAAGCTACTCGAAACTGTCAAATTTTCCCAATCGACTCTGAACCTTATGCTTTAGCGATAAAGTTGAAAATCTATTAATTTGACAGATTGTAGTAGCTTGATGTGCTGGCGTCTGTACCTAGATAGCGTAAAAATTAAAAAAATATATATAGTAGGTAGTTAAAAAACATTATTTCTTAAAAAACATATTTTTGCTACTTTGATCCTTTATTAATATTTTTTTATGTTTAAGAAATGCTTCATATCTTATGCAACTCCACTTTTACTAATAGAGCACTCTCCCACAAGTCATGCGTTTTCCATTCGAACTAACCAATCATATTTGGACTCCCACTCGGTTTTAAGCCTTCGCAGCCACTTCGTCTTTTTTCCGTGGCGGCGGCGTTATAGAGCCAGGCGCTCATAGTTTCACCATTATCATTATTGATGATCCATTTTCATTTTAGAAATACAAAATTATGACTAATATAATAAATAATATTTGAGAATTTTGGTAGCTATTTCCAAAACACAAACTCTACATACCTACCAGAATCGTTCAGAAATAATATTGACGTTTCGTTTTACGCTTAAACATATTGAAACGAATATTATTGTTTAGTGGGTTTGACGCCTAATAAATAGTAGTTTCGCCTGCTATACACTTTTTTCAGAAATATGGTAGTCGGGCGTCTAATACAGTAGGATACTATATTATATTATTGTAGTAGGGTTGGCAAGCCTAGTCTGTGTTGTCCCACTGCAGGGCAAAGGCCTCCCTTCCTTCTTTCCAATTTTCCCGGTCTACTGCCATTGTGGGAACCTTTACGAAGGAGCCCAGCTTTCTGGGCCTGCCGCGCGGTTGTTTTCGACCTCATCTAGTTTAAAAAAAAAAGTAAAAAAAAAACTTTTTTAAAAACAAGCTTTTATTTAAATGCGCTAATAAGAATAAAATAAACGTTTCCTTTAAAACTTTTACTAGGTATCAACTTATAACGTCATTACACAATTTATATGATATAAAAGCTTGTCGCGAGTTTTAAGTAGGTACCTAGGTACCTACTCGTATTTACTTAGTTTGAAAATTTAAAAAATTAAAATCAATCAGATCAAGTTATTTAATTTACTTGTTTATCTACACAGGTGAATCTCGCGATTTTATTTTATTTTATTTATTATTATGTATTAATTAATTTTTTACTTTTTAGTTATCGCGGACAGGTTTTTTTTTGGAGTTTAACTCGCATGCGTATTCTCAGCAAGTCCTTTTATTTGATACCCATATTGTAGTAGTGCATTAAAAATAACTAGTCCGCCATCTTGGGTGTTCCGCCATGTTGAATTTAGAATGACGTCACACAGTTAACCATGCATTGTCATCCAAACTAAACGTGTATACAAAATTTCAGCTCAATCGGTTGAAGATATCTGCTTTAAAATTGAGTCGCAAGAGTCCACCCGAACAAACATAGTTACATACATACATACATTGCAAGTTAAATAAAAGCTTGTAATATGATTAACGTGTAAAAGTGTTTGTACGCCAGCACATCAAGCTACCCGAAACTGTAAAATTTTCCCAATCAACTTTCAACCTTATATTAATTTATTTTTAAAGTGAATATGTTATGGGCCAAGTGATTAATGCGGGCAGTATTCATAATGCCCGGGCAGTATGAATAATGCCCAGCCATATCGGGCCAAGTGATTAATTACAATCTAAACTCACCTATTTATCACATTGCCCGGGCATTATGAATATGGCTACATGATGATCGGGCAATGTGATTAATAGGTAAATTTTTACGTGGTGCGCTGCGGTGCGGGGCCGGAAACAAACAATTTTTTATGCTTATTTGATTTTATTAAGTTTCAAGCACTTAGTGAAAACTACTGGGCTCCACACCCACTACACACTAAACCAACATAATATACAAAATAACACATTAGTAATGACAACTTAGGATGCAAGAGCGAGCGAAGCGAGCTCGGGACTTGGGGCACCCCGACTCGGACAGTTTAGGTTAGAAGGGGATGGCGGGGTCTAGTGAGCGAGCGAAGCGAGCGAACAGACCCCGCCATCCCCTTCGTGGTTATTTTTTTTTAGACCCTAGAGCCCCGCCAAGCGGGGCTCCTACTACGCCTTTTAAGCAACTTTTATGTTTTTTGAGGTTAGGTTACACAGAAATAGGGGCCCCGCAAACGAAAAAAAAAAACTTTGGGAATTTTTTTCTCGGCCCCTATGGTTTTTCAGAATTTGCGGTTTTCAAATTACACTAAAAATGGTCTATTCTATTCAAATACTTCCAAACTGCATTGAAACTACTATAGACTATAGTTTCTAAATGTAGCCTACTAAAAATACTAAAATATAAAACATGTTTTATTATTACTCTACCCGATAATTGATTTCATTACTTGTAATGCTCGGTCTATCTAACTAAGTATTCATTTGAAAGTATTAAACATGCTTTACATCACTCTGCCCAATAGGCACTGGGCATTATTCATAATGCCCGGGCAATGTGATAAATTGATTGGTTATAATCACATTGCCCGCTCTTATTGGGCATTATTCATATTGCCCGGGCATTATGAATACTGCACGATTAATCACTTGGCCCATAACAAATATACAACTAAATATTCTGTGAATATTTCAAGCGTCTACGTTGCCGTTATTTAATATCGAACAAATAACAGCAAAAACATCACGTTTGTTGTATGGGAGCCCCCCTTAAATATTTATTTTATTGTTTTTTTATTCTGTTTTTAGTACTTATTTGTTGTTATAGCAGCAAGAGAAATACATCATCTGTGAAAATTTCAACTGTCTAGCTATCACGGTTCATGAGATACAGCCTGGTGACAGACAGACAGACGGACAGTGGAGTCTTAGTAATAGGGTCCCGTTTTTACCCTTTGGGTGCGGAACCCTAAAAAACGAATACATAAAGAAACAGCTAAAACCATTTCTTCCAAGAGTCGGGCCCGAAAACCCGCTTCTTTATGCAAGCACCCTTAGAGCTGGTGTCATCTCGTGGTTTACGGTAAGGATTGGAACAGCGCAAAGCAGCGCTAGACTCATTTCATATATCTATGGCTAGACTAGAACGTTGTATGAGTATCTACGTGAAAACCGTAGGTAGGTATGTGTGTTATATTGAATACCTACCGATATTACTTCGCCCACATTTCCTTATTCTTAGGGCTCCTACCTACCTAGGTTCTTATATTTTTACCTCAAAAAGTTCACTTTAGCCATTCATCTAATAATTGTGGTGTAAATTTCGGATCGGCAGCAGGCGCCAGCGCGCGACGGGCGACGTGAGCGGCGCGGCGCGAACGGGATAACCATAGAAATGTAAAAAACAGGAACAAACAATGTCGCCGCGCCGCCGCCTAGCCGCGCCGTCTACTCGTACATGTGCGTCTACTCTTCGTTATGTTTCGCGGACGGCCCCGCCGCCGCGCCGCCGCCGCCGCCACCTTCCCGGCGACAGCTAGACTAGACGGACCCCACTTATTGACACCCCATCCAAGTCGCGAATTAAACTCCAAAAAAAGAATACTTACATAGGTTAGGTGTTATGACAATGATTTGCTGTGGTGTGTCTCGAAAGAGAAGGGTTTGTCCGGGAAGTATGTACGGGTTGAACGACCTTAGTTATTTCGTGTTATATACAGTTAATCTCGAGCCTACTTCTGGTCGACTGCTGGCAACACCGGCGAGTTCAGTGTGGCTGTAGGCTTGCACCAAGGGTCGGTTTTAAGGCCTTACCTCTTCCTGTTGATTATGGACATTCTGACATCAGGCATACAGGAAGAGACAACTTGGTGCATGCTGTTTGCCGACGACATTACGACTTGGTGAAGATGGCCAGCAGACTGGAGAAATGACAACAGCAGCTGAAGGATCATCATCCGTCTAGTCTTTTCCCTGGATAGGATGTTCGCTTGAAAATCAGCAGAACCAAAACTGAATATTATACGTTCTGGGATTTCGGCGGTCTCTCCAGCTCGCCATAGCGCTAGGTAGCGCCACCTTCTTCTTCACCGTTCTGCCAGTGCCACCTTCTTCTTCACCGTTCTGCCAGTCTGCTCCGAATTCCGGTATTTTGGTTCACTCGTGCAAAGCGATGCCGAAGTAGTGGATCGGACTGTTACGCACATATTTAACTATGTTAAATATTAACACGATAGATTAAATGGCGGCAGGTCACGTGAACAATCTGCGATTCCTGCATTCCCTTTAAACTTAAGGGGATATTTATAAAACAATGGTGAGATCCGTGTCTTGTATGGACCAGTGCAGCAGTGGGGCAATCGCGTGACACACATATAATGACAATTGATCTCAATGTCTTTGATTTTTATACAGTTTAGCTACGTTCATTGCGTTATTTACGTTGTTGAGCAGACGAATTATTCAAACCTATGAAGCAACCTACCTAAGTACCTATAGATCAGGAATTTCCTCAAAACCCTTTTTTTTTGGATGGGAAATCATCTAATGACTCCTCCCGCTCTGGGTGGAGCGGAAGGGAGTGTCAGACTCTTACTGACTAAAACCCACCCGTGTTCCTTCCTTAGCCCTTTATGTTCCGGGGCAGCGGTAACCCTTTCGGACGATCCCGCTACCCCGGCAGGCTTCGGCCCTGGCGGGCCCCTTCCTTTATGCTGACATCTCTTTGAGGCGCGTGTGGAACACATACGCGCCGTCCGGCACGGGCCTGATCCTGATCGGGCGGAGAGCTACCCATTACTCTCCGTCCGCAGGCCCGTGCCTACGGTGGCCGGGAGTCGTCACGCGGCTCCCGACGCCCGTAGCGTCTCCCGCGGCGCGTAGCGTCTCCCGCGGCGTTCCTCAAAACCCTGGGATTGAGATTGAAAGTGTGGTAGGTACGCTATTAAGGTGCAAATTGGGCACAAAAGGGATGAATCCGATGAATGAAAGGCAATCGCATGCAGCCGAGACGAGATGCTAAGCAAGAGGTCGCGTGTGGTGTGACGCGAATGGATAGAATAAGTAATGAGTACGTGTATAAGAGGAAGGCTGAAAGTGACACCGGTGTAGTATGGGCGCGTGATGCGAAGGAATGAGGAGTTTTGAGGAAGAATTTAGGGGCTATAAGCTATAAGTAAGGGGAAGGCCAAAGAAACGATGGATGGACTATGTGAAATGATACCTATGGCTAGAAAGGGGTTGACCACCGAGATGACGAGTAGGTACCTAATAGAGAAGCATGGAAGAAAACCCATGTTTCGCCGACCCTAAATAAATTGGGTTAGGGGCAAAATAATGATGATGGTTAGGCAGCACTATGACTAATATTATTATAAAATAATGATGATGGTTAGGTAGCACTATGACTAATATTATTATAAAATAATGATGATGGTTAGGTAGCACTATGACTAATATTATTATAAAATAATGATGATGGTTAGGCAGCACTGTGACTACATATTATTATAAAATAATGATGATGGTTAGGCAGCACTATGACTAATATTATTATAAAATAATGATGATGGTTAGGCAGCACTATGACTACATATTATTATAAAATAATGATGATGGTTAGGCAGCACTATGACTAATATTATTATAAAATAATGATGATGGTTAGGTAGCACTATGACTAATATTATTATAAAATAATGATGATGGTTAGGCAGCACTGTGACTACATATTATTATAAAATAATGATGATGGTTAGGCAGCACTATGACTAATATTATTATAAAATAATGATGATGGTTAGGCAGCACTATGACTAATATTATTATAAAATAATGATGATGGTTGGGCAGCACTATGACTAATATTATTATAAAATAATGATGATGGTTAGGCAGCACTATGACTACATATTATTGTTATTGTAATTGGGTTTTAACTGTTACCAAGGGGTTTCGTATTACCTAGTGACTGGGTTGTGGAGGTCAGATAGGCAGTCGCTCCATGTAAAATACTGGTACTCAGCTGCATCCGGTTAGACTGGAAGCCGACCCCAACATAGTTGGGAAAAGGCTAGGCAGATGATGATGAATTGGGTTTTAACTGTTTTAATAAAAGTCATCATCTGCCTACCCTTTTCCAACTGTGTATTTTTAGGGTCGACTTCCAGTCGACTAACTGGATGCAGCTGAATACCTACCAGTACCTATTTTACGTGGAGCGACTGCCTATCTGACCTCTACAACCCAGTTACTGGTTAACACGATACCCCGATATAGGTAAGACTGGTTGTCAGACTATCGTGCTTCTGTCGTTACGGGCCGCCGCCGCGCCGTAACCACTATCAATAGGTAATTGTGCAAATCTACTTACAGAAATAAAATCATTTGTCATAATAAAGATCCACGAATAAAAGTACCTAGGACTGCAAAAACATTTTAAGCAGTCTGATGATCAGTCCGATGAAAAGTGGTGTAGGTACCTAAGTACTTATTGAACTAAAATGATCGCCACTAACTGACTCAGACTGCTTGAGAAGTGGTCTTGTTTAGAATTTTTTTATGTTTTTGCAGTCAATTTTGCAATTTTGTCTACTTAACTCTAAAAAGTCGACGACCTAGTTCCTTACAACTTATAATTTCTCCATATCCCATAGTTTCGGATTTGTCCAATCCCATCTACCTACCTACTTCCATCTCAACAGATCATCTTGTTATGTATAGGTAAGTAAATGTACTTAGGTACCTACTTACTTATACATAAGTAGGTGTGTGTATTAGATAAAGCTGAGTGCTAAAATCAGTCCGAGGCAGCCGGATACTTGTCTGATCGGCACTTTAAGCCTCACTTTGGTACCTAACACGTAACACCCCAATACCTACCCAAATAATATGAAATTAAAAATACTAGTGATAAGTATCTACCTATAGTTGACAATTTACCTATCATTATTGTGTAAAGCATGGGTAAGGAGGGAGCCAAATATCGGTATGATGAGAAGGTATGAATTCACAGTTTTGGTAGGGTCTACCTATACTATAATTACCTACCTACTATATTGCACCTAGTAAAACTTACTTACCCGCATGAATCTTTGCAAACCTTCGATAGCCCAGAAAATTCGGACTTTTAACAAAAACCTAATATGACCGAATAACACCACTAAGGACACTGGTTAAATAAAATCAATAACTATAAACGTCGCTATTGTAAGTGCATTGAATCAAGTTTGCTGGACCGTGTCTTAGCTGGGTTGCGATCGCTGTGCTCCAAACTGCAGCATCAGCCAAGGCGTAGGATTGGATGGTGGTTGTCAGGCTCAGGAGGCGGTAAGCATTTTAAAAACATCCCAGGACGGTCGAGCCCTTCTCGTGAAGTTGGGCCGTGCCATGTAAACGTCGTGCGCTAGTTACAGTAGTGTGCCCGGCGAGGGGAGTTGGGCCTCACCGCGTCGTCGTCGAACTCGAAGTCCTGGTCAGAGCGTCGGGCCCCGGCCGCGGCCGCCGCGAGCGCCAGTAGCGCCGCCAGAGTCACCGCCCTCACGAACGAGTGCATCGCGCCAGCACACTCGCGCCACTGCCGCGCCACGCCGCGCCCCGCCGCCCCCGCGCCTCCGGGCCCCGAGTCCCCGACCTGCCGCCCTCGTCCCACCGACCTGGCTCAAACTGCCCGAACAATGCCTACAGCCGGTTGACTTCTGAGATGAAACAAAAATGCCCAAATAAGGTATTTATCAAGTTTCAATCAGATTGTACCTAAATGTGGTGATCCCCAAACTAGGCGTTTGCCTGTATCTTGAGGTCGGAATTGCGATATTTTCGGAGTGAAGGATAGTACAGACGCCAGCACCTCAACCTACCCCAAACTGTCAAATTTTCCAGCAGGCAGCAACTCTCCTGGCCGGACGCAATATGCGCGCCTTATATTATAATGGAAGGACGTGCGGTCATGGGATCGCCCGCACTTAGGGATGGGGCCCGCTAGGCATGGCGGGCAGATACCAGTCGGGGGTGCGGCGAATGTACAAGTATCTCCCGGGCCCCCGACTTATGGTTGTAGAAGGAATAGTGGGGTTTTAGTTGGTAGGAGTCCGACATAACCGTCCGTTTTTCGCGGACGGAGGGTATCCATGAGGACTTCCCAACGAAAAAAAAAAGTAAGGGGCCAGGCCCCCCCTAGAAATTAGCCCTAGATACGCCAATGACTCTACCTCCTGGCTCCATCATCATACCCTCGAGACTAAGTGCAATCTACGACGACACGCTAACGCACAAGGACGCTGTCCTCCCATACGTACTTACCGTAATTTGTAAATATTGTAAAAGCCCAAAGGTCCGTACTCGAGGGGTTTACTAGTAGCCACTGAAGAGTTCCACTATCCACCTCCTGACTCCATCATCTAATCAGCTCGAAGATACCAAATTATAGTTTTATCTTCCGAACTACATATAGATACATACAAAGTTTCATCTTCATATGACAATAATTAGAAGTCGGTTAAAAATTGACTTGGATGATTTTGTTACTTACATTGTTAGTTATAAGTGAAGCTAATAAAAGCGTGATAAAACATATCACGAGATCATGCGCACACTCGAGTCTTTTAGTTTCCGATAACGTAAATTCATAGCAAACTATTAGATTCCTACATTTAACCATTACGACGACATGACGATATAATTCTGTGGGAAAACCGGAAGACGACACGCGAAAATCGGAAACCACACAAGTACCTACATAAGCGGTAAGTATAGCAAATTGTTCAATGGAACCATGAGCTCGATTCTGGGACAGTTTTCAGTCTTTTTTTTAAACCCATGCTTTTTCCAGGAATCGTTCCCGAACTCTACAAAAAGCTTCCTATAAGTAACTTTTAACTTCCTATAAGTAGCTTTTTTATTTATTAGCTTCACTTGTAAGTTTGTGCCTAACTTGTTTGTTTGTTTTTTTTTTCTTTTAATTTAGTAAGTACCTATACCCTAAATCATCAATTCAGATAATTTAAGTAAACAAAGAAATGTCACTGTCAAAATGACAGGACAGTGGTGCACAACAATTTAACATATTTTTTTTCTATCTTTTAATTACAGTTAACTATTTATATGAGCTATGCAAACAAAATACCGTAACTTCACACGATGATAATAAAGCACAATTAACAAACACGCAGCGAGTAGTATTATCGGGGAAAAGAAAACTAATGTATTGAAAAGACGTGACTTTGTAATTATGTCAAACGAAATTTGAAAATGTTGGGAACGCCTGTAGTGTTACCAGTATCATAAAATATTTTGTACCACAATATTTTCTTTTTTTAAAAACTTTGTTTAACACCGAAAACTTATTAAAATTAACACGGTATGATATTTTTTAAATTATTATTTCTAAAATCAGTACTTAAAAGCAAGTCTAACCTTGTTTTCCGCCATTTTATGTGAATTACCACCAAGACGATATTTTTTTGATCTGTTATCACCTTTGTTTACATAAATTATCTGAATTGATGACTTAGGGTATAGTGTTAATCTTTAGATTATAGATTATGAAAATATTTATCTATACATATAAAATACAAAGTCCTGACTGACTGATATATCAACGCACAGCCTAAACCGCTGCTCCTAGAGACATGAAATTTGCCTGGAGTTTACTTAATTCATCTGGGCTAATTCGCCTAGGTGCATGTTCTTTGTGAAGAGTAGGAATCCACTAAGAAAGAGTATTTCGAAATTCCACTCCTAAGAGTGAATGGGGGAGGGTGAAATTTCACGCGGACGAAGTCGCGGGCAGAAGCTGTTTATAATTAAACTAGCTGTGCCCGCGACTTCGTTCACGTGCATGACGGAAAAGGTTTTAATTTTATTCTGTACCTAAATATTTCAAGCGTCTACCTGTTGCCGTTATTAACATCGAGCAAATAACGGCAAAAAAATCACGTTTGTTGTATGGGAGCCCCCCATTCTGTTTTTAGTATGTTGTTATAGCGACAACAGAAATACACCTATTTACATCATCTGTGAAAATTTCAACTGCCTATAAATCAGGGTTCACGAGATACAGCTTGGTGACAGACAGACGGACAATGGAGTCTTAGTAATAGGGTCCCGTTTTTACCCTTTGGGTACGGAACCCTAAAAATTATGCAAGTATGTAGTTTAAAAAAAACGAAAAACACGCTTTTAAACGCACTAAAAATTATAAAAGCTCGCTTTGTGAATTAATTATAAGTGCGCTCCACGCTTTTAGAATTCAAGTCAATCTTAATTACCTAACTACATATTTTATAATTTTTAGTGCGTTTTAAAAACGTGTAAGTAGGTATTTTAGTTTTTTTTAAACTACGTATTTAATTACGTTTTTATTATTTTCCTATAGCTAGACGATAGTGTTCCAGATCAGTCGGGTGTTAATAATAATCAAATCTGTGACTAAGTATGATAATGTTTGCGAAGTTTTGTTATGCAGGTACATGCTCACCTAAGTCCTCTTTAGTATGTTAGGATTAGGAAGTGTCGCATCTGGGAGTGTATAATGTTTGCGCGGGCCGTGCGGCATCCGGCTCCCGCCCCTGCGCCCGCCGCGACCCGCGCCGCACGATACAGCCTTCACTCCTTCAGATCGCTCGAGTCGCACGGCTTCTTACCACTCAGCACCCGCTACATAACTACTACTAAGTTCCTATACCTCAACTAAGCCTTGGCGAAACGTATACATAGTTCAGTAGGTAGGTACCTAAGAGCGATTGTTACATTTCACTTTGAAAATAAAACAATTTTGGTATAATTATGGACTTCTTCGATTCGATAAAGACTCCTTGAGTGATTAAGTGGAAGGAGAGAGGCCATTACCTAGGAATCGGGAATTCTAATTTTGTAGGTAGGTACATGGTACATACCTACATAATGAATAATATATACATGGCAGTGACTAGTTAGTGTAGTCATCTAAGAGTAGAGTTCGATCACATTGGGTGCTCGTTGACAACTGCTCTGCTGCTGGTGCAGCGTGCCCGAGCGACGCAGCAGCAGCAGAGAACACAAATAAATATACTCAGCAGTCTAGTAGTTCATATTATTTGGTTCCTAAATCTCTTCGGCTTGGGAAATGGAACAACAAAATCACCACATTTGCAAATGACGATTCAAGATTCATTTTCAATATTTCCTCAGCCATTTCCTCAAATGTCATTAATTTATTGTGACGTCTACAAAATGCCATGCACCGTCCTGAACATAGAAATGTAAAACCGATTAACGACCAACTGGTTTTGTTTAGATACCTAGGTACCCTACTTAGGCTGTCTGTCTATGGCTGTATAATTCGTAAGGTAACTTCGCATCAATTTAGTACTTAAGGTGCCACTAGTAGATATTTTTTTCCATACTTTCGGGAGGGTATTACTCCACTGTTTGACCATTGTGCATCCAAAGTTAAACATGATATCGTTTTTTCTTATCATTAATGGTGTCTGTACGGAAACAGAACAGTAAAATAAAAAGCCATTAAAAAGTTATGACCCAACAAAGATTAGTTTTTCTCGCTAATTTTAACGTAAGTAGGTAACGTTGGGTGTAAATAAGTAATAAAAGAACTGTAAAATCTTCAAAACAAAGTCAGTCTCAATTATCGAAGTGTTCAATAAACTACATTTTTTATTGTAAGTATTACGCAGAGGTTTTTTCATAAAACTCGATTTTCCAAAGGACTTTTCGTATTTTTTTACGCGCGTTTTAGTTCGGAACGGTGTTTGTGTGCGTGCGAACTAGATTTTGTGCGTGTAAACTAGCGTCTAACTGCTCATCTCTGATACTATCTCTGTCGGACACGATGCCAGGTGAGACAGCGTGCTTTTTGACCATGCCCACCAGTGAGTTCGAGCTCGCGACTAGTTCCACCTTAAGTGGACCAACGGCAGTGGATTATCCACTTGTACACTACAACGTTGCAGATGTACGTAGGGTAGATTAAGTCTCTGTTATAGTCAATAGTAGTCTGAACAGTTCAACAAAGTGCAGGAGGTAACGGTTACGGCTCAACGGTTG
This sequence comes from Hydraecia micacea, assembly GCA_914767645.1. Lineage (NCBI taxonomy): Eukaryota > Metazoa > Arthropoda > Insecta > Lepidoptera > Noctuidae > Hydraecia > Hydraecia micacea. The sequence continues at coordinate 32,950 of OU611783.1, read as the reverse complement.
GCAATCACAGTATAACTAGATCCAACTGAATATTAAGTTAATCCCTACTTAGTTGTGTGAATTTATTGGGGTCAAACAAAGTTGTATGCGAGATTAGGACGCACAATGCGTGTAACGTAATGGCACATCAAATTTTCAGTGTGAGCGGCCGCGAAAGCTCCGGAGGCGCCCACGGGGCGCTCGCCGCGGTCGATACCCGCACTCGTTACATGCGCTGTGGTCGGCGAGTGCTGCGACAGCGACACTACACCGTCACACGTCGGCACGAGTGGGTCGCACTCCAAGCGCGGCGCTGGCACACAATGATAAAGTGTAAACAAACCCTGTTCTGGTTCAATTCTGATGCAATCACTCACTAAAGGTAATTAGTAACCCCATTCATACTTATTTCGAAGGTTTCAACTGTACCTATGTTTCACCACTTTTTTCAACAATTATTGTTTTAATAACATTATTAAATCCTAATTGAATAAAATTAAAGTAAAAGCATATTTTAAAACAAGCTTTTAATAAAAAATAATAATAAAATAAAAACTTTTTACTCCAGACTTAAATCCATAGAATGTTAGTACCTACAGTAAAACTTATGAAACTAGTGTTAGTAGTAAAAAAAACAATTTAATTAACTTATTTCCTAATGTGAGTATTAACGTGTCCAGCCTATCCGCAATAACAGCCGGAGCTGTTGGTGCTCCGAGCGCCGCGTGGAAGCCGTCAGTGTGCGCCCGCAAACATGGCCGACCTGAGTACTATTAGTTAAAGGCGTTCTACACGATCCAGACCGACCGCCGACAGAGGTGACCTTGGTCGGATCAACCATCTTTTGTATTCGTTCTACACGGTCGGTGGTTGACACCAACTTGTCAATTCCGTCCGGTGTTCACAGCGTAAAGACGTATCAATATGGCTCCTTGCCTTTCAAAGCAACGGAAGGTCGGTTTGGCAATAACTTTTTTATGCTTGAATGAAGAAGAAAAATTAATTATTAATAAAAATTAAATAAACATTTTTTTATTCTTATCTTTATATAAATTAGATTCAATGTCCCAAAGACATGATAAATCTATACTAATATAATAAAGAAGAAAAATTTGTTTGTTTGTTTGTAATGAATAGGCTCAAAAACTACTGGACCGATTTAAAAAATTCTTTCACCATTCGAAAGCTACATTATCCACGAGTAACATAGGCAAAATTTTATTTTGGAAAAAAAATAGGGTTCCGTAAGAAATTTGGGTTTTTTGGACACTAGGTGTAAAAAATCAACCAGAAAAGTTACTTATTTTGCGTACGCTGCCTAAACTATAAAAGATAGAACCATAAAATGTTCAAATTAATTGTAGATCTTATAAATATCTACAAAAAAGTACGCAACACACTATACCTATCTATGTCGAGTGAGGCACAACAACCATTTTTTTATTTAAAAATCTTGAATTTTTTTTGGACTACATTTAAACGCATTTATTTTACTCATGCTATTAATCCTTATCAAAATAAATTATTTCATCACTAAGTTCAGTTTATGTAGATAATATTTGGTCTTTGAATGATTAAAATTGGACGTTTGGTTTTGTTAAACATATAAATATAAAAATATAATAAGCTTTGAATTTTCAAAAAATATTCATTGTACACCTACAGATTCGGTCGATTTACTCCTTAATTATATGTATAGAAAAAAATTGTCGGTAAATAAGTTTACAAAATCAAAAATCAAGTCATAATATAACTATTTACATCACATCCATGATCTGTATAGTATTATAAAGTTTTCATAATTTTCGCAAAGTTTAAAAAATTCATCTTCTTACTTCTATTTTTTTTTTTTTTTTTTAATTTGTATCTTTATGTGTTATTTTGATTTCCTTTTGAGATACGCAATCCTGTCACAAATCCGAAATCTACGCGGACGAAGTCGCGGGCAGAAGCTAGTCAGTGTATAAAGATATAAATTCGGTCAGAACCTCTCGTTCGCGGGGTTCGTTTTGTGAATCCATCGCTGTGACACGCAATGACGTGCGCCCATATTGACTGACAAACGCACACTGAAGCTCTCCCGTCGGCCGACAGCGTTCTAGACGGTTGGTACCGACCACGGACGCAGCCTGTCGCGATGGATGCGCTGCCGACCAAGGTTGTCCAAAGGTCGTTTGACCCCGCCCATATTTGGTCGGCGGACCAACGTCTACACGGTAGATTTTCACACCAACTGGACCAAGGTCACCTCTGTCGGCGGTCGGTCTGGATCGTGTAGAACGCCTTTTATTCTGTGGAGCCCGACGCACTGCACCAGCGCGGCAGCCCCAACAACGCCCTGAACGCATTGTTATATTGGAAGCCCCAACAACGCCCTGAACGCATTGTTATATTGGAAGCCCCAACAACGCCCTGAACGCGTTGTTATATTGGAAGCCCCAACAACGCCCTGAACGCATTGTTATATTGGAAGCCCCAACAACGCCCTGAACGCATTGTTATATTGGAAGCCCCAACAACGCCCTGAACGCATTGTTATATTGGAAGCCCCAACAACGCCCTGAACGCGTTGTTATATTGGAAGCCCCAACAACGCCCTGAACGCATTGTTATATTGGAAGCCCCAACAACGCCCTGAACGCGTTGTTATATTGGAAGCCCCAACAACGCCCTGAACGCATTGTTATATTGGAAGCCCCAACAACGCCCTGAACGCATTGGTATATTGGAAGCCCCAACAACGCCCTGAACGCATTGTTATATTGGAAGCCCCCACAACGCCCTGAACGCATTGTTATATTGGAAGCCCCAACAACGCCCTGAACGCATTGGTATATTGGAAGCCCCAACAACGCCCTGAACGCATTGTTATATTGGAAGCCCCAACAACGCCCTGAACGCATTGGTATATTGGAAGCCCCAACAACGCCCTGAACGCATTGGTATATTGGAAGCCCCAACAACGCCCAAAGCATTGTTATATTGGACGCGCAGAGCGCTGAAGGATCTTTGCGTATAATGAGCCCCCAAGCAGGACATGCATAGTGATGAACAATGCGCTCTGAATAGTGTTATTTCACTTGAGAATTAAGTATTTTGTAAATGGTTTTTACTTAAATTTTATTTTTTACCTTACTTTATTCATTTGATTGCGTGTACATATTTCGTGTCTGTGCTGTTGGCTGCTGAGGAAATCTCTCGTATGGAGCCAGACCTAGGTCAGCAGACAGGTCATGGTGTATGAATGCGTATATAAAATGTAGTGTCTGTGCCGTTAACCGTTAAGGAGTTACCTCGTCTGGAGCCAATCCTGGGTGCAGCAGCCAGGTCATGTTGTACTTTCGAACGGACTATTATAATTAAATGCGTATATAAAATTTTATGTCTGTACCTACTGTTGACCGTTGAGGAGAGAAAGAAAAACGTACCGTTCGTCAACATTGAACGACATCGACAGAACGACTGGGTATCGGTATTACTGATCGGTTGGGCAATTGCGTAAAATATTGTCAATCGGAATCGGTTTCATTTTGACAGTTCAACAACATTCATTGCGTTATTTGCGTGTTGAGCAGACAAATTTTTCGAACTTATGAAGCAATGGATTAGCAATTTACTTCAAAATGATTCAGATTCCGATTGATAGTGTGTTACGCAATTAGGGTGCGGGAATAATTGAAAATACGTACCTACCTAGTAACAACACGTTTTTTTTTTGGGCAGCGACGCTGTTCACGTCCGCAGGCATGACCAACATCTCAATGCCTATCTCATAGATCATATGAAAGAAGGCCTATCTCCATCTGAAAGCTTTTCACCGCAGGGTGAAATCTTTCATACGTTCATATGAGGGGGCACGTGCAGACGTGCCCCCTGGGTGGTGTTAAACGAACAGCAACGCCGAGCAACAGGCGGCGGTTAAGTAACCTGTCTTGAGATAAACACGAACGCTGTGTACCTAAATCACCTAAAAAACAAAAAAACAACCGACTTCCAAAAAAAAAAAAAACTACAAAGTGAAACATAACTTTAATTTCGGAAGTCGGTGTCGTTGGTTCCGCATTTTCGTTTTTTGACACTGACTTTCGAAATTAAAGTTATTTTTCACTTTATAGTGTTTTTTTTTTGGAAGTCTGTTTTTATTTTTGTAAAGAAGTTTACATTTTTCACTTTTTAGTTGTACCTACCCCACACAAATTCAATACACTACAACACTACTTGCTATGTGAATATCAGTGACAGGAAGCTATTAAAACATCCACAATATAAACTAAGTGGAAAAAAATCGTAAGTATTATTGAAGCTAAGCTATTCCAAAAACTACACAAGCAAAGTTCATTAAATTTATAAGGACCACCCCTGAAGCATACCTTATCCATTAAAAAATGAGAATTTTTAGATTAGAGGTACCTACCCCAATAACAACTTTGACAGAAATGAGGGTGTACCGTGGTATACTGGATACATCTGCGTACCCCTTTAGAGGGTACAGGCGTGATGTTATGTTATGTGATTGCTTAAATAACTCATACATATGCGATAGCAGCAATCGCGGTTAATTTGCTGGCATTTATTGAAGAGTTCCATTGTCTGTCTCCGAAACTCATCATCAGATCTTTACGAAATTTAAACGGGACCATTTCGGAATACTTGAAACTTCTTTCGAACAAAATAAGAATTTTGCAAATCCGTCTATATGTATATGACGGAGTAATGTTAGTAACATAAAAAAAATATATAAACATCCGAATTGAGAACCTCCTCTTTTTAGAAGTCGGTTAAAAAGATTGTCTCTATGGTACCTTGGGAAAGTTACATTGTTAGTTAGTTACAAGTGAAGCTAATAAAACCGTGTTAAAAAGATTGTCTCTATGGTACCTTGGGAAAGTTACATTGTTAGTTAGTTACAAGTGAAGCTAATAAAACCGTGTTAAAAAGATTGTCTCTATGGTACCTTGGAAAAGTTACATTGTTAGTTAGTTACAAGTGAAGCTAATAAAACCGTGTTAAAAAGATTGTCTCTATGGTACCTTGGGAAAGTTACATTGTTAGTTAGTTACAAGTGAAGCTAATAAAACCGTGTTAAAAAGCAATAAAAGTCCCGTTCGTCAACACTGTGAACGAATAAAAAAAAATTCTGAATGGAGAGTATTCAGAATTTATTAGCACCCTACGTTTATATTTAGCACGCGTAGCCCAAACACCAAAATGCCTGTTACTTACTAAACATAGTTTGGTGTTGTTTGGGATTTGATAAAAAAAAGCATTTGTCGAATTTTGGGGGCTGGGGCCCTTAGTCCGCCGGTGGCTGTGCACATTGGAAAATGGTAGAACAACGGCATATCAAAAATCGTTTTTTACTTAGGTCGTTACTGACGCACTTTAATTTTTTTTTAATAGTATAAGAGTGGAACTTTAATATAATGTAGTCATTTTGCTTGAATTAAGTTTGTTTTATTTTTTTTTAATACGACAAAGTGTCAATTCTAAAAAATGTCTACTTCAGGTCTGTTCGCATCAATATTTTAAAATTGATTTCTTTCAAAAATTTACGATAATAGATATAAAGTGTTATACATTTCTAAAAAGCCCATTGTATGTAGATATTAAAGCAATTGTAATGTTGTAGGTTTTATGATTATATTTCTATAAAAAAAAACTTAACATTAAGTGAGGGGAAAAAATACAGTTTTTTAACTTCATCGAGACTTTTGGCAGTTACCGATGCCTCCCGATGCTTTACATTTAATGTTGTTTTGTAGTGTAGATATTCATAAATAACATTTATAAAAATTAGTTGCGGATACGTGCGGTTTCTGAAGTTATCGTGAAAAGTATCACACAAGTCAGGGAACAGTAAACCTCTAACTTTAGCGGTTTCTAATGTAAATAGTTCACTGATTAGTTTGCGGTATATTTTATTTAAATATTAATTATTTATTGATAATAGGGCGTAATATCTACAGTTTGCACTCATTTTGCGGTACAATTTTAGTCAAAAAAATGCACACTACCTTTATTTATCAAATAATATATAAAGAGTGGATTCACTTCATATCGCTATTACAAATTCGTAATAAAACTAAACAGACATTTGACTGTTTCGTATCTTCACTGAATTTCAAAATGAATACAACTTTCAAGTGTTCTAAGCGTCAGTTATTACTTCCATACATCGAAGGAAGAAAAAAACTTGAAGTTTTAACAACAGTTTTAAAAGAAAACTATCATGTTTTTTTACAAGCTCTTTCACCTGGTATAATGCTGAAAAAATTGGTAATTATGCCATGGAAACTGCCAGAATCTGTGTGAACAATTATGATTGGCACTACATGCCATCTTCAGTACATACAATTTTAATTCGTGGTGAAAGTATCATTAAGCATTTTGATGTGCTTCCTATTGGTCAACTTTCAGAAGATGCGCAAGAATCCCGCAATAAGGATTATAAAAAAATTCGGCTACATCATGCCAGGAAGTGCTCTCGTACGGCTTAAATGAGGATGTATTATTATACTCTTCTCAGATCCATACATTTCCAGTCTTAGAAAAACACTTAGCAGAAGTGTGAAGTCACTTGATGAAGATACCCTAGATCTTTTAAAAGTGAACGAACTCATTGTGGATTCCGAAGTTCACCAAATATAAATAAGCAAGTGTACATTATGCTTCATATTAAGATACATAATTTTACAGTATTCATTTTACTTAGAAATTTCGTAACTTTAAATATTTTATGAGATAAATATTTGTAATAATAATTTTAATGAGTTATTTAAATACGAAAGAGCTATATTACTATTGTTTTATAATAAACTAATGTAATTATACATTTTTATTCACAATATTAATAGTGTTGTCCTTAAGGAAATAAATAAAGACCATTTCTCAAAGGTTTTTTTTTTGTATATTTTTTTTAATATTTATACTTTAATAAAATGATAGTATCTGAACTTTATCTAAAGCCTTATTTAATACTCTATACATGTGCAAAAATTCAAGCGTTTTTCTTAAAAAATAAACAAGTTATCGATTTTTGATCTGAAACAGACCTCTATTTTCCATAGTGCTGTGCTACACTGCTAGGGCAATCCCACGAAGGCTCGTGAGCCGTCTGCATACTAACTTCCGAGACGACTTGCTGCTCCGGAGGACTCTGGCATGATCGATTTAAGAATTATTTGTTTACTACCTACACCGCTACCGGTAGCGTTCATAATAAAATTACGTCGTTATGATGTCTGCACCTAATCACTACTTACTTGTTTAACTCCCGACGTATACAGGAGGGTGTTATTCTAATAAACCCTAAAAATGCTTGAAAGCTATTAAGCTACTATTACGACTACTGCTGAGCTAACTGAGTTACGATGACGGTAGTAAAATGGCACTGTTAAGTTTTCTTATAGACCTAAGTGATATAAAATAATGAACGTTTAACTCGATACTAAATTTAATTGAACATAAATATACATTACACTTAGAATAGATAATTAAATACTTATGGATATGGACAGCGCAATATTATGCATCACATAATCATGGCAATTGACGCACTTGAAGTGAGGCGGCGTCCAGTCGAGCTGTCGAGTCCGCGAGGTAGCGGCGCAGCGCCACGAGTGTGAGACACACGACCAGTGAGCGAGTGCAGCGCTACTCCCGTGACGTCACTGCACTCGCTGACTCGTCCGCGAGCTCATCGCCGCGCGCCTCCCACGCCTCTCAGAGGCTGGAGATGTAGTGCCACTTGTCCACTGCGAACAGAGATCATAACTTATAACCCGTCTAATGTATACCCAGCGGCAGGCAGGGAGGTCTGCAGTTTGCAGTCGGAAATCTGATCGCAACATCGGCATCGTTGAATATGGCTATGGTAAACGCACAGAACACGCAGTTTCCCTGCGTGATCGAATCAGAAATGAAGAGATCCGCAGGAGAACCAAGGTAACCGACATAGCCCGAAGAATTGCCAAACTTAAGTGGCAGTGGGCAGGGCACATTACGCGCAGAACAGATGGCCGATGGGGCCGAAAGGTTCTGGAGTGGCGACCGCGTACCGGAAGATGTAGCGTTGGAAGGCCTCCTACAAGGTGGACCGACGACCTTGTGAAGGCCGCAGGAACTCGTTGGATGCGAGAAGCACAAAACCGGTCGAAGTGGACCTCCACTTATAAGCACCTGCTTGGGGGAGGCCTATGTCCAGCAGTGGACGTCTTTCGGCTGAAATGATGATGATGATGAACGCACAGAACTAGCTGGTGGTCTAGTATCGAGTTCAGTGATATACAGGGTGTAAAAAGACCCCATCACTTAGCAATCTATCCATCTAATCCATCACGCGTCTTTTTAGACCCGTTGTATTAAGATGCGATGACAGATGAGAGGGGCGGACGACATAGAGGCAGTGGGCGAGCCGGGCTGCAGATGATGTGGTACTGACCGCTGAGCGGGATGGGCTGCGGCAGGCCGCGCGGCGGCGCCTTGGCCAGCACGGCGCTCGCCTCGGAGCGCTCCACGCGCGTCGACACGCCCTCGACGCTCACGTTCATCCTGCGGGCCACAGCGGGTTACTAGCGCGGCTCATGGAGCTAACAGACACACGTGACGATATACTTGCGCAACTATATCGTCACGTGTGTTCAAACATTTTGGCGCAAATTTCTAGACTTGTGTGATTTTCAATTTTCGATGCCGATCCTTCATCGATCCTGCAGCGTTCGCGCAAGTTTACTTGAGCGTGTGTCTGTCATGTCATTGTCGCGTTCAAGTTTCAGTAGTCTGCACGTTTTCACGTTTTACAATCAGGTGGTGGAAACGTGGAATTATTCCGATCTGTCACCCTAGATCGGGAAAAAAAGTTTGATCTGTCCCCCTGATAGCAACGAGGGGACATGATCACATGACAGTTCGAGCTTTATTCACTCCTATCTTTAACTTTTTATTCCTGTTTGTCCCCCATAGAATTTAATATACTTACTTATTAATGTAAAAGTTACCAGATTGTTAGTATTTTTTTTTTGTGTATTTGTAACAAGTTGTATGAAGTCAAATCAGAAGACTGATTGTTATTATACCTGCAATACCTAGTGTGATTTATGTGACTGTGGCTGATTGATAGAAAACAAAAAAAAATATTTGTAATTTATTTAAATACAGATGATTTTAAACTCAAACCACTAGTCTTTTATTTAATGTAATGTTGCTTACTTTTAGGAATTAATATATTATATTCTATGAAAGTTAAAGATAGGAGAGAATAAAGTTCGAACTGTCATGTGATCATGTCGCCTCGTTGCTAACAGGGGGACAGATCAAACTTTTTTTTCATCCCAAACACGGAACCCTTCGTTCTGTGTTTGGGTTGAATTTATCCCAAAAACACACATAGGTAACATTGTAGTTGAAAAACGTGTTAGCTTTGCTGACCATGGTTTTGTTATTGTTATAAGTAATTAACTGTTTATTTATTTTACTTCGATGGTCCCTAGTTTATCAATTGTGACTTCGAGTGACAGCTATGTGAACATAACCCGCATTGCATAAATACGTAAGCTGTCACGCCCTATATTCCTGGAGGCTTTTATTTAAGTATTCAATTTTGTTTAAGCACATTATTATTATTATTTTTGCTTGAGTATAGTTTTAATTGTATTTATTGATATATTGGCGTGGCTAGCTGACATTGGCAAATAATTTAATTTAATGTTCTGTGTAATGACAATTATTTTGCATACCTACTATTGTATAGAAGCAGGTTTTTGTAACTGAACAGACAGCTGTGCTGCTGGCGAGTTTGTTGAGTCACTTCTTCCCAGCTAAAGCACTAGGAAGTGGTGAAGGGCGGGCGTTTTGGGGGACAGTCTTATCAAGTCTTATGTAATTTTGACGTTCGAAAAGTGCTGATTGTCAGCCTAAGAGCCTGTGCATACCACGTTTTTTAAACGCGCCGTCGACGCGCGTTTTAGAAACGCGCGTCGACGGCGCGCTTTTATCCTACAGAGCAGTTTGTTGTCGTTTGTATCGATCCAAACGCGTATTTGAATTTATACAGGTGTGCAAAGGTCTACAGGCTGCGTCTGACTTGCGTGCGTATCGCGTCTGTATCGCTACAAACGCGCATCAACGGCGCGTTTAAAAAACGTGGTGTCTGTTGACGAGGTTCTGCTTAAAAACGCGAAATGCCAGTGCGTTTGTATCGATACACAATCGCGTCTGTATCGCTCGCTACACACGCGCGTCTGTATAGATTCAAACGCGTATTTGAATTTATACAGGTGTGCAAAGGCCTACAGGCTGCGTCTGACTTGCGTGCGTATCGCGTCTGTATCGCTACAAACGCGCATCAACGGCGCGTTTAAAAAACGTGGTGTGCACAGGCCCTAACTTGAATAAATGACTTTTGATTTTGTCCTACCATACATCGATATACGTCATAACATAACGTCACGTTCAATTCGCCTACTGCAAATGTAAGTTTGTAATCGAAGTTTGGTTTACTTACCTGATAAAATTACAAATTAACAAATTTCACACTTTTACTTGTGCTATGCGACTTTGCTTCTTGTCTTTCATGATTCTAGGTCAACGGGAAGTACCGGGTTTTGATTTATTTGCGACTTTCAAAGTTTGTCGCATGTTGTTTATCAGTGGAAACTTGTAAATGGCCTTCAAATGCATGTTGCTTAAGAACACTGTTCTAAATATTAGCTGTAAGTTACCCGAATAGAATAAAATTTTATTAATTTTTGCAATTTTGTAGCAAAGCGTCATCTATGGATGGTCACTAAACAGAAATAATATCGGTGCAAGCAAACTTGAGCCGTGTGAAGTCTGCACTTGCGCAAGTAAGTATATCGTAACGTGTATGGCTATCATAACGACTTACTTGTTGATGTCCGTCGCGTCCGCCACATCGCCCGCCACCAGCGAACGCCAGAACTCGTGCACCTGCAAACGTAATACTATCACACACGAATCGCCGAAGAATGTCAGTCGATCGGAGGCTCGACCTCGAGGCGTATCGAACGCTGAGGACTGAGAGAGTGGCTCACCTCGTCGATGACCTTGTAGGCGAACTCCGCGTTCTTGCACTCGCCGTCGAAGGCGAAGCGGTTGACGGGCTTGCCGTCGGGCACCTTGTACAGGCGGAACCACTCCACCGTCGCGCGCAGCAGGCCCGGGAAGTGCGTCTCCACGTCGGCCACGTCGTTCAGCTTGCACGCGGCCGGGTCGCGCGCGTCGATGGCCAGCAGCTTCCAGTCCGTCTCGCCCTCGTCGATGAGCGCCAGCGTGCCGAGGATCTTGACGGCGTACACGTCGCCGCGCGCCGCCACGCGCTCGCCGATCTCGATGACGTCGATGGGGTCGTTGTCGCCGCGCGCCTGCGTGCCCGGGTCCACGTGGTGCGGGTTCTCCCACGTCTGCGGCAGCGCGCCGTAGTTCCAGATGTAGCCGTGGTGCGGGAACACGTTGCACACGAAGCGTAGAGCGCCCTTCTTCACGTCCTGCTTGATGGGGTTGAGCGGCTCCCCGAGGCTGATCTCCATCTTGGCGTTGCTCCAGCGCGGCACCTCCACCACCATGTTGACCAGCCGCCGCGCCTTGTCCGCCCACAGCGGGATGTCGTGCAGCGGCGAGATCGGCCCACTCTCGTCCTCTGCAACACGACTCTCATATACACACTAGTACACGACAGGTCTGCCAGCTGACAGGCATGATGTCCATGCAATTCGGTCAAAACTTAATACCGTATTGCTGGCGTTAATAAAGGTGCAACCGAACTGCGGTCGATCGACGACGACCAGTCGCTTTTGTAAATTAAATAAAAACGTTATATGGATCCATCGACGAACGCCCATCAACCGCGGGTGATCGTGAATATTACTAATTAATCGTCCACTGACCATAATGCGGCTGCCATTCACCGCAATGGATCGTCCTGATCGGTCGATGTCATCGCTCGACGTCGATCAACAGCAGTCTGACTGCACCTTATGTTGTAGAAACGCGTCGGCGCGCGGCGCCACGTGCCGTGCGCTGATCGCCCGCCCGACCCCACGCTCCAACACTAGACGATTCGTCATTATTATGTTATTAAGCATCATCATTAGTTAGTCTCTAATTCACTTCGCTGGATCTCAACGAACACGTGACACGCTGGAGAAGGCGATAAGCAATCGCGTCAGAAAACATGATACTACTGAAACTAAACGATCTTCGTGACCTTGCGTTCCGTCGACGCTTCCTATTATCTGAGAGAATGTTTCAATATATTATTGTTCCACATATTATATTATTATTGTGATCTATGTGAAAAAAATAAACCGGTCAAGTGCGAGTCGGACTCGCTTACCGAGGACTCCGTACAAATTTTTAGGTACCTATGTAAATAGTTTTCGGATTTTTTCCTTTTCCTTTACTTGTGCAGTGTGCTACATGACATTGCTTCTTGTTGATGAATGATATAATTGTACCTATTTGTTTTGTGTCATACCTACATACATTTTGCTACATATTCAATTGATATCACAGTGGTGGATTAAAATCTATGTCCAAGGTTTTTAGGTTTGTTTACAAAAATAAGGTCGTAAGCAAAACTCGCACTGATGCGAGGGCATGCCAGAGCATTTTATAGTTCTGAATGTATATTATTAAGAATACAACGGCCAACTAGATGTTGTAGTTGCACAACTCATACATGCCATTATTAATCATTGGTACTTACAGGTAAACTCATTCCTGAGTATATGAGGTGAACACTGCAGTGTGAGTCAGACTAATGCACCGGTTCCGTACCACCAAAACAATAATACTTTATCTTCTTTTGTTGTTTTGCTTTTGTTTTTGATAGTCGCACTAATACGATAGCAACGCATATGTGAAAATTTCAACTGGCTTATATTTAAAAAGATACAGCACCGTGGCAGGCAGAGAGAGAGCACAGACTTACTAATTAAGGAAACTAGGAACTGTAAAATCAGTTCAATTATTATTATTACGTAACATTAAAATATGGAGGCTATAATGTTTGAGCCATTTGGGGTTGAAACACTAGGGTCACGGGGTCTGAGTGCTCATTGAGTATTTCGGGATATTGCTTAACAGTTGGCGACCTCTTCATGTGACCAGATGACTGAATGATGGCTGGCCTATTTTTAGGTCAAAGAATCGGCACTGCTATCCTACGTGGCAACACTGCCAGCCTTTTGGGCATTTTTCCCAATGACACTGATGCGGACAAATGTTTTGATGCTAAAAAGAATGCTTTCCCTTTATAATTGTACATAATATACAGGATGAAATTTTAATCACCGTTTTCCTCTTAAGGGGTCATTGTAGTCATCATTATGAACAACTTTTACTATGGGACCAAACCAGAAATCGTGAAAAAAAAATCAGCTGATCCCTACATTTATGTTCGCATATCTCGTCAAAATGTAGGGAACAGCTGATTTTTTTTCGCGATTTCATATACATTTTAGTGTTAGATTGTTTATTGTATTTAAGATTTCAACATAAGATTGATTATTGCAAAAGATAACATTAAAATTGAGTGCACTAGAATTTTGAGTCAACTGATAATTTATATCACATATAAAAAATAGTAGAATTGTTATCTTTACAATTCATATGATGATAAGGGGGACAGTTTTTAACAGTTTTACCAGAAATGTTTCGATTGTTGACTTACTAACATGGTTGTAAAACAGTGTGAAATTGTTTATTTCTTTGCTTCTTGGATTAGCCTAGACTAGACCATTCATCAGTACTGTTGAACTGTAAGCAAAGCAATTTTTTCCAAATTCATGAGATAGGGTTTGCATCTAAACCATTCTCCTAGAGCCTGGATTTATAAATCTATACATATCATCATCATGATATATGGATGCAGCTGAATACCAGTATTCTACATGGAGCGACTGCCTATCTGACCTCCACAACCCAATCGCTGGGCAATACGATACCCCTTAGTAAGACTGGTTATCAGACTATCGGGCTTCTGACTACCCGTTACAACTGTCAAAGATCCACGAATGACAGCCGGTACTAATGGCTTAACATGCTTTCTGAGGTACGGAGGGGTCTCGGTATGTAAAGATGGTCACCCATCCAAGACCAACCGCGGCAAGCGTAGCTTAACCTGATCGATCGATCTGTGCGGCTGTTTTAATTTAGCCACGGGCTCCTCCAATAAATAAAAAATCTAAACATAAAAAAACAACCATAACATAAAAATCTATACATACAAATAAATAAAATTGAAGTGTCTTTTTGTAATGTCAAAATAACAGTTTTTTACAAATGCATATAAAAGTATGTATATACAGTACTAATAACAAAATACAATTTAATATTTTTTTTATCTGTTTGTTCCAGGTAATCTTCGAAATGGCTGGACTAATTTTGACAGGATTTTCACTGGTATATACCTGATATTATAAGGAGTACCTTAGGCTAATTTAATTTTAGAAAAAAAATTGTGTTTACATAAAAAATATAATATAAAACCCATGAAATTCTGACAATCATGCAAAGAAGTGGCATTTGCTCTGCAGTGGAACAATAGTGGCCTCTTAATGATTTACCCCTTGTGAAGAGTTTCCTCTATTTAGCATAGGTCAGACTTGATCATATTAAAACATTTCTATAAATATCTTAATGGTTTCAGCATTGTACTTTAATTATGTGGCAGCTAACCAGTAGCTTAGCACATCCTATACACCATCTTGTAAGTGATCAGTAAATAGGTATTGACTACAATCTGTACATGGAATAACAACTAATCTCAACAAACCTATCAACCTTAGAACCATAATATGCTATTTATGTAAATACAAGGAACTTAAAACAATAATTTTTGAATAGCAGTGAACGTAACTGATATGGTTATTATAATCTTGACCTTATCAGATAATATAATTATATGCTCTAAAAGCATATTGCAGAACAATGACTAAATGTGAATTAATTTCAGCAATATATTGCATACTTTGATAATATTATATTATAAAAAAAAACGAAAGAAATCATACTTATTTATGTTTTTTAAGGTACCTACCCCTATAAGTCTTTTTTCAAAGATTGCATGATGTGTACTGCAAGATAAAACAAACGCTACAAAAAATAGACCCAGAAAAAGTAATTTCTCTCAGAGATAAGTACTTAATAAATTACTTACATTATTAATAGCACAGCATACGTTTTAGAATGTTAAAAGTTCAAGGTCATAGGTTATACCAACCTACTAGTGTTCTAGGGGACCTATACAATTCAATAAACTATCGGGCGTGACAATGTGATGATGACAACAGTAAATATGATAATGACAGAAAAGTTCAAAGTCCGGCCAGTTTCAATAGTTTAAAGAAGTAATTATAAGGTAAAAGGCAGCAGCCTCTCAACTTGCGCTGGGCCAGACGGTGGGCGGCCAGGACGGGGCAGTTGAAACTGTGGCTCTACTTACTGAAATACACCCGGTAGTCGGGCGCGTAAGCCGATCCTCGTTCCTCTGCAATGTACATTTTGTTGGATCCAAGTGGCTGCGTGGTCACACTGTTGACGCTGCTAACACAGGACTGCGTGTAGCTAACGGAGCCTGTCACGAATGTTCGTCTCAATAACGACAAACAAACCGGAACCGACACAACCGCAATGCAACGTGTTAATGACATTTTGCTCACTGACAACTCACTGACTTTGACAGATGGGAGAGACACTTGTTTTTTTTTTATTTTCCCTTTATTCATGGCCATGGATACATGTCCTTCCGTCGTAATCATTAAACATGCTAACTACTCTTACCTAAAGAGACACTTGACTAGAGACAATCTGGCCGAGTTTGCATAAATGTAGTTTTTTAGTCTGGTAATAACAAAAGGTAGTGTTCAATAATCCAAACTTCCAAATCCAAATCCAAACTAATATTATAAATGCGAAAGTAACTCTGTCTGTCTGTCTGTCTGTCTTTCTGTCTGTCTGTCTTTGCTTCACGCCTAAACTACTGAACCGATTTGTGTGAAATTTGGTACAGACATAGTTTGGAACTTGAGAAAGGACATAGGATAGTTTTTATTACAAAAAATAAAATAAAAAATAAAATTTATTCCGGACATACAGCGCCATCTATTGGTCAAGAGTCGGCATCAATTCAGTACTGAAAATTCATCGGAAAAATGTAAATAAATAGTAAAAAGGTATGAAAATATAATATAATACAACTTTTAGTACAAAGAAAATGCTCTAACCGAATATAGATAATTCTATTAGTACTATAATGTCGAGTTGGTGATCGCGCAATGGTGTCGATCGTTACACGAGTTCGGTTCATGTTATTGTTTTAATTCATCGGAAAAAAGTAAATAAATAGTAAAAAAGTATGAAAAAAATAATATCAATATAATAAAACTTTTAGTAAAAAGGAAATGCCCGAACGGAGTACAGATAAATAATCCGAGTTGTCACTATGCTCGATAGATGGCGTTGGGATCGAAATAGATCGCGCTATGGTTTCGTTACACGCATTTGGTTGGATATCGGCCGAGCGGTCGTGGAATTGTGGATTGATCGTTTCGTAAATTTAAAATTGGCTCATTATGTTGATTTTTGAAGAGTTCCCTAGAATAATAATAATAATAATAAGTTGCGAGTTGGCTTCGGCCCCTCGTACGCCTTCCAAAGGACCGGGACCACATGGTCCCGAGATATGTAAAATCAAAAATAAAATAATAATAATGTTTTATTCATATTAAAATTGGTAAAATTATTACATAAAAGTCTTGGAAACTATTTACAAAGGTATAATAATGTTAGATGCCTGTACTAGGATAAACCTGTATCACAGGCGGCATGAGCATACTTTATTGTGATTGTAGGACAATAACATTTATAACAATATTTAGCATTAGAAGTCTAGAAATAATGACAAAATTTTATTAATTAATTATTATATACCTAGTTTACTTAAATACTAATTACCTATCTTAAAGATCAAAATAACAACAAAAAGTCTTATACTAATACGTAATTATTTACTTAGTCAGCGTAGAATACTTTATTGCACTTTAAAATTTTTGTGTCAGCAGAAATTGGTAAGTGGGTTAAAGTCAATGTTGCAAATTTAATCACGTCCGAGACAATGTGTTTCATCAACAAAATCGAGGGTTTGTAGGCCAGTGCAATGTTTTGTTGAGTCAGCAGCAGGCAGTAAACACGGAAGTCTGGCTTTAAGTATGACGCTCTAGGCGCCCTCGTAGTCGATAGAGTTGATGTACCTGTATTCCGCTATTTTCCTAGCAGGGCACCCATCACTTCCCGTTTTGTGGTTATTGGGCTTTTTAAAGCGTGAGCAAGTTGCACATTTCGGTGTGTCAGCTTTCTTCGCGCACTCTGACATCGAGTGTCCTTCTTCACCGCAGTGACCACACGTAGATTTTAGCTCTCTGCATGTTTTTGCTGCATGACCATATTGCTGGCATTTGTAGCATCTGGTGACCAAGGTGAAGTCCCTGACAGGGCATGACGTCCAATTTATAAAAAGCCTTGATTGGGATAATAGGGCTTTACGTATGTTGGCTGTAACTTCAATAATGTAGTTACAGGTCGACGCATCTTTCTTCCCAGATTTGTGGCTCAATTTAACCACGCTCAAAAAGGACTCCATAGGCATTGCTGGAAACTTATCGGCTACGTTCTGTTCATAAATGCACCTGAAGACTTCAGTTTCAGCCAAAGTAGTCGGCACACCTACAACCACGATCCGAGGTTTGCGCTTGTTTGGTTCATCAGCGGTAAGTCCGGATGTAGAGAGCTGGATTGCGTGCTTGAGTTTGTCAGCATCATGTTTCGTCTCTGTACTAATAATAACGCCTCCATTTTTGGTCTTTCGGACACCACGTACATGCAGCTTCATTTGATCAGGGCGAATGATTTTTTGCATGAGGTCTTTTGTTTCGTCACTTGACTTTAACTTATCGTTGGGATAAATAGCTACACAGCTTAAATTGTTGAGAATATCTTCCACATTTCATTTTTGAAGAGATCCCGCGAGATGGGAACTATGTGGGTAAAACCAAAAATCTGCCGGAAGTCACTATTCCACGCGAACGAAGTTGCGGGCAAAAGCTATAGTAAATAAATAAATGAATTCTGTATTGACATAAATAATTTTTAACAAAGTAGCCCTGACTGTTAGATTTAGTACCTGTGTTACACAAGCCAGTGTCTTCTCTTCTCTTCTTCTCTTCTACATGAGTCGAGTTTTATGCAACTCATCTAAATCACAATAAAAAAAAAAAAAAAAGAATCACTGTACTTCCACATCCGGCGCTTTTTGATAGTAGGTTTTTTTTTTTATAGGATAGACCCTTTTTAGTGAAAATTTGAAAACCGCAAAGTTCGCAAAACCAGTGGCCGAGAAAAAATTCCCAGTTTTTTTTTTTGAAACCCTGCGCTTTTTATAGTAGCTATTTTTTTTTATAGAATAAACCCTTTGTAAAGGAGATCCGCCAAATGCCATACAAAAAAACCCAGGCCATGCGCAAAAGAAATGTATTTAGACTTCAGAGTAATGATAGTAAAAATATTGTAGTGTCGCTATTGCCAAATTCGGTGGCTAACATAGTTTTTTTGCCCGCGCTAGATGTAAAAATTACTTTTAAGGAAAAACTTTATCCTCTTGGACGTGTCGCAGCCAACTGGTTAAATTAGCCGTTCAGTTAACTGCCTAGCCTTAACAACACGGCGCTGTTCAACTAGCGGCCTGAATGATATTCCGCCAATTGACCTTGAGAGGTCGTGACTACTTAACCGGACTGCCGTTTATTTACAAAAGGGGAGCATGTGACGAAATAAAAAAGATGAAACATGTGACGAACTGACGATATTAATTGTTTATTTTAAATTAGCTATTTATAATTTGGTAAACATGAGATCAAATAGCGTAACTTAATTGCTAAGTGAGTAAGAATATTAAAAAAAGATGAAACATGTGACAATTCACAATAGTAATATTGTTTGTTTTATTATTTGGTAAACATGCAAGGCCTATTCTCGTAATTTGAAACGTTCAAAATCTAGTCGCATTCTCATCTCGGCGACAAACAAACGTCAAGAACTTGACAATATGTAGGGAAATTCGAGGTTTTTTTGACAGATTGAGATCTAAGGAACGTTACTTACTCTATGG
Organism: Hydraecia micacea; assembly: GCA_914767645.1. Classification (NCBI taxonomy): domain Eukaryota; kingdom Metazoa; phylum Arthropoda; class Insecta; order Lepidoptera; family Noctuidae; genus Hydraecia; species Hydraecia micacea. Next base: position 13,788 of record OU611783.1, on the reverse strand, counting down.
ATTGAGACAGATACTGTGAACGTTCTTAAAATTACGAGAATTGCTCCTGAGATCAAATAGCGTAACTTAAGGGCTCTCTGAACTGTCCCGATTTTCTCAGTAGGATCTTATTCCATGTGCCACGTAATCTGCCAAGAAGTGCTGATAAGAGACTTTTTTAATTATTAAGCAGGTACAGTCAACAAAAGAGATAAGTATGCAGGATCGTCGGATATAGTTGAAGTTTAGTAAGAAACCGATGGATGTTCTCGAATAAAATTAAATTTTATTAGGTAATAGAAAACAAACAGCTCATTTATCTAATTAAATTTCAGCCGACATTACATCCATCGGTTTCTTACCAAACTTCAACTATATCCGACGATCCTGCATACTTATCTCTTTTGTTGACTGTACATAATTAAAATATTTAAAAAACGATTAAATATGTGATAATGGTAATTGTTTGTTTTAAATTAGTTATTTATTATTTGGTAAGCATAAGATCAAATAGCGTAACTTAATTACTAAGTACATAATTAAAATATTATTTGTTAATGCAAGTCAAACTTCCATGGCACTTGGATCCGCAAAGGACTTTGTTTTTAAAACACGCACATGTTTTATTGCGACACTGATTTACAGCGGGCTTACAACTACAGGATGTGTCGTAAATAGTGGTCCACCGTTAAGGATTCGATATTCCAGATAATTTACTATAACATATTACAATTTTAACCATTTTTACCCAAGGGTTCCGAACTTTTTTTTTTTTTGTGTTTTATTTACGAAATTTCTACCTTTTGTTACAAATTTGGTTGTAGTTTCAACAAATACCATTATTTTTTCATTTTGATTTCTGTTAAATACTTCTGAATACTAGAGGTATCGTATAAAATTATGTTTTTTATGTAAACTTAGAGCTTTTGAAGAAAAACTTAATTCTTCTCTATTTTAACCCTAATTTTTAACATAATCATGCAAATTCAAGAGCGTTTTTTGTAAAAAAAAATGTACTACTAAAATGGTTAAAATTGTAATATGTTATAGTAAATTAGCTGGTATATCGAATCCTTAACGGTGGACCACTATTTACGACACACCCTGTATATGTTTGGAATCCTTGGCCCCCGAAAGGCGACTGACTTGCCACAGCCTCTCTCAAAGTTTGAGTTACATTTTCATCGCCATAGTTTGTATCTGAGTACTGCAACTCTTGCCGTGAAAACTAATTTTTTATAGTACCGTATTTAGTTCCAACTTTATGAGCACCATTCCTTATGTTAATAATTTTTCCTTGAATAATTAGAAAAACTGCTGGCTGGAGTGGGTCTTCATCTGTATTTGCCAGGTTTTATCATAGACCAGTGTTAACAGACAAAGCCAATGATTTCGCTTTATCTGTTTTAAATGCATAGATTAATTAATTGTACCTTGTAATATAAGTAATCATGCAGAATTATAGCTTTTTGTTTAGTTAATAATTTGGTATTGCAAAACATTTAAATATAATAATTATTATAATTATAATGTTTACCTAAACTAAGTTCTTTTTTTTTAAGTGTCATACTAATAAGATACTTACCATAATATTTCATTACATAGGTACTCACATACAACGCATTTTAAAGCTTTCAAATTCTACATAGTTTTCTTGATCTCGAGGACAGAGCAGAGTGTAATTGATGAAAAACTTTTTAACAAAAGAAAACCGACTTCCAAAAAAAACACTACAAAGTGAAAAATAACTTTAATTTCGGAAGTCGGTGTCTTTGGATCTGTATTTTAGTTGTTTGCCACCGACTTCCGAAATTAAAGTTATTTTTCACTTTGTAGTGTTTTTTTTGGAAGTCGTTTTTTTTGTTAAAAAGTTTTTATTTCTCGCTTTTTAGTGGGTCTGCTTGTAATTTATCTAAGTTACAATAGCCTAGTGTCAACTTGCTCATCGCCTTTTACAAAATATTGTTTTTCCCGATGCAGGGACGTTAATTGTTCAGGAGTTCTCCTGCGAATGGTGAAATGGAGCTGATGGTGGACACCATCAGCTCCATTTCACCATTCGCATTGTGATGAGCATAAATTGCTTAGAAACCATATTAAAGTAGGTAATCGAAATCGCAAGCCGTGAAATACTTATAATTGAGTAGTTCCGGTGGCCATCTGTGGTCTTCATCATCAGTTCCACTTCACCAAATGGTGCTTTCCGAGAGCAAATGCACGAGTTACTATAAAAAATACCCAAATCGCTATAGGTATGCCTATAATATTTGAAGAGTTCCTTTGATTTCTCCAAGATCCCATCATCAGATCCTGACCTGATGACAATGAGACCAATCTGAAAGTATAGGTATACTTTCAAATAAAAGAAGAATTTTCCAAATCGGTTTATAAATGACAGCGTACTGAGCAGTGGCGAAGGGTGAATTTATGACAGAGGTAGGCCGGACCAAAAAAATATGCCAAAAGAAAAAGACAATGACCAAATCACTATGGGAAGCGGTGCATTTTTTTTTGTACCGCGGCCATCGTTGTAATATTTGTCGGTATATGATAAGCCTATCACAAAAATGAATTGATAATAGATTTTTCAACAAATGCAGTCCGAGATGATATATTTGAACTTGAATTTTTATGTAAGAAATAAAGAAGTCATCTAGATAAACAGATGAAAGAGATAAGTCACCATCTATGTTATTGTGTGTTATTCCTCTCCATCCAAGGTTATCTGGAAGAGATCGCTTCACTTATTTTTTTTATTTATCAAAACAATTTACAAATATTTGTGAACAATTCCACATATCACACAAACCATCGCGGCTTTAACGGCGGTATGGCTTGTAATTAAGTTTGTTTGTACGTCTTACTTTTTTATGTATTATGTTGTGGCGTTTCAATAAATTGTTAATAGAGCAATTAAAACAATGTCTTACTATTTTCGAAGGTGCAAAAAAGAAAAGGCAGTTTTAAATCTTTTCAACCGACTTCAAAAAGGAGGTTCTGTATTCGACCCGTATGTATGTATGTATGTTTGTATAAATATGCATGTGTTTGCATAAATTCTTCATTTAGTGTAGTAGATCTTCTCTGGCGATTGTTACTGCGATTTAAAGTGTGTTGACAAGAGACACATCCCAAGTTTTCCATGTTTGGAATCCTTTCAACTCAGTCCAAAACACAAAGCACAGGTCAGACAATAAGATATTCACAAAACGCGACGCGCAACGGTCGGCTCAGGCTCAGGCATAGATAAAAAATCCTAGTTTGAGACATAAACTCTATTGCTGTAGGTACAAACCTGCTTTTAGATGATCATCATCATTTGCCTAGCCTTTTCCCAACTATGTTGGGGTCAGCTTCCAGTCTAAGCAGTCTATGCAGCTGAACACCATTATTTTACATGGAGCGACTGCCTATCTGACCTCCACAACCCAGTACTGGGTAATACGATACCTGCTTTTAGATGATAAATAAGTAAAACATATATATTTTTAATTTATTTATTTTCTATATAACTCGGTTCAGACTGATGTTAGGTTATGTTACCCCATATTAACTTTTGTTCTTCATATAATTCTCCATCTAATTAATAACGTTTGATCGATGGCCGCGACAAAAAAAAACTGCACCATTTTTGGTCATTGGCTTTTCAACGATGAATTGACTATTGTTGACTATAGACTTTACTTTAAACTAAATGATTTACCGAGAGAGGGCACCACTAGTTGTTTCATGTTTTTGCTTATCTTGTTGTTAGTGGTTGGATAGCAGTACTTGCGCGTTACTACATAGTTTTCTTGATCTCTTCGGACAGAATCTTCGTGTAGGTAATTGGGTTTGAACTTCACTTCAGGTAAGTTCGTTTAATCATCAATAACATCGCATCAATGACATTAAAACGAATAAGCAATACTATAATTAGGATCTGTGATTAGGATGAAACAAATGTGCAAAGAGTAGGCGAATTGAAGGAAAGAGACATCCCTTTGTCGGCGAGCGGCGCAAGCGACACGCGCCCTCCCTTCCACCCGCCGCCGCCGCGCCGCGCCGCACCGAAGTCGAATTCTTTTTTCATTTGCTTTTCTATAGTGCTAGCCGAACCCGTGTCCTTGACGCACTTCTTCACACTGATGCGCATAATTACGTCGTCTAATATTTTTGTGAATGTTTCCGCGAAAAAGACGCTTACCTATTGTTTTATTTATTTATTTTTGTGTAAATAGATTATGGTAGGTACTGCGATAAAGACGCTTTGCTTTGTTTTCGTTTTCTAAGATAGTAGGTACGTTTACATCTCTTGCGATACGAACGCTTTTATTTGTGTTATTAGTGCTTGTGTAAACTTGTGATCGTGATGGCAAATATACATATACGAACTACACAGCAGCTGAATATGCGGACATGATCCCAATTTACGGAGAATGTCATCAATCGCGATCATCATATCGCGAAAGACAAATAAAAGCAGTGATTAGTGATGACAGTTATAACTAATAGTAACAAGAGAGGGTGATAATTGGACGTAGTTTAGCAGTAAGGACTCAACCCACAATACGTCTTTTTTGACTTATCGAGGTTTTTACTTTAGGTGTGTACAGTGTATTGCTGTAATGATGTTGTATTTTTGTATATTTTGCCCTTACATGATTATATTTCAAAATATTCCAAATACAACATCATTACAGCAATACACTGTACACACCTAAAGTAAAAACCTCGATAAGTCAAAAAAGACGTATTGTGGGTTGAGTCCTTACTGCTAAACTACGTCCAATTATGATAAGTGTTTGACTAAGCACCTCTGCTGTAGGTACCACTTGCGCCGCGCGCGCGCCGCTCGGTATCTTCGATAAATGCCATCAAAGAAAAAGAATCGGACCGATCACGAGTACAAGACGCGTTGCGCGGTTGCCAGTGCGCGAAGCGACGACGCGTTGCAGCAATAGGTGAGGTTTCACAAAAATCAACATGGCTGAGTTTATAACCCAATAGGGTGAACGTACCAGTCCCAAACCAGCTAAGAAGATATTTTGACTTTAATTGACTGTCATTTTAACAGATTTTGACGGAAGACCTTAGTTCTATGTTATTTTTTAAGTTTGTTTAAAGACAAAACGGGGATTAAAAATCATTGCAGCATAAGTATTTAGGAATTGCTATAATTTTGAGCTAAATCCTAAAAGTTGAACTGTTCCTTAGTTGGACCAACACTACCCCGGTTATTGACCAAGATTGAGCCAGTAATTGACCAACGTATTGACTTAGACGTGAATAAAATAAAAGGCCATTCAGTTTATTGAGATCTATCTTTTGTATAGACGCCAGCACATCAAGCTACCCGAAACTGTAAAATTTACCCAATCAACTTTGAACCTTATGCTTTCGCAATAAAGTTGAAAATCTATTTTTTAAAAATGTCAGATTGTAGTAGCTTGATGTGCTGGCATCTGTACCTAGGTCAATGAGATTCCAACAGGTTTCCCTAATTTTTCCAGTCAATTGAATTTCTTCCATTGCTTTATAAACAACTTCTTGGTTATACATACTTGAAGATTTCTTTCTTGGGTGGCATTTCGTGGCTAAAACAGAGTAAATATTATTTGAAGGTACAGACGCCAGCACATCAACCTACTACAATCTGTCAGATTTCTGTAATAGATTTTCAACTTTATCGCTAAAGCATAAGGTTCAATGTTGATTGGGAAAATTTGACAGTTAGGGGTAGCTTGATGTGCTGGCGTCTGTACGTATTCTAAAATAAAATCTTCCATAGAAAATGTAAACATGAAAGGTTCAGTCTTTACACCATGTATATATTGAAAAAAAACCAAGTCAATTTTAGCAGGACGCCTAAATTATACAATGTCTGGTCAACTCCACGAACACTATGAATGTACCTATCCCAAACCACTGGTCAACTACTGGAATATGTTAATTAAAATCGTTAATTTTATATTGTGCATCAATATAATCAAAGGGAATTGTTGAAAGATCAATAATAACGACAAAAAACGTTAAGAAATAACCAGTAGTAAACCATATGGTCAACTATAGGCAACCTATACAACGTGCGTTCCAGTAGTTAACCAGTCTCAGAAACCTATTAAAAACAAAAAAATTGTTAAAACTTATATCTGCTATCATTATACTGATAAATATATTAACTAAATTTCATAAAATATTTACAATTTACTTCAAAAATACTACAATTTAAATGGATTGAACTTTACCTTTCATTGAGCGCTCCTTATAGCAATGGCGGCCAAACGGCGAGTGAACAAGACACGTAGCGACAAAAATGAAAATAAAAGCTATATTTTTTTATTTATTCACCTGAAATTCACAGTAGTAGATTCTCAAAGATGTAATAAAGTAACCCAGATTTAAAAAACCTATAGATATTGGCGGGAATTCTTAAAATGTTGACCTTTAGACGCAAATGGTCAACTACAGGTGACTGGTTTGGGACTGGTACGTCCACCCTAGTTGTGAAAAAATGTTTAGTACCTACGACAAAATAAAGGGCTTGAGAAGACGACCCCAAAAATATGACTTATGACCCTGGGGTCACCACGGTCATTTATTTATTTCTATTGGTTTACTGACAATTGTTTACACTGGTTTATGCTAAAGGTAACATACAAAAGTGTGTATGAGACAGTAATAATAATAATAATAATTCTTTATTGACATGATAGGTTACAGAAACTTGTTTGAAGCCTCTGACTCCTGAACTAGGTGTACCTGTATGTCAGGAGTCAACAATCACTTACGGCCATAAGTCATATTATTAGGGTCGTCAAAAATAACTAATGGCATAATACGTGTAAGCACTAAAGGCTACTCTTTCTAACACACAGGATGTTTCGTATAGAAAAAAGAAAAACAAAATGTTGCGGAGCATTCTGTATATGCATTGTGCATTGGTGTTGTTGTGTGTGTGTCTGCATGCATTGTGTGTGAGTGTTGTGTGTGTGGTGCTCATTTTGTTTGGCATCTTTTAATGACCCCTCTATGTCAGTTTTAACCCTGTATAAAGTTTAAATGACATGCATGACAATGACAGTGACAGTTATTATGAATGATAAAGATTGAGATGCTGCCATTACACACTTTATAGACTGGACTTATCTATTTGTTTAGAAAAAAGTAATTCACTAACGACTTCAAAAACGAAATTAGCTCAAAATACACACATGGACAAAGTCGCGGAAAAAGTGATAGTTTACACACACACACACACACACCCCCTCTCCCTCACACACACATACATTTATATGTAATCCAAACAATAAATTGCTCAACTAATATGATAATAATTATCATTGCTAAATATATTGATCATACCATATAAAATTTTCTGTTAAATAATTTCAGATTGACATACCTAGTCAATTTAAACAGTTGGCACCTACTTTTTCCAATACTTTTGGGTAAAGAGAAAACAATAAAATAAAGAGAATTGCTAATAAATTGACATTGTCATAACAATAATTTAAACGACATTCGTTATTTTAACTTACATACACTGTAGGTATATAATGTTTCCACCGCTGCGCTGGGACGCAGTTAGTGACGTCAGGACAGTTTGACGGTGAGAGGGAGATTATTTTTATATATTATTAAGCTATTGCATAGCTTTTATCTTGGGCTTTGAGCGCGGCGACCGAATGAAGAAATTCCGTAACGAAAATAAACCTAACACCCCCCACTCCGACCGGCACAGCGGTGCAGCGTTGAAAGCCGTGCATCGTCTAACGTCGTATCAGTTCGGCAGACTTCGGCGCGGTGTTTGTGTGCGTGCGACTAGACGTATGCTATGCAATAGCTTTTTTTATCATATTTTACAAAGAGACCTACCATGTGTGTTTTATTTACTGAGCAATTTTGAATTATGTTTCCGTGAATACTATCATGTATTTCTTCGACCATACAACTCTCAGCCTCATCTGGGCAATATAAGAACGGTTAAATACAAGTTGCAGTATACACATCGTAAGTTGAGTGTTAGTTGAATAAATGTAACAAGTGAAGGTGCCACATTATAGTTCGAAGCAATCCACAGCTACTTCAACAAGACATTATGAATTGCCAAGTAAGTACATAATAGTGGTTGACAGCTTCTGTACAGTACATAGATCAACCATCTATGTACTATACAAAGATAATGAATGTGTGAACGCACACATGTAGTTGTAAAAGAATGTAGTAGCGAAGTGATGCCCATGCGTGTGTGAGGATAGAATGCGGTTTATTTATTAATAACGGCAGATCAGTGCCGAGATATTTATTATTATTATTATTTATTGTAGGCAACTGGGGCCCATATATAAAATACACAAAATAATCTTATACAATAATACAGGGTGGCAGGGACATCGACGCGCAACCGCTTACCATGGATTCAGTACATGATTCTGGACCCCGCTGCGTTGAAATTTTTCGTCGGCTTTTTTTAATTTTTACGTTTTTTTCTGCATTTTTTTTTACTGTAAACTGTATAAAATCATTATTTATATCTAACCCGATGAGATTTTTAATTAAAAAATAGTAAATTCACTTGTTTCACTTAAAAAAGCAATGTAAATCAAACTCGAAAGGGCTACCTGATCAGCTATTTTGCTAAAGTTCATTTGCGAGGTCAACACTGGCTTAGTACCTACGCTTTGTTGGCGGCGTTTGTTTTTAAATGCCGACAAAGGGACCGCGGCGGCGAGCGGTCTCGTAAAAAGATATGCGACATATCCCAATGAATCTAACAGACGCGTCACATGAGGCATTTTAATCATCTACATAAATGAATGACCCATTTACTACTTTTATTTTAGATTAATTATGGGGGATAATTATTTTTCTAAAGCTTCATCGATTTAAGTAAAGAAGATTTAAAAAAAACGTGTTGAAGTGTATTGATAGGCACGTAATGTTTCGACATTTTTTTATTATCAACATTAATTTAAGTTTTGAATGCAATTCAACAATGTAATTTCCTGTTTCATAAAAAAAAATACATCCATTTTCGCAATTAATTTCGTGAGTGGGTAACTAGGTACAACTAAATGTGTTTGTACACTCTATCATTTTGTTGATCTGTGTTCGGTGTAGGCACTGTAGGCACAGAATAAAGAATAGTACTAACTTTAGGCAGCGAGTGCGGCAAATTCAAAGAAAGATCAGCAAAGTACATTTCTTTTGCATTTCGCCGATTTTATCGGATTTTTGCCAGTTCCTAGATTTCGTTGATCGCAAACGGGTGTGCTGTTTGTCGCGAATTTGTGATCTTAATTAATTTATAAAATCAAAAGTAATTTCGTGTGTGAGGGTGTGTGTGTGTGTGTTTGAGAGTGACGTTCAAAATGCCTTCTGAACAATTCTTCAGTGCCCGCGAATACGGGAATATGCTTATGTGCTATGGCGAAGCACGTGGGAACGCAAGACGGGCACTACGTATTTATGTGGAGAGATATCCCGAAGATAGGCCCCCACAAGATTCTCGTGCGTTCCAACGTGTCTTGGACAATCAGCCCATAGTACCACAGCGCGAGGGAGCTGGCAGGCCCGTTAGACCGAGTGTTGCGAACCACATACTGAGTATCGCATTGTGAATGTGTTTGCAACGCTGCATGAGGAGTGTGTCCAGGATCCCACATTATTGCCCCGTGTCCACGCTGAAACTGCGCCGCGCTCCGAGATTAATGACTTTCGTAATTTTATTTATGGTATCAGGTGTAACCTTTTCACGACGTTTGCGCGTCGATGTCCCTGCCACCCTGTATAATATTATGATAAGGTTGTCGTAATGTGAACGCAGCAGGTAAGGGTTCGTTTGTTAAATCGGAGTCCGTTCGTGTTTTAATTTCGGAACTAGAGTTGCGCCAGGTAGGCGATGGGATAGAAATTTTTTTTTTTTGCCGAGAAAAATTATTTTCTTAAAATTGCGAATATTTGTCAATTAATACTGTTCGTGTATTAATTTCTAAAGTCTCACGTTACTGTTTCAGTTACTGAGTACAAAACGGTAGTTATCTACAGACTATTCTAAGGCCCCACATCCAATTGAACTAAAATCAGACCTTCGCTCAGAGGTTCACTACTCTCGCTCATGTTAGGTTAGCTCAGGTTAGGTTAGCTCAGGTTAGGTTAGCTCAGGTTAGGTTAGCTCAGGTTAGGTTAGCTCAGGTTAGGTTAGCTCAGGTTAGGTTAGCTCAGGTTAGGTTAGCTCAGGTTAGGTTAGCTCAGGTTAGGTTAGCTCAGGTTAGGTTAGCTCAGGTTAGGTTAGCTCAGGTTAGGTTAGCTCAGGTTAGGTTAGCTCAGGTTAGGTTAGCTCAGGTTAGGTTAGCTCAGGTTAGGTTAGCTCAGGTTAGGTTAGCTCAGGTTAGGTTAGCTCAGGTTAGGTTAGCTCAGGTTAGGTTAGCTCAGGTTAGGTTAGGTTAGGTTAGGTTAGGTTAGGTTAGGTTAGGTTAGGTTAGGTTAGGTTAGGTTAGGTTTTTTTTTTTTTTTTTTTTTTTTTTGTTTTGGCAGGAGTGGGAAATCCTCATGGACGCCCAGACTGTCTCACTTGTGAGGCAGTCTGGGCAGTGCCGGACTCTTACCGGCTAAAACCACACTCCTGCCTTTGCTGAGTGTCCCTCTGACATGATCAGAGACCTTTTTGACGCCATTGAATTCTGTTTCTTGTCAATGTTTAAAATGTTTCGTTTATTTGCGGTCCCGTAATTAGGAGGTAGGGAGTTCCTGGGAACAATGTTCAACTCACTTCGTCTTATTTTTCGATTTTCTATTTGTGCTGTTTAGGTGAGAGGGGATTTTAATTGGTGACATACTATTACGTTTCTAATATTTAACTAACTTATTTTCCTGTATTGTTTCTGTAGTTTTGTTTTTTCTTGTTTGATTCTATGTAATTAATTCCTATAGTACTTTAATTTTCAATTTACTCTACTCTATGTTTATGTTATGACTATTATAATATATATACAATATATCATATAGACATTATTTCTTATTCCGATTTTACATTTATTTCTTGTCCTATAAATTTTTACTAATAACTTTTTAATCAATATTTTACTTTCAGTCAGTCCTAAAAGACTCACGGCTGCTGCTTGAACTATAATTTTAACTTCAACGAGCTCGTCGAACCACAACGGTAAGATTGGTTTGTCAATAATTTTATTTCTGGTATCTGAATACATAATATAATCGTGTAATCTATTTTTTTAAAACTATTTTATTGTACATTTGGTGAATATTAAGTAAATAAAGTGTGAAATCTATTTTTAATTGTGCCAATTTCTCATGAAATTGGCTGCAATTTTCTAGTTTTATATTGGGAAATCTTGTGGCTTTATTGAACTTTGTCGCTTTGGGTTTATATATGTAAATTTTGAAAAGAATACCGTTGTGGTTCTTTGTGCTTGGGAATGCTAGCTCATCCTTAGCAGTACGCCACCGACAGGCGTGCTAATGCGTCCCATTTGATGCGTACCGGACATTCGCTGTCGAAGGCATTATGGTCACTCTTTTCCATTTTGGATGCTACGCAATTATGGCACCTTGGCACCTCCGCTGCCATACGCGACGGACAGTCGGCCCGCATGTGGGGGTCGCCGCAGTGGATGCAGAGGTCGGCGGGCTGCGTGCACAGTTTCCTACTGTGGCCGAAGCATAGACAGCGAGTGCACTGCACCAGTGGTGACTGGTCTAGCACTCGCACCCGCTGTAGGTCAATGTGCACGCGACCCGCTATCGTTAGCCTCTGCCACACAATAGGGGACACCCGCAGGATGACGTGGCACATGTGTAGGTTTCTCGCCTTGCGACGGTATTTCACCTCCATCCTCAGATCCTCTGTAGGTATGTCCCCAATCAGGTGGATGTTTTGCCGCTGTATGGATTCTGTTATTTCCGCATCTGTGTGACAGGAGAGGACGTCCTTGATGATGACAAGGGGGTCCTTGTTTTTTACCTCCTCTACCACCAGATTGCCCGTTTTTCTAATCCTTTCAGTCACCTTCATCATCTCCTCCTTAGTTTTAAAACCAACCACTACCTTCTGATCCCTCGCCTTGCGCAACCGCTCCACCCTGGTCCCCTCTTTTCTGGCGTCGACCGCAGTCCTGAGCTTCTCAAGAACCTCTTCACCGGTGTCCTGATCATTCACAGATGATACAACCACTGAGTGAAGAGGTTCCTGGATGTTCTGCTTCGGGCCGGCAGCGATTTCGGCGAAAGTTGGACCTTGGCCTGCGACGTAGCGAGGGGCTTCCTGTAGATGAACCGACAGAGCCTGGGTATGGTGTTGGCACTCCTGCAATGCCTGTTTGTGGTCTTTGAGACCCTCCACAAGGCACTTCATGAGCTCTGTCGATTCATCTGTGGTTGGCCTTTGGTCACTTCGGGCCTGTTCAGGTTCAGCTACCACGTCCGCTCCATTTCCTCTCTCGATCTCCGCTTCCTTCACCAGTTGGTATAGTCTTTCGACCGCTTTTGTTATCTCGTCCTTTATCTCCTTTTTCAGGTTTCTGGAGCTTAAGAGTTGCATTTTAGCCTTTTGGAGACACGCCTTTGCCTCCGTGGTTCGGTTTAGGTACCTCACGGGTGGCGCGTCTCGTGGCGGGCTCTCTTCGGTCCTCTCAGGCAGTTTTGGTCCGTAAGGCGTACTGTGGTGTAAGAGTGTTGCCTTGGACTTATGTTTCGGGGGGCTAGACAGTGGGGCCTTCTTCGGTGGCGTTGGAGTTTTGAAAAGCTGCCCAGACCTCAGTCCGTCAGCCTCCCCCTCTTCAATACCTCGCCCCACTGACGGGCCAGCCTGTGTGCGTCTCACGCTCGGCTGCGAGGTCCCAGCCTCCTCTGCAGATGATGGCGAGCCCCCGAAAACAGGCAAGCTCGCGGTCTTTTTGGCGGGCGTGCGGAACATGGCGGTAGCTTTTGTGAAGGTAAGGTTCATGAGCCGAACCGTCAGAGGTCACTGATCTCTTCTGTATCCCTGTAAAGGGGGGACCAGCAAGAGAAGTTCAAAAAGCGAGCCCTCTAAGAAGGGACTCGGTCAATATTTTAAATAAATAAAATCAATGTCACTTATAATTATGCCTACAAAGGCACTAAAAGTCTCTAAAGCCGTCTACCTACCCTGCGTTGTAGTTGAAGGAGGTATAAATGTAGCCGGAAGGGCAAAAAATACAAAATAATTTTTTGAAAAGGTTCAAAAGTTTACCTGCCTAGACACGATTGGGTGGGCGGGCGGGCAATTTTTTGTATTTCTATTTGAGCTAGGCGGGCGTGCGAGGTGTCAAAAGACGCGTCTCCGCGCCGGCCAGCGGACTATGGTGTTTTTGGAATTTTGTCAGAACAAAAATTCTGACTTTTTCTGAAAAAACTGATTTTACGACCAAAATGTATGTGAAAAACTCGAATAACACCACCGAACGTGACCCAAGCTCGCGGAACGCGCGCCGGAGTACAGGTAAGGCAGGTACGTATCTATTAAAACTATAACCGACGTAGATTTGACTATGAATTTTGAATAAAAAATTATTTAAAGGAATTTGTATAGAAATTTTTTCAAAGTGAATAACCAAAAAGTGTTTTTCGCTTTTATGTCAATTTAGACCAGTGGGATAGTTAGACGGAGCCTAAATATGAACTACTATGCTGAAAAAAGCTTCAGAATGCGTCACCGGGATGCAGAAATATAGCGATTTGATGTTTTTATACTATCACTTAGGTAGATTTCGTCAGTTAGCGGAATAACACAGTACAACAATTTTTTGTATTTCTATTTGAGCTAGGCGGGCGTGCGAGGTGTCAAAA